>OY720427.1:32139763-37139763 GCA_963082815.1 Melanotus villosus | reverse complement strand
TAAAGGCAATAATTAAAAATATTAACCAAAGTACTGCCAATTGTTCGGAAGTCACGAAAATGAACAATTACTTGTTAATAATATTGAAACTAAAAGGAAGGAAATTATATTTTTAATAACCGTTCAAATTACACAAGTTACAATGTTAGCGAATTTTATTTCTTTTCAAGTTTATTTGTGAATGTTGCTGGTGTTACACTCAATTTCAAAAGCATTTCCTTTTTTTAGCAGGCTGCTATCTACATTTGCAGATAATTTCTAAAGCTCCAAGTAATTATAAACATAAACACAATCATGTTACCAGTACTTGTTGGATGCACATTTTTTATTGAAACCTATTTCTGAAATAAATTAACGTAGCTGTTTTAAAGCAACAACTGGTTGGTTTTTCCAAACAAACTTTCAATCCCATGCTACCATAATCCTATCATTATTACATTCATTTTTAGACACATTTTCATCACCTTTTAATACTATCTCCTGAAAAGAATAAACACCAGTACAAATACTACAAATTACTAGTTGATATCACAGTTTTTCTTTTATAAAATGCCCTATTCTATAATTTATAAAACCTATAATGAGTCCTTACATATAAATACGACGCAGATCAGAGGGTGAAGTTATCATATTACATTGTGGGCATAACTTTTTTGCACCTAACGTTTGTAACCAACATTGCTCACAGTGAACATGCCAACAACAAACAGAAATAACAGGTGTTTTATATTGTTCCATGCAAATAAGACATTTATAAACATCTTCCCTACTTTGCTCACGACTTTCCAATTCACGAATACGACTTTTTAATGCTTCTAATATAGGATCTCCACCAACACTAACATTTGTATCAGTTTTTAGGGTGGATGAATTAACAGGTGTAGAAACACTATCAGATCCGAGAACTGCTTTACGTAATGCTTCTTGTTCTTTATCACCACCGGGAATAATTACATCACGCTCCGAATACTGAGGTGATCCATATACTTGAGTGTCATCTCCATCAACTACAAGATCTTCATCTTCATCGGTCATACTTAATGCAGTACCAAGGCTAGAAACACCCCCTTGCAGTAAACTAGTAGCACGAACTCGCGATTGTCCGGCCCATTCGTATTCTTCATATCCACCTTCAACGTCTATATTTTCATCACTATCTGCACTATTATTTTCAGATCTTCGCAAACACATTTCAACATGCATAGTAATGTCTTCCGAAGTTTCTCTATTACAAATAGGGCACACAACTTCTTCTGATTTTCGTTTTCGACATTTACTCCTTTGACGAGTATGTCTATTAGAGCGGACTTTTTGGTAAGTTTCCCAGTGTTTATTGGCATTTTCTGTGGATCCATTAACTGCCGATGCTGAAGGGTTACTGTTTTTACCATTAACTTTGTGTTTAGTCACAGACAGTTTACATAACTTATCAATTTCAGAAACGACATGGGAATCAATTTCCGTACTCCGTAATGTTACACTACAAACAGGACAACAAGCTGGTTCCATCTGCTTTCGTTTATTTCGACAACTACGGCCTGCTTCTTCTCCGTTAGTGCTGGGCCCCGCAAACTCACTTGTTTTGCTAGGCCCCTCCATAATCATATGTTGATAAACTTTAAATCACCTAAATTAATCCCATTTATAAGCAATTATAGGTATAAATACTGCTGCATATAGTGATGTCTCCAGATTACACCAAATGTTTAGAATTTTTGAGGTTAAGTCGATATAGATATATTTACAACATGTAAGATCGTCTGTATTTTAAATATTTAACAAAACAATTTTAGTAACTACTGCTATGGGGTCCTATAGTTCATCTATAATATCCACTGATTAAGAACGATGAATTTAAATACAACACCAATACAAAACATCACAACAAACGATTTCAAAGTAGGTCGGATTGTCGGATAGGTCGGTAAGTTTGCAAGCAGATTTAGTAACATTTCATGTATACCAAACAAGTGTTTTGGTAGGACGAATTCATACCAAATCATTCAATTAGCAAAATTAATTTAGCCATTGGTAACTGAAATAATGAAAAATTAATATTTTTGCTGTAGCTTTATATTTTCTGACTGTATAAAATATTTTTTATGGTATTTTAATAAGTTTAGTTTTAGAGATAAGCAAAAATTGGTATATTACACTCAGGGCCGGCCATAGGTAGGGTGCAGCGGGCGCAATGCACCCGGGCCCCACCTATAGACTAAAAAAATTTTCGTTTAGCAAATTAAAATTAATAAAGAATTATTTTCTGCCAACGAATATTAAGTACAGAGAAGGGAATTGCTAAAATTGTAATTTTTCTAATATGATTAATAACATCGCAAAAAAAAATCATGTTTAAATAAATACATATGACACAATTTACGTTCTTTTTTTAATACTGTTATTTTTACCTTTAGGGCCCCAAAAAGTTTCTTGCACCCTGGCCCCCTTATAGAAAAGGCTGGCCCTGATTTCCCAACTATTTTTTTTTTTTTATAAAACCAATTTGTTTTTGTATTTGCTATTAATTCCTTCAAAAAATTCAAAATCAAAAATATATCTGAATAGCAAAAACTATTTTCTTCGTCTTATATAGGGATTTGTACGGGCTAATAATAATTTGCTATATCAACATGTTTTTAATTCTTCAGCTAGAAATACAAATAATTTATAAATTAATGTAAAGATTAAGAGGCTACAATTAAAGTCAATATTTTACATTGCACTGAAATTTTGATTAAACAATAATGTTTAAATTACTGTGAAGACTTACTAATAACAAAAAAAATTATCAAATTGTTATACGACGATGTCCATGACTATTTTAGTTAAAGCGAACATTTCTAAAATTGTTCAATACAGGACAGTTAATACTTGAAATTAAGAAGTAACTAATTTAGTTAATGCATTTGTTAATAATTTTTTATATCTAAGGCACACAAAAGAGTTTACAGTAGAAGGAATATATGTAGATACTTTCATATACAGCTGTATAGCTCTCAATATAAAGAGGTAACATCACAGGAAGAAAATAATGATTCAATGATGCACATAAATAAATCATACAGGCGAATGGCCACTTATTTGTTATTGCCAACGAAGGGTTATTCCCTCCGGGATCATTAAAGAGTAGACTGACTATTTAGTAGCGGTAATTTCATTTTTAAATTTACATCGTTATCTGCTGGTATTATTGTGAATACTACAAAATGTGGGATACTTTCTCAGCCCTCTCTAATGAGGGGCTACATTTACAAAAATGAGACTTTTCCACATAATCTGGGACTAATGCAAAAACACCTATTCACTTTCAAGATTAATATCTCCGAAAATCATATATGTTAACTATAGATAATGCAACTATCCAACTATTTCTAAAATTGATTGATGTGAGGCAGTCAACTCTTTAAGTTAAAAATTAGTGTAAGGTCCTGCCCATGCATTTATTAATACATTTTCAGTTTGTTTTTATTAAATCATTTTTTAAAATGGTTTTGAAGAAGGAACATAAACGTTTTCAAACATCACGAGGCTAACTACTAGCTAGTTAGGCTTCCAGGGATGTCCAAGATTTATTTTCTTCTTCTTCTTCTGGTCCTTAGAATCCATAGGATTATGACGTTTTCCTTAGAAGATTTAAATCTATTTATTGCAGTGGATTATTCCTTTATTCTTTTTATGCTTACAACTTGTTGCTTGCCTTGGTTTTTTCCACAATCTTTTTCCAGTTTTTTCTATCTTCAATTTATTTTGTCCAATCTTGTACTGCCAAACTTTTTAAATCCACAATAACACCATCCTACCATCGTGTTCTGGGTCTACTTCTCCCTCTTGTCCTGAACGATTTCCATGTTGTTATTTGTTTTAGCATGTTGTTACTTTCGCTTCTCATAATATGTCCAAACCATCTAATTCGTAATGATTTTATAAAGCATACTGTCTTCACCTTCAATTTTTTGGTCTATTTCTTTGTTTGTTCTGCGTCTAAACTCATCTTCGTTCTTAATTGGACTTAATAGATTTTCCTGTTATATCTTTTCCTAGTTCTTCTTCCTTTTTTTGTAAGAGTACCTAATAGTTTCTGCTGCATGCTCCATGTGTGACAATCGGCCTAATTAATGTCTTGTACAACCTAATTTTTGTTGTTTTTGTTTTACTCCTATTTTTTAATAATGCCTTGATTTCCTCTTTGTATTCCTTCCTTGATGTTTTTACTTTGTTTTACCGTAATTGCTACTCCAAGATAATTTGCACTTGAAAGCATTTCTCTCTAATTACCACGTCTTTTCCATACGTCATGTACCTATTTTGTTTTGTTTTGTTTTCCTTAGGTATTGCTTCTTGTACTTCCTTGCTTTAGGTCAAACTAGTGAGTTAAAATACATGTTGGAGAAGGCACTGTCAATGACGAATGACATTAAAAATTGACCATAGAAACCACATAGTCCTACAAAAGCTCTGTGTGCTATCAACCTCTTCTCGTGATAAGTACCTAGATATTTATTATTTACAGCAATTCTAAAAAAATTAACTTTATTTAAATGAACTTCACAGTTTAATGCAGTAATGTATGATGTTTCTGCAAATAAGCTTTAGTTTAAGCATTGTAGTAATTATTTACCACTAAACATTTGTATTTTTATTTCAATTATTATTATTAGCCTATACTTAGCCCTAAATGACCAATACCTGAGTGCTAAACCATAATTAACTATAAAATTTAACTACAATTAACATATTTAGATATTTTTTATTTTATCAAAATATTAACAAGATATTGGTATCACAGCCAATTTAGAATATATAACGTATGAACAAGAGCTGCTTTATAATAAAAATTGACTACAATTTTAAAGATTTAAAGATTTAAAAATACATCCGTTTCGTTCAGTACTGTTAGGCTTTTCTGATAAATCCCATTGTAGGAGGAGGTCCTATTTCGGAAGCAGTTTTAATCGGAACTGTTGGATCCATTCCTAAAAACGATGATTGCGAGGACGTAGATGGTTGATTGCTAAGGGAGTTCGAGGCAGAACTTGGTCTTTCTATTGTCATCGTTGGTTGAGGAACTTGATTGTCAGGTTCAATTCCCATAGTTGCATATATTTCTTTCAACATTAGCAGCATCGTGTCTTCCGATTCCCTACAATTTGTGTTCATTTTATAACAATCGGTAATGTAAGCACATAAAACTTACCAATAACAAACGTGGCTAGTCAGGGCAAAAATATATTCATTAATGAATTCAAACGGCGCTTCTTGTAAAACATAGTCAATGCGACGTCCCTTATTTAATATACCTAAATAGAGATCAGTAGTTTGATCTTCGGTACTACTAATGCTGGAAGTTTCTTGCTTTGCCTCCTCTTCCGCAATTTGTTGTTCAAGTACACGATCTACTTCTTCTTCTAGATTAGGTGCATTGTTATTGTCTTGTCGCCCGAACAGTGCAATTTGGAAAAAAGTATTCCAAGTAGATTTCATAGAATCTACCAACTTCTGTTTCAGGTCAGCTCCAACACGGACCATGGTTTCTTTTAATTCTGTAAATGACAAATTGAAAGTTTGTAATAACTCCCTATAATAAATTATTTATTTAATTACCCAAATGCATCCGTTTCCTTCCTTTATGATGTGGGATTAAAACAGGTTTAAGGTTTGCTAATTGGGGGTTTATCAATGATTCAATGCGATATGCCACGGGATCATAGGGATGAAAAATATTAAAAAAGGAAGTACAAGTTGGTAAAGCAAAGTCATGTCCAAGTTTTTCTAGGCCTCGAACGGTGATAAACATACCTGTAACGAAATATTTTGTGTTTGTAATATTCTAACTGCAACTAATTAAATGTAAATTATGTACACTGACTGATGCAATAATTTAAAATGAAAAAATTTTGCAATTTACCAATCGGTGATCCTAATGCAAAAAATGCACAAGGTTGAAAATGTAAGTGGGGATACTGCAACTGAGGTTGCCCGGTTCCTGCTTCTGACATCATGTAACTAATTCTACGGCTTAAACGTCTATCTTTCGGGTGCGGTTTCTTTAGTGGCGGGACTATATCTTCATCTATAACATAATCTTGTTGAAATTCTGAACATCTTTTATTTCTAGATGGCTGCTTACCGCTAGTGTTAACTTTTGGTTCTTTGTCTGGTTCAGGGTGTTGATGACATAAAAGATCAAACAAAATCAGAGATCCTAGACTATGACCTCCCAGAGAAACACCGCCACAAAATGAGGGATTACGTTGTTTATATAGTGTATATATACGATTTAACTCGCTACCCACTGTTGTAAGTATCGTCTGAAATTTAAATTGTTAAAACATTTTTTGAAAAAGGCCGACTTCAGATTTATAAAAAAGTAAAAACAATTTGTTACTATTGTTATATTTAAATCAAGTTAATTTTGTACATTATGTATTCTGATTAAAGTTATGGGTTGTCTTTAACATGCTGATTGCTAAAGCTGCCCATGTGTAACGTGTTCGGCAACAAAGGGAACTTTCATACAGCTGTTCAATGTAAAAGCAGTAACACAGTAAGACAAATAATGGTTTAAGGATGCTCATGATCAAATAGGTTAAAGAAGGGGAATTCCCTATGTAGTCATTAAATCAGCTCTTCAATGTAAAGGCAGTAACACAGTTAAGACAATAATGGTTTAGAACAAATCTTATGGATAGATAGTTTTTGTTAGTTGTTGCAGAAGGGACATTCAAACTGTTTATTAACACCATACGTTAACATATGGATTTAATGAATGTGTGACGCCAAGACAGCAACCATTAAGGCTCTAACTACCACAGCGTTAATTTGTTCAGAAGAATACAATGAACATGTTCAAATCGGCAATTTAATTGGTACAGAAATCGAATCAGTAACTTGCAACAATAATCAAAATACTGTTATGTATAAATACTATTTTGCTATATCTATAAACAAATAAAGCACAAGATAGGAAAGGATAATCGTTACCTGTCCAAAAGGAACACTGGTGGAATAGGTTATATTATTAGAGTCAAGAGATGAGGAAGTACATGGGATATCATCGTTAGCAACATTAGTCTGCATAACAATCAAAATGGTTAGTATTGCATAAGCATAACCATAATTTATAGAGTTATCACTGACCTGACAGTATATCGGACTTGTATAAAACAAAATGTCTAACAGGGTATCATTTGTAAAATCACGTAATCGGGGAATGCTTTCAAGAGTAATGTTCTTTAAATTTTTATCGATTCCAGTGTCTTCATTGTGTAAGCTGGCATGCCAGCTAATCGGCAATACCTCTATTCTGTTAACAATACCGTGGTCACAAGTCGAACGATAGTGTGATTGTACCAATTGTAACGCAATACTTCTAAATTCGTCCACTATAATAAAGTTATAAAAATTATTGTCAAATCATAAAAAATAATAAAATTAGCAAAATCGCTTACCAACTTCGGTTACAGATCGAAATTTTAAATCACATACTGATCCAATCCCATGAACAATAAATAGTAAATGATCGACATTGGCCGGTTCGCCTTCATCAATGTCAAATTCATCCATACCACGTTTCACTATACGTGGTCTAGGTTGTGTTTGCTGTAAGAAAATAAAGTTAACAAATCATTCATATCATAATGTTTAAAAAGATTACCGGTGTGTTCCCCCAAGCGTCAGGTGCCTGCGCCGGTGGGAACAGAACCAATACATCAGGACCATGAAAAACTATAGAATCTCCACTAGGTAATTCTACTACTCGATGCCATTCGTTACTTTCAAAAGCAATACGAAATTCATCTTCGAGTAGCGTTGCAATATTTTCTTCGTAGGGCACAAATCTACCCTCGGTGTTTCCTTTATGAAACCAGGAACACCGTCGCACTTCGTTTGGTGGGGATGTCCAGTATACTGGATAACGTTCACGACGTAATATATTAACGTCATACCTTCCACCATCCGTGGCAACAACTGTTTCAGGAGACATATCGGCTACAGGTAAAATAAAAGCAAAAATAGATTTATGTGTTTTAAAAAGAAATATAGCAGCTTACCCGAAGTAAAAGCTTGTTCCAACGCTAACGAATCAATCATGGAGAAGGGTTGCCATAATGTGCGTCCTTCTAACACCTTTTTAAAGAACCAGTGATGATATACTTGGCGGTAAGTCAATGATCGGGGTTGCTAAAAATATTAATATATTTTAAATAAACAGATAAACACATAGTTTAAAAAAAATATATTAACATACTGTGTATTGTTCGCTAGACGCAAGGCGGCTGCGTCCCCTACGAGTAGAGTTTTTATATCTTCGAATAAGATACACAGACAAAAACACGGCGTAACACCAAATTTTAAATTTAGACATTGTTAATTAATTTCGTTAAAACATATTCAATTACAATAAATATATCAAATATCTAAACACAACGGACGCTGTTAAACAAATGTAACATTCAATTGTTTCTTAATATTTTGACCAATCATGAAATAATATAGTTTAAAGTTTCGTAACTAACGCATGGTGGCGCTACGGATGCTTTAACGACGGTTTTAAAGACGCCATTATTGGTTCATGGTAAATTAATGAAATAACAAGTAAATGAATACTTACTGTTGCACCACTTGATTGTACTCCGTTTTGACTTCCATAGGGCAGATGTGAAGAAGAATTAGGTAAAAGGGTTGCTCTACTTGATGTTTTTGAAGTTTCACTATTCGGAAGCGCGGCCATGACGGGACTTAAAAGAGATGTTGATTTAGCAGCAGCTGGATTATAAAGGGGCACAGATGCAGAAGTCACAGCAGGATTTAAAATTGCCGCGGGAGAAGACGAAATCGTAGAAGTATGCGAAAAAATGTTATTGTTGAAGTAAGATTTCGTAGATAGAGCACTGGAGTTATTAAAATCCGGAGTTAAAGGCGTTTCTTCCAATAAAGCGCTTGGAGGTTCTGGCTGTAAAATACTTGACGAAAAAGATACTGTTGGAGAAGTAGAAGTGGATATAATAGAATAAGTTCCAGAAGGAGTTCCTGCTGTGGCTCCCGTGGATGAAAGACTAGAAGCTGGAGAAATTTGCCCACTAGGAATCGGCTGAAAGTAGCTCGCAGGGGTTGAAAATTGATTATTTTGATTAATAAGTAATAACTCGGGTTTTTGAATAGATTGAGGTGTGTTTTGAAAATTCGAAACAGGTAAAATCTGAGGCTGTTCGACAGGTGAGTTGCTTATAACCACAGGAGGCTCTGCTACTGCAGATTGTCTTGAACTAACAAGACCTGGTACTTGGGCGTATGCTGGTTTCTTTAAACCAGAACGACGATACAAATTACTCGATGTTCCTGCAAATATCGTATTTTGATAAGAATGCTTTTTTAATGATTTTGAAATAAATTTACCTTGAGGTGTAGGTGGTTTTGGAGCAGTTAAATTTGTTTGGGAAGGAGGGAGCAAAGGGTTTAGAAAGTGTCCATCGGTGGCGGAATTATTTGTAGAGATTAATGGAACAGGGTTTAGAGCTTCATTATTCTGTCCTATTATGTTTTCATAACTCGTTGTTAATTCAATAGCAGATGAAGTATTGGGACTTGGAGAATTTCCGAAGTTCAATATATTAGAAAACGATGAGAATACGGAAGACAATTGAGGCTTACTTTCTTGCCCTAATTCGTAATTTCGATTCTCTTGAAGGGGAATTTCCTGTGGTTCTATAGGCGTCACGTTTTCTTCTACCAGTAAATCAGGCTGTTGTATATTGGTTTCTGAAAATAAAAAGTATTTTGTTGTGTAACACTGTTGGCTTTATCATAATGTAATTAACTGAACGCAAAATAAGAAATCGATTAATTTATATTTATTCATAAGGTTGGGAATTGTTTGTATCGAAATCGATAATCTTATCTCAAAAACATTGCCTAATTTTACCCCACCTCAAATAGCTATAACAATTCATTTAAATATTTAATGTAACAACAAATGTAAAAACGTCCTCGGTTTCAAGAGAGATAATTATAAGGTCAGAAAATTGCGCCTAGTTTTTTAAAAATTAAGTCACCGCCGTTAAAAGACAGCAGTTACAAAGTTCAACACAAGAAAAAGTTTGTAAAATAGCCTTAGAAAATACATATTATTTAACTATATCCCCGATTAAAAAAATTATTTAGGTCAATGTCCTGCTGATTTGATAACACGAGTTCAGGGACGTGAGTAAACATATTAATTTGTAAACCGGAAAACGGATTTTCCTCAGTTTTTATAAATAACAAAAGTGTTTCATAACTAAATTCGTATTCAAATTCCTTAATATTAAGTTTTAAGAAGTATTAATGCAAGCGTTTTTGGAATCATAAATAGAACGGATTTAACTCGAATTTTAAGTATGAATTAATCGTATGTTTCATCTTCAGAAATAAGTTTTGGTGGATTTGTTAACCCAAGTGGGAATTTTCTAAAAAAATTTCATAACAGAGATGTTTCTCGTTTGGTTGAACGTCTGCTAGAACGATTTAGCTTGAATTTTATGAATGAATTTTTATTTTCAGGATTACGTTTTCAGAACGCTTTTGCAGCTTTGGTGGTGGATTTAGCATTTGTTCCCCAAAATGGGAATTTTATGAAAAATCTTTCGGTTACAGAAATGCTTCTTGTTTGGTAGAAAGGATTTAGCTCGAATTTTATGAATAAATCTTCATTTTCAGGATTAAGTTTTAAGGACGTTGCTGAAGTTTTGGTGAATTTAGCTATTTTCAGTTACAGAAATGTCTCCTGTTTGGTTGAACGTTTGGTAGAATCGATTTTTATGAATGAATTAATTATAAGTTTCATTTTCAGGATCAAGTTTTCAGAACGTTTCTGCAGTTGTGGTGGATTTAGTAGCTACATATTTGTTATCCAAAATTGAAATTCTACAAAAAAAAATTCAGTCACGGAGATGCATCTTGTTTGTTAGAATCAACTTAACTACTTAACTGGAATTTTATGAATGAATTATATGTTTCAGTTTCAGGATTAAGTTTTCAGGACGCTTCTGGAGTTTTGGCGGATTTAGGTGTTTGTTTCCCAAAGTGGCAATTTTCTAAAAACTTTTTCAGTTACAGAATGCTTCATGTTTGGTTGAACGTTTGGTAAAACGGATTTAACTTGAGTTTTCTGAATTAATCGAATGTTTCATTTTCAGGATTAAGCTTTCAGAACGCTTCTGCAGTTTTGGTGGTGGATTTGGCATTTGTTACTCAAAGTGGGAATTTTATAAAAAAATGTCAGTTACAGAGATGTTTCTCGTTTGGTTGAACGTTTGATAGAACCGATTTAACTGGAATTTTATGAATGAATTGATCGAATGTTTCATTTTCAGGATTCGGCTTTATCGTGCTTCTGCAGTTCTGGTGGATTTGGCAATTTGTCACCCAGAGTGGGAATTTTATAAAAAAAATGTTTCGGTTACAGTTAATTTACAGTTTTAGTACGAATAAACTAAATCGTATCAATAAAGTTTGGATGCCCGTACCTGGGAGCTAAGTCGATGTAAACTTACGATTACTAATATAAACAATAAATGTTTATAGAAAACATGACGTTTATAATCTACAAGAACTCATTGCTAGTTTTAAAAATACCTGGTATGAAAATGTATTAAGAGTAAATTCGCTTTTATTGTTTTAAGAACAAAGGAGGGTGGTACCAAGTTCATAGCAACTTAAAAAAAATGTTACTTCGAACAACAAAATAACTTTAAAAACTATTTTTAATTTCTGCAGTTTCGGACTTATTTATTTAGTAGAAAACAAGCAAAACGGAGTTCAAAACAATCATGTCAAATTACTTGTAAATTTCTCCAATCACAGGAAATTATAAGTTCTCGTAATTAAAACATTAATTGGTGTTACAAATCTTTACCATTCAGAAGTCGCTTATTCATAGATGTTTATGTAAACATGTAAACTAATATTGTTTGAGTATAATAGCAATAACACGTGTAAAGAATTAGTAAGAATATGTACACGCGTTAAAAAGTGAGTTTGACAATATCCGTTCCTACCCACCGGTACGTCATATTTCACTACATAAACCTTACTGTACTCAGAAATAATTCATTCACGTTTAATGCTCGTTTAGTGTTTTTCGAAATGGTTACCAAAACTTTAGTGTTATTGCTTTCGTGTGCTTTTCTTGGGGCAACAACTGAAAACTTTTCGACTCTTGAATATTCAAGCAATGAAGTTTATCCGAAGCAAACAACCCCCGAAAATCTTTTTTACAAATCGAAGAAAACGGAGTTGATTGATTTATTTGACACCAGAGAAAATGAAAATCTAACGCACAAAATCAGCTCGAGGATATTAACATTAGAGCATCACATTAACCCGAAGAATGTACCACCAACTATTAAAAATTCTACCCTAACCGATGCTGGGAAAAAAATCGTTCGCACCATCCTGGATGACTTTAGTAGTTCTTGGGAGGATTTCATAGTTGTTTTGGTTTATGACTCCGAGGATGTTCATCGAGATGCAAAAATTTACATGGAATATATGCTTTATGCTTTATCTTTTAAGGTGAATTTTTTGCTGATGAAGTTCAATAGTTCAGGTGAGTTTATAAAATCGTGCAATTTTTGTATCTTATCAGTAAAATTATTCCGAACATTAAACAAAGGTAAGGATGGTTTTTTGCCTAACGTTTTCCGCACTTTTTATGTGTAGATTATGCAAATGATTTCAAAATTTTTAAGGTGTTTGAGCATCTTTAACATTTGGGATGTTCGCGTGCTGATAAGAGGTCGGCCCAAACCGCTTATATGTTTATTTGTAATGCTTTCGTTTTTTTTTGTTTTTTTAAATAAGTAATTTGCACAGTTTTAATGATTAAAAAACACAGGAAAATTTCCAAGCAACAAAGAATTATTTACTAAAAATT
Organism: Melanotus villosus; assembly: GCA_963082815.1. Classification (NCBI taxonomy): domain Eukaryota; kingdom Metazoa; phylum Arthropoda; class Insecta; order Coleoptera; family Elateridae; genus Melanotus; species Melanotus villosus. Next base: position 37,126,850 of record OY720427.1, on the reverse strand, counting down.
AATTACAAAAGGTTTGACAAGTTTTAAACGATATCCGAATACTTCTTCTTTCTGAGTACTAAAAATTGGCATTAAAAACAAAATCATAGAAAATTTTCAATAATTCTAGCGATATTAAAACAGTTTTTTGTAGAAGAATTTTAATTTAATATTTTTGCCATTAGTTTTTGATGATTATTCTGAATTGCAATATTTTAACTATTTTTTGAAACAAATATTTACAATTATTTCTTAAAATTTTATACCTTTTAATGGGTATTTCGTTAACAACTTATGAAAATTTTATTTATTTTTAGTTTTTGGTGGAAATTCTGCCACCAATTTCCGAATATTTAATTCCAACTTATGTATGTATTTTTTAAATTTTGTTATTTTTTTTTATTTTAATTTTCAAGCCAATAAAAAAATATTTATTGAAAATTAATTACAAAAACTTGGCCAGGTTTTAAGCGATATTTTCCGGAACACAAAAACTTCTTTCTTATTTTCTTTGAGTGCTAAAAATTTAGCATTGAAAAAATAAAACCATAGAAACTTTTCAACAATTTTAGCAATATTGGAGCAGTGTGACAATTTTTTATGTATTGTGTTTCAATCAATTTGTTTTTAGAATTAAAGGATTTAGCTGCAGATCTAACCAATTTAACTGCTTCAGAATTGTTTTTTTAATATTCTTGGGATAAATTTTTGATGATTAATTATCCTAATTGCAAATGTTTGCAATTATTTCTAAAAGTTTTATAATTTTTTGTGGTTATTTCGTAAACTGTTTATAAAAATATCATTTTTTTGTGGATATTCTACCCCACTTTCTGAAAATTTTATTTCAATTTCAAAAATCGCTACAAATTAAACGCCAAGTATTAAATTTAAATGTTTATTATGTTTTCCCGGTAATTTATTCGATTGTTCAGTAAAATAATAAATTCTTCATAAAAATAATAAACATTCAGTAAAATAATAGCATCTTAGTAAGTATTGTAAACGTTCAGTAAAATAACTAGAATCAGCATAAGAAATAACAAACGTTCAGTAGAAATAATATCACCCGGTAAAAGTAGTAAACCCTCAGTAAAAGTAATAAATGCTCAGTAAATATAATAAACGGTGAGTAAACATAATAAAAGTTTATTGAAAAATAAATTTTACTTTAAAACAAACATATCAAACAAGAAAAATATCATTGCGTGTGTAGTAAATATTGAAAATGGACATTTTTATAATGATAACTCCAAATCTTTTCGACGCCCACTGCTTCTAGTGCTGCTTCCTCGCTTTTAAAAACCTGCTCTTTCTTCCACTGTTTATCTATTTTTTTCCGCCTTTTAGGTTCTATCACTTCAGCGGCAGTTTCACTGTCGGAACTACTTTGATAGGCAGGTATACCTTCGTCTGCCATAATGTATGTAAATTATACATTATACATTATACAACGTGAATTAAAACGTACACAATAGACAATACCGAGCATACACTTTTTGAGGTTAGGTATATCGCATTTCGTATATCACATGCTATGGTTACTGGATATGATTCATTTAAAAACTTAGCCCCGCTTACTGAGCGTTTATTATTTTTAACCTGCTGAATTCAAAATAATATCGAACGTGTCTTACTTATCAAACATTGTATTTTACTGTGCATTATATTTTTAAATACTGAACTCTTTCTACATTACAACTGGATATTTTTTATATTTTACTGAAAATTTACAATTTTTTACTATGCAAATCATATTAAAATACTGAACATTTTATTACTATCCTTCAAAAATCCTTAACTTCTGTATCTTTTAATTTTTTTTATCAATTTCGTTTATTCTTAATTTTAATTTCCAAGCCAACACAGAATTATTTACTGAAAATTAATTACAAAAACATTTTTTAAATAAAAGAATATGACTGCAAATGTGCAAATCCAATAATAATTATTATTTTAATTTTAATTTCAAAAACCTTTAATTTTTTGTGTCTTGACTTTTTATTTTTTTCGTTATTGCCCTACATTCGCCAAGTTACTGATCGCATACAGGGCCGTTTTAAACCTGCTAGAGGCCCGGGGCTGGACATTTTGTAGGCCCCCCACAAAAAAAACTTAAAAATTTATTTTGCGGCCGTTTATAATACACATTTCTAACCTATAAATAGAAAAACGAAACTGTATATGGAGAAATTTAAGAATAACAGTTTTACATATTTATTACTTCAGAATAATAATGTAACCTATTACAAAGGAACTTCTTCTTGCGGCAAATTCCGAAATAATTGACTCAAATGGTAATTTGCCCACAAAATCTAATTCTATTGACAGGATCATTAAAGAATTTAGTCTGTTCTCTGTCGTTGAGGTTTTCAGCCTGTTCTTGATTTGCGCAGTTTGGAAAAGGATCTTTCAGCTTCGCAGTTGGTGACCGACATGCTTAAATATATTCTAAGTGCATTACCAACTTTAGGAAAAGTGCTGAGTAGTCCTTTTCATACAAATATTTGTATATAGCAAAAGGATCACTAGAAACTTGGTTATCTATTGATGGAGTGTTTAGAAATGAGCGAAGTTGAACCATTTCCTCTTCTAAAGATTCCTCATCATCAGGGTAATGTCGAATTAAATTTCTTGACTCTTTCCTTAGTTCCAGAGTTTCTTGCTCTTCAGTGTAAACCTGGTCAAACTATACAGAAACTAAAATCGCTGACATAGTTCATTATATGCTGATTAGCTGATTTTCGTTTTTTCAATTCTGTTGCGAATCTGTCAATCGTAACATTAAATATACTAACTTCGAAGTTTTTCCCTCCAGATAGTATTGCTTCACCTTCACTCTGTCTGTCGGGAAATTTATTCTTAACTTTACGCGTCGCTGCATCGGCATATGAGGTTCATTTCTGAACTTTGATTTTTCGACTTATTTTCCAGATCTTTAAACTGGGTACTAGTTCTTAGACTTCTAACAAACTTATATAATATATGATTTCGAATGCACACTAGATTTTCATAGTTCCAATTACTATATGTATGTAGACAAATATCACATTTTCAGAAATTTGCCTCTGTAGCTCAATGGTAGAGCAGTGGCGCGTATAGCCGAAGGTCAGTGGTTCGAATCCCTGCGGAGGTGATATTTTTCTAATATATGCAATTTACATAATTCGTTAAAAAATATATAATGATTCTAGTAAACCCATTGCTTTTAAATCTATTCTTAAATAAAGCTTTAGCCTCTCGCCGACTTTCAGCCTTTTTGTTCTCATCTTCTCCCATCTGTGAAAGAGTTTCCACAGCTTTGCATGAGTCATAATGGCACGACCATCATGTTGACAGCGTGTTTTCAGGGTTAACATTTGGTCTTCATCGTCGTCAAACAAAATTTTCCATCTGTGCGTAGAAGAAGAAAAGAAGACAAAGTTTTTCTATAATGTCGAAAAATGGTACTGCCTCTGCGAAAGAATCAACGCTGCAAGCTCTGACTAAATTTATGGAACGTAGACAGCTTTGTCGTTTGTTGACTTGAAGTGCGCTTGAAGGCCTTTATATATCCCAGACATATTACTGGAGTTGTCATAGACGTGACCCCTGCAATTATTAATTAAAATTCCTTGTGTTTCCAGGAAATTCAGAATTTCTGTAGAGAGGCACTAGCTCTAAGAATCTCTCATTTATGACACCGTGGTAACAGTATCGTATTACAACAGAAAACTGATCCGTATGGGTCAAATCTGGAGTGGAATCAACAACAAGCCCATAGTATTTTGACTCCTTAACTTCAGCAACAATTTCCTAAAGGACAAATTCCCCCACGAGAGCTATAAATTCATCGCAAATTGCATTCGATAGGTAAGAAGGATGTCTTTTACCTTTGTTACCGTACCGTTTTAATTGTCCCTTTAAAAAATCATCAAACTGGGCTAAAGGTTCCATAGTTCCCATTGTTCGGTGAACCAAGAATTTGGTTATCACCTCTTAATGATAGCCCTCTCTGTGTCAAAAACTTGAGAACCGCAACAACCCGTCTCATAACTTGTTTCCAGTACTCCGTTTCCGTCAAAAGCTGTTTCACTAATTTTTTATCAATTCTACTTTCATCTCCAGAAAATGCAATCTCCTCGAAAACGTTATTCCTGTGTTAGATGCTATTTTAGTGAGATCTTACTTTCACGTCGCACCTTTTCTAGTTGGAAAAGTCAGTAGTAAATAGAGTTTCATTTGTGCCGAGCTGCCGAGTGCCCTTGCCTTGGTAGGCCCGGGGCTACAGCCGCCAAAGCCCCCCCCCCCCCTTAAAACAGCCCTGATCGCATAGGTAGGTAGGTTCTCAAAAAACATAAGATCAAAACAATCTTCAAACTCCCTTCAATAAAAGATAAGCTTTGTCATCAAGAGGCGTCTACAGCATCCCTTGTTCTTGTGGTTTAGTGTAGTGGCTTGAAATCAGTTTTTCTCTCACACTCAGCTATTGTTGAACATCACGACACTGGACATAAGATATTGTTTGAAAAATCTTCGATCATTGCCAATGCCCCTTATTTTTTCAACAGGAAAATCCATGAGGCCATTGAAATTATCAAGACACTGGTTATTACCTATCGGACATATGGAAGTCTGTCTTAATTACTGGTTCCGCCCTCTCCACTTGTGTCCAATTGTCGTCTTCGCCCGATACGCTTGTTTTTCTTCAGAAGGGCTCGCGTCTGGCTTGGTTTACATGTTGAGTTGCTGTTCCCTTCTTCCTCTTGTTAAAAGAGTTTCACCTCTGGCGTGGTTGACACTGACCCCTGGAAGTCTTCGAATTCATTAAAAGAATATGGTTGGCAGTTCAATCAATTTAACTGCTTCAGAATTTTATTTTAATATTCTTGCGATTAGTTTTTGGTGATTATCCTTAATTGCAAAATTTCAAACAAATATTAGTAATTATTTCAATGATTTTATACTTTTTGTGGGCATTTCAAAAGTTGATTAATATTTTGTTTCTTTTCGGTTTTTCATAACTATTTCGCCACGAATTTCTGAAAATTTAATTTCAATTTAAATTGATTTTTTTATATATTGTTTTAATTTTCAAGCCAACACAGAATTAATTACTGAAAATTAATTAAAAAATTTGCCAGGTTTTAAACAATATTTTTCCGAATATAAGAACTTCTTTCTAAAAATAGGTATTAATTTCAATACTTCCTACGATATTCGAGCAGCGCAACAAAATGTTTAAAGAATTATTTTTCATGTATTATTTAGAATGAAAGGCTATTGCTGCTAATCCATTAAATTTTGCTGGTTTAGAATTTTATTTTAATATTTTTGCGATTAGCTTTGAATGGGTATTTTTAATTGTAAAATTCTGAACTATTTTTTCAAACAAATGTTTGCAATTATTTCTAAAAATTTAATCTTTTTTGTGGATGTTTTGATAACAGTTTGTGAACATTTTTGTCTCTTTTTACTTTTTTGTGGATATTCCGCAACCAATTTCTGAAAGTTAATCTAATTTTAATTTCCAAAATCCTTAATTTTTGTATCTTGTGTTATTTACTGAAAATTAACCGACATAACTTGTATTTACCAATCTTTGGAAATTAATTTAATTTTAATTTCAAAAATCCTTAATTTCTGCATCTTTTGATTTTTTATCTTTCTCGTTTAGTTAAATTTTAATTTCCAAGCCAACAAATAATTGTTTACTGAGTAGGTACTAGAAATTGGAATTAAAAATAAATCATTATTCCTAAACCAATTATTCCTAAACTCCTGCGATATTTGATATTATTTTCTATGCATTATCGAGAATAAAAGAATAAGGCTGCAAATTCAATCAATTTCACTGCTTCAGAATTTTTTAATTTTTGATGTTTATCCTTACAAAATGTTTAATTACAAATATTTGCAATTATTTCTTGCGAGTATTTTTTGAAAAATTTTACCAGAAGTGGTTTGCGAAAATTATTGTGCAAAATACAAACAGTTGATACTGCCCAAAAATGCTTTACAAGTTAACATGTAAGAGTAGTGAAAATTCTAATTTTGGTTTAATAAAAAAAATTAATATAAACCAAATGAAACTGGAATGATTATTAATAAATCAAACCTAATTTTAGAAAAAAGTCTAAAATTAGACAAAATCGTATTAAACACACTGCTGATATTATTTAAATCAGCTGTTTACATTTTCATACAATAAAAATGACTAAGACACTTGATTTCTCATGCGTTTGATAACATATTTACAGCAACATTAAGATACACGCAAATAGAAGACCTTCAAATTAACATCGCTTTTATTAGAAAGCCTCTCTTTTGTAACAGAATTTTGGAATGATTTTCGACTTACTAAAAACTTGAATCCCATCTACAAGTCCACGTCTTTGTTTCTCATTTATTTCGTTAATGTCAAACGGAAAAGAATCGTTGAGGAAAAATTGGACAAAATTGTTTCTTTTTCTTCAATACTTTTTCCTGTTTTTCTTCTGCAATATTTTATTCTTCTTCTTTTCAATATTTTCGTTCTTTTTTAGTCTCGTATGGCCTTCTGGACACTAGGTTTGTTTCGATGCAAATACAAAATTTTCTTCAATATAAACCTAAATTACTAAACTAAATGAAACTGCATGTTTCCAGATGTTACCACAGTGTTAGCCAACGCTTCATCAAATGAGCAAGATTACTTAAATCTTTTTAAATGGCACAAAAACCTACATGAACCTGTATCAACATCGATGACTTTAACACCTCAACACTTCCATGGTGGTGCCGTATTTTTCGCAATTCTTAGAGCAGTCCAGATTTTACCAGAAAATAGCGCCGTTGTTGTTTTTACCGATTGGCAAGTTGAAGATGATGAATTAAATCAGTTAGCTTTGAAGGAACTTCTTGAAAAACGCATCCGAGTAAGTTGGAGTAATTTAATATTGTTAGAATATGAGTCAACTTTGAGTTTTAGTTGTACGTCATTTGGGGAGGCCCTCCACCAACAAATAACCAAGAAAAGCTTCTAAAGGAAGTTACGGTTCTATCGGGAGGTACATTCTATGTAGCAAATACCGAAAGAGAAAGATCAGCGTTTTATAATAGTGCTTACCTAAGAAATCCTGACGCTACACAAACCCAGGTATTTTCTTCCTGCGTTTAAACATTGGAAATATTTATTTTTATAATGTTACAGGTTGTAATTGCACAGTACGTGAACATCATTGGGTCTAAACAGTTTGAATTCCCAATAGATTCCAATGTTAGGGCTATTCATATTAGCATAACCTCCTCCGTTGTGTTGTCGGCGTTTCTGATTTCTCCGCAAGGTAAGGTTAACCTAACACTCAGGACTTTATCCAAAGCTTACGTTTTAGGTCATATATTGAACCTTCTGAACATCACAGAGGTTGAAAATTTCTCAGAGGGTTCTTTTAGCACTTTTGAAAATAATATGGGCCGATATGACATACAACTGAATACTGCAGATTATTACGCACCGACGCCTACCGTCGGATTGTGGCGTTTCGACGTCGACGCCGGTGGACGAAATGCGCAAGGTTGTAACGTCACTATATCCGTTCAAACTCATTTGAATGTTACAGCATATATCACCCCAAAATTTGAGGATCACGGTAGGTTAACTTTACCTTTAATTTACACAGTTAACACACAGAGTTCTCACCACGTTTCGTGAACACCAAAATATCTTTGATAGCGCGCCGAAATAAATATTAATACAAACACCTATCGAGATAATAATAAATGTGTGGCAACTACGAAAAAATAGGTCGATGTAAATAACTTTCGAAATTTTCCAAATATAAATAAACAGAAAACTTACCACTTTTACATTTAAACGCAGGGATGTCTCGGTATCAATTCATCGATATTACTCACTCAACTCTCAAATAAAAAATACTAAACTGATTCGGAAACTGACCTCCACGGTTGTGTATATAAAACGAGCAAAATAGACTTTGTACAGACACGACAGTTGGCTGATGCTGATGATGATGCGTCACATGTACAACCGTTACGTAAATGCATCCGGATTGAAACACGAACTGTTCAAATACTATTGTCGTAAAATTGTTAAGTACACTCAAGACAATCAACTAAATTATCTGTAGTTAGTAAGTTAGTATTAAGAGAAGCGAAACGCATATTTCACCAGGAAATGATAGTTTTTGCCTTGCGAGTACGAATGAAGGCCGTATTTCTATGGTGTGAGAATGGTTTCAGTTCTAGTTTAATTTATGCACTTGCTCATGTAATTATCTCCATTTTAAACTATTAGTTAACATAACAACAAAGGTGCTGTTGCAAAAGTGCAGAGATCAGTCACTCGTTTACAAAAAAATACAAGGCAAACTATCTGAAATTCCTGAAAATACGGGAGCGACCAAAAACTGTTCAAAAATTTAATAAAACGGTACAAGTTAATTTCAATTCTGACAAATCTTTATTTGTGGAAACGAGATTAGGAAATTTAAAAACTTAAAACGTTTTCTATAAGTGGGTGAATTGTAATCTAAAAGATTACACGACATATTTTCTAAATATATACGAAGCAATTTTAGGTGGAAAATAAAATTATAAAAAAATTAGACAAACGTTAGATCTACCCTTAAAAATACTTTAAATTCGAATTTTCTTTTTAATTCGTAAAATACCAACACAGTATTTGAAGTATTTAATTTTTTTGAAAATTGGCATGTAATTTTAGATTTTTCAGGAGCTTATTAAAGCATATTAATTTTTAAAAATTCAGAAATTCATAGTAATGTTTAAATACTTTAAAATAAGCAATAATGAAACCTTTTTGGAAAATTGGGCCTGGTTTTTAATTAAATCAATACGACTTGAAGTTATTGCCAAAACCCTGAAAACCTGTAAAGGTAAACTCATTCGGTGTACATTTCTTCATAAATTATTATCACAGAGGATAAAAATAATGCTGATGAAGTTGTGAAAACTCATGAAATGGATTTTTAAAACTTGAACAGTTTCCCAATTTGGATTTTTACTGACGTTTTTAAAAACTAAACATTTTTCAAATTGTTTTGAATTCAATAAATTTGGACTTTGGTTGTTCTATTAAATCATAATCAGGAATCTTTATTTTTAGATATGAGTATATAAGATTAGGAAATCTAACTAAGTACTTGATTATTTGGAAATAAGAAAAAATGAAACTTTTTTGGCCTCATATTAAATTCTATTAGATGTAACTTGAAATTATAGCCCCCAACTTGGCCCAGATTCTTCAGAAATAATTATTGTACCTAAATGAAATCCACAAAACTCATCTAATACAGATTTTCAAACATTTCAGCAGTTTTTCAAAGATGGCTTTTTCACTTACGAGAAGTTTTTCTCAATTCAACAAGTTTGGACTTGGTTTTTCTATTAATCAGGATTCTAAGTAGAACTTCTCTAGTTTTTCTGAAAATAGATTGTCCAACAATATGGGGTTTTCATGTTAACTGTAGATTGTTTGGAAACAGGAAAAATGAACTCAATTGCATTTAAAATAACTTGAAATTACAGCCCCTAACTTTCCCGAGCTACTTTTTTCACTTCCAAATTTTTCTCAGTTCAACAAATTTGGACTTTAGTTTTTTTGTTAAATCGTAATCAGCATTCTTAGTACGGCTTAACCCCAATCATTTATTTTTAGATACGAGATTAAAAATCTAAAAAGCTTTGCTCTGCTGTAAGTAGGTGGATTTGCTATACATCGTAATCTGAAGTTTCTATAAATTTGTAATCTGATGATTACGCGACAGATCTTCAGTGTCATTCTGGGCGAAAGAGAAGATTACACAAAATTGAGGCAGACATTTTAAAATTTGAAAGGCAATTTAGAAGTAGTAATTAAAGTCCATTTAAAATAAACAGCGATTTTTCCAGTTTTCGGATGTAGTATTTTTCAGAAATTGCAAGTTCAAGGGCGTTTTTATAGATATTCAAAAATTTGAGGGTTTCATATTAATATGTATGGATATTTAAAAACAAAAAAAATAAAAGCTTTTTGGCCTCATTATTATTGCAAAGCGTATGAAAAAGTCATACAAATGAAATCGAGAAAACTCTTCCAATTACTAGCTTTTCAAAAATTTCAGCAGTTTTTCCAAGCTAGCTTTTTTCACTGCTCTTCATCTACAAATTTGTAATAAGAACTTAAACTCAATCCTTTATTTTTAAATATGTGATTAGGAAATCTAAAAGCCTTAAAATGTCTGCTCTAAATCCAAAGATTACTCAACAGATTTTCAGTGTCTTTCTGTGCAAGAGGCACAATTTTTGCACAGGAATTTTTGAAATCACCAAATAAAAACCCGGAAATCTATTAAAATAAACTGAAAAACTTTCCGATTGTTCGGATGCAACATTTTTAAGATATTCCGAGTTTAAAGATTTCCCAAAATTTAGGGTTTTCATATCAACGTTTGAATATTTGGAAACAAGAAAATTGAGTTTTGGCCTGTTCAATAAAGTAAAAAAACTTCAAGTTTTTCGTAGTTTAACAACTTACGTTTTTTTTATTGAAGCGTAATCAGAATTCCTTTCAGACTTTAATGATTGTTTTTAATAAATAAACAATGAAGAATCTTCGCTAGGCTTACCAGGCTTGCTAATTACAAAGTTATAATCAATTCGTTTTTGGTACATGAGTATGGAAGATTAAAAAATATAAATTACATACTTCAGCTTCCTACTTTTTTTTCTGAAATTCAAAAAGTGGTGGGTTGTATGTTCAGGTTAGCTTAACTTTTTCAAATTTCTAATAAAATAAAATAGTAATATTTGTTTTTATTTGATTCAAGTAAAGCCATGAATTTCTATATTTTAACAAATTTTACAGTTGAAAATTTAAAATGAGAGCTTGCTAGTTCAAGGTGATTAATTAACGGATTTAAATCGTAGCAAAATTAGTATTCAAAACAAAAATTAGGTACTGCAGCTTTTCTTGCCTAAATTCCACGAAAAATGTTAAACCTAACTACAAGCCGGTTTCAATAATAATTAGAATAAATGGAAATTATTATCAATAAATAATTGAAGTGGAAGTTTTCAGCTTGGTGCAAGAAGCATGAACTTCCCTAAACACCTGAGTTTACTATCAAAATCTTCCACGAAGTGCACCAGATGTTAAATTAAGAGCCATAAAAATAAACAAATTCGAGTTAATAACAGATAAAAATAGAAACGCTAATATTCGGTTACTTATTAGCTTATTACAAAAAAGATGTAAATATACAAAAACCGCAACTGTAATTACTTACATATTTTAATCGTTTAATTGTAGCATTTTCAGCAACATACTAATTCATTTACATTTAACAGAACGACGTAGTCTAAAACGCACCTTGTTGAAATATTCACAATTTTTTCACTACGAACAATTTATTTTTGTAAACATCTATTGCCAAGCCACACTTGAACTTTGAATGCTGAACTTGAACGGCAAGCAATTGGTTGGATTTTTCCCTATTTTAAAAATAATAACACACGTGGTATTGTAACACACGTGGGTTCTTAAATTCTGTTGCAATTTTTGAAATCATGCAAAAGCTTTCCCAAAATTTTAATTAATAAAAATGAAATAAAAATCAAAGTAGTTTAGTTGCAGCTCAATAATTAATATTTATCCTTTATAAATGTTCTGGCAATATAAAATGTGTCTTAACATTAATGCCATTTAAATGTCAAAAACGAATTAGTTTGCGTTTAATATGAAATACAACGCTCAACTTTAGACGAGCTAATAAAATTTTAAGTGTGCCTTATTTTTAGTCTGATTAAAGCCGTTTATACATAAAATAAAACTGATACCTTTTAAAGAAAGGATAATGCTATAAATAACAACAATCAGACGGAATTAAAATTTAAACCAGCCATAAATTATTATTTAAATAAAAACGAAATTTTGCAACAACAGATTGTGCTATGCCTTTTAAATTTTAGTTCTAAGCAAAATAATTGTGCACCTGTAAGGTGCCCAAAAAAGGCGTTTTTAACAAAACACAGATATAAAAGGAACAAAATCAAGCATAAACAAAAAGCTTATGTATAATCAAGTACAACTACAAAAAAATGCGCATTAATTCTGAAAAATAAACTAAAACTAGTGATAGCAATGTGTAGTTCAACCACAAAAAAAAACTAAACAAACATTAAGCACGTGTTTTAAAAACAATTTCATAGTTAACAAACAGACTTACAAAATTGTCTAAACAATCCAAATTGGTACAAATTCACTCACAAATAAACTTTTCCACTTTACGGTTTTTGCTGTAATAAATAACGTAAGTTTAGAAGGTTACTATAACTCTTAAAAAGACTTGACAGATTGTATAACATTATGTAATATCATCAGGAAAGGGTCACGTTGTGAGCAAACCAGAGGTCAATATGTATCAATGTTTCTCTGATAATTTATTTTTTAATATTTTTTTAGTTTATTTTGTAATACGATTGCAAAATCAGCTGTGTATTTTAAGCATGAGAAAAATAAGGGCATGTTCGTTTGATATTCAGATAATATTCTGAAAATCAAGGCAAACAAAAGAGCTTTGCGCTTTTAATTAGATGCAAACCAAATCAAAATTCGAGAAGTATTCGTTTCGAAGGGTTCCCTAACAGAATTTTCTAATTTTAAGTTGATGAAGGTCTAAAAACAAACGACAAACATGTGTTAAGAGTAGCTCTTTCTGGAAAATTCACCAGCGTGGATGAAATATCCGTCTTTAACTTAGCTGGAACACCATACAATCAAAACGTATCCTTTACATTACACGGCAAAAACAAGGAAAGTCTGTCAATACCGGAAAGTAATTCAAATATTACAAAACAAGAGGTCGATATAGAACTGAATGATCTACCAAGCAACTCTTTCTATCTGAAAGTTTTAGGTGAAGACGACCAAGGTAGTGGTCATTGTTTCCAATACAGAAAACTGGAGTAATTTTAAAATGTTCCAGGGAATACCTTCTCCAGGTTATCATACTTTGATAAGGAAAAAGTAAATTTCCTCACTCAGCCTCTAAGTGTCGAGGTGGGCCTTGGTTCGGAACTCCTTGTGATGCCAAGTCAACAAGCAAAAATCTTTTTCGAAGTTACCAATAACCGTGATCAGGTTATGTACGTTTATTTTATGTGCCAAGATGAGAGAAGCCTTTTGGCGCGTATGGAACCTCGAGCGTAAGGGTTTAAATCCAGGAAATAAGGGGAAATTTCATTTTTCGTTTTGTAGGTCATGGCTTAACCCCAAGCAAACTGTAATCGTAACTGTGACTACGTTTATTTCTAATGCACAATCGGGGAATTATCGGAATATGATTACATTTACGGCTAGTGGGCCTGAAAGGGTCCAGAAGGCAGCAGCAATGCAAGTTAGCACTACAAGAATCAGAGATAACGAACAACCACGACTTTGGCATCGGTATACCAGCGATTGCACCGATGTTCTTCTTGGAAAATGTGAAGATAGTACTTGGGCGTTGGAAGTTACAGCAGAGGATAGAGAAAGTGGTAAGAATGGATTGGACGTTTTTCTTTGGGCCGAGAATGTTAAAGGGCTTCTGCGTTTTTATTTAAAATATCGTTGTATTCTAATGAATTATGAAAATTCTATATATAGAAAAATAGCACCTCCGCAGGGATTTGAACCGAAGGTTGTATGTAGAATTTTAGAATTCTTTAAAATACATCAAAAGTAAATTTAATTTCTAATATAATATATCGTTGGTAATTTCTTCAATTATAAAAACTGACCCAGAAATAAATTTCCTAAATTAAAACGGCGTAGCAAGTTCAAAGCCCGTAATTTGACACACGAACGCCTATTTTTTTTTGCCAAATTATTGGGCAAAAGAGCTAATGTAACTACTTACAGAACAACACTAGTTTTATTTCGTTTTGGATTTTGATTAAATAATTTAGAAAACGCTAAAAAAAATTAAATCAGTTAAACGACACCAATAGAATGTAATTAAAATAGTCAAAAACAATTACCGATCGAAACATTTCAAAATTTTCTCTGTAATTGGCTTACATTTTGGCCAAGTTTAAAAGCAGAAAATTTACAGGACTGCTACAACTGACTTCCAACCCAAAAGGTTTAGCTTTTAATGAACCTTACATAGCAGGAACAAACGACAGGGTAATAGGAATATACGGAGGATCATGTTGCCAACCTACACTTCAGCTTACTGCCATTGACATGAGTAACAACGTGAGAACATACGTAGTAGACGCTTATCGTAAGTAAAAATTTAACTTCAATTTTACAGAAATACAAATTAATTTCAGGGGCAAATTAAAATTTCAAATTTAAATCAATGACTTTTATATTACCAAGTTTTTTAATTTTAAAATATTAATTTTAATCGTACAATCTCAATTTTTCTTTAAAAAATAACAATTTTGATTTGAAAATATTAATTTTTAGTTTAAAATATTGATTTTAACCATAAAAGATTTTGAAATTTTAATTTTTGGTTTAAAATATTAATTTTTTCTTTTAAAATCCCAATTTTAATTTTTCCTTTAAAATATCAATTTTAATTTTGAAATATTAATTTTTCTGTTAAAATATCAAAATTAATTTTAATGTTAAAAGAACGTCTTCCGGGTTGGGGCCGTGTTATTGTTGAGACAGAAGAACGTTTCGCCCACTTTGTTTAAGGGGCTTCACCAGGAGGAAAATGGGAGCACTAAAAGATTATGGTAACTCAATGTGTCAACCACGCTAGAGGCGAAATTCTTTTAGCAAGAGGAAGAAGGAAACGATAAGTCAACTTGTAAACTAAGCCAGAGGCGAAACCCTGCTGAGAAGATTGAGGCAGAAGAACTTAGCGTTTTGCTCAAAAGGCAGCGACTTTATACCACAAACGTTGCTTGAAATCAGGTCTTCTCTCACACTCGGCAAAGTTGCTGAACATCATCACGACACTGGCCATAAGATCTTGTTTGAAAAATCTTTAATCATCGCCAGTGCCCCGTATTTTTTCAACAGGAAAATCCGTGAGGTTATTGAAATCATAAAACCCCTAACAACTTGAATCGTGACATCTGTCGGACATATGGAAGTTTGCCGTCGCTACTGGCTTCGCTTCCTCCATTTCTCGCCAATTGTCGTCTTCGTCCGATAAGCTTAACCGGTTACAGCCGGTATAAAATTTTTCTTCAGAAGGGTTTTTCCCCTCTTTTGGTTTACAAGTTGAGTTACCGTTCCCTTCTTACTCTTGCTAAAAGAGTTTCGCCCCTGACGTGAGTTACCGTACTCTTTTAGTGCCCCCATTTTCCTCCTGATCAAGCCCCTTAAAAAAGTGTCCCAACAATGACACGGTCCCATCTAGAAGACGTTCTTTTAACACTGACCGTAGAAGTCTTCTAATTCATTAATTTTTATTTTAAATAAATGTTTCTTTCCAGGTGCCCCTTTAAGCGCCGGAACAATATCCGCAATCGTGTTGGGCATTTTATTATTGTTACTCGTTATAATAGCACTAATTTTCCTCTGCAAGAGAAAATGTTGCAAACAAAAACAATCCGTTGATTTGCCCACGTACAGAAGTCCTCATGGAAACAACGAAGACAGGTATTAGGTACCTTAATTTTTGTGCCAACAATTTTATATACTTTAGATTTCTGTGTTAATTATTTCAGAACTGTCGAAACAACGTTTTAAAACTGACGGATGTAAGTTTGGATTTGCGATTTTTTTATAGTTTATGCAACAATAAACGGTACAAAATGGCTCTGTATGGGCCGATAACAAAAATACAAATTAGATGTAAAAAAGAAACTTGAGAAAACTGAACTAAGTATTAAAATAATCTAATAATTTTTTATTGTTAAATGAGGTAAAGGATTTTAAAAAGGGCAGATTTTTGTTTATCATCGTGTTTTTTCCTTTCTCATTTACAGATATTCGGTTGATTTCTGAAAATTTCAATTTTTTGTTGCCCTAATAAAATAAGTTATAAATAAAAATCTGCCATGTTATAACATTCGTAAATATGTAATACGATTAAGCGTAAAGATGACGTGTATACTTATTTTTAAAAATAAAATATAAATTACAACACAAATAAAGACACCCTTCATTTTTAAAACACTGCACTTATGCTGCGTATTACTGCAAATTGGATATGCAATTTCTTGAACTAATATGTCTTAATGAGTTTCATAACCTTTATTGTTTATAAAGGGCGAATTTTTCTTAAGAAAATTTACTGAAGCAGAATGCGTTTTTCTGCGTTTTCGAATTTTAGTTCAGCTAATTATTGTCCAATTTGGGGTGCACTTAATTTAAAATCTGGCATATTAATAAGCTATGTATGTATAAGCTGTGTAACTTTGGAAGATGACTTGCTATACTTCACTAAGGACTGAGCAAAACTACCAACTTCGCCTGAGATTTTACAAGCAAAACGTTTGTACAAACAGTCTGCGCATGCTTATTTGCACAAATTGTCAGAGGCGATGTTTATACGTGAAGAGGGGGCTTTAAATTTATATTTTAAATGCGCATTTTGTAAATTTAAAAATTATATCCAAAAAAAGAATCTGCATTTTCAGCACGACTTTTCCTAAAATCAGGTTTATTTAAACCGTTCTTTTAAGAAGACATTTTGAAGTTTATCCAAATTAATATGACACCAAAATAATGTTTAATTCCTTAAGGTTTTTTTTAGGAAACTGCTTTAATGCTAATATTACTTTGTATGTTGGCGTCTGACTTGTTAGAATCGAAAAGTTGTTACGAAATCAACAACAAAAAATGACACCGGTTACAAACGCCCCAAATCATTCTTTAATTTTAAATATTTGCCTTTAAATTAATTCAAACGCATATATTGTTTGAACAACAAGCACCTTCAAGTTGTTTGCCCAAGCCGATTAATATTTTATGTGCATAGTTAAATATCGTTCAACTTTTGTATTGGTTCAAACCTGGTCATTTACTTTGAAACTACGTTTTTATTAGCAAATTAATTTACGTTTCCAAACATTCCCATTAACATAGTTTTAAACTCATAGTTAAAAGAAACACCTCGTTCTTATCGCTGGCATCGCTTTCAGTTTTACCTTTTTCGGTACTGATGAACTTCATTTTTCACATTAATATCAATTAATTTACTACAAATAGTTATTTGCGTAGTATCATCTCTATTTATATCTTGTAGAATGCGGATGTAGGTGGGTTCCACGACCTGATCAAAAAGAACCTGAAGAATTGTTTTCGTTTCACTTAATCGAACGCTTTCATAAGTCACCTAAAAAAATCAAATCGCATATTCTTGTTTGTATTTTAGGAGACATTCTCTTTAATATAATTTCCCTGTACAAAGACGAAATGATAATGAAATGGGTCGGAAGTGCTTAATGCTTTAAGTTTTGTACTTCAGTTTTTCCATACAATACTTTGGAAAACTTTCTAAGAGCCTTCGCAAACTTTTGATCATTTCATGAAAAGTGCTGTTATTCAGTTTGAGTGTTCTTGTAAAACGCATTTAATTTTGATTACCTCCCACTTTCCCCTTTTTATTCTGATTTTAAAAGAAAACTTTTCTGCTTTATTTAATAAAATCTTCACTTGCAATAGCAATATTCTTACAATTTCTGCTTTCACAAGCATGCTGGGAGTTTTAATTTTACACATGCATTTCAGTATGTTTTTTACATTCCTGAAACCATGGCCGGCCATAGGAGGGTTGCAGCGGGTGCAATGCACCCGGGTCCCGCGCTTATATGGGCCCCCCAACGAGACTAATTATTAAATAATAATTATATGAACTATTTTCGGGCCTTTTAGGGCCCCTTCATAAAGAAGGCCGATCCTGCCTGACTGTTCTGACTCTAAGGCGGAAGGTGCTGATTTTTATTTAAATTAAAGTTAATTTCTAAGCATGATGCAAGATGTAATCAAATAGTTTGTTCTGATTTTTGATATACAAAAAGCGAGTCTTATTATACTTCCACAATCATTTCAATAAAACAAAACCATTAAAAGCTTTGGTGCCACGGTTTAAGTAAGAAAATTGAACTATAGAAGCAAAATATAACAAATTTTCTTCTGTGACTAATCAAATTAATCGGTAATTTGGGAAATATTAGGCACTTCTGTGTTCCAATTAAATTTTTCCTAAAACGCCGAAAGAACCAATTTAACAGGTTTAAAATAACCACGATTCGTAAGATATCGGATTTTTATTTATACAAGGAAAACCAATTATTTTCGAATGGATTTATTTGAAAAATAATCAGTAAAATCTTAATGGAAGATTGTACAAGTATAAGGAAAGCTTTTAATTAGGAGCTTCTTCCGGGAATTATTTGTAAGAAGAATTCTCCTGATTCTTGATTGTTGCACTCTGTTTTTTTGGATAAACTGGTCCAAAGTTCCAAATTTTACAGACATGTGGACAAAAGGCCCCAGGAACTTGTAACTATGTAAACAATTGCAAATTTGAAGTGTTTTGCTACAGCATGATGTAATTGTTTTGACTGCAAATTGTATCAAACTAAGTTTAGAAATACAATACTTTAGCTGTACAAATTGCTGACTTAATCACGTTCAGTAACTTTTCAGTTAATTTGGTTCAGTACGAGGTGATCGTTACAGTCTGGAGCGTAAAATGGTTGGCGATTAAGTTAGGCAGTGTAGGTAATTACCCAATTAACAAACTGATTTCCTGAATATCTAATCTAACCTTTAATAAACATCTCTGCCAAAACGCTATGTCAAGTACGGAATATGAAATGTAACAAGCTGATTCCCAACGTCTGAGGATATCCAATAATTACAATTTTCTCTACCATTTTTGAGGAAATTTGAATGATTTAATAGGGAGTGAACAGTGAAGTGAAAATATGTGAGAAAGTAGTGACCGAAACGGTTTGTAAACTACAAATTCAGTGGTATGTGCTCGTATTAAAAGATTCATGAAATATTAAGCATTAAGCAACGGATTGGTAACCGTTTTGATAATACTATCAAATCGCTTTTAAAAGAATTATTTGAATCCCAAATACCTTGGCTGTGTGTTGGGAAAAATTTGGTCAATTCAGGTGTTTTCATAACATTCTAAAGAAATACCAGTATGATTTATTGTTTGTGCAAACACACTTCACTAAAAAAGACGCATTTAAGTCGTTGGAATTAAGCAGTAAAAAGCTTTATTTCCTGTTAGGGCACCCTATACAGGCACCGATCTTTCATCGTCACAGACTGTGCAAACTTGGGGTATGTAAGTAAATCTATGTATAGTCCGATGTAGAACAAAGACAGACTAAGAAATTATAAGTTTTTGAGTTGTCTGTACTTGCTTGTTATTTTTATTCAAACAGCAGTCTGCTTGTGAAAACACTTCAGTTTTCCAAAAAGAAATTTAGTATCTTTCAAAAACTTTCGAAATACTGCCTAAAAAATATTCTTTTTGAAAGCATTTTTCAACTTTAAAATTATTTTCGAAAAAAATCTTTTCCAATTTTGAAATGCAGTCTAAAACAATTCCTTTACCAAACGATTTTCTAACTTCAAAGTTATTTTCTAATGAAAACTCTTTCATGGACATATCAAATTTTCAATTCTTTCCTTGGTTTCTTTCAAAAAATATTGCCCCAAAAACACCGTTCTTTGAAAGCATTTTCTAACTTTAAAATTATCTTCGAAAAAATCTGCTTTTTAAATTTTTGAAGTTCTGATATGTCCAACAAATGGGCCTTTTATCAAGAGAGGTTATAATTATTTTCGGAAGAAAAAATGTTCAGGGATATATCTGATTTTCGAAAAATTTGTCCAAAAATTACTCTTCTTTAAAAGCATTTTTTAATTTTAAAATTATACTTTTTTCGAAGTGTTCAATACAATACACTTTATCAAATGATTGTTTAACTTGAATTTTCCGAAGGAATTTTGTTGAAGAACATATCATCTAATCCTGATATCAGAAATTGATGGGTTCTTTCAAAACAATTAGAAAAATTGTGCCAAAAATACTCTTCGAAAGCATTTTCTAACTTATTTTCGAAAAAATTTACTTTTACAGAAACTTTTCTCAAAAAAAAGTATTAATTTTTCATCAAAAGGTTTTCTACCTTCAAAGGGAATTTTGTTTCCGAAATCTTTACAAAAAGTTTCTTTTTAAAAATATCGAAATACGTATTGCCTAAAAACTATTCTTTGAAAGCATCTCCTGACATTACAATTATTTTTGAAAAAATCTAGACTTTCGAAATGTCTTAAAAATAGTTTTCTACCAAAAGATTTTTTAACTTCACATAAATTGAGGATTTTCTTTAATTTTTAAATTCTTCCAAAAAGAAATTTAGATTCTTTCCAAAAATTTTGAGATATAACTCCAAAAAAATACTGTTTTCGAAAGCATTTTCAAACTTTATTATTTTGGAAAAATCTATTTTTTAACTTTACAAATTCCGAAATGTCCAAAAAATTAGTTTCTTATCAAATGATTTTCTAACTTTAAAATTATGTTTGGAAGGAGTTTTTTTCAAGAACATCTAATTTCAATTTCTTTCGAAAACTTTGTCAAAGAATAATCTTTAAAAGCATTTTTTAACTTTAAAATCATTTTGCGAAGGAATTTTCTGTCAAGAACATCTAATTTCGAAAAACAATTTGGTTTCTTTCAACAAATTTCAAAATGCTGATCAAAAATACTCTTCGTTAAAAGCATTTTCTAATTTTACAATTATTTCCGAACAAAATCTATTTTGTAAACTTCGAAATATTGTACAAAAAAATTAGTTTTTGTCAAATAATTTTCTAACTTTAAAATTAATTTCAAATTTTTCAAGAACCTTTTTCTAATTTGGAAATCTCCAAAAAGAAGTTCAAGTTTTCCTTCAAAAATTTGTTTGACTAAGATTATTTTCGGAAAATTTTTTGTTTCAAAAATTGACTAAATTTTTACCAAAAAGAAATTTAGTTTTCTAACGGATAATCCGACCCTGGTCACAGGTGCCTTAATATTGACAACCAAACCAGGCTGTGATGGTTTAAGCCTTGCTTGTAAATGATTAGAATGCGAGGAACATGTTTGTTGCATTGTGTCAACGTGCATGTATGTGAATCAGAAACAAGATAAAATTTCCTTTTGGTAATTTCATATTGCAATCTGCAAAAAACTACCCCTAAAATGTTAACGATTTTTCAGTCTCCACTTTGATATTACTTAGCCGAGTCAATTTTCAAAATTTCAATGTGCAAAGACTTTAAGAAGAGTTTAAGTCTCCAAAATAGTAACTTTATGGCTATGTTTTCCCCAGAATTAAATGTAGGTAGATAACTTATACTTAAATATAGGCAGCAAAACGAACAGGTATGTTATACGTTTCCTGCTACTTCATTGCTGGGAAATTGTTTTCGAGGCTTATTAATCTGTAATGTTTATGTTTTCTGTCATTTAATCGAATGTCGATTATTTACACGGTTATGTAACGTCTATTTAGCTTTAACCTTTGAACTATATAACCGAAAATTGACATTTCTTTACGTACATTTAAATATCAAATCTTCAGAATTGTCGTAAATTTGTATCAGAATTATTTATTTGAAAATAGGGCATTAAGAAATATATCTGCAAAGTGCGCTTGGGATTTTTTAAATTGAGATAACTGAATATCGCATCCGCTGTTACTTAATAAAAGTAGCTTGTTTTCAAAATAATACCAAATTAAAATATTTCCAAAAGCCCATTTGGTTCCAATTCTTTATATCTGACGTAATTAGCATAACATATGTTATTAGACAAGGTTCGCTCCTTGAGTGTAGGATTATCAAAAATGGTAGTCAAATAGTTAAATAAAAAATTCGCATTAAATTAATTCTAGGGTTTAATTAATTTTTAATCAACCTTCTTACCACTGGGTGTGTAAGCAATCGTGGAGGGCACATCCTGTGCAGGAAATAATATGGCATTTTGAGAAAAATCCTCAAAAGTCGCTCCGGTTATTGACGCATTGAACAACTGATTTTTTACAGTTTTTTTGGATTCACTATTTTGATCAGTCATGTTGAATTTCGAAAATTATTGGCACGAACACATCATAAACACCAGCTGTTCTATATACTGGAGAAAGTTTATCACGGACGCCACGTTTTGAGTATTATTAGAAGGTACAGGAAGTTACAAGGCAAACAGGTTTTACGTAACGTAATTCAAGTATTTCCCGAAAGATGTCACCAGTTTACCAATTTTGATTTTAAATTTTCACGTTTAAATACGTTGTACTCCGAAATTGAGCACAAGAGAATTTATTTTTAAGGTGCTCGATGATGTAATTTGCGTAAAAGCAAGTGCACGATCGTGGAGGTGTTGTGTACAGGTGTACTGTATATTCAATGAACCATAAAAAATTAATTTTCCGTTGTCTAATTAATTTAGTAGTTTGGTAATCATCACAAATTGAGAGATGTTAAATAAGCATTTCATTTAAAGTTCACTAGCTATTTTTGGATCCTTATCTTTATGTGTGCAACATTCAAACTGTTAAAATTATTGATTTGTTGACATTTTTTGATTTAAAAACGCTGAAATTCCCCTGAATATTTTTCTGGGAAATCAGAACGAATTTATGATAATCAAATTTAAGTTAATTTAGCAAATCTAGAATAACTAGAAAAGTATTTGGTAATTATTAAAGCACCAAAAAAGTATTCGTAAGCGTTTCTTACTTTACCAGCGAATTATAACAATTTAATTAAGTAAGTTAATTAAAATAGAAAAAGTCATTGTTGATCCTTTATCTATTTAGTATTATAGAAATATTAATTTTAAGTTCATATGAAACGCAAAAAATAAATTGTTTAAGCCAATTTTAATTCAAGGTTTTAAAGTTTGCTTTTGTTAAAAAACTGGGCGAAATATTTAATAATTTTCACGAGATTTTCGAAAAAGTTTCAGATTTTCAAAAATAAAAAATAACTCAAGGTTTAAGGTTTGTTTTTGTTAAAAAATTAGGCGAAATTTTTAAGAACTTCTACGAGATTTTTGGAAAAGTTCGTTAACTCAACATTTAAGATTTTCAAAAACACAAAAAATAAATTTTTAATTCAGAGTTTAAGTTTTTTTTTAATTACTCGAGATTTTTGAAAACGTTTGACGGCTCGATATTTAAGCTTTGTTTTGCTTTTGGTTTAAAAGTTGCTACTTTTGTGTAAGGTACCAGGGGGTGAGAAGGCCCTCTTAGTGCAACATATTGTTTATTAAAAAAACTAAAAATATTTGTAACAAAATATATATTGTAGATGATAATCTTATGTTATTTTTGCTTCTAGAAAATATATATTTTGAAACTTAAAAACTAAAGCCTTCTGAATAACAAAATCTTAAACTTAGTCATCCAGACCTTCTTATATGACTGCGCAGGTAATACGGCCATGTGTAAATATGAACGTCAGGTATTAAGGCCCGAGTAAAATGTTTATAATTTATGGTCCGCATTCTGGACAAATAAAGTCTTCGTTGTCTTCCTTGGTAAATCCAACACACTTGTCGTGCACCCAAGAACGCAGAGGCCCTCATATCGGCCACATAATCATTGTTGCATATTGAACACATCCATGATTGGATTGTTTATGTGAACCACGTTCCTCAAACACTTGCAATTAAAAGCCTTTTTGCGCTTTACGTCCTTCTTTGGCTGCATATTTCGGGTGATCAAAATTTCAGAAAAAGAGTTGGTGTGTGATTTTTTTAGCAAATGGAGCTAATCTTCTGAGCCCCAGTCATTTGGACTCTTCTGTGACGTTATGCTGATGGCGATTTGACGGAAGACTTGGATCATAAGCTTCTTCAGGAATTGCTTTGCTATTAAGTGGGTAGATTCCCATGGCTTTAAAAGCACTACAAATGTTGGTTATGATCATACTTTTTCCCCAGACAGTAGTGAAGACATCTGAGAATCTTTCTCTATTGAGTTTTCTTTCTGGATGTTGATCCCAGTATTCCAAAAGCTGTTGGTCCCAATGCTTTAAAAGACCTGAACACAGCCTTAGCCATGGGTTAAAACTCGTGTGTGGTGTTACTTGGTAAACATAACAACTCAATTCCCAGTGATAATGCTTTGTCAGCAATAGAAACGTCTGTCTAGGTGACTAGAAGATCCATCAAAAATTAAAAGAACGGGCGAAGGAGACATAAATTGTGCAAAATGGTCAAGCCATTTCAAAAAAACTTCAGTAGTCATGCTACCTTCGGATGACCTCTGGACGGATGATCCCGCAGGTAGTCCATCTGCATAGGTAGGCTTCAAACGCTGCCCTTTAAATAAAATCATGCCCAAGCATCCCAAGTGCATTTGCACAAGCCACAATTGTTACATTTTCAGCGTATTCAGAGGCTACCAAATGAACCCTCTTCGTACCTTTTCCAGCAAGCACCTGTTGTTGATGGTGCAGCGTTAATCTACAGCCTTGTCGGCTTTTAAAAATATTTAAAATTATTTTGTTTAGGATTTTAATTTCCAAAGGTTTGGAATTATGATTGTTAAAGCATCATTGCTGATCATTATTAATATGTATTCGTTTGTTATTATTAATGGTAAAGGTATAAGTATTAACGCCCTGCGAGGAAGCATGGCCGGCAACATGGAGGGTTAAGGCCTCCTAAGTAGGAGTAAGCACCTTATTTCGGTTCCCAATTATTTTCAGTGACTAGGTAGGCCACCTGCCGAGCATCCGACTCGGCTGCAGTTTAATGAATGCCTTAACCATTTGGCCACTCCGGCGATTTATTTTTATTATTAATACTATTAATCTTCAGTTATTATTAGTATTGATTATTAATATTGAAATTCATTAAACTAAGATAATTATTACAACTCTCATACTTGAGTTGAATGTTGGCTTTCATAAAGTCACAGTGAAACTCCAGAATCAACCCTTTGATGTTAAGATTTAGGTTGGAAGTTATATTATGTTAAGCTAAGCTAGAATTTGGAAAATTTTCTGGACTTAAAATTGGACAAAAATGCCTTTTTACAGAAACAATCCAAAAAACAAAAAACATATGATTGTTTAAGTAAATTTAGAGTTAATTCAGAGTTTAAGGTTTCTTTATCTAAAATAAAACTAGTCGAAATATTTGATATTTTCCCAAAATTTTTGAAAAAGTTTGGGGATTCGACATTTAAAGTTTTGTTAAGTAAGTCTTAACTCGAAGATTAAGGTTTGTTTTTGTTAAAAAAAAATTAAGCGAAGTATTTAAGAATTTGCACGAGATTTTTGAAGAAGTTGGGGACTCTATTATTTAAGATTTTCAAAACCAAAAAAACTATGGCTGTTCTGAAATGGGTATTTTTTAAATGTCCAAATTTTAAACAAAAATGACAAAAGAATTGATTAAGCAAAAACAATCCCCAAATTTTGGGGAAAACATGGCCACAAGGTTACTATTTTGGATACTTTTGTTAGGCTTTCTTAAACTCTTCTTAAAGCCTCTGCACATTGGAATTTTGAAAATTGACCCGGCTAACTAATATCAAAGTGGAGACTGGAAAATCACAAACATATTTTAGGGATATTTTTTTGCAGATTGCAATATGAAATTACTAAAAAAAATTGTATCTTGTTTCTTTTTCACAAACGTCCACGTTGACACAATGCAACAAACATGTTCCTCGCATTCTAATCATTTACAAACAAGGCCTAAACCATCAGAGCCTGGTTTGGTTGTCGATTATTAAGGCACCTGTGACCAGGGCCGGATTATACGATAGAAAACTAAATTTGTTTGGTAAAATTTTAATCAATTATTGAAACAAAAAATTTTCCGAAAATAAATTTAGAAGTCAAACAAATTTTTGAACGAAAACTTGAACTTCTTTTTGGAGATTTCCAAATGAGAAAAAATTTGAAAAATTTTAAAGTTAGAAAATTATTTGACAAAAACTATTTTTTTGGACAATATTTCGAAGTTTAGAAAATAGATTTTGTTCGGAAATAATTGTAAAATTAGAAAATGCTTTTAAGGAAGAGTATTTTTGGTCAGAAGGTATTTGTTGATAAAAACCAAATTGTTTTTCGAAATTAGATTGAAAAAAATTCCTTCCAAACATAATTTTAAAGTTAGAAAATCATTTGATAAGAAACTAATTTTTTTGACAACATTTCGGAATTTGAAAAGTTAAAAACAGATTTTTCCAAAATAATAAAGTTAAAAAATGCTTTCAAGAACAGTATTTTTTGGTGTAATATCTTAAAATTTTTTCGAAGAAACTAAATTTCATTTTGAAAGGATTTAAAAATTAGATATGTTCTTAAAGAAAATTCTTAATTTATTTAGTAGAAAACTATTTTTTAGACATTTCGAGAGTATAGATTTTTCAAAAGTAATTGTAATATCAGAAAATGCTTTCAAAGAATATTTTTTAGGCAATATTTCGATATTTTTAAGAAGAAACTTTTTGTAAAGATTTCGAAATCCCCTTTAAAGTTTGAAAAGCTTTTGGGAAAGTTTTTGTAAAAGTAGGTTTTTTCAAAAATAAGAAAATGAGTTAGAAAATGCTTTCAAATAGTATTTTTGGCACAATATTTCTAAATTTTTTGAAAGAACCCATCAATTTCTGTTTGGAAAGATATCAGTATGAGATGTTCTTCAAAAAAAATTGCTTTGGAAAATTAAAGTTAAAAAATCATTTGATAAGGACCATTTTTTTGAACACTTCGAAAAAAGTATAATTTTAAAATTTTAAAAAACAAAAAATAATTCTTGCTTGTAATACAAACCTTAACCAATTTTAGGGCAAAATATTCAATGATTTTCACGGGGCAAACGGCATTTTGGAAATTATTTTATAAGAAGGTTGGAAAAACATCGTTTCCAGAAGTTAATTTAAATTTGAGATAACTTTACGTTGACTTTCTTTTTTTTTCGTTTAATGTTTGAGGTGGCAAAAGCTATAAAAATAATTTAACATTTGTTAAATACACACGATTTTATTATGCTTCATTAATCCCTTTACTGATAAGCAGTCGTTGACTTTCTTGGGTAGAAAAATCCTACAAACTAATTTTAGGATGTTGTTATTGTTGTTATTATTATTGAAAAATTTCCACATCTTAGACCAAAATTTGTAAGGAATAATTTTGTCTTTTGATACTTTTTAACATAATAATTTTTACTTATTTATGTATTTTCTATTCGTTTGAAGGTTTGCTTATTTTTATGTATTATTTTCCCTAATTTTCCGAAAACGTTTACTAGGAAACAAAATGTAAAACAAGTTTACCTAAAATGTCTCTTTGACAAGATAAAAATAAACCCCAATCAAAACAAACAACAAAGGACTTCTAAAACGTTGAAAGTGTTCTTGACAGGAACCTCCAACCAAAGTTGGAAAACGGAAAGCGTAATAATTGATCATAACTTACAAAATTGTTGAACTGTAATAATTATTACAACGAAACAAAGGTTTCCGAAGATTAAATTTTCCGAAAATAATTGTCCTGATGTAAAAATAGAAATTGTTTCCAGGTAGGTTTGTAAATTTGCTGTCCCAAAAACGCGAGTTATTTTTTCAGCCGTACTGATTCTTTTCGATTTCGTTTCTGTAGCTTTCAGGCGCATATGGTTATGTTGTGTTAATAATTTGCCCTTCTGGACATCTTATGCTTCTATCTTCTCGAAAGCTTAAACACAAAATAAAAGCTTTGGTTTGATCCGTAATTTATTCGATATTCCCAACTGTCTTTTCCTCCTAAGGGGATGCTTGGAATCGTGATATACTTTTTTAATTTCCTCCCCTCTTCGTATGTATTACCATTTTAAAATATTAGTTTTACTACGTAAAGAGGATAGATCAACGCACCTCTTCAAGGAAGAAGAACAATAATAATCAGAATTAGAATTAATTTGCATATAAACCTTCTCTTTAGTGCTCAGCCACCCCTTAATTCTGACCTATCAAATCTATAGGGTAATCCAACCCCACTTCTTTCCTTAATTAAGTTATAACTTTTAAGGGGGATTTGTTTTGCTTTTGATTTAAAAGTTGCTATTTTTATGCCTAAATTATATCTGTGAAATTGTGTTTATATTCCCGAAGCTTCTAAATTGTTCAAACTTATTCTTTCTCGGATCCCTTATGCCTTCACGGCGTCGGATATTGTTCTTCCATTCATCTCCTCCATTTCTTACGATCCTCTTGCTATTTCCCGTAATTCTTCTAGTGTCTTATCATGTTTCTTTGCTAAGCCTTCTATTACATTTTTCATTGTTTTCCTTGGTCGACCTGGTGTTCTTGTTGCAGTTGTTTTAGCTTGTAGATATTGTTTGGTTTTCCTCCTGGGGTCCATTACATGTCCAAATCGTTTCTTGCTTTAATTCAAACTTATTCAAAATTCAAAACTGTGGCTGTTTAAATTTTAGACACCAACCAAACTCTTAGTTTTTGAATCCGATTGACGAATAAACTATTGAAACAGCACTGAATTTAAGGATATAAGCGATTCTTGTATTGAATAATCAATAAAGTTTAAGAATACTTTTTTTAAAACAGCTTCGGCTAATTTTATTTGACGTAATTTTAACAAAGAGTATCTTGTGAATATATTTAAAATAAATGTTGATGCCCGGATTTTGTTCTATAAATAAATAAATTTAGTTGTTGTGTATCAGAAATTCTTCTTGTGGAAGATTTTTATCCCATAAATTTCGAATCTGGAAGATTTCCTTTCGTTGGGCTTTATTTTTGCCACAAATTGATCGGATTTTGTATAGGTTATGTTACTCAAGAGCAGGTAGAAACTATTCACATGCTTTTCCTGATTACGTTCGCCTGCTGAATGCTGTGCAATTTAAAAATCTTTAGAAAATTCAGAGCTAAATAGCCTTGCGTACAAATCAATAATCCATTTCAAGCAATGATGAATAAGACTCCAGAAATTCTCATAATTTATGGATGTGTTCGTGATTTTAAGAAAAAATCCGGCAATGTCAACATTGCATGTGTTTTCTGCTACAAACAGAGCAACAAGGACGTAGTTTTAATGATCTGTCCTTATTTTGAATTTGTTATGTTATTTTTCTACTCTTCAATTAGCCTTGAATTTGCTGTTTATTTTCACTTTTTAAAAAATATGAATTGTTTAATTATTTGCAATACTTAAAGCGTGCTTAAGTCACATAAAATCTTAAAAATATATATAAACGATTAAAGAATTGTCCTCTAACTTGTATATGTTTTTACCTGTTCGTAAACCTGACTATAAATCTAAGGTTAATACTTGCTGTTAATGTTGAAAATAAAAAGATTATTATAAAAAAACGGTCAATCTTTACAATGTTAACTATTAAATAATCAGCTAAAAAGAAAGTTAATGAACTCGACCGGGAATACCTTTTGTAGACTGATAAACAAAAATGTCATAATAACATGTTTTCGTGTTTTGAAGATTTAGGTCTTTCGCAACAATCACCAACTAATTAATTAACAAGATTGTTGAGAAATTACTAACACGTCACAAAAACTCGGACAATGCGAAAACAAGGCAACAATAAATTAAAATGTGCTGCTTTTTTGTTAATCTTTCCAAAACGCTTTGGGCTAGTATTTTTCGAAAAAGCAGTAAAAAATTTTAGTTTTAACGTATTTTTTTTTATTTAACTTAGTTTAAAAGTTGTTTTAAATAAACATTTTAGAAACGGGTTATTTACAGCAGTTAATATTAATTATTAAAATAAACAGATACGTAAGGAGTTGTACTTGGGTAACTGGTAATGAACTCTTAAATCTTATCACTACGGTTAGGGAGGATAATTGTTATATTTAGAATTCTTTTCTTAAACCATTTCGAAACGTTTATATAATCGAACTGGAATTAATAATATCGTATATCGTGTTCTTTGTGTAAGAACAGTAATAAACAAGTTCTTATCCGCTTTTTTAGTATTACAATACCAAATTAAAACAGTTCTGAAAATTTAAAAATTGGTAGCCCTTTTTTTGCTAGGAAATTTCCAGTTTTTTGGATTACATTGCCAAGTAATTTGTTAGAAAAATCGCCCTAAAAAATTAAAAATAAACCATTGTTTCGTATTCTTAATTCGTTCACACTCGAAGAAACCCCCGCACTTGATAATAAAATACCCAAAAGTACTTACTTTTCCAAGCGACCTTGCAAATACAATCATTCATTATCGATTTCAATTACTTGCAAGAATTATGAATCATTAAACACAAGTTCAAATAGGAGCTATTAATTACCAAAGGTTTAGTGGAGCAATTTTCGGAGAAATCAAACTTGTAATATCCATCCTTATGAAATTCCACGAGAGAAGGCGTTTTAATAAAAAGAGTATGTTTTATTTATGCTGCCGTGATGTAGGGAGATTTTAATAAAGGAAATCTGTGTAAGCAACACGAGCGGTAGACACAAACGGTCAAAGTAAAGGGCGGCGACAAGCCACCCCCGTTACGTGTATTTTGAAATGATTAATCGATGCAACAGTTTTTTTGCGTTTTGTTTTTAGCAAACTCGCATTTAAAACAAAGGTTAAAAAGTGCAATAAACGCAGCGTTTGCTTTTTTTTTATTAAGCTGGTGTAAGCGTATGCAAATTTCCAAACGGCTTTTGTTAGACTTTTCATGCTTTAGGGGTATGCTTTAACGTTTGTAAGATCTTTTAGTCGTTGTTTGGAGCTTACTTAGGGTTGTAGAAAAAGCTTTCAATCTCTCAAAAAGGCTCAAATTAACTTACATTTTGAAACTTACAATGTTTTAAAGTTTGATTTTTGTTGGGAGCTTTCTTGGGGGTTGCACAAACCTTTTTCGGTCGCTTAAAAAATCTAAAAGTAGCCTAAACTGTGGAACTCGCAATTAATTTTATTTAATGTAGTTTTCTTATTTTTGAAATTTTTAAAATTTGTTTAAACGTTTTGCTTTATTTGGAGCTTTATTGGGGTTGCAACGAATTTGTTCAACCACTTAACAAAGCTCAAATTAGCCTAACTATGAAACTGATAATTAATTAATTTCTTAAATTTAGTGTTACCCCCTCAACACTGTAAAGGTATAAGAGGCCCAAAGAGAAAGAAAGAAATTTAGTGTTAACGTTTTTGAAATCTTTAAAATTTGAATAAACTTTTGGTTGTTGCTGGAGCTTTCTTGGAGTATATATAATATTTTTCAGTCGCTTAAGCAAGCTCAAATTAGCCTAAACTGTGGAACTCGCAATTAATTAATTTACCTCTAATGTTTTTGAAATTTTAATACATATTTGTTTAAACGGTATGCTTTGTTTGAAGCTTTTTTGCCGCTTAAAAAAGCTCAGATTGACCTAAACTATATAACTGACAAGTAATTAATTTTTTTAATTTAGTTTTAATATTTTTGAAATTTTTAAAATTTGTATGAAACGTTTTGCTTTATTTCTAGCTTTTTTGGTGTTGCAAAATTGTTTTTGGGTCGCTTAAAAAAGCTCAGATTGGCATACACTATGTAACTGACAAGTAATTAATTTTTTTAATTTAGTTTTAATATTTTTGAAATCATATTTTTTTATTTGGAGCTTTTTGGGGATTGCGAAATTTTTTTTCGACCTCTTACAAAAGCTTAAATTAGCCTACACAATGGAACTGGTAATTAATTATTTATTAAATTTAATTTCAGCGTTTTTGAAGTCTTTAAAATATAAATGAGCGCTGTAGTCCTTATTTGAGCTTTCTTAGGGTTGCAAAAGGCTTTTTTCAGTCTCTTAAAAGGGCTCAAATCACCCTCAGCGTTAGAACTAATTTTTTTAATTTATTTCTTGCTTGAGCTTTCTTGTGGTTGCAAAACTATTTTTCGACCACTTAAACAAGCTCAAATTAGCCTTAAATGTAGGACTAACAATTAATTAATTTTTTATAATTTAGTTTTAACGCTTTTGAAATCTTAAAAAAATTAGTTTAAAGGTTTAAGCTTTATTTAGAACTTTTTTGGGGTTGCAATAAACTTTTAGGCCACTTAAAACCGCACAAGTTAACTTAAGCGATGGAATTGATAATTCATTAATTTTTTTAATTTAGTTGTAACATTTTTGAATAAACATTTTGATTCATGTTGAAGCTTTCTTAGGGTTGCAAAATAAGCCTTTAGTCTCTTAAGAGGACTCAAATCAAGTTCATTTTTTATTTATGTATTTGCGATATTTATGAAATCTTGAAATTTGTTAGAACGTGTTGGGTGTTGTTGGAGCTTTCTTGGAGTTGAAAATAAAATTTTTCGGCAGTTTAAGAAAGCTCAAATTAGCCTAAACTGTGGTTAATTTTCTTTAATTTAGTTTTTACGCATTTGAATCCTTCAAAGTTTGTTTAAACGTTTTGGTTGTTGGAGCTTTCTTGGGGTTGCTTTCGATCTCTTTAAAGGGCTCAAATCAGTCTAAGCTTTGTAACTGACAATCAGCTAATTTTTTATATTTATTTTTGATGTTTATGAAATCTTTGAAATTTGTTAGAACATTTTGGCTCTTGTTGAAGCTTTCTTGGGGTTGCAAAAAGATTTTTCGGTCGCTTAGACAAACTCAAATTAGCCCAAACTGTGGATTTAATTATCTTGAATTTAATTTTAATGCTTTTAAAGTAAGCATTTGGGTTGGAGCCTTTTTGGGGTTGCAGAAACAGCTTTCGATCTCTTAAAAAAAGCTTAAATCAGCCTAAACTTTGTAACGGAAATCAACTAATTTTTTTGATACTTTTGATGCGTTTAAAACCTTTCCTTGAACGTTTTGGTACTTGTTGGGATTTTTCAGCCGTTTAAAAAAGCTCAAATTGCCCTAACTGTGGAATTAATATTCTTTAATTTAGATTTAACGTTTTTGAAATTTGTTTAAATGTTTGGCTTTTTTTGGGGTTGCAAATAATTTTTTCAGCCGCTTAAAAAAGTTCAAATATGCTTACACTGCGGAAGTGGCAATTAATTAATTTTTAAAGTTCAGTTTAACGTTTTTGAAATATTTACTATTCGTTTGAAGGTTTTGGTCCTTTGGAGCTTTCTTGGGGTTGGAAAATGTTGTTTCGGCCTTTTAAAAACGCTCAAGCATAAGCTTTGGATCTGACAAAAGCTTTTTTTAATTTTAATTTTAAAGTTTTTGAAATCTAAAATGTAGGTTTGTTGGTCGCTTAAAATACCCTAAATTAGCTTAAACTGTGGAATTGACGAATTGTCATTTTATAAAATTTAGTTTTCGCATTTTTGAAACCTTTAAAATGTGTTAGACCTTTTTGATTTTTGTTGAAGCCATTCTAGAATTACAAAAAGGTTTTCGGGCTGTTTAAAAAAGCTCAAATTAGCCCAAACTTTGGAATTGATACATGGTTGTTTTTAAAAATTTAATTTCAGTACTTCTGAAACATTTTTGTTTGAAGTTTTAGTTCTTATTGGATCTTTCTTGAGTTGTAACAAATTTTTTCCAGCGCTGAAAGAAGCTAGCTAGTTTGAAGGCTTTTTTGGTACTGAAAAAAAAATTGTTGGCGGCTTTAAAAGCTCGGATTGGCTTAAACCGTGGAACTGATAATTTTTTTAATTTACGTTTTTACGTTTTTGAAATCTTCAAAATTTCTTTAAATACTTTGCTTTTTGTTGAGTTTTCTTGGAGTTTCGGCCTTTTAAAAAATGCTCAACTTACACTAAACTTTGGCTGACAATCAGTTAATTTTTTAAATGTAGGTTTGATGTTTTCAATCTTTAAAATTTGTATAAATGTTTTGGTTCTAATTTTGGGCCTTTTGGGGTTGCAATAAAATTTTTCGGCCGCTTACAAAATGTTTAAATTAGCCCAAGCTTTGAAATTGACAAGCAAATATTTTTTCAAACTTTAGTTTAAACGTTTTCTTGGGGTTGAAAAAAGAATTTTTAAATAATAAATAATAAGAAACATGTATGATTTTTTATTTGAATACATTTTATGTTTTGAACAGTTTTTAACTAAGCTTAAATTTGGATAATAAATTCACATTTTGGTTTTGTATCTCAAAAAACAGCAAGATTAAACAGGAATTTAGGTTTGTAGGTGCAACTTCAGTTGTGATTAAAAAACTTAAAATTTTTGGCTTTCTAATTTTTACTTCTTTTTTGTCTTTCTTTTTCGTCGTTCGCTTCTTTCTTTTCCTTTTGATGTTCATCCTTTTTTTCTTCGTCCCCTTTTTCTTCGTCGTCTTTTTCTTTTTATTATGCATTATGTATCTTTCCTTTTTTGTCTTTTTTGCTTTATTAATCAAATAATCAAATATAAAAACTGAAGACTGTATGTTGAGTGGAAATTTTAAATGTTAAAATTTAAAATGTCTGAATTAAAATCTGGTGTGGCTGATTTCAAGTTTATCTCTAAGAAGGAGAAATCTTGGCTCTAAGTCGTTCAGTAATGAAATTTAGCAAATCAAATGACACCATTTGATGTCCGATTTTCCAAATCATAAGTTTGTGGCAAATTTTATATTTTCAATTGAAATCCATAGTTGTTCCATTTAAAATTCATGGATTCGTATCAGAATATAAATCAAAAAACCTCGTTAAGTTCAGTCCAAATTTAAATAAAAAAGTAAATCTAAGGAATTCCGACGAGTTTCAATTCAAGATTTATTTATAACTTTAACATTTAACCTGGTTTAGCCTTATTAATAATTACCAAATTTTAAAACTTTCCTGAAGTTATAACTAAGTTAAACTTTGCCCAAAAGCTGAGTTAAAGCCTACTTAAAGATGAAAAATAGATGAGCAACAAATATAAAAATACCGAGTTACGTAACTGACGAACGTTCTGATTTTATTGTTACGTATGAAGAGCCAATTCTGTTTTACTGCATTTATAGTAAACGTTCGGGTCTTCTAATTTGCAAAACTCTTTAATTAATTTGTAATCAGTTTTATCTTTTAGAAATAATATTTTTTTACGGGTTTTAAGCGTCATTTTAAAAAATCCCCTTGAAAATACAATAATAAAATTTACTTGAAAAGGATACTTAAATATTACTTAAATCGATAGGTATTTTCGACACAGTAGTCTTTGTTGTAATTTCCTGCCATGTGTATTATGAGTCATATCTTATCAACTATCAGTTTTGTACTATAAATAAATCCGACTTTCCTTTTTTGGGTTTTTTGGTTGCTTTTGATCGTATTTAATGTATTTTTTTGATTATTTATTTTCTAACATGGGCATGTGTATTTAAAAATAACCTGCCTTTCTATAACAATTTGAAGATTTATTTAGGAAATTTTTTAAGTACCGATGTAATAATATAATATTTCATTCGTTTTGCTTGTTTTGATATTAAATATGTGAAACGTTATTATAAACATCATGTTTGTGTTCAAGTAAAATAAACGTGACTTGAACTCATTAGTTAATATGTTTATTTGCTAGTTTTTATTAGTGTTTAATTTATTAATTTACGATTATTTCTTTCCTTTTCATTAATTATACCGAACAACAAAATGTATTACATAGTTGGGCAAGCTATTAAAAACGATGAAATAATTTTTCCTTTATTTAGTTATATAAATTTTTTTATTATCCACAGAAATAGATAGAATAAACCAACATACCGGGTTCAATAATTTTTACCTGGTAAACCTGCTTCTTGTATATTTCGGATGACGTAAAAATTCAAATGTTTTATACCCAACAAAAACTAACTCATTCAGTTCAAAATTTTAGAGTCACCTTGTAGAGAGTACAATAAACTTATGTTTTAAAGTCCACGCATAAAACCCATTTAAGTATTTCTCACTTTTATTTATGTAATTTATCGAGTTTCTATCTATTTTGCTTTATTTGGTTCGCCAATAATTGTTAATTTCAAGAACGTACAGAGGCAACAGCTCACGATGACCGTGACAAGTAACATTGACACTTATTACTTTAACTGTTTGAATTTTATTAATTTTTCTAATAACATACCAGAGGTTGGACTAAACATAAAACTCGTAATTTTATCGAGATACGTTGACCTTATTTAGGAAA
Organism: Melanotus villosus; assembly: GCA_963082815.1. NCBI lineage: Eukaryota > Metazoa > Arthropoda > Insecta > Coleoptera > Elateridae > Melanotus > Melanotus villosus. Next base: position 37,090,912 of record OY720427.1, on the reverse strand, counting down.
TAATTAACTAGCATTTAATTGTTTTAACTTAGGGTTCAGTAAAGGTCCATTCTAACCCGCATTATTATTAAGTGCAAAACCTGGCGATTTAAAGTATTTTAATTTACCGATTAATGGCGAGGAATTTTTTATAAAACTTTAATTGTATTGAAGGATTTGTAAATTAAAAAGGCAACAACAAAAATATTATGTCTGTATATTGTCGTATTTTTAACGTATTTTACGTCAGACTATGCAAATAATCAACATTATAATTCCGTAATAATGTTGCTGTAATTACATCTGCGAATTACGTAAATGAATTTTGGTGTGTAAAATTGGAGTGTTTTCGTGATTTGCATGTTAATTTCCAGAACATGGTGATGATGGTTTATCAGCAGGGGGTTCGAAATAATTTTCCTGCAGATTACATAAGAGGAAACTTAAAAGAACCTGAGTATTCCCGCAAAAACCTAAAAACTTGGTAAACAATTCTAGATTAAAACCGTTCGCGTCATCGCATGACTAAGTTATGCAGTTGCGTAATAATAAGTGGCATAATTATCGAGAATTGTGTAGTTTCCTCATCATGGTTTCTTTCCAAAACTTTGTCGTTACCTGGTATTCGATCCAGATGGGAAATTGAAATTTTTGAATGAACTTTCAAAAACTACCTCGACGACATAACCATTCGTGGAGTCCTCAAAACATAGACAACTCTGACATCATCTAATCAATAGTGTTATGACTTACTAAAAAGCCTTGAAAGGTTCTTGACTCCTGCTGCCAAATAACGTCTTACAACAACACTTGTGAATAAACAATTTTTTTGCCGATGTAAATGACTTTGATACTAAGAAAAATATATATATTTTTAGACTTTACATTTTTTGCTGTTCGACACGAACTTTAACACTTCTGTTTACAAAAAATCCAAGATTCTCGAGGGTTGCTCTTTATTACTAAAATCTTAACACGTATAATTATTCCATCCTGATTCTGAAAGATTTCTTTGATTCGAACAGAAGTAATTTTGCACCGCAATTGTTGCTGGAAATGCGATAACCCGTAGCTCACCTCCAGGAGTGATTTGCAAAGCGTTTGAGAGTCGAGTTGTCGTTGTGTGCGGTTTACCCCACTTATCATAAGTAGTTGATGTAATCCGATTTGTCTGTGTTTCACCCGTTATTGGATTTACAGAGGAACATCTCGCCATAGCTAAAATGCAAGAAGTTATGTTTTTGTATAAAGTCACTTGTTGATTGGGAAAAGTTGCTGGATTTCCTATGATCGACGCGTTGTAACATCTCGATATCTGAAAAAAGGGACATTAAAGTATTTATAGTCTATTAAGCAATATTATTTTGAAACCACCATGCTTAACTTGGGAATCTAGATTTTTTGTTTAATACTAATTTCAAATTCAAACTACGCTTTATAGCCGAAGTCATTAAAATGTATTTTTTTGTAACAAGTATGGAATGAACCAGGTAAAGACGAACCATGAAATTCCTGAACATTATGTGGGTGTATCTGAAATTAAGTTTATCGGCCTAGTAAATATTAGATTTAATTTATTTTATGTCTTTCGCGCGCAAAAATTTTTATTGAAAAGGTTAGTACTCCAAAGGCCATTGTTCATATAATTAGGGTTTCCCGGGTGTTGTCGAGGTCGTCGAATGTTGTTGACTTGATGTTTTGTTAATCACGGCGTCAGTTTTTCTAAAAGTGTCCCAAAAGGCATTAAACAGTCAGTATTTACAAATGCTAAAACCGCCACAAAATCGAACAAATCCTTCATGATAAAGCTTTAGCGGTCTTGTTCTAAATTTCCTTGGTTTAGGAAAACAGCAGAGAATTATGTCTTCAGCTTTACTCAATTTATTTGCTTAACTAATTTAAAAAAAGGAGGATTGTATTACCAGAATGTCTGCATTTACGCTTCTTATGCACCGTACAAATCCGCAGTATCCTGTTTTGCATTTTCCATATCGAGGATCCACCTCATTGGCAGCAGCACCCTGTAAACCATAATTTATACTTTACAGTTATACATTTTAATAAGTTTAAGCGAGTATAAGTAGGTCATCAAAGGACCGATTAAAATATAATTTTCAGTTTTTGGGGTTCTCAGGGTTTGTTGAAATATAATTTTGAATGAAAATGTAAACAATAACATGAAAAACACCTAGCGTGTTTCTTCGCACGTTTAAATCCGCCCCGAGGAGAGTGCACCTCACAATTCTTGTGAATGAAAATTAAACTACGTAAATTAAAAGCTCTGTTTATTGCTGTGGTTATTAATAGAAATACTGAGAAATTTCTCCACATGCAAACAACACGGTATTTTATAATTCGTTCCTAAAAACGTTTCTTTAGTTTAGAAATTACTTGTATTGATTTTAACGTCATTGAAATTTATTTAAATACATAAATTTAAATAAAACAAAATATTTGTCAGGCTTTTTAAAGGAAATTTAAGGATTGTTTTGTATTTTATTTTTACAAAATATGTCAATTTTAAAGCAACAATTTGTTCGAGCTTTCAAGGTTTATTTACCTGAAATACTAACATTTTGGGGTAGCATTTTACTTAGTTTTACCTTTGAAATGTTACAAAGAAAATTGGGAAAAGTTAAACAACACACAAATTTCTCCACATGTAACAACACGGCATTTTATAGTTTGTTTTCGAAAATGTTTCTATAGTTTACGAATAACTTGTACTGGCTTTAAAGCCTTTCAATTTAAATAAAATAAAAAAATTGTTAAACTTTTTAAAGCAAATTTAAAGATTGTTTAGTATTTTATTTTTAAAAGGTTTTAATTTGTCAATTTTTAGAACAAAAATCTGTAGTCCGATTTGTGTTCAAGTCATACTCAAGTTTTCAAGGTTTATGTACGTGGAATATTTCCTAACATGTGGAGTATTTTGCTTTAATTGCATAATAAATAAATATGTAAACAAATTTTTAATAATAATTTTAGCAATGAATTTTTTCATGAAATTACTCTTAATATCAGGTTTTATCATATTTTATTTAACTAACCAAACCGTTGTATTAAAAATCATTTGTTACGTTAATTAATTTGAAGAATTTCGGTGAGCATAAGTTGAGCCCTTTTAAAGCATTTGCAACAATAATTGTTATTATTAAATCGATACTTTATAATAAATTTGTTCTTTAAGAAAACTTCAGCTTGGAAAACTAAATTAACCAAAATGAAAGGAAATTTTGACTTATTTAACGTAGTTATGAAAACAAATACTCCTAAATATTTTCAATAACAGAAAGAGCTCAAACATATTGTAGATTAAAAAAATCTTCATTTCTTAATTAGTAAGAGACATATTTAAAGGTTAAAACAAATTTGACGATTGTGTTATTTTTAATTTTTAAAAGGTTTTAATTTTTAAATTTTTAATGCAAAAACTTGCAACCTGATTTATTTTTACGCTATACTCAGGCTATTTCCTAAAATTTAGAAATTTTATTTTAAAATATTACAAAGAACATTTGTATAAGAAATATATATGTAAATAAATTTTTAATAGTAATTTTAATAATTTAACAATAATTTCAGTAATAAATTTTTTATACAATTGCTTTTAATATCAGGTTAAATCGTAATTTATTTAACTAACCAAGCTGTCGTATTAAAAAGCATTTGTAGTGCGTTAATTAGAGGAATTTCGGTGGGCACATTTGGAACCTAACCTAATTGTTATTATTGTGTGGATTGTTTGTAAATTATTAGCAGAAAAAGAAAATGTGAATGTATCCATTTAAATCAGTAGTTCATAAATAAATTTATTGTTTAAGAAAACCTCAGCTTTGAAAATTAAATTTTCCAAAATTTGTCAACGAAAGGCGAATCGACCAATCTAACTAATTTAAATAACAGAAAGAGATTAACAATATTGTAGATTAAAAAAATCTTAATTTCAGATTAGTTTAGATTGAATTTAGCCAAGTACTTTGTACATTTTAAATTTAGGGGTTTCATGTCTTTTATTAACAATTTCCAAAGTTCCCATTTTCGAAAGTACAATAAATATTTTAAAACATCTTGGAACGAATGAAAAAAGTATAAAACTTGCATGAATGTAGGGTTAGACAAAGGGAAATTCCGAAAATGATTGTATAATAATGTTTTGCTTATTTGAGTAATTTTTTACTTTGAAAAACCCCTGTTTCCGAATTCCTACCTTCTACATGCTGTTGCATCGCCGCAAATAATGTAAGTTTCTTTCATTTTCGTAGCAAAGTTTACTGTTAATTTGTAAAAAATTTTGCATATTTTGGCAATATTTGAAATCACGTTTGTTTAATTTTATTTTCTAATATAAAAATCTAAATTTTAATAAATCACAAAGCAAAAAGAAAGTCAAATTAAATCTTGCTTTTTGTAGAAAATTTTGCATGATTTTGACAATATTTGAAATCACATTCCCAACGGACTATTAAGAAAAATCCCGGCTTCTACATCCTTGTACTTCAACATTCAACATTACCTAATTTAAAAAAATTATAAACATTAACAAGTGCTTAAAGTTATCTGAAAAAGCAGACGAATTTTAAACACAACTAATATTTTTAAATCTACAACCACACAAGTCAATAAATAAAAATGCACATTTCAAAAAGGGTCTGCATAAGCGATAAGCGATAAACATCTGACATTGGCCTGCAAATATGTATGTATAACGGATAAAGCACATACGTGCCAGACCCAAAAGACTCTTAGTAAACAGTATGGTGAATACTGGCCTGTAAAATGGTGGGTTTAACAAATTATTGTTCAAATGTAGTGGAGAATCCATTTATAATGTGAAATAAAGAGAACAAAAGTGTGCGTGAGTGACTGAAACCTGTGCAACATGTGGTTTTCATTACGAAGCCTCGGGACTAAAGGTAAGTCCAACTTCGAAACTTCGACAAATCGAAATTTCTTGCGGTACAAAGCTACATTTTATAGTTTTTATTATACAGATTCGTCTTTAAATCTTTTTTAAAAATATATAGAATTATAACCCAAAAAGTTTGAAGGACAATAAATAAAGAAACCCAAGATTTGCATTTAATCGAACCAATTAGGCCGAAGTGTAACTTTTAATTATTTTTGTAATCTGAAGTAAAGATTTTGATTTCGAGCTTTGATTCCTAAAGCTAAATTTTTACATTTTTCTGTTCAAATTTTTCTAAAACTCTTACTCCAAATGATACTCAAAATTTTATTAGCCAGTATTATGAAAAAGCTTGGTGTTCAAATGAAACTCTTAGCCTGCCACAACCTGCTTTTGCAAAGATATGTGTTGAAACGTGTTAATCAAACAATCGTAAATTACTGCTGCCTTTTTGGTATTTTTAATCAACGAATATTATTCTTAAATTGAATAAATTCAATTCAAATTCGCCAAAAATCCTGAGCTTAGTTCCAAAGTTACATGAAAAGTCTTAACAAACTTATTTTGAGAGATTTATGATAAAAAATTGCGTCAATTAAAAGATGATCTTTCAAATATCCTAACTTTAGAAATAATTCAGGAGTTGAACTTTCAGAAATCTTCAGAATAACAGCGGAGAACCTGCTGATATTAATTTGCAAACAAAATCTAGCAAATGCCTTCCTGGAGTAAACATATGGAAAATTCTGTTTACTTATTTAATTCTTAGGAAATTATTAAATGTTTCTTTCGGGACTAACATACGAGAAAATTATGAATATTCCGTCGAGAAATGTAATGAAATAAATAAATTCATCAAACATCGCCGAGTTTGAAAGGAATTACGGAACTCTAAGGATCTTCCAGGACTAAACATAGAACCTTTTGTTTAATTCTGAAGAAATTGTGAGATACTCGTTGAGAAAACTTGCAATAAAATAAAGTCAGGTAATTTATTTCATTCTTAAGGGATTATGAGATGTTCCTTTCAGGACTAAACATACGGATCATTCGGTTTAATTTTTAAAAAAATTATGAAATGCGCCTTTGAGACAGCTTGTAATAAAATATAAATAAAACCATAAAACCTCGCCAGGTTTGAAAGGAATCATTGGAATCTATCAAGGATCTTGGAGGACTACACTTAAAGGAAAATTCTGTTTAATTTATTTTGTTCTTAAGAAATTACGAAACATTCCTTCAAGAAGACTTGCAATGAAATAAATAGTCATTAAACATCGGCAGGTTTGAAAGGTATTATTAAAAATTAATAAGGACCTCCTAGGTCTAGGACATGCAGGAAAATTCTGCTTAATTTATTTGATTCTTAAGAAACTAAACCTAGGAATAATTCGGTTTAATTCTGTAGAAATTGTGAGATATTCCTTGGGACGACTTGTAGTAAAATAAATGTCAGGTTCGAAGAGGATTCCTGAACTCTAATAAGGATCTTCCAGGACATACGGAAAATTCTGTTTAATTTTATTTAAAACAACTTGTAGTGAAATAGTCATTAAACATCGCTAGGTTTGAAAGCAATTCCTGAACTCTAATAAGGACCTTTCAAGACTAAACATATCGGAACATTCTGTTTAAATTATTTGATTCTTAAGAAATTATGAGATGTTCGTTTCAGGATTAAACTTACGGATAATTCGGTTTGATTCTTAAAACATCGTGAGATATTACTTTAGGACAACTTGCAGTGAATAAATAGTCATTAAACATCGCCAGGTTTTCTAATAATAATCTTCCTGGACTAAACACAACGGAAAATTCTAGTTGTTTGGCTCGTAAGAAATTGTGAAATATTCCTTTAGGAAAATATACGGAAAATACTGTTTAATTTTCCTTGAAAAACTTGTAACGAAATAAAGTCATTCAAGATCGCGAGTTTTAAAATTAGTTACTAAAAATAAGGACTTTTTGGGACTAAATAGAACGGAAAATTCTGCTAAATTTTGTTTGTTTGATTCTCAAGAAATTATGAGATATTCCTTTGAGAAAACTTTTAATAAAATAAATAAAGCCATTAAACCTTGCCAGGTTTGAAAGCAATTATTGAAAATAAGGACTTCCCAGGGCTAAACATACGGAAAATTCTGCATATTTTCTTAAAAAAAGAACTTGCAATGAAATAAATAAAGTCATTAAACATCGCCAGGTTTAAAAACAATTATTGAAATAAGAATTTTCCAGGGCTAAACAGATGGAAAATTCTGTTTAATTTTCTTTGAAAAAACTTGCAATGAAATAAATAAAGCCATTAAACCTTGCCAGGTTCGAAAACAATTATTGAAAATAAGGATTTTCCAGGGCTAAACAGATCGAAAATTCTGTTTAATTTTCTTTGAAAAAACTTGTAATGAAATAAATAAAACCATTAAACCTTGCCAGGTTTGAAAATAATTACTGAAAATGGCGACTTTCCAGGACTAAACATACGGAAAATTGTGTTTATTTGTTTGATTCTTAAAAAAATGTGGAATAGGTATCCCTTGGGGAAAAGTGTAATAAAATAAATAAAGCCATTAAACCTTTCCAGGTTTGAAAGTAATTACTGAAAATAAGGACTCTCCAGGACTACTAAACATACGGAAAATTCTGTTTAATTTTCTTCGAAAAAACCTAATGAAATAAAGCCATTAAGCCTGGAAAGGTGTTTGAAACCAATTACTGAAAATAAGGACTTTTCACTGCTAGGCATACGGAGAATTATGTTTAATTTTCTTATAAAGTCATCAATACGGTTTGAAAAAAAATAACCAAAATAATCCAGGAATCAGAATATTTTCAAGGATAATAAATGTCATTTTCGTAAATAGCATGGGGAAGTCTGCTGAAACAACGAAAACGGAATACATTAACCTCCTTTTGGCTTTTAATTGCGACGCATAAAACTCTTTTCGTTTTAACAAAAGGCGTACCTATTGTTTTTAATTAAAACATTAAATCCCTGAAAATTTAAACCATGATCTACACATATTGTAATTTGTTTACAGATTAGAAAAAGAATTAGAACGGCAATAAAAATAGAGATATATTAACAATAGAGTAGTAGGTTTTCATGTCATTTTATTTGCAAATTGAAAGGCATTGTTATTTAAAAATCTTTAAATTACAACCGAATCATGAATCATTCTTTCATAAATATTAAGTATGGTTTATACATATAGCTTGCTGAAATTCTTAGACTTATTTCTGTACATGCATTCTATTAATAGCAATGTACCGACAAACAATTTGAAATTGGAACAGGATGAAAAACCTTATCTTTTGTTAACGTAAAATTTCTTTGTCTATTTTCTTGACTAGTATTTGCATTTTCGAAACTAAACCAACTTAAAAAAATTCGCGTGTAATTTACGGCAGCCATTCTGCAAGACTTTGACTACTCGAAATAACAGAATTATGTTTTACGGATATCGTAAATCGTGTAAAATTTATAAGTAAGAAAATTTCAGGAAACTTATATCGCCTAAAAACGTAAACATAACAAAAGTTTTAGTATAGCAACTAAGAATTTTGTAGGAATTGTGTTTATTTTATTAAATTTATTCTGCAACCTTTAAATAAGCCTGAAACATGCCAAGTTTTTACTAAATGAATGAACTACTTCAGGTTTAAGTTTCGTAGAATTGAAACAATCTAAAGTTTCCGTACAATCCTTAAAACAATTTCTATTTTATCTATGTACACACAATGGCGAAGTTAATTCGCATTTTTAATAAACCCCTGCCTCTGTAACAAAGTAAACAAAAATTGTTTCAACAGAAAACGTCCAGGCTTTTGAAGGTGTCAATTTTTGATTGATCATATTTTCCCGTTTTATATTCTCTCGGCTTATATTTATTAATTTCGCTCTTAACATTGTATTGTAGTGTATGTAGATTGCACGTTTGCAGCATCCGTTTAAGTCACACATGTACGCATCTACGCCACTTAAAGCACATTGTTCGGCTTAATTATTTTTACTCACCGTGTTGTTCTATTTTTAACATTATTGTGAGCTTTGTTTTCAAGTTGAACTTTCATCCCTTAATATTTATAATAACGCAGGAAATTTTCAGAAAAATTAAATTAATGTTCATGGAAATATTTTGTTATTAAGTGGAAATTATGAAAACCAATTTTAATTTCAATTATCGAAACAAAAATGTAGGAAATTACGATTTCGAAGGTGCTGTTCAACCAGCAAGGAAAAATCATTAGTTTGGAGTTTTCTAGTAAAAATGATTGGTTTTGTAGCTTTTGTAGTAAGTACATTCATTGCTTCTTTGAAGTTACTGATTCAAGGTAAATTTGATTTTATTGCTTTGAACCGTATTTTATGAAAGTTCCTCATGTCAACTTCGACAACTGGAAGATTTAGAAATCTTAAAAAACTTTGTTAGTTTACGAATTCAAATTTAAGAAATAATTTGCGGATGATTTCGTATTGTAGGCCACTCAAAAACATTTATTAAGACGTATAAGCCAGCCTTAAAGTACATTAAAGTATTTCGCCAAAAGAGTGAATCCTTATAAATTTAATTTATGAAACTATGAAACTAAATTATATTGGCTTTGACAGGGCAACAATGAAGTCCTGAAAATTTTGTTGAAGCAAATGGATTCAAAATAATACAAATTGGGGCTTTGATTGTTTATATATCTATGATATTATATGGATTGAAGTTAAATAAGTAATAAACCTTAAGTAAAAATTTATGATAGTTGTAGTGCTTGTTTTGGCGATCGTTTATTAGTCTGCAAGTCAGTAATAAACACCCGTTTAGTAATTCAGTTAATTTCAGCCACAAAAATTATTTAATCTAAGTGTAAAACAAGCAGGGGCGGATGGGAGGGCTGGGAAGGCCAAAATTTTCCCGAACGACCGGTCCCGTTTCGAGCCGAATAATTGAATTGCAAACTCTATGTATACTTTATACCTATTTTGAAAACATAATCATTGATAAAACATGTTCGCAAAAAATGGTTTTCTGTAAACACAAGCTTAACTCGAATTGATATCTGTCATTTTCAAATCTTTGCTGTTTGTTGTTTATTCAAAATATCACGAATTAGTAAAGAAAAACAAATATCTAATGATTGTGCAGTGAAGGTGTATCTCTTCGGCAGTTAGCGAAATCAGTGGATGTTTCCATAAATGGTGCAAAAAAGGTTATTAAAAAATTTTGTGAACTTTAATACTTTTGAAGACTTGCCAAAATTTGGAAAAAAAGGGTCCTGCTAATCCTAAGGTTGGTGAGATTATATTATTACTAAAGAACAACTAGGTACTCGATTCAACAATAAAATTTTTAAAAAGAGTAAAAGTGTTTCAATATTAATTGAGCAAAAGCTGCAAAGCGCTACTAATTTTAAAAATGAAAACTTTAAAACCCAACGGAATTCTGAGGCAGCGATCAATATACATACAGATTGAAAAAACTATTTGGTTTTGTTCAAAATTTTCTTCATCCTCAGACAAAATGGATTTATTGAAGGTATGAAAGAGTGGAAACATGTTTACCAACAAATTGAAGAACATGAAAAGACAAGGCGAAAATGCAGAATCTTTTTTCATGCATACTCAAAACAAAACCTAACAAGAATCGCACCTTCAGGTCGATACGGGCACAGGCTTTACCATAATAAATGTTACTCAATGTAGGAAATAGAATGTAGTGTTTAATTTTTGTTTGTTGTCGTTAACCTCTTATACCTTTTGAGGCTTTTGACGTATGAGGCTTTACGCGTGCATTGCGATTCTGCGGTTTAAGTGCTTAGTGCACCGTTTGATCCTACATACTGCACCGTATGTATAGTGCAAGTGTGTGTACGTGATGGACTTTGTTACTCTGCATATAGTGTTTAGTGTTATTTAAGTAAAATATTTAACTAATAACAATGGTATCAAATTACGCGTGAAACATTAAAATCATAAAACCAGACCCTATTGTGAGTTCAAGAGAGTTACTAATTTAGTTCTACGATATAATGCACACAAGTTTTAATTTAATTTTGAGGCGGCCTGTTAAATAAATACGAGCAAGTACAATTAAATTTCAACACACTGATTTAAATTGGAAGTGATTATTAAACAATAACTTAATATCACTTAGTCTAAAATAACATTCTTACCTATCATTAATTTGGAAAATTTTTAATTGGTGGTTGCATAAAGAAATATTTAACATCAACATTTGCTTGTGTTATTAAGGTACTCCTATTTAGTACTATTTTCCTTATTTAATACTCATAGTAATTATTGCTTATTGTAATGTATGTTACAATAGTTTTAACGGCCCTGTAGCATTTTAAACAATGGTGCAAAATACTATGTTTTGCAATACATAAACCTATTTTTACAAGGTGTCGCATTTGTAACTTGATTAGTTTAATTTTTATTCTAATTCTAAAATGCTTTTCGCCCAACTCTGTACAATATCTGATACAGTTTATTTTATGCTATTCTGAGAATTTCGCATTTAGCTGTTTATTTTATACACCCTCAAAAAAATTAACGAATATTTTTCTACTTGGAACTAGGTGTTCGAGTTCGAGATTTTCAAAATATCATTTATTTTCTAAACATTAACAGTAAATAAAAGGTAAAATATCTGTTTCTTTTTAGTAGTGTATTATATTAGCTATTATTGGGTCATATGCGATTAATACTCGTATACGTGTTTTAGTAATCTGCGTAAGAAACACTAAGTTTGATTTTTAAAAAATTAGAGGAAGGGTTATCTCTCTATCCCCCTTTGTTCAAATAATGTGGATTAACTGAAGTAATCGTAGTATGCATCTTATACGTAACATTTAAGTTCAATGTCACACTTTTCCAATTTTAACCAAACGCTTCAAGAGAAAAATGTATCTCTATCTCTCTTTGTTTATACATTTACACAAAAATAGATATACATATGTACTTTAGTTCTATTACGTTGACTTTCAAGCTAAGTTATAATTGAAAAATGACGAGAGAAGTAAGTATATACTTGACTTTTTTCAATGAATTTCAATATCAGCCAATGAAAGTATGAAGTTTGGTTTAGGAGTTTAGGTAGGTCAATATTTAAGACAAGAAAGTTGGTCCTCATCGAAAAATGCAAAGAGAGATACGCCATCTTTTTCTAATGGATTCCTTCGTTAACTACAGAACTTATTTAAATACAGAATTTCATTGGTTGGAATTTTTTATTGTTTTCTACAAAAAAGTTGGTCCTAAACATACACTTTGAATTGTTATTATTATTCAATTCATTTACCACTTTCGGCAATTTTTTCGTATGTTTCAGACAAACAACACAAAACGACGTGGCCTTAAGAATAGGCAAGTGGTGGACGTAGTTGTTAATATGTATTATCGTTTTGTTAAAGGTTCGTATTTATTTTAATTCCAAATAAAATACACAGTGTTTGTGAATATTTAAAGTTGTAGAGACTTACTATTTACGATAGCCCGTCCACCCCTGAAAACAAGCCTACAAAATAAATTCTGCAATTTGGCAAATTGATAAACATTTCATTTCTGTTGCTGCATTAATGCGAATTTTAAAAAATGCAGTGCACGAAAACTGTAATTATTTTGAATATTCATTAATTTTATCAAACGTCACGCTACCTTTAAAATCTATTGTTTAATTTATTTTATCTTAAATCAGCAGAAATATGCGAAATGTGCGCCATAAAACATGTAAAAGTTGTTAATCAGTTCTAAAAATTAAAAAATATTCTGACAAAGGAAAACCCTGGTTTTTTGAAAGCTTGTTTAAAAATCGCCAAGCTACTTAATTGTAACAAATTTTTATAATAATAAGACTTTGAACAAAGAATTGAATTAAAGAAGATTTAATACTCTTACTCACGTAAAAACTTTTTAAATTTCCCTTTTTACAAATTGTTTTCCTGCTAAGATCTAATTAGCTCGCTCGTTAATTAATCGATACTTTTTATTCAGCTCAACGTATGCAAAAATACTGAAAAATCAGGTGTTGCTGTAAATAAAAATTGGATGAATCTTTTGATTTCTGCGAATTTTTCTTAAGGAAATCACAACAGATGCTGGTTTACCAACGTAATTGAAATTTATTGAAGCAATAACAAGTTCATCAAGTCGTTCATGTTGCATAAATAATATCTTTAGTTCGTTTTTTGACGTAGGTACTTCGATAGAACGTATGCAGAATTTCACGACAAACTAATTTATTCTTTGTAATTCTGACTTATAAATAGCATACACCTTTACAAATCCACGTACAATTTTTAGGGTTTAAATATGCTTGTTTAGGTTGTAAGTGGTCGAATGAGAACGTTTAACCATATTTTGATGCTACAAGAAAATTTGTCGAAGATCTTGATAATTTTAGAAAAAGGAAGCCTTGAGAAGTCAGCTAATCTTCCAAAGGGCCTTAATAGATGTAGTTTTTGTATGTAATTTAATTGCGTGTGTAGAAATCAATATTAGTGGAACCGTTGAATGAATAATACAAATTCACGGAGTGCCTTATTCTCTTAGCTGCTGTATATTTAGATATCCTGGCAGGACGCGCAGGAATCCTCTTCACAATTTAAGTTACTGTCAGTTGATGTAAGCGGTTACGATTCTACGAAGTACACAAAATTCGGTAAATTTTTTAAAATAAATTTAAAAATTCAAAATGCAAAAATACAGCAAACATGTTTCTGACGTGTTGTATAAATATTGGATGTGATTCCCCGATTAAACTTGCAATGAAGTATGAACCGAATCGCTTGTTAAATGGCTGCTAATTTTATCTTAACCGTCACGATCAATTTGTAACTTATTGTACTTAATTTTACGAGCATTTGTAATACTGAAGAAATTTAAATTAACCAAATCCGTAAAGATACGTGGATTTAAATATAACGTTAAAAATTTATCATTGCGAATGTGCATAACAGTTACAACACATTAATATTACGGTGTTTCCGCTACTTTTTGTTTATTTAGACATACAATTGCGTTAATTTATTGTTTCGGAAATTTTGCAACTTTTGGGCTTACCTTTGAATAACGATGTTACCATAACTATCTTAACTGCAATGTTAATTTTAAACGTTGTTTTTACGCTTTATTAACTTCATTGCTATTTTCAAGACAAGGTTATTAAAATGCACACCTACTTTCGATAGAAAAATTAGATACACATATGTAGGCTGTTAATCAACAAAATATCTTCATAAACCACAGTTATGCTAATAAAAGAACCGATGAATTTAAAAAGGAGCATTAGAAATGTAATGAAAACACTACACCTCCATCTAAAGTGCTTGTTTTATAAGTAACATACAAGTAGGCTTTTAAAAATGTAGATTAATTTTATGAAAATGATTTTATAGGCAAAAAAATAATATTTTTACTAAAATCAGAAAATTAGTTTTGGGCCATTAAAAATTCATGAATTTATAACTTGTCAAATAAAATCGAATCTTCAGGTTTGTTCAATTAAAATAATTACTGTAATAAATCAGAAGGATTTCAAATGGCCTCTTTCGCATACCACAAATTAAATAAATGTTCGCGATTTAACAAGTGCGTTATTAAGGTCGCAAGAACACATTTAAAAACTAATAAGTGATGTAAATTAAAAAAATAGCAAGGAAACAAAACGGAACTACATTTGTTACTTCCATATATTCGTCCTTCTTTATACTCTTTATGGTTATAGTCGTTTTCACTTCTGTCCGTTCCTTGAAATAAAAGATTCAGCGTTACGGTATTGTAATTTTATTCTACTCATGTGTAATGTAAACGACAGTGTAGTACATGTTAGACGACACTCAAAGGTCTTTCGAAATTAAAAATTGTAATCTTGTAATGAATTACAAGAACTAACCAAGTCGTGTTCTTACATCGTTGTTATTAACTTCTGCAAAAATATTAAATTTTAACATTATACGAATTTTTATTGCTTTATAGTAAAGTACGGAACCATATTTTGGGTTGTTTTGTTTCAAATAACATATTCAGAACAGGCCTGTAGTTAATCTTCGGTTACTTTACAGTAATGAACTCGGTTTTTCATTAGATTGAAACACAGTTTCAGTGGATAATTATGAGCAATCTAATGAAAATTGGAAATAAACACAAAGCTCGAATTCGTTTTTCTAACCCTTTCCTATGGTTTAAATTCAATTAAAAAAATAACTACTTACCTGTATGGCAGTTATACAACGGCTATAATTGGTATTAGTCAGATACGTCGTAGCACATGTTTGCATTTGGAGCAGAGAAGGTTGATTATTGCTTGCCATTGCAGCAGCCTGAAAACAACCTATGCAAGCATCCCTTAAAGTGTTGTTGGTGCCGTTTGCTATATTATTACACATCACGTTTATGACATCTTCTAACTGCATCCTAAAATAGAAGATTTAGTTACATAAGGAGCATAATAACTATTCAGAAGATTAGAAGGAAGCAAATATTTAAATTGAACGTTCTGGATTTTGTGGTGGATTAGAAATTGGTGGAAGATCTCTGAATTTATTTTAATTGGGAGATTTATACGATTTTAATTACAATTATTAAATGTACAACTGATTTCTTATTTTCAAAATGTGATGATTGTATTGTGTGTGTTTCCCCATCAGCTGTTGAAAATTAAAGTTGAATGGATATCGGAACAGCCGGACTGGAAATAAAAAAGACGAAAAACGCAACGAAAACGGATTTTGCAAATAGGGACGTGGAACGTATAAGGCTTAGCTACAAAGAAAAAGGGAATATAGTAGTCTTGACAGAGATAAAACGAAAAATATGGAAAGTACTTACACATATGGAGTGGAGTACCAAAACACGAACGAGCCAGAAGTGGGGTAGCAATACTTTTAAAAAATAAATGGACGAATGCCATCAGACATGGGAAGAAGTATTATAAAAATTAGAATGAAAATTAGAGGACAACCTATGACAAGAACAGGGCTGTATGCAATTAACAACGACATGTGTGCCGATGATAAGGATAACCTATTAAGTGACAAGTGACAAATAGAAAAAGTTAACAAAAACGATGAACTAATCATAACAGGAGATCTAAACAGTAGAGTAGGAAAAAAGAGAATGACAATATAGTAGAAAGATTTGGAGAAGAGATCGAGGACGACAATGGAAGATGACTAATCATAATCACTCTATGCGGAGAGCACTAGAGACTAGTGGTAGCAAATACGTTCTTCCAACACAAGGATATACATGGCGACATCAAACGCTAGGGCTCAAATTAATGAGTGTTAAAAGAGAAAGAAAGGTAATGATGAAAGACGGGAGAGTTTATAGACAACTAGAATGCGGATCAGACCACCACATGGTAGTAGGGACATTTGTTAGTAAAAGTCGAACACCAAAGGGACGGGAAGAAGAGGAGAAACAACGAAAGCTCAGAATAAATAAAATATCCTATATATTAAATAGAACTATTAAGACAAGAAAGCATTTTAAGACTACATCAGACAAGCCTAGAACAAAACCTAGATTGGAGCACAGAAGAGAAGTTACCGAACGAAATATATGAACAATTAAAAATAAGCATCGACAAAGTAGTCAGAGAAGCCTTAGGTACAAAAGAAGAACATAAAAACAGAGAAATACTTAGTAGAGAATTGGAAGAAAGAATAGAACTTAAGAAAAAGTTCTACCATAAATGACCAACAAATTAAAGTCCAGGCAGGAAGTTAAAAAGCATGGAGAATAATCCGTAACATAAGATTACACAGAAACAATGGGTAGAGCATTATGAATCCCTGCTACAAGAAAATAGACAATAATATGCAATAAATGGAAGTGAAGAAAGAGAAGAAGTCAATAAAAATAGTGAAATAACATCTCCAAAAGAGAGCAAAAACCACAAATCGACGGGCCCAGGCAAACATTAGAATCGAACTCGTAAAGAAAGGAGGGACTAAATTTATAGAAGTAATCACGAAACTTTTTCAAAAAATAGAAATTGGCGAAGATATACCAGAAGAGTGGAAGACATCCCATATACATAATTCCAATACACAAAAAAACAAAAAAGGGAATAAAACGGACTGCCAGAATGATCGTGGAATCAGTATTTTGTCATCACTTGTCAGGCTCTTTGGGAGAGTAATTAAAAATACAATCCAAGAGCACTTAAAAAGCTTTAGCGAGGAGGAAGATCGTACCTCGACAATATCTGTTCGATGAGACTATTAATAGAGAAAAACAAAGAGAAGAATATGGAAATACATATGACGTTTATCGATCTGCATAAAGCCCATGACAGTATATGGCAGGCAATGAGAAAAATGGAAATAAAGGAAAAATGGATTTATGTAAAACACTGTACCACAACACATAAAACAACTAAAACAGTAGTCTACAGGAAAATCGATAAATACAACAACGAACTGAATCGCTATTCCTGAAAAACTTACGTTATATTTCAGGAATTCACAAACAAAATAGTTAAGATTGTGTAATTAAGTTTTACATGTCTGTTATTTCTAAATAAGATTAAATAAGATTTACATAGTAATAATCAAAAAATCCTCTCTCAGCCAAGATATTTTCACTGTTGAGACGACTTATTGTTTTCAGTCACCTAAAAAATGTCAATTTTTTTCGGAAGATTCTAAAATATTAAGTCGAATTTCAGGATCCAAAACTCAACAATACAAAATAAAATTTCTTAATTTTTATGTTTTAATACCAAGTTTGTTGGTTTTGTGGAAAGGACAGCCGTTCAAAAATACGTAATAGAAAATGTATAAAATTTGAAATACATTAAGTGACATAATTATAGCCCACAGTATGTGACTAAATAAACTAAAATCCCCTAAAAATTACTAAACTAAATATCCGTATAACTAAATAGTGTTCTATATTTTTTACAATGTAAAACGATACCCAAGAACGATTGGTACTCTCGAATTTCAGGATTCAAAATTCAACAATACAAAATAAAATTGACTTAGTTTTTAATTTTTAAAACTAAATTTTTTAAGTTTTGTAGAACAGGCAACAGAAAATGTAAGAAATTTTAGTATTTGAATCAGTGATGACTAAAATTGTTAAACGAAATATTCTTATGAATTATTTTTTGCAATTGAACGATACCGAAAAACTGTTGATATTGAAACTCTAATGATAGTGAACGACAAATACCTTAAAAAACCACAAAAATAAAAATTGAAATAAACAAATACTTATTTCGTCAGCGTAAAACTTTCTTCACAAAGATGGTTGGAGTCGGTCTCTGAAGATATTCTCTTGACCAAATTACAACAGTAAAGTTGGGTGAGAGAGAACTTCTGAAGAAAGCTTCACCAAATCGCCAGAGAAAGTTGCCCAAAATACGTATTTGATTTGTTTATTTTAATTTTTATTTTTGTGTGGTTTTTCAGAGTGTTTGACGTTCACTATTGAACCGAACCATAGACTCCGCTTCTTGGATTAAATAATAATTTGGATTTGGATCAAAGTGACGTCATTACAATCCACAGTAGGTGACTAAATAACTAACCTAAAATTCTCTAAAAATTACTAAACGTAGTATCACCTTTTATTCTGTGGTATCACTGTGAATAATTTTTACAGTGTTGAATGCAATTGAATGATACCGAAAAATGATTGATGTTCAAACTATAATAATTTTGAATTTGAATCGAAGCGACGTCCTTATAAAACCCAAAATCCTCTAAAAATTAGCCAACGAAATATCCCATGAATAATTTTTAGCAACGTAGAATGCGATTGAATGATGGCGAGAAACTGTTGATAATTAAACCATAATAAATTGAATTTGAATCAATAAGTAACCAACTTAAAATCCCCTAAAAGCTGCCAAAGGCAATAGCCTTATGAATATTTTTTTGCAACGTACGATGCAATTGATTGATATCGAAAAACTCTTAATACCTTGTACAGTTTAAAATT
Organism: Melanotus villosus; assembly: GCA_963082815.1. Lineage (NCBI taxonomy): Eukaryota > Metazoa > Arthropoda > Insecta > Coleoptera > Elateridae > Melanotus > Melanotus villosus. The sequence continues at coordinate 37,072,076 of OY720427.1, read as the reverse complement.
CTGATTTGTTATTATTTGTACGTCAAGGAAAACGAACAAGCTTGAACAAATACCCAAAAACCAGGCAAACCAAATGCCTCCCTGTTATCTTGATTAAAAAAAAATCATGTTGATTAAAATTATTTTTTTGTTAGTAAAGTAGTCAAGTGCACCACCAAATCCTCTCCCAATGGAGGTCAAAACGGATTTATTAAATTATGCCAATTTTGCGAAGCCTAAACCCCATATTCAAGTTATATTTCAGCATTTTATTGAGTGAACCGTATTTTTATCGCATGAAAGCTCTATAAATAGCGCTTTTCATGCTAAGTACTGTTAAAAAATCCAAATTTTGTTGGACTTCTTTTTGGTATAAGGACGAAATGAGACAATTACTAATCTTTATACGAACATATTTCGATAATCGTATTATCTTACATAAGTAGCAGTGGGTTTGTAAAACGCTTGCCATATTTAACTGTATGCCAATTTTAACAATAGGCTGGGTTTGTTATTTATTCAACAATATTTCGTTGCTTTTCAAATCGTAAATTTTTATAACCTTTTCATTAGTAACTCTACAGTTGAATACAATACATTATCGGCTTCACGGTTATTTAGGAGCTTGATTAAAATCAAACCAATTTGTAACTTGCTTTCAACATTAAAACGTACCTTTTTTGAGAAAAGGCTGTTGTTAATTTCCTCTGTTGCTCGTTTGTTCAAGTAAACTTAATTTACAGTGTGTGGAAACCTCATACAATTCTGTAAAACGTATTTTTTTAGTAATTTTTTGGTAAAAATAACAAAACAGCCATCACAACTAAGATATAGAAATATTTCGAAAAATTGCCAAAATTGTGGGGATCTAATTAATACTTGCAGCTACATAACCAAGAATATGTTTCAGTTAAATTGTACACCAAAAACTTAGTTGAACTTGAAAATCTATATAATCCGCAAAAATCTGTAATCAACACGCGAAAGCGGATTAAACATAAATCCCTTTGTTTTGAAAAGCACGTTTTACGTTTTCACATTAGGAATTTATTTTGTTCAAGTTCTCAGCTGTTGTTACAAAAATTTAAAAATAATCGAAGACTCAAAAGATCAACTTTACCAAATCTTGTTTACACCTCTGTTTCAAATAAATACGAATGAATAACAAAATAAATAAAGCGTGGCTTCATCAATAAGAATGCGTTCTGATTTCATTGTGGCTTCAAAAATAAACTAAACTGCATGGACATGGACATTCCCATGATTTTCACTACCTAATGCTTAAGCAATTTTAGGTATTTATGTAATAATAATATTCTGGGAAGATGAGTTTTTCAGGATGAATTTTTGCGTTTTATATTTTGAACGTTTGCTAGTATTACTGTTTAATTTTTGTATTAATTTAAACAATTTTAATTATATGTTAAATACAATAATTTGTGCTTAGATGTTTCACCTAAGCATGAGTGTTTCAGGCTGAATTTTTGCTTCCGTGTTAGGAACGTTTGTTTAAATTTAAATATTAATAAACAATTTTAATTTTTCATTTGGGTCACGTTTTTCTGTTTGTGTTTAGGTTGTATTGGTGGTTCTAATGTAAGTAGTTTTAGCAGCAAAATTGATTCAAAACTCTGTTTTTTGTTGTGAATGACTTCCTGCAAATTTCGTTTTTAGATAAATTAAAGAATTACTTACACATATTGCTGACAATTCACTGTTTCGCATTTCTTCTTCGAAAAACCACTAATTGTATAAGCCTAAAAATATATCTTCAATACAAAAAGTTTTAAATTTATCGAAAGGGCGTATTTACGCTTAACAATGCCGCAAACACAGTTAGGAACAATAATTTTCCTTTCATTTTGACCAAAACTTTTTCTAACTTCAATTTGCGTACAAACGTTGGTGAAAGGTTTTGTTAAACAAGGTGTTTTATCTCCGGGCATCCTAATTTAATACCCTACGTAAAGAAGTGGAACAAAAGTTGGGGATGTGTTGAAATTTGCGTAATTTGGCGTTTATTTGTTGCATCCGTTATTCCATAATACATAATACAATTTATTAAAAATGATTAGAAACATATGTAGGTTATGAATAAATATAATAAATATTTCGTAAAATTAATAGAATAATTATTCTGTGCCGCACTCGTGCTGTGTGAATTTAGCAATGGTCGTTATAATGGCGTAATTTTGTTAAAAGCCATCTGCGGATGTCCACTGTTAACGTGAGGTCGTAAACATCGCAGATATTGTAGTTTATTTGCAAGTACGTTCACCTGTGCTGATTGTATAAATAATTTCGGGCTTCACAATTTTTAATCGAAATTGTAGCGTAAATTTAGATGCTTTAAATATATACTTTGGCTAGTAATAAACAACGAAGTTACTTAAGGAATCTTTCATTATTCATAAATATTTTCTCAAGACTATGAAGCGATAAATATTTTTGGGTTGTTTCTCTCTAGGATGAATCGCATTTTGGCATTGTAAATACCCATGACGCACCAGAAGCCATGTTGTTTCTCGATTCTAGAATAGTGTTGCGCAATATTGAGCATGGTCATGGTCGTGTTGTATGTAATCAGCCAGATAAATAGCAAATAACAATAGGTCGAAGGAAAAAAAACACGAGTTAATGAAAAACGATGCAAATATTTATTCCATACATAATAGTTAGGATACATACAACGGTAATATGAAAATATATCAATATTTTCTTCATTATATCGATACACGGTGGACCATATCGGCTAACTCTAAAAGGTAATACAAAAAGAATAGTTTTTTGAGGAAGGTCCACATTTAGTCTTGCGTTATCGTAGATTTCACGCATACAGACAGTATTAATTACATTTAAGGGTTGAACACCTTGATAGTCGGGTATAACCAACCCATAACAAAGTAAATACATTATTTTAATTTATACATAAATAAAAGTAAATATTAATTCTAGGATAAATAGTTACAAAATCACACATTTCCAACTAAAAATAAATAGGTACGTTAATTGTAACATGATAAGATGAGGTGAAACGTTCTGGTGATGCAAGATGATTTAAATATTTGCATATAAACGCAATATTAAGAAATGGCTATTTATAAGCGAAACGAATAATACACTTTATAATTAGGTTATAGCTGAAATAAAAACAAGGTATGATAGGAATACATCGGCAAAATAGTAAGCATATCGATAAAAAATAGTAGTATATTGCGCAAGTTGAGAATACTTTTAAAAGTCACATCAGTAAGTCTTTGAAGCATCGTAGATGCAAACAAAAATCTTCTCAGCATGTTGAACTCGCCACAATAAATACTTAGCTCTAAAGAAATAAATAGCTCTTCTCATGGAACTTAACTACATATCCTGACAAGAAGCGGTATTGATATGTCCATAAAGTAAACATAATTGCTAATAGTGGATGTTGGGCGTTGTAACGCCCTTTGGTAATCACAACAAAAATAACATTTATTCTTTACCGCACAGTACACTAATGTTTGGCGGGAGGATCCTTGCGGATCATCATAGATTTGAGATGTGCCACTTCGGAAGACAGGCGAACGATTTCTGAATGCAAGCGATTTTTGGTCTCTGGATCTCCATCGGCATTTTGAAGAGCAGCCTGCGATTGTTTTTGGAGGTTCTGAAGAGTTGCAGCAGCTTGAGAAGCGGACCATTCGCCTCCGAGGGAAATGCCTGAATCGCGTTCGTCACTGGAACCTTCGGCGTCCCATGGGGGACTGGCGCGAGAACTGGGTTCTTGTTTAATATGTTGTAAGGACAATAAAGCCGTCGCAGCGTCTTTGTCCCCCAAATGAGATTTGTGGCGGAGTTTTAAGGGAAGGCTGTTATTCGCCTCGGTGGTTGTTAAAGCAACTGGAGCACTTTCGTCTCCGGAATTACTGGAGATTTCGTATGGGGATTGTGCTCGGGAACGAGATCTTGATAAATTTAGAGCACTGTTGCTGGAATCACAGAGAGGAGCGGGGTGGAAGGGTGGGAAATAAGGATTGTACTCTGCATGCTCTCTATATGGAGGTTCGTGGTGGACGGCGGGATGATGGAGCATATTATGAGAATGAGATAAGGGTAAGGGTTGTGGCGAAGGGGAACCCAAGACAGGTTGATGAATCACAGATGTAGGAATTGGGCTGGGACTTGGATGACCAAACATCATGGTCGGAGTAGACATCTTTTGACGTTTAGTGATACTCAACATCTGCTCGGTCGTGGGCATATTTGCCATAACTTTTTCTACGCAAACGACATTCTCTCCGCAGATCCCGAACTCTTCCCTTATAGCCTCTAACTGAGCTTTTAGGATGGCATTTTCTTTGGTCAGTTCCACCACTCGCTGTTCCAACACCATGTCGTTGAAGCGACGCTTTTCTCGAGATCGTTTTGCAGCTTCGTTATTTCTTCTGCGGCGATCCCAATAGCTGTCATCTTTTTTGCTATCGGGAATAAATTCGCGCTGTTTTCTTTGTGTAAACAGCTCTTTGTGTTTTATTTGTTGAGCTAAATTATAAGCTTGATAAGAGTCCGGATTTGGGGAAGGAGGTGGACTGGTTAGCATCCCTTCATGTCCGTGATCATGTCCATGATCATGGTGATCATGATGATCATGATGATCATGTCCGTGACTAGCTGGCATATTGGAATTCACGTGGGGTATTTCACCATTCACAGGGGACCCACTTTGACCGCGGCCCATTAATTCGGCAACCATTATCCTCTGGTTTAGAACATCTGTAACAACAAGAGAAAATAACGATAAGTAAGTATAGCGCAAACAATAGGTGAGATTAATAATCTACAACCTACGCTATAAATAAAAAATGCACATAAACAACCAAACGAGCAAGCAAAAATGTGCAGACTGGTTTTTGCCGCAAGTGCAGTCAAGGCCGTCCTGATTCACCTGTCGACGTTGCACTGCACTCACGCTAATCGTAACTTCGTGAAGACAATCGCGAGATCTTTTTGAATAATGTTAAGCTAAAGCGAAGAAATTTTTATTTGAAGGTAAGGCGTCAACATATTTCAGATATTGTTTAAAGCTCAACCGTAATATCCTTGGAGAGGTCATTGGCTAAGCCCCTCCACAACCATGATGATGCACGAGGCTTAGGCGCCCGCCAAGAATTCGAGAACGGATGTGATTCAGTTGGGCCATGTGTAATCTTCACCCTAAGTTCGAATTAACAAACTTTCGACAGTCACGTGTTCCATCAATTTGCATAGCAGTTATCAGATTTCACATGCTGTCGTCCCACCTACCCATATGGTATGAATAAATGCAGAATAAGAACTAATCATAAACGTGAGTTCGGCATGGTGAACGGAGCAGACCTAACAACGTGATTGCGTTCACGTGCAAGAATAAATTTCACGTTTTCTATCACTATAGAACTCTACTAACCGACAAATTACCGCAACGATTTATTCAATATATACTGTGTTATACGCAGGGGTAGGTTCGGCGATTGATTTAAATAACATACAAGATAATACGCAATAGAAACGATTTCCCCTCATTATGACCGACACTCATACTTCGCGAAGAAGAGTTTTCCTGGTAACGTAATTTTCGATGACTAATCATCTTTCAGAGTCGAAATTGATCGGACATACGTACATATAATAATAACTCCGATTCTAAGAAAGAGCTAAGGTATACGCAGTAAATTTGGCATTATTTTTAGTTATAGTCGCGGGAATATATCCAGAACGCGTTCAAAATGAAAATACTAGAAACTGCGCACCGGATAACTTTATAAATAATTTCGAAAGGGGGTGTAAACTATTAACCTTATAGTCGAGGTGACTCAGCGTCGCTAAACGAAATTCTCTTTACTCTTATTATGTACTTACTAACTGAAATTGAACAACAACATTACTGGAAACGTAACATTTATCAAATTAACTTCTGGAATAAAAGGTCTCGGAATTGGAAAAATTAAATACACATTTGGGCTATTAAATGAATTATTAAGACCAAAGTTTATTAGCAGTGGAATAAAGGAAACATTATTTTTGATTTTTATGCTTAATTAATTTTAAGTGGCACCAACAAGTTAACGACTTGTTTATGTTACATAATACTAATTACTGCACCTAATTGTTACCTGATGATAATTTAGTCAAGTTCAAAACAATAAACAAAGTAATTAAGAGATTATCTCGACTTCAAAAATATAATTCTTCAAAACGAGAAAGAGTGGGTACATTACCGAAGCACATTCCGGCGCAACAGTCCTATAACGTATTAACATTTTTCGAGAGATATGACTAAATAATAATATAACGAAATTTCTTTGTTTCTTGTAACTTCCTAATTGAAATGATGAAATAAGCAACGAGGAAATTTCTGGAAACGTAAAAATTCCCGAAATTAGCAATAGAAAAAGTGACGTATAAACGAATACGTCGCCAAATACTAGCGTCTACTTCAAAACAAAATGTTACGAAACGTATCTAAATATATCCGGACCAAGTTATTATGAAGACCCATTCGAATTGCTCCTTGTATATAAATAAGTTATAGGTACTCTCGGATGAAGCGACTGCCGCGTGTTGATTGCAAGCAATTATGTAAGCCTTAATCGCTGCCAGTTTAAAGCCGAATATTTTACGAATTCGCTTCGATGATTAAAACAATAACCTTTCAGAAAAAACGTCGTCCGAAGGGAAAATCAGAACCGAACGAATGCAAGTATAACTGGTAAATTAATAAATTCGAACATACGCCCACACGATATGCTTACTAATTGGTCGTGATAATGCCCGTTTAAAAAGGTGGACCAACACGTAGTAGTGATTTCTTATTACGCAACTTAACCGAGTTCCGCAAGAATGAGTCCACTTAACAACGTGAATGCTAAATACGTACACGAAATAATTCGCCTTAGATTTGAAAATTTAAGATCGCCCAGTTCGGAGACACATACACATCAATTGTTAATTACCGAGAACACTGGGAATTGACATTTGTTTCTGTTCATCAAAGGATTTTCCGGTGGGTAAAGCGAATGACTCACTCCGGTCGAAAGGAATGCCGCCTCTAAAGAAAGGATCGCGCATAGCAATTTCGAGAATGCATTTACCTATTAACAAGAATCGTATATCGTATGGTAGTACAAAGACGACGACAAAATTGTTACTAAGTACAATCTCTCTGTTTGTTATGTAGGTATCGGCAAACAAGCGAGAACAGAAGTAGGCTAGTAGAACTCGAGTTCAAGACGGCCCCACAATGCAACCAGCAGGCTGTACACTTATCTAGCATTACATAATACAATTGCAAAATCTTGATTCGAGCAAGAGCCTTAAAATAATCACGAGTTTTGTTTACGGTCGCTTTGTTTCTCGACAGTTCGAACAATCGGTATAACACCCTCCCAACTTACAAAATATCCCTCGCCTTTGACGTATTCGGAAAACTGAGCATTTTCAGGGAAATTCCTTTACTATTCCGCTGGTAAGGCACTGTAGAAGAGCTAAAACGGTTTAAATTCGTGTTAATCGAGTCCATGTACCAAATATCTCGAAAAACACGTAGCCATTCGCAGCACCGGTTGCAATAAGGGAAAAAGTAAAGCTCGGGCCCTGTTAATAGCCGATAAATTTCTTAATCTGAAGCACCGCTTTTTAAGTGTTGCGTCACATACAGAACAATAACATATAAAGGTACAAACAAAGGAATTGTTAACGCAATATTGGAATAAAACATTATGAACAAAACGCTTCAGCATGACTTCATTTTATGATTTAGTCATATTATTATGTTAGTCACTAACGGTAAAGTTTGACGGTTCACGGCAACGCAACAGTTACTGGAAATTAATTAACCACTTTTAAACATTATTGCGTCATTGTTGCGCACCGAATTGCTCAATTATACACAAAATTTCGTAAGGATTACGAATTTCAAAACTGATTGTAGTGACAATGGAAATCTGAATCGCGAGATAACATAACAACTTTCCACATCGCCGAAATTAAAGTTCAAAATATCGAACGAAATAAAAAAGAACCTAAAAACAAAGCAAACCGAGTTTAAAAACAAAGTTAAAATTCGAGATAAAATGTCATTGCCTCGTCTGTAGCTCTATTTGCGATACGTCACAGAACACGTTGATTTTGCGCGGCAAAATTCCCGTAACTATTAACTCGCCGACTTTTCCGAAAAACATTTTTACGGAGAAAAATTACAAACTTTTACCGATATTTCCAGAAGCTGACATAATTCGGGTATTTTTTCAAGTTCCCTAGAAAGATCGAAGAAGAGAAAAACTTCGCGCTGATAATTATTGCAAAAATGGGAAACTGGTTCAACAATAGCAAATAACTGTAAAAGTAGGCGCCAAGTATTATGCTGGTGGTGTTAGTAGAGCGTATCTGTCACTTAAAAGCCACGCGACCGCAACACCAGATCGAATCATAACAAACATACATGATTTATTAAAAATTTTTATTAAATATTAACGCGAAGAAATCGATGGAGAAAGTCTACTCACCAACAACATTCGTTGACGTCCCGGAAGACCTGTTATTTCTTCACAAAATAATCGCTAATAAGGTAAATGAGTCTGGTGACTATTAGTCAACTGTCAACAAGAATAATCAAAACAATAAGTTCGCACAGCACTGTACAGTACACCTTACTCCTTTCGCTGTTTGGTATCAACTAATCCGCGAGGACGCGAGTCGCGCTCGCGATCCGCGAACGCGTGGAGTTCAGTCGCGCCGCCAACGGGGGGGGTACACCACAGTGGGGGAGACGAGGACAACACCCTCAGTGAGTCACCAATCAGAGCAGTGACAGGTCACCTTCGTCAGTTACGTAACAAGCTCGTGCCGCGTCGTGTGTCTTCTTCAATATTTAGGCCCGCATGTGCGTTCTTTGGAATTTTAGCTATTACATAATATCACGCCGATTCTACCATCCAGATACGCAAATCACAGTTTTCTTTGGAAATCTATCATAACACGCGCAACAGTTAAATGCGACTGAAATAAACAAAGAATACCATCACAAGCACTATGTGGAAAACATGTTTTCTTCTTTCTATATAATAGCGCTGCATTTTTATTTTTTGATAACGATAGACAATGAAAACTCCGAGATTTACGTGTTACAATAATCAGGATAGACAAAAGATTTAATTTTGCCTTTGTACGATAACAAAAACAATAGAAAACTTATACCCACAAACAAAAACCTACGTATTCAAAATATACGCACGCCTTTTCCCTTATTCCCTTGTTTACCTGTTTTTACGCATACCTAAAAGCCTAACATTCTATAGATGCACAGAAAAGTAAACCTCCAACATTTCGTATACGCACCAAAAAACAAACCCAAACGCCTAAAAGTAAACCCCTAACGTTCCGTTCACGTACACGCACAAAAAAACCCTAACGGTCCGTACACGTACCGAAAAGTAAACCCCAAACGTTCTCCAATCACATATGCGAAAGGGTTGTCTAATTGACGTACTTTCAGAAACGGTCCGTGTCGCAGGATTATTGAATGACGCTGCATTACCAACGTAAAATTTGTTTTTGTTTACAATCTTTGATGATATTGTCGTAACTTTTTCGTTCTAGAAGAAAATTAAATAACTTACGTGAGATGTTAATTCACTGGCGTAGTGGAAAATCCTAACTTCGCCATTCGTAAAAACAAAAACGTTCCTAATCCCTAAGTTCTAAACGTACCCCTCAGTTAAATAACCCCCACTCCTTGCGGTGTGTTGAGTTTGCGGGGATGAAAGTTGCGTCCGACTGTGGAAAGTCATGATTAGCAGTGGTTATCAATATTATCCTTAAGAATTAAATAATTAAGTATTATAGAAAAGATGTGTCAGGTTGGAAAAACCAATAGCTGACTATCATAGTCGTAACCGTAACAGATTTGAAAATCAGCATGGTAGTACTGTATTTGCAATATTGATACCACCGTAACTAGCCACTTGCTGGAAACCTGAAAAATCACCTGAAAGAGCGCATGACTCTCTATCTTTTATTTTTTAATTCGAAATGACCGTAAGAATTATAAAAATAACAAACAAGCTCTAATGCAACTTTCAGTAAACGGAAAACTGATAACACCTATTAATTGCACGTTTAGAAAAATATGTAAATATTAATTGGTTATCATAAAATAATAATTGCGTTATGTCTGCAATAAGGACAGTTATTTTGTGATAACACGCTTTATTTGTCAACGAAAACGCAGCGTAATTTTATTGAACTCATTGTTAAAAAAGTAGGTCTTGGGGAAATTATAAACCTCATTTGTATGTTTTACACTCAATGGAAAGAATATTTCGTTGATTTCTCCGTTTTATTGAAAGGAAGCGAGAATTGGTGTCAAATTTGCTACAAAAAAATTGTAGAATATTCGATCCGTTAATTATCTTCATTTTTTATTCCCAAAATTCTTTTAAGTAATATCTTTTGAAATGTCTATTTGTTGATGGATCTTTTCCCAGAAAATTTAATTTTCCCGTTGTTCTGCGAAAAATTTAACCAGAAAAACATTTGGGAGCATATCCTGTTGTCATTGATTATGTACGAATTTCACTATGTAGAAAGTTTTTTCTCCGAACTTGAATTTGAAGAAATTTTGCTTTACCGGCCGGAATACATTACTTCGAAGAACGCAATTCAAATCCTGTTAAGACTTTAATCCTTTGCGCCCAAATTCTGCTTAATATTAAATTCGTGCACATTAATTAATTAATTAAAAACAGGCACGTGTATCATTCAACAACCTCCTTAAGATATGTAGCAAAAGACAAGAATTCCTTTTGTAAAAAAAACTTTTTTCAGCGTGCACAAATACGTAAAAGTTACTCTGATTAAAGAAATTTCGAGGTAAATTCGAAGCTACTTTTGGAAGTTTGACCCTTTTGAAGAATTCAGATTTAGAAAATTCCATTGCTTAATCAGAAAAGTTTTAAAAGTATTCCAAATTGTGTAAGTAAGTGTTTTAATTATTATAAACACTCTGAACTGCCTTTATTAAATAATTTTAGAAATTTCGGAGGATGGTTTATACACGCTTTTTATAGTTTTAAGTCCTGAATACGTGTTAGGACATCAGTTTTCACACCGAAATCGCCGATTCACGGTGTGGGAAATCGATGACTTCAGATATTGTTTTTCACGGAATGTCTATAAATAAGCATTTCAAAGTGCAGAGTAAATTAGGAAGTTCTAAAAAAAAATACCAATCCCCAAATTTATTCCGGAATTGCTTAAAATCCTGTTGAAAACCACAAAATCTGTTTCATCATTCTTGGGAAGTTCGATTAATTATTTACAAAATTCGAAAAATGGTTTGGACGAATATTACTTGAAGGTTTTGTTTGTTCCCTGTTTTTGTTAGTTTGTGCGTTTATAAACGGCGTGGGAACAAATACAAACATAATAAGGTTATACATTAGAATAATGACTCATAGAAATTATTGGTGATTAAACCTTTGAAATAGCATGCAAATATAGTCGCAGGATAATTTTTAAGGAGAAAGTCGAAGTTGACAGAATTTTAAAGGGATGTAGCATTTCAATAAACACTTACGATGCGAACAAAACAGTAATACAAAATAAGAGTTCCAGACTGTATTGATCGACAGTTCGGAGTTCATTCTCGTATCTGCCATTGGGTTACTGACCACGGTATTGTTTTTAGCGCATTTATCAAAGGCAAACATTGGAGTTTGCATCATACAGGGCCAATGTCATGCTAGATCCGTGTTTTAATGAAAGAATGGAAGAAAAATATCTTCGATGCGAGTTGTCTTAGGTTAGGATCATTGCATCCGATGCGGCTGTTTCGTAATAAACATATTTACTGCATAAAAGTTCAGGGTTTTTGATACGAACTCTAATTACGGATTGTTCGAGAAAACATGTTAATTTGATTTTAGAGGTTAACGACCCAGTTTGTGCGAAGCTAAGGACAAACACGCTCAAAATACGTGGACATTTTATTTTATTTAAATCTCCAGCCACTTATCACAAACTGAGGCTTTACTGGGATTGTAAAAACCTGACGATTATTAAACGTTGCGTTATTAGCCAAGCTATTGAGAAAGCGCTGATTATTTTCTATTTTAGTGCCTTCGATAAAATGAATCTTCTGTCGCTAACAAATAAATAATCCGATCTTTTTATTACATTTGTTACTCCTCTGGGTTACATATTATTATTTCAACTGTAGTCCAGATAATGTTGCGATTATGTAGTTCCAACGACCGCGAGAGATAATTTTTAGAAACGCTTTCTCGGAAAATAGACTCATCCACACTCATACTAAATAATCTACATTAACGTCGTTAGATTAGTAATTTGGTTTGCTATTCTCAGCCCAAATTATAATTTGGTCTAACCTTCGTTTTAACGCAGGAATGAGAAAAGTTAAAGATAATAAACGTACGACCGTCCTTGAATCATTGTTCAGTTCATCGTGATAATAGAGACGCAATCCAAACTTGCTCGAATATTCTATCATCACCGAAATTATTAATTTAGATCCCAAATATGTACTTTACATTGTTTATGTAATTAATATATTTTGCATTACTTAATTTAACATTTCTTAGCAATAAATCGGAAAAACTTTTTGAGACGTGCTTTGAATTCAAAACGTAATATTTTTATACTTTAATAACAATGTTACGGAATTTGCAATTTAGTTAGTTAAATAAGACCGGAGATATGTTTCTGCATTAATTAAATTCCACCCATTAAAGTTTTATTTAATTCGGTAAACAAGATGTAGCTGGAATTGTTTGTTAAAAATATCTTTGTAATTACTCACTTTGTAATCACAAATCTGTATGCAAATTTTAGGATATTATACATTCCGAAATTTAGCAGTTACTCTGCAGATTTGAAGGATAATACTCAGACAGGCTTACACAAACCATTTACACTTCTGAAAAAACGAATGATTTAAGCAGGGAATTAATTTTCCTAACAATAAAATAGAAACAAATTGAAAGGTGTATAAATTAAAAGTGTTTTTGTTAGCTACAATTTAAAACGTGCTCGTTTTTATCAGCTCCAGCTTTTAATAAAGATCTAAATTTAACATTTAATAAACTGCAATTCTTTGTGTTTGAAAATTAGAAACCGAGAAACACGTGAAAAACTATCTTTAATTACTTTTACTAGAACTAATTTATAAACGTGTTAATATGGTAAACGACGTAAACGTCACTCGGTATCGAGAATATTTTCAAATTTTTTTGTTACAGTAAACAGAGTTGAAACTAACGGCTAGTTTAATATCAATAAATTTCTAGAACCGCTGATTTGAAGAGCCAGGAAAAGACTAGAAAGTGTTTAAAATAATCTGGGTTGTTTTTGAAAGTAACAAACATTCATATTGACATTGTTCTCTTAATTTAGATTAAAAGTTTTTCAGTTACCAATTAAAATGTAGGCCTTTAAGCTAGCTATTTATGAGTAAACAAAGTGTTTTAATTGTTTTCATTTGAAAACCTAAAGCTACGAATTTTAACTCAAGTTTAGGAAAAAATAACATTGACATAAAAATAAAATCCTCCGGCCATTTAAGCTTACACTTACTGGGTTTGCTACGCAGTTTTATCAACGATGATAAATAGATTGATAAAAGACCTCGAAAACGTTATATTAAAATTCACAAAATATTAGGCAAAGTGTTTGAAAATAATAAACAAACTCAGAATTTCCTAATTAAGTTTCCTATACGGAAATATAAATTACATTTTGCAAGGTATCTAGTTTGGCGAAATTAGTAATTTAATTTTAGGTCAAGATTCTATGATGTAACATTGTATAAATAAAAAAATTGTTTAAAATTCAGTTTCTCCAGTAGGCACACTTAGAGGGAGTCTGCTTAGAATACGTGTTGAATTTTAAGGTTTAAGGATGCAACCAATTATCGAATGCACGTTTCCCTTTTAGCGATTTTTCCTAGCAAGTAATTTTGTATTTAAACGTAATTATGCAAGGTTCAACGTCAATGTAACAAGAGTTGTGTTGCAGTTGAATGTGCAAATATGATAAAAATTTTGAAGGTTTTCGACATATAAGAAGTAAGCAGGTCAAAACGTATTAGCAACAAATAAAGGTCAAACAACTACGTAGGCCTATAAAGACGAAGGCCGAAATACAGGAAGCTGTAAGTTGCAAAAATTAAAATATTTCACGCGATAACTACGTACTTGTACTGTCAATAGATTAAATCCGGTAATTAGTATACCGAACGGCTTTGGAAGTCAAATTCAAATTAACGAGCGCATTAATAAACGAATTCGATTTTCGTCGTGTTATTACAAGTTCAAAACAATACGTATATACCGAGATAATCTTATCTAACACTCAAATGAAGGAAGTACAACAAAATATGTTGTTAAATAAAAATATTACGACATATCGATTCAGTGGGGCCTCCCTTATCTTTTATAAAAAGGAAAATCATTTTTAATTCGAACTCCGTAAATGTGTTGTAATACATGTTTATGGCTTGCTTAAGTTTATTGGAAGTATCGGTATTGGTATTGAAGTAAACAAATTACAGGCGTTATTTACGTTGCATAATCGTGTAATGTGAAGAAGGTTAAAAACCACGCAGTGTTATCAAAAGCGTGATTGGAATAACCGAAAATTTTCAAAGAACAACCTCATAACTAATACATAATACATAGTAAAAGGTTGACCTCACGGTATTACGAAGACAAGGTCGGTTAAGTGACCTCTTATTTCCAGTTTAGGTTATTTCCGGTAACGCACCTTTCCTATAATCGTTTATTTTTATTTTTTCATGTAAAGTAAATATCATTGCCATACACTCGTACTTGTACTTGTAATTTTTTTATTTGAAAGTTTATAACGATTCGTTTAATGATGTGTATATTCGAATAGTGGATTTTATCGATTGTTTGAAAAATAAAATTCCAGGCAAATTGGGCGGATTGGTGGGAGTTCGTACTTGGAGAATTTAAATAAAAATATTGTTTCGTTTAGTTTTGACCTTGATGCATTTTACTAACATATGCAGCAAAATATGGTGGACTAGTTTTTAGTAACAATAAGCCATTTTACGATAGGTACGAATTAGAACAATAGAAATGTGATTCATATTGGTGTTTACTAGTACGAGATCTCGAAACAATGAAATCAAACTTGATTATTATTTTTATACAAAATGCGATCGATTTACGGTTACATTATAATGCATCGTGGCCTCCTTGTCGAATTTTGTTTAAATTTAAATATTTCGAATCGCTTTTACGCGGCTGAATTTTGAAGGTTTACGGCGACATTCGTACTCAATAAAAATTCAAATTATAATAGTCCAAACTTTGAACGACATTGTTGTATGTTATTTATAAGAAAGGTCGAATAATATGCATAGATATCGCGTTTAATGAGAGCCGACTTGCTGATAAAAGGATAACAGATATGGTATTTTCTATTATGTCATTACAAGTGGGAAGTTTCGTCGGTTTTTTGAAAAAATCGATCCGCCACAATAAAGTTGTGTAATTGTTAGAGACCGAGTAACAAACCGAGCTAAGGTTTTTGATCGAAATCGCCCGTGCTTGCAAATGTAGGCCAGTAAACCGTTAGCTTTTGATAATGCAATTATTCAACAATCGGACGAGGTGTTAACATAAACTATTAGAGTATATTTCCGTATAATTAATGTGGTCACACAAGGCTAAAAGTTACATTGTTTTAATTTGATTTGGGACACCTTCATCGTAGGGTCATCCCAACTTCTCATGGTTTGATCCATGATAATCAAAAAATAGGGGATTAAAAACATTTCATAGATGCAATTCCCTATTATTTATTCTTAAAAAACCGAATCAGGAACTCGAAAGTACCTTGTACGAATTTGAATACTGCAGTTTATAACTGACAATACATGACATCATCTAACCTCGATCTTCGGAAAATGTGGGCCAAGTCTTCGTCCCGCACAACAGTCACATTTGTAGTATTTCTCCTGACCTTTGAGCAACGAATTTTGAAAATTTTGCCAAAATCTCCAGTTAAACCAAATCGGCGTCTTAATCGTAATCCTGCGTGGGTTCCAATAAAAACATAAAAAGTTCGAGCGTTGCAACGACATAAAAAAGAACGTCCGACAGATTTTAAAAATAAAATCCGTGTGCAATGTGCAGAGACCGCTTTGTCATTAACCCCAATTCCCGCCTCCCCCTCGTCTTCCTACATCCCCAAGATGCACTTTTCCCCGAAAATTGCGTTGCAGTTTTAAAAATAACGTTAGTTTCCAGCCAGTCCTATTGGTGCAGTTACACGCCCATTTAAAAATTATTTTTGGTCTTAAAATACCACCTCGAGTGCAGGGAAAGAATGTTGGGGTTGAGGATATTTTTCGATGGTTACGTTTTGATATTCGACCCGAGGGATTACAATTTAAATTATGTTATATTTATTGCATGTTAAACGAAAATGGCCGGTTTAGGCTAAATGTTATCAAAACAATTACAAAGTAAAATTTTTGGCGTGACGATGGACATTTGGGGCAGATAAAAATACGTATAAAACTGGAGCATGGCGCATTTTCACGGCGGAATAATTTACTCATTTAACCGCTTCACCGTACTGCAAAACAATGACATGCAGTACTTTTCAATACTATACTTTCGAATACTTTGCATTCATGTACCTCTTTCCGATGGAACGAGAACTTTCCATGCTCTTCTTTTTTAAGTTCCCATGAGTTCAAAGTTACATATATTGTAATTTGCAATCTGCATTGATAATTAAAATGGGAGAATTTTAAAAATGCCTCTTACTGGCTGTTAGCGAATTGCAATGTGCATCATTGTGTTTACGAATTGTGGTATTTTTACAAGAACTAATTAGAAATGCAGATGCAGTTTCCCCGACATTGAAAGATGGCTTATCTCTAAAGACTCGTCTACACACGTTTGCTTATTTGTAATTTTAACAAAATTCTATGGGTTTGTGACTGAATAAGTTGATAGGTCAGGGTTTGAAACGATCATTTTTGACTTGGGGTATCTTTTCTTCCTTTAGCCCAAAATGAAGAAAATTTGGAAAAACGTGGACTTACTTGTGGGTGGCGGGAAAATAACTCCATTGTCGGGGTGCATCGTGAGAAGAGGCGGCGGGCCCAAAGGCCTCGCATTTACCGAAAGTGACGTAATGTTGATGGGGTTGCACGATCACAACACTACACTGCACATCACCACGCACGTCTTGTCTCATCAGGAGTCAGTTTTGGTGTACTGCAAGTGCAAGCTCCCACTCGGTGGGATGTAAAAGTATGCGATAGTGACCTAGTTGCAAGCTGGTCCGCAAAGTAGTGGCAAACCGATGAAAGCGGAGAAAGGGACACTAAAACGAAATGCGGCCATTACAAGTAACATGTAGTTACGTGAGATTACCACGACATAATATGTTTGTGTCCTCGATTTGGGGCTAACTTTCGGATCGAGCTATATTCTCAAATAAAAATGAAATCGCCAACTTAGAAACGACTAAATAGGGTTAAGATTAGGAGAGAGTTACACCACATTCTCGCCGTGACCGCGATTAAATTCCGTAATAAAGCGGAAAACCTTTTCATCCTTTAACATCACACTATTCACCATCATCTCTTAACGTAACAACGTTTCTATATTTACTTACCCCGTTGGTGGTTATTTAAATATCCAACGGCCGTACTTTTTACAGTTATTTTTCTTAACATAGGTTCTTGTACATCAAGGTTTGTTTTCATTTCTAAACACTTCAATTAACAGTGGAAATACCAAGCAACACTCACATAAGATCCATAATCTCAAGTTTAGAAAACACGTTCCCGCAAAATTCAAGTTCTGCTTTGCCTTGAACTCCTTTTATATTATAGACTTCCGCTGAACTTGGACGGTGTTTGTTTCTAATCGGAATTAATATTTTCAATGACGTGTGCGTTAATATAATACAATTTCCATCTACAAAGTTTAAGCAAATTGCAAAAACAGTCAGAACCCCCCTTGAAAATTAATCCCTACGGAATAAAAACTAAATACATTCCGGTAAATTTGAATAGCGAATCCAGTTACTTAAATTTAAATGTGTCAGTAGTACGGATAGTAAAACACTTTAAAACAGTAAAAGTTTATAATCTGTGTGGTAATCTGTCGGTTTTTATTGTTATTTTTATAAGTTTCCTTACAAATATACAGGGTGTATCAGAAATAAGTACATTACATTTTTTCAGTGGTGGAACTCGTCTAGCACTACAACATTTCTTATTAATTTTTTTTTAAATCTCACATTTATTTTGCATTTTTACCCCCCCTTAAAATAACGAGTTGTTTATGTATTTTCAACATAATTAAATACTGCTAAGCTTAATTTTTAAGTCAGTTGATTTACTATGGTAACCAAACTTAAGTTATGTGTTATGTGCCGAGTAATGAAATTTGTG
The DNA here is from genome assembly GCA_963082815.1 of Melanotus villosus. Classification (NCBI taxonomy): domain Eukaryota; kingdom Metazoa; phylum Arthropoda; class Insecta; order Coleoptera; family Elateridae; genus Melanotus; species Melanotus villosus. The sequence continues at coordinate 37,053,619 of OY720427.1, read as the reverse complement.
ATAAATCTAACTAATTTTATCACAAAATCTAAAAAGTATACAACAAAAATTATTAAGAAATGTTGTAGTTCTATTACTGAGGGAATTTAATGTACTTATTTTTGATATACCCTGTACATAGCCTATGTAGCATTTGTAACATTTTAAATGTGAGTAAATCGAATGTAGTCATTTATTTGACAAAAGAAAAACCATCCGTATTTTAATTAAAATCGTTAAATTGCCTCTGTAATTACAAAAATATATTTAAATATTTGCAGAATCGCCATTTTCATAAAGTTCAAATAAATGCAATTAAAATCGTACAAAGGGAACCCGTGATCATCCATCCTGTGGATTTCAAACAGACGGTAAATATTAAAAAAAACTCTAAAATAATAGACGTGCGTGCTTTTGATTCAAACGTCAATCGGAAATAATGAAAATCTGCAAATGAAGGTTAGAGTTAGCGGATATTACAATATCATCGAAGTTACAACTCGCATTTTCGAAATCAAGTAATTGTGATGTAGTAGTTATACAGTGCATTAGATATACATGTAAGGGACTTGCTGTAAAATACTAAACTAAGCATTAAGCACACATAATTCTGCAAATGATTAGGTAATTGTTGTCTCCAACTTAATGGAAAAATTGAATATAATGAATTGAAAACAGTTCCTCCATTTTCCGATAAAAACAAGACAAACAGCCAAAATATCCCGGATATTGGATAATCTTTGCTTTTATCCCATTTGGCCCTTTGATTTAAAGACCCAAAAACACTCGTAAATAACAAATAAAATAAAATAACCTGATTATCGTTCATAATCTGTTAATAAATAGTAAACTTCGTCCTCTTACGTGATGTAAATATTTACAAGTGTTTTTTGACAAAAAACAACTACAACGTAAAAAATTACCAAAACAGAAAAATACATGATGTAGTAATAGGTTGAAGTAAATATTTGTTTAACAGTCAAGATTCCCATTTTCCCATATTCAGTTGTGGAGCTTTCGAAAAATTTTAATAACAATTGGCGAGTCTGTTTATGTAGATTGTAGATGATTAATGAGAAACGAATACTTTTTATTTAATGATCCACTTATATCTGAAAGAGCAGTAGGTAATATAAAAACACTAAGCTTGATAAACACTCTTTCAAAGGAAACGGTTAAAAATAAAGTTTTCACAATAATACCAGTGCCATGAACCGTACAAAGTGTAGGCAAGTATTCGTGCATTACAGTAAACAGCACCAAGGCCAACTTATGAATTGTTGCTGATAAAAAACCGATGCACTTCTCGCTCTACGCGATGAATGACCGAAAAAAGGCAACAGTTGTAATGCATTGTCTGTGCTGGAAGGTCAGTGGAACCTGGACAAGGATCCGGCGAGATGACAGCGTTCCGGTTATAACAAAGCAAAACAAGATTTCGAGTATCATTTTAATAAAATGACTCGCTCCAAATATGAGAATTTTACATTTTGTTACACGCAAAAATTGCAGTATGTTTCGTTTACGTGTATTTGTATATGGCTTATTTAAATATTAGACTTTAACCAGATAATAACAAGGCCAAATAAAAAAAAAACAATAAGTGTCGGCGCGATGAGGTCAATATACTCCTGAAAAACTGAAAAGGAAACAACAATTTAATCGCTTTTATTTCGTAACTTTATGTTGTATAATTTAACATATTCGAAGGCTGCCTTGTTTTTGACATTCACGGGGTTTTGAAATATATTACTTATCGTAATATGTATCAGAACAGAACTTGATTTCTGTACATTTGTGGTTTTATTATCATTTTATTAAATAATGTTTGCGATATGTTCTGAAAACTACAAAGTTGAATGATTTCACAGTCTTCCTGTGTGCTGGATGTACATTTTGATAAGTTAAACGGACAATTCGGCGATCACACCTTAGCTAAACCACAACATTGAACTGGCTTAACTTCAGAGTTTTGAGAAAAAATTAGAAGCAAACACCTTGTAGACGTAAAAATACAAATTTAAATATCCATAAACAGAAATAGCAAATGATTTCTGTTTTCCTGAATTTTTAAATATATTACAGGACCACTTTTTATTTCTTTTATGATTGCTAATAATAGAAAAGAGCAAGTTATTTATTTATTAAAATATTGTAACCAATTCAAATTTTACCATTTTACGAAAAGACCTGCCCAGCCTTAAAGCCTTTTAGTTAAATTTTCAGGAAACAATCGAAATAATTTTCAAATTTTTTAGCATTCTTTTCAACCCTAATGCCCTAATGCTTAGTTGAGATCTTACAAGATTTGTCTGCAGTTTTCAGCCGCTCAAATCACAGATTTCAGCTTATTTTAATAATCAATCCAGCGTTGAAGAAATTCAGGTATTTTTTACAGCAATTTTGTAGCTTTTCAGAAATTTGCAGCTGTTTTCATCAACGCAAATCGCAGATCTCAACTTGAGTTTATTCTTATAGTTTTCCATAACACTTTTGTTGCAATTTTTCATGAAATTTTCAGCAATTTTCACTTAGATTTAACTCGTTTTAATAACGCAAACTGATTGAAATTTGAACCAACTCTGAATAGTCAAAGCTTCTTGTGGTTTTTAGGTTTTTTTTATAACAATTTTCTTGTATTTTTCGGAATTTTTACACATTATGGTTTTCTACAATTTAAGTTGTTTTCATTTAATCAGAATTTAATTTAACTCATGAACTTTAATCCAATTTGAATGAACCTTGATTAATCATAGCAATTTTCTTTGTTGCTTCTCAGTTTTTTTCAACAATTATGTTATGTATAAGCTTTAAGAATTTTTCAGTTGTCAATTATTTAAATCAGACAGTTAGAGTGAGAACTCACTGTAATTGTCCAGCTTGAATAGAGTCTGGAAAAAAATTGAAGCACAATAGTTTTATTGTGATTTTCTTATAATTATTCAGGAATTTTCAGCTGCTTAATTGACGTAGATTGCAAATCGCAACTTCAGTTTAACTGATTTAACTTGAATAATCATAATAATTTTCTTCAGATTTTCATGGTTTTTCGCTACACTTTTGTTACGATTTTTCAAAACAAATTTAGCCATTTTTAATTAATCAAATCACAAATTTACCTCATTTTAATAACTCAATGATTGCAATTTGCACAAACTCTGAATGATCAGAGAAATTTTCTTGTGACTTCATGTTTTTTCATAACAATTATGTGAGAGTTTTTACTATTTTTTCACAATGATTTAGATTAGAGGAACAATTTGTATTTAACTCACTGCATTGCCCAACTTAAATGCAACCTGAAAAAACACGATAATTTTATTGTGATTTTCAGGTATTTTTACAACGATTATTCAGGAATTTTCAGCTTCTTTAACTGACTTAGATCGCAAACTGCACCTTAAGTTAAAGTTTGGAAAAAGCTTGAATAATCATAATAATTTTCTTCAGATTTGTTGCGACTTTTCAAAACATGTTCAGCCATTTTCAATTAATCAAATCACAAACTTAGATTTAACTCATTATAATAACCCAACCGGATTGTAATTTTTGAACAAACCCTGAATAATCCACAGCAATTTTCTTGTAGTTTTCAGGGGATTGTTTTCGTAGCAATTTTATTATATCTTTCAGGGTTTTTACACGTCATGGTTTTCTGCAATTTCTTCAATTATTTTCATTAAATCGGATTCTAATTTAAGCTTGATATTTTTAATATCCCCCCTTGAATCTAATTTGAACAGATATGAGTACTTATAATAAATATAAATATAACTTAACTGGTAGTTTTCAGAACCTTTTTAAGTGTTTTCAGTTGTTTTGCCCAGCTTGAATGCAAACAGTTAAAAAAAACGCGAAGCACTATAATCTGTGACTTTCATGTTTTTCATAATATTTTGGTATTGTTTATCGAGAGCTTTTGTGATAAGCGTTAAGAATTGTTTAGTTGTTGTCAATGATTTAGATCAGAGTAACAAGTTTAATTAACTGCAATTGCCCAGCTTGAATGCTAACAGTCTGAAAACACTTGTAGCACAACAATTTGATTGAGATTTTGAGGTATTTTTCTGATACTTTGTTGTGGTTTTTCAAGAGTTTTTTGGCCATTTTTTGTGATTAAAAATCATAGACTAGCTGGAATTGGGTTTGACTCGTCTTTGTAAAAAAAAAAGAAAAACTGTATAACCACATAATTTTCTTGTATTTTTCACGACACGGTTGTAGCGGTTTTTCAAGAGTTTTCAGATATTTTCATCTAATCAGTTCATAAACACCCATTTACATTTCACTGATTTTAATAGCCGAACAAACAGTTTGAAAGACACTTTGAAAGGAAACCCTTAATAAGAACAATACTATTCTTGGGGTTTTCAAAAATCTTCACTTATGGTTTCCAAGAATCTTTCAGCCATTTTCAGTGAATCAGATCTCAGATCCCAACTTAGGTTTTACTCAATTTATTAATTTTACTCATGAATAACCAAAACCATTTTCGTGTGGGTTTTAGAACCTTTTCAAGGGAGTTTTGTAATGGTTTTCGAAAATTTTCAGTATTCATTTTAATCCTCGAAGAGAAAACCTGAATCATAACAACAATTCTTGATGGTTTTTTATAAAATCGGACCGAAACCCGTTTAGTGTTTGAGACTAAAACTATAACCAAACTCTTTATTGTTAATAATTGTTTTTCATAAAACTGGACAGTTATTTTTCAAAACGGTGTTTTTTTCACCTTCAAAAGCCACAAAAAGTAAATTAACCTACAGAATTAATGATCAATCGCATAATAATATTAATAAAATAAAATATAAAGATAACCAATTAATTTAAGAAAACTATAAACAGAAAGGATAATCGAAATTTTCATAAAAAAAAACCAAAGGGGTTGCTTATTAGTTTTAAAGCTCTGGAAAACCACAAACTAAAGCATATGTAAAGGTGGCGTGGGCCTCACGTATCAGTATCTGATGCAATGCGAATCATGAAGCAAACGTAACCCTAACGACAATAAACTAATCACGCCATTTATATAATTTATTTTTGTTATTTTTTTAAGCTTATCCTTTGTTTTAATATTTATCATATCATACATACAATAAAGCTGTCGTATTATCTCTCATAAACATTTGTTCGTATGATAATTGTAAATTAGTGTAAACAATATGTAAAATTGTTTAAATTATAAAATAGTTTGGTAATTGGTATTTGTTATACTTATTGTAAAAGAATTTTGAAGAAAAATGTTGAGCTTTTTCAGCAATTGGTTTACTTAATAAAAATCCCAAAATTAAAACGCTTACCTAAGGCAAATTCATGCAGTTGAAACAGAAACCTTCAGGGATGACCTGTTTTATTTTGACACTACCTTAAAATAAATTGTATGGTACATACTGTTAATTACATCACGGATAATTATACGGGTTCGTTAAAAAATGATACATCAACTCTATTTTTGAATAAGGTTAATGCACACCGGGTTTGTATATTTTTCGCCTTGTGTGCATCATATTAAGAACTGACAATTATCGATGTAGTTACATAATGGGGCCTTGTTCTATTTGTACAGCTAGTCAATATCTGTTATTATTGGCTAATTTATTTAGTCCGCCAGCTGTATTAACTTGTAAATATTTGATTATAAAATCTTAACCAGGCCTTGAAATTTTCATTGATAATCTTCATAATGTAACGGCATTGTGCAACAGTTACAGTATTTTTACTGATAATTCAGTAACTGATATATTTACTATAATGAGGCTAAATTTCAAGAGAGATGAGTAACATGGATATAAAACAAATTTAGTACAGCCGCGCGATAAATTTTCAGTTGAGAAGGTTTACATTCCTCAAATACAAAATCTACATTCTTCAATATTTATTGAGTTCTTTGTAATCCCGTCTGTGATGCATATAGTTATATTTGTCTGGCCTTGCAACGTGAAGGTTTCGCCCGGGTGCGGGCATTCAACTACCGACCTTTCATATGGTTTGCAAGTGACGCCGGCGTCGCGCAAAAAATTGGCGACCACCCTTCAACTTAACCTGGCGTACCAATTATCAAATTACAGGATGCGTCACCGAGCAACCAACTACAAACTGATAGGATTTTTTTGCGATAAAACTTAAGATATTCATATTTCAATGTTCTTTGTGTACGTCACACTAAAGAGGCGCTTATAGGGACTTACCTTGCAGAAAAATTAATTATAAAACTGATAAGGGTAGACTTATTAATGAAAGCAGAAAGTAAAACAAAAAAAAAACAGGACAACCGGTAAAAAAAAATGTGTCAAAGGAACCGTTCAGAAATGTGAAAGTTGGGACTTCGTGCTTTCATGTGTTAAAGGTGGAAAGAACAAACAGCCCAACTGAAATTCCTGAAAAATTTGAAACAAACAGCTTTTCAGGTGTGGTTACTCCATTTACAAAATCGATTTATGCTGGAAACAGTTTGAATATGCATAAATTTGCAGTCAGCAATTTAATAAAGCAAACATTTTAAAAAGACCCAAGATTTTCATCAGGCTGAACATTTTGAAAAGACGAACGTTTTTAGTTAAAATATTTTGGAAAGACGCATGTTTTTAAGCACAATATTTTGAATAGGCACAAAATTTAGAAAAGACACAATATTATGAACACGCGGAAAATCTTCAGGCAAAATATTATGAAAGAACATAAAATCTCGGGCACAACATTTCGACAAGAAAAATTTTTTAGGCGTGACATCTTGATAAAGCAAAAATTTCCGGCTAAACATTTTAACAAACAAAGGTTTCCAACAATTCCAAGCCAAGCATTCTGAAAGGATAACCGTTTTTAGACACCATATTTTGAATCGGCAGGAAATTTTCAGGCTGATAAAAGATTTTGAGAACAATATTTCGAAAAGACAAATATTTTTAGGCCAAGTATTTTGAAATATTGAAATTCGACCAAATATTTTGAAAAAACAAAATTTTGAGAGAACATCTTGCGATGGCAAACATTTTCAGGCAAACCATTACGAAAACAACATAAAAATAGTTCGAGATGAGACAAAAATTTTCAGGTATGATATTTCAAGCTTAATATTTGAAGAAAAATCTGACGTAGCAATTTGGAAAGACAAAAATTGTCAGACAACAAAAAAATTTTATGACATAACATTTTAAATGCGTAAATTTGAGGCTGAAGGCTTTTTGAAAAGACGAATATTTTCAGTCTAATCGTTTTGAAGAGACACACGTTTTCAGACATTATATTTAAAATAGATGCAAAAAACACTTTGAAAAGGCAAACATTTCCAAATAAACTTAAAACACGGATCATTTTGAAAAGACATTTTTAACAACCAAAATTCAGAGACAACATTAAATACAAAAATTCGATTCATATTCGAAAATTATAAAACATAAAATTTAAGGCACAAGAATTGGACAAGACAAACATTTTCAGGCATAACATTTTGGAAAGAGGAATTTTTAAGCATAACATTTGAAATAGACAAAAATTATGAGAAAAACTTTAAGCCACAACATTTTGAAAAGGGAGACATTTCAGGATAAACATTTTAAAAAGGCGAAGGTTTTCAAATTAAACATTATGAAAAGACCAACGTTTTCAAACACAGTTTTTTGAATAGGCGGAAAATTTTCAGGCCCAATATTTTGAAAAGCCAAACATTTTCAGGTAAAACATTTTTATCAAACAAAATTTTCAGATATAACATGTCTTTTCAGACACAAAATTATTGAAAAGCTCAAAATTTAACAGACAAAAATTTCAGGAAAGTTTAAAATGTTCAGGCACAGCATTTTTAGAGCAGAAACAATCTCAAGCACAATATTTTGAAAAGACAAACATTTAAAAATTTTGAGATAAAACATAAAATTTCGGTCACAACAGAAATTTCAGTCATAAAAATTCGGAAAGATAAACATTTTCAGGCACCATATTTTTAGAACACAAATAATTTTGTACATTTTGAAAACCAAACATTTTGAGGCTAAATATTTTAAACAAACAAAATTTTCAGAGATAAAATTTTGAGAGAAAACATAAAACTTCAGGCACAACAGACAGTAATTTCAGGTATGACAATTCGGAAAGATAAATGTATTCATCAGGCACTATATTTTTATAACACCAATAATGTTGAACATTTTGAAAAGCAATCATTTTGAGGCTAAACATTTCATCATCATCATCATCAATTGACATGGAGCAGATCCCCGCGGATCAATCCTGGATTACGCCAGGGCCACCCCATGTCAATAGGGTGTGAAGGAATTTGTTATGATAGGTGGGGATTGGGAGCACTGTATAACGTTAACATACCTGTGACGCCAGCCGCTAGACACCGCTTCTACAGTGCAAGGTAGTTAGTTCAATGGGAGTTGAATATATGACGGAGATGGTTAAACATGTTTTGTCATCTTGTACTAGTAGTATATCCGCTAATTTTCTATGTCTATGATATGCAATGCCTAGCACAGGCATGTTACTTTATTCTAACTTATGTAGTCTAATCATTATTTTAGTTATTATTTTCATTGCACTTCCTTATTTTTATTGTCCTTATTATTATAATACTTGTATCTTCGCTGTTCTTTTGCATTATTCTTCGATATTTATATATTCTTCCTCTAATTCTATTTCCTCGATATCTGATTCTTCTCTTGAGTCGTATATGCGCATTATTTCCCTCAAATGGTAATTTTGCTTCTTGCCCATTCAACTAAAGAACACAGACATCCCAAAAAAATTTTAAACCTAATAAATATGACACTCGAGGAGACAGAATCAGCAGTAAAAGTATAACAACAGAATTAGTTTTCATTTGGAGGCTAAGCATTTTGAACGAAATTTCAGAGATAAAATTATTTAAAGGCAATAATTTTCGGGCATAAATAACATTATGAAAAACATAAAATATCGGACATAACGACAAAAATTTCAAGGATAATAAACACAAAATTTTAGGCACGACATTTCGGAGATACAAATTTTCAGGCGTAAAATTTGGAAAAATGAAAATTTTAGCCGCAAACTGATGTGTATACAACCACATTTGACAAGCTTGAATACCATCAATCTAATTTATTAATTACAAAACGAAACTGCATTCATTTACATTTAAAAATAAAAATGACTATAAAGAGCGCACGTGATTTTTTAACTTAATTAAAGCTTATAAACTTGTTAAATTCTCGCCAGACTCTCTTGATTTAGTTTATTTATGTTTGTTATGAGTTTGAAAGTTTAAGTACTTGAAACAATATCAACTTATAAATAAAAAACGGTACAATATGAGTGCCTGGGAATTAATCAAGTTTAAATTTAAGTTAGGGAGATGCTCAAATGCTTGAATGCCTTTAACAAAAGCTTTGGGGGTGTTCAGCTACCCTAAGAAAGTTTAATCAATAATGTGTTACGGGAAGATGTAGATGAGTAGATTTAATATACGCTTGCTACAAACTAAAAGATGAAAGGTACTCAAAAGTTTGTTTATTTGTTTAGGTTTTATTTGGTGTTTTATGTTAAAATTTTCAGAACAATTTCAGTTATGGTTTGGGCTTGTATCTGCAAATAGGAATTATTGTCCTTTCAGGACGCTTTTACTTTTTTTAGCAGAATATCAGGAACTTCTAATAAGAAGATTAACATGCATAATTTTTCAAAATTGTTTGATTAATTTGTTGAACTGAAAAATATTGAACTTTGCTTTAACAAAACGGTTGGCTCCTTATTTATAAAAAAAAACAGTAAAGATTCGCATTCGAAGGGTGTAAAAACAATTTTGAGGAATGTGGCTGTTTTTCAACAGGACGGTTGTCATTCTCAAACTGGCGCAATTTTACCGTTAATGATTATTACGTTTTATTCTACGGATCGAATGCGAACAATTGAGTTAATTCTGTCTTTGTAAACACTAAATATGCCTCCCAAAATATAAAATTCGGAAATTTATTCAGCTTCAACTTCAGGACACACAATTATTTATTTGAAAATATATTTAAATCGTTGGCATTTAAAATATTTATTACTATAAATATTAACAAAGTAAAGCTTGCGAATATTTTAAACGTAAGTAAGTAAATAAATAGGCTATGGAGGTTGGTTAAAATTAAAAATTACGTATTCCATCGACTAACGGATAAAAAGTGAATGCACTCTACATTAATTATGATGCAGCAGCAAACATATTGATGTTGAATAATTGGCGATTCTGTCATCCAGTAATTCGATTTAATTGCGATGATCATCAACAATATTAACAATAAATTCTGCATTTTACGTCATCTCGTCCTCGTGGTGGTTCTGTCCTTCCAAGTATCGAATCAAAAAACTTGGATTGGTTTGAACGATTACTCATTACATTCTGAATAGTACGTGTCTTAATGTTTGCCGAAATGCGGGAACGTTTCATGTGGGTGGCTAACAAACAGCCGACAGACACCGTATCAACATTTACACGAGCGACTGGCATCGCCGTCAGGTTGAAATTGCTAGGTAAATTAAATAATTTTAGGTAACTGGTCTGAATCGTTCATTGTTCATCTTCAGGTAAAGAAATGGCCGAATTCTTTAATAATTATTATGTGGCAGCGATTATTTAGTTGAGTCAATCATTTAGTTTGTTATTTTAAATTTGGATTTGGGAAACGCAGCAAAGCTGAAAATCGCAAGGAAAGGAAAATTTCAACCCCATTCATTTAGCAGTCTATTTTCAACAACGTTATTTTAGTTCTGTCACACCCTTGGTTTAGTTGTATAATCAAAGATGACAGTTTCGGAGATGAAAGATGTGGTTTTGCAAATGAGGTTTTCTACAACTAAAGAACGATTTAATTATTAATATTCATAGAAAACGTCGTAGCGGTTGCACATTAAGAAAAATATATGAAAATGACGGAATACATAAAAACATGTAAAATTCGATTATTTTGCGTAAATTAAAATTAGGAGTTTCATTAAGGGTTCTCCTTTATATTAATTGACGTAAACCTGCCAAAGGTCGTTTTAGTTGACGTATGTAAAAATAGGAATTGTTGTCTTTCTGTAGTTGAAACACTGAGTATTTACAACAACCTGTGTTAAAGTTATCCCGTCATTGCTTTATGAAAGTAAATTAAATTGATAAAGCTATTACCATTATTTATAAATGTAAATTACCTAACCAACATTAAAAATTATTTTATGCTCGTCAGTAGTCTATTGAAAATTAAAATTATTAATGAATATTAATAATAAAGTGAGGCTTTCAAATACTCTGTTTTTAGATTTAAAAGCAAAAATATGATGGATTATATAAAGTAATGATTGAAAACTTAAAATGCCGTTAAACACTTTTGAAAAGTTGGACCTTCGAAGTTGCACTTTTCATTCTGAAAAGGTTTTTGTATGTTGTGATTCATGACAAAAAATATTTTTCCTATCTAGTCGAGTGTAATTTTAAATTGATTTTTTATATTTAAATGAATTCTGTAACTGCAAAATTAAGTTAATATTTAACAAAAACAGCAAGAAAAAGGTTGATTCAGGTTAAGATCGTTTTTTAATTTTTGTTTGTCGTGGTTCAAGGTTAATAAAAAATAGTTGTTGTTATATTTAATATTAAGCTGTTTGGAGGATGTAACTATAAAATTCGGCTAAAACAATCTAAAAAAACAGCACGAAAAAAGCGATTTAAATTCAAAAGCTGCGTTTTTTCATTCTTTTTGAGTCTTTGCGGTTGAAGGTTAATAAAAAATATTTGTTGTTATATTGATTTTAAAGTTGTTGCTTAGAGGATGTAACCATACAACTCAGCTAAAAATCGACAAAAATAGCACGAAAAAGGTTCGAAAATTCAAAAATGTAGGTTAAAATTGAAGCTGCGTTCTTTAATTTTTTTTTGTTGTTTTGCTTGTAATGATTTATTGTTAAAAAAATATTTGTTTTTATATAAATTCTGAGTGGTTACTTCAGGGGATGTAACTGTAAAATTCGGTTAAAAAATCGACAAAAGTAACACGAAAAAGTGTTGGAAATTCAAGATAAGGTCGAAGCTGCGCCTTCTCATTCTTTTTCGAGTCTTTGTTTGTTGTGATTTAAGGTTAATACAAAATATTTGTTTTTATGCAAATTCTAAGTTATTACTTAATGGACGTAACTGTAAAATTGAGTTAAAATGATCGACAAACAACAAAGTTTTGAAAATTCAAAAATTTAGGTTAGGATCCAATTTTTTTGTTGTACTTGTAATTCAGCAGTAATTTAAAAATATATGTTTTTAACTTTCAGTCGAGCTAGAAATTAACAATAAGTTAAGATGAGGTTCTGCAAAAATTTGGGTTAATACCGAAGTTTAATTTTTCACCTTAAAAAGATTTTACATTCTTTGAGTTTTTTCATATTAAATTAATAAAAAAATCAGCAGAAAAATACTTTAAAAACTACGAAAATGTTTTGAAAATGCTTGTAGTTTTGATCTCGAAAGAAATTTTTTTGCAGGTTGTTTTACAGATTAATCTAAAAAATGTTCAATTGGGATATAAATTTAAATTTGTTTTTGTTTAAACTTCAAGTGGGCACTAAAAATGAAATATAATTTTAATCCAAAATTAATATAAATAAAAAAAAACAGTTTTCTTATATTATAAATATATATTTCAGTTGAAAAATTAGTTAAAAAGTAAGAAAAGGTTTTGAAAAATTGCATTTTTCTTAAAAGGAATATTTCTAAGGATTTGCATGTTGTCTTAAACCCCAATAAAAAGGGCTAAAAAAGGTTTAAAAATTCAATCCTGAAAGCATTTTTTGAGTTTTTGAATATTATGTATGATTCAAGATTAATTAAAAAAAGAACAGTTTAAAAATAACTGAAAAAAGTACAAACAAGTTTTGAAGTAGTTTTTGAATTTTTGAATATTATTTTTAAAAAATTATTCAGTCAGGACGCAAATTTGGATTTCTTTCTATTAAAATTGGAAATGGGCATTAAAAATAAAATATTATTTTAATTAAAAATAAACCAAAATTTTTTAATTGTTAAAGGATTTTATATTTTCATCCCGAAACAATTTCTTTTAGGTTTTTGCATATTGATTGTTCTAAAGATTAATAAAAAGAACATTCAGTCGAGGTTTAAATTTAGATTTGTTTGTATTTGAATTATAAGTGAGCTCTAAAAATACTATTTTAATATAAAATTAACCAAAACAAATCGAAAAAAAGGTTTCAAAAATTCAACATTGATTCTGAAAGGAAATTTTTGAGTTTTTGCCTAATACAAACAAGAGTCAAAGTGTAAATTTGAATTACATACTTTCTGTTTAAATTAGAAGTGGATACCTACTAGCAACAAAATATTATTCTATAAAACATTAACAAATAAGCAAGAAAAGCTTTTGAAAATTTAGAAATTTAGTTCGAAGCTGCATTTTTAATTCTGTAAGGATTTTAACTTTTTTGAATACTTAGAGTACCTAAAATGTAAATTACAGTTAGAAAATTTACAAAAATCAAAAAAAGGTTTTAAAAACGCAAAAATTTAGGTTAGCACCAATGGAAAAATTAACATTTTTGGAGTATTTTCCGGTTGTGATTAAAAAAAAAAAAACGTTTTGCCATTCAGTCTAGCTTATAAATTTAGATTGGTTTCTATTTAAAGTCTAAAGTGGATACTTAGAGGATGTGAATATTTTCATGGCGAAAGTCCGGTACTTGAGAGAGGTTATCAGTCGAACAAATTTTCTAAGTTGAAGTTAGTTTCTTAGAAATATCGCCGTATTTTCAGTGAGTTATACGGTTGATTACTTTGTTGTTCGTTTATAATTCCGTTCGCAAGGTATTGTTACCGGAATTTCAGAAGGATGAACCGATCACTGTTTAGTGTCATTATAAACGATAAAGTTTATTAAGGACCTATCATAATGTTACACAATACAGCTTAGTAACGCACATTCAAGTTTATCAGCAATCGGTATTAAATAATATGAGTCAGTTTTAACTGTAGGGTCGAATGTGAACCCCAAGAGAGCCCCTGCAGTCGCGATGCAGGACGATGCACTTGTTTTCGCGAGATTTAAAAGCTGCATTTCAGAGACGACTGAAAAAGTACTAAAAATAAACCTTATTCCTTAGATTATCGAACTCCGCTACTTTTGTTCCAATGTAAACGTAACGTAATGAGTGTTATTTCGGTCCAAATGGTAAATAAAAAAAATTCTCTGAAAACGGTATCTTATCGATAGATTACATTTGTTTATTCGCGATGAAATTAATTCGAAAGAAAATGATATGCAACGGTTGGAATGTTCTGAATTAATCGAATGCTAAGTTTCGAGTCTATTTTTGGGACCGTTTTAGAGGATGCCTAGACATAATCATTATCAGGATTTACTGTAATTTGCCGCACTTTTTTGCAATACATGTGTTTGTTGTTGTGTGTACCGTGAGCCAGACACTACGTAGTGAATACGACATGTTTGTTCATTTCGATGGATGCGACCTTCATCAAAGTGCATCGCACGGGCCCAGGGTCTCTATCTCTTTTTAATGAATCTGTCGCTTTCTTTGTTTAATACGTACGCACACATCACAAAAGCTGTTTTTGTAACTAACATTTACATGGGGATCTGTTTGCCCATTTACTCGGAAAATGTAACTACGAAGATTATTATAATCTTGTACCTAAATGAGCCTCTTATTGTTTTTGTATCTCCGCGATATTTTTATATTTATTCTATAATTATTTTATCAATACTTATCGCAGTTTATGTAAAATAAGTTTCTGTGTTACAGTTATATTCCCACATAATCCGGATTTTTATTTTTTAAGGCTATTTGCGAATAACACTTTGTTAGTTGTGGAAGGACATTAACTGGCAACGTTCCCTGTGTACATCAGGTCAACGTTTCTTATCCTACATAAAGATCTATAAAGTTAAGAAATATATTTGTAACATCGCAATTTAATAGAATTTTAATGGCCATTCTTGCTGAAATGGAACATTACTTTCATTTTTATTAGATTAAGCTCATTCTTAATGTTATTCAATGCACATTTTATAGGAGGAACCTTTGATAACCTAATCTCCTTTTATTATGTATTTAACCAAAGAATATCCAATAATTTAACTTAAAACGAATTCTTTTTTAACCAAACAAGTTAGGCGGTCGATATTCCAAAGTTGAAACACATTCGTTTAGTTTTATCTAAATTATTTTACATTCTTCCTTATTTTTGTAAAAAACAAGATTAGAAATGGCCTGACCATATCGGTTACGCAAAATAAAAGAGTATTGTTTATAGCTGTCTAAGCTTTGATAACATTCTTTTTTGTTTGTACGAGTTAGCTTCTAAAAAATCGATTTATTGTACCAAATTTATTCTTTGTGAACATCAAGTACATTGCTCTTGCTGGTTACTGACTTGATTATGGTTAATTAGATAATTTTCAGGATTGACGTACAATTAGTTTATTTATAACCAGGAAATGGATATCTATTTAGTTTAATCAAAAGTTAAAAATAATTTGAAATTCCATTGGATGACTAACTTTAATTGTTAATTTTTAATATTTTTCCTGAAATATTATTGCTAAATCGTTTAAAAAGCCGAAATATTTCCAAGGGTTTGTATTGTACTTATTTGTATTGTGTGTTTTTCCCAATCATTTTAAGTTTAAGAGTGTATTAACTTTGATTGATAATTTTACTCCAAACCATATTATTTGTAAGAGACAAAACTGGCTTTAGTTATATGATGGATTAGAAATCTTAATAATAATAATAACAATAATTAATCAATTTCACATTTCAGTTTGGAGAGTTTATTTAAAGCCTTCAGATCGTGCTTACGATATGTCAATTTCAGTTTTTAACGCATTTTTCGTATTTATTTCAAATGGTCGATATAGTAGAAAAACTGAAAACTGAAGGTTTCTCGAAAAAAACAACAAACTTTTACAAGAAACCTTCAGTTTTCAGTTTTTAATTCTTCTAAGTGTGATTAATATTTTAATTAAAGCCTTAAGATTGGGTTCACGAAATAAACGTAAAATTTTTTAATTCTAGCTTTTCAAGCACTTTAGATTTTCGAATTTATTTCAAATAGCCGATGTAGTTTAAGGGCTTGAAAGAATGAAAGAAACAAAGTGATTTTTACTTTAATTACAAAAAATCTTTGATTTTCAATTTTTAATGTTTCTAAGAAAGATTAATATTGCATTCAATGCGTTCAGATTGTGTTCAGGAAATTAATGAAAAGTTTGAAAATTCGAATTTTTAAGACGTTTGGGATTTTTGAATGTATGTATTTCAAATGGCCCCTTATGGGCCTGAAAAAAATAATAAATTGATTTTATAAGTTTCCAAAGAAGATTAATATTTTGTTTGAAGCCTTAAGATTGTGTTCACGAAATCAGGGAAAAATTTGTAAATTACAACTTTTAAAGTATTTCAAAATTTCAAATTAAATTAAACGGTTGATGTAGCTTAAAGGCTTCAAAGAAATATCATAGTGATTTTATAGTAAACTTCTATTTTAAGTTTTTGGTGATTCAAAACATTAATTAGATTATTTCAGATTTTTGAATTAAATTTAAAATGTAGGTTAAGTGTCCAAAAGAAAAAATAAAGTGATTCTACAATAAACTTTCAACTTTTAGTTTTTAATGTTTCCAGGCAATATTAATATTTTATTTAAAGCCTTACGAGTAGGTTCACGAAATTAACGAAAAGTTTGTAAATTCGAGCTTTTTAAGTATTTCAAATTTTCGAATTAGCTTAAGCTTAAGGGATGAAAAAAAATAATAGAGTGATTCTACAAAGAATCCTCAGCTTTCAGTTTTTAATGTTTCCAAATCAGGTTAATATTTAATTTTCAGGCGTAAGATTGTGTTCACGAAGTTAATGAATGGTTTATAAATTCAAGCTTCGGATTTTCAAATTAAAATTAAAATGGCCGATGTAGTTTAAAAGCTTTAAAGAAATTAAAAAAAAAATCGATTTTCAGTTTTTAATGTTTCTAGGCAAGATTAGAGATCTATTTAAAGCCTTACGATTGGGCCCACAAAAATAATCAAAAATTTGTGAACTCGAGCTTTTCAAGTATTTCAGATTTTTGAATTAAATTCAAAATTGTCGATGCAGTTTCAGTGCTTGAAAGAAATAAGATGCTTACAAGAAATGTTCAATTTTTAGATTAATATTTTATTTTAAGTATTTAAGATTTGGTCCTCGAAACTAATGAAAAATTGGTAAATTCGAGGTTTCAAAACAGTTCAGATTTTCGAATTAAATTTAAAATGAAATGAAAGAAATATTAAAGTGATTTTATAAGAATTAACGAATTATTTGTAAATTGGGGTTTTAAAGCATTTCAGATGGGAAATGTAGGTTAAAGGCTTGCAACAAATAGTGATTTTACAAAAAAAAATTAATGTTTCTAAGCAAGTTTAATATGTTGTTTAAATTAATGCAAAATATCTAAATTTGAGCTTTTGAAACTTGCAGATTTTAGAAATGGGCTTAAAACAAACGAATTTACTTGAAACAATTTCTTATATCTTATAATGGCGTAACTTATTGAAATTATAGGGGAAATACTTGAAAAATAACCCACTTGTGATAGCGAAATGTCCGATTAGATAATTCGAGGATCCTGTTAGGTTTCGTTTTATATGTTTATGTATTATACAAGGTTGTTTTCTTTATTTCGTACAAGAGATTAAAAATATTCGCCTAATTTTCTTCAGCCGATTGATTAAGTAATAACTTACTTTTCAAGGTTTTTTTTAGAAGTTTCGAAACTAATTAAGCGGGTAGAAAAACTGTTGGCTTTACAAAAGGGCGAAATTTTCTTCAGTTTTATTGTTAGAACTTACGTTCGAAATTGTTTTTTTTTTAGCAATTTCCAAATTGTTTAAGTAGGGAGTAAAGCTGGTACTTTTACAAACATAAAAGCGAATTTTTGTGGGGTTCAATTTTATTGTTGGATTGGGCATTCCAAATAGTTTCCTTTAAGACATTTCCAAATTGTTTAAGACGGGAGTAATAATATTGTGGGTTTTTACAAAATTAGAGGCGAATTTTGTGAGGTTTTCTTCATTTTTATTTGTTCCCCAAATACTTTCAAAAGGAAAAAGTCATGGTTTTATGAAGCTAAAGTCGAATTTGTGTGGAATTTTATTCAATTTTATTGTTCCATGCTGAATTGGTTAACAAGATAGAATTTTCGATCTTTCTGATGTATGAAAATTCAGAAGCTTATCAAGTTTTGACTTTGAGATTTATACAATATACCTTTAATATTTGATTGAACGGTAATTGAATTAAAACAGTAATTTTTTTTTTAAGATGTTTTAAAGCGATTAAAAAGAGAAAAAAACTTTCAGTATTTAAGCTGGTCGAAGTTATGATCTGGAAAGTCAAAAACTTATCAAAGTCAAAAGCTTACAAGTTCTGAAAGTTTCAGCACATTAATATTGCTTTAGTAATTAATTTTGAACTTTTGTTAAGAATTCAGACTGATGAAGTATTTAAAGCAGAAGTTCAGTCTTAATTAACAATAATAAAAGGGCGAGTTATTCTGTAATCTGTTTGATTGATGTTTTATGTAAAATACGTTTAAGTATTTTCTTAAGATTTGTTTTGGGCGAGTTTGACGTTTTATGCTTCTTTATTTTAGCAATTGGTGGCGAAATACCCAAGTGTACAAGAAAATGTTCGCTTATTGGGTTATTGAAATAACATTGCTAAGTGATTTTTTATTTTTAATAGACTTTCAGACCTTGTCTGCGTTTCAAATACCCACATATTTGCTATAGTTTGTTTGAACGGTTATTATCACGTCGCTGCTATAATTGGTGTTTAATTTTTTCTGCAGCAATGTGAAAGTGTTGAAGTTTGTCATAGAGGTGTTTTAACCTCCATAGATCTCTCTAATTTGTTACTTTTGTAAAAATTAATCAATGTTAAATAAATCTAAATTCAAACGATAAATGTATGAATCAGAAGTGCATAAAAAGCTGAAAGGAAAACTGGTATTCGTAAACAAAAGAAAGGATATTTAAAGTTGGAAAGAAGTAAAAACCTATATAATGCATTCTCGTGGATGCAGGTGCCTACCACAAATAAAGCATCGAGTGCGTTTATAAGGGCAAACACCCAAATTTGGGGTCACAGACATTAGACGATGCAGACGAAGTGCATGTGTGCAAAATGTTGGGCCAATGGACTATTCAAGGCAGTCGGCCAGTCGGGCTCTCGAACCGTCCTCTACGATCGCGCGAATTATTGCAACTACTTCAAAACATCTAATTTTGTAATCCCGTGAATTTAGATGCGCTTCTCTGGCTTGCCTTTGTCGTAAATATTTTTATATTCTAATCCGCTTCGCGGAATCACTGTTTACAAACAACGGTTTTTTCCATGTTATTACTTAATTTTCCATCGCTTAAATATTTTTACTTTCGTACCAAAGTTCACTTCGGTGTTCTAGAATTTTTTAGATACTAAAAACATAATTCACCTGCGTAATGGAGATTAATTTAGATACAAAAGGGCTAATCTTAGCACAAATAATACCCAGACGAACGACTTTAACAACAAAACGTCAGTTATTTGTGCTTTTATTAAACGAGCGAACGTTTACCTTTTGTGTGTTTTAATGTCATTAAGACAGCTTTTTCTACTGTTTTGACTATATATATGTAATTATCTCTCATTGGTTTTATAATAAAATTCACTTAAGTTGTTGAAAACATACGTTAACCTTTTTTATAAACACGACAGCCTCAAACTGCTGAAACTGTAAAAGAGAGCTCTGTTTATTATGTATTTTCTGTAGTCTACATAAGCCGTATGTAAAAAATACTTACGTTTTCATCCGTTTTGATAATCTAAATTGGATTTATTTTTCCATTCAGCTATTCAAAAATAGTCACAAATTTACAGAAACAGCCCATTTGTTATATAGCATTATTCAAGTTTCATTATTAACATAACATTTAATATTTAAAAAAGTTTTTAGCTTTTGTAGCTGTAAAGTTCTGTAACGTAAAAGAAGGAAAGGGGAAAAGCTGTTTATAGATATAAATTGAAAAATATTGAAGCAGAGGTTTAAAGTGCAGTTGCGATATCCAGTCTTGCAGTAAATTCTAGTTTGTTGGTTTGATAGAAATGATAGATCTTTTCTGCGAATATTTGCAACTAACCGATTTTTGTAAATTTTCAGCTTGCTAAAGAAAATTCACTTTAGAAATATAGTGAGGTTAATTTTAACAGTAGATTAAATTTTAAAGTATAGTAAAAACATGCCACCTGAAACATTCATAGAATATTAAAAAATTTCAGGATTTAAGGGCAATTTTACAATTTTCCAAAATTCCTTAAAAATGGTTATTAATTAATCGCCAAATTTTAAACAAAAATCCACAATTTTTCCAGAATTTAAAGGCCCGTACTAAAGAAAACCACGTTTCAGTAGAAGAATCCTGTAACAAATGTTTATCGGTAAACCAATCTTTAAAGTAAAGAATAAACAAAAATGATCGACATTTTCTTAATAAATTAGAAGGAAATATTTTTCAATATTTGCTGTGAATATCTGCAGCAAATTGATAACCCAAGTTTGATTTTTGGCAGTTTTGAGCTTCTCCTTTGGTAAATCGTAGTCAGAATATATATGGTAAAATGGATTTTACATTTTGTTGAATTCTAGAATGGAAAAGCTGTTTTTATAAATTGGAAAACATTGAAACAGAGGCTTAAAATGCAACATACCCAGTCTTATAACAATTTGTAATTCATCGGTTTGATTGACATTTGTCAGTATTTTCTGTGGATATTTCATTTGTAACCAAATGATTTTTGGAAGTTTTGAACTTATGCTAAAGAGAATTCACTTTGAACATCAAATACAATTTTAAAGCAGGGTAAATATGTGCCACCTTAAACTTTCAGAGAATATACTAAAAAAATTCAGGATTTTCAGGAACATTCTATAATTTTCCATAATTTCTTTAAAACGTTTTTTTATTATTCGTTAGAGCTTGAGGTGGGTTAATTTTACTATAGAAAACTACATTTTTGTAGAAAAATCCTGTAACAATCACTGTAAACTAATCTTTAAAGTAAAGAATGAAACAAAAATGATTGAAATTTTCATAATAATTAGAAGATAATATTTTCTGTGAATATCTGCAACAAATTGATAGCCCAAATTTGATTTTTGGAAGTTTTCAGCTTGTACTAAAGAAAATTTACTGTAGAAACGAGAGCTATAATATATCATAGCTGGATAATTTTAAATTTTAAAGCACAGTAAAAAAATGCCACCAGAAACATTCCGAACATATTAAAAAATTCAGGATTTTAAGGGAAATTTTATATTCTTCCAAAATTCCTTAAAAATGGTTATTCATTAATCGTTAGAGATTGGGGTGGGGCTCCTACTAAAGAAACCAACATTTTAGTAGAAAAATCCTGTAACAAATGTTTATCACGGTAAACCAAACCCAATTTTGAGTTTTGAAAGTTTTCAGAGCTTGTGCTAAAGAAAATTCACTTTAAAAACGAAATCATAGTCAAAAAATGCTAGTTTTAATAGCAGAGAATGTTTAAAAATTTCAGGATTTTCGAGAAGTTTTAGAATTTTCCAAAATCCCTTAAAAATGATTATGCATTAATCGTTGAAGATTGGGGTGGGCCAATTTTAAACAAAAATTCGCAATTTTTCCAGAATTAGAGGTTCGTTTTGTAAAGAAAATCACATTTCAGTAGAACAAACGTTTAAATCACTGTAAACCAAGAAAAACGGTGAAAATTTTCAAGACAAATTGGAAGAATTTTCCAAAAATCCTATGCCGAAGTGTACCATGTTTATTATGTAATTTAACTCTAAGGTGAGCTAAATTTTAGAATTTGTTTTTAAGGTTTGTCCTTAATTTTTGATTTGGTTATTTAAGTGTGGTTAGATAAACAATTGTTTTCCTATTTTCGAATACTCATACAAGGGCCACAATATGATGATTTTTGTACTATGATATTTAAAAACCGTACAAATTTATTTTTAACGCCCGCTTTTTTATTATTAATGGTATTTTCACCTTTGGTATTGTTTATTTTAAAGTATTTTTATCTTAGACATCGTTAAACTCGTGCTTATGTATGTTTGCTGACAAGATAAATGATTACAACACTTAATTATCTCAGATCATTTATGGATACAAAGACCTAATATTTAACGCTTGTAACCTCTTGTTAAAAGCAAGTGTACTGGTTAAAGGCCACGATATTGTTTATGCGGACAGCCACGTCTTTGTAAACAAAAATATTAGTACGTAATGATTTTGTATTTATTACAATGGGAAGTTTCGTTATCACACTTTAAATTAAATAATTTGGCATTGAATATCCACAATTTTTTGAATTTTTTGTAAGTAAAGATTTTCTTGTAATTTTTAAAGATCTAAGTGAAGATTTTTTTTAAATTAAACAAATTGAGCTTAACGAGTTGATATTACAAGCACATTTTATTCTAGTAAAATCATATCGTTTAGAAGGATGTTTTCATTACGTGGCGAATATTTATTGGTTATTATTACGGATGACATTTATAAAACAAGCTAAAAGTTTTGTGGGAAATAATGTAAAGAAATTATGAGAATTCTGCGTTGTCATTTATTTGTTTGTTCATTCCAAACGGTGTAGGTAGATAATTATTAGGTTGATTTGATTTTAATCTAAATTTAGATCATTTTCTCACTGGCTGGTGCCAAGGCACGCAAAAGGCGAGGATGCGGTTCAATGAAAAAAAAAATCGTACAATAATTTTAGCGATGTTACAAAGTTCGGAATTACAGCACGCATATGTTCGATGTAACTCTTTTGCAAAAAAAACATACAATCACTCCATGGCTGGCTTTCTACCATATCAGAATTTACTTTCATTTTAAAGTACAGTTAAACGTACGTATACGCACGTCTTTGTTTTTAATGCCACATTCGGTATTTATGGATCATAAGAAATAAATTACGGTAGTTACCCACTTTATGGTGTGGTGAAAACTTCTTAGTTAACTTACTAATAAATATTGACTAATATTAATACTATACCATTCGTTTCAGAATAAGGGAATTTATGATAACCTGAGCGAAAGTTTTAGGATTTTTTTACGCAGAAATTTCTCGTCCTTGTTTGAACAGTAAGTGATCGAGGTATTCAAAAGTAATTTAATTTAACTTTGTATTTTCTCCACCAAAAATGAAGTAACGAAACCCGCAGTTGATACGAATACTTTATCAAGTTCTCTGGTTGTGATTCGATACTTGGAACAGGTGAAATGGTAACCTTGTGTAGATTGTGTAAAAAAAATGGTGTAAGAGTATGCATAGCGGCCTTGTTCAAAATTTCCAATTAAACTCGTTTCTGATAAAATTTCTGTTACTTAATACTAATTAAAACCCGATTACTTGCTATTATTAGCACTTTTTTTATTATAGTAATTACATAAGATGGAAAAAGTAATCATATACGTTCGTATAATTAAAATTTTAATTAAACACAATAACTGGTATACCCTTAAAACATTGACCCAAACACCGTTAAAAAGAAAATTTATAGAACACCCACTATTATACCTACGTACTTTAATTTATACTGCCGGTTAATTTTATAATTATGTATTGTTTATTTATCTGAAGTACTTGTGTTAATATAATTAATTTTTGACAGTACCAGTTTGAATGTTTGAAACTTGAATTGTTATGGCTGTATGTTGTATTAAACACATTTAAGATTATTTTTTTTAACAACAATATTAACCCAAATTAAGCTTAGGTAATTTACAGTTTTAAATTTGGATTTTCAAGGTTATTCGCTTTTGTAAGTTTCAAGCTTGAAAGTGTCCAAATCAAAGCTTTCAGAATTTTGTAGGATTTGGGGATTAGCTGGGAAACTGATTACATAGTTCAGTCCCAATTTTATTGTAGAAAATTAGCCAGAAACTTTGTTTTAGTTCTGTTTTTGTTTATAAAAAACTCCTCTTTTCTTCTTTTTCCTTAGGTCCAGGATTTTGTTATATAATGAGTTTTTTTTTCTGAAACGCCAGAAATCCTATATTTGCGATTTATGTGGAAAATTCCTGAAATTGTTTTCGTAATTTTGGTATTAATCCGTAACTGTTGATTGTTTGGGCACGAAGTGTTCAACAAGTTTAACGAATTCAAAATTTGGCATTTAAATTTTTTTGCAAATCGAATTTTTTATTAAAAATTTCCCAAGCAACTGTCAACAGCAGTTTTAAATTCAATTATTTTCGCCAATTAATAAACTTAAAATTACCTGAAACTTTTAAGACTTTCCAAAAACTTCACAACTTGCTTTATTGTTAATGACTAATTTCTACTTATTTCCTTATTACTACTGAAATTTCAGTAACTTCCCGTGTATTTAAAGGGTAGCAAACAAAAATCAATCGCAATAAGTACATACATTAACAAATAAGTGAAGCATTATGTCTTTTTCAGTTATCACAAATGCACATGTGATGAATCATCTAAGTTAGTCGTTTGTGTAATTCAAAGTGATTTTTTTCCTTACTCAAAGTTATTTAAGACCACTTGAAATGTTATAATATGAGGTACTTGATTCGTCTTATCAGTTATATGAATCAACTCTGACGCAACATACCATTTTAGATATTTTCTGTACATTTATATTGTGAATGTTTTGTTTGTTGTATGATACATGCGGGGTTTTTTACTGCTTTAAAAGTGCAGCTAAGCTTTTTTTTATTAAATTATTAACTACACTTACAATTGCCAGCATGAAAAATAATCAAATTACATATAGCTTGCGTTGTGTTGCGGCGTTGCAGCAGCATAAAATTTGTAATATGAAGAAGCGAAGAGAAATTCGGTGGTACATATTATATTTTATTGACTTTAAAGTATAAAGAAAACCCCAATTGTTATTTGAAATGGAATGTGGTACTTGCAAAGTAATATACGATTTGTTTGGATTGTATGACATGATTTATAATAATTTTATGGCAGTTTTATGATAGTAAAACCAATGACGCATTTCAAATTCATTTTTGAAATAACTGAAGGATTAAATTAAGAATCTTTTATGTGCTTGAATCTGCTACACGATTAAAATTCATTAAGTATCAGTTGAATTTGTAGATCTAATCCTTTTATAGGATTTATTTTTTATTTTTTTAAGAGGTTTAATCAGCATTTCCTTAGATGGGGATTTGTTTAAAATTGAAGAATTAACAAGGCAAAGGCTTCTTTCAGTGGTACCTTCATTTAAGTTTGATGATTTTGTGCGAATTAAATCAGAAGTTTGCTAACAGACTTTGCACTTTTCACCTCGTTTAACCCATCCAAACTAAGAAGCGTTTGTTAATCTGTAACGTTGCAAATCAGTGCAATTTTACTAAAACATACGATTTGCACCCGGTTGAGGTTATCAGAAAATGCAATGCGATTATTGGTTTACAATAAAAATTCCGGATTATGTAAGAGTAAACCAGGCGAACAAGCGAAATATGATTATAACGTCAAAATCGAAAGTGCAATGACCACCCTTGTTTGTATGCACATTTCGTGGGTGTTCCCAAGGATTTTTTCGTCGTTTTCGGTCTTCCTAGTTCAGTTTACCGTAACCATAAATTTTGTCAACTGTCCTAACTAGGGTTAACATGAGAGTGCAAATATATGCAATTATGATTAGGTAATGGTAATGGTAAAGCACTGTTGGTGCGGACGCCAGACGGCCTATGGCGGTGCAGCCAGTTAACCTTGGATGGCTCGCGCTTGGACGGGCCGAGCGGGGGCCGATCGTCGGGTGCAACGGGCCCCGCTAGATGCATGGTCAACAAGGAACCTTGCTTTGGCCCTGAATTCACTCGCCGAACATGTGAATATAACATTTCATAAGCGCGATCCTTTGTTGAGTAACCTTACTAAAGAAAAACAAGTGTATTTGTTGGACGCTACAATGACCGCGACGTCCACTTTTGTTTATTGTTTACCCTGGAATTATTTAGTTTACTGACTTGTTGCAAGTCGCAGATACGTTTTGTTTTCGAGATGACCCTTAATAAACGTTTCTGACATGTACCAACTAAAATTGTCCAGACAACGGTAATTTAAAAAAAAACCATTGAAACCACAAGGATACATTTTTATTTTTTTTTACTAGTCAAAGTGACATTGGCAGTAAGAGAATGTAATAACTAATCTTTTTGCCGAAGGCCAAAGTCTTCTGAAAGTTTCTGATAAAGTTAACACAATCATCAGGGACAACCTCGTAAAGTAAAATCCTGCAGATAAACCGTAATTCTTTTTTTTCCAAGGAGAATGACATCGGGGCAATTACTAATATTACGTAGTTCAAAACTTACAGAAACGCCGATTAAATCATTTAAATTTGCAATTTAGTCCGGTCACAGAAATTACAGACGTCTGTCTACCTTTTTGAACAACCTATATTTTGCAAGTTTAAGGGGTCAGTGTTTCAACGATTGTGAGATGCTTGCCTTACCTGTAGGTTTTTGAACTTGGCGAAGTACTGAAAAGCGACACATATTAATCGAGATTCGTCTGTTTATATTCAGAGATTCATCAGATAAACGCCTAAAAATTTGAAATCGTTTTCTACATGAAAAGAAAACCAAAAATGGGCAAAACGCTTTTAAAAGGCCCAAAACAGACAAAAAAAGTTATTTTTTCGATTTTCTCGACAAATTAAACATTTTTTTATCGAGTTCTGATGTTCCCGGATTTTCCCGGAGTCGCCCGGATTTTTCCGGGAAGCTCCGGGATGATTCAGGAGGCGTAGAATTTTCACTCGAAACCCAGTATTGGTGAAATTTTTGTTGCAAAAATCAAGTTGCAGCATTTTTTAACGAATAATTGGGACGCGTTTTCTTTAAAATCCATCAAAAATTACGTTGTTATTAAAGCGAACGGAATTTTTTGACGAATTTTAACGTTTTGTATCGGTCTTTGACCTTCCTGAAGTCGCCCGCGTTTCTTCAGGAAAAACTCAGAAAGCCGTGGCTGTGAAATCGGGTAGTTTTTTTTTAAGTGAAGGATTTACGGGTTTTAAATAAATTCATGTTGGCATGCGTTTCCCTTAGAATTAATCAAAAGCTACGTTGTTATTAAAGCAAATAGAAATTTGTCTGCCTTAATTGTGCCTTCTGTACAAAATATAACATTTTTTATGGGTTTCTGACCTGCCCGGATTTTCCAGGAGTCGATTGGATTTTATCGAAAAACTTCGGGATATTCTGGGAGATGCAGCGGTGAAATTTCTAAATTTTTCTAGCGGAAATTGAGTATTTATAAATCATTTTAAATAAATTCCTGGTCGAATCAGAATCGATGAAAAATTATGTTGTAATTAATTTGTTTTCTTAACCATATTTTCTCGGCGAATTTTTACCGGTTTAAGGCCTTCACCTGCAGTCCCTCGGATTTTTTTCTGGAATCTCCGGAATGTCCCGGGAAGCGTAGAAAAATCAGTATCAGTGAGATTTGCAAGTTTTTGTTACAGAAGTGGAGTACATATTTGCGACACCTTTTTTCAAAGAAAATTTGGTGGAAAGAGTTTTCATCCAAATCGAAAAAAAATTATATTGTTATTAAAAAAAAACCGGATTGTTCTTTGCTTTAACCGTGATTGCTCCGCGAATAATAACATTTTTGATCGGTGTCTCGCCTGAAGTTGTTCGAATTTTTCCGCAGAACTCTAGGATGTTCTGATAGGTGTAGACTTTCCACCAACTCGAGTATTCACAAAACTTTTTAAATCAATTAATTCCTCGTAGCATCCGAGTTTTTTTTTGCTTTAATCTTGCTTTCCTGGCGAGTTCTAACATTTTTATCGGTTTAAGGCCTTCCTGCAGTCACTTGTTTTTTTCCTAGAATCTTTAGAATGTTCTGAGAAGTGTAGTGAGAGTTTTTGTTGCCGAAATCGAATATTTGCAACAATAGAAAACCAACTCGAGTACTCACAAAACTTTTTAAATCAATTAATTCCTCGTAGCATCAGAGACTGCGTTGTTTTTTTTTTCTCATTTTAATCTTGCTTTCTTGGCGAGTTGAAACATTTTTATCGGCTCAGGGCAGGCATGGGCCACCTTTCCTAGGTCTGGGGCCAAATTATCATTCTCTCTCCGAGTCAAGGGCCGGACCAAATTATTAAATAAAATAAATTATATTAAATGAATTAACAAGTTGCTACTTCTTATTTCATTTATTTACAATATAATGCTCTGGTATGAAGCTCTACCAGTTGGCAGGTGCCTTAAATGCCAGCTAAAGCCCTGATTTTATTGGTGCCATAAAATTGCTATGAGCTATTTCGCGTCTGAGATGGATTAGGGCCGGATCAAAAAGAGTAGAGGGCCGGATGCGGCCCTCGGACCGGGAGTTGCCCATATGTGGTTTAAAGCCTTCCTGGAGTCACCTGTTGTTTTCCTGGAATCTTTAGAATGTTCTGAGAAGTGTAGTGAGAGTTTTTGTTGCAGAAATCGAATATTTGCAACACATTTTTAAAATAAAATCTTTGTGGAAAGTGTTTTCCTCAAAATCGATCGAAAACTATGTTGTTATTAAATAAACTGATTGTTTTCTGTCTTAATCATCGTGCTTCCTCCGCGAATTGTAACATTTTTGATCGGTTTCTGGCCTTGGCGGATTTTCCCGGGGTTGCCTGCATTTTTTTTTGTGAAACTCCGGGATGTTCCACTAGGTGTAGAATTTTCACCCAAAAATCTGTATCGGTGAAATTTGTAACTTTGCGCAGTTTTTAAAGTAATTCTTCCTGGGACACGTTTTCTTCAGACTCCATCAAAAATTACGTTGTTATTAAAGCGAACGACTTTTCTGGTGTTTTAATTGTGTTTCTCATAAATCGGAATATATTTCTGGGTATTAATTATTATTACAAATAAATATAAGGCGGAATTATAACTTTGGTTCTACGCCGAACCATACAAAAAATTATTTATTATTGAATCCTTAACTTTTAACAAATAGGTTTTAAAATACATTAAAGGTTGTAGCAAAAAACAATGTAAATAGCTGATGCCTATCTCAGTCTTACGTCAGCTATTTGTCATTGGTATGTTAATAAACTTTGAAAGTTCAATATTTTTTGGAAGTATTTCCTTTACAGACTACTTTAAGCCTTTATGTTCGGTCAGAGCCTTTACAGGTATTATATATGTTGTCAGCTTTCGTGGAAGTTACATTCCTCATATAAATTACGAGTGGTAACCTCAGTTTGCTGGGTAAATCTGTACAAAACGACTAAAAATATGTACAAGTTGACTCAGCAGGAACAAAGCATTCTGGTAAATCAAAAGGACCTAAAAGCTCATTACGTAAATATAAAAGGAGTAGTTAATACGTATATAAATAGCTACGAGTATTGATTATCCAAATAAAGAAATTATAGATAATTCTGATGGAAGTAAACATTATAAAAATAAGCATGGGTCCGAATTAACATGTTGAAGTAAACAAGGCAATACTGTTGGAAATTCAAAATATGGTTGTGATTACAGTTTTCATTGACCCCGTTTATCAGTTTTTTTTGTGTTTTAAGATGTTAAGTTATGTAAATGTAAAAGTTTGCACTTTGTCACCTAAAATATGTGTGACTTAGGCTTAGGCAATTGCAAAAACAAGCGAAATCAGTAGTATGATAAAGCAAAAGTAACAAATGGTTATTTGTTTGGTGCTTATGCAAAATAGGTTTTGATAATAATAACCCATTTGTTTTTTAGAACTATGTTAATGGATCTAATCGACTAATCCTAGAATTTAAGAACTATCAAGGTTTACAAAAATGATAAGTTTCTAACGAATATTTGTGTATTTATGGTAAAAATATTTGTTACACAAGATACAGTGATGGATGGGTGATTATGATTGTTTTATATTGTTATTGCAGAAGGGTGTTGCTTAAAAAAGTTAGGTTGTCCTAATTCTGAACAAGTTGGTGTGTTTGGCACTGTGATACAAAAATTTCAGTTGCCAAAAATTCTGGTGCGTTATTTTATAAGTTCAAGAACCACTGAATGAAAAAAAGTAAATCGACGGACAGCCCAAGTATTTGGTTGTTCGCAATGCAAGTCACCTTGAGTGTTATTTCGGGCATGCTGCAGTAATTTGCAAATCCGTCTTCTGAATCACCGACATTACCTCCATATTTTATCGAAACAATGACCCGATGCATTATCCCCATACAAAGATAGGAAAATTCTTTGGAATGCATCAAAAGGCAAGATTATTCCTGTGTTTTAGGTGTATCTGAAGTATAGATTTGAAGTAATACGTAATTAAAAACAAAGGCTTTGTTAGTATTTCCCTGTTTTTGCGTAACATCTATTTGCTGAGTGTTATCTAATCATTTTATTATTTTGTAAAGTTTTATTCTTAGAATTTGCCAGCGACGTATTTTCACGTGTAAGTAAGTACACTGTACAAAGGAATGTATTTACTTTTTTCGTTATTGAACCGCAAATTATTCTATCAGCAACAATTAGTACGAGGAATATTTCGTAATAACCTCGTAGTTGTATAAAACAGCGAAGTTGTTTGCATTGCAACGCAAGGGTGCATGAAATGGAAGAAAGATGCATGTTGCGGGAACACTGAAATGCACATATAACAGGAGTGCAACCGGCTGACGTCATGGTCGACCTTGACGAAATAACTAATTGTCAATCAGCCATTGACCCTGTTATTGCCGGTTCCAGCAGACAACCGCGCTGCCCCCTCAGCACGTACGCTCCTGACGTCTTGCATATGCACAACATGCACTTGTTCCCATAATATCGAGCCTTATTTTTCTCCAGATTAAAATTTTACCATAAAAATAGCTCGAAAGGCATTACCAACGTCTTCACTTCATTTTTGCGATGTAATCGAACACCCGAGTAGACCGTTTATGTCTGGAAAAATTGTTTTTCAAATATAGCCTTGAGTTAATAATATATTAAGGTCAATATAACCCTTGACTGCAGAGTGAATTAATTCGTTATGTATGCAACTTGCCGGGATTTATTTTTACTGCGCTAGAAACAGCAAGAGCGAAGACTGCTAAAAAATATTTTTTTGCATTTTTGAGTAATCAACTGCAGTAAACACATTTGCAATTTTTGGCTTCCCATGTTTTTCGATGATATCTATAAATACGTGCTGCGCCCTGCACATTTCTTTGTTTCAAGTTTAACGGCCCCGTATTTTTTCTACGGCGCCCGTCGCATATATGATTCTGTTTATAATTTGCCAGCAGAGCAAATTCATACACCTTATTAAATAATACTGTAATGTACAAACAACTCTAGAACAACGACCCACAGAAAAATAAACGAAGTAAACAAAATTAATACATACATGTTATTTTCATAAATAATTTGCGGTTTAAATTATTTTGCTTTCTTATCACGTTTTTACAGCAGTTGTCATGTCTGTTATCGTTCAATGGAAAGTAAATGTAGAATAATATTGTCGATTTTTTTTGTTTAAATAATCTTAGCTGTAAAATTGGTAAATTTTCATGTTATCTTCGGTTACTGTACTTTCATAATCGCCGAGGAGTCATTGTCCAATTATTGATAAAAAACTACCATCAAGTCGATTTCATTCATTGCAACACATTCCAGATTCATAACTAAGAAAAACCTGAAAAAAAAATACAAACATTTAGGGATTTTTTCTTAAGCTACAAACATTGCAATTTCAGCTGCGAAAACATGACCTAGCTAAGCTAAACACTGCAGCTGCGAAACGTCACAGAATTATTCTATTTTAAGTAAACTTTGTTGTCTTTGTCGAGTTTCCTGCATATATGTGTATTAACAAACAGCTTTCTAATAAATTTATCTTGTGGTCTTTTTATGGCAAAGTTTTCTCTTTTATCTTTTAATAGCGTTATTTAGAGCGG
The DNA here is from genome assembly GCA_963082815.1 of Melanotus villosus. Classification (NCBI taxonomy): domain Eukaryota; kingdom Metazoa; phylum Arthropoda; class Insecta; order Coleoptera; family Elateridae; genus Melanotus; species Melanotus villosus. The sequence continues at coordinate 37,021,692 of OY720427.1, read as the reverse complement.
GGATGCCCTAGAACGCCCTGGCATCGCTTGGTTAGGTGTAATAAATAATATTATTATTAATTGGTTACGTTTTATACCAGTTGGTTTTTTTCGTAAGTTGAGCAACAAACTACTTCTACATGAAGTCACTTTCGGGGCTTCTTATTTACTGAAAAATCGTCGTATTTGATATTTGATTTTAAGATAGTTCGTTATTAATTTTTTTCTTGAAAGATTATTTTCGTTTTTGTAAAGTACGGCCAGAAATGTGCTGGATTTCAGCTATATTTTCAGTCGAATTGATAGGTTGTAGACAGTTTTTTAAATGCTTTCCCAAGAGAGTAACTTTCAGGTTACAAAATATATCCTGAAACGTTCAAAATTTCTTCATAATTTATTGAAATTCAGCTGTATTTCGATTTCAGCTAAATTAAAACTGGTAGATCGTTGTACAATATTTTTATATTTAAATGCTTTCATAAGAAAGTACATATTTTTAGGTTTATAAAATATAGCCTGAAACGAATTTCAGCTGAATTAAAACTAGTAAATCGTTGTAGAATATTATTATATTTAGAAGTATTTTCAGCTTATAAAATATAGCCTGAAACGTCTAATACTTCTTCATAATTTGTTGAAATTCAGCTGCATTTCAGTTTCAGCACAACTGTATTTCGATTTCAGGTTGTAGAATATTTTTGTATTTAAATGCTTTTCAGGTTATAAAATATAACCTGAAACGTCCAAAGCTTCTTCATAATTTGTTGAAAATCAGCTGTATTTCGATTTCAGCTGAATTAAAACTGCTAGATTGTTGTAGAGTATTTTTATATTTAAATGTTTTCCTAAGAGAGTATTTTCATGTTTATAAAATGCAGCCTGAAACGTACAAAATTTCTTCACAATTTGTTGAAATTCAGCTGTATTTCAAGTTCAGTTGAATTAAAACTGGTAGGTTAATGCTTTCCTTATAGAGTACTTTCAGGTTTATAAAATATAGCCTGAAACACAATTCAGTTCTATTTCAGTTGAATTAAAACTAGTAGGTTGTTGTAGACAGTTTTAGTATTTAAATGCCTTGTTATGAGAGCATTTTCAGGTTTATAAAATATAGCCTGAATGAAATTCAGCTGCATTTCAGTTTCAGTAGGCAGTGATGAAAATTTCGCCACTTTTTGTTTTATAGTTTCGTATAGATATCGTATTTTAAGCCTAAGTGACTCTTAAATAATATTCCAGGTGTGCATACGAAGCAAAATTAATGTCTTAAAAGCCTTTAAAAAGTCTTCTGATTTTTCAGATCTTTTTGATAATTTTTTGGTTGTGATAATTTTCTTACTGTAATTTTACACATAAACAGCTGCAGACTAACTGTATAGAATTTAAGAAGATGAAAACATTTTTACTTCAGTAAGTGCCCCAAAAATAGCTTCAAGCAATGGCAAATAATAATTGTAAGAACCTCAAATTTTCACAAATTTCGGCATTGGGATTAAATCTGATTTGCGTTACTTAAACTAAGCTAATCCTCACAACCAATTAACCAAAATACTATTTAACGACCGCACGTTTTAAGTTTAATGGCTTTAGTTTTTGTCGAACTTGCACATCATTTCAACATTTGCATACATCCTGTGTGATTTGTACAGCAGGAACTCCAAAAATCTAATCATAACTGACGAATGGTCAACCTAAATTTACATACTGATACAGAAAGAATTTTAAAACTAATTAAATTTATTTCTAAAAACTTGCGTCGCTTAATAATTTTTACGGATTGCTTCAAAGATAGAAAGTCTGTTTTTTGGTGCTCGGGGTAATTAGAATATTTTAGGAGACTTCCTTTTGTAGATTAGCCAGGCTGCGATCTAAATTTGACAGTTTTCTACAGATTTGGGTCATTAAAGTAAAGTTTTCTTCAAGAATTTTCCTCTCGTGTTTTATATTGAGGTTACGTTGAGATTAATATCTATTAAGCAACAACGTTTTTTGTCAATGATAAACACGTGTTTTCAAGATAATGTTTGGAGCTGAGTTTTCTTAAGAAGTATGTACAATTGCCTTTATCAGAATTGTGCTTATTTGCAACGCGTGGTCTTGATAATGCTTGTGCATTTTGTAAATATCAGCAAGAAGTTCCGACACGTAGACGAATCAGAAGAATAAACAAACATCCGGGAAGATTCAATATTAACTTAATAGATACGAAGCACGCTTGAAAATTTAAAATAATTTCGATTTTATGTAATACATGAATTCTCACACGTATTTATTGGATTATATATTGACAGTTATTAGTCATAATGACTGATCATCTCTCTTATCTGCAGCTGGAAAAGGTTCCTGATTATCCTATCGCTCCAGATAAAATGCCAACGAAGGACGGCGGTGAGGACGAACTATTTTCAGTTAACCTTCATTAATAGTTGCTGTAATAATCTGAGATTCATATTTGATTAAAATTAGCACCAGGTGCTCATCCTTTTTTTGCAAAATCGTAGCAGTAACTTTTGATGATTCAGCTGCTTGTCCTTATTTTCTAGTTTGACAGTGGTGTCGTTTGACATGGTTTTGGCCCGCATCTTACTTTCTTTTTTCAGTTACCTTGCATGGTTTGCACCAGTGAAAAGGCATCACGAAAAGCTTAAAAAAAAATAATGCAAAAGTCACTTTTCTTCGCCGAGTGACTCATATTTTGGCAACGAAGCTTAAGAGATGATAATTTAGATTATTTAAGGTTAACAAATTATTCTGCATGTTTTCTGGGACAAATCAACGTAGCTGAACGGGCCAGGCAGCGAATAGAGCGACCTGGATAGGGAAGTGGGTCACAGCCATAGCGGAGATAGAGAAGGAGATAGCAACATTTCTCCATGCCGGCTCACGTTCATTGCCACTGACAGAGAAACTTGCACCAATCCTGACCTAAGCTACGCGCATAACGTGCATACGTAAGCTAAATACAGAATTTAAACACGGTGTTAGAAGTTTATTGTTATTTCTTGGAAGCCGAAACACACCAAGGTTGGCGATGCTAAACAAATACTGACCATAAGATAACAAATTATAACAAATCTGTGTTTACGAAATGAAGCCACGATCTTCTATTCTTAGAATCTTGAATATGTGGAAGCTTTCTTTAGAATAAATTCACCACCGCTAGCAATGGCAAAATTACCTTGTTTAAGCACCAGACATGAGTTAAATAAATAAATTACACTCTGGAAAAGAGATTGGCCTTGTCGAGGGTTTTTAGAATGCAATTATATTTATATCCCATTTCATGCCCAAATGAAGATACCAAGAAATTTTAATGCAATTTCTGGCTACCGAGAAAATGAAGAAAGTGGAAATAATCAAACCTCAATGGATGTGAGTGATACCAACGGTGATACCCTGAAATTTAAGCTTCAGTTGAATCATTTGTGATTGGATATGCCATATTTCAACAATTTTTAATTAATCGTGAAACAAGCAGGAATTAGCCAGATTGAAACAGCCCTTTGCAGGAAATTATCCCCAAATAGCAGTAGCAACTTATCCCATTTACCAATTATTTTCTGTTATTAAGTCTTCGGAGTTTTATCCTGTCATTTTTATTACTTATTATAAAAAAAAAATCACTATTGAAATTACACTTGAATTTAATACTTGAAATACTCCTTCGACTTTCATGGTACTAAACTGTTCGAAAAATAATTATTTATAAACGTATAATTCTTTTAATTTTCCAGCAAGGTTTGTTGCATTGTGCCGCCCCTTAAGGGGCACACTCATGTGCCGACCCACTCCTAACACATCCTTGAACCTGGCCCCAACATTAACTTTTGTTAGTGTTGTTTAGTGAAAGTTACGTCAGTTCAAAATTTGTTTACCCTTTTTATTATCGTCGATGTATGGGAAAGTCTCTTTATCTTTTTGATCATGCGTTATACAAAAAATTTAGTTATAACAAAAATGTTGCACAATTTTACAAACGTTTATGTCAATTAATCGAACAGTTCATTCAAAATGATCGGTGAATAATATTTTCTTAAATAAATGCAATAATTTTTTGTCTAGAAATTTATCAAGACGCATTACTATCGCTATTATTATCTATTATTATTATCATTATAATTATTCAACTTTTTGAAAAACTAAAAAATGCTACAAGTTTTCGGCCTTTCATGGCGTAATAAATAAACTCGAAAGGTACCCAGAATTAGTAATTTGTTTCAAGTAATAACAAAGAATTAAATCTTTAAAAACAATACCAGTGGATTTTCCGGTCCCTCGGTATAATTCCGGGAAAGAGAATGAGTGTAAACTATTTTGTTTCAGCCAAACAAAGGTTGATTTTCGAGGAATATAAGGAATGGTTAAAATTTAATTATTCATCGAAGAAAATTGCCAGTTCAGCGTTGTTAAAAATTATTTTCGGCTAGTAATTAGGTAGAGGGTGATCAAAAAAATCTGTAGGTATGCTTATACATAGGTACTTTGGCTTAGTTTTCTTTACATTAAATTCGTTGCCGTAGCTTCTGTGTATTAAAAAGAAAAGATTATTCCCCAACAAAAGTTGAACGTTTCGATCACCTTGTATCGGAATTTTGCAATTATTTAAAATAACAAAAACATTACAATAAGTTGTAGCCCAAACCGTTGTAGATGAGTTAAAATAAATTTGAGCTAAATCTTCTTTGAAGTGATATAACAAAAGTGACAACAGGTATTTCTAAATTTATTTCTATTTGTTCTAGTTTTAAGTTTGAATTCCTTTGTACTCTTGAATATTTTTAAAATACGTAATGAGTTACAGGGACAGTTTCGACGAGTAAGTTTAAATACTGAAAAATCCACGATCACTCATAATTTACCAAATTTGCATCATAATAATAATAATAATAGCGAGAAATAAGTGCAGAAATGTCAAGAAATAACTCAGATGAACATGAATTTTTGTATAGTTATTTATTAATGTTTATATTCTTAGAATGTGAGACGTGCAGAACTTAGTTATTTCAAAATTGTTATTTCACGAGTAATTTTCACAATTACCCTTGATTGAATGAATTTTATAAAATACAATTCTGCTAAATTATTTAAGATCCGTAGGAAGCTATAAAGGGTGCCCCACAACTTCCTGCTGGGCCGGTATCGTCTTTGGTATGCAAATTAAAGGATTACTTATTTTCAATTAGAAGCTCTACAGCCCTGAAACTTTTCTACTATACACCCTGTGTTTAATAGCCAATATGTAATTTTCTCATCTTCAATGGGGCATCGGTACTATTTTTATCAGTTTTAATTAAACCTTTGGATATGGGTTGAGCCTCTAAAGTTAACGTGACATTGAATTATAGCAAACTTTATATAGATTCAAATGAAAATTTCAAGTTTATTTTTTATAAATCTTCATGACGAAGTTGAAATTTTCATTCGAATTGTTGTTTAAACAAAATTAAATCAGATATTAATCTTAGTCTAGGCCTAGGCAATGCCGAAAAGAGAACTTTCTTCTGCATCACTTAGTGTCAAAGCATACAGGGTGGTCTATTTAATATAACAAAGTTATGGTAATTTCAATTCCTCAGAATAAAAGGCCGATTACAATTTTTCCACAGAAATATATTTATAAAAAATGGGCGCTTAGAACATCCCAAATAGTTCTAAGTGTTTGAGGTTTCACGGGCATTTAAATTTAAAATTACAAAACTTTCAGTTACACAAAAACGGGTTTAGACTTGACATGTGTTATCCAAAATTTGTAGAAAATATTTTTAGATTGTAATTGCAGACGACCTTTCTAGGTAAAGTTTCTGTCTAATTTTTGTAACAAAGAAGCTGTCAATCAAACACGAAGTCATGGACCACCCTGTAAATAAATACTTAAATCACTGGAGTTTTTGTATGTGGTGAAGCATTCGATTATTATGTAAAAACGAGTTGTAATTGAATAAAACTTTGATGTAATCCAAAATTAAGGAACTGCAGAATTAGAACAAAATATTCTGTAAGTAAAATACCATGCAGGAATTAATAAAAAAGCTTGAAAATTATGTGTGTACAGCTGTGTAATTTTACTGTACAACCTAAATTTACTACGCCTACTGAGGATATTTGACATTTCGAAAAATTACTCAGGCAAACCGAAATTTGTGTATAGTTTGTTAAGGTTTATTTTTAAAACTTAAAGAATTATTACAGAGTTTCATCAATTTTAATTTTCAGTTATTCCAGAAATTTATTTATAAAAGGCAATTCTGATTAATCATTTAGGGCCCGTACAAAAACCTTTGAAGGTGGCTATACAGGCTGATCCACAACTTCGTGCCTGCCCGGTAATATCTTTGGTATGCAACTTGCAGGAAAATACGTAGAAAAGTTATTTATACTTAAAGGCTCTACAGCCATCAACCTTTTTCTGTTATACAGGGCGTTCTGCGTTCAAGGGGCCAATATTTTACGTTGAATTTCAACAGAACATACCATTTTATTAAACTTTTAGATATAGGTCTTCATAACCAGCTTGAAATTTTCAGTCGAATCATTTTTTAAACAAAATTAAATCAAATATTAATCTTAGCCTAGGTAATGCTTAATATCACTGAAAAGGGAATATAATTCTGCATAATCTAATGTCAAGAAATACAGGGTCTCTCATTTCAAATAACAAAGTTATGGTCATTTTAATTCTTCAGTCTGTGACATGACCAATAAAACACTCGTTACAAATTTACTTTGGAGACGAATAGGACTGGGAATTAATTCATTAATATGAACGTTTGCAGCGTGCCACAGTGCAAGTTCTCAGATTTCATGGGTCCTTTTGCAAAACTTCCAGTGTTATTATAATGAAAAATATTTTAGTTTGCAGAGCTTGTAATTTTAATCGACTTTTCAGTTTACGTCTTTTGTAACAAAGCACGAAGTCGTGGGCCACCTTGTAAATAAAATCAAAATTCAAACACAGTGTTTTTAGTGAGTTGTTAATTTTGGATTTGATTGGTTTCTTAAATTAAAGAAATGTCGAATTAAAAAAAGTTTCTGCAAGTAAAATACCCTGCAGGAATTAATAAATTCGCAGGAAAGTGTTACTGTATAAACTAAATCTACTGCGCCACGATTTCTTAATAAACGAATAACGGTAAGGTGTGTGTTTTTTGATAGACGTAACGGTAAGATTTTAACCTTCAAAATAGTTTTAATTCGAGCAAAATTCTAACTTATTTAAAAACGAAGATGGTATTGATTAATACTGGTAAGTGTTTAATTGAAGTCTAATCATTAACTTGTATCGTATACTTTCCTTTAGCGGTTGACAATGGCAGTGTAAGGCAAACAATGTCAATATCAAAAGGCAGTTCCCACCATCATCATCAACACATTTTTTTCTGTGCAGTGGAGTTTCTCTTTTGCTAATAGCCAGCGTAACAAGGTTACGGTGAAATAATGAATGCACTATTATTAAACTTTCCCCGGGTAATCTCAATTCTGTTACTTTTATTCTGTGTTCACGGTTATGTTGTAGTTCTGTCACGTAAGTGGCGGTGGTAATACTACGCGTTTCAAACTCTCTACTGGAAATTAAATCCTTTCCAATTCCAGAAATGCACTTACGTTTTTTAATTCAACCATGGAAAATTTTAATGCTCCTTCTACCGAATAAACATTTCTAAAAGGATTTTCATCGATTATTTTACTATTTAATCCCTCTCTGTAATTGTTGGACACGCATTTTGAGTGCAGGTAAATAAACGGTTAACACACGTGTATAAAATATTTCGAATCTGGTGGAATAATACGGTATTTACTGATCACTTCCAATCGTTTACTCAGCATTCAGCAAATTAAATTGTTACGCTTTTAAATACGGATTTGATAGGCATCACAGAGAGGAAAGCCTGAAAACTGAACAGTTATATTGAAAAACACGTTTTCGAGTTTCCTGCGTTAATGTAAAGCTTTTCATCAAATTCACGTTGAACATTTGATATTAAATAGGTGCAAGGTAGCATTTGTACGTTCATTTTAGCCATTAATTGCCTCGTTATCCTCATGAATGCGAATTTGGGGGCACTTGTAAGCTGATTAGTTCAATAAGCAGAAATTATGTACTGAAAATTTCACGTTGAAGGAATAAAGATACTTCTCTTTGCCGGAACTGTTTATTTTATAATAGATCCTTATAGACACACAATTAAGATACTTAGAGTCGCATAATTGAGAAGCACGAAGTTTTGAAAACAATCTACAGGGTGATTCGCTTAAACAGTTGTAAACTCTGTTATTTTTAGAAGTTGCTGCAGAAGATTATACAGGTAAAATGTTTGCCCCAATTTATTTGCGTACAGAGCTTTTAAGTTTTGGTTTTTCAAATGGAACACCTTATATATTCTTACTTATTAGTTTTGAGACGAGTCTTTGTTTCTGCCTTTCGTTTTTCTTGATTGATTTCAACAGTTCGACCAGAAAAGGGTTTAATAAAAAATAGAAAGATTTTAGAAACTTTAATTAATACTTAAATCTTATTACTAATGGTCTGTATCAGTTAACATGGTTTGGAGCAGATTGAACAGCAAAGAATAACTAATTTGAGGGTGACAAGGTGGCATCTTCTTGGGCAACAAGTCGAGTGGCCCTACAGTACTTACAACTGAAAACGCGACAAATACATTAAACAGTATTTTAATGCCCCATCCACATTTATAATGGTAACATATAGGGTGTTCAACTTAAAAATTCAAAATCATCGAATTAAGTAGATTTAAACAAGAACTACAGCTTTTAGGGAAGTATTACCTGACTTCTTTATTTACATACATTTTTCCTCTACCCTTTAAAGTAACCGAGTAATTTTACAACAAAGTCTTACGCGAATCACCCTGTAAATATCCAGTAGGTACTCAAACTTGTCAACTGGAGAACATTTAATAATTGGCTTGTGTAATGCTAAAAGAAAATCTTAATTTTATTCGGTAGCCATTAATTGGGTTGTTACCCCTGCAGATGCAAATTTAGGCCGTCCATTAAAAGGGAAATACCTAGCATTTTATTGAAAAAACATTTTTCGCGTCCTACTTAAGGGTATTTAAAATTTAATTCAGGCGAATGTATTTGGTACAGAAGACTGCTCCTTAATTTCTTAAAGTTAAAGAGGTTTCCCAGGTAAATCGCGTATTTAGGGCATTCATAACAAACAAACAAATGCAAATTGTTTGTAAATTTTATTCAAGTCCCTTTAATGTTACACAATAAAAGTTCTCAGTTTCGTGCTCATTAACTGGGTTGTTATCGTTATAAATACGAATTTGGGGCATTTATAAGCCGAGAACTTCAGTAAATGAAAATTACAGAAAATTGGAACATTTTATCGGAAAAACATTTTTAAGGTTTCACTTAAAGGTATACTTATAAAATTTAATGGGGGTAAATATATTTGGTACACAATAACTACCTTTAAAGGTGAGCCTTGTTATTAAGGCTTACAAGTACGAATTTGGGGCGTTTATTAATTGATAGTTTCAGTAAATAGGAAAATGTCGAAGAAAATTTAATTAGGACATCCTCGATATAAAAGAGTGTTCCTTAATGTTACAAAGTAAAATTTCCATGTTTATTTCATCTTATACATTCGCAGTGTAACAAATTACAAAATAAATATGACTATATTATGTTAGTGTTTAATTTCTCCGTAATTGGGGCCAAAGAAAGAAGTGTGAGATAGATGTCGACAATCCAGTAAGCGCGAGGAAGATAAGCGAGTGAAATGTGTGTCAGTTATTGCGGCCGCACTTTCTCGCGAAAACCCCTGCCTCCGCCGCCTATTGCGCTTTGGAGCACCATAAAGAATAAAGTTATAAATAATTTTCAACGTGAATGTCACATAAAACTAGGTCAAAATCAGTTTTCGACAATATACTAATGTTTAAGAATTATTTTATCAAGCTGATAACAAAATGTGTAACCGCTTACGTTACATGAATTTAATAATTAAGTACAATTTTAGTCTGACGAGACTTGGGGTTTTATTTTGTTATTTTAAAATTTATTTTTAGTCAAAACCTTAACATACTTTCTTTACTCATATATTTCTGTGCTAATTTTCGTTGAAGATGTTCACTTCTGTTTGTGTAAAGAATTCTGGTTTTCCCTGAAGATTTTCCATTTTTTAATGGTTGTAAAGAACTTTCTGGGATCAAAGGGCTTGCGCTATCCTTAGGCACAGAGCAATTGTATCTGGACAATAAAACATTTGTATTTGTAGTTTGCAAGCATTCAGTTTTCCAATCAATTACATGGTAAATTAAATGTGGAGTATTTAGATCAACAGAAAGTTGCATAGCAAAACTGTTTTGAAACTGCTGGAATAGAAAGACCAAAAATTCAGGTCAGTACGCTGTGATGTATACAGAGGTAGTCAGTTGTATAATGTGCTGTATTATGAAAGTTATAGCCAAAAGTCAGGGCCACCGTTTTAGCGGTCAGGTACTCCCTCTTCCTCATTCTTTTTGTTGCTTTACTGAATTTGTCGCGGAGTTTTGCCCCGCTGGGTTATTAAATAACCGGCAATTGTGGATAAATTGCTTTTGCTGTCTGCGTACTGCATACTTGAACATTATAAAATAACAATTGTATACTTTCATTAATATCCTTTAGTATTTAATTTAATCTTAAACTATGGGAATTTCTGCTAGAAATTTCTATTTTGATCAGAAACGCTTATTATAAGTTATAAATACAATGTAACACTTCAGTGAAAATTAAGAAATAAATTAATAGATAGTATTACCAAGAAATCATGTAGCTTTAATTTGAAGTACCTAAGTAATTTAGAGGATTTTCCGGCGTGTAAAAAGAAAATCTGAATTTTTGAGAGCTAAAGCTCAATAGCAAAATTTGACCCTTTACAGCTCTTTGAAACCTTGCTTATTGTTCAAAACAGCGAAATATTTAGACACTTTATCGACGATTGTTTTTGAAACTTCTTTCAGCAGGAATGTACAAGATTCCAGGCTGGTTATTTTTAAGTATTCTGCTAAAGAAAATTTAACACGAATATATAAATATTCAAAATCAAAATGTTGTGTTGTTGTATTTTTATTAAACTGGCAGTTAATGCCCGTAAAGTTGAAAATAAGCCCGTGCCAGAAAACCAAAACAGACGTGTATAATCATTTTCAGAAAATACTGACTCGTTTTGAATAACCTTTTTCGGAAAACCGTTAAGTCTGTGGGAGGCTCTTATTTCATCTACGTTTAAAAACACGTTTTTGGAACACCAATTTTTTATTTTACAATTTTATTTACACATTTGTATCGATAGAAATACAAAAAATCCATTTTGGGCATTGCTGGTATAAATAATGGCACATCACCTTAGTGTTTTTCGAGCCTTTCTGGAACATTTGTGTGCGATAAAAATCCTCATTACATGTGCATTTTGTAAGTCTGGCCCGTAATACATTTGTATAACAATGCATAATTTCAGCATATTATTAAGTAGTTCTTTGAAGACAGATATATCTAGACTGTATGGGTGTCCCAAATTTCCACGCTCAATATTGAGATCTCGTTTATTATTACAACTTAGATAGTGGGTTAAACGGAAAAAGTTGTGCCACATTATTCGCATTTTAATAATTTAGAGTTTTCGGATGTATTTACAATCGTACAAATCTATTTTTAGAAGCTTATTATAATTGGGACTTTAAATTTTAATCGTGTGAATTTTTATTTTGTTTTTCTTATTGTTGTTTTTTACTGCTGAATTTGTTTGTAAGTTTAGTGGTTTACTTGAATTTTTAATATATGAGCTTTTAAATTGTTTTTTGGGTTTTGTTGAGTTAAAGAGAAGGAATTTGCTGTGCCGTACATTTTTAAGTAAATACAAAGCTTAAATTTAATTTCAGCCGTTTTATCAGAGCTTAACTGAAACCCCAACCTTCTAAACAAAAATTCCATTTGATGTTCTTTGAATTATTTTATCAATTTAGTAGGACTGAAAATCCTAGAAATTTTTAGTTTCAAAAGGAGAATCAATTGGATTCGGCTCAAAGCAAATCAAAAATCGGATTTTTACTAATTCAAGATTAAAAGCACATTACATAATAACAATTAATAGAAATAGAATTCAGTTTCTTATCCATCTACAAAGCAGATTTTAACAAGAGTTAGAACGTTTGTAGGTCGACTTGTCCTAAACACAACACTTTCTTTGTTCGTAAGTGTTTCACGTTTTATTTTTGCTGCATGTAATCCACTTTTAATTCAAATGCTAATGATGTTTAAATTGGACAATCGGAAATAATTAGGTTGAAAAAATCACATTAAATTTTTGAAGCCTGGTTTAAAACGGAATATATCGATCGTTTCGGAATTACATATTTAAAATGTGACTAATACACCGGATAATTTTGAATTTCATTTTAATAAAATTAGGCCCAAAGCTAGCTTTTAAAATTCAATTTTTAAGAGACTGATTTAATTTGTTACCGGTGTAGAGTTCGTGTATTTTGATTAACTCCTGTTTTTACAGTGTTAGAGAGATTTACTAAAAATAAATTTTAATTTTCAGGGCAGATTTGTGATTTTAGGGTTAATAATTAAATTATTTTCGCCTGTGTGCTTTGCATAATTTAATTCGTATTTAATTTTGAGGAAAATATCATCCTATTTGAGCATTAAACTTGTGTTTAGATGGGTGCTACTGTTCAGTTTGTTTATTTATATTTATAAACGTTAGATGTTTTTAGCGGTTTGTAAAATGATTAAATTGATTATACGCTGTTTTAGATATTGTTAGACGTATTTAAAACATTTTATCAAGTGTGAATGAACTGTTATCAAATTAAAGCTTTATAAAATTAAACTTTTTTGTGTACACGTAATGCTAATTATAATTATTAACTCTTGTTGTAGTTCATTCACTTCGAATTAAGGACGCAGAGAATTGTTAACAACAAATACTTTGAGTTTGATACCACACGAATTATAATCAAGTCCAAGTAAAATTAATTATGTCCTTTTAACATAATTTACTAGCGACTTTTACGCAGTTAATTGTTACTTATCTTGGCATTATTTCTACAAATGTTACACTTTCCATTTATCGTGTACGTCCGAGTTAAAAACTGAAAAACTCGACTTTTAGTAACAAAATTTTTATCATGTAATTTTGAACTTTCTCCTTGTAATCGTCTGATCTCTAATTTGTTTGCTGTGTATGTTAAATTATGTGCGGTTATATTATGTATGTTATTAAAAATGTAAAACTAAAATTTGTTGACTCTTTAAGAACGGAACTATTAGTTATGCAAATTTAAACATTCTACTTTTGTGTTTAGGAAAGCAAGGTTTTGAACAGGTTAAATAAGAAAGTTACTACGTCTGCCTAGAAATTTTGTATCGAATTGGTCTTTTTGGTTTGATAACCATTTTCCCTGATTTTGCCTTTAATAGTGGGTGGAAACTCTGAAGTATTACCAAAATATATTGTCCTGGCGTTTGAGTAAACATTTGCAAATGCAGACCAATTTTAGTAGAAAAACTAAAAGGGACACAAATTTACATAGAAGAGGATTTTTCAAAAGAAATGACAAAGGAATGAGCTGATAAAATATAGAAATACAATCAGAACTAACAGGAGGACATTATGCAATTATTAAATATAATAAACTGATAGTAGATGAAGAGACCTTTTCCATGGAACAACTAAACGCAATAGAAATTATAGAAACAGAAGGAGGAGAAGCGGGAGAGAAGAGGGGAAGCTCTACAGAAATAAACAAAGACATATGAGATAATAAAGGAAGTATAACAAGAAACCCTAACAGGAATAAGTTAAGTATACTGGCAAACGTAACGGAGATGCAATCAGAAAAAGGAGAACATCAAAAGAAACCAAGAACACTGAGCCAAAGATCACCAGGTAATAGCGAAGAAGAAACATTAAAAGAGAAATGATTGAAGATTACCAAAACCGCAAACATATCAAAGAACAAACAATGGTAACGGCACAGGCTAGGAATATAGCAATTAAAACTAATATAGTAAATGAAGCAAGAACGAAAAGGATTGAAAACGACAAAGATGAAAAAATCAAGAAATTAGAATTGGATTTTGGAATGTGAAGACACTGTTAGCACCTGGAAAAATAAAAGAGTTAGCAAATGAGGTAAAAAAATACAGAGTTCAAATCGCACATCTACAAGAAACAAGATGGAAAGAAGAAGGAAAAATAGAAAAAGAAGATTACGCAATTTGGTAGAAAAACAAGGCTACGGAGGAACAGCTTTCTTAGTACAAGGTAAAATGAAAAACAAGTATTGCGATTTAAGGCCGTAAATGGAAGAATATCGTATATTAGGATTAATAACAGCCCATATAATCTATCAATAATAAATGTATACTCACCTACAGAGACAGCAGAAGATAGAACAGGAATTTTATGATAAACTCGAAGAAGTTAATTGCAGGAAAACACACAATTCACAATGAAACAAACATGTATGTACATAGCAAGTTTAGCAAAATTTAAGCATCCAAGGATTCACAAAATAACATGGATGCAACCAGGATAAAGAGACGGAAACCTAATCAATCACGTTTTAGTAAAGAAGCAGAACTGCAACTCTATTAACGATGTAAGATCATACAGAGGAGCTAACATAGATACGGATCACTTCCTAGTCGCAACAAAAATTAAAATGGAGTAGAACGAAATAAGTAAACAAATGTGGAACATTGAAAAACTTAGGGATGAAGAAACAGTAGAAAAACATAGAAATGAAGTACAACCCCGAATGAATAGAAGTATAGAAACAGGTAACATAGATGAAGACTGGAACCACATTAAAGAAGTAGTAGTAGAAGCCGCAGAGAATACTTTAGGATACAGAAAACATTGGTTTGCCAAAGAATGCGAAAAAATCATAGAGAGAAAGAACGTAGCAAGAAAAAAGTGCTTCAGAACAGGAAAGGAGCAAGATTACCAAGCAAATATTGGAAGAAATTGAAAACGAAAACAAAAGAATTAATACTCAACCATTATACCAGTACATAAAACAAACAAAAAGGAAACACACAACAGCAGAAAATAGTAAAGAGAAACTATTTCGCTAAACTTTACGAAAATGAAAGACTAGAAAGTACACAAACAGAAGAGAAAATAGAGTCGGAGAAAACATGGAGAACCTATAACAAATACCAGATGTTAACGAAGTAATAGAACATATAAATAAATATGTAGATTAAAAAATAAGAAAGCACCAGGGAGCGACAGAATAAATGCTGAAGTAATTAAGGAAGGGGAGAAAGCTTACAGCTAAGAATATACAAGTTGATAACAAACATATGGAAAACAATGAGAATTCCAGATGAATGGAAAAAAGGTTTTATTGTTCCTTTACCTAAAACTGGAGACCTATCGGATTATAAAAATTATAGAGCAATTACACTGCTAAACATTACTTATCAGATATTAACATCTATACTAACAGGTTAGTTATTGATTTCAGAAGAAAATTTGATGGACTTAGAAGAAAGAAGATACTAGAAGATCAACTAATAAAAATGACTATGGAGGAATCTAGAGCTTCAATAACGATAAACCAAAAGCATTAAAAAAAGATAGAGGTACAAAAAGGAGTAAGACAAGGAGAGCACGTTGCTGTTCATAACATCTCTAGACAATATCATGAAAGAATTAAAGCATACAGGAACAATTATTAAGGAGTCCGTCGAAGTGATTGCCTACGCAGACGACATAGCAATAATCGCCAGAAACCGTAAAGACTTAGAACAAACACTGATAATCATAGTAAAAAGGGCAAAAGAAAAATGATTAGAAACCAGCAGAAGTGGCAAATCTTACTAATAAAGGAGAACAGCTTAACATTTTCGAAAGGAAAATAGTAAGAATGACTATGGGGCCCAAAAAAGTAAATAAAAACGACACGAGACTGTCAATGAATTATGAAATTGAGACTAAAGAATGAAAATATAATAAAAGTATTAACTTGTCAACCAAGCCAGAGGCGAAACCCTTCTGAGGAAAAAGGCAGCGAATTCTTCTGTCTCAACAATGATACGGTTCCTACCCGGAAGACGTTCTGTTAACACTGACACTGACCGTGGAAGTTTTCGAATTCATTATACAGGGTGTTCGAAAAATAGACGGAGATATTTCAGGGGGTGATTCCTTGTCATCACATATGAAAAAAAATTCCTATAAACATGGGTCCGGAAATGCATAGTTTTCAAGATACAGGGCGTTAAAATTTAAAAGAAAATCAGTTTTTTATTAATATCTTAAAAAATATTTACTCGAATCTGTTGAAATTTGGCAATATTATTTAATGGTGGACATTTCCAACATTTATTGTAGTGTACTTTATGTTAAAATGTGATTATTTTTTTTAAATTTTAACACCCTGTATCTTGAAAACTATGCATTTCCGGACCCATGTTTATAGAATTTTTTTTTTTCATATTTTATGAAATATTTCCGTTTATTTTTCGAACACCCTGTATAGTAAACGTGTTTAAATCAATGAGAATAAGATGGTACGGACATATATTCAAAAGAGAAAAGAACATACCACAAATAATATTAACCGAATGGCAGCCACAAAACACTAGAGCAAAAGGAAGACCTAAATTGAAGTGGAAAGTGATCTGGAAAGAATGAAAATAACAAATTGGAAACAGAAAATAGAAAAGAGTGGAGAAAAGTGGTCAGTCAATGAAGCGAAAATCCACCAGGGACTGTAAAAGAAGAAACAGAAAGGAAGATCTGGACTAATCCACCACAATAAGTGGATTGATGAGTTTCCATAGAAACAGCTACAACTTCCACAGATAGTAATAATATAATAATAAAAAAATTTTGGAATTTTCTATACGGAAAAATTTGAAGAATTTGAAAAATATACCTTTCACCTTGGTTAATTTGATAGATTTTCCAATTTTTAGCACTTAAGTTCAGAATAAAATCCGAAATGCCAATCAGTAATCTGATTCACGTTTAATTTTTGGAGTTCGAAATTCGACTGAAAAGCCATTAATTTTAAAAATACATTAAATTAAGTATTAAAATTCCGTTTGGAATTGGGAGAAGTGTCTTGGGGCAATTTTCCATTTTTTTTAAATTGATTATTTGCATGTAAATTGCAAAAATCAAATATTTTAAAAAATTCTAAAATAGGGAACAATTTGTTATAAATGAACAATAATATTAAATTCATTTAATAAAGTCGTAAATTACCTTGGAATCAATCGAATTTACCTGTAAGTGCCTCTCAAAAATAGTTTCATAAGTTATTGTTTTTCCTTATCACTTGCTTACTTTATAAATAATAAAGGTGATTCATATTAAACATTGGTATAAGATTATTCTGTATTATGTCAACTTTCTTGCGTTATTCCGTAATTACGATTTTACAAAATGACTAATCTAAAAGCATAAAAGCTTAGTAATTTAAATAATTGTTTTTATTTTCTGGAAAAGCACATGTCACGCCTAATTTAATAAAATGATTAAAGCAGAACACTTTTGGGTACAACCTGGGCTGTTATTATTTTTTTCAGGTATAATTTTTACAGATTTAGGCTAAAAACCAGGCCAAGAAAATCCTCTAGTTTAATGTGTTTTAACGCAATTCTCAAAACAGAATGTTAAAAAGTATGCTAAGAACAATTCAAGATTTTAAAAACGAAACACGTGGGAGGAAAGTGTTACGTCGTTACGTGTTAGTCAAATGTAAAAAATAATTTTATATAGGTCCTTGTACTATCAAGAAACAAAATTTAACATTTTTATCCGACAGGTCAGATCCGGTTGTTAATAAATGCATATTTTTATCGATTTTACTCGTGTTCGTATAATATTACTTGAACATTTGATGCAAGCGAATAAATTTAACTTTTAATTATTTTCTTCAGCCGTTTCTTTCTGTTTATAATGATCGTTTAGATGCTGCATATGTAATTATTACATATGTTACGACTTCTTCATTACGAATTTATAATTTGGGAAAATCGTAACGGATATTTAAATTGTTGATGTAACGATGCTTGACATACCGAACAACCGAACAAATGTTAACAATTTTTATTTTCTTTAAGCTTTGACTTCAAGCTCCAAATGTCGCCTAAATTATTTTCTACTTAAATCAGAAGTATTACAGGCAAGTACCAAGTATGACAGCTCAACAAAATTCGCAGTTAATTGCACAATTGCAAAACAAAAATAACTTTTATCGTAGAATTTAAAAAAAAATGGGACAATTAAATTCTCACCTAAACTTAAACGAACCACTTAAAACTTGCAATTTAGCCTTTTTTTCTGCTGTTAACAACACTTAATTTTTATTATTTAGCTGTGAAGTGGGCGTCCCTGGTTATTTTTATTAATCGTTGGATAAGCTGTTTTATTTATGGCCATGCTTACGTTGTACTTCCGGATTGTTAACTCCTATAAGTGTTATTAATTAAATCCTCAGAATTTATTTAAATTCTTCAAGTTTGATTTCCTAAAATATTTTCCTTAAAAAAGGTCGACGATCGCCATTTTAGTCCAAATATAGGTTATACTTACTTATTAAAACTGGGTCGGCTGATAATACGACGTTCCAATAAATTCAAATGAAAATACCGACGAAAAGGAAAACTTTTGAGTAATACTTAAATTATAAAAGCTCTCCTTTACAGCACGGGATATTTTGCGAGGAAGTAGTAAAACCTAATGTTGTGAAATATTAATTTGGGCAACTCAGACTCCGCATTAAATAGGTTTATTAATTATTTAATTTGTATTTGGTTGCTTCATAAGGTGCTTTTGTGTTTTGTTGCAACTATCATTTTCTTAAATTTTCAGTTTGAGCTGAGAGGAGATCAATAAAATACAGCTTTAGAAACTTGGTGAAAAGAGGAAGATGGGAAAGTTTTCATTATTGTAAGTTTTGTTTTAGAATAGAAATTTGTACTTAAGAGTCGTAAAATTTTGTTGTAAAGAAGAGAAATTATTGTTTTGTATGTTTAAAGCCACGCAATTTCTTTTTTGTTTCATTTGATGGTCTTGGAACTAGCTTATTGTAAATCCAAATTAATTTAAAAGTTGTTATAATGAATGAAAAAATGCTATATAAAAATTTACATAGATTTTCCTTGCGTATTATTAAAGTTTTGGTGTATTTGCGCAATATACTTTGGAGTCCTTATCGTCGTGTTTAATGATGTGAGTCATTAAAACTTACTAATCAAATTGCAGCAGTAATGATTTGGGAGTACAGCAACTTTATATACCCGTACTTAGTCATGCAACTGGAAAATAAACAAAAATCGCGTTTTTAAAACTTTTCCGTACCTGTTGAGTGTTATCCAACAAGGTGATTCAGAAATCTTTTTTATTAATTGGTTTTAAAATTCTTGCTGAGTATTTTAAATTTGTTAGGGGGATTCAGCTTGTTTAATATTTTTAACAAGGCAACTTGTAAATTATTGATTGAATACATTTTTTGATTGAAAATTCTGGATTTTTATTAATTGGTTTTTAAATTTCTTAAAGGGATTCGGTTAAAGGTCATTTAATATTTTTTACAAGACAAATTATTGGATAGATTTGGATTGAAAATTCTGGACTTTCATGAGTTGGTTTTAAAGTTTTCGCAAAGCGTTTCAAATTCCCCACGGATTCAGTCAAAGACCGTTTAATATTTTTGCAAGACAGTTGTAAATTATTGAATACATTGTGATTGAAAGTTCTGGATTTTTATCAATTGGTTTTAAAATTCTTGCAAAGTTAAGGTTCGATTAATAGTAAATTATTGGTTACATTTTGATTGAAAGTTCTGGATTCTTATTAATTGGTTTTAAAATCCTTGCAAGCTTTTTCAAATTTATTAGGGATTAAAGATCGTTTAATGTCTTTTACAAGGCAATTATAAATTATTTAAATTTAATGTATGTGTAAACAATTTATTCATTTTTAAAGATATTTTTAGAACAGATATTTATGGAAAAGCATGACTCATAATTTGTCATCTTTTCCTGCAATATTTTGTGAACCTCGGCTAGGGTATTGAGCGAAGACATTGGCTTTTTCTAATTCCGATCGTGCCCACTGCCCTGTTTAGTCCCTTATCGGAGGAACGTGTATTTGCGGCCTTTTAAGACTTTGCGGCTTTCCAAAGCGAATGATCATATCTTGTTAGCGTGTTAAGATATGTTTCAAATTTCTGATCACCATTCGAATGAAACAAATGCAAAAGTGGAAGAAGATCAGGCTCTTTTCACACCAAGAAGTAGGAAAAAAAATTAAATATCTAAATAACAGAAAAGCGCCCGGCTATGATCTTATAACCGGAAATGTACTGAAAGAGCTGTCGAGAAAAGGTATTACCTTGTTAACTATATTATTTAACGCAATACTTCGATTAACATACTGGCCTTTGCACAAATTTTTATGATATTAAAACTAGGAAAACTACCGATTTCCATCAGTTTACATTCAGTTTATTGGAAAAATTAATACTGAAAAGAATACACGCTGATGCACTTTTGGAAGATTTAATTCCACAACACCAGTTCGGTTTTTAGACATGAACATTCCACCATTCAACAATGTCATCGCGTAGTAGATGTAATAAATAAATCAATGGAAAACAAGTACTGTGCAGTCTTTTTGGACGTTCAACAAGCTTTTGATAAAGTCTGGTACCAAAGACTACTACTCAAAATTAAAAAATTCGTTACTCATCAGTATTTTCTTCTTCTCAAATCCTACCTTGCTGATCGCTATTTCCAAGTAAAGTCCGGTTGTGAAGTATTGGAAATTAAGCAAGTAAATTCTGGTGTTCCACAAGGTACTCTTCTTGGGCATCTTCTCTATCTAGTGAACACTGCAGACTTGCCCACATCAGAAAACACCGAAGCGAGAACCTTTGTTGATGATACTGATCTTGCCACGAAGGCCTTTTGTACAAGACCACATAAACTCAATCAGTAACTGGTTGAAAAAATGGCGTATAAAGGTCAATGAATCTAAATCTATCCAAGTCACGTTTATCCTGCGAAGATAGCAATGTCCATCCATATTAATAAATGGTACTGAAATACATCTTTAACTCCGTCTTAAGAACCCAGCATTACCCTATCCAGTGGAAGCTTGCGCAAGTCATTTTAATTCAAAAATCTAGAAAACCAGCTCACGAAACAACATCTCGGTATGATGTTGTTTCTCTGCTGCCCATAATTTCCAAACTTATGGAGACAATAATACTAAAACGTTTAAAACCCATTCTGGAAGAAAATGAAATAATTCCACAATACTAATTTGGCTTCCGTGAGAAGCATTCTACTTTTGAACAAATTCATAGAGTTGAGAAGGATTTTGAAGAGAAAATAGTACGTTCCTAGACCTAAGTGAGGCATTCGACAGAGTGTGGCATCTCGGCCTCTTATTCAAAATCAAAAAGAATCTTCTGCACCAGTATTTTCTATTATTCAAATCATACTTGGAGCAACGAAAGTTGAAGATAGTCTTTCTACAATCCATGACATTAAAGCGGGAGTACCCCAGGGTAGTGTTTTGGGACCAGCGCTATATCAGATATATACTTCAGACCATCACTTTTACTATGAGACAAGTTAATCCTACTCCAGTGAGTTAAATAAAACAATAAATCAGAAGAAGAATAAATAACAAACATATTAAACTGGAAATGTAGTAAAATTGGATTTTGAATTGAAGATTGATAATAACGAGAACTGAATTTGAAGTGAATTGGATTTAAAATAGACATAGAGTGGACGAAATTGTACATAATTGGAAATTTGAGAAAAAGTGTGAGTGCTGTTTTAAAATTAAAATAATTTTAAGATAGAATAAGACAGGGAATGATAGGAACAATATTTTTGTAATAAAATTGTATTATTTCTTCGGACTAATTTTTATTTACCTTTACGAATTCCGAATTTAAAATCAAGTGCTACTATAAACAATTTCGATTTATATCAAAATTTGACGCTGTCCTCTTTTGAAATTCAATTTTTTTTTAAATAAAAAATTGGCGAACCCTCAGAACGACCCTGAGATTAAAGAACATCTCAATAAAAATAAGTCATGTCAATAATTGTTTTAAAAAACGAATGGTTGTTAATTTAAAAATAGGCAATCATAACAATATCTTGGAATGTACGTTGACAAAAAACTAATCTGGAAAAAGCACATTACCACTAAAGGAACTTGACATAAGATTTAAAAAAACGGCTTGGTTATTAGGACGTAAATCACAGTTTCGTTAAGTAACAAGGTGCTACTATAGAATAATGAATAAAGCAATATTAGTTCCCGTCTAGACTTATGGAGTGCAGTTCTGGGGCTGCGCAAAATCCTCTAACATCGAAATACTGCAACGCTTCCAAAGGAAAACTCTTCAGACAATTGCAAATGCTGAGTGCTACATCCACAATCGCACATTGCACAACGATCTCAAGATGCCCTGGGTTAAGGACGTGATGAAAGCCCACGCCAACAGATATATAGACAGAATAAGTGTCCACCCCAGTGAGTTAGTGACTAATCTACTTAACATCGAAGTCCTCACGAGACGGTTAAATAGACAAAGACTTGTGAATTAATTAGTTAGCTAATAATCACGTATTAATCAACAGCAATATTAACTATCAGAAGCGCACCACTGGTGTTATATGTAATACCAACACATTTGCTTGTTAGCCTAGTAGGCGAATTGTAAATATGCAGTTTTATTAAAAAAAAAGTTCTACTTAAAAGTTCTTACATCAAAAACGTGTATGTTTAATTGAAGTCATTGTTATGTCTTATTATAAGGTAACCCCACTCTTACTTGCTAAGGCATGCCACGTACATAGACAAAAAATTGGCGGATGGAATTTATATACGTATACGTAAATATGTTCCAATTGCTAATAAATATGTGAGAAAAAAAATTGTGTCTGCCTTCAAACAATAAAAGTTATTAATTTAATGCAGAAGGTTTTTTTTGTACGCTTTTGTTAACCCCATAGATGTATTTGGTAATTAAGTATTAAATTTCTAATACAGATGTTTTGGAAACATCCTGTTAGTTAAAATTTTATTCGGCGTTAAGTTTTATTTGCAGGGAAGTGTAACTTTCTGGAAATCCGGTTTATTTTGGTACCGAAAATACTTCGCCCAAATTGCAGCAGCGGTCTTGCGACAGTAAAGCTAAAGATCCCTGTTTAGTGTTTTCGTAAGATTCAGTAATGAGGTCTAAAAGGAATTCGGAATATATAAAATAACACACAGATTTATTTAGAGTAAACTCGGCGGCGTTCTTTTCGTGTACGTACCTCATTAGGTATAAACGGAGCAGAGTATTTCTTTTTCTCTTCTCGCTTTTCTGAAATTTGAAAGTGCACAGCCCAATGCATCTCTATTTGCGGTCTTATTGCGACTATTCCGAACACGTTTCCTTGGTTAGACTTGAATGATCGTGATTATTGCATTTTTGTGCACTACTGATGGAAAGAGAAACTAGTGAAAGATCCATTCAGCGAAGCATTTAAAAGAGATCTAATTGCGTTAACTGCAGTTTGCACTTTTTAATAAAATAATTATTAAGTTTGTCGATACGTTTGGAATAAATTAATTCGAAAGACCAAATAAGAAAGTTGATTACACCTTCCGAGCTATGCAGGTTTTTTCCAAGATCCGAAGCCATTAATTAGAAAATTAGTATAATCAGAATTAATTGCGATCGTGCAAGTAGAATTATTTCAAGGAAGAATAAAAAATAGCCGTCGTTTTTTGGTTTAGTTTTCCTTAAAGCGTCCTACTTTCCAAGTTTCAAGTCGTATAAAAAACAAAGATTGTCTCTATGAGCGAATGTAGCGCGAGCGGCATTTTTTATTTATCGAGTTAAACTATTGTTGTAACGAGCTTTAAATGAACCAGACCTACATAACAATCTAAGTGGGTTACATAATCTGCAGCAAATACGACAGATAACCTAATTAGATGGATCGATGTCATCACGCACCAATCTTTCGTATTATAACTGTCACTTGGACAAATAGGACAAGGTTGCGATGCGGATGTTGCACTGCCTTCTTAAAAAGCACGTATAACCTAGACCTTAGACCGCAACTTTTGACAGGGAAATGAGGTTCATTAAACATTATAAAAGTAGTTATCAGTGTTATTATAAATATCAGATACTAAATCTACCTACGGCGAAGTGAAATCTCGCTGTTTAGCAAATTGTCCCATTGGCCTAGAAACGCAGGGTCAAACATCGTGCGCTTTGCAACAGAGAAAATCAGTATCGTACATCATTACTACAAAATAATGTTCTTAAAATTAACCGAGCGTAAATCACATATACATACAACGGCGTTTGTTACTTCCATTATGTTATAACTGGGAGAAATTTCTCTGATCTAAAAATTAGGTGTCAAAGAAAGTAGTACTCGGTATTTTATAACACCTAACGTATACGGCTTATGTAATAATACAGTAAATTGCGCGTTTTAAATAATTTAATGCCGCTTTTTTAAATTAAAATTACTCACCTCGGTAATTCTGATTAAAATTCTGTTGTTGTTAGGATATTTATTTATTTATTTATTTCTACTGCTGATTAACGTTAATGCAAATTTACGTTTTTGTTTCGTATTACACCGTTATTTTTATTAACGTAGCGTTTAATTTTATACTTATTAAAATAAACGATTTACTATTAGCATTACTAAAAATAGAAAAGGTCATTCCCACTTTCATCTGTATTATTTTACAATAACTATAAAACCGTATTTTTGCAATTTCCTTTTCAAACTGGTTTCTTGTCATTTCAGCTGTTTTCCTGAAATTCATAAATAGAGAAAGGAATATATGCAGTAGATTATTGCTGAAGTATGCGCATATATATGCACACCATTTTTTAAATATATGCAGTAAATTTTGAGAATATGCGCAAGCGCAATGCGTTTTATATACGAAACCGCGTAACTGCGGA
This sequence comes from Melanotus villosus, assembly GCA_963082815.1. Taxonomy (NCBI): domain Eukaryota; kingdom Metazoa; phylum Arthropoda; class Insecta; order Coleoptera; family Elateridae; genus Melanotus; species Melanotus villosus. Next base: position 36,996,712 of record OY720427.1, on the reverse strand, counting down.
AGTCGGGGCAGCGTAAGTCGGGGTATTACTGTAGATAATTAGGCATTTTCCGTAATCCTTTGTTGAAATAGTAGGCGTGCCATTTAAAGTGCCTATTCATCACAACGGCTGTGGGATATATTGCAGTAATTATGCTTATTTGGTTTGAATTTTTAAATGATTTAATATACTATGAAATAAACAACGGCTTAGTGCAGAACCTGGTCATGTGTACCCAGCCTTCTGAGAAAATCAATTACTTTCAGAGTAAGCTATATGTGACCTTATCCATACTAAATACATACAGTACAAAGTATGACGTGAAAAACCAGTATTACATAAAATTGAAAACCAATAGGAAAAATTTAAAAATATGAAATGTATGCATGAATATGCACAAAACGTCTAAATATGCAGAATTTTCCTAAATATGCAAAATATGCATTAATTAATTGGTGTCAGTTAACTCTAAACACCATGATTCGTCCATATTGTTGACTGTTTAGCAAAATATGCAAAATTTACATTATATGCAGTTTGCATAAAATCCTTTCTCTATTCATAAACAATGTAAACATACAATAATGCAAAAGAATTACAAAGGGTTAAATTTCAACTTGTTTGCGTTAAATAAAATCGTATTTTACTACAGAGTAGACCTAACCGAACAAGCAAAGCAAAGCAAAGCAAAAAAACTTGGTAAATAAAAATAAAGGTCATAAAAAAGAACAAGCATCTTAATATGTTTTATAAGAACAAGCAATAATGTTCAAAATTATGAAAGATGTGGTACTAGCTATTTATTAAAAATATAACCTTTGCGAATTGATTGATGATAATTAAATTCATAAGTTTGACGGTTTTCAAAGTTTGATTATGTACACAATATTACGTAAACGAATTTAGAAGTAAAATGATGACGCATAAACCAAGGTGATGATTTATTTTGGTACAATAAACACATTCAGGGGCATGATTTTATTAACAATGAGGTTTTCGTTATTAATTTTTTGTTATTTAATATTTGTAGATTTTTATTGAAGATCGATAAAGTTATTATAAGACAAGTGAACAGTAATTAAAAGCAAGCAACAGCCAGGTTTAGTTTTTTGTTAAATAACATTGCACCATTTTTTTATTAAATTGTTGATAATTTAACAATTTTAGGGTTTACGTACAAACTCTAGTAATACCATAAAAACTATAAAATAAACTATAAAAATAATTTGGAGTTTCAGCAAGCTAGAAATAAAATTTTGGCTTCAGCAAGGCATCCTTCAGGACTTACAATTTTAAATTTTTGCTTTAAAATTTGGCCAACATTTTTTGATTGCCAATAACCTGATGTTTTGGTATACAAAAGTCTGTGTGTCTGTGTTCCATATTTCTTCTATTCATATATTTTATCCTGAATGATTTTTTTTTAAGTGAATTTGACTGAAGCTTTATATGTATTTCCAATTTTTTGTAAATTTTTTCATGATATGTTTTGAACGCGACACAAAAGCTTAAAGAACGCGTTCAAGCAGCATTAAAATCTGTTTTGGTTGCGTTAATTTCATTATAAATTTGTTATATCGTTATGTAATAATTGTGTTTCTTTCTAGTTCTGAAAATTTGTATTTTATTAGTTAGTTAATTATGGTTTTTGCTGTTGGTTTTCCCAACCTCTATTATTTTTATGTTTTAATGCAATTTTTCGTAACCAATTTGCTTCATAATTAACCAGTTTTTAAGATTTTGACTGTGGATGAGTTTCAGCAAGGTGTAAATACAATTTTGACTTCAGAAACGCACCCTCCCAAACTTTATGTAGTTATGTTCCTTTCTTGTTCTGAAAATTTATATTTTTTAGATAATTAATTATGTTTTTTTGCTGTTGATTTTCTCAACCTTTCTAGTTATTTTTCTGTTCAGTTTGCTTCATTATTTACCATTTTTAAAGATTTTGAGTTTGGTAGATTTCAGAAAGGTGTAAATAAAATTTTGGCTTCAGCAAGACACCCTTCAGAAATTACGATTTCAAATTTTTACTTTAAAATTTGGCCAACATTTTTTGATTGCCAATAACCTGATGGTTTTGTTTAGAAGTCTATGTTCGACGTCAAAAATGTTTCATGAAACGAAAATTCGTATACATATTCATCATACAATTTTTATCCTGAATGAAAACTTTTTAAAAGCGGAAGAAGTATTTGAAATTTGACCGAATTTGCAAATTTCTGAAGCATTATATTTTCAGCTTGAATCTGGAGAAGCTTCAGCAGGTTGTAAATAAAATTTTGGCTTTAGAAAGGCACCCTACAGAACTTACAATTTTAAACTTTTGCTTTAAAATTTGGGAATAATTTTTTGATTGCCAATAACTTCATGCTTTTGTTTATATTATGTATATTGTTCATGCGATTTTTTCCTAAATGAAAACTTATTAAAAGTGGTTGAAATGCTTAGAATTTGTCTGAACTGATTTCCCAAGCTTTCTTTATATTCACAATTTTTTCCTAGAGTTTTTCGTATTTTCCTAATTTTCGAAAGTGACAAAAGCTTAAACAATGCTTTTCAAGCAGTGTTAAAGTTTATTTCACGACTTGTTTTGGTGACTTTCGTTTCATTGTAAATTTGTTTAATTTTTGTGTGATGTTTTACCAGTTCCGAAAATTTATATTTTGTTACTTAGTTAATTATGCTTTCTGCTGTTGATTTTCCCAAACTTTTTCATTGTTTTTCTGTTTTAATGCAGTTCTTTTTAACCAATTTGCTTTACAATTTCTAGAGTTTAAGATTTTGAGTTTGGAGTTTCAGCAAGTGCAAATAAACTTTTGACTTCGGCAACGCAACCTTTTGAACCTTATTGTTTTAAATTTTTGCTTTAAAATCTGGCTGAAATTGCAAATTCATCAAGCTCTTTTGCAATTTTTATTCTGAAAAAATTTGGTTGGAATCACAAATTTCTTAAAGAATTGTATTTTCGGTTATTTCTAGATTTTTTTAATAATATTCTAACTTTTGAATGGGTTAATTTTATTTGAATTTTACAGGTTATTTTAACAAAATACCACAACTTTTTGGGCAATTTCAATCAGTTTTGAAAATGTTATTGAATTAGATATAGCTTTTTTTAAGTTGTTAAAACTAAAAATTTTGGAATTTTTGATCGAGAAAGAAGAAAGAATTATTTTAAAATTAAGGGCTTTCTTTCTTTTTTCATTGCAACGTTTGAATATACATATTAATTCGATAGGAAATAATTAAATTTTTCTGATCTTTTAAAATTTGCTTAGTTATAAAACGAATTTGATAATGTTGCTTGTAAACCCTTACAGTCCAGATTTGTAGAAAATAACACCAAAAACCAAGAAAGAATTCTCCGAGTATTATTTTAACCAAAACAGGGTTTTATTTCAGTTTTCCAACTATGATTAACTTAAATGTAGCAGTCAGATTCGTGCTGTAATTTTGTTTGACAAATCTTGCAAACGAATGTTTTGAAAAAGAATTTTCAGGATATCTCCCAAAGAATTATTTTAACAAAAAAGAGGCCTTGTTTCTATTTTCCTACATTTTGAACATATTATTAGTTCAAAGGTAGATAATTAGAAATAGAGTGTTGTGTCCGTTTTAAGTAAGTTTTCAACATGCAATTAATTTAAATGTGGTTAGATTCCTGCTGATGTATTTAACTCGCTAAATTACAAAATGAATTTCAGAATTACAAACGAGTATCCAGAAAAAACTGAAATCTTCGTGATTTCTTAAAGGTTTGATTTACCAAACAAGTTTTATTCTCAAAAACATTAATTCAAATAAAACCAGATATTTTAAATTTGTTTAACCAAAAAACAAAGTTGGCAATTTTTCATGAAAATTCAACAACTGAATGTTCTGGGAAAATACTGAAAGTAGAAATATAACAATAAAATTTGGGAATTTTCATTTATATTTGAACAAAGCTTAAATAACGCTTATTATCCTGCATTAAAATTGATTTCACTTTGTTTTGGTGGCTTTCATTGCGCATTAAATTTGTATAATGCCTCTTTGTATTACAACTCTTAAATTTTATTTGATTTTTGCTGTTGTTTTTCCTAACCAATTCGACAGTTTTTCCTGTTTTAATCCAAATTTTCGTGCGTAAGTTTTTAAGATATCTCATTGTAGTGAGTAGTGGTGGTAGAATACACGTTTAATTTGTGTTCTCTGTTAATATAGCAAATTCGTGTAATTTACTCAATCTTTGTAAGTAAAATTATTCGATCTTTACATAACTAAGCTCCTCAGTGCCTCTTATAAAAAATTGCATGTCATGCGACAAATCGTTTGCCTCCGAAAAAGAAATTATTTGTGACAAATGCCGATTGCCATTCCATTCAACGTGTTTAGGGCTTTCGCGAGCAGACGCTGCAACGCTCAATGTCACGGATAAACGCAGGCCAACGTTGCACTGCGATAACTGTATGGGCGAGATAAAAGCAATTTCCGATTTAAAAGATCTAATTCTAACACTCCGTAATGAGGTCGAAGAATTAAAATCAAAGGTAGTTTCCGATGCAGTATCCGCGACTACGCCTTCCGAAAAAACGGAAGTAGTGATAAACGAAATAAATGAACGGAAAAGGCGAATGTCCAACATTATTGTTTACAACATACAAGAATCTACTTCTAAGTCACCAGAAGCCCGTACGTCACACGATATAAGTCAAATCACTGAAATGATTAAGAATGTATTTAAAATTGATGCCATCCCGCAAAAAGCCTACCGTCTCGTCAAACCAACTGAAGGTAAAATCCGACCCGTTAAAGTAATGTTCGAAAATGAAAACGATGCCAAAAATATCTTAAAAAATAAATCTTCTCTTTCATCAACCTCAAACATAAAGATATCAAACGACCAAACACCCATGCAACTTAAATACATCCAAAATCTACGAGCTATAGACTCTATTTGGTTAAATGTAACAATTAATTACTTTAAATTTTTACTTTCTTGTGTGTCTAGACCTGGAACATCTAATGCCGAATCTAACGAGCTACTTCTATCTGTAATCGGCGAAGTAGGTAATCATTCAACTCCATTGCTCTTATTCGGGGATTTCAATTATCCAACCTGCTGATATTTCAGGTAACAATGCTACCTCACAATTTATGCACACGTATGTTAATACAAACTTACATCAAATTATCAACAAGCCAACCAGATTTCGGCCACCAGATGAACCATCTTTGTTAGAACTCCCGGATATTTGGAAAAAAACCGTTGTCACGCCTATATACAAAAAGGGAAGTAAATTGATAGCTGCAAATTATAGGCCCATCAGCCTCGCGTCTGTAATATGTAAATGCATGGAAAGAATAATTACCAAAAATATTACCAAATTTTTACTGAATAACTCCGCAATTCCCATCAACCAACATGAATTCCTCCCGGGTCGTTCCGTTGTAAGTAACTTATTAGAGAGCACCAACCATTGGACTAAAGCGCTCGACAACCATATTCTACTTGACTTAATATACTTAGACTTCGACAAGGCGTTTGACCGCGTACCAATAGAACGACTCATCTATAAACGTGAACACTATGGAATTCGGGGAAACCTGCTAGCTTGGATATCCGATTTCCTAAGAGGACGTACTTTTTCACACTCTCAAATAGCTATCCAGTCCTAAGCGGAGTACCTCAAGGCTCAGTTTTGGGACCCATGCTATTCTTGATCTATATCAGCGACTTATCAGCCGTAATCTCTTCAACTTGCAGTTTCTTTGCCGATGATACTAAATTCTTCAACTGTCCCTTAACCAATTCGCAAACGATCTATGACGACCTACTGAAGATAACCGAATGGTCTACCACCTGGTTGCTATCTGTCAATGCTGATGAGTGTAGTGTTCTGCATATAGGTCACAACAATCCAAGAATCCCTTATATGTTAGGTGGTGTAGTGCTAAAACCAGTGTCTAATCAAGTGTACCTTGGTGTTGTGATCTCGTGTGACTTGGAATTGTTTATTTGTAAAAGCAAAATCTACGAAAATTGCGTATTGTTTTAATAATTTAGTACAAGCACAATCAACAGCATGTTTCACATTTTGTTCTGACAGTCTGAATTTTAGAGGAAATTTGAACAACAATTGTGGAAAGCTAAAGAAATTTTTACAGTGTAGTGTAAAATCGAAAAAGAGCCATCGAAAATAAAGGAAAATTTTCAGTAGAAATCCCAAGAAAGATTTAATAGAAATTTATATAAAATTTGATTTGGAATGTTTACAGACGTTTTTCAGTATCTAAGTAAAAGGGAAGTTGGGTGCTTTAAATGCCTACTTACGAGGTGAAATGTTCATATAATAAGGTTTTTCTGGCACGAGTTATCAGCCATTGCTTCCTGTTTCGCTTGTTCTGTCTAGACGACTGTAACTAACTAAAAAGATGGATAAAAACACCGGCAACGAACTTTAATGAATATGCTGTACCACAAATTAGGTAGATAGGTACCGATATTATTAAATTATCGAGTCTTTGCTGGTCTCATCAACTTCGCAGTTGTAAAATCAGAAACTTATTCTAAAAATCCTACTCGGGAACATATTTTCGCAGTCTATTTTTTATTTTTTTAGTAAAATTGTAGCTTGTGTCAGGGTACAGCAGGAAGGCTTTTAATTACGTCTAAAATAGGTTTTAAAGTTGTTGTTTTGTAATGCTTTTGCGGAGCGTCGGAAGCAATTACGAAACTTTCGCTGTAGTAACAAAGGTGTAATATCAGCAGTATTTAATTAAATATCAGCAGCATTTTCAGTTGTTAAAATTAGACTGGGAAATTTTATGCAAAAAACCATTTAGTATGCAAGCTAAATCGAGTTGTTTTGAATTTTTGATATTACGTAACGGTTTCTCCATTTTATTTTTAAACATTGAGATTAGTGCTTTGTTTATTTTTAGTTCGGTTTTCCCCAATCAATGTAAAAATTTTAATTTGATAATGCACATAAATTTGCCAAATATGGTTTGATGGTTTTTTAATTATTTATGTTTTGGATAAGGTTGGCCCGATTTAAATCATGCTGAAAATCTAAATTTAAATCCACCGATGTTTTTACTTATGGTTGATTTGAATTGTGAAAAGAAAAAAGCTTATTTACAATTTTAGAAGTAGAAGATGTCAAACTCGCCACATTAAACCTTCACAAAATGTAGTCTTTTTTGCCGAGTTTGTGTGAATGCAATCTTTCATCTCTCAAAGGCATTTTAAAGCAGTTTAGGACTCGTTGGGAAATTTACCGTTGAGATAGTCTTTTACTTTATAATAGGTTCGTTTAAAGGCATTCTTAAGGACAAATTGAGGTGGTAAGTAGTTATGGCTGGGAGAGCTTTTTCTGTCTAAAGGCATTATTAAGGGTAGTTTAAGGCCGTCAAAGATTTGTTGGTGCGTTAACCGCTGAAAGAGTCTGTCTAAAGGCATTCTAAAGCACACTTTGGGGAAATTTAACTGCCGATTAATCTTTTGTTCGTAATAAGTCTATCTGCAGACATTTTTAAGGGCAGTTTAGGACTAGTTAAGAAATTAACCACTAAGCTGGTCTTTCGTGGGTCTGCTAAGTTCAAACTCGTTGATGAGTTAACCGCTGAAACAGTGTTTTATTCCTTAATGAGGCTGTCTAAGTAATTTTAAGGGCATTTTGAAGCAACATAACCTCGACGCCTATATGTGTATGTGTAACAGAAGGAAGTCGTCTGTTTCACAGGTTCGACCGTGATCAACCCTTCATACATGGTTCTTTTTCAGGCCCTTTGGAAACATTAGATATTCATGAACTTAATGTAATCTCAAGAGCATAACATGATATTCTTTGGTTATACTAAACTGGAATGTGGACGCCTCCAACAAAACTCGATGGTAAAAGAATGAATGAACTGTAAATGTGATGACAAGGAAATCATTACTTTGTTGTAGGAGGCATGTAAAACTAAACGTTTCTATTGTGGTTTGAACTTTATTGGAAACGTAGATTATCTAATAGCAAGCAAGCAAAGCGGGGACTGGTGTAGGTGGAGGGATGAAAAAATATACAAATAAACACAGTATAAAAACAGTTTTTTTTTTTAATTTAATAATATATGTAGAAAAGTTAGGAAATAATAAAATAATAAATATGTAATAACATACATGAAAACGTCAATCCTTTAATAAGTTCACGGAAGTTCAGCTGTTTTAAATGGCGTATTTGGTCAAAATGTATTTTTTTTTTGGAAATTATTTAATAATTAAAATAATTCGGTTAAACAACACTATTACTACGGAAACTGGCCCAAACTGCAACAAAATAAAAATAGTGCAAAATCACGATTTACTTGATTTTTGAAAAACATCAGATTTTTTTAAAGTGTGATTTTTCCTTGGTTTTGTATGTGTTATGCAAGAATTATTAATGTATTTGTTAAGTAAATAAAAGTCTGGTTTCAGTTTAGTCCTACAAACCAAAAAGCTTTATTTTATTTTCTGCGTATTTGTTAAAACAAAATGTATTGATTGCTTTCGCTAATAGTTTCATAGCGATAATGTCATACACATAACGTTAAGATATGCATGTGCAGTTAAACATCTGCTGTACCTTATGTGTGAGTAATGTTTGTTCTCGTTTGAATTACTGATGACTTGTAATTTGCAACGATGTCGTATTTTCAGAATGGATAGGTAATTTTGGAATTAATCACCGGTTTTTCATTGTTTAGGTGTGTTAATGATTAAGCAATTCTCATAATAATCGTACGAGTTGTAATTTATTCAGGGCAAAGATAAAATCGAACGGAAAGTTAAGGCAATAACAATGAATAAATATTATTACATAATTCGCCTACAACATATCTAAAATCTATAACATTGAGTTAGTTCTAGTTCTGGCTATTTTTGTTTATAGAAATAGTAGAAGAATAAAATCTGTTTTATTAATTTCAATACAATCCCATTCCTTTGTTCTCGGTAATGAATCATGTTATTAGCAATGGTTGTTAGTGCAGTGATTTTATCGCTGAATACCTGAAGTTATCGCGCCTAATCAAAACACTATTAACTGTTAATACCGCACCTTTGCGACGCACAAGATTATTATTGTACATACTTGTGTTTGATTATCTGTTATTATGATAACTTAGAGAAAAACACAATTTTCTTTGTCCGACGACGACGAGCGGTCTGTACGGCTTATTATATCGCTTATCATATCGTTCGATGATTACAGCAAACAATGTCAACCACCTACGCTTACGGAATCATTAAGTCATCAATTTTCCTGTAAAAGCCGGCATACTGCGAGTTTCTACTAAGGTCAATACACACGATCAGATTGCGAAACGATACCGCAAAACACGTAGCTATTTCTTTATTTTTTCATTTCTTGTTTCCCCACGTCAGATTAAGGATTTTGATCTGTTACTTAATTCTTATCTCCAAGTCATTGGATTTTGACTCATTTTTTCCATTTTATAAGATGGTAATAAGAGGTAAAACGTGAGGCCATTTTGTGGCTAGTCATTAGATAGCTTTTAGTCATCGTTAGTTTTAGTCAACTGACTTACAAACCGTTCGCTTTTATTTTAAGGCGTTGCTTGGTATTATTTCGTAATAATTCCTTGCGTAATAGCCGCCCTAAATAAACAGTAAAATAATAACGCGGACGATGATAAAGTTTTATCAAAATAATCCAGAGCGTCTTAAAACTGGGAGATTTCGATCTATTTTTAGTTTTGCGGTTTACTTGTTTTTGCATTAACCATTATCGTATGTATTACTCAACATAGCGGCCTGATTGCGTGGTAAATAGAAATAGGAAATCAATAAGTTTATCACATTAGTCGATATCCTCCAGAAAATAAAATGTGTATGTAACCTCCAGATTTTTAACATCGTGCATATTTTCACCTTGATCATAGCTTCCTTCATCTTCCACGTGTGAATGCAGTCGTGATCGTTGCTTGCATTTCCTTGTTACGTCATTTCTGTTACAAATTCAAATCGATTACCTTGCCACTTCGTATTATTTTTACCATTTTATGTGTTAAATTATCACGATTTTGTATGCGTAGGTAATTTACTTTCTCGTTTAACGTTAGAAAAATAAACTCCCGAAGACAGTTTTCAGTTTCAGACTCTTCCACAGTAAGAGATAACCAAACATCCAGTTGACATCTCCATGTGAAAAAATAAAGGGAGCAAGTTCCTCTAGACTCTAGAGAATTTCCTTTTGACTTTTCCATGTCAAGTAAGAAGGATTTTCTTTAAAGGACTTCCGTGGTACAGTTTCAGGTCACTGAAAGTCCCAGATTCGCTCGACATTTAGTAATCGTCGTGCCGTGTTTTAAATTCCATCGATTTATATCTGTAAAATAACCGTGAAGAATTGGTTAACAGCGTTCAAGAGTAAAGTTAATGAATTTTTGGTAATATTCCGTCGTACGAGGGTTACGTGTCGGTTGCATTGGTTATCATGGACAGGCGTGGACGTGCTTTGCAGTTCCTTATTGCTTTGATGCGTAATGCAGCCTTGTACACCGAGGTCTTGCCGGAGCGGTATTGAAATTATTATATTTTATATCTGTAAATGTTTAATTGGCCTCGATTCACATCTCGGCGTTTGATTATAAAACAATGAGATCATTAAAATAAGATTATAACCAGAATAAATTGTTTTATCGCTGCTCCACATAACTGAAATTTTTAATCGTCCACAAATTTTCTCAGATTAAAGTATAGGTAATTGAAATCGTATATAATGTGTGTGTCATATACTAAGAGATAACTTGCTACATCCTCATTAGTTAACAACTATTTTAATGCTCTATTTCAACCGGCGATACAGACGATCTGCGAAAAAAAACTGTTACAAATCGATTCGGCGTTTTGAGAGAATCCATGCTAAAAGTAGAACGACCATTTAAATTTACGAGGTAGATCAGAAATCAAAGGTTATGCAAAACGGTATATGTTTGCATAGTTCAAAGTTCACAAATGATTACGAACCTTCGGCGTGAAAATTTTTTTAAGATGTCAAGGTTACAGATAATTATGTAATATTGCGGAAGTGCATACGAATGGCACATAAGGGCAATAAAATATTAATCAAGTATTTAAGCGCTGGTTTTACACAAATATGAGTAACAACAGTAATTAACCATTACCAGATATGGAAATTGTTAATAGATTAAATACCAAATTCGGAGAAATGCCAGGGCCACGCAGCCTTAGTGCGAGAAAAAATAATGCACAGTTAAAAAAGTTTAGTTAATAAAACTTCCAATTAATAAAATTGCTGAAATTCCAAAGCGGGCTAAATTTAGAGTTACGGAGGTTATCAAACGACGTAGAACAGTATTTCGATTCGAATAAGTCAATAAATGCAGACGGAAGATGAAAAATGCGGAAACTTTGCCTGTAACTAGACTATATTAAATCGTCATTTTTATACTTGATGTAACAAAATTTGCATGTTGAATACACAGACGTTTATTGAAATGATGTTTATTCATATCTAATATCAACGTCCGGGATATGCATTTATAATCGAGCGGAGTTACTAGCTATTTCTGTTTTATTTCTTATTACATACAATATCGAATAAACAAATACTTTATGCTTGTCTGAAACTTGTTATTGCTTGCTACGTTCAGATTTTTTGTGTAGATCAACCAACAAGGATTCCTTATTCCTTATTCAGATTCAGAGTTTATTAGTTTTGAGAACAATGAGATTTTTGTTAAAATTGCCAGAAGAACTGCAGATGAATGGTTTGAAATATATTGAAAGGTTATTTTTAGGCCAAAAATAAAATTAAATTTTTTCTAATCCGGACTTTTTTTAATTGAGCTTTCTTTGCAAGTTTTTATAACTTGCAAGGGAAGAACGAAAATCATAATATTCGTTACTTGGTAAAAATAATTAAATCTTTCCTGAACATTTGTCCTGACAAATTTTTTAGCAATTTAGTTGCTTGCTTAACATTTAATTTTTAGCAACCGGTGGGGAAATATCCACGAAATAGTAGTTCTTAAATTAATGTAAAAAAGGTTTGTTTTGTACTTTTTGATTCAAGTTTATTTCTTTAAAATTTAACAGAATTTTCAGCAGGAATTCAGGGCCCAAACTAAGCAAAAATGTAATAAAATCGAACGAATACAATAATGGAAACTCATCCAAAGCATTTATTTGTGTTTATTTCTTATTTCGTTTGCTGAATCTAAATTTACTTCGTGAAAAATTAACAAAATTTTCAAAATGAAAAACAGAAATCCATAAAGACCTAAACTAATCGAAAACATACCAATAAAAATCAAAAACTCATCAAAAACTGCCAAATTTTCGCAACTGATGTTTTTCAGAGATGGACAAGGAGTCAGCAGGGCGGGAAGCAATTTAAACTCGGAAAAAGGTGTAAGAAAATTTCGCAGCTAATATTTATTTTGTGTTTTTAATTTCTAATTGGTTATTCCAAATTTAGCAGAAAGCATTGTCAAAAGGCAAGCAAGGAGTTCAGGACGCAAACTAAATTAAAATTTAATGAAATCGAACGAATAAAATTAACGGAAACTTTTCCAAAAATAGCAAAATTTCCCAGCTGGTGTTGGTTTTGCGTTTTAAATCTCAATTTACTTCCTCAAAAATTAGCAAAATTTTCAAACTGGAGAACAGAAATCCAGAAAAACGTGAACTAAACTCAAACCTAATATTAATATTATTATTATCTATCTTATTTCTCGACTATACATTTGTCGGTTTAATTTCCGGGACTCAACCAGAGCCCTAAGGATTTCCTCTGCTAAAGGGCTTTACGCAAGATGTGTACTCAGCCTAGTAAAGCGATCTTTTGTGTCTCAAAGACTGTCGGTTTTCCTGCGATCAAATGAAGCTTGCTCTGAATTCCCTTTCTGATAATGCCTAGAGTACCTATCACCACTGCAACGGTTCTAGCCTTGGTGTTCAACATCCCTTTAAGCTCAATTTCTAGGTCTTTATATTTTGAGATCTTTTCGGTTTCTTGATCATGATGTTGTGATCGTCTGGTACAGCAACGTCTATAAGTAGACAGTTCTTGTTCTTCCTATCGTGGACCACTATATCTGGACGATTGGCAATGGTACGGTCAGTTTGAATACCGTAATCCCACAAGATGGTATAGTTTTGCGTGTTGATACCAGCGTCTGGGACATGTGAGTACCATTTATCGGACACTTCTACACCAACATCTTTGCATATTTTCCAGTACACATAACTGGCCACCCTGTTATGTCTGTGGGTGAACTCGTTTGCCGCTAAAGTGGTACATCTCGACAATATATGGCCGACTGTTTCCTCTGCTTAATGGCACATTATGCATTTGTTGTCGACTTGTAACTTTAGAATTCTCCGCTGATGGTACCTGGTGTTCAGCGCTTGGTCTTGTGCAGCAATAAGTAAGCTCCCTGTTTCTCCTTTCAAATCAGAACTACGGAGCCAGGCTAAGCTAAGTTCTTTATCAACGTATGGCTTGTTTAATTCTCTAAAGAACTGACCATGCCGGAGGTTTATTTTGAGTGCACTCTAATTTTGTCATTTTGTCTTATTATATTCTTGTGTGATTTTGGCTTTCATTTGTTTGTGTTCGATTTCATCCCTTTTATCCAATCCTAGGTATTTGTATACGTCATTCTGGTCTAACTGTTTGATGATTGATCCGTTGTTTAGTTGAGTATTTCGGCTTTCCACTCTTTTGCCCTTCTTATTTGCAATAGTTGCACATTTGTCCAAGCCGAACTCCATTTTAATGTCATCACTAAAGGTTTTAACGATATGTATTACTTTTCTAAGCTGCTCTTCGTTTTTAGTGAATATTTTGAGGTCATCCATATAAAATAAATGACTGACGGTGTTGTTATCATCAACTGCATATCTCCGTAAGGTTCAAAACACGTTCTTGTGCTATCCTTGATAATGCTTCATTTTACCGCCTCCACGATCGCTGCACCTCATTTCAAGTAGTTTTGCTCTCATTGTGACCTCTGCATCTGTGATTGTCTGTTCTTGACTGCTATTTTCTAAGCTAATTTCAGCTTCTGGTCGGTCAGCTTCGGTAACTTATAGCTCCTGGCATTGTATTTCAGGTTCATTTTCGTCTTCGTTCTGGTTTTCCTGTTCTACTGGTATGTCACGTGGTTGGTTTATATGTCTTCTTACTTCAAACCTGATGTTCTCCAACTCGATAGTGGTTAGCCATTTGTTGTTCTCTATACATCGATGTTGGGTAGCTAGCTTGTTAGCATCTATATCCGGAAAGATATTTGGATTCCTTTCTCGCCAGATTGTATACATGCCTCTAGTTTTTGGTGCTTCCATGTTGTTTTCAACCGTCCAATAGTAGGCCCACATCACATCCTTATATTGTTACATAGACCATTGTTGCTTTTTCTGCTTAGTTAGTCTATTGCCTGTGTTCTGAAGCGTTTTACCGGGTGGGTCAATTCGAGTTTCGTCCGTTTGATGTCCATACAGCCTATTTTGATCAGGTTGATCGTTGTTGTAGAATGTAGACTGTATTGTTTTCAAGTACCTACCTCAACCGGCGCCAGTCAGTTTAACGCACGGTGGTCAGTTGCCAGGGTGTTGCCGTCCCTCCCCGCCATAATCCATGGGACAGACCGCCAAGGCGGTGCAGGATTCTGAAGCATTTCTTCTACATGCCTGGGGTATATATATCTATGGGTTCTTAATTTCATTTTACTTATTCCAAATTTAGCAGAGTGTTAAAATGTTGACCAGGAATTCAGGACCCAAACTAAACTAAAATGTAGTAAAATCCATTGAATACAAAGTAACCCAAATTCATTCAGAAATGGCAAAATTTTACAGCTGGTGTTTATTTTCTGTTGTAAATCTGGATTTACCGCTTTAAAAATTAGTAAAATCAGGGTAGGAATTAAAAAGACGTGAACAAAAGTAAAACATAATTATAAAATCCAGGGTGAAAAATTTCAATGCTTCTACAGGAACTAGCAAATAGGACAGAGAAGTCAGCAGAGCGTCAACTAATCTAAAATCGATGGAAAGGAATAAACAAAAAAATACAAAAACTCCGCAGTTTGTGTCTGTTTTCCGTACTCAATTTTAAAACTTATCAATTTTTTTTAGAAATTCGGAAGAAAGAGAACGAAGTTAAAATTTAATAACAAAATCGACGAAGCGCTGTACTAAGCACAACCGGGTAGTAGACTACGTTATGGCATATACCTTTGGGGAGCTTCCAGCTTCTCTCCGGATGTGTTTATATGCCAGAAGAAAATTATCAGATGTATTGTGGGAGTATCTAATAGGCATATATGTCGAGTTCTATTCAAAAATCTGTCTATTTATCTATGAGCTATGCATTTATATCTTTGGAAATAAGTCTAAGTTTAAACTAAACCAGAATATTCATCAGATTGATACCAAACACAATTCTGATTTCTATCTGCCTAAAACTAAACTAACCCTTATTATGAGATCTCCCAACTACCTAAGGCTTTAGGCTTAAATTTTTTAATAAGCTGCCAACACAGATAAAGCTGTGTAGCTCCTCGCCTATTTTTAAAAATAAGCTTAAGCGTTACCTACTGGACAATTGTTTTTATACCTTACAAGAGTATTTTGTGTAATGTTTTGTGCCGTATATATTGTTGTGTAATCAAGGTGACTACAGAACAAAATATTGAACTTATTATGTACTACTCGTTGGACTAGCCAAATAATTGTTACAACAAAAAAAATATAAATGTCCCGTAAATCGAACACGTGTATCTTTGTCTGTGTTATGTACAGATGTATATGTGTAAATACATAAAATCAAATACCAAACAAAATATTCCGTATTTAAATTACCTGTAAAAACAAACATCAACAACAAAATTACTACGTTCCCAAAATACATGAACAAAAATTCATAACAAGCTCAATTTAAAGTTTTTACATGGGTTCTAGCTGTACCTAGTTAGGATTCAAAAGATTGCAAAAATTTAATGTTGACAAATTAATTTTAGATAAATGAATAGTAAATAAATTTAAAATCATACGTTCACAATTATAATTCATGAAATTTCGAATTAATAAATTACTTATAAAATTTTCCAAATTTCTACCTGACTTTATAAATTACATTAATAACAATTACAATAATCAAAATAATATGAAATGAAAATTATTTTAATCCACTTATCTGGTGTCTTCTCACAATTTCGGAAATGTTTTGTGAATCTTGGAGTCTGTCATCGCTGCATTCATAACCAGCTGTTCTGCATTGAAGCCCATAAATTTCAATTCCAACACTTTCAATGGTAAGTCTTTGTATATAATTGTCTTTTGCTTATTAATAATTTTTATCACTATTTAAAACTTTCTTTTATTTTCTTTAATAACTTTTATTTAATCACTTTTAATAACTTGTTTTCCTTTTCAGGGTCCTCGTTTTATGTTAAGGATCACCCTTCAAATACGTTGTTAAATAAAACGATGTTTTATTCAAAATAACAATTTAAATAATTTTATTTTAACGAAGAAAATTCACATTAAACAAATTAAACAACCCACTTGGTTTAGTTATCGACGTTTACATAAATGTAAATATTATTATTTTTATAACACTATTCAAAATTTCTTTACAGTTATTTATTATTAATAATTTTCACTTATACTTTATTGTTATTTATTTTAATTGGTTTTACTTTATTTTTAATTCAAATATTTAACTCATTTTATTAAAATCACTCTTAAAACACGTGATATTTATTTTAAAACAACTTGTTGCTACCCGACATTCAAATGTTTTAATTCTTCTAGAACAAACAAAAGAACGCAACTACGTCATAATAACAAACTTTGGGAGCGTTTCAGATACGTGCATCCCCAATGGATTTTTACGAGCAACTGACTGTAATTTCTTTTGTTAAAACCAAGTAAAATAAATAAATTTAGCCAATTTTCAAACCATCTTTAACTTTAACTACCTAATTACTCTTAATTATTAATCAAAATTAATTATTAACTAAATGAAAAATCTTTATACGAACTAACACTTACTTTTAACTAAATTTTTTATTTAAACTAATCCTATTTAAAATTAACTTTAAAGAAAATTTTTTTACTTCGTTCTTGGTTTAAAACCCTACTTGAATTTACCTATTTTTCAAAATTATTAATAACTAAACTAAAAACTATTCAATTATACTAATTATGATAAAATAATGAGATTTTGTCTCTTATCATTTTTCTCTATTTTCATCCGCTTAGCTGATAATTGCATTTGAAATTTGACGTTTAGTAAAAATTACATTATTATTAATAATTTTAATAATTATCGCTTTTAGTATTTAAATTATTGACAAAATTAAATCTCATATGCTCTAAAACATCTTAGTTATGTTTTAAACTTTGTCTTAACCTTTTAGAATAAGAAATTTATAACTTTCTATTTCTTACATACATTTGTCCTTGAAATTTATTTTTTTACATAATTACGTTATGATTTTAACTTTAATCATTATTTCTAGCACAACAAACTGATCTAAATGTTCCAAAAGACTACTTCATCAAGAAAAATCAGCTTTGTACTGTAAATTGAAATAAAAATCTGGATATTTGAATCTGTATCCTTGTCATTGTCATAACTTATTTGTTGTTAATATTTGCTTTATAGTATTTAATTTGTATTAATAAATCATAAACAATTAATAAAATGACTTTACATCAAAAATCAACTTGGTATTCAATTTCATATACTTGGTGTGTGTAAAATTGTGTTAACAAAATGTTCATAATTTGTATAAACTGTTTGTATTAATGGTATGAATGTATTAATGTTATTTTAAATGTTTTATGCTCAAAATACACAACAATATTTATATTATATTTCTTATAACCCTATTGGGAAATGCTTATATTTTAATGAGCACCATCTGCTACTAGACACGCTTATATTTATTATGTCGTATGAACATCTTTTAAAACAATAAACATTATTATTATTAAGCAAAGTATTCAAAAGCTTATTAAAACTTTCCGTAAAATTTCGTATTTATTTTAAGTCGTCTTTCAAAATTCGCCAAGATTTTTCAGAAATTCGAAAACGCTGAAATATGTTAAAATTGAATAATGAAACCGACGAAGAAAACTCAAAATGTCCAAAACTTCACAGCTGGTGTTTTGAGTCGTAAAAAAAATACTTTTTTCAAACTTCATAGTTTTTCGGAAGGTCGTAGGCTAAGTTAAATATTAATAAGAAAAGTAACCAAAAGCGTATTAAAATTTTCTACAAAAACTACTGCTTGTTTTGGGTTGTGAATCTCAATTTTTTACAAAATTCTCAAAGTTTTTCAAAATTAAAAGGGCCTGAACTGAGTCAAAAATTTAATAATAAAATAGATAAAGAAAAGTATCCCAAAATTTTAAAAATTTTGCAGCTGATCCACAGTTTTTCAGAAATCTAAAAAGTCGTAAACTAAGTTAAAAATCCAATAATAAAATCAGTGAAAAAAGTAACTAAAATTTCCTAGCTTTTATTTAATTTAAGTTGTGAATCTCAGTTTTTTTAGAATTCGCAAAGTTTTCACTGTTTTCAGAAAGTCAGAAAGATGTGAACTAAAATTTAATAATAAATCGATAAAGAAAAATAATCCAAAAACATAAAAATTTCCGTAAAATTTTTCAGGAATTTGAAGTTAATTATAATAAAATCAAGGAAGAAAATTTATTAAAAATTGTGAACCCCAATTAATTTTAAGGACGTAACCCAAGGTAAAATTTAATATTAAAATCCACCAATAAAGTTTAGAAAACACCACTGAAAAATTTTACAGTTGACCAGTTAATTAATAATGATTAAATTAGAATTTTTCAGTGCTTGTCAAAGGGATGAGAATAGGTTTTTATTTTTTTTTGTTGAAATTTGATTTTGTGATTAATATCCTTCAAAGTAATTATTTAATGAGTTAACTAAATTTTAATTTTACATTTTGAAAACTTTTCCAAATTTCAAAAATGAGACGTTTTGAGTGGTTATAAATTGTTTTATAAAAGGAATCCCGTTGGGTCCATGAGTAATTTGCAGAAGGATTACATTTAATTTAAATCAACAAGGATAAACGTCTAAACGAATTAATTAATAAAACATTTTCGTTGTAATTTAGAATTAGATAAAAAATTGCGTCAACTCAAAGCAGTTAAGGTAAAACGTGTGTATAATAGTTACGCTTTTAGATTTTATCACACAAATTTATTTATAGTGTATAGCGGAACGTTCCATACAAAGCGGTTTTGTTTAAATAATCATTTATTAACTTTCGTGTAATTAAACGCGATTACGTTATTTCAATGATTTTAACAGAATGCAGTAATCTGTCATGGTTTAGGGACACTTAACTGTTGGTATTTTTATTGTTGGTGCTAAATTTTCTGACCTTGAGGACCGCTTTCGATATGATATATGAGTCGAATTCAATCTCTAAACACTGACCTACTTAACAATGCAGGATGTATGCGTACTCTCTTCACTATAATTTGCTACAAAAGCTGATCATCTCATCGTCCTTTTAGTTATAGTTTAACCATTCATACTCAGGGCCGGATTAATCAATCAGGTGCCCGCAAGGCCAAAACTATATCTGCCCTTTGATCTAAATCTTGTTAGAAAGTTGATATGCACACACAGATGTAAAGAGAAAGGCGATTGATATTCGTTTATTATGATGGCGTTGATGCAGATTTTCAATTTTTATTTTACGCCTTTTAACAGAATTATTCTTTTAGACTGTAGTTAGAATTTGGTTTGATTTGGCTTTGTACTAATAACGGCACTGAATTTAACCTTGCACTATACTGCGAACGTAACCTCAATGCTTTTTTTATATCGATTAAAACAGAATTGAATTTTAAATATTGCCAAGATAAAAAGGTCAATCTCAGCTGAAATTATTAAGTGTATCCTTGCATAATACCGAGTTTTTAAACTGTTTAATAATACATAATGAATGCAAATTCTTGTGCCAATTGTTATCGTTTCAGGAATTCCTTCTTATTTGTTTTTAACCAAAGAAATGCCCTTTTTTGGAATTTTTGAAAATTACGCGGCGTCTTCAAAGTGTTTTTTCAAATTAGTTGAAACATAAACATTTTTGGAAATCCCTCATATTTTCAAACATTGAGATCTTATTTCAAATTTTTTTAATTGGTAAAAAATTGCTTCAACAATGTTTGAATTATTATAACTGACGAATCCTTTTTACATAAAATTAGGTTATAATTAGTTATTTAAGAAATAAACAAGTTCGTTGCTCCGAACGATTCGATAATAAAAATTGTTCGAATCAAGGAATTAAATGCTCTTCGATTATTAATTAAAAATATAAGTAGAAAGTTTTCTCCATTGTGCTTCAGCTAATTTTGCAATATTATAACTTTTCATTGTATTTATTAAATTGATACAGTACGAGACTGTAAAGTATTTATTATCTAAAAATCCATGAAACTTTAGAAAGTGTTTATTTTGTTTCTTTCTTTGTGTAAATATAACTAATGGTTATATAGGGAAAGTATGGGCATAATGCCTTTTACGTGTGGTTTATTAGCTGTAAAGTTACAAAAAAATTAACCGATTTGTTTATTTTTGATGCTCGTTGCTACCGCGTAGGTTTATAAAATAAACTTTCATTTTGTGCATCCTGAAAAGTCGTGATTTAATAAATTGTGTTTTTCTTCGAATTACCTATTTCATTTTTTTTTAATTAAAAATTTAAAATAAAAATTAATCCAAGGCAAATCATGAATTGTTTGGTTATTTTTGACAAAAAATTGTTTTACACTTTCAACAAGTCTTCTTTTTCTTCTATTGCTTAAGTCTTCTTCAGGCATTGGCTTGGGTATCTATTAAAAAAAGTCCGTAAAATACTAAAGAAACATCTTCAAATTAGACGTTTGTGGTTTGTCTGAGGTTGCTTAAAAACCCCTTAAAAATATTGAAAAATACTCAGTTGGAGGTATAAACAAATAAATTTGTTTTGTAAAAACCCATATTTAAAATATCGCTTTAAGTAAAAAAATTCCAGCGGTAAACAATTAATAAATTACACAATTGAATTTGTAAGACTATTATAATTTACTCAGTGATAAAATCGATTTATCTTTCGTAAACAACTTCGTAATAACAATACAAACATCGTCATTTTTGATTCGTTTATTTTTTACGGTTCTTTGTCCTGGCGCAAGATTTTTTGAATATTATTTTTTCAATGCCTCGGTTAGAATAATTTACTGAGTTTTGAGGTGATTTAGGTTTTCTGTAATTTAAAGCAAAATGTCTCTTGAGAGTTAAAATTTTAATTTTTCTGGTGTATTTGCTAATTATTAATACACAGTTTAATTCTTGTTTTTATTTTCAGTTTTCACATTGCATAGGTATTTTTATTATAATGTGTGTGTCCGCATTGTTACCATGAATGATTAAACTTCTCTTTTTTAAATGTTAATTCATAAATATGTTTTTGGGGTTAAATTCGTAGGTTTTTTGTATTATCTGTGAAAAATCCTTTTGGGTAATCTTTAAATCCTTTTTAAAGAATGCCATGCCATAACCAGTAATAAATATAAATTTTTGTTTAGTACGAATGTTAACATTTTCGGTTAAAATATGGGGGAATCCTTGATCCTTAAAGCCTCATTTTTTTTTATAAGATTACCATTTCATAACAAATAATTTAATTTTAATATCTTCGGGTTAAAATTTGCCAAGTCGTCTAATTTTTTGTTTAATGTTAATGCCTTTGAAAATATATTTATTTAAATAAATTTTGTTCTGCTTTTTATTTTCTGAGGGTTCCTTTAGGTAATATTTCAAACTTCTTCTTTTATGAATGTCAAATTGTAATAAATAATATATATAATTTCTTAATGCAAATAATCTTCTTTCTCTTTTACCCTCTTATACCTTTACAGTGTCGAGGGGGTCGGACACACCCAGCCGCAGAGTGGTCACCCATTCTAGTTCTGACCAATTCTTAATGTTAATATTTTCGGGTTAAAATTGTTCAATTTTTTATTTTCTAGAGTATCCTTTTGGTAATCCTTAAAGCTTCCTTTTTAGGAATACAAGTCGTATTTAATAATAATCGTAAATGTTTTGTTTAATGTTAATGTATTCGTAAAAACGTTTTTGAGGTTTCTGGGGAATGTTTTTTAAGTAATAAATAATAAATGTAAATTTTTTGTTTAATGTTAATAATGTATTCCTCAATATGCTTCTTTTTTAATTTTCTGGAGAATCCTTTTGAAGCTTCAAGCTAACAAATATTAAATCCAATTTTTGTTTATTGTTAATAATGTCTTCCTAGATATGTTAATATTTTTGGGTTAATTTTTCTGTTTCTTATTTTCTGGAGAACCCTTTGGCAATCCTCAAATACGTTCTTGGGAAGGCAATGTCAACTAATAATAAATATTTCTTTGTTTAATGTTAATAATATTTTGGAGAGCATGTTGATAGTTTCGGAATACATTGTCTTTTATTTTTTGAAAGATCGTTTTGGCAATCCTCAACAGTTTCCTAATACTACGTGGGTACGTGGAAATTAGTAATAAATATATTTTTTAGTGTTAATCATGCATTTATAAATATGTTAACATTTTTGGGATAAAATTTGTTCTGTTTTTTATTTTCTGGAGAATCCTGTGGTGATCCTCATCCTTTTTTAAGAATGCCGTGTCAACTAACGATATTTTCTTTTGTTTAATTTTAATAATGTTTTGGTAAATATGTTAACATTTTCTTTTATTTTCTGGGAAATTCCTTTATCTTAGGGATTCCATGTCAATTAATAATAAATATTTTTTGTTTATTACTAACATATTGTAAAATATTTTCGGGTTAATATTAGTTCCGTTTTTTTGTTTTCTGGAGAACCCTTTTGACAATTCTTTAATTTTTCTAGTGCTATGTGTTAATAATTATTAATAGTTTAATTCATGTTTTTGTCTTCAGTTTTCATATTATTTTTATAAAAATGTATGTACCCACATCGTTACCATCTAGTGGATTAAACCTTTTTTAAAATGTTAATTCGTAAATATGTTCGGGGTTAAATTTGTTCAGTTTTTTTTTATTATCGGAAAATTCTTTTGGGTAATCTTTTTTAAGGACACCATGATTAGTTGATAATGTCTTTATTAACATTTTAACTTATAATAAATTTTGTTCTGTTTTTATTTTCTGTCAAATCTTTTGATAATCCTCAAATCCTTTCCTAGGAATGCAATATCAATATTTTTTGTTCAATGTTAATCATATTTTTGAAAGCATATTAATAATTTTGGGATAATATTTGTTCTCTCTTATTTTCTAAAGATTCCTTAGGTAATCCTTAAAGCTTCCTGTTTTAGAAATACCATGTCGAAATTAATAATAAATATAATTTTTGGTAGTGTGAATCGTGTATTTATAAATGTATAAAAAATGTTGTAAACATATTTTCGGAATACATAAATGTTTTTTATTTTCTTGATAATCCTTTGGTAATGCTCTTCCATCTTTATTAGGAATGCTTTGTCAGCTAGTAATAAACATTTTTTGTTTAAAGTTAACGATGCTTTTGTAGGCATGTTAAAAGGTTCGGAATTAAATTATTTTCTGGAGATGTTTTGGTAATCCTCGAAGCTTCCCGTTTAAGAAATGCTATGTCAAAATTAATAAATTAATTACAAATATATTTTTTCTGTGCTAATCATTTTCGGCATAAAATTTATTCAGTTTTATTTTCTGTAGAATCCTTCTGGTAATCCTTACAGCTTCCTTGTTTAAAAATACCATCACGTAATAAATAATAAATTTAATTTTTTTGTTTAATGTTAATAATATATTTGTAAATACGTTATCTTCATTTTAAAATTCGATCTGTTTTTTTTTTATTTTCTAGGGAATCCCTTTGGCAATCCTTAAAAGTTTCGTTTGTTAAGAATGCCTTTTCGCAACAAATAATAAATGTAATTTTTTGCTTTTAAAGTTAATAATGTTTCGTAAATATGATAATATTTTTGGCGAAATTATGTTTTTAATTTTCTGCCATGTTAACTAATAATAATTTTTTTTTGTGTGTCATGTTAATAATGTTTTTCAAAGCTTGTGAACAGTTTGGAAATATTTTTTTTCTGTCTTATTTTCCAGAGAATCCGTTTTTGAATCCCCAAAGCTTCCTCCCTTTAGAAATGCCATTTTAAAATTAATAATAAATATTTTTTAGTCTTAATCATGCATTTATAAATATATGTATTAACATGTTTGGGATAAAATTTGTTGTTTTTTATTTTGTGGAGAATCGTTTGGTAATCCTTAAATACGTTTGTAGGAATGCCTTGTCATTCTTGCCACCTAATATGTTTCTATTTAATGTTAATAAACCCCCTCACTAATAAGTGAGTAGATTTGAAAACAGTACAAAGTATAAGAGAAAATATAGGGATTCGTACATGCTAATAATAATGCTTTTGTAAGTATATCAACAGCTTCAGAATAAATTTATCTTCTGGAGAATCATTTTGGTAATCCTCAAAGCTTCCTGTTTTAGAAATACCTTGTCACCATTAACATTTAAATATTTTTTAGTGTTAATTATTTTCGGGATAAAATTTGTTTTTGTTTTCCAAAGAATCCATTTTGGTAATCTTCAAACCACTTTTAGCAATGCCATATCAACTATCAACTAATAATATTTTTTCGTATATTATTATTAGTGTTTTTGTAGTATGTTAATAGTTTCGGAAAAACGTTTTTTCCATCTTTTATTTTCTATTTTAAAAGCATGTTAATATTTTCGAATTTTTTCTTATCTGGAAAATCAATCCTTTTGGTAATTTTCAAAGCTGCCATTTTAGAAATGCCATGCTGAAATTAATATGTAGTAAGTAAATATAGTTATTTAATGTGTTAATCATTTTCGGGATACAATTTATGATTTTTTATTTTCTGGAGTGGTAATCTTAAAATCATTTTAAATTTTGTTTAATGTTAGGTAATAAGGTTTTTATAAGTTAGTAGTTTCGAAATAATAATAAATATTCTTCTTTGTTTAATGTTACTAGTGTAGGAATAAATCATTTTCGTATTTTTTCTGGGGAACCCTGTTCATAATCCTTAAAGCATTTCTTTTGTAGAAATGCCATGTCGAAATTAGTAATCCAGATATTTTTAGTGGTAACTGTGCATTCATAAATGTGAACATTTTCGGGATAAAATTTGTTATATTTTTTAAGGGGTAAGGTAATCCTTTTCATCATTCAAGGATGTCATGTCCTATTTAATAATAAATAGAGAAGCCGGTTTCATTTTGTTTCCAAAATTTGAGGCTATGGATGATACTTTCATATTACATCGAATTTGTTTTAGTCCAGGTTTTCCTTTTCTGAAAATATTAATTTGTGGTTAAGAGTAGGTAAAAGTCATTCGTTATTTGTTATTTAGTGTTCCAAGTATCTGAAATATGCAGTCTGTTGGAAGATTTTTCTTCGTAAATTAATAATGAAAGTTTTGTAGATTTTCAATTTTAGGCCTTTTTTATCCTACATTTAAAAATAAATATTGGAGAATTTCACTGTTTTTAAGCGATGCCTAATTTAAAATTTGAAGTACCTACATTAATTTTTTTGTATTGCCTGTAGATGTTCTTTTCGTCCCTAGAAATAATTATGAATACAAATAAAATAAAGTTTCATCGTCCTGACTTACATTTTAAAATCAAGGAAGATTAAAAAATGGGTATTAATGGAAGTTATCGAACAAAAATCAAGGTCGAGATCGACATTGTTATCATAGCAATATGTAAAGTGAAACAACATACATAAAATACAGTGAAACAAGTAACAATTAACATGCTGTAATATATAAACATGTTTTTGCATAATTGCATTACTGCATTACTTAAGAAGATGAAATATCTCGAAGCACGTGGCTGAAGTGTAGTGCGGCGCTTCAGTTCTGATGTAATATTGGTGCACCAGTTAGTATTATGTACCTAGTCACGTTTCACGACACAGGAGCACATGTTCTGGACATAGCAAATGTACTGGGTCCGTATAACTGGGGCTATTCTGTAAGCGATCTTATTCAGGCACGCCGATTTACATAACCATTATTAAATCAATTCGAAATAGCCTCAAGGAAGGACCTTCAAATTAGACCTGCCAAAACCAAGTACCTGCCCAAATATGATAGTATAACTGCATGTGACTCAGAGGCAAGCAGCAACGCGTGATCTTTCTTAGGATTTCCTTTAATAAACTTCACGCTTTACTTTTTATGTACAAATACAGAAATGTCTGCGTTCGCCTTGGCAATTTCCTAGAAAATGGAACGGTGCTTTATTAATATGTACTGCGCGGAAGTTCGGAAGATGATTAGATTCCTGGGAAAATCTGAAAATATCAAATTGCGAATACATCGCATGCTTTACTTCCTATGACAATAGACAGAACATCAAAAAAAAGGTCACAAAAAAGAAATGACTCAATCTACGCGAGATATTATGCTTGTGATAAATCGTCGAGGAATTTTTGAATTACATACTAGAACTACTAATTTAAGTACACAATCTATTCGGTGTTCTTATCAGCTATTTAATATGTGTACTTATTTATTACTTCCAGTAATTCTGAACGGAAGGCAATTAAATTAAATGACTGGATTCACGAAGTATGTATTAAATAATTTTACAATTTTACTGTTCTAATTAAAATATTGAATTGTCGCTCGCTAAAATTGATTATTTATACTCATTCTTTCCTTAGGCGTTTCAAATGCTTACGATTTTGAAATTTTTGGAGAAAGCGATCGTGGTCGAAGAATCGCCTGAAAAGCAGCTTAAACTTCGTGTAAGAACCTTGATTAAAAATAATATTTTCAACCTTTTGGGTTCGATCGAAGGATTCAGAGGACACCTTTATTAAACAATTGTTAAAAATCGGTAATTTTAAAATAAGCACGGAATTAAATAATAAAATATGCTAAAATGCTTAATTTGTAAATTTTCACATGAAACAACCGTTGCGTCCCAAACTTTGTGTATTATTTCAGATTAGTATTGGCCTAATTTCGATTATAAAATCCTCCTTGCATAACCTGGAAATATTTATTATTTAAATAAACTTACGATTGTTCAACATTCGTTTCGTTATTTTTTTATTAGATTTATCACTCGTAGACTTGTTTAAACATGATGTAACAGATATTGTTTGGAACTTATTGAGAAATGAACATTTTCGATAATTATTTCATATTAAAAACTGGTTTTTGTTGTTAATATAAGAGGTAAACAAATTCGTTTTATTTTTAGCTTAAAAATGGCGTTAGGGAACTCCCAATGAAAGTTTGCGGATTTATTATTGTGGCTTTGAATATAAATTACTCGGATATCTTTTGAATTTTGAATCACTTAACAAATTTTTGTTGAACATCATTCTTGCTTTTTTCTGCTATTATTGTTATTATCATTATAAATATTTACAGGCTGGTTTTATGAGTGTCAATAATTTATAGCTGGTTGCTAATTAAGTTAAAGTGTTATTACTTATTACAATGTATTAAAACATACAAGGAAGAATAAACTTGTAATAAATTAGCAACAAATGTGAAATGACTTGCGGGTGCTGGATATAACAACATATTCAATGCAAGGGCTCTATCATAAAATCAAGGGTAAAATATGTCATATTTCAGTAAATACGTAGGTGTAGCTATAAATTGAATGCTGGAGCTTCAAATTTATATTTAAATTTAGTCGTCAATATGCTATTAAGTATTGATCTATCAGGTACATAAAAGCGAATTAATTTTCTATGAACTTGACCAATTCCGCGGATATTATTTGTAATTTCAGATCTATTTCAGTATTATCGTGCAAAACAAACCCTGAAACAAATTATTTTTTTCCGATCTAAAAACAGCCGTAGATTTTTAACGCTAACAACGATTAACTATAATAGTTGTAAGACTTATCGGCTTATGATTTATACTTCTACAAATGTATTAATTCCGTAGATGTTTGGAAACATGGACATTTACTATGATAATAATTATCATAATTAATGAAGATTATTACTTTACGAATGCAACTGCGAATTTTACGCTCCGCACTTGCAGCCAACAAAATCAAATAAAATAAAGTGCTGAATCAGTATTTTAATTGCAAATATAATCTCGAAAATATGCCTCAATGTGCTGAAAATCCGCAATGGAAAATTGAGAAATGAGTGTGCATTTTAAAAGGAATCGATAAGATTTTGAATTTATTAGTTTCTGGCTTTTTTCCAGGTCATTTGATTTTCATTTAATTTCCACAGGGTTCTCGCGAATTTTAAAGGATTTTAGCCATTTTTAATAAATGTTGTTTTTTTAGAATTTAATATTTATTGGATCACAATTTTTAAAAAATGCAATTTTGTCCTGATTTTCTTCTACTTTTAGTAACCATCAATTAATACAAATCTTCAATGATTCTTACACATTAACAAAGGAATCCTAACGTTTACTTTTCATGGGAATTTTAAAAAATTTCGAATGTTTTTAATTACAGTGAAACTCGAATGTAACGATTTTGAAGGGACCAACAAAATTTTGTTGTTATAACCGAGTTCTCGCTACAACCAATCCTGCATAATAACATGTCCAGTTTTCATATTTTAGTAAAAAGAAACATCTAAAAAAGTATTACGTATTAAATGAAGATACATAGATACATTCTAGTTTTATAGTGATATAAAATATCAAAAAAGTATTGTTTGACTAATATTAATAGGTTTAAAGAAACTCGTAATTTTTGTCTGTTGTAATAGTCGCTTCCAGTAAAGTTTTTCTAGCTTTTTTCTTACAATACAAACATTATGGAAACACTCAGTATCAGCAGAATCTTCACAGAACCTTTATAACAACCTAGCAGCAAGCAGCATCTAACGCTAAAGCGTCGCTTTTAAATCCGTAGGTGGGACTTCGAGCTGTTTTTCTTTACTGTCATCATCGTGTATTGCAATTTTGAATACTTTGTGCGATTTATTGGTCACTTATCAATTTACTTGTAACAAGATCGCTATCGATAGATACGGATGCATCAAACGGCACATCACTGCAACAGTATTTAAAGCAATAACACATTGAGGTTTCTTTGCTGTTTAAACCATTCAAGAAGAGCTTGGTCGACGGCAACGTGTTGAGGTGTACGTAGTTTTTCTGATTTGATTTCGTTTTTATCGAATGCAATACGAAAAGATTCGCGGCTTTTCATATTGTCTGTAAGGTAGAATTTGATATATTATCAAACTTCCAACGCGACACACATCAGCCTTTCTGCCGTCTGTTTCTATTTCATTTTTCATTAACGATCATTTTCTGTTCACTTGAAAATTACTTACGTTTACTCGACTTTCTTATTAACTGTTAGGAGTAAAGGAGCAACTGAATTTCATTAACAGCATTTCAGACAAACTACAGGGAATTCATTTCCGCTAGCAATGCAAGTCTGCTCTTGTCGAACGTGACTAAATTAAGATCACAAAAACTATTGATTACTTCTATTTAAAAGTGTTATGTGTGTTTTCGAAGAGAAGTCAATACCTTGATTAATATTTAAAAATTACAATTTTCTTGTGTTTTTAGTACTAACTATGTATTAATAAATATAAATTTTCAAGGATTCAATTCTGACTATTATTCCAGTTTTGTCTTAATTTTCTGCTCTTTTAAGTAACTATCAATTAATATTGATATGATATTTACCTTTGGATATTGATTAGAGATTCTATTACTGTAATTAGTTAAAGAAGGTTAATTTTCATAAAGATTATTAATGCAGAATTTATTATAAAAATTGTAACATCAATTTTAAGTAGCTAGATTAAATTTAAGTTGTTAATGTAAATAAGTTATTGTTATAATCATTGTTAGAATATAATTAGCTAAATTAGTAGCCGTACAAATTTAAATTGTTTATCATACAAACTTTGTAAATATAGTTGTTATAGTGAAACATTTTATGTAAAAAATCTTGGATATGAAGAAAAACAAATTGATAAATAAGAGATTATAATTTGGTCCTCCCAAATTATTAAATCTCAACCAAATATTTAATTTGAAACAGTGTTAACGATAATTAGAATCAATTGATGATGAGAGTAGTAAAAATTTCTATCTATCTTTGATAATTTATGGGCATTTTAGAATTTAATATTTTGATCAAAAATTGAGATTTTGTCCTAATTCCCCCCCCCCCACCTTTTCTTTTTAAAAAACCAGCAATTATGTAATATGAATCTCCAAGAATTCTTACACGTTAATATAAAGGAATCCTTTTCAAAGGATTTTAAAAAATTTCAGCTATTTTTAATAAATCATGAGTATCTATTTTGAAATTTAATATGTCCATCAAAATATGTATGTATAAAAAATTGCAATTTTGTCCTGATTTTCTCCTCTTTTAAGTAATTATCAGTTAATGTAAACCTTCAAGGATTCTTTCACATCAATACAAAGGAATCCTTACCACTATTTTTTCATGGGTTGTAACTATGATAGCAGTCATAATCTGGTACGTCGTAAAGTAAGTGTCATGAAATAGAAAGAAACATAAATTATGTTTCTACTAAATTACCTCGTTAATTTAATTATTTGTGGCAGTTAATTATTAGACGTTTTATCTTCGGTGCCTCTGTTATGTAGTTGGAGTATTTAACAATGTTGCAAATGGTGAAACTGGATTGGGTGATTGTAAGTTTTAAGTTGAAATTGCTTGCTTTCGCTTTTGTACATGAATTAAAGATTATTTTATTTATCTGTCCACCGTATTTGGGGAATTTGTTTTGTTTAGATAATTATTAAGGATCCCCTTAAACAAGTATCATGGCACAGTAAATAATAATATTTGTATAACCACAAACTGCAAATGAAATACGAGAGTTATTATTACATTTATACATTTAACAACTGTTACGTCGTACATATTATATACAACTCGAAAGGAAAAAACAAACGGAAGTGCTGATAATTTAAAATTTAAACTAGTCAGGGTTTGCGTTACTACTGATACGTATTGATGTTTAAAAATTTATTGATTTATTTGTTTATTTTCTAATGTTATAGTTGACAGGTACAACCTTTTGTTTATAAACCGTTTTAGTGTAATTCACAAGCCCGAAAGGGTACAAGCAACAACCCGTAAAGGTTATATGTTTGTTGAAGTTAAATATTGTGTAATAATAACAAACCTACAAAAGAACCGCGTTAAATCCATAGGATTAAAAGTTTGATTAACCTTTACTTTGTGCTCGTAAAAATACTTTTTGATGAATTATGAATCAGAGCTTTTTTTAATAAATGAAAACTTCACAATTCAGTAAGAGTGGATGATTCAGCGGAATAAAAAAAGACGCAAGGAAATGTAGAAAAACGTAAAACAATAAATTAAATCTCGATTTCAACGTTAATAAAGCTTCCATTATTAGTAATATTTAAACTGGATCTTCCAAATAAATTACTAATTATATTAGTTAAAGCAAACACAAGGACAGCAAATTACTACACGCATTCAAAATAATGACTGAGCAGATTTTACCACAAATACCGGGGTTAAACAAATGGATGTCACTATTATTCACCGTCACATATGAGGAGATAAAACGTATAACGGAAATTAACAGACGCCCAAAGAACAGATTTTAGTAAGTTGTATTTAACAGGGGTGCAGTGGAATGGTTGTAATAAGGACTTTTGTAGATTGGAAAATGAAAATTTGTGGTATTCGAAAAACAGTTTGGAATTTTTTGCAGGGTTGGATTTATAAGTATTTTAGGCAGAAAAGAACAGAAAATTCGCCCAACTTTTGTAAAAGGTTACTCATTGTAATTTCATTTGTTTCTTAAATATTCCTGATGATGTTGGTTAATTCATAAATAGTTTACCGTTTATATTATTATTGTTTTAAGATTTATACTGGTATTTTATATTCTTAAAAATAACGATTTTTTTCTGTCACATTTTAAGTTGATATTTTTATTATTTTGTTTATATCACGAATAAACGTTTTTTAGATTTTCTCAGCTATCTTGCAATTTTCAGAAAACCTTGCTAAATCCTGAAATTTAATTTGATAATTTCACTGAACACGGTCTGTTAATTTTTTAAAATTTTCATCTTTAATCAATTAGTATCTGATTTTCTCTGACATTCTGTAAGCTAATATCGGATTGCTTTGTTTGTATTCTGAATAAATGCTTTTAAATTTGCAGTAAACCTAGTTAAATCATGAAATTTCATTTCATAATAACACGTTACTTTGTTAGTTAGTTTTTTAAATTTTTTCAAAGCTGATCTCTGATTGTAATGATCAAAAAACCTCTTAAATTCCGAAATTTAATTTGGTAATTTCATTCAACATGGTTTTTTAATTTTCCCATTTTTATTTTTAATCAGTAACTTGTGTGTAAAGCTCGTATAACATTAGCAGATTTTGTTGATATTCTAAGATTTTTTATGTAATTTTATAATCTAATTTCTGTTTGCCCTTTTTTCAGCGGCCTATAATTTTCACAAAATCTTGTTAAATCCTGAAATTTAATTTGGTAATTTCGCTTATTATTTTATTTATTTTTAATAAGATAATTAGTAGAATATGCTGATATTTAAAAAAAATTTCTGTCGTTTCTCATTGTATTGTATGTATCATTCATAAAGGCTTTTAGATTTTTTCAGCTGATCTCTAATTTTCAGAAAACCTTGTTAAATTGTGAAATTCAATTTGGCAGTTTCATTTAGCACGTTGGCCTGTGAATTTTAATTGTTATTTTTTTAAATGAAGCTTACCGCCTGTGTGTCATGCTTTTATAGGTACAATTTGTTGATATTTTAAGATTTTGTTTTTGTCAATTTATGAGCTAATTTCTGATTGTTGGCTTAATTCAGATTTATTTCTGTTGGCCTGTAGTTTTCAGAAAACCTCACTAAATTCTGAAATTTAATTTGTTAGTTTCACTGAACACGTTTGTTTGTTAGTTTTATTGATTTTTATTTTTAATCCGTTGTCAATACATATATGTTTTTTCTGTGATTGTTTGTGTTATGTACCTACAAAGGCTTTCAGATTTATTGCAGCCGAGTTGAAATTTTCAGAAAACCTTGTGAGATCTTAATATTTAATTTTATAATTTCACTTAATGCATTGGTTTGTTAATTTTATTTATTTTTGTTTTTAATCCATTGTCTTTATGCAATGCTTTTATAACGTTAGCAGAATTTGTTGATTTCATTTTGTAAGCTATTTTCTAATTGCTTCGTTTCTGTGTTTCTGACTATTTTGTTTGTATTATGCAGAAACGCATATTTAGATTTTTTACAGTTCCCTGTAATTTTCAAAAAGCCTTGTTAAATCCGGAAATTTAATTTTGTTAATTTCACTTGACACGTTAGTTTGTTAATTTTATTTATTTTTACTTTTAATCCAGTCACGTTGCTTTGCTAATTTTGTTTATTGTTTGTTTATAGCGCTTCTACCACATTAGCAGAGTTTGTTGATATTTTCAGAAGTGTTTCTGTCAGTTTGTAAGTTAATTTCTAATTGTTTTGTTTGTGTTGTCAATATACGCGTTAAATCCTGAAATTTAATTTAGTTATTTCATTTAGCACTAGCACGTCGGTTTGTGAATTTTATTTATTTTTTAATGAAGTTTACCGGTTTAATAGTTGTGAATTTTATGAGCTATTTTCTGATTGTTTGTATTATGAACAAAGACTTTCAGATTTATTTCTGTTGGCCGGTAGTTGTCAAAAAACCTCGTTAGATCTTAAAATTTAATTTGATAATTTCACGTAACACTTGTTAATTTTATTTATTTTTATTTTGAATCCGCTGTCGGTGTGTAATGGTTTTATAACACTTTCAGGATTTGTTGATATTTTTAAGATTTTTTTCTGCTATTTTGTAAGGTAATCTTTGATTGCTTTGTAAACTAATATCTGATTGCTTTGTTTGTATTATGATTACAGATTACATGATTTGTAGATTTTTGTCAGTTGCGCCCTGTAATTTTCAGAAAACTTCGATAAATCCTGAAAATTAATTTAACACGGTGTGTTAAGTTTGTATCAGTTGTCCGTCTGTAATGCTTTTATAATATTAGCAGAATTTGTTGATATTTTCAGATTTTCTGCTGCCGCTTTGTCCTGAAGTTTAATTTGGCAATTTCACTTATTACATTGTTTGTTAATTTTATTTTTAATACGTTGTCTGAACGTAATGCTTTTATAACACTTGCAAAAATTGTTGATATTTGATTTTTATCTGTCATTTTGTAAGCTAATTTTTCATTGCTCCGTTAGTATTGCTCCTTAAATGCTTACATTTAATTTGGTAATTTCGCTTAACACGTTGGTTGATTAATTTTATTTTTACTTTTAATTCGTCGTCTTCTAGCGCTTTTGCAATAACAGCTGCATGATTTGTTGAAATTCCAAGATTTTTGTGTAGTTTGCTGAGCTAATTTCTGATTGCTTTGTTTGTATTAAGGACCTAGGCTTTTAGGTTTTTAGCTGACCTGTAGTTTTAAGAAAACCTGGTTAAATCCTGGAATTTAATTTGGTAATTTAATCCGGAAATTTATTTTTGTTAACTTCATTTGACACATTTGTTTGTTAATTTTATTTATTTTTAATCAGTTCTTTATGTATTTCATAATATTTGTTGATATTTTCTATCAATTTCTAAGCCAATTTCTGATAATAATAAGTAATAATGTTTATTATCCTTAAGACAACAACTGTTGTACAGGACTAGTCAATAATATACCAATTATTATAAGTACACATAGTGACAAAAGACAAATCAATACACACAATGCAGACACTACAATTTCAGAACATTCAATTTAAAAATTCCTTAATAGAGTATAAACACTTTCAAACAAGAAATGGCTTCAGACGACCCTTAAATTGTGCCAAAACAGTACACTCCCTAACTGCAGCAGGCAAGGTATTACAATGGTCTTATTTGTACCTACTGTGAATAAAGGCATGTAGAGCTTTTTCAGCTGCCTTGTAGTTTTGAGAAAATCTCGTTAAATCCTGAAGCAAGTTTTGTTATACTTAATTAAACATCAGAAAACCAATGGTGTGAATTCGTTTAAAGCCATTAATTTGCCTTCAAGTTTTCACAAAATAAATATTCTGAAGGTGCCTTCAAATCTTCGGATGTCTTTAAGGCATTTTCGTTTATTTGTTATTCGACGCATCTATTTTACCAAGGTGTTAAATGTCGTGAAAAATGTTCCTAATTTCTAAATATTAGCGTAGGTATAATAATTAAGTAGTGCCGTAGTGCGTAAATATATTTAACGATTTTTTAATGAACAAGAAAGAGTTTCACAAAGAGATATAATTTTGCCTATCCCACTGTATATAACCGTGGCCTATCCTAACTTAAAATTCCATTGACGTTGTTGGCGGATTGCGCAGTTTGAATCCCAAGTTCATCCACTCTTTTCTAACAGGTGCCAACATAAATTTTGTTTGTCATTGCTCGCGGTTTTCTGAGAATTAATTAGAAAACAATAATTTGATAATTAGAAGGGTTATTTTCGTATATGAAATGGGTTAATTGGCAGGAAAGTTCACTCAGAATCTTCGTTTGAAAATTACAAGGCGTTTTGCCGTTCGTACAAACGATTCGAAATTCATAACGAGTGACTAAACAACCAAACGTCCTTTATTGTAATAGGCAGGCGAAGGCTTTTGTCGCGGAACTGTCATAGTCTACCTTAACCTTCTGTCAACCGCAATGAGGTTGTATGTCCTGCTCGCGTTTGCTTATCACGTCAGAATTATCCTTCTGGATTGAATAATTGCAATAACAAAACAAGCAGTTTAGAGCAATTTACTGTTTTAACTATTCGATCATTTTGTAATAAAAATTAATGCGAATAAAGGCTGTAACATATTACGCGTCGTTGCAACACAATATGCGAGTTGTTTTAATACACATTATTAAAGCATTAATATAGAACGTGTTATTCAACACTTAGGAAATCTCAACTCGACCTTCGCGGTTTTTAAACTTCCAGGGCATTGCGCTAACCAATAAAATTAATTATATTGCATACGCTTCATTCATAATACACGTGACGTAAAGAATAATTTACAGTACGCACGTTATTTTCTTAAGAAATTGCCTAAGGCGGTCTTTCGGTTGTAAATACGAAATTTTCCCGGTTACTCTGCCACCTACGCAACCGCAAACAAAAATCATTTTTAAATCGTAAATTGGGAATTACATATACATATTTTACTTTCATTAAAAGCCACCGATTGCCAAGAAATTAACCGCCAATGTTTAAACATCCGGTGCAGTTGATTTGCTACATAACTTCCGAACTGAAAACCTGGTAGTTCGAAGAAAACGGCTCAAATTTGTAAGATTTCATAACAATGAGATTTATTACGGAGTCATTTATACATAAAGTATTTTTATTTTCACGGTTTATGAGTGTATGTGCTGTAATCGGTCGTTCGAAGCTAAAATAAGAAACATTGACGCAAGAGTTACTGTTATGAATATGTAGTTTGCATTTTTGAACGTTTTAATGTTCTTCGTAAGTATACCATTCCCGAATTCCCATTTTATTATTAAAAGATGGGTCGAATACGCTCGTCATCGTCAGATTCAATTAGGGCTGTTAAAACACAAAATCACGGAATATCGTAATCCTTCAGTTTACCGAATTAAAAGCTGGCAGGATAGGAAAAGTTCCATTTGGAATTTTTTGAAATGAATAACAACGAAGTCTGCAAATAAAGTTGAATAACTTTTACTAAATTCTTTAGTAAGAAGGCGTTTATATAGAGGACATGTATTTAAAAAACCTGTTGAATTAATTAAGGAACGTATCACGTGCCGGCAAATAACACATCAAAATAAGATATTCGCTAAATTGAAACGATTAATTTTTTATGTAAAATAATTAGCAGTACCGACTTGTTAACATAGTTATGTTGCAATGACAGATCAATACCATTGTTAATTATATGGAATGTAGTGCGAATGCTAAACGTACTCATTTGTCTGTCGGTTTTCATGCATTCCAACAAGCAAGGCTTTTAATATATTTCTAGCTCTATATTTTTATTTATTTAAGTCTATCGGAGATATAATTCAAGGACGATTGTCCAACGAGGTTGTTAACGAAGGGCATTTTTGAAAAACAGAAGTATCATTCGAACGTTCTCTTTAAAAAAGCTTTTTTCACAATTTGCCTCGAATATTAATTATGTGCCTATTTTTCCCTACAAAGTTGTTCATTAGCAAGCAATACGCCATAGTAATATATCTAATGACGTATAAGTCACGTGGGTCAAACTCACGATGCTGAGTTCCACGGTTGCACGCGGATTCACGGCAAGAGCACGAGGATTTTATACTGGCCGCTCTACCTTGAGCATGGATTAAGTAACAAATAAGTTGAACGATTTTCCTATTTATTGTCGACAGTTACGTAAATAAGGGCAATTGGCGTGTATATTTTATATCCAGTGGGTATTATAGAAAATAGCTTATTGCCTAATGCAGACTTTAATTAAAAACGATGTGTCTCTTTCTAAGAATGTGTTCACAACGTCCTTTTGAAAAAATACTTATTGCAAACCATAACATAAGGAAATTGGCAACTTAAAAAATCTCCAAGGTGCATTCTTGAACAGCTTATATGAAATACACTTTTGCTATTAGCTTGGTTTTCTACTTCCTTCTTTTACCTTACGGAGACCCAAACTTCATTAAGTTTGTTTAGATTTTCTCCTTTTAGGTTTTATGTAGCTTAATTACTTGCTTATTTCCTTATTTGTAGGCAAGATGAATTACTAAAATGCAGAAAAATCCAAAAGTAACAAATATCTGGATGCGGTTTAGAAAATCCAGATCATAGGGTTCGGTAACTATTAACAGAACGTCTTCCTCGTTGGGACCGTGTCATTGTTGAGGCAGAAGAATTCATCGTTTGGCCCCTTTTTTAAGGGGCTTTATTAGGAGTAAAAGGGAGCACGGTAACTCAATGTGTCAACCACGCCAGAGGCGAAACTCTTTTAGCAAGCTAGCTTGTCAAGTTGAGTTACCGTTATCCTTCTGCCTCTTACTAAAAGAGTTTCGCCTCCGGCGTGGTTGACACGTTGAGTTACCGTGCTCTTTTAGTGCTCCTGAGAAGGGTTTCGCCTCTGGCTTGGTTGACAAGTTGAGTTACTGGTACCCTTCTGCCTCCTGCTAAAAGAGTTTTTCGCCTCTGGCGTGGTTGACACGTTGAGTTACCGTGTTCTTTTAGTGCTCCCTTTTACTCCTGAAGCCTCTTAAAAAAGTAGAAACTCGGAAGACGTTCTGTTAAGGTTTAGTAATTCCATAATCTGTTCATTAATGATACTATTTCTGAAAGCTCTTTTAGACGAAACCTGGAAAAAACGTGACATGAATTTTTAGCAGTATATCTAAAATATATTAAAATTTGTGAAAATTCTTTGTGTAGGGCTTTTACAGTTTGAAAATAGCCCTGAACATGAGTTCCACCTCACGAAAAGTGGAGAAAAATTTGGTTTGATTTTTCCTATTAAAATTAATAAAATTTGGTGAAATATAGAGATAAACTAAGCTTGAGTTCTTAGCAATTTCCCTACAGAAAGAAATTCTCCACGTAAGGTTTCTATTGTCCTTAGAAATTAATAAAGTTACTTCAAACGAAACATGGAGAAACACTTAGCTTGGGTTCTTAGCATTTTTCAATAAAATCTGGTAAATAACCTTGGTTTAAAGTTTTTACAGTAATTTGCAATTACATATTCGTGAGACTGCCAAGCTCCACCAAACGAAAGTTGAGAAAAACTTAACATTTTTATCTAGAAAGCATTAAAATTAGTAAAATTTGATGACAATGATTTGTGTAATGTTTTTGAAATTATTCCCGAGGATGCATGTTCCACCAAATGAAAAGCTTAGAAAAATTTAGCTTGAGTTTTTAGTTCTACGAGGTTTTTACAGTCGTTTTAAATTAGTTCTGAAGATGAAAGAAAGTTCCACGAAGTGAAAAGTGAAGAAAAATTTGCATTGACTGAAAACTATTAAATTTTTAATTTTTGGAAAATCGTTTCTGTAAGGCTTTTACAGTCGCTTGAAACTATTTCCGCACGGGGGGGTTCCACCCAACAGTAAGTGGAGAAAAATCTGGCTTGGATACGTAGCAATTTCCCTAGAAAGCATTAAAATTAGTAAAATTTGATGACAATTATTCGTGTAAGGCTTTTGAAATTATTTCCGACATAGAAATTCCACCAAACGAAAAGTGAAGAATAACTTACCTTGAGCTTTGAGCTTTTAGCAGTTTTCCAAAAAATCATTAAATTAATAAAATTTGGTAAAAATGCTTTCTGCAATGCCTTTACAGTAGTTTGAAGTTATTTCTGAAAATGAAAGTTCCACCCAGCGAAAAGTGAAGAAAAATCTATCTGGACTTATTAGCAGTTTTTTAAAAAATTGTCAAAATTTTAAATTTCTTGAAAATCCTTTTTGTAAGGCTTTTGCAGTCGCCTGAAATAATTCCCGTACGTGAGAGCTCCACCCAACGAAAAGTGGCTTAGATGTTTAGCAATTTTCCCACACCAAAAAGCATTAAAATTAATAAAATTTGATAAAAGTTCTTTGTGTAGAGCTTTTACAATCGCCTGGATTTATTCCTGAACATGGGAATTCCACCCAATGAAAGGTGGAGACAAATTTGGCTTGATTTTTCCAGAAGAAAAAACTATTAAAATTAATAAAATTTAGTGATGAAAACTAAACGAAATTTGGAGATAAAGTTAACCTGGGTTCTTAATAATTACCCTAAAAACCATAAAAAATTGTAATGATTTGTTGAAAATCCTTATAAAGGTTTTTACTGTCACTTGAAATTACTAAGCTTCCTCTAATGAAACATGGAGAAAAACCCGACCTAATTTCTTAGAGGTTTTACAAAAAATCATTAAAATTTGGTGAAAATCATTTGTAAGGTTTTTACAATTGCCTGAAATTAACCCCGAATATGAGAGCTTCACCCAACAAAAACCAGAGAAAATGTTGGCATGAATTCTTTGTGATTTCCTTAAAACCCATCAAAATAAATTGTTTGGTGACAATTCCTTCCTGTAAGGCTTTTACAGCCGTTTAACATTATTTCTGAAGATGAAGTTCCACCAAACGAAAATTGAAGAAACGTTTGGCTTGACTTCTTAGCAGGTTTTCTATTAAAACTATTATTATTTTTTTAATTTCCTGAAAATCCTTTATGTAAGGCTTTTACAGTAGTTTAAAATAATTTTCGAAGATGAAAGTTCCAACCAACGAAATTTGAAGAAACGTTTGACTTCTAAGCAGTTTTCTAAGAAACTACTGACGTTTTTAAAATTCCCTGAAAATCCTTCGTGTAAGGCTTTTAAAGTTGTTTGAAATTATTCCTGAACATGGGAGTTCCACATGAAGAAAAACTTAGCTTGGGTTCTCAGCAGTTTAAAAGAAAAACCATTAATATTATTAAAATTTGGAATAAAATCCTTTGTATGAGGCTATACAGTCGCTTTTACAGCCGTTTGCAGGTATTCCTGAAGATGAGAGCTCCACCCAACGAAATGTGAAGAAAAATTGGCTTGAGTAGCTTTAACAAGTTGTTATGATTTGGAGAAAATCTTTCGTGTAAGGCTTAGACAGCCGCTTGAAATTGCTCTCTTGAGTATTATGGCAGTTCCACAAAACGAAAAGCGGAGAAAACTTGGCTTGTATTCTTTGCAATTTCCTTAAAAGACATTAGAACTAAGAGAATTTGGTGTAAATCTTAGTCAGGTTTTTCTTGGTGTTTGAAATCTTGAAAGTTTCATTAAAATTAATAAAATTTGGCGGAAATCCTTCGTGTAGACTTTCACAGTCGTTTAAAATTATTTTTGAGGCTGAAAAGAAAGTTTCACCAAACGAAAAGTGGAGGAAAATTTAGTTCGAGTTATTAGGGGTTCTTCAAAAAGTCATTAAAATTAATAAAATTGGACGAAAATCCTCCATGTAAAGCTTGTACTGTCATTTGAAATTATAGAAGCTCTTCCAACTAAATGTGGAGAAAAAACCTGGCTTGACTTAATATTATAACATATAAAAAAACATTAAAATTAATAACATTTTGTGAAAATCGTTTATGTAAGGCTATGATAGTCGTTTAAAATTATTAGCGAGGATGGAAGTTACACCAAACGTAAAATGAAAAAAAACTTAGCTTGGGGGGGTTCTTTGCAGTTTGTTTAAAAAACCTTAAAATTGAAGGAATTCGGAAAATCCTTCGTGTAAGGCTTTCACATATATTTGAAATTAATCAAACGAAACGTGGAAAACAACTTTGCTCCAGTGCCAAGTATTTTGTTTTGAAAACATTTAATCATAATTTCGGGAAAATTTAATCCGTATAGTTTTCACTATCGCCTGAAATGTTTTCCGAAGAAAAACATCCATAAAAATTGGTAAAATTAGGTGAAAATTCTTAAATTACCGTTGAAAATGAAGTATTTTCCCAAAAAATATTTGTATTAGTAAAATCCTTTGTGTAAGGCTGTTACTGCCATCTGAAATTATTCCTGAAGATGAAAAACTTGGCATTATTTTACTGTCATTTTGAGCTTTCCTAAAGATCAAAAGCAAAACCCCATCATGAATACAATATGATTCGGATTCTCACCGTTTCTTGTTTTCATAAAAAATTGTTTGAGTTCCTAGCATTTGTTTAAAAACCTTAAAACTGATAATAATTTCGTGAAAGTTTTTCATTCTCGTATTGAGCTTTCCTGAAGATGGAAACGAAAACAACTTGGGTGAGTTGTAATTCAGTGAGAACCCTTCTTGGACGGCTTTTACTATTGAAAATTAGTTTAGACACATTAGTTTTAGAACTGCAGAAATGTTTTTTTTATTTAAGCACCAATCTGTTTTAAACAAATCTAAATTTTACTTCCTAATTGATACAGGTTTTTCAGACTTATTCTGCTGATAACAAATACTGCAAATTATTCTTTGATATTTCCACGTTTTTTTTTATTAAATCTCCTTAATATACATGGTGGCTTGTCGGTTTTTAAACCTAATCACATGATTGTAAATTTATAAAAATTCCGATAAAATGACGCCACACGTTTCAATTTGAATTATTACAAGAGCACAAAGCAAATCATTGAATATTATTACAATCTCACACAATTTCTGTAAAACTCAAGAAATACGAGTTAACGTTATCAACTATAATGGAATGTTTGTAATTTATATTTCAAATGCTGGTGAAGTTAATGTGTAATAAATTTACAGAGATTATTAATTCTTTAAGTACTTTTGTGTAAGCCAATGTTTTAATTACTGTTGTTTTAAGCTTTGTTAAGACTCGGGGGTCATTAAATAATAGATTAATTAGTGTAAATCACGTTGGAAAATATTTCTTACACGTCAGTCACAATATTTTGACGAAAACTAAGGTTCGGAAAATTTGTAAAAAAACGAAGGAAACTAAAAACTGTTTAAAAGAGCTGAGAGCCTGTACATCTCTATATATAGGACTCCCTCTTTCCCTTATGCTTTGCACTTTTTCATATATTCTCACTTCTTAGTGAGGGGTTAACCTGTTGAAAATCGGATATTGAAATGGGAAGTGTAAGCTATAAATTTGATTCTTATAGCTTTTCAGTTTAGTTAAGGAAGATTGTAATTCTTCAAGTGGGCCAAACCAATAATTCACTTGAAATGTCCAAATATGGATTATATTTCGAACCCACCAAGGGAATTTCCTTAATCTTTTATAATTTAATACATATTTGTTAAAAGAAAAATTCTAAATTGATTGTCCAATAAATGCAGTAATGCCAGATCATTTATACAAATATTTTCGTAATATTTTTCTTATCAGTATTACGTGTTAATTTTCTAGTTTAAATTTATTATTATTTGTTTGTTACAAATTAAAATAGGCCACTCTCAGTTTTTATGCTTTAATGTATGTTATGTAGATTATATCATTTTAATATCTGTTTTAGCGATTACTTTCAGTGGGTAATAATATTTTCGTAAAGAACTCTAAGTTTTATTATGACCATTACATGGCATAATCTTTGTACCCTTCATTTATTTTGTAAATATGTATTTTTTAAAATTTCAAATTTATCTAATAATTTTAAATGTTTAGAATAAATTTGCGTAGTTATGTTGGAATGGCCATAGTATCTCATGGCAAAGTAATTATTTTTTATAAAAGCCAAGGTTTGAAGCGGGGACATTAAATTGAACTAAAAACCCAGAAAAATTATATCTGAGTTAGGAACAAAAATTATTAATTAAAGCGCTTACTTTTGCTTATAAATTCGGATTTTTATGCAAAATCAATCGAATCGTTTAGTCATTCATGTTTAAAATAGTTGATAGTCGAAATGTTGCAAGGAAGAATTCAGGAAACGATTTTAATCACACCATAAGGGAATTTTAGGATGAATAATGATCGACATTTGAATAAAGCAACCTGTTGCGTTGTTCTTGTACGAAAGGAAGTTGTAAAAAGGAAAATGGCAGATTATATTATCGTTTGAAATACTTACAAGTAGATGCAGTTTCAGAATGAATTCCATGTTGAATTATTTCTGTTTGTTTTTATTTACATTTCTGAAGGTAAATGATGTAGTTTAGAATCTACAAATTGGAACTGATGAAATTTGAAATATTCTTGCATCGAAACTGCATGACTCATTAAGCATAGAATAAAAATTGGTATCTTTATCGATTTGGCAGTAAAATTCAAAGATCAAAGTTTTAGTTGTTATTTTTGGCAAAGCAATAATAGTTGTTATTCAATAATTCAAGGTGATACTACGATCGAGTAAAAGGATATCCAACACAACACATATAACAAATCGAAGTTCCAGTAAATTAAAGTTATTACAGAAATGTTTAGGGTCGACGATCACTAAAGATAATAAAATAGGAGATGAGATCAAGGTCAGGCTAGCTGCTGGAAATAATTTTATTACGTGTTACATCAAATGTTAAAAATTGTGGAATTATTTAAAAGAGCAAAGGTCCCGGTATACATAATTTTAATTGATAAGACCGGTGCTAGATTTTCAAAGTTTAAATTTTTGAAAATATTATAAATTATTTTATTCTTTTATTCTTAGTCTCGTACGGCGATTAATCCTTGAACCAGGTTTTTAACACTGTAAAAGAATCATCGCTCTAAAGTGGGATATAAAAAGTTTATAATTCAAATCGAAGTTTAAAAATAAAATTTATAAAAAGTGTTTGGACGAATACTCAAAAAATGTTTTGTGAATC
This sequence comes from Melanotus villosus, assembly GCA_963082815.1. Taxonomy (NCBI): domain Eukaryota; kingdom Metazoa; phylum Arthropoda; class Insecta; order Coleoptera; family Elateridae; genus Melanotus; species Melanotus villosus. The sequence goes on along the minus strand of OY720427.1, from coordinate 36,952,333 downwards.
TTTTATGAAGTCATCTAAAATAATTAAGGGCTTTATTGGATTTCTTAAAGTTTACGTTTAGCATTTTAGCATTTTTCAATAACCTTTTTTGTAAGCGAATAATGAACTCATAAATCATTCAAGCATTTCCTTAATTAATACTAAATTAGGATTACATATTTAAAATCGTAGTAATGAAAACCATCGTTTTGGTTGTAAAAGCGTGGGCGATGGTGATATTAAACGTTAGAAGAAGACTATTAATAAAGCTGTCTAAAGAAAGAATTACACATATTTATAATGATTGTTTCTGGTAACAAATCCGGGACAAGGTAAATGCTTAAAATAAATTTAAGAAAACTCTATGCAGTTTACTTTCGGGCGGTGTAGTTTGTTTTCATCTTATTATTGGGTAAGGTTAGTTGGTCTTCTATTTTTAATTTTAAATTTTTCCGATCAGTCTAACTCGTGTCATAACAACCAAGCAAACTTGGAGGTTGCGGTTATTTGCATTGATAATTTATTTTTAAACTTGTTGCTTAGTAAATACTAAATAGTAACAAGTAACCTTTGGTTTAGGTGAATCCTGTAAAACAAAGGCCAAATTTAAACTTGGGTTAAGCGTATTGTAAAAACGTGCAAAATCATTTTGGAAACATTAGAATAAAGGTAAAATGCAAATAACCGAGTAAAATTCCGTACGAAGCGTCATAATTTGAAATTGGCTAAGAATTTGTTGATAAGAAGGACGTTTTCTGTTCTTAAACAGAATGCATACATGAATAAACCATTAGCTGTTGAATAATCGTCGCATTTACAGGAAGGCTTATTTACGTTGCAAATATTCATAAGCAAAGCGTTCCATTTTCTGCTCTTTCAATATAGAAACGGTAATTATGACAGAACTTATAAATATTTGATAATAGGTGAAAAATTGTTGCTTGTTAATTAAAAAGGCGAGCTTATTTAACAAGCGATAAAGCACGATTGTGCAGTCAAAAACAAAGAAACCATTGTGATATATAGATGTATTTGTAAATTGTTTCTGCATTATCACGTGAGGTGAACAAATAGAAATAAACAAATTCGTTGCGCAATTATACAAATATTGGTGTAATTGCATTTTTCTTGTATAGATGAGTAAATATGAACGGTTGAGGTATTGCGTAGTATGGAATTACGTTTATTGATATTGCTTTTGGTAAAAATTCAAGGACAAAAAGGATCGCAAAGGAAGCGAACAGTGAAAATCCATTCTTATTACCTGACTAAACAGGAGATTATCGTAATACTCGGTAATACTAATATTGCGAAATAATTTTCAAAAATGTTACATCGTTACAAAATGAGTCATTACAGCAAAATCATGACGTAAAGGAAGAGTAATGACCTTAAGCATACCTGAGCTAAATATATTAATAATGAAATTTAACTAAACAACAAACGCTGTAGCCAATTTATTCGGCTTTCGCAAGCAAACCGGTGTTATATGTCAATTTTTGAAACGAGTTCATGTACGCTGGTAAACAACCTTGTTATATTTGTATTAGTTTATGTTAAACAAAGAAAAACCACATCAGAATAACCAGCAACACAATGAAGTCATAACCAAAATAATGATTTGTCGACGACCCTGGTCAATGCCAAACGGTTGTCGACTCTTGTTTCGCAAAATTAAACAACACACCTGACAAACAACCAAACTAATCTTTATGAAACAATCTTGAAGATTCTTGTAGGCGAAATGATCACGTAGCGGTAACAAATTACTTCAATGATAAATTATCAACAGGATCAACACCGCCACCTTCCTATTTGTAATTGAATCGCAGAATAGCTAATCAACATACAGAAGGATTTCAACCAAAAGTTAAAAATTACATAACGTTTTACTCGACTACATTTTACTACGAGCACGCTCTACTTTTTTTTATCTCATTTCTTCCTCTCCAAAAATGCGCTGAAAGAATTCTCGTATCGCCACCACATAAACGTTTGTTGCTTTGTTGAGCTGAGACTTTCAGTTTTATTCAGGAAAACTTTTGTGTTGATAAATACTAGCACAAATTAAATTTGCCAAATTAATTAAAAAGCTAATGAAGAAATTTCCTACAATTTCTTGTTTTCTAAAAACAAATAGTAATGAACTTGAGGTAAACAAACTTACGGGACCTTGTAAATAAAGGACCTTGAAGTGGAAGTACGCTGATCTTTCCATATACATTTTTTAGTTACAAAAACGTTGAACGTAATTTTCCTAATAAAATCCTATGAACATTTGGTTTAACCGATTTTGATGTCAACAACGAGATATTTTTGATATCATCAAAACAAATTAATACCGATAAATAAACTAATAGAAAGTGAACTTATTAACATTTTTATTTGCTGGAGGATGTAACAATTGTCGCAATTGGAGCCAAATTAATTAAGTACGTTGACAGAAATTGTTAAAAATAGGTGAATAAAATGACTAAATTTTCAGTAAGATTGCATCATCTAAATCAATCTGAAATGTTGCTTTTTGTAGTACCTGACCTGCACCTGACAGCAGAAAATTTTTGATTTTGTCCAGTCTTTCGATTTTTTTTGTGGTGGTAAAAATAAATCGGATATCCAAGAGAACCAAGGGAACAATTTCTTTAATTATTTTGATATGTTTATTTTTAATGAGGTTTAAAATAATCCGTGATTTTCCACAGATGTTTGCTGATCTTCAAAGATGGATGTTATAATGATTTGTTTAAAATGTGAGTTACGTAGAGGACGGTCAGATATAATCGGAAAAATTTAATAAAAAATATTCCCGTCTCGTAATTTTCCAAGAACACGCATATAAACTGCCAGTATTATTCGAAAAGTCAATTTTGCTGGAATTCCGCTGTTTATTGTTTCCCATAATACGTTCACGTGTTTGTTTTGATGATAATCAAGAAGAATAACAGAATTATCAAATTATGTAATAAAATACCGACGTTAATGTCGTGTTACGTTCACGCGGTAGCGTTTCTTATTAAGATAGATACAAAGTAGTTTTAAAGTTTTGGCACTAGTTTGTAGTTAGTATAAATAATTTTTGTGCGGGTTGTTGTACTTTACTTTAGCTAATTCGATACTTCACGTAATGATTATCGTGTGGGCGAATACGCCTATTCGCGCTTGTGTTTCCGGAAATGAATACAATTTTTTGTTGTTTTCAAAACGAAAATAGCCGCCCTCCCTGCTCGATATATGTATGTAATACCGACACGTGTAAATTAGTGCGTATAAACTTTTTATGAAAAACATCGGCTTTTACTGTAAACAAATCTTATGCGGAAATTATTACCTTCTGGAAAAGAACGATTTCCTTCTATTGTTATTAATGTTATTATTATTTTTTATCAATAAAATTATGCGTCATTCGATACGCCAAAGAGTAATCATCAGTTTGGATAGGTTAATTTTCTAGGTATTTGAAAAGAACAATAAAATTTTGTTATGTTCAGGTGTAGAATCGATAACAAGAGTGGGCGATGTCAAGGGGCCCGTTTAGTAAAACTGAAAATTAAGACGTTTTCCAACGTTCGATAAACTGCCACAGTAAACATCTACGTAAACCTCTTTGTTTCTTTATATCCTTTTTAGTTTGGACAATATGTTTATGCTATTTTTACGACTGTATACTCACGAAACATTTCAAACCGATTATAAATAGTTGTTAATAGATAAGTTTAATACCTTTGTTATATACTTATGACGTGAGTTAAGTAGGCCACCTGACAAGGCTTCTACACGAGATACGGTAATTTGGTAAAACATCTACTTATTAAGGAAAATATTATTATACCAGAACGTGTTGCTCTGAAAATTACGTCTTAGATTTGAATTTTCGCCGTATTTATTTAAAACTTAACTTTAAGGTTATACTCAAGGATTATTAAAATCTTTGTTAACACATTTATAAGGCAAAAACTGAGTTTAGTTAATTAATTAATGTTTTTTTCAGAGGCTCTGTCAAATAAGGTTAAAAGAAACAAATTACCTAATTTAGATCGAGTCGGTGAAATATTTTTAGCATCTCTGAAACTGGCTGGTTTTCAGAAACTAAACTAAATGAACATTTCAGCCTATTTGGTTGTATTAACCAATAACTGCGCAGTATTATTTTTCAGAACCGAAATTCATTTAAATGGAAAACTTGCAGATATTTAGATTCGTGTTTGGAAATGTTTTTCAGGAATTTTGAAGAAACTAAACGAGATCTTGCAGATCCCTCTAGATAAAAAAAAACGAATGATTTGAGTAAATAAATTAAAAAACTGTCCCGATTTAAACAAACGTACCTGTTCAATTATCGTTAAATTTTCCTGGAAATTCAAATTTAATTAACATTAAAACATTGAAACAGACTCGAATGTCATACCTTTTTATTTACTTTCCAAGTTATTGCAAACTTCTTTGTTCGTACTGGATTTGAAATAATGAAAAATCTGCAGATGCGAGATTAATAATACGGAATTTGTATTAAATGAGACGCCTTGCATTTTTCATAGTAAATACAAAAGATGTCTGGAAAGTTTAAATGGAAAATGTTAGTTATGAATTTTTCTTTAATGTATAGCGTGTAACTTTTAATTATTATTCTGTGGCTGGTAGAACTTTGTGTCATCTTTGTTCAGATAAATCATGGATTTTTTGCAATTAAATAAATTGGAGGCGAATCCTGTTCAAAGATTGTTTCAGAAATCATGGAAAACTCTTGGCTAGCGTATAAATAAGCAGCGTTGTAAAAAAAAGTCCAAATCTCACAAATTTAGTCAGAATGATAAATGTTGAAAATCTGTTTACTTTAAAAATTTGCCAGGCGAAAAATCCACAATTCCCATTAAGCATTCAAAAACGGGAAATGCCTCGTCCATTTGTTTTGTTTATTTACATTTTGGATTGCATAAATACCTTGTTGTAAATTCTCTGGCATCTGAAAAAGCGTATGATAATCCGTGCGCAGGGTGTCATAAAGGCAAAGCACCCTTGTTTGTTTGTAATGATTTTTCTGTCTATAATAAATATGTATTTAGTCTGTATTGTGGCAATATAAATAAACCAGATATGCAGCACGTAGGCATTTATATCTGTCTCGATCGATTGTGGTTTTTTGGCATAATTATCCTCCAACAAACAATTTTCTGGGAAAAACAAAAAGGTGGAATTTTAGTAATCGGAAAATCCACATTTTTATTTTAATTTACTCGTACAGAACAATGTGATTACAGAATTGCATTTATGGAGTTATATCAGAATTTGCCTTGCGCTTCAAATTAAACAAAGCCATTGTTTATTAGGAAATTTACGTTACGATAGTTTAAGAATCTATTCATTAAATGAAAAACATCAAAACACGTAAATATGTTTACAATGTTCTTAAATATTGCACCATATTTTTCTTATTTGGAGTGCAACGCATTTAAAACGAGCATAATATTTATCTCGCGCTTATTCGAATAATGTGGTTTGATTCCACGTAATTTGCTCTTACGCAATGAAATATTTATAACAATTCGGATATTATTTTAAATTAAATGCTGCAATAAAAACATCTGCGCGATCTGTTCGGAACTGATAGAACTACGGCGGTGTGAAGGCGATAAATGCTGGTTTGTAGCACGACTATTGTAGAGAAAATTTATCATTTTTTTTTTTTGGAAATTGTGATTAAAGCTGAATTTTCAAAACTTATTTATGCGAAGTACAACGTCCTGATTCGGTTTAAATTAAATTGTTCGGATTCTTTTGACATTCCTTGGCTTTTGAAATAACTCAGTTCCATTTTATTTTACAGAAAAAAATTAATTGTAGTCGGTTTTCACCAAAAGAAAAACGATTCTTTGAATATCTAGTTATTTTAGAGCCTTTTTTTACGAAGGAAGCGGAGGAAAACTGTTTCATTTGTGATTAATATGATTAAAAATTCAAATGGGTTGTTTTCTTTTGAGTTACAAATTTTGACTTTTGAAACCTGATAGGTAATTTATACAAAGGTTTAAACATTTGTCGGAGTTTTCCTGATTTTTAACGGCGTTTGGCGGCTTTAAACTCGAGTAACAATAAACAAATCTTCCGATGCTTGGGCTGAAACAGTATGTGAAACAGGTTTTCAGATCCTTTGCAGGTCCTCAACTTCTTTTGATAACTTGGTAAAAACTTTTGGACTTTTTTGGCCAATGTTCCTGTTCTAATTTGGCGAAGAGAGTTGGAGTTACCCTGATTTTTAACGGCGTTTGGCGGATTTAAACTCGAGTAACAATAAACAAATCTTACGATTTCGGATGGATACTTGGGCTCAAACAATATGCGAAACGGCCCTCAACTTCTTTTGATAACTTGGTGTAGAGTTCCGGATTTGGCCAGCTCCATTAAGTTAAGTTTCAACCAGGGCTTCGAACCGTTATTTTTTGCGTTTCGGTTTTCGTTCCGATTCAAATTAAAAAATATATATCAGTTCGGCTCCGGTTTTCGTTCCGGCAAAAATAACAGTTTTTTCCGGTTTTCGGTTCAGTTCCGGTTAGAAGCCCTGTATTATATCAACACAAAAATCAAACCAAATTCTCTTTCGCGTAAGATGAGTTGTTCTGTCTAGTGTATACACTATGAGACCTCGCAAATGAAGAAACAACAAGACAATAACGACAGCTGAAGTGGAGAGTAATTAGATTGTGTTAACGCGCGTGTTTGAACATGTACCGAACCGAAATAAACCGATATTATTTTTTGGTTCAGCTCCGGTTTTCGTTCCGACAAAAATAGCGTTTTTTCCGGTTTCCGGTTTTCGGTTCGGTTCCGGTTCGAAGCCCTGGTCTCAACAAATGTAATTGGTTTTTCAGTACGTTGCGTTGTTTTTCAGGGTTTCTGGATTATTCAGCGCACTCTTTTAGTTCTAAATGTTTGAAAACGCAAAATTTCTAAGTAAGATACGTGATTTTGCATAATAAGTGCAGCGAACTTTGTTAATCTCTAAAATTATTTTTTTTCATTAATTTGGAAATTAAGGAAAATTTTTTCTGATTTTCACTTACTTTGCATACATGACTGAAATCATGCGTGTAAATATTACCAAATATTTTCTCAAACAAACCGCACAACTTTCTTGTTTCCGAAACTTGCAAGAAACTTGGAGAAATTTTGAAAGATTTAGGGCGCGAATAAAATCGCAACAAAGGAAAGTATTCGTGTAGATCAATATTTTTCCTGGTTATTTTCTAAAAGTGACCAACACGCCGGCGTAAACATACTTTACTAGAACTTGTTGAATAGGGCTTTGTGCATGCGTCAGTTTTATGCATAATTTTACCGGGTATACACAAAAGTTCAGGGTGCATAACTTTCTTAGGGGTAGTTGAGAAGGGCTCGATTCAGAACTGAAAACATGACGACAAAACCTAGTAGTGCTTTGGCAGATTTGGAAGATCGAGACCCAAATGGTTTAGGACAACATTTACAGGTACCTTTTAATGTAAAATTGTCGAAAACTTTCTAACTCGAGAAAACCTTTAATTTCAGTAACAAAAACTAGACTTTTTTGTAATTTTCGGAAAATTATGGACATTTTCTAATGTAGAGAAAACCTTTAAAAATTAAGATTCCAGTAATAAAAGATCACTTTTTTGGAATTCTGGGAAAATTGTGGAAATTTTCTTATGCAGAGGAAACCTCAAAAAAATAAGAAAACTGTATTTAATTCTAGTCATAAAAAATCAACTTTTTTGCAATTTTGTTATATGCCCTTTCCCAACATGATAAGCGTCTTGTGAAAATTCTCCTGGAATTTTGAAATAAACCAAACATTAATAATGCCGAGATTTGGCCACAAATTATTTAGTTCAAAATAAAGAAAGAATCAGAAACAGAAGATTTATTTTTTAGCCCAGTTTTGTTTGTTGTGTTATTTTTGTTCGTTTGTTTGCCCTTCTCAGTGTGCAGATAATTCTATTTGTTTCTTATTAATATTCCTCGAGTGTGTATGCGAAGTACCAGTTCATACATCCATCAAACCTGTTAGCTGTCAGCCTTCAATAAATAATTTAATCGAATTGCTTCGTCGGATATGTCAATAACATTAACTTCATCATCGAAAACGAATTTGTTACTTCTTTTTATGTTTATTATTACGGCTGTGTACATAATTTATTTGTTATGAAGAAGCTCAGGTATTTAAATTAAAAACTCCGGTACTCCGGTCTGTTTAGGATTTTCTATTTATTTTTTTGTTTATTTTTCGCCGATTAAACATAAAACCTGGTGCTGGAGAGCAATTTAAGAGACAAAAATAATGATGGATTTAAGTTTGTTATTAATTTAATACGTAAAAGAAATCATTTCAATTTTCCCTTCGCTTCATTATGTTTATAGAGTGAAATCGGAATAGTTTATTCGATGAATTTGTAGTTTTAAATTATTGTTAAATAATTACAGAATACTTGATACAAAAAAACAGGTATTTCAAAATATTTACAACAAATACGAGGAATTAAAAATTCAAACAATATTCAAAAAAATATTGTGACCGAAAATAGGTTTATGACCTGTTTTTCGGACTTGTTGAATATTAAATTCCCGGCGAGTTTGTACGAATACAGCTAACTAAAATCTCATATGCACCACGAACGTGCTAAATTACCATCCATTTTTATTAATAAATTCTGCGGGATAAAGAACTTGGGCTAGTTTTTGATAATTTACTAGTTTTTGATAATTTACTAGTTTTTGGTCAAAATTCTGTCGAGTGTCGGAAGTATGTAACAAGCAATATTGGAAAACGTGGGAAAATTTCCGTAGGTGAAAATATTAATTAGTATTAATAAACTATTGTATTGGGCGTGCATGTCTGATTAAATTAATAACCAAAGTGTTTTGATTTTGTTGTTTTCACAATTTTTGGAAATGCCTAGAACAATTTGGATTTTTTTTGAAATCATATTTACAAAATTTTGAGAATCTTTCGTTAAATTCAAAGTTCAAAAAATCTAACAAAGCTCTAAAAATGTATCAAAGCTCTAAAAATTTACCAAAGCTCCACTCTTCGGGCTTCTTCTATTAGATTCAAAAATTCACGCTTTTTTTAAAGGTTTATAAATAAAAAAATTAGCCATAAATGCCAGTTACGACCCTGAACTACTAACAAAAAATACGTAAAATCCCTGAGTAATTACAAAGGGCGTGGTGCAAATGTGTTTGTGTGGCGTTTTAATTGATCTAAGTATTATGCAAAGCCACTTTTGAACTTCGAGTTAGTTTTGGGCATTTTTCCTCTGTATTTATTGTTAGTTTTAATTTTAATTTGGCCAATCTACCTTGCCGTTTGTTGAAGTACGCTTTTTGACTAAAAAGTTCCAGAAGGGGGTTTCTAGATCTAAGCCTTCAATTTATAGAATTTCCCCATTATTTGATGTTTCCCTTTCGTTTACGTCTATTATAACAGGCTTTTTCGTGTCTGTAGTGACAGCCATTTATCTTTGTTGGACATCTCTTTTGTAATGTTCAAATGATATTAACCTATTTTTCGAATGCCATCAATAATTATCAGTGTTATGTACGATGAGTAAATGTGGCCTCAAATTATACAAAATAATTATTTCACTAAGACATTTCGGTACAGCTTCCATCAAAATTGATGATTATGTTTGGAAAGGTGGAAACATGATAAAGTTAGGGAATATTTGTTTTTTCCTTGTTAAAGATTTCAAAAATTAACTGAAATTAAAGCCTAGAAAGTTTTGCCAGAAGCCAGTTAAAGTTCAGGACGTTTCAGAAGTTTGCGAATTTAGTTAACTTAATGTTTACGAAAGTTTGCGACGCCAAGTCGTTTAAAAATGTGACGGATTCCCATCGCTAACGTCCTTAAAAGAAGAAGAAAGTCCAAATATTTCTGAAAATTGGGACGAATATTCTTGTAAATTTAATAAAAAATTGGAATTTGTCCGGTCTCCTTATTTTCGGCATTAGCTTCCTCAGTTTCGGTAAATAAATCGTCCTGGAAAATCCGTGTTTGACTTGTAAGACTGTGCAGATATTAGGAGGCAATTAGCCTTTTAATTCTTTGTTAAGTAATCTACAAGGTGAGTTCTGGTCGAGCACAATATTAAAAAGATGTAGTAACTTTTGACAGCTGAAAAATGAAGATTTTTTTCTGATTTGAAAATTTAAATGTCGCTTGATGTTAAGGCTTCTAGGAAATCATTTTGTGGTCGTGCGTTGGTTGAATCAATTTATATCAAAATAACTCGGTATATTAACCTTAAGTATTACTACTTAAATTGAAGGTTCTTAACCTTCTTGAGTGAAAATCAGATTAACTATTTGGTGTTAAGTTCATGACGCATTATTTAATAAGGCATTATTTAATTTTCTAAATTTTTAAGGTTTTACTTTTGGGCCACTCTCATTTTAAATAAATGGCTTTGGTTCCTAATAAGTTGTTTTATTATTACTGTAGTAATTGTGGGAGTTTGCTGGGCAATCATTTTTGTTTTAGCTAGCTTTGATTTAAATTTGGTTTCTTTAGTTTTTGCCAAAAAAGCTCTCCTAATTTTTGTTTATAATGTAGATTATCTAAAAGGTGGTTTCTTTAAGGTTGCATGGGATGATGTGATAGGTGAACCAGAAGCGATCCGAAGTCCCGAATGTGCTTGGAGAGTTAGCCACCATTGCTTCCAGATTTCTAAAGATTGCTGTTATATTTTCCTTTCTGTATTATGTGCTCCTATAACGGCTTGTTGTTTGGGATGTACATTTGCTTGCATAGCTTTTGAGGTAACAAAACGTGAAGTCTTTTTGGTCTTTATTCTTACATTTATTTCTTTTTTAGCATATATGGTGTATCATTCCATGTCTTCGAGCCTGGAAAATTACATGTGCTGCCAACAGGTCTTTCATTATGTCTTGTTCTCAGGCTATTATTGTTCCAATATGTGATGCTTTGGGTAAATTTTGGTCTGGAATAAAAGTGAGAACACAAACTCTTCCTGAAGCTTCTGAAAAGGAGAAAGATATTTTATTAGTTTAAATTATAATACAGGGTAAACGGGATTCCGCTCCATTTTAAGAGATCCTTTTTTTAGTATGATGTATGATTAACTGTTGTAAACGAAGTTATATTTTGAAGAATATTTGATGTAAATAACTTCTCTATATTTAAACATTAAGAACGAATTACTGCACAATATATTTTTAACAAATTTTTTTAAATTTTATTGTCAAACCCTAAAGAAAAAATATAAAAGGAGAAACTGAACCATTTTTTTAATTTTTCCATTTCCTTCGCCATTAACCCTGATGAGAGAATAAAAAGGTAATTGGTAGTAAAAGTGGTATTGTAAGCCTAATAAAAGATTAAAATTGCCCCGTTGTTAACACGATGTAATTATTTAGGTCATACAGAACACAGGGCATTCCCTTTAGATCTGCTTTGGACACAATTTCCGTTTCGGCGCACGCAATATTACTATCGACAAAAACTTCGCGTGAAGTTTAGCAATCGTTAACGAATTAAAATAAGGGTAGGTCAACGGTCCGTTTAACATTTCTGCTGCAGTAAACATCGACATTTAGGTGCGACTGAGCCTTTTGATAATTTCCATTACCTTGAATTTATTGATGGGCCGCTTTGTTTTCCACGATAATCAATAATTTTCGGATTTACTACGATAAATGTGAATTACCTTCTAAGTTCAAAATTCGCCCCTATGATTATCTATTTTGTACTCTTATTTATTCGTTTTTTCCTATTGTTATTGTTGGTAGTATTTTATTGGTAAAGAACACGATCAAAGTTCGAAATTAGAATTCAATGCACGGTTAAGCGAGAAGTATTCGTATTTGGTATCAAGCCGGTTATAATTTGGTAAATGCGGAAAATGCGAAGTAATTACAGCATTTCCATCAAACCACAAGGTGGATCTTCTCCCCAAAGAGCTATTTTTTTAAAGTTTTAATTACGTTAATTTGGATATAGACGTAGTGAGAGAAAGTTGCGTGTTTTACGTAGCTTTTATTGTTATTTATTAGATATATTTTTAGAGGTCGTGTTAAGATTTTCAGATTATTGACATTGGAATATGAACCCTGAAACTTGCAGGTTTTTAAAGTTCATAACGCAGGTTCAGATTTCCAATTTCAGTGGTGAAATTTGCGTATCGATTTTGGAACTAAAATTCCTATTTTAAAGCTAGTTTGTTTCTATGAAATTTCGAATTAAATTTCTAAGATTTTGATGAACCCTGAAAATCGTGGCAAAAATAGTCCAAATTAAAATTAGATTTTCGGTTTTGAGATTTTCCTGAAAATTAAAAAAATCAGGTTTTGCAAATTTGAAGTTTCCAATTTCGTTGATGCGCTTTAGTTATTTCAAATGCAGCGTGAAAATTGCGGCTTTAAATTGGTAATTAGACAACCTACTGAGCTCCGGTGTGCTGAGGTTGTCAGCGTTGAAAATTTACAGCCGGTTTTCTACGTGCAAATCCCTTCCCTTTTAAACTTGAAATAATTTCGCCTTTCGCCCTTTAGTTTTTCATAATTTTATTTAAAAAAAAATGTAGAAACCCTATAATTTTCCTCCAATTTATGGCTCAGATAAACAAAATAGGAATAAAAACACAGCACCCTTAATCCAGTATCCAGTTGTTTCTAATACATGCTGAAATACAGTTATTAATTAGTAAATCAACCAAATGTATTATTTATACCTCTTTCAGGTGTGTCGGCGTGTTGCAATACTGCACTGTTGCGGTAATAAAATAACTATAATTAACTTAAGTGCAATATTAAAATGTGTATTTCAACGTTAAAGTTACAATGTCATTGCAACACACGAATTGTTAATGAATTCGATTTTAAATATTTTATTTACCGTTCGTTAATTTATAACAAATTCAAGGCTAGTTTAGGGTATAAAAATTGAAACTAAAATCTGTTTGTGGCTTGTAAATGCATTGTACAAGTTTAAAGGAAAATATAATAAATGATTATTATTATTATAAATTTTTTTAGTAAATATAGTGAAGAATACCAGTAATTCCTAAATTTTCGTGATATGCAGATTTTCTGAAATATGTAACCCAAATGGAATGCAAGTAGATAGCACAATCAGATTAAAATAAAATGAATAAAAAATGCCATTTTCCTTGGAAAATATAATTTATATTGATATGTTAATTTATATTACTGTAAAAAATATGTAGATATTGTTCGGACAACATAAAACCCTAAAAATATGCGATTACCTTGAAAAAACAATTTGCATACTGTTAAGGCTTGATTTTTGTTGCTTATAATTGGGGTGGTAAAAATAGATCAGCACTTTTTGTATTCACCTGTTAAAGATTGTGCCTTTAGTGTTGGCTTTTCAATTTTTTCCGGCGCTTTTTGTGTTATTTTCTTTGTGATTAAGGTAACAGATTCTTTGCGGTTAAATAACAGAAAATTTATGACATTTAAGGCTCATGAGGAAACGTGATTTTCACTTCAGGGTTAAGTGGTTATCAAGGACGTAAGCTATATTAAACTGCAAAAAATTTGTTTGTTTTGGAAGTACCTAGCCACTCCTATTAATTATCAGGAACGTTTCCAACAGCGAGTTAGTTTTTCTGACCTGAGGTCAAACGGTATTGACTTACGGTTGTAGGCAACTGCCCAGACTGAATTATTTTAGCAGAACATTGAATTCCCTGAAATTACTGTGGATATACCAAGAAACAAGTTACGTATTACTTTTGTGAAATACATGCATAGATTGATGTTCGAATTTATGTAGTTGAGGATTTTTACTTATCTGTTTTGAGTTTCTAATTACAAGGAACTTGGAGTTTGTGCATTGTTAAAAAATAAAAACAGGCTTCGGAGTAGAATAAATGAAAATAAGGTGAATTTTTAGTTCTATCGGGGTATTGTTTTGAATTCTCTAAAAGGAGTGAAACATGTCAGTACAAAATGCAGAAATTTGAGAAGAAACTATACAAATGAATAGCAATGTAAAGGACAGAAAGAAACAGCGAAGATTCGGTATGGCCAAGGTTCCAACAGTACTAGTAAAAAAGGGAAGCAAATAAGTAGCATTGTAGAAACTTAGAAGAATTAAAACGGGCAGGTTGAAACCACTGTAACCAAACATGAAGGTCTAAAGAAAGCGAATTTTTTATTGTAGTTATAAATTAATAAAAAGGAAAATGGAATACAAACCTGAAACGTAGGGAAAAGGAGAAAATCTAAAGGAAAATTAAAGCATTCGTAGTCGAAGAAGTAAACAATAAATAATAAAGAACCAGGCTGTAAGCTAAAATTGGGCACAACAAAACCAAAAACTGGAATGCAGAGAAAAATCGAAAATAAAATGAAAGCAATTCAATTGAAAAATGAGAAAATAAATAATAAATATTTAGCGTTAGGGAAACAAAGCCTACAAATGAACAAATAGAGGCACGAGCTGTGTTGAAAACTTTCAGTTCTAAACAAAAATTAGGGCAAACAAAACTACAATCTGAAATGTCGAGAAAAAGAGGACAATGAAAGCAACGCAATTCAAGAAGGAGAAAGTAAATAATAAAGATTTGGCGTTAAGGAGAAGCAATGGTTGAAAACTTCCAGCTTCAAGAAAAATATGGAACAAATAAAGACCAGAAATGCAGAGAAAAAGTGATACAACGAAAAATGAAAGCAACGCAATCGAAGGAGGAGAAAATAAATAGTAAATACTTGCCATTTGAAAATAAAGCATTAAATAAGCAAACAGAAGCAAGGGTCGTGTTGAAAGCTTTCAGTTCTAAGCAAAAATTAGGGCTAACAAAACTAAAAACGTGAAATGCAGAGAAAAAGAGGAAATTTAAAGAAAAATCAATACAATCTAGGGATGAGAAAATAAATAATAAGTATTTGGCATTTCAAAATAAAGCATATAAGCGAACAAATACAAGAAAAGAGTGTGTAGAAAATTTTCAGCCGTAAGCCAAAATTGGGGCAAACAAAAACATAGACTAAAATGCAGAGGAAAATCGAAACGAAAGTGAAAGCAACGGAATCGAAGAGGCCTAAAGAAATAATAAAGATTTATTGTTGAGAAAATAAAGCAGATAAATGAACAACTGAAGAAAAAAGAGTTGTATTGAAAACTTTCAGTTCTAAGCAAAAATTAGTACAGATAAAACCAAAACTTGAGATGCAGAGAAAAGAGGAAAATCAAATAAATTGATTAATGAAATTAACGCAATCAAAGAAGAAAAAAATAATAAAGATTGACGTTGGGGAAATAGCGCATATAGTGTTGAAAACTCTCAGTTCTAAGCTAAAATTAAGGCAAATAAAATCAAAAATTGAGATATAGAAAACAAGGACAATCGAAAGGAAAATGAAATCAACGCGGTCAAAGAATGGCGTTGGGAAAACAAAGTATATAAGTAAACAAATACAATCAATAGTTGTGTTGAAAACTTCCAGCTGTAAGCTAAAATTGGGGCAAACAAAATCAAAAACTAAAATGCAGAAAAGAGGAGGAAAATCGACAGAAAAATTAAAACAAAGCAATCGAAGGAGGAGAAAATAAATAATAAATATTTAGTATTAAGGAAACAAAACATATAAATGACCAACAAAAGCAAGGGTTGTGCTGGGTTAACTGTAAGCCAAAATTAGGGCAAACAAAATCAAAAGCTGAAATGCAAAGGCAAAGCGGAAAATGAGAAGATCCAAAGGAAAATGAAATCAACGAATCGAAGGGGGAGAAAATAAATAATGAAATGAAGCAAGGGTCGTTCAAACAATTTGCTTTTGTAAACAAAAATTGGGGAAAACGAAACCAAAAATTGAAATCGGAGAAGCAGAAGCGGCATCAGCAGGAGATAACTCAAACATTTGATCACCAAAGAAAAACTATTTAATTTTTGAAGTTTTACAAATAATAACTCATTCTGCTTGAATGAAATTGTCACCCTGTAAAAAGTTCAGCACCACCGAAATGATCAAATGCTGCCCCAAAACTACGGAAATGCCCGCCAAGTTTTGTTGTATATTTTTATATAGTGTTTGTCGTTTGAACTGATATCTATTTACTTGTCACTGTGTGTGTTTGGAACAAGGTTTACATGATAATACATAAATAGGGGAATATTTGAAGCACATTTACATTGTTATTTTGACAGTCATCGTGTTTAGTTTATCTGTGGATTTTCTTTATTTTAAGAATCTATTTAGCTTAATTTAAAATTACTAGTTAGCTAATTCGTTGATTTTTTTAAATGCGTTGCGTTGGTCGATTCGTACAAGCTTTGGTAGTTTTTCCTTCATTATCAGGAATTTATGGTTGCATTTTCAAGAATGGCTTATTAGGTAGGAACTTTAGTCAAGTACGAAGCACGCAAATACGGAGTTTGCCTGCCTTATACAAGAGCAAGCAAACAAGATTACAATCCGTAGCACATTAGGTAGATTTAACGTGGATTTAACTATCATCTCGCTTATAGCCTTGAAACAAGTTTATAAATAACTTTACGCGTTGCCGTACCAATGTAGAGTAATGAGAATGTCGCGCCACACGAGGTTTTTGACAGTAAAAATTTCTTTGCGTGGTGTTCTGCTATTGGCACCAAGGTAAGCCTTCCTTGAAATTAACAGCACCTACTAATAGCTACATTAAAAATAAATAGGCGGTCAAAGAAAATATGCGTATTTGCATAACAACGCGCAAAATCTGATTTTTAGTCATGCAATGCCATGTTCACCTGTTTGTACTGCAGCGTTGTTAACTTGGCTAGAATATTTACAAAATATTCATAGAAAATCGTAGATCACTGTAAAGTACGGTTTGTGTCCAAAGAACTGGTACTAAAACGCCTCGACAATGCCTTCAATTAATTTTTATCTTTACAAACCAAAGGTCGAAGGAGATAAGAAGGCCTTTTACTATGTAACGCACAGAGACACATCTGTAATCATCACTGTCATCTGTTTCAGAAATGGCACTGCCAAGCCTAAGAAGTACTGCGAATTTGGTTAATAATGTAATAGGAAAACGTATCCTTTTAGTTATTACGATGTTATTTGTATTTACATAATTCATACGTAGAAATTTCCTTAACCGTTCTTAGAATTGTTTGCTGTACGGGCTGCATCAACTAAAGGTGAGTAAAACACGACTTAACAGCATAAATTGTTTTAACGAGGACTTGATGGGCTTTTATAACTTATGTATACGTATGTGTGTGCACTTATGTACTACAAGTACAACAAACATGTGGGCTTAATTGCAGTGTCCTTTTATTATTGTCGTATTTATTTATTATTTAACGTCCACGCGGTGTTGAATAAGTACTTAAATAAATTTGACCACTAAAATTTAAATGTTAGATGCTATCGTTTAATGATAAAATTTAGTCTATAAAACAAACCGCTTTTGTGCGAATTCCAGGGTATGTTAATCATTTTATGTTGGGCAACCTTAACAATTGTGCTAAATGTTAATTACTGGCCATTCCTCACGAAGACGTTTACTGATAAAATCATTTCTTACGAATTAGGTTTGGCTAAATTTACACGGGAATTAAAAAAAATTGGTTCGTCATCTGGCAAAATGCGAAAGTTCTGAAAATGTTAACAGAATTAATTACGAAAACTCATGCGATGTAATTTGCAAGGCTGTTTCTATGGGATTAAATGTAAAATAAATAATAATCGGATAAATATTTGCCCACTGTTACGAAAGTGTTTTTAATATGTTATAGATAAGGTTTTATCTATCTTGATCAATTGAAATTGTAGTTTATGAATTGATTTAAGCCTATTCAATTTTTTTTCACGTAGGCTCAGTTGTCAGGTGAATTTTGAAAAGACAAATCTGGCATGTATTGCTAAAAATTGCACGGTTATAAAACGCAAATTGGTGAATTTTCACCTTCTGCCTTTTAATCATGCAGAAACACAACAATCTTACAAATGGTTTGCCATTTAAAAAACAGCACCCTCAGGTGTGATAGTAATTTCACGTGTACTACTTAGTTTCTCTTGATGTTATCAAGTAGTAAATGCAATATTTTTACATAAAATTATCTAAAGTGTCGAATATCGATTCTTAAAGATAAGTCCAAATTAAGTGGGGTTTTAAGCACTTTAATTAGAGGGTGCTTATTACCAACCGTTTGAGTGTGCTGTTATTAATTTTATATCATAAATTATTAACATTTTCGTATTAACTCTTTTAATCTTTTAATTATTTTTAATTTATTTTATTTTACTTTTATTTTATTTTTAATGATGTCTAAATACAAATAGCCGGTATTTATTGCGGTGAATTTTGTGTTCTAAATTTAGGTTTTGATTGGATTAAAATAAATGTTCACATTACGTTTAATTTGATTAAGGCGTGTCTCCTAGAAATCTGAACTGAGAAGGCATCTTAGAAATAGAATATCTGAGATAAGTGAATATAAATTTAATAATAAAATATAAAACCACAATAACAACAGTCTATTATAAAAAATTAACGAACGTCTAAGAGTCCATTTCGTTGAATAAGATCTATTCTTTTCTTAGTTGTACTTCCCAGTTACTGTATAATGTCATTGTCAATTTTATGCAAACAGTAATTAACTGATCAGCATTTGCTGTTCTCCAATTCTTAGCATAAACATTTCCTTTTTATAAAGACCAAATGTCGTCAACTGGACGAACACCGGGGTAGTTTGCGGGATTGTCATCCTTCTCAACAAATTCTATGTTTTCATATCTCAGGTGATCTCCCACGATTTTTGATCGGGCCAGAAGACATATGTTCTCTTATGAATCGTGATATGTAAAGAAAAAATTTAAAAGAAAAATTCAATTCCCTTTTCAGTGGGCGATTTTAGATTTATAGATAATTTTTAAATAAACGCGGAGGTACTTTTGTTATTGTGTTTTTGTATATTTTAGTAAATAATTTGATTTGACAGTTACAAATTTCAGAAAAAGTCACCTGGGATTTACAGATTGTGTAGTAAAACTTTCACTCACTTATTATACTCATTCCTTCTGGAAACCATTCAAAAAATACTGAATTTGGAACGGTGTTACAGTTAACTTAATCAACAGGAATTTACGCCTTTTAATTGTCATATTTGCGCCCTTCAATATTTTTATTGCAGTGAAAATTATTAGTTTCATAATAAATTATTACAACATTCCAGCTTATTTGATTTTCGATATCTGTATTTTAGTAACCTGTAATTTATTTAATAAAATCCTTATTCAATTTTTTCATGTAAAACTGCCTGAAAACTGAGCTTAATTTGTGCAAGGACTACTTTGATTGCAAGGAAAACAATAATTTAAGAAAATTTACATTCATTTAATTTCTTCACGCAAAACTGCTTGAAAACTGAGCTTAATTTGTGCAAGGACTACTTTGATTGTAAGGAAAACAATAATTTAATAAAATTCTCAGTTATTCAATTTTTTCATGTAAAACTGCCTGAAAACTGAGCTTAATTTGATTTCAAGGAAAACGGCGGTAACTATAAAATGACATTTATTCAGTTTTTTCATGTAAAACTGCCTGAAAAGTGAAAACTGTTCTTAATTTGTGCAAAGGATTTTGATTTCAAGGACAATGGCGAAAAGTATACCAAATAAATTAATGAAGTTATCAAATTAATGTCCCAGCTAATTAGAGCATTAGGAAATTCAGCTGCTGATTCGATTTGATATTAATTTAATAATTATGTTTATAGTAAAATTTTGGGATAATTTGGGATTAAGCAAAATTATTAATAAATATTTTTAAATATATGTAGTAGATACAAGCCTGATAAAAACGTATTATGCAATAATTATTGGGGTTTAAGCAGAGTTTGGAATTTGTTGATTTGTCGCAGTTTTACAGTTCGAATAAAGTATAACTTATAAAATGGAAATCTTGGAATAATTAAGACTTAATCAAACTTATTATTATTAGTTCGTTTTCATTTTAGTTTAATAACTATATTTTTAGTAAAAATAAATACATTAAAAGCCTGTTAAAATGAGTTCAGTTGGGGAACGTTTTACAGCTTGAATAGTTAGTAAATATTAAAAAATTCAGTTATTTTAATTTGATCTTTAAATCGCATTGTTTGGGATTTGCAGATAGGCCTGATAAAGATGATTATTGCAAATCTTATCTTTAAAATCAATCTTTTGGGATTTGTAGATTTGCAGGTAATGCAATTGGGGAGTACCTTATAGTTTGTATAAATTATAATTTAATAATAAATTGAACTAATTAATCAGAATTAACTATTAATAAATATTTTTAAAAATTCAGCTGTTAATTCGTTTTAATCTTGGTTTCATAATTATGTTCGTACTTTCAATATATTACAGCCTGATAAAAACAAGTCATGCAAAATATTAACTTTAAATGTTTTACAAATGAATAAAATATGTCAGTAAAATAAAAACATTGGAATAATTTGGATTTAATCAATATTTCTAATAAATATTAGAAATCAGCTGTTAATTGGATTAAGTTTAATTGAATAATCAGGTTTATAGTAAAATTAAATACAGTACGAATCATGCAAATTTTATCTTTAACTCGCATTGTTTGGGATTTGTAGATTTGCAGACAATTTACTTATGAAATATTTTACAGTTTGAATAAATAAATAAATAAATCTTGGAATAATCAGTATTTAATAAATATTAGAAAGTCAGATGTTAATTCGATTTAATTTTAGTTTAACAATCAATTTTGTACTAAAATTAAATACCTTAATGGTCTGATTAAACCGAATCATGTAAATTTTATCTTTAAAATCGCATTGTTTGGGATTTGTATGTAAATGTGCAGATAATTCAGTTGGGGAATTTTTTACATTTTGAATAAAATACAAGTTAATAAAATAAAAACTGGAATGATTGGGGTTTAATTAAATTATTAAAGAATATTAAAAATTTCAGCTGTTAATTCGTTTTGATTTTAGTTTAATAATCAAGTTTGTAGTAAAATTAAAGGCCCGATAAAAGTGAATCTTACAAAATATTATTTTTAAACCCATTGTTTGGGATTTGCAGATTTTTGGGCAATTCAGTTTGAATAAAATATATTCAAATAAAATAAAAAACCCTGGATTTACTCAAAACTACGAATATTAAAAAAATTGGGGATAAATTTGTCTTGATCTTAGTTTAATAATATTTGTAGTCCAATGAGATGCACTTAAGGGCTATAATCATTAATTTTTCCATTCAAAATAGCATTGTTAGGGATGGGTAGATTTGAATAAAATATAAATTTTTAATAAGTATTAATGAATTCGATTGTTAATCCGTTTTAATTTCAGTTTAATAATTATGTTTGAAGTAAAGCTAAATACATTAAAGACATGATAAAGACGAATCATGCAAATTTTATCTTTAAAATCCCATTGTTTGAGAATTATTGCAGTTGTGAAAGTTGTGTGCAGAGAAGAAAAATAATCAAGCAATTTATGATTTTGCAGGCAGATAAATGCCAAAAGTTTCAGATATAGAATGAAATATGAAAATTATGGAATTTAATAAAATAAATGTGGAAATAGTAACGAATCATAAAGGGAAAAGGACGGGAAATTTCAATTAATAAATGTGTTAATGTAGAGCTTAGATTTTTAGAGAAAAAAATCAAATATGTAGTGATTTATGTTTTTGCAGGCAGATTAAATGCCAAACGTTTCAGAAATTGAATATAATATGAAAATGATAGAGGGAATGCTAATTAATAATTTTATTAGACTTTAAGAGAGACAAAAAGATCAGGCAATTTGTGATTAGCAAATCTGTGGTGATTGTAGATTTTTCCTACAGATTAAGTAAAAGGCAAACATTTCATAAAATATAAAAATTAAGGAATTTAATATTTATTTATTTATGTATTTACATAGTTGCAGAACAGTACAAAGTACATGGAAACGCCATAAATATACATGGAAAAAAAATTAGTGTATATAACAAACAAATTCAACAATATATAAACATAATATACACGTGTAAGTTAACACATACTAAAAAATTCGAAGGCCGACTACGATTCCATGTTTAGCAGCCATGTTTTTACTTGTATTTTAAATTTGTCGTACCTGGTGCAATGCTTAATATTATCGGGTAATGCAATTATAAAATTTCTTAGCGAATGGGCAGGTATCAGTAACTGATTACAGTTTCTTATATTAAAAGGAGAAGGAGGGGAAATGCTAGTTAATATTCCTGTTAATGTAAAGTTTGACTTTTTAGTGGAAAAAAAACAATAAATTGACGATTAGCATAATATGTAATGATTTGTATTTTTTGATTTTTTGTCTTTTTCGATTATTTTAATTTTCAAGGAGTCAACGAGGTTAATTACTAACATTTTGTCAGGTTTTAAACCACATTTTCCCAGAACAAGGACTACTGTTTTTGGTGATTAAACTTAATTGCAAAATCTTGAATTATTTTTTCAAATAAATGTTTTCAATTATTTATGAAAATTTTATATTTTTTTGTGGGTATTTGTCTAACAGTTTATGACAATTTTATTTCCTTTTACGTTTACGTGGATATTCTGCCACCAATTAATTACAAGAACCAATTTGTCACTTTTTAAAATATTTTTATCAGTACAAGAACTTCTTTCTTATTTTTCTGAGTACTAAAAATTGGCATTAGATAATCCCTGCGATATTAGATCAGCGCAATCTACTTTTTAAAGAATAATTTTCCCTACATTTTTTTGAATAGAAGACTATGGTTGCAAATCTAACCAATTTCATTGTCTCAGAATTTAGTTTTTGATGATTATCCTAATTGCAAATAATTAGAAATAGAAATGAATAATAAAGGAAAAGGGCAAGAAATGAAAAAGAAAAATGGATCAAGCAATTTATGACTAACAAATATATAGTGATTTTATTTCTGCTGGAAAATTAAATGCTAGACGTTTGACAGATCGAATGAAATATGAAAATTATCAACTTTACTAAAATAAACTTGGAGATAGTAACGAATGATTAAGGGAAAAAAGCAGGAAATGCCATTAATATTTTTTTAAATGTAAAGCTTAGATTTTCAGAAAAAAATCAAGCCATTAGTACTTTTGCAGGCAAATTAAATGTCAAACACTTCGTAGATTGAATAAAATATTAAATTATGGAATTTAACAAAATAACGTGCAAATAGTAACAATTAATAATGGGCAAAGGACAGTGGGCTTCAGATTTGCAGATCCAAATTAAACAATCAAACAATTAACATTGCTTATTTAACTTATATTTCATTGTTTATCAATGAAATCAAATAAGAAAGTAAATTTTGGTTGTTTTTTCGAAAATAAGGAAGATAGATTAGGGTAATCAGTATTCTGAAAAAAAAAAAAAACAAATAAGGAAATAAATTCTGGTTGTATTTTGAAAATAGGGAACTGAAGCTAGGTTAGTCATAGCACTGTTGCAGTGGGAGCTGTAAAATAAGTAAAGAATGGATGCACCAGGTGCATTAATACTAACTTTTGTTTTTATTAATGACCCCAGGATGAATGCTAAACGTAGCCTAGCCCCAGGGCTTTAAAAAATTCTAAGGTAAATGTAATTCCAGGCATATCGCTTTTTCGATTTTTAAAACTAAACGTAATTTTGTACTTGGAAAATTTGGTATTTGTTTCAAACTATCAGTGTTAAAAGAATACACGTGTTAAGTCATTTTTAGTTTTGTTAAATAATTAATTTTGTTTAAATTTAAATGGTAGATAAATCAGTTGCATTGAAAGGCTGATAAAAACGAATCGTTTTGCAGTTTAAGAGATGAAAAATGCAGATTTTAGCATAAAAATAATAAAAAACATTACCTACACGTAATCACAAGGTAAAATTCAAATTTAAAATCCTGAAATTCTTCTTAAAATATTACATTTAATGATAAAATTAAGGAACTAAATTATTATTTTATTTTATTATTTTAACATTTTGGTGATACGGTTAATTAAATTATGTTTTTGTTTTATTGTTTTTACAATTAAAAAGGTTTGAAAAACCGAATATGAAAGTGTAGCAGAAAATTGCAAAATGTTTACCAACTGCAAAGGGTTTGTTTTAAAATAATAAACCCAATTTAACTTCTAAAGCCTTGCACTAGCCTAGGGCTTCAAAAATTCTTGGCTTTTATGTTGAGTACCTGCCAGAGAGAGTGTTGGTAATACGTTTTCGGAAGTTAGTTGAAGGAAATTTGCGTGCGAAAGGAAGGACGTGTATCTGTTTATAATTTGACTTTGATGTTATGGTTTTTACTTAAATTAAACTTTGCAGCTTGGATTAATTACCTTTTAATTAAAATTTAACTTTAAGAAATCCAAATTTTTATGAAATAATTTTATTTTGGCTTATAATGGGAAATTGAGCATTATAGACGAAGAATGGAAATTCTTACCTTGTAGATTTTTATCTTCAAAATCACGTGATCGTATGCTTGCTGAAATTTAGTTATGGAATGCTATACGCTTTAATAAAATCTAAAAAGGAGATTGGAATAGAATATGAAAATATGTACTATTAACGTGAAAAAAGTGCAAACATCAATGCCTCTTTAAGACTGTTGATAATATTGTACTCAGTTATTTTGGAAATATCCTAAATTAATTTCAGATTTGTTTAAACTTAAAACCCGCTAACATTTGTTTAAAATAATCGTCCAGCAATTGCGTAATTAAATCTTATATTTCAGTAAGTTTTCAGTTTCAAAAGCAGACAATTTTCACATTAACTATTAATTTTGGAATATTTTCCCAAATATGTAAAAAAGTAAATTAAAATAATGCCAGTTTTTACAACCAAGAAGGAAGGAAAGTTCGTAAATTGTGTACAATTTATGATGTGGTTTTGGTTTATAAACCACAGAATACGAATGACTTCCAAGAAAATAGCATACTCGAAAACAGAGCTACTTAATTTGCCTTAAGTATGAATTGCGCTCGTTTAATCAATAAAACGTCCGTATAAATTGTAATTACGAGTTAACACTGTTGTGTGTATAGTTATTACGTATTTACCTGCTTCATTATACATGCACAAGTAAAGTGATGGAACGTACTTAAAATTACTGCTGCGGTTGTTTCTATTTTAGATTAGAAAGAAGTGTTAAAACTTTAATACTGGTAGAATTGATTTATTTATTTATAAAACCTGATGTATTCTTATCCATGAGTTTCTTTTGTAAAGGCCTTGAAAAGTTACGTGGAATTATTTCGAAAATGCTTTTGTATTCCTGGAAAGCTTTTGCTTGAATAATTTATTTTTGAAGAAAGCGCTTGAATTCTTTATTTTGACTAATTCTAAATACTTTTTGTATTTTACATATTTCAGGGATGTTTTTAAATATTATATACTTATAAAAGAATAATAAAAGCCATTTATTATTTTGTTTTCTTACCTTTTTATGTAAATTCATGTATAAATTTGCTTTTCTAGAATTTGTTGCAGTTATTATTTGAAACTGTAAATTTTTTTGGATGATGGAAAATTGACGTTGTTTTTCCCAAACTGAAAAGTCTCATTTGAAAATTAAATTGAAACTACAAACTGAAAATTAATGTTGTTTTTCACAAAGTGATGGGTCTGTTTTGAAAATATAAAACTGCCTTTTTCCCAAATTGAAAAGTTTACTTTGGAGAAAAATTAAACTGAAACTGTAATTTTTGCGGCGACTGAAAAAGTTGAAGTTGTTTTGCCCAAACTGAAAAGTCTACCATTCGAAGAAATAAAACTGAAACTACAATTTACGTCGCTGCTGTGAAAATTAACGTTGTTTTTCCCAAATTGAAAAAATGTATTTTGCAAAAATATTTTGGGTGCTGTGAAAAGTGACGTTTTTCGTAAACTGAAGTCTCATTTGAAAATAAAATTGAAACTGCGAATGTTTTTGTGGGCTGTGAAAATTGACGTTGTTTTTCATATATTGAGTAGTTGGTTTTGAAAAAATAAAACTGAAACTGCATTTTTGTCGGTGCTGTGAAAATTGATCTTGTTTTTTTCCAAATTGCAGTCTCATTTGAAAAATAAAATTGAAACTGCAAATTTATTTGGGGGCTGTGAAAATTCACGTTTTCAGAAATTGGTGTTTATTTTGAAAAAAATTAAACTGAAATTTTATTTTAATCGTTGCGTTTTTCCCGAATTGGATAGTCTATTTTGGAAAAAAAACGTTGTTTTTCCCAAACTGAAAAGCCTGCTTTGAATTAATAAAAAACTGAAACTACAATTTTCGTCGCTGCTGCGAAAATTGACGTTGTGTTTCCCCAACTGGAACACCACTTTTGTAAAGATAAAACTGAAACTGCAATTTTCATCGGTGCTGTGAAAGTTGATCTCGTTTTTTCCAAATTGAAAGGCCTCTTTTGAATAAATAAAAAAAACTGAAACTGCAATTTTCGTCGGTACTGTGAAAATTGATCTCATTTTTTTCAAATTGAAAAGGCTATTTTGAAGAAATTAAAAGACTGATACTGCAATTTTCATTGATGCCGTGGAAATAAAAAAACTGAAACTGCAATTCGCGGCTGTGAAAATTGACATTGTTTTTCCCAAACTGAAAAGCCTCTGTTGGAAAAGTATAGCTGAAATTGATCTCGAGTTTTCCAAACTGAAGTCTCATTTGAAAAATTAAATTGAAACTGCAAATGGTTGTGGGGACTATCTATTTTGAAAATAATATACAAACTACAGATTTCGTTGGTGCTGTGAAAATTGGCGTTTTTCCTAAAAAATTAAACTGAAACTACAATTTTTGTGGATGCTGGGAAAATTGACCTTGCTTTTCCCAGCTTAATAAGTCTGTTTCGAAAAAATAAAACAGAAATTACATTTTCGTGGATACTTTTTTACCAAATCTATTTTGAAAAAAATAAAACTGAAACTGCAATTTTTGTGGCTGCTGAAAAAATTTACCTTGTTTTTCTGAAATTGAAGAGGCTTTTGCGAAAAAATAAAATTGAAACTGTTCTCCTAATTAAGGGGTTTATTTTGAAAGCAATGCAACTGCCACTGTAGTTTTCGCGGTGCTGTGAAAATGTTGTTTTTCCAAATTGATGAGTCTGTTTTGAAAAAATAGAACTGAAACTGAATTTCATCGGTCTGTTTTGGAAAAAAATAATACTGAAACTTAAATTTTCGTCGGATCTGTAAAAGCTGACTTTATTTTTCAGTTGCAGTTACTTTCGACTGGCAAGATCCCCTCAATCTCGATTCACAGCTAACCCAAGATGAAAAAATCATCCGGGATTCTTGCAGGACCTACTGCCAAGAAAAACTTCAGCCTAGAATTCTCCAAGCTAACAGAGATGAACGTAAGTTTGCAGACCGACCTTAAATGAATGTGATACTAACTCGAACATTTACAGTTTTTGACAGGGAAATCATGAAGGAATTTGGACAGATGGGAGTCCTGGGATGCACAATCAAAGGATATGGGTGTGCTGGTGTATCCAATGTTGCTTATGGACTTCTTACCAGGGAAATTGAACGAGTTGACAGCGCTTATAGGTCTGCTGTTAGTGTTCAATCCTCGTTGTTTATGGGTGCTGTTGAGAGTTTTGGTTCTGAAAAACAAAAGGAAATGTACTTACCTGGCTTAGGTTTGTTTTTTTTTAATAGTTAGTTAGTTGGGCACGTTTTAACAAATTGGGGAAAACAAATAGTTCAATACAAAGTTCACATTTTCGTGTTCTAAACTATAAAATATCGTGACTGGTTAAAAAACACGTGTGTTATTACAAAGCACAGGAAAGTTGCAACATGTTATTAGCTTTAATATCGATTCGCTTATCTAAAACTAAACCAATTAGGGTAGTTTTTCATGTACTGTTTAAAACAACCCTTTTAAGAGATTTTTAATAAATTAATCGTTTCAGCTACAGGCGAACTAGTTGGTTGTTTCGGTTTAACGGAACCAAATCATGGAAGTGACCCAAGTTCAATGGAAACTCGTGCAAAATACAATTCATCCTCCAAGACTTACCTTCTCAATGGCAGCAAAACTTGGTAAGTAAGAAAATTGGATAAGATTTCCAAATTAACCCGCATTCGTTTCGTAGGATAAGCAACGCACCACTCGCTGATCTTTTACTGATTTGGGCCAAATGTGAGGATGGAAAAATTCGTGGTTTTATAGTAAATCGTGAAGATTCCAGCAAAGGGCTTGAAACTCCAAAAATCATGGGCAAATTTTCTTTGCGAGCCTCCATAACTGGTATGGTGCTAATGGATAATGTAGAAGTTCCCGAAGAAAATATGCTGCCTAATGTAGCGGGCCTTAAAGGTCCTTTCAGTTGTCTTAATAACGCCAGATATGGAATAGCATGGGGTGCTTTAGGTGCTGCCGAATCGTGTTTAGCAATCGCAAGAAGTTACGTATTAGACAGGACACAATTCAAGCGACCAATTGCCGCAAATCAATTAATTCAGAAGAAATTAGCTGATATGGTTACTGAAATTGCGCTAGGTTTACAGGCTTGTTTACAGGTTGGTAGACTAAAGGATCAAAATATGTAAGTTGGATGGTTTTAATTAATTTTGGTTTAGTTAAAATTTGCAATTACAGGCACACGCCTGAGATGATTTCCATGATTAAAAGAAATTCCGCAGGAAAAGCACTTGATATTGCAAGATTGGCTCGAGATATGCTAGGTGGAAATGGAATCCATGATGAATATCATGTTATAAGGCATTTAATGAATTTGGAGACTGTTAATACGTACGAAGGTATGTTTTTATTTTTTATGAAGGGTTAATTACAAGTTAAACATTTAGTTTTAAGTTGTATAAACGTTTTACTTACATGAATTTTCCTTCAGGAACTCACGATATTCATTCCTTAATCCTGGGAAAGGCTATTACGGGTATTCAAGCATTTTCTTAATTGTTTTCTTGTGTTAATTTCGTTGTATAAATTTCTATTTTGCTATGTTTATTATTGAAAATAAATAAAGATATTTTTGAGTCTGAAGTTTTATTTAGATTTTTTTAAATTTATTATTTACTTATTTAGATTGTTTTAGATTGAAATCCAACACGTGAAGATTACCTTTTGTGCAAATCAGTTAAAGCACTGAGTTTTACGACGCTTTGAGACCAAGTTTGCGTTTTGTTAATATGTTATTTGAGGTTTTCAGAATTTTTTGTTGCAGGTGTAATTTCTTCAAACTACCTTTCTTTAACTTTAAAATTTCAGATATGGAATTGAAGTACCTAGTCAAAAAGTAAATTAGAAATAAAATTTGCTGCAGTGGTAAAGATTTAATGAAATTGGCAGGATGAAGAAAGCTGCTTGGATTTTATGTTGAAATGGACCCTGAAATTTTTTATTTCAGACAGCAACAAAGCCGTGTGAATTTGAACAGTACAATATTAAAACTGAAGGTTCTAGATAATGGGTTTTGAAGTTACTTCATGAATATTCCAATATTACAAAACAGTTTCAAAAAACTTGTTATGCATTTTATTGTTTATTCAGATGATTACATTCACTTTTTGTAATTTATTTAATACCTTTTGTTAAAGGCAAATTATTCTTTTTAGCATAAAATTCTTTGTTGTTGTGGGGTTGTAAATCATAAAAAATATAAAATATTTATTGTAAATTTGAATCCTGAGAATTACAACAAAGTGTTAAATTGTTAATTTACAGTAAGGAAAGTCTTAATTGAATACTGTTGTTTTCAGTTTTTATAGATGCCATTCTTTTTATAGGGACTAATAAATTTGTATATACTCTGAACAGTTATGTAGTATATACTATAATTAGATAGCTTCTTACAATGTTTGTGTTTTACAAAACTGTGGAAATTTTTATTAGCTATTGATCTGCAACGAATTTTATTATTTTTATTAAAATATACAGGCAATATTTTAACGTTCCTATGTTTGTTGAAATTTAATAAACTTGTACAATTATTGTGTAGCATTTTTTAGTAAAAATGTTGTTGTTTGAGACAGATTGAAAATAACAGGAAGCTTATTTGTGCGAAATATTGGTTTTGTCTATTTTGACAGTGCAACAGTATCAAAATCAAAATTATTTGAAATACTTATTCGTAATATTCAGTATGTGACTCAACAGATGTTTTTTCTATAAATGTATAAAAGCCAGTTGCTGTAAAAATAAGTTAGATGAATTCGTACTACCATTTTCAGGATCCTCCATGAACATCTGGGCATGACAAAAGTCAGTGCAAGATCACCCATCGTACAGTCCGGATTTAGCGCCCAGTGATTATTATTTGTTCTCAAAACTTAAGCAGGATTTACGGGGAAAGAAATTTGCCAATGATAACGAAGTGATGGCGGCGGTTTTTCAGCATTTTGAAGACAAAACTCCAGAGTATTTTTATAAGGGTATAGAGCTGCTTATTAAAAGATGTAAGAAGTGTGTTGAAGTAAAGGGTGATTATGTTGAAAAATAAACAGATTTTTTTATTTTTCAAACAATTGCAAGCGGGCTAGGCCAGGAATATTTGGTCGCTACCTCGTACATCAATACACTGGAGCTGTGTATTTCAAACTAGGAAACAGAAGAATTCATACCAGATTAAAACGGAAACTCCTACTAGACCTTTGCTACTCATCATCAGGCACCGAAACAGCATCAGAAATAAGTGACTAATGTCACTCATAGACATACTCTTTGAATCTCATGTAATCTCTAATCTAATCTAACCTTAAAAGTCCATTTCGACTTAACTAGTTATGTTGTTTATAAGAATATAGAATTTTGTTTAATTAAACCGAGCCATGTATAGCAAAATGTATGCTGATCTGGTTATATAAAAAAAAAGTTGTGGAAACATTTTGAAAATTTTAGAAAGAAAATGGAAAATAATAAATATAAATTTTGTTCTGCATTTTTCAACATTTAATTCATAAGTTTATTATTAAATAGAAGGAATACGTTTTGCTGTTATTGTATTTAAAGAAACTGTCATCAAAAAATGTAATATAAACAATTTTAAGTTATTGGAATTCCTTAAGCAAAAAAGGTAACAGTAACGATGATTAGAATAAAATTTTGCTGAGTGAAATCACACTGTTTTGCATATGATTGCATTGTTTCCAAACACGTGTAGATTATTGCATTCTTACGTTTTGGTCATTATTGCAATATTTGTTTAAATAAGTACAAAAGAATGTGGAAAATATATATTTATAATCACTTTATTGCGATAAAAAGTATTTCGTTGGGCCTTTTAAAGTTTTTGTTGTAAGGATTTTAATTAATTTTCTGAAAGTGCAGCGACGTAGCGGTTTTTTAATACGTTTTAAATGCTGGGTTTGCCTGTTTTGATTTACTTGTTTTCGAAAGTTTAACTATTATTTTTTAAATTTTTCACCATAAAAACGAACAATTTTGAAAGATAAATTTTGGTTGTATGTTTAAATCCGCAGATTTTGTTTAAAAGTCTAAGCAAGCCCTAATAGACATTTTACTCGGTTAAAAAAATGTGGAACTCTGTTAAATGTTTTAGAAAAGTCCCACCCAGGAGATAAAATTCTTGAAAATAGGGATATAAAAATTAATGTTCTTCTCTTTATTTTATTAATTTTTAGTAGAATTTTAAATTCTTTGTGAAAGACTAATGTTAATGGCAAAACAGGCAAAGCCTAAATACAGTGGAAGCAGAAGAAAATTAACGTTTTTCATTTTTATCTGAAATTACGAGTACTTTTTTTGAAATGCAGTGCAGTATTTTTCGAGGTTTTTTTAATGTGAGGCCTGCCTTTTAGACGTATGTTTTCAGTAGTAGTGGAAGTAGCAAGCCTCGTAAAAAACTATAGTTTTACAATAAGAAAAAAGAATGTTTGTTTTTTAAATCTTCAGATTTTTTTTAAAAGTCTAAGAGAGAAATTATATTTATAATTAGCTTAATTATGTTGTTAATTCATTTTAAAAATCGCAACGTTGAAGAAGGTTATGTTTGCTTTTATAATTATATTTTTAATTTATACAAACGAAGTCTGAAGTGTTACCAAATTTAGAAGATAATTGAAGCTTCAGCTCGGCGATTTAAGTTTGTTGTATTATCTGCACGTTGAGAAACATTCCATACAATTGAACTTTTCAATTTTTGTTAATAAAAAATTAAACCCTTATTCTTTTATTATTTATATGATATTCCACCAAGTGTGAAACCAGGATACCGCAAATTTATTTTGAAGTAATTTTCATTGATTTATTGATTGATTTCAAAAATAAATTTCCAAATACAGTGGTAAATCCGTTTAAATTTGAAAAATCTAAAATTTCTTTAGTCTCATTAAAAGGAGTAAATATTCAAATATTTATTATTATTTCCAAATATTTTTTCTGGTCTGGTCTTAGAAATCCATTTGAATTAATCTAAAATTTCTTTAATAAATTATTAAATGAGTCTTCTTCAGGAATAAATATTCCAATTTTCTTTATTAGTATTAGAAATCCGTATAAATTTAAAAAATCCAGAGTTTCCCTAAGGAGTAAATATTCCAGTATTTATTATTATTTCTAAATATTTTTTTATACGAAATGTCTTAGAAATTCGTTTAAATTAAAAAAAATCTAGAATTTCTTTAACAACTCCTTAAGGAATTCCAATATTTACTATTCTGATTTCCAAATATTTTTTATACGAAGTGTGAGGTCTTAGAAATCCGTTAAAAAAATCTAACATTTCTTTAATAACTTATAAAATGGGTATCCTTAAGGGATAGATATTCCAAAATTTATTGTTATATCCAAATAATTTTTTATAAGAAGTGTAGGCTCTTTGAAAAACGCGGTTGAATGACAAAATGAAAAGCTTAAAAGGAAACCCTGATGTAATAAAGAACTCATATGAGTTCTTTTGTTACAGAAAAGACGTCTGGAAACTTTCTACAGATTTGAAAGAACTCCATTTGTAGCTTTTAAATCTTTTTTGTTTTTATTTTAGCACCAATTCTAATCTAATAAAAAGCACCCACGTACATTTTGTACATTTATTATTGACTTATCCTGTATAGGAATTCAGTGTGGATCAACTTTAAATAAATAAATAAATAAATAAATTTGGTAAACCAAAAAACCTATAAAAATGTGGAAAGAATTACGCTGAAAATATTTTTACAGTCAATGATGTAAGAAGTAAGTAAATCTGTAAATTATTTAACAGCGTAACAATAGCAAGCGTAATAATTAATCGAATTTACTGCAGAAAGTTGTGATAATCAACAAATATAATTTGCTTGTTATGAAGATTAAATCGAGCCCGATCGAACTTTCTATTTCTCTGGCTTACTTTTATTCTAAATGAAATTTCATCTGTGAGAAGCTAGTAATAACTTTCTAATTATTTAAATTGAAGATAACGTTTGTTGTTTGAATTCGGCTGGCTGTTTAATAACGATTATGATGATAAAATAGCTTAGCTAAAGAAATTGCAGGAAAAAGCCTGATTAGTTCAAAAGTTCAGATTCGTATCGATTGTTTGAACACAAGTTAGGCATGTCAGCTGTTATAAATGAACTATAAAAGCGTGATATCGGCTCTAATCAGTTGCTTAAACACGCGATTTACAGAAATAGTAAGTTATAATAATTGGGTTTGAACTTTGAAGCAGTTTTGTAATTTCAGGTACCATCGTATGATTTGGTTTCATACATCAGTTCATCACAAATGTTTACAATGATAAAAGAATGACATTCGTTGTTATCAGTGCTGAAAGTCACTCTTACGTAATATCAAATAAATAATTCAAACCGCAAACTGATTTGTATATTAAAAAATTTCGAAAAAAGGCTGAGCAGAAGAGCAAAGCGAAGTACTACGATAGTTAATAGAGAAATTGTGCTACTTTCGATTCTTACAGACTAAAGAATAGGAAGAATGAAGATTTTTGTGTTAGACCCAGTTACCCACAGCCGTAGGCGAATATCATTGGGACTTGTTATACGTTAAAAAGTTTTGCACGGTCAATGTGAAAGTCAGAATTGTCGGTCAATACCAGCTACAAACGCATCGTACTTTCTCTCTTCAATTGGACTTGAGTTAGAGAAAGATATACGTATAAAGAAAGGGGTTGAGAAAGTGCAATAACGCATGCGTGTTTAACACGTTTCTAAATTCATTTTGATTTCCCCTACTCACTAGTTTTATTATCACTGATAAGCCTGCGTACGTATGAACGTATTGCTGACTATATCGTGGTTGCCTTTTTTATTTAAAGTATCGGTGATGTTTCACATTGTTTTTTAAACTAGCTGCAAGTGAAGTTCGTTTTTTTTTTTTTTTGAAAATGACCACGCTCGAAATTTTAGGGATTGTGTGCACTTCTATTGTTGGATTTCAATTAGCACGTTTTTTATTTAGACTTATATATAATAATGTATTAGCACCGAATTTAGGATTATCTGTTGATCTTACAGAAATGGGAAAATGGGCCGGTAAGTGAGTTTTATTAATTTAAAACGATTTTTATGAATTAAAACCGATTCAAAAAACGACCAAAAAAATATTAGGAAGATGACTACACTAATATACACGAATGTATGGTTGTAACCTACATGCGTTTTTACTTAGATATCAGAACAATGCTTACTCAATAATTCATGATGATTAACAATTAAAAATGTATTGCCTGCAAACAATAGTGGTTTAGGGTCGTTATTTCGTATGATTAGTTCAAGGACAGGTTTTGTTAAATATTAGTGTTATCATAGTTTTATAAATTTGTGCGTCGAGGTTAGTTCACCGGAATTAATTTGCCAATAATGCAACTGCTTAATTGCACATTTTATGAAAAAAAAAATACTAAAACCAAAGCTGATGCATTTACGAGGAATAGCTGTTTAGCTCCTGAAATTTAAAAAGGTTAAAAAATACCTGCTTAGCTCTAAAAATTAAAAAAAATTGGAAATTGGTTGACTAATTTAGAGACAACCTGTAGATGAAAATTAAGTTTTTTCGTATAGGTTTTTGATAATAATTTCGTTAGAGTAAATGTTAGAACCCCCACTACGAATTTTAAAAATACCCCAACTAATTTTAAACGGATGGACAGAAATAGCAACAGGTTAATGAATTCAACATGTGACTAAAACGAAGTATTGTTGAAAGAAACCTAACTGTTAATTTTTTGTTTACTTTCTTTTAAAAAATCGTGTGTTTATTTAGCTAAATTTGTTTGATTTATAAGCAATTTTTCATGGAAATCAGAGAATTTTGTCGTTCAAGCTGAAGCCTTTTCATTAAGTACCTACCTTCAAACTAAAATTAAGTATTTTACATAGAAATGTAATTTAGGTCAAACCCAACAAATATGAATGCATGTTTGCAACAGGAATTAAACATTTTAGTTTATGAGTTTTCAGTCATAATTAATAATCTTGTAATTAACTCGCCCACTTGGTTATTGTTGTGTGTTATGAAATCAATTTGCCTTGGGTTAATGGCAGTTTTATCTTCTTTTGCATTCCGTAAGGTTTGTTAAAAAACCATTTAAAAATTATTTCCGTATGGCAATCAGAAACTTTTCACAAGTAGAGGTGAACTTTTGTTGGAGTTGAAGAGATTATTGATTTTTTGATGCTTGAAGCTCAGAAATATTTTTGAAAATTGCCTAATTTTAGTACTACCTGAAAATCGTTCAGGTTTCTTTCAGGAGGTTGGCAAGCAAAGCTTTCAGCAGGACGGTTGTATTGAGTTGTTGCCACAATTTTGTTTAGTAAAATAACTAATTGGATAATGGCGTGCTTAATTTGCAATGTTTGGTCGCCACTTTTCAGTTTTCTCTGTCTAATTTTTCTTCAAAGGCGAATAGAGTAAAATTCTGTGAGCTTATTAAATTAATTATTAGTTTTTAAGTAACATACAAGGAATTACTAACATAAACCCATAATTTTCTAGTTAACAGTTTTGTTTATATTTTTCCAAGTGGCGATTCTACTCAATCCTTATTAAGAAATATGAAAATATTGATGACACGAATTTATTTCTCTCTAATTTCTCTACTTAACCTCTATACTTTCTCGCTTGGTTACTTAGTTGTAGAATTATTTGTCGGCATGCTATCTCCTAATTATTGATTTTTTGCCCTTCTACTTTTTTCTTAGGTTTAACTAACATCACTTTTTATTTCTCTTTAATATCTCTGAAGAGATGTACTTTTCCCTTTTAATAAGAAGCGAAGTTATTAAATTATTAAAATTTAATAAAATTTATTGAATTATTAAAATTGGATCTATAGATTTTATTGTAAAAGTGGGAGACAGATTGCAAATTCTCAGCTACAATTTATTTAAGAACTTTCTTTTGCGTGGGCTTTTGTAATTTATGGAAAGACTTCCTACTAGAAAAGTTTCTGGGTGTAAATGCATTGTGTAAATTGCTCACTCTGCAGTTGCAAAAATAAACGAAAAGGTGAACTTCTCAGCATTTAAAAATTATTTCAATTAAATTAGTTTTGAAAATCTGCGACTCTGCTCCATAAATATTGCGATTTTTATTTTAAAAGCATTAAAAATAAATAAATAAATAAAAGCCAAACTACCCAGCTTAGAGACCCCAGTATTTTTGATTAAGTTTTACGAATCTTATGAAAGATCCCTTCTGTTAATTTAATGTTCGTTTTAAGCTCATAAATTTTTAACTTTTCGTTCGTATTTTAATTAAACTACTTTTCAAATTTTGCACCTCTGCTCCGTAAATGCCGCAGCTATTTTGTGATTTTTATTTTACTTTGGAAGCCTAAAAAATAAATAAATAAATGAAAGCCCAACTTCACAGCTTAGACATCTCAGAATCTTTTATTGATTTT
Organism: Melanotus villosus; assembly: GCA_963082815.1. Lineage (NCBI taxonomy): Eukaryota > Metazoa > Arthropoda > Insecta > Coleoptera > Elateridae > Melanotus > Melanotus villosus. The sequence continues at coordinate 36,915,555 of OY720427.1, read as the reverse complement.
TAGAAATCTTACGAGAGGCCCTTTCTGTAAATTTAATGTTCCTTTTAAGCTCAAAATTTCCAAAATTTTCGCTCGTATTTTAATTATATTAGTTTTGAAATTTTACACCTCTTTTCCTTAGATAGACAGTGCCGCTGTTTTGTGATTTTTATTTTGCTTTGGAAGTATAAAAAATAAATAAATAAGTCGAACTTCCAAGCTTAGACAACCCAGAATCTTTAATTAATTTTTAGGAATCTTACGAAAGATACCTTCTTTCAATTTAATGCTCCTTCTAAGCTTGTAAATTTTCAAAATCTTCACTCGTATTTTATTAGTTTTGAAATTTTGCACCCCTTTCCGTAGATACTGCCACTGTTTTGTAATTTTGATTAATTTTTAGAAATCTTACGAAAGGTTTTTTAATCTCGTAGATTTTTAAAATGTTACTTTGGCTACATAAATCTCTCGAATTTTAATTAAATTAGTTGTGCAATTTTGCACATTTGTTTTATAAATATAGCTGTTTTGTGATTTTTATTTTACTTTGGAAATATAAAAAATGTTCAATGGACCCAGCAGGCTGAATTTTAAGCGTAGGAAACTTTGATTAATATTAGCCAATGCTTTGCCAAAAATTTTCAAAAATTGGTCTATATTTTTTATGGTGAAAAATATGAATTCTGTAATCATGAATTATTGTTTTTCCATCAATTATTGAATCACCTTCATTATGATTCTGTAAGAACTTCATTGTTATCATGAAATGTTGTTTTTCCACCAATTATTGAATCACCTTCATTGGGCTGTACGTGTGTGTATTAATTATTTTCATGATAAGAATAATGCTGAATAATTTATAATCAATCTTATTTGAAATTCTATAACTGCGCGTATCCAAATATCTGTTGTAATAATTATGTAAAAAATCAGATTATTATTTATTTTTCAGTGGTGACCGGCGCAACAGATGGCTTAGGAAAAGCATACGCCGAATTATTAGCTAGAAAAGGACTTAATATTGTATTAATTAGTAGAACCCAATCGAAATTAGACGCTGTTGCATCTAGTATAGGTAAGTACAAAACGGTGTTCATAATTTCCATTTAAACTAACTTTTTGTTTCAGAGAGCACATACAAAGTACAAACTAAAACAATCTCGGCTGATTTTACCGAGTCTGAATCCATTTACCATAACATCGAAAAACAACTAACAGGAATAGAAATCGGTGTATTAGTCAACAACGTTGGAATGAGTTACGCTTACCCTGAATACTTTTTGGAAGTAAACAACAAAGATAAACTCTTCTCAAACATTGTTAATTGTAATATCACGTCCGTTATTAACATGTGTAAAATAGTAATGCCAGCGATGGTGGAACGTCGAAAAGGTGTTGTTATCAACATAGCTTCGACTGCAGCTCTAATTCCAAGTCCTTTACTGACAATTTACTCAGCTTCCAAAGCATTCGTAGAAAAATTCTCGGCGGACTTAGGAACTGAATATTCTAAACACGGAATCATCATCCAATGCGTACTACCTGGTTATGTTGCTACGAAAATGTCCAAAATTCGAAATGCAACCTGGATGGCACCAACCCCTGAAGTTTACGTTAAAAGTGCCCTTACAACAGTCGGAATCCAAGATCACACAACGGGTTATTTTGCTCATTCAGTTTTGGTTGGAATCATTCATGCTATTCACTATGTGTCTCCAACTGTAGAAAAATGGTTCGTTATGAGGGTTTTGGAAAATATAAAAGCAAGAGCCCTGCGAAGACACGCACACTAATTTGGTTAATTAATTACAATCATAATTCTACGGCACTGCTAATTTATTTAGTATAAATTTAATTTAATGTTATTTATTAATTATTAACGGACTTTAGTTTAGTTCAAGGTAAATGATTTTAAGATGTATTGTTATTCTATGTAAGACATAACGAAATATTTTTATTAATTTTGCAGTTAATGAAATTAATACCGGTGCTAAATAAATAAATGTTATGTTTGTGGAGATTTTAGTTTCTTGAGAACTAAGTAAAAGTGTACTGCTTGTAAAATTATCTAAATGTGTTTTAAGCAAGTTGAAGGTTTGGAGTTTTTCTTTAAAAAACACAAGAAGCACAAGTGGATATAATATTAAAAAGCTTGCCCACTGTAATGCTTTGATGTGCCAAATATTTTTTTTAAATTCAGGTTTTCCCATTGTTTACATTTGTATCGCAACAGAAACTGAATTTGACTTGGATTTGCCGATTTTGTAAGAGTTTACTTAGAAAAATTGTGGTTTGATGTATTTTTGTAGAATTACGAACTCGCATTACGGCCCAGTTTCAAGCTGAAGTTATTATTAATGATTTTCTTGATTGTAATTTCTGATAAACATAATTTTTTTGCTCCGTTTTAGACCTCCGAAAAACGCTTAATCTCAAATGTGAAATATATTTCCAATGGTTCTTTCGGTTTAAACTCTGGAAAAAAAAGACGAGGCATAGGACGAGGTACACAAGAAACGAAAGAAAAATTTCTTGATGCCAATCTTTGCTAAAAATAATTTTATTGCTCGGTTTTGAGCCTGTGAAAAACGCTTATTCTCATGCAAAACAAATTCTTGATGGTTTTTTCGGTTTAAACTCTGGAAAAATATTTTTTAGTTGTATAGGAGGAGATGCACAGTTTTCGGAATATCATTTGATTTAATTCAACCGTGCGAAATTTGCCTGTCTGTTTTTTCCACCTGCTTTGTTTAAAGTATGTTGCAATAATTTTTTAAAGATAAAATCAAAAGATTGCCTCTTCTGCAGGTGACATTTTGAAAGTCCTTAGGTTGTTATTTTTAAACAATTCAACTGATTTATGACAATGTTTCGACTATTTTAAGGGTTTTAATTCTTACTTTTACGTTTTAATACTTGGCAAAACTAATTAGAAAAAGTTTCGATTTTTACTTTCATTTTTTAATACTCGATAAAACTAATTAAAAAATGCGAAAGGTTTTGTTTGGGTGTTAGCTAAGTTAACACTGAAAATTTCCCATTTAAATTATTTAATGTTGCATTTTGAAAGCACAACTGAATAATATAAACGTTCAAACTGAACTTTAACCCCATAACTTGCAAAAAAGTAATTTAAAATGTAGAAAGTTACAGAGGAAATGATATCACTTTTTTTTATTTGTTATAATCAGGTCGCTCTTGAAACAGCACGGGATACTTCAGCAAGTAGATTAGAAAGGTACTTGAAGTTTTGATTAGCATTTTGTTGATTTGTTTTTTTTTCAGAAACCTTGTTAAAGGCAAATTTTAATTTTTGAAAAGTTAAGAGGTTACGGATACAGATACAGATATACAGAAAAGTTTGGAGTAAAGTGTTATGGATTTATGAACTGATTTGACCATTTGTAAAAATTATTCAATGAAAATTTGAAGGCTTTAGGTTAAAAGGAATAAATAACCAAATAAATAAACGTATAAATTAGAGTACAACATAATTAAATTAATCAGTTAATGTCAATGTACAGGGCGAGGTTCAAAGGATTAAATACCCAAATAAATAATCAAATAAACGAATAACTTAAAGTAAAAAATAATTAAGTAAAAAGAAAGCAAATAAATAGATACAACTAACTAGCCTGATAATATTGTTGTGTTTCATATATTTGTTGTATTTCAGTCCTCTACACTTGACTCCTATCTGTATTTTAAATTCTTTTTTCCAAATCTCTGTAAGTTTGATCAGTAACTTCTTGAATTCAAGGAAAAATTAATTGACTGTTAGCTATTCTTCTCCATTACAGTCAATAATTATGGTTATGTATCAAATAATAATCAGTCTCAACTGATATATCTTGAATCGTATTCGTGATAATCAGGAAAAAATGGTGTTGAATATTTGTCAATATTTTGTGCAAATTCTCACTACGGGGACTTGCTAATTTATATTCAAAAAATTGCCAATATACCTTAGTTATGACGTCTGAAATCCTTTCTCCACTTGATCACTTCTTGCCCTTCCTGCTGGACAAGTACATAGTCGATAGTTTCATTTTTGCATTTTCATTAGCTACAAAAACTTTGTCCACTTGTCTCTTTACTTCTATTATAATCGCCAGTATTTTCGTCAGACCGTCTATGTACTTGTCCAGGGTTGAGGCACACCAAGAAGGCTATCTCTCTTTGCACGTTTCCACGCTTTCCTCATTTCCTTTGCAAATTTTTCGCTTTTGAGCCCCATTTACATAGAATCTTGTGTTTAACTATAAGTATCCGCCTGAATTCAATTTTTGTAATAAATGGTTTCTTCGTTGAAGAGATTCTAGTTTAAAGAGTTTTAACATAACAATAAAAGTTTCTTCCTTAATATTTTTTTAACGTTTTCTTTGCTGAAGATTTCTAAAAAGCTTCTGGTTTGAAGATTGTAGCAAAGGTTCTCCTCGAAGATTTATAAAAAGTTTCTTCTTTATAGATTTTTAAATGGTTTCTTTGTTGAAGATTTTTAAAGGGCTGCTAGTTTAAATATTTATAAAAAGTATCTTTCTTAAGCATTTCTAAAGAGTTGCTACCTCAAAATGTATCACTTCTACATGCAGGTTTCAAAAAGGTTTCCCGTTTGAAGATTTTTAACAACTTTTTCCTTCGAAGATTTATAAAAGTTTCTTCCTTTGCTGACGATTTTTAAAGAGTTTCTGATTTGAAGATGGCAATGAGGGTACTCTCTCAAAGATTTATAAAAATTCCTTCTTAGCTTTCTAAAGTTGTAAGGGCTTCTGGTTTCAAGATTTATAAAAAGTATCTTCCTTAAAAATTTCTTACCTCAAAATGTATAAAAGGTTTCGTCCTTAAATGTTTCTAAAAGATTTCTTCGCCGAAGATGTTTAAAGAATTTCTAGTTTGAAGACTGTAAAAAAGGTTCTCTCTCAAAGATTTATAAAAATTCCTTTTTTATAGCTTTTAAATAGTTTCTTAGATGCTGGTTCTGGTTTCAAGATCAAAGGATCTCCATTAAAAATTTCTACAGAGTTCTTACCTCAAAATTTATAAAAGATTTCGTCCTTAAATGGTTCTAAATGATTCTTTCGTTTCAAAGGTTTCAAAAGGGATTCTCGTTTGAAGGCTTCTAATAACTTTTTTCTTGGAAGATTTATAAAAGTTTCTCCCTTAATATTTTTTTTAACGGTTCCTGCACTGAAGCTTTCTAAAAAGCTTCTGGTTTGAAGATTGCAATAAAGGTTCTACTCGAAGATTTATAATAAGTTTCTTTTTATAGATTTCTAAATGGTTTCTTTGCTGAAGTTTTTTTAAGGGCTTCTGGTGTGGAGATTTATAAAAAAGTATATTCCTTGAAAATTTCTAGAAACTTTTTATATCAAAATTTTTAAAAAGTTTCGCCTGTAAATATCCCTAAATCCGATCACCATCACATTATCCTAGAGAACTAAAACTGGGGTAGTTGAAATAAAAAAATTAAATTCGCGTTAGTTTGGAAGTCTATTGAAAAGGTCGTTAAAATTAAAACTGTAAATATTTCGAACCCCATCAATTAGTTATAATGGAAACTCTTCGTTGATAATTGAATAATGATGATTATTGTTTGATGTTGATTATTTATCATAAGTTATATGAACACTGTATTTGAATGTTTTATGTTTGAATACTAAATACGAACTGTTGAAAAAATGAGAAACCTAACTTAAACTAAACTAAAGTGGGGGTGAGTTTGTCACTAGTTGAGTGGAGGGTCAACTGCAGTCAAAAGAAACATAAACACAAGTTGAATTATAATATCCGAAAATCATAATTGTTTCTTTTAAAGATTTGTAGGTTTATATTTCAATTAAAAAAATACTTTCAGTATTTCCCTTTTTAAAGCTTTTTTTACGAAAAAGGGCCTCCAAAGAGCCTGGGTGCAGGGGAGCAGGGGTGTGATGTATGCCACTGGATTTTAGGTAACAGGATTAAATAAATAACCAAATAAATAAATAAACGAATAAATTGAAGCAAAAAATAATTAAAGCAGTAAATTAATGTGATGTTAATGTAAATACTTTAGGTTAAAGAGATTTAAATAACTAAATAAATAAATGAAAGCGAACAAATTAAATTAATTAGTAAATGTAATGTTAATGTACAGACTTTAGCTTAAAAAGATTAAATAACCAAATAAATAAATAAATGGACAAACGAATAAATTAAGCTAAAAACAATTAAATCGAAAGTTAACAGAATATTAATGTAGTGACTTTAGGTTAAGAGGATTAAATAAATAACTAGAAGATAAGTAAATTAACAATCAAACGAACATAATAATAATGTAATGGCATTATCAAAATCAAATCAAAAAAGCTTCCAGATTATTAAATCTTTATTAATCGTAAATATACATTCGTTGATTTACAGGTACTAAAAATTCATAGTAAAGAGGAAGGACCATATGCCTGAATTAGCAGCGGATTTTTAGGTGAAGTTAATAAATCTTCACCTTATCACCAGTTTCGAAGCAATAGTAAACTTTGATTTTTGTTAAACACCAATTAAAGCCTTAGACTGAATCTTTAACGTCCAAATATTTAAATAAATTGTGTTATATAAATGACTGGAAATATCCTTACATAAAGCTCTGATGTATGTTTTTCGAAATAATAAGAAATTCATTAAAAAATCAAATGCTCGCATTAATGCCCATTTTTGTTTGGTTTTGACCTAATCTGGACTTCTTTTTTAAATGCTTTCCAATTTTAAAAAATATCAGAGTTGAATTTTTCTACCAAAGGTTTAACAAAAATCAAAATGTAATTGCTTCAATCCGCCACTATTCTGGACGAAGCAAGCCTTCTTGCTATGCTTACATGAAGACCTAGTTATTGCTCTACAGTGAGATATAGTTTTTAAAAATTAGTTAAGTCATCGAAATGATTCTGATTAACATACAATTTGCAACTCTTCATTTGATTAAAGAATAACATTTAACATAAATTATTTCGTGGTCGTGTATAAGTCAGTTCTGTTTGTCAATTTTTCTGATCTTTTTGGTGTAGATTTGTTAATACTACAGTTTATTGGCACTTGGTAGTTTTTATAATCTACAACTAGTTTATTTCTGTTTTCATTCACAAATTGTGTGAACACACTTAGTGTTTTGAGTTTCTGGTGAAAGGAATTTGTTTGAATTTTTAAACACAAACTAACTCTAAGATTTTGCGAGTTATGCACATTAAGAATAGTATTTAAAATTAATTTTATTGACAGACAAATACGTTTGTGTAAGTTTTCTAAATAAAGCCCGAGTGTATTTGCATCTAAATTTAAAAATGTGATTAAATACGTTAAAGATTTGGACGAAGATAAATTTTACAGTTGCACTTTGGCAACTTCCTCTGTAATCTAATTACCTTGCTATTAATAAAATTTTCTAAACTAGCTCGTGGTAAATACGCTAATTTTTTTAATATGTGTCATGAGGAATAATTTTACCGTACTTTTTGAAAAATCTGAAGCAATAACTAAATCATACTAGTTGTATGGCCTTTTGATTCGTATTTTGTGAATAACAAGAAATTGTTCTACAAAATCGTTAGTTATTAAGCCGAATATCTATTGATATGTTATTTATTTACACGCACTACTTAGATGCTAAATTAAATACAATTCCAAACTTTCGTAGTTTGTTGAAATATTTGTTATTCTAAGTGATTTTGCGAACGTTTCGCTTTCTTCTTAGGACATTCGCGTGTTTTAATAATTGGGCTTCGTCTTCTTCTATTTCGGCAGGAGGAGCCCAAAGTTTTAAATGTTTCGGTAAATATATCAGTCCGGCTAAAGTTAGTGCTGGAAAAAATGAAAATTAGGACTTGTTAGCAAAATGCGTTTACATATTTACTGTTCAGAACACACGGAAAGATCACAAGAAAGTTGAGGGTTGTTGCTCTGAAGTACAGAGTTTCGGTTAAATACAACGTGATTGTTACTATAATCGAACAAATTCCCATACTGACGATGCTGGAAGGAAATTAGGGGTTAGTTTAATCAAGAATTAATTAAGACAGGAACACTTACGGTTTGTAATGAATAAATAACGTGCAGTGAATTAAGGCCAGAGCTTTTAGAACAGAGTAAATTCCCACAACCCTCGATATAGTATACTTTTCTAGAAAACATGCGAGAGTTAACAATAGTAATTCTTTAATTATTTAAGTAATACCATCGTCGTATTCTATGTCGGTAGTTAAATTGCTAAGAAATGATCGTTTTTCTATGTAACTTCGAACCGCGGTACCGAGATCTACGAAAGCGACAAACGCAATCCATCCCCGAAATGCGTACATCAATTTCCCATCCATGGTTTTGCTAACACCGAACGTTTAAAATCATCATAAAATATAAAACACTTTATATTAATAACAGCGGTGTAGGGTATTCACAAATCAATAAAACTGCCGCATTACGAGTAGAGCTTTATTAGCTATTTTTGTCACATGCCTTTGGCTCACATTTGCGGACACGCTTTTAACTTTGCTTTCGCTTTTGCCGTAATTTTACATTAAATATTCTTGTTTAGTACTCTCTTAAATTAGAAACATACAGGAAGCAGGTTATAAACCCCCTGAATGGGTGCAGTGCTGCCAAAAAGCCTGAAACTGAATTTCCCTCTTTCAGCGTAACTCAAGTTGCCTATACAACAGGCATCGGATTTCCCTCGTGGAACTTCGGGATTTTCATGACGAAACCACAAAAGTTGCCTATATAGTAGGCGTTCAAACGCGTATTAATGACTTAGATTTAAAATCTTTGGGAGTCTCCCGAAGTCTTCACAAGGATAATAAATACATTAATTTAAAGTACAGATCGAAGTTTGTATTTGTGTATCCTGTAGGATAAACTAGCCCTGTTGCTTCAGTTCTGAAGAATAATATTACAAATTAATATTCAAACCAAGAAAATTATTAATGAATAGTAAAACAAAAATGGTTAAAGTTCAAGCCGTTGTAATATTAGTTAATTACTGTAAAGATTTTAGATAAAAGGATTGAATAAATAACATATATGTAACTGAATAAATAAGTAAATAAATAACTAAACGAATAAAACCAAGTACAAAATTTAAATTAAAATAGAATCAGAAGGGTTAATGTATTTAAAGTATCTTAAGTATTCATTCTAACAGTATTTCTAAAATAAATATGAGTAATATAATCATATAGATAATATAAATATAATACATTTCCCTTTGCTTAGTTTGTACGTGGGTTGAATTACACATTGTTTTGAATGATAATTAATATAAAAACATTTCTAATCCTTAAGTATGATTTTCCAATAATACGTACATGGATTGTATATGCAAACCACAATTGTTTAAGTTAATCCAATGATGATTTTGATTTTAGTTAAAGAATACCATTTCAAATAGTTTGAAATCTAAATTAGCTCCAACTGGTTGCTAGAAATATTTTAGGGCGTTGTATAATGCATTGTTTTATACATGCAATTATGACAAGGGCGTTCTCAGTTATACTATCAAATTCTATAAAGTAAAATTCCGCGTAGTTTAGTTGATTACGTTTAATTTGTGTGCTTCAATAATTTATGGATGGCATTTTTGGCTGACTATAGTTGGCCTGATTATTTATATGATAAGCACAATTACTTTTCAGTGGTAGTCAAAATATTGCTGCTGTTAAAAAGTCAAATACATAAATCTACTTGATTTTTTTCAATATAACAATCTCCCAATTCCTGGCTGAAAAAATTCGTAAGAAGGATTTAAGCCACTTCTATTTGTGAGGGAATATTAAAATAAATTAAAAAAGTTTCTGGATGAAATTGTGCCTTTTGACCCAACAAAAAGAAATGGAAAATATTAGAAATAGAACAGTTATTGTTTCGATTTAATATACAAATGTATAGCTTAGACTTGTTCAAACTAGAAAGGCGTTAACTAAGGAATAAACATATTACATTTTCAATGTAAACTAATCTTTCCTAAAAACAGAATAAATTTTATTTAAAAAAGCCTTTTACTTAACTCTGAATATTTAAATACTCGCAAATCAATGCTTTTGGGTTAAAAAATAGCTTTTTCGGAGGTTTTTGGGTTTTTTGAAATTCAGAAATTAAACCAGAGTTCTCAGCAACTTCAATGTGTTTTCAGATACCTACGACACTTTATGATTTTGAAGATGAAATAATTATCCTTTGGGGTTATTTTCGCGAATTTGCATTTATCAAAAATTGAATTTTACGTTGGAATTAATTTATAAACATTACAGTTTCAGTGTAAAGAATTCACTAAGCTTTCGTATATTTAGTTTAGTCTTGAATGTTTACATTTTTGTATTTAAATGCTTTTGGGTTAAATAAATAAATTTTTTCGGAGGCTTGGAAGTTTCTTGGTTCAGGAATTAAATCAAGGAGTATTCAAGAATTTTAACGCGTTTTCAGCAATGAAACTTTCTTATTTTGAAAATTAAATTCTTCTTTAGGGTTATGTATTTGTTGACATGGTAAATCCCACCAACTTTCTTAGTCTGAAAGCAACATTTTGACGGTTACTCATCCTTTTTCAAGTGCCTTGACTACATAACTGATCTGCTATAGTGATTATGTAGACAAGTGCATACAATCAAGTTAAACACATAATCGACAATAGCATAGTTGAATTATTCATTCATGACTATATGCATAGTATTTTCTGGTTCCCAAGATAAAATTGAATCTATTTTTAAGATGCGTAAATGGGAACAACCCATTCAAGGAAACATTTAGTCTGAAATTTCGTAATTCAATTCAATTTACAAATCTTTTTATGTATGCGTCATGCGTCCATCCTGCTAAAATCACATATCTTCCGTTATGAATACTCTAGTCTTAAATATGAAGATTTTTTTACTGGATTCTTTTCTGTAAAATTTCCATAAAAATTATAATAAATATTTTAGATCCCTTTGGATCTTCTTGAAAGTGGCATTGATAAGTTTTATGTAAAGAAAAGTGTCAGATCAAACCGAAACTCTGAATAGATACAGAAAATAAGATGTGAAAAGTATTTTCCGTCGAGATAGCACCCTTTTGTATCGATTTATAGTTGGCAGCTGTCAATCTTGTTCGTTTTTTGAAAGGCTTCAACACTTTTTTTCCGTTTTTCTTTTCATTCAAAAGGCCGTAGAAAATTTAGTTTCCTAAGTTTATCTTTGACTGCATTTACATCTGGGCAAAAAATTAATCAAGCTTGATGTTTATTTACTTGGTTCCACATATTTCAATTTTAAGGTTTTTTGATTTGTCAAAACCTTTAGGTGAATCAAAGATGAACTCATATGATGTTGATATATAATTTAAGAAATTCATAGCATTTTTTTAATCTTCAATGTTGTATAAGTCGAATCTACAAAGGGTAATTTGTTAAACGGCGAATAAAATTTAATAGAGTGGACTTGACTACTTATCCAGTATTGAATTATATGATGTCATGGTTAATGATCTGGTGTTCGGTGTGAAGAGATTTTGCTGTGTGCGACAGGTATTTATAACGTCCTAGTATTTTGTTACGCACTCTGTTTGTGATAGACGACGTCATAATATCCGCGTGCGCATTCTATTATCGATTCTTCGAAAATTACTGTGTATTTGTCTATAATTAATTCACTTTTTTTCTTAAATTCATTGATGAAGCTTTATGCACTTTACACTGCTATGTCTATAGATTTTTCGAATTGTTGGTTTTTATTGACGCGCACTACTTGTGACTTAGGACTTAGTAAGTTTTTTAAAAATAGTAAAATCGAGTTTGTAATGTTAGCACCTTAAAGGTGATTGTTGGTAAAGAATAAACTGGGTTATTTAAAATTACTAAGAAGCAACATATATTTTTACACCAATTTACAGTTAATGTAAATTTTTCGAATATTTTAGGTTACATATCATTATATTAAGATTATTCTATCTATTTCTGGCAAAGAAATAATTAATACTACTGTATCCTTTACCTAAATAAATAATAAATAAAAATATTACATTAGTAGATATTAAGGCTACTCGAAAAACTAAAATTTACTGTTAAAGGTACGTTGCGCTATTTAAAGGATCAATTAAAAAAAATGATTTACAATAAAATATGATTAAGATGACCGTGATACTTAGGTTATAAATAATTAACATAATTTAAATAAAAATAGTAAATTAACGTATGTAGAAATGATGGGAAATTGCACATTCTCTTGTACCGTGTGCCCTTTAGTGCCTTATATTAAAATTTCTATACGCTTAATTACAAAGCAATAAACAATATGAACACTAGAAAACTTGTGGAAGACGCGAGAGACGTATTTTAAACACTGGAAAACTGAGTGCGTTTAGTTTCCAAAATTAACAGTTTATTATTCGAATAGTGTATGTTATACTTCCGAAGTCGATATCTGTGGAACCGTTTGCTGCTGCATTTTTGCCCTAACGGTGCGTACGTCGTCATCTATTCTTACGAGCAATCGAATTCTCTAAAATAACGTTGGCACGTTAACCACAGTTTAATTTTTAACCTATCATCCTTACCGTTTCTCTATCTCCCGGGGTAGAGAACCAGATATAAACCATGTAACCAGGAATGCACAGCATTGATGTCAGCGCCGTAAACCAACCGAAAAGATGAGCCCATAGTGGAAATTCGTAGTTGAGATACTTCACAGGAGTCCACTGTATCACGTTAAAAATGAAAACACTCTACAAACAAAAGATAAAAATCTTAAAAAGGCCCTTGATTATATTATGCGACTTACAATGCAGATAAATGGGGTTGTTATTGTCCAGCAAAATTTCCACCATTTAATGGGGTAATAACCGATCATTTCCTTAATACCGTCGTAAAATTTGTCAACACCGAAGGCCCAGGATATAGCGATGCATTCGAAGAAAATTAAAAACAGTAGGCAAAAACCGCTGACTGCATAGGAATCCAATATTTGGAAGATGTACATGCCACCCTGTAAAGAAAAATTGTAACAAAGGGATCGGGGAGGGGTAGTTGTTATCTAAGGTTCTCACCTGCGAAATACACGATAGTCCAACTAAATACGACAGGGCGCATACTATCGCAATAAAGATTTCTTTTTTAGGCCGTAATTGTTTTGGCCATTCGTCGATGACGGCTGTAATAAAACCTTCCATAGTGCAGAACTGCGAATCAAGTCCGATCAATAATATCATAAAGAAGAACAGACAGGCCCAAAGTGGTGATCCAGGGAGTTGGAGCACTGCCGATGGATAGGCCAAAAATGCCAAACCGGGTCCTGAAAACATAATCATCTTATGCAACACCTTGACTTAATTTTTCAAGTTTAAATACCAGACGCAGCTACTTCATCCACGGGTTTCTGCTGCTCGTGGGCCATGAATCCAACAACCGAAAATATTACGAAACCAGCAAACATGCTCGTACTCGAATTGACGGTACACACAATCAGAGCGTCCCTGAAATATTCGATTTTGATTACTTTTCAATTAAATTTATAAAATTTTACTTATAAACGTTGTTGGTAAACTTATTGTAGCTTCCAAGGGCAACAAGAGTGCCCAAACCCAGGCCGTACGAGAAGAAAATTTGGGTAACAGCGTCGATCCATACTTCAGATTCCTTGAGTTTAGAAATGTTCGGCATTATGTAAAATTTGATTCCTTCCATTGCTCCTGGCAGTGTTACTCCTCGGATAAGTAGTATTGTAAGAAGTACGTAGGGGAACAAAGCTGTAAAGTAGACTACCTTTCCGGTCCACTTTACTCCTTTCCATATGCAGAAATAACATAGTATCCACACCAGTAACAGAGTTCCTGCCAGTTCCCAACGAATGTTTCCTATATGCTCAATTCCTCCCGAAATCATAAGGGCTCGCCGTCTGCGTGTATAACCAACATAAGTTTAAAGTATTACCTTGTGATAACAACCTGTGACTTACTCCCAAAACTCCTTTACAGGATCGGTTAATTGATTAACGGTAACGTTGTATTGGTTAATTGAGCATATTTTGGTAGAATTATTATTGTCCTCCCAGCAATATAGTGATTGGCGATCGTAGGGGTTGATACAGTATTTAGTATTCCAGTAGTTGCTGCATGTCCTCCAAGGGACGTCTAAAAGTACAAAATTTGGTTTGGGGAGGAATAAAAATTTAAGACGGAAAATTACCTGACCGTAAAGACATGAAAAAATAAAATATGGCCCATGCTAATATAACGATGTAATAAATGTTCATCCAACAGGACATTACAGCCGCGGCATAACCGATTCCTGCAATTTCAAAATTTATTTTTGTGGGTAAAAACAAGTAAATACGTGTGTACCTTTAAATATTGGAGCAATTTTGAAAACACCTAGTCCGCCAATGGTCATCATTTGACCTAATGCCAATTCCATGAAAAACATGGGAATTCCGGCGAGAAAAAGCGTGATAAAGTAAGGAACAAGGAAAGCACCACCGCCGTTCTTGTAACATAAGTACGGAAATCTCCATACGTTGCCGAGACCGATAGCTAAACCAACTACGGATAAAATAAAATCCAGTTTGGTTGCCCATGTTCCTCGTTCTGGAATTTTGTTTGCCTTTTTTTTAATTTGGTTGGCCGAGTTGGGGAGTGCCGTTAGGGTTGGCATTTCAATTTCTTCTTCCGCATGTCTGTTTAAATTCAGCGTATTTTCTAAACAATCCGGCGTTCCATCGTTTCTTTCGGCCATCTTAGAAAGAAACAACAAGTTAAAGTGGGAGAAGTTATTTTGAAGTGTCAGCTCATCACATACCAAAATTAACACCTACAAATTAATTTTTTTTGTATTTTTTCTTTACCGTAGCAAGCTCGTTCTGGTAATTTATTTTTTTAAATTTTTGCTTGCTAATCATGTGGACAAAATTTTGATGTTTAGTGTCAAGTGGTACATGCTGGCGCTAGGAGGGACTTTTTTAAAACAATAGATCGTACTCTTACTACCGAGGAAACATTTAAAGCTTCAAGTCTGCAGAGAAACAGTTCGGTCCCACATAATTGTATCCGAACTGAGACATTTTAATTGTAGAGATTATTACGTGCCAGTGATTTGCTACAAATGGCTGTACCTACACTCTTACTTACGTAAGATGTTTAGTTGTTAAATTTTTTTTTTATAAAAAACTTATTTTATTAAATTATTTGTAAAGACTTTCCGGAATGTTTACTTTTTAAATTTTAAATCTACAGTTGGGAAAATCATTCTAATTGTTTTTGAAATAGCATTTTAAGGCTGGACGTGGGTAGAATATATGCATATTGATGTACATGTAGGGCACCAATATGATATAAATGGCCATTTCCGGCAAAGTAGTCTGTATGTATACAGCAATGCTCATATCACATGCAGTAGCCCCCTAAATCACGCTCGCGAAATTAAAATGAATATGATATGGCAGGAGGTTTTGTAGACACACCGGATTAATAGAGTTACTGTTTTAAATGCTTCCACGTAATCATATCCATCGTTCAATGAGCTACAAAGGGATCCGTAATGCGCGCACAATTTTACAATCCCTGGGAACGAGCAAGCTTTGGGGTTTTAATTTTAAATCAATTTATTTTTTAAATATCCTTATCTTAACAATACAAATGGATTTTCTCACCTGAATACAATTAATTATCAATAATTTAGTAATTTTAACCTTTTATAGCCACAAAAAATAAATTTTTAGCGTTAAAATATCATTTTGGGACTTGAAAATTTTCTTTTGGAAACTCTGGGGAAAATGATCGTTAAATAATGACAAAAAGATAAAATTGTGAAAATTAACTGGAAAAATCAAGAATTGTCCTGGTTATTACTGGGGCATCCATGTTAAATATATTTCTTTACTTACTGTGAATTTATGATAATTAAATTGTAGCAAAAATAATTTTTTAATGATATTAAGGTTCAGGACAATGTGCGAATGATGTAAGTTTAAACTGGAACATTTTTTAAAAATAATCCTGAGAGGAGCGTAAAATCCTTTTATAAAAAATGGTGTAGCACGTGTCTTATCAGGACAAAAATATTTACCGGAGTAAATCCACGTGATAAACTCAGTCACTGTCACTGCACGTAAATCACTAAAACCAGGAACACAAGCACGAAGAGTGGCTATCTCGAAGGGCGGTAGACCACTGACTCCTGCAAACCTATTCAACCATTTGGCGGTTGGATGCTGCAATCATCCTTTCGTTTATCTATGGCCCTCCAATCATACACCTATGTTGCAAACACAGAGGGGGAAATTTAAACTATTTTGAGAACCTGCGTGTTCAACTTGCCACCTCGTTTAACTCTTTTTGTATTAAAATTCCGGACTAGTCCTTCTTTACCGGACACCTACAGGATCGAGCTTTTATTTGTTGTTTGCGGCAAACTTATTAGCGTGCAAATTCGCGTGGCTGATCACAAATATAACGATCGAAACGCTATGTACCAACAAAACAAATGTCAAAATCCCCCTCGTGAAGTTTGACTATACCCTTTAATCGCTTTTGAGCCTCTGATTTTCGCTTTATTAATGCCACATCGAAGCCCCGGTTTAATTAAATCGAATGTTTCTTTTGAGTGAACGGGATGAAGCTACAAAATACTGAAAAAAAAAATTCACAAGCTAACATTAAGGAAAACCTAAAAACCTTACAAAGCTATTTTTATTTGTATTTTCCACAAATAAATTTAATTACAAGTTTCAGTTTTTCCCTTCTTTCTTTTATACTTATCATAGGAAAAACGAACAAACTAAGAAAGCAGAATTTTTGACAACTTTCAAACGTGTTGGTACCTCATTTTTAAAATTCATTTTTTCTTTATCGACTGCCTCTACCTTATATTCGTGTGTGACATTAATAGCGACCGTCTAAATGGCCACGTCATGTCAAGGAAATCAAAATGACAGACACAAGAAGCATCCGCTTGCCAAAGGTGTAAGATAACAGTAAAAGCTCTAAAGATATCGGGGTTGCTTTCACACTTATCACGTTGACATGATTTTCGTGAAGGGCGAACCCTTACCAGCTTTCCTAACCCTTTTTGTTAAATTCTTGACATTTCGCAGTATTAGTTTCTGATGATTGTCACCTCTGTTTGACGCTTTAAACAATGTTAACTCCTTAACGGGAAGAAATTGTTTTATTTAAAATTTCTATTATTCAGTCTGTTAATTAAATTTCAGGATATTTTACCCTTGTTGTTTATAGTAATAAAAATCCGCGAGAATGAAATTTGGTTGCTGAATTTAAATCCTTGGCAGATTGTTTGATAAATCAGGCAGTTTCAATTGATTTTATCCTTGTTTATAGCAATAAAAATCCGTGAGAATGAAATTTGGTTGCTGAATTTGAAAATCCTTGGCAGATTGTTTGATAAATCAGGCAGTTTTAATTTATTTTATCCTTGTTGTTTATAGCAATAAAAATCCGTGAGAATGGAACAAGGCAATAGATTGTATTTTTGTGAAGCCAATTTTTTATAATCAGATAAAAATTTGGTTGCTAAGTTTGAAAGCAGGATAAATCAGGCATTTTTGGTTTATGTTTTAGCGACTAAGAACTAAAAAATATTTAAAAATATTTACAATCCTTTAAACTTTAAAGAAAGAAAGTTTAGAAAATCTGTCGAAATTTTTCGTGCAAGTAATAACAATAAAAAAATTCTGAAAAATCCGTGAGATGAAATTTGATTGCTGAATTTGAAAATCCTTGGCATATTGTTTGATAATTCAGGTACTTCCAGTTTATTTTATCCTTGTGGTTTATAGCAATAAAAATCCGTGAGAATGGAACAAGGCAATAGATTATATTTTTGTGAAGCCAATTTTTTATAATCAGATAAAAATTTGGTTCCTAAGTTCGAAGGTCCTTCGCAGATTTCTTGATAAATTTCCCGTTTATTTTTCACGACTAAGAACTAAAAAAAATTAAAAAATATTTATAATCCTTTTAAGAAAGGAAGTTAAGAAAATCTGCCAAAATTTTTCCTGCAAGCAATAACAATAAAAAAATTAAAATTTTTCCCCTTTCATTTAAATAAAAATGCTAATAATTCTACCCTTTTTAGTATTATTTATTAAATCCCACCAATTTTTTCCAGTTGTTTTTCTTGGGTGTACAGTTAAAGTAAATATGCCTAATTTTAAGAAGAGGCCTCACTATATTGCTTTTAAATTCATAATTTCAGGATCGTAGGCGGGACCCAGGCGTAAGGCGACAGATTATTCCAAACGTGATGTGGCCGATTAGATAATAGTATCAAGATGAGACATTATTTTATTAGTGTCTTGTTTGCATTTACTGAAGCTCTTAAGTAGTAATTGTGTAATCGATTTGAATAGTAAAAGCTATTTATGATTTAGTGGCAATTGTTTGTTGCTCTTACTGGCGGAGAATAATTTACTTTTAGAATATTTTTATAAATTGCCAATTTTTATGGCAATGTATAATAAATCTTCTTTTTTAATTTAAAGTAATCGTTGATGAGTGAATATATTACGCTTAATTAGTTTAATTAGTGCACTTGTATAAAGAGCAATAACGGAAATGGGTATTCTGACTAACAAACAAAGCCGCGGTTTGGTTACATTCGATCTGTGGAGTTTATTGGTATATCTATGTAACTCTACAAAGCAAACCACGCATACAGATTTTAGCTGAACCGTTATAAAAGGCGGTTTTTAGGAATAAAAGCGTTTTAATTAAATTGAGTGGGACATGAAGTAAAGTTTCCTGTTTATGCAGAATTTTAAGTAAATTCCTGGAAAGTCACCACAAAGTCTCCCATAGTTTGCATAAAAAGGGGAAAACCCGCCGTACAATAATAAATAATTGGAGGAAACATGCAAAAGGATAATAAATCGAATTTTCTGTGTTTAGTTAGTTGCGTAAAATTCAGGACTTAGTTTTTCAAAAAAAAAATTTTAAGATTACCGTCTGTCTGGCGGTTTCAGATAGACGCTTAGCGCCCCGCAACCGTATCATATTAATTCACATAGATATCCGGTCATGTGATATGTATCCTGCCATTGGCACTTCCTTTCCCGTCGCCCTCAGAGGATGTCCCTAACTGGGAAATGACTTCTGCAGTGCGACTATCATATATTTAAATATCACAGCTCGCGTTCTAATTGCTTGACACTGACTTATGTGTTGCGATATCCTTTCTGATTCGCTTCCTTCAGGAGTTTTCTGAAATTTTCTTTATGGCCTTATAAACAATTTTCCAGATCGTTTTGGGTGAAAATTGTGGGATCCGTTTTGTGCGTACAGTGCTCACGCTGTTATAATGCGTGGTAAATTTGGATGTTGCAGAAATAATGAGATCATTAAATAATTTTTATTGAAGCTTACACTGAGTCAGATCAATTTTTCTGAACGGTTCTTGGAAATAAAAATTTTTTTAATCATCCAGATTTTCAGGAATTTATCGCCTTCACAATTTTTAGTTAAATTTTAAGACTTTTGAAAGTCACAACAAAATAATATTAAATTAATTTTAGTACAGTGATTATCTTCATTTTGCAGTTGTTAAATTACTTATTTTGAAGAATTCTTGTAAATTATTGGCTATTGTCCTTTGAACGATTTTTACTTTTAAATTTTAGAACGAAAAATACTTCGGAAGGATTTTGTTAGTTAATTTGGCATTTTACAGAAGAAATACACAACTACAAATACCTAGTTAGATTTTTAGCAGTATTTTCATTACCTACGTAATTGAATTCAGCTTGCCTAAAGCATTTGGTAAAACTGGCTAATTTTCAGTGATTGCAGTAAACAATTTCCTTTTTGTGAATGTCGTGTTTATATGCATTAAAGGAAGTACTAAAAAAATAAATAAATAAAAATTTTCGTGAAATTTTCATCTAAGTAATTTTCAAGACAGTAAAACTGAAATTTGAATATCTATGCCAACAGAGTTCTAATTAATTGTAAATAGCAATTAAAATTTCGCTGGGCAATTATTTATTTTATTATTAGTTATTAAAGACAGTAAGAGTTTGAATTCATGCCAACAACATTTTTAATTAATTATAAATACTTTTACCAAATTTATTATTTTATTTTTAGACCATGATATGATTGGAAAATGTTTTGATTTTTTTAAAATAACCAGCATTCAATATTACCCAATAATTAAAAGGAATTCTTTTGTAAATTGAAAACAAAAACTAATATGTTTGAGTTGTAAATACTTCTCACCTCTATCACCTGATCAACAATCGTCTCTGGAATGCCAAGAACTGCACTTTGCAGCGTAGAGTGTACTAAAACATCTAATATTTCGAGAATTAATTAGTATATCTCCTAAATTAAAAAAAAATTGAAAAAATATACCTATAGTCTTCATTGTATGGTGTTACTAGCTTAACAAGCCACGTACTGCGCTGTGATGGTTATATTCTATTGTCTTATGTTCTGGAAAATTGTGAAATTGGATTCGAGTTAGGTGTAAGTTGGCACCACCAAGTAGAGGTGTAAGCTGGCAACATCAAGTAGATAAGCGCACTTTTCTGATAAAGGATTTATTTGTAAACTAATAAAGCATATAAACAACGAAAGGTAATTTCTAAGTGAAGATATCTGTGTCATTAAGTTGTAAGCCTATGTGGTTTTGCAACGCTGAAAACCACAAAAAATTAGTAAAACCCCAATTAATGCAGGTTTGTCGACGAACAAACCTGGGTTATCTAAGTTAATAAAAAACAAATGCAAAAATTTCGAGTTTCTTACATAAGTAAATTTAATATTTTAATATAGATTAATATAAAAAAATAACTTAATTTTACTGACTTAATTTACGCCATTTTCTAACTCTTAGTTTAGCATTTTAATTCGATTTTAGGAATTTTCAACGTTTTTTAAAGTATAACACAACACTTTTAATTCGATTGAAGGAATGTTTTATTTGAAAAAAAAAATTGAAAAAAGCAGCACAAAATCTGAAATGTTATTAATTTTTCATTTCATAAATCCCCATCTTCTTTGTTGTGGACCAAAGATGAATAAAAACTTGGTCATATTGACGTAATTTAAAACGTTTTCTTAAGTTAAAACTGACATTTCAAATTCGAATTTATGAATCTTCAATTCGCAAAAAACTGAAAAATTGCAAAACCTGAAATGTTGCTAATTTATTTATTTGAAACTTGATAGATAAACTTTCTCCTGTTTTTTTGTAATCCAAAAGCACATAAAAATGATTTTCCTGTAATTTATAACATTTTCTAACTTTAAATGTTGCCAATTTTTTTTACTTGGTACTTGATAAACTTCCTGCTGGTTTGTTGTGATCCAAAAGCACATACAAATTATTTTTAAGTAATATAAAACATTTTCTAAGGTTTAGGGTTTAGCACAACACTTTTAATTCGATTTTAGGAATCTTTTATTTGAAAACAAAAAATTGTAACATCAGAAAACCTGAAAAGTTACTAATTTTTCACTTCATAATTTCGCTACTTTATTGTTGTGAGCCAAAAACGTATAAAAATTTGGTTATTTGTAGGTAATTTAAAACGATTTCTTAAGTTAAAATTGATAACTAATTTTGTAACTTATAAACCCATTACCGAAATCGGCATAAATATGCTGTATAGTGTCCTACAAGAAATTGGTTGAAATTTTATAAGTAATGAGGATATGGGTGTAGGGATGGTAAAAAACAGTAATCGTGTAGCTTGGTTTGGTAATGAGTTAAAAGAAATTAGAAATAATCTATACAACCTAAATAAGTTATGCTACTCTTTCCCAGTTCCTCGTTTACTTTTGAATTTCAAAGATCTACTTATAGATCAAAAATTAGGCAATGTAAAAAACAGGCGAATAACACTTATATACGTAACTCAGGTTGCAGCCCTAAAGCTATATGGGATGTAATCAATTCAAACAGAAATGTCGAAATTCTAATAGTAATGCAACTAACATAGTTTTAGCAGATAATGCATTCCACAAACTAGGAAAGATAGATCCGATGTTAAGGGCAAACATTTTGGGATTTAATTGCACCAGAACAAATAAAACTCGAAAATCAGTCATTGATTTTAAGAAGAACCAAATTAGGTTGGATTATTGCCGGAAAAGTTACTCAAACCAATTATCTTAACATTAATAAAACATTATGTCATTTCTCTCAAAAGGACATCAGCGAAAAGTTGGAGAAATTTTGGAAAATTGAGGAGTGTGACAAAAGAGTGGTAAAATATACAGGAGTGCGAAAACCATTTTATTAGTAATTCTAAGCGTGGCCCAACTGGAAGATTTATAGTTAATTTACCGTTTAAAGGAGATATAAATTTATTAGGTGATTCTAAGCAGATTGCACTAACAAGATTACAAGCTACAGAAAAGAAACTTCGTAGGCAACTGGAACTACAAAATCAGTATGTTCAGTTTATGCAGGAATACGCTGAATTAGGTCACATGATAGAAGTAGAGGATATTAACGAAGGCAGTACAGAAGATATCACCACTTATTATTTCCAGCATCATTCCATGCTTAAGGAATCAAGTACCACTACCAAATTAAGAGTAGTATTTGACGGATCCTGCAAGATGTCGTCGGGTATATCAATTAATGATATTTTAATAACAGGTCCAACCATTCAACAGGACATGTTTTCTATTGTACTCCGATTTAGGAAACATCGATACGTAATAACAGCTGATATAGAAAAAAATGTATCGACAAATACTAATCAACGAACAACAACGAAATTTGCAAAGAATACTTTGGAGATCAAAACGAACATTATAAGCAACTTCATGCAGGGCCACAATATTTACTAGCCCATATTCGTACTAAGTATTGGCCATTAGCAGGACGGTCAACTATTCGTAAGGTGTTAAAAAACACACATCATTTGTTTCAAAACCCGATCAGTTACTACTCAACAGTTAATGGGTGATTTACCAGAGGTTCGGGTATCACCAGCTCGCGCATTTCAAAATTTTAATTTGGAATTAAAACATTATAGATGTGTAATCAAACAACTGTTGGTCAATAGGACTTATTTATTCATATGACGAATATCTTAATGATAAACTAGATTGGTCATAATAATCTTGTGACGTATGTAAAGTACATCTTGTACAGTAACATCAGTAAAGTTATTATTATTATTATTATTATCTATCTTATATTTTTAATTCAGTTTTAGGAATCTTCAATTCCATAAAAACTGAAAATTGCAAAACCTGAGATGTTGCTAACTTTTTTACTTGCTACTTGATAAACTTTTTCCTGGTTGTGATCCAAAAAAATTAAATGGCTTTGATGTAATTTAGAACATTCTATAACGTTTAGCACAACACTTTTAATTCGATTTTAGGAATCTTTTCTCAAAAAAAAAAAAATTGGAGAAAGCATCATAAAACTTGAAATATTGCTAATTTTTCTCTTTATAAATTCTCTTCTTTGTTGTGAGCCAAAAACGTATAAATCTTGGCTATTTTGACGTAATTTAAGACGTTTTCTTACGTTAAATTTGACATTTCAAATTCGAATTTAGGAATGTTCAGCTCGATAAAAAATTAAAAAATTGCAAAACCTGAAATGCTGCTAATTTATTTATTTGATACATAAAAATAATTTTGATGTAATTTGAAATATTTTCTAATGTTTAACACAACACTTTTAATTCGATTTTAGGAATCTTTTAATCTGAAAAAAAGCATCATAAAACGTGAAAGTTTTCGTTTGATAAATTTTTCCCTAGTTTTTTATACAGTGTGTCCCAGGATTGATGTTACAATAGGTGCGATGGACTAAACATTTTTGAATTTTATTTTAAGATTGTGGAATTAAGCCCTGCTTGGTTTGAAGAGAATTTTAAGAATATTTTCAGTTTGAAAAACAAGTCGGCCTTGACATTGAAGCGAAAACTATTTTCTTTTCAGGTAAAGTACCCTTTTTGTTCATGATACGGCAACATTTTACTAAGGAAAGTTGGTCAGAATGAGAAATTATGGTCCTATACAAAATTTCAGGAAGATTAGTCAACTATAGTCTTTTCCTGGCAGTTATGTGGAATAAATAATTTATTGTAGATCAATGTTATTATTACGTTTCATAAGTTTAATTTCTTGTACATACTATTTGTTTCGTTCAATGTTCTATAATAAAATTTTGAATAAATACAATTTATTTTGTTTAATCTAAACAATGACGGTTTAATTAAAGTACGTAGATCTTCTTGAAATTTTGTATAGTGCCATAATTTATCATTCTGAACAACTTTTCTTAGTAAACTTTTGCCGTATCATAAACAGAAAGTGTACTTTACCTGAAAAGAAAATAGTTTTCGCTTCAATGTCAAGGCCGACTTGTTTTTCAAAAACTGAAAGTATTCTTAAAATTCTCTTCAAACCAACAGGGCTTAATTCCACAATCTTAAAATAAAATTCAAAAATTTTTAGTCCATCGCACCTATTGTAACATCAATCCTGGGACACACTGTATACAAAAAGCACCTAAAACATTTGCAATTTTTTAATTCCTGGTTAAGGCCAAGCTTTAAACAATTATTTAAAAATTTCAGTCGCTCTAAAGGCAGTTTTCAGCCACGGTTAGGATTGAATTGTATTTGGTCGGTTGGGAAGTAGATTGCTAATCCGGTCTGTCACGAGGCCCCTTTGTGTTTTAAATATTAATATTCAAGCGTAATTGCGTAGTGTTATCATATAAATTATTGCAAATTAATAATTACGGCCATTTATTTAATGTTGGTGCAGTTTACTTATTTATCTATTGATTTAATCGTCTTTATCAATTTTTTTGCGTTCACTGCATTTTAGTATGTGATTCTTAAGCACAACAATTGTAGCTTAAGATAATGATATTGAGTTGTTTCAATAAGAAAGGTTTAAATTAACACTGTCAAAATAACACTAGAATGATGATTTACAGCTCTATAAATAATTTTGCAGGATCCACTGGTAGGCTGGTTGTAAACAAACTGATAACTATGATGAGTAGTGTTTCTGGGACATCCTGGGTGCTAAACGTCTTCCTATTAATAATCCAATTTATTTTTACAGGACTATACGGCCCCTGTTATTACAACGGATCAAAACCTAAAAAATATAACAAATAGCGTTTACTTTGCAGAAACTTAGGCATTAAAGAACTTATCTGAAAACAGATTGAGGAGATCAAAGATTTTTCTGTTTACTTGCATTGCAAATTTGTTAAGTGTTTTAACGAATGAATGTGTTTTGACGTATTATTTTGTGGACTGTAAAATGCTATTATTAAAATATTTAAATTAACACACAATGTGGAGTAACACTAATTTATTTTATCTTCAATACATCATTTCAGTACGAAGTACGTTGTATTACTAGTTTGAGCAGGGTTGAAAACTCCCCGTGGCTTTTAATGTTACCAACTTAAGAAAAACACTAACTTAAGAATATAAATATGTACATAAGAAACAGAATGAATGGAAAAATGGATTTTTAGTACTTTAACTTATTAAAACAGTAATGGCCTAATTCGTAGTACTCAAAGCTTGTAAAATAGCCTTTAAAGCTGCTTGGGTGTTGTCTTATACGCTAACTGTTGACATTGTTTTTGCAGCTAGATTTGCCTTTCATTTTCTCTTTTTTAATAAGTTAACAATTTCAGTTTGAATGAAAATTTCACTTAAGAATTTCGACATAAAACAACTGCGAATATTTTTGTCATGCACATATAATTCAACGATTATAGAATAATTTTATGTTACATCGAATAATTTAAATATTTGCCATAGAAGTAAACACTACTTATTATAGCACTTGCGGGATATTAACAACATCTTTAAACTAAATTAACATTTAAAGCTACAAAGCGTAGGATAATTTGAAACGTTAACCAATTCAAACAGTTTAAAAAATGGAAACAAATTCTTAGGGACAAATTAAAGCGTTAAATACATCAATTTACACTAAAATCTAATCGTTAATCTAGAACCTTTTGTAAGGACGCTTGATCAAACCATCCAGACAATCTCGTTGGTGTCTTCTGGACACAAATCTTCGCCTGGCGATCCTTAAAAAATCACTGCGTCTGTTTCTGGTATTCATGACGTCGACAGTATCATATTCTTCACCTTCCATACTGGGCCTGTTTTCCCCATCCCTGTATTCGGTTTCCTTACTACTACCAGCTTCTTCAGTGGGAACAAATTCGTTATTGTTTTGTATTGTTGAAGGGTTTTCCTGACATTTTACGCATTCATTTGAAGATTTTTCAGTATTTTTATCAAATTTATTGGCATCGTCCATGTTTGTATACTTGCTGATCTTGGACTGGCCCATGATTTATTTCGAAAAAACGAAACACTGAATTTTAGTTCCGTATTTATTCTTAATACTAATTCATAACTATAAAATAAATTAGGAAAACTTTACTTTATTTGTTGTTCTGAGATTTAATGTATTTTATATTATTAATGTAATGCTTACAGTTCGATAGTTGCTTTTTGAATGATGAAAATTAGGGAAACAATTGTCATAGTGAATAATCCTTAATGTGCAACGCCCTCTGATCGGTAATTTAATAGAAACCGGAACTACAAATCGTTTCAAAAATTGATAATTCGAACCGAGATTTTGTATTTTTATGGATTATAATTTATAGAATATTAATTAATTGATTAAGTTAGCCGTCAATTTTATTACCGAAATATATCGTGGGATGTATTGGGCCTCACAGAATAATTTCAATACAGTGATTATTTATCAAGTAAACATTATACTTTCGAAGCGACTGTTTTAACTGTCAATCACTAAATTACTTATGAATTAGGTACTTTAGAAGTCGAAGATTCATATTAGATAATGACTTATTGCCAGTGATTCTTCAAAAATTATTTAAATAAATACAAAACAGTACTTGGTAATTGTTAAGAGACGACTGAAAATACTTTAGCTTGTTTACACTAGGATTTTAAACAATTAAGAACTTAAATATTGTCAAAACTGGTTTGATTTGAAGTAGCGAACACAACGGATTTTCAGTTTCTCTAAAAAACTTCAAAAAGTGACCAGGAGACCATTTTATAGAAAAAACTATTTTTTTCTTGGATATTAAATCATTATTATCCATTGAAAACTAAGTTCGGCCAACCGGCTTTACTAAAAAAATAGTCTTTAATATTCTGAATACTTTTTAAAATATGTATTAATAGTAAACATAAAACAAAAAATAATTTTATGGCTCATGCTATTTACTCGCCATTTTTATTCACATAAAATTACTGTTGGGAAGTATAAAATTTGTTTAAAACTGCGACTGTCTTCGTTTCACCTAAGTGGAGTTAATGTAAATAAAATTACGTTTAGGTTTCTTATTTCTGACAGGTCTTGAATTTACGATTATAACACATGCGTCTTGTTTCTACCAATTTCAAATAAAATTGAAAGTGTTTAATGCAAGACGTAGTGAAAAAGAAATATTCTCTAGATTTGCCATGGGAAATAAAAATCAAATATAATAAAATTAATGCAGCATTCTTGTAAGTTCTTTAAGAGTTTTAATTACTTGGGAATTAGTCTCTCTCTAAATGTATCATCAAATTTTAAAATTTGCCATGCAATAAGACTGTGTTTTTTTTTAAATTAATAATTTTGAAAATTTGTGAGATCTTAGGCACTTAGTTTTGGGGGTTTGAGGATGTTCCCCCAATTTTATAAGCTCTACTAGATAATAAGAAATAAACTAAAGCCAATAATTTTAACTCACAAAAGTTACTTCGAATTTAGTTTGTAACAAACTTTAAAATTTAACAACGGTTTAAATCAAAAACCATAAGAACTTAGGGGTAACCAAGAAAAATTGCCCACCAAATGTAAACCAAATGTAATCAGCCAAAGTGATAAACTATCTCTCCAAACGAAAACAAATCAGTTGATTTCATTCGATATTGTGCATTTGTATCTCATTTTAAACTATATGTAATCAGCCAAAGTGATAAACTAGCTAACTAACCGAAAACTAGCCATTCGATTTCGTTGTGTATTAATTTATTAGGTGAATAACGAAATAATGTCTGATTAACTTTTATTTTGGATTGACTTACACTTACAAATTAAACGCATTTGTTGATACATTTTAACGAGTTATGAAAATCCTGTATATCGGGTGTGGCTTGACATGTGAGACATAGGAGAAATACATGCGATTTTGATAATTGCTTAATTTTATCTCTCCAGCTGAACCGTTTAGTTTTTGTACGTTCTTGTTTGGATGAGTACGCTATTAAGCAATTGATTCTTAACTAATTAGGAAAATTTAGCTCCTCAAAGTAAAATAAAGTAAATATTTTAAATAGAAGGTCACACATGCACCTTATGGCATCTTGCTTAAAGCCTGCTGCCTGTGCCTGCTGCGCATCATTTGTTCGTACTAAATTCTGAAATTTCCATAGTGATGCTGCAGCTCATCAGAACAAGTCTAGTTGATCAATTTTTTTGTAGAATTAATATCAGCTTAATAATCAGGAAAAAATACGATTTCTTCTTCATTTCAGATATAATCGACTGCAAAAAAAAGTACTTTTCAATGAATAGCTATAACGTACGCAACAGTTAGCCAAGAAGATAATATTCACATAAATATGTTCAATTTCCCATGCATTTCACCAATGTCTCACATGTCAGGCCACACCCGGTATACAAAAATATCCTTAAAATTCTATAGAAAATAACATAAAAAATTTATAAAACATTAAACACGGGTTAAGGTGTAGTACACATTAAATACATTACATAAAAGAAGTGATAACTAATTACGAGGAGAAAGTGAAGTTTAGTTGTGAAAATAAATTGAAACTCATGTTTTGGATTTATAAATCTACTTAAATAAATTAATAATCCAACTTGGCATTAGTTTATATTGCGAATTTTTTCTTAGGTTAATAAAATAACAGGAAGGAAATTACAATTCCAAATTTACATTTGTATAGATTCGTTAAAAGCGTATTTAGTTTTCCTTGTTATTTTTTCGTCATATTTCATTGTAGATTAGTTAAAACTGCTTGTAAGTACTATGTTGTTACAACATCTATTAAAATTCATGATAATTTTATTTCTTTAGTTTTCTTAATATGGAATATTTCAATTTAAATTTTGCTGCTTTGCTTAGTTTCAGATAGAAAAAGTCTGGGTAGTTTTGTACGAACTTAAGCGAGCCAGTTAGGTAATTCAACAAAGCATAAGTAATAAGAAATAAATAACTTTAAATATAAAAATGATCTTTATTTAAAATAAGCATTTAAAATATTTAGATTTTAATCCCAAACAAATATTTTCAGATTGTTGCGGTTTTAAAGTCTTTAAATAAAGGCACAAGCATGTGTTTTAGTTTACAATTCTTAATGAACTAATATCTAATAACTTACAAATATTTTATACTTCTTTTCGATATTTTAATAGTTATAATTTAATAATTTTTAATTCACCAACTGGTGGAGAAATACCCAAAAAAAGTATAAAGTAATTTAAAAGCAGCCTTATTTAATCTTTTACTGCGTTTATTTGTTAATGATATTAATTAACCCAACAAATGAGCAAATAAGTCGAAGCTGTTAACTTAAAAAATCAGTTATTTATATTTTCAGTGTGCCTTAATTTGATCTTTGAGATTTTTTATTAGGTTTATTAGTATTTGTTCACTCTTGTGATTGTATTTAAAACACAGTTCTTCGCATACCGAGTACACTTAACAATTGTTGGTTGCATATAACTCAGGCAAGTTTTATTGCTGTTGATAACGATAAGGTTGTCCTTTTTGGTTTTGCTTGTTATGAAGGACTCATTTTTACCAACACTTTTATAATAAAGAAAGCTGATCTACAAACGTCTATTTGTATAAATCTAAGGCGCGTTGAAAACAATTGGTTTTTCATTTTTAGCAAGGTTTTGATAACTCACATCGTTTGCCAAAACCATTATTTAACCATTTCTACAGCTGATGAAAAACTAGTTATGTTTAGTAATTTTGTAAATGAGTTGTTTGTTGTTTAAACGATTATTTTTCCAGCATATTGTTTTATTTCATAACAATTTCATTTTTCAAATAATTTTTCAGCAGTTTAAAGATGCATTGGGAGTTCGGTTTATTTACGTTTGTAATATGTATTAGCAAATCTGTTGTTAACAACTGGCAGCTAGAATATTAATTAATAGTTTGGCAAGCTTAAAACGTAAAAATGGTTATTTTTAATTTTATCCTTATTATTATTCATGTTATTAATTATTTGCTATTATTTAAGTAACTGAAACAGTAATGTAAAACCCTTGTTGCTATAGTTAATAATTAATTAAAAACTAAAGTATGGGGATTTTAATTAAATAAAAGAGAAAACCACTCAAACGCTTTTGTATCAATTTAGTATCTTAATGTAATGCCAATATTATCACAGTTGTTATTTATTATTAATATCAGCATTCATCAAATAGGTGTACTTCAAATTTTAATTTAAGAATATTTAAAAAATCCCTGGTGTTCAGACTAATTACGATTACAAAATATTAAAAGTGCAAGTAATTGTAATTTTTTAATTTTAAGTATTGTAATTTTAAAAACTAGTTGTAATATTTAATTTTGTAACTGTAGGGCTTTGAATTTCTGATTTTTCAGTTACTTAGTTAATATTATTAATAATAAAGTAGGTAATTGAATATTTTCACACAATTTATTCTTTCTGTAGGACTTAATAAGTACAAAGTAACTTCCAGTCTTTTAACAATTTAATGTTTACATCTGTAATTAATATAAGTCCCATTATTACTATTAAGTAAGAAAGTTTTTAATGAAAATTCCTTTTTGTTACAATAAACTTCGTTTTTCCAGCAGTATCAAAATCAACATTGTATATGCTTCCAAATACGCACCAAATCTATTGGTATCGAAATAGTTAAACATTCTATATGATTCCAAATACGTACCAAACCTGTTAACAAGACAAAACACATTAAAATATTGTTCCTGCAAATTAAAAAGCAATCATTACCGCTATTACAGTTTGGACAAATAAAACAACAGCTCCGATGACTAAATCATCAGGGCTTAGTTCTTGTTTTAAGATGTGTACATACATGAATGAAAATGTATGACATATAAGAAGTGATGTTTGGAACAGAAGAACTGTACGTAATTCTCTAGGTAATTTGAGGATGGTTATGTAGCAATTAAAAAATATTATGTAGTAGCTGTATATTCTCGAAATGTAGTATAAAAAAGTTAACCCAAGTTCCATGTCTTCATCTATTGGAATTAACCATTTCACTTCTTCTTCTTTGGGTTTAAATACGTCGAATACACACTGAAGTTCATCATTTCCAAAATAATGCTTATAAAAATACACTTTGACCAATTCCACGAATGTGAGTACAAAAATAAGCTGCAAGCCAATATTCCCTGCCAAATATTTTTGGAGTATTATTTAAGAATAAAGTATTTTGATACTTACAGGTATTCCATAAGAATTCTATAATGTGCAGTATATGCTTAGATTTTCTTAGCAGACAGGTGTTAAATATTGAAAGTACCATTAGAAGCTCAAAAGCTATGATAAAGTAAGCAAGCCAGGCACTTGTATAAAGTATACTTTCGTTGAAGTATTCGCATTTATTTGTTATTTCCATGGAGTCACTTCTTGTTTCTCTGAAATACAAAGATGTATGTTTGTTGTTTTCAATAATTGAATATTACCCAGCTGTAACTCCCTTAAAGGCAAACATGGTGTTATTGAAGTAGTGGAAAACTTTAGCGGCTGAATTATTTAATTTTATTCCATCGACAGGATCCATTGCTGCTGTAATTTTGAACATTTAAAACATGTTAGTATGAGAGGGCTTATATTGCTAAATGAAACGTAGATAAATAAGCAGTGGAATAAGTCAGTGGTTCGAACCCTTGAGAGGGTAATATGTTTCTTTCTATATACAGGTGATTCAAAATTAATTCAAATTCTGTAAACAAAAATCAAAAAAATACTTAATAAATTCAACTAAAGTAATTACAAGATAATTGAGTAATTACTAAAAATAGTTACAAAAGTTTGGAATTTAACTTAAGTTTATTCCAAAGAGCTGGGATGCTCAGAATTTGTTGCTAAGTTATTGTTAATAGTTAATAAATATTAGTAATAACAATGAACGTTTAAATATTAAAATTACTGCACGTTTTGTTGTCCAGAGCTTAAATATAAATCCGTAAATACAAAAGTAATTCGACAGACGAATTTCAAATGAAACAAAAAATTGCAATTACCTTAATTTTTTTTATGATAAATCACTTCCGCAACAAGTTGTTAGTTCTTAGTTGTGTATTAACACAGTGATTGCTAACCAGTCACTGATGTTGATAATTCAATAGACAAGAGTTTGCAGCAATTAAAAGCATATTATAGAGATAAAGATAAAATGACAAACACTGCAGGAATTTTATAGGAAACAGAATGGAACCTTGAATGTAAACGGAATTCACCCTTATCTCAAGATTAGCACTGTAATAGGAGTAACATTGATTATACTGGGTGGTTCAAAATATTTCATTCTGCGGTGCTGTGCAATCACACAGTTAATAATTGCAACCTTATCACAAAAGTTTGTGGTTTCTTTATTGTGCCTGAAAGCTTTTTTTTACAAAAATGAATTTAAAGCCTATTTATTAAAATTTTGAAGCATTTTTAATTAAATGGCAAGGTAGTAACTATATATTCTAATTTTTAATTTGAACCAAGAAGTCTTCGGGAAAAATACAATCCACAATACCACCAATGGAAACGGTTTGAAAGTAGCACAATTTTCCGGAGCAAACAACCTAACGGTAATTAGTACTTGCTTTCCACACAAAAAGGTACATCTAGGAACATGGAGAATACCTGGAACTAATAACACAAGGAGGAGGAGCAAACAGTGACTCTGACCACTATCCACTAGTTAGTTGCTAAATATAAACATCGAATTGCAGTGGTGATTACAGAAACAACGAAAAGAGCAAAAAGATGGGAGGTAGATAAATTGAGGAATGGTCAGGCAAAAACAGCATATCAAAGAGAAATTTAAATTCTTTGAGAACAGCAACAACCAATTAATGTGGCTGAGAAATGAAGAGTAATAAAAAGCACCGTAACAGAAGTAATTGGAGAGATAGTGGGCAAATAAAAGAAAAAGAAACCTGAATGGTACGATGAGGAATGTAGACAAGCAGTAAAAATAAAAACGAATCATGGAAGATTATGATACAAAGGAACACATTAAGTAATAAATAGAATGGAGTAGCGATAAAAGAAAACTTGCAACGAAAATATGCGTAGAAAAACGACAGAAGAGAGAAGAGAATGAAATGGTAGAAAATAATAGAAGATCAGAAAATAAAAAGTCAAAGGACAAGAATTCACACCCCGATTAAATATATGTAAAGACAAAAATGACAGAATCCTAACAGAACAAGATATACTCAGAAGATGGAAGGAGTATTTTGAGGAAGTGCTGCAGGAGGAAACGTAGGAAGAAGAGGACAACGAAATAAAACTATTAAGATACGAAGACTTAATAAAAGTAATAAATGACTTAAAGAATGGTAATGCACTGGGACGGTATAGTAGCAGATTTATTAAAGACCGGAGGAGGAGAGCTAATTCACTGCCTTATTTTACAAATTTGGGAACAAGAAGAGCTGTCAAATGACTGGAAGATGAGAATAATACACCCAATCCACAAAAAGGTAGATAACACCCTCTGTAGCAGCTACAGAGGAATACCATTACTAAATACTATCCGGTGTAATTTACAACCGAATCACTCCTTACGCAAAGGAAATACTAAACGAATATCAGTGGATTTAGGAAAAACAGATCAACCATTTATCAACACTAAGGCAAATACAAGAAAAATTCTATGAGCATATCATAGATATAGCTTGTTTGTATATCATATAAATTAGTCA
This sequence comes from Melanotus villosus, assembly GCA_963082815.1. Taxonomy (NCBI): domain Eukaryota; kingdom Metazoa; phylum Arthropoda; class Insecta; order Coleoptera; family Elateridae; genus Melanotus; species Melanotus villosus. The sequence goes on along the minus strand of OY720427.1, from coordinate 36,881,624 downwards.
AAATGGTAGAAGTTACTCTAACTGGATCCAAGGTAATAGTTAAAGTGCAACGGAAATACTCTGAAGAATTTGAGATATCATCTGGAGTAATGCATGTAGGGAGATGTATTATCTGCCTAGTACTTGACTCAGCTACCAGGAAGCTTAATGGGCCTGGATGCATCATTAATACGTAAATCCACACAAATCCTCAGGTATGCAGATGACATCACAATAATCGCACGTAACTTGAGATCATTAAATGAAGTCTCTGTAGAACTTGAAACAGCTTTAAGCCGAACTGGGCTAAAAGCAAACAAAACTAAAACAGAATACATGCTATGTTCTAGAACCCCGCCAGTAGGGTCATTAAATATCAACTTGAACGATTATGAAGTAAGTTTAGTTACAACGTTTGATTATCTGGGAACTAAAATTACCAATAACAGTGATATATAAGATGAAGATCAAGAATACTAAAAGGCAACCAATGCTATTATGCAAACCTAAAACTATTAAACAGCAACACATTGAACAGAAAAATTCTAAGTTAATTATATACAAAACAATCATAAGACCAGTAGTGACTTATGGATCGGAAACGTGAACAATAACAAGCAACGAGAGAACATTTGAAAGAACAATATTTGGGCCAGAACAGGAAAACGGAGAATGAAGGATTAGAATGAATTATGAAATTGAACGACTCCAAAATGGAGAAGACAGTAAGGTACATTAAAAGTCAGAGAATTAACTGGCTGGGACATCTGTACATGATGGAACCACAACGAAATGTTGAAAGAATATTAGACTGGAAGCCCCAAGACAGAAGACCAAGGGGAAGACCTAGGAAGAGATGGGTTAATGACAACAAGAAGACTTACAAACGTGAAGGTAGTAAATTGGAGGAAAACCACGATAGATGACTTTTGACTTTTGAAGAAACCGATGAGTCCCGAGTGTTTGAGTACCTGCTTTGGGGGGGGGGGGATACAGTTAGGAGGAGGGATAATTTTGTCGTTATTTTAATAAAATTTATCAATTTTATCATACGAATGGAACCTTAATATATGAAAATTTGTTATTAACTTATATTTCATATTTATACTGTATAATAATTAATATTTATTTATAATTATATGTGTCATTGTGAAAATTATTGTTTTGTTGAATTCATTTTAAGTTCTCTGGAATTATCTGGAAAAAATAAGTAAATTATAATTTTAGACTCAAATATTTTGTTAATTTACCAAAAAGTTATAAAAATAATTCAAAATTTATTTACATCAGTATCAGCATCAGAATCCGAACTCTGATTCTTCTTCAATATTTTCATCAAAATTTTCTGTTCCGTTTGTATCCGGGACAACTTCAAGAATTTTGGAATTTAGGCATTCTATCCCTTGGTACTGTTTACATAATATCGAACATTTTAAGCCCGCTTTTTGGCAGCCATACCTTACAGTAAAACGATCGCCTGTGCAATTACCTGAAACCTGAAATCAAACACAAAATTAATTGTGGTGCTGGTTCAAGAAGTGTTTTTATAGGCTGCAAGAAACCGTCGATTTTTTTCCATCCCCATTGTTCAGCATCTTTTTTACTTCCAAGCCAACTTTGCGCCTGACGATATACTCTAAATGAGTGCTGTGTAGCTGTTTTTGAAGTTGGCGGCAATGTTTCTAATTTTGGTTTTTGTTTCGCAAGAGATTTTCTGAAGACATTAAATCTATGTTGGTCGAGTAAAACGTTTTCAGAATTAGCTCCATATAAATAAAGGAAAATACTTTCGCCAGCTTGTTTTATTTGTAAAGGAGTTGCGTCAACCATTATTAAAAGTGTTTCCTATCAAATTAATTTTTTTTCCAGAAGTTTAAAAATGGCCAATTATCCTTTTTGAAATATTGCGCTGGTAGTATCACAACCTGTGAAAGCGTGAGCTAATAAAACTATATCTTTTCATTAACAAAACGTTTTCCGGATTGGGACCGTGTCATTGTTGAGACAGAATAACTCAACGTTTTGCCAACTTCTTCAGGAGGAAAGGAAACATTAAAAGAGCACGGTAACTCAACGTGTCAACCACGCCAGAGGCGAAACTCTTTTAGCAAGAGGCAGCAGGGTAACGGCATCTCAGCTTGTCAACCAAGCCAGAGGCGAAACCCTTAGATTTTTCAACAGTCATCATTATAGAAGTATATATAGTATCGAAGTCACTTGGAGGAGCCATCACGAATGGTATAGATATTATTCTTGAATCATTAAACGATTCGTTAAGAGTAATTTTTTCCATATACCCTTGCCATCCGGGAACATTGCCTAATTTATGAAATTTTGCAGTCATCCATAAAGCATCACATGGAAATGGTATTTCATTATAATGAAGAAGTTACACATTTAATACCAGCTATGTAATGAAAAGTAAAAGTAAAGATCATGGAATTACCTTGTCAATGCCGTCTGAAAATCCATTGCTATGTGGGTAAGAACTATTTTCATGGACAATACTTGCAATATCGGCTCTTATTATTTCAGCAGCTTTTTTAATAATTCGAATTTTTTCTTCGGTATCATTTCAATTTTTCTGTAAAATTGCATGCCCAATATTTGTAAAGCAAACTGTAGGAATTTTATTTTTATGTCACCTTTGATTTCACTTATTAGATCTTGCAATGCAGATTGACAGCCGTCACTATTTTCTAAATATTGGTAAATTGTATTTATCCCAGACGTTACTTCAACCGCAGGAGGTCGCCCAGGTGTATCGTTTTTCTTTTCTGTTGCTTCTGTAAAAAACTTAATTTAGCATTTATGATAGTATTTAGCATTGGCTGCAACTAAATCAATAACACTTCTAACGTGGCTTTCAAAATCTCGTCCCCATTTATCAGTTCTTTTAATAGCTTGTTCAATAATTTTTTCCTTTGTAATTAAAAGTGTAACGTATTTTTTCAATCATTAAGTGATTTTTTTTGCTTCTATCTCTCTATAGTTATCATGAATAATTTCCGTACAGTAGAATAGTATATTAAAACACAAGTTACAGAAGGCAACCTCGTTATTTTATACTATTTTCTCCGTTTCGGCTTCCATTTACATTATTTATTTATTTTAAATACTTATCAGTTTCCAGTTGGGGAAATTTTGACAAAATAGTAGGTTGGTAATAGCGAAACAGAGAAACATTTTTCTTTAAAATCAAATATTAAATCAGACCTTAATTTTTTCGGTGATACTTGTAAAGCTGCGTCTTTTTTTCTTTTTGCTGCACGGATATTGCTTTGTCTTGTATAGTTTTTTTCTACAGGATTTATGGATAACTGTAGAACTTGGTCTCTGCAATAATTTGTATTTGCCATCATCTCTATCTTTACTGCATTTTCTTAATGTTTGTAATGCATCTTCGCCAGCAGTAACTTTGTCGTCCAAAACTCTTTCTTCGCAAATAAAACAGATATTGTTTCCAACCATTTAAACAAAGTTAATACACTGTTTACAAAAATACACTATTCAATTAAACTGTGAAAAAACTGATTAAGACGCTATTTTATATTTTTTCTATGAAAATACACAATTATAATAACGTTAAACGTACGACATACACAATGCCACTGAATATACCTTCTGCATCTTGCACTTGCAGTATGACATGCATGTGATCTGCTGATAGATATTAACTAGATTTGACATCTGCGCTCATCTCTATCATTAATTATTAATAATAATCAAGCACTGGGCTGCTCGGAGGGCCCGAGAAATTAAAAATGCCAACAAATAAACGGGATAACAGCAATCTTACACCGCCAATTAGTGAACCCAATAAAAAATATCTGGGGTTTATAACGGGGTAGTGAAGCGCAACACACGGCATCAGATGCAGATTATGCCGCATAGCCTCTCCTACTCAATTCCTACTCTCACCTTCACGTGGTAAACCCTGTCAACCTGAGTAACCCTACCCGAGATCTGGTAGCCAACCCAGGTGGAGGGTAGGGTCGGGATCAAACATGAGAGAGGGAGAGATGGCCCTCCGAAAAGGAGGTTGGGAGAGGGGTTAACTACCCCTGGGGGAGAAATCCCATTCCCAGAAAAAAATACAGTTAAAAATACTCAACAGGAGCCTCGGACTGGACGGAATAATGATAAACGACTAAAGCGAAGGAAAAAGGACATGCGAAGAAGAATTGCTAAAAACAGAACAGAATGGAGGAAGATTGTTGAGTCGGTGAAGACCCTTGATGGGTGGTAACAACCGAGAGAGAGAGAGAGAGAATAAAAAATATCTATTCAATCCGGCTACCCTAATATTATTATAATTAATTTAAGCCCGCTTATTAAAATTTTAAAACATTTTTAATAAAATGGAAAAATAATAAATAGAATTCGTACACCCTAATCTTAACTTAAGTAATGGAAATTTCTTGCAATCTTAACCTAATTAAATAAAGTTTGTTATTTTCTTTTTATGCCTGAAAGTTTGTTGTTACAGAAAGTACTTTAACTACAAATGAAAAATTATTTTAAGGCCTGCTTAGAATTTTGAAGTATTTTTAATTAACTGGCGAAGTAATAAATACGTTTCAAATACTCTAATTTGAACTTAGGCAATGACAATTTGAAAAAAAAATTTAGTAAGTCTTTTGGCCGATTGGCGATGTAAAAGCACCTTTTAAACAACTGAAATGCCAGTACCTCACTGAAAATTAAATCCATTTTAATTATTATTTGGCACAAGCTTGAGTAATAGTTTTGACTAATGGTATTTACTTCTTTGTAGCAACATTTTTGAATTTCCTGAAAATATTAAAAAGTTATTAATTATTTTTCAAGGAATTGCTTCAAAGTATCTCAAAATTTTGTTAATATATCACGTATTTTGTACTAGTTAAGAGATTAAATAAAATCCTTTTTTGCTTCGTTTTGTAGAACCAATATTTGATAAAGAAAAGAATTTATCTTTGATGTGTGAATTTATTTAAATGTAAAAATCATTATATTAGTTACTGCAATAACACCAGCAGTTGCTGTGAAAAATTGTTCTGTCTAAATGTAACTAAACAATAATAATAATAATAATAATAATATTAATTTCAATAAATATTGCAAACGCCCTCCTTGCTTAAAGCACTGAATATTCCAAAAAAATCTTCCCTGGGTTGCAATGTTGATTTTTATTTATGAAAAACCATACCAAATATGCCACGAATCTGCAACAAATAGTAATAACAATTGAACTGAGTAACTTGTAACTTCTACAATATTTACCGCAAATATTCCTTGTACAGTTCCAATAATGAACCCTGCTACAATATCAATTAGGTGATGATGTCCTTTCTCCAACAAACCAATCATGTTCATCCAGGTTTGAATGCCAACCACTAATAAGATGAGTTGTTGAACTGAACGAACACCGATATGTCTGTCCAAATGATCGATGTAAAGGTACAAGAATGTAATGCAGAATCCATAAAGTCCTGAGCGAAAAGATGGACACGAAGTGCGTAGCTTTTCTTCACTTTTTCTTACGGAGTATGAACTATGTTCTCGTATATTTTCTGTGCCGTTGCAGTAATGGATTTTTATTTTATCGTTTTCAAAGAAATAGGGTCTTGGTCTTCCAAAAGTTAGTTTAAGCACAGTTATAAACGTGGAAAGGAAAATGAAATGCATAAATAGAACCCCTGCAACAAACTTTCGTAAGAATGAGATTGTTGATTGTGAAGTTATGACTTACAGAATGCCCAGCAAATTCTTCTTAATATATTTTCGGATGTGCATTGAAACGCCAAAGCTTTGGCATATACTACTAAAGTGCATAATAGAAACACACAAAGGATTAAGCCGACTTCTAAAGCTCCGAATGGTTGGGGGATGAATTTTATGTTATATCCAGCGTTGTCACAGTACTGAGTTGCATTTACAATGTAAAGGGGTAAGATGTCGGTGTAGCTGAAAAATTTGTAATATTAAGCTTGTTGCCTGGTGTCCATTAGCCAAAAATGTTTTTTACTTAATCACTAAACATCCACCAGAAAATACAAACGATAGCATGATGTTGGCTACCAAGAAAACTCTTCCGGAAACGAATGAAAACTTCCTGAATCTATCCGTCCTAATTATTCCCTGCACTACGTCATAATACGAGGGAATTGCTGTTAGATTAGTAAAAGAAGTTAACATTTTAATAAAAATTCTAAGGATTAACTGCCTTCTAAAAGAGTAATTATTAAATAAAAACGAACTTACAGTCTTGGTTGTTTTGAGGTCGCATTTTACACTAATTTCGGAACTGACATAAAACACCTTTTCACCCTGTCCGGAAAATGGCCAGGTAAATGACAATGAAAGTTAGTTGTGCAAAGGTGAGGTGATTCCCCACTGCTTCTTACTATTTATAATTATAGCACGACTTACTGTTAAAAAGAAAAACCTATAGGATTATTTAAGGGCCGAGTGAGACGGAAGTTCCATTCATTCATTCGGACTTATCGCACGTTTGATTAACTTCTTGGAGTTTTATTTTGTTTACATTGATATTTTGCTACTTGAAATTGATCAATTTGAAATGCGTTAGTTAGATAGTTACCTAAAAACTTTCATACAAAATCACTCATCATCTTTCAGTTTACTTCAGTTCCACTTAAATTTCTTTTATTAAGAAAATTAACAGAATTGATTATTGTTTTCGTCGTTCAATTGAGGCTTTAATGTTAAACTTCTATCGTTATTAGAAAATTTCAAAATGCAGACGAATTTTTTTTAGTGGTTTTAAAATATGCATTATATTTGTTACAATAATTGTTGACAATATAGACAAAAGATTGACGTCATGCAGAGTGTATACAATATCATTTTTAAAATATAGTTATCAGAAGCTAGAATAGATTATTTAAACATAAATAAATGCGAATGAAGGTGATTCATACAATTCTGAAGCAAATAATTAAATGGGAATTTAAATTATATTGGTGTAAATTTAAAGGAATTGTGTGCTGACTTTGAAAATCCGTGTACATGAATTAGTTAGCATTAACAGAACGACTTTCGGGTTGAAACCGTGCCATGTTTGAAACAAAAGAACTCAACGTTTCGCCCACTTTTTAAGGGGCTTCTTCAGGAGGAAAAGGGGACACTAAAAGAGCACGGTAACTCAACGTGTCAACCACGCCAGAGACGAAACTCTTGTAGCAAGAGAAAGAAGGGAAATAAATAATAAAATTAATATTCGAAATATAGAAAAAAATATGAACTGAAAAAGTACATGTTTGGCTTTTAGTGTTATTTTTGCATTTTATAAGTATTAAAATAGTATTTTTTTCTTTAAGTGTAATCCTCATTAAATAAGAAGAAATAATAAATACAAAAGATATGGAAGACCAGGACATCTCAATAGAGGAAGTAAAAGAAGCGGTGAAGAATTTGAAGAGAGGTAAAGCAGCAGGACACAACGGCATAACAGCAGAGATGGTGAAGAATGCTGGAGCAATGACCGCAGAAGTACTAATTAAGTTGATGAATAAAGTATGGAGAGAGGAACACATTCCGAAGGAATGGGAAGTAGGAACAATATTGCCAATTTACAAAAACCGGGGCAGAAGGGAATGTGCTAATTATAGAGGCATCACACTATTATGCATAATAGCAAAGATATACGAGAGTACACTAAGAAGAAGGCTAGAAGGGATAGTTAAAGAACAGCCACAAGAAGCCCAGTGCGGTTTCAGAAGAGGAAGAGGGGTACAAGACCAGGTCTTTACCTTAAAGCAGATAATGGAGAAATATACCAACAGTAAAGTGTATGTGGGATTTATAGACATAGTTAAAGCGTTTGACAGTGTACTTAGACATCTAGTGTGGAACAGTTTAAAAAATAGAGAGGTAAACGACAAATTGATAAATTGTATCAAAAGCCTGTAGCCTGTACCAAAATACAAGGAACTACGTGAGAACGAGGATCGAGCAAATTCGAAACATCAGAAGGCTTAAAGCAAGGTGGAGTGCTCAGCCCAATATTATTTAATGTAATAATGGATGGCGTGCTGAAGGAAGTTAAACTGAAAACTAAGAAATTAAAAGTGGGATACAGAAATCTAGAATCGGTTGAAATATCAGAAAGTGTATTCGCAGACGACATAGTGATCTATGCCAAGAACGAACAGGATCTGAAGCACAATATAGAAACCTGGGAGAAAACATTGAGAGATAGAAACATGAAAATAAATACAACAAAGACCAAAGTGATGGTAATTGGGAAAAATGTGGAAAATATAAAAATTAAACTGGAGGACCGATTAGAAGGAACAATGAAATTATACTATGCCCTAAACAACACGTTCATAAGGAAAAGAGAAGTGGCGAGGAAAACGAAGATGACCCATACTCCTGTACGGCAGCGAAAGTTGGACAGTAACAAAAAGAATGGAAAGTAAAATTCAATCAATGGAAATGAAATACCTTCAAGGAGTAATGGGAATAACCAAAAGGGATAAAGTGAGAAACGACAGAATAAAAGAGGAACTGAAGGTGGAGCCAGTAAGCGATAGCATTAGAAGACAAAAATTGAAATGGTTCGGGCATATAGCAAGAATGGGGGAAGAAAGAATAACTAAAAGAATATGGGAAGCTAGAAGCAGACAAAAGAGGGCAAGGGGAAGACCAAAACAAACGTGGGACAATCAGTTATCGGAGATACTAGGAGACATGTGATTGACCTGGAGTGAGGGAAAAAGGTTAGCAAGAAACAGGAAGGAATGGACAAAAAGAGTGGAAAAACTGTAATTAGAGTTAAATAAGTGATAGTGGTAGTACATAAGAGCTGTAAAATAAAATGTAATGTAACAACACCTTGACACCTAACGGTACACATGGTTATATAGGAATATATTGTATATATATAGAATTATTAGTAGATTGAATACAGAAATAATTAATCAAAAACATTCCAACTAACTGTATTTGTTTCGATTTGTTATCCTTGAGGTTAACTAATAGATAATTAATTGTATAAAAATTAATTCGCCCTCTTTATAGACGATAAATATTTCTTGTTTAAAAGTTAACGTTTGCAAAATCGTTATTACTTAATTTTCTATCTACATGAGAACTTTATAAAACTAGATATTCTATAAGTTTTAAAACATTTTAAGGCCTTTTGTTAAGTTAAAAGCGTTACCATTAAACTCAAGAATTAAACAATCAAATAAAGTTAATAAAACCTAGCAATTTTCCAAAGGAATACTTAAAATTCTACCCGTTTTTGATTTTCAACAAATATCCTTATCGTCGAAGTACGCTGCCCAATAAGCCGCGAATCTGAATTAAAAAGCGTTAGATTATTAAATTTACGGTAAGATATAAATATTTTACCAGCATAATTCCCTCCATAATACCAATAAGCAGGCCAATTAGAACATCAATTGGGTGGTTTTCTCCACGCTCCCATAAGCTAAAGATTTCGGAAGAAATTTCTGAGCCGATTGTTACTATTATTACCTGTTGGGTTGCGTGTAATCCGATATTTACATCTATATGATCCACGTAAAGATATAAGAATGTCAAACAAAACCCATAAATAGCAGATCTAAAAGAAGGAAATGATGTGCGAAGGTTTTTTTCTTCGTCTTTTGCGATGTAGGGTGCTATAGTTGTAGAAGAGTTTGATTCATTGGTGTTGCAGTAATAGTACTTAGTGACGTCACTGCTGAAGAAATATGGTCTTGGTGATCCACAAGATAGTTTGATGCAATGGATAACAATGGAAAGGAAGATAATGTGCATCGCGATAATCCCTGTAAAATAATTCTAATAATTATTGCTATTATTGCATTTTTATTTTAATTACTTACAGATGTCCCAACTGATCATTTTAATCGTTTCTTTTGCGTTAACTGTATCGATGTACGATTTAATAATTGTTATTGAGATGCATAAAGCAAACGAGAGACCCATTAAAATATATTCAAAAACTCCCAGTGTTTGAGGTGTAGCGTTTTTGCTGTATTCGGGGATGTTGCAATATTTACTGACGTCTACCATGTAGAGAGGAAACATGTTAGTCAGACTGAAAATGAAGTAAAGTTAGCTTTTCTTTATCTCATTTTATCTAGGTAATAGTCAGGCCCACCATAGCACACTTACTTAAATAATATAAAAATCACGATGAACACAATCGTCATAATCACATTTAAATTAACGAAAGTCCTTCCCGAAAGGAAAGCAAACCTCCTTATACTTTCTTCCCGTGTTTCCCCCGCGATTACTTCATTATAGGTTGGTGCTGTTGATTCGAAAAGTGTAAGTCACGCGAATTGTTTGATAAGTATAAACAATAATAACTTACGTCTTTCTCCGTTGCTCGATTCATCTTCCATCATGTATGAGCAAGATATTTTTGTGTGACTTTGTCCTCAGTTAGTTAAAGCACACTAAAGGTCAATAAGAACGCAACAGTCTAGCAAAGCGTCCCTCAACTTGTTTATAAGATTTTGTTTAGTTAAACTTTTATATCGATAACAAAAAATAAAAGTTATCTTATGCTTCGTCATCATGTTGGCATAATTTTTAAACATTCTAATGAATCAACGACCTGTTATTATTACTGCTGAATTTATTTCTATGTTTTGTTCCTTATTGTAAAAGTACGTCATGTTAAATGCAAAATATTGTATACACAACCAAACTTCTATGGAATCACCTAGTATTTATGACTAATTATAAGAAATGTATGAAATTTTTTTATGCAGATATGGGGTTTTTGTTAACAGCTGATCACATGTGCATTGATAGAAATTGTCATTTGTTTCCAGGTGTAAAACTGAGGCGACAGAGTAAACTTAACCTTGTGTTCAAAAAAGCTAATTAAGCTCTAATATAGGTTGAGCAGGAAATGTCGCCAAAGCAAATCGCAGCAACAGTGGGTGTCTCTCAGGGCGTTGTTTCAAAAACCTATGCAAGATTTTTGGAATTGGAAACTCTTAAGAACAGAAATAGACAAAGTCGCCGCAGAGTAACTACTGATCGACCAGTTTTTAGTTCAAAGCTAGAAGAAATCCAACCTCTTCTCACCCAGAGCTCAAAAGGCAACATGTATTAATATTTCTGTTGAAACAATACAGAAGAGACTTCGTGTCCGAAATCTATTTAGCAGGAGACGGTTAAGGGTTCCTGAGTTATCCAGGCAGAACAAAATTGATCAACTAAATTGGCGTCTGCAACACCAGAACTGGACAATTGAAGATATCCTTTTTTCAGATGAAACCAGAATTAGCCTGAGATCAGATGACCGTCGAATTCGAGTTTTAAGAGGTCGAGGTAGACAGGACAGACTGAAAACTGGCAGATCTGTCCCAAAATATAAAGAAGGAACTGTTATGTTCTGAGGTTAGGCTGTAGAGAAGTGCAATGGGAAACAATTTCGTTTTCATGCACGATAATGCCCCTCCACATACCAGCAGAGTTGCTATAGAATTTCTGGAAATAGAAACTGTCACTATTCCGACAACAAAATGTTAACGAAGAAGAATTTGTTTGGGATGAAAAGGAAGAGGGAGTAGTAATGCAAGCAAAAAACTAAGACGTTAAGAAGCCCAATACGACAAGGAGACGAAACCAGCAAAGAACTTGGACGACGATGAAGGAAAAAGGAAACAAAAAAAGATAGGAAAAGGAGAGCCGAATACAGCAAAGGGAAGGAGCAAAGGAAAAAAAGGGAATAGGGCAAATCATGACGACAAACGCGACAAAGCAAATATGACAGAGGAAGTTAAACGAAAAAAAAGAAGGGAAGCATTTATAACAGGTACTTGGAACGTGAGAGGTATATATTATGAGAAATGTAGTAGCGGAGGTGAAGAAATATAAATTGGATATAGTGGCGTTACAAGAAACTAATTAAAAAAGCAATGGAATTATGGAAATAGCAGAATATGTGTTCTTTCACAGTGGATGTATAAACAGAAGATTTGGCACTGGATTTCTGGTAAGCAAGAACTGGCAGCATGCGGTGATAAATTTCGAAGCGACAACGGACAGATAACAATTATAAACATTCACGCACCATCAGAAGAAAAAATAGTAGAGGAGAAGGTAGCATATTACAATAATTAGGAGAAGTGTTTCAAAAAATACCCAAATACGATTTAAAAATTATACTACGAGATTGCAATGCCAAAGTGGGGAGAGAAGAAGAACATGCCAACCATTGGAAGATACAACAAGCATGCAGAGAGCAACGAAAACGGGTTGAGACTGATAGGATTCGCAATAGAAAGGAAGGTGAGAATTATAAGTACAAACTTTCAACGAAAAGACATCTTGAGACGTCTTGGTGGAAGAAAAACATATTAGTTCAATAAGTAATGTGTCAAGCTGTAGAGGGGCGGACGCTGATTCCTATCATTATTTAGTTAAAATTAAAGTCAAACAAATCCTGCCAGATAAGAATAAGAAAAAATTAGGAGGAATAGACAGATATGATATCAGCAAAATACAGAGCGAGAATAGCAGAACTAATTATGTAAAGTATGTAAAGGAACTAAACGTACAACTCAGGGAAAAAGGAGAATAATTTATTCAAAATTGCATACCATTGAAAACAATTAAAATACTCTATCGAAATAAAAACAAAACTATAGGACGTCATTTAAAAAAAGATGACGTCATAACTTTTAAAACAAATGAAAGTTAAATCTGAAAATAACTTTTTCGGATGCGCTGTAATTTTAATGGATACACCTCTTTTAAATTGTGTAACGGAGTTACCGAATATATCCGCTACTTAATTTCCACACTGTATATGTATGTATATGAGTGGCACTATAATCCTCGGTGCAAATTTTGGCCTGTGCGTTGCACTTTCTTGCAATATTTAATTTCATGTCATTGTCTTTACACCAACAAAGTAACATTTTTAAGTCATGCTCCAGCAATACACAGTCATTGGGTGAAAATATGTTTCTATAAACTTTGAAATCATTTGCCAATAAAAAATATTTCGAAGCCACATTGTTTGAAATATCGTTGATGAATAGTAAGAACAAAATAGGTGCAAGGTGTAACCCCTGTGGTACACCAGATGGCACTGTAAATTCAAAAGATCGCTAACTGCTTACTTTAACTATTTGAGTTCTACCTCTGATATAAGATTGAACCCAACTTTCTATTAAAATATTCCAGAGTATGGAATATGATTTTGGACCTAACTCAAAAATTACGACGATGGCAAGAATATACAGTGTATCCCCGGATTGAGTTCACTATAGGTATAATCGACAAAAAATTTGAGAATTTCAATTTCATGTAACTACAAAATACAGAACTAAAGAAGTGAGACAATTTTACCAGGGCGTCAAATCGAATCTATTGCAGAGGCAAAGAAGGCGAGTTGATAATGGATGAGGAAAAGTGTTTGGAGCGATGGGCAGAATATTTTAAAGAAATACTGAACGACGTGGAAGAAGATGTGGAAGTTGAAGCAGAGGAAGAAAGATCAAGAAAAGTTGGAGGTGTGGGAAATGAGGGTGTTGCGATCGATCTACGGAGGAAAGAAAGTGGGTGACGAGTGGATAAGAAGAACCAACGCAGAAATTTATGAGCTGTATGAAGAACCACTGATAAGCGAAGTAGCCAAATCACAACGCATTAGATGGCTGGGACACGGCGAGACTCCCGTAGAGCAGGATCACAAGAAAGGCGATGGAGGAAAGACTGCTGGGTGTAAGAAGAAGGGGAAGACCTAAGAACAGATGGATGGATGCAGTGGAAAGCGATTTAAAGGAGTTGGAAGTAAGAAGATGGATAGAAACAGCGCAAAATAGCGAGAGATGGAGCTAGAGTTGTAGTTCAACAAGCCCTGAGCTCTTTTATACATATTCTGGGATGGCCTGCCTGCTCACCTGATATTAATCCGATTGAGCATGCGTGGGACTTCATTAAAAGAAGGATTAGAGCTGCAGCAAATGTGGAACAGCTCATTCAAGCCGTTCAAGAGGAATGGGCAAACTTACCTCAAGAACAAGTTTGATTAGAAGCATTCCCCACCGGACCGGATTGAAGTTTGTATTAGGGCTAGAGGTGGCAACACTGACTATTTAAGTTAAAAACAGTTTTTATTTTTCTTTAACCAACCACTTCAACTTTTTAATTTTTCCATTTTTTGTGAGTTTCTATTAATTTCAAGCATTCGTTACGTTTTTTATTGGTTTAGTATAAAGTGCTCTTCATTTTCCATTAGAAATTGTTTAGAAATACTTAACAAAATCGTAAATACTGGGTGATTTCATATAAGTTTGGTTGTGTATATTGTATATAACTATTAGATTACATTTTCGCGTAGAATTGGGCAATGCAGAACCAACCTGTTGCGTAAGAGCAGTTTGACAGTTCACAAAACACTAAATTTTGGTTAATCGAAGAATCGGTAATTTCTTACTTGTAATATTGGCAATTTATTTAATCACACGGGATATTCTACTTTGAGCTTCACAAGATATCAATTTTAAGCTTAAGTGCCATGAATTAAATTTCTACATCTTTGTCAATTTAAAGCACTGCACAGTTTAATACTAGAAAGGTAGGTACATTGCTTTTTACACGTGATTTTTGAAGATTTGATAAAGGATTTCTTATTAGGAATTGTTTTACGATAACCTGTTGTTAAAAACAGTTTTCAACATGCATTAATTTAAAGAAAGGGCAGTTACAAAGGGCGTTTAAAAGAAAACTCATTTCATTGATTTTGGCTTGTAATCAAATTGTTGGTATATTCGAAATATTTAAATTGAGGCACAAAGGAAGTATACCATAACAGATCAAAACCTACTGCACGTAGATTTTCTTTGAACTCTCGTTACATATTTTTTCGAAACGGTTGCAAGTATTTTATTGTCCTTGATAAAAAAATAGGCAGGTAGTCTCATGTTTTTTTAATTCGTTCTTCTACGAAGAATGCAAGTACATAATACAAATAATTGTATTGTAATTTGATAAACTTCAAAATGGAAAATTATTTTAGAAACATGTTAGTCTTTGTAATGGCATTTTTTGGTACATTTTAATCATTAAAAAGTTTAAAAGCTCAATGAAGATGGTTTATTTTATTTTAAATTTCCTGGACAGGCGGTTTATTGAAATTAAATTAGAAATAATTTTATTGTAATTTGGTGAAATTTAAACTCGAAAATGAAAATTATATTTAAAACTTTCAGGCTTTGTAATGGAATTTTTTGTACTTTTCAGTTTAAAAGTTCAATAGGAGTAGCTATTTTATTTTTAATTTCTTGAGCAGGCCATTTTTGAAATTAAGTTACAAATAATTGTATTGTAATTTGATGGTATTTAAAACGATAAATTAAAATTATATTAAAAACGTGTAAGTCCCTATAATGGCATTTGTTTGTACATTGTAACCATTAAAAAAGCTTAAATGCTCAATAATGGTGGTTTATTTTATTTTAAATTCTTTGAGCAGGCTTTTTTTAAAGTAAGTTACAAATAACGCTGTTGTAATTTGGTGAAATCGAAAGTGAAAAATTTTAAAAGCACAATACAGGTAGCTTTTTTTTAAATTCCTGAACAGGCTATTTTTTTAAATTAAATTACAAATAATTGTTTTGTAATTTAGTGAAATTCAAAATTATATTAAAGACGAATTAGTTTGTCATTTGTAGATTTTAATCGCTATAAAGTTTGAAAGCTCAGTAGCTCGCTTTAAGTAAATTTGAATTTCCCGAGTAGGGATTTTTTAAATTAAATTTTGGAATTCTGTGTGGGTGAAATTCGATAAACAAAATCTTAGTACATTCAATTTCTTGGAAGAAGAAATCTTCCAAAGAGAAATTGCGAAATATTTTGAATATTTTCAGTCATTTCAAAAACATTGTATACAATTATACATAACGACTGAAATAGTGGCTGAAATTAAGAAATTAGTGCCGATCACTTTTCAAACTAGGAAGGTTTTTCATATTTCTGTTTAGTCTTATTTTTGTAGTCAAAGAGAAAATCGCAAGGAATTTTATATCGAAAGTATTTTCTATAATTGCTTGGGACACTCAAAAACAATGGGCGCATTCAGGGACGCTCAGCTGCTTAGCTAAGCGGTAATTTAGTCAGCTTATGCTAAATGACAGCAAACGGTATTTCCCTGAATGAAACGTCTGATAGTAAGCTGTTTTGACAGTTTGTTATTTGTTTTGTAAGGTTAGGTGTTACTTTCACTATTATGTAATAAATCAAAAATTAAAGAAATTGTGGCTAATGATCTTCAAATTATGGGCTATGTGCACCAGCTCACCCCAATTAATATGTTTTTATTCAAATTATTAAGTTTGTGTGTTTCCCGCTCCTTTTTTGACACCGCTGACAAAGTCAGCTAACAAATTATACGCTGAGCGAATTTCTCAGCGGCTTACTGCAAGCTTTTTCACAGCGTGTCTGTTCAGGGACTTTGCTAACTTGGCGCATCAGCCGCTGAGCGTCCCTGAATGCGGCCAATGTTTTCCATTCCATTTCAGACATTTTCAATTAAATAACCGAAATTTTCAGCTTTTTCAAAATTTTTCAAATTTTTTATGTAGGTAGAGATACTAAGGGTTGGATATTTTTAATTGAAAATTCAAAACTAAAATTTATTATTTAACAAATGAGTCGATCTTTGTAATGGAATTTTTTTGTACGTTTTAATCATTAAAAAGGTTTAAAAGTTCAATAAGGATGGTTTATTTTATTTTAAATTTCTTGTACAGGAATTTTTTTCGAAATTAAATTAGAAATTATTTATTGTAATTTGGTGAAATTTAAAATGACAAATTATTTTGAAAACATATCAGTCTTGTAATGGCATTTTTGTATATTTTGATCATAAAAAAGCTTAAAGTCTCAAGAACGTTGGCTTATTTTATATGGAATTTTTAGAGCATGCTTTTCTTTGAAATTAAATTAGAAATAATTATATTGCAATTTGGCCAAATTTAAAATGAAAAAATGAAAGCTGTTTTAAAAATGTTCAACAAAAAGTTTAAAAGCTCAATAAGGGTGGCTTGTTTTTCTTAATTTCCTGAGGAGGCAGCCTTTTGGAATTAACTTGCAAATTGCATTGTAATTTGATGACATTTAAAGAGAAAAACTAAAATTATTAAAAATACCTTCAGTTTTCTTAATGGCATTTTTTACACCTTTTAATCATTAAAATGTTGAAAAGCTTATAAGATTGGCTTATTTTATTTTTCACATGAGCAGGTCATTTTTGAACTTAAATTACAAATAAGTAGTTTTATTATAATTTGGTGAAATCTAAGCTGAAAAATTAAAATTATTTTAAAAACGAACCAGTCTCTGGGGTGGCATTTTTTTGTATATTTTAATAATCAAGGGATTTTAAATCTTGAATAGGCCTTTTTCTGAAAATTTGGAATTCTCTGTGGGCGAAATTTGATGGATAAATTAAAATAAATTTCAGTGCCCACATTAAATTCGTTTGAAGAGAAAATGTTCAAAACGTTGCAAAATGGTTTGTGTAATTTTCGTTAGAAAATTGCCGAAAGAATGTTTTCAGTTCAGTTAAATATAGATATTTTAACGATATGTCTTTTGTTCGCTTCTTTAAAAAGTAGCTAAAACAAAAATAAAATTTTATCGAACTTCAAAATTTTCATGTCAAAAAATTGACATCACCGTACTAATTTTAAAATCCGTACAATAAATAAAAATCCGTACAAATGCGCGACGCCACCTACATTAAAATCATCTTCCGCTGGTCATTTGATTACCGTACGTCTTCGGGTACTTTAGTGTTTGCCTAATTTAGTGCCCGGTTAGTTTCTTTCATCAAGCTAAATCACCGGTAAGATTATCATAATAATTTGTGTAAATCGTTACTATTTGTATATTGTCAATTCTGACTTTAATGTTTGCATTTATTGCAGAATATGAGAAATGATTATATTATGGGAAGTATTGCGTGGTCAACTATTGATGATTCACAACTGTTTATCTTTAGCTTAGGTGAGATTTAATTTTTTTAAACAATGTTTGCGATTTGTGTTTATTTTCTTAAATCTTTAGTAATTTAAAAATTTAACGTTCATGTTAAGTCTAAACCGTAAGTTGCCCTTAAACTTTTTTCAAAGTCAGAGTTAAAAAATTTAAATTAAATGGTTGACCGAGCTTTTTGTTTGATGTAAAGTACATGAAGTAAATTAGCCCTTTTATAAAAAATCTATAATAATTTAATAAACTTTAAACGAATTTATAACGTTTTTGTTTGATCTAAATTGCAGCTAAATTGTATCTCCCTGTTTTTAAAGCCGGATTTTTAGGTTTGCAGTGTTGGTTGTAGTTAAATATCAGTTTAGAACATCAAAATCTGACCGAATCTGAAATAATATTTTGTGCAGATTAAATTGCAGTTTAATTAGGTAGAACCCTTTTTGTGTGACGAAAACTAGATTTCGAGGAGGTTTAGAATTCAAATTCTGGAACTCATCGAAATTTAGGTGAATTTATAACAAATTTGGACCCAAATTCCAACTGAAGGGAATTGTGATAATTAAATTATAGTTTGTTTTTTCGGATAAGATTTTATTAGAAGTATGGAATATTAGTTGTTATTAATCACAAGTTGCTATTAATAGTTTGTTGTCTATTAAATTGGAAAAGTTAATTTACAGCCTCTTTTTATTAAAAGCAATTGTTTTTCAATTCAACAGGTTGCGCATCATTAAATTATCCTTTGAGGGTATTAAACTTTAATCGAATTAATAAACAATTTTGGATTAGTTCTTGTGCGAATTATAGCGATTAAACTAAATCCAATAATGTTTTGTCATCCTTAATCCTTAACAATTTGATTGAAATTACAGCAAAGGGACAAATGCGTAATAATTTGATATTTAAAATAATAAAGGTTTTAATTAAACTTAACTTAACTAAAATGTTTGAGGCAGTTTTTGCTACAATTACAGAAGCTGAGCTCCCTTTTTTGAAACATAGTATATCTTTGGTTTAAAATGTTAGATACCACTGAATATCATTTTGAAGCATTAAAAGTTAAACGAATTTATTAAAAATTGTGACTAAGTTTTTCGTTCGAATTATTGCAATTAAACTAAACCCCAAACCGTTTTTCAGAGACTAAGTTAGTTGTCGTTTCAATTCAGGATATGCAAATTTTTCAAAATCAAAGGAGCAAATCGTTGATAGTTTGATTTTCAAAATAATGAAAGCATAGCAATTCCAGTAGCTGAATTATCTTCTATGAAAAGTAGTATATTTTTGGTTTAGAATATTTAATGTCGTTGATTATTTTTTAAAGCATTATTTAACCGAATTTATTAAAAATTGTGGCTAAGATTTTCGTTCGAATTATTGCCTTCAATTAAAGCCAAAAATGATTTAGAGAGGCTAAGTCATTTAATTCAGGAAATGCAAATTTTGTCAAAATAAATTCCAAGTAATTAAATTACATCTCCAATAGAAAGAATCCTTAATCATTTGATCTTTAAACTAACTAACTAAATTTTTTGGAGTAGCTTTTTATTATTTTGTTATTTAATTAAACTTTGAAAATGTTTGCGTTAGGTTTTGTTTGTTACAATTACAGCAGCTAAATTCGCTTCTATGGAAAATGGTTTTTGGTTTAGAGTGTTTTTGAAGCATAAAACATTTAATCGAATTTATTAAAAATTGTGGTTAAAAGCTTTTTCGCCGAATTATTGCAATTAACCTAAAAGCCAAACATATTTTTGTGATATTTTGCAAAATTAATCATATCCCTAAATTATATTCTCATAGAATGGAACTATCAAAGTTTAGTTAAATTTTGTACTTTTTTGAAGCGTTTTCTTTTGTTAAATTACAGGAATTAAAAATTGTGTCTAAGATTTTCGTTCGAATTATTACCTTAAATTAAAGCCAAAAATAATTTTGAGAGACTAAGTCATTTGATTCAGGATATGCACATTTTTCAAAATAAATTTCAAGTAATTTAATTTTAATCCCTGTCAATTTAATTTAAAATAATAAGTGTTTAATTAAACTTTGATATGTTAGCAGTTGAGTTGTCTTCTTTAAAAAATATATTTTTGGTTAGATGCTACTGAATATCCCTTTGAAGCATTAAAATTGAATCGGGCTAAGATTTTCTTTTCAATTGTTGCAGTTAAACTAAAGTTTTAGAGCAGTAACGAATATTGATTAAAATTGGTCTTTTCGGTTAATAATTTAGAGGATTTTCAAAATCCACAATTTTGAGGCAGTTTTCGTGATAAATTGTAGTGAAGGTGTATTTTTAAAATAGGGAATGCTTGGTTAAGTTTTAAAGCTTTTGGAGGTAGTTGTTTGCTTCTTAAATCACAGCAGCCAAATTATTGCCACGGATTTTTCGGTTTAGCTACAGCTAGAATATTCCTTTAATGTAATTAAAATTAAAACTTTTACCAACGAATTTTAAAAAATGAAGTACAGCTTTTGCTAAAAAAGTTTTTTGCAAAATGTCTTTAATAACCCTCCAACCCACAAAGACGTTGAATTGTTAGAAAATTCTGCAGGTTGTTTTCAAAAAAATAAGGCTTTATTCGTATGAGTTGAGTTGATTAAATTAATTAATCAGTTTGATACCAACACGTGTGTGTTATCATCGAATTATATACCAGTATAATTGGTTTAATTTTTACTTATCATGTGACTAATGCATACTAATTGTTCATATAACACAACTCTTATCATTTTACTTACTCATGATTTCCATTCTTAACAGTTTTGATTTGTAAACCTCGAGGTTAGATTTTCTTTGTTTACCATTAGAAAACTGAAAGATTCGAGGAATATCAGTCTATTGTATTGGCAAAAAGTTAAGGAAATACTAAGTAAATTTCCTCTTTTGGGCAGTGAATCCTTATTAGTATTAATATTGTTATTAATTGTTAAATACATTTCTGATATATTATTTAGAATTTAGAAGGGTTGGAGTGGCAGTTTTGAATATAAAGATCATATATTATATATTTTGGGGCCCTTTTTTATAATAAATATTAAAAACGCAATTCTAATAATATGTTGTTTTGCCGAAAAAGAACTGGAATTTTTAAAATATTTTTATATAAATAAAGTCAAGGATAATAAGAAGTAAATTCGTAAGAAAACTGCTTTTTACAACTATTTATATTTTTTCAGGGACATACTTCTCCGGAATTTTCGTCTTGCTTTTTAACTGCAGAAGTATTGGATTTGAAGCGTTCTTGTATCTCGACCCAACTGTATTGTGGAGATTTCCACTGAATACAAGGCAATTCCAACTACCATTGTTCGTTGTATCCGTTAATATTTACAGCATTTTGATGATAATGTACTTCATGTACGTTTGGAAAGGACGAGGCACTCATATCGAATGGTTTTACATTCTCGTCGCCATAATCATTTATATCAGAACAGCATTTAACCTTTTCTATAAGGAATACATTAAAAATTGGAAAGTCTTCTTCGTGGGAGTATATTCGGGAGTTATTGTAACTTTTATACTGGTAGGAATTGATTTTTCAGTCGTTTAGTTTTGGTTGAAATTGAAATTACTGGAAATGTTTGAGCTGTGATTGAGGACGTGTGTTTGGCATGAATTAGATATCCTTCCATTTAACTGAATTTACTAAAGATTTTGGTAAAGCTTTCAGTTTGCTTGGAATTATCACAACTAAAGACCTAAAATTTACGAAAAATGCTCTTTTTGAGAAAGATTTTTGCAAGGTTCCTCGCTTTAATTTCCAAAAATATTTTGAAAAAATTTCTGCCAAACTTCCTCGCTAAAGAGAGCTAAAATTTACGAAGAAGCCTCAAACGCTTTTTCTAGAAAGACGAAAAGTCCTGAATTTTATAAAAATTCGTTGCTTTTGAAGATTTTATTTTTATGAAGTTTGAATGTATTTTGTTTGTCTTTGTAGGAAGCCACGTAAATTAGTAAGAAATTTATTAAAAAATTGTCTTATTTTTAGATCGTCGGCCATATATGTTTCATGGTGTGCGTAGGCTAAGAAGCTGAAGATGGGCCTGTTTCGAGACGATTCGTTCCAGCATTTGATCTACGGTTTTAATTGTTGTATTTAGTAGAATTAAGAATAATATTTTAGCGTATTCTTAATAGCATAATCAAAATAATATTTTAACGTATTTCTCCTAACGAATTTCTCGTAATCTTTTACTGCTTTAGATGTGGCCAATCTGATTTGCTGTTCTGTATAAAATATGCTTTAAACAAGTGTGTAAAATTTCTAAACAAATGCTTGAGTTTCAGGAATTTGTAATTAATGGATTGACACAACATATTTATGGATGAAACCTTTAAATTATTATTTTCGTTATAAGAATTGCGTTTAAAGTTATGTTTAATAAATAATCAAGGGGTTGATTATATACAGGGTGTCGTTGGGGGTAATTTTGAATTTAAATTTGTTTTTTAATCTTTGTGCCTGATGTACAGGAGAAAGGCACATAACTAAACCACTTTAATTAGCAAGTCTAAATTAAAAATACTTTTGGGATTAAATATTCATTTCAAGGACACCCTGTATGTTAGAATAAGTTTACAGCTGAGCATTTGCATTTGGTAAACTAAATTATTTTGAAATGTTTTTACACAACGATTTGTATTTGCACACTTGAGATAATTTACAATAAAGCATTTTAGCAAAAGTGTTTAATTATTATTTGTTGCAGCTGTTTTGATAAAGGGGAATAACTACTGTGATACTTTGACATCAAATTCAACAGATTTGCTTATAATACGTTGTCTTTCAATCTATTACGGTAATTTTTCATAAATTATTTACCCGAAATTTGTTTGCTTTGTGAAGTAAATCTGAACCTTTGCGTTCTCAGTTTTCCATATATTTTATCCTTTTTTTAATTCTATATTAATTTAAATCTTTATGCGGATGGAAATGTAGCTCTATTCCGAACAACTAATAATTACTAAAAGTTTTAAGTATGCATTACCCTAAATATGATTTATCTTTGTGTAGTTTTTTTTTAGTATGCGAGATATACATATACTTTTAAAATAGAATTTTTAATATTCAACATTAACTACGAATTTGCTTTTATGTGCTTTGCCACAGGAGTTGCTTTTTTAAAGTATGTAATCCTAATTGATTTTATTAAACAAGGTTTGAATTGCTAAAATTTTATTCTTACAAAAGGGACAAAATTTACGTAACATACTCGTTGGGAGCAAACAGTTCTGTTAGACTTTCTTATTTCAATTTCCAAAACCTTCAGGATTTAAAAGAGTACAAATTTACAAAAAATACTGTTTTTAGAAAAATATCAACGGCAATTCAAGATGGGCTGAAATGCTGAAATTAGCAACTAACTGAAACTTGTAACTAAGCAACGCAAGCAAGCGGCACATCATTTTTTTTATCACGGCCAACTTGTACAAAACGGTAGATTGCCTCATTGATAATATGCTGTAACTCTTTAACGGATCAAGATAGGAATAAATTGATATAAACTTTTCTTCTCAGATTGACATTTTCTATCAGTGGTAGACGTATGGCGGTTTACTTTCGGGCCACCCTGTATATTAATTTAAAGCTTTATGCTGATTAAAATGGAGCACTTCTATTCCGAACAACTAATAATTACTAAAAGTTTTGAGTATGCATTACCCTGAATATGAATATTTTTTATCTTTGTGTAGTTTTTTTAGTATGCTAGGTATATACTTTTAAAATAGAATTTTTAATCCTAACTGCGTATTTGCTTTTATGTGATTTGCAACATGAGCTGCTTTGTTTAAGTAAGCCTAATAGATTTTATTAAACAAGGGTAGCATACGAATATGCACTACCACTGATATTAATTTCCTGCTTCAAATATTTGCTTAGTTTAATAATTGAATGGGGCTATTAAACAGTAAATCAATAAATCCAGGTAATTGCTAGACTAAAGAATTTTCGAGTGAATGATGCCAAAGCTACTCTTGTTTGCACTGACTTTTATGAAGCCAAACGTTTGGGTGTAATTTTTGTGGATCAAGCTATTCAGGCTGGTCTTTGAACCCCAGCTGTAAGTAAAACACCTGTTGATTCTACTTCGTAGTGAAATTCCACAACACCTTATTTTGTTCATTTTAACTTTCATTGAGGATCTTCCAGTTGTAAGTGGTTGTTTATTTTGGCAAGGGTGAAAATTATATACCAGTTTGTTTTGCTTTTATTCTTTGGTGAATTCTTTGTTGAGGTACGACTGGATCGGGAAGGTTTTTACTTCGTTGTCTTTAAGTTTTATTAATATCTCATGCAGGAAGCAAGGTAAAAAAGCTGCAAATTATTAATTCGTAGATTGGCTAAAATTATATGTTTAATGATACCAAATGGATCACGTCCTTTACTTATTATTATTATTTTGTTTGATGAAGTCCTATTAAATTTGATTGATTGGCCTTAACTTTAGCTGTTCTAAATTATAAAATTATTTTTATTATTGTATTGTATTAAGTATTTAACGTTTCCGACCAATCCTGCTGGCCCAAAGCAACGCAAGTATACCTGTTGCTATCTGCAGGTCCAGATTAATTTGGAATTTTATTTAGTTTGTGGCTTGACGTGGTAGGGTAAAGAATAGCAGCAGGTTTTAAAACTCACTGTTTATAAATAATAAAGTGTTTAGTTAATGCTGCCGAGGTAAGAAACATTAATTTAACCCTATTACTTCCCAAATTTAAAGAGTTTTTTACATTTATATACTGAGATGTTATTAAGTGAGTTATAAGATTATTTTACTGGATTTGAAAGATGATTATTAATTAGTATTTGTAAGTTGCTTGTTACTGAGATAAAATTTAATTTATTTGATAATGTGGATTTAATTATTTAAATAAATGTGTAATACAAAATAAATAAAATAGATTGTTAATTTTATTATTTAAAAAAATATAAAAATTATTTTTAATGTAAAAAAATATTAGCTAAACAGAGTACAAGATAAGGTTTTTATAAATAAAGTTGTTAGGAAAATGTAGAAATAATTTAATTGGAGGAGAATTTTGAAAAAAACCGGGACAACAAAAACAATTCGAAAATAATAAACAATTTTGGGAAAATTAATTTCACGAGTAGGAAGTAAAAAATTTTCCAGCTGATATAAAACCGTGTAAATCTGATATTTCACGTTAATTGAGATCAGGAATTCTCTAAAATAGAGAAAAACAGTGAAAGAAGAGAAAATTCTTCGAATTTTGAGAAATACATATAATACTAAAAGATAATTTGGTTTCGCAACAAGAGTATACAGTCTTCAAGTTAGATGGAATTGAGCAGAAGATAGGGCTGTATAAAGTTAAATTGGATATTTGTTTTACTACATAAATTTGGATAGAAGAATATTTTGGATTGGAACGAAATTAGAATTTGGAATTTGAATTTTATTTATGGTAAATGGATAGCAAATTGTTGAAAATTAAATTATAAGAATTGGAAACAATAAGATTGAAGCATTTAAAAACTGTGAGTGTAGATAAGTTTTCTAAGTAGGGAAGATAGGAGTTATCCATTTGTAATAAATCCACATTTATTAAAAATTGAGCGAGTTTATTTATAATTTGAAGAACCTCAGTAACAACCCTGTGATAAGAGTTTTCGTGAAAAGTACTAATTAAAAAATATCATATTGATTTTCACATTTCAATTTATAAAAGCATAACCAAGTCATAACAATACATTTATACATTAATAATAAAAAATACAAAGGGTTAATCTAATTTATTTATTCTTTTTTTGGCAATCTTAGTTTACATCGCCGATTTTCCGAGCCAATTTGTTTCTAAACTATTCATTTCTTACTGAACGCCTCAAAGTAAGTTACTTAGTTGAATGCTTAATTTCGGAAACATTCATAAATCCTAATTAACTTTCTTTCAAGAATAAACTCTAGTTTTACAAGTTGAAATGCCTCAAGGTGAAAACAAGCATGCAGGCTGTTACTTGGTTGTACGTATTGCAGCGATAAGCTTATCATGTTTGCGTTTGGAATTGGATTTATTAAAAATGAAAACTGTTTAATTCTGATAATTGATTTAGTTTATAGTAATTTCAAAGTGTTACCTATCAAGTAGAAAAGTTACGGTTTTTTCCATTGATTAAAAATGTTTCTGTTATAAACTAGGAGTATTTATTTAAAATTTGGATAGTTTGTTTTAGTATATTTTAAAATAGGTGGATTTCTAGATTGGACTAAAGATTGAAGGGTTTACCTATGGTGTTTCTGGAAAATTTTCGTTGTACGTGTGAATTTTCATTTTTCAGGATTTTTTTGATATTTTATGTCGGGAATTGTAGGTTTTGGTATTTATTTTTTAAAGTTTCAATTATTTTTTCATTCTACGTAATTTAAAGGGTTTCATTAATTTTGGCTTGAAATTGTATTAGTTTTATTTTTATTTTTTAATCTAGATTTATTTAGATGATTTAATTTTGACTTAAAACTGATTTAGGTTTACTTCTAACATCTTTTTATTTTTATTTTATTTTTAGATGTAATAACAATTAACCATAAGGAGACTGAAAATTTTAAGAAGTTCTAGAATGTATTGTTTGCTATTTCAGGATTGCTTAGCTTAAAAATCAGTTAACAATGCAAAAACTCGAAACGGTTTGGAAATACTGTCACAATTTTTAATTTTTCCTGTTTTAAAATCATTTAACTTAAATTTCAGCAGTGTGTTAAAAGGAAACTGAAAAATTTTTAGAATTCCTAAAACGCAGTTTTGTTTTGTTGTTTCAGCAACAAGATTATTTAATTCAACAATCAGCAATTATTTAATTGCAAGGAGATTAAAAAATTTAAGAAATTCTGGAATGTTTTCACTGTTTTTAGTATTGAAATTACTCTGCTTGAAAATCAGCTGAAACGTTTTGAAAATTTTAGTATACAGTTTTTAATTTGTCCAGAATTGTGATTTGAATTAAAACTTCGCAGTGCATTAAAAGGAAGCTGCAAATTTTCAGAAATTCTAGAACGCAGTTTTTATTTTTTGTTGTTTTTTCAGCAGTAAACTTGTTTAATTTAACAATCAGTAGTTAATCACAAGAAGACTGAAAATTAAAAAAATTCTAGAATAAATTTTGTTGTTGTTTCAGTATTTAAATTGTTTAGGTTATAAATTAGTTAACAATGCAAAAATTGCAATGTTTTGGAAATTCTGCCATACAGTGTTTTAGTATTTTCAGTATTAAAATTATTTAATATAAAATTCAGCAATGTGTTAAAAGCAGGGGCGGCTCGTACTCAATATTTTTGGGTGTTCTGCATTAAAAAGAAGTAATAATAGTAATGATAACAGTTCTACACAGGGAAAGTAAAATAAAACATTTTTCCGATTACAACAAGCTTTAAATATATTGTTCCTTATGAAAGTGTCTTTTATAAGCTTTCCTTTATCGTTAATTATCTTTGATAATTAATTGTAGGGAACTTATTTTCCTTTAATTTAAATATAGCAGCCATTTTACGAATGTTTATAGGCATAGTCGTACAAAAAAAGTAAATTCACGAATTTGTCAATCCAATATAAATTGCTAATGAGAAAAGGGCTTATTATAGTGACCTAATAAATAATTCCTCTAATAAAGCTAAAACTTCGTGGAATACTGTCAACGAGATCAAACAAATAAAAAAGGAAAGGAAAGTGAAATTGTGTATTAATTGAAGATCGTAGTTCAGTTATTAGGGATGTAAATTCTATTGCAGAAATGTTTGAAAGCTATTTCTCTCAAGCAGTAAATAAAAAAATTAATAGATCATTTTGGTTCCCATATTTCACAAACATGTACTACGACTGTTGATTCTGAATTGTCTTTTTTATTTCATCCTGTGACAAAATTTGACGTTGGAGCTATAATAAGCAACTTACAAAATAAAAACTCAGTGGGTTTCGACGAAATTAATATTAAATACTTTAATATTATATATAATAAAGGAGTGCAAATTTGAAATTTCTGAAGTATTGGCAGATCTTATTAATAAGTCGGTAGAACTTGGGTAGTTTCCTGATATACTAAAACAAACAGTGCTGATACCAATTTATACAAAAGGTGATGCAACTCGAATAGAAAATTATAGGCCAATACCCTACTCAGTAATTTATCCAAAATTATTGAAAAATCAATCTACAAACAGATTATGGCATATTTGACTAAATACAATTTAACAAATCATTGTCAGCATGGATTTAGGCCTAATTATTTATTCCACAGAAACCGCAACTGTAGACTTAGTCCAGAAAATTCACACCGAGATGGATAAGAGCCAATATGTATCCTAATTCTTTTTAACCTAAACAGTGCTTTTGACATGCTTGGTAGAGATTTTCTCTCTGAAAAAATTAGAAAATGTGCTTTCCATACTTATTAGATTTACGGTAAAGCTATTTTGAATGCTAGTGAATTTACTACATTTGTTAATTAATTTAAATCCCTGAACAGTGTTAGATTTACCATTACAGTGTTAACATTAACTTTAAAATTCAGATTTCATTCATATCCTCGCGTAAGTAATTATTACATTCATATATTGTGAGACATTTAGTTCATATTTTAATTATTTGGTTCATATTTAATTATTATTAATTAATAATTTATAAAAGTATTTCCTTGTGGGAGCTACCTGTATTTACTGTAAAGGGGTACCGCAAGCATTTTGCATTAAATAATTTCATTGGACGCTGTTGACGTTCTCAAGGCCCTTTTTGTATTGTAGTAAGCGCTTACAGGTCGGGGGTTTCCATTTAAAATTTTCCGTATCTTTAACTAAACTTAGAAGCCGTACTTGTTAAGGCTAAGCTTGCAAACCCTAGTTCCCCCTTCCTTCCTTCATTAAGAACTCCCAGTCGGTTATAATCGCGTTACATTTTAGATTTCCCCATTTTGATTACTGTATGGATATTTTGCCTATTTCCTGATTAATATTTCTGATAGATATTATATTGCCTGCGGACTCTGCTCTACTGAAATCTACAGGAGTTGAGGTGAATCAGGAATCTGATCACGATATGGTTTATTGTATTGTCAACGTAAAGTCCCTTAAACAAACCCCTACAATAGTAACTTACAGGGATTTTAAACATCTCAATAACGAAGAGTTTGAAAATGATTTGAATTTGTTACTTTTGCAGCAAATTTATTTTACTGATAATATTAATCATAAACTCCGTATATTGAATAACAATATTGTATATTTATTTGACAAGCACGCGCCTTTTAAAACAGTTAAAATTACAAAAAAACCTGCTCCTTGGTTAACAGATACTATTAAACTCATGATGAAATTGAGAGATAAGGCCAAACTTAAATTTAAAATGTCTAGAAGTGTTGCTCATTGGGATTATTATAAAACATTAAGGAATTTGACGACTGCTAGTATAAAATGAAACAGTGCAAAACCAAGGAATTTTGGAAAGAACTTTCTTATTTGTGTAATCCTAATGAACTAAATAATTACTTTGTAAATAGTATACCCACTACATTAACTGATAAGGAAATTACATATTACTAAGTTCTAGGAACTTATTACCTGAAACTCAATCAGGATTTCGTCAATTTCATAGCTGCACGTTGCACGAGAGCATTCATCAATATAACGGATGACATACGTCTGGAATATGATGATGGAAAATAGTAGGTTTACGGACTACAGCGCTTTTTGACACAATTGATCGCGACTTACATTTTTCAATACTACAACACATAGGACTTTCAACCGATGCAATAGGTTTGATTAAGAGTTATTTTGATAAAAGACTGCAAACTATAAAAATTGACAATAAAATATCTTCAGCACACCAGTCGCTAAGACGGGTACCACAGGGATAAATGTTGGGTCTTCTGTTTTATACTATATATACCTTTAATTTCTCTAGATATATTGAATTTAGTGAGATACATATGTATGCGGACGACACACAGATTTATCATTCTTTTCAGCTTTCGGAATTTAATAAATCAATTGAGGAATTAACTAAAGATTTAAATAAATTATACCAGGTTTCAACAAAATATGCACTAAAATTAAATCCGTCTAAGTCCTGTGTAATTCTAGTTGGCCGAAATAGCGAGTGTGAAAAAATTAGGGATGCTGTACGTATCACGGTAAACAACACCGAGATTGCTGTAAACTGTAAAGGACGAGGCTAAAAATTTGGGTATTATATTAAACAGTAGTTTTAGATACAAGAGTTATATTAATTCATGTACCTATACACGGTTATTTGTAAGAGTTGTGGAATTTCGAAGCGGTGCATTCTAACACACCGAAATACTAGCGAATTTTCTTGAACAGTTTGGCATTTGCTATTATTGTAAATCGGCAACTTTAATATTGTAAACACCTTATGAATATATCTCTTAAACTGATGCAGTTTACTTAAAAACGTTATGAATAATAAGCAATGCTAATAGAAACGTTAACAAAACTTTATTTAAATTATGTTATGTTATTGTAAATGCAAGGCCCAAATAAACAAAACATAAGATTTTGTATGGTACACATTACAATATGTAATAGTATCTCAGTACATGATTTAATGTTACTGCATTATTTCACCATATCGTCAATTGTTTTCCACATTTAATTCGAACAATTCGGAGTCAATATAATGTGTAGCTGCTCTTAAAATGAAATTTTTATCTTTTCTGATATGGTAAAAGGTATTTCTTCTAATTAACATGAACCAACCATTTGTGTCAAAAAGATATGGTCAGTACACTACGTTTTTTTGACAACTTGAACAAACGCTACTGTTTACGAAACCCTGCTTAAGCGTTTCTTTAATTAGGTCTATATTTATAGACAAAATATCAATAGATCTTTGCCTTTTATTTCGAGTGCAATTCTTCATGCTATACCATGAAGTCACTACAGCGCTTTGATAGATTTGGGTCCTGGGAAATATATTTATTTATTATAAATAAAGTAAAATTGCACTGACAATCACACACAGATACGATGTTAATCACCTGAGCAATTTTAAAGTGGCCTTGAGTCAGGAGTTCTTTCCGTAATTTATATTGCAATGATTTAACTCATTTACAATTTTTGGTTAGTTATGCTTTTGACTGCTTTTGGTTAGGCGCCATACATGTTTGATATTAAAGTTGGTATTTAAAGCAATTCTTAAGGGTCGTCATGAAGGTTCCTAGTTTTTAATTTTTTCTTATTCGATATTTATTTTTTTTACTCAAATTCATTAAGGCAGATTTATTACAATTTAATATTGTTTTCCATATCTTCCCTACTAAACTTATTACTAATAGTTTTACACTCCCAGTTTTTATATTTCTTTAAAATTTAGCTTTAATTTTTCTTTAATTCTTCTAGTGGAAGATAATTAGAAGTATTTAAGCTTCAATTATTATTCATCATCATCATCATCATCAATTGGCATGGAGCAGATCATCGTGGATCAATCCTGGATTACGCCAGGCCCACCCCATGCCAACAGGGAACACTGTATGACGTTAACATGCCTGTGACGCTAGCCGCTATTAAAACATTTAATTAATAATAATTATTTTCTATAGACTTTTTGCTTCCTACTCGCAAAATATTGTTTTTGTTCTTGTTTATTTTGTTTTCGTCGCCAGTTTTTCGAAATATCTTTATCCAATAAATCAGAAAATTGCTTTTTATCCAGGACAACAGTAATTATTAAATTTTTCTATAATAACCCTACTTAGCTATTCGTATTTTTACAACAATAATACATTATTTACATTTTCAACATTTAATAAATAACTTAGCTATCTAAATTTTTATATTACATTTTTTTTTATATAATTAAATCTGCATTAAATAATAATTAATTTTAATTTATTAACAATAAGAGTAACTTCTATTTAACGCAATACGTAAATACCAATTGATATCATCTCAATATGTATTTGATTTTGATCTAGTTTCTAAAAACTTGTTAATTAACAAACCAAACTTGCTTTTAATATTTTCTATATACTTCTGGTAGTAGATACTATCGCAATAAACTGAGGCAATCGGTTGTACCTCAGTCAAATGCATTCTTAAAAATGTATTTTCGAAGGCATTAAATAACACAGCATTTTTTTTTGTCCTTGCAACTAAAGAATTTGGCGCCCCATAAAATGTTCTCTTACGTTTCCTGAAATTAACTTTTCCTAACCCCCTCCAGTTTTCAAAGTATTCATCTAAAATAAAAAAATGTATAAACTTGTTTCAGTGTTAGAGTAGCCTTTGCAGCAATTTTTATAGCTTTTCTTTTAATTAAAAGTTATTAGTTTACTATTTTTCACTACCAAATTTGCGTTAAATAATTCAAGGCCCCAGAGAAAACTTAAAAAAATAGCAAATATTCAGTTTTGGAACAAACAATTTAAGCACATTTTAAGACTATATTTCATGGATTCGAAATTGTGAATTAAATACAACATACTAGAGCAAAAATTAAAAATTCCAATTTATATAAACATGCAACACACCAAAACCCTTTATAATATTTAAGTATCCCCCCCACTTCGTTTTTTTGTTAATTCTAGAATAATAAAATGGTAAAATGTACAGATGGGCACCGAATGTTAAACTTTGAACTGCTTGAAGATTTGGCGTTAACCATTACCAAAATGCCTGCACGTTTTAGGAGTTCTTATGGCAAGAAACGCTTGGCCGCGTATTTTTTACAAATATTATTATGTGCGAAGCTAGCAAAAATAAATTAATTCGCAATATCTTGAGAGCGAATAATTTTTTGCGAAAACTTTATAGTGCACCAACGTGCATTAACGAAGTACTAACCGCTTCACACGTTTTCCCTCGGATTTTAGAAAAACACTTTGCTAGGTGCGAAGCTAGCAAAGACAAAATATTTTGCGATAATTATAAAATGCACACTTTGCTAATGTTAATTTATAGTGCACTAATGTGCACTAACGATGCATTAATAATGTGTAAATTATACACGTTAGTGCTTTTATTACATTACTAGCTTCAAGCACCCGGGTACGCCAAGGCAGTGTTCTAGGACCATGGACCAACGCTATTTAATATCTACATGAATGACTTACCTAATCTCCATTTACCACAAAAGCCCTGTTTGCAGACGATACGGTCATTTTCACCCAAAACTAGCTTCTTGACACAGCAATAGATCCAGTGGCGTAGCTACCATATAGCAAGAATAAGAAAAGCTTACGGGCCCGCAAGGCTTTTAGGGGCCCCATGGTTCTTAAGGAACGGTTTACGTATATTACGTTAGATTCTTATTAAACTTGTTAAAATGTCAGAGGAAGATATTTTAATTAATTGTGAACATCTCGTAAACAAATATTCAGAAGTACTGTCTTCCCAGTTTTCTCTTCTGTTTATTAATTTCATTGCCTTAATTCGAGAAGACTTAAACGAAACAATGTCTATAAAACAATTGTTTTCGTTAGTAATAACAAAGTACAGCATGTTAGAGAGTGAGTTTTTTGAAATTTTTACTCTATTTCTTTTATTCCTTACGCTTCCTATGACAGTGGTTAGCGTGGAAAGGACTTTTAATACACTCAAAATTATAAAAGATTACCAAAGAAATTTTATTGGACAGAGTATATATCGCCGATTTAATACACACAGAAAAATTTTTACATCCGAATTTGTATTGTGTTGTCAGTTTTTAGTAGTGTTTTTATTAATTAATTTTAACGCGGCGTTTTAATGAATTGTGGGTGCGGGAGTGTCGGTTTGGTTTCACAGAAGATTCCCTGGGCGAAGTTTAAAGAAGAATGCCGCGTTAGGGTTACGTTAAAAAGGTGAGTAACTTATTTAATTATTGTGGAATTTTTGCTGTTAGATGTTTCTGCTTTGATCAATACTCATTCCTTTTTGAAGTTGAAGTTGAAGTAGGGTCCGGGCTGCTTCAGAATTATAAATTTTAAGAAAGGTTTGAAAGCCCGCGGCTGATAATTTAAAGCTTTCAGTGTTTTACACAGATAAATCTGTGATTTTTTCAGTTAGAAAGGAATTCTGAAAAAATTTACATTTTCAGTTCGAACTCGATTTCGTTTAGATTAATAATATAATTAGTTTTGGGTACTAATTCACGCAAAACTAATAAGTACTTCTGATTGTTACAGGTAGGTTCGACGTTGAGGGATGGTGTTTCTAGGATGAAGAAAGCAATGGACTGTAAGCGTAGTTTTCATTTTTCTAACATGCAGCTTTTACTAAAAGTTAGGCTTATGAGATACTAACAACGAGCTTCTGTGTCTTTGACACACTGCTCTTAATATTGTCTTATTTAAATTGAGGCTGGAGGCCCTTCTGATATAATTTAATTACGTTTTCTGGAAAATTTGGATTATTTCTCTTATTGGTGGGATTTTCAAAACTTCTAGGAGTGTAGCGGGTGATTTTAGTGCTTTAAATGTGTAAAGAGTGCAGAAATGATAGTAAGAAACTGATAGCCTGATATACATAATACATAAAAGAATTTGGTTTCTTTTCAGCTTTTAATTAGTTCATTTTCAAGTTTTAATAATTTTTTTGCATTCAATAATTTTTCAGTTTTAATATTGTTTCAGCTTTTAATTTTTTATTTTTCAGCTCTTATTAATTTTCAGGTATTACCAAGTTTATTTGCAGTTTAAGTACTTCTTCTTTTGTTTTCAATAATTTTTCAGATTTTGATAATTTCCAGGTCTGAAATTTTTTAGCTTCATTATTTACACTTTCATCAGCTTTTAATATTTTTTTCAGTTTTTTAATATTTTTGCAGCTTTAATTTTTTATTTTTCAGCTTTTATTATTTACGTTTCAGGTTTTAAGAGGTATATTTTCAGTTTAAATATGTTTGTTGCGTTGAATAGTTCGATAATTTTTAAAATTTCTTCAGCTTTCATTATTTTTCAACCTTTTAATATTTTTTAAGCTTTATTATTTTTTAGGTGCATTGATGGAATCGCAACAGAGTGTGCGAAAAGCTAATTAACACCTCTAATAGCAATCCACACTCACAAACATTTAGAAAATGCTTAAACATTCGGTATTGGGCCGATGTTAATAAACTGTTCACAGAACTTGGGAATACCAGACACAAGCTCGCGCAGGAGGAAAACCATTTGACCTTCCTGTGCAAATGCCGGGAAAAGAAGGTAATCCCGCGCCTGAAGGCTCCAGTTAGGAGTCATCGTTCCGCCGAAATAATGTGTAGAGCGTGAAGCACTGTTAAGAGAACGAATTAACCCATCGGTTCTCGAAACAGAAATGCCAGACAAATTGTGATCACCTTACACACCAAATTAAAGATAAGGTGACCCAAGAAGATTACTCTGGGATGGACTCGGTTGTAACCAGAAGTTACCACAAAACCAAAGACAAACACAAAGAGGATCAGAAACAAAAACTTGATAAGCTGATAAGGAACAACTCCACACCATCACCTTACAAATACATAAAAAACACAGTAGTGAACTTGTCCAGCAAAAAACTGAGTGACACCGAAAAATCAGTTCTAGCAAGGACCTAGACTACGCAGTGGCACCTAGGTATATTCTGAAGGTAAACATAATTATTGCAGTGGAAGAAACAGCTAACAAACTAGAAGCTGAGGAAGCGGAAGAGTACAGGTGGAGAGCCAGAACAGTCCTGGGGTGAGAAGCAACTTCACCAAGGAGGAGCTACGGCCGCTAAAAACCCTAAAGAACAGCTTCATCAAGATATTCCCCATAGACAAAAGTAATGTAACTGTGGTAATGAACAGGGATACTTATGACAGCAAGATCCAAGAACTGTTGAAGCTTGGTGAACACAAGCCTCTCATCAAAGACCCAACTGAAACAATAGAACGACGAATATACCAAACGCTATACAAACGGCTATACGGCCTACCAAAGATCCACAAGGAAAACATACCTCTGAGACCAATTGTGAGCCCGAGGAATTTTCCATGCCACGAATTAGCTAGATTCCTATTGAATATAATAACACCTCTGGCTCGAAGAACACCGTCAGCAGTAGATAACATTGAACACTTTGTGAGAACAATAACTAATGTCAAACTAGACCACGAAGAGATACTGGTAAGCTTCGATATAGTCAGTCTGTACACAAACGTACCAACGGATGAAACTCTGAATATAGTCCGAAGAAGGCTGGAACACGACAACGCTCTAGAAGAACGCACCACGCTAAGAGTAGACACGATAATGGAGTTGCTCACTATATGCATAACGACCACATACTTCCAACTGGGCAACAAATTCTGCCAGCAAGAGTTTGGCCTGCCAATGGGGTCGCCACTTTCTCCAATAATGAGTAACATCTTCATGGAGGAATTCGAGCAGGAGAAACCGAAGTTGTGGCTAAGGTATGTCGACGACACCTCCGTAATATGGCCATACGGGACTGAGGAACTTGACACCTTCCTGCACTCTTTCAACAACCGCTCACCTTTGATAAAGTTTACAATGGAGGTGGAATCGAATAAGCAACTATCGTTCCTGGACGTCCTAGTCGAAAGAGACGGGGACGGATTTCGGACCAACGTGTATAGGAAGCGCTACCCACACAGGTAGATATTTCCACTATGACTCTAACCACCATCCAAGTGTAAAGATAGGTGTCGCAAGATGCCTATACGATCGAGCGAAAATAATCTGCGCGAGAGAAGAACCTGTTCAAGAAAAAACCCAACAGAGAGACCCAACCAGCAGAAGAGACAGCAGAAATTCAAAAACACACAGCTGTGATTCCATACGTACGCCGAGTTTCCGATTCAATATAAATGCACTGCATTCAAGTCCTCACGAATGGTTAGAGAATTGATCATCAAGACCAAACCTGATAACTAATACCAAAAGACGAAGAACTGTGTCTACACGGTGCCATACGAGTGTGGAAGAGAGTACATAGGAGAAACAGGCAGACCTCTAAGAGTTAGACTTCAAGAACATAAGACTAACATACCGAAAGGAGAAACCAAAAAATCCAGAATTGCGGAACACGTTAGAGTAACGAGCATTGGTCCCAGTGAGAAGATGCACAGGTCGTCACGAAAGAAGATAGCCGAACCCGTAGGAAGCTCAAAGAAGCAACGTACATTGTTCTGGCGGAACAACCGATTAGCCATGGAAATCAAACCCATATGGATTCCATTACTGCGCGAAGAACTGAGACGCAACAAACCACCAGCTGCGCAAACATCTACAGCGCAGCCTGCGCAAATGACTACTGCACAACCTTAACAACAATAATATTCGGACAACTCCGTAGCTCAGTGGTTAACGAACATACTTAGCAATACAAAAAAGCGATTACTGACCAAGGTTCGAATCCGAGTGCCGGCAAGAAGTCTGCATTCGGGAAAAAAATATATATAAATAAAAATATATGCTTTCCCAAGACCAAACCGCCCTTCTCAGTGCGAACCATGACTGAAGACGAAGGCAGATCCAGTACCCGAAACGTTGCATTCCATCAATGCAACAGAGTGCGCGAAAAGCCCAATTAACACCTCTAATAGAAATCCACACTCACTAACATTTAGAGAATACTTAGTTTTTTTTTCAGTTGAGAAATTTTATATTCAGTCAAAACAGTTTCATTTTTTCATGTTTCAGAAATTCAAATTAATTTAATTACTGTTATAACAACTTACTCTTGATTTTTAAGTATTTTTTGCAATTAAGCTTTATAGTTTTATTTCTTATTATTAATTAGTGATAAGTCTGAGCTTAAATATGTTATGTTCCGTTGTTTTAGTAGATGTCACTTATATTTTTCAGCTTCTAATAATTTTATTTTATTTTATTTTTCAGTTTTAAATTTTTTCTAATATTTTTTTAGTCTTTAATAATTAATTTTAAGCATCAGTATTATGAAGGTTTGTTTATAACATTTATAGTTAGGGTTATTTAAATAACTGAAATTATTATTTTTAACTAATTATTTTATTTTTTTATTCCTATTCAGCCAAACTGGTTTCATTTTCAATACTTACTTACCTTCTCTTGCTTTTTAAGTAATTATATCTAAGCTTGAATTAGTTATGTCGGCAATTCCATTGTTTCAGTAGGTGTCGCACTTTTAATTAATTTTTAATTTTCAGCTTTTTTTTTAGTTTCGAGTACGTGTCTGTCCTGTTTGCACCTAGGAGGGTAACGAAGTTAGGGGGTAGGAAACCCCCGGTGAGTAAGTATTTGCTTTAAGTACAATTAACATGGTCCTGCTGTTGTTGGTCTTACGAAGTTTGTTGCCTCACGAAGGGCACTTACAGCTGATTTATTTTCTCATGAAATTTGAAATTCACTGAGTGTAACAGCTCTTTTTTTTTAATGGATTTGAAGAATTTTTTTGAAGACTTACAACAGGTGCCTTTGATGAATTCTTAATGTTTTTTAATTTGGTTTTGGTAATTGCTACAATTTTTTAAATTCGTTTACTACTGAGAATTGGCAACGACTTTCAGTGAGGAAACAGGATTGCTTTGAAATGAATAAAAAATTCAGAAGTAACACAGCTACACGTTTTGGAATGTTACATTTAATTAGTGGTTTTAGCTTTTTAGCAGCTGATCGTTATAACTACCTGTTGGATTCACTTCGATGGAAAGCTTTAAACTCAGGATGTAATCTAGTTTTAACGTAATAAACTCTTATTTTTCGCTTTCCTTTTAATTTTTTATTCTTAAATTCGTCACTTTAGAAAATTTGTTTTAAGCTTGAATTATTCTTTTAAGATTTATTTTACAAACTCGTGTTAACTTTAAGCTTCATTAGCTTACAGTTTTGTTGATCAATTCTTGTTGTAATATCTTCTCCTGCTTACAATTATCAGACTTCAAAGGATTTAGTTGTTCACTTTTTTTATAATAACAGAAGTGGCAACCCAGATTTCTTGCTATGTTTTTAAACGAGACTAAAGGATTTATGTTAATTAATATACAATAAATTGCAGTTTAGAGATTTATTTTACACAGAAGCAAAGGTTACATTGATAAGACAATTATAACATTAAGTATTATAAGTCTGAATGCAAAACACTTATTAACATTATTATTAGGCTGAATGCAAAACACTTATTAACATTATCATAAATCTGAATGCAAAACACTTATTAACATTATTATTAGGCTGAATGCAAAACACTTATTAACATTATCATAAGTCTGAATGCAAAACACTTATTAACATTATTATAAATCTGAATGCAAATACAAGTTTTACTGTTAGAAATTATATTGTTTCAAAATCATGGTTTTTAAACCAAACTGAAGGTAGGCAGAAAAAGTACAAACTCTGCTGATAAAAGATTACCCATCACCCATCATTTCTGAACAATTGTGAAAAATTAAAATGCTGTTTTATTTTTTCTATTGCTATCTATTTTTACTGCTTTGCGATTTTTTACATTTAACCTGATGTACTAATCTGCTGCCAAAATATTTTTGTTATTTACTTTTGCATGTGTTAGTTTAACAAAACATAACTGACTTAATCTGATCTACAAGAAACTAGAACTTAACATTTACTGTTTTACGTAGTATTAGGGAATTTAACTGCGGGTTAGGGGATATATTAACCTAGTTTTTAAAGTCCAGTGTATGCGAGATCAGCCGAAGCTGTTGTAAATATAGTCCTAGACTATACTTATAAAATTGTAAATTAAAATCATGTTAATGACTATCATAACTTAAATTAATGAATTTAGAATGACTACTGATTGGATTAGGACTACTAACCTTATTATTCAATTATATGTTAACTGATTTAAGTAATAAAATTAGGTTAGGTTAGGTTAGGTTGATTTGTGTGGCACGTAATATTTCAAAGGTAAATTTTCTTACTTTTTTTAAATCAGTATCAAGGAAGTTAGCGTTCAAATTAAACACCCAAATTTTTTTAAATCTAACCTAGTGACGTTTGTATTTAGGAAATCTTTATTTACTGACAAACCAGCCATTTCTAGTTTTGTCATGAGTATTAATCATTTTATTATGTGTAAATTTTTTTCAGAAAGCAGTATTATTAACCACGTTTTTACTAAGTATAAACTGGCTTTAACTTACGTTATACCTGTAAAATCATTTATAGTTAGTAAATATTTAATATTTTTTCTTATTTAACTTGCCATTTTGGTTAAAATTTAGGTTGTCTTAGCCGTTAGAAATTATTGCCTGGCCATATTGAATCAATCGATAATGCTTGACAGTTTAAAGTCAAAGACAACGCTTCCATACCTGATAATAATTATTATCGTCACTACGATTAGATCATTGTACTATGCTGCCAACCACTACACAAAGCATCAATGATAATGGAACAAAATGTCATAACTTCTTGGAAAATCTGTGTTGCGCATTCAGCAATCTTCATTAATTTTTTCTGATGAAACTGCCCTTTATAGCTTCATCAGAGGTATTAATGCCAGTCTCTAAACCACTTTTGTAGGAAATCGTTGTTACTCAAACTTTTCATTTTTGTTTTGGTCTGGAAACCAAAATTAATACAACAAAATCAACGGGTTGAGTATAGTGCCCAAAGATTAAATGATGATTAAACAAAACGTTCAAAATTTTTGAAATCTGATGAAGTAACGTCGGTAGTTTATTAATCTATTTTTCTGATAAATCCAATCTTTACTATTTTATCAGAAATATTATTGTCAACCTACTTTTGATAACCAAATTTTTGATTTTGATTTTGTCTTGGCCTCTAAACTAGAATTAATACTAAAAGTCAATCAACGAACAAAGGTTCAATGATGATTAAACAGAATGTCTAAAATTTCTAATGATGGATAGACACCCAAAAAAAATTACTGAGAAAATTTATGACAGTAAATACCAAATACACGGTTACGCATATTATTAAATTAGATTATATTTTGGTGCGGTAGAGAGTAGAGTGCTATAGTTAGCTGCGTAATAATTCATCAACTAATAAATCAAAAAGGTATATATATATTTTTTTGTTTTTTTAAAATTAAACTAAACGTTATTAAGCTTACCAGCCAGCATTGATTTCAGTCTCCTAAGCTTAATAACTACCTTAACCTAACGGGTTCGAATTCCACTTACTTCAGATCGAAACCTGGCTATGGGTCCGAACCCGGGACCTCTCGATCGAGAGGCAGAAAATAACCCGCCATACCATCGAGAGGCCAAACAAAATTTGAATGATTAAAGTTTCCCAGGTTGGTTTACGTTCAATGTGTTTAATTTGGTAATTAATAATTTTATTTATGTCATTAAATTCAACGTTTTGCAATCATAAAAATCCGCAAAAGAAGTCTATTTTTTGTTCTTTGGAGAAACTAATAAACGTTACCAAGCTTAGCAGAATGGATCGTTAACCTTCTAAGCTTAATAACTAACTTAACCTAACGGGTGCGAATCCCAACTGCTTCAGACCGAAATCTGGCTATGGGTTCGAACCTGAGAGCTACCTATCGACAAGCAGAAAATGACCCGCCATACCATAGAGAGGCCAAACAAATTCCAAATAAGTAGTTAAGGTTTTCCAGTTTGGATTACGTATTGAAGTGGCCTTTGGCCGCATCGAACTTTAGCTTCCTAAGCTAACTGTCTTAACCTGACGAATTCGAATCCCAACCACTTCAGACCGAAATCTAGTTATGGAGACTCTTCCCAAACCTTTCGATCGACAATCCGAAGATCACCTACTATACCGTCGACAGGTTAGACAAAATCTGAGCGGTTAAGGTTCACCAGTGGGGCGGCATTTGATAAGGCTATTTTATGTTCTTATGTGGTATTTAATAATTATTGTATTTATATGATTAAATTAGGTACTATTTTTGTTACGTAGAAGTGGTTATCATGTCCTGAGGTACTAACTTTGTGAAGTCAAAACCAAAAAGCAAAAAGTATGTATTTGGTTTTTATTTTTTTGACTAAACTAAATAAACGTCATTAAGCTTCTTACCAACGATCTTTAGCCTCCTAAGCTTAATAACTACCTTAACCTAACGGGTTCGAATCCCAACCTCTTCAGACCGAAATCTGGCTATGGGTCCGAACCCGGGACCTCCCGATCGACAGGCAGAAATTCATCCGCCATACCATCGAGAGGGCAAACAAAACCTAAATAGTTAAGTTAGTATAGGTACTAAATAAAATTATAAAATTACGCCCAGAAATAGATTGGTTGCTTCATGGTAGTTTATTTGTGCATTTGAAGTTTGGGAATAACTGAAATCAGCAAAAGTTAAGCAATGTGGCTAAGGAAATTCTAGCTTAAAAATTAAATGTGTTTGGAACCGATTGAAATTCGGATTTACGTGGGAGCTTTTACAAGTTAGGAAGAGTAAAATACAGTGCGCAGTTTAAGCCTCAACTTTTTTTGGTAATTGGGAAACCCCTTCTTGGTACTGAAACTTTTGCTTTTAACTGATGTAAAATTCAGGAAAAATTTGATAATGGAGAATGGAAAATATTTTGAAGTCTTTGCCCGGAATTTTTTTGTTTAATTCCACCAGAACCCTAACCCAAAAACGGTTGCTTTGATTTTGTTTGGATTTTCCTACGAATAATTTAAGTTTTCCTCTACAATTAGCACCTTCACTGTGATATGGTATTTATCTAAAGCACATCTTAAATCATATAGAGGTTGTGTATAGAATTTTTAAATTCCAATTTAGAAATTCTACTACACATCATCCATATAACTTAAGAACAATTTGTATCTTGAACTAAAACTAAGACTAGGAAACACTCCGAAATTAAACCAAACATAAACTAAAATCGCGATTATTGATTAAAACTTTAGATGAGGTCTCTAAAATTAATGCTGGGAAAGCGTTATAAATAAAATTATGTACTAAGAATATCCTACGACTAAAACTACAACCTAGAATATAGACCATCAACATCGTAAAGAAGTAAAAGGGTTGAAGAAGGAGTCGTAAAATGTGGAATGTAATTATGTCTGACGTTCAACTTACTGTCATATTCCTATGATCAGATTAGGTTACTTAAATTAAATTTAAATTAAACATTTAAGTGGATTCTGGACTAAATGACTGTTTGAATCCCTAAAACTATCACTGGAAAAGCTATGGTTATGTCTGACGGGCTACATGCTGTCGTATTTCTACGATTCAGCCTAATCTAAGAGGTATTTTCACCCTGCCTGATAATTTCGGTTAGTATTTTATACTAAAAACCAAACTACAAAACTAAAACTGGAAGACCTAATATAATTACCAAACTACTATCTGATTCTAAAAGCAAATTTAATAATTTTTTAATTAATTATTTTTGAAATTGTTGGTTCCTTTCCGTGGACTTTGAAAATGTCGAAAATAAATCAAGATGCCTGAATATAATGAAAAAACAAGTTTCAAATAATTTTTTAATTAATGAATTTTGAAATTGAATTACTAAAAACCAAACTAGAAAACTAGAACTGAAAGACCTAATATAATTACCAAACTACTGTAGCATTCTAAAAACAAATTTAATAATTTTTTAATTAATTATTTTTGAAATTGTTGGTTCCTTTCCGTGGACTTTGAAAATGTCGAAAATAAATCAAGATGCCGCATATACTAATAAAAATAGATCAAATTTAATAATTTTTTAATTAATTTATTTTGAAATTGTTGAAAACCGGCAGTACGGCAGAGTGGGGGTGCACGTAAAATGAGATATTGAGAGTTAAGCAAGGGTCTGCTTGGTCACAACTTGGATGGGTAACCGCTCTGCGGCTCGGTGTGTCCGGGAGAAGAGAAGAAATTGTTGGATTGTTAAACGGAATTAAAATGCTAAAACTAATTCTTAACTTAAATCAACTTAAAGTATTAAGAGGTAGTACCGAAAACTTAAACAAACTTAAAACAAAACTGATAAGTTATTTGCTTTGTGATGTAATTTAAGGATTTCAAACCCTTAAAGGAAGATGTGACTATTTGAATTTAGTAGCAAATTAGTAGTAATTCGAAAATTATAGTTAAGAAGCGTAAGTTTACCTTGGAAAGCTCTTTGTGGTAAACTCTTGCTTAACAGTAAATTTATATTTGTGAGGATCGAGATCAGTTTTGTGACTATAATTATTACTAAAGGGCTTGGCAAAACTGGGGATGCAAAATTATGTCTGAATGTTGTCAGTTGTTACGACCAACATAGTAAAATCACAGAACAGATAATCAGATTTGTGGCAAAACCTAATGAGTTAAATCACAACAATTAAAATACAAACGTTTTGTGCTCGGGGTTTCTAACTTAACTCAGTACTACCAATATGACTAGAAAAGTAAACTAATTGAAAGTTTTAGGAAATTAATTTAAAAACTAATTGAGCAATTTAATAAATAATGAGAGGGGTAGGGGTTATCCTAGTGTTCTTATTTCGTAGAAGTGTGTGGGAAGATAACATAATAACCTTAATCAATTAATTTATAAAGTTTAAAAACTACTTTATTAGGGTGGTCAAATTAAAGTCAAAAAGATTGTAATTTTTCAGTGTGGTGACTGAGGTCCTGAAACGACTGAAACGAGTTAAATTTATGGAATGAAATAATTAATTTTTGTGTTTGTTCATTTTGTAATTCTGAAAGAAGTAAAGAACTTAATAAGGCTATACCAAAAATTAATAAGTTCGTTTTAAACCCGTTTTGCCTAGCTAGATAGGATGTTTAT
Organism: Melanotus villosus; assembly: GCA_963082815.1. Classification (NCBI taxonomy): domain Eukaryota; kingdom Metazoa; phylum Arthropoda; class Insecta; order Coleoptera; family Elateridae; genus Melanotus; species Melanotus villosus. The sequence goes on along the minus strand of OY720427.1, from coordinate 36,836,995 downwards.
AGTCTAAAAAGCATTTTTAGAATTGTGTATCGCCTACGCTTTAGGGCCGTGGTTAACATCGAAACAGCTAAAATTAAGTAAGAAGCGTGTTTTAATGCATATGAAATAATAATATTTTAGGTTAAACTATTCAAATTTTTTTTGTTTCTAATAACTGATGATTGATAATTGGATTTCAGAATGTTTACGGTAATTTGTAACTAAATTTTACGAGATCATGTAGTAATTTATATCTAAAATAAAAGTTTCAGTGTTTAATAAAATTTTCCATCAAAAGGAAATTTTTACCAAAACAAAATTCTAGTTTATTAAAATTTTGAACGATTTGTTCTAAATTTATAAGAGTATCTGCAATTATGTCGAACATATTTCAAAGTTTCTGTGTTTAATAAGATTGTCTATTAAAAGAACTTTTTTTGGAAAAATAGAATTATAGTTTATTAAAATGTTTGAACATATTGGACCTAATGTATAAGAGTATCTCCAGTTATTTCTAAAAATATTCGAAGTTTCTGTGTTTAATAAAATTTTCCATTGGAAGAATTCTTTTGGCAAAGTAAAATTTTAGTTTATTAAAATTTGAACACCGATTCATCCCATAATTCTTTATGTTTTAACAGTTCTAAATTTAGATCTCAAGTGGAATACAACAAAAATTTTGTAGCATAAGAAAATCGGGGTTTCTGAAAATCATTTTATAGCTACGTTGATAGAATAGAAAATAAAGATTACTCAATGAAAAATTAAAACCTGTAGCTCTGGATTTTTTTTTTGAACTAGAAATGTTTTGGAACTTCATTCTTGTTTCGGTGACTAATGGGTTTTCCTATAGATAAAGCTAAAATTTTTCACTGGGGTTTTAAAGTTTAACTAGAAGCCTAAACCTAATTTTAACAGCCTGTAACTTAAGCCTAAATTGTGGACATCTAAGAAAGCTTCCTACTAAATACAGACTAGATTTATGGGTTAGCTATACCCTTAACAATATTGAAAAGAGCTTACGTGCCTACGATGCCTACGTTGATAGAAAAGAAAATAAAGATGAAGCCATGAAAAATTAAAACTTGTAGCTCTGGATTTTCTTTTTTTTAGAAATGTTTTGGAAATTCATTCTAGTTTTGGTAATTAATGGGGTTTTCTACAGATAAAGCTAATATTTTACACTGGGGTTTTAAAGAGAATCTTAAAGTTTCACTAGGAACCTAACCAAATTTTAACAGCTAAGAAAGTTTCCTACTAAATACAGACTAGAGTTATGGGTTAGCTATACCTTTAAGAATACTGAAAAGAGCTTTTGATTAGTGTCGAGGGGGCCTGACACACCGAACCGCAGAGCGGTCACCCATTCAAGTTGTGGCCCAGCAGGACCCTTGCTTAACTCTCAATATCTACGTTTACGTGCACTCCCACTCTGCCGTACTGCCTGTTTCCCTACATTGAACTTAAAACTATAAATTAAACCTAATTTATTCAACAGCCAAAAAAGGGTTACTACTAAATTTAGATCTGAATTTTGGGTGAATCCTAAACAGGGGTTTTGATTATGTCTGATGTGCTTATGATGCTGTAATTAACATAGATTTTAAATGTAGAATTAAGTGGAAATTTAAGAAAGACACCGGCTAAAGAAGGATTGTCCAGTAAGTACAGAAATACACCGTTCAAAGAACAATAAAAAGAAGAAGAAGAAAAAGACAAAAGAAATTCAAAACTAAATACAAGTCTGATAAGTGAAAGAAATTTTTTGGTAATAATTTTTGATGAAGAGGTATGAGTTAATCCTGAATAGAGTTTTTGATTAGGTCGGAAGTGCCTGTGATGCTGCAATTAACATAATTTTAAATGTAGATAATTGAATGGAAATGGAAGCAATACCGTATAAAGAAAGATTTTAGAGTAATAACAGTGATGAACTTTTCAAAATTGAGGAAGAAAAAAGAGACAAAAGAAAAAAAAAACTAAATGCCAATCTGATTAGAAAATGAAAATTTTTTGGCAATAATTCCTGATGATAAAGCGAACCCGAGAAGGGACTTAACCAAATGTTCAAAATTATTTCCAAAGAAATTTCAGCATTAAAAAGGGGGTGGGGGGAGCTGAAAAGAAGCACAAATACGAGTCAGTTTGAATTGAATTGTGAATTTTCAGTTTCTGAAACTTGAAATGGAAAATTGTTCTACTAAATTAAAAACCCGAAGATATTAAGTACTGCAAGTGGAGACTTATGCGAAAACACTAAACTTATTTAATTAATTCCTATGCCCGTTTATTTCCGAACGGATACTAATCCTAACTTAACCTAAAACTAATACGAACTATGTAAGCCTTCAAATTAATATCCTGAGCTAAATTATACTTATATAATACTTAATAATTAATATAGCAATAAAGTCAGCCAGTAATAATCGGAAAAATAAAATCCAGGTTGGATTTAAGAGGTTAATTGTTATTAGGAAAATTTAGAAACAATTTTATTGAAAACCGACGTAATTTTGAAGTTTTTTGATAGCAAAATTAGAAGTGTGTTTTTCATTGTAAAGCTTTTTCAAATCGGGCTTCTTTCATAAAAATTTTTACTTTGAAAAGGATTTCGAAACTGAAAAATTAAGTTTTCTTTGGGAATAAATTTGAAGTTAGATAGTTTTTAACAGGAAATTCTCAATTAGTTTTTCTCGAAAAAATATCTATTTTGGAAACTATTTTGAAACCTGAAAATTACTTTTTCTGTGGAAATAACGTTGAAGTTACAAAATTTCATTTTTAAACCAAAATAAAACTTTAATTATTTAATTTTTTGTAAAGCCTTTTCAAATTGGATTTTTTCCAAAAAAATATTTATTTTGAAAAAGATTTCGAAGTTATAACTCCGAAAAAATAAGTTCTCGTTTGAGAATAAATTTGTTAGAAAATTGTTTAAAGCAAAACAATTTATTTTTGAAATTGGAAAATTTTAAAAATTCTTTGGTACGCATTTGGGAGTTAGAAAAATTCTGGAAAAATTGCAGAGATTTATTTTAGTTAATAAAAAAATCTGTAATTTTGATTCTAAAATAATCAATATTGATCAGTACTTAAATTAGCTGTGCATGTAAATAATTTTGGTTCCATGAAATTTTGGTTTTTTAAATCTATTTTGGCAACAGAAACATTTCCAGAAACAAGTTTGTATACAGGGTTACTGGTAATTCGATACATTCCTTTGGAGATGTGATGGGACAGGAGCTAAGAAACAAATTAAACCTAACATACATTATGCAAAAATAAAAAAATAATTTCTGAGAAAAACGAATAGGTAATTTTAGTAGCTGATTTTTAAAAATTATTTTTAATAAGTTTTTATTTAAAATTTTCACATGATCGAAATGTTTCCGGATATTTTCCATTCGAAACGGATGACCATAGAGTGGGACAAGTAACCCAGTCAAAAAATTCAGAAAATGTCAAGTAGATTTTTTTAAAATTAACTTTAAAGACATGAAGATCTACTTTTTTGAGAAAAACACAAAAATTGAAATATCTCAAAAACTATTGAGTTTTGCATAATGTATGTTAGGGTTAAATTTGTTTCTTAGCTCCTGTCCCATCACATCTCCAAAGGAATGTATCGAATTACCAGTAACCCTGTATAATAACTGGAAATATTTCCTAAAAATCATACAACTGCAGTTTAACGATTTGGTGTAAAATAATTTTAATTTAATGGAATTTTGGGCTCCTAATCCTATTTTGATCTACGGTATGTAATTGTCTGTTGCTGCAATTCTATTTTATGTATTAGGTATCAGGTACCAGGTACTGACACAACATCGAGATAAATACTGAAACATCAATTAACATGACATCAAGATAATAATATAAGACATCGAGAGACTTCTTTAAATGGTTATATAAGATATCAAATATTTACTACCCCCATTAAATGATTTAAAATGGAAATTGTTGTTTGCAGTGGCCACCATTTGGTGATGTATAGATCCGTGTATTTTTTTTTTCTTAACACATCCTATATCTAAATCTTATTCACTACCATTTACTTGACTACATCCTTGGATATCAGTTACACACCTACAGCATTTCTATCCGATTGATTTTAATACTAACGACTATGCTAGTTGTTAGTATTAAGCCTAAACCACTAAACCTTACCTAATTTTTTTTCTTGAACATCTATGCTAACGTTATGTTGACATCTACCGTATATATAAGTTTGAAGCAAGATTTGAAAAGGAAAGCACCCTAAGTTATAGTAACTTATAGTACAATTCCGAAGTCATTATATTGCCTTTCACGAAGGTATTAAAATAGTTAATGAAGGAATAAGACAAAGAATAAAGTATTTACGTATACTACCTAGAAATTACTTAAGTGGCTTGCAGTAGCAACTGCAAATAACACGTTTTTGTCAGTTTTTAAGAGAGTTAAGTGGTTTGTTGCTTAAATTCCATGGTGCATTTGGTTTATCGTTACCATTTAATTCAAAAGGCCTTTTTGGAAAATTTGTAGAAATTTTGATTTTAGTCTTTCAAATGCTGTATTTTATGCGGCTTTGGAAACTGAATGTTGAAAATGTTCTGTTTAGCAAAATCTGGTAGGTTAACCTACTGTAGAAGATATCTTAGTCAATCAGCGGATTAAATCCGAACCAATATCTCATCAACACAAAACACAAAAAGCAAAAATAATTTCGCAGGATAATTTCTAACCAACAACACTTTCCTTATAATTCAACAAAAACTCCATTCCTTAAAAAAATGTATTCCTCACCATTCTATTCATGAAAAATTACGACTTAGTTGCAAAGAAAAGTTGGAAAAATCGTTCTAGTTTCTCCACCTTCCAAATTAAAAAAATTCAGTAATTTTAATCAGAAAATCCATATTATATATTATACTTAAAACTAACCACGTATTTGGGCATAAATTTGACTTAATAGACGAACAATTCAATAAGGAAAGCACAGAAAATATCCCAGCTTAACTAGGGATTCGAAACCAATACTTGCATCGTCGGCATTGTCCCATAAATTGCAAACGGTTCGAATTCGGCTAAGCTTAAAATTAAAGGAATTTTGAATAAGCCTTCTGTCACTGAAAATTATTGGTTGAATCATCATAAAAAGACCAACATAGGAAAAAAATTATAAGAAGCGGCCATGAAAATATAATCCTTAGAAACTCATAATATGAAATACAGAAAACTGGTGCCTTTTGGCATTAGCTTTTTGAAAACAAACGAAAATGTAATTAATAAATATACAAAAATTAAAATCATCAAAATATATTTTAAACCAGCAAGTTGGAATTTAATATTAATTTAGCAAATCTTTAAGATGGCCAATTCAATTAGTAATACAATCTAATAAACGATTGCCCCAATGTATTGGTTTCAGACTAAATAAGAATTTAAAGTTCTGGGAACAACTACGTTTTTTTATAAATTCAGCACACGAAAGTGTGGGTGCTAAATTTACAGTGTAAACGATCATACTAAAGTTTAACAAAAGTTAAACGTCAGGGAATTAAGTCAAGATTAAATTCTAAGTTTAAAACTAAAAGTCATTTTTCTGCTATTTGTCAAGATTTTCTGATCATGTATTCTTTTTACAAAGCTGTTGCAATTGCAAAGACCGTGCCCGCGGTATATTTAGATGACTTTTGACATAGTTTTTCGGAAACTATAAAAGCAAAATTTTTAGGTTTAAAAAAAATTTAGGTCGTTTGCATCTCTAAAGTTATTTATTATTATATTTATTAACAATCTTTAGGGTTAGTTAAACAAGATAATAAGGAACTAAAGAGATAAAATGGTAAAATGCAGGAATTTATTGTGGCTCTATTTAGCTTTGGGGCAAGAGAGGGGGGAGTAATCGTATCATGAAAAAACAGGTATCTCAGCATATTACCCCGAATTATCGTGGATTACCCTGAAATAAATAGATATCTAGGATAATAGGATAACACACATTCATTATCGGTACGGTGGTGTAAAATAGAACAATTAAAATATTTGAATTCGGTACCGGATACTATTTGTTAATGGTACTATTAATACCCAATTGAAGTTCAAAATGTCAAATGTTAAACAAGATAATAAGAAACTAAAGAGATAAAATGGTAAAATCCAGGAATTTATTGTAGCTCTATTTAGTTTTGGGGCAAGGGAGGGGGGCGTAATCGTATCTTGAAAAAACAGGTACCTCAGCGTATTAACCTGGATTATCCTGGATTACCCTGAAATAAATAGATATCCAGGATAATAGGATAACACACTTTCATCGACGATACGGTGGTGTAAAATAGAACAATTAAAATATTTATATTCGTTACCGGATACTATTTGTTAATGGTATTAATACCTAATTGAAATTCAAAATGTTAAATTTTAAACAAGATAATAAGGAACTAAAGAGATAAAATGGTAAAATCCAGGAATTTATTGGGCTCTATTTAGCTTTGGGGCAAGGGAGAGGGGAGTAATCGTATCATGAAAAAACAGGTATCTCAGCATTTTAACGGCCGATGTTTCCCGGAATAAGGTATGGGTAGAACCTAAATTTTCCCATGATCTATGATGAGTGTAGAAAACTTACTAAGTGTTGAAAGAAATGAGCTAAAATGAATATTATCCTGAATTATCCTGGATTACCCTGAAATAAATAGATATCCAGGATAATAGGATAACACACATTCATTATCGGGACGGTGGTGTAAAATAGAACAATTAGAATATTGGAATTCGTTACTGGATACTATTTGTTAATGGTATTAATATCTAATTGAAGTTTAAAATATCAAATGTTAAACAAGATAAAAAGGAACTAAAGAGATAAAATGGTAAAATCCAGGAATTTAATGTGGCTCTTTTTAGCTTTGGGGCAAGGGAGGGGGGAGTAATCGTATCATGAAAAAACAGGTACCTCAGCATATTACCCTGAATTATCCTGGATTACCTTGAAATGAATAGATATCCAGGATAATAGGATAACACACTTTCATTATCGGTACGGTTGTGTAAAATAGAACTGTTAAAATATTGGAATTCGTTACCGAATAGTATTTGTTAATGGTATTTATACCCAATTGAAGTTCGAAATGTTAATTGTTAAACAAGATAATAAGGAACTAAAGAGATAAAATGGTAAAATCCAGGAATTTATTGTGGCTCTATTTAGCTTTGGGACAAGAGAGGGGGGAGTAATCGTATCCTGAAAAAACAGGTACTTCAGCATATTACCCTGAATTATCCTGGATTACCTTGAAATGAATAGATATCCAGGATAATAGAATAACACACTTTCATTATCGGTACGGTGGTGTAAAATAGAACTGTTAAAATATTGGAATTCGTTACCGGATAGTATTTGTTAATGGTTTTATACCCAATTGAAGTTCGAAATGTTAATTGTTAAACAAGATAATAAGGAACTAAAGAGATAAAGTGGTAAAATCCAGGAATTTACAGTCATTTTCTATTGCTTTTCCTCTTTTGTCAATTGCGTTTCAATGTGTGTCTAATGGTTTTCCAATGATTCTATGCTAGTAGGCTTGTTTTGTCAATGAAATTTCCTTTGTGTGAAATGTGTTTGACGTTTCATAATCTGGAAAGTCATTTGCTAAACAGGGAAACGCAATTGACAAAAGAGGAAAAGCAAAAGAAAGACACTGTATTGTAGCTCTGTTTAGTTTTGGGGCAAGGGAGGAGGGAGTACTCGTATCATGAAAAAACAGGTATCTCAGCATATTACCCTGAATTATCCTGGATTACCCTGTAATAAATAGATATCCAGGATAATAGAATAACAAACTGTCGTCATCGGTACGGTGGTGTTAAATAGAACAATTAAAATAGTTGTTAATGGTATTAATACCTAACTGAAGTTCAAAATGTTTAAATTACAAGTTAGGATAATAAATAGTGGGGTTTAAATTTATTAACTCTGTTGTATTTTGGCAAAAGTGTTTGAACGAGAAACTGGTTGACCTTAAACTCAAATATGAGAATTGACCAAGTTTTTAGTAGTGCAGAATTTCAGGAATATCCTGAAACTAACACGCAATCGCGTTAAAAGAAGCAAAAACTCTAAATTCAGCACAAATGTTTGGTTTATAACAGTGAACCCAATTAAAATCATTTGGGATATTAAAACCTGTCACTATGGTTAGATTTAATATCCGAATTTGTTAATTACTGTCATTTTTCGAAGTTATGACGGTTTTTGATCATCAAGTAAAACAGTATTTAAAAGTGGTTTTGGCCGGAAAAGTGCCTCAGAGAGGTTTGATTCTTTCATCATTGGCACCTTGTTTTAATATGCGTTAGGAAAATTATGATTTCGGAATTCAGTCAGAAATACGTGTTTTGTTAGTGAATTAAATTATTTGATCAGCAGTGCCTCAGAATGTATATGCGTTATTGGCAAATTTTTAATGCAATTTTCTATGCGTGCTTTGTAGTAAGCTAACAAAAATTATTAACAGTTAAGTCATCAAAAAAAGGGCGAAACTTCATATTTTTTTAACAGTGGCTAGTTTTGATTTTGAACAAATTTCAAGTACATATGTTGGGCTTTTTGTTGGGTCTTTCCCCACCAGTAGCTGAAATTCAAAATTAACGGGCTCCATGTTATATTTAATTTAAGCTGCTGTTGGCCAAGAAGCACCCAACATAAATCAACACGTGGAAATTATATAAAAGCAAGCTTAATTAGCAACGAATTACTGGTTCAGCAATTAGTTACGTTCTAAAGGTTTGTTGTGGCGAAATGCCCATTTAAGAGTTATAAAATTATGTTTAAGTAGTTTTTACTATTAATAAGTGTAACCCAGTGAAGCTACTTTAATGCTAGTTTTTACTACCTGAAATAAGGAATGTTTATTTATAATGACGATGACAGGCATGCTTCTGGATTATTGTCAATTTGTGGGGTTTAATGACAAATTAATAAAAGTTCTAAGTAGTAACACATACGATGAAAACACTCTGATGAAAATACTGAAGTTTTTAGACAATAGGAAGAATTAAAGCACTTCATTATTACGGTTTAGGCTAACTTAACTAACATCTATAACACATTTCAGGTATTTGCAATTCGGTTTTTCAGAATATCTGGTGTTTCGTTACGAGCTGACGTTTTCAAGCTTACTATTGAGAACCAAAATAATGTGAAAATTATAAATTTTGCAGATTGAATTTTTATAACATTGCATCAAAGCAAAAATTAGGAATTTTGGGTCCAAAAAATTAAGACAAATTGTAGCTACCTTGAATTAAACAAATTAGTCTTTGGATGAAAGATACTTAAAGTTAGGTACAACATAAAAAATTTTCTGCGGACAATTTATATACAGTACTTAAAATAATTACTACTACTCTTATCTTTTGCTACTTTATTGATTTATTTACTCATTCATTAAAAGATTTGCTGAACAGTGCGAGTTTTGTTTTTTTGGTGTTATCGAGTTTCTTAGGCTACTTACGTTTACAACATCTAAACTTGAAAATAAAGCCAAATTATATTTTTTACAAATTTGTGTTTTGGCCCTTGACAAAATTGAAATACTATTGGATTAATTTCTCGAACATATTGTATATTGGAACGACTTCAAATCAGAAGGGATTTTATAAACTAAATGTGAGGAGGGTTTCTTTTTTAATTGCCAGAGGGAAGAGGGAGAACGAATCACGGTTGTTTTGAAGGAGTTTCTTAGTCCACATATTTCACAACACCTAAACTTCAAAATAAAGCCAAATTATAATTTTACTAACTTTCTAAATCTTGAAAAAATTGAAATAATATTGGATTAATTTCACGAAGGTGTTGTATATTGGAACGATTTCAAATCAGAGGGGTTTTTATAAACCAAATGTGAGGAGTTTTTTTTTTGTAATACGGTCAGACGGAAGAGGAGGAGTGAATTCCTATTTTGAAAGATGAAACTTGATTTAATCAAACTAACAAATTACATCTAATTGTTCAGTACCGTCCTTTACGCGTTCAGTTTTGCCCTCGGTTGTGAGCGCGCGTCAGATTCGAACTAACATCTCAGTTATATCTTATAATAAATTAAAATTACATCAAATTACATAAAACTATTACAACTACCACCAAATTATAATATTTTTCATGACGTACAATTACCGCTGTTAACGCTTGCCCTTTTTAGTTAACTATCTGCAAGTTTTTCAGGTTAACTGAATTAATTTCAATAACCTACTAATTTAATTAATGAAAGAATTTCCAGCTGGATGAGTGAAAATTCTGTCATTGCTCATTTATTTTTTTCTAAAAGTCTAAGTTGCATTGTTGTTCGATGGTTGACATTGGTCATTCAAAATCCTTTAGCCTTCTTAATTATTAACACCCAAATTCAAACAAAATTTAACATTCAAATCTTAAAACTAATATAAAAGCTTATTCTATTGTCTTCGGTATCCTTTTGATATACATATTTGTTTTTTAATGGTTTCACACGAGATCATTGTGAAATAGCAACTCCGTTTTTGCAATATGAGTATCACGGTTTGCGAACTCCGCTACTTCGATGTTGCAATGATCTCGAGTTGTGCGCGCTGTGTGCTCTCTCCGTGTTGTGTTTTAATTTTGAAGAGATTTCGAAGAGTGGGATGGTTATGCTTATTCGGGTTATCATTTTTAGTGGTCACAAAGTTGATTCAACATTCACAAACGCGATTCAACAGTCATTGAGTTGTTTCGACGATCACGAAGTTGATTAAACAGTCACAAAGTTGGTTCAACATCACTTAGTTGTTCCAAATGTCACGGTGTTGATTTAACAGTCACAAACCTGTTTCAACAGTCACAATTTGTTTTAAACACTTAACATATTTTGCCGACAGTCACATTAACTGTTCTGACAATCACAAACACACCAACATTTATAACAGTCAGAGATGGGCTCAACTCTTCTACTTTTATTCAGGATCATTCATGCTTCTTTGATTTTTCTTGAACTATGCACTAATTCAGAGTTTATTATTAATAATGCGCAATATGTGATTCCTGAAATTTACTAATTCCAATCTTCAGAGAATATTACTACTTGAACTGATAGCTGTTTTTTTCTGTAAATGACAATGACCAATACTTTCATACTAGTCATTTCAGTTTACGTCAACAACTATTTTTGGAATTATTAAAAATGCAAAGAAGTTGTTGTCAGGGTCGATTTTTAAAAAAATATTATTCTTATAGCCGAAACTGAGCCGCACTTCCTTCCTATACATAAGATGTTCATATTTTGAAGTTTTCGGACGTAATTTAAGATTTAGAAATAGTACTTTAACGATCGAAATACATTTTTGCAAATTTGATCAACGAATATTTTAGGAAAATTTAGTAATGTATTAAGACTGTAACGTAAATAATCAGCGCCAAAAAACCGAACAAAACCTAAACAATCAAACTAACTCATTTTCCTTCAGTTATCACTACTTAAATTTGCACAACTTCTTTGCATCGGTGTGCCGAAAGGTATTTAACACAAAATTTATGAAAGGTATTTGCAAGCATTCACAAATCTGAGACTCGGAAAACAGAAGTAGCATTTTCGTTCTTAAAGTAAGTAATTTCCTCCTCACCGAAACTTGGCACTGCGTAAATTCCTAGTTCTCCATAGGGATCATTAATAATGGTACTCTGTACATCAAATACATTAATTTTAAGACTATGTACAATTATCACTGTGTAGTTACTTATAATAATTATAATTATTAATCTAGATGCTTTGGGGTTTTGGCTTACATTGAACATCAAATTGTAAAAGTGTAAAAGTAGAAAAGTGGGAGAGTGTGAAGGACCTTAATATTTACTATTTACAGTATACCTAGTTGAGCAAATATTCAACTTATTCCGGTAAACTTCAGGTTTTACTATCAGAGCGTTATCATTAACATGAACTTCATTCTGTATGATGTATGATTTAGTCAGCCTTTGGGTGCTGCTTAGTGATCTGCTCGGGGGTTCTTTATAACGTAACAATTATTTCTGTCTGTATGTGTGACAATTTTGGTAATTGTGAGTAGTTAAGAGGTTTGCATGTATGTATGAAATCAGCCTCCTTGATAAACATACATACAATGGAAAGTTAATAACTTCTTCAAACTTTCTGAAGTTCTGAATAAATTTGGCACGATTTTATTTTAGTCTTAACCAAAAATAATGTCCGGTAGTTCTATTTATTGTATTTTTTATGAAGTGATACTTCAAATTAGGAGACTGAAATTAAAACAATTTGAAAAATATGATTCTGATACAGGATGGAAATATTTACAATTTCGATGTTAACCAAAAGCAAGTTCAGATTTTTATATTTTCGATTGAAATTAAATTTGAAGTTACGAAGTTCAAAGAAAAGTGGCGAAACACAACATTGTTGGGAATATTTACAATGACTGATTAAGTACTAACCAAAAAGTATTAATCAAAAATAATAAGCCTGTTTGTTCTATTTTGTATTTAATTTGTATTTCAAAGTTCAAATCAAAGAAAAAAGCGGGGTGAATACTTACAACTCCTGATACAGGTTGGAAATATTTACAATTTCGATGCTGACCAAAAGTAAGGTTTAGATTTTTATATTTCCGTTTGAAATTAAATTTGAAATTACGAAGTTCAAAGAAATGTGAATGTTTCGTCACATTTTGGAAATATGTATTTACAATGATTGATTTAGTATTAATCAAAAAAAAGCCTGATTATTCTATTTTGTATTTAATTTGTATTTCAAAGTTCTAGTCAAAGAAAAAGGCGGGGTGGATATTGACAATCTCAATGTTAACCAAAAGTAAAATTCAGTAGCTGCAATTTTATAGATTAGTTAGAAATTAAATTTGAAATTATGAAGTTTAAAACATAAACTTATTCTCTAAATGTGAGTGTGATTCTCTATTAGAGGTGTTAATTGGGTTTCTTGCGCATTCTGTTGCATTGATGGAATGCGGCGTTTTGCGGATTGGATCTGCCGCCTTCTTCAGGTATGGATCTCCCTGAAAAGCGGGGATTGGTCTCGCCAAGGTCATATATTCTTATTCAAGTGACTTTCCCGGATGTAGACTTCTTGCCGGCACTAGAATTCGAAACTTGGTCAGTAATCGCTTTTTGGATTGTTAAGCACGTTCGTGAACCACTGAACTACGTAGTTCAGTAGCTAAGGACCGTGCTTAGCAATCCAAAAGCGATTACTGACTAAAGTTCGAATCCGAGTGTCGGCAGGAAATCTACATCCGGGAAAGCCATATGAACTAGAAAATACGTCTTTCCCAAGACCAATTTGCCGGTCTCAGGGTTATCCATACTTAAAGACGGGAGCAATCCAGTCCCAGAAACGTAGCATTCCTTCAATGCAACAGAGCGCACGAAAAAACCCAATTAACACATCTAATAAATTTATTATTAAGTGATGGGCATATTTACAATAATTTCAGTATTAACCAAAATAATATTTAGTAGCCAAGCCATTTTATTTCGTATTTTGTATTTAAAAGTTCAAATGAAAAAAATATGCGGTGAGTTTGTGCAACAACTGACGGAGGACGGGAATATTTACAATTTCGATGATAATCAAAAGTACTATTCAGTAGCTGTATTTTTGAAATTGAATTTGAAATTACGAAGTTCAAAGAAATGTGGCAAAACATAAAATTGTTATTAATGATTGATTTAGTACTAATTAAAAAAGCCTGGTTATTCTATTTTGTATTTAATTTGTATTTCAAAGTTTAAATCAAAGAAAAAACCGGGTTGAATATTTACAACTCCTGATACAGGTTGGAAATATTTACAATTTCGATGCTAACCAAAAGTAAGGTTCAGATTTTTATATTTCCGATTGAAATTAAATTTGAAATTACGAAGTTCAAAGAAATGTGACGAAACATAAAATTGTTGGGAATATTTACAATGATTGATTTAGTATTAATTAAAAAAACCCTGGTTATTCTATTTTGTATTTAATTTGTATTTCAATTTTATAGATTAGTTAGAAATTAAATTTGAAATTACGAAATTCAAAACAACGGTGAAACATAAATTTATTCTCTTAATTTTTGGTGAGTGTGGATCTCTATTAGAGGTGTTAATTGGGCTTCTCCCACACTCCGTTGCATTGATGAAATGCGACGTTTCGAGGATTGGATCTGTCCTCACATCAGGCATGTTTCGCCCTGAGAAGCGCTGATTGATCTTGAGAAAGTCATATAATTTTATTTATATATTTTTCCCAGATGTAAACTTATTGTCGGCACTCGAATTCGAACTTAGGTCTGTAATCGTCTTTTGGATTGCTAAGCACGTTCGTGAACGACTGAGCTTCGTAGTTTAGTGATTAAGGATCGTGCTTAGCAATCCAAAAGCGATTACTGACGAAGGTTCGAATCCAAGTGTCGGCAATAAAGCTACGTATGGGAAAGCCACATGAATAAGAATATATGTCTTTCTCAGGACAAATCTGCCCGCCTCAGGACGATCCATACCTGAAGAGGGTGGCAAATCCACTCCCAAAAAAGTCGCATTCGATCAATGCAATATACCTTAGTATGCAAGAAACCCAACACCTGTAATAAATGTATTGTTAAGAGATGGGCATATTTACAATGATTTCAGTATTAACCAAAATATTATTCAGTAGCCTAGGCCATTCTATTTCTTATTTTGTATTTAAAAGTTCAAATGAAAAAAGTTTAGTTCAACCAAAATAAGATTCAGTAGTGCCATTTTGCATAAAATTTGTAGTTTAAAGTTCAAATGAAAGAAAAATGCTGTGACTACTCCTACATGCTCGAAATATTTAGAAGGACTATTTACAAGGAATTCCCAATTTTATTGTTAATCAAAAGTAACTTCAATAGGTTCAATTATAGAGTGCAAACATAAAATTACAGATATGTAAATTTCAGGCCCTATTTCAGGCGCAATCAAAACTTTCAGTTGCTTATCTTGCTGCATTTTTAACAAAGATTTTACACGAAATTAAGTTTAAATTAAGAAAAGCTAGTAAAAAATAATTGATATTTTGAGAAAAAATAATATTCTGTGGCTTTACTGGCAAAGCTAAAGTTTTTGAGTAAGGAAGGCGAAGGATAGTGTTCAATAGGTTAACAACTTAACTGAAATTGGGGTATCTAAGAAAAATCTGATACCTTTGATAGTAACAATCGTAAGGTCAGATCTGTTCACTGAAAGCAACCCTTTTCAGTGAACAATTTTAGGGAAAATTAACGGGACTCAAATTAATTAAGTGGCTGGATATGTAAGCAATATAAAAATTGAAATCGGTGTGCCTCAGAATAGCTGATGCCTTCGAGATTAAAAATCTTAAGGTCAGATCTATTTATCATCAACGGCACATATTTGACAATATCACTGAAAGCAACCCTTTTCAGTGAGCAATGGTAATCTGTGGGAAAATTAATGGGATTCAAATTAATTTGTTTACTAACGTGATTGGTGTGGCTTATAATATCTGACACTTTTGATAGTAAGAATCACAAGGCCAAATCAGATTGCTTTCTTAGAATTAAAGAAAAAAGAAAATGCAAAGGAGGGCGAAGGATAGTGTTCAATAGATTAACAACTTAACTGCAATTAGGGTATCTAAGAAAAATCTGATGCCCTCGATAGTAAGAATCGTAAGGTCAGATCTGTTCACTGAAAGCAACCCTTTTCAGTGAACAGTGTAGCTTATAATATCTGACACCTTTGATAGTAAGAATCACAAGGCCAAATCAGATTGCTTTCTTAGAATTAAAGAAAAACGAAAATGCGAAGGAGGGCGAAGGATAGTGTTCAATAGATTAACAACTTAACTGCAATTAGGGTATTTAAGAAAAATCTGATGCCCTCGATAGTAAGAATCGTAAGGTCAGATCTGTTCACTGAAAGCAACCCTTTTCAGTGAACAGTGTAGCTTATAATATCTGACACCTTTGATAGTAAGAATCACAAGGCCAAATCAGATTGCTTTCTTAGAATTAAAGAAAAACGAAAATGCAAAGGAGGGCGAAGGATAGTGTTCAATAGATTAACAACTTAACTGCAATTAGGGTATCTAAGAAAAATCTGATGCCCTCGATAGTAAGAATCGTAAGGTCAGATCTGTTCACTGAAAGCAACCCTTTTCAGTGAACAGTGTAGCTTATAATATCTGACACCTTTGATAGTAAGAATCACAAGGCCAAATCAGATTGCTTTCTTAGAATTAAAGAAAAACGAAAATGCAAAGGAGGGCGAAGGATAGTGTTCAATAGATTAACAACTTAACTGCAATTAGGGTATCTAAGAAAAATCTGATGCCCTCGATAGTAAGAATCGTAAGGTCAGATCTGTTCACTGAAAGTAACCCTTTTCAGTGAACAGTGTAGCTTATAATATCTGACACCTTTGATAGTAAGAATCACAAGGCCAAATCAGATTGCTTTCTTAGAATTAAAGAAAAAAGAAAATGCAAAGGAGGGCGAAGGATAGTGTTCAATAGATTAACAACTTAACTGAAATTAGGGTATCTAAGAAAAATCTGATGCCCTCGATAGTAAGAATCGTAAGGTCAGATCTGTTCACTGAAAGCAACCCTTTTCAGTGAACAGTGTTAGGGAAAATTAACGGGACTCAAATTAATTCGTTTACTGAAGTGGCTGGAGATGTAAGCAATATAAAAATTGAAATCGGTGTGCCTCAGAATAGCTGATGCCTTCGAGATTAAAAGTCTTAAGGTCAGATCTATTTATCATCAACGGCACATATTTGACAATATCACTGAAAGCAACCCTTTTCAGTGAGCAATGGTAATCTTTGGGAAAACTAATGGGATTCAAATTAATTTGTTTACTAAAGTGATTTGTGTAGCTTATAATATCTGACACTTTTGATAGTAAGAATCACAAGGCCAAATCAGATTGCTTTCTTAGAATTAAAGAAAAAAGAAAATGCAAAGGAGGGCGAAGGATAGTGTTCAATAGATTAACAACTTAACTGAAATTAGGGTATCTAAGAAAAATCTGATGCCCTCGATAGTAAGAATCGTAAGGTCAGATTTGTTCACTGAAAGCAACCCTTTTCAGTGAACAGTGTTAGGGAAAATTAACGGGACTCAAATTAATTCGTTTACTGAAGTGGCTGGAGATGTAAGCAATATAAAAATTGAAATCGGTGTGCCTCAGAATAGCTGATGCCTTCGAGATTAAAAGTCTTAAGGTCAGATCTATTTATCATCAACGGCACATATTTGACAATATCACTGAAAGCAACCCTTTTCAGTGAGCAATGGTAATCTTTGGGAAAACTAATGGGATTCAAATTAATTTGTTTACTAAAGTGATTTGTGTAGCTTATAATATCTGACACTTTTGATAGTAAGAATCACAAGGCCAAATCAGATTGCATTCTTAGAATTAAAGAAAAAAGAAAATGCAAAGGAGGGCGAAGGATAGTGTTCAATAGATTAACAACTTAACTGAAATTAGGGTATCTAAGAAAAATCTGATGCCCTCGATAGTAAGATAAGTTGGATATAATGGGCGGGATTCAAATTAAAATGTTTAAATTAAATTAAAAAAGTGGAAGTGGTTGAAAATTCTTGTAAAAGACTTAATTCTGAAAATAGGCAAAGCAAAGGAAATTTAGCTAAAATGCTAAAAAAGCAAAAATAGTGGCGGTTTCTGTGTTGTAAACAAGTATTTTGAAATTCGCCATGTTGTTTAGGGGGTTTTTAGCCTTAATCTTCCACGTTGGCTAGACGGCTTGGAAGATGGGTTAGGATGTAGAGGAAAGGATAAATGAGGATGGTCAGGATGTCGGGTTAGGACATGATCTCTTCAATATATGGAAGTGAAAGAGATCATGAGCTCGCGTAGGCAGGGTTGCTATGTTCCTGAAGTAGATCTATTCTCCACCGGGTTCGCAGAGAAGTATCTACCCGCTACCTCTCGACAGGACGAACATCGATGGACAAAACATATAATACAGTGGAGACCCCGACAATATAAGAGGAGCGTTGGAAGACCTCAGAGACGCTGGCTCGATGATATCAAACATAAAGTGGGAAGAAATTGGAACCAGCTGACACAAGATAAAAAAGCATGGAAGAAACAAGGGGAGGCCTATGTCCAGGAGTGGACTGTTGGACTGTTAGGGGCTGTTGAAAGAAGAAGAAGAAGAAGAAACAAGTATTGACTTAGTTAATGCTTAAGTTTTTGAAAATTGTAGCACTAATCACGAAGATTTACGTAAATTTCAACATTTTTTTCAGTTTTAGTTTTCAACTGAAACTGAAAAAAAAGTTGATATTTACAAAATCTTTAGTAAAACTAGAAATTTCAAACAATCGATTATTTGTTTTTAACAAAGCCGAACTTAGGGTTTTGACTACTTCAGGTGAAATTATAGTTCGTAAATTTTATTTAGAATTAGATAAAAAAATTTAAGATTTCTTACTTAACTTTACAGATCGTCGAATTATTTAAATTAAATTAAAGCTCTAAAACGTGCCTTTGCAAAAGTAGAGCTTTAACCAAATATTTTGCTTAAATCTCTGCTGCCCTTGTTGATCAAACCTTAAAAATAGTTTTTTTTTATCACTTTAGCCTGTGAGATTTTGTATAATTATTTGAAGTGGAAGTGTAAAGGTATAACTTGTCACTTTCGAAAATCACAAAGTTTTAAAGAATTTGTGTACATTTGAATGGCCAACCCCACGAATTTTACTAAACAGAACATGTTTTCGTAGTTGTGTGTGCTGTGACAGAATATTACGTCTTTACACTGTCGCAAACCATTCACCATAGTTTAGGCCGATTTGAAGAAAATGGCATATTTGAAAAGTTATAGCCAAAAGCCAAAAGAAAATACGAAAGAACATATAAATAATGTTAAGCTATTTTTTTATTTGCTACATTTAGCCTAGACGATCATATATATTAAACCTACTACTTTTCATTGTCCTAACATACGCTAATCACTACTAATTGTTAATGGCGATCATATACACTAACCAACTAAGCGGTGAATGTGACAGACGCTTTTAATTATTTGAATACATGAATATATTATTTTTCAACAGCTATGACATCTATTAAATATTACTTCTACATTAATTTTTTTTTTGTTGAGAGGAGAAAGTTGGGTTAAATCTATTTTCTGAACGGTGGTGCCAAAATAAGTTGCGTTGGTGTTGAAATTAAATTTAAGAAAATTTTGGAAATTAATATGAAGGATCGTTTGAATTTTCTTCGTCGGAAAGCTCGGAATATTTATTAATAAGAAAGTGTATTTTCTCCTACTCCGGATATTTTTTAATATTTTGCCATATTGAGAATTGTAACGTTAATCAACAACAACCTTATTTAAGACGCACATAAAACATTAATTCATACTTGGTATTTATTTTCTGAAGTAACACTGCCAGTTGTACCATTATTTAAAGTTTTTTTTGACCTCTCTTGAACATCAATTTGACAGCTATTTAGTATCCATCTACTTGACAACACAGCCATATATGTGAACAAGCAATGAAACATAACATCAAGAACAAACACCTACGGACAACACTACCATTTACTACCCAATCTACTATCAATTTGTGCGAAAGTAACTGCGTTTCTGGTAATATGTACAGGTCTTATTTCCAGCTATTGCTAAATATGAACATAACTCCGGTATCGTGGAATCGACTGAGTTACCAGTAAGTTAAAGTGGAAACTAAAAATTTAGAGATATCAAAAAGAAATAAGTGATCCGGTTACTTACAGTGTTTCTACTCTATCTGTAACTACATCTACACCTATATACTCTAGAGTAACACTAATCTACTCTATTTATATTGAGTGTTGTTAAACTCTTTATTTGTGAGAGAAAGGTTGAACTCAGAAATACTAACAGAAAGATACTAGTTACAAATTTTTACAGCGCAAGGAGATGTAGGTAGTTGTTAAAATTCGAAAAGTAAGGTGATTTTTTCGTTTTATATTTTTTTGGTTATACAAAACTTAAACTGGCAAACCATTGGTTATAATCAGAAAAGATGGTGAATTTTAAAGGTTCTGGTGAAATTATTTTCGTGGAGTTTAACGTTTTAGGGTTGTTTTAAAGTAACAAAAGGTTTGGAGTTAAAATTGTTTTCAGGGCGTAAGAAGGATTTTTTTTACATTTTATACTTTGTGATTATACAAAACTACCAAAAAAGTGGGCTATAACCAGAAAAGTTGCTGGATTTTAAAGGTTGTAGTGGTGACTTTTCTTTTTGTTTTAAAGCAACAAAGTTATAAAGTTTTGGGTTTCATATTTTCGAAATAAACATCAAATGAAGGTTGAATGTGCGCCAATTAATCTTAACTAATTATTAATATTAAATAAAGTATGGATTAAAATTAGCTTCCGGTCATAAGCAAGTCCTAAAATACGGGATTTTTTACGTTTTAAACTTTTCTGATTATGCCAAACGAACTCTCAAAAAAGATTGATTATAATCAGAAAACATGCTGCATTTGGAAAGGTTCTCATGAAAATTTTGGCAGAGATTCCTAGTGTTTAACGTTTCAAGGTTTTTATTTAAATGTTACAAAACCTTTGGGTTTTCTATCTCCAAAATAAAATATAAATAAATGTTGAAAAGTAGAAGCGGAAAACTATTTTGTTGGAAATTGATGGAGTTTAACATTCCAGAATTTTATTTTAAAACAACAAAACCGTAAAGTGTTGGGCTTTCTATTTCCAAAATAAAATTTAAACAAACATTGAATGTGCGCTAATTAATCGCAAATAAAAGATTGTTAATATTAAATAAAGTGTGAGTTTAAATTATTTTCTGGGCGTAAGCAAGTTCTAAAGAAGTAGAATTTTTCTATATTTGTTACTTTGAGTTATACGAAACTTAAGCTGCCAAAAAAGTTTGAGTATAATCAGAAAAGGTGGAAATTCCTGGAGTTTAATGATTCAGGATTTTCGTTTTAAAGTAACAAATTACTAATTAATCCTAACTAAAATATTAATATTAAATAAAGTGCCTGTTAGAATTTTCCGGGTATAAACCGGTTTTAAAGTCACAGGATTGTCTTATATTATCTATTCTGATTACATCAGGGTTAAACTGTCAAGAACACTGTTTATAATCAGAAAAGATGTTGAATCTGAAAAATTCTGATAAAGGAGATTCAATGTTTTTACAATAACAAAACCTAAAGTTTTTGGGTTTTCCATTTTCGAAATAAACATTGAATGTGCGCTAATTAATCATAACTAAGATATTATTAATATTTAATAAAATGTGACTTAAAATTAGTTTCCGGGTGTAATTCTAAAGTAATAGGATTTTTTATATTTCCTGCTTTTCTGATTACAAAACTTAAACTGGTAAAAAAAGGTTGATTGTAAATGGAAAATCTAAAAGATTTCCGTCAAAACATTTCAGAGTTTTGGTTAAGTAACAAAACCATAAAGCTTTGGGGTTTCTATTTAAAAAAAGGAAGGCTAAGAGGCGAAACTAATTTACAGCTTTTTAAATCAGTTTAAATTATGCAAAAAATTCAGAATATCCTGTTTATAGTTTAAGTTCTGTAACGCCGAGAAATTAAATAAGGATTAACAACTGAATTATTGGCAGAATTAAAATAATAAAATCAGGAAATTAGGCTGGAGCTTGAAGGCAATGAAAATTTAAATCCTGCCAATATCAGAAGTTTAAAATAATTCCATAATAATAATTGAGGTAAGGAGGTTCGTCGCCAGAGTTAACGATTAACACCTAACATTTACAATGTAGACGTAGAAAAGCATTTTATCCTACCCAACAAAATGATCAAAGTTGATGGTTATAAAGTTACTAATTGGGAAATTTGTAGGCCTCCCTGTTGTAAGGATTGGAATTGATATTTCAAGAATATTTTATTTGATTGATGCAACAGCTTTGAATTGAAATAAGCAAAGTGGTGAATTTTGAGGATTTGGCCTACAAATTTTTATTAAAACACAAACATTGACAAAATTGAAAGATATGTCTACGTACTTGTACTAATTGGAGCTCAAATAATATTAAATTGACCATCAAGTTACTTTCCCTCCTTATACTTTCGGAATTTTCTGACCGTTCTATTTCTTATCAGTTATTTTTATTGTGTTGATTCTCAAGGTTTGTGCATTGTGGTTTAAATTAAAACAAAAGATAAAATATCCAAAATTCAAAATATCATAACTTGGCGTTTTAAACGGGGCGAATAGTTTATTGAGGGACGAGTATGAGTGGTTAAAAATTCCTAATCGTTTATAATCTATCAGAATAGTTATGTAAATTAGAGTTAATGTTATTTTGAATTATATTAACATTCGTGGAAGACTTGGGTTTGACTAACATAAATACACATCTTACAAGCATTAAAAAATAAAAATAACCTATAATTATCATACGTCGTTTATGGTTTGGATTGCTGCTGGTATTTCGTGTTTTATAACCTGCCATTACCAGACCAAGGTAACTTGAGTAGCTGATGAAATTTTAAAAAATCCAAGGAAGCACATCTAAATTTTAATGGGGTATGGGTAACTATGGGTAACTATTAATTACGTATTTCAGTTTAAATTGACAAGGTTTCTAGTAGAATGAGTCAAATTGCAGTTTTTGGTTGTTTTAATTTGCTAAAATCTATCGAAGTTGTTGGATACCTGTTTAATCGATCACGGCAGAGTTCCAGGGTGTTTCTTTGGATGTTTTTAACATCAATTTCTGTAATTTTGTAAATATTGTACTTGCATTCAGGCGCTAAACGCTACAATAATATAATTTAAAAATAAAACTACAGCTAATTTTGATGAATTTAACAAAAGCGGAACTTGGGAAATCATGAAATAAACTGTGCACTACTAGTAAGATAAAACGCCAAACGAATACATATTTTTTTTGTATTTTTATATGCTTGAGATAAGTAATATTATGAAACTTTGTTGGTTCTACAGTACTTCAAAGATTGCGGCCTGTGAATTACTAAACAACACACAGAAAACTAAATTTGAATAACCTATTCAGAATCTGTTCATTGCAGTAAACTATTAAAAATGTTTTGATACGGTATTTGCAGTCGGTCAGTGGATAATTAAAAATCTTGAAAGCACATACCCTGAAGTACTATATTAGCGGAATTTTCAGCAAATGTTCTATTATCCAGGACTATTCTTCTGAGCTGGTTATGGGTTAAGCGGAAACGGATATGTTAGGCGATGTTATTTCATGCTTCACACCATCAAGTTGAGGGTGAGATCTTTGTTCTGTGGAAAATATTAAAGCATTAGTTTTGTTAATAGCTATAAAATCACGAAAATTGCAGGTTATTTGTTGTTAAGGGTTTTGCTGTTCGATTTTAAGCAAAATTGCTATTTTTGTAAATCAAAATTCGAACTGAAAAATATAAATTTGTGAAAAGGGTCTGACAAAATGATTTGTTAATGTTATTTCGTTTAGAATTGACTAAAAAATATAATAAATCGGAATAAAATTCATAAAATCGTACAAAATTGCAAATACGTTTTACAAAATAAAATACTGATGATATTATTTATTTTAAATAATAATAAAACGAATCTGGGCGGATGTTTTAAAATCAAACAGAAATCACTAACCAATCACAAATAAACTGGAGTAAAATAAATTGAGTATGTAAAATCATTGAAATATATGCTTACCATTAATTTGATAAGCGGTGATATATTAATTCCAGTTACGTCCATTATGAAATATCGAAATGAAGAGACTGTAGGTGTAGATCATGTAGGTTACGCCGAGAAGGTAGAGCAAATAAATCAGAAGAATACGCAAGATATGATTCCGTTTACTCTGTTTTCCGTTGCGATTTCCGGTCTGTGACAAATAAACCATGATTTTCATTACATATCCAGTCATAGCAACATAATAGACAATGTATTCCGCCGGCATATCGACGAAAGATTGTTTAAAATTCCCAAAAAATTGCAGATAAATATCTTGGGTGTTGCTATAGACAAAGCTGATCGTGAATAGGGCAACACAATAAACAACTGAAAAAATATAGTTTTAATTGTATTATTATGTAAATTTTAAACATTTGTTCAGATTTCTCTAAATAAAAAAGGGTGCAACTGTTATATAAATAAACAAAATAGCTATAAATAAATAAGCTGGCTGCAGCAGGGATAACTAATAAAAGCAGCAAAATTAATATTTTAGTAAAGTTCTGAATAAAAAAAATTTAATACAAGCAGTTAGTGTTACTGAAATTCAGCTTTCTTTTAACAATTAAGAAAATATAAAATTTGTGCCTTACAACAGTTGGGTTAAAAGTTAAAAATTCAGGAAGCAAGCAGCTTTCAATTCTTAGAATTACCCCATTTCCAGTTATATTTAAATGAAAAATAAAATTGAAAATAAATTTTCAATTCGTCGATTGTTAGTTTAATTTTTGCAATTATGAACCAAACACGCCAGAAATGAAATAAGTCGAGGTTTGTGGTTTCTAGAACATTGTGTTGAAGATTTCTAAGTTTAATTAAGTTGTCAGTTTTTCTTTTAGATTAAATTTTGCTGAATTTGTAATTATTTAATTTACGAATCAAAGTCCAAACCTCAATTTGAATCTAAGTTTGGGATCGTTCCAGTTAAAAGTGAGAATGGTTTTGGTTAAGATTTCTAAATTAGTATGGACGCTAAACTATAATTTGGAATCTAATTTCTTCTTTCAATTTCAAATTTCATTTTCAATCTTTACACTTTATAGGTACTTCAACCTTCAGCTTTCAAACTCTAATCTTCAGACTTCAGAATTTCAAAGCTATTGTAACGTTTTAAAAACGTTTATTTAAAACTTCGGTTCGTGGTGTGAATTATTTATTAACAAATTTAAATAATGCAACAATTAACACGAAACAACAACTTAAAACTATAATAGATAGATAACTTATTTTCTAAATATGTGTCACTTTTTCGGACTTAATTTCAAATTGGCTTCACGAAGTCTTTGGAACACTTCTTTTAGATGTCTCAGGTGTTCTTCAAATGACTTGCCAACTACAATCACGTCGTCCAGATATACCAGGCAGGTTTTCCAGGACAATCCCCTCAAAATGGTTTCCATTAGGCGCTCGAGGGCAGCCGGAGTATTGCATAGGCCAAAGGGCATAACTGTGAACTGCCATAGTCCCGAGCTGATAGTGAACGCAGTCTTCTCTCGATCTTCAGGTTTCATTTTAACTTGCCAATAACCACAACCTTCAAGTCTAGTGTCGAAAACCACCGCGAACCAAGTGTCCAAAGTGTCATCAATGGATAAACTGTCCTTCTTCGTGACCTCATTAAGCTACTAGGTCCACTGGTGATGCCCACGGGCTATTCAATGGCATTTCGAAACTAAAGCTTTATGGATCTGGAATTGCAAGCAAACCCCAAAGAAGCGTTGTTAGAAGAGAACCATTCTAACAACGCTTCTTTGAGGCGTGCTTACAATTCCTTTTTCGTTCCTGCCGTATTCAATTCCCTTTCTTCCAATTCTCTTCTCAAATCGGCCACTTTCAACTCGTACAGCGATTTCGTTGCTATTTCACTTGTTTTTAAACACTCAATTTTTAAGCTCTCTTTTTAATTCACACCGAACACCCCATACCTAACACCAATTGTAACGTTTTTAAAACGTTTAGTTAAAACTTCGGTTCGTGGTGTGAATTATTTAGTAAAAAATTTAAATAATGCAACAATTAACACAAAACAACAACTTAAACACCAAAACACAACACTAACTAATTTATTTATACAGTTTGTTTATTTATATTCACGTATTCGTACTCAATCCGCGTACATTTTATTAACCGAGCACTTGATCGCGGCGGTAGCTTTTGGTAGCTCGCTGGTAGTATACTGCCTCCGTCGCTCACGAAATCACACCTTTATACCTGACCGCGGAGGCTTTCGAGTGTAATGTGGATCGCCCCAGACTTTTCTCGAACAATGAATGAGTCATAGAATAGTCTCGACCAGCTGATGCATACGCGCGAAATAATTCACGTCCCGCCTGACAGCTGGCAGGGCTCTTTACACTCACTATCCAATTTTGTATTTAAAATTTCTAACTTTAAACTTCAAATTCAAATTTAAAATTTGAAATTTTAACCTTCGCATTTTGTTCTTTAGAAATGTCTAAAAACTTCAAACTTCTCTTTTCAATCTTCGACCTTCAACCTTCAATGTTCAAATTTAAAAGTCAAATTTCAGAGCTCCCAAATTTTGATTTCAAATTTCGATCTTGAAATTTCAAATTGCAAATCTTAATTTTTGTTTTTAAACTCCAATTTGGATATGCATTTAAATTCTAACATTTTAGCTGTCGTATTTTTAAAAAAATTTAAACTACGAATTTCAAACTACGGCCTTCAATTTTCAACTTTTAAACTTCAAACTTTTAACCTTTGCTCTTCAAAATTCAAATTTCAAGTTTCAAAGATCTCAAATGTTATATTTCAGATTGTATATTTGCAATTTCTAGCTTCAGACTCCAAGTGTAAAATTTAAAATTTTAATTTTAGTCTTTAAATCCCAATTTTGAATTCTCTATTTAAATCTAATTCCAAATTTTAGCTTCCAAAGTTTATTTCTTTTTAAATTCAAACTAGAACCTTCGGCCTTCAATTTTCAATTTTTAGACTTCGAAACCTCCAACCTTCAACTATCTCAAAAATTTCAAATTTTAAAGTTTAAATTTCAAATTTCAACAATTCCAAATTTCGCTAATATCAAATTTGGAAATTCAAATTTCAAGTTGAAGCACAAGCTTCATTCAAACTTTAGAGAGTTAACATTCACTTAATTTTGTTGTAGATTAATCTCTGAAGTGATGATCTTTTTCAATTGAATTGATTAATTAAGAATTTAATTCGAATTCCTTAAATATCAAAAAAACGAAAACTGGATTCAATTTCAGAGTTCCAAAAGTTGATATCCATAGTTTGGTTATTAAATTTAAAATCTGAAGTTTAATCCAAAGTTTAGAGTTTTGACAGAGATTCAAGTTTTTGGTCGAAGTTTTAGAATTTCAAGTTTATGGATTTCGCAGACAAATTTGAAATTCAAATTTAAAAAATAAAATTCGGAGTTTCAGAATTTTCAAATGCGAAAATATTATTGAATACTTGACAGCTCTATTTAAAATTAAATCAAATTATTTATTACGAATCGGTTTTATGTTTTATATTTCAGAATAAAAATTGAATTATTGCATTAAAATGAAATTCGGTTTGCTATTTTGTGTGTAAAACGGTTCCATTACTTAGAAGTGATGATTAAATTTTGGTTTAGTTGTTATAATTTATTAAAAAAAAAATTTTATTTTTCAATAAAGATGTAAATATTTCCTGAGAAAAGTTAGACGTTTTTGACATTTTGTTTTTTACTCAGGGAAGTTTGAAGGAAGAACGTAATAGAATAACGTATTTTTATCGACATCCCTTTTCTTCAAACTACCCCTAAAAATTTTCAAGCAGAATTGCTTGAAAATAGAAATATTTCCTTTTGATAGGTTTTGAATATTCTTCGGTTTCTAAATTTTAACATAACCACGCTGTAACTGTAATTATTATTTATTTCAGAATTATACTTTAATGTTGAAATTAATTTTTTCTCAAAGGTGGCTAAATTGACAAAGACCAAAGGGTTGAGAAATTCTAAGGTTTTTCAGGAGAATTTCAATTTGTAAGCAGTTCTGTTTAGAAAGTCTTTAAGGGTTGTTTAAATCCCCTGAAGGGAAGATGGGTAGATCGAAGCATTTCTAAAGAAATCTTTCCCGAAGAATTTTCGTCTAAAGAGTTATATCTAAGAACAGAGCTTGAAATGAGCTTTTGATTTGTTTTATAAACGCCTAACATTACCCGGTAAATTTTTTGAAGTAGGGCGAAAGCTCCAATTCAGTATTTGCCTTTTTGTTTAAATACTTTTTGGAAACACCTTGTAGCTAGCTAGAAATTTATTTATTTAATTTTATATTGGCCGTAAATTTTCCGAAAATCACGAAAAATCGTTGAGAATGTTTAGATAAACATTTCGTCCTTTCGAATGCCGGTTCTAAATTCTGCTTTATATTATCAAAAATGATCTTACAGAACTGGACCAATTCGCTAATGGAAAGCTTTAAAGTCAATTTCTCCAATGCAAGCAAATTTAATAAACTGCTGTTTATAGATTGATGCACCAACGCCAACTGGGTTACGATTGACGTTTACTGGTGATTCCACGTATCAATAATTTTATTAGCTTTCACTGCCTATATTTCGAGGAAATTAGGGAGAAAACTTGCACCTCCTGCATGTGTTTGAATTATCAAACAAATGTTAATTATTGGAATTGCCCTAATTAAAATGGGAATTTACTTGATGAAATTTTGAATTTGATATTGTAGTAACTAAGGTTTTAGTGAAACATTTCAAAATTATAACATGCGCGGGGCCAAAGATTTAGATTTTTAAAACCACCTTTTGAGTTAGATTTAAATCTTTAATTTAAGACCTGAACTAGTAAATTAAAATAAATAGTTAAAAAGTAAGGTTTTATCCTTAAACTAAGAACCTGTTTAAATTTTTTGAAATTTACTTGTCAGTAAGTTATTTAAACGTAGTTTATATTGTTTATAAAGGTTGTACACATTAGAATCTGGCCAATTAAAAAAATTCGAAACCATTAAACAAAGTTGCCTAGGCGCACAAAATTTTGCAACGACACATTAAGAATGTTAAGAAGAATTGTGGAAATCTTCCATTTTAAAAAGGTTTCGGGAATGTCTCACTGCAGATAGAAAGCCGGGAAGTGGAGGAAAGCATGCTATACGATATCCCGAAGTAGAGAGAAAGGTTTTGGAGTTTTTTTGTTTTATCAAGAATCCTAAAATTTCGATTAGACATGTAGCAAAAACGGTAAAAATACAAGTTCCTACATACAAAAAGTAAAGAAGTGAGCAGGTTTAAAAAGCTTTAAAGCTTAAGTCGTCCCTAACCTTAATTAAAAGACCACTTAAGAAAAATCAATTAAAAATTAAAATTTGTGATGAAAATGAATTTAAAAGAATGCTAAATGAAAAATTCTCCAGAGGCCCTTTTGAAAACAATCCCCATGTCACTTCAGATGATATGTGGAGAAAGGCAAAAAATTTAATTAACCATGCAGCTAAAGAAATTCCTAAACCCGCTCAGACAATCAAGAACCAACACTGGATCACAGACGATACGCTAAAGATAATAGAAGAACGTCGATAACTCAAAAACTCATGTCTAGACACAACTAAACAAACAGATACAACGTAAATGCAGAGCGGACGAGAATAATTACTTAATAGAAATGTGCAAGAAACCGCAAGAACATGCTGACAATAATAATACCAAAGATCTGTACAGATTAATAAGAAAGATCAACTGATCAACCATCGATTTAGCCCAAGAACCTGGTCTTTTCGTAATAAATGTGGAGAAAAAATAACAGATATACAAGAAATATTAGAGGTATGGAGACTTAATTGTGAGGAGTTATTTCAAGACCAAGATCCTAACATCAATATAAATCCTGGGAAACAAGAACCACAAATATTGAAGGATGAAATCACAGCAATAAGAAAATTAAAACCTGACAAAGCCGCAGGTATTGATAAAATACCGACAGAAGTAAGTAAAACTGTGGATGAAAATGGAACAGATATTTTCTATAAGATTTGTCAAAAAATATGGATAACTGGAAAGTGGCCAATCGACTGGACGACATCAATATTTCTTCCGATACACCAGAAATGATCAAAGAAAAAATGCGAAAATTGTAGACTAATAGCATTGATGTCATACGCCAGCAAAATCTTACTCCTGGGCGGCAAGGCAAACAAACGAATCGGTCCTATAAGAAAAATAAAGAAACCACAACGGCTTTCACAGATTATCTACTCACGTATTCTAAAATTCTTTGGGCATATTTTAAGAAAAGATAGTAACAACTTAGAAAAACTTATAATACAAGGAAAAATTGAAGGCGTAAGACCAAGAGGAAGATCGCCAAAACGATGGTGTGACCAAATAAAACAGCTCGCCGAATATTCAGTTCAGACACAGAGATAGATGGAGGGAGATAGTAAGACAAGCCACGGACACAGAAGAGTAACATACGATCACGACACTTCTGCAAAGAAGTTACGGCGAAGAAGAGGAAGAGAAGATCTTTATGTAATAAAAGTATAATTTATACTCGAACCAGTGACCAGAGTTTGGCGTGCACAACCTTTAGTTAAGTGCAGAATTCCATTGAAGTTTATATTGGAAGTTTAATGTTTACATAATGAGAAATCGTCCTTATCAACTGAAACTGATACATTACTACAAGTAATTATTTGGTTTATGAATGTGAATTAGACATTTATTATCAAGTTGATATTAAATCGCTATGAAGTATAGCTTATTATAAATAAAGTTTGTTTAAAATTCTCACAGGGTGAATCATTGTTAAGGTTCGTTTTCACGTGACATCAAAGTCATGACTTTTATCGTCATAACACTAACGTCACGACATTTTCCTTCGTGAAAACAGGCCACCGCCTGTTACAACACACACGAAGCGGTTTAACCAGTTGAGGAACGTGAAATTTGGCTTCAATGCAATGCACAAAACTGCTAGAAAAATGCGTACGTGTGACCAGATCCATTTAAAACTAAAGAAACATGTACCGCTCGAAGCAATAAAAACGCTTCGGTTCATCAGACGACCGAGCGTACGCGCGGTGGTGGATGCCGCTTTCTCGCCGCGCGTTGTAGTGTGAACAGCTCTATTTAGTTACATTACAGCATCTGTCGAGGCGGTGGCCGATTCCGCGGCTGACTCGGCGAAAACTGCCTAGTGTGTTTTTAGCCTTACTGTCGCGACATAATTTTAACGTGACATTCACGTGCTTTACCTGGTACCTCGTGTGTTGATGTAAACAGTGTTGTTTGGCATTATTATAATTATTATAGAGTGTTCTGTGATTATTATTAAACAAACATGGAAAACTTAGCCAGTGTCGTTTTTTGTTCGAAATTTTACTAAAATTAAAAAAATAGAAACCTCAAAAATTTCTTTGGGAATTTGCGTTGAATAAATTCGACCCTGCCATTAATAACGCCCTAAAACTGACTAATATTCAATTAAATATATTTTCAAAAATTGGAAAACGAAATTTTTCCCTTGCCTTTTAAAGGTTTAATATTTCAGCATTATTCTCCCCATGTAAATTACAGAAGGCGATTATCAAAATATTAATAATTGGAAAAATATCCAAAAAATCGATTTATTCAGTATAATGATACTGATAATTTGAAAAATGCTAAAAGTAAATATTTTATGCAAAAAGTAAAATCTTTACTAGAAAATCGATTTTCTGAAAAAATTACAAACTAAAGCTCGAAATAAAGTAAAACTTATTGTAAAAGTACACGAAAACAATTTTCAGGCTTGGTTTCATAATTCACAAAAGAAAAACCAAAGTGTACAACAGGATATAATCATATCAAAGTATAAGTAATCCTCTAAAACCCTTTTAGTGATTAGCAAATTTTATGAATAATACGTGTTGTTTCAATTTCAATCGGAGGATAGCGTCTTTTTACAGAAACAAGGGTTTTCGTT
Organism: Melanotus villosus; assembly: GCA_963082815.1. Taxonomy (NCBI): domain Eukaryota; kingdom Metazoa; phylum Arthropoda; class Insecta; order Coleoptera; family Elateridae; genus Melanotus; species Melanotus villosus. The sequence continues at coordinate 36,805,355 of OY720427.1, read as the reverse complement.
CAGATTTGTTCAGTGCAAATTTTAAGTATAAAATAACTTTAGCTTTTTATTCATTCTCTAAAAATATCTTCAGGGCGTTATAAATAACAGAGTTGAATTTACTTATCTCCAAAGATATTTCTGGGGTTTCTCATTTTTTTTAAAGAAATTACCAGGAAAATGTCTGCCTTTAAAATGTTTCAAAGTGAAAAAAAAATTTCCAATCCTACCAAATATTTTTGGCGCTTGAGTGGTAAAACTGATATTGATAATTTTGGGGTATCTCAGGTTGATTTTAGGAAATTTCTACGAAAATGTCAGATTTGAAATATTTTACAGTGACAACTAGGAGTTCAATTTTCAAAATTTTTTAAAAAGGAATTCTCTCGCAGAGATTCGTGAAAACCTTTGTTTTACCAAATTGGCATATTTTTAGGTTTTCCTGAAAACTGACAAAAATGACGAATTTAAATCACATGAAAATATTTTCAAACGTTTTCGTAAAAATTTCCACCTTTAATAAAATAAGTCTGTAACCAAAGCTCCGAAACCTCAATTTTTACTCTAAAATATTTGAATCCGACATTTTCGTGAAAATTTTGCTAAAACAAATAAAAACTGAGCGCTCTAAAAATCTCTTCGAAGATTTTCGTGAAAATAGTATTTTTGCCATCCTAGCTATTTATAACGCTTTCAAAACAAATTTTTAGGTTTTCCTGAAAATATTTTGAATTTAGAAAAATTACAATTTAGCGCATTCAAACCAAATGCAAATCTTTTGAAGCCTTTCGTGAAAATTATATTCCTAAATAAAATAAATAAAGAATTAGAACTCGGAGAGCTCCCTTTCTACTTTAAAATATTTTATGCCAAATATTGTACTGGAAATTTCGCTAAAACAAAGAAACGGAGGAATTTAAAAATTCCTACGCAGATTTTCGTGAAACCCTTTGTTTTATTAATCAATGGCCCTTTAAATTGCCATATTTTTAGGTTTTTCTGAAAACTGACAAAAATTACGAATTTAAATCAAATGAAAATCTTTTCAAACGTTTTCGTAAAAATTGCCCCCTTTAATAAAATAAGTCTGTAACCAAAGCTCGGAAACCCCCGTTTTTACTCTAAAATATTTTAATCCGACATTTTCGTGAAACTTTCGCTAAAACAAATAAAAACTGAGCACTCTAAAATTTTCTTCGAAAATTTTCGTGAAAATAGGATTTTACCAATTCTAGCTATTTATAACGCTTTCGAAACAGATTTTTAGGTTTTATTTGTTTTATTTAATAGTGCAATTTTCAGGAAAACAATTTTTCAGGCGTTTGAGCTTCGTAAAACTGTTATTTTTCTAAGTTCGAAATATTTTCTGAAAATACCTAAAAATTTGTTTATTTGCAAAAAGTTCTAAGTAACAGGGTTATATTGATAAAACCGATATTTAACGTAGTTTTGAGGTTTCTCAATTTGTTAGTTTTAGGGAAATTTTCACGAACGTGAAATACTAAAGGGAAACGGGGTTTTCCGGGCTTTAAGTTTAAAATTATTTTATTCAAAAACAACAATTTTCACGCATTTAATAAAATTTCGATTTTTCTGAAATCAATTAAAATTACCCATAATATTTTCTGGAAAGTACCTAGGAATTTATTTGAATTTTTTGCGAAAAAATCGCAAGGGCACTTAAAATTTTTTCAGCAGGATGACATCGACAAGTTAAAAAATCGCTGATAAATTGGGGGATTTATCGCTGCAAAATCATGAACACACAACAAGGAAAAACAAGAAAATCAAAAAATCCTAATCATAAAACAAAGAATTGTAATAAAGTTCCTTTATTCCAAGCAGTTTTACAAAGGAACTTTTCATAAACGTGTTTCAAATAAAAATTAATTCCTAAGCAACTAATTCTTTACTAGTTTGATTAACATAAAAACATTTAACACTTATTGAGGAACTTGCACCCAAAGTTAGATAGACAAGTCCTCAAGGATCAAAAAGCAAAAAAAAAAAATTCTTAATAAAAGTAAGAAAATCAAAAACTTACCAACTCTGGCAACGAACAGATGGCCCAATTGAGATTTAGCTGGGTATAGGAAAGGGGTGTTGCGTCCCATCTGTAAAATAGAAGCACAAATTAGTAAATTTTTCAATTAAAAAAAAAAAAAAAAAAATTATCGGTCACAATTGTTAAAGTCCAGAAACATGAAATTTGAAAACAATAAAACTTACCTTATGTGATGCGCTACACACGTTTGAATTTTGCGCCGTTAAATAAGTTAATGCGAGTATTCCGCTGGGGAATTACCGTTTTATATAGAAAAGCTTGGAGGGGAGTACTACCGTTTCAGCCCCCCTTTTTTGATTCAGCCAGAACCAATCGTTGCGAAATCCTTCCACAACCAGGTACGCCATTTGCGGATAACAATTTTGCACGTTGTTACCTAGCCAAACCCAGTTCCCGGTATGTTTTTGCATTAAAAAAGATAGGATTAGGACTTAACAGAACGTAAATTAGACAAGAACAGAAATTAAATCAACGCACGCCGACAATTTTAACACCGATTAGAAGTTTGGCAGAAGTTTATACCGAAATTTAATTTTCCACACAGGGGTATATTTTAGATTAATCCTTGTAAGGTATACACATTTATTAAATAACTTTACTGTAAAATATTGAATAATTTTAAGCCTTATTGTTAAAAAATACAATAATTTTGCATATTTCGCTCATATGTAAAACGGTTACGTAGAATTGCGATATTGAATTGTTTTTGGTTAGCTCGCCATATCAAGTGTAATCCTGTTATGAAATCGATTACCAAATAAAATAAATACAATAAAACCAGAAATTACGAAGAAAAACTGCTGAAATCTATAAATATACGCTTAAGCTACACAAATCCTTTCGATATAATTTCTATTTCATATTTCGCTTACATTTTCTGAAATTTAAAAGACTTTATTATTTATTCTTGAGCATTATTTAAATATGCATTGCTGCTAAGACCTCTTTTATTTCATACTAAAGGGTGACAATCTAGTGTAATTTCTTGAAAATCGATTTTCTTTAAATGCAAAACAGATGTCGTTTTAGTAATTTTTATTAATTTTTCTTTCCTTGCAGATCATATTTTTGTATGAAATCTGATTCGATTTTGCGAAGAACTTCGGTGATTTTTACGTATTTATTATTTTTTCAGGACATATTTAGTAAAATCAGAAATCTACGTTCACTAAAACAAAGGGTTTTCCTTTCTTGCTAAATGTTTTTCGTAATCAACTACAGTTAAGGTTACTTTGAAAATTTAGAGATTTGTTTTATTTTAGAAGTATTTTGTTACGTACTGATTATTTTTCAGGATGTTTTCAGAAATTTATTGTTTTCCCACGTTCGACGGAAAAAGTCTAGAATTTTTAAAAATGTTATGTAATCTTTAATCAAAGGGTTTTCTTTTAATGTGTTTTATATACTAAATTCAATTCAATTTAGGTGTTTCGTTGCGGAACATTTAAATAACTAACTAAGTTACTTTAAATAAGCATTGCAAGGAGTTTCAGTATTCTGTACTGATTATTTATCAGGCCGTTTTAATAAAATCAGGAATCATTAATATTTCTTCACATCTGGGACGGTTTCCCGGATTAATTTTTATTAATGATTCTGTTGTTGTTTTGAAGATTTATTGTAATTTAATTGATTTTTACCCACATTTTAATAAACCCAAAATCGATAAAGTCTTTTTTTTAAATTGTATATTGTAACCAGATCAGTATTTTCTGATTCGTCTTAAAAAATCTTAAAATTAGGTTTTCACTAATTTTTTTGCTTTCATTTCATACTACATTTCTGATTTGATGTTTTTTTCAGTTAATTCATATTTTTTGTCCCAATTTTTCAGACATTTTTGGGCTTTTCTACTTTTTTTAAGGATTATTTTTTTGAGTTGTTTGCAAATATAAACCTTCAGAATAACTCAGATGTTGATTATTTGATTTAATTATTATTTTTCATTTCATAAAATAGTTTTCTTAATTTTAAGGGTTATTTAGGCATACAATTTAAGACAGGTTTCTTATTTAGTCTTCCTTGTTTTTTATAACAAACTGAAACCAAGCTTTCTCGTTCATTTTGACAAGTTTTTGATTTAAACTTTTTTCATCCTGTAATTAAAAATTTTTTTGTGCAACCGGACGCGAAGTGGTCATTTCGCGTAGGCAATACAGGACGCGAGATCCGATTTCGCGGCCTGTATTGCGTTACCCTTAGTAAACGCGTTTTATTTATGTTGTTTCCATAGAAACATTGTGACGTGAAAGCCGACTCTATTTACATTCATTTATGATAAAAATTTGTAATTATGTATTTTTTACAGCTGCACAAAAAATGTTGTGTATACTTCGTCCGAGAAATTCTTTAGCGCCCTTGATATTGTCCTGCCTCGGCCGCTTGCGGCCTCGGTGACAATTTTTCTCTCGGTACGCTAAAATGGAATTTCGCGGCCTTAGTATACAAATAACTATTCTAGTCTTTTTCCTAATTTTGCGATTATTTTTGGATTTGCCTTAGGCTCGTATTTAATTTTTGTATGTATTTAAAATTTATATTTGATTATTTTAAATGCAAATACACTAAACAAAGTGTGCAAGTAAATTTAATTAAATTGAAATGTGAAATTAATTATTGCAATCTAAATATTGCGGTCAAAAATAAATTTCATTGCTATAATTTGTATTAATACAGATTTTTTGTAACCAAAATCTGTTATTTGTTTTATTCAATTCTGGATGTAATTGATCTTCATCCTCTCATTAAAACATTTGCCTGTCGTGGTGGGCATTAAAACATTTGAAATTGTTGAGATTTTTTCCGAGTGTTTCCTAATTGTGGGAATATTTTTGGATTTGTCCTAGTGTCCTATTTGATTTTTGTACTTTTTTGAATTTATATAATTTTTTTAAATATCAGTACAACAGACGAAGAGAGCAAGTGAAATTAATCTAATTTAATATGACATTATTTATTTAATGGTTACTTCTGCCATAATGAGCGCATTACAAACGATCTTCCTCTAATTAAACAATTTTCTAGTCTAACCTAAACTAAAAATAACTGGAGCTTCTTCTGATTTCAATGAATTTTTTAAATACGAGAATATTTTTTTGAGTTGTTCAACCTGGAACTTAAGGCCAAAAACTGAAAGAATTTTTGTAACATTTTACTTCGATTCAAAACGTCTAATTTTTGTCGTATATCAAGTCGAAATCTATAAATCTGTATGTTAGTTTGGAATGGTTTTTTGGATTTACTCCGTTTTATTATTCTAATTTTGTAAATTTTTGTAATTAGTGATATTCGTGGTGGGAATTTTAAATAACTTTTCAAGCTTAAGGTTTTAGCCTACCAGATTTTTCCGTTTTTAAATTTTGATACAAAGTTTAAGCTGCATCGTTTTTTATGCTGGGCTTTTTAACAAAACCACAATCGATTATTATTTTGCGTTTGAAATTTTTTAACATTTTGTAACAAGTTTGGCGTTCTTCAAATCTAAAATGAAAAAGAAGCTACAACTCTTGGTTCACTATTTTTTTGTTTCTTAGGCTTTATTTTCTATTATTTCCTTATTTGATGTATTATTATTTATAGTAGACATGATGAATTTTTTCTGATTTTACTAATTCTGTTTTATTTGTTGATATTAAAATTAAAAAAATATATGCCAGGTAATTAAAGTTTATCCTCAACGAAATTAATCATCCTTGTGTTATAACATAACAAGTGGCCTGACGTGATGTACGTTAGTAATCAAGAAATATGTTACAAAGTCTCACCTTTCAGTATTTAAAGGTTAAACAGTTAAACTGATAACGCTATGCTTAATTATTATAGTTTAAGGAATGTCAACTTGTAAACAATTTAGCGACATGAACGAATTTAACGAAGTTCCTTAAAATCTCACGTCATTTGAATCAAAAATCGTAATTTTGTTGTTGGAATCGGTCACGTATTGGTTTATTTTTGTTTTATCTTGTTTTTCAGTTTTAGGTAATTTTGACTCTAAAAACTAAATCAAACGAACTCTCGGACTTATTCAAAAATATATGTGTTAATTTGATTAACAGAAAACATTTCAATTCAATTTTCGCACTGATTGATGACTACAACAAGGAATGTTTTATAAGCATCGCTTTAATTCGGTTTACGTATGCTTGCGTATTTAACCAAGTAAATCATTCATTCTAAGGGTATTTATAAGCACAACATATATTTGCTGACGTTTTTAATTTTGATGGCAAGCAAAGTTCATATTCTTAATAAAAATTCGGTCAAAGGTTTACTGAAATTTTGTTTGTTTTGAATTTTGTTTGTAATGATTACGTTAATTTTGTTAATTAATAAATTACAAATAAAAGAAAGAGGGTTAATTTATTGAAAGTTTCGTTGACCCGTGAGTTAATAATAATTAAAACAGTTAAACGATTGACCTTTCGCTTAGAAATAAATGATATGTTTATTATGTTAAAAATTTGAAATTAACAATTAAAACATCCAATCCAAGTTTTGTTTTAGATTGAAGGGTCTCAGAAGTTTTTAAATTTTTTTATAATTTAATACAAAAAGGAGGATTTTAAAGCAATTTTTGTTGTTAATTGGAACGTTCTTGTTTTTAAAGGAGTCATTTCCTCCTTCACTAAATCAGGATATTAAAAAGAGGGTTTATTTCAGTGTGTAGGGTGAAGTTCTATAAATTCCAGTATGAAATATATGATGTGGACAGGAAGAGAGAATGCATTACAAATTGTAAACTAAAATGATTTGCAAGTGGGTATAAAGCTTTAAGTCACGTGTAATCGCCCAGTTGTTTAAGATTTTCCTGTACTAGAAATAATATTTTGCTCATGCATAATTTCAAAAACGAAAATAAGATTCAACACGGTCGAAGAAGTTAAACAGTTAAATTACAATTCCATTACGTAATAAGAGATTAAGGAAGTTATTTAGAATGTAATTTGAAACGAATTAAGAGTGATAAAATTTTTAGATTAAATTTGTAATAAAACTTTGCGAGGATGATTAATAATTATTTTTGATAAGTTTAAACAGTTCGAATAACATCAAAATAATTAGTTAGCAAATTTCAGTTTTATTTCGGTATAATAAGGCACTAAGGCACGAAGGTCACAAAGGCGTTATAAAAATGTTCTCTGATTGAAGTCGTGAAGGTTATTCATTGTTAAATTGTACTAATCTGTACCTTGTGTTTTTATATAAATTCTGATACGGCTGATTACCAATGCTGTTTAAATTTAACTTGCGCTAAATAATTTTACAGCTACGACTTGGCCTTAACTTGTTGCTGATATTTAAAAATAGTTTAGAATAGGTTTTAGTTTTTAATTATTTTATGAAAGCTTCATTTGTCTTAGTATCTTAAGTTTTACTTTAATATGTTGAAAACTGTTTTAATGTATTTAGGTCACCCGCAAAAGTCATACTAACAAACCTAAATTATGTATGTAAAAATTGAAGAAGGATTTCGATACTAATTTTCCTTTAACGATTCTGCTTTCGTGATGGACTTTTTAATAAATTCAAAATTGATTCTGAAGATTCTTTGGATTTATATTATACAACAATTCACTGATTAAAATGTTCTTCCAAATTTCAGATTTTTAATCTTGAAAATTTTTTGAATTTTCTTCAAGTAAAATAATATAAAGAATAGTATTTTTTTCTGTAATTGGTGGATCTTTCAATGTAAAAATTGTAGGCTTTAATAAAATAGATATTCAAAATAACCTTAATAATAAAGTTAAGAAGAAATGACAGTTATGATTTCGTCAAGGCAAAGTTCAAATTTTCTGATAGCCATAAATAATTAAATTAAATAAATAAAGCAAATAGTTATATGATTAATTAATGCTGCTTGTGTTGGGGGTCCGTGAAGTATCAATCAGGACATTAAAAGCACAAATAATTTTATTGTGTGCTATCGCTTGTGCTTTGTTTTCAGTTTTTTTGCCAGACAACCCCCTTACGAGATAATCGCACCCCCCTTATGCGCTGCTGACTTCACGCCACTTTAGAAAGCACAAACGGAACCGTTCGTGCTGATGGTTTGTGCTGTTTTGTGCCAGACCACCCCCTATAGAAATATACCCCCCTTATGTGTTTATTAATAGTTAGTGCTGTATTTCTGATCATTTGTGCTGGTGATATTTTATTTGACAAACCACCCTCTTAGGTAAAACGACCACCCCTTATGTGTTTGCTATACTAACTTCGTGCTATTTTTGAAAGCACGTTTATTATAATGTTTTCTGTTACATTTGTGCAAGTTTGTGGCGTTGACACTTGATCTGCCTTCCCCTTCACTCATGTTCATTTGTATCATTCATATTTGATATATCAAACCACTACTTACTTAATAATTCTGGCCTCTAGTACTGGACATCAGTCTTCGTTTCTGTTTTTTATTTTTTCCCTGATTGAGTTCAGTATTAAAAACAATTCGAGGGTTTAATAAAACAGTAGAAACAATATGAAGTAATCTGTTTATGAAGATATTGCAGGGCGAAAAATAGTACTGATAGGTTATGAACGTCAAAATTGCTGTGGGGCTACTCTGTACACTGTCTCCCAGATTCCCCGGTGTTTGGATGGAAATTAGACGCTCCCCTTTACTAAACATGCTAGGTGAATGATTGCTCGTTCATGCGATGGCTTTACCAAAGTAGAACTGAGGGAAGTCCGAAACTTGTCCCACCAGCACAAAGAAGCCTTTGATGATGATCAACATCCGTGGGCGAACAAATTCAGGAGATTATTACCCACATGGGGAAGGAAGCAAGGGATCATTGAAACAACGAACAGCTATGGGCTTCATCGATGGTCTTGATTAGCAAAAATAACGGATCAATGCGATTCTGTGTAAATTACTGACAGCTAAATGAAATGACTTAGAAGGACGATTTCGTTTCTGCTTTGAAAAGTGAAGTCAGAAGAGCATAAGGGGGTGCGATTATTTCGTAAGGGGGTTGTCTGGCAAAAAGCAGTTACCGGGACAAACGAAGCACGAACCGTTTCGTGTGTGCTTTCAAAAGTCAGTGAAGTCAGCAGCGCATAAGGGGGTTGCCTGGCAAAAAAACTGAAAACTTAGGGGCACCAAAGAGCATCAACGAAACACAAACTATTAGGATTAACGGTTTCGTTTGTGCTTTCAAAAGTGGCATGAAGTCATAAGGGGTTGCGCTTATCTCGTAAGGGGACTATTTGACAAAAAAACTGAAAACTTAAGGGGCTCGTAAGGGGGTTGTCTGGCAAAAAAACTGAATACTTAAGAGCACAAACGAAGCACAAGCTATTAGCATGAACGATTTCGTTTGTGCTGTCAAAGGTGGCATGAAGTCAGCAGCGCATGAGGGAGTGCGTTTTAAAGGAAGGAGGTTGGTCAAATATCCGTTGCAGTTGCCACCATAATACCATAAATAAAAATGTACAATGCAACATTTACAGATACTAACTACACATTTATTTTTGTATTTTTTAGCCCGGTCCCCGGTGCCCAGGGCTTCGACAATTGTGTATTTAGTTGTTTGAGACAAGTTCCACAATTGATCATCACTGATCTCACATCTCTGCTTATAAGGTTTTCTCTTAAATTGATTTTTGTAACTCGAAGAATTTGGCTTGTACATTAAAATATCTGTGTTAAAAAAATCAACTTATAATTGGTTAAATAATTAATTTTGTAGAAATGATTTCCAAAATACATACATTAAAAATAAATTAAAATAGCATCAAATAGTTTGGGGTGATTTTTAGGTTTGCAGGCAACTCACTCGTTAAATGTTGTACAATTTGACTAAAATTTAAATGGATAATTGGTTAACAAAAAGTCTTCCGGATTGGGACCGTGTCATCGTTGAGACCGAAGAACTCAACGTTTCGCCCACTTTTTCAAGGGGTGAAAGTGGCGAAGTCGGCAACACGTCGAGTTCTTCTGTCTCAACAGTGACACGGTCCCAATCCGGAAGACGTTTTGTTAATACTGACAAAGATCGTGGAAGTCTTCGAATTCAAGATAACTGATTGCACAAAGATTTATATTTCGATATTTACTGTTTTTACCTTAATTCTGCGACTTGGAATAATCGGCATTTAATTATAATTTAAACTCCAAAAGTTAAAAATATCAGCTTTTAACTTGTTGTATTAATTAAATCAGGCCTGGGAAAACGTTTTGGTTGAAGGGCCACATTAAGAATTCAAAAAGAACAGCGGCCTTACAGTCCTGTTACCACCATCACCGCACCGCGGTAAAGCCGTTGTTGTCGTTGTTTCACGTGGTTATTTTCTAACCGCAAATTAGACCCTTATAAAAGCACCCATTGATTCGCTCCGGTTCGAGCGCAATTTCAAATTTCAAAGCATACATTTTTTTGAGAAATACGATTATAGTTTGCAGGCCGCACAAAAATCCGTAGTTTGTGCAGGCTTGAGTTAAATAAGTATTAGCAATTAAATCAAGCTGATAAAAACCAAGTGCAAATTTTACCTCTTAAATTAAATTCTGTGCAGTGATTTGTGCTTGCAATCAATTTAAATGGGGACTGTTTTACGGGCTGAATGAAATATGAAAGCTAAAATTTAGCGGAAATGGTAAGGCATAATAAAGGGTTACTAATTTTTTAAATGTAGGTCGCAGATTTTTCGAGAAAATAAAAGATTAGCAGATATGTAGTGATTTGTATTTTTGCAGGCAGAGTAAATGTAAAACTTTCACAGATTGACTGAATTATGAAAATTAAGATATGTAATGAAATAAACTTGGAAATACTAACGAATAAGGGCAGGAAATGCTAGCTAATAATTTTGAATGTAGAGTTTAGATTTACAGAGAAAAAAATAAATCAAGCAATTTATGATCACGTTTGATTACATAAATTTTCTGGATTTATTCTAATTTTATTGAAGTACATTTAAGGTAAATTTCAGTGAAATAGTTTTTGTATATTTTTCTAATAAAACAAAAATCGATTATATCTTTTTGCGGCGAAATATAAGGAAACCAAAATTACCTAACCCTTTTCTTCATTTTGGTTCATTTTTTAACTCTCATGCTGACTTCCTTGAATATAAAATGTTAGAAAAATCCGATAGTAATTTATGAACGGGCGTCTTTTAAAGACTTTTTTGTTGTCTGCCTTTGCATTGAAAATTTTTATTACTATTATTTCGCGAAGGCCTAGAAGAACGTTAAGCTTAGTTAGAATTTTGTTTGATTTTGAAGATTTATCTGATTTCTAATAATTTTTCAAGTATAAAGCTTAAGATTGCTACGAAATCGATTAACCTTTTTCCTAATTTTACGAATGTTTTTGGATTTTTCCTAATTTCCTACTTGATTTTTATACCTTTTCGAATTTTTATTAGAAATATAACTGTAACAAACGAAGCAGAGAAGTGAAATGATCAGATTTAAGAAATACTTAAATGTGGAATTGTTTATCTCATGGTTTTTCAAAATCCATTAATCTTCTTCCTTTAATCTGAAAGTGTTTGTGTTTTATCCTTGTAATTTGCACGGATTTTCTTCAAATTTGGTTGTTGAATTCTTAATTTAATGGATTTGCATTTTTTTATATCCAATGTCTTAATAACAGTAACATTTGAGTATTTTTCTTTGATTGTTTTTATTAACTTAGTGAGTTTCTCTTCATAACAGGCCTCGTAAAAACATATTACGATTAATGGGATTTTTCGTAATTTTGAAAATTATTAAAAAATCGAACTCAGAACTTGCTTTGAAAAGCCAATCCTAAATTGGAAGGTAACGAATATGTAACAGAGGTTAATCCAATAATAAATGAATTTAAATTTTAAAAGCTTTATTTAGGATTAGATTATACGGAAAATGTTGCATTCGCTTGTTGAAGTAATTTAAAATCCAAGCAAATTGAATTAGTGGAAATTAATTGAATCTTTCAAAATTCAATTTATTGTTTTTTTATTTAATTTTCAATAACCCTATTTAGTATGTGTTATCAAAATTCTCATTTTGTTGTTGGTGATACAGCAACTGTTATTCTTTGAGCTTTCCTAAGGATTTTAATTCATTGAGTTTGTGTAATTATTTTAAAAACAAATGACCACATTCTAATAGTTTTAATTAAAACTGCCGGGCTTACGGAGATATTCCTGTTTTCGAATTTATAAACGTAAACGTAACAGGTATGTCCACACCAAAGAAACACAGAGGAACATTTTGTTGCTGGTTTCCGTAACCTGTCTATGGAAACAGATACAAAAACAAAATTACCGTAAACATTCTGCCTACACTAAGGAAACTTATTTCAGTCACAGTATCATTGTGTTGCTGCAACAAGAAACGTTCCGTCTACATCAGTGCAGTGTGTGTTTCAATATTCGTAAACAATGTGGTGCGACGATGATTTACAGGCAGCAGTTGCTGCAATTGTTATTATTTTGAAAAAAACAGAAAAAAGGAGTCCGTAAATGTTGGACTAGGCAGACTCTTAGAAAGAAAGACACATGGTGTCGTACGTTTCTCATGAGTTCAGTCCAGTTGAACGGCATGTTTCGACTTTTTTTTTTATTAATAATAAATTAACCCCAACAAAAGTTTACGCTGCACTCGTCGCTCATCGCTTACTGCTTTCATAAAAATACACACGACACAAGTTGCAACGTGTCCACACTGCGTCTGAGAAACAAAAATGTTTACCAATGTTTCTAAATTTCTTTTGATATTTACCGCCAAATATGGAAACAAGCAACTTGTACCTAGGAACATGTGTTTCTGCAACCTTAAACAATAAGGAACATCAAGAAACTTTTAGAAACATTCAGAAAAAATTTCAGTAACAAGCAACATAAACGCAATGTTCCTATGTCTTGCTTTCGGTGTGAACGTAGCTAATTTAAAGATTTAACTAGGTGTTTGCTCATCTTATAATTAAAATGCACCGGTTGATATTTGAAATAACAACAAATTCAACAAAAATCAGCGATTTTGCAGATAAATAACTAATTTTAGCATTATTTATTCATAAAATTGCTTTCTTTCGATTTTCGCACAATTTGTGTGTTACTTTAACGGTTACATTTAGCAGCGATAATTCACGTTACCTTCCCTAATACGTAAATGGAACGCTGCGAAAATTTATCAGGATAACATCATTTGAAGAAGTTACAGCGGACATGTTTTCAGTAAAACAGCGCTTTAGTCTTGCGCGTGCCCTTCCGATTTTCAATAGGCTGAACGAAAGTGATTCCGGACTAAGATTTCCTGTTTTTCTTACAACACAAAATGATTCTAATTTATTAAAAATTATTTATGAGTTAAAGTTCATTTTATTGTACTTTAACCTTCAAACGCACTCAGGCTAAAATTTTGTATATTTGGTTGTGTACTCGCTTGCAGTTGTAAGGAAAACTGCAGGAAAATTTGGTTATCGCAGCGAAATTAAATTTTAATATTTCAAAATGGTGAGCAAATTTTGTTCAATTTTTAATGATTAAAATAATTAATTATTCATAATATAAAAAAAGCTTGAAAATTATAGACGAAAGTAGTACAAGTAAAATTAGCTGAAAGCCCGGGAATGAGATACCGAATTTTCAGAGAGGGGTGGTAGGAGAAAGGATTCTGTTGGGAGGTTCTTATCATATAAGTGGGAGGTATCTAGCTAAAACCTTCCTGTTTACTTTCCAAATTTCGACCAAATTTTAAAGTATCACAGAATCATGATTTATGGTAAATTTGCATTATTTAACGTGAATTTACTGAATAGTGAATGTCGTTATTGAAATCAGGTAAATTGATATTTTTAAAATTTATATATTTGATTGATTGTATTCGAAAATTTTTAATTAATTATCTGAGTTACTGATAATGGTTAGTACCTATCTTATTTTATGTTGAAAATTTAACTAGTTTTAACCATTCTGGAATTATTAGTTAAAAAATTTTACGTAAAATATAAAAAAAGCTAAAAGTTTTATTGGTTAGTAGTTTTATTTTAAATGACACATCTGTTTAGCATTTCATCCTAAATAGTTTAATTTTTGTTATATTATATGCTTATAACTGATAAATTCTTACATATATGTTATTGAAGAATATCAAAATTTTTAAACGGCAATGTTCCGAATTCCGTTGATAACGGCTCAAAATTTTTACTAATATTAAATATAATTCATTTATTTTAAAAAATGTTTACAAGCTCGTTCTCCTGTACACTACTGAAACAGGTCTTAATTGTTAACCCATAATTCTTTCGTGTGAAATTTTTAGATGGACATCAACGCATGTTGTGCTTAAATCTGAGAGCATCTCAAAGCTACTAAGATTAACACTGATTTTTTTAAAATAAATTTAACCTAGAATGTTTTAAAAAGGATTTTCCCTAATCTCCTCTTTGATTATTGTTTGAATTACCCAAATTCAAGAAATCATTAAATGTTGAATTGTTTATTTACCTAATGTTTTTTTCTGCAGTGCGCTGCGTTTTACAAATTTAAAGTTGGTTAAAGCCTCTTCAGTTTTCAAATTTATTTTTCGATTTATTTTAATCTAAGTATTGAGGCTGAAAATAAATTTCATTGCTGGGATTTTTGGATTTATTCTTTTGCACCTTTTCAAAATTTGTTATTTATTATTTTGTCTTTTTATGCATCTTACGAACATTGCAGTTATTTAAGATTTTAAAATTATTACTGACTAATTTTTTAAATATGAAGTTTAAAGTGAATTTTGTTAGTGTAATTGCTATTTATTAGTTATTTAATTTTGATTTGTTGTTTGTTTAAACCGGGTTATTTTATCCTTTGCTGTTCGTGGTGTATATGATCTTTTTAAGCTTTGCAAAAAATACAGGTTTTTTAAAATACTTCAAATTAACGATTTGTTCAAAACAAGCAGAATTTTTAAAAGTATTTTCAAACGGAAATTCAGAATTTTTAAGGATGTTCGAATGATGCATTCGTTCAAACAGGGGTATTATTAAGTATGTTGGAACGAAGGCCTTGCAGAAAATTCAGCTTTGTTTAAAGCAAAAATTTGTTTAATAATAATCAGATGGAATTTCAGGATTTTTTTAGGGTTTTTAAATTAAGAATTTAGTCAAAAAATGTGGTTTTTAAAGTAATTCCAAATGAAAATACAGGAGTATTTTCGGTTAAAAAAGGAAACTTTTTTAAATATTCAAAATTGTTTGAGGATTTTTGAATTAAAAAGGTATTCAAAAAATGAGACTTTTTAAACGAAAACCTTGCGGAAACTGTTTTTGAATTAACGATTCGTTTAAAAACAATAAAACCTTCTTAAATAGTTTCAAACGAAAATTCAGACTTCTTTTAAGGATTTTCAAATTTCAAATTAAAGTATTTTGAAACGGAAGCCTTACTGAAAATTTTAAAGTATTTGCGAATGAACGATTCGTTCAAGAATAATTGATTTTTAATGCATTTGAAACGAAAATTCAGGATTTTAAAAATTTTCGATTTAATAATTCATTCAAAACATGAGGTTTTTTTAAATGTAATTTGAAACAAAAGTTTACAGAAAGTGTTTTTGAAATTAACGATTCATTCAAGAATAGCCAATTTTTCTAAAGCATTTTCAAATAAAAATTCATGATTTTTTAAAGTATTTTCGAATTAACGATTCATTTAAAAACTCAATTTTTTTTTAAATATTTTCATTCAAAAATTTAGTTTTTTTTTAAAGTAGGTATTTTCGAATTAACAATTTATTCAAAAAAGGAGATTTTTAAGCCTTACCGAAAATTCAGGATTTTCCAATTAGATTCGTTAAAAAAATAGATTTTTTAAATATTTTCAAAGAAAAATTCAGGATTTTTTAAGGGTTCAGAATTAGCAATTCGTCCAAAAAAGGAGAACTTTAAACATTTTGAAGCTAGAGGTTTACAGAAAATTTAGAATTTTTAAATATTTTGAAATGAAAGCCCTACAGAAAATTGAGGATATTTTAAGTATTATTATTAATTATCAATTCAGTAAAAATAAACAGAAGTTCTTAAATTATTTTGGAATCAAAGCCTTTCAGAAGATTCGGGATTTTTAAAAGTATTTTGAAATTAACGATTCATTAAAAAAGGGAATGCTTTAAGAAGTTGTTAGTATTCAGTACTCCTGAAAACCTTTAAAAATGATAATAATCAGTTTGGTTTTTGGAAAACTTTAAAAGGCCACTTCTAAGCTAACTTAATTAAATTTTTCAGTTAAGATTCTAAAAGCTCATTAAACATTGCATAAAAGATTTTGACAAGAAGCTTTGTTATTTTGACTTTCAAGAGATGCAATTAATTTCAGGTTAAAGCAAATTTTAATCTTTTTAATAGAATCAACAAAATTATAAGATTATTCACGCGTTGGAGTAGATCTCAATATGTAGTTTAAAAATATTATAAATAGTGTTTCTTAATCTTTCTAAATTTAATGTTAAAGATTGAAAGTTTGAAATAACATTGATATTATTAAAAAAAAATAAGAAAATTCGAATACTTAGTTTTAATAATATTAAATAATTTATAATACTTTTAATAAAACGTGAATTTAATGGTAACACATGATTTAAACTCGTGTTTGAGCTCGAATATACACAACAAAAGCTTTAAAACCAACCGATTTGATTTTGGTGTTGTTCTAACAGTTAGTAAAGGCCAGTCATAGTACCAAATACCTAACTAATTAGAAATTACACAAGCTATACATTGCTTTATTAAATAATTTATAATACTTTTAATAAAACGTGAATTTAATGATAACACATGATTTAAACTCGTGTTTGAGCTCGAATATACATAACAAAAGCTTTAAAACCAACCGATTTGATTTTGGTGTGGTTCCAACAGTTAGTAAAGGCCATTCATAGTACCACATACCTAACTAACTAGAAATTACACAAGCTATATATTGCTTTATCAGAATTGTCGATCAGTTTAATTAATTATTCACCGTGTAGGTGTAAATACGAATATTCCTACCAAAGTTTTAGCTTAACAACAAGGAACGATTTCAAATCAAAACATTCCTCAAAAAGTATTTATTACTTGCCTTGGAAAGTTTGCTTTTCGAATGTTATATATACGAGTTCTGAAATATTAAGAAATTCCTCGTATTAACTTTATAATTCAATATGTAAACTTTAGGCTTTAACATTTCTGCGGAAGTTTAAAGTAAGAATAACAATACGTATATGAATAAAGTTTTCAAACTTCAAAAATTTTAGGAATGATATCTGTATTGCGGATTAATACGTCAATAATATTTCTACGTTTTAGAAGGGGTATTTTCGTTCTTATAAATTTAATTCGAGTTATTAAGTTAACAATTCGTTATTATTGTTGTCTTATCTTATTATTATTGCTTTAAACCAGGCAGGTTTATAACAGGCAGGCCAACCTTGCAAAAATTCATGAACTATATTCAGGTTATTTTACACTTTAAACACTAAAAACAAGGCTGAAGTTAGCTTCAGTTTTTAGTAAATTCCGGTTTCATTCTTACTTCGTTGAAATAGTCTAAAATATTCCCATAGACCTAATAAATTATATTTAAACATTGATTAACATGTACAAATTGGGCATAAAAATTAAATACAGTAAGTGGGGCTGCACTTGCTTAATCCTTATTGTTAAAACGATAGAGTATTAAATCTGGAAAATGGCAAATTTATTACAGCTTTCTTAATACAAAACAATATTTTATCAAATGTAAAAGAAAAGCATTTCTGGAGCGAATTAAATATTATCCACCACCTTGTTTTGTATTGTAATTATAACAATATCTCCAATTGGTTGGCGTATTTCTTTACAGTTTGAAGCTTTGATTTTAGTTTTGCCAAATCAAAATGTGGATTTTATATAATAGGTATGTGCATATTTGCTCGAAGGTTTTCTAAATCATCTGAACGTATGCAGACTGCTTTATCACCTTATTATTGCAATGAGATAATTCCTACCAACGAGAATGAATATCTAAGATAAACACGGAGCAGTTATAAAGGCAGAATTTTCATTCCATTAATTCAAACAGTTCACATGCTTCGAAGCGAATTATGTAATTAAATAACACGCCGAAGTGATGCGAATAGCTGTGCAAAATAAAATCTTATATTTATCGGCATTACTAAATATTTTAAATATACTCATTTATCAAATCAACCCAGTGTTTTTGGGTATTTTATAAAAATTAAAAATAAAAATAAAAATAAAATAAAACAGAGATGCGCTTTAATTTCCACTAAAAACATCAGTTTTTCGCAATTTAATCCTCTTAAGCAGATTAATTTAAAATTTTGATCGGGTATCATAGTTATTTAAAACGGATGTGAATAAATTACTATTATGAATGGTGATAATAGACATATCTTTTACCAATAATAAATTAAACATCGTACTACCTTATACGTAATTTTATCGAGCTTAATTGTTTATTGATTACCTCGCAAATTTCTCCTGAATTTTGTTTACCAAACACTAAATATAAACACTTAAACTTACCCGTTTGGGAAAAAACGTTTCCGTTTTTCTGGTGCTGGAAGATTCTGGTGAGCAGGTTTTTACTAATTCGTAATTTTGAATGGCTTATACAGGGTCCTGCAACAGTGCGTCGGGCTTTCCTAGCGCCCTTACCGTGAGAGATAGAAAAAAAAGTTTAAAACATAAAATTATTGGTTCGAAGAGGTCTACGTCGCGAAATTATTTTCAATAATACAGAGTGTTCCACTTTTGCGCTATAATAAAAACATACATTTTTTTAAATGCAACACCCTGTAACTTTTCATGCCTTCCGATGTCATTTTTTAACCTCTACATAACTGTCTACCCACTTTTGTATTTTGTGTCAGTGTTACCAACTTATTAATTTTTTTCCGAAAAATCTTTCATAAACAGACTTCACTTTAAAAATCATAAGCGACCTTGATTTTTGAAGTAGAGGGATAAATTTTAGCAATAATTGTAGTCCGGTTAAAGAGCAACATTTTGATATGAGAAAATGGGATTCAGTTGATACAGGGTGTTACAAAAGAAAATGCCAAACTTTCCAAACTTCAAAGTGACATAGCTCATTTTTTTCAAATGGAACCACCACTGTTTTATTTCGCAAATCGATAGCTTTTTTTATCCTCTTTAATTTTGTATTTAGATGTCCGATACCTAAACCCCGTAGTTTTAGAGATATTAAATACTTTTCACAAAAGTAACAATTTAATTACATTTTATGCACCGAAGTGGGCCGTGCTAATGCAAAAAACCAAACAAAATGTAAGTAAGCCTCAATGTAACATTTTAGTAAATTTAGAATCAAAACGGATAATACTTATGTAATAAAATTAATTGTTTTATTCAAAAACTATGAAAAGTAACAAAATTCAAAATGCATAAAAGAAAAACGACTACAATAAATGTTCGAAATGTCTTCCATTTTCATTCAGGCTCAAATTAATTCGCTGCTGAAAAGATCTTAACACTCTTCGTAACATTTCAGGCGAAATACTTGCAAAAGCGTCAACAATTCGTTGTTGCATATTTATTTGTGTTGTCGGTAGTTCGTTATAAACTTATAAACAATTCCCTTCACGTATCCCCACAAAAAAAATCAAGTTTTGTGCCTGAATGAAAATGGAAGACATTTCGAACATTTATTGTAGTCGTTTGTCTTTTATACATTTTGAATTTTGTTACTTTTCATAGTTTTTGAATAAAACAATTAATTTTATTACATAAGTATTATCCGTTTTGATTCTAAATTTACTAAAATGTTACATTGAGGCTTACTTACATTTTGTTTTTGTTTTTTGCATTAGCACGGCCCACTTCGGTGCATAAAATGTAATTAAATTGTTACTTTCGTGAAAAGTATTTAATATCTCTAAAACTACGGGGTTTAGGTATCGGACATCTAAATACAAAATTAAAGAGGATAAAAAAAGCTATCGATTTGCGAAATAAAACAGTGGTGGTTCCATTTGAAAAAAATGAGCTATGTCACTTTGAAGTTTGGAAAGTTTGGCATTTTCTTTTGTAACACCCTGTACCAACTGAATCCCATTTTCTCATATCAAAATGTTGCTCTTTAACCGGACTACAATTATTGCTAAAATTTATCCCTCTACTTCAAAAATCAAGGTCGCTTATGATTTTTAAAGTGAAGTCTCTTTATGAAAGATTTTTCGGAAAAAAATTAATAAGTTGGTAACACTGACACAAAATACAAAAGTGGGTAGACAGTTATGTAGAGGTTAAAAAATGACATCGGAAGACATGAAAAGTTACAGGGTGTTGCATTTAAAAAAATGTATGTTTTTATTATAGCGCAAAAGTGGAACACTCTGTATTATTGAAAATAATTTTGCGACGTAGACCTCTTCGAACCAATAATTTTATGCTTTAAACTTTTTTTTCTATCTCTCACGGTAAGGGCGCTAGTAAAGCCCGACGCACTGTTGCAGGACCCTGTATATCATATATCTTTATTTAATTCACACTTTGCTTTTGTATTTGAATTGAATTCATGAATGTGGACCTATCATGGCGGGCTTTGGTGAATGACTGAAAGGTTTACTAGTTCCTCATATATTATATCGTAATTATACAGGGTGTGTAAAAACTCGCGTACAAGCTCTCCGTAACTTTATTCCTTGAACAATAATAAGGCGAAATTCTTAGAGCGAAAAAGCCACCAGATGCTTCCTCAACTCGTACGAAGCCTTCAAAATTGGCAACGCGAGAAGGAAGCCATTTTGCAAAATTCTGTTACTTTATGCATAGATTAAGTAATTTTAGTATCGTTTATCATTTAAAAGTAAAAAATACTGGTTTTCATAATTTCAATTCACAGAATTCTTCCAAATGTGTTTGCTTGTATCAAAAATACGTTTGGCAATATTGCAAATTAAAATTAAATTATCTTATTGTGACTGTTTTATTTTTGTTTTTGCTTTAACTAATAAAATCGATGAGTTGACTGATGGCTGTGTTTGTAAATGCAAGGTTGTCAAATTTAAATTTCTTAAATTGTTATTCTCGGGATTAACTCAGCGTCTACGAACATTTTTCTAATAAGGTTTTTTTCTTATTTTTGTCCAAGGAATAAAGTTACGGAGAGCTTGTACGTGAGTTTTTACACATTCTGTATATATTATAATTCTTATAAATGGAATTTTTAGGTTCTGTTGAGGAGGACTAATAAAACGTGTTTTAAAAGGGTTAAAAAGTGGCGAATGATTTCAACAAAAGGAAAAGCCTTGAATTTGTTTAAGTTTAATCTTAAACTTCTTTATTTGAATTTGTAATCTATTTTTTAATCAATTTGCAATTTTTCGAAATATAAGTACTTCTTCGGTTAACTTACAAAACAAAGATTTTCATGGAAATCTTCAGAATTTTTCAATTAATTTTTAAGGTTTTTTAATTTAGTTTTTAATTGGCAGAAATTTGCAATTTTTGAATTATGAATACTTCTTCGGTTCAGTTACAAAACAAAGATTTTGTTGGAAATTTTCAGAATTTTTCAATTAATGTTTAAGGTTTTTTAATTTATTTTTTTGATTAGCAGCAATTTGCAATTTTTGAAATATAAATACTTCTTCGGTTCAGTTACAAAACAAAGATTTTGTTGGAGTTGGAATTTTTCAATTAATGTTTAAGGTTTTTTAATTTATTTTTTTGATTAGCATGAATTTGCAATTGTTCGAAATATAATTACTTCTTAAATAGTTTCAAACGAAAATTCAGAATTCTTTTAAGGTTTTTGAAATTAACAGTTTATTCAAAAAGTATTTTGAAACGCAAGCCTTACTGAAAATTTCAAAGTATTTTCGAATGAACGATTCGTTCAAGAATAATCGATTTTTAAAGCATTTTAAACGTAAATTCAGGATTTTAAAAATTTTCGAATAATAATTCATTCAAAACATGAGGTCTTTTTAAGTGTAATTTGAAACAAAATATTACAGAAATTTTTTTAAAGTGTTTTTGAAATTAACGATTCATTCAAGAATAGCCGATTTTTCTAAAGCATTTTCAAATGAAAATTCATGATTTTTTAAACTATTTTCGAATTAACGATTCATTTAAAAAACGCAATTTTTTTTTTAGTTTTTTTAAGAGATTTTTAAGCCTTGCAGAAAATTCAGGATTTTTTTAAGTATTTTTGAATTAAAGATTCGTTAAAAAAATAGATTTTTAAAATATTTTCAAAGAAAAATTCAGGATTTTTTAAGGGAAAGCCTTGAATTTATTTAAGTTTAATCTTAAACTTCTTAATTTGAATTTGTAATTTATTTTTTAATCAATTTGCAATTTTTCGAAATATAAGTACTTCTTCGGTTAACTTACAAAACAAAGATTTTCGTGGAAATCTCCAGAATTTGTCAATTAATGTTTAAGGTTTATTAATTTAGTTTTTAATTAGCAGAAATTTGCAATTTTTCGAAATATAAATACTTCTTCGGTTCAGTTACAAAACAAAAATTTTCTTGGAAACTTTTAGAATTTTTCAATTAATGTTTATGGTTTTTTAATTTAGTTTTTAATTAGCATAAATTTGCAATTTTTCGAAATATAAATACTTCTTTGGTTCAGTTACAAAACAAAAATTTTCTTGGATATTTTCAGAATTTTTCAATTGATGTTTAAGGTTTTTTAATTTATTTTTTTGATTAGGTAGCATAAATTTGCATTTTTTCGAAATAGAATTACTACTTCAGTTTAGTTACAAAACAAAGATTTTCTTCATCAGAGTCTTTCAATTAATGTTTAAGGTTTTCTAGTGTTTTTCGAATGAACTTTGTTTTATCAGCTTATTTTTAAGAAGACCTTTAGCTATTTTGAAAATTGCTATTTTGAAAATTGCTATTTTCAAAAATTAGACATAAATCACTAAATTATTAAATTATCTCCGAATGCAAAAAACTTTCGCAAAATTTCATGAATATCCGAGCTTTTGTTGAATTAGCGAATAATCATTTTTTGTTTATTAATGTGTTATTTGCCATATATGCAAATATGCATTCGACTTTGTTCACTTTGACGAATGTTTAATTTAATGAATTTGTTAAATCATGTTTGAGCAATCTGCCCTAAAGCCGTTGAAAATGTTTATCTTGCTTTGAAACAAACGAATTTATTAAATTTAAATTGCTTCCCATTTTTCTAGTTTGAAGTAAACTAGAGAAAAATTAACTATTTCTACATACATATATTTCATTGCTTGTAGTTTATTTAGATGCTAATCCACTCCTTTGGTTTAAGGTGTATATTGTTCAGACTTTCTGTAAAAGATGCGGAAACGTGTCCTGCAGGCTTTAGGTGAGTGAGAAAAGCTTACTTTTTGTTAAGTTTTATGTCTTAATATTTACAGCTTACGCTTTGGGATCATCTTTAATCTGGAGCAGTAGGGGCATACCCGAGATAATCGCCGGAGTTGCCCTGATCTACGGTGTTACCCTACTTATTTTGTTTTCTAAATAGGTTTCACCTTTTTAAATGGTTGCTGATTTGCGGTTTAAACGGATTAAAATTTCTGTGTCCAGTTTTAAATTATATAATTAATTAGTTTTAGAAATGCAATACATTTACTGTTTGTTGTTATTTTAATTGTGCAACTTGTTGCTTTTAGCTACAACTACTTTTCAAGTGGTTTTCACAGTTAATCTCTACAGTTGCTGGAAATTGGGCTAGTTTTTATATTACATCGCTTTTACAAGGAATTCATACCTTTTGTCTTTTATTTGTATTAAATTTATTGGCAATCAACATTTTGCTTCGGATTTGACTTCCTTTTACCTGAGCGGAGCTTCTATTTTCGTTTCAGGAAGCCAAAAATTTTCAAGAACTCAAGCATAATTTGGCGATTTTTATCTGAATAGGTTCCGATTTTTTACTTTTTTTGACCAAATTTTAATTGACGAAATGTATCTTTTTATATTTATAAGTTGTTATTTATTGACGCTACGGTTACTTTTATTAATGGTTATTATTATGATGTTCTTATCTGAGGACGGTGAAATTATTGCTATTATGATGATTATTCTTTTAATTGCCTGAAACTTATTATTTCAGAAAGCCGGATGCTTCTTTTTACCTGTTTTACTTCAGCAACCCACAGATCTGATTTCCAAAACTCTGAAACAACCACGATTTTGTAAATTTGACGTTGAGTCCATTGTCTCATTTTTTATTGGAAAGTCAGAACTAAATATAACTCAAAATTTTTCAAAATTCTATTTGAGAAAATAAATGGGCCAATGAGTCATAACTTTTTAAAATTTGCGTTTTTAAAGCTTTTTATTTCCATTTCAGCAAACCATAAGAACTCTAGTTTTCAAAGACCCAATTGTGAATTAGTGGTAAATTTTCAGAATTTGACGTAGCTCCTTTTACATGTGCCGAGCTTTTTGTTTTCTTTTCAGCAAGCCAGTAATCTGATTTTCCAAATTATATACCTTGAATGGGCCACACATTTTTTAAAATTTGATTTTCGTATTGCCTTTTTAAAGTCGTTTATGTTCATTGCATTAAGCTTTGATTTTAAAAAATTCAATTCGAAATTGTTTGAAATTTGGCCTTTTACAGCTTTAATTTTATTTTCAGTCAAAATTTTAAATTAATGGCGTTTATTTCAGTAGGCTAAAAATATGTTTTCAGAAATTTTAAGCAATACAAGCGTGACTCAGTTATAAATTTCAAAATTGGTGTTGACGTCGTTTATTTCAGTATGCTAGAAATATATTTTCAGAAATTCAGTTTGGTATTATTTGCTTGCAATTGTTTAAAACCTTTGTTTCAGAGGACCAGAAATTTGTTCTTTAAAAATTCAAATCTCTGGAAATTTTTCGAAAATTCCTGTTACGTCATTTAAACCTGTTTGAAGATTCTTTTTATTTCAGTTATGTGCTTTTTAAATTGGGTATTGACTTATTTAAAGCTTTTTATTTTTATTTCAGAAAGCCAGAAATTCTATTTTCCAAAATTTAGCGATTTTTCAAAATTCCACTTGCAAAAGAAGCGTGAATCAACCAGCGGATTTCTTCGTATGCTGTGTATTTGTAACACAGCATTCCAGAACTTCGATTTTCAAAAGCTCAAGCATGGACTCCATGATTATATTTTAATTTTGGTAAATCACAAATCTGACTTTCAAAAACCTAAATGTCGTAGTTTTTCGAACTTTGGTGACCGGCTAAATAATAATTACAAAGGTTGGAAAAATGAAAATCTTCCTTTCCTTTCTAACAATTTTTATTTTTCTGCTTAGAAAGCCCTACAATTGTGTGTGGATGTGTTACAATAATAATAGAAGAATGTAATCATAGTTTTAAACTTTAATTTTATAGTATTACAATTTTTAGAATTTAATTGATCTTATTCTGAAAGATATCAATAGATATCTCGCTCATCATCATAGTCCTGTGATAACAAATATTTAGAAATCAGTAACTAAGTTACTGATATATAAAATAAGTATGAAAATTCGTTTTTCTTAGTTTTAGTAACCTACCTGTCTAATACACTAATTACCTAATATTAAATTTAATAAAAGTAGGTCGGCGGTCTGAAAATTTTGTTAAAAGGCCTTTGTGTACTTTTTTTGCATATTCTCTTCTTAATTATTTTTTAGCATACTGTTAATTAGTTTTTGTTTACTTTGAAATTAGGATTTTTTAATTAAAAACAAAATAGAATATCCGTTACGGCTTTGTGTTTTTGAATAACTTAATTAATAAGTTGAAGTATCCAAAATTAGCAGTTTTTAATTAAAAGTCTTCTCAAAGTGCATCTCCCTAAAATAATTTTTTTAATTATCAAGGAGCAAAACAGTGTGCTTTGGAAGTGCTTAACTTATGTTATTAACTAAGATACACTAATTGAAATTATATCTAGATTTGTAGATTAAATAAGGGTATTTTTTCTGTATGTTAGTCTAAGATTTTTCATAAATTTCAGGGACTTTCAGGCTAAATAAATGTACTTTTCCTGTATGTAAATCTAAAATTTTTCAGAATTTTCAGGTGCTTTCAGGTTAAATAAATGTACTTTTCCTGTGTGTAAATTTAAGATTTTTCATAATTTTCAGGAAATTTTAGGCTAAGAATTTTACTAATAAATATTATGGTTGTTTTGGCCCCTTTTTCTGTAAAACCCCCCCTCATTTGTAAGATAAATTGTCTCGAGTTATTTAGCCTGTCATTAAATTTGTATTAAATGGTGAAACTCCCTTGAAACAATTTTTTTGCGTTAATGGATGTAATGTAAAACATAGGTGTAATAAATATATGTACAACAAATTCTGTTTATTTGTTTATTTGTTCATTAAGGTGAGTATTTGGTTAAAAAAAATTTGTAAGTGGATGTACTCTTTGTTCGGACATTAATAAACAAAGCAGCAAACAGCAGCTTCGCGTTTTTAACGTTGTTGACAGTAAAAATACATGAAAAATCTTAACTATAAGTATAACGGTTACTCTTTCTTCTTTGAGTGGATGCCTATGAGAAGCTTTTTATGCAGGTTTGGTAAGCTTACTTTGAGGATAATTTGCCGTAGGCTTTTAATTACCTTTTTAATTAAACCGTCAGTTATGAATATGCTTTGCATTGTTACAAAGGTTTTAGGGTTTCACTTTCTTACACCTTGAGTTATCGAGATTCTTTCAAAAAATTAAAAATTCGATTAAAAAGGTTTTTTCAAGTTTGATAAGTTTAATATTGGATTAACACTATGCCACTGAAAAACTGAGGCGTTAAAGCCGATTAGTTGATATTTGTACCTTAAATTCAATTTAAAACTTACTTCTTTTGGCCCGGACACAGATGAGGTTTTAATTTTATTGTAGATTTAACTTTTTTAAAATTAATTTAGAAAATTTTAAATTAGTTATTAGTTATTACAAAAATCGCCTTGAAAGGGTAACTCAAGCCCTAGTTCACTAATAAGAAAACAATTATGAAGCACCTTGCTCTTCTTTCAGGGGAACTTTTCTATTATTTATTTTAAATGAAAATTGGAAATTAATTTGTTTTAGTTTTATAATAGAATTGGGATTCTTAGGTTATAATAATATGGCTCAAAACTTATTTATAAGAATCAGTTTAAAACCAAACTAAACAAAGTTTTGGGTCTATAAACATTTCTAGCCAAACTATTGCTGAAACAGTATTTCAACGAGTTTTTCCATTAACTTGCATAATTATTTGGCAGTGTATTGAATATTAAATCTTAATCATAAAAAGGAAGCAGTAAAACCCGAATGGTTTTAATTGTACGTCAACAATCCCACCTCCAGTTTGGTTGATGTTTAAGCAAATGAATTTTTAAAGGTTGCTCGGCCTGAAAATATTTTCAAGGGTTAGTTCATATATTTTGATCGAGTCATTTCGCATCTTATTAAAAAGTTTGTTTTCGCGTTTTAAGCAATTAATTAAAACCACGCACTTCCGTGGAAAAGTAAAGTGATTGGTTAATTGACGTTCCCACCACCTAATTAACATGTGTAATCTATGCAAGCTAATACCGCTGTTTAATAATTCTAACCATTTTAAATTTGTATATAGCTGAAATAAGACATTGTTTTTTTTAGTTTGACGTTTTGTTTGTTTTATTTGTGTAAGATTAAATATGTCGGTAGCAATCTGTGAGACTAATTTAAATCAAGAATACGACTCGTCTGACGTAAGAATTTTATACATTTTTTTATCGTTATTACCTAATTAAATTGAAAAATGTTAGTTCTTTGATAACAAATTATGTGTTTTTTGCACGTATAATTTAATTGTTAGTTATATTTATTTAATCGTTAAAAAATAATTCGTTAGTAACAGCAAAATAAGGTAATTGTTTGGCAGATACGAATAAAATCGCGGATTATTTTTCATTTCAATTTATCCGTCGAATTGCTTTTATCTACAGATGGACCCAGCTTCAGAACCTCCAGTAACTGGTGGTCGTCCAGCAGTTGTTCATTATGGGTGGCAATATGACAGAAGAATTTGTGTTTCGTTCTGGGTCCTTTTTGGAGGATTTTTAATTTGGGCTATCGTTTATTTTGCTCTGAACACCGAGAACGTATTCGAATAAACCCACAAAGTGCCTTTTAAATAATATAATCATCTTTAACGAAGTCTTCCTGATGATCATCTCCAATCACCACGTGTGCTGTATTTTATTCTTTCAATTTTCAGGATTTATCTGTGAAAAAGCATTTTGACGCAGAATTTAACATGGGTGGCCTTAGCTAATCTTCATTTAAAGAAGATAGTTAATTATGCAATAAACATATGACTAACATGAATATTATTGTTATTTTTCAGCAATTATTGCATTTGGAAACGTTCATTATTTGTGTGTGTTTATCGTGTAATTGCAACCAGCTATGGCTATTTTGCTCAAATTCTAAATCTAATTTTTGTAACCAACACCGAAAATATGAAGTCTGAGCAATTTTTAAAAATCCGTCCAAGGGTTAAATCATTTGTCTTCAAAGCTGTGTAAACTGAATTGTAAATTCAAATTAATACCTTAAGGCTTAAGGTATAATGGCCTATCTTAATAAATAAATTTTATTGTTTATAAATTGAGAAAAATATATTTCTACCCTTTCAATGCCGTTTTATTTGTTCTAATTGTTGTTAAACAAATTTTTTGGTTTTTGTATTTCAAGCTTACGAAGGTGAAAAGTTCATTTCGTCAATTCGATACGAAGCAGCAGAAGAAACTTTCAACATTTGTGTCCTCGGTGAAGGATACCGATTTATTAACCAAAAAAAAATTGTTAGAACAAAAATGACGAATTGTTATCAGAAATTAATAACAAATTTTAACAGTTGAAGTTGTGTATTTCAAATATTCATGATACAAAGGTGCACTACCACTCACCACTACCTAAGACTGCTGGGTATTATCTTCCGCGTGCTTGGTAATCTGCGATCCTAGTTATAGCATCCTTCTGGTGGTAACCCTGTTGAAACCCAACCCAGCGGATCTAGACGGGAAGGTCGATAAACATCCCACAAGCCAAGATGGAAGCTATCGTGTCGAGGGCTGGATGGTACCAGGGTCATAATACATTTCACGATGCGTTTGGGTTACCAGGCGATCTCCCATCTGTGAGAGTGGACCTTTATTTCCTGTTTACTCGTGGAACCAACATGGAACCAAAACCTATAAATATTTTAAAACCTCCGGAGGAGAGTTTCTTAATGAAAGCTACCCGGACACCCTCTCAAGGGGTGGACTCTCCCTTAATCCTCCTTTCACTGACCCTTCCCCTCTTGGTTCTGGAGACCCTATATCAGGAGCACCCATCAAGAGAAAAAAAGGGCAGCCATGGTGGCTAAAGCGACCACCTCCCGAAGAACTGGAGCCCCGCGACCTACCACTAGAGAGGCTTCGCCTAAGGAAGCTGATTCAAAACGGGGTCGCCCTCAAGCTGAAGCTCCACTTAGTACCAGTAAGCTAGTCAAGAAACCGATGCCGTAACTCAGCTATAGCAGCGCTGCCAAAGGTATCAAGGTAGCGGTGGCCGCATCAGGTTACCTTGATACCCTTGGCATCACTTCTGTTGTGATGCCTTGTCATCGACGGACTTCTTGTGGAACTGGAAGCCGCTGGTTATTATGCGCAGCAGAATTATGCAATCTTGATTCCAGGAAAATGTTTTGGTACAGTTAGCAGGTTAATGCAAGGAGCGCTATCTATAGTGCAGAGGTGGTGTTTAGCTCAGTGCCTGACAGTGAATCCTACCAAGGCCGAGCTTGTAATATTCACCAGGAAAAGAAGACTGGAAGCCTTCAGGGAATCCATAATATTTGAGACAGCTTTGAGACCCTCAAGCACAGTAAGGTACCTGGGTCTAACCCTAGATGCTAAGCTTGTTTGAAACAATCACGTAGCCAGACAGATAAAGAGGGCAACGACCACCTTCTGGGCATGTCATCGAACCTTTGGTATTAAATGGGGCCTGTCCCTCAAGCGCTGATGTGGGTCTACACTACGGTGATTAGACCAGTCATCAGTTATGGTTTACTGGGTGGCCCTCAACTGCAGGGAAACATACACAGTTGGTGCTAACCTAATTTCGAGGATAGAAAGTCTACCATCACGGGGGCTAGTGGTACCACGTCTTCGGCGGCTGTGGAATCCCTTCTCAACCTAACGCCCCTTCGCAGTGTGATTGAAGCGGAAGCACGAAAGTCACTACGGTACAGGCTGTTTACGAGCGACCTTTGGAAGGGTGATGGGAGGCTGCTGCAGGATTCAAATTCTGTCTCGCTTGATACAGTCTGGCCCGCTGCCTAGTGCTCGCAGCGATGTAGTGTCTCCCTGCTCCTCCTTCGCCAAAACTTACGAGATAAGTATCCCTGTATGGAATGAATGCTCAGGAACCGCGTCAGATCTTCTGATCTACTGTGGTTCACAGATGGATCGAAAACAGATGCAGGCTCCAGTGCTTGCCATTACGACGACCAACCTAGAATGAGACTCGCACTAGGCAAGTTTCCTTCCGTTTTCCAGACTGACGTCTTTGCAATCTTAGTCTGTGCCCAGGAGGTTACCATAACAGGCATATCCCTACAGGGTGTCTATAAAATGTGTGGACATAACTTAAACATAGTTTCTTGGGTGCAAACTAAGATGATTTAACCCAGCTTACTTACATCCAAATTCGGTTTGTTAAGCCAGTATTCTGCTTCAAAGTTCAAAAATTAATTTTTCTTATCCGAACAAAACGCTTGGATCGATTTTGATGATATTTGGCCCGAATTTTTAATTTAAAACATATTTTTAAAATAAAATTTTTGTGTAAGGTTAATAAAAAGACCACTTTATATTCTTCTTGTGCTAACTACGCCATCTGGAGATCATTGCAAGTGTAATTTTGGTAAAAATTCATTATAAAGCAAGCAGACGTAGACTACAGAACATGGAATCGTTTTTAAAAAATTTTTAGTTTATTATACCTGCTGCAAACCCTATCCGCGTGTACCCGCTGTATATATTAAATTACGAATCGTTATCAGAAATTAGTACCAAATTTAACAAATCTTAGCATATGTAATCGTGTATTTGAAATAATTATGTTACGAAGGTAAAACTTTGTATTTGGTTATTTTAGACAGGAAGCAACAGAAAGAAGCTTAGAATTTTCAGAGTTTGCGTCTTTGATGAAGGATGCACATTTCATCATCATCATCATCATCATCAGTTGACGTGGATCAATCCTGGATTACGTCAGGCCCACCCCATGCCAATAAGGTGTGAAGGGATTTGTTATGATGAGTGGGGATTGGGAGCGTCCTAGCGAAAACCTATTTTTTAGATTTAGGTCTGTCAATTATAGAAAAAACGAGAAAGTTCTTCTACTGTTATCCAGGTACATAGGTTTCACTTCAATCAAGCTATTTAAAAGGAAACAATTGGGTATTCGTAAAGAAATACAAAAATATTCCCGAAAAATTGCGATTTTCAACTTTTTTAAATAAATGTTTGAAATTTTGCATATGGGCCTAAAATTAAATTCTAAGCAACTTTTTCAAATAATTTTCTTCGATATTTTGTCATCTAACCCGACTTTTTACGACTTTACGGCGATCTTTTTAAATTTGCCGCCATACCAGTGGTCATGTATATATCTCAAATTCGATTTTTAGGTTACCGGACATGCAGAACCGATCCCCCAGAAAAGTTTTTTCGATACCCCAATAATAAAAATTTTTCCCATATGTTGCGATTTTTTGCCGGTCACTGTATAACCTACACAAACAATATGGAACAAGAGATAGAACAAGTTTTAGCGATCCCCGAATACGAAATCGGGTCAAATCATAGAATGGTAACTGCAAATATACAAGCAAATGAAGTGGAGAGAATACGAGATATAGACTATGAGAAGATACAAATCTACAATGTAACAAGAAAATATTAGAAGAACGTACCAAGAAAAAATAAACGAGGAGCTAATCGATATAGAAAGAACCAAAACCAATGGGGATTTGGACGAAAGATAGGAAACGCTCAAAAAAATAATCTATGAAAAGGCAAAAGAAAGTTGTGGAACAACAAAACAAAACTCCAAGAAAAAATGCACAGAATGGCAGTCGGCAGAAATTAAACAGAAAATTAAGAAGAAAAAACAAGCTTGGAAGAAATACATAGCAACAAAAGACCCCTAGATAAAAATGAATATCACATAATAAGAAACGAAGCAAAAAACGCAGTAAAAGAAGGAAAACGAATAAGCTGGCAAAACTTTGGAACACAGCTACAGGAAGACTATAAAAGTAGCAATAGGAAATTTTGGAGCAGAATCAGATATTTGAAGGGAAGAAGAAAGAAAGAAGTAAGAATAATCAGAAATAAAAATAATGAGTTAGTAACTAATAATCTAATAAAGAGGAGATACTCCAAATATGGAGAGAGTATTATGCAGAAAAATTTAATGATACAGAAGATGAAATTGATATACTTGAAACTAATAGAGAAACAGAAGAGGAAAACGATATACGAGTACTACCTGAAGAAGAAATAAATGAAATAGAACTGGCTGAAATAGAAAAAGCGCTAAGAAACATAAAAACAGGAAAAGCTGGAGGAGAAGATGAAATTGATCCGGAGATGATTAAATGTCTAAGCGAGGAAGGAAATTGATGGTTACACGAAATTTGCAAGAAAGCCTGGATAGATGAAAGAATACCAAAATGATGGAAGAAAAATCTTATTTTGCCAATACACAAAAAAGGAGAACGTACGAATTGCAATAATTATAGAGCAATATGTATATCCACTGTAGGATATAAAGTGTGTACGAGGATAATCGATAATCGTTATATGTAATTACTACACTAATAAGCGAGACAATTATTATTATTCGGTTTATGCCACCCCTCTATTGTTAAATAAAAACAAGGCTACGGTGACCCAGCTTTATTCAGGTGAATGTTGCAATTGTCCGACGAATTCACAGGTGGAAGTTTATGTCCTGTACAGGTGCTTGGATTTTCTAATCTTCCCTGTAGTCCTGCCTTCGTCGCCTGTACTCTCTTTCCACTCACACAGTTTGCACTAAACCAAACCCACATTTTGTTTATTTATTCACTAGCTTTATTATAATTACAATTACTGGCACTTTGTGATTTCCTGGTAGCTCCCGCGTGCTAGGTATACGATTTATTTATTTATTATTATTATCATTATTATTATTTCCACTTATAGAACTGCATTTTGCAAAAGCGATCGTCTGTAGCCTGGTCGGTCTGAAAGCTTTTTGTATATTTAAACAATAAATTAGCCGTATTGATCTTATGTTCCTAATAAATGAACTGGTCCTTTACATACTAAAATAGAAGTTAGAACCAACCAAACATTTAATAGAGTTAAATGATTTGCTCGTTTTGCAAATGTGTGCATAACATGAAACGTGGTCTTTCTGCATCTGTGAACTTGTCGAATAATTAAATGTCCGAGTTCCTTGAGTATAACACTTTGATTTAAACAATAAATTAGGTCTTCTTCTTCGAGTAGCATACCCTTTACAGGGCGTTGTCGACAATTATGTTATATTCCTAATAAATGAACTGGCCGTTTACATACTAAACCAGAAGTTAACACTAACCAAACATTTACTAGAGTTCAATGATTTGCTCGTTGTGCAAATCTATGCATAACACGAAACGTGACGGCCTTTCTGCATCTGTGAATTACTAACTTAAATCTGCACTTCGGATAAAACCAAACTATCAACAGCACTGCGGTGTTGAATAATTAAGTGTCCGAGTTCCTTGATTGTAACCCTTCTTGGATATTTAAACAATAAATTACTCACAATTATGTTATATTCCTAATAAATGAACTGGCCGTTTACATACTAACCCACAAGTTAGCACTAACTAAACATTTATTAGAGTTCAATGATTTGCTCATTTTGCAAATCTATGGATAACACGAAACGTAGTCTTTCTGCACCTGAGAACTACTCTCCTTGATGTAGGATGCACATTTGCATAATAAAACTGTTGGCAAAAAGTCTAATTCAAAGCAGTAAATCATATTATTATATAAAAGATTTTTATCTACAGCTCTTTGAAAATTTGCCCAATTTTTATTAATAGTTTTTAATAGAGTGAGTTGTGGAAACCTTTTAAAATTATGGAAATTTATTGTTAATAAAATGTAAATAGTTATAAGTTAGAGATTTAATATTTTAAATAATTAGGGTAGAATATCTAGTGAGTTAATTTTGTAAATATGTCATGAAATAATCTGTAGAGTGTTAATTTTAAGAAAATAATATAACCATCAGGGGAACAAAAAAACATAAATAAAATAGTTGAACCGAAAGTTCAGTTCCAAAATTTGTGAAACTTAAACTTGGTTTCTTATCATAAAATAATAATTCTGAAGCCAATTAAAGTAATAATTGAATTGACGGTGTATAAAGATTGTTATTATATTAAAAATATAATTTGGATTTACTTAATAAAATTTTTATGAAATAAAATTTTATTATTGAAGAAATGTTATAAATTTGGATATGGGTGAGGCGTTGATTTGCTAAAAGGGGAAAAGTGTATTGTTTGGTTAAAAGAAAAGGCAGTTTTGGTTGAGTACAAGTCAAAGTGGAAAGTGTATTGTTGGAGAGAGGTGAGGACAGTGTTTGGAGAATTGAAAGTTAAGGCAAGAAGAATATTTATTCAAGTTGTTTTCAAAAGGTACTTTTGTAAATTTATTAATTTTAGAAAGTGTTTAGTTAATTATTAGAATTTGTTATTGTTTGTAAAGATTTTCATGATTTTGAAAGGTGTTTGAAATTTAACTTGATTAAAATTTGAGATTCATCAAAGCGATCCCTCTTTAACGAACCTGAGATAAGAGTATTCTAAATTTTAATTTTAATTATAAACATTTTTGAGCTAGTCGGAAAATTTTAAAATTGTATGCGATTCAGTTAAGTCGGAAGAACATAACAATATATTATATTAAATTAAGAATTTAACAAATTTCAGCAGTCGAAGTTGTGTATTTGATATAAGCGCACTACGAAGATGAAACTTTTCATTTCGTTATTTTAGACAGGAAGTAGCAGAAAAAACTTAAAGTTTTCAGGGTTTGTGTCCTTTGTGAAAGATGCAGGTTGGTATAATAAAGTATTATTTAAAAGATTAAATTTTTTATCTACAGCTATTTGAAAATTTGTTCAATTTCTACTATTAATTTTTAAACGGTTTTCTAAAACTGATACAAATTTGCTATCTACATACGGGGTGGTCTATAAGTAATGGAATACAGACCAACAGTAGATTCGTGAGGCCAAAATAGTACGATTAAATAAATTTTCTAGGGAGTCTTGATTAACTTTATAAGGAAGTTGTATTGTATTTTTGGCAATTTGTCCGTCATATCGTGAAGCAGTGCTCTCAAAGAAGAATTTGTTATTAAAATTCCCTTTTGAAACAATTGTAACGATGTTTTGTTACAACATTTGAGGGTGTCAATAGTGTTATTCATAAATATTGTCTTGACTTTTCAGCTGAATACCGTAAGTACTTTTCCATGGCACTGAAAACCTATTTACCCTATTTAATAAATCGAACAAATCAACTAATTCAATAAATTTTTCGGTTTCTTCGGCTACATTGGGGTCATTTCCATACTTTTAAAGCGTTAGCAGTCTTAAATGAAGGTAACTATGCTGCCAGACGTACATTTTGCCGCTGAAATTTTTCACATTTTATGTGAGCGCTAGTTAAGTTGTGACACACTTTTATTTCAGCCGAATCAAACCTTAGAAGTGCTTCTAACGGAGCTTTATTTATAATAACGCCATTTTCTAATTCAAAACCTGTCTAATAGTTTCTTAATAATTTTAATAAATGAGGTACGTTGGCAAACATATAAATATTTTAATTCGTAACAGGATTTCTAAAATACGAATTATCTATCATTATTCCGAGGGTGTTTATGGTAGGACGTCCCACTTTTCATAATACTTTTATTATTGCCCGCTGTAATAACTTAAAAAAAATCAAGTGGAAATTGCGGACCCGAACGAACAGGCCATAATAAAAACGTCACTTGGGTATTACGTTTTTATTGCATTAAATACAATTTCAACAAATACATGTATAGTGCAACCCCAAGTGTAACCCTGCAGTTGATGTCGCACTCTGACGCCACACGTCGATCACGGATAATACGGATTTAATAATATTTAATAATAAGTCAATATTAAATACTTAATTGAAAAAGAGAAATATTTGAATTGTTTAATAGTAAATGTGAATTTGAAGTTTATTAAATTTGACAGATTAATAAATATTGACAAACTTGATTTTTCATTGTTTGTGTGAAATTTTGCTTAAATATTCAAATAATAAAATTCAGTTTAAAACGAGATACCGATATTTTAGCAAAGTTTTGAAATTGATAATATGAGTGAGGGCAGAATAATTTTAAGAAGTTCTAGGAAAAATAAAGAACAAGAAATGGAACAAGAGGAGGAAAATGAAATGGAGATAGTTGAAGTTGAAGAGGAACATGAAAATACAGGTGAACAATTAGAAGAAGAACCTCAAAGTGTAGGTGATCAACTACAAATTATAGAAGATTCCAAGAAGAGAGATGAAGAGTCAAAAGAAGCGATATGAAGAGTTGAAAGAAGAAAATAAGAAACAATTTAAAGAATTGAAAGAAGAAATTCAACAAAATAGTAAGCAATTTAATGAATTGAAAGAAGAATTGGTAAAAAATAAACAAGAATTATGCAAAGAAATAAGAGAAATATTTAAAAATGTTAAATATGAGGAGGAAGAAGTTATATTAGAATATGAAGAAATAATTAAAGAATATGAAGGTGTACAAGATGAAATAGAAGTTCAGGAAAATATTAATAATGTTAATAATCCTGAAGTTATCGAATTAAATAAAAATAAAATTGTTAAACATGAGGAAGAAGAAGTTACATTAGAATATGAAGGCGTACAAGATGAAATTGCCGAATTAGATGAAAATATTGAAACGGTAATAAATGAAATGGTAATGGATGAAAATAAGAAATATGGAAATGTAATATTTATGGAGAAAATGATAAAGGATAGCGAAAATGAAAATTCAGGGGTAATCAAAGATGGTACTCTAAAGAATTATGTAAGGATAAATAAGAAGAATTTAATTAAATAAAATATTAAATTATTTATCAAAACTGGAAAATTAAAATATGAAATGAAATTGACTAAACAGGTTAAAAAGAGGTTTTTAAAACTAAATAAAGTTAAAATGGTTAAGAATAGGTTGGTCCAAAAGTTAACATTTAAATACAAGGTGTCAAAGTCGAAATTTGCATTTTAATTTTTTTCTGTAATTTCAAAAGCTATCGAAATATTGATACGAAAATCTTTGCAATAGCGTATCAGTGGGATATTTGTCCTTAAAATTTTTTAAGATTTTAATGTAACACAAGTAATGCTCTTTGAGGAACTGAAAAATGTTTTTATTGTCTGGAAGGAATTTCCATGTGGTAGGCAACAAATTCTTTTCTAACATTGTGAAATACTTCTGGCAATTTACAACTCCGCCAATAAATTCAAATCGTTCTAAATTTTTGGTGAACATACAACCCACACCATTATTTCTTTTGGAAATTTAACTTCACACTTAATACAATCTTGATGAAATGCTTCATTTCTTAATCTAATAGGACAATTCCTTTTACACGAATCCACTATTGCTCTGTGTTCCATCACTTGTTTTTGGCATTTAAATAGTTACCTTTTTTGTATAAAAAACATGAGGCATTTTTCAATTAGATTTGCCATAACTTGAAGTACAAAAAGGTTTAAGCTTTTTTAAGATATTAGGTAGGGTAAACCATACAGTTATTGGACAGTTTTTTCTTCAAAAATCTGCAAAACCTAAACTAATACCTTGATTTTGGGAAAAACGGAAGTACTATTTGAAACCTATATCGTTTCTTTAATTATGGCTTACCTTGAATTTCTCAAATGTATTTGCGTCTTGTTTGTTTTTACAAAAAAAAAGGTGAAACGCTGGAAAAATATATAGTTATCGGACACTTTTATAGTAATAGGACAGCTTTAACACGACGAAAATATAAAGTTTTAATTGAAAATAACCTTTATTTATACATATCTGAACTTTAAATTATAAAAAATACTTAAAAAACGAAAATAAATCGATAATTATTGGTAGAGACTAGGTAGGTAGGTATTTACTGAAAGGTTTTCATTACTTCGTTATACATATTGAATAATTCATCTACTTCAGAATCGCAGGCATTATCAACCTCCTCATTTTTGTCTTCCGCTTCTTCTTCTTGTTCTCCCCCTTGTTTTTCTTTGTTATTTTTAATTTCTCTTCCATCTGCTTCTTATTTAACTTTTGTTCCTTTATCTCCATCTCCCATTTCTTTTACCCCACTCTCTATTCCTTTTCTATTTCCTTCTTCGTCTTTTCCATATACAGTTTCTACTTGTGCACCATTCTTGCCTTCACCTCCACTCTCTTCTACTTTTTCTTCGACTTCTTGCTCATCATCAGTACCATGTTCAGTCACATTATCACTGTCAGATTCTTCTTTGTAACAGTTATGACACAAATACTTGTCATCTTCTTCGTCGGGAATATGGGGAATTAGGCATTGTTAATATTTTTAGAAAATGGGCAAAAGAAAATTAACAACTTTGGATAACTTCTGTGTTAAGCTTAATCCTACCACCAAACAAAATATTGCAAAAACTGAAATACCAGTCCTGTCATCTGAATCTTCAGAGTCGTCTCTCACACCATCGCCGTCGTCTACAGTATCATCTTCCGCGAGTACGTGTGTGACACCATGTGTTAATAAATCTGAGTTGCTTCTTTTGGAACCTGTAAATACTGTTTTAGTTCCATCTCGAATAGAAATGATAGATGCTGGAAAATTTGTGAATGCCGAGAAAATATCTGATTTAGAGAAATATAATACATTAAAATATGCGTGGACTCCCAATAAAGAATTCATTTTCCCGTTTTCGGTACATAAAAAAAATAAAAAGGAAGTAAAGTGTTACTTATCGGAGAAACATTTTAATAGATTTAATTGGTTAACATACTCATTACAGTTGGAAGGTTTATTTTGTAAATTTTGCCTATTATTTGCTAAACTTGGAGGAATAAATAAAGCTACTACTTTAAACAAATTAGTTAGGGTTTCTCTACAGAAATATTCAAAACTATTTGGTAAAGACGGTGACTTAAATGTACAGAGTGGTCCAAATTGGACACTTTTGATAGGAAACACCAATTTATAGAGGAGCTAGAAAAAAACTAACCTACATGTTACGAGCTCGATTTTTGTGAGAAAGTGAATGCCGAAAACCGCACATGAATATCTAGAACTGTTTAGAAGATATAGGGTGGTTTTCAATTTTGTGCATTTTTAACCCACCCCCGTAACTTATTTATTTATGAATATTTTTTGTTTCTGTAAAAACATTCTTAAGGCACTTTTTTTAAAGGAATCCAATGGTGTCCCAAGTTTTTTTGTAAAAAGAATGGTTTTGAAGCTATGGAATTGGTGTTTCCTATCAAAAGTGTCCACCCTGTACATAACGAACACATTTATCACAAAGAAGCTTTAAATTATTCACTGAATTTTATAAAAACTTATGCAAATCCACAGATTGAAATTCAAAATTTGTTAGATTTAGAGCGACAGAAGCAAGTAATAGAGAACCGAGAAAGGCTTTTACCTATAATTGAATCGATAATATTTTTAGCTAGATAAAATATTCCATTGAGAAGGTCACCATGAGGAATTTAATGTTGAGGATAAATATTGTGTAATAAATCAGGGAAACTTCAGAGAACTTTTACATTTTCGAATTGCAAGTGGCGATAATAAACTAGAAAATCATTTAAAAAGCTGCAACTCTCGAGCCACATACATCAGCAATACTAGTCAAAATGAGATAATTGAATGTTGTGGCACAGAGGTTTTGAATTTAATTTTAGCAAAAGCAAAAAAAAATAAATATTTCAACATAATTTTTGACGAAACGACTGATTTGAGTCATATTTCCCAAATGTCTGTAGTGATTAGATATTTAGATGAAACGGGAAAAAATTCGTGAGGATTTTTTAAGTTTCATAGATTGTCACAAAGAAAACTATGAAAGTGTAAGTAATGAACCCGTCCTCACTGGAAAAATCTTAGCTAGTACAGTTCTGCATGTTTTAGAAACATTCAAATTAGATTTAAACTATTGTGTAGGTATCGGAACCGACGGATGTAGTGTGATGTTGTCCGAACAGAGGGGTGCACTATTTGAACTGCAAAAACGTTTGAAAAACGCAATTAAAAGTCCATGTCATAACCATGCATTGAACTTGTCGGTTTCAAAAGCTAGTACCGTACAGGCTGTTAGAAATGCGGTGGGCATTATGAAAGAAGTTATTTCGTTTTTTAATGCATCTTCAAAACGAAACAACATATTAAAAAAAACAAATAACGAGCAATTAAAAAAACTTTCTGAAACAAGATGGGTTGAAAGACACGAATCAGTTTTAAAATTTACAGTTTGTTTCGAAAAGATCTTTGAGTCATTACATATAATTTCCGATTGGCAAGAAAGAGATTCTGCTGCTAAAGCCGAATGTTTGAAAAATTCTATTATAACATCAAACTTTATTTTTGCAATTCACTGTTTGTCGGACGTGTTAGGAGTAACTGTCAATTTGAGTAAGATCTTGCAGAAAAAAAACATTGATAAAGAGTATGCTAAACATTTAGTTAATAATATAATTAAGGTTTTAAAAGAAAAAAGACAAAACGCGGACTCGAAATTCACACAAATATATCAAGATGTGGAACAATTGCACAAGAAGTTAGGAATTGAAATTTCATTGCCAAGGCAGACAGGTAAACAACAATATCGTATCAATCCAATGTCAAAAAATGCTGAGGATTATTTTAGGGTGTCTATCTATTTACCACTTTTAGACAATGTCATAGAGGACATTGCATTTCGTTTTGATGAGAAACTATTTTCTGTGTTTGAATTAAATATAGCAATACCTTCCATCTGTATCTTCAAATCGGGCCAAGAAATTAGAAATATTTGTATAAAAATATTATTTTTTACGTTGAGAAGTTTGTAGATGATTCAAAAGAATTGCTGAATATGAAACTAATTGCTGAATTCGATTTGTGGATTTTGAAGTGGAAAAATACAGTTGCAGAAAGCATACCAGATACAGCTATACTGGCATACCAGCAGTGTGACGGAGATATATTTCCGCATATTAAAATAATTTTGCTTTTGTTCTTCTGTTGTGTCGAATTGTTTTCATCTTTCGGTGAAAGCTCTGAAAAATTTAGAATTTTAAAATATTTTCCCTAGAAAAACCATAAAAAGCATGAAGTAGAATATTATATGAGGTTCACCTAATAGGCATGCGCCATCCTTTAAAATCGGTATTAAATATTAATAGTTGTTGCAAATGGTGGGGGCAGTACCCGAATATTTGATTTTGAAGCAGCTAGATCGATTCTAGGAAATCTACAACAAAGGGCTCTCCTCTGTTAGGTTAAAATCTTTAAAATTTAATTGATTACGGATCGTTATAGACATCAATAGCAAGGTGTGTTTGAAAGAACCCAGTTCTGAAGGCAGACTTTCGTTACTGTACATAGGACGCAGCAGAAGAAACTTTTCAGCGTTTTTATCTTCACTGGAAGATGCAGGATTGGATAACAAAATAACTAACAAATTGGACCGTGGAAACTTTTCATAACAAACATTTTCATATGAAACACAAATCAATTTATTGCATTAAAGATGAAATTCACAAATCCACAATTTTCTAAAAATCGATTCCATTAAAAAGTAAATCAACTTTCGAAAACTGTTGTCCCTTAAAATTATTCTAATTTTCAGTCAGAAATATTCGATTTAATTAAAACTTTAGGAAGAAACAGAAAAATAAAAAAAATTAGCAAGTTGGATTTAATTAGCCGAATGTACATTGTCTTAAATTTTAACAATTTTGCTTTTGTTCTTTTGTTGTATCGAATTGTTTCCATCTTTCGGTGAAAGCTCTGAAAAATATACAATTTTAAAATATTTTTCCTAGAAAAACTATAAAGCTAAAATATTAATTATTAATTATTTAGACGTATTAAATCGATATTACGTATTAATAGTTGTTGGAAATGGTGGGGGAAGTATGTACCGGATTATTTGATTTTGAAGCAGCTCGATCGATTCTAGGAAATCTACCGACAAAGAGCTCTCCTCGGTTAGGCCAAAATCTCGTATTCTTCGAACAGATATTATAGCATTCAATATGGGAAAAGGCATTTTTCAGCAAATTATTCAGTCCAGCTTCTTACATCATAAACAACTTCGTAAATTAATTGTGAAATTATTGATTTATTGAAGGATTAAAATTACACTAGAGAAACCTGAAGTTAGCGCCATCTCTGGCTGATGTTGCAAATTAGAGTTTTGTTGGTGCCAAGTAACCTTTTACTAATTTAGAAAATCTGTGAAATTTTATTTTGTTTCCCAATACATTTAAATTCCTTCCAACAGCGTCAATTGTGGTTTTTCAAAATTTGCCTTTAAAGTAATACCATACTTACGTTTTTGATTTTCAGTTATTATCCCAGTTTGTACGTAGTTCTATTATTCAAGTTTTTTCAGCTGCTGTATCTTTTAGCAATTTATTTTTGCTTGTGTAAAATTCTGGATCATCAGACTTTTTAAGTTTAATCTGTTGGACTAGTTTGCAATAGATTTATGCTTTAAATAGGGTTTTCCTTGTATGCAAATATGTCTGAGTTTTGTGTACTTTTTGTAAATTCTTTAAAGGACTAATTTGTTCTTTTGTTAAACTAAACAATAACGTTTGCTTGAGTAATTTAATTAAAGTTGTAATGCTTTTACCAGTATACGTTTTTGGAGTGTTGTTTGACTTTGTCCTAGTACTCATATTTAATATTTTTTGTAACTACAGAGTGAATCCTTACTTTTACTTTTGTTAATGTTTTTGTACTCTGTTCTTATTTTACCATTGCTTTACTTGCTTAACTATGTTTTAAATATTATCAACTTTTTGCTTTTACTTACTTTACTGTTCAACGACTGAAAACTTAATCAAACGTGATTATAAACTGCAAAAGACTGACAAGCAATTAGAATTGCGAACCTTCACCTTCAGATTTCAGTAAGCAGAATTAAAGCTTTAACAATTTTTTAAAGCAGCAAAACTTGGTAAATACAAAACTAGCAATTTTAGTTAAAGGTATAAAATTTTGAAATTGTTTTTAGTTTCTTTAAATTAGTTAATGAGTCAGCACTCTAAGGATATTTATTGTTAATTACACAACTATTTTTCATTTATGCGATTGTGTGGTTCTTACACAATACAAATGGACAGAGGAGAACAAAGAAAATTAAATTAAATTTAGTTATGTATTTATTGACTTTATTTTATTCTCCTTTTAATAAGCGGTTCGCCGAACAGGTTTTATTTTATTAAACAGCATTTAAATAATCATTACAAAATGATATACATAAGTTTATACAAAAATATCGTGCATATTAGTAGATATTTTATTGAAACACTTACACAATCTTTAATTTTATATTTACAGTTTAAAACTATAAAGTAACATTGATCGCGCTACATTTATCTTATACTTAACAAAATATAATAATCAAAAGTATAATACAGCAACAGTGCTTGAAAATTCCTGAAAGGTTTATAAAAGTTTA
The DNA here is from genome assembly GCA_963082815.1 of Melanotus villosus. Lineage (NCBI taxonomy): Eukaryota > Metazoa > Arthropoda > Insecta > Coleoptera > Elateridae > Melanotus > Melanotus villosus. The sequence goes on along the minus strand of OY720427.1, from coordinate 36,761,555 downwards.
TACAAAAATTTCGTGCATATTAGTAGATATTTTATTGAAACACTTACGCAACATTAATCTCACTACATTTATCTTATACTTAACAAAATATAATAATCAAAAGTACAATAAAGCAACAGTGCTTGAAAAATCCTGAAAGGGAAAATAAAATAAACAAAACTATCTTTAACCTCTCAAAATCCGAAGAAAATTATTTCAATGACAAGGCAGACAAGGATATAATTAACAAGGACGAATCTGCCCTTCTTAGAATACTAGCAATTTGTAACTTAACAGTTAATTTAGGTCTTAAACAAAACGTTTAAGTAGTAGAAAATACAACAGTAGTAATAGGAAAATAAGTTTAAAAATTCAAAAGTTATTTAGTATAACAAGAACTACGAGTGCTTCTCCATTTTAACAAGATTCTCGAGGGTTCCTTTTATGAACTGTAGATAGTTATAGAATGCTGATCAATACAAGTTTTTCCCATGGTAATACGAGTACATCTTCTTTTAAATTTTGACTAAAATATTTTGCTAGTTTACAGAAACTAAAAAATTTGAGTTTTTTTTATTCTCAAATATAAAAATGCTTAATAATGATAATATGTAGGTCATTCATGAAGTAAATGTTTAAAGCGGTTGTTTAGAGTAAACTCTTCTTAAAAACCAATTAAGTATTTAATTTTAAATTTAATTAAATTTTATTTTGAAACCGATTACACACCTTTATTTTGTAGTTACTAGAAAATACCTAGAGCTGCGTACTTAAAAATTGATTATTTAATTTTAAATTTAGTTAAAATTAATTTAATTTTTAAAATATGTTGACACATCTTTATTTTTTATTTACTAGAAAATACATAGAGCTTTGCTGTTAATTGCAGCTGTTTTATCAAGACAGAAATTTTTAAAAATATTTTGCCAGTTATATGGAATTATTTTATCTAAAAGACGAAACTCAGATGGCTTGTTTATTATCAAAATTAGCAAATTATTATTCTCTTGTTAATATCTTCTTATTCATCGTTTACCCATGATATGTAGTGCCATTCTAGCAAAAAAGGTCATGAAGCTCCGATGAGTTAAAAGCACTGACAATTAATAATTGTAAGTAGTTTACGAATTATAATAAATTAAATAACATGTCTTAAAAATTTTGGAATATATCCTTGCCTGATAAGGTGTCTTATTTATAAATAATGAAATCTTTAATATGTGTTGGGGGTGAATCGAGGAAAGCTAGTGCCACGATACGCGAGTTCTATACCAGCCTAGCTTGGGGTGCGAGATTCACCCTTTGACCTTGGTTTAGATATCTTGTATATATTTAGCCTAATAAATAACGTTGAAATATAAATATATTAATTTAGTCTTTATGTTAGATCTGGCATCGATGTATGATTTTGTACTCCGTTGAATAAATATATTTTTTTAAATATTTTCCAACGTTAAAATTTAAGTCGCAGTTTCACGTATCAGTAAATAAAGACCTGAAAATGGCACCAGCAAGTACGTTAATCGAGGAAAACTACTGGCACTATACGCGGTCCACGTATCAGTAAATAAAGACCTGGAAATGCCACCAGCAAGTAACAAGTATTAATTGGTTTTAATACTAATCTAATATCGCAGTTCGTTGTATTTATACAAAAATCATGCTGAATTTACTATACTAAAGCACAATTTTAACAAGCTTTGGTTATTTACGAAATAAAGATTTTCTTTTTTTTCGAATTTAATACTAATCTTTATCATCATTGTATTTATACAAAAATCATACTGAATTTACTATACTATGCACCATTTTAACAAACTTTGGTTATTTACGAAATAAAGGAGTGCAAAACTACAGATTTGCAGTGACCTACTAACCAATGTGCAGCTAAAGTATATGCAATTGCAATTGATGTAAAGTTAACTTTAATGTATTTTAAGGAATTTAAACTAATATTATTTAAAGTAAAAATTAACTTTAATGAAATTAAACAATATGTCTGGAACAGTGAATATAATTTAAACTAACTTTGACTTATGTAAAGAGATTCAAATGAAGACATATAGGACTCTCGTTATTTTGTGTTTTGTTTGAGTTAAGCCCAAAATTGCTTTAATTTTTTTCTTGGTACAGTTTCCTTCTTGCTACAATTTTTAAATTTTTGTCATGATTATTAATAAATTACAATGTTCAACAAAAGATATTTACATAACTGTATCGACCGAAAAATGATTGTTAAGTAAAAATTGGTTTTAAGATTTATTTTGAGTTTGAGTTATGCTACAGTAAAAAAACACCTTTAATAAAGAAAAGAAAACATGATTCTTCTTTTTCAACAATTTTTGACCCTAAGCCGTTTGTTAAAGTAATTCTAATATGAAATATATTTGCATTAAAAAAATCTTAGAAATTATCTGTGGATCTGTACACGAGTTTAAAAAATAAATGAACATTGCAAAAGCCCCGAAAATCTGCGATTAAACTCAAAACAATTCAGAAAATAAAAGTTAAAGATTTTATTCCTTCCGAAGTTTATTTAATCGCATGTTATATACCATAGTTATGTATCATGTGATCAGTTAAAAATGAAAAAGGCTTTGCTAAATTTGGAAACATCTGTGATTAATTTGATAATTATATTAGCCAAGCACATAGCGTTTTAAATTTATTTGATTCCATGATAGGTCTTCACCAAACTCAGCCTTTTAGTTTCTTCGCGTTGTGGTCTTCTATTTAATAGAATTGTGGTTGATAATTTATTTCTTTTTAAAGTGGCGTGACCTTTACAGGGCGTTGCCAGTCTTCTCTCCATATGTCTTTACGTGGAGTATGTGTACGTGTGGCCCTGGGAATCGAACTCGGTTCATCTCAGTGGCTCAAGACAACTTAATAATTTATTTAATCAATTGTAATAACGCAGAATTTATTGATACAATTTTTAACATAAATATTTCCTACAATATTATAGATTTAAAGAGATGCAAGCATTTTTTCTACTACTTTTAGATTTTTTTTTTAAAGTGCTTGGTACTTTGATAATTGTTTTTTTATAAATCGTGTAAAAGTGTAGTTGTGGAAAGGGTTTAAAGTATAAGTGCGAAAGATTGGTTTTATTATAATTTTATTTGATCAGTTCCATCAATATCAGTAACAACTAGAAATAAACACATTCTAAGAATAGACTTAATATAAGATATTTGAGAACAATTGCAAGAGAAGTGACTAGAGACTGTCTAACGTCTCACGTTTAGAGTTTTAATATCACAAGATAATTTTAATAAACATTTAATAATAATACAGTTAGAACTAAATCTAGATTTTATTTGATCAGTTCCATCAATATCAGTAACAACTAGAAATAAACACATTCTAAGAATATACTTAATATAAGATATTTGAGAACAATTGCAAAAGAAGTGACTAGAGACTGTCTAACGTCTCACGTTTAGAGTTTTAATATCAAGATAATTTTAATAAACATTTAATAATAATACCGTTAGAACTAAATCTAGATTTCCAGTTTATCGATATGGTTTCTATGTTTCTAAGCTATACGGATAATTAGTCTAGAATAGACAATATTTAAATCCACATGTAAGGACTATTTCGAAAATTGATTCATAAGAACGTAACTTAGTAAATGATTAACCATGATAACAATGAATACCATTTAGTTTGTTCTGACACTACACTAAAAGTTGAAAGTATGTTCTAATATACACAAGGACATCACAACAGATCTAATCGAAAGTTTTTTCTTATTTTTAGATAATCTGATATTTTTACAACCGAGAAAGACCACGTAGAGTACAATGTAAAAACACAGTATTTAAGGGTATCATGCTTTTAGAAGGAACCTAATCCTAGAACGTACTTACAAATTCCCTCCTGAAACCTCTAAGCTTTAGAAGACTAGATTTACATGTACAATTTACAAATTCCTATCACTTCAACATTTTCCTTAAGAAATGTCGAGCTTTTATTTTATAGCACCTTTTCCTGCATCCATCGCTTAATCCTTAAGCATTAAAAACAATAATTATATGTTAAGTAGATTTTAACAATATACACATTTTTAGACTGTTATCCTAATTCTGTGGACACGATTGTATATCTTTAAAAGTCGTCTACTGTTAGTTAAATCATATGTACATTAATGACACATTTACTTAACGTTACAAAAAACAGTTGCTCAATTAACATATATAACATTCTCCATATAATCACACCAAAAGCTCGTGATCAGATTGTGTGCTAAGTGTGTTTATTTATCATCGTAATGGTTTTTGTGTAAGGGTATGTTCGGATTTAGACCCGAAAATAAGCCAGGAAAAACATCGCAGTTACTAAACATTTAAATATTCGAAGTGCTATTAGTTGATTTTATGGTACTTGTAGCTATTCTTAGATTTATTTAATACTAACAAAAAACAGTTGCTCAATTGACATATATAACATTCTCCATATAATCACACCAAAAGCTCGTGATCAGATTGTGTGCTAAGTGTGTTTAGTTATCATCGTAATGGTTTTTGTGTAAGGGTATGTTCGGATTTAGGCCCGAAAATAAGCCAGGAAAAACATCGCAGTTACTAAACATTTAAATATTTGAAGTGCTATTAGTTGATTTTATGGTACTTGTAGCTATTCTTAGATTTATTTAATATTAACAAATAGAGACATTTACGAACAACTAAGATTACTTTTGACAATTTTTAATACTTATAGAAATATTCAATAGGGAATAAAGATCACATTCGAATAATACTGTAGGACAGATTGACTAGGCTTTTTTTGGTTCGGAAGTGACTATTTGGCACTATTTTAGGAGCAATTTTTATAAAGGTTTTATATACACAAAAATTTAAATTTACATACAGGGTGTGTATAAATTGGCGAAAGAACTACACGTGGCGATGTTGTTCATAAAATTCTGAGTCGAAAATCTTAATACCAAAATATTCCTGGGTATGCACGGGATCTCCAAAGTTGAAAATGAAGTCTTTTAATAAGTGTTTTAATTCATTATCTGTTGACAGAAAGAGCTGCAAATTAGAAGAAAAGAAGAATTGTAAAAATTATTTTTTCGTAGATGTTGTTTTTCAGCCCCAAAAGCGTGTTTTAAACCTTTCTTCGTTAATTTATTATTGTAAAAAATACATATGGCAGCATTGTTCCAACATTCACTTAGTATTGCGATATAACGGAGATCCTTAGCTACCGTGCTATAACAAAACACCTGTGGTGTGTGGATCCAATGTCGTCAAATGTACGTTCCTTTAAAATGGTTCCTGAGGACAGAGGAAGCATTGTCCAACATTTTGGTATTAAGATTTTCGACCAAGAATTTTATGATCGATATCGCCACGTGTAGTTCTTTCGCCAATTTATACACACTCTGTATATCTATAACAACACGCCTATATAATCTAGACAAAATATACTATTTTACACTAGGAATGGTTGTAACATCTGTAGAAAGGTTGAGTTTCAAAGAAGGGTATGCATGCAAAAGGGCTCACAATCAATTTTTATGTTTATAGTTGAGGGTCTTATTCTAGGGTTTAATTACTATCGAAATATTTTAAAATTACATTTACACACTAAACCAATACAAACATGAAAACCGAATTTTTCCATGCAGCAGCTTCAGTCAAATCCAACCTCTCAAAAAAGTTACATTATACTTTTTTCCAAACTACCCTTCATTTGCCGTTGACGTACAACTGGCCCTATCTACCTTAAGTTACATTTAAAAGATTGAATTCAGCACAGTCTAGTAGTACTCTCACTATCGGCAAAAAGTATAAGAACCTCTTCAGTAATCGATCGGGGCCTTTCAACACCCTGGGAAGACAACAATTTAACTTACAGAGCTTTCCTCGATACTTGGGCTGGGAAGAGCATTAGGATCGCCGTTTGCATGCTTTTGTCCAAAACGTGGAGAAGACCTTGAATTGCTCGTCATTGATTGCATTGTCTGTGATCTGGTTCCAGCGAATCTCATGCTGTATGCAGGTCGGCTAGCGTCGGTTACGCCAGCCTAAAAGGAAAATTAATCGGTTAAGTCGGAAAGCCATCACAGCAGGTTTATGCTAGACTAATATGGGATATTCATTATAAGGACACTACACGTTACAAGGATTACCGTTAATCTATAAACTATTATTGCTGGGTTTATAGTTAAATCGAGGAAAATCTCCATTTATATTCTACTCATGTGCCACGATATTTTCGGATAACAATCCAAACCTAAATACTTCCATTAGCCCTTTAACTAAAGCTACAATAAAACCATCTCTTCGCAAACAATGATTTTTACGTACAATTTCAACTTCAAATACAAAATTAATGTTTCAAGAGAATTTTAAAAACTTGAGCTTCTGAACTGCTTGCTCATTATCCAAACTAAAAATAAATAAATAAATAACTATTAAATTTGAAAGCATTTGCAAAAACTCGAAATCTTAAATTCTTAAACTTTGAATGTTAAAATGTAAATATGAAAGAAACTGAAAAAATTAAAACCCCAATTCTTCAACGTTTGATGTTCAAACTCTAGGTTTTTATTTTTTGTAATCCTTAAACATTGAATACTCTGGACACCGCATTAGAAAAGCTTGAAACTATAAATTCTAGACTTTTTATGTTCAAATCTGAAAGAATTTGAAAAAAGTTGCAAAAATTTGAAATTATAATACTTCGAACTTGAGTATTCAGGTTATAAAAAGAATCTAAAAAAACTTTTGAATAATTCTTCACATTTTAAGGTTCAAATTTGAAAAGAATTAGAAAAGCCTAAAACTGCAAATTCGTAAAGCTTCAATGTGCGAATTTGCAATAATTTGCAAATGCTTCTCCAAATTATTATTATTTTTTAATTAAATGAATCTCTAAACTCAAACCCTTAAATTTTGGATATCCAGATTTGAAATTTGAAAAAGCTTGGAACCCTAAAATTTTTGACGTTTGGATTTGAGCAAACATTTCTTTAAATTTTGATGTTCAAAAAAGAAATTTAAAAAAACCTAAAAATGCAAATTCTTAAATTTGAAGAAAATTATAAAAGCTTGAAAGCCCCCTTCTTCAATTCTTGATGCTTTTTGTTTAAAGATTAATGAGCCTTAAATCATCAAAACTTTGGATATTCAGGCTTGAAATTTGAAAGATTTAAGGAAACCCGTAAATTACAATTTTGATGTTCAAATCTGAAAGAATCTGAAAAAATGCAAAAAATTGAAATCTCAAATACTTAAACTTTGGGCATTCAAATGTCCTTTAAATAATTTTGTAAATATTTAAAGTTTTAATGGTCAAATTTGAAATAATTTGTAAAAGCTTGAAACTCCATTTCTTCAACCTTTTGGGACCAAATTTAAATATAAAAAAATTTAATGAACTTGTAACCTCAATTCCTTAAACTAAAGTTTGAAATTTGGGTAAATTTGAAAAAAAAAACGTGAAACCTCACAATTTTAAATATTGGGCGTCTGGATTTGAACAATACATTCCTTCAATTTTAATGTTCAAATTTGAAAGAAAAAAAAAAGTCCAAAACTGCAAATTCTTAAAGTTCAAATTTTAAATAATTTGTAAAAGCTTGAAACCTCATATGGATATTCAGGTTTGAAATTTGAAAGAATTAAAACAATTTGGAATCTATAGATTTTTGATGTTCAAATCTGAAAGAATTTAAAAAAATTGTAAAAACTACAAATCTCAATACTTAAACTGTAGATATTCAGGTTTAAAATCTGAAAAGCTTGATCTTCAAAATTTTTAATTTTCCTTAAACAACTTTAGATATTTGGATTTGAGCAATCAATGGTTTAAACTTTGTTGTTCAAAGCTGAAACGACCTGAAAAATGCGAAGTTTTAATGTTTAAATTTGAAATCATTTGTGATCTTAGATCTTGTGATTTAAAATTTTAAAGAATGATGAACTTCAAGCCTCCAATCTTTAATCTTTGGATGTTCGAGTTTAAAATGTGAAAGAATTTGAAAAAGCATAAATTATAAGTTCCCAAACTTCGGATCTCTCAGTTTTATAACGTTGGTTGTTCAAATTAAAAACTTCAAATAATTTTTAAATATCTGAAACTCTAAACCCTTAAAAGCGTTGGATATTTCAGTTTAGAATTTGAAAGGAATTAAAAAGCTTAAAATCTCAAAATTTTAACTTTGGAGATTTAAATTTGAAAGAATTTGAGGAAGCTTCAGATTCTTAAAAACATAGAATTTGAAGAAATGGAAATCTTAATTCTTAAATTTCGGAAGATTTTTGATACCTATTTAGATTAAAATTTTAAAGAATATGAAAATATGCAACTCTAAATATGATTTTGGAGATTAAAGTGGCTACTTATTGATTCCTCTTTTAGGAAACTTTATGTGGTTAAAGCAGTTTAATTTTAAAACTATTTTTCGAAACAGACATCTTTTTTATTATTCTGTACAGCTTAATTCCAGGAAATTGCTAGAACCGAATGTGGTTTTAATTACACATTTTAATTGTATTCTGCTGAAACGTTTTAATATCTTTTGAACTTGAACTGTTTCAATTATTTTTCAGTTAGCAGTGAACTTGCTACATATGATATTAACCTTGACTTTGAAGTCTTACAAAACAGAATACCTGGTTTTGTATATTGCAGTTGTACATTCAATTCCATTTATTTTTAAAGTAAGAGGCGTCCTCTTTGTTTACTTGAAAACAAGTAATCATTCGGTAAGTACTGTTCACATAACTGATGCTGGAATATTTTTAAATAAAATTTTGTTGAAAGGAGGACGTCGGAATGCCGAATATTTTCTTAGGTTTCTTAATGCCAGATGTAATTGCTTGTTGGAAACCATATTTATAAATCTATATTTGAGTAAATGGTATTTCAAATAAACAAATTATTTCAGGCATGATGAAGTAACAGATTCGTGAATTAACGCCGGAAACTTGTAAATTTATTTTCTAGCAAAATCCAAGCAACGTTTACCAAACCGAACTTTATAAAAGCGTATTTTTCTGTTTGTTTACTGTAACGTAAAAACAATCCCGAATAATAAACTGCCTGTTATTTATAGCACTGTTGGTTCATAGTGCAAAATTGCAATTTACAGCGTTGTAACTTTTTCCATTATAGTTTTCCGTGTAAGTCAATAATAGTACAGAACTTTTCGTCACATGTCTTTCCGGCTGCAATTGCAGCAGTTTTGATGAAATCATTTCAAATTGTTCATTTTACAGTTTCATTTGTAGTAAACAATGCGCTGGATTTTATTTTCGCTGGGACAAATATCTGATGCAATAAAAGCGGTCGTAGTGGTTCGTAATTAAAGTGTTTATTTATAACATTAACTGAATCGGATTGTTTGAAATTGTTAAATAAAATTATTAAATTGAAATTATTAAATTATATGTAGTTCTCCAAATAAAAAATTGGAGGTTGCTGAAATTAAACCCAAATCCTCAGAAAATTATTAGTTAAATAGTTAACCTCTAAATTTACCCCTTTTACTCAATTGTTTTCGATAATATCCCAGGAAATTAAATGCTCAGTTAACTTCGTCAATATATCAGGAAATACTAGATCGAACTGGTAATGTTTCTGATTTCCTTTTAATGTGTTCCGATGCGCTTCCGCCAAGTTGTACCAAAGCTGGCTGTTTGTGGATGCAGATAACTATTATTAACATTTTGCTTGTCTGGAAACTTCTACTGATATTGTATTAGGGATTGGATTTACTAAAATTTCTATTTATCAAAGCCGTTACTAAAATCTGTGTTTATTGAATTTTGTATACAAGGAACTTGCATTATCTGAATTTAGAAATCACTGCGAGCATTGACTAGGCCATTCTTTAATATTTGCGAGAAGTTTTTTTATTTAACAGGGCTTCTTTCTTTAAGAAAAATACAGAAAATGCAAGGCTTTCTGGCAATATTTATTTATTTATTTTCTTTAAATTTTTAGTCGATCCTTGCACGTTATAAGCTACCAAAATTAATGATTTCCTAGGGACTTATTGACCGTTTAATTTGTTAAAATTATACTGTATTATGATTGCAAAAAGGCGTATCCTTTCTAATAAATAAGGAAAAATATAAAATTTGGTGAAAATCCTGAAGTTTTCAGTGTGAGATTTGCTGAGACTAGGATTTAAGTTCTGCAAGTAAGGACAGATGTTGGAAAACCCAGAAGAGGTTTTCAAACTAAATTTGTAACTGGGTGAGAAATCACTTTTTTTTACAATTCTAAAGAAAATACTTTCTTGATTTAAAGTAAATGAAGTCAAGTTTTTAGACATGAAAACAACTTTTCAGTGGGGCTAGGCAGGATTTAGACGTTAAACCTTAGAACATAATAATTAAATAAATAAATTTCAAGTGTTGTGAATGGGTTTTGTTGCTGTTGTTGCATTTTTTGTATTTAATTTATAAACGGTGGTGCTGTAAAGATTTTACAGAACTGATAATTAGTTTCCCAAAGGAAGTTGATCAAAATCAATATAAAATTCCTGTGAAACAAGCCATTTCGGTAATTACAAAGTAGTTTTTTTTTAAAACATGACCAAAATATTTAAATCCAGGAATGTCTCAGGAACAGAACGAAATTTAATTTGTTCATTTATTAGGCTAGGAAACATTTTGATATACCTATGTATTTTGTAAAAAAAATACGAACGTTGGCCTTTGATAACGTAGTTGGTAGGCATATGGTAAATAAACGAATTTAAAAAGCAATTAATATTTGAAAAAGTTTGAGATTCTTCAACTTTTGATATTTTTAATTGTTGCCTCTAAATTCTAAAAAATTTGAAAGAACTGGAATTTCGGATCCCAAAACTTTGGATATTCAAATTTGAAATATGAAACAATTTTAAACAGCCTGACATTTCACACTGTTCAGAGATAGGTGTTTAGATCTGGGTCCGAAAGGATTTGAAAAAATCGGAAACCTCAATTTTGCAACGTTGGAGTTCAAATATGAATCTAAACTTAAGAAAATTAGAATTTCATTCTTTTCATATTCAAATTTAAAAAGAATATGAAAAATCTTGAAATAATAAGTTCTTAAACTTTGGATCTCTGAATTTTTGAACATTGGATGTTCGAATTAGAAACTTTGGTGATTTTTTAAAATTCTGGAAGGTTTTGGGTATTCTAGTTTGAAAGTTGCATAGATAAAGCTTGAAATTCTTAAACTTTGGATATTCAAATTTGAAATCATTTGAGAGAGTCTTAAATTCTTAAACTTAAAACTTAAATTTGAAAAGACGGAAATCTCAGTTGTTTAACGTTGGATGTTCAAATCTAAAATTTTAAATAATTTTTTAAAATGTGGAACTTCAAATCCTTGAAAGCTTTGGATATTCAGGGCTGATATTTGTAAGGATTTGAAAAAGCTTGAAATGTCAAATTGTTTGAACATTAAAGTTGAGAATGCCTAAAATTCCTAAACTCAGAAATTTAAAAATATAGATTCCAAAAACTGAAAGTTTTGGATATTCAGTATGATATTTGAAATCATTTGAAAAATTCTCAAATCTTTAAACTTTGGCTGTTCAGAATCTGAACGAAATTGAAAAGGCCAAAACCTCAATCTGCAGTTGTTGATACTCAAAATTTTAATTTGTTTTAAACTTCAAACATTGAAAACTTATTTGAGTACTTGCTTGAAGTACGAAACAATTTAAAAAATCCTGACATTTTAAATTATTAAGCTTTGGGTGTTTAGATTTGGATTTGAGATATTTAGAAAAAAAATCTCAAATTTCACTCTTTTCATCTCCAAAAGCTAAGAAATTCTTAAACTATGAACTTAAGTTTCAAATCTGAAAGAATAAAAAAAAAATCCAAAAATATCCGTTAAAGTGGATGTTGACGTTTGAAAATTAAAAAAAAAATAAACTGCTTGAAAGCTTAAAATTGTTAAACTTTGGATATTCAGATTTGAAATAATTTAAAAAGGCGGTAAACTTCAAAGTGCTTGTTTATCGACCGTAATACTTTCAGGTTGGTTGTGTTGCATAATCCACTCTGCTTTAACAAGCCGCCTGGAACAACTTCGATTTACCTACTAAAACAAATAACCGAAATAATCAAATTAATCAATTCTTTGAGAACCTACATCGATTTTTCAAGGTTAATTAATTATTTAATAAAAATATCCTTCAGTTTAACCAAATTTATTATTGGTTATTGCAGTTCTATATTCTATAAAGTAAATGTAGGAAACATTTTATTTCATGGTTGGGTTTGATTAACTTCGATATGGGCCCTATTTCGATGACTTCATTGTGATTCCGTATGTGTAACCAGTGTGGTAAATCGTAGTTCAGCAAGGTCTCCAATAAAGGGCCAGAAGCAGATATAACTTGAGTTTAATTCAAAGATCACAACCAAAGAAGGGTAAGGGATAACTCATAAAAAACGTATAACTTTTATTTTATGACGTCTGATGACAGTAGGGTCGGAAAATTGCAAGAAAGGACTAAAATGTTGTGTTTTGAAACAGTGGAAAGGGTTGATATTCCTCTTTTAAACAATCTTGTGGAAATTTCTTGCTGATAATTAAATAATTTTTCTTTGGTTCAAATTTAGTATTTGGACTTTCACAGCAACGTTAGGCAGAGTCGTTTTGGTCCTTGTATAAAGAAGTTTATTAAAAATTAATTCGTATATTGCTTAAGATTGCTAAATTTGTGCAAATTAGGGAAGTTTTTCCATTGGGAAAGTTTTGAAGTATTCTACAAAAGTTTCGATTCATAAATATAATCGTTTTTGAAAGGAATTGTTTACGTTAAGTTTATGGGTTTAGATACAGTAGATTGAGTAATAATTCTGCCAAAGATTGATCATAACAAAAAGGGAACTTTGGAATAACTATAAAAAGTTTCAATCTTCGACCGATTATGAACGCTATCAATTTTTATAGACCAAAGTTATAAAGAAGGCAACTACAGTGAAATTCCCAAATAAAAGCAATACAACTAACTTGTTAGAAGTTTATAAGTAGTAACCAGAGAAGAACCGTAACATTTGCAGAAGTAAAATGCGTGCGCTTAGGGATTTTAAATAATAATAATAATGAAACAAAACTACAAACTTTTCTAAGAAACGAATCGAAACTCAGTTTGAAAGAATAGGCAGATATTTATCTATAGCGGAATTTCACACCTCGATTTTTATAACTTCTGGACAAGTCTTTTTATATTGCTGAAACTGAAACGATTTTTGAAATGATGCTGGCGTTTACCGAAGGAAATTTTCATGAAAGAAGTTTCCTTAAATTGCGTAGATTAGCTACATCGAAAAACACACGAATTCCGTTGATTACTTAAAAAATAAATACAGGATAATAAATAATATTGTGGAAATTATGGTAGACGACCGATGTTCAGGTGGGGGTCCGGTGTACATCGGATGAGTGAGGGTAGTAACTCGGGTGCGCGAGAAGTACGACAACGGCGAGACAGTTGGAAAAATATTAAAGTATGAATGAAATTTAATTAAAATAAATAAGTTGTGCAAAGACTCTGTTTAGTTTTCCTAGAATCGCTCAATATTAAAAGGTAGGTAATCATATAAACTTAATTATTAGAAAATCTTGTTTTTGTCGAATTTTGCAAGGGCGAGCGTTGGAAATATTTATTGGTATACAGTGCTGCCTTAGGTTGTTGCACGAAAGTCAATTGACTAACTTAGGTGTTAAAAAGTTACCAAAAAAAGTCCAGAACGAGAAAGGATAATACAAAAAATTCTGGAAAGCTTATAAGTTTTATGGGCATTTGTAATTTGTTTAAGCACAAACTAATTAAAAATATCAATAAAACCTTTAATTTTAAATAGAATTTGACAAAAAACTTTTTATCAATTGAGCCTCTAAAAAATACATTTGTTAAGCGTGTGTAGCAACTTTTTAGTAATCATCCTACGCAACATATTCCTTGGCGTATTTTAGTCGATCTCTTTCTACAAATGTACATTATTATCGGGGGAATCCTAATGATCAAAAATGCTTTTCCTTGGCCTCCTTTTTTCGGTAACATCCGTTTGGTAAAAGTATTTAACTACGAAAACACTTCAGGGAGCTACAGCTTTGACTTCGTGAATAGTTTTAACAATTGTGCTGAATAAACAGAAAACAAATTTAGAAATATCCGTTGATCTGAATTTTTTTAGTGGTCTAAAATTAGACATATTGGAATTCAGTTTAATAAAAATCCCAGCATTGGAAAAAAGCTGACCCTTTAAATTAACACGTTTTAGATTACCGTTTTATCTGTGACTGGCACAATTAAAATAGTTTTTTGATTACTACAAACTACAAAGATAATTCAAAATTAAAAGCTCAATATTTCAACTTAGATTAGGTTTTCTATTAATAAAAGACGATTCTGAGTTTTTGTTAGTTTGTGCACCAGATTTATTGAAAACTTTGAGTTAATTCCGGATTAAGAACTTTAATGATCGCTAGGATTGGATAATATTCCAAACTAGGCTTAAAATCTGAAATTTAATTACCTAACTTATAATATTTTACAGTATTTCAATAGCATTTTTAACTCTGATTTAAAGTGGATTAAAAAATCTAAGCGAAGTTTTTAATTAAATAACTTTGAATAGGTTGATGTCGCCAGACTTGGTTTATTACTTTTATAGGTAAAAAGTTCAGTTTTCTGTGGTTTTTCTTTACTCTACTCAGACTAAAAATTTGTTTGAACGTGGCATTTTCATGATTTGAGATGCCAGCGTGTTTAAAAAAACTCCAAGTTGTAAGGATAGTTCCGAGGTACTACGAATGTAATTAAATTATTTAACAATATATTAGTCGAAGTAAAAGCATTTAATTTAAAAAAAAATCAAAGCCGTTAGGATAATCCCGAGGTCCTAAATTGTTCTAATTAAATTATTTAACGATATGTTAGTCGAAGTAAAATCATTTAATGAGGTTTATTTAGAATACGTAATTTAATAAAACAACCCAGCATTCGGTTAATTTAAATTTATGTTAAATGAAGCATTCCCTAGTGTTGTTTACCATAGATTTAATTATATGCTTAATTAACTGGTTGTTATTATTTATTCAGCAGCATTAAACTTCAAAGCCGTGAATTAAGTATTTGTTAAGTTCGCAGTATTGTGATATAACTTGATTTTAATTACAAGCAGCCATTTGTTAATTAATCTTTGAGTAACTTTATCATCTAGTTGAACTAGTATTGATTATCCAAAAAATGATATTCTTTCAGTGTCTTTTATTTTTAGATTATTATTAAATTAGATTCCTTCCCCTCTATAATTCCATCCAACATATTTCATAATTTAATAAAAATTGTCGTTTTACCTTTATTTGAAGTACAAATCATGTGAAAATCTTTTAAATAATTGCCGAAAACTGGGGTAGTAAATTGGAACAGTAAAGTAAATCATTGAAATTATAATAAATTACCAAGGTAATTTAAAGCATTGTATTAACTTAAATCACACTGACGTCCGTAACAACTTATTTGCTAGTATTTTAAATTAAACGGAATTAATTTAGTTGGGAGTGCAATTTTTTTTAAGTTGCTGCCTCCTTTAGTTCTTATATTACACGGGGAACAAATCTTTCCAGATAACGGAAAGTAATGTGCATATTATGCAAAAACTTAAAACGACATTGCATTCGTTGACTTTTAAATTAATTTTCTCTGAGAGATCTTTAGACCAGATTGTCCGCACGAGGCCTTATAAATATTTTTTAAGCTGGAAAGTTATTTTGAATGTTAATCTGTGAAACGGTTGAATAAATTACAAGGTGAATCCTGCCAAAATGGAATATAATCCTCTTTACTTAGGTGAATATAGATTTTGTTATTCTAATACTTTTTGAAGAATTTTTCTTACGATTATCGATCATAAGCATAACGTAATGTATCGCCAAGTTTAATCTAAATTTTCACGCCGTAGGAATTTCAGTGGTTTGTATTACGTTGTTATTCCTCCAAACATCTCTCCTATGCCTTAGGGGAGCTTTGTATAAAATTATACTTAAGCATTTCTTGCCTGCACATGCTGCGGTTGTTTTCAGTTTATCAAACTAATAATAAATTGAAAGATAAAATATAGGAAAACAAGAACTTTAATCAGATTTTATGTAGTTTAATAATTAACTTCTAACTTCGTCTGAAATATTTCATAATTAGGTTCTTTATAAATAAACTAGTTTGGACCTAATTACTTGCATTGAAAATTAAAAATAATTTCCGTATGTAGAGCGACTCGTTTTGAAAATCACGTCTAAGAGTCAGTTTATACGCATCTTCGGCGGGTTATTATATCTAATTGACCCAATTAATGTATTTTCCGAGCGTAATTGAAGGTAATTGTTTGAAATTCATTTTTCTTAAAATACATTTCCTAAATTTCCCGGGACGTTTGAGTTAACCTGTCGTTGAACTTTTCCGCTATAATGATTTCCTTAATAACGACATAATCGGAAAAGTTAAATTACGCACAAGGGCAAAGATCTTGTTCATTCTTTTGCATAAATTTCAAATGAAGTTTCTTTAACATAATACTCTTACCTGCGGACCATTTCCTTGCCGAACATTCTTGTATGGCTGGAAAAGGACTAAGTAGACCTTGGGGGTAAATAGACATCCCAGAGCTACTGTTGCGCTTATGTTCAAGCACATGCACATGCTGACAATTTGAACCTGAAAAAAGTAAAGATTAGCCCAAATTCGTTCTGAAATAAATGAGGGAGGAATAGCCGGGGGCCTTTGAGAATCTAAATTAAATTTCTTTTAAAAGTTTTTATCAAACAAAAATCTCCGGCGGATTTTTTGTATGGAAATTTTTACTCCTGTATCTATTATCAATTTGTTATTTGTCTATTCCATACTGTTACTTATATTAAATCTGTTAATCTGGAAAAACTTTAAGATGTGAATGTCCTTAAACGTTTAAGTTTAATTATAATGTGTGTGCTAAACTGTCTTTCTTACACATACATAAATGTTGTGATTTAAATTATATTTAACCTTTATTACTAACTTTCACCAAGCGAAGGCTTTGGTCGATATTGTTTACCATTTGTTCCTCCAGAGGTTTTTAAATATGCTTTTTGCGGAACGCTACTCTTGGATTTAAGGGAAAACTTCCGAATCAAATATTTACATTTGTTCCAGTAGCTTTTTGCAAGATAAAAAACACAAAATCAACTCGTAAAGTTCCCCGTATTTAATCATATTACAGAAGAGCTTAATGAAAATGGAAATATTGAAAGTTGAAGCATAAATATCACAGGGTTACAAAGAGATGACCTTAATAACGATAGATGAAACTAGTAAATTAATAAACTATTCCATACTACAGATTGCCGATTGCTGATAATAGACTTCGTTTGGTGGCTGCTATTTGCATATTGATTAATTTTGTTTTTAATTAAAGTTTGTCAGTGTAAATTTACTCTTGTATAATAGTTTAGTTAGTACAGCGCCAGAGCTTCTTGACACTTTTTAGCTTTTTAAACAGGTTAATTGTTTAGCAACCAAAAGTAGGAAATTTTATTTTGCGCCTATCAAAATCTATCTGTTTGCCTTTATATTTGTTTGTTCGTCTGTCTATGTGGATGCGTGTGTTTGTTTGTTTGTAGTTCGCACATTGGTTGAAGGAAGTTAACGCCAGATTTTCATAATTTAATTTTGTTATTTTCCCTTCTTAAAACGCAGATAAACGGTTAATTCAACCTTCTGATTTCTGTTACTTTCAAACTATTGAGTGTAATTTTGTTATCTTGAATAAGAAGCAACCACAAAGTATGAATTGATTAGGTCAATTTCAAAATTGGGGACATTTAGCTATAAATGACAGAACTGTCTTTTCCCAATTATTAAATTATGGTGCCACAAATTCGTTTACGAATTTGCGCAATGAATATTGGGCATTTCTTAAATTCTTGTTTACATAAACGTCTAAATATAAAAAATAATAACCTTAATTAAAAATGTGCGAAAATAAAAATTGAGAATACTTACGGTGTAATCATTATTTGTCCCAAAATAGATAGGCAAAAAAGCGAGCCATACAATGCAGGTTGAATACATAGTGAAACCGATATATTTAGCTTCGTTAAAATTTTCTGGTATCTTCCTGGTTTTAAAAGCGTACCAAGTGCACAATATAATGAGTATCATGTTGTAAACCAGAGACATAACAAGCGCAAAGGTGGATACTCTGCAGGTTAGCACAGCTGTAAGAGGATAGGGGTAGATCTCTCGAATATCGGGTCGTTCAATCACCAACCAGACGATGGCTCCCACGAGTTGAATTGATACGATACCTATGGAAGAAGTAAAATATTATTTTAAAGCTAGCCCCTTCGCTGCAATGCAACGAATTGGTCTGTTGCAAAAGGCGAGCTTTCAAAGAAATGAAGATATGGGCGTGTAGCTTGAATATTTTAGAAACTGTATAAACGCTGAGTTTTTTACAGCTACAGTTTAGTTATTATTACCCTCGTAAATTTTTGAAAACGGGGTCCGTTCGCTTTTTGCTGTCGAAAGCTTTAAAAAGGACGAGTTATTCATAGTTCCTCTTTAAAGTACTTGCTTGCATCAAGACCACTTAAAAACCTCTTTTGTATTCCTCTTTAAAATAATTAACGAATGCCTTTCAAAAATCTTGACCCACAACCGTATTCAGCTAGAAGGAAAATGTGTATAAGCTTACCTAAGGCGATTGCAACTTGAGATATCGGCGATGTGTATACTGGTCTCTTGATGCTTTTAACCCCGCGGTTAAAAATGCGAGAAATGCGATTTGTCTTCGTGAAAATGGCGCTGTAACAAACGCTGAGGCAGAGGCCAAGACCTACTCGCATTACGGCGCAAGTTTCCACCGTAGGTTTTGCCAGAATAATAAAGGACATCGAATAACAGCACAGGACTCCGCTAAGGAGCACGTAGCATAATTCGCGTCCGGAAGCCATAATTACCGGAGTTTTATTATAACGGATGAAAACGGCTATAGTAAATAACGTGCTCAAAATTCCTATCGAGCTGAAAACAACCGGAACTAAAACCCATGGATTTAACCAGTCTAAAAGGAGTGCCTTCAACTTCATACAGTCCGTCTTATCCTTATTTGGGCCATATCCTGGAGCGCAGGATCGACAAGTGTCGTTGAAGACGTATGCATCCTCTCTGCAGGATACGCAAACCCAGCAACATTGATCCTGAAACATGCAGAAGCGCCTTTTACACATTTTATTGCGTCAAAGTGAGCAATTTTCTATGCAACTTCTGATCTTCGCATTTGGTACCTATTCAAAATAATTCTGCATTTTATTCCCTTTTCACTTAGGCTATAATAAAAAGAACGCCATTTAGGATATTCAAATAAAATAGTTCAGATCAAAATTCTTAAGAATTTGCTTTGGTTAGCTTGAAAGCTCATTTCTTTTATGTTTTCAGTATCATACAAATCAAGACAATTTAAAATAATATAATAAGGGCTTAACTAATTGCATTATTAAATTTTCTTCAGCGGCGGAGATCAGTCGATTCAATATTTATAAACCAAACTGTTTGCGAATTTATGAATTTTCCTGTTCTTTTTCTATAAGTTATTTGAGGGCGAAGGTCTTCGCAATTCTTTTTTAATCAGCTACATAGCAGAATCCTTACAGGAATTTGTTTTAAAAATTTCATTTTTGTTGTTGTTTATGAAAGTTCCTCTGAAACACTAATATTATGTATATTGGAAATGTGTTGTTAATAAGTATTTTTAGGTAACCTGAAGGCGAACTGGGTCTCATTTTAAATTAGTGACTTTTTCAACTAAATTTATAGTCCGGTGTTTTATTGAAAATTTATTTGAAGACTATATGCAACGAATTAATATTTTACTGCCAACGAAAGCGGCATAGATTTTCTGAAGGAAACTGTTAATTAATTAGATTATTTTAGAGCTGGGCCATTGTTGTAGAAGAACACATTTTTTTTCGTTTTGGATTGCAATCATTTTGAGAAATCATTGGTTTGTTTAATGTGACAAAACAAAAATATTTAGTAACAAGTAATTGTAATTCCTAAAAATATTAATTAAATTGTATTTCATTACAGTTCAGTATTTTATTAATTATTACAAAAGTTATCAAGAAATCCAACACAGCGTAAAATGATACGAAGCACCTGTCTTAAATTACTAACAAAATAATGAAAGAAATGTTAAAACACCCGACCAAGGTCACTTTAAATTGGGTGTAATTAGTAACGAGGTTTTAAGATTTAGGTGAGTAAATTACTGAAAACTCAAATATGCGTAATGTATATTACGTAAGCACTACAGATTTAATTTAATATTCAGTCTAATTTTATAGCAGAAACCTTTTGTACCCTTTTCAAAGGTAAGTTATACATTTTTCTGGAATTAACTGAATTTTTATATTTTTCATCAAGTGTAAATTCAGGATAAAACAAATACGCAATTTGTATTCGCCAATTTTCCTGCTCATTTGTGCGTATTTGTTCTGCTTCCTTGATAGTTCCGTATTTTTTAAATAAATACGCCTTAGGAATGGCCTTTCAAATGAA
Source organism: Melanotus villosus (assembly GCA_963082815.1). Taxonomy (NCBI): domain Eukaryota; kingdom Metazoa; phylum Arthropoda; class Insecta; order Coleoptera; family Elateridae; genus Melanotus; species Melanotus villosus. The sequence continues at coordinate 36,740,995 of OY720427.1, read as the reverse complement.
AAATACGTAAAGGTTAAGCATACAATTTAAAGGGCAAACGCTGAATATTCTCGTTTGGTGAAATTCGAGACTGTTTCATAAAACCTGAGTCCGGCTTAATTTAAATCACCAATATTTATTTTTTTAAACATGTTTCGAAGTGAAAAACTTTTCTGTGGCTTTATTAGAAAAGAATTAAAAATTAATGCCAAAGCAAGTTAGATTTTTGGAATTAATTCGGTTGAGTTAGGTATCGAATTTAATTAAACAAAAATGACTTTGTCAGGCCACGAAGATTTTTGTCGTAATTTTCCCAATAAATTTATTCCTGCAAAATACAATCACCAACAGCTTTTCTTCCAAATTCTTTTAAATAGCATTGTTTCTTCCCTGAGTGTAACTATTAAAATTCGTTTATGTTTCTCCAAATACAAAAAAAAATATTTAAAATTCCATCAAATCCGTGTATACATACTTTCTTTACAAACTTTTGTTAAAAGTACCGGTCAGTCGTATAAAAGATAGCCCTTTCAGCTTCCGCTCAAAGTAATTCCCATCAAAGGTTACTTATTGACGCTGTTGCTTTTAATGTACTTGAAAGTATCGTCGAAAGCTTTCTCACGAACTGGTTTAAAAAAGCTTTACACATGTTGCAACCAGCACTGAAATATGTTCGAATGTTATTTCTGTAGTTCCTTAAAGTAGTTTTCGAGATTACTAGCAGAATGTTATATAAATAAAAAAATCCTTTAGCGGGCGAAATGTTGCAAAAGCAAGGGTTTAAGTACATCAATTGAGATTTTAATTTCTCGTTTTTCAAAGTTAAAACGATTCCGTCAGAAGAACCACATTTAAAATGTTTTTACCAAAGAAAGATTAATGAAACTTTATTATTTTAGAAAGTTGGTGGGGATAGGATTTGAAATTTACTTGAAACTGTAAAGACTTAATTTTGATGTGTAAATTCTTCAGATTTACATTTTAAAATTAAGGTTACTTTAGTTACTAATATTCATAGATTGTCTTTGATGTTATATCTGGAACTGTGTAGGTTGGAATTTTTGGAATTTGCAGAATATTAAAAGATTGTCGAAATTTAAGGGAGCAATTTTACGGTTAATTATAATTTATCCATACCTGTGCGTGAGATGTCGTTCCTGTAAGAAATTTATTTCGGACATCACGTTAACACCGTTAAAGGTAATTGAGTTCGCTCACCGTTAAATTTTATCGTTATTGGATAGTTTGATGATTCTCGCAGTTACAGCAACAACGCGGCTTTTAAAAATATTGTTTCAACTGGGTTTGGCGTTTGTAAAGATTTTCTTTGTAGAGTTCGTTAAGGGGAATTACTTTTCCTACGAGTCGTTGCAAGTTGTAATCTGTGGTTATTATTAATTCAAGTACGTTGAGTTCAGGTTAATGAAATTTACGCAACAGTCTGTCACGAAGTTAATAGTGAACCGCGGAATGAAATTAGATTCCGCGCTGTGTAAGTTACTTATTCAAGATTTCGGCATAATTGAATAAGTTACTTAACTATTTTAAGAAACGATTCGTTAGTTTCTCTGTTATTTAGAATCTATTAAAGTAGCTACACACTAATCTGGACGAAAATTAGCCTAATCGGCTTTTTTTGTCTGTTAGATTCATTCGCCTACAACAATTTTAATAAATTTGTAAATATTACGTTAATTGCAGGGAAATATTAATGCAAATTGCATAAAAGAGAATTTGTGTGTTTGTCAAGCAGAAAGCGTGCGAATATTTAAGAAAAAATAATGTAAAACGTGTTTAATTCTCAAATTATTGCAATAATGCGCTGTAGACTTCAATGGGGGAGTAGAACACAAACCCGCAAGATTAATTGTTTGGCTGTTTTTTGTTAAAGATCTTTGAAACAATCGCTTGCTCTTATTAACAATACCGAAACCTTTAATAAGTAGCCTTAAGTTGGCGTCTTTAACATCCTGTTTTTCCTGTAATTTTAGGAATTTGTTTAAAATTTAGCAGGCACAAGACACACGCATTATTTCTAGCTTTTAACTCCCAGTTAGGACTTTAATTGAAGGATAATTAAACTAATCTCCAGTGATGATCCTTTTAATATTCCTATGAGTTGTGAGTTTGTAAGTATTAAGTAATTTTTAATTAGTTGTTTTTACTTTCTATTGTATTAGCGAGAGAAGATTTTGTTATGGTTTCTTCATGATTATAACACTAAATAACATTTGATGCTCGAGAAAATAAGCTCACAGTAAATTGGGTCGAATTTAAAGAGAATTATTTCGCAATTTCACTGAAAATGCTTCTATAATAACTAGCGAGCTGTTATAATATAAAAACAAAATTTTATTTTTTATTCAAGTGAAAGTTTTGGTACATTTTGCGAGAGATCAGAAATAAAAGAAATAATTTGAACAGATTTCTGTAAGTTTCTGAATTCTTTATAAGGTTTACCTGGTAGTTTTTGATGTGTCCGGAAGGACAAGGATCACTGCAAATGGATTTGGGGATATCCTCCAAATCTCGCCACAGGATTTTCGATAGATTTAGTTCGAGCCTGTAAAAAGAACAAGTTGTATTATATATTTGCGCAAGCGTTAACAATCGTATATTAGAGCAATTAAGTACGTGTTTGTTTCGGACGTGTAATGAAAACTTCTCGCATAAAATCATGCGATGAAGTTTTAATCACGTTTGTAAATGAATTATATGAGCTGGTAATTACTTTCAACCAAAAAAGTCATAGCTCTTTGTCAAGCAGATAGCGCTCGAGGAAAGTTTTTATTTTGTGTTTTAATAAATGTAAATGCTGATAAAGGTATGTTACATTTGGTGGTGAGTTGTGTGGACATATGCTGTGTTAGTTGCAGAAAATAAAAAGGGCGAAACGAGCTCGTCCGTTTCAAATCCTAAAACAAATTTACATCTGTGTCAAGTAGAAATATGAGCCATTTCGCATTGGGTTCGTGTGGAAACCTCACTTTAATGGCAGTAACTAGAAAGAACAAATGTGTTTTTTAAAAATATGCTAAATAATTATCCCTTGAGGGTATTCCACGATTATTTTGTTTCCTGTTGAACTATAATCCTGGGTAAATTCTGAACTTACGCAGGGATAAAATATTAGTAAAAGTTTTGTATGAAACTATGCTTAGTACTGAAGACAAAGAAATATTAACTTAGTTGGGCGGAATTCTTAGCACATGCCTGAAAGTGTGCCTATAAACGGAAAATGGGATCTGAATAACTAGAAGGAGGTGGAATTAACATCAGAAGCTGTTCCGCGGCGAAAGTGCTCGAAGGAGAAATCCGCAATTTGTTTAGTTGTGAAAATATTATTGTTTATATATTGTTGATCATTTTTGCCTATGCTAAAATGGACGCAAATATTTCAAATAAACTAAATCCTTGTGTTTCAACGCAAGTTGAAGTAATAAATTGGAAGATATATATTACTACAAAGACAGTAATTGGTTAAATTGACGGATTACGCCGTAAGCTATAAAAGTTCTGCTAAAGTAGGGAAAGTTCAGTGTCCTTTTAAATGTTATTTGTGTTGGCTTTTCTATACCCTAAAAATCCATGCTCAAATTTCTAACAAATCAATAAATTTTACCTATTTATGGTCGCTAAATTATGTTTCTTTTGATTGGTGTTCAAGTAATAATTAAAATTATAGGTAAAGAAAAGCGTTTAAGTAATATCGACTAATTTTTCAAATTCTATTTATACGTGAACAGCTCTATTTGTCAGCTCTTTATGAAGTCGGTCTGAAAAATCCTCGCGGGTATCGCGTTTTTCCCGACATATAAGTGCATGTTCCGGTTCTCAAGTCGACGGGGATAATAGTGTTTTCCGGCGGTAAAAGGTGCGGCCGTGTTTAAGGGTCGCCGAAGTGGCTTGTAAAGCATATAATGCAAGGATAGGTCACGTTTTCTTAGGCAATACCCCCACAGACATACGACTACCCTATTTATAGTATGCAACTCGCTATTCCTGCAATTCAGCATTTCAGTGTTTATAATTTGTTATACTCAAGGAAGTCGGACATTTAATTATTCAACATCGCAGTGCTTCTGCTAGTTTGGTTTCATTTGAAGTGCAGATTTAAGTTAGTACATAGTGTTATGCATAGATTTGCAAAACGAGCAAATCATTGAACTCTAGTAAATGTTTGGCTGATGCTAACTTCTGGTTTAGCATGTAAAGGACCAGTTCATTTATCAGGAATATAACATAATTGTGGCTAATTTATTGTTTAAATATCCTGAAGTGTTATACTCTAGGAACTCGCACATTTAATTATTCAACACCGCAGTGCTTCTGCTAGTTTGGTTTCATTTGAAGTGCAGATTTTAGTTAGTAGTTCACAGATGCAGAAATACCACGTTTCATGTTATGTATACATTTGCAAAACGAGAAAATCATTTAACTCTAATAAATGTTTGGTTGGTGCTAACTTCTGGTTTAGTATGTAAAGGACCAGTTCATGTATTAGGAACATAAGATAATTGCGGCTAATTTAGTGTTTAAATATCCAAGAAGCTTATAATAAAAGATTTTTGATTAAAGCACAAAATTCTAATGTCTAATAATGAATTTATAAAGGTTCAGCGCTTTCTCTAACAAGAAGTTTCTTTTTATTTGCAAGAAACGTTACTGTTTGAATTTCCTTACGGTCTTGAATTGTATTTACCTTTCCTAGTTGGGTATCTTAGTGTATGTTTCATGAAGTATTTCGTATTCACATGGTAAACTCGAACAGAATGAACAAGCCACAGTAGGTAGCAATGAATACGGGAATTAGCTCCACCGACTGGCTTTCATATATTTATGTTTCTAATTTTCAAATTTAGTGCATTTCACCAAAGGTATTGTATTACAACGTTATTGGTATTAAGGCTTGTTCGAGTAAATACGCGTTGAAAAAACGACAATTAACACTAATTCGGAATTTCATTTAAATGTCCAACAGGAATAAAGGGGACAATCTAATTACAAGTGGTTTTGTATGTAGGTGCACATATGGGTGCAAAATTTAGCTCTAATTTCACAAACGTGGACGAATATTACGCTAATAGCTTTTTAAGGATTTACGAAATGCGAGGGTTTGTATACTCTAAAACGATATTACTTGCATATTGGATGCGTAATTAATTTTGTTTGTATCATAAAAGTGAATTATTTTATGCAAAATAACCTATGTTAATTTAACTGTTGATTAGTTAAAGGGAAGAATTGAGTTTTAAGAATTAACGAATATTTTGCAAATTGTTTAAATAAGTAAATAATTAATAATGATTGCATGTTTCGGTTTAATTCTCGAATTTTTACTCGATTTTGGGTTAAAAATCTCACGTAATTCTTACTTAAAAAGTTTGAAATAACAGCTTTGTTGTTGTTATAATTCGGAATTCTTAATTTCAACCAATTTTATAATTATTGGAATTAATATTAATATACATTACAATAACTAATAAACAGAGTTCTTGCCAGGTCACTTTAAAAACCAATCATACATTACTGAAAAAAATACTGCAAAACATTTTCGTTTGAGTAAATCGAAAACTTTGATGCGAATTTTATAAAAAAAATAAATAAGTTTTAGAGCTAAATACAGGTAAACGACCAGCTAGAGAAAACCGATTTTTTATGATTAAGAGCAAATGATTGCCTTTCAGTTTTATAAAAAAATTCCAGTCAAGCGCAAAATCTAAATCGACAAACCTAGAAGATGAATATGAAGTAATAGCTGTTCAGTTAAGTGAATACAGGTACTTCAAGTTCGATTCCTTTTTCAAATGAAACTCACAGCAGGATCAATAACTGCAAATGTGCCTTTTTATACGGGGATGATGAATCGGACATAACGTCAGTTTGACGTTTGGTATTATGCTGGTGTGAAATTTTTAAGAGGTATAGCTACTGCGACTCATTCGGTACTTATTTACCTGTAAAGTTAAGTAAAAAGGCCTAAAAAGCAGTTTAAAAATTTGAGGAGGAGTTGATTATGTTTCGTTTTTAACTAAATATCAAAGCTAAAGAACTTTAAAAAGCTGCTTTCAAGTAGGCACCTTGACTAAATACCTAATTAAGTTTGACACTCCGGAATCAAAGTTTGTTATTCTTCAGTTGTAAATATCCAGTTAGAGTGGTATAAACTTGGAATGATAACCTACATGAACCATTAAATTGACAATAAGAATCTGAATCTGGAGAAATAATATTCGATAAATATACTCCGATTGGGTTCAATAACCAACCAAATATTGAAGAGGGTTTGTTATTATTCAGCTGTATTTCGATTTCTTATAAAATTGCATTGGAGTTCACATCCTTATTGATTACGAAATCTATATTATTATCCTGTGAATTCATCCGTGCAAATACATATTTAAATTTACGAGTCGTACAGTAATCAAAATCCTATAACATAAAGTTTCTACAAATGATCTGAAAGGCAGACTAGGAAATTTATGCAAATTTGGCATAGATGTACAAATTACCAATGCAGCGAGTTATTGAGCTGTTTAGGTCCGTTATTTGGCAGGAAGATACAATTTTCCAGCAAGTACTAGGTTAATTTGAAGCTGGGTTTTAATATCGTTTCCTTCCACCTGTTTCGCTGTGGGGTACAAAATAAGACGTAGATTATGTGTTGAACTAGGTAACCAGTGATACGTCTTTGATCCCTCTAATGTTATCAAGCAAAGCGTGTAAATTACTTAACATCAAAATTCGGTATTGTACTGCAACTTGAACTATCAAACAGTTACAAACGGACTATCTAAATATTCAAGTAGCGCCCTAAATTGCTTAATTGTACCAGTTAATACTATTGGCACTTTATGCCTGCGGCAACTCGTGTTCTAATTAAGTGTCGTAATAAAGTTCCTCCTTCGCAGGTTAGTTAATGTACGAATTTCTTACATTCTTAGCTACGTATAAATTGAATTAAATTTTCAGTATGTAGCGGAAATGCACCCTAAAAATTTATGACTAAAATAACTACAGTTCGCAAGTTATCTCTAAGGATTAAACTCGGAACGTTCTTAATTTTTCTTAACTTTTCTGTTGCAGGAACAAGACCTCAGTTTTATTGGAATTTATATCAATAAAACATGCATCTCGAGGGAGTTTTCGAAAGGCCAACTTCAAATTTAGTTTCGCTCTAAGTGCAAAGAAATAGATAAATTCATTTTGCGCTTAGTCTTTAATAAAAGAGCACGCTTAGTTAACTAAGTGATTGTGTTAGCGTTTTTTAAAGGTAAAACTTTAGTCATTGTTAAACTTTATTCCAGATGATATATAACGAAAGTCTTATGTAGGACCTTACAAATTATAAGGGAAAATATCGAAACCTTTTGATAAAAGTAAGGAATTATGAGATACAGAATTTTTTTCGTGGGTTTTTTGTAATGGCTTTCTATATCTCACCTACTCCCGATAATAAAGACCCGATTTCTCCTGAAAGGTTGCTCATTTATTATATTAAATTATATTATCTCGACAAAGAGAAACCGACAAAAACTGCAAAAAGTTTCAGGGGACAAAGCTAAGAGGCGTTGAATTTGTAAGAGACTTTCGTGTTAATGGAAAGTTAAAGAGTAAAAAAGTAAATTGAAGGTTACACTTAGAATCAATATTTGACACTGAACCACATTGCCGGAGAATACAAAGTGGGCTAAAACATTTTTAATAAAAAGTTTGTTTCTGGGTTCTTTTTATGTTTTCTTAGAAATGTAAGCTGTATTAAGGAAATGCACAGATACACCTTCGTAGAAGCCTTCGCTTTCCTGAAAAATTACATCATTATTTTCATAATTGCGAATATTTTTCTTTGCATTCAATTCCACAAAATTCCGCACGAGTACTTCGTTAAAGCAAAATTTCTCTGGAATTATCTGTAGTTCGTCTGTAAAAATAGAATGATTAAGACTTGTTTGAATTGTAAAATGATATCATCGCCGTGTTTTAGTTTTATTTTACCGGCGAATTTAAATGAGCAAACCTAAAGTTTACTTTATTGTAATTCATTTAAAGTTCAGCGACACGTTTGGTTAAATTAGCCTATTTGAAAATTAATAGTCGCCATTTATCTTAGTCACAGTCGAAGTCGACCATTTCCCGAAATTCAAATAAAATCCCTCATTTTTCATTCAAACCGAGCCACTATTGAAAGTGTTCTACGATTAAGATTCCAATTTGAAGCCCTGTTTATTATAAAGATCGTTAACCATGTAAAACTAAATGTGTGTGGATAAAACGTTTTTCCGCTTCGGCTTTTCCTAAAGAAATCGTAGCATGTTACATTTCTGCTTTCCTTTTCAAACGCGTGGAATCAAATTAGAACATATTTAGTGAACCAAATTCATATTTTATGTAGGTATTTTGAGCCCGTTTTACTTCTGCAAGGAATTTAATTGGCGATAATTCGCAGTTTTAAAAATTAGGACTATTTCGTTGTATTTTAATTTTCACCCAGGTTTATTTATGAATCATATGCTGTATAAATAATTAAAGAACCCCAGATTTTTTTTGGCAATTACCTCTGATCAGCATTTTAATTTCGGCATCTAAAAATAAATAAAAGGCACTAAAAATAATATTTCGACGGAACATGTTATTGCAGACGAATACAGCCACAGATTTTTTTATTTCGAACATTAACGCGGTCTGTTATACGTAACCAAGTGGTGAAAACTGGATGTAATTTTGTTTGGTGTATTCAAATATGCATTCAAGACCATTCATAGATTTACGCCAAATGACAAACTGAATATTTCAGAAACCATTTAGAAAATTTGGAGTAACAACTATTCAATGAAATTCTCACAAATTGGCGAATTTCGGGACACAATCAAAAGCAAAACAAAGAAAACACGGTGTAAGGGTTTAAACGAAAATCTAGAAATTTTTATCAATCTTTTATAGGTTCATTGTTAAGTCTTTCAAATAAAACTAGATTTTGTAAAGTTTTCTATCTTTACATGAAACAAAACGACAGTATTCTAAAGTTAGTTACAACTTCTAATACAGAATCTTAACAGCAGTCAAGTTTCGAATTCTATGATTCGGTACGAGTCTCCATTTTCCTTGACAATTCGTGATTTACGCTTTACTTTTGCTTATCTTATTTTGGCGTCCCAGTTTCGGCTAAAATATGCAAAGAAAAGTACGGAGCCAGGGTATTCTAAAATGTTACTTGAAGTGGTTTATAAGTTTTAGTTTCAACTAGTTTGCGTTGGCACAAATTTGTGTTGGGTCTTTTGGTTATAAATTTTGATTAAACTGAAGAGTTGCTGTTGTAATCCCTGTGTATTCGTGTTTAGAATGAAATCCGAGCTTAAAAAGATTTGAATTAAATATTGAAGTAGCTTCGAATTAAGAAAAGGCCAAGTTCAAGTAGTTGTTATTTGCTTGCTTTAAGTCGCCAAAGAAACGTTTTCCTAAAGTTGCCCTTTTTAATTCTATACTCGCCCTTTTAAAACTTCGAATTATAAATTGAATCTGAGAGTAATTTACAAGAGGTTACAGCTACAACCGTTTTATCCCATTTGCATCAATATTAACTTAAACCGAATCTTTTACTTAAAGCCTCGAAACTTTCAGAAACGCTTCATTATAAATGAGTAGTGGGAGAGTTTCAGGTTTAGTGTAAGTTTGAAGATGCAGATATATACGATGTTAGAATAGGGATTTACCGAACAGGAATCTTGGGAAAAGCCACTTTGCTGTGTAACTACATTACAATATTAAATTACTATAAGTTTTAATAATGTGGTTTTCTCAAGTACGTCAAAAAGCTCTTAACTAAGCGATAAATCTAAAACGGATTTTCATTTCTGCACGAAAATTTCATTATAAATGTAATTACGCCAATTACTGTTGTAAATCAATACTAAAATTTATCTATTTGGCTTTTTGAAAGGGTTCAGAATAACGAAATCTGTTTAGTGAGCGACAAGAAACCGGGTTGTTTATTACATGTACTGCAACTTGTAGTATCAAAGCAAAGCTGGAAGATGAGCTAATCTGTATGCACTTCCGCAAAGCTTCTGTGAATGTGATGGTTTGCATCAGAGTTCAGCTTGCATTAAATCTGTTGATTCGTTAGTAAAGTTTTCCAAATAAATTCCGGGTTCTTAATTTTAATTTTCCTCTTCCAGCGTGCTGTACGTTCTCCTGTATTTGTAGAATAAGAATCTTGATTTACATTTTCGGAGAAAAATCTCAAAAAATAAAACTTTCGAAACTAAACAGTTGTTATTCTTACAATTCGAATATTTCATTTGATTTTGTTATTACCTTGTATGATGAACGCCTTTTTGGGTTGATTTACATAACCTGCAAGTTAAAAATTACAGTCATATCATTAAGAAAACTTTCGTCAAAAACACTGAATTCCAGGTTTCACATTCGAATTTCAGGGTAAAAGATCAGACTAAAATACAGTTAGGTACGCTTTCAACAATCATATTGTAAAAGAGTTCCATTAAAAAAGGGATACGTGCGATTTGCAAAAAGAATTCTTGGAGTTTTTAATTAATAATAATAAAGAAATGCAACACTTAAACATGCAGTTAATTAGATTTTTAAAATACAAATAAACAACTCGTGCATAAAAGGGTAAGGATAATATAATATATAACGTTATCCTGTGACTTTGTTTCTGTTCCTTTCGAAAATTTCCACATCATTAACCAAATACTGTACGTGTGTATTTTAACTAAAGAGGCGGGTGAAACGCAAATAAAGTAGTTGAAAAGTGGAAATTCTGTCTTTCACCCCCTCCTTTTGGGCGTTACCCATTTATTTTCAAGCCGACGATATCGACAGTTCTAAAAACTCTACATGAGGAAAAAATTAGATCCTGACTGTATGAAATCGTGTTAAGCTTTTTTAAAATTTACAGGTCCCAACAGTTTTCAGATAAACTGGGAAATCTTTGTTTTATTTACGTTCAAATTAATTTGTTTGGAGCTTGTCCAATGGTTTTCTGTATTTCATTTGAAAATAGTATTTGTACAAATATACCCTGTCAATAAGAACCAACAAAACGTGCAAAGAAAAGCTCTCAAAACCCAAAACGATTGAAGCATATATTAACAAAACCATATTGCAGTAATTATTTGTAGCAACAAATATATAACGACAAAGCTTTGAAACAAGGAATTTAATTTAATTAAGCCATTTCAAATTAATTATGCAAATCGCTAAAATTAGTTACAAACGTATTGTGGTTATCATTTAAAATTAATTTCAGTTTAAATGCACACACCAGTGGTAACAAGCGGATTATATTTAAAACTGTTCTTTTTGAAAGCTCGGTGTACGTTGTGTATAGCTGAAGTTAGCTGTGATGCCATGATATTCATGTTAAAGCACGGTTACCTTATAAAGTAGGTTGTTATAATTAGAAAGGAGTCACCAATTTGCATATAAATTCATACTGCTATATATAAACAACGTGCTTCGAACTTATATTCATAAGCAATATCCTGGTTTAGAATTAGCAAACATATTATGAAAATAGGTCTCCTTTAAAGCTACAGTAATTTCTGTCATTATCAATTTTATCAGTTTCAAAATTAGAAATTAGACTAAAGAAAAATAAAATTTTCCGCTTGGTTTGTTCAGTTCAATCAGAATTTTAAGCAGTTATACATGCAGTGTTTTCCCAACGTATTCGATTTGCTTTTAAGATCGTATTATTTGATTGATTATGATTTATTGAGGACAAAAGCACTAAGGTGCATTTACGTTCTATGCGAAAGCAATATTTACCCTGGAATGTTTGATTCAATTCCGCCGAGCAATTATTGGTATATGGTTTTAATATTTTTATAAGTTCGAGAACAAGAATTTCCAGAACTTAAATTCAGGACGAAGTTTGAAGAATTCGAATTAAATTCCTTTATAATTTTGAGCAAATGATGAAAGGTCAATTTAGCTTAAATATTTAATTGTAATTTTCGTATCATTTTAATTTTAGTTGGACATAGACTTTACGTCCAACTGGAGTTTTCTCAACTAGACTAAAAGTTTTAGTCGAAGTTTCTTCAATATTAAGGAGTTTACTTAGAAGTAAGCTGACGTTGATGTTTAGAAACACACCATATAAATTGAGCAAATTTTAGTTATTCCTCCATCATTAAATTGCAGCAGAACATTAAGTTAGTCCTCAAGTTTTAATTGGATTTCGTTTGTTTATGACTGGCTTTTAATTTACTAGTTCTAAAGGATTTTAAAGGAACCGATTAAAATTTTCTGGGCAACATTTAATACTTTTTTTACCACTTAAACATTAAATTAATATACCAAAGTGGTACTTAAAGTTTACAGAACTGAGAGCAGAACATGTTTAAAGATATTAATCTAAATATGAAGCAAGTAAAAAATTAGTAGTTTGAACGAACATTTTGCTAAATTGGATTTAATTGTTTTATAAGACTTGCCAATAAAATTTCTGTCGGTTATTTGGGAAAATACAAATTATTTAAATAAGTAGCAAAGCAGGGATGCAGTGCTGCATTCATATTTTCAGTAATTTGATTTGTACTTCGGCGCTTATTTTTAGAGGTTTGCTGTTGTTTTATTTAAAATGGCAAAGGTGTACTTTTATGAATAACAATGTGGCGTTATTTATTTTATATAAAGTGCAAACTCCTGTTAAAACCGTATAAACGCCCGTTTTGAATTAATGTATCCTTATAGTTTCACTACAACGTAGGGTAAATTTATCATCTTTATGTACTTTGCACCGGGAGTTAATATTCGGCCAACATTGTTTATTTGCATGTTTAAAAGTAGTTCACACTTAGCCAAATCGTTAATTATAAGTGATCGATAATTACAATTAAACACGTTCACCTGTTGACTTCACAAGTATTGTGTTTTAAAAGCTAGACAAATGAGGTGAACGTAAAATTGACGGAATTGTGCGTTTAATTAAAGCTAGTAAATTAAAAGCTTAATGAGCGAGCTCCCGTGAATTTTTTAGGTTGAAATTTTTAGAAACCTTTGGGCAAATATCTTAGGTTAGTCTTAGATTTCCTTTTAAAGGAATCTACCTGTTGCGCATGTGAACTGCATTTCGCAAGCTTTAACCAAACTGCACTACAAGGCTTTGTGTAAACCAATCTCTTTTGAAAATATTGGGTTCATTCAACAAACGAATAGGTACGTCAGTGTTTTTAAAGAAAAATCATTCGAATTTGGTTGATTTTTACGATACGAGCTTCACCAATAAATCAGTGGGACCCCTAATGGGGGTGTCCTGTTATAAATTCTAATTAGAAAGTCCTTTTAAAAACAGTGCGAAAACATCTCGTAACTTTTATTAACTAATTCTACAACAGGGTTATAAGTTTTAGGCATAAAAAGGAAGCAGAGGCGGAATAACAAGGCTTGGTAGGAGTTGTTAATGTTGTTACTACAGTTGTAGTTCCTGACATATTGCTAATTTTATCGTCCTGAGACAAAAAGTTTGTTTCCGTAATTTCATAACAGCCGCCTGAGAACGTCGTGATTTCACTGTGAAAATACTTTATGGTTTTCTTTATGCGTACAAACGAATGGTTGAACTTTTATGAAAAATGTAATCTAATTTTGTGCGTAACTTATCTTGCGGCCACTTTGACCTTGTTTCGTTAAAAAGTAGGTAATACAAATGGAATTCTTTGAAACACTCGTCCTTTTCATTTGTTACAATTTGTTTCCTTTGCTTTTGACATATCACGAAATCAAACCAGGGAAATAAAAGAATTTTTTTTAAAGGCAAAGTTTTTTGACTTGCTTAATTAAATTCATTGTTTATTATTAATATTTAACTTTCGCCGTAGTTCAACTCACGTTTTATTAATTAAAAGTAACTAATTAGAAGAATCCTAACTAAACGACAGGTTTAAGAAGTTCCCTAACGATTATGGCGAAATACTGTCAAGTAACTAATTCCTAAGCTGTAATTTTACGCTCCTGTTTGTGTGTGATATACCAAGCTTCCGGGTTACTTTTTAAAGCTTCAAAGGAAATGCTAATTTCAGCTGTTTCTTAAGTGGTCTGAACATGCCGCGTTGTTCTTCCTGTAATTATTTTCTTTTACCTAAATAAGTAGTTAAAGAGTTGCTTAAAGGATTTTTAAAGTTTAATTTTCTGAGATTTCTTTGTTGTTAGCTACAAACAAGAGTGCACTGACATCGAAACTAAGTAGAAAACCTTTTACCAACCCTTCTACCATACTTATTACCCCGAGGATATTATTATATAAAATTGAATCATTAATTGGTTGACTGATATTTAATACACCCTTTTATGCATGCTCTTGACATTAAGAGCATATTTTAATTAACTTAGAATTTTATAAAGTTTCTTTCTTTTATTTAGCTGATATGTGATATGTCCTAACGTTTAATCAGAGAAAACTTCAAACTCTATGAAACCACCACCTACTGTATTAAGCAATATACAAATTATGCAGATGTTAAAGAGAATTTGCAAATCAGTAACTTCAGATGTAATACCAGCAAAGATTTAAAAATTAAATTCATTTTAAATTTACATTAAATTCTCCTTTTCGAAATAAAAAAATCAAATCTTTCTCTATAATTTAATTTAAATGTACTATTAATTTATTTTAAGTTTCAGTTGTTCCTAGAAAACAAAAATCAAGGCAGTGAACGCGTTAAATTCCTTTTGATACTGAACATTCATTATCATTTTTATCGTATTGTTTCGATAAGCTTTTGGTTTCTTGGTAACTATTATTGATTGAAAAAACATTAGAAGAGCATACATTTAATAAAAACTGCAGTTGAGGATCTATTTATAAAGCATGTGAATATTAGAAGAGTATAAACTTTAGTTCGAAGACCATTTGGAAAAAAAGAAAACTTTAGAGGAACAATTTAAAATTTTAAATTTAAGATTTAGAAGAATAGGTTTCGGCCCTTTGCTCCTTCGACTAAACGACAATCGTTTTGATTTTTATTTTTATATGTTAAAGCATCGTTATTGTGCTTCGTAATTCGATAGTTACAGAAACGACGAATTTGAGAGGCAACAAAAGAAATCCTGTCACTGCTAAGCGACCAATTTCTCTTTTCTGAAGGAGTTTAATTTGTTATTAATGGCCCAGTGTGTGGTTTTTTCTGTTTACGGAATGGACGTTGTTAATAATATTGAATAAAACATCAATAAAATATTACCTCAATACGGTTTCTAATAAATCTTTTGGAAGTGATTTTTTCCTTTGTTTGCTTGTAATAAAAAAATATTAATTGACACATTTACCAGGAAATTTTGTTTTTGAAGTTTAAAGGGCTCTTTGTGCGCATTATAAAAGGACAAGGAAATTCAAGTTTTTAATTCAAGGTGTGAAATTTAGGTGGTATCAGTATAATACTTTCATAAATTTTTCTTTGATCTTTCGCACGTAAAGGGTTGTAAATGCATCTCTATTTTCAGCCTTACCCGCCGTGCTCATTAAGTCACTTAACGTAATCACCTCTGCTTTTAGTTATCAGATTATATTAAAATATTAATTTAAAGCTTTTAAGTTTGTATAAGCTTTCTAGTTTTAGATTTATATTTTATGCGAAAATAATTACTGAGGTAAATAGGGCTTATTGCTTTTCTTTTTGAAATGTCAGGATTCTACATGCAGTGTAAAATAAATACTTTTAAAGATCGAAATTTAGTTCAAAGTCAAGGTTAATTAGATTATCCTATTTTATTCTCTCTACAAAGGTATACTAAAGTGCACTATGCTGCATCAGATAAATTTATTTTTTCGGTATAGGAGTTGCGAAGTAAATTAACTTTCGCAACGTTTTGCGGTGTCAGTGAGCATACTGTCATTAATGATGCAGAATATGGCTTTGTAATATCAAAGCAATACATCAAAAGCGTACGAGTATGCTAGTAATGCATTTTCTCTTACGTTTCCTTCCAGGCACCAATTTGGTTGTAGTCGTATTTTCCATCCGGGTGTCGTTGGTACTGATAGATGTTGTAGCTGCCGTAGGCGTCTCCATCTGCGTTAAATCGTATCTCAGTGCCCTGGCGACCTATAAAAATAGTATCGTCTGTGTTAGTTTACAAATATATTTTTTCAACGTCTTTGATTTATACTACTTTGTTAACCGTATTTTAGGCATCGAAATTCCTTCGAAAAATTTAAATTAAAAACATTATTTAACGAATTAGAAATTTTACTAATTTTTAATTACCAATAAATATAATTAAATCTCAGTTTTGGTGATTTGAAGGAACTGTGAAGATTCGAAAATTACAGAATGGGAACTGAAACAGTGTTAGTCAAACCATAGCGGTTCTAATTAAACTTTTGTTTCCCTTTTACATTAATTAGTTCTTGTTAATGTATTCTCAATTAAGAAAAAGTAATTAAAAGTCGCAAAACGGTTTATATCGTTTACAACAGAAAGTTCAACAAAATTAAAATTCTGTCCGTTGTTGTTTTATCCTTAAGTTAAGATTATTTCAATTAATTATTCTTTTCTTGCCTGTAACACTTGCACAGATAAAAATTAATGTTTGGCTATATTCTTGTGATTTAATATTTTAAATTCTTTTTAATCCCATTCCTAAAATTTGCACTGAATTTTGTCGTTTGCAAATTAGATCATCATTACCGGCAAGACGGGAAAGTTCCCGAACGGCCGTTCTGTTTGGGGCCGCATAATTGAATCGTGGTGTGGTACCTTCTTTACGCAGTTTTAAAAAATTCCTTCATGTACTTTACCACTATTCTAAAATATAATCATTGATGTACAAAGTTCCCTGACAAGATTCTTTATGTTTAGAGGTACAAAAAATAATGTAATTAATTTTATAATATTTATTATTATATGGCCTTACTATACAGGGTCGTCAGAATCTTTTAAACTGGATGCTAGCATACCGGACGTTAAGTGGATATTCCAAAAATGTATAAATCTAAATTTAAAATAACAAAGTTGAGGCTAATTTCAGTGAAACTGGAGGTTACAAAAACTTGTATTGCATGTCATATAATGCAGTTTTAAGAGTATATTACTTACTTCAAATTTCATTTTTATATCTTAAAATATAATTTAAAAAAAATAGGGGTGCTCCAGGTTTTATTGACACCCGGTATAATCAACTCGCATTATACCGGGCCATTGCATTCGACTCAGCAGTGGTAGTCTTTTACACTTTTACCCTTTTATACATATATTTATATTTATCAGTTCCCCTCAGCTGTCGTGAGATGAAGGGGTATATTTCTCACTATTCTCGCTTTTCCATTCTTTTCAAGTATTACTTTTGCCAGAATATCGTCCCAACTTCCTTTGGGTCTTCCTGGACTTTCATTCCAATTCTCGTCTCCCAATTTTCTTTTTACTTACTCGCGTTGTTCATCCACTGTAAGTAGCCCCACCAGTTTAATTGTTTTCCTTCAATGAATTTTAGAATTGGTACAATTTATAGTTCTACTGGTACTCTCGTATTACGTATTTCATTATTTCATTTAGTCTGGTTATTCCTTTATCATCCCTTAGTTATTTTATTTCTAACGTTTGAATTTTATTTTTCATTCTACTTGTGTGTCCAAGCTTCACTGCCAAATTTGTCTATGTATGGTATGATATTCTGTTAATTTAGTGACCTTGGGCGTTTCTTTTTTTTAAGTGTATCGCAACATGTCTTAATAGTTTTTTTATTCTAATCGTTTTATATTATCACTCATAGGTATTTAAAATTCGTAACTTCTTGGTCTTGTTTTTTCTTTATTTGGATGTTCAGTTTTTGTTGTTCGTTTTCTTAGCTTTAGTCGTCAATGTACTGCTCTAGAGTCTCATTCAATACATTAAATTCTCTTGCATTGCATTTTTGGTCCTAGCCATAATTGCCATGTCATCGGCAAAAGCACATTCTGAAATTTCAACCGCCACCAGATTGTTATAATTGAAAATAAGTTTCTTTGCTTTCAATTTGCACGTCTTCATTTTGTCCTTCATATGTAAAGTGAACAAGATCGGGCTTACTATATCTTCTTTGGTTATGAACGTTCTTCCTTCCATGTTCTGCGTTACCACATAATTTTATTATTTTTGCCTGGCTTAACTCTTTCTTTCAAGATTTTCCAGATTTGCTTTCTTTTAACTCGAACAAACAACTTTCCTAAGGCCATACATGTGAAGAATGCTTTGGATATGGTAGCACTTTTTGGTATGTTTTCGTTCGTTCAACAATGTAATTCCTTTATAGTGATCGCAGTCATGTATGTCAACATTCTTGTGGACTGGGGCTATTACCCTTACTTGTCAGTTTTCTGGTGTTGTTCCTTTCGTCACTTCTGTGTTACATATTCATAGAAGTAGTTCTTATGATCTCAAATTTTTAAATATTTTGGATATTAGTTTATTGTGACCTGGTGTTTTACTGCTAAACGTGGCCGGATCGAAGAGGTTCTCTAGGCGAGCGGCGGACGAAATTTGACTTGTAGCCACGCACCTCAAAGTGAGTTTCGTCGGAAAATATCACTTTTTCCAATTCTTCACAGCTCAGTCTCGATATTTCTTTCTTCAGGATAGCCCCATGAGACTTCAATCTCCCTTTTGATGTATCCACTTGTCTTCTTCGGGCTCGGGATCAAGACCCCCGCTCGCAAATGGTCAATCCTCACCATTACGGTGAGGATTGACCCCGGGATACATTGGATCCTGGGGCCAATCCGGCTTGCCTGAGCCGTAATCAGGAAGTCAGTATGGTAGACTGGCGCCTGGACCTAGTTGGGAGAGGCCGCTGCAACGGTTGCCCCCAAAGGGTACCTACGTCAGCTTCGTGTTGGTGGGTGATAAAAGCGCCTTGTATCTTGAGACGTCCGAAGGGGGGGGGGGTATGCTTAATTTCTTGGTGCTGCCCCAGTCATCACTTCCACGAGTGTGTTCTTCTTCGGGTCTCTAGGGGTGGTTTTTCTATTTCTTTCACAACGTGTCCATAGACCCTGTCTCCTTATGCAGATTCATGATTCGTGAAACGCTGAATTTCCCGACTCTTTTGCCATCTGCCTGGTAGCCTAGTAGCAAGTGAAGTATTTTCGCCTGAAGTGATTATTTTAGCTTGTTTACGAGGCGTGATATCAATTATGTGTTTAATAAAAAACTACATAGTCACGTCCTCAGCGTATAAAATATCAATTCCGATTAAAGTGGAAGTGTAAATAATAAAACATATGCAGACTGTTATTTAATAATCGAATGATGTTCGCAATAAAAATGTTGCTACAAATAGGCAAGTGGTGAACAGAGATATATGTAAATACATAGAAATGTATTATTGTATTGTTAAATGTTCGTATTAATTTTTAAATCCTAGTAAAATACTACATACATAGTTTTAGTAAGTGTTTGTTAGAGTTGTAAGCAAGTAATATCATCCAACATTATTTTGATTTGATTAACTCCGCCTGCATAGCCGCTGGGTGGATCGAGTAGCCCACCGACTATGTTGCCGGTCCCAAGCCCGGGAAAAGGAGGAGGGTTGATGGTAAGGCCAGCGACCTTCCATCGTAAAAAAAACAAAAAAAACCCGCTCAAAGTAACAAGGCTAAGCCTCGGAACCCGGGTGGATACTCGTTGGCGCAATCAGCGCGAAAACGGAATAAGAGATTTAGGAAAGGAAACCACATAAGAATAGGAATATAGAATATACGATCACGGAATCAGCACGGCCAAGAAATAATAAATGAACAACAGCAAAGTAAAATCGATATATATATGCTCCGGAAAATAACAAATCATTACATGAGAGACAAAAATTCTACGACGATCTCCAGGAAACATTAGACAAAATAAATGGAAATGAGGACATTATAATAGGAGGAGACTTCAACGCCAGAGTCGGTAATAAAGTAGGTAATACCAAGAAATTGGTATCGCAAACAAAATAGTTAGACTAATAATAAATATATATTCAGAAAACACTATTAAAATAAAACAATACGATGCCTTAATGGGTGAAATAGTCATAAACAAAGGGATTAGACAAGGGGATTCGTTGGGCCCACTAATGTGTAATTTAATAATGGACAAAATAATCAAAAGCTTCGAAAACAGGAAAGGATATAGAATGGGAAAACACAACATCAACATGGTATGCTACACCGACGATGCAGTATTATTGGCAGAAAATGAAGATGACCTGCAGAGAACCCTATACCGATTTGGGAAAACATGTGAAGGACTGCGACTAAAAGTGTCAACAGAAAAATCCAAATACATGACCATATCGCCTTATCCATTACGATGTAAACTCGAAATCAAAAAAAAAAAAAATCCTGGAACATGTAATGGAATTTAAATATCTAGGAACAGTATTAACGAGTAATGCAATAACAGAAAAAGAAACACAAGCACAAATAGACAAAGCTAATGGAGTAGCTGGATGCCTAACACATAGTATATGCAACAAAAATTAGAATTTACAAATCAGTAGTAAGGCCAATGATAGCGTACGCAGGGGAAACACGAAACGAAACAACGAAGACGAGAAGGATGATGGAGACCTCGGAAATGAGAATACTGAGAAGGATAAGTGGGAAAAAACATTAAGAGATAGAGAGAGAAATACCAACATAAGATTACCACACAAAGTAGAAGCAATAGGAGATTGGGTAGACAATAGAAGGAAAGAATGGAGTGGACATATAGATAGGATGGACCAGCGTAGAATAGTAAAAATATGCAGAGACAACATTCGGAGAGGCAGAAGAAGCTTAGGGAGGCCAAGAAAGAGATGGAGAGATAGCTTATAGCCTTTGTCAGAAGACAGGCCAAAGGCCTACATAGTACAGAAGTAGAAGAAGATTATTTTGATTCAACACTGGTGGCTCCTTGTAACTCCCTAGTTTACAGTGGCCCATCCGCCGCCCGTGATCTTGAAAGTTTCTGTAGTAACCAATTTAACCAAACACATACACAAAATTGGCGAATTAAAACAGCACTAAACTCACAATCGTAAAGTATATCAGTAAACAATTTCTCATGTAAGCTATAAAATAACAAATCTGAATATTTCCCTCCTTAAAAGGATTTCCCACTAAAGTGAAATACGAACCATGCAAATTTATGACGCCTTTTACTTCTGTTTATGAATACTAAAGTTACCAAAACAAGCTATGGAGATTCGAATTGCTCGAGGTAGGTACTGAAGGTAATAATTAACGACGTTATTAAAATCAACTTGCACGTTAAACAGCGGTGTTTTAATTAAGTGTTGCAACCAATTTACAAAATTTCTAACATGCTCACTTTAATAATCCTTAAGATCGAAAAATCTGTACTTTTCGGGAGTTGTTGAAAATTTTGCATTAAGTAACACTGAAATACGCAACTCATGCGAGCTTGATTTAATGTGCTGTTGGTGCTTTGTGTTTAACAAGGTTTAGCTTGCTTAGATTTATTGTATATAAACGAAAATGAAAGAAAACCTTAACATTTGCTACAGCTTGTTTTTCACAATTTTAGGTCATAAATTCCATTTTAAATCAGTTTTCTAACTGTGTACCTCAAAGTAATTTCCAGCAAGTCATCGCCGAATTTTTGATAGAAGTTCAGACAAGATCATAAAAACTTGGTTGTCGGATAATTTTGGTAGCGGTGACAACAATATTATTTAGTAGCATATCAAGGGTGCGTATAGCATTAATTAATTACATAGCAGCCGGATATTCTGCTCTACAAAGCTTTTGCTCTAAATGATATGTAAGTAATTGAACTGTTGAAACAGATAGGTGAAATGGATTACTAATTAGCGTTACACATTTTGCTCGCGGTAAACCAGAATATTAAGGCAACTTGGCATGTGGCAAATAATTCAAGGGCAAGCCTGAATATAGGTTAAATATTATTACGGAAGAACTTGAAATAAAATGGAATTTATAATCAATAATTTGGATTTCGAAACATTCAAAGCATACGTGGTAGATTCGGAGCTTTATTTAGAATTCAATATCACCTACATTTGTAGTAATTAGAAAATGGTTTTCTGAAGGTTAACTAAATACACCAGGTGCTGTTTGTTTTGTATAATGAAATGGTGCTTCTACAAGAAGATGTTTTGATTACACTGTTACTTTGTGAAGTGTTGTGTTACATATATATCAATACGAACAGCTGTCTAAATTTGGAAAATAAAATTTGCTCAATAATTGTAAAAATTTATCTGTATAATAATGTCCTTTGTTTAAGTATTGTTGAGAGGATTTAAGTTTGTTTCTAAATTAAATCTAGTGATAGTCTAATGGAAATTTTGTGTATCTTTCTTAATTCATCTGGAAACCGCCTGAAATTTATTTAAAATAAAAATAAATAAAATATTAATCGACTGATCATAATGATGATTGAGCGGATTACCCGAAATATGAAAACGCTGCTCTCGCATTATCCAACAGTGTGGACTTTAATTAAATAAATCTACCAATTTATTTGAGTCCATCATCCAAACAATTGGCCAGTAAGCTGCTTATTTTAAATCGATTAATATTTACGGTCAAGTTACAGTTAGGAATATCCAAAATCCAAATACAAATAATGTTATTTTTGTGATAATTTTCGTCGTCTTCCTTTTTATCAACTACCGCACTTTTGGGCTTTTCTGTAAGTCCTAATTGTCTTAACATTTATGTTCGCCGCACTAAGTAAAGCAAGTGCGAAAACTGTGCTGGTTTTGTTTTACTTTTCCCAAGGGAGTAATTACGCATCCCGTTTCATCAGATTAGGAGGGCTTGCTTAATTTATAATGGCCCGGATTGTTTTTATTTTTGTTATAAATGCAACGTTTTCTTCGTTTTACATTTAATATGGAAGTAAAAATGCGTAGCAAAAATTAGTTTAATATTTTTACAGTTTTACATTATTTTTAAATTAAATTTTCTGCTTTTCAACTTTGTTTTATTTCAGGCATGTAACATAAACATTTGTGACTACCTTAAGTATGGAGGTAAAAAGATCTTTAAGAAACCATTGAATGGCATTTGGGTAGTTCACAGAATCGCCTCTGATTTCGGAGTGTATTGTTAAAATTGAGATTTTCAGACTATAATAGGGTCTGTTTTCTTTACTATAAAAATGTTCAGCTTTTCAACTTTGGATATAAAATAAACCAAATATCGTTAAGAAATCGTTGCAAGGTACTTATTTGAGTAGTTTCTTTGCAGAATCGCTCCTGAATTTCAGAGTGCATTGTTAAAATTAAGATTTTCAGACTGAGCTATAAAAATAGGTTTTGTTTTCTTTATCGTAACGGAACAAAAGGTTAAGTGAAATTGCAATCTGAAATGAAAAGAGAACGAGTTCGTTTTGTGGTCTTGGCTTTAAAATCGTTGGAGTAGGATTTATGTCTTTATTGTTGACAGTATTATAGGTTTACACTTAAATGGACAATTTACTGAAAACCTCTACAGATTTAATAAAGAAATCTTGGAGCTACATTGCAGCTTTGATTCCACTCTTTTTGTTACTACAATTTTAACAATGCAGCTCATTATGTTAAGAAAATCACAACCTTGGAACGAAGTTTTATGCATCGCTTCGTACATTTTCACAAAAGAATGGACAAAGCTAAATTTTCATTATAGTTTATTTGTCCTTCCGGAACTGCAGCATTTGTTCCTTTATGAAACAATAAGATTCCCAACAGAGTGCACGCTTTTCTAAACTAAATATAACTAACCAAACCGTCGAAAATGTTAACAGCATTTCAGGAACATCTAACGTTGGTTGAGCGAAGTTTTTAAGTAATGTAAGCAGCAAAAGGGCTGTTAAACACGAACGGTTGTATAAACAACGAATTGAATTAAATCGTTGGTTTTAGCTTTAATGAGTTACGATTGCTCTCCTGAAAAGTACACAAGTTTTATTTTTCGTTTGTTTTAAGGTGGAACACAAGGCCTTTATATTACAATTTTTCGGGAATTGTCGAACGGATTCAGGAAAAACCATCAAAAAACCGAAAAGCTTGAATAATAAAAAAGAATTGACAAAAAACACGTCGTTTTAGGAAATTTGTGAATTTAAGAATATCAGCCATATTTAATATTTGGGACAATTTATATATTCGACTTGGAAATAATTAAAAATAAAATAAAATCAAAAAGTTAATTATTGAATTATTGAAAATTAGTTTTCGTGTACCTAACTCAATTTTTGTATTACAAATTAATGATTAATCATAATTAGCTTCAGCTAGCAATTTTACAGTAAACTTTAAAGTTATTAAATGTTGTGTTCAGGCATCCGGAAAACGATTCAGTTTTGATAATCTAAAGATGTGCTTTAGCAAAAGAGGCAATTTAGGGAAATCTACATGCCATAAATAACAGCAAATTATGCCGTAAACTTATAGTAATTTATTTTAAATTAGATTCATCTGACCTGTTCGGTGGTTCACCTGAGAGTTCAAAGGAGAAGGTATAAGAAAATATTCGAAAACGGAAAGTCTGTACTGTAGTAAGCTTAGATTTACTTTGCAGATGAAACCACTTAGAAAGTAGTTATTTTAGATTTAATAAATATTGCATGACTACCGTTTACTACTAAAACCAGTTTCCTAACTTGCAGGAGTCCTTAGTCCTTAGGTAATCACAATTTGAATACTGGTTGTTAAAACTGATATATTGCTTTAAATTAATTTAATTTTGTACACTTTGACGTGATTGAATTGTGTAGAAAAGGAGATTTGTATTAACAAAGCTGCCATTTTTAGCAAAAGTTAGGAGAAAAATAATTTTCTATTCGCAACTGTTTACTTTGAACGTTGTTTTTATTTTTATAAGTGTTGTATTAGAAGCAAAACTTGTTTATAAACTTCACAAAAGATGGCAACCCCAATCTCCGCTCGTTCGGATATTTTAAGAATCGGAAACGTCTTAACTTTTACTGCCGATAGCTTTCTCAATTCTTTTAAAACCTTTTTAATCAAATTTTCAACGTTTCCGATTCTTGTTTCTACCCCTCTTATTAAATTATGCATTTCTGAAGTTTTATAGCTTTATATCTCCTTTCAGTTTGTAAAATTACTCAATCATTTCTTTTAACTCGTGTACAACCACCGTTTTTAAGTTCTTGGACTTTCTTTAATTAATTTTTTTATGATTTTGCAGGGCGTTTGTTTAATTTAGCATTTTAAAGTAAATTATGGGCGTTTTTGATTTTGTTGATGTCCAGAAATTAATTTCAAGGGGAAAAATGTACAAAATAATGTAGCAAATAAGAGAGTCTCAAGTATTAAAGTGTGATTTGATTCGCTGAAAAGAGAGGCAATAGAAACCGATTTGCTTGTACAGTGAACTGCCTTAAATTGGTTCAGATTTCGCCATGTTTGGGACATTGAAAACTGCTGGAAAGGTTACATAATAAATAAACTTGCCAAATGGCAAAGTACAATATTTGAACAGGAATTAATTAACGTTCGTAGATGCTCTACGGCTCACTAGAAATTCATTGATGTTTTATTAAAAGCTTAAAATTCCCTAAGCTAATATAAAAGTTTGGTTTTCTGCTAATCCTTATAGATAAAAACAAGTGGTTACTTCAGGATTACATTTGCGTTTCCTTTCGTACAAGTTTATTTTGACAAAATAATATTTATATTATTTTTAAGCGTTTTAAAAGTAAAAAATTATTGCAATGATAAAAATACCTTTAAGTATTTTCCAAAGAAGAATAAAATAAATTATTTTAGGTTAAGCTTGAAAGTTTAGATTATTCACGAAAGTATGTTTTCAACTACTATAATTTTCTGGATTATCTCGTGCTATGAATTATTGTTTAAGATAGTGAGTCTTACCCTTTTTACTACTTGCACGTGCTGTATGTTTCTTTTGGCGGAACCAGACGGCGAATTGCAAATAAAACGAATTTCAAGAAAGAAAAGAAAATTGGTCCGTCCTGGATTTAAATTCCAAACACGTTCAAACCGTGGAATTTCTTTCATTTCGTTTAAATATCGCTATTCTTCACCTGTCATGCGTTATTTTATTCGAAATTGGTAGATCTTGAAACCGTTGCATGTGCAATGCACTTTGGTGCATAAAGGTTTTAGACTGTTACAAATTATTATTTAAAAAAGCGAAGATTTACGGATGTGCAACAGATTATTAAAATAATGCATCGAACCAGGCCTTTTCAACTAAAAATTTCAGGTCGATGCAAAGATTTGTAGCCTTCGTTTATCTACGGTTATTTATAGTTTTATTTTGAAGAATGCAATTGGTAATTTCTATTTTTACATACAATTTGAGGTTATCCAAATTAAAGTCTAAACTGCATATCCAAATCAAAGCAGCTCCAGCTTTAATCTATAATTTTTACGAAGGTGTTTTAAGGATTTACAAATTTATTATCCAGATTTCTTGATAATTTGAATGTATCAGGTTGCTGAAACCTTCTTTGAATTATATATCGAAAATCTGCGTCCACCAACAGTCACAAAACATTTACATCCAACAAGTCTGAATAAAATTCGTTGAAAGCTCTAAAAATGCTTCGTATTTTGGTGATTATTAAATCTTTGTTTTTACAAGCGTGCATCGGCAGGAAAAATATTTCAATATCTGCTGAAAAAGGAAAAATATCTAAATAGTTTCAGTAATTGTAAGAACGAAAAAGCTAATTGGTCGTTTCAGCAAGCTTTTTTTAGAAACGTAAACGGTTCTTTTTCTGCCTCGATTTGAACTCCAGTTGCATCCACAGACTGCAATTTATTTGTGCATACGAGATTGGTGAGCTTTAGAAAAGCTCGATTTGAGGAATAATCTAAGGAATATCCATAAACCGTCCGATTTATCCAATTTTCAGTGGAAGAAATGGCTTTTTATTATTTACAGGAAAGCCCGAAAATGCAAACTTCACTTAAAAAATAATCAACGCGAAACTCTCTAATTTACATTCATTTATACTTGGGAAAGATGGCCGAGAAAATAGTGACTGGTTATTCGCTATAAATCTGCCTTTTATTTCACTTTGTTTATCTTGAGGACAGTTTTCAATAACTCGAGAAAGCTTTTAGCCGTTATTTATGCAGCTTATAGTCTAAAACATCGTTGTACGTTCATCTTTTGTTACTTTAAAGTTATCGAAGAATTTAAACGATATCGTTTGACATAAATCCCGAGGAATTTTTAAAAAGTTTAAAAATTCAACTAAACTCAGATTTCATTTTAATCTCTAATGTGCCGACTTTGAAAATACAATCTTATAAATGGATACACTTACCGGTAAATGAAACGTTTCGCAGGTATTTCAAAAGCTGCGGACCAAGGGGTGCTGGTTTCAGTTCATCGCAAAAGTAGAAAGGATCCTCGCCGCATTCATCTTGGATAATATTGTGAATGGCATGGGCTGCGGCGTACACGGCATCCACTGAAAAAAACATGCAAATGTAGGAACGCCTGCGTTTGTGAATAATTATTTTTAAGTACAGTTCATTTAAAGAAAGCTTTATTTATTTATTCTTCGTATTTTTCGTTCGTATTTATTAAATGCTGATATATTCAAGGTAAAGGCCAAATTTAACCATTTAAGAAGTTGCACTGAGATAAACAAACATTAATATAAAAACATTCTTAAACAATAGTTTCTTCTTCAATAGCTTTGAGAAGTTTTTTTTTATTTGTTAAGAGAGCCGCATGTCTGAAACCGGCGAAAAGTGCAGAAAATTATTCATGAAAGTTTTCACCAATTTACAACATAAGCGGTTTTTAAAGAAATTAAAATGTTTGTAGTTAAGTATTTATTGTAAGTTATGAGAAAGTTACAGCCTTACATTATATATCAAATAGCTTTTTCAAATTTCCACAAGTTTTCCATCAAAATTGGGCCGAAAATTTAAGAAAACGTATTTTGAAAGAGGAAACTGACTTTGCAGTATTATCCTTGAATGAATCAATTGGAAAATAGGATAATTTTTTGTAAGTACCTTTGGTATTCCAGAATATCAAAATATTAAATTTTAACATACTTTTATACAGAAAAAGAATCGCCTCTTCAAGGATTCAAATCAAAGGTGTGAATCCTTAAATAATTTGACGTTTAAAAAAGGACAACAAAATTTTAGAAATCTCTGATTTTCTCTGTTCGAAATTTATCCTAAAATTTCAGGTATCAGGTTTAAATAAATTTATAATCTACACAAACTCGAGCGTTATACACAAGTTTCTTATGTTTACAGAGTGCACACTAAGAAGTTAAATGATGCGTATCGTTTACAATTCAGTGCACGTGCCTGAAACTCAGTCATGAATATAAATATAAGCCATTAAGTGATTTTATTCTTGATAAAATGATACACCTAATTATAATTTTATAACTTTTTTTTAAGTTGCCTTCGTTTTCTACAACATGCCCTTAAGAAAAATAAGGAAAACAGAATTCTACGATTAAACTTCAAGGATTTTCTGTTCTTTTATTAAAGATACTGAACTTTTTCAGCCCATTTAGGCTTTTCTACAAACTGAAATTTACTGATTTTGATTATTTTGTTGCAACTATGTGAATAACCTGTTTTAGTAATTTTGTTTTATCTTACATTTACATCCTTGTAAGGATGTGCTTAGAAGATTCGCATTTTTAATGTGTTTCATTTAACTTAGTTAGAGGTTCCTGCCTAGAAGGTCAGTTGAAGCGAGTGTATGGATTTAATACATTTTATGAAATTTAACAAAGTAAAAATTTTGGACTTTAAGGACGAGCTTTAGCTAGTGAGGAATCGTTTATCTTCTTAAATAAAAGTGAAAAAAGAAGCACCGCCGTTGACGATTTGCGAGACAAAGCATGCACTCCTTCAGAAATAAATGTTCTCAGCAGTTTTCAGGACGGAAGCCTGTCTTTCATTAACCGTCGTCTTCCAACACTTGTCGCTTTGCTACGCCGTCGTTTAGCGTGTTCCATCACACAAATACTGTAATCCCTTTTTGCTGAAATTTATTCTTATAATCGTAAATGGTTTTTTCCCAGAATTTCCATTTTAAATAATTTTCATGCGCTTTTTGTAAGACAGATGTAGATTATTTGCTCTACGGTGTGGCGTGAAAATATTTCACAGGAAGGTTGTACGTGATTTACATACCATTTTAGAACATTTTAGGCCAACGTAAACATCGGGCAACATCAGAATAAATTTACAATTTAATTTTATGTGTGCTTAACGAAGAAATGCAAATTTTAATAGGAGATGTATTAAAATAATGTATTAAATAACTTTCCTAGTTTTATGATTTAAAAATCCTCCAGGCTATCGTTTTAGTTGTATTTCTGTAATTAAAACATTATGGTGGAAATCAACATTTAAATATTTAACAGTATTTCTGGAAACTAATCCATTAAAATGTTTTCCCAAAATAAATTAATACCGACTTATTTGCCAAAAGATAATGTTGACCACAAACATCCAACATCATTCGTGTTTTCAGTTTTCATTCCCGAAAGTAATTGCTGTTATAAACGTCTGCTGACTTCTGAGAAACAAAACGGATCCCAAGGGATAGCCGGCATCTGGTTGAAAACTTTGTATTAAAGAACGCTTTCGGTTCTTAGTCGACCTTTTATAATTAGTAGGAGGTAACAGGGGACTTAAAAAGCGTCATCAAAACGTGTTCTTGTTGCGAACGTCAGTTCAAATGGAACAGGCAATTTTCTCTGGTCATTCTCGTAAACTTTGCTGGGAAATGCTACACCGTACTCTTTAATTTTTAAAATACGTAATTTACTTTTGTAATTGAAATTAAACGCCAGGAATATTCGGAAGTAACCTAATTTGTTTATTAAAAACCTGTTTCAAAATTGCAATTTTACGAAACAAAGTTTTGCAGTTTCTGCTACTGAAACTCTGCAAGTTGTAATCAATTCTTGATTATAATTGAATTAAAATATTAAATTACATTTGCTTGATTTCAAAAGAAATGAAAATTCCACACACAATTTTGAAAACAAAAAAAAAATTACATATCCTTGAAATTGAGAACACCACGAAGGGCATGGCATGGTAATATTTTGGATTTTATGCGTAAAACTGCATAAAACACGTAAATTTGGGATTATAATATTCGATTCTGCAGTCTCAAAGGATTGCATTTGATATCTTGGATTATAAAATGCCAACTAATTAACT
This sequence comes from Melanotus villosus, assembly GCA_963082815.1. NCBI lineage: Eukaryota > Metazoa > Arthropoda > Insecta > Coleoptera > Elateridae > Melanotus > Melanotus villosus. The sequence continues at coordinate 36,710,857 of OY720427.1, read as the reverse complement.
AAGTTTAAGATGTTATTTTGCCACGAAATTTGGAGTTTTAAGGCGTTTCATTTTGCTACTAAAACCCAGGAATAAATTTCCAAAATTTTTAGAAAAAAATGTAGTTTTCTATAGCTGAAGTTTTTATTCCTGAAGGTAAGAAAGTTTTGGATTCTGGACTTATTTTTCTCTTTTCGAATGTATTTATGTTTTCCCTCTTCGATACGTTTAAGGTCAGTCTTTATCGATCGTTGTAAAAACATTAATATGTTCCTAGAATATCTCGAGTATTTTTCCTTTTTCCCTACGCATGGAAAAGCTTGGCTAGATGCGTGTTTTATTAAGTAGTATTCCTTAAAGACGATGTGTATAATTTATAAATCATGGAGTCGAAAAGGAATACTGAAGTGGTTTGTAACATATCCTTCTAGAGCGCGTGCTTTTATTCGTTTAAGTACTCGAAAAGTGACTTTTTGAAAACCCATGCATTTGGCATACAAAGGTTGAAGGAAAAAATTTAAAATTTTCACTGACCTCTAAAAGTTGGTAGAAAGTTAATTGTCAAATAATTACGTAATGTTTCTTTATTGTTTAGGTCCACTGTTTTAGGGTTTTTACGTGCATCCCTGAGCCCCAACCCCGCCAAATAATTAACTCTAGAGTAATAATGGTGAACTGGGGTCTTTGTTTTTATGTGTACACTAAAAGCGCAACATATAATAATAAATCACCCCAAACGCGACATGATACGTGCTTTACAAGCTCAGAAATTCTAGTGTTTGAGGTTACTGCGGCTAAATGTAGCTGGAACTTCTTGTAAAGTGTCGCAACTCTATTTATTTCAGGCTAATTCATTTGGGGGCAGGTATATGAAAATACCCCGAACTCTTGCTTTTTTTCGTATATACTGCTTAAACAACTTTAAGCAGCAGACGAAAGTTCGTTCTAAAAAGTTTGGTGAATTTTAATTGTTTTAATTGACTTTATTTATTAATTTTTAGTGACGTCACGTTTGATATTCCAAATGGAATTTTAAAATTCGGATATCAATTTCAGATTCTTCACATGTTACCGTATGCATCTGTAAGTAAACCTTTGCTTATGAATATGAGATTTGCATGTAATATCCGTCAGTTCCAGAACTTATTACTGTCACCGCAATATCTCAATGAGCTTTTCAGAGCTTCCCCACGGAATTTGTTTAGATGTATTTAGTTACTTTGTTATTAATTTAGGAAATTTGAAAATATTTCAGAAATCAAGAATAAATTGCTTAAAATAACTTAAATGAAGATATGTGTGAGCATTCGAGGAATAACAGAAGAAATTCAAGCAGAAAAGCAAGGTGTGGGAGTAAAATACATGCTAATTAAGATGCTTGGCACCCGCAGGCCTAGATTTCACCAGCAAGTCAAGAAATAAGACTAGCTAAAAGTGTCAGGAAATTATTGTTACGATTAAAGCACGTAGTAGGCGGATCTTGGAAGTACATAAAACAGCTTTCCAATTTTAAATAAAAGCATAAAAAATTCTGTGGTTGTTTCAGAAATTTGGAGGCTTTTGTTTCATATTATTCTGTATAATATTACTTTATTACAATCTTACTTTAATGCAATATTACTTTATTACAAGATTACTGTATTACAATTTTTATTAATACGTAACTAACAAGTAAAAAGCAAATCTATTTTGAGTATCTAAAATAACAAGTAAATGCTGAACCAATCGTTAATTAGTTTTGCAGCTTTCATTAAATTAACCTTTTGACCCTATTTAACAACGAAGCCTTTCTTAACTATTTTAGAACTTAGGAATTTGTCCTGTTGTAGTTTAATTGTTCGGTTTTGGGCTTTATGCTTAATAGTTTGCAAAGCCTTTATGGTGACTAAAGTATTTCTGGTTTTGAGAACTGAAAATATTTTAAACATCTGGTATTTAGTTTGTTTAATTATAAATAACAAAATTTTGAACACCATAAAAAGTAAGTCTTAAAACTTCAGTACAACTACGTAAAAGTAAGTCCAGGAACAATAAAAGTAGCAGTAACGGCACTACATACACGTTCCTTTGGCTGAAACTTGAAATTTTATGAATTGAAAAAGGCCTCAAAAAGTTATGAATTAGTTGGATTGGAACACGTGTGTGCAAATTTAGAAATATTTATTGGTATCTTCTCAAAGAGTTGGGTGTCTTTTAGACCAAAAATGAGGTAGAAGTGTAAATTAAAACTCATAATTTTGATTAAATTTCAGGGCTGCAAATTACTATCTTAAACCCTAAGTCAAAAGGCAAATCTTAAACAATTTCATTGTTAAAAACTGGGCGAAAAAACACGGGGAATTTAGAAGCAAATATACAAATGGTTAAACCGTCCCGTACATATAGCGTGGGAAAGCTGAGGTATGAAAAGCGACTTAGGAGGCCTGAACCTTCCATGTTGCCGTCCATGCTCCCTTGCAGGGCGTTAGTGTCGATGCCTTAATTATGATTATAGACTGAGGTAGTAAAAATTTGTCTAAATTTGTAGGAGGTGCTGATACGATTATCTTAAATTATCCGGATTTTTATTTCTGAAAATGTTGAATCGTTCAAGTAAAACATCGCGAGAAGAAAGTTTTTAATTGCATTATTTCCTTTTCAAAACTGCGACCTTTAATAAGATTTTTAGCTAAATAAATTACAAGAATCGTTATTTTTTCATATAAGTTTGGTGTTGTTTCTGTGATAGATATGTCTTTTATTCCGATTAATTGTATAATCAAAAACTGCAAGGCTTTAAAGATTTAAAAGACAAAAAATTAAAAAAATTGTACTATTTTGGGCAATGTGCCTCGGTTCCTAACGTTTTCGTAAAATTATTTTTATTTGTAAAATGAAATCATAAAAAGAAAACGATAAATGTTTGATTAAAATTGGCCAGTTTTCCGAAAGATAAAATGCATTTGCTTTCAGCGGAAATTTGGACATGCTGTAAACCTAAATTTTGAAATTACGATTAAAATTATACAGTTGTAGGCGTTGTACTTAATAGTAATAAAAATAATAATAGCACAGCCTTTATGTGGGCTAAAGTATTTTTAGTTTTAAAAACTGAAAATATTTTAACAATCTAGTATTTAGTTTGTTTAATTAAAAACACTAAAATTTTGAAAGCCATAGAGAGTAATTCTTAAAGGTCGAGTACAATAATTATATGAAAGTAAGTTGAGGAACAACAAAAGCAAAAAAGATAGTGGTAACAGCATTGTCTGTCTGGAAAAGTAATTTTCTGAATTGAGGAACGTTCCAAAAACTGAGGAATTAGTTTGATTCAGAAATATTTATTGATATTTCCCAAAAACATTTGGTGCTTTTTCTAGACAAAAAACGTAATTTAAATTAAAACTTCTGAAAAAGTAAAAATTTGTTTAAATTTAGAGGACGCACTGATATAAATTATCAGGATTTTCTCCCGAAGTAAAATACTACCAGAATAACCACCTTAGAGCTTTTATTCACATTATTTAGTTTTCAGAACTGTGAATCCTAGTAAGATTTTCCCTTAAAAAGTTTCTAAAAATTCATGGAAGTTTGGTGTTGTTTCAAGCTTGATAACAATGATAGAAATATCGTTCATTTGCGTTAATTATATAATAAAAAATCCGCAAGACAGACCAAAAAATAGAAATATGAAAATCTATCCTGAAATCTTGAAAATTGATTTATAAAATTGGTTTAAAATCCCACATATTTTTAATTAATTCCAAGTAATAATTAAGGATTTAACAATAGTTTTATTCTGCGTACGCCTTGATTTTGGACTAATTTAATTAATAAGATCTAATGTTTTCCGCAAAACCTATCTGTTTTTTACTTGATTAATTCCAAATAATAATTAGCTACTTAATAATAGTTTGGTTGTGCTAACGCCTTGACTTTGCACTAATCTAAAAAATAAGTCCTAATATTTGCCCCAAACAAAAGCATCAGGAAATCGAATTATAAAATTCAACATACATATTTTTAATTTCATTAATTCTAAATAGTAATTAAGTATTTAATAATAGTTTCATTCTGCGTATGCCTAGATTTTGCACTAATTTAAAAATATGTTCTAACGTTTTTAGAAATTTGAAAGAATACAGAATTTAAATGAATTAAAATCTTTATTCTTGGAGATGTTTTATTTTGCAGTATCATCACCTTATTATTCGATATCTTGAACTTATTTTTAGAATTAAAATCAAAACAAATCAAAATTTTATTCCAAAAGTTTCCACAGCTATTTTATTTTATGGTATAACCGCGCACCTTCTTACTCATTATTTTGAATTTATTTTTAATCAATTTTTGAAATTCTAAAAGAGTCAAAATTTAAATAAATTAAATTGTAGCCTTTATTAAAAAAAATATAATGTAGCCTCTATTTTGACAGTTTCCACAGTTAATTTATTTTGTGGTATAACCACACCTTCTTACTCATTGTCTTGAATATATTTTTAATTAATTTTTGAAATTTTAAAAGCTCCGGAATTTAAATAAATTAGAAATGTAGCCTTTATTCTGAAAGTTGCCACAGTTATTTCATTTTGCGGTATAACCACACCTGGCAGGTTAGAACTGCGTTTTCCCAACTTTGGGTAAAACTAGGGTAGATGTTAACTGTAAAATAATGTTTAATATCAAGTAGTAATCGATTTGTCTCAGCTATTAGTTAATTGGCGCCTACTAATTTGTAAACCTGCTTCTTGGGTTGATATTAAAATAATATTTCAATATTTAACTTATGAGGTTTCCAGGGAAGCACTCTAATTTTCTTAGCCATATGTTTTAATAACGTGCAATCGAGCTGAAGCAGCATTAAGTTCTTAAAGTGAATATTAGCAAGATTGGAGCCCTTCAACAGAGGACGCATCTGCTACAAGTAGGTTGTATGAAATGCGTTTCAGCACCACTAGCATAAATTATCCTCAAACTCTCATAATCTGAATGTATAAAGGCGGTTATACACAACTTCTCTAGGTTATGTTAATGTCGGCTTAACTAAATTATAATTATGTAATTATACGGATGAGCGTCTTATGTTATAGGAATTATGTGTTCAACCGCAGAAGGGAGAAAGTTAAACATGTATATCAAATACAAATTGTCACGTACTGCATACTCGCTTTTCTAAAACAGAAATAAACCTGTTAAATGGACCTTGATTTTAACCTATTTGCACACGTATGTCTTCATTTTTAGTTGTTCTTGATATTACAAAATATTTTAAAGGTTTCTTTATAGGATGCATAAATACTTCCTGTTGTCAACACTGATTTGGTTCATGCACCTAAGAGCTCCAATTCATTATTATTAAAACGTCCCACACGAGTTTTTATTCTAAAGTTTTCTTTAACAACTTTACGGAACAATAACTTGAAAGAGAAAAATTGCCAGCATCTTCATTTTCAGACGATTTGTATAGATTTTTATCCATCTAAAGATTTTGCCATTTATTGTAACAATGCACGTGTTTCTTACAGCAAGACAAAACAGCTTTCTTTTCTCCGCTGTCGTTTTCAACGTTCCACAGTATTTCTATTGGATTTTATATTAAGCGAAAATCCTTTTTATCGGATTGTCAGGAATTTGCTTCTTTGTTTTAAAAAAGTGCTTAAAGTAAAATGTTTCTGACAACGACTACTTTATACTATTGATTTTCATTCAGAATTTTCTCAAATCTTGTTTATACACAAAATGTAAGTACGCTTTTAGAAAAATTAAGTAAAATTTAAACAAGGCAAAATATATTAAGGTCATTAACTTTGTAAAAAATCTAAATCCGGGTTGGGTGAATTTTATTAACAAGAGTTCTATGATTAAACGTTAACTAAAACAAAACTTCGGTGGAAAGTAAATCGAACAAGTCCTTTTAAATTAGCTTTGAAACTCAAACAACGAATTCAACGAAAATTGAATAAAGAGAATCCGAGCAAAAATCGACAGCCACGAATTTGAGTAGGCGTTATTCTTTTCTATAAGTAAATTTTGTTACTTTTTATTATGTTTTAGATTTTTGACTGTCCTACTTTTTTTAACTTGTTTTACTTGCTTTGCAAATTTAATTTAATATTTATAAGTGCTAAAAGTTTGATATTTGTATAAAATTCTCTGCGTTTTCTCAACTATCATTAGCAGTCATCGAATTATTTATTTAAAAAAAATCCAGCATAATTTTAACATAAGTAAATAATTCCAAATAGTAATTAAGCTTTTATTAATAATGTCGTCGTGCTTAAGCCTTGATTTTTCCCCAAACCAAAGAATCCTTAACTATCTTGAAAGTAAAAGTCTATTTAGAAAATTAGTTAGAATCCTGCATATCTTTAACATAATTAATTCCAAACATTAATATTTAATCATAGTTTTGCTTTGATTTTGCATTAATTTTAGAAATAAGTCCTAATATTTTCCCTAAACAAAAGAATCTTTACAAATCTATCTTGAAATATTGAAAATCGAATTATAAAATTGGTTTAAAATATTTTTAATTTAATTAATTCCAAATAATAATTAAGAATTCATTAAGTGTCCTTCTGCTTACGCTAAATTTTGCACTGACTTTGGAAATTAGTTCCAAAACCACGCAGCATTTTCTAAATTACGAAGTGGCATTTAACCTGACAAGAAAATACTTTGAAAAATTCGTGCTTCTCGTTGTGGAAATTAAGCTGGATAAGTTTCAAAAATCCCAGGAATTTTCCCTAAAAATATTTTCATATTCTTAGAACGCCTTCAAAAACGCGAGAAAAGATCATATTTAAGCAGGTATATTTTGGAAAAAATAGGTTCAAGAATTTTTTCAAAGAGTTAGGACTGTATTTAAGCAGTTAGCTTATGAAACAATTTCACTATAAAACTCGTGTTTCTGTTTCTAGAAATTAAACACAAAAAGCTTCAGAGATCACTAAAATAATAAGTTTCTAATGAAAATTAATTTAAAAACGCTGAAAAATCACTTCATTCCTGGAAATTAAAATGCTTGAAAGATTTTAATTTTCCTCAAACAAAAACTGAAGAGTTGTGCTATGTTGTAAAGTAGGTTAAAAAAGTTTCCGAAAGCAAGGAAATATTTCCAAAAACATGTTATATGTTAGCAGATATTTAAAAAAAATAATTACCTTGAAAATATAACGCCTTTCTTTGTAGAAATTATGCTCAAAAGTCAATGAAATTTTCCTGAAAGGTATGCTATATTTCAGCTATGTAGAAAAAATCGTAGAAATGTTCTTGTAAAATATATTATTTTCCAATCGCTTTTAAAAGAACTTGCATTAAAAAAGAATAAATTTTTTTCTGAAGATTACGCCAAAACAGCTTGAATAATTATTCTAAAAGGTGTGTTGTATTTAAAGATATTTCTTGAACACAATTGAGTTAACAAATTTAAAGAGCCTCAAAAACTGATTCATTCTTTAAAAGTATGTTATACCTAAGCAGATATTTTTGGGAAAATATTATGTTAACGAAATCACCGGAATTTATTATTTTATTTAAACAGATATTTCTGAAAACATTACACTAGAAAAGTCGTGCTTTGCTTTTTGGAAATTAAACGTAGATGCATCGGAAATTCGCCAAAATGAAAAGTTAATCAAGTATTTTTAAAAAAATTAGCTGAAGAAGTAGTAGATATTTAAAAAATAATTTGCTTGAAAAACTGATTGCCCCTCTTACTAGAAAATACGCAAAAAAGTCATTGGAATTCTTATACTTTATGCAATGCTTTTTATTTTTGGAAATTAAACTTAAGAGGTGTCTCTGAAATTAAACAAGTATTTAAGAAAGCAGTTTTGGAGAAAATTCCCTCAAAAGTCGTGCTTTTGGAAATTAAACTTAAGATACACACTTCAGAAATTCCAGAAATTGTTTGCGAAGAAAATTTCCTGAAAAAGTCGTGTCTTTCGATTTAGAAATTAAGCTGGAGAAGCTTCAAAATCTGCGACGAATTTTCTAGTTCAAGTAGAAATTTTCTGAGGAAATCACTGAAAATATTTTATGATATTTAAGTAGATTCGAAAATAAATTATGTTAAAAAAATTGTGCTTTCTTTTCTGGAAAATCAACTCAAAAGTCACGCAAATTTTTCAAAAAATATATTGTATTTAAGCAATTTTGTGTCGAATATTACCCTAAATAATGTTGCCTTTCTTTGTGGAAATTAAACTGGAAAAGTCGTAGAACTCACGGATTTAGGCAGATATTTAAAAAAAATCCATTAAAAGTTGTACTCTTCTTGCTGGAAATTAAGCTGAAAAGCTTCAAAATACATGGAAATTTCATGAAAAATTTGAAATCTTTTGAAAAACCTTGCATTAAAGGTGGTACATTTCTTGCAGTGAATTAAGCTGAAAACTTTAAAAATTCCTGGAAATTTCCTGAAAACTTTGAAATCTTTTGAACCACATTGCATTAAAAGTTGTACTTTTCTTTTTAAAATTAAGCTGAAAATCTAAAAAAAAAATGCTAGAATTTTCATAAACATCTGACGTGCACCAGTTAATCAACTTGTAATTGGGCATAAATTTCTCTAGCTTATGCAAGTATTTTAATTAAATTGTGAAGCTTTTTATGCTTCTGTATTGCTGGCAATGCAAATCCTAAAAAAATTATAAATCAAGTAATACATATAATTAATAAGCAATTCATGAAAATTTATACAAACTAGTTTTCTAGACGTATATGCAAGTTTTTAAAAATTATTTATCAAATATTCTGGAGATTTAATCGATTTTGGAGCTTTAAGATGACGGGGTGCCTTTCAGTAATAATGCAAAAAACGAAGAAAATTTTGCACTAATTTAAGGGGTTCTACTGTTTTTCCCCAAACCTTAAAAATCTATCTTGAAATATTGAAAATCGATTTATGAAACTACTATTTTTGGTATAATTAATTCCAAATATTGAAACTGCTTAGTGTAATCAGAGTCTGCATGAATTTCTACCACTCATCGGTGAGAGATAAATCAAGTTAGTTAAGTTATCTTCCGCACATGTGTACATGTTGATTGGCTCTGTTCGTATAAAAGACTATTACCAGCAGGAAGTCGAAACGAGACATGCAAATGGGCTATTAATTTTTGGAATCCGGTGGTCATACTACGTATGGCAACAATCTACACCGGACACAAACAATTTCAACCAAATTAAATTTTAAGGGGGTTTACACAGGTTTAAATCTCGACTTTGGAAACAAAGTTAAAGTTACCAAAACTGGGGAACTTTTTTTAATACGGTTCAGAAAACTAGCGAGGATTTAATAAGTGGCGATTTCTTTTTAGATATTTCTAATTATTTAGGTATTTATTTAATTTCAAATGTTTCCTTGCAAGTTTGAATTATTATTATTATTTATTATTTTATTTGGTTAAGGACAAAAGCCGAAGTTTATGGTGTTCAACAAAATAAACAGACAAGCAAAACAAAACTAGTAAAAAAGCTAACATAAAAATCATAAATACACTAGAGAGAGATTTTTAATTAAATCCCCTAAAATGATTTTATGATTTCCTTTGTTGACTATTGAAGAATTCAGACATAAATTTCAGTTAGAACCCTCATTGGAATTCAAATGGTACATTTTAAATGGAATTTAGTTGTTAAACTTGTTAGCCAACCAAACTTTATAATTTCAAAACTATAATACACGTGTGGGTGTCTCTGAAGGAAACGAATTTAATGGGCTTCAACCAAGTCATAATAGCGGACTGGCTTTTGTACACACATAAATGTATGGTTGATACTTTGTTAATGAGTTATATTAATTCTTCATAATGCAAATGAAAAGCTGCTTTTTAAAAGGAAAGATTTGTTTTATTTTAATCTGAAAGCAATACTCTTAAAAATGTTTCTCTTTTCAGTCACGAATTCAATACAAGGAAGGTTTGTGTGTGCTATGTTAAATTCCTAAACATTAAAGCTGAACAACCAAAAGATATTGTGTTGTGAAAATCCGGATCACACATTAGAGCTGGTGATATGAAATGCTTTGAGCATCAGAAAATGCTCAACGGAAAAACTTTTAGTCATGAAAGCGACAGAACAATTTCAAAACCAAACCTTAAAAAGCTCAAAAGAAATCCGGAGCTTCAAGGTAAAGCAATATTAGTCATTTTGTGTTCTGTTTCTGGCACCAATCTTTTCAAATATAGGGTGTTATGACACCAAATATATTTTGTTTGAGAGTTTTAATTCGCAGTTGGGGTGTTAAATTTAGATATTTAAAGTTAATTTAAGCTTGATGACTTAAATCATAATTGCTACATAAATCAATATGGTTACATTAATATGCACCCTTAAATAACGTAGAAGCAGATGATGGCGGGCTTGGATATTTTTGCATAAGCAGTGGCCTAAGAGTTGGTAATATGTAACCACTATTACGCCTTAGGTCCTTGTTTGAAATGGCGACTGCTTGGCGTAACATTAAATACGTAATTTTCCCCGTAGCGTCAAAATGAAGTAAAAGAATGGATAATTTGCTTCATGTCAACTTATTGTTTGTCAACAGCCCTCGCACATCGCCAAACAATATTACAAATTTACATTTTAAACTTAATAAAGTTTAATATTAACTAAGAGTTTCCTAATCTTTGTCTGACATAAAGGGTAATTTATTAAAATTATAATTTTCCCATCCAAAGCTGTAACTTTCACATATTTCATAACGGCTGAAATTCAGGTCTAGGTCAATCTTATTTGCGTTATATACGCATTTTGTTGTACGAGTATACGCAAGCATTACGAGGGCGTGCTTCTTTTTCGTTATGTACGTGTAAATATGAGTTTAAAATAGAGCAAAGGATAAATGGCTCCTCGTGCGTTAAATTAATTTTTAATTTACTCCCGAATGTAAACTTGTAGAACTTGTCTGATGTTATCTGTGTTATTATTGCTATATCCGTGGGTGGTTAGTAGTTTCATAACGTGGGATTCGGTTTGTGTACAGGAACTGCACTGTATTTGTGTTTAAGTTAGTAGAGAACAGTTCAGGTAGAATTAAACTTTATTGAACTGTTTGGCTACGAGTCTGACCCATCATAGAAATTCACTAACTGTTTGGTTGCTCTGTTGTTGTTTTTTACATTTAGAAATCCTATTATAATATAGCAAAATATTAATTTTGAAAAAAAATAGGGGAGTTATCCTTGAAAAACAGGATTTACTTTAACATAGCTTAAAGGAAAACACCAATTTTTTTTGTGTAGAATTCAAAAATACTTGTCTTAAGCGAAGGATTTGCATTTATTTAAAAGCAAACGATTCGAAGTCCAACTTAAAAAGTAGTTTCTTTTTGGAATATACTTCGAACTTGGAAAGCTTAGATTTCGGCCAACAAACAAATAAATTCGAAATTAGAAATAATTTTAACAAGTTGGTTTTGAAAGAAAACAGAATTTTTTGGCAAGCATTTTCAAATTAGAAATTCCTTACAACAAACCTAAATGAATTCCTTTTCGGAAAATATTTTTAGATTAGGAAATCTGTTAAAAGAAACCCAAATTTCCTTTGGAAAATATTTCGAATTTAGAAAAGTTTTATTAAAAGCTGAGAGTTCACACAATAAATAAATAGGTAAATAAATTAAAAGCAATTTTATGGATTTCCAAAAACAAGTAAAATTTTGCCAAGTCAATTAATTTTCTTATTTTTGACATAGACATTGTTTTTACAAGCAAGACATAGATCGAAATGTGACCGAAAGCCAAAAACTAGAACAAATCGAACTGCATTTTAGAACCTTTGAGAATCAGACACGAAAGAAGTAAGGATACGAATTTTGATTTAAAAAAGCCAAATCAGATAGACGTTTGTAATACTCTCATTCCTTTTAGATTCAGTATTACAAAAAAGGCGGTTTTAATGAATAAAAATTCAGTTTATGAAACGAAGACCAGACTACGTTAGTATAGTCCATTCGTTCAGGAAAACCCAGGCTTCTTTTAGGAAAATTTGCAAGATTTACGAGCTAGTTGAACTAGTAGAAACAATTTTACTTTGAAGGTGAGTGAGAACCAAATAAAATCTGCCTATTTTCAAGTACTTGCATTTAAACTCTTATTAGTCAGGCAAACCTGCTCTGAAATTGATTGTTTTAAAAACGAATGAACTATAAGAGCTCCCAATTCCGAATATTAAAAGGGATAAACGGAACTTTAAAACAAATTAAATAAGAGAAGAGAATTTCCACAAAACAAATTAGAATTTAGTTGCAGAATGAAAAATTTCGAGGAAATTCAGAGATCAAAAAAAGGTTGAATTAAAATCAAGTTAATGTTAAAGAAAATTCCAGACACTGCAGCGGAAGTATAGAAATTAATGCAAAATTAAAGGAATAATTGCTTGAATTAACGAATTTCAAATAACCAATATTTTTTCAGTTTTTTCTTTCGGTGGACTATTTTGAAAAGTTAAAGGACTATAAAAAGAGGCTTAGAAGAACAAATTCACCTTCAAATAGCAGTCCTTAAAATATTGATTTTTTGTCCAAACTTATTAGGTTTTATTAATACGTATTAAATAAGGTAAACACTTTCACAAAAACAAGCGTACATAAAATCCTGAAAAACCTGAAGGAATAAATTAATTTATTTCTTTAAAATGAAGATAAAAGCTACAAGCAAGATGAGTTTAGCCTTCGCATTCTCTACACATATTCTTTAAGGTTAAGCCATAAAAAATGGTTCTTCCTTAAAGGAACGTCGAAAAAGCACAACCAGCTGGTTTTCAGTTCAATAATTAAATTCAAATCGTAATTCTTTATGAAATTTTTAATTTAATTTAATTTTCAAATTTACATACGAACCCCACAATAACATTAGAACTGAGCATTATCGGAATTGAGCTGATTAAAAGGGGCTTCGTAGATGTAGTCATTTAATATCTGTTTTTAGGAAGGGTTCATTTTCCTGTCTGCTGTTTCATCAGCAGCTATTTCAGTTTTTCATTAATCTTTTGAAAGTGAAAATGATCATAGATTCAGAAATTCTGATAGTTGCAAAGGTATATGTGTTTGAACCAGGTCTGTGTTGTACAGCAGAATGATTTCATTAACGTGATCTTGAACACATGGAACACTTAACAAGATGAGCTTTGTACATCAAAAGCCGTCTAAATACCTGGCCAAGCGAAAATGTTCAAGTATCTCGGCTTCATTATTAATTTATACTAATCCAATTGACGCATTAGTATAATTTCTAATTAAATTCCCAACTTATTACGTTTCAGTTCGATTCGATTATTGTTTGGGTATTTCGCCACATCGCCACCAATTACTAAAATAAAAATGAAATAAGTATACTAACGTAAAGTTTTAGAAACAAAGCATTTTAAAACAAATTAAAAGGTTTAAACACTGGTAAAGTTTCATAATTTAAGGTGTCATAACTTCAGAAAATTATTTTTGCAAATCGAATAATGTTTCCATATTCAAAATTGTATGAATTTATCAATTATAGAAACAAATAATTCAGCTGATAAAATATAAACTGTAACATATTTATAGCCAGGAATTTTTAAACATAAAGCTGTGATTTTGTATTTTAATTTCAGTACGGCAACAACTTTAATGATGTGGTGCAACGACCGGAGGATTGTTTTACAATTTTAGTACAAACTGGAAGTTGTATTTTCGTCACATATTCCAACATTGAATAGATAACCAAGCATTTTAACGAGGTTAACTGTATAAACTTTTAAGCGCGATTGAAATTGTTGCAGAAATTATATTTAGTTTCATTACAGTATAGTAATCAGCGTAACACTAGAGTTTGTGTTATTTTGTGTATCGCTAACATGCCCGATATTTCCAGGAAACTAAAATTGGTGCAAAGTTCAAATAGAATTTCTCGAAGTTTGTATATGTATGTGATACAGCTCTATTTCATATTAATAAAATCATATGCAGGGTCCTCTGCTTTACATACATTATGGAACTAATTTCACGGGTGTTTTAGTTCCACGAACTCGCCAAATAATGTATTTAACTCACCAACAAACGGCACAAGTCCTTCCTGTTCGTATCCCGAGATGATTTCTTGTCCGGTACATTTTCTGGGTGAGTTGTCAAAAGTGCATTTGTTATGCTGACTCCAAAACTCTCGAAACCAACTATTTCGGCAGTTTATAATCTTCCCAGAGCTGGGTTGAGGGATGTTTGATCCTAGACTCGAGTTGCACGACAACCCATCCATTTTCGGAAGAAGGGACATGTAATATTCGTCAAAGGCTGCAAAGAGGAATCAAAGGTTAAATGCTACATTTCAGCGCCTTTGCAGCTAAAGGCTTATGTACGCCTACAACACAGAACTTTCAGACTAACTAAAATATTTACTTTAACCCTAAAACTAGCTTCATAGAGAGTTAGTTCATCTGAATACACGATGGTATAAAAAATACAAAATTTTCAACAAAGCTTTTAATGTTTGTGCATCATCCTTCTATATTAATTAGTTAACTAATCGTATCTTTATTAAGCTTATTCACGTTAACCCCATTGAAATTTCCGAACTAATACTACGTGACATATTAAGATACAATGGGCCTTTGTTCGAACTATTTAGGGACTTAACTCCATTGTTTATAATATTATTACCGTGTATTTTAAGCCGGGAAGTGTTGCTGAAATTGAAAATTTAAAGTTGTAGTTTACGTGACAATTATGCCAGGCATTGAAAACGCTGATAATATTTTAAAGTGCGAGTTTACAGTATGTACTGCAGGGCCGGATTATCTATTAGACTAAAGCTTAGGCCCCAAACAAAAAGGCCTTTAATTTATAAGGTGAAACGCCCTTTCAATATTGTAAGAAATACTTGTTAATAAAGTAATTTGACTTTTGAACGATTCTACGTTTAAAATAACTAAGGCAAGGGCCCTTAACTCACTTAACTGTTATCAACCTATTTTAGTTGTAATTCGGCCCTGGTATATGATGGTTTTGGAATTTAACCAAAGAATGTTGAGTTTCGTAAAAATCAAAAGATGTTTTTGTTTCACCCAAATTCACCTTCAATAAATTTATTTCTGAGATTCAAAAAATATTCAGCAATTTAAAAACAAGACATCCCAAAGGTTGAGAAACTCCACCAGGGTGAGATGGTTTCTCCAAGCCCAGATAAAGGAGGAGGGTTAGGGTAGGGTTGACACCCTGTAAATTGAGAATTGAGTAACTGCGCCAAGGTGTGACCTTTTTAACTCTGCTGGTCGCAAGTCGAAATAAAGAGGAAGAGTTTAATCACATTTTAAAAAAGAAACGAAGCGTCCTGAATCCCTAAAAAAGAGGAGGCCGAGATTCACAGAATTTCCAAGCTAAGAAAAAGGATGAAAGTTAAGGTAGGGTTCACCCCCCTGTAAGTAATATTAAGCGTTCTGAAACCTCATGAAATATGTAGGAGGCTGAGATTCACAGAATTTCTAAGCTAAGAATAAGGAAGGACGTTGAAATTTACAGAACTCATAATAACTTGAGATTTATAAGAGTCACAAGAAATCAGTAACTCCGCCAGATTATCATGATTTTTAATAAGGTGGGGCTAACAACCTTGTAAAAAAGAAGAAGCGTCCAGAATGCTTAAGAAAGAGGAGGTTGAGATTCACAGAATTCATAACAACTGAGCAAACGCCGCCAGGGTGTGACTGTTTTTAACGGCACTCTGCTGGTTCCAAGCCCAGATAAAGGAGGAGGGTTGAGGTAGTTTGACTACTTTGTAAAAACGAATAAATGTCCTGAAATTTCGAGAAACAGGAGGTTGAGATTCACAGATTCATTCCACCAAGTTTTTACCGCTTTTAATAGCACCCCTTTGGGTGTACAGCAAAAAAAGGAGAACGGTTAGGGTAGTGTACAGCTCCTTGTAAAACAGATTAAGTGACCTGAAATCTTAAGAAAGAGGAGGCCGAGATTCACAAAGTTCATTAGAATTGAGTAACTCCACCCGGTTTTTAACGACGCTGTGTTGGTCCCAAGAAAATACGAAGGGTTGGGGCAGTTCAATCACTCTGTAAAAGAGGAAGCGGCCCGAAACATCAAGAAAGTGGAGGTAGAAATTAACAGAATTCATAGAAACTGAGCAACTCCAGCTGGCCCAGACCCAAGAAAAAGGATTAAGGTTAGGATAGGGTTGACTGTAGAAAAGAATAAACTTCGTGAAACCTCAAGAAAGAGGAGCCTGAAATTTACAAAATTCATAAAAGTTGAGCAAGGGCACCAGGTTTCTAACAACACTATCCTGTCATCAAGCCCCAAAAAATAGGAGAGTTAAGATAGGGCTGACCACCTCGGAAAAAAGAAGAAACGTTTTGAAACTTCAAGAAAGAGGAGGCTAACATTTACAACATTCATAATTGCGTCTGGTTTTTAACGTGGTTTTTAACGGAACTGTGTTGGTTCCAAACCCAAAAAAAGGAGGGATGTTGGTGTAGGTTGACAATCCTGTAAAAAAGAAAGAAACGTCCTCAAACCTCAAGAAAGAAGAGAATGAAATTTACAGAATTCTTAAGAATTGAGCAACACCACCAGGTTTTAAAAACGCTGTGCTGGTCTCGAGCCCTAATAAAGAAGGAGGGTTATTATAGGGTTGACCACCCTGTAAAAAAGAAAAAATGAATGTTATGCCATGGAGGCATAGATGGATGGATAAATAAATAAATGAAAGACAAAGCGAAGGAATAAAGGAATGAATGAACGAATGAGAGAATAGATGAATGATTGCATAAATCATTTTTGTATTTTACAAACTAGAAAAAATAACAATTAATATGTTCACTTTAGGTGAAATTCATTCAGCTACTTTACACCCCTTTTCTGATACTTTTGGCAAATATTAATTAAACTTTTTAACTTAATTGAAGGTGGCGTTTTCAAAATTTCCACCTGTCAGTTGCAGAGCAACAATATTAATTTTACTTCCTGAAAGATTTCGACACGTAATTTCCGAAACTCAAAATATGATTAACGGAATAACCCAATAAATTTCCAGGAAATTATTATAAATACGGTCCATAAAATCCATCCGTAATACCGTATTTAATTCAAAATTAATAATTAAACTGCCGTGGAAGTCAAAATGTAAACAACTTAGACGAGGTCGCTAGTGTATCTGTTTAACACACAACATACAAGACGTGGGTCGGTGTTTATCTACAAAATGACGTTCACTCTAACTGTGTAGTATTATACATGAGAAATATTAATTAACAGTTAACCCTTACGGTCACTGTAAATAATAATAATCTTGCTATTGTGTTGAGAATAAGATAGGCAATCAAGGTGGTTAAAATCACACGCTGAAGGTGTTGTGTTAAATTTGAGGCACAAGGGGTGGAAAATTTTGTGATTTTTCAGAATTTAGCTTTATTTTCAGAACAAGGCAATTTTTACCTTTAAAGAAACTAGAAAAAATTCGATATAGTTATTTTACTTAATACATTTTATGCTTGTTACTGACATCAATTACGCACTAATAAATTTAAATAAAATAAAACAAATAGAAACATTTTTACCTTTACCTTCCGGTAAGTTGAAATGAAATATCAAAGCTTATTAAAAACGCAATTATTGTGGTTCCCTGAACATCAACACGACAGAATTGTAGCGATTTATGTGGAAGTAGAGATAAGTGAAAATAAAGCAGAAAATATGTCTAGTGGAGTGAGTTTGTTTCTTTTCTTGAAACAAATAAAATTAGTTTCTTAATTTTCTCCTAAATTTTGGAAGCAAAATTGAACCCATTCGGCAATTTTCAAGTTCTAATTTTCGCTCATTTAAATTAATTCCGATCTTATACCGATGTTATTCAAGTGTTAAAATGTACTTTTCACTAAGCAACAGGTTGCTGGCCAGAAATAACACTGATACGTACACTTAAGACCCTCCTTGGTGCTTTTAAGTCCAATGTTTATTTAAAATATATTCAGTGGAATTGAACTGTATAACTTACTTGTTAGGTTTTAAAATTTTTTGAAATGCTTCTAGTTTGGTGTATAAACAGTTCTAATCCTATTTTAAATTGCGTAATTTAAGGTGCTTTTTGTTTTGTTAATTTATTCATTTCCTTATTTATTCTAAATTTGTTTTGTTTATTTATTTGTTTAATAATTTATTCATTTCTCTAGTTAAGTTTATTAAAAAAATTTATTTATAATCGTTTCAGGTTTCAGTAAATATATCAGATATTTAAAATACAATTTCCATTTTTCAAAAATTATACTCAACCAGCTCATGCGTAATTCATGAGTTTTGATTTGCAGGGCCTCTAAATTGCTCTTCAGAAAACGTGATACAATTTATCTGTAATGATAACAAGAAGTTTTTACGACCCGTCTGTTATCATTTTGACAGCGGATTTAATCTTATTAAGTGAACTTTCTTTTATATAACTCTAATTACAGATCTCGTAAATTTCTTATTACGTTTCAGGATGTGACGGGAATTTACTTAATATTGTCTTGCGTAAGCTCCGGAAAATGTAAGTCTTGACAAATACTGCAGTAATTGTAATTGGAGATGAACAGGAGTAATTTCAAGAATAAACAAACGTTTTATTATGCAGATTCTGCTGTTCCCAATTTATCTGTAAGTCCACAAGTAAAAAGGAATTGATTTCGGAAAATATGCTTGGGCAAGAAAAATGTTCTGGATTCGCAACTTTGCTAATAAAGTAAAGTATTAAGGTGTTTGGTGAATTTACTGATTGGAATTGTTTTTTAGGCAGCAGCCAACCAATAAATCGGGTTAAACGGTTGAAATAAAAAATACAAAGGGTTCTCAAAGGGATGTCCTGTAAACTTTTGAATAACAGGAAAATTAGCGTGGAGTTTTGATAGATTTCAGTTGTTACTTCAAACTAGGACATAAAAGTTGCTACTGGCAGCAGTTTGGAAAAGCAAACAAACTGACTGGCATTGAAACAGATGAATGAGTTACGCGTCTTTCTTGTCACGAAAAGCAACCGTAAACGATTTTCAAGCTAGAAAAAATAGCCAAAGGGTCAGCTAGGGGACTGTTTGATAAACAGTCTTCTTTCAATGACATCTGTAAAGCGTTTCTATGCGAATATCAATATTTTGCAAAAAACTATGTCGGGCAAAACCTGCCACCAAAAGTACATCTCTGAAGCTCGACACCGTAAACGCTGGGTTCAGTGTTTGCTCATTTGATATGATTGCAAATTATGAAATGTCCTCAAGTTGGCTCGTTGCCAATAAATCTGCAAATGTAGGAACCGCAGACGGAAATAATAGAGGGTACTAGCGTTAGCTACTCTTATCTGCTCAAAATGGTGGCTGTAAAGTTTAATATCCATTACAACTAATAACCAATTGGTCTGTTTCCTTTTCTAATTTGTATAAAACCACCAAATGAGCTTTTAATTGTTCCGGTTTTTTTGTTACTTCTTCTAATATAAATCATCCTACGACTTTTACATGATTCAGATATATTTTTCTGAAAATTTAAATTTTTTCAAATGAAGGTAAACAACGGTTGGTCCTGGAATTATAACCGGATTGTCGCCTTAGATTTCACAAACTATAACTATAATTTATAACAAATATCTGTTTAAAACAGGGGAGTTGTTTCGGTCGAGCTTTATCAGTTAGCTGGGCCGTATAACTTAATTTATTGACTTCCATAACTGCATTGATTTTAGTTTATGGTTTATTTGGATTTTCTTATGCGCTCATAAATTTGAAATTTAAAACTGTACTACACCTGCCAATGTTCTAAAATGGGGACAGTCGTAAATAAGATGCTGTTACATAAAATTGCTTACTTCGTCTTCAAAATTTATAGTAGCTATTTACATAGAACAATTTTTCAACTGCCATGAAAATGACGAGCTTTATCACTACACTTCAGTTTTACTTTAAGTATCGGATAAGAAAACATAAACTTTTCAAGTTGGAAGTTAATGTTGTGTGGAGGCATTAAATTTGAAAACATGGGCAAATTCCGAAAACTAAATACCTTTTGACGATTATCTGGCTTTTACTCCTTGTTAGTAAAATTATTTTGTTATGCAAAGTTTTACGAAAAAAATCCTTTTGAAAACTGAAAATGGAAAAATTACTATTTGATACTACAAAAGGGGCTTAAAAGAAACAAAAAAGGAAAAGCAGTAAAATTTCAGACGAAGATAGTCACAGACCATAACTTCCAGAAGGAAATCCGTAAATAAAGTCCTAGTTTTATTGCATTTATGTATGATTGCAGCTTGTTTTGTGTGTAAGATGTTGCTCAATTTAGTCAGTATATTTCTAAGATCCACAATAACACGCAGTTTTATCTGGCGTATTAGCAGATTTCCTCTGGGAATTTTGAGCTGGAGGAAACTTGTTTTACCGTCGATTGCAGCCGTCTGAAAATATTTTGTTGCAATGTAACTAAATTTCCTTTTCTTTTTTAAAATGGAGCAAACCAGCATAAAGTGGAATATTTCTTGATGAAATTTAAAAAAAGTTAAAGTTGCATAAATTGCAGCAGGTGTTTATCTTTCAGTCGTTGTGAATGAAGGAACACACTGAAATATGATTTTAATTAAGTTAATTTCAAAGTTGTAGTTATATTTCAACATAGTTCAGGCTGTAGAATGCATTTGCATTAATTATTTTGCACAATAATCAAAGAAAGGCTTTTAGGTCTTGTTTTGTTTGTTGCTTCGTCTTCGTTAATTAAACTGCAGTAAAATATCGAATATCGCAGTAGTTTATACTTCGCCATTTGCAATTATAAAAGTTAGCACTTTTGGCTTTTATTGTTTGTTGTTTAATTATTTGAGTTATGTTATCGGACACAAAGTGAAATCGTCATGTATTGTATTTAATTACACAAAGGTGTAAATAGTGACCGTAAATTTCAAATTTTGTAATACGGAAAAGTCACACATAATTTAATTATCAAAAATATCATCGACATTCCTGATTATTCTCACATACAAAAACTGACCATCATATTAAATTAATTTAACTAATGTTCAATTTTTGCTTTGGATGGATGCAAAATGCAAATGAATGAAATTCATGGAATAATGAAGTATCTTTGCACTTGTTCCCTTGTTTAATAATTAATTATTTGATATGAACACGGAATATTGCATTAATATGTTTATAATAGCGTTTCCAACACCTAAATTATGTGTCTCATTACTTCATTATGATTGCAATTAGCGCATTTAACGTTGCAGTACAATATCAAACCGCTTGTTGCATTAAAAATTAATTGTTGCATTACATTTATTTAAATTTGTTCCGGCTGTAGTTTGTGATATTTGTTTGGTGAGGCTAAACGCTAAATATAAAAAGGAATTTGTTTCTCAGCCTATTAATTTTGGATGCAGAAATTTGTATTTTTATATCAATTAAATTATAATAATAAACGTTTTCCATCAGTATTTGGAAAAAGGGACAAACATTTATTTCATTTTAATGGACTTTCTGCCCAGCAAGTGAAGTTAGAAATGCAAATGCATGCATGCATTTTGCGTACCAGTTCTTATTTATACTGGCATAGACCAGCCGAAACTAAACTGTTTAATTCAACTTGCATACATCGGACTAGTACTATTTTCAACATGTCACTGCTCATTTCAAAATTCAAATTTCAAATTCTACAGTTTAGGGTTGGCATTTTTAATTAGAAGCAAAATAACATTAACAAACTGTAAAATTACAAATATTTGCTTGTTTATGAGGTTTTAATACGTACATATTAAGATTCAAATGAAATGTTCGCTGATTGTTTAGAGTTAATGTTTTAATTTACACTTGTGTGCATATTAAACAAATAAAACGTTTAAGGTCAATAAACTTGTTTTCCTTCAGTATCAAGAATTACACAAGTAGTTTTATAAGCGTTATCTAAGACGACAGCAAGAAAATCGTGTATTTCCTTGCAGCATACAGGCTGACAGTAATCGTCTCTCAAGAATCTGTCAAGAAAAACAATCACCTATGTTAGGGTTGTAAACTCCTAGCATTTTCATAAAAATATTTACATTCTGTCATGCAATAATATTATCCTAGATGTAATATTTCAAGTGCCGAATTATTCCTGATGTCACTGACATATTTAGTTTTAAACTGAAACAGGCCTGTCTTGGAATGATACATGGACCAAATATAAGGAATATAAAATAATGGAAACTGCCATATAAGAAAGTATATCTTAGTCCCCATGGGTTATCAAGCAAGCGTAGGTAGACAATATGATCTTATTCGAGCAGGAAGACACATAATTTAAAACTGGTATGTTTACACATGATACATCTTCTGACAGGGAGGTCATCGACGCAATTGATTTTCCTCGCTTTCGTATTCGTGTAGAATAAAATAACTGCGAGGATATTGAAAACACTTTTAAAATTTCAGGCCACCCTTTCTATACTAAAAATATTTGACAGAAAACTAGAAAAATAGCTAAGATGGCAGCGGTTGAAGCAGGGTTCAATAACTGCTCCTACACAACCCTGTAAGAAATGTAATATAATGCGCCTATAAATTGTTTAAAATGCATATCGTGTGGGTCAAGTTTTCATCTCGGATGTGTTAAATACATAAAAAACGTAAAAATAATATAACTGTTGTGAAGTGAAGGAAAAAATCGTGACAAAAGGAGCTGAAGTCGTTGGACATGGAATATTATAAATTTAGAAATTTCGTTTCTAAAGGACGTTATTATAGGTACACAAAAAGATATTACTATCGACTGTTTCCAAGACACGACCAAAGCTTAAAAGAACAAATAATCTTATAAAATACAATTAAAGTCTTAACAATGGGCAGAGATATTGAAAATGGCGACGTTCCCATTTCTCCACCCTTACAATTAAAAAAGGATTGCACACAAAACAGGAAAAAAATAGAGAATCCAAATTATAGTAAAGCCGTGAAAGAAAATCAGGATTCTAAAATATATTCTAATGGCAAGCAAGAAGTCAAGGTTTGAGGAAACAGTAGCGGTGTGTGGAATCTCGTTATGGATGAACTTTTCGTGGAACTCAACAGAGAAGGGGGTTCTCCCTTGAGCTCTGCCTATGACTTAGTCATAGCAATAGAAGGGAAATTCATAGGTACGATTAAGGAGCGCATGCGCATGCGAAAAGGAAGGCCTAAGAGTTAGCCCCCAGCTACCACCATAATACCATTTACAAGAAAAAAAAAACTGGAAGGTCTTGGCCTTCTATATCTCAGCAGACACTTACTTCCCGTGTAGGTAGCAGTAAAGTATTTGGGGATCATCTTAGACTCAAAACTCACCTGGAACTTTCAAATGGAAAAAAAATGTCAAAAAATCGGAAACAACTCAAGCAGTTGTTAGACGAACATACCAGAAATCATGGAGCCTTAGACTAGAAATAGTGCACTGATTGTTTGCTAGAGTGGTCATACGGGCAACTGCATATGTGGCCTCGGTCTGATGGCCCAAGTTGAAGCAGAAAACCACTAAACAGAGATTCAGCAAAATTCAGAGACTTAAAATTGCGGGTGTAATTAGAACCAAGCCCTTCTAGAACCCCTCCCCTTCACATAATAATACTGCGGGAGGCGAGACTGGGAGAATGCAGAATTCACGGTACCCTCGAGGAGGATCCAAGCACACAAAGATAATCGACAGCATAAGGGGTCTTGTAGTTGAAATGAGGACATATTATATGACTCCAAGGTATCTAATGAACCCTTTCTTCAAAATCAAAAACTGCAAAATCATGGGGAGCATAATCAACACAAAACAAGAAATTTCTGATGGAAGCTTGATTTGGTACACGAAAATTCAGAGGCTTAAAATTGCGGGTGTAATTAGAACTAAGCCCTTCTAGAACCCCTCCACTTCACATAATAATACTGCGGGAGGCGAGACTGGGAAAATGCAGAATTCACTGTACCCTCGAGGAGGATCCGAGCACACAAAGATAATCGACAGCATAAGAGGTCTTGTAGTTGAAATGAGGACATATTATATGACTCCAAGGTATCTAATGAACCCTTTCTTCAAGATCAAAAACTGCAAAATCATGGGGAGCATAATGAACACAAAACAAGAAATTTCTGATGGAAGCCTGATTTGGTACACGAACGGCTCCAAAGTTGGCCCATGTGCTGGATAAGGAATTTATGGTGGGAGACCCAGGGAAAGACTTATCTTCCTCCTGGGAAAACTCGCCACAGTCTTTCAGACAGAAATATACACGATACTTCAATGTGCGCGGAAAAATAAAAGAAGGACCCAGACTAATAAGCGATTCTTCATCTTGTCCGATAGCCAAGCGGCTCTGAAGGCCTTTGCTAGCCCAAAGATTTCATCCAGATTGATATGGGAATGTGCTAAAAGCTTAATGGATGGACTGGCAAGGCAGATAGCAATTCGGAATTTCAAGAAGTACAATCCTATATTAAGGACTGGATTTGTACTCAACATATTAGCTACTTGCTGCTTGCTACTGGACTAACCCTCCAGGACAACCCCATAGCAAGGCATTTTTGGGAAGACCCTGCAAAAAGACCTACAGAAGTAGGATGCAGCTCAGAATCTCACTGGTTTTTTAACAGGACATGCGTCCGCGAAGGAACACCTGGAGAGGATCGAAGAGTTTAATGGGGATCTACGAGCCTCGCCCCATTTCAGTTGGCCCACTTTTTATTTTTCAGAGATAATTTCAAATTACGGAAAATGTATTCATTAGTTTCTATTTCTTTACATCGAATATTGATATAACACTATTCCACTTTTAGAGTGGGTTTTAAGCAGTCTTGACTTGTTACCCATAGAGACACTGTGGCACACAATGAAAAAGCAGCTGCGAGTAACCCCAGCTAGATCTGTCCCAGAGCTTAAGCTAAAACTCCAATAAATCTGAGATAGTTTTATTTCACAGGACTGCTAGGACTTGGTGAATACCATGCCTTAAAGAATACTGGCCGTTATAAAAAATAAAGGCAAATGGTAACTTTCAATATTAGTTCGAAACTCCTTCATACATTCATTCTCGTTCTCTAAGTTTAATTTTTTTCTTAGTGGTTATATTTAGTCTTAAGTTGTTTTAAAAATGTTCTAATATTATGCTTTAAATAAAAAAATTTGGTGTGATCGAATTTTGTTTCGATTTATCCCGCTCACGGACCAATAACAGAGATTTTTCTAAGTGGGCCAATTGGAATGGGACGGGGCTCGTACATGCAGACTATGCAATCAGGAAACTGAAACTACTATGCACATAGTGTGTGAATGTTCGGCGCTGGGGACAAAAAGGACAACGCCTATCGAAGGAGTTCTTATCTCAGCCACTATGGCGTGGGGATCTCAAACCATGCAAATGGCTGTGATTGGTATAAATTAAGGAAAACGCAATAAGCTTTTTAGGCTGCAGTCTAAAAACGGAATCCTTTGGTAGATGGGCCTTTGATACTGAATAAAAGGAATTAGCTTTGACAGCAAATTCCTGTAATGAAAATGGTATTGAAGTAATGTAAGATGGTAATTCAAAAGTTCTGGGAAAATGGAATAAAGTAACATACCAAAAGAAATCGTCCGATAGTAGGAACACCAGAAATCAAAGGTGAAAAAATGAAACTAAAGACGGTCCCAAACCATTGGCCATAATATACAGTGTTTCCCCGGATGGAGTTGACAATAGGACCAAAAACGTTATTTTTGATTTTACGACAAAAAGTCATTCTTTATAAAAAATTCTGTTTGTCGAATTAACGAGTTTGCTATTCAAACAAATTAGATTAGATGTACAGGGTGTTAATAAACTAAGAAAACATGAAAATGCTTCAAGAAAAAGTGCCTTAAAAACATACAAATAGTTTAAATATAAAATTTTAAGGCTAAATTTAGATTGTTATGGTTTTATTGTTTTAAGTGTATTCAAGATGGTGACATACTGAATTTATTGAAATCATATCTAGAAAATATCTGTATATCAGATAGCAGTTGTAGATTAGTATAAAAATCAGACGTTCCCCAAGGATCAATTTTTAGGTCCTATATTTTTTGAATATACATTAATGACCTATCTGTTAATGTAATGTCAGATAAAACAGCTTTATTTACGGACACCGGCTCTACCTACGAAAACGTAAAAAATAAAGAAAAGCCAAGCTTACAATCAGCGAGAAATTGGTTCCTCTGCAACAAATTAAAAATAAATTCAGAGAAAACGCAACCAGTACTGTTTACAACTAAAAGCATGGGTGAATCATCTTCTGCAAGATTCCTTGGAATAGAATTAGATTCGAAAATGAACTGGAATCAATGTTGATGATATAACAAAAAAGTTGTATACCAGATTGCCAAACTAATTAAGCTTACTCCTCTAGAAGGTGTAGTTATGGCTTGTTGTTATGGCGATATTCTACTGGAATTTTAAAAGTATTTCAAATGCAAAAGATAGTTCTCAGATTAACAGACAATGAACGACCTAGAGATAATTGCAGACCTTTATTTTGTAACTTGAAAATCGACAGTTTCCAGCTACTTTATTTATCGGTGTACAATGTACATTGTGTGCAAAAGAAAATATTAAATTCTAACAAAAAAATTTGCATTTCATGATTACGACACTCGCAATAAAAACTCAATAAGCATCCCGTTAATTATTTATCTATAAAACTTGGTTGGGTAAATATTACATTACAGTTTTTACTAAACGTAATAGAAAATGACAGTGAACTAAACTTTCTTTAGGTTTATTAAACCGTTTAGTACGCCTCTGACGTTCAGTAAAAGGGATACAGACTAAATAACTCTTATTTTATGTAAATTGTCTCAGAAATGATGCCTCGTGGACGAAATTTATTCCTAAAGATATCTTCAAAGACGACATCCAGTATGAGCAGATTTTGGAAGGATTATCACTGCACTAAAGAAAATGGGCTCACCCGATTTAGGAAAAACCTAACGTTTATCATGAATAAAATACATCTAACGTGCTAAGAAAGCTGAACTAAGAAATAGGTTTGCGAATACTGAGATTACAAGAATTAATGTCGTTACTGTTTTTATTAATTGTTTAATAAATTCACTCCTTCAAGTAAATCTCTCAGTATTCCTCACACATTTCTCCTTTGTGGCTTTATTTTCCCAAAATATAAATTGCTAACATAACATAATAATAATTTAAAACAAACAACTGATTAGAAAAGGTATCCCCGTATTCAGATTAAGACGAGATAACCGACAAACAAAGATTAATAATAATAATATTGCATTTATTTCCACATTATATACTGGAAAAAAGGAAATTATTTATATGAAAAAAACAGAGGATAATAACTGTTACAAGCTAACCCTTCGCAGGAGATAAATGATAAGGGGTTAGTTTAATATTAGGAATGAAAAACAACTAATGCATTATAAAAATCAAAGAGCAAAGGTCTCGGTGTCTCACATCACATGAATCGAAGAAAGAAACTGCAGTATATTACACGATGCAGCGTGAAAGGTCGAAGGGAGCTCGTATTTGAATGGAGATGATTTAAATCAATGGAAGTAAAAGAACAGGGTCTATCTAAAATTCTAAAATTTATCTGCTGAAGCAGTTCAAAGCAGAATTGATTATAGGGGTAATGGTGAATGCTTGCAATTTTTTATGTTAGAAAGGATTTACGTAGATGCCAAATTGACCTAACCCTGTTATATTTCTTTGACATTACTATTTTAACTCAACTTTAAAGGGTTAATTAAACCTAATTATAATTTTCTGTTTATCTGTAGACATTAATAAACCTGAATTACCAGGTTAGTGCATAAATTCATTGAGAAACTTTCATAAAGCTTTCAGGAAATTTACGGAAAACTGTAATGCAGCTAATTTTGTTGCACGTTTAATTTTTGTCTAATACTTAAACAAATTGCACAACATTAATTGCAATAATTATTGCTGAAGGAATAGTTTCAAGTTGGTTGCAAAGGCACGAGCGTCTGAATATTTCATAAAAATTCGTTTAATTTCCTGAAGTTTTCATTTTAAAAGCGAAAATAATTTACTTAAGTCTACGTTTATAAAACAAAGCCGGAAATTCGCAGAGGTTGACCTTTATATGTGGTTAAAAGTTTGTAAAGGCAGGAAAAAGTTAAAAGTTAATTTTGTTACTAAACAATTTTGATATAATATTTTCATGAATAACTAAACAAATTGGATAATATTAATTGCAATAATTATCTCAGACGAAGTTGTTTCAGGTTGGCTGCAAAGCCGTGGAAAGGTAAGAGTATCCTAATATTTCACAAAAATTCCTTTAATTTCCTGAAGTTTTCATTTTAAAAGCGAAAATAATTTACTTAAGTCTACGTTTATAAAACAAAGCCGGAAATTCACCGAGATCGACTTTTATATGTGGTTAAAACTTTGTAAAAAGTTAAAAGCAAATTAAGAATTTTCATCGTCCAAAGTATCCCTTTTATGTTATTTTAATTGTATTAAAAGCAAAATTAGTTCTTTACCAAAGTTTTTCAGCGTTTGAAAAGTTATTTCCAGGAATTCTTATTTGTAGCATTTCGAAACGCTTTGATCTTATTTATAAGATGTCAGAAGAACCGACTCGAGATTTTAGTAATTCAGTCGGCTACTGAATACATTGTGTCAGAGACAAAGTCCAAACCAGGGCAACTCTCTGACCGTAAAGCACGCAGTGGCATTTTCGGCTACAGAATTTATGCTGTTTATAGTCGTAACATACTGACGTACAAGAGAAATCTGCTGTCCGTTCAACAATATCTGGTAAATTAGATTTACAGACTTGATTTTCTGTATGTACTGGAAATGCAAGAAAGAAGTGAATTAATTTTCAAAATTACTTGTCGGAAGGAATGGAAACTTATCAGCGCTTAAACTGTGAATAAAGCATGCGTGAAATAAATTACAAACTGTTGTTAATACAGGTGCTCAGTTCAGTAAAATTATCACAAAAGCTGTACCTACATAATACCAGCAATATCCTAGAGCAATTTTCTAACCGACAATTTCCTAACAAATTCGCTAGAAAAGGTATGTTATCGGCGTTTTAAGCATACTAACGTGGATTCGTTGTTACCTTATGCAAAAATTGTAAAATAAAAATCGAAAATGGGATGTTCTTTTACAAAATAATGACCTTCTTTTTATGGTATTATGCATACCGTTCAGGTTATTAATTTCAGACTTCAGAACATAATTACAAGGAGAAAAATAACCTTTCGTTATTTATTTCTTTTTCGTCTACGAAGTCCGTGGGCAAATTTATAAAGCTAAGCTCTCAGCTTTCCAAATCTAATAACAGCGACCAACTATATACAGAATGATAAATAAGAAGAGAAATTTAATTTAGTTCTGTCTAGAAGCACCTCATCTCAAATAATATAAACGACAAAGCAGCAAAATAAAGAATCAAATCAACTTCCGTTACGAAACAACCTTTTATATCAAATGATTGTTGCTTGAATACTTGAATACTTGCTTCCGCAAAATTAAAAAAAAATGCCATAAATACAAACGGAATTCTATGTTTAAGGCAGTTAATTAAATTGTAATCCTCTGGGTATATCTACAATGCAAAATAGTAAAACTGCACTAATTGCGAAAATCCAGTTTACAATTTAAAATTACTAAATAGGACTTACTAATAGGATTTATAGCTAGAATATTAAGCTTTAAAGCTTGGTGGATTTAATCCGCCGATAAAAAGAATGTAACTGCAATAAATTCTTTTTGTACCAAATAACCTCACCGGAGTTTTATCAATAAGTTTAACTGTTTGATAATTTCATTCATAGCCGACAGCCCTCAATTCGCAGGAAATACAAATTAAGTGATACACACAAAAAGTTTTATTCGAGGGTTTGGATTATCCCCATCGCAATTCAGAACCATTCGCTCGACTAACTTCAACTATTTCGAGCTTGCGAAACGTATTATATTTATGGCAGTTATTAATCGAATCTCATAACTCTGCACATCTGCAATATAATCGAGAATTATTAATCCCTTACTAACCCTCTCAATTATTTGGTTTCGTAGTGGCAAAATGTCGCTTGTTTAGGAGACTGCTGAAGTTAAATGTTTACTTTGAAATTGTAGCTTAATAGGTCTAATTCGTATTGATTTCCAAGGTAGATAAAGTTAATCAGTATACTTTATGTTCACATTTTGCTAGACTTTAAGGGTTAGGATAGTTTCTGATCAATTCATTGCTGTTGCAGTCCACTAAGTAAAATTTCGTAAAAAATTCACCTGGCTTTGGAAAGTTCTCGCGATTTTAAATGAAATTCAGAGCGCCAGAAAAATGCAGAAAGCAAAACTTCTGAATGAAGTTATAAGTGAATATCTCCCACACAGTTCAAGTATCTTAAATATAAATTTTCCTTTAATATCCGAAGTGTGAATTTCAGGTGAAGAATTTTTAAACCTCAGCCTACCCAAAGAAAAATGATGAAAGTTGGAGTTTAAATATGTATTACGATGGTTTAAATTTCCATCAAATTGATTTGAATAATTGTGTAATAACATGATATAAGGTTATAATTATAAAGCATTGTTATGAACAGAGGATTGGTATTTGATGTAATACGAGATCCTTGCTAGTAGAGCGTAATATTACTGGTGTTCAAATTAGTGGTAAAGTGGAAATTCATTACTAATAACTAGTATTCACGTAACCAGTTAATTATTCCCTTTTAGCAGATTTCGATCTATCGCTGTGTGAAAACGATCTCCATAAATGGAATACAGCCAGACAGTAATCCAAATCCATGCACCCACCCACAAATGGTTTTCCTCCTACCTTAAAGCCTTTTCCTTCATTTAATTCGTGTTACGAAAATCCGTCAAGAATCGAGCTTTTTATAACTGAACTACAGTTATTTTCAAAAATTTACCGAAAGTTACAGGTTGTTTATTTAAACTTTAAACCTAATACCGAAGTAGACGGGTACCAAAAACTTAAGTTAGAAACTACAAACTACAAATAGTATTAAGTTTGTGTCCATAAATTCTAGCTTTATAAATATATTTTCAACGGTTATATTTCAGCTCCGACATAGAAATTTTATTCAATTCCCAAAAGGATGTGACATTCGCATGAAATTCAGTATGTATGGACGAATTTTTGTACATTATATTATGGTAGCATTTATATTCAGAACATACGTTAGCAAGTGAGTACCCTAAAATACTACGTGTCTATAAAATAAATGTTTTCAATTTTGAAATATATTCCTATTCTATATCTATGCAAATACCGTGCAATACACAGAAGAGGTATAACTTTGATTTTACCCTGGCACGATCCTTTTGGTTGGTTAAGATAATGGTTATATCCTTCAATTATTTTTTTTCTGTGTACGAATCAGGATATTTTAACCAAGTTGCCAGTTAACCCAGTGTTTCAAAATTAAAGCTGAAAAGTTTTCAATGTCTCAAAGGATAACAGCCTTATTAAAACTTCCAGCTTTTAAATAAAAATTTAAGTCGCTGCCATAACACAAAAAGCAATCCTCGACTTGTCATCCTGCCTGTCCACAAATTTAGAAAAAGCAAAATGTGGAAATGTTTCTTATTTAATCGATAGTTTCCAAATAATCAACAGGAATGTCAGCTAAGTTTGACGATGTTTTCTAATCTTCCAAAGTAAATTATTGAGACATTCTGTCAGGATTGTTTTATCTCTGGGGAGTCTTCAAAATCAAAAACGTCAAAATTTTAAATTAAGATCTACGGAGGTTATTAACTTGGAAGGTTATTGACTTCTCTAAACTTTTCTCTTTGATGTTCATAATGTTTGATGAAAATTATAAACACTTGAGATGTTTTTGTGATGAAGTAGCCGAAAAAGGTTTTCAAAACCAGATACTTCTTTGGTTTTATGCCTGATTTAATTATTTAATAACAAGACGTAACTTACCGCCTGTGAAATCGTCGGTTAACCTTTGAACCTAAGGGGATACACTTTATATTCTTTAAGATAATATATTTTAAATTGAATAACGGACCTGAGGTTAAAGAACAATTATGAAAGACTGAGGCCAGATTAAATTCAAAAACCGTGTACTGCAGAATTTTTAGTTTAAAATCAATAAAACCAAAAATATAACCAACCGTAGTCAGCGAGTTTTACGTGGATATATGGACGGGAAAGCCTAGCAACGTCGTATTTCAATATGAAGAATGCACCTAGGGGACAATTAAACCTTGTCTCAGATTGAAATCTGCTGGTCAGAGGGTTATGGTAACCGAATTTATAACCGCCCCGTACTTTGAACTCTGTATTTTGCTTTTCCACAAAATAAATAAATTTTAGAACTGTAATAATCTGCAATTTGATCATCCCAAAGCACCTTATGGTGGGCTTTCCGAACATTATCGAATGCGCTTACACTTTGATTTTTTTCATCAAACTCCAAAAGGCCAAAAGAGTCAAACACTAAAATGGCAAAATGGTTTGTACGGTTATGACATCAAGATATATTTATATACATGTATTTTACCTGAAAAACTAAGTAAATACAGCCTCAAAAACCCAGCTTCGGAATATAATTAATTTAAAAACCCCGTGGAAAATGTCTGTATTGGCAATGAATTTTTCTGAAGAATTCCACGTGTTTCCGTATTAAACTAGTTTGCACTGCCTTTAGGCGCCGTTTCTTACTTCGTAAGGCAAACCTAATTTTCCTCCGATGTTTAAAAAACGGGAAGTTGAACGCAGTTGTACTAAAGAAAGAAAGCAAAAGAAAATAGCTTGGTTTGATTTTCTTACGAATTGTAATGAAATTATATTCACTGCCGAGCATTTTGTTATTTGTTATTTCCTTGAAGGAATTTAATAGAAAGGCTAAAATGAAAAACATGCCCGTGTTAAACACAGAAATATTTAAAAAACTGTGTTAAATCACCATAAATCGAAATTGTTCAGTATTCAACACCGGAACTGATATGTGCATCAGAAAGCTGTCATGAATGTATTACTAAACAGTTAACATTGAAAAGCTCCCAATAAAATCCAACGCTTTTGTGAAGCTTAACTAGTATTTGTTCAGAATTGACTGCAATTTAACAATTAGCTCCAATTTTCACTGGTTTTTACAGTTTTTCCAGTAAATATACAACCTTTCGTTTTCTACTTACAACAAACTTTAATAAGAAATAGAAGAAGTCATCTTTCTCAGTGGTCAATTTTTCGCCACTCTTAAATTTTGTGGCAAGCTTGAAGCGTTCTGTGCTTATTCTTGATGATCTTATTCCGAATTGATGTAGATATAAAATGTAGTAATATCAAAGCCGTAAAATAGCGAATCGCGTGGAAATGAAAGATATAAAGAAATTGCATCCGAGAGCAATATCAAGGCATCATATAACCGCATTTAGTGAGTAAAATCGGCTGCTCATGCAATAGAACTATTACTTCTTGTTCTCTTATGTACGTCACATGCAATATTCCGGATATTGCAGAATCTCTCATATTTTTATTTACACCCTGAAATTAAAGTTTTGTGCGATACATATAAACATTCGAATTTTAAAAATTCTTTACTGAAGGAAGAGGGCCCTTTTTTTGAAAAAGAAAACTTTGTGCATAACATATTTTGCCTTTCCATAAGCTAAGCGAATTATTCATCTGAATTTTCGCCTAATTTCTACTAAAATAAAGCTCAGTTCACCCTGTGTATAAATTCCTTTGGAATAAGACTAGAATAAACCTCAAACTGAACTGTAAAATGTAAGAGGATATACGGAAATATATTCTAAAATTGGGGGCTCCACAAAAACCCAGGTCTAAGCTTAAAGTGCGTTTGCGAATGTCCTTTGATATTTTTCACTTCAATTCGCAGACCTTTTAGACTTTTACTGTATTTGAAACTACGATATAACCTGAAATACAAATTCTTCCACAGAAATTTTTACTGAATGTAAATGGCCAAAATACGCCGTTTCATATTGAATTGTCACAATTAGTAGGTTGCTAGAAAATACAAAAAATGTCTTAATAAATTAATCTTTCTCGGCGTGCATCATTAAACAGCGTTTAAATACCTAAAATTTTCGGTTAAAGTATGAAACTGCAATCAAGACATCGAGTGATCTAGAAAGTTACATGAAGAGATACTTGTAAATCGAGCAGTAACGACAAGTTTGTAAGATAAGGAAAATTTATTACCTAAAGAAAATCTAAACCAGATTTATTCGATGAGGTATGTAGCGGAAGAATCGGGGAAATGAATAAAGAAGTACACCGAGTTTTTCAAATCCCAAGTAGAGCATGATACACCAGATAAAACGAAACTTTTAAGTTGTTAAAAAGTATACGAGGAAAATAAGAGTTAAATGTTGTGTGCAGCAGTAGAACAAAGGTAAAACGAGCGACAGAAGTAGTCCTTTAAGCATGGCAACTACAACTACAAAAAAGTGAAATTTCCTGTGCTTTTTAATTTGCACACGCATTCTGTTTTATTTTTTTTAATGTAGAGAATTTTATCGTAGATTAAAAACTGATTTCAAAGTTGTTACGTATTACGTAGGTACAATAATAAAGCAAAGGTGGTGCTTTTTAATTTTCTTTGCGCACGTAATTCATGTAATAATAAAGTGACGGCAGCCATTTTGACATTAATAATCTTGATCTAAAGTACATGCTTGAATAAAAGGTGTCACATTAGGTGCTTTTTACGTGTAATGAATAAAGATCCTTATTTAAAACCTCGTGAAAGTTATGAAAAATTAAATTTTCCTTTGCAATATATTTGTATGAAGCTTTAATTTAAAGAAGGGCTCTTTATGGGTTTAATTATAAATTAATTACGAATGGATTTAATAATTATAATTTTTAATTAATGATGCTTCTGACTAATCTCTGTCAGGTACATCAATATGGATTTAATAAGGGCTAAACTGATGAAATATGCAATTTGCAGATAAATAATTTATTAAGTTTTCAACTTAAATAAAATGTATGTTATACACATCATAAAACAGAATATGTAACGATATTTCTAAAGGTTTTAAAATGTGTGTGTGTTGCCTCAAAAGTCTTAAAGTTTCCGTCTTCTCCAATTTTCTTGGAACATTTTGTAGAATTCGTCGTCTAAAGTCTATAAATCGTGCCAGTTAAACTTATACGAAAGTATACCAAAGTTCCTCTTAAACACTTTGTTGATGTGTCCAATTGTCACCTCTTTGCCCTTGAAATTCTTTGCCCTAATTCTTGGGCCTTTAAAATTTAACATTGTAATTATTGGTAATTTTGCACATTTTGTCACACATTCAAAAAAAATTTTCTATTTCCTAGGTTAAAACGTTTTCTACTTTACGATATTTTTCATTTTCTCTTTATCAAATATACCTTGTCAAAAAATTGATTTGCTACCGTTTTGGGAACTCCTCATACGACGATGAGAGGATTTAAGCTATCATCCCATTTTTTATTGCTGTTCTTTTATAAACTTATATTATACTTTTATTTCGACCAATAAAACTCTTTTTTAGTTCAACCTTTCGATGGTCTTTTATTAAAATCACGAAAAAAAAAACTTTTATGGTGAAACTAATTAGATTGGGCTTTCTTTTTTTAATGTTGATAAAAACCAAATCCAAAATGTGAATCGTCAGTTTTCCAAATAAAAAAATTTGAGGAGGCTTACACAGATTGGCCTACATTAGCTTTAAGATCGATCTGCAGAATTCATATCTTCGTTTAAGAAGTTCCATAATTAACTAATTTAAAAGATATCAAACTCCACTTCCGAAGTCTCGTCTAACTAGCTTTAATTTTAAATGGCTATTCTCTTTTAAAATAAAGGAATAAGTTTTTAAGTTTAATGCATTTCCGGTTATGAATCGAATTTATCTTCGTGCCTGGGATTGTCCGCAGCAAAATTAAGCCAGTAACGAATTTAGCTCGAAGGTGGATTTTCGTCGGAAGCTTATTTTATTCGGCTGCGAGAAAGACGAATGCCTTTATGTACGGAAGTTAATAAATTAGTGTTTTAAATTGCTTATTTGTGTAGAAACCTGATTTAAAAGTCGATTTACTAATGCAAAAATTAAAACTATCGAAGTATTTTAGAAACTTAAAGTTGAAAAGGAAAAATGAGCTTGAAAAACGAGCCATGTTTCCTTCTATTTTGCATAAGCTTTAAAATGGGGTTTGTTTTTAAAAGTCGTGATTTGAGCGTGACCGTTCTAAAAAAAGAACGGTGTCCTAAGAGGAAAGGAAACTTTCAATCTTCGTTGTACCAAGGGACTCATAAATGTTTAATCCGCTACTGAAGGGAACGGAAAGTATTTTAAACGCACTCCGTTTAGGACTACGACCTCGCCTAAAAAGCCCATTTTGGTGGTAGGTAAATTCATTATTGACCTCACGAGTTAATAAGTAGTTTGATAATGTAAGAGACGCTTTAAATAAAGGTCAGTGGGGATCTGAATTTTAGGTTCAGGAAGATTGGAAGATCCCAAAATTAAAATCGATACAAAATCCTTTAATCGAAAGGTTTTATCAAACCATAAAAAATTTTCAAAAATAAAACTTTTAGGCGAGCCAGAATCGGCAAATTTCAGTTTCCTGAATTTCATGTAAAACTCTAGTTGTCTGAAAATAACAATTTATTTAATCCCAGTAAATTTACTGTTGGAAAATAAAATTATGAGTCACCAAGAATCAGGAAATTTAAGCTTCCTGAATTTCATGTAAAACTTTAGCTGCCCGAAAATACAAATTTATTTAATCCCAGTAAATTTAATTTCTAAAAATATAATTTTTGAATCAGCGGGAATCGGGACATTTAAGCTTCCCGAATTTCATGTAAAACTTTAATTGATCGAAAATCAACATACTCGTATATTTAATCGCAGTAAATTTAATTTTCAATAATAAAATTATGGGTCAGTCAGAATCGGGAAATTTTAGCTTCCCGAATATCATGTAAAACTTTAGTTGCGTAAAAATAAACATTTATTTAATGGTATTCAATTTAATTTTGAAAAATAAAATTTTTTAGTCGGCCAGAATCGGGAAATTTCAGCTTCCTAAGTTTCATGTCAAACTTTAGTTGCCTAAAAATAGAAATTTGTTTATTTTTGGGCCAGTTGTAGTAAGAGTAATAAGAAAAAAGTCTTTTGGGGCACTGATTGAAGAAATTAAGTAATTTTCAGGATTTCAGGATGCAGACTTTACTTGAACTCAACTTTCTGTATTTTTTATTATTTGGAACCGCATTGGTTCAGAAATCGAAAACTTTTTGAATGAATTCGAATTTTTTAGAATTTCCATATTTTTCCGTATCTGAAATCCACTGTTTAGATTTGGAAGCATGGGCGGACATTTTAATTACTTTTATCCTTCTTACATGCAATTTTAATCAGGAAATAATGAAAAAGTCCAATAAATTACGCAATTTGATGATTTTTAGTTGGCAATTTTTGAGTCATCTTATTGACAAATATCTATGAAGATCAGTTGAAAGTGTTGAAGTTTTTATAAACCCCTCCGCAATTTGTGTAAATTATTTTCCGAATAAGATTTTAGAAATGGTAAAGGTTTAAGTGTAAAAAAAATGCAGAAATTTCCCATTTGGGAATTGAACGAGAAAATGCACTTGTAGGCGGCAATCATAAAACTTGATGGTTTTATCTTAGGTTTGCGATGCTACGCCAATAAGAACAATTTAGTCCCAAGCTTTTTTCGAAGGTAGAAGTTTGACGTTCGAGATCCGACCATAGGAACTCGTTCTCTCGAAGACTCAATAAAGAAGTCGAGATACTTCGCATAGATATGTGTGGAAACTGTGAATTTTAAGCCTGCGACAAAAACCGGTCGAACCAAACTACAATCGTGAGGAAACTTAATACTTTTTCATTTCAGTGTTTCTCAAAACGAGTACGATGTGTCATTCGGGTTATGTTTTTCGTTTTTCTACGTTTTATGAGACATTCCTATAACGAGATTCCTTTCGCGTCCACCACCTTTTTAACTTTTTATTATCTTTCGACGGTTGATTAATTTCATTTAATTGCTACAATTTCCTTTGGGAAATTCATTTTAAAAGGATCGATGTTTTAGTGAGTACAAATAAATAGTCTCTTTTTTGTTTGACTATTTTGTTTTACGCTTGAAAAGAATTTAGGAAGCGAGTGTATAAAAAAATAGAGATCTAAAGCAATCCCGAAATCGAAGGTTTTTTTTACGTTCGGTGGAGGATGTGCAGTGGAACTGAAGGATTGCCGTGCAGTCAATGAGTCTGAAACGACACATTCCCGCAACTTTATAACACGTTTATTCCACACAGTTGCTCACATAAAACTTCCAATGCGTCCATCCATGTCGAAAGAGAATTCAAAGAATTTGGTTTCCCGTTTTCATTCGAATGGTAGTCAACAGCATTTACGCTTATTTCGATTTGTGTAAAGGTTATTCCGTTTGATTATCCGCAAGTAAGTCGATCATTTTTTACAAAAACCACTGAATTCACGACGGTTTCGATTGTTTTATTTTAAACTGTACGAAAATATATTAACGAGTAACCAAAACGTTCTTCTGTGACACCGTTTTATATTTCATAGCTTTCCACGTTTTATGATGTTTATTTTCGAATAAATCCCCGTCCCCGTTTCGCCTACGGGAACTACCATCATAAACACAATAATGGAAGCTGTAATATACATTGTCTGGAAAGACATTTATGTTCTAAAATTGTGACTGTGTACCGAAGATACAATCTTCAAGTTTCTACCATTTCTCAGGGAAATCCTTAAATCTTTAGTAATAATTCCGCATTGAAACAGCTTGGAATAATATTCACGTACCTTACTAATTAGGTTTTAATCTAGCTGCATCTGCTGCGATAACTACTCGCGTAATATAAGGAGTAGATACATTCATTGTTACTGAAATGGCCTTTTATGATATTAAATTTTACGGTATAATTAACCCGATTTAATTTTTTACCTATGCTTTCTATTAAAACTTGACTGTCGTTCTCAGCACATGTATTTCTTTTTATTTCGGAATTTCTTATTTGGAATCATTTACAACTCATCAGTAAAGACCGGAAATTCAGGCTCAAAAAAGCTTTAAAATAGGTACTATAAAAGTATAAAATGTATTTTAGTTATCCTTTTTGCACTTTCTATTGCTTACGCAGCGATATACAAATGTTAAATAATAGCAACTGGACTTTTTAAACATGTAAAATTGTTTTTAACAGCAAAAATGTTTTTTACACTTATCCGAGAGTTATAATGTATACTTTATATGTAAACAAAAAAAAAGAATTTTTTCCAACTGTCTCGCGCGCCCAACTTACTACCCTCACTCACCCGAAGTACGCCGGACCCCCACTTGAACATCGGTCGTCTGCTATAATTCCCACATCACCTTTACAATTTGTCTACAAAAACATTTCGTAAATTTTGTAATAGTTTAAATATGAATTCCATTTTATACCTTGTGATTACGCATTACGAAAAGCTTTAAGTTCAGGGACTAAAAATTCTTAAAGTTAGCAGGCATTTAAGCATTATGAAAATATAAAATAGGTAATGAAATACATTTTTATATTTTCCAATATTTAATTCTTCAACAAAAGCACACTCTGCATCATTTTAATTTTACTGCTGTTGCTATAAGAATCGCGATATTTTTATTAGAGTCAAGCAAAACAACCGAATTTTTTGATTGTTGAATCAATCAACATCCATTGTTGGGGGTATTGATAATTTAAGGTTGTAAGTTAAGGCACCAAGAATCCTTAAAATAGGCAGGCATTTGGGCACTACAAAAATAGAAAATAAGCAGCAGAAAACAAAAGAACTAACTTACTTTACAATCCCAATGTTAATTGGAAATTACAATTCTTATATAATTTTTTTAATTTCCTTTTTTATACCGGGTGTTTCCCAGGTAAGGATAACAATTTAAGGGGGTTGTTAGGGAGTATAAACAACAGATATTATATAAATATTTGTTCGGAAACAGTCCCTGAAATACAGGACTTTAAAGACAATTCGAAATTTGTCCTTCTTTATTACTTTACACTTATTTATTAGCTGTTTTTTTATCCTTTAGTTATTCTTTTTACGGTACTTTCTTACTCAAACAGCTATAGAAAAATGTTAAATAATAGCAGCTAGAATTTCTAAACATGTAAAATATTTTCAACAAACTTAGACTTATCCTCTCCTTCTTCTTCTTCTTCTTTCAGTATCCTTATACCCTTAAGGGTGTCGGATTATCTTTCTTGTGTCGTGTTAACCCAATTTTTCCATCCATTCCGGTCCATGGCAAGTATTTTCATCTTTCCTCTCGTTTTTCCTCTCTGTTTATCCAATTCCTCCATTCTCTGCATCCAGCTCTTCCTGGGTCTTCCTATTCTTCGTTTCCCTATTCTGCCTACGTCCAACATGTTTTTCACTAATCTGTTGTGGTTCATTTGTAGTATATGACCATACCATTTTAGTTGTTTCTTCTCTATTTTAACTGTGATTGCTTCTTGTTGAGCCATTTGTCTTATTTGTTCATTACGTTCCTTATTCATCTTTGTTTTTCCTGTGATCTTTGTAAGAAATTTCATCCCTGCGGGACTAATTTTATCTTCGTGTTTATCTAGTTGCGCCCATGATTCACTCGCGTATGTCAACACTGTCACCACCACTGTAATATAGGTACCCTTATTTTAGTTTTCCTGTCTATCTCCCGTTTTCCAAAAA
Organism: Melanotus villosus; assembly: GCA_963082815.1. NCBI lineage: Eukaryota > Metazoa > Arthropoda > Insecta > Coleoptera > Elateridae > Melanotus > Melanotus villosus. Next base: position 36,670,187 of record OY720427.1, on the reverse strand, counting down.
TTGTTTGATTTAACGCGTAGTAAATCTTTACACTTTAGTTTATTCTATTGTTTATATCTAAGTTTATCTTCCCATCTTCTGATATTATGCTCCCTAAATAGTCATATTATGCTTTCTCCAATTTTTCCCCTTTAATGTCTATTTCTCTAATTTCCTCTTTTGCCTTGTTGCTTATTATCATTGTTTTACATTTGTTTATGTTTACCTCCATTCCTAGTTTTTCTATTTCTTCAATCCATATTTTCGCTAGTGTCATTTTTCTATGGTTATCGGATATTAGTACAATATCATCGGCCAGTCGATTTTTATTGGTACTAATCTATTATATCCAATCATTGTTTGGTATTGTCCGGTTTTTAGTCTGTCCATAGCTACTCTAAACAGCAACGGGCTCAGACTATCTCCCTGTTTTATTCAGAAGTCCATACTAACTTTCGCTGATTCTTCCCCATTTATTTTAACCACCTACTCCATTTACTTTATTGTATATACTTTTTATAACCTTTATTAATTTGTTTGGTATCTCTAGTTGTTCTAGGCGTGTCCATATTATTTTCCTCTGTATTGAATCAAACACAGCTTTTAGGTCAATTAAGGTAGCAAAGAGTTCTTCTCCTTTTTCTTCTTTTTTTCTATTAGGTTTCTTAATATATGTATATTGTCATTTGTTTGTCTTCCTGTCTTAAACGCTGCCCGTTCATCTTCTAGTTTATTGTCAATAAATGTTCTTAATCTCCTTTCTATTAATTTCATGTATAGTTTAAAGCTGGTGGAGGATAGGCATATAGCCATGTAGTTCTCGCAATTTGTGTATTCCCCTTTCTTATATGTATAATGGGATTATTGTGTTTTCTTGCAACTCTTCTGGGATTTCTTCTATGTGCCATACTTCTCTAAATATGTTTAGTAGCCATTCTCTTCCTTTCTCTCCTAAATACTTTATCATCTCTGGTTCAATTTTATCTTGTCCACTAGTGTTTCCTAATTTGATGTATTTCATTGCTTCCTCTAATTCTTCTCTATTTATGTCTTCCAGAGTTTCTTCTTCCACACATATATGTCTTCTAATGGTTGATGCTAGTAACTATTTCCTATTTTTAGGTCATTTAATTGGAAAAACTCTATCAGTTTTTTTCCATTTCTATTTATTGTAGTTTCTCTATATTTTCCCATGCAGTCCATACCCTTATTTTCGTCTTTTCTAATTCTCGCGTTCCAGTCTCCCACTATTATTATTTGATCATTTTTTTCTTTAATTTTATCTATTAATATTTGCGGTTCTGTGTAGAAATTTAATGATTGTTGCTCTTCTGCCCCTTCTACCGATGCGTAGACTTATCAAAGCGTTATTTTATAAATAAAAATTAATAAAAGTTCTTTAAACTAATTAAACCTTTAGAAATTACGTAAAGGTGCTTGATATAAATAAGCTTATAAGAAGTTTGCCAGAAAATCTAAAAATCTTAGTTAGGTAACGTGCTCCGCCGTTATTTAAATTTATTTTTGTTTTGGATGAATTTGGAAATATTGTTGCATTCCATCTGACAAACCAAAACGTCGAGTCGATTTTCACAAAATTTGGTGCCCGAAAATTCTTCAATAAAATAAATCCCATCCAATCCCAGCCGTTGCTGGATTTAAAAAAAATCTGAAACGACAGGTGGAAATCCTTGGCTAATGGTCCGTAAATCTAATTAACAAAAAGAAAACTTTCCAAAAATTTAAGCTGAAATTTAGATGTTTTTCTAAAAAGATTTAAAACAAACTTAATTATGTGCCGGTGGGCTCTAATTTCAAAATTCTTCAAAAGTCCTTAAAAAACACTTCGATTTAACAATCTAGGCTTAAGAGCAAGTCATGGTTCCCGACTTTCTAATTACTAAAAAATCCAACATGATAAACTGGGCCAATCCTAAAATTTTTCAAAATTTCAAAGTATTTCGAGAAAATTGCATACACGATTTTTTGAAACGTATCTTAATAAGCAATTTCAAACGGTGTTGGCCACGTCTTTTTTATTTCAAAATTGAACGAAGCTTGTAGCTATCAGTCAGTATTAACTTTGACGGTAGCAAACTTAAATCAAAATCTGGATTTTTCCTGAACTTCCAGTCTTTACCCATAAAGTATCAGTAAAATTAATTTTATTATTGTTATCACATGCTAGATGTGAAACTCAAGTGCTTACTTTAGTCTCAATTGACTTTGATAAAGTAAACTTCAAATCCAAAAAATGAAAGTTTGGTTGTTTGATACATTCTCAAATTGGGGGCCCCCATTTGAAACTCTGAGCCTGAAATTCTGTAGATAGGCCACATGTAATGCGACGCACATGTGATTTCAAATTTTTTGAATTTCGTTTTAATTTTAATTTATTGCTTAAAACTATGTTTTGAATAAACAAACTATATTTTAAAATTATAGTTGCCCGAGTGTACCTAACATTCGATAATTTTTTGGGTTTCAAGTTTGAATTGTTTATTCGTTTATAATTCTAGAGAGAAAGAAGCAGAAAAGCAGAAGAAAGTCTTTAACAAAGGTTTTAAAGCCTTTTAAACAAATTCTTGGTAGTCATTAATATGCGTTAAATAACAAATAAACTGCACCATTTCGTATATAAGAAGGGCCCACAAAACCTTTAAATTCAATGTGAAAAGGTTTAATCTTCGTCGCTGGACAAACCTAAGTTGTTGGATATAGCTGAAAACAAAGTTTTGATAGAATTGTCCTTTTCCCAAATAAATTCTTTTGACTTTCGGTATATGGGCTTTTATTTATTTTAAAACAATTCTTGGAAATGTTGGAGATCTAAACTCTAAACTAATACCCAACTTCTAGAACAAACAGTTTTGTTATATTTTTATGCACTGAATTGGTGCGCAGATGTTTGTTTAGTTAAATTTGGTTATTTTAGTTTTGATTAACCTTTTGTTAAAAATACAAGAAAGGCACTTTCAGGAAGTTGGAGGAAAAATTAACGACAACGCTTATGCCATAACATAATTGAAAAGTTGTAATTATAAATTATAATCCGAAATTTAAGGTTAAATAAAAATTAGGTCGAGTGAGTCCTTATTCTTCGTTAAAAATCTAGCGACCGATTGATTGTAAATTCATTTGTAAATCCGTTCGTGATTCTTCTACTGATTTATTCCTCTCGAATGCAGTCGAAAAAGGAATGCAAATTTCGTAATTTCCGCAACTAAACTCGGACGTTAGTTCTAAAAGCTTTTTTTCTTATTCAACCCGATAGACTGCTAATTCAAATTTATACACTGTAAATAATTGATCGATCTGTAAATGTGTTCGAATAAAAAACATTTTAACTGCTATCGTGTTTCTTCAGTTCGTTTAATTATTTCCAGAGCAAACGAAAAAGAGGCTTTGTTTATTTATAGCAATCGTTCCTTATGCTTAAATAAATTTTTGAAATGTTAACTTAGGGCGAGGTAATCATAAGTTAATTAATTAATCATGGAAAGGTTCCTTTCAGTGTGGCTTGTTTCCAATTTTTTTTAGTAACCTGTTCTTTGCCCAGTTAAAGCCCAAATGAGTTTTGAATAGCAAATAAATGCACAGCCGCATTTAAGAACGTTCACTTCACCTAGTTTACTTACTTTAATAACAACAAAACCACCGAATCTGATCAATCAAAATGAACACGAATAGTCGATTAAAATCTTTCGAAAGGAAATATTTAGTTGCAAAATACATTAAATCCTTTCCATTACGGTTGGTTCTTCAATAGTTAAACTTAGGTAACTAAAGTTAAGGGATACGGGGTAATTATTTACTCATCAATTACCTATTTGACAGTACGGTTAATGCGTCTACTAAGGCCACATAACCCTCTATAACTTAAAATTATGGGCCAACCCAGTCTAATCTAATCTAAACAACAATTCACATTCAAGTCTATTTATTTATCGGACGACCCTTTAATGCTTCGTTTATTTTGTTGCTTTGTTTTAGGTATCTGTTTAGGTTTAGATTGGGTGTAATTGCCCGAATTAACACAAGCTGAACATCGACAATATATGCCTTGTTGTGGTTCTGGTGTGCCGCAATTATTTTATTCTAATTTTAGCTATCAGCACGAACTAAGTGAAACTAATTTTCATAGCTGGAATTTTTAAAGAAATTAATTTTCAAACGAATATGTTCTTTTATATTTCGGGTTTCCTTTTATGCTCGTATTTTTCAATATACAAATAAAATGAAAGCGAAGGTATCAGAGTTAAAGGTCAAAGCTGGGAGTGACTTCAGCCCTATTTTGTTGGTTCAGAATTTATTTAGCCACTAAAAGGGTCATTCTTTGAGACACTGTGATAACACCCCTGATTCTGTTTTACGAAACTCCAACATCTAAGTGTAAACAACTACATACAAACACACCAAGTTCATTGTATAAAAATAAACTCACTGCCTTATAAACCTTTATTTTTTATTCCTATACAAGAGGTGATAGTTAGTCTTTTTAAGGAATGTTGCAAAACTTTTCTAAATTTAATTATTAAAAGTAAAGCCATTCGTTTTATAATTTAAAGTGGAGGCTTAATTTGTTTTGGGGAAAGCCGTGTAAAATGTATAAAAATCGGACTACAATCAGGCTTACAGATGAAATTGTTCATTCCTTGGTCAGACATTTAACGATTCTCATAAACTCTTTGATTTAAGACCGAGTTTTATTGTGTTCTTAAGACGTCAGCGTTTATTTAGTTTTCGTAAAGCGTTCAATATAAATTCTGCCAATAATGAGATTACTTGCCTGTATTTCTTAATTACCTCGTCCATTGAAATATGATATTGTAAAAATAACGCAGTTCCTAAATTTCTTGCTGATTCTACGGCTTGTGCCAATTTGCTCTTCTTATGAAAGTCAACTTAACGGGAAATCTGATTTCAGCAATTACAGTTTAGGCGCTGATAAGCTAAACGGATATAATCCAAGCTAAGGGCTTTATGAACCTTTGCTGCTGATCAGCCGTATCTTGGAATCCATTAATTCACTTAAAATGCCTTTGGTAAGATTTATGATCGTCTTTAAAACCAGTCAAATGCTTAATATTTAAAAGCAAAATTTGGAGTAGTTCAATACAAAAATTAAAAGTGTTTTGAACATAATTAATTGTACTTAAAACACTAATGTATCCGCTTGTAAAGCAAGAAAAGATTGTTGAACAGTTTCACTCAAAAAAAGAAATTAAAAACTGTTTTTTCTTCTTTTGAAAACGTAGCAAATTAGAACGCATTTACATAAATGTGCCAACAGGTCGTGAAAAATATACATTATACAATAGAACTGTATGTATAATGCCTAAAGTAGGTCATATTTCACGAAAAACTCTGAAACACAGGTGGGTAGATATGTGAGAATAAGCATGTGTTACGTAAAATTAAAATTCGGTTTATGAAAACAAACTTCGCAGGAGCGCTTAATAAAATTGAAATTAAAATACCGTAGTAGCTTTCGCTTGGTCGTTAGATTTGTCTGTTTGCCTGTAAATTGTAACATTTTGTACAAAAGGGAAATTAACCTTAGAACTGATTGTTTTTAAAATTTGAGGTTTTCAAAATTTACAATTTTGGTTTGATAACATTTTTGCGTATTTACAAAATACACAATAAAAAGTACGAAATCAAAATAAAATTGGCTTGTGTAGGTATCAAACTGACTTTGTAGGCTCTTAACACAGCTTTACTTTCCGGTATATTAATTTGTAAGGGACGTATCTGTTTATTTGAACACGCGTACTGAATATTAATGTAGAACAAATTACATTTAGCACCCGGAAAACTAAGCAAACCTTTAAAAACCGATGGAGATTTTTGGGTTTACAGTTCACCTAATGACTGGTTTTATTTGGGTATGCGTACGTGAACCATAAATGATCCGCAAAACGTTAACTTTTAGCACTAGCGACCTTCGAAAAGGGCAGTTTAATGACAGGATTTCAGTAAATAGACCTGAAACGACTATGAAACAAATCACACTATATTTTAAATTACTCACATAAATCTGATGGATTAGGGGTTCCTTTTTTGAAAAATTGGTTAACTAATTAAATTATGGAGGTAAATGGTGCTTTATTTATAAAGGTCCAGGCCTGTTTGTTCCATGCACCTGTAGAGTTGACAAACCTGATTACTGCTTATTATAATTGGGCAAAACCTGACTTGCCTTAGTTATTACAAATTTTAGTTGTGGAAATTCTCTTAAGTTAATTAATTAAAGGCTTTTATTTCAGGGGAACAAAATGTTAACAAAAGGGGTGTCTTAGACTAACTCTCTATTGTTAAAATGTCCCGTGGTTTCTTAAGACAGCTAATAAAGGAACGTGACATATAATCAGCAGGGTAACAAATAACGAAGTGGTGATGTTATCGAAGTGTTTGGGAAGAGGGTTGTGACCGGTCCTATATAAATACACTCTTAGTACCTTGGATAGCGTTTCGGTGGGGTAAAATCGTGATAGCTCCCTCGGCAGCCCACTCTTGATCCCGGACAGGATGGACCTTCGCTCCCCACGAATCACTCCCAATCCAGAGAAAGTGACCAGTTCTATTAGCCCGTATTGTGGCTTGCAGGAGTTTTCTGTAACAATAAAATTCGTTTTAGAAGTTGTGGTCTAAACAAAACCAAAGACGATAAATATCGTCCCGAAATGACGGGTTATTCAATGCGAAAAGGCAAAAGGGCAAGGTTTTTCGAATTGTGAACGCAATAATTGCCGAAAAGGAAATTTATAGCAGGTATACCCACGATTTATGTTTTCGAAAAGCTACAAATACGTCAAATCCAGAAAATCTGGGAAAAAACCTTCCGAGAAAAAAACTAACGCAATTATTATACTAATGCATGGGAAACGAAGAAACCTTTTTAAAAGTTTTCTCGTAACTGACTTTTATATTACTTCCACTCAAGTTAATACTGAATATTTATTAGATTTAAACGTCGACTTTCGGTTTGTCTATATGTAAAATCTGCATGGAAATAAGATTTCACAAAATTTATAAACACTTGTTGGGGAAGGCGCGTTAAAAATAAGATACTGGGGTGTTGATAAATAAACGTCAGGTGTATTGAATCAAATCCTCAGCTGTTAGAAAGCTACAATCATACCGGTTGCCTCTGGCGTACAATTTGGTGTAATTCCGCGGTTTAAACTAACTAATATGGGTTATCTGGTGGATTGGCTTTTTGAGATGATTGTATTAAAGATGTCTTTAAAGGCGAAGGATAACACAGAGCTAACGAGATACTGTTCCAAAGTTATCCGGTGGAGAACTTTAGGTATATATTGTGCTTGAATTAATGTTGGTCCTTGAGCTATTTTGAGACTTGACTTTGACGGTATTGAGTCGTTTTGAGTCCTCTCATAAGAGGGTATCTAATTTAATAACAGATTGTGGCATTTCAACGACGGATGGAAATCACCATCTAAGACCCAGTAAAGCTTGCCGTAGACACGTTTTACTCACGAATTATTCAGCCCGATTTAAATGCAAAAACTCGTCAAACCGACAACCATTGGAATTTAATGCAGATTTCGTTCATCCCTTCATATTTAGAATTCCTCGATATCGTTTAAAATGGTAAACTTGAAATCTCATTATGCATTATTCAATTATTGCTTTCGCACTTCACGAATTATTAAAGAAATTGTATTGTTATTAGGTTTTATAAATAAATTATTACTAATTTTCGATTTTACGAACCAACGAATTGAAAAATTAATCCACAAATACGCAATTTAAACCTTACCCTGGGAAATTTTCTTCGATTTTCCTTCTGTTTCATTTTATGAATGAGAGAATCCCTAATTAACAACCTACTTTTATTTGTTTACTTTCTGTATAAAACTAAGCCGGATTCGTATTAAATTTTTAATAAGTTATAATCCTCTTTCAGGTTACCTAAGAATTATTTACTAATTTATTTATTTGCTGAAAAGCCGAGTTTTAATTAATTTTTATTAGAAACTAAAAAAAATTCAACGAGGAAATTAGTGCAAAATATTTTTAGAACAGAACAGAACTTTCAATATCAATCCTAAAATTTTATTCTACGTAGTTGGAAGCTCCATAAATCATCCATGACGAGAACTGAGAACTTCCTTTTTAGTACCTAATCTACTTAATATCGATTCAGGGAAACTTAGACCAATTATTAACCACTTAGTAAAATTTTTAACTCTTCTTCGAAGCTATACAGGGTTAGTCTGGTTCGTAGTAATGAAAACAGTGGAATGCGGAAAAGCTCTAGTTAAGCCGCGATACTGGACTAACCCGGATTAGGAATGGACCGTGATGAACGAAATTCAGACACACGGGATTTTATAGCGAGAATGTTTATTATTTGTTTAGTATACTTGTGTCCGGACTAGCAATCCTCCATGGGCTCGCAGGTTTTGGACCTCATCACACGTGCGAATGTTAAAGTCAACAGCTGTAGTTAGTCTGGGACTGAAAGTGTTAGTGTGTCCCATGTGTATGTAACTTTGTTTAGAATTAGAGGCCGAATTTCTTTCATTAACCCAACGGAAAAATCCCACCGGTTTTCAATTTCCTTACTGATTATTCAGCCTGGAATACATGTTACTTCGAAATTGGGTTTTTTGTTCCTAGTCAGATCGATTTTAATCAAAATTTGTTACACAATTTCCGGAAGAAAAACAATCAAACCGTAATTGTTAGTAGAATATTTTACGAAAACCTCGACTTCATTTGCACATATTACGGTTGCCATTTTGATATTTTTCAACGTCTGGTAAATTTGTCCAAAACTATTAAATAAAACGAAAATACTGAAAAGAAAATATTTTCATCTACAATTTAAACAGGAAACATAAGTCATGGTATTTTTGTTTCGATTGGTGTTTCATATATTTGATTAAATCCTTTTTGCACAATACAACAAACAAACAAAGAAATTACGTAGACAAATCACCAACCACTGTTGCTTTGACAAGTTCCATTTCGTTCGCTCTTCTGATCAAATAACTCTTCATACAAAAAAAATTGCTTATACTATGTTATTTTAAGATGACTGATATATGTTATAAAATGCTTTCAAGATGGAGCTTAATTTATACACAAATGTATATTTTTGTACAGGTTTTATTTCGGTGTGCCGCTACTATCCATAAATCGTCCTGTTTCTAACTAATTCTGGTCTTGTTTTAACATGGAACATTTTTATATCTGACTTTGTATTAATTTGTAGCGTGACTTGTACTTAAGAGTCTTACTTACTAGCATTTTTAGTGGTACGGCTCGTGTTTTTGAGAAACTTACACCAAATAATTTAAAATAAAAGCTACTGGTGTTTAGTAAACCCTTCAGTCTGCACAACGAATATCCATAATTTAAAATATGCTGTACGAGAGCGTCACGTAGTGTATAAAATAAATGACAATAATAGTGTTGCATAGGTTAAAAAGTAAAAATTGCTGGGGACTGATGTTCGGTTTAACGTGAAAGGTTGGTGATGTGATGAATATATGTAATGTATTCGGATATACAATTCAGCGGCGCATTTAATTAAATTTCCTGGAAAAAGCAAATTGAAATTAGTATAAAGCTATTTTTCTAATTAATGGCTGACACATTGAACATTATTTATTTCAAGTAAAAAAATATCAACATTATATTGCAGGGTGATGGCAGATAAAGCAGGAGGGTTAGGGTAGGGTTGATCACCATGTAAAGTAGAAGGAACGGCATGAAACCTCAAGAAAGAGGTGGTTGAGATTTACAAAAGTCATAACAATTGAGGAACTTTTAACTCTGCTGTTCGCAAGTCGAAATAAAGGAGGAGAGTTTAATCACCTTCTAAAAAAAAAAAAAAAAACGAAGCGTCGTGAAAGAAAGAGGAGATTGAGATTTACAGAATTTCCAAGCTAAGAAAAAGGACGAGGGTTAGAATAGGGGTCACCCCTCTGTAAAAAGGATTAATCGTCCTGAAGCCTTAAGAAAGCCAGCCTTTTTGAACCCTTTTGATCTCAAATCCAAATATAGGAAGAGGGTTGGGGTAGTTTAACTTCTTCTTCTTCTTGTGGCCTCTAACCCTTGGTGGGTTTTCGCCTGCTAATAGTTTCCATAGCCAGGCTTCTATAGGCAGAATGGCTGTTTCTGCGCTATAGGGTAGTTTAACTACCCTATAAAAAAGGAAGCGTCCTAAATGAAACCGGATGAAAGAGGAGGCTGAAATTCATAGAGTAATTCCATTAGGCTATTCTTAAAAGGCTTAAGCGTCCTGAAACGCTGAGAAAGAGGAGGATGAAATACGCAAAATTCATAAGAATTGAGTAACTCCACCAGGTTATTGTTTTTTAAAGGCATCCTTCCTGTTGGTTCCCAGTCCAGATAAAATAAGAGGGTTGGGTAAGATTGGCCACCCTCTAAAAAAAAGAAGAACTTTCTAAAACCTAGAGAAAGATGAGGCTGAAATTCTTGAGGGGACGTTATGCTATGAATGATTAGATGGACAGGTGGATAGACGAATAAATGAATAAATGAATAAAAAAAATCAATCAATGATGGAACGAACCAATGAATGAACCAACGAATGAATAAGTAATTAAATAAATGGATGAAGGAATGACAGACAGTGGTGATTTACCCCTAATATTGTAACTAATGATAGACCACAGAACTGAAGTTCGCAAAAATCAAAATATTTTTTTATTTGGCCACTTGAAAAACACATCCTAAAGATTGCAACAGTAAATATTTAGCCTTCAGCAGTTCGCTCAGGTAAGAATTTTATAAGAATAGTTTTCATTGTAGATTTTAAAAATGTATCTATTAATGATATTAATTGTGCTATTTTAGCTACTGAAGTTCCCGATTAAACAAACAACTAAGTGTTTCCTTGACAAATATCAGTGATGTCATAACATTCTAAAACAACCAAGCCTACTTCAACCAGTCAATTTTATTTTCTGTTAATGAATAAGTAGCTATTTAATCAAATTTAATGTGAAACTATTTAAATATTTGTCTTTTTTTCTCCCCAAAATGCACTGGCAGCATATATAAATCAGAAAGGCAAATAAATCGAAATCGATCTTGTAGTGTGAGTAAAATCACAAATTCTTTTTGAATAAAGTAAACTGAGACGTGTTAACAAATATTTTATTTTATCAAACACCAGAGAAGTTTATGAACATGCTCGGAAAGGAAAGGATATTGAATTACAACAGCGATAGTTCAACAAATGATGAAAGGAAACGCAAAAATGAGGAGGGTCAAAGTATAGATCAGTTTAAAAAAGCAAAAATAACAATAAGAACCCCCACCTAAAGGCAGCTGTATCGACGACACGAATTTGGTCGAGATAAAAAGGTTGCTGAAGAATAGCTAAAGGCGAAAGTAGGTGCGCATTGGAAAGAAAACTGGAATTGGTAGAGAAAGGGAAAGGAAGAATAGTATTAAAATAACGGGCATATCAAGCATGCAAGGTAAGGAGAAAAAGAAGTGAAGCACTTTTGAAGTAATAGGCTACAGGATAATACTAAAGTGGCCGGAACGCGGAAAATACGAGCTAAAAATGACAAAACAGTTATAATTGCCAAGGTGGATGAATGGAATACAAAACCTGAAAATATGAAAAATAAATGCAAACTAAAAGGGTCAAATGTATTTCTGGATGATGATTAATCACCTGCGGAGCGCGCCATTCAAGAGCAAATTAGGGGTCAACGGTTAAGGTTGGTTACCAAAAGTCAGTTAAAAATAGAGAGGCGTGGGTCTGCAATTTTGTAAAGGAAGAACTAACCAAGAACGATCCAAATCGAAAAGGGAAAAAAACTAGCGAGGGACAAAAGGAAGTATCGTAGGAAGAAGACAACGGTGAGAAAAAGGCAATCGAGCGGAGACAATTTATTGCTGAAAACATACAGAAAATGGGCTATTTATTACACTTAACAAGAGAATTGCAAAATATAATACAGACATAGTGACATTAGAAGAAACGAAGCAAAAAGGAAACGAAATATCAGGGGAATATGTATTTTGAACAGTGGAACTGAGCACAGAATGTTTGGAGTAGGCTTCATGGATAATAGTGTTTTGATGCAACAAATAATCAGTATCAGATAAAGTATGCAGTTTAAGCTTATAAAAGGTAAATACAAGAATGTAAGTATGATCAATGTTCATGCCCCCTCAAACGATAAAGATGAAGAGGAGAAGAGTTCTTACTATGAAAATCTAGAAAAACTCCACCAAAAACTGCCAAACAGTGACGTTAAGATAATATCTCAATTGGGAAGGGAGCATATGTATAAGCCAGCTATAGAACTTAGGGTGAGCATCAGTAGTAACGGCAGGAAATTAATTGAATTGGCCCTACAGTGAAACTTAAGGATCTCAACGACGTATTTTAAACATAAGGAAATCCATAAGGGCACTTGAAGTAGTAAACCAAATAGAACATATATTAGTGGAAAGAAAAGAAGCGCGAATGGTAAAAGATTTAAGGAGTTATGGAGGAACTGATCACTTCCTTGTAAGAGCCAAAATAAGAATGTCAAGACCAAGACAGACAAAGACAAGAAATATGGGAAGAAAGTATAAAAGAGTTACCGAGGACGACGTGGGAATCACCCAGCAGTACAGACAGAAACTACATAAGAATGGAGGGTATATGGATATATACAACAGCAATTAAAACTAATTGAAGAAAATTTTGCCAGTAAAGAATTAAGAAATGTTTACCAGGATGTAAGCAAGGTGAGATAAGGAGCCAGGGGAAGTACAGTATTCTGTAAACATAAAGAGGGCGATTTGGTAGGCGGAACCAGGGAAAGGTTAGAAAGATGGGCTGAACATTTTAAAGAGCTACTGAATGAAGACAGCGAAGAAGACCCACAGCATGAAGTAGGGGAAATTATAGTCAGAAACATAGAAGATAGACAGGCTGCAGCCAGAAACGACACACCAGCTCCAAGTCAAAAGGCGATAGAGATGATCATTAAAAAAATGAAGAACCACAAGGCTGCAGTATATGCCTTAATAATGCCAACGAGATATTTGGCCAGGTTGTAGATGGATGAATTTATGGTATTAACAATGGGGTGGAAAGGGTGAATTTTAGGAAGACCATACAACTTCGGCAGTTTGGATTCCCGATGACGTTGAATATCCTGTAGGAAGTCAGATGATTTGAGTGTGACAACCTTGCGTTTTGGAAGTGGGGTCACGAGGAATGGGAGTGTATGCATTGCAAAGTAGATCATCCACTTTAGCCACATATAGAGTTTTATCTAAGACCACAGTAGCATTGCATTACACTTGTCAACTGGTAATATTACAATGTTAGAACTGGATTTTTTAGTGCAACTCTTTCTTCCTTTGGCAAGATGGAGATTTTGCAGAACGAAGACACCTGGTTGTTTCGAAACGAACAATGTCAGCTTTACTTTTTGGGAGTGTACGTAGAGACTACAAATCGAACTAACAATGTCTTCGGTGAGAATTTTTGAGGGAGCTGCAGAAAAAGTAAGGTCTTTGGATAATAATGGAGACTCTGCTGAAGTTAAAGTGTAAGAATAAAGAAGAAAGATTCACAATGTTTTTGGGTTTAGAACGGTTTCGCCTCTGGCTTGGTTTCCAAGTTGAGTTACCATGCCCTTTCTCCTGTTGGTAAGAGAGTTTCGCCTCTGGCGTGGTTCACATGTTGAGTTACCTTAAAAAAGTGGGTTCTTGTTTCTCAACAATGACACGGCCCCAACCCGGAAGACATTCTTTTAACATTGACACTGGCCGTGGAATCTTCGAATTCATTAATACAATGTATTTAAGTAAAAATTAATTTTTGTTTTTATGCCGTTTTTGTAAATATGCAATTAAGGTCCTAAGTTTAATGGCCAAATTGAGAGCTTTCTGTTTTTGTCGCAGATAAAAAATATCAATATAACGAAAGCCTGAATTTCAGCAAAATTAACGATTAAAAGTTACGTACTTTTTGTAGTTTAAATTCAAGAAGCTTATGCAGCTACTTATTTTATACAAAACAACAAATACAATATAATTTTGATAAATTACAATTTGGCATGCTTGAAATACCCGACAAAAACCCGGAAAAAAATTAGAGAATTTTTTCATTTTCACAGCATTATTTTATTTAGAAGTAATAATTATTGACATAAAGATTACAACCCTCAGAACCAATAAATTAATTGCATCAAATAATTATGAACTTTATGAACTAAATAATACCAGAAACTTCAGAAAATTAATTTAATAATTATAATTCAAATAAGTCGTAAAAGGATTGCTGCAGACTAATGTTTACCAACGAAGTAACGACGTAATTTATGCTTCTCGAGTACCTGGTCCTTCCTGCAGTTGTATGTATAAGCGACTTCTAAATAAACGTGCACAAATGCTGCAGTTTAGACTTGTAGCAAATAGCTTTATTAAATTAAATTTAGTTTTGTAGTTTGGTAAAGATTTTCCTAAATTTCGGGTTTTCAGAGTTTAATAAAATTTAGTTTAGTTCGTCTGTTTAACAAAATTCAGTTAAAACTACTGAATTAGTGAGTTCAATTTCAAATGTTAACTAACAGCAAACGCAACTCACCGGAATAATTCAAAATAATTTTATTAAAAAGACTTCAGGATTAAACAAAAGCTTTTTTCCAAAAAGTTCAGAAAAAAAAACATCAGTGATTTTGTTGACTGTTTGACTGATGAATAAATAAGAGTAATTGAGTACACAACTATCAGATTAAATAGTTAGTAAGCCGTAACCAAACATTTAGCAATGGTGCAAACAACGAAGCTTTAATGAACAGCTGAAATAGCACAGCAGGATGAGTAGCGAAATTCCACCTAGAAATTAGAATAAAGCTACAAACGGGGAGACTTCAGATTAGGTCACCTTTTTAACCTCTTAGTAACAAACTCGTCGGTATCATTTTTACGATTACAATTTCAAAATCTTTACACAAGCTGAGTCCTGAAGTTATTTTGTTGTCGATCTTATATCGCAGAAATTAGGCTTTGTTTGCTTTGCTTCTTGTAGTTAATATCAGATTACTGAAGTTATTTACTAGAATTGATACGAACTCTACTGATGTGGTCAGAAACCATCATGTAACGTCATTCTTGACATTGTTACTTACTTGGTTTGTTTTCGTTTCGTGATTGATCTGACTTATCGTAAGTAATTCGGTCATTTTATGGATTTTTATATCAATTACTGTTAGTTGGGGCCTGTTGACTGCTTGAACTGAGATCTTTACTTTTTTGACTCAGCTGTTTACATTAACACAAATTACGGGCACGATTTTCTTTAATTTATTGAATTGTTAAAGTATTTATGAATTTTTCATTCGTTTATCAGACCGCAACACAGTGGCTTTTGTTTATATAAAGACATTCATAGTGATGTTGCTTTGAATTTTTGTTATTATAGTAAAGGTTTCCATTATAAAACATGTTTCAAAAATCAGTTTTCACATCGAAAAACTAACAGTTTGCGGTCGATTTTTAAAGTGAATACATAATACATGAATGTAGGTGTAAATATATTTCAATTCCTGAAACGAAATTAGTAGTCTGAAAAATACCCTGAAAATCTACGAATTTTTATTACACGAGAATAAATTTTCAGCGGTGTCGATTTTTATCTTAATACCGCTAAAAAATTAACTCGCAAATTTCTTCCGTAGACGGAATCGAAAACATAACGGAATATTTTGCTATCGAAAGCAAAAATTTTAATTTAATTCCCCTGGAAAATATTCCGGAGACATTCTGAAGGTTTCCTTTTTGTGTTAAGAAACGTTGAGTCACTTAACGTGTTCGATTAACGTTCCTGAGAATATAAGTATTAGTCCAAACCCCTCTAGAATTCGCCATTTATATATCACGGTTATTATTACAGCGTAAATTAATTAACTTCATTACGACAGTTATAAGTGTTTAAAGCATCCCCATAATTGTCTCCAATTCACTCTTTCTGATGATTCTGCATTAGGGGCTGAATGGTATTCGAAGCATTATTGATTTTATCCATTCAAACGAGGGAGTTAAATGTCGCGAATTTATGGGCAAAATGTAGGTAAAGGAAATGCAGAGTTTCTATCTTGATGATATATAAGCCCACTACTTTATATGGCTTGCTTGTATATTCCCAAATACCTTGTATCTGTCTAGTAAGCTATTTTGTTATGGCTCCTTTTTTGACTCATAACCTTTATACGGTTTGATCAGGTAATTATTTATTCGTACGTTAGTTATTACTCGCCTTTATTCAGCAAACTGGGAAGAATTCAGAGATAGGTATTTATCTATTTGTAATTAATTATTGGAAACGCTATGGTAAACATGCAAGAACACAAGTGATGTTCCAACCTTGCTATAAATTAACAAAACAACAAAAGCTCCCCTAAAAGCTTTTGGGTTACATTTTCGCAAAAGGTCATTCTATCTTTGTTGCAAAATCATTATAGTTGCGTGTTTAGTTTCGGTTTATCCAAAAACAATTCCAAAACCTAATTTTCCCTACTTATCTATAAATGTTACGCATTGTTTCGCATTCACGTATATCAAATTGAAAAAGCAACAAGTATAACGTTTTCTGCTCCTTTCACCTTGAAAATAACTTTGCCTTCAGCTAAAATTTACATCAGCTCGAGCTTTTCAAAAGTTTACTTTCCACGCGTTTTTATTAAAGGGAAAAATAATTTTTTTTGCGTCATATTCAGATCCTAAGTGGTAGCACCCAATTATTACGCTTTGTGTGTTATAACTTTCGAAGCACGAATTTTATGTAATTTTTTTGTTACTCTTTGTTGTATCTAAATTTGGAATTTTCAAGGTTTTCGGATATTTGATACTTTTGTTACAAATCTCATGAATCAATCAGGTGTGGAATTCCTGCCTTTGGAGAAATATCCTAATTAATGCTTTATTTTCTTTATAAAAACAGATGCGCGTCTGCTTTATTTACAAATTTCTAAATGCCAAGACCATACACGATGAAACACTGATCTACTGACTTACTTTTATAAAAAAAAACAATTCGCACAAATATGCTCAAAGCCTTCATTTTAATTAATTAATATTTTGTTAACTGACCTGGGTTTATATGATGTTAAAGGGAGTTTTAGATATGGTCGTGGCAGTCGTTATTAATTGGTTTATTCTTGAGTGATTTTGGATTTAAACGAGTTTATTAAAATTTACGTAATTATTTAGGTAATAAATTGTTATTACAGTATACAACAAACCCACTAAAATATACCACACTTTAAGTAAGTACAAACAGTTGATACTTCCAAGTAGTGCCGGCAAAATTATTCGTAATCAGCAATCAATTAATATTAATCAATAATTTTCCATTATTCCATTAATCACAAAAGTTTTTATTATTTGATAAATCGATTATCACTAGTATCCTGTTGTATTAAATTATTAATTGAATAATCAATATTTGTTTAATGGTTTTGATACATTGTTAATTGTTAGAATACATTTTGTTAAATATATAACATCTGTGTTCTAAACATCTAAACTATAATTTAGGGTGATACTGGAAAATTTCCATCGGAAATAAATGTAATGAATAATATGAAATTAAGTACTCTAGAAATAACAATAATCAATAATCAATATTCGTAACAATCTGTTCTGCGATAAACGAATATTTGTTATAAACGATTAATCGTGAATAATCGATTAATCAGCTTGATTCGAATAAACTGCCAGCAACTTTTTTAAGGCACTCTTTGGCTAACAATTAGCCTAAGATTTGACTTATTTTCTAGGAAGTATTTCTAGGACTTGTAATTTTCTGTAAATCACTACTAACTCAAATTCTAATTTTGTCGATTTATAACAAAGTACTACAAAGTATAACTTTGAAATTTTATTATCTAGTGTATTATGAAAGACTGCATTCTGCTGATCTTGTCGCCTGAAATTTACATTTATACATGCGTCAATCTAAAAAGTAGAAGATATTTTACATTTACTGCTTGCTAACTTTTCTTGAATGCTTATTGTAATGCAAAACACTTGTTTGTTACAAGTCGAAAAACATAATCTACTCTCTTATACATTTGTAGGATCAGACAGGGTAACTGTTTCAACAATGTCAAGATATTTTTCTTGGGTTTGTTACTAAAATTTAAAGCCAGAGTTACCTAAAATTCCTTTGATACATCATATAAACAAACATTTTCAATTTTTAACGTATTTTAAATGACTTACTTTTATGAACAGACAATTGAATATTTTCTGCAATTAAATTATAAAAAAACACTGATGTTCAAAATGTCCCAGTTTCGAAACGTTTTATTTACATTGCACAGTTGTTAACAACCCCTGAAATAAACCGAGCATTAATGGTGCTTTTATAACGAATCTGATATTTTTAAAATGAAACAAAATTGGAATTCGAACGAAGTATTTACATGTTAAATAATTCGCATCCTATACAATTTCCCGGAATACACGAATACATAATACTTTGGGGGTATTTGAACATAATGTAATATTAACTTTCCTTCTTCATTTTATAAAATATTCTGAATTAACCAAACAGCCTCCGAATTTAGGTTTATAGAAAACACCTGTGATGTGTCTACATTGACTGACGGATTTGTGTTCCAATTATTGTAACGATGAGTTTCTTTTTATGGTATATGAAATTAGTTACTCGCAAACTTATGTACTTCAAAGTGTACGAGAATATCTAAAGAAGTACTTCTAGAAGTCTCAAGAAATCCTTTTAAATTAAATATAACTAGCCGAATCTGCTTGTTAGTACGAAAAACAAGGTAAGATAGGTATATTATCGTGCCTGACTTTGAACAATAATCCTTATTTCCTATGGCGTATCCAATTTTTGTGTAATAAGGCATTCCAACTGAAGCTTTCTGATTGCTATCAGGGTTTTTCAGTCGCTACGTTTGCCAAAACTTCTAGCGAAGCCGGTTTCGATTCTCGACCGTGTTCAGAAATGCAGAAAATCGTACAGTCGAATTGAAAGAAAAATTAAAAATGTCACGAATACGAACTCAACAGAGCAAATGTGAATTATATCAAGGTTCTGTTCAATTACTGCATTTTTCAAATAATTTTCGACGTATTTTCTGGCATTTTTGGTTTACATACTTGTTAAATAATGGCAACTGAAAGTGGATTTTAAGCTACGGCCCAATTTAATTTCACGTAGCTTAAAAAAGAAATTCCTTAATTTTTAATAATTTTGGGTCAGCAGGTTTGCAGAATAAAATTTGCGGCGTCTAAAAAAGGAATCCTTACTAAGATCTAATTTTAAACTTTCTAAAATATGTAGTAACAGAATATTAACTAAAAATTATATGAAATTAAAATAATAAAACAAACGTCTCAAATACTAGGTGTCATAATTCAATTAAGAAATTAAAGCATGCGCATTTATGTTAATAATTAAAGAAAATTAAAACCTTACCTGGTATTATCTTCATCCACAAACATAATAACAGTACGTGCTTGAGGTTTTTGAATCAGCCTGTCAATTATTCGATCGAAATCTTCAGTCCGAGAATTTCTTAAAATTTTCTCGCTGGCTGCTATGCATATCCCAGCTTCCGCAGAATGCGATATGAACGAAGCTATGCCCTGTAATGAAATAAAATTTTAGAACCAAATTCTATCCGATCAGATTTAATTCTGCGGGTATACATAACCCAGCTGTGATCTGTATACGCTAAAGATTTATATCGAAGTATTTCCTTTAAAATAAGCTATGTTTACTAATGAAGCTTCCAGCTACATTTTGTTTCGTTTTTTGCAAGAATTGGGTAGGTGTTTGTTCTAAATTGCTTGAAATAAATTAGCAAGTATTAAGACAATGAATGCATGCTGCAATTAAAGTATTATTCAATTGGTTTAAAGTGGAGTTGAGTATTTAATTATACAGGCTGTTTGATAAAAAACGGAGCAAGCCGTAGCACTCTTATTTATTAACTGATTGTAATAAAAAAAATGTTTGGTCTAATAACTCATAAAAATCTACATTTTGCCGTAAAAAAAATTTTTTTTCGGCCTCATTGGTTAAGCGTGGTGACGTCATGATGAATTTTTTAAATTACACTCTATATATTTTTTTAGATATTCTCATAGAGGATTTTTTTCTCTTTTCAACCGTGTAAATATTTCATATAGTTGCATAATAAAACTTTCGAGTTAAAGACAAAAAACCAATACAAGCCAGTAGGCCATTAAATTAGCAAAAAGATGCCAGCTATGCGTAACTCGCGATGGTGCCCAATTTGAACAATACCTGTAGTTTCCATTTCTTGTGTTTTTTTTTTGTTTTAATAGTTTTCATCTATTTAATGTATTTTAACATGGCACACTCGATTTGTTCAAAGTTGCTAGAATAAACGTTCGTAATGTTTCAGTCTTGTACCTATTGGTTTTTTGTCTTTAACTCGAAAGTTTTATTATGCAACGGTTGAAAAGAGAAAAAAATTCTCTATGAGAATATCTAAAAAAATATATAGAGTGTAATTTAAAAAAATCATCATGACGTCACCACGCTTAACCAATGAGGCCGAAAAAAAAATTTTTTTACGGCAAAATGTAGATTTTTATGAGTTACAAGACCAAACATTTTTTTTATTAAAATCAGTTAATAAATAAGAGTGCTACAGCTTGCTCCGTTTTTTATCAAACAGCCTGTATAAAAGAAAAACCAATTTCTTTTATCTTGCTTTTTATTAATTATTAAATGGAAGTTTTATATAATGATAATAATGGACCGATTTAATGGTTTTCCTGCTTTATATTTTAGTTGATAAGTAACAAAATCTGAATGACAGTATTGGACGCGGAATAATTTCAAATCCCTTAGCAGTAATCTCGAGTGAATTATTAAAGCTTCATCCCGGAATTTCTATTTTTAGGACCAGAATAATTACAAGCATTCGAGTAAGAGCTAATAAAAACAAATCAATTTTAATTGATAATTAAAAGCGCGGAATAAAAATAAGCTGATGAACTTTGTATTAAGGTTAAAACGAATTCTTCTGGATTAAAGCTAAATGTAACAATTTATTCATTTAATATTAAAAAGTGAAAGTAGTTTGAAATGGGAAATTTATTCGATAATAATTTGCTGTTGTGCGCTGTGATAATTACAGCAATGTTGTTCTTTCGATTTTCATGTTTGAAGGTTTGGAAATTTTGAAAAATGTTGATTTATTTAAACAAACAGCGTTATAAGAACTTGCTTGAAAAAATTATATTCGGTTAAATATCCTTCGTAATTCAATAAATTTTGATAAAACTATGATAAACGATAAATAAAATCTTATAAAATAGGTAACGCTTGAGGCCCAGCCTTAAATGTGTATTTTTGTCTTAAAATTGTTTAAAATATCAGAATTTCGTAATTTATATTAATGATGTGCCGTGAGGTATGGTCCTAAATATTAATCAAATGTCAGCTCAAAACCAGCACGCTCAGTTTTTGTAACCACGAGCAATTCTAAATAATTATCTTTTTTCTGACATTACAAACCAACGCACAGATCTATTTAGTTGAATTTAAAAATTATATTTTTGTTGGTTTACTGTCGCATAATCAAATCTAAAAGTCAACAGAATGAAAACAAAGGCCTTAAAAGTAATTTTGACGTGCCTGTTTTTTATATTTACATTAAAATGTAGGTTATGTACTAAAATGTGGGTTACTCTGTACGTATTTACGTCGTTAATGAATTATTTCGAGCAAGTTAGAAAACTAAAGGGAGAACATTCTTGGAAGGTGGCAGTTTTACTTGAAATAATAACAATTCCTAACGAACACCTCAGGAACTTTAGTTAAACAATAATTAGTTTTGGGAAGTATAATTACATTTCCCTTCGATAAGTTTGGCTCAAACATATTTTAATAACAGAAGTATGAAAAGTTCGGCAAAGCGATAAAATCTGGAAAGTTGTAGAAACAGCCGTTCGGAACAAATGAATGAAAGGAAGGAATTTCGGCACGATTTTAAAATAATAATTTATGTTCGTTTGATTTCTACGAATTTTCTAATACGAATCTACATAAAGAACCAGCAGAACAAAATGTAAAATGGTGTTCAAGTTTATGAATGTTAGTAGGTGTAGGTTTGACAGTTTTTTTTACAAAGATATGGGAAATACTCTTCCGGAGGTTTGTTGCCTAAGCAAACATAATACCTATATAAACGCTTTCATATGGGAGATAGCTTCCACGTATATTACAAATGTAAAACATTCAAGAGCGTTAAAGGCAAGTAAACATAGCACACTTGTAACGCAACTTGACGTAAAAGCAGTTGCTGATGCCTTTGATCTGTTTGTGCCCTTAGAAAAACTCCGTAGGTGTAATTTTTTAACACTTAGATACACGCGTTACAAGCTCAAAACGCAATTTAATTATTATTACGTGTAACTTCCGAAATCAAAAATACATAGCCCTGAAGGAAAGTTTATCTTTTACTGAACTTGTAATTTGTTTATCTACTCTTTGGATAACAATCTAAGGGGATTACTAAAATTCATTGAGCCGGTAAAGATTACTCCCGGGTTTATTTGTTACATAACTATATTCCTATGTACTCTCTGTAACTTGTTCGAGTTTATGTTGAAATACTGAGCGGAATAATCTAACAAGTTGAATATTGTTTACAGTGCTTAATTTCTGGATATCCGGGCTAATTTAACTTTGAAGAAATCTTTGGGAGATTTAGAAATAACCTTTAAAATACAATTTACAGCCTTAAACTTTCTCTATTTACGTATATCTTTTTACAAATATGTATGGGTATAATTGTGACTTAAGGAAAAAGGAATTTTAGGTAATTTTAAAGTAGAGCTGCTCTTCCATTTGTTGCCGTTTCTTCCTATGTGTTAAGCTACAGATGCAGAGTTAAGGCAATTCAATAACCTTGAAAATATACTTTATAGCCTTAAATTTTCAGAAATATCTATGAGTCTATGAGTATAATTGTGATTTAAGGTTCTCCTTTTGAAAAGGAATTTTAGGTAATATCAAAGTAAAGCTGCTCTTCAAGTTAAAGCAATTGAATAACCTTATATGTATGCGGAAAAGGAACTTTAGGTAATTTTATAGCAACTCTTCCATCTGTTGCAGTTTCTTCCTGTATGTTAAGCTACCAAAGCAAGGGTTAAGGCAACTGAAAGTCTACAAACTGACGTTGTATACAAAAAAAGTTTGCCTAATAATTAAAATCGAATTAATTTAACCTCTCCAATAAAGTATAAAACAAACTTTTACGGATATCTACCCTTGTTAAACGTATTGTTCAAAGCATTTGACCAGTATTGATTTTATCTCCCTTTAAAAGCACCGTTTATAAAAATAAAAACGCATTAACGATAGCTTTTGAATACAATTGAGTGGACACCATCAAATTGAAATCGTTACGTTTAGCCTGTAAATGGAAATGTTCGGAAGTTTTTGGTTAATAATTTTGTGGTTTTTATAAAGCCCCAAACAGATGCCTACAAATATTATAAACAGTTAATTCTTGTTAGTTTTCACAGTTTTACTGCTGCTGAACAAAAAAACGAATGTAAATTGAAGGAAAATCATTTGCTGAAAAGCTTTTGTAAAACCTTTTCCTTGGCTGCTTTTCGAGATCCTTCACCTTTAGCAAGAACAATATTTTTTTGAATTTAGCTAATTCTATCCTCTTACGAGTTCGTTTAGGAAAAGCCGCAATGTTGGCTAAATTTCACAGAAGTCGATTTTTTTTTATTCGATAAAGTTCAACCAAATCGGTAGAACGCAACAGTATTTCAGGAGGTTTATTAATGAATAAATTCCAATTTTGATTTTCCTATGTCGTGTGTTCTAAAACCAAATTTCTAACCTCTTACGAATACGTTTTAGAAAAAGTCTTAAGCTTGGTCAAATTTCGCAGGTCTGGAGCTTTTTAATTGATAAAGCCCAAGCCTTACATGCAACTAAATCAGTAGAAAGCAGCAGTATTTCAGAAAATAAACTTCAAATTTTCCTTAATTAATTGTATATTTTATAACCAAGATTCTAACCTTTTAGAAGAAGCCACCATCTTGGTTAAATTTCGCAGATGTTGAAATGTTGTATTTGTTAAAGCCGAATCGTTTAATGGAACTAAGGTAGTAGAAACCAGCAGTTTATTAATGAATGAACTCCAAATTTGATCTTTTTGTAGTTGGTTATGTATTTCAAAACCAAAATTCTAACCACTTACGAATTCATTTTAGAAAAATTAACAATCTTGGCTAAATTTCGCAAATGTGGGGCTTTTTTATTTGCCAAAGTCAAAGCCTTACCTGCAATAAATTAGTAGAAACCAGCAGTGTTTAAGGAAGTTCATTAATGAATAAACTCCAGCTTTGATTTTCTTATCTATTTCAAAATCAAAATTCTAACTGCTTGCGAATTCGTTTTAGAAAAAGCCACAAGATTGACCAAATTTCACAAATTTTGAACTTTGTTAATTGATAAAGGCGAAGTCTTTAATGTAACTAAGTCAGTAGAAACCGCAAGTTTATATGAATAAACTCCAAATTTGTTAACCAAAAAGCTTGGTTTAATTTTTTCTGCTCTCACTGGGCATAGCAATAAATTTTGTGCGTTTAAAGGTATATTCCAACTTTAGCTTTCAACCCTTTTCCGAAGTCGAGGGTCTTCAAATAAAATTGCCCCGTCAATTTCTAATAATATAGGACGTCTATTTATAAACAATCGTTTATACCGAGCACAACTTGCCGATCAGTAAATCGATTTCATTAAAAGAAACGTGCGGTAAAGTACACATATTCAAATGGTGAACGTGAGTGACGTGGTCAAATAAACCATTATTTCTACTAGCTGCTTGAAGTAACCTATCCTCGTTCACATACGAGTGCTTTTTCAGGCGAACGAACGAGTTGCTTGCCTTGCAAGTGGAGTTAATCCATCAAGTATTTCTCTTGACTACAACCCGAATGTTATAATACAAAGCCCCTTTTCTTTTAGCTCGCGATAAAAACTAAAACAACTTATACTTTTCTTGTTACTTTTAATCTTGTTCGTTCCCATCAAAATTTTATTCGGCTATGTTGGCCGAACAAACTCCGAAAAAAATAACTAAGTAATTTAAGGAAGTGTCAAATCGGACGTTAGAAAACAACAAACATAACAGCTGTAAATAAAAAGCCCTCGGCAAGGATAAAACTTGAACAATGCAAAATTTAGTTGAAGGTTCTTCACAACGAACTGTAAGAAAGTGAGATGTTTTGGAGCAGGATCGTACATCCTCGCACGGTTTTCAATAAATTTCTTGAAACGTTAGAACCCACTGCTGGGAAAATCTGCCACACAGGGGGATGTCGCCCTACAAACACGTGCTTCATTCTGTGACATTGAATTTAAAAAGAAATTTTTGGTGAAAATATTTTTCATTCGTATTACGGTCACATTTCTGTTTATATTCTAATGTAAACATTAATAATTTGTGTATTTTATGCTATTGAAATTGAGTATTTATATGCGTCTGAGAACCGTTTTGAAAAGAAGCAAATACGTAAAAAAACGTGCGACATTGAAGAGCTTTGTGGGAAGAAAATCATTAAAACCTAAACTTTAAATCCATTCTTTGAGTTTCATTGCGCCGTATCGATGTTTAATTTGTGTTAAGTATAAATATGGGCAAATTTAAATCGATACTTGGCCTTACTTTGCGTCTTGAGAAAAACTTGGGGAAACACCGAACGTTTACTTTAATTCACTGTAATTCGACTTCAGCGATGGCCAGAATAAATAAAATATACTTAGGTATAAAGCCGATTTTTACCGAGTTTTTCTGTTTTCACCTCAAGTGTTATCCTTAAACGAAGTTGTTTGATAAAATACCAACTTATAACTGATTTTATTTTAATCTAACCGGTTTTAAAGTAATTAATGTTCATTTAGTTAACCCTTTGCTGGGAATGCTGTGACATTACATGTTTCAATCTGAATTCGTGCACATATACGGGTTTAATTAGCTCGTTTAATTTAAAAGCTCATTTACTCGAGATAAATTATGATGAAAACGGGCATGTCTATTTATTGTTGCGAAATGATATGCTGAAATCGTTATTATTGTATAATTACGGACGAATGCCAGAATTTGCAATTAAATCTGTTTTCATACGGTGTGTAGTTTATCTTAATTAGTCTGTTAATTTATAATATTCAGGGTTTTCAAAATCAAAATCAATACGTAAATACCGCCGTTCATTAACTACATATTCAGAGTTTTAGGAGGACTTGTTGAGCACCCGTTAATATTTAGATCCTTCCTGAAATTTGTTTGGATTTTGATGTGATCCAATTCTTTTATATTAATTAATTTACATATTTCGTTAGTTTAATTACCGAAAATATAAGTAAATTCCAACCAAACTAAGCTGCCTAAAACTAAAACTGTTTCTGATAAACTTACAGTTTAATTATTCGAATCAAGTTCCATTAATAACCCAGCCAACCTGGATTCAAGAACTGGATCTCAGGCTCTGCCTGTCACAAGCCAGGATAAATGGGGAGTGATAGAAGAGTAACAACTCTCAAAACAACCAGGGTTCAGTTGGTCCGGCTGATAGCACTCTGTAAGGTTCCCTTTTCCAGGGTTTCAGTCTTGGACGTAAAGAGCAAAGATGGCAGGCCCGTCATACGTCTTACCCTGCGTGCAGGCTAGTAACCTGTCCAGGGGATATCTAAAAATTGCTAAAAAGTCTCATAGATATGATAGCCGGATGGAAACAAAGAAGATGAACAATGCTATCAAAAAGGACAAACGAAAATAGTAGCTGTTTGGAATGCAAGAGGCATTGTACACAAAGAACTGGAACTAGAAAAATAATTAAAACAAAGAAATGTAGACATTGCAGTTATCCCTAAAACAAAGAAAAAGCAACAGGGATCTTCCGAATTAAATCATTACATCTTACTACAGAGTGGCGTCACGCTCAATGAAAGAGCTGCTGCCGGAATAGCAATACTTATAAAACGAGAATGGAAAGATAAAATACATAGCTACCAGTTTATTAACGAACGTATCATAAAGCTCCGATATAGATCACAGAGAGGCTACACAAGTCTAATAGGTATATATAGTCCAGAAGAAGGACGGCAAAACGATACTCAAGAATTCTATGAGAATCTGCAAACCATTACCAATGATGTAAATGTAAATGACCACATCATCATAGCTGGCGACTTCAACGCCAGAATTGGGAATGTACCCATTGAAGGCATCATGGATAGACACGGAGAATCGGTCATAAATAACAATGGAAAACTTCTCATAGACTTTTCCACGTACAATAATCTAAAGATTACAAATACATTCTTTCCACACAAAGAAATTCACAAATTCACTTGAAGTGCTCAAGGCAGCCGTTCGATCATAGACTATGTACTTACCAACCAAAAACTATCAATATTGGTCCAAGACACAAGCGTTTATCGAGGCAGTGACATGGGTGCCGACCACTTCTTGCTAATATCAAAAATAGCTAAACCTAAAAGGTGGAAGAAGTCATTCGTGAAAGCGGAACGCCAACAAGAAATCTTTAAAGTGCATTTGCTACAAGAAGATAGCATACGATATCTTTACCAAAGAAGGATAAACCAATACATAGAAGAAAAAGCTACCATCAGAAACATCAATGGGAAGATATTAACGAAGTCATACTAAAAACAGCAAAAGAAACCATTGACACCAGAAAGAAAAGAGTCAGATATAAAGGCCTAACTACCATATATGGAATGAAGAAACTGCGCAATTAATAAAAGAAAAAAAACATGCGTATCTGAAGTACCTCAATCTGAAATCGGACGAAATCAAATCAGAATATAAAAGACCTTGTGCAATTGTAAGAAGAGAGGTAAACTCAACATTATTAGTGAAAAAGAATGGCTAAAACACTACAAAGAACTCTGGACACAAGAAGAGGATGAACCAGCAATACTAACATATAGCGACGATGGATGAATTAATAACCGCACCTCATCATTGCAAAAACAAAAAAACCCCAGGAAGTGACGGCTTAAATATAGAACTAATAAAATATGCCCCTGACTTATTACATACACGCTTACTCGACTTCGTAAACATTTTCTGGAAATATGGTCATATTCCAGAAGAATGGAAATTGACAAAAGTAGTCCCAATATTCAAAAAGGGAGACCGCAACGATTGCAACAATTATAGTCTGCTAAACACCCGTTATAAACTTTATGCATCTACCATAAAGCAACGCCTAAATGTCATATGTGTGTTAGAAAATATCCTCTCAGAATACCAGCAAGGTTTCAGAAAAGGACGATCTTGCTCAGACTGTATTTTTTCACTAACCCAACTAGTCGAGAAACGACAAGCATATAATCTACCAACTTTTATAGCATTCATCGACTATAAGAAGGCGTTCGATAAAGTAAACAACCAAACTGTGGAAAATTATGCTGGAAAAAGGCATCCCACAACATTTAGTGAGGGCAATACAAAGGTTATATATGGATAACAAAATCATAATTGAAGCAGATAAAACTAGCGGAAGGGTGCCCATTGTCACCATCACTTTTTAACATATATATCGGCGAAGTCATGCAATGTTGCCAAACGGAATCAAACAGACATTTTACAATAAATGGCTCCCCCGTAGACCGTAAATACAATATTATTCGCAAACGATCAAATTCTGCTAGCAGACTCAGAGGATAACTTGTAAAGAGCAATACACAAATTATATAAAACATCAAAAAAATATAATTTAACATCACCGGTAGTCGGTAGTATTAATCTTTAACACCGGTTAAAGCCGTTTAAGATATTAAAGGAAACTACTAAGAACTACTGTTTACTGTTTATAGTGTTTATGTACCCCAACCGTTGCCAGTCGGGGCTTTCTAGAGAAACTTCTCTTTCGTCTTCCGTGTGTCAGCGTATTTTAAGCGCGAAACTATCTCAGTCTTGTGTAGGGAGCGTAAATAGTTTCATAGTAAGAGAGAACGGAAGCGCCATCTATGAGCAGGTTTTCGAATTATATAGATAAGTGAGAAAAAACAGAAGCGCCATCTACGAGTACCTTTTCTAATTATACAATTACGCCTTAAATAGATTAAAAGCAAAAACTAAGCTTTCGTGATTTTAAAAACGTTGAAAAATAGTTGGAAATGACGTTTGGAAAACTTTAAAGCTTATAATTACGTGTCAACAAAAGAAAAATGACATTTTTATTAAAAGAACACGTAGTGCTGTAAATGTAAGCATTGTCAGCAAGTAAATAACTACAACTTTGAACATGTGAGACTTTTCGTAGCATTTCGAGAGTACGACCTATCACCTTTAATTTCTCCAAAGTAATGGAACTTTATACTAACTGGAAGTTCTCGATGTGTGGTCCATTTACAGCTTAGTGTTATCAGAAAAATCGGTGGGGCACGTTAGAGTTAACTGTTAATCTCAGGTCCGTAACTGAATTCATAGGTTGGATTACAACGCCAAGTAAATGCGATGGTCGTTTTCCGGTTTTGTAGTTTCCTTCAGCATTTTTTACGGGTCTTTTTTGATAGTTTTGCGAGTTTTATTGCTGAACATGTTCTATTACAAGGCTCAAATTTACAGGTGGTTTAAAATTTTACATAAGTTTATTTTGTTCCATATTTATACGTCCGTTTAAGGGTAGTAAAATAGATTTGGATATTAAACTAAATCGCTTCCCTAATTTTCTGTAATTGAAAATTTAATCAGGGATTAAATTATTTAAATAGTTCCTCTTAATACTAGTACCTGTATTATCCTTTTGTTCGTTTTATTTCTAAATTGAAGTAGGTAATGCATTTTGAAAACGAAATTCCCTGAGTATTTCAAAAAGTTTCTATGGCGAAAAGTATTTCCAACAGAAAAATGAAATGTTTTCAAAAACCGTCCTAACTTCTAAATATTTGTCGAAACGAAATTTTGTTTTCTTGCAAAGGGTTTTCCATGGTCGAAATTATTTTCAATAGAAATTGTTAAAATTCAGTTATTACCGCCATTGCTTATTCGCCATTACTTATTCGCACCAGATGGCGCTTCGTTATCGATCTCGTGTAACGACATTCTCATAACCTTACATTTAAGTTCCATTCCGACTGTCATTCAGTTTGGTGTTCGTTTACATGTTTACATTAAACTCTCGCTTTAAAGTTGCTCCGTTGTTATTATTTCTCGACCTGACCAACAGAAATATATATATTTTTTAAACTTTCCTAACTCCCAAATATTTTCCAAAACGAAATTGGGTTTTCTTGCAAAAGGTTTTCTACTTTCGGAATAATTTTCAATTGAAAAATACAATATTTACAAAAGATAATAATATTATGAACAAGATAAGGATAAACCAAGCCATAATAAATATTCAGAAGACCCTCACTAGAAAGGTTATTTTTTAGCGATTTAATAGCAAAGAAAGAACTATTGAGTTGCTTACACATACAGCGTCAACGTGTACATTCCATCTAATGTTCTCATCTAGAGTAAGACCTAGTAATCTAACAGTTGTACTATTAGAAATATTGTGTCTATTAATTGTGAAGTTCAAGGTAGATACTGGTTTACGATTACGAAAAACCTCAGGGCTCTCCGCTGAAACACCGAAAGAAGAATCATCAGCATATGATACTAGACATTCCTACTTCATATATCCACTGAGGTCATTTACATAAATGATATAAAGCAACGGTCCCAGCACAGAACCCTGAGGTACTCCAAGTTTAGTATCTACTAAACGCGACCTAGAATTATATACCTCTACAAAATATACTTAAATTATTTTCAATAGAAATATACATTTTTTTAAACATGCCTAACTTCCAAATATATTGCAAAACGAAATTGGGCTTTCCCTCGAAATTATTTTCAACAGAAGAATATAATGTTTTCAAAAAACTCCCTAACTTCCAAATATTTTCTAAACGGTTTTCGATAGTCGGAATTGTTTTCAACACAAAAATATATTTTTGCAAGAACCTTCTGATCTTCTAAATATTTTCCAAAAAGAAATTTAGTTTTCTTTCAAAAGATTTTCCAAGTTCGAAATTATTTTCTATAGAAAAGTATTTCCTTTTCAAAACTTTTTAACTATTTTCCTATAAGTAAATTTCCTAGCTTTAAAATTATTTCAAAAAACTGTTTCCTTCTTTACTAGTAATTTTTTTTCCAAAGGAAAATTAGAATCCTTTCAAACATTTTTTTAATTTTAAGGTTGGGTTGCACAAACGATATTACAAGCTGATAGACAAAAAAGGGGATGCCCTTTTGTTCACTTTGATCATCCACTAATTTAACAAAAGTCGAAAATTATTTCACAAAGAATTTTTTTTCAAAAGCTTTGGTATTTCAATTTAGCCATTTTCAGCTATTATTGTAGCTACATAACCCCCTACTATTCCTCACATAAGCTACTAACTGACCGAGTTTTAATAACAACTGAGAAACAGTATTTTAGTGTTTTTTGACCAGGTTGTTCTTTATGCATTCTTTAGTAAAATTACGTGGAACCCTATAAGTCCCGAACCATCGCCTGATTTTCACAATTTTTATTTAACTCGCCAACTACTTCAAAATCTCCAGTTTAAATTAGTAATCCAGATAAAAACTCAATAACTGCAGAAACAAGCACTTGAAAAGGATCAAACGACTTATCGAGGTGTTGGTAAATATTTAAACAAATATTTACTTTCCGAGGATTAAAAGATCTTCTAATTTCAATGCAGGTGGGAAAGCCACCTACTCAATTCTAAAAAATTATAAATGACATAACCAAAAACGTAAGTAGGTACACCCTGAAACAATATTGAAGCCCTAAAAGCTGCTGCCAATGAAGTGAAATATCAAAATATTCTGAAGGCTGAAAGTTATTATATGCTGAAAAACCATTCAAATCTCGGTAATAATTTATTCGGAATCTATTCGGAAAAATAAATAATACCATTGTTAAATTTTATGAAATACTCGCTGAAATTTTTTTATTCGTACATATTAATTGTAATATAATAACTATTGCTGAAAAAATACTACATCTGAAATAAAGCTCCTGAAAAATTAGGTTAAATCTAAACTGAAAATATTAATTAATTGGTAAAAAACAAATCAAAGATTATTAAATGCCCAATTAATTGAAACTGAAAGAGGATATTAGCTGCCGAAAAATCAATTACTTAGTGGTGTTTGCAAAAATGCAAAAAGTTTAAAATATTAACATCAGCAAACATAAATCACAATCGGACTGAAACACTGACGATCATTTATGGTATATCAATACAAAATTTAAAAAATTTGTTTGTATCTACAATTTGAAGATGTTGGTGAAATCATAAAAATTGAACAAAATGACCAAGGTAATGGAAAACAAGGCAAGCGGGAAAACACAAAGTGGAAATGAATTGACGCTATGTTAGTATTATTAATCTCTTTAAATCCTAAAATATCAGGCATCCCTTACGTAAACAACTTTTAGGAAACGCAAACAACGACGCTGTTAAATAAACAACACGCTTCATAGAACTATCATAACTGAGTTTAATAGTTTAAGATTTTAATCAGTCTTGTCCAAGTGGCGAGAATGCATAACAGGCTGCTAGTATAACGCAAATTAATATTTTCGTCTTTGGAATTTACTGCTGAAACAATTCCTGAAATTAATAGGTTTCGCTATTCTTCAGAATTAAATTAAAAACATTTAATATATTTGTTTAAGAGCCAACATTTTTCCAGTACAGTACTCAAACAGTAGTGTACTTAAAGTAATGAACTGATGCTACAATTACTGAGAGATGAGTTGAAGAATTTTACCAACAATAATTCAAGAGGCCATTGTTTTCTACAGTCTACAGTCAAGCAAAGTTGTTGAGGTTAAAAGTGTTTATTTTAAAGAGAGCTGATAAAAGCCCCGGAGGCTGGCTTCTGTAATACCAGTTCTTTTATTCACCCTTCACGTTTCTAAATTCTGTTTTCATATTGTGACAAACAACGGTAAGTGGGGCATTCGCACATTTAAGAAAATTGAAATTCTAAAATCAAGGTTAAAGGTTTTTTAATAACCAAAATTCCTGTTTTCCTTTTGTTTGTTTGACACACTTATTTATTTTATGGTTCGAACAGATTCATCTCTTTGGATTTTTATTATTTTTACATATATTTTGTTCCAATTTCTTTAAATGTTTTTCGTTTTTCTAATGTCGTTGCGCGTATTTTTCTGACATCTCGAGTCCTTTGGGTGTTGATTTGCTACTTTTGGTGTTGGCTTTATTCTAGTATGAATATTTTATTTTACTGTGCCTTTCAGCCTTAAAATAATGCTGAATATTTAAAAACTAAAATTATCGGAGTACTTGTGCGTATCTATAATAACAAAATAAATAAATAGATTAGTTTTATTTTAAAAGGTTTAAAGGCTGAAACGTTAACCTACTTGTTAATTAATAAAACACCAAACATTACGAACGGTGTTGCTAAAACTATAATTATAACTTTGTTAATAGCACTTATAGCAAATTTGAAGCATTAATCCAAGTATTATACGCTCAGACCAACCGTTTGCTGCCCTAATGTTTCGTATAAGCAGCAAACTTACTTAAATATCATGAGCCACGGAATTTCCCTGGTTATACGGTTTAACTGCCTCGCTTGCAGCTTGCACAGGTTGGATGCATTGCAGGCATTTATTTGATATTATTCCCTTTTGGTTTTAATAACTTAGGATAATCTTCAGATAAAGGCTGAACTTCATACAGCTTAGCCTTACGTGTTCAATTTAGCTGTTCTAAGAATCCTTCTGAGGATTCTGAATAAATGTAATAAATCCAATCTTTCTAGGTGAAATAATTTTTAAGTATAATAAATTTAGCTAAGAAAGTTTAACTTTTCTGTGAAGTTGACAAAAGGTTTGAAACGTTACAACTTGAAAAGTACAGACGGTGTTTTTCGAGCAAAACGGAGTTCTG
This sequence comes from Melanotus villosus, assembly GCA_963082815.1. NCBI lineage: Eukaryota > Metazoa > Arthropoda > Insecta > Coleoptera > Elateridae > Melanotus > Melanotus villosus. The sequence continues at coordinate 36,636,187 of OY720427.1, read as the reverse complement.
AAAATGTCATTTGTAAAAATTGCTTCAATATTAAATGCCACTTTATATCCAACGTTAAAATGCAGAATTGTGAATATAACCGCGAAATAAGCGTTTTAAAAGTGTTTCCTAAAGCACCAACCCTAATCAATATTATAAGCACACGACACGAAAATTCTGACGTCGGTGATGGCTCGTCACAGAATTAAAAAATTACCAATTAAAGAACATTCGTGACCGTACGACCGATGAACGTATAACGTTAAACCATTAGGGTGTTGAATACTCATCCAACGCTTATGGCTTAAATCCCCAAAACCATTAGAGTTGAGAGTTTCCGGACTGCACAGTGTTTGTTTCGCACTTCAGCTGCATGCAGAACTGAGTTAGGCGTCATTAGATTCATGAATGCCGTTTTCTAAGTTCACAAGTTTCATTAAAGTACCAGCACCCACAGGATTTATTAATGGTAGTTAAAATTCTACGGTAACCAGTTTTAACATTTCAGTTTTGTCTTTTGATCTATATTTCCACATCTTTAGTATTCCTGAGTGCTTCCGTATCAAGTTCGTGGCCGAATTTATATTCAACTAGTTTGATATAGTTCCTGAATATACGATTACATATATTTATGACCCTTTTGAATATTTTATCGATATTTTTCTATTAATTTTATTTTCTGTTCTTGGCAGCACGAAAAATTATATCTTTGCTTGTTGGCCTTTTACTTAACCCAGTTTCAAAATTACGTTTGCTTTTAAATTTCATCTCCTTAAATCTTCTCCTCATAAGTTTGCATTTCACAAAAAAGAATTGAATTATTCTGCATGTTGCACAACATCTTTTAATTTAAAATAAATTTGGCGCAACCTCAAATTTAAATCCTTCTAAGTACATAAATACCAACTTTCGAAATAATCTTCTTTCATTTTCCAGCAATATTTAAATTTAATGCTCATTTTCCTCTGAAAGTTAGTTAAATTTAAATTAGGCTAAAAGCCGTTGTGGTTCATTAACGAGAACAAAAAACCGATTAAATTTTATATTTAGATATTTGAGCTCTGGAGTTTTTCATTTGCCAATGGTATAAAAGGGCAATTAATTGCGTTTGGTGTTAATTTCAACGAAACAAATACGCAGTTTGCTAATTACGAAGTGGAACCAAGGTTTTCCTTTTTGTAAGGAGAATATTAGGAGATATTTTTGAATCTCAAGGAAAGTACCACAAATACCTGAGTCGAATCATTTACGTTTCAGGTATTTACATTGACCTATATGTTTTATGTTTTCTTATTATATTATTAAAAGAATATAATCGAATTAAATAAGAAAACTTTACAGCTTTCAATTGAAATTTATTTGTTTTTTGCATATTTTTATATTTTACTTGTTTATAATTAAATTAGCGAATTCAGTAAACAAGGAATTAAAAAATATATTTCAAATGGAGCTACTGCTTAAAGAAAACAACAAACGTATTTAACACTTTAAGTTGTTTTTTTGCATATTTTCATGTTTTCGTCTATTAAAACAATAAATGACCTAATTCAGTAAATAAGAAACGAGTTAAAAACTAGATTTAAAATGAGGCAACTTCTGCTGCATAAAGACAACGAACAATTAACAGTAATAATCGTGCAATTTAATCAGTTTTTGCATATTTGTATATTCTACCTATTCATAACATTATTTAAAAAAATAAATTATGGAATTCAATTACAAATTAGGTTTCAAATTGCTGTGAAAATAGTCGTTGTTTTCGCAAATTGAAGGGTTTATTTTGAAAAAAGAAAACTGAAACTGGAATTTTCGTCACTTCTGTGAAAATTAATGTTGTTTTCTCCAAACTGAAGAGTCTGTTCAAAAACAAAAGCTGTAATTGCAATTGCCGTCGGTGCTGTGAAAATTTATATTGTTTTTCCCAAATTGAAAAATCTCTTCTGAAAAGCTAAACCTGAAATTCTTTTACGTGCTGTAAAAGTTGACGTTTTTCCCAAACTGAAGAGTTTCTTTTGAAAACTGAAACTGCAATTTTCGACGGTGTTGTGAAAATTGGCGTTGTTTTTCGCAAATTGTAGAGCCTAATAAAGATTTTTTAAATCCTAGGAAATTTTTTTGAAATCTTCTCAACGCCTTGAAAAACAAAATAATTTTCTGGATGTTTTAAATTCTTTGAAATCTCCTCAGCGACGCAGTTTCTTAAAATTAGAAAAGAATTTCTAAAGCTTGGAAAACAAAACTTTGTAAAGATGTTTTTTAAATCTTTTGAATTTTTTAAATTTGTACAAAAATTTCATCGTAATCTTCTCAACGAAGCAGTACATTGAAATTAAAGACAATTTGAAGCTTGAAAAACGAAACTCTAACTATTTTTAAAATTTTCTGAATTTTTTTAAATTTCCATGAAAATGTCTTTGAAATCTCCCCAACAATTTAAAAAACTCCTACAGCTTGGAAGACGCAGCTTTTAACGATTTTTTAATAAATTTCTATGAAAATTGCATTGAAGTTTTCTAGACAAAGCAGTACTACGAAATTAAAAAAAGTTCTGAAGCTTGAAAAACGAAACTTTTTAAAGATTTTTTAAATTTCCTGAATTTTTTTATATTTTTATGAGAAGTTCTTTAAAACCTTCTCAAAGAGGCAGTTCCTTGAAATTGAACAAAAAATCTAGAGCTTGAAAATCAAAACTATTAAAGATTTTTTAAAATTTCCTGAATTTATTAAATTTCTATGAAAATTTCTTTGAAATATTTTCAACGAAGCAGTGCCTTGAAATAAAAAAAAATTCTAAAGCTTGCAAAACTAACCTTTTTAGAGACTTTTTAAAATGTTCTGAATTTTTTGAAATTTCTATGATAATTTCTTTGAAATATTCTGAACAAAGCAGTAGTACATTGAAATTAAAAAAAAAATTCTGAAGCTTAGAAAACTAAACTTTTTTTTTTAAATTTCTATGAAAATTCTTTAAAATCATCTTAACTAAACAGTGCCTTTAAATAAAAAAAACTTCTAAAAAGTAACTGCAACTCTGGTCGGTGTTTTTTTCCAAATTGAAGAGTCTGTTTTAAAAAAATAAAACCGAAACTACAATGTATGTGGCTGCTGAAACAATTGACCTTGTTTTTCCCAAATTGAAGGGTCTATAATTTGAAAAAAATTGAAATTTCGTTGGTGCTATGAAAGATTGACGTTAGTTTTTCCAATTTAAAGAGTATATTATGAAAAAATAAAACCAAAATTGCAATTTTCGTGGCTGCTCTGAAAATTGACGTTTTGGCAAATCGAAGAGTCTATTTTGGAGTTTCTACTGGTTAAACCGAACTATTAACATTAATAATTGTGTATTTTAGTTTCTTTTATGCATCATTTTATATTTTACTTAGTTATAATATTAATACAAGATTCATTTATCGAATTCAATAAATAACAAATTAAAAATTAGATTTCAAATGAAGCAACTTCTACTGCTTAAAGAAAACGAACAATTGATATTAACAATTATGTATTTTAATTTGTTTCTTGCATATTTCAATATTTGTTTATAACAATATTATCTTACTGAATTCGATAGTTTCATATTTTAATAATATAATAATAACAAGGAATTAAAAAAAAAAATGGATTTAAAATGAAGCACTTCTGCTACTTAAGGGAAAGGAGTGATTAACATTCATAATTGTTGCATTTGAGAATCTCGTTCTTTTTGTTCATTTTATAAAGAACCGAACAAAAGCTGACCTTTTTAAAATAATTATGTGCGAAATCCCAGGCGAGCGCTTGAAATCTTTAAGAGTAAGATCAGAAACTTGTTAAAGTAATTAGAACTGTACTACTAAATAAATAATTTCAATGAAGATTTAAGGACTTCGTTTGTGTTCTTCTTCTTTTCCTTTGCACCAAACGCTTTAAAGAGGCTTAACGTCTGTTTAATAACAAATTTCGGACAAATAAATAAAGCGAGTAATTTCTCAGATTTAAAACTTACTGTTTAGTCTTGAAGGATTCCTTTTCATAAAGGGAGTTAGTTAGGGAGTCGAAGTTGCAGTGTTCTGAGGGCAACGAAGTAGAAAATCAAGTACGTTAGTTTGAGACTACTTATTGTCCTATAACTGAAGTGTATTAATAAGTAAAAGAAATATCGCCGAAAGTTATCTTCTTCCTCAACATCTATTGTTTGAGTTTGTGCCAGTATACGTTTTCTCTTAGGAATAAGTAACCGGTAGACCAGTGCTGAAGTTTGTCTTAGGTAATATTATATTATCGACGTAGGTTTAGAACAAGATTTAAGTAAACTGAAGGCTTTTGAGTTTAAGTTTGCATAAACGCCATCTGTCAATTAAGTAAAATTCCTTGTGTTAATTTTGGCTTCTATTTCCTTTAGCTGAAGTTGTAATTAGTCGAGCAATTAAAGGGAAATAACTAAGAAAATGGATGATTGCCTTGTAACGTAGTCGCGTATCGATTGATTAAAAATTTACATTTTTACATGTTGCGTCAGCGAGAATCTTCGATAACGCAGTTAAAATACCCCCATAAAAATTTTAAATTGAATAATTATTGATATTATCTCCTGTCAATACTTCGCCGTCTAGAGATAATGGCGGTAACTAAATTACGAAAGAGCTTAAAGGTTTTTATTTCATTTTAATTTAATTTGTTCCAAAATCGTCAAACGTAATAGCTAAAATTAGAAGCAGATAGGTAGAGCTTTCAATCGAAGGTAAATTTGGAGCACGAAAGTAAAACATTAAATTTATGGTCCGCAATTGTCTACGGTAATTCCTTTTATTTTACTGGGATCAGTAATCGCAGCATAAACCCCCTTAATCGCCTTCTGTAAATTTCACTTTAAAAGAAAACCGCTCGCTTTAAATAAGGAAGCCTCATAATAAATGTGAATATCCCCGGAAAACTGCTTAATTAATCGAACAGTTCGCGGGTTCTTGAAGAAAATGAAAACATTTCATTACTTGTTAATACTTCATAGCTGTTGGCACAGCATCGACAGCAAATAAAGGAACCGACTTGGAAATTGAACATACGATTTTAAAAGGAAACCAATTTACAAGCAGCCAGATCATAAACCTTTCCAAAAATAAAATCAAATCCACACTCTATATTATTTTACCGGCATTTTATGTTATTTTATTCGGCAGACAGTAGCGCTTTGTTAGAGGAGAGGGACACATTCATCCATTTCCGTATCCGCCATGGGCACTTACATCTCTTACCCTCCATTTGCGGTGGCGCTACAAGATTATTTATGCTCAACTTGCTGTCAGAATTTTTACCACGTTTTATATTCGCAACAGAAAGCATACCTTAACCTTAACCTTACACTCGCTCTGGTGCTATGCGACTTCCTTAAGCTAACATAAATATTTTAATTTAATCCTCCACACTCTGACACATCGTTTTATTAAGTAGTATGTAATGAATGCATTGAAAATACGGGGGGAAAGCTGTTTGGTGTTTTAAACATCAAAATCACAAGGTTTCGAAAACATGTTCGATTTCAGCCTAATTGTTTGTTAACCGGTTAACCTGTAAACCTCAGGGTGATCAAATCAAATACGCTGCTGTTAAACCAAATTTCTACAACAGTAATGCTTCTTCAAAATTTGCATTTGTTTTTTACTACAACAGGAATCACAACAGCTTAAGAAACTATTACAATTCACGAAAACTAAACCGATGTATCCATTTATTAGTACTATTATTAGTATTACTAACCACTTTTAGTAATTTAAAGTAAGTTCCTACATAAAAATCAGAGCCTTTTTTTATAAATTTTGGTTGATCCCAAAAAAGTTAAAAACTTGAGAAACCACTATAGTTCAGTAAAACTAATTCAACATGCCCATTTATTATTTGTATTTAAATCAACTTAGATTATTATTGATTCAAAGCACATATGTCTGAATGAAAATCGGAAGCAGTTTGTTTATAAAATTGTTGATTAATCTAAAAAAATGTAAAAAGCTTCAGAAAGCAGTACAATTGATCAAAACTAAACGAATTTGTCTATTTATTAATAATATTACAAACAACTCGGCTTGCTTTCAATGATAAGCACGTTGCTTAATTTATGTATAAAAATCGGCACAATTTTTAAAATACATATATTTTGTGATTAATCTCAAAACAGGTAAAAAGCTTGAGAAAGCATTACAAATGAGCAAAACTAAACAGAGGGCTTCATTTATTATTGATATTTGTATTACATTCTAATTAGACCGCTATTAGTGCTTTAAAGCAGGTTGCATATACATTATTTTTGTATAAAAATCGGAACCACTTTTCAGTAATCTGGAAAAAGGTAAAACGCTTGAGAAGGCAGTACAATTCAGTAAAATTAAACCAAGGCGATTACAAACAACTCAGATAGCTTCTAGTGATTTAAAAAGCATGTTGCATACATTTCTGTATAAAAAATCAACATCCTTTTTGTATATACTTTTTGGGTAATCTCAAAAAAGATTAAAGGTTTGAGAAATCATTAAAATTCAGCAAAACTAAACCAATGTGTATTACAAACAACTCAGGTTGCATAATCTTTGTATTAAAAATCAGCAAATTTTCCTTATACATTTTTTGGTTAATCCCAAATTAGAAAGAAATATGGTCGAAATTAGTTCTTTAATGCAGATTGCATATACATATATCTTTGTATAAAAATCACAACAATTTTTTTTATAAGTTTTTGATTAGTCTTAAGAAAGTAAAAAGATTGAGAAACCATTAGAATTCAGCAAAACTAAACAGATGTGGTTATTCATTATTAGTATTACCTAAGTCGCCTTTAGTGATTCAAAGCAGGTTGCATTAATTTTTGTAGAAAAATCAGTTCTATTTGGATATTCCGAAAAAATGTAAAAAGGCAGAGAAAATATTTAATCAGCAAAACTACACCAAAATGTTTATTTATTACTAGCATTACAAACAACTTAGGTCATTATTAGTATTATTAGTGATTTAAATCAGGTTGCATACATTTGTTTACGAAAAGCAATGCCGTTTTTGAAATATATTTTTTAATTACTTAATCACAAAAAGGTAAAAAGCTTGAGAAGCATACCTTTTTGTATAACAGTCAGAGCTATTTTTTATATGTACTCTCTGGTTAATCTAAAAATAGGTAAAAAGCTTGAGAAACATACTACATTTTTATACAAAAACCGCAGCTTTTTTATGTACTTTCTGGTTAATCTCCTCAAAAAAGCTAAAAAGCTTGAGAACCATACATTTTGTTATAAAAGTAACAGATATTCTTTTAATATACTTTCTGGTTAATCTTAACAAAGATAAAAGCTCGAGAGACATGTATTTTGTACAAAAATCGCTGCCAGTTTTTTTATATACCTTCTGGTTAATCGCAAAAAAGTAAAAAGCTTGACAAACGTACATTTTTGTAGAAAAATGACACCTATTTTTATATATACTTTCTGGTTATTTTCAAAATTTTTCTCTGTATAAAAATCACAGCTATTTTTTATACTTTCTGATTAATCTCAAGAAACGTCAAAAGCTTGAGAAACATACATTTTTGTACAAAAGTCAAAGCTATTTTTTATATACTTCATCGTTAATCTTAAAAAAGTACAAGGCTTGAAAAACATACAGTTCTATATAAAAAGCGAAGCTTTTTTTATATACTTTCTTATTAGTTTCAAAAACTGCGAAAGTTTGAGAAGTATACATTTTTGTATAAAAACCACCTATTTTGTACGATACTTTCTGTTAATTTCAAAAGCTTGAGAAACAAACGTTTTTGTATAAAAATCACAGCTATTTTTCATATACGAGTACTTTCTGATTAATCTTAAAAAAGGAAAGAGAAATAAACAGTTTTATGTAAAACTAGCAGCTAATCTCAAAAAAGGTAAAAATATACGTAAAGGAGAAAATTAGCCAGGGATGTTTAATTTGCTAAAAAGGCCGTTTTATTATTTACAAGCTGTTAAATAAATGTTCTACATTGAACTAAATTCCCCACGGGAAATTTGTATGCACCGTAAAATGCAAACAAAAACAAGATGGTTAGCAACATATGTAAAAGACTAATAAATGAACCTATTTACAAATGTATTAAATTACAAGCACTTTAATTAATGCAGCAAATTAAAAGTGTGGCGTGAGTGCAATAGATGAGGCGAAATGTGAACGTGAAAGAATTTACGCTTCTGGAACAAAACCGTCCTGTAAGTAATTACTGCCCAAAGAGCCAAGAACTGCTAAGAAACGAACGGAAAAATAATGAAGGTAGATACGGTAATTAAATAAATTTAACCGTTCCAAGGAAAAAATGTATTCAAGATGCATTGCAGAACGTGTAGTTTTAGAATTTAGGGATGTTGTTAATGAACCAGTAACCAGTATAAAATACAACATGCAAATGATAGAGATTATAATAATTAACGAAAGGACCAGGATGAAATCTGAGAAGAAAAGCTTGGCAATTAGGTTTTTTTGTGTTTTAATTTTTATTTTAAAAGTCTACCTAGCAAGAAAGTATAGTTTTTATCTCAAGCCGTTATAGTTTTACTGAAGGAAAAATTTTTATAAATTTGTTTACACAATTAAATGTTTTAGGATTGCAATTTTTCGAGGATGCTGTAAAATAAATCCCTTTTTCGATTGAATATCCAACATCCAACAACAACGGTTGGTATATTCGAAATTAAGTTCCTTCTTACAAATTGTTAAATACCAGAATCCTTTGGCAGGCTCTGATATTTTAAATTACGATTGAAAATTATGTATTTGTGTAATCAACAAAAATTTGCAGGAAAGGGTTGACACAATTTATATCAATTTTAGGTTCTGGAATTCCTTTGTTGAGTTTTATAAAATTATTAGTGTTTCTTGTAAACTCGTAGATATTCCATGCTTTCGTTTAAAACCTTGTCCATTTTAATTTCTTAAGGATAATTTGTTGTGTTGCTAGAAAAGAACTTTTAATAAAAAGATGTTTTAATCACTACAGTTCAAAGTCAAGTCAAAACACAAAGCTGCAACTAAAAAATATTCGCCTATAAATATGCTCGTTCAAGCATGTCATACGAGCCTGCAAATTAATCAACGCAGTCGCTAAGCCATAAACTTAGCTGCAATCTTCCCCTTTTTTAATGAAACCCAGTCGAATACATTTTATCATTCTTTAGTTTTCAATCTATAAATTTTCTTTCTGAAATGTGGTTGCATGCAGAACGTTGCAAGCTAAAAATAAAAATACAGCAAAATGTTATATGGATTAGATGTGGATGCAATAACAACGAAATTCGAAATCTGCACGTGCGGTTTCGTACTACAACGATAAATTTAGTTGTGTATTCCAAGCACGTACATATATGTGTTTAAGCTTCTTATAGGTCCAACTGGCATCGAAGAAAATTCTAAATACTGAGTGAAGTCAAGCGTAACTTACTTATTTGTTGCTGATATCCAATTAAAATCAGTAGTACATTAACTAGGTGGTATTTTATACTTATTTTTTAGGGTATTTATGAATAAAAACTAAGAAAATTCCTAGTTTAATTTGGTAATTCGGTTAAAATTCCTTAGCAACAGTAAGCAGTCAAAAATCGCCCCTCTTACTCGAGTTTACTTGATAAATTAGAGTAAAATTGAAGCCCATTTCATAAGATATTAATTCTTCACAAAATAGAGGTGTTGTACTTTGTCAGCAATAAATTTTATTTGGGTAGGCTCGTATATTTTATTCAGATAGATCCAGAAGGTGTATTAGGTATTCTTCGATGTAGTAAAAAGTAGGGTTCAATATATATCCCCTATACGACCATATATATAAGAAAATAATTTCTTTGTGTCGAAGGTAACAGCAATAAGAGAATATAGGAACCAAACACAATAATAAATCTCTTATTCATAAAGGCAGGAACGTCATTATTGGATCTCGATCTGTTTTGTGGATTCTAAGCACCAAATTTACGGAAGCGAATACTTCCCCGTATTTCTAATATAAGTTTATAAACAATTTTTTAGTTCTTAAACATGACCTTTTCATGGTATAAACATGGAAAAAATTCTCGATCCCAACAGCTTGCTAGAAAACGGGAAAAATGATTACGAAATTTACATAAGGTAATAAAACATTATAAACTGAAAAAAAAAACTTTTAAATTCAGTTTGGAATAAGTCTGGTCAAATTAAAACATGTCACAAACAAAATTCGTTATTTCAGTTTCGTACATATAAATAACCTTTTTACCTTAGCTGTGAGAATATAATAGGACGTGGGACATGTCAATGTCATGCAGAAATTTATTTGCACGCTTTGTGACTCTCCGGGCAGATGAATTTGACAATTTGTTGTGTGTGGCCAAGTTCAAGTTACAAAAAGTTGTTTTTAAAGGAATTTCTTCGCGAAACAGCCCAACAAAAGCGATTTTCCAAACTTCTTTACTTATTTTTCTTGAAATTAACATACAAATGCAGCAGATTGGACTTACGACCTTTCAGATGAAGAAATACAGATCTTTATTCTTACAATTAATATTAAAATATAATTTAAGCACCTCATTTTCCCAAGATTTGGAATTTTCAGGTCTTACAACAAAATGATTTCGTAAAACACTTATTTTTATTGCCTGTACGAAGCAAACGCATTAAGTATGGTAATTTTTTTAATTGATAAAACCGCTTATTTGCCCTCTACTCTAGTATACATATACAAAAGAGTATTCAGTGTTGTTTGTAGTGACGTGTTGGAGCCCTCATCCAGCGATGATGCCCCAGGGTTTAACTGGAATGGCTGTAATTGGATTCCTTGTCAATTCAGATCTATGGGCCAGCCATTGTTTGTTCGGCCTTCGTGTTGGTAACAGGTCCAAGAGCGGTTGGATGAGATTGTTTTCATGGCCGGGTAGTCCTGCAGAGTAAGATGTTGCTGACTTCTTTATTATATCCACCACAAACGGTATATTAAAATCGTCGTGTAAAGTTCGATTGCTGATAAACCAAGGTGCTCGGAGAATTTTGGACTGTGCTAGTTGTATAATGTGAATCCTCGTTAGCGCATCCCCAGAGCTGGATTCCATACGTACAGATGGGCATGAAGATTATTTTATATAGCAATACCTTATTTTCAACTGGGAGTTTAGATTTAGGTCCAAGGAGCCAGTACATTTACTATGTATTTTTTGCTTCGACATGTGGGTACCGGGCTAGCTGTTAGTTCAAGGGTCACCAAACATCTTTGACCGTCGACCCCTTCAAGAGTTTCTTGACTTTTTATCGACCCCTTCTATTTTACTATTACATAATTATAATAGGTCAACCAAACAAGACGATTATGCTTAGGGTGTACAAAACTACCAGCCCTGCTCAACTCTTCAACATGAAGTTTAGTTCGTTGCTCCATCTTACAGGTCCCATTCATTCAAATTAACCGAATTAAATATTACTCGTACAATGATGTCTTATATTTTTCTATCGACCCCTGAGTCCGAATCGACCCCTAACAATCGACCACTGGCCTAGACAAAGCTCAAGGTACTTAGTTTCCGTTCTAACCGGCAGTAGAATGCTCTTAAGTAGTACAGGAGGACACTTGCTTTTCCTTATCATAAAAGTGACTTGTACAAATTTAGTTTCATTTATCATGATTCGCTATAAGTCAACCCATTCACTTATACTGTTTAAATGTTCTTGTAGGTACTGTGAAGCTTCGGCTGCGTCAGTATGTATCGAGAGCATTGCGGAATCGTCAGCGAATGTAGCGATTGAGGTATTTTCGGTTTCAGGTATATCATAGGTGTAAGCAGGGTGCGAATCACCGCCGGGGATGCCAGGGATTTCCGTGGCTGTGCTTATATCCCCCCCCCCCTGTAAAATAAAAATCGTACCCCTGCCGGGGATGAATATTTCTCCGTCTGTGTAAATGTAAAAACATTAAAATATGTATAAAAAAATTCTGGAATAGTATCCCCCCCTGTAAAAGTTGTATGATTCGCACCCTGGGTGTAAGGAGATACAGGAAGGGGTCCAGAACGCTGCCTTGTGGAACACCTGCTTTTATTGGATGGTATGCAGAGAGTTGGTTATTGAGTTTTAAAGTGAAGTAACGGCCTGAAAAATATGACTTTAACAATAGATAATAGGTGCTCGGTAGAAGTTGCTTTAATTTACTCATGGCAATAGAATTAACGATTCAGTGGGCTTGCTGTACTGTTGAGTGGTACTCTCTAAATCCGAATTGGAGGTTTGGTATTAGGATAGTCGTGTCAAGATCTTCTTGAAGTTTTCGCACGAGAGAAGCTTTACAAACAGTAGTAGGGGCAACAGGTTAATCGGTCGATAAGAGGTAGGTAAGTGCGCTGGCTTGCCCGGCTTGACTATTATAAGGATCTGAGCGTTTTTCATTGTATGGGAAAGTATGTCAAGCTAAATATCCAATAATTGAAGATGGAGGTTAGTAAGATGATCGCTTTTCTCGGAAGATGCCTTAGTATTTATGTTGTAATTAAATCGTACCTTGGCGCTAATGCCAGTACTCACTCCAGTAGGAGGTGACAATTGACATAGGATGTTCAAGAAATTAAATATTTCCTCGGTGCTTGCAATTAGCGCTGATTGGAAAGATGAGAAAACAACTAAGAAATAAAAGGAAAATTCGTCAGTTTCTTTTTATCAGACTGCGCCCAGGTGTCATCAATTTTTTTGTATTGGTGGTACGTTACCTTGTGGACGTTTGAATCTCTTGGTGGCCTTCCAGATAGAGTGGTTTTCTTTATTTAGTTCCGTGATGTAGTCTTCAAAGCAGGAGTTTTGATGTTATTTTAATGTTTTGTATATACGTTTATCTTCAGGGTTACGTGATCGGTTCCCCTGGCTTGTGGTTTCTCCGCAATTAATTCTCGGATTTGGAGTGGTACGTTATTTGAATTTTGGTGTAGAGACCCACGCTGCTTTTTGAATAAGTTCAGCGAGGCATTGAACCACGTTATCTATATCTTGAGCTTCTTTAATGAGGCGTTTTAAATGAGTATTTTCTTGAATATAGTTTTGGAATTGCTCCCAGTCTATTAATTGGGTGTCCAGAATGGGATTTAGTGGTTTGAGTATTGCTTCTGAGCTAATGAGCTAAGGGTAATTATGACAGGGGAGTGATCGGAGGCTAAGTCATAGTCGTCTACGACAAGAAAGTAGGTTGTGGAGATGCCCGCAGGATCTTTTGAGTATCAGTGCGCCAGTAGGTGGCTTTACCAGTTGAAAGATGTATGTAGTTGTTGTCGTTCATTACTTGGAACAGGTTACGCATTTGGCGTAGAAAGTTTTGCATTGTTCTAGCGATATTGTATGCCGAAGAGAGCAATAAATGGATGTTACGGTAAATAACCAAGACGCCAGTGATTCATACATTAGTAGACTGAATATGTACTAATTAGTACTTAGGTAGCTCATAATGAGAGATGCTGTTGCGAATAAAAATTGGCTGGCATGTACTGCCCACAGTGTAGTTTGGAATGCAAATTTTGGTTCTGTCGGTAAAATGTGCTTCCGAAATAAGCATGGTATCAACTTTTTGAAGCTATAGGAATCCTGTTAGTTTTAGTTTATGGTTAACAAGACCATTTGCGTTCAAGGTTGCAATTCTTGTGTACTTAGCCATTGTTAATGTTCATTGTCGATGCTTGTTAGTAGATTTAGTATCATGTTGCTCTGGTTTATCATTTGGGCAAATATGGTCTTAAATTCTGATAAGAAGGTGGATGACGGTTGAAATATTATGGAGTATGGGTCATTTTTAGTGCTGGTTTCTGTTGCACCAGTTGCTACTTGCACATAAATACTGCATCCTGGATGTTTATGGGCCTGTTGCTTGTGATCACTGAAGTAATAGTGTGGGGAGTGAGAGTTTCGGGAGGAGCGTTCAAGTGAAGTTACTCGATTTACTTCTTAAGTGCAGCAAATCTTAATAGAATCTACAGCCTTTATAGTTGGCCCGATGGTCGCCGTCACAAAGAATTCATTTTGCTGATGTGTGTCTTGTCTTCATACATACAGATGTGTTGTGTGACCCTTCACATTTCACACAGTTGAATGGCCTTGTACAGTATGTCTTAGGGTGCCCATACACTGTATTATTCCATTATTTTTCCTAGGAGGTTGGACAATTACTTTTGTTCCACACATGACTTTCAATTCAAATATTTTGTGGTTGTTTTCATGGGGTTCTAGGTCTACATAGAACAGCTTGCTTATTCTGTGTCTTATATCTCCTATGTTGCGGGCTTCATGACCAACCCTCTCCTGCTTAAGTTGGTATGTGTGGTTTATCTTTTCATCCCTTAAGTGACTAATAAGTTTTCTGTATGTATTCACAGTGTGGGCATTAAGTTTTACCGTATCATTTGCTAGGGCCCTACTATAGTATGTTTTGACATCAGTAACATTCGAAAGATTGTCTATCATTCCTTTAAAATTAGTTGCGCCGTAAATGAATATTGGCGATGGTTTTGGATCCCTTATTTGTTCATTAGTTTTGTTAGTTGACTCGTTTTCGCTCATACTATCGTTAATATCAGTGAACATTGTAAATCTGTTGTGTGTACTTGGATATGACTGGTTTAAGTTTATATGTACATGTTTATTTGTAAAATGAGTGTAACAAAATAATTCCTTGAGGTTTTTAAATACCTTTAACTTTATTCTCTGCTTAAAGCCCAATATGTTATGAACAAAACTTAAGATACAATCCTGCAGGAACATAACAAAACAATAATCCGTTGGGTACAGCTGTTTTCAGCTTTATCGTGTTTATTTAATGAAAGGAAATCGCCAACGCTCATTTGCAAAAAATAAATAAATAACAGAAAAATACAAATTGAGGATTCGTGCAACCGCGACAATAATTATGTGCTCAGCTAACTTATAGTTTCCCGTTTTCAGTCACGGAAGAAATAAGCTTGAAAGCGATCAATTTGGAAGGTCCTTTGAAAATAACCGCAAATTGGCGTTCTACAATTTCTAATTCAACAATTTCTAATCAAAGATCAAATAATTAAGTTTGGAATTATTGGAATAAAATTACTTGAAAGGGCACGTGCCAATTGGCAGAAATTGACACACCCATTCACTAATAAGTGATGATAGGGTGCATACGAGCTGAGAATCAGATAATGGTTACAATAGGTTTACCACTATCCGGCTTCCTGCGAGGTTATGATATTATCTGAAATAATTCGAAAATCGATCATTTTATAGTTAATCCCAGCTCGGTCAGTGCTTCATTACATAATTGTTTCTTGTAACCCAATTTAAAGCCGTGATAATTATTTAATTCATATTAAATTTCAGTTAGGACAGTAGTTTGATTTCTAGGTATATTTTCCTTGAAGACGCAGGTGTTTATCGTTAAATAAAGGTTTGGTTTCACAGAATATTTTTCTTTAAATGTTGATGTAGCTTCAAATATGTTTCGTAAAAATAATTTTATAATTAAATTATTTAATAATCGTAGATAATAATAAATAAAAAAAATAATACCCGCAAAGGATAATTTATGAATGTCCTGTTGGTGTGGCCAAAATATTCAACCAAAAGTTAAATAACTAATTCTGTTCTGCTAAAAATTATTCAGCTCAGACTTCAAGCATCAGTAAAGCATACTAAATAATTTATATTATCGCGTAATTCGTTTTATTCCCTTATCTTTATCCTACTTGTAAGTAATAAAATTTCTGTATTAAAGCAGCTAATGTTCCGTTACTGCTTAAATCCTGTAAATGATAGCGGGAATATTTCAATAATTTACTGGATTTGTTTCGTCGATGCGCAACATGTTTCTGTTGTTCGTTTTTCTCAAATGATTTAGCAAGATAGTTACTTTTTATGCTTCACAGCTAGTAAATTAGTAACACTCATGAAATAAGTAGTTACCAATATATTCATAACAAGCGTACAGAAATGTACTTACTTTACAGCGGTGTTTCTTCTGAAAAAATATGATAAAATTTATGCCAAGGTCTATTTTCGCATTAAATATTTATTAATACAGTATTTTTCACCTAGGATTTGGGTTGTGTCGTCAGTTGGATTGTGAATTTATCAACACTGCGTTGATAAATTCACAATCCAACTATACTCTATACTTCATCTCTTTCTAAACTAGGTTTTCATTACCTAATGCGCACGAATGCGTGGCTAAACAGACAGTTTTTGGACGGGGAAAGTTGACGTCAACCCAAATGCTAGATGAAAAATACTGTACTTGCAAGATCTCGTTTTTTTTTGTAAATTGTGAAGTTAAACATAAACATAAGATTTTAAAAATTAACTGAAGATTATTTATTTTTTAATACTTTTTCAGTTTTCAGTTCAGCTTCACTATAATGAAGGGTTGGTTATTTCTTGAGTAATTTAATTCAAAGATAATTCCTGCTTTTTATTTTATTAATATTTCAACAAAGGCAATAAATTAAACCAGATTCATTGTATAACACTGTAATTATGCATGATGGACATGAAAACTTAACTGTGGAAAATTAGGTGAAGTGCATGAGTTATACGCTCTTTAAAGTCCTACCATAAATAAAACCCTGTTGTCACTTTATGCTTGGTAAATGAGTGCGACCCCTCTTTGCGCGTCCATTTGTCCTAAACTAGGATCTGGTTACCATTACTCGCATTACCGACTTAAAGTGCATAAGCACAAAAGAGAATATGCAATGAATTCTCAGCTCGGTGATTATAAATTCCTTTAGTTGTTTCACAAAAAACGAGACAGTTTGTTCCATTTCACTCACAGTTGTACATGGAACGCTGTAATGTGATTTACCTTCACGTATTCACAGGGGTTATTAATATCCCTTTATGCACGTCGTCACGTTTTTCTTTGAGCCGGAGTTTATTTAGCGAAATAAACCTAATTAAATAACAGTTCTTTTTTATAATTTACGAAAAGGCCCACCAGGTTGTTATTTCGCTGGGAAAATTAGCAACAAACATTTTTAAATTTGTTACAAAACATAGGTAGATTCAAACTTGAAACAGAACAACATGAAAACCTTAAACTGCCCTGTTTATATGGGTGTTTTATTTCGACACTTCAAGAAAACTCTGGGGCCTTATTACGTATTACCTCTCTCCCGCCTTTTATTTTACATCTCACTACCTGAAACTGTGGTACATTGTAGTAACTTCAATTGAACTACTTTGTAGCTTTTTTGATGTTAAACCCTCGATTTAATTTTTAAATCCAAAAGTTTAGTTATTTTAGAAATATTCAGTCTGGGAATTCCTTTTCCTAAGACTGATAATAACAGTAACGAAAACCTCTAATAAGGGGTGTCTCCTAGAAATCTGGACTAAAATAAAAATAAGATATTAAAACTATTCAGACATTTAAAAAACTCTAGTTAGTTTCAGGGGGATGAAGTATTCTTAGAAATTTTAGACAATCACTGTTTAACTGTCATTGTGGTCATGTTTAGTTTGAAAATGCCTTCGAAGAAGGTCGATCTGAAAAAGCGCGTGTATAGGTTTTATGAAGAAAATAGAGAACCGGGAAAGTTATGCACGTACAAACATTTTTTTTGCTAAAAATATCCCAAAATCAACTATACAGGCTGTATCAAAATTGAAGCCCGTGCTGGGATTTGATTCAGGGGGCTAAAATAAATCGAAATTGAAGAGTGGAAAATTTGCCGTTTGTCTTTTGATATCGAGTTATCAATAAAAAACAAAAATTTAAGTCTAAACTTTAAACTTTATTAAAAACGAATATTTGAAAATAAGTTATTTTCCACATCTGTTGTCACAAAAAGTGTTCAAATAGGTTGCCTCCTACTTCAAGGCAAACATTCACACGATTTAACATTGAAGCACGAACTCTCTGTAGCATATTTTCGTCTATTGACGCCACGATAACAAATGACAATCGGAAAATTTTCCACTCTTCATTTTCGATTTCTTTTAGCCCCCTGAATCAAATCCCAGAAGCACGGGCGTCAATTTTGAGACATTCTGTATACAGTATTCTCCAACGGAGGAAATTAAAATGGAGATTCGCCGATCGGTTAATCAATAAAACAAGGCCTGCATAGGCTATTAATTCTTTTAAACCGTACAAGTCTGCAGGGTTGGATGGCATATCCCTTGCTTTATCTTTCCTTGCAATATGGTTTTGAAGCACTTGCTTCACCATTATGTTATATGTACAAAGCAAGCCCTGGCACTTGGTTATTTACTAGGTAGCTGGAACCAGGGCGAGATTCTTACGCGTAGACTAAGGCATTTATATACATTAAGTCTGACGTCATTTTTTCTTAAAACATTGGAGAAGCTAGACACTTATGGGGCGACATATTGAGGGGCAACCCTCTACATCGCAACCAATTTGTTTATCAAATAAGAAAATCATGTGAGGTAGCCTTACATGAGGTGAGCAAAATGTGAAATCAACAGCCAAGAGATAGCGCTGGGAGCATTTCTTGATATAGAAGGCGCCTTCTATAACGCCTCCTTTGACTCGATCGTCAGAGCTTTGGTAGGGCGCAGAATACCCCAATCTTTCTATAAAATGGACTAGATCTGCGGTAAATAAATATCCTTTGGAAATATCACCAAGAAAGCTATCGTCACTAGGGGATACCCGCAGTGGGAAATACTCTCTCTTTTCCCGTGGAGCCTTGTAATTGACGAGCTTCTCACTGATCTAAATGCGAGAGGCATTGTTGAGGAGTTCATGTGTTTGTGAAAACGATATTTCTTTGTAGCTAATTCTAGTCCTTCCTATGAGTAGATGATGATCACTACCAACATCAGCTGATCTCTTATACTAATTGTGTACATCTAATTTACATTTCTTGCTGATTGTTATATGGTCTACTTGGTTGCCATTACGCTGATCTGGAGATTTCCATGTGATTTTATGGATGTTCTTGTGAGGGAGCTGTTCTCTATTATTATTCAATAATCGTAGGTCATGTTTTTCCACAATCTCTTCTATATTTTCGTTCTTATCTTCTCAACTTTGAGGTACAAATTCGAAGGTATATTTGGGGATTTTTTTTCAGTGTACCATGGTCATGTTTCTCGCCTTTGTGTGTAGTCTAACAGTTATGGTTTTGTCTGCTATTGGGTCCCATTCTATTAGACTTCGCTTGGCTTCTTTACTCAGTAATATATGTACCTACTCCTGATGATCTTGCTTCAGCTTTTGACTTCTCGGGAAAGAGCAATACACTAACCATCTGCGTTATTTTTTTCTCCTTTGGTCTGCCTACCTAATTTCACTTACTCCTGAACTGTTTAATTTAAAATTGGTCATTTTAGATAGCAGTTGGGTCAACTTAGTTGTTTACAACATTGTGCGAACATTCCATGTTCCAAATCTGGTTTGAGTTTTCATGTTAGATGTGCTTTCGGTTGTCGAGTTTTTCTTCTTATAGATTTCTTAGGATAAGTGTGTTATCAGCACTTCTTCTTCTTCTGCGATCGACTAGGAATTAATTCCTGTTTGTCCTGCCTCGTTATTCCACGGAGGAAGATACCCAATAGCACTCTGTACCATAAATCAATTTGAGTTTTCACCATTTTTATTTACCATATGTTCGGTGTGTGATCGAGGGTTGTATCTGGTTGCTTATTAATTAATTATTAATTTTGCTTTGTTATTTCTCTGTTGGTTTACCTTTGATTTATCTTTTACAAACGGTGCTACTAGAGTTTGGACGGATTTATTTTTCTTTAATCCTCACATGCATTTTTTGGGTTAGTCTTGTATTTTTCCTCAGCTGATCTGTTGCGCTTCTTGTTCACCATATTTTCTGCTACCTCTTTCTCTATCTTCGTTCCATTTATTATAGGAGTAATTGTATTCTGCTTAAAGATTTCATGTTTTTCTTGTTCTCAAAGCTGTTTTATAATTGGTTGCATGCTTTCCCTTTCTTGCAATACCTTAGGTGGGTAGTCTTCACGAATAAAATCATCTGTGCCCTTAAGTTCTGTCTTGTTTTGCCTTACTAGGTATTTTGTTGACTCTATATTTTCCGGTTTACATTCAACTTTTACATTTTCATTTATAAAGTTCAATATTATTTCCTCCAAATCGGTGTTTAATCCATGGATTACTATGTTTTTTCCCAATCTTTCTTTCTATTATGCTGAGTCTATTTTCGTGATCCTGAATCTTAATTATTTAGTCTTGATTTAACTGAAGGTTTTCGAATTTATTGTGAATGTTTTTGTTTATTTTCGGTATTTCATTCGATAAGGCATTTTTATTACATTCCATGCCATTCATTATTTCCTCTAGTTGTTTTAAGGACTGCAACAATATTGGTTCGGTCATGTTGTTTCCAGTTAACTGGTATATGTTGTTAGTTTGAATTTAAGTATAGCCTTGCTGGTATTTGGCTAGTATACACTTTTCTGTTTCTCCTCTCATTTGTAGGTGTTAGTTTAATTAAACACGACTACCTACCACTATTATTTCTACCTCACCATACACCACTTCGTTAAATTATTTTTATTTTTAAAGGATTTAGATTAAATAGAGCAAATAACTGCAATAAAATTATGTTAGACTGGTGCGCGAGAAATGGCCTCATCCTTAACTCTAACAAAACCAAGTTTTTGCAATTTTCTCCAAAAAGCGTTTTGCAAGACCGAAGCCTAATGATACGGCCAAATAGTTGTTTGAGTTTACACCGTCAAACTAACATCAAATTTTTAGGGTTATTTTTAAATGAAAATTTAACTTGGGAAGAGCAAGTAAATCACATAGTCAAAGCTCTTTCTAGTAGGAATTACGTAGTTTTACAGTTAAGATCTTCAGTTTCGATAAAAAGCCTATTAATGTATTACTGGGGCTGCATAAATTCAATATTATCGTATGGTCTTCTGTGCTGGGGAAATTGTACTCAGGTGAATAAAATATTTATAGCACAAAAAATAATAATTAGATCGATGTTCCGACTAAAATATAACGAATCATGTCGCTATTATTTTAAAAAATACGAACTATTCACGTTACACAGTTTATACATTTATCAGTGTCTCTGTTACGTTAAAAAGAATATTTTAAGCTTTACTAAATGCTATGAGATAAGTCATTACACAACCAGACAAGCCAACAACATCTATAGACCTTATAATAGGCTCGAGCAGACTGCCAGAGGACCTGTAGCAACAGCCACTAAAATGTACAATCATTTGCCAGAGAGATTGAAAGTTATTAAAAACCTTAGTACTTTCAAAAGGGCCATAAAGAAAGTTTTAATAAACAAATGTTTTTATTCCTTGCTAGAATTCTATGAATGCAACGATGTATAGGAGTATGTTGTAGAAGTAGTAAGTTTTTGTATTTTGTATCTTTGTTATTTTATATTAACCTTGACAATTCCGATGCTATGTATAGCCTATGGATGTATTTAAATTAAATTAAAATTAAATTAAAATACACTGAGCATTTTTTTTTAGAAATATACTGTTTCAAATAAAATAATAAACTTTAAACAATTATTCGAAATCCTTGTTCTGAGTCCTTATGAGAAAAATTATCTGCATTTTATCGGCATTAAGACTCATAAGATTAATATAATATTAGTTTGTTATCGTTAACCTCTTATACGTTCCGGTGTCGAAGCCAGTGCATTAACGTATGAGGTTTTACGCGTGCAATGCACGTAGTAAAACAATAAATTTCGAGGTTTTGATTTTTTTAGTGAATGGGTTTTAATAATACAGCGTAAATATTTTTGTTTATCAACTACACAGATGTGCCCCAATTCTTACAATAACAGGGACGTGCAAAAATTTATGATTGAATACAACATTAATATAACAATTTAGTGCTTGGAAGTGGTGTAAAATTAGATCCTTTGTTAAATTTCAAATTCTGGGGAAAGCTGAAGTAGCTGGCTAATTGTCGGCGTATTTATTTGAAACTGTTTTGTGGTTTTATGCATAACTTTGTTTAGACGCAGAATTTCAGATTTATGCTTTACAAAACCAAACAATACTTTAATTTAATATTATTTAAAATTTTTCGACCCTATTTCCAAATTGCGCCCTAAAAATATCATAAGGTTGTACAGTTACAGATTTTAAATGAGCGACAAGATTTAAACGGCATTTTATGAAATTGCGGGTAATACGAAGACAATGAAGGCTTTTACGAATTGAATTTGATGACTTATGTAATAACCGCGAAGTTCTTTTATTTTCCCTCTCGAAACTTTTCGCCGTTATTGTTGATCAAGGAATTTACATTTGAATACGCAGTAAATGGCTTCTGTAGTTACGATTTTGGCTTTAAGCCCATCGTCGTTCGTTGTATCTTGAATTACGTACCATATCCCCCTATATATCCCCTTATCTTTTTAATCATCGGGAGCTTTTGAAATTTAAATATTTACCGAAATTCCATTGTTGCGTTTGACTAAATTAATTAATGCGCTGAATACAATAAGTAACTGTGGAAATTTTAATTCCAATCGGAATTTTTATTGCAGTCATTTTAAATTCGGTAATTACGTGAATAAAATAATGTAAAATTCGGAAAACCGTATATTAGAAATTCTTAACTTCGTGAATCAACAAAGGAAAAAGAAGCGAAGTTTTACATTCTCGCCCGCTTTGTCACTACAGAAAAGTGTGCTTTTGTTAGTTTTTCGACAACATAGGACAAGTTTATTTACCGAGTTATTGAGTTTAAATGTAGTTTATAATCTTAAAAATAAAGTATCAGCGCAATTTTCCATTGGTGATGGTTTATGTCATTGAAAGCGGTTAACTAATTCAATTTAAAACTAGTTGTTAAATAAACCTAGCGTTTAAAATTAATTCAGCGATTTGCATACTGAATATTCACATATCAAAATGGTTCGTCATAGAAATACGTCTGGGAATTCGCGAACATTTTAATTTTGATGTACAGGGTTTTGATAAAACAATGTCCATCATCAAGAAATGTGTTAAGTCTAAGTGAGGTTTGACCGCATCACGGTTAATAAACAGGGAAATCATACTCTAAAACGCGCAAGTTCTCGCTTCACTGGGAAAAGGGTAGAAATACAGCAATCGCTTCATTCAAATGGGGCCTGAGATGAAATCTATAAGAGTTGGTTTTATTGAGCGCGCAGAGCATTTGTCTCACGGAATCCTTCAAATCGACGGTTTCCTTTGCCTCACTGTTATGGCCGTTCATACTTTGTTGATCAAACGGGAGAAAAAATTCACATTTGCTGATTTTTTCAGTGAAAAGCAGGTGCTGTTTTGGGGTTAGGAGGAAAGAAATACTGGTGGGATTTTGCTGCATTTTTCATTGTAGTTTGTTCCTGCTATGTTGGAAAATGCGTTAAGAGGCTAACATTAAAAATATCTTTGAATAAAAACAGAACGACGTGGGAATCATTTTATGGTTAACATGCTTTCTTATTATTAAGGTGCCTTATTTCAAGCGCTTGTAAACCGAGGATAATTTTCCAATTTTTTCTTCTTTTTCAAAAATACAAAAATTAATTTAAAAATCAGGGTTTTCAATGTTTGCAGTTTATTTTAATTTCCTCCACTTGTTAAAGCTTGTAATTATATCCTTTTCCATTTGTCTGCAGGTTTCATTCTGTAAAAACATACTCCGGAAAAAAATATATTACACAAACAGTTGTGATTACATAAGCTTCTGTAAATGTTACGAAGACGAAACAGTCGATTATTCTAAGTTTGTGGTATTTTTGATTCAATATTTTCAAAGTTAGTTTTTCAACTAGACTCATTTACTAGGGCAGTGTGTTCCGCGGAACCCTAGGGTTCCATCAGTACTTGCCAAGGGTTCCGCGCAAAGTCCCGCAAAACACAAAAAAATATTTTTTGTTACAGCGTATTGTAACGAAATCTCCCGGACTAATACGTCAGATTCTGGAATGCATCGAGTCCGGTTCCACACAACTTACATTTACAAAAAAGTGTTCCACATGAAAAAAAGTTTGAGAAACACTGTACTAGGGTATTTGTATTATTAAAATGCGGATAATTCCAAAGTTTTATGTTGAATGTAATGCGATGCCACCATTTCTATTAAACTTGGCACAAATATTATGGAGTCTGCAAAGTGTAAAAATAAACTAAAGTTCTTTAAAAAAACTTTCATTTGCTACCTTTAACAGTCTGAAACCTAATAATCTGAACATTTCTAGCTTGAAATATAGCTTCATTCCGTTAAACTAGGACATTACATATTTATTTTTTAGTTAAAAAAGCCATGCTTATCCAGATAACAAGTGAATATACAGTTAGAAAAACTTTTGCTTCATTACGTTTCTAAAAATGAAAAGAAGTGGATGTACCATGCCTCCCTGTGGGACTCCCTATATTTAAAAAATGAAAGGAAATAGACCTATCATCTGTCCCTGTGGGGCCCCCTTGTTATCTACTTTTCTAAAAATGCGTTAACTCAACATTAAAATGATGTAATCAACACAGTCAGTTGTACAGAATTCGCCAATGAGAACCTCACCAGTATTCGAATTAAATTGTTATGAAACATATTAATTGTAGTGTGATGGATCTCCTTGGTTGGAACTTTAATAATGTTTATTTTTATTTGAGAATTTCTTTAATCTACTAAATAAATTTATTAGAAAATTTTAAAGAAAATTTTAGGTCGATAATTATCAATCATCTCCGAACAACTTTTGTTAATTTTATTTTGTTATTTGTGTATAACAAAGAGATGCCCCAATATTAAAGGGAAGTTTTAAGAATAAATATTAGGATTTCATCTAGTTCTATCAAATTACTATTTTCCTATTGGTATCATTTTTAGACTCCTCTTCTGTATTCTAATTTTTGCAGTTGTTTAAATAAAATCTTTCTTTCGTTAAACGGAATCCTTTTTTTATTTACACGAACGATGCCTGGCCTATTCTTCATAGCTCACGCCTCTTACTTACTGAAGTTGTTGTATTGTTGTTTTGAGTTTTAGGGAAGCTAATAGCATTACTGAGTTGAAATACAGCGCTATTTAATGAAACCAGAATGTGATACATTTATTTTCTAATTTAACATTCTATTTATCCAGTCAATTAACAACGTTTTATCCACGTAATTCATCAGGTCAACATTAGGAAAGTTTCCGTTATATTGTTATGTAAAAAACGAAAGGCAGTGGACCTACCATCCGTCCGTGTGGGACCCCCAATGTTTATCTCAGCTGGTCTGATTTAAAAATACGTGATGCATTATCTTAACTGTTCATTAAAGTGTCTATGTTTCTAAAAATATATTATTCTAATATTTAAACATCTTTGTTTGATAAGATCTTGCATTCAACACAGTCACTATGCCACATAATACACGATAGAGGCTTCATTCCCATGAACATTCTTATTAAATTGTTAATTTAGTTATAGCAACGTAGTTGGAAGTCGTATTCAGACTTTAATAACTTTTTTTATTAGAAAACTTCATCTATCTACCAAGTAACTGTAACTGCAGAACTTTAAAGAAAAGTCTAGAAAATATCGATAATTATTCATCAACTTCCAAGGATTTTTTAAATTTTATTTTGACGTGTTTGTGTTGAAGAGGAAGTGCTCCAGCCATAAAGGAAAGTTTAATTAAAAACCTTCTTATTTTTATGATAATTTACAACGAACTCTTAAGTGAAACAATGGTTTTTTGTCCGATGTTACCAAATTTTCGATTTTAAATTCGTATCCTTTTTGGGTACTTTCTTATCGCTTTTGTGTCTTGTAAGTTTTGTCGTGGACAAAGGATTGCCAATTCGGTACTCTTCGACTAAAATATTTGATTTTATCATTTAAATTATTCCTAATCTGTAATTTGGAAGTTTTGGAAATTTAATAAATACCCATTTGAGATATTCTTCCAGCTTTCTTAGCCAGTGGAATATTTCCCAAAAATATAGAAACAATGTGCACGCAACTAAATTCTTGATTATCCATGCTCTCTTGGTTCTACTCTAATTTTTGTATTAATGTTTTGAGCTGTATGAAACCTAATAATCTGAGCATTTCTTGATTAAAATGAGGTAAAATATAAAACGAAGCTCGCAATCTTTGTGCTAAAAATAAAAACGGGCTAGTTTTCATTATTTTGTTACAAAATTGCTGTAGATTTTTACGTTTATCTTTGTTGTACAGCAAAATATGATGTTCCAAGTACATTAGAATCTGTAAATAAAATATTTATTGC
Source organism: Melanotus villosus (assembly GCA_963082815.1). Lineage (NCBI taxonomy): Eukaryota > Metazoa > Arthropoda > Insecta > Coleoptera > Elateridae > Melanotus > Melanotus villosus. The sequence goes on along the minus strand of OY720427.1, from coordinate 36,610,021 downwards.
TTTAACTAAGCATTCCGAGGTGTTGGGTGACATTTCATTTGTTAACTACGTATTTAATAGAAAGATCTTGAATTTAAATTACAACCGCGGTTGCTACTTTGGTGTCAGCTTGTAATTCCTTACATTTTCGCCCTTTAAAATAAAGCACTTTAACTAAAACGTAGCTTCCCCAATTAGATTTGCTTATTAGGTCTTTATGTTTATTTGTAAATTTTCCATTAACATAATTTTTCAAACAAGGGTTCGTTGGAGGAATATTTTCGCTTCATTTTCTTTGCAGTGCATAAAATTAAATTTATTACCTAAATGGAACCCTGCAGAAAATTCTGTTCATTCAGTTAAGAAGCGGTGGAAATTCTGAAATTGTCAAAAATGTGCGTGCGTGACTGCTCTAACCTTATTTAACCAAACTGATCGTTAAAAAGCAAAAAGAAATGGGGAGACTGAAATTGAGATAGCTGTAATAACACCATTTGGCCTTAATTTGTAACACTTTGTTTTAGAAATTTCAACTTGCTTTTTATTCCAGGAATAGTAATTGTCATCTTTAATTAACAAAACCATTGGAAAAAACAATTACTGTTTGAAAGGCAATTTTTACAAACTGAAGACAGCTGAAGTATTCGAACGTATATTAACTGCTTGGAGAAATATTTCAGTTAGTTTTGAATGTATTAGACAAATGTTTTCCCTTTTGTCTTTCCTGTTCCTTTTTAAAACCCCTTTTAAATTAGAAAATTTTTGCTGTAATATTTGTTGGCAATTTTTAATAATTAAAAAGAAAAGTAAAAACTATTTATTCGTGGCGATTGTCTTGAGACTTTGAGCTTTTTAACGGGTGCTTTACCACCAGTTGCTTTAAAAGTCAGAAATACTCAAAACAGCCAAACTGAAAATGGTAAAAAACGAAACAGAAACTTTACCAGTAAAATATAGTGAACTTATTTAACGCTTTATAAATGTGAAACTCAAACAAAATGAGATTTGAAGGAATTTAAAAAGAAACGTAGAAATAGCGATTTGAAAGGATAAAAAGCTAAAAGATTCCATAAAAACCGAACAGCGTAGCTACGTAAAATAAGATCAAGGAAAGTTCACAAAAATTTTGAAGTAGGAAAAAGTTGTGAAAGCGTAAAGAACAGCAAGGATAGTTTAAATGGTTATATGCAAAAGTTTAAGTACTAAAATTTTACTGTTAAAGTTCTAAATGGTTTTTTGAAAAGATGTCGGTTTACTGAAAGGTTATTTACCTTCATCGCAAAGTTATTATGGAGAATTATAAATAAAAGTCTGCATTTGGTATCACTAATTAAAAAGCTGTATTTTTCGTCCATTTTATAATATTCAATTTTTAATTAATAGGCAACATTTCTATTTCCTGTCGTGTCTGGTTGTTCATTTACATTCACATTTATTTACGAAGCATTACAACTGTAAAGGTCATTCCCCTGGGGATAAAAGATGAAGATGAAAAAGTTTCATCAAATTGCTTTTTCCAGGTTAACCGTAATCATTTAAAGCCAAAAGGTTTGAGATAAGAAGTATTTTATTCACTTTGTTTGGGAATTTATTAATGGAAAATGTTATTTACTCTACAAAAAAACTTTGACTTTTACTTTGTTGTAGTATGAAACCTACGCTTCCTATAAAAACTCAGTCAGATAGATATCAGAAAATATTTACGCTACGATTTTGAAATACAATTTCAGTATTTCAAATTTAAAAAAATATAAACAAATCGTATTTCAGCTAACAAATTGCAGTAAAATTTCGACGTAACAAGCCTCAAAAATTAAAAAACGACATTTATTGTTCGTCTCCGAAATGTAACAGTGTAAAAATACTGGTGTAATGTACACGTCCACTTTGCAAAATTGTATAACTTTTCAGATCTCCAACAAAAGGACAGGCAGAAGGGTATTTTCACTGAAAGTGGTGGTCAACTGCTGTGATTGCTGCAAAAAGTTTAGTGAAACAGCAGGTGTCACTGGGGCTTATTCTGTTCTGTTAAATTGATTTTAGGGGACCACTTTCATTTTAGTTTTATTTGAAGCTCGTTTTATTTGTTAGCTTCGCTTGATAGCAATGAGATTAAAAAAAAGGTGATCATCATCAATTTTCCACGGTGTAAGATGAGGATATGTGCGTCTCGTTTTTGTGTTAGATTTTCCTCTTTTCAAGGACTTCAAAATTACATTTTCGCTCATAAATTTATAATGTCTGATTTGCAATAATAAGCCCACGAAGCAAAGTTTACGAAGCTGTTGGCGCGTGCTTTCATGAAGTAGTTCAACTGATTAATGTAATATAAAAGCTAAACTTCATTATCATAGTTATTAGCACCATAACTTTGAACTATTTTATGAGTAAACGTCACGTAAAATTTATTGAAACGTAGGTACTTGTAAACTTATAATTCTGGAGTTTAAATAATTTTGTTATGACAGCTTCAAACTACTACTAATTTACAAAGTAAACCTCGATGAATACACGAATTATCTTCGCGGGCTTCATTAATTAAGCATTTTCCAAGATAATTCTTATCTTGGAATAAATTATATTGCAGGCAATAAGTGGAAGCTTCAAAGGCTTAAAACGAAAATAATGCACTTTTCAACTACAGTCGCTTAAACGTAAACTTTCTCGAACAGTGAAAAGAAGGGTGTAGATTAAATCAGATAAACTAAATACTTCGCTATTTCTGGTTAAAGTAGAAAAACCGATCCTTAATAAGAAATAAATTCGATTTCTTGGTAAAATAATTAGGAGTTTACTGTAAATATCGCAGTAATAGCAAAATATCAATTTTGTTTTTAAAAATCTAAACTTTGCGTAAATTTTAATAAAGGGCAGGGGTATTTAATCAAATTACAAGCTTTAAAACACCTTCAACTACACCTCAAAGAGAAAAACGAAGCACCCAAAGCAATAGGTACAGGAAATGTAAAGGGCCCATGGAATTAATTTAAATATTAACCAAATCCTAACACTATCTTTCTGATTTTATAATTAATCGAATTAACCCCAGGAAACGGCGTCCACGAAATTTTATTAGCATTTATTACTTTACGAAATTTTGGCATAAATCCAAGGAGTGCTTTTACCTGTAGGTAATCGAAAATTCCGTATTTACAAATAATAAAAACCAAGAAGCATTGTCTCAAATTTTCAACTCAATTTCGCTTAAGTGTTAGAGTTACTTGTATACTCAAAGCGGATACTTCACCAAAAATTGAGTTAAATTTTAACAACCTAATTTTAAACATTACTTTGCAGTATCTTTGAACTATATTCTTTGCCTTCCGATACAATTTCCTCACATTAAGCTCGAGTTCCGCTCTCATTTTCCAACAGTTGCGCTAATGTACTCTAACAAGGAAATATCTTGAAATCGTTTACTACATTTAATGATTATAATCAGTTTAATGATTTTTAAATATTATTCACTAACCTTGGGTATTATTCAATTAGAAAGGAGAAAAGTATTTTTTTTTTAATGTTTTAAGGTTGGAATTTTAACCGATATCAGCAAAGAATTTTAGGTAAACCAGAACGAAAAAGCGATAAATAACACGAAACAGGAAAATTACAAACTGTACGAAAACAAGGAATAAAATTTAAATGAAACAGTAATAAAATGACATAACGAAGTATTGATATGGGGTAACATTTGAAAATGTGGGTTAGAACGACTGAATAAAGTGAAGTAGGCTATGATGGACCTGTTGCGAAGATATTGTTGCAGATGCCACCTTCAACATATTGAAATTTAATATCGAAGAAAAGTGTAGGAAATAAGCGAAAATTCTCTCTACTGCTGTTTAACTAGATAGGCTAAACCTGCTAAATTTTTGACTTGATGGGAGTTCTTTAAAAAATTATTTTTACGATTAACCAGATACAAAACTGCAATTTAAAAGTGTAGGAAATAAGCCAAAATTCTCTCGAATGCTATTTAACTACATAGACTAAACCTGCTATATTTTTGATTTGGCAGGAGATTTTTATAAAAAATATTCTTAAACTGATTCTAATCTGCATTTTAAAAGCTCCCAGGTACAGTTTCTCAGCAACTTTTTGCAAATAAATCCGAATTTGCAGGAGAGGAAATAATCAAGTTTTTGATATAAAGGTGTTTGATGGAATTGGCTAAGTAAATTGCATTGATATCGATATTCTGTTATTGTATAAAATGGTGTTAAATGTTGACGAAGAGCAGCGGCATTTGGCCCTAATATTAAGTGAGTATATTATCATCCCGGTGCTGAATCAATGAAACTAACTCTTTGCATACAAAAGACCGTCTAAATTAGTTGAATAAGATAAACAGTCCGAGAGATACTAAAGGATAAGCGGCGTAGATGTGGGAGTCATTGGCACGAAAGATGAGGCTAGAGATAGGGCGAAAACGGAGATAGCACCCTCAATACTCAAATCAAACACTACGCACACGCGGCTGCTTTCCAATTACGTCGGTTCGTAAAAACAATGGGAGAAATAAGGGAAAGAAAGGCGAAATTTACTGTTATAGGTTGTACTTAAGGGTGGTAATTGAAAGTGCATTCTCTACAATTAAAAAGCTCCTAAGTAACTCTTAGACTGACAGTTACAGCTACTAAAAACTTGAGATTCAGTTGTTCCTTTTGAAGTAACTAAACGAATTACTTTTAACAAGTTTTAATAACAGTAAGAGTAGTAAAGGTCCGGATCACCCCCATTGAAATCTACAGGAATCAAATAATAACGCAACAGGATCTCTCCCAAATTCTCGAAACTACAGAAAGCAATATGTTATTCTATTAATGCAAAAACAACCGGAGCAGATTATTTGCAAAGCTCTGCCAGACACGTTTTTGCGAGAAACCCCCACTAACTTTAGAACTCCCATGGACTTTGTGCTCACGAAATTCCGATTTATCAGTTTTTCCCTTAAAACTTTATAAATTAGAACTCACTTTAGTTGAAAGATACAAGTCCTGCTTTATTAATTATGGACCTTCACCTTGCATCAAGAATATTAAATAAAATAATTAAGACAATTAAAGGCGAACGTTTCATTCCTTTATCTTAAAACCAGAAGGAGTCATCCGAAATTTCCTTGTATTTTATGGATGGTTCCATTAAGTCTTTCTAGCTTAGAAAACTCGAAAAGGACAAAGGGAAATACAGGTTCGTTTGTTAATTATGTTGCCGAAATCTCTTGGATTAGAAATTGGGTTTACTGTACAAAGCTTGATATCTACAGGGCTTGTTTTTGCTTTTATGAAAACGAGGAAAGGATTAAGAACTTTCAACCTAATCTTAGTTTACTCTATCCCAACTTCGAGTAAAAATTTAAATACGGAAAGTAAGGAATTTCTTCACCGCAACCAGAAAACAGTGAAACTGTGCCGAATATTCCGATTATTTTTTACTTAAACTTCACATAAATATTCGTGTTTTTCGTATATAAATTATCTCCGCTTAGGAATATAATTTATTGGAGGGTGTTACGCGATGCTCTCGCCCTACAATAACAACGTGGACGTGTCAGAAACATCTATGTTGCAGCTTTAATAAAAGGATACCAAGAATACCATCCTGTCTTGTAAAAGAAAACATCACCGTTCAGTAATGCTTACGCAAATTTCCGTTGAATTCATGCATCAACGAAAATTAATTAGAAATTTCTGCAGCTTCAGCATCATTTACACTTCTTGAATCTTATAGATCTAAATCGAACGCTTCTGGAAATCCATTAAGGGGGTGAAACTCAAGAATTTAATTTTTATTCAAAAGCCGATATAACGTACGCCGCGTTTAGTTACGTTGAAAAGTTGCCTCGTTGGGTTTTGTAAATGGTTTATGAACAGTAAACAGACAGATTAGTCTTAACAAGGGCTTTACTGTCCATTTCGCTAATCAGCAATTGTTAAATAAACCAAATTAAACGTATTATAATACTATTTGAAATTTAACTGGAGTAATAATGAAAATTAGGCCAGTTTATCAAATGGGTTTATGATTAAAACCCGATAGTTAAATTGTACATTTTTGTTGTCATTTATGTGAATGTTAACATCAAAACTAAACGATGGAATTTTAAAAATTGAACGGACCGAATGGGCTTCATAAATATGCATTTTGTGTGGCTAAATGGTGTTTAAATAAATAAATTTGCTATTTTATATGGTTAAAGAATGGTTAACTCGTGTATATTTAGTGTTTTATGCAACACAAGTATCATTAAAGCTTTGTCTGAGAAAAATACCGAGTTTCATAGATCTTTTAGAGTGATCCTACGAAACATACACTCAACAGCAGGTTTATTTCATATAGAGCCGAAGGCAAAGCCCAATAATAAAGATATTTATAATGTTAAATCACTGCTTAATATGATCGTTTCATTTGAGCCCCCTAATTCAAACTAGGAGGTACCCCAGTGCACTAATTGTCAGTAGTATGGACATACGAAAAGATTCTGTCATCGAAATCCGTGTGTTGGAAATTACCAAAGTGCGCAGTAAAGACGTAAAATGCGCAATGAGGGAAGTTGCCCAGAAAATTACAAAGGGTGTAGTATGTACAAACAAATTCAAAAGAATAAGTTCCCACCTTTAAGACAGAAACTACTCACTAGCAAGGTGCAAAATAGCCAACTTAATATAAATCCAATGGTAGGTACCAACCGGTTTATCATTTGCTCAAACATCCAACTTTCAATCATTTTCAACAACTGCATCCCCTAGTTAATCAACAACAATCTTCGTACAACAACTGACGGCAAAATTAATGGAGGGAATGGATTCGATCCTGAATCTACTTACAACTATGATCTCCAAAATGTCATAATAGAGCACACCCTTCGTATATGAGTATGGAACGTCAATGGCTTGCTCCAGCATGCTCAAGTAATCAAAATATGCTTAATAGAAAATGATATAGATGTAATGTTAATATCAGAAGCGCACATGACTGATAAAAGCTATATAAGAACCCCCAAGTATACAACATACCTAACAGGATATCCAGGAGGAAGGGCTCGTTGAGGAACTGCGGATATTATTAAAACCAATATTAAACACCATGCATTTGTTAGGTATTGTGAACATGAAATTCGTGCCACCACAGCAGCAAGGAAGCCTAGTACTTTCAGCAGTATACTACCCTCTCTGTCCTATCATAAGCAAAGAACAATTTGAATTCTTTTGTCTTGGTCATAGATTTCTTGCAGGTAGAGACTACTATTCAAAACATCAGCTTTGAGGGTCCAGACTTGTAGCTGCAAGAAAGAGTGGTTCACCAAAAATCTGCATCAATTATCCACCGGCGAGCCCACACAAAATACCAGATGTCATAGACTTCCGAGTGACAAAAGCGATTTCACAGTACTATCTTACGACTAAATCTTGTTTAGACCTATCAGGTCATCACTCAGCACTTGTGGTTACTATATCCGCACAGATTATTAATAAAGCTAAACCTCCAACCTTAGCAAATAAATATACAGACTTTCGAGAAATTTTAACGGAAAGATTATCCCCAAACTTGCTCCTAAGTACCCAGAAATGGCGGAAGAAGAAAGAAAGCTCTGAAAAAGTAAATTAAATTAAAAATAGCAAGATAAAAATATTTGAGTAACTTTATCGCCCACAAAAGGAACAGATTATTTGCTATGGAAAGCGACAAAAAAGATAAAATGCCCACAAGAGTCGATTCCACCTATCAACACACAAGAAGGAAACTGGGCTCGAAGCGATATTGCAAAAGCTGCAAACTTTGCTAAGCATCTTGCCAACGTATTCCAACCCTTTTCTGCAGAAGTGCAGCGCATGGCGTGTCCTCCGTGCGCTGTAGGTGCCCTGCCCAACTTATACGTCTGCTTCGGATCTCACTAGTAACACTTGGGCTTTTAAACAAGGTATATATCTCGTGGTTCATTCTTACTCTCCACCCTTCATTCTCTTGCACCGGGCCATATATTTTTCGCAAGATCTTCCGCTCCCATGTCTTCAACACTTTTCTTTCTTTTCTTGTTTTATATACTTGTATCTTTGAGTTTGTCGAGAGCGTTTTCGATTTTAGCATATTTTGTAAATCGTAAAAACACTCATTACCTTGCATTATCCGAGCATTCACGTCCACCAAGATTTCGTTTCCTTCCGTATTCATCGACCCTAAATATTTGAATCAATCCATGTTAGCGAAACACTGTCCGTTAATACATATATCTATAATTCCCTCGTACTTTGCCGTACTACTTGTAGTTACCACGTACTTAGTTTTAGTGACATTTACTCAGCATATGCTAATATCTGGCACTGTCTATCAAACATTGATCCTCCTGGATTTGTTGGTAGTCTTCGAACCACCCGTTCTAATACTAAGTTGAACAGTGTTGTTGAAAGAGCGTCCCCTTGTTTCAGTCCCGTTTCCATCCCGAAATCTTCAGAATTCTCACCTTAGTTCTAGTATCTATTTTAAGTTCTTGCAGGCCTTTATACACTAGCTATAGTTCATAAGTTCACTTCTTATTATAGAGTCGTATGCTTTTTTAAAGCTGATAAACAAGTGGTGTAAGTAACTAACTGCAAGTGCCACAAATATTGTTAAAATACAGCGCTTACAATCATTACACCAGCCGACAATGCCCCTTGGTTTGTTCTGAACTATATTATACATCAAGACCTACAAAAACCAATAATGGCTGAAGAGTGTACAAAAGTGAGTGCGTGTTATCAGAACCAATTGAGTTACGTTCGTAATTAATTATTTAGCAATTAACTTTTTACCCAACCAACAAAACGAGTAAAGAGATATGATTGTATGACTGTATTTGCCGAGTGGTTTTTAGTGCTCTGTGTGTAAACTCCATGTATTCCTAAATAATATGTTATCATATTAAATGTCATTAAGTACATAAGTAGTTACATTATTATTCAAATCTATTACTTATTGTTTGGAAATAGACAGATTATTATATAAATTAGTTCATGGAAGTCAATTAAGAAAAAATGTAACTTTAATTTGTGAATTATCCAAATTTAATCTAAATAATATCTGTGTAAGTCAACATTTAGATTAAATCTGTAGAATGAAAATTGCTTTGAATTATTAATAATTATAAATTCAGGTCACCTTTATTATGGATGCGCATATTTTTTAAATGAAAATATTTCTTTTTCCAAACTGAAAAAAATTGTTTAGATATTCGACAGCGGAACCCTGAGAAGTAAGAAGGAGGCGCTCTTTTATTAACAATCTTTCCAATAATAAAACCTACACAAGTCGGCAATAATAAAATCTTTTCTCTCGCTGGTTTTCCCTCTGGTGTCAAAAGCGAACCCTCTTTATCCTGTTTTTTCTTAAGCAGCTGATGATGTTGACATTAATCAGTTCGTTGCTATATCCTTACAGACAAAAAAGGTGATTATGTCTCTTTGGAGAAAAAGTCGTTCTTAATGTGCGTTATCGCCGGAGACGAAGTTCTTTTAACTAAAATCCAAAAGTTTAAAGGCAAAAACTTCCAAAAATATGATTATCCTGTTAAGTGAATATCATTTTTAATATTAAGGAACAATGAGAATTTTTTGTTTGCGAAATTCCATTCCACAACAGAATTATCAAATTTAAATAAATTAAATTCGGTTTTTGTGCATTGTATTTACATGAGTACATTGTAAAATAAAATAAATAAAGCGCCTCAAACAGTTCTGTGCTTGTTGCAGAGACAAACTAAATCAAAACAAAGCCTGAATGTTTGAAGCGATACATTTTGCAATGCTAAATATTTGTCCTCCTTTGTTATTGTTATTACTTCTGCCCTTGTAATTGTAACATAATTCCAGTACTTCCCTGGAAAATTTCCTTCTGGTTGCATAATAAAACCATTAGGAGAAAATCACATTAAAGAGTCTTCATCACAATACAATTAAACCGTTGTTATGCTAATATAAAGCAATTAAGTACAAGATGAAATGAATCTGTATTGACGTAACATTATTTTAAAAAGTAAATTAATGTCAAGATTTCTTTTGAAAAATTTCAGTGGGTATCTTTGTTTGGAAATTCTTATTATTCATAATGAAAACGGAGTGGAGACATCAGTAACGCCGAGAGTATATTTGCTTAAAGCGCACGGCACGAAATTGCTTATATTTCAGTATATTTTTATCATGATGCAACTTTTCTTCGTTCGAGAAGAATAGCCAAATATTTTACTTTATTTCTTGGCTTATTTAATTTTACAACACTTTCTTGCGGCGGTATAAATCTCCTCGCCCAAACCTCATAAAAAATATATAAACAAAAATGTTACATTTTTTAAAAATAAAAACATTTTGTGGTTAAATTACACAAGCAACGTAGTTTATGATGTATTAGTAGTGCCAAGACAACCAACAGCTTTTCATTTTAAGTTTGGAGTTTCGTCTTTCACAGGCAATTTTAGGCCGTGTTATTGCTTCGTGTTGTTTACGAGAAGACACAAAACACTTAAAAATTTGCATGTTAAACTAGAAATCACTTCAGAAGTCACCCATTTTACGTTAATACACAAAACGTTGAAGCTGACAACTTGACAAGCCTCGCGTTTTTTACGAACCTACGCGATCCTACAAGTCAGATTTGACGTTATGAAATTCCAACTCGTACCTGCCTTTATATTTAATCCCTGTTTAAACTATTGATATGCATATAATAATAATACCTTTTAAACCATAAAAATTCGTAGATAAATAAACTTGTGAATTTGATCAGATAAAATACACGGTTCCGATATTGTAATATAGTTTGATCGATATCAATTTACTGATATCACTTCTAATTATTTTTAGTGTTTGCTTTAAGGGAGGGTTGTTTGTAAACCCCGGGAAATGTCATTCATTAATAAGGAATTAATTGACGGCGGCAATATGATCAGGGAGTTGGTTCGACTTGACTCCTTTAATATTTAAAAAATTGCTTTGTATCTATCTTATTTGCTTGATGTTAAATTGATTGAAAAAACCACAACGTCTTCAGCTTTCGATATTTAAAAGTATAATCGGAAAGAAAAACCCTGTATACACGACGTTGTAACACGCCGACACGATGTACGGAATATTTAAATTTAAATAATGTAATACCCAAGGAGCCCCTTTGTTATTAAAAAAATGTATAAAAGTATATGCTTTAATGTAAGTTTCTTGCACAGGAACTGGCGCTGATGTTCTAGAAAGGTGTTAAAAGTCTTTCTTTAATAATTCTAAGATAAAAATAAAATAAAGCGGAAAAGCCCCAGAGGATCAAAAAGTCGAAATGTTATAAGTGCATTTACTTTTATTTCTTTTTTTTTCAATTTTTCAGTTCTTTCCCTACAGAACCACCAAATTGCTATTTTGACGTGCACTTCCCTTTGGGATTTTCGGCTACAAATATTTTGAGTTTTTCTTGTATTTCTATTACAGCCTGCTGTTGTTAATTTGCAAAAGAAATTTATGATAAATTAGAAGCTTATTTAATTACAAAAAGTTTTGATGAGCAATTTGTATTCATCGAACAAACACATTTTGGCGAAATTCTGAATTTTTAAAGCTTGTAAACGATAACAGTCCGTATGAATAATTAACGAAACTATTCATGGATTTGCATTTATTTGCTTTTGCGTTACAAACTTTTGTTGCAATTTTAATTAAAACACCAAAAAAGTAATTCGTTTGGTTGATTACTGTTTTAATGGAAATGGCTATCAAATCAATCAGGTTATTTGTGCCCTCAGATAACAATTTATTAAAATTTTATGAGATTTTCTCATTTTATTTTATAAATAAAATCAACTTTAATAATTTTATATAAAACCAAGACAACCGGTTTTTCTTAATTAATTTTCAGCCAGGGTTTGTAAATTGCTTTAACCCAGTGATGAAAACAGGAAAAGTTTGTTTAAATTTGAAAATATAGCAGGTTTAAGAGATTGGTTGTTTAGAATACTTAGAATTGGCTTTTCTATTCGATTCGCTGGCAAGAAAAGCTTTTGCAATAATTTCCTATATTTCTGTTTTAATACGAAAAAAAGGCCAAATAAGCCTCAAAATAAATAAAATATTAAGCTCATTTCGAAAATTTTTGGTTTTAGAGAGACTGACACCTTAAAGTTGCAACAGAATTAACTGGCAACGCAAAGTTGTAACTGAAAAACATTTCAAGAAAAACGTCTAAAAAAGATCCACTAAAATTTTAATTTCCTTCTACAATTTCTTGCAATTTTCACTGAATTTCGAAAGTTTTTGGTTTTTAACGTTCTGAAAATCTATGAAAAAAGGGTAAGTAAGCCTGAAAATAAATAGAAATTCCAATTTTTTTAGAAATCGTCGAAACTAACTGAAAAATATCTCAAAGAAATTCACAAAAATCGTCTTCTTTTTTAAATTTTCCTGTAATTTTCAGTTAATTTCGAAAATTTTGGTTTTTGACAGACTTACAACTCAAAGTTGTAACGGAATTAAGTTGTAACTGAAAAATATTTCAAGGAAAATGTTTCTAAATGATACACAAAAAATTAGATTTCCTTCTACAATTTCTTCCTGTGATATTCACAGGATTTCGAAAAGTTTTGTTTTTACCGTTCTGAAAATCTTCGAGAAAAGGGTAAATGAGCCCCAAAATAACTAAAAACCTCAATTTTTTTAAAAATTGTCACCGAAAAATATTTCAGGAAAATTCTAAAAGATTCAGAAACAAATCTATTTCCCTCTGAAATTTCATGTGATTTTCAATTAATTTCGAAAATTTTTGGATTTTGTCAGACTGACAACTCAAAGTAGTAACTGAAACATATTTCAAGTAAAACGATTTGCAAAAAATAAATGTTCTTTTACAATTTCCGGCGATTTTCACTGAATTTCTAAAGGTTCTGGTTTTTAACAGACTGAAAAAAACCAACTTTTTAAGAAATTGTAACGGCATTAACAAAAACATATTTCAAGAAAATTCTAAAAGATTCACAAAAAATCGATTTCTTTCTAAAATTTCCTGTGATTTTCGGTTAATTTCGAAAATGTTTGGGTTTTGACAGACTGACACCTCCAAGTAATAACTGCATTAACTGGCAACTCAAAACATATTTCAAAGAAAACGTTTCCAAAAGATTAACAAGAAATTAGATTTTCTTCTACAATTTCGTCCTGTGATTTTCACTGAATTTCGAAAGTTTTTGTGTTTTACCATCCTGAAAATCTATGAGAAAAGGGAAATGAGCCCAAAAATAACTAAGAATTCATTTTTGTAACCGAAAAAGATTTCAAGAAAATTCTAAAAGATTCAGAAAAAATTTATTTCTTTCTGAAATTTCCTGCGATTTTCAGTTAATTTCGAAAATTTTTGTTTTCACAAATTGGCAATTCAAAATTGCAATAGAATTGACTGATAACTCAAAGTTGTTTCGGAATGAACTGAAATGTTTCTAAAATAGATTGACAAAAATCTTTCTAAAATTTTCTCCCATTTTCATTTCCAAAAGCAAAAGCGAATAACGTAAATAACAGTGATAACTCTTTTGACTGCTCAAAATTATTAAGGTATTAACCAAAATGGATTATAAGGAATTCAATTTCAAAAAATTGGCAAGAATTCGATTTCATGTGATTTCCAGTTAAATTTCCAAATTTGTGGATGATAACCAACTGAAGAAAAGAGCACAACTGAGCTTTAAGGAGAAATTTGTCCTGAAAGCTGAAAAAACCCAAAAATGTTTAAAGTAAAATGCTTCCAGAATTATAACGAAATTAATGTTTTTTCAAAAAATTGAGAAAAAAACCATTTCCATGTAAAATCTGCGACTTTCAGTAAATTTCAAGCCTTTTTATTTTTAACTGGTAATCTAGGAGCGACGGTAGTAAATAAGAGCTGAATAACTTTTCTGGCGGAGCAAATTATAACGCAATTAACCGAAAAACATTAATACAAAATTCTAAAATCTTCTGTGCTTTTTAGGCTTGTATTAAGCTTCACATTAAATACAATTTGTTTTTATAAACTGAACTTAGAAGGATTTTTCTAAAACAACATCTGTTTAGAAACACGTTTTGGTATTTCAAATTAATGACGAAGATTTGACAACGAATTTTCTCAAAATTAATTTCGAAAAACCTAATTATTATTTATTAATCCCGTTTACAGACAGTACATACAGAAAGACAGTAAAGAATCATCGAGTAAACTGACGTACAAAGAATACGAAAATAAAATTAAAAGAAATTTATATAGCAAACTGTGCAAAAAATCAAAGTTAAACCAACATCTCTTAAATCTGCGGCTAACAAGTTTCTGGAATACAAACTCAAACTTAACTGAATGGCATGAATAGCTATAGATGGTCAAAATACAAAAAAATATTTGACATAGAAAGCATTATAAATTTTTTCTATTTGTATATAAAGTTGATTTTTCTGTCACTGGTGGTTGTATTTTTACGGTTCCCTTTCAAACGTTCACGAACATCTACTCTCAACAAACATGCACCATCTGCGAGTGTCCGGCGCCGGCTTGACCCAAATATATACGAACGTGACTATGCTTTTCCTTTGCAAATAAGTGCAAATTGATTGTAATAAAATCAGAACCAGGTTTAACCACTCACCAAGCGTTTTATGCAGGTTACATAATGAATTGGCATGAACCACCCTGAACAGATTTGCTTCACACCACGAAATTTATATTTCGGCAAATTATTTTTCTTTGCAACTAAGAAATAAAGGATAGGATTAGTTTGGTCCAAATTTTCGCTTACACAATGATTTGCTAAGCTTTACTTTAAAATTTAACGAAGAGCGGTTTAGAAAAGTTTAAACTTGCTCCAGCTTTTCAATTCAGCTGTAAAGAACTTTTAAATTAATAATTTAAAGGGAAAATTTGGATCTGTAAGTTACTAAACGCTTAAGATTTGTTTTGCATTTCAAATAAGCTTGACAAATTACAATGTTTAAAAGTAAGCCGACCCATAAAACTTACAGATTTTACGGGGGAGCTTTTCGTAATGATAAATTAATTTTGCGTTCGAAAAAGGCAAAATTATAGTTTATTTCCCTCTTTTAAAACCTAAACTAACTTAGTAACCGAAAAGCTTCATATTACACTGAAAGTATCAGATGTAAGATAATACTTTTTGTCAAACTGTCGCCGTAAAAATGAAGCAATATCTTCTTGTAAAAAAAGTTAATAAAAGTCGTTTGCTGCTGACGTAACGTAACCTCTTCTAACTTCCTCCAAGTTTATTTTTATTCCCTGCGTAAATAGAAAGTATACAGAAGAATAATGAAGGTTTTTTAAAATACATGTCGTGGTTCTAGTTTTTCTGTAATTCTATTGAAAGTAGAAAGTTTCCCTTAGAAACAAAATCGTTTCCTTGAATTGAAAACAAAATTCGGATATTATTAAATCAAGGCCAATTTGTCCAAAATTCTTTTCTAATGCTGGGCTTTTTTCAATTTTGGCTAGTATAAGGGTAACAGAGCTTTGAACGATTAGAAAATTAGTAAAGTAAATATAAATTACAAATAGCTGAAATTATTTAAACACCGAAATACATAATCATACAATAAAGAATTTAATAAAGAAAAGCGATAAGCTCCTTATTCGTACAAACTTTTCTTAACAATTAAAAAAGCTTTGCGGCGCTTTTTAAGCGTTATAAATAAGCAGAAATGCGCTGAAACCCTTTCTTTTTATTTTAACAAACACTCAGGAAAAGAGGTGAATATAAAGCTTGAATAAACCGGATGTATGAAAAATGTAGCTGGAGACTAACGTTAATTTGATATTCTGTTTATGTCGAGCCGCCCGTGGGATAACGCTGCATTCTCTTCAGCCCCAAGCATTTAAACAGCTTAACACGTCACGTTAGTTTAAAATTCTTTAGTGAAAATTACTCAGGTTATTCTTCTAAGTGTAATAATTTAAGAAGCTGCAGTTAAGGATTTTACTAAGACACCCAACAGGTGTGTTAAATTATGCGAAATAAATTCTAGGAGCTTTGTTGATGATTCCATTTGAAGATTTAGGCAGAGAGACCAAAACGTTGCCCAATTAAAATTAAAAAAAAATAGTAGAAGCTCCAAAAATGTTTTTAGTAGCTACGCAGATTTTCACCAGTATTTAGCATCTTCCCGTGGGTATAAGTAACAATTTAAACATAAAGGAACCTAAGATAATAAAGTGTCCGTTTATATGTTATAAGTTTGAAAGTTTATGTTACAAACAACTGTTTGAAAGTATTAAATATTAATTTTATGTTAACCTTGCGCATCCATCATCTAACAAAACAGGCGTTAAAATGTTTTAGCAAAATTGTTACAGTAATTTTACTTGATGTAAACAGCAAACTGTCCATTTATTTAATGATGCTAACTTTGTTTACTAATGCATGGATGTAGAACGTAATATTTAGGGCAGTTATATGGAAAGATCTTTACATCTTGAAAACATGTAGGATGATAAGCCTACGATAGTATGTTAATTAAAATAATTTTAGCTTAAATTCGCAAGCTCCCTCTCGCTATTAATTGTATAATTATCTCGTGTGTAACTAGCTTTATTAGTAAATTTCATGAACAGCTGTGGTGGTTATATGTTACGCGATTTATATTTCCTGGAAGTGTTAATCGTGATCAGAAAATTGAAAGCCTTTAATAATGATATAATACCATTAAGCAGCGCTGGCGTGTATATTCTTTTACAAGTTTAATTGAGATTAAAATGTTAATAAACGAAATACCTTTTCTCCGTACTCTCCTTCCACGGCAACGGTAGAAACATATTTCCATCCAAGTTCCAGAATGATTTCCACCATCGCTTGGGCTTGAAAGTTGTCAGGTGGAACAACTCTGCTGAAGTACTCAAATCGCGATTTATCCGATAGTTCTGTACTCGTAGAGGCGTAGCTCACTTGAGGAATCTGAAACATTTAATAAACAACGTCCTGTACTGATCCTTTTAGTGACGAAACGAGGTTAAAGTAAAACTTGGAAAGTACAGGAGATTTTCATAAAGGAAGCTTTACACGTAACCCCCAGGCCATTTTACTGACACCCGCTGTCGGACAGGCATTAACTTTTACTCAAAAGGCTTCTGAATAAGAGGAGAGGATTATTTAACAGGATTACTTTCACAAAAAATACCCCAGAGAATTTCAAACTCACGTTTATTTTTTTTTTGAGAACTTCGTAAATATACCGTTATTACGCTGACTCTTAAATTTTAATAAAGATAACTTTTACTTAAACAAGCAAACTTCAAAAATCTTCGACGTTTAAAAGTTTTTACTCCTTTTATTTGGTATTAATTTTTAATTAATAAAAAGAACGCAAGGAATTTTATAGTCTTTGGGGTTATTTTTAATTTTCCCGTGTATTTAAAAAAAATCAATACACCTAACTTGAGTTGTAAAATAGGTGTCAACAAAGCTATTTCATCAACAAAAGTAACTGTAACTCAAGTTAAAGTAACAGCAAACAAAACAAACTATTGATAAACATCAAGAAAAGCTCCTCAAAGCTAAAAAAATTTTGCTTTCCGGAAGTGTGCACAAAACAATCACAATTGTGTTGTTTTTCCGCTTTTAAAAAGAAAGTTTCGTAATCTTTGTTGGTAGAAGAAAAGATAAATGTTGACACAATATCAACATGTCGTATGCTGCGTTGTATTCCGTCAAGTATTGAAGGTATTTCCTCAAACATTATTGGAATTTTATCATTATTTGTTTACTATGTTCAATATTTTTCGGTTATTTTTCGGAAAATTAAAAAGATGACTGACGTTTATTTTTCGCTTCCGTTTATTTATTTACCTTTCTTATAAAAGAAGTTACCGAAAACAAAGTTTATTGGCTTTTCAGGCGTACCTTAAATTCCATGTCTTAGAGAATCAATGGATCGTTGACCTTATCTGATCCTTAAAATGAAGTTTAATTATAAACCGCTTGTTTAAAGGAAATCTCATAAAAGATACATAGGCGAACTCACAAAGGTTACTCTTATATAAGGGAAATTAATATTTAAAAAAATGTGCGTAAAACCTTTATCTGAAGTTTCTCTCTTTTAATTAAAATACGTATACTTTCATTTCATTAGCTAAACCCTTTTAAAATTAATTTTTTGAATATTTAATATTCCTGCCGGGATTTAACCTCCAAACAGAAAACATTCTGAAAGAAAAGTAATTTTCGTTTTTGAAATGGTTCTAAAATTTAAGATTAAAAATCCAATTGGATTTACAGACGAACGAAAACTGAATTTTTTCTAGAAAAATTGTTAAAATTAGAAAAATTGCTCTTAGATTAAAAAAACGTTTTCCGACTAGATTTCCAAGTTAGGAAAGTTTTCGAGAAAAGTAATTTTATTCTTGAAAATAGTCAGAAAATCTTCAGAAAGAAAAATAGTTTTCTTTTTGGAAATTGCTCTAAACTTAGCAGTTATATGTATAATTATGTTTTCTACAGGAAATAATCTTGAAGTTAAGGAAAAACCAAATTTCTCATTGGAAAAGATTCCAAACTACAAAATTGTTTACAAAATAGTTCTTGGATGAATGATTTGAACATATTTGAAAAACAAATCCTTCGAAGAAACCTTCGAAATTAGAGAAGTTTCTGAAGAAAAATAATGTTTCTTTTGGAGATTATGTCGAAATCAGAAACTAAATTTTTTCTGAAACGATTTCTAAATTAAGAAAGATTTTGAAAAAAATATTTTAAAAGTAAATCTTTTTGGAAAACCCTTCGAGCTTAGAGAAGTTCCCGAAAAAAATAACGTTTATTTTGGAAATTATGTCGACATTAGTAACTACATTTATTTTTTGACAAGATTTTGAAAAACGTTTTTTGGAAATTAGAAATGTTGAACAAATTTTAAAGTTAAAGAAACAATTTCGAAATTAGGAAAATTTCAAGAAAAATTTGTTGGGGATAATTTTTAAGTTATAACTTTTTTCAATAGAAAATTAAATTACTTTTTAGAAAAAAATTCGAAATTTAAAGTTTCTTAAAAAAATAAGGTTTTGGAACTTATGTCAAAATTAGAAACTATTTTTTTGCAAATAATATTCAATTTAAAAAAGATTAAAAAATTTTTTTTGGAAATAATCTTGATAGGTACTTCTTCTTAAAGTCTTCCATATTTGAAGAAAAATAGTTTTTCTTTGGCGAATAAGTTGGAAAAATGAAGAAATATAAATTTTTGAAAAATAAGAGGAAATTATGAAGAAAAATAATGTTTCTATTGAAAAACTAGAATAACTAAATATTTATATTGTATTTAGAAATGATTTCGAAATTAGGTAAATTAATAAAAAATCTTTTAGACATAATCTTTAAGTTTTTTCAAAAGAAAACTGAATTCCTTTTAAGAAAAAGGAATAATTTTAATAATATTTATTTTTAAAGTTACAACTCTTTTATAAAAAAAATCTATAACATTTCCAAATTTCTCTTTGGAAAGACTAATTTTAAAGTGAGAAAAATGAAGAAAAAGAAAATTCCTCTTAAATCTTTTGGGCATAATTGTGTTTAAGTGTTTAAATTTTTTGGAAAGGAAACTGAATTCTTTTCTAGAAAAACTTCGAAATTAGAAAAGCTTCTGCAAAAATATCTTTTGTAGATTATGTTCAAAATTAGAAACTAAATTTATTTTTGGAAATGATATTCAAACTAGAAAAGATTCCGAAAAAAATTCATTTGCAAATAATTTTAATGATTCCTTTTTGTAAAAAAATTCGACAAAATTTCCAATGGTTTTGAAACCAGCAAAAATTAAAAGAAAAATCTTTTGCACATAATTTCGAAGTTATAGATTTTTTCGAAAGAAAGCTGAATTCTATTTTGCGTTTTGAAAGAAAAATTGATTTTTGGAAATGGTCTGAAGTTGAAATAATTTAAAGTTGGCAAGTCATTTGAAGAGAAACCAAATTCCTCTTTGGAAAGAATTTCGATATTTAAAGAAAAAATTATTTTTCTTTTACAAATAAATCTGGAAGAAACTTCGAAATTTTTGAAGGAAAATAATATTTCTTTTAGAAGATATGTCGAATTAGAAACTAAATTTAGGCACCAAGAAAAATTTAAAAAAGAAGTCCTTTAGCGATAAATAGAAAAGTTTTGGAAAACTTTTTAAAGTATGAAAAACTTTTGAGAAAATTACAATTACAAAATTAGCAAAGATTTTGAAAGAAAAATAATTTGTTTTTTTGGAAATAGTTTTGAAATTGAAAGTAAACGATATATCTTTCCTTCTAGAAATACTTTCAATGTCAGTAAATTATTCCAAGAATTATTTACCTAGGAAAGTGTTTGAAGAAAGGCTAGCTTTTCTTTTCTGAATAAAAACAGCGTTTCAAATGGAAATTATGCTAAAACTAGAAAGGCGTTTGGAGGAAAACTAATTTTCGAAATAAATTCGAAATTAAGAAATATTTTGAAAAAGAGTTTGGGAAATAATTTTAAAGTTAGAAATTAGAAAAGCTTTTGGAAAAGAGTAATATTTCACCTGATAATAATTTTAAAGTTAACAAATTGTTTGAAAATAAAAAATTCTCTTTGGAGAGAAAATAGGTTTTCTTTTGCGAATAATTTGAAAGTTAAAAAAATGTTTGATAAACTTAAATTTCTTTTTGGATAAAACTTCTTTTGGAAATGTTGCCGAAATTAGAAAATTGTTTGAAGGGAAACTAAACTTACTTTTCGAAATAACTTCGAAAAAATTTTTTTGGAAATAACCTTAATGTTTGAAGTTTTTGGAAACAAAACCGAATTCCTTTTTAGAGAAAATGTAGAAATTAGAAAAGTTATTGAAAAGAAATAGTATTAGCTTTTCTCTGGAAATAATTTTAAAGTTAGCAAATAGTTTGACCAAGAATCAATGAGACATCGAAACTAGAAAACTGTTTGAAGAAAAAATAGTTTTTCTTTTGCGACTAAGTTAAAATAATGTTTCGAAAAAATCTTTGAAATTTGAGAACAAAAGCTTCTTTTGGAAATGATGTTGAAATTAGAAAATAAATTTAGTTTTTTGGAAAGAAGAAGAAAACTGAAACCTTTTTTACAAATAAATTCGAAATTGGACAAGTTTTCGGAGAAAAATAATATTTCCTTTTAAAGGTTGAAAATCTTAAAAACAAACTTTATCAACAAGATTTTAAAATTAAAGTAATTGAAAACAGTAATATTCTTCTTGGAAATATTTCTTAAATTAGAAACTTTTTTGAAAGAAGAATGGGTTTCCTTTTGGAAACGGTTCTGAAATTATAATTAATTTCTTCTGCAACCAAATTTGTCTTTGGGAAAGATTTTGGTATGTAAAGAGAAAATTGTTTTTCTTTTATGAATAACTTTCGAATTTAAAAAATGGAATTAGAAACTAAATTTGTATTTGGAAAGGATTTCGACATTAGGAAATATTTTAAAAATTCTTTTGAAAATAATTTCAAGGTTAGGTTTTGAAAGAAAACTGAAAATTCGAAATTTGAAAGAAAAAGGAAAATTAAATTAATTTTTAGAAAAAATTTCGAATTTTAAAAATTTGCTTAAATAAATAAGGCTTTGGAACTTCTGTCAAAATTAGAAACTATTTTTTTTGCAAATAATATTCAAACTAGAAAAGATTTTAAAGACATTTTTTGAAAATAATCTTATTATTAGTATTTCTTTCTAAAGTTAGAAAATGTTTTGAAAAGAAGGATACTTCCAAAGTTTTCTAGCTCCAAAAGGAAAATTTTTTTTTAATTATTCAAAGCTGAAATGTTCCAAATTATATTTAACAATAAATTGACCCTTACTTTTGACGAAACAAGGTAACTTAAAAGACATTAGTTGATAGTCCTCTGTTCAAAATATTAAACTGTATTTTAAACTTTCAGCAAGTTTTTTACAAGACCTATTTAAATTTTGATTAAAACTTTTACTACAAATTTTGTCTGTGACAAAGTCCCTTTTTAAAAGGGAAAGAGAACAATTTTAACTCTCCTAAATAGAATCGAATTTACAAATTTAGCGAAGAACAGAATGATCCAACTATATAGTTTAGTTTAAATTTCCAATTTTCTGTGGTAACCTATAATCTTGTAAAAGTACAATTAGGCTAATTTATTTAAGCAGAGGTTTCTAATTAAATTCTGAAGAATTTTTAGCATAAATATGCCTATTGATTTAACGTGTGATAGAAGAAGTCTTAAGGGCGGAAAAATGGGATGAGCTGGTGCAATGAAGTGGACAGAAAAAAAGGCGTGGGTGGTTAAGCTATGTTGGAGAAAGCCTGTAACAAATAAAACTGTCCAAAATAAGTTCCCCCGAAGAACAGGTAGACCAGAAAACTAAGGTAGGAGAAAAAGGAGTTAAAAATAAGACCTTGCTTTTGATAAGACTACTCGAAACGGTTGTCTGAAATCTATGGAAAAGCATCGAATGGTGAAATAGGGTTGTTGTAAAATGCGTGGATGGTTACGCTGCGATTTAGAAAAGCGCGTTCGCGACTGATAGAAAAAGGCCGCCGAGCATGTCGCCGTTTAGAAAAATTACAGGCCAGAGATATCAAACACGTGTCAGGAAAGTTTGAATGTCAAGTCGGATGCAATGACACGATATATTTAAGGCCGTTACTTAGAAATTTTAACAACCACTTTAAAACTCAAAAATTGGATTTGTTACACATCAGTTGTTAATATAACCGTAATAAGAGAAGTTAAGAAGGCGCAAATTTATGCGCCCCACAAGATTTCAATGGCAACCCTGTTTTCCATGAATATTAAATGTAACCCTCAATGGTTAGGTCCTTCTTAGTAAAGTTTGCTTTAACGAATAATTGCTTGGTGATATGTCACTTTTACCTTATTATTGGGTTACCCTTAAGACCTTCATTAGAATTAATTTTCCAAGTAAATTTATACAGCCGCTTATTTCAATTAGTTAAAGGTTTATTAATTATACTTTTAAGCAGACGAAACCTTCGTTGTTTTGGATTAGAGTCACAGAATCACAGTTTTTTTTTTCGGAATTAAACAGTATGGTGCCCCGCGTTAAGAATATAACTTTCCTTACAAACTTCATTTGATTTAACAGTGTAACTTGCACAAAGACGTTTACTCGGTATAAACTTGGACTGTTCTGACTTCATGCGTCAGAGTATAAACTGCTAACTAAATTAGAAGGGCAATTCTGCAAGGTACAAACATAGCCTTGTGTGTGTCCTATCACTGTTATCAAATCTAGAATGCAGAAGCTTTGCTATGCATACTGATGATTCGTCTATTTTGACGGAGTTCGAGATATGTGAAATAGATCTCTCTTCAAATTTATTATTGAATTATTATTCTGAGTTACATTGAACTAACTATAATTTTCAGGTGATTAACCTATTCCTCAAGAAGGACATTTTAATTATTATCGTTTCCAAAAATAAATGTTACTTTCTTGCAAAAAATCTCCTAATTTCGACATAATTTCCAAAAAGACACATTATTTGGACGTTGTTCTAATAATATGTTAACTTAAAAATTATTTCCAGAACAAAGGTTTAATTTCAGAACTACTTCCAAAGAAAATGATTTTTCCTTCAAAAGATTTGATCACTTAAAAAATATTTCCAGGAAGAAGTATTTGTTTCTAAAATTTTCCTAATTTGGAAATCTATTGGTTTTCAAACATTTTTCTAACTTTAGAATTATTCGCAATAGAGAAACTATTATTTTATTTTGCGTCAAGCAGTTTTCTAGTTTCTTTAGAATTATTTCCAAAAGAAAACTTATTTCCTTTTTTTACTTTTCATTTCAGAACTATTTTCAGAAAGAAAACTATTAAGGTCAAAATTCGCTTGAAAAAAAGATAAGCTTCTTTGTGAAAAAGTTTTTTAAAAAAGTCTGTTGGAAAAATCCTTGAAAAAGGCTTCAAGGTCAGAAATTGTTTCGAGGAAGACTAAATTTATTTTTGGAAATCATTTCGAAACTAGGTAAAATTATAAGAATTTATTTTTGGAAATCATTTCGAAACTAGGTAAAATTATAAGAATTCATTTGAAAGTAAGGTTAGACATTTTTAAAAGAAAATTGATTTCCCTTTTTGAAAAATTCCCAAATTTTGAAAATAATATTTATTTCGGAATAAATTTAAATCTTCTATAAAAATCCAGTATGACGGAAAGTCGAAAAAAGAAATTTTCTTCTTGGAAATATTTCTTAGATTGGAAAATAATTTATTTACTTCTGGGAAATAGTACTAAAATTAAAAGCAATAAAATCTTGAAAATAATTTTAGCAAATTGTTTCAAGAAATCCTTAATTTCTCTTTGGAACTAGAAAACTGCTTGGAAAAAAATTAGTTTTTCTTTTGCGCATAATCATAATAATTTTAAAATTTAAAGTTTAGTTTATTTAGTTCCAGAACAGTACAAAGCAAAACGTTTGAAAAAAATATCATTTTAAAAACAAATTCAAAATTAGAAAAAAATCTACAAATTTAAAGACAGAGTTTTAAGCATCTGTTGATCAATAATGCCTTCTATACCACTGATGAGTATCTGAATTGCACTATGTCTATTTGAAGCTTCAGCTAATTGCTACGACATGTTTATGTATCTTTTTATTGCTGTATAATATGTTCTATTGTTTTATTGTTGACAAGTGTAAAACTATTAGTATGTTATAGCACAAATAAAATTATTATACAGTACAAAAGCGTTTCTTTTGGAAATTATGTCAAAATTAAAAAACTGAAGGAAAGCTAAATTAAATCTTGGAAATAATATCAAAACTAAAACAAAGTTTAAAGTTCGAAATTTTTCGAAGGAAAACAGAAAAAGTCAGAAAAGTTTATCAAAAAATATTTGTCTTTACAGTTAGAAAATCCTTTAAAAAGGAAAATCTTTTTAGGCAAGTCTAAATTAAGAAGGTTTTCTTCTGGAAATATTTCTTAAGTTAGAAAATCCTTCGAAAGAAAAATAATTTTCTTATTGGAAATAGTTCTGAAATTAAAAGCAGAGAATAATAAAATATGTTTAAAGAAAAACTAAATTTCTCTTTGGAAAAGATGTTTCAAACTAGAAAACTGTTTGGAGAAGAAGTAGTTTTTCTTTTGTGAATAACTTTAAAGTTAGAAAAATGTTTTAAGAGAAGAAATTGAAGAAGTTTCTGGAGAAAAATAATATTTCTTTTGCAATTTTTGGGAAAATTTTTTGAAGGAAAAACATTTATTTTTCGAAATTATTTAGAAGAAGAAAGAAGTCATACTTAATAACACGAGTAAAAATAATAGAACTCATGGCGGAGCATCTTTAAATAAGAGGGAAAAGAGAAAGAAAGAAACAAAGGCTTTTGAAAAAAAACTGTAAAGTTAAAAAAGTTGTTAAAAAGAAATTTATTTCATGAAAAAAATTTAAAATTATGTAGAGAAGTTTCCTTTGGAAATTATGTTGCAATTAGAAAATCGTTTGAAGGAAAACTAAGTTTATTTTTCGAAAGAAAACTGAATTCGTTTTCATAAAAAATTCGAGATTAGAATAGTTAAAAAAAATAATATTTCTTTTGGCAATAAGTTTTCCAGAAGAGTTTGTCCTAATTTTCTTCTTGGAAATCGTTGCAGGAAAAAAGAGATTTTTGGAATGGTTTTAAAATTAAGAAACAATGTAGAAATTATTTTAAAATTAACAAATTTAGGAAAATTTTCTTCTTGCAAATATTTCTTAAATCTTTTGAAAGAAAAATAATTTTTGCTTTGGAAATAGTTCTAAAATTAAAAATAAAAACTTTCCTTCTGAAAATAAGAAATTGTTTGAAGAAAAGCCAAATTCCCAAATTTAGAAAGCTGTTTGAAGCAAAAATAGTTTTTCTGTTGCGAATAATTTTCATGTTACATTATCTTTAGAAAATAAATTGTTGTGAAGAAATTTCGAAATTAGAGAACTTCTCCAAGAAAAATAATTTTTCTTTCAACTGTTTTTTCTGAAGAAAACTAAGTTTCCCTTTGGGAAAGAGTTTAAGAAATTTTTTGAAGGAAAGCTGAATTAATAATAATAATAATAATAATAATAATAATAATTTAATAGTCTCCTTTTGCTACAAAATTTGTAGATTGGATATGTCAAATACACTTAAGAATACAACATTACAGACATATTATTGATCTCCTAGGTGATCTATGAATTCATCAACCGCGTGAAAAACGTTCTTTCGTAGTATGTCTAAGCTTTTCTTGAAATTTTTTATTAGAATTGCAGCTTTTTATGTCATTAGGCAATATGTTAAATAAAAACAATTATATATTTTTTGGGGATGAATCCGAAATTAAAGCAATAATTTTCAAAAATAATACTAGAATTAACTAAGGAACTAGGAACTTATTAAGTAAGAAATTAAGGAATACCCTGTTTAATTGGTTGAAATTCATTTATAAAATTTTCTTAAGTGTTTTATACCGTGTTGTGAACTCACTGCTAGCTTCCTTCTTTCATTAAATTCCTTAAAGCAATACTTCAAACCCGCACTAACATTTTTAATAGTTCCACCTCGTTAATTACACCTGAAACTTTAAGTGAAATAAAAGAAAAAACGGTCTTTAAAATTATATTTTTAAATCTTCGTTATATTCACTGCGACGTTCTAATTACTAATTACACTTCTGAACTACGCTTAGAACTGTACCTAAAAGCCAGCCCTAATTAGGACGATTAAGCGTCTGTGTTTTAGTTAAAATCCTACCTGTAGGCGTGCGAATTATTAAATCGACAAACAAAATTTCTGACACCTCATAATAGGCATTCAATGAAATACTATTAGTGGGCCAATTTGCTAATTACGTCATGCTTTGAAATGCAACGATGATTTACATTTAGGCCTTAAATTAATATGTATCTGAATTGCTGAAAAAAGCAGATGCAGAAGCAAATGAATTTAATTACCTTTTACAACCCGTGAATGGTGGAATAAATTATACCAAAAAAAAATATTTGCGGTCTCCCAAATAATGAAAATTTATTGATGTTAACGTCACGTTGTTAAATGAGCCTTAAAAATCTGTAAACTAATTGCATTTTGGTTTTGCAGCTGGTGTCCAACATGTGCAACACGTTTAATATAATCAGCGTTGAAATATGTGACGAATTTCAAACAATTTCATTTCGACCGACTGTACAATCTTAAATATCAGTTTGATAAAACACAAAATTACAAACATTTTTATTTACGACTTTTGCCCTTTCACCTTAGCACAAACATTCGAATAATGTATTTTCGGAACTTATTTTACATGATAAAAAGTAACAAATTCGATTTATTAGGCGCCCTTGGCTTCGTTTTAAGAGCATGGCTAAAACCATATTCTTTAAACTTCGTTTCTTTATTAAACAGGCTTTGCTTTTAAAAATAATTTCTTTTCGTTTCTGCTTTTATTTTCCGATTGTGCTTTTTGGTGCAATCAGTTTTTAATAATTCGGTTTTTAGGCTTTAAAACAATTTGCTTTACGCTGTTTTTTTTTTATTTCTGGTTTCAAGCCACATCAGAACTTCTTAGATTTTCATTTATGAAAAGGTGAGGCTTGCAATTAATTGAGTTATTTAGCTACTTTTGGCATTGCTCGAAAAAAATTTTAGTACCTTTTGTGGTTTCATAACGGTACCAATGATATTTTAAAAAAGTATATGGTTTCTTAGAAAAATCATTTCAAGAATTTACCTGGAATTAATATATTTAAAAAATAAGTTAGGTTTCCCATAAAAATATTCGTCAATGGTGCCGAAATAAAAATTTTCACCACTAAAGGTTTTCACCAAAATTTTCTCTGTTTATTAAGTAGGTTGTAAAAAGTTTAAATTTAGTGCGACTTATCCAATAACGAACCCCAAAGGCGTGTTGTTAGACTACATTAACAAGTTCGCGTGTGAAGCACCACCTAGATTAGTCGAGCTGACCAAACTCACTTTAATTAGACGCTCTGTTACTATAAGAAAGCTGCTCTCGAGGATTGCTGGATATTATCACCAAGTCACTCTTGGAATACTAAAATTGATTGCACATTTACAGCTTGGTTCTATAGCGTCCTTACATTGTTATTTTTAAATTAGATTTATCCTTTTTAAGGATTGAAAAGACTTTAAGCAACCTCTTCTTGAAGAAATGTACAGGTTTCGGTTTGATTTAAACCATGGTCAGATACGTTTTTAATTTAATGAGTTTAAGAAGAAAAATAAACATTTAATTTATGAAAGAGGGCTTTGTTTATGAAAATTTCAGTTGGTAAAATACTGGGTGTTTGCATATTCTAATTGTTCTTGAGAAATTAAATAAATAGTTACACTGCTTATGTATAAAAAGCATTTCTGTTTCCTCAGGGAAAATTCCAAATTTTAAAATTTATTTCCCAAAAGATTCTTTTTTGGAAAGTTTTCTAGTTTCTTTCAAATAATTTTCTAATTTGGACATGATTTTCAAAAGAACCATTTTTTCTTCAGAAACGGCTCCAATTTCGAATTATTTTTCTACAAAAAATTTAGTTTCTCTTCAGCAATTTGCTAACTTTAAAATTATTTTCAGAAGATTCTTTTACTGTTAGTTTGAGAACCGTTTCCAAAGAGAAAATTATTTTTCTCTCAAAAGATCTTCTAACTTTAAATGTATTTATAAACGAAATGTTGTTTTCAAAAACTTTTCTAATTTATTTCCAAAAAAATTCTAACTTCAAGATTATTTCTAAAACACCTTAGTTTGAAAATATTTTCTAGTTCTTACAATACATTTAGTTTTCTTTAAAACATAACACAATTTCCAATTTTCCGATACTTCTCCTCGTCCTAAAAGAAATTTAAGTCTTTTAAATATTTTTAATAAAATTTTTCGCAAAATAAAAACTATTTTTCTTTAAACAGTTTTTTACTTTAGAAATCTTTAAAAATTATTTCGAAATTTTCTCCCCTTAAACAATTTTCTATTAAAATTTTTCGCAAACGAATAGTTTTTCTTTAAACAGTTGTCACTTTAAAAAATTTTCCTGGTTTCTTTAAAATTATTTCCAACAACGAAGCTATTTTTTCAACTTTTAGTTTCAGAACTATTTCAAAATCAATTTTCTTCCAAAAGATTTTCTAACTTAAGAAATATTTCCAAGAAGAAAATTATATGTTTTAAAAACTCTCATACTTTACAAATTTGTCGAAAAATGTCTTCCAACTTTAAATTTATTATTTATTCAAAAGAATTTTCCTTCAAAATTTCTTTAAAATTATTTCCAGAAGCATCTCTACTTCCGAAATTATTTTTACAGGGAAACTTTTTAAACATTTTTCTATCTTTCAAATTATTCGCACTATTGTACGTACTTTTGGCGGCTATGACGTAAGCGTTAGATTTATTGAAACAAAACCCGCTTGTTCATTAAACCCGAACTAGAGCTTTTAAGTGCTCAGACTCAGATCAGAATCTAAGAGGTAGTCGATCTTAGGACACGTTAGCGTACAGATATGTTATTTAAAATGTTAAGAAGGCCAAGTGAATTTGTGTATAGTGCGTAAAATGTAAATTCGTGGTGCATTGGCGTAAGATGCATTTTGGATGATCATTCATAACGATGAAGCTTGAATTGAATAGATGTGATTGCATGACCAATAATATAAGATCGGTATGAACAGCTATGTTGTTGTTTGTTATTGTTGATGTAACCGTTGTTGTTGTCGTCGTCAAGCAGTGAGGCTTGTTTTTTGTGTGAGCATATGAGGCTCGTTGTTGCGCATTTTCCTTATTCCGTTGACTTTCTAGACCGTATGGGTCATCTAGGATGGGTGGAACATCGGCATGGGTGGATCTCCCATTGTCGAATATGTTCTGTCATAGTTGGCGCGCATATCTTCCAGTTTCAGGTTCATAGCTAACTGAAGGTGCACCCATCGTCATCACTTCTCAACATCCCAGAGGGTTTTCTACTAGTTGTAACGTGGAATTCTACAGGGGGATTCCCCCCGCGGCTATCTGTAGGTATTATATATTTGCCCGGGTGAGGTGAGCATTAACGTTTGTATCATGCTTTGAGTATTTACGAGACCTGGTCGGGTTACACGTTAATCTAACTTGGATGGAATGAACATTATTTCTTGGTATGTTGATCGAATGTACTTTTGTAAATATAAATGCGCCATTTCAAAAATAATTTAGTACGTAAAATGGAAACCGCAACTGCCCGCCCCGTCCTACAACAGCTTCGGATTCTTTTCCATGGAGCAATGTTGTTTTTTTTTTCAAAGAATTTGTTATTTCCCTAAGAAAAGCCATTTTTTCATTTTTAATTTCAGAAAGAATTTTAAACAGAAAATTATTTTTCTTCCAAGGGGTTTTCTAACTTAAGAAATATTTCCAAGCGAAAACTTATTTCAAGTAATTTGAAAATCTAACTTTAAATTTATTTTCAAAAGAAAAATTTCGGAGTTTTTCTAAAAGAGGTTCAGTTGTTACAAGTTAAGTTATTCCCAAAAGGATTTTTTTGATCTTTCCCAGTTTCGAAATTTAAACTTATTTTGTTCAAAATCTTTCTAATTTTGAAAGATTTTTTCACCTTTTGTTTCAAACAATAATTAACTTTAAGGTTATTTTCAAAACATTTTTTTCTTAAATAACTATTTCGTAGTTTCGAAATCATTTCAAAAAATAAATTTAGTTTTCTATTTTGACATAATTCAAAAACCTTCTAACTTGATTTTGAATATACATTACATTCAAGAAGAAAATTATTTGTTTCAAAAACATTCCTAATTTGGACATCTGCCGATAAAGATTTCTGCCAAAAAACCTCGAATTTATTCCTAATAGAAAAATTTTTCGAAAAAGAAATCCAGTTGTGTTTCCAAAAATTGCCTCCAAAAGAATTCCTTTTAAATCTTTGATAATTTCGAAAAATAAATTTACTTTCCTTTCTTATTTTCTAATTTCGACATAATTTCTAAAAAATCAGTATTTGCCTTTTTCAAACACATTTTTCAAAATTTAAGATTATTCGCAAAATGAAAGAGAGCTATGTTCGTGGAAATTTCAGTTGGAAAAATACTTTGAGGTGTTATTTCGTTGGATATCCTGGTTGTTCTTAGGAAATTAAATAAATATTTGCACTGCTTAAGCTTATGTATAAAAAACTTGTTGGTTTTGTCAGGGAAAGTTCTAAATTTTAAAATTTAGAACTAAGTAATAAAGCCCAAAGTCTTTTCTATGCAATTTCAGTAATTTAAATCTTATTGAAGCGCAAAAATTTAAAATTTAATTTTAATGAAGGCCCTGATTATAAAAATAAAAGCATGTAGGAGAGTTCAGATTGAAAATCTGTAAAGCACAAAAGCTATTGAAAACGCGCAAAAAATCCCGGACAATTAAAGAAAATTTCCGGATTAAAAGCGTGAAAATTCCCCGAAGGTAAATTATTGATAATTAAAAATTCCTTTAGGGCGAAAATAGGTTTCGTTAAATATAAGTAAAATCGGCCATCGATTTTATGCTTACGAAGTGGGAAATGAACATCTGTTTTAACTAGGTTTTTATTTTACCACACAAAATAAGCAATTATACCTTTACCTTCGTGTAATTTTAAATAAGCCGATTTGAAAGAGCATTCCCTGCTTTCGTATAATTACGTAGTTTTGATTTAATGGTTGATATTCGAATGGAGAAAATTAAATCTGAAATTGGTGCTACTATAAAATAATTTAATTAAAAACTTTACCGTTCAAACGAAACCTTATTTTAAATTCCTATGAAATGACAACCTTTAATTATTTAGAACATTGTTATCGATAACAAATTCTTTATTTAAAAATTTGTTTTATAAGAAGACACAGTAAACCTACAAATTAATGGAATTGAGCCTGCTGATTGAAAAATATTTAATTACAGAATTTTTGTCGTTTTTAGAGCAGCTAAAAATTTTGATTTTCCCGTGGGGCAGGATTTCCAATTTTTTATTTAGAACGTCAAATGCCCTAAAGATTTGGCATTTAAATTTGTAAAAAAATCATTAAAAAGCTTGCTTAATTATTTCAAACGAATTTTCCTGGAATACCCAAATAAAATCAAACAATTAAGCTCGAGTTTTCCTAAGATTTTTGGCCTAAATTAAGTATTGTAACGAGTATCTCACCATTTTTATGGGAAGGTCCCACAGATTAGAAAAACGCGTGTAAGATCGAAACAACCATCGCATAAATACAGTTTTACTATGCTAGATAGAAGAGTTCAATTGCAATTCTCAAGAGAACATAGACCCTGGCAATTACGCCAAGTTTCTTTTCCTCGAGCAAGTCGAGATTTTGCCTAATAACGGTATTAAGGTCGTCTCAAAGTATGGACAAGGCGAGCAAAATGTTAACTCCCTTGCTACGGTGTAGAAAGGTCGATAATACAGTAATGGCTATAGCAGATGGGTTCTTAAGGTTTGCCTTGTCTCCGTCGTCTTCAAATCCCCTGTTATTAGCCTAAATTACAATTTATTTTTATGAAGATTTCGAATAAGTTTCCAGCACTTATTCTGGCAATAATCACACATTCTTTTTAAGAGAACAGAATTATTTTTTCACTTTTTCATTTCAGTCCTTTTATCCCTTACATTTCCAACCATGAAACAGCTTTCGTCTTATGATTTGTAAACTACTTATACAGAGAGACTTAAAGCACAGCTAAAATAGGTAAAGAAACTGAAAAATTACAAAAAATTGTTGGACATCATTATCATTATCAAAGGACTTTTGTTCTTGGGAATACTTCTTAAGGTAAAAGATCCGAAATTAAAAGTAAAAATAATTTTAGAAATTTGGTTTAGAACTAGAAAACTGTTTGCAAAAATAGTTTTTCTTTTCCGAATAATAGTAATAATAATTAAAGTTACACAAACATTTGAAAAAAATTATCATTTTAAAAGAATCGAACTTTTCGCTAATTTTGGCTTTTATTCTTAAATATAATTTGGGACATTTAAGCTTTGACAGCTTAGAATAATTTTTAGAGGAAAACGAGTCTCTTGGTAATTGTTTGATAATTAGAAAGATTGTTTCAAGGAAGACTTCTTTTACTTTGAGACCAGGAAATATTACAAAAAAAGTAATTTTAAGGTTAGAAATTTTTGAGAGAAAGTTAGTTTTAGACAAATGCCCAAAATTTTGAAAGAAATATTTGTTCTAGAAATAAATTTAAAAATCCATTTCGACAGAGTTCCAAATTAAGGAGTTTTTGTACTTTTTAATGTAGAAAATAATTTTTTTTAAATAGTTCTGAAATTAAAACTAAAAAAAAAAAACTTTTGTTGCGGACATAATTTTAGTAAAAACAAGCTAGAGCCTGCTTGGCCAGGGCTCTGACTCGGTGTGTCCGGCCCCCTCGACACTGTAAAGATATAAGAGGGGAAAAGAAAGACAGAAAGAAAAAAGAAAGAAAGTCTTCTTTTTGGAACTAGAAAACTGTTTGAAAGAAATGGTTTTTCTTTTGCAAATAATATAATAATTTCAATATTAGGAAAATGTTAAAATTTTGAAGAAAGACCGAAATCAGACAAGTATCTGGAGAAAAATAACGTTTCCTTTGGAAATTAAGTCGTAATCAAAAAACTGAAGGAAAACTAAATTTAATTTTGGAAATAATATCAAAACTAAAAAGTCTATTGGAAAAAGTTTGTTTTTACAGTTTAAAGAATAAAACTTTTTGACGAGATTTCTAAATTAGAGGAGTTTCTTCTTGAAAACTTAAAAGAAAACTAATTTTCTTTTTGAAATAGTTCTGAAATTAAAAGTAAAAAAAGAATAACTGTTCGTCTGAAAATGATAAAATAAGTTAGTTGAAGGAAAACTAAATTTGAAAAAGATTTCTAAAGTAGAAGAAGAATAGTTTTTCTTTTGGAAAGTATGTTTAAGGTTTGGAAGTAGTTTTAAGGTTAAATATCGATTGAAGTAAAACAAATCCTTTGGAAATTAGTTAAAAAAAAATAAGGTTAAAGTTAAAATATTGTTTGAATCAAAACTAATTTATTTTTAGAAATGATTTTGAAACTAGGACAGATTAAATAAATTCTTTCCAAAATTATTTTAGGGCTAGAAATTTTTGAAGTGAAACTGATTTTCCTTTTGGACAATTCAAAAGAATATTTTGGAAATAAATTTAAAGTAATAAATTTTTAGCAGAAATCTTTGCTACAGATTTCCAAATTAAAAATTTTGTAAAAAGGAATTTTGTTCTTACTTCTTACTTCTTAAATGAGAAAATAAAATTTTTGGTAATAATAATAATAATAATAATAATTTTATTTCCATTTAGATTTGCTTAACAAATGTTGGAAATTGTCACAGGAAAATAATAAATGTACATAATTACAACAATAACTAGTAGCTACATACTGGTACCAATCAAAACCTTTCATTATAGAAATCAGCTAAACTGTAGTAACATTTATCGATTAAAAATGACTTTAGTTCTATTTTAAATCGTTTGAAGCTCGGGATATTCTTAAATTTTAATGGCAACTGATTGTAAATTTTAGCTGAAGTAATCATAGGCCCTTTTGCGACTTTTGTTAGTCTATGAGCTGGAATATATAATTTATTTGCGGACCGGGTAACGTAATTGTTAATTTGACCACAGGTTGCGAACAGATTCCAACGTTTTCGCACATAACATGCTGAATTTAAAATAAGTAATGAGTAAACCGTCAGAATACCATGATGTTTAAAATAATAAACACAGGAACTACTAGGGCGAAGACGAAACATTGTCCTAATAATTTTCTTTTGCGCAACAAAGACACGATGAATGTCTGAGCAATTTCCCCAACAGAGCAAACCATAACATAGTATGGAATTAATACATGCATAGTAAAAGGTTTTAAGAGAGTCTACACCAACGCTATTTCGTAACTGAAGTAAGGCAAAGTTTTTAGAAGCAAGTTTTTTACAGATTTCGCTTATATGAGCTTCCCAGGATAATTTGAAGTCGATAGTGAGTCCTAGGAATTTTACATACTTACTTTGGACTAAAGAGTGGCCATTTCCTTTAACAAGTAAGCTGTATTGACCCGAATCTTTAGAGTTGTCAAAAAGAAGTAACTCGGTTTTCTGTTCATTTAGAGCAAGGCCATTTTGGAGACAAAACTGGGACATATCGTGGAAGCATAAAGATGCCTTTTTGCTGAGCACACTTACAGTTGGTTCGTTCACAACAGTGGACGTGTCATCAGCAAATAACGTAGTAAAATAATTTATATGTTTCACTATATCGTTGATGAAAATTAAGAAAAGGATAGGGCCAAGTATACTGCCCTGAGGTACGCCACTTTTTACCATAAGCGAATCGGAAAGATATGTACGACCATCTTTACACAGTTTTACGACTTGAGTTCTACCGTCCAGATATGATTTTAACCACATTTTAGAAAGCCCGCGAATTCCATATATTTCTAATTTCATCAGTAATAAATTATGGTTTATGGTATCGAAAGCACGGCTGAGATCAAAGAAGATACCAACAGATTTCAATTCATTGTCGAGGTTACTTAAGACTTTATTGTAAAAAGAAAGGAGAGCGTCTTCAGTATTTCTGTTTTCACAGAAACCATACTGCCTGTCTGTTAAAATATCATACTTACTGAGAAATGACAATAATCTAGACCTAAAGGCCTTTTCGTATATTTTTGAGAAACCTGACAAAAGAGCAATAGGTCGATAATTTTCCATTCTCGAATAATCACCTTTCTTATAAACTGGTACTACGGCTGCAGATTTCAAATTCTTGGGAAATACTCCACTCGAAAAAGATATATTTAAAAGAAATACCAAAGGTTTTACAATGTGTTGTGATACTTCTTTTAAAAGAGAGAGAGTTCTGGAATTAAAAGTAAACAAATTCATTTGGAAATAATTTTAGCAAACAAACCTAATTTTTTTTGGAAATAAATTTAAAGGTAGAAGGCCTTTTAAATAAAATCTTTTTCGACAAATTTCCACAGTGTGAGAGTTTTCTAAACAAATAATTTCCTTCTTGCAAATATTTCTTAAGTTAGAAAATCTTTTGGAAGAAAATTTATTTTGAACTAAAAGAATAAATAGCCGTTGTTTTTGGAAATAATTTTAAAGAAAACACAAAAGACTTCTGAAAAGAATCCTTTTTGAAATAGTCTCTGAAGGTTTCCAAAGTAAAAAAACTGTGTGAAGAAATAATAGTTCTTAATTTGCGAAAAATTTTAATGGAAAAATGTTTGAAAATTTTTCTTTTAGGAAAAATTTCGAAATTGGAGAAGTTTCTGAAGAAAAATAATTTTCTGTAAATTAAAAAGATTTTTGAAAAAAATAAGTTTCCAGCACTTATTCTGGTAATAATCAAAATTAGTTTTTCACTCTTTCCTTTCAGTTCTTTCCTCCCTTACAATTTCAAGACTGGCTGAAATAGCGTTCGTCTTTTGATTTGTGTATTACTTATAGGGAAGAAAGTTAAAGCACAGATGAAATGGGTAGAGAAATGGAAAGATTACAAAAAATTGTTGTAGATCATTAAGGATTTGGTAGAAATAAAATATAAAAGCTTGGCATTATCCTAAATAGCCTGTTGGATCTAAAATAAATTCTAGAATAGGTAGAAATAACCTTTTCACACACACAAAAAATGGAATAAAATACTCAATGAAAAAGTAGTGATACAGGGATAGGATTGTCCCGAAGTCCCTTAAGCGCATATGAGATTCAGGGGCCACGTTATCTTTGTACAACCGAATAGATTTTTTTTCTCTTTTTATAGGTTTTCTCTTAGTAAAATCGTGTGTTTAATGATGATACCACATATTTTTGGTAAAACAGTATTTCGTTTTTTTAATATAAAATGTAACCCCAATTAATTTAATTTATGTTTTGGTTTCTGCGCTACAAATTTTACCATAAACATTTTATTGTACAAACAAAGAAGTCGTATTTTTCTAATGCCAATCTGAAAATTAATTTAGAAAGCAATCATTTAGCTTTAAAACCCACTGAAATGTATCTGAATTTTCAGCCTTGTATAAAAACAGCAATTTCATTTAGAAAAAATAATTTCAAACAACATTTCTCGACAAAGAAATATAAATGTGGTTAGGCTATTTTATTTGGCTTTTAAAATGGAGTTTTCAAACCGAAAATTGACTTTTATGTAAAAATACATTCTGTTTTCGAAACGATTTGATTTCAGCGGCGTTGCAAAGGAAATCGTGTGAAATAACACAAGAACGTCAATTTTAAAATCACCAAACTGCGTTGTTTACTTTGGATTCTGACTGTTTCTTTAAGATTTATTTCGTCGACTTTAAAGAATGACATCTTAATCGCAATATATTTTAAGTTTAAGTATTTGGAATTTTCTTTTGATTTTCTATGACACACAATTTGTTGCATCAATTTCTCAGTTTTGTAGATAGTTTCAGACGTAAATTAATACGTAAAAAATTTCAAGGAAGATTTAAATTAGTACATAATTAAGCACGGAAAAAATAACGTAGATAAACCAAAAAAGAATTTGAACTTCCCAACTAACTTGATACTCAAGTTAGTTTCACGGAATAAAATTTACACCGAAAAACTCTTGTCGCGGCGACAATCATGGAAAACTAAATAAATAAACAGCTTGTTTTATCGCTGCAAGAGTGGGTCTGATGAGGCCATACATGAGATAAGACATTTTATAGAACTTCTTATGACATCTTAAGGGTTTATAGAAGAGACATTTACGCCGGTATTCATGGCCTTGTTAGTGCCTCACAAAATGAAAATAATTTCAGCAAACTTCGGATTTATATTCGGGCTAGTTTTTAATCTGTTATTGAAAAATTTATTTAGTAGTTTTTATTTAAAAATCGACAATGAGTTTTTACTGAGTAATTTCAGCACAAAGGAAATTTCTAGGTAGGAGAAAATATGAAGCCCTTTACAACTTTCGCAAGGTACTAATTTTTATAGCCATAGTAACAAAGTAATGTTTTGGATGTTTTAAGGTCTTGAGAGTATACAGTTTTATACTTTGTAAAACTTCTGTGTGTGGTGCTAAAACAAAGACTGTTCCCTTTTATTGGTTGTATTTGTATGATATACAATTGTAACTTCGTTTCTTTAGAATTTTTCCTTATTTATCAAAAATTCTTGAATATTTTATGGTTATATTTGGTACGTACGCAGTTTTTATTCGGCAAATTCATTGCAATACATCTGTAGGAAACCTTAACCTTTACAATATCTCACAATCAATGGCAGCTTCGTTAGATATCTTATTAAAATTGTACGCTGTATTCCCAATAACTGCCGTTCTGGGAACAACGGAAAAAAACCCACGTGTGCAGTTCTCCTTTTGCAATTATAATTCCTCTGAAATCTTCCATTTTGCAACAGTTAGTGTATTTTAAGAACCAATTCAGCGCAGTATATGAATAATAATGCACCGCTGCATTACTGGTTTTAATTTACCGGAGCTTATTAAAAAAATACCATGTTGGAGCTTTGTGTAAAATATGCAATATTATTTTAGTTCCGAGAAGAAATGTAAATTATTAACTAATTTAACAATGAAATCTAGAAACTCCGAACTTCAACATTTGACATAATACTACACCCCCGCTGAAAATTATTTTCTATGACGTAAGCTTGAGCTTTCGTGTACCATGCCGACAACAAATTCCAGAAGAAAGAACGAACCATTGAGAATTTTCATATCTTTCTTAAATTGCCGACGGTTCTGAGGCGGAGTACGACTGAATGTGGATAATTTTCCACGGAAATAACGCCAGTTGTTTAAGGTCTCGTTAACGCTTTCGTAAACTGATTTGTATTTTTTTAAGTATTAAACACATCGATTTGTACTCTCACTTTCGCCTCTTACTTTATTTTTTTCAATGCTTTTAATAATGCAATGTTTAAAACCTTAGTTTAAATTTTGTTGCGGGTTACATTCCCATTTCTTACAAACGGGCTTCTCAGACATTGTTATTTAAATTCTAAAATATGTGTGGGTAATTAAGAAGCTGGAACGTCTTAAAGTAATGCATATATTTTCACGTGGCTTTTAATTTGAATACCCTCTACAGCGAGATGAATCATCGTAAAGTAGAGAGGATTAACTCCCACGAAGAAGATGCGCAACAAAGTGAAAAAACTTACCTTATTTTTTAACTTTCCACATGCTCTTCCTTTCCAAATTCGCTGTAAAAATTTTGGTAAAGATTTTTTAATTTAAAAAGGCGAAGGGCCTAGTTTAGCTTAACTCGATGGGTTTTATGTAAATGAATAAAGCCAGGAATTAGTTTATAAAGCTAACTGTTTAAAAGACACAGAAAGCAATGCCCGCTGAAATCTGACCCTCCTTCGCGGACAGCTTTTAACCGAGATGTTACATCCGAGGTATTCTTAACGACCTCCAGAGCTCTCCGCGAAAGCTCCCTCGTTCCACTGTGTAATATGAAGGCGACCCTGAATTATTATAGCATGTTACAGCAAGCTGCGCTCGCGACTCGAAGTTTCCGGAAGTTTACTGAAAATAATAAACACAAGGAGCGTCAACGGTTTTTTGACGATTTGTAAATATTCGCCGCCACAAATGATTCCAAATTTTCGTGTTATTGTGCGAAAAGGGCGTTTAAATTAATTTACAAATATTTAGTAATCTTAATAATCACAAGGTCTGGGTATAGACAAAAAAAGCTCATTACGTTCACCCGCATTCCCTCATGCCAAAAAGCTTTGGTGTAAGACTAAAACAATTCCTACATCTCTTAAGCTTCTTATAATTATTGTGTATCCTGAAATCAATCATGAAATTTTTGTGTGTTTTTATTAAATTCCACACCGGCAAATTTAGGAAAAATAATTCAATACGCCCTTTTTCATATCCTCTAAAACGCTTCACAGTATCCAAATATATTCTAAATTGCAAATAACTTCGGAATTTTTCAAAGGTATAAGAAAAGCTGATTTAGAAAATCATATAAATAAATGCTACAAATTATTCCTAAACCAAATTCCTGAGCTTTATGAGAAACGTAGCCGTTGAAGTAAGTATTTTTAAATATTTCAGGCTTGGGAATTCAGAATACGAAATTTTTCAGGTTATTGATGATGGGGATAACTGAAATGCTTGCTGAAAAGGGAAGCAGAAGGAGGTACATACGCCCAACTGATCAGGTGCAGAGTTTACTAAATATATGTGTGCGTGCTCTGAGTGTAAGATGGTTGTTAAGTACGTGTAAATTTGTTTGCCGGTTTTCGAATGCTTTAATTGGAATAAAATTCTTATAAATTTTTGAAAAAGAAACTTACACACAAAAACATGTTTTACTAAATTATAACCAAAAACAGCATCATCATTTATGGACTGGTTAGGGTTTCCACGTACGATTTTTGCTGAGTTTCTAACTTTATAAATTCGATAAAATACACGAACGCTGGTCTAAATACGATATCGGAAAAGGTGCAAAAGGAAATTGAAAATTGAAAATAACAGCTTGTAAGAGATCTGCGATCTGCAATAAAACACCTCCACTAATTGATAACAATAATAAAAGGCTAAATAAGCTCTGTTATTAAATTACAAAGGCCAAATTAGATATTTTTTTGAAACATTGAACAGACTGAAGACAAAGAAGCGTTCATTAAAAAATAACTTTTAAGATCTGAGATTAGTCAAATATTTAACAATCATAATAAGTTTTGTTGTTAAATTACAAAGGCCGAATTAAATATTTTTGTTTTGACAGGCTGTGGGTGATTAAAGAAGTGTTTATTAAAAAATAATTATTAAGGTCTAAAATTAGTCAAATATATAAAAATATGATTTTCCAAATTTATTTTGTAATTTACATTAATTTTTATCTTTTTTTTCTAACACTAATATCTTATACTGTTTCTATGGTGAATAAGAGCTCACTTGTTATACAGCCTTTAAAATACGCTTTTCTCTATAAAATACGTCGTCAATGACAACGTATTTTATGGGCCTTTAAAATACGCCTTTCTCTATAAAATACGTCGTTGCCTAGCAATCTTCGCATTTTATGTATTGTGACGCGTCTCAAATAATAATTTATTAAATAATATATTAGTGTTAGATCTTGAAGACAACTCGTGTTTTATAGTTTAAAAATCTCGGTCTATCAAATCCTCGGCTCACTTCGCTCGCTCGGATTTGAACTACGACCTTGATTTTTAACCCTTCTATAAAACACTTGTTGTCTTAATAGCTATAAGTAAACAAGGTGAAATTTTGCTTCTTAAAATATGATTTTGTTATGCGTGAAAAGTTGTCTAAAAAATTTAGTAAAAAAAACTTGTTGGGGTTTTAAATCGGTAGCTTAACTGACAATATTAGAATGCAATCTGTGTGAAGTATGGGGAGAAAATGAAATCATTGACAATATTTGCCCGGTTAAGCCAATATTGGTAGAGAATCGGCCGAATCTTCTGAGCCAGAATTTTTCAATTTACCCGAAGGGACATCAAAGGACAACAAAATCACATTCTACCATAGTAGATTCAAGTGGTGTAACCTTTTTAGAACGTACACTTTTTCCTTCCTCATTTTATTTTAAGATTCTTATTATGATTTAGTTTTCAAGTATTTGCGCTATTAGTTATACGCTTTTAAAATTCAAGAGCGCTCGCGTGTAAAATCCCGAAGTAAATTTACGATAATCCTATATATTAGAGAGATCTTGTTTGTTTTTCTATCAAGTTCCATTCTGCGATTTTCAGCGGAACGATCGTAATTTACTTCGAACACTAAATCGCTACTGCTCGAGTCATGAAAAGAAACCTTTATTGTTCAACTTGTAACACTGTTATTTTATTACTCCCACCCATGCATTAAACTAACTTGTCAATAATATTTTAGGCAGATTACTTGGATTACTTTTACTAAAAATATTTAAACATTTATCCGTCAAACGGTTACGCTGCTAATCACTTCAAGGTTGTTGTATTCAGAATCCACTTCAAGAACGATCTGTTTCCTTCTATTTCTGAATAAAAATACCCGCAAGTTAAACGACCGAGTTTCTTTAGTAAGTAGCAGTTATCT
This sequence comes from Melanotus villosus, assembly GCA_963082815.1. NCBI lineage: Eukaryota > Metazoa > Arthropoda > Insecta > Coleoptera > Elateridae > Melanotus > Melanotus villosus. The sequence goes on along the minus strand of OY720427.1, from coordinate 36,568,002 downwards.
CTGAAAAGTAGAAAAATCGCATCTTGAAGTTATAAACTCTTTTACTAGATACGGCTTTTAAGTTCTCAACTTTTAGTCTCTCGCTTATTTTTGTAATTTCATTTGGATGTATGTCAAAACTTCTGTTAAAGTTTGTGCATTTTATGTCTCATTTCATCACGCAAGCCATTTTTTAAAAATCCAGTCGGCCAAACTTTTGCAAAACAACTGTCAAGTTCTTAAATTAAATATTTTAGCTAGTTTTTAAAACAATAATTAGAAATGTCCTGTCATAATTCATAAACTGGAATAAATTTCCATTAATAATAAGATCGATTTTAGAGATTCCCTGTCACTTACAAATCCATGCATGAATTTCATGCAGCAGTAGCGATTAGCTAGATACGAGACCACAACAGAAATTCAGTATCAACTGTATCCACAACTACCACGGGCTTCGTAATTTATATTGACGGGCCTGTATTGTTAGGCTGTAATACTACTAAAGTTCAGCAAAGCTTTGCTTGATATTGAGTTACTAATTGCAATGGCGGTAATAAAATGCCATATTTATTATTTCGTCGCAATAGAAGCCCCAAAAAGTATCAAAAAGCACAGATTTCTCCTTTAATTTGGACTGTCAATGAATAACAAACTTCCAGGTGCCGAATTTAATATAAAGCCAGACGGTTTTCAACACAATTGATTAAAGTGAATGTCAAAGTTTCATGTGGCATTCTAATTGGATAAATTGACTTTTCAAATTAATTAGTTTATGTCAAATTAAACTATGGAAAGGCTTTGACCCAAATATTCTGAATCCTGAAAATTTTGGTTTATTTTTCATAGATTTCAGCAAAAATTTGAAGCATTTTTAACTAACACTCGCCCGTCATAAAATATGATGCGCTTGTATTTATTCTTTTTAATTTTGTTCCCAAATAGACGCTCCATATTCAGTTGTTCGTTTATAAATCGCAAATTGGAAATATGAAATCGAAGCATTAGTTAGTGTTGCATAAAATTTTTTGCAGGATTCATAATTATATAAATTCCTCGTTTGTGAAAAAATCAGGAGTTTATTTTTCATTTAATTTTTAATTAAATGGGATTTTTAATGGAGTCTAAAAATACCTTACAAAATATGATGTCAATGAACTGCTGCATGCATTATAAAAAGAAGTATTTTTAACCCAATTTGCTTTGATGTTTGTGCTGCAACATGCCACATGCAATTTTCGTTCAACATTTTCCTTTTAAGTCAATTTTAGCTTTTGCCACCTTAAAATCTCTTTAGGAGCAAAATAGACTATTTTCAAATATGTAAAATCCAGCAGTTACCTAGTTGATAGTAAACTGTTCTAATCCCTGCTTATTTACGTTGGGACATAAACCGAAATTAACCATAACTTGGTTTTATTAACTCTCATAGAGCAAGGACCTAACTGTGATTGATGGTTTCACAACAAATAAACATACACGGTGTAATTAAATTGTATTTCTTTCGTTAATACACACTATGTTTGTAGAGTTCAAAAATAACAATGATTCGAGCAAATTGCATTTGTGTGTACGTACACATGTATTTCAGGTTGAAAATTTAACAGAATATTGCTACAGTTTGAAAATTTCGAGCTGCATTTTACGATTTTACGGATTAAAAGGTTTACCTTATATCACACATGTGCTGTACCAAGTAAAATGGGCGATTTTATGATTATCGTCCACGTTTTAAGGATGTTGTGTTTTTAACCTGTCGATACTTCAAATAAATTCCTGTATTTTTGAAGAATGTTGGGGAAGTCTGCTTTTACTTTTTTAATCTGTTGACGCTCATTTGATAGCGAAGGCCGTTTCTTGTTTGTACCAAGCTTAAGACTTGATTTTAAAAAGGTCTTTTATGATACTAATAATAAATCGTGTTAATTATTAAAAAATTAAAATGGATAATTATTGTTAAGTTATTATTAAGGATTTAGAAACTACACGAGTAATATTGACTATAATTTCTGAATAAACAGATTATTAAAAACAGAAATGATCTCACTCGACCTGCGTGTTGTGCGAGTGAAGAGATGAGTGTGAAACAATCGTTCCAAGACAATTTTTATCTATTATGTTGTTTACAATTTACAAATATGAAGACACTAGACACCGTACAACCTTAAAGTGTTAAGCTTTTAAACAATAAGTTTCCTTCACTACCATAGTATTGGGCCGAAGTTTAACTTAAATCAATAATTTAAGAATTAAGCCAAGCCTCCCTTCATTTAAATTCTAGTTTAAGTCTGATTAAGTTAAGCCTGAGCTTAAACCTGTACAAATTATTGAATTCAATACAAATAATAAATTAAAGCTTAAGCTAAACTTTAGTTCAAGGCGGTTTATTTTAGACCTTAAGTGTAGCGACTTATGACTATCAGATGTAAGCTAAACTTTAACTTAAAGTGGCTTAATTTACATAGAGATTAAGTGCAGCAACATTTGCCTTTATGGTTTAAGCTAAGCTTTAGCTTGAGGCTGTGTAGTTTTGCTTAAGTGTAGCAAGATTTAGCTTTAAGGTTTAAACTAAACTTTATCCTAGGCGACGTAATTTACAGCTTAAGCTTAATTCGGCTTAATTTAAGACTTAAGTGCAGCGAGATTTGGCTTTAAGGTTTAAACTAAACTTTAGCTTAAGGCGGTTTAATTTAGAGGTAAACATGGACCAGTTTAAAGCTTAAGTGTAGCAAGATTTGGTTTAAGATCTAATTTAAACCTATTTAAGCTACAACTGAAGCCACTCAACAAATGAATCGTATGAGTTGTTATACTGAATATTGAAATGTAAAAATAATAGTGGTGAATAGCATAAAATATTTAATTTAATCTTAAACCTACGTATATAGAATCCAAGTAATCATTTATTATTATTATTATTTAATTTGCATAGAATATTAGTCTAAAATACTGACGAGGATTTTATGATAAATTAGTCAAAGTTCAACACAAAATGATATTTTATAATAGGATAATTCATACTTTAAGCAAGCTCGATATACAGAATGAAACTGAAATAACTTACGCTAAAAACGGGCTTAAGCAATAACTCAACTTAAGCCATTTTAAAATAGGCTTTAAATCATAATTTAATCACACTTAAGTTATACTGAAAAACCTACTTTGAGCTTTTAGCCGACTGAATTTTTGCTTTTTTTACATCCTTTCAATATTTTTAATAATGGAAACTAAAAATAAAGGAAGAAAGCTTTTAGTTAATAAGTGACCCGACTAGTTTTTTCAAAAATAAATAAACAAAAAAAATATATATTTTAGGAGATTGTAATTTTCTGTATTTATTTAATAATTAAAACACCAACAAATGTGATGTCTTTTGTTGTGTCGTTGTGGCTGTCTGTGACATACTTTCATACGATTTTAATTATTTAATTATAGTAAAAAGGGTTTACATATTAATAGCCCTTTATTATAGTTGCTCTTTGAAAAATATTTAATTAATCACATTTCAAAAATGTTTACCATCTACCCCAGATATGCATTGCCAAAGCGTTATTTGGGAGTTGCCATCAAAATTAATAATCTCGACTTTTATATCACTTTTGTTAAAAATAAAGAGAAAATTAAATAGAAGTGTTAATTTAATTGAAAATATCATGCTGTTCCGTAACACTGGCAAATTTTAAATCCCCTAATAAAATCAGTTTTAGTTTAGGGCTTAACTGAAATGCCAATAAATTCCATTAAGCCCTGACAAAACATGCAAATTTAAAATGTGACCGAGAAGATCGTTTTATTAACGACACTGGCCATTTCAGGGAAATATTATACGCATCAGGGCGCCAAATGAAATTTTTAAGTATTTACTATTTAAGTTAAATTTATTTATATTTGTTTTAAAAAGTAAAGAATTTGGCCAAAATACCAGGCGCAAAGTTTCAGTTCAGGATTTTTATTTCGGACATTTTTCTTTGCTAATAAAATGCTAAATACCCTGAATATAATAAGTTAAGCAGTTTTGAAAAATAAAATGTACTTAACTTGAGGGAAAAAACATAAACAGCTTAATATATTTAAAATACTTTTTAGACTTATAAAAAGGGAATATTAACCAACATCACACCAAATCTTTTGTGTCGATAAATAACTGACAAACATAATAAAAACTGAGCACTCGTATATCGAGAACTAAACAAATTTTGAAAGTAGGATATTAGGTCTTGGAGTAGAACCCGAAACGATAAGCGACCCTGACATAATTCATTTTGCAAACATATTTTCAGACGGGCAAGGAGAACATCCTGTCAAAATTCTGCGAGGGAAGTGTAATTCAGTTTTACAAGGTGGCAATGCAAATCAATTTTAATTGCAAAAGTAACTCTAACTAGCATGGTGTTATTTAATAATTAATCGTAGTAAACGAAATCGAAAAGAATGGCCTTTTGTGGAAGTTCGCAATTTATTTCTTATGTTCCAATCGATTTCGATTTCGCCGACCACCACGGTCAAATTATGGCTATTGCTACACATATAAAGGAAATATTTTAGTTATAATTGGATTATGGCAACCCTATTTCCCGAAGTGGTGAATCAGATAGGTTGATCTGTATGCGGGAGAAATAATCGAACACAAGAAATATCCGGCATACAAATCTCTCACTGATGAGATGAACCGACGTTTCTAAAACACACCCTTAGCTAGTTTCTGTTACAAAAGCTATTATCCTTCGCACGTTTAGATCATCTTCTCTAATCTAATACCTTCGACACATCCCTATCTTCGCATATTTAAAATAATACTTTCAGGGAGGGTTATTCGGTAACGAAATGAAAACAAATACATCAAGTTTACCTTAAAAAGACGCAGTATGTTCGCCACCATAATGGAAACAACGCTAAAGGAAGCTCCGATGACCGCTGTAACTGGCTTGTGGGGCACATAAACAGGTGGCCTTCCTGAATCGCATTTGTACTCGGACATGTCCTGAAAAAAAGTCAAAAATTAGCTTTCGTCGGCTTTAAAGAATCCTTAGAGAAGCGCACAGAAACTGTAAATTTACCAAACTTCGCTTTCAAAGCGAAGCTTGAAGTAAAATTAATCTTAGGCATTAATGAACCACATTAATAATACATAAAAGCTTTATAGCCAAATTTTGGTTTGTCAGGAGTTAAATCTGTTGCATTTCTAAACTTTAGTTTTTCCATTAAAAGAGATGAATGGTAAAATATTATCTACCGAACAAGGTTTGCTTTTGCCCTTGCTCTTTCGATGTGTGTTAAATTTAATACAATGGATCAGCTTAATTACTGTTCCTTTAAAGAAGCTGCTCGGTGTTTTGATTATATTTCTCACACATGAGTCAGCAGGTTTATATTCAAGGTCCGCTGTAGTTTTTATCAGCTAACTGCCCTTCTGAATATTTACTTTTATAATCCATTAAGCTTTCAAACAAAGTTAGAACTTTAGTCCACTACACGACAAATTTCATACTTTTTATTGCAGTTTCAAAATTACCATTTAAAAGCCAGGACAAAAGGACAAAACTCCCTGCTTTTAATAAACTAAATTTAAATAAATGATTTTTTTTAAATTGCCTTCTGTGCTTAACAGCTGAATATGTAAGCATGCTCAGTACAAGGAACTTGCTACAACAATCATAGATTTAAACAAAAGTTGAAGTTGAAACGTAAAATAAAAGATTCAGGTTTTTCAGACTTGTCTAAAATAAAATCATCTCATTTCACCTAGAAAATCCTTTTCACTAAACAATTTAGACGAAACAAACAGGTTAAAATGCGATTTTCTCACAATTTGGAATTTTCCCTCGTCTTTGTGATTAAACCTGAAAACAGTTCACCTTGAATTCCTCAACCCTTTTCATGATTATTCTGTTTCAGCGGGTAAACCGCGACCAGGTCAGCAGTATTTTACTATTTCTCAATCTAGTTCGCTTGTTTGTCCGTCTTGAAACTTTTCCAAATGCCGCATTAAATTATTCTGTTTTGTCTTTGTTACAGGAAAATAAGCACACCTTGCATTATTCCTGAAGTGATGAAAATTCAGTATGTTTCAAGACGTTTCTGAACTGTTGCTGGAATTTTTATAACGTGTTTGTTTGTGATACCAAAGTACTGTTTCGAAGATTCATTAACTGAACTGTAAAGTTCATGTATTTTGGCACAACTCCTAAGTTTCTTCGATTTCTGCCACATTAATTTTTTTCAAGCTTTTCACAATCTGTCATTGTACTAAGGGTTAAAATACCATAAAATGCCCAAGAACGAAATTAAACGGATTGCTTAAAATCAATAATTCGTTAAAGATGTTACGGAAGATCTGAAACGATTATTATCCTGTCTATTATAAGTCGATCAATATCTCGCATACGCTGAACGGAAAACCGACTGTAAATGTCAGTGGGTTAGATTGACGAATAGTAATAGAAGTCAAAGAGAACATCTGGGGATCTTGATATAAACGACGCATTGTTATTCACTTAAAAGTGTTTCAACAGATAACAAAAACAATTGCGTACTGAAAAAGCTTTTAGCGACGCTGAATTTGGGAAACGTCGATATTTCCTGCCTACTTGCTGGAAGATTTGTTTACTAACAATGCAACACAGCAATTTCGATTAATTATTGGCTTATTATTAATTAACACGTATTTCAGAAGTTTTACCTTCAGTTGTCAGGTTAAAAGCGTTTTGTAAATGTGGTTAAATGAATGTCAACTCTTGCATTAGTTGTCAAATACCTTCATCGAACCAAAACCTTAAGTTTCCGTAACTAAGGATTCAACTTAATCAAAGGTTAATTCAGAAAGTGACCGATGCCCTGAATTAGTTTGTCCTGAATAATCTTAATACATAATTTAAATTAACTCTAGAAATTGTAAGCTAAATTCAAGTAGTTTCTAATTCTCTTTTAGTATTCAATTAAACTAAGTCAAACCAACTTTGGGATAATTTTACGAAAAAAATTGATTTATCGGTTTACCCTAATTGACTTCCATTAAACAAGATGGGTTTATAACTGAAATGATGAAGCGGTATGTGGCTAAAACCAAATTTAAATTAGATGCAAAGCAAGCGTATTTAGAAGCATCAGCAGCTTGATTAGTAAGATAACTGCGACTATTAGGTTATCGCCTTACGAACGTTTTCAGAAAATATCGTCAACTCCCAAGTTTCGTCTCTCATTTTAATCTGAAGAACCGCTTGAATTTAAGTTACAGGGTTCGTTTAGATAGGATTTATGTGAGCAGATAAAAAAAATCTTAGTAATCACGAACTCCTTAATAATTTTCCAAGAATACGAGACACACTGACACAATATCTACTTGCTTTTATAATTTAAATTTGGGAACCTGTAAGTCGGCTTAGATATTTATTGATAACTAAGTTTATTGGAATAAATTTTAAAGGTATTTTCAAGGTAATGCTTTCTCTACTTTAAATGAATAACTCTGAAGCGAAATGCGCTTTGTATTTGAACTTTGTGAGAGTATTAGTATCTCTAGAAATGATTTTCAGTATGAAGTTTTGTCAATGCCAATTTTCAGGTCTTTGAAGATATTATTTTTCTAATTAACTGAATGTATTCATAATAAGTAACAAAACCAAAGCTTCTTCGATCCTAAACGAACATTTATATAAATCGCATCATTTTCTACACACTAACTCATGAATCCAAGCTATTCACATCGTTTCCTTTTTGGAATGTGTTGTCCTCTACAAAAAAGTAATGATAAACGTCTGTCCGCCTGTTTTATATCTTTACTTACATAACTTTCGCTTTTTGGATTTTATGTGCTTCATACCATCCCTGCGATAAAAAGACAGTTTTGAATTTCAAAACTATTATGGGCCATTCCTTGTTGAAGAGCTGAAGATTTTATTTTATTGCTGGAAGATTTTGGGCATTTTTATAATTTCCAGATAAATGTAAACCTTCGATTTCTTTTGTAGTTGATGAGAAACTTGCGCATATTTGCCTTTAACTATTTGTACTTTGAATTTCTCAGCCTGCATTGACTTTTCAACCTATTTGTTGCTGCCATTTTTTCTTATCCTAGGAAGAATATTAACAGTTTCCACGGATGTTTCAAACCCGAACTATTTGCAAAGCCTTTTTCCTAAGTTCTTCCGAAATTATTTAACTAACGATGGCTTTTTGCAATTCTGTTTAAAATGTTAATTCATTTCTAACAAAATGAACCTTCTATATAGAAAAGCGTAGTTTCCTTTAAACTTTCTTAGTTTTCTTAGCCGAAGGCGGTCACTCCAGCAGTGCAGCTCCCATAAAAGGCAAGTTTTAGTTTTAAACTAACAAAATCGAGGACTTAATGATGCCTAAACTTGAAGATATTATTTAATTTTCCTAAAACAACCCTCGAGCTTGTCTTCTGTTAAAACCAGTACATTTATACTTCTGTTTTGGGTATTTCGTCACCAGTTGCCACAATATAAATTAAATTAAATTAACATTCTACTTGTTAATTTAATTTATATTTTAACTGGTGGTGAAATACTCATTTTAGAAATCTCGACACTACAAACTTTTAGGAAATATTATTTCAAATATTTAACATTGATTTAAACGTCTTTACTATTGTTCAAAACTTAGCAAAAAAAATGACAGATCAGTTGATTGTTAACTTAAAGCGCGCCAAAAATCACAGTTTCGATATACATCAAAATGTATTAGGTCTGAAACGTTATCCATCAACCCCAAGATGTTGTCAGAATCTAAACTTAAGGACTAGTATAACAATGTGTTTGGGTTCCAGTCTATTTCAGCTTCTGGAAGCTGAAACTACCCCAACGCCCCAAAACCGATTGAAACTCTCTGTCGTGTAATTTTGATGTAGTAATGTATTATGCTGATACCGAGGCAATTAAGGTTTACCAAAGGTCGTCCTCTTGGGAGGATTATTTCGTTTTTAGGTGATTTGGCCTTGGTCCTTCATCACCTGGGTTTTGACACTGATTAAGGACTTTGAAGAATCTATATGCTTCAATTCTATCGAATTAATCGCATTGGTTGATTGATTACAAATTAACTGCACATTTCAGAATAATATTACGCAATGTTTTATTAAATTTTTGCAATTTGGGCAAAGTGTTTTCCCCGTTTCCTAGTTTTCTTAATGAAGTGCTAAGTGTCACGTAAAACGAAGTTCTGGGTTATTTAAAACGGAAAAGGTTAAAATACAGTCATTACATTAATTGCAGCGTAGCTGAGTATTTTATAATTAATTACATTTTGAGGTTCAAAATGAATAGTCTTGCAGTCACAAAGGAATACCCCTTGTAGTGAATACCCTCTAATTATATTGGCAAAAACAGATAGGTCGACGCCTGATTCTACTCCAATAATACCTTCGGGTTTATGCGTAATTTTAATTATTATATCACATCAGCTACCTTATCAGCCTTCACAGAATTTTTTCCTACAATTATTTTATTAATGCATGTAAACGCAGAATCTTAGTGATTTCAGTTGCTTACTTTACAAACCAGGAGATTCAGTTTATTAAAAGAAACCCACAACTAATGAACGGAACAAGCTGTACATTAAAGAAAGATTTTAATAACAGTAAACACAACTTTGACGTCATTCAGTAGCTAACTAACAGATTAAGAAACTTCGCAAGTTTTGTATCTGCACGAGTTTTCCCTTCTTGGGGCTAAATCCAAGGAAGAATAGACAGTCATGTTTGTTTTCTGACATATGTCACTCCAAAGTATATGTTTTACTAAATATACAGACAGAAGCGTGGGCCCTGAAACTTTCCTCGATGTTTTTGTTTTATTCTTTTAGTCCCATATTTGCTGATATTTAGCATCAATTTTGTTCTTACTAAAACAGTTAAACCCGCTGCCTTTTTTATAGTACCGTATTACCATTTCAAAACAAATTAAATTCAGCAAAACTGTTGAAATTCGAAGGATTTTGCACAGAGTTAAATAGACTCAATCTGAAGCATCAACGTTGTTAGCAACTTTAGTAACTGCATTATTTGATAAGCGAGCAAACTTCTAGAGGTGTAATTGCAGAACTAGTTAGATGCAGAGGAATTCAGATTGTTTTCAACTCTCGTCTCTATCACCTGCCAAATATGTAAATGATTATCCTATAGAAATACATTTGTAGGAAATTTCCCCTTTTAGTAGGACAGCAAAATAACCAGCAACCGAGTAAGCTAGTTTGTTATTGTCAAGAGGTCCAGAAAAAGGTTGTTAGATTATTGTAAAAATTCAAGTAAAGCATTATAAGTCCTTGTAAGCTTCTAAATTTTGCTAGTCGAAACTTTCGTAAAGTGTATTTATTGGTTAAATGTATAAAAATAGATTCAAGTGATACAAAGAACAGATCTTAATTACGCAATGAAGGAGTTTTAATTCAATTAGCTTTGTTTACAGCAATAAATTCCTCCCTTTCAGAAAGTTCTTAATTTTATTATAGCAGCCCTTATTACATCCAAATATACTACAAAAGTAGATGAAAATCTACCACTTTACCTGACATGTTGATACGAATAATGCGACGTCTGATCGTTTCTCATAAATCACTAACCTAACGCACCAAGCAGAAGTAACAAGGTTTGTGATCGATTTAGGTAATTCAGAGTATAACAAAACCACAAGCAAGCCTGTAATGTGCATCTCCATTCAGGAAAGCAAAACGATTTGCTAAATTGCTAAAAATAAAATAAGTGGCCACAGCTATTGCTTAACGACCATTCAGAGAATCCTGGACTTAAAACTTCTTGAATAAACCACGAAAACTTTTAGACTTTAGTTTAGGTTTATATATTTTAAATGTAGATTTAAAATTATTACATTTTAAAAGTTGTAATTTAAGGAAAGCTTTGTAAGGGTGAAGTGTCACTTCTCTTTTTCTGCTAAATCCTAAAAGATGATTTGGTATTATACCGCTGACCGAAAGTGGGTGTATTATACTAAGAGGGTTGTTGATACATCTGAAATATGTGACATAATACGAACTGAATAACAAGCTGAACCCTACTTATTTAGAGTATCAATTTATTGATCTTCGTGGTTTATAATCCGAGCTAATGTTGAATTTTAAATTTGGTTTTCCTTGCACAATTTCTACACCGCGTTATATGGAAATATTTATGGTAAATTTAGTGAAAATAAATTTAATTGTTAGTGCGAATTAAGCGATTTTCAGTGTAACATTATAATCCAGAATTAGTAGAAACTGACTGTATGTTCCAGGATAAAATTAGTGTTCACCCCACATCACATAAATCATCATTTCTACATAAACTAATATAAATGCTTCCAACATAATTAACAGTGCGGACGCATAATGCCTCAAATTTAATCGGGAAACATATTGCAAATGAGTATACTAAATGACCACAGTGAGATTTATAGTCACAACGAATGTGGTTCGAACAATAACGTCTCTCTTAAAACAAACAATTGATCTATTTAGCGTTATCCTGATTATTAGTTAACAACAAACCTACGTAAAAAGCGAATATCAAATACCACCGGACATCAAACGTAGTTTTAATTAAATCCGTATTTCTAGTTTATCTGGTCCTCTTCGTAAGCTGATAAACTTCAAAGCAAATATTTAGTTTGAAAAATCAAAAAAAAATGTTTATTTACCTTCAGTTTTATTCGTGGTAGGTACGAGTAATTCGACCTGCAACTCGTTTCCGACTACATGCAAATTCACACAGAAATTTTAGATTAATTTTATTAATACATCCGATCCTTTTTCAAACAAATGGGTTTCTGCTGAAAATCGCCAATGTCTAGACAAACAAATCATATAGAAAAGCATTCAACCAATGCTAGATGAAAGGGAAGAAATTGAGGTAGTTAACCCTCAAAAGAGCTAAGTAAACGAAAACAAAAACCAAAAATAACATTCAGAAAAAGTAAGCTTTAAGATATATAAAATAATTTTTGAAGGCGTTTAATTACAATTGCGAATTTATCTCAAAGTTATTGAACTTTTATTAAAGCGTTTTCCACAATTTAAAAGGAACAAGAAAATAAATACGAGATACGGACGTGGTCAAATAAAGTGTAATAAGGTTTCAGACAACAAAAAGGTAATTTCAGATAGTAGATATAAAAATCCTACTAAATATAACCTGTCGCTATTTGTGGATAAACACGAAAAACGTATTATTACACCACGGTTTTTCTGAGTTCTTTGCACCGACCGGTCTAAAGGAGAAAAGTCAGCATCATCTTTAATATTTGACAGGGGAATCCAAACACAAGCGAAGGCTTACCTTTTATATTTTTTATTTATTTATTTTTTCCTGTTTTAATAATACCTTTATTACAAAACTTACAAGATTTTAAATTTTTAACTTAAACAAATAAAATATTGGCAAATAAATTTGAAAAATAGAAATTTTCAAATTCATTGTTTTAATCGATTAAAATATAATAAAATTGCAAATTAATCCACCTCCGCCTACGGTCAAAACATGGCCATTAATTTATAAACTGCAATATAAATTTATAAAGTACCGCGGCGTTAATAGTGAAAAACGTATGATCATCAAACAAAATTTGATTTTAATTGAGAACCGGGAGATAATTTATTTTACCACGGATAATTGAAGTTTATTGCGAAATTGGGGTTGGATTTAACTCTAACTGCATTCACTGCAACCGAAGCTGTTTTACAAACAATGGAAATTATAGAGGAAGGATTATTTAATAATTTGTGGAATATTAAATTGGACTGGGCCGTCCTGATTACATAAGGAATCAAACTCATTTATATGTCTTTTAACAAATAACCTGTGTAGTCGATCTTCTAATAATAATCATACCAATAATAATAATTTATTTATCTTTGGCTAATTGAAATTGTAGTAATTTTTGTTAAGTTTTGAAATCCAAAATATTTTAGGCAGAAAAATGTTTGAGTCTACCCAAATAAAAGTTAAAATGGTGTATTCATTTTTAAACGTAGCCCAAGGGAGTAGACTAGTTACAGTATATTATAAGAATGACTTACATAATTAGGTGATCCAGACACGCGGCTCTTCCTAAAATAAAGGTAATGAGGAAGCGACAGGTAGCTTGTTAAGTAAATGGATCTTAAGTCCATCAAAGGTAATTTCTTGTATTATTAATAATAGGTGGTTTACAGAAGCAATTTATTGTACGCTCGCGACATTAACGGATCAAATAAATCATCTCTCGATTCAGACAAAGCAGCGTTAAACCTTTACAGGCTCTATTGCGTTACATCGTTTTAACGAAAAATTGTTATATCGAAAATGGAAATTCTCTTATAAAAACTATCCCTCCGAAATTGTTTTCAAAAATAATATTTTCTTTGGTGAAAGTATGGATTCATCCAAAGGCTCAGGATGTTAGCAAACACATATTTTATATTTTTAACGGTTTCTCTTTGTGCACTAAAAATCCCCTTTTATTATTTCGTAAATGTACAAAAATTGTTACAAATCGAAGAATCTCTTGAGACGTCATTAAAGACGAAACAAAAATTAGCAAACCTCCTTTAAGCGGTTTTATTTATGAATAATTCAAAGTGTTCTTTTTTCAAATATCAATCCAAAAACAACCAGCACCAGGGCAGCGTTACGGAATTCATTAAATGTAATTCGAACACGAAGAAGTCTTGTCATTGTTGTCAGGAATTTATGTCCGTCACGTTATTCTTTCCTAATATTTTAATGCGAATATGATTTCTTTGTTGCAATATTTCATCTTGGAACTAGCCACAAGCTGCTACTTCACGAAGCCCTTATGTTCGGGAGATTGATGAATTGCTGGAAATTTTATAAATTATGCCCCACACAAAATGCCTTAAGCGGGATAAGGCAACCAAGTGTACACTAAAATTATTTCTGTATCTGTCAGCAGATACTCAGCTACCTTTCCTTTTTCATTTAAAGGAAAAATGCGTTTCAAGCGTGATTTCTTTGGAAATTGAGATGGAATATGCAAATTAATTTCGGGCAATTATAAACTCGATTAACCCAATATAGCGGAAAAAGGGAAATAATCAGAAGGCATCCAGTACGTAATTTCTTTAATGCCGATTAATATCGAATACCGGGGATGTTCTACGCTTCGAGGTTATACTGAGCGGCTCTTTCCTTAAGTGGATTATCTGAAAGCAATAACTTTAGTAAATGAATGATTTGGTCGCCTTGATTACTGCAGTCCGGGTTAAATTTTCCAATCGATGACCTTTCGAAGTGCAGTAAAACCGGAAGCTTTTCTAAATACCGCCATAAATAACTCAATTGGTCAAATATTTTAGAATACGCGTACCGAATGCATTACTGACGGCTAATTGGTATTCTATAGGGCTTATTCTGTCTGTTAGCCTATAAGGATTTACTCACCAACGTAGCACAGACGCGAGCGCGAAGGATCACGTACGTATTCGTCCTGAAATAGCAACAACATTACGTCACATACTTCACCCTAACCCCGGGGGCGCTACTGGGCGACAGTTATATTGCCTTCTTGGCTCGAAGCAAAGCTTTAATCTGGATTGCCAGTCACTTGTTTCAAATTGCGCTCAATACACTTTCCACTATTGAATTTCATTTTTCATACCTTCTGATATTATAGAACCGTTAGCGCTCCAACTTAATCTTTAATAAAGTGCTCAAAACTGAAGTGCCAATTCTCCCTTTCTGGCATTTTTTCTAATTTCATAAACCTTTAATTCAGGTTTAACAACCATAATCAAAGCCTAATTTTTGATGTTTCAAGCTTCTTACCTGTTGGTTCAGAATACCTATGTAGTTTAAACACGTACAAATACATTAATTTATAAGGGATCTGTAGAATCAGTAAATGCAAGTTTAAACCAAATTGGAAGGCTAATACTTAAAATTCAGTTATTCGTGGAAAATTATGAGTGCTTTGCTCATTTAAGGAAATCGTAAATTGAAGGTTGAGTTATACGATAGTTTATTTCAGTAATCTCACTGAAACCTTAATAATTTTAGGTTATCTTACTTTTCACTCCCCAAGGCGTCGCCGTCATCGTCTTAATATACAGAAAAAAATAATTAAAGTTATGAGTTTTAGCTCTAATTTCAAATTTACGGGTATTTTTTGAAAGATAAGCCGCATGTTTTATTCATTACTGTTATTTTATTTTCTTCTTTTATTCTTTCAGTTAACTACCCGGCTAAAAGATAAAAGTTTGCTGAAAATCCAAATAAACTTTTAGATTATAAAACTGGAAGCTTGGATTCTGTTTACTTGTTAATAAATAAACGAAGGTATCCTCATAAATAAATTACGAATAAATAAAAACATTAATTAATTGCTTTAGTGACTTCAGACAATAAATATAATTGGGGCAATGTAAACCAAATGACATTGAAGTAAATTGCACGTTTTAGATTCGCCATTCAAAGCCGCTTACTTTTTATTAAAGATTTGATAAGTCTAAAATAATTTCGAAGGAGCTTTGTTCTGTATTTTATTTTTTATTCCGTATTAAATAATTTTGTTTCCTTTCTAGATTTACAATTCCTTCTTGATCTGAAATCCCAGTTAAAACCAAACAAAATCCAATTAATTTTGGTTTTTAAGAAATGAAAAGAATCGTTAGTTGGGTTTATCTTACACATTTTTCGTGTAGTTATGCTCGTCAGTATATTCAGTACCTAGTTATGGCTCTAATTTATATCCATGAAAAGAGTCTAATTATTGCGGAAATTCTCTAAGTAGATAGATATAAAAGAGGAGTTGCATACAGCTTATTTATTACGTAAACACACGGAATTGCGCAGCTTCCTTGCCTTATTGGATTTTACATAGAATACTGCGTATTACAAACATTAATTTTTGATATGGTTTTGTACAGGAACTAATTTAAATTTTTACTCTGTTTATTAATTAACAGATTAGGGTTGTTATTTTAGGGATAATCGTTGCTAAAATAAAGCCTCCCATACGTACACATCAAATTATCTCTTCTTGTTTTTACATCCATTTACTGAATTGTTCCTATATTTACTTAGGTACTTCGTAATAGACTAACAAGGGAACGGTAATCTAACGGTTCGAACCGTTTTACATACAAATCCTGATTTACTCTCCACTGTAAATTTTTAGGACAGATTAAGCGTTTTATATGGCTTTATATAAAAATAAAAAGGAAATTTCGTTGGTTTTTCAACCAAAAAATTTTTTGGTAAAAATGAAGACACATAAATTTAAAAGTTAAACAAACTTAATTTATACTGCGGGATTCTAACTTTTCAAACCCTTGAGGCACTAAACTACTGCGTCGATGAAATTATAGACCTTCTACTGCAACAATAAAATCAATATCTACAAACCAAACAACATTTAACCCTAGTTTAGACTTTTCAATAGGTAGATAGCATCCCAAATTTATCTACAACCAAAAACTGAACTTGCATTCTTAAAATCCTAATTTCTAGATGAAATAAACAACAAGGCAAAAACCTAACTAAATAATAATTAAAATCCTAATTCTTAAATTAAATAAATAATTAAGCAGAAGCCTGACTAAATAATAATTAAAATTCTAATTTATAAATTAAAAAGTAGTCAAGCAAAACCCTAACTAAATAATACTGTAGATTATTTGTAGAAAGCTCAAACTGTAAAAAATAAAAAATTATGCAGTAAGTATTGATTGTGACCAACATTGAAATCAAGGCTGTTTAGTTTTCGAACTTACAAAATAAAGACACGAAAAAAGTAATTTGATGCCCATCCTACACACGACGCTATCTACGACTTGAAAACAAAGTGGGGTCATTCTTCAACACCGAACTATGGTTAGAATTTTAATGCCTTTATATTGCGACCCAGTAAGAATATTGCATAAAAAAGTCTTTGACTTTTGAATTAGAGCAATTTCTTAAGATTTTAGAATTGCCTAAAATCCTGATGATTAGATCACAGTTTACAGTCATGAATTAGTTAAGAAACTGAAGTAATTCAAGTTCCAAAATTATTTTGTCAGCCGATTTTTGAAATTTAGAATGTAAAAAATAATAATTAATCAGGAATTAGTTGGATTTAAATCAAAATAACTAAAACTCTGCTCAAAGCTAATTTAATGTCTTTCTTGTTCTTCTTTGGTCGAAGTCTACGTCAGTTGCCTGTTATTAATTCGTAGTATGAACCCTTTAAGCACGTATGTTGAGCAAGAGCTTAATTATACCCATCGAAGCAAATGAAGAAGGATCTACCCGTGCTGTTACACGAGGTTAATGATCGCTAAATTTGCTGGTATTACATATTCGATGTTGAAACTGGGGTGGTAATTGTGTAATTTTTGACATATAAATACATCATAACAAGGCGCATTACTCAGTCCTGAGTGCCCTGGTACTACCAAAAACCACATCCTGAAGTAAGATGCGGGATAAAAATAGATTTTTCTGTTCGTTCAGCATATGCGTGTACATTTAGAACTTCACGAACGGCCTGAAAAGTTATTGAGAAAAGTTACGGAAGCGACATGTTCGCATGATAAAATAAAAATAGTGCAAAAAATCTTCGCTTCGTAGTTCTACGTTTTATGTTTATATAAAAACCGGCGAGGAACTATTATTGTCAATAAAGCTACTGCGTAATTTTTCAAAATTTTCTAAAGCTTCACATAATTATTTTGGGTATCATCACAACAAGCTGTTTACTTCTGTTATTACTTCCGGTTAGCTGCACGTAGCAGGATTTAATGAAAATAAAACATGAAGCTACTTGGAATCCCTGTCGTTTCAGGATACGATTCCTTGGTTTATTTAGTGTATATGTGCATCCTAAAAATAGAATTGGTACGAGTGAATCATTAGTAGGATAAATTAACATTTATTCGGTGTTTTACGGTGACAGACTTAAGTGATGCAACATTTATTAAGCCGGGTTGCGGTATAAGCAATGTAAACAAATGTTAATTGATTCACCCACGTACTCAGAGTAAACAGAAGCTTTTACAGTTTCAGAGAGTATATGTGTCCCACTTAAATTACGTAACTAATCGATTAATTATCGAATTCGACACATTAACTTTTTAATCCCTTGCTAACTTAATTGCGTCAAAGCTCTCCAGCCTCGTTAACTGAAAAAAGGATACCAAATTAAATGCCAGTTATATTTACAGTGCTGAAAGTGGAAATTGTAATGGGCTGTTTTCAGAACCTGATCGAAGAACCGAATTTAAAAAATCGAAACATTTACAAATTTAACAAAATTCTCAAAATCTAGAAGGCCCACAAATTGGCCGAGAAGGATAACTAAATATAAATGATGGCGTTCTGTATTAAGAGCTATATTATGTTACTGAAAACAATGCCTTCAGTTTTACAACAGTGGCGGTTTTTAGGTTTCTAATTATAGCTAAAAGTATACGAAAATAAAGCATTGCAAGGAGATAAACACGGAAGTTTCAGGAATTATTTATTTATTTTAATTCCTTCAAATAGTTTGCATAAATATTTCTGGCAAATTTTTAAAATCCGCAGCCACCAAAAGGGCTACCAGATAAGGTAATTGTGTCTGTTAAGTTTTGCGCCAGGCCCATAAAAATTGACAATTAATTAATGTGCTATGTACAATTAGGGCCCGGCAGTTCCAAAAATTAGTAGCGAATGGAGTTCGAAGCTGTGTTCACTTGATGAAAGATATCAGTGGCTCACTTATGCTATTGAACGATGCTCTTTAGTGGTGAGAGATAATTTGGGAGCCAATTGCATGTATTTGAACTGCTTGAACTGCTTATACTATTTAGTGGTGAGAGATAACTTGAAGGTCAAATTTGTACATTTGAACTACATGTAAATTTCGTTCAGACTTTTAGAAGTTTTTTAATTCTTTTATGGAGCGCTGAAGTATGCATGTATTCCCTATTTTTTGCGTATGCTTATTTACGATACGAGTTTTATTTAACCGCAAGAAAAATTTGGGAAATTTGAAGTCAGCTGTGAACTTTATTTAACCTTTCTTTAACTTTATTTACGCCTGAACATTTTGACTATGTAACACTGAAATTGTTCAAAGTGAAGTTAGAAAGCTGGTTTGGGTACCTAAAACTAAAATTTTTCAGAGCTGAAAAGGCTCTGAATTTTTATTAATACCTATAAATCGCACGAAACTTTAAATCATTATAAAAATAAATATTAAATTAAGTAAAAAATTATCATAGTTATCGAAAACATTCCCAATTATTGTATTTTATACAGAACAGAAAACAACAACAAAAATGATTTTATTGGAAAGTTATCCTGCAGTTGTTTAACATAAACTTGCTTTTATAGAAATTGAAATGAAAACCGCAAAACCTCGTATAACATACGTATTTTCAGTTCATATTTCCTGAAGAGAAAAGAGCTAAACGGTTAGGAAATAAATATAAATACTTGCAAAAAAAGTAATTTTTGCAAAATCTCAATGCAAGGAGTTTGACCGTTGCAGCATGTCAATAAGTTGAAGAATGAGCACTTAACAACCATTTTAATTTATTGTAACTACCATTAGCATTTTTTCTGGCTTCAAAGCCTTTAGAGTAATAGGTATGCCCAGAGGCCCAATGTTTGAGTGAAAATGCTGAGCCGTATTATTGGCCCATTAATGACAATTTATGTAAACAGAACAGATCTCAGCATTTTGCAGAATCAAATTCGTCCTACTCTTCGTCATTTACTCTGTAAAAGGGAACCAATCCCTTGGCCTGCCAGATCCCCAGGTCTCACAGTGAAGTATTTGTTTTGATGGAAATTCATTAAATCAAATATATAAGATTTTCAGCTATTGAGGGTAATAATTTGAATTAATTGTGCTAAAAACTTGCAAATTAGCTTGAAAAATGGACCTAAATGCTAATTCACCACTTTAATTTATTTGCAATTATTTTTTAAATATTTAACACATCAATTCAGTAACATGCAATATGCAAGGCAGACTTTAGGCAATTAAGAAATAAAATTAAATTGAGCTTCTTTGTGGGAGTCCCAACAAGCCATTTCCAAATTTAAAAGATCAAAATTTTAAGTCGAAGTATTTCTTTTTACATAACCCAGTTTTCGAAAATTTATATTCTTACTTTGGTTTAAACATAAATAATTTAGTAGCGGTTCAGGAAAACTTAACATCACATTCTAGGGTCGTTTACTGCGTAAAAAGGGTCCAATACTTTGGTCTGCTAGATCCCCAGATCTCTCTTGGGGTTTAATGGAAGCAGAAATGTGCTTTCAACTTCAACTGATGAGGCTAATAATTTGAACCAATTTTGTTTAAAACTTGTAGATTAGCTTATAAATGCCCTTCAATGTTAGAGAATCCGGAGACTTAAATGCGAATGTACTACTTTTTCCATTAGCTTTATTTTCTGTTGTGTTTTTAGATAAATCATACATCTACCATGAAAGACAGACTTTAAATAATTATAGCAAATAAAATCAAACTGAAAAGGTCTTTATTTGAGCTGCCTTGTGGGAGTGCCAGCACGCTATTTCCCAGTTTAAAAAACCAAAATCTTAAATTGAAGAAATTTATATTTTAAGGAAGTATTCTTAACTTGGTTTAGAAACCGAAAAATTAGCAGCGGCTCACGAATACTTAGCATCATATTTTAGACCTGTTTACTGTATAAAAGGGAACCGATTCTTAGGTCTGCTAGATCCCCAGATCTCACATCAAACGATTTATTTTTATGGGGTTTCATGAAATCAAAATTATGCTGAAAATTTGTAAATCTGGCCGTAAATGTTCTACGGCGTTAGAGAAAACCTAAACCTAATTTACCACTGTAATTTATTTGATTATTAATTATTTTTTAAATAAATAACACATCAGAAAGTTGGTTAGTTTGGCTTAGATTGAATCGTTCAAAATCTTAAGTGTAAATAATCAATAAGTTTTAGAAAATCCTGAATTCGTTAAAATACAAATAAAAGGCATTCTTAATTTGGTTTAAAAATAGATAATTTAGCAGCGGTTCAGAAATACTTAGAATCACATTCTGGGGTCGCTTACTGTGTAAAAGGGGACCAATCCTTTGGCCTACTAAATCCCCAGATCTTCCACCAAACTATTTATTTTTATGGGGTTTCATGAAATCAAAATTGTAAGGTTTTCAACTGTTGAGGCTAATAATTGGAACCAATTGTGATGAAAGTTTGTAAATTTGCTCGTAAATACTCTTCAGTATTATCGAAAAAAGGACCTAAATACTAATTTCTCCGATTATTTATTTTCAGCTATTTGAGGTTGTTTCTTTAAATAAATAAAGCATTAACGCATTAACACATATGCAAAGCAGACTTAGCTAATTTTAACAAATACATTTAAATTGAGAAGGCCCCCTTGTGAGAGTTCCAACAAGCCATTTTCCAGTTTAAAATGCCAAAGTCAACTAAGTCCATTTTAAAATAATTTACGAATTAATCGTAAATATTTTAAACTTAAACATACGAACTTTGTGCTTGTTTCTGGACCAAAAATCGTATCGAAAGGCATACACAAAGACGAAACGCTACAACGAAATCCTAAAGGTTGACTCTTTAATGAAAATACTTTGATACTAAAATTGGAAAAAAAATTCTCATAGGAAAAACGCTGCGCAATAAAGGCCTAAATCATATCTTTTAGGTCACATATATTACACCCTATTCAATTATTTCCAAATAATCTACTAATAACGAGCAAAAACTAATAGCTTTCGGCTATCTGTTGAGATAACGCTTGGGCTAAATGAAACGGCGATCAGTTTTGTATGAGGACGATATCTTTTCTTCTAAAACGATAAAAGATTGCTTTAATTACAGTCAAGATACGTTTAGATAATCTACACGTTTTTGGTAAGTTAAACTATACTTCGAGACAGACTCGGCATTAAGGATGGTAACATTGATAATTGAAAACACGAAAAATTGTGTACCGTAAATTTGATCGAATCTAAAAGATTTGAATTAAATAAATCAAAATTGGGCCTCAAATTTTTCAGTTTGGTTTACAAAATTTCAAAGTCCAAAATGCCTCTTCCATCACTAAAATCTCGACCTCTTCGTTTCAAAAGTAACGCTGAAACTTTTTGCAAATTGTACGTATCACAGTGTTTGTATTTTAGATAAATCCATTCGAATATGGGTCAAATAAATACTAACTGACCCACGCAATTAGTTGTCCACTTAGTTGTTTAAACATTTAAAGGACATCTCAAACAGTCCGCAGGTTAGACAAAATTTACATTTGAAAGGGTTTCTAAAAATAACAGAATGGCGCTTCGTACAAATAACATTCTGCTGTGATTTACCTAAGAGAGAATATAAACCTTGGGTACTTTGAAGGCTGTTTCAGCACCACTATGTCGGAAATTATTTAGATAGCATAACGTTATCTAGTTATCCCCAGGGTAATACGGCCAGTTATTGTCCGCATACTGCACAGGTATTATCCCAAACTACTTTATTATGATTGTTGTTGATGTTGATGCCAGTACTTATTTTTTAAGTCTTTTTAGAGAATAATTGCTTAAGATTTTAAGCCTGTGCAGGAAATTTTATTATTATAGAAATCCTAAAGAAGGCAGGGAGCTAATAATTTAAGGAAATCTAACTTGAGTTTATAGAATACCAAAGAATAATAACAAGGCTAAATATTTTCATTCTGTCAAATACTGAATCCTTAATCAATCTAATAAATCAAGCCTAATAAAAGTCTAACACTTCCGGTTTAATTTCAAATCAATAAATACAGTATTTGTTCTTAAAATTTACTTAGGAATCTCTTGAATTATTAATACTGATCGATTCCATGCTTAAGCTGAGAGCGCAACACACAGAGGAATACATCAATTGTCAATTAACACAACAACCTACTCAATAATTCATATTATTAGCATTATTACAACATAATAAACCTGTAATTTTTATTATCTTGTATTACTTCAGTACTTTATATAAATTTTGCTTTAATTTTTATCCTCGCCTCTAAATTGCATGGTCGTTTAGAATATCCCCTTAAAAATAATTAACTCGTCGTTTTAAAGAATCCGTTAAGCTTTAAGCTTTAAAAGAAATAACGAGATTTCTGTTTTTCAAGATGATAAATTTTGATTAATTGCCTTTTAGAACGGTTTAATGCTGAAATCCTACTTGAATCATTTATTACGACACGTGTAAATCTCAGGTTTCGTCCTGTATTTGCAGGGGTAATGGAATAATATTTACTGAAACTCATACGTTCGTTTTATTTTAAGAAAGTAGAAAGCCAGTTTTAGGCTTTCATCCTCGATATGGGCTGGACATCATAGATCACCGTCAAAGATTCGTTTGTACGGACTCTAAGCACAAGGCGGATTCTCAGGACCTTAATTCTCTCCTATCAACCCTGAAAGGATTAATTACATTAGGCAGGATTGTTACAATGCGTCTAGAAATTACATTTGTGCGATTCGCAATGACTGAGCTTTATTTACAGGTCCAATTGGCCTTAAAAATTTGTACGTGTGGAAAACTAAAACACAAGAATAATTATCCGAACGACGCAGTTCAAAGCTATTATCATTTAATGTTCGTTTTTATAGCCATTTAAAAACTTTGTCAAGATTTTATAACCTCTTCGACATTCTGGAAGCTTTAAGTCTTTCAAATTTCATTAGAAATTTTTGCAGTTCCGTCTAAGTGTTCAACAACTTTTTAACAACTTTCTGATATGTCAAAGACACCTTTAAACTTTAAAGTATCGTTAAATTTTTAATTTTTGTGCCCAGTCATGTTTTCAGCGATATCCTAAACTTTGATTGTTTTCTTTCAGGCTTCGTTACGGATTTCACTGTTTACCAAATTTTCATTATTTTTTCTTCCCCGTACTTTCAGCAGCTTCTTTAATCTTCATTTCGTAACCATTTCAAACTTTACACGCACTTTGCATTTCATACTGAAATCATTATTCTGTTCTTTCTGTTTTAAATTCACATTTCAACGCTCTTATTTTAGCAAGTCTGTGGCACTGCCTAAATTTTTTAAGTAATCTTCCTAACCTGTTTAATTGTAAGTAAAAAAATATCGTAAAAAGTAAACTCATAAAAACAGAAAGCCAGTTTAGTAATTCATAAACAAATTTAACACTTGATAAATTGATGACATGTAGAACTTGAAATTTAGTAGTGAAAAAGATTTCATAACAAATTTGTTGTGAAACTTATTCGCATTTTCACTTCAAGTGATTGATTACGCTGCTTTTTAAATTTTCATCGCACTTAGTAGTGAAGTTGGAGCCATTAATAATATTTTAATCAGGTTTTGTTATATTTAATTCTCGCATTAAGGATTCAAAAATGCTTTTTTTAATTTTTATTGTTAAATTGCAGATTATTAAGTATTGTAATTTCCCCGACATCAAAGCGTATTTTCAAAGATATCAGACATCCAGATTTGGCACATTTAATTGTTCTCTAACAATTTAACAATTAGATACTGAAAACTTAACTATTTAAAAATATAATTTATGCCAATACAAAATTAAAAAGGATATTAATGCTCCCAAACAGAAAAACATAAAGAAATCGATGCTTTTGTCTTATAAAATTCTGAATAAAAATACGAGAACCCCGGTGAACCGTTTTCATAATTTAACTGTAAACATAAATAATAAAACGCATTCCGCTAAAAGCCCAACTAAATCATAGCAAAGCTACAAGTATAATTTACGCAAGGGATTCGATTTCTGACACCTAAGACAAAAAGCTGATAAAATACTTAGATAGAAAACAACTTCCAAGCTTTCTTCAAGCTTTACGATTTTTCACGAAACTAAAAGGGCAAAAATTACATTTAACCAACTGCAAATACACGATAAAACTTGAATGGGATTTCAACAAATTCTATAGTCATATTATCTAATACAGGGTGATTCACAAATGATGATTCGTGTATGCAACACAACATACATCTCCATAGATGACTTCAACTCTTTTTTTAAATTTAAAAATCAATATGGCCTACATTATTAGCTTATTACAATAAAAAAATACAGTTTAATAAATTTTATTAGGGTGCGCTAATTTATAATAAGTAAAATAATTCGGAAACGTTAAACAATTAGCAGAAAAACTATCAAAACTACATAAAAATGACAACTTAAGAAGATTCCACGCGTACTTGATAATATAAACGTAGCACCATTTTCAATTATAAAAACATTTCATAAATTACTATTCGAGACTGAAGGAAACCAAAAAAGCCAAAGAAAATTCAATTTCAAATGCTCTCAGGAATATCAAAACAAAATAAAGTTTATAAACGATCAGTTTTTTAAAAGTGACTTGATTTCTATTGCGGATGCCATATTTGTAAATGATAACAATGACAAAAACGAAGTTGTAAAAGGCATTTGCGACACCTTAATGAATTTGGATAACATTTCCAAAAACTCCTTGCCTCTTCATCAGGCAAAGCGAAGAAGATGAACAAAACAACAATGCTGATACTGCAAATTCATCTCCTCACCTCACCTATGTTTGCAATAACTTGTGACGTCGAAGGTCCAATTAAACCTTTTGATGGAACCGACAAGTATTCAATCGAGAAATTAATTGAGGATTTCGAAGACATACATATCATCATTGCTAGGCTGGGTTGCGTTACGTAGATTCACCTTCACAAAGGAGTCTTTAACTGGATTAGCCAAATTGTTTATTGAAAGCGTGGATTCATAAATAATACCCTCCAAAAAGAATTCTCTTCTAAACTTAACAGTGCTGAATTACATAAGATGCCATCGAAAACAAAAATCAAGAAAAATGTATGCTATGAATACCGTTTTGCCTAAAAGATTTAGCCAATCGAGGAGCAATAGAAGCTGATTCAATAATAATTGCAAAACCACGTAGTAGACTTCAAAACCGATTCCAAATTTAAATTTGAAGATGATCAAATCAATGTCTTCAGAGAACTTAAGAGAGTGTTTTCGTTTCAACCTGTTTTAAATATCTTTAGAAGAGGAGCAGAAACAACGCTCCACACAGGTGCATCAGCAGAAGGATATGGAGCGATACTCATGAAACAATCACAGGACGACAATCAACAGCACCCTGTTTATGTTATGAGCAAAAAGACGACTGACGTTGAACGTATATAGTAACTATGAACTAGACGTCTTAGCAACGATAGAGGCACTTAAGGAATTTAATATATTTATTGGGAACACAGTTTAAGATCGTAACAGACTACTCTGCATTTCAAAAGGTAATGGACAAGAATGACCTAACTACAAGAATTGCGAAATGGGCTCTACTACTGGGAGAATTTGATTACACAATAGAATATGGAGCAGGAAATAGAATGAAACATGTAGATGCCTTAAGTAGTAATCCTATCATGATCATAACAGTCTTATAAGGCCTTATAAAGACTATTTCGTTAGAGATAAATAATATCCTGTACAAATTTTCCAATGGCATCGAGGCTCTCGTGGTACTAAGTTCAATGCAGAACAAAATTATATACTACTTCATCATTTGAATTATTAACCGCAGTTTCGATGAGGAATAAATCCAAATTACGAATTAAAGAACTAATAGATGATGAAATTCAACGAACATTTGAAGATTCTAGAGAAGAGCTAAGAGAAACGGTTAAGCAATAACTAAATAAGGTTCCAAATGAAAATAGAAAACATACAATTTAAGAAGACGTGCTCCAAAGCAATACCGAGAAGACGACGTAGTCGCTATTAAAAGAACTCAAGGTGGTCCAGGACTGAAACTAAGATCTAAATATTTTGGACTGTATAAGATCATCAAAGTTAAGCTAACTAAGGTTCGTTCCGTACATCAACGTGTGTTGAGTATATGAAGCCATCGATGATACTCTGGGAATTATATCAGACGACCGATGTTCAGGTGGGGATCCGGCGTACATTGGGTGAGTGAGGGTAGTAACTCGGGTGCACGAGAAGTACGACAACGACGGTAGACGTGTGAGACAGTTGGAAAAATAATAAAGTATGAAAGGTAATTTAATTAAAATAAAGAAGTTGCGCAAAGGCTCTGTTTATTTTCCCAGAATCTCACAGTATTCTGTTTAGGAGCCCAAAAATGTCATAAGTTTCAAGGCCTTCAAATCTATTAACCAGTTTGAAATGTGAAATATGAAAAAGTGAAAATAACCTAAGCAAACTTTTATATTTATTCTGAAATCGTTTCGTTTAAACAATTAGTTTTAAATAATTTATTGTGCTTTACTATAAACCAATATAAAAATTTCTAATTTTGTATTTCTATCGCTAAGGAGTGGAAAATGCTTTTGTCAATTGAGCAATTACCAAATCACTACAAACTTTCTGAAATTCTGTCCAAATACTTAATAAAAAAATATTCAAGATAATAGCTACTTTAAACTTTTTTATTGTAAAGCGTTTCGAAGATATTGAGCTCCTGGCAACCCCTTATATTTGTTATCTATTTATACTCGTACATTGCAGACTTAACGAAATGAAAAACTTTAGAACTGTAATGTGGAAATTATAGCAGACGACCGATATTCAGCTGGGGGTCTGGCGTGCATCAGGTGAGTCAGGGAGTAAGTTTGGTAGAAATAAAAGGCGTTGTTATAAACCATGATAAAAAGTTTAAAATCAGAAGTTTATTCATAGCCAACTAATCAGAAACTAACGAAATACTGGCATCCTTTAAATTAGTTAAATATCCAACTGAAATTTCAGAATTTGAGACCATATTTGCGTAGTGCAAGTTATGCATGGTAAAAAGGATTGTTAAATGTTAAATAAGCGATTTATTCGAAAGACAATTCGTTTATTGAGGTTATTTACGTTAGATTTTCATGAACTATGGCAAGAAATATCTCTTATAATATTACTTTGGTAACAGTCGATGCTTATAATAACTTCTCTTTCTTCCGAGTTATTAAAAGAAACAATTGGTTCGTTTGTTGGTGTTCAGATTTGCAGTTCCAAACCGTTTCAAATTAATTAAAGTTTTGGCAAGGATAATTTTTGTAATAAAAAATTGAAAAAAATACTTTGAAAATTGCAGA
The DNA here is from genome assembly GCA_963082815.1 of Melanotus villosus. NCBI lineage: Eukaryota > Metazoa > Arthropoda > Insecta > Coleoptera > Elateridae > Melanotus > Melanotus villosus. The sequence continues at coordinate 36,539,981 of OY720427.1, read as the reverse complement.
CATTCGATTATTAAAATACTATAATAAATATAACCATTGATTGCTTTAAAGGTTGCAGAAAATAATTTTATCAAAATCGAAATTATTTGCAAACTTTTCTTCCTTCCGGGTTATTTATTAACCGAAATAATTGGTGCGTTTTCTCGAAAAATCTGAATGCGTTTAGTTCAGATTTACAGTTCTTAACTATTTTCCAAATTCTAAATTAATTAGACTTTTTGTAAGGTCGACTTTGGCACTACAAATTGCAAAAAAGGCTTTGAAAATTGATGAAAACGGAACGACTAATAATTGCCTTAAAGGATTCAGTTAAAATCGAGATCAATTGTAGAACTTTATAAGCAATTAACAAATCAAAATTAGCCAAAGTTCCAGAGAAAAGCAAATCCACGAAGAAACCATTTATTTGGAGTTATAGCGTTAACAAACGTGCTTCTGATGTTCCAAAAAAGGCAAAATAATTAATTAAACTTGAAAGTGGTTATCAAATTAACAAATAAATGTAGTGATCAAAACAGGTTAATTACTCTTCAAGCAACGTTATCAACCACCAGAAAAGTGAGAACTGTCAGAAATGAAATTAAAGGATTTTTATTTATTCAGAAGTTGTATTAATTAATATTTTTTATTCTTCTCCTGTAATTTTCGGTCGTAATTTTCTGACCCAGTAATTTTCTAGTTAGTAATAATTAGGTGATAATTGGTAATTTAAATTTTACGATCATTAATTTTAAAACCCCTTTTAATTAATTGCTTAACAATAACTCAGGCTCATTCTTTTGAATTTTAAACTTGATTTAACTAATGTGTTGACTGACTTCAAATTAATTTAATAAGATTTAAGAATTTAATAAATAATTACTCTAGCTGAAAAATTACAAAGGTCAAATTTGTTTATTCGCTTTTAATATAATTTGCAAGTTTACGGTCTGAAAAATATTAACCCATTGATCTAGAAATTATTATAAGGTTAAAGGGGGAATTGGGGCTTTAATAAATATTCAATAAATTTTAAAATTCTAATTAGTTATAAATATGGTAGAATATTACAACGCAAAGCTTGTCCGTTAGTTGTTTGGATATTTACCGTACAATTATGTAAATATGTTTGTACCAGTATTATACGAGTATATCAACAAACAAGTATATATGTTCCGAAGGGATTAACGTCATCACCTGTTTTAATCCCAGGTGATATACACTGTAGTTTATTGAGTTGTCTGTTGTTTAAGTTATATTTATTACACTAATATCTGTAGATGTTCTATTACCTCACAACACCATTTTACATGTAAATTTGTAAATCGGACAGGAAATGTATGAAAAAATCGTAGTTTTCCTAACAATAACCGTTGTCAAAGCAGAAAAAGTAAACAAATTCTATTTGTATTATTCAGACAATGGGGGCAACAAAAAGAAATAATGGGTGACGTGTGGCAAGACGACAAATGGACAAAAAGAGTATCTGAATGGAAACTCCGGAGAGAAAATGGGACTGAAGGGTATTACTGAAATGGCAGGGACTAGATGGATAAACAGGCTCAGGATCTAACAGCTTAACAATATAGAAAGAATTTTAGATTGTCCATTTACAAATAAGCAGGGACTTACCCCTTTTCTTAAAGAAAATTTTCTTTTATGTGTAAATTCAAAACAACTGAAAATTTTCGACCTTTTTTGCTTGAATTTCCTTGATTTATATCGAGTTTCAATTTTCCTCCCAACAAAATTCAGAAGGCAGTTGAAAATACTAAGGGAAAATTATTATCTAAGTAGTTGGAAATAAGATGTTTGCTTTTCAAAATTTGATCGGAGTTGTTGGTTTATAAAGCCACTATCTTTGCTCCTCCACCCTAATTTTCTAGCCTAAGAATTAATTAGTAAACTGTTAAATGCAGAAGAGAATTAAGCGTTTAATTAGTGGTTACTCAGTTAAACTCTTAATAAAGCAGAAATATTGAATTCGGAGTAAATTATATATTTGACCAACCATTAAACAGTTTAAACGTTTGGATTTCCACTGAGTGCGTGAGGGGTATTGATTAGTGTTTTACGCTCGATTAGCATTTGCTTTATTAAGTGTGACTAGTCTGATAGTTTCAACGCAACAGTTCTGTAAATACTAATGATATTACCTAATTTTAAGCACCGGAAACGTTTGTTTCAATTAAAATTCAATTAAAGAGTAATTACGTAGAAATGCAACAAAAAGTTACGCAGTAAATTTTTCACATTAAAATTAGAAGTTTAGCATTGTACATAACGGAATTTTAAAAGATACTCCCTTTGAAGTCATTAGTACGCATTATGGAAGCAAGACGTATGCAAATTTCGTTTCACATTCTAGCGCAATTTTCTTACCTTTGCATGCAAAATAGGTCATTATTCTTGCATTGTTCTGATACAAACAGAAACATCCATAGAATTTTCAATTTTACTTGAAGTTTCAACAATTTACTGACAATTCGGATAGTTCCAGAAGCGAAAGCAATTTAAAAGCTAATTTTGTATAGCTAAGCTACAGTTGGCACAGGAAAGTTTCTTTCGTTACTTTAAATATTAAACAGTTCTCGAATTTATAAGAATATCTTCCCTTTGTTAGATTTAGCATCGAATTTTGATTCCCAAGAATTGTTTTACCGATTGAAAGGGCCCCAAAAATATTAGAAGATATTAAACAGGCCCAGCCAACTCTTGTATTAAGCGTTATTCAAATCCTGTACGTAATACAAAATTTATTCTACTAACACCATAGAAATTAACAAAATAAGCGATTTCGCTCAAACATTTCTGAATTTCTCTACAATAGCAATTGTTGCCCATTTCAGGAAACTTTCATTAAATTTCAATTCTCAATTCGGTTTCTATTTTGAACGTAAATTTGATATTTTTAATTTGAAGCTCATATTAAATAATTAAAGAAGTGGAAGCTAATTTATATTCCAGTTGCCAAATTATTAATATGAATTTTCTAAATTAAACAAAATGAATGTTTGAGCTATTTATGTATAATTTTATGACGGTTGCCCTTGAAAGAGCTGATTTGCGAGGGTAGAAAATTAATATGAAGTAAAATGAAAAAGGGAAACTACATTTTCATTTTCCCGTTTCCGTAATAACAAAGAAAATTTTTCAAATTACGCTGAACGAACCCTTAAAAGCAAAGTTTGCACTTGAGATTACTAATTACAAGAATTTAATCTGTAATATTAATACCTTGTTTAAGTTCACTGAACAAAACGTGTAAAAAAAGCTAAAGTGACAATATAAATAAATATAATAAAAGGGTTCAAAAGGGAAATATTAAAAACTATAGCAACAAAAAGAAAAATAGGAAAATATGCAAACAGAAACTTTAATAGAAATGTTAATTATGAAACGCCCAACTCATTTGTAAAGCAGTTTCATTTCTATCACTGACTAAATGTTAGCAGGTGTTAAAATTTCTCTTTTAATGAATTTTACTTTTGTTGTAAAACATTTTTTAATATCCGGATTAAAAGAATGAATTTCAGACAAAAGGAATTACTCTGTATTATTTGCTTTCAGTGAGTATTTCCAACTTTCTATTATTTTATCAACCCTCGTTTTAATTAATTTTTTGTGTAATATTTTATGAAAGCAAATTTGGCCAAACTACTGTGAATACCATTGTAATGAATTTTCGAAGGGAGAAATTAAATTAAACTCTTGTTATCTACAAATTCGAACTAAAGTTTGGGTTTTCAAGATTACTACTAGCTTTAAAAAATTTAGATTAAAATTACCACCAATTTAAAACTACGCGAATAAATATTTTTATTCTTATACTGCAATGCACTTACAATAACAAGCAGCAAACGTTATTGTAATACAGGAAAAAGAAAGAAAACTCTTCAATGTAGAGCAGTAATTAAGGTGCTCTCTTTCAGTCTAGGTTTTCTTTCACTCCATCCATCATACAGGCTGTTTGATAAAAAACGGAGCAAGCCGTAGCACCCTTATTTATTAACTGATTGTAATAAAAAAAATGTTTGGTCGAATAACTCATAAAAATCTACATTTTGCCGTAAAAAAAATTTTTTTTGGGCCTCATTGGTTAAGCGTGGTGACGTCATGATGAATTTTTTAAATTACACTCTATATATTTTTTTAGATATTCTCATAGAGAATTTTTTTCTCTTTTCAACCGTGTAAATATTTCATATGGTTGCATAATAAAACTTTCGAGTTAAAGACAAAATACCAATACAAGCCAGTAGGCCATTAAATTAAAATAACTTGAAACAAAAAACAGTCGCCCTAAACGTTACTGAAGTGTCAAGTGTTTTCTTTGTGTTTTTAATCAGCGTTGTTGCATTTCCTCTGAAAAACCATTAGAAAATGGATTCTGATGAATTGACGGACATGATACAAGTTCGTAATGTTTCAGTCTTGTATTGGTTTTTTGTCTTTTACTCGAAAATTTTATTATGCAACCATATGAAATATTTATACGGTTGAAAAGAGAAAAAAATTCTCTATGAGAATATCTAAAAAAATATATAGAGTATAATTTAAAAAATTCATCATGACGTCACCACGCTTAACCAATGAGGCCGAAAAAAAAATTTTTTTACGGCAAAATGTAGATTTTTATGAGTTATAAGACCAAACATTTTTTTTATTAAAATCAGTTAATAAATAAGAGTGCTACGGCTTGCTCCGTTTTTTATCAAACAGCCTGTATATGTAATCAAAACAACGAATTTCCCGTACACAATTCCGTTGTTTTGCAACGAGCTTGCAATAAAATATTCCCCGAAGTATTATGAAACTACACTTCTTACTACCTACAGTGAAAAATGTTATATCCACCGTCAACCAAAACTTTTCCAGATATTTTTATTTGTGGTTTCATTCAAAATAACTTTAATCCCAGTAGAACCAAACCGTATTTTATCTTGTGTTATTTGCTAATTCCTTTCGTACCACAACACGTATTGTTTGAAAAGTTTCCATTTTTAGCTATTTATTTACTCAAATTTACGGGGTTTAAATTACGGATGCATGTTAACTCTACTTTTTCCTTTTGAATACAGCAGAAAATAAATAAATACAGTTACATCCAGTAAAAATATATGCGCTTCAATTGTTTTATATCTTTTCTTATAGGAAAAGTTTTACAGTCTCGATAAAACATATGAAATCCGTTTTACGTTACAACCAAAATTTCTACCCGAGGATTTCAAGTAGACCTTGAATAGAAAAACTTAAAATGCAAACTGTGTTAAACTACTCATTTTCTGGAAACTTTAATTAAAGATCTTCAAACTTTGTAAACTGTGCTTGTAGACTAAAACTATTTCGAAGTGTCTTAACTTTGCGATGTGTACCGAACCCTTTTTGCTTATTAATCAAAATTCGTTTTAATATTAGTAAATTAACCAAGTTTGGTTTACTAAAATCTTTAAAAAATAAGAATTAGTTCATTTTGGGGAATTTCAGCCCATTTGAATAGTTAGATGTTTTATTTTGTATAAATAAAACTCATTGCGTGTGGCTTTCAGATTTTGGTCCAATCATAACTGTTCTTGTGACACAGGTTGGCTATATTTAAAGATTAAAATAAAATCATGTAAATTTCAAAAAGGGCCTCTCAGTGGCACAGCGGACGAGTGTCTGCTTCACGTTCCAGAGGAACCGGGTTCGGATCTAACTATGACCAGACCTCGGTCTGGAGTGTGGTTGGTGTTTCGAATAGGGAAATTTTGACAGCATTTTCTAGTTTAGCTAATTCCTAACATTTATATTAAATTTTCAATACCGTGTTAAATTAATTCCTGGTATTTTTGTTTCAGTAATTGATCAATTGGTTCAATTTACAGTCATCCTCATTTGAATTAAAAGTTTTTATTTGATTTAGGAAATGTTAACGAAGTAGAAAACAAATACTTATCACATAAATCTAGGTAACTTAATTTCTATTGTTATTAATTAAGACGCATCTTTTCGTTTTTTCTTGTCCCCACAGTTTAACTTTAATTTTTTATCATTTTTTAAGTTTCCCTCTGCTTTGCATTTTGGACATTCAAATTCAAAGTGTTCTTTTAATTTTGTTGTTTAACTTTGATTGCTGTAAATCGAGCGCTGTTTTCTGTTTTACTTTAAAGATATCGGGCCTGCCTCACTTCCGATAATAATATGAATATGCAAGTAGTAAATTGAGGTAAGCACAGTTCTATAGCAAAGATCCCCATAGGATCTCTTGGGGGGGCACAAGCACAGTGAATCCTGTTGCCGGTCGCAAGCCCGGATAAAGGAGAAAGGTTGTGGCAATTGGACAAGCAGCCCATTGCATGTAAAAATCAAAGAAGAAAGCAATGAAAAAATCATAGAAGGAGGAAATATACCACATTTCCATTCAAAAGCTCACCATAACATCTTTTGGAGAGGCACAAGATTAGCACAGTGAATTTTGTTGCCGGTTCCAAACCCGGATAAAGGTGGAGGGTTGTGACAATCGTGCATGTAGCCCATCGCACGTAAAAATTAAAGAAGAAAACGAAATAAAAAATCATACAATATTTACACGGATGGAAGTCCACAGTTCCACAGGATTACCCTAAGATCTCTTGGAGATGGACAACAAAAATAAAAGTTATTTCAGCAAAAGTACTAACTCGAAGAAGATATGGCTCAAACTAAAGAAATAATGTTAATTTTCTCTACACAGGCCCTACAACAATTGGCCGCAAAGCGAAAGGATGTGACATATGGGATTGAACAAATGAATGTAGCGGCAACAAAGAAAAAATGAGGGTGTGGAATTAAGAAGAGCGAAAGGCCAAATGCCGAACTATCAGAAATTATTAAAGAAAAGCGCTATCGCTTCTAGCGCAAAATTTTAGGGGCAACAAATTTTGAGAAAAATACTTTTCAAGGACATAAAGATCAAGGTTGGGGAAGACAGAAAACGAAATATTATCACACAACATTGAGAAACAGGCAGATATAAAAATGGCGAGAGGTTGCGCTAGGAATTTCAGGCACAAAGAACATGAAGCAAAATTATGTGGGGAAAAACTTCAAACCCTAATTGAAACAAAGAAGCACAAACGTAAAGGAATTTAGAAAATGGAGCGCTTAACTGGGATGGTCAGGTAAAGGAAATGGTAGAACTAAGATGGCCGAAATGTATAATCCTGTGATCTCCTGGACGACAAGAACGAAGATGGAGATTGGCCCTAAAAAACCTTCAAGAAGGAGAATATAGTGATCGTAGATTTTAGAAGCTGAAGACGATAAACCAGTGAGGGAAAAGTTGTGACAAAAAACCAATGAACCAGCGAGGAAAAGTTGAGACGAAGAAGAAGATGAGGACGAAGAAAAAGAAAAAGAAGCAGGAGCTTTATAGCATTTATCGTTTAAAATTTGAACTATTAGAAAAGCATCCTTTAGTAGGTACCAATAAACCAACCATTAAGGGAAAAGTTGAGAAAAAGAAAAAGAAGGGGATGATGACGAAGAAGAGGGTGATGATGAGGAAGAGGACAAAGAAGCATTAGAAGAAATTTTATGTTTATCGCTTGAAGTTTCAAATTGCAAATAAAATACCGATAAACCAGCGAAGGGAAGTTGACAAGAAGAAAAAGAAAAAGAAGAAGCTTTATATTCTTATCGTTTAAAATTTCAAGCACCAGAAAAGCAGTCTTGAGTACCGATAAACCAGCGAGGGAAAAGTTGAGAAGAAGAAAAAAAGTACAACGACGACGAAGAAGACAAAGAAGCTTTTTATCTTTATCGTTTAAAATTTCAAATATTAGAAAAGCAGTCTGAGTACCGATAAACCAACGAGGAAAGAACTGAGAAAAAAAGAAGAAGATGATCATGAAAAAAGAGTACTAGGACGAAGAAGAAAACGAAGCATTATATCCTTATGGTTTAAAATTTCAACAATTTGAAAGGTAGTCTTGAGTACCGATGCAACTTGTTGCAAAATTTCCTAAGTTATCATATATTCCACAAATGTTGGCCCTGTTCCAGTGTATAAACTGTAATTATTACACATGTTACAAGGTGAGATTATTTCATTTTGCTAAGCTCAGAAATGAATACAAGTTGCACCGTAATCCTTGGAGGATCATTAATACTTGTAGGAATTGCAACGCGGATTAATAGAGGGTTAAAAGGGCTAGCAACAGAACAAATACCTGGCTTTAGCGGTGACGCTGAATAGATAACTGCTTTTATTAAAATACGGTTTTGGGCTTTATAAAGATTTAACAATTTAATTGAAGCTGTCGATTTCAAGTCGAATTTAAGTTTGGTACAGATTTATTCTAGAACCTTAATTTGTATTTTACCGACGCTGATTTAGTTCGGATTTTACCTAAATCGACTTTATACAGTCGTTTCCAATTATTTCAAATACTTTTTTATAAATTTATGTTAAATCATAAAATTGTGCCTGGTTTTTTATAATTTCTTAGATTTTTAAGGGAATTATATTCGAATAGAATCCGCCCATCCCTTGCGTAATAATTTTATTTAAGGTAGAAAAAAGCAAGGAAACCGTATTTATTCGTGTAAGGATAATATTAATATAGATGGGGAAATAAGTTGTTTATGAAGGTTATTTTTTAAAATTCAGTTACTTTATGAAAACGTGCCAAGACTACTTCACAACGGGTTTTCAGCTTAATACATCAGAACTTAACCTTAAATCTCATAAATAATAATTACGAACGAAAAATACCCTACAAAATGAGATACAAGGCGCAGTTCAACCTTAAAGTTGCAAGTCTGAGCTGAAAAACCTACATGAATCACAGTCCGGGACGTGGAGTAAAATTAAGTTCTTTCTTGGTTCTTACCATAAATTTTTTCGAGAAAACACTTTGCAGCATACTGATGGGCTATAAATGCTAGCCGATAAAAGAATTTGTTTAGCACGTTGATGCAAAAATAAATTTGTGACTTTTAGAATATCAGGTTGTAATTAGTAGAAAAACAAGTTAATATTGCAAATATTGGATTACCCGGAGCCAAACTGTTCAAATAGTCATTTATCTTTGTTTTACTCTCCTGCACGGCGTCGCTCTTTCAATTTCGCAGAATCGACCTTATAAATCAGCGTGGCGACCCACTAGAAATGTTCGTTTAGGACTCACTAATCCTAAGCTCCAAGAGCTCCTCTGAACACACGCACACGCTCATCAATCAGTATTATGATATGCCAGTCCTTACGAAGGACCAGTTATATTCAGATAACTGTATTATTAAATCCGTTAACTTATAGTTAACTACAAGGAAATTTACTAGACTGCCCGGAGGATGTTCTTTTTTTTTTTAGTTTGCTAGATTGTGACTAACGTTCCAGCACTTATCAAAGAATACCAACATACTGGACCGTTTCATTCGTATTAATCTTATCCTTTCAAAGGATGCTATTAGAGGGGAAAAGGCACGCTCGTCAAGTTTTAGTTAACTCAACAAACAGAGAACACATGTAAGGTATTACAAAATAAATTACCTCGTCGTAACCATAAAAAAAGCTCCTACGTGCTTTTATTAAAGTAGTTAAAGCAGTAGAACTAAACTGACGGACTGAAAGCCTTGTTAGGAAGATGAATATCATTACAATGGATGTTATCATTGTTGTCTTGCACTAAACGCAATATCTTAGCAAGTTTAAGAAGCTTTTCCTCTTTCTACCTGCTGGGAATTAAGAAGCATCATGTATACACTGAATATTTAAAGCGATTGAAGAAAATGATGGAATTTTTCATAAAATATTAAATGAAACTCATATTAATTTCTTGAAGGAACATTAAATAAATAGCTGCAAAACGTGCTTTTAATTTATTAAATGCAAACCTGTTATTTCTTATTGTATTTTTAGCAGTTATATTTTTCATAGTTTACATAATTTTCCGTATTTTCAGGATTTAAACAACTGAGTTTACCTGAACATACAAGCAAATGCCAGTTGACAACTTTTGAAAATTAAAAATTGGCCTGAAGGCTCAATTTCTCAGTATTTACTATTTTAACAACAATTTACTTTGTAAAAAGATTAGCTGATTAATATTTAGAGCTTACAAAGGGGTAAGGGTTTTACAGTCGCCTGAAATTAATTCCGAACGTGAGAGCTCCATCCAACGAAACGCGGAGAAAAACATGGCTTGATTTCTTAGTAGTTTTCCAAAAATCTATTGGAATTGGTAAAATACGCAAAACTTGGCTTAATTTCTTAGTGGTTTTCAAAATACCATTAAATTAATAAAAATTTGGTGAATGCCCTTTGTGTAAAGCTTTTACAATCGCCTGAAATTGTCCTGGAATATGGAAGCTCCACCCAAGGAAAAGTAGAGAAATTGTTGGCATGAATTCTTAGTGATTTTCCTGAAAAAGCATTAAAGTTTTTAAAATTTGCTAAAAATCCTTCGTATAAGATGAAAGTTCTACCCAACGAAAAGTGAAGACAAATTTGGTTTAACTTCTTAGCAATTTTTTTAGAAAACTACTAATTTTCTGAAAATCTTTCATATAAGGCTTTTACAGTTACAATTATTTCAGAAGCTGAAAGTTTTACCAAACGAAAATTGAAGAAACGTTTGGCTTGACTTCTAAACTAATATTTTTAAAATATCCTGAAAATCGTTCGTGTAAAACTTTTACCGTCGTTTGAAATTAAAATTTCCTGAAAATCTTTCGTGTAAGACTTTTACGGTCGTTTGAAATTATTTCTGTAGATGAAAGGTCCGCCCAACGAAAAGTGAAGAAAAGTTTGGCTTAACTTCTTAGCAGTTTTCTAAAAAGCTATTAAATTTTTTTAAACTTCCTAAAAATCTTTCGTGTAATACTTTTACAGTTGTTTGAAATTGTTCCTGAGCATGAGAGCTCCACCTAACAAAAAGCGAAGAAAAACTTGACTTGATTTCTTAGCGGTTTTCCAAAGAACCTACATTAATAAAATTTCGTGAAACTCCTCTGTGCGAGGTTTTTACAGTCGCCTGAAATTATGCCTGAAGTTGAAAGCCCCACTCAACGAAAAAAAAAACATTAAAATTAATAAAATTTGGAATAAAATCCCTTGTGTCGCCTGAAATTGTTCCTGAACCTGAAATTCTTCCTGAAGTGGAAACCATTTAAGCACGAGTTGGGTAAAAATTCTTTTTTCAAGGCTTTTACAGCCCCTTAAAAGAGTCCCACCCAACGAAATATGGACAAAATGTTGACTTGTATTTTTAGCAAATTTCCAAAAACAACATCAAATTAATAAAATTTGATGAAAATCCCTTCTGCAGGGCTTTTATAGTCGTTTGAAATTAAATCGCCCAACGAAAAATAGATAAAATTTGGTGAAAAATAAACGGAATCTGGAAACAAAATTAGCTTGGGTACTTAGTAATTTCCCTAAAACCCATAAAAAGTTATAATGATTTAGCGTTCCTGAGTATGGAAGTTCCACCAAATGACAAGTGAAGAAAAACCTGGCTTGAATTCTTTGCAATTTAATCAAAAAGCATTAAAACTATGAAAATTTGATAAACATCCTTCCTGTAAGGTCTTTCCTGTCATTATGGAAGCTCCAGCGCATTTTAAGATTTTTCACGGAAATTTTCGACTACAATTAAAACTCCACCAAGTTTAAAAAAATATAATTTACCTGTCCTAAAGGCACGATTAAAAATATTTGAACCACAACAGGTAGCATTCGGAAATGATGCAACCGTAAAACAACTGAATTGTCCCCACAATAGATTCTGAAATTGCATTCGTTTAGCGTGTTCCGATTTTGGCACCTATTTTACATCTATAACGGGCAGATTTTGTTTCTGTTTATTTTTATTCTCTTCTTGGTTTGCATGAGTTACATTTAAATAACGTTCCTTTTCAACCACTGAATTTTCAGAAAATATATTATTATTATTGATATTATTTCAGATCTGAATTTTTTATATCGCTTTTATCGGGAAACTTTGTTCTTTGGGCTTCTTTTTTTTAATCTAGATTATGCAAGAAATTAACCCACGATTCTTACTACGATTGAATACTCGCACCTACCTGCTTTGAATTTTTAATTTGGAAATGTAGTTCATTACATAACTCGAATCTTTAAAGTAACCCAATATTTTAATTAGTTGGTGAATTTTCATTCACTAACAAACCACAAAGTATCCAAACTAAACCTTTTTATATGAATGAATTATGAATTCTATTATTATTTCGCTCTGAAATGAACTCGTATCATTGTCTGATTCATAATTCCAGCTACCGGATTTAATTTGTAATTTTAACTGCTAAAAGATTTGTTGCTTCCTTGTTTTGTCAGTATGATGAATGTAACCGCAGATTATGCAATCTTTACCGTATTTGTCTGGAATTATTCAAGAATGACACCTCGTTAACCTTCATCACACATAAATCTAAAAATAAAAACATAACTAAAATACAGTTTTGGATGTTTTTTTTTTATTATTAATTCAATGCGAATTTCTGTCTATCTCTGCGTATTCCGGTAGTTTGGGCATCTTTTGCCGATTCGTTTTAAAATTTTTATACCTAAAAAGTGACAATTTTCACAAAAAAATGCAGGAAAAAAGTACCCGAAAATCCCAAGAAAGAATTATATGCATTATTTAGAACGATTGTTTAAAATAAGAAAGTGCGAGTTTTTATGCAAATTCTGTAAAAGTCAAGGCTTTCTCAGACTCCTCATATTTACGTAAATGAAGAGATAGGAAAATATTCCATTGCGAGTTTTATGTCTTATCTAAACTGCCGTTTCATTTTATTTGCTAAAAGAAATACAGTCAGCTTGAATCGTATACTCCACCTTTTGCATCTAATTTGAATTCCTGCATGGCATTATTAAGTAAAAACAAATCAATTCTTTATTTATTGCTTGAAATTTTCTGAAAAATGCCTAAATTAGTTCATTGAAACTAAGTGCGTATCTAAAATTGCCTGTTGTTTATTATAATGTATTCCTCCCGCGTTCAATTTAAATGAGGAGGATTTAAATGATTTCTACGAAATGAAATCCCCTGAATCAAAAGATCATCTAAATGTTGTGTAACAAAGCGAAGGTATGTTGGAACGATTTATTCCGTATACCTTCGCAGGTATCTATAATTTCGAGCAGTGAAGCGAAACAATCGAATTCTTCCTGATCAAATTTATTTCATCCCCCTTTTCGGTGGATCTTCTACAAAAATAGACCGTGACATTCCTACCGCTCTAGCGGTAGCAGTGCTACATAACAGACTTCAAAATAAATGTGAACTATTTGAATAATAGATTGGAAATCTTTCTTTGTAAATGTTCAACGTTTGTTATCTCGGGAGAATATATACGTTAAAGAACGTGGGTGCAAAGGAAATTTTAAAAACATAAAAAATTCATATTTAAATTTTCTTATACTTTTTGATGTAGATTTCACGTATTTGACGAAGGTGATTTATTCTGACCTTTGATTCTTAATTTTTTGTGGATGTTTTTGTGATTTACATTCGATGCACAAGGCTTTTAATTAAGTAATTTTAGCTTAACCCTACTTCTTAAAATTTTGCGAGTTTGTAAGAAATTGGCTTCGGATTTGCATTAAATATGTATTTGATTCAGTGTGGTTAATTTTGACGAGCAAAAAGCTCGAAAGGTTTAATCAAAGATTGCTAATTTATTCAGAAATTCCTAATAGAAAATTAGCAAAATCTAGGTAGTGCAAGAAAGGTAATGTAATTAACTTTAGATTGGTATTTGCAACTTGCGAGTCTGTCAACACAAACCAGCGTTCGTCGATCAAACAAGGGTGGCTTGCTTTCAACTAAGCCTCAGTTAAGCAAATGTCGATAAACAGTGCTCATTAAATCTAAGTTTAGCTCGTTATTAAAATTCCTCTATAATACCGAATTTCCTCAGGTGTCTAAAATTTATTAAGGACGCCACTTTCCGGCTATATATGAAACCCCACATTTTAGATTTGCGCGAAAGGACTTCAGAGGAAATCTCTTGAAAGGACATATTAGGAAAGTGTTGAAAAACTTGACTTCTTCGAGAACGATTTCGCAAAACTTTTTCTACACTTTTGCGTAAGTTTATCTTTCCGTTCTATTCGTTCGTTCAACTAACTCGTATTTTGTGTACCTACAAATACGAGGGAGATGTGGATTTTTAAATCTTTAATCAACGAAAAACCTATAGTGGGCGTCAACTGAAAGGGTCATAAAGACAAATACTTTTTTGTTTATCTCGAATTCCCTGTATTCATTTACCACATGCTATGCACGTTGAATTAAATCTGGGTTTTGTCACTGTGTTAAACGCTTCATTAATTCTTTTTTCTTCCACGCACAATTTTATTCCTATAAAATTTCAAAAGCTGGAGCTAAATTGAAACTAATTACTTTATTTACTTTTCTTTTTTAGATTTCCATTTACTATTGAACAACATTCAATTATTTTTTAACCAAAAAATATTTCATAAATCACATATTACTCAACCGAAAAAAACGATTGGTTATATTTATAAATTTTTTTTTTTTTTTTTTATTAAAGGAATTTGTTTGTGCCTTAACATCTAGGTCTTATGGCACTACATTTCACAGTATATGTACATATATTACAGGTAATTAAAAACTTGAATTTCTCTAAGGAAGTTAATTAAATCTGTTGATTTAGATAGTGCTTTTTGAAGTGAGTCTCCAATAGCATATTTTGATCGAGCTGCAGTAAATTTAGGACATTCACACAGAATGTGTTTCGCAGTAAGAATTTCTTCACATGCATCACAGGTGGGTTGGGCTGATCGTTGTAGCAGGTAGTCATGTGTGATTTTAGAGTGACCGATTTTGAGGCGTGTTAAAACAGTCTCTTCTTTTCTGTTGAGATCATTGTTTTCTATCCATTTGAGGGGAAGAGGAGGTTTAAAGTATGCGTTTCTTTCTGCTATATCCGTCCATTCATTGTGCCATTTGGTGGTTATTTGTTGTTTTACATAGGTTTTTATGTCTGACCTTGAGGCGAGTTCTGTGTTGTAGGTATCCATTTGAGTGGCTTCTTTTGCGTATTTGTCTACTGTTTCGTTTCCACATATATTCGAATGTGATGGAATCCATAGATATTGTACATATTTGTTCTCTGATTCTATGTGGTGTGTTATGTTCTGGATTTCTTTAATGTACTCGTTTGGTGAATAAATGTTTTGTATGCCTTGAAGAGCGCTGAGAGAATCTGTAATAATGGTGAACTTATTCTCCTTACAACTTAAGGTGTGTATCAGGGCTTCTTTTATTGCGAACAGTTCTGCGCTATAAACAGTTGTCATGTCGTGAAGTCTGAATTTCTTGTTTACTTGGTTGGATAAGAATGCACAACCGACAGAATTGTTGAATTTTGAGCCATCCGTGAAAATTTCTTTGGATTTAGTCCGGGAAAGTATTTCAAGGAAGTGGGATTTATATATTTTGGGGATGGTAGTAGCTTTGTCGAATCTTGTCAGTTCGAGGTTGATTTTTGGAGGAGTTATGGTCCAGGGTGGGGGACCTTTAGGATCTGGTGTAATTGGTAGTGTCATCTGGTATTCAGAGAGTAGCTGACGAGCTCGAATATTGAAGGGAGGTGATATTTTTTGGGATCGGGAGTATAGGTTTTGGAATAAGGGTTGGTTTATGCAGTTATACAGGGGGTGATTTGGATTTCCGGCGATTTGGATGGTGTATGCTATTAATTGAGTTGAAAGTCTATATTTTAGGGGAAGTTGTCCAGTTAATGAGAAGAGGGTTGGGATTGGGCTTGTTCGATGTGCCCCTGTGGCTAATCGCAGTCCTTGATTGTATATAGCATACAGTGACGATAATAGATTCTTGTTGCTGGATCCATAGATGCACAAGCAGTATTCAATTTTTGATCTGATGAGGGCATTGACTATGGTCAATAGTGTCTGAGTGTTGGTCCCCCATTCTTGGTGGGATATGGTTTTTATAACATTGATTGATGCTCTGCATTTGTCTTTTATTTGCTTGATTTGTTGGGTCCAGGTCATCTTTCTGTCCAGTATAATACCTAGGCATTTGATTTCTTTTTCATAATTAAGGACTACGTTATGGAGTTTCAGGATGGGAGTGTCAGGTTTTAGTTTCCTTGTGAAGTTGATACATTTTGTTTTTTCTGTTGAAAAACGGAGACCGTTTTCTTTGCTCCATTGTTGAAGTTTTTCCAAGGAGAGTTGTAAAAGTTGTTTTATGACGTTGGGATTGTAATGGGAAACATAGATTACGAGGTCATCAGCAAATAGCGATGCTTGAACGCTTTTAGGTAAAGGATCAAGGACGTCATTGATTGCGATTAGGAAGAGGGTAACGCTGATTACCGAGCCTTGGGGAATACCATTTTCTTGGATTTGTTCCTTTGATAGGGTGTTGCCAATACGAACACTGAATGTTCTGTGTTTTAGGAAATTTTGGATAAATTTGAGAATACGACCCCTGTATCCCCATTTGATAAGGGTTAGGATTATTTTATGTTTCCATGTGGTGTCATAGGCCTTCTTGAGGTCGAAAAAGATAGCTATTAGTTGTTCTTTTTTTATAAATGTGTTTTTGACATCTGTTTCTAGTTGACTTAAGCAGTCTATTGTGGAATGATTTTTTCTAAATCCATGTTGATGTTTATTGATTACATTGGATTCTTCAAGGCATGTAATTAGTCTGTTGTTAATTATTCGCTCAAGCATTTTACATAGGACTGATGTCAAAGATATAGGGCGATAGCTGTCTGCGTCATCTTTCGGTTTTTGTGGTTTGAGGATAGGAATAATGATAGATTTTCTCCATAGTTCTGGGAATACATCCTGTGTCCATATGAAATTAAATAGATTCAATAGTTCTTCTTTTAATTTGTCTGTGGAGTTGTTGATCATTGAACAGTGGATGTTGTCGATGCCTGGACTTGATTCTCTTGTTTGAGAAAGTGCATATTCGAGTTCCTGTTGGGAGATAATTTCGTTGTAGGGTTCATTGAGAGTTGTCGGAATAGAAATTTCGTTTTTTTCCGTTTCTTGTTTTAGGCTTTGGAATTCAGGGTCGTAATTCTCAGAGCTTGAGCTTTTTTTGAAATGGATTGCTAGTATATTAGCTATATCTTCAGGTGAGGTGAAGGTCGTATTGGTGGTTTTAATACCTGTTACGTTAAATGGTGAGGTCGAACCGTTCATTTTTTTAACTTTTGACCACATTTCTTTTGTACTCATGTTTGAGCTTATGGTTTTAACATAGTTTATCCATGATTCTTTTTTGTTATTTTTGAGGGTTCTTCTTGCGAAAGCTCTCATTTTTTTATAGAGAACGAGGTTTTCTATGGATCTACTTCTTTTGAATTTGTTAAGGGCTTTATTTTTTTCCCGTATCGCATGTTTGCATTGGTCATTCCACCAAGGGACACTGTACTTTTGGTTGATAGAGTTTGATATTGGAATTGATTTTGAAGCAGCTTGAATGATTACAGAGTTAAGTTTATGTATATTAATGTCTAGGCTTTTGGTAGGGGAGAAAGCATATGGATTTTTTGTTAGTTCGTTTCTATAGACGTCCCAATTGGCGCTGGAGATTTTCCATTTTTGTATTGGTCTAGATTCTACAGAAGGTTTCTGTTGGATGGTTATGGACACTGGGAAGTGGTCACTGTCATAGTTATCTGTAAGAACTGACCACGTTAGTTTAGGGCCTAGCTTAGGATCACAGAAAGATAGGTCAATTGATGAAAAATTATTAGTTTTAGTGTTGAAGTGGGTCATTAGTCCTGTATTCAGTATGGAGATGTTGTATTGATCTAGGGCTTTTTCTATAATTTTCCCTTTGTTATTAATTTTAGTGCATCCCCACATTGTGCTGTGGGCGTTAAAGTCTCCGAGTATTAGGAATGGAGCTTGGAGTTGTTTTATAAGATCTTCTATTTCAGTTAGGGAAAGTTGATAATTTGGGGGGATGTATACGTTACATATTGAGAGTTTGTATGGTGAGTGTATTTTGATTGCGATTGCTTCCAGATCAGTATCTAGATTTATTGCTTCTGTATATATATTCTCTTTGACAAAAGTGCTAACTCCACCGCTTGCATGATCCCTTAGCCGATTCTTGTTAAAAGAGATATATCCTTTTAAGAAGGGATTTTTGTCGGTTTTTAGGTGGGTTTCTTGGAGGCATAGTACTTGGGGTTGATGATGCATTAGTAACGTTTGGATACTTTCTAAATGGGTATAGAGTCCATTACAGTTAAAATGAATTATGTTATGCGTATTGGGTGTTTTGGATTGGGGGTTAATGTTCAGATTGCTCATTAAGTGGGGTAATGTATTAATAGAAGTCTTCATTGTCTGTGGCAGTTTCCTCAAGTAACTGTTGTTGCATTTTTTTCATCAGTCTTGTAAATTTCGATTTTATGACTCGAGCTTCTAGATTGGGGTATAAGTCTTTCATCATGTTAATTAAATTAGGAGTATTGTTTGTATAATTTCTTGATATTGATAAGGGGTCCGGTGAGCCGTAGGTTTTTTCCAAGAAATCCTTAAAGTTAGTATAATTTATAGGATATTGTTTTGTTGGATCAATTAGTAATTCTCTGATGGGGGCTAGGAATTCTTCTATATTTACATTTTCTCCGTCTGATTCTTTGTCTGAGTTTTTTCTGATCCGTTTGGGTTTATCGAGCTTTTTTATTTTGGGTATTGCGCCTTTTGGTGTTTCGGTTTGAGAGTGGGATGATGGAGTAGGGGTACCTAGGGGTGGTAAATTGAGTATATTCTCTTCTGAAATGTCGGGGGATTCATTTGAGGACGTTATTGTGGTTTGGGATAAGGTACGTTTGTTTTGGGTTAAAGGGAGTATAGTGGGGTTTGGTGGATGGTTTTGATTTGGGCATTTTCCTGCTATGTGACCTGGTTGGCGACATGTGAAACATGTTGTAATTGTTGATAGAAAAATTCTGTAGTCCGTGTCTTCGAATTTAATGATTAGTGATTCAGGAATTAATGTTTCGGTTTGGGGTTCGATATAGATTTGTCGTCTAAAGCTTAATATATGACTGTATTCTTTACCTTCGAGCCCTGCTTTTAGGAAGGTTACTGTTGATAAGGTTTTGACTCCCATATTTTGTATGGCGGTTTTTATGTGATCATGAGGTATGGAAGGGCATACATTGGATATTACGATTCTTTGTGCTGGTGATATTAGTGGTCGTAAGTTGGTTTGGTGACCTTCAATCATTATCGTTTTGTATTTACTAGTAAGTTGGTCGACTAGTGTTTTATTTCTTAAGTAAATGCATATTCTATTATTTGACATTTTGGAGGCAAAGATTATGTTTAAGGGATCAATAATGTTGCCAATCGTTTTTATATATTCCTTAAGGTTTATTCCTTCTATACCGTTGATAATGATTGCTTGATCCTTTTTCGGGAAGTTTATTTGTTGTTCGGATGTTACATTGGCGAAGGTTTTTGTCGGGGGGTTATCTACATTGTGTAGTATAGTTTGTTGAGAATTGTTTGGTGTGATATTAGTGTTGTTCATTACGGTTTGGTTTATAAACCCCTGTAGTCAGGAGTTTAATTACTATGATTTAGTGAAAAGGTTGTTACCTGATTTTAGTTAGGTTTTTCGTCGCCAGTTGTTAAACTATAGATAATTAACTTAATAAGCTAATAAATCACGTAACATTCTGGGGACAAAACTATCTGCGTTTTCAAGCAGTTCAAAAAGCTTTAAAAATGAGTGTGTGACTTCTTAAAAATTATATTAACAGAATAATCTTAAAATAACCCCAAATTCATTAAGCAAAGACATTTCCAGTTAATAAAATAAGTAAATCTATCCAAAATGTGTAAATACGAGGTTTGGCAGAACAATAATGAGACTGGCAACAGTGTGCGCGAACCGACAACGCTACTGCATTTCCCTTTACACGGCAGTTAGAATAACCCCTGCCGTAGACTCAGTACAAGTTTAAACTTGTTACAGTTGCTACACGATTGTTGAAAGCGTCTGAAGTGAAGAAAATATGAGCAACGTTGTGCTATCAAATTTTGTGTAAAGCTTGACGAATCCGCTATTGTGACTTATGAAAAGTTACAAGGGTGTTATGGAGAACATTCCCTATGCAGGGCACAAGTGTTCAGGTGGCACAAGGCCTTTTTAGAGGGCCGAGAAGAAGCGAAAGAGGAACTTCCTTGAACCTCAAAAACGAACAACAATGTGATGTCAGATCGTCGATTGACGATGAGAGTAATCAGTAGAGAGTTAAATTTGAACCGGTTTACCGCCCATCAGATTTTAACACAGGATTTGGGCATGATAAACTGTATGCCAAGATGGTTCCAAAGAACCTCACGGCTGAGTAGAAGAATTTTTGGCAGAAAAAAGCATTCCTGTGGTTCCCCTATTCACCGGATCTCAGTCCCTGTGACTTCTTTTTATTCCCCCGACTGAAAAGCTATTTGAAAGGGCGCCATTTTAATGCTTTGAATAATATCCAGAAGAGCGTAACCGACGAGTTGAAAGGCATTCCAGCAGAAGAACAATGGAAAAACGCCTCCATCGGTGGTTAGCTGCCCAAGCCCAATTAAAGGGGATAATAGTTAATTATTTGATATTTTTCTGTCAAACCTCGTATGTGGTCTCAACAGGCGTTTTAAAACATAAAAAATCCACTATGTCAAACGTTTCAAATAAACATTTGCCAAATTAAATCGTTCATCAATATCTTAATTCGTGAGCTTCATCACAATTTTATTGAAAGGTTTCATTTTATTATTATAACCGTGCCGGAAAATGTATATGTAAATTTCCTTAAAATCAGTTGTGCGAAACGTCATCAAATTATTAATGTTTGTGGTACCATTAAGCTCCCTAAACGATTTTATAAACACATTGGTCAGCTTTTACAAATTATTACAACTACAATTGCAAA
The DNA here is from genome assembly GCA_963082815.1 of Melanotus villosus. Classification (NCBI taxonomy): domain Eukaryota; kingdom Metazoa; phylum Arthropoda; class Insecta; order Coleoptera; family Elateridae; genus Melanotus; species Melanotus villosus. Next base: position 36,519,053 of record OY720427.1, on the reverse strand, counting down.
TATAGGAATGCTATCCGAATGTTTTATAATTAATTTAAGCTCAGCTTTCACGATGTAGTTATTTAAATGAATTATTTAGCTAATTTATTTTGCTGGGATTTGTCATTCACCGAAAGAGCTTTGGTTAAAATACCTATATATATTATTGGCACATTCGTGAAGAAATATTCGTTCGTTGTTTGGAGTTTATAAATCCATTTGCTGAGTGGATTAGTCCTCATCCTTCTTCTTTTCATCTTTTGTCTTCGCCAATTTTATTATTTTCTTCCACTCTTTTGCGTCAGTTGCTTTTTGTTTCCAGTTCACCACTCCCGTATTGTTAAGATCTTGACTAACTTCCATCTGCTTTTGAGTCTACTCCGTATTCTGCCTTCAACTGGTTTCCAGCTGGTAATTTTCTTAATATTCTTGTTAATTATCTACTACATTTTGATCTTTAATAATTTGATATTATACTTTGGTTTAGCTGTTTTTATCTGTTGGTAGAAGGCGTTTACATTGGTTCTGTTACTGGTTTTCTACCTCTTCCATTTTGTTATTTAACCAATCTTCCTTTTTCTTCTTAAGTAGTTTTGTCGCCTCGCTTATTATCTTCTTCCTCTCCTGTTCGAAGTCATTTCATTTTTGCTTTTCTTTTCTTTCCTATTATTATGTTATTTCTGCTGCCTTGTTAGTGCACTCTTTAATGTTGTCCCATACAATATTGTTGAGTGGTTGTTGTTCAGGTATTTTGTTTAGTTGTTTTTCAATATCTTTCTCTCACATCTTCTACGGTCAGTAGATTTTCGGTTGCTCATCTTTTAATTTTATCCTTCTGTTTCTTTGGGAATTCAATTATTTATTTAACTTTTGCTATTACTAGCAGGTCATTTGTGTGTAAACTGGTTCCTCTATATGATCTTACATCATTGATAGTCTTTACATTTTTTCTTGGCTATTCGGATATGGTCTATTTGGTTCCCTTTAGTAGTACCTGATATTATCCAAGTCATCTTATGTCGGCCGCAAAGTTTTTCACCATTTTTATTTGTCAGTTCATGCAACGAATATTTCCCAGCCGTATCACTAAAACACACCTCTCCCCCTAATTTAGCATTAAAGTACCCTAAAACATCTTTTCACCTGTTCGCAAACCTGTTCCAGCTCTTTGTATAATTCTTCCTTTTGAGTGTCATTTGCTTCTTCGGTTTATTAATTTTCTCCCTTTCACAGGCACCAGTGCCGTATTCATATTCAATGTGCCTATTTTAAGTATTTTCTTTCCCTTTCTTTTTTCCGTGCTTCTCTTAGTCTTACCTAATTTTTCTATGTCTATTCCATTTGCGTTTACCTTTTCCGCCGCTTGTTTCGCCATCATTATCCGGGACTTTTGTGGTTTTAACTCTAGTTTTTTGCAGTACAACCATGTTTAAAGACAAGCTTGGCCTCTTCTTCATTCCATTCATATAGTTGTCCGTTAATTATTAGCTTCTTGTGCCCTATTTTTGTTTTGTTACTTCCGTCATTTGCAAATTTCCCTAGTCTTCTTTTGGATTGACACTTATTAAATCGTTTTCATTGAATATGGTTTTTCCTTTAAGCTTGTATATTTATTGTTCATTATTATTTTCTTCTGCCACCATGTTAGTACTTATTTGCCACCGTGATTTTCTTTTTCTGGATTCTTCCTGTTTTAAAAGCTTCAGTTATGGTTACAGTAACCCCCAATTCTTTCTTACTGATCTCCTCCACATTTTTCTCAAACTTCATATCTTCCTGCATTCCTTTAATTACTGTTTCGTCGTTTTCTTGCATTTCCATTGCCCTTTCAAACACTGTTATATTGTTTTCATTTCCTCTCTACTGATTCCACTTAGCTTCTTTTCTTTTCAGTTCTTCTTTAACCTCTTTTAGTTTGTCGTGACTCATTTGGAATCCATTTCGTATTTCTGTTCACATTTTTTGTATTATTTCTAGTATTATTTTATCCATGTTTGATGAGACTTCGCTTTCTATGTTCTGGTTATGTTGTTTCGTTTTATTTAAGTTTTATATTCCCTTAGGTGGTGGTCCTAGCAGTCCTTTTACTTTTCTTTGTAATTCCACTTCTGATACGTCTTCCGTGCTGTTGTGCACTCTTTTCCTTTTAAAGTATCCCGCTGTGGATTTAGTAGATTATTAGCTCTAGGTTTTGTTTTGCTATTTTTGTCACTCAACAGTAGATTCAGGTATTAAATATAAATCTGGTTAAAATACCTAGAAAAATAAGAATATTGCAAAATTAAGAAATCTCCTGTCCTAATTTAAAATGGAAATTCTGCTAATTTAGTTTTGTAAATTTAGTTCTTCTAGAAATAATATTATTTGGTGGGAATACGAGCTTCATTTTATAAGATAATAAATCCAATTAATTACGTAAATATTACACAAAGTTTAAACAGTTTAAAATTTAAGTAATAAAAAGCGAATGCAAACAGGAAAAAAATAAAAAGTTCGTTCGAATAAAATTTTTTTATGGTAACATTGCCCTGTCTACTTCTGCTTGAATTCGGCGTAACATGTGTGTGTAATAAACACCAAAAACATCTCGCTTTGTTCGTTACCAACCATAATTTAATTAGTGATTTGCGCAATCTAATGGAATCCTCTGTTATTAAAAAATTTGTTATTTAATACATATTCCAGTTTTAACAAAATCCATGTGGGCGTTTGATTTTAAATTTATTTTTTAAAAGAAAGATCATTTGTACTTGTAATCTACGAACAATTTTAGGTACTTTACACACAGATGTTAAATTCGTCCACCTAGTTTGTAAGTAATTCAAGTAAATTTATCGGTAGATTAGTTCTATGAAGTTATTGGATATATTTACTGAAGTCTAAATGCTAAATGCAACTAGATTTATTTCGAGTGGAACTGAAAGCTGCCACTTCCATTCTAAAGACTTATTTTTAAGTATTTGCTTCGAATTAAGCAATCAAGTCTATTTTGAAAGCCTCTCTGTAGAATACAGCAGGTAATATATTTAGGTTAACACCGAAAGTTAAGACCAAAGGGCTTGTACCTAAATTATTTTATGTTTAAGTAATTTGATCCAAATTTAAAGTGGGAAAGGGAAAATTAATGGCAACATTAAAGCGAACGCCGGAAAGTATGAAGCTTCCTCTCCTTGCAACAACTTCAGCAGGAACTGCTCAAGACTGTGGTTGATATTCATCGCTTCCTTTACTGATTATTTCTGCTGGCAGCTTGCGACAAACCCTTGAGTGCGTTTAAAAGAACCGCCAAGGCTTTAATCCTTTTACGATAAGCCTCCCCAGTTTTCTTTGTTGCCTGTAATTGGTTTATTTTAATTAGCGATCTAAAACTGTTTACTCTGCATATTTTTCACTACTGCCGGGAAATACACTAAATTGATTTTGCGAACAATGGTTAAGGGTCTTCGCTTTAGATCAGATATTTTCCTAATTATTTTCAACACTCATGTTTACTATGAGTAAGATAGCCCCATATATTTTAAGACCCTATTTTAGTACTTAGAAACCTTTACAGCGGGAGTTTATCATTTTTAAGTATGGTTAAACTGAAATGAAGAACGGGAACCGAGCTGATTTATCTCCGTTTTAATCAAAAAATTTAAATAACCCCGGCGTTCAGTATTTGCAAATACAATAAAGTAAAACGTGGTAGCAGAAGGTGATCTCTGTTAAAAACAAATAACGCCAAACGATTTTATCAAAAGAAATAAATAACGTCTTGGTCCAACCAACCTCTTACAGTTCTGTGATAAATGCTGTGTCACTTATTCTTGATAAAAAATTCGACCTTCTTCGTGCTTACTTTTTGGCATGAGCTTATCTCAGGCAGTAGTGTTAGCTTCTGGAGGACTTTAAGTACCTTCAGAATCTGCTGTGAAACCTCAGATCACAAATCATTTCGGGAACCCTCTTCATTTGTCCGCTCCTATTGTTTCGTGACTGTTATTTCTTTCTCATAATTATTTGAGTTTGTTTTGCATTCTGTTTTGTGTAATAACAAAACTTGCTTAATTAGTTTCTTCACAGCCCCAATTTATTATTTATTTATACAAAGATTTTTGCAGTCCTTATTTTTAAAAACGCGGTTGTTCCGCCATAACTTAAAAAATATACGTGAGCCCAGTCATAACATTCATACACAAATTTTGTACTAACACCGGTGCATGATCGATGTCTTTTATATCCTGCGGGATCAGAAGGGCTGTTTTGATATTCCCGCAATTCTCTGCGTTCTTCTTCAGATGCGTGCGTTACGTGTTCGTATGACCTTTTTGTAAATTTTGAACTTTACATGGGTTCGATTCACTTCATCGGTAATGAATGGTGGCACTGCGGATGAAATTTAAGCCACTAAATATTCAGTTCTCACCCATGAAAATTACTAAAAACATTGTTAGGAATTATGGAAACTGTGCTTTTACAACGGTGAATAAGACCGAATTGTCGAATTGGTCTGCAGCGATCCATACGAAATTAACTGAATGATCTGGAAAGTCGTAAGGAAGTAAATGGCGTAATGCTGAATAGCAGAAATTCTGAGTGGAAGCTCTACATGAACGTTAATCGTTTTAGATACGTTGTTATTAATAAGGGGGTTTTAAGAATTCCCTGTAACACGGCGGCTACATACATAAAGCCCGCTTTTATTTTTTATAACAATGATTTGTTTTGTTCCCGTTGATACATAAAATGTGAGCGTCATTGTATTAGGAAAAAAAATCTTTTTGTATTACTTATGAAAAGACCATACTAAATTAATTTTATTTTTAGGATATTTCGTTTTACTTCCACATGCAAAGAGAACACAATAGCATTAACCTTCATATTTATACATACTTTAAATTCGAAAAGTATCTTTCATTCTCTTGTCTTTGCACGAGTTCTTATAAAACTGTTCAAGGAGAAAACTCTTAACTAAGTAAAAATATAACAATACCATTTTATTCAAAGCATGCACCTGAAGAAGTCCTGAGCTGTTTTCCCTTGAAATTAAGAATTATTTTCCGCTTTGAAAATATTTCTATGTTTGTCAAGTAAAACTGCTCGTATTGTGGGGCAAAGTAATTTTCTTTGATGAAAATTGGCGCATTCACGGTTTTCAAAGGAAGCCGTTTTGTCGTAGAACAAACAATAATTATTCCCTTTTCGGTTTGCGACTTACCTTTTTTTGGGTTTTATTATTTGAATACGAATATTTCATCTAAAATATGTATTGAATTCAACACAAAAGTGGAGTTATTTTTAACCATAAATTAGTAACTGCGATGTATCTTAATTGATGTCGACTAAGTCGTCAAAGCGAAACCCTTAATTTAAAGTCGAACAAAGTTTTTCAATTCGATTCCCAGGTGTAACCTAATTAATTGACTTTCTGAAATTAACCCTTACTGATGTTTCAAGGATCGTTTATCAGAAATTCTATTATGAACAAGGTTTATTTGAAACGGCAATTTGTTGAACGCAGTTAACTGAATATTTAGAGACAACAAGTTTGCCGAAGTTTGGATGTCAAGATTTTAATCGCATTAATTGGTGCTGAAACAAATTTCGCACCTAAGCGGGTCTAAATATAAAATATCTTCGTCCTTGTTTGCATACACGTGATCTATATAGACATCGAATAAAAAATATATGCGAACATCACTCAAAGAGAAATATGAAAAAAGTTTGTGCATTCAAATTTTTGTAGTAAGAGGACTGTTGTCGACCATTTGAGTTTTCTACAAGTTTATGGGCGGTAAAAGCTATTTCTAGAAACTTACGCGTCGCGTCGTCTTTAAGGAGCATACATATTTCAACGACAGCTGAGCTTTTCTAATCTTATGAACAACGTAAAATACCTTCACGTCCTTCACAAGGTTGCTATTTTATCAGATTTTAAAAGACGTTAAAATCCTTGTCGTTGAAGTATTTTTAAAAAGTCGTTGAAACTTTTTAAAGTACTTATACAAATTATAGCCAGCTTGTTTATATTATTGCCTGTCTCCACCCATAATCTTCGTTTTGATAGTCCATGGGAATGGTATTATCTTTCTTTATAAAACAAACCTCTTGCCCTAGAAGTGTCTTAGTGTTTACAGCGAAAACGATTGCTAATCGATATCATTACTTTCTAACCGGAACACGCCACTACTGTAATAGCATCCAACTTTAGAAAATACGCTAAATTTCCGCTAAGAAATCGTAAGCACTTTACTTCCTCCTGACAAGTGGAATTGCGCGAAAAATCCCCATTTTAGTTTTTTTCCTAATTATTTATTTTAGGTAAATTCTGAGAACATATTATTGTTCTACACTCAAAAAATTAACCATTAATAATTTATTCAGAGGCGCATGGTTTAGCTTTGGAATCCAGCTTTAAGGTGGACATTTAGCATTTAGCACAGAGCAACATTTGGTGTGGCATAGTTTAAGCTTATCGTTTTGCACTTTCCACCTGACGTAAGCAAGCAATTAAATAACAACCCTCACAAAGCACATATAAATTATTTCAGCTTGTTTTGATAATCCTAGGTAAGCAGTTAAACTAAAGGGTACAACGTCACATTCGCCCCTCGCGTTAGTTACATGCGTGAACGAACACAAAAGGAAAACCCTATTCAGCAATTTCTTTTAAAAAATAATTTCAGATGTAGTATGCTTCGCTTAATTTCTAATGTATGGCATCACTTTCATTTCCTGATTTATCAAAACGTCTTTGTTTTAACTGTTTAGTCATTGTTACTTTTTCTGCCATTTACTTGACTGCTGTCGTAAATATCTCTAGGTTAATATTTATTTCACGTATCGAGTTAAATATATTTGTGAAATACTTATAAAAAATTTAGTAAAATTATTTAGGATAGGATATAAACTACCAAAGTTACCTGAAGTCTTCTAAAACAGTATGTAGGCGATATTCATTTAAAATATCGAGTAGATGATTTTAAAAATGTTTATAACAAATTTAAATTGAATATTTATTCAACAATGTTGCTAAAATTGGCTTCAAATATTGTAGTTAGTAACATTGTCAACACAACTCCTTCAGATAAAATAGAGGAGGACTCTTTAGAACAATATTTATTTCAAATATCAAGTAAAATATTTAAATCTGATATTCAAAAAGTTAATAAAACTGCTGCTACGTTTAAAATTACATATTTAGGATAAAATATTCAAAATTACCTGAACATTTCTAAAAACAAACCCTTAATTGAGGCAATATTCATTTGAAATATTGAGTAAACAGTTATAAAATATTTATAAAAAATATAAATAACATACGTATTCAAAAATGTTTGCTTCAAATATTGTACAAAAGTTTTTCAGATAAAATAGAGAGCGATGTCAATCTCATTCCACACAATAAAACCTCGTTTTTTCGCAAGACTTCGCAAAAAAATTGTCTCGAGGGATACTCGTTATTTTCTTGTTTTATTACTCACGTCGGTGTTTGTACAGCCAGTTTTACATAAGTTATAAGCTAATCATTTTTAAACACAATTTTACTCCCGCATTTTTGCGTTCTTTCCGGTTAAAGTGTCAAAAATGCTGGCTTTTGAAACCGATTGTTCACTCCGAACTTAAAATGGAGTTCTCGGACGCTGCTACTGTTTCCTATTGTTACCTCAGCGATCCTTGATTGATTGCCAAAATTCATAAAGAAATATGGTTGGCATTGTTTCAGCCGTTTTTGTTGTTAGAAAAATTTAGGACATTATTATCACCACGGGATTACTTCTATTGTTTTCCCATTATTGTTCGCTACATTGATACCGTCATTTAATTAATCTTATTAGTAAAGAACCCGTCAAACTTTTACGTTGCTTTATCCATTATCCAATCGTATTCGAGTCTTTTGAACAGAAAATTTACAATTCACCGGGCCAATTTTTAGGAATTTAACATTACTTTTAATAATCTGTATTATCAGCTTTTTTTCTGCACGAAATTGATCACCCGCTGTTTTATCGCGCACTTCAATACGGATTAATACAAAAAAGGCCCAAATTTTCGCACCGATTATTTGCAAAGCTGTTAGCGTTTGGAAAAAAACAGCAATTACTTCGCAATTTCAGCGGTATCCGATATCTCGTTTCAGCTGTGTACCAAACTTTTTAAATGAATCACGTTCAAATCTAATGGAAAACATTTATCTTGTAAGAATACCTATGTGTTACCTATTTATCAAATAATTCAAGTAATTTTCTTCTAATGAGGATTCTAACTTTTTGCGTTATGTTAATCTGCTTTGTAAGCTAAATCTAAAGTTTCATAACAACTCCCATTACTTCTGGTTCTGTGTTATCTGAAATCTAAATGTAGAAACTTTGATGTCTTCTCGATAATATATAGTTTTACGCCTACGGCTACCTCAGTGAGAAGTTTCTCGTTATTTTGATATTTATTATACGACTGTAAATGAAACAAACTGTAAACATTTATGAAGTGCAAATATAAAAGCCTTTGTTGAATAAAACCGATGTTATCTTTCTACCATTCGCTTACATCAAAGGAGATTTTATATTTCGCTTTATTATTTTTTATTGTTTACAATCAAGGGAAATGGGGAAACTCCGCTACAAATATTAATTTTAATTTGTAGCTTTTTACATTTCTTTCAGTGGAAAAATACAGATCTCAACACTAATTGCAATTTTTGGAAAATTGTTAAATTCGTAGAAAAATGAGATTCTGTTAGATTTATCAGAAACTCAAATTTTATTTTTTTTATCAAAATAATAATAATCTCCTTTGTTAATTTATAAAAATTTCAAGCTTGTTCAATTTCATGATAAAATAATTGCACTTTAAACAGCTGTAAAATATTTTAAGAAAATATTTTCCCAATCAATTTTCAGTAGAAAATTGGAAATTTCAAATATTTGGTTTTGCTCTCAATAAAAACATTTAAGCTTGTCTGAGTTTATGACAGTTAAACCCCACACTGACAAATAATTTCCGAAAATACTTTTAATACTCAATTTTCAGTAGAAAATCTGAAAGCTCAAGTTTGATAGCAATTTGTGGAAAAAATACCATATTAACGTCAAAGTCATACAAAAATGAGATTTTTGTAGATTTAATGGAAATACAAACTTTGTTTCTTTTATGAGACTTTTTCGAGTTCCTTCACGAAGTTCTTATCAATGTAAGTGTGTGTTTATTTGCTTCAATACTTCACAAACATTTTAGCTTCTCTAAGTTCATAACAATCATAAACAGTTAAAATCCACACCGAAGTCTTTAAAAAGCTGTAAAGTAATTTAAAAAAATTCTTTTGGCTCAGATTTTCGGTAGAATACTAAAAAGCTCAAGTTTGATAGTAATTTGTGGAAAACATATTAACGCTAAATACATAGAAAAAAGAGATTTTTTTAGATTTATAGAAAACACAATTTTCGCTGCGTTTTTAAGACTTTTCGAATTTCTTCGCAAATTCTTATCAATGTAACTTCAATATTTCACAAACATTTTAATTTACATTAATTACATTAATTCCCATTTTAAAAAGCTGCAAAATAATTTACGGAAATATTAAAATCGATTTTCAGTGGAAAACTATAAAGCTCCAGTTTGATGGCGACTTGTAGAAAAAATATTATACTTAAACGTTTAGAAAAATTAGATATTTAGACTTATCGAATACACAAATCTTTTTTATCTCCTTTGCTTTCCATAAAATATTTAGGCTTATCTAAGTTTATGACAGTTAAAGGTCACACCGAGGACTTAAAACTGTAACTGTAAAATATTTTAAGAAAATGTTTTTAGCACTCAATTTTAATTTGTAGACAAAATATTAACGTTAAATGTATAGAACTTTTTTTTATCACATCGGCCTAGGCTTCGGCCACAAGAAGAATAATCCGAGACCTTTTCGATTTTCTTCACCACATTCTTATCAACTGAAGCTGTGCATTTAATTTTTAAGAGCATTTTAAGCTTGTCGAAGTTCATAACAGTTAAATCCCCGACTTTATCCAGCTGCAAAATAATTGAAGAAAATACTTTTAGCACTCAATTATCAGTGAAAAACTGGAAATATCAAATTCGATGGCAATTTATGAAAATAAAGAGTATGGCAGTTATGTCCCATATTCAATACTGTATAAAGACGTAAAATATCTTAAAATCGTCCAGAAAACTAGAAAGCTCGAGTTTGATCATTTGCGTAGAAAAATGTTTCTTTAGACTTACAAAATACCCAAATTCCGCTGCTTTTTTAATACTTTTTGATTTTATTGACAAAATGGCAATGTAATTGTGTGTTTACCTTTTTTAATATTTCATACAAATTTTAAGCTTGTCCAAGTGCATGACAGTTATATCCCACTGAATTTCAAAAGCTGTGAAATAATTTAAGATCGTATTTTTGCTCTCAATTTGCATTAGAAAACCAAAGATCTTTTTTGGAACTTTTTTGATTTTTTCACAAAATTTTTATAAATGTAATCCTGTTTCTTTTTGTTTTAAATTTTCAAAAAACAAATGAAGCTTTCCCAAGTTCATGAGTGCTAAATCCCACACTGAAGACAAAAACGGTGTAAAATAATTGAAGAAAATACTTTTTGCACTCACTCTTTAGTAGAAAATTAAAGTTCAAGTTTGATTATGCTTTGTGAAAAAATATCAACGTTAGTTAAACACTTAGAAAAATGGGATTTTCTTAGATTGATCAGAAACGCGAATTTTGTTTCTTTTTTGACACTTTTTAGATTTTCTTCGCAAATTTTTTACGAGCGTAACTATGTGTTTATCTCCTTTAATATTTCATAAAAGACTTAATCTTCTTCATGTTCGTAATAGTGAAATACCACGCTGAAGACTTCAGAAAGCTATAAAAGAAAATGTTGAACTCAATAATTATCATTAGAAAACTAGCACTCTAAAGTTTGTTGGCAATTTGTGGAAAAATAGGTATTAATGGTAAATGCATAGAAAAATGTGATTTTTTTTATAATTATCCGAAATACAAATTTCGCTTTTATGAGGCTTTCGAGTTTCTTCACAAAACTCTTATCAATGTAGCTGTGTATCTTTCGGCTTTATTTTCATCAAAAATTTAAGCGTATCCCATACTGAAGCCCCTTTGTACTCACTTTTCAATAGAAAACTAAAAATCTCAACTTTGTAGTAATTTATGGAAAAAATATTAACGTAAAAATCGCAAAAAAGTCAATTTTTTTTAGATTTACCACACAATTCGTTTCTTTTTTGAGACTTTTTCGATTTTCGGCACAAAATTCGTATCAATGTAACTGTTTTTATCTCCGTTAGGTTTATACCTAGGAACCCATTTCCTATGAATAAATTTTTGGTAGACCTATTGCAATGTGTTTGCAACACTACATACTAAAATGTTTACATTTGGATTTTTTACGTTTTGAATTTTTTTTTATTTTTACAATTTTTGAATGAAAAATTATGAATTTCTTTATCTAGGTTTTTTTCACTGCAAAGTTGAGGTTTTAGTTCTAAAATGAAATCTTATACTATCAGACTTATAAAGTACGAAACGTATTCAAAGTCTCAGATATAAAGGGATAAGTAAGGGCAGTGGAGGGGACGGCGCCAACTGTTTGGTGACGCAAGTAACGACGATTATAAAACGATTAAGTCGCGATTATTGTCGCATTATATTGATAATACTGTATTGCCCAGTAAATTTGGGTCCAATACAATAATATGCTTCCGAAAAAAACACTATGAAATATTATCATAAACTTGGTACAGATAGAGATTAGACAATAATGATGAAGAAGTATATCAAATATTAAGGGCTGCTGGTGAGATTCTTCGAAGACATATTAGGACGGAAATTTATAGGCATGATAGTTACCCAGCTAGTGACAAAATGTTCGAAAGCACTCATACATCCATCCCGAAGTCATTAAGGTTTCTTCTATCTGAAATAATTTTATCCTGTAGCTCTCTTTGATGCTGGTGAAATGTGAAAGACGAATAAAGCAACGTTTTACGAACTTTTTTCCGAACTGTCAATAAATGTTAATGAACAAATGCCTCGATTGATTTTATATTCGAAGAAGATATGCCTCTTAAAATTGGACAAGAGAAATTTCTTAGTAACAGTAAAAATAAAAGCAGACTTATCAATATGTTAAGAAAAAAACTTTCTGATAATAATACTTTTTCATGTCAAGCAGAAGCTGATGCCGATACATTAACAGCCCAAACGGCTACTAAATATGGAATCAAAAAATGTTGTTGTAGTTTCGGAGGATATAGGTGTCTTGGTTTTATTAACAGCCCTAACAGCAAATGACCGAGAAATTTATTTTGGAAAATCAGCAAAGGGTAAAGTTGTAGAAAAGGTTTTTTTTGCAAGAGCTTAGAAAGTACATTAATTATGTGTAATAAGCATATTTTGTTTTTACTTGCTTTCACAGGATGTGACACTACATCAGCTTTTTAAAATAAAGGTAAAAATAAGTTTGTTGCAATGTTTGAAAAAAGGGAAGACCTTCAGGATGCTGCTGAAGTATTTACAAATATCAATGCGTTCTTGCACTATATGGCGCGCCCCAAAAAAAAAAACAACAGATTTAAATACATTAAGCATTAATATACAATTCGTTCATGAATGCTACAACTAAAAATAGCTGTATACGATTGGCATCATTAGTGCCTACATCTGATGCAGTCTTTGAACATTTGAAGAGAGTAAACTTATTAACTTACAGAAACAATTATGGTTGGGAAAAGATATTTCACCATTACAATGGGGATGGAAATATGATCGCGAGATGTTGATGCCAATAACAATGAATCAGCCACCAGAATCTACTCAAAATGATTTACTGTAGATGTAAGCCAGGATGCGGAGCTGCTTGTGGATGCAGAAAGCATGATAACTTGTACTGCAGCTTGTTCAGAATGCAATTATACAAATTCTATTATACAAATAGATGAAATTGAAAATGAGGATATTGAAAATAAATAGTGTATTTTGTTGAAGTTGAATAAATTTAATTCTATCGAAAAATCGATTTTTTTGATCAATTTTACCCAATTCCAAGCTTCTTAACCGCCATTTTGTGTCCTAAATTTTTAGTTTGTAATTTTTTTACATAAGTACTTGTAATCACAAACCTCAAAAAATATTATTATACAATTTCCTTTCCTATAAAATGAAAAGTATTCAATCTATTGTTGATTGAGTAATTTTTTAAGACATTTTTTGGATTTTTTCAATAAACTTTCAATTAAAAAAAAACATCAATTTCTAATTAATAAACATTTTAGTAGTAGGTCTTAGAAACACAATGGAAAAAGTCTCATTTAAATTCATTCATAGGAACCGGGTTCCAAGATTTTTCAATTTTCATGCCTAACGGCACTGTACTATAAAGGAGGTAGCAATTTTTGAAAAAAAAAATTAACGTTAAATGCACCAAAAGATGATTTTTTTTTAGATTTACCAGAAAAACAAATTTAGTTTCCTTTTTGAGGCTTTTTCGATCTTCTTCGCAAAATTCTGATGAACGTAACTGTGTGTTTATATTATTTAGTGACAGTTAAAATTAAAAAACTGTAAAATATTTGAAGAAAATGTTTTTTGCGACAATTTTCAGCAGAAAACTAGAAAGCTCAAGTTTTATGGTAATTTGTAGAAGAAATAACCTTAAATGAATAGAAAAATGAGATACATATTTTATATGTAAAAAACATAAATTTCGTTTCTTCTTTGAGATCTTTTCGAGTTTCGTCGCAAATTTTTTAAAAGTTTAACTGTGAATTTACCTCTGTCAATATTTCATAAAAATTTTATAGGCTTGTTCAAGTTTATCCCATACTAAAGGCTACAAAATAGTTAAAGAAAATGTTTTCAGTACTCAATTTTCAAATTTAAATGTGATAATCTACTGAGACAGGAGTTCCTTGATATGTATGAGTATTACAGCAACAAGAAACAGCATGCTTGTCACCACTGAACAAGAAATTAATCATACATGCTTAGCTAACAACGTAATTCTACTAAAGATATATAAGCAGTTAAATGAGATGGAAATTAATATCATTGTTAGAATGAACAAGCGTCGAATTGTGTACAGCATTGTTGTTAAAACCTCATTTTAAATTGTTCACTTTTTTAATTCTTACCTTTACTTTGTCAGATTATTCGTACGCCAATTTAGGAATCGGTGTGAATAAATATGAAACGATATTTTAATTTTCAGGAGAAGAATGACTAAGTTTCCCTTAAAGAAGTTTATTGTCAATTGGAAAAGGGGAAGGTTTTCCTATTGGAAATCGCGTAAGGAAGTTGTAGAATATTTGTATTCATATATATTCGATGAAGTTTAAAATTATATAAAAGAAAACCAATCAGTAAAGTTTAAACGATTTTCGAACTTGTAAAGTCCTAACACCTATGCTTATACTCGAGGGAATGGCCTTATATCTCCTGCTTGGGCTATAAGAGTCTAACATCTCGTTTATTGATACTACTCTAACATAGCCCGAAGAGTTTGAGAGACGCAATTATTTTTAACGGCCGTCAGCTAAAATGTCAACCGACGTCTGAAATAAAACAGATTTCGAGAAACACAAAATTTATAACGTCGATTTAGGTTGAAACATATATTGAAAACGTTTATTTTTTTAACACGAAAGCTCGCTTAGAGAACATAAATAAGAATGAGTTAGGCCCTTCAGAGTTTTGTAGTTATTAAATTTTTTTAACCTAAACTCTTCCGGGGAACGGCTCCAATTATCAAAGAAAGTATCAAAGCCTCGACTGCTGCTACAGCTTGGACACAAAGCCTCTTACAAAGCGACTTTATCAACCCTTATTTACAAAGGTATTTTCGTGCGAATTTTTTTAGGCGCGCTAGAAACCACGGTTTCCGTTATTACTTCGTAAATGTGGAAAAATCTATTTCGCCTTGCTGTCTTTTTCAATAGACTTACTTGATTTAAAAGTTTACACTTTCTTTGAAATCTCCTTTAACCTAGATTACTTTAAAGTTTACCACAAATTTTTTATACAGGTACGGATTTAACTTACATTTTTATAGGTCACTGTAAGCAAAGAGCAGTCTGTAAGACATAAATTTTAAGCGATGCTGAGCGAAACGAGGTTTATACAAGACCGCTTGCAAATATTTCCCAGCTTTCTGCACAGAAACTTTAGTTATAGTGCAGCTGATATTGCAGCGAGACAATTTGTAAATTACGTAGTTTGGGAAATGAAAACGCTGTAGGCAATCTTTAAAATATTCATTATTCGCGATGTATTTGCACTTGGAAAGTTTTAGGAGAAGATTTCGGTTTTGACATCATATCACGATTATTGTTTCCACATGAAAACTCCTTGTTTCCTTTTGATATCATACACTTTGCTACATTTATTGTATTGCTGCCACAATCACTCTAAAGTGTAAGTCATGTAAACTTCAATTTCTGTTCGTCTGCTATAAAACCATTTTACGAGAGCAGTTAAAGGCGTAACGACCGCAGAAGCTGTCATGAAAGGAGTAGCAAAATACGGTCATATAAGACTATTTACTTAAATTTTGATACACTCTGTTTTATGGCTTTTCAAATGACGACGATAAATAAATACAGGTTTTTACTGGTTTTCACCTGCGCTTTAGTCTTAACTTTTATATTAAACATTTCTATCACCAATTTGGAATTGCAATTTCTTAACCGCTCGAAAAGCTCTTTAAAATAATTCGAGCTTAGAAGTACAGAAATATATCACAGGTTTAAACTGCAGGACAAAAATAAAAAATTGGAGATTGTTGCAAACTCAAGTTGTAAATCACATCAATAATAATTGTTCGCAATTGTTTCTTTAGGTCCACCTTTTTGCTGGAAATTGTTAGCTACTGCTTTCATTACTGTGTTAAAAAGTTATAAAACTATGATTTAGTGCGATTGCTTTGAAGCACCGCAATTATTTTTGTCGTCCCTTTTCTTAGTAAAGAGTTGATCGTTCTAACTTAATGAGTATCTACTTTTACAAATCAAATTAATTAATCATAAATATCCAGAAACATCGCTTAATTATTAGTAAGGTCTATGCGACTCAAATTCGTTTAATATTAATGTCTTTAGATTTTCAGCGTAGCAAGATTTTTCCTAAATCGAATGCTGATTTTGAATTCAAAGGTTGATTTTTCAAAGAGAAAACTTAGCTTCTTTTAATCTTGGAAATTTCGAACGATATTTAAATTTTAAAATTTATAGACGGCTATTCTTATGAGTGAGTGCCAACTTCAAAAACTTTCCGAAAAGTTTAGAAAGAAAACTTGTCGAGATTACCTATCGTATTGATTCTGCTAACTTTTAAACTAGTTTTCGCTCGATATTACTACGAATCTATCCGTTTCTGACACGGTTGTTTGCAACAAGATGTTTTTAGGCGCCGTCCAAATCGCCCTTCCAGCCGTGAATCAAATGAATGTCTTTGAAATGCTAAAAGTGGGATTTTGCATATTACTTTGGTGATTTTGATATTTTCATCCAAATAATAATGCAATAGCAGAACCGTTCAGTTTATTTTGCACAAGAATATAAAAAAGGACTTCCTAAAACAGATTAGAATTGTATAATCAAACAAGATCAACAAACACATAAATACAGGAACTCAATCGATACAATGAATTACCAGTGCGAGGATAACTCTGGCAGCGATAATCGTCAACTATCCACTTCAGTTCGTAAACTACTAAATCGACATTTCTGATTTCAAAAATGAATCCGTAATAAATGGGTTTCAAATTGATGTATTGATCATGGATTTCCATCATTTTTTAAAATCACTGTCAAGCTCGTGAATAGAGAAGGGGCTATCGACGATAAACTCGAGGTACAAAATCCATTTAGCATAGAATTCCTTATAAAAGAAAAGTGTTTACTTTCAACAGAGGTGACTTTCAATCTTCCTCCATTGTAAAACCAATACAAAATTTTGTACTTGCTTGCTTTGACCATTTGTTTCGTTCTTCGAAAGGGTTTTTACAAGAACTTGGCTGTACGCCAACGGCCAAACTGTAAAATCATTTAAAAAGATTAACGGGGCTTTCGAGTTGAATGTGAAAGTGCATCTTTTTTGTTGTACCTACCTAAAAATTAAATGGAAACGCTTTATTATTTATGTCGAGTTTTTGGAAGAACGCTAAACAAACTGGGAAATCCAAGAATATTAATCACCTTTTATTCCTAGTTGTATATTCAGTTTCTCCCACGAATAAAAACTTAGCTTGACGTTAAAGCTTGCAAGAACCGCTGGGATACACGGGAAGTAAATTTCACTGATTTACTCACTTTTTTGTTTACATTGCCGACACCGTAGCTGAATCAAAATTTAATGAAGTTTAGATATAATAAATAACTAAATTAAACTTTCTCGGGCAAGAACTCATTTTTCATTGTCGTTTTATTAATCTACAATGTAAATTTTAGCTTAATTGCGTTATATTGATTTACCTTGAGCGTTTTGTGGGATAAACTTGTTCTAATGATTCTTTATGATCAATAGAGGGTGGCGTTGTAACTTTTCTGGAACGAATTCATCACTAAACAGTTTTTGATGGTGCTCAAAGCTTAAATTCGTAATGTATGAAAATATATATGTGCAGGAAGTAGTGTTTGATCAAAATCATTCGTTAGCCTTTTGTTCCGAGTTCGACCGAAGCAGGAGTAAAAACAGACCCACATATAGATTAAAGCTGCCAAGACACAATGATTTTCCTCCATGAAGACACAAAATGTAATAGAAAGCAGTTCGTCTCGTTTCTTTTCCGTTCTGGGGCGTAACGTACATTTTTACAATCAGCCAGAGAATTATTGTTCTCGTTTTTAGTTAGATTCATTAATTTCGGAAAATAGGTTCGATTTGTAAACCTCGACGAGGAAATACGGTTATCTTTCCACCACTTTAAAATTTTAACGTTCCGTCAAATAATTAAATCTGACACGAACTAATGAAATCTCACCAAAACGAGGAATAACATTCATGTAAATTTATAAGTCTGTTGTTGGCGGTCGTTTGCGAAAATACATTTGTAAAAACACGGCGGAAAAACGCGAACAGGAAACAATTCATACACCCAAATCGCGCATTTCTAACTTTTGTGTTTTTACCCCACTTCCTCAAACTTCCACGCTGTTTACGTAATACATTTCGTCAAAATAACAAAGTTTTGCCTGCATGATGGCAAATTAGTGAAACATTCTAATGGAATCGTACATGTCACGAGAATACTTCCACATAATTTTATTTAACTGGGGAACATTCTCAGCTATTAACCCACTTTTGTGTATTGTCTTCACGTTATTCTGCAAATCGGTAACGTAAATAAAATACAAGACGAAATTCTTCGCCGAGAATATACGTTAAACAAGAATCGACAATTACAAAGAGAATTCGCGGTTTTAAGAACGAATCCGTAACCTTGCCTACATTTATTGCTCAATTAAATTAATTCTTCTTTTATAGACTTGTATTCAAAGTGAATTTTTTACTTTGTTATTTATCAGTCGCTCTGTGGCGACCCTCACGTTTTTTAGTTAAAGACTTTCCTGATCACCAAAAAATTGTATTTTCATTCAAATTTAATGTTATAAATTTGTTCTTAATTTACCTAAACTTCTTAAAGACTACAAATTTTTTTAAGAATTCGAAAGTAAAATTGTTATCAAAAATATAAATTTCTAACGTTACTCTTTGTTTGTTTGTTATTGTACATCTTTATATTTACAAGCATTCTTCCTTTGTAACGCATTGTATAAATTACTTTTTCTATGAATAAAAAATTTTTGAAGCGACATTTTACAATCATAACTCGCTTAGTATCTTAATATTTACAAGCGTTCTTCCTTTGTAACCCATTGGACAAATCATTTTTTCCATGAATAGCAATGCAGACAATGTTTCAGGAAATTTCGATGTTTGCTAACACAATAGAATTTTTGAAACTACATTTTACAATCATAACTTGCTTGGCATCTTTATTTTTTATTTACAAGCGCTGTTCCTTTGTAACTCATTGAATAAGGACAAACAATTTTTTCCAGGAATAAAAAGGAAACTTTAATGTTTTCTAACACATCAGCTAAGACTAATCATTAAAAATTTTGGAAGCGACATTTTACAATCATATCTTCTTTATATTTAAAATTATTCGTGGTTTGTAACTCTTTGGATAAATTATTTTTTCTATGAATGAAAATATAAGCAATTTTTCGGGAAATTTTGATGTTTTTGCTAACACTTTAGCTGACTGATCTATACAAATTTCTGAAGTGATATCTTGCAATCATAACTCATTATTATCCTTATATCTACAAATTTTATAGCTCATTCGAAAAATTATATTTTCATGAATAAAAATCTAGAAAATTTTGATGTTTGCCGAAAGTTAGTTAAAACTAATCTACTTATAACAATTCTTAAAGCGACATTTTACAATCATAACTCGCTTAGAATAGAAAAGCTAGAGGAAAAAGTGGAGGCAACAAAAAATAATAGAAGAAGACAAAATATCGTAATAAAAGGGGTCGAGTTTAGAGGACAAGACATGAAGATGTTGTAAACGACTACTTGGAAGAAAAGAAGAAGTGGGGCTAAAGCAGAAAACGTACATAACATAAAAGCTGCTCTAACAATAGTGGAGATGGAGTTTTGGAATAAAAAGCAAGAGGATCATGACCAAACACAAGATGAGCGAAGAATATAAGCAGAAATTAGGAAAGAAGCCAAAGGGAAGATCAGTAAAAATGGGATACCAGAAGTCCAGAAGATAACAATAGAAGCAACCTGCTATAAGTGGAGCGGAAGGGAGCAAGGAGTTATAGAAGAAACTCCCCCGAAAGAAAAACGAAACACCCAAGAAACAAATAAACAGACACAAAAGACTACGAACAAGGCAGGAAGGAAGCAGGACTGTATAAAAATGGGAACGTGGAACACCAGAGGTATAAACGGCAAAGGAGAGGGATTAATCGGGGAAACGGAAAAACTAAAACTGAATTACATGGGAATAACAGAGATTTAAAAAAAAGGGATAAGGACTAACGAGACTAAACAAAAGATATTGGATGTATTGGTCTGGCGTAGAGATCACAAAATGGGCACAAGCAGGGGTAGAACTAATATTCCTGATGAAATAGAAACAATAATAAATGAAAGTTATGTAAACGAAAGAATATTGGCAGTAGAAGTTAAAATTGAGGAAGAAGAAGAAACATGGCAAATGATAGTTGCCGACGTAGAAATCGAAATAGAGATGAAAGGAAATATATTATAATTATGGGAGAGTTGGAAACGAACATAGATGTATAGAGAGAAATTTAGGAAGACAAGGAGAACCCACAAGGGACAAAAATGGCACAAGAATAGTTTCTGCGTGGCAAATAACGAACACTAAATTCACACACAAATACGAGGGTACAACACAGCAGAAACGAGAAATAAATTAGATTATTTTATGGTAGAAAAATGGAACAGGAGAAAAATCAAGGACGTTAGAGTAAATAAGGGTCCAGAAATAGGAAGCGACCACTACCTACTCCAAATGGATATGGTAGTAAAACAACAACAATCGGTAGAAAAGTACAGAAAAATAATTAAAGAAAAAATGAAAAGTCATATGTTAAAAGATGAACACATTCAGAAGAAATGCCAAGACAGCTTAATAGAGAAACTAGAGGCAAAAGTTATAGTGACAAGCATAGAAGATAGATGGAAAACGTTAAAACAAGGCATGACAGAAGCACCTAGGGACCGCTGCGAAACAACAAAGATAGCCAATATGGACTTTAAAAAAACGTCATGCTGGAGAACAGACACGTAAAATAGAAGAAAGCTGGAGGAAATACCTACAAACAAAATCGGAAGTTGACTATAATCTATACAAAATGAAAATAATTGACGTAAAGGTGAAAGAAGCTAAAAAGAAAAAGTGGAAAGAATTCAGAAACAAAATTAAAAGAATTTGAAGACAACCAGAAACCCCTCTACGGTTCTACTCTAAAACAACTGAGAAAAAGGAAAGAACCAAAGGCAAGACAAACAGGGAAACCTACTGACAAAAGAAACGGAGATAATAGAAAGATGGAAACAGTATTTCTAGGACTAGTTGGCAGAAGGGGAAGAAGAAAGAAGGGCGCTCAAGGGAAAAGAGAAGGAAAACCCATGAAAAGGTGAAGACACGCACTAGGTGCGAGAAGGACATACAATGTGGAGGAATCTCTTTGCTAAGCATCTCAGGGAGGATATTCGCAAGGATTCTGGAAACTAGGTTAAGAGATAAACTGGATAAATCAATAGAGGGCACACAAAGCGCGTTTAGGGCAAAACGAGGCGTACAGGACCACATATTCACAATTAGACATCTAAGTGAAAAATCCATAGTTAAAGGAGAAGAAGTACATGTCTGTTTCATAGACCTCAAAATACAGATAACAGAACGACTTTTCGCCGAAGATATGGTAATATTTGGAAAAACCGAAGTAGATCACAGATAAATATGAATGTCTATAATACAGGGCTAAGCAAGAAAAACATGAAGATCAATATAGAAAAAAACAAAACAATGGTAATAGCGCCTGATAAGAAGAAACACAGCTGTACATAGAAAACAGAAAACTCGAACAAGTAGAGAAGTTCAACTACTTCCCCTAATCCAAGAAAATGGAAAGATTAACGAAAGGGTATAAGCTACAGGGATACTCTTCAACTCCATATGGACCACGTTTTTAGGAGAAAGGGAAATACCAAAGGAAGTCAAAGTGGAAGTATTTAAGAAAGTTGTAACACTAATACTCACCTACGGTTGTGAAGCATAGACAACAGTGAAAAGCATCGGATCAGAGTCGAAGGAATGGAAATGAGATGGCTAAACAAAAAGGGGCCACATCAGTACAACTGCGTTCCAGGACAAATTAAAAAACGGTACATGTGCAAGAGAGACAGTTAGGGTGGGCATCTAATGAGAATAGACAAGGACAACAGTAAAAAAGTGTACGAATCAAGACTAAAAGAGACCGTAGGCCGAGGAAAAGAAGAAGAAGAAGTAAAGGAGGCAACAGAAGCAAGAAACATAAAGTGGGAAGAAGTAAGCACAAAAGCAAAATACATGAAGATATGAAGAGAAATTTGCAAGACAAGTCCGAACCCATAGCAACCACTACTCAACCCAAGTAGCCTTACACTGAAAGGTAGAAAGGCTTAGAATCTTTATTTACAGGGATTATTCCGTTGTAACTCATTGGATAAATTATTTGTTGTAGGAATAAAAGGCAATTTTTCAGGAAACTTCGATGTTTGCTGACACTTTAGCTAAGACTAACGTATAAAGATGTTAGAAGCGACATTTTACAAACATTTGAACGAAATTTATATCATTTTTTCTCATAAAACTTGTAGAAATTAATATTGTCCATTAAATCGCTTCAGTGATAAACGACCACTTCAAGGATTTTAAGATTAAATCGGTTGTTCTTAAACAACCTTTAACAGTGTTACAAAAAGAGTGTTTGACCTAGTTCCTTATCCAATAAAATATTTCTGGCACTTATCACGAAAGCTTAAAGTTCGAAAGCACAATATTGGTCGGCAATGAGCTGAGGTACTTATTAGGTTCATTTAAGTTTACCCCGGAAAAGCGAAACAGAAAAAGTTTTTCCTTTTAGGAACGTTGACCCTTAATTTATAAATTACACGACGACTGCATATATTTAATATTTTCAAAGGGTAGCTATGGAAAATCGTCGCTATTTTTATTATTTTTAGAAGAAATAGGTCACAAACATGCATACGATTTAATGTTCTCAAAGTTTTAATGTCTATTTTTAGGTGTTGGTAACAAAAACACTTAGGATTACTAAGGAACTTCAAGTCCAGATACACCTCCTGAGTACTTTCAAGGAATTGTTCAACTTTTGCAATACCTTGCAAATGTCACGTTTCACTTACACTTGTCTGAAATTTGCTTATTTTTTTTTATGTTTCGTTCTTTTGCTCTCCCAATTAACCTCGCGGTAGTATTAGGTGTAATTTAAGTCCAAATCAAAATAATTGTAAACTTTTGCAGATTAGCACAAAAAGCAAAAGCTGCCACCTTGTTGATTATAAAAAAAAAACATTTATCAGAGTAAATTGCAACCTCAAGCTTTTTAAAAAGCTTTCGTAATATAAATTCCCTTCATTCTCTTTAATTTTAATTGTTATTAAAAACATAGATCCCATTAACACGTTGGCTGTAAAGCATAAAACATTACCCTACTGCAGTTTAAAATTGCTAAAGATTAAGCTCAAATTACGAGAAGGTAAATTACAGCTTGAAAATGGAAGGATCAATTTTTCCTCCGCAGGGATAAAAAAGCTTTTTAGGACGAATATTTTAACGGTCTAAAACTGGCGCAAAAAAAATTATCTGAGTTTACGACATCTTTTAATAACATTCGGTTTTCTATTTACCTAATTTGCCGTGGCCTAATTTAAAAACAAACAAGGGTATTTCTGGCCATTTAATTGCGCAACACCGGCCTAAAATTATAAATTAAAAAATTTTTTCAGTCAATCTGTATATTATAAAGTCATATTTCTAAGTGTCCAGCGTCGAATAATTTAATAGAAAAATCCCAAAATGAAGAGTTGAGAAAATTTTTAATGTAAAATGCGAGTTCGACTATATTTATGCTGCTATAAAAACTGTTTATGTGAAGCTCTTTATTTAAACCCAATATTAATCGATTTCATTAATAACCCTGAAATTTATGCCGTTTATTAAACCCTACGTAGGCAGGGAGTAAGCGTAATCAATAACGATTAAATTTTAAAGATTAGGAACTACGAGTATTTTTACGATTATATATTGCCACCGTTTAATTTTCCTTGGCTTATATCCAGTTTCCAAAAATGTAATATAGGCCCAATATAGAAATTTTCCAAGTACGAAAACCGATTATTTTGTTGATTATAAAAGGCTATTAAGTGTCCAATTTACGTAGACGAAATATGGGCTACATAACACCCTATTTGCCAACTAATTCGATGCTAATTATCTGAAATCTTCAGCAATGAGGAAATAAGTGCTCATCTCATCAATATTCAGCAAAATATTCATGCGTCTTTAGCCTTCGATAAAGATTTCAGAACGTATTTTCTGATTAGCATAAGATTGCTAAAAATACATTTATTTCATACTGTCTGGTAAATTCAGTTTCCCGGCGCCATTTTGAGTCCGGAAAGAGATCTATTACGGTATCAGACCCCGGAAAGTGTTACCAAGCAACACTTTCCGGACTTTTATTTTATGCACCCAATCAGAGCCCGTGAAAGTGTAACCAAGCCACGCCTACCGGCTTTGATACAGTAATGTCACATGTTGACGTTATTGAAAAAGTGTCACATGTAAAAATAAAAAATCAAATTGTTTACAGTATGAAATAAAATACATAACGACATTCGTCCGTGAACTCTTTTTACAGTACTCGTTTCGAGTTTCAAGTTTTTTAAACATCTCACTCGTACTGTAAAATATGAGTTCCCGGACTTGTGACGTTAATTACTATTGTCTACCGTGTTTCGGATCGTAGTGTTGGTTAGAACTGCATCAAATGTCCTGTAAATAATAAAGAACGACTGCTCTTTTTAGTTCCAGAAAGCCACCAATTTTATTTAACAGCTTCATGCTCGGATAAGCTTAAAAACACACTGATGAGGTATGAGAGCGGTATTGGCTTGCAGTTCGATTTCAGAATGCCGTTTTTGTCTTGGTTAATCTCTCGTAAATGGAAAAGCCGTATTTTATAAATCGATTACTTTGAAAGATAATTAAAATCTTTGCGGTTACGCTCGAGTGTAATAACGCATTCTTTTCGATAGTTTTCTCTAAATTGTATTTTCCTTCACACAAAATTAATCCGTTTGATTTAAAACTGGAAAACTGCCAAACATTCAAAAAATAATTTTTTAGCAATTTTATTCCGCCAGATTTCACACAACTTCCTTTAAGGCTACGTCTGTTGCTATTACTTAAACCTTTATGAGTTTGGTTCCTTGCAGAAAAGCGCAAAATTTAAGTCAAATAATTTTCTTACCAAGGAAAAACATTTGTATTAAGGAACTTATATTCAATTAACGAAATAAAATAAAACAATTAAATTAAAAAGGAGGAAAAAATGTTTGTGCGAGTTAATTTACATGTTCTACCTTCCCACATTATTTTTCCGGTTTCTGTAACCCCACCAGTTTTAATTTAAAGAATAAACCGACATCGAATTTCGTTTTGGAAACGCAAATAACCACAGATAAATATAACACCTCTTTCTAATTTCCTGTTCATTGTGCTATATCTTTCATATCTATGTATTTGTTTTTCAAAATAAAGTGTGTTATTTTTCGATGTGTTCCGAAAGGTTTTTGAATATTTTGAAAAGGCGCAGATGAATATTGAACGTACAAATTTTGAATTAAACATCCTTGAGTTCCTCTAATTTTTCCAAATATTTTAGGTGCAATTTTTAATTAATTACTTTGTGATCGAATATCCAGACGTAGGACTAACATCATTTCTATACAGTAACAGGTGAAGGTTAAGAAGATTAATGATGGTCGTTTCAAACTTCGAACTATTTTCGCACAATTAAAAACTTTAGCAATTATTTCGATAACTTTCTTAATAACTGAATATCTCAATTTTACGGATAATATCGAAGGGAGTCATTATAATTTATTTCAAATTCGTTATATCTATTTAACAAATGAACTGGTGCATAAATTGAACCTCATTTTTGTAGTAAATTAATTGCAATTTATTGAATTTTTTTTATTTTCAGCTCGTTATTTCAAGGGTTAAGCTTTTTTAACTTTTTCAGGAAATAATTGAAGGTTTTATTGTGTTTCTAAAATACCTTCGAGCTTTATTATTTTAATAATAACTGAAATAATTTCCAGATTTGTGGTGAAGTTCTCCTGTTTCAGACGTGAGGTTTGCCCCAAAACACTTGTCTTTAATAATTTGCTATTATTGTTAGATAAATTTTCGAAATTTTCTTTGCCCAAATTTACAAAATGATATATCAGTTCAACTTTGCAGGATGTATATTAGCGTACTAACAAAACAGAAGTCGTTAAACGTTCAAAAAAGCAATAAATTTCATGTATATTCATGCCTTTTACAGCCTTTTTTAAATTCCGAACCAAAATGACGCGATATAAAAATTTTAAAGGTTTTATGATCCAATTATCTCGCATATTATTTTATAAGGTTAAACGGTTTCTGTTTTCTTCTTTCCAATATTACAAACTTTTATGCATGGAAACCCGCTTTTCAACCACCGTTCTAGTATTACAAGTCTAACTAATTTACCCAAACCTAAACCGACAAGTGGGCGAAAATATCACTTTGTTAAAAACACGGTGCAGTTACGTCGGGGTGCATTTAAAATTATAACATAACACTGTGTTCGTGGGTAGGGAAAGTTGTATTAATTCGGCATTAATAACGATTTTCTGTTACATCCGTCAAGCGTGGGTTTTTCTGATTTACAGGCTTCGTTCTGGATTTAAAAATTGCTTTAATTATATTTTTGGCTACTTATTACTCCCCGTGGAATATTTTTAAGACTTGAAAAAAGTATTCCAGGGGCTTCACGCACAGAAACGCAAGGTTTTAGTTGTATAAATGGATTTTTGAATTTTCCTTACGTTGTGATTGCTTACATGGTACACGGACAATAATTCGGAATCCTAAATTCAATCCACTGATTTACATTTAATTCGTCTGACGAACACTGATTTATTAGATTTTTTTGATTTCAATTTCAACCAACTGTATTTCAGGATCGAAAAAGAAACAAAAATAGTCGTCCTTTTGACTTTATCAGAACACAAAATTTCAGTTGTTATAAGCTTTCCGAAATAAATGTGCTTTATGTAATAAATCTGAAATCCCACATTTAAGTTTTGTTATGCAGGATTACAAAGCTAAATATGTTTGAACATTACAAGAACCCCCACTTCTACGAATTAACACAGTTCAACATTATCAGAAGATCATACGGGTGATATCGTTAGTTGTCATGATTCTCTATGTTGTGTAAAATGAAACCCATTGTTCTTGTAAATAAATACTGCTAGATTATTATTTGCAATATTAGGTTTGTAGTTTGCTTTTAGTGTATTTTGCTTGTTTGGGACCTTAATAATGCATTTAAAATTTGTTAGTTATTAAGAGAGATTTTTGAAAGAATGCAGCAAATTTATAAATAATTATCCCAATTTGAAGTTAGTGAAATGATTTTTTCAGTTCTGAAAACAAAACTAAACTAAACTATTTACTTATCACTAATCCAAATTTTAACTTTCAACGAAGAAAAATTATGTTATCCTCCAAAGGCAGGATAATTTACAACGCACGTACTCTTTAAAGCCCGAATTTAACCCAGAATAACAAAAGCTCCGCTCAGTGTTTTAACACAAATATTTAATGTACCGAAGCAACCAAAAATTGTAAAGTTTGGGTTAATAAACAACGTTACAACGTATTATTATACCTTATTATAAGGTTTCTCCTACAGATGTTATTATGGATGCAAAACCGGTAGACTTGGGCGCGGTATTAATACAAATTCAGAATCAGATACCACGAGTGATTTTATACGCGAGTCGAAGTTTAAAGAGACTTCAATCTAACGGTATTCACAAACTGAAACGAGGGTTGCCAGTAATCTGTAAGGTGACAATAAATATCTTAAAATACAGATACTTGAAAGAAAATTTGCACTCTGTTGTTGGCCATTATCGTCAAATTTTAGAAAATTACAGTAGGGTATCAATAAAAAACGTTTTTCGTACAATTTTTTGTAGTAAAAAAGCCTGAGATATTAAGATGGAGGTTACAAATTACAACTTAAAAAATTATTATCTAGAATTCTACAAGGATTTTAACTAACTGAATATTTAAAATTAGTAAAATCTGAAACTTCACTTATTTTTTTAAATTCCCACTATTTCTAAAAAATATCCTTTCTTCTTAAATGCCAAATTTAATGATTTATTTAAGACAAGCTTCAATTTAACGAATGCAATCAATTTACATTCGTACTAACCAAACATTCGTTTTGTTTCGATAACAAAGAAAATAACAAACAGTTGTGCTGCCTTCAGATTCAAGCAGTAAGGGTTGTTTGTTCTTCAAAATGACCTTTTTATTTATTCTCTTTTTATTTATCATCCACTTAATCGTTAACTAATCACATTGCAAAGATAAACAGAAACATTTTTCCAAAGTAAACATTCAGAAGATCGCTAACCTCGCGGACCTTATTGAATTTTCAAAACGAAAGAAGTATGTAATTGGACAGGACTTTTATTTATTCTTATTGTTTATTTGTCTACCTAATCGGTAGGTGGCCGGAGGCAAAAAGTTTTCCAAATGATTTTTGTTGAAATTCCACCGTAAGGGTTTTGCACTTTGTCTTTCCGTATTGTTTATTTGTTTAGTTTCGCGTAATTTCCTGTCGATCAATAAAACGGCAAGTAAAATTTTCCTGCGGAACATTTGTAATAAATATTTTTTTAAACGTACAACTGACATTAAACTGTTGTTTTGCTGCTGTCAGATCTATAAGAAAGGGCTCTTTAAAGTGGCACACAAAGAAAGAGCTCAGATATAACCCAGAATTGTTTTCAGCTGGGGATATGTCGAAAATTGAACGTTGCGATGAAAATCGCTATGAACTTAAGCACGTATACGTCAGATTAAATTTTCACTTCCGTTATAAATATAAAAGCATCAAAGGCAAGTTCAATGTTACGGCGATGGTATCAGTCGGAAAGCTTTTATTAAATTAGGTTTATTCCGTTTTCATTTTTCATTCATAAAACATTGCGATATAAATTCTGCGTATTTTACCCTTAAACACATACGGTATTTTTGATAGCTTTTGTGAATATTTTTCTCAAATTTATTACTAAAAAAACATTGTCCAAATTCAATTGCACGTAAATTGGTGATTTACTTAGAAAAGTTCATGAATAGTCTTAAACATGGTTTTATAGCCATTTTTATTCGACAAAAGAACCGGGTTGCAGTTAAATATTCATAAATATTATGCCAAGGATTTACGTGTCATAAAACTTTTGATTATCTATTTTATATGATTGCGTTATTGCTTTAGGCAAACCTACCGGATAGCAACTCTGAATTTCAGCGAAAACCGATAAACATTAAGTTAAATCTATGATCCATAAGCTCTAGAATACAATATGTTCAAAACGAATCTGTAACTAAACCAACTTGGCTATTTACGTGACTTCTTTGTAATTCAGTGAAAGGTGGTAGTTATATTTGACGTTTGGAAAATTATAATAATTAGTTTAAGTTGGAAAGGTTATCCTTGTAGAGTTTTCTGTGGTTTCACCTTTTATAAATTAACTAAGAATTTCCATCTGAATTTATTAAATTTACATTAAATTAAAAAATTATAAATTTTCAGTTTCATGAGGAGTTCATATTATATTTAAATTGCTTCAGTTATTTTAAACTTAATAATTTTTCGTATTTTATACTTCTCTTTTGGGTGTTTCACCGCCACTTGCTAAAATTGAAATTAATAAATATTAACCCAAAAAACAAGTATAAAATGTCAAACTCCCCACTAATTTCAACATTTACTGAAAAGCAGGTGGAAAATTATAAAATTCCACGCCATTGATCTGTTAATTTAACACTGGAACTTCAAAATTAATTTGAGGGTGTCGTATCGGAACAACAGTGAAAAATAATTCAAATCGATCGTAACCAAAAGTTGGAGATTATAGACTGCAAGACACGACTTGTAGCTCGTGAGATGTCAGTAATCTGCTAAATTTAACCACATTCAAGTCTTTGATAATGCCGGTTATTTTCTTATATCTATTGTTTTTAATCTAACGCCATTTTACATTTATTATATCAGCGACATGAAAAAATGTAAATGGAAATTCAGCAATTTTCAGTTCGCATTTTCAATGCGTAAAATTTCGGTTCTACATAGCCCAATTGTTAATTACTTTGTCTTCATTATTCCCCTTTAGGTATTCCTCGTTTCCGAATTTTCTAAATAATCTAAAATTAATAAAATTACCTCTTATTATTTATTTAGCTGACGTCGTTCGGGTATCTAATGGAATTTGAAACAACCGCCCGAATTTAATACGATCTAATTAAGGTACCTAATATTGTAAAATAATTTTGCTACTTCGTCTACCCTTTTCTTCCTTTCAGGATTTAATTTATTCTTATGATTTTCGTGATTGTCAAACACTTTTAGCTAATAAATTCCTAGCTTCAAGAAGTTTAAACAGTTAGGCAATGTTGCAGTTTTAAAGTTTAAATCCAAAGCAAGTGTACGACAAGGGAACTTCAATGTACACCTAATGTTTTCTAATGCACTACTGAAAGCTTAAAAAGTACGAAACTTATCCTGTTTCCTGTGTAATCTGTATAAAAGCTTCCGTGTTACCTTGAACAAGAGGGATGCTTTCAGGCCTTGTGGGAATTAGTCATCCAAGGTAATAGACATGTGTTTATTGTTTGTTTGGGAGTTACGACTTGTTCGATACTATCTTTAGTCTATGTTTTTTTGAAAAAATTTTAATAGTAGTTAGAACTTCAAACGTTTGATGCATAAATCAGTTTAATAATTTAGTTTCGCTTTGTATACAATTTCAGCCAGGCAGTATTACAACAGAAAAATCTTACCAATAATTCAGTTATAGGCTCGTATGGTTATGTAAAGATAATATCAAGAATATCAAACAAGTCGTGTTATTAGGTTTCGTGTATATGTGACGGTAGATCATGACTAGAATTTAATTTAAAGGACCTACTTCTGGATTTGTGCCTTTAGAGCCACGCTAAAACAGGTAAATTCTGGTGTTTTCTGTAGTTTTCCAAGTTCAAAGTTACCGACTTCTATGGTTAACAAGCTGCTTGTAGCAAAATCCTTAAATTTTAGACACCAATATAAAAATCATCAGCCATGCCAAGCTTTCCTTTACTGTGCTTTATTATTTTATCGAATTAGGCGGATTGAAATGAAATTGTAGATGGTATTGGTTTGATTTTTCAGTAACTTGAATGATTAAGAACTTTAAGTCATAACATTTGTAAATTTACTAAATTATTTCTTCGTGCACAAATGCTTTTAAATTTAAAAAAATCAGAAATTATTGTTTAAACAACCCGAAAACAGGGTTAAATAAATCACCAAATATGTAACAAGTTTGGTTAATTGTTTGATTTTCTAGGATAGGAATCTTCGTTTACAGAATTTCTGGTAAGCATTTTTCAGTCAAGTCAGCAAGAACGATATCAGGAAAATTTAGTAGCTGTAAACGGAATTTGCATAGTTTAAGTCAATCTAAGACGGTTAAGTTATAATTTCAGCCACTTACAAGAAATAATCATAATCTAAGTTCCTTAATATTAGCTGACCCAAAATGGAAATGTTCATTTAATTATTTTTCGATTTTTAACAAGAAATTTCTTTAATTTTTATGGAAATATTCGCTCTTAAAAATTAATTTTTTTAATTAAATACTGACCTTTATCAGTGCTTTAAGCTTTTTCATACACAAAGGTTTTAAATCTAAAACAATAATAAGTAATAACTGCTTAGACAACCTGAAAGTAAAATCAAGAAAATCGACAAATATGTAACATGTTTGCTCAATTGTTTGACTTTCTACACAACTAGAAATTCTCATTTACTGAATTTCTGAATACAATTTTTCATTGAAGTCAGCATGGGTGTTTTCAGGAAAATTTGATATCTTTAAACGGAATTTGTATAGTTTAATTCGATTTAAGCCGGTTTAGTTACAATTTCTGCCACTTAAAAGAAACAATAAAACAAATCTAATAGTCTAATAGTGTAATATTTTCTAGAAGAAATAAAAAAAAATCTAAAGTCTTTAATATTATCTAACTCAAATAGGAATTTTCATTTAATTGTTTTTCGATTTTTAGCAAGAAATTGATTTAATTTCTTTAAGGGCTTCGCCTTCTAAAATTTATTTTTTTAATTAAATTCTCACCTTTGTCAGTGTTTTAAGCTTCCCACTTGTATCTGGTTTTAATTAAAAAATCTTAATAAATTATTGTTTAAACAATCTGAAAGCAGGATTAACCAAATCAACAAATATGAAACAGGTTTGCTCGATTGATTTTCTACACAACTAGGAATTCTGGTTTACTAAATTTCGGCTATTTAGAAAAAGCAATAAGATCTAGAATTTATTTATGCCACTAAACACAAAGAGCCATATTCATAGACAGTGTTTAAAGTTAGATGTTACTAATTGCTATAGCAACATATATTAATTATATTGGTTTAATATCCACTAAACCCTTACTAACTTTAAATACTGTCTATGAATATGGCTCTAAGGTTCTTAAAATTATTTAACACGAAATAGGAATTTTCATTCCGATTTTTAACAAGAACTTTCTTTAGTTTTCTTCAAAATAGCTACACTCGGGGAAATTCATTTATTTTTATTAAATTCTTACCTTTATCAGTGCTTTAAACTTTCCTATACACAAGCGGTTTTTAAACTAAAAATTTCATAAATTATTATTTAAACAACCTGAAAGCATGTTTAGCTGAATCAACAAATATGTATGCTTAATTGTTTAATTTTCTGGGCTAGTAATTTTCGTTTACTGAATTTCTGGTTACAATTTTTCCTGGGCGGTTTCAGGAAAATTATTATTTTCCGATTTTTAACAAGAACTTTCTTTAATTTTTTTTAAAGTTAAAATTCATTTTTTTAAATTAAATTCTTACCTTTATCAGTGCTTTAAGCTTCTTCATACAGAAACGGTTCTAAATATTGAAAAAAAAACTTCATAAATTATAGTTTAAACTTTAAACCATTTAAAAACAGGATTAACCACATCAACAAATATATAACATTTGCTTAATTGTTTGGTTTTCTACACAACTAGGAATTCCCATTTACTGAATTTCTGGTTACAATTTTTCATTGAAGTCAGCATGAGCGGTTTCAGGAAAATTTAATAGGAACATTCCCGTCAAACAAAATTTATTTTGGTGTCAATATCACTTAGATAATAAATTGTGTGTAAAAGGGTTTTGTGATATTTGTGTCTACCCAGCACACAGCTTTATATATCGCCTTTAAAAAGATAATAAATGTTTCTGAAATCTACGGATTATTTTCTTAGATCGGCACATGTTTTTTCTACGCCTTGTATTCTATAAAAGACCTACAAACTTCCACACTTAATTAAACATATATTGTGTATTAGATAAATTATGTGGAACATGTTTCAAACTCTAAATAACTGTCTAAATGTGTTGGTTAATTTGATTTCTGTTAATTAAAATAAGTTACATTGCTATGTAATGAACTTGAGTTTGGTTAATTAAATATTTCCAACTTATTTAGAGTTACCAAATTAAGGAAAGGTTACAAGTTATTACAGAAATGAAGAACTTATGGCTTCGCGAAGTTCTATCTTCATGTATAAATTTAGGATGTCAAATAAACTGTGCAGATATGATATTCAGTTACGTAGCCTTGACCTTTACATTTCCGCAACTACCATCTGTTGAATTGTAATTAGCAAATAATTAGAAATATGTCGGTCAGAAGTATTCGGCATAGGAAATCGTTTATGAACTACTAATATCCTGTTCTATTAATTTTCTATTAACATTTGGCCTACCTTCAGCTGCAGGATATTTAACTGAAACATCAATTTTCGTTAGAGGAAAGCTCCATTAATCGGTCGATTTCAGCTTTAGAACACAAATACACTTTAGAAATGAATAAAAACCGAAAGAAAATTAAGAAAATGCCTGCTTGCATGGTCATATGGTTTCTCATGCACAAACTTCTAACATATCTCAAACCTGCATCCCTAAAGTTAACCACAGCTTTGATCTCTTATAAAGCAGCATACTGGTGAGTATCACTTTAGATGTGACGATGAGCTTGCTTCGGCTGTCAAAGACCCAGTTATATTACAAGACTCAGCTTGCTATGACAAAAGGATGTAGACCATTTCACCACGCTAAGACAATTGCTACACAATTTCTGTGATTTCAGTACTGAAATACTATTTTTTCAGATTTTTGTTATTCATTAATTAACTAATTGGGATCTTTGACCGGTATCTTTTTGAAATTTTGCCATTCTAATAGGTATATTTTTATTTACTGATTGATTTATTTGTAATATAAAAAATAAATAAAAACTTAGTTTTTAATACAATAATAAATCAAACATATCAAAACTAACGGAGTTAAGACCGAAATAAGAAATCAAAATCGTTAAATCTAAGAACCAACCTTAGCCCAACAATAAATGAGGACTATCAGTTCACGCACGACTTGAGTTAAGGACCTGTCATATGATTCGAAATATAACAACTCCCAGTAAATTACATTTTTTTAATTAGTTTTTATTCTGGAATGGCCGAAATTAATTACTAATAATTATTGATAAGAAATTTGCTCTTCCTGGAAATTGCTTTTAATAAACTGTTTTTATGATCAAATGTTGCTTATTATAATTATTTAAATGCGGTTTATAATAATTAAAGAGGGTTGAAAATAATATCTTTGATAAAGAATTTAATAAATTCTTTGAATAATAAAATGTTACTTATTATAATTGTTTAAATGTGATTTATACTCAAAGAGTCGTGAAAATGATAGACTTTTGATAAGAAATCTGCCCTTCTTTGAAATTATCGTTAATAAACTGTTTTTTAATAAAATGTTGCTACTTATAATTATTTAAATGCGGTTAATGATTAAAAAAACGTGAAACTAATTATTTGTTAGTTTAGCTTACTTTTGTGTTTAATTCTGAAACTTCCCTGTTAAAACCCCATTTAAAATGTTGATTCCTTATAGCCTATTTCCCTTTCGACAGTGCTTTATAAAAAAAATCATTGCAGCTCTGAACCGTAAAAGAATTTTCACCAAAATTTCGGAAGTAAAAATTGCTTTTAAAAAGGCAAAAGCACCATTAGGATAACCTGTTCCGAAAGGTAAATTCCAGGTTGTAGCCTAGCCATAAAATTGTTGCTAAGTCTTTAAAGTAGTTTGGTATTAAAGCTAAAGCCCGTATTATTTATTTTGATCGTAGAAGGAAATGCGTTTTATATCAGGTAAATATAGTTTCATAAAATGCTTCAATTAAGCTTAAACCCGAAATAACTTGCGGATTTTAAAGTTGAATTTGGTTTTATTCGAGGAATATCACCCTCTTAACTGGAAGCTCCAATTTTTTAGTAATTTCAAAGTACGCTGAAAATATTATATGCACTTCTATTTGTAAATCTCTGTCCACTCGAGAAAAATCGGATATTGCTTGTATCGCTTAAAGTTTTAGCATAATACAACGATCCACTGCTAAACGAATTCACTTCATAGCAGAGATCCAATTACATTTCGCTGCATCTTGGGTACTTTTGTATTGTGGAAATTTTGAATGGCGATAAACTTTTCCAAATCGTTTTGCTATACTTTGAATAAACTATAGAAGAATCTAAAATAAAATAAAAATAAATTAAAACCGTTTATATTAACACTGGCGCTCCGTAATTATTAATTAGAAGGTATAACACTTTTCATTACGCCATGCTATTAATAACGACGCTTATGAGATATCTAAAATTCTCGCGCTCGCGTTTTTGAATGTACCTTTATAAAGATGTCTAAATTAAAATACAGACATCTGTTATTAATGGAAAAATT
This sequence comes from Melanotus villosus, assembly GCA_963082815.1. Taxonomy (NCBI): domain Eukaryota; kingdom Metazoa; phylum Arthropoda; class Insecta; order Coleoptera; family Elateridae; genus Melanotus; species Melanotus villosus. Next base: position 36,483,290 of record OY720427.1, on the reverse strand, counting down.
GAATATCAGGAAAGCTGACGCGTTCAAAAAATATTGTCAATCAATCAATATTTGGTGTGTTGTGAAAGATATATGAGATTCTAAATGGAACAATGTTATAATTAATAATGGTACAGGAAACAGAAGGAAACTGATAATTCTAATCAGGACGCAAAAGTATAATATTGTCGGGTTTTCTGAAGGTATTACTTTTGTAATATTTATTTAGAATCGAATTTTTGTGTTTACACGTACAACAACACGCGTCAAGAAACAAGACTGATAGAGTTGATTAATTCCCCAGAATGTCTGTCAGTAACGAATTAGGGAGGATGTTCTTCTTTCTACGAGGCGTGCCTACTTCATACTATGCTTTTCTCGCATTCACTTTCAAGAACATATAATAGAATTCGTTCACATTCACCCAAAAAAATTGAATTATTTAAATAGGGGCGCTTTTATTAAAGTAGTCTAAATAAAAGGGGAAAGATGATAAAATCAATGAAATCCAAATAAAGGGGATAACATCTAACTGTATACCGAAAGTGGGAAGCTCTTTTAAAATGTATGTAAAGAAAGAAAAGAAAAACTTGGTGTAATTGAAAAAAGAAAAACAGTTTCGAAGGATTCGTCAGCATACGTTTAAGAATCATTGAAAATGCACGGAGCAACAAGGCAAGAACATCGTTGGATGTGTGTCAAACATGATAACTATAATAAAAGCTTAAAGGAAACTTTAGCAATTTAAGAACAAAATTGGAAATATATTTCAGTAACAGACATGGAAGCTGAAAAACTGAAACAGAAAAAATGCGAGCACAAGATTGGAATACCGAAACATAGTCCGTGATAAATACTAGCTAGCAATGGACAATATATTTCTTTAAAAGCAATAGTCCTCTAAACACTTTCGATAGTTTTATTTAACTGTCTGTGACAGTAATGTTTTGGTGATTTGTTTTTATTAAGTAAATTCAAGCTCGTAAATAATAAAAAAAGAAAGTTTGCTTTCAAATAGCTAAATAAATAAATAAGCGAATAAATAAGTAAATAAACAAATAAATAAAATAATAATTTACAGCAAGAAATCAGGCATTTCCAACATAAGCACAGAAACAAGCAAAATATAACCGAATAAAAGAAATGTAATTCATAAAAAAGTTCGCTGAAACGTTCAGGATCTCACAATTTCCACCTAGTTGGTTCTGTAACGAATTCAAAATCGAATAACACTTCCCCTTATTCCAAAAATATTATGAAATTTACGAAGTAAAATACAAATATTTGCAAAACTTACAAACTCTCAAAGTTGTTATCAAATTTTTGCAGCTCTAAACCGGGCCAATTAAAAGGGGTACCTAAAACGGTATAATTGAAACTGTAAGCAAAGGACTCAAAGGATTCGCTCCCTTGATTCAAGTAATCCCTATCATGGATCGATCAGTGACGCCATATTTAAGAAAATTATATTCAAACGTTTAATTTGAATCAAACTCAAATTGGTTAGGTTAATTACTTAAGTTGTCGTGGCCGATTTTTTTTTTTTTTGTTTTTGATTGTAACTTAAATATAACAGGAGAACACTAGTGTTAAGAAAGATGTCCGGGGATTAAATATTTATTCCAACACTGGGTTCGTTCTAATTACTTAAAAAGGTTAATTAAAACAGATACACTTGTTGCTTGTATTTACATTTTCATCGATTACAAATCCTTATTTACTTCAGAATTTATAATTTTGGAGTTTTTAATTGTTTTAAGGAAGCCTTTCAATTGTTTTATGTATTTTCTTGGATATTTTCAAAGTCCTGAAAATCACCTTAACTAATTTTGTTTAATTATCAGTATTTGCGGTTTTTTTTTTGCAAAAATATGTAAGGCAACCTGAAAACTCTTGAATCTGTTAAACACTGCTGCATTTCGTCAAGTTTGTTAATTATTCCTGCCAAAACAAATCAAAGAGAAAATTAAACTATTTTAGATTAAATCTAATTTTTGCCAAAGCAAGTACGTTGCAGTGTTTTTTGCAAAAATATGTAAGGCAACAAGAAAACTTTCACCTGAAAAAAAACTGCATTTCGTCAAGTTTGTTAATTATTCCTGCCAAAATAAATCAAACAACAAATTAAGCTATTTTAGATTAAATCTGATTTTTACCAAAGCAAGCACGTTTCAGTATTTTTTGCGAATATATATAAGGCAACAAGAAAACCCTTTCGTCTGAAAAAATAAAGTGTCAAATTTGTTCATTACTTGTACCAAAGTAAGTCAAACATTAAATTAATTTTAGTATGCCAAAGCAAACGCTAAGATGCAACTGCAATTTCAATAAACAAATAATTTCCAACAATTATTATGGGTATAAACACCGAAAAGTATTTGATTAAGCAACTCATTAAAGTAAATGCGTTTATAAAAGCATACAAAGGATTACGAAACAACAAAGAACATAGAATTCAGGGAATGGAACAGAAACTGTAGGTAATGAGTTATAAAGCTTGTTACGTATCGGAATAACTGTTTTAGTAGAAATAAAGGCATCAGTAAATGAAATTTGGAACTTTATGGGATAAACAGTCAAGTTTCGTAATTACATAAATGGGAAAATAATTTTTCTTTATCTTATCTTCAGATATCATCAGTTTCAGACTACAAAAAATCGAACAGGCAGTAAATATTGCTTATCTTTAAGTAAATAACCGGTTAAAACGCTTTAAAAAGCTCAACTGAATCCTTAAAACTAAAATAATGATTTCTCCTGGAGTATTGAAATTTATTTATTTAATTGCAATTTTTCTGTTTTTAAAATATAAAAACATATCCTATTTTTAAAATATAAATCTCAAAATTTTCCATTTTTTCTTTGATCTTATCGTCAAACAGCATTAGTTTCAGCCTAAGATTTTTTTTAAAGCTCAACTTCAGGACTGAGTCCGTAAATTAAAATTACAATTTCGTCCTGAAAGTTGAAATGTATTTATTCAATTGCAGTTTTCCTTAAAATATAAATTTTTCTTAATCTTATCAGTTTTAGCCTAAAATAAGTGTTCAAAAATACTTTAAAAAGTTCAACTTTAGGACTGAGTCCTTAAATTAAAATTATAATTTCCTCTTGAATGTTGAAACGTATTTATTTAATTGCAAGTTTTTTGTTTTTAAAATAAAAGATAGGTATCCTGTTTTTAAAATATAAATCTGAAAATTTTCATAACTTTTCTTGGTCTTATTTTCAAGTAGCATTAATTCCAGTCTAAGAAAAATTGAATATAAATATTCCTTGTCTTTAAAATAACTGGGTTTTTTTGCTTAAAAAGCTTTAAAAGGTTTAACTTCTGGACTCCTGGACTTCTGGAGTCCTTAAATTGAAATTAGAATTTCTTCCTCAACTTTGATATGTACTTATTGACTTGCAAGCTTTCTGTTTTTAAAATATACAAAATATTCCGTTTTTAAAATAAGAATCTCAAAATTTTCATTTTTTTTAATCTTATCTTCAAACAGCATCAGTTTCAGCCTAAGAAAAGGCAGTAAATATTACTTATCCTAAAATAACTGAGATTTTTGATTGAAAAAGCTTTAAAAAGCTCAACTTCAGGACTGAGTCCTTAAATTAATCTTACAATTTCGTCCTGAAAGTTGAAATGAATTTTATTAATTGCAATTTTCCTGTTTTTAGGTAGTAAATATTGTTTATTTTTAAAATAACTGGTTTTTGGTTAAAAGGCTTTCAAAAGCTGGAACTCGGCCCTTAAATTAAAACTAGAATTTCTTCTTCAAAGTTGAAATGTATTTATTTAACTCCAAGCTTTCTGTTTTCAAAGTATAAAAGCAGGAAGCTCACCTTATCTATCGACGGAGGTGAAGAAGGTAGCCCACAGTGTTCCGAGGTTAAGGTTTTCAAGTGTGTGATAACCGGGGCCGCCAGCTTAACGTACCCTCTACCTCCGCCGATCTCGGGAATCGAACCCGATGTGTCCACGTGAGAGACCGATGCTTTTTTCACGTGGCTATGTATTTTTCATGTTGTTTATTTCATTATAAAATTGTAGTCGAATTTATTTCTGTTTAATCACGAGTCTTTTGTTTTCAAAATATAAAACTCGAAATTTTATTTAAAAATAAATTCAAACCCAAAACTAAATGCGGCCAAAATTATTCTTCGACAATTTCAAATAAATCTTTGAATTTCGGTTTGTTAAATTTTAATCAATAAATTACTAACCCACTTTATGTATTTTTCATGTTGTTTACTTCACTAAAACCTACAAAAAAATCTGTTTTGATTTTAGTGTTTTTAATGTTTAAATTTTTTAATAGTTAAAGCAACGAAAGTTTTTGTTTAAGTAAAAACAGTTGTTAAACAATAAATAACAATCTTGAAATCCAACTAACAACAATACAGTTCCTTACTGAAGATATAAGTTAAATATTTTATCTACTCAAATATTACAGCTATATTTCTACGAAAACATTTACAAAATGCGTTAAAACGCCCCTGGGATAACTTTTTGAATACGTAATGCTTAGCAAACACGACTTTTTCAGTATTTTCTTTGGTAAATGTTAGAGCCTTGCATGTTTAAAACACGCATTATTTTTCCACCTTTTTTTAAACTTAGCATTTAAACTTAAATTTACACTGAACTTCCTCGTTTATTTATTTATAAGGCTAATCCACTTATATGTTTTCATATTCAGAAGCTTAAGGAAATATCGATTTCTTTACACCTACACTTAAAATCCGGAATTTTAGTAATATTAATTAAGAGTACTTGTTTGTGATGTTTATTATTTGAGTGATGTTAAGCTTTTGTAATTTATTAACGAAGATTCGTAACTAGTTTTGTAGAACTTCACTGTGTTTACATCAAGATTATTTCTACCGTGAAGATAATAAATGTACCCGACAGATATGTAGATCACGATTCAACTATAAAATTTTCAGAATTAAAGACTTCCGATGTACATGGTGCAAAAAGATTGTTTACGCTACTCGCCCTACAACAAGGAATATATGGAATAAATGAGCTCAGACTGTCAGTTTTGATAAATAGTAACAACAATGCGTTCAGAAACGTGAATTCTTGACGGATATGCTCAACTTTTATTTAAGAAGGCCTACATCATCAATTTAAAATTTTTTCAGGGTTTCAAATTTTCCAAAAATTACGTTCGCTTCAGGAAACATTTTGAGCTTTTCTAGGTTACAATTAAATTATGTAATAATAAAAAGAAAAATGGTTAAATTGGATATTTTTGCATTGGCGTTAGTGAAACGAAAAGCATAACGTACACAGAATTTCAAGCAGGTAAGCCATGGAAGTATTTAGAGTTACAAATAAGGCACGACGAGAATCGATCATGCTTTTATTCCAAATACATTGTTGTTCTGAAGACGAGAGGCGTGCATGTAATTATGTCATAAACTCTAACGCAACCTTTCAAATTAACTGTGATCGGTATGTTAAGGGAACTAAATTATTTGGTAGACGGAGATTGCATCATTTTACATGCCATTTGATTGGCAAGTGCAAGGGAAACTAATTAACGAGGGCTGCCCTTGTTATTAAACGCTATTTTGCAAACCTATTATAGATATTCCATATCCATTTGACGGAGTTAATTTCCTATAAACAAATTTGGAGGTAATGAAAATGGGTTAGATACATTCAAGAATTTGGGTAGAAAATTCTAATCAGAATTTAATAACGTTGTAATAACGTGGAAGTACTAATTACTAAATAACCTGGTGACGTAATAACGTCAAGAGATTTTTAATTACTAAACATTTATTCAACATCCATTGAGAAAACAACCTCGTCAATTTCATTAATCGAAAAATAGCTTTTAAATTTTGAAATTCGAGTAAATAAAACTCACGTTCATTAGCTCTTTCAATATTAGTTCACCGAATAAATCAAAGTTAATCTAATTACTGTAATATGATAGGTTTACGACCGTGAAATAGTTGAAAATCGGCCATTTTCAGGGATTTCTTGCTTTTTACGCGAAAACATTTGTTAAATGTTTATAATCCTGTTTAAGCTCCCTGAAATTTGGTCGGAGATGTAAACAACTCACACAAAACAAATTTCACATTCTATTTTTTCGAGAAATTTTTACCAGACTATCTCAACCTGTTAAACTGGTTAAACTAAGTTATTGGAGCAAACTTTTTACTTAAAATTTCTGCAGCTGAAATTACAGAACTAATCTTTTATATATTTTTCTTTTGATTTTTCGAAGCCTTTTTTTAACAGAAAGCTATAAGATTCCAGCAGTAAACCACGAAATTAAATATAAGTTCTGTTTAATTTCGTGACGTAAAAAATCAGGCAAACTAAGAGTTTTCATTTTAACTTTCAGTAAATTTCGCAAGCTTTTCAGCAATAATTAATTTTCAACAGTTTCCGGGTAGGTACTTTAACTCTGCAGCTAGCTCAACCCTAGAAAACAATTTAACGTATTTATAGAAGATCCTAAAAAGAAAACCTCTGGAAAAGCAGAACCTTATACGGATGCACGTGTCGTAAACCCATTAAAGCCTTGGCTCTACTTATAACTTACCTACTTTTCTTGCAGATACCATCTGAATTTGGTAGCTTTAAATGGGAATACTTTTCTGAAGAAAATTACGGAAATTCGGTATTCGTAATAGACGTAAATTTTAAATAAAATATTAGGACTTTAATCTAACACCGAGTGTGATAACGCAATTCCTAAATACGTTTAAAGAATTATGGTTTAATTTTAAATTCGTAGTTTTTCCAGTTCGGGAATTAGTTACGTTAAATTTGGTGAGCCTAAAAGCCTTTCTGGAGTTTTGATTTTTTTTCATTGGCCCTTGATAATTGGCCTGCTTTTGGTTTTATTTTTTTTTTTTTTAGATTTTATTATTTCGTCTTCGTTTCAAATTTACATCTTTGCATCTTATAAAACTAATATTGGGATCTAATTTTTAATCCTAATTTAAGTTCATTTTCCGTCTAGGTGTAATCACTAGTACTTTAATCATTAGTAATGAAGGTTTACAAAGTAAATTCATTGGTGCAAAACTAAACTTGTTTCGGTTTATTAGGCGACAAATACCTGAAACGTGGAATTCTGTGTGGTATTCGAATCCACGAGTTTGCCCACTAAGCAGGGTGCATTATACGATCAGTCAGGATTTACAGCGTTCAAGTGCTGTTAATTCCTTTATTCAAACAGTCAAAACATAAATTTTACAAATCCTTGATTAGTTAAATTTGTCTTGTTGTTGGGTCTACTTGAAACGTATAAATCACTAATTTTTAAACCTCCGAAATTAATTAACCGCTTCGATGTTCCACACGAAATTGGAATTTTCAGCGTACATATATTCGTTCAATTGCGAGTTTATTAACGACTTTAATAAACAGCATGATATGTTGTATACTTTGTTTTTGGATATTTCGCCACTTGTTACCTTCAGTGTGTTATTAATTTAATTTTTGTTTTAGCAGCTGGTGGTGAGATACGCAAAAAAGAAGTATAAAATGCCGAAACTTGCCACGACAATCCTCCAGAAAATAATATAATTGTAAAAATTTCATTAATTTCAGATGTAGATTGGCAAAGCAAAAATTTTTAAAAGGGTTGATTTCTAGCGTACTTTTTTATAAATAAAATTTAAAAAAATTTATACGAATTCCAATTTTTACGTGGCCCTGAAAGATTGCATTTTAATGGCAACAGCCTTTCTGTTTTATGAATCGTTTGTTAACAGTTTTACTAAAAATATGTACGAATTAAACGTCAATTTTGTAGATATTTTTGAAAGGGTTGATTTTTCACCTACTTGTTATAAATAAGATTAAAAGAAATTTGTACGAATTCTACGTGGCCCTGAAAGGTTGAGGAAATTTACATTTTAATGATAACAGCCTTTCGGCCTGATGCATCATTTATTAACAGTTTTGTAGATTTTCCGAAGAATGCTCGTAAGAGGAATTTTTCCTGAGAAACTACGAACTATCAGGATTTAATCTTCTGATAAAATTCCAACGAATAATACTTTATGCGGAAGTTTTTATTAGAGATCATCGTTTTTCAGTTACGGCACTATTATAGCAGTACTTTTCGTGCCAACACAGGCTATATCTAAAATTAAGCCGAAGCTTTTATTGAACCTTCCTGCATACAATCAAACGAAGCAAGCAAAGTATCACTACCAGAAATATCCTTTTCAGATGACGTAAACAAGAACCTAAATCTGCGATGGTAAAGAAAAGTGTTTGAACTCTAACGAGGAATACCAGTTATCAGAAAGGAAGGTTTACAACTTGAAATGATATATCTAGGAAACAATTTTTAGTTTCATACGCTGTTCCGTTTTAAAAAGGAAATGACCCAATTTTATACATCAATATGAGTACGCAGATTGTACCGTACGTGTCAGCTTTTCAGGATGTAAATACAGCAAAATGCATAAAATATTTGCAGCGAGAATCGGTTACAAGATACAGAACTTCATATCCTGGAAAAATTGGAAATATACCAAGCATGTCGTGATAACAAATTTCTCGCAGTGAATAAGTAGTTTTCAATGCATCTGACAGTACGTGCCAGCAAAATATTCCTGTATTTTAGTACAGGAAGTTTATAAATCGATCATTTCCTATAAATTGGAATTAACGAACGACACACACATCGTTACGTCTTACATCAAAGAGTAGCAAATGAAGGTACGTGAAAATTGTATTTCTTAGAATACTCTGAAATTACCGTTGTTAAAATGCTTTTTGAAATTCTTCCAATCTGTTCAAAATGTTTAAGCTTGCTGTTTACCTGTTTGCGACCCTGACCTTGTTTGGTTTAATATTAAAACCGTTATTTTTCACTTTAACCTATTTTTTAACAATATCAAAACATAGTTTTCCTTCAAGCATTTCCGATTAATTCTATAAATAAATATAAATAAATTATAATAATTAGTCCTGCGAATCTCAGAACACTTGTTGAAAATTACTACTCATGGAAACAAACGTGCTTCAAATGCCAATGTTTTATAATATTTAAAGCACTAATCACTGATTAGTAATTATTCATCTGATTACATCAACATCTAATTATTGCACCTTTGACAAGTGTGTAATTTATTGAGTCGTTAGTGAATATTTTTGAGATGCACGTTCTTTATGAGTAAATATTTTCAGTTCTTTATTTCAGTCCATAAATTTTATTTATCGTTTATAACAGAGAAGTATTTAAACGGTGCTCGGGTTGTAAACATCGACTTTTACTTAGAGAAGAATTTTTTAAAGTTCGGAAAAATTCTTTCGTGCGTTGTAGAACATAAAAATTGTTTATAAAATGTAAATACCTGGTTCATGTAGGATCGGACGAATTCCATAGACTGCTCCAGAGCATACGTGTCGCTACTGCAGGAGTCGATGATTAACGCGCCTAAGGTGATGTTGGGTAGTAAATCGGGGCTGCTGTTTATTTCGTCGATTGCATACAGCATGGCCTCCAGCCTCTGCATGCCCTTCTCTTCCTTGACAGCGCCGCATGGAAAATCGGGTCTTCCGCTGATTTGTTCGTGCATGGGAAAAATTCCGCCGAGGATGATATCGCCATTGATGCGGATTAATTTTCGATCAGTTTCAAATTGTGCTCTTGCTGGTACCAGCACCTCCAAGATGTGGAGGAGCACCAGCGGCAGTATTCCTGACAGCGGCCCCATGAACACGATGTTCTGCCGCTGTCGTACCCACTAATTTATGCACCAATTAAATTTTACTATCAAAAGTTAGTTTAAGTTTAATTAATTGTTTATTTGAGCCAAACTCATTGAATTGTTCATTTTAAAACGTGAAACGCGTGCTTGTTGGTTTACGAATCGAGGAAGTCATATTAGATTGTGAATATTTTTTAATTGTCTTTGGAATTTGCGGATGATGAAGTTGTACGAGATGATGTGAGAAGAGAAAATTTAATTTGGCGGTAAATAGCGCCCATATTAAAGTTCCTCGAAAAGGAAGTTGTACAAGACTGAATCTCCAACCGAAGAGAATTGAATATATAGGGGTTGGACTGGCACCTGCGTGAAGCGAACCCCGTTGTCATAGAGATGAGGCGAGAGTCGCGACGCCAGCCACCGTCGCCACCCGCCTCTGCGCGTCAACCGCTGCTCTTCTTCCGACACCTCTAGCACATGTTAGGAAAGCACGCGAAGACCCACCACCTGCTTACCCGAAGGTCCTGCGAGGATAACCAGAAACTCTCCCGGTATCAACGCGACCTTTTTACCCGTCTTCAGTTCTGCAAATTCTCGTGTTCAAGAAAATTACAAGGAATTCCGAGTGTTAATCATACGTTTACATACGACGGGTGCCTTCGACATCTTGCATTTAATTAGTTTTGGAACGCAACCACAGATCATAAATTAAACATCAGGACAGATTGGCGAATTTATGAGACACCTCAGTTGTTAATCAACAGCCGCCACATCCACATCCTGCGACCTATATTCGAGAAGAATGCCTAGAGGTAATTAATTTTACTTTTCTCAATTTAACGATTGCTTTCCAAATTATCGTTAGTTTCTCTGTTGTACTCCACTCATTATCCGAAATTGGTTGTCTACGTAAACCGTTAACTAAAGTATAGTTTCCCAACTGCTACATTTTGAGGATGAGAACTCCACAGGCTCTCCAAACCTAACACAAACTGAAGAGCTCTTTGTGAACCTATAGATCAGAATCGCACTTTATACGAGTACAAAATAAACCTCGAAACAGGACGACCAAAATAAACAATCATATACAAATCCTATTCACCGTAGTAAGTTTAACTCCTTTTTTTGTTTATTCAGGAAACCTCCAGGTATAGAAAAACTCATTACTTGGACATTCTTCCCTCAATTACAGTTGAATATCTTGCAAATTACAACTATTTGCTACATTTATTTACCCCACATAGTTGATTTGCAGTAGCATTTTTGCTTTTAAAGGAATATAAAAGGAATATAAAAACTCATTATTTAGACATTCGTCCCTCAGTTACATGAATATCCAAATGACAACTATTTGCTGCATTTATTTACCCCAGAATATTGACAGAATTTCCTGCTTTAAAGGAATTTGGCATGCTTTTTTGTAAAGAAGTACGTAACTCAAATAATAATCAATGTTCCAATAAAACAATTGTTTACAGTAGGCTTTACGTGTTTGGAATCCTTCAAATCGTGCCGTGAATTAAATCATATAGCGGAAGGCTTAATCTCACATTTAACACTTTTAACTTAACATTTGCTTCAAATAGCACAGAAATTAGTGATATTTTTATATGGTACTATTTATAAATTTTCATCATTAATTAATTCAGGTTTTTTTTTATGGGATTAACTAAACGTCTTCCGGATTGGGACCGTGTCATTTTGAGACAAAAAGATTTCCAAGAAAAGAGTTTCAAATCAAATTAATTTTGTTTCGAAACCTCAAAATTTTTTTAAGTAAAAATTTTTCTTTCAATCTAAATTTTGTTCTGGATTTAAAGCTTTAAATCTAAAGCACGTAAAAATCAAAAATTTCAAGCCAAAATTTACAAATTTTTATCACAAATTAATTGAGGATATTTTTTGTAGGTGTTCCAAGAAAAGAGCTTTAAATCGAATTAATTTCTTTTGAAACCTCAAAAACTCTAACTTTTTTTAAATAAAACTTGTATTTTCAATCTAAATTTTATTCTGTATTTAAAATTTAAAAATTTAAACAAGCGAAACTCAAAGATTTCCAGTCTAACTTTATGTTTTTATCAGAAATTAATTTATGAAATTTCGGTGCAATTCCAAAAAAATAACGCTAAATCGTTAATTTGTTCTTTCAATCTAAGTTTTGCTTGGATTTTACATTTTAGGGCTAAAATAGGTAAAAATAAGAAAATTGAAAATTTTCATCAAAATTTAATTTAGGATTTTTTTGGTGGGATTTCCAAGAAAAAAGTTTAAAACCGAATTAATTTCTTTTGAATTCATAAAAAATCCAGCATTTTTTAAACTGAAGCTTCTTCTTTCAATAGAAATTTTGTTCTGGATTTAAAATTTTAAATCCAAGACTATTAAAAATCCCAGAATTTATGAATTTTTCATGAAAAATTAAATAAAAAATTTGTTGGTGGGATTTATAATTAATTTTCTTTGAATCTGAAAAAACTATGATTCTTAAAATAAAGCTTGTTTTTTCAATCAAAATTTTGTTATGAATCAAAAAGTTTAAGTCAAAATTTAGAAACTTTTATTAAAAATTAATTTAGCTTTTTTTGTCGGATTTCCATAAAAAATCAATTTAAATCGAATTAATTTCGTTTGAATCCACAAGTCAAGGATTTTTAATCTAAAGTTTGTTTTTTCAATATATTTTTATTACAAATTAATTTATGATTTTTTTGGAGAATATCCAAGAAAAACGTCTTAATTCAAGTGAATTTCTTTTGAAATCATATTGTGTTATGAATTTAAGACTTGAAAACCAAGAAAAAAATGTCAAATCAAATTAATTTCTTTTGAATCAAAACTAAAAAAGCTAGGATTTTCAATTTACAATCTAAATTTTGTTCTGGATTTAAACTTTGGAAATTAATATAGATAAAAATAAATTACTTTTTTCTTTTTTGTAAAGAAGTGTTCAAATAAAACAATCATTTACAGCAGACTTTACGTGCTTTGGAATCCTTCAAGTTACGTCGTTAATTAAACCATATCGCGGAAGCTTTAACCTCACATTTACGACTTTTAACTTAATACTTGCTTCCAATAATACACAAATTTGTGATAACACAAGGTTATTATTTTTATACGGTACTAAAATATATTAGATAGTAAAATTTAACACTAAGAATAACAACAATTCGGAGAAAACGCCTAAAACTATTAAATCTGAGGTTGAGGGTTCGGCCATACGATTTAATTCCCGACCTGGCATGAAGAAATCCTAAGCAAACAAAGCCTATTGAAAATGATTTTTTATTTGAACACCCTTTAGTTATACCCTTCCGTATAAACAAACCTTTGATTCACTCCTAAATTTTCTAAAATTACCGGCTTACTACAAAGCTTTTTTAACGAGTTCACTGTGTTATTTTAAAAATTAAAATTAAAACTAAATTATTATCAGGGCATCTCGGTGTGTAGCGGACGGAGTGCCTGCTTCATGATCGAGAGGTTTCGGGTTCGGATCCAACCATCACCAGACCTCGGTCTGAAGCGTGGTTAGCGTTCGTACCTGTGTTGGTTAAATAGGATTAAGTTTAGAAAGCCAGTAATCGTAGTAATCAACGCCGATAAGCTTAAAGAAAAAAAAATTATTAAACTAGTTTAACCAACAGCGAGCACATAAAAAATCCCTATAATTGGGCTTTCGAATTTTTTACGCGTTCGCCTTTCTAGTTTCAAAATAATTCGAATGAAATTTCTACATTTGACATTTAAAATCTATTAACGTATTAAACAGCAACTTTTAAATTGCGCTAACTTTCCCACTACCTGCATAAAACTAAAACTGCTTAACTCTGTGCAAACTCCTCAATGAACTACCAACTTTGTTCAGGCTGACGGATCAGTTGCAGCAAATCGTCTTTCCTGGCTGTTGAATTATAATGCACATTTCCTTGTAAGACCTTAATATTTTTAAAAACTTTTAATAGAACACCTTGGTTATTTCACAAATTAAAACATCTTGAAGATTAGTTATAAATCTCTCTTCTAATTCGTTTTTACGACCGACTGATTTTTCTTTTTACTTTAGTATACTTACCAAGCTTAATTTTAATATTGAAACTACCTTGAAACGTTTCTTTCATATGCATTTAGGTTGTCCTTAATTACGGATAGGAACAAGTCAGGATTATTTCCATCAGAAGAAAATTTTCGGCGAATACTATTAATTATTAACCTTAGCCTTTCATGGGTTGTTTAAACTTTCTGATTACTGCCATTTGCACTTGGATAATGTAATATACAAAGGAAATCTTATATGTACAAAGGCATAAAAGCTTATTAACGTTTTCTACTTTATAGTTAGGTATATTTTAGCTAAAACTTTACGATATTAAACAGTAAGTGGTTAAAGGACTTTGCGGATTGCTTCCCATAAATAATTTTATGGGAATAACGTTAATATTCATTTTGATTTTGTACATGGAAGTAATATTCAGCAAGAAATAAATTCTGTGCTTTCAAAAGTTGTGATTTCCATGTTTTCATTTTTCTATTTTGCAGATTTAATAACATTTCCCTGCCAGTGCTCTCATTTTCATTGTTAACACCTTCATTAAAATGTACATTATGAAGAAAATATGCCAGTAAAATGAGTTTGTAAGCTGTCCTGAAAAAAGGGTAATTTTAGTTGGATGTTCTGGGTTTCGAGTTAAGTGTAAAGGTGCAAAGTAATGCTAAACATTTCATCATTTTACATAAATTAATATGAACAAATCAAAGCACGTAAAAACTTTCAGAAGAAAACTTTTCAGAGCACAGATTTCTCCTGAAAAGTAGAACCAAGAATTCTTGGATTATGGTGGAGGCGCTGGTTTTCAAACAAACTACTTAAAAATGTTATTATTTTAGGTAAACTTGTATAAGCATGCTAGAAGACATAAAATCTTTGATGGAGACCTGCTAATTTTTCAAGAATTTGAGTATAGTTTCCTGAAAAAAAAATGGTGGAACCATTGAATTTCAAGCAAAGCCCAAACGTTCTCATGTCTTATGTTCTTGCGAATTTTGGTATGTGACGTAAGATGAAGTGAACAAGTTAGAACATACAAAACCATGGATGAAAGTTAATTTGTCAAAAAACGGAAAATCATTTCCTGAAAAATAGTTTCGTCTAATCATTGTGAGGTTGGTTTTTGCTTTGAATTCTGTTATTCCACGTCAAAGCTAAAACAATAAAATTCTCGAGGAAAATTTGCAGATTACAAAATACAAAAACCATAATAAATCTAAGATAATTCTTATAAAACCATATTGAGCAGCTAACAAACAGATTTTTCTAAGAAAAAGCATTGGATTTTGGTGGAGATTTTTACAAATTTTAGCAAAGGTTAAGTAAACTAAATTATTGTTTAAAATTTGGTAAAAATATGTTGACCACCTACTTCTCAAGGGAAACGAATTTTTTTCATTTTTATTAAGAATCAGATCAACTTTTTGATAGTTTAATTTTTTTCTACGCCCTAATTGGTTCTGTTGAACAAAAGCTTTATTTCTTGCAAAGCAAAATATCCAATTAGCGATACATACAACAATTTAATAAGGATTTTTCGCGACTTAAGAACGTCATTAAAGGACCAATTTGAATTGCGTCTTAAATTTATAAAATGCCATAAAAAATTGTCACAAATATCACTGAAAAGGTCGCCGAAATTTTTTTAGTATTTCTACTTTTCAACTTATTGAAAAGAATTTTCACTTCGTTGGTGCGTAACGCGAAATTAATTCAATTTGCGCTTTGAACTGATCTGAATCATCATATTATTCAATTACAGAAATGGCCTGATTTCTTGTTGACCTACAGCACGCTAATAATCTAAAAAACATTAATTTAAAAAATTGACTTTGATATTACAGCAAAATCCAGAGATCTTCCTAACCTCCTAACCTTGTAAGCATTTCTTTAAAAATATTATAAAAGGTAGAAATATACGGTCGAATGCTGGGTTGTTTTTCATAATAGAAATTATTGTATTTACTTTGAAACTGATTAAAATTCCCTGGGCTGGATAATTTGCGGCCTCGCTTATTTTTTAAGGTCCATAAGTCCACAGAATTCTTTATATTTTTAAAAAGCAAAATATGTAGGCTTCTTTGATTATTTACCTTAAAAGTATTGCTGGATATAATCAGATGAAAAAGTTTTTGGTATATGCTTGACCAACCAAATCCGCTGGTGACGTCTTAAACAGTGTTAAAGCCGATTTATAACTTTGCAAGCGAACCTTGATACATCCAAAAGTTTTGCTTTTTAACGAAGGAGAAAACTTCCTAATACTTTAAAATAAAGGAAACACCTTTGGTGTACAATCGACGTGAACTAATAAAACTTGCTGAATGTAAGTTCGAAGTGTCACTTTTATTTATTTTAAAAAATACTGTTTGATTTTTGCGTAGATGGAAGCTCCCCAAAATTTTACAAACTAAGTTCGAAGTTTTTCGAAACATTTTGGGTAAGCATCTTTAATCTAACTGTTTGATTTAGTAAAAAACTGCGTTTTAAACAAATATTTCGTAGCATAAATAAATAAAACAAATTGTTTTTAATTTTTATTTACAACACATCAAATCAGAAAACGTGCACACCAAATCTTATTAACTGAATAAAATTGCTGGTTTCTTAAATTGAACCTATATAATTAGGAAAACAAACACAAACTTAGGACAATTGTTTACAACCATATATGTACCATAAAATTGCTTAAACTAACATTAGGAAGACTGATACATATTTCTGTTTCATTACAAATTACACACAGTATTGCTTAAATCTTATATTTGACACAAATAAATTAATGGCTACCCATATATTTAGTTAACATTAATAAAATTAGGATAAAACACTTATACATTTATTTTTGTACCTTAAACCTATTAAAAATACCCCTCAGTATTAAGCAAGATTATTGCTGACTTAAGTAACTTTTGGTTATACAAGGCACAAACGTACAATATAATTTGATAACAGAATTGCGCCAATTCCGTTAAATAAATAAAGGTAAATTTTGTAAAATACTGTTGGTTCTTAATTTCTAACTACCTACTTCATACAAAATTTTCAGTCAAATTTTTACGATTAAAATTAGAAGTAAGCCAAAGGCAAGAATTGAGCTAACAATTAAAAATTCATTTCCGTGTTAGGTACACCGCACCTTCGCCACAAAAGCAAAAACTTCATTGAATTTCTGAAATGAATCATTTCCCCGTTTACTAGCAATTAATTTTGAGAGATTTTTCTAAGATTAGGCTCATTATAATACCTAATAAATTACCTAATAAGAACCCAACTCTTTAGAAAATCGAATTAAAATTAATAAAAATACCTTTGTAAGTGTTATAAGTAAAGCAGTGTATCACAGTATTTCGTCTGCAGGCTAACAAAAATTCGCCTATTTTATCACAAACTCCCATAAATAATTTCTGCAGTCCCAAACTAACATTTGAAAAAATGCGGGAATGCAATGTAATAACTCATCGCCTGGTTTTGCAAACTTTTCCCAGCATTATGCACATGTTTCGCATAATAAACTAAACCAGGCGTTTATCTAAATCCAAATTAAAAAGTAGTAAAAATCAGCAATGGAAGTGCGTACAGTTTCCTAAATCCAGGCAGCAATACATGTATGCTTCGAAATTATCCCGTTTGTGACGAATTATAAGCCCACCTGTCGAATCGTTCGCTACAACTGTGAAGTGCCTGCGGTGCCTTGTTTCAGCTGGGTATCAAATAAAATTAATTAGGATTTGTAATTCTAGCAACAAAAATATTTAAAATCTAGCATTTCGTTTAAGAAGAACCGAATTACAAAAAGTTTCTTAAGGTAACAAGTTTTATAAAAAAATTCGAGTAAAATTAATAATCAGCTTAGTAATTCGATAAAATATATTAAATGACGTTAATTACAGCCTTTTTTCCAAACCGAACCTTTGAACCAACACGCTATAAAAACCCCAAGTAAATTATTCATTACCGATTGAAATTATTAAATATGTAAATTGGGACAACATAAAAATGCCAAAATAGCGATTACTGAGCTTATTACATAATAAGTTTATGAAAATAAAATTATTCAAATAAGAAAAGCGCGTTGACCCGAACACTTTCCTCTAAATGATTTTATGGTGAATATATTAATATAGAAAGTTAATTTTATTTTTTATACGAATATCAAAATCATTTTAACACTTTCTCTTTATTCTTACATCTTCTTGTAAACAAATTTAGCTTTAGGTTTTGGGTTGCGGAAATAATCTTTAAAAATTCATTTTTAATAAGTAAGTCCTCTTTACTTGGGAATCTCAAAATTTTATTGTGGAAAATAGGATTAAAAATTAATGGAACTTGACCTTCAGCACAAATCAAAATTACAACTTAGAAATACCAAAACTAATAAAGGTATGCATCCGAAGCGGTTCTAATAACCCAATTGTACAATGCAATAAAGATAAGTAACGCTTATTAACGAACTGTAAAGTAAGAAGATTATAATTTCTGTTTCCTTTACTCGTATTCGCACGAACATTTAACGCTCGTGCGTTAAGAACATAATTGCAACATCAAATTCATTTTATCACTAATGCAATCTACGCATTGTTAACGCTTACATTTAAAAAAAAATGCTTAAATTCCTATTATTACTTTTACGATTTTTTTTTTAGGTTTAAAGGAAAAGAATGCTTGAAACCTTTAAAGGATAATTATTAACAAATGTAGGATGTGTCAGTAGGCGGATTAATAATTTTATTCTGATTACAAATAAAGAAGCGTTCTAGGAAAGCAGATAGTAACTAATCTTTAACAGAAATCCCCAGAAATGCGTTATTTTGTAATAAGGTAAAACTTAAATAAATGATATTACAAAAACAACCGAAATTAATCATTTGCTGATGTAATAAGGTTTGACACGTGGATTTTAACAAAGGTTACTCTTTGTAAATTAGCATTCGAAGGTTTCCATACTGCCTCTTTTGTAAATTATTAATTTTTGCAAGCCGAAATGTTCCGGAATTAAAAATTTATGTTGAGATTTCAATACCAAATTTAATAAATGCTTTGGGGATGTTAGTTTAATTTAATAGAATCTGCGGACCTATAATTTCAATTAAATATAAAATAATCCAGACTTAAAAAGAAAACGGGCATTCTTTCTTGAAAACTTGTCTTCGTTTTAGATCTGGCAACACTGACAGAATGCAAAATTCCTTTTAACATTCAATCATCCTTATCATTCAAATGAATTACATTAATCTTACGTTACGAAGTGTAACAAAATCAGATCACTGTTTTAAGGACTTTAGTTTGATTTAATTCAATTTTAACTAAATATGAAATAATTTGAGGAATGAATAAAATTAAATACAGGAAACAAGCACTCCTTCTTGGAAACCTGTCTCCGGTGGAATTTTAGAGGAAAATTCTGAATTTAGTATTTTATATTAGGCAACACTGACAAAATCAAAAATTCCTTTAGCATTCAATCATTCATATCATCAACTGAATCATAGTACTCTTACGTTACGAATTCTAAAAAAAATTCAAATCTCTGTTTTGAGGAATTTAGTTTAATTTAATTTAATTTTAATTAAATATAAATTAATCTGAGGACTTAAAAGTCCCAAATTTAAGCCCAAAAAACAAGCATTTTTTCTTGAAAACTTATCTCCATCCGAACTTAATGGGAACAATCTGAATTTGGTATTTCAGATTTGGCAACACTGATAAAATCCAAAATTCCAACTGAATTTAAAATTTTAACTTACGAGGCGAAAAAAATTAATTTGGGGATTTTAGTTTAATTTAATTAAATTCTAATTAAATACAAAATGAGGGCTTCAAAAGGGCAATTCTTAAAATCCTGCCCCCAAGGGAATTTTATAGGAAAATCTGAATTTAACACTTGAGCTCTGGCAACACTGACAATAGTTTGTTGCTATTTACAGAGTTGCAGTTAAACAAACTTAGCAAAAGATTCGTTAAGAATTTCGATAATCACGTGCGAATTCAAATATCCGCAAATTTAATAACCCATTATCTATAAAGCTATTAAAACAGCGCGTGTGACCATGAAATAAATTTTTATGATGTTTTAGTTACCTATAAAAAAGCAAAATAGGCATTTTACCTTGAAATAGGAGATCTCCGTTAACTAATTAATATCGAGACAATATGGAAATTAGCAAAAAAATTAATTACCGCTAGAAATTTTCCTTAAAATAATCTTAAGTAGCCAGACGTTTAACCAAAATATCTTAAAATACATCCAAAATGATCAGCTGTTAAAAATTTTGAGTCAAGATTCTCATGGTATTGAAAAAAATTCCAATGCCAGGTGTTAGATCTACACTGCACCTTAATTTAATTTATTGTATATTTGAAGGTTAATCGGCTATTTAAAGCCGATCAGTTACATAAGTTAAAGGAACTTACCTAATTGCAAATTATTTCGGTTCCTGTAGTTACGGGATTTCTGTGAAGCCCTCTCACTGGAAGAAAATCCTCTTTTTCTGCGATAATGCCCGCACGCTTTTACTAACAATGCTCTTTGTTTATCCATAGAACACGGCGAAGCTTCCAACATGATTAACACTGTTGTTACAACACACAAACTAATGATCTGAAATAAAAAGTATTGCAATAAAGTAAAAACTTTCGGATACTTTCTCGAATAATAAAAAAAAACGAAGGTATAATAGATAATATAAACAGAAGGTAAAAACATAAAAAAAGCAAACTATGGCTTTCCAAGTTTTGTACGTACCAATAGCTGCATTTTATGTTACTACACTAAATAGCAGCAACTTTAATTGTGTCGAGCAAGCAACCAAATGTTCAATTCGAACCACCACAAATGACCTTATATATAGGAAGGCCAGCATACAAGTATTCGAAGCATTAATGAATACTCAACTCGTTCAAGATAAACAATGCTACCCCACACTTAACGAGAAACGCATATAAATGCAGTTTTCTTTTTACCAACAATATTTATTAGTAAGTGCATTTAATCGATTTCTAAGAAATCGAAAGTTTTTCGTATAACACCTAAATCAAACTGAACCTTACATAGATTATTAACTAAGCAACCTTTATGGATGGTCAGGCCCTTTTATTATTTAACCCGGATTTGTGTCATTTAGATATGTAACCATGTCAACGAATTTGCGGATTCTATTTACATTACAGCATCTTTAGGTCACCATTTACGCATATTGCTACACCTATAATCGACGAAAAAACCAATCTCATGATGGAAACACTTTATTTACATATTGTGACGTAAATAATGATTACAAATTATTCTAGAAAATAGGTCAAAATATACATCGTTTCTTTAGTCTTTCTATAACTACATATTCTTGCAAATTGTGGAAAAGTCCCATAAATCACCTAATTCGGTTACTTTTAATTTTTTAAGTAATAAAATTAAAATATATAAAAGCTGAACTTAGGTATTCGTGAAATCAAAACTGAAACAATCTGTAAGTGACAAAAATATATCGGCCCATTACGTTTATTTCGCATCAGCATCATTTTATTTCTTCAACCATTCGTAGTAGAACAGAAACATTTTAAGATTCAAATGTATTCCAACCAAAGACCCGGAGAAAACAATGTTATACTGCACCGCGAGATTTTTTCCGGTGTATAAATAAAATCTTCTGTTTCTAACCGAAAGTCAGATTTGTTTAAATTCTTATTGGAAATAAAATTGGGAATTACAAAAATTTGATATTAAAATTGTTATTTTATGTAAATTCCATAATTGATCTGCACAAATATGCCTACATCTAAAAAACGCATATTAAATTGTGTTGTAAACCTTGGTAATTGTTTCCAGTTTATGGTTTAAACTTCATTAGCTAATAATTTATAATAGGCGTATCTACTATTCAACCTTAAATTTTTGATACATTTTTAAGAAAATTAAGAAAACCAACAAATTCTCCTTTTTGCAGTTTGATTGTAAGTTTCATAACAGGAAAATTTGGATTTTTCTACGTATATATAGAATTTTCAACTTAGAAATAAACAACAGATCCATAAAATCTTTCCATGACCTTAAAATTGCATGAATTTTTTACGGAATTTGTACTAAATTTTCAAGGTTAAATATTTAACAATTGATAACCTCTGCTATAAATCCGTTTTATAGAAAGTTTTTAAATCCCACACCATAGTTTCTTCAGTAACCTCTGCTTTCGTTTTTTTGCAGTGTTCAAACTAATTGTTCTTGTATAAACATTTGTGACAGGTTGGAGGTTGGAGGGCGAGTTTGTTGGGCAAAAATTCTTTTTATATTAAATCTAGAAGCTTCCCAGATTGTAAATGTAAAGTTTGATACTTCTTAAATGGGTATTTCGCCACCATTTAAGAAGTATAAAATGTCAAACTCGCCACAGCTTTCGAAAATATTAATTTTAGTTTGATTCGGAAAACTCAAAAATTTTTGGGAGATTTTGCTAGAATCGTGGTCCTTCTTTAAGACAAAACAGGTTGCAGACATGATTCTACCTAATTAATAGATCTATTATATTTTGTCAAGTCGAAACTTTTTTCAAATAAAGTATGAGCCTAAAAACGTACAAAAAAAGTCGGAAAATCAAATTACGTGTTTTTAGCACCGAACCGATTGATTGTTCTATTTACCTTGATTTTTTAACGTTAATGTAGGTAAGTAAGAAAGAAAACGTCGAGAAAACGCGATCTACATTTTTCAAGTTTCAGTCTTAACGACCGAGTTATTGGAGCAGAACTTCTTGATTAAATTACAAAGATATTATTCAAAATAAGGCAACCGTACATCTTAATTCTGAAAGTCTCCGAGGTACTTATATACAATAATTAATCGTTAATATTCTTAATGTATATGAATGCGGCGCAAATATTTGCGTATTATTTAGCTTCCAGGTATTTATTTGTTTATTGGTGCATAAGTGCCAAGTGAACTGATTAAAATTATATTACTTAATTCCAATCCACAAGACTTCAAATTTTGAGCATGAGCTGCCTTAAGCATTCGGAATGCTTTTGTAATAGCAGAATGAAAGGGACAATGCTGCGGTACAAAATTTAATCAACGTCGGTGTTCATCAGAATTAAAAGAAGAGAAAGTACCGCTATTTACTATATTGGTGTGTTTTCCAGCGAAATTGCAGTAAGATTCCTATAAAAATTTCTAAATATTTTTTGGGTAACGGGACATTTTTTAAAATGTTAAAATTATTCAACGAAATACCGTTTCTAGGCACAAATTTGGTTATACTAAGAATTTTTAAAAATGGGAACTTTCGAGTAATGACAGTTATTAATTTAATAGATCTGACGTTCACAACCGCAATTTAATCCTCTTTAAGAAAAAGTGAGTAACATTTTGGTTCATTTATTGTTTAAATTAGATTAATGCTATTTGACCATTATTATGCGTAGAGAATAGTATTTCTTTCTAATATTCTGATATCCAAGAATCAATGGAGGAATGCTCAATACGTCGAATTTGATGTGAAAATGTGCCTTCGTTCTTTCTGCAAACCCAAAAATAGCCCGCCTGTTTCCTTCCTTCCGGTTTGGTTTGGTATTTTTATTTTCCGTAACTTTGTCAGTCAGATTTTGGTGTTTATTTACAAAATTAATATTTTCCTAATGTGTGGGAAATATAGAAAAGCAGGAATTTCACGAACGTGCTTAATTTACAAATTTTTAACAAATGGTATCATTTGCTATCGATAATATTTGGAATTCCACTAAGACTTACGTAAGTAAACGAATGCACGTGTGTATAAAAATAAAAAATCTGCATTCAGGAAAAAAACGTTTATTTTTAGAATGGCAAACTAAAATGAAAGTCTTTACAGATTACGATTACGATTTTTAACGATGAATAAAGCGTTTTTCACTGCCAAGTTCATTACTCGCTCCTTGGAATATAAATAAATGCCTTCACTTTCTACATAATGCAAATGCAAATACGAAAATTCAGTATCGTCGACATTTTTAAGTTTCGCGGTTGTAACTAGAATTACTCACAGTCTAATTATTTCGAAATTGTAACAGTATGTGCAAATATGCGCAAGATGGAATTATTTAAACGTGAGAAAAGGCACTTTTTTAAAGAAAATATTTAAATAAGTGCTCCATCAGTCATCGCATTGACAACTTAATATAAATAGAAAGTGTTTATTAAATACTTGCAGATTTCGGGTTACATTATTGACGCGAATACTTTCATCGGTTAACTTGTCACAGTTTCTAACAAAAAGTAAAAATGAAGCTTTCTTATGTCTTGTGCGTCAAAAAGGAGCAATCTATATCGAACCCACGTATAAATAAATAACGCGTTCCTTTCGGATAGATCAATTTTAATTGTTAAATTTTCTGCATGTCAATTATGCCGGATGACATCATTAATAGCGGGTCCTTCGCTCTAATCAAGGTCTCTGCCGTTCTTCCTAAAATTCAAATATCAAGCGCTTGTGTTTTACCCAAACGATTCCTTGAAACCACGCAAATCCGGTTGAACTTTGTCTCCGACAGGCGCTTTTCCTACAACTGAAATTGTCCAGAATTGTTACATTACTTTTTCGGGTATTCGTGCTAGAATTCTCTAAATATCGTATTCAATTATTAATTTTACGCTGGGAGAACTGACAGAGCAACGGCAACAATAGCTATTATCGGTGAATTCGCAGTTTCATGAATTTGTAACAAATTACTCACACACGCACTCTCCTAACTTGCCTACAAGGTTTCAAACAAGTTCTCCGTTAACAGAAGAGAAAATATGTACTTTGTCACTTCCTCTTTTTTTAATAAATTTGTGCGTAAATGTCAAAAGTCATGATTCCAAAAATATTTTGTTATGATACACAGATGTCATTTCTGTCCTTGTTACTTCATTGTATCATTACGCCAGTAGTATAACTGGAAGTCCATGTGTCAAAATAATAATTGAATAACAAAAACATAAATATCCCGAATTCTTAAAATTACCTTTAAACTGTTGCTTGAAATTGTTTTTAAAGGTACCACCAGGATTCACTTTTTAGGCAATTGCTGATGATTCATTTCATATGTATTCGCTTTACTGTAGTGGCCTTCCTTAAAATAATTCCGAATCCTTCCTTGAAACAAATCCTAAAGAATGATTGGAACAAATTAAACCATAAAAACGGGATTTCGCCATTAAGTTGCAGGTCTAATGCGTATACAATTTTTTATAAATTTACGGGTTGGTTATTTCAATTTATTTGAAAAATATGCTAGATGGGTCTGAAATAAAATGCAATTAAATTTTATTAAAACATACATGGTTGAAACTGCGCAAAGTTCTTTGTGTGGTTTGCTTAATACCGAAACCTAAAGAATGTTGGAACAAATTAAACCATAAAAACCATTGTATTGCAGGTTTAATCTGTAATCAATTTTTTTGCAATTCTAATGGTTGATTATTCCAAATTATTTGTAAAAATATTAAAGTTCGATGAGTTTGAAAGAAATCCAAATGAAATTTTATTAAATCCTACGTGGTTGCAACTCGCAAAACATTTTGTAAGTGTGTAGTTAGCTTAATACAAATTAAAATCCTAAAAAATGATTGGAATAAAGTTACAAATTGGACCATACAACAATAAATGCGTAGGCAATTTTTCATAATTTTTGAAGATTGATTATATTTGCAAAAATACGTTGAGTGAGTTGGAAACAAATCGCATTGAAATTTTCTTAAAATTTGCGTGGTTGAAACTGCGCAAAGTTCTTTGTGCGTGTACAGCCAGCTTAATACAAATTAAAATCCTAAGAATGATTGGAACAAACTTACAGATTAAACCATATAGAACAGGATATAACCATAAAGTTACAGGTTTAATGTTTAGGCATTTTTTACAATGGTAAGGGTTACTTATTCGAATTTGTTTGCAAAAATATGCTGGTCGAGTTTGAAACAAATCGCAATGAAATTTTCTTAAAACCTATTTAGTTAAAACTGCACTTCTTTGTACGTGTGTGCTTAATACCAATTAGATTCCTCAAAAATGATTTACAAATTAGTCCATAAAAACGCTTTACTATTAAGTCAACATTTTTCATACTTTAAGCGTTGATTACCCAAAATTATTTTTAAAAATATTAAAGCTAAATGTAACAAATCTTAATGAAATGTTATTAGTTAGTACAACATATATGTAGTTCTAACCGCGCAAAGTTCTTTGTACGTCTGTGGTTAGCTTAATACAAATTAAAATACCTGTCACAACTGAGACAAATAGGATACAGGGACTGCATACTTGTGCTTCTCTGAAATCATGAGAGGTACTCATCCAGGGTCTATGGCTGCACTTCTAAATCTAATCCCCTTAGATATATCTCTAAGCGGGAAGGCCTGGATTGGTGCACATAGGATACTAATGCCACAGTATTTTAAGCTGAAATCTTTGCGATGTTACAATGCATACAGGAGAATATAGGCTGACTGATAAATAATCAGTCAGCCCTAATAGGGCTGTACTCTTCTCGAATTATCTCCAAACTAACGAGGGAATGCTTATCTCAACTGGAAATCCTACGTAAGAAGAACAAAGTTGAACTAATATGGGTCTCAAGAAATTTTGGAATGGAGGAAACAAAAAAGCAGACTTGTTTACAGGTCCAAAGCCTGTATTTGGTATACGCAAACGTAGCATCCGAATAGCAATAAAAGCGTAGTCGCAGAAATAACATGCTTGTCGCTGGGTTCCCACACAAGGGCAGAAACGAGAGAAATAAGAGAACCAATATACTCCATTTAGGATGAACTGAGATAAGACAGCTGGTAGAATTTGTAGCAGGACGCTGTCATCTAAGAAAACATCTTCACAAAATGGGTACATACCGAGGAGATACTTCTTCTTAGGATGGCATACCCTTACAGGGCCTTGCCGTTTTCTCTCCATATGTGCGCGTGTGAAGTGGCCTACAGACATAGGGGACCTACAGCTTAACGTGGGCTCCGAGCTTGAAAAAAAATTTTGAAGCTTCGTAATAACAAAAAAATTCTGAATGGAGACTCTGACAAGCAAATTTTTTAAGCTTATAGCTGAAACTCATCCCTGCTTTATCATCAGGAATTTCAGAAAACCCAAACCGATAGCTTCTACATAAGCATAAATTCCAAACACTAAATATCTCGCCAAGGATTTACAAATTAGGCTATAAAAAACAGGGCTTAACCATTAAATTGCAGGTTTACTGCATAGGTAAATTTTCGACAATTTTAGGGGCTGGATGTTCCAAACTAATCGCGAAAATATTAAAGCTGGATGAATTTGAAATAAATCGCAATGAAATTTCATTAAAACTTGCGTGGTCACAACTACGCAAAATTATTGATACGTGTATGGTTAGCTTAATGCAAATTAAAATACTGAAGAATGATTGAAACAGATTTATAAATTAAACCATAAAAACAGCATATAACTGTTAAGTTCCAGGTTTAATGCTCAGGCATTTTTGTACAATGTTAAGGGTTTGTTTGCAAAACTATGTTGAGCGAGTATGAAACAAATCGCAATGGTTAAAACTGCGCATAGCTCTTTGTACGTGTGTGGTTAGTTTAATACAAATTGAAATGTTAAAGACTGATCAGAGGAAATTTACAAATTTGCATAATGCATAGAACAGGACTTAACTATTAAGTTGGGTAGTCAAACTTTATTTTATTTGCAAAAATATGGTGGAGGAGTTTGAAACAAATCGCAACGAAATTTTATTAAAATGTACGTGGTTGCAACTGCACAAGCATCTTTGTACGTATTAGCTTAATATAAGTTAAAATCCTAAAAAAATGCTTAGTGCAAATTTAGAAATTAAACCATAAAAAACAGGACTTAACCATTAAGTTGGAGGTTTAATCCATGCTCATTTTTTTTTACAATTTTAGGGTTTGATTATTCAAAATCATTTGCAAAAATATTAAAGCTGGATGATGTTGAAACAAATCGAAAGGAAGTTTTAATAAAACCTACGTAATTAAAACTGCGAAAAGTTCTATGTATGTGTATGGTTAGCTTAATATTGTTGTTCAGGTTTTAACAGGTCATTAAGGCCCACAGCTTGTCGAGGAGGGCACACCGAGCCGTAGTGAGCTGAGCCTGGATCGGGTCACCCGTCTGAGTTCTGACCATGGGCACCGATGCTTAACTTTGCAGAGCGATGCACCATACCATTATTCACTGCCGTACCGTCCCTTAATATATATTCAAATTCTAAAGAATAATTGAGACAATTTGCAAATTAGTCTAAAAAAACATTAGTCAACATTTTTTACAACCTTAAAGGTTGATTATTCATCATATCATCATAATTATTTGCAAAATTATTAAAACTGGATGAGTTTGAAATAAATCTGAATGAAATTTTGCAGTGCTAAGGGTTGTTTATTTTATTTGCAAAAATATGTTGGATGATGTTAAAACAACTAGCAATGAAATTTTCTTAAAACAACAAATTTACAAATTAGACTAGAAAAAACCGAGCTTAAATATTAAATTGCAGATTTGGCAATTTGGTTACAATCTTAAGGGTTGATTATTAAAATATGATGAATGAGTTTAAAATAAATAGTAATAAAATTGTATTTAAACCTAAGTGGTTGTAACTGCACAAACCCCTTTGTACGTGTATGATTAGCTTAAAAACAATTAAAAATTCTAAAAAATAATTCAAGCAAAATTGAACCATAAACAACAAGAATTAATTAGTCATTAAGCTGCAGGTTTAATGCGTAGGATTTTTTAAAATTTGAAATGGTGATTACCTATTCCAATTTATCTGCAAACATATGTTGGTTTGAAACAAATCGCAATAAAATTTTCTTAAAGCAATGTGGTTGAAACTAAACAAAGTTTTTTGAAGATGTGTGGTTAGTTTAATACAAAATAAAATCCTAATGAATGACTAGAACGAATTTAAATTAATCCTTAAAAACTTAACTATTACAAGTTTCAGGTTTAATGCGTAGACTTTTTTTATAATTTTAATTTACAAAAATATTAAAGGTGAATAAATTTCAAACAAATCGCACTGAAGTTTTTTTAAGACCCACATGGTTGCAACTGCCCAAAATTTTTTGTAGGTGTGTATTCAGCTTAACACAAATTGAAACGTTAAAGAATGATTGAAACAAATTTACAAATTAGTCATTAAAAACAGGATTTAACTACATATCAAGGTGCAGATTTAATCCGTAGGCAAAATTTATTTACAATTCTAAGAGTAATCTGTAAAATGTAGTGGATGAGTTTGAAATAAATCGCAATGAAATGTTATTAAAACTCACCTGTACAAAGCTCTTTGTCCGTATGTGGTTAGCTTAATATAAATAAAAATTTATAGATTTGATAATAATCAAAGAAAACTCAGGTTTGGCAGTCATAAAAGTAAAATACTGATCATCATTTTATTATTTATTATTCTATTGTTTATTATAATCGAAATTAAATAAGAGTCCCTTTTTAAATCTTGGCAGAGTTCAATGCGATCTAAGCAGCCACGAAATATACATATTTAAATTGATATGAATGCCTACTTCCAAATTGATTGCATTTTTTCACGTTTTTACATATTTAAAAATGTATAATAAATCAATAATGTATAAATAATCTAAATAAATAAACATGAACATATAATAACGTTAAAATAAATAAGCTCTTAACTATATTTGTTTATATTTACAAGTAAACAATGCTGTAAACAAGTTTTATCTCAATGAATCGACCTGGAAATAACTAAAAAATGCAACATTTTTCAGAACATAAAAGTTTAATTGCTAGATTAAAAAAATAAATAAATGCGATAACCTTCACTAGTTGCGACGCATTTCCTCAAAATGGCCTTCAGTAATAACTGTACCAGCTTTCATAATTCAGTTCGGTTCAGGTTATTAACAAATTAATAACAAATGTAACCATTTCGATACATTCCTTTGTTCTTTAAGACTTTGATAACATACTTTGTTTTGTTTTTAATTGTTTCTGCAGTAAATTTTTTAAATGAAAGCTTATATTTTACTCATTGAGTATTATGGAAATTTAATCAACCATCACGCTCCTATTGTTATCAGCACAAAGATATTTGGAACAATGGTTTCCCCAAGAAAATTCGCAGATTCACCACTTTATCTCCAAGAGATTGTTTGTTTACTTAAAATATTCGTGATAATTTCAACAAATGTAGGCTGAATATTTCTAAAGAACGTTTAGATACTTTAATAAGATGATAAAGAGGACAGGCTTTTATTTAGTTACCTAAACTACGACCGTGACTTGCAATATAAATATAAAAGTACTAATCATATGTTTCTAGGTGCTTCACTTCATAAAAACTTATACGTAATTAAGGTTTTTATATTAATTTCTGATTTTGCACATTTAAAATTATGTCATTTTATATTTAAAAAAATGGCACAAAATTTTCGCTTAAACTGTTTTTTGTATAATTATCCTTGTCATGTGAAAGGTGTCTAAAAGGTTAATATTTAAGCATCAGTTTTTTGTATTAAGGTGTAATTACACGTCAGGTAATTAATAATTAATTTTCGGAACGAATGTAGTTATCTTTGCTAATGATTTAATAATTAATTAGTGATGTTCGTCCGGAATGATTAGATATACTGTCGCGTGGATTTTCAGCCTGAAAATAGCAAAATTTCATCGGGTTCTCGAGCAAGTAGTTACAACAAGAAAATCGTGGAATTTTACCAGTAAACAGTAATTACTAATTCGCACGTAGCTAAAAATCCTTTTTAACTGAAAAAGTTGTTTAGTATTGAAAGTAGTTAATAATAAAGATGATGAAGATGTAGATGATGACGGTCATAAACGAAAATGATCACGCCGTGGCTTGATGTTAAAAGTAATGAAAAATACACGCTTTATAAAATAACAAAAATAAACAAACCGAATTTAAATAACATTTGGGAGTAATATTTGTCATTAAAAGGAAGTTGTAATCAGCAGTGATTGAAAAAACGATAAAAAAACATTTTTTGTGGATTAGTCAGCACCATCAATGAATTGTGCTTTAGTTTCTTCTACAAACATCCTGACATCCTGTGTATTATTTCTGTAAAAAATAATAACAGTACTTTCAAAGAAAAGCTCTAGAATTTGTTGTCACACCTAAGTTTCAGTGGTTAGGCACCTCGCATGAAATATTTACGAGTATCTGCGATGTTTTTCGTAAATATAAATTATGTATCACAATATTGAGAAAATAAAAAAGTAAGCAATGCAAAAACATTGCGTAGGTTATTTATTTGTAGATGAAATTCCTTCTCAAATCGAATGCCTTCCAAGAAAATAATAAAACGCAATTACTGGAAAATTGTTTCATGAAATTATGTCCTCATTACCACAAAACACGAATGAAGTTCAAGTACCTGATATGAGTTTACAGTTTATCTGATCTATACTTTGTGTAAACTTACGCCTACAGGTGATTTGCAATGAGTCAAAATTCGACAAAATAAAATTACGCAACTTCCTAAGCACTAAATTTGTATTCTGGAATACATAAATAATTTATTTGTTCCTTATTTGTAAACTTGGGTTTCGAATTCCATCAATTCATGGATGATGAAGACATTTACTAGTGCTTCTAGATAGTTTCTTGAATATTCATGTTTGTTTTTGAAAAACCAAAACATTCAAATTGATTTTCCTCTATTGTGGAGACTTTCCAGAAGGTAGAACAAACTAACAATGATTATTCAGTAATTAAGCACAAATTTCCTACAAAAATTCGATAAAACCACAATTTCGACATTAATTTTTTAAAATAATTGATATTTAGAGCCTTGGTTTATCGACTGTTCCAAGAATTGTTTTTCTATTAACTTGCAGTCTAAATTTTTCGCATACCTTCCATGAATGAAAACTACGTGTAACACACGCGCTTACAATAAATAGTGACCCAATTATCGGGTTATGAAACATGTGTTCTAAAATAATCATGTAAATGTTGTTATTACTTCATAACTAAATAAACAAAATATTTAACATTCTCTGACTTATGTTATATAAATAAATTCAGGGAAATTTATTATGCGCTACTTACTTACCTTGTAATGTTCGCTTAAACGTGTTAAAACATTTGGCGACATTGTTTAATTAACATAAGTAATTTTGTTGTTTATTACCAGAAGAAAAATCCGTGTTAAATTTTCATTTACTGCAAATTCATTTATGCTTAAACTAAATACTTATAAATTAATTTCAATGGGATAAATAAATATTCACGTTTTACATTATATAAATGAATAACACTTAGTTTGATTATCAAGCATGTTATTATAGGTTTCGACGTTTTCAAGTTCTTAATAATATTTAATTACTTAAGTTAGCAACTTTCTTGACGGTGATGGAAAGTAACAAATTAATTCGATAATGAGCTTTGCACTAAAAGGAAAACTACTCTGAAAGCTTCAGTTCTGAATTTCCAGAAGTTTTCAGTGTAAGTTTCAGAGCCAAAAAGATTCTCTAGTTTACGATTTCAGATTTAAGGTTCGAATTTTCAACGATTATAAATTGTATCAAATATCAAAACGTAGCTAATTCGTTCCGAGGGGTTTCATATTGTCTTGGAAACATGAACAAAATAACATTGTAAAAACGATCTGACATTTAATCCAATTTTAGACCCAGTAAAATAATTTATAATCTAAAATCCGTGTAAAGTTTTTAATTGCAATTTTCCACAAATAGTCAACAATATATATGAAATTTGATATGCAATAAGTTTAATATCCCTTGAGCAACAGACGTGGAATTCACGTGTGCGTTTTCAATCAGTATGCATGATCAAATAATGCATACAAGTACAAAATTTAACATAAATTTACATACTGCCAATTATCATAGCGAATTACCGTTGTATTGCAATCGGTATCCTATTCTAAACTGATTAATTTTTAGAAAAAACACCCTTATATTCGAATTTGAAATTGATTGTACATTAATTACACTAAAATACAACTATTTACGTATTTTTAAATATAATAAATTGTTCTAAAATCGTTTGAGAATTTTTCAATGTTAAAAGTACGTCTAAAAACGTGGCTGTAAATAAAAACGTTGAATAAAATTGTATTTTCAGGGACAAACAAGGTAAACTAAAAACAGCAAATTGCATTGCAGTTCCTAGCACTTCAAAGCTTTCACGGTCAATAAGATAGAGAAAAATAGCAATTTCCGGGAAATCAAAACGGAAAACGTTAAAATGACATACTTTGGCAGGAAACTATAGGAAGACTTAATTTTAATCTTCTTTCGTCCTTTCGCTTCAGGAACTTCCTAACGGAAATAAACCTGCCGTATTTCTAATAAGTGCCTATTAACTAAGCATAGAGTAATTGTTGAGTACAAAAGGAAATTGAGTGTTTTACGATTTTTATTTGTAATATAACTATGCAACGTACGAAAAAGATAAAATTAAATAATTAAAATAATGGGTTTCTACTGCTGAAAGCTTTTATGGCAAGGTCAGCAATACAGAAATAAAATACAGGTAGTAAAACATCGAGGAAGTTGTGCGTTATGTACTTACAATATGTATATTTGTAAAATCATAATCTGAAATACTTCTTTCAACGGAAAAAGTTTTTCAAAAATTTCAAGGAAAACGAATTCACGTTTTTGGTCATATTAATTTTAAAATGTTCATCAAGTACGTTTAGTGAAGATTTGATTTAAGTATCTTTCAATACTACCAACCAAATTTGTTCCTTATTTGAAAACTTGGGTTTTGAATTCCATCAATTCATCGATGATGAAGATATTTATTAGTACTTACACATAGTTTCTTGAATATTCATGTTTATTTTTAAAAAACCAAAACAATCAAATTGATTTTCCTCTATTGTGGAGACTTTCCAGAAGGTAACATTGAACACAAATTAACAATGATTATTCAGTAGTTAAGTACAAATTTCCTACAAAAATTCGATAAAACTACAATTTCAACATGGATTTTTAAAAATAATTGATATTTAGGGCCTTGGTTTATCGCCTGTTCCAAGAATTGTTTTTCTATTAATTTTCAGCCTAAATTTTTCGCATACCTTCCATGAATGAAAACTACGTGTAATACACGCGTCAGAGTCAGAATATAACGGAAAAAACATTAAAATAACAGTAGACTCCCATGATACTGACGTGTTAATATTGTTGACAAACATGTACCCTGATTTACCTGATCAAACTTTTATGTTAACTGGGAGAGGAAAAACTCGTAGATATATTGAAATAAGACGCATTTGCAATGCTATAGGACCAAAAAGAGCTGATGCTCTATTAGGTTTCCATGCGTTTACTGGAACAGACGTTACTGGGAAATTTTTTTTAGAAAAAGAAAAGACCCTTCATTCGCTATACTTCTTGAACTTGAAGATGGAATTTTTAAGTCCTTTCTTCATTAGGCGAAACAAATGTTGTGTGTGAAGAGATCGTAGAAAAATTAGAAAAATTTGTTTGCTTATTGTACCAAACTAAATTAATTAGTAAAGTGTGCGCTCTACGGTGGCACCTATTCTCATTTAAGGGACACCAAGGAAAAAAGTTGCCACCCACTCTTGGGGCTCTCAAGCAGCATATTCTAAGAGCCAATTTTATAGCTAACATTTGGAAATCCAATGTAACTAACATGCAAGTATTGACAAATCCAGAGGAATGTGACTGGAAGATGTTAAACGGAAGATATAATCCGGTTACTAGTACACAGTTTCTTGCTCCTGAAGCAGTTCTGCATTTAGTTAAATGTGGTTGCAAAAAATGATGCAACAATAACTGTTCTTGCAGAAAAAACAATCTGCCGTGTACAGAATCATGTGCGTGTATAGAATGAGAATGTGCCAATACTGAAGAATACATAAACGTAAACGAGGTTTTGGAAGAAGCAGATGAATATGAACCAAAAACTATGGCGAAGTGTTTATTTTATTCAAATTTATTTAGGTATTGTGTATTATAAAACGTTTATAGTTACAAACATGTATGTAAATATTTGTGTTTCGTTACCTTGGTGGAATTAAATTTTGTTTTCTTTTTCCTAACAGTATTTTACGTGAATTTGTGTCTATTTAATTGTTAACAGGTAAACCATAAAACTTCAAAGTTTTGTCGTATTCGTATTACTGTGTTCTAAACCAAGCATAAATAATACCTAAACACAAACAAAAAATATTAAATGCATCGCGCGGCGCCCCCCACCGTCAACGACATATCGTACTTGCGATGAAGAACTCGAACTCGCGTATATTTCTTCCAATAACTTCTGTGTAGTATTAGCTAGTATACACTTATTTGGTACCACTGGAATAGTTATTAAATTTTACACATCTTTCATTAAAACAAAAATGTCATAAAGTAACATTTTCATCGAAATATACGCATGTGAAAATAATTTTGATAGTAAAAAAAATTTAATTTCGGCATAGTCTGATAGTATACATTACTGTGTTATTTTTTACTCTACTAATGAAGCTTAATCCTATACAAGCATTTCTACACCTCATTTTTAAAAATGTGTGTGATAAAAAATAACGTCACAATTCAGATTTACAATAAGCGATGCGACGCGATTTTGTTTTCGCCATATTTAATATACGAGGCGTTTTCGAAAATGTAAATCTGGTAAAATCTAATGTCTAAGACTCCTACTTTTTGACTGTAACGGTTTTTTGCTTTTAGCACACAAAAAAAGCGAAAATTCCAACGACCCCTTACTATAAGATAGAGAAAAATAACAATTTCCGGGAAATCAAAACGAAAAACGTTAAAATGACATACTTGCAGGAAACTGTAGTAGGAAGACTTAATTTTAATCTCCTCTCGCTTCACGAACTTCCTAACGGAAATAAACCTGCGTTATTTCTAATAAGTACCTATTTCCTTAGTATAAAGTAATTGTTTGAGTACAAAAAGAAATTGGGTGGTTTATGTTTTTTATTTGTAGTAGAACCGTACGAAAAAGATAAAAATAAATAACTAACAGAATGGGTTTCTACTGCTGAAAACTTTTATGGCAAGGTCAGCAATACAGAAATAAAATACAGCTAGTAAAACATCGAGGTCGTTTTGCTTTATGTACTTACAATATGTATATTTGTAAAATCATAATCCGAAATACTTCTTTCGAGGGAAAAGTTTTTCAAAAATTGCAAGAAAGGCTGTTTCTAACGAATTCACGCTTTTGGTCATATTAATTTTAAACTGTTCATCAAGTACGTTTAGTGAAGATTTGATTTAAGTATCTTTCAATACTACCAACCAAATTTGTTCCTTATTTGAAAACTTAGGTTTTGAATTCCATCAATTCATCGATGATGAAGATATTTATTAGTACTTCCACATATTTTCTTGAATATTCAGTTTATTTTTAAAAAACCAAAACAATCAACTTGATTTTCCTCTATTGTGGAGACTTTCCAGAAGGTAACATCGGAGGTATCACGGAGCGCTGTGCTAATAATAAATCGATCGTCCCTATGGTTTGTAGCACGATGACGACCCGATCCGACTCTTCTTGTGTATTGCCCACTTTCCTGGTATCGTTCTATAGCTTCATGCACTGTACTTCGGGATGTGTTCAAAGCAGCAGCGATATAGCGAACACTTCTTCCGTCTTCATGTAAAGCAATAGTTTTTGCAATATCGTCGTGTCTCATGGTCAAGTTTCAATAAAAAAATTGTTTAATTGATAGGAACAAACAAAAATAACAACAAACAAAAGAAATATCATTTATATATGCAGGCCCCGGTTTACTTGATTTTCACATATTCGCTGTTTACCTACTATTGTGCAATTTTGATAACATTTGGACTTAACTAATTACTCGATGACGAATTGGAATTCATGGATACCGTCTAAGAAACTCAAATGACGCTTAAATATAAAAATATTTAAAAAAATTCAAGTGTCCGTTTTTTTTTGTCCAGCAGTGTACTATGTAAGAAACTTACGTTTGTCTTTTGAGCTGATCTTTTTGAAATTTTGCACAGAGCCATAATTTCATATTCTGAACAACTTTTCTCAATAATATTTTGCCGTATTATTGACCTTTACCTGAATAAAAAATAGCGTTTTCACACTTTTCATGGCCTTCTTAATTTTTAAAAAACTAAAAATCCGCTTAAAATTCTTTTCAGATCAAGCAGGGCGAATTCCCAAATCATGAAAATGAAATTCTCAAATTTCTTGTCGATTATACTTATAGTAAACTCAATCCGGCGACACACTGAACATATAAATGAATAACACTTAGCTTGATTATCATGCGTGTTATTATAGGTTTCGATGTTTCCAAGTTCCTAATGTTTAATTACTTGAATTGGTCACTTTCTTGACGGTGATGAAAAGTAACAAATTAATTCGATAATGAACTTTGCACTAAAAGGAACACTATTCTGAAAGCTTCAGTTCTGAATTTTGCAGAAGTTTTCAGGGTAAGTTTCAGAGCCAAAAAGGTTCTCTAGTTGGCGATTTCAGATGTAAAGTTCGAATTTTCAACGATTGTAAATTGTATCAAAGCAAAATACTGAATTAAAAACGTAGCTAATTCGTTCTGAGGGGTTTTATGTTGTCTTAGAAACATGAACAAAATAACATTGTATGACAGTTAATCCAATTTTAGTTGCAGTAATATAATTTATAATCTAAAATCCGTGTGAAGTGTTTAATTGCAATTTTCCACAAATAATCAACAATATATATATATATATGAAATCTGATATGCAATAAATTTAATATCTCTTCAGCAACAGGCGTGGAATTCACGTGTGCGTTTTCAATCAGTATGCATAATCAAATGCATATAGGTAAAGTATAGTAATGAATACGTGCACAAAATTTAACATAAATTTACATACTGTCAATTATCACATCGAATAACCGTTGTATTGCAATCGGTATCCTATTCTAAACTGATTAATTTTTAGAAAAAACACCCTCATATTCGAATTTGAAACTGCTTATACATTAATTATCCTAAAATACAACTATTTATGTATTTTTAAATATAATAA
Organism: Melanotus villosus; assembly: GCA_963082815.1. Classification (NCBI taxonomy): domain Eukaryota; kingdom Metazoa; phylum Arthropoda; class Insecta; order Coleoptera; family Elateridae; genus Melanotus; species Melanotus villosus. Next base: position 36,445,526 of record OY720427.1, on the reverse strand, counting down.
ATTGTTCTAAAATCGTTTGAGAATTTTTCAATGTTAAAAGTACGTTTAAAAACGTGGCTGTAAATAAAAAACGTTGAACAAAATTGTATTTTCAGGGACAAGCAAGGTAAACTAAAAACAGCAAATTGCATTGCAGTTCCTAGCACTTCAAAGCTTTCACGGTCAATGTTAAGATAGAGAAAAATAACAATTTCCGGGAAATCAAAACGGAAAACGTTAAAATGACATACTTTGGCAGGAAACTATAGGAAGACTTAATTTTAATCTCCTTTCGCGTCACGAACTTCCTAACGGAAATAAACCTGCTTTATTTCTAATAAGTGCCTATTAACTAAGCATAAAGTAATTGTGGAGTACAAAAGGAAATTGAGTGTTTTACGTTTTTTATTTGTAATATAACTTTGCAACGTACGTAAAAGATAAAATTAAATAACTAAAAGAATGGGTTTCTACTGCTGAAAACTTTTATGGCAAGGTCAGCAATACAGAAATAAAATACAGGTAGTAAAACATCGAGGAAGTTGTGCTTTATGTACTTACAATATGTATATTTGTAAAATCATAATCCGAAATACTTCTTTTCAAGGAAAAAAGTGTTTCAAAAATTGCAAGGAAAGCCTGTTCCTAACGAATTCACGTTTTTGGTCATATTAATTTTAAACTGTTCATCAAGTACGTTTAGTGAAGATTTGATTTAAGTATCTTTCACTACTACCAACCACCAAATTTGTTCCTTATTTGAAAACTTGGGTTTTGAATTCCATCAATTCATCGATGATGAAGATATTTATTAGTACTTACACATAGTTTCTTGAATATTCATGTTTATTTTTAAAATACCAAAACAATCAAATTGATTTTCCTCTATTGTGGAGACTTTCCAGAAGGTAACATCGAACACAAATTAGCAATGATTATTCAGTAATAAAGTACAAATTTCCTACAAAAATTCGATAAAACCACAATTTCGACATGGATTTTTAAAAATAATTGATATTTAGAGCCTTGGTTTATCGCCTGGCCCAAGAATTGTTTTTCTATTAACTTTCAGTCTAAATTTTTCGCATACCTTCCGTGAATGAAAACTACGTGTAACACACGCGCTGACAATAAATAGCGACCCAATTATGGGGTTATTAAACATGTGTTCTAAAATAATCATGTAAATGTTGTTATTACTTCATAACTAAATAAACAAAATATTTAACATTCCCAAACTTATGTTATATAAATAAATTCAGGGAGATTTATTATGCACTACTTACTTACCTTGTAATATTCGCTTAAACTTGTTAAAACAGTTGGCGGCATTTTTTAATTAACAGAAGTAATTTTGTCTGTTTATTAGCAGAAGAAAAATCCATGTTAAATTTTCATTTACTGCGAATGCATTTATGCTTCAATTTAATTACTTATAAATTAATTTCAAGGGGATAAATAAATATTCACGTTTTACATTATATAAATGAATAACACTTAGCTTGATTATCATGCATGTTATTATAGGTTTCGACGTTTTCAAGTTCTTAATAATGTTTACTTACTTAAATTGGCCGCTTTCTTGACGGTGATGAAAAGTAACAAATTAATTCGATAATGAGCTTTGCATTAAAAGGAAAACTACTCTGAAAGCTTCAGTTCTGAATTTTCCAGAAGTTTTCAGTGTAAGTTTCAGAGCCGAAAAGGTTCTCTAGTTTACGATTTCAGATTTAAAGTTCGAATTTTCAACGATTGTAAATTGTATCAAAGCAAAATACTGGATTAAAAACGTAGCTAATTCGTTCTGAGGGTTTTTATATTATCTTAGAAACATGAACAAAATAGCATTGTGAAAACGATCACCAAATCTTTTATTTGGAAAACGTAGATCTGACATTTAACCCAATTTTAGTCGCAGTAAAATAATTTATAATCTGAAATCCGTGTAAAGTTTTTAATTACAATTTTCCACTAATAATCAACAATATATGTATATGAAATCTGATATGCAATAAATTTAATATCCCTTCAGCAGCGGACGTGGAATTCACGTGTGCGTTTTCAATCAGTATGCATAATCACATGCATATATGTATAGGTAATGTATAGTAATGCATACAAGCACACAATTTAACATAAATCAATTGTTCTAAAAGCATTCGAGAATTATATAATATTAAAAGTACGTTTAAAAACATGGCTGTAAAAAAAAAGCCGTTGAACAAAATTGTATTTTCAGGAAAAGCAAGGTAAACTAAAAACAGAAAATTAATAATTGCATTGCAGTTCCGAGAAAATAGCTTCAAAGCTTTCACGGTCAATGTTAAGATAGAAAAAAATAGCAATTTCCGAGAGATCAAAAAGAAAAACGTTAAAAGCACATACTTTTCCAGGAAACTCTAGGAAGACTTAATTTTAATTTTCTTTCGTTCCACGAACTTCATAACGGAAATAAACCTGCTTTATTGCCAAGGTAGGGTATTTCTAATAAGTATTTACTAAGTGGAAAGTAATTGTTCGAGTACAAAAGGAAATTGTGTGTTTTTTATTTGTAGTAAAGCCTTGCAACGTACAAAAAAGGTAAAATTAAATAACTAAAGGAATAGAAACTTCTACAGTTTCTACTGCTGAAAACTTCTATGGCAAGGTCAGCAATACAAAAATAAAATACAGTTTTACTAAAAACTTCGAGGAAGTTTTGCTTTATGTACAACTTACAATATGTCGATTTGGAAAATCATAATCTGAAATACTTCTTTCAGCGGAAAAAGTTTTTCAAAAATTGCAAGGAAAACCTGTTCCTAACGAATTCATGTTTTTTTTAGCCCTTTTGGTCATATTAATTTTAAAATGTCAATCAAGATTTGATTTAAGTATCTTTCAATACTAACAACTAAAACTAAATAAGTATGTGAACATCCAAGAACCTGATTATAAAAGGGCTTCTTTTAAAGTATAAACTAATTTTATAAAAACGTAAAAGTACACGACTTGCTCATTTTATTTAATTTTTATTAATTATTAAAAATGGGAACTACGTTGTTAATTTAGTTTGTTTTAATTGTTAAGAATTTGGTTTCCCTGTGATATACCTTTTCCTTTTTAAGGGAGGCTTAACTTCTGAGTAAATAAGTGAATAAAACATCAGGAAAAAAGGAGGCAGAGCAAGAACAAGGAGAAAAGAATGTAATGTTAGAAATGATGAGAAAGGTGATGATGGATGTTAAAGAATTGAAAAGGGAACAAAAGAAGCAACAAGAACGATCAATGGAAATGATGGAAGAGATAAAAGAACTAAAACAGGAGCAGCAACAATATATCAATCAAATATCTGCGATTAAGAATGAAAATAAACAACTTAAAGAAGAAGTAGAAATATTGTAGGCGACTTCAACGCGAATATTGGTATGGAGGAGACGTACAAACCCATAATTGGTATACATAATAACAAACTCAAATTGAACAATGTTAATAGATTTCCTTAAAATAAAGAACACATATTTTAACCACAAGGACATTCGTAAAATTACGTGGATTTCCCCAGATAGGAACACAGGTAATCAGATAGACCATGTACTGATAGAAAGCGAGGGAGAACAATGTATAACAAATGTACTAAGTTACAGAGAACCTGACATAGACCCTAGCCACATAATGGTTGGAGTGAAACTAAAGCAAATTATACCTATAAACACAAGACAAGACTTCAGATCAATAAGAATAAACACAGTAAAAAGGCTACAACAGAATCACTAGCAAAAGGAAATGTATTCAAAAGAGCTTGAGAGAACTCTAGAACAAGTACAAATAAGCAAATCAAATGTGGGAAGAAATACAATACAATACAATACGGAAAGAACAACTGTGCCGAGAAACGGAAGAGATCGCCTTTTCGAATTGGCCAGTTCTTTCCGTAGTGTGCGTGTTCATGGGCTCCGAACCACGGAACCACGACTTACTAAGTAGAAATACCTCGCCAGGGAGACCCACTTCCTGCAATCCTAGTTTACATCACTTTCAAAAGAGTCAAGGGGGAGAGTCAGATAAACAGAGCAGGATTATTATATCATAAAAAACACCAGCGTCTAGCAGCATCCGCCGATTATATAGCGGTGTTGACAAGAAGCAGAGAGAAATGCAAGAAGCAATAGGAGAAAGTAACAAAGTTTACAAAATAGAAGAAGCAAAAAGTTCACATATCTGGGCACAGTATTTACTAAGGAATCAGGAACAAAAGAAGAAATAAAAGCAAGAATGATGTCAGGTAACAGGTGTGTGTGAGCTCAGTGAAGTGTTAACAAGCAAAGTAGTGTGGCGTGTACTGAAGTTCCGTTTGTACAAAACAGCTATACGACCAGCAGTTATATGTATATGTAAGTGAGGTGTAACTATACGGCAATCAGAGTTGAAAGCAATAGGTGCTTGAGGAAAGAAGATGCTAAGACAAATCCTAGCAGGAAAGAAAATAAATGGTAAGTGGTACTGACGAACTAACCAAGAAATAAGACCATTATATGACCAAGAAGATATAATTGGAGCAGCTAAAGCTCAACGCATACGATGGATAGGACACATGACGCGCATGGAAGAAGAAGAGAAGAAGAAGGTACTAGAAAGTCAATTGGGAGGAGTAAGGAGAAAAGTAAGATCAAGAGCAAGATCCAAGATGGAGGAAGGAAGTAGAGATGATTTGAAACAGCTCAAAGTAAGAGAATGTTAAAGGATAGCATCAGACAGGAAGGAATGGAGGAAGATTGTACAAAAAGCCATGAACTTGCAAGGCTTGTAGTATCTACTAACTTATATCAAAGAGCAGTAGGTACTACCTATACTATGTTAGGATATGTTGATATGTATTAACTGAGATTGAAAGAAAAAAATACTGAAATAGTTACATTAAATGTGCAGTTTAGTATTACTCTCTTAAATAGTTCGTGATTTGAAAGATAATTACTAATATAAATTCAGACATATTTTTACTTTGCTTACAGATTTACAAAAACTATGTTACGAAATCACAAATCAATGCCGCCATATAGGCAACCAGCATTACTTAGTAGCATCTGCAGTGTTCTAAAGCTAAGGTTTGTCGCTATGCTTATGTTTAGCAGGTAATGTTGTTCACAGGTGTTGTGTTGTGGTTATGAGAATTATTAAAATGCCACTTGTAAAAATAAGTATTTCACCGAGTATTATGTAAATTAATTTAAGTTTTCGTTACAAGTGTAATTGAAAGCATTATCAAAATGGATTCTGATGAAGGATCGTTACCATCACCTCCTGGGCCACCGTCAGAACCTCCACCAAGTTTACCTCCGCCTTTACCAGCAGTAAGAGCACAATTATTCACATTTTATCCTATAATAAGCTGTTTATTTATAGAGACCTCGCAAATCAAACCCACAACCACCAGTACCAAAGCACGATGAGAATCACTTCGACGAAGGGGAAATTGAAGGCGACGATGAAGTTTCTCAACAAATGACAGCTTCTTATAGTGAAATATCTTTTAAATCAGAACTAAGCCCTGAAGAAAATGAAGTTTCTTTATCATTAACTATGGATCCGCTGCCTTTGGCGGATGAAATATTACAAAGGCCTGTTACGTTGTCATGTGAACGGAACGTACCTGCATCTAAACCTTTTCGACCGTTAAATTTAGAGGGCACGGTTCATGTTGAAGGAAATATGACACACTTCGTGACTGAAGATTTAGAATATAAGATTAAGCTATGTAGTCCGGTGGCTAAGAAAGGAGGTAAATATTATTTGAAATTTTATGTCGCTGCATTTAATATCGGGTTTATTCATCGTATTTATGGGTTTTATGTATTTTAGTAAGCAAATGTGTCGGTTGCTTTAATAGGGATCAAAACTTAAAACTCTCTGTTGCTGTCGATTCTCGACTTACAATTAATCTTGTTTCAAATATTTATCACCAACCAACGTCAGTGTCGCGTGAATCGGAAAATTCTACAATGTCCTAAGAATTTAAAGTCTTAAAATCCTGAAAACAAAAGTTTTTTTTCTAACTACAGCATGCAGTGAAGTATTTAGTCACAATGAAACTTTTATCAACGTCAATTAATAACTTCCAGTCGAGAAAAGATGCTTAAAATAACACATCCTTATGATGTTAATTGTGCAAAAATATTAAAAGCATGATAGAGCACATTTGAACATGTAAAGTGGCATGCGAGAACAATGCGGCATCGTCAGTATTTATCATATTTTGGTCCAGCAAGACCACTTGTGTCTCGCAGCACAAACTTTTATAATTTTCCATGGTGGGGCCACGTTGGTCTGTTATATCACTGCTTTGCTTATGGAACAGTAAACTGTAAAATGTATTTGGCTTGGGTAAGCTGCACTCGAGTGGTCTCGCCTGGCCTGAAAGTTGTAGTTCTGCTATAAGGAGTAATGTGTTAAAATAAGCTTGTGCGCAGAGATCAACTTTTTTTTTATATCATTGTGGCACTTTATATGTTAAGTATCCTCAAAACCTTGAAGACTAATAACTAGTATCAAATAACCCCAGTATTTTATTGTATTAATTATTATGTCGTTTTTGTTACAGATACACCACCTTTGCCAGGAAATTCAAAAAGTGGCACCCCAAACACTTTATACAGGCAACTATTAGTCCCTCAAGTTGGTGTATTTGATGCAGGATTGTTAAACGATCTCGAATCTGAGGCTCAACGTATGGCTACATCTATAGACAATCTCACTGAAAATTTATGTGGCATTTTACATTCCGTAATCTGTCTACTACTTTTATCTCGTGTTTTATTAACAATAACTTTTCAGATATCTTCAATCACAGCTGATAATGTAGATATTTATAAAGATGCAGTTTCAAAAATGTCGGATGCGATGGATGCAAACATAAAGGTATTTTAATATAAGTTTTAGTAGCCGAGTGATATTTTGTACTGTTATTCTTATTTAGAGCATGTACACAATGATGGCGAAAGCTGAAGAAGTTACTCAAGCCATGAAAGCTGTACAGGGCCATGCTACAAGAATGTATCCTTTTTAAATGTTTCAAAATCAATTTTTATAAACGCAAACGGATTTTTAATATTCCTTAACATTTCTATAGCAAAGAAATCAAAAGGTTAGTGGACCTTTTCGAAAGCTACGTGTGATACTATTGCAAATTCTTAAGTTTTAATATATAAGTTTAATGTTTTTAAATAAATTTCGTACATAATTACAGCGTCTCTCTTATTTACTTGAGGTTGTAGTTATACAAAGTCAAAACATGTTACTTAATATTTATGAAGTTTTGTTGTAGTAAACTTTCCTTCTTATTGTTAAAAGAAAATTATAAATGGGTTACGCACAACATTTGCGTAAACCTATTACTAATGTGTATGTAATATGTTTGTATTTTCAATGAGGTTTGATTCTCCCCATAGTTCGCGCTGCTTTAGAAGTAAATGTTATCAACTTCAACCTGAAAGGAATTCGTTGGCTAATTAAAAATCAAGCCAAAACATATCAAAAAGAACTACAGGAAAGAGTGAGAAATACTGTGTAGCCGATGGCTCCACAGCTGAGAAAAACAATCTCAAGCTAAATTGGCTGATCAAGAATCGAGCCAAAATGTATCATAAAGAACTACAGGAAAGAGTGAGAAAAATTTTGTAGCCCATGGTTTTACAGCTAAAATGTGAACTAAGTTGGCTAATCAAGTATTGAACCAAAACATCGTAACGAAGAATTTCAGGAAAGAATGGAGAATAATTTTGCAGCTGAAACAAACAATGTAAAGTGTGAACTAAACTGGGTAATCGAGAATCAAACCAACCTCAACAATGCCGCAGATCCGTGGCATTTTATTTTTGTTACTATGATTATGTAAACCAAAAATTAATATAGCTTTATAAATTTTTTATTTGTTTTTTGTTTATTATGTTATTACTATTGGAACTTCATATTAAACCCCAAAAGCTTCAATTTCTGATTTAGTTTACCTTATATTAAAAACCACATGTTCAAAACGTTGTATAGTTTCCACATAAAACATTACTATTTTGTTATGACTACTATTTACAACAAATACAATAATATAATACATGGTCTTAAAACAGATAACAATAAATACTTAAAAATAACCTTAACTTATTTACATAATTGAATATTTAAATCTTGCATCCTAAAAGTGTTTTATTCCAAATTTATATCACTTCAATATATGTATATATCTGACAGCTCTTCAGGCCTGTAGACCCATGGCTTGTGGAATGATCTTCCTCCACTTCTGACTGTCTAGGGCAACTTCGTTCCAGTTAGCTATTTGTAGCTTTTCCACGCAATCTAGCCATTTCTTTTTAGTGCGGCCCCTCTTATTTCTTCCAGTAAGTTCTTACATCATTACTTTTTTCACGTTTCTGTTGCTTTCCATTCTTAGAATGTAGCATTCTTCCAGCTCTTTGTTATTTCTCCATTCCTCATTTTCTTTCACACCTCCAATGATTTGTCTTAGTACTTTTCTCTCTCTCACTTTTAACTTGTTTATATCACCTTGTCTTAGCACCCATGTCTCACACGCGTACAAAATTGTGGGCTTGATTACGGTTTCATATAGTCTTAGCTTAACCTCTCGTATTGCACTTTCACTTTTAAGCACTGGTTGGTACATTCCTGTTATTTTCACTCGTATCATTGTTCTTCTATTCATCTCTGAATCATTATTTCCATCTCTTGTGATCATTACTCTTAAATATATAAAGGCTTTTACTGTTTCAAATTTGTATTTTTTACTTTCTTCCTGAATTTCTGTGTTCTTCTAAATTTTCAGTTCTCGTGCCCATAATCATGTACCTACTTGGAATTCTCCTCGTTGATTTCCAAACCATATTTATCTGCCTTGTAGAGTAATTCTTTGCTTAATATTTTCAGTTCTTCTCTCGTTTTAGACATCATCACTGTATCATCTGCGTAGGCCATTAGTTGGTGGGAGAGTTTTATGATTGTTGCTCGTCTGTTGATGCTAGTTCTTCTGATTATTTGTTCTAAAGTAATGTTAAACAATGTGGTAGACAGCGGGTCCCCCTGCTTTAGGCCAATATTTGATATAAATGTATCTTTTCCATGTTTCACATTTCAACTATTATCTCGTGTAGCTTATTTAGGATTCCACTTCCCCCGTATTTTAATGCCTCCGCAGGTATGCCGTCCTCTCCTGGGCTCTTATTATTTTTCATTTGGTTAATTATTTCACTCACTTCTTCTAATGTTGGTAATGAAGCTTCATCATTCATTGTATCCTCTTCTTGTGTTTGTGCTTCTTGTTCGTTGTAGATTATCTCTTTGAAGTGATTTGTCCACTCTTGTAGTATTTCTTTGCCACAGCCTATTATTTCTCCATTTTTATTTTTCATAATTTCTGTCCTTTGTCTATAATCTCGTTTAATGTTTTTTAGATTTGTGTAAAATTTTCTTATTTCATGTTTGTTGAAGTTCTCTTCTAGTTGTTACAATCTTTCTTCTTGTTGCTCTCTCTTCTTTCTTCTGCACGTTTCTTTGACTTGTTTGCTTATATTTCTTATAAACTCTCTTGCTCCTCCTCTGTCGTATTTGCAGCTAGCAGTCTTTGTCTCGTATTTCTTTTTTTTTGTTACTATCGTTCTTCACACTCTTCATCGTATCAGTCCTTTTTGATATTTTTCTCTTTCGACTTTACAGTTCTTTCGAGGGCTTGCTTGATTGACTTTTTAATTTCTTCCCAGTCTTTTTCAATGTCTTATGTTAGATCTGATGGTAGCAGTTTATCAAGGTTATTTTTGTATTCTGTGTTTGTATTTAGCTGTTGTATGTTTAATCTACTTCGTATCTTAGGTTTCCTCACACTCGCTGCTTACGCCGGCTCCTCTGTAACTTGTCACATCTTTAAGCAAAGGAGCATGCTTCTGTTCGATTAGCATGTGGTGGATTTGATTCTTGACTTGCCCATCCAGACTGATCCATGTTATCTTATGCATTTTCTTGTGTTCCAGGAACGTAGCTTTTATTTGTAACTTCTTCTCTATGGCCAGTTCTACTAGTAGGTTTCCATTGTTATTGTTTTTCCCATGTAAACTGTGTTTACCCACCACTTATTCACATCCCTCTTCTCTCCCCACCTTTGCGTCGCAGTCCCCGATGGCTATTTTGATATCATACCAGTGGCGTTCCAGAAATTGCTCATGGGGGGGCAAGTCCATACTTCAAACCCAACTCCAGACCCCCCCCCCCCCGCCACCCGCACATGACCTTCTAGTTTTCTACCCCTAATTCCAGTCTAAACCTAGACCTGACATAAGCACGGTTTTTGTTGGTGCAGTCAGGTTCCCAAAGCGTGAAAGTCGGTACAATTATTAATAAAAAAAACAATAATACACTTAATTTTTTTATTTTTCATTGAAAAAAAATATGTGTATAATATTTATCTTCATTGCGTCGTGTTTGCTATTCAACTGGTCGGGGGGGGGGGGGGGGGGGCAATTGCCCCCTTTGACCCCCCCCCCTAGATACGTCTCTGTATCATACTTTGAATTTTTTCATATGCCTAACTCTTTCATGCAGTGGCGTATTTAAGTTTTGTTTCTGGAGTGGGTCCAACTGGATATTGAGATAGGTAGATGTGTATCTACATCTACCTATCTACGCGAGTTCTGTGAAGTTCATAGATAAGTTTTATTTGAATGAAGTGCAACAGGTGAAATTTTCGTAAATACGAGTATAATTATGCATGTTATGACATAAATGTTATTAAATACCATAAAGTTAGGTTTTAGGGGGAACGTAATTAAACGGTATTATAAAAAAATTCAGTTGGGTCTCTGGGGGGGGGGGGGGGGTCTAGATCCCCCCCCCATAAATACGCCACTGCTTCATGTCCTCATAGTAACTTAGCTTCATTTCCTCTTATGTCACCTCTGTCGGGCAGTGTACGTTTATTATACTAATTTTTCTATACCTTCCTCTTAATCTAATGTAGCTCATCCTATTATTAACTCTTATAAAATTAATGATTGCCGTTTTGAGGCTTTAGTAATTAGAAAGCCTGGCCCTAATTTATTTTTATCTCCTCCTTTACTTTAGTAGGTAGTCATATACTGCGCTGCTCTGCTCTGATGTCGATTCCAATTTGCTGCTTCTTTGCTTAGTTGTTTTACTTTTCCTTCTTTGAATAAGCCTCTCACATTCCATCTTCCTATAGTTATCATATCATTCTCTTTTTCTGTTTTCTGTTTCCCTTTCCTTTTTTGTAGCCTATTTTCAAAATTCTTTACCTCTGATTTCTTATCTGGGGTGGGTGGCTGAGGCAGAACACTCGCCCCAGTTTCACCCTCTAGTTTTTCGAGTTTATTTTTTTTGTTATTGTGTTGCAAGTTCTCACCTTGCCTTTCCCAGGTGAATACTTCGTTGTTTATCGTTAATTTTTGATATCCTATTTTTACTAACTTGCCTTCACTTCTTTCTTTTCTTGCTATGTCTCTTATTGTTTTCTGTATTTCTCTTTCTTTTGGTGTTAAGTCGCTTTCAATTCCTATTACTGAGCCTTTGTTTACCATTACTTCTTTCTTTGTACTCCATTTGTCTAATTTTGCCACCACTATTTTCCTTGGTTCCTCTTTTCCTACTGTATAGGTAGAGGTACACCTCTTGTATTTCTGTGTTTACTCCTATTTTTTCTTTTAAGATTTTCTCGACATTCTCTTTTATATTCGGTGATCTTGTAGTTATTTCTGTGATTATAATATTATTCTTTCTTCTTTCTCTGTCTTATTTTTCTTGGTTTTCTTATAGGTAGCTTAGTCTATTTTCTAATTTTTTCTTTTCCTCTTGCCATTTCTCCTCTTTTCGTTTCAGTACTTCTGCTAATTCTATCACTTGGACTTTATAATTCTTTATTTCTTTTCGTAACGTTTTTTACCTCTTCTTTGTAGTCCTTGATTTCGTTGCTTATTTCTAACTTGTTCTTGCATAATTCTTCTGTCATGTTTGCCTGCATTTTATTTATTACTTTGACGAGTTCTTCCATCTTTTCTTCTTCCCTTTGATCCTTATCTTTTACACTGTTCCTATCTTGCTTATTTTCAACAGTTTTCCTTTCTCTATCTGGAGTTCTTGGTATTTTTTGGCACCTTTTGAAGGCTAACTGTTGATTTTCCCACTCCCCGAATTCTTCAGGAGATTCTTCCGTATTTTTCCTTTTTGTCGCCTTTATAAAGTCGTGTAGTGTTACTACACTTTTAGCACTGCTTGCTGCTGCGTTTTGTTGATTTGTTGCTTGTCCATTCACTTTAAGATTTTATTTTATTTATATTAGGACGCACAACAGCTTCTTGCGATCGTAAACACGCCTACTTAGTAGTTCGAGCTGTTTACTGTAGTTCCAATAGTTCGCTAGTCGGCCGATTTTCACCCGAATGTTATCACCAGTTTTATTTTGACGTGTTATTTCACTTTTGCCTTTCTTTCCTTGCAATGGATGCAAACATAAAGGTATTTTAAATATAACTTTTGGTAGCTGAGTGATATTTTGTACTGTTATTCTTATTTAGAGCATGTACACAATGATGGCAAAAGCTGAAGAAGTTACTCAAGCCAGGAAGGGTGTGCAGGGCCATGCTACAAGAATGTATCCTTTTTAAATGTTTCAAAATCAATTTTTATAAACGCAAATGGATTTTTAATATTCCTTAACATTTCTATAGTAAAGAAATCAAAAGGTTAGTGGATCTTTTCGGAAGCTACGTGTGATACTATTGCAGATTCTTCAGTTTTAATATATAAGTTCAATGTTCTTAAATAAATTTTATACATAATTACAGCATCTCTCTTATTTACTAGAGGTTGTAGTTATGCAAAGTCAAAACATGTTACTTAATATTTATCTAAAGTTTTGTTGTTGTAAACTTTCCTTCTTATTGTTAAAGGAACATAAATGGGTTACGCGCAACATTTGTGTAAACCTATTACTAATATGTATGTAATATGTTTGTATTTTCAATGAGGTTTGATTCTCCCCATAGTTCACGCTGCTTTAGAAGTAAATGGTATCCACTTCAACCTGAAAGGAAATCGTTGGCTAATTAAAAATCAAGCCAAAACATATCAAAAAGAACTACAGGAAAGAGTGAGAAATACTGTGTAGCCGATGGCTCTACAGCTGAGAAAAACAGTCTCAAGCTAAGTTGGCTGATCAAGAATCGAGCCAAAACGTATCATAAAGAACTACAGGAAAGAGTGAGAAAAATTTTGTAGCCCATGGTTTTACAGCTAAAATGTGAACTAAGTTGGCTAATCAAGTATTGAACCAAAACATCGTAACGAAGAATTTCAGGAAAGAGTGGAGAATAATTTTGCAGCTGAAACAAACAATGTAAAGTGTGAACTAAAATGGGTAATCGAGAATCAAACCAACCTCAACAATGCCGCAGATACGTGGCATTTTATTTTTGTTACTATGATTATGTAAACCAAAAATTAATATAGCTTTATAAATTTTTTATTTGTTTTATGTTTATTATGTTATTACTATTGGAACTTCATGTTAAACCCCAAAAACTTCAATTTCTGATTTCATTTAGTGTACTGCTGATTTTAATGGAATTTATGTATGAATGAGCAAAGCAGGGCTGCGGAGTCTGAGTTCCGAAGGAATTTTTAGTCAGTGGAGTCAGAGTTGTAAAAATAAATTCTGAGTTCATGTTTAAATTTTATAGAAACAAATTGGAGGGTGGTCTGTTGCTGCTACTTATCCCTTTGAGAACCCGTAGTTTAAACAAAAGGAATTTTATTTTATATTAATTTTTTTACTTGTATTTTGTTAGAATTCATTTATTTATTAAAGTTATTTTCGTTTTTAGTAGAGTGAAACACTCCGTGTGAATTTGAATTTTGATTTTAATTGTGAATCCTTTACATATTTTTCTCTTTTATATTAGACACCATAATATGTAGGCTTGATATTCAATTTTGTTGGAGTCAAAGTCAAACTATTAAAATTGTCGTAGTTGGAGTCAGATGTTTTTTTTGCATACTCCGCAGCTCTGGGACAAAGAATATTTGTAACAAATTTGTTTGGATGCGACAACTTAAATTGTTTAACACAATGTTTAGTATACTTCGACATGTCAGCATTTATTATCTGAATACTTTTTTTTTAAATTTATATTTACATCTTAGAATCTGTTACATAGCAACATTCAGTAAGTATTTTGACAATATGTAAAATGGCATGCTGGAAATAGTCTATTGAAAATCTCCTTAATTAAACTGAAGCGTTGTCTACTAGTTACACCGCACATTTCACTCAACACGTGTTGGGACGTCTAAATAATAGGTTGCTTTAAAAGGGGCCTTGATAATGTGTTTCCAATGTCCCATATGATGCGGACTTTAACGGTGACGCTGTATGTATAATCTTAAATGTCATTCTTGATTTTGTTAATATACTCCTGCAATTACTATAAATATTTTGGCCCTGTATTTTAACATATTCATTTTTTATCTACATAGCTAGGTATTAAATACCTCAAAACCAAAACGTCTCAATAATGAAAAAAATATCAAAGTTTAACCCCAGTTTTTATCGTTATTACTTACAATTATGATCCCAAAAAAGCTTAATACGTAGAAAATTATTTAAAGGTTCCTAATTTCTAAATAAATTAATTATATTTTTAATATAAAAGCTTTAATGATACTAACAAAATAGACAAAATTTTATACATATGTCGCCATCTATTCATACTGGTAAAGGCCACCTTTAAACCAAGGCCAGCTAAATTAAATACAAATATTAAAATTAAAGTTCAGGGTAATAATAAATTATCTATAATAGAATTATTTTTTGTTTGCTACTTGTATACTTTACCGCTAAACAAACCAGCCGATAATGTGACCGCTATTATCGACATTTTACCAATCTGTGTGATCTGTATTCAAATTTTAGTTCATTTAAGGAGCGCTGGCGTATGCGTGAATCCGTGAATCCTTGTATTTAAGCTTTAAACCTTCACGCTTAAACTGCAGAAGGTTCGTTTCCCTGCTGTTTATAAAAATCTTCATACTTGGTAAAAACTGCGAAGTTTCCTTTACGGAGGACTAAAGTGGTCCTTTGAGACTTCTAATTTGGATTGTTACTCTGTAGATTTCTTTTATTAATTAAACTTCCTGTTCGTAGTTTCCTTTGTTGTTTGCTGCTGCAAATTTTGAAATTTGGAAATGATTAACACTTTGTTTTGGATTGGTTTACAAATTTACAAATCGGTGTATTTAATATTAACATTATTATTAGTGATTACGTTTTTGACAATAAAATGAAGAGTTAACGTCACTAAATGATATCCTTAATTTATGTACGTATGTATATGTAATGAGTTTTTTCTCATGTAAGATCATTAAATTCATTATATTAAGCCGAAAAAATTGACTCTGAATACCTATTTTAAACTTGCTGATTTCATGTTTATAAAAATCATTTAATTTACAAAGCAGTAGGGCAAGAATATCTGTTTAATCCGTATTCAGGGGATAACTTAGTAATAAATTTTTCATAGAGCAAATTTTAGCGTAGGTTCTTCTTACCCTCTCACCCTTGTAGCTATTTTCTTAAATTAGATGCAAGCGACTGATTTACTGTTTCGTGTCCATACATTCATACATACTTAAACAGTTTCGGCCTATTGTGAACACATTGCGCATCTGAAAGCAACGACAGACCAAAACTTTTTGCTTTAGCGGCGATTTCAGCACTGAATAAACAGGAAAAACTTATGTATAGCGCTCTGCACGAGTCACGATTTGACCATCCTGCTGGATAAACTTCGTATAGCTTGCCCGAGAATTCTATTTTCTGTTACGCAAACACGAAGTAAATAAGGGGACCGACCGAATTCATCCCGGGTGTAAGAAATTGGCCACGAATAGGCCACGAGGGTTACAAATATTTTATTAAGAAGTCCGAATTTTTTATTTAAAATTCTTATATTCTGAATTTCATAAATAAATCCCGCACACACAGAAAAATTTGTTCATTTTCTTATACAACCACCTAAAGTAAATAAATTAAAAAGCTGTACTGAAATAGCTATTAATTTTATACAAAGCCTTTGATTTTATTAAAGTTCTATCTTGTTTTTTTAGGTATTAGTCGGATATTTACTTTTATTGGAAATTTTCAAGTTTAAGCAACGAAATACATAAAATTAGGAAATTATGGCCCGGCTTTCCCGAAAAGAAAAAAAGCGGAATTTTTTTAAACTTGTAGACTGTTTTACGTAAATTATATCAAACTTAATCTCCACAAAAACTTTTTACTGCTTTATTTATAAAACTTGAAGTAATGCCATGGTTTAAAGTTTTCATACAAATTCTCCCTTAAGCGTGCATAATAAGATTACGGATTAATTTATGGGAAAAAATGGTTTAATCAAGAACTTATAACAATGCGACAACGGCGTGGCGTGTAGAAGTTTTAGGGACACGGGTCCCAGATTGGTTTTATCAAACTTTTAACATACTTAAAACCATGATTGTCTGCTTATTGGAAATCACAACATTTTCAGTTTTTGCTCTCATTTTCTAAAACTTATTCATGTTTCTTAAATAATCATTTCTGAAACAATCTTATGTTAATAATTTAATCTCCAAAACCATTGCTTTTCGTGTTGGAAACAGAAAGCTGCATAATTTTAAATTTATGAACGGGAAAACTTGGCAGCAGGAATCTGACAGGACGATAATCATTTAAAATTTTTGTGCAACACATTTGTTTAAATAAAGCTTTAATATAATATTTCAAAAATCGTCCAGGTTATCTCAATAGTATTTGCCCCAATTAAAAAAAAAAAAAATAGGTCACATTGTTTAAAAATATTCTTGTATGCCAGCAAGGTGTAGTTTAAAGGAAATGGAGCGCTTAATGAATGTAATGAGCTGAGGAACACACGCCAACAACCTTCGGTGCTGAATTGTATTTGCATCTTTATAATTTTATATCATTACGGAAACATTTAATTAGCAACAGTAGATCGATTTTTCTAAAATTAAATTGTTCGTTTACGTAGATCGTAGCGCTATTCAGTAGCACAGTATTTAATTTATTATTTTAAAATAGTACTCAAATTTGAAATTTTGAGTTTTAGCATCAAACATAAATTTTTAAAACTGCAAGCTTAAAACCCAAAATTCAAGGATTTATATCAGAAGTCCAGAAAATTGTTTAAAAGTTCACAACTGTAAAATTTTGAAATTCTAACTTTAAATCTTCAGAATTGGAATTTTTATAAATTTAGGTCTGATTTACAAAAACACACCTTTGGTTTTAGATTTTCAAAGTATTGGTTTGGAAATACCCAAACACAAAGGTAAGCTTCTTGCATTTCGAAGTTCTGACTTTAAACACTCGATTTTCTAGCTTCCTACTCAAATCACAATTATTTAAAATGTCCCCACTTGAAATTTAGAACTGGAATTTTTCAATTTTCAGTATGTATTTCAAGCACGGAAGTTAACTTTTTATTAATTCATTTATTAATAAGTAAATAACACGAATTTCTAATAAATTTGGAATTCAAAAATTATATAAATATTAAAGCCTGTTAAATAACTAAGGATTAAGGATGGAAGAACCTCAAAGCAGTGTTTAAATTGGGCTTCACTAGAATATTCCAAAAACAAAATGTAAAAAGCTGACAAATTTGTGTAAAACAGCACGAAATTATCATTAAAGAGAAACCATTTTGGCTCCCAATTAGTTTTATTAAAAATCAAATTTTGAATATTTGTAGTACAGAAAATCAAACCTAAAAATCACGTTTGGCTGAATCCAGGGGCATAACCATTACATAAGCTCGTTGTCGCTACTGTTATTTTGTACTTTTGTCTTTAAAGCAGCTGTTACAAAGTAAAATGATATTCGCCCACGGTAGCTGTAATGGTCTGAAAGGGATGGATTAAAGATTTGTTAAAATTAATTTATTCCGTGTAATATTTACAAGAACAAAAGACCGATAATGCACAAATCAATTAATATTACATAATCATCATCATCGAAGAAGCCTTCAATCCCAACAAAAGTAGCTTCAAAGTATGTAACTCGAGTTACTTTTTTTGAAATGAGATTTCGCAACAAGTTTCAGCGATAAATTTCGTTTGGATTTTTACGAACTTTAGGTGTGGAAACTATAAAATTTTTATATGCTTGCAAATGCTTCATTGCCTTTTAGGGATCACTTTTATACACCCGAAACTATTCCTTCTTTGCACCTGTCACCTGTTTAAAGGTGGAGAACACTTCGTTACATTTGCTACGTGCTGGAGAGTTGCCACTTAAATTAATTGCATCGTAATTAACCTAATTTCAAAAAGGCTTAGAAATTCCAACTCGTATATTTTTAGTCTTTGTCTTGAAATTATTACAAGAAAACCAAAACAAATTAAAACTTACTTATTGATAGCAAAGAATATCGAAAGAGCCAGCAGTTTCGTAGTTTCCAATTCCTTTTATTATTCAAGCATCATTAACAAACCCAACCCACTAAAGAAATTTGAGCGAAAATGCATCTATTTCGGTGCAGTTTGCTATATCTTATTGATTCCAGAGCTTCATTTAATTAGGTAGTGCAATTAATCGCAGTACAAAAAATAAGACAAGCAAAACAAGAATTACTTCGCCACTGAATTACGCGAGTCATTACACAGAAAGGTAATTAGCAGAAGCTGCTGTTTATTTTCTAAAAAAGCTAAGGTAAATTGAATATCAGATAATTATCGGGTGGTTTATTAGTTAAGGAATAACTAGATCGGTGATTACGAGGATATGGGTTAATCTAGTTCAGAAACTTAGTATTTGAATTTTTGTAGTTTAATCCTTTACAAGGACTGTTATTAATTTAGCAACAGCATAAGTATTAAATTAAGATCATTTATTTAAAGCATTAAATAAAAATTTTACGAGGAAAACCACAGTAAGCAGCTTTAAGCATTTAATAAAAGAAAATTTAGAAGACTCGAATTATTTTACTTAGAGTATGTACCAACAGTGCATATTTTCTCGGGCATAAATCACAGCACTAATTATATTACAGCTGAGATGGAGGCTGCTGCTGAATTAAATTTTGCGAAACTACTTCAGGTACTTCATCTATTAAAAATTCGCGACGGCAGTTTATGGATGAGAAATTATGTTTAAGGCACCATAATTGCAAATTAAAAAACCACGCTTAATTTATTATCGCGCTTCTACGCTTTTAAAAATAATTTTATGAATTTGTAGCCTCAAGTTTAAAAATCAACCCTAATTAATTTTTTTTAAAATAAATAATCTACGAAATTTAGAAAATAAATCAATTAGGTTACAGCAAGCATTAAAGGCTTAATAAATGAATAAAATAAGGCCAAACCTTCATTTATAATAGTTAACTCAGTTATACTTTATAGAATAATTTATTGAATAAAATTTAATCCCTGGTTAGACATTTGTTTAAGTAATTGCTAAAATTTCCCGAATAAAACTAAATAAAGCGGACGATTTCAGTTGTTTAAACACTGTGATGAAATTTACATGAAAAGGTTTAAAATACGGAAAATAAGTTCTTTGAGAAAAACCAAGTCGCGGAACAAGTGCCGAGGGTTTGGAATAAATTCGGTGATATATGATGACCAAGTTAAACAATGTCAACCAAGTGTATATTGTGGTGAATGGTGTGCAACAAAGTAGGAAAAACGAATTAACTGTGGTTATAAACAGAATGATCCGAGTGGAGTTAGGTTTATTTTATGAAACTTTTATCCTAAGCGCTGATGTTTTCGTTATTTTTATGGACCTTCTCCATAATTGCATTATTTCTTTAATTTACTAGCAAATTACAATATTTATTAAATAGAAACAATTAAACACAGAAAATCCATAACTTAAATAATAAAGCAAAAGATCGGGGAATTATATAGCCGAATAGATTTTATTGGTTTATTTATTCCAAAAAGGTCGAAATGCTCCAGAAAACCAATTCTAGCATGTAATTAAGTACAGTCGTGGGAGTTTTCCTACGGTAATTAAATAAAACGGTTATGTTAGTATGATTAAACAAGTTTCTTTCAGACATTAACACAAATGGATATTCGGATGCAAAAAATTCTGTTTGGAAAGAAAGCTCTCGTGCGTAATAGAATTTTTTCAGCTTATTTAATTTGAGAAAACTATATCGTGGAAAATTCTGCAAATTAGTTAATGTAATTTTATAAATTGTTGTGAATATTCGTAAATAGGCTGTTAGGTTTTTCAGATGCAAAGAACGAATCGTTAAATTTACAAATTTAAGAAATTATCTAAAAACAACAGAAGAACGGAAGAATATCAAACGTTAAATTACTCAAACAAATAATTAATTCCGTGTAAAAATGGCTTGAAAAAATTAAGAAAGCAAGTGTGGTTTACATGAAAAGTAATGCCGGACCTTGGTTACCTCCACGTACATTTGCTATGTATTTATTTATTCATTATTCGGAAGGATTCACGGCACTTTACACAAATTTAAAAATTCGCAAAGGATAATTTAAGATCGCCTGACGAATGTCTGGCTGACTTGTTAAACTACAGAATTGTGGGGAGTTTGACTAAACTACAGAATCTTAAATGTGATAATTTAAATATAGCACAGGGGTTAAAATAACATTGATATAACTAGCATACCTACGGCAACAACGAAGATTTATGAACTTTAGGAAATTAAATTCCAAAAACAAAAGCAAGAACACCTTGTAATTAAACATTGTAACTATCATGAATTAAAGCAGGGGCTCAAATTTTATCTACATTATTTGTTTATGGAATAACTTGGAGACTGACAGTTTTTCTGTTTTATTTTAATTAAAATACTTTTAAGTTGTTTTGTAAATAAATAACTTGAGTCCGTGCTTCGTAGGATTGACAAAATAAATCCTTTTAATTAAATTAATGTACTAAAGAATGTATTCGGACAAAGGATTTCTGTATAAACCAAAAGCAAATTATCTTAATGTAAATTAAATTTGTTGCCATTGCATAATCCTCTGACCTACGTACCATAAATGGTAAAATTAAACCTGCATATTAATTATGTTTAAACTAACGGATGGGTTTGTCATCAACATTGTTAAAATTCGGAAAGTGGATGTATCAGATGTTTACGCACCGCTGTGATTAATCATTTTCTTTGGGAAGGATCTACTTTTTCTGGCCCCTCAATTTACTAATTAACTCTTGCAAATCTCGTGAATTTGCGAAAATGGACCAAAGGAATGCGACAAGAACTATATTCAGTTCGTGCAACTTTAAGAAATTAACTTTAGGTGATCGACCTTTGTGGGGTGGTAACTTAAGGTTTCCTCAACAATGAACTTTCCTTCTTTTGAATACAGCTGCATTCGAGGGTCCATAATATAACATAGTTAACAGTTCTACCGTAAATCGAAACGAACTTAAAAGTTCGCTGGTATAAAGTTTAAAATTAACCTTTTAGCTTAAATTTGCAAATATAAACTAATTCTTTTCGTTGTAATTAAATTTAAGCTTACTAATAGAAAAAATGGATAGGAATGTGCTTCAAACTAAATTTGAAATAATACAATCTAGAATTACAATGAGCTTAGATTTTTAAAGTTATATTTACGTTCACTTAACCAGCTTAATTAGCTTTGAAGTATGAAGGATTTGTATTCTGATGATAATCCTGAGGCAAGTCTACCCTTTCTTGCGTAAATCCTTCATCTTTCAAAATAATTGGGTAATACTATTAACGTTTATAATTCTCCCTTAGTACCCTGTCAACAAGTGCTAGTAAGCTTTTTGTAAAAATATTACTGGCTTTGTTGTAAGTTTTAAATTACAAAAAAGGGAAACAAAAGGGACCAAGGAACTTAATGGAATTTTTACTTATTATTGAAAAAAGCGATTGGTTTCTGTTTTAATTTTCTAACTGTCTGAAATTGACAGCGTTTATTAATTTCATTTTTTACTCTAACAGTCTAACAATACCGGACTGGAGTTTAAATTGAAATAGAATGGACTCACTTAAAGTAGACTGTAATTAGTTTTTTTCATTATCTCGGAAAATTAAAAGAAAATTGAGATTTTGGGAGCTTCGTAATTACGAACCTTTCTGTATAATTTGCTCACACGCTGCTACTAAACAGATTTTTACTGAATAAAATACAACTCAACTGCCTTTAACATTAGAATAATTATGACGAATTTTCTCTTAGTTGATGGATCTTTTTTACTTAATTAAAGTAAGCCGTTCTAGACGTGTTTCCTTCTTCGCACTTAGTTTGTTTTGTTTAAATGAATAGAACAATTATTAGATTTGTTTAAAGCATTAAATTACATGTCGAGCAACCACACCGGTGCGAGTTTATTGCGTTTCCTTATTACTACTTATAAAACTAACTACGTAGTGCGTTTGCTTAATTAAGATTTCTATATGCGTTGCTCAAACTTGGTACTAACATTTGTTATGCTTAATTGTGTATGATATCAAGATAAGATTCCGTGATAATTGTAGAAGTCTGTAAGAAAAGTTAGGTAATATTATCGGGAGGTGTAACCTAAAACCAAGACAGCTGTCTCTCCGCTTGATCGTTTTCCTCGGAGCCTGCTTCCGACAGGCAGATATGATAAAGTTATTTGACAAATGATAATGTTCGTAAATTGGAGATCATTTATAACGCAAACACCAAAAGCGATTACGTCCGACAGTAGCCCTGCTCTAAGGGAAGTCAATATTTGAAATGCTTCCAGTTCTTGCAGCATAAACGACCGATTATCTGTTATTTCTATGCCATAACCCTATAATAAGCGGTTAAAGCCACCACTGTGCGCCCTAATTTCCAACTTTCCTTATCTCCACCCTACAGGGTAGCACACAACACAATTAGACCCGCAATAACCTTAATCACTGATAACAATGATAACCTACTGATTATCCTTTTAGAAATTGTGTAGACAGCGCCTTTTAAACAAGCACTAAAAATTGATATCTACGTTTTACATTTCCCATCCCACTAATGTCATTATCACTTTCATGAAATTGACGGCATCCCCGTTATGGGCGTTTAAACTTCAGCAGTAATTTTAAGCACATCATTTATAAATTTAATTTACGACCTCGATTTTCACTATAGCACATATTTATCTTACACCTTGAGATAAATTTTCACCACTTTAAAATTCCTCCCTGCGAACAAATTTAACACTCACACGTTACTTTCATTATATGAAATTAATTACGAAGATTATTAATTTTCAAAGGGAATTCAGTTTATCTACGCTTTAATAATATTTTTTTCTACATTGTCCAGGTTTTTATATATGTATAGAAAACCCATAAAATAACAGTAAATAACCAAACAAAACTTGTATGGTTTCAGTTCTCAAGGCATAAATAAAAGAAACTTCACCGGACAAAGCAAACCCAGCCGTTAAACTAAGCTTTATTTCCAAGTTATAGAAATAATTTTTCTCATGCTGGAAACTTGTCTTAACCTCATTTTAACCTTTAAGACCAATCCTTTAATGTGCTGTATATCAATTGTCAAAGTCAAAGGTTTCAAATCTTAACCAAAAAGGGCCATAAAATTCTATTGTCTTTTAATCTCACATAAATTAGTGTTAAAACATTAAAATTGCAACCATCTGCACGCAAAGCTCATAAAAACATCCAAGTAAACCCAATTTTTGAAGCTAATAGAAAGTCTCAAGGTTATTATTATTACTATATAAAAATAAGAAATCGAACTGTGCCTTTTTCAGGATCAACAAAGCTCTAACTTTTACGAACTTTAATTCCGTATCGTATGTGCAGTTACTTTACAACAGAATTGATCCTGTCACCAACAAACATTGCGCAACAATTCACTTGTGAATAAGATTTGCAAAATTGAAATATATTTCAAGACTTAGGTGAGCAGGTTTTCGTTCAGATTCGCGTAGTTAACCTTTTCGTGGCTTAAATTAATATAAAGTAAGTTAATTTGTGAGGTTTTTTATTTGATATTTTAAGCGATTGATTGGTTTGTGTATTTGTAATTTTTTCCCAATTCAGTTCCTTTGCATTTGTGATTTTGAATACTTGGGGAAATAAAGCAGCGTACTTGAAAATTTAGATGGATTTACTGCTTTGAAATAAAAACTCCCTTTCAAATAACATGCTTCCCGACAGTAATAAGTTTTCTAGAATGTAATTTCTGTATCAATTTCAGAACGTAAAGGGTTCTCAACGTATTGGAATTCTAAATTACATTTGTAAGTTTAATATTTTCATAAATTACCTGAAATAAGAATCAGGAAACAGGAATCTACTTTTTGATTTTCCTTCGTTTCAGGAAGCAGTAAAATTTAACTATTTTTCTTCCCCAAAGTTTTCTAATTGAAAAACTTGCTACTATTTTTAACCAAAAATTTATGAAAAGCTTCTTTATTTCCAGAATGAATGTAAAAATCCATTCATAAAACTAAGTAAACATGAAAACGACCGCTAAAAAAAGTTTTTAGGTATTCAGTAACCTCTTCTAGTGAAACCCTATTTTTATGCTATGAATTTTAAATCGTTTTCGCCTCCTTGGACGAATCTCTACAGACAAAAAAAGTTTGTTTACTTGCCATCGATGCTACCCTAAAACTTTTTATTATGTTCCACCAGCTACATTAAATTGCACTGAAGGGCCGTGGAAATAACGACATAGAACCATGTGAAATTTGCTAGGATATTGTTCGGAAGTTATAATGAACTGAGTAGGTAGGATTTGATAATATCCAAAACTTCTCATTACAGTTTGGTTGTTAAATTCAAATAGATGGACGGTTATTATACCAACAGCTCGAACTTTCAAAGCATCATTGGCTATTATTTTCTTTAACTTTTGATGTGATTTCGACCAAAATATTGGAATCGATTCTATTATTGTAGAAAATGAAATTTCAAATTGTAAAATGCACTTAAAACTGCAGTTTTTCAAAGAATTCTACACATTTCTCGTTAAATCGACAATTAAAAATCTAAAAATAGAAATGTTATTCGGACCTGTGAAATTTGCTTGTTTGCAATAAAAATATGATCTTAGAAAGCACATTGCCTTAATTGTTTGTACTTGCAGGCTAATTTAATAATATTTAAAACATATTTTTCAAAGCTTTAAAACTTCGAATTCAACAAAGAAATCAACAAAAATCCAACAAAAAATATTTGTGGTTGTAAGTACATCAACTGAAATTGTTGTAAATTGAAGTCCAGAAACATCGATTGTTGTTTTCATTTTAACACATAAAAGATCATTTCCAAGAAGCCCATTGGAACGTAATGAACATTCAAAATGTTTTCCTTTGATGTAGTTTCGACTAAAACATTAGAATCGATTGTGTTACTCTTGGAAATGAATTCTCAAATGGTAAAATGCATTTAGAACTGCAATTTTTCAAAAAATGCCACGCATTTTTACTTAAATCAAAAACTAAAAATAAAAATATTGCTCTGTGAAATTTGCTTGTTAAGCAATTAATAAACCTGCGAAATTAGTACCTAAGCACACCAACTTGAATTTTTGTTAATTTCAAATTAATTTAATAATGTTTAAAAATGTTTATAGAAACTTTAAACGTTGGATTTGCTTATTAAGAAATTAAAAACAATCCAACAAATAATATTTTTTGCGATATTGTTTTTAAATTCAAATAAATGAACGGTTATAATTAACTTCCTAAGCCTTATTGGCCACTGTTTTCTTTAACTTTTGATATAATTTCGGCCAAAATATTAAGATCAATTCTGTTAGTGTTAAAAGAACGTCTTCCGGGTTGGGACCGTGTCATTATTGAGACAGAAGAACTCACTGTTTCGCCCACTTTCTTAAGAGGTTTTATCAGGAGGAAAAAGGGAGCACTAAAAGAGCACGGTAACTCAATGTGTAAACCAAGCCAGAGGGGAAATTCTTCTGAAGAAAAATAGAAGAAAGCAACGACTTGAAGATAACGATTGGTCAGGAGTGGAGGAGATGGAGCCAGTAGCGATGACAGACTTCCATATGTCTGAACAGTGTCACGGTTCAAGTTGTTTGGGATCTTGACGATTTCAATAGCCTCACGAGTTGCCCTATCGAAAAAATGTGGGGAATGTTTTTCAAATAAAATTTGAAATTTTATGCAGAATTCAGTTCGCACCAATTTAAATCCAAATTCTAATAATCGTTTGTTAACTTTCAACTCGGAAATAATATTTTTTAATCGTGGAAACACCAATTGCCTATTGCAAATCAACAATAAAAACAAAAATGTTACCCAAATATTGTGAAAGTTGCTTGTCAATCAAATAATAAAACCGTGAAGTTGACAGATGCCAATGTAAATTGATTTAATAATATTTAAAACATGTTTTTCGAAGCTTTGTTAAAAAATAGAAAACCCCAACAAAAAATATTTGTGCTTGTAAGTACATCAACAGAAATTTTTGTAAATTGGATTCCAGAAACATCGATTGTTGTTTTCATTTTAAGACATTGCATAAAAAATAATTTCCAAGAAGCCCATTACAAGCTGATGAATATTCAACATTTTCCAGGAGGAAACCGAGAGGTGCGTTTACTTCACGGGTTTGTTTTCAGCGCTAACCATAATATAAATATGTAAATAAGTGAACAAAAAAAACAGTATGCATGAAATTTACTTGTTGTTGCGTGGCTTGTTCTCGTTAGTACTTTCATCGCCCAGGCTTGATGGACATTCCCAATTAACTCTGTTTACTTTAGTAAGTTGACATATAAATCCGCTTATTTGATACGAGGTGCAAACTCGTAAAATCTTTACACTTAGTGATAATTCAAAAAAATATTAACTAAGGCGAAATTGATTGGAAATATTACTTTTTTTCTGGGTTATTAAATACGAAATATATTACTAAGTTTGGGTGTTTGGGAATATTAACGAAGTTAAGGGAAAAGTTTGGCCATAAATTATCCGTAATTAACAAATGCATCGGACATATTGTATGCAAATCTTGGGAGGGTTAATGCTTTAAAGCATTAGATTTTTTAAGGTTTTGATAAAAACTTGTGCTTTTGTTAAACTTCAAACTAAAAATGCGGGTGTATTTGCTGGCTGAAAAAAAGGCTCAAATTTTAATACAAACTGACAAAATTCAGCGTTCGATATTTTCAGTAATAAAACGTCCAAGTTTACAGAATCTCTAAATATATTTTAGTGAAAAGCCATTCCGTATTTTTACAGTGGAACATTTTATCCAAAAAGACTAATTCTCCAATTAGTTCAAAGACTGAATAATCTAAAATGACTTCGCATTACCTACAAATGTGGAGCTGTTAAATTTGGTGGCAACGCACGCCTCTAGCTATTATCTTTTCTTTTCTCGCCCATTATAATTTTCGGAACTCGTGGGGATAATAAATCCTTCACATTTTCCCTTGGGTACGTCTTTGACTCCTTACAAAATATAGGTGTTTCACATGTCAGAAAAAGTAAAATACTTTCAGTGATTTGTACGTACTAAATGAGTTACAAAATTTCTAACTTTAAAATTGTATTTATTCAACGGTTTAAAGTACAAAAATGTTGTTAAGAAGCAACTCAGGTTTATTTTTAACAACCACAGTATTCCTGAATCGTTTAGTTGTGTGTACAAAAGGAATTTAAAGTTTAGACTGACATCACACAAGTCGAGACTTTAAATTTTCTTTAGTTAAGCAAATGACTTCATTTACTTAGATCCTTATTTAGAATATTTAGTACGGTTTGCTGAAATACGCTTAAGAGTTTGCAGTGGAATATTGCAAATGATTTTAGGCAACCAAAAACTGTAAAAGTTTAAGGATAATCCTCTGGATTTAGTACCTTGAACGCTTCTTTAATTTGAAAACTACACTAAACCTCGCAGTAACAGCCTTATAAAATCTAATTTTAGCTTAAATAAATATTTGAAGGTTTTATTATCCTATTTTGAAAGTGCTTTTATCCTTGAATTTTAATCTTGCTTTGTGCTGGGTGCTAAATAATCGAAATTTGAGTCTCGTTTAAGCTACGAAAAGTTATTTACATTGTTGGAATACATTCAGAGGTTTGCAGTAAAATATTGTAATTGATTTTAATCAACTAATAATCTCAAAAACTGTAAAAATTCAAGGAGAGTCCTTTGGATTTAGTACCTTGAACGCTTCTTTAACTTAAAAACCACACCAAAACTTGCAGTAACAGTCCCATAAGGCCTAATTTTAGCTTAAATGATTATTTGAGAATTTATTATCCTAATTTTAAAGTGCTTTTATCCTTGATTTTTAATTTTGTTTTGTGCTGGGTGTTAAATAACTTAAATCGAAGACTGATTTAATCTATTAAAAGTTGTAAATTGGGGTGGTTCTCATTGCTGAAATACATTCAAGAGTTTGCAGTCGCATATTGTAGTTGATTTTAATCAACTAATAATTTCAAAAACTGTAAAAATTCAAGGATAGCCTCTGGACTTAGTACCTTGAACGCACAATAAATATTTCGTATATTTAAAAGCCACACACCAAGCTTGCAATAACAGTCCGGTAGGAATTTCTTACAGTAATAACTGATCTTTCAAATCGATTTTCTTTTCGTCTAAATTTTTTGTGAAATTTTGGATTTGTTCTTTAACTTCTGTGTCAGGAAATTCTTTAATTTGAAAACTACATCAAAACTAGCCGTATAACGCCTAATTTCAGCTTAAATACATATTTGAGGATTTTATTACCTATTCTATTTTTAAAGTATTTTTGATTTTGTTGTGTTAGGTGTTAAGCAATTAAAACGTAAGACTGGTTTAAGCTATGTACTGTTGAAAATTAGGGTAATTTCTATAACTAATATAATTTATAAACGATAAACTAAAACCATAAAGAATAATAATTACCGGAAATTAAATCAAAATAATGTAAAAAAGGAACTGAAAGAGACGCATAAGTATAAAGCCAATAATTCATAATTTCATCGTACAAATAAAAAAGCCGTAGTGTAGTCATCTAAAAGGCATAAAATGAGCTGATTTCTTCTGCAGTTCCCTTTAGATATTTTGCGGGCTATAAATCGAAAGGAAGTGTTACTCTAAATAACATTCCTGACGCAAAAATCAATTTTCGAATATAAAAAGCTTCTGGAAGTTGTCCTATTCAAATATTTGGAATTTATAGGACCGATTTATTTCACGACGTAATAACTTCGCTTTGTTAAGATTAAATAAAAAAATTCGCTGATTAATAATTAAAAACCTCGAAAAGTTATAGGTTATTCTAAATCTCTGTGGGCGAAGCTTGATTGAACTATATCTATGTTAATACTGTCTCATATAGATCGATCTAAATTCAAATTGTCCAATCACAATTTTGACTCGCATCATTTGATTGGATTAACTGAATTCGGATCGATCTGTTTTGATGCAAATGTCGCTCGCAGTCCAACTAAACAGGAATCTGCGGTAGTTTAGAGTCTTTGCAATAAAACGAATGATATCCTGCGTGGATGATATATCCTTTTCTGATAAGAACCATTGTAGTCTTATAGATATCAGCCGAAACGACGTCCCATAATGCCGTATTAAATAATAACATAAGCATCACATTAGCGTAGCCTTTTTACGATACCCTTGCTTTCGAGCTTGAATATATCATTTTCTGAGGCTACTTCTAAATAATCTTACACTTAGATTACGACGACCGTTGCATTTATGAATCACCCGAGACTTTTCCTTCAGATATATAGGTATCATTTTTAAAATGAGAGTATTAGAATGCTTATAAGGGTATCCCGAGGTTATCACGTGTATTTTACATTTTGAAAGCGAAAAATGAAGTGCTTCTAATCTTAGCTTAGTATTCCTACCCGTGATAAAGATTGTGGGAATAATGGATACATTTGAATGAAACCCGTTTTGCATACAAAGTAATCTGTAATAGAATACCCTCAAATTCCGACGCACATTCTTACTCCTTTACTGAAGTAAAACTGGAAAAACTTTGTGTTGCCAGATTTTTTGCAAGAACTTGTGGAAATTTAAATTAATTTCCGGCACCATATCGGAATTTAAATCACCTGCAGAAGGTGCACCGCTCTTGGAACTAACCTCGACATATTTTAAAATTTTTGTTTTTATTTTCACTCGGATTTAAATTTCAATATCGTGATCGTAATATAAACCACAAAATTTAAAATCGAAACCCACTATCATTTATTATGATTTATGAACTTTATTGAGTTTGAAATACTTACTGGAAAAATGAAAAATGATTTGTAATGGCTTTTTTAAAAATAATAAAAATAATTAAAAACTAATAAATATAAATTTCCTGGTGGTTATCGATGTGTAAAACGCGATTCAGTATTCTACCTTTAGTGTGTCAAATATGATACGAAAGAAACGTGTTCAATATCCGTTTCCCGTCCGAAGCAAAGTAGAAATCCCAAATCCCACTATAGCTTCCTGTAAAAAACTAGCTTATACTAACATTTCAGATATCATAAGAATTAATGAAATCGTTGTTGTCAACATAGCAATAGATCAGGCACAAAATTTACCCTGAAAATGGTCACTGCGTTCATGTGATTACCTTCCTCAATTATTGTACTTCCTGTATGGCAAACAAAGTACTTTATACGTGTCCAACTAAACCGTTTGGTAATTCTGATGGAATCGATCTCTGGCGTTACGTTCTCCCAAAACAATTTTTTAGGCATTTCCTTAAAATTGAGATAACATTCACGAATACATATCAGTTGTTCGATTCAACAAAACCTATCGGAGAGGAAACTACCCAAAAAATATATGTTTTATACTGGAAAAAAATAGACAAACTGGAAGACGATATTATCTAAAACATTCCTTTACTTTTTTATTTAGTCGTTATTTTGTGGAAGTTTCTTACAATTTATTTACTTTTGAATGGCGCACTTACCTTAAAACTTTATAAAAAGGCTCTAAGTATTCTATGTCGATTAAACTGTAAGCTTCAGGCAGCACTTAAGCTTTTTCCATGCAAGAATATGCACGTTCACCTAAAAAGCTATCGTTATCAATAGATTATCTATTCATATAGTCGCTGAGAACTAACGATGTTTGCGTAAATGCGCAATTTCATAGAAAGCTGAAGGATTTTCCTTTTTCCTACCTTATTTTAGTTCTTCTCAAGCAAATGATGTGAACTCCCAGTGTTTCATTAAAATTCTGTTCTGAAAATTACTACTAAAAATTGTCAATAAATTTAATTTAACTCTGACACATATTAAGGGCAATCATTCAAAATAAGTTGATTTTTTAAAATTTAAGCAGCAGCTATTATTATGGCTAGTCCTGTTTAACTGACTTGAACCTTCACGGTTCTTGAAAATTTTCAACGCTGGGATTTGAACTTGTATCAGTCGGTCGCGAGACGGGCTGCTGGGCTCTGAACTTATCGCTCCCCCAGCTCTTCAAAGGCTACGGTTCAAAATCTGTTGATTTTTTTAAACTATTAGTAAGCCCAGTTCTACTTAATAGACTTCAAACCTTCATGGTCCTTGAAAATTTCCACTGCTGGGATTTGAACCTGTGTGAGCTGGTCGCGAGAAAGGTGCTTAACATATTGCTTTACAGAGCTCCTAATATGTGAATTTGATTTTAAAAATTATTTTGGTTGGTTCAAATTTTCATTCTGGCCATTTTTTAACGGGAACGATTCAATTGAAGGCACAAATTATTATTATTATAGCTAACCCAACTTAACAGGCTTCGAATCTTCACAGTTTTTGAAAATCTCCACCGCTGGTATTTAAAATTGTGTGATCTGGTTTCTTCTTAACCTACCACCCCATCCAGCTTCCGCTCGGCGAATTTAATTTTTCAAAAATTTTAAATTTAAAATGTTTGCATTTTAAGAGATTTTATCCCCAAGCAGGGAATCTCCGAAATATAAACTGAAATAAAATTTATTCTTACTCTTTCTGTTATATCATGTTGTAGTGATTACACACACGAATCTCTAGCCTGTTTTGGTGGTTTCTAAATGCATTATTTATTATATCTATGAATAATTCACCATCTTGCCAACACCTAAATCTGTAAAGCGAATAATTTCATATTGCTTAATATTTTTCTCCCACTTGTACATTTGTTGATGTTGTTGCTGTACAGGTATTCTATGAAGGTTTTTTTTTATTTAGTTTTGTTTATTTATCGGGCCAGATCTAAGGTTGCGGATGCCAAGGATTTCAACCGGTCGACTGGTGTTGTGTATTATTATTTATTTATTTATTATATCTTAACATTTTATCCAAGGTTATGCAATCAGTGCCATTTGACAAGACACGACTCTTTTTGGGTTGCTTTCTTTGTCTCTATTTTTGATTTGTGTAATTCACGTGCTTTTCCGTTTATTGTAGTGGCTAATTTTTGCTTTGAATAATAATTATGAATTTATTGTTGACTTTTAATGCAGAATTTTAACAAATTTTAATGATTTGTGTTGTACTTATGACGTGTTCTGAATATTTTGAGTTTTTTTAGGTATACTAAAATGATAATTTAATTTTGGAAATTTAGATCGTCTTAATAAGACTCTTTTTGAGTTGCTTTCTTTTGGGTCTTTTAGAATTGTGTTCGTGTGCTTTCCCTTTTATTTTAGTTTTATTAACAAAAGATGTACTTACTACTAAATAAAAAAATATACTTTTACAAAAAGTACTGCATTGCACGTTACCACGCTGTTTAATGCTTTCTTTCATTTGTTAAAAACAATGATTTATTTTAATAGATGTTCGAAAGCTGTTGAGTTTTGATGGGGAATTTTGGGAAATTTATTGGTGTCTTGGAAAAATGCTTATAACTAATAAAATGTTATTTAATGCTATTTTACTTTAGACATGTGATTTAGTTCCACTTGACAACAAAAGACCCTTACTGGGTTGTTTCCTTTATGCCTTTTTTGATTTGTATAATTCACAATCTTCCGCTTTTGTTTTAATGGGTCTAATTTTTGTTTTGGATAAGGATTATGAACTTATTGCTTGAACTGTTGGCTTTTAATACGGAATTTTAAGAAATTTAATGCCATTTATTTCTTTCTGAAAAAGTGCTGTTATTTCATGTCATTTAAGTATAATAGAATGTTATTTAATGCTATTTTAGTTTACTTTGGACATTTTCTGAAAGTAAATCAGTTCCACTTGACAACAAAAAACTCTTTGTGGATGTTTTATGCCTTTTTTGATTTGTATAATTCAAAACCTTCTCCTTTTATTTTGCTGGTACTAATTTTTGATTTGGATAACGATTGTGAATTTATTGTTTAAAAACTGTTGGCTTTTAATGCCATTTGTTTTCTTTCTTAGTAAAAACGCTTTTATTTCATGTTATTTAAGTATAATAAAATGATATTTAATGCTATTATACTTTTTGACAATTTCTGGAAGTGAATCAGTTCCACTTGACAACAAAAGGCTCTTAGTGGGTTGTTTTCTTTATGCCTTTTTTGATTTGTATAACTCACAACCTTCCACTTTCATTTTAATGGGGCTAATCTTTGTTTTGGATAACAATTGTGTATTTATTGTTTGAAAATTGTTTGCTTCTAATACGGAATGGTTTTTGTTTTACTTACGATGTGTTTTGAAAAAATCATTTTAATTTCGTGTTGTTTCAGTATAATAAATGATATTTCATGCTATTTCAATTTTGCAAATTTTCTGAAAGTTAATTAGTCCCACTCGCCAAGAACAGTCTCCTTTTGGATTGCTTTCTGTACCATTTTTCTTGACTTGTATAATTCACATGCATTCTCCTTCCTTTTTTAGTTTGTTAATAAAAGATTTGCTTCCTCTAAATAAAAATTACGCACGTCAGTACTATTGGAACAAAACCGTTTAATGCTTTTTTAATTTATGCATTTGTTAAAGAATTGTTTCTTTGTTTTGTTAAAATTCATTTTAATACATGTTTAAAGTTCTATTGAAGACCTGTGTT
Source organism: Melanotus villosus (assembly GCA_963082815.1). Classification (NCBI taxonomy): domain Eukaryota; kingdom Metazoa; phylum Arthropoda; class Insecta; order Coleoptera; family Elateridae; genus Melanotus; species Melanotus villosus. The sequence continues at coordinate 36,411,549 of OY720427.1, read as the reverse complement.
TTGTGAAATTAATTGTTCGAAATCTTTGTTATAATATGAAAGAAGACGAGATAAACTACCAAGAACAAAGGAAGAAGACACAAAGGACACTTAGAAAAGCTAAAAGAGAGTATAAAGAAAAGGAATTAAAGGAAATGGAAGAAAGCTACAGAAGAAAAGAAATACGAAACTTCTATCAAGAGATAAAGAAATCGTATAAAGTAGAACAGCAGTCGACATTGCTGTACTGTAAAGATAAAGACCGAATGCTGATTGGAGAAGAAACGAGAATGGAATGGATTTTTGAGAAACCGCTCAGTGACAGACCAATTTTTTACATTAAAGGAGATACAGACCACCCGTTATGAACATAAAATCGATGTCCATGCCATTTTCATAGATTTCAGGCCAGCCTATGATACCACAAATAGAGATCACTATATGAGAGAATTACAAATTCTGGAAAAACTAATACGGCTAACTGAAATGACAATGTCGGGTTCATCCAATAAAGTAAGAGTTAATGGTAATTTATCTACTGAATTCCATGCGAGGAGAGGCTTACGACAGGGTGACCCGCTATCTACTGGAAGGTATAATCAGAAAGAGCGGAATAAACAGAGCAGGAACTCTATTTTGTAAGAGCCACCAGACGATGTTACTCTTTTAGCAAGAACGGCAAAGGAACTAGAAGAGACAGTAAGAAGCTTGGAAACAAACGGCAAACAGTGTTGGATTGAGGATAAATGTGGATAAATCAAAATACATGGCCATGGGGGGGGGGGGGAGGAACAATAACAACCCACACAAAAGTAAATTTTTATTTGACGAATGGGGATGTACTAAAAGTAGAAGAAGTACAAAGCTTTATATATCTGGGTACGTTAATAACGGCAGAGTGCACATTCATCGGCTCTTGCAACATCTAAACTGGTCGAGTTACGTTACCCTACCCATCATATTCCTTGGATCTGACCCCCCGACTTTTTTCTGTTTCCAAATCTAAAGAAATGGCCTGCTGGGAAGAAATATCAGTCGAATTCTGAGGTGATAGCCGAAACAAATACCTAATTTGCAGAGTTTGTCAAATACTACTACACTGAAGGCATAAAAAACTGGAATTTCGTTGGAATAAGTGCATCGAGCTAAAAAGAGATTATATTGAAAAATAAATCCATCCCTTGTTTTATTTATCACTGACTTTTCACCCTACCCTCGTACATACATACACATTACGCTCTACACATGGTGAAGTAAGTAGGTAAAACGGCGCACCAACTTCGTAAACCGCAGAGACCGGCCGGGTTGTGCATTGCCCGCGTAGAGCCTCATACGTTAACGCACCAGCCTCGACACCGAAAGAGATATAAGAAGTTACAGATAATACATACATACTATTTTAATTTTGGAAATTTCCCGAAATTTAATTAGTTCCACTTTACAAGAATTTCAATATGTTTCGTTGAACGTCTTCGTTTTGGATAATAATTGTTGGCTTGTGATCCGGAATTTTAAGAAATTTAATGCTTTTTGTTATACTTGAAAGAATGTTTTATGTCGTGTTATTCAAGTACAATAAAATGATATTTAATGCTATTTTAATTCTGGAATTTCCTGAAAATACAGTCAGTTCCATTTGACAAGAAACGACTCTTTTTGGATTACTTCCTTTATCATTCTTCTTAATTTGTGATCAAATGCATTTCCTTTTATTTTAGTGGGGCTAAGTTTTATTAACAACAGATTTACTTCTGCGATATACTGAAAAGTGTATGTCTTATTTTATTAGCATGTTTAAAAAAAGATTGCATAGAATATTGATATTCTTCTCCTTGTCATGCCCGTTTTGGACATTAGCGAGGGGTTCAAAGCTACATCTTTAAACGACTTAAACGACGTCGTGAACATTGTTATACCCTTATACTAGGAAAATATGTTCGTTGCAGTTGTTTCCCGTTTGCTTCTGCAGAAAACTCTCTCTTGTAAAGTAAGCGCTTATTTTATTACATCCTATATGAGAAGCAAAGCAAATTTAATCCTGATTAATATACAGGGTTAAGTTTTTATAACAAAAAATTTCCTTCTGCTAAAGAAAAAAAATACTTGCAAAAGAGTTCTTTATAAATTAGTTAAGATGAATTTAAATACATACCTAATTATGTTTAAATTTTTATTGAATATCTGTTTTGGACAATTGTTAGCTTTTGAGACGAAATTTTCAGAAATGGCTTTTATTTCACTTGATGTGTGCTGAAAAACTGTTTAATAGTTTCTTAATTTGCGGTTTTGTTAAACAATACTTTCTTAGCTTTGTTAGGGTGTAAGATTAATTTTAATATATGCTTAAAATTAATCTTACACTCTTTAACATAAAACCTTTGTTTAGTATAACAGCTGTGAATTTTCAGTTAGAAAACTGTTGGCTTTTGACAAGGAATTTTGAACAATTTAATGGTGTCTGTTGTACTTATGACATGTGCTGAAAAAATGCTCTTATTTCTTGTTATTTAAGTAAAGTAAAATGATATTTTCATTTTGAAAAATTTCTGATTATAATCTGTTCTGTTTGACAAGAAACGATGTTTTTTGGATTACTGTCTTTATCATCCTTCTTGTTTTATATAATTCCCATTTATTTTAATGGGTCTAATTGAGAATATAATTACTTGTTATGAACAAAAACATTAACTTAGAAAATGTGCTGCATTGCACGTTAGTGCAATTGGAACCAAGTCATATTTAATGCTTTCCAAATTTATGGGTTTGTTAATAAATTCATTTCATTTTTTGTTGAAGATTTTTGTTTTGGATGAAAGTTGTGAATTTATTGTCCAAAAACTATTTAGTTTTGATATCGAATATTGGTTTTGGTTTGACCTATGATGTGTTCTGACGAAATGCTTTTATTTCCTATTATTTAAGTATAATAAATAATATTTCAATTTTGAAAATTTTCTGAAAATATAGTCAGTTCGATCTGAGAAGAAACGGCTCTTTTTGGATTGTTTCCTTTAGTATTCTTCTTAATTGGTGTAACTCAAATGACTTTTATTTATTCCTCCAAAAATTATATTCACAAAAGTGCAATTGAAACAAAGCAGTTTAATGCTTACTTAATTTCTGAATTTGTTAAAGAATGCATTTTTGTTGAACGTCTTTGTTTTGGACGATAATTCTTGGCTTTTGATATGGAAATTTGGAAAAATTAATGTTTTTGGTTTTGCTTAGTGTGTTCTGAAACCATACTATCGTTTGTGTTGTTTAAGTATAATAAAATGATATATAAATGGCTGTACATCCCCTTGGGGATTGTAGCCACTCATTGTGAGCTCATATACTCATTTTACGTGGTGAGTAACTCCACTTCCTTTACTTGTTCATAAAATGATATTTAATTTTAATTTTGGCAAGCTGAAAAGTGTACGATTTATTTTATTAGCGTGTTTAGGGTCTACAGCGCTTCAGCGTTTCTTTTCCTTTTCGTAAACGAAAGTTATTGTCTGAAAAAGGACTTCGTAGCATATTGATAATAAAACTTCGTGTTTTATCAAACTTCCTATTCTTCTTCTTGTCATGTCTTTTATGGACATTTGTGAGAGGGACCAAAGCCAAATTTTTAAACTTGGAAACGTGAATATCCTTCTCTTAGGAAAATGTGTTCTTTGTAGTGGTTTCCTGATACCTTCTGTGGAACATTCTGTGTATGTTGCAAGATTGTAAAATGACTTGGCATTGTGAATGTTGCAGTGGTTTTCCGTTCGCTTCTGTGAAAAACTCCCGTTGTAACGTAAGCACTTATTTTGTAACATCCTGTATGAGAAGCAAAGCAAATTTAATCCGGATTAATATACGGGAACCCGGAATAAATAGAGTGGGTTTCAACCAAAGTATGGTTGCGGTTCGTTTAAATTTTTTAGTTGTCATCGTAGGGGGTGTAGATTATTAATTTAAACTAGATTGTCTCTAGCGTTTCAGAGATGGTGAAGAGAAAAGCGTGGTTGGAACACAATATTCAATCAGAGATCAAAAGGGGAGGTTTGTCGTGCAACAAAGAACGTGTAAATTACGTTAAAGTTGTATATCATTTGAAACATTAAATTATGAATTGTTTTCAGTATAGCAGGGTGTAATTCTAATTATAACGTAGTACAAAAAGGGTAAATGTATTTAGCTACGAGTTGAACTCATTAAACCAAGTTGTGTCGAGCTCTTTATACCGATCATCCTAGCTCATTGGTAACGGCGTACAAAATGAAAATCTATACCGCACGAACGCGTCCAAAGGGACAGCTTAGTGGCGGTGCTATCCCATTACCGATTACACAATAGTGTTTAATAAAGTGTATGATATATGTAGCGTGAATCGACGGTCAACTCCAAGCACGCCCGGGTGCGCAACCCCGAAACTCGCCTCGTTGGCGCCGCCAGTATATCACTGGAATAATACGAAAATTATACTCCTCATTACGTCAATTTGCAAAATACTCTAATTGGAACACAAATTACGCTGTTTTGAGCGATGCCCTCGATTAAAAATTAGCATTTTATTTATATTTCATAAGGGCGCAGCTGCTTTATTGCACCGGAGGCATTAGAAAAGCAATTACGGAATTATAATGCGGACAAGAAAACTAACCCCCCAAAAAGAACTACAAGAAAACTTCTAAACTGTAATTTTACTCACTTTACTCTTCATATAACATTTTGCATTTTAATTAAACCGCATCTGATTACATACTTTAACTTTCATTACGTTCGAAACCGCCTACTTAAACTAACCTTAAGTACTCTTGAGGTGTCTGCAATTAAACGATGTCTTGGTAATAACGCACGATTTTAAGAAAACATAGGCGGGAAATAACTAATAGTTATGAATCTTTCATGCGGACACGGCCAAATAAACAACTCCGGCCTGAAAAAGTTTATGAACTTAGATACGTTTGCTAAAAAATTATTTCGAGATGATTTCCGGGCATACCAGTGGACGCTACAAATCATAAATACGGCAATATATTTATGTTCCTTCAGCTAAGTTGGCCGCTAGAGGATAACGGCAGTGAACCCATCTATGTAAGAGCTTAACCAGGAAAACTTCTGCTTCGTGATTTTATGCACGCAGAATTATTAAAAACGACCCTTTAATATCTCTAAACTTTTACGTTTTAGTTTATTACATTTTTCCTCTTAATTTAAGTTTCATTTCTGTCGTTTTACTGCATCACCCTAGGGTTGTTTCCAATTTCACGTACCTCAGAATACAAATATTAAATAAAATCGCAATCGTTCACGATGTATTTCAGGAAAACATAAATTTTACCTCTCAATTTCATCCGCAGATCCTATGAGACTATTTCATTAAAATTTTCTTCGTATTTCTTGAGTGAAAAGTCGTGTAGGTTTTATACGACATTCAAACAGTTTGCGAATTTCCGATTATAAACTTGAGCTTTTTAATGCAATCTCGGTTAATATAAAAACCCCTGATAAATATTATGATGCCCAGAATGAACGCATTTGAATTAAAACTGGCAGCTCATCCACAAAATAATGAATACCTTACTCGTTTAATTAACAACACAATTATAAAGGTTTGCAGAACACAACGAACACACCGAAATGTCCTTGTTTTTACCAGACTGAATGGATTTCCCTTTTTAATGTAGGTACCATAAAAAATGCAAATAATTTGAAATTATTTATGTATTTTATACGTGAATGGTTGACTGTCCAAACCTATATTTTTATAAGTCAACAACCAAAATTTATTATTTTCAGGTTTTCATGTAAGTTTATTAAATTGGAAATTTGAAAATCCAAATCTCAAACCCAGATTCAAAAATGGCAAGAAGTATTATCCTGATAATCCTTGCTTCGATTTCCGGGTTTCTTCCCTTGAGATTTTTAATTCTGGAATTTTCTGAAAAAAATTTTCGAAGAAGAATTAAGTTGAAATGCTATTTTATTAAGTTTGCAAAAATCCCTTGCCCTGTTGTAATCAGTCAACAAAATTAATTTTCTATAATTGCACAGAAAAGCTAAGTTTTAATAAGGTCAAAGGTATTCGAAAGCCCGTAGAGTAATTTTGGTCGTAAAATAAACACGGAGAGTTTGATAACGAAAGTTCAATACAATAGTGCTAACAACTATTCACTGAGGTCAGGCGCTTCCCTACTACTGCTCCGTAGGGTTACACTAACTAAAGTTTTGGTTCAATTTACCAGAACGTAAAGCAATCCTACTTTTCGTAAAAAATCAGGACTTGTTAGAACTCTTAATTATTTAACCCTTTTAGGTGATTAAATTGGGTTGTAAGATTTTAGTGTTATTTTCAATTAAATAATGATTAATTACGATTAACATTAGATATTTATTTTATCTATTGAATTGGGTATAAAATAATAAATTTTTACTTGTATGTAATTTAAAAGTAAAACAAAGTATTCTCACTTTTTTTAAATCAGGACTCTTAGTTAGTTAACCGTTTTGGGTGATTAAATCTGGCTGTAGAATTTTTATTGTTATCTTCAATTAAATAATGATTAGTTACGATAATATTAATGGGTTGTTTTATTTACTGAATTGCGAATATAATAATAAATTCCTACCTTCAGTTTATGTAGTTTGTTTTATTTATTGAATTGGGTATAAAATAACCTTATAAGTAAACGAAAACAGGAAAAATAGGGTTTTCTTTAAAATCAGGGCTTAATTATTTAACCCTTTTGGGCGATTAAATTGGGTTGTAAGATTTTACAATAATTTGTTTTATTTATTGAACTGGGTATAAAACATAAATTTTTATTTTGATACAACCTAAATGTAAAGCAATTTTAAATGAATATTTTTATTTCACTTTCGAAGTAAGAAATATGCATTAAAAAATTTGCTTTTAACATAAATATTCTATGTAGATTTTTTAGAAATCATTTATCTCAACTTTGCTTATTTTGGTGTTAATTATCCCAGCAAACCTCCATTTCTAAAATTGCAAAAGCAAACCGACAAAACCACATTCACTAACACGAAATAACCGTGATAAACTGGTAGGTATTCAAATGCTTTTTGTCCAAATATGAATTTATTCAACACAAACTTATATGGCTGTTTTGTCCCATCCCTTGCTTTTATGTACCGTTTTCACCTCATTTGTCTTTATACAACGTAGTTCATACTCGTAGGTTTGCATTCAAGATTATGCTTTCACTTGTGAATAAAATTTGCTGCAAACGCGGGTTTAGAATAAGAATTATTTTTCTGTAAAAAAGATACGTTTTATTTTATGATTATTCGAACCTCAACAAAGTAAACAAAAAAATTTTGTAATTTTCAATTTAATTTAATACAGTTTTCCAAAGTTTTCCTTCGGAAAAGGAAGCACTGCGTGAGTCGTTATTTTAATTGGAATTTATCTGCAATGTGATGAACGCTTTGCTTTTGTTTGCAATATCAGACAATAAAAATTTAAAATCATGGGAAACAGGGCTGAAAATCAAGGCCGTTTCCGCTGTGATTTTACAGGAAAACCCTTTATGTAACATAACTGTAAGGTTTCTACAAATTATTGCCTGCCTTTACCTTTCATTATTTTTATCTTTCTATGAATATTGTATGGTTTTCCAATTAATTAAGCGGTTATTTTGTTAAGCTTAAAGTTAAACGGGTATTAGTAATAAATCACAGCTGAATAGTCAATTTTTAAGATAATAGATAAATTTAAAGCTTCTGCTTTCGTAAAACTTGGGAATTAAAGGAATGTCGTGAAAATTTCCTGCCAAATGCTCTTTGTAGTTTGCAAGGACAGAGTAATTGATTTTTCTTGCAAAAACGAGGAAACTTTTCCCGTTATATTTGGTCCACCGCGTTGAACTTCACCTGCTTTCAGTTGTCAGTGCCATAATCACACGGCAAGGAAAATAGTTAACCCAGAAAAACTTTATTTATTAATTAAAACTTCCCTTCCATTTTAGACTAACAATGATTTGATAAACACGTGCATTTTTCCAATATTCTATTTATTCGCTGGCATATTTGTACTTTTAAAATTGATTCAATTTAGCGTGGGAATTGTTCCTTGGTTGTGAAATTTACTTTAAAAAGGCGAACAAAATTTTCTCTCCATTATGTTTTCCATACTGCTCTTTTCCGATATTTCGTTTCACTTTAAAGGTTTCGAGTTATCGTACCGTGTATTTCTGATAAAAGTTGTGTCATGTCAATATGTACCAAAGCATTAAAAAGTGCAGTGAATACGTAGATGTCGAAGCGCGATCTTATACACTCAGAAGATATTGTGTCAAGGGAGTCTGGATTCAGGAACCGGAAACGATATCTACAAGAAAACGTTTATTTTAAATGAAAGATGACCGTGGTGCAAAAAATCAATTGTATCCAAGGTTCACGCTTTTCGACACTCGATACAAAATTCTATTAAAAAGAGTCGAAACTCGTCGAGGAATTCGAATATTTTATGCGGAAAAATTATTTACGCGCTTATTACTTTCATAAATATTATGTAAATAATTTGCATATCTTTTATTGCATTCGTATAAATTACCGCTTATTGTGCACTAGCAACAACAAATGTAGCAATAAGAGATAATTCGTGATTAATATGAAATGCGCCTGCTGCTTTGTGACTTACAGCATGCTATCGCATGCTGTTTTATACCTTTCCGAGTTGAAACTTTAAAAGTCTCACTTTATGACCGTTAAAATGCGGAAAACTGTAAATCCTGAAAAATATTTCCTTACGTGTTTTTACTACTGACTGAGTTAATACCTCCACTTGACCGAATATAAATTGGTTGCACGAGTAGATCCCCGTCGTTTAAACTATAACCGTTTAATTTGCATTTGCATTTTTAATTTCTTGGTCGTCTTAAAAAACGTTCATTTTGCCCATTTTCAGATATGCAGAACGCGAGAAAAAACAAATAGCATTTTCTTCTTCCCTTGTTATCGCATTTGTTTCTAACTTTAGAGTAATATTTCACTCCTGATTGTGGATTTAAGTGCTTTACTTATGCTGAGGTTCAGAAAAAGACGCCAACATTTAAACATGAAAAGCGTCCTAATTTTTCTGAAGATATCTTTAAGCTTTTACTAGCTTGCGGTTTATACCAGAACCCTTTCGGCTATTCCGCCAAATCAATCCATTACCAGCATTTAATCTTTCCGCAAATATTCGAAAATTCGCCCGTAATCAGAAACGCTATATTTAAAATTGGCAAAAAATAAAGTGTTGGTGTAGACGTCGGTTTTGCGGATATATCATATGCTCAATTTACTGAACGATTTCGTGGTACTTACATATTCCATTTACTTTTGCTGTTAAATGTAAGCTGCCGAAAGGAGTTTCCCGTACATGTTTATCAGGAATTTGAACGCGCCATTTGCTTGTCAAACCTTATTATTATTAATATATAATTTTAGAGCCATTCATCTCTAGCTTATGTTTGCGTTATTCAAGCACGATGATTAAACAGACTTATTATGTTTGATCAGATGTATTACGACGTTTGTAGACGTTCTTTTGATAATCATTTAAAACTTAAATTAAACTGGCCGTACAAGGGACCAGAAGGAAAACTATTTAATATTATTAGAATTGGTGTAACGGATGTAGCGGAGGTTTTTGAATTACAAGACTTGAATTTATTAATTTTCTGTGTTAAATTGAGTTTGCGCAGCTGTTTTTAATTTTTAATATTGGTTTAATTTGTTTTTCTAGAAACTTTGTCTCTCTCGATAATTACATACATTCAGATTCTAAGAAATCATGGCTGTTATTTTAACTTTCTTTTGGTACAAATTAATTATTTAGATCATCGTACTTTGTTTCCTACATTCGCACACTTCTGATAACTGATGGTTGTCCTTTTGCTGTTTGTCCATAATTTTTCTTTTTATTTTGTTGAGGGCTGCTTTAAAAAAATTAAGATTACTCATTAGAACTAAGGCGTTTATTCTGTTGTGCAGCTGTCATCATACGTTTAAGTCGTCGTTTATTTTAATTAGATAAAAACCAGAGTAGAAAGATAAAAGCAGCTGTGCCGTAAAAGAGCGTAAAGTGTTCTATGTAATCATATAAAAGTTGGAATTTTTGGTCCAATAAAAATATGTGTTTATAGCAGGCAATTCTTTACTTCATTTCTGAGATATTTTATTGAGATTGAACGCTGTTACCACCCTGAGCCCAAAGCTCTACAACTACACTGGTCGCCACAGAAAGCACAATGGATTGCACAGTTTAGTTTAACAGATTCGTTACGTAAGTTTTGGGTCTCGGTTTTCCCAACTCAATTCGCAACCCTCGCAGTAGCGGTTCTTAAAAGAGAAAGTCTGCACATAGATGCCGAAGAATAATTGTGTGTATTCGAATACATCCTTGATGACGAATTGAAATCACCAATTTGCGTAGATTATTCAGGATCGCCTAGTTTTCACTGTCAAATTAGAAACGGCGAGCTTGTTGTCTGTAGTGTATGAATATTAACGACTGTTGAGACCCTTCAAGGCTTATTCCTCGGTCAATTAGAATTTGTATTGTTTACATTACGAAAAATTGTTGTATAACTATAGGTCGGATTTCTATGCAAATTTCACTTAACCAAACTCAAGTACGAACTCCTCCTTAAATGCCGTTTATTGAGGGTTACTTAGTATTTCTCCAATTTAATCAGAATTTTTAAATCACCCTTATTCCTAATTGCGGTTTTGATTTTAATCTTAACAGGAGTATTTCCTTCAATCCGTCGTACTTTTAATGAATCAAATTGTAGTTTTAGTTTTCTGTACGAGTTTTAATAAAGGAACTTCCATATAATTCGAGATATTTTAATTTTAATAATGTGTTTTTCTGCAGAGTGCTTAAATACGGTGCAAAAACTTATAGTAGTGGAAGGAAATAACAACAGATATTTTTATGTCTCGGTAGAAAGAATTGAATATTTGGTCCTAAATCCTAAATACATCGGAGTTTGGATTCGTGTCGAATCGAATTTTTTGCAAGTGATCGCACTAGTGTTGACGACCTGAGTTGGATTTAAAGCTTAGGCATTTCAGAACCTACATTGATTGGAATTTTGATAACCGGGAGTTTGAGGTAGGCATTCTTTCACAACTTTTAGGTTGCGCTTGTGTCGGATTAAGTTCAATTTAATCGATATTACGCGAGGTCGGTATTTTATTATATCTTCGTTTTGGTGTTTTATTGGAGAAATCCCTACGTTTTACGAGGCCTATTTATAATTTAGCCGTGTCGAAGGTGAAATCCGATAGTGGTATCAAATGCGTTATATTCAATTAGTCAAACGGTACTTCCGGTGATATAGTGAGGATATCAGATAGTCAGAAAAAGCAAACGTACCGCCCTTATCATTTATCTGCACGTGCGATGACCCAATCAATCACCAGGTAGCTTCATGTGCGAAGACATAAACCTAGACTGGCAATGACCTCGACTATCATTGAGCGTTTTTACGAGCTGGATACGAATGAAATTTAAGTATGCTTTCGTTATTTTGTGGCATAAACTCTATGATTTATGGTTACGAATGACAACGGTGTAAATGTCGCATTTTATCTGGCCACGTTAGCGGTTGCGTGAACCACACGGACTTGACAATCTACATACACTCGCCTCGCACACTGGAGACCTCGTAAATCACCTTATAATCGCTTAATTCAGACTCACTCGCTAAACTACTTCATTCCACATACACGGGCTACCACCTATTTACATTCATCAGCCCTAATTAGCAGTCGTTCCTCCGCTATAACATAATTAATAAAAAATGCCAGGGCCCTTTTAATATTTAAATGACAACCTAATAACTACCTACCTGTGAGACCTTAATCACTTTTAACGAATTGCTTCGTTTAAAAGCTGAAATTATTAAATTAAACTTTTTCGGGGTTTGTCGTAAACGTTTTTACAAGGTGAGAAAAAAGTCGAGAGATTTTAAATTTCTCATTACCCCAAACTTATTCGTCAGCTTTTTTATTTTATCTGATATTATAATGCATAAAAACGGCATGAATTACTTATTTCGAAAAACGTCAATGTTTTTATCAACCGTCACTGTTAAGCATTTACTTAGTCAGCAACATTTGTTATTCAAGTTTTCCACGCTTACCACTTTGTTATTTACAGTTAGTCACCTTATTACTTAAATAAATCAACATTTTTATATCACAGCACCTCCACCATAATTTTCCTTTAATTTAACTTCAATTAACACCAATTCAGTTCATTTTACAACCATTTAAAGTACTTCAGTAGTTTTATGATGTAATTTATTTAAGAAATTAAAACCAAAATAATTCCCAATAATTTCTATAAAAATTATAGATAAATCATTTGAGGAATTCCGAAAATATATTTCAGAATTCGTAGAAATCTTTAGGACTTTGTCAAAAAAGTTTTTAAATTTCCCATTTCATAATTTAATTTAAGAAATCAAGTTAGAGCAACATCTAGAAAAATCGGCAAATCAATTGAGGGATTCCTTAAATAGGTATATTTCAAAATTCGTAAATCGTTAAAAAATAAAGGTTATTGCATATTTCGAAAAGGTCACACTTACTTAGTAGTAACATTTGTAGTTTAAGTTTTCCATGCTTACTATTTTATTATTTAGTTAATCCATTTCTTACTTAAGTAAATTTATTTTTATTATATCACAGCGCCTCCACCATAATTATCCTTTTATTTCAGTTAACCTTAATTAAGTTACTTTCACAACCATTTAAAGTACTTTCAGTAGTTTTAAATTTCCCATTTTATCATTTAATTTAAGAAATCACGTTAGGCTAAATTAATTGTGAGTAATTTCTATAACAATTATAGGCAAATCAGTTGAGGAATTATGAAAATATATTTCAGAATTCGTCGAAATTAGTACTTTCAGCTAGGTACTTCAAATTTACCATTTCGATGTTTAATTTAAGAAACAAAATAATTTATATAAACATTATAGATCTATCAGCTTATGAATTCAGTTTTACATTCATGAGCAACAAATCCCTAAAATAAAGTTCCGAATCGCTAGAAATTATTGGGAAATAAAGGTTATAATTAAGGACACTAAATTAGGCTAAAATAATTGCGAATAATTGTTGTGAAAATGATAGACAAATCACTTGATGAATTCAGTTTTACATTAAGGAGCAACAAATCCCTACAATAATTTTCACAATGTGTCTAAATCGTTGTTATCTGAAAGTTTATGTGATAATTTACGAAACTAAGTTAGGCCAAAATAACTGCAAGTAAATTCTATAATAATAATTCTAGGCAAATCAGTTGATGAATTCGATTTGCAGTCAGGAGTAACAAATCAGTAAAATAAATTTCAGAATCGCCAGAAATCGCTACCCGAAATTCTTCTTATGTAATAATTTAAGCATCTATAATGGCCGAAAATAATTGGGAGTAATATCTATTAAAATTATAGGCCAATTAGCTTACGAATTCAATTTTAGATTCAAGAGCAACAAATCCCTAAAGTAAATCTCAGAATCGGTCGAAATCATTAGGAAATAAAGGTTATTATCTGAAATACAACTTATGTGATCATTTAAGACACTAAATTAGGCCAAAATAATTGTGAGTAATTTCTACAAAAATTATATTCAAATCTAGTAATGCAGTTTTACAATCAAGAGCAACAGATCCCTAACATAAATCTCAGAATCGGTGAAATAAAGGTTATTATCTGAAATCCATCTTATGTGATAGAAACCATTAAAAGGCCCTATTTCAGGAACTTCTTTCTTATCCTTGAATAATTTGAAGGAAACAATATCCAAACGACTAGTAGCGTATCTTCTTACTTCCCTATTAAACTTGTGTAACAAATTTAACAAACACTGTTAATTTGATAAGATCGAGGAGTTTACTCGTAACCTGAAGCTTAAGCCCAGATGCTTTCTGAAATCAACACCCTGTACAAGGCCCATGAGAGGAATCAGAGACCGGAGCGGAAATTCGACTCCCAAGAGCAGTCACTTCTCCCGGGTAGTAATCGCCTCCTAGAGATAGCAGACCTCCACGGAAGAAATCCACGCGTTGAAAACTTCGTAATGTTAGTTTACGCTGATCTTACGCGACAACCAGCTGTTGTTTTCGCATACAACTGGAAAATATTTTATTTTCTTTTTTGTTTTTATTTGGTCCCGTGCGCTTCTGGAAATTTATAGAACTGTCTATAAGTATCATAGAAGAAGTAACAACTGGACACTTCTAATAAACAGAAAATTAGTTGGGTTTACGTAGAGATTTCTTAGTTTCTGGTTGTGTCGTCTGGTGAAATTAAATCATTTCTAGGATTTGCTAGGGTTTCCAAAATGTTAGGAAATACTTCTGAAAAACGGGCTGCAAAATTGAGGAAGAATTTCAATCATTTTTATATTTCAGTGCCTGGAAACGATTACAGAAATAATTTAAGGGAGTAAAATCAAAATTTCATATGTCTGTCCAATAAGTTTCATTTCAAGCCGCTCTACCGAAATATGAGTCGAAATATCACCAAGAATATATTACCGACCGTATTAGGATGAAAGGCTGAAATCAGAAACCGCCCGGCATTGTCATTTTATCCAAGATAGAAAACCTATAATGAAAGTGCAATTTTCTAAAGATCGCCTTCGTTTAGATTTAGATACGACGTTCCTATCATTTATGCTAATATAATGAAACAGCGTTGCCCTAACAATAACTTTTTGCATATGGAAGACATTTTTTCTTCCTTTAGGTTTAATATGCACTTACTCGAGCACTTTACACGAATTATTAATATTACATTACCTCCTTCTCTTCAGGTCACAATCACAGTTAAGGACCTTTTAATTTTTACGGTTTTAATATCGCATCTTTAGACATGTTTTATATTATTTTCTCAACTATCACCAATAAAATTAGTGATAAATAAAATAGATTTGAGGAACCGATAACCAAACTATTATTGCTAATCATTTATTATCAGAAACCATGCCACCTTTTCAATATAGACCCTTACTAAGGGAAGCTGCTAGGATTTATTTGAAAATTTTAAGCTGTGTCGCTTTACACTGACAGTTATCTAAACCGATGGACTGTAAAATCACAGCGCGTTAATCCCCTTGTATTAATTAACACCGGGATTTACGTACATCGCCACCATCAACCAATTAAAATCAATTCCTAAAACCGTAATCTTCCAACTTTATCAACAAGTTGGATTAACCTACTTTTTTAATTTTCATATCTGATAATTTTATTCTCATGTCTATAAATATAGTTGACAGAAAGCAGTTTAGCACCAAATTACTTTAGGTTAGGAAATTAATAACGCTGAGAATGCTTAAAAAATATTTGTTGTTTGATGAAAGAGGAAGAACAAATAAAGCTGAAGATATTCAGATGGACGATATATGTAGATAACCATAAATTTTTAAAAATCTACGAAAATCAGAAGCTTTCCTTATTTGTATTAATTTCTAATTAATACATATTTATTTGTTTGTCAGAATTCGAAATTTCGCCGGTTCCATGCTTAGAAGATATTTATAATCCTCGTTAAGATGTTGCACCAAAGTAGTTTGTTTTGATAAATGTAGCAGTTTATATAAACGTATCATAAACTGTAACCAGTAAGAAAACCGCGCTGTAAATGGATTTCAGCACCACATACGTAGCTTATTTTTTTGCTGAAAAACTTTTTCTACTGTTTGCCCATATAGATAAATAATTAAGTTTCTTAGTTATAAAATGTTTACTAAAAACTCTTGGAGTTGCATTAATTTCGTTAAAAGACATAAACTGTAACTACAATAAACTTCTAACATAAAATACATGTACTAACTCTTTACATGCTAAAACTATCTCTACATTCGCACAAGAAGGCACACAGTAAAACTCAATTATGTTACAGAACTGCATTCCACTTAAGGTACGGATATTCATATGAGTCAGTTTTATTTTCATGCTCATCTCATAGTTACCAAGAAAACTTTGTTTGAGAGTCGAAATAATTTAATGGCTATACTTTATCTTTGCCCTTCAGTACCTTCCTAGCGTTTAGTGTGAGAGATTGCTTTGTTTATAAATTTTAATTAAGTTAGAATCTAATAAGTAGAAATTACCATTATAAGTATATATTTTTAGTAAAACTGTCACGATTCGAAATCATTAAAGTTAATGAAAAGGAATTAAGTTCTGATTTAACACGCCCTAAAATTAACGTCCCATAAGCTTTAGGGAAATTTCCAGGCATTGTTTACAGGACAGCTATTAAACACAGTAAATTTAGCAGATCTTCCGGATTTAAGAAATTTATCGATTTAAGCGTTAATTAAGGGGCAAACTGTTAATTAATAATACCTTGACTAAATCTAAATAATACCATAAATAAATCTAAACGGTCGTTAAAATTCACATTAAACTTAAAATGGCCATTAAATAGTAAAAGGGTTCACGTAAAAATACCAATTGGAATTAGTTTTGAATTTAGTGGATTTTTCAGATTTATACTGTTTATCTCGCTAGTTGAAGTAGTATAAACACAAGTTTTTGTTTAAAACCAGCACAATAATAACGATATATATTGGGAAATATGCAAAGTCGCGGAGTCCTCTTCGCGACTGCTTCCTGGCGTTCGTGTTTTAATTATTTCTACAGAAAGTTTAATTTCCTTTTCGAGAACAGTTCATTACGATGAGGAGAATCGAGAAAAGTTTTGGTTTATTCTTTTATAGTCGTAGTTGGCGTAGTCTAAGTTCATATATTTCCTTAGAGAATTCTGATTAACTGTTGTCTCAGCGCAGGCTTGTTTATACTTCAGAAAAGTTTGAATTTTGGCGTTCAGATAATTTTCTACCACCATCTACAGTGTCAATTTATTTTAGGTCACCTATAAAAATTATATTATATGGCTAAAGTTTTATAAGCCTTCGGTCGCGAGATTAACATAAATGATGTGGTTACGTGATAAAAATTATCGGGTAGTTTGTTATCGCACTAACAACTTTATTTTTTTTTTATAAAATATTTACTTACGGGAAAAAATAATAAAAATCTACGATTTTTTATTATAATATGGCTCTAAGATTTAAATAAAAAATCATGCAATAAATATTAAATGTAGGCAACTGAAAATTTCAGGAAGAAGGCGGGTTTCTAAGGCACCGATTTTATGAGCCATCAAAATGCGTATCTCGTTAATCAGGTTTAAGTTAGGCTGTCTGTTAATTAGGTGCAAGTTAGCTTGATCATACGACCATCTAATTAACAGGGACATTTTGACGGCTTGTAGAAAAAAATCCACGCCATCGTTGATGTTCTAATCTTTGCGAATCAATAAAAAATGTCGCAGTTTTTGTTGGAAATCTTTGGCGATTAAGGGTTGCGTTAACTAAATTTTGAGTATTTATCAAGCATCGCTGTTGTTTTATTCTTTACGAATGGGTCAAAAATACGGCAGTTTTTGTTTAAAAAGTTTAGTACTCGCTGATTTTTTATCTTTTAGAATTGATCAAGGAGAGTAAAGGTGGCAACTGTGTAAGACGGTCAGTGAAAGTGGTTCTAAACTAAAACGAACAAAAATCCATAGATAAAGCAAAGTTTAAAAATACCAAAGGAAATGAAAACGGAAGAGCTCAACAGCGATAAAATTAAAGGCATAAATAGGGCCAAAGTATCCTTTTTAAGAAAGTGAAAACGAAGCATAACTGTGATAACAACAAACTTATAAGTCAAGATCTGATAGCAACAGAAGTGACGTTGCCAGTTAGGTAAATCAAAATAAAAACAAAATTATAAAATGGATAAACCAATATGACAAGAAAGATTTTCAAAGAAGAAACAAGAAAAATTAAATGATAATATTGATCAAAAATTCTAAGAACAAATGAAGCTAATGAAAGATACTAAAAAGGAAAGAAACCTGAGAAGAAAGATCTTAGTGGTCTTCGGGATTACAACTCAAGAAGGAAGCAATTATTGGGAACTACAAAGAGAAATAGTAAAATACTATAAGAACAGAAATGAGAATTGATATAAAAGAAGAAGAGCTAGTCTTCATAAAGAAAATTGATAGAAAAATAAATGAAGGATCAATACTAATGGGATTAACAACCTACCGAAGAAAGTTACAAATTCTTACAAACAGAAAAAACTAAATGGGCCCAACATCTATTTACAAGAAGATTGCCCTAAAGAAGTAATAGAAGAAAGGAAGAAGCTAAAGCCAAAGCAAACAAGAAGGGAAAAGAAGCATACCTAAAACATGATAAACTAATAATAAACCGAATATGAAGGAACAGATGAAGAAGAAGAATGTGAGTCCATTATAGAAGATAATAATGCTTCAGAAACAGGAGAAGTTACCCAAGTAGGAGATAGACAAGGAAAAGAAAAAGTAAAACAAAAATAGACAAGAAAAAGGGAACAAACAAACTGGGGCCAGACGAAATAGAAGAAAATCAAAGAAATCCAAAGGAAGCACCAAACAAGAACGAAATACCGTTAATTTCTGAAACAAAATTAATAAAAGTACGAATGCAGAACAGAAATAATAGCAAAGATAGAAAACCGGGGAACAACTAAAGACGACGTTGGCAATGGAAATAGGAAAAGAAAAAAACAAACAAGCGGATAGATCGGCCAAACAAGACCAGTAAAGACAACGAAAATCCAGGAGTTGGAATCATAATAACGGAAGTAATAAACAAGAAAATTACGAATTGGAGCCCAATTTAATCACGGATTATGGACATAGAAATAGACACGGGGATAAAAATAGAATAATCTAAATACAAAGATAGTAGGTAGCAAAATAGTGTAACGAGATGCGTCAGCATTGGCCTTCAATAGAAGTTTCTGGTGTTAACGAGAGCGATCGAATATGCGTCGTCCGCTGCTAGAAGTTTCTACTGCTTTCGCGTGTGATCAAGAAGCCCCTAGAACTCACTGGATTGGAGGCTTGCCTATATATACGAGTTAATATAAATGTACGTGAATATAAATGCCTTCCTAACTTGTATAATAAATTAGTTAGTTTACTGATATTAATATTAGTGTTGTGTTTTCGTGTTAAGTGTTATTTCGTGTTTCTTCGTTGTTTAATAATTTTAATATTTTTTGTCAATAAATAATTCACACTCCGAACCGAAGTTTTAAATAAACGTTTTAAAACCGTTACAATAGTAACGCTACTCTATACCACAGAAGTCTTGACAACTTTACACATAAACAGAAACTGACCGTTACAGAAATGAAATTTCTACGTAAAATATCAACGTAACCAAGCTCAGCTGAAAGAGAAAAGAAGAAATTTAAAACTTAAAACAAGAACCAATAACAAATAAGTTAGAAAAGAAACAACTAAATTGGTATGCTCACGTTTACTTAAAATTTCAGCATATTTCAGCTTTCTCGGTTTATCGCTGACGTTTTAATCTTTACGAATCAATCAAAAATGTTGCAGTTTATTCAAGAGTTCTTGTTAATTATAACAACTCAATTATATTAATTAAAATGTTCTTAGCTCTTTCAGTCATTGCTGAAATTTTCATCGTTAGGAATTAATCAGAAAATGCCACAGCTTTTGTTCGAAACCTCTTGGCAGGTGAAGCAACCTTTCTATATTAATTAAAATTTCAATATATTTTCAGTTGATAAGTTTCACTGGTAAAATACGCGTGTGTTAAAAAAAACATTACATGTTCAAAATTTAAAATACCTCCGAGTAACTATAAAAACTGAAGGAGTTTCGTAAGCTAAAGGAAAAGTAAACGTATTATCGGATATTCAATTTAAATATTTCATCTTTCAGCAGTAGTGATTGGAGTATGCATCGCAATAAAGAGTGAATTGAAAGCGCGTTGATATGATAAAAAAGTCAATAAAAGTTAGTTGGTTTTTAAACGCATTCCTGTTGAATATGAATCAAGCTCTTTCATTAGGTGCTGTGAGATGATATTGTTTACACTGAAAATAAAACACGCTGCCGCATCGTGGGGACAAGCAAGATTTCGCTTCAGCCGAAAACAGGCTCAAAAGTGCTGAACAAATACTTTATTCACCATGAGCAAAATGCTTATTATAGAGGTAGATGGAAAATGATAAAGGGCTTATGTTGCTTTCGTGCGCTTTATACTTTTATTGACATTTTATTTTGTTTCACCTGATTTTGGAAATATAAAAATACTCTTAAATGTAAAAAGTATACGATACTGAGACGCTTATTTAACAAGCAAAATTGTAAGCGTTGCCGATATATTTACGAATAAAAATATCGTACTTCTGACTGCCATTAAAATTCGAGACATTTGATCCTGATGCACAGACATCACTTTACTTAATGGACTTCCTACCACGGGATCGAGACCGAAGTTAATGCTGTACGCGTAGCAGTATTTCAATTTCTGTACGGCTCTTCTGCACTTGGGATTTTACTTTCTATTGCAGTTTTTGTTGTCTCTTGACAGTTTTTATAGTCCCACTGGACCTTTTCTACTACACTAAGTGCGCATTTACATCAAGGTTTATTCCTAAAACATTTTACAAGCGCTGTTGTGGGTTACTAAAAGTACTTTGATCTCCACCTAAATACTCTAAAAATTGTTTCGTTAATACTTTATTTCTAACTGTTAACAATCGGTTTTATTATATCACACAACATATTAGTATAGTAAATGTTTTTGTTTTTTATTTAACTTAAGAAGAATAAATTATATTTGAATGCTTAGGATTTTTATATAATATTTTCAATGTTAAATTTTGAAAGTTATACCAGGTATGTTTGTATCGGAAAACGACTACAAAAGGTTCTTATGTTCAATGTTCGATCGTTCTGTCGAAAATATACAATTTTAGACCTGAAAAAAGTATTTACAAAAATAATCGAGACAAAATCATTAGTTTGGGTGCGTTTGCAACGTACATTGACGAACAGGTTATCGTGTTCATTATATTCAAGGGCTGAAAAGGGATTTTGCAAAAATAATCACAATCCGAACCTGAAAATCACTTTGGAACTTATTCCAGGTGAATTTGCATCGGATACTGAAAGACCTGAAAGCCTGTCGTGTTTGGCGTTCAAGTGTTTTAGCGAAAAATCTTGAAAAACCTATTTTTTTTTAAATATTTTCAAAATGAATCGAGAACCCTGAAAATCGTCTCTAAAGTTATTATGGGCGTATTTCCACAGAAAATTAAAACTAGAAGCCGTATTCCGAGTTCGAGGGTTTCATTGTAATTGATTTTTCAAACAGAGGGAAAAACGATTTTTCCAAAATAATTTTAAAAGCAACTGAAATATGAATCTGATAATCATTTTGAAAATATCTCAGATGGGTTTGCACCAGAAAGTTAGGAACAAAAGGTTTTCATGTTGATGAGCATTTGAGAATTCGGTCGATCGATATTGGTTCCAAAAAAAATCTGAAAATTATTCAAAAGATTATCCTGAGGGGGTGTGCTTCAAAAAGTGAGAAATAAAAAGTTTCCATGTTCGGCATTCGAGTTTCATTGAAAAAGTCGATTTTCTAGGAAGAAAAGAAATTCAGAAAAATTGAAATACGAATCTGAAAATAATCTTAAAACTTATGCTGGGTGGGTTTTCAACAGAAAGTGAGGAATAGAAAGTTTTCGAGTTCGACGTTTAAGAATTTTATTGGATTTTCAGACAGGAAGAAACCATTTTTTCAAAAGATTTTTCAAAATAATTAAAGTACGAACCTGAAAAATATTTTGAATGTTATCCTGAATGCTTTTGTATCAGAAAGTGGGGCATAAAAAAATTATATGTTCGACGTTCAGATGTTGTACAGAAGAAATTGATTTTTCGGACATCAAAAAATGATTTTTCCAAAATATTTTCAAAAATAATCGAATAGAAAGCCTCCGTGTTTGGCATTCGAGGATTCCATCTAAAAGTTCCAGTTTTCAGGCAAAATTTGTCCAAATATTTTCAGAAATAATCAAAATTCGACTAGTTTCCTAAGATATCCTGGGGGAATTTCCAGTGGAAAATCAAATGTATACATAAGCTGGCTGTATTCGACGTTCGAGCATTGAATCGAAAAAGTGACATTTCCAAAATAATTTCCAAAACAACCGAAATACGAATCTGAAAATCATTTTGAAAATCTTAGATGGGTTTTATTAGAAAATAAGGAATAAACGATTTTCCATGTTGGGCATTTGAGCGTTTTGTCGAAAGAATCGACCTTGGTTCTGAAAAAACTATTTTTCAAAATATTTTCAAAAAGAATTGAGACCCAAATCTGAAAATCATTTTAGAGAGTTGTCCTAGATGAGTTTGCACAAGAATGGGGGGGGGGGAATAGAAAGTTTCTGTGTTCGGATTTTTCAGACAGGAAAAAATAATCAAAATCTGAAAAACAATTTGAAATTTATCCTACTTAGGTTTGCATCAGAAATTGAGGTATTGAAGGATCCCATATTAGAACTTGGAATGTTGTATACAAAAAGTTGTTCCAAAATAATTGCGATACAAACCTGAAAATCATTTTAAAAGTTATCCTAGGTGGGTTTTCGTTGGAAAATGAGGAATATAAAGTTTCCATATTAGGCTAGGCGCCCGAGAATTGTGTGGAAAGAATCGATATTTTCAAAAGTAACAAAAAAGAAAATCTAATAATTGTTTTGAAAGTTATCCTGGGTGCCCTGGGTGGGTTTCCAGCGGAAAATGAGAGACGAAGTTTGTCGTATTCAGCGTTCAAGCGTTGACTTGAAAGTATTGATTTTTAGGCAAGCAAAAAAGCGATTTCCAAAATATTTTCAGAAATTACCGAAATACGAGTTTGAAATTTTTTTTGAAAGTTATGTTAGATGGGTTTGCATCAGAAAGTGAGGGATAAAAGGTTTCCTCGTTGCACGTTTGAGAATTTTATGAAAAGAAGGCCGGAAAAAATTTTGACAAAATTTTCGAAAATAATCGATATACGAACTTGAAAGTTATCTTGGGCATTTTCAGCTGAAAATTTTGGATAGAAGTTTACCGTGTTCGGAGTTCGAGGGTTTTATTGCAAAAATTGATTTTTCAGACTAGAGAAAACGATTTTGTCCAAATAATTTCAAAAATAATCAAAGTATGAACCTGAAAATATCTTTGAAAGTTATCTTGGACGAGTTTTCAACGGAAAATGAAAAATAGAAAGTTTTCGTGTTAGACATTTGAGAGTTTTATCTTTTTCAGGTCAGAAAAAAACAAATTCTTGAAAATATTTTCATAAATAATCCACATACTTACTTACTTAGTCGAATCCTCTTTTACCGGTTAGGGTGTCGAGGTTTTCCCATCTTCAGCTATTGACTGGTTGATGATAGAAGTTGCGCCACTTTTTCCTATCTAGTAATAATAATAATAATATTTATTTCAGCCAGTAGGAAAATACATACATTTTATGGCCATGTCAGAAGAACAATTACATTAAAAGATAATATTGTATAAAAAATAACAAAAATTTGCAACAGCAAAAAGAGTAAAAGTAGATACCTAGGTATTATTATGGTAAAAAAATTCGTTCATTGAATAAAAGCAGTTTTGTTCTAAAAAGGATTTCAGTTTGTTTTTAAAATTCAACAAGGTATTACTCGATTTTAAAGAGGAAGGCAAATTATTATAAATTTTGCTGCAGGCATAAAAATGACCTCTTTCATATAAAGCAGAGTTATGTAGTTATGTTTACATAATACAATATTCTCCTTAAACCTGGTATCAAATGTATATCAGCATTCTTAACAAATATAGAAAAATTCTTAAAAACATGTACACTATATTTGTAAATATAAAGTGAAGTTAATGTTAATATGCCAAATTTAACAAAATACTATCTACATGATTCTAGGCAGTTTAAATTAAAAATCAATCTTATTATGCGTTCTGTCGGAGGACACAGAATTACCCCATATAATAATATTGTGAATAAGATAGGGATAGACCAAGCATAATAAATATTCAGAAGACCCTCACTAGAAAGGTTATTTTTTAGCGATTTAATAGCAAAGAAAGAACTATTGAGTTGCTTACATACAGTCAACGTGTACATTCCATCTAATGTTCTCATCTAGAGTAAAACCTAGTAATCTAACAGTAGAAATATTGTGTAGGTCTTCCTCTGGGCCCTTTTCCGTATGTACCGGCCTGCCATGTTGCCGTGTGTCGTCCATCCCGGCAAGGTGTCCTAGCCTTCGCAACCGATTTTGCCCAATTACTTCGGCGATATGAGATCAGAATACCGACCATTGGGTTTAATGTTCCTTCTTGCGTCAGACCCTGGTGTACTCGTATTTCAAATGATGCAGATTCGTTATTACGTGTTCTGCCTAGGCTTTTGTCAGTGTTATACAGGCTTTTGATTGCTCCTAGGAGGTTTCTGGGAATGTTTCTATAATTTAATATTTCCGATATGTTTTCTGTGTTGACTTTATCGAAAGCTTTAGTTAAGCTAATGAAGTATACGCTTTCTTATTATATTTCAAGGTCTTCTCAATGATGTTGCAAAGTGAATGTTTGATCGTATATGCTTCTATTGGGTCTAAAGCCGCTTTGAGTTTCTTCCAGATGTTGCTCTAGGTTTTCTTGTAATCTGCTTTCTAATATTCTTTGATCAAGTTTCGCCATTACACTAAGTAGAGATATGCTCCTGTAGTTTTTGCACTCGCTATGGTCTCCCTTCTTATATATTGGTATTACTACTAATACTTCCCAGTCCTTTGGTATTTTTTGTTGTTTCTATATTAATCCAAACAGCTTAGTTGTTAAATGAAGTGCTTCTTCTCTTATATTTTTAACCATCTCGGGTGTAATTTAATCATACCCTGTCGCTTTCCTTACTTTTATTTTCTTAACTCCTTTTATCTTTTTATCTATTGCTTCTGTATATGTTTCCCCACTCGAGATGTTCTGTGTATTTCCTGTCGTTCCTAAGTCTGTTGTAACTAACTCCTGAAAGTATTCTTGCCACCTTTCCACTTTTTGTTCAACTGTAACTACACTACCTGGCCTTGTTTATCTTGGTTTTGCATGCGTTTTAATACTTTATAAAATAGTTTTTGGTTTTCGTTTTTATTTCTTTCCATTTTCTCACCAAAATCCACCCACGCCTTGTGCTTTTCCGTCTTTAACTCATTTCCTTTGTATTTTGTAGGCATTATATGTTTCCGGATTTTTGTATTGCAAATATTTGTTCCACAATTTTTTATTTTGTTTTACTTCGCAATGATCCATATACGAATCCGAATATCGCCTTGCAAATTATTCTGATCGTGTTTCCAGTGGAAAATTAAACATAGAAGATTGCTGTAGGTATTTAGAATTCGACGGTTTTATTGTAAAATTTTTCAGGCAAGAAAAGACGATTTTAATATTTAGAAGATAATAACAAAAACGCAGCTTAAGGATAATTTGTCCGTACTATTTTTAATTATGTGACTCTAAATTTTGTGACAGGTTGGTGCTTATGTATATGTTTTTATTTCTTGTTTTTTGTTAGAATTACGGTTAAGGACTGAAAACTGAATATATCGGATTTCTTCCGTTTGTACTTGTTTTGTAGAACAAAAAATTAGATTAAAACAAAATGATTTTTCAGGCAAAAAAAGAAATTGAAATATGAATCCGAAAATTATTTTGAACGATATCTTAGATGAGTTTGCATCAGAAAGTGAGAAATAAAAGGTCTCCATGTTGGGCATTCAAGAGTTCTTACAAAAGAAGACCGCAAAAAATTCTTGAAAATATTTTCAAAAATAATAGATATAAGAACCTGAAAATCGTTTCCTGGGCGTGGAAAATGAAGCATAGAAGTTTGCCGTATTCGAAATTCAAGGGTTTTATTGGAAAAGCTTTTCAGGCAAAAGAACACGATTTTTCTAAAATATTTCCGCACATTATCACGAGACGAACCTGAAAATCGTTTATCAGTTTATTCCATGTGTGTTTACATCGTTCAGAGAAGGATAGAAGGTCACGTTGTTTGACGTTCGATTGAATAAGTCCGGGAAAATTAGGTTTTCGAAAATAATCATAACACGAACACGAACCTGAAAACCATTTTGAAAGATACTGAAAAATTGAAATGGTCGATATGTTCGACGTTCAAGTATTCTTTCGACAAAATCGATTTCTGGTCCTGAAAAAAACCAATTTCAGAAATAGAGACGTAGATATACGAACCTGAAAGCCAATTTGATATAATTTGGTGTTTGAATATTCTATTGAAAAAAATCAATACCTGAAAATTTGGAAATTATTCGACAATACTTGCCACAAACCTTCCTTTAGAGAATGCTGAGATTTACCCAATTTCAACCAAAAGAAGTGACCTAAACTTTACGGCGGAAGTCTTTCAAGAGGTTGCAGTAAAATACAGGAGAGGAAGTGGATGATAAACGTGGCACGTAAGGCTGTGATCATAAGAATAATTCGCTGGCAACTTGATGTGCCATAGTTTAATTAGGGGGGAGGATAACCGTACTTGAAGAATAAATAAGATTTGAGAGTTTTACTTGTTGAGTAATCTTTCTTTATCAGAATTTTATTCAAATTTGTGGAGTCTTATTAAATAAATAAATAAATCAGTAATTAAATAATTAATCGAAGATATACCAGGACTTCTTATATACAGACTCGTTTTATCTGAAATTCTGAAAAATAATCCACCAAGTTCTAATTTTCATTAGGACGGTTACTAACGAGTTAATATGTGTTCCTTTACTACAGATTTCTCGATTTCTACTAAAAAAAACTGCTGAATAGCAAGTGGCGTCTAGACTTGATATCTTAATTTTATAATTTTCGAACGCTTCACTAAAAGTTGCTACTAGAGTATTAGACGCGTCTGCACTTTACGGTTCATTTATCAATTTCTCGTTTTCTTTAAATAGCCAATTTTTAGCTCTCATTCTTATAATTTAGTTCATAGGACTCATTTTACGTTAGCTCATTAACTTATCCAGGACTTGTTTCCTGACGAGTGCACTCGAACAATCATTTAACATAAAATGTAGATTAGAATAAATTCACCTTTTTTACTTGGAAGGTATTTTAGTAAGCTTCTTAAAATTTCCGAGAAAAATAAGACGGAAATGACTAATAAAATTTTTAGTTGCAGTATAAGCTTTGCAAATAGTTTATTTTGCATTCCACTTTAAATTAAAGGTCTGCTATTTCGATAATGTTTAAAGTAAGGAAATTTAATTACTCGACTGCTTCCAGAAACAGATCGTTACAAAGACACGGTTTCTTTGTTATAAAATATACGATTGAAGGAGTGAACGCTTTTATAGGTGTTATAAATTAACAATAAAACCGTAAGAACACAATGACCACATCACAAGTCTGTCTATCTTAAAAGTGCAACGTTTCCCCCCGATTACTGACTGTTTCGAAAAGTTTATTGCACAGCTGGTTTTGACTTTTGGATTTTTAAAAGAACGCGTTTATTACACTCACAAAGTCGAGGGTTAATCCCGTTTTTAAATTCATTTAACGACGCTCGTAAAATCTGTTTCGCAAACTCTACACTTGTCATATAAATTACACCAATAAGATAAGATGATGAGTAAGGAATGACGATTTAACTGAAATAAGGAGATTTGTGAAAACAGACGCTATCTCGGGGTAAATTATGCAGTAGGAACGGATTAGAGTCGCGTCATGGGGGCACTCGCCTAAGCTCCACATAAACGTAGATTTTACACACACAATCTTAAACTCGAAAACAGTTAAACTAAAAAATTTATAACTCTTCGTTTAAGAACCAAAATTTTACTTTACTCGTTTTGTAACATATTTTAGGTACCTCAGTAGGAATATAAAACTACAGGAAGGAGGCTACATAAAACAGACGTGAGACGAAGATGGGTGTTGCATATGGCGGCTGAATATTTCCGGTATGTCAGTGGCGTACCTTTTAGAATGGAGAAGGGATACGTAAACCTTTAAATATAAAATATTCAAAGACGTAAACTAACAAAAAAGGTAGTAAAAGTATAAATGACAAAAAATTAGTAGCTGCAAGAAATAAAATATTATAATACTGACGGTTAAAACAGTTTTTTAAATATATAGTTTGCAAAGTTATAATCTATATAAAATAATATGTATGTCACGCCTATGATATTCACTCTCTTGACATTGACATTGAAATTATAACTTTGAATTGACTACAAATGAATCATACATGGGTGCTCAAAATGGCGACTTTCGTCGCACTTTTTGTATAGCTACTAGA
Organism: Melanotus villosus; assembly: GCA_963082815.1. Classification (NCBI taxonomy): domain Eukaryota; kingdom Metazoa; phylum Arthropoda; class Insecta; order Coleoptera; family Elateridae; genus Melanotus; species Melanotus villosus. Next base: position 36,383,325 of record OY720427.1, on the reverse strand, counting down.
GCGCTACACTCATTCCTGTAGTTTTATATTCAAAGGGTCAGACTGTAACATTAACCTCACTTTTTGTTCTTAACCTAACTTTACGCGGTGTGGCAGTATGGCCAAGACAAGAGCGCCCCCTTAGCCCCCGGAGAACCATACACCAATATAACTCATGGTACAGCTCATGGTACAATGGCCGAATTCCTACCTAGCTGTACCATACCTGTACGATTCCTTACCATTGTAACGACAATTTAACTTTATAAAAAAAATTGATAAACGAAAAAATTATAGTTACAGCCAATGCTGGGTGGCCTAATAGTCCAGCCAGGACACAGAGTTCTAATATAATTTTTCTAACACTAATATCTTATACTGTTTCTATGGTGCATAAGAGCTCACTTGTTATGTTTCCTTTAAAATACGCTTTCTCTATACAATACGTCGTCAATGACAACGTATTTTATAGGCCTTTAAATACATCGTTGCCTAGCAATCTTGCATTTTGTGTATTATGATGCGTCGCAAATAATAATTTATTAAAATTTCTAATAATATGTTAGTGAAAGAAAATTTAAGATAATTAGTGTTAGAAAAAATCTTGAAGACAACTCGTGTTTTATAGTTTAATAATCTCGGTCTATCAAATCCTCGGCTCACTTCGTTCGCTCGGATTTGAACTACGACCTTGATTTTTAAACCTTCTATAAAACACTTGTTGTCTTAATAGCTATAAAACACAACGGAAACAATTTAAAGTATCTCTTATAATAACTAAAATTACATATCTCAAAGCAACTTTTGAAATCATCCAACAAAATACTAATTTGCATAAAATTACCAGGTACACAAAAAACACAAGTTAAGCAATCCCAAATAAAATAAATACCAAATACCGAAAGTAAAGAAGATCGATGTTAAATTAAATAACTAAAAACTTTAATAACACCAAACACGATCTTGATTACTTAAGGGTAATTAAACGATTAATATTAAACGATAAATATGTATAAAAAAATAATTATTACTAACTAATAACACTTACAAATTTACAAATCCGATACGCAAGAATTATAATGAGCTTCAAAATTCTTAATTCCTCTGTATAAGAAGCATTGGAGAACAGACAGTTGCTTAAAACACAAAATGAAGTTGGACCGACATTTTGATAATCTTCACTATTTCAATAATGGAAAAACGCTAACTACAAGTTAGTTAAATCGTCAGGAAATTACTGGACTTAAAAAAGGCTGCAACCACAGTACAAAATTAGTTACTGCTAAGCAGAAAAATAAGAAAAGAAAAAAATTCCTGGCCACTAAGTGAAAACGAATGAAGGCTTAAGACCAAAATCCCCTAATTAAAACTCCTTCAAAGAATTAGGAACCCATTCTTCAACCAAATCTAATCTATACTTCCAAAATTAGGAAATCCCAAAAGACATTCGCAAAATTAGCGAACTCAAAATTACCCTTCCGGACTCTTCGAAAGAAAACCAAGCAGTGCCGAATCTCTCAATTCTGCGCAGCGTGAACGGAAAATTTTGCTAATCCCATAAATTGCAAGGTACAGAAATGATATCCTAATCTGAACGTACACATTCGAAGAACATTCAGTTTCTAAGAAAATAAATTTTAAATAAATCCAACCAGAAATAAAACCAATTAAAAATCAAAATAATTAACCCCTCCCCCAATACATAAAGGAATAACAAAAGGAATATAAGATAGCTAAAGAATTAAAGAAAAAGCAGCATTTGAATTACTGAAATTACCCAATTAATATAACAAAAATTATTAACTAATCTGTCGCACAAAAGATCTAAATCAGCGAGCCGATAGATTAGCTAATCTCCCACAAACACAACTTGTATTTTAATCTACTCCAAATTGACAATCACAACTAAAAACTGCAGTAATTCAACACTAAGAAAGAAAGTGGAAATCGAAAATCAGGATTAGAATATAGAAAAAACATCTACAAAACAATCACAGAAGAAGGATTAAAGGAGAGACTAACACAGTAATAAGAGGAAAATTATCCTTTAACATAAAGGAAACATAGAGCTAAATAAACTATAACTACCAATAATAGTTATAAAAATTATGAGGAAGAAAAATGAATTAATTAACAATTCATAAAAAATTGTTACACCATGGGCTGTACCATGAGTTATATTGGTGTATGGTTCTCCGGAGGCTAAGGGCCCTAAGGGGGCCCTCTTGTCTTGGCCTCTTGGCCATATTGCCCCACCGCGTAAGGTACAAAAAGTGAGGTTAATATTACAGTCTGGCCTAGTCAAATACCTACTTACCTCCAAAGTTCTTGGTATTTACGTGTAAGATTTAATATTGCTTTAACAATCAGAAAGTATTTACAAATTCAAATCATTCAGCTGAAATATTGGAGATTCTTCAAGTCTGCTGCCAAAACTTCAAATTTCTAGAATAGGACCTAATAACTCTGAATTCAAGCTTAAAGGACGATTTGTTAAACCAAATTCGGTTTATCGTTGCATTAAGCTCCACATATTTTCTTGAACTTGAATTATGATTGAAAATGATTGTTTTGATTTACAAACTAACACACAACATTTTCTGTGGCATTCACGTGAGCGCAATCTTCCAGTTCAATAAATTTCAGACCTTCACCCACAATCCTTACAATCTACAATCATGATTAAAATTTCGGATTCACGTTTTGATCGGATTTGAATTTTAAGGTTTGAATTTTAATTATTAAAATAATTAAAATATTTCAAACTGTTAAATTTGGTATTTTCGTTAACTACGCACTTTTTTTACTCATTTAAGATTCTAAATTAATTTCACGGTTCTATCTGAAGACCTTCAATTTTCATCTTGATAGGAAAATAAGCAAAAAGATTCGTGTCCACCAAAATAAATCCAAGAAACTGCGTATTTAGAGAATCGAGCTTTCTTCTAATGTTTTTAAACGCAGTTGCTGTTTATACTGAAACAAACAGAAATTTCTTTAGCAAAATACCTTTTTAATTAAGGATAAAGAACAAGTTATTTATAGAAAGCGCTGTTGTGTTGAGGTATTTTCAATTGGCTTGTTATCTAGAAATGCACAGAATTTGTATAGAAAATGTTTCCTAGAAAAATCCTTTACGATTGGCGATGTTCATAAAGTTAACAAGATCACAATTTGCTATATTTATTTTAAGAAGGATACACTGATACAATTGAATTTAAAACCAAAGAAATTACAAACTGGCACGCATAAACAAAATGTAAAACATGTGCGTCTTAAGCAGGGAAGATTATTGGAGTCTTGTGGTTCCGAGAAAAGGAAGTCTGGAAATAGCTTTGCTTATGTTGGGGTTACCTACAGCTACCAGAATTATAAAGGTATAGTCAGAACAATGAGTAACGTCGACATAAACATCCTAATGTTACTTTCCTACTTTATTCCTGGCACAGCCTTTAAACTCGGTTCTTTATTTTTGAGATTAAACGGCAAACGTTCAATAAAACTGAATCTGATGTTCCTTCTTTAATAAAATTCGTTTTCATGTTGAGAAACTTTCAGGGACTTTCATGAATCAGGTAACTTAAAGAAAAGGTTTCAGGGACTGAAATAAATACAAAATTTCCATCCCTTATTTTACTGTGAAACTGATCTCTTATAAAAAGAATGCAAATTACTGACTTCAGTCATTTGTATTTTTCACTTGAAAAGAGAAATCTGATGCCATTTGATCACTTTCAATATTTTTGCTTCGTAATTTCCACGTCAGTTTGAGTTTTTAGGACGAAATTTTAATGCTGAATTGTCAGGGACAACAATTTAATTTGAGAAGCCAGGAAACAGCTGTTGCAAAAACAGTAATTAAACCTTTTAGTGCAACTTTATCATGAAGATTAACAAAAAATGAATACTCATTCCTGAAAATAGGCCACTTGAGGAAGATAACCCTCAGTACTTCAGTGATATTTACATAACTGAAACTACTTTTAAAAAGCTCAAAAGTTCGAAAGTGTTTGTTTATTAAATTCTGATAATTATGGTAATTTTATACTTTCATTGCAAGAAAGTTTAAGAAAAACTAAGGAACTCGGTTGAATCATTTAGTTTTGAACCTTTTACTTTGTAATAAAAAATTGTAAATTTGGTTAAATTGACGTTTAGTAAATTAGTTTTGAAATTGCTGAAATTATTCCAGAGAAAATTAGATTTATATCCGTCTTAAAATCTGTCGCTGCAACTTATTATGGATATTTTAACAGCTTGGATACATTCTTACGGCTTTAAAACGTCTAGACGACGGCGTGTTTTCTTTAATTATGTAAAATGGGTTTATTCTGAAATTACCTACGGATTTTTTATCTATCAAATGTTGTAACAGAAATTGTTAAAGAACTTGCTGAAATATTGGATGGCCCAGAATAATTTGGAACAACACGTTGTGTAACTTATAAAAACACATTCCCAAGACCTACCAAATGTAGCAAGTTAGTGAAAGATTAACTGGAGAACTCGATGAAACGAGATAAGTATCTAATATTGGTGGATTTGCAGGTTTGCACGTGTAATTATTTATTGTGTTCTTTTACTCAAACGAGCAATTTACAACTGGTGTTGAAACACCCCATGAAGAAGTATAAAAAAACCCATTCTTCTATTTTTTTGAAGATATGACGGAGAATTTTTTAGGCAAAGAAAGTTTGTTTATAATTGTCTGATTAGTCGTAATTAGAAATGGATTTTCCTGTTGCTTTTTTATTGTAATTATTGCCGGAATTTTGCAACAACTGCAGTAGCTTATGATTATTGCAAAAAAATCGAATACTGCGATATTGAGAAAGTATGGATATATCTGTTACATCGCCTTATCGACTAAGTCGATGTATCGAATTATTCGGCATATTCAGGGCCGGATTAAGCCAATCGGGAACCTTGAGCCAAATTAATCATTGCCCCCCTCCCTTACTTTTTAAACTGAACTCTATTTTTCAAAACAAAATTCCACTTTAAATACAAATATATTTATTTACTTAAATAATAAAGTGCGACAAAAATACTACTACTTATAATAATCATTATTAAAATTAATAATAACTAATAACATAAACAAATAAAATGAAATAAAATTCTACAATGAATAAACAAAAAACTAACAATAAAGAGACCTTTCGTGCTTTGGATGCAGCAAAGCGTTTGTTCAAACATGCAATTAATTTATCTATAAGAAGGCATATAATCTAACATCAGACGAAATGAAGGTGGGAAGGCCTTGCTACACGTGGAAAACAACACTGGAAGAAGATATAGAGCGATCTGGCACACCACAACAAACTTGGAAAGAGTGGGCAAGGAACAAAACTAGGATGAAGAGGGAAATTAATTGCATATGACCAAGAGAAGAATCTGACAACGAGGAAGTAGAAGTAGAGGAAGAAGATATAAATATCGAAGAACGGCGAAAGAACTTATACCACAATAATAATGAAAATAGAAACAAGGGAACAAGGAATACGTATATAAAATAGGTAATAATTAGCTAGAATAAAGTAACATGTAACAGGGCAGGCATGTCTGCGCTAAGGCGTTTAATACCATAGACCTAGAAAACTAGCGGCAATACTAGAAATAGTGCTAGTATAAGAGGGAAAAAGACTTGTTTAACCATCTCGGTCAGATATTCAATTCCCATTGAATATATGATCTACTAACTACCTTGCACTATAGAAGCGGTGTCTAGAGGCTAGCGTCACGGGCATGTTAACGTTATACAGTGCTCCCAATCCCCACCTATCACAACAAATCCCTCCACACCCTATTGGCATGGGGTGGGCCTGGCGTAATCCAGGATTGATCCACGGGGATCTGCTCCATGTCAATTGATGATGATGATGAAATAAATTAGTTATAGTTCTTTTGAGCAATCAGGTAATGCACTTCATCAATCACATGATCAACGGTCGGCGTTACCAATAGTGCGCGATAAAAAAAATGCAAAATGTAATTACTAAATATAAATTATTTTTGTAATTTTCTAAGATTACGCAGCCGTGTTTAATCACAGGGTCTATAAATTTTTGTAAATAATAAAGAAGTCGGGTTTTATTTTCCAATTTAGCTTATATTTATTTTTTGTAAAGTTGGTATTATTCTTGACGTGTTTATATTTGACTGGCAAAGTTTTGACAGATCGTGTTGTGTGTTATTATGTTATTAACGTTTTGCTGTAATCGGAATCCTCCGTATTTAACAATCATTATCTACTCCTATTTATTTTAATTTATAGTATCGTTAAAATCGCGATAGGAAACGAAAATGCGAACCTTGTTCATAAGAAAAATTTGGTTATAAAATTTGTGAATCGTTTGAAACTAAGTTGTGATGTCATAAAATTTATTGATGACGTGCATTACTTGATTAGCCAAAAGAACTATATATGTGTTACTTGTGTTAATTGCAAAATAAAGTGTCCTTTTCACACAAACTTTAAAAATTTTACGCTTTTTACATGAAAGTGTCCCGGTTTCTAAAATACAAAATATGGTCACTCTATGCTAGATGTCGTTGAAAGTCACACCAAACTAGGAAAAAATGGCAACAGTGCCAACCTGCACGCGCGCAATTTAAATTAACCATTCCCGATACCTTTCGATCACAGTATTGAAATTTTATTTAAAAATTGCAGTATTTTTCTAAAGGAATCATAAAGAAAAATTTTTAGTCGATGTTTTCCAAGTTCCTTTGAAAATTCTTCGTAAAATATTTATCAAATCAATCCATATATTGATTAAATCGCCTTGTCGAATAATTCCTTCATTTCATGATTCAACGCATTTCTTTCTTACAAAATAAGAATTTTAACGAATCATTTCATAAATAAGAAAAATCTTAAAAATATCGATTAAATCGATATATTACCAATAATTAAGTTCATACATCGATATTTTCGATACATTAGAATTTTAGAATTTCTTATCGATCGATATTCGATACAGATATTGTGAGAAAAAATCCCAGCCCTAGTTAAAAGAGATTCTGATTATCATGTAGTTTACTTAGGGATTGAGAAGGCGAATTCATCAGTTGAAGTGGATGGTCTACCGTAGCATGGTGTATCTTTAACGCGATCTCTACCTTCCTTGAAAATTCTGTACCACTTGAAAACTCTTGCTTTTGATAGAGTGTTATGACCTGAAGCATTTTGCAGCATTTCCAACGTTTTTGTAGCAGAAATTTCATTGCGAAAACAAAATGCAGGTTCTTTGCTCAGTTCCACTCACATTTTGAAAAATCGTAGAAGCATAAATTCTTTCCGCAAGAAAGTGGCAACAGCGCCAACCTGCACACGCGCAATTTAAATTAACGATTCCCGATACCTTTCAATCACAGTATTTCGAAATTTTATTTAAAAATTTCAGTATTTTTCTAGAGGAATCATAAAGTAAACTTTTTAGTCGATGCTTCCCAAGTTCTTTCTCCGTGAAATATTTATCAAATCAATCCATATATCGATTAAATCGGCTTGTCGAATAAGTTTCCGCTTTACGAAATAAGAATTTTAGCCAATCATTTCATAAATAAGAAAAATCTTAAAATATCGATTAAATCGATATAGCTATGTATTTCCAATAATTAAGTCGATATTTTCGATACAGACACGATATAGAATTTCTTATCGATATTCAATATTTATATCGATATTGTGAGAAAAAAATCCCAGCCCTAGTTAAAAGAGACTCTGATTATCATGTAATTTACTTAGGGATTGAGTAGGCGAATTCTAAGTATTTATGTAGGGTTATGGAATAAAGTAAAAAGTCGTCGATAAAACTACCAAAGTTTAAATGGCTAAAATTCAAGCAAAATTCCAGCAAAATGTGAAGTTTTGTGTAGCATCAGTAGACTAGTAATATTCAGTTAAAGACTGTAACGCTAAACATCAACTTTGAATACAACATTTTGGTATTTATGCAAGTGGAAGGATTTTTTTGTAATTTTTGTTGAAGCTTTGTAACTCGCTCTTACACAATTGCGGTAGTAATTTAAAATTCTCATTTTGATGCACGCGATGCGTCATTTTACAAGATGTACAGCGTTTGCGAGGTTGGAGGGTCTGTTGAAATAAATAAAGTTAAATTATGTTTTGGCTCACCGTTCTGGTTTTTAATTATCAAATGCAATTTTCAGGTACCTACCCCGGCTTTTCTTGTACATTTATGAAAGTTGTTGATGTGTGAGTGTACAAGAGTTCCGGTATGAAGTGACAGTGTATTCAAGGCGGTAGACCGAGCAATTGAAACGTATAATCACTTGGTGTCGTCGCTTTCTGCGAATATCTCTCTCGTCGACCTCAGTGCTTTAACATGGGGTGCCTCCCTAAGCTACCCCCTGGTGTACTCAACATGATTCTCCGACAACCCTCCCCTTATGCACTGCTAACCATGTGTACTTCACTGTTACAGGCAATGCAATTATGTTCAGAATCGCTACCGTTATAAATTATTGGGCATGTCCTTTACGACGCAAATTACATTTGTCAAACTTTCGACCGTTCTAACCTGATAGCAAAGTTTCCACAAACAAATTTCTACCATGGCAACGTGAATAGAAGGGTCCATAACGGTAGACATTAATATTACAACCGTTTTACACGAGATATTCCGATACATTTTTCGAATTGTTTACCGATTGTAAAACGCCTTATAAGCACTTTTGACAGCCACCATCAATATTAGAAGACAAATCGATTTAGGTACACGCAAGTTTGACAGTGTTGTCATAACATACTTCTTAGGCAATTTTTCTATTTACCTTCACACCCCAACATGCGGCTTCCATATTTATTAAAAATTTGCTAATTCTGGAAGATGCTCATAATTAAAACTCGAAGCAAAATGAATTATTTTCATTGCACTTAATCTTGAAAACGAATTCACGAACCTTTCTTTTCATTACACCGGATGACCAGATATAAAACATTTTCACAAACAATTATATAAAGAGCTTAAATTTGAAAGCAGTCAAAAACTATGTTTAAATAAATTCGTATTCCATTCACGGGTTGCTCCTGATTAAACTATAACAGAATGATCGTGATTAATGGCACAATGTACACGTAGGTTAAAAAACCAAACGACATTCGATTTCCAATACAAATAGCTTTCTGATGCTTATCACTTGACTAAAATTTTCACGAATCAGCTCACTTTTTTCGGTAGCAGATTAAACGAACGTGCAAGAGATTAAATTTGAGATAGTAAAGGTGAACATTTACTAGTTTGTTTAATTTTTATTTGCGTTACTCGTTATTTTCAGTGTCAAAAAATTACCCCACAGGAGCGAATCCTATAAAAATTTTATTTCAATAAATAAATTTGAAATTTGGCAATTTAATAAATAGGACTTATTGTTTTAATAGTTTAATTAGTACAAAATCAAGGGGCACTCACTGTTCACTGTACATATAATTAATTGCAAATAAAAAAGCCATATTTAATTATTTAATACAATCTAAAGCTCACGTCTCTGCCGTTTAGCGGTGAGAGGTGAGTTGGTAAGTAGCTAAGTTAAAGTTATCTCTCACGCACAAATATTTAATAATCTTGTTCATATAGAAGTGCATGAACTGCAACAATACAACAAACGAGAAAACCTAATTTTTGAAATCCGGTGGTCGCACTACGTATGACAATAATACCGGATACAAATAATTTGAAACAAAATCAGTTTTAAGGAAGTCCGGTCTGCTTCGCGACTGGTTGACACAGGTTTTAATCTCAGCTACTTAGCAGTAAACTTGTCAAAGTGATTTCCCCTAGATATCAACTTGGTAGCACCACGAAAAGCCCTTCGTTTCCGAATTCGCTGAAGAGTGTAAGGGTACTTTTTGGGGGCGAATCGGGTTGAAACTTTGGTGGAAACACTTTTATGATGTGCTAATAATACATTTGCAATATCAACTTGGTCGCACCAGGAAAAGCCCCTTTGCCAAAATCGCTCAAGAGTAAAGGGGTGGATCGAATTGAAACTTTGGTGGCAACACTTTAATGATGTGCTAATAATATATTTTCAATATCAACTTGGAAAAGGCCTTGGCCTTCAAGGATAATAATAAGCTGGTCAGCAAATTAGGCATACCCGAGTGAATCCTACAAAAAATTTATTTCTAAAAATAAATTTGACATTTGACAATTTAATAAATCTTCTTCTTCTTCTTCTTCAACATGATCCTTCTGCCCTTTACAGAGCGTCGGAAGTATTTGATAATAGTTTCATTGTGCTTACGCCTTGATTTTGCACTAATTGAAGAAATAAGCTCTAATGATTTTCCCCAATCCAAAGAATCCTTAAAATCTATCCCGATATCTTGAAAATCAAATTCTAAAATTATTTAAAATCCTGCATATTTTTAACATTATGAATTACAAATATTAACAAAAGTAAATTTACATTTGATAAATTTTTGGTGTTAACCAAACCGAAAAACATTTCTGGTAGGTATCAAACGAATAAATAAAGGCAAAAATAGAAAACTACCCGACAAACGCAGCTTTTTTTTACTCATCTTCGGCTTCCTCTTCGTTTTCCCCTTCTGCTTCTTCATTTTCTTCTGCAATGTCAAACTAAAAACCCTTTGTGAATTTTAGCTTGTTTTACAGTCTTCTGCTACTTTGTTCCATTATTGTAAATCTTCCTCTAGTTGGTGATGCTAATCCTTTGCAAATCTTCTTCAACTTTCAACAAATTTTTAGAGAGCCAGGGAGTAATAATTAGATTAACCGCTGATTCTCTTGTTTTGCGCAAATGTTCTCCCATTTTTGCCATTTCCTTTTAAAGAGCCAGTGAGTAGCAAGTTGATTAACCACTTAAACTCCCAGATAAACACACTTCTGGCAGGTATTAAACAAAGAAAGCAAAAGAAATTCTTTTTCTTCTGCGGTTTTTTCGTTTTCGTCTTCGCTACCTTCTTCTGGTTCTTCATCTCCTTGTTCAATCGGAATAACAATCGTTCGTGGATTTTTCCTGATTCACAGTCTTTTGTTACTTTCTTAAGTTATTACAAATCTTCATCCAACCGCTGATCTCATATTTTGCAAACATGTTCTTTCATTTTTCTAATTTTTTATGATTTACCACCTTCGGCTCTTCTTTTTAAAAGCAATTAGATTAAACACTTAAACTTCCAAATGATAGTTGTTGGTCAAAACACCTCTGGTAGGTAGATATTAAACGAAAAAGGGAAGACAGAAATCTCTCCTCTTCGGCACCGTCTGCGCTTTCTTTTTCTGCTTCTTCGTCGTCTTGTTCGATCAGAATAGCAACTCTTCGTAGAATTTTTCCATTCCATTATTGTTTATCCAACTGTTGATTCTCATTCTTTGCCAGTCTTCTTCAACTTTCACCAAATGAGTTACGTTTGGGTCTTAAACGAAGAAGGAAAGACAGAAATCCTTCCTATTCGGCACCTTTTTCATTTTTAGCGTCTACCCTTTCTTTTTCTGCTTCTTCATCTTCTTGTTCGATCATAATAACAACTCTTCGTAGAATTTTTCCATTCCATTATTGTTTATCCAACTGTTGATTCTCATCGTTTGCCAGTGAGTACTGAGTAAAATTAGATTAGTCAATTAAACTTCAAAAACAGATAGTTGTTGGTTAAAATGTTTCTGGCAGGTATTAAACGAAGAAGGAAAGACAGGAATTCGCCCCTTTCTCGTTTTCGCCTTCTTCATTACTAAGGCAACACTTTTAGGAAATTTAATGCGTGGCGAAATACGCCAAACTCGCCACAACAAATATATACAGAAAGCAGAAAATATATTTGTGATGTCATATTTAAAGAATTTCTTCACAAAATTTAAAAATTGGCTAATTTTACACTTCTTGTTAACCACAATTATGAAAAATACCCAACAAAGAAATATAAAATGTCAAATTCGCCCAAACAATCCGTTAGAACCTTTCTCAAAATCAACCACAAACATTTGTGTAATAAATAAAATCATTTGATTCTTTGCCTTTTTCAATGACTTTCGTACGTTTAGGACTGGCTCCTACATCTGTGCTTAATAATTATTAATTTTTATAACTATTTTTGGTTAGTATTTGGGTTCTAAATCATACTTAGTACTTATTTAATTTGAAACTAATTTACCTCGCAGTGTAAGGCTGTTAAAAATAATAAAATGGGGGTAATAAATTGAGTAGGTAATTTAGCGGAACTTTTTTATTTGGTATTATATGTATACGTAAGATTTTGAAACACTATTTTAGAAACGTATGTAAATACAGTGACAAAAATTCTTCAAAAGAGTCACGCCTGAGAATCTCCAAAAAATTCTGTGTAGTTTGCTTTGGGTGGCAGCGTTCTCTGCCTACCAATGTGATACTCTTTATTTCAGCAAACACGAAAAATTTGGATTTGTTTCAGTAATTTTCTGATACTCTATAAACCTGTTGTTAAAATTTGGTATACGTTTCCTGCGGCCATTGTGAAACTATAAAATAGAATATAATATAAAATGTTGGGCCTCACAGCTTCACATAAATCTATTATTAATTTTGATTAAAAGAATGTTACTGGGAAAATTTAATGCGGTATAAATAATTAGATTATGGACCACCATCGGATTTAATTCGCTCGCATAGGGTGGGATATTTGAAAAAGCAACCGTTTATGATTTCATCGGTTTATAGGGTATTAATTAAGCGCTCAGAACCGGAGCAAAATTTTGCAGTATTTAAGTTTTTTTTAACATTTTTACATTTCAAACATTTAATTCAGGAAATTGGCAATCAACTAAAGCCGAGAGATTCAGGCTTTTCCCAGATTTTTTCGTAAAAAAATTGAAAATTGCAAAATGAGTTAAACTGGGTTTTTTTTTGCTGCTTTTGCTAGTTGGTTAGCTTTTATATTTATGCGAGTACCGCAGGTTAGAATTAAAGCAATATCGAATATTGTTTAATTTATAATGTTAGCAATTGCACCCTCTGGAAAACGTTGGGATACGCCCTATATTCAACGTAAAGTAGATACAAGTACGGTGGTCCCCAACACATGTGCACCAAGAGACAAATAATACTCTGCTATATTATTTTACTGCGATGTCCGACACAAAACCCTTCCTTATTCTGCGTCTAATAATTTAGTGTGCTCAACTTCTATAGTTTGGTGGAGCTTTTGGGTTTTGGGTGTTATGCGTCTTTTTACTAAATTTATATTAGGTTCATTGGGACTTTAAAAATAAAAATTCGTTCCAGTTAAGTAGCCCCCCTGTAGAGCTATCCACAACTTCAAAGTCGTTACTCTTAATCCGGCCCTGGGTATTACATAACCACATTGCACGAGAACGTATATTACGCTGTGAATGACCTCTGGTTTGGTACTCACTCTTGTTATAACACACGAAGTTTCAAAGAAGCCCCAAGGGTCTTTTTCAGGGGCTTTGTTCGATTTATTTCCTTTCCTGATTATTGGTTTCATTTTGCGAAGCTAAGTTTTAATATACGTGAAAAGCGCCAGGCAGTTTTTTGACTTTTTGCGTGCTGGTCGTTTTAATTGCACATTTCAGCGTTAATTATTATTTCTATGCCTGAAAGCGCTCAAATTAACTTAAAACCAACGTTAGAATTTTTTCAGGCGGTACAGTGCATTAAATTAAATCATACCTCGCAGTATTATTTTTAAGCAAACAATGAATAAATGAAAATACGCGTTGTACGCGAACCTACTTGTTTTCATGATCACATATGGACGGATAATTGGAGCAGGAAAGTAATCGGCATAGCTAATAAGGCAAATGCGCTCATGCGGCTGGGCAAGCACTTCAGAAAAGGATTTTAATTGATCCTATTACTGTTCCTGTGCCGTACACACGACATCTCGCATTCAAATTAACTGTCGCAGATTGAACTTATTTTATTAGTTTCAGTTACACTTGTACGCAATGTTACTGAATCTGCATTATTAAAGCGGAGCGTAAATTGATTTAGTAACTTTGAAGCATATTGCATTAAATGTGTAAAATACAATTTATTGTTGGCATGCAGAGAATGATGCTGTCTAAATTCTAGAACTAGTCAAAGAATCTTCTGCTAGAGAGTAACATTTCAGTCCTTAATTCATAGCTGAATGAATCTATTAAAATTTTGATTCAGAATTTTGTTTATAAACAAAATAAATTAAGGGAAAAGATTAGTTTGAAATTACAGTTCTCTTTCCCTACAGCCAGTTTTTCTGCCAAAACTAAAATAAATTTGGAAATGTAAATTTATACGTTTCTAAGTATTTTTAAACTTGTATTTAAATAGTTTCTTCTCACATTGAAAATTTTTGTGTGGTATGGGCCGAACTGGCCTATTTTCCTAATATTTTAATAATAGTAACTATATCTGAAATCTTCACCATGTTGCAAATAAATAAAAACAGCAGTTCGGTAATAGCTTATTTTATTAAACCATCACAATATTAGAATTATTTAACGTTTCTTCGGAGCTTAGTTCTGAAGAAAAATTATGTTCCAATAATCTTCTAAAAAATAATTTTCTGAAGTTTTTATTAAACTCCAAATATACGTTCAGTTTCTCAACATTTTCTACTCAATTTATTTATATTCTTCTAATGTATTTATTTTGTTATTTTTTCAAATAAAAATTTGTCGAAACAATGTGATAAAAAATTTAGTCCGAAGTATTTTTATTCCAAAGCAAAGCAAGGATCAAACCAAATATTTTAAGAGTTTCGTTTCACCTTGAAAATTATTACTTCTGATATATTATAATTTTATAGGCTCGAATCTTAACCATGTAACTGACTTGTAAATAAATAACTAATAATTCGACAGAAACTTATTTTATTAAACCATCACAATTATAGAGTTTTTTGCTAACATTTTGGCAATTGTTTTTCGCCCTCTTCAGAGCTTAATACATTATTATTATTTTCCACGTTTTTTTAATCGGACCAATTCAAATATTTGAATAGGTTTCAACTAACTTATTATTTCTAATAAGGGCGAACTGGTGTTCTTCTTATCTTATAGAATTTTTGCTAACGTTTTATTGATTATTTCTCGCCTTTATCAGAACTTAATTCTGAAGAAGATGGAAAGTAATTTCTCAATAATTTTCCAAAAATTAATTTTCTAAAGTTTTCACTAAATTCGAAACGTTTTTAATTTATTTATATTCTCCTTGGGTTTTCTGCTTTGTTATTTTCCAAAATAAGACTTACCAAGAAATTAAACGAAATGACATATTTTTATTCCAAAGTCCCGATTTACTCAAAGAGCTAAGCCAAATATTTTTATTTCAAAGCAAATTTTATAGACTTAAATCTTCACCGTGTAACTAATTGCAGCAAAAAATTACCAGCAACTTTTCGCCTTCTTCAGACCATACTTCTGAAGAAGGTGAAAAATAATCCTCTAAAGCTTTCACTAAATTCAAACTATGTTTTGTAGTTTTTTTAAATTCTCAACTAAATTTATTTATACTCTTCTAATGCGTTTTGCTGGGTTATTTCTCAAACTAAAAATTGCCAAGAAGCCAAACCACTTGTCGAAACACTACGATAAAAAATTTAGTCAGAGGTATTTTTATTCCCAAGTTGTTTGTTTAACCAAAGGACCTAACCAATTTATTTGAATAGTTTTCGATTCACCTTGAAAATTATTGATATGGGCCGAACTGATTCTTCTAGAGTTTCCATAATTCTATAGATTCGAATCCTCATCGTGCAAGTAAATCACCAGTAATTCGGAAAAAATCTTATTTTATTAAACTATTACAATTATAGAATTTTTTGCTAACGTTTCGGCGATTAATCTTCTAAAGCTTTCACTAAATTCCGAATATGCTTTTCAGTTTTTCTCAACTCAATTTATTTATATTCTACTAATGTTTTTTTGTTTTTCCAAAATAAAAATTGCTAAGGAACCAACACATTTGTCGACGCAATATGGTAAAAAATTTAGTCCGAAATATTTTGATTCCAAAGTCGTTTGTTAAATCCAAGGGCCAAACCAAATATTTAAAAAAGTTTCGACTCACTTTATAAATTATTGCTTCTGATATAGATCGAATTGATCTATCCTACTAATGTCCATAATTTTGTAGATCAAAATTTTCACTGTGTCAATGATTGTTGCAGATAAATAACCAGCAATTCGGTAAACACTTATTTTATTAAGCCATCACAATTATAGAATTTTTTGTTAATGTTTTGACGATTTAGCAATTATTTTTCGTCTTCTTCAGTGCTTATTTCTGAAGAAGATGAAAAATACTGTTCCAATAATCTTCTGAAATTTTACCTTTTAAAGCTTTCAATAAATTACAAATACATTAATGGAGAAAACTACAACAAAATTATCAGTTTTCTTAATAATACCAGAGTTGCTTTTAGCAAATTAGTTTGTCTTTTTAAGATATAAAGACCGCTTTAAAAATCCCCTCCCCCGCAAAATAATAGAAAATGCAACCTATATAAAGTTTGGAAAATAAAAACGTTTAAAATTGTTCAAAAAGTCCTGTAATCTGTGAGCAAACTACGACCAAACCTTCAGTTTTATTATTATAGAGCAATTCCTTATAGTTCTGTTTTTTAAAACCATTACTCTAAAAATTAATACCCAAAATGACTGAAATTGCAACCCATATTCCATAGTCAAAAAATCCTGAAAGCTATGACTGAAATCTTGTGTATCATCCCTTTAAAATATCAAAGCTCGCTTAAAAGTGATCCCTAAAACATCAAAGCTTAGTTGATAAAAACATTTAAAATGTTTCTAAAGGCTTTTTAAACTATTTGAAAATTACAACTGAACCTTCAGTTTCTCTTGGTGCCATCGGGGTTAATTTTTAGAAACCTAGTTCTTGCTTTAAATTCCTAAATTGATTAACCCATATAAATTTAGAAATATTTTATGTTTTTCTAAAAACTCCTGAAAACTATGTATTAGAAACCTGCGACTGAATTTTCAGTGTTTCTTAGTATCATCAGAATTACTTTTAAGCATTTTTTTTCTAAAATTTCAAATTCTACTTTAAAAGAGATCTCCAAAATGAGAGAAATTGAAACTCATACCATGTTTACATAGTAAAAAACACTTTTTTTACCAAACAAACTTGAAATCTGCGTGAAAACCGTAACTGAAGTTACAGCATCATCAGAGTTAGTTTTAAGTAACAACTTAGTCATTTTAGAATATCAGACATCACCCTAAAAATGATTTTCAACTCAGACAAAAATTAGATGATTGGAAACATTTCTAATTTTCCCAAAAAATGAGAAATGAGAAAGCTAGGACTAAAGCTTTAGTTTTCCTTTGTATTATCAGAATTACTTTTAAGCAATTTAGTTTATCGTGTGAAAATTTCAGGCATCAAATAAAAAATAACCTTCTAAAGCTTTCACTAAATTCCAAATATACTACACCCTTTCAGTTTTAAAAAAGTAATCTCAATACAGTTTATTTATATTCTCTTAATGTTTTGTTATTTTCCAAAAGAATAATTGCAAAATAGCCAAAAATTCGTCGAAGCAATACTATAAAAAAATGAATATTTAGTATTAAAGGGAATTAATCACGTCACAATACTTAGATTTTTATTCTCTTGAATTCGAATTTAAAATAACTTAGTAAAACTATTGAATCGGAACACTGATCACATTTCGGAATGAATTTTCGCCTTCTTCAAAGCTTAATTCTGAAGAAGGTGAGAAAAATAATCTTTTAAGAATCTCTTAAAGCTTTTGCTAAATTTCACATCTGCTTTTCAGTTTTTCAAAATTTTGAACTTAATTCTTACTTGTATTCTCCTAATGCTTTTTGTTTTGATAACAAGCAAAAATATGCCGAAACAACAAAATAAAAACTTTTAAAGTTTTTAGTTTTCTTAATCAAATTTAAAACATATTAATTAAGCTACAATATCGGAACACCGTAACTTAGAAATTAAATCGACCAAAATGAAAAGTAGAGAAAACGTGTGGAAGTCTGAAGAAATCCAAATCGTAAAATTGCATTCGAAACTCAGTGATGTAGCGGTTTTTCAGTAACGGACACTGAATGTCTTCAACTTCAATTTACTGAATTTCTGGTTTATTCTAATTCGACAGGGATCTCTGACCAAATTCTCCCTGTAAACCGCTTTCAATAAGCCGACATTTTTTCAGGTTGAAGTATTCTTTTCGTTGGATGATTGAATTTTTTGATGTAAAAATCTTAAAAATATGGCTAGGCATGTTTTCTTTGATTTTGTCACAACATCTTTAAGTTGGTACCAAGATAAAAGGCAGTGTTTAGGACAAATTAATTTAATTAAAATCTTTTTCCAGTCAATCAAATTAGTCTGTGATGATTCGAAGTAACCAATTCTGAAATTCAGAAGGGTAAACTTTAAACATAAAATTAAAATTGGTCTTTTGTTTATAGTTGCAAAACTACTTCGTGTTATAAATGCAAATAAGCGTCGACTGGGGTATGTAAGTGCACAGGCACGAGGATTAGTGGGGGTAGCTGCTTGTACAACATCCAAACAAGAGCGTAATTCATCATAAATTTGAACACTGAACACGGAAAAGCAAACAGAAAAGTTTACGGGAAAGATCTATAAATTCCGTTCGGGTTCGGGTTTGAACACTCTGAACAGAGCCTGCGGGAAAGGAATTTTATGAATTGTGTCAGCCCTTTATGTACGCAACTTACTGCACTATTAATTCGCTTCTACTTCCCAAGAAAGCCTATCGTGGTCATAAAATTCATGTTGATTCTTCACTTGCTTGCTTTCACCTACTAAAAGTTGCAAGTAAAAGGGACAAGGACACGAGTACGCCGCCCAAATTCAGAGATAAATTTATCTCCTCTTTAATTTCCGTATATTAAATGAAACTCATAAGATTTCCTGTAACCCTTAATATACCCTTCGCACCTCACAACCTTTTTGTATATTACGTAGGGTTATTTCGGACGAGTTTAATTTAAAATTTTTTGTGATTTACATATTTAGATGTAATGACTTCATAACTCTGCTTCTAAACATCCACTTATTGGACTATCTTACTGTTTAATTCTGTAACTTTCTCCAAGTTATTACAACACATTAACAGCATCCTCGAAATGTTATTCTTGTAACCGACACCAAAACAGAGCAAAATACGTTTACTTAAGAGAGAAAACAGAGAGTTGTGCTTCATTCCGTTGGTTTACTGATTTTCGAAAGCTCCTTCAGCACACACAGATTTTGATTGTTGTCAGTTTAATTTCTGTTTAAACGAAAAAAATAAGCAAAGTATCGTAGATAAAAAAGATGTTGGTGCTTTGGTGTATTTGAAGATTTTTGAAAGCGGAAAGGGGCTCTTCAAAAGGACGAATGCGTTCAAAGGTTTTGAAGCAAAAAGGGTGAAAATCTGTATGCACATGAAAAAGGCAGTTGCAAAGTAACTCGTCACACATTTGATGTGAGATTTGCTACTTTATAATGCTATTTATTTGGCTCAAATTTTGCCGATGAATAATCCAAAAAGTGAACTTATTAATAAGTATGTTTAATTTTGGTCCTTTCGGGAGTCTAAATATCAGAAGCAACGTAACAAGTGACAAAATTATCCTTAAAATTGATAAATCCGTAAGTATATATAATAAAATAAAGCTAGAATGATTGTGCTAAATAAACGTGAATACAGGAACGAAACACGCTTTTAGTATAGCCTTTGACACGGTGACACGTAAATGTTACCATTAAATATGGAACACTTTCAACAGTAGATTGGACGTTCACACAGAAAAGATGAATAAAAAAAGAATAAAAAGGGAACGTTCCAAATATAAGAATAAAACAAACAAAGCAAATTGGGCGTGTGTAGAAACTGAATATAGGGGTTGTTTCTTTGCCTCCAGAATCAAAATGACTGAAAAATATAAAAGAAGGGACGAACGTAGATTTTTCTCCGGAGAGAATTTAATCTTGGCAGGCGAATGACAGGTGTGTAATGCAATTAATCTTTGGTGTAGAAACTAACTACTTCATATTCTAAAAAATATGCTGGGTCGTTTAGTCTGAAATGTAGGGAATGACAAGAGTAACGTCACATAAAACACCCCACTTGAACCGAGCGACGTGCATTGTAGACTGGGCTGGGTCGTTTTTGTCGGCGTTTCTGCCGAGTCGAATAGTATAGTTATTCCGGACACAACTGCTCTCGTCAAAGCAAAATTTAGGGCTCAACTCAGAGAACCACACATCTTTTTAGTAGTAACGTAAATGTTTTGTTGGGCTTTTTCGGCTTTAATTAATTATATAGCCGAACGTTGTATATAAAATCCTAATATAACTTGTAAAGTTGTTTATTTTATGCAAACTCGACCACCACAACATCCAAAGTGTTATAACACCGCAAATTGAAAAGTTTACGCGGTTTGCTTCGTCCTTCAGTATATTTTTAAGCTGGGTGTTTTAGAGCGTTAAATAAGCCACGGAGCATTAATTCCAGTTTGGGCAGTTTACTTGTGTCGTCTTCTCGACAGCTCGTTATGGCTTATCCCTTGTTATACATGTCTCCTTGATGCATGTCAGCCTAAATGGACTGTATATTGTGTAAATACCTCTTTTGTTTCGTACATGGTTATCGAGCGATTTATTCACAACACATTCTCATGTTGACACCTACGCTGTCTGCATTATTCCTCTATAAACGATGTTTTCAGCGCAGCTTGATTGTTTTCAGATATTCCCCGAGTTGTATTATTGGCCCAAATCTGAAGTTCGAACTTAACAACCTGTTTTGACTGGGAGCTCGCTTGTTTTCTTTCACATCATTTTGTTTTGTAGCTTATTTTTCTGTTTCACTTTTATTTAATTCACATTATCTTTTATCCCAATGTAATTTCCAAATTCCACACTCCATGTAACTCAAAAACCTGCCTAAATTCACAAAAATTACAACTCCTATAAAGTTTACACAATAAAAATATTTAAGATTTTTCCAAATACTCCTGAAAACTGCAAAAAACTATGGGTGAAGCTTAAGACGCTTCTAATTTTCGTAATATCAACAGAGTTAAATAACTCAAATCGTCCACTTAAAACATCAAAGATCAATCTAAACATTTCCCCAAGTTCAAACTCCGACAGAAGTTTCAGATTTTCTTAGTATTAAGTGAGTTACGTTTAAACAACTCAATTCATCCCCCTAAAACTTCAAAAATCATTCTAAAAATTACCTCAAAATTACAAAAAATACAACCTGTACAAAACTTAAATTATAGAAAACATTTTTAATTTTTCTAGAAACTCACGAAAACTGTTACAACTCCCCAACTGAAGCTTCTATTCTTCTTAGTGTCATCAGAGTTATTTTTGAGCAACTTAATTTGTCTTAAAATTTTAGACATCGCTTAGGAAGTGATCCCTAAAGTGATTGAATTGCCGCCCATGCATAGCTTAAATAACAGAAAATTTTAAAGTTTTTCTAAAAAGTAGGTACTGAAAATGTGATTAAATTTTCAGTTCTTCATATCATCGGAGATACTTTTGGCGAATTAGTTTAAAATATCAAAACTTGCTTTAAAAGTGCTCTCCAGAATAACAAACTCCATGTAACTTAAATAGTTCCCCAAACTGGCAGAAAGTACGCTCATACAAAAGTTAGAAAATAAAAACATTCAAGATTATTCTAAATACTCTTGAAAGCTACGACTGAAGCTTCAGATGCTTCCGATTTTCTTTAGTATTAACAGAGTTACTTTTAAAAAAACTTAATTCGTACGTCTAAAACGTCAAACATTAATCTAAAAATCCCAAAATTACGGAAAATACAACCAATACCAAACTTAGATTACAAAACACATTCTTAATTTTTCTGAAAACTCTTGAAAACTGCGAGAAAACTCCAACTGAAGCTTCTGATTTTCTTAGTATCAACAGAGCTACTTTTAAACAACTCAATTCGCCCACATAATATATTGTAACAAAGGCGAATGTAAAAATATAAAAATTATAAAATCTAAACGTCATCGTCAGTTTATAAGGAGTCATTATTCTAACGAGATACACGTGCGACGTATCGAATTACATCTTTTAAGAATGCAAGATAAAGCACATACAATGAAGGGCAATGTACTGTGATATTCGATACCTCACAGGTGCTCGTATGTAATTCGACATTTCCCGCGCTCATATTTTTCCGTATAAATATTAACCGAAAATACATTAAATGCATGGTTTATATCCGGCCATCGAAGAAGCAGTATGTACGAGAGAACTGACACCCTTCTAGACGATGTTCCAGAAATTACATGTAAGATTGTTTTATTTTAACTTAACTTAATTCGAGACTTGTAAAATATTTGTCTGAATTATTTAAATTCGTTTTATGGACTTAGCCGTTTTAAATGTAATTGAAACTTAGAACAATTTATATCACTGCACTTTGAATCAGAGTAACTTGTACCATTTTGTAAAACTAAAGCACAGGTACGAAATACATGATGTTAGTTGAATTTGACTTTGAATAGAAACCTCTCGTAAAAAGCCAAGCAAAGATTCAAGTGGCGACGTTGATCAAAGACTCTACCTAAATATTAAAGTAACTTATTTCCATTAATTCCTAACAATAAACCAACCAACGGCTTCGCCACAATATCAAACATCGCTCCAAAAGTCACATTCCAAAATTACAGAAAATAAAACTCGTACAAAACTTACAGCAGATATTTTTCTGAAAATTCTAGAAATTCCGACTTAAACTTCTGATTTTCTTAGTATCAACTGTGTTACTTTTAAGCATCTCAATTTGTCTATCTAAAATATCAAACATTAATTTAAAAATCACCCCAGAATTACTGAAAATATAACTCTTACTTAGATTACAAAACACATGTTGAATTTTTCTAAAAACTTGAAAACTGCCCAAAAACTGACTGAAGCTTCAATTTTTCTTAGTGTCAAAATCGCCTCAAAACAAAACTACGAAAAAACTACGACTGAAGCTTCAGTTTTTCTTTGTATCAATTACTTTTGAGCAACTTAATTCGTCTTAAAATTTCAGGTAATGAATAACAAAATGACTGAAATTACAACCCATACACACCGTAGATAACAGAAAACAATTTTTTTAAGTTCTGAAGACTATGAGAGAACTGTGACTGAATTTTCAGTTCTTGATATAATTAGAGTTACTTTTAGCAAATTTTAAAACATCAAAGTTCGCTTTAAATAATATCAGACATTCTCAAAATAACCCAACAATCCATACTTCAAAGTCCCAAAGCCCTGAAAATCATGAGAAAACTACAACATAATTTTCAGCTTTGTCCTTTAAAAAATCAAAGCTCGCTTTATAAGTGCTCCCGAAAAGCTTGTAAAATAAAAGCATTATAAAAAGTTCTAAAATTTGTGAGTTAACTACGACTGAACCTCCAGTTTTTCTTAATATTATCAGAATTACTTTTGAGCAGTTCAGGTCGTATTTTTAAAGTTTAAAAACATCATTGTAAAACTGGTCCCCAAAATGAGTGAAATTACAATCTATGTCCCAAAGTACAAAACTCTTGAAACCTATGAGAAAATTACGACAGAATTTTCAGTTTTAAAAAATGACCGAAAGTACAGCTAATACAAATCTTAGACAATGAAAACCTTTAAAAGTGTTTTAAAAAGTCCTGAAATCTGCGGTGAAATTACGACTAAATTTCCAGTTTTCCTTAATATTATCAAAGTTATTTTGGAGCAATTTAGTTTTAAAGTGTCTAAAGCTGATCTCCAAAATGATTGAAATTACAACTCATATTCCAAAGTCCCAAAGTCCTGAAAACTACAACTGAATTTTTAATATTGTCAGAGTTACTTTTGGAAAATTAGTTTCTTTTTAAAATATCCAAGATTGCCTTAAAAGTCCTAGCCAAAATAACAACCCACGAAAAGCTTGGAAAATAAAACCGTTTAAAATTGTCCTGAAAAGTCCTGAAAGTTGTGAACAAATTACAACTGAATCTTTAGTTTGCTTTGGTATTATCAGAGTTACTTTTGAGCAGTTTAATTCGTCTTTTTAAAACATTAGACATCACTCTAAAACTGACCCCCAAAACACCAGAAAATACAGCTTGTACAAAGCTGAGACATTTTAATTTCTTCTAAAAGCTCTTTAAGCTATCAGAAAACTACGACTAAACTCAGTTTGTCTTAGCAACATCCGAGTTACTTTTTAAGTACTTAATTCGTTCTTTTAAAATAACAAACATTTCTCTAAAAATTATCCAAAATGAAAAAAAGCCCAAGAAAAGCTTAGGCAATAAAAATATTCTAAAGAGTTCTGTAATCTGTGCTGAAACCATAACTGAATCTTTAGTTTCTCTACCATTATTAGTGTTACTTTGGAGAAATGGGGTTCGTCTTTTTAAGACATCAGACGTAACTCTAAAAGTGCTCCCCAAACCATTAAAAAATGCAAAGCTCAAATAATAGAGAAAATCTGAAAAACTGTGAGGAAACTACGATTGAAGCTTTAGTTTTCCTTTGTATGACCGAAGTTACTTTTCAACAACTTAGTTTGAAAATTTCAGGCATCAAATAAAAAACTGTACTTTAGATATTTGTAATAAACAACAACTAATGACGTGGTTTGTTAACAATGATTAATAAGTCGTTAATGCTCGACGGAATAATTTTTTATAATAGTAGTTTCCATAAGTTCGTTCTAAATTATGTTATTTCAGCATTATTGGTCCGTTTCAACGATGTCCCTGGCTAAATCCGTGTAAAAACAGCTATGAATAACTGATGTCCTCGACAAAGATTCAAGGAGCCCCACTTCTCTTTAAACAGGCCTGTTAGCTCAAAATAACTAGAAATCGCTCGTAAATTTATTTTAATTTATTAGGAAATATTTGAAAATTGCCTAAATTCTTTTGAGTATTTTTTGTGTGAGAGCTGACTTCGTTTTTGTACAAAAACACAGGCAACTTTCAGAGGATATCGGGATTTTAAGAATATTGAGCCTCGCCTCATGAATGCAATTTTGAAAGGGTCAAAGACATCCTCCCTGATACTAATCTTCGTTAGGACGCCCAAAGAATAGCCACACTAACTATCCCACACACCGACATCGTCGGAAGGACTGCCCTTTATTCAGGACCTTCTCCTCTGAAACAGTCCACAAAAATAAGATCGCAGAACGACAAAGCTATTTGTTTCCTACAAACTAATACAGCTGGTAGCTGAACGAAGCTTTGAAAAACGTACGTTTAAACGGCTAGGGTTAGAAAGCATACGTGCAAACAGAGCAGGAACTAAGAGGTATGAAATTCAAGCGGCGAATCGTTAAAAAGGAAAAAGTATAGTACAAATATTTTCCTGGACTTAACTTCGAATTGAAAATGCTTTCTCGCTTACATGCAACTTAAACATCTAACTTTTAAAATGCGGGTTCAGTAATAGAGGGCTCGCAAAATATAATATTAAAATGTGTAAAACAGAGAAGAGTTGTAAAATCACAACAATGATTCGGTTGCCAAAACCTCCCTTCACAGAATTCCCACCGCAATAAAAGTTAATGTTTATAACACATTTATAATCAAACATTTTCATTCCTCTTTCCACTGCGGTCATCGTTTAAATTTAATTTCGGTTTTAGAGAGGCTTTCCTTCATCATGTTTCACTTATTCACGATTCTGCCATTCTCTTCCTTCTAATACATCTTGTCATCTGACTTTCATATTTGTGGTTTTCAGTTTCGGTTTCTACCCCTGTTCCTGAGTGTATTGCATTGCAGTTTATACATTGGATGTGACTAAATAATTACGTAAACTTAGAATCTTTTATAAAATATTTATTATTCATTTAGATTTTTGTGAACTTTTAACGTTTATTCTAGACTGAGCTGCTAGAATATTTATTATATTAGAGCTATAATATTTAGTTTGTTGAATTATTTTGTGCGTTTAATAGGTCAAGAAATCAGTAAAATGAGTGAAAATTGGAAAAATGCTTCAAAATTCCCATTGTGATAGTTTTTCACAATCAATACAATTTTTAAGTATATTTTGCTACATTTTTGTTTTATTTAAACACCGTTTGAAAGTGCTCTTTAGATGAAGTTTTCCCATCAATGTCGTTGTTAAGCAAAAATCCCTCCTTGTATTATACTCTGTACTTAAATTTCGGAAAAGCTTTGAAGGAGAACTTATTGTTGACATGTTCAATCTGTCTTGCAGGAAATTTACTGCACTTATTTTAATTAATTAATTTCTTTTATTTATTTTAATGTAAATTACCTTATTATTTGTAAAAGGATGTTTCGCTTTTGGTTTAATTTTTCAGTTTAATTTTACTTCCTCCTATTATATATGCAAAGGTGAAACTTTAAAAATATATTTTCATACATAGTCTGCTGTTATAAGTAGCAATGCAATATCTTGGTATTTCTTGCAGATGTTGATTTGAAATAAATATGGCAAAAATATATTATTTTAAGTTTGCTACCATTTATTATTAGTTACACACTGCATGTCTTATATTAAATTATATTATTTGATTATTATTATGGTATTAATAATTTTGCATCTTTAACTTTGAAGTTAGGTGCATCCGTCCTAAAAAAGGTATTTAAAAGAATTACATCTTAGCAATTGTTAAATTCCAATGTGTTTCCCACAGAAACCTTCGTTTTCCTATTTCTTAATCGTTAATCCTTTTAAATAGCTCGAAGCCTACTTTACTTTTTGCCAAATTTAACATGGATAGCTACACCTTTGTTTAAATTCGTCAATAACAACGTATTTTATAGGCCTTTAAGATACCCCGTTCTCTATAAAATACGTCGCTGCCTAGCAATCTTCGCATTTTGTGTATTATCACGCTTCTCAAATAATAATTTATTAAAATTTCTAATAATATATTAGCGAAAGAAAATGTCTGATATTAGTGTTAGAAAAAATCTTGAAGACAACTCGTGTTTTATAGTTTAAAAATCTCGGTCTATCAAATCCTCGGCTCACTTCGTTCGCTCGGATTTGAACTACGACCTTGATTT
Source organism: Melanotus villosus (assembly GCA_963082815.1). Lineage (NCBI taxonomy): Eukaryota > Metazoa > Arthropoda > Insecta > Coleoptera > Elateridae > Melanotus > Melanotus villosus. The sequence continues at coordinate 36,356,323 of OY720427.1, read as the reverse complement.
TTAAACCTTCTATAAAACACTTGTTGTCTTAATAGCTATAATAGCACAATGAATTTATAATTATTTAATATTTAATACCATATTAACACCAGAACAAAAATGCTGCTGTAAAGGATCTCGTGGCTGTAAGAACCAATTACTAATAAACAAAGCAATCATGTAGAACTGTTGACAAAAATACAGATCGATGTCTATGGCATGGATAGACTTCAGAAAAGCGTTCGATAGTATACTGCATGATTGCCTAATACGAGTGCTTTAAACCTATCACGTAGAGTTTAATATTGTGAACTTTTGTAAGAATGAATTCTATGGAGAAATGAAAAACTAAACTTGTACTGAATACGGAAAAACAACGATTAGAAACAGGCCCCATACCAATAAATAGAGGGATCTTTCAAGGGGACTCCATGTCCCCCTTGTTGTTTTGTATGTCACTGATACGGCTTACTAAAGAGCTTGTACGAGAAAACTAAGAGACAATTAGTTCGGAAAACGAGGAAAATACTGACAACATATGGACAGCTTCGCCCAAAAGCAGATGTAAATAGGCTGTATGTACCTCGGCCGGAAGGACGACGGGGACTGCCACAGATACAGAAAGCCTACGAAACGGCAATAATTGGATTAGACACCTATGTCAGTCAAAAATAGAATGACCCCCTAATCCAGACACTAACAACATACTATAAAAAAAGAAGAACAAGCAAGAAATGTACAGAAAAAAGCTATTAAAATTCGTAAAGCTTACAATATAAAGGACGAAGATGATAGAAACTTAACAACTGAAGAATTTCTGAAAAAAAGTAAAGAGACAGCAAAGAGGGCTATAACTATCGAAATTAAGAATAATTGGGAGACTAAAGTACTGCATGGCCAATATCCTAGACGAGAAAACAAAGGACGTAGATATTAGAAGAACATAACAATGGCTTAGCATGGGAAGGATGAAAGGACAAACAGAAGCTTTGATAACGGCAGCTCAAGATCAAGCACTTGCAACGAAATACTATCAGAAGAAAATATTAAGAGCAACAGAAGACAGTAAATGTAGAATTTGCATGAGAGGCGAAGAAGATATAGACCACATAGTACCAGGCTGCTCAGAACTTTCCAAAAGTGAATACATCAAAAGACATGATAAAATATGTACATATTTGCATTGGATTTGCAAGGAATTTAATATATGTAGATCTAGGACAAGAGAAATGGTACCTTCATAAACCAGAACCAATGATAAACACTGCAGAAACTATCATATATAACCAACAAATACAAACTGACATAGCGATACCAGCAGATGCAAATATAATTACTAAAGAACCCGAAAAAAGAATAAAGTATAAAGATTCGGCTATAGAAATTGAGAGAATATGGGGCATGAAAGTAATGGTAGCGCCAGTAGTAATAGGTGCGCTAGGAAGGATATCAAGAAGCCTAGAAAAAAACTTAAAAAACTTACTTGGATAATGTAATATCACAGACCACCAATCTAACGTACTATACTCAATGGCACACATACTAAGGAAAGTACTATAATCTGAGGAGTGAGGTATACTCCTGATTATAAGCAAAGAACCGTACAAAAGAATGTGCGTGAAAAAAACAACAAAATAATAATAACAATATTTTATTATTCCATTAGACACTACAGTAAACGCAAGTTTTGACCACTTAACATCAATTTTGCGAAAAACGCTCGAACACGTCAATTTTAGTATCAAGGGGGACATCTGAATTGGTTAGTATTATTTACACAACTTCAACCCTAAGATGAGGATGAATTGCACCCCAAAATTTTTAAATAGAAAGGGTTGTCAAACGTTACACAATTCTAAAGGCCTTTTTGCACTAAGGGAAAGAGTTTTGGTAAAACTAATGTGTTTCCATGACTTAATTTGTAAGAACTATTATCACTTATTTCAGAAACTTCTGATAAATTGCTTTTCATGTAAACCACTGATTATAGAATTATAGAATATAAATGGACACAACAGTTAATTAATTAATTAATCAATCAGTAATCGCAAGGGATAGAATTGATAGAGTCTATCCATGCTAACTACATTATGGTCAAAAGTGTGAAAGGTCCTGCAACATGCAGAATGCATTTAACGTTTAGTGTTAACCGACTGTAATTAATCTAATTTGTATGGCACCTTTATACGAAAGGATGTGTGTTTTACATAAAATTTGCGCTTAATTTGTGTTTAACCTTGCAATGAAACCGAAATAAATGGTACGCTTTAAAAGCACCCCTCGTCAACGTATTTTGTGCGATTTATTAATGTAAATGGAATTCTTACTTCCAAATGAATTGTTGTTTATGAAATTATATCATTTTTGAGGTTCATTAAATATACAAATTAAATTCAGCGCCCTTCAGTAATGGCACAGCACTGTAAACTGTGGTGATACGTTATTGCGGTACGTTGTATAATCGTTAGTAAGAGTTCCACTCAAAGGATAAGTGAGCAAGTAAATCAGATTTGCTTCAACTTTTCTCGGAGCGTTCACCTCGAGGCGTAAACGGTAACAAAAGGTAGCTTTGGAAACACATTAGACCAAGACGATGTGCCACCATGGGGTACAAACCCCACAAATGCGTTGCTTTGTGACTTGCGGTGACAATTGCTTCATTTTATATATAGGAATAATTGTACTGGCGGCAAACTCGGTATGAATAATTTATGAAGGTGTACTTTTTGTATATGTGCGAAGTAATTATGATAGGCTGCATCGCATATTGCACGATTACGACGCTGCATTTGACGTCTACAGATTCTCGATTCCCAAGAGGGTGATGGAGCGCAATGCAAGGACCCCGACGTTATTGATTCTATCTGATAAAACATTCCGGAAAACGTGCAATTATTATGCTTCATGTTGTACTCGTTAATTAGATTTTTAAGTTTGTTCGGAATCTAAAGGAATTATAATTAACTACCTAGACGGTAGCTCTAGAAGATATTTCTGAAAATTCTAATTGATTCCCGGTTCTTCCTTTTTAAAACCGAAACTCGACAAACCGAATCATCATATTTAGAGAAGTACGAGTTTTATCAAATTTCACTATAAAGTGGATCGCCAATGATTGAGCCCGCATCCGCGCACTAGGTTGCAACTCTAAACTTTCCTATATGTAAAACATTGACATATCTGCTGAATCCCAGCTTCGACATACTAATGGACGCCGGCGACGCCACGGGAATTCGGTAAGCGATATCGGGAACGGGGAACATGCTAATAAGTGGGTTTTCGGCTAGAGACGTCAGTGTGCTGTAGTCTCATGCAAATAGACTGGACTAGAGATCAGTACGTGACTAGAATCTTATCGATATTCATACTTCGTCTATGCCTTATGCAAAATATAAATTTATTTCGATACAAACAGTACAATCAGCCAGGCTCACATTTTTGACCGACCTTGGAAAACCGAAAAGCACACGAAAATTCTTAAATTACGCTGTATATTTCTAAGAACAATACAAGCATGCAAAAACATTAAATCGATGTTTAAATGTTCAAGGCAATGCCGATAACATTTAACTACGCCCGATTGTTAATTACAATACAGAAAATTTAATAGTCTGATGTAATTCTAAACTTTAGACTTAATTCTGTATAACTCGACACGTATGATGAAAACCTTTGTGCTATTGTTTTCAGTATTCCTTTCTACCGAATTGACAGGTATGATGAGTTCGTAAGAATATTAATTATTAATTACTTTTTGTGATATTTAGCTTCGCGTTTTATACTGCAAAACAGAGATCCCGTGATTTGTTCGATAGAAGGAAGTGTAATACGAATATGTGTTAAAACATGTGATCCTCACTGTCAAGCTCCAAATATTCCTTGTAGTGACGGAGTCTGCTGTCAGTTGTCAACCAGAAGATTAAACATATGTAGTAATTACGTCGACTATTTAGCAGTAAATGGTTCTGAGAATCTCGAATAAAAACTTACAGAAAATGTTATTTTTTACGAATTAATATAGCATGCTTTAATTAATTCCGTCAGTATTTGTTCACCTACCTTTATTAAACATTCAAAATACGTGCATTTAAACCTTTTTATACTTATTGCGTAAGTAAAACACATTTAGGTTATTTCTTAAAGAAACCAAGCACGTACTTGTACTTTATTGTAGAACGACAAAATACCATCGAGTTTTCTATACGTGATTTTAATTTCATCAGCATAAATATCTGTGTTACGACACTTTCTTCAGTCAGCTATCTACCCAGGGCAATATACTTCACGCCATGTTTATTTCCGAGTTAATATTTCCATATACACAATCTGACATTTTCAGTTTTCGGTATAAAAACAAATAATAAAAGGAACATATCGAGATTTTCTGTTTTAAATGTTGAGTCAATATTCACCGGAAGAAAAGGAAATTACATTCGCCTAACCGTATGTTTAATTAAATAAAAACTAGTAATTAAACCCGTTGAAAAATTAAATATCGGTATTAACTATTTATGGACTGACTGAGATTGAAGCGTATCCACCACAAAATTCTTTTTCAGAATGTGAATAATTTATTGCAAAAAAATTGAATTTCTGAACCGTGTTTCAAATCACGTAACGGAGTGCCCGAGAGTGCATGATAGGTTGGTTTTTTAATACTTCAATATTGACTTAAACAGAACCTCCTCCATCATTTCCCCCTTTTTTGTTGTTATTTTTTGATGTACGAGTTGCTTATTTTATTTCGCGTGAATTGTATTATCTCTATTTTAGCTGACAATCAAATATTGTACCATTTCAAACACCCTCCAGAATCCGTGTTAGAACTTCCGCAAAAATGATAAAAATCTCATACACAACTAAGTTACATAATACAGTAAGACTGATAAATCACGCATGATACGGGATTTTGTTTAGGGATACGCGCTTCTATACGAAGCCCTGTTGTTCGTACATTCAAGCCTGTAAAGGAGAGTGATGACTGATTATATTAACATTTTTATCGTGAAGGAGCTTTATCTAAACACGTTTGTGCTTATTCTGCAATTTTGAAGTTTAGCTTAACTTTTTTCGACTAAGTTTCTTCTAAATTTGTTTAGTAAACGTTGCAAATTCTCTAATGGGTTTTTAACAGCCTACGGCACTGATAATTTTTAAAATTTTGAAATTATGGAAATTTAGAATTATTTTCTGAGCCTTTTCCTTTTATAAAATCAAGCGGTTCCAGGGATTGTTTTCCTGGCTTTTTAGAATTCATAAAAGCCAAACATCAAAAACAAATATGAAGGAACAGTCCATACGTATTGAAAACCTTGATGTAATTGCGAAACAGAAAAAAATGAAGGATAATATTGTTAGTAATAATTTAAAAGTAGTATATAGCTAAACAAAAGAAAGTGAAATATGTTTATGGGGAATTTAAAAACAATTTCGCCCACATCTTCGTAAAATTTGCCTCGTTACTTGTTTCAATAAAAACAGCTTAAACAGCTGATAAATATTTTGTGTAGCCTATAAGCGTAGTTTTATATAGGCATACATACATTAGTGGGACATGACATAAACGTTTTGTTCGCTTGCTCTAAGAGCCGAGTCACCTACGTTTTTGTTGTATATGTAGGACATTGTTCGACAAAAAAGTGAAAAGTACGGAGCTGAATACAAGATCTCTTTCATTAGAAAGGCACAATGTGTTTCAAGAACAGTTCCGAGGAAATGGGAAGTAAGAATGTTGTAGAGAAAGAACGTGTCAACACATTAAACAAACCCTGAGCCAAAGGGCATCACTGAGGAGCTATCTTAGATGTTTACCTTTGTTTCTTGTTATTTTTTGTTCGATATTTGCTTTGGAAAAACACTTCCATGCTTTTAAAATTCATAGAATTCGCTCGGAATCCATTAACCTACCGGACAATATTCTCTCGAAAAGTAATTAAAACACACTTCACTTTGAAAGACCACCAATATTGAAATATTATGACTGGCAGAAACTCGCCGTACTTAATAATTAGCTACGTTACTTTAAAATTTGCCAATAACTGTATATAAGATAATATTAATTTAATTCTCTTTCGACTGATTTTGACTATTTCAGACAGAAGTTCGAACTTTTGCAAGATTTATTTAGTTTAAGTTTTCTTTGTTGTTATGTGCTTTAAAGTATAGGAAATCGGCGAGATCCTTACTTTTAACTTGGCCATTTTAACTGTTATTAACGTTTTCTTAATTTTTGGCCATTAATTCAATAAAAACCGCGAGTAACTCTTAAAAAATATTAAGTTAGTGCTCAGTTTTAGCATTTTAGACAGAAATTGAAACCTTTTCAGAATTTAATCCAATGGCAATAAGTTTTCATTGTTGTTCTGCGTCTCAAGCTACAAAAATCAGTGCAATCTTTACCTCTAACTTGGTCATGTCAACCTTCTTTTGATTTTTAGCCAGAAATTTAACTAAACTGGCAAGTAACTCGTAAAAAATATTAGGTTAGACCTAATTTTCACCATTTTAGACCGTGTAGTTGGAATTTCTGCAGCACTTATTCAATGACAAGAAGCAAAATACAGAAAATCAGTAAAATTCTTATCTTTAAATTCGCCATTTTTACCGATTTTGGGTCGTAAATTCAATTAAAAAAAGCACATAAAAAATATTAAGTTAGTACTCATTTTTAGACAGAAATTGGAACATTTGCAGGACTTAATCAAGTTTTCTTTGTTGTTCTGTGTCCTAAACTACAGAAAAGTATTGAGATTCTTACTTTTAACTTGGTCATTTTAACTGTCAACCTTTGTTTAATTGGCAAAAGAAACAAGTAACTCGTAACAAAATTAAGTTAGTACTGTTTTCACCATTTTAGACAGCAGTAGCGTGTGTTGCAGGACTTAATAGTCAAATGACAATAACTTTTTTTGGTTGTTGTGTGTCCCAAACTATAGAAAATCAGTGAAATCCTCACTTTTAGCTAGGACATTCTGACTATTAATTTTCTTTCGTGTTTTCGCCATTTTCACCATTTTAAACAGAAGTTGGAACTTCTGCAGGTCTTAATCAAGTGACACTAAGTTCTCTTTGTTCTTGTGTATTCCAAACTACAGATAATCAGTTACTTTTACTTTGATCATTTTGACTGTTGACCTTATTTTAATTTTTGGTCATAAATTCAAGAAAAAGAAACACGTAAATCATAAAATATTAAGTTAGTAATGATTTTCACGAAGTTGAAGCTGTATCACTTAATCAGATGACATAACATTTTTGTTGTTGTTGTATGTCACAAACTACAAAAAATCAGTACAATTCTTCCTTCTAACTTAGTCAGTTTGACTGTCAACCTTCTTTTGAATTTTGGCCAGAACAAAAAAAGGAGGTAACTCGTAAAAAAACTGATTTTCACCAATTTTTGCAGGACTTAATACTCAAATGACAATAACTCTTTTTGGTTGTTGTGTGTTCCAATCTATAAAAAATTAGTAAAATCCTTACTTCTGACTGTTAATTTTCTGTTGTGCTTTGGGCATAAATTCTTTGAAAAAAGCAACTCGTAAAAAATATTAAGGTAGTTACTGACTTTCACCGTTTTAGACAGAAACTGGAACTTCTGGAGGACTTAATCAGTAACTTAGTTATTTTTACTGTTAATCTTCTTTTGATTTTTGGACATCAACAAATCAACAGAAAATGCAAGTAACTCCTAAAAGATATTAAGTTAGTACAGATTTTCACCATTTTAGACAGAAGTAGCAATTTTCACAGGACTTAATGAGCCGACAATAAGTTTTTTGGTTGTTGTGTGTCCCAAACTATAAATAATCAATAAAATCCTTCCTTTTAGCTTGGTTATTCTAACCGTTCTTCTTTTAATTTTTGGACATAAATCCAATAAAAAACAAGTAACTCGTAAAAATATCGAGTTAGTGCTGATTTTCACCATTTTAAACAGAAATTAAAACCAAATGGTAATGATTTTTCTTTATTGTTATGTGTTCCAAACTATAGAAACTGAGAGCTTTAGTTTTAACTTATTCGGCTATTTTGATTGTTAACTCTCTTTTGATTTTTGGTCATAAATTCTATGAAAAAGCCAAGTAACTTGTATAAAATATTAAATTACTGATGTAAACACATCATTACGCATGTAAATCAGAAATAATTTTATATTTAATAATGGTTTGACTGTGAAATAATTTATGTTAACAGAATGTGTAAACATTTTAACTTCTGCATTAGGCAGACAACTGATCATGACAAAGTAAGAAGCTATTACGAGTACCTCGAGATGACTGTCGCTTCTCTAGTTTTGAAACTACTCTTGGGACAACCCTAGTCTCTATATGGCGTCCACATTGCTGATGCTATTAGAACTTGGTTCCTAAACTCTACTCGTAATTAAAATATTTTGTTGCCGGAATAGGTCAAAACTGTTCAAACAAGAGTTGTCAGCAAAGGCAAAAATATTTATACTTTGGAAAAAGATACAAACTCAGTTTTTGTGAGCAAATGTGGAAATACGAACACATTATTTTTGTAACCTTTCCAAATGCGAATATTTTTAAATGTACTTACCTAAGGGTTTTATATTTGCCTAATTAACCGTTTAATTGTTATTTTTTTATACTAATTTGGCACAGTTCATGTTTATGCATTAAATGGCTTTTCAGGAGCATAGAACTGAAACTAAAAGCTGAACCACTATACATACAAAACCCCCATTACACCGTTGTAAGTACATATTTGTTTAGGAATTTGGCTTTAAGCGTGAATTTTGGATTTTTGGACGTTCCTACCATTTCTGGTAATTCACGGTTAAAATAACTTCCCTTCTAACAATTAAGCTCATCTTTTGCGCGTCTGTTACGTGTGTTGAACTAACGCTTTTATTATTTTTTGGTCTTGTAGGAGACTGCAAATTAATTAATTGTCAAACGTTAATTAACATGTTACAAACAGCAGTTCGGAATTCGAAAATACAACAGTTAATTATTTGCCGTACATGCGTATTCTATTTTGATTCTATTTGCACTAAGGGTTTGCTCCAAGATTTTATGTAAATCATCCTTTGTATTGCACAAGTTCACCGAGATTTAACATCTAATTGCAGTTGGATAACCTCGAACTTCCTAATAAAGCGCAATTACTCCAACAGCTCTCAGCCAGAGACTTGAGAAGAATTATCGCGTTTTGAAGGGCGACTCAGACATGCAGTTAAGCGGAAATTCTCAATTTCTATGTGTAAACCGCACGGTTCGAGTTGCAAAAAAATTAGGAAAATTACGTTGCGGGTTATTAATAGACGATTAAATATCAGAACCACGTCATTAAAGCGATCGGTGTTAATAAATCGTATGTCTCGTTATACGCCCAACATTGCTCATAAATCATTCTAGGGTTTTCTGAGGGGAAGTTGGTATAATAATGGAGTGGAGATGTCCACCGGGTGCAAAACGCTGCGGCTTAGTCCGCAGGTAGATGACCGTGCATAATTTAGGGATACCATGGAAATTTTGCAGCTAGCCGTAAGCAGTTTCTTGCGGAAATTGCTCTTTAGATAATTATGTTAGTTTAGGAGGAGCCAGCAATAAATCTGAAATCAATTACCGATAAATCGAAATTCGTCGCTCTAGTTGCGGCACTTAAATTACATCCGCTGAAGATTAACGGAAAATCGGTTACGAGAAATCATTTAATTTTTTATTCAAATGTTTTATTAACGTAAGAAGGATGCAAAATGCGCAATTTTTGCGTAACTAAGTTTTTATTAATGTAACAAATTTTCCGGAACTAAAAATGAGGTGTCCGGTCAATACCACTCCGCAATTACCACGCCGGTCAATACCACGCCGGTCAATTCCACTCCAACAAAAATCACTCCAAACAATAACCACTCCGAACAAAAACCACGCCAGCAAATACCACTCCGTAAAATATCACTCCTGTAAATTACCACTCGGGGTAAAAACCACGCCAACAAATATCACGCCGTTATATTCGACATATAAAAGTTATATTTCAAGACGTGATCTCAGATTACATTAAATTCAGGTAAAATTTCAAGAAAAACATTACCTACTTTTCTAGCCATTAAAGTGATAATTCCTGATAGCAAAATAATAATTTATTGATAATGAATAATATGGCATGTGTTGGTATAAAAATTTAACATTCTCCTTCAAACTTAAATAATTTATAAGAAATATTGCACTATTTTAATTAATCAAGAAGCTTATGAACTACTAACTTCAAATGGATAATAATGTATCTAATTTCTTGCATATGTTACGGCTAAATCGATAAATTGGTTATTATGCATAATAACCAAATTTATCAAATTAGCCATAACATATAAATCATTATTTTTAATTTTTCTTTATTTTGGTAGTACCATTGTATCTTTCTTATTACGTCTTAAAATACTATTTACATACATGGAATTATACAGGCGAGATATTTGTTGGAGTGGTTTTTACCCCGAGTGGTAATTTACAGGAGTGATATTTTACGGAGTGGTATTTGCTGGCGTGGTTTTTGTTCGGAGTGGTTATTGTTTGGAGTGATTTTTGTAGGAGTGGAATTGACCGACGTGGTATTGACCGGCGTGGTAATTGCGGAGTGGTATTGACCTAGACCCAAAAATGAAAGCAATACACGTCAAGACAAGCGAAATAAGGTTTCAAGCAAACAACTCGCCGTTGAAAATCGTCCATAACGCTTAGGCCGCACAGGTTCCGCTATTCTTTCATTTAAATTTAAACCACCCTTTTTAACTTCACAATGGAAATGGAAATTCTTTGCCCAGCTGATCTAACCATATTGTACTCGAGACTACGAGTCTATCATCAAATTCGAAACAGAAGTTTAATTTAAATTTTTATTCGTACAAAAGGAAGACCAAAGCACTTGAACAGAGAGAAATTAAAATTACGTTTTAATTTACAGATATACTCTAATTGACGTTTTCAATCAAAGGATCCCGTCTGCAAGCATTCGAAACATTTCATCGGTCCATTTTAAAAAAATATAATTTACTTTAATACCACATAATTCCGGCGCTTTTTCAGAAAAACGTCGAATTCTTCTGAAAATTAACCTAAAACCGTTCTCATTTCTGGCAGCATGGTTAATTTCATTAAGTTCTATTTCAATTTCCGGTATTTTGGAACTCAGTTTTTTTATCATATCAATTAAGTAAAAACCGAGATACCTTCGCTCACTTTTACCATAATCACATACAAACACGCAGTTTTGCGATGTGAGTGATGGTCAGAGAGTTTATATTTAGAACTTTGAAGAGAGCGATCGACAGGAAAAAATATTATACGCTCTTCCTACCAATTTGATCCATTTTACATGCGTTTATTTCCTTATATTTACAAAAATTAATTCAAATTTTAAATTACTCACTAATATCAGAGAAAACCTATTGAAAATAAGAAGGGAATAGGTTCCTAAAATTAAGAATAAAATAATTACACTTCTTGGTTGATTAAGGGCAATAATTGTTCAAAAAATTAATTGGTTATTTCGAAAAAGGGTCGTTTTTGCCGTAGCATAGCTTCCCCGATAATGCGGTCTTTTTTAGTAAAAAATTTAAATTTTGTGTAATGTTTAACCCATGTCGCATTTATTTTAGAGTACCTTTCCTGGAAAAAATTACCTCTTCATTTTTGTAAACCCAAACGAACGCACAGGGAAACCGTTTCACAACGACGAGAGAATAGAGATACAAGTTTTAAATTTTAATTTAAAATTTCCTGTTAATTTCCTGTATACATTCTTTAATTATACAATTCAGTAAGTAATGCAAGGGTTGGTAGGGCGAACAACGGGAGAATCTCAACATTTTTGGTTTTTGTTACGGGATAACTAATGTTTTCAAATAGTAAAACTAATCGTTTGTTAACGCCGTTGTAATTATTTGAAGAGGAGTGGCAGTGTGAACCCGTGTAGGGTGAAAATGAGTGAGTAGGAAAGGAAATTCAACAAGATATGGTCATACGGCCCTCCTGTTCCGGTTCGGTACATAGCCGCAGGAACGAGAAGGGCAGAAGCGCAGCAGCTAATAAAATACCGGAGGTGTAGACTGTAGAGTATTCAAAGAACTCTCGGGCAATTCAGATTATTATCAGTTCATGAGGAAGAAGGACAGTGCTAGTCATATTCTTAATCCCCCAAGTCACCATGTACTTTTCTGCTTTAAACGTTCTTTTACGTAACTATGTGTTTGAGCGTTTAAAGACAGTGGAGTTTCTTAAAGTACGTGTATTTGTTTAAATTATTCCGATAAATCAGGTTTAATCAACGAATGTTAATCGGAAATGTTTCACTATCTTGAACTATAAAAAGAAGATCTACTTGCGTTACATTAAACCTGACTTTTAGTCGATTGTTATCTTCTGTACGTCGTTCGTATAAGTCCGATTACCTACCATGTTATTTAGTAACTGGTTTAGGACTTAAAGGGGCATTTAAGCCGGTTTATGTTATTAAATTCCTTGTCCAGGGCAATACCGTATGCTAAGTCTAAACCTCCAGTTAGCTTAAGAGTTCAGATCGCAGAAACTTACACGACAGTGCAGTAACATAATATCATCAGATATAAACTACTTATCTGCAACACATTAATGCCCACTGTCATTTGAAATTCAAAATAGTTTTACTCCTCATAAATTCTGTCACTTGTGTACCTTTGACATAACTGCATCATTATGTAATTAGCAACAACACTTATTAGTTTACCTACCATAAATAACTTCCATTAAACTGGAAAACCGTATCTGGCCTTCTCAAAGATCAGCACTTGGATTTCACAAATGAGAATTTGATGCGAGTCTAACAGGTCTTCCTTTTTAAAATTTAGGGGAACTAATCTTATGATTTAAGCCAAGCAGTCGTTACACAAAAATCATTGCTTATTTTATTAGGAACACTTGAAAAATAAATCAGTAAACTTTTTGTTTTCATTTTACTTTACTGCTGTTATTACTGGAATTGTATTTTTTTTTTAAATTAAAGACAAGCAAAGGGACTGACGTTGTAGACTGTTGAATAAATCCACCCCCATTGTTGGAATACTGACAACTAACTTCAGGCACCAACAATCCTTAAAATAGGCAGGCATTTAGGCACTAGAAAATATATCATTGGTAATAAAAAATTGTTTTTATATTTTCCAATTCAAGCTAACTTATTTTGCAATCACTTTCATTGTTGGGATAGAGATAACTAACTTCAGGTACTAAAAGTCCCTAAAATATGCGAGCATTAGTACTTATTTGTATATTTTCCAATATAAAATAACTTATTTCTATTTTATCTATAAGTTCAAGCACTAAAAATTCTTAAAATAGGGAAGCCTATAGGCACCATAAAAATATATCATTTGCAGTAAAAACTTATTTTTATATTTTGCGATACAAACTGTTAACTGGAATTACATAGCCCATAAAAAATAAAAGATAAACGAATATATTTTACAGTTACAAGGTTAAATAGAATTATAATTTCTTATATATTTTTATAAATTCCTTCTTTATACTGTAGATAAAAGTATGTGGTCATTTAGGCAGTATAAAAATATAAAACTGGCAATAAAAACCTTATTTTACAATCACTATGTTAACAGTAATTACCTTACTCATTCTGCCATACAAAAATGTTAAATAATAGCAACTGGAATTTTTAAACATGTAAAATCGTTTTTAACAAAAAAAAATATTTTCCTATATTTATAATAATTTCATAACCAAAATTGACGAAAGTTTTTTGTCCGGTGGAATTTTTGGTTTAAAATAATCCTGACGTTGGAAACTTCTTGGTTTAAAAACAATTCTAACTACGCAAAGGTAAAGTGTGGAAATTCATCAGTAAAATAATTGTTTTGGAGCTCTCGGTGGTCTAGTGGTTAGACCTGTGGCTTGTTGCCAAGAATACGTAAGTTCCAAATACTAATCACATTTAAAAGAATCTGGACTGACCACAAAGTCCTGTTGGGTCTAGCTTGTTAAATATTTTTTAGGTTAACTTTTCCAGAGACAAAATTTAATTTTTTATTTTAAACACGGACAAAAGAATTTAAAGCAAACTTAATAATACACCATATTAAAGCCAACTGGCAATTCGTCCTCTCTATTATATCAAACTTACTAACTAATTGCATATCTATTTTAGTTAGTTATTATTTTCATAGTAATTATCGTACTCGTCATATAACAATATTAAAGAGCAGCAACGGGAATTTTAAACACGTGCAATTATTTAATCAGAATAACAATAGCAAATTCCTTTATTAAGCATAATTGTAATTGTGCATAACAAATTAAATAGCAAATACTCTAAAATACAGTCAGGGTTTACAACAAAAATAAAAGACAATCTTTTATCTGGTGAAATTTTGGTTTAAAATAATTCTGATTTTAAAAACGTGTAAGCTTTAGAACAAACTCTAAATTAAGTAAGAGTGTTCAATATAAATAACTTTATAAACAATCTGCCGGTAGCGTTTCAGAAAATCTAAAAATCTAGATTATGTACGTCTGTACTCCGCCATTATTTAAACTGATTTTTATTTTGGATTAATTTAGAAATGATTTTTGCATTCCATCTGTCAAACTAAATCATTGAGTCGATTTTGGCTAAATTTGGCGTACGAAAACTCAGCCGTAAGATTAACTTCTTGGGCCTCTTGGTGGCACCAAGAGAAGGAACACAAGTTCCAATCCTAGTCAGGTTAAACAAAATTTGGACTGAGATCAGAACCTTGCCAGGTAGGATAGATAGCTAATAACCTACCTATTTTTAATTTAAAAGTAACAATTTTTTAAGTTAATTTTTTCCAGAAATTTGATGGGCGAAAATTCATCAGTAAAACAAACTTTTTTTGGTCTCTTAGTGGCCTTGTCACCAAGAAAATAAACCCATTCGTCGTCGGATTTTAAAAAACTCTGGAGCAATTGAAATTATTATCTTGATAAGATATGATAATTTTTTTACCAGAAACACATTTTTATTTAATTAATATGGACAAAACGATTTAAAACAAACTTTCTTGAGGTTCTTAGTTTCAAATCTGAGGCGATTTCTTTAGTCTCATTGTAAAATCCGTTAAAAAACGAGTCGATTTTACAATACAAGCTTAAACTCAAATTACAGTTCTTGGCCTACTAATTTATAAGCTCTAACATGCTAAAATGGGCCATTTTCGAGGTATTATTTGTTGAAAATTGCATTCACGATTTTTTAAAACTTATCTTAATAAACAATACATTAAAATACGTTTTAAACGGCTTTCGTTAAGTCGTTTTTATTTCAAAATTTAAACAAAGGGCGTTACTATCAATGACAGAAGACAAAGCAAGCTTCCAGCTATTTCCAAGGATTAACAGCTAGGAAATAGGAAAAGGGTTTATGTGATAAACGCATTAAAACTAACGTTTGTTAAAATTTAATTCCCTTAAATACCTCTTTATACGACGAATTAAACATGCAACTAACTTTAAAGTTAAAAATAAGGCAAAATGATGCCATAATTATCAAATAATATAATTTAATAAAGAATGCAGTCTGTAATAAATTTTATACAACATATTTCTTCCATATTTATTTCAAATCAACATCTGAAAATAATTCTAGAAAATCTGACTTTATAATAAATATTTCGAAATTTTAAAAATGATTTTTTCACCTTTGCATATATAACAGGAGAAAGTTCAGCGTTGAGCTCAAAATTTAAACCAAGAACCAAGAAGAAAATTGAGCATTAAATGCAAAAATAATTGTAGTAAATTTCCTGCAATAAAACTTTTAAAAAGGCCGCACGTGTCAATTGACATGAAATGTTTATTTGTTTCTTACAAGAAGTAATCTTCAACTGTAGGTTAGGCTGTCTTTAAAGCATTATCAAAATTTGACCACAGAATAATACAATTTGCTATGAAATTATCTCCAAAAAATGAGATGAAACGCCCTTAAAGGATTCGCAAAAACTAAGTAGTAACGGAAGTTTAGACATAAAACATAAATTCCCCTGACCATAGTTTAAAAATCCATACAAATCAGCAAACCTTTGACATGTTCTGGTGTAACTTCATTTCCAACATATTAAAAAAATCTCTTCTACTGAAAGTAAATTTACAGACGTTTTCCAGACTAACGTCGTGAAGTTGTAATCTAGGTAGATTTCCTAGTAATCAATTCCTAAAGGGATTAGCTAAAAAGGATATTTCGTCTGTGACTAAGACGATTGGCAATCACAAATGCAAAACCTCAGCGCAGTTTCTAAAAATCGAACTAAATATGTGGAAATTGCAGTGAACATTAAGAATGATTCTGGATGTAATCAAGGAAACCGTACAATATCAGGCTTTAATCATGTATTACGGTTTGCAATATTTAGTACCGAGTTGTGTGTACATTCTCACAGGTCTAACAAAGGGATGAGCAAGTAAGGCATTGTCATTTGTATTACTTAGTTTATTGGAAACTTCCGTACCCACAAATGGCTAACAGTCCTACTAATCCTTACAAGAAGGGTCTGGACACCATACAACCTGATGGATTACTGGCACTCCTATCATTTAAATATACAAGGCAAATACGTTTAGAAAAATTAAATTTTGGTATTTATTCGCCTCTTTTTATTTATTTTTAATATGTTCAGAACTTTTGTCAAAATAATTAAAATGAGGTTTTACTGTCTTTCTCAAATAAAGTAACCTAATTATTGTTACTAATCGAACCTTTAATTGTCCGGAAATTGATGAAGCCCTTATTTGCGACTTTAGTTTTAAAGCTTAGAATTTTTAAAATGCCTTTCACAAAATTCCAAGTGCGGACGAATATTTAGGCTAGAATGCAAAATAAAGCAGATAAAATCCAGGAATGCAGGCGAAACAACCTGCAACTGATGATAACGCGTTCGCAGCACACATATGCTAACCTTCGAACATTTTAGGATTTATCTATTCAGTTCAAACGAGTCCTTGTGCGATGGTGAACCTTTTAATATGGCGAATTTGTACGTTTTCCCTTGTGCTTTAATCCGTAACATTTTCAAACCGATTAAATTATTTGTGAGCTGCACATTTAGGTAAGTAACTTACACAACAAACTTTTCATTTTAATTTTTAATGTAATGTGGAGTAATAAATTCGGATTTGGAAGTGTGGAAAAATATAAAAGTTAACTTTTAACGTATTTATACCATTAATAACTTTTCGGTAACATGACAATTACTTGAGAGATGCTTTCAACCACCTGTTAATGCACACTTAACTTCTACGCACTTAAAACGTTTTTCCACTAAAAGTTTGGCCTAATCGATTTTGATTATTCTGTCTCATTTTTTTATTGGGAAAATGATAAAGTTCTGCCTCTGTATTCATAAAATGGTCGTAAAGTTACACGAAGTAGCTATAAATACCATCATTAATTTTATAGTTCCCCCTTATTCCTGTACAATAAACGATGTTACCAAAAAGATGTGCTTTAAATATATACCGCCTTCACATTTTATTTATTATTTTTTATTGCTCCGATATCGCTTTATGATTTACGCAGCGCTTTGTAAATTAATTTTGGAAATTTTGAAGATGGGTTAATGTTAGCTTTTTAGACGCATAACATAATATTTGCGGTTTTCAGCAATAAAAGCCACTGATTTTCTTAAAAAAGTATAAGCACTGGCAATAAATTCGCAAAATGTGAGCAATATGTCAAGTTACGATCGCAACTGTGAAGTTATAACGCTCTTACACAGGCTATAAAAATATGAAACATTTGGCTATATTTTCGATATTATTAAATTATTTGAAAGCTTGAAAAAACGAACATTTTTCCAGAAAATTCTCTTTGCCAATATTATGTATTATGCATTGAATTCGATTTTTTTATTGTGTTGTAATCACAATTACAAGTGAACTAACCAAATATAAAATGCTATAGAAGTAAATTTTAGTTTAGTCCTTAGGAAATTTTTTATAAATTCATAGTTGCTTGAAAAAATTCAATTCGCATAGAAAAATGAAGAAGAGTTTCTTAAGGGAAATACTTTCAATTAACAACAAACGTTTTCCTGGTAAGAAGTTTGTATACGCTCACGGTTAGTATTATTTAACGAGTTTCCCTAAATGAAATTTAACCCGACCGTTTCAACGAGTTATCCCGGGCTTTATTTCTCCATTGTCAGATTTTATGCCCATTCTGTGTTTGGTGTTGCCTAGACTATTAGTTGTAAATTTCAACTACACTTTAATAAAGTTAACAAAGCCGCTTGTGAATTTGTGCCGGTTGTGGATTTTTGTCCGTTCTTGAATTTTTCTTAAGTCTTTGTTGTACATTTTCTGCTTTTGTTAAATTGTTCCTGAAGCAGAAATTTTTCTTATTATTGGAAATCGTTGGTGCTAAATTCACATTCAGATCCTATCGATACAAAAGTAATTAACTTCTTAAAGTTAATACCACGGCTACGCACGTTCCATGACAAGAAAATCCCACGGATTTTTGCGAAGCTAGAAAAATCGAGTAAAATATGTGCCTTTGGAAGAATCGGGTATTGTTGAGATGAATTCGGATGGAATTAAAAATATACAGACACATTTATTATTTACTTAACTTTATCTTCTTAAAATTTATTTAACCTTTTAGGATTGTTCCCCTTAATTATTAGAGAATCACATTTCAGTTCAAACTCAGGAAACCGATTCACAAAAAAAACTGCGTAAAAATTCGTACTTTTATAAAAAAAAATCCAAAGGAAGCTCTTGAATAATTTTCATAAATAACCAATTTTCTTTTTAAATTATTAAATAAAAATACGAAGGATGCCGTCAAGAAAGGAAACAATTCCCATTTCGCTTGGTTAGTGGAATAAGTTTCAATTTCTTACTTGATTCTAATTTAATTAATCTTCACCGATAAAGTGTTATATTGAGTTACGCAATAAAAACGCGCCGGAAAATCCATTTAATAAAAGTCGAGCGTTGCTTTAAAAGAAAACCTAGTAAAAACGAATCCGAAATTGTATAATTCGGCAATGATTTAAGCGAGGCCATATTTCGAAGTGTATTATAGTTCGCATTCTTTTATTTGAAAATTGCTTTATTTGTGGGACTCTGGATACCTGTCCTTCATACACAGAGTTTAGTCCCAAAAGGTATAAATACTCTGTTTCTATTGCTTTTGTGCGGAGATTTACCGGAAAATGGAATCAAATTTTGTATTATTTATCTGTCAAACAAATGCTTTGGTTTAATATTTACTTTGGATATTTTAGTTGAGCATTGAGAGAACTTAATCTCGTTTTTCCAGATTTTCTAGAATAAAAAAGATCAAAGATGTTTTCAGAAATATTAAAATCCTTAGTATTTAATATAAAAGAATCTCCAGAAATACATACTTAACAGCAAACACATATTTAATTATAATTCTTTAAAATATGTCGTTGATGCATAATTTAATTTTCTGTCCCTAATTAAAAAGATTATACTGAATATTAAGGCAATGACACACAGATTAACTTTTAATAACATTTCTTACACAATGAGCTTTTACTAATACCAACCAGATAAACAATAATTAACGTTCCTTAATAGACGTAATAAATAACAACAAAGGTTTTTACAGTTTATTATTTTAATTAAGCCAATTTTGCTTTCCTTTGTTTATAGTTTTATAACATAAATTAAAAAATAATGAGAACTGTTATGGTATTCCGAGCAAGGTATTTGATGGAATAACAGTCAACTTTGATTTGTTGCTTAAATTTCTACTCAGTTTTTAAAAATGTTTTAGAGTAAAAACGCGTTTGGATTTATTTTTGCAATTAACCAGTAATATCTGCATTTAACTTTTAATATAAATTGATTGGTTTTAGTTTTGATTTTGTATACAAGCGCAAAACTTACTGGAAACCTTTCGATCGAGATTTTTCTTTCGTAAAAGCTTGAGGAATATTCTGAAATACTTTGAAAATTTAGGAAATTAATAGTTGAAAATTTACTATTGCGGTGTTTCTTAAAATAATAATGAAATTCAGTATTTAGGGGTTTTTCTTTTAAAATCTGAAAATCCACAAAATTAATATTTAAAAATTGAGTATTTCAGTGTGTATTAAGATAGTAATACCAACACAAAAACAAGAAAATGTTACTCAGGGGCTTTTCTTTTAAAATCGGGAAATTCCGAAAGTTAATATTTCAAAATTTGGTATTTCAGTTATATGTATTAAAATAATATCAACAGAATTCGGGCGTTTTTCTCTTAAATCTAGAAATTCAGAAAATTAGTATTTAAAAAATACGTATTTTAGTTTGTATTAAAGTAAATTCTAATGAAGTTCAGTATTCAGGGGTTTTACTTTTAAAATCTGGAAATTCAGAAAATTAATATTTAAAAATTGAGTAGTCTTTCTGAATATACTAAAGTAATAACAATAAAAAAGAGAAAATTTTAATGATTCAAGGATTCTTCTTTTAAGATCGGGAAATTCAGAAAATTAATATCTAAACATTGAGTATTTCAGTGTGTGTTAAAATAATATCAAAATAATTTTAACGAAGTTCAATATTCAGGGGGTTTTCTTTTAAAATCTGGAAATTCACAAAATTAGTATTTAAAAATTGAGTGTTTAAGTATGTACTAAAATAATATCAACCAAAAATCAGGAAAACTTTAGTGAAGTTTAGTATTCAGGGGTTTTTCTTTTAAAGTCTGCAAATTCAGAAGATTAATATTTAAAAGTTGAATATTTCAGTGAGTGTTAAAATAATATCACCAAAAAACCAAGAAAATTTTAATGAAATTAAGGAATTTTCTTTTAAAATCTGCAAACTAAGAAAATTAATATTTAAATTAAATTATTATATACTCGTATTAAATAATTGGTATTTCAGAGGTTTTTCTTTTCAAATTCAGAAATTTATAAAATTAATATAAATTATGTGAACAAAAATCGACGAAATTTAATGAAGTTCGGGGATTTTCTTTTAAAATCTGGATATTTGGAAATTTAATATTTAAACATTAAGTATTTCAGTGTTTACTAAAATAATACCAACAAAAAAAACGGAGAAATTTTAATGCAGTTCAATATTCAGAGGTTTTTATTTTAAAATTCGGAAATTCGAAGAATTAATATTTAAAAATTGAGTATCTCAGTGCATGTTAAAATAATACGTAGGTACTTAATAATCAAGAAAATTTTAATGAAGTTTAGTAGTAAGGGTTTTTCTTTCAAACTCTTTTTTAATTAAAATAATTAAAACAGATTTTAAAAGAACTACTTACTACTGAACTTCGTTAAAATTTTCTTGATTATTAAGTTCGCATTATTTTATTATAGCATTAGTAAGGAGAGTTATTTTTATAAATGTGGAATAAAACGGCTCGTTGTACAAAGTACCTCAACTTTTAATTATTATTAGATTCGTTATTGAAAGGGGCGAAGCAATTTATTTGAAAATTCGGGTCTAATTTTCTTACACAAGAATAAAATAATATAAAGCAGTAGCTGTGCAAATCGATTTCTTAAGTGTTTATTTTAATGCTTGTTAACGATAGGCTGTTCGAGTAGGCACATTCAAAATTGGCAAACAAACTACGTCAAACTTTAATCAAATTTAGGTCTGATTTAAAGTTACCGAAATTGTTTGGAGTATATTTTGTTAATCGATTAAATTCTGATAGATTGGATGGTATAATAAGTTTCGCGCGTTTAATTCGGAATTAATTCGGTGTCAACTGTAGCTTCAGGAAAATTATTAAATTCCGAGTTGGGAACTTCCTTTGATTCCGAATTTTTCGGTCGGCACGTGAGTTCTGTAGTAATGATATTTTTGGGTTCTTTGCCATTGATAATTCCATAAATTCGGCTCCGTGTTATACGAAATGTCTCGAAGCGTGGTCCACTTATTCTTGTTATAACGGCGTTTCGTTCTTTGCGACTTCGACGAAACTTCTCGAGTTGAATAAGAAGATAGTATACTTTTGGTAAAGTAGGGAACATTTTCACTTGTTTATAGTTTTAAAAGGGTTCGCTAAAGCGAACGCATATTTATTGTTTACTATAAGGTTCCCCTAAAGATTATTATTTATTCCGGGCTTTTAACCGCTTCGTACGTGTTTACTGCAATTCGGATACGCACTTCCGGTTGTTCCTGATTAAATATCCAGCGGTACAATCGTGTTTGGTTAATGTAGCGAGACTAAAATAAAAATAATAAAGGTAATCCTCGATGGCTAGGTTTGGTCTGACCTGTGGCATTCGCCGGTTCATCCGGCGTATCTGTTAACACAAAAGAATTTCTTCGCGTGATCGTATTAAATATAGTGAACCCCAAATGACCCGAACTGGAGTAAATATTTCATGGGAATCGCGGAAAGAATTCTTACGACTTCGGGGTGGACTTTGCCCCGATAGGGCGGTATGTTAATGCAGTTTTGTGCAGACTTTGGGCAGATTTGCGTAGTTTAATCGACTGACGGCCTAACTGGCAATCCCCTTCCCCTTGAACTCTGCCATCAATATCAACAATGTAAGATAATAAACGCGTATTACCGATGAAGACTGGCGTGCGCGGGGTGCGCGGCTTCGAGGGTGTAGGAGAGACAGCAAAAGCAAGCAAGCACCCACACCAGCAGCCAGTCTCCCTCGGTGTCTGTGCTAGGTTGGAGTAGCTGTTCCAGCAGCTGCTGTCATATTCGTTCGCAAGTTACGATCGTTCGCAATGGTCCCACTGTACAACATCTTATCCTATTTCACTGCAGTCCGATTTGGTCGTGATTGAACTAAACACACACTACATGCCTTCATGGATTTTGTTATTCTTAAGGTAAGTTAACTCTTTCACGTGCATATACAACAGGCATTTGGAAGCTCGATCAAGTTTCGGATTTGCCTAGGATTTTGCGTAGGGATTTCAAACAAATAAAGTTTAGTCGGTCTTGATTCAATTCCCCGTTCGGACAGGGTATTTGTACTAAAGCGGGTGAATCCCCTGGAGTGAAATGTCATGGAATGCCTTTGATTACTTGAATACGGATTAAAGATGACAACTTTATGCGCTTTCCTTCCGCGCTTAAGCCCCAATTTTCCGACCGTATTTATGGCACTAAATCGGGTTTACTTGCGGTCGTATATTTTCAATTGTTTTATGAATCTTCCAGAACTTTTCTCGATTTTTTTTGGCGGACAATTTTCGCGTTTCGGTACGCGTCCAAACTTCTAAAGTTTAGTTAATAAAAGGGGGAAATTGGTGTGGTAGGATGGTTATGATGAAGAATAAAACGCGTTTCATTTTTCGACGTCTGTTCCGGAATGTTTGCGTATTGTTACGCTAATAAAGTGAGAGTAGTTTTCTTGTGTTATTTTGCTCGCAAACAGCAATCCTGCAAATATGTATCTTGGAGCAGGAAAAATGATAAGCCACAATGGTTTGCGCTGATCTCAGCGAAGATGCTAGGTAGACTTTACTATTAATACCGATCTTATCTAGCTCTTTAGGTGTCACCAAGCACTTCTAAGACAGATAGCTAACATCACGGATGTACGTATAAAGCAAACGAGAACCGAGATTAACATCTACAAAGCGGAGAGCATGTCTGAGTACGCTTCATTGACAGAACTGTAGTAGGCGACTTAATGTAACAAGAATAACAAGGCCAACGTTGGGTGAATTAATGTCAAACATTAATTTTCTCCCGGCTAAAGAGTTGCTTAAGACTGATATTGTCTTATGTGTGGGTCTACATATACTTACAATGCCGACTCCAGATTATTTTAGACGCACACATTCGAGGAATTCCTCTTTCTCGGTTCCGCTTTTAAATACCGCTTAATTTATTAACTTAGTATAATTGCCGACGTTCGAAATTACTATCATACAAACACAACTCACATGGCGAATTTAAAACTCTTTAACTTACATTCTCAACTACAAGTTTTGCTGTATGTGTGAACATATGCGCCAAGTTCAACGAGAGAAAGTTTTAAGTTACATAACGATCACCGCTTGTACTTAACAGTTGTTAATTATAGTTACTGCCTCCCAATTTGAGTTCCTTTTTGTACATAAAGTTTTCTATTCCGAAAATTTACTTCTTAAGCTCTTTTTCCTGCACATTTAATATTTACAGCAACTTTTTAAAAAGTTTTCTAACGAAAAATAGCTCCAAAATTTACTGTTTTAAAAAATTTTGAAAAGTAACTAACAAAAATTATAGACATTTTTGAAATTGTTTACATTGCATATTACATATTTATATAACTCTTTATTGGTGGTTAAAACATATCAACCCATTCAAAGCTCAAAGTTTTCTATTCAGATGTCAGCAGGAACTTTTTAAAATTTATTTGGTTTACCATGCCTTGTGGAGCCCGATGTGTTGTAAAAGGAATCCTTTAACATCAAAGAATTTCCTAGACAAGTTTGGATTTAATCAGATATTTAGTACGCGAGTCTCGTTTTCCTAAGACTAAAACGTTAAAAATAAGAATTAAATTCGTTTATAGGAAACTCTTATTTTACTAGCGGAAACTAAAACAAATTGCACAAATTATTTTAACACAGAAAAATGAGTTTCTTCCTTTGAAATGTTTCAGACAGTTTTGCCATTTAACGGGAAATTTTAGTTTAAATTTACAAGCGGTTTAATATGAAATTAAATTAAAAAGCGTATCCGAAACGAAACTTTATAAAAATAAGTACATCGTAAATATTTGTTCTTATAAAAAATTCAAAATTAAAATCTGGACACACAAAGACTGAAAAAAATAGGTCAAGAAAAAAGGCGTTCGTGTTGTTTGATGTGTAAATATAGAACGCCCCTGAAAAATTTGTTTTTTCATGGTTATATTGGGTATAGCCCTGAAAAAAACAATTGAATGAATTGTGAAAACGTTGTGCACATATTTGTCCATCAAAAATGTACTCTGTTGCTATAAAATACGGGATGTTTTTCCAACCTCCGGTTTAATTAAATTATTTAAAAATGACAATACTTCATACCCAGTTTAAATTTTCAGCACGCCAAATTTACAAAATGTTTGTTAATGGATTAAATTTACTATGTTTCATTTGCTACACATTGTAGATTTGTATGCGCCCACCAAATTAAATTTAATATTTCTTAACAAAACTCTGTTGTTTACAGGTCAAAATACACATAATTCTTTGTGGGAGTAAAACTATAGCCTTATTTTCAGTTTTCAGTCACTAATTCGTAAACAGCCTAACTAAAAGGAATTTTAACCTGCAATTAATTAATCGGCGTGATGATGAGAAAAATCAATGAAATCGTGGCCATAAAGTGCGTTTTCAAACAATAACAAAAATTGGTGTGCTATAAACGGTCATAAATTCATATTTACCTCGAACATGTTCAATTTTCCCAAACTGTAAATCGTCATTTAAATCTGAAATCACGTATAAAGAGATAGTGGGCAAACCAAGGGGCAAACCTAATATTAGGAGTTGAGAGGTTTTATAGCCGAATCTCCAATAGCACAAGTCACGTATATCTCCGTAATTAATTATTATTCTAGCACATAATTCAAAATTTATGGCTAAAATTATTTAATAATATTACCAATTTTCAATAAAAAGCTCCTACTTTATGAAGCCTTACTTAATTATACCTTAACAAAAGCGGTTCTCATTTTTTTTCGGCCGGAGTGGATTACTAAAATTGATTCCTTGGCCTTTAAGGCCTCCCGTTATATCACCAGTTTTGACTTGAATGATGACATTATTTGATATCGACCGCTATTATGAAAGTTGTTAACCGCACTGCACTGCTATATATCAGTTTCTAGTTCGTCTTGGTTAATATCCCACAGGAAATTTTATTGAAAAAGGCATCACATTCTTCCCATTTATGAGCATTAAAATGTATCCGATAACTATTTTTCTTTTTATTAATTAGCTTAGTGTTTGTTAAGTAAACTTAAATAACCTTATTAAAAAGTAATAATTCGGCAATTTTCTTTTGAATTTGAAAAACGAAACGC
This sequence comes from Melanotus villosus, assembly GCA_963082815.1. Lineage (NCBI taxonomy): Eukaryota > Metazoa > Arthropoda > Insecta > Coleoptera > Elateridae > Melanotus > Melanotus villosus. The sequence goes on along the minus strand of OY720427.1, from coordinate 36,330,348 downwards.
TAACAAGCGTCTAAATTGTAGTTTTGTAATATTAAAATAAATTAACTTTCTTAAATTTGCGTAATCCGATTTAAAAAAAAATTATATTCAGGTTTCCAACAGACTAATTTCATAAAATCTGTTTTTATCTTAAAGAAAAATTTTGTGTTGCCAAGCGTTAGGTCCAAAATTGTAAGAAATCAAACTTTTAATGAGACTAAAAATTCGTCGAAGAATCGAAGACACAATTTTATTTAGAAATGTTAATAATTTCAATTTTGGTTGCTGCTTTATTTGTTGATTATCTACGATTTTTAATTCTGACGTGTATCTGAAGCTTTTTCTTAGGTACAACATTTATTGGAAAAGGCATCTTTTTCACATTTATTCCATTTCTATACTTTAAAACGTATCTGATAACTATTTTTCTTTTTTAATTAATTAAGCTAAGTGTCTGTTAAGTAAGTTTGAGTAACTTTATTAAAAAGAAATAATTCGGCAATTTTCTTTTAAAATTTGTCTAAATTGTAGTTTTTCAGTCTGAAATTTAAACGATTTCGCAGAAAATTTCTTGTATTTTTTTTATCACAAATTAGATTAATTTTTTGTCAATTTTCAGTCAGGTAATAGTAGAATAAATTAACTTTAACTTTCTTAAATTTGCGTAATCTGAATTTAACAAAAATGCTTTCGGGTTTCTAACAGAATAATTTGATAAAATTTGTCTTCATCATAAAGAAAAATTTTGTGTTGCCAAGCATAATTTTGCTTGAGTTCAAAATTGTAAGAAATCAAACTTTTAACGAGATTGTAAAAAATTCGTTGAAGAAATAATTTTATTTGTTGAAATATTAATAATTAGATTTTTGTCTGCTATTTTTGGACTATCTCTGATTTCTGATTTTGAGATGTTTCTGAACCTTGTTCTATATAAATTTTATTGAAAAGGGCATCTTTCTAACATTATCCCCATTTATAAGTATTGCAATGTATTCATCCGATAACTATTTTTCTTTTTATTAATTACACATAATTTAAGTGTTTATTAGGTAAACTTTCGCGTTTATTAAAAAAATAATAAATCGGGAATTTTCTTTTAAAATTTGAAAAACGAGACGTTAACAAGCACTTAAACTGTGGTTTTCCGGTTTGAAATTTCAGTGATTATGCTAAACATTTTAATAGCACTAATTAATAATTTGTCAATCTTCAATCGAACTCAATAAATTATCTTGTAACTTCAACTTTCTTAAATTTACGTAACCCGATTTTAAGAAAAATTACTTTCCAGATTCTAAGAGAATAATTTGTTAATATCTGTCTTTATCTTCAAGAAAAATGTGTTTTGTTAAGCATAATTTTCGTTGAGTATGGAATTGGAATTGTAAGAAACCAAACTTTTACTGAGACTAAAAAAATCGCCGCAATATTAGTAATTTGATCTTTGCCTGCTACTTTAATTTTTAGATTAGATTATCAGATTTCTATCTAATTTTGAGGTGTTCTTGAAGCTCTTGGATTTTGACAGTGTTTTTAAGGCTGCAACTTTAATGTATTTAATTATTATGGTCTTTTATGAAGTATTTTTTGAGTTTGGTATTGTTTTTCAGGCTTTAATTTTCAGTAATTATTACAGTTTCTTAAGTTGTATATGCTCTTAATACATAATTACAAATATACAAAATTTTCCTTAATTTAAAATTTAATGACAACGATGAAGAATTCTTGATCATCCTTGAGGTAATAGGAAATATGAGGTAGTATCCTCGTTTTGCTAAAAATACAAATAGTTATTGTGCCAGGCCCAAGTTAAAAAGTATCTTTTAGTATTCCCGAAAGATACAAAAGTCATATGCATTGTGTATGTTTTTTGTTATGTAAATAATTATCTTCCGCAATTTATCATCTCTTAAGACAAAGTAGACTTCGCTTAAACATTAATTAAGCATTCATAAATTGTAATTTCAAGTTTGCATTCTTGAAAAGTTATGTGCATAAATTTCAAAGTCATTTCGTGTCAGCCCTGAAAAGTTGTTCATACCACCCTGTCAAAAGTGTGGTGTAATTTGAAGGCCCTTTCTGTTGTAAAATTAATATTTCTTAGAACATTCAGGTCACATCTTGGTTCAACTTGTGAATGTTAATTTTGGGCACCAGTTTTCCATACCCTGGTCGCATCTGTAAAAATGTGGTATCGATTAAAAGGGATGCTTTTATAACGAACTAACTCGCATGCAGGTAGCGCGTGTTAGTTTCCACTAAGGGTGTATCTTATATTAAAAATCAAGTCGGGTTATAAAATAAATTTGCATTTGTTTGCACTGGAAACTGCCTATATACGGAATTTAATCGGCAGCGCATGAAGCTGCATGTGGACGCTTCATTGCAAACATCCCCATGGAACGAACACACCCCGCCTTCACATCATGTCAACAACTCTGCTCCGTCAACCGCATTTCCACTGATGTCACCATCCAGTTGCAAAATGAAATTAAGCGCTTATGTGTTTCGCATATTATACAGTACTTATCAAAAACCTAATTAAGTTTATGTGTTCCTCGTGAAATACATTTTTAAAGCTTATTTTGGTATACGTGCGTTACACCCCCAAATTATTTACATATCAAACTAACCTGCATAGGCTCGTTGCATATCTACATAAACGGCTGCTGCTCTGAAAATAACTACAAAACGATCGTGAAAATTACTTTATAAGCGATTGTACTTTTCAGACACTCGTTGTTGAACTTTTACCTTTGTAGACGTCAAGGGGTTTTGAATTTGTTGGATGTCGGGCCAAGTAGGCGTCAGGGTTGAATTTGCATATGGATGGCGAAGAGTAGGTATTAAACCCGTAATGTTCAAAACACAATCCACAACTGTTGGAGGGGTTAAACGTGGTAATGATGTTGTATATAGGGAAGTAATAACAATTAGTCACTATGCCGTAGTTCTAAGTGTTTAATCTACGATTTCGCTTACTAGAATAATCTCGACACTTATCTTGTTCCATATGTAGATTCACGTTTAGCAAACACTTGTTCACTACATCAAATATGAAATTGTTAAAATTCCTGCGGAAGAAATACATAGCAGATTTTTCAAAATTTATTCAAATCCGTTAGAAACGTAGTCACAACCCAAATGAGTTAACCCTTAAAAATTTGGTGTCTAAAACATTGGTGTAGACATGAGTGGAAGTGCTTCCTCTTTTGAAGTCAAATTAATATTTTTTCTCACAAACAACTCAACCATTTTCAATCGTTTAACATCTCTTAAAATAATTAGATAGTAATAACGATTTAAGCCTTAGAAACAGATTGACTTCCAAGAAACGTCAGAAAATTTTCGAAATTTCGAAGTCCATGTTTCCCGGCTAAATTATTTCAAGTAAGGTTGAAAGTAAATCAAAATAGCGCTCTTAATTTGGAGATTAATGTCTTTGGACTAAAACATTTGTTTCAAATTTTAATTTTCAAGCCATTTTTGTAATTTATTGAGAATTCTGATTTTTTTAAATTTACAACTTGAAAATGTTTGATTAAAAACAATGCTTCTTGGTTGCTAAAAGGTTTCGCTGGACAATCCATCAATAAGAAAATTTCGAAAATTTTTCATTGCACAAATAGTGTTCGGCCACATTGCCCTACTATTTACCTTACAAAAATTCTGAAATTTTTTGATAAAGAGAAATAATATTTGCTTCTTGAAATAGTCCTTAATTACACTGCAACACATGGAAATTTTGAAATTTTTGGTTAAAAGAAACATTTTTTGGTTCCTTAAACAGTCTTTGTCTTTTTAACAATTTTCATTTTCAGTTTCTTTTATATTTTACCTACTGTGATCTCCGAATTTTTTAAATTCGAAAATTGTGAACATTGTTGACAAATAAAAAATAGTATTTTGTTGCTAAAATATCCTTTGACAATACGGCGATTTACAGAAAATTTCGAGATATTTTAATAAAAAATTTAATAAATTTATCTCACGGAAATTTCGAAAATTTTTGATAAAAAGAACTAATTTTTAGTTTCTAAAACATTGTTTGATCACAGTGCAATTTAGCTCACGAAAGTTTTGAACATTTTTGATAAAAAAAATGATTTTTGGTTACTCAGACCGTCTTTGATCGCACTAGAAGTTATCTCACGAACATTTTGAAAATTTTTGATAAAGGAAATAATTTTTAGTTACTCAAATAGTCCTTAACCACACTGTAATTTTATGTCACAGAAATTTTGGAAATTTTTGATAAAAGGAAATCCTTAAAGGCATTAAATAAATTATTATTATTTTTATTGTCTCACTGTAATTTACCTCACGAAAATGTGGAAAATTTTTGCTAAATAATTATAATCTTTGGTTCTCCAGTCTTTGATTATATTTCAATTTATATACCATACAAAAACATTTGCTAAGAACAAGTAAACCTTTTCGGATCTTCTTCTATAAGTTGGTGTAAAGTTGATTATTTCTACCAGAATTTATGATAAACAACGGTTTAAATTAAATAATTAAACGATTCTTCATAACTTTACGTTACGAAAATTTTCAACATTCTACATAATCACACTGAAAAGGAAGTTTTACGAATTTTTCAAAAGAATTTTCCTTTCGATGTTTTTGCCAACAGTTAAAACATTAAAAACAGATCGAATCCGAAAGACATACCAATAAACTTTTATAGAGCCAAGTAAAGCTTTTCGGAATTTACTTATAACTTGATGTTTACGGTTTAAATTATATGATAAACAGATGTTGGAAATAAATAAAAATGGCAGTCTTAATTTGCAGACTAATGGCTATGTACTGAAACCTACTTGTTTCGAATTTTTAATATTTTCAAGCTTTTTATATTTTACTGTGAATTTTAAATTTTTTGGTTGCTGAAATAAAGCTGTTCAACTCTGCAATATATCTCAAGAAATTTTCAAAAAAGTTCATTAAAAAAATTATTTTTCTTATCTCAAACAGTCCTTTGAAAAATTTTGATTAAAAATAATTTTTGATTCTTAAAACAAATGATTGACAATACTGCAATTTACCTTAGCAATATTTTGAAAATTTTTGGTCAAAATAAATCAGTTTTATTCGTCAATGTCTGACAACACTGCAATTTACTTTTATAAAATTTTGGAAAATTTTCATAAAAGAAACATTTTGTTCTTACCTCAGATAGTCTTTCATCAGACTGCAACATGTTTGATAAAAGATTGATTTTTAAAACAATGATTGACAACACTGCAATTTACCTTAACAATATTTTTGATAATAATAAATAATTTTTGATTCGTCAAGCAATGCTTGACATAACTGTAATTTACTTCTTCGAAAGTTTCTGACAAACGAAACAGATTTTGGTTCCTCAAGCAATAACCAACAAACCTGCAATTTGTTTAAGAACATTTTGGAAAATTTTCCTAGAAAAAATATTAATTTTTCGTTCCTCAGACTTCCTCAGAATTGCCTCAACTAAATGTTTATAAAAAAAAACTTAGCGTTTAATATCTCATGTAAATCCGTAATTTGTGTTAACAGTTAAAGCCTTAGAAAAGATTGAATTCAGATGGCATACAAAAAAAGTTCCAAAGAATTGAGGTTTCTGAAATTTTAATCATAAGTTGGTGGAAGGTTTGTTTCCTGATAAAATTATTATAAACAAATGTTGGATATAAATCAAAATGATGCTCATAGTTTGGAGACTGTCTCAGAATTTTCAATAATTTTCTTTTGTAAGCTTAACTTAGAATTTTTAATAGAAAGAAATATTTTGTTCTTTGACTAGTTAGGGTTTACCTCAAGTACATTTTGAAAATTTGTGATAAAAGAAAAAATATGGTATCTCAAAATCAAAATATCCTGCTATAACATTCGCTAACACTGCAATTTGTCGGAAGAACATTGAAAATTTTTAATAAAAAGAAACAATTTTTGCTTCCTCCAAGAGTCTTTAACCACGCTGCAATTTATCTCAAGAACATTTTGAATTTTTTTTATAAAAAGGGATAATTTATGGTTTCTCCAGCAGGCTTTGCCCATACTGCGATTTAGCTTATGAAAATTGCAAAAATGTTTGATAAAAAGGAATCAGTTTTGGTCCTTCCAATAGTTTTTGGCCATAGCTCGGTTTATCTCAAGAAAAATTTGAAAATTTGTAATAAAAAGGAAAGATTATAGTAAATAACTCTTGATAACACTGCAATTTACCTGAAAACTGTTTTGGTATTTTTTTAACGGAAATAAATAATTTGTGAATCCACCAAGAAGAATTTGAAGATTTTTGGTAAAAAAATCAGTCTTGATTCCTTCAACAATCTTTGACCACACTGTAGTTTGTCTCAAGAAAATTTTGAAAGAAATAATTTATGACTTCTTAGATAACATTTTTTTTTAAATCAATTTCCTCTTCTACTGCAATGCAGTGTCGGGGCTCATTTTTACACTTGCTGGTGTGCAGTGGACGTGATGGATCCATTTTTGGATTTGCATCACGTTCCATCCAGCTTTCATTCACAACACATTCATATCTACACCTTAAAGAATTCGACCGAAATCGGCTCCATAATACTATGGCCACCGCTGGAATCGAACGCGTGTCAGGCGGCTAGCTAGCAGGCACTTACCTGACTGAGCTACCCAGGCTGTCAACACTTCAATTTATAACAAAAATAAATTTTTTTGTATAAAGCAGTTATTGAACTGCGATTTACCTTAGGAAAATTTTAAAAAGTTTGAATGAAAAGGAATATTGTAATAAATCAGAATAGATATTAAAAACCTTTCGAAAATTTTTCACTCAGTAAAGGAAAGGCAGAGGTAATAAAACCACGAAATGTTGTTAAAACAAAACGTTACCAAATGTAAAGTTTACAATACGATGAAATGGTAACATCAAGTTCTATTTTCAGTTAAAACAAGAATAGTTGTATTGGACAATCTGCCTTTGTATCAACACACGCTTCTATTATAATTATGAGCGTTTCATGTATGTCTATCTACACGACACGATATCTCTTGGTTTTCTGTTGTGCTCTAATGGGGTTGATTACTTGAACTATTTTACGGTTTCAGCTTTTGACTGTTTCACGAAACGTAGAAAAATTACCACAGGAGAAAATTGCAATCGTTGTATATTTAAATCATAATCAAAATGGCGCTAACATAAATCATGTCTTAATCAGAGTAATTGCTTTTGATTAAATAATTAAAAATTATTTCGCTTAAATGCTATTGTGTTTGCACCAGTTGTGTGACCTGACCTTACGGTTCATAAAGGTCACGATACATTTGTAGAATGATTGTAATTTGAATCAATAAACATAAACAGTGGCAAAGTTCAGACGTGGCCATTTTATTAATTCAAAAATTCCATTCGCGTTAAAAATTGGCAATATTAGAATTTTTAAATGCGCGTACTCTCTATCAAAGGGATATTTATTAAAATTTATTGTAGCAATTTAAAGTTAATGGCCCATTCACACCCTCTGTATAGACCGGAATTGCCCTAAAACAACTTTTTGACTTCGAACTTAAAATTGTCCAAACAAATTTGTAACAAAAGCCAATGCCTCGCGTTTATTACAATAAAATTAGTTCACAGAGTCATCAAATCTATCGATCTTTGTTCTGTTAAACTCGTTGAACTTTAAGATTCTCCTTTAATAAAACTTATTGTTCTTACATGTGTATTTAAAAATAATTCAGTACTTTTGCGTCATTGTTAGATCGCCGCAACAACGGTGACATTGTTAGGTACTTTCTTATTGTTTTTTGTTCCGTTCACAAGAGAAATTGGTATTATTTTTTCGATTTAAAGAATTACGTCATTAAGATAGTTTAGATGTTACAAGATAATGAAATTTCTAGTAACAAGCTAAAACATTTTCGGTTCCTTCCTCCCTTGTTTCGGGTTTCGGTCCGGGTGATCGAAAAGAGCTGGATAACTATTTGTGTTAACCGTCAAGGGTTGGTTTCAGTGGCAAACTTTTCAGCAAAAATGCTGTTTCTGAAAGTTGGGTATTAGGTATAACTTCTCGTCAAAGTGCGTGCTCGGCGCAGTAAATGCAGAGTAACTAAGCATTCGTTCAATGGAAAGTAGCAATCCCAACGAGATTAAAGAAACCTTTTATTTTCTTTTCTGTCCGTTGAAACAACGACTGCTGTGTAGTATTCTAGCGCTGTATTATACCTTTTCAAAGTTTAAAGTTCGCTAAGCTGCAAGCACAATAGTTCATTTTAGTTGCAGAACATGAAAAGATACTGAAGGTATGCAGTATTACTTCTATTCGGTGTAGAACTACAAGGGTTTTTATTTGACGCTTTCAGAGAAACTTTGGGTAACTTACTAAAAGTTTCGAGCCTTATTTTATATGTGAGGGAATTTGATTTAATTTATCCATTAATACGAAGAATTCTAAAAACGAAAGATGTTAAAATCGATTATTCATATCAGTCTTAACAACTCGTTCAAGGTTATTCTGTTTTAACATTTTGTTGGCATCAAGAGTCGATATTATTGGGTTTTTCGACTTAATATTCAAATACTGTTCGAAAAGCGTTGTTTAATCTTATTACGAACTTATTGTCAGTGGGTTTCTTGGTAAAAGATGATAATTAACTGATAAGCAGATGAAATTTCTGCATTAATTGGATTGAAAAGTGCATTAACTCGGTTATTTGACATCCGCAATTAGAATGTTCGGATGATTCAGAAGAACTTGTCGGCATAATACACAAAGGCGGCTTCTTATGTTACTATCAGTGAGTGAGTCATCGCCTTATCTGGGGGGTGCAGTGTCATGAGGAAAGGAACGTATTAGACATTTTGTCCTCTTACTTCGAAGGATCTACCTTTAGATCTTTTAAGACTACGTTCCACCAGCTGCCGCCCAAAGTACAACACTTGGCGATGAAGCTCTTTTGAAAGTATGAGGCGTTGTTTGGCTTATAAATTGCCTTATTTGAATCGTAACAAACACTTCTATATTTTATGACAAATATTATTCATTCCTAGAAGCCGGAATACATTTCTTAAAGCAAACAAAATATGTAAATCATATTTTTAAGTATGCAACGCCAGGGATATTCCGACTTTTGAGCTTCGCAAACTTTTTCGTATTTGCGTGTAAATGATATTATCCGTTGCGGATCGTCAGGATGGCTAACAGGACGCCATGTGCTGATGGAGACATTACAAAGTTTATCCTTTAATTGAGTTATAGCGCTAAATATCAAGTTTGACCAACCAAAGTACACATCATAATTCGTGCGGAAGCGCAGCAGCAGATGCCGGAGGTTAGTTAGATGTTGCTTAGGGGCGATAGTATCGGCTTATGGCGAATTTCAGCAGGAACGACTGCTCGCTAAACTAAATGTTTATTCGACTAAGTGCTCTGAGCTAGTTTTAGTTACCGGATCTGCATGCACCTCGTCCGTTCACATTTAACGCGAATTTTAGGAGCGCGAGTAGGACGGTATTCTTCTTTCTTTGTGTAGACGCGTGGGTGCTTGTAGCGCCAGGGCCGACAAGTCTACTTCCCCTTACCCTCGCATAATTCCCTCATCATGGCTCCTATTGCAAAACAAATTCGACAACCCACAACCTTCACTAATATAAATCAAATCAAGCTACGCTAGTTACTAGCAGGAAAAAAAACGTAGATACGCTTTCGATTTTTTTAACAAAGCCAGTGAAAGCAGTTTTGGAAAATCCCATTAACAAATTAAATTTTATTTTCAAAACATAGAAATAGGGCCTACCTATTTACAAGCTATAAGCTATAACCAATTAATCCTGTACCTAATCTTCAGGATGGCAACAGGATAATCACTTAGCATTTAAACCATTTTCGAAAACTGTTGAAATTTGAAACCGTCATTTTATTTGACAAAATCTTTGGGTCCTCAGAGTCCTTCACAAGAAAAATTTGAAAATTATTCCTAAAGGGAGGTGCTGCTTAGTTTCCTAAACAATCATTGGCCATACTGCAATTTCCTCCAAATTCTTCCTAAAAAAAACAAAATAATATTGTTACTTCAACAATCCTTGAAACACTTTAATTTACCTTCCGGAAAATTGAAAATTTTTCATTAATTTCGTGTTTTCCCAATACTTCTTCACAGCACTGTAAACCACAGAACCACAATTTTTTCAGGCAGTCTTTCAAAATACTGTAATTTACTAGAAGAACTTTTTCATTCAAACTTACCATTGTATCCCTGAAATACTTTAATTTACCTTAAGGATAGTTTTTCATTAAAAAAGAAATTCGTGTTTCTCTACTACTTCTTCACGGCACTGCTAACCCCAGAACCACAGTTTTTTCAGGCAGTCCTTCAGAATACTAGGATTTACCCGATGCAAACCTTTTCACTAAAAATAATTTCGTGTTTCTCTAATACTTCTTGATAATAGGTACTGCAAATTACAAAAAAGCGTTGAAAATTTTTAGTTTTTCTGGCAATCCTTTAGAACCCTGAAATTTACCTCGCTAAATATTTAGAAAAGAACTAATTTTTATTTCATCAAACAATCCTTGGCCACCCTGAAATTTAACATACGGTATGTGTGTCGATTCTTTGCCAACAGTTTAATTTGCCTTAAGAAGAATTTGGAAATGTTTCATAGCAGTTTTGGTTCTTCAAAAAACCTTAGATCATTGTAAATTCTGTTCCAAGAAAAATTTTCGAAAACAAAAACAAAATTGAAATCTTCTCATTAAAGAAAATTATTTCTTGTTTCTCTAAAAAGTATCCATTGTGGCGTTCCACAAGGCTCAATTTTAGGCCCAATTTTATTTGTTATCTTTATTAATGACCTGCCTGCGAATGTAAACTCACTAACTACTTGCCTCTTTGCTGATGATTCCACTTTTATTAACACAGGCAAAGATGCCGAGGATGTGAAAAGCAAAACAAATAAAAGTCTATCTGATGCGGAAGGGTGGTTTAATTCAAATCGGCTTATGATAAATAAAAGCAAGACCCAATTGTTGACGTTTACAACAAGAAAAGGTCAAGCTAAAAATCACATGAAATTTCTCGGGATATCTTTGGATGCTCGTCTAAGCTACGACGTTCATATTAGCGATTTAAGCAAAAAACTTTCTAGTGCCATATATGTTATTAGAAGAACAATGATTATAGCTACAAAGGAAGCAGCTCTTACTGCCTACTATACGTGTTTCCATAGTTTAATGTCCTATGGAATTCTAATATGGGGATGTTCTTCTAAAGCACGAACTATATTTTTGCAGCAAAAAACGTGCATTAGGATATTGTATAATGTCAACAAAAGAACCACTTGCAAACCTCTATTCCAAAAATTGAGAATACTCACACTGCCATCTTTGTATGTGCTAACATGTGCTCTGTACGTACATTCAAATGTTTCACAGTTCAATTGTAACTCAGACTTTCACGCATACGATACGCGTAACAAGGAAAACCTAACAATTCCGTTTCATAGACTGAACGTAACGCAACACGGTATAAACTATCAGTGCTTGAAAATATACAGGGTGGTGACTCGAACACCCGAACATAGGGATTTAACATGTAAAATCATATTTTCGTAATTTTCTGCTCCCCTAATTATTTTAGGTAAAAAAGCTTCAAATAAAAGTTGTAGAGCATAACATTCTACATCTGAGTCAATAAACAAAATTAATTTTGCGTGCCTTGTAACCTCAGAAATTAGGAATGAAAATGACGTAAATCACCCCAAAAATAGCGATAGCCATGGAATTAACAAATGTTAACGGTTTATCTGTTAAATTACGCTGCATTAGTTTATTTTTATTATTACTTATTACGTTTTAAGTAACTAATCTAAGGCGCAACAATTCGTATCTCCTAGCAACGAGCATTCTAGGACTTTAAAATGATACTAGCACTTTAAAGTGTCACTTTTTGTTCTATAAATCGTCCAAAAAACGTTGCTTTAGAAACGAGTATGACATAAAATTAATTTATGTACTATTGTTCACTTCAACAGTAATTGCAAGTAATAATAAAAATAAACTAATGCAGCGTAATTTGACAGATAAACCGTTAACATTTGTTAATTCCATGGCTATCGCTATTTTTGGGGTGATTTACGTCATTTTCATTCCTAATTTCTGAGGTTACAAGGCACGCAAAATTAATTTTGTTTATTGATTCAGATGCAGAATGTTATGCTCTACAACTTTTATTTGAAGCTTTTTTACCTAAAATAATTAGGGGAGCAGGAAATTACGAAAATATGATTTTACATGTTAAATCCCTATGTTCGGGTGTTCGAGTCACCACCCTGTATAATAAATTGCCGAGTGACTTGAAAGTGTTGCCAACAAAACAATTTAAAAATAAATTAAAGATGTTTCTTTTAAATAGTGCTTTATATAGTGTCGATGATTTTAATATGTTGTAACATTATCTAATGTTTGTAATGTACTATTTTTATTAGTAATGTTGACGTATGCATGAAGTTAATAACTTCGGTAGCATAAATAAATTTACTTTACTTTACTTTACTACTTCTTGGAATACATACTTCAAAGTACCATGGAAAAATTATTCAAAATTCCTTCCTTCCTTCCTTTTACCTGTAACAAATTCTTATCAACACTGCAATTTACTTCGAAAATATATCGCAAAATTTTTCATAAAAAGAAATAATTTTGCTTCCCCAAACAATCCTTGGCCACCCCGCAGTAATTTTCTTAAAGAAAATTTTGGAAATTTGTCATTAAAAGTAAACCTTTCTGGGTTCTCAAATAATTCTTATCAACACTGCAAACGTCGAGAAAATTGTGGGTGGTTGTCATAAAAAGTTTTGAAAATTATTCGTTAAAGGAAATAATTTTTTGTTTTTCAGACAGTCCTTCACAATGTTGCAGTTTACCTGAAAATAATATTGAACATTTTTCCTCAAAACCAAACATTTTTGGCTCCTTAGCCAATCATTGACAACCCTGTAATTTATCTTTAGAAAATTTTGAGAATTTCTTGCAAACAGAAATAATTTTTGGTTACTGAAATGGTTCTTGGAAACACTGCAATTTACCAAAATGTTTCATAAAATTTTCGATTCCTCAAATAGCCTTTGCTAACACTATTTTTAATAATAATCAAAAGAATCTTTTCCTTGACGCTCCTTGACAACATTTCAAATTTGAAAATCATTCCTACAAAGAAATAATTTCCGGTTTTTCAGGCCGCCCTTCACAACATTGGCGTTACCTGAAGAAAATTGTTGAAATTTTTCATTAAAATTAAACCTTCTTTATTGCTTTAATAATCCTTAACAACACTGAAATTTACCTTAAGTAAATTTTGAAGTTTTTTCATAAAACGAAATAAGTTTTCCTTCCTTAAACAAATATTTATAACACTGCAATTTACCTCAAAGAAAACATTGCATCATTTGCATAAAAATAGAATAGAGTTTTGTTCCTCTAACATTCTTTCAAAGCAATGCAAATTATCTGGGAAAATGTTTGTTGTTTCGTTCCTGCAATATTTGTAAAAAAATAATTTACTTAGTGTTAAAATAGTTTCATAAAAGAAGTAATGGTTGTTCAAACAATCCTTAACCATAGATAACCTTATCTATGCCTTAACCATACTACATTTACCTTAAGAAAAAATTTCAGAAAGAAAAATAAGTTTTCGTGAACATCTTGTATAGTGTGTTCTACTCAGAAATATGTTGTATGGGACCCCCATTTTGTAAATTCACAATTCTTAGTCTATGTTTAAACTGTAAAATTGCTCTTCTGATTAAATTTATAGACACTTCTGGCCACAGATCTTCTAACCGTCGGCGCAGATCTTCCAAGTTTGCAAATGGTTCCCGTCTTTCAGCATACAATTTTTCTTGCAATGCGTTCCACACTGAGGTCCCATACAACATGCTTATAAGTAGAATACACCATACAAGATGTGAGGACTTCAACAGGATTCGTTTTTTTCTAGCCATCCGGTATGAAGCAGTTTTCGAGGAAGAAAACGAAATGCTTTTGACAACTAAATTTCAAAAAGAAATCCTCAGAAACCGAGTCGGAAACGTTTAGACAGATCTGATAACCTGATTGCATTACATTTGGGGTATCTGAATAATAGATAGAAATCTCGAAATGTCTGAAAACAGCCTGCAATCCACACGATGGTTCTCCAACACCTTTATTTGTTTATTTCTTCGAAATTCGCTGACTTGGAATTTATTTTCTTTAGTTCTTCAAAACCGTTTGCCATCGTATTATTTAATAACCTTTGTAAATATTTTCTTTTCTTGGTTATTAACGGAAGCCTTTAATCTGTCGTCTCAGAGAAATCACAGTTGTCGATTTTCCTTTTGTATCATATCTGCCACCTTAATTATTTCCGAAAGCATTTTTCCCATACCTGTATTTAGGAATTTATCCGATACTTTTCCCTTAAATTCGTATAAATTGATGTAATTTATTTTGTAATCTTATACTTTGTGGATTACAACGTAAGAGCATTTCTTTGAAGCGTACATACCATTGTCGGTTGGACGTTTTGAATAATCGTATATTTCGTGCTTTTTAAAAGCACATAATACGTATATTTGTATTTTCAGTGATTAATGAGACATAACATGTTACTGAAATTCCAGAGGATTCGCTTCCACCGCTTTTAGTATAGATTTCGGATAAAATTAATTACGTGTATTTTATACGTCGAAATTTAGATGTACGCTCGCATGTTTTACATTTTAAATTATCGCAATTATTTTATCAGTTAATTGTTGTTAACGCTTTTTTGTACGAATGAAAGAATGAAGGTCAGCTTATCAGTTTAAACCCATTAATATTTTATGTTATTTTTGTAAATTCCCGTTTTTATGATGCTAATGAACCAAAATATGTGAATAAAATGCTTAGATTTAGTAAACATTTTAATATAACATATTAATAATTTATTGTGGTGGTGGAATTATTATGCTATAGACAAGAGTTGTAGAAAAAATAATAGTGCCTACAACATTGCCTGTTTTTGCTTGGCTAATTTAAATTTTCTTTGGGCTTATTTTATAATAAATAATAAAATTGTTGTATCTATGAATTAAAATTGTTTATTTATATAAATGTTCATAAAAGGGATAACCATAACCGTGAAAATTTTTAAGATATAAGTTTAGCAGCGTCATTCAGCAAATGCTTGTAATATCATTCGATATCCCGATTGTGGAATAAAATGCGGTGCTTTCAAGCGCGACAGATACGAGAGATAACTCGCTCATCCCGATAAGTAGCACCTTGAGTCGCGTTGCGACTACTATTATAGTGTACCATCCATTGTCCGAAACGATATCTTAGAAGAAAATATACCCCGAGTTTTATAGGTCTCCTGCTTTATTCCATCATAAAATTTATATCTGTTCCAATTGAATATATGTTTTGTTTCTTATTCTGAGATGTATTTATGTTTATATGGGTTAAGAAACTCTAAAGTTTGACATGTAACGGGCTAAAATTATGGCCAAAGAAAATAGGTGTCTCTTTCGACATTTCGAAATGCGATACTTGGAAATAATAGCCACTTTTATTTAGTAGTTCTAATAACGAAGTTATAAACGTGAAATTTGATATTTTTAAGATCCCCCAGCGCTAAATGATAGTATCATTCCAGCTGGTTTTTTCAACGTAAGGCCGTAAACTTCTAACTTCTCAATTAGGAGTCCAGGATGATTTTTATTTCGGTAATCTCGCAGAATAAATTAGATTAGACTGAAATATGACTCGGGCTTTATCCACATTGTTTTCATTATCATGTAACACAATCAAATGAAATGTTAAACCGATGATATACTTTATGTAGATGGTATAACACTGTACCAATTATTATTAACAGGCGGTAAATCGAGCACACATCAAAGGGCGCTTCTGAACAACACTGGCGGAAACTCATCTTCCTAATAAATATGACATGTATGCGAAAATAAAATTTGTCAAACAAATAAAACAGGCATTTGCTTAACTTTACATTCAGTAACACTATGTAGGCATTTTACAAATTGCTTTGTTAAATTTGGTATTTGTGCTTCCAAAGGCGTTCCTTTTCTCTTTGTTTTAACACTTCCACTGCGAGGTGTTTCGAGTAATTTCGTTTTTTTCTAATCCGAACTTTTGAATTGAAATATTCAGATTCTTAGTATTCAAATTAATTCTGAACAGATGCAATACTAATAAAAAGGTGTAATAAACGTCCTACATCTGTTTCTATATTTTTTACACGGTTCATATAAATTTTTCTTGTTAAAACGTTTTCTGATTTTTTATTCTAGTAAAAGAACCTAACTACAAAAATAAAACTGAAACGTAAATTAATGTCCCGAGAATTTTTTGCCGGCTAAAAGATCTACAACGCTAATTTATTATAGCTTCACTTGAACTACCAGCAAGACAGATTTAGGCAACGCACTAAAATACATTGCAGTGCAGAATGTAAATTTTCTGTAATTTTATCGGTGTTTTGGTGTTACGGTGGTTGTTAAATTGGGCCATAAATAGCGGTTTCTTTCCGTATCTGTTTGGTTTCTCATATGCACGCTCATCGGATTTTCTCTACAACCTTAATGTATTTTTTATGTTGGCCTCCTTGGTCAGGACTAAAATTTTTATAAATGCTCGCTGCAGATTTGTTTTTCATTGCTTGCTATCCCTGTGCTTTTTGCAATTTACTTTAATGCGACCTTAAAGTTAAGAGAATATAAAAGGCAGAATTTACACAAATTTGAAGATTAAAAGGCTTTGTTTATATTTTGTTTGTGAAGAATTGTTTGTAGATTTTTGCTTCACCAAACAATCCTTGACCAACATGCAATTTACCGTAAGCAAAATTGAAAACTTTTCATTAAAGAAGTGAATTTATTGTTTTTCATTTCTCTGTAAAATTATTCATAAAAAGAAAAAAAAATTAATTCTTCAGGCAGTCCTTCATAACACTGTGCTATACCTGAAAACATTTTCAGCAAAAGAAAACATTTTTGGCTCTATAAATAATCCCTTATTCTCTAACAACACTGCAATTTATTTAGTAGGTAAGTAATTTTTTTGGAAACTTTTCATAAAAAATCATTTTTGTTTCCTCAAACAATTCTTGGCCATCCTGTTAGTTCCAGAAATTTTTTATGAAACGAAATGATTGTTCATTTTTTCAATAATCTTTGAAACAGATGTAATTTAACGTAAGGAAAATTTGAAAAAAAAGTCTTGTTTTCCTAACACTTCTTGGCGACACTGTGAATTACCTCAGGAAAAATTTGAAAACTGTTTAGAATGGCTAGCACTTCAACGGAGTCGAAGGCCTTTTCAAAGTCCACCAAGGCAAAGCATACTGGTCGCTTGTATTCTTTAGTTTTTATATATTTCTTACGTAAAAAGAAGGTCTTCATAATGCTACAATTTTCTTCAAGAAAATTTTAAAAATTATTCATAAAAAGAAATACTTTTTGCTTTTTTTTAAATAATCGTTGGCCACTCTGTAATTTACCTTCAGAAAATAATTTTTTATTTGAAGAAAATTCTGATAAACTTTTAGTAAAAGTAAAATAGCTCGTTAAATAATTCTTCACAATACTGCAATTTATTTGAAATTTTTGAAACGTTTTCACAAAAAGTAATCGGTTTTGCTTCCTCAAACAATCATTTACCATTCTGCAAGTTACCTCCAGAATTTTTTTATAAAGCAAAATAATTGTTCGTTTCTTCAACAATCCTTGAAGCACCGTCATTTACTTAGGAAAATTGAAAATTTTTCGCAATTTTGCGCCCTTCAAATTATTCTTGACCACACTGTAATTTCGTTGGGAAAATTTTTCATAACAAGAAATAATTCGTTACTCAGTCTTCTATAAAAATGTTTCATAAATGATAACATTTTTTGGTTCTGTAAACAAAGCTGGACTCCATTGCGAAGTACCTATTTACTTTAACAAAAATTTGAAAATTCTTTGTAAACATAAATAATAATGTTTGGTTTCTTAGAAATACTTCAGAAATATTTGAAAATGTTTTATAAAAAAATATTTTTGGTTCCTCACACAATTTTTGGCAACACTGTTAATTACTTTAATAAAAACAGGTAATTTTTGTTTATCATTGCTTGCCACCCTTGTGGTTTTTTTGCAATTTACTGTGATGCCACCTTAAAGTAAAGAAAATATAAAAAACAGGATTTTATACAAATTTACAGAGCAGAAAGTTATGGCTATTCTTTTTTTATAGATTTATTTATTTATAGTGTTTTGCTTCCTTAAACAAGCCATGACCACCCTGCAATTTACCCTACAAATTTAAAGATTAAAAAGCTTTGTTTATTTATTTTGTGTCGAGTTATTTGTTTGTAGATTGGTAGACAATTAAAGCACCGCGCTTCAGGGGTCACAATTCAATTAAACTTCCTAATTTTCGGAAGTAATTACTATTTTTTCAATTAACGCGTACTAACGATGCTGCATTAAAGTGTTCCTTAACTAAATCTACTTTGCTAATGCATTTCTAATGGAGCTATTACGCTGACCATCATTTACAGCTAACTCTTAATGAGGTCATGCATGAGGGTTTAACAGTTTAAATTAGCTTTACAAAAAATATTTGGAGTTTAAACTAATTTACTTCGTATATAAACCAAATGAGCAATTTTCCTTGTTAATAACAGAAAAATTGCTTGCAGATTTCCATAAATTCGTTTGCCTTGCTTCGAAGTCATGATTTTGTTTTAAATCAAAACCCATTATTTTTTAAAATCAAAAATCGTGATTTTTTAC
Source organism: Melanotus villosus (assembly GCA_963082815.1). NCBI lineage: Eukaryota > Metazoa > Arthropoda > Insecta > Coleoptera > Elateridae > Melanotus > Melanotus villosus. The sequence continues at coordinate 36,311,588 of OY720427.1, read as the reverse complement.
ATGAAATTTCAATCAAAAATCACCCATTTATAAACATTAAATACATTTCTGTTGCAATTTTGACTAGTTTTCGTAATAACTTATGAAATTCAAATCAACAATAAATAAATTGAATTATGATTTTTATTATGATTTGAATCAGGCCAACCCTGCTTCCAAGTTTTAGATTTGTTTTTCTTTAAATTAAAAAGCAATTCGAATATTTTTCGAACAGCCCCGGAAGAAGAGCAACCTTGAAATATTATGTTACATTTAAATCAAATCAAAATATACAAAGAACCCTTAAAATTACCTGCGGTGTACTGAAAAGCGTACAACTGATTACCTATAAATTCTTAACGAGAAACATTTTCACCCAAATCTGTTACGTCAAATATATCCCCATCTCCTTAAGTTATTTCGAGTTCTTAACGATTTATTGTAGGTGATAGCAAATATATCTGAAACACGAGAAAATATTAAGAAAGATATCAGAGATCAAAGTTTTGTATCATCTACGAGAAGTTCTTTAACAAGTCGGGTGTTACGATGAATCTGAAATTGAGTTAAATGACAGTGGCGGCGAAGGAACGGAAATGATGACGAATTTTGCTAGATTGAAATCACCAGGTCAAAAGTCGTTTTGTTATCTGTGTAATTAGAATAAACAAATCCTTTGTTAATTCAAAAATCCAATCAGAATGGGTTTGAGTTTTAATAAGCTTGTTAATACAGTAAACTTCGGCTATTATATGCCTTCACGGGACCAAGTGGACGTTATAACCCGTGTACGTTACATCAGTTACGTTACAATCAATGGAATGCATGCAGGAGCATTAAAAATGAATTCAAATTCATTAAAATGGGAGTGTGGGAATGTTAAAAAACGAACGAATTTTATAGTTTTACAATTAGTTCCTGACTAAACTAGTTTAAAAGTTAAAATTCTGTCGTAAACTAAAAATAAATAATTACAGAACAGAGGTAATTGTTTGTGAACAAATTCAGTAGGAACACAATTTAATTAATTAAGTGTGGTATCGAGTTTCAGTCTGAATTTAAAAACCTCTAATGAGTCGGTTATAAATACAAAATTAAAATTTGTGACCTTGTTAGCATTATTTATTAGATTTAAAACCATCTAACAATTGCCTTTGTTAATTTAAGTATGAATCACATTGGAATTGTTAATTTTTTTAATTAATTACTTTTATAATGAGTGCTGTAACTCTTTTCGTTTTGTATAATAGTGAATACTGTTAGATTAACAGAGAGGAAATACCGTGACTACGACGGGATTGGTCAGGAAATATAAACGAATCTACAAATTTTATGAGTAAATAACTTTGCGTGTAATTCGTGTATGTTATGAAGCATATACGGTTTTTTAAATTGAAAAAGCCTTTTAGATTCACGAAAAATGACAGAATACACGTTTTAACGTTTAATTAAGTACTCTGGTGTAAAACGTTGCTATTTTCGACTTTTTTAATACCCATATTCACACATGATACCAATTAGGTTGTAAATTCCTAATGAAAAACACGACACATTGATTTTTCGTGTGCTTAATCGTTGGTTTCCTACAATTTTGTTTTTGTTGTTTATCGATACAATATGTATCGATAAATAATGCCTTTACACGGGGTATGTCGGCAAAGTTTTAAGTGGTAGCAACTTGTCAATTGAAAACTAGAAAACCCTTTAAGTTTCACGATATATTTTACGAAAATGAAGTTAAGACGAAGCCTGCTCGTGTAATTTACAAGTCAAATATTTAAAGGTAGGTTAGTTTCTGTAATTCTTATACATTTCGAACTTTTGTTTATCTTGTGGTTAACTTTTAACAGTTGAGCTTTGTTTTAAAAGCTGGGTTTTCTTATATTTGCCCCGAACATTATTTTTTTAAATAAATAAATAAATAACCTTTATTTCCATTAAACTACATTAGAGTTGTTAAATACAGAGCTACAAAATATGGAATATTTTATAATCATAAAAATATTTACCTTTATTACAACCCCGGCAATTATCTAAAGATTTTATTATAATTAAACCTTTTCCATAAAAAGTTTCAAAACATCAATTTGTTTCCATAAATGCGAAAAAGATTTTAGTATTTTTTTATTATGGAAAAAATTAAATAAACTAGCTTTAGACATAAAGGTTTGATGTAAACACAGACTAAGTTGTTTAATTATTTATTAATAATAATAAAACATATTTTCAACTCCCTTTTATAACTTTGGGAATTACTTAAATGATATTTTTATAATTACATGACAGACGGAATATGTTGGTTGATTATTTATCTTTTTTCTTATTCCCTTTGCAAAACGAAACGTAAAACCATTAAAAATGGCTTTTATAAAGCAACAAACTAGTTGATACAAAGTTCGTTATTCTTAAATTAAGAAGACAAATTTTAAACTTCACTACAAATGGCTTTCAGTTTAAAAAATCGTTAGTTATGAAAGACTTCAGGAATCATTTTGACTTAAATATAATAAATAAAAAATCTTGAAATTAAATTTTCTTTGTGATTACAGTTAAATTTTCTTGCAAGTATAAAGCTTGCTTCCATTAACTTTTTATACTAAAACTTGATTAATTTCAGGCATGATTTAGCCCTTCTTTGAAATGAAAAATCACCACAGTTTTATAGTTTATCGGTATTTAAATTTTCTTAGGAAGAAAGGAAAGAATCATTCTTTTGTGCACTGTTCTTAAATTACAAATGAATATTCGTGCAATTTATGCATAATTCCGCCAAATCTTTTTGATTAAAACAGAAACGATTTTGGTCCTTATTTCATCAAACTACACGCTACGATAAATGAAAAAATTTTAACTGCTGCTTTCTAAAATTTTCTTCTAAAAAGCAATAAAGCAAAAAATATTCCTTCTGCCTTTGCTGAAATTCAAAATAAAAATTCTTCTTGCAGTTCATATTTAATTCTGTTAACTTTTTATACTTACTAAAATTTAATTAGTTTTAGGCATGAAATGGCCCTTTTTTATCAAGCTTTGAACTCTTTAACAAATGAAAAATCTCAACAGTTTCTATTCCTTTCTGACATTTTGTTATATTCCAAATAAAAATTCTTGCAGTTTACAGTAATTGATTACAATTCTGTTAGATGTTTTATACTAAAATTTGATCAATTTACAAAAACCTTTTCATATTTAAACCAAAGTAAGGTTCGAGTAAGCTAAATCAAAATCTTTTTAAATAAATTTTAAAATTCTCTAGTAATTTCTCGGAGTTTTCAGAAAGACCCGTTTTTTTTAGAAAAAAATCCGGATTATTCCAAAATAAATGTTTGTGTCCTGATACGGATTTTACTGAAGGTTTTGTTTTTCCTGGAAAAATCTAATTAACTTAGGGGAAACTAAATCTAGATGAGTAATAATGAGAATATGTTTTAAAGGTTGTTCTAAGAGCCTTGATATCATGCTAGTTCGCTAAAGACGTGAGGCTATTTTTAGTTCTTTGAAATTAATTACAAGATTCTGTGATAGTTTCTGATTTTCTGAATTTTCCTATAGCATAGGAGTTTTTCCGGAGAATTCCGAGAAACTACAGCCTATATCATGGACAAGAAGACATTATGTATTACCTATTATAATTCTGTTTTTATAGTAGATTTTGAAGCGCCTTTTCGAACTCGTATTTTGAATGAATTGCACTAGTTGTCATGGCTTTCTTGAGGTTTCCCGGACTTTTTAAAAAGTTGAAATCTCCTCAAGAAATCTAAACTGCATATAAAGGAGTATGTTTCACTAATAATTTTTTAGAAAATATTGACGCAATTTTTGCTTTTTTAGTCAATTGTGCTTTTGAGCTTTCTGGTATTTTCGTCCGGATTTATCAGAAATCTTACGAAGAATCGGAATTGCAAATTTGCAAGATTAAGAGTATATTATATGTTTTAATCTGTCTTCTTGGGTCAGTTAGGTTTAGTGAAAATGTACGGTTTTTGAGAATTTTCAGGAAAATTTCGAATGATTGAAAAAGTTATTAATGGATACTTTGAAGCTTTTTGTACGTTTTGATTATTTTTACTGAATATAGGTTATATGTTGATCACAGCACAGCGCCTTATTTTTTTTTAACCTAAAACTACTAATAATTATTCTTCAAGTTTGTTGCCTTTATTATTATACATCAACAAACCATTTGTTGTATTTCGTTACAAACAAGCTTACTTTTGAACTTTGAGCAATGTACATTTTAGGTATAGCAAATTCATAATTCCTGAATAATTTAAATGGGTTTCATGAAGTCAAGATATTTAAGAATTTGAAAATGTACATTTAATAGAAAATTTATAATTCCTGACCAAAATGACTTCAAAGTTTTTAAGAATTTTGCTATAAATAAGCTTACTTTTGAGTTTATAAGTAATGTGCATTTCATACACTATTCATAATTCTTGAATAGCTTAAAGAGTTTCATGAATTCAAATTTTTGAACTTAAATAAGGACGGAACAGAATAAACTCTTAATTTAAGGATTCTTTTAAGACTTTTTGCATTTAATTTTCATAAATGTAAATATGCAACCTCGGCTCATATTTCAACTAATAATTATAAACTCTGCTAGTTAATCCGAATTTTGCTTTTGTTACAAGTAATATTTTAACATAAATATCAAATTTATTGGTCCGACTAACGTGTACTTTAATGTAGTTAGGTAATTTATAGAACGAAATGGCACCCATTTAGTAATACCTGAAATGATCATCGCAAGATGCTTTGAGCTGGTTTAAATTTTGAGTTTGTTTAAGTTTTTTGGTAAATTCGATTTAGAATTCATGCCCGGTGCTTTGTTGTTGCCCGGAGGATAAGAAAGGATTTCCAAGATAAAAGTTTTCTCTTTTCTAAGGCGAAAGGCAATGTTGCCGTGACACGTAAAAAACAGGCGTAGTTGTAACGATTTGTAATTTTCATTAAAAGAAAAATGAACATTTTTCTCTTCAGGAAAGGGTAAACTTTTTCCAGTTCATGCACCCCTCTGCGAACGCGCACGGTTAAAGTGAAAAAGTTTGAGGCGAATTGTTTTTGGTCGGGCTGAAGCAGCGGTGTTGTCCGCTAGAAATAGAATGAAGTGTCACTTATAAATTAGCGGGTAGAATTCGCGTACGATGATGCATGCACATAATTTTCTGCCGTATATCTTTCGGTTCTCGGGCGGGGATTAGTAGGAACAGCAAAACTCTGTCCAACTCTGGCTTCCACACACCTGGTTCGCTGCGTTCTACGTTTCGTCGATGTTTATTTGTGGTACAATGACTTTAGCGATGTAAAAACATCAATGAGGCGTTTCCTACACGTAAGAGGAATTTCTTGTTATGAGGAACGTCGAGTTCTCCTTCAGTATTCCATTTCCTAGCTTCCCGTCAGGGTCTGCTGTTAGTTTCTGATTAATATCTCTGCCGTCACGTTTCTAATTAGAGTACATAGATGCACAAGCGTTGCCAGAGTGCCGATAATTCTTGTGGCGGACAAAATAGAAAATGCCTGACAGGGTAATATCGGGGTTTCTTAAAATGTCTCGCGCATTGTTATACCAGAAGACATCTCACGTCTGTCCGCAGTCGGAAGCTTCGACGTTACAGAATATAAACGAAGTTAGCGGAAACACTACCATCGTAGCTCTGCTGAGACGAAGACGGGGAGGCTGGTTAAGGCAAAATTCAAATGTCGCAACCAATTCACATTGATTTACCTAGTGAAGGAAATTTCATTACCGTTCTAAACCGGCTAAGCGTTACTGGTTGTAGGGCAAATTTGCTACCGAGTCGCGCCTAACTTCAAACTACGATTCTGAAATGGCACTTTGTTACATTAAGTTGGAAAATTCGGGATTAGCAAATTTAATTAATTTAATAAACCCTTCCAGTTTATATTAAAGTTGAAAGTCTACCAAAACTTAACTGATTGCCACGATTGCCCCATTTTAAATTCCTTAACTAAATGAGCATTTGCATCTTGTACGTGACGTCTCAAGTGCTGGCGTACGAGATTGTACGTGTATACCGTTACAGTTATTTCAATTTACGATAATTGTTTTGAGTTACGGCATTTAATGTTACTGCAAGTTACGCCAATGTTCATTTCAGAGCCCAAGGCGACGACCGCTGAACACACACCTTGCGTTTCCGGCTGAAAACGCCGACTCTAACAAGAACAACCTATCCTAAGACGGTTTTCACTAATTCGACATTTCTACACCCCAAACTTCTTAAATCCCTGCTTAGTTAGTTTCCCAACTCGGAATTATAAATTAAATATACATTCCATTTTACTTTGCAAATTTTAAGGACCTTCAAAGTCGTTTGTCTCTTTCTATTAATTTCTTTTTATGTGGCAACTAATTAATTGAAACGAAATTATCAGAAAAAATGTAGCACCGGGCTGCCACGTTATAATTGTTTTTAAAACATGCAGGAATGACTTGATGCAGTTCTAAAATAGGCTACCATATATTTTTAAAAGGCACGTGTATGTACTGTACGATAAACAAACCGGATAAAATAAACATACAGAGCTTTTCACATAAAAGCGCTTTGATACATTTTTGAATTTCACTAAGTTCCCATTTATAAACGACCCTGTTCAAACTGCATTTTCACTAAACGCAGCGTGAATTAAACCTGTCAATTTCTCTGATATTCTGACACAAGTGGAACCTTTAATATCATTTATTTCTCATGCGAGAACCTTAATAACTAGTTAATTAAATCGATTTAGGATTGACATCAACCAATTATAATAAACCAATTTTCCGTGTTGTGCCCATAATAATGAAAATTAAGCCACAGTTTTCCTCATTGTCGTTAAATCCTAGGTATTTACACGTGAAATTTACATTTCAGAGACAAATTATACGAGCATTAAGTGCATGAAAACCCTTCTATCATGGAATATGTACCGTAATTTACCAATGTATTTCACGTTTCTGTGTTACTAAAATTCATATTATGATTATCATTGTATATGAGAAACACATATTAGTTCTTGAAAATCGTTCCTGAAATCACACGTCATATTTTTTGTTTTGTTTTTAATTTTTATCGACTTTCATCCGAAGTATAGAAAATATTAAGCAGTGGTTATTATTGCTATTTTAAAATGCTTTTTGTGTATAGATCATTGACGGTTTATTTCGTTTGAAAATGTAGCAGTGCTTCAACCAGTTTGTTTAATATTTGCCCAAGGCAGAGTTTTATCTTCTAAATTTAAAAATTGTTTTCTATTTTTTCCTAAATTAAAAATTATTTTTTAATTTTTTTTATCTTCTGCATTTAAAATTATTTGTTGTTTTTCCCTAAAGGTAAAACTGTTTTCTGATTTTTTTATTTTCTAAATTAAGTAATTTTTTTAATTTCTTAAGTTTAGAATTATTCTTTATTTTTTTTTTTCCTAAATTTAAAATTATTTTTAACCAAAGAAAAATCTAAAAAATCTTTCGTTTGAATATTTTTCTATTTTTTGCGGGATATTTCCCAGCTTAACAGATTATAGATACCTATAATTTGCTTACTGTATTTTTTACTATTTTCAAATTTTATATTTAAGTTTCTCATACATTTTGCAGTAAGTAAACAGTTTGTCAGTCAATTATAGGCCTTTACTGAAAGTTCTTGCTTCCATTTTTTGACCTTCTTCTAAATTTGAAAGAAGTAATCTTAATTTTGACAACATTCTATTTAAAAATATAAGTTTGATAAAAGCTTAAAAGAACGCGAGAAACAGCTTTTCAATAGAAAATATTAACATAAACTCTAAATATAAATTGATAACTAAATATTTAATTGATTGAAAATACGTAAACAATTTGCAGATTGTTTTACATTTATCGTTCGTAACTTTGTGAAATCCTAAGAATTTCGAATCTTTGAAAAAATAAAATCAAAAGCCTAACCTAACGTAACTTGACCTAAGCTGACCTAACTTCAAAACTGACAACGAAACTTGAAAATAACCCGTGAATTCTAAAATTCTGTTTAAGTTATAAGTACTTAAAAAAAATAAAATTGAAATCCTAACCTAATTTGACTTAAACTAAATTAACTTTAGAACTAATTACAAAAGCTTCCCCAAAAATAATCTGAAAATTCAATTTAAATTGTGAATATTTTGAAAAAACACTAACTTAAGCTAATCTAACCTAACTTTAGAGCTGACTATAAAATTTTTGACAAAAAAATCCAAAACCTAACCTAACTTGGCCTGGGTTAACCTAACCTCAGAGCTGATTACAACACCTTGTTTAAAAGGTTTGATTTCCCTAAAACATCCAAAAATTCAGTTTGAATTATTATTATTATTGTTAGCACATATATCCCTATATAGAGAAATCTAACTTAATTTGAACTAAGCTAAACCTTGCATCAAAGTTGATTACGAAAACCCTGTTTAAAAGTTCCGTAAATATTTTTAAAACCTTGCAAAAACATATTAAAAAAATACTAAAACCTAACTCGACGTAAGCTAATTCAGCTTCAAAGCAGACTACGAAACCTTGTTTAAAAAGTTACGCAAACATTTTCAAAACCTTCCAACAACATGAGAAAATTCAGTAGAAATATAATAAACATGAAAACCCAACTTAAACTAGGTACAGCTTATTACCAAACCTTGTAAATATAATTTTAAAAGCCTTTCGAAAAGTCTTTGGAAAACATCAGAAAATTCAGTGTAAATTCTGCGTTTTTTCAAAATTAATAAAATTAAACTGTTTAATTCTGAAGTACAGAAATTGAATGCTAAAATTGAAATTCCAACCTTTAATTTAAACTTCCGACTGCCTAAAATGCAAAAACAAGTGTTACGCAGAAGTATCGAATATTTACAAATTTTCAGCACAAGTTAAGTTCAGCACAGCTCAATTTATACTTAAAAGGTTCGATTTTAGACAAAAGGCAATAATCGTTATCAGAAACCCTTAATTCGAGTACAGCAGAAGTCAAATTATTTTATCTGCTTAAATATTTAAAATGAGAGAATTTCACCGAAATCTTGTTTAAGGACCAAATTCCATAAAAGCCTAAACCTAATCAAGAAATCTCGACATTTGCTTGTTCAAGCTACAAAATGTACAAATAAATATAAATGTTTGCCCTCATAATTGTCAAAGGAATTTATTTTATGTTCCTAGCTGAGTGTAAAGTACGCCATGCAATTTTCGTTTTACAATTCTGTTTACAGTGTTTTTTAAAGTCATACTGAAGGCTGAAACATAATTTTAGTAAATACTTCAACACCATTTTCCCATTTCTTGTATTTGTTAACATTTGGAAACATAAAACTAACGGGCAGCTTAACAAACGCTCTTAAAACTTTTTTTATTTGAACAAACTGTGTGGAAACAAATATTACTTTCACTGAAAATACTCGTAGAAGTTTCAGTGTGAAGTCAGATAGCGCAACGCATAACATTAAACTTTTGGGATATTGGGTTCAAATAAAATCGTCAAAATCACTTAAAGAGTTGAGGAAATGTAATGGCCACAGAAATACATTAGGTTTGAAATACTTTTAGTGTAAAACTAGGGCTTGAAAGTTTACAATCGCTTTCTCGCTTAATTTTTGTTGGGATCGCTATTTTGCCAAAAAACCATGCGAAAATAAATGATAATATAAACGTATTAATAATATTAATGCTAAGCTCAATGAGCTGATGGGAAAACTCCGGAAATATCTCATTTTTTCAGACGGAAACGCTTTAAATTATACAATCCTTTTAAATTGAAGCTGAAATATTTTGATTTGACAGTTTTCGTATTCATCAATCATTTAAATTTAGTAACAAGCTGAAACATTTTAGGAGGAAGCATATATTGAGTAAAATTTGACGTTTAATTTAGACACTGAATTTTTAAGTTTTCAGGTTGAAAGTAATTTCCAAGCTGTTTTTTTGTTAAAGTAATAACGGGACTTTAATCATTCCTCAGTAGGTAGGTAAAGGTGATAAAATTGTTATTTTTATTTAGCGTATGGCTATGTAACTCTTAACGGTTTGTTTGTGGAAAAAAGCGTTAATGCTAAACGGCTTTAAGATTTACCGCTATAAATACAGGGTTTTCGTACCCAGCATAATTAGCTTTGCAGTTAGGTGGCGCATTTGAATTTCACAAAATAGTCGTGATAAACATCAAATTAAGGTTGTACGTAAAAATTAATTAAGCATAAATAAAAAGACACGATTAACACATTTTGGACAAAACAGCGGCGAATAACGAGATTTCTCTGTTTTATTCTTCAGTTAGGGCTGTTTAACAGTTTGGTCACGATTATATTCTCCTTTGAGTGGCTTGAGAGTTATTTCAACACGAACACGAAATGGCGGATTTGAAAAATTTATTAAAGTGTCACATAACAAATGCCCATCTGCCAAATGATAATCTTAGATGAATCCGCTGTAACACCAGCAAGTAAAGGAAATTTCGGAATAAATGGCAGGACGAGGAACATCAATAAAAATTGCTAAGAAAATATAAACACCGCATTTCTGTTTATACTCGTACTTCAAAAATTGACAAACTGAAGAAAATTGGATTATCTGACAAGTTCCTGAGAACATCACCTTCAAAATCGATTTTATAAAATTTTGTTTGTTGTATACGTATAAAATGTAACAAGCCTGAAAATCTTGATACAGCAACACCTTCCTATGAATTTCGTATAAAAGATCCTATTATTACAGAAAGTGTTAAAAGGATTCCTTCGTACTTCGTACACGAATGTATGAGCGCAGTGATTAATAATTCAAGGGTGTTTACCTTCGCTTATCAGGTGTTACATCAAATTTGCATGCAGCTGACAGAATACACGTTAAAGTTGAGCCAAATGGATGTACAAAAAAGCGTTACCTAGACAGCGATCGCATTACGGAGTTATTAAGAGAATAAAAAACAAGTTCATCGTGTTACTGCGGTAGCTAAACACGAACTTGTATCTGAAGTTTCCTCCAAGCAAACTCTTATAATTATTAAATATTAAAGGCAATTCCGTGGAAAACTCTCATAAAATGTCATTTTTATTTTAGTTGCCTATTCCTGAAGGAGTTTTTAAACTAATCCTTATTAGTGAAATTGATCCTTATTTGCTTTTGTCAGAATCGTACATTTCTCAAACACACAACAGTAAGAATAATAAATTAAAACTTTAATCCATTTATAAAGGAAGTCGAAATTAAAAAATAAAAATATTTAGCAAGAAACAAGAGTAAAAATACAAAGAAAAACGGAAACCCTATATTTAATACGAAATATGAAATACTTTTGTTTTAATCATTTCGTTAAAAGATTTTTTTAACGAATCCAATTTTCCATTCGATTAACTTACTCTCAATTAATTTTTCTTAAAGCAAAGCGTATCTGTGCAATTTTCCTTTTGAGTAAGTTCTTTGGTAACAGTTTTTCCTTGGGCCATATTTTCGAACTCTTCCACGTCTGAAAAACACTGCGTGTTTAGCTATTACATTGGGATATTTTGACGCTAAAACAATCTGCTTTTGGTTTTTTATTTTATGACTAGTATTAATTATTTGGAATTTGGAATTAATGACAAAGCCCAACTACAACAATTTTAAGGTAATTTTGTCAAAAAATCCTGAAAAATTCCAGATGTTTCTTGCTCTTATTGTATGTGAAAATAGTGAATGTAATAAAGATTTCAAAATTCACGAGCAACGTGTATTATTTCAGGGTATGCGTTTCAAAACCTCTTCCATTCTGAATTGTTTTACCGTATACCATTTTAAAGTAAATGTATATATCCCGAGACTTCTCTTTTATACCGAATATAAGGCCACTTAAAGTTGTTTTGTGACGGTTCGATGTGACAGGGGATGATATATACTTTAGTGTCGTCTTATACTAAGTTACAGCTTGCCGACAGCGGTTTGGACCACCATGATAAGAGACACCCTGTGGTTGTAAGGAACCATATGGTAGAATTTGGCATTGCTCATAAACTAAAAAAAAAACGTTTTAAGTGAGTCTTGCAAATGTAAGACAACGCCCAAGTTTCATGATTTATTCAACTGAAAGCCTTGAACCAGTTTCATCATTTTAACGAGTAGTACTTGAAAACTAATTAATTTACTAATGCCTCATTTTAGTGTATAGTCGGCTTTTCTTAATTAACAACTTCTTTCCGGATACTTTACGTTTTTAAAAGAAAAACTTCTTAAAATCTATGGAAAATTGTAAGAGATGCAGCTGCATGCAATACGTTGCTTCGTTCCAGGGAAATTTCTAATAAAATAATACCAGGCAAGTTTAAAGTGAGTTACTCCCTCGCATAGCAGATATTACGCAGGGTAATCGAATCATTCTAATCGGCCGACATAGAACTAATCAAAATCCTCAGCGAAATTTAATTTACAAGTTACTGAGGTAAACAGGAAAAGTTTGAACTTTGCCTCTTACATCGAGAGTAAATTTAATAATTTTTAAGACAATGGATAACAGAAATTTGAATCTTGCCAATTTAAACATCTCAATCCCCCTACATTATCCAGTTTAATTTTTTAACTTCCCTTTGTTTTCAGACGAATTTTACTTGTCAGCACTGAAATTGAATTAAAGTCGCTGACAAAATTCTAAACTCAACAGCTTATTTTTAATCCTTTACATTTTTATGATTTTTCTAGGATAGAATTTAGATTTTTATAAAGTTTTTCAGAGCAGACTATTTAATTGCATTTAAAGTTTTTTTAGGACGGAATTTTTAAGACAGATTTAAGATAACAGGAATTTGAATCTTGACAAGTTATACATGCCAATCCCCCTACATTATCCAGTTTAATTCTTTAAGTTTCCTTTGCTTTTAGACGAGTTTTACTTGTCAGCCCTGAAATTTAATTGAAGTGGTTGGCAAATTTCTAAACGAAACTAAACATGCTTTTTAATTTTTAAGTTTTTCAGGGCAGAATATTTAATTCCAATTTATAATCCTTTACAATAATTCTTTAAATTTTTACACAGTTTTTCATAGCAGAATATTTTTTTCAATTTTTAATTCTGCGCAATGATCCTTTGCATCTTTATAAAGTTTTTCACGGCAGAATATTTAATTCCAATTTTTAATCCTTTACATTTTTCATAAAGTTTTTCAGGGCATAATTTTAAATCTTCCGAATAATTCTTTACATTTTTATTACGTTTTTCATAGCAGAATTGATTCCAATTTTTAATTCTTTACATTTTTATAAAGTTTTTCAGGGCATAATGTTAATCCTTCCGAATAATTCTTTACATTTTTATAAGGTTTTTCAGAGCAGAATTCCAATTTTTAACGCTTCACAATAATTCTGTAAATTGTTACAGTTTTTCATAACAGAATATTAATTTCAATTTTTAATTCTGCGCAGTAATCCTTTACATCTTTATAAAGTTTTCAGGACATACTTTTAATCCCTTTACCTTTTTATAACGTTTTTCAGAGCAGAATTCCAATATTTAATCGTTCACAATAATAATTCTTTACATTTTTCAGGGCAGAATATTAATCCTTCAGAATAATTCTTTATATTTTTGTTCAGATTATTTAATTTTTAATACTTCAAAATAACTTTACATTTTTACACAGTTTTTCGTAGCAGAATATTTAATTTCAATTTTTAATCCTTCAAAATAATCGTTTACATTTTTAGAAAGTTTTTCAGGGCAGAATATTTAATTCCACTTTAATTACAGTTCCTTAATGAAGTTTCCATTCAAGAACATTTTTGTTTTATTTTATTATTTTAGTAAATTTTTTGAAATACTGATTTTTACTGATACTGGACAGTAATATTTAAGACATACCTATTTAAAACTCAGTAAATTGAGTATTTTTCCTGGTTTTCCGACGTTCTAAAATAACACTGAAAAACCTCGTCATTTAGGAAACTAATTCTCTTAAAGATGGATCTTGTAGCAATGTAGTAATAATATTTAACTCCGTCTATTCAGCCAAGTTACAATATACTAAAATATTAACTTTTTCAATATTTGAAAATCGAGGTTCAATTAACACAATCTTAAAGGACATCGAATGTCTTCATTTCCTCTACAAAAAAATTAATTACAAATTAAAATTTTTCAGAATACATTTTAATAATGCATTTTAGTGCAGAATATTTAATTCCAATTTTTAATCATTCACAATAATCCTTTACATTTTTAGAAAAATTTTCAGAATATTTAATTCCAATTTTTAAACTCTCAGAATAATCTTCGATATTTTGACAAAATTTTCCAGGCCAGAATATTTAATTCCTTACTTGTTTTTAGTTTAGTTTGTAAATCTGAAAAACCACAGCAGACTTATTTATTTCGGGGTTTGTCGTAATTCAGATTCGTTTTGTTAGTTAGTACTCCTTTCCACTGTGTATACAGCCAACTAAATCACAACTTGTATAATCAGTTTTCATTAATTTTACACAGATACATTTTAAAGCACGGTGGGTTTGCCGTAAAGGTACCCAAGGGGGCTGAATTACATTCAAAATTTACTGTTGAAACACGTGGTGGAGAGTCACAGTTCAATTTGAACTGAATTTCTTAATTATGCCTAATCTCTAATCGAATTTCTAAACCTTTTTGTTTCATGATTAATTAGATTTGGGTGAATTTATTTATTTTAATGATATTATGCTGCGTGGTGCCAATTCACAGTTCAGTCTGAACCTGAATTCCTTAATTAAGTGTAATTTCTAATTTCATAACCCTTTTATTTATTTATAAATTTGGACGAGTTTATTTGTTTGAAGCAATAAACGAGGGCAACAAGCCAATCAAACGATTTTGTTATGTAAAACTCACAAGCAAAATTCAGCTTGATTAGCTTTTTCTTTTGCTTAAAATTGCTAGGTTGCCCAAAAGCGCTATCGAATGTCTACGTGGCAATTCTAGAAAACGTTCAGGATATCTCGCTGTTGTTAGCTGAAGATTGTATTTGTGAAAATCCAACAGCTTTACACCAGTGCGAAAAATATAATTTCCTCGGTTTAATGGCAAAGGGTAAAAATCATTAAAACTCTTGTAGTTTTACAAGAAAATTTCGCTACATTATTAGGTAATAAAACCCTGTTTCTGTGTTGTAGTTTCAATTATTTATTAACCTGCAGATAGTTACAAATTTTTATTATTATTATTTTAAGGGCTTCTTGTGTAAGCGCGATATTCTTTGACGATTTAAGTATTGTAACGATAATCTAAAGAACTGTCGGATTTAAGGGATGAACGAATTCCAATCAAGAGAAGTTCAATCTTGATGTAAAAGTTCATGGTAACCAGTCGCGGGTTGCTCTTATAACACGGCAGTCCTTTGGGTCGTTATTAAAGCTATTAACGGGTACTTAAAAAAGGCTTTAAGTCAATCTCTGGTATTTGTTCTACGAAAACAAAGGCGCTGTAGATATCTTAATTAATCGGAGGAAGGGCCAGTAGATCATGCTTGCATTAATTATACTTGTATATAAATCGTTTCTAATTATAACGAATTAATTGCTTTAATTAAAATAAAAACACTCGAAATTATAATTAAAGCATAGTTAAGCGTTTGTCATTTTATAAATACTGTAAAACCAGTAAAGTCCCGTTTGTACGCGCGTGGTAGAAAATAGGGTGTCCGGTCAATACCACTCCGCAATTACCACGCCGGTCAATACCACGCCGGTCAATTCCACTCCAACAAAAATCACTCCAAACAATAACCACTCCGAACAAAAACCACGCCAGCAAATACCACTCCGTAAAATATCACTCCTGTAAATTACCACTCGGGGTAAAAACCACTCCAACAAATATCACGCCATTATATTCGACATATAAAAGTTATATTTCAAGACGTGATAAGAACGAAAATGATCAAGTTTATTGTACAAGATGCGACGAAGATAAAAGAAAATAACAAAGAAGATGGGAAGTTTGTTCGTTTGTTTAGTCTATGGACTAATAATAATAATACTAATGTGAATCTGATAATATAAATAAAATAATATAAAATTAAGAACTAAAACGTACATAGGCGCACAAGATACATACAACAAAATATACTAAGAGATATTTCTTATGGGTAAGTATAATTTGTGTATTACTTTTTCAATTTAACATAGATCTCAAATTACATTAAATTCAGGTAAAATTTCAAGAAAAACATTACTTTTCTAGCCATTAAAGTGATAACTCCTGATAGCAAAATAATTTATTGATAATGAATAATATGGCACGTGTTGATATAAAAATTTAACATTCTCCTTCAAACTTAAATAATTTATAAGAAATCTTGCACTATTTTAATTAATCAAGAAGCTTATGAACTACTATCTTCAAATGGATAATAATGTATCTAATTTCTTGTATATGTTACGGCTAAATCGATAAATTTATCAAATTAGCCATAACATATAAATCATTATTTTTAATTTTTCTTTATTTTGGTAATACCATTGTATCTTTCTTATTACGTCTTAAAATACTATTTACATACATGGAATTATACAGGCGTGATATTTGTTGGAGTGGTTTTTACCCCGAGTGGTAATTTACAGGAGTGATATTTTACGGAGTGGTATTTGCTAGCGTGGTTTTTGTTCGGAGTGGTTATTGTTTGGAGTGATTTTTGTGGGAGTGGAATTGACGGGCGTGGTATTGACCGGCGTGGTAATTGCGGAGTGGTATTGACCTAGACCCAGAAAATAGGATTGGACTGTTAAGGACGTGGAAATATTAAAATTGTGATATATGAAACTGAATAATCCTATTTCGGGCTTTCAGTTTCGTTTCTTTGCATCAAACAACCATCAATAATTGTAGTGTAACCGACGTGTGCGTTGTGTTCGGCATCGAACAACGTAATCCTCTCTATATCTGACAGATCATTTGACAGCAAAGTGTGTTAAACACAACACCTGTGTAAATTTCATTATCAGAATATCCCTTTGATAATTAGTAAATCTGGATCGTTCTAAAGCGTTTGCATTTTCCTGCTACTTTTATTCATTTTTCTAAATTTAAATTCAATTTAAAAAAATAATTTTTCGTATTTTTTGTAGCAAACTAAAGCGGCACAAAAATATAAGGCTTTGTATTAAGCGAAACGCGAAGCTTCATTCCATTTTTCAAAATTTCTAACGTTTCAAATAAAGTCGTAAGTTTAAATCCTATTTCCTGGAGTAAAAAATAACTTATTTAAAATAACGCAAGCGGAATTTAACTGTGGGATTTGGAATTTAGTACAGATGGTAATTCCGTATTTTTATCACTGTAAGTAGACGCAGAAGTAGCAGTTGTATTTCAACCAATCGTACCTTGGAGAATTCCTAGGGTAGGGCAAGGATAAAACTCGCGTTGTTTCTTTTATTATGTCTTTTTTTAGTTAAATTAGTTGGTGGAAACATGTTTAGTTAATTTTTTGAAATATACACCGAAAAAATATATTATTTTAGTAGATTTTGGGAATTATTGATTTTTTACTGATACACAAATTAAAAGCTGAGCGAAAATAAATGAAAATTGTAGGAAATTCGGCGTTTTCCTGTATTTTCCC
Source organism: Melanotus villosus (assembly GCA_963082815.1). Lineage (NCBI taxonomy): Eukaryota > Metazoa > Arthropoda > Insecta > Coleoptera > Elateridae > Melanotus > Melanotus villosus. The sequence continues at coordinate 36,294,059 of OY720427.1, read as the reverse complement.
CGATTTTTCCGACGTTCAAATTACACTGAAAAACCTCTTCATTTAGTAAACTAATGGATTTTATAGCAATGTGGTAATAATATTTAACTCTGCCTCTTTCGTCAATTTTTTTTTTAGGGTGTTCAAACATTTGAAAATCTAGGATTAATTGCACAATCATAAAGGACTTCACTTCCTCTACAAAAAAATATTAAAAATCCTGCGTTGTAACAATAGCACGGGGGAAAATATTCAAGTTTTTCATTTGTAAACCTCTCTCAGGTTTTTCCTTGGGCTGTTATAAAAAAAAATGTTAGTCCTTTCTGAGTAGAAATTTCAGCAACCCGTACGGTGTTTCTCCAACCTTTTCCAGCAATTCGCAGTTGATTCAACATCTTCGAGTAAATTCTATATTTCGTTAAATTTTTAATATTGAATCTGAAAAAGAAAAACAAATTTGCAGGTTTAATCAGTATAATACTGATAAAATCATTACGAATGGTCTTAATCTTAATACTTAAAAGTTCGTGTTATGAAGTTATAACAGTTTGCATAAAATACTTTTTATGATCGCGTTCGAGCTTTAATGTACCTAATTTCATTTCGAGATTAATGTTAAAGTACTAAATAGCAAGATTCAGTTTATATGCGGAAATGGGAAGGTTATTATTGTCGCCACAGAACCGGAAAAGTAAAGTTATTTGTCATACTGGACCAGAACCCAAACCTTATTAAATGACAGATGAAGACACTTCTCCGACTTGACAAATTTTACCGGAATCGGTTATACGAGCAACTTAGGTTAAAGTGCGATTATCCCTAATAACGTTTTCATTTCATTTGGGGAATTATTCGAAGGGCGGGATTGGTGAACTAGGTGTATATTTTAAAAGTACGTACTAAATAAATGTGCGTGTTTTTGCAACCGTGAAAGCATGAATAATGTATATTAACACTTTCGTGAATTATAAGATACAAAGTTGTGGAGGTTTCAAGAGATTTGCGTGAGAAGTCAGTTTATGTAATAGACTCGACTATTTAATTTGCGAGAAAGTAATTATATTAAGTGTAGGAAGTGAGAGGAATTTGGGATTTTCGGGGTTACCTCCGGGACATGTTATTTTAAGTACGAATCCATATATTTGTTTGCGTTTTATGGACTCCTAGTGGAAGTGAAATATGTGCAGTTTTAGAGTTTCGGTGGAAAATTAATGCAAGAAGTGTATCATAAATAATGCTAAGCCCAAAAAGGGCAGTGAAACCTATTATAAAGCTGCCATTTTCCGGATTAAAAGTATTATAAATAATATTTAAAAGTGCTACAAATTACTCGCGTGTCTACTTCGCAAATGGCGCGAGGTACTACGGCATTTCCCAGTTATTAATTGAGATACATTCGAAGCATAAATTTAACACAGATCGGATCCAGAGATCCTGCTACTTATACTTATGTATGTGCATATGCATCTACTTTTGTTAGGTTTATTATCGGGTAGTGAACTCGAGAGTTCGCGACTCTCATTATGAGAACAGTAAAGAATACGTACGTTTTATGACTGTTGTGTGCTGGCGGGAACAGTATGCAGTCTGTAGTTGCGAAGTGTCGAGTGCCATTGAACACTACTGATTTTTAAAAGTGCCATTCTTAGTTCTTCGAGTCCTTTGAAGCTACCGTGCCGCTTTCGTATGGCAGGTGCTCTGAATACTCTAATGGGTAATCGAATGAAATGCGTCGTTCAATTTGCCGGCGTAGCTTTGAGGGTAATGCGATAAAACGATTGAAGCTTTTATCTACAAAACTCAAAGGATAAGAAATTTAATTTTTATCAGTAAAATAAAAAGGAACGTTTAATGAAAGCTGCCGTTTAAAGTTACGGATTAGGATTAATTGATTTCGCGTCTAGCGGTGGTTGCTGTTCAGAACGGAGCGCCACTCGATTACTTCTAAGTAGAAAAATAGTAATGCGCTATTAAAAGTTAGGAAACTTTAAATATCATCTATTTAACCCGAACTAACTTACTTCGAATAGAACGCCAACCACCGATGCTGTAGGCTGTAGGCAGCAATCCAACAGTGCCATGCCTTCTCTCCAGATATCCTAATCCGTACCCATAATATAAATTCACTCATTCATTTAGATCCCGGAAATGGAGGATCCACGTATCTAAATTTTAGCGCGAGCTCTTACATTAATCGTTACTCTCATGAATAAACGTATTAACTCCATGCGGATGTGAGAATCCATTTTTAAATCATCGTGCTATTAAATGTAAATGTAGACGCCTACAAATGCGGCCCTGAATATTGATCGCTACCAAATTAATCATAATGAGAGGACTCACCATTTTTGGCTGTAACCGTTTTATATTTACCCACTTCAAAACACGTTGTGTTCATGAGACCGCTGACAATAAAATATGACGCCAAAAGTACTATTTACTCTCCGATATATAATTTTATTGGCACGACAAATACTAGAAAAATTTTACCGAAAATAAATATTACAAATATTTTCGTTGTCCGTTCCACAACTGCTTTCATCCATTTCACAAAAAGCTTAGCTTTCTGCTATTGCAAAAAAAGCACAGTAACCACTTCATGTCAGGATCCATAATAACACTTTCAGTTACTTTTCTGCAATTTTCGAATGGCCTCACTAAAAGGTCTTTTAGAAAACGCCTAAAATCCGTACGCAGAAACCAAAATATTTCTTTCTGTCAACTTGCAATAACCATACAAAAAACTAGATTAAAGCTCCTTAATAACAAACTTGTAGTGGTTGATTATGTAGTAGTAGCTATTTTATTGAGTCCGAGGAAAATGATAACAAACTTCTTGAACTAAAAGAAATAATCAAGGATAACAAGAACACTCTACTTAGATACTTCCACCAAATATATAAATAAGCGTTACGTCGTTCAAAACTGACAACATTCTTTTGATTCTGGCAATTTTTTGCTGTAACAACTTTTTGCTTAACAAGCTTTAGGAAAGTATGGATTTCCTCCAATTTTATTTGCTTGCATGCACCTCCACTAAAATCTAACGAATTTGCTATTTTTCGACCTTAATTTGCATTGTTATCCTTCCTAGATAGAATAATCCAAAAACATTAGTGGAAATGAGGAATTTTTACGAATTTCTACAATTTCTCTAAAAATCAAAGTTCGATTTATTTTAAATAACCCAACAATAAGAACAGTGGAAATATGGAATATTTATGTTTTTTTTGTGGCGCCTCAGCCAAAATTAAACGAATTTCTACAATTTTTCAAAACAAAATTATTTTAAAGCAACCAAATACTTCTTTTATTATATGGATGCCTGACAGCTAGCTATTCATTATTTAATGGAATTGAAAAAGTACAAAAGAGATTCGTTCGTTTCTTATATTTTAAGGCATTTGGAGGTTCACCATTATTATACATGAACATTACAAATAGTACGAGCCCTTGCGAGATTGATATATTTTTTACATCTCTGAAAAACGTTCGAAAGAATTTTGTAGAAATTAATCATTAAGTTAGGTTATTATGTAATTTTTAAGTTTAGTGAATATATGGAAAAGTTTTGTTTTTCTCTGGCGTCTATGTCAAAATCAAACAAATTTTGACAATTTTTAAAATTATTCAAACCAAAATTATTCTACAGCTTAATTTATTTCAATATGCTGCATCGATTTATTTTGAATAATCCTAAAAGCATTTGTGGAAACAGAGAATTTTTGTTTTTTCTGAAATAATCCAAAAACATTGCGGAAATCTGAAAATTTCTTTCTCCGCTGAAATCAAACTTTTACAATTTCCCCAATAACCAAACTGTTTTAAAACTTAATTTATTTCATTATCCTGCATCGATGAATAATTCTAAATCATTTGTGGAGATATGGAAAATGTTTGCTTTTTCTGACGGCAGGGCTAAAATCAAACGAATTTTACAAACCAAAATTATTTTAAAACTTAATTCCTTCATTCTACTGCGTAGATTTATGTAGAACCATCCTAAAGCATTAGTAGAAATCAAGATAATTTTTGTTTCTTTCTGTCTAGACCAAAATCAAACAAATTTTTACAATTTTTCAAACAAAAATTATTTAGAAACTTAATTTCCTTCATTATCCTGCACCGATGTATGTAAAATAATACAAAACCATTGGTGGGAATCTGGAAATTTTTATTTTCTTTTGCTGATGCCTTCAAATTGTAGATCTATTTAATATTCTCTGAAAGTTTAGTGAGTTTTCATAGATTTTATTTTCCTTAGTAACATGTAAAATTTCCACTGAACTATTGAAATATTAGTATTTCCTTTTGAAGAGCGAAATACTAATTCATTAAAAATTAAAATTTTCAAGTAAAATAGCTCCTAAATTATTTTTTCTGGTAGGTACCTCGGCCCAAACCAAACGAATTTTTACAATTTTCCTAAAAACCAAAATTATTTTCGGTTTATTTTGAATAATCCAAAAACATGAATGGACATGTGGAAAATGTTTGTTTTTTTCCTGACGCCTCGGCCAAAGCCAAATGAATTTTTACAATTTTTCCAATAATAAAAATTATTGTCGATTTATTTTCAATAACACAAAAACGTCGTGGAAATGTGGAAAAGTTATTTTTAACGCGTATGCCAAAATCATTCGAATTTTTACAATTTTCCAAACCAGAATTATTTTAAAACTTGATTTACCTCATACATCAATTTATTTTGAATAATCCAAAAACCAATGGAAATGTAGAAATTTGTTTTTCTTTTGCTGACGCCATCAAAATCGAAAATATATATAGTATTTTCTGGAAGTTTAGTCGGTTTTCATAGATTTGGATTTTCTTATCAACATTTTTTATAAAATAACAAAGTTTTCACTGAATTATTGAAACTTGCTTTTGATTTAATTTTAAATTATTAATTATTAATTAATAATAATTAAAATTATTAAAACACTTAAATGTTTTAGTAATTCCCAGAAAAATAACCAAATTTCGAGAATGTTTTATTTAAAGGATTGCAAATTTTCATTGATCGCAGATCGCAGTTAATGACAATTGAAGCCTTATACCTAGCTTTACGTTTATTTCGTTACTCTGCGTAACTTTATCCAAACAAGGATTTAAATTTACCGTAAAATCTTAGTAGAGTGACGCTCAAGCCTCAGGTCAAAATAACTATTTAAAAGAGAACGCCGTCAACGTAAATAGGCATGCTTTTGTGAAAATAACAAATAAATGGTTTACATTTTTCACTTTTCAAAACAAAGTTACGCGTTGATACACCGGTTCTTATTTTTGTGTTATTAATCAGAATATAACCAGGTTTATGAATCCTTAAAATCCTTAAAAGAAGTCTGCGTTCGTAAATTTTTACCTTGTTTAGATACAAAGCGACCTTCATGAAGGCTGAAATTTGGTTAAATACCTAAGTAATACTTGCTTTCTTTGCATTTAAAGTAGATGTTTTGCTGTTTTCATTGGCCTGTATTAAGTCCATTTTCACTTAGAAAAAACAATAATAATAAAAATTATTAAATTATTTTTAATCGTTAATATTTAGTGTTGTTAATCCTCTTTGCCGATGAAATGTTTCAGGTCCGTAATTTCCAATAATTATGATGTATAAAATCTGTCAAAACTTATTAACCAAATTAAAAACGGGCTGTTTGGTCAATATAATAGATGACGTTAAAAAATTTGTTGTCCGGAAAATAGGAAAAAATTCGGAATTTAAGGATATTCGAGTTGAGGTTGGTGGAAAGTGATGATCGTAGTTTAAAACTCAACGACTCGAAATTAAGTATGATTTAGTAGGTTTAGTGGAAAGACTAAAAGCGTAAGTGAAAATGTAGCTCTCCTTTAAATAAAAATTTTACCTCGTAATTTTTGAAACCAATATTTTATAATTGTTTGTTAAATAATTAAAAGTTTAATGCAAAATCTAAAAGTCCGGATTTTCATATTCATTAAATCCTGAAAGCTCTCTCGTAAATAAACGTAAAGCAAAACAAATAAAACACGTTGTGCACATTCCATTTAAATTCCGTTGATGCTTCATGCACCTTCATATTAATGGGTAACCTAAAGTTATATTATACTTTTTTTTAACTACGCCAATGAATAATCTACGTGATTGTAAATTAAAAAAAAAACTAAAGAAGTATAGATGTAGATTCTAGATTACATCATAAGGATTTGGCACAACGTTCCTCCGGGAACCTTAATGCCAATATCAAATTTATGAGCAACCGCCGCGCTTCATCCTTGTTGTATTTTTTATAATATCACTTTTTGTATTCGATTTCAGTTTGTCTACGTTTCTGAAAGACGCGCTTGCATTGATATTACTGCGATTTATATTTACATAAAAGTTGCCTTGTATTTGTTTTTTCTGCTTTTATAATTATTTCTTTTTGTGAGGATTACATAAGGATTGATATTTATTTTTTAACATTCATTCGTAGTTTTTTTAAACAGGAATTTAGGCAGACGAGCTCGGGGAACCAATAAAATTATAAAAAGCATTTTTTAAAACCAAGCCTTCATATACAGGCTTCATCGAACTAGCAGATAAATGATGAAAAACTGCTGCGTGTACAAGACACTTCTGCCATCCAATTAATGGCCAACTCATTTGGAATAGTTTTGATTGATGGCGTTGCATATTACTGCATTAATTAATAGCATATCGTTGTGGTACGTATTTTCGTAACATGAAATCTCGCATTAAAATTATATCCTTCATCACCGATTTCTACAAAATCCGCACCAGAATATTAATTATCAAACATCAGAAACACTTTCCTAGGGTATTAGTTAATTTCATCATACAGGAGATTAGTTTAATACATGCTAGAAAACCGTCCTTAATTAACTTGCAAAATCGAATCTATCAACTTAATCGTTCAGGTCTTTTGTAACTTATTTCAGGGGCATTTTTAAATTAACTCTACGAACCGTTTTCCTAATCACAGTGATTTTAATGTAATTGATTAAATTATGATTATTTCTTGATGATTCTGCATTGACGCAACTTTTGATGGTCAAGTTCAACTTTTCAGAAGCAAATAGAATGAATAAAACACTTTAAGCTACAATTTCAAGAGTTCAGTAACGGTTCAAATAACAATAGCAATAACGATAACAGTAACAGTAAAGCCCAAACAAAGCCTGTAGAAGTTAGATGGACTATTTTTTAAGCCCTTGAGTATCCCCAATGACAGAATAAACCGTTTTAAATGTATCCATCATGTTAATAGAAACACTAAAATGAATTATCAAAGTTTTACAGGTGATAAATTATGTAAACCACCATAAAAAGTACTGCAATTTTTTTAAAAGCAAACTTTGCACTTTTATTCAAGGGATATCGGATGTAAAGCGCAGGAAACCATTTTTTTTAAGATCAAGCCCTCTGAAGTCGTATATTGGTCAGTAGTAAAGTTTATGCTTATCTTAATGGGAATTCAAAACCTTCCTCTAACCATCTTGATCGTTTCCACTACATTTTCTCCTTTCTAGATCAGCTTGGCTAAACATCCGATATAGATATAAATTTACAGCTATGGGCGTACGCATCGTAATCGAAATATTCTCGCCCTTGTGTAACCAAAAAATGTTGCTCCCGCAAAATTATTTTTATGCATTTATGCCCGCCACATTGCTTAATTTTAGAAATTCCCTGCAGAATACATTGAACTTGTTTACCTTCCATATGTTTGTAATATTATAATTCTCAGTGATGACTCGTTTAAGTCGCATTATTTCATCCCATTAATATAAAGTATATGGCAAGTATTATGAGTTAAACTTTCTACCTAACACAGCAAGTTGTAGGTTTTCTCTAATTTATGTAGTTTGAAACTAAAATTCGAGCTCTAAATCCGCGACAACATGATTGAATAATACGGAACACTAAGTTATAATTGTTTTAAATAATAAAGTTCCGTGGGCTTTACATTAAAATTGTTTATAATTTATACTCCTATAAATACACAAAAATAATTCAGATTTTGGAATTTTTTTTGGCGAACACATTAATTTTAATTATTTTCGACAGTCGGGAGTTCACAGACACAGCAAATAAATAAATAAAGAGAGGATAACATTAGTTGTATAAACCGCCGTTAACTTTTTAAGTTAAGTTCAGCGTAAGTTTTTTAAATGTTATTAGACATGAAGTAAATAACTAAACTTAATGGTTGTTTCCTAGACCGCTTTTGTTTATTCTGTTGTAGATTTAACAGTTTGAAAAGCTACTTTTAAGAAATGTTTGACTCTAAAGTAAAAATAATCAATATTTTTTCCCTTAGGATTCTAACATTTTCAGCAGCATTTCTGTTTTGATATAACACTGCAATACATGTTAGGTAGGATGCGAGTTTCCTAATACGTATAAAGCTTTCAAGGCATTTTGTTAGACCGGGTATTTTTGTATATTTGAAAATAAACTGATTCAAATTAATATTTGGAAAATTACCTGAAAATTTTTCCTGATATTTCTTTTGTCCTTTTTATTACCGCTGATCCTTTCTGACAGTTCTGCTTATTTGGGTTTCATTTTTAATTTTTGAGTTTGAGTAGGATTACCAGATGAAAAGAATGATTTTAGAAAAATGGAAAATTTCTGCTTTTTATATATCGCAACTAAATATAATAAAATGCAAATTTTGAAAGTTTGATGGATTAAATCCCTTGAAAGTGCATGGGCGTATCTACGTTAAGAGCTTAGGGGAGTGGAACCCTCAACACCACAAATTTGCTTATATTTGGTCTTTCCTGTTATACTTCGAGGCTGTTATTGTCGCAAAGTCGGCTGTTATGTTATCTGTAATGCCTCCTCAAAGCTAAAATCTCAGTTGCACCCATGCATAGTAAATACCGGAAGCTCAGGCAAAACGTGATAATTTTTCACAATAAATGCAAATTTTTTTTAACATAAATGACTATTTTGTTTCCTACTTTAAAGGTAGCTTAACCCTTGAAAACTGACATTGTTACGCATTCTCCTTGCATTGTTTTGTAGGCAAATTCCGATAAAACTCTAAAGACACCTTAATCTACAGTTGAAGGCAAACTTCTTGCAAACAGTTAACATTGACACGTATAATCGCTTTTTTAAGGTTTTCTTGTAAGGAATGTATTAGAATTATTTTCGCACTTATTTAATGCACTTTTCAGTTTAATTTTAAACGTGTTTGATGCAAAGGCGAAAAGATTATTTTTCAAATTTAAAAATATATTATTCACTAGAATTATTTCGCACTTACTCCACAATAATTTACAAAGGAGTTCTCGGTTTAATTTTTCAGTTTAATTTTGGACTTTCCTTTATTATACAATGTGTCCACGGATAGGTGATACAAGAGGAAAAATTTTTTTATTATTGATTTCTCAGAAAATTTTATTCTTGATAATAATTTTTGCTGTGTTTAATAGTCTTATTTCTCATGTTACTTTTCCTGCAGGTAATCATTTAAGACTTAAATTCACAATTTTCCTCAGTTTTGGAAATTTTATGTAGAAGTGGGAATTATACTTTTAAATAATTTTGATATTTGTGTTTCCTTTATTCTTGAAACTTTCAATTCAAAATAAAGTTCTCGAAATAACATATCCTAATTTTGGGCTTTTGAAGCGTCTACGAGCACAAGATCCTTAAACTAACAAAAAATCTATTCTGTCTGAACAACTTGAAATTTTATACACAAGCGTAATTTTGTGTTCTGAACAACTTTACTGTAATACAATTTTGCGATACTTGTTAAAATACTACGAGTTTACCTAAACTAACATTCATTTTAACAGTGTTAACACAGATGCCTTGATTTAAAAAATCGAAAGTCTGCTTAAAATGAATTTAAGAACAAGCAGGAATAGACTGCCAAACGGCGTATTGATATCTAAAAATTTTTGGTCATTTATATCTCTTGTATCACCTATCCGTGGCCACATTGTATGTGCAAAGATGAAAATTATTTTGCAAATTTAATAATGTATTTTGCACATATTTCTTGTAGATGTTGTTTAAAATAAATATGGAAAAAATATATTATTTGAAGTCTGAACTGTAAAGATCCATGGAAAGTTCGGCATCAACATCAGAGGAAGCACCATGATATAAAAATAAAAAGCGTGAAGAAACACAGGCCTTGAGATGCCTATAATGAAAGACGAATAAGAAGTCTGTTACAATTTATTAATAACTACTGACTGCTTCCCTTATATCAAATTATATTATTTGATAATTATGATATGGCAATAGCCATTTTGCGTTATTTTTAGCTTTAATGTTAATTGCATATTTAATCCGCCATTTAAAGAAGTATTTAAAAGAATTAAATTTTAACAAGCGTAGATTTCAATGCGTCGCTCACAGAAACCTTCCTTTTCTTATTTCCTGGTTGTTAATCCTGCTAAATAGCTAGAAGCTTGCCTTACTTTTTATCAAATTGATAGCTACAACCTTTGTTCGTGTTTTCAAATAAAAAAGACGTGACCAACGCCGTTTGAAACAAACTATTTTTGAAGATCGTCTATGCAATTTTCGGGAAAAACAATATTTTGAAAATTTGAAAGAGTTTAGAATTTGCCCATTTTATCATGTTGGAACTTTTTGTTAATTCGTAGGGTTTATCGTAAAATCCCTTCTTTAACAGTTTTTAAACTGAGCCCAAAAAATCTACACAATTTTGAAATTAGAAACCTCGAGAATACCCTTGTTTTAAAATTTGTTGTCGGTATTTAAAATAAAAAATTTATTGTAAAACAAATAGCCTGAAACATTTAACTTCTAGCTTTTTTGAAAAGGTTTGTTTTTATTCAGACTTACAGCAGCGACTACTGGGCCATTAGCCAATCTCACCTCTAACTTCAGTTGCTCCAGATTTTTTAAAAATCCAGCTGCGCTGGGATTTGAACCTTTGTTCTCTTAGTGACAAAGCAGACATTCCATTATGCTATTAAAAAACCAAAAAGGTTATATTACTGATGAATTTTCGTACACCAAATTTTGTGAAAATTAACTCAATGGTTTAGTTATACAAAGGGAATGCAACAAACATTTATCATTATTTTTCCAACGCTTACAAGTTTTGAAAACCAGAATTATTTTATATTTAAACATTTTATCAGGCATTATAAGGGTAGGAAACTTTTCCTTTGTTTTAGAAATAATTTTACCTGGAGAAATTCAAGTTGCTGAGAAATAATTGTTTAAGATAGTTACTGCCAAAAGAATAACTAAACCAAATCAGTTAATAAGTTACAGATTTTTCTAAAGCCTGCCAGTTTTTAAAAACAAGAATTATTTAAAAAATTCCACCATAAAAAGATCTTTTTTCTTTTTTGTTTAGCTAATAAACATTATAAATTATAACTCTCTTATAAGCTTAGGAAGCATTTTCTTTGTTAGAAATAATTTTACACGAAGAAATTCCATTTGCTGTTTTTTAACATTTAACACATAATTAGGTTAGAATTAGATACATAACTACTGCATAAAGAATAACTATATTAAATATACACTCATTTAATAAGTTATAAATTTCTCTGAAGCCTTAAAATGAAAATTATTTTAAATTAAAAATTGCGTCAGACAAAAGAATTTTTTCGTTTTTGTTTACAAAATAAGCGTAAGAAAATACACTTTTTTCTTTGAAATAATTTTACATGTTTAAGTATCCCAGTTGCTATTATTTAGCATTGTTATATGGCTGCATGGTTAAAATAATTACCGAAAAAAATGATTAGAATAACTATGCAATCGACTAATACTTTTAATACAATAGAGAAGACTAAATTGTTAATTAACACCCTGTGTCTCAGTGTCTCAGAAAATGAGTATTTCTGGACAGACATTTATATGCGATTGCATGTAACTTCGGTTGACATTGTGACTGTAAAAGTTAGTTTATAATGGAGAGTAGAAAAAGCTTTTACTGCCAATTATATATTTTTGTAGTGCCTAAATGCCTACCTATTTTAAGGATTTTTAGTGCCTGAACTTCGGCCTTTGGTTATGAGCTTTTCAATCGTAGTGCACATCATTGTTCTTAGCGAGAAACTTGCAGTCCATTTTTTAATTTAGTTTTCATGTAATGGCTTTTAAAGGAATGCAAATACTAATCAGGTTTCTCGTACATGCAGGGTTTCGAAATTCATCCCAGAGGATTTTTAACGGGTACTAAATGTCATTACAGCGAACTACGTAATGGTCAGACAGTAGGAAAAACGTGCTCGATTAATTAATATGTATTACGTGTACGTTTGTGTTTGTATACACGCGTACGCACTGTCCACAACGAGGAAAGCAAACAAAACGTTATTAAGATGTGTGAGAGAATTAGTGGACGGGTTGTCGAAATATCGTGGAGAATGAATAAATAGATGGGGAGTCAATAATCGACGTAATTTTATTTGTAAGTGTGTCGTAAGCAAAAAACCAAAAAAGGAATCGATGGAAAGCCGCGAGTTAAGCCGCGAGTTAAGCCGCGAGTTAAGCCGCTTTACAATATTTTACGGATCGGGTCCTTGCTAAAAGCATTCTCTAATTGTAGTATTATCAACTGTTCCGCTATAAAACGTCGCTGCATTTCACATTCAGTACCTGTCATAATTTCGAGTCATAAGACGCGTGGCGAATGGTATAGTACGAAATTAAAAGGAATTGTAGTGGTTTGAAGCTGAAAGAACCCCCCGATTCACAATTGCTGCATTGTTCGGTCTCGGCAGAGGCACACTAGCCTAATGAACTGAATGTCGTCGCAATCGAAAGTAGAATATTCATGCCGAGATCTCGCGCTCTGAATCTTCTGTAAGGACAGGGTCGAGTAAACATTGTTCTCTGCTTCATAAATCGAAGCATGTTTGCTACAGCTGAAGGTATAAATGTAAACACGGCTCTGTTTTCCATCCACGTCTACATTCGGCGAGATATTTTTAGTCGAACTCGGCCAGGGCGCCCCGAAAATCGTACAAACGAGCGGTGAATAATTCAACCTTATGCATAACGCACAATGCAATTATACTTTGTTAAATTAGCATGGGTAAAGTGGGGACGACACCTCTGTACGATGCACATTACTTATGAATCATATATTCTCTGTTTAGTTTCTAATTGCTTCCCTAAAACCACGAGCACCTATCGTAATTCTCTTCTAATAGCATTACCTGGAGTAGCGCCTTACACGTAAATGTAGGTGTAGTCATTTACATCGATCGACAGCTCGGAACTTCGCCACTTTGTGCTATATGGTCCACCTGGCACCTTTCGAGTGGTTACTGATTACTCGCCATTTGTACCTTCCAGCCGGAAATTGTTATCTATTGCTTACTAAATTGACGCATTTCCGAATTTTCCCTCATCGTTTATCGTTATTAACCGACGGAAACTCTTTCCTAATTATTAAATTGGTGTTTGTCGCCAAATTAAGCGAAACCACACTAACGCAAATCGCGGCCCTGTTGTAATTATAATTGAATTTCGATAACATGTCCCTGATTGTGTCCAACTACCGGAATTTCGATATCGGAATATAATTATCTTCTCGTGGATCAGTCGACGACTTACACACCATATTACCAAACACCAAACCCTAAATAACAACGTTTGTAATTAGAAACACTCGTCATTAGATTAAATATGTTTTGGAAACATTCGCCTTTCAAGAAATCTTATTGCTCTTCGCTGTTTAACTTTCTGTTAAATGTTTACATCAGCTAAATTGGTTTTCGTATATACTTTCTTATTTTTCTTGTTTTTGTTTAAGTCATTAGGCAGATAGACCCTAATTTATTCGACCAAGTCTCACAAAATCAAAACAGCTCGTTAGCGGATGATATTTTTGTAAGCTCCATAAATACTTCTAACGCTAAACTGATAGCAGCAAATTAAAAAAATAATGGCAAAAAGCTCATTTTTATTTTCACATTACACAATTACTTCAATGTAAAAGCTAAAAAATTAAATATCAATCCCAATTATTATATAAATTACAATTGTATCGTTAAACTGATCAGTTTTTTTAACAGCTTTGAAACTAAACTAAAGAAATCGCCGATTTTTAAATTAGAAACTTCCAGAATAGAATTAAGTTTACTTTAGACCCTTTTGTTAGTATTTAAAATAAAAATTAAGTTGTGTTTCGGATAAAAAATTAGCCTGAAAATTATCTAACTTTTAGCCTTTTTGAAAAGGGCTTTTTTTATATTCGAATTATGGTATCGAAGAATTACCTTTTTTTTGTAGGAAATCCACGACTTTTAGCCTTACGTTTTTCAGCGAATTTCCAAAAATTTTAACTCAAAACCTCTCCTAAATTTTTGGCAATTGTAGATGTTTGGAAGACAAAAATAAGAGAGAGTAATTTTAGTTAAAAATTCTGACTTTTGTAGTAAGAAATATCCGTCTCTTGTATTTCATTTAATTTGAAGAAATGTTCAAATTGCGGTCCAGAATTTTGGAAATACAAAAATAAGGGGAAGGAAGTTGGGTTCGAATTTCTATATGTAGACTTATTTTCTCTTATTCTGTACCTTTGAAAGGATTTCCAAGAACTTATCGAAACCTTAATTAAAAATTTTTTTGTTATGATAGATGCCTTTTTGGGATCTGTAAGTTCCGCCCCTCACAGACTAAAATCTTTTTGCAAAATTTATGTTTTTAATATGCCACCGTGTCATCCTTTATTTTAGAGATTTCCTCAACGAAAATGAAATATTGTTAGTTTATGTTTTCTCTTGAAACTGATGTAACCTTCTTCTTCTTCTTCCTCTTATGGCCGAAACGTAGGCCAATGGCACTAACAAGTAATCCCAAAAATGTATAAATATACAGGGTGTCCCATTTAAAATAACAAGGTAGATGTTCTTCTAAGAAAAAGTAATTTTTTTTCAAAGAACTTGAAGCAGAATACTGGCTTAACGGAACGAATTTGGATATACGAGTAGGTAAGTTCGGTTAAATCATCTTATTTTGCGCCCAGAAATATGTGGTTAAGCTGTGTCCACGCATTTTAGACACCTTGTATATATACCGAATGTCCACGGTAAGACGCAACATAGAGAAACCGCAATGTATTTTTTGTAGAAAAGATTCGGGTGACCTTTGGAATGTGTATGGCGCAAGTCTGACACCTTACATACAAAGCCGTGTGTTACAAAAGGCGGCGCCGTATGTCGCCAGCCTTAAACTATTAACTAACTAGTTGTTTAATAATTGTGTCCGGCTTAGTTGTCATCCGTAGTACGACCACCGGATTGACAACGATAGTCGTATCTATTCTGACTACGATATCTTCGCGTCTTGTGGCATACCAAACAGGAAAAGGAAATTCAACGTTATTTCATTCCACCCCGGAGAGATGAGGTGGCGGGCCGCTTTTAGGAGGGCAGCTCTCCTCTTCAGCCACGGAGAACGGATATGTAATTAGGTTAGGTTAAACTACGATGTGGATAAACTACGATAAAGAGCTTATAGGTGGAAAATATTACCTGCCTCTCGGTATTTACCTCCAGTAACTGACAAATGTAACAAGTTTAACAATTTGACGTTTTGTCGCTGTCAAAATTGACAAATATAAAACCTAAACAATGAGATTATTGCGTGCCGCGATAACAGATGCCGGCGCTATTTATATCTCATTATAGCATCAAGTAAGCCCAATTACGCAGGTTCAATGCTAAATCCGTACATATTCCGCAGGTAACCCGGACCTATTCTAAAAAATACATTGGTGTTTCCCTAAGTT
Organism: Melanotus villosus; assembly: GCA_963082815.1. Lineage (NCBI taxonomy): Eukaryota > Metazoa > Arthropoda > Insecta > Coleoptera > Elateridae > Melanotus > Melanotus villosus. The sequence goes on along the minus strand of OY720427.1, from coordinate 36,278,340 downwards.
GCGTCGTGCCGTGGACACCCGGTATATATTATATAATATATTTAATTTTAATATAAATATTGCGACCGAGCCCGGCCGGTAAGTGTTACAAAAGTAACGGCGCCGCAAGTATGTCCAATGCGCCACGGCGCGGTCGCTACACGTTGCAATCGAGCAAGTGTGACACCTCACATACAAAGCCGTGTGCTGCAAATTGCAAAAGGCGGCGCCGTATGTCGCCAGCCTTAAACTATTAACTAACTACTTGTTTAATAATTGTATCCGGCTTAGTTGTCATACGTAGTACGACCACCGGATTATAAAAATTGTCACAACGATAGTCGTGTCTATTCTGACTACGATATTCGCGTCTTGTGGCATACCAAACATTTCTATTCTCTTGCATTTAACAGAATGCTAACAGTATTCAGTGGTGAGAGATAACTTTACAACGCTTATCTCTCACCGTTAAATAAGAAAATATATATTTCACAATTTCACCAAATACATTTGAAAATCTGTTAGTTACCAGCATTGACAAAGTTATTTTAAATGTTATGAGCACTTTTAAGGATCCCTAAATTTCCAAATTGAAAAAAACAAACTTAAACTTAAGACTGTTGAAATCTTTAACGTGCAAATGTTACAGATTTACTTAGAAGTTTGGCGTTCAATTACATTAATAATTTTCAGTATTTTAGACAAAAAGTTTCAACAACTTGCCTTTACAGAGGTAAACCTTGCAAACGATTTTCGAAATTCAGTACTACTTTCAACCTGGTTTAAAAATCTGGCCTGCTGGAATTGGAACCTGCGAAATTCTTGGTGACAAAGCTGACATGTAATCACTGAGCCACCAAAAGACCCAAAAACTTTTATTTTATTGATGAATCCCGCACGTCAAATTTCGTCAAATTTGACTCATTTGTTTAGTTTAACAGGTTAACTGCAACAAACGTTGCAAAATTGATCCAAAATAAAAATAAGTTTAAACATAGAGGGACCTCATCTATCGTATAAATAATTTAAATTTTTAGATTGAGCAAAGGCAGACAGATTTTTGATAAACTTATTTATATCAAACACCTTTACGTATTTACGTAGTTTAGATTTATTTCTACAAGTTACTAATAATTACTTTTTTCACTTTTGGTTACAAAATAAACATTAATAAAGATCTTATAACGTTCTGTTAAATGTTTACGCCAGCTAAATTGGTTTTCGTAATTTTTCTTGTTTTTGTTCAAGTCGTTAGGCAGATAGACCCCAATTTATTCGACGAACTTTCACAAAATCAAAACAGCTCATTACAGGATGATATTTTTGTAAGCTCCATAAATATTTCTATCGCTAAATTGACGGCAGTAAATTAAAAAAACAAAATAATGGCAAAAAGCTCATTTTTATTTCCACCAAATAACGAAGAGCATATACAATTACTTGAACGTAAAAGCTTTAAAATCAAATATCATTCTCAATTGATATGTAAATATGTACAGAAGTCGCCGATTTTGGAATTATAAATTAAGTTTGTTTTAAATCCTTTTGCATGTGTGTATGCATTATCTGTAATCTCTTACACCTTTTCGGTGTCGAGGCTGGTGGGTTAACCTTTGAGGCCCGTAACTGCGGGTTACGAAGTTGCTGCGGCGTTTATACCTATATACTGCGCCATGTGTACAGTGTAATGGGTATTTATGTATGTGTAAGACCTTGTTACTCTACCTCATAGGCCTGTATTCGGAGGAGAGCGTCGTTAATTAGGTGCCCAATGACTAATGGTCACCAAGGGGAGTCGAACCAAGGACTAGCGCAACGCTAGCCTGACGCTCTACCACTGCCCACACTGGCTATCTAAACCATTTTATTGATGTTTAAAATAAAAAATTGTGTAAGAAGCCTGAAAAAATATCTAACTTTTAGCTTTTTCGAAAAGTTAGATATTAGACTCATGGAATCGACTAGCCATTAGCCAATTATCCTACCTTACCAGGATTCTAACCTCAGCTGCTCCAGATTCTTTTAAAAATCTGATGACAATTGGGATTGAAACCTGTGTCCTCTTGGAGACAAATCAGACACATAACCACCAAAAGACGCACAAACTTTATTTTACTGATGAATTTCGCACACCAAATTTCGCCAAAATCGGATCATATAACGTTTCCAAATTAATTCAAAATAAAAATTAGTTTAAATACGGCCGTACTTAATTTAAACTTTTTAATTTAAAAAAGTTATAAACTTATTTATGTCAAACACCTTTACGTATTTTAGAGTTATTTCTAAAGGTTAGAAGTTTTCAAAATCCGAATAGCTTTAAACTAAAAATAACTTTCTGTTAAATGTTTATGTCAGCTAAATTGGTTTTCGTATTTACCTTATGAATTTTCTTGATTTTGTTTAAATCGTTAGACAGGTAGTCCTTAATTTTTCCGACGAAATCTCACAAAATCAAAACAGCTCAGTACAGTTTTATGGTTTTCCAAGCTCCATAAATACAATTAAGAAGAAAGTGACGAAAAGCTCATTTTTATTTTCACGAAATAATACAATTACATGAACGTAAAAGCTTTAAAATTAAATATCAATCTCAATTGACAATCACCGTAATGCATGTATAAAATTAATGCAGATTGACTAAATAAATTGCCATTCTATTTAATTATAAAGCAGTTTAACCACTATTTAAACTATAAATCAATTAAAATCCCATTTTTGTGGTTTTCAATTGTTAAAAATAAAGCACTAAAATTTACAAGCATCACCTAGTCGTTTTGTTCTGCATCTATTAAAGCCCTTGCATAATAACAGATTTAATTAATATTTAATTAAACTTCTTGCATTTTAACTTGTTATAACTCCTATTAATCGGACTCTGAAGCTAACTAAAACTTTAATCCTTCGTATAACTTTTCATTTTAATTTAACCAATTTTTAAATAATTCAGTATTGAAACCATTTATTATAATTGGAGATTCTGTTATCGGTTTTCATGTAGTCCTTTTTAAAACAAAGCACTTCCCTAATCCATCAGCTTTAAAAGAATAAAAAATAAATCTGGTGGTAATTTAAGAATACACCTACGCTATCGTTTACTTTATTTTTAATCTCGAAATAAATATTAAACCGATAGAAAGTCGATTAAAATCAATGGCCCGTACTCACATCCTGCCTTCGGCTTGGGAGGCAGTCAGTCACATTCGTTCTCTCACTTTAACAAAAGACGCTTAACTGGTGTCAATAAAGAACAAAAGCTTAGTAACAGCTTCCAGAATTAAAGGCAGGTTATAAATACGAGTCAGTGGCTTAAAAGTTAATATAAGTAAATCGCATTTCTAATTTATGTCGATTTAAATCTTCGGAGTTTGATCAAAATATTATTATTAAAAGTTACACGAACGAAATGAATCTGTTTTCAGGGAATTCATATCAAAAATTTGACTTTGGGGGTAAAATACGTTTTAATAATCGCCCGCTTTTCCTTACAACGTGAAAATTCAGTATTTTTGTATTAAAAAGAAAATTTCGGTAATTAGAAAATATGTAAACATTGGTTAAACTCTTCCTTAATTTAACGAAAATTTAATAAAACCGTAAATGAAACTACAGGCACGCAACATTAATTTTACACAGCTGTAGTTGGCTTGGAAAGCACAAATCATGAGAAAATGTACACACAGCGGCTTATAACACCCAAAAAAGTGTTTTGGAACCTCGTTTTGCACAAACAGGTTTATTAGTGGGAGCTCTCACCGAAATTTAGCTTCGCTTAATTTTCAAATTTTCCAGACTTTAATAAACGTTAATATTCGAAAAATGCGTGAATACAATTTAAAGCATACGAAAGATAAGATGAAATGAAATCATCGATCTGAATTTAAAGAAAAGACGAATTAATTAAATGGAAAGAAAAACAGTGGACATGCTAACTCCCGTTTCTTTCTGCAGTTTATCGTGTTGAATTCGCCCTTAAATAAGTCTTACTGACAGTGACGTTAGGTAAAAATATTACTCTAGGATTCGATTATTTTCCGGTATTTCTCCCGTGTTAACGCAGAATAAAAGAAATCAGGAAAGCCTTTGTTACACGAAATTAGAGCGTAATTTCTAATTAATTACATAGAAATGTTTGGAAGTCGTTATTTTTTTGTTGTTAAGTTGAACGCCCGTACTTTTTAAATTTTAATACAATTAGCAGCATTTGTTACGTAAATTAAATAAAATCCCTTGAGATTTCTGGAAAAACTACAGGATTTGTTTGCCTTTTATGTTCGTACAAATATAAAAGGTTTAGCATAAACGCGGAAATATATTAAATGGTCGACTTTTTAGGTTTATTTCTAGGACTTAATTCTATGAAATTTCATTTTATAGTCGATAGTAAATGTCTGATTACTGCACGTGAAAATTACTCCGGAATTTAATATGCAGGCTATACATAGCGTCATAAAAGGAGCTTTTAGAATTTCCTATAGTCAAGAATTAAACCCTGCTTCCGTATGAGTTTTGTTTGATATATTTTCTTGATGGTTTTTATTAGTCGAACGCGAAATTTTATACTTGATTCGAAACGAATGAAGTTCCAGAATATGCCCATTGTTTTGATAAATTGCTTTCAAATCAATAAGTTCCTGGAAGTTTGCTTCTGTAATTTATTCGAAGTTTATTTACATCAACCATGTTTTCGAATTGTGATTTTAAGGGTCTTCTAAACGAGGTCAAAAGGAAATCATCAACTAAATTTATTGGAAAACGATTAAAAAAGGAATAACGAATGAAATAACCGAGAAGTTGAAGTTCAGGAAAATTTCGAATATTGTCTGGCATTGTATTAAATCAGTAAAATTGATGTTTCCATATATTTTAAATTAAAACTTTCCCTGAAAATATTGGAAGACGATGTTGTTATGATGCTGGATAATCCAATACAAATCAAACACCCAGCAATGGGTATCGCTGGATTAAACGCCCTTATTGTTATTAGGTTATTACATTTCAGCTCAATTAAAATGTGTAAACAATTGCATATGTTATTTGACAAATTCCGTATTTGATTAACGAAATTGCAATTTAAGTATCCACCTCGCTTCTATAAATAGCAAAATTAAATATTCCTCTTCTTCCATTCAAAGTAATTTTATAAGGAAGTTAAAAAAGGGATCAGTTAAGTCTTGATTTAGTCGTTCCATCTCCGAACAATTTTGTATCCGAGACAAGGTATTTAAGAAGAGTTATTTTCCCAAAATCTAAAGCTTTCTCAAAACTTTCTTTCAGTCGTCTCAAGGAATTTAACTCTTAAGGGGATTTAAATCAAATCCCTAAATTATAACCCAAATTAAGTGCGCCACTTTAGTTTACAATTAACATTAAAATTTACATTATTTTAGATTTACTTATGTACTTGTTGGTTATAAACTATATACTTATAAATAAGAGAGATCCTGAATTTTAGACGATGTTCTCCGAAATGCTTAAATGGATTAGATTAACTTAACCAACTGATTGGGAATGAAATATTCTGGGACAGAATGACCCTAGAGACGAAATAATCCTGGACACAAAATATTCAGAGACATCTGAGGCCGAAATATACTCAAAGCAGGGCATCAAGTGATAGCAGATTACGGTATATCCTGAATTTCAAATTTTCTCCAATTCGGATGTTACTATTATTGCTTTAGATTTGGCCTTTTATCAAATTGCTTATACAATTAAATTAGCATTTAATTTGTATCTATGTTCATAAATTTGTATGGTTTTTTAGGCCATACAAGTAAATCTTTTGTAAAAAAATGGAAACCAAACTAATTTTGTTTTAGTATTTGTGTAAATTAGCTGTGCATATCGTTTTCTTGTTGAAATCTTCCTGAAAACTTGATAAAAATTTACACATTTAAAGTGATTTTAAATTTGAGTAAAATTTATCCACCCACCTGAAAGGAACACAGCTTTCTGAAGCTTTTGATTTGCTGTAGAAATCATTTTCTAGTAACAATCTTCCTCAAAACCAAGAATAACACTTAGAAAATATTTAAAAAGGTAAAAAAATTTTTAGTTTGAGTAAATTTCTGTAAATTTTTCTTTGCGTAGTAAATATTTCAAATTTCCCTTAAAAATAATTCGCCAAAACTTCGGTTCTAATAAATTGATTAAATTTATTATCTGCTATGAAATATGCAATTTTGGAGATAATAAAACAGTCAATAAAAGCAAATTACGGATTAAAATAAACAAGTTTGTCCCATTTAATATGAATGATGATTAATAAATTGGATTTCATACGGAAATAGCTGAATTTTTTCGATAGCTACGCTATTTCAAACCGCTGCGCTGCACTGCACTGAAATTACGTTATTAATTTGGACTTATTGGAATAAATATGTAAACTGTCGATTTTTATTGTCCAACATTCCAAATAATTTAAAAGCTCGATTCAATTCCATTGTGATTTATTTATTTAAAACGATGAATTTTAAAATATTTTATTGATACGAGTAATAAACTTTCCAATGGTAATTAAAACCCTTGCTAAAGCTAGAAAAATTTAATAATTTATTTTGAAACTTTAAAAGTTCCATCATACACCAGAAAAAAACCTTCCACGTTTATTCACAACATTTGTTCTTAATTGTACTTTACGCTAGTTTTTCTGTACCATTTAACCGTAGTACACACAGGAACGAATGCTCGTAACATATTGAATTTCATGATAAAATTTGAATTGTGGGGATATTATATAAGTTTGATATTACATCTGATGCACCTATAAAATCTGGGATCGGAAGCAGAGAAATTGCTTCAGCACATTTTTTAGAAAACTGTGTTCTGCATTCTTAAAAAGGAGGAAACATAAAATATACCCTTTGAGCTTCTATTCGAACCTCTAGGATTTTATTATTTGTATATGTTCGGGAATTCTATTATATAAAAAATTGATTAATTTGTTTGGAGCTACTTCTGATGTGTGTTGGAAAGGCTAAGCTTGAAAGTTTAAAGAAATCGTTGTTTTATTTGGAAATAATTTGAAAGCTAGAAAATCTTTAGCAGGAAAACTAAATTTCCCCTTGTAAATATAGTAATTAGTAGAATGGGAAAAGGTTTCAAAGTTTATTAACATTTCTTTTTGAAAATGCGAAGTTTCTTTTTGTAATTTTTTTCTAAATTAGAAGAGAAACAAATCTGAATATTTTTGCAAGTAATTGGAATTTTTGAAAAATCCCCAAAATTCTTTTCAGCTATTTAAATTAGAAAATTACATAAAATGGGTTAACCTTTAAAATAAGATATTTTTTTTATAATTTACGTGTCTGAACTACGAAGAAATAAATCATTCTCGAGTTACCACAATAAATGCCGATGATTAAGTTAAAATAACATTTTGAAAATCCTTAAAATTCTTTCCGGTTTTTTAAATTAGAAAATTATATAATATGGGTTAACCTTTAAAATAAGATATTTTTATTATAATTTACGTGTCTTAACTATGCAGTAATAAATCATTCTCGAGTTACCGAAATAAATGCATTTCTTAAGCGTTCGAAGTGACATGTTTATGACCAGATCCGAAATCACTGTCGGTTTCGAGTTTAAAAGACTAGTTGGCACTAACTACTACGGAAATTTATTAATTTATTGTTTTAAAAGCCTCGCTTCACTTCATGGTTGAAGACTCTTTTAGTAAATGATTATCTAAAGATACAGGATATGAATATCCTTTGAAGTTAGCGTTTTTGAAATACATACATAGAGAGAAAACTGAAGAACTAATTGTTGCAAGGAATAAAGTTATTTCAATTAAGTTTCGGGAAGTTTATCGAATTGAAAGATACTTTTCAAAAGTTTCCTTGATTGCGAAAATTCCTTAAAATCCTCTTCCCTGTTTACATTTACACCACTTGAAAACCTCTGAAAGTATTCGGTTAAATCTGAATAAATTGTAGAAATATGAAAGGAATTAATTTAATTAAATCAACTCGCGAAATGCAGTTCGTTTGAATGTTAACCGTACACTTGAGTTTAGATCAAAAGTGTAGGTTTTATGGCTGACAGGTTCTAATTTCTTCGCTGTGGTGTTCTATGAAATACCTTTTATAACAATAATCAAAGTGTGGTTATAGACATCACTTTACGTTTTAGTACTCAATTAAAATAGGACTCGTGTAAACCCAATTTACATGACAAAAGAAAGGTTAAGCTTGTTTTGTCGGAAAGCTCTCAGTAATCAAGGAAATTTAGATTAAATTTGATTAGCGAAATGCTATTATAAGTTAGCTCAAACGTTCCATAGGAAACGGGGATTAGAATGGCTCCAGTCATTTCCGTGTAGTAAAATGAACCTTGATAACTAATTTTTAATTAATCTCTACCGCCAGTAGCATAAATTAAGGTTGCTTCTCGGATTCTACTACCTGCTGAGTTATACTGATCCGGATTCTACTCTAAGCTTGGCTTTGTGTTGAATTCGTCTTTAAAAATACATTTAGATTTGTTCGAGGGAGAAATTCTTCAGGTCTGCAAACCGCACCGAATTTAACATTCCCGCAAATGTCTCGCATTAAAAAATTATGCCGGAAGATTAAGAAATTAAGACATCAAAAGGGAAACTGCACGAAAATCTGGCTCCCTTTTGACGAGACAGAAAGAGACACCAAACCAGGACAAAATCGCTTATACGAATTTAAGTAACGGTTTTAATGAGTTATTCGGCTTTACGTGTATTCCACTTTCATTAGAAATTTATTGATATACATAAGCTTAGTCGCTCGAGGGTTTAAAATTATGTCACGTTGTCACTTAAGTTTAAAGCAAGAAGTTTGTTAATTTCAAATTAAGTTCGCGCACGTTACAACAATTCCTATAAGATTTGTACGAATTTTTCCTTGAATCTCCACGGACTGTGCTCATCTTTTAGAATGGTTGGTTGGGTTCACGTAATCGCACGTGCTAGTTAATTAATTTGGGGAAGTTTGCTGACGTTCTACAGAAAAGGTAGAAATCGTTTTCCTTAATGGTATTATTATACATCATTGCAATGAGATGTAGTTAAGGCAGTTTCTGGCATTACCAGAATACAGACTCAACTTTTATTTACTCTTCTACAAGGTGTAACTGAGATTTGAATCACCCTCAGGAACTTTTTATGTTTATAGATATAATAAAATCGCTTTTATGGGAGTTTATCGGTGAAAGGGACTCGCAAAATGTCGGTATATATCTAAGCGACGTTTGATTTTGATTTCTTTACGTTGTAAGACAATAGGAAAAAATAAAATACTTCCGGAAAATTTTAAACCGATCGACCCGACCGGAATATTTTGTTCCTCCAATGTTTATGTTCCGAGATGCCTTAATATCTCGCATTTGTATTCAGGGAAATATAAAGTCGTAAACTGTCGAACGAAATAGTTTCTGGAGATTGCGAACTTGGGTTTTCAAATAAAGGTTTGCATTTTTTTGTGGTTTTTCCAAACTGATAATATTTACCAGTCTGTAATAAACATTTATCAAAACGCGCTTCCGTAATATTCCTCCCAAGTTTATTGTCCTGTAATAACATTATTTGTCTTTTTTTCCCCGAATTTATTCAACCAAACCGAATGGAAATTGTTATAAATATTAATAAATCGCAAAGGACACCCGAATTCTTCCATTTTAAATTTTAAACAATCATAATTAATGGATGACTTTTAGTTATTTAATTATTTTAATATCCACGGTAGTTTTTCTTTAATTTTTAAATATTATCAGGAATGTATGTATTAAAAAAGTATTAATTTTATATTTACTTATGATCATATATTTAAAAAATAAATATTAAAGCCAACATAATGAAAATGTGAAAAATAGAAGTTATTTAGTAATCTTCAAGTTTTATTTGTTTAGATTTCAGAAACTCGAATATCAACAACACATCAAACACAAATTTGTATTATCGTTAAATTGCTTTTAATAATCTTCAAGTTGAGTTTTGTTTGTTAAGTTTTAATAAATTGGAAAACAACATTTTAATATTAACAACAGATCAAACGTAGACTTTTAAAATATGCATTATTACTAAATCATTTTTAATAATTTTTAGATCGAGTTTTATTTGTGAGTACAAATCCAATTAAGTTAAGAAGGAATAGAAAAACATTATTGGTGCTAACATTTGTTTATTAATGAAAAAGTCTCGAACGAATCCAGCGCTGCCACCAATTTTCAGCGTACGACAGTTTTCATCAGAATTTCATTTAAAAAGGTGCATTCAATTTTAATAATTAAAAAAGTGATTAGACTCGCCAAACTTCTTTACCCTAATGTTTTAAAAATTGCCAACCGAAAAGGTTTACTTAAAGTGTTTAAAAATCCTACGTTTAATTATTAACATTTATTTGTAGAAATGCTCCTCTAATTATAGAACTAAAAAAGGCAAAAACATGAAATACTAGAAACTAGGGCTTTCAATGGAACTCAAATAAAGTATTTTCAAAAGGGACGCTCCTTTTTGGTATGTATTTGTTAGATTTCTTATGAATATTTTAACTTTACTCTCGAATAACAAATATTCAACATTGTGAGCAAATCCCTTTTGATTTATTAAATAGATAATCAACCTTCTTATTAAGTCCCTGGATTGAACCACCAAGGGATGTGGTGAATTAAAAATTTATTAATTACAACAACAACAATTTTTTTTATCAAGCCTTGACTGAAAACTTTCGGAATATATTTAAGATGTTCAAAATCAAAGCAGTCAGGACCGTTAATGAAAAACCATTTACATGGTCAGGTAAAGTACCTTAGCCGCCCATAACCCATCAAAGTGTTCATAATAAAATTACTGGTTTTCAATCTAAATGATCTTTTATTCCTGTCATGGCTGCCTTAATTTTTAATATACTCAAATCACTTCCCATTCAAGCAGGACTTAATCACTTAATTAAAAAGGATTCTATTGAAGTTTACAAATATTTACATAGTTGATTACCTCTTGCTAATCCAATCACTGTATTTGTAAGCTTAAAATGTTTTTTTTAATCATTATGTAATAAAGGCACCTAATAACATTAGTCGATTACACATAATAACATAAAAATGTTTATTCCCCCCTAATTCTAAGGGAAAAGAAAGAAAAGACTGACAACCGAAGGGTTTACTTAATCTATTGAAATAATAACATAAAAATCGTTATTCCTCTTCTAGAACTAAAAATAGCAAAAACTTGTAAAATACTAAAATTTACAAGATTTCCAATGGTACTTCTCAAATACAGTATTTTCAAAAGGGATCCCCCCTTTTCTGTATGTCTTTATAGAGTTTTTTTTTTAATATTTTAACTTTACTCTCGAATAATCAATACGTTTTCATTTATTAAATATAAAATCAGTTTCCTTATTGGAAATATATAGTTTGTCCGTGCATTGAGTTACCAGGAGGTGCGGTGCGATGGACTAACTGAAAATTTTCAGCATATTTAAGATTCTCAAAATCAAAGTCTTAATTTTAAATGTGCCCAAAATTAGTTCCCAGTCATGCAGGACTTAATCATTTAATTACGAAGAATTGCGTTGAGATTTACAAATAATATTTATTCGATTATACACCTTAATAATTCAAGCTAAATAAATCGTAAATTTTCCCGATATAAGTGTAGATATTAGCAAACATTAAGGACAATTTTTGCTTAAAATGCCATGGTTTTATCTCCTTTTTACAATAGGTAATTTGGTAGTTCAATCTAAGGAGATACTGTATTTGTAAGCTTACAGTGGTTTTTATGAAATCATTCTGTAATAAGTAAGTAAATAATAAATTTACGTGAAATGAGTATAAATATTAACATTAATATTAGGGGCGATTTTTGTTTAAAATGCTTTATCACTGTTTTACAGTAATTTGGCAACTCAACCTAATGACAGACTGTATTTCTAAACTTAAAGTGGTTGTTATAAAATCATTCAGTAACAAATAAATAGTATTCAAGGACACTTAATAACATAAAAATCGTTATTCTTTCTCTTTTGCAAAAACTAAAAACGCAAAAGCCCTTCAAACGCCTTATTTACATTTATTTAGCTATAATCATACATTCTTCTTCTTCTTTTAGCCTGGGGTCTTCCATTTTTGGATATAGGCCTCTCCTAACTCCCCCCATCTTTGTCTATTTTGTGCACTTTGCATCCACCCAAATCCAGCTGTTCCCACAATATCGCCCTTCCACCTCATTTGTGGTCGCCCACGTTGTATTTTTCCTTTCCATGGTCTCCAGTCTCCACTGTTGTATGATAGCATTCCATCTCCCATCTCTTTGTCTAGCGCTGTGTCTCGCAAACGACCATTTCAATTGAGCAATATGTGCTGCTACATCTTAAACCCCCCTTATCCAAGCATTATTTGTTTTCCTGTCGCTTAATCGTATATGTAACATACCTCGTTCCATGGCTCTGTGTGTTTTTATCAGTTTGTCCATATTGTTTTTAGTAAGTGTCCAGGTTTGTGAACCGTATGTCATAATTGGTAATATATACTGATTAAACACTTTACTTTTTAAATGTTGTAATATATATGATAGCTTTCCGAAATCTGCCCATGATAATCTCACTCTTCTATCGATTTCAACAGTTTGGTTTTCCTTGCTCGGCCTTATTGCTTGTCCTAGATATACAACAACCTGTTTGAACACTTTTTGTGACAACAGATGTGGAAAATAACTTTTTTTTTTTAAATTTAGGTTTTAAGTGCTTCGACTACTGGGTCATTAGCACTATATGAAATCATGTATTACAGAGTAAATTACATTTTACATTATACAAAAGGTTACAACTGGGTGATACAGCCTGTATATGTATATTTCGGCACTTGTTCTATTGTTTTCCCCTGTACCATTATATTCCTTGTGTCATTTGCATTTGTCATCATTTTGATTCTGCCCATATTCATCTCCAGACCAACGTTTTTGCTAGATCTTCGAGCATCATTTTCATTTCGTCATAACCTTCGCTTATCAAAACAATGTCATCCGCAAATCTCAGGTGACTTAATTTTCTACCATTTATGTTTATGCCTACGTTTTCCCATGGCAGACTTTTAAAAACATCTTCCAGTGTCAGGGTGAGCAGTTTTGGTGAGATGACGTCTCCCTGTCTAACACCTCTCTTGATCTTTATTGCCTTCGTATTTTCTTCTAACTGTACTGTCATGGTTGCGTTTTCATATATATGTTGTGTATCAAGTTTCGATAGGGCCTGTTCGACTGCTCATAGTTCGACATTGTCGAAGGCTTTTTCATAGTCTGCAAATGTGAGATAGACAGGCATGTTGTATTCACAGAATTTTTCAATGGTCACTCGTGCTAAAGTCCTTACGAAAGCCTGCCTGTTCCACTGGTTGATAGGCATCAAATTTATTCGTTAGGCGGTTGGTTATTATTCTAATAAACAATTTATATATCTGGGACAATAGCGAGATGGGACGATAATTTTGAAATGTTGTTTATCGCCCTTTTTGTTCAACAAAATCGTAAGAGTATCGTTCCAATTTTTAGGGATATCTCCTTTTTGCAAACATGTATTAAATAGATGTTAAAGGAAGGTCATCTCAATCCGGATTTCGTCTTTGCCTGGTGCTTTATTGTTTTTTGTGTTACTTAGAGCGTGTAGGATCTCATCTTCAGAATTTACTTTTGTCACTCTTTTTTCTCATTTTTGTACTGTTTCTCGACTTGGTTCCCTTTTCGAGGCATACAAATTTTTGTAAAATTGTTCAGTGATCTTCGTTACATTGTATTTACCCTTTCGTTGGATACCTCCTTCATCTTTTAGAGATGTAATTTGTATTTTCCCTAAGCTTGGCCTGAGACATTTCATTTTCTATAACTTTTTCTATTTTCTTCTCATTATAATTTCTAATGTCTTCTTTAATTTTTTTACGAATGGTTTTATTTAGTTCTGTAAACTCCATAGTATTTCGTTTTCCTTCCTGTAACATTTTTCGTCCCTCTTGTAACAGTAGTTTTGTGTTGCTTGTTATTTTTTCTTTTTTGTTTGCGTTTTTCCTTCCTACTTTTAAAGCTGCTTTTAAAATAACATTTGTCAATTTTGTATTGGCACTGTTTATATCTATATCGAGCTCGTCGGATTCTTGTTTTAATGACTCGTTGTAGTGTTATTTTGTTCTTTAAGTGAATACGGATTTACTAACGCTGATCTTCTTATACATTTTAATCTTTGCATTTTTCTATTTAAGTATATCTCAGCTCTAGCTAGACGATGGTCGTTCCGGTGGTAAATTTATTTAGCACGGTTACATCTTTAAATATGGATTTATCTGTCGTTAATATTTACATACATACATTACATTTGTCGAAATTAAATGTAATTCTCTTCCTACAAATCGAAACTGAATATCATTTTTTCATTTTAAACGTTATCTGCAGTATATTGAAACATTGAAATAAATATCTAAATATTAAAGCCTGCATAATACAAAAATGCGAAGAAGTGTAATTTGTGTTGTAATATTTATGAAAAGATTCTGTGAGCAGTCGTTAAGTCCAAAGCTTAAATTGAAAATTTCATTTTAGTCATTCATTTCTAATTTTTTTGTTTACTAAAATTTAATTTTGTTTTTTATTTTATCTTTCTACCATCGTTTCTTAATTTAGTCACCACTTAAATAATGAAAAAAATTATATTTTCAGAAATACGTAAGTTTATTTCTAACGCATCTTAAGACTCTTAAGAGAAACTTTATTAGGTATAAGATTATGGCTGAAAAACTGTGATTTTTATGTTTATGAAAATTTTATATGGAAAAGTATCACCTCCGCAGGGATTTGAATCTTCATAATTCGTTAAAAATTCATTAAAACTATTTCCCCAAAGGAATTAGTCCTTACAAAAAATTAATTTATAAACATTGTTCAGCTTAAATTCATATTTTAAAGACACTTAAGCGTTATATAGATTTGCGATTCACAAATGATCTGCTTGCTTCAGCTGGGATTTGTTATGTATGTGGGGTTCGTCAAAATCGGTATAATGTCGTGTAAAATGGTTTAGAAACATCTACACGATGTTAGGGGTGTTATTGTTTTGCCGATGACAGAGTGGTATACGTTTCGCTTATACGTAGTTTATAAAGGATTTCGGGTTGACGACGGCTGCTTAGTTCTGTATTTTAGGAAGGGTTTCCGTGCTCGATCTTTGCGTCAAATTAACTTCTATTTCTAGGTTTCTGTTATTTCTACAATTTGCCCAACAGGCTTATTATATAACTAGCAAATAATACCGCATTTCGTTCTAGGAATGAGAAATTAGCAGATTTCTTTAACGAGTATTTTTCTTCAGATCTTTTTAATTAAAAAGGATGTATTATCCGCAACTCTAACTCGAACCTGCATATTCCGGTTGACCAGCTTTACGGAGTGCTCCCTTTGATCCTAGTAACAGCTAAATTTTTATTCGTTCATAAAAGAATCTTTTGTCCGTTTCGTCTTTTTTATGTTAATTGAAACAAGTTCCTTTCTATGAGTTCGATTTATAACCTAACCTGTCCGATCTATACTCGGGCAATAAAAACTCACAAAGAAACATAAATTTCGGCCAAGTTCAACTTTAAATCACTACACGTATATCTTAGGTGCATTTCAAATTTCTAACTTCCAGATCGCATAAAACTTCCGACAAAAGTTCTATAAAGCATGTAATCTCGACACCGAATATATGGACTGCGTGGGGAAGGCTCCCCTAGCGTGTGTTCATAAAATACCTAATAGAAAATTAGTGTAGTATTTTGTTAAGGCTTCATCTATTTATTCTACGAGGTGTTATACAAGACTTTTATTAATATTACTACCTTTTTATTATTTTAGCGAGTTTTACACGGAAACATCGTGAATGAATGATTTTAGCTTGATTAAACTTTTATTTGTGTTCAAAGAAAATATATTTGTCACTAAATTAAGCAAAACCGCGTCTTTCGACCCTTTTCACAAATCGGTAAAAGTAGTGACGGTTACATCACAAAACAGAATGCATTTCAATTAACAAAGAGTTCGAGAGTTCCGCTACTAAGTTTAACACGACAGCCACAAAAACAAGAACAAAACTATGCTAAACGATTGAAAAATGATTGTGGTTAGTACGGAGGAATCCTGAAAATTTAAACGAGCTCTTATGTTACGGGAATTATAACGTCTGTTAAAAGATTTATGTCTAAATATACAAGGTGTAATTTTATAAAATACGATAAAATTCAAAGCGTAAAAAATAAATTCTCGTACTAAATTGAAAATATCCCGAATACTGCATCAATCCAATAGCTTAGGAATACCCGAAAGGAAAATAAATGAAAGGCTTATCAGAAGTGTGACCGATGATATCATCCTAACTTCAGTTTAGAATGGCAGGCGACCCTACGACGATGTCATAATTTAGAGGATAACCAAACCTAGCAAAGAAAATGTTTTGGGAAAATTTTCTCTGAATCAAATTTATTCCGGGACAAAAAGAAGGAATTAAACGGCCGATTTAGAGAACTGTAAAATAAAATGAGTAATTTCATAGACGGTACTGTATTGTTGGCGATAAATAGAATGATACCACAAAATTACTTCAAAGCTAGAAGAGTTTTTGTGGGGTTTTATCTGTGATTTCGCAGTTACAACAAAGCCACTTTGGAAACAATGACACAGATAGCTGGTTTATAGTGAAGTATGGTGGTTTAATACCGGCCATCGCCTGTGTAAATACACGTAGGTACTGTAGATAATGTTTCGTATGACACACAAACAAGATTCTCCCTGGAAGGTTTTTGTTCGGCTATTTTTGTGTCAGCACTACATCAAAACGTATTGATGCGTATTTTTACAGGAAAATAGGAATAACGGTGGTTGCTGCCGGTTTTTGAGTGAACTTGGTGGAATAAATTTAATCTCTTATGCGTTCATAAATTTGGGAATTATAAGGTTTTGATAATCCTCTCGCTAAAAAGCTATGATAAACTAAACTGTTTCGTAACATAGATTACAGGAAAGCCAAATTTATCACTAAACGCATTCTTCTATAAGGCTTTACCTTAATTGAGGGGGAAGGAGAATTGTTGAAGATTTTCGAGGATATTCTTGTATAAAGGTTGTAGTAGGTGACCTGGGTGATTTATGGGAACACGGGTGTTTTCGAAACACTTGGCAGATTTATATTCTAAATTTCATTAAATCGGTTCTCTGATTCATGCGATTGAAATCCGACCAAGTTTTCACACTCGAATTGCAATAAACAATGCATGCGATGTCGGAAGCAAGATGAAAATTTCAATATGTAAGGCTTAGGCCCGCTGCCATTTTATCTGTCAAGCACACAACTTTAACAATAAAATCCTTTAACTTATTCTCCATCTCGGTCTGCTCTACGACGTCCTGACAAGAATGTGGTTGCGACATATACGTAGAAGACAGCATACGAGAGGCATCACTCATCCCTTTGTTAGTAGCCCAGTTCGGGATGCCTCAGTGCTCCCGCGAGACGCACTCCAACCAAATGCGAACACGTTACTCTAAATTATACGCGTTTTCAGGTCTCAGTTTTCATACGGAAACAGCATCACGCAGAAGAGGGATGAAAAACCGGAGACGCTACCAAGTTGAGGAGAGATTTTACGGCACATGTTGTGAAGTGCTTGATTGCTAAAGCATAAATCATAAATAGAACGGGAATCGTATCACGTCTTTTTACGCCTTTAACATAATAGAACGTTAGCCCCATTCAACCTCTTTCTAACACGCCGCAGGATTCGTGGACTGTAAACTAACTAGAAGAACCTCTTGAGCACACCTTTGCCTACTTAACAGGGTGTACTAGAAACGTGATTCAGAAGAGGGACGCATCTTACAAGTTTCCACCCCCGCAACAAGCTTTTAACTAATTTTAACCTGACCTTGCCGTCCTCGAACAAACTTTATAACTATCTCAACTCAGCATTTCTACCAGGAAGCCGCTTTATCAACTACTCTCAACCCATCCTTCTCTTTGGCCAAAATTACTCATCAACCTAAGTTTGCTTCTAAAGTCAGTTCTGCCCTGTTATTTCAACTCACTTTCACTCGTACAAATTTAATTCATCAAGTTACCCCAAATTATTTTCACGTGTGCTCTCGCACATTCTTAAATTACGTGTTTATGAAAAGGAAATTTAATTATTTTTGTTACTATCTATCAAAACCTTCGAATAATTTAATTTAAATTAGATCCCGAGTGCTTTTCAAATAGTTTATTCGGGCACGGAAAATTGTTTTCACCTTCCTCTTTAAACTAAATCGGCGCCCCTCGTTAAATACGACCGTCTTATTTAGAAATGCAGCGATAGGACTCTCATTTATTATGTGCATTAGTACCCATTTATACATAAATTTTGACCCCAACTGGAAACACGGAAGATTAGAATTAGATTAATTAGCACTGCTTCGACAGCTGAGACCACTTTCGCTGATAAATACTAACAAGTCCTGTCTTGTCTATTTGATAAATAGAAAGCAAATAGAAGCAGAGGAAATAAGCGAATAATACCAACATGAATTATTGGTTTAGTTTTCAGGAAATTGAAAATAACGTTTTGATATTAACAACAACAAGCGCAGATGCTTCAAGCTATTATTCTTTAATAACAGTATGTCTTTACATTCGTTGTTTTATGTGTCGGTAAAAATCCAAGCAAGTTAACGTAAGAATTGATAGAAATACTACATTGCAACTAACAACTAACATTTGTTCGTTACTGTAAAATCTTCCTACGTAGAAGGAAGCTTTTGGTACGCCAACGCTGCCACCAATTTGCAACTGATTTCATCAGAACCTCGTATAAAAAAATGCATCAAATTTTTATAACTACAAAAAAATTAAAGACTTCCTAGCCTTAAAGTTTTACAAACTGCCAAGCGAAAGGTTTACTTAAACTGTTTAAAAATCCCACCCTTAAATTTAAAATTTAGGTTTAATCTATTCTTTTTCAATTTTCATCAGAATTTAGTTTTCTAATTTAATAATCTTTAATTTGAGTTATTTGTCAGTACAAATCCAAGTATGTTAATGTTAGAATTAATATGAAAACATTTGCTTGTTAACGTAAAAGTCCTCCAAGGTAGAACCTTTTAGTACACCAATTTGCTGCATTCGACGGTTTTCATCAGAACTTGGTATAAAAAATTGCGTTAAATTTTTATAACTAAAAAAATTGATTAAAAACTCGCTATCGGACATGAAAGTACGCAGTATACACATACTAAACTTCCATGCTTTGAAGTTTTAAAAACTGCCAACCGAAAGGTTTACTTAAACTGTTTAAAAATCCCACGCTTAATTATTAACACTTATTTGTACGAGTAGAAAGCAAGGCAACGTAGAGTAGTCAAGGACACTTAATAACATAAAAATCATTATTCCTCCTGTAATTCTAGAACTAAAAAATGCAAAAACTTATGAAATACCAGAAACTGGCGGGGATTTCAATGGAACTTCTCAAATAAAGTTTTTTCAAAAGGGACGCCCCTTTTCTGTAGGTCTTTGTTAGGGTTTTTTGATTATTTTAACTTTATTGTCAAATATCAAACATTCAACGTTATGAGCAAGTCCTTTTGATTTATTAAATGTAAAGTTTCCTTATTGAAAATATACAGTATGTCCCTGGAGCGAGTTAGCAATGGACTGACAATTTATGAATTTCAACGGATATTTTATTTTCCATTGAGCCTTGACTGAAAACGTTCAGCATATTTAAGATTTTCAAAATCAACATAATAACGACAGCTAATGAAAACAAATTATGCCTATAATCAGGTAAAGTGCCTTGTCTGCCTATAGTCCAGCAATACTAAGACATAAAATGAGTGGTTTACAATCTAAATGATTTTTCATTCGCTGTCGAGGCTGCATTAATTTTAAATGTACTCAAAATTAATTCCCAGTCCAGCACGACGTAAACGATTTAATTAAAAAGAACTAATTTACAAATATTTAATCGATTATACCCCTTGATAACGCAATCGAAGGACACACTGTATCCGTAAGATTAAAGTAGTTTTTGTATAATCATTCTGCATTAAATGAATATTAGTTAAGGATATTTAAAAACATAAAAATCGTTTTTACTCCTCTATATCTAGAACAAAAAAAGCAGAAACATAAAATACTAGAAGCTGGCCAGGTTGTCAATGGAACCTCTCAAATAAACTATTTTCAAAAGGGACGCCGCCCCTTTTGTGTATGCCTTTGTTAAGGGTTTTTTTTTAATATTTTAACTTTACGAATAACAAACATTCATTGTTATGACGTTATGAGCAAGCCCTATTAATTTATGAAATATAAAATCAAGTTTCCTTATTGGAAATATACAGCATGTCCCTGGATTGGGTTACCATTTCAACAGATTTTTTTTATTAAATCTTGACTGAAAACTTTTAGCACATTTAAGATTTTCAAAGTCAAGATAGCCACGACAGTTAATGAAAAATCTTTTATATCGTCAAGTAATTCCAAAACTAAAAAGAACAAAAACGTAGAAAATGCTAGAAACTGGCGCGGTTTTCAATGAAACTTCTCAAATAAAGTTTTTTCAGAAGGGATGACCCTTTTCTGGATGTCTTTGTTAGGGTTTTTTGGATATTTTTACTTTACTCTCGATTAACAAATACATACTAAACGTTATGAACAAATCCCTTTTGGTTTATTAAATATAAAATTAAATTTCCGTATTGGAAATATACAGTATGTCCCTGGATTGAGTTACCAAGAGGTGCGACGGATTAAACATTATGAATTCCAACGGATTTTTTTTTAATTAAGCCTTGACTGAAAACTTTCAGAACATTTAAGATTTTCAAAATCAAGATAGTCACGACAGTTAATGGAAAACCATTTATATCTGCCCAGCAGTGTTCCTAAAATTAATGGTTTACAATTTAAGAATCTTTTAAATATGCCCAAAATCAATTCTCAGTTAAGCAGGACCTAATCACTTAATTAAAAAGAATTATGTTGAGGTTTACAAATATGTAGTCGATCATACCCCTGGGTAACTCAATCTAAGGATACACTGTATTTAAACTTAAAGTTGTTTTTAAAATCATTCTGTAATAAATAAATCGTAAATTTGCTTGAAATGAGTGTAAGTACCATGAGATCGAAAAAAAGATGATTCTGAGCAGGCCTTGACTAGTACAACACGATTGGTTACACTGGATATAGAATGCCTATGAATTATAATGTGACAGTGACATTTCAAATGTAAGTCAGTTTTGCAATCTTGTTTCCAGAATTATTTAAGTTTATCGTTGTAATACTAGTGAAGGATCACATTTTGAACACCTACTCTAACATGTATTCATCTTAGTTTTCAGTTTGTTCCCTAAATAAATACTGTTTTGTGTTTTAATTTATTTGACATTTATTAACCTCTAACTTACTGCCACATTTTGAAATCAGTCTTGCCAATCGTGTTGTACTAGTCAAGGCCTGCTCAGAATCATCTTTTTCTCGATCTCATGGTATTAAGCACAATTGTCTCCTTTTTACGGTAATTTGGTAACAACTCAGTCCAAGGACACACTGTGTTTATAAGCTTAATGTGCTGTTTATGAAATCATTCTGCAATAAATAAATTTACCTGAAATTAGTGTAAATTTTAACAAAAATTAAGGACCATTTTTGTTTAAAATACCACGACAGGACATACTATATTTCTAAACTTAGTGGTTTTTATAAAATCAGTCTGTAATAAATAAATAGTAAATTTACCTGAAATGAGTTTAGATATTAACAAACATTAAGGACAATTTTTTTTGTTTAAAATGTTATTGCTTTATTTCCTTTTTACACTAATTTAGAAACTCAGCCTAAGGACATACTGTATTTCTAAGCTTAAAGTTATTTTTTAAAATCATTCTGTGATAAAAAAAAATAGTAGTCAAGGCACCTAATAACATGAAAATCCTTATGCCTCCGCTTATTCACGAACTAAAATAAAGTAAAACCCCTTCAAAGGCCTTATTCAAATCTCATTCAGCAACAATTGTAAATTTGTCGAAATCAAATGCGATTTGTTCCCTTCGTAGTCGAAGCTTAGTTTAACTCACGTAGCATCTTGCAAAACCAGAGATAAGACATCCTGCTAGTAGGTATTATTCGATTTGCGATTCACAGATCAAATTTTCAGTTATATAACTTTACTCATTACTGTAATCTATCCTATCTCATCTTGAATCAGTTTTATCTAATATATTACGTGATGGGACTAAAACGCATATTTATGTATGTGACCGTTTCATTAACATATCTTGATTATTAATTTGAATAGTCGGAACTTCCTTGTAGACTTCAAAAAAATATTGGTTAATAATTCTTTAATTAAAGCCTGGTAGAAATTTATTTACAAAACTTTTCAGGATAATCACATACGGGGGGGGGGGATTCAAAAGAAAATCATTTGGAGTTTGTGATAATGCAATAAGCCATTTTGGCTAATTTTAATGTTAAACCCTGCTTTACTCAAATACGGTCACGTAAATATGTAATGCCTTTAATTCGAGTATTCTCAGCTTTGCATTGTCAAGGTAGAATTCTGTTTACGCATAAAAGCAGGAATTGGGCCGTGTTATTTTAATCCTTTAGAGTTGGTTCTTCAAATTGTAATCTGATTGTTTGCTTTTTTATAATTCACGCGTTGAGCAGCAAGCGAAAATAGCAACCAGGAGTGCTGTTTTCGTTGAAAATCAAACTCGCTGCAATTTTAAAGCTTATTTCAGTTTCGATCATCTCCAGTATAAACATTGAGCTTTTTCCCCGTGGAACTCTTCTCGTCATACAATCGACTAATGAACGTTTTCACTACGATCCCTCCTTTGTAAACAAGACCGAATTTTAGACGATCTCGTTACTGGTAAACGATTTTGTCACATTTTCTAATTAATAAAACGCAGTTTTTCACATGTATCCGTTTGGATTTCCTGACTTCAGGCAATTACATTAAAATTTTTCAGGCGTAGGTTGTATTTTAAACGTGATACATTAGTACGTAAACGAAATGAAGACATTTATGTGCTTTCCCTGACTGTCCATCACTCAAAAAAGTATTCCATGCTGAATTTTGCATGAGTTTTTCTGAGCGATTGAGGTTAAGTTCAGATTAGTAATGCGGTAGTGTTTTTAACGTATGTCATCGTTTCATTTTTAAAAGGGTTTGAAATGTTCTTCGTACACCTCGTAAGACTGAAATATTCTTGTGCAAACAGAGTTGTAAAGGAAAAAATTACATTATTATTTAATGGGATTGGCCTTTTCAAACTGTTTTGTTTTGCAGATAGAACTTCATTTCAGCTTTGTACGATGCAAATCTGTCCTAAGTTCGTCCGTTTAAACTGAGCATAACCTTCCCAAGCTGTAGGTAATTAACCGCATTAGTTTTTTCCTTTCTCAACTGACGGGAATAAATGTATCTCGTTTACAAGGTAAAGGGTGTAGAGAAAAGTTTTAATGTTAGCGTTCCCTCTAGAGGCAACTTGAAAGAAATTTCGCCCTTTTTTCCGTAATTTTCTGCCTTTTTTGAATAGAAATTTCTGTGAGTAATATGTATTCTGGGACTTACAAATTTTAGTTCAAACGAAAAATATCTTCATTATTCAAAACAACTTTGTAAAACTTGCGTTATGTAAAACGACAGAGCCATTCATTTACCATCCGTTCCGTAGTGTAAAAGTTACTTAACTTTGGTATTTTTCGGGTTACATCCGCATTTAGTGATTAATACTGGAATGAACTATTCAAAGTTAAACAGGGATTAATTGAGAGGAGCATATGCACATTTTCAAATTGAGTGGCGGCTGTCTAGATTTCAGTTAGTTAACCTAATGATAGCGGAGCGCATTCATTACACCAGTCAGCACGTGCATGCACCAAACAGTTAGCCTACAAAACCAAATCAAGCAAATAAATGAAACCTATTTGACATGATTTATGTCGGTTTTATGTCTGTTTTAAAGGGATTTATAAGAAAACACAATGTACAGCATACGAAATTCTAGGAACATTAACTCCATGTTTGTTTGAAATATGGACACTTAGAAAAACATTTAAATCGCATTTAACTTAACAGGCACACAGTGAAAGCGAATCTCATTAAAATTCTTGCAGATATTAAAGGTATATTAAGCTATAGCAGCTAACGATAATCTATATTCGCTTCGACGATTTGCAAACTTAATGGTAAGATCATTTTATCCTTGAAAACAGGATGTTGCGAGTTGCGCACACATATGTGGATGCTTTCAAAAACGCATCACTTACAACTTCCTAAATTATTTGTAATTGCTGCACTATTTTATGTATCGAAATTAATATTTTACTAAAACATCGTCGGAAATTTTCAGCATGTTTAACAATGCAAAAACGATTAGTTTTATTCATAGGTACGGTAGTTTCCAGTAAAATAACCGTTAATAATTTTAAGTGCTAAATGCGTCATTATTATGGCTCTTAATTAATTCCTTACTCCCATTTTCGGGTTTGCTGAATGAGAAAGCGTTAAATTATTAATAATTCCATCGTCTTTAAATCCTTCCGCACAAAGTCTTTAATTTTACTATTCGTATATATTTAACTGCAACACTTTTTAAAAATATCTCGGATACTCCGTAAATTTAATTTCCTTTCTCCTCTTTTTTTCCACGTAGAGGGTTTTCTCTGGTTTCTTAAATGTATCAGTTATTTTTATATTCGTCGTTACCTCAAATTACCCCTGTCGTTATTTTTCTCTTACTTTCGCACGTGTTTGTTAATTCCTTAAGTCGTTTACGTAAACTGTATTTTCCTTTCGTTTAAACTTATTTTGTTGAGTGTTCCTACATTTCGTAGCGCCGGTACTAAATTTCTTTAAACTGCTACGTTAGACCCCTTTTCTCTGTTGGCCTCATTTTTCTTAATTTTTCGTTCTCGTACGCGTCACATAATATAATAAAAAAATCCTTCTAAAGGTTTTTACGTAAATACGCAGATACAAGGAGTAATCTTTAGAAAACGTTCATTGGTGAATACATGAATATTGGATTTTGTACACTTCATAACTTTTGACCTGAAAGAAATTCGATATGCGAATACTTCTGATTAAAGGGAAACGAGAACAGTAAGTAAACTCTTTGTAGGCTTATGCTGTAGAACTGTGCATATATTTAGCTAAAATATTTCGAGGCAAATGTGAATTGTAAACACTTCGTCGTATCAACACACTGCTAATTTAGTTAGTTCTGTATACTCACACATTTAATTATTCATAATAAGCTGCATAAATATTTAAATTGGCATTTGTGTTATATCTTGACTAAGAAATTGTTTTACTTTGACTTTGTAAACATACGCGCGTTGTTCAACCCTATATCAATAATAATTGCGCTTTTTGTTCCTCTGATAACACGTTTCAGTCCTTCGGTAGCACTGTTGTACTTTTACTTTATTATTCCCCCCAAGGCATTAATTTCGTAAGATTTTAATAAACCGAGGTTATTTTCTGCAACTTACAAACGAAAATTATGAGAAGAGCGCATCAAAAATCCGAACCTATAAAATACTAGAAACTGCCGGAGTTTTCAATAGAACTTCGCAAATGTCTGTTCAAAAGGGACGCCCCTTTTCTGTATGTTTTTGTTAGGATTTTTTGAATATTTTAACTTTACGAATAACAAACGTTCAACGTTATGAGCAAGCCCTTTTGATTTATTAAATATAAAATCAAGTTTCCTTATTGGAAATATACAGTATGTCCCTGGATTGAGTTTTAAGAGGTGTGATTTATGAATTTAATGAATTTTTTTAAGCCTCGACTGAAAACCTTTCTTTATTTTTAATTTTTATTAAAATTTAGTTTTTGTAATTTAACAATTATTGCTCAGTACAAATCCAAATGTTAGAATTAATAGAAACACATTATTGGTACTAACATTTGTTTGCTAATGGCAAATCCTTGAACACAATTTGAAATTCCATGGTTTTCACCAGAAAAGATTTTAAATTTTATAACTAATAATTGATTAAAAATAACCAAAATTTCTTGCCTTAAGTTTTAAGAACTATCAACCAAAAGGTTTAATTAAACTGTTTAAAATTCCACGCTTAATTATTAACATTTATTTGCAGAAACCAAGGCAACGTAGAGTAGTCAAGGACACCTAATAACATAAAAATCGTTATTCCTCTTCTAATTGTAGAACTAAAAAGGGCAACTAAAACTTAAATACTAGAAACTGGCGACGTTCTCACTGGAACTTCTCAAATAAATATATTTTTTGTCTGTATTTGTTACGATTTTTTAAATATTATGTTATGAGCAAAAATGTATTAACTATAAAATCAAGTTCCCTTATTGGAAATATAATAATAATAATAATGCCTTTATTGTGTCCGTAAATTGTACATATTAACATATTAGAGAAAGGAAAAAAAAACAAAGAGCGCAGTTCAGCTACCCAGTACTCCGGGTGCTGTTCTTCCACTGAACCCAGTATTCTAAAGAAATGAAATTTAAAACAAACAATAAAAATGGAAACGAGTGAGGAGAGAAATATAATTGAAGTAATAATAGGAACTAGTATTAAAATTATAAGTAACAATTAAAGAGTTAAGAGTTAGGATATACAGTCTAGATTGAGTTACCAAGAAGTGTGGTGGACTAAATATTTGTAAAATTCAACGGATTTTTATTTTTATTGAGAGCAAAGTGTTCCTAATAAAATTAGTGGTTTACAATTAAGATTTTCATTCGCACCCATGGCTGCCTTGACTTTAAATATATTCAAAATCAGTTCCCAACAAACATGACTTAATGACTTAATTAAAAAGAGCTATGTTGAGGTTTACAAATATTTAGTCGATCATATCCCTTGGTAACTCATTCTAAGGACATACAGTATTTCTAAGCTTGAAGTGATTTTTATAAAATTATTCTATAATAAATAAATATTAAATTAACGTGAAATGAATGTAAATATTGACATATGGAGGATGATTTTTGTTTAAAATATCGTGGTTCTATAAATATTATCTTTTCACAGTAATTTAGTAACTCAGTCTAAGGACATACTGTATTTTTAAGCCTAAAGTGGTTTTTATAAGACCATTCTGTATTAATTAAATAAATGGTTTTTGAGGACATCCTCCTGCAATTGCAAAACGAAAAAGAGTAAAAACTTAGAAAATACTAGAAACTGGCGGAGTTTTCAATGGAACTTCTCAAACAAAGTTTTTCAAAGCCCTTTTCCTGGATGTCTTTGTTAGGGCTTTTTTTAAATATTTGAACTTTACTCACGAACAACAAACATTCAACGTTTGAACAAATCCCTTTTGGTTTATTAAATATAAAATCAAGTTTCTTTATTTTAAATATACAGTATGTCCCCGGACTGAATTACCAAGAGGTGCGATGGATTAAAAATGTAAGAATTTCAACGGATTTCTTTTTATAAAGCCTTGACTGAAAACTTTCAACACATTTAAGAGTTACGACAGTTAATGAAAAAACAAAATATATCATTAGGTAAAATACCTTATCTGCCCATAATCCACCAATAAATCTGAAGTTTACTTGAAATGAGTAGCAAACTGTATTTCTAAGCTTAAAGCAGTTTTTGTAAAATCATTCTGAAATAAATAAATAAATAACAAACTTACCTGAAATAGGTGGAAATAATAACAAATATTAAGGACGATTTTTGTTTAAAATGCCTAGGTTTTATCTCCTTTTTACAGCAATTTGGTAACTCAATTTAAGGACACACTGTGTTTCTAAACTTACAGTGGTTTCAGTAAATCATTCTGTACTAAATAAATAAAAATTCACCTGAAATAAATCTAGATATTAACAAACATTAAGGATGATTTTTGTTTAAAATTTTATCTCATTTTTACAGTAATTTGGTAACTTAATCGAAGCACATGTATGTCTAAGCTTAAAGTGGTTTTTCAAAATCATTCTGCAATAAATAACGTGTAAATCTACCTGAAATAAGTGTAAATATTAACAATCATTAAGGACGAGTTTTGTTTAGTTCCTTTTTACACTAATTTGATAACCCAGTATAAGGACGTACTGTATTTATAAGTTTAACGTAGTTTTATGAAATCATTCTGTAATAAATAAATAAATGGTAAATTTACCTGATATGAGTGTAAATATTAACAAACATTACGACGATTTTTGTTTAAAATGCCATGGCTTTATCCCCTTTTTATAGTACTTCGGTAACTCAGTTTAATGCTGCATTTCTAAGCTTTAACATTAACAAACATTAAGGACGATTTTTGTTTAAAATGCCAAGGCTGAAATGAGTATAAATATTAACAAAGATTAAGGGCTATTTTTGTTTCTTTTTACAATAATTTGGCAACTCAATCTAAGGGCATACTGTATTTTTAAGCTTATTGTTTTTTATAAAATCATTCTGCAATAAAGAAATAGTGAATTTATCTGGCTCGAGTGTAAAATATTAACTTTTGTTTAAAATATGGCTCGATCTCCTTTTTATACTGATTTTAAAAGCAAAGAAGACGTGTATTCGTTTAACTTAAACGTGCTTGCTAATAATAATAAACAAGATGAATAAAGTACCTCAGCTGTATCAAACATTAAACTATCATTTATATTATGGTTGTTATAATAATGTTAATCTCTTGATCATGGGGTGTTATAGTATCAGTTCTAGGACGTTGCTTTGTACACTACAAACTTGTTGAAAGTAAAACGTTATTAAGCTTGAAGGCAACTATTAATCTTGTATTTTGTACGCTTTATTTGCTAACGAGTATGGTTTGGCTGTTGACACACGTAGATTGTAAACAGCGTTGCAGTGAATATCTGTATAATTAATTGACGTCGTTCACTTCCAGTGATAGCGCTTTTACATCAGTACAATTTAAAGGGACATAACAGTCGTTGTTGACCCCATTTACGTATTCGGGATAATGTACAAAGAGTACAACGTATTCAAATATTTTCACACTCGAAATTAGGATAGAGAAATCCGTAATCACGATTATTGCATTTGGGGACTAACTAAACGGCGACCGCAACTTCATGGATTTCCGTGTAATACTTCGATGCAATGTCCGAGTTTCTCAAACTTGTAGAAGCCAATTTAACCACTTCGTGTTGTTAAGTTTAATGTTTCGGGGATCACATTAGAACAGCGTAATTAATAAAGCACGATCAACAGTGCAAGCGGTAAGTGAAAGTGAAATGGGCTAAATAGCTTTTGTGCCCGTAACAACTTTCACTATAAATCGATTGTTGTATTATCAAATTAGAATAATCTACGTGGGAGCGTCGGCATCACAGCAGGATAACAGATGTATTTGGGGTTTTCACGCTCGGTATTTTAGTTAGTTTTTGGCGGTTATTGTTGGGAGTAAAGAAAAACGCCCTTTAAAGAACTAACGATCGGCATCAAAGGAAATTATAAATAATTCGCGGTTTTTAAATTCTGGCGAAAAACGAGACAGAATTATTATAAAAGGCGCAAAAATGTGCACGTCTAGCGTATAAATACCGTAAAATGACGTCTGAAAGATGTTTTTAAAGCACTAATTGAACGCTTTGCTTTTTATATGAACCAAGAGCCTCGACTAGAAGCACTCAAAAAAGTTATATCGGCGTATCTTTTTCTGCTTTCCATTCTTACTTTGTACCTGAGTTTATGTCATTCAAATCTCAGATGAAATGAAAACATTTTGATGTCGACGTTGAATGTGCATTTGTGTGTACTTACATCTCCACCAGCAATGCATTGAATAGTGCATTCGACTGACGTTGAATACTTTGTATAGTTCTACGAGAGGTAGGTACGTCTTTTTCAAACTCTGCCCCATTCGGTAATAAAGCTGTTTTTTTTTTTGTTAAAATTGTAGAGGAATTCGCATTGCATTGTAAACCACATAAAAACATTTTTCCATCTGTTATTTTAGTCTCAGATTCATCCAGATGTTTTGACAGTTCGATTCAACTACTATTCTATATTATAAGTTTATGTATTTTATTATATTGTACCCTAAAAACTTTTTCATATCCTGCCTTGTCCTGAAGGTCGATAAAAAATATTTTCTTTCCCAAAAGCTTTCATTTTGCTTTCTTACTGGAGGGATGTCAGTCTCGTTTTGTTAGCTCTCATATCTCCTCGTCATTTACTTATTGTTAGACAAGACATTGAAATTTATATCATCGTGAGTTTTTTGGGCCAGATTAATATTAGACTACGAAATAATAACATGATTGGCGTACCTACTGGAATATATTAAACCAATTTCATTTTATTGATCCATAAACTTTTATGAATGGATTGAAATAATATGCTTAACACGGCAAAGTAAAAGCAACACTTTAAAGAGTTCCATGCTACTTTTTTGTTAATTTTCAAACAACTAATTCTTCGAAAGTCATCGTGTTTAATTTCTGTTTTCTCTTAGTATATTTTTAAATATTCTGCATAAAAAACGACATTGCATACCGACTAATCAACAACAGAAAATTGAATAAATAAAAATAATAAGTTAGGGGATCAAATAAGTGGTTTCGAAAAGGGGAAAAAAAATCAAGGTTTTCTGTGTAGTTGAAATTTAGGAATCCTTATTAATCTCTGTCTCCTCTGAGGTGGTCCACGCATGGACTTTCTTTGTATTTCCATGCTTCAAAAGTTCAACAACAGGCACATGCCTTTAGTAAAAGAGCACGGTTTCGTTTAAGCCAATCCCTTACGTTTCCTTTTATTCCAAAGAGAGGGTACACAAACGTCGGTGGAGCAGTAGAAACATAATAAGCAAACAATCCTTGTTCATAAAAGGAGGTATATTTACGTTTCTTTAATATTTAATTAGATCGGGTACTTTCATTTTGACATCCATAAATCTTTCTGTTAAATGCAAATTCTGAATTACCCCTTTAAATCGCTAATTACCTGAATGTCTTGGGTTAAAAATTGTTTGAGACGCTTTTAGATTATTTTTTCGTCATAGAATTACACGTTAATATTATTATTAACTTAAGGTTTTACTCAGGTATTAGCTTTAGTTATAGCCGAAAGGTCGCAGGTCCCAAACCACCTATTGCTGCTACTACCAGAATTATGTTCATCGTTTGGGTTATAGTGAGATGAGCTAGCTTTCAAAGTTATAAACATTTATAGCTTGTAGCGCCCATTTTACAGCTCACACCGCTCATTTTACAACTCACACCAAGATCCCAAAATATCGGTCGTATAATTCTCGAGAATCACCAGAAAAGAAGTTCGTAGAAAGTCTGAATATCTTCCATCTGTGCGTTATCCTTCTAATCAAGTGAAAATCTAGTTTTCGATACTTAGTTTCGGTAAATTCTATTCCAATTTCTTGAAGAGAGTTTAAATCCGGTCATTTTCATTTTCTCGGGGAACCCCAAATCAAGTCTATCTTCAAAGGATTATCTGAGAGCTTATTCCTTACACACTAACGCTGAACTTTAATGGAGACCCTGTGAGTAAGGTTGCAGATAGCGCTACGAAATTTCCCAGTTTTAGGATAATCAGATCATCACCATATGAGTCCAACCGCCACGAGGCAGCACATAATGGAAAATAAAACTTTTCTTTTCAGGCACCTGCGGCTGGTAGATATTCTCACGGTGTCCCCTCTTAAAACGGTCCTGACGGTACAATGCCTTAACATGTTTCCAATTCAACGAACGATAGAATCGATTCCATACTCCTCAGAGGCGATTTATGCTAAGTCAGATGCTGTTATTATCTGGGGCACTTTGATGCAAAATGCACCATGATACATTTTTCCTGATCCCTCTTTGTATGGGTTTAGCAGATAACGCATTTGATAACCACACCAATGTTTTGATGTATTCGATATTGTAATATTCTTAATCCGGTAGTGGGAAAACAGATTCTCATGGCAAAAGCATTTGGTTGGTAGTTTTAGCGAAATCATACCTCAAATGTTGAAATTTACAAGTTATTTTTGACGTTCTTGCTTATATTTTCGCGTCACAGGAAGCAGGAGTGTCCAGATATTTAACAATTGTGAAAATATTGTCGTAAAACGGGAAGTTATAAACTGAAACAACGCAATAAATCAAAAGAGCGTTGCAACACCTTTTGTCGATGACAGTGAAGTCCCAATATCCGGCTCGGATGCGGACATGCATGATCACCGCACTTCCATTAGCAATGTAAAGCTTGAACTTTTGTACAGTGTGAATCGTCACATCTCCCTATCTTTCTCATTCCACTCTCCTTGATGAGGATGCAACGTCAACCAACGTAGATTTTCACACACACGTTGAAGTTCAAAAAGGTTACGGGTTTTTCATCCTTCTTGTTCACAAAAAGCGCCAGCTCTTTAGGGACTTAAGCTTCAATAAATAATGGATTGTAGTTGATCCGTTACATTTTCTCCTCAGTACTTGATTTTAATAAATTAACACGAATCCTTAAAAGCTCGCGTTTTTAAATAATACCTTTATTTCCGGATTAAGATTTATAACGAATATTAGTGCGACCCGCATAAATTTTCACCTTACGGTAGCTTGACTGCTTCCTAAATTAAAAGTCCTAATGAAACCGGGTATTTTGGTCACAAAACTGTATTACACTGAGCGATGGGAAATCATTTTTTAATTAAGTGATAGGCGCTCACCCTACAGTCAATACATGCACAACGATTCATTACACAGCGAAATCGAATGCCCGCCGATTCAGTTCTTTTCATACCACGATGTGCACATCCAAGCAAGTTACGAACTCCAGATATACTAAAATTAAATAAAACATATCGAACATTTTCTAATATCCATCAACGCGCTGAAACTCGCTTTTGTTATAACCGAATATTTGTGAGTGAGTTTAGGTTGGTCTGGCATATTACACTTTTCAGTTTATTCAAGACTATCGATTTTCAGCTATCTATTCTGTTTATTCCTTCCGAATTTAAAAGACGCTAATTACTCTCTGATAATACTTAATAAAATTATTGTGCTTTTTATTTCATTATCAAACATTAAAACGTGAATCTTCGATGTTAACCTGTTTACTCGTATATTTTTTACTTAGAAAACTTATTCCATAGATTAAGTGTTATTCTTAAATCTGCACAGATTTAATCGATATATTTCAGCTTACTCTGAAAACTTCCTGGCGTATTTATCTCTTACTTTAATTCGGAAGAATTCGTTAAACAAATACTTTGTTCTTTTGACATTCAGGTTCAGGAAAACTAGCATTGCTGTTATTCTTTGTTTTTTCCTTTTTCATAAGCAAAAAAAATGTACAATTTTTTGATGAAATTTTATAAATGTTGTACCTCAAATTTATGTTTTATTTATAACAATATTTTCTGAAGATTTGTTGTGGCAAATTTGGCATTTTATACTCTTTTTTGGGTTTTTCATAATTGATAATAGCAAAAAGGGTAAAATTAGCCAATTTTAAAATTTGGTGATAAAATCTTTAAATATTATTCCATCAGAAATGTGTCTCTCACTTGTAACAAGTTGAAAAGAATTTGGGGAGTCTTGTTTTGGCAAGTTTGACTTGTGTTTTGGGTATTTTTCATAATTGATATTAGCAAAAAGTGTAAAATTAGCCAATTTTAAAATTTTGTGACGAATCCTTTAAATATTGCATCACAAATGTGTCTTTCACTTGTAATAAGTTGCAAACAATTTCTGAAGGTTTATTGCGGCGAGTTTGACACGTTGCACTTGTGTTTTGGGTATTTTTCATAATTGATAATAGCAAAAAGGGTAAAATTAACCAATTTTAAAATTTTGTGACGAATCCTTTAAATATTGCATCAAAAATGTGTCCCCACTTGTAACAAGTTGAAAAAAAATTGGGAAGGCTTGTTGTGGCGAGTTTGACATTTTATACTTCTTTTTGGAGTATTTTTCATAAATGATGGTAACAAGAAGTGTAAAATTAGCCAATTTTTAAATTGTGCAATGAAATTCTTTAATGCATTACAAATGTATATTTCACGTGTAACAAGCGTAAAAGTATTTTCGGAAGGCTTGTTGTAGCGAATTTGACATTTTATACTACTTATTTTGTGGGTGTTTCGCCACACGTTACGTTAGGTTTTGTTTTAGCAACTGGTTGCGAAATGTCCAAAAAGAGTAGTATAAAATAGAAAAAATATAATTTTAATTTTTACATGTCAATTCACATACTTTGAATAACTTGTTAAATCAATAAAGCTTAACATCTTGGTGCTCGAGCGTATTTATATTTTCGGATGAAATTTTATTTTTGTTTAATAAACCTGTCTGCTACTACGAAGACAATAGTGGTAGTTACGATCGTAGCAGGCAAAACAAATAAAAGATTATAACTTTAATGGAACCGAGAGAAACTTAAAACACACTACTTTAATACTTGCAGTTGATGTCGTATCCCTTCGAGATTATTGCTTTCAGTGCTGTAAAACGTGCTTCTAAAAAAACAGTTTGATTTATAGCTAGCCAAAAACTAAAAAATAAGCTTCGGTCCTGCAGGAAGTCGCGACGTTTCCCCTTCTGAAGAGACATTATTCTTGAATTAGAAGTGCTAAAAAGGTTCTAAGTGGTGGATCTAATTTATTTCTATAGAAAAATATGTCGTAAATCTTAATATTATTCATGAATTAAGTAAATACAAGTGGTTTTGTAAGGCAAAACTTTGGTGTAACGGCGGCGTGTACGTTTGATGTTTTCGTTCTCAGTAACTTACACTAAGCTAAAGTGCGTGAATGCATCTAAATAATTTCCGTGGAGTTCAGCTGGCAGTAGTTGGAATTTAAATTAGGAATAATCACAAAGCCGTGCCTCAACTACTCACTTTTAGTAGTTACGCGTACTACTATGTGAAGGGCATGAAAGTTAACGTAATTGATAGCAACGTTTCGTTGAACATTTACCAGATGTCCTGTCGTAAATGTGTAGGTGCAATAATTATAAAATCAACCGTGCCTTCTAGCGATTTTAGGTTTTGTTGATTTATATTTTGATATGAAAAACATATATTTGGAAGTAATTCTTCTTAAAAATAGCCAAAACTTCATAGCGAATAGGGAACCATCTATGATAATAATTGAGTTTTGACGTTTTCATGAAAAGCTCCTGAAATATCGTTTGATATCATAGTCTGTCGAATAACTTTATCAAGTTTCTTAGTGTATATTTATATTTCTGCACATCTCGACGTAAATTTACCCCAGGATATCATTATCTGCTTTTCTAACAACTAACAAGATCATTTTGCACTTCAGTTATAATTCATTGAATAAACCGCTGAAGCTTTAAGGGGATCTGAGAATCAGAGAATGACTCATCAACTTTCCACTTCTGCATTTCATGGCCAATAATCGGAACTGCTTCATAATCCTCTCTTGTTGATCTCTGCACCTTCAGGCATGTGGCTGCTCTAAGAATTTGTTCTTTTGCTATACCACGTTTGGAACTATATTTCAATGATGTAGCAATAATATAGGATTTTCTTTTGTGTTCAATTAAATAAATATTGCTGCGTTTCCTGGAAGTTTCTTCTGGGTTTTATTGCAATTTATATCGCAACTTTTGTTTCCTTTTTAATCAACATTCGTAGTAGATTTAAATCTGGACTCTGAATTTAATTTTTTGAATTTTACTGGTTTTAAGACGTTGTTCGAAGCTGTAAAACGAATTCTGCGAATAATTTATTAATCATGGCGAGTATTTTCAAAAGTATGCATTTAAAAAAGTGACCACCGTCTTGCATTTTATACGAATTTCAGCCTTTTACGAATACAAAAAGTCAAAATAACGATGTGAATCTGCAACTCGTTGGGAAAGATCACAATTATTACCAATTGTTCCCAGATCTTTAAATTTCATTGTTGTAGCGGCATAAAACAGATTTCTGCTAATTATGAAAATTTTATTAACCTTTTATTGCGTATTTCTATCTATTACACATGAAATCATGAAACAATAGGCTTATTCAAGGTTTACATTGTTTTTAAATGTGGTTATTCAATTGTGTAAATAATATAAAAATTTGTTGAACTACTTTCACAGTTATTACATCAACTAGTTTGTCGTAAGAGAGGTTCTTGAATCCGTTTGTTTTAAATTGAAGCTGGCCTAATTTTTGTTGGTTCGTAAAAATGACACTAAATTTTGTTAGCCATAAATGAAATAACTTTGTCTTTTCCCAGTTTTTTAATTTTTTATTGTTACAAAAAAATCTATTAAATAATTGGGAAAATATAAAAGTTCTTTCATTTATGGTTAATATCCCCATTTTGATATAGATTTAATCAATTCATTAAATTTTGTTAATTTCGTAATCACGCAAATTTTACCTTAAAAGATCAGTGAAAGCAAACGTTTTCTTCAGCGGAATAGGCTGTCTAAAGAGCTTACCATTTAAGTTACGTAAGCGTAAACAAACTTCTAAGGTTTTCATGAAAATGTAGCACTGAAACCTTGTCTTAAAAAGGGGCCAAAATTGAACTGAAATCTAACTGTTTTATTTTTTTTGCATAAAAATAACAACCTTAATTCCAGGTTCAGTTACACAGAGTATTGTTTAATCTTGATATTTGTTTGTGCTCTTTAAACTCACTTTCGCTGATCTAGGCATCAAAAATGAAATATTTTGTAGCAATTAAAAACGGTTGACAGGATACTTAAAAAGGGTGGTAACGGACCATTAGTAAAATGATCCCGTGAAAACAGTTATCTCTTGAGTTGAATTCCGTTCTTGATACACCGTTTTCTAAATTTTCTCTCATTTACAAAATCCGTTTGAAGTGTTTGTAAGTAAAGGCAAAAAACGAGTCTGGTTTTGTGCAGCATACAAGTAAGCATCGTACGATGCTTAAAATGGTAACGAAAGAATTATTCTTAACGACGAAGCAGCTGCCAGTTATTTTATAAAAGTTATCTTTATGTTTAAACCACTGCCCACATAAACAGCTAAAATCGTCCGCCTGGATAAGCATTCTGGGCAAATGTGCCCAAGCAACCGAGAAATGATTTTATAGTTCACTTTAACTTTAACACATCCTGCTGCAATTTAGAGCTTTATGAGGAAACTGCAATTACGACAGCTCGAGTTATCAGCAGCAGCGGCGATGATACGCTTTTAGAATATTTTTCACCGAAAATCCGCGTCGTCCATCTAAAGCCATTCATAGTTTTGGAAGGTCTTCGCACGTGATGGCAGAGAGACTTCTATTTTCAGAATGTGACAGAAGATATAGCTGTAATAATGTTTGGATATCGGAAAGTATCTTCCTCAAGGGGCGGCCAGGAGATCTTGGTTTTCGCTTGAATACGTACAGCGATGAGATCGCAACTCATTTATAATACTGATAGCGCTGACATGGCCTATGGCTGCAATCGATACAAACCATGGGTTTGGCTGACCCGGGTGCCGATGGCCAATGTAATCCGAAAATATTAATAGTCC
Organism: Melanotus villosus; assembly: GCA_963082815.1. NCBI lineage: Eukaryota > Metazoa > Arthropoda > Insecta > Coleoptera > Elateridae > Melanotus > Melanotus villosus. The sequence continues at coordinate 36,240,884 of OY720427.1, read as the reverse complement.
CTGATATGACAAATGTTAACGTACGTTGGTGCGCACCGATTCTTGAACTCCCGTCCGTCCTAAATTCGGCTTAATTTTTTATTCGCTATAAATGCGGAATATCGGATTGAATGTTCATTGTTAGCAGTGGCGGCTCGTGGCTGGAAATCATGGGGGTGCTGTAGCTTTCGAAATATACATACCAGTAACGATCCTTGATATTTTAATGTGCTTTTTAAGCGAAACAAAACAAATCGAAATTGTACTCAATTCATAAAAAAATTAGCTTACAGGAAAATGAAATAAAAAGAATTTTTATTTTAATATAAAGTACATTCTCAGCCACACCCATTCCAATACAGTATCTTAGTCAAAAAGTAAGCAAGGAAAACAAAATAGAGCATTTCTAATTTCGCAACCAGGCAACCATTTTATTTTTTCATGCTAGTCCTTGTTAAAAGATCTAGTAAAATATTTTTTGCACTCCCCGGCGGAAAGTTATTTCTTTACGCCCGCGAAGAAGGGCGTAAAGTTAATTATTGTAGACCGCGGGCGCACTTTACGCCCGCAACCCGCAACAAATTAATAAAAAAGTAGATTTTAGTTACAAAACAATTTTTATATACCTAACTTGTAAAATCACTCTTGCCTTGAATGCGTCAATTTGACATTTTTAAAAATGCCATTAGAAAATTTTTATTAGAAATTAGAAATCAAAAAATTTAAATAAAATCTTCGTCCGTCCAAAAATATTGTATGTTATGTACCGTGGGCTAAAATCGATATCCTTACGCCCTTGATACATAAATAACTATTTTGTTTTTACTAACTGCTTCAATTTTTTCACGTAATGACAATTGGTAAAATGTAATTTTTTAAATATATTCAACAGTAACATATCCATCATAACATATTTAAAATAATATTTATTATTTAATTGTATTTTTCTGTAACAAATATTTAAATGTTAGAAAAAAAACAGAATATTATCCTACGTACCTATAAACCTATATGAAAGATTAATTCGCTCTGAATAAAAACATACAAATTAAATCACAAATAAGCTGACGCTGCTTAGACAGCAGATTTCGGGCCGGTTATTTTGCTTACAAATTCCTGGCGAACAATGATGACGCTGTACCGGCTGTACAGAAAGCGTTTTTGACGCTACTACATTTTGCAGCGTCTCGGAACTCCGCGGAACTTGGAATCTACAGCTTCGGTTAAAATAATTCCTTTTAAAAGCGGTTTAATTAATTAAATTTATGTAATAATTATGCAAAATATTGAATGATTGTTATATTATTGATATTTTCAAGTACAAATTTAATAGGTAATTAATTTTCGTATTTTGTTCTGGGGGTGCTGCAGTGTCGCAGCGCTTATGGACCAGCCGCCACTGATTGTTAGTCCTGCATTTCCATATGGAAAAGCAATCCATAGTTATGCGGATCTGCGTTTAACCCGATGTACTTGTATATACTGAAAAATGCCTCGTTGGTTGAGCGCTTATTTTTCTCAAAATAAAAGCAACAAATAAAATCTCCCGTATAGTGGATATTGAAACTACTAGAAGCAAAAAGGTTTAGACGTTCAATTTTGACAAATTGTTCTCGTGCTATTTGTAAGAAATACATTTTATGGTTGGCTTGATTTCCACTCAAGTTCCACATCCTTAGTTCTTTGCTGGAAGTTGATCTGACAAAAGTTCGATCGATGGTTATTTCCGATCCGATAGCAGAATGTGTGAAGTACGATTCTTATTAACCCTGCTGCAATCAAGTTTACGTTCAACTTTTCAAAACGAAAAAAGCGAATAATGGCCTCGCAATTTTAAACTCCCCCAAACTTTTGCACGTTTCACGAAATACTTTTTGATATTTTAATGAGGCCAATATATAGCTGCAGCAAAAGGCGTTTTTATGGCACCAATTGCATTCATAAAGCCCCAAGTGATTTATCGACGTCTGACTTATATTTTCAAACAACTACATTGCACATCCGAAATAAAGTCGTTCTTCTATAATCAAAAAAAGAACTTACAAATCTTCCGGGGCGTTTTTTAAAGAACCCTACATCGAGTTTGGTTTATGCGAATTAGCCCTTCTTTGGATTCCTGAGAGGGTTACAGATGTAACTTACATCCGGCGCGGACAGTCCTAGAAGGGTAGAAACTTCGAAAAATACGAACTGCTTTTGCTGAGTACATGATATACGCGGGAAAACAAGCCTGAAATAAATTTCGAAAAGCTTACGGAAGCATTAAAAAAATATTACGGAATTAACTTGAAATATATGAAACCCAACTTCTCGGAATCATTTTTCAGCTTCAAACAACTTACTACGCCGTAAGTTCTGCTAAATTTATATGAAACCACATCAGGTTTAGACATTTATAATCACGAAGATTTAGAATGTTCTATAATCAAACCCGGAATAAATTCCGGCGCTTTTTTGGTGTATAAAATTTCGACTGATCTTTATTGGTTTTAATTTAATTCGCCATTCAGTATTTGTTTTAGGGAATCGTCTCCTCCCTTAAAATCATTTTATTGTTTGAAAAATTCTAAATTGTACCAACTGAAAATTTTTTGATCATCACATTTCTTATGTTAGGCATATTTTATAGTAAACCCGAATTTACTTGAATTTCAATTAGGATAGTATGTATAAACCGAAAACACACAACATTTTGTATAAGGTCTCGCTTTATATCAATATTCCTCTCACGTTTTTATCTCCGGTAAGCTCAAGCAGCCTAATTACCTTCAAAATGTAGCCGATTACATCTTCAATTTTTGTTGTTCCTTTCCAGGTAAACGGGACTGATGTAAGCAGTTTTCCTTATGAGGATGCTCTTAATGCATTCTTTAGCGCTCAGGAGCCGATAGTAGTAGAAGTGAGACGAAGAGCATCAAATTCATCAACATGTGATAGTCGCCCTGCTTCATCGAAATTAATATCTACTGCTGTCCAAACGGATTTATCTGGATTGGGTTGGCTGGCAGAACCTTCCTTCGAATGCCTTACCCGCGATATAGACTTCGAGGTGTGTATTTTAAGTATTATCGTAGTACCCTATTAAGCGTTCCTGGTTAACCTGAGTAAACAAATAAATATAATCGAATGGAGATTATTAATTTAAAATAGGGAAAGTTTCAACCTTTGCGGGGCGTTTCAAAATTTTTATATTGTTCCCTTAAAAAGTAGATTTTAGTAAGAGAATAGGCGATAATTTATCATTTTTCTCTTTTTGTTACTGTCTTAAATCAATAAACGCAGCAAATGAAACGTTAAAAATTAGGTCCGAGTCAGCGGCGTACTGTTCTTGAAGTGCCTATTTAAAGAATCGGGAAAAACGATAATTTATAAAATGTTTTTATAAGACACTTTTTCTCCAAACAAGTCAATAGTATCGAGAAGCGCAAAGCTTTGTAGGAAGCTGTAAAAACTCAGGACGCACGCATTTATGCGGTTCGATAGGCGCGATCTGTGGAATTAAAAGCGGTCTTGTGTTCATTTTGCGTTTGATGAAAACGCTCTTCGGAAATTCGAATTTCCATAAAACTGATTGCGTGTCACAGATTCCGAATTCGCAGCTCATGTTGATTTATTTGTCCGTATTAGGCAGCCTTATTATTCGATTTATAAAAATAAAACGACATTAAATCGTTCCTTTTTGCTAATTTTCTTCCGAATTTTCTCCGCGTTTTCTCAAATATTGCTCGAATCCTGTACTTATTTAGCATTTTGATCAGCGATATTAAACGGTTGCCGTGTGTTAAATTAACTTCTTCTTCGGTTCAGTTTCACATATTTAAATGTAATCAAATAAGCTTTTTTGACAGGCTGTCATAACAATTCATTCGGGATAATATACATATGGGCTTTAAGTTAATATCTCACGTATAGACGTATCCAGATATCATGAATATCAACACAGTTGGACTCCAGCGTAAAATCTCTTGGGAAATCAAATACCCCTAGTATTGGTAAAAGACTGATAATGCAACCGCGGCTCGATGTCACGTGCTTAATGTTACGGATTATGAAAATCTCAGAACATATGAAAGACACTGCATAAATTACATTTACTTCGTACATTTCCCCAAACGTAGCTCCAAAGGATCTTGACTTTTGCGACATTCGCAACTATGTTTTATTCCTTCATGTAAAATCAGAAGGATATGCCAGCAAAAACGAATTTGCATTAAACTTAGAAAATAACTTTAACCAATCTTTTCAGGAAGTCACTCTTAGAAAATGCGCTAGCGATGAAAAGCTGGGATTAACAGTATGCTACAGTTCAGGTTCAGAGGCTGATACTTACACTGAAGTGTACATTCAAGGTATTGCACCTTATAGTGTTGCCGGACGTGATGGCCGATTACGCCAAGGAGATCAGATTTTACAAGTAAATGGCAGGGATGTTTCTAACAAGGAAGAAACCGAATGCTTATTTGCTGAGAGCCGCAAAGCAGTAACACTCTTAGTTAGCCGATGCTTACATCAGGTAAATACTTTCATTAAATTATATAAAATGTATTTAGTTCCTTTTTTCTGTAATAAGGGCAAAGAATTACAAGGTTGCCATAGCTTAAATAAAAAAAAAAAAAAGATTATACTGAACACATGCAACTTAAAAGTTTTTCACAGTCATATAACCAGAAGCAACCTTTGAACTTATTTCTTGTCGACATTGTTAAACAATAATCACTGCATAACACACTGACAATTGTATACATAAAATTTATTATAAGTATGTATAAATCTGACTTGTTTCTGTTTAAACAATGTCTTCCGGGTTGGGGCCATGTCATTGTTAAGAAAGAAGAACTCCACGTTTCGCCCGCTTTTTCAAAGGAAAAAGAGGCACTAAAAGAGCGCGGTGTGAACCACGCCAAAGGCGAAACTCTTTTAAAAAGACAAAGAAGGGCACGGTAACTCAACTTGTAAACCAAGCCTGACTCAATAATGACATGGTCCCAACCCAGAAGACGTTCTTTTAACACTGACACTGACCCTGGAAGTCTTCCAACTGATTTGTTACTTATTCGAAAAGAACAAAAGTTTTGAATGATGTACAGTGACCGGCAAAAAGTTCGCAACATATGGGAAAAAAGCTTTTATTATTAGAGTATTGAAAAAACTTTTACGGGAGATGGGTTCTGCATGTCCGATAACCTAAAAATCGAATTTGAGGTATGTCACGTGACCACTGGTATGGCCGCAAATTTAAAAAAAATCACTGTGAAGTCGGAAAAAGTGGGGTTAGATGACAAGATATCCAAGAAGATTATTAGAAAAAGTTGCTTAGAATTTAATTTTAGATCTATATGCAAAATTTCAAACATTTATTTAAACAAATTTAAAATGGCAATTTTTGCAAATATTTCTTAATTAATTTACAAATACCCAATTTTTTCCTTTTAACTAGCTTGATTGAAGTGGAATCTATGTATTTGGATAACAGTGGCAGAACTTTCTCGTTTTCTCCATAATTGACAGGCCTAAATCTAAAAAAAGGTTTTCGCTAGGATGCTCGCTGCTGCAATGGTTTGTATTTAACGGCTGTATAAAATTTTTACGAATATTTTTATGGTAGAACACTTCGAAAAGCTAAATTTTCTTGGTTGTGATCAAAATTCATTAATTTATAAAATAACGTAGAATAAAATAGAAAATAGCCAATAAACTAAAAACTACCTTTTTTATGTAATTTTCTTTTTCTTTTTCTTTCTATGATATTCAGGGAGTATTGACGGTTGACGATGAAACTTGATTATTAGCGATAAAATTGATCTTTTCTAAGTGCTCTAGCATAAAAATATTTCGAAAGTTTTGAAACAGCTGTTAAATACAAAACTATTGCAACAGTGAGCGTCCTAGCGAAAACCTGCTTTTTAGATTTAGGCCTGTCAATTATGAAAAAAACGAGAAATATCTGCTGCTGTTATCCAAATACATACGTTCCACTACAATCAAGCTATTTAAAAGGAAAAAATTGGGTATTTATAAATTAATTAAGAAATATTTACAAAAAATTGCCATTTTCAATTTGTTTAAATAAATGTTTGAAATTTTGCATATGGATCTAAAATTAAATTTCAAGCAACTTTTTCTAATAATCTTTTTGGATATCTTGTCGACTTTGCGACTTCACGGTGATTTTTTTAAATTTGCCGCCATACCAATGGTCACGTAACATACCTCAAATTCGATTTGTAGATTGTCGGACATGCAGAACCTATTCCCCATAAAAGTTTTTTCGATACTCTAATAATAAAAATTTTTCCCATATGTTGCGAACTTTTTGCCGGTCACTGTATAAGAGCTTTCACAGGCCTTTAGACTCATTGCTGTACAATCTTCCTCCACTGTTTTCTTTGGTTCTCCAGGTCCTCCATAACAGCTCCATTTACGTTTTGGAGGGTTCACTCTCCTAACACCCTCTGTCTCCTTGTACAGAATATATTTTGTCATTCTTCCCTTTTGAAGTCTTTCTAGATGTCCCATATGCTTTTATAACCTGAGTGATGCTTGGCTGAATGAGTTTTGAATCATACATCAAGTTAAATTGGCATCAATTGCCTCTATTTTGACATAGCCATTTATTATTTTTTTCAGCAAAGCGATGATCCTGCAGATGGAGATTCTACAGCCGATTTATTATCTCCATCAACCCGCAACGCAGCGTACCAGAATAGTTTGATAGAACAATTAGTTCAGCAACAAGCAGAATATCAGCATTCCCACAAAAATGATGCTCCATTGATACCCCCTCATTCTCAGTTAAACCTCACAAATTCACTTACACGTTCGCAGATGTATATGATAAGTCACGAAATATCAGAACTCGATCAACGTATGCAAAATATACAGTTGGTGAAAATTGATAAACGTAAACCACCACAATTACCAGATATACCTGCACCACCTGAGTCAGATCCAGAACATATTTATGAAACCATTCCGGAATCTGTAGATTCTGAGTTAGAACCAATTTATTCTTGTCCGTACGAACCACAGGATGAATGTATAGTAGAGCAATGGCTTCAAACTCAAGAATCTAATTGGACTCCTCCTGCTAAGGAAGAAAAACCTAAGGAGGCATCAAAAAGTAAGGAAAATAATGTTAAAAATAAAAGCAATAGCAGCGGAGAGGAACATGAAAATAGTTCAAGTGCATATAACACTGGTGGATCGTGTAACAGTAATCCTTTAACTGTTGAACTTGCTTGTAGTGCTGATCCACGCCAGAAGGACACTTATAGGTAAAATTTAATTTAATACAAAAATTTTGTGTCTTAATACAGTAATAAAATTAAACCGTAGGTCCACACTTGTATTATGTCCCCCCGCAGTAGTTGAGGAGGCTACAAAAGCGCAAGACTTTGCTGATAACTGTGATGTGTGCAAGCAGCAAGCTAATTTGAAACCAAAGAAAACCAAAGCTACTAATTCCAAAGTAAACAGTCCCTTATCTCCCACTACCAAACCAAGCCTTACAGTTACACATATGCTATCGGATACCATGTACACAAATGTAGCTAATTTACAGCAAACGATGTTATTGCAACAACAGCTTTTTAGGCAGGCTTTAGGACAACAACACTACGATATAGCTTGTAAACCTACTACTAGTTTTACAGCACCAAGTTTAAGCCAGTACCAGTTTGTTAGTAGTCAGCAGGTACGTAATTTATTTTTTTAAATGTGCTGGTTATGAAAAATTACTGGATCACTTTATAATAATGCTTTTTACATAGATGAACAGCAAATGTTTCAAAGTGAGATGACCATTTAAAAACAACAGCGTACTCTTAGTGCTGTATGTTTTTATTTAACATTTGCTAATGCTGCTGATGGAAAGATAACAATTGGTCCAGATAGTTAGCAGTGCAACACAGTTCCTATGTGCATACATCTAAATATTGTAGAAAATAATTAATCCATTTATTTTTTATAGAATTACAAATCTCATCGTGATACATCTACACTGGACGCAAAAATGGAGTGGAAAGTAAAACGTCGATCAGATGGAACAAGGTACATAGCCAGAAGACCAGTACGGAATCGTATTTTAAGAAATCGAGCAATTCGCATTTCGGAAGAGCGAGCTGGCCTTACGACAGAAGACGACACAATTTCTGAACTGAAGGTATTTCTATTTCTTTTATTTTTAAATTTTAACAATAAAATTAACGTGGAATTATTATAAACAAAGGTCGGAAGATATTGGACAAAAGAAGAACGTAAAAAGCATTTAGAAAGGTCAAGAGAAAGAAGACAGCGACAAGAGATCTTATTAGCATCTAAAAATATCGAAGAAAATAGCGAATTAGTTTACCAAAAACCCTTCGATAAAATTCATACCTCTTCGGTTAAGAAAATTGCTAATAATCTGGATAATACTGCGAAAAAGCATAAGAACAAACGAGTGCATAAAGAAGGTTATCAAGATTTTGCAGTAGTTCAGGAAATGTTAGTACATGGTCCAAAAGTGATCCCAAATCCCAGTAACAAAGTGATGGGACTGCTTTCCGTTACTACGGTATAGTTATGTAGATGCTTCATTTTTTTTATCTCTTCACGCAGCACCTTGCTTTTTTAAGCAAATGTTATGATCTGAACCTTTTATAAGACACTATTAATCAAACGTTGCATTACATGTTGTAAAAGATTAATTTGCATAATATTATAGAGTTATCTCCTATGTGATGTTTTTATTTAGTGTACATATCAGAAATAAAGTTATATATTTAAACATGTTCTAATTTTTTGCAGCTGATAGTTTTATCTCCAAACCTTGTTTATGAAATTAACTACTTCAGACAATACACAAAATAAACAACAGTATGCAAATTAGTTACCTTTATTTCGCTTTAAAAGTACACCTTGTAGTTACGGGTGTTTAACAATATTTTGTCTATTTAGGTACTGTCATTTAAGTCTAATCTACTAATTAAATAAATAATACATGACATGTATTTGTACTTAAACTTGAATTTTTCCGTAATAGATTAGCCGTAATAATATACATTTCAATTTATTAATAACGCAAATGGTAATAAAAGTAACTCAAAAGTGAGATCAGCAAAATTTGATTCAACTATTGCTTCTACAATGTTAAAATTCAACAGGAATTGTGGTACTTGCAAATCGATTAAACCAATGCTACAGGCATATAAGAACATAACGGATCCTGCAAATAACATTGCAAGGAAAAGGGAGTTGTAATCAGCTGGTTCATATTTTGGAAGTACTGGATCGACATACTTAAAGTGGCCTAAAACATTTAAAAAATGATTAAAACGAGAGTATAGAATTTTTAAGTAGGTAATTCTAACTATACCTGGTGTACAAGGAAAATATTTCTTGGTCATAAACTTTAAATACTGAAGGAGTCGCTTGTTACGTTTAATGATATTTTGAACTCGTGGTTTCTGTAAAGGTATGTGTAGAGCAATTGATAGGTAACTATAAACCAAAGCATCTAGTGATGTTGGAATATTTTTATAAAGGAAATGTCGTTTGTCTTTTAGCAGACCATCAAAATCTTCTAAACAGGTTTCCATGGTTTTGAAGCACTAGAATAAATAAAAACATGGCCTTCCAAAGTTGTCATAAAACTGTTATTACTTACTTCTAGCATAAATTTATCGGGATTTCGTCGACGTAATACGTTGTTAAATCTTCTTCGTATTCTTTTACGTATTGTTTCAACGTACTTGGGACCAAAGGGAGGTGGTATAACATTATTATACCAGGTTTCTATTGCATGTGCATAGTTGGATTCATCCAACCAGCTGAAAATTAACATATGTACACAATGTAGTAGTTAAAATTTACAAAACAAGCATATTATTTATTTATTAAGATGTAGAAATTTCTTTAAAATTATTTAAATTATATGCGTAGTTGAGCATGATGAGATTAATTTATTGTAAATATGATAATTTTTTGGATTTTTCTGTCAGTAGTTTTTTCAATATTACGTAAAAACTAACCAATCAAAAAGAAATATCTGGACAAAATTGTCAAGGAAATAATTTTTATACAACTTCACCATTTCCTGTTGTCTGGGGTACAGCTTGTGATGTTCGTAGCACTGAAATAAATATTTACGATAAATGTACCTAAGTAAATTGACAAAACTTAAGCCTATACTTACAAGTCTTGTCATTATATATGAATATAGATTTGCTCTGGGTATAAGATTATCGTTGTAATGTAAACTAGGGATATCGTACAAGATCGGAAGGCAGCCATAAACAATAGTTGCGTTAACGTTATATATTTTAAATAGGGTCTAAAAATTGTCAAATGTTTTATGAAATTATTTACAATATATGTGTTTTACTACTTACCATTATTTCTAAACATTCGGGATCAACTGATGGGACACCATAGTCGTTTTCCCATACCCGTAATATTATCTCAGGTCGATAAGTTATCTACAACAAAAACACCTTGCTTATATGGAGGAATTCGAATACAGACCTAAGAGGTAGAGTAACAAAGTCCTACACATACATACATTTACACATTACACATGGTGTGGTATGTGGGTATAAAACGGCGTACCAATCATGTAACCCTTCATATGCTAACGCACCAGCACATCCCTATGTCCCAATAACGGAATAATAATAATATGGAGGGATCATGTTTAATAAGAGACTACACTTATATAGTTGATGCAGTTTCAGGTGTCAGGATTTAAATACAACAGAGCCATTAAATCCACACTAACAACCTAACAATAGAGTATCCCTTAAATATCTCAGTAGATTAGGTTCTTTTAAACGTTTTTAGTAAATATAAACCTGTTTTTTAGCATTTGACTAAATTTTGTGAATGTATTTAGGGCAGAGGCAAATATACTTTTGTTACTGTAATCATAAAGAATGTATGGAGTATAATATACTTACTTGTGCATAACTTGGGTTTGGTGATATAAGCATTGTTAATTAATATATAAATAAATAAATGTAGACAAGAAATTTGTAACTACTAATTGCTGCAAGGTATACTTTTCACATGCTTGCAATCACTGAAATACTGGAAATAATTTTCTCCCACCTTAAATTCATATTTCCGTTAATTTAACAACCAATCAGCTGCAAGGAAAGTTCAAATTCTATTGGTTGACTATAAACATTTATGCAAAATATAGTAGTTACTATTAAATAACGTGTAAATATTCAAATAATGAGGAAAATTAAATTAAATTATTTAAAAAGTAAACTAAATGTTTTAGGTACATACATAGTTTTTTTACAATGATTTTAAGTTTTTACTTTATTTAAAATACTTAGCTTCTTTATAAAAAGTACTTTTTTTGTGTACTTAATGGAAAAGGGCCATTTTAATATGTAGAAAATAGTCAATTAAGCAACGCTTTACTCCTTAGCAACACTTTAGTCGGTAGCAACCGACATTTTACTCCTTAGCAACACTTTAATTATTGGCAACCAAAACTTTATTCGTTAGCAACACAGTTTGTTTGTTTACTTGTTACTATGTACCTACGTGTTGCAGTTGTTTTAAATCGTTGCTATGTTTCCTTACAAACATAACCTTGATAAATTTAACAAATTTGTCTAGAAAATTAGTTTCATTCGAGCTGTTCTATTAAGTACACAAAAAATAGCATATTCAACAAGTAAAAAAGTGGTTTTCTTTACTTGTAGAATAACCTACTTTTACTTTTGAATTTATAGCATTATTGAAATAGAACGGCATAATTTGTACATTCATGTATGTTTACGGAGGGGCATAGATTTTATAACCACAAAGGACATAGATTTCCCTTCATCATTTTAAAAAGTCATCTGCTTATGCTATGATCGTTGATTGAGGGCTCAATCAACGCTATGATGCTGCTTTTTTAGACTGGAGCTAGTCAGTTGTACTTTTTTAATTTAAGAATTCCATTTCTCAAGTCATTCTTCTTTATTCGTAGGTACCTTAATACTTGCTCTATGCTATAACTGAAACATTATTCTCTGACTTAATTTGAGTTGATCATGAGGTAGTTCAAGGTTTTGTACTGGGGCCCTTTTTGTTTTGTAAAGGACTTATAATATACCATAGGAAAGTACTTATTCCTTGTACTAATTTGCCCGATGGTACTTCTTGCATCTTAGCTTATGCCACAATAACTGAACTGTTTGTAAAGTAAGTAGTCTGTTTAACTAGCGTCTGTCAACCAATCTTAAATAAAACATATAGATAACTACATTACTGTTTTTAAGCATTTTCATAAATCGCTACTTAGAAAAACAAACTACTAATCTTTGGGTAAACTTTAAGGTTTGTTATTAGAAAGATGTAATATTTCTAACAAAATTACAAGAGATTTTACTGTTATGAGCCCCGTAAACTTTTGATTGTATTTAGTTGTAGCATAAAGAGCATTCATATTTCTATATTCTCTGGCAAAAGTATAATATTTAAATATATAATGTATAAAAGAACAACCACTGTAAAATTGTTTATTAAAAATAGCTCCACCTTCAGTTACAAAATTTTAGATGTATTTCCGTTATTGATCTATATTTCATTAGTATTAAAAAATAGATTTAATTTGTCTAAACAACATTCAGAATTTAAGAGTTTAAATATTACATGCCGGGATGTTTAAAATAAACAAAAACAATTTGTTACATTATAAGAAACGCCAGTGGTAATAGAATAGACTCGAAAACGTATTCCACCATATCCCTATAACCAGTGGAAAGTTCAATGTTTCGTATGAAGTCTGGAATTCTAGGTTCAATTACACCCATGACCATAGCAAAGCTAACCATTGCCGTGCTTGTAACTGCTGCTGCCAGAATCATGGTTGCAGTAGAAGCTGGTGGATGTCTGAGATGAGGTGGGTCGATGTGTTTGTATGTTACTAAAACCAATAGCTTAGTTGAATAAATATGTAATATGAAAATTTTTATATTAATTACTTTGTGTGCCTGGAAAATGTTTTAGAGTTATGATTCTGCAATATCGTACTAGTCTGAAATGTTGTTTTACTAATTCTTGTAAGCGGCAATGTTGCAATGGCATGTGCAACGCAATTGTTAAGTAGCTGTATATTATAGCATCTAGTGACGTTGGAGTGTTGTTATATATATAAATTCTTCCATCTACCAATAATCCTGCAAAATCTGTTAAACAGCGGTCTGCAATTCTGTAGCTCTGAAAACAGAACATGAATGATTTTAGTTCTTAATATTTACAATGTTATATCACATCAATAAATAAAGAAATTAAATAGGTAATTTTTTTAAATACATTTGGTTCACTTACTTTTAACATAAATCGATCGGGATTTCGATGTCGTAACACATTAATAAAATATTTTAGAATCTTATTACGTTTCCTTAAAATGTATTTGTGAGAAAAGGGAAATGGAATTACATTCTTGAACCATACTTCAGTCGATCGAGTAAAATTAACTTTGTTTAGCCAGCTGAAACAAATAATTATTTAAATTAATTTTACTTTTATGGGTCAAGAGTCAAGACTCATATTTGCTGGATATTGATTCTCTCGTAAACTTGCAACACACTCCACAATCTTTACATAATTTTCATTATGTTATGTTGGATGAATTTAAATAATTTATACAGTTTCTGATTTTTTATGCAAAAATTGCATGTTTTTTTGTATTGAGACCCCTAATATTTATTTAATAAATTTGTCTTTTTGCAAAGTTATGACCAACTGGGGTTAATTACCACACTAATGAACACTCATTCACCTAAATTAATTAGTCTCCCTAAATACTTACCAATCAAACAGAAATGTTTCTGCAAATGCATATATAAAATATTGTGTAAATAGCTCAATTCTGTCCAGATGCTCAGTAGTGAATTTCTCTCGTTCTTTAATCTGAAAATATTTTATATATTAATTTTTGCTAACTTTAGCATGTTTCTTAGTTAATTTTAATTTTGTAAAACTGAATTTGGACTTACAATGTTATCCATTATATATGACAAGAGTCGTGATCCTCTGGGTATAAGCACATCATTATAACGCAAACTAGGTATGTCACAAAATATTGGAAAATAACTTTGTGTAAAAGTTGCTCTTATGTTATATATCTTTAATAACGTCTGAAACCATACATTGTTAAATTAAACTTCTTGTTTGGTTATTGTGCTTGTTTTATTATTTGCTCATTTAATCATTTTGAAAGTAGGTCGCTTATAATATAATATGTATACATAGTTAAATCTAACCAGTAAAATGACATTTCCATGGCTCGGAAAGAAAACTTCCTTGATACTGTGGAGACCGAAGAATGAGTAATCCGATAGGTGTTATTACATAAAGATAAAATATGAAATATTGTCAATATTGAATACGTTTTGAGTTTAGTTAGTCACAGATTGTTGTATGGTATAGATGCCTACGACAGTAATCTTGTTATAATTACTGATAAATAAAAGTTCGTGTTTTACTTCTTTCACTCAGTGGGGTACCACAGCTACCATTTGTTGATTATTAGACGGAACAACTAATCTACTACAGTTCCTTACATTCACTCCCCTTAAATTTAACAATTATACATAACTAGGGTTGTGCATTTGACCGGTCAACAACTTTTAGGTCAATTGACCGGTCAATTGACCAGTCAATTGACCGCTCATTTGACCATTTTAATTTTTTAAATTCACCTTTTTTTCAATAAATTGTATTGATAGTTCTCTAAGTTTAAGCAAATCACAAGGTTAACAAGTACCATATTACCACCAACCCTTTTGTTTGGTGTTTATAAGTGCATATAATTAAAAATTTTAACAATTATTTCATTTTATACTCTCGGTAACTAAAATAATACTAATACCACATTTATTGACATGAAATGCAGGCATTTTTTAAAAACCTTATTGTAGTAGTTAAGTATTTTCTGCAAAAATAAAAAAACCGATGACTGATAGTGTAATTTAATATAAACAATTTTAAGGCGAAAACAGCATTTGACAGTGAATTTGACCACACAGTTTTTGACCGTGGTCAAATTGACCAGTCAATTGACCGGTCAATTGACCAAGGCACAACCCTATACATAACCATCTGTTTGATATCTTTGTTCATTAAATATTATAGACATTGGGCCAGATAAAGTGATTTAAATATATACTTAAGTCCTTAAGTGTACATTTAATATTACAATGCATCTTTTTTTAAACTTACCATTAGAAATAAACAATCGGGATCGACTGATGGGCACCCAAAGTCATTTTCCCATACTCGTATTTCTATTTCGGGTGGTCTCAATATCTGCATTAAGAAGAAAATATATTTTATTTATACCAATCAACTTAATTTTACAGTGAGAAACAAATTTTCTTTACAAAGCTATTATCTTTATTTTAGTATTTTTACTTTTCTAAGAGTACCTAAACCTGAAATGGGACCTTTGGTCTCATCCAATGGAATAATACTGAGTATCTTGAAAATATAAAAAAAAATTAAAACCAAATACTTATTTTGGTAACTAGGTGGAAGAGTCGTTACCAAATTACAACAGTAAAGTTGACCGAGAGTTTCCGGAAGGTATGCTTACGGCCACTTAGTTGCTGCAATAAGTATTCGTCTTTTTAATAAATTTTGCAAACCTACTGAGCATTCCATTAAATAAGAGTGCTTCCTCATGTACAAACATTCTGTTTATGTGCTTAGATGTATCGTATAAAACCCAGTGGCAAATAGCAATTCTAAAGTGCAACCTAAGTATGTATCTAAACTTGATCACTCTTAACACATATGAATGTACGTGGAGAAAGTATATATCTCAGATGCTCTGAATATTGTTTTACCCACATCCAGAAATGTATTTCACGTATTAATTGCAAAATAGATTTGCTAACACAACCCCATCGCTCTTCACAACATTAAAACAAGGCTTGATTCATAACCCACAAATATAAAAAGCCAAACATTAATGTAGGTACAATGACAAAAGATTAATATTAATTTACAGTTGCTAGAAGAAAATAAAGTACTTACCGGTGGATATGTCGGATTTGGGGGTTCAAGCATTTTGGAATTTTTGTTAGGAAATCATTAATAACATATTTTGTAACTGAAACTGTTGCAAGGTGTTGCTTTCTAAAAATAATGTTTTTTCAATTCTGCCCACATATATAGATGTTCTCCCACCCTAAAAATTTAAAAAAACCGTTAATGTTTCTACCAATAAAAAGTCTTCATTTAAATATGCCAAGATAAACGAATAAATTTATAGTACTTATTACCTTTTAGAAAAATGTATGCTCTTATGATTATATTAACATTACATTTTGATACTGTCAACAAGTAGTATAAACTTAATTTAATTAACAATATTTTCATCATTTTTGTTCACATTTGTTACATTCATTAAAAACATCATACAAAACTTATTTGCTTTGTAAAATAATTTATCATGAATTAGGAATAAAAGGTATTTTTAAAATTAGTTCAAAACCGTAATTGCTACTGTAATTTGGTTAAATCATAGAAGAAATATTTGTAATAAATTTATGGCATAAGTAGGCACATCTTGGTTCTTATAACAAATTGACCTACAACAACAGGCTTTATGTGGTTTTTATATAGGTATATAGGTAATAGGGCTAATCCAGTAGTTTATCAATAAAATATTGAGTAATGATAATTGGAGATGTTATTCAAAACAATCATTTATTTACCACTTCAGATTCTCTGGCTTTGATTTTATGCCATGTCTGTTTGGAATGTTTAGATATAAAACGAAGTACCTACCTATATACCATGAGATCGAAAAAAAAATTATTCTGAGCAGGCCTTGACTAGTACAACACGATTGGCTACACTGGTTCTAGAATGCTAGTCAAGACCTGCTGAGAATCATCTTTTTTTTGATCTCATGGTACTATTCTAGAAAGCTCTAGAAGAATATAAGTGACCCTCTAATAAAAAGAAAATATCTACAGTAATACTATATAATTTATGTTTCTATGTAATAAATATATGAAACTATTGCTTCAGCATATAGTAACGTATAATATATTTATATTTGTTATAGTCCATCCCAACCTTAGAAAGTACAAGCTCTTACGTTTGTCTGTGTTCACTTTGAGAGGTATTTTAATTATATCATCCCTTTTTAACAAAATAGTATTGTCATATAGGGGGTCTCGGTGGGCGAGCGGTCGCTCCGCTTCCTCGCCGAGGCCACAGTGAAATCGGTCTGTTCGGGCTGTGGGTTCGACTCGCGGTCCGTGCAAGTCGGTTTCACTTAGTATAAGTTTAGTATGTAAGTTGCATGTATGTAGTGTGTAAGTTAGTGTGTAAGGGACGCCCGTACCCCCTGAAGTAATGCGAAAGCGGTTCCGGGGGGTTACGGTAGTATGCATGAATGTTTAAAAAAAAAAAAAAAAAAAGTATTGTCATATAAGTATGTTTTGTATGTGTACAATTATGTGTTGTGTTTTGTCGTTTTGTCACTTTAAATAAACCTACCTACCTATTTAGAATGCAACTTTTTCAACTGACATAACTTAGTAGCCTACTTGTTGGTTGTTGGGCTTCTTGGCATTTCATGAAATAATTTCAATCCATTACAATGTTTTTTTGAGATTTTGTAGTTAAATTACTTTATGCTCTTTGCTCTTTGGAAGGGTACCTAATTTGAAATTGTTTACAAATCTAGTCGTACCAGTTATGAACATCCTTATTATATAAATATATAGGTACTCTAAAT
Organism: Melanotus villosus; assembly: GCA_963082815.1. Classification (NCBI taxonomy): domain Eukaryota; kingdom Metazoa; phylum Arthropoda; class Insecta; order Coleoptera; family Elateridae; genus Melanotus; species Melanotus villosus. The sequence goes on along the minus strand of OY720427.1, from coordinate 36,223,165 downwards.
TTATTAATGTAATTAGGCAGCTTATTATTAATAATTTTAAAAATTAAAGTGAAGGTATTAAAATAATCCTATGTTTGAAGCTAAGTCACTGTAGGGTTTCCAGCGTTAAAGAAACAAATGTTTGTTTGTTGCAAACATAGATTTGTTCTGTAACTTCTATAACTCCTGTAAGTCACCTTCAGTAGCAGTAAACAAAATACTATAGCAATATTCAAAATGGGGTGTTTTACAAACTAATATTTTCGTCCAAATGTCCAACTTCATGCGTATTTGTAGATTGATAGTTGGCAGGGTTTCTACTAGGTTGCAAGCCCAGTATAGTATATTATACAGGGTGAGTATAAAGTATGGAGACGCCGATTTTCTGTCGTTAATATTTATTTTAGAAAAAAATGTTTAATACAAAAGTTTTTTATGAAATTTTTATCTACGTATTGATTATACACGAAATTTTTTTTCTTCAATTGTTTTTGAGTTATGACTTTGCGCGATATTTTTTTAAATGGGAACCTATTAATTTTATGCTACCATTCGATAGAGAATTTTTTTCTCTTTACAACTGTATAAAAATTTTATGGGTATAAATATTTCAATTTTGTGCAATTTATTGCTGTTGGCATTAGCAATAGCGGGTTTAAGTGAACGTGAATGAATTGAAGTACTTATAAATTGTACAAAATTGAAATATTTGACTTAAAAAATAACAAATGCCGCCTTAGTGATATCACAGGTTGTTTATCGGTCGCTTTTGTTTATCTTGGCTGTTTCGTTTACGAATCGGAAAGTTAATTGTAAATACTTTAACCGGCATAAAATTAATGGTCTCCCATTTAAAAAAATATCGCGTAGTCATAACTCAAAAACAATTGAAGAAAAAAATTTTCGTGTATAATCAATACATAGATAAAAATTTCATAAGAAACTTTTATACTGAAGTTTTTTTTCTAAAATAAATATTAACGACAGAAAATCGGCGTCTCCATACTTTATACTCACCCTTATGCACTTTGACTCTATGGTCTTTTGTACACCCTTTATCCTATCTCTGTCAAGGTAGTCTCAGGATGTTATAGGGTTTTCGTGTGTAAGAATTATTCCACGGAAAATTTCCCCAGGCTACATCATGCACCGGTTGGCCACTACTAATTATCATAGTCATTGTTTTTATTGTATTTAATTTCAATTTGTTTAATTTAAACTAAGTTAAAATATTTTTTATATCATTGTTAAGTTTGAGTATAGCATAATCCACATCACTATCGGTTACTAAGGTGTCGTCCATAAATACATTTATATTGCAATTATATACAGATAGATTTACATCGTTAATGTAAAATAAAAACAACAGTGGTCCTAAAATTGTGCCTTGGGACACTTCTACAGATATAACTGTGTGCAAAATGGCAATGTTGCTCTCCATTAAACTCTGCACTCTTTTTTAAAATTGAGACAGACTGTAGTGCATTTCCAGTAGTGTAGCTATCGCAGAGCAATTCGGGCAGATGCCCGGGGCCCCGATTAAATCTAATAAACGATATATTAAAATAATCAATTTTCAATTTCGCAAAAATAATACGGAAGGAAATATTTTTAATAATGACGGTTATTTTTTATTTTATACGTTTAATGCCTAAATTATTGACATATCATTTTTTGAAAAATTAGCATTCCGTATTGATAATTCACAGTCACTTGTAATTTCAATGAAACCAACACATTAACTGATATCTTGGTACCTACCTATGATGTAATATTTCAATATTTGAACTATATTTAATACTTATTGAAATGTAGAATAAGTTTTTCCTATGTCCTTGATTATACAAGGTTCAGCAAAAAGCAATGAGCAGTTTTAACTTGCAATAACTTTTTGATTATGTAACTGAGACAAATTATGTGTGTGTAATCATAAACCTAACATTTGGGAAATATCTAAAAACAGTATGTCATAAATTTCTCCAATTCTCAGCAATACACTCTTCCAAACGGGAGATGAAATTTGTAAACATAGTGTGCAATACCTTGTTGTGAATCTGGCAAATTTCATCTTCTGCGATCCTCTTTAACATTTCTGCTGTGTAACTGGTAATCTAAAAACACAACAGAAAAAATCAGCAGAATGGGGTGGCCATGCTAGGATATCGTTTAGCAAAATTAACTGTTCCTGCACTTTGATAACAAAACATTTACAAGCCTCCTCTTCTACTTAAAAATGGTGTTGCATTTGTGCCCGATTGGTTGAATTTTTATTCAACTTAGTGCTGTTTTTTGCCGGACCCTGAATTTTTCTAACTTGTGCTATGCATATAAAGCATGTTATTTTACATTTGTTTCATATACAGTGTGTCCGCGTGGTAATGTATAAAATCGATAAAATTGTTAAAAATGAGTTTCCGAAAAATCCGTCGGACATGTCGAGCGATTTGTATTAAATTCTATATTTTAACAGGATTTCCTGATTTTTCCCGCCATTTTTCTAATAGCTATGACGTCATCGATATTTTTTTTAAATGGCAACCCCTATTTTTTATTACGTCATTCGAAAGAGCGCATTTTTTTATAAATGGTAAGTTAAAATTTATAGTAGGTTGCAATGTTGCATTATAAACATCTTCAGCAAAAATTATTTTATAGTAAAAAAAATTTATTTCTTAGAAAGTAACACGTGTAACATTAAAATAAAATTAAACTAAATCAGGTGCTCAAATTGTGCTCCGTTTACAGCTTGACAGTGTGCAAGGCGTGTGATCAGGTGTTCAAATTTCTGTTCAATACACTATAGCTGTTGTAATCCACACACATTACTTAAATTAAAAAATAAAAGAACACTTAGTCAAGCAGTTCGCTGTCAACTTCCGTTCTGAAATAAGTAAGAAGAATGGTGCGATTATCCGAGAGGGAACGAATCGAAATACTCACCATCATTGGTTTTGGTGACAGAGTTCGGACACAACAGGAGGTAGCCCGTTTATTTAATGAAATTCATCCTGATCGTACCCCTATTTCTCAAACGATGGCACCTGATTTAGTTTAATTTTATTTTAATGTTACACGTGTTACTTTCTAAGAAATAATTTTTTTTACTATAAAATAATTTTTGCTGAAGATGTTTATAATGCAACTTACTATAAATTTTAGCTTACCATTTGTAAAAAAATGTGCTCTTTCGAATGACGTAATAAAAAATAGGGGTTGCCATTTAAAAAAAATATCGATGACGTCATAGCTATTAGAAAAATGGCGGGAAAAATCAGGAAATTCTGTCAAAATATAGAATTTAATACAAATCGCTCGACATGTCCGACGGATTTTTCAGAAACTCATTTTTAACAATTTTATCGATTTTATACATTACCACGCGGACACACTGTATATCGTTTGACGCAAACTTATTTTTGATTAAGTATATAACCTTCTAAAATCTCCATTGGTTTTGCGTATGTTCATATTCTTTTATTGCATATTTTGAAATGCTTATTCAGTTACATTCTTAAGCCTTATACCGTGATAAAAAAATAAAAATATGTAACTTTTTATTAGAAAAATATAAAAACTAGTAAGTACAAACAGTTCTCATCTTAACCTTTTGGTAAAATGATATCTAGAATTTTCAGTCATTAAGTCATATTCAACTATTAACTAACACAAAAGTTATTGTCATTACATTAATGACCAAAACTCCCGTATCGCTACAGAGTAACTTTCAACAAATTAACAAATAAACGTTTTAAAAATAACACAACATTAAGTTATAGTGCAATTAATTTGCGAGACCAATGTATTAATATCAATCAAGCTACAACGTAGATTGTGTACAACTAGTAATTTTACATAAATGCTTAAAAACTTTTCTGTAACATTTAACTTAATCAACTGACAAGACCTGCTGCAGTTGTCACATCCAACATAAATTGCTTTTCCATTGCTTAATAATAATGTTAAATGTTACAAAATAGATATCCTCATCAGCACACATTGGACTCACATAACACAAGGAACAACACTATAAAACAAAATAAATTACTAACATATAATTTAACATAACTAGAAACATTATTTAGGAAAAACGTGGAAGTTTGAGTAAACCATTGAAATATGCGTAGAACAGCATGGCACTTGATGCACATACAGCAGCAATAACTAAAGACTTAGTGGAAGCACGTTCATTGGATGCATTAACAGGCTCAACATACTTTAACTTTGCTAAAAAAAGAAAATTAAATGAAAATCAAAGCATGACAAAACAAACAAATTTACTTACGCGTTACATGAGGAAAGAACCTCTGCGTCATATTTCTTACATAACGTGTCAAATTGTTATAGTCTTTAATTGCGTTTTGCAGAGTTGGGTCTGGTAACGGCATATTTATTGCTATAGCTAAATGGCTATATACATATGCATCTAAATAACATGGATTAGGGCCAAGCAAGAAACCACGTTCGTCATTTAACATGTTATTAAAATCTTCCAAACAACGACAGGCTTTTTCATAACACTAAATAACAGAAAATAAGGTACAATTTATTACATTAAATACTATGATAATTACCTTAAGAATAAACTTTTCACGATCATCCTGTCCTAGCATATTATTGAAACGTTCGAGAGCCTCCTGACGTTTCTTTTTTAAAAACATGTAGCTAAATGGGAATGACATAGCATTATTGTACCATGTTTTAATGGCATGTTCATAATTAACGTCCACAATCCAACTAAAACATGAAACAAAATACGATTACTTCGATATACTAAAAATGTGTTCAACTACAATTGTGAAACGTAAAACAATATAGCTTTATACAATTTTAATGAGTAGAAAAGAGATGAAAAACGTTTCCGTGGTAATTAAATCTCATTTAATAATAATAAACAAAGAGATACGAACTGATCAGTACTACCTTATATCATTTACTTACTAACATTCGTAAATGTTGATACTGATACTGACCGAAGTTGGCACAGTTTAAAATTATATTGTTGTAAATCTACATCCATTTTTAACAGATTAAAATGGCTATAAAATATAATTTCATACAAATACTTACCAATCAATTAAGAAGGCTTCTATAAAGTATTCTTTAAAATAATTCTTGTAGACAACTGCTTGGCTACTTTGAATTACATCCAATGTAGCATCAGCTTTACACTGCAACAACAATAACAATATTCACAAAACGAACGTAATAAATGCATGAAAAGGTGTACCTACTTTACTTATCCGTAAAGCAGTCAATACAATCATTGCGTTCACCAATCAAGAATTAAAATAACATCTTTCATCAGTCATTAATATACTTACAATAGTCATTGCGTGAAGGAAAACATCGCTAGGTTCAGAAATGGACAAATTTCCATATTGCAAACTAGGAATCTCTTGCCATTGCGGCAAGGTAGCACAATTTACCTTCATGTTTACACGGTAAATCTTAAAAAGAGTCTGGAAATAAACAACATTGTCAGTATAAATAAGCTCGTTTTATTGTAATGTACTTACTAATACTACCAGCGAATCCGGGTCAACGGATGGTACCCCAAAATCACTCTCCCATACACGTAGACTTACTGGAGGTTGCAAAGACATCTGTAATGACGAAAAAAACTTAAAATTAATAATTACGTTAATGAGCGTGCCTTCGTTTAGTATCGTCTACTGCAATAATGTGGATTACAAATCGTTTTTCTTACCGTCCTTTTAATTTTTTGAGGTTAAGGAGCCGGAATGTCAAATAAATTGGTAAATTCTTAGTAACGTAGAAGCTGTTGTTGTTGAAAGGATTTTATGGTAAATTTTTAAAGAGTTGTTAATTAAATTAGTTTAATATTTAAATAAAATCACATCGTATTTTGAACAAAATAAATACTTGCGGTTGCTCATGCGTCAACTGTGCATGATTGGAGTACGGGTACGGGCCGTCGCACGGAAACTTTTAACCGCATGCGCCAACAGAACGGAATTACAGTGCCTCGCAACATGTTTGTTTTAACCCTTGCATAACTGGTTTCAACACGCGTCGGCGCATTTGTGCAATGATATGCTGATATATTCTTCTACCCTGGCTGATACCTATCTGTTGTATATTTGTTGTATTTCTTCTTAGGTATAACGGTATAATGATTTTCTGTACAAAATTAACTAAAATTATCATTCTTAGTTTAATTATACATTGTAGCAAAGAAATAGCATATCATTTATTGTTTTTTAGTGATGTACGTCTTTCGTTATTAAGCTGCCTTTCTACCTCACAAAGTTATTTTTGAATGACTATACATATTAGTCTCGTGTTATGAATGAGGTAATTAGATTCTCGTCTGAAAATAATAATTTTTGCCTATAAAAGTTGACCTTTGAATTCAATTTACCCTTAATAAAAGGATTATGTATACCTATATGTAATATTCAAACATAATAATTATGTCTAATTATTCTTCCTTATTTTAGTTTAAAATAATTCATTTAAATATTTTATTACGTGTATACTTACATAAAAGAGATTTAGTATTGTTATGTTATTATTGCATTTATTTTGTTATTATCCCACACTAGTAAACTAGTTAACAGATACTTACAAATTTAATAATTATACAAGCGTATAACAGTAAACAGAACTACAATTAACTGTCTATTACCAAGTATATGCATTTTTAAAGCAAGTACAAACAATAATTTAAGCCATTTTAATTGGACAGCATTAAAATAACAACTAGCATGCAAATCTGTACATGGGGTTGCATACGCAGTTATAACCAGTAAATTGTCCGTCTGTCGGGTACTTTTGAGAATCACTGGAACCTAACTTCGAATTCATCAGGTTAGATGGCACTGTACGGTCAAATATTTAAAGAACTGTAAGGTGAGACTTGTATCAAACATTTTGATTTTATACTAGTTATTTAAAAAGTTCAGAACATGTTGTGGATGCAACAGTGTAGAAAACAATTCGAAAGTAGTAAAATACAAGTTGCTGTAATTTATTGATGTAATTTTGAATACTTATTACTTATAATTACCTCAGTAATAAAGCCCAAAAGCTTTTTTTTTTGTTTTTGTAGAATAACCACAACATATAATTATGAATTACTTAAATAAATCAATAATAATACGTATGTTAGAAATAAGCACTTACTATAAACATGCTTTACCATTTTATGTTGCGAAAAGCGAAAATAAGTAAAATTTTTAATTTCGATATGGAGGGAACAGTGGCGAGAGCGTAATATAGTGGTTAGGGTATCGTTTGCGAAAAGAGAAAAGAACTAATATCTATCTGTCTCCCTAACAATTTCGAGGCACTCAATTGACTCAATATTGATACCGAACAGGTCTGAACCAGCAACTTGAAATGTAAGAGCGCGTATGGTTGTGTTATGCAATATTTTTGTCTTTTGTGGTACAAAATATTGTTTCCAAAATAAGAAATGTTTTGTTCTCATTAGTTAATATTAAAATGTTTCTGTTAAGTTTTATTTCCGATTGAAACTAGGCCTATTTAAGATTATTTTCACATAAACTCTAGTAGTTTGATCACGACTGCGTTCTTAATTCGAAATGGTGGCTTGGTACACAGTGGCTCAACGTTCTTCAGTACAGAATGCACCATGAGCCACAGTGTACTTTATGGAAGAATATCACTTGGTTAGGTTTAAAAATAGAAAATTGCATAGTCGAATTTTCATTTTAAAATATTTGGGATTTAATTTATGTATATTGTTGACATACACATTTATTATTATTAAAAATTTAAGCAGCTGTATCATATCAAAATATTCAAATGTTCGGTGTAACGTAGATTTGACCATCTCTTCTTCTTTTCATCAAACTCTGCAACCTGATCAACTGCTGCATTTGATGCTTTTGCTGTTATAAGAAAAGATTATTAATATCTGACTTGGTTTCGTACATATCTTTACAAATAGTCCACATACCACGCGGTTTATTCTTCGTTTACAAAACAAAATTTGGAAATGTCTTCATTCTTCACCAGTATATCGGTGCACAAAGGTAGATAGGTAGAAAGGTAGCTAGATATATTATGTAAAACAAAGCCGTGTATTGCATACTGTCTTGCAGATCCAGCTATAACAAAAAAAAAAAAAAAACTAGACTAACTTATATTTATTAAAAACTATTACTGTTTTTACTGTTCCTGAGATAATAATAATCTACTATCTACTACACTATCTATGTATAACTATATAAACTAATAATTACTTTGTTGAATTAAAAAATAACAGAAGAAAAAGGAATTAATCGTACTTATTCATTCAATAAAATTTATATTTTTCAGAATGATATAATATTCATTTATAATACCTTAAAGATCAATCACTTTTTGTCTACGTACATTATGTTAAATGTTTCCGGTGTTAGTAGGTAAACTGGTAAACTAATCCTAGGCTCATCTCAAGGAGGATTTATGACTTTCCAATATTTAATACCACCGTCAAAGACTAGTAAGCTAGTCTTGCAATTTCCAAGAAAGATTAATTCTGTTGGCAATTTGGATAAAAGAACTTATCACTATTTCTGGAAGCGGAAACAATTTCCTTTTCCTTTCCTTTTGAAGCGTTGAGCGCTGTTGAGCGTAAGTCTATTAGCTCGTAGGTTACATAAAACACCGCTCTACTGTTACAACACTTGAAAGAAAAAGTAAAAATTCCAAAAAGTCTAAAAACTTTTTAATGTATTATACCTTATATTATTAGGTATTTATTCTTGCATTACGGTTGCGTGCCCCCCCCCCCCCAAAGGGCTAACGACGCCCCTGCTGATAAAAAACCTTTCTTTTAAGGCATACAGGAATACCTATCTTTTGATTTCAATATAACGTAATTTTCTAAATGTCCCCCATGTGAAACATAGTCTACGTTTGATTGTCTCTGTTTATCTTGAAATCTTGACTTCATGTCCCAAATATGTATATGCTATGACTTGTTCGAGTTCTTTTCCATTTACTGATATTGGATGCCAGAGAACCAAGTTTGTCCTGAACTGGGCTTTTGTAAAGTTTATATTCAATCCAACTTGCTGTGATGTTATTGTTAAGTCGTTTATGATTCTATCAGCGTGATCTACACGATCGGTTATTTTTATTTTTATTTTTTTTCCCATTCATGCATACTACCGTGAAACCGACTTGCACGGGCCGCGATTCGAACCCACAGCCACGAGCAGACCGATTTCACTGTGGCCTCGGCGGGTAAGCGGAGCGACCACCCGCCCACCGAGACCCCGCACACGATCGGTTATTAGGACGATATCATCGGCGAATTTCAGGTGATTAAGCATTTCAGCGTTAATATTTATACCCAAGTCATTCCATTCTAATTTTTTGAACATGTATTCTAGCACTGTTATAAAAAGCTTTGGAGAGATGGTATCCCGTTGACGAACTCCTCTCTCTATTTTGTACTTTTCTGTGTCCTTATGTAACTTCATTCATGCTGTAGCTTGTCTATAAATATGTTTTAGAACGTCTATATACCTGGAAGCTATGCGGCATTCGGTTAGTGTCTCTAAAATTTGATTATGGTCGACCGAATCAAACGTAATCGAAATAATATAAGGATTAAAGGATTAAAGGTAGGTAAGTAGTTTGATTGATTGGGTGAAATGAAGAACAAGCGAGGAGGATAAAGCAAGTTGGCGAATCCGCAATAACAATCCTTAAAACACTATTCAATCGATGTATTTTAGAAGGTATAACACAATCGACATGGAATAATGTTATCATAATTGTTCTATATAACAAAGGGGATTCATCAGACATATACAACTATCGGCCCATCAGCATCCTTTCTCATTTCAATAAATTCTATGAAAATCTTGGCAAATCACCGAAACTGGATTTCTATCAAACCCGAGAACAGGCTGGTTTTAGAGCGGTCTATGTAACAAACGACCACCTTTAACTATGTTATTTACACTTCGTTTATTACATATTTAAAATTTGGAACTATCTTCATTATTGACCAGGGTTAAGCTTTTTGAACATAGCAGTAACAACAGATCTTCCTATTTTGACTTCTTTTTATCAAACGCTGCATCTTCGTCTATTGCTGCATTTTGATACTTTTGTTGCAGTAAGAAAAGATACTTGATATTTGATTTGGTTTTCTATAATTTTCCTTTTGTACTTTTCATTTACAATGCATTGGAAGTATTTTCATTCTTTACTAATAGATCAGTGTAGAAGGGTTTTCTTTAACATAGCAGTAACAATGTTTGAAACAAAAGTGGAGAAAATAGCCTGGAGAAATGGAAAAAATATTGCAGAAGAACTTAAAAAATACTAATAATATATAGAAGAAACAAGTAGGCAAAGAGGAATGGGACGGTAGCCTTTGAAATACAAATAGTTATACCAGAAACACTGAAACGTGGGGGACAACAATTGGAAAACAAAATATGCCAATTGATAAGACAAATCTGGTTAAAAAGTAATCAGCAACCTGCATCAATAATACAGATATTTAGAAGGATAGTACCACGAGTAAAACTTGAAGAAAATTACAATGTATTATCACTTCAAGAACTTAACCAGAAAATCTATATCTAAAAATATTCGGAAAAGTGTAATATTTCGAGTACTACAGTTATCACAAAGAGACTAATAAATTGTATCAAGCCTTGCCTTCTTCCTCTGGTTTTAGGACTAAGTCCTGTTTTTGTCCAAATGCCTCTCCTTAGTTTGAATTTTCTTGAGACCCTGATGTCCAGTTCTTCTCCCATCTTTTTGGTGATCGCTCTCGACGTCTCATTGTATTCGGGGCCTTCCTCATTGCGATGCTGGCTAATTTGAAATCAGCAGAGACATCTTTTAACTGAAATAAATATTGCATTGGGCGCATTCAGGGACGTTCAGCGGCTGATGCTCTAAGTTAGCAAAGTCCCTGAACAGACACGCTGTGAAGAAGTTTGCACTAAGCCGCTGAGAAATTCGCTCAGCGTATAATTTGTTAGCTAACTTTGTCAGTGGTGTCAAAAAAAGGAGCGTAACCACTTTAATCACAACGTAACTAATCTCAAATTAAATTCAAAATGTTTCTTAAGACTCATCTGCATTTTCGGCCACTACTACACGAATAACATTGTTAATATGAACTTGTCGTCATTAACTAAATAGTCCATAATTTGTGATCATTAGCCATATTGTTTTTAATTTTTGATACTCGCACAAATATTATTACATAATAGTGACCTAATCTTACAAAACAAATAGCAAACTGTCAAAGCAGCTTACTATCAGACGTTTCATTCAGGGAAATACCGTTTGCTCTCATTTAGGATAAGCCACGGGGATAAGCTGACTAAATCACCGCTTAGCTAAGCAGCTGAGCGTCCCTGAATGCGCCCATTCGTTTAAACAAAATGAATGCAATACTTATTTCAGTCAAGAGGTGTCTCTGCTGGTTCAAGTTAACCATATGCAAAATTATTTTCAGTGAGTATTATTGTATGGAGTAGAATCGTGACAATAAATAAAGACAGAATTTTGGAAATAGAAAATTTTATCTTTGTAACGTAAAATATCCGATGAAGATAAAGATAAAACTTCGAACTGAAGATATGACCAAACAAACCTAGTTAATAAAATAAAGAGTAGCAATAACTTATACCGGGCAAATTATTCATTGTACTAAATGAAAACATAATTAAAAGTTACAACCTGTAAAAATTTATAACTTCATAATAAAAAATCTGCTATTTAATACATATAATGGCTTGCAGAATATCGTGCTTAAATAAATTACGTAAAATGTTTACTAACATTACTAATATATGTATAAATAAAAAGAGAGGCAAAATATTTTCCATATTTAATGGCATTTTTATGCATATGTAATGACTTAAATTCAGTAACGTTTACCCAGCATACCTTACTTATTTGGCCGTGTTTAATTTTATTAAACATAATTTTTACTTTAAATAATATTAGTTTAAATTCGTTAAATAAATACATTAAAATAAAATGAACTTTACAGTAATTGCAATTGCAAATACTTTAGCTGCACATTAGCAGGTCACAGCGTGTGCAGTCGATTTCAAAACGCATAACGGCAAATCTGCAGTTTTGTACTTCTTTATTTCGTAAATAACCAAAGGTTGTTAAAATTGTACTTTAGTATAGTAAATTCAGCATGATTTTTGTATAAATACAACGAACTGTGATAATAAAGATCAGTATTAAAACCAATTAACACTCGTTACTTTGCTAGTGCCATTTGCAGGTCTTTATTTGCCGTGTATCGTGGCACTAGCTTTCCTCGATTCACCCTCAACAGGCTGTGTACCAAGTGTTCTTTTACATGTTGAATGAAAACTTTAGAATGATACAGTTTTGGTATTTCATATTTTAATTTTTTATTTGTCAGGTAATAGCATTAATATTTAACCAACAACAGTTTATCCCAATTTGAATATTTCCACCAGATTTGATAATTAATGCCTTAAAATGTTATTAAGAGATCTATGTAAAACCTTATTTTATTTGCTGTATGCTTTTTTATATGAAGTATGAATATTTCATGTAGGTACCAGTTTTAACCGATAAATTTGTAAATTTAATGTTTGGTGACATGCAAGCTGTACATAAAAACTGACGCTTATGCTAGTGTTGTTCAGATTTCCGTTAACGGATATACCAGTTAGGTGGGTCAAAGTTTTTAATAATAAGGAGCTAGTTAAAAATGGTCAGCAATTTAGCAGAATTTCATTAAGTCTTTTTTTTTAATTAGTTCTTTAAAATACTTTTATCTCCCACAACCAGAAAATTTATATACACTTGACTCGTATCATTTTATTTGTAAATGATGTTTGTTTGATATTTAGATTTAATAGCAAAGGTCTCTTATTTTATTTAGTATATAAATATGGCTGTAACGTGTAAGCCAGTTAGAGGGATTTGGTTTTTTATACATAATAACATTAAGTAATAATTTTCAGTTATAAAAATTTAGTGCTTTATGCATAATGTAGGCAATTTTTTTGGACTTTTGGTCACTCTAATGGGGTTTTATAAGCCGCGAAACGAATTGGTCAAAGCCTAGCTTTTCTATGTCTCTTATATATAAAAGTAAATATTTTACAAAGAAATCGTATTTTTAGAACGTCTTTTGTAATGGTTTTAACTAATTCTAAATACGAACGCCATTAGCTGATTTAATTTGCCCTTCCGATAAATGCTTTTAAAACCAATCCAATTGCTACAATACACCAGAGGTTGTTCCGTTGCTGTCCTTGCTATGCAGTTATATTATACCGAAGAATTTAAATCATTTAGGGTTTGTTAAAAAATCTAATTTAAAAACGGTTTTGTTCTTTAACTTACGTCCCTAATATAATTGTGGTTCTCCTTTACTCTCGCAATTTCAACGAACATCAAAGTTTTGGTATGCCATTTTTTAAATAAAATGTTCTTTTCACACAAAAGAGAATCATCGTTACTCGAAATGTAATTTTAACAGAACAGAATAATTCTGAAAGAGATATCTATCAACCCAAGAACTAGTAAATACAAGTGAAAGATTATATAAATAAACAATTCAAACCCCCTGGTAAAAATTAATAATTTCCCGGCCGACATCATAAAACATGCAAATAATTTTATTAAATAACAATAATAATAAATTAATAAGCTTGTAGCCGAAAATGCAAAGTTAAGAGGAAGGTGCAGAAAAAGAGAAGTATGATAGGAATGGGTTAGCTTTAGAAAATGTAACGCTGTTGATTTAGGAAATTACCCTTGGGCTTAAACCCAGAATGTCCTCAATACCAAACAATGTGGAAAGTCAAAGATGTCGATGTAATACATCTCCGAACTTCGATATTTAGTTACATAATTATGTATTATATTTTGGTAACAACAAAACCAACGTAAATGTTTTGTAATTGTTTTACAACAATTATTTGAAAATTTATACTTAAATAGATTATTAAATAATTTTTTCACAATATTGAAAATATTTTTTAAATTTAAATTTCTAAACCCAGCAAGGCGTTTCAAATTTTTGAAGGTTTAAAGATTGAGAAGACTTTAAGGATTTTGCTGATTGGATGTTAAAAGTACATTATTAAATCGTTTTTCACAGTATTGGAGATATTTTTAAACTTAAATTTCTAAACCCAGCAAGGTGTTTCAAATTTTTGAAAGTTTAAAGATTGCGAAAATGTTCAGTTTTTAAAGAAATACTTTAAAATGACGAATTAAACTACTCAAAAATAATTCTAACAATATTAAGAAAAACTCAAGATGCAGTCGTAATTTCCTCACAGATTTCAGGACTTTCTAGGCAAGGCAATTGCCAAAAGTAAGTCTGGTGATATTAAGAAAACTGAAAATTCAGTCATATTTTTCTCATGGCTTTCAGGAGTTTTGGACTTTCAGCTGTGAGTTGAAATTTTGGAGATCAATTTTAGATTATGTCTTATACTTTAAAAAGGTGAACTAAATTGCTCGAAAGTAACTCTAACAATACTAAGAAAAACTAAAAATTCAATCGTAGTTTCCTCTTTGATTTCAGAACTTTTGAGGATAATTTTAAACGCCTTTATTTTTCAAACTTGGCGAGCTGCTCCGATGATACCAAGAAAACTGAAAATTCAGTCATAGTTTTCTCGTAGCTTTCAGGACTTTGGGGATGTAATGTCATTTTGGAATCAAGTTTAGAATGATGTCTTATACTTTAAAAAGATGAACTAAATTGCTCAAAATAAACTTTAATATTACTAAGAAACACTAAAAATTCAATCGTAGTCTCCTCACAGATTTCATGATTTTGGAGGACAATTTTAAACGTTTTCAAACTTTGTGTGGGTTGCATTTTCTGTTATTTTGGGAAACAGTTTTCCAAAATGATCTTTGATATTTGAGAGGACGATCTAGTTGGTCAAAAGTAGCTGCTCCGATGATACCAAGAAAACTGAAAATTCAGTCATAATTTTCTCGTAGCTTTCAGGACTTTGGGGATGTAATGTCATTTTGGAATCAAGTTTAGAATGATGTCTTAGACTTTAAAAAGATGAACTACATTGATCAAAAGTAACTCTAATAATAAGTACTACATACTCTTTGGTACTACGAAAAACTGAAAGTTCAGTCGTTTTTTAGGAAAATTTTTAACGCTTTTATTTTTGTTGTATGAAAGCTAGAAGTACGAACAATGATTAATAATAATAGGTGAAAGTTTTACAATTTTTCTTATTTGTAAGATATTTTAGCTTTGCTTAACACCCTCATCCTAAATTTAATCAGACCAACTTCATACCTAAACCTATTGTTTTGGGCAGTTTAAGCAAATGGTGTTCAGAGAATATCCAGAGTTTAGATCTGATATTTCTTTATATTGATGTTTTAGATAGTAGTAGGCAAGTTTGAACGTTGTTTGATGTTTGAAATAAGGTTTAGATGTTCGGAAATTTGATACTTTTTCAGTAGCAGGCAATATTTTCAACTGCAATCTAATAAGTAAATGATTATTTCGCAACGCTGATTTTTGAAAGGCTTGCAGCTGAAAATGCTACATTCGACACACATATTGCAATATTTTATAGCACATCGTATACGATATATGATATGTACGTGTATATCGATTTTACATTCCACAAGTCGCTAAACACGCGGTGAAGCAATAAAGTGGTTCTCAAACGTTTGTTTTCTGAATATTTTAAGAATTTTACATAATTTGAATTTTATTTAGATAATATAGTTTAGAATTTAGTACTCTAGCACTTTTTACATTAGAATGGGGTTTAATTAGAACCTTCGGTATTTTTACAAAATTTTTCATATTTTTTACTTAGCTTCCATGGTTTCTTCTGAAATTCTTTTACAGAGCTTTCTAAATAAATTGATCTTTGGATATAAAACCTTATTCTTCAGTTTACAATAACATAGTCCCTTTGTACATTGCATTTGAATCATTTTAAGGATAGCTTGTTTATTGGAATTTGCTGTAGTTGGAACGGTTTCGTTTTTTGTATTATCTAAACCGTTCAAAAGCATGTAAGAAATAGATGACATGATATGCGGACTTAGAAATTTAACAAAAACTTTCCACATTTCTGAGGGTTAAATTTACCTTCGACGCTTTTTCGAAGTGAAAAAGTTTTTTAAATCATAAGTTTGTTAAATTGCTATAAAATTTACATGAAAAATTAATCTTGATTATATTATAAACGCTTTTGTTTGTTTTCAAAATATTTTGGTAGAAAATCGTTCGTTTATAAGCGCAAAGTTGACTTGTATTGTTCTCTGTTTTATATTCATTAGGATAAAATAAACGGTAAATAAAATAAAGGGATGCATATTTACATAGTTGAACTCGTCAGGTATAACGACCGCCCTTTTGTTTTGTTTGTTAGGTTTCACCCCTGTTATAACCATCGAATAAAATATTTCTCCATTTTCCTTTTAATGTAAACTTCTTTTTCCTCGTTTGCGTATAAAAAGAGATCACGTAAAGAATCCGGCAATAACTTTAAAGTTTTTTGATTGCCACTGCTCACAGTTCCGTCTTAGGAACTGATTCTCCAATGCATATTGATTTGTATGGCACTGTGGCTTTGCCTATCGTTTCGAGTTTTCAATGAGGCCATATATCAGTACAATGTTCGCTCGTTGTATTATACAGTGATACGGTTCTTCGTCGGAAACTAATAATGTATTTGTGAAACTCACGGTTCTATTGTCGACAAGGCTGGATTAAGCACGCAGATTTTGTCAGCTGCCAGCTGTCACTATGAAAATTAAGATGTAGTGGAGGTTAAATGGGAAATTGCTGGTCTTCCTTCATTTTATTAGTACAAGTTGGAAAAGAGCAGTGATACGTAATGAACTTGGTCGTTTTTTCGAGACAATTTGTTACCGGCACTGTACTGTTTAATAATGCGTGTCAGTCTTTTGAGGCATTAAAACAACAGGAGTATAAAAATTCTTGAAAGCCAACTAACTGTCAAGGGAGTGAGAATTAACAATTAAGAAATTGCATTATTCGTAATGTGGGCGAATGGAATTATCAATTACAATGTTCAGTATTCGGCGCGTGTTTAGGGGGTTGAAGTCTCCGGAATTATTCCCCATGTTCCCTCTGGCCCAGTACTTAGAGAGAAAATAAAATACTGGACATTGTTTTCGCCCTTCCCGCCCCATTTGTATGTGAGGCACGGATTTTTTGGGTCAGAAGGATAAAAAGAGAAAGGATTGGGCTAAACGTTTTTCTAGTTTTGTTATACTATGCACTTTTTTATTAGACCCTTCAACTGCTGGCTTGTATTTTTTGCCGGAGCGTCCACAAGGGATTTGAATTCAGGGTATTTCGTTATATTAGAATTTTGCATGAAACTGTTTAATTAGCTCGTTGAAAATTAATTTTCTACAAAACCACCAGTCATGTCGTGTACTCGTTAAAATTAGACGTTTAATTGATTACGATTTTTCTAAAGTATAAAAAATTTAACCGTGTTAATTGTGACGTTTTGTAAATTTACATTTTGCCTCGCATTTTCCAAATGTACGCTGTAGGTACGGTTATGAAGTTTAGAATTATGATCGCCTCGTTTAAAATTGGCTTCGAAAATGTGCGCGGCGCGAATAACTGCAGAGATTGCAGCGACAATTAATAATCGTCGAATTAAATAATGTTAAGCATTAGCGGAAGCTTGCAGTCATATTGTAAAAAATACACGCGTTTTCAGTTTTATGAGCATTTGTAAATGCATTATTCCAAATGAGTGAACTGAACAAAACCCGGCTGTCGAGGCAGCGTGATGTGAACCCCAACAAAGGCTTATCAAGCGGTTGATATATGACCTATAGATACACCTATTTGTTTTGATTTACAAAAACTGTATACACGCTTTCGTTTATCTCAGACTGCCGTTCTATCAGCGATGACTTGCCAATTTACTAACTTCTTAAGCACTTTTATCCGCTATCTTCTTCTTATAATGGTTTATCGATCCTTTAGTATTAATATGTTGAGGAGATATACGCAGCATCCTGAAGATAAAGTCCTGGACGTTTCCAGAATGTATTTTTTCCTTGTGCGGAATTAATTAATTTTTTCCATTGCTGTGTTCTTTTTATTGAAGGTAAAAGTAAACAACTGAAGATGCCTATATGCCTCTCGTTTATTGCAGGGGAACAAAAACAGAAAGCTATCCCTGGGCTATTTGCAACGTATTATTAACAGAACGTTTAATGTCTCGGCGAAACTTAAATTCCTGATATTTCTGAGGCGAGTTTCAATAATAAATTAATTCCGACGTTAAGTGTTATCCGTATTATTTACAAATGCACCGTCAGAACTGCACAAATAGAATATTTGAATAGTCGCTTTATTTCTGTTTGTGTTCACACTAAAAATATTCGTATCGTTGTAATACCTAGGTAGATAATATTTGATATAACAGACTGACTATTACTGAAAACTAAACTCGACCATCACAATCAATTTACTAAACGAACTTTTTTAGCTGAATTTTTCTAATTAATTATTACTAATTATTACTTCTTTAATGTAATTATTAGTTTTCTATTCGTTTACTGAAATATTTAATTTTATATTTTAAAATATAAAAATATAAATAATCCAGTGTTCGTCTAAAAATTAAATATTCGTGCCTTTGTAGCATTTGACAGGATTATATTCAGTGTAATAGTATTTGATGTATCAGACTGACTAATTAACTGAAAGTGGAACTCCATCACCCAACTAAATTTACTAAACGAATTCTGTTCTATAAAAGTACACTAACCTTTTTTTGAATGCTTTTAGTATGACCGAAATAGTTGAATTTTTGAAATTATTTCTTCTTTCCTGTTGTTGTTAGCTTTTATTGATTTATTGAAATATCTAATCTTTTAATGAATTCGAAGACTTCCAGAAGAAATCACCGTTTCGCCCACTTTTTTAAGGGGTTTCTTCAGGAGGAAAAGGGAGCACTGAAAGAGCACGGTAACTCAACTTGTCAACCAAGTCAGAGGCGAAACCCTTCTGAAGAGAAATGGAAAAGGCAGCGTATCGGACTGTGACGACTTCCATATATCGGATAGCTGATAGCCTGTGTCACGATTCAAGTTATTAGGGGTCTTGATGATTTCAATGGCTTTAAGGATCTTCCTGTTGAAAAAAATAGGGAGCATTGGCAATGATCGAAGATTTTTCAAACAATATTTTATGGCCAGTGTCGTGATGATGTTCAGCAACAGCTGAGTGTAAGACCTGATTTCAAGCAACGTTTGTGTTCACAGATACGTGTGTACATTGAGCGACCAGTTTCTCCAATGTACACTGTACACTAAACCATAAGAACAGGGGATGCTGTAGATGCCTCTTGATGACAAGGGTTGAGGCTTATCTTTTACTGAAGGGAGTATCTGTAACACTTTTGGAGGGGGTTTGAAGATGGTTTTGATGTTATGTTTTTTGAGAATCCATGTTCAAAAATGGAGATAAACCAAGCCCCGAAAATTATACCGGAATAAACCTATTAAACATAACATGAAACTTAACAACTAAGATACTAACTAAGGTCCCGAGTTGCGGTAGCTACTAGCTAGGCACCCCCAGTCTAGTACGATCAGGAGAGTTAAGCTTCATTGTCTCCTATCAGTACTGGAATGGGTGACCCGATTGCTCTATGAACGCGGCGAAGCACCTGTCTCCTACGAGGATCGGTCACTATGGTAGGGTAGACCAAAAAAAAATAGAGTTGAAACCTCGGAATGGAGTTGGACGCAGGAGCAACGACATAGCGACCCTGCTCTGTAAAAACAACTTAGCTGAGAATACTTCAACAAATTGTTGAAAGAGGTCAAAGCCCATCCGGGACCGTAACGCCACAGGAAAAAAAGGTACTAACTAATAAACAGGATTTTGCAAAGGAAGGTCTTGCGTTGATGCAATATTTGTAGTGAGACAAACAATAGAGAAAGCGCTTGAATTTAATAGAACTGCATATATATGTGCTTTATCGATTTGCATAAAGCCTCTGATAGGGTAAGATTACAAGACGTTGTTAAGATATTATAATGGAAAATCCCAGTTGCTCTAATAAAATTAATACACGAAATATATACTGCCAGTAAAATCAAAATAAAGTGCAACGGTGAAACAACGGAACCAAAAGAGATAAAAAAAGGACCAGACAGGGAGATTCTTTAAGTGCTCTGTTGTTTAATCTGATAATGGACGAAGTAATAGTAGCACAGCAGACGACGTCATATTAGTGGCAGAGAATGAGGACGATTTACAGGTATTACTATATCGATTTAATAAACAATGTAAGGAGTTTAATATGAATATATCCACTGAAATGACAAAAACAATGACAATCGCTAAAGATTCAGTGAGATGTAAATTAGACGCGGAGAAAGTAATTATAGAACAAGTAACGGAAATTAAATATATGGGAGTACTGTTGACCAGCATTGGTCAAATAGAAAATGAAACCAATAATCAGATTGAAGGCTAACAGAATTGCGGGCTGCCTAAACGGAATTATATGAAACAATAAATACATCCAGCAAGAAACGAAATCTAGAATATATGTATAAAAGTGTCGTGAGACCCATTATATCTTATGCGGCGAAAACAAGGCAAGACACGAAGATACAACGAAGGATACTGAGAAAAACAAGATTGGATAGAATCCCCAACACAAATATTAGAGAACGTTGCGACATTTCATATCAGATTAGATCATCGATAGAAGAAATCAGTGGAGAGAGCACATGACATGAATGAAGGAAGAATAGTAAAGAAGGCCCGAGATAGTGAATCCCTTGGAAGTAGATCGATAGGACACCCGAGGAAAATATGACGCGACAGTTTACAGAGTGAAAATCGTATTGGTTAAATGAACAGGTTAATAGTCTAAAAAGAAAGAAGAAGAAGACGAAGGTCAGTGGAGCGGGCACATTGATGGCATGAATGAAGGAAGAATAGAAAAGAAGGTCCGACATAGTAAATCCTTTGGAAGTAGATGGAAAGGACGCCCGAGGAAAAGATGGAGAGACAGTTTATCAGTTTATAAAAGAAAGGAAGAAGAAGAAGAAGACGAAGATCAGTGCAGCGGGCACATTGATGGCATGAATGAAGGAAGAATAGTAAAGAAGGCCCGAGATAGTAAATCCCTTGGAAGTAGATCAATAGGACACCCGAAGAAAAGATGGA
Organism: Melanotus villosus; assembly: GCA_963082815.1. Lineage (NCBI taxonomy): Eukaryota > Metazoa > Arthropoda > Insecta > Coleoptera > Elateridae > Melanotus > Melanotus villosus. The sequence goes on along the minus strand of OY720427.1, from coordinate 36,201,990 downwards.
GAGACAGTTTATAGAGTGAAAATCGTATTGGTTAAATGAACAGGTTAATAGTCTAAAAGGAAAGAAGAAGAAGATTTAGTTTTGTATTTTGACATATTTGTAAATACTCGTATACTCAAAATATAAATAATCCAGAGTTTATCTAAATATCATATTTTGTCTTTGTAAACTAGGTGTTAACTGATTCAATCTATTAATATTTATATTTAAGTATGTTCTTATTAAATCCTCTGGTCGAACTGTTTCTACTGTGAAATCGACCAGGGAAAAAATACAAGGCAGAAAAGAACCTGATTTCCACTAATAAGAAACTTTCTGCAATAACTTCTTTACTGTAGTTGTTACTCTTTTATTGATTTACTGAAAATATCTAGTTTTGTATTTCAAAATATTTGTAAATACCCACAAAATACAAATAATCCAGTTGATCTAAATATTAATTTTGACTTTGTATGATTTGACCGGATTCAGCGTAATAGGTAAATATTTGATATACTCGTAACAGACTGACTAGTTAACTGAAAATTAAACTCGACCATTGAGCTGAATTTACTAATTCTGTTCTATAAAAATACTCTTTAACCTTTTTTGTAATGTTTTTAGTATTGCAGGGGGTTAACCGAATTTTTCAAATTATTGACTCTTTACTGTATTTTTTATTAGTTTACTGAAAATATCTGGTTTGGCATTTTTAAATATCTTTAAATGCCTATAAAATACGGATAATTAATAGTTTATCTAAATATTAAATTTTCCATCCACCACCGTTACTAAACTAGGCAAAAACTGAAATTTGCATAAGATTCTGAAGGCCGAAAATCTTGAAAGTACCCTTTAAAATATTTACATGAGTGGAAATGTGGGTGAACATGTAGGTCTGTAGTGCTGAAAACTACTAAACCGATTTTGACGAAGTTTAGTGTGTGGGAGTACAATTTATGTAGGACGCCATACCTGATTTTCTAATATAACATGAAACTTGAAACGAGGGCATTGTGTTACGATTTTTTTAAAATGTTCAGATAATCTTTTTTTGCGGTTTTATCTGCTTTTCTGTACTATTAGAGACTTTTTCATATTGCCTTTATTTAATAAGTAGTTTGAAGGAATTCATACTGCAAAAACAAGCTAGAAATAACTGAAAAAATTCTTCTTTAAAAGTATTTGAATGTTTCAGGTTTCAGCAGATATTACCAAACTAATGAAATAGAATTAATGGAAACTCTACGAGTTTGGTTAATTTATTTTCCATAACCGACTTTTAATGTCGTACGAAATTAAATCACCTGAAAATCAGCGTGTTTGAAAAGGCTTTTGATACTGCAGTTTGTTTGTTAAAAATAGCATTCAGCAAAATTTATTAGTACAGAATGTTAAAAGAAATATATCTCAATTCAACTTTTGGAGTTTTAATATCATTGCTCGTGGTAGACATAACAGGGGTGCTTGAATATGTAAATCAGTCAAATTTAAGTTTTTGTTTTACAAAATTGAAAAAGATTAATATTAATAATGAAACTCGTTAGGGGTAGGGGTGTTCGGAGTTTTTATTTTGCGACAGCTAAAGTTGGGTAATAACCCTAGATTTGTATTTCGAGCATAACATTTTTTTAATTTTAAATTCCGTCCCCATCATATATGAATAACCTCGTATTTACAGCAGCTTACACAATAATTTAAGTGACCCCTAAATTGTGTGTCCCCAAGCGGCCACTTATATCGTTTCTACTTAAATCCAGGATTGGTCAAAAATATGTTAGTCTTTAATTCGTAGGATTATATTATTTTAAAATTTATGAACACGTTAAAAATATTTATTATTTAATTAAAGTATATTCGGAAAGCTTAAAAGTTACGATAAAGCGATTTATGCCAGTTTAATTGCGCGTAGGTTAAAGAAAAGTGACGGCCTACTGCATACTTGAGTTTAAGTAGCGACCTAAGGCAAATTTCATCCAGATGTAAGACGGTATTAGACAAACCGCCTTTGTCTTTGAGGAACCGAGGGTATCATCGCTCAAGGCATATAAGGTAGTAAATATTTGTAACCAAAGTAGTTTAGCGTGTCTGTGAACTGAGCTGTAAAATCTCAGAATCGGCCTTAATATTTCACTTTAGCAAGAGTTGTTTGTCAACCCCAATGTTATAAAGCTTACAATCTATTTATATTATTTTACCTCATATTACCAAGAAGGCATTAAGAAAACGCTGATGAGAAAATTTACTCTCGTTTGTTAAACAAAATGTTTTAGAACAGAAGTTTTACTCGCACAATTATACGAGAATCAGAACGCGGAATGTTTTTTGTATTAGTTTGTGACTTTTGACCAAGCCAGAACGAATTATTAAAATTGCAGTAAATGCCTACTGCATTACGTGTTTTATAATTCAAGATAAATATTTAAACATATTTTTCAAATTACCTAAAGTGGAATTACAAATCCAACTGCATTTTATTTGTTAATATGAACGCCTTGTTTTTAACAGTCGAATACCACCGGAATATTGGCTGCATTTGTAATTAAAAGCTAGCTGCGTAATTTTTAAGCTTTTGAAAATATTATTGTCATGCAAACAATTTTGTTTCTGTTGCTCAATAATCTTCATTAATAATTTAATTTCATTAAATAGCATTCCTGAAAAATCGTTATTGAAATCTATATAATCTATGTAATTTATATACATATACGTATATACTGAGTCGTTTTTGTATGAGAGTTTGATAAAGAAATCCTCCCAAGATCATAAGATAGAAAGAAGTAAAAACTGACACTCACAAAATCGTTTTTCGACTTGAAGGCGTCGAGAATTCCAAAGCTACTCAGAACTCTTGAGATCTAAAGAACAGCCACGGTAAAACATGTGGAATAACATCAGGTGCCGAGAACATGTAGTAGTGGAATACTTACTTACTTTTTCTGACCGAAGCCTATAAGGAGGCGTGTTGCCAAAGAGTTAACTGCTAAGGAGTAATAATCCTTTGAGTGTGTTTATTTCACCGGAAAAGCTTTTCAGGTACCGATTGTTACAAATTTAATCAATGACCTTTCAAAGGCGAAGGCAACCTCTGTAGCTTACCTTCTCGAGGAAAACACTAAATCCCTTGGTGTTTACCTATTAGGAATTAGGATCAGGTTTTGGTCCTGAATTTCCCCAATAACCAATATAAATTTCTAAAGTATGAAATTTTAATATTTAATGGCGGTTTTCTACTCACAGTAAATATTCTCAAAATAACCCTTTATTAGGCTTCCAATTAATTAAAGTTAGTTATTAAAAAATTTAACAAATTCTAAAAACCGGCGTGTGGGTTCGAAAATATAATTTATTTGTGAACTTTGATTCGTCCCACTAAACTTTATTTTTAAGTTTGGAATAAAACTACTTCCTTCTTACTAAAATACGTGAATAATTAAATTATTTGCCACACCAGATTTTTGTTTGCTGTATTAATTTCGACGGTAACTAAGTGACGTTGTTGGTTGCAATTCTAAGATCACTCACTTCTACTGCACTGACTCAACCGATCGATTAATCGATTAAGCACAGTAATTTACCTACTGGATTGTATGTTAGTCGAGATTGATTAATGACATTATCTGGTTTGATTGTGCATTTTCTAACTGATTACTTGATTTTATTATGTTGCCAGGCATCGATTTATATTAGGTTGCTTGGTTTTTCCTAATTCGGAATTTCTTTAGATTTTTGGTTAAGTTGCCTTTTTGTCGAAGAATCCTTGTGACCTCCCATTAAAATTCAATAGTAAAGTATTTTAACCAGCCTCAGTATGAAAATTCCAGTAAAACACACAAATTTTCTAATCCTGAATTGCTTTTCAGAAGCGTTTCTGAAAACGAAGCCAAACAAATGATTAGTAATAAAACGAATTTCAATTTAGTTAAATAGTAGAAAAACTGAAAGAATGAATGCAACAAATGCAAATCGAAGAAAACTCATCAATAAATGTATAAGAAATGAAATAAATTAGCATTTTACGTGATGAAGGTTGTGCATCCGTGAGATTAGCAACAGGAGGGACCAAAATAACAGAATAAGGGTAAGATCAAAGGGAACGTCTATTGACTATATCTATGGAAAAGGTGTTAGGATACCTGGGAACTGGAGACTAGACAAATACAGCCAAAGATCGAGATAACTTGAAGATTATCAAATAAACCCTAGGATTGTAGAACTATACAATTATCTTAATGAATATTGTGGAAGATGCCTTGGCTTAGCAAAATTTTGGTTTAATTAGTTCTAACTGTGAAAATGTTGAAAATATGAAGATATTGATTGTTGTTCTTCCAAAAAAGTATGGTAACTGTTGTAATCCTTGTGCGTGACAGTAAATATTTCGAATGAATTCTGAAAACGTATTATTGGTATTAGATGAATAAACACGATTTATACTCCCCGAAATTACCACCCATTTTAGCAACTAGCGTTCGTAGATTGTTATCTGCAGACAGCCTATTTTACTTTCTTCTTGTTTGGGAATATATATTGCTCTCTTATTATTATTTCATTTCCTTCGTCCATTACTGTTTACCTTTACAGTAAATAAAACATAAAATGTTTGACAGGAAAAATACCCAACTCGTTACACTAAATCAGTTACTGTGTGATTAAGCAGCGATTTTCTTAATTTTGTAATTATATTTTTACAGTTTTTGTGTTTGATTCAACTCAATATTTTTAATATTGTGGTCATTAACTGTAACTAATGACTTTTTTGACTGCAAATAATATATTTTCGAGCTTTTTGAAAAGGGCCGAAAAAAACAAGCAGAAAATTGATCATTTTTTACTCAGAATTTTCTTACTTTGATATTCCTCTTAATGACAAATATTCCTTAATCTACTACATGTACTGATGTGTCAGATTTAATTAACAACAAAAAGGGTTGAATCTTTACAACTACAGAGGATTAATAGATGATATGTCTGATACCTACGGAGGCAGAGGACAAAAAACTTTCGCCTACATATTTAATAAAATGTACACTGCAGAAGCATGTACTGGTGGGACGTTCTATTTTTATTATTAACACTCACCTGAATTCCGCTTACACATTAGCAAAAAGCCCTAAAGTTAAACCATATTTAATAGAATTAATTTCATTGGTAGAGTCTTGCTCAGACAAATATTCACATGTTAAACTGCGATAAATTTCGAAGATTTTTTTAATTTTTGAGCTTAAAGCTGATAGATTGGTTAGGAACAGTTATCAACCCCGTAGTTTATTTTAATGGTTTGTGGGATGCCCCCATTTATTATTTGCAATTAAGTTCTCATTTTTGACTTTTTGACGTGACCACTTTTTCAGCAGTATGAAATCTTTTAAATATTTACGTGCACTAGGCGGACAGGTACTGATTTTTTCTCAATAAAAACGGGTTGTTATTTTAAGCTGTACCTATTAATCTACTAAACTGATTTGTAAAACAGGTCAGGATTTTTTAGGTTTTAATTAATCAACATTTTGAAATATATCATAAACCTTTGTAATTGCTTTCTTTGCAATAAAGCATGTGAGCTTTCTTATAAAAATTAAAAGAAATCTCGTTTGCTGTTTTTAGATTCTTTAACCGGAGCTTTCTAAAGTATTTATTGCAGTTTATGAAATAAATAAATAATTATTATTCGAAGATTGTAAAAAGGCATTTAAATAATTTTATATTAGAACAATATATTTAAATATTTTTAGGAATGGATCGTTCTTTTGTTTTTTTTTAACTTAGTGGATGACATGTATTATGAAAGAAACCAAGATTGATTCCGTTATATTCAAATACGTAACAGATCGAGTTATTTTGGCATTAAACATATTCAGTTTTACGTTTATTAACTTTGAGTTGAAGGGGTCGACAAACGCCAGTACAGTAGAAAAATTAGGTTGGTGCAACTCATTTATTTTTCATTACGATAGGTGGAGGTCTAAATATAAATTTACGTTAATAATTAAAGTTAGGGTTTAACAGTCGCGCGAAAAATCAAAGGTCACGCTATTAAAAAAGTCATGCTTTTAGCCCACACTTCCTGTTTAATTAGAACTGGTGTTATTTTTGCGTATTAATGGTTTATTAAAATATTTCTAAATGACCGAAGTTTGCACCCTGAAACAAAGTTTAAGGACGGAATGAAATATTCAAGATTTAACTGCTGTACTTTTTTTACTGAACATAAAGGTTTTATTGTCAGAACTGAGCTTCATTCAGAAATAAAATTAAAAAGGTAGTTTTCTTTGTATGAAAAGTGAAGATGAAAATGTGCCTCTTGTTGCAAGTTAACGTCTCGGTGTAAATTCTTTAGAATGTAATATTCTCAAACATCGAATGCAGATACGTAGAACAACTTGTTTACGGAGATATTAAAAAAAAAGATCACAAGCTGTCAAAATTTCTTGATACTTTGCTATCTGGTTTTGATTTTTTGTCTTAGAAAATCGAATATTTTAATATTAGCTTCGATAACGTCGCTGCGAAATTACAAAGTTCGTACCTATTTTGTGGGGTTCAGTTTTTTGAAAAAATAACAAACGGTAATAATATTTGCGTAATTCGTGTGTGTAATTCTGAAAAGTTTCGGCTTACGCGTTTGTTAATTGGTGAAAGTATTTGGAAAGAATTTCAGTAGCTGAACTCTGAAAGTTCGGAAGAAGTGAGATTTGATAAATAAATGTTTTCGATGGTATATAACGAAAAGCATAAATCGACGCTGTCTAGGAATCGCTGTAACTACAGCTACCACTTAATTGTAGATAATATTGCAAGTACCCTAGGGTACAACTCTTTAGAGTGCTTCCTCGGTAGCTTAGAAAAAGGAAATGATAAGTTAGACGTTTCAGTTCTTGAGGTAAATTTAAGGGGTGAAATATTTTAAGCGTGACCTGAAGGCGAGTTAAATCGAAGTTTAAAACGTTTTAATTTATGAAACAAAGCGGTTTAAGTGCTGCGTTTAAGGTTAAGTTTAAAGAGAGAGAATTTGGTTAAATTTTTCATGCTCATGTCTTTAACAAACTCGGTAGAAATATTGATATAGGTGTATGCCCGGAGGAGGGTAAATTATCTTGTCACTAACACACAGATATCCCATAATTGCCCGAGAAAAGTTTTTCACATCTCGAGATTTTTTACAGAACTGTAAGATAGCGCAGAACGGGAAACAAACCCGGAGTCAGGTAAAGCTCTAGCATTCCGGTTTGGTCCGACAGGTTTATCGCTGAAAGAGGTGGTGTCAAATGTAAGACCTTTTGAAGGAAGTAAGCGCATTATTGGTGGGTATTTAAAATCCTGCAACAATCCTATTAAAATAATGAGTACGAAGATGCGTCGCGACGCTTGCGTCGGTAGCACGACTGCGCGTCTTCTCCGGGAGTGAAGCCCGGCCAGTCCACAAGTTTCCGTCAACGACTATAACTGCAAGACGCGTCCAACGTACTTTCGCGTGCTGGCAATGTGACGCTTTTACGGAGCTTTGTAGACCTTTCATGAGTGTCACCTGTCACTTTGGTTATCGGTATTAACCCTTACTCATTACGAAAAATCGAGAAATCGAGAGGAACATTGTTTCTCCCAGTTTTTAAAACTGGATTAACTTCTAATCCAATTTTGTGAATTTTCTAAGGTAATAGCAGAGATGTCATCCATGTGTCACGTTTTAATTTTATGTTAAAACCTTTCTGTTTTCCCTTCGCTCTCTTGCTGTAGTTTTGTTTGTTTCTGTAGCACAAATGTTTTGAACGAAAATATATGAATGAATTATTTTCATTTTCGCGCGTTCGATGTTGATGCCGAAATATAAAAAAAAACACGCCGGGCATTTTCTCTAATATGGGAAGAAATTGCGCCGTTTGATGTGCCCAAATGTCGAATTTCCTCCGAGAAAAAAAAAACTGATTAATAGCGTTTTTCTGGAGGAACGGCGAAACTCAAAAATTAGGATGATAGGACCGAAATGCTTATTCTGTTTTTGTTGTTTATGTGTAAAGGGACGAGAGTACTTTTGAAAAGTAGCATGCCGGTATTTTCATTTGGTTGCAAACTGGCAAGCGGGCGGGAGTTTTAGTATTTTTGGGTAAAGTAAGAACTAAGGGAGAGTGAAAGGATGCGTCGAATGATATTTCTCTCTTAGTGTGGCATAATTTACAGTGAATTGTGTGTCTAAATGTGTGTTGTGGTGAAGGGATAACTACGATATTTCACTGCCGTTTAGTGCAGTTATTTTCGGGAAAGCGTCCGCGCCCCTTTTTGTCCAAAGCCGTCGCACCCTCCGTTTTCCGTTGCACCTTGATCCGCGTACTCGAGTGCGTAATAATTTGATTTATGATTTCGTGGCTGAAATAGTTAGATGCGTATCTGTTTCCTCATATGCTTATAAAATACGCATCTCTTATGTTATGCAACAAGCGGAAACAGGAGGGCTGAATCAGCAATCTGTGGTTTGTTGCAGGTGTCAAAAAAGCTGCGAGCGGTGGCTGCAGTTGGCGAACTGTGAACTGAAGCCCGCGAAAGCTCATATCGAGGATTCAAACGCCGTGGGATATTTAATTGAAAGTGAACTAATTTAAGGTGTCTGTCTGTTCTTCCTTTTACGCAGTTGTTTCGAGAGCAGTCTCTGAGTTTTCGGCAGCAAATAACATTAGCTTTGCTCCGCAGTTAAGGTGTGAACATTTCCTTTATGATTGTGAACTAAATTTAATTCAGTTTCGCGAGTGTAATTTAATAAGCGACACGGATCGCTCGCAACCTACACCATGCCTCACCATATTTGCAATAGCGTCACTGTTCGCGGATTGAAGCCGTTCCGCCTTTGAGAATTTTGCCGAAACAGTAATTAACACACTTATACTTCACTAAGTATCTGGATAAAGCGGTTCCAGGCCCAAGATACAGAAGTATAAAACTAATTATCCTATTATACGGCCGAACTGTAATCCTGTGTCTATTTATCAAACTGCTTATAGTTGTGGGCATGTAAATATCCCGAGGTTCACAAAGACGACCAGTATGATAAAATTGGGATTACAAATGCTATGTGAAGTGCAGTGAATCTGTAGTGTTTTTCGTTTCCAAGCGGTCCAAACATCAGCTATGAAGACCCTCGCGCCTTCGTCAAGGACCTCTTCAGGGCTCCTCGTTCTGGCGACTTGGATCCTGATTCTCTTGGAGCTTTGCACAGGTCTGTTTTTATCTATGATTTATAATTACACGCTTTCGGTTAAAAATATCTCGTTTTCTGCGGCTTTGTTACCCTTTTATGTTAAAACCCAATTAATTTCGGCCCGCGCAGGTTTTTAGCATATCACAACACGCACTCGCAATAAAATATTTTTATTTTCTTTATTATATTCCACTTTTTATTCCACTTTATTTACATACAAAAGTATTCCGAATTGGGAGTAATGAAGGTTATTAAAAAATGTAAGCGTACGTAACGGCATTTAAATTGCACGTACAATCAGGGTGTGAGATTAAAAAAGAATCCTCCTCGCTTCGTTTATTTTTAAAGTCGCCGACGAAATAAAATTCAATCATGTTCACGTCAACATTAATGCGAGCTAAATAGGACAATGATAAATTTTAATCGAGGCCGTCGTGTAAGATAAGCAATAACCATAGATTTGCTGCTATTTGCGTTTTTGCGCGTGTGAGTTCCAACTTCTTAATGCTTTCCTTTCTCCGTGTTTTTCTCCCTCACACCACATTTAGATTTGAAATCACCCTGTAGCAAAATCTGAAATAATAACTAAGGTCTTTCCGCATCTGAAGATAACTCAACAGGCTACATTTTATTCGTTATGGGTCTTGTACCTTGAGTTGCGGAATCGCTTGGTCCGAAACTTGCGTTTTTGATTTTTTTTTTAAATGAAAATAGGTAACAAATTATGGTCGGTTTTTAATTTAAATCGTAATCGATTCTGTCCCGTATTTTATTGATAATAAATATCGATTTTCAAATTCAAGCTTTCATTCTGTTAAAGTGGTACGCAAGGTCTGATAAATTGTTTAGCAGAGTAAAGACCTTTTAGACGCAGTTTAAGTGTTGGCAATAAATGACTGTCAAATCGATTTTTATCGGAAAGAGGTGCCATTTGTATAGGCGCTTCCCAACAAGGAAATAGCGAAAAACAACGTTGACATCAATTATTATTCTGACAAATCCATTACTCGATTCCTTTAGGCCTTTGTTAACTGATCATCAATATAAAAAGAAGTTGAACTAGAACTGAATCAGGTTGCTGGGCGCCTTTTGCTTTCTCGTTCACCGTAACCATTAATTACTTCGAAAACATACAGTGAGACACTTTTTCAAAGCAAAAGTCTCGAATTATATACCTAAACACTGGTAACGGTTCGAAATTTCCCAACATTCGATAAATGAGAGGGCGTAAATAACACCACCAAATGGAAATTTTAACAATAGACATTAAAACCATAGCACTTATTTTCGATAATCATTAATAAACGTATTGAATTCAGTCGACGTCTCGGGGGTGATAGCGTTTCAACAAACAAAAATTATAATTAAGAAACAAACTTGATCAATTGCGCGAAAAGGTTATTAAAAGTAATTACTTAACGAGATAATTTCGCTGAAAATACCTCGAATTGTTGGCATTTAAAAGCTACAATTTCTGTTGTGAGTTTTATCAAGTGTTTTCGTAGAGGTGGTAAACCGTTAAACGTAATTCGTATTAAATGTTTATGTTTGAGGTACAAACGAAACTTATGAATGAACGAAGCGCAAAACGGGCAAAGAAAACTAAAAATATTCCGACGCACAATATTTATCCGAGGAAGGCTTAATTGCGGTGTTTAAAGCATTTCATATGATTTAGGGTTTTTATTGAAGTGTCCCATTTTTAAATTTTAATAAAGGTTCACCAACGTCGGTTTCGTTAAAAAGACCCTTTAAAAACGACCTTTTGGAAATTTAATTTAGCAAGAGATGTTCTTCTGTTTGTGTTAGGTAGTTACTGTGGTGTCAAGAATAACATAATTTTTTACGTATGTTAATGTTTACATGCGTGACTGTTCAGAATAAAGGAAATATCTTTGTTATTTGTAATTTCCGTCCTGTCCGTTGTTTTTGGAAGGAAACGATTTTTAATGAATAATTATATCATTAAATACATAAGTAAGTCGGTAGTAACTTTCCCTTGCTCTCTGTTGTGGGAGTTTTTTTCTGATTAATTTTCACAACGTCAATAATTCATACGACTTCATGAACCTGACAGCGTTGTGAGTTCATTTCCTGATATTTTGGCACTCAGAGTAGAATTTATAAAATTATTTCTGTCTTTTCGCGAAAAGTATCCTCTTCATTATTAAAATGTAATTCGGGCCACTTCTCCGTATTTAAAAATTATCTTTAAAATGAAGACTTGCTCCTTCGCTTTTTCCAATTTTCTCGGAACCATCTACGTAAAATGATGTGTAATCGAACATTAAGAAACACATATATATGCAGATTCAAACTATTTCCGTGCATTAGCATACAGAATGAATGCTGCGTCTACAGCAAAACTTTGTTTTAGATTGTGCGCTGCATATCGGGGCTCGGTTAACATACAGAATTGGATTTGGCGCACTGGTAGTTTTCCAAATATTACCGTTAATTACTTAATTAAAAAGTTCATATTCTTGTACCCCGAATTAAAGTGCGCACGTTAATATCGGTTATTAGTGCTATTCGGCACGACCGAAGAGTTTCGAACAAATTTTAAGTGATGCAATAATGCATTATAGGAGACATTAAACGCTCCACTTTGCAATTAGTGTTCGTAATCAATATTGATTGATAGTTTCTGAGGTATTAATAACCTAAACTTTATAAATTTCTAATTATCTAAGAATACATTCGTTGCATTAATTACTTATCAATGCAAATGACATCCCAAACCTTGCTGGTTATTAAATCCAAAATGCCCTTTCGTGCGAATTTTTGCAAAAGTAAACTTTAAGTTATAATACTTTACAATAAATAACTTGTCATATTTAGTAAGAAAAATTTGAGATTCTTATGAAACAAAACCCAGAACACGAGTCTATATTAGTCTGTCAGTTAATCTACATTCATAAATCACACTGTAGTTGTAGTATTGTTGTATCACAACGTATTAATTGCAGTATTTAGACTCAATTATAATCCATATAATTTCTGTGTATAGTTTAATGCAACCTCTGAATAATGCGATAAAATGAAAACGTCAATCTGGTTATATTAACAACCCTTTAAATACGTGTCTCGTGCGAATATTGTATTTCTAAAGCTATTGCTAATCGAATACTTTTGTTAGGATGTTTTAAGAAACAAATAGGATCGATGCTGAAAAGTTACCTTACCCAGATTACTTTTCCTACATGATTGCCCAGAAGCCAAGATGTTACAAGGGTCAGAATTTTACCCTGAGAAATAAAGGATACAAGTGTTCAAAATCGTCATTTACGTGATAACAGCAACTCGGGTTGGTAGATTGCAGTAACGTAATGGAATTTTCAGACAGATTCTTTAGAGAACTATTAAAAACAGGTCAAAAAAAATGGGTTAAAGGGAGGAAAGCTATGATAATATAAAGATACAGGGCGAAATTTAGCAAGCATGAATATAATAAAAAAAAACCGAAATCAAGGATAATCTGGTAAAATGTGCGAGAAATTTCCAATATCTGTGGGAAGATAACAAAGATATAATAAAATGGGGATTAAAGAGCCTAGAAAATACCCAGGGGATGCTAGGGGTTGTTTGGAAACTTGGAGGTTCCTTGAAAAAGTCCAAATTGTTTCAATGTTTTTGAAAGTTATAATAAAAACACAAGAAGAAATAGAAGATTTACTTCTGCGTAGTATAATCCTAGATACGATTATTTCTGCGTTGTGGTTGTTTCCTTGTAGGTTAATTTATAAATGAAGTTTCGAGGATGAGATTGCCTTTAATATACGCGTAACTACAGGAAGTATGATATTGATTACGATCGCTCACCATATTGCATTAGAATGATGTTCAATTAATTAGCTTGAGGTTTGCGAATTCGGAATTCAAAATTATTTACAGTCTGTGCTAGCGTAATAATGATTTTGTTATGCCGTACGCTTACGCTTGGAAGAATTCATATTAAATATTTGCAAAATAGAAATTACTCGTTAAATACGTTTCCTCAATTTGTAGACTTTTGCTAACAACCCATACAAAATATTAGCAGCATCGTTTACCTTACAAATATGTTCGTTTCTGAAGTCAACCTTTCAAATTACGGATTGTTGGAAGTTCTCGACATGACCTACTTTACTTCTTTTGCTATGAGTTCTGTCTGTCATAATTTAACATTTTTCGATAATTACTTCATTTCCAAGTCTTTTGTTTATTTCGTCCTTGTAGTAACGCGATACAATTTTCATTACGACAAAAATTACAAAGCGTTTTAATTAAGCCATTCGGTGGAAGTCGTGGAAAATTCATATCTATCTTTCCCACTTGCGTGAGAATAACAATAACAAAGCGGTTTTCATTTTACTAATTAATTATTATTAGCTGTATATTGAATCTTTGTTACGTCCTTGTCTGCCCTTTGTGGTTGGCACCGGTTGACCTTTAGGTCTTACGTACGGAAAAATGTAACAAAAATAAACTGCGCTGGGTGGAAATTAAACCTGGGCTGTTGAACAAATTGGGTACGCATAGAGATCCGTTTAGTATCGGTAATCTGCTAATCTGTAACCCATAATCTGTAAGTCACACACTTACCGAGAAGTTAGCGAGGTTACGCTTTTCGCTCGTTTTTAACATCCCTCTTCTTTCGAGGTACAAATTTTGACAGAAATTTCATACACCTAAAGCTATTAATTATGCAACCACAAAAAGGAAGAAACCATTTGGAAATTTTAGCAATAACTGAAAGTTTCAGAGAAACGTTTCATGCTACAAGAAAATTGGAAAATTTACTTTTACAAAATTCTAGTGCATTTTAGATTGAAAATGGATTGTATTGCCAGTCGAAAGATGCACTAAAGGTGGATAATCTGGAAAGGTCTGATGTTTTTAAAACTTACTGTTTTCCGGAAAGACTCCAAAATTTTCAGAAGTTAAATAAAAGCTACCGATTTTGCTGTTTTCTTTAAAATTATTGCCAGATTTTTTTGTAAAATAAATTAATAAAAGCAGGTTGAATATGTCAAATGAGCTTTAAATAAAAACGGTTTTTCATATTAAAATTTTTCTTTTGGTTTTTAATAACCATCCTTTGAATAAAGGTACGCCTTACATAATTTTATAGGGCAGGTCATTCATCCCTCTTTCTTTACACGACCATTAATCAATAATTTAATGCATAACCCTGCGAACCACTTTAGCAATCGAATATCCACACATTTTTTAACAACTTTTCTAAAGACGAACAATTTGAAACGCTTCTAAGGTTTTTAATGAGGCTTCGAGCTTTTCTTATACAAAATCCGTTTAAAAATAAACTTTTTCCCCATAAGGTTTAAGGTTCCATTTTAAAATTTTTTAAAAACCTTCTACAAATGTATTTTTATAAATGTTAATTTAGAAACAAAATTATAAAATCTATTTCAAGCTTTTGTTGTTTTTTCATTTTGAACATGATATGTAAGTCGACGAATCTTGAATTAAGCGTCTTCTGGTGGAGACAGCTCAGAATACGGTCCTATTTCGCTACAAAAGGAATATTTATCGGGTGATAAAAATAGATGCTTTGAAATGGCAAGTAAAAAAGTATGTTTTCACTGATGTTTTACGTGATCATGGCACGTGTGCTTTAAAATGTTTTTTTTGCATCAAGGCCAGGATTATTAATTAAGAAGGGCTTTTTATTTGTTTAATTTTGAAAGTTTTGGATTTGGTAGCCTGATCTGATCAGACAATTCCTTTAGTTGACCGTTAATTATGGGCAAGTTTCTATATCCGTACCTCATTTATTTTAATTTATTTACTTAGATGTTACAATATTAATGAGGTATTTAATGACAGTTAATCGAAAATTCTCTCATGTAGTTAATAAACAGTTCTACGTAATTGATTATGTTTAATTACCTTTGTGTTAAGTATTTGTCCAAATAGATATTTTAGTACATGATTGACAAAGTGCTTGTTAAACTAATAATTCCGCAATTAACTAAAAGCAGATGTGTTCAGAATATTAGACTCAAAGCTAATTTATGAATTTTATTTACGAGGGTCGTTTCAAAAGTAAGGTAAAGGACGCAGAGATGATAGCACACCATGATCAAAATCGATGTACGGCCGATAAGTTTGATCTTTCAAACGAGCCCTTGCCGAGTTTCAGTTCAGTGCATTGTGAGGTTGTTATTTGGTCACGTGAAGCGAAAATGATGCACAGAAAAGAGATTCGTGCCGTGATGGATAAAATCCATAAACTTAGGTTCGAGTTATTGGATCATCCGCCCTACTCACCCAATTTAGCCCCGTCTGACTTCCATTTGTTCCCGAACTTCAAAAGATGGCTCGGAGGACAACGATTTTCCGACAACAATGAAGTGGTTGATATTGTGAACGGCTATTTTGCAGATAAAAACGGTATCATGGCTTTAGAACATCGTTGGGGAAAATGTGTCGAGCCTGAAATCCATATGGGTTCCCATTGGTTCTTTCATTTCTCAAATACGACTTAGTGTTTGGCTTTAATTTCAATGTAAGAGAACCAAAGTGCGCATATAAGGAGTACGTCAAGCCCCTTCCTTTTTTTTGTGCAACATAGAGAGAAGCGCCTCCCCCTTGGTTTTTTATCAAACTTGCTTGCTTTCTTAAAAACAGTTTACCGTAATGGGTGTATATACAGGGTGTGTATAAATTGGCGAAAGAACTACACGTGGTGACGTTGGTCAGAAAATTCTGTGTCGAAAATCTTACCACCAAAATATTGTACCATGCTTCCTGGGTACGCACGGGACCTTCAAAGTTTGAAAATAATAAGTATTTTAATTCATTATCTGTTGACAGAAAGAGCTGCAAATTAGAAAAGAAGAATTGTAAAAATTATTTTTTCATAGATGTTGCTTTTCAGCCCCAAAAGCGTGTTTTGAACATTTCTTCGTTAACTTATTATTATAAAAAATACATATGGCAACATTCACGGAGTATTTTGGAAAATTTAATTCCACAATTTGAGAAAATGTGCGGCGATCAACATTTTTTTTGTGATCTACAATGTGTTTTATTTATTTTTACCTAACCCTTGCACAAAATTATTGGCTATTTGTTTAGTGTATTGGTTAGAATTTGACGCCTTGGAAAAATCCGGATTCAGCAAGAGCGCCGAGAATCGAAAAAGTTTGGGAACCATTGGCTTACGCATTACTTCAAGGGAGGGCTATTCTAACTTATATAATTCTAAAGTGTGTTGGTGTTACTTATTCCCACTGCGTATTCTAAGGGTTTTCTTGATTTCTTCTTTCTTCTGCCTCCTTTGTGCCGATCATCTTTTTCTCTCAGACCTCTAACTATCGTGTTCCAGTCCTTTCTGCTCCTTAGCATGATTCTAACTATGTTGTCTCTTGTCAGACGTTCATCTGTTTCCGCTTCCATAACCAATCTTTCGCTTGTCCATCTCGGGCAGTGGAAGACAGTATTTTCTGCCGTATCTCTTTCCTCGCAGTAGACGCATTCCTTCGACTCAGCAAGATGGAAGCGTTTCAAGTACTCGCCAAAACAGCCGTGTCCGCTTAGAAACTGTGCAGTGTGGTACTCAACTTCGCCATATTTTCTATTCGCCCACATTCGTATGTCCGGTATAGTTGTTTGGCCCATTTTGCCTTTGCCTCCAGCCTTTGCCATTTTTCCTGCCATTTATTGATTATTTCTGCTTTTATATGTGTCTTTATTAGGCCCTCTTCTTTGTTGTACATACGTTCCCTTTCAACTGCTAATAGTTCTATGGGTGGTACTCCTTGGAGTGCTTCTAGCGACGTGGTGCGGTAAGCTCTGCATATTCTCAGCAAAGTTATCCCCATTGCTTGGATTCAGGTAGCTGCACCATAAGGTATTATTGAGTACACCACAGATGCTAAGATCTTTCTTCCGCTGCTCCGTGATTCTCCTAGGTTAGGCATTATCCTGGATAATTGGGTCGCTGTTTTTTCTGCATTCTTTGTAATATACTCAATATGGTTGGTCATTCTGGTGTTAGATCCCCAAGTATTTTATGGCTTTAGCTAGTTTTACCTCTATGCCATCTACTTCGACAGTTAATTCTCTTATCGTTCTTCTGGCTACTAGCAGCACCGCTTCTGTTTTTTGGGGCGCCAGCTTAAGCTTCTTTCTCCATATCTCGTTTTGGATTCTTGTTACTGCCGTGTTTATTTTATTTTGTAGCTCTGTTGCTGTTCTCCCACATGCTACTACGGCGAGGTCGTCGGCGTAACCGATCAATACAACATCCTTTAGCATTTCCATTCTCAAGATGCTATCGAAATGTATGTTCCATAGCAAGGAACCAATTGTGGGACCCCACACGTCACTTCTATCTCAAGTTCTTGGACCACTTTCATCTTCCTGTTCGTAAAATAGCTACAGATCAATTTTATCAAATAAGTCGATAGCGTTTTATGATTCAGTTCCTTTATGATTCCTTCCTATGTCGCGCTGTTGAAGGCGTTTTGAATGTCAAGTATGACCATAGCGCAAAACTGCCTTGTTCTGAGGTCTTCCGTGTTTGCCTCTCTTGCAATGTTCTTCGCTGTTTCTATAGCATCTACTATAGAGCGGGCTTTCCCTAATCCAAATTGTAGCTCTGCTAGTCCCCCTTTCTGCTCAATCCCTTCTTCCAGTCTTTGGCTTATGAGCTTTTCAAACAATTTCCCGACAGCGGCCTATATGTTTGTGTTCCACTTCCGGCTTTTTTTTGCTTTTCTAGTTGCACTAATTTTGACTCTTTCCACATTTCTGGAAATTCTCTCCTATTTAGAAGACCGTTATATACCTCCAGGCAGTATTGGGGTTGTCTCATCACAACTATTTTTACCAGTTCTGCTTGGATGGTATCCGGGCCAGGTGCTTTCTCGGATTTAAATTTACTAGCCGCTCTTAGCAGTTCATCCTCTGTAAATCTTATTGGGTTATCCTACAGGTAAGCCGCTCAATTCAATTTCACATTGAGGTTAGGGTTCTATTGGGAACAGATTTTTTGCTTCTTCAACTATCTGTTCTTCAGCAAGTTCTATTTGCGGTTTGATATTAAATTTCTTACATACTATCCGGCATCCCTCTCCTCATACGTTCTGATCGATTTCTTCTGCCTCCAAAATAGCGTTTCTGAGGGTCTTTTTGTGCTCATGGTATTCCATGCGTTGCTTTCGTTCTTCTTCGGTTGCATCCGGCTTTCCATTTATCCTCGTCATTTTCTTTCTTCTGCTTAAACATTCCTTCCTTAGGGCTGCGAATTGGTCATTCCACCAATATATTTGTCGCCTATTAGGTCGCAATGTCCTTTTCGGAAGTGTTTGGTCACACGTATTTTAAATTTGTTTGATAAAATTTTCTGTGTTGCTGCTTCTTGTTTTCTTTTTTGTTTGTCAATATTTTGATCCCACTTAATGTTGAATTGTTGCAGCGTTTCTGGTATAAGCTTCCAGCCTGTAGGTTTCTCGCAACGTTTTATGTCCGCTTAAGTATTATCTTTGATTTCGTAGCATATGTACTGGTGATCACCCAAGTTTTCTAGGTCCATTACTCTCCATATAAGTATTTTATTGCTTATACTGGAAGTGGGTGTATTAATCATATATGGACCAGCAATAGCTAGTATAATACACCGATCAGACCAACAGATATTTTATTTTATATTTGCTGTAAACGTTTAGAAAATAACTGACATTTTGAACACTTCAATGGCTTTTTCAGATGAGCTCAGTTAATAATAAACATTTCTTTTTCGTTTAGTTGTAGGAATTTTGAAACACCGCACGTAGTTGAATGCCTACTTGAACCTTTATCAAAACAGTAAATGAACTGACTGCTTCCTAGAATAGTAGAAAAGAGGGAGACATAGAATAATATCTGCATTAGATATTATACAGGGTCCGGCAAAAAGCACTGAGTATTTTATACCTTGAATAAAAATTAAACCAATTAAGTTACAAATAAGCCATTATTTTTAAGTAAAAGGAGAGATTTTACGATGTTGTTGGTAGTCATGTTACCAAAATGGAAATTTTGGGAGAAAGTTTTCCGTACATGTTAATTTCACTAAATGATACCTTGGGAGGCCCATCCTGCTCTGCTGATATTTCTGTGTCCGATTTTTTTCTGGTGGGGTTTTAAGAATATCAGGTATATTAATATAAACCAGAAACTTTAAAAGACTGGAGGAGGATCACAGAAGATAAAATTTGTGATATCCATCAAAAGGTATTTTGTGATTTGTTTGCAAATTTCATCTCCCGAGAATGAGAGTCATAGAAATACTGTCTTTGGACATTTTGACTCTTATGTTTACGATTTTGTACACATAATTCGTCTAAGTGAAATAAATAAAAAGTTATTATATACATTAAAACTGTCCAGTATTGTTTGCCCCATCCTGTACAAATAGGTTAAAGTGTTGGGAAATATACCTAGTATTTTGTACCTAAAATTGTATTTAACAAACTTTTAATAGAAACACCTTCGCCTCAAACAAATTTTTATGCAGTATATCATAGAAATAAATCAGTAACGTCTTGAGACAGGGTCTGATTTTATGATATTAATGCTTGACCCATAATTTGCTATCTGTGATTTTAATAAATGGTTGCTTGCGCTTATTGCAACTCCTTTAAATAACACCAAACACTACATTCTACATCCTACGGTGGCTAATATTTATTAGGTTCGAAGGTCGTGTCCATTATTCTTGTAAACTCTACTGAACCAAAACTTTTACCTAGTTTACCTAGTTAAATAACAGTATGAAGTCAGTATGATTGGGAATTACTATTCTGCTTTGTTCTTAGTTAGTTAGGTAAATTTGTTTGAACGTAGATTATGTGAATTACTAAAACAAATGTGCACGGCGTTTATAAAAATTATAAACGTAGACATACAAATTTGAATAAGTTAGTGATTGGGCTATTGGAGAGAAGTGCATTTCTATTTGCTATTCGTATCAAACAATCATGTATATCTATTATACGTGGCTCTCATCGCATCGACCTGAAGGTCCGATACTTGTTGGGTTTTCTGCACTTTTACCTTGTAGCAGTAGCGATCTCGTTTCATGTTCTTTAATATGTCGTTAGATATGCTTTCAGTCTTTTATACCTTCAATAAATCCGCTTTTGTCTGAGAATGTATAACATTTTTGGAAACACACGTGACATTTCGAACGATTTCCAGAAGATGATGCATGGCAAAGCCCTTTGCGACGAAGTCAAAAGTATCACAAAATGTTTGAAAAATATTTAATTCTGGTTTAAACATTTATTAAAGATGAATTCATGCAAGTAACATTAATAGCCATTCGTACAAGAATTCAAGGATATTAGGATTTACTGAAGGAATTAATAATGCAAAGTTTTTAAAAATATATTACAAGGAATAAGTTGTCAGTGTTAAACGTATTATTAATAACAATAAATTGCTAAATCCACTGAGTCTAATAAATCCGAACACACTGTACTTATTTGCAGATTAATCAGCGGAATTTATTATTTGTAAAACCCTATGATTTTAAGGTACATACATATAACTACATACATACAAATGTGAATCTTTGTATAAAGAATTTTATCAAATAATTTTTAAATTGATGGCTACCATTGAAAAGATGAGTAAACCGACTCAAGTAACACGTGCGCTGTGCTTACTTCACACCTGTGCCAAACGAATACGATTGGTTAAGCGCTGTAAACGTCACACCACTTCCATTACGAAAATACATCGCGAATGCGCTGCCCCATCAAAGCCCGGTTATAGAATGTAATTATTGTAACAACAAATTGGCGAATTCGTCAATATTTTTGCGGTTTTGTTTAAGTAAGACTAAAATTCTAATTATTACGATAAGAGTGCTTGTGACTTGTGACGTGAAATGGGACTTTTGGTTCCTGGTTTTGAAGAGATTTTACCGATTTCTGCTGTTGAAAAGGTAGGAAAGTTTATGAGTCGTTCTTGCTGTGCATGACAAAATGGCTGCCATGGTAGTTTCATTGTTTGTTGGGTTTTATTTAATGTAAATATACCAAACGAAGATGATTTTGTTGAAACATTAAAATCTAGCTAGATCGTTTTGATAATATTTTTAAAGATTTTCCTCTCATTTTATACTTCAAGCTATGAGTTAAATGTGCTTCTAATATAAAATAATCACTTTAACCTCTTCGGTATGGATTTGTTTATGGCAATTGGCAAAGAAAATTATTTGTAATGTCAGAAGTTAGAAATTTTCCATGCTTCCAAATGACCAAATAACTGAAATATTGAACAGCTTAAGGCTTGTTTCTTACAATTTAAAATATAATCCCAGGTTTCGTTATTATTTTAACAGTTAACAAATACAAGTTGAGGTAACACTTGCACCTTAGGTAAGCCTTTACGGCTTACGGCTATAATAACTTAACATGATTGATTTACTAATATAAACCTTATTGACTATCAACAGACTGGTTTGGTTTTTACAGTTGCAAATCGTTTTTTAGAGCTTTTTATGTAGTGGGTGTGATAACAATAGAGAAAATAACGTGTAACGCGTAGGGCTTTTATTTGTTATTCTAGAAGGAAACTAAGAATCTCTACGCTTAAAAGGGAGAAAATTATTATGTTCGTTCTTTCTTTCTGTGCATATCAAAATGGCTTCCATGTACTTTGACTCCATTTGATAGGTTTTCCTTTGAATTTATAAAAGACACCCGTTGTAAGAGATTTTTGAAGGTGGTTAACTTTTTCTTAGACCTGAGCTTTTATGTAAATTTCTGTACAGCTTCTTGGCTAAATCTTAGGATAGAAATTTTTCTATTTAATCTTCACTTTTTATTTTATTTGCAGTCGGACGTAATTTTTAGTAAAACTAATAAAGCTGGAGATTTTTGTTTTTAATTGTTTTAGTTAAGCTTTTTAAACTTGGCATTTCTGTAAGATAAAATGAGGACTTTCTAAGTGTTTCAATTAAAATTGAAATCAGTATAGTACAGAATAATTTAATTAGATGAATAGTGCAATTTAAATTGCAATACAAATAAGACAGATTTTTGACACGTTTATAATATTTCCGATTATGTAGAATTGCAGAGGTTTCCCATCATTCGAGATTTTCAAGGAATTTCCTAAAAAAAATCTGGGAAATCTACAGTTTCCAATACATGGAAGCAAACCAAGTATTCTGACAATATTTTGAACTGTGGAGATACTACTTTCCGGTTCTCCAGAATTTCGAATGTTTCCCGTAATTCGAGATTTTCTCGGAGTTCTAAAAAATTCGAACAACTCCAAAAAATAGGCTGAAAAATATACCAGTTTCCAACACAGTACAGTAAAGCACAAGTTTTAAAGATTTTTTAAGGTTTTAAAATATTTCCGTCTACCCGGAATATCGAAAGCTTTCCGTTATTCTAAATTTTCCATGTTTTTAAAAAATCTGGATAACTGCGGGAAATTTTGAAAAATACTGCAGGCTCCAACCCTGAGCAGCAAATCAAGTATTAGAGATTTTTGATGGTTTTAAGATAATTCCGGTGGTCCAGACTTTCTGAAGTTTCCAGTAATTTCAGATTTTCCGGAAGTTTTCCAAACATACGGGCAACTCCGGGAAGTACATAGATTGAAAAATACTAGTTTGCGGCACAGGGGAGCGAATTAAGTATTTCGACAAGTTTTTAACTTGTTTAATGCTATTACAATATATTGCTAGAAATTCCTCATTCGAAATTTTTCAGGAGTTTTTGGAAAAATTTGTACAATTCCGAGAAATTTGGGAAAATACCGTAAAATGGGGTGAATACTTGAACACAAACAGTTTTCAACTTTGAACGTAAATATCCATCAGTATTATGAGACATTTATGTAATTGAAACTTAGCTAGGTTTCTGGGCCTTGCAGTCCTCTTTAAGCCTGCATCGTTTTTTCCTTTAATTCCTAACATTAAATAAAAAAAAAAATAAAATCATGCTCTTTCTATTCACCCTATCGAAAGGGGTGAATAGAAACAGTTGTTGTTTTCCATGCTTGTTTTTATTTGACACCTTGCTGGGTGGGTTATTGTATTGTCATAGTATTGTTGAAGAAATTTAATTTTGTAATTAACAAGTGTTAGAGGAAAAATTACAAAATAGGTACCTAATTAAAAACTTTCTGAAAAAAAAAAACAAAATGAGAAAGAATTAGTGAGTTGAAGCTTGTCCAGTTAGTACACCAAGATCGTCAGCAAAACTGATCTTGTGTCTTGAACGAGAGGAAGACTTAGAGGTGTCAACAGATGGCATCAGCTTCTTGATGATGTCTTCTCTGTTAAAAAGGTCTCTACATCAGTTGCTGTAAATGTATTAGTATTAGGAGACTTTTTGTAAAAAATGTCAACATAACCGTCGTTTTGAAGCTCAATTACTTTGGCAATGTACATTCTGTATACCTTTTTCGTTTTTCTATAAACTTTGTTGACTTAAAAAGCATCAGGAAGAAGACAACTGTTGGTTTCTTGAAAGTCGCTTACAACATAATCAAGCTCTTCGGAAGTGGTAGACAAAATGGGATCTGGGTCACTGTCTAGAATGGAATAGTTTGCATCTTCTTCTGTTGATAATTGATGGGCAGATCTTTTACTTGTCTTTTTGGTAGGAGCACTTAATTTTCGATTATTGGTATTGGCATTGATAGTGCTTGTAGCAGATGTGCTGAGCTTATGTTGCTCTGGATCCTCTGGCATTGCAATATCTGTCACAGGCACACTCTTTCCAGGCTCAACAGTTACTTTCAATCTCTTTTTGTGTTTCTGATTGTCTCAAAACTTTCAAAAGTTCCTTGAAGGTTTCATCAGTAGCTGGAGATGCCGGTACTGATGCCGAAGCTGCGGCTTGTGGTGTTTGAGATTGGTTGGATTTGCTAGAGACATCAGTTGAAGGTAGCATCTTCAAGACTTGTTGATGATCCAAAGGCACAATACCGCATTTCCTAAACCCAGAAATAATATTTTCTGCTTTGAGTATTTCACACAGTTTGCTTAACAAACTAGAAAACTTGTTTTCTGGTATAGAAGGTTCATTTCGGCCAGGTCCTTTTCTCCAATCTTTTCATGGGCCGAACACAGATTAGTTTCGTCGTAATTAACAATATGTGATGGAGGAACTTGTTTAAGTTCTGACTCTAGATTATAGCCTGCCAAAGTATTCATTTATCGTGTCTGGGGTGATAGATGCTCTTGTCCTTTTGGTGTTTTGACATATCAAAGAGTAAACAAAATCCCGACCAGGCATATTGTCTTTGAATTTTTTGGCTGTCCTGCCCTGACGATCAAGTGATTCTTTTACCAAAATTCTTAAAGTCCATGAATCAATAGGATAAACCCCAGTCAGCGCAAATAACAAGACGACTCACTAGTGTTTTTTCGTCTTCTTCGGTCAAAGCGGTTTGTCCCCCTTTTTCTTTATCCGATCACCCTTTATGTGATGTCTATACAGGACACTGTAGTGGATGTTACATTTCTTTGCTGCATTTCGAAGACTGAGGCCATTATCTATGTCTGCAACTGCTTTCTTTAGGTCCTCTGGAGAATGCTTTTTGTTCAGATTGAGACGTTTATAACTCCGTGGCATGCTGAAAAATTACCGTTTCTATTCACTCCACATATCCCAAATATATGACATAATCTCAATAAACTATTGTTACAAAAAAACCAAATAGTTTCTTATAGATACTTAAGTATAAGAAATAATGTATTGACACTGCATGAGTCAATATAGTTTAGTACTTACATGTAAAGTTTTGGAATCGACAAAAATACTGCAGAAACAAAACAAACTTTCACTTCCTATGAATCCAACTCCCAGTGCTGCCAACCTCAGAAACCAATATTTTCCTTCAAATTTACAGTTTGGCTAACCCATGTCCAAAAAGTTACCTTTGTACCATTAGTTTTAACCTGTATCAAATAACATCAAACCTTTTTGGAAGTTTTGCTGCTTTTCACCCCATTTTACGGTACACAGAGAAGAAAACTAAGTATCCGACGAGGTTTAAAGATTTCTGATCCTTTTATAATATTTCTGACTGTCCGAAATTTCGAAATTCCGGGAATTAAATTGAAAAATATTTCACTTTGCAACGAGGGGAGAAAATCAAGTAGGTATTTCAACAAATTTTAAAGGTTTTTTGACGCTTTTACAATAGTTCCAGTTGTCCGGATTTCCAAAACTGTTTTCGGGGTTTTCGAAAAAAAAAATAGACAATTTCGGGAAATTTTGAAAATACTACAATTTATGCATAAATTCTATTTACATGAAGTTTCGGAAGCAAAATTATGTTGAAATGCCTGCAAATTAGTTTATTTTTTGTAATTTTACAACTGTGCAATTTCGATTAAACTTAAATTTACTGCACAATCTGCAGTACTTGCTAAGATAATCCTAGCTATGTTAATTCTTGGCAACCACATTTTAGCAACTAAAAATCAGATTTGTTTTATTGTTGAGCTTCTGAAAACAATATTAAAAGCGTATTTGCGGCAAATAAAATAAATATTTATTTAACAAAGTATTCGAATAACCCAGGATAGAAAACTTGCTCGATGATACTCAAATGACCCAGCTCGATAATAAAAAGAACACTACATCAGCTTTTGATAACGCATACTAAAAAGGGAATTTTTTAAAAAGTTTTATTCAAGACAGGTCGTATTAATAAAGCGTATTTCGGTAAAAAAATGAATACATTTTTATTATTCGTGCAAGAGGAAAAGACTGGTAAATTTTTTGTTGTAGAACGAAAATAAAGAACTAAACAAACGTGGGATAAAGCTCTGTCGAAAATAAATTGCCCAAGATAATTTAATTCCATTATAATATTTCTTTGAGTGAAATAAAAATGTGCCGTAATGATAAAATTGACGTAATTTAATTGTTCGGGGGATTTTGAAAATATTTGCTTTAAGTGATAGAAAAAGTTAAACAGGCCGTTGTTGTTCACGGTTTGATGTTATTACGCGAACAAAATATGCTGACAACGCTCTGACGTTTATGTTTTTGTTTATCTCTGAACTGATTTTCATGAATTTTTCCTTAAAATGTGTATTAAAAATAAACCGGGTTATTTCGGTCCAATTGCGAATAATTTAAAGCTCGCGTCCTTTTATATCACATTTTTAATAACATGAATGGCTTTTATTACTAAACTGTTAAAACTTTAAAAGACTTAAATTAATCCAGATTAGATTCCAGCATTGATTAAATAACTGTGCGTTTTATTACCTTGCCCCAAATAAGAAAAATGTTAAACCTTCGGTTGTAGAAATCTGAGTATTTAAATTTAAATGCCCATTATTAAAGGAAACTTTTTAAGGAACAATACCCATTTAAAATTTCATGCGTACTTGAAATCTATGCGTGTTACGTTAATTATCATTAAAAGGAGAGCAACTGTCGGAACGGATTAGTAGATTATTATCGTTTATTTTACCTTTCAGAACGAGTTTAGGTTTTATGATAAATCGATTATTTATTCTCACTTTTTAATCCATTTCTTCTGTCAACACAATATGGATGGAAAATAATTAGTTTCCCAAGTATTTAAATTTAGAGATATCAAAAGAGAGACTTGTAAGACAAGGAAGATTAATCTTGGGGAAGACTCACACTTCAATTTCCTGTTTATCACGTTGTTCCTATTAACTGTGCGTGCAGATAATTTGAAAATTTCGAACTTGCCAAGTTTATGTGATTAGAACGTCAACAAAATATTTCAGGATATTCGCTTCGTACTGAAAACATATTTCATTCGGTTTCTTATAAGATGTAAAACACACTTCAACTTTTAAATATTCTTTTGATTATGGCCGATTAAGTAATAACTACCTAATTTTGGAAGAAGGGAAATTAATTATCAGTCATTTTGGCTTTATATGTGGAACGCAGCAAACGTTGTTGATTTTTATTATTTTGGGTGAAAGTACAATATAGGAAGGAGTTGTCAAGCTCACGGTGTAGCAGAAGCTACAGCAATTAGACAAGGAAATGGCATAATCATAATAAGCGAACGTAATCTGAAACGAATAAGAAAGGAAGGGCCGTGGATTACAGACAAAACCCTAAAATCAGAGTCGAAAGCAGAAAAAACAGAAAGGGTCACTGCGTCTGGGGCGGAGGCTGTAAAATCGTCACGAAGAAAATAGGACTAAAGCCGATGAGAATGCCGGAAGAAATAACCGACGAGGTCATCAGAACACTGTTCCCGAAGCAGGGAGATATAATCTGGTTGCCGGAAGAAGGTGAGGAAGATAATGTCCCGGAAGTCCCAACAAGAGAAATAGTGAAGGCCGCAAACAGAATGAGGAATGGCAGGGCACCGGGACTGGACGGAGTCCCCGCTAAAGCAGTGGAACAACCGAACCTGATAGCCAGGGAAATAAATATATTCCGGAAAGCGAGAGTAGTGCTCATTAAGAATCCTAACAGAAAAGAAGAAGAACCAAATGCATATGGACCCCTGTGTCTATTAGACACAATGGGCAAGCTCCTAGAGCATGTAATCGCTGAAAGACTAACAGTGGCACTGGAAGATACTGGAAACATGTCGACCTGGCGTCGGTGATTGTATGAAAGATCGAGAAAGAATTAGTTGACACAGGCAACGAAGTGTTGAGCAAGTACACAATTGGATGCGAAATAACGAACTGGACCTAGAGAAGCCAGAGGCCGTCCTCCTCATACGGAGAAAAAAGATAAAAACCGAAATTAAATTCGAGATATTACGGATATTACACCAAGAGACAGTGTGAAATACTTGGGAGTTACGCTTGAAAAAAGGCTAAATTACCACGAATACCTGCAAAACGTAATAGAAAAAGCCAAGAAAGTAGCATCAAATCTGGCGAATTATGGAGGCGCAGGAGAAAGGAAAAGAAGACTCCTTTATGCGGTCGTCGACCCAATAGTCCTATACGCAAGCCCGTTATGGGGAAAAACGCTTACAACACAACGTAATTAGTGCATAGCATGCAAAGGATATTGGCTATCAGGATATTTAGGGGAAACAAGACAAGAAGTATGATACTAGCGAGAGTCATTCCAATAGAACTTCTGATTCAGGAAAGAGAAGAGCTGCGAAGAGGTACAGGCAGGACAAAGAAGGAAGTGTGGGAGGAAACACTGCACCGATGGCAAGAAATGATGCGGCAAACTCAGAAGAGTCAGTGGACGCACGCCTTACTTCCGAACATCAATAGATAGATAACCAGAACAGAATGAGAAACCGACCACCACATCACACAAGTGATCAGCGGCCATGGATGCTTCATGAAGTATCTAAATAAATTTAAACTCAGAGCATAGCCACATTGTATGTACTGCGACATGGAAGATGACGCGGAACATACAATGTTTTGGTGTCCTAGGTGGCAGGAAGAAAGACAGGCCATGGAGGACTCATTGGGAATACCGATACGCAGTGACAACATTTTAGAAGTTTTGACGGAAAACGGCCCAAACTGGGAAATCATAGGCGAGACAATGAGAAAAATAATGAAGAAGAAAGAAAAAGATGAGAGACTAAGGAAACATCATTTCACCAAAATGTGAAGTTGCCTCATCGCTTGAAGTAATGCCGCGCATCCCGAGCGATGTTTATACTAGGCGAAAGGGGGGTTAGCCCGTGGAAATCCGGCACTCCCTACTGGTTCGGGCCAGTGGGGATCTTTTCGAAGATTTTTCCCCTCCTTCGTTAAAAAAAAAGGTGAAAGTACAAAAGCACCCTTCGTTGCTGTGATGAACTAGTTAAAAGGTTTACCCTAAATAAAATATTCTGTAGAATCCCAAGGGATCGATAAATGAACATACACGTTAAATGAATTACTCGGACGTTTAAAGTTTAAATGTTTGTTTTTAAATTTTACACGCAAAACCTTAAAATTTAATTAGACATTTATTTTTCACTGAGTATAGCCTTAAATTTTTACATTTTCGAAGTGAATCTTTCTATTTTTTATTTTGTTTTAAAAAAAATGTTAATTTGCGTCTTTAGAAGCTGAAAATCTGCGTTTTCCATGTATTAAATTAGGTAGATTTTAGCAAAACTGCCCTAGAAAACTAATTTAATTAAAGAATTGGATTTTGATTATTCTCATGTTGTTCTTTTGATATTCATGGAAAATTTGAGTGAAAACTGGGTATCCGCATTTATTTCGCATTAAAAAATTAATTTCGTCTAAATTCTTTTGATCATTCTGAAGGAAATAGAATATTATTGTTACAAAGAACATTCGAAATTTATCAAGCTTTTTTTCTGCACTGAAACGATGCAAATCAAATTGTTTCAAATACGTTAAAAGTGAAAGCTCAGTAATGTTTAAATTCTACGAGCTAGGTCGTTAGGATACGGGACAGTATCAGTGTAGACAATCCTCATAAATGAATTTTATATAGACTTCCCCTTTGCGTTGAAATTTCCTTTAAAGTGTGTAGAAAAATTTGACTGCTTTTAAATATTTGAAGGGAATAAAAAAATAGTTATTGTTGCAAGGTTGTTAACAAGCGAATTACCTTAAAAATTCTGCGGCTTTTATTACATTCCTAAAGCAAGCAACAAAAAGGCAAAAACATTAGGTACTTCTGAACAATTTATGCCTCTGGGCTACACTTTGCTCTGTTAGGGAAGACCTTTTTTAATAAGTTATGAATCTGCAACGAAGCAAACGGCCTGAACTTAGTCCTTTGTAGCCACCATAAATGAATCTTTGAAGGTCGCTAAATACGACCAAGAATTATACATTCGCAGATCTTTCATATTACGTCGTTTGTGAGTGTCAACTGATTTGTTGATGAACTTCCGAATTATTCTTATTTTCTGACTAAATACGAGTCCGGTGCAATTTAAGTTTGGGGGAAATATTAAGGCATCATCGTAAACATACCCTCTAACTTACTAAAGCAGTAATAGCTAGGTCGTCCCTTGGGCCCCGAATACCTTGACCATATTTTTTCTTAATTAGCTATATGTAGGTTACAGGTTACAAAACGTAATAAAAAGGATGCCGGAGTTAGTAGCTTCAATATTACAAGTTCTTCTAAATATTGCGGCAGTATTCTGGTTACAGTTTATGTACACGCGAATACTATTTTTGATTTATGACTTTAAACGTGGTTGTTCCATACATTACTTTCCAGGCTTTCGTATTGGTAAACTTATTCAGTTTTCATTTTGTTTTTAAAGTGTTTTTGAATTTCTCTGTAGATTCCCTCTTGCGTTCTGTTTTAAACTTTGGATTATCAAATTTATGACTATGTAAATTTTTACCTTCCTGGAACGTTGCCATTCAGACTTGAATTTGCGGTAAATCCAACAATTTTCTTATATCCGTATTTAATCTGGTCTTATATGTAATACGATAAATTTTATATACATAATGGCCGTTGCCAGAGATTTTAAAAGTTAATTAACTAACTCGGAAAACAGCCAATACGACTGAAAAGCTATCCTTCGATAACCATAACTTGATATCAAGCTTTTAGGTTTTATTGCTCATCTGTAGAAGTTTTATATTTAGTTATCATCAATTTACGATAAAACGCTGTTGTTTACTGTAAAGCGTGGAATGCAAAATTATATACCCATAAAACGGAAAATAAATAAAGCCGGTTTTTTATAACCCATGCTACAATACTTATAAACCGTGCGTTTTTACAGTTTACCTTTAATATATTTTTTGCAATTTTTTATAGCCGCCACCGGATAAAAAGTAAGCACCTTTGCTTCGAATCTATATAGCTATTTTTTTATATATCTCATGGTTATGCATATAATAGATACATTCTCATGCATATAAATTAAAGCTTTAGATTAACTTTGCTAGAAGCGTTGAGCTTAAACATTGCGAAAATTGTTTAGGAACATCATACAACACTACATTTTAAGTCTAGAAATTATGAATAATCTGACAATATAAAACTGTACCGAAGCGTGAAGGTGAACAAAAACTCTTGTACAATTACATTTATCCAATTTACAGAGCCACCAACCAATCCATAAATTAATTTAAAAAAATTCTAATCACTTCAAAAATTAATTACCTATTGAAAATATTTAAAAAATCTACGTAGAACTTGAAAATTTAATCGAGTTAAATTTCTAAAAGAAAAAGATGAAAAACACAATAATTATGAGTATGGTTCGTGCTCCGAGCTTGCAAATTTTACCTCCCTTAATAATTATAAACTTGTGTAGATAACACTTTAAAGAACGATTTACTTAATCCGTTTTAAGTTTTTGTGAAACCTCAAGGGCCTTAGGAAATGAAACTCCAAAAAGGAAATAAGAAAGTTTGCAATACTTGTTTCGTTGCAGCATCGAAGGAGATATCGTTAAAATACCGCTTTAAAATTTCGTAAATTAAGAGCAAATTTTACGGTGACGAAACAAAATATTCAAAATTTAACAGCGCTGTATTTTCATTATTTAAATGTTCATGTTGAAATTATATTTTCAGAAGGAGAATAACAAATTAAGTAATTAAATTTAAAGACAGTGTTAGTAAAGAAACGGTTCAAGTTTTATAAATAGTATTGAAGACGTAGATTTAAAATTATTTAGAAGCGTAGATTTAAAATGATAATAGTAATCAGGGTGGAACGATAGACGTGAAAAATTAAGGGGAAAATTCGATTGTTTCTCTAATTAACAAATGAACCTTGCTCGACATGCGAGAAAATTCTTGAATTATTGATTCGGAAGTCTAAATACAGCGTATTCCATTATGAATTAAAGGAATCACAATAATATTCTGTACAACTGCAAAAAGTAGATTAATTATTATTTAATTAATGCCGAGTGTCTTAACGGTTTGTTTAATTTTAGCTACAAATGCTTCTTCAGCTGAATGTGATAGAATTATTTAATGCTGGTGTATAATGTAATTTAATGTAACAAAACGTATTAAATTAAAGTTGGTTGTTTCTTCACACTTCGAAACAAAAATAAACACCCACATAAATATGCAAGGGTTAAAGGTAAAGCTGAATTTAATTACGAAAGTGGAAATTTATACCATTCAAATTTATTGCCCGATTCACAGAAAATTAAATTATAATTTCAAAATTTTTGACACGATTTATTTATCATAGTGAAGGTCGTGTGTCTCCGTTTGGTTCACGAATTGAATAAGTAGAAGAGTGCAACGTCTCGTTTATATAAAAGCGGAAAGAATTCCGAAATATGCGGATGGAGAATTTATAATATAAGAAATTTCCGGAAATAAATTAAATTAAACGGTTGATTTTCGCAAAGAAAGTTAGACCCACATAAAAGGAAATTTAACTTAAAACGAACGTGTCTTGATATTCCTTAAGTACCATAATAATAATAATAATAAAGGGAAACAAAGCACAGAAACGATTATCCTAACTTGGGCAATCATCCTTGAATTTAGACGAATGAAAAGGTATTTAGATTGTTGTTTTCTTTAAGGATGTGATTTTAAACTGTTGTTAATTTGCCTGATCGGTTAAGTATTCGCTTTTGGGGCTTTAGTAAGCATACCTAGATACCTGCACAGTTTGGAACTATCCTGATCCTCGACCATAGTGGGTATTAGACAGGATTATATGGACCAATTTCAGGCTTACTAAAACTGCATCTACTTCAGTTAGTATCCTGTTTAAGGAACATTGTTAAGCATGTTTTGTTGGAATAACCTAAACGTTTTATTCTATAAAAAAATTGTTTCAGGGCTTTCTTTAACATTTTATAAACTTAGGATTTTTAAACAAAATTATTATTTCAGCATAGCTTTCAGTTAATTAAAAAATTAAATAAACACGCAGAATAATCAAATAACCAAAAAAAGATGTTTCAGGATTTTCTCTTATATTTTACTAGCTGGGGTGGATTGCAGATTTTTTTTTACTTTTTGAAGGTTTGAGTTAACCCAAAAATAATTACCAACTAAAATCAGCAATACTGTTGAGCATGAGATGTTATGCAATGAAAATAATTTTTAATTATGAGCTCTATTTATTTATAAAATTTGTAAACAAAATTCTAATTTCTGCCAAACCTTCAGCAAATCGAAAAGTTTAAATAATGACCATGAATAATCAGTAACCATGTGGAGCATTTTTTCTTGGCAACGTTGAGGTTATTTCGAAAAAAGATTATCTCTGAAATTTTTCGAATTGGGGTTGATTATAGAAACTAAAAGGGTTTAAATAATTACTAAAAATAATCAGCAGGAATTTCTTTTAAATTTTGTAAGTTATTTACAGGACAATTTAAACAAAATTTTAACTTCTGTAAAAGCTTTTGGTTGATTATAATGTTTAAATAATGACGAAGAATAACTAGCAACATAAAACTGATTTTAGAATTTTCAAAATTTTAATGAAATGATCTTGGTTAGGTTTAGTTTATTCCAAGAAATTAGTTTCAGGATTTTCTCTTAAATTTGATGAGCTTCAGTTGATTATAGGAATTTCTTAAGACAAAGGTTTACCTTTTTAAAGCTTTCAGTTACCTAAAATGTTTAAATAATTACAGCAAGGTTTGGACGTTTGGGTTATTTAATAAAAATCGATTTCAGAATATTTTCAGTTTTCGGTGTGAATTTTAAAGAGAACTATTTTAAACTATTGTAAAGTTTTAACCTTTAAGTTTAAATAATGGCAAAAAACAATCGACAACGCTGTTGAACAAAAAGGGTGTTTTAGGATTTTCTTTTAGTTTTTTAAGCTGGAGGTGATTTAAAAAACTTTGAAAAGCTTTCAGTTAACTCAAAACGTTTAAATAACCACTAAAAATAATTTACAATACTGCTTAAGACGTTTCCTTTGAGAAATATTTAGCTAATTAATTTGATTTCAGGATTTTTTTAAATTTTATAAGCTTGAGTTATATACAGGAAGTTGTAAACAAAATTTTAACTTTCGTCAAAGCTTACAGGTACTTAATCAAAATTTTTAAATAATGAAATAATGAAAATAATCAACAACATTGTTGAACAAGTTTTCTTGGTAAGATTATTTCCAAAAAAAGGCGTCACCGGATTTCCCCTTAACTTTTCTGAACTGTGGTTGGTTACAGGAAATTATAAATTTGTTTACCATAAATGTTTAACGTTTCAAAAATAGTTAGCAACCCTGTTGAGTACGTTTTATTTAGGTTTAGGTTGTATGATAGCAAATTGTTTCAGGATTTCTTTTAAATTTTATAAGCTCAAGTTATTTACAGAGTTTCTAAAACAAATTTCTAATTTCTGTAAAGCTTTGGATTAATCTAAAAGTTTAAATAATTACGAAGAATATCTAGCAAGATTGTTGAGCATGTTTTCTCGGAAACGAATAGCTTATTGTAAAGAGGGCTCTGGTCTTGAATTTTGTAAGGAAGGTTGGTTACAGGAAATTTCAAAATAAAATTATATCTTATAAATGTTTAAATAATCTCCAAAAATAATTATCAAATATATCCAGCAACACTGTTCAGCAGGGCAACGTTTAGGTTATTCGGTAAAACAATTTCAGAATTTTCATTTCAGTTTTATGTATAAGCTCGAATTATTTACAGGAAATTTTAAACAAACTTTTAATTTCCGTCAAAGCTCTCAGTTAATCGAAAAGTTTAAACAATAACGAAAATAATCAGCAACATTGTTGGGCACGTTGACAACCTTTAGGTTATTCCAAAAACATGCGTTTCAGGATTTTCTCTTAAATTTTCTGAGCTGGAGTTGAGTACAGAGTTTTTAATCCAAAATTATAACATTTTAAGGCTCTCACTTAATCCAAAATCCAAAAGTGTTTAAATAATCTTTCAGTTTACCCAAAGCGTTTAAATAATCTACCAAGCATACTGTTGAGCGCGTTTCCTTGGGGTAATGTTTAGATTGTTAAATAAAAACTATTTCAAGATTTTCTTATACATTCTATAACCTCGAGCGATTCACTTAATTTTTAAACAAATTTCTAATTAGGTGCAAAGATTTAGGTTAATCTAAAAGTTTAAATAATGGCGAAGAATCATAAGCAATGTGCTCTTGGTAACGTTTAACTTATTCCAAAAGCAGACGTTTCAGGATTTGTTGGTAAATTTACTGAGCTGAATTGAGTATACACATCTCACTTAGGATTACCAGTTATGCACATTTGTTTAAATATCACTTGTTAATAAAAATAATATTCAGTTTATTAATTAAGATAATCGCCAATACGTTACTGGTTGGTCTATAGGTTAACTTCTTTACGCACCGAAAGTCTATCGGCAACTAACTTTAAATTTTGAGTTGATTACAGGAATTTGTTAGGCAAAATTCTAACTTATGCCAAGACTTAATAAAAAATAATGAGAATCAAGACGTATAAACTACAAAAGTTTTCTTTCGCATTGTCCACACGAAAGTAAATTAATTGTAAGCAAACTGCACCTTTTCTGGAAAATAGGACCAAGTTTATTACCTAATTCTACCTTCATATTATTAAACTTGTGTTGAACACACCCAAATAAAAAAAACCTTGTAGTTTAAACTTGATATTAACTCCTTTTACATTTAAAATATTACCGGAAACTTCAAATTATCTATCTACAAAACTACAGAAAAAGAGGAACACCATTTTTTATAAAATAAAATTATCCTCTGTTAATTGTTAATATTTCCAGGTTAGTTTCATTTATAAATTTTAAATGATGAAAGATTTCTGTCTAATTATACAACCATGTAAAAAGTAACACTTCTGTAACACTTAAAGGGCGATAAATCCGAACACGGGCTAAAACAGTGTTTGAAACTATCGATCAGATTTAAATAAGTGAACAAAATCCTTGGTTGTACATTTCTTCAAAATATTAAAGGTGGCTATTTATTCTTTACGTTGAAAATAAGTCGATATAATGGGTAAAAGTTGTGCGGAATTTAAGCAAACATTAAAATTGCATATTAAATTGAATACAAGCGAATACAACAATAAATTGAATTAAAACTATAATGACAGTAAGGATTAGCGATAAATTTAATTTACAACTGGATGAATTTAATTTTTATTCAATGAAAAGGCAAATGAATTTTTGATAAGCTGAAATCCGAAATAAACTTTTGCGTGATTTCCGCGCCCAAAGTAATTCTGCAATAAAACAATCAGTTTTTAATCTGATTATAACTGCTGTAAAAGGAGCAAAAGAATTCTTCAGTTATTTGTAGGGTATTTTCTAAATTAATTTAAAGCCGTAAGTTGGTTGTTGGCCTAAATATTTTTGTATTTAAACTGTTTTATATGCTCGATCGATTAAATTTGTTGTTGGAGTTGTTAGACTGATTTGTTTAAGTACAGCTTTCGTTATGATTTTTAGGTGTGTAAATATTAGAAAAAGCCTAAACAGCAGGTCAACGTTTCTAAAAGTTCGAAGGTTGCTATTTTAAAAATCGGTTTAGGTTTTAAATTTATCTCCACTGCGTGTTTGTAAACTAAATAAGCATGAGGATTAGCTGAGGTAAAATTGTTTCTGATTTAGATTTGCTATGAAATGGCAGAAATTGTCAATAAGTTTCTTAGTGATTAGCTTCGATCTTAAGTTCGCTTGTCATTTTGAACTAATTGCCAAAAAAAGAGTTATTTTAGTGCAAAGGATGTAATATCCAAGCTCTCAATATAACAACTTTTTCTACCTAAATTATTTTTATAATTTTAAATTCGAAGGTTGTTGAATTTATTTCTTTTTATATTTTACATTTTTATAGAGCCCAGCCCGTCCGTGTCTTTTGAGAAACATCTTTTTGCTCAAATGTAAAACGTTTTCAAAAGAAATATCCTCTTCTTGGTTCTAGAAGTAAACTACTCGACTGAGTGACTCTTTTCTGTTGGCGGACTTCTTTAACAAATTTTCATGAATTGTAGGCATCTTAAATTGTATTTGACAGTTAGTACGGTTTGAATCTCTGTTCCCATTTTTAGTTGGCTCTTTTTAGATTCGAATTTGACAAAGGAAATATGTGATCATTATAATTTTTTTTTCAAAACTGAATTTTATGATCGGCGCACGCTATAAAGGATACTTTTCGTTTGATGTTTGAATTTTTTCTTTTTTTACTATTTTTGCAGTTACAGCTTTATTTTAGCAGAAATATAAATTTCTAATTGGAATATCATCACTTAGTACATTTCAGGTGTATGTATAATTAAACAACCTTTTTGATGAATGAACTTTGTTGTTCTTTTTAATGAAAGACGTAACCTTTATGTAATTTGAGATAATGGCTAAAGCTGCTTTGGCAACGAAATCCTGTTTCCTGTCGTTATTATTTTCGTTTGTTATTTTTGTTTTTATTTTTAAAAATACCTTCCTTAAATGTCAACATTAATCTTGCTTGTCTAATCTTTTTGTTCGCCTTTGTCAATAACTTCTTTTAGAATTTATAACTTTAAATAAAATAAGCAGGTTTTATTTTTTATAACGAAATGTTTTTCAAAATGAAATATATTTTCGATGGGATTTTGAACCGAAGGTTGATTTTTTCTCCAGAGTTCATCTTTATCTTTTACGATTCTAAATTGAGTTTGTTGTTAGTTTGTTAGTGGAATTCTTTTAAAATTGAAAAATTGATCGTATCAGGGTTTTTGGTATTCTTTTTAATTTTTAAGCAGCGATGTTTCAAAGCTTGGTGTTGCCTGTTCTTATTTAAGTAGTGAATTTTTCAATTCTTTTTACAAATGTGAAGAATTGCAATTCCCAGAAATATAAACATGCCTAGAAAAACTAGATGTTGGGCTTTATTTTTAATTAGTGCTTTGCCCATTTTCGAGCAGTACAATTTGTGAAAACGTATAGGGTAAAGGAACCAATGCTGGACACTTTAAAGTAGTAGTGGCGTTCAAAACGCAATATCTTTTGAATAAATGTTTCTATTACTACAAGTTCTATATCAAAATTTAGCTCAGAATTTACTCTAAAAGGCTGTTATCATATTTTAGCAACAAGCAATAATGCAAACATTAAAAATATTTATTTTTTGTTAAGCCTCATTTCCCCAATGTTGGACATGTTAATTTTTGGTAGTACCCTGTTTTGGACAATGCTTTATCCAGTAATGGACATTATTGTTTTATGCAATAATTACCTTTCTAGGCCCCAGTAAAAAAAGAACACATTCAGATATTTAATTTTATAATACTCCTATAATAAAGCGAAACTATACATAACTTAAATACAGTTAAATATTACATAAAGGAACAGTCAACTAAGAAAAGAAAAATGATTTGCTACAATAATATTTCAGTTCTCCTCGTCGTTGCTATAACGTTGATTTGAATCACTGGTTTCTACTGTTATTCCGCATCTTTCACAAACATATTCTTATTCCTCGTCAGAATCTGAAAGATCCAGTCCTAATCTAAGTATGTACTTCTTTGGGACACAAATTTTTGTTGGGACAGTTTGTTACAGTAGAAATCACTCGCTTGCACTAGTTGTATATTATTTTCTTTAGACTTTCCCAATTCCGTTAGGATTGCATGGTTGCATACAATAATGTTACGTCACGCTTCTCTTACTATGAATTTAGTCACTAATGGGTTTAGAATCTTTAGGGAATTCGTAAATCTTCAGGTTGGTTTTCTTTAGGAAATTCTGTTGCAAATTTTTAGTTAACCTTCTTCTGTACTCAAACACCGTCGCGGATAGACGTCGTTTACTTTGGTTTTAGTATTTGGTTTTCTAAAATTAGTTTGATCATCCGAGGCACGACATATTGAAAATGCTATTTAGTTTGCCTTTTGGGCCTTTAGTGAATTTAAAACGTTAGTAGTTTTGGATTTTAAGCATTTTCAAAGATTTATTGGGATTTTAACTATTCGACGACCATTTTGATAGAAGCATTTCGAAGGGCATTTAAGAACTTTTGGGTATGTAATGCATTGGTTTTATTTGAAGATTTCTTACGGTATTAGTTGTATTTCAGCCCTTCTTTTAGTACGTTTTAGTACGTTCTAGTACTTGCTAGTACTCTTTAGTACATTTTGTGGTTGTTGCTGTTTTTCCTGCACAACGTGTTCGTAAAACAACAAGAAATACATTTTCACCTATAATGGACAGTGTGTCCATTTAAGGGTTTTAGGTTAAATTGAATATCCAGTGCTGGACATAATATATAACGTTTAAATATTTAAACAAAAAAAAACAAGCATCAAAGCTAAGTAAACGTTTAGTAACATACCTATACAACAATCTGAAACTTGAAAAACACTAAAAATAAACGTTATTAACTTGCAAGGCCTTAAGTAAGTTGTCAGGTGAGCTTAACTCCAAGCTTAACAAAACACTACACAAGTACCGCGAAAACGGTACTACGACAATGTCATTTTTTTTTAAGTACGTGTGACATCTAACGTGATTAGCCTTTACTACACTAAATTTTAGTAACTTCAAGCGATAATTTGCAAATTTTTGCCTGCTTGTTAATATTACGTATCAAAGTCATATATGTCCAACAATGGTTGCATGTCCAAAACCGGGTCCACTACCTAACAGGACCTTTTAGTGATTCCTGAATGCAAAATTGAATTCCTAAGCTGATTTTCCTATAATTCTTATCGCAATTATTTTGGCCTAACTTAGTTCCTTAAATTATTCCATAAGATTCCAGATAATAACAATTATTTTCTAACTATTTCTCAAGATTCTGAGATTTATTTTAGGTGTTTGTTGCTCCTGATTGTAAAACTGGTTTCCTAAACTAGTTTGCTTATAATTTTTATAGAAATTACTCGTAATGATTTTAGCTTAATTTAATTGCTCAAATTATTACATAAGATGAATTTCAGACAATGGCTTTATTTCCTAATGATTCCTGCCGATTCCGAGCTTTATTTTAGGGATTTGTTGGTCTTGAATGTAAAACTGAATTCCTAAGCCGATTTGCATATAATTTTTATAGAAATTACTCGCAATTATTTTAGCTTAATTTAGTTTCAAAGCCTTACAGTAAACAAATTTTGGTGTTCGCATCACTTGCCTGTTCTTATTTCAGTGCTGAATTTTTCTATTAATTAACTTTTTAATCCTTTTTATAAATGTGAAGAATTGCAATTTCCAGATATATAAATATGTATGCCTGGAAAAACTAGATGTTGGGCAGTCTAAAAGGCTTTTTGATAATCTTTAAATGTTAATTTTGAGAAGTTTCATGAGCTAAAGTTTCAAGATGGTTTGATGACTAAAACCCCAAGGAAGAATGAGTAAAAGCAGGAAGAGTTTACTTGTAGAAAAAAATTAGCCTAAATCACCATACTAAAAAGTATTTTTTCTAATTTTCTTCTTAGATATTGACGAACTATATTTTTTAAATACAGGAAGTAAATAGGTTTGCTTCTGTGAATTTTTATAAGTGGTAAAGTGGAGTGCTATGTGAGAGGGATAAATATTTAAAAAAAGGTGTATTATTAGCTTTTAACAAAGTTATTTTATCAAGGGAGGTATAAGATATCGCAGAAATAATCAATGCAAATTGGTAAACCCTAAATTATAGAGGTAATCACATCGTATCACTCCGTATTAACGTTTCCCTTTAGCGAACCTGCCTATTCGTGTTTTTTTGTATGACGTGAGTCGATGTTGATTACAGCCATAATGTAATATTCATGTAGCGTTCCTATTAACGTTCACTGTGTTTTTCATCCCAAGCGTTTTCGAGTGCAATTCAGTAAACCAAATTACACGTGTAAGTCACCCTTTCCATGAATTAATGTATTCACCCCATGAATTCCGAGAACTTCGATATGCAGTTATCCTGCGACTTACCGAATCAGCATTGTGGAGTCCTTTCAGACTAATTTATTACTTAGCATTAATTTTCTTGTATGGTATATGGGCTATTTCTTTCATTCAAAGACCCGCCGAATTTAGCTGAAGAAAAGGAAAATTGAATGTTGGCGTGCATTAAATAACCCCAAGCGAGCAGCACGTCGAACCCAGCATAGTTAAATAGGTATTTTAACGGCGTTTTATCTCAGTTTCATACCGCATTCTTAATTGTTCACATGTTTTATTGAAAATTTATGAAACTTTTTGAGTTCAAAAGCTCGGTTAAGAACTGAAATTTAATAATTTATAATGATGGCCAAGTTGTAAAGCATTTGTTATAATTTGAAGCCTTCGCGTGTGGTTAAATGCATACAAACATAAATATAATTATGCAAAACTACTACCAACTACTTAGTAGGTACTTGGGGATCACAACTGTATAAATACAGTTGTAAATTTCGAGCTTTAGACAAATGTTCTCGTTCTCAGATGCAGCTATTTACGTACATATAGAGTTTTGTTAATATGGCTCAGTTTAAGTTCAAAATTTACCCTCGGTTTTCAATATTTTGATTGGCTGGAGCACATTTTCTGCCGGAATTACTTGCTGGCTGCAGGGCTGCCGCTAATTTTAATCGTAGGCGTATTTCCTGCGGAACCCACTAAATGACCCCCCGGCTATCATTTAGACTCCTAGTATAAGACGCTTTGTGTTTCGTACGGCATCAATAATCCCACGCAGTTTAAAAAGTAATTCTTATCCGCGGTGTTAAATTTATATAACTGGGGTAAAGTCCACTTAATTTAGAGAAAGAAACGTAGGCTTTATTAAAAAGTCCGAAGTGCAAATAGGGTGTGTTTTTCATTCGAACGTACCTTTTAAGTAGTATAAATAACGGACATTTGCACTTTTAAATTGAAAATATTTGCTCATCAACTTTAATTTAAGAAAGGCTTCGTGTAATTTAGCCGCTATTTAAAATGAATGGGTACACAGTACTCGTGAAATTTCATGCTGAAAAATTTACATGCATAAACCTCATCGTGAAATTTTAACTCTTGGTAGTTTTAGACATGCCTGCTTACGTATTATGCATTTTTAAAAAGTTATAGCATTTTGCTTGTGCACTTAGTTAGTTGATGTAATGCAATTAATGGCTTATTAGAAATGCCTATCGTTTCAGCTAAGGACGCCCTGATTGCCAACGGTAATTTAACTAATACGAAGGCGCCGTGCAATGTTATTATGTAGCTTCTGCAAACTAGAATTGCTTTATTATATTGTTACATAGTTAGCTGGGGC
Source organism: Melanotus villosus (assembly GCA_963082815.1). Lineage (NCBI taxonomy): Eukaryota > Metazoa > Arthropoda > Insecta > Coleoptera > Elateridae > Melanotus > Melanotus villosus. Next base: position 36,159,754 of record OY720427.1, on the reverse strand, counting down.
ATAGTCCGTTATTACAGTTTGAGACGGTAATGAAAGGTATCAAGCCGAGGTAGGAGTGTTGTATAGGCCGGAGATGAATCGTGTTTCGTAGGTTCAGTTTGTCGTGCTTTTGCGGAACTCACAACCGTGTGCTCATTCATATTCAATCGCAATATCCTGCCTTGCCTGTGATCTAACCTGCTCTACCTACCGTGCTTTATCTGAGCTTACACAGTAACAGATCGAGGACTTGCACTGACTGCTGTTCTGACAGTCGTACATTTCATCCACGCTTCTAACTTTGGTCAACGAGCCCTACTAGAATTATATAACTTTCATGCGATGTCTGGACATGCATACTATTCCACCATCTTGACAAATTAATGTAATCTCCAGTTTAGCTTCTTCCCTGAACATTAATCTTTCGGCGTTACTCCTAACCTGGAACTAAACCCCGTGATATTCCTTTAGCTGCCTGAAAGAAGCGTGAAACTGTCATATTTTTGAATTCTTCTTTTGACTCCTGTTCGTTTTCGGTAATAACCGGTTTTTAATAAAAGTTTTACAGGCGTTAAAGTAGAATTTATTTGTTATCCTCTGTATAGACTTTAAATTTAAATAAATTGTTATTTCGCATTCCGGATTTACGTGTAAACAAATGTATCACATTTTTTCAGCCGTGTTTTTCAGCAAAAAATTTTAAAAGCTAAATACCTAAACGGCTTATTTAATTTTGGATATTCAATATTTTTGATGAATTTAACATTATACTTACTTAAAAAAAAGTCCTGGGCTTACCAACAAACCGAGCAATTTTGTTTACAGTTTTTACAATATTACATAAATAATTCAGTAAAATGTTTGTGTTTAGATAGCTTTTAAATGGAAAAGCGGACAGTTTTTTATATTAAATTCCTGTTAACATTTTTATATGTATATTTATGACCAGCAAAACGGAACACAGGGTTTGTTATTGTTTTGTAGCTGTTGTTAAATTCGGAAGATAATATGTTTATATCTGCACATCGAAAGCTCAAATTTACATTAAAAACCTTCCCACCGATCTCCAAACACTTTAAAAGCCTTCATTGTTAGCATTTCAATCTCAGACTGCGTGTTCATAAAATGGATAACCAAGGTGTATATAGGTAATGAGTTAAAAACATGGTGATAAACACAGGCTATAACAAATCAACGTAATGTACATTAATTAAATTTTGCAATTTTCGTAATAAACTGTCGAGTGTAACAGCGTTGTATTTTAATTAATTTACAGAATAAGTGCAAAATAACTATTTTATAATCATTAAATGTTATTAAATTATATGAACATCAAACGTGACAAGTTTTAAACAATAGACGCGTCTGGTGAATTATTTTGTTATATATTTTGTGAATCTGATAATTATAAAATTTGTTTGGTTGATGGATTATGTTATATCAAACGGTAGTTCAGCAACCTTTGGAAATAAGTAAATGAGGATAAACTAAAACCTTGTTACCTTGTTTTTTAATAATTTATTGTTAAATGTATTTTAAATTGCCTTAGTTTAATATGTGTAGGCCTTATTTGCTCCTTCATCGGAAATACAAATACAATTTTTTTGGTTTTTTCTGGTTTGCTTAAGCTCAAAGAAAGCGTTTGAAATAAATAATAAAATAATATGTTTTGGTGAACCATTGTGTAATTAATTTTCAGAGAATTGATTGATTTGAAATGAAACCCCTAATTTGTTAATGACTATCTGCTTTTAAATAAGCTTGCAGAATAAACGTTTTCTATTCTGTATATAAAAACTAAATTTGTATTTATTTTCTTAATCAATGTTTTAACCAGACTTTGAAAACGAGGTCATAATTCGACCTACAGACAGAAATTTATTTTTAGTATTAAATACAGTATAATGAACTTTGTATCGTGGTTTAAAACACCTGTTTTTAATTCTTGTTAAAGGTCAATTCTGATTACTAATATTAAACAGTAAGGTTCACCTTTTTATGTGCTTTTAACATCTTTTGGCTTTATTTGGAAAACAGGTCATTATTAATAAATAAACAGGGAATTATATTGATGTCAAGTTTTTTGGCAATTATTAAATAGAGTTTTAATAGACTTATTTCAAAATTTGTTAACCTTGTTTAGACAACTCAAATTGCTGATTATTAATATCTTAAGCTTATTTCACGTAGTACAAAGTCTTACCTGTAATTGTTCATTTTATGTAAAAAAGAATAATTAAAAAGACTGTTTTTTTAAGCATCTTAAGCAAAGTGGTAAATTTTGGAATCTGTGTAGTTCTCATGAGGGGCCTTATATGTAACTGGATTTATTTATGGAAAAAGGTAGCCATAAAATCTGTACGAAAGGGGTTGACAGTATAATTAGGAATTTAGGAATTCATTTGTTTCCGAGGTTCGTAGTCCCAGTTTTGTAATAACTGTCTTACTGCTTTACAGCTTTGTAAATAGAATGTTTAGGAAGTGAGAGTTATAATTATTTTATTTGGTTCATTACTCTTCTTAAGAAGACAGGAAAACCTCACGTTTGCTTTAACAAATATTAGTTTAAAAAACCCTTAAAGGTCCAAACAATGCTAAAAGAAAATTTAAGGAAATCCCCATGGACACTTAAACAAGCCAGAATTTAATTATTTATGTTTGTAACGTTAATTGAAGCTCCTGTTTTCGTATTCTTATTTATAATTTTACCGAATTTCCAATAAATCGAAACTGTTCTACACTAACTTGGAAAATGTTTGTCTCAAAGTCTGAATTAATCATAAGCTCTTAATTGTTTGCTGTGTCTACGTGATCAAATTAATTACTTAATTTAATTTTTAGTTTGGAAAGAACCTTTAAATTTTAATTGTGGGAAAATTCGGTAGTGTTAAAGAGTCGAATTTAATAAAAAAAATCGATCTTATTAATAACGTTAAAACAACCTCATTTCGGTGTAATATTTTCGTCTGATGATTGTTGGTTAAAAGTTATATTTCGTCGTGAAAAACAACTTGGAGTGGGAAATAAAGGGTTCCCTTGTATTTTCTGGATCTTTACATTCTACGTCGCCCTCAATCAATTTTATTGGGTTTTTTGTTGAGATAATTTTTGTGGTTATTTCCTCCCTTTTCAGCAATTTTTTATCGAAGTTTCTTCCATGTGAAATACACTCTGAATATAAGTATGCAAATTTTAGGAGGTTTTGGCCAGTCATAATAAATTCTAATTAATTAATTACGATCCAAAAACTGAAACGTTGCGAGCTTTATCATACACTCGGCTAATCCTTTTTGCTTATCATGCTGACTAGAAAACCTTAAATTTATATAATTCCAAATTCGGATTTTGCCTCGAGCTTATCATCGAGTTTGACTTTCGTGTTGGAGTTTTATCTTGACAGGGCAAATTTAAAATGGTTAATCCTAAATCCACTCACAATTACTTATTTCATATAACCGGAAAAGTAAATGGTACTTTGAGCATCCCTAATGCGAAAAACTGATTTTCGAGTATATTCTTTTGTTAAAAGTAACGGCAAACTGAGCTTCTAATATCTTAGTTAAATAGTTAACAAATTTATAATTATCCTGACCCTTCATTTTATTTATTTATTAATTTTCAGTTTTAAGTATTTTCCATTGAAGAGCGTTTACCTTTCGATATTTCAAAAACGCCAATGGAGTTGTTCCTCTTCTTTCATAACGGAGGAAGAGGAAACGGAAACAGCATATCAGTATTAAAGAAGGAAATTTGTTGTCCTTTAAAACGGAAAACTTCAATGTCATCTTTGAAAAAACGTACTCTATTGTGCTTTATATATTTATTTGCACGAATTTATTGATTGTTCTAACAGGAACTTTAAACAGATTTGTGCTTTTAAAAAGACGTCGACAGAATGTTCGGCCGAAAAACTATATTTGTTGCCGAAAAAGGATTTCTTTAAACGTATTTAAAGTTGCCGATATTGCAGCGTTCCTTTTGTTGAAAATTTGCTGTTTCAGAATTCATTGATGCTTTGACAAGTGTGCTTTGATTTTTAAATCCCTTTTTAAACTAAATACTACTGTTTGTATGAGACATGTTGAAAACCCTTTTTATTAGTTTTGTTTAATTTTATTACTTCTATTTCAATCATTTTTAACGTTGAAATATAATTGGCAATTGTTGTTGGATAATAAATTATTATTATAACCACAGCCCTGAAACCTGGAAGATTTCCAAAGACTTAAAATACAAATTTTACGCTTTAGTTACTTAGGAAAATTAATTAGTGGAGTTTGGTTGGTATTACACGATTAATGTAGTAGAAAAACGAGTGGAAAACTTTTCAATTGCTTCAGTTTTCATAGCCTTGTTTTTACTTGAGGTGTTGCAAGTCTATTAGCATTGATGATAAAAATCAAGCTTAAAAAGCTTCAGTACGTGCTCTCAACGAAGTATAATCTAGATTTAAAAAGGATTTAAAAACAGTTGGTGCTCATGATGAAATAAAATAATACTTTTAACTGTGCTGTAGGAAAGTGGTTTTTTGTAGTACGGAATTATTCCAGAGTTTCATTATTTTGTATATTGACAATGAGTTCAACCTTCCTGGAAATTTTATTTGTTAGTAAATGAATGGGGGATGATTTGGCTTTAATATTATTCTGTTGCTATTTTCTTGGAGTTGTTGGTTATTTATTACAAAATTTTGTTAAAAAATCGCATATTTATCACTGTTTTTATGAGAATATGCTGATGATATAAGGAAAATTCCTAGTGGTTAATACTAGAATGTAGGTCTCAAAAAATACGTAAATGCGAGTCCTTAAATAAAAGGCTTGGAGCGCATCGTATTTAATATTAATTCTTTGAGGAAATTTTGCTTTGTCAAAAATGACAACTAGTAGCTTTATATTTGACACAAAGGAAATCCAGTATGCTAAATTCAGATTTGACTGCAACTTCTGAAGATTTCGCCTGAAGATATAATAATTCAGGATCCGTACTTGAGTTTTCCAGGACGAAAATCAAAGATGAGATTTAGGCCGTTAAATTTAATTTTCTCCCTGTTTCACATGCTTTTTTCTAATCCTTGACATTATAAATAGAAAGGGCTAGGCATATTTATAGCTGGGTGGCGCTTTTTAAAAATATAGGTAAAAAGTGAAAAAGTCACCGATGTATTCTGCAAAATCCGAATCGTTTGAGGTGTTTTAAAGTACCGTATTTCGGACGAATTTGATTCAATAAGTGTTTGTAAATTGGATTCTTTAAGTTAGTAACAATGGATGTAAATACGAGATTGACTCTTGAAACGTGATTTTTGCATTTCGTGTGTTGGAGTGTTTTGTGAACTAATAGTCCGATGTCCTTACGTCTTGAGCGTAAATGTGAAGTGCTCAGTTGTAGTGCTTCTCAAGGGGCCAGTTTAAATGCGTCAAAGAATTCGTACTGAGGATTTACCTTTGGGGGTCTTTTTGGGTCGGTAATTAAATTACCTATATACAAGCCTATTCGAGCGTAGCTGTCCCTGAGTTTCTGTTTTAGCATTGATGCTCGGATAACCTTTTGTTTGAGAAAAACTTTGCACAGGTTTCCCCGAGTTTTTGTGTTCCGCCATGCAGTTCAGAACGTGTAATTTAACGTGAAGTGAGCCCGTTCAATTGTCAAGTTGTGTTACTAGAACTGCCTTTTCAGTCGATATTGGTTAGCTTCCTGGCTTATACATTTCATTATAATAAGATGGTACTGCTCACTGCTTCCGGGGGTTAGCAATTAATGAGAACGCTAAGTGCTCTTACATCGACTGATATCGTACCGAGGTATATAACCTCATCAGCTACACGGAATTACGACAATATAGGCAACATTAAGTATAAACATCCTTTCTTTAACGAAATAATTTCACGAACGTTGCTGTCGGTACAATTTTCAACTAATGCCCAAACTTTAGCAGGCCAAGAAATTAAACACATCCTTCAACGTAATGTTTAATTTCACGTCTCGTGCTAACAAGGTACACGACTTGCTTTTTTATTTACTAAAAATGGAGTAAAGAAATACAAAAACGGTTAATAGGTGTACGGGGATGTATAAAAGAGATGTTTAGGAAATGACGTGCTGTTTTTTGAAGCTCATTAACATAATTTAATTATTAGAAAAGATTAATACCGTTTTTTAAACATCTACAGACTTACACGATGTTGTCAGAAAAATATTATCTAAAACTAAAGTTATTTAACGAAACTACTTAAAATTATCAGTATTCACTTAAAATCGACGAATTAAACATGTATTTATAGCAAAAATAGATTAGTGATTTTCCTCCCTCACAAGAGAAAACGGCAGTTTTTTATTCTTATTCCATTTTATGTTCTTTAGTCTTCCATCAATAAATGGCCATTATTATTATTATTATTATTATTATTACCAAACAGTTTATTATTCGAATTTATATTTTACAGTTTTCCAATACACTTAAAAACCAGTTTAGAATTAAAAATCCAATTTGCAACAAATACGTTAACGGTTGTATATTTTCATACTTTACTTTCAAAGTACATGGAAATAGTTGTTGTCGTTACAGATCATTTAGGGCACTAGCTAGATTACTTCGTCTCACTTTTGCTTTTCCTTTTCAGTCCTGTAGTCTCTTTTATCTTAGGCATTGCTTTACTATTTCGTTCCTTAGTTCTTTATTTTGCTTTTTCTTCCAGTTTTTCCTAGTTTTTCTTTTGCTTGTGTTGCGCCCTCACAAATTAGATTATATTTGTTTACTTTAATAGAATCTTCATTTCCCAAATTGCCAACCTTTTTTGTGTGCCTTGCTCGTTACCTATGTCTTACAACCTTAAACTACTGTGGTTCTCACGAATGATTCGTAAATTGCAAATTTGGCATTTGCGGTACACTTTTTGATTTCAGAATGCCGTTCATTACACTTGTACATTGCCTCTGGCAAAGTTTGCTCTTATTCTTCGTTGTTATTTCTGTCTGTTGTTATTAACAGGCCAATATCTGCACAACACAGCAATTTTTCTATTTTTTAATACCTACTTTGTTACCTTATTTAATCTCAGGTTTTCCTCTTTCAATGTCGAATTTAATCTTTGTTTTTGTTCGTTTATTGCCTTAATTTGATTTTCTTCTATTATATATTACCTAATTTAATCTCTGTTTGCTGCTTTCATTGCCTAAGTAAATCACCGTTTTTATTGCCTAATTTAATGTGTGTTTTCTTCTTTTATTGTTTAATTTAATCGCTGTTTTCCTCTTTCATTGGAAAATTTAATCTCGGTTTTTTCTGTTTTAGTGCTTGGTTTAATCGCTGTTATCTTCTTTTATTGTCTTATTTAATATCTGTTTTTGCTCCTTTATTATCTAATTTAATCTCTGTTTTTGCTCTTCTATTGCCTTAATGAATTTGTTTTCTCTGTTTTTCCTTTTTTGATGGCTAATTTGATCTCTTTTTCTATTTTTGCTCTTTTATTGTCTTAATTAATCTTTACTTTTTCCTCTTTTAGTGCCTAATTGTAATCTATCTTTTTCTTGTTTACTATCTTTTTTAATAGCTGTTAATGCCTTTTTATTGTCTTAAGGAATGTCTTTTTCCTTTTTATTACCTAATTTAATATCTGTTTTGCCCTTTTATTGCCTAATTTAATCTCGGTTTTCCATCTTTTGGTTCTTAATTTAATCTCTATTCTTCCTCTTTTAATGCCTAATATAATTTCTGGTTTTGCTTTTTTATTGCCTTAATTAATCTGGGTTTCGTTTATTATTGCCTAAGTTAATTTGTTTTTAGTCCTTTACTGTCTCTATTTGAACTCTTTTGGTATCTTTAATATCTGTCTTTGTTGCCTAAATAATCTTGTTTTTGTCTATTTTTGCCTAATTTAATTTCTGTTTTTACTCGTATAGTATCTTTAATATCCGTTTCTGCTCTTTTATTGCCATGACTAATCTGAATTTCGCTTATTTTTGCTTAATTCAAGCTCTATTTTTACTCCTATATTGTCCAATTAAATCTCCATTGTTCCTCTTTTGTTGTCTAATTTAATCTCTGTTTTTTCTCTTTTAACACATTAATGTCCAATTTAATCTTCGTGTTGTGCTCTTCTATTGCCTTAATTAATTTGGTTTTTTATTTTTATTGCCTAATTTAAACTCTGTTTTTTCTTTCCTGTTTCTTCCTGGTTTTGATATTTGGTTGCTTTAATCAATTTGATTTTTCTCTATTACTGCCTAATTTAGTAATATCTCCTTCCCCTCTTTCATTGCCTAATTTAATCTATATTTTTCCTTTTATTGTGTAATTTAATCTGCGGTTTTGCTCTGTTATTGCCATAATTAATTTATTTTCCTATTTTATTGCCTCTTTTTCCTGTTTTAATGCCTAATTTAACCCCCTTTTTATTCTTTCATTGCCTAATGTAACTTCTGTTTTTCCTTCTTTATTGTTTAATTTTATATCGGTTTTGTCAATTTCCAGTAGCATCAGATGATTGTGGCTAATTATTTAGGTGTCTAGAAGTGCAATTCTTCTAAATTAATATTTAGTTTGCTCTTTTATTGCCTTAAATAATTTGTTTTTCCCTTTTTGTTCCCTAATTTAATCTGCGCTTTTCGTATTTCTTAATGCCTAATTTAATCTTTTTTTTCTTCTTTTATTGCATAATTTAGCCTGTTTTTCTCTTTTACTGTCTAATTTAATCTCTGTTTTTCCAATTTTCAATAACTTCAGTGATTATCGCTAGTTATGCAATCCTCCTGTAATTATTTCATTCAATTCTTTCGTTGGTGTAGGGGATTTGGCATCTTTTCCTAATGCCACACTTCGTTACGGTATTAAGTCACATTATTTATCGTTGTTCGTACTTTACCAGTTCTCCTGAGCTAATTTATTCTTGATTTTTCGCATTTTTTCGGCTTTAACCTCTGTTGATTTTTCTCTCGGTAATTTCTTCAATTTGGGCACTTCTTGATTTGGAATTTCTATTCTTCTTTCGTTGGGTTTCCATTTTTATCCTTGTAGAGCAACATTTTTGCTGTGGTTCCTTTCGTATAGTTTGCTTACTTGCTTACAGTTTCTCTTTTTATAATTTTTCCATGTTTTTTTGTAACGAATGCGTTTGGCAGGCTCTTATCCAGCCTGTGTTTCGTTTTGGCTCTTAATTTTCTAATGAAGTGGAAGCATTTTTCTTTTTTATCTATTGTCTTCTTGCCACGTGCTTGTGATTTTTTGCTTTTCCTTCTATTACTTCGTCTGTTGTTATTACTGTTACCCCCATTGTTTCTTTACCACCATTTTTTTTACTCCTTCGTCAAAACTAGGTACTCGTTAATCCTTTATTTGGTGTTTGTGCTTTAAATCTTATCGGACAGGACTTCAAAACTGTTGGCTGTATATATTTTTTAAGCTATAATTTTGTATTAATGGTTTTGTTAAAATAAAAATCTTCTTTAAGACTAGCATTTTGCACCTAGTTTCTAAATTTACGTTATATTATTACATGACGTATAAAAATACTTCTCAGTAATCTCAGTTATAACGTTTTTAAAAATAAATACTAAACTGAGAAATTGCGCACAAAGTAGTTCGTTTCGTTAGTTTTTCTTTATTTTTATGGCAACATAAGTTTGTACCGAGCTAAATCCATAACTCAAACGTTCGCACTTCGAGAAAAAGAAACAGTTTAATATTAAGTACATAAATAAGTCCTTGTGAGTGAAATAAATAGCCTTATGGAGCTTTACATCATTCCAAATTCGACTATTTCCAAAAAAATAACTTTGGGGCTTTTCAAATATTGAAACGATTAAGATTTTATTAAAATTTATAGTTACGTTTATGATTTATAAAAATGCAATTTTGTGTTATTCAGCTTGAAAATTCTGGTGTTAATTGTTTTTTGCAAGTGAAGTGTATCGTGTTTTATATTAAAACTTGTTTATATTTGCTTACGATTTTTTGTTTGCACGGAATTCAACAGGTTTTCTTTTTTATAAACATTGCCTCATGTTGACTTAAATAACAAAATATAACATTAGTTTTTAGAATTACGTATGCAAAGCTACTGAATTTTCCCAGTTAAATTATGTTTGCTGAAAAGTTTGCGTGAAATTCATCGACGAATTAAGAATTAAACTTTTGGGTTGAACATATTTATGTAGATTCCTTAACTTAATTATGATGTTTATTAAAATTTAATTTTGAATAGTATTCATTTTAAGGTTAAATTAATGTAGTTAAGATTCAAGGAATTCCAAACTTCGGGATTCAATTTACTTCATTTATAATTTAAATAAGAGGCTGTGTAAATACGGTTTGAGAAATCGAGACGTTAGTCTTATAAAGTAGCATTTTTATAGTAATTACCTCAAGCATGTTGTTATTAAGATCTTCATTTTTACGATTTTCCTATTTTTGCTGACTTGGTTATTGATCCGTTATTTTTAGAGGCGTTGTTTTTGCGGGCAGTATAATGGACCGAAACCCCTCCAATGTATTATTGTTTTCTAGCTTACTGCTTCTACAGTGTTTACGTTTTGAGGAATTAATTTGTTTTAAGGGTTTCTAATAAACGGGTTTCTGTACTCCAAGGAAAAACGTTTCGGTTGTAATTTTAACGATTTTTTGTATTCGTCTCTTGCAGTTTATTCTGCGTTGGAGGGAAAAATAAACAAAAATATAGTTAGGAAAATAGCCGAGAATGTATCATTATAAAGAAATGTACATTACTTGGAAAATTTTATTCATGGTGGTGATTTTTCCTATGTAACTGCGAGCAGTTTGAGAACTAAAATGTATTCCGCACATTTAGATTTGTATTGTTATATTTCTGGGGTTATTCTCGTAAAAATAAACTAACGTTTGATTTTGTTAACCCGAATGTAATTTTATAATGGCCTTTATTTTTATATATGGTTTTTGTGGCACATTCTGGTACAGAAAGAAAGTACAAAATTCATATTTTTGTTAAATAATACGCATTGTTAAAAGTTTCTAGCCTTGAGAGCAATAATTTATACTTAATTTAAAGCAACCGAATTGTACTTCCTTTTTCGTGTTCACGTTCAACAAAAATTGTATCAGAATATGTCATAATGAAGAAAATTAGAACGAGGTGTATTCTTACATAAATCAGATTTTAATAACGTTTCATTTTTTCGTTTTCGTTGGTTGAAAACTTAGGACTCGCGTGCGTTTATTATTGCATTATATTTTCAAATTTATGGTGGCAGACGAGTCGTTTTTCGGATTCATCTTTTGTGGTTTTCATAGAGGATAATGATAGCCAAGATGGGATGTGCCGTAAAGTATATTACATTGCGGTGATATCGTAATGCGGGTTAGAAAATTATGAGACATTCCTTCGTATCCACCTATTTCTCAATATAGAACTAATCGGTTCATACTTTTCGACGTTCGTTCGATTGGTTATCGCGCTAGAATAATATAAAAGATATTTTATCTTAAAATACGGTCGTAATTCGTATCGTGGTCTGGAAACAGAACCTGCTCGATACGGTCGTGGTGTTATTTTAATTGACTTAGGAAGAGTATGCTCAAGGTGCGTAAGGCATAAATTTTCGTGTTGTCGCGACGCTTACTTACAAACTGGCAGGGTTGATATCACAACTTCTATCACGAGTGACGTTAACATATGGCTCCATTTGACGAAAACAGCAGGGGCATTATTTAATTTTGAAGATTTAGTTTGTAAAGCGTTCGTGCTGCGATAATCGCAATAAACGCTTCGGTAAATGCATTACAGATTGTTACAGATTAGCTACGCGTTGCACCCGAATATAAAAATAATTACCCCGAGGTTTCGTGTGAAATACAGATTACAAATGCGTGTTAATTTTATAACACGACAGTAGAACTCATTATGCTAACCGGCAAAATGTTTACAAATTGGAGCTTTCAACCACCCAAAATTTCAGATTTCGAATCAGGAAATCCTTGCCGAAGTTTACGTTTACGTTTACTGGAATTCAATAAAATATAAATGACTTCGAATAATTTTTCAACTTCGTGTACTCGAATATCTCGACATACATGAGTTTGTTTTCTTATTTCACTAATATTTCTGAATTCCAGCTATTACACAAAATCGTTTTGCTTAAACTTTTAACTCGACAATCCTGAAGGCATGGAAAACTCGTAACATTTTTCAATAAATATATTTCGAGCCAAAGCGTTTTAGCTTTTGAAATTAGTTCTGTTGGAACTTCGTGTTTCTAAATTAGGAAATTGTCTCGCTAATATTCGGGCCACCGTTTTAAGAAAATATAATTAAAGTTTTCGGCTTAATAATATGTCGTGACATTTAAAACGGAAATTGTATACAAACACACTTAATTATGGCAATAGACCAGCGTAATTATTCATCTCAGAACAATTACTAAATTGCCGTCAGCGACAGGGGCGGAATTACTCAAATTTTAGACAAAGGTGGTAGTTATTCACGCGAAAAACATGACGAAAATTAAAATTTAAATAAACAAGAACCACTATTTCTTCGGCAACTAATTTTCTATAAAATTCATCTCTTAGCAAATAAATTTCAGTGCTTTAGGGAAGTTAGATTTTACCAAATTTCACAGATTTTTGCTTTTCGAATATAAACGATTATTTTTAAGTAAACTTGATTTATTATAATAATATTAATTAACGCAGACGTTTCTAAATTAGTTTTATATAAAAAAAAAAATGGTATTCCACCACTAATATTTCAGCATGAAACTTTGGGTCTCTTGAAGATTTATATATCACTTTATTTGAATTGCTGATCTTGTTGTATGTATGTATTATCTGTAACCTCTTATACCTTTCGGTGTTGAGGCTGGCGAGTTAACGTATGAGGCTCTACGGGTGCAATACACAACCCGGCACGTCTCTGCAGGTTACAAAGTTGGTGCGCCGTTAGGTAGAAGACAGAACAGATCGTCCACGATCAACCATAAGCGACCATCTGCTTTATCGACCGTTTTTGAAACGCCGCCGATCGAGTAGCGATCAAATTATTACAAGTGGCGCGTATTTTTTTAAGCTTAATAAACATAACCTCAATTTATTAAAAGAGTGGGAAATGTAAATTATTGCTTGTTTTGCTTTGTATTAAAGAAACTGTTCCACAAAATGAATGACGACAGTGAATCAGAAGAAGAGGTTTTAGTAAGGTATATGTTCCACAAAAGAGCCAAATTAGTGCGTAGTATGTGGGTTTGTCACGTGCTATTCTCGCACTACGACATTTAAAGGGGACGTGGTCGTCCTGTGGCTCTCGGCTAGCAAACAGTGAAGAAAGGGAGGTTCGAAACGCTAAATCCTTCAAATAAGGGGTGGTCATAGTCGGGATGAAAGTTGGGCGGCACTACGGAATGTCACCCAAAGATGGTTACGAGGAGCGTACCGCAGATTGCTCCTACTGGGCTCGAAGGGGTTGGGGGTTGCTGCGCCCTACTGCTGGAGGTACTTACCGTTACTTTACTGCAATAAAACTGGAACTGGTAGGCCAGGCTCACAAAGCTATACACAATTATCTTAAAGTAAGCACAACAAACATAAAAGACGAGAATTAAATAACACTGAAATTTAATGAAAGCAAATAATATTCAAGATGTGACACAAAAGGGGTTTATAAATTCTATCTTACTTTATATGAAACGGTGATCAAGGGAGACACATTTACTTAACTTTAAGGCAAATATCATTAACAACTAGGTTCCCTTAACGGCAATCAAAAGAATGATGATGGCAAGTACAAAACCTAAGCTAAAAATTCAATTACAAATGATTACACACATGCAACATGAAATACGTAATCGTCACGGCAATTCGCAATGGTTCTAAATTATAAACACTAAAACAAAACGTAATACGTATAAGTTGAAGACTTAACACTTTACCGAACAAAATAAACGAAAGAAAAGAGTGCTTGAAATACTTGAAAAAACAGACTAGCCAATTGGTTGCCAGCGGCCCTCAACTTTTGCAGTGTGAATAAAAAGCCGCCTAAAGGCGGTTCACAAAAGCTTCAACAAAATACCGCCGGATAAACAGATTGACCAGAAATCGGTTACTAAATTAAAGCTTGAATCGGTGCACTCACAGCCGGCAGTAAAGGCAGCCTAAGACAATATTTTTACCTGGGAAGAGCATCGTTGGTGGTAGCCCTTGGAAGCGATAGTAACCCAGGGAGAGATATAGCAGCGGTCGGCGTAAAAGAAGGGAATGGAATCCTTCTTCCGGAAGCAGGTGTAAAGACAACAAGGTGCCCTCACTGGTAGATGGTTTAATCCAAAGAACGAAGAACTGTGAAGAAACGGTAACTTCATCAACGTCACTTAAACGGAACTTCCCAACACAGAACTTAAATTTTCCCGGTACGAAGTAAAAGACACACTCTGGGATTATCCGACAAAATGTGCTTTTTCCTCCTTTGCAGTACCGTAGGATTTGCTCCATTCTTCCACCAATAGGTTTATTGGAGGCATAGATGCTATTACCTGTATGGCTTCATTGGACACCGTTATGTATGCTCCTGTTATGCCTGTTCCTAATTTCCGTTGTTCCTTGATTAATTTCTGCCTGTATTTGTTGGTGTTTATGCCCTCTCCCATATCGGGGCGCCATATCTAATCATAGAGTGGGCCACCGTGCTATACATTTTCCTTTTGCATTCGCCTCGGGCCATTTACTCTCGGCATCAGTCTAACAAGCGCCGCCGTGGTTCTTCCTTCGTTTTCTGCTACATGTACGATGTGCTTTTTCATGTGATAGTCACTACCGAAAATGACCCCCAGATATTTCAGTTCTCTTATCCTGTTTTTTCCATTTAGGATAACCATTTTCTTTTGTTCACTAGCCATTTTCAAGTGTTTCTTCCGTATTTGCTCTGCAATTCCGTGAAGTGCAATATTTGCCCTAGTTTTAATTAGTTCTGTCGTTTTACCGCATACCATTAACGCCGTATCGTTTGCGTAGCACAACATAATGGTGTCCTTTGGTAATTCTGTTCTGGGTATGCTATCAAAGTATACGTTCCATAGCAGGGGGCCCAGATGGATCCTTGGGGTACCCCACATGTTATGTCGTACCTTTTTCCGTTTTCTGTCATAAGCTGTCGTTTAGATAGATAGCTACCAATTATTTTTATCAATCATTCGCTGGTTTTTCTTTTTTTAGCGCTTTCATAATTTGGTTCCATCTGGCCGAGTTGAACGCGTTCTTGATGTCTATTGAGATCAGTACGCACAACTCTCTATTTTGATAAGCTTTTCTTTGTATGATTTTACCTTCTTCTTGATAACCATCATTGGGTGCAGGGTGGACTTCCTTGCCCTAAATCCGTATTGATTCTGTGCTATACCCCCATTTTCGTTTAAATCCTTCATCAGATTCGCATAACCTGGAAGTGCTTGATTATACAGAACATCGTTTGCTCCGACAAAACATATCAATTGATCAATCTCTCACACACTCCAGGAATTAACGTCTTGTACTAAAATTAATATTAACAGTTTTATATAAAATCCGCTAGTTCTATTTATCTATTTAGAATTTAGGTATTATTTGGTTAACCATACTTTAAATATTTTCCTTCTGTCATTATGTTTTTTAATGATTCGTGATAACACGCCACTTTTTTGTAAAGTCTTGTGAAATAAACATGTGTATTTAACAAACCAAGTGCCGACGATCGACCTGTCTGAGTTCTCACTTAAATACCTACATACTGCACCATGTGTAGAGTGTAATGTGTGTGTATGTGTAGGACCATGTTACTCTACCTCTTAGGTCTGTATTCGGAGGAGAGCTTCGTTAATTAGGTACCCAACGACGAATGGTCCACCAGGACTCGATATCGACGATTTCCAGACTGCAGGAAACTAATCCTGCTCATCGGGAGATTCGAACTAAGGACTAACGTAACGTCTAACGCTCCACCACTGCGCCATCCTGGACCGCATGTTTATCTTGTTACTTTTATTTATTTTAATAGCTTAAAGGAATTCGGCAAAAGTGTTTCTCGCCCGTTTAATAAAAACATTGAGGTTTGTTTGGTTGGGGTGACCAGAAGATAAGTTATGAGTTTTCAAAGTTTGCTTTGAATTATGATTTAAAGTCGAGCAATAACATAATAATAGGAATAATCAAATGATTTCATGGGAAAAATTTAAAAATCGGTGTAATTTAGATAACAAGTTTTGAGTAACGCAAACACCTTGTTTTTTCGTGAGTTTTGTGTTTAGTATGGCCAATTAATTTTGTTTTAATTAGAACACCGCTTATTGCAAATTAATGCTGAAGTTAAACATTCTGATTTATTTATGTATTTGCTTATTTATTTATTTATTTATTTATTCACTTACTTATTCAGTAATATACTCGAATAATGCTGGCGCAAATTGCCACTGAAATTATTGAAATCCGTGCAAATTTAGCATGTATGATGTTAACCTGCAGTTGCATTTTTAATGAAGTGCATTCATCTCACCGGCATGTTGGAAAGAGGCAAAAACGCATTCAACAAGGCTTAGTACCTTGGGATGAAGAGTTAGTTAATTACTCCTAACAACAAACAGCTTTAACACATGTGTTGTCTGAATTTTAACTTTCAGATGACAATTGGTTATTCTATGAGCAACCATTTAGTCAGCTAAGAGGTAAATGAATAAAGAAATAAAATAAATTTTGGCATTGATGCCCTACGGAAGCCTGACCATTAACAATATAAATGGACTTTATTAACTAATAGCACCACAGAACATGACAACATAGCACGCTAGTGTTCATGTCAGAACTGTATCACAAACACGTAAATTAAGATTATAATTAATAATAACAATTAGTTAAAATACGATAATCTTCACGGTTGTCAGTTTTAAATTAAGATTGAATCGATTTAACATTAAAGATTATCGACTGATTCCAAGTTAAGTAATAAACCTAATGTTTCTTCTAACGTGCACGACATTGATTGCAAATTAGGTAACTAACTACTCAAGTTGACTTGAAGGGTTGTGGATCGATGACTGAAGTTTTGGCCACTAATAAACCCTGCCTGCTTGGTCAGCAGAAGTTAAGAAAATCAACAACCTCTGTTTAACACACACCTAATAATTCGAAAAGTCCATCTACACTTTATTTTAAGTTACTTGTACGTGATCAATATGAGTGATAACAAGAGCAAATTTTAGTGCTGCTGCAACTTAAACTACATAGAGGAAATCTTCATTTTTCAACACAAAATTTATTAAAGCGCGTAAGAACAAAGAACTACAGCTAAATTTATCTTGGTGTCAAGTTACTGTTTGCATATTTACGTTGAGTTACTACCCCTACACATGGAGTTATCTCAAGATATTTAGCTGTTGCGGAACTTCAATTTGTGGGCAATTTATGCAGATTTAACTGATTTCACCTACGTGCCTAATTCAAACTGAATTAGTTAATCTTTTCACTAAGATAAACTTCCAAATTTAGCACGTTATACGTTGGTGAAGATACTCATTTTAATAACTTTAAACATTTTAATTTTTATCTGTTTTCTCTTTTGATATTAATTTTCTATAAGGATTCGCTCCTTTTGTAAATGCTGCCAAAGATCTTTATATTTAGAAACTAAAACTTGGTTCAAAATAGTGAGCACACAGTTTTTTTGGAAGTTAGGAACTTCTGAAATTTACAGGTTGCCTGAAGGAGACCGCAAAACCACTTTAAGTCTAGAGAATCAAAATCAGTGCTTAGAAGTGGTTGCTTTTTCTACTACGACTACTTGACGCTGATAACGAAAAACTAAGTAGTGGAAAAGTCCATTGTGATTCTTGTTCGGAACAACAACGGGCGTGTCAGAATATACTATGTGAAATTTTAAACTTTTCAATATTTAACTTTAAGGAATCGACGGATATTCAGCTAGCTAGTTCGAGTTCTTGAAAGCTCAATTATTGGTTGACCTTTGAGCAACTTTATCTCGTTAAAGCATTGGTTTGATTACTTAAAAAAAGTTCAAAAATTCTGAGAAATTTAAACCGCTGTTCGGAAATTTGCAAAATGTTAAATTAACAAAGCCAATTTAGGAAAATTATATCGATTTATTGACAGCCATGCCACGCCAGATAAAATGTTGATCAAATTATTTCAAAAATCAAACATTCTGAATAATCAAAGCTGATGTCTATATCAACTTTAGAAATTTCAGATTATAAACAATTTTGAAAAAGCCTGCTAAAACGTTGGTCTAATTAATTTGAAAACGTCAGTTTAATACAAAGGTCAAAAGTCTTTTTACATACTTTTGTTTATTTTTGATGTGTAATGTAAAGGGTTTTAAAAAACCTTAAATTTCTAAGGAATTTTCTTCGAATAGTTTATAAAAAAAATGAAGGTCTCCTAGTATGAATTTATTTTTAAAATTTAATCCGTGTAACCTCTTTTCATTTCATATCGTTAAAGAAAAATTAAGGAGGCGTAGATTTTATCAAACGAAGGGACTTTCTTAAAGCATGGCACAGTAATTCCAGACTTTTTCTAAAGAACCGTGGTCTAACGCCTTTGAGAAGCGGTTTCGTTGGATGAAAAAACATACAGAATATAAGGGAGAGTACTTCGAGAAAGTGTAATAGGTTTTATTTCAATAAAGCTCACAGTTTATGAATATCCACAAACTTTCTACGTGGCCCTCTAAGTATAGAAACGCTAAAAACTTTTATCACACGCAAAATCGTCTCTTTAATTTGACTTTATGCACACCATATTTAGTTCTTCATAGCCGAATAATCTATAAATTTACGCAGTACATAACTGTTTATATAAATATACAAAACATGATGTTGCACCTTAACTAACTGGCTGGAAAATTCCTGTATTAAATTCTTTTATGCTTGTAAAATACGAGCTTCAAAATCTTTTTACCTATTTTATATGTAAGTTAATTAAATTGTCACTTCGAAAATTCCAGCTTAAGTGAAAAATTTAATAATCTAGAAAATCGTAAAATAATTATTTTTTAATAACGGCACTTTAATAATTAATTTCTTGGGAAAATCCAGACGGTTTAATTGCAAATTTTAGGCGTATGTTAATGCACTGTTTGAGTTTTGGTTTAAAGGCGTATTTTGGTAATAAAACAAATATTTTATAGCAGTTCGGTCCTGGTTAGCGTGTCATTTTGTAATTACTTTTACATACATGTACTTAAGGCCCTACTAATATAGCTGTAACTAAATTTATGGTAGTCATATTACTTGCGAATAAGAGTATAATTCCTGTAAAATTAATTTTATTTGTTAAACTAAACTACGCATGCAATAAAGTTGCAATTTTGTGCACAATATTGAAAGTATCCTGGGGTATTTTATCAGTGCTTCATATATTGCATATTTTCATGCCGAAGGTATTTTACTGTATCAGTGATGTCCAAAGAATTTAAAATTTTTCAAATACCACACGTAATCTTTATTAGATGGGAAAAATATTTAAGAATTTCTGCATGGCTGAAGATATGAGAAAATCGCAAGGTGTTGGTTTTTCTAAAGCAAAATGCGACTACGAAAGGCAATGGTTCGAATTAACGTTTTCCGATAAATACATAACGTGTGGTGAATGATGGATGGGGAAAATCCTACTGTCATCCGAATAAGTATTTTACTTTTCAGCTGACGAACACAATCATAGTAGACAATGGATCGTTGATTCCTGCGTTAATAAATTAGAAAATTCACCCTCATTTTATAAAAACCTGGGGAATTTACGAAGGGCTTATCCCGGTACTTAATATTTTGTCAAACCGGGGGATTTAAAAATTAATTTACTCACATGTAGGCTGAACTTGCGTAACTTTCCCTGAAAATATGGAAAGTAATTAAGTAATTGCGGCACAGTGAGTGGCTTTGCCAACCTGTAGATGAAAGACGGCCTCGGGGTGTAACATTGTATTTCGGGATCGCATTTTCAAACAAGCAAGTTGTATTAAACAAAAATCTCAAACATTTCGAATAAGTTTCGAAACTTTATTGCCTTTGTAATATTACTTAATTAATACATTTTTGCGGAGCGTTTCAATTTAATAAAACGTTTAAACTTTACAGTTCTATCGAGCACGTCTTTTAATGTGTTCTGTGTTCATTTATACGTTAATTGAGAGTTGGTGCGCTCTGAAAAAAGGTCTTCATTTTCACTATTGTGTTTCAAGGATTTTATACTTGTTCGGGATAATTAATATGCTGGAAAGAATAAGGCTGAAATTCCACATTTTTATACCGCTTTTATTACATAATTGAACTCGGCTTTATTTTATTTTTCCTTTTATTAAAATTAGGAAAAATACGAAGTAACTTCACCAAAATCGAATTCTCGAATTAACCTAAAAAAAAAATCCAAATTAACCAAAGGGCGTTCCAACTTCCAATTAGAAACTTTTTCTATGCCAATTTAAAGTTACGTATTTGTGACATATAAGCAAAGCAGTTTAATAACATAGAAAAAGTTAATTTATGCCTGTGTGTGAACGAAAACATTCGCATTTTTTATAATCATCATTTTTACCTTTCACCTTTCATTAAATGGAACAGAAATTAGCATATCTACACCGCTTGTATGTTTAATGTGGCTCTGAATACCACGTACTCATTTTAGGTGTCGATGCGAAAGGGGAAACTGTTACAAATAGTATCGCTTCGACTTGCGTTTTATCACAAACTGTTTTCTTTTTATGTTAATACCTAACATAGCATTTGAATTCTTTTGAAATCGTTTATACAGCGTACAAAAGGCGAAACGAAATAAATTCCCCATGCATTTTCTTCTTATTTTCTAAGTTTATAAAACTTTAAACGAAATTTAATTTCAAAATTTTCGTTCGTGAAAATTTCAGTGTTTGTTTTCATTCCAGTACTACCGGAAAAATTAATTTTACCTAGATTTGATTTTATACGTGTTCTGATATGATTCGGGATTGCTTAATGTAGAGAAACACAACTGACAGGTATGTACGAATAAAATGATTGCTCATATCAGTATCTCTCTGCCCATAAAATCAATTTACTACTCCCAGTTACAGGTCCAAATTGTAATTAACTTTTTTAACATGAATGTCTGTAGTCTGTTACAGTTTTTATTGAAAAAAAGTCTTGTAGATTGAAAGAATTGTTTTTTGTTATGTAATATAACACTGATGAGGTTCTGATTACAGTATAGGAAATTGAGTTCTATAATTTAAACGTGATTTGTTACCCAATAACCACAGCCTGTTTCGGTAACAACTTAGCATTAGTTATTTATTATTTGCTAACTATTTGATTTATTTGAACAATACGTATTTGATTACTAATCGAGCTTATGGCCGTCCTCGCTGTCAAAAATTTGGATTTGGTTGTTTATTTATTTATTATTAATTTGGCTGAGTGTAGCATTTTTAAGAATATTTTCTTGTGTCATTGGGGCTAACTTAACATTTTTTTGAAATTAAACAATTAAAGGTTGTAGGAAGGAAGTAAGCAAGCAAAAGAATAAATATTTTAGAATACAGGTAAGAATAATTCTGAAAAATCGAAATCTGGTAGAATAATTTTCCCGATAGAAAAAATCAGAAAGAAGGCTGCTCTTTAAGTAAATCGTGAGGTTGAACGTTTTAAGTTCCTAATTCAGTTGTTTGTACAGCATAATTTTTTGCTTGAAACTGAATTAATTTATTATTGAAAATATCTCCTAATAAAATCCAGATACGCTTATTTAATCCAGTTATCCGTTATTTACAGATAATTTTCAAAAGACAGTTAATAGCATCAGAAGATTCCATTAAAGGGATTTCATCGATCTGTAGTTTTCCTAAATTGCCAGCGCTTATAACCTGAAAAATGGTAATTAAAAATTTATCACCTTGAATTCTTCAGGCTACGATTACAATTTTTAACTAAATAACTGTTTCAGTTTTTTAAATATTTAACATGCGTATTACTTCAAATGAATTTTCACAGGCATCGTTTAAACTACAAAGAAAAATATGATATGAAGATATACACGAAACAACGCTAAAACTCTTAATTTACGAAGTAATTAAATATCTATACAGAGTTTGGGCTCTTGTTTGTGTTATTCTGGATGTTAAACATTTATTCAGAACTTAAACTTGACTTAATTAAGATCCGCCTAATGTTATGTTAATGTCGAAAAAACTTTAGCTTATTTTGCTGTAAAATTATCAACTTTATTTACCTAACTTTGTTTGACCTTAACTTACTTTCGCTTTAGAGAGGATGTGGTTTTTAAAGGAAATTTGCTAACTTATATCAATAATGAAACAGTTTTAACTTAATTTGTAAGCTGTAAAATCGCCGAAGCTTTTATGTAACATTTCTAAAATACGTAAAAGTAAATATATTTAATAGAAGTTTAAAATTACGGCGATATTTCTTGTAAGTGACATTTGATCGAAGCAGAATTGACGTAAATACCTTTGTATTCGTTTTGTTAAAGTGATTTAGCTAGACATTTCATTCGAAAATTGTTCGTAAATAGTGTTCATGGCAGTGTTTCTTTTATAACTCATTTTTTCTTTAAAAATACCTTTAGGGGTTGTTCAGGGTTTCTCATAAATCTTTCTCAGAGCAAAGTTCTAGATAACGTAATTATATTTAAAGCGTCCGTGGGATGTTAGTTTTGAGTATAAACACGACAGGGGAGTATATGGAAGCGTAATGACACTCTGTTTAGTATTGTAACGGGAAATTTTATACATCAAAAGAGTGCGCAGTTTCTTTATTGAACAATAAACGACACTTTATTATTCCAGCAGGTGCATGTTAGTAATAAAAAGTATTATTTTTCCGTTATTTAGAGAGTCAGACTTTATTAAACTTAACAATTACAAGGAACTTCATTATTTATGCTCTAGAAATTGCAGGATAATTCACTACAATGCAATTTTATTAAAAACACAACAAGGATCGGAACTTGTTTCTTAGCAACATATTTCATTAAAATCTATGAAAAGGTTTTAAATATTGTATTAAATAGCTTTTAAGGCTCTGATGTCCGTAAATGATTTACAAATGAAACATGTTCTTAGGTAAGGATTCAATAGTTGTTTATGTATCAAGGGGGTAAAGAAGGCGATTTTGGCCTGCGGTGTGAATATTATCACCCGAGGCTTTAGCCGAGGGTTATAACACGCCAAAGGCCAAAGTCGCTTATTACGCCTGTGGTTGTACATACAATATTTTTTGCACGAACGGAGATTTTATTTAATAATAATAAAATTTTTCTAATGACATTTTAAAAAATGTCAAATTGACGCATTCACGGCAAGAGTGATTTTATAAAAATTGTATTGTAACTAAGGTATTTTTGTGATATTTCAAATTAATTTGTCGCGAGCGTAAAGTGCACCCGAGGTCTACAATAATGAACTTTACGCCCTTCTTGGCGGGCGAAAAGTAGTCACTTTACGCCCGGGAGTACAAAAAAGAATTTTAGTCATGCATATGTAAAAAACACAAAAAGGGTCCGGAGTAAATATTAAACCGCATCCTCAAGATTTTCAACGATGCAGTAAAATGCCATAAATAATTTAGGCAATTTTCTTAAAGTAGAAAAGTGAACAGCAACAAGTGAAACTTTTAACTAAAACATATGGTTTTAAAATTAAGGTCACCCCGAGAGAATTTGGAAATTTTTATCATTTCAGTCAAGAAGTTTTTTAAAAGAACAAAAAAAGGTTTCTAAGTAATAAGTTTAATTTAAAAAGTATAATTCGTTTTGCCTAACCTACCTCAGTTGTTTGGTACATTAGGAAAGTATTTTAATAACTGAAAATAAACTCCAGGTAAATGTTCAGGGCAAAAAGCGAACCTACATTGAAAATAAAGCGGAGAATTTGTAATTACATTCACCAACAACCGATGCCTAAGGGTTTCACAAAAAATTTTGCTTATTAAGTAAGGAATGTCTTCAGTATTTGAAGTCCTAGTTCATAAAATCTTGTACTCTTTTGAAAATATGGAATGTCTGTAATTGGATTCTCTTAAAGACATTCGAGAACTAAATCTGTAGGCGAAAGATCAAATAATTATAACGAAGGAAAGGTGGATTTTACCAACGTTTAATTCGTTTTTTATTTTAGAAATTCAGAGGATAACGGTATCGTTAGATATTTAGTATGTAAATAATTTTCTATATTTAAAAATCGTTTGGTTGTTTTAAAGGAGGCCTAATTACGTTACCAATTGAATTAAAAATTATTTCTGCGATTTTATGCTTGTTATTTTCAAATGTTTGGTTAGGATTAAGCCTGTCTGAAAATTTTCAGAATGACTTGTACGTTTATAATTGGCTTTGAAACGGGGTCCAGTTCGATTTTAGGAATCAATTTTTTGTATAATTATAATTATAACCCCTCATATTCATAATTTGGTAATCCTTCACAGACTGACATTTTCAACTTTCCATGCTGGTGAAATTTGTTACGTTAATTGGGTTTGTGCATTTAAAAATGCAGTTTTCTTACTGCCGTTTGTTGCATTATTTATAATTTGTTTGTTACCTCTACAAAACATAAATTAAAAAGCTTGTCGGATTATACGCTCCTCCTTAATTACATCAAATTTACAGGATAATTCTCCGAAGTTTTTAAATTGTATTGGTTATGTTAGCAATCTTACATTCTATTATATAACCGAATGTGAAACTGTTCCATCTACGAGAGCAAGAAGTAGTTCTAATATGCTTCAGGGTTGGGAAATTTCTCAGTTGACGAAATGCAAAGCAAACTGTATTCCAATTACTAGCGCTTCTACCTGGGCTGCTCAGTTTAATTTGTCGTCTACTGGTAAGCCTAAAAACTTACTCTCATTAACTAACACTACGGCAAACAATTATCGGTTGGAATGTTTACGATCAAATAACAGTAATTAACGTAAAATGCCGTTTCGGGTTTTGGGTCTAAAAAATATTTCAGATTATACTAACCATAAGGGTTGTAGTAATATGTTAGAATCTGAATATAATTCGAGGTTTTCAAGAGCGTAACTGCGGAAGCGGTAATACTACTACCATTATTGCATTTGAAGAGCTTTTGTGTTGTAGGTATATAGAAACGAGTACCACCACAGCTTCGTTTTAAGGCACACGTTTTGTGTTACTATGTTATGAGTTTGTTAATGACCTGCTTAGAACAGTTGAAAACACATTTCGGCGATTATCCAATTGTAGAGGTGCACACATGGGGAGAAAAGCCGAGAATTGCATGGCGGGCTATTAAATGATAAATCCTTACTATTAATCTGGACAGCGTAGCCTAGAATCTAGCGAGCATGTCTCCTAAACTCGGCACCACTACATTTTAATTAATCCGGCAGCAGATTGGAAAAAGTAATTAGTAGATCGCGATATGTATCAGCTCGCGGGTCGGAACAGAGCTAAGCCAAGCCAGGCGAGCGAACCGAGTACTCAGCGCGGCAGCTCGCCATCGACATGATTTATACGCGAACATTTGGTGCCATGTTCTTTTTAACTTGTCGGAAAGACAAAGCAGGCAAATTGTCCAACGCCAGATTAATTTCAGCTAAGATACATTTAGAAATACGGTTCCCAGAGGATGCCATTCTCACTCATAATATGCATGTTTATAATTTGTCACAAACAAAATCGCTAGCTTTTTACATTTACAATTTACATCCATTATCTTTCGTGTTTGATTCTATTTGACACTCGAGATTTATGGTCTCCTTGTGAAAGCGACATTTTTTTATATATTTCTCGAACCACTGTAATCACACGCATATGCCAAGACAGTCGACAGTTACTAATAGTCCCACATTTGCACACACTCGCTGGACAAATATTGACGATAATATTAAGACGAATATTATCAGTTTGGGTCAGACATAAAGTTGAACCTTCTGACAGAAGTACTTTTGTAGCACTTTTTTCATCTTTTTCCCTTCCTTTTTATATAGCCAGCACACGAGAGGACCTTAACGGACATATTTAGTTACTCCTTATTAGATTTCGAAAGCTTTCCAAATTTAGAAAAAATAATTCAATATACGCATGTGATATCAGGATTGTCAGGAAAAAATTAGTCTGAAGGTATCATTGAAAAATATCTTAAAATATTCCACAAAAACACATCGGGCTAGGCTATTTAAGAGGGCATAGGTGACGAGTTTTCAAAACCTTCCGGAGGCACAGCTGAAGAGCAGCATCCTTAACCAACTGGACTATCGTCAGTACGGATGTAAACCGTAGTGGATTTATTATTCGAGCTGAATAGAATTCCATGAATATGCTAAAGGATAACCGAGTTAAATTTCAGTTAGTTCCACGAGGAATTGTTATAGATTTCATCTGGATTTTCATGGAATTGCTGTTAAATCCTGATATACAAATTAGTCCTAGCTGTCCCCCACTCGGTACAAATTTTGCTATTTGCTTTATGGGAGAGGAGCGGATAACTACGTATAAAAGGCCTCGGTCTCTCACGTATGCATCTCGTGTTCGATTACCGAGACCGGTGATATCCCCGTCGGAATTTTAGAAGGTCGTACGCTCCTCCGTGCTTCGGACCGGTTATCATACTAACGTACACCTTTGATAATCGTTAACCTCGCATCACTATGGGTGATCTTCTTCACCTCTATCGATGCGTAAGTTTATCCTCCTGTCCAGCATATGTGCGAAGCGGGCTCACAGTACTCATATTTATGAGTTATTAACAGGCCATCAGCCTAGACGTCGGCCATAAGAGGAAGATGGAAGAAGCTTTATTCAGGTGTCCTTACGGAATCGGCACCTTTGTCAACCGCCAACTATTGATTTCTCGTGGTTCTCTTCGACCAAAGTAATGTTCTCTTTCTAGCAAGTAGGAGGACATTTTTGAGCTTTAGGTGTGAACTGCAGTTATTAACGTTCTTTTAGATATGAAGAAAAAGCGCAAGCACCATGCTTGACGCGTTAAAGTTGGTGGAAGTAAAATTCTCATGAGGTAGTGCTACTAAACATAGCACCTGGCGCTCGTTGAGATTGCTACACCCGCAATGAATAAATCATTTTTATAAATGCTGCCAGTTTTAAAACTTCGTACATGTATTAGTCAGTTTATCCTTTTGTGCCAACGGTTATGCAGCTTTTGGAAAAATCTTAATATACTAAACACTTAATTTTATTTCTGCAAAACGTCTCAGTTAGAAAATTTTGCCATTTGCTTTATGGGGACCTCCTTAGTGTCCCTGTCGAATCGGCACCTATGCCTATTGCTTCCTTAAAAGGGTTCTTTTCGACCAAAGTAATGTTCTCTTTCTAGCAAGTAGTATTCACCTTTTCTAAACTTGGAGCTTTAAGCTGATGGTGTGAACTGTAATTGCTATCGTTCTTTCAGATATGAGGAAAAAGCGTAGTTCTCGTGCTAATACCATAGCAGTTGATGCACGTTGAGATTTGTGCACCCGCCCAATTCTTTTTTACAACTTTATTAGCAATCAGGACCCTATAAACCCTATAAGCTAATTTGCTGGCTTGTACATGACAGGTGAGATTAATGCCCAGTGTCATTATCTCATTAATTCTAATTATACTTTATATAAGATATACTTTTTACATGTCATTAATTTACAATATCGCAAGGTCGCTTGGTGGTTGATGCCTGCAGTGATAGGATTATTTCGTTTGGGCGAATTTCTAAATTATTTTGCTGTTTGATGACATATTGGGTGATCACTTCTCTTACATACGAAATTTGAAGTATTCATGGAGGCATGGGGCATCTGCTATATTTCTGATTGGTTTGGACTGCGACCTGTAAAATATCGATGTTAGTTGAGCCAACACATCAACACAGTTCAATTCCGTAAGACCATTAATGTTGGCCTCATGAAGTCGCAACTTATTTTCCGTGAGCTAAGAGCCAATACATTCTTTTGATTTTGATGTCCATTTCCTTTCTCTTCTTCTTGATGTAGGTGTTCCGTATTAATCTGGTATCCAGATGCATTATTCCTAGATATCGAACTTCTTTCGATTGAGGATCTGCAGTGTTGTCGATGGTGATCGGTGGGCATTGACGATGTCTTAATTTAAAGTTTGCATGGGTTGGCTTATTTGCATTGACTCTGATTTTCCACGTTTTCGTCCAATTGCAAATGATGTCCAGCTATTCTTGTAAATCCTGGCTTGCTATTTCTGTATTTCTATGACAAGAAAGTATGGCTGTGTCATCAGTTATTGTTTCTTGACTTAACAACAGATATTATGGAAAAGAAAGGATGACTTGATTTTGTATAATAAATCTTTGTGCCACACTTTGTCAAAAGCTTGACCGACATCGAGAAACGCAGCCGAGCAGTGTTTGTTGTTTTCAAAAGCTTTATTTGTTATGTCACTCAGCCGATGACATCGCTGAATTATCTTGAGTCTTCTTGGATTTTTTCAAGTATTAAGTTTTCCAAAATTTTGATAAAATGAATATGAACAAATGCATAAATTTTATAAATGCTACCAATATCAAAATTCGAAAATGTAATATTTGATATTACCTATATAGGGTAGTTGATTGCTTCACACACTATATGGCTTCCCCAATTATTTTAGACCAAAACCATATGCATACTTTTGTAGAGAAAAAATATCGCATCCATTCATGCTAAGTATTTTGCAGTGGTATCGGTTTTCCCGTAATGGGAAGACTGTGGAACTTAATTCTTGCACTTTGACAAATTGATAAAAATCAGTGATATCTTGGAATTACTGAAACTAAAAACGATTTTGTATCTAATAAGAGTCTAGCTTGTCAGTTAGTTACACGAAAAAACTAATTTTCTTTCGTGTTGAATTAGTGTTCAAGGCCAAAAAGTGACATTTTTCATATGAAAATAAGTACGTAAAATATCATGTTCGTCAATCACGATCGACGGAAAAATTACTTAACGTCGTTTTACTGCCTAGTTTTTAGCAAATAATGCCAAATGTTCAATAATATGGCATTAGTGATCTTCGTTAAAGTGTTAGATGTAAGTTTTACGGCTTTTCAGTACAACCACAGAGCAGGTAATAATAATACTTGCTCTATGGCAAAACGAAGATCGAAAATTCTGCAAAATTGCATGAATGGATCCAGTAGTTTTCTTTACCAATTACACTGTTGGCTTATAATAATTAGGAAAGCAAATATTTACATGTTAAAAAATTAAATACAATGTAAATAATATAAAACCACATAATAATTAGAAATGGCATACGCGTCAATTTAAACTATTTAAATTGAATGCAGTTTTGGTATTTCAATTTATTTTTAACATTTTTCAAACTGTATTTGATAAATATAATTACGATTATTAATAAAAATTAATTAATATATCATAAACGCAATATAAAATGATAACTTAAAAAGACCAAAATGAACCGACGTCAACTAACAACTATGAACAAATTTCGCAATACTTTTGCAGCGTATTAGGTATTACTAATCCATAAAATTTGCTGTACTACTAAAGCCTCTTAAAATTAGACAAGAGGATTAAAATCAGTTGTGAACAAATTGCCTGTGTATAATGTTAGGAAGAGAACTGGCAGTCTAAATATTTGAAATAGTATTTTTAAGGTAAAAATTGCAAAACAAAAATATGTACCATAAAATTTAGCAAACTGTCTGTCAAAACAATTACCAAATGCTTAATTTTTTCGATGTTTTACATCGCCAATACTTAGATTGTTTTCTAAACGCATACTATTTTTTTGGAATAAAAAGCTTGGAAGTTGATTCAAATAGAACATATTTTAGTTCTTATTTTTACGGAAGAGAACCCTTCCATAACAAAAGAATTTAATGATTTTCAACAAGATTTGCAAATGGTTTCATATCCGTTACAAAGTCAAAGCTTAACCACAGCGGTGGAGATTAACTTTTATTACAATCCAGATATAGCCTTGTTGCACCTGTTTAATTGCAACCATGATAATGAGACTCTAAAGTTCAGCAATTGTCTTGTAACAATCGCCATGGACTCCTTTAAGGTTGAAGTACTGTTAAGATAAACAGACTCCTTGGAGAGATTCGTGTAACCTGCAGTAAGACCCTCAAACTTGAAAGCATATGAAGGTAATACCCTAATACCTATATAATCAGAGCTAAAATGGTAAAAAAACTGTATCGAAATCGATTTCAAGGCTTGCTACATACATATTTATAAATTTGCATTGGGCAATTTCTAACTTTTTATTGTTCTGGTTTTCATAATAAATACTGACTTTTTCGTCATGTTGGTCATCAAAATAACACTCTAGAAAAGCAATTTTGTGCTAGTCATATGTTACAAGACAAAAACGTTATCGAAAGAACCTGAAATGTCATAAATATTCATAGCGCTGTAAAAACAAAAATAAGAACAATAACAGCAACGACGTTTCAGCTAAATTAACTTCAGATATTTTCAATGATCGCCATGTATCAGTAACAGATAGCCCGAATAAATTTCCAACTATTACTGCTGAACGAAGCGAGTGTTTAAACTTTCACAACTGAAAGCTTGTTTATTCTATCTTTTTGCGACTCTAATCTGAAGTAGGGATACTCAATAAATTCCATTAGTTATTTTGTAAGCCTTGACCTGTTTTACATAAATGCAAAGATATTGTATTGCGTAGAGTTTTATGTTTTTCCGGTTCGGATACGGAAAAGTTGTTTCTTTGCTGTTCGCGAAGTAACAAAATTAGTTTGAGAAAGTTACGACAATCGATATGTCAATTACATAAATGGAGGTGACATGAGTCTTAAAACTTTAATTCGAATTGTTGAAGTAATCGGGTTTTACTGACGAATCTTGAAAAATACTTAATTAGCAAATTTATTAAACGTTTCTCTAAACCAATTTAACTAAAAAGTCGCATTTCGTTCGCTTTAACGCCACTAACGATTATTCCTGGATTAAACTGCTAAAAGTTCGGAACTGTTTCGGAATTGTTGCAGTTTCTAAGATTTGAGGATTCTCTGAATGTTAAATCTATTACAATTGTAAAACAACTAAGAAATAAACAAAAAAAGCTAACTTATACGCCTTAGACTTAAATCACACGTCGATTTTTATTTGAATCTAATTCATAAAGATTTTAAAATT
This sequence comes from Melanotus villosus, assembly GCA_963082815.1. Classification (NCBI taxonomy): domain Eukaryota; kingdom Metazoa; phylum Arthropoda; class Insecta; order Coleoptera; family Elateridae; genus Melanotus; species Melanotus villosus. The sequence goes on along the minus strand of OY720427.1, from coordinate 36,128,674 downwards.
CGGTGAGTTTAATTATGGGGTATCTCATTAAAACTATCTTCTAACGACTGAAAATATAAGCGTTCTCGTACGATTAGGTTTAAATAAATGGTGTTGAAAATATAGTTTTAATTGGCGTTTACGATGTGAACTGCCTGGTTTTGAGAATATACTTGTTTACCAGTTAAATAAAATATCCCTAAATAAACATCATTAGCTGTAGTAGCTGGTAATTTGTGTCACGATAGTACAGACATTTTCTACACTAACAGACGCGGTATAGATAGAATACAAAACAAAACCTTTTAATGAACTAGCTCGTAACTGTTATTTCCAAAAATAAACACCGAACTAAATAAAGGCTTTTAGGCGATGCTGAAGTAAAACGATTCGTTTTATTTTTTTATATTACCTTTTTAAACTACTCGTAATGATAATAGACTGAACAATGATTTTAGATCTAAATTAATACATAAATAGAACGGGAACTATAAATTTGATAACCTTTAATAAAAATTGGAAAAAACCAAAATAAACAAACAAGAAAACGGCAGGAACGTACTACAAAGCCGAATCATTTTTGTTGTTTATTTACTTTTCCTAGATTTCCCAGGCTGAATTGCTTGAATATTTAGTAAGCCGTGAATTATTACCGTTTTAAATTCGGTTTTACACTTTTCTAATCTAATTACCTGAAATACCGGTGATAAGGGTTTGTTAAATTCGTCCTTTTTATGTAAAATTGTTCAAATCAGGCATTTTTATAAAATGTCGTGAATTTCTTGCTTGTTTTATTTCCTTGTACTGGTTGTAAATTTTAGTAAAGTAAATTTACTTTCTTTATACTGATTAAAACGACGTTAAGCAAGAACTAAGCCAGAATGAAAATGTGCCTGATATTTAGGATAAAACGACGCGCGTTGTGGGACCGACACGGAGTCTGTAAAAACCAATTTAACATGTTTATAACAGAATTTCATGCCCTTATTCTCCCGTAAAGTGAATTAGGACATAAGCTGAATCTTAAGCGTTTTGCGAATTATCCCAAGTAACCTTTGAAGATATTCTCTGTTTCGATTGCTAGAAAATGAAACGAACACTTCCACAGGCAGCTTCTGTATTAAATTTTTAACGAAGTATTTCTTATAACGGATTTTTCTTCTTAACACCTTGAACAGTGTTGATATTAATTGGACGAGGAACGTTTTTATTAAATCTCTTTTGTTTCCCTTCAGAAAAGTTATTTTTAAGAGCAGGTTGTACTTTTCAGGGCGTTCCTTTAATTTGAATTATTTAATTTCTTAAAAACAGTAACTCCGCCTTTTATTTAGGATTTGTAGACATTTATTGCGCTTTACTTGGGAATAGAAAAATTCGCTGTAATTTTTCTTATTAAACCACAGGAGAATTTATTATTTATTTTTTTGAAGCTCAGTTCAGGTCATACATATAATGTAAATTGAATTATGAAGAAGAAAAAACGTAATTTTATGAAATTCATTTTAGAATTAAGCTATTTTTAGGTTTTGGTGGAAAATCGAAGTCTAAACACAACATTTTATTTTTAGAACTCTTTGATTTCTAAGGCACGTAAGTAATATGGAATTTTATTACATTTTTGGACTGCTGAATTTTTGTAAAGTCATTCAGTGCTTGCTTTTCAGTAATAATATTTGTGTAATATCCGAAATCTTAGACCTGATTTTTTTGAACGCCCAAGCCTACGATTTTCATTGTGCTTCAAATAAATGCGTTATGTATAACAATAGTTCTACAAAACACGTAATCAATTGTAGTTATTAAATATAAATATGGTTTTATCTATTCTTCGGCCGAAACGTAATTATCTCTACTTTGCTAGAGCTTTGTGTTGAATAGAAACCTTCCTAAAATTGACCATAATTTGAATTGCCTGTAATGTTCTAAATTATGAAAATACGTATCTTAGGTAACCAAATAACCATCTATAATTTTACTAAATTTATGGGCCGCATACGAAAATAGAAGCAAATTTATCAAATGCTCGTTTGATTCAGAATAAATACCATACAATAACATCAGTGTTTATGTAGGTGTTTAATATCTGTTATTTGTTAAATTTAGTATGATAGGATATATTTTTTTAATTTTAAAGGCATGGTTTTCCATGGTTAGGTGGTTAGGGCTGAATCTGTTAAGTAAAAACATAAACGTAGGGATTTTATTTGCGGGGTATTAATTTTGGTGCAAACATTTCGTCAGGTAATTTTTAGTTGAGAAACTTCAAAGGAATCTGAACAGTTTTGAGTTTTTTTTATATAATCAAATTAACGCTTCAGCAAGGTTTTTCAAAATTTTTGCGTTAATTTTAAATTTGAGTTCTACACACCAGTCTTGATCATTCAAAATTTTGCGTTTGTTGAATAATTACATCAACACTGCTATTATTTTGCAAAATTGACCTTTTTATTTTGACTTTTTTCAAATTCCTGCGCCGCCGTTTAAATTACCCAGAATTTTTAATTCAATGCTTTAGCAAAGTTTTGTTGCTGAAATTTGAGATTTTCTAGTTTCTACACATCAGTTTTTTTTACCAGCATTTTGCTTTTTTGAATAGTTATATTTAGACTTTGATATAATTTTCCAAAATTGGCTTTTTTAATTGAACGTTTTTCAATTTTTCGCAGAGCACTTAGGAAATTTTGAGTTAATCAGACCAACGCTTTAGTCTGGTTTTTCAAAATTGTTTCTAACCTAATTTTTTGTTCATTTCTATACAACAATTTTGATGTTTGAAATTATGAATCAGAATTTTCTGAAAGTGTTGCCTTAATTTAGGACTTTTCAGATTTTTAAACGACATCAGTTTTGATTATGCAGGATTTTACATTTTTTTTGCATACGATTTTCCAAAATTGGCCAAATTACAAATTACAGTGCAGCAGTTTAAATTACTCAAAATTTGGTTGTTCTGAATAATCAGATCAATGAAAGTACATATTTTAGGTAACTAAATAACCATCTATAATTTCACTAGATTTATGTGTTGCATACGAAAATAGAAGCAAATTTATCAAATGCTCGTTTAATTCAGGATAAATACGATACAATAATATCAGTGTTTGTGTAGGTGTTTTGTACCATTTGTTAAATTTAGTAGCAGTCAAGATATAGGTATGTATATTTTTAAACATTTATATAGGTTGGTTTAGTTATTTTTGAATAATATTAATATAACATAAATCGACAGCGCGGATGGTCTTGGATGCTTGGCGGGTGGCCTACCCAGTCACTGAAAATAAATGAGAACCGAAACACAGTGGTGGAGTAGGAAAGCTAGGCGGTTGTTGAAGGCTTGGTACTTACCACATCCCTTGTACGCATACCGTGCGAGCTAACCGATTTTTGAAAAGTGACTTCTTCTTCTTCAGCCTTGGTTCCTCCACTGTTATACGTAGGCTTCCCCTAAATTCCTTCAAGCTACTTTATCTTATGCGATCTAATGCCACCTTCTTCTTCTTGGAGTGGTATGCCCTTTAAAGGGCGTTGCCGATCCTCTGTCCATATGCCTGTGGTGTGCGTGTTAAGCAGCTTACAGGCATAAGGCACCTATAGCTTGCACTTCTACTCCAGAGAGTACACCTCGGTGGCTTGCCATTGCCTTCCGAAGGAAGCGGTCGGGTCTTTTCGGTGTATAGGTGGCCCTGGGAATCGAACCCGGGCCATCTCAGTGGTCAGTCGCACGCTGAATCAACTGAGCCACGACTGCTATCTATTTCCCGCAAATGCCTTTATGTGATCGGTCTATCTTTTCCGTGACCTTCCAACGTTTTTTCTGTATGTCCTAGGGCCGTTAGGCCTCCACTGCATTACTCGATTTGACCATTGTTCTGAATCCTTTCTTGTCACATGCCCTATCCAACTCCATTTTAGATTTGCAACTCGTTGCATATTGTCAGTTACTCCGATTTGGTTTATAATTGTTACATTTCTGATCCTGTCTTTGATACTTATGCTAAGTGTCTCTCTCTTCATTGCACGTTGCATTGTTTTCAGCTTTTCGGCACTTTTTGCCGTTAAGGTCGTAGTCTCCAGTCCGTATGTCATGACTGGCAATATACAAAAGTCGAACACTTTCCTCTTCATACAATTTGGCACTTCTTTGTTTTTAGGATATCTTTAAGTTTAGAAAATGCAGTCCAACCCCGTCTACTAATTTCTGCGATCTTATTTTGCTTCCCCATCTTTATAAGATGTTCGAGGTATATATATTCTTCCACTGTCTCGATGTGTTGTGTCTATATTGTGCTTTGGTTTTGTTCAAATTCATTTGAAGGGCATTGCTTTTAGACGCTTCATCTAATTCTTCGGGAGGATTACCTCATCAGCAAAACGTAAAGGTGACTAAGATATTTCCCCTCTATTCGCTTTCTAACTTTTCTGTTCCGTTTCAGTTCTTTGAACATATTCTCCAATGTTGCTGCACACAATTTTGGGGATATATCTCCCTGTCTTGAGCCTCTTTTGATAGGGATCTTCTGGGTGTTGGTGTTTTCATCTATTTTTATCGTGGAGGTGACGCTTTCATAGATATTCTTAATTAATGTTGTATATCTTCAGTCAACCCTTGAGCTGTTTAGACCCACAATTCTACTGTATCAAAGGCCTTTTTGAAGTCAACAAAACACACGTAAAGGGACGTTATATTCTTCGCATTTCTCTATTAGTGTTCGTACTGTCTGTCGATGCTCAGTGGTTCTGTAGCCCTTTCGAAACCCTGCCTGTTCTTCTGGCTGGTAGAAGTCTGGTTTATTTGTTAATCGAGATGTTATGATTCTAGCTAACAACTTATACATTTATGATATGAGGCTAATGGGACGGCAATTCTATATATTAGCTGCATCCCCTTTTTTGTACAGTATAATTACTTCTGCGTTTTGCCAGTTTCTCTTTTTGTAAACTTCGATTTAAGGGTTGTTTAATTACTTGCAGTAGTGTTTCTGTCGTTATTTGATTTAGGAGGCCTTAACTCTCCATGTTGTAGGCCATGTTCCTCGCGTTAGTTCTAATAACCTAACCTTTTAATGTAAAATATATAAAAATATAAAATTTGGTTTTTTTGAAAAATATTTCTACAGGCTGGTTTTCATGGTCAGGTGGTTAGAATTAAATTTTCCCTGTCAATTAAGAACACAAAATGTGTTGATTTATAATAAAGGCACAAACGTAGGGATTTTTTGATTTTATTTGCGGGAGATTATTTTTGGTGCGAATATTTCGTGCTTAATTGCCGCGTATTCTTCAGAAAGAAGGCGGTATTTTTAGTAGGAAAACTTCAAAAGAATGTATAAAATCCTCGTTTTGTTGTGGTACGAAAATAGACGTATTTATTTATGTGGATTTTAGAAACGGCAACAAATGCTTTTGTATTCCAGCTGGTTAAATTGACTAAAACCAGATTAAACTTCAATCGGTTATTAAGGTAAAAGTAGCGTCGAAATATTTACCCCTTCGGTGAACGTATTAACTTGTCAAAGGTAGGAAACAAACTCAACTTTTGAGAACACAAATCCTATAGTTGAACTACAATATCCATGAAAGCTAGGTGGATTCGATCGAGTTTTGTTCTATAAGTACGTGTCATAAAGTCGTTGCTGCCGAATTCGCGTAAAATCATGTGCTTTACGATGAACATCTAAAATCGCAAGCAGCACAGAGCCGGCTGTAGTAATTATAACGTTAATTTATGCGAGTGAATTGCCTGCAGTAATTTAGGGAAGTGTGGCAAATTGAATTAAAATATGATACATAATTTTTCGTTATCAGGCGTTGAACGTTATGGTAGCAGCCCGATAGCATCACCCTTTTATTGCAGAAGCGTATCTACCGTATTCATATCTAATTAGTGAGCAAAAAGCGTGGAAAGCGCGAAGCCAATCAAGGATATGGTGTACAAATCCACACGGGGCAAATAAAAGTCACTTATAAAGATAAATAAGGCCGGTACGTAGATTGTAATTTATAGTTGTCGTTTATTTAGAAATACATTTGCTTCAGCACTATGTTAGTAACTACTAGAAAAAGGAGATCTACTCGTTGCAAAGACTTCCTTCCGAATATTTCACTTCTAGCGTTAGGAATAAAATTAGCGTATCAGAGGGGCCATCGTGTTTTATTGGACACTTTTCGAGCCTTCGTTATCACCTTGACAATCGTCCTACTTAACGGTTCAGGAATCTTTCGATCTACATCAAAGTTTGCTTCGCAAACTTTTCAGTTTAATTAAAGAATATTTTCGTGATTGCCGTGATTTTCCTCGTATTGCTTTTTGTCGCGGTCCTAATTTTTCCACCACACCTTATATAATCGACTTCCGCAGTCACAGGCACGTGTTATAAATTTCCTTTACTAAACAACATAGTAAAGAAACGCAATTTTCTTATATTACAGACCCATACATCAACACAAGCACCATATTGGGGCATGCAGACATATTTCACTTTCAAAATCGCGAACAGCCGCCTCCAATAGAACAACTTATATAATTAATTGCTCATATTCTTGCACGCGCCTAACCAGACTATAATTATGAAACCTCGCATACTTGTTTTCCATTTGCAAAAAAAGCTTTTGAATAATAAGCTCGGTTAGTGATTGTTCCGGGTTTTCTTTGCACATAAACATAAGTGCCTGTTTTAAAGCATATTCGTTCTTGTTTACGATTTTATTCCTCGTGATTTCTTTACTCGATTGCATTGGATTTTCCGCATGCATTTCCCATGAGCTTGGTCGTTTAGGCAACATTAGTGCTGGCCCAACTATAATGGAGGTTAGGAGTTACATTATTTCTGCTTAGCATTTTAGTGAGATTCAATAAGATAGGTTAGATTAATCGCTTTAAACTTAAAATTTTCCACTATTAAGTTTTAAAAACTACGTTTTCCTTTCTTATCTGTACGTAATTTATCAGCTATTTACCGGGTTATGCATTAGAATGACTACAGAATTAACTAGCTGATTTTATCTAAAGTAATTTTAGTGCCTTTGTTAACAGTAATTATTTTAAAAAATTTACGAGGTTGTTTTTCTTTTCTGCTTTTTGCTTTTAGTTACAGGTTTATGTAATGGCTGTTACCGTTAAAGCATTCTTATTATGATGGGTTTAGTTTGTTGATTTTATTACCTTTACCTTTGGTTTTTACATGCGTTTTTGTTTTCTCCTCCTTTTAATCTTCGAGTATTTTATTTTTACTTCCTTCACTTTACTTTTAAGCCTTTTCGTGTATGTTTACTCTAGCTGTTAATTTTCCTATTTCGTTGCATTTGATTTATTTATGAATGAAAAATTATTTCAACGTCCCAGGAAAATGCTGCAAAATTGCTCTTTTTAAATTAGCGTTTTTCAGATTTCCACGCAGAACTTCTTAATTTTTTCCTAATTAGTTAATTTAATTTTTATTTTCACTTTAATTTTTACTAAATTGTAAGTAATTCATATTTCATTTCTGCGAACTTTTTGGAAATTTTTGTTATTAAATTGGTGGTTTTCAAAATTTCCACACTGCGACTGAAATTTCCCAAAATTTAGAATTTTTTGAATAATTATTCTACCAACGTTCCAACAAGGTTTTTCAAAATTGTTTTGATTTGAAATTTCTACTCCACGTTAGTTTTGATTATTCAGACCAACACTTCGATATAACTTTCCTAAATTGGCCTTTTTAATTGACGTTTTATAAATTTCCACGCAGCAACTTAAATGACTCAGAATTTTGTTTCTGTTAACTGTTGTTTTGATCTGAATTTTTTTTAGTTTCTATACATCAGTTTTGCTCATTCAGAATTTCTCGTTTTTTAAGTAATTATACAAACACTTCAGTATAGTTTTCCAAAATTAATGGTTTTTAATTTGGGGGTTTTCAATTTGGCAGCAGTTTAAATTACTTTGTTCTGACTTTTTTTAATTAATAATATTTCAAAACTGTTGTTTTAATCTGAAATATTTTAAATTTCTATAGATCAGCTTTGATTATTCAGAATTTTACTTTTTTCGAATACTTATTCTAGCACTTTGGGGCAATGTTCCTTATAAATTTTAAATTTAAAGTTTTTCAAATTTCCACAAAGCAGAAATTACTCCCAGTAGTGATTGTTTTAATTAATAATTTTTCAAAACTGTTGCTTTAATTTGAATTTTTTTAAATTTATGCACATCAGTTTTTATTCGCCTCACTGTAATTTTCCAAAATTGTGCTTTGTAATTTGAAGCCTTCTCAATCCTTGCATAGCAATTTGAATGACTCAGTATTTTGAGTTAATCAAACCAACGCTTTAGCAAAGCTTTTCAAATTTGTTGTTTTAATTTTAGATCTTTGAAACTTCTCCACATCAGTTCTAATTATTCAGAATTTTTTTTTGTTAATAATTAGGTATCCTAGCACCTTTTTTAAATTGTCCTTTTGAATTTGACCTTTTTCATATTGCAACATAGCAGTTTAAATTACTCCTAATTTTAATTCTGTTTATCACCATATCAATTATTATTATTATTTATTATTATTATCAGCGTGCAACATCCCTATGTAGGGTAAAGGCCTCCCTCTTTCCCTCATTCTTTTTCGCACTTCTTTCTTTTCTACTCACTTTTTCGTGAGGGGTTTTGGTCTACTCTCCCATAGTGATCGGTCCTCGATACTTCAGCAAAATTTTCCAAAACGGTTGTTTATAAATTAATGTTTTAAACTCTCCACGCACGTGATTAAACGACTCAGAATTTTGACTATTAATTAGTATTTAGCAAGGTTTTTCAAAATTAGTTTAATTTGAAATTTTTAAAATTGATATACATCAGTCTTGATTATTCAGAATCTTGCCTTTCTTGAATAATAATCCCGGTACTTTGGAACAGTTTTTTGGATTTGACGTTTTTAAAATTTCAACATAGAGTTTAAATTACTCCCACTTTTATTACTTTGTTAATTAATAATCTTATCAACACTTCTTAAAATCGTTGCTTATAAATTAACGTTCTCAAATCCCTCCACAACAGATTCAATTAAATAGATTTCTTTGAATAATTAGATCAAAGCCGCAGCAAAGTTTTTCACAATTGTTGTTTCAATTTGAGATTTTCAAAGTTCTACTTAATTAAAATTAATTAGAATTTTTATTTTCGGAATAATGCGAACAAGGTTTTCTAAACTACTGTTTTGATTTGAAATCTTTCAAATTTCTACATAACATCAGTCTTGATTAATTAGAATTTGCGTTTTTTTGTATTAATTATGCCAGCATTTCGATATAATTTTCCAAATTTGGCCTTTTTAATTCACATTCCTACACAGTAATTTTATTGCTTTTAGTTTCGATTTAGTTGAATTTAATGTTTCACAATTGCTGTTTTAACTTCATTTTTTTTAAATTTGTATAAATCGTTTTGATTCTTCAGAATTTTTCTTTTTTTGAATAATTATCCCAGCACTTTCGAGCAATTTTTCAAAATTATTCTTTTAGATTTGAATTCCATGCGAGTTAACGTACTTCTAATTTAATTTTTTTTTTAATAATTATACCTACTAATAATTTTATAAACTCGTTATTTTTCAAAATGTCCATATATGAGTTTAAATTACTTAGAATTTAGAGTTCTCTCAATAATTAGAACAACGCTTCAGCAAGGTTTTTCAACACTGTTGTTCTAATTTGAAAAATGTGTTTTGAATAACTTATTCTAGCATCTTACAATAATTTTCCAAAATTGGTTTTTTAATTTGTTATTTTTCAGAATCCCCGCAGAGGGGCAGTCAAAATGAGCTAAAATTTTGAGTTAATTAGACCAACGCTTCAGCAAGGTTTTTCAAAATTGTCGCCTTTGTTTGAAATTTTTTAACATTTCATGCTTTCTTTAAATAATTATTGCAACACCTTGGCATAATTTTCTAAAATTGGCCTTTTCAATTTAATATTTTACCAATTTCGCTACAGCAATTCAAACTGCTCAGAATTATGATTTTTTTTAGTAATCAGACCATAGCTTCAGTGGCTGCTTTAATTTGCAGTTTTTAAATTTTCTACACTTTTGATTATTTAGAATTTAGCTTTTTTTGAATAATTATTCCAACACCTCAGAATAATTTTTCAAAATCTGACGCTTTTTAGGTTTCTACACAGCAATTTAAATTAATCAGAATTTTGTTTTTTTAAGGTAAATTTACCAACTCTTCTGTAATTTGTTTTAAAAATTAATTTAATTCGACGGTCTCCACCAGGTAATTAAATTACCCAGAATTTTACTGTTTTCCGTTATGGTTCAAAGCAATGAATTTCACGTTTGTTTCCAATAATGTGCTAAACGTTGTATTGAACTTCTTTACAATAAATACAAAAAAATCGAATGTAATATTTTTGTGACTGCACTAAATTGCTACCCACAGGATGGTGTAGTATGTTATTTATTTACGCTGTTCTTTATTATGTTAAGTGAAATTAAATAACCAGTAGCTGGAACCAATCGTTTTAACGATAAAACTATTAATGTTAACTTACATTGTGTATGTATTGTCTATTGTATTTTTAATCCCAATTGTCTAATACTCCTAATATTTAGTTCAATTTGTGTACGAAAATGACTCTAAAATCAATTTTTTATGCCACTGCTAACACTCGGACTTTAAAAGCGTATTAAATGAAAATAATGCTTTTAATGGTATCTGATAACTTTCAGTAGTTATGATTATTAATATTTGTTTCTGAATGTTGCGTTTCAATTAAAAATTTGTACGCTTGAATTAATCAAAAAGTCGGCAGATGAAATGCTTTTGACGTTCGTTTTGGCTTTTATAACCTAAATGTGTCAGATTCAGATGAATTTATTTTACTTAAAGAAAAATGTGGGTAGAATACTCTAATTTAGAGCAGAAGTTAATTATACATGTTTATCTTCATCAGTCAGGGAATGAGACTTATATTATGACTTTGTTTTCATTTATCAGTATTTATTTACCGATCGTCGGATGATATCAGAAATACATTAAATATAGATCAATCGGATTATTTCGTATGAGTTATTTACTAAAGTGTTTTGACGAAACAATGACCAATGACCGATGTCCACAGTTTGGCCGAAGTTGTGCGTAAAGTGCAATAGCTTTTCAAATTTTATGAGGCAGAAAATGTAATTTTCCTTAGCAACTTTCCATGGGGAAATTCGAAGTACCTTTATAGCTTCCAGTATTTACAGGAGCTTGAATTTGTTCTAAGTCATTCCAAAAGCGCTCTAAAGACTCTTACATTACCCATCTCGTGTTGGCAATCCTTTTAATAGAAGACTATACTGACTTCGTCACGCTCAAGGCCGAAACTTCTTCCGATTAACTTGAATAAATAACGAATTTTCGAGAAAGTTCTTCCTTCTAGAGTGTCTTTTAATTGACGGGTTAAGTAGACCAACGCGCCAGGTTTAGCATTGCAAGGTACATTTTCGTAATTATTTCCCGATTAATTACTTTTTTAATTGAGTAATTAATTCTGACAACTTATTTTCTTTATCTAAATTGGAGATCTCTTAAAACTTAACAAGTACCTGCTTTACTAATTTCGTATATTACCTTAACTGCGACTGAAATGTAAAATTTTAACCTTCTTTATTTTAAATCCTAAATTACTTGATATCCTTTTGCAGTTTAACGTACCTAAATCGTTTGTAATTGTACTTTTGCGGTGTTCAATTTTTGTAATTGAAACCATTCGGATTAAACATCAATAGCTTACTGGTTATTTTTGTATTTATCATACCTCCGGGTTTAAATTAAAATTTAGGTTTTTAAATATGAATTAGTTTTTTCATTGAAACGTAGATAATTCAGTGGTTAATGCATTCATGAACATAAACATCAGTTACGTGGAGGTAAATTAGGGGGAGCAAGCACGACATGCGATCATGGCATTGGTTTACTGTCTGTTCGGGAAAATTAATTTTAATCTGTGTTATTAAACTGCACTTTTTGTAAATTTAAAACCGATTATCATAAATATGTAGAAGTTTAGATTTATTTTTTATGATTTGAAATAATTCTTTGTTTGTAAAATAATTTTTAGGTTTATATATAAATTTATTTCTGTGGATGCCTGAATATAAGCAAAAATCTGAACTGTTTTTGATTTGATTGAGATTAAATGTTGCAGTCGCCGAAGTATTTTTATTTATTAGAACAGTAAAGGTCATTTATTGAAAAATGTGTAGAATAACGCCAACTAATACTGATAGTACCATATCCATTGCAAAACCGCAGGAGATTAAACATTATGGAGCCATCCGTGCATGTTTATCAGCGATAACACGAATTCTATGCACTAACCCTTTAAAGTTAGCACAAGTTCATAGCACTGCAGTGATCAGATAGTCTATTATACATATATGCAATTAAACGCGTAAATTGTGTAAACTTCTTAACCCCTTTCAGTTTGATATGATGTTGTGATTTGAAACATATGACTGATGTCCTCTTGCAGGGAAATTGTTGGAGTTCTGCGTGTAAGGATTCGGTTTAGATTTACATAACATACAAGCTAGTTTCGTAATGATCCTTTACTTATAGTTTGTTTGCTAAGCTGACCCTTTACGTTAATATTGCAGTTGGTAGTCTTGGAATGATGTTAAGCTCGAAAGAGATCCAATAATGCAATCGTTGCTCCGCTAAATTGTCCTTGTCCCAATACGCTACACAAATTGGCGGCCACCCCGTTTTACTGATTAGTTTTTGATCCACTCGAAGTGTTCCCTGGAGCATCAGGGTTAAATTCTGAATTTTCGCTTTTAAAATTACGTTACCCTTTTTGCGGAAAGTACCATATCTTTTCTCTAACAGATTTAACTGTTCCGGACTGTCTTGGTTAAATGACTAAATGTATCTTGCCCCGGTGTCACATGCAAATGTCCTTACTGTCATAGGGAGGATAACATTGTGCGAGGCCTTTGTGAACTCCCTACGAAATTAAAACTTTGAAATATTTACTTTTAATTGTGTAACTTGTGTGTGGTGGTAATGTACGAATAAACCGCTTTAAACTAATTTTAGAAAACGTTTCGAATATTTGACAATTAATTTATTTAAGAAAATTTGAATCATCAGAAATTGAATTGGGAATAGCGGAATACAAACCGATGTTTATATACCAAGAGAAATAATTGGAAAAAGTTACATTTGAATCCTGAAATTACATGTGGGGGTATACCGAGAAATTAATATTTGCATATTAACTACCGCATAAATCACCGAGCTGCATTTCCATATGCACATATTTCAAGTTAACAACAAATTATACTGCGCCGAGAAAGGGCAAATATTTTCAAAATTACTCGAATAAACGCTTAGGATTACTTAGAACTTAAACATACTCAAACTCTATTAATACAAAACGAAGAATTATCCGCTTTATGTTTAATATAAACTAAAATTGACAGAAAATTGTTTGAAACTTTCTTTACGCCTTGGAAATAGGGATTAAAATTGAAATAACGGCGTGCCTTTTTGTTTAAAAAGTAAGTCCAGAAAACCTGACAAACCTTTGTATTTGAGTTTCTTTCACACAAAATTTCTCTCAGAAGGTATTGAATTTGAATATTGTTTCTAGAATTTAATAAGCCTGTTGAACTTTGACAACCTTGTATTATTGCTATTAATCCTGCTTATTTTAATTAGATTTTAATAAACTTAAACTTGGAATGAATTATTGAAGATTCCCAAGGGAGTTTATTTTCTTCAAAATGAGGAAAGTATCATTGTGCTTATGGAAATTAATGAAATAAACGAGCAAATACTTTTAATACAGTAAACCTAATGCGAGGTGTTTCGCTACGTCCGTTTATTAAAATTTATATTCAACTCTTGTTTTTTATTCTAGTAATATTTACATCTCATTTTAATTTGAGCTGAAAATTTTAGCTATTTATATTCCGTTTGTTCTCTGTAGGAATTCGGTGACACATGACATTTTTACTTCCTTTTCAATTTTGGGTAGAAAATGTTTTTTACGACTTCGTAAAGTAAAGGAAGTTGTTAGTGTAGGAACTTTAATAAAATTTTCAGGAGTATGTAGATGAAAATGAGTTTTTTACAGTTCTGAAAAATTGTCTTTGTTTGGAGTACAGGCCACCCTTGAATAAAGATGGGATTTTGTTGATACAAGTGTTTATTTTCCTGTGATGGTAAGCTCGAAACGTGATTGAAAAAAATGTGTTTGTTTGGCTAATATTGTACATCAAGAAAACGATGTTAAAATCGAACTGATTATATTGTTTTTGCGAGAAAATATTCCGAAGCAGCAACAATTTTAAGAATTACCTATTGAATCAAGGGGTTCCAGTGAACCGAGGTTTCTAAAAAAACGTATTTCAGTAAAGCAATATCCAAGTTGTATAAGAAAATAAATATCGTTTTCGAATATTGGATAGCGACTGAGTGCCTGCCTCATTGCAGGGTTAGATTCCCAGTTCTACTATTTTATTTCGACAATAATTCAATTTGCAAAAGCGACGAAGTTCGATTCGGAGCGAGGTTGTCATCGTAAGTTCGGAGCTTCTACATATTAGCAGCTGCTACACACATCCCGCGCGTTACAAATAAATAAAAACTTTATTTTAAGTCGAGTACAGATGAAGGTCTACAAATCTTTTTAAAATGTGCGTACGGCTACCCGATTTACTTTTTAAAGCTTTCAGATTTTCCTAAAACTGCGTAATGTTCCTGGGAGTTCTCGTATTACGAAACTTTACGGCTAGAGTTTATCGCGACCCGTAATAATAAAATATTAACGGGAAGTGACAAAAGTTGTTTTAGTTTTACGGGTTGAAACTGCGACGCGGAAAACTGGAAATGCATTACCAGCAATTAGTTTAGTTTCTTTATTTAATTCGCTATTATTTCATTTCGATTTTCAAACACGATAGGAAGACAATTCAATTTCCACCGACAAAGCCAATAATTGTTTTCATATTTAAACCGCGTTTCAGCCACAGCGTTTGCTACAATTAGAATTTAAATTTTCTTGTATTCAGAAATGGGGTCATCGATGTTCAATTACTGTCCCGGAAAAAATAACCGCTTTCCATATTTATTTGTTTATTAATGGCGTCGGGTACTTCGACCGATGTACCTATTTGATTTCCCCGTTGTTATCTAGTTTTCGACGTTCGGGTTAAATAAGCGGAAAAGTCTAATATTATTCACTTGGTAACCTCCGAAGGAAAATTTTATGTAGATGGTACGTCGTAAAGGTCGAAATTAGAAGACCGAGGTTATTCGGGACGTTTATTTCTGTCAATCTATAAAAATAGGGAACACAACCAAATGCCTCAGGCATAATAAATTTAAAAGGGCCAGACTGAACATTGATACAAATATAGGCAATACAGCGAGATCGATTTGTCTTCAATTCTTAATTTTGCTTCGTTCGGGAAAAATTTATAGCGAAGATTTCTAAAGAAAATTCTTACGCATCTTTCGCCCTTCTTGATAGTCTTTTACCCGAGTTTATGTAAATTAGTAAGACATTTTTAAATGCAGAATTTAATCGAAACAAAGCCGCTTTTTAAAATAAATTGCTTCGGAAAACAAACAGGCTAGCAACACCCTACTTCTATTCATCGTTATTCATAAACGAGAGAGGGTTTTATATTACGAAAACCGTTTGTTGCCGGTGTAGGAACATATATTCGAAACCCATTTACTTTATAAAGGTAAGCCACTACAGAAACGAAATAGCCCATAACTCCCGCTAATATACATTCAACTTTTGCCGAGTAATTTGGGAAAAATCAGGACAAAAACCGTAAAATCCTCCACCTTCCCGTGTTCCGAAAGTCATTACTTACATTAAAAACTAGTTAGGAGTTCGGGAGATTGAACGCGGCCAGATTATCCAAGGGTCAAATGGGAAATTGTGATGCCTCGAAAATTTCTACGCCGAAAATCTACTTCCAAAATTACCGACTGAACATTTTTATGAAGACATCCTATGTTTACAAAGTGCTTGCCCGATTTTAAACCGAGTGTTAGAATTATGCCACTTAAAAACTTTCTTACATAAACAATCCTGGCACCGACTGCTGAATTTGAAGCAATTTTTTATTACGCATGATACACACGGACTTCAGACCGTTCACGTGAAAGTTGTCCGTTCAGCAGGAACTAACTTGGAAGAGGCGATTTTTCGTATGCATGTTTAATGCCTCAGATTTTCATATTTGCTTTTTCTACTCGGTGTATGGCATTTTAAAATACGAAGCTGTCGGAAAACTTTTTGTATCAATTCTTCTTGATCTAATCGAAAGTTTCGCTCCCTGGGGATCAATGTAATTTAGATGTGATCTTCTCTAGTAATTACATTGATTTAATACGATTTACTCGGAGTTACCGCCATTTTAATAAAATTCCAAAGAAAAGATGACCCGAATCTTTTTAAAACCAATCAGCTTTATTACAATTTAGTAACCGTATAAACCGAATTTGAAGTAGCATCAAAAATTGGTTAGTGTTATCTGCTGCAAAAGACAAAGATCTCATTACGTATTCCGTTTACGTCTTTTGAAATATTACTTGGCTAAAACGAATGAAAGCCTTTAGTTAATATTACATGAGCGTTCAGTGTCGGGTTTTATAAGCAAATAGAATTATTTTTCGACTCAGATAAAAGTGATCCACAGGCACAACCTTCTACTAATTATTGATTATTGCCTTGGAAAAATAAATGACAAAAAAGGTATTAATTGTTGGATTCCTCGTAGGTTGTGATTATAAATAGAAAATTATTGTGTACGTTTTGCTTGCTTTTGAAAACATCATTACGGGCGTTGGGGTTCTAATTGTTTAAGCGATAACTAAATCACAAACAATTTTGGGAATTAAATCGCCACGCATTTTTATGTCTAATTTGGTGAAATCGACTAGGAGCTAATCGCTTACGTTATGTTAGAAAGGTAGTAATTTAGCCGCACTTAAATTGTTCCATTTAAGCTCGGTTATTATTACGGCAATTATACGTATTTATGAATGTTTTATAGTTATGGAGCTTATTTTATTTGTTCACTGATTATAGTTTATCGGACACAGCTTTCATCAGTTACCATTAACTTGTTATTTTCAAGTTTTCTAAATATTTTCTAAATGTTTGTAGTGGCGGGATGCCCAGTTAGGAAGTGTACAAAGTTTTCTAAGAATGTGAAATTTGAGTCGTGGAAAATTTTCTAAAAATATGAAACTCGCGTGGGGTGTAATCTTGAGTGCAAGAAGCTGAATAGCTCTATGGTAATGATACGCATCGGTTCCCAAATGAGGACATGTCTTTTTCACCATCAGAAGAAAAAGCATTTGATGGAAGCTGGAGCGCAAGCGCGTCTTTAGCACCATAACCCATTCAATAAAAAGGTCAATTGACTTCAGATAGGAGGATGAAAGTAAAATCGATTTGCCACAGGCGCAATGATACGTAGCCAACCCAGCACTGAAACGACAAAACAAACTGATGAAATTTTAGGACGTTATTTATAGCTGACCGCTGTTCCTAATCCTCTTGTTTAAAATGCTTTTAATTTAATTTGTTTCGTTCAGAAGGAGCAGTGCTTTCTCCATAAATGCGATTGGTACCGTTTAAAACTTCCACCAGAATTTTCGGATATATTTCATTTTCATTTACTTTCGGCCATTAACCCGACGTAATAATTGAAAAAGTCTACTCCAAATCGTGCTTTTTCATTTTTTTGTACAAAAAAAAACGCCCACAATAAAGTCAGCCTAGGACCTATTTTTGCTTCGCTTTATCGTTTATAAAGGAACTCTTAACCTTCTGCGTTGGTAATTTCAGATTATACCAGATTTAAATCTGCAGGAAGATTAGAAAAATCACTGTAAACATCTATAAAAATTGTTGGTCGATTTAATTCAAAATAATGAAAAAATCCAGGGGATGTACTGTTAAAAAGGTATAAATTTCGAAGGCGTTCCATTAACTTATAATTGTGCGGTTACGAGGGCTTTATCCCTTTCGTCAGTTGTTTGTGACGTCTTCAGTCCATTTATTTTACACAAAATCGTGTAACTTGTTTATGTAATAATTAAGGAAGTGATTAAGTATTGGTGCTGGAAGATTTACTACGGAGATTTAGATAACTAAAGTTAAACTTCCTTAAATTTTATTTTTTGCAAATTAATATTTGTTACAATGGCAAAAAATTTAGTTAAACAATTAAATTAGTAAATTTTTAAAAAGTTAATTTGTTTAATCCATTTTAAAAAAAGATTTGTTAAAAGAGGATTATGTATTTAATTTATCAGCCAGTCGAATTTTGCCAGTTTTTAAACGCTTTCAAATGATTACATAGGACAAGGTACACAGAAAAGTAATACTGTAAGAGCAGCAAAGTATTCAGTCAAACAAAACTCGATTTTTGGTAAACAGTAACAATTTAGCAAGATTTCATTTTACAAGCGAGCTCAGCTATATTTAATTTGTTTGAGCTCAAAATTTTACTGTAATAACTCGAATATTTTCCAACTTTACGATACGTAATTTTAATCTTACATTATTTCTAGTTCACGATTTTTTTTATTAGCTTCCGTTTCCGTAAAGTTGCTGGTTAATAACTATACGAGGCAGTCGATTAGTTTAACAGTCAATTAGTTGATTAGATTATGAGTCGATCGCTTAGCTAAATGTTTTTCCTTTATCTAAGCAGCCGCATAAAAATAGCAAAGTAGAATTCCCATCACACCATTCCTGTGGCTGCCTGTTTTATACTAATGCAATTTACCAATTGTTTCATTTACAAAAGGGCGATCCTAATACGAAACGAATTGATTTTGATTTTGATTGCTTTGTTACCTAAATATTTTTGAATATTATTTATGCCTTATGCAGAACAAAACTGATTATTAAGGACAGACATTTATTCAACCCCAATAACTGCAAGCCTAACTCATTCTTCAGTAACAAGAGAAAAGTAAAAATCGAACCGGAAACGAAAATGAGTTCAGGCGTAACTGTGCTTATTAGGAAGTATTGATAGCTTTCCGAACCCCAAAGCTGGTAATTTTCATTGTTTGTCCTAGCTCCGACGCTTCTTTTCTTTGTGGATATTGTAAACTTTATATCAAAACGTTAAATTTATTTGCAGAGAGTCGAGAAAGCCCCGGATTTAAAAATTAGACCGAAAAAGTTATAATTATTCCGGCCAAAATAATTTGTTATTTAAAAAGCGAAATTTTAATTTTCTCTTTCAAATGGAATCCTCTATTACACCCTCGTAATAAAGCAGAAACAGAATCGATTAAAAACTGTCGAATAATTTCAGTTTTGACGTTCTGAAAACCCTTGTTATTGTTAATTCAATATCAACCTTTTCTACATTGATCATTAAATTTTTTATCATCAAAATTCACTCGTAATTTCAAGATAAATTAAGTCTCAGTGGCAGGGTTGCTTTTTACATTTTTACAATGAGCTAAGCCTTCAAGTATGTGTGTTTGTTAATTATTTCAGGCGAAATTTCATTTTGCTTCTGTGTAACTTGTAAATTATAAATTTTTTCAGGCTTTGTCAGTGTAAATAAGATTTCCACTTGATTTACCTTACTTCATGTATAAAATTAAATGTATAGTGTGATTTTTCCAAGGATTTGTTCGGTTTATGTTTTAAATATATGAAATAAGCAGCTTTTGAAGATTTATTGACAATAGTTTTGGATTTAACAAATAAATTTAATAAAAGTTCGTCCGCAAATATTTATAAATGCGGTTGGTCCATTGGAGACCTTAAAAGCATCGTAAACAAAGCGAAACTTTTAACAGTTGGTCATGACAGCCAAACAGAAAACTTTATAACCTATAAATTATGCATGGATATCTATATGTGACTGCTCTGTAGGACTTATTCTGTACATTCAATCGAGCACACGGCTTGTTGTCGAGCGATACAAGAACATTTGGTTATGATTGATTTTTGTTTATGATTTGGTGCGGAATTTTTTTTATTTTGATCAAATTTGATTCGATCTTTGATCTTCAGATACCTATAACTATTTTTCCAAGTTTTCCTAATTAGGTTGAAATAAAACCCATGAATTAAATATCAACTGCGCTAGGAAACAAGGGAAGTAAACAACGCATAAATAAATTAACAACTGATTTGTCACAACGATAGAACCAGCTTGTAAATATGTAAATATTTGTATATATCTTGAAAATTCCTACTGGAACTTTTGCTCTAGAACAAGTGTTAAGGATCTTATTTTATTTTTTGATGAACCTGAGAAAATCTCTCGCGGTTTTTTTAAAATTATCTAGTAAAAAGTAATTTCCTTTTTACAAACTGCAGAATTTTCTAGTAAATTGTAAATTACTTGTATGTCACGTTAAAATGCAATTCTTTTAAATTCGAGCACGTCATAAGTATTTCTAAAACTGTTGTTCTTTAACCGATTATCTACAAAACTCAATTTGACCTGAAAGCATAAAAACCATTTGGAAGTTTGTGGTAGTTCTGAAGTTATATATCTTTTGATACAATAAACTTGTAATAGTCTGGGGTTGTTACAAAATCAGCTACTTTTTAGAGACACGTGTATGCAATGCATGTCTCACTGCTTGAAATCGTCGGAATTTATAATTTTTTGTAGTTATTTTAGTAGTTTGCTTGCTCCTCCTTGTACATTTTTTTACATTTTTTAAACAGAAATTATCTTATCTTGAAAACCAAGCTACAAAGTTTTTAGATTCTAATGAACCTAAATTATAAACATGCTAAAAGATTCATTTCTGGTTTAAAAAATTGTTTTCCAATAACAACTAAGGAACCATGTTATGCCAGTAGTAATTTTAAAATAAACGAACAAAAATTATTTCAAACGGAAGCTTAGTACGAGCTTAGCCATAAATAAGAAACTGAATGAATGTCACGTCAGATTACATAATAATTTCTCGCCAGTATTAAAACAGAAGTTTAAATTAAAATTACATGTGGAGCGTTAATCTGCCTCTAGTTTTTAGATCAATAACACGGACATACATATGTAAGCCCATGACTGTGAAGAATTACTTTTAAAGTAAGTCCTGCTCTTTAACTCTAAGCAAAGCTCTTACAAAGCTTTGAAAATCATAACAACAACCTCTGTTACCGTGAGAGGAATGTTAATTTTAGTTTGGTTTCATTGTAACTTTACTGGAGCGCGTAATTTTACTTCATAAAACATATCAGAATATAAACAACCGTAGTAAACTGGTTACTAGGACCTGACCTAACCCTTGTTTTAGTGAGCGTGGGTTGTTATAAAGTTTACAGGCATTTTGTGAATCCAATCAAAACCATACAAAAATCAATCCTTTCGTAATTTTCTAAGCGGGTGAATATAATTAATTATTGGAATTGTAGGACAAAACGTGAGCTTTAATTTGTTGTACAATTAAGTTCCTTATATTATTCATTCAACGATTGAATTGATTATTCATAACGTCTTCGAAGGGAGACAAATTCGTGTACTGTTATAAAATGAATGATAGCGTCGGCCTCTTTGTTTTTCTTAGTAGTTAGTTCATCGATTTATTTCGTTCTTGAAGTGCTTTAATTTATCGCAATAGCATCTGCAGTTTTTTGACGTTAATTTAGTCGCCTCATAATTTGAAAAAATAAAATCGTGTGATAGCCAAAGTCAATATACATGTTTGTTTCGTGAAAATAACATAAATAATAATGTGCGTGATGAAAATATTTTCCGTACATAAAAATTTAAATGTCATGTACGTAGTGTACATGCAGTTAAATAAACAGTTAAGTACAAATGTATAAAATAAGGTTGACATTAATTTAGCGTTTGTAAATTCTAAATTTGTCCTTTGTAGAAGTTGAAAAGTTTTAATTACAGTTAGGTGTTTTTCGTGTTTATTGCACAGATTTTTTTGGAACTTTTTCCTCGATTATTAAAATTAACGAAACGTTTTTAAACATGCAAAATAAAACGGAAACGAGCAGTTATTTGCCTACAAAGCATTCCGTCTCCCCGTGCTGTATCCTAAAATGACGTTTTCTACCCTTTAGTTATCTCCTTGCGGCAATAGCATTGTTTCATCTACAGTATATATTATCGCGCGAATAGTTCCTAATTAATACAAGCCAACGAATTTATTGGAAGCAAATGTTCATTGTGTGTTAAGATATAATTATTAGGAGAAAGCTAATTTGATATGATTTAATTTCCGCCTGTACGCTATGCGTAAGCCAAACAATTTAAGTCCATGACAGTAGCATGACAGTTGATTTATCATGGTGATGTATTTATTAAAATTAGGAAACTAACACCGACTTGCTTCCTTTGATTTGGCGCTAGTTGCAATAAAACTTCTTAACCCCTAAAGTCGGGGAAAATTCTCGATTTATGTCAGTTTTCTTTTCGGAATTTTTGTAGAGAGCTTAAATTCCTGCCAATTTGCGTGCGTTCGGGTCAAAGCTTTGCGTGTCTGCCTTCGTTATTTAATTTATAAGTTATAATAAATAAAACAATATTTTTTGATTTCGTACGTTTATCAAGGTATGATTGCTGGGTTAAGAGTTTTCAGTATAAGGAAAATCAATATCGCTTTCAATGAAAATAATAACTGGTTTGTTATTTCGATCGCTCAAGTATATAAAATTTATAGGATAACTTGTATCAGCATGCTTTACCTTATTTAGTAAGTGGCAAATAGGTGTAATTAAATTCATCGACTGAATTTTTGAAACGAAAGCCTTGCTTTTCGTACCTTTACAACATGTAAAATAATTCTTGTGTATAATGCCGTTCCAATTAGCTTCAAAACAAGAACTTGATAATAAAGAATTTGCGGTTAATATTTCGCAAATTATGTGGTCCTACAGTTTTGGGTTATGGCGTACGTGACATGAAATATTAAACAAAGGGCGGAAATATGCTAAACTTCAGAAGGTTATTACTTATTACTTATTACATTGTTTACTGCTGCTTCTATTTTCGTAACTCAAAATTACATGTTTTTATTTGTTCCAAATATTCAGGTTTATCTTTTCGAAATCAGGTACGTTTAAAAAAGGAAGCAGTCGCTTGTCCTTTTTCTAGTTATTTAGTTGGTGAGTGGAAATATTTTATAACATTTTGGCGCTTTATTGTGAATCATAGCATAACGTCTTCTTCGCACGACGAGTTATTCCCTTGAGAACTAATCCCATTTCTACTACATGGAGTGGCCTAGCCCTTCTGACGGAGTTTATTTTAAGATAATTCTTCTCACAGAAGTTCCGTTTAAGTTAAACAGCTAAAAAATTTAGCAGAAATGTTTATTTATTGTTTTTCCAAGTATGGATAATTGGTTCTCTAATAAAATGTGACTTTAGGTTCTTCGGATAAATTATTTAAGTAGTTTTAAACACTGAATTACGTGAAATATTATCGTTGATAGATTTAAGAAATTTTTTCAAAAAATATTTTAAGAAATAGAAAAATATGTCGGGTTTGTATGTATCAAAAAGTGAAGGACCTTTAACAAATATTTTGGAACTATTTCTACTTCAAGCGGAATACCATCATGGCCCGACGTTCTTCCTGCCTTCAACCTGCTTCTTGTAGTTGTTCCATAATGAAAGGCACTACTGAGTCACTTGCATACGAGCTCCATTTTCTTTTAGTCATCGCTAGGGAATAAGGACCTCGCGATTTCTTCTCTTACTTCCGGTTTTAACTTGGTAAAGTTAGGTACCTTTTCCATGTCGTCCTGGACCTCCTCACATACTTTAACCTTATACGAGGTTATAGATAGCGTCTCTTAATTTCTTCTTAGCCTCCTTATATTCATCCGTTGCTGTCATTCTCTTCTATCTTCGCTTTTTTCCTCTCCCTTTGCATTTTCCTTCTTTTCTCGAAACACCAAGTCTATTTTTCTTGTTTTATCTTTTGGGCATGGCTTTATCACACGCTTTACATAATGATTTAATACACATTCCTTAATTACTCATTATTCACTTATACTCTCTTCCTGTTGTGGACTTTTATTAACTGCTGTGACCACTCCTGCTATCTTCCAGTATATTACATATTTGGATATCGTTTTCGTTGTGAATGTTTATTATTCGATGTCGCTTCACTTCTCACAAAGTAGGACTGTCACCTTGATTTTGGACGACCATATTGTTGGCCACTATCAATTGTGTCAGAATATTTCTTCTCTTGTCTTCAATCAATTTTTCAGGCAAAAACAAACAGATCTTCGAAGATACATATTTTCAAATATAATCGAGGTAGGGGCCTAAATATTGTTTGAAAAATTATTCTTGGTGAATTTACATCCAAACGCAAGGCAAAATTACGTTGCTGTCCTCGGCGTTTCAGGGAAAAACAATTTTTCGAAAAGATTTTGAAATCCTGAAAATTATTGTGAAAGTTGTATCTGATGAGTCGGCATGGAAAGGTGGGGAAGTAATAATTTCTAATATTTCAACTTAAATGCCCTGAGCTGCAGAGCGATCGAAGATGAAGTTTCGAAAGATAAATCACACTTTTGCGTTTAAAATTGAAATTTCGAAATTTAAACTTAAAATTTTCTCTTGGAAAGTGAAAACCTTCCCCATTCAAGGTTCGAACAATAACTTTACGTAACGATTTGTAAACTTTCAACGCAAAAATCCTGAGCTACAGAACAATCAAAGACGAAACTTCCAAAGACAAATCGAAATTTCCAAATTTAAAACCGAAATTCTTCTTCCGAAAGGGAAAGCCTTCCGCATTCAAGGTTCGAACAACAATTTTAAGTACCGATTTCGAAACTTTCAACGTAAATATTCTGAGCTGCAGAGCAATCAAAAACGAAGCTTTCAAAGACAAATCAAAATTTTGTGCTTAAAATCGAAATTTCTAAATGTAAACCCAAAATTTTCCGTTTGCAAGGGAAAACCTTTCGCATTCAAGGTTCGAACAACAACTTTAAGTAATAATTTCCAATGCAATACACCCTGAGCTGCAGAGCAATCAAAGACGAAGCTTCGAAAGACAAATTAAAATTTTGTGCTTAAAATCGAAATTTCGAAATTTAAACCCAAAATTTTCGTTTTCCAAGGGAAAATCTTCCGCAATCGAGGTTCGAATGCCAACTTTAAGTAACGATTTGGAAACTTTCAACGCAAAAACCCTGAGCTGCAGAGCAATCAAAGACGAAGCTTCCAAAAACGAATCGAAATTTTGTGCTTAAAGTCGGGAAGTAATAATTTCCAATATTTCCAATCAAGAGCCCTGAGCTGCAGAGCGATCAAAGATGAAACTTTGCAAGACAAATCGTGCTTAAAATCAAAATTTCGAAATTTAAACCTAATATTTTCCTTCGGAAAGCGAAAACCTTCCGCATTCAAGGTTCGCTTAACTTCGGTTAACTAACGATTTCGAAACATTCAATGCAAAAATCCTGAGCTTCAGAGCAATCAAAGACGAAGCTTCCAAAAGAAAAATCGAAATTTTGTGATTAAATTCAAAATTTCGAAATTTAAACACAA
This sequence comes from Melanotus villosus, assembly GCA_963082815.1. Lineage (NCBI taxonomy): Eukaryota > Metazoa > Arthropoda > Insecta > Coleoptera > Elateridae > Melanotus > Melanotus villosus. Next base: position 36,103,180 of record OY720427.1, on the reverse strand, counting down.
AATTTTCTTTTGGCAAGGGAAAACCTTTCGCATTCGAGGTTCGAATAACAACCTTAAGTAATAATTTCTAATCTATCAACGCAAAAACCCTGAGCTGAAGAGCAATCAAAGATGAAACTTCGAAAGTAATCAAAATGCTGTGCTTAAAATAGAAATTTCAAAATTTAAACCCAAGGTCTTCCTTTTGCAAGGGAAAACCTTCAATATTCGAGGTTCGAACATAGCAAATTGTGGTATCCTGTGTTTGAGCGATATATCCAAAAATTTAATTTTCAGCCAGGGAAAAACAGTTTTTCGAAGATATTTTTAAAAATAATCGAGATACGTGCCTGAAAATTATTTTGATAGATTTCTCTTGGTGTGTTTGCATCGAAAAGTAGGGGAGAGAACGTTGTGATTAATTTTCAAGAGTTACATCGAAAAAATTGATTTTTCAAGTAGGAAAAAACAGTTTTTCGAAAATCATTTTCAGAAATAATCGTGATACGGGCCTGAAAAACTTTTCAAAAGTTATTCAGGGTATTTTTGAGTTTGAAACTGAGGGATATAAAGTTGTTGTGTTGTATATTCGGCCTTCTACCAAAAATCCATTTTTAAAGCTAATTTTTCGTAAATATTTTCAATAATAATCGCGACATGAGCATGAAAATTATTTTGAAAGACGTGCGTACGTTTAAATGGAAAAGCTAAGGATAGAAGGGCAATTTGTTCTTTCTACTTGACCGCCTCTGTTCGTATTCTTGTCAGGTATTATTAGTTATCGGTTATTACAGGTTGCGTTATTTTTGTAATTGAATTTTTCCAGAAAGAATTTAATTGAGTTGTATTCTAAGTAAGAGCTGTTTTAATCTGGGAGCGTTCTATATTTTCTCTTATAGTTATTGGTAAAAATATGAATTTTTCCAAGTTTAACTGAATGCTACAAACATATGTAACTGTTCTAGTTTCGCTGTGAAGATTATTGCTTCCAGTTTGGGTATGAATACTAAAAATGTGAAAAGTAAAAGAATAGCAACTGCACTTCGACAAGTGATAAATGTCTTTTCTTCCAGTTTTCAAGAGTATCAGTTTGTTGTAAAATTCAAATAGACAAAGGGCAATCACTTGTGAAATGGTAAACTTGTAACTTTTATAAAGCGTTTCAGGAACTGTACGCGATTGTAGCGAATAGTAACTTATTCGAAAGATTTCATGGTTGCTGCGAGATGTTTGATAGTATCTCGCGCGATTCCAGTTCGAGTTCCAAAGTGCATGAAAAACATGGAACTGCAGTTGGTTGAAACTCTTGCACGTATTAACACATGTGAATGAGAAAGATAGAGTGCGTGTATGTGAGATAACCGAAGTTCAATTCTATTGCCAAATGCACAACTCGCTCTATGGTTTCTTATCTCGTGGATCTCTTTTCAGTATACGTTGCTAAAAGTGTACCAATTGTATTCCTACGACTGCAAATAATCATACACTAAAACTACATGGGAATGGATTCCAACCAGGGCTAATAATGTGTATAGTGCCTCTCGAATTTTATACAAACAATCTGAAACGAAGTTTCTGGCACATCTGCTACATAAAATAATTTACGGTTAAACTAATATAGAAGGGAAACTATAGTTTTCCATAGTTAACGAAATCAGCCCATTTAGGAGTGTAAAGGTTATCAAAATATTTTCGTTCCACGTTCAGGAAAATTTATTTGTATTAGTTAGCTATCGGCGGAATTAACTAAATATTTTAATTCTTTCCATTGTTACGAAACGCACACAACCGTTATCGAAACCAACCCTCGATTAACGTTTGTTAAACGGTAGTTACAAGCTAAATACACACAAACCTATGCACGTGTAAAGCAGAAAACGCTAACCGAGCGCTAAATATTTTATTTTCAATTACCAACAATATAATAAGGTTCATGATTTCAATATAACACCGTCGTTTATTTAATTAAATACATAAATTTATCTCTCCGCCTTTGTCCCGGATTAAAACCCCTTTCGTTTGTTGTATACGTTTCCTTAACTTGAAAACGTGTTCAGCTCGGATCGATCGAAATGATCGTTTAATGAAACTTTTTATATTACAAGGAGAAATCCCTGCTCGGTATTTGCTAATAAGTTTTGATACTCTGCATGTATAGGCGAATTATTGATATCTAAACGTATTAACTGCTTAGAACAGCGCTTAAACCAATTAGTCTTGAATAGGTAATAGAATTAAATTGTAATCTACTCTATTACGGCGTAGTACAGTATTCAAGGCGACGCGGCGTCTGCATTGCCATTTCTAAAGAAAATTATTGTTAACGTTTCGAAAATTATTACGGCTTTATTAAAAACGATCGGGTAAGCTTCATCAACTTCCGGCGTGTCGAGGAAGACCAATTCCGAGGAGTGAAAAGTTTACTTAGCCAAATTGGGAGCCATGTTTATCGGTAATCTGAATACATTTGCTTGAAATGCCGGCAGTACGATTAGTTTGCGTGGTCATTAGTTAGAAGCGTGCAATTACTTTATAGTAACGATATAACTTACTAACAAATTTACAGATCCAGAGTGCAATAACTTTGATGAAACGGGACCAGCTACGTGACTTTAACATCTTTGTCACATACCCTTTACGTCGATTAGATGTTTGCGTCAATTATGTGACCCTATTAATAAAAGCTCGTAAATGTTTAAAGCTCCCGTGGATAACGCAACACCGTCGATAAAAAAAGCTCAGAAGCGATTTGTAATCCGATTGTATATTTTTTAATACACGGTTTCACCTAGGTAGAAAGTATTATTACTACGAGATAATCATCTAAATAATAACATTAAACAAATCTTGTTAGAAAATACTTTGCAATCCCCTTTAAAATATGCCGTTTATATGAGAAAATCTTCAGACGTACGCGAAACAAATTAAATTATCCTACTTGACAGCAACACTGAAGGTATGAAATTCAGAGCTACAAATGTTATATTCAGATATAATTGTTGATACCTTAGCTTCAGGAAAATTTTCGTGTTTGTTATTTTCAGTTAAGTCTACGTTCTTCCATGCTTTAGTTTGTTCCTTTTTAGCTCAACTGCTGTAAAAATGCAACAACTTCATAAATTGCAAGTTGTTTGTTTCCTTAAAAATTAGGTTTGAAAATAACTAGCTCAGCTAATTACATGAGTTTACGGCCGTTGATTTGAGGGCTATTCATAAGAAAATGCGCGAAAGGAAATTGTTTGATATAACTAGGAGCAGATGATGCAAATATAATGGATAACATCATTTTTAACAGATGTTGTATGCTGTAGCTTAAAGTACGAGGACATTTCCGAAAAATTTGTCGAAATTTTCAGCTTTATGTAAACAGTTTACTGAAACTAAAACTGGTGTACAAAATACACGTAGCCAAATTTAATTAAAGGCTGTGACAACATAAGAAATAACCAAATAATGTGTCGTTATACACGATAAAAAAACTCATAGTGACTGATGTAATTTCCAGAAGCAGGATCAAGATAAATTGAAAAACGGGAACTGATAGAATCCCTTGTTTTTGTCAACCATATTAGGAAAGAAAAATGTAACGAGTACCTTTACAACAATTTCTTACAGAGCCCACATCCATCATTCGGTGTCTTGTTACATTTTTTAAAGCTATTATCGATAGCAATATATTAACAAACTTGTTTTCGTAGCATACAATATTCTAATTATTTCTAATGCAGTTGCATATTTTTCTAACTAAGTAGGTTGATTGTTTTTTTTTAAATTCACTAACTAGAGTAATGCTTTTCATTAACATAAATAATCGTGAAATTAAATTTAAAAAAATCCTTGTTTAATAATAGTTACAGAATTTTAAACAAGTAGTGTGATGTTTTTAAACAATTACATTTGTAAACAATTTTTAGAAGACAATCACTTTACAGCTGAATTTACCTTTGTAGGTCAAAGATTATGAACACCGTAAATGCAATACAAATGCAAAGCCGCTTACGATGCAGTGAGCTTCAGTAGATTAATATTTAGGGTATTATTCTCGAAATGGCCTCTTCACAGTAAATCGAATGCCAAAGCTTAATCACTTGTAATGCGTGTAAATCCAAATTTTGATTTCATTAATCATATTAGTGTTTGTACTAGCCTTTTGGTAAGTTTAAGGTTTGTTATTTTTGAACTGACTTGTTGAAAAAAGCTTAAACTGGACACATAAGTTTCAAGGTTTGATAGGTTGTGATTAATATCGACTTGAAAGTCCGTATAGTTTTTTTTATAAATAGCATTTTCGAACAGTTATTAAGAATTAAGAATATCCCACACGTTGTTGAATTTTCCTAAACTTTGTATAAAATAAACTTGGCTCTGACCTTTCTAATTTTTTTTATCTCGAGCCCAGCGCCTCCACCAAAGTTAAATAAACTTAACATTTTCGTTTTTTAAAGAACAAGATGGCTTGAAAAAAACTTAAATTTCTTAGGTATTGCGATGGAACAATAAATATAATTTCCAACACTTGATGGTCTATGATTAGTTAGTATTGACTTGCAAGCTTAATTTTTTTAAATAAATCAATCAATCAAAATTAACACATGCAAGCAGTTACTAGGATTTAAGAATATCTGATGTGGTACAAAAAAATGTTTTCTAATTTTGCACAAAACTTGGCTTTGACCTTTTCAATTTTTTTACTTCAACTCCAGCACGCCCATCAAAATGAAATGAACTTTGTATTTTTGTTATAAATATAAAAAACAATTTGTTTTCCGATTACAGTACTCTGAGCGTCGATACATTAATATTTTGAGTATTATTATTATTATTCTTGAAATGGCGACTTTCACATTAAATTGAGTACCAAAGCTTAGTCAGTTACTGATATTAATTGCAGTAATTAGTATTATTGGTAATTATCTAATTATGCTTTTGGCAATTTTGGCTTTATAACTAAACAGGGAAATCATCTTCTCATTGAAAAAGGCATACATTTCTTCGATATGAACATAATTTTTTAAAAATAAATACAGCGGAAACAGCGCTTTCGATATTTATTAAAAATTAAGAATATCCCACACTGTTTTGAATTTTCCTAGCTTTGTATAAAATAAACTTGGCTCTAACCTTTTAATTTTTTTTACCTTGGGCCCGGCGCCTCCATCAAAATCAAACTTTACATTTTCGTTCTTTAAAAAACAAGATTTCTCGTTAAAAAATTGTTTTGTTTTGCGTTTACGATACAGTGAGATTTAGTGAATTAATATTTTCGAAGTGCCCTCTGTCACAGTACATCGTGTGCCACTTGCTCTTATCCATAAATTAACAACAGAATTTAAAGGTTTCGTATATTACGAGATTATTTGTCCTGCTTTTAAACTAATTAAGGAAAGTAGTTTCCCGCTGAAAAAACTTAAATTTCTCAGATCTTACAATATTTAAAGCTTGATTCATTGTGAATAGTATTAACTTAGGAAGTCCGTATATTTTTTTATAAATAAATAAACAGTACGTCAAAAATAGCACCTTCAAACAGTTATTAAGAATTGAGAATATCTCACGCGGTATTGAATTTTTCTAACTTCGAAAAGGTCACAGTCAAGCTTTAGTTTAATTTCTACAATTTTTTTACTTCAACCGGCGCCTCCACCAAAATTCTTAAAAGAAATCGAGATTTCTTGTATAGAAATTGTTTGGTTGTTTATTATTGATGCTGCCTTTGAATTAATTGAGGAAAGCCCTTTTCTGCTGAAAAAAGCTTAAATTTTCCAAGTGTTGAAATCAAAAGAAAAATGTAATTATCAAAATTTAATGAATTGTGATTGGTATGAACTTGAGTCCGTATAATTAAACAAATAAATCAAAAACAGCACTTTGAAATAGTTATCAAGAGTTAAAACTTTGTATAAAATAAACTTAGCTCTGACGTTTGGAATTTTTCACAAAACCAATACTTTTGGTGCTCAAAGCTAATCACTTGATATTTAATCTATCATGATATGCATAAATCAGCAATACATTTTTCTTAATTATTATTAGTAATTGTGGGTTTGGTAATTTTAAGATTTGATATATTGCGAGATTATTTGTACTTCTTCCAAACGAATTAACGAAAACCCTTTTGCGCTGAAAAAAGTTTAAAGTTCTTAGATGTTACAAGAATATCACAATTTTCAAAGCTTCATGGACAGTGATTAGTGTTAACTTAGAAAGCCAGTATAAATTTTTATAAATAAATAATACGTCAAAAATAGCACTTTCAAACAGTTATTAAGAATTGTGAATATCTCAGGCGGTATTGAATTTTTCTAACTTTGTACAAATTAAACCAAAACTTAGCTGTGACCTTTTTAATTTTTTTACTTGAAGCGGTGCTTCCTCCAAAATCAAACTTTGCATTCCTATTTTTCAAAAAAGCAAGATTTCGACTTCCTCTGAACTAATTGAGGAAAGCTCATTCCTGCTGAAAAAAGCTTAAATTTTTCAGGTATTGCAATTGTAAGGAAAATACTATTTTCAACACTTGATAGCTTGTAATTGGTTTTGGCTTGAGTCCGTATAATTAAACAAATAAATCAAAACAGTTACTAAGAAATAAAAATATCTCACAAGGTGTTGCAGCTTTTCAATTTTTTTGCTTAAGATCACATAATAAGCTTTGTATTTTCGTTCTTCAAAAATGCAATCATTCTTGTAAACAAATTATTTGTTTGTTTATTATTTCTACTGTCTTTGAACTAATTACGGAAATCGGCTTTCCGAAACCCCATCTCGTTGAAAAAAGGTTCAAATTTTCAGGTGTTCCAAGTGAGAAGAAAATATAATTTTCAACACTTGATAGGCCGCGATTAGTATTAACTTGGAAATCCATAAATGAATCAAAAATAGAAAAACACTCAGATACTAACTACAATCCTAAGAAAAACTCATTTTCAACTCTTGCCAGATTGCAATTAGTTTTCCGTATGTGTTACAAAAAAATAAATAAAAAAATAATTTTGTTTTCCGATTACGATGCAGTGAGTTTCAGTAGATTAGTATTTTAGGTATTGTTTTTGAAATGGCCTCTTTCACATTAAGTCGAGTGCCAAAGCTTAATCACTTGCTGATATGCATAAACTAGCCAGCCAAACCAAAAATCGGCAACATGGAGGATTAAGGCCTCCTAAGTCGCTTTTCATACATCGGTTGTTTTACACGCTATACATACAGGGTGGTGTGGTAAGCACCACGCCCTCAACAACCGCCTACCCTCCCTACTCCACGCTAATGTGTTTCGGTTCCCAATTATTTTTAGTGACTGGGTAGGCCACCCGCCGAGCATCCCACTCGGGTTTGACCCCGAGACCGTCCTCGCTGTAGTCAAATGCCTTAACACTTGGCCACTCCGGCAATACATAAATTGATTACACTAGTAATTATGCTTTTGGTAAATAAGATAAAATAATGCAAAAAGCCCAAACAAATACTTTTGCAAGTTTTCTTGCTTTCTTTTATTTTATTTAATAATTAGCCCGACATACAGATTTTCACAGAAACTGTAATTTTTGGTAATCGTTTGTTGTCAGATTATTTTTACAGCTTTTGAAGTAGCAAAAGCTTAAACTTCTCGGATACTAAAATCAAAAGAAAAACTTAATTTTCAACACTTAATGGGCTTTGTATCGATTTAGGAAGTCCGTATAATGTTTTATAAACAAATAAATCAAATATAGCACTTTCAGTCAGCTATTAAGAACTAAGGGTGTACAATGAATTTGCTCTGGCGGACCTCTTCAATTTTTTAGTTTAAGCCCAGCGCCTCCACCACAATTGAAAGCTTTCTTAAAGAACAAGATTTCTTATTAAAAATGTTTTTGTGTTATTTTCGCGTAGGATTTTTAATTTTTCAACCTGATATTTTCAATTTTTTTAAATTTTATTTTAAAAAACTTTTTATATAGATTTATTAGATAAACAAACCATTTCATGTGACCATTTTATCCGAATTCCATCTTGTGATTTCCATGCATACCTGACTAGAAGCAATTGCAGTAAACATGCCCACCCCTGCATGGCATGTCGATTTTATGTGACAGTGACGTCGAGCTGTTGAATATTGAAGCCTATTATATGCAATAACGATAATTTTGCCTCTCTTAGTTATTTGCCGAGTGTAATTAATTAGTTATTTGTTTGGAATTTGATGAATTCGAACTTATATCGCAGAATTTGATCGCACAAGCAACTTTGTATGTTTTACTGTTCGTCGATAGTGCTGGTTTATGTGTTTTCCAAGCGACCAACTACTCCCGTGTACAACAAGCTTTTGAGATAAACTATCGCGGTACGAGTCATATCTGTTGGTTGTAAACACGTGTTTCACTTATTCTAACATAAAATGTAGACGTTTCTCACTTAAATATTCGTAGGTGACAAGGCAACACATGCGTGTTACAAAAGCGTAGAAATTTAATGGTTTTGTTTTGTTGCGTTGCCTTTGACTTATATTATTCTCAAATTGGAACATCCTTGTTTTCAGTATTCACGACAGAATTACAGTAGGTGCTTTATATTGATCAACGCACTGTCCCTACACTAGACAGTCTGGATAACGCCACTGACCGTCCCATGGCGTCGTTTGTTAAAGCTTTGTTGGTTATGCAAATCAGATGGAAATGTATTATCAGATATGTTTTATCAGGTATGTTTACCCCGGCAATATGCCCAACTTTTCGTTATCAGAATAACAATTATTTCTATCAGAATGACCATTTTCTATGTTTCGAATGGGAACGTAGACCTCGTATTTATTCCCTTTTACTCGTATATAAATAAAACTCGCGAAAATAAAGGGCGGATTTCCTTTAAATATCAAGTTTAGAAGTTGCGTGTTTCGAAAACAATTTGTTCGAAAATAATGAGTAAGTATACTAAAAGTGATGAGAAAATTATAATGAAAATTTTGAGCTAATTAAATTTCAGTCTCATTACGATGAAGTTCAATTTAATTTTCCCTTCAGTTCCAAGCATAATAAGACATGCTCCTCGCGCTATATTCTCTTAATTTAGAAAAGTTGGAAAAGTAATATCATCAAATACATGCCGGTTATAAAAGTGGCCCTATAAGAAAAGTGTTGGGATACAACTTCGCTATTGTTTCATTTTGGACGCAAAACTAAGGGTTCCATTATTGTACAATGTAGAAAAGTTGAAGTTGTATATTAAAGTTACTGTAACGCCTTGTCACATTACAACATAACGCTTACGTATTTTTATTTTGACTCTTCCTTTGTTGTCTAAAAACAATAGGACTGGTGAAACCTAAGTCTTGTAATAAACACCGTGCGTTATTACATAATAATTGTTTGAAATACTTAATTAAATTCCTACGCCGAAGAATAAATCTTAAAATTAAAAAGTACGAATTCTTGTGTTGCGGGAGTAAATTTTTATTTTAGCACTGCGTGTACAGTTTTCAGCCCCCAAGTAATGCATTAAAAAACCTTTTTACAAATTAGAATTTATCTGAAGTTTTTCTGAATCTTTCGGAAATGAAAAGGTGTAGGCACGTTGCGTGGTTTTAAGAATTGCCTATTTGAGAGCAGGAAAAGGAAGTTCGTTATGTTGCGAATTTTCTGAAATTGTGCAAGCTCATATTATTTAGATATAGCTAGATACAAGCCTGTACAGTGCGACTAAAGGCTAAACTTTTTCTTTTATTACTGATGAGGAAAGAATGTTGTAGGGGTGAATGTGAGTTTTAGGTAGTTTCTTTCAAGTTGTCCCACTGTTCGTTGTATTAACCCAAAGTTAGTAGGACCGAATGAAGGGTGTTGGCTGTGAGATAAGGTTTGCTTTAGTGAAACCATTACGTTTTAGAATGCGGCTACGTTTTAGGTATTTTTACGTATTGGGGTTATTTTACATACGAAATAAGCAGTACAGAGCATCCTGCTCACTTATTCACCGTACCTTCCATGTAACGTGTAGTATAAACAACGAAAATATTTTGCATCTTTGCGGGAAGTGCATGAAAATGAGGTTTCCTTATGTAACTTTTTCCACCCTGCCCTGACCTGCTGGTTCGTTTACAGCGTGCCAAAAAAAGCTTTAATGAATTTTGCGGTGGCTGCTTTAATGTTTTATCGATGCTTGTGTGCTTGTAACATCAAAGTTGAATTGCAAACCTTGATGGAAATATATGACACTCCAAAATCAAAGGAAAACTCCAGATCCAGATTTACCGAACGTTCGTCAATCCAGTTTTTTTATTGCTTAAAATTTACAACTTCCGCTTTAGTTTTATACAATTGTGACGATTAAATTATTATTATTGCCTGTTTTATGATACTGTTGGAATACAAAAGTATTTAACATGTTTTCAGTGCTAAAAATGGCAAGTTCGGAAAGACCTGTTTGAAAGAGCGAATATTCGTGCGGCTTATCAGTAATGCATTTAGGTGTAGGTATAAAATGGATTAGATACGACATGCTCAATCAAAAACAGTAACATGATGGTTTATGGAATATTTCAGACATTTATTTTAAGCCGTCAATATCCACTGTTTACTGTAACTTGAACTGATGTTTACAACTGATCTGATTTGTACATAAATGTCAACTTACATTACCTTATTGGTATCAGTAGCTCGTCGTTAAGTTCCAGTTTCCTACATTTTATGTCGCTGTACTTGTTTTGTAATTTTCCACAATAAGTTAAAGATTAGTTAGTAAAAACCTCAAACTAAGCGTGTTAGCCAAGACAAAAAGGAAAAAAGTTAATTGTTAGTTATTTATGTTTAATGCGTTATTAATGGCCCTGTTATAACTAAGCATTTAGTCAGGATTTGATCACGAAATGTTGCGTATGCAAAGAAATCTGAAAGAATATTACAAAACAGTGGGAGCTTTCCGAAAGGTGTGTAAGAAACAAAAATTTTTGGTTAGTTAGTTTTTTATAGTTTATTTATTTTTAACATTTATTTAAATCGTTTTCTCACTTGTACAAATATTATCGGAAGCTCAACGAAAGTCATCTCTTTGAATAATATAAAAAAAATCATTTCGGTAAAGGAATTCGACAAAATTCGGTATTGCTTTCATGTGCTTTCATATTAAAAATTAAAATAATGAAAGGCATAGATTTTCTTTATTTATATAATTAGGACTGATTTTTGAATTTATCTTGCAATGTTATTACCAGCAGTGAAGTAAATTTTGTGGGAATTATAAACTTTAGGGTGTTGTTAAGCTTATGTGATAAGCAGGGTAGAATTGTGTAAAAGGCCTCGGTTTCCTCTCTTTGAATAATATAAAAAAAAATCATTTGGCCAAAGGAATTCACCAAATTCGGTTTGACTTTTAAATTTTTCATGTGCTTTTGTATTAAAATAATAGAAGGCATAAATTTTCTTTATTTATCCAATTAGCACTGATTGTTGTATTTATCAAGCAATGTGATAAATGTTAGGGGGCTGTTAAGCTTATGGAATAAGCAGAGTCGAATTGGCGAATTAGTGTTGTATTGGGAAGTTTTTGAGTTTGAAAACCAATTATACAAAAATGTACATCTATAATTAAACAATCGGTTCCCTGCGTTCATTGTTCCAGTAATGCGATATAATTCAAGTGGTGCATTGCTCTCACTTGCTTATTCAGAGGTGTACTTAAAAGCAAACTGCGCGAGATGATGGTGAGGACAATAGCGCTTGTAAGTGGAATACTGCTTGGTGTTTGGTTTCCTCTTGTCCTTAACTAATGTGGTTCAAAACAATTTGTCGCATAGCGTTTATATTCTATAGAGAGTGCGTATTCACTACACAATCATGGCGTTTCTAATTTTCACGTATAATCGTTTTTGGGGAGAATTTCATTTCAGTTATCCTCGGTGTGTTGTGTATTATTCATATACATAACTACCTAGGTAATAGGTTTGTTATTCTTACTTTACATATTGCTGACGTTATTCTCCGTAAATATTTTTGTATTTGTGTGTGCGTGCTTTGAAAGATTAATAGATAATTATCTTATTTGTTTAAAAAATCACGTAAACCGTAGCTACGTACATTAGCTTCCCTTGGCAGGACAAAAATAGGTTTCATTATTCTTCCTAATGATCTTAAATGTAAGAAAAATATAATCAATAGATTTCTTAGCTAAAGCCATTGTTAGTTAGCTTGATTTATAATGACTTGTTGTAGCGAAACAAAGTTTAATAATAATTAAAATAAGGGAATATTTGGAAAATTCGGCGCTATAGCTTATCTAAATCTTATTATTATTTTCCACCGAATAATAGCTTTGGTTTATATGTTGTGAAAAGTACTTTATAGTAGTTCGTATTAAAACAAGCAGTAGAATGGCGGGAATAAAATGATGTTAGTGTTGTTATAGGAGATACTACAATAAATCCGAGGTGAAGCGTCATTATATTTTACCCCGCTGTTATCAAATAACGAACAGAACAATAAATGTGAAGTGGTCATGGATATGTAACCTACTACTGATTATTCAATCCAGGTTAATGTGTGTTCGGGCAGTTGTTACATATGCATAAGTGAAGTCCAATTACTGTAGATAATATGTCGATAAAGGCTTAATTTACTACAGGATGTTTTTGCCGTCAGAATACGAACTAAATGATTCAGGGATATAATTAATAAATGCGTGTTGCGAATTACATCTGCTTTAATGTTGGTTACCTTTGCAAATTTTATGGGGTAATTAATAGTTTTGTTTAATTCGGCTAACGAAGTTTCTAGTTTAGCTCAGTTCGTTTAAATTTGTGGCTACGGTCCTAGTTTTATCTTGGAAAAGTGAAGCCGCTGTATTATTCAAGGAAATGCGTCCGTTGGTGTGGCGTATTAAACAACTAGGATAATAATAACGTTGTTTCCTTAAGCTAACACGGGTTTCCTTAATAAAGCTCTCAGAGTTCTTTATGTTATAACCGTTTTACTTTAGTTAATCTTGCTTTCAATAAACCTAATTTTGTAGTAGTAGCACCCACAACGGGGTATTTTCCTATTGTAATCACGCACAGGGCAATACGCTCTCATGTAAAAAGCTTGTTCTAAGTTACCCTGAAAAATTAGCCTTAAAAATTCCTGATAACATTGTGTAGACTTTATATGAATAGTCTTCGTATTTTAACGTAAATTGATAACATTTGTTCAATAATTGCTTTTTCATGTCGAATGTTCCAACTTGAGACGAGAGAAGTTTCCACAAATGAGCCGTTAGTGTGGCGTTTTAATTATTATTCTCTATAATAAGGCCCTCTCGTGTATTGGGCTCGTTTACAGAGCTTCGCGTCATCGCAAACACGACACTAATATCGGCGTAATACCAACCTTTATTCATTTTTGTTTAATATTACTTATCATTTTTACACCTGGCCACGACCCAGATTTTTCCTCGTCAAAAAAACATGCTATTGCCTTATAAATCCTTAACGGTTGATTGTAGGTCGGTTATTACAATTTGAAATTAATTTTTACGTTTCATTAAAAATCATTATCCGTTGCTATTCGATAATTCAAGTTGATAGACAGTTTTGGCAACAAAATTCCAGGAATGTTTACGTCTTTTCTGCTAATTTTCTAATAAAACATTTTTGAATACATGTTCTGTCTAATTTTATCTAAATTTAAACTTTCTTAAGAAATTTTCTCCTTATTTAGCTTTAATTTTTCTAGAATTTTTTTTTGTTAATTTGCAATTAGGCACCACTGGTAACAAATTTAATGTTAAGGCCGGAGGATTTATGTGGCAAATGATAAATGTTTAACTATGTGTAATAACTAAGTTCCTAAATTATCTTTTTGTTCGCAGGTATGTCAAAAATCTACGCTAATTTTCTCAGCATCAGCAAAAGAGTGCAGGTAAACCCCTAGAAATAAGGTAAAAATTTTTTGGTGTTGAGTTTGATGGTATGGCATTGTAATACAAGAACAAGAATAAACTATCTCACATCTAGACTAGAGTTTTCAGGAGGTACGTTTAATGTGGAAGTTCTGGCCAAAATTACCTAAAAAGCAACATTTTTAGACTGTTGTATTAAGTAGAACCCTCATTTTGTAGGAACTATTAAACAAGTATTACCTCCTGCTATTGTTTTTATATGAAAGTCAAAATCGTGATTGTAAAAAAGTTTTTTTAGATATTAAAAATTTGGTCAAATTTAAGTGCAATTAGCGTTAGCGCCCTTATTTTTGACACAAAACAAAAATTAAAATTAATATTTCCCAAAATTAGTCAGAAAGCAAAATGTTGTTTTAAGTAAATATTTTCTCCTGCAGTTTTTTTAATATAAAAGCCCAAATTTTGATTGTTAAAGCCGCTTCCAAATATAAAAATTTTAGTTAACAGAGCAAAAATTAAAATTAATTTACTAATCTGCCAAAATTTCCCATAAAGCAAAATTATTAGTTTGTTGGGTTAAGTTAAAATTATTAAACAAATATTTTCTCCTGCATTTTTTTTTAATATGATCGTCAAAATTTTGATTGTTAAAACCTGTTTTAAATATCAAATATTTATTTAGCCCCATCTCTCCATTTTGTCACAAAGCACAAATTAAAATTATTTAGTAATTTTTGCCAAAATCGCCCACAAAACAGAATGTGTAGAATGTTGTTTTAAGTTAAAATTATTAAATAAATATTTTTTTTAGATATCAGAAAACTTTGTAAATTTAATTGCAGAGTTAGCGCCCTTATTTTTGCCGCAAAGGTAAAATTAAAATTAATTTACAAATTTTCTCAAAATTACCCACAAGGCAAAATGTTTAGACTACCGGTTTAAGTTAGAACTACTATTAAACAAATATTTTCTATTACATTTTCTTTTATATGAAAGCCAAAACTTTGATTATTTAAACCTCTTTCAAATATAAAAAATTTAGTTAAATTCTTAGACTGTTGTTTCAAGTTATTAAACAAATATTTTCTTCTCCAGTTTTTTTTAATATAAAGCCAAAACTTTGATTAAAAACAACTTTTTTAGATACCAAATATGTATATAAATTTAACTGCAGGGTTAGCGCCATCCTTGCCACAAAAAAAAATTAAAATTAGTTTACAATTTTTTTCCAAAATTACCCACAAATCAAAATGTTTAGACTGCTGTTTTAAGTTAGAAAATTATTAAACAAATATTTTCTCCTTCATTTTTTTAATATGGAAGCCAGAATTAGAATTATTAAAAAGAAATTTCCCAACACTACCCATAATTTTTAGACTGTGGTTTCAAGTTAGAATTATTAAACAAATATCTTCTGTTGCTGTCTTTTTTTAATGTTATTGCCACAATTATTCATGTAAAAAGCTTCTTGCAAATATGAAATATTTAATTAACTTTAATCGCAGCTTTAGCCTTCCCCCTCTATATCTTGTCACAAAGCAAACATTAAAATTAATTTACTAATTTTACCAAAATTACCCACAAAGCAAAATGCTTCGACTACTGTTCAGTTAGAACAATTAATTATTAAATAAATATTTTGTCCTGCATTTTTGCATGTGAAAATTAAAATTTTAATTGTTCTTTGAGGCGTTAGCCACGGTATTTGTGCCACAAAGAAAAAACTAGAATTAATTGATTTTTGATTTGCCCAAACTACCCACAAAACAAAATTTTATTTTGCTAGAATTATCAAACAACTAAGAGGTGGTTCAGAAAAAAAGTAGCAGCAAGAAACTTCATCATCTAGGCAGGCATTGCAAAAAAAAATTGGTATATGTATTACAACTGTCAAATTACATCCTTGAGTATCTCCAGCGCAAGTTTTGTGGTAAAATCTTGATAAAAAAGCGTCATGCCAACGAATGAAGTTATTCGTATTAAGCTAATTGTGAACACCCACCTTGAAAATCCTCTCTGGAGTCAAGTTAAGTTGGCAAAATTTTTTGTTGCTGATTTTAGCCAAATCCCTGGACAAGAATTTTTTGTTGCAACATGTAAGGACAATGTGGCTCTAAAATATAAATATTGGATGGCAAGTAAATTTCCCCAAAATTTTATGATTTGCCAAGCGATATGCACATGTGGCTTAAAAATTGAAGGATTTGTTACAACTGGCTCTATAAATGGAGAAATTTACGTACAGGAATATCCGGAAAAACGTTTATTGCCACTAATACAACAACATAAAAATTCTGTTTTCTTTTGGCCGGATTTGGCCACATGTCATTACGGCAAAAAGGCAACAGGCTTTTATGCAAAGAATAATGTAATCGTCGTACCAAAGGAAACAAACCCGCCCAATTGTCCCGAACTCCGACCAATTGAGCGTTACTGGGCTAACATGAAAAGGCAACTTAAAAACACAAAATCTAAGGCGGCAGACATGAATGATTTTCGAAAAAAGTGGAGAAAACAAGCTCAACAAATCAGTAATGCTCATGTTCAAACTTTGATGAAGGGGGTTAAAGCAAAAGTTCGATATTTTTGGCACGGGTGATTTTATTTTGTTTATTTATTGCAATTTAATAAATAATATGGTATATTTTTCTTACGTAAAATATAAGTTCGAAAAGACCGTCTCTTTTTTTTAAATGTGGAATTAACAGGTGCTACTTTTTTTCTGAACCACCTCTTATTTTTCTTGAATTTAATTTACAATAAAAGTCCAAATTTTAATTAAATTCTTTTAAATATCAGAAATTTGATTAACATTACTTCGAGCGTTGCTAATTTTTGCTACAAAGTAAAAATTTAAATTACTTTGGTAATTTTTGCCAAAATATGGGTAAAGTAAAATTTTTAGACTGCTATTTTAGGTTATCTCCTCACTTTCCTAGAATCTGAAAGTCAAAATTTTCATCGTAAAACCTCTTGCAGATATCAAAAATTTAGTTAACACCTCGTTTTTGCCACAAAGCAAAAACACATCGATTTACTAATTTTTGCCAAAATTACCCAGAAAATCAAATTTTCAAACTGTTCTCTTAATAAATACAAGCGCTTTGTTAGAATTATTATTATCTTCATCATCATCATCAATTGACATGGAGCCAGATCCCCGTGGATCAATCCTGGATTACGCCAGGCCCACTCCATGTCACTAAGGTGTGAAGGGGTTTGTTATGATAGGTAGCGATTGGGAGCACTGTACAACGTTAACATGCCTGTGACGCCAGCCGCAGAACACCGCTTCTACAGTGCAAGGTAGTTAGTAGATCATATATTCAATCGAATCGTATATTACCAAGATGGTTAAACATGTTCTTTTCATCTTCTACTGCAGTATTTCTAGTATTACCGCTACTTTCCTAGGTCTAAGATATGAAACGCCTTAGTGCAGACATGCCTGCCCTGTTACATGTTACTTTATGCTAGCTAAGTCTAATCATTATTATTATCTATTCTTCGGTATTTGTAGCTCCTTCTTCTACTTCCAATTCCTCGTTGTCTGATTCTTCTCTTGAGTCATATATGCGATTCATTCCCCTCTTCATCCTAGTTTTGTTCCTTGCCCACCCTTCCCAAGTTTGTTGTGGTATACCCGATCGCTCTACTTATATCTTGTTCCAGTGCTGTTTTCCACGTGTAGCAAGGTCTTCCCATCTTCACTGCGTCTGTTTTTAGATTATATGCCTTTCTCAATATGTGATCTTCGTTTCGTCTTAATATGTGTGTCCAATATTTTAGCCGTGCTGCTGTTAGCTTTTTAGTTATTGTCTTCCCTTCTAGTACTTCGTGTGCTGTCGCCCTTTGTCTTCTTGTGTTTGGTATATAATCTCCTAGGTACTCAATTTTTCTGACTTATTTATTTTTAAATTTCTAAATTTTAGGTTTTCCTCCATTGCTTCTAGGTTGTGTAGTCCTGGTTGTCTTATTATGGCTTCGCATTTACTGACGTTAATTTCTAGTCCTGCGTCGTTCAGGTTTTCTGTGATTTCTTGTAGTAGTTGTCCCACGTCGACCTTCTCTTCCACTAGAATCAGTAGGTCGTCTGCCTATGCTAAACTTTTTGGTAGTAGTAGATCATTTCCGGTAGGAGTCCGATTTTCTTGTTTCACTGATAGCTCCCGGAGTGCTTTGTCAAGTGCAATAGTAAAGAGACGGGGTGAGAGTGGGCATCCTTACTTTGTTCCTCTGTGTTTACGGTATAACTGTGTTCTTTGTCCGAACCACTGGATCACAGCATCTTCTTCTAGTGCTGCCTTGATTATTCTGTGTATTAGGTGGTGGGGTGCTTCACTATCCTTTGATCCTTCTATAAGGGTTGGGTGTGAATAAGCTTTTGTCGAATGCTTTAGCGAGGTCCAGGGTTACTAGTACAGTTCGTTCTCCTGCTCTCCACCTTTCATCTAAGATTCTTTTGTTGACAAACAGGTGATCCTCCACTGATCTTCCGCCGAGGAACGCTGCTTGCTATGATGGCATTTCTTGAGTCGTATCGTCCAGTGTCTTCAGTAGGTGTTTTGCGTAGATCTTATATCCCACTTATCTTCCGGCATTCTGATGTTGTTTTAAGGTTCCTGATTTTAGGGAGCGGGACTGTGGTCTTCCATTCTTCCGGTACTATGTTGTTTCCCCTTGTTTCCCTTATGCTTTTGTGTATTCCCTCTATAGCGGACTGTGGAGCATTCTGTAACAGTTCTGTTTCTATTCTGTCCACTTCTGGAGCTTTGTTCCTTTTCAAGTGTTGGATTATCTCGGCTGTCCCTTCTAGCCTTGGAGGTTTGCTTAGAGGCCAGTGGTCCGCTTCTTTTATTTCTGACGTTCCCTGGTGTTCTTCCGATATTTTTAGTTCTTTTTCCCAGCTGCTCATAGGAATGTATTGCCTTCTAGATGCGGTGGCAGCTCTCATATATGTTTCTTGATGTATTTGTATATTTCCCGGATTCTTCACTCTAGTGGATGTGATTGTATTTCTCTGAAGAATTTTTCCCAGTTCTCAGCTTCATGTTCTTCTTGGGCGGCCTTTTTCCTGTTCCTTATAGATTCGTTAAGTTCTTCCTTGCTTTCTGCATTTTTCCTCGTATTGTTTCTGAAGAGCGTTGGTTGGTATTTTGCCTGCGCTTTCCTCCTTATGGGTGTCATTGGAGATGTTGGCCTGGTCAGTGTTTCCTGCGCTGCAGTAGTTAGGCTTTCTACAATTTCTGGCCATTTGGTTGGGTTTAGGGTATCGGTTTAGATTCCCACTTGTTTGTTGTACTGTGTTTGGAATTGTGGAGACTTCCTCGTTTCTGATTGATGTCCTTAGGTGGGCATCTTGGAGCTTTACCGTACCAGTTATCATCTTGTGGTCCGTGCGTACTTCGTGGTGCTGCCATGGTGTTTGTCTATTGTAGATGTTGGTCTGATCTTCCAATTTTCCTAGAAAGTGATCCAGTTGTGCTTGAAGTTCTCCCTTTCTCCATGTTGTTCTAACGGAGCTTGACATACTCCAGGTGTATTGAATATGAAGTTGGAAGAGGTGTGCAAAGTCCTTTAGTGCGATACAGTGATCTTCGATACCTAGATATGGATTGAAGTCCCCTACTATTATCTTTGGCGTTCTTCTGATCGTTTTCCTTATTTCCTGGTATACTTATGTCATTGAGCTTTCCATCCTTGTGTTCGATGGTATGTGCACCCGTATAAAACTTCTAATGTGGTTGTTTATTCCTACTGTCACTGAGCAGATATCCTCGGAGATTTCTTGATGAGCTGTAACTGCTACGCCTTTTCTAACTAGAATCGCGACGTCTCTTCTTGTTTGTTCTTTTTTCCCCTGCTTAGTGTACCATCTGTAGTTCGTGGTGTCTGCCTTCCCGGTGGTCATGTATGAATTTTCTTAAAATTATTAAACAAATATTTTCTCCTGCAGATAAATTAATACAAAAGCCAAATTTTTGACTTGTTAAAAAAGCCTCTTTCAAATATCAAAAATTTAGTTTACTTTAATTTTAAAAAACTTCTAGCAAATATTCTAAACTTAGTTAACATTAATTTCAGGTTTCGTCCCCTTATATTGTCGCAAAGCAATTTTTTAGACCGTTTTAAATAACCCACTTATTTTGTTAGACTTATTAAACTAATATCTAGCAGTTAATTTCATATACAAAAATCAAGATTTTGGCTTTATAAAAAAATATTAAAAATTAATTAATTTAAACCCCTTTATAGTTGCCACAAAACAAAGCATTAATTTTCGCCAAAATTACCCACAAATTAAAAATTTTGGATTGTTGTTTTAAGCAGCACCCTCAGTTTTTTTAGAATAATTAAACAAATATTCTCTCCTGCAATTAAGTAATTCAATATGGAAGCCACAATTTCGATTGTAAAAACCTCTTTCGAATAGGTACCAAAAATTTAGTTAAATTGCAGCGTTAGCCCCCCTACTTGTGCCACGTCACGAAGCAAAAAATAAAATTACATAACCAATTTTTGCATTTTAAACAAATTAATTAAATTCCCTTCTAAAAAATACTGCAGGAATTTAACAAATTAAGATAGCTAAAGATTGTAATCTCAAACTGGGATGAAATATTACAACTGAATTGTCATATTCACTGCTCTTACAAGTTTGGAGGTCAACAAATTTTGCATGTCTCATATTTTTAAATTATTTATAATGTACAACTACTTGTGTATGTGAAGGATAGTGAACAAAGTCACGCACTGTTTTTTAAATAATAGACTTAACCCCTTAAAATTTTGTAATTAGATTTGTATATGAATAAACAATTACTTGTTTGAAATTTATGGAACTTCTATGTAAAATCACAAAATTAGTGAGGGTTGTATTTGGAAATATTTTAAGCTTACTATATTTGTTAATTGTTTTTTTTTTTTTTAATTGAAGAGCGGTTTTGTAAATGCGAGTTACGTTCAGGGCTGTTATTAACCACTGAAAAAATGTACTGCCATCTACCGATAAAATGTACTAGATCTCTACCTTTTCGTACCATATATTTTTTCAAAGAAGATAGAAAACTACGTTATTCTCAACATGTGATACTAATGCTGTTGATTAGTCGATTTACATTTTATTTTGGGTAATTATTCAAAAATTAAAATGTACTTCTACAATTTTTTAACTTTTTATTAATCAATAAAATAACAATAATAATAAAAATAAACAAAATAAAAAATATTCTTGCATATTATTAAACATCTCCCTTCGTAGATTTTTATTTTTGGAAGTGGCTTGTTCATATTTTGAAAATACCATGTGAACAAACGAAAGTGAAATCAAGTTTGGCTTTAAAAATTGAAATATTAATATTTACATTCTGGTGTTAATGATGCATATGACTTAATGTTTTCTAAAAGCCATTGAAGAACAAGGAACCAAAGAACGCCGTGCGACGGTAACGGTAGCGCGTTCAGTGCAACGCTAGCACAAGGAATCTTCGATCTTCGAACGGTAAAAATACTAGAGTGGCAACGTGGCTAGTAGGGGTGGGTAGTGCTCAAACGCAACGCCCATCCTGCTTTGACGACTTTGAGGGAAGATTGCCAACGCTTAAAAAATTTAAATTTGAGCTAGTGCGCAACGGTCATTCTCTGCACTGACTATATTTTTTCAGAAAATTTTTATTTTCAAGTATATATGCTTACAAACCAACGTTTAAAATGTACTAGATTGCTTAAAGGTGTACTCATGTACTAGATCATCATCAAATGTACTAAATCTAGTACAATTGTACTGATTATAACAGCCCTGGTTACGTTATATGGATTTCAAGGGAAAAAAGAAAAATATTTTGACGTTCATTGAAGATGACGTTAATACCGTAGAAGCAAGAAATTCCTTGCTTTAATAATACCATTAAAATATCCAAGAATGAAGCTTAGTAAGGGTAAAGGGTGAAACATAAATTACACATGTTACAAGACGTTAGTAATTAATATCTTGATGAACAGCGTGTGTTTCGTACATAAATATGTGTAGTTACATGGGAAACGTACAAGTCATTATAGAAACGTTCCACTAGTTTTATGCTACACAGATGAAAGCAAAATCTTTTGTGTACCAACAGAAGTAGATTTTATTTCCTTTATATACAAGGCGGTGCCTTGCGCTACAATAACGAAACTGATATTAATCTACTTAAATATTTTCTTTTTTTTTTTTTGCTTTTCAAAGTTTATTTTTATTACCGTGGCTGTAAGTAATTAGTTAGGCGAAACTTCCAGGTTTTGAACTTTGTTTACTTCGAGAAAGATTAAGTACTGATTTTTAATCTGCAAACGTGTTTCGGATTTATATGCAAATAAATAGTTCTTTCTTTTTGTATCGAAATAACTTATTCATTAAACACGGGAAATACATAATTTACTCGGTGCATGTATTTACATTTTTATTACTATTAATCCAAACAAGTTTTCTCATTTCGTTTCGTATATTAATATTATTTGGTTTTCTGTATTTGTTGTTATATTGACCTATTTTTCTCGTATGTACTGATGTTATTTTTTTTAAGTATATAACATCATACATGCATATATTGGCGCATGTGTATGTAGATTATATACTTCTTTTATTTTGTTAGCAGCGGAACGATTTCTTTAGCATTTGATTAGAACCATTAACCTCCGAAATTGAATTCTGTTGGTGAATTTGATTGATTAATGAATAAGCCGATTTTGGTTCGTAATTCATCAATTTACTTAGAGCTTCATTTCTTTATATTTATATCGATTTAGTTGCTGAACTTTTAATTTTAAAATCCAAAGAAAACCTTCGCTTTTATCTTTACAATTTATTGAAATCAAATCCAGAAATTTGGTTCTGCAAATGTTGCATTTTATACTAAATTAGCTATTTACTTAAAATAATAATGTTTTTCTAAGTTGCGTTTCTTAAGGTAGTTTGTAGCAATTATTGGGAAGTAGCTACTAAACCATGAGTGATTAAACGATGGAAATACAGATTTTCAGGGTTGAAACCTGTTGGCCGCTTTCAAATGCCATTGTCTAGGTGAAAGTTATGTGTTTAATAAACAAACTGGATTAGTATGTAATTCAATTTGACTGTGATACCCTGAATAGAAGCCCCAATAGTTTATTTGCTGAGTAAATTTTGTTGCCACTGAAAATTAATTATGTAATTTTTGGGCATTAAAAAAGGTGTATAAATTCAAATTACCTTAAAAACGGTCATTTGTAAGCTTCTTTCTCTGTTTAACAGTTTTATGTAAGTGCCTTTTATAGTGGGGAGTGTATGAAATTATAACCTAACAACATAAATTGCTTTAATTATAAGCATTTCGTTCTAATTTTGGGTTTATGCCTGTTCGTATGTTTAGGGCTCATTCACGTGAAGTTTTTAATTAATTAAAGTGGTTTCGGTGTAACTGTAGTTTTAAGCCACGATTGAATCAGATTTTACATACATTAAATTTGGAAAGTTTTCTACTTGGGGATCTTTTAGGAAATTCGTTTTAATAAATTTGCAAATTTCGTTTGTAAATTGTGAAGAGCTACTAAAACAAGCTCTTATAAGTATCTTTAAGTAGACATTTTCGTGCTTAGGAGTCGTCTCCGCCAGTGAAATTAACGCTTCAGCTAAAAATTGAAATTTAATTTCAGTTTCCTATCTCAAGAATACTTATCAAACGAAATTCTTCTTTTTTACATTTTTTCAATTTGTTTACGGAACTTTATGAGAATTATTATAATGTAGGTGTTTAGAATTAAGTGGTAAACGATTTTATCATATTTCTAGCTTAACAAAACCTGTTTTCGTTTATAAAATAAAACAACTTTGTGTATTGTTATTAGACTGCAATTTAAAGAATTTCGCGCCTTTGCGCGAAATCAAATCTTCCAAGCCTGCAGCTACGCGGCCGCATTTCGTGCGATTTTTCCTCACCATTCCTTAGCTTGTGTCACTTCGCTTCCATAAGCGAGGTTGGCAAGAAAACGTATAGCAAAATTAGGGGTGTATACGGAAAGACCGCAGATCCGCTACTCAGTATTCAAGGCACAAGTTGGCATCGACGGTTCGTCATTTGTATTTCGCCTCTTCTTGCCCAATACCACCCCCTTTCACCTCTAATACATTACCAGACTACACTTCTTGGCCCATCTTTATAGGAGTACGTGTTACGGATTACTTTAGAATTGCAATGCGCGATGGCAATTCGATATCGATCACTCAAATAGCGGAAATTCTAGTGTATAAAACTCTCCTGTAGGATATAATTGTTTTTCTTGGCTTCTTTTTTTACTTTTATTACACACTGAATTTTTAGAAAGTTTCATTCCTCGTTTATTCTTGTCTGTCACTCTTTCTTTTACTTACTTTGATGTTTCATTAAATACGTAATGTGGACGTACTGGACAGGAAACGATTAAATTGAACACGTTTACAGTTCATGCTTTTTAAGCGAAAAAAAGGGCGAAGGCACCTTCAGAGTAAAATGAACTGAAATGTGCTATACAGGATGGACAGAAAAGCTGAAGGAGAGTGAGTTGATTTTAGAACCAATCAATTATACAAACACAACGAAAATTTTAAAATTTATTATTTTTTTAATTTTAGGGTCACAAATTAGATATACCTGAAAGATAGAGAACAAATAAGAAAATAAAAAAACAATCCTTTTTTAAAAAGCAGAGGTAGAAGCAGATTTGAAAATGTATTTTTTTTAATTTAAGGAAAACGCATTAGGCAGACATACGAGGAAGTTTGAGAAAAATTAAGAAAATAAGAGAACAACCCTTTCTTTAAAAAGCACATTTAGAAGCAAATTTGGAAAATTGTTTTTTGATTTTATAACCAACAAATTGGACAGGCATAATGAAAGGGATAGAGAAGACGAAAGAAAATATGAAAACAACCTTTTTTTAAAGCAGGTTTAGAAGCAACTAATCTAATCAACCAAAATAGTATGACATTAAACATGCTAACTACTGTCATTGGCAAAATAACCCAATAATGGACCCTTTTTCATTACGTATTACTTCTTGGAATGCTAATGGTTTAATGAACCATAAAACAGAAATAATCAATTTTCTACAAATTAATAAAATAGATGTTCTACTCGTTTCGGAAACTCACTTCACTGAAAGGACAGTATTTCAAATACCGCTGAAGAAAGTCTATCCTGATGGAACGGACCATGGTAGTTCTGCAGTTATTATCCGCAATACCAGAAAACATCATGATATGCCTGCACACCAAGCTAACATAATCCAAACATCAATAAAGAATCCATATTAGCTCGCAACCTTGGTCTTTTGATATAGCTGCCTTATACAGTCCACCCAGACATACTATTTCTACTAAAGAATATAAAGCTCTCTTCCAGCCTATGGGGAACAGATTTACAATAGGTAGCGATTGGAACGCCAAGCACTCTAACTGGGGGTCAAGGCTAATTACCACCAAGGCTAGAAATCTAATGAGGGCCATCAATAACAGAAATTGCCCATATCTTTCTACCGGAGAGCCAACGTACTAGCCATCCGACCCTAATTGATTTCTTTGTACTCAAAGATTTCTCATTAAACTACCTTGATGTTACACCATATCTTACCACACTCCTGTAATAGCCACATTTAGTACCCATGTCAATTACAGACCTGACATGCCTAAGCTCATCTCATCTAAAACAGACTGGGAGGCCTTCAGATCATATTATATCGATGAACATCTGAACCTCAACCTCAGCCTAAAACATCCCGACGATTTCGGTGCTGCAACAAACTATATAACTTGTGTAATACAAGAAGCTGCATGGATGTCTACTCCAAAGACCAACAGAGATATACCTAAATACCACAATCAATATACCATAACATATTAGAGAACTTGTTGCAAAAAAAGAAAGAGCCAGACGCAAAGAAGTAGAAATCCTTTCGACAGAACTACATACAATAGGAATTACAAGAAATTAGAAACCTTACCTTTGAAACTTACATAACCACCTCAATATCCTTGAAAGCCAGCGCATCAAGTGGAAAATCACCGTCAATCAACAGAAATCTGCCACATTTACAACTCGAAGGAGTGAATGTCTGCGAGTAACAATAAACGGCATTCTGGGGTTTAGCTTTGGGGCTGCGCTAAACCTTCTAACACCAAGATCATCCAAACGTTGCAATCAAAAATATTAAGAATAATGTTCAATGCCCCCTGGTATGTCAGCAATAAAACCATACATGATGACTCAGGCATTTCCTTCGTCGACGATGAAAACCGCAAACTACCCAGAAGATGCTAGTACTCTTAGCGTTTCACTAGAAGTAAGATGGCCCACAGATGTAGTTCCATAGTTTTAGTAAAGTTAAGTTGTCAATCAAGTAGTTAATTTGGAGTGTAGCCATTTGGCTACTTCTCCCTTCATGGGTAACTCATTAATCAAATTTACTTATCTCCTCTAGAGCAGATTGTATATCTCGAGTATGTAATAAAAAAAGAAGCAAATTCAAAAAATTGTTTTTTGATTTTATAACCAACAAATTATACAGGCATAATGAAAAGGTTAGAGAAGACGAAAGAAAATAAGAACCTTTTTTTTAAAGCAGGTTTAGAAGCAAATTATTTTTTGAATTTATAACTAAGAACTGAGGCACATATAATAAAAAAGTAATAGAAGATGAAAGAACATAAGAGAGCAACCTATGTCTTCTTATTATTTGTTTGGTGTACTGAAGACGATGTCTTCTTTTAGGGTTTCTGCCCTCTATTTTACCTTCAATAACAGTCTTCAGTAATCCATCACATCTCAGAATATGCCCTATTATTTTTTGATCTAGCAACCAATAAATTAGACAGGCACAATGAAAGGGTAGAGAAGATAAGGGAAAATGAGAAAACAACCCTTTCTTTAAAATGATTTTAGAACCAATAAATTATACAGCAACGAATAAGAAAACAACAATCTCTTAGGAGCAAATTTTAAAATTTATTTTTTAGAAGCGTCACAAATTAGGCAGACATAACCTGAAAGATGCAGAAAGAATTAGAAAATAGAAAAAAACCCTTTCTTTAAAAGCAGGTTTAGAAGCAAATTTGAAAAATATTTTTTTTATTTTAGAACCAATGGATTAGGCAGGCAGAACGAAGATATTCGATGAGATGAGAAAAGAACGCTTTTTTTTAAAGAAGAATTACAAATTAGAGAACCACAACCTGAAAGATAGATACAAATATAAAAATATGAAAACAACCCTTTCTTTAAAAGCAGGTTTAGAAGAAAATTTAGAAAATGATTTGTTAACTTTAGAACCAGTAAATTAGGCATTAGGCAGGCATAATGAAAAGGTTTGAGAATACGAAAGAAAATAAAAACCAACACTTTCTTTAAAAACAGGCTTAAAAGCATATTTTAAAATTTATTTTTTTAAAATTTTAATGTCACAGATTAGGTAGACATACCTGAAAGACAAAAAAAATTAAGAAAACAACCATTTTTTTGATTTCATAACCAATAAATTAAAGAGGTACAATAAAAAAAATTACAAAAAGCCAAAAAAAAATAAGAAAATGAGAATTTCTTTTAAAAACAGGTTACAAAGCAAATTTATTTTTAGACTTTAGAATCAGATATAGACATAATCAGAAAGTTGGAGCAAAATTAAGAAACTAAGAAAAACCTTTGAAAAATTGCTTCTTGACTTTAGAACCTAGAAATTAGAGAATATGAAAGAAGATGAAAAACAACACTCTTTAAAAGCAGACTTAAAACAAATTTAAGAAGTTATTTTTTTAATTTTAGGGTCACAAAAGGCCGACATGACCTGAAACAGGTTTTAAAAAATTTGAAAAGTTCTTTTTGGTTTTAGAACCAATAAATTAGAGAGGCATAATGAAGAGGTTACAGATGGTTAAAAAACGAATTTTAAAATTTATTTTGTTAATTTTAATGTCAGAAATTAGGCAGCCATAACCTGAAAGATAAAGGAAAAACAGGAAAACAATCCTTTATTTAAAAGCAGGTTTTTAAAATTTGAAAAATTCTTTTTTGGTTTTGGAACCAATAAATTAGAGAGGCATAATAAAGAGGTTACAGATGGTTAAAAAACGAATTTTAAAATTTATTTTGTTAATTTTAATGTCAGAAATTAGACAGCCATAACCTGAAAGATAAAGGAAAAACAAGAAAACAATCCTTTATTTAAAAGGTTTAGAAGCAAATTTGAAGGATTATTTTGTGACTTTAGAACAAATTAATTAGACAGGCTTAATGAAAGGACCAGAGAAGATGAAATAAAAAAAAAAATAACATCAACAATCTTTTTGGCTTTAGAATCACGAATTAGGCAGACACAACCTTAAAGCTATGGAAAACATAAGAAAATAAGAAAGCAGTCCTTTCTTTAGCAGCAAATTTAAATAAAAGAAACAATAAATCAAACAAGCATAACGAAAAACTTAAAAAAGATGAAAGGAAATAACATGTTAAAAACAGGTTTAGAAGCAAATTCGACTTTTTTTTTATTTTATGGCCAAGAAATTAGGCAGGCAACCAGAAAATTACGACATATTTTTTTGACTTATTTCTCAAAAGTTACTTTGTAAATATTTCGATAATTCTCTGAAAAACTGTTAAATATTGTTAATCTGTTTACTTTGCCTAATCTTTTAATTAATCCTTTTTAACTATTTGTAGATTCGGTTTATCATTATTTCGTAGTAATTTTAAAGATAAATAAAATTAAAAAGGAAATTGGTAAATACTGAACAAAACGTAAAACATTCTTCAAAGTAAAAAAATCTAAACAAGTGGTTTCAGTTATTGAAAACTAAAAACCGATAGTTTTAAACACGTTAAATAACCTAATGCAATAGTTTGTTAGTACAAATGTTTATAAATTGTCGTATTCGAACGTATCGTCTGGCACAGAAAATATAAATGAATTTTAACAAATACAATCAAGCACAAAGTGCAGTCTTTCAAACAACCTGAGGGTTATTTATAAATTTACAAAGGAAACCTCTAAGTCGAATTTATTAGCAGTTGACAAATTTTTTGCCTTTTTTGTATCCATTATCGTAACATGAATAACGAGAATAATAAATTTCTGTTAGGTTGTGCAAGATAAGTGGCATGAATTCAAACGAGTCCAAAAATCGGCGCTTTTCTTTGTTAATTCAGTTTTTTTAATTTAAAATTCTTTTATTTGGCGAAAAGTATCGTCGGTGATCAAAAGATCTCGTTGAGGTCGATGACAACAGTAAATTAAATTAAAATTCTACGTTTTATCCTCTTTGATGTTCTAACACATAATTAACTTTGAACCCCCTTCTGTTATTGTATTGGAGTGATATTCTAAAGCGTTTGCGTGTTTACTGTCAAGTAACGCATTTATTTTCTATTTTTGTAGCGTCTGTGAAAGTGTCCAATTGTCACGAAGTCGGCATTCCATTAAAACTTATTGAACTTACAAATTCTTGCGACGAATACGTTTCAATTTTTTTTTCGGAAATAACCTGGCATTATTTAAACTTTTGTTCATTATAACTAACAACCCCATGTTTTCTATCAATTTTTAAGTGAACACGTTATTTCTAGTCTGATAAAAACAATACAATTAGGAATTTAGTGAACTTATAGAAGTTGTTGGAGTGTTTAATAATTTATCGACGGTTTGCCTAGATTACAACTTAATTTAATCAACTTACGCAACCAAGAGGATAGAATATTTAATTTTTAGAAGTTCTAATTACTTACTAAATGAAATTAATACGACAGTTTCTAGGTTCATATTCACAAATAATTAACTTGACTGGTTTCTCGAAATGTTAGCTTGGTCTTCTACAGAATCAATCTCTGGGGCAACCCACGGTTATAGTAGGTTCTCCTTACTGCGAATACATATTTGCGGTAAAATACCAAGCTCAGATTTTGGGTTGTACATATATTATTTCCTTTCTTGCCTTATGGCTCTCATTAGTAAGCTGTTCTCCTATTTCATTTTCATTTTCTACCGAATTTACTTTACCACTCCGTAACACACAGAATTTATAATAACACCGAATATGCTTTCAAAAATAGGCAATAAGTTTTGCAACGAAAAAAATCTTCGAATTAAATAATACATATTACACCGAAAGACTTTTTAGAGCGCAAAATAATATAACTGTAACTAAATCACTTGGAAACTAAAGCTGAAATCTATAGCTTGTAGTGCCAACCAGGCGTGTAACTTCGAAGCTGAAATTCTATCTTAACAAAATTTTAAAGGAAAGTAATTTCTAAATTTAAACGTCGATGCAAGGCAAATTGACGGATATTTTAGTCGAAGTTTATTATTAACCAAAATTTTGTTGGGCCTTTTCGCTTACTCAATCCTTTGAAAATCACTTACATAAAACAAGTAAAAGCCCGAAGAAAAATATTATTTATTTAGAATTCCGAATTATAGTTCAAATGTAGTCGAAAAAAATGCTTTCTAAATTGATATTTAATTTGAAGAAATGACGACTTAAACGTTTAATTTTGTCGGTTAGAAAGCAATGAAAGGTAAAAACAACCAACTTCAATTTCAACAATTTCAATGTGCATACACGACTTGCACTGTATAAAATAGCCGGAAGGTTTTAAACTAGTTTGTTTTGCTATGTGAATCTGTCAAATACTTGGAGTAAAAGTAAGTAGAGATAGAGAATTTATAATAAATTCAGCAGGAAATATCGAATTAAAAAGGTTTTTTTTATTTCGGCTCAAAGAAAACTTTTAAATGGGGATAAGTTATGTTATTATTTTATGTACTTAACTAGGTCGGATTATTATTATTGCATCTGCAATCAAGTTAATTTATATGATGAATAACCTGTTATTTAGCGGAATAAAACTTTGATGTCTTCATATTTTAATAAAACAAAGCAGAAGCATCATTTGTTCGTTTGAAGAGCTTAAATATCAAAGTTATTTCAATATTAAAAGGACATTAATTTGTGTCAAAAGGAAAAACTTTTTTGTTTATTTTTGGGTAGAACACTTACATTTTTAACGATAGTAGAGAGTAAACAAGTAAAACAGAAAATAAGCTTGTTGTAATTAATATTGCAATTTCCAATTATTTATTGGTTTATTTTTAGATGTCATTGTCCTTTTTCCTGAAAATCTATATTTAGCTGTTGATATTGTTCAGTTTTGGCCACGAAAATTATTACAGCAGGAATTTCGATGCTTTAAAATTTAATTTTGCTTGAATTAACAATTCAGAAATATACAATCTAGTAGTATAACAATTTCGGTTTTCTCTTGATCTCTT
This sequence comes from Melanotus villosus, assembly GCA_963082815.1. Classification (NCBI taxonomy): domain Eukaryota; kingdom Metazoa; phylum Arthropoda; class Insecta; order Coleoptera; family Elateridae; genus Melanotus; species Melanotus villosus. Next base: position 36,072,055 of record OY720427.1, on the reverse strand, counting down.
TGGCTCAGTGTCGAAAGTCACAGATTTAAGCTACAAAGTACCTACGTAATTTCAAAATAGTCTTGTAATTTTTTGTTAGAATCATCGTGAAAAGGCATTTATTGGCATTTAATGAGAACTGCGGAATCTCAGAAAAGTAAATAACTACATTTTTGTTGTCTGTATTTGGAAATATCAAAAAAGAAAACAAGCAAAGCAAACGGAAAAGTGGCTGAACTTTCAGGTTTATTGTACTCCAATTTAAATATTTTCCTTTTTCTTGAGAACTAAGAGTTCTGTAGTAAAAATTTCTGACTAAAATAGTACGCGGTGTTAAACACATTAAATTGGCTGATTATTCAAGTAAAAGTTTCTAAATGTTAGAATGGTTTAGAACTCATAAATCCGGGGGTTATTTGGAGTTGTACACCCACTATTCTTAATTTATTTGGTATCCCTAATTTATAGTAAGTTCACTGCAGTGTTTATGTAAGTCTTATTGTAAAATAAACAAGAAGATAAATAGTTTGGTACGATTAAGGTAGCTAAAATAAGAATGAAACCAGGCGTATTCTCTGAACAAAGAGGAGAGTTAGGAAGTTAAACATGGATAGGTTTAACATGCCGTAAAAGTGGTTTACAAAACTAATAACTGTAGAGGTTGTATGCATTTCTATTTATTCTGCGATGTATATAAATAGATTTGTTATATGTATCTTTAGTAATCATCTGACGAAATACAATTTCGCTTCGTCGCTATCTTCCTTGTATGACGTTTTATGTGAAAGCTTAACCATATTTTCAATTGTATTTGAAATGCACCTTCGGTAATGTAGAGAAACGCGGTATATTCCGGAAATTGAAATACCTGCAGGTGATTGAAGTTTAAGCATTTCCGACTTAAAAGCAAGTACATAGTTTTAGTCGATAGCTGCAAGCAGTTAACTACCTATATTATGAGTGATGTATTTTAACTGGATAATTATTAGAGAGTGTAAGAATCTCATAATTCGCTTTTGTTGATGTTGTTTTTATAAGTAACCCTAAACGAATCCACTTATTTCGGACAAGCTTATACTTCGGGAGATATCCGACAATTGGTAGTCGAATACCCGGGATTCGGGGTAAGGTAATCCTACAACAAATTTCCTTCTTTAAAAATCGCCTCCAGGCAGATGTATCCTAATAATTTCCGGTATGCACCTGGATGTTGTGGGACAACATCCGGAACGTTGTCGCTTACCATAATGGGATAAATTTGAAATATTTAGTCATATTGGTTTTCAATAGACCACCAAGTAGTGTGCACAAAGTTTGATAAATTATACGAGGATGAAGCTCAACAACCGCAACACGGCTTAAAGTTTTAAATACACATAAACAGAGTTGTTGTTTATCGTCCCTATATGCGAGAATACACGCTCAGAGAGCATATAAGTTTCGAACTTGTGGTTGGGCGAATTACAACGTGGCTCGTAGTTTTTGTTGTTAATTTGTTACCTCCTTCCAAATCTTTATAGTCTGTAGTTAATATAAATAACAAGGCGAAGCTGTAGGCATGCGGCATGGTAAATAGGCTATTTTAGCGCATTCTACTAAACGTGCAGCCGTTTAAAATTTCATAAAGTTTCGTTTCGAGTACGGAGCGTTGCACGGTGCAAAAGTTTCTAGAGGGTCGTTTTCTAGGTGGTTTTATTTGAAGAGCCTGAATTATTGTCGCGTGTTTCATCTTCAAAACTCTCGTATCAAAGCTTACCCCGTCGAGTGGCAGGAACGAGGTAAGTGCAGGAAAGGCGCGGTTTGCGGATCGTGTCTCATAAATGCAATAATATATAAGCAGTAGGTGCGAACGACAATTATCCTTCTATAACAGCCTCGCACGCGGGCTGCCTCTTGACTTCGCACAACTCGTTCGATGTAATTGACAATTACTTTTCCCATCTCTCAGCGCTGGCCTGTCATAAAAAATCTGCCCTTTCAAAGCCCGGCGCATAATATTTTAGCTCTAGCGTCATATACAGGCAAATTTTAAGCACAGAAAAGTTGGAGTACAATTTTTAATAACGAGGCCCTTGGGTGCAGTTCCATCATCCCGAGCCCGCCCGGAAGTTAGAGGAAGTGCGAGAATATACCTGCTCCAACCGGATGTCCGAAGTGCCAGTTCATACCTACACTAAATTGAACTCACTGACTTACTTCATTATTTTATGATTTTATAGAGAAATTGACTCTCTTCTTGCCTTAACGTTTTTGGAATACATAACATTTTTGATACTAAATTCAAATTACAGCTTTCTTACCTATAAAATTAACCTTCAGCAAAGTGCTTCTTGAAACCCTATTCTTAACACAGTAAATAATAAAATAAATAAAATATCTATAAGATAAATAAAATAAAAAATAAGACAAATACCGTAGCAAACCAATTAATAACAATATGTTTTCAATATTTCCTAAATATTAATTATAATCCGTCTCAACCTTAGAACGAAGTTTATGAAGAGCAGCGTAACCATATTGTACCCAGCAGTATCAGCAAATGCGACCCATAACTGTGGACATAACAAAACTATTTTGTTAAAATAAAACGGTAGATTTATGTTGGGTTGTACAAGGCAGGTTTTATTAAGTTAGTGAATGATCACTGTTAATAAAAGAGCATCGTTCTTTGATGAATTCTGATTCGGTTTTGTTCATTTTAATATTCAATCTGCTCCATAATATCTTTTACTTGTCTTTTTGTCCATGTATTTTCCATTACAATTGAGATAATGGATTTCTTCTTGAACAAACGCCACTTCAAAGTTCATGAAAAATGGTTAGCGACGCACAAATGGTATTTTAAGGTTTTCATGAATAGTCTGATTAGTGACTCGCCATGGTGAATTTATCAGTGAACGTAGGAGCTTAGTCATTGACAAACACACTCCATACTAGTTTTTATTTGTTTGTAAGTTTGAAACGGACTATAGCCGCGTTTTTATCCATCCATTTTCCAGGGTAATTGACAGAAACTCTATGGATTTCTTCTTGAACAAATGGTGCTCCAAGGTTTTCGTGAGAAGTTTGATTAGTAGCGCACCAGGATGCATTTATCGGCGAGCGTAGGAGCTTAAACAATGGCGAACATACTCTATAACAGCTTTTTTTGTCGATTTATTTTTCCAAGGTAGTTGACAGCAATTCTATGGAGTTCTTGATCGAATGGTACTCCAAAGTTTTCGCGAAAAGTCTGATTAGGTACACGTCAGGTTGCATTTATTAGGGAACGTAGGAGCTTAGACAATAATAATAAATCTTTATTGCCCAACAGGCAAACCCCATTTACAGGACAACATAATATATAAATGACATAAATACAATAATAAACATACTCCATAACAGCTTTTAGTTCTTTCTAATGTTGAGATGGACTACAGCATTTCTTGTCGATTTATTTTTCCAAAGTAATTGACAGTAGTTCTATGGGGTTCTTGAACGAATGGTACTTTTCGTGAAAAACAGCTTTCAGTTCCTTCTAAGGTTGAGTTGAACGAATGGTAGGTACCCCAAGCTTTTCGTGAAAAGTCTGATTATGCATGCCAGAGTGCATTTATCAGAGAACGTAGGAGCTAATTATAAACATATTTCATAACAGTTTTTAGTTCCCTTTAAGGTTGAGATGGACTACAGCTGTTTTTCTAAGTTCCATCCATCCATTAGCATCTTTTATTCCAATATTGGACATAGGCCTCCTCCATTTCGTTCCATAGTGTTCTGTCTGTGGCTTTTCTTGACCAATCTTAGCCACCGACTTTTTTGATATCAACCGCCCAACGAAGCAACGGTCTTCCTCTATTTCTCTTTCTTGTCCATGGTCTTCACTGTCCATTTGGTAGTTCCATTTGTTGTCTGTGTGTCTTGCGTCGTGGGCAGGCCATTTCCATTTTATTTGACTTACATGTGTCACTCTATCCTTCACCTTAGTCCTTTGGCGAATTTCGTCATTTCGTTTTTTATCTTTTAAGGATATTTGCAACATCGTCCGTTCCATTGCTCGCTGTGTTTTTGCGAGGCGATCTATATTTCGTTTTGTAAAGGTCCACACTTGAGCTCCATATGTCAGAACTGGAAGTATATATTGATCGAACACTTGGCTTCTTATGTGTAGTGGAATGTTTTGGTTCTTTAAAATATAACTCATTCTGCCAAATGCTGCTCACCCCAGGCGCACTCTTTTGATTTTCTCTTAGTGGCAATGACGAATAGTCAAGAAGAGCTGAAAATAAAGATAAACGAACAAAAAGTGGAACGAATATTATATACCTGGGACAGAAGATCAAACCACTAAGAGAAAATCAAACAGCGGAAATAGATAGAAGAGTGCGCCTGGGGTGGGCAGCATTTGGCAGAATGAGTTATATTTCTAAGTTAGTTGACTATAATTCTATGACACGCCAGGGCATCAGCAAACGTAGCAGCTTAGATTAGAACCTCTGAATTATGCTTACGGTAAATTCATTGGCACATTTCCATAGCCGTAGGGCCCATTTGACCTTAATACGACTTAACTATTGTATAATAGTAGCAGTTATAAATCTTGTGCCAGGCAAGCCGTACATTGGTCTAAATTTACTAGTTTTGTTTTGCTTTTTAGGTTAAATCTGATCCAAGTCAAATCCTAAGTATTACGTCTGTTATCGCAGATGTTGGTCAATAAATAAACAGGCGGAAGCTTTCGGATTCATGGTTTCATTCATTCATGTTTAGGCTTAATTTGATCTCCGTTGACTCGTTATCGATTTAGTCATTTGATGATGAGAATTTAGGTGGTTGTGAAGATAGCTAGAGCTGCATTGTCATTTTTTTACAGATAAAATAGCAACCTCTTGTGCAAAGGTGACGAGCTTTATATTTTATAGTACTTATTTCCTGGGTATTTCACCACCAGTTATTAAAATAAAAATTATCAATTAACCTGGTCAAAAATTCAAAAAATATATAAGATAAGCGTGTTTTTTTATCTCAGTTGTGTGTAGTATATATAGAATGGAGCCCAATATACTTCCCTGTGAGACACCGAAATGGATAGAATAATATTTTGAAAGGGTTTTGGTACGTTTTTGTCTACTATGTAGGGTTTTAGAATTGTATACCAATTGTTTGGAAATACTTGTTATAGTATTTTAATGCACCATATCAAACGTTTAAGAAAATCCCATACAATGATTTTTTTTTCTTAAATTTTATAAATGTAATTTGCAATTGTTTATTACGAAACCGGAAACCGTCGTGTAATTTTCCAGGAATCCGAACTGATGACGGAGTACTAATGTCAAAAAGTCTTAACATCATCTCTCATTCTTTTCAATGATAGTTTTTCGAATCTCTTATTTAAAATTCTTGGTGAATTAATGGGTCTGTGTGATGATTTCATCTCAGGGAGCTTACCAGGGGTTGGTAATATCAGGATTTGTAGATGCTTCCAAAGAATAAGCCAGCAAGCGATACTAAATTCAATACTGTGGTTGTTAGATCTTTTTGACTTCTTCCCGTCAGTAAGTCAATTCCGGGAGCTTCAGACTGTTATAATTTATGAATTTCGAACTTTTGACTTCAGTCAGAGAGAAAGGTCATTTGGGCAGTCATATTTGACATGCCATATTTAGTAGGAATGTTCCTGTTTCCTAATCCTTGTTATAGTTCGGAGACGGAACAAAGAAAATGCATCGGAAATGCTTTACAAAGATTCTAATTCTTTCATAGCCTTTGGGCATTTTCTGTTGTCGATGTTTTAAGACCTGAGAAGTATTCAATTCTTGTTTGAAATGTTGCAGTACAGAGAAAATAATTAGTTTAGTTATAATTTATTAATCTATTGTTATTGCTATTAATCTTCGTTTCTACTTATAATTCCGATTACTACTTTTATTGTATTGTTATAGATAAAAAATACGCCAGAAAAACTTTAAGAACCATCCGTTATTCATGATTTTACGAAAATTTTGGAACGAGTTAATCAGATTAAAACATCCTTTTGAGTTGTTCCATTTGTGTGGCTAAGCTTTCATAAACACAATTTAATATATTCGGATTAATCTGATAATCTTCTATTCATTCAGCATATTAAAGTGCTAACAAAATGAGAGAGCCTTTTTGAATTCAGTAATGGTTACCTTTGATAATGCAAGCCCACCCACCAACAATTAGATATTATGACGTCATAGAATAAACGAGGTTATCGTGTATGTTCAATTAACTCTGGGTTAGGAAGCCCTGCAATGGCATATTGGTGCTATTTAGGAAATAGTTTTACATCGACGCCCTTAAGTGGATTAAACAGATCCCTTATAACCCACAAAGAAATAACCTTGCAGTTTACGTAGTGAAATTTTAATAAAAACGTGATTTGGGGCTATAACTAATCTTTTATAAATGATAAATTTGTTGTTAACATTTAAAAAATAAATAGAAACGGTTGTTCATTCACTTCCGATACACTGAGATTAGTGAAAGGTCAAATTGGAATTTTTAAATATTTTTGTGCGTAACCACGCTTTAAAACACGTTGACTGCCGCCATAAGAGAAAAGTAGCATTCCCCGTGTGCCGGGATAGAAATAAATAAATAATGAACTTCTATATTCAAACTTGGAATACTCCCTAACAGATATCGCTAGCGCGTTCAATTATGCAGCAAATTGAACACTATTTTATTCCCTACAAGCCATATATACTTTTGCAACCATTAGTAAGAGGCCGCGTTCATTGCAAGCCATTGAAGCGAGTACCTACTGAGCAACACTGGTGATGCTCACGGCACCAAGGTGAACTATTAGTGAGAATCACCGGTGATGCTCACGGCAGTCAACGTGTTAAAAATTCTCCACCGATTTGATCCGCTCAATTATTAACAGAGATTCTGCTTTAATTCCATTGAAGAAGGTTCACGCGTCATGCCACTACACCCGAATGAAAAAGATCAAAATCAAGGTATAAATTTAGTAACTACAATAAAAAAAATTCTAAGTTTAGCTAACTTAACACTTGAGTAATTTATTGTATTCCTGGCCAATATAGATTTCTATTCGAAAACGTTCTTCTACTTTTTTGATTTAATAATTGAAAGAGGTAATGAGGGGTCATGTAACGTTTATTACGGGCGTTTAAACGTTTTCCGTAATCATTTATTACAAAAAAAGGTATAAGCTGATTACGACAATTGCTTTAATCCTTTAATTTATAATGGATTATTGAAGTATAAATTGAATTCCAGTTTTACACTTTAGAGTTTTATGGATGTTAAATAATTAAATTTTCTAAAGATTTATAAGAGGTCGGGTACAATTTAATTAAAGAATTTTTAGTAATTTTTTTGGGTGGATATTAAAGGTATTTAATAATTTTTTTCCGGTGGATATCCTGCAAAATAAAGGATATTAAAATTGAAAATATGTCACACGGTCAGACGTCAGATGTTACGGCTCTAAAAATATGTTACCCTTTTGTTTGACTTTTCTGTCTTTATTCTTAACTTTTCTATGAATTCTTTAGGAATTATCTACGCAAACTAACCCTTCAAAATATTCTTGCCCTTTCAAGTTTAATTTACAGAGAAGACGTAGCTGCGTTTTTTTCTGTATACTTCCAAGATAGTAATTTAAAAGGTTTTCAAATCGAGCAGTCTCTTAATATAGGAATATCGAAAACCAGTAAAAAATCAAGGAAAAACTTGGTTGCTTAAGTAATAATCAACAGTTTACATTTATAGAAGTTTAAATATGAAAAATTTATTAAAAAATGATTCTTACCAAGCTCCAGCCAGATATGAATAATTTACCGCACGCGAACAATAATTATAGAAAATTATACTGTGGTTCGATTTATTCTATTCTATAGCAGATTTGGCCTTCAAATCGAACATTCTTATATATTTTATCCATTTTAAATATCTAGAGCTCCAAGTTACGTGCATTCCTGTACTAAAAGCATTCGAGAAAATAGTTGCATTCAGTTTTTGATATACTTGAAACAGATTTTTCTCCCGAATACTTCTCTATTAATATCCGTTCGTATTGCGTTGCCGTAACAGGGGAAATATTCAAAGAATTCCAGTTATTGGCAGTTTTTTAATCGCATGTTCTAGGAATTCACTTACTAGAGAAAATTCCAAGTGATGGATTTACGTGTTTCAAAAAAGGAAATAAACACATATGTTAAGAATTTCATGTGCTGTAATGTAAAATTTCACTTTGATATTTCGAATAAATCTTGGAAAGCGTTCTTAGTTGGCAATTTTTTAAATAAATCTTGTGACTTTTCTTAATATTGAGTTCTAAATTAAATAAACACAAACTGTAGTTTTGGTACTTTTGGATTGATTTAGATGTAAATGGAGGACTTTCAATAAATGAATTTACTAATTTTTCAAATTAAAAATGGAGGCAGGATTTCACACATAAATCTGTTCTCTTTTCATTGTTTGATTGGAGTTAATTGAGATAAATGTATACAAATAGCTGTAAATAAAAGGCATTAAGCCGATTATTATGTAGCTTTTGTGAAATGATACAAATTATTAATAAAACTGTGGGTAAAATCTAAAATGGCGACTTTATGTGAAATGGGAATCAGTTTGGTTCCGCATATTTATAAAAATCACAATGGGATTTAAACTAATGCTGTAATGTGCTCGGAATAAAAAAAAATCCCGAATAGTAATCCACCTTTTCGGTGTTCGTTAAATAAAGCACCGAGGGTTTTATTCAATTAAAGTGGTTGTCCTGAATGTTTCCAAAATGCAGCGTGCCAAATGAATCATGAAGTTCAACATGATATACTGAGGGCAGCCAATGCAACGTTGCTTTCAATACCTGTTTAATTTTACAACTTTTGCGAAATTTTGGTCGATATCGTGGTATTAATAACATAATTATTATCGAAGGAAAGCTGCTCTCGCTTTATGGTAATTGGAAAGCATAGCATAGCTGAGCGATTGTCAATAAGAAACTAACGACATCATCACTTCTTTATAGTGATCCGATATCGGGAAAATCTAGTGGAAAATTGTTTCTCGAAAATTATATTTCGCTTCTTGAGATTTAGATTTAAGTGCCTAAATCTTTACCAACAGCGCAATTAAAAAAGAGGACTTCTTAAGAAAATTGCGACGAGTTCGCCTTATTCGGTTGAATACTCACTCTTCCCACGTTAAAGAAGATAAACTTTTAAAAGACCAGCAACCAGTAAACTTGAATTAAATTTTGTTGGTTAAAGGTATAACATTGCTGTAGTTGTTTACTTTTACATAGTAAATTTACATATTGCTTTCGTTTCAGTTATATTTACCCTCGGAAGTAGGCAATGGCGTAGTTTGAGAGTATAATTACACGCTTGAATTGTCGTTTATTTTTCAGTACACTTTATTACGAAGCCTTTATTATGTCAACTACACTTGAACGAACTTTGGAACACAATAATAAAACTTGGGCATCTTTTAATATACCTATTTTAATTAACAAGTTGCGCGTGCGATTTTTTATGAGCGAAATAACATCTTACTGATAAGTTCTTATTAACACTCTCTTTAGGATCTTGTTCGTCCCATTTCCAATTCCTCCGATTGCGTAATTTTAAAATATGAGAAGGAAAGAAATTTGATTTTATTAAAACTTGCCTTGAAAAACTTCAGCTTGAGGAAATGTTACTCCTATAAAATGATGTAATAATTAATAATAATAAAAGTAAAGATACACTAACGCCCCCCGACGGAGCATGGCCGGCAACATGGAGGGTTAAGGCTTTCAAAAGTCCCTATTCCACTACTGATTCCGTTACCAATTATTTTCAGTGACTGGGTAGGCCACCCGCCGATCATTCAACTCTGGTTTGCCCCGAGACTGTCTGCGCTGTAGTCGAATGCTTTAACCATTCGGCCACTCCAGCAGATTTAATAATAATAATAATAATAATACAAAACAATAGTGTCCGCCATTTGTCACATCTCTGTTTCGCTTACATTATCATGCTTCCTTATGCCTTCAGGCACATATGGTGTCGATAAGTTTTCGTCTGGCTAAATCTCTCATTTAACCGAAAGATTTGTTACTTTTTATAGCACCGTCCTACGCAACGAGTTCCTTGGTCTTCCACGTTTTCTCGTTCCTTGCGGGTTTCATTCTAGGGCCCTGTGGCAGACTTCCTCTTCATTATTTCGCAGAGTATGCCCGAGCGAGCCACCCAAACTTGCGTTTTCTTATTTCTTTGTTTATTTCTAATTGATGTGTTTGCCTTCAAAGCTTTTCGTTGGTGATAGTTTTTGGCCAGCAGATTCTTGCCTGCTTCTTTCTTAAGATTATTTAGTTTTATTTGTATATTCGCATGTGTGTGAGAGAGCAAACAAACATCATCTGCATAATTCAGATCTTCCAAAAGCTCTGTGGCTCCATCTGATTCAACGATTTTTGTTCTGTGTCGTGTTCTTTAAGATTTTATCCATTACTATTACAGACAGCAATGGTGACAGTAAACACCCTTGTCTAACTCTCGTCATTGTTTCGAACCTTCTCGTATCAAATTGATGATTTTATGTGGCATTCCCATTTTCCTTTGTTCTTTCCAAAGGTATTTCCATTTGATAAGAGTCAAATGCTTTTTCAAAATCAATTGATTGCTCAATTATTGGGTCTATGCACGAGCGTTGTTTCTGAAAGCCAGCCTGTTCCTGTATTTACTTTTTCTAATAACCTATTTAAGATCACTTTCTGGCAAATGCACAAGAGACTAATTTCCCGCCCGTTATTACAATTACTTAAATCGCCTTTCTTAGGTATCTTTACGATTAACGCTTCTTTACATTCACTTGGATATTCTTCTCTTTCTCAAATATCTCGAAAGAGGGGTAGTGATGAATCAGCAATCATTGCAGGATTCTCGTTCAATACCCGCAGCCTTACTATTCTTCAGGCTTCCAATCTTTTGCTCCCTGTTCTTCCTTTTCATTATCTTGTTCTTTCTGCTGTTTATCTTTCCGATTTAATATTTCGTTAAAATGTTCTTTTCATCTATTGAGCTGTTGTTCTACGAAAGCAAGTATTTCTCTGGCATTACACTTTTATACGAGGGTGGATCAAATATAAACCCGACTTTTTTTATTACAAATTTATTTTTACAATTAAAAAAATTAAAATATCTTGTTTTCTTACATAATCTCCTCTTTTATTAACATATTTTTCCCAACGGATCTGGAGCTTCTTAATCCCTTCAACGTAGAATAAAGTGTCTCGAGCTAATTGAACATAAACGATTTCACATCCTGGTCGTCGTCGAAACGGTAGCCTCCCAACTCTTCTTTCAAAGGACCAAACATGTGACATGCGACAAGTCTGGGCTGTAGGGCGGGTGTTCCAATGTTTGTGTGTTAGTCGACCTGCTATTTTCCTTGTCAGTCGATGATAAATCTTGTATATTTCGTTCATCTGCGGCCCTCTGCACTTCTTCTGCTAAATCTTTCAGGCGGTATCTCTTGTCTCTTTTTGTTTTCTGTTTAATTTCCCTATTAAGGTGGGAATATTGTATATTGTGCTTTTAGTACGGCAGATTCGTTGGTCATTCCCACATGCGCAGATTTGTTGTTTTACTTTCTGTGAGTCTGCCGTCATTCATTATTTTTCACCATTCTTCCTGAAGCCCATAACATTTTCACTGGCTTCATTAATTGATGTATTTGTCTCCTTCCATCGTTCTTCTAATTGTTGTTTTGTGTTTGGGTCTTTCAGTTTTTTCGTATTTATCTCCTTCATTTTAGGATTACGCTTCTCTTGAATACGTCTTATACTTCTGTATAACGTCTGCTCCTCTATTGTTACGTACATCTAACAACATGTTACCGAATTTCTGACTTATACATATGTACATATGTGATCTATTTGGTTACTCGCTTACACCCATGTAGAAATCCTATAATCAAGAGCTCAATAAAGTTTAGGGGCCTAAAAACTCACCATCTACAAACAGTAACTTTAACTAGCTTCCGTCAAAAGACCCTAAGTTTTCCCTCCACTTTTTACTTATTAACTATCCGACTAACAAATTTAATAATTTAGGAGTAAGATGTTTTTATCTCTCGTGGTACAATAAAGAATGTTGCTTTTAAAATGTGCATAGCCCATTATTTATGATTATAAATGGCGAAGTTAGTTCGCATTTTATGACTCCGCCCTGAGCATTTAAACCACTGCTGCGTTTTGATAAGTTAGGCAGAAATTCGTTATATGGGAGTTGATTTTAGCTTGAGAAAGATGAAACGAAAACCCTGAAATTCTTGAATCAATTACGATAGTTTTTAATTAAATGTAAACAAACTCATCGTTTAAACGGCGTCGAAGAGACGTTAATTATTCCCGTATTAAAATTGATTGATGACCAAATTACTTATGCAAGTAAAGGATATAAAGTTAATTCTCGTGCTTTTTTTATTTGTCGGTTTTATAACGTTCAGCTTTTAAGTTTTAACACACGTTCTGAGTTTAATTACGAAAATTTTCTGTTGAAAAAAGCAATTCCACTGTTTACATACCCCCGTAAATTTAGTTTAATCAGTCGAAATGTATAATCAGCGTGTACAAGCATATATATTTTATATTTTAAGCTTACACACTTTTATATACATAATTAAAAGCCTATAATCCGCATTTTTTATCGTGCTTTACTGTTTAACACTATGATTATTATTCTTCACGAGCTTTAACACAAACCTATAATTAATTTCCAGTGATCAGCAGGAAAATCGATTATTTTTTAATCTAATCACACCCCTACATTTGAACTTAAAACGAAAATTTAAAGCTTGAAGCTTTTGATAAATATTCAGATTAAATGTCATAATAAATTATAAAAAAACTTGTTTTTCACTTTTCCATTTATACACAAGTTTGGATATACTCCGCCTTTTACATCCTTTGATTTTGGCAAGTTTTCAGAAAGTCATACACTGATTCGAGCTTCAGTTTAAAACAAATGCTCTACGTTTTTAAATTAATTAAATTAAGAATTAAATTAAAGTTGATATTTGTTAGCAAGCTGAAGTTCGGTGATTTTTATCATTTATCTTATATTCAGCAGAGTTTCGTAGAAACGTATGTAGAAAATTAATTATTAAGAATAATTCGAGAATTGTGCACTTAACATATTAAATTGTAAAGGAGCCTTTTCGTGGCGCTAAATCAATAAACAGTATTTGGAAAGTACAGATAGAAATATTTACGACTTCGGTTGGTTTCACTGTTGAATGGTTTTCAGTAGCAACGGGAAGAAACTGAAATAAATTTATCGCTTGTCTAAGGAAAAAAACGAGAAATGAGCTATAGTTTGAGAGAAACAAAATAATCTACCATACAGCGCATGAAACTTTGAAGTATTACTCTTATAATGGAATCTTAGACGTCTAACAATTTTAACAAGATAAATAAGAAGACCGTGAACTTTAAAAAAGTATAAAAGTACGTTTGTGTTAGGTCTTTATGTTGGTTTCAGTTTTGTTTCCGACGGCTGTAAAAAGCCTATTTTACACACGGTAGTAAACGTAAAATAATTTTCCCCTTTTAATAAGCATTCAAGAACGCCAGTTAAGAAATGGAGAACATTACGCCATTCTGTTTTCATACGACAAGGGAATATTTGAACTTCAGCATTTATAAATAAATTTTGCATTAAGTGGCGCTTTGTTCTTTAATAATTTTCCATTAACTTTTTCTAGAACTTATACCATCTTTTATTTTAGAAAATTTAATATTGCAGATTTAGATTAATAAAAACTTAAAATTTGCTTTAAATTATTTCCACGCCATGAATTTAGCTGCATTCCTTTAAATTTTAAAGTTGTTCGTAATACTCACGATTTAATTTGTTTAGTTAAGAAATAATTTGTGTTGAACAGACTACCCAAGTTTCCATGTTAGATTAAGTAAGTTCCTTAAATGTACAGAAATTCTGTGGAGGTTTCCGGGGTGTATCATAAATTTGTCACCAAGCTAAAGATTGTTAGATGAACTTTCTAATACATTACCATAAAGTAATTCAGAGTTACATGGATGTATCTTGATTAACCACAAATTTAAACCAAACACAGTTTATACTTCAAAAAAAAAAAACACTCTGTATTATCAACATAAATTTATACACCAGTTCAGTTAAGTAAAAGGACTAAAATTCTCATTTTCTGAAGTTTTTAAAGCCGCAGTGGGAGTGGCTTGGTTAGAAGCTTAAATATTTTAGGATGATGTATGGTAAATTTAAGAAGGCTCTACTTAAGTTTAACGATAGAGCATGAATGTAAAGCTGAAAGGACGAAGCCAAATAGTTTTTGAATTATTCTTTAAGTTCTATAATTCGGTTTCCCCTAAGTAAAATAACTTCTTAAAAAAATTCAACATAATGCAGCCGCAGGAATTTGAAAAAAATTGAAAAATATTTTCGCGTAACCCATTGTTATTAATTACCAATTTTTTAAACCTGCTGCAAAAATTATAAACATTTTTTTTTAATATTTTCACGTAACCTATTGTCATTAATTGCCAATTTTTCAAATAATTCTTGGATTTCTTTGAATTTACTAAATGAACCCCTAAGGAATCTAAAGCTTCTTTAAACATTCTGTAGCTAAGTTGTGGTTTTTGTTCAAACGGTAGTAGACTTAAGCGGCGCTGCTTGTTGTTTAGTTTTCACGTTATAATTGTGCTGGAAGCGAAAATTAACTACTCAGTATTCATGACCGCGACTCGAGTACAACAGAACATGCAAGGACATCGCATCTTAGACGTTTAGTGATAACAGAAAACGGTTTGCAGTTAATTTTAATTTATTGCTGCAGAGTAAAGAAAACTAAATAACTTTATTTATTATCTTTATTGTTTTACGGAAATTTCAGGGAATATATTTTTGTCTTATACTGCAGTAATAAATGAAAAATTCTCGAATAAAAAGGTTCAAAAGTACGTAAGAAAATTTGATTGATAAAATCTACCAATAAGATTGTCAGGCATTTTCACCTATGAACTTTTCTTTAAGCCTGTTTTTGTTGCCGCTATTTTTAGTAATATCTTTCAACTTTCAACCCACTGTCTCCTGGTTAAAATTAAGGGTTTTATGAGCGAAATCACTCGTATTTTTGTTATGAACTTTGACCGTCCGAATCTAAGTTTTTGTACTGAATAATTTGATACTGAATAATACACTGAAAAACTGGAACTTGCTTTTAATTGTCTGGAAATTTGCATTATAATTAATTAAGCTTCCCTTTCTTTTTTATACTTTATTTTATGGGTATTTGGTCACCCAAAAACTAAGTATAAAATATTAAACTCGCCACAATAAACCTTCAGAAAAATTCCCAAAGCCTGTTTTTTTTGTATTTTATTTATTGTAATTAATTGCTTCAAGAAAAAGAAAGAAGTATTTACTTTCAACTCGTTCAATAAACTTTGATTCATTGATCTAAATTACAATTTTTTAAAATGAAAAGTTCAAAAAGGAGATTTTAACATTTTCACCTATGAACTTTCTTTAGGAAACCGTTTTTGCTGCCGCTATTTTTAGTGATGTCTTTCAACTTTCAGCCCACTGTTTCCTTGCTTAAAACAAGGAGACGTATATACTCAAAATAAAAAAAAATAACTACGAATTTTGATGGTGTAGTTTAAATTTTCACTTAGAAATTTAAACCTCGCCCTTAATTGGCTGAAAATTAAATTTAGTATTAACACTATTAACAGAGCTTAATTTTCAGGGTGTGTTAAACATATCTAACCAGGTTATTTAATTATAATTAACCAAAGTTGGGTTTTCTTTCTCATAAATTTTCACGAAGCCTGTTTTACTTGGTCTTCGTTTTATTTGCGTGAAGCAAAAATCGATTTTATTAATTTGAAATTTCGCCAAGTTAAACAATTAAATTTATAACCCGGCAGTAAATATATTTTTCAGAAAACAGTTTTGACTTTTTTACTGTTACAAAACGCAGTTTAGTGTGTAACTTGTATCAAAGCTATTTCGCAGGAAATATTAGGTCCGCTTCCGCTACGTGATTTTCATTGATTGTTGGTTTTGCTCGTATTAAACGTATTAAAGTAGGATCAGAAAGAGCTCTCTAGTTTTAAAGAAAATAAAGTGGAGTTCAAATCCGGAAGGAACTGGCTTTAGGTTTTTCCACTAATTAGCACACGTCCCTGGAGTGTATGAATAAAACAATCTACGTCGGTATTATTTTCCGGGTCTGCACTGCAATTTAGTTGCGCGCATTCGTCTTTAAGTCCAACTTATATATATCGGATAATATAGTAGTATGGTGAAGCTGATGGACGACACTAGTTTTTCCACCGAGCTTTAATAGTAAAGGATTATCTCTCCGATTCTGAAAGTGTTCACTTTTTGATGGCCCGGGTAGGCGCAAGAAATGTCTGAAAAAGATGTCATCAGAGTCTAGTCGTTTGTAGCGGCCTGTGATGGCTCCTACCCTTTAGGCATTTGTCACAGGTCCTACAGCAGGGAAATTGATCGATCATTTGATTCTGTATTGAAAACTGCATAATACTACATGCATCCAACATTTTCTTGATTTTCTCTTAGAAATTTTATTAATTCTTTAACCTAATAATAATAACCCTTTCTACTGAGGAACTCTTATATAAACGGGTTTTTAATTTTCGTAAAAGTTCAGAGTCTTCCAATCTTTTCAATTTGTATATTTACTTCTTTTGGTGCTATTTTAAAGACAAAATTCAAAAATTTGACCAAACTTAATAAAAACCACCGGTAAACAGTAACAAATTCTTCTTGGTGATTGAAAAAAGCCTCCTGATCAGGCCTTTCATTTGTGTTCATTTTCATTTCAGCCTTATCATCAAGTTTTATCAATAAGATAAAAATAAAAAATCTGGCCAAACTTAATAAAAACCATTGGTAAAGAATAACAAAAAATTCCTCTAAGTTACTGAAAAACTTGGTTGTCAGGTTGTCTTTCTCATTTTCATTTGAGTCTTATCATCAAATTTTATGAATGTGTGGAAGATCAAAATTAAAAATCTTGGTAAAGCTACCACTAAACAAGTAACAAAAAATTCTGCTCAGATACTCAAAGGCTTCATTGTCGGATTTTTCATTTTCTTTTGCATTTTGATATCGGATTTTTCATATTCTTTTGCATTTTGATTTCAGTCGTATCATCAAATTTTATAAATATTTGAGACGCGTGCCTACTATGCCAGAGTCACACACGCTTTTACGAAGCTCTCCGGGCTGCTTCAATGTTTTTAAGTTTTCTGTAGGAAAGGCGGTTTTATTGAAAGAAATAAATTATATACCTAGCATGCGAGAGCTACCGGGACAATAACAAAGCTCTAGTAATTGTAATAATAATAAAATTGGTGAATAAATAAGCTAAAAGTGGATTAGTGCAAGTGCAAGTGGTAAGCGGGAAGAAGACGAGAAAAGAGGCGGGGCAAGGAGGACTCAATCGCAGGGACCAAAATCACGCATGTACAAGGTACAAGCTAAGCGTTATCACAACTGTCACATTGAGAATTCTAACAATAGAGTAGTTTAACCTATCATAGACCGAATAGTAATAATTGTATATCTTATTAATGCATCCAAATTAGAGGTACCTACATAATTACAACACGAATTACAGTAAATGTAATTTAATTGCATGGGGCTTTACCACAAAGACTTAGCTCCCAAATAGGACCATCTATAGAAGATTTGGGAATAGAAGAATTCTGGGGTGGATACGAATCCATTCTCTCAGCGACGGAAATAGAAAATTACCACGAGGCAAGTTACAAATCAGTACACACACTGAAGAGCACAGGAGGGCACGCAACTACAATTGAAGTACAATGAAAATAAGACTATTAATAATGATAATAGTAATGACTAGACTAAGCTAGCATAAAGTAACATGTAACAGGGCAGGCATGTCAGTGCTAAGGCGTTTCATATCATAGACCTAGGAAATTAGCAGTAATACTACTATAAGGTGATAAAACATGTTTAACCACCTCGGTCATGTATCCAACTCCCATTGAATATGTGATCTACTAACTACCTTGCACTGTAGAAGCGGTGTTCTGCGGCTGGCGTCATAGGCATGTTAACGTTATACAGTGTTCCCAATCCCCACCTATCATAACAAATCCCTTCACACCTTATTGGCATGGGGTGGGCCTTTTTATGATCAAATTTTATGAATGTTTTAAGGAGCAAAATTAAAAATCTGACTAAACTTAATAAAACCCACCGATAAACACGTAACGAAATTTTTTTCGGTTATTCCAATTTTTCATTTCCCCTTTCATTTTCATTTAAACCTTTCATTAAATTTTAGGAATAGGTTAGAGACAAAAAATATAAATCTGGCCAAACTTATGATTGAAGGAGAAACCGCTGAAAACCAGGGAAAAAACAGCGAAGGCAAAAACGAGGAAGGAAAGGAAGGAGGAAAAGGAAAAGGAGAAGAAAAAATGATTGGGACCAAGGAACAAATAAAGATAGAAAAACAAAAAGGCACACAGCGAAGAATATACGAACTTACAAAGTCAAAACAAAAAGTAAAAACAAATTTAGCATTAATGCAAAATAAAAGGCAAAGGAATAGAGGAGATAGAGGTAGTGGAAGTAGTGAAGGTACTTAAAAGAGGAAGGAAACACAAAAAGAGTAACAAAACCAAAAGCGGACCATACCCTGCACATACCGATATAAAAAGTAATACGAAAGAATGAGAAAATATGAGAAAAGAAATACATGGGCACAGTGAATAATACCAAAGAGTGACGAATTGAATACGAAAGGCAGGAGTAACTGCAGAAAAACAAGAACAAAATAACAGCGAAAGGAAAAACGAGGAAGAAAGGAAAATGAAAATAAGGACGAAAAAAGTGAAAAGGAGAATGCAACAAAAATGAATACAAGAAGAAACAGAAAGAGGAAAATGGCTGGGAAGAAGAAAAAAGCAAGAAAATCAAAAAAAGATAAAGAAGTATGAAGAATACAAAAAGTAAGGAACAAAGTAAAACAAACTCAGTATTATCGCAAAGCTAAAGGCAATGAAAGAAAAAGGAATTGAGAAGGTATAAGAAAGAACAAAGGCACTAGCAAACCTTTAGAAGAAAAAATCAAAAACGGAAGTAATTCCCACAATTAATAATTACCTTTAATAATAAAGAGCAACTTATTCAATATGTAAGATTAAAGAATTCATAACAAAAATTTAAAAAGGCAATGTAAATATAGAAGGATTAGAAAAAGATACCAGGAAAGTACTAAGAGCAAAAAAGAAGGAAAAAGAAAAAAACAGAAACAGAAAAATAAGAAAACAGAAGCAAATAATAAAGAGGAAACAGGTTAGAAGGCAACCGAGGGAAAGACAAAACCCGATAAAAATAAGGGAAATACAAGAGAAAAAGGAAAGGAGAACGAAACAAGAAGAATTAAAGAAGGAAATTGAAGGAAAAAACAAAAGAAAAAGGTTAGGAAAAAAAGAGGGAAAGAAACATATCACCAGTAAGCAAATAAACTGTACTGAAAACTTCTTTGTTTTCATTTTCTTTATTATTTATTTTCATTATTTTCATTTGAATTTTATCATCAAATTTTATGACTAATCTTAAAGTTGTTCTAAGTTGTTCTAAATTTGGACCCCTTATTTTGTTAAACATTAATTTTTGTAAACATTTCCTTGAAAAATATCTAAAAAAATTTCCTGAAATGCATTACCTTTTGTTTTACGTCTGATTCTTCATATTTAACAGTAAATAAAATTAAAGATCCGACAAATAAACATAGCTTTATTTACTAATTATTAAATACTTAAAAACTTGTTCCAAATTAATATCCTACGACAATATTATATTTCTTACATTTCTTGTTCATTGTTAGACTTTCTTTTCTAAAAACATTGAGAATTGTAACGATAAATCTAAGAAATCCTGGAAACACTCTGTTGATTTTCTCCTTTTATGAAAATCTTTGTATCCAAGTTCATTCTCGTAGTTTCTCTTTCGTATTCTTTAAGCCAAAGCTGATTGAAAATCTACAGGTCAAGGAACCTGGAATTACGTAATGAAAATTTACAACATAGCATCAACAACCCTATTGTGTTTGAACTAAATGAAAGCTTCAAGTTCAATCAAGTAGCTGTGATGAAAATTAGCTCAATCTTTAAAGCTGAATTGAACCCATGAACAGGTCACACATTACATTACAAAAAATGAAAAAGTCTAAAATCTAATCTACGAAAATCGAGGACGTAAACTCACAAGCATTGAAATTTAATTGAAAAGCTAAAATTAGGCAATTTTCTGTGGATTCTGAAACTTTTTGTTATTATTTTTTACAGAAAGAGTTCTGTTTTATATGCCTTGGTTTTACATCCTTCCCTTTGTAATGCATTTAGAAAAGGGATAACTTTCTGATTAACAGAAAATCAGGGAACTTAAAAATCTTCCACCATGTAAATGGGGGTTTAGGTTTATATTATAGTTTGGCGCATATTTTCGCTTTCTGAATAATGGTGTTGGTTTTAGTAGATCTAACGAACCTTTCTTCTATTTAAATTTTAATAATTTGTACATAATCACATAATTAGTTTAAATATTAAAATTGTTACAGTAGTGCCGAATACAAGCTATTTATGATTTGATCATAATTACATAGCTAACTCTATTTGTTGGTGCATTAAAAGTGGTTATAATTTAAAATCGAAAATAATTAGGCATTAATTGCTTACTGATTTACTTAATGTATACCCATACAGCACATTTAATTTAGTATTATAACTGCTGCGTGAGTTACCATAAATGTAACTAAGCGTTTATCTGTTGTAAACTAATATTAATTTGTTCTGCCTTGAATTTGGAAAGCAAATTTTCAGCAATTAAATTAATGACGTAAAGGAAGATATTTAAACTTTATTCAGAGCGTTTGAAATTCGCGACTTCGGGTTGTTAATGTCAAATTTATCTCTGTTTATCTCAATTTTAAATCCAAGCTTTAAATGGTTCACTTTTAATGCTTCACCTTAAAATTCAAGATCTGAGGATACCGATCTGTCAATTAAAACTTTGTAATTTACATATGAAAATAAATTAGAGAACTCCGAATTTGACTTGAAAGTTAATAAAATTTTATTTCCCCAGTTTGTCATTTCATTTCCAAGATTCAGCTTGTTAGGAATATTTAGGAAATTATATACATTCCCGGATTATTATTTGGGTTTTGTTATGTTTGAAGTATGGACACTTTAAATATTTTGCCATTTTACTTTTAAGTTGAATATTTCATCCTATTTTTTTAGAAATTAGTTTTTTTTTGGGATTCACTCCTTTCGGGAGGTTATATTTTTCTATCTAATTCGCTAAAATAAATTAAAAATCTTTTGCGATTCATAGATTTTGTTTGAAATTCTTAAGTTTTGTACTTAACGTGGACTTGTTGGTATTGTTATTATTAAACCATGATATTTTTCTGTATGCAGTACTTCCTGCGACACGTTCTTCATATAATACAGAGATAACGAAACTTTCGTGAGGACAGTGGTAAGCAAGGACGTAATACATAAGTTGGTGGTAACATTATTTTATATTCAGCACAATAAATGTTCCTGGCTTCTCGAGATTTGGTTAACGTCGACGGCTAGCCACGTAGCATAAAATATTTTACTCGAATTTATATTAAAATCTCAAGCAGGTTAAAATAAAATCTAGCTCATATTTTAAACGTGTTTCAGAGATATGCTAGGTAAAATTAGATGCAGTGTATGAATAATAGAAACAGTACGTAAATAATAAAGCTGAGTTTGTCTAAACGTTGAATAATAATTTTTTGTAAAGTTCGTTGTTCTCTAGCCATGTAAAATGAAGCAGTTTCAAATATATATTTCTACTTTACTAAACCAAAGCCCTCACAACAGTAATGGCAAATATTTGTTCTTTGGGATTTTTCGCAATTAACGCGCCTTTGTCTAACCAACCTGGCTTTTCCCATAAATTTGCGTAAATAAATTCGATTTTGTTACCAACAAATTATTTAAATAGGTCTCTCTCAACTTATCCCATATTTATCGATCTTGAGATTTTCTCATCCAACAGAATAAATAGCTCATTAGAATATTGATCAGGGAGAAATAATAATTGTGCATAGTTTCTTCAAGCGTGGATATTAATTAAGGCTTAAAATAATTTCAGAATTTAGTGAGCTTGTTTTAGAGGTTAATTTAATTAAACTATGTTCACACTCAAAATTTAGATTGATTTGCTGATAATGATATCCAGGCAAGGACTTGTACTTGAAAATACCTTTGACCTTATTTACTTTTGCTATTTTCAGGCTTGTTACGAAGTTCTCATCATTGACTGAAGTTTTTCAGTTGAAAAGTTCTCGTTTTATTTAAATAAATGTGCATATACATTATTGAACGTCGTATATATTTGATTGCTACACTCAAATTTTAGGAAAGTCTCACTTTCGACCCTTGCTGAAAGTTTTTATAATTTATTAAAGCCGGTCCAATTTTAAAGGATTGATAATTATAATGAATAAACGAAAGCACTCGTTTGTGTTTTATTAAATTAATTGCTACGTAGTTGTATATGTTTCAGCTCTCTAAAAGAAGAGCCGCTTCATCATCAACAACGTTTTTGCATTCCTTCACTCTTGTTCTTTTTGTCCATTGCTAAATTTGTATGATAGGATAATTAATTATTTATTGTTGATTAATCTGTTAATTTTTTCCTACTGTTTTTTTGCCTGAAGATGGCTCTCTATTTATATCTTTTTCTTCTTTGGCCCTTTTGGCTCCTTGGGGCTCCTTTGAATGCTACCTCTGCGCAGCATCTCTATCCTTTTCTGTTTTCCTTCACTCGGTCTTACTGGGGTTGGGTTGATCTTATTGGATAGAAAGATCTTTCCATTTTCGTTTATCCTTGGCTATGTTTCTCACTTCGTTCCATTCCTTATTTATCGTTTTATATTCTTCTTCTGTGCATCCTCTCTATGTTTTTACTGGGCTCTTTTGTTTTCTGTTCCCCCGAATGGTATATTCTGTTGCTTGTCTTGTAAGGTCTGTATTTGGTTTTCTTAGTGTATGACCCAGCCATCGCCATTTTCTTGTTTTTATTGTTGTTTCTATTGGTTTTGGCCCTGTTTTTCTCCATAATTCTTCGTTTGTTATTTTATTTGGCCAATATATTCCTAAGATTTTTCTTACACTTTTGTTTATAAATGTTTGTATTTATCGGGTTTAGGTCTTATTTAACGTCCAGGATTCACCACCGTATAGGAGGACACTTTTCACATTTGTATTAAAAATGCGCATTTTAGTTTTAGGGTTAATTCACTTGATTTACTTATTTTCCACAATAATTGATTAAATGCTACTTTTTCTTCCAGTTTAATTTCGGTGGTATCATTGGTGTTTATTCGTAACGTCTTTGTCTTTGCTATGTTGATACGTAGTCCTATCTGTTCTGCGGTACTTTTTAAGGTTGTCAATCTTTTCTTGCATGTGTTGTAGTTTTTCGGTTATAAGGCAGATATCATTCGAAAATTCAAAATTTTCTAATACTTGTCCAAATCTTTAGCCTTGTCTTCTGGTATTCCATATATGTTAAGCCTGTCCCATAGAATGTCTCTATTAATTTTGTCGAAGGCTTTTTCGAAATCAATGAAGCCAAAATGCATCTCTTTTTGCCACTCTACGCCTTTTTCAATAATTATCCTCATCATACATATGTGGTCCACGCAGGATATTCTTGGTCGGGAGTCACCTTGGTTTGTTCTTAGTTGCCTTTCTACCCCTTTTTAATATGATTTACGTTAATATTTTACTTGTTGTACTGAGTAGTGTAATTGCCCTCCAGTTTTCACAACTTATATTGTCCCCTTCTTTTGTATTTTCATAATTAACCCTTATGTCCATTGTTTTGCTATTATTTCCTGGCTCCAGATCTTATTGAGCAATTTGTGTAAGATTTCGGTTTTTGTTTTCATTCCTGATTTAATCAGCTAATTGGGAATTGCAATTTTTTAGTTTTTTAATTGTTGTTTCTATTTCTTTTATTGGTATTTCTTCTGTATTCACTTACAATTTCTGATACCCTTCCTGGTCGTTCAAATTTTTTTTAACCATTTCCTGTCTCTTGTATATGTCGTAGAAGTATTCCTTCCATCTGTTAAATATAGTTGTTTCAGATCCTTCTGCGTCGGGTATATGCGGTTCTGTTGTTGTTTTTCTTCCTGCTAGTTGTCTTGTTATGTCGTATAGCGTCTTTATATCATTTTGTGGTGCTGGTTTTACTGCGTTTTTTTACGTTTGTTGTATTCTTCTGTCTTTCCTTGCACTTTATTGGTTTGTTTGTTTTTATCCCAATATAGTTTTTCTAGATCTGCCTTTTCTTTTATTCTTGTTTCTACTAATAACCTTTGTTTGATATTTTTCTTTCCTTCGATTATATCCCATGTTTGCTTTGACATCCAATCTTTGATTGTTTTTACCTTGATTCCAATTAGTTCTTCCGCCGTATTCTTTATGGCATTTTTATATTTGTTCCATAACTCTTCTACTGTTAGGTCTTTTATTTCTCCCATATCATTATATCTGATTTCTAGTCTGGTCTGATAGTCTTTCTGCATATCTGTGCCGTTCTTCAACCATTGGGTATTATATTTCGCCCTAGCATGCATTCATTTGGATTGTGCCTTTAATCTTCTTTTGAATTTAACGAGAACTAGTATATGATCAGAGTCAACATCTGCAGCACGCATTACTCTCACGTCTTGTAAGCAGTTTCTGTGTCTTCGGTCTAATGTTACATGTTCTGTTCGATTTCCTATAGTTACACCGGGTGCTATACAGGTCACTTTATGTAGTTTATTTTTGTGCTTGAACATGCTATTACTAGATTGTTTATGGCGCAAAACTCTATAAACATGTTTCCATTCTCGTTAGTCTCTCCTAATCCTTTTTTGCGCATTATACTTTCTCTTTCCTTGTTGTCGTTTCCAATCTTTGCGTTGATATCTCCCATTAATATTTGTACGTCGTTTCTTTTGAAGGTCATGGTATAGGTACTTTTTGTAGTTTTTCCTTGTTTTCTTCTGTATTTACATTTATGGGTGCATACACGTTTGTTATATTTAAATTGAAAAATCGGGCTTTGAATCTTGCAGTAATGATGCTTTCGGATATTGGTTCTCATTCTATTAGCGAGCCTTTTGCTTCTTCTCCTAACATTAGTGCCACTCCCAGTTCATGTTTCACATTTTATTCTGTTTTTCCTGAATAGATTAGCTTTTTTCATTAGTTGTTGCTTTACTTTCACGCACATTTTGTCTTGGTTCTTTACGGTGGTCTTTCTTATATCTTTTTCATTACCTCTACTTGAATCGTGAGCCCTTAATTTATAGCAGTTTTCTTCTTCGTTTAGTTTCTATTGGCTCTTAGTTTTTTGGCACCTTTCGTGTCTGTTCACCCCCCATTTGATGATTTTCATCTTGGGGAGAGCGTTGACTTACAGTGCTGCTTTTTTTATTGTTTTCTTCTTCAGTTAACTGCTCATATGTGTAGGTAGTCCCGTTTATGTTTAGTTCATTGTAGTTAAGAAAAGCTCCGTATCCGCTCTCTTTTACTTTCTTCAGTTCCCTCCGTTGTTCCCTCACTTTTTTAGTAAAGTCTTTTGTAATTCTTACATGCGAATTTTTCGAATCCTTGAGCTTCTTAACAGCGTTTATAACTTCAGTTTTCTTGTCTTTCAAAAATACCCAATCTTCTTATTTCTTGCGTTTCCGTCTCTAAATTTTTGGTACGTTGATATCTCTCAACAATATTCTAACTTTCTCTTTTAGCTCCATATCTACTTCATTTTCGGAGTCTTGCATTCCTTGGATTGTAATTTTTTTCTTTCGGATTTCTTTTTCTAGAAACTCCGTTCTGTTCTCTTGTTCCTATATTTTTTCTTTCAATTCTCTATTCTCCTGTCGTATTTCCGCGCTTTCTATTGATATCTTTTTTAATTTAATTCATCTCGATATTAATTTATCAAGTTTTTCCTCCATGCGTTCGACCCTCTTATCCATATTATCTAAACTTCTGTTTAATCTCTTCAAGTATGTGCTCCATTTTATATACGGTTGTATATATATGTTTTATTGGCCTGTTTTATTTATATATCTATTTATTTTTGTGATAGCGCGCCTGACCTCGGGCTCTATTGTTATCGGGATATTACGCCCCGAACGCGAACTAACAAATTTACCTTCGATGGCTGTACTCGTAGCCCAGTCGTCGTTTAATTTATTTCGCATTTTACTCTTATTATTTTACCTATGGATGTTAAATTAACCATGCAGTTTTTCTCGTAGTTCTCTTAGCCTTTACACTTCTAATTATCCAAATATTATTTATAATCTTTGGAGGAATTTTTAAAATTGTATTTAGGTACATGTTTAGTATGTCCAAAAATACGCTTTAGTCACTATAAACAATTAAGTGAAAAATTGCAGATTACCCCGATTTAGAACAACTTAGGTCTAAAAATATTCCTGAATCTATATTTAGCTTTGAATGTCACGGCGGGGTAATTATAGTAAGACCGTTATAAATGGGAAGAATTAATGATTCGTTGGAAAAGTTCGTTTTAAACGTATACCGCAATGGTGGTAAGTAAAACGATGTGTTTTATAATTAATTAATATAAAAGTGGTATCGGGCGTGTGTATGAAATGAAATAAATTTCGGATTCTCGTACCGGTCCATTTAAAAATAAAGGACTCTTCACCTTTCTCCACGCGGCTTTGTGTAGTCGAGACTGAAAAGCTTTTAAATTTAACATGAACGCGTGACATTCCGGTCCTGAACATAAATGATATAAGGAGCAGCGAGACCCGGAAAATGGCAGGCAAAATGAAAGCCGATAAACCCGCGCCATCTGACGTTACGCGAGGCATAGGCGTAATGCGTGGTTTGATGTGAAGGGTTACTTGCGTTCAAGGTCTTCAAAAAATAAGTGTTAGATAATTAACCTTATTCCTAGACATTTAAGCACGAACGCCGGGGAAATCGACTAACTAAATTACTTGGGGAACGAAGAAGATCTGATATCGAAGAACCACGTTGAGACGTTTTATTTTAAACTGTAAAAATTTCCGATATTTCCATTTCTGAATTAATCCGAAAGCAGAATTAAATGATAGACGTTTGAGGAAATTGACCTTATTAATAGAAACATGAAACGCCAATTATCGACAAACATCAAAAATCAATTTTAACACAAAGTTGGACATAATAGGTCTTCTTGCTGCCCGATAGTTAGTCGAGTTTGATCGTCTTGGCTGTATCATCTTCCAAAGTTAGACAATTGGTTCGAGCTTTGAGCTTTTCACGTAAAACCGTACTTTTAAATGTTAAACCCGGAACTGTTATTGATGAGACTCGTTTTTGTTTGTTTATAGCTGTGCTTTGTATATGGTAAAACGACAAGTTTGCATGTCCAACAGGATATATTTATATTGTGACAATATTGAAAAGTGTATTGAATTTTCCGCTCTGTTTTTTTTTCAATGACCCCTACAACGCTTGTGTATAAAAAGAATTTGAAGAAAGAATCCCATAGCAGATTTTCGGTCCAAAGCAGGGAAACCCATTTCAAGTTATATATCTCTGGTTTAAGGTGTAAGAATAAAGGTAGTGTCAGAAATCTATTTCGGTATTTCTCGCTAAATTTGAGTTATATATCAATATTTAACGTGAAGGTGTAGTTTCATTTAAGCACTACGATTTATAGGGTAGCTTATATGTTTGATCGATTTCTATTTGCTAAATAGGTATACAGGGAACACTAAAGTTTCTATGTAGCGCGCAAAGTGGGTTACTGATGTCCTTTAAAATTCCAGAACCAAAACGGAAGCGGTTGCTCTTGAAACCGCAACGGCAAATTCCTTAAGTCATTACCTGCAACTTAAGGGGTTTGTTTAGTAAATTCCTTGAAAAAAAATCACGTATAAGACAGATGCTTAACCGAATTCTTTAAAACGGGGGAAATTTATTTCCAAGTTGCGAAGGGGCATGCATGAAGTAATTTTAAAACAATCTCGTGGTTTCCAAGAAATCGTCTTTCGCGTATTCTGGAATTCTCGCGTCCTTTTCTTCCTCTTTATTCAGACGAGGACACCGACGAGGCGGCCGGTGATATAGTGTTCGACTTTAATTAGTTTGTCATTCAGCGTTCGAGTATTTCCAGACATTTGTTTTCTAGAATAGAGCGTGTCTGGTTAACTCTAAGATACAGCTAATTCCGTCTGCCTTCTATTTTGTGCTACTATTTTAGTTATTCGAGTTAAATAAATAAGCATTCTGTTCATTTACTATGATGTTTTTTAAACGAAATACGCCAGATTAGGTAATTATGTCACGATTGTGTAAGACGTAAAGGTTTCTCTTGGAGCCTGAAAGGAGTACGGCATTTTGTGTGGAAATCGTGATTCCAGTTTGTGTTATTCGTACACCTTTGAAACTAGAATGGCGAAACAGAAAAAGAACATCGAAGACACGAGAGTTGAACTTTACATAACTACAAAACTATATTGAGGAAATGGTCGACCCTTTGCTAGTATGGGAGGGCAAATACAAGACAGCAGAATGGTGTTCGAGAACGGTTAGTCGAGTCAGCACACTGTTTACCACGTTTATTTCTGCTAGAAACAACAAATGAAGCCAGACAACCGTGCTTGGCATTGCAATCCAGGCCTGGACTACAAATTAACTGGCTTTCAGCTCTTCCGCTGAAATGCTTGATTCAATATACCTTTGTTTAAACTTACAATATAAACCATATTAAAGAAAATCTACAACGTGTGTAGATTTTCAGATAGGTTTGTTCCCACCAGCTGAAAATATGTAAGGGTACACCTTTCAATAAAAGCGCTTGTTTATAGCGAGGCGTGTAAGGTTATCGAATTTCGAGAGTTTCCTGCGATTTCTACTGAGCCTCTAAAAGTAAAGTCTTCAGACATCCGCGGAACATTCTTCTCGACTTCTGCACGATGTAAACAATCTCAAAATTCCATTTACTCGTGCATTCGATTTACTTACTATTCGCCTCATTTAGCTACTACTCGTTTTCTTTCTTTTTTCACAACTTGTGTTCTTAAAGTTTCCCCTCCCCGTTAATTTAAAATCGCGTTTATTAAATATTGATATTCGCCGTGGAAGCAATTAATTTCTGAAGAAATCGGATTATTAAAAAGTGAAAAGCAGTTCTGAACCTTAAAAACCGTTCAGAAGCTTTCCTTTTTTATGAAATTTAAATAAAATACTACAGCAAGGTAAATATAGCGTACGAATTCAGAATATTCATGATATATTTTTAATATGTGCATACCCTAAAGTATTAAATATCTATCCTGCATTTCCAAACACAAATTTATTAGTGCGTGTGTAATACATGTGTTTTACCCGAGGGCAATGTCAATATTAATTATCGACACCGATCGAGCTAAAAAATATTTAACTTATACAAAACGTAATTCGTGCGTAAATATAAAAACCCCTCAGGAAATTTTTATTGTAAAATTATTCCTTGAAATTAAAATATTCTCTTGATTTTAAAAATTCTCTCAATTTTTACATATTCTCTTAACACCGAAATATTCCCTTAATTTTAAAATACTCTCGACATTTCAAAATATTCCCTTAATTTCAAAATATTCTCCTAATTTTTTAAGAAAATTCGTGTCGTACGCCTGTCTCACTAAATCTTTAGTAAAGGGTGGATTTATTGGAAAATTTTAAGTCTTCCCAATCCCATACGAATCCAAATTGTTTGAAAGGTGAAAAACCGTGAAAAACCTGAAGTCTTTCAATACAATGCGGTTTAAACGGAATTCTTTATTTTTTATGTACAAGCTTTGGTGTTTCTACAACTGGATTAAATTAAACTGAATTTCGGTATATTCGCAAATTTGGTGACGTATTATAATTAAATACACTACCACTATTAAAACGTTCAAGGTTTTAATAATTATTCATTTAGATTAGGACTTTAATACATGGTTTAAATCAGGACGCTGATTAAAAAAAAATCGACATAAAAATACCAAATTCTGAGTTCATTCGTAGTTTTAATGGTGGTAATTATTTGAGCAGTGAATAATTAAAGCATCTTATCGAAAAATAATTAGGTAATTTCCCTACCTAATTCTGCAAAATTTTCATTTCAGGTTTTTATGAAAAGTTCTTCTGAAGAATAATATAAACACAAATAATATTCTGACTTTCAGATCCATATAGTCATTCCATTGAATTCAATTTCTGGTGTTTGCATGACCTTCTTTTTCTCAGCGTTCTGCGTATGGAAATACCGATCCCTTGCACACAAACGGATGAGAATTATTACTGAAGAAGTTCCGTCCTACCCGGTCCGCTCGAGCAAGCGAACACTTATCTTTAATTTGGTAGATTGTAGGGACTGCCCGCTGTGATAGGTCTATAGTCTGAGTGCGAAAGCCTTTGGAGATATTTACTTTTTAGTATAAAAGTCGTATGTTGCCGTTGACGCCTCATTTTGGAAACATTTATGGAGGAAGGCGTAATATTTAAGATTTGAATTGGAATTTAGTTTAATAAGTAGATTACTATTTCAGAATTTTTCGTTATTATTTGAAATTATTAATGTTATTTGTTTTAGAATAAGTTATGTTTTGTAAAACTAGCAGGTACGTGATGTACAAAATTAACTAACCAAAAGAAAATATAAAAATCCCTTTTGTCGATTGGCCGGTGCACTCGTTAAGTTCCTACGTGATCGAGTCCACTCCTGATTTCGGCTACCTTTCTTGTATCAATATTTCGTTTAAGGCGTTCGACTTGAGATTTTCTCCTTTAATTTAAGAATAAATCGGCTGAACGTCAGGTTAATTCTTTAACATAAATGTTGATATAGCTAATTCCGAACGTTTATTTCAAGCTGTTTTCGTTTCAAAAATGAATGTGGAAAGCTCGTTTAAAAGCTGTCTTTCTCATTTCGTCTGGGTTATTTTGGTATGATGTGCATCTAAAAATTCGATTATGTTAGGTTTTGTATTAAATTACACCAGTATGAAGTAAATGAAAGGAAAAGTGGGAAACTTAAGAGAACTTCTCAGACTCGACAAGGTAACAATTATGTACCTAACCTTATTAATCAAATCCTCATAATCAATTTTATAAGGTCTGGCAGGAAACCATACAGCACCTTACACTATTTAAGCGTGATTTAGGTAGTAGCATTAATCTTGCGTGAAATTTGTGTATGCCAGTCAAACGATAACAAGTTCTTTGTCAAGCTAAATCCATTTAGCTAACTACCATAACTGCAGTTGAATGGCGTAGTAGTTTTTCGGACGGTTCTTGTGTCAACAATCAAAAAGAAGTACTTTTCGATATCAAAATAACCTTTCTCATCTGCTATAATTATTAAGGACATATACCGAGACTGTGTCAACATTTCGGTTTATCTGTTGATAGAAACCGAGTTGATGGCTGAAATGTACTTTTTTCCTGCAGATTCAGTCTGGCGTAATTTGGGAAAAACTCGTTAACGACATTTAAGCGGGCATGGAAGCTCAGTTTCTGTAGTCAAAATCGGCTTTACTCTAAGAATATATTATAAAACAAATAATAATAAGCGGCAGAGTTTCTTGCAAATATTGAAAAATGGAATTCATTACCTTTGTCGAGAGTATATTTAATAGAGGTTACGAGATTTGCAGACGTTACCTACTCAAAGCATTTCTTCTTTCTTTTCAGCATATTAGAAATACAAAGCATACACAACATTTCACAAAAAGGCTAATTTGATTTATAAAGTAGAATTTCCTTTGTAAACAATTTAAATGAATTTCATTTACCGTTTCGTGGTTGCTATATAAGTGAATATAAAAGAGCCGAAATATAATTTCCTTTCGAATGGTAAAATTCAATCCGACCTGAAATATTTAATATCTAATTTCTTGTCCTCGCACAAAGTAAATCATACTTGTGGTAGATCCATATTGTCGGCTGTTAAGTCTGTTTATGTTCGTTTAAATTTTGTATTCGGGATGTTTGTTTAATTTTTGTATCTTATATACCTCCCGTGTTGCGTTTATGCTTGGAGAGTGTCAGTGGGGCAGGCTTAAAGGAGATTTCCCGAGTTTTATCGGTACTTTAATACGAGTGCGGGTAGTTCTTTTTTAGTGTCATAATAAAATTCGGATACTGATCTAGAAATTGACCTCTCGACCGCTAGTAAATCGCTTTAAGCTGTCAGAGAGGTTTGGAACAAGAAAGGCTAAGAAGTTTAAGGGTGCAAGGTCGGGTTAATAATGTAAAGGAAGTGAAAGTTCGTAAGCGTGTTGCATTCTGAATAACTGCCACCGAGGTGTAAAATATTCTTTCACTCCGCGTTCCAGATTTTGTCATATTAATGTTAGTCGCCTGGGGCAACAGAACTGCTTCATTTCGTCTTCGAAGTGGTTAATAACCTTCAAAGAAGGAATGTTTACTGAAATTTCCCGCGATGCGGGGAAATCTGCTAATCTTTTGATGATTAGAGTCCGCCCAAGATCCCCAAATATTGCCATATCGTTGCCTTTTACTAACGGAAAATGTGTAATGCTCATTTTAGGAGAACAGATAAACGACAATATTTTTCATCTCTTCTCTCACGCACTTATTTAATTTCTTACGGTGGATGCTGAGAGAATTAAGTTGCTTTATGAATGTCTTCTATATATTAAAAATTGATTTTATACCTGGAAACAACTGGTACAGGATTAAACTATAATTATAACTGCCAGATACATGCTAATTTAGAGAATATTATTACAGATAATTATTTGGTGTAATTAATTTTGTAGTTTTATGACTGCCAACATTTTAAGTCTATATTAATTATTATTTTAATCTTACTGCCATAAATAAAATGGTAAATTGCGAAATTCGCTCCAAACAACTCATTTACTTTATTGCATCAAATCAAGCATAATAGTTTATCATTAATATTTTTGGCTTAAATTAGTTTTAGAAGCTACCTGACGTCTTAACTATAATTTAAGTTAATAAAACAATTTGCCAAAATGTAATTTATCCTGAAAAAACACTTAAATATAGCTTGGGGAGATTTCTAAAGCAAACCGATACGAAATGTTATTTAACCTTAATTTAATATATAACACAAAATTAAGAATTGTCGAGAAAATTTCAATTTCAACACTTGCGATAATATGTTGGTAAAGTTAAATTTACAATCCCAGATTTGAAATTATCTTTAAAATTCCAAATTGTAGCCAATTTTTAACCTAATAAAAAATGATTTTCAAGAAGTTTTGACATTTTCTAGAGCAAAAAAGTTCCTTCGTTTAGTAAAAAATTTTCAGAAGTTCCGAAAACCCTAAATTGATCTCAAAAAGGCTTTGAAAGTTTCAAATTTCAGTTCCTAAAAAGTTTTCAATTTCTTTGGTTTACTTAAAAGTTTCAAGAAATTTCGAAAACCTAAAATAGATTTCCAATGAGTTTTGACGTCTTTTAAAGCAGAGTTTCAAAGGTTTCCAAAAAGTTCCAAATTTCCTTCGTTTACTTAAAGATTTGCCGAAGTTCCACAACTTTTACGTAAAATCGATCTTTGACATTTTGTAGAGCAGAATTTCGAATTTCAATTCCCACAATGTGCTTTATCTACAGGTTTTCAGAAGATTCAGAAATCGATTGCTGATGTTCTTTCAAAGGATACTTCAACCTCAGTCTAAACAATTTTTTCCTCATTATAGATTTCCAATTCATTTCGAACTTTCGAAAGGTTTTGGTTTCTTTTGAAAAATTATCTTTATTTGAAGAACTGAATCTTTTGAATATTTACTACGTATATTAAGTGGCCATAATTGAGTTTCGTGGAAAAGTCGAGTATGCTTAAAGCTTGGAACAAAATTAAAAACTGAAAATTTTAATTTCAAAATAGGTACTTCCTGGACTCCCGAATGCCCAAATTAATTAATATTTTGAAGCAGAGTTTCAAATTGCAATTCCCAAAAGGTTCTAAATTTTCTTCGTTTACTTAAAAGTTTTCAGAAGTTTCACAACTTTAACGTAAAATTGATCTTTAATACGTTTTGAAGTTTTTTAGAGCAGAGTTTCGAATTTCACTTCCCAAAATTTTCTCCATCTATAGGTTTTAAGAAGATCCAGGAATCGACTGCTGTTCTTTCAATGTACTTTTTAACCTTAAACGCAATCATTTCTTCAGCATTATAGATTTCAAATTCATTTCTAAATTTATTTATTTTCCTTTTACCCTCTTATACCCTTACAGTGTCGAGGGGACCGAACACACTGAGCCGCAGCCAGTTCTGACCAAGCAGATCTTCGCTTAACTTTCTATATTGCAGTACTACTAATATTTAAAAAACTGAAAACTTTAATCCTGAAATACTTCCTGGGCTTCTGAAGCCTTAAATAATTAATATTTTGAAGCAAAGTCTCAAATTTCAATTCCCAAAAAGTTCTAAATTTCCTTCGTTTGCTTAAAAGTTTTCAGAAATTTCACAACCCAAAATTGATCTCCAGATTTGTTAGAGCAAAGTTTCAAATTTCAGTTCCCAAAACGTTCCAAATTTCCTTCATTTATTTAAAAGTTTCAAAAACCTAGAATTCATTGCCAGTAAGTTTCAATATCTTTTAGAGATACATCAACTCAATCTAAATAATTTCTTCAATACTATAGTCTGCAAATTCATTCCTAAATTTCGAATGATAATATTTAAGAAATATTAAGATCACAATTCAGATAGTAAAGAAGATTGAAATCTGGATTTTGAATAATTGAAATAATTTAAAAAATTTGGCGTGTTTTGAACTATTATCTTCGTACTTTATTTGAAGATCTCAATCTTTTCAATTTGTATTACGGCTGTGCAAAATTGAGGCTCATGAAAAAGTTGAGTATGCTTAACTGGAAAAAAAATTAAAAACTGAAACTTTACTTCTGAAATTCTTTCTAGACTGAATCCTGAAATTAATTAATATTCTGAAGCAAAGTTTCAGATTTCAATTCCCAAAAGGGTCAAATTTCTATCACCCAGAAATTTTCAGATGTTTCAGACCTGAATAGTTTCATAAACGTTTTCAATTTTCCCGCCATTGCTCAAGTTTGAAAGTTAAATCATCTTATTGCAGTCGAATAAATAATTAACAATATAAGGAGTATTAAAATCGGATGCATGTTTATTAATTAGTTTCAAAATTCCTGAAACTTTAGGAATATACGTTTCAGTAAAAGTATTTTTAAATTAATTTCAAAAGATTTGTCATTACAAAGTTGTGGAATTTGTTGTTAACTTAGATAGTTAAGAAAATTTTTAAGAATGTACCTTTTTCTTGCAAATTAAAATTTTGAATATCTTCTTTTCTCATGGAAGCTAATTACATGGTATTATTGGGTATTGATTGAAGCACCTACTTTGCGATTAAATTTTAAAAATATCATTGTCCTGCTGTAATTGTTAAACTCAAGTTAATAGATTAAAAATAATTTAATACGTCTCAATAGTTACACGAATGTAAAATCGAAGCATATTTTTAATTTTTTAGAAAGTTAACACCAGTGGCTGGTTATTTAGGCATTGTTAGTCAAATTTAGTAAAAATGAAGTTGTATCGTTACGACTTGCGAGGAAAAAAACATAAAAAGTTCGTTATTGTTTATGTCAACTAAAAGCAGAGCGGTTTTGAGTTATATCCCGTTCTACAACCTTGCACGGTTAAAAATCGGTATCGTACCCACCTTCTACAGAAGTGCCTGCTCAGCAGTAGACAGTTACACGGTCCATATATTTCATACATTTCACGCTGGGGATTAATGTTAAATCTGTTCACTGTGATATTTTTTTCTAGTGAAAATACCGTGCAATGCGCTTAAACTATTGACAGAGGAGCTTTTTTATAAAGCTTTTTCTTAAAGACTTTCGACTTTTAACGTGAGCTTCGTTAACGCTTAACTTTTACTTTTTACAACCTTTTCTGATAATATTTATGAAGGACATATATTTTGGCCTAAATCATGTAATTGCAGAGCATTCTTTGCACTGCTGACCATATCTCTTCATCAGATATTGGAACTTCCACATTTATCTTTTATTTAACGGAAGTGGATTATAATAACTGTTTATTACTTTCCGGTAATGACGCTTTATTGCAGCCGTGATGAAATAAATGTGACTTTAATATTATGAAGGATTATCTATCCCATTTAGGAGTCATGTCAAACATATCTTGCTATTACCGTTACCGAATTCACCGCCTGGAACACATAAATGGTTTTTATGTTGTTGTTCTAATTCGTTAACGGTGTCGTAAAGATTTTAGGTATTTTTGTTCACAGTTCTCTCGTTTCATGCTGGATATAAATCCGACGAGATAGGAACGCTTGCTTTTCTAGTGGAAGCTCACTGTAAATCAGCCAACAAATTTTTAACAAGCTTCGGCTAACTAACTAACTAAACAGCAAAACTTGTAAAACTTTAGTTCGTTTTTGTCGCTTACCGCAGTTGGAAACTAAGTCACTAAGCAGTACTACTCTAGATGAAATGAAAGATCTAGTATTAATTAACATTTAAATTCAACAAAACGATTTGCTGGAAAGTCATTTATATTTCTTACCTTCGTTATTAGAAAAATTAAATAGCTTCTACTGCCGAAGAAAATTTTGTACCTGTTTCCTTGCTTCATGGAAAGCTAGCTAAATTTGTTTTTTACACAAATCACGCGTTTACATCAAAGCTTAAGAATAAAATTTGCACCAGAATTACAACAAACGTGTTTATATATATTTTGGGTTTACACAAAGGACAGAATAAGACAAGATGTTGTATTTAAAACGACTGCTACGCACGCTACCGTTTAATATCCTTTATTTTCAAGAGACTTCAACTTATCCTGTTCTAATTTCTTCCCTTGTTTGATAATTGTAACGACCCTTAATCTTGAATTAAATTACTTTAATGCTGTAGATCAATTTTTATTTTATTCTTCCTACAAATTTTTTGTCCGTTCAGTCTTATCTTGGGCACTGACTGATTCTCCTTAAATTCAGTTTTCAGAATAACAGAAATAAAATATACGCTAATCTTCAATAAAATTTGTCAGGGATTTGTTTTATTTCGTCATTTCAAGATGCAACTCTATGTAAGTTTCAAAATACGAGCACTCTTAACCATCATAAAAAACGTTTTAGCACAGGGTTATTCAAAGGTAGTTTTACAACTTCGAAAGCTTTTATAACTTTATTTACGTACTCCGTTGTAGAAAGTAACAAGCAGTGAATGATAGCTGAAACCTTGAAGACTTTTTCGTTAAATGATTAACTACGCTCAGAATCGACTACAAAATTGTTGGGTGAAATTTGGGTAAAAATTCGCCAAATACATAAGCCTCCTGATTAGTTTGCACCTAAGTTATTATAACCTAATTAAAATACCTTCACTTTATTTTAGATTTGGGCCAGATGCATGAGTATACTCGTACTTCCGAAGATTGTGCCTGAATATTTCACAACTAACCTGAATTTAAAAAAGTTTTCTCTAACAAGGTCGATATTATTTGGCTTCTATCACAATACGTATGCCAGTTTACATATACAAAATCTGGCACGTCTGAAGTAAAAATTTGCGGAATATTCGTGGTTTCCAGGAATAAAATATTTCTTAGGCATAATCAGTTTTTGTTTTATCCAACTTGCTATGTTCTTTATTTAAATGTAATAAATCCAAAAGGGCGTAAATAAGGAAAGTTTCGGTATTGTACAAATGTACTAATTAGATATAAATTTTAAATTTAGTTTATTGAGAACTTAATTTTCCGATGTGTAGCTAAATATATGGCTTACAAGTGGAGTTCGAATCGATATAGTGTTACATATGTTGGATGTATATATATGATAAATTTAATTGGTGCCTGAATATGTTTTTATTCAGAAGTACATCTGTCTAATGTTATAAACAGTAATTTGAGAATGTTTACACGAGATTACACCAAAGATATTACAGACAAACGTTGATAGTAAAAGCTATTTAGATTATTTAGGCTATAATTTTACTGTATCTGTGTTGTACACAAACACATTTTTGTTAGCCACGTTTTAATTCTTAAATATTAATTTACCTATTGCGCAGCTAAGCATTTATCATGAGAGCTAAATAAATATCGTATAAAATGGGAGATGACAGATCCTGGTAGTAAAATAATTAAAGCAATTAAGGTTGTAATATTAAACGCGGTATTTTAAATGTAAATTCTTTGGGCTTCTTCTATTTTTAATTTGTTCTGCCGTTAATTAGGAGATAAAAATTGAGCATGTAATTTACATAGGTTCTGATACGTTAGAACCTTGGGTTTAGAAATTTCCGTGTAATTGGTTTATCAAAAATTTGAATATTGAAGTAAATGTAGAGTAAATATTCACGAAAAGTTCAGAATCCGTATTATTCATGAGTTTTGGCGTTCATGGTGGCGACTTCGTGCCGGATTTTATGACTTTTTTATTGACGTATATGATGAAAAAATATTTTTAGTATTATTTTAGGAGCTCCGGTTTGCAGTTTGAGTTTAAATTAAGTAGAAGTCGAGTGGATAATGCGCGGGAAGAGAAAGCTTCTCCGATATTTATGAGCCATAAATGTGGATTTGTTTAAAACGATGCTGGTGCACGCCTCCGATTTGTCCTTCAGTTTTCCAAGAATCTCAATTACGTTGTTAAAATGCTGTGTGTAATTCAAAGAGAATTTTGCCAACTACGTGGGAGCTTTGCATTATTAATGGAAATGAATGGAAATACAGTGTGACTCCAATCTGAGTGGCTTACGCCAGACGTCCACTGAAAATTGTAATCTCTTGCATATGATTAACTTGGCAATGCGTTTTATATTCAGGACCCTGGATTACAAGAGATTAGACCAATTACTAATATGGATTTTACACATTCAGATGTTAAATTACGGCCCTTCTAGACAATTAATTACAAATTGGAGGGAGCAAGTGGTTACGGGCTTGCCTAGCATCTTAAGGTTTACGCTGCAAATGAAGAAATTTGGGAAAATGTAATTATGTTGTTATATAATTTATAATCCATTAAACCTAATGCAAGCGCTTCTCGTAACTAAAACCGCTTACAGTTTGTAAAAGAGGATACATTTTTGATTACGGCTAAGAGAGATGACGCTAGGAAAGCCTAGTAGCGTAATATTTTTGACGGTACGCTTCGGCGATGATGTTTACGTGAACCTATTCGAATTATAATTGCCTTACCTTGATTTGGCCGTTAAAAGAGAACCGTAATAAAATCCAAGCGACACTTGATACGATTAGAATTCGTGATCTCAATAATGTCAAATGAGCATGACCTTTGTCGATGTTCTCGAGCGCAACAAACTCACAGTTTCAGATGAATCTAAGGACTGTGTCGTTTAACGAGCTCAACTCTTTTATTGAAAGGTCCACTTCAAACATTCTTTTATGTAAAAGAGATTTTACGGATCTCACGTCTGGCCGCCCTTCATTTCGGCCCCTAAAACGTAACATGGCGGATTAACAAGCGGGATATTGCATAGCTACGTCGTTTTAAAAAGGGATCAGCATTTGATCGCTAACGGCGCTTCCGGAAAATCTAGAAATTCTTGATAGATGCTTTCGACCGTGAAAATTTTAATTATTGAGTTGTGTCGGTTGTGTTTGTAATTCTTAGAAGTTAGGTTTTTGTTGCCAGTTTTCTCTCCCATTCCAGGAAACTTCCCTTTTATTTAAGTAAGTCTAAATATTGACTTACTCTAACGTTCTCATAAGTCTTTTTGGCTCCAGCTAAACAGACGCAGGGCGAAGTAAGTTGACGCCAAGCTCTGAATAAGCTTACTCTGCATATTTTGCAGTACTTTGAATTTCGTCAATAAAGGAGGAAATGCCTGACAGTGGTATTCTTTCCTCAAGTACATAGGAGTAGTTGTTATACCTACCAACGCTCATCACTTGTGGTTGGTAACCTCACGTACGTGCAGCAACAGGGCACGACTTAAATATTTCCAAATCGAAAAGCTGCAAGTTTTTCTACTGAATAACAATCATAAATTCCTCAGAGCTGCTGCATAAATTTTATCCGTATGGTTCAAACTAGCCAGGCTTAGAAAGGTCCGATCTTTCTGTTATTAATAAACAATTTTAATATGTCGTTCTTGACTGCCAACCAACGCTTAGAAGGGATATTGTGTGGAAAACGCTAGTTCTTGTTAATAACCTGACAAAGGGTTTTGTAATTTTTAGAATACTGTTATCTGCGATTTTGTTTCGCCCTAGTTCTATGTTGTTTGCATCCAGTCTATATGTGTTGTTAGCGCTGACGTAGATATTAGAGCCGAACAAAGGATCTGTTGTTTTTTATCTGCTTACATATGTTTTTAGGAATGTAAAATCCGATTTTGTATGCTCGATTTTAAAAGCATAGCATGGCGTTAGGATTATCTTATTTGTTATTTTATCTTTTAGCTTCCTGCAGCTTAAATACACTACTGTGTTAATGTTTTCCCCATTTACCTTTAAAAATGTAATTCTGGCTGTTTAATAAATATTAGCTCACAATCTTACTCGTAAAACCCAACAATTAGTATGCATGGTACGTTTAGATACGCCCATAATTTTACGAACCCTAAAAATACTACGAAGGGGAAAGTGGACTAGTTAATTAGAAATTTTAAAATTAAAGCTTTTACAGAAGATAAGAAATGAATAGAATAGTGATTATTCGTTGCGATAACGTAAACTATAGATCTTTGTTACTTTTTCCCCGCGTCTTGGCTGCTTGAAAAGAAACGAACTTCTGTAGAGATGGAATCTAATTTTAACAAAAAACAAAACACAGGAAACAACACAGTTTCGCTAGTAAATTAATTCGACAGTTGTTATTTTTTAAATTATACTGAATATACGGAGACTCCGTTAATGAGTTTCATAACACACATTTTCGCTTAATAAGCAAATAAGAGCTAAAGCGGCTCCTTGAAATGAACTAACATGGTTTAAGTGTAACATTTAGAAGTTCCTGCAACAGGCTTTTCACATGCTGCAACCTCTTTTTCTATTCTTACCTTAAATATTTACCTTTTATTTTATCAGCATAAAAAGTAATTATTCCTGTAGTGATTTTTACAAGAAATATTTAAATATATTTTCTAGTTGGATTTTTCGCCACCAGTTGCCAAAATATAATTAAATTATTAGTGTCTTTAATTATATTTTAGCAACTAGTGGCGAGAAACCCAACTAAGAAATATAAAATGTCAAACTCGTCACAACAAATATTTAAAATGGTAGATGCCAAATTGTAAAGTTTGATTTTAGTATCTAGATTTCCAGGAATAGCAAACACTTATCAAAACTTTGGTTTTGCTGAACGAAAACAAAGTTGCAGCCGAACGAAATAACAAGTTGCAAACGATGGACAAGATTCGAAATTGTCAAATTTTTGCTCAATGTGTTATGCTATATAAACGTTTTTATAGTAATCATATTTCAGTTTCAAGCACAACTGCTTTTTTAAATTTAATACCCATAATTATTAGCAGTGAAATGAGCAAAATAATATTTCAAAATGGTTCGAAATAAAATGAATGAAGAAATTCTAAAGGAAGTTCTGTTTCGTCGTGTTTTGATATTAATTTGTTGGATTCAAGATCATAAAATCCTTTCTCATAAAAATATTACTTAAAGCAACACCTCTTAATATTACCTTTTTATAAAAGCATTTTTCGGTAGACTGCTTCTCTAAAGAAAGCTTTTTCACATTTTCAAAAAGAACGCTTTTACTATAATAGCATTTTCTCAAAAGTGCGATTTTATTACAAACAAAATATTTTTTGGATGTCGCGCTTCGCTGTAAAAACCACACAAGTTTTTAATGGTTGTAGTTTTATTAGCACCTTGTTATTGGGCTCTAAATTGAGATTCCTTTTGAACCAATGGAAAGCAATTCAAAGGATTTGCATATGGGTTTTAATTATTTTTTCTAAAACCTTACACTCTAAACGTTAAGTATTTTGAAATGCGTCTTCCTTCATGATTACTGAGTTAGTTGAAGATAAATAAGCGAAATTTATTTAATGAAGTATAAATGATTAAGAGTAGTAGGTAAGTCTCATTGTCAACGTTCAAATACATAAAATTTTATAACATACTTTCGCAAGGGTTTTATTATTTGAGAGATAAGCATAAAATTTTGTTATAACATATAATTAGCACTTTCACCTCTGTTTTAATGATACGTTGTACCGAGATTGTTCCATTACTTTTCGTGTTATTAAAAATTCAAGTAATTAAAAGTTGCTAAACCTAGATAAAGCTTAAGTGCTCCCCATCCCGTTCATAAATTCATACAGCATATGTGCGTGCATGTTTCAGAAAATATAAGTACTTAATAATCCACCCCTTAATTATTAATAAATAAATAAACATGGAGAAACTAAAAACCTTGGCTTCCATAACTTGGTACAAATAAATTTAGGTTTCGTGTTTCCGGGTGAAGCATTTTGTAATCAAGTTTTTGGTTATTTCTCATACATAATTTGCGGTATCAGACAGCCGGGTTTAGATGTAAAAATAGGAAATGGCTTAAATACATAAACGTCAGCTTGATTTTGATATTTCTTTAGACGTCCA
The DNA here is from genome assembly GCA_963082815.1 of Melanotus villosus. Classification (NCBI taxonomy): domain Eukaryota; kingdom Metazoa; phylum Arthropoda; class Insecta; order Coleoptera; family Elateridae; genus Melanotus; species Melanotus villosus. Next base: position 36,029,344 of record OY720427.1, on the reverse strand, counting down.
GGTGGTATCATTGTTTATTGTATTACCTTCATTTACATATTAAATTTGACCTCGCACCTTTTGGGCGTAATCAAGATTGGATTGCGTTTCTTGATAAATTCGAGTGCCATTCGCTCAAACCGATAACATTATTTTAAAGGCACGGCAAATACTCGTACCGCTTGAAATGCTCTCTAAAAAGATACAATGCATTTTTTCTTTTTTGTTGCCTATTACTATCAAAAGATCAAAGTTGAAGAGCGTATGTAAGAACTTTGCAGGATAGCTTTGTGTTGGTCGTATAAAAAACAGATTACTGTTATGAAAGCACAGAAAAAGAAAGGTTAAAGAGAAACCGACTGATGATTCTCTCGAGGGCTGCGCGTTTAAACACGGCTGAATCTCAATCAATATATAGAAGTCCACTCTAAGAATACATGCATCCACTAAGATTTCCTCGTGAGGTGTCTTCCACCGAAAAAATAGTTTTTGTCCGTCTTTTCGATTGTTGAAAATCTGAAACATAAAGCATAGACCGCACGGGTAAATCTTGGCTGTCTTGGTTTATGTCAGATCCACTGTATCGTACAGCAGCGTGATAAAGAATAGGGGCGTCGGGTTGGTTAGATGTTAGATGTGCGACCGAGAGACGTACGCCAACGAACCGTAGCAGATTAGCGCTGCCACGCTGTCGAAGTTGTTAGTAGACAAAGTAAGTATCTGGAGTTAGATTTTTCCTAGATAAAAAATTGTTTGTCACTTCAGAATATGAGCGAAAGTTCTGGGTTTCTAGGACATTGTAACAAATACTAGCCTTGTTATTCAAGGCCGTCTTCGAAATTCTGACGTTTGTTTGCTAATGTATTAAATCTGGACGTATTCAAATTCCATTTAATAGCCTTCGTGGTTCATATTCTTGGTTTTATCTGTATTTTTATTTCTATTTATACCTTAACTAAAATCGTTACGTAAAAGTTGTCACTCATTTCGAAAATAAATTAGAATCCTTATGCCGTAATGTAAATTTCCAGCAGTTCAAGAATAATAGATTCATACTGTCTGAAACATTTTCTAAATTAACAATCACACTGCGTTAACCACGTTCGTTTATATAGAAATCAATTTAAGGAAACTTGGGTGAAAATTGTAGGAAATTAGAAGGCAGTTATCACTACATTATATCACATCAGTACGCTATATAAACATTTCAATAACTACATTCGTATAAATACTAACTGCAATAAGCAACTTCATATTAATGTCAGGGTACCTTAAGTGGAAGTTTATCGGGATTGATCGATCAGGTTTACTTTTTTTAGCATAACTAGATTATGTTAGAAGTCTGACCGAACTATTACATATTATAAATAAACGGGCCAAACGTAAACATATAATTTTGTATTTTTGTGTATTTTGGCCTTTTATTGTGTTTTTTTAACTTACGTTTCTTTGTTAGGAGAATTCCCGAATTTGAGTTAGTTTTACTTTTGTTAGAGTAAATTTAGTAGAATTTATAATCAGAGTTTCTACTTCTTTTGATATAGATTTCCAAAATCGTTATCCTCGCCTATTTTGGTCTCAAGCACATTGCTTAAATATTGTTATATTACGGCCGTTATTACATCACCTGTGGGATTTCCCACAAATAAAATTGCTGAAATACGGGCTTGTACAGTTTGATTCAGGATTACTCATTTTTTAAGAACGAAAGAAAGCCTTTCCAGAGTAGAAATTCAGTTGCCGATTCTAAAAATTCATAAATCGTTAGTGAAAGTAATGCTATTAAATTAATGGTGTCTAAAAATAACGCCCTGTAAAGGGCACGCTCAAAAAGAAAAAAAAATAATTTAGTTGAACTTCTTACCCATCAAATTTTGATTAGGTACATCGGTATACATCATAAATTATGCCCTTCTGGTTTTTTTTCCATTATGACATCCCTGAAACTAAATAATATGTACGTAAGAAATAGTTTGGTTGCTCAAGTAGATTGGAAAATTTATAGCACAGATTGAGCCTTTGTGACTAACCATACACATGAAAAAATATATTTGTACCACATTCCAGTTGATTAATTTTTCCATTTATTTCCGTACTAAACTGCAGGAATTTCTGAATGTTAGGTTTCCCTAAATTCTAAAAAACCATTTTCGATTTCATTAAAAATTCATGTTCACTGAATGAACTACAAGAGTCAGTAATGTAAACGCAAATACTAACATCTTAAAATGCACATGAAAAGCAAATAAACATTCCACACTGTGAATAATAAGTACCATTAAATTAATGTGCCAGCGAAATATTTTGAAACAACTTCGTGTAATCTCCGCTTACAGCTAATTAATGACTTAGCATTTTTATAAATAAAGGACAATCTATTGTAAATATTATTCCCTAGCGAATGCGAGGACCGTTTTTCCTAAGTTTAATCTATTATTGGATGTCCTAATATTATTTTCAGGCCTGACGTTAAATCGATGGATATCCCTTTTTAAGTATTAATTTACGTTCATTCACAAAAATAAATGCTGGACCCAAATTAACGTGTGCGTATGTAAGCTGAAACTTTATGCCTGAAAATTAAAGAGGACAATACAGCTGACCTGCCCAATAACTGTAATCGAAAAAACTAGTCCGTCATTATTGTCAAATGTCTAAAAATACTTTATCCTATGTTATTTACAAGTAAGAATTAAGGATTTTAATTATTTAATTTCGACTATATTTTACACAGCAAATACCAAGAAAGCTTAAAACAATATATCAGCAATAAATCTCAGAACAGCAATTGAAGAAGCACAGATTCCTATTTCTACAGTTTTCTTCATTCAGTCCCACGCAACGTAGCATTCTTCAACAAAAGACAGCGAACATTTAACAACAGACGTAAACAATCTTAGCATCGTCCAAAAGGAAGGACCAGAAATAAATCTCACAACATTGGAAGAAACATGGATGACCCGATTGTCTTTTCTAACATAAGTGACATATCATTTTTCAACAATTCATTGGGTGTATGCATACATTGTATTTTTACACGTAATACAATATAAACGCAAAGGACAGCGAACAGAAGTAAAAAATCTTAGCATCATTCAAAAGAAAAAACCAGAAACAAATCTTTCAGCAACATTGGAAGAAACATGAATCCTGCAAATTGATGTCTTTTTGCCATAACTGAAAAGTTTGTTTTACAAAAGAAATTCTCTTCGCTCATTCATTTGCGACGTAGCTTCCTTCTACAATTTGTGCATAGCGAGGCGAATATTAATTTAACATGAGAATTACGCAAATCTTAGCGTCGTCCAAAAGGTAGAACCAGAAATGAATCTTACAACAACATTGGAAGAAACGCGGATCTTGCAAATTGATGTCTTTTCTACCATAATTAGAAAATTTTCCTAACTGAATAACTTATCTTACAAAGGAGACTTTCTTCACTCCAAAAATTTGTTCTCGATCTATGATTCTTCACTTATTTTTTTAAATGGTGTAGTGGGCGCCGTATAATTGCCCCAACTAGTAGCCATTCTGAATCCAGCTCCCTCCGATATCGCTTGTGTATAACTTCAGAGGGAGTTGTTCATCTCTGCTACTTTATTACTTTGACAATACAAAACTTATATACGAGTATCGAATAACAGTTACATATCCTATTACTATTTACGAGTTACATATGTTTACTGCTCTTATTACATTCCTGGTTGCATTCCTAGTTTGGTGATCCTCGCTGCTTACTTCGTTCGTCTTGTTCCTTTGTCGCTATTATCTTCTTTAATCCATCAGCAATGGTGTTCCAATTTCTTCTATTCTATAACATCAGAGCTGTTAAATTTTATATATTTAATACCTCACCAGTTGCTTGTTGCATAATCCGTCCCACGCTCGTTCATCTTAGGCAGTGGAAAACCATGTGATCGACAGTATCCGTCTCCCCACAGTAGTAGCATGCTTCTTCTTCCTGAATATTAAATCGTTTCAGGTATTTCCCGAAGCAGCCGTGCCCTCCGAGTGGCTGAGTCACGTAGTAGTCCACCATTCCGTATATTCTATTCGCCCATTGCCATATTTGGGATGGCTTGTCTTGTCCACTGGGCTTTGTCTTGAATCCTTTTTCATCTGTCCTGCCACTTTCTAAGGATTTCTTATTTGCAATGTTTCTTGCCTTGGGTTTTGTCGCTCTTCTACTAATAGTTCTATCGGCGGGATCCCTACGATCACCTGCAATGCCGCAGTCGAAGTTGTTTTGTAGGCACTGCAGATTTTCAACAGGGTCCTTGTTTACACCCTCTACATTATATGTTTGTATTTATTGTATCTCATCGCTTCTGCCCATATGGGTGCTCCATATAGCATCACCGAGTCCGTCACCGAAGCCAGTACTCTCGGCCTGTTAGACTTCGCTCCACCAAGGTTGGGCATTAGCCTGGCAAGCTATTTTGCAATATTTTCCGCATTCTTGGCTATATTTTCTACATGGTTTGTTATGCGCATTCGAAAAGAACACCCAAGTATTTTAATACTCTGGTGGTCTTAATTTCCAATCCATTCACATCTACATTAATTCTCATAGTGTGTTCCTTCGGACCAGCACAACCGATTCTGTCGTGTGTGGAGCCAGTCGTAACTTTTTACGAGTTATCTCATTCTGTATCCTGTGTATTGCGATTCTGGTTTTCTCTCCAACCACCTCTCTAGTTCTTCCACATGCCACTATCGCCAGGCCATCTGCGTATCCCATTAGTTGTATTCCTTCTAGCATATCGAGCTTTAAAATACTATCATAGTATAAATTCCATAATAGTGGCCCAAGTAGGACACCATGTTATTTCCTTCCCTATTTTTACTCTTCTATTCGTGAAGTAACTACTTATTATTTGTATGAGATTTCCCTTTCCGTTCTCTACGTCCAGGGTCACAGTGGCACAGAATTTCTATATCCTGAGTTTGCTGTCTTTGCTATATTTTTGACCATCTCCATAGCCTCTATGGTGGAACGTCCTTTGCGGAAGCCGAACTGTCTCTAGCATAATTCCCCTTTTACTTCTATTTCCTCCTGTAGCCTCTCCCCATACGTTCTTATCTATATATTGACGAACTCTCTTCCATGTCTCTTCTTTGGCGTTCCATATCGCTTTTTTAAGAACTTGTTTCTGGGCCTGATATTCTCTTCTACACCTGATTTTTTCCTCCTCGGCTTTTTATTTGTCCGAGTCATCTCCCTCCTCCTCTTCACGCATTCTTTTCGTGTTTCCGCTGTCCTGTCGTTCCACCAATAGGCATATCTGCCTTGTATGTCTTTTTGTCCTTTTTGGTAATGTCTGATTATTCAGTTGTTCAAACAACAACAGTCTGAGCAGATTGTGGGCGTCGTTTAAAAGGCGAAACTAATTAGGGTTTACGAAATGAACAGAGCATCAAAAAGAGTTCCGGCAAACGTGTGGTCCTTCTTGGATGCTGAAGGAATCCTCAGCGTCAAACGTGGACTTCAAAATTAGGTGCTGCCTTATATAGAGCATCCTAGTTTGATACCTATTTTGATACCTACTTTGATACCAGCCCTCTTGGGCAATTAATCGTCGATGATACTCACTACAAGTTGTTCCATGGCAGAAGCCAAGGCAACAATAAGAAACCGTGAAGCACTCAATTACCACCATTTTCCATGCGGGGTAGATTTCTTGAAACCCCTACAACCCCTTACATCCAAAGGACTACGGCATCAATCATACAATGGTTATATTTATATGTTTCAATCAAGACAGTTCATTTAGAAGCTGTAATTGAGGACCATGACTACATTTCTGGCAGCCTTCAAATTTGTATCGAGAGTTATCATTATCACTTTTCATAATATCAACACGATAATGGGCAATGGCAGTAGTTGATAGGTTTTTCAGCAGGAATAACAGGAAGAGGGTGGCGCAAAATCCTGGAATTCGCTGGTATTTTATTCCCCTGGTAGCTGAAAATTAAAAAACAGCTCTCAAGTCTACAAAGTCCTGGAAGAGAATAGTTGGATTCCAGCAGTTTTCCTTGATTCACTTTATCCAGCAACAACAGACCCAAATGATAATTTAAATCCAGCATTCTTCCTCATCAGAAAGGAACTTCAAACGAGCGACCACCAGAAATATATATCAGCAACTTGTTAAGATGGAAGTTGATTCAAGAACCATAAAAACCATTTTTGGTAGATTTTGCCCAAAGAATATCTATCGGGCTTATAACGAAGGACAGATGAATTGCAGCAAAGGTCCAAAACAACTCTTAACTTAACGATCATTAGCAAGAGTTACAGAAGTTCCTAAAGGTGACAGTAACAGGGTGCAAGAATGAAAACAAAGGGTGAAGCAGCTCTGTAATGTTCAGCCACAAAGCCAATTCGATTCTCAACTTACTTCAGGACTTTTGGTGTGTATCTACGTCCTTTCGTCCAAACCAACTACCATCTGGTAAAATTTGTGATATTCAGACAGTTTTAAATATTTTTAAGAATTCCTTAAACCACAACAAAATTTAGTGTTATATGTTATATGTACATGTATATCACACTACTGAACCAGATCTAAAAATTGCTTCAAGCGAGATCCGAAGGGAGCAACAATGAAGTACTTCCAACTCCCACTATCCCTATTTTGTTGCTTATGTTCAAAACTTTTGAGTTAGCGAAATTAACTGTATTTCTTGAACAATTTTATCCAGTCAAAAATAGATTCTCAAACCGTCTGCACGTGTTCACAATTTTGAAATGTTATATCTAAGAGATTTTTTAAAAAGTTTATTGTGATTTTTACGCTTAATTTGAACTTTGAATATTGTTATTTGCTTGTTAGCAAATTTTACTTTTGACTTTGTAAGAAACTTAGTGAAGTGGACGAAAATTGTAACTTCTGAAAATAGGTCACACTTTTTTTACCGTTCTTAATAATCGTTTCAGAAAAACATAATGGATTTGACGAATAACAAGCTTACTGTAATTTAAACTGCATTAGCAATAAAAACCAGTTCGAAGTAGCATAGCAAGTTATGCCCCATTGTTAGTTTTATCAAAAATTTAGTTCGGAAAGTTTAATGGCAAAATATATCTTAAATGCAACAAATTTCCATGCCGAAAAAACAATTTTCAATGTAGTTATGACTAACACATTCTGTATTATGCGTAATAGTTAGGCAAGGATTTTAATTTAGTGTTAAGCTCGTGTTTATTAGGTATCAGGGGGATCGTCAGGGGTTTTTGTAGGGTCTCAGTACCCTGTAATTTAGTTTCAAGACCCTGCAGTGGAATTTACTCCCTAAATACCTACTTAAAAATGTTAACATGGGTTAATCTACCCTGTCGATAATAATTTATGGGTTATTATTTTTTTAAAATTGTTGTAAGAGTAGAATTGGTTCATGGTTTAATTTTAATGCAAATATTTAAAAAAATATGTTTTGGGTTTTGTTTATTCGAGTTTTTTCTTTTTAATCTTGGGGGAAGTATTTCCTGTTTATGTGAACCAAATGTGAATCGCTTGAAAGCTAATTAAATTTAAATAAATTAAAATTACTGTCTCTTAAGGGTTTCTTTACACATATATTTTAATGGATTTATTTTAACGATTAAGTATTAATTGTGTTTCGCTTATAATTGAACTTTCAACTGAGAACAATAATATAAAAAGGTATAGAGAACCTGCCAAGCTCAAATTTAGTGTTGTATTTTAATGAAAGATTTATACCTTCTGAGGAACCGAATGAGATTTTTTAAACTGGCTTTCGGTAAATTTTCCGGCTTGGCGACAACCGTGCAACTGGAAATGAAAATTTAAAATAAATAAACAACTAACAATGGAATTAGTTTAAGGTTTCATGCTTCTTTACATCAGCAAAATCAATAGAAATAATTTATTGCTCAAGTATTTGAAATTGCATTCCTTTGGTAAATTTTCCAGACTGTCGAAGACTTTGTACTTGGAGGTGAAGATAGAAAATAAATGAATAGCTCGTCTTTGTTAAATTTAGTTGATCAGAATTGTAAGTTTCATGCTTCTCATCATAAGCACAACTATAGAAATAATTTTTTGTTCATAAATGAAATGTTCTAAATTATTTTCCTTCGATTGATTGATCTTAGATTGACGAAAACTCTGTAATTGCAGGTGAAAATAGATGATAAACGAAGAGGCAATAATAGGTATAGTTTATCGCAAACTTAAGTTTTATGCTTCTTATAACCAGAACCAACAAAAATAATTTTCGTTTATTAAATAAGTATTTGAAGAACTGAACGAAGTTTTCTTTGGTAGATTTTCCTGATTGGCGAAAACTTTGCCATTGGAAATCAAGATGGAAGTGAATGAAAGGCCAATAATGGGATTGGTTGAGGGATACTTTATCGAAAATTTAGGTTTCATGGTTCTCCTCATAAGCAAAATAAGTAGGCAGAAATAGTTTTTGTTCAGTACCTAAATGTTTAAGGAACTAATGAAGTTTTCTAAACCAGCCACCTTGCCACCTTTGGTAAATTTTCCAGATTGACGAAAACTTTGTAACTGGAGGTGAAAATGGAAAATAAATAAGGAACCAATAATGGACTTAGTTTAGAGATATGTAGTTTATCGAAAAATTAAGTTTTATGCTCCTTCCTATAAGCAAAACCAAAACAATCAATTTTTTGTTTATTAATTGTTTGATGAACTGAATGAAGCCTTCTAAAATGAATGTCTTGGGTAAATCTTCCGGTATGGCGAAAATCTTGCACCTGGAGATGAAAAGGAAAATAAATGAAGAACCAATGATGGGATGCTTCTTCTTATAAATAAACCTAATAGAAATAATTTTTGTTCATTAAATATTTGAGAAACTTAATGGAATGTTTTTTAAGTTTGGAGGTGGAAATAAATAATGAGTGAAGATGCAGTAGGTAATGATAGTAAGCAGAAATAACTTTTTGGTCATTAACTATTTGAAGAAAAACGCGAATTAGCTAGAATTCGTAATTTATCATTATCTGTATCAAATGGAGGTGCTGCCTGACTGCGTTGTATTTAAGTATACCTTCAAAGGAATTTCTAGTATTTCGTATCGGTACTGCAGAGCAACGCACGTGACATTTCAAAACAAATCGTCAACAGCAGCTAACTTTTGCCGTGAATGGATTCGATCTCGTTACGGTTTTTGTATGTAATGGCAGATCGTATTGTAGAGCTTTTATAGAGACGTGTCAGCCTCTTCAACATAATTCCTCGATAGCGCAAGTTGAACGCTGTAGTTGCATGCCAAACGCCATTTCAACTGGTTTTGTAAAGAATTCACACGGCAATCAATAAAAGCATGGATATCGTGCGACTGGTGTCAGGATAGGTGCGGAAGAGAAAATGGTTAATTATAATTTTCATACAAGTTGCGGCGCTATTCCTGCCGTAAACCGTGTAAAAGCACGGTAATTCAAAGAGACCGCGGGGGTTGTAACAAGGAAGGCAAGTGTGAATGAATTACCAGTGACGTGCAGCTCGACCCGACAAGCTGACAAAAGTATAACACAGTGCACACGCTATGCACATACGACGCTGACATGCATCGCAGTAACGACGCCACCGTCGCTGTTGCAACCGTGCAGCTCGTCTGCTAATACCTGTAGTGAGCGACGCCGTTTTTTCTTCTTCGAATCCTTGATATATTCCTTGGCCAAATGTCAAAGCATGTCTGCGGAAGCTTGGTCCAATTTTGAGATGTATCAGGGTGGGCGGAAGCCCTAGCTAGAATTCCTCGACCGACGTTGATAAACGAGCCTCTGCCCATCTTGTTTGCAGCGCTACCTGGTATAACTCAAAGCTGACCCGGCGCCGACGGCGGAGCTGCAGGAATTCGTTCCGAATAACTCCGTGAAGGGTGTTTATTTACGATCAACTCATGCGTTATTGGAATACAAAAGTACGCGTACCCACGTCGCGGAGTTTGGATAGCTTGCGATGAAAAAAATGTCTGCGGGGAATTTCTGCGAGATAAATTTAATTTTCTTGCGTGATCCTTACTGGATTTTTACTCGCTAACATAATTTCAAATTATATTCTGCTCACCAAATAGCTTTAAACCACTTAAACTCCCTCATAAATACCATTATGCATCAGCGACAGCTTCAAATCGGTTGATATAAATTAGCTACCTGATAATAAATTATTACTCATCGCATGGCCGTAGAACTAGAGTAATACACTATGGTATTTAATCTGCGGAAGCCTACAACCCCTCGTTTAAATATACATCTGTAAAATATGTATTCTATTTCGAGTAATAACCATCTTAGTGTTAACGAGGAACTTCCCTAATAATTTAGGGGTTCCAGTAGCCTTTGTTAAAAAGCATCGTCTTTCCCACACTTGTTTCTAATTAAAGAGAAGACGTAATAAGGAATTTTGCTAGTATTAGTAACGGCGGCATTACTAAATACCAACATTCGAGGAAATTAGAGTTATGAAGTAAAAGTATGTACAATAACGAGAGGGAAATGAAGGTTGCCCACTTCATTTCATTTCCCAGGGATCACACAGGGTATCCTTGAATATGAACATTTCATAATTATATGTTAATGATCTTTTCTAACAAAACCTTCCTTGAAACTTAGTTTATTTTTATACAGGATACAAAACAAATAAATATAAAATGAACTCAAAAGGAAATTTCTTTCAATTGAAACCAAAAATTTTATTTTATTCCATGCGATCAAATACTGGCAAAAGTTTAAAACTGGTGGGAATAATTAAAATTTCTTCCTTTTGAAAATTAGGTTTTTTATGTACCTAGGTATACAGGGTGGCCCAAATTAATTGTCCTGACACCTAGGATGGACAACAAAAAAATTTGTTGAGATTATTTGCAATTTTTCACCATTTTTGTGTTGCAAAAAAATTGATGTTCTGTAGCTTTGAAAAATCAAAATAACTTTATTTCCAAGAATAGATAACAATATTGATGGAATTATTTGTGAATATTAAAAAGGAAATTTAACGAACATAAGTAATAAAATCTTTGTTGGGATTTTTTAATGCCTTTAAGATTTTTGCATTCCTTATTTTATCAGCTTTCAGAATTCGAATAGACATTTTGTAACTTCTGTTTTTTTTTAAATAATTCCTCTATTTCTTGAAATAAAAAAACTGTTTTGATTTTTTATTTTTTAAATTCCAGAAAACGATTTTTTTGTGTTTGCATAATTAAAATTTGCATTTTTGCTTTTTCTATTTTCATACTACGAGCAACTAAACTGCACATATAATTAATATTTCAAGAAAGTCTTGCATTTTCTTTATTCCTGTGCTCCTTCTGCATAAAATGCAAGATAAGAGTAAAATTAGAGGTACAGTTTTCACAGCAAGACAGGACAAGACAGTGACTTGCAAGATAAGAAAATTAGGTCGAATTGCTTTAAATCTTACACTTTTATTGTCAAATACTTCAGCTTTTATTATAACTAGGCTAAAGTCAATGGGAAAGGAAGGATACCCTGGTTCTATGTATGCAAAAACTTTAAAAAAGTGAAATGCAAGAAAAAGTCTTGACGTTATGCCAATGTAAGACAAAAATATTCAAGACAAGATTTTGGTTGTGGAAGAGTGAAGCAAGATGTTTTGCACATGTGAAGCCTCCAAACCTAACTTTTCATTTTTTGATATTTTTGCATTTTAGCTTTTTAGTCGAAGACTATAGCTATTTATGATACAAGTGTTAAAAGTGAGATTTTATTTTGTGAGTGGGGGAGATTGCGAAACGAGCGTAGCGAGTTGAGCAACCCCACGAACAAAATAAAATCACTTTTAACACGAATATCATACACTATTTTTTCTACAAACGCCATTGAAAGCATTTTAAACTCTCTTATTAGGGATTCCAAAGATTACCTAAAAAATCTAGTACTCTGTGACATTTACGAAACAATTTAGAATTGAGCTTACATATGTATTGACATATGCTTGTCAAAAGTGAAAAAGAATAATTTAAGATGAGTTCTAATCTAAGTGAAGAAATTCCGGTCGATATAGAAGAAGCTGCTAGTAGGGCAACGTTAGATTTGTCAATTTAGTAGGTAAAATCAATCTTTGAATAATATTTGCTCCAAAATTGTCATTGTGACAGCATACTTTTAATACTAGTGTTAAAAGTAAACCACGTGATCTACTTTTAACACGCTGCCATTTAATATTACATTTTTAATTGCAGTATGCCGTGTTAAAAATTCAGTTTTTAGTAGTGTTTGTAGAAAAAGTAATTTTTTTCAATGATTTAATGAGATTCTTAAAATTAGGTTTAACATTTCTTACGGTATAAAATTTCGTCAAATTTGTTTTGTTACGATTAAAAATGTTGGCGATGGAACGTCCGTACACTAATTTTTAATCTTTAATTTTTGCAAAATTGCCAAATAATTATTCAAGATATTAATCAAAACCAAAGCTTTAGACTAATTTATCTAAAGAAATTTTGAATTTTGATTATTTTTTCTTATTGTATTTTTGCACCATGTTTTTTTTAGATTAACTTAACTCGTCCATGATCTATGATAAGTATAGAACTTACTAAGTGTTGAAATAAATGAGCTAAAATGAATATAGATTTCCGTATTGCACATGTAATTAACGATTAACCAAAGTCTCGTCTTTTACTTATTTTTGTGTTACTTCTGCACAAAAAGCAAGACAAGAACAAGATTAGCTGCATATATTTCGTAACAAGACAAAACAAGAAATATTTCAGATTGTATTAAGTCAACGAGGGAAGAGGAAAGCCCTGATTGTATGTACACAAAAGCTTTAAAGAAATGAAAACGTCTTGCAAGAACGTAAGAACTTTGCAGGAAAAACAAGAAAGGTCCGGTCTTAACGTTATGCGTGATTTGTAGAAAGAAGGCGAGATTTTTGTTGTGCAAGAGTTAGCAAGACGAAAGATACTAATTCCTTGCCTATTTCTACAAAGCAAAGCAAGAACTAGCCAAGAAGACAAGAGATCTTGCCTGGTGAAACATGTAATGCCTTCTACCTAATTCTTCACTTTTTGATACGTTTGCAGTTTAGTTTTTTTTTTTTTTTTTTTTTATAGTCGAAAACTAATCGGTTTTTTCCAATGATTTAATTATATTCTCAAAATTGCGTTTGATATCTTACTATAAAAATGTTGCCATTGATTTTTTCTTATGGTATCAAATTTCTTCAAATTTATTTTAAAGGTTGGTACAAAATTTAACTTTATATAAATTTTAAAACTGGCGTGAATAATCAAAAATTCGACATTTTGAAAATTGGGATTTTTATACATACCGGATGGGCCAAATTGATGAAAAAAAAAATTGAAATTACATTTCCGAAATTACAAACTTGCCATATTTTACCAATTTTGTGTTACGAAAAGGTAATCGATTTTGTGTAATTTCAAAATAGCGAGATAGCTTTTTATTTCAATGAATAAATAAACAATATTAATGAAATTATTTGTACAACATTAAAAACGGAATTTGATAAATAGAAATAATAAAATCTTGAGTTGTTTTGGGGATATGACATTATAAGTTTTAAATGGCTTTAACATTTTTGAATTCCGTATTTTATCAGCTTTTGGGGTTTGAATAAATAGTTTATAACTTCTGCTTGTAAAAATTCCTTTTTCAATTTTAATTGTAGAATACAAATAATTCCTGAGATGTTTTTATTTTTTGGTTGAAATAAAAAGGTTACTGAAAATTAATTATCTTTTCATAACATAAGTAAAAATGCTAAAATCACATTTTTAATTTTAGAAATGTAATCTTTTCACAACACAAACGTCGTAGTAAAAGTTAACAATTTTTTTGTAATTTCGGAAACATATGCTTCTTAAGAATTGGCTCAAGGATGCCTATTCGGTGTTTCCTATCTATGATAATTATTAAAATCAATTCAAGTACATCGAGCTTGGACCACCCTTTATATTCTTTGTTTTCTGAACACCGAAAGTTAATAAAATTGGTATTATTAGGCATCAAATGTTGTTTTTCTTTTTATTAAATATGGCTTTCCCTATTAAATTTGTCTGATTTGTTTAGTGAAAATTTGATTTGAATATGTTAAATTATGAAAAAGCTCATAAAACCAACACATTTCGATTCGTAATAAACAAATGAAAGAAAATATTTAATTAAATCGAAAGATGTTGAAAAAAGCAGGCACAGCTTACAAAATGTTCATTTGATGTCCTAATAAATTCTTTAAGGAAGCAGGAACTGAGTTTAATATTCCTTTCCTTTAGTGCACGCTGTCTTTATAGAGTATAGAAATCGAACTTTTTACGGCGGGAGTTGCATTTTAAGAATTAATTTGAAGACTGCAACTGATGAGATTTCCTTCTGCACCGGTATTACATTAAGATCGATAAGCGTTTTAATACGATATGAAATAAATAACAGGTGCGCTTTTTATGCTAAAAGAAGAAACGACAAAAGTTCGAACTTTTGTTGAACCAACTAAAAAATTGATTAGTTGGATTGAAACACTCGTTCACAAGAGCTAGTTCATTATCGGTTCGTTTTCAACTTTTAATTGAACGATTAAAACTAAATGTAAAGAACGTTCTTTTAGAAAGCCCCTAAAATGGACTTTTAAAAACCATTAAAGCATTAGAATTATTTTCGGTGTATCTAAAATCTAGAATTCTGTACGGAATAGGATTACAGGTTCGTATTCATTTCAATAAATTCAACAAATCACAACGAAGTACTCATATGTAAATTATATATTGTGAACCACGAAATGAAATGGTGAATACGGTATTTTGCCAATGACGTGCCGCCTGCGGACAATGCATCATTGTAACTATAGCAGGGATAACAACAGCGGTTATCCAAGTAGGCAGCTATAATGGCTGGATCCTGATTGTATGAAACAAGGAAAGTAGCTCTAGATTTACTACAATCGTAGAAAACCTATACAGGGAGGGTTCTAGAAACTGAAATGGATAGGTTATTCTGCTAGAATGGTAACGATCTCTACAAGTAAACGACCCCATAGAAACGAAATAAAAATCGATAGCTTCGAATAAATACGAAAAGGATAAGACTGTCAACTATTGTCACCTTTTTAATCTTTATAAAAGCAATACACTTACTGAGTTCCTACCATATTAATAGTTAGCCTAATACTCATCAATACTTCGGCTTTATTAATTAATATTAATTCAATATCCAATTACCTTGGCGAAACCTTATTACTTAGGTTTGGTTACAGAGCTTAATCAAATGATGCCCGGAGAGGTTTACTGTTTATATTATTGTTTTTCTTCTGTTTATATTGTGCCAAAACATAAATCATCTTATCTAAATTATAAACAAATGGATTACTTTCCGTTCCATTTCAGTCTACTTTGTAATATATGTGAAGTCGATTTGTTGGGCTACCCGCTACCCAAGGGTATGAATGTATCTAAGAGTTTTAAAAAAACTTAGGAAATATTTGGGAGAACTTCAAAAAGTTAGAGATAATTTAATGTGTTTGGTACCGTTGGTTTCTTTGAAATGTTTTTATATTTATCTTGAAGTTTACTTCGCTTTTATATAATATATTTAATTTAATCGACAGATGTTTTTTTTATGTATCTTAACATCAAAGTGTTTTTGGAATCTAAAATAAAATTATGCATTCGTTTGATTTTTTTTATAGGACAATTCCTATAAAATATTTCTACCATATTTAATGCGATATTGTTTTGCCATAGATTTTGGTAAATTTGTTGCTCATGGAAAATGAGCTTTTTAAGTAACATTCTTCATCAAACCGAAAAAATTGTAAAAATAAATGCAATATTCTTAACCACAAAAGCTTTAACGTTAGGGCTGTATTTTCATCCGAAAATTGTCTTCGTGTATGAGTTTAAGGCCGTTGTTAAAAAAGAAAGAGCCGACGATTACTCAGACTTAGATGGCAATAATTCAACTCATTTGTTAACATTTTAACTTGAGAGTTTTTATTCTGTTAACCCTATTATAATTTCGTTTTTGTCGCGGATTTTACTTAGGCCTGATTAAATTGAGACATAATTTAATTTGGCAATACGTCTTGCAGGTTGAGACTTTTTTAGAATTAAGGATAAACGTGAGATGAGCTTTAAAGTACCTTCGTTAACTTGAACTTTTCGGAATATTACGTCTTGAGTGTAAGCTTGATTCAGCAGTTTTTACTGAATGAATGAATTATATTTTATATAATTGGAGAACGCTGAAAAGCATCGGCTAAGCAGAAGATAAAATTTTGTAATAAGAAGATATTGATCATGTACATTGAAGATTCGGAAGGGATATTATCTGGGATTAATCGACAAATACTTCCGAAAAAAATTCGTGATTACTTTTTGGGTTGTGGTTAAGAAAGACTGCCTCGTCAGTGTTGAAAACACGCCAATAAATTGGTTTTAACACTCCGCCGTAGTATCGGTTGGCAGTGAAGTCAGGTACATATCAAGAAATACACCGAAGAAGTTCGAAATTGGCAATTTTCATGTAATCACTCTATATTTAATTTTCTTTCCTTTATTTCCTTCCTATTACCGAATAAATCGTGTTTATAGAAATTGTTCCTCCTTGATTCGTTGTAAGAAATCGATTCGATTATGCTCGAATATATTTTCGAATAAGTATTAATTATTTTACTGAAACTTACGCAATCTAGAACAGCAAATGGTTTTTGTTTGTTGACCAGGGAATCAGCGAAATTCCCGTGGCTCTAGCGACTGAAATGGATTAGAACCTAAATAAATGATTAGCTTCTCCTTACTTGGCCTCTGCCATCGGCATTGTTTAACTCGATATCTTTCGGTTTGTATGACCTTCAGTTTGGCAAAATTTTCGTTCCCAATAAAAATGATATAAAATAATATATCACGACGTAAATACACATCAAGACCTATATTATATATTTACAAATAAGTAAAGAATTCATGTCTAATCAACTTCTACAGTTCAATAACTCTAAGTTTCATGTCAATTACTTTAATTATTCAAAGTCATTAGAAGTTAAACAGGTATGTAGAGAACAAAATAATAATTTTTGCTAAATCAGAACTTTTTTAATTTTATACCAACTTCCCTACTTCTTGATGGGATATTAGTTAATTTAGTAAGGAAAAGCTGAAAATCTTTCATGTAATTTTCAGCATTAAATTAAACAAAAAAAATTGTAAGGTTTTAAAAATCATGTTAAAGAAGAAGGTATAAATACAAATAAAAAAGAGGAGATCTCGAGGAAAACGTTCTCCAAAATAAATTTGTATATGTCTATTTTAAAAGGGAAACGACTTTACGACAAACTTTTTTCCATTTCTTAAACTTAAGTACAAACCATCCGAACAATAAGATGAATTTTCTGTTTTTTGTAATATCGGAAATTAAAACGTTGAAGCACCCTTTTTTTTTTTCGTTTTTTTTTTCAAGTGCGGATTAGAAATAAACGAATGGAAACTCGTGTTTTTGTTTTGAGTCAAATTTACATCACGTAAACACTATGAAAATAGTACTTTTTCAAATAAAAACGTGTTACTTCATTAATGGGTTAATGACTGTCGTTGTCGTAAAATGTATGTACATTTCAAAATTACAAAATAGTTCATTAAAAGCGAGTAAAGCACAAATTAAAATATTCGGCTATAATTAAAGCTGCTTTTTAGTAATCTGATTTGAAAATTGATTTTTTATACTTAGTGGTTGAAAAAGTTCAGAGATAAAATGACTCTGCAATTGTTTTAAGTTTGGTTTCGTTTTACATAAATATCCAAATTATACTGTGATTGTATCTTTTATTTCAGATGTGCAAAAGAGGTTTTATTTTTAAGGCACAATTTTCATTTAATTAGAATTAAAAGTCCCAAAAGGTCTTAAAAAACCCGCTAATTTATTTTAAGTGAATGTTGGTCACGCTGAATTAAAAATTAGCTCCTTGCTTTGCAATTTGTACCATAAGTAGCTTTGACTGGCCACTGCCTTCCAAATACATTATGGTATTTGACTTCACTACGAGCGGGATCCTACATACATTAACATTCTTTCTCGTTTAGCTGGGGTCAATCTCTGGAGAACACAAATATGGAGAGTAGTTACCCTTTCTTCCGTAGAATTTTTGCTTGGGGGTATTGTTCTTTGTTTGCATCCCCTACGTAATTTTTATTTCTGATATTTGATATTTACATCACTTCTGCTTTTTAGGGCTACTTATTCGGGGCCCTTATTTAAATTCTAAATCTGTGGCTTTAACGCAGTCGTTTATTTGAACCTTTTAAATCTTTAAAGTAAGAAGCTTGTTGGTGGATTTATTTAAATAACTGGAGTGGTTACCAAATTTGGAATTTTTTCTAATATTTGTTTAGGCCAGCTTCTGTAATCTAGCTATTTTTATATGTGATATCCATAATTAATGATGCCTGTGTTATTATCTAACCTAATTTAAAGAAAGGAGGCTGTTTACTACTTCGTGGTAAAATTTTGGGGTGATAAAGAAATTATATAGGTGGGAAGCCTTGTTCGGTGGCAAAAAATTCTGTAACTAAACAACCCTATCATATAATGACTATTATTTACCACTTAGCACGACGTGTCACTCAACTTGAAAGTTTTTGCTTCCTGTATAATATATTTTACTTTTACGAAGCTGTCTCCAGCAGAACTTCCACAAAAACTATCTTCGCTATGCAAATCTAACTTTTAAATTATCGAAAACCTATTTGGCTTTTTAGAGTTTTGTATTTTTCGGGTATAAAAGAGACCGACGGTTTTACAAAAACTAATCGATAGCAATTTCATTGAAACTTTTCAAAATACAGTTCCGAAATTCATAAAGCCTTATATATTCCTCCGAGCGTAGCGATTTAATAATAGATTGTTTACATAGTCGATGGAATAAACAGGGAAATCGTGGAAATGCAGTGGCGCATTTGATGTTGTGTAATTACTACGTAAATGCACACCAGAAACCGAAAATTTTGTTACCCTTCGCTCGGTAAAGTGTATATTAAGGTATTGATTGTATTAATGGTTTTTTGTTTGTTTCAGGTATGTCTGCGTCAACAGACTGAGTATTTATTGCAAGGGGGAATAATTGGTGAGTGAAATTTGCTCATCCAATCGTCGGCGCAATAATTTTAGCGCCAGGAATATCTAATTGATTGATTATTAATTATTGCCATAATGGTCGTTATCAGACGTAAATTGACTGCCCTAACCGCTCGCAAATACCTATGGAAGTATATTTCTCCTGGCGTTTCCGATAATAAAATTATAAGTTTCCCAAACGACCGGTCCCTTTAAGCATTAAACATCGTTAATATTAATGTACTGTCTGTTTAACAACGTCCAATCAAGTTTCGTACATGTTTCATTAAGGCATATCAACGAAATTGTCACAATAGGACGTGCATGTGATCAGCCATGCGGGCAAGTCTTTTGGGATACCGGTTTAATGTGATAAGAAACAATATATATGCTTGAAAACAGAAATATCTCATAAAGCGGGGTAAAATTGCGAATATGTAATGTACGTGTACTTGTGAAATGATACATTTCTGCTTTTGTGTCGGTTTCTGGGATGTATTCAAGTTCTCTCGCACGTCATCCTGATCGTAGGCCTCCTCCATTTAAATTTCTATATAATTTCAAGGATCAAAGCATTAGAGTATAACCCTCAAGACCGCAACTATTGTACTTGTTTCCTCTTAGAAAGATACCTTTTCAGAATGCTTCCATTGTTAACTGTAATTTTTTGTAATTTGTCTTTACCCCATTATTCTCTTGCTTTTACTTTAATTGTATTTTATTTCATTTTTTCGTAACCCTTTATTCATGCCTGAAAGGTTATGATCTCTTTGCTTTGATATTAAACAATCACATTATGTTTCTCGATTGCATCAAGGTTTTATGTTAATAAGAAAGGCTTCGCAATTTAAAAACAAAATATAAAAAACATTGCTGGTATTTAAATATTTTACTGTGCAAAGTCGAATGAGTTTCAGGTATTTACAAAATTAAACCAGTTTATACTGTGTGGAAATTAAGTAAGGAATAAATTCGGTAACAATCTTTGTGATAGAGACGAAATTTAAAAGACGTATATCGATTAAAATTACAGCGCACCCGAAAAAGTTATTTTCAGATTTAACTTTAATTTGTTTTAAAAGTTATGACATCATCAGTTGTTTTTTTAAATGACATCCTATATTTTTTGATTTTTTGTTTTTTATTTCGATAGAGTATTTTAATCTGTTTTCAATGGTATACAATTTTGATTAAGTTACATTAAAAAAAAGAAAAAAAAAGAAACATCAAATGAACTAATAAATGTATGTGTTTTATTTTGTAAGCCATTTTCAACAATTTTAAAAAATGAATGTAACATTATGGGTTTTAAGTTTAAACCCAGATAATAGGATTACTCGATTAATTTCGTTCATTCTTACTAGGTACATATTTGAACTTATAGGCCGTTTTTCTTGATTTTTTTCTTATGTAACCTATACAAAATTGTATACAATTGAAAACAGATTAAAATACTCTATCAAAATTAAAATTAAAAAGTATAGGATGTCAATTAAAAAAACAATTGATGACGTCATAACTTTTAAAACAAATGACAGTTAAATCTGAAAATAACTTTTTCGGATGCGCTGTAATTTTAATCGATACAAGTCTTTTAAATTTCGTCTCTATCACAAAGATTAACGGAGTTACCGAATTTATTCCTTACTTAATCTCCACCCTGTATATTTCTTTTCAGTACAAATTTAATTTCAGAAAACTTTAATCAAAATTACACTTTTCACTCTGAGCTCAGGATTTTGTCAGAATTATTAAAGGATAACTGCACATAATCAGTGATATTTTTAATTAAGCTTTATTGATTCTTTCATTAAAGTTATTACAGTTTGATTTTGTATAAAAGACATTTTGCTAATTTTTTTATTGCAATTTCAATTATTAGCATTTCTTTAAACAGAATATTATATATATTGGATATTGCCCAAATATTAACAAAATCTAAAATATAATCTAAAATAGAAAATTTCATATAGATCCATAACTTAACCTATACTGCATTCACCGAGTTCTGACAGTAAAGTCTGCAACCCATTTGGCATATTTCATGGGCGACTAGATTGATAGTGCAACCTAATAATAAAATCAGATCAGCGAACCAAATTGTTTTATTTTATGAATAAAAGCAAGCTTAACGACTAAATAAAAGAATAAGAAGAAAATAATTTGCTAAGCTTTTTGATTAGACTTTCAAGTAGCGTGCTTTAAACAGAAAGGGGGACTAGAAAAATTATCTATCTAGCTATGAAACAAAAGACATTCAATATTTTTGTAATACATATTGTATATAATACATAATCTCCCCTAACTTCAATGCACTTGCACCACTTGTCCTGCAACGACTTTATACCAGTAGAAAAAAATTATTTTTCTTGGTCTTCAAAATAGGCGTCAACAGCCTCTTTCAACTCGTTGTTGTCCAACAACTGACGTCCCCTAAGATGTTTCTTCAAATTTCTAAGTCGGACCGAGCCAGATCTGGTCTATACGGCGGGTGGTCTAGCTCAAAAAAATTACACTCGCCTAGAACTGGCTGAACTTTGATTGCTTTGTAGACTCTGGCGTTGTCGTGAAGAATGAGGACGCAAACCAGCTTTACGTGAATTTTTTAATGTGTTACAGTAGGTGGCTGCTGCTATTGTAGTGCCCTTCGGCATGCATTCAATGAGAATAATTCCTGCTTGATCCCAAAAGAGTTGAAGACTGTGTGCGAGCTTTTTTTGGAGGAGGAGAGCCCTTATGGATTCCAATTTTGTTTCTGGGAGTGATGGACCCAAGTTTCATCACCAGTCACGATCTTAGAGAAAAGATCAGGCTCGGCTTTCAAAGATGCCAAATGATTTTGTGAAATTTCCTGCCTACGCAATTTTTGCTCGCGTGTCAACAATTTCGCTGAAACCTTACTCAAGCCCAATTTCTGGTGCAAAATCGACAAAACACTAGGCTCTGATATATTCAATGCTTTCAATGGTAGACACTTTTAAACGACGATTTTTAAGAACCATGGCTTCCACTTTTCTGCCGACTTCAGCATTGGTGGCATCTGAAGGTCTTCCGCTTCTTGGGTCATTTTCAATTGATTCACGACCCAACCGAAATTGTTTGGACAAATATTTTACCGTAAAATATAATGGAGCTTCATCCTCATACAGTGCAATCATCCTTGGATGGATATTTTTAGGACTAGTCCCTTCCTTTGTGAAAAATTTTATGAAACTGCGATGTTCTAATTTCACAACATTCATTTTTTGTTTCAAAACAGTTAATAGAAAATGTAATAATCAACGAATTCATTTAGTTGACACAGAAGTAGAAAAAGGTTGTCACTGTTTGACGTTTCAAGCAAAACGCTATCAATTGTTTCTGTCATAGCTAGGTAGATAATTTTTCTAGTTCCCCTCGTATTTGGATAGTGCCCAAATATTAACAAAATTTAAAATATACAATTTCATATGGATTCATAAATTCATTACTTATACTACATTCAGTGAGCTCTGGTTGTGTAACATCTGCAACCCATACAACATATTTCACCAGATCAGATCGCTAATGTATCCTAATAATAAAATTAAATCAATGAACCAGCTTGTTTAATTTTATGCAGAAAAAGCATGAAAAGAATATAAAGGAAAATATTTATAGGTTTTGTATTTTGTCGGATTGGGCAGTGCATAATTAATGTGTTTTGCATATTATACGTTTGTAAAATTACTTGACACTTAGATAAAAACAAAAGACAACCTCGACACCTTGATTTACATCTCATAAAAATCATATTAAGAAACTGATTGCCTAGGAAATATGTAAAGTGGGTTGCATATTTTACCGCCAGAACTCGGTGAATACAGTATAGAATTTTAAACGCGAGGTGAATACATTTAGTTTGGTTAAAAAAAGAAATTATCTTTTAAATTGAATAATCGCAAAAAAGTAGATGCAATAATTTAACAAGTTTTCTAATTTATTTGACAGTTTATTGAATAGTTTATCGACGCTCGAAGTTGCTACATGTTAAATGAGCAAAAGTCAAACGTAACCTTTCAAGCACGTTTAAAACGTAATTTATCTGGAGTTTTTCTTTCGTAAAAAAATAACAAAGATAAATAGTCCACTTAACAAAGCAACGTTTTATTTTATTAAGGTTAAAATCCATTTAATCGATTATACCAAAGCAGAACATCCTGTCTATTAGAATTACCGTTCTGGAATATCGTGGGACCCAGGATTGGTCCTTGTGGAACGCTTTGTTGCTGCTTTAATATTTTATAGAATCTGCTCAGTTCTGCGAGGTTTAGATGATCTTTATTATTGTCTTGTTGTGGTGTTTATCTTGGTTGCCCCTTTGGTATAAAATATGGATACTTTTAAGCTAATGCCAAAACGCGATTTTGAAATTTCGAGCACTCTTTTAATATTTAATTAATTTATTTCGAGAGATAAAATAGAAAATATCAAGCCTTAGTTTTTAAGAAAAGCAAGGAGAAAACGTTACGTGTTATTATATTTATCAAAAACAATTTCTGTCAGCTAAAATTATTGGTTCTGAAAATCTATTTTTCGTAATAACGAGGAGGAATTCTTTTAAATCAAAGGTGAAAAGTAGATTCTTGTGTGAACTAAAGAAAAAAAGTGGGCGGTTCTTTATAACAGAATGAAAGTCATAAACTTGTTTCCCTGCGTTTTATCATCCCCTTCAAAAGATGAATCCTTCCCAATAGATGGGAAATGTACAATATATATGTGGATATAATGTTTCCATCAGTAGTCAATAATATATTCATTTTGATTTATTAGATTGCCCTCTCTACTATACTGAGTAGTTTTGAACAGAATTTAAGATGCCATATAAATAAAGTTAGTATTATTGCATGTTAGTTACTTTTCTACGTTATACACAGCTAAACTTCGCAGGAAAACAGCAGTTTTTCAAACTTTCGGTGATCAACTTTTTGATTCATATATAACGTTCACGTAACTCAAAAATAATATTTGCTCGAGAACTCTCGCGTTGTGAAAAGTACATTCCGATTTATAAAGTGCTAAAACTTTTTACTTGCTTATAAGTTTTACACTATTTCAGTGAAAAATTTTAATTTTGTCAAAATAATGCCAGAATAGACCACAGTTTCGAGGTTAAATTTTCGATTGCAGTACTAAACGTGGATTATTCGAATCCGAGAATTCTTAGCGACAGCGAATATGAATATAATAGGAACAAACAGAAATGCAAGTTTGGTATTTGCATATCTACACATATATAATAGTATTACTATCTCTAATTACATAGTATGGTTTAGTGATTGAATTCCTGGCTTAACTAGCGCATCCCTTTAAGAAGATTAGATACAATTTGGCGCAGCTCCACGAATACCTGTAGACTATAATTTGTGTATAACATAACAAGTAACGCACATCCAAGGATACAATTTTAAGATTTATCCTTTCGCTTAAATAGCTTTCACCGGTCGACGTAGTTCTTTTAGTTTGATTTCATGCATTTTATGAGTATACTGGATGTTGTATGAGGGTAAAAGTGCGGTTGATTAATGGTTAGCCCCTTTTAGTTTCCTACCCCGGATTACGGGACAAATAGGTACGTCCTAAATCCTCCGGAAACGCTAATTCTTTATGCTTCCCTGCTGTTAAGCGTGTTTCATGAATATAGCTGGAATAAGTGCGAATATACAGTAACTAGCTAATGACCTAATGTTTGAAAAAATTTGTGGGCAATTATTTGTAAATTCGCTTATTGGGCATGAAACAATTTCGAAGCGTACAACGTTATTAATTCTCATCTATAAACAGTTTGCGGTTTCCGTTGATACGTTTTCCGGGGTGAATTCGGCATCCTTTTCCCTCATTTTGGGGTAGTTTAGACGTTACGTATTTTTGAACAAGCTCACTGATTATAAGAGAGTCTTTTAGTTTTGTTGGTTAAAAAAGTTTGAAGAATCTCGGCTATTGATCGAATAACAGTGTTGTAACTTTGCCAATCTTTAAAGCTGCGTATTCACTTGAGCATTTTTGCGCGCACAAACGGTTTGCGCGCAAAAATCATCATATGAGTACCGGCAGAACAGGTGTGCGCGCAAGGGCTGAGCACGCACGTACGCGCTCCATCGGTTGTCGGTCTCGGGACCACCTCAAAGGAATTTTGCGCGCAAGTATTGCTCAGTTTGGACGAGATTTTTAATTTATGCACACAGCTTTAGGTAAAAGCACAACTGGAGCGGATCTTTGTGCGTACAAACAAAAACGTAAAAATAATTATGTGTAAATTTTAAAATTTTCGTAAACGAACGTGTGTGTGCGCAAACGTTTGTACACGCAAATATGCTCAAGTGAATACGCAGCTTTAGACACAACTTTGCTCTGATCTTAGAAACTAAAAAAAATTGTAACAATTCCCAATTTGCAAATGGGACAAATTTAAATTATTCCAATGTACGTTTATTCGAAATGGCCAAACAATGCTGAATAAATATTCCAGAACACTGCCTTGACTGTACTTGCAAGCCGAGTAATTTTCTCACTCACCGATTTCCTTAATTTAAACATCACTCTTGTTCAGCGTTCTTAAATTTGATATTAATCGTTTCTTTCGTATATCCGGAGAATTTTAAGCGAACCGGAGAAAGTATTTTATTAATCTTGTTTCCTGCAGTCTTTCTTTGGTGAATCGGTTGTAGACCCTTTTAGCAAATATATTTTGTTCAAGTTTATTTATAGTAAATTTTGTAGTACTTAACTACCGTGCTGCCCTGCAGCGAGGTTTGGCCCGATTAAGTTAAGCTCAGTTAAGCTCCTTAACTGGAGGTTGTTTTTACTAATAGATCCCCTTTACTAAGGTTTTGCAGTAATACAAACACATTTAACCTTTAGTTGGTTGTTTTCTAAAAAAATAGTTTCGCGAATAAGTTTCTAAAATTAATTTTCCTACGCTCTGAGCCATTTCTGCGACGACAAGATTAATTCTGAAATCGTTTAACGCCAACTTACACTGTTTATTTTGCAAATTATGAGCAATTTCCTAGCTATAGCTTTCCTAGGAAGAGCTTAGAGTCCATGTAATAGATCGTTTATAGTGTTACTAGGCCCGAGGAAATACCTTTGTATTTCCTTTGATGATTTCATTCAATAGATTTTGCGGGTGCCTTTGCACTTCTGTAGAAGATTAGTGGGCATAGTTCAAATGCAAACCGCGAACTCCGACATCAACCTGATTATCGAGTTTGGTCGTACGAATTCTAACCTCATTTTCATAATCAAGTTTACTAGAGAATTCCATAATTTCCTGTCGAATTTTCCTAGTTACGTTATACGAAATGTGACATTACTTTGTCTTATCGAGTTAAATTACGCGAAATGATGGAAACATTTTTATTTCTTTATTTTTAATCTTTAGATCGGAGATTTGGCCGCGCGCTTTTTTCCCGTTTGAAATAAAAGTTTCTCCTTTCAATTTAACAGAGTTGCACGCCACACCGAAAGCGTGTGCATGTTTGTGTTCCATAAAGTTGCATTTGAAATGTATCCGATGGCGGAATTAAGCGTGTGACTGTATAAATCTGCTGCAACTTAACGCACCACTAATTTTCCCTGCAGAGTGTGGTGTTGTCAATTATGGAGCTACGTCGAAGCTCTCCGCTTCGGCGGACATGGACTACGAGCTACGAATTAAAGTGATTCGACCCGTTACAATCACGAGCTGCATTGCTGATGACCGCGGACGCAAACTCATCAACACATTCCTCCGCGGCCTTCAAATGAAATGTTCATTGTTTGCTCCAAATTTCGCAAAATTGTCTTAGAATTAAAACAAGTTTAATCAGTTTACTCGAATATTATGTTAGCCTCTCTTGTTTACATGAGTAACAAAAAGGATGCAATTTTCTAAATGTACCCTGTTTAACAATGCTCATGTTTTAACCCTTTAATTTCTTAATATGTTGTTAGTTTAGCCCTGGTTACTGCAGTTTATCGTTTATTGTTACTATAAACTTTGTGTTATCGTACTTCATGCCTCGTCCTTTAATACAATTGTTACGTTTATGTTTATAGAAACAATTCAGACAAATTTCACACAAACACAACAACCAACTCTTAATTTCCATCTCATATAATAAATTAACTATTTTTATTTGCGTTGTTAAAATTTCGAATTTTCGGAAATTTAGTTTTTACTCCATAAATAACCCCTTATAACTGAAATATGTTTTATTGTGTGATGTCAAACATTAAAGTAAAACTGAAGATAGGACTTGATGTTTGTCGAAAATAACTTCTTTGGGTCACAACCGTTTTTTCATTTTTATTTTGGAATTTTCTGAAACTGTCCCAGACGTGCT
This sequence comes from Melanotus villosus, assembly GCA_963082815.1. Classification (NCBI taxonomy): domain Eukaryota; kingdom Metazoa; phylum Arthropoda; class Insecta; order Coleoptera; family Elateridae; genus Melanotus; species Melanotus villosus. The sequence continues at coordinate 36,001,939 of OY720427.1, read as the reverse complement.
GTTAGCTTAAAGTGAAAACTAAATTAATTTTATCTTTGTTTTATTGTTGGGGACATATCATGATTGATGACACGAAATAACACATTTTCCGGTTCTTTTCTACCATATACGTTGTTAGCAAAAGCGGAAGTGAAAGCAAATTTACCTGCCCGTACTTCATTATTTCTATTTCCGTAACAAAATCGTACATTGCTCGGTTTGATTATATATTTGATAAAGTTTGTTCGCACTTTTGATGTTAAATATTATGGTTATTGTGATTCCTTACAATGGAAGCCAACGCAAATGTACCCCGTATAAAGCGCACAAAACAGAAAATAAGGACGAAACATTTTTGGTGTCCTTTTATCCTTTCTGTTCTACACCTACTGCTTGAATTTACTGAAATTCAACATTCTGGTAACTCGGAACCAGGCTCCCTTTGAAGGTCGTAATTTTTATGTAGGTATTGTGCTTTGTGTTTTCTTCTGTTTACAAAAATAGAAAGAAAAGTAAAATGAAGTGCAATTTTCGTACGCAGCGGCCACTGCCTACATATTCATGCATACCTTAATTGAATTTCCATGCATCTACGTCAAATGCAACGCCAGTTCTACATTTCCATTAAAGTTTAATAGTTATGCCAGCAATATTTCCCGTTTGCTGGATATGGAAAGCTGAAGTGTATGTCTGCAAATAAGTATTTCATACTGTCTTATCGATATTTCTAAAATTAACTCGATAGCTTAAATAATATAAAAGCCAGATATATGTTGCATAGATTAAAATTTGAAAATAGCTTTGAATTATTAATATATACCGTGTGTCCCTGAAATAATGCATAAATTCTATAAAATTTTAATATTTTTTTTTAGAAAAATGTTGAAACACCTCAAGCGATTTACTAAAAACAGTGCACATTTTTTATTACCTGTTTAAATAGACCCTGTACCTCTCGGTGGGGTAGCGGACGAGTATCTGCTTCACGATTGAGAGGTCCCGGGTTCGGATCTGACCATGACCAAACGCTCGGTCTGGAGCGTGGTTGGCTCTCGAACCCGTAAGGTTAAGTAGGATTAAGTTTAAAAGGTTAATGATCGTAGAAATCGACGCCGAAAAGCTTAATTTAAAAAAATAGACTCTAGCTCTCTTCAAATACCTACAAAAATTAGGATAGAGTTCAAAAGAAGTTTTTTAATAATTTATTTATATTTACAATCTGCTTTGTTGAGCAATGAATAAATTTGGTGGTTATTAATTACGCACATGTTGAAGACCTAGTGGAAGGTCCCTTTAACTTATTAGGTCCAATAGATGTATTAAAGATATCGGTCCGATAGATCTGTGGGGGGGGGGGGGCTTTTTACTCACATGCTTCGCTATTTCTTTCACTGATTTCACTTAAAGCTCGCGATGGATAGCTTCGTTTCGCACTTACTACGGCGCGTATACTATTGCCCTTAAGGGTTTTGCTGAAACCTTTGCAGTATCTCCAGGTTCGAGTTACTTGTACTTTCCCACAGTTGTAGCCCATATATCCATATTGGCTTGAATATGGTTTTGTATACTAGAACCTTGTTGCCCAGGTTTAGTTTAGATTTTTCGAAAACCTTAAATCCAATTGCTTACGTTTATTGAGGATATGCTTTTTCCAAGTTAACCGACGATCGAGGTGCATACCAAAGTATCTGATGTCTTCTGTTTGCGGGAATGGTGTATCCAGGGCCGGCCATAGCGGGGGGGGGGGTGCAGCATAGAAAAAGGTTTGCAAGGAAATAAATCAAAACATATGGGGAGACGGGTACAAGATCGTACGTACAAAATTAAAAATTCCCTCAAAAGTACAATCACAGAAGAAGAACTGGTAAAAGAGGCAGACAAGATATTTCCGAAACAACAGAGAATAAAGTGGGACGAAGAAACCAGAGGTTTGCCAGAAAACGCACCAGTGCATTTTACAATTGAGGAACTACAGAGAGCCGCTGATAAAATTAAATCAGGGAGAGCTCCTGAACCTCATGCCATACCTGGGGAGCCAATTAAAATAATAGCATATAGGCAACCCTTATACTGTTTGGATGTTTTAAACAGACTGCTCGATAGAAACGAATTTCCTAAAATTTGGAAAAAGGTGAGGTTGGTACTACTGGAGAAACCTAAAAAGAGTGCAAATGAGCCACAGGCGTATCGCCCGCTATGCATACTAGACACAAAGGAAAACTGATGGAGCGATTGATATGTCTAAGGCTAAATGGGAAAGTGGAGCAGAAAGGGGGGTTAGCACAAGTTCAATACGGCTTTAGAAAGAGCCAATCTACCATTGACGGAATGGAAAAAGTACAGAAATCGCAAGAATACGTTAGATGTGCAAAACGCCTTCAATAGCGTATCATGGAAGGGAATAGGTAGTAGAGAAATTAAAAAAGAGAGAAGTATCTACGTACCTGGTCAAATGCTGATATGTAGCTACTTCACAGACATCGGCAACAAACATGAAGCTGAAGTGACTAGTGGGGCCATACTTGGCCCCCTGTTATGGAATATATTCTATGACAGTGTCCTGAAACTGAACATGCCGGAAGGGGCGCACATAGTAGGTTATGCAGACGACCTCGCGGTGGTGGCATGTGGGAGAACTGGAGATCTATTAGAAAACAAAATAAACACGGCCATAAGTCAAATACAGGATGAAATGAGGCAAAAAGGATTGAAACTAGTACCAACCAAAACAAAAGCTATAATATTAGCAGGGCGGAACACTATACGAGACCTGAAAATTAAAATCAGTGGGACAGAGATACGCACAATTAGAGCACTAAAATACCTTGATGTACAGTTCGATAAAAATATGAGGATGACGGCACATATAGAGAGTGCAACCAGAAAGACAGAGAAAACAGCTAATCAACTAGCCAGGCTAATGCCCAATACGGGAGGTGCGAGAAGCAGCAAAAGGAAAATATTGGCATCGTTGGTGTACTCCATACTTTCACGACGTCGACGGAGACGCTGCAGGTGATCGCAAGAGTCTCCCCAGTAGACTTGATGGCCGAAGAGAGATGCCGTATGCACAACAGGGCAGCAGGGAACCTAAGTAGGAAAGAAATTAGGGAGGAGACAACTAGAAAGTGGCAAGAGAAGTGCTAGAGGGGAAGGCCGAATGGACCAAAAACCTTATACCTGATGTCCGTCGATGGATAGACAGAAAACACGGAGAGATTACATATCACCTTACACAGATACTAGGGGGACATGGCTGTTTTGGAAAATATCTTAAACGCTTCAATATTCAAGACACCGAAGCATGCGAATATTGTGAAGAAGAAGTTGAGACCGTGGAACACACTGTTTTCCACTGTCTCAGATGGACCAGAGAAAGACAATCAATGGAGGCCAAAACAGGCGAAGCCCTCAGAATGGAGAACCTAACCGAAATAATGATAAGAAGTAAGGAAGAGTGGGACGCTATCGCAGGTGGAATAAAAGAAATTATGGCAAAAAAGGAAGAAGAGGAAAGACTAAGACAACAAGAACGAAGAAATAATGCAACGTCAAACGAGGAAATGGTAAGACATAAGAGGTAAAATATAGTCAAAGCTGTAGCGATAATATTATGTTTATAATAAAATAAATATATAAAATACAAAAGAAACCACTACTTCCGAAGTCATACTCTTAGGGTTCCGGAAGGAGCTGGTGTCAAAATGGCCTCTTGCTGGGTTAACCTCTAGCGCTCACTATGCCATAAAATAAAAAAAAGGTATCGCTACAATTCGGCCTCCTCCTCTAGAATTAATTCAGAAGGGTAGGGTTAAAATACATTTGGTGATATTTTGCAAATATATCAGCTTTTTCTTGTTCGCTTTTGGCCCATGTTCCAGCAGGTTTCCGAATTGGGGGTATTGCTCGTTGAGGTTGCTTCAGATTTCGTGTGGCTTTCCACAGAGAGTACTCCGATACTTCAGTAACAGAAAGGGTAGATAGATGGTGTTGTATAGCCTGGTTTTTGTGGTTTTGAAGTGTTCTGCCAAATTCTACGAAGTCTTCTTTTCACAGCAATTGCTTTTTTTTATTACCATAGGGAGTATACTTTTAGTGTCGCCGGTTTTCGATTGGGGGGGGGGGGGTAAAGTCTAATGCTGCGCTTTGTATACTACAATTTAAATGCTCTACTGCTTCATCAATTTCATCTGCGGTATTTCTAAGTTTATTGTTTCGTTGATTAGTTCTCTAAACGAGTCCCAGTCGATCTTCTTCTTACAGAGTCCAAATGGTCCGCCTGTAAATTACTTGTGAATTTAGCGTAACTATGGTCGGTGAACGGTCTAGCGACATGTTAAGACATTGTTCGATTCTTAGATAATTTTGTTTTGTAACATCTAGCAAATCTGGAATTTTTCTCCTGTGCGTGTGGCAGTATATGTAGGCTTTAGTAGTTCTCTTTCTTTGGTGGTAGTTACCCTAGTACCCCATTCACGGTGTTTGGCGTTGTAGTCTCCGCCGGCGATCAATCGTGCACCAAGTGTGCTAAAAATCCAGGTGTAGTGTTCTGCTTTTATATTATGTTTTTTTGGGTAATATAGCGCTGGGATTGTGATTGACCCTGTTCAGTCTTGTACAACGACACTTTTTAGCGTGGATGTGTTTTTGAGCATACTTATCTGGTTGATAGTGCTTGACTTTTTATAATTACTGCTGCTCCCCTGTGTCTGGGTGTTGTGTATCGTACGTATTAAAATGAGGTGTTCTGAGGTAGCTTCTATCTGTGAAATGATTCTCAGAAATTAAAACTATATCTAAATAATGACGATTGGCAATGAATGTCCCTAATTCCTGGATTTGGTTCGACAAGCCATTTACGTAAAAAGAACATCAATCTTGAAGATTAGAAGAACGAATTAGGCAAGAAGTTCGCTCCATTCCCATTGATTTGTTTAAAATGTTCAAAAGAATCTATTTTGTGTTTAGGGCCCTGTTTGGTGGTGAATATCGAGCAAGTTGAACATAATTCAATGTTTCTTTGTACCAATTCTTTTTTTTGTATCAAATTTGTCTTTGTAGTAGGTTTTCATGTATTAAATTCTTCAACTTTGCTATTTTTTCCACAAAAATTTTTTGTATAAAGCTTTCCCAATTTTTACAGGTTGTATTAAGAGAGAAGGCCTATTTAATCATGAAAGGAATATGAGTTGCCACTAAAACTTTCCTCCCCAAAAAATCGACCACTTTAGAAAATGTGTTTTTAATAAATCCATTTTTTAAATTTTTTTAACCTAAAACTATTTTGTGGCCGTTTTACTGAATTTATGCGTTACTTAACGGACACAGGGTACTACTAAACTAAAAAAAAATGTACAGTAAAAATACAAATCACCTGTTTTATTATGGAAGACATGCAAATTAAAATTCCTGTGGCTTATTTTGAGTTCCTGCAATATGTGTAGGTATAAAAGCATATTAATGACGCTTAAATATTAATGAATATGCCTTATCTAAAATTTCAGATTAGGTATCGAGATACAGCCGTAATACCTTTGGTGTATAAACACCCCAAAGTCATCTTTGTTTTGCTAAACTTGACTGTTTACTTCTAAGCTTGTGTTACATTAATACTTCGTGTTTTCTTTCCCAAATATAAAGCTGCATATTTTCAGTAATAATAACGCACATTCATTTGTTTTTGGGAAATTTCACTGAACAAACTCAGTAATAAAAATTGCAATTAAAGTGATAAATCCAACTATTAGTCAAGAAGGAAAGCCAAGTTGCGCTGTAATGTGCTTGGCAGTGCATAAGAGTGAATTCAAGACTGAAGTTTTTCTATTTTATTCTGATTCAAGCCAACGCTGATTTACTAACTTTCCCTATGCATCGATTCGAATCTTTCTTGCAAAACAGTCGGTTTTAAAATATTTTATATTATGTTTGTTTACCGGGATATTAAGTATGTCTGTCTTTGTCTGACGATTAGTAGAAAGCTCATCAATAACACTTTAAGATCAAGATCAATGTTCGCTACTTAATCGCCGTGCCGCAGTGAATTTGAAAAGGGGCTAATGGAACGAATCAGGGTGCATATCCATCTTAAGAGAAAATGATTTTATTTACTACAGTAGGGTGTTATGAGAGAGAAAAGTTTAATTGAATATGAGATTGCGTGACGAGGGGTGCTTTTAATATTTAATAAGCAAAATGTTTGTTGAAAAGTTTGCGTTTGTGAGTAAGTTTGTTAATAATAAACGTGAATAACAATTTCGTGGTGCATGAAGATCAGGTCAAGAATTATTTACACTTGGTTCGGTCAGTTTAGAACATTAATGTGTCTAAAGTCCGTCGTAAATCTAGCGCATTGATCTCATCATCAGGATATACTCCTCGAATGGTTTAAAGGGGAGAAAATTGAATACGGTCAGGTCAGTTAACGGTCAGGTAATTTGCGTTATTGAAAATTAAATTACGTAATGTGACTTAGAAGCTGTCTCGATGTTTAAGGATCTAAAGAGAAAAACTCTATTTCAGGCAAAAAAATTCCGAATAAAATCGAAATATCTGATATCCCGGATCGGCCTTTGCTATAATTTAAATTCGAGTAATAAAAGTGAACGACGCAAGTTTAATCGTCGAATTTTTTGCTCGAACGATATCAGTAGAAAATGCTGCTAAAGGGTATGTTTAGCGCTGAAAAGAGTAGCATGTCATGGAACATTGCACAATATAAAGCGGAAATCTGCCATCAGGGATTTGATCTTTAATGAAGAGTCTAATCTCTTTGTCCTGCGAGTTACGCTTCATTAAAAGAAATCTTCCCACTCTGGGTTTGAATTGGCCAAAATAAGGGTATTTGGATCATAATATTGATTGCCATTTTCAACCTTCAACTCACATTCTATGTTAATAAGTAACCTTTATTTTATTTTTGTTTGTTTTATTTGGCTGTGCAAAAATAACAACGCAGAATATCGACGGCAGAGTCTGTTTTTGGTGCTTTACTAGATGTCAACTAAAATCTGCTAGGGACATCTTAGAAATACGTTTCAAAATGTTGACAATTCTAATGAGAATCAGAAATAACTTTATATGCCAAAGTTAGCAACTCGTTCCTGTAAAAATTCCTAACCATATAATTATTTTAGTGAATGCAAAATAATGCAAATTAAAATGAAACCAAACGAGCTCTTTTGTAAGACTGATATTTATAGCAGCAAAGACATTAGTGGTTTACTGTAAAGTAAAAGTTAAATGTTATGGGCCGTACGCCAAGTCGCCACTTACAGCTTGCTTATACTTAAGGCTTACTAGACCGTACTAATCTAATCATTTTGCGGACTACGGAATGTCTTTAATAAGTAGAACCACGGGAGACTGATGTACTTAAATTTACCAAAGGTTTTGCGATAGTTAAATTCCCGGAGTAATTTATGTCAACGACGTTTTAAGTAACATAAGTCAAATTTACTCGCCTTATGGGAATCTCTAATATTTGTTTAATGATTGTTAGTTGAGAGAATGTTATATTTACCCACACTTTCCAGAACCACCAGTTTGATTTCCTTAATACACCAAAGGATTATATTATGGGTCTTTATTTAATTTTGTTAAAAGTTGGGAAATCTACGAATTAATAAAAATAAATACTGGAAAATCATCAAAGTGCAATTTTGCGCTTTTGCGCTTTATTATAAAAAATGACATCGATTGGTTAGTTTCTTTTGTGTATTTCTCGTTTGTTTTAAGTTTAAAAAGTATTATAATTTAAGTGCTCTTTAGGAATGAAAGCGTTAACTTAAAACTTAAATACCAAAGCAAGTGCTTTAACAAAAATTCATAAAGGTGACCGATTTATTTTTACCTTTGTGTGATTTATGGTCACGTTTGATGTCTTAATACTTCAGAAAAGTGTTGTAATTTTCTTTTAACAACTTTAGGACACACCCACATATAAAGAAATAATTATAACTCTAAAAACCCTGGAATGATTTTTATGGTTTTTATATTACCGAAATACCGATTTAAGATTTTTCTTGGGTTTGCTTTTTGTAAACCGCTCAAATAGCTTTTTGTTTGTATGCTGTATTGGTTTACTGTATATGTTTACTTTTTTGTTATATCTTGTGATTTTCTTATAATTTTTTTATAGGAAGGAGCTTCATGTTTTTATATTATTTTGTATTTCTCTTGTTTTGTCAAAAATTTTAAGAAAAACCACATGTTGTGCTGCAAAAAATTATTGTTGTCTGCATTTTTATAACGGATGGGAAAAGCTCCCGCGGGCATTTTGATTTGTAATTTTTTTAAAATATTTTGTAGTCAGGATTAGGCTCAATTATTGACTATCGATATGGAATCCTAAAAATATCAATATATCGATTTCATTTTTGGCCAATTGTCAATTCATCCAATATTCTAAGATTTTTCATTTGTGAAATAATTCACAAAATCCATATTTTGTAAAAACAATTATCAAACTAAAGAATCTGGGATGGTATATGTATATTACCGATATGTGGAGTATTTTAAAAATCGATACATCAATGTATTTCTTGTTTTTAACTATTAGTTTGCTCCGTATATTGATTAATTCGACATATCGATTTATTCGAAATGATAAATTAATCGATATCGATTCGACATTTCGCTTCGTTATCTATATTTTTTCGATATCGTGCAAGCCTAGTTGGAATATCAATTACACAAATACTTATGTTGAAGGAAATTAAATCGACTAATTCATTTAACGATTGTGTAGTGTATTTTGCTTCAGTGAACATCTGTGCTTGAAAAATGGTTCATAATCGATTAGTGAAGAAATTGATTAATCACAATTCAACGATTATTCGATCGAAATTTCACGATCATTTGATTAATTGACGAACTTCTATTATTTGATTAATCGATTATTGCTAATATTCTATTAACTAAATTAGTCGCGCTTATTCAAATAATCGATTAATAAAATGTTTTGCCAGTTATAATGTACATTATTCTGTACGAGATATGAGAAATGTCTAAAATAGGGAATATCGGAAACGCCAGATATTGTTATTTAAACGAAAAAACAGTAATAACCTAACCTTTTATCTAACAACCTGTATAACGTTTGTGTTAGGTAAATATTTCTATACCTTTTCGTGAGACGAAGTTGATGAATTTATATTTTTTTTATACTTACTTTATTTTGATTAAATATAAGGGGTGTCTCCTAGAAATCTGGACTAAAATAGAAATAAGATATTAAAGCTACTCAGACATTTAAAAAACTCAGTTAGTTTCAGGGGATGAAGTATTCTTAGAACTATTAGACAATCACTGTTTAACTGTCATTATGGTCATGTTTAGTTTGAAAATGCCTTCGAAGGAGGTCGATCTGAAAAAGCGCGTGTATGTATAGGTTTTATGAATAAAATAGAGAACCGGGAAAGTTATGCACTTACAAACATTTTGTTGCTAGAAATATTCCAAAATCAACTATATACAGTATTCTCCAACGTTTCGAGAAGGATTGACAGCTGAAAGAAAAAGTGGATCTAGCCGACAGGCTGTGAAAATTAGGTCCAGAAAACTTCAGCAAATTCAAATTCTGTTCGAAAACAATGATGTGGTTTACTACGTTCACTGACAAGAAGATATGACGTAACTTCTGGCTATTTTTGTACATATCTTTAAAAAAAGGCGAACTTTGTGTAAATATTTTAAAAAAAGGCGAACTTAAGGTATCTTAAAACAAATTATTCCGAAACGCCCAGAAAGCTTTAGAGGACCAAGAAGAGAGGAAGGGCATAACAGATCAAGAAAATTGTATGATACTTTGAACAGCTATTTAACTGTGAGCCGCCAAAAGAACAGCTAACATTTAACAAACCCGAACGCATCAACCCAGAGTCTTCTATATCACCAAAAAATGAAGCGGAACAAGTTATCAAAGAACTTAAGAACAACAAAGCCTGAAGACTCAATAATAGCTGAACTATGAAAACACTTGGATAGCAGAACAATAAGCATCCTAACCAAAATTATGCAAGACATCTGAAGTAAAGAAGAAATCTCTGGAGAATGGAGCAATGTTTCAATCCACCTTCTGCACAAGAAAGAAGATAGAGAGGACGTAAACAACTATAAAGGTATTCTCCTGCTCCCAATAACATTCTCTCCAAAATACTGCTAACAAGATTAGAAATGCAATTAGACAAACTAACAGGAGAGTACTAGGGGGTTTCCGGAAGGGCAGATCATGTACAGAACAAATACACATGTCGTCATGCAAACGAAGAAACAGTACAATAACTACGTAGTTACATTTGTCGACTTTAAGAAGGCTAGTTAGAGTCATAAACAGAAAATTTAAAATAAATACCGAAGTGGATTATTTGGGTTTCGCACATGATATAGCCATTCTATAACAAAATCGGTGGAAACAGCTATAGTCCAAGTCAAAACACTCCAAGACCGGCCTTCAGTTATCTTACGAGAAAACATGGCCGACACATCAGCACCAGAATACCTCTTACCCAACAACAGGATCCAAAAGTTCAAGAGTTCAAACACCTAAGGGAGTGGATCAGTCAAGATCTCAATAATGACAAAGCATTAGAGAAAAGGGACAGGAAAATTGATAAAGCCTACAACCTATGTAGGAAGGTTTACGGAAAGAAATCCATATCAATCAATGCACCTACAGCTTAACGTGGGGTTGCTTGCACTTCTACTCCAGAGAGGACTTACTAAGCAGAAATCCTCGGTGGTTTGCCATTGCCTTCCGAGGGAAGCGGTCGGGTGTTTTCGGTGTATGTGTGACCCTGGGAATCGAACCCGGGCCAACTCAGTGGTCAACCGCACGCTGAACCAATTGAGCCACGACCGCGACTAATAATAATACTTTATAAAAATTCAAGCGATCAATAAAAAGGTTTGAAGTAACTCAGCAACCAAAATAAAATAATATCAATAATCGATTAATCCGGATTACTCGATTTATCGCGATTAATCGACTAATGATAGTAATCGATTAATTGTAATAGTCGAATATTAATAATCTATAATCCTGATAACCGAATATTCGAAAATGAATTAATCGAATTCACAAAACTTGAAAATCGTGATAATCGAATAAATAATTAATCGATTTATTTCGAATAAATATTAAACGATAAATAGTTTTTTTTTATGATGTAAATATTCCGAAAATCTTTCTCTGCTGAATATAATGTGTGTTAATAGTATTCAGAATGCTTTGAGTTACGTGGTTTCAGCAAACGCTCTACTTAATTCCGTTGTGAATTTTGCAGTAGAAGAGTATGTATTAAGTGTGCATAATAAGAACAAGCAATTTTCCCGCTAAGCTATTATTTTAATCTCCTTTTGTTCGAGAAAATTCATGGGTAATTTATTTAAATTTAGCGGATCACCTTAGTTAGCTTTAACCAGTAAATATATAATTAAGTTTCTAACTTTCCGATTAAACCGACAATTTGCTGAAACGGTGTGTACGATTTTCTGCCTTCTCCAGTAACCCGTCATGGGCAGATGGAACGGACGTGACATTTTCAGTGTAAAGTTAGTTGGACAATCGAGCTAAGAAATTACGTACTGGACGTGGATGTCCCACGACCGGGACGTGTTAGCAAATGGCATGTTGATTTGCAGTTGTGCTCAATTGTGCCATTGTCACGAATTCGGAGAAGCTTTGGGGAACTCAATTAGTCTTAATTGTATTAAATTTCCATTCACTGATTTAGACCCTTCAAATATTCCGGCGATATATTTAAAACCGTCGGCTGTTTGAGAATTTCGCCCGTAAATATTAAACGAAGGTAGTGAAGCGAATCGCTGCTTTATTATTACCCATCCAGCAGGAAGTATAATAAACAAATTAATTTCTACCTGTAAAAATTCCTCGGGAATTATTAAAGATTATTTATCGATTAAATAAATTAAAATTGCCACTATTTCGATCATTTTGAAAACGAAATTTAATTTGTTGTTAATTTTGGTTTCTTGATCGAATGCACAGAATTTAAAGATATCACAAATATCCACTTCTGAAATCCACAAAATAAGTTTCTACTTAGACGTAGATGAGGTCTTTTATCTTTTAACTACAAAGACTTGACGCCATTACCGTAATTACACAATTAAGAAAACGTAATACAATCCTTGCCTTTACGAACACATCTTCCGTTGCAGTTTTGAAATTAAATACCCGTTTTATAGGTTAAAGATTTCCAACATTTTTAATTTTCAACGATATTAAAGGGATTTCCTAATTATACACAAAATTAATTTAGGATTGTATTATATCAGCAATGAAATTTAATTAAACAAACATCGAAATACATATCCATTTATGTTCGTAAAGTGATACTCTGTTGAACCCTACCTTAATCTATGTGGGTTGTTTCATTTTAATAATAATCGTTGCTACAAAATAACATCGAAACAATTCTCGCATTCTCAGGTAACATTTATGTTGTTAAATTATTGTAAATATTAAGGTAGGTTTGAGATACTAAAAACTAACGGCGCTATTTAATATGAAGGCCCTGTGAAAACATTTGTTAGTAATGAAGTAATGATATTCCCTTCGTTTTCTTATTTCAAAATACAACGTTTCAAATTTTTCTGCTTAACTTCCCCAATCGCTTACGTCTGTGTTTTATAAGGCCTTTCTCCCCTTGTATCAATTTCATTATTGCTTTTAGTGATTTTTGTAAGCATGTATCCCATGATCAAACCACATCAACTGATTACCTCCAGTATTTCCATTACTGTAACTAAGCCTTCCTCGTTCTGTTCTCGCATTCATCCCTTTGATACTTTGTTTTATAAGATCTCTGTATAGCTTTATTTACTTACATTCGTTGCTTGTTAAGATTAAAGGATCGACAGTTAGTTATTTTGTTGTTAGGCGATTTTAAGAATAGCCCCTGGATTTTCGACTTTTTCTTAATAAATCAGGCAAATTTAGTATATTTAAAAATTTGTTGCTTAAGTAGGTACCTACTTAAATCATTTAAACCTATCGCTTCGACACTTTGATTTCGCTAGAAAAATGGCGTGAAAAGGCAATCAGAGTTTGACGTATCAGTTGCTAATCACCGGTGTCAATTACTGGATACATTTGAAATACAAAACACATATTTTTTAGTAATCACACACATAGCTGCGTATGAGCCCATGACTTCATAAAATCTCTTTAACACCTGGTGTCAGCGAATGAAAAATTTTTTACACATGTTTTGTTGAATCTTTTTGTTCTTTGAACGCAGTTTTTTAAATAATGAAACTTGGAGACTTTTTCATATTTCTTATGTCAGTTTTCATGCTGTTTATATTAATTTTCTGCTTAATATATTCAAATTTAAGCTACAAATAGTTTTCGCCTTTAGGTGTTAAGTAGTGACCTTTCGACCTCCATACCTTAAAAATTTTTGAGAAAAAGTTAAGAAAAGAAGTGAACGTTCTTGGTTAGTAGGTTAAACTCTCTTTATAACTTTCAGGAACTTAAGTAAAAGTTGTATCTCTTGGTAACAAATATTTTTGTTGTTAAGTATTTTCATTCAATACATGTATTGACAAGCTGAGCCCCATTTTTCATTATCTGCTACTATTCTGTAATCTATTTTCAAACCTATGTTTAAAAATTTACTTTCCGAATTTTGCCTTAATAGAACTGAACCAACAAAACCGGACGAAAATTTAAAGTAATATTTATTCGAGTAAACATTTCAAGACATACCCCGCCGGTTATAAATTACTAACTAATTACTAGGCAAGTCAGCTGTAAGCAACTCTGGGTCAGAAATTGTAGCGTTGGTTATAACAGGAGTTATCTCCCTACGCTGGAACTAATTTACAAATAAGAAGGATAGATCGTTTTAAAGTAAATGAAATTTTAATCATTAATTTACGTCTGTGTTGCAACAAAGGCTTAAAGAGCGATGGAGCCAGAAGATTCTAAAAACTTTTGTATTTTGCTAGATAAAATAACAAAAACTTGCTTCTATTCTTACGAATTTTCCATAAGGTTGAAACCTACGGACAAAGCTTCGCATTGATAGACAAATTACGTAGAAGTATTAAGAACAGCTTTTCCAGAGTTTAAACAGTCGTCAATACTACGTAATGGAAAGCCATTTGACTGCAAAGAAAGTTTGTTAGAATAGTTACTCCATTATGATATTTAAGAGTAAAATTTTGTTGAGAATGTTTTACTTTCTTTAGGTATTGAAACTTTTCTGAAGCATGAACGAAACGTTTAAAAAAGTATTGTCGGTCATTATTGTGCTGAAATACAATACAAAGATTGGAAACTCGCTTTATTTTGAACAATTGTTTAAGGAAATCACAAAAAATTCAGCCAATAATAATTGGGGGAGAAGATTGCGAATTTATACACATTAAGTTTAGTACCTAGCGTTCTGTTCAAAGATTACATACGCCACAAAAAAATAAATTATTTATTATGTCCTTTTCGCTCTGAATTTTAATGAACCTTACACATATTAAACTTGAGTGATATACCAAATTTAAACTGACGCGAGCTCTCTCACTGCATTACTAAATATTTTAGAGGAACGTGTGCTATCTACACTGTGCCGACATTTTGGGGTGTTTGTTTGACAAGCTGTAGAAAGAATCCTTAAGGTTAAATACTGTTACTTTTTACTTAGTTTACTTTATAGCTTAGATAAACGTTTTAGCTTTTAATTAAAGCTTGCCATCTATAAAATTAATCCACGTTTTATGTGTGAATTTCTTATCGTTTTACCTTTTCTTCAACTTCAACTTCAACTGCGTAAATCCTTTCCGAAGTACAACGTTTAAAAAACTAAAATTAAGTAACAATTTGGAGTTAGACTAAAACTGTCATTTAATAAATATTTACAATTTATCGAAAAATTAATGCGGGTATAAATTAAATAAGGAGCAGCACAAAATTAAAATTTTGCTGGCGCAGCGTCTACGTGAGATGTTTAATCCAGCAGTTGTAGTCACAGGAGGGAAAATAAAATTGTAGAAGGTTAAAAGTACTATCACATTTTTTGGATTTCTTTTATAAATATAACGATAAATAACTTCGATGTTTATTTAAAAGTTTATCGTTACAGTTTTGCTTAATTCGTCATTTCGTTATTAGTAAAATTGGCGTAAATAAATTCACGAGTGGATGTGGGCCCTTTTCGGAAAATTAAAGCTTGTATAGGTAAGTAAATGCATGTGTTGTACGTGTTTTTCAGAATATTTTACGTAGCTTTGTAATTCCCTCGCACATGCCGGTTTAACTCAGATAATGTAAAATTTCAAAAGCGGGATTTTCCAGCATTTGGCACAGAAATAAATTTTAATCCTATTTAATAAGTCCTGGCTATTTTAATAACGTATGTATTTATTTAGAATGTAATCGACGAGATTGCAGCTGAAATATCATTCGAGTTAAAAATGTCAAAACGAATTCGGAAAATACCGGATAAACAGTCCAAATTATTATGTGACTGAAATGTAAATATTTTTTCATTCCGGCATTATTCCGGACTCATCACTCCAAAAACTTTGAATTTTGCGGGTCGTTTAATGGCTAATTAGAATTCGCTTCTGTTCGCATGTGAATGTAACAGGTTGTGAGTTGTCGTTCAAAACGTTGTTGATGTCATGTTGTCATAGAGCTATTAATTACGTTGTAAGCTAACATTGTGCTTTAAGCTGATGAGTAGTAGAAGAGATATATCCTTCTGGAATTTTATATGGCTTTCGGAAAATTTTCGGAATTCGCTAAAAGCTTCGATAATAGAGATTTGTGTAATATTCTAAGTACCGACATTTGGTTTTTAGTGAAAATTCTTTCAACGGTAGGCAGGCAAAGGCAAAAATTTAAATTAAATTAAAAGCTTCTAAAAAATGCCAATTTTTCGGTGGGAGCTGCGGCGCCCTTTTAGTTTGCAAGCTTTTGCCGGAATTGTTAGCGGACTGGCTTTTTGTAATCCGGACGCCTTTATCAAGGCACATTCTTGATGTGTACGAGTGCGTAAATTGAAGACAATACAACTAGCGCATGTATGGGATCGTATAAGCTACTACGAAGTTCAAACTGTTCGCTTAGCTTTAAATAAATACGATAAACCTTTTTCATAAATATGTGTCAACCTAATTTTAGTAATTGATATGCATTCGAGTAAACATCTGGAAATATTTCAATAAAATCTATTGGAAAAGCATTACTTACTCTGCGAAGTCGTAAAACATAATATCAAACATTTGTCTTTCTAACAGCACCCGAGTTATGTAGGTACTCTGTTAAATATTTTCCGACAGATTTTTTATTTTGTAGGCACATATGTTTTTGGAACGTAAGCTTAATTTATTTTGATCACTTTATATAGGCTAAAGCGCATTTATTAAATTTACTACCGGCGGCGCTATTTAATTTCAACTTTTAATATTTATGTAAGTTGCGATAAGATAAAGATAGGTTTACTCTAAATAAATAGTTTTCCGGAGGAAGAAAATATAAACATCAATTACGGAACGTTCAGTCCTTAATAAAAAGTTCCTACCCGAGATTTATTAAGGTTTAATTAAGGCTTCCGATAATCGGAACTAAACGTAATAAAACGATTTTAATTTATAATACAACTTAAATTGGAATTTATTATCCGTACAACCTTATTTGTCAAGACTTTTCCTTCATAATTGTTAAAATAAACGACCTCTAGAAAATACAGGTAAGAAACTGTCTAAGATAAATTACTGAAATTTGTTTAAACTTGCTTCACGACGAGTGATACATGAAAAGCTTAATGACAGCGATACGTCAAAACTTTGTCGAATTTAAATAGGTATGTTCTTGAAATAATAAATAGGTAGAATGCCCTAGTTTGAGAATTGTTTCTTGAAAGAAAAAGTACTTTCGATTACGGTTTTACATTTACGTTATCAAACTAAATTATTTTTTTCGTAATTTTCTCAATGTCTTTTGATACCTAGTAATTAGAATATTGGATTTTTAGTTGTCGTATATTTAACTTAATATTACAAAGTTTACAAAGATTTTTCTGCCAGATTAATGTTTGGGTATTTTGTGAAGGTTCTTCTACCAGAATTATTTAAATTCTTTGACGGCGAATTTTTAGGATAACAATTAGACTAAGAGTTAATTATCCTTAAAGGATTCATAGCTATTAGTCTAAGGGAGTTCGTGTATAAATTCGAGCTCTATTGGTTTTTACATTTTTTGATATAATCAGCGAGCTTTCTCTTAATAAGGTTGCGCGTTAATTAAGAAATCCCTTCTGTCTCATTTAAATTTCTGCTGCGAGATGGATTTATTGAAGCAGCTTGCTTTTAAGTTGGCAAAGGACGAATGAGGCAGTTTGGGTTTAGAGTAAGGAGGATAGGTGTACAACTATACGCTAAACTAGAGAAGTGCATAGCGAGCAGGTGCGATTAATGAGTGTTTGTGCTTCCGTGATACGAATATAAACAACGTTTTAATAAACTTATTGAGGCGCTCCCTATTAATTGCATTGGGTTTCTTTTGAAGCTTTATGAATGTAATTATGATCGGCTCAATAAACTCTTCCTTAATTATATTAGGTGTTTACAACGCTTAACAAAGGATTTAAACAACTGTATTAAGAATTTCGGCACTTTGTCAAAATTCGCTATTAAAATAAGAAGTTTTCTGAAAATAATTTTGCTGGCGTTAAAAACTCCCTTCGACTTATTAAGTTTAATAAACATCCCCTTTGTGTTTGGGCTCTTGTGCGAAATCTTTATTTAGTGTTAAATTTTCGCATTTTTCAGTATCAATCAAAAAGAAAGTATGGATTAATAATTTACTGTTTGCACCCCGTACGAACCACACAGCTCGTCCGTTATGTTCGTCTGATGTTTATAACCCCTATAACATTTTAGTGGGTGTTTCAAATCAACCAGATGCTACCTCCTCAATTACATCGAAGTTTCTTTTTTCAAGTGAAAAATAAATATTTTTGAAGCTCGAAACTGATACAGCTGCACGCTGTTTTTGACAATATAAATAAATAGGTGTTAAATTTTCAAACGCCGTTTTAGAACAAACAGAGGAAGCTTGGTAAGGTACGTATAATTTTGTTTTTTCGCCGAAAGCTTTTCCATTTACAGCTTCTAACAGAAATTATAAAACGACCGTTCAAGCATTACATTGGAGGCAACTTCCAGCACATTCGTTTATTAATCAATTTTATTGCCAGCTATTTTAATTTATTGCTCGATGTTCGGGTACGTTGCATAGGAAACAAATGCATTTTGATACCAAAAAACGTTCTTAATCGCTTAAAAGCGTGTTTAAACGAAGTGAAAATACAACAGTAAATAGGGCGGGTAGTATTAAAACACGGCCTCGGTATTTTTGGGTTTAAATGATGTTGAAATTTTAACGCCTCTAAAAAAGACCTTGCTCTATCTTTTGTTTGGTTATTTATTTTTTTCGGGTGCTCACTGTTCGAAAAATGTATTGAAATACTATGAGTTGTAGTTTAAAATCTTAACTCGAGCAATAATTTAGGCAGAAAATGGTTCCAGAATTCAATTAAAAGTCGTTTCTATTAAAGAGTAAATGAATTAATTTTCTGTTTGGTTCTGCACAGTTTGAACACAATATAGACGGTATTTATGTAATTTTGGAGACAATCAAAGTTGGATCTTTTAGGGAAATGGCATTTACATTTTAGTACCTCCATCGAACGAAGTTTATTGTTCGGATGTATTCATCTTTATACCTGTTTGGTAGCTATTGCCGTAATAGTGGTGTATTGGTGGAATAGAAAGTCCGTGAATCTTCTATCAAACACGTCAAAGTAGCATCAGTAGGGCAATTTTCCGGTATGGTATATAAGATCCTCAGATGTTCTTGCATAAACGGATATTAAAGGGTCTAAACAACCGTATTCGTTTCTGATATAAGGCGAGGAAAAAGCCTCATAAGATCCACCCTTCCGTCTGAAGGGTATAAACCACCTTTAGGGGACGAAATCGTAAAATCGTCGCAGTGGACCCACTCACACGTAGTGACATAGGCACACCGAGATCGGAACGTGGGACCACATGTGATGTGTCATGTGCTACCCTCCATGTTGCAAAAATCCGAAGCGTAAATATTGATTACTCATACCAATCCGCACAGCTGTAATATACGCAGTGAACCACTTAAGAGTTTAATAAAACACGGAATTTATTACAGTCGTTCAGTATGTCTCGAAAAAAGACAATTTAAGCCAACTGACGAACGGTATAACCATTTTTTCACGAGATTTAGGGCTTTGAACTCCAAAACTGCCTATGTCGCTTGCAGAAGAATCCATTTTCGGTACTCTCGAACACTAATTTAATGGTAAATTGGTACCTGAAATAAATTCAAGACAATCCCCACCCTTACTTAATGTTTCCTGCAACTACCCCCGAAACATTTCCTGTAACATTGTTTTTATCTTATTTTTATTTTAAACCTGGCAATTTTACTACAAACATTTCCACCTGAAATTTGAGGTTTAAATGAGTTGAAATTTATCTTCGAAATGTGGTTTCGGCAGGCTTCAACGTAAATCCTTTAAAATTTTCTTTTGCTACAGCAAGGCAGTATTCTTGCTTATAACGTTACACCAAAGAATTATAAAAACTTAAAAAATGAACATGCATGTTTAGCAAGGAACACCAAAATTAATTAAATGGAACCGTAATTGCCTCTTTTACCACGTCCAAAAGAATAATCACCGTAATTTGTAAAATTTAACGCAGTTGTTTCTAAGGAAACAGAAAATCATGTCTTTTCAGAATTGTAAGTAGAAATCTAGCTGTTTTAACTTTTACAGCAGGGAAAATTTGTCCTAAATAAAATTGTGAAAAATTAGTTTAGCACGTTTAATAAATTTTCCACAATAACAAAGTATTGCCTGACAAAAAACAAAAATATTTTTAAACCAGACAAGTACGTTCACCGAGTTCACTTCAAAACAAATGTTAAATGAAAACAAATGTTGAATGAAAACACATTTGTCGAACATTAATGAAGCGTTTTTCTAGCTCACATTTCAAACACGGTGCTTTCTATTTTGTAGCTCGTAAATTTAGTATGTTAATTAATTTTTTCAACAGCCGATGTGTACTCAGTTAAAGTGGGCATTTTTAACAGCGAATATCTTTGCGATATTTAAAGCGAATAATCATAAAACCTTCAAACGTTGGAAGTTGAAAATCATCAAATTGAAGAGCTTTCATTTTTTTTGAGAAACCCTCAATGATATTAATATTATCAAATGCTTGTTCAAATTTCATTTTTATTCCCTTTGATGGGCTTGTACTATACTACTCTTATACTAGAGATTTCAATTTGAAATGAACTGAAAGCCACTACAACAAATATGTTTTGATGTTTATATTTTTTTGTTAATTTCCAAAGATTAACTAAAGCTCCCTAACAAGTTTAAATATCTCGGGTAAGTTCACAAATCAAAGTTAATCCGGAAAGAATCCCTCTATAAAGGGTTATCTCTACGGCAAAACGTTTGCTGTGCATTTTAAAATATCGCTTAAATGTGGTTTTAGTTTAAAATATGTTAAGAATCTTTAAAGGTTGGCGTGGATAAGTGCAATGCTGAAATAAAACGGTAATACGATCAGTTTATTCCTGCCGTCGACCGGAAAAGCATTTAAAGCTGAAAACGTAAACGCTCGACATATAGAGGCTTGGAGACACATTATTGCATACGTACTGAGTTTTGTGGCTTCACGGATGCACCGAACACAAATAGGTTTTTATCGCTTCGGAAACTTACTCGTGCTGAAAGTTATTTATTTGGTGAAATTCAGATATTTTAATGGATTCATAGCTTCAGTATAACTTTCTAATGTATTTCTACATTTTAATTTTTTTATGCCAAATACTAAAAAGGGGTATTTACAAGGAAATTCGTTAATGCTTGCGAGAATTTCTTTCTGTAATCGCATGGGTTTCACCATCTAACTCGGTTTAAATTACCTAAAAGTAGGTGCTGACTTTTCTGCAATTTCGACAATAATTTCAAATTTACTGAAAATATAAAAAGGGTTTCTGTCACTGCTCAGAAGATAATTCGCAGAGGTTGTAGGTATATGTTTCGTGATTTCTAAATATTGATTTCAACCTGAAGTATTTATGTATTCCAAGGGCGTTTTCAGACTGACTTACTAAGAAGAAAATGATTGTTTTTAATATTTAAAGAGCACGATTTTGAAAGCACTGTAAGAATTGCATTTTTTAAAGCACAAACATTTTAGTTTTATACTTTTGTTTAAATTATGTAGATACTGAAAATTTTTTACATATTTTTGGGTTTTCAAGGGTTATTGTTGATCAACCAGTTACCTAAATAAAGAAATGAGTTTCTCATATTCAAATCAGGTTTTATTTCTAGGTTAACACCTGAAAATTTTAACAATTTTAATTGAAATTTTGATATTTTAAGCTATAAAAGCTAACAGTTCTGCCTCAATATTCAAATTCCAAATTGCAAACGTTTCGCTTTGGTTAAGGGGCTTCATCAGCAGGAAAATGGGGGCACTAAACTAGCACGGTAACTCAACGTGTCAACCATGCCAGAGACGAAACTCTTGAGTTCTTCTGTATCAACAATGACACGGTCCCACCCCGGAAGACCTTTTAACACTGACAGTGACCGTGGAAGTCTTCGAATTCATTTAAAATTCTACATGTCCAATTCATTAATAATTAAATTAATCTAAAGGTTGAAAACTTACGTTTCACGGTGCACATTTTGAATCCCTACAAAAACAAAATTCTTACATAATTTTTTAGAAGAAATTCTAGGAAGTTCAAATTATAACTTGAATTTCTTGTTAAAGTTCGAAAAACAAACCTCAAAATCAGAAATAACTCAAAAGTAAGGATTTAATTTTAATCTTAAAAATATTAAAATTAAGAGTTTTCAGTTATTTTTTTATCTTCTTATGATTAAATTTTAGTTTTCAGTTATTTTTAATGGAAAAGCTGAATCTTAAAAATGAAATTCGCTCATTCAAAGTTGAAAATTCTACCTGAAAACTAAAATTTCGAGTTTGGAAATTAAAATTCTAAGTCAACTGGTCAACTGATTCTAAGTCAATCGGAATGTTAAATTTTAAAGCCAATTTCTGATTCTTTTTAGCGATATTTTAAGCTTACAATTCCAAACTAATTTTATTATACGTGCTTTGATAACAATTCTAAACGCCAAATTGAAATTTTATTTCTAGGTTGATTTCTGAAATTCAGGTTTTAAAGGAGGAATTCCTGATTTGATCATGAATTTTAAGCCACAGAACAGACATTCCTGTTTCTAAATTTCAAACTTTTGAGTTCCAAATTTCCAATTCTTTGTTTAATTTTCAGGAGGATATTTCTGAAAGGAGGTGCTCAACATTAAAAGACTTCAAACTCGTTCGAATCCAGAAATTCAACAAAATTTAACTTTAATTTAAAAAAATCAAAAGCTTAAAATGAAATTCAGGCTTATAAAGCTCAACTCTGTAGTTTGAAGATGGAGTTTCCAGTTTCAGATTGAGAATCTTAAGTCGCTGAATTTTGCCTAGCTGGATTAAAATAAATAAATTCAGAATTCCACACCTAATTTATAAATGGAAGTTAAAATGTGGCATTTTAAAAGCTTGTTCTTCTTCTTCTTCATCTTTTAAATACAAATAATACTGTTTTCTTCACGCTTCGAAGCTTAGGTAGATTCTGCTGATGATGTCATCCAGCTATCTGCCCATCGTTTGAGTGGTCTGCATGGTGACACATCCCAATCATAATCCATAAGCCATTTAGTCGTAGCGTGGTCTATGAGCAGGAATTTGTGTTACGGTGAGTAGGTTGCTAGCCCGGCTCACCAACCCTCCTCCTTTTTCCGGGCTTGGGACCGGCAAAGGCACCTTAAGCTACTTAATCCGCCCTCGGTTAAAAGCAAATTTTGAAATTCAAAATTAAAACTAAAAATTTCTATCATTTTGAAGGTGGAATTCTCGTTTTAAACTGAAATTTAAAACCTAAACCTAATCTTTAAGCTACAAAAATTAGTATTTCCTGAATTTCAGTTAATGGTTCATGGAAATATTTTCGAAAGGAAGAGTTAAACTTGGAAAAACTGAAAAGCTCAACACAAGATTTAATTTTAACCTTAAAAATGGAAAATCAGGAGCTAAAAAATGAATATTTTTTCTAGAAAATTCTGAAAATTAAAGAAGGAATTCTCAATTTCAACTGAATTTTGATCATGAAAACTGATACTTCCAACCTAAACCTAATATTTAATCTGCAAAAATTAGTATTTTCTAAAGGAAATGTTAAACTTGGAAAAACGAACCTCAAACTCGCCTCAAACTGCAAAGCTCAGCACAAAATTCAACTTTAATCTTAAAAATGGAAAATCGGGAGCTAAAAAATGATTTTTGTTTCTAGGTTAACAACTGAAAATTCTGAAAATTAGAGGAGGAATTCTCAATTTCAACTAAAATTTTAATCATGAAAACTGAAACTTTAAACTATAGAAATTAACATTTCTGCCTAAAAAGTTCTAAATTTCACGAGGATATTTCTGAAAGGAAGTATTAAACTTAAAAAAACGAACCTCAGCCACGTCCAAATTCAAAGACTCAACACAAATGAAATTCGTTTTCTAAAGCTAAACTTTGGCTGAAAACTGATTTTAAGTTTGCAAATTGAAAATCCAAGTTCCTGAAGCAAACATTTTGCACTTTAATGTTATGATATAAAATTTCAGAAATAATTTCTGATTTTTCATAATTTGATTAAAAAAATTGAATTCACAATTCCAAACCAAATTCATATGTGTAGTGCGAACTTTACATATCAAATGTAGCATTTCAAGATCAATTCTGAACTGATTTCTAACATCTGAAAATTGTAGCTTTTAAGGTGGTGGAATTTTCATTGTAAATTTCTGACATGTTTTTTGGGTTTTCAGTGGTTATTAATCAGCCATTTAGGTACCTAAATAACGAATTGAATTTCCCTGATTGAAATCAGGTTAGCGAATTAGGCAAATCTAAAATAATCCGCACTAAAAGTTGTTTGCAGAAAGCAGATTTTAATATTCTATGTCAATAGAAGTGTATGAAACGCTAGTATGTATTTCAGTAGTGGTATAAATGTTAAAATGTAACCGAACTGAAATACACATGAATGTGAACACAGAGCTTATTCGCTTGTTAATAAGCACACACACACTCTGCAAAAATTTCGAGCATTTTAACGGATCCAGTTACACAATTAACTGAAATAATTCCACGAGAGACTAATGAAAAGACTAATTTTTCTTCTATTATGGTCGATTTCTCTGTGGAAAAGAAATTCAGCCGGGAACGCGACGCGAAACTTGAAAGCGTTTATTATTTAACACGATACAAATAAAACGTTGCTTTCGGTAAAAGCGTGTGTATTTCATGAGGCAAAGAAAAACGCACGTCAACGGCCAATATTAATAGAGGATTTAACTTATCTGAACGCAATAAATTAAAATGTTTCTCGTTCAAAGAATAATATATTGCGATAGTTTCCTACGCTGGAAAGTTTGTTGTCCCGTGATCCAAGCCACGATCACCGTGTTTTCAGCTGTCATTAGTATTAACTTTTCCATGAACTGAGCACACAACAGATAATCGAAAGTTTTTGCCATCTTCTTAGGGTTAAAAATCTGAAGTTAAACTTGGCTCTAAGCGTTTTTTTTAAAGTGGAAAAGCGCATCAGACGCACAAATATCTTGACCCAGCAGCAGATACGGCATCCAATATACTGTTAAGTACAAATCGTAAACACGCCGAAACCATTTCTTTGAATCGTGCTCAGTATAGAGACCCTACGGTTTTCAAATTGCACTTCCTTTAACCTAAAGAACATCCTACAGAATTAAGGAATTGGAAAAGCTTATCGCAATGTTTCCTTAAATTATTATTGCCGTCGTAAGACCATCTTTTTTATATCATTTCCCGATTTTTCCAGGCACAAAAATGTTGTTGCCCCGATGGCATTATTACGTTTATTATTACTTGTGTCGCTGAAAATACGTTTTCAGTAGTTGTCATAATAATAGGATATCTAAAACCTTCTTTTTAAGCTCCTCTGAAAGCGGTATTGTACTTTGCAGGAAACAATAGATTCAAAGCTTTCTATATAAAAGTAACACGAGAAAGAACGTTTTGTCCACAGCTTCAGTATCAAACTGTTTAGCATTTTTACTTCATTGTAATACTAGTTCTAACTACTAAAACAAATCAAAAGCAATAAATCACCAAGCGCAAATGATGAAGCTATAATAAATCCTTGTGACTGAATTTCAAATGAAAATCTCATTTTACTTTTAAATTTAATAAATTTCCTAGTAGCACCCTAAGAAAAACTAACAAACTATATTTTAACTGTAAAAGTAAATAGGCAAATTCTAGCCAATCTTAGATTTACGTAAGGGAAAAGTTATTGTCAAGGGTCATAATTATGCAAATCAACTTTCTTCCTCAATTTGAATTCAGATAAATGAATTTACATATTTCAAGAATAAAAATACCTGTGAGCGTCAAAATCTTCAATCACATGAAGAATTCCCTACGCGACTCAGTATTGGGGTAGTCGACGTAGCTTTATGTTTTAACAAGTTATTTTCGTTATACGGAAATGTAGAATACATTATTGGTTCCCACTAATTCTAGCGCAAATTCCATTTAATTCGACTGGAAAGTAATACATATTTTTTGATTACTTAAGGCAAAAAATTACAAATTTTGGAACTTTACACCAGAAATTTTCTTGGTGGTAGAAAAACCGTAGCAAAATTTGACCTAAAAATTCCAGTTGTATATTTAGTGTTTACATAAATCTGCTTTCCTGTAATAAAATATTCGAGTAAACAAAGGATAGAACAGCTTACCTGCTTTAAAAGTGGCATTTTCATATATTTTCCGGTTTGAACTGTCCGCATAGGTAATGCATATTTTAGAGTTCTGTACCAATTTTTGGTTAACTAACGAACTGAGCATTTATGACTGACCTACTCGTATTAACAAATCGGTTAGTTGACCCTGATCAACAAATACTATATTTGTCACTTCTGACAAATCGTGTTGTTCCAATTTCCCAAATCAAATTAAAAATAATAATTTGACGTTTATGGTTGACATTTTTTAGTTTAGTTATTAGCATAAAGCTTTTGGGTAAAATGAAGAAAAAATTGATTTGAATTTCAGTTTGCTACAGCTTTAAATATTAACAAGAAAAATCATACCCGAAAAGAGCACGCTTTAAGATTTAAGCATCTTCTGAAATCCCTGATAATCTTTCTAATAAAAGCTAGAAATGTTTAAATTTCATCGTGAGAGGCAGACATATGATTATTGCACAGATTTTAACAAGCTTAATCAATTCAAATAAATTTTATATAATAACTCTCAGCTTTAATTGTAATTTAATATGAATTTCTAATAATAAATTAAATAAAACGGTTTAATTTATGTAATCCATTGAACGTTATAATGCGCTTAAAGCAATAATTGTCGGTATAAATTTGTTTAAATAGCAAACGTTTAGTTAAATTAAATTAAATGAAGCCAACTAAAATTTAAAATTCTAGGAACTTATATAAATATTTTCGAATGAAGCCGTCTGTTAGTATTAAATTATTTAAAACATATTGGAATTTAATTTTTTAAAACTATTAACGAAGATAACTCGGTGAAAACGTGGTTTCGGCGTGGGAAATTTTTAATAGGAAATAGGTTTTCCATGTTTATATATTTTTCAGTGTCATTTAAATGTTTATATAGCCTTTTTGTTGCAGCGAAACATGTTTTTCTACTTTATCGTAGTCGTTCTGTTTCAATAATTTAAAAAAATCTAATCGCAAGCTGAATAAACACGCTGTTTGTAAAAAATTCATTTTTCATTAATAGAACAACACAAACGT
Source organism: Melanotus villosus (assembly GCA_963082815.1). NCBI lineage: Eukaryota > Metazoa > Arthropoda > Insecta > Coleoptera > Elateridae > Melanotus > Melanotus villosus. Next base: position 35,974,985 of record OY720427.1, on the reverse strand, counting down.
TGTATTGGATTAAATAAAAGTGCACAGGAAAAATAAATGATTTTCGTTTTGAAGCTGACACTGCAATTCTTAATTGTTCTCATGTGTTCTTTCATTAAACTCGATTAAAGTGGTAGCAGTTGAAAGCGTTTTCAGCGTCCTTTATTCAGGTTAAATTTATACTTGTTCTAAAATTACCTTATTTGACTTGAATTCCAACAGAGATGAAAAATTCGTTAAAAGATATCATATTTAATAAAAGAAATTCGATTGTTGCCTGAAATGAGATCGGTGACTTTCTCAACAAATTGAAGCTTTTTAATTTTCTTTCATTTTCCTTACATGTTAACAAAAAACGGAGCTACACTAATTTAAATCTGTTTCTTTGTTTGATAATTATTATTATTCAAAACCACTACTTCTGTTATGATTTACAATGAAAAATTATGAGCTCGCCACATAAATAAAGCTTTATTTAGTATTGAAACAGTTACTGGGAAGGTGAATTTTACCAAAACAACTGAAATTTGTTCCTTGCGTCGTGACAAAAGTAAAATAAAAAAAAATAAATAATACAATATTGTATTTCTCTGTATGAATACTTAGTTCGCACCTTACTATTTCATAGTTTAATGAAACGTTGCATTTCCCTCTTTTTACGGTGGTAATGAGTTTTTTTCCATTAATTACTCATGAATACTCAGCGCATATGTGCTGTAATTAAAGTTAGTGCCCATCTGGTGCTCGGAAACAGAAATTAATTTGTTTTGGAACCGTTTATACTACCCGTGTTTAATTGAAAATAATTTTACAAGAAAATTTATTTTTCTAAAGCAATTGCCGACTTTGTAAGTCGTAACTGTTTCGCTTTTAACCGTTTATTTTAACCACTAATGCTTAAAACCGCTTTTAAATAGTTCAACGTTTTAATCTAAAGTTTCATGTGCAGAACTCATAATATTTCGTTTGGAAAATCGATTATAATCATGCAAAAATGTTGATGTTTGTAGATAATTAAAAAATAAAGCTTTTTTCACTTGCCGACTGGAACTGTTACGGTATTAAATCAAAAGCCGTTTTAATGATTAAATTCGTGTAGAAACTTTTAGGAATATTAAACCATTCCATTTTAAACGTAATAACCTTTAATTAAGAATTATAGTTCCAGTAAATAAATTGCGACTATTATAAAAATCGATGGCTTTATTGCTTCTACAATGAATATGCATCAAATATAAAGCTCCGAACGCAAATGAAAATGCAGACTCAGAAACGGTAAATTTATTTCAAGTTTCATATATAGCTTTATTGACTGAACTACGGAGAATTACAGAAGTACGACTTCGATGTCCAATAAAGTTTTCTTAAAGTGTAATTTATTTCATTGAAAAGCAACTTCCTATAATTTTAGGTAGTTGAACTATGACATCAAAATGGCTTTTTTAAAATAAATGTAATTTAATAAAAATATAAAGCGTCGTAAATTGAATTCTTTTGCCTGCAAATATAAGCCTGTAACATGACGTTGACAGACAGTTAAAAGCGTTAATTTAATTACGTATTCAGTACTTTACTGCTTTATTACGAAGCCGCTGACTGCGTTGGCTTTTAGATCTTTTACATATTAAAGTCAGAGTTGGACTAATTAAACATTTGTCTGAATAAACAATTAGATTTGTTCAATATATATTAATGCCATTCTTTCGAACTAAGACGCTTCCATCTATTCTGAGCACCTCAATTTTAACATATTCAACGTTCTTAGATGAAAATTTCTACCTAAAACTTTAAAAGAAGTTTTATTTTTCAGTGCGCAGTTTGCTTTTCATTCTTTATCAGCGCAAATTTGCTGCTAATTTTACTAATTAATACCTAGCTTAACACTTTCATTTTAAAATCCTTGGTTTGAAGTTTTCAAATATCATTTTATACTCTGCCAACAGTTGCTAAAATATAAATTTAATTAGTGGTGTTAAAACACTGAACCTAATTTTTATTTCAGCAACTGGTGACGAAATACCCAAAAACTAAGTATAAACTGTTAAACTCACCACAACAAACCTGCAAAAAATATTTGGAGTATCAAGTATCACTATTAAAACTAACGAATGTAAATACAGTGTGTCTCGAGTCTCACGAGTACGGAGGTAAATTTATTATGGCATTATTATTATCCGAAATTCAAATAAAGTAGTTTCAACAAAGACTGAATGATAAAAAAATTATTAAAATATCACAAACGTTATCTTGTTATAGCATTTCCGATAAAACCGGAAGTAATTTTACTTGTATCATATAGGGCTCTTTTTCTCTTTCTAACGATATCAACTAATCTGTATTTTATTTAATAAGTTAATCTTTACACCTCTCATATTTAGAAAATATAGATGTTTCGTTTTCATTGTTTTATCTTTAAATAAACAATGTCTGCACATTACGAAAGAGGTGAACGAAGAAGAAGTAGACATAGAAATAGCTGGACAATACATATGAATATCTGGGGGTACTGATTAGCAAAGCTGGAAAAATATACCAAGAATTTAAAAACAGGTTAAATAAAGGAAATAGAATATACTATCAAATAAACAGTAAAAAAGAGCTAATAAGAAAGTATCTTTACTATACAAAACCATATAAGCTCCAACGCTGATATATGCAGCCGAAACATGGGTGTTAATAGACAAACAGAAATCTAAGGTAATATCTAAGGCGCATAGCAGGCAAGACACAGAGGGATAGAGTACGAAATAGAAACGTACGTGAGTAACTACATTTTACGCCAATGGTAGAGAACATGAAAGGGAAACAACTACAGTGATATGGCCATCTAATCCGCATGAACATATGAACAACGAACGATACCTGAACAAGACCTTTGAGATCAGATGTGAAGGAAAAAGGGCTAGGAAAAACCTAGAATCAAATGGGAAGACAACATCCAAGAAACAACCAGAGACAGTTACGGACCCTAGTTAGGGACTGACGAACTAGCCAAACTCGGAGCCATGGAAACATGCTTAGGACCGGAACCCTTTTTGGGTATCACAAGGAAACATGTCAACGGCTCTTAGCGAATGGGCCTTCGAGACATCTAAGAAAAAATGGGAGGAAAGGAACAGAAGCTGTCGACAGGCTAAAGACCACATAGCAGGATTTGACTTGCAAAAGTCAACTTGGCTACTGGCAAAAAGCCGAAGACCCTTAAATCTTTTGATAAGGATCCTGACAGGCCACTGTAAATTAAAAAGACACCTATCTTTGATAGGAGTAGAGCAGAACCCCGAATACCCCGAGATGTGGAAGGGCTGAGGAGTCATCCTTTTACTACTTGGAAGAATGTGAAGCATATGGGCGATTAAGGTTCAAAAGCTTCAGAAGGAAGAGTTGCACTCCTTGGCGTGGTCTGATATCCTAATTTTTATTAGAAAATCTAGGAAGTTCACAGAGAGAGATGAGGCAAGCGAGATAGAAGGTGGTAAGAGTGACTGAGGGGATAGCTAGGGGTTGGCAAAAAGGGCCTATAGAGGTCTACTTGCTAGACTTAGGTCTCCCCACAATTACTGCAAGTACTACTGGGGACAGAAAGAAATATAAACAGTGGCTCAAATACCCAACACCGTGAGGTATAATGGGAAGAAGAGAAAGAAGAAGAAGATCAGTAATGCGCAGAGATAGCGTTTTATAGTTTAATAATGCGTTTACAGCTGTCATTAAATTTATGTACAGTGAATTATTTATTAATTTATTATTGACATTTTAATCTACGATTTGATAACAATAAAAGGTTTCAGCTCCATTCAAGTGTTGAATATGTTGACATGGTTCTGCTCTATGTAGAATATAAAAATCCGGAACCCGTGGTTCAGTACGGTAGCCACCGCGTCCATTTGATTTGACTCTAGGTTTTTTCTTGTGGGTTTCAGTAGTTGATAATACCGAATCAACTAACCTGAATAATCTACAACAAAGTTTGTAAAACCCACAAACTGAACGGAATGTGGCTAGCTACTTTGTACAGTTATCAAAATTTTTTAACAGATTTAAAGCCCATAATTTCAGCATTTTAATCAGGTATCTATAAAATAATTGTGGTTAAAAAGCCAATTTGGATATTTGAATATGATTTTTTCTCAAAAGATTTTCCACTTTCCAGTTTTTCCTTCAGAAATTTTCTTAGTTTTCTTAACGTTCATTGTTTTCACAGACTTAAAAATATAAAAGCAAATATCCAACATTTTTATTTCAAAATTTTAGATTTTAGGCCTTATTTCATTATTTTTTGGTATAACTAAAACAAGAAAAGCTTAAATACTCATAAACTTTACGGAATGTGACCAATTACGTTGAAAAGTTTGAACACTAACGTAACAAAAATTAAAAATAAAATAAATGCACGTTTTATGGTATTACAATTGATTCCGGTTTTATAGGTAATTCTACGTTAAAATATTTTACTAATTTTTCTAACTTACATATGTTAAAACTACTTTTTTCTATTTCGAATAAAAAAGTCATAAACTTCTCAGTACTCGTGGCGGGACATACTGTATTTACATTTGTTAGTTTTAGCAGTTTACAACCAGAACGAAGAATTTGATAACTTTACTACTTCTGCGGAAATGCTATAATAAGATAAGTTTTGCTGTATTTTAGTAATGTTCTTATCATTCAACTTTTGTTAAACTATTTTACAAATTTCGTATAACAAACAAGTTATAAAACTGTCCTAATATTCGTGGAACACACTGCATTTACATTCGTTAGTTTTAATAGTTTTTACAACAAAAATCAGAAAATTAATAACTTCTTCCGGTTTTACCGGATTTTCCATGTTAAAAAAAGTTTTTCCATAATTTAGTGATTTTTCTAGCTTTTGTCAAAACTATATTTTGTACTTTAAATAACAAGTTATAGGCTTCTTAAGACACACTACACTATATTTAGATTCATCAGTTTTAATAGTTTACAAGAACGAGAAATTTAACTATTTCTGGTTTAACTGGATTTTCTATGGTAAAATAAATTTTTTGATAGTTTAGTGATTTTCCTGCAATTCAATTAAAACTATTTGTTTGTATGTGATAAGTTTGTTTCAGTATTCCTGGGACACACTGTATATTCCTGTTCGTAAAGAGAATTGGAAGTAATACATACGCTTTAATATTTATCTTGAGTGATGGCTTGTCTCCGTTACTTTCATATTTGAATTTTACTTTTCGTGGCAATAAAGCAGGCAATAAAATTGATATAAGCGAAGAGTGCTACAGTTTACTACTTTCGCATATAAATTATCAGACAAGTTGATTCTTGAGTAATGGTAGTATATCAAAATATCGTAAAAGTTTAGTAACGAAATGCCCACTAAAATTTAGCATTTCGGTCCGATGTCGAGCGTCGATATTACGACAGTGGCAAATGACGGTGTATTTGCAGCAGTGCATTCGAATCAATTCAGGAATAAGTAAAGTGTCATTCAACTATTTTCTATTTGAATTTCAAGAGCCTTCAATAGGAAGTGTCTCCGAGTGCTAAACACGGATTTTAAATTTAAATTCATTATTTCCCTACAGAAAATCCGTGGTATCGCTGAATTTGTTCCAAAAACGATTACAAAAATTTCATTGGAAAATTAAATCCTTCAGGATACGCTCGTACTTCAGATTTTTTATTTTCTGTGTTTTTAAAGCGTTTTTGATAAATCTGGGTGTTTAAAATTTTTCTGAATTGGGTTGCACTTAGACAGATTAAGAAGACTGTTTTATTGAAAAATTACACGTGGAAAATAAATGATAAAAAGTTCAAAGTAATATAACTTTATAGTCCGAGATAACTTGTTTAGATTAGTTTTATGGTGTTGTTGTCAAGCAATCTTTAGCATCCTTTAATGCTTTTCGAATTTTTCGTATCAGCACTGGGAAAATCCGGAAAATTCGACTCCAAATTTTTTCCTTTCGATTGATGTTGAGTTGAATCCGATGAATGTAGGAATGGAAATTAGAAATTATGGTTGTGATTTGATTTTGCAATGTTCTTCGAGGATACATTTTTATTCATTGGATATTTTGCTACAATTGAATTCTGCCTTATGCTATAAACTTGTCGTAAAACAAATACAGCACTAAAATTTACGACTTTATGTGATTTGGGGCCATAAATTCAATTTATCCAGTGTAAATCGAGATGAGTTCTGACAGGAGTAGCATCAAGCAATCTCGGTGACTACACTAAGTAGGAAACAGTGTTCAGTGCAGGAACAGTGCCAATCAAATGCATTCTACTGGCCACTACATGCGCCGTGCACAAACAAGCTTTATTAGACCACAACAATGTTACATCGGCGTTCTCGGTTACTGCGGTCAAACACCGTTTGCTCGTTTGACCTTTGATAACCAGAGCGTGGATCTTAAAGTTCAATAAATACCCATTACTTCTATCATTTACATCAAAAATTTTTAAGCTATTTAAAGCCAATTATTCCAAAATTTAAACATCTATTAATAAAACTATTTTAGTTAAAAGCCAATTTTGAATGTATTTTTTGTAAGAAAAAGAAACATTTTTCTTAATTTTTTTTAAATCAGCATAATTACTTTAAGTTTCTTATAAGACAATTTCCGATTTTTTATCAGAAGCTTTTTCATTTTCTATTTTTTCCTTCGCAAATTTTCTTACGTTTCTTCATTTTCGTTGTTTCCACAGACATAATAAGCAAACAATTCCCACGTTAAACAAACATCCAAATGTTTTTACACTTTTTGCTTATGTTAAAATATGACTATACATTTTTAAAATTTAATTTTCGATTTTAGGTCATATTTAATTATTTTTCGATGTAACCAAAAGCCGCGTATAATTTAAATAATACGTGTGGAAATGCAAATAGTCCAGGAAGTTTTGTTACTTGTAAATTATTTACATCAAAATTTATTAACATACTTAAAGCCAATAATTCCAGCATTTTAGTCATTTATTTATAAAATTATTGTGCTTAAAAAACAATATTCTATGCTTTAAGCAACAAAATATACATTTTAAAAATCACGGGTCAGTCAAATGATTTTAAGTTTCTTGTAAGAAATTTTGTAATTTTTTATTAAAAGCTTTTCCATTTTCCAGTTTTTCCTTCACAAAATATCTTACGTTTCTTGACATTCAATGTTTTCACAGACCTAAATACCTATAAAGAAGGAAACGATTCTCACGTTAAACAAACATGCAACATTTTTTACAGTTTCTGCTCTTGTATTTTAAAATTCTTAATAACCCGATTTTTCATTTTTTTAAATTAGCATTTTGGATTTTAGGTCATATTTCATTATTTTTGGTAGCATATAATTAAAATAATATGTGTGGAGCCCAGACTGTTCAAGGAAGTTTTGTAACTTTCAACTTATTTACAGCAAAAATTGTTATTAAAACTCATACTTCTAACATTTTAGTTACTTATTTACAAACTAATTGTGGTTAAAATATCAATTTTGATTGTTTTCCGAATGAAAATATACTTTTTAAAAATCACAAGTCAACAAAACTATTTTAAGTTTCTTACAAAAAAATTCCCGATGCTTTATCAAAAGCTTTTCCATTTTCCAGTTTTCCCTTCACAATATTTCTGGTGTTTTTTACTTCATTTTTTTACAGAGCTAAAAATAAAACAGCAAACGTTAAACAACCATTCCAACATTTTTTTACAGTTCCTATTCTTTTATTTAAACATTTTTAATAACCAGACTCCATTTTTTAATTTACAGCTTTCAATAAATTTTCGATTATAGGTCGCATTTCATTATTTTTCGGTATAACCAAATCCGCATCTAATTTAAATAATATGCGTGAAATGCATAAACGGACCAGGGTGTTCAAGAAAGTTTTGCAACTTTCAGCTTATTTACATCCAGAATTTTTAATCTATTTAAAGCCAATAATTCCAGCATTCTAGCCACTTATTTACAAAATAATCGTGGTTAAAAAACCAACGTTGCTTGGCGGGCAAAACCTTCTATGTGCTAAAAACAAAATTTTCAAGGACGAGCAAAAAACGCTTTGTAATGCTCGTAATATTATTTTGAAAATTATTTCTAATAATTTGTATATACCATTTAGCACGTAGGAGGTTTTACCAAACATTGCAGAAAGGCCAAAATAATCGAAATAGACAAAAACCTTATTTCAGAACAAAATGACACATAGCAGGTTTTGCCCGCCAAGCGACGATATGAAAACATCTGGGGTTAGAAAAATTATTTTAAGTTTCTTATAAGAAAGTTTCTAATTTGAAGCTTTTTCATTTACCAGTTTTCTTATCTCAACTATTCTGAGTACTTGTGGAACACACTGTATTTACATTCGTTAGTTTTTTACAGCAAGAACAAGAAATGCAGTCACTTTACTATTTCCGGTTTTACCCGAAATTCCATGTCAAAATAAGTTTTTGATAACTTAGTAATTTTCCTATCATATTTTGTACTTCAAATAACAAAGTTCTAAGATTCTCAGGACACACTGTATTTACATTCGTTAGTTTTAATAGTTCACAGCAAGAACCAGAATTTTTATAATTTTATTATTTCCGGTTTTACCGGAAATTCTATATTAAAATAAGTTTCTTGATATTTTAGTAATTTTCCTATCATTCAGCTCTTGTTAAAACTGCTTTTTTTGTATTTTAAATAACAAAATTCTAAGATTCTCAGGCGCTCAGGCCACATTGTATTTACATTCGTTAGTTTTAATAGTTTACAGCAAGAAGGAGAAATTTAGTAACTACTATTTCCGGCTTTAGATTTTCGATATTTTGGTGATTTTTCTAGAATTCAAATTTTGTTAAAGCTATTTATGTGAATGTTGCGTTATAAGCTTGTTTTAGTATTCGTGGGTCACACTGTATAGTCGCATATAATTTAAATAACATGGTGTGGAAATACATACAAAACAAACAATTTTTTGAAAGGAAATAAAATATACCTTTTAAAATATCACAGGTTAACAAAATTAGTTTACGTTTCTTATACAAAAATTTCAGATTTTACCAAAGATTTTTCCATTTTCAGTTTTACTTTCACAAATTTTCTATCATTCCTTAACTTTCAATGTTTTCGCAGACTTAAAAGTAAAGAAGCAAACGATTCCCGTGTTAAACAAACATCCCATTTTTTTGGCAGTTTTTGCCCTTTTATTTTAAAATACTTCATAACCCAGCTTTCCATTTTCCTAATTTAGAATTATCGGTTTTAGGTGAAATTTCATTATTTTTAGTATACCCAAACCCATACAATTTAAATGATATGTGTGGAAACGCACACATCGCCCAGGGTGTTCAAGGAAGTTTTGTAACTTTCGACTTAACAATTCACAGTATTTCGCACATATTGAGTTGATCAAGCGAACAAGGTAGTGGATACTTAGTTTGAATTATTGATTTTGGACATATTACATTAAATTAAGGTGCTAAGGGACTCACAGAACATTCCAAGGGTTGCCTTTATCTTTGTGTCCTTTGCAGTTTCAGAGTTTGAGTAATCGGGATAAGAACTTTAGGGCTTCAAATTTGTTGCAGTCGTAAAATTACATAAAGGATTAACAGAAATCATCCAACGCAAAAATTTATTTCATTATTTATTACTTCCAAGATATTTTTAGACAAATATGTAGCGTGTTTATAAAGGAAGTTGCCTTTATTTTTGTATGGCATAAAAAATATGTTGGTTATTTCTGAAAATTAAGGAAAATAAGGACGAATGAAGGATTTTCCTGACAAATGAATGTCATTAAAACTTGTGCCGTTTTAATTTGTGGAAATAGGTTAAAAAATATGTAACATTTGTTTGAAATTTAAATATATTCTTTAAAATTACAAAGCGTCCGAATTAAAATTTTTCGTTCAATTTATTCCTTTGTTCGCGAATACATACCGGGAGAGACGCACATATCCGAACGCGTAAGCCCAATGATGCCCTTTTATGCCCAGCTATTTTCTCGAGATTCATTTACATATATGTCGCTTTATCACACGATCCTATTTCGTTTTCTCATTATGTTATATAGGAAGTATCACCTATCTTGTCCTATATCTCCTTTCGATTTACTCACTCTCGTTTTCGTATGTCATTCCCGGGATGTTTTTGGTTTAGGTGTAGACGCTCCAGGTGTAAATTAGCGTAGTACTAAACAAAGAGATCTCATCAAGGGGTAGGTTTTACTAATTCCTGTATAAACAGCTTTAACAGACGACACAAACTTTTCAAGTAATATTGGACTACGGTTGCGTCGAGAAAGGAAAGTGTTTTTCACGTTCTTCTAATGAATTTTTAATTTTGGCGTATAACTGCTCTTTATTAACCTAAGGTAATTTTTTACTAGCCTTAATGCGTTTTTAACTTCTTTGAAATTTTGTGCCTTTTTGTTTTATATAATTGATTGATGACAAAGATAAATAACCGAACAAAATTCGTCGTGCATGGTAATCTGGGTTTAATTGTGATTGATAACGGATTCACTTTTGATTCAGGTTTAATTATATTTATGTATAGAACCATTAATAAGACAAATCTATTTTTAACACATTTTACGTTTCGGTATTTAAATGTCGCGAGCTTATATTGTTCTACCAGGTAATTTTTATTTTTTCTTTTGAAATTGAATTCCGGATAAAACAAGATAATTATGCCTTGTTATAAGCAACGAGCATCGCAATTTTATTCTTCAAGTAAATATTAGTTGAATTAAAAATCCACAATTTAATTCAACGGGGATGTTTTTGAGCACGTACGAACTTAAATTTTTTTATTTTTTAATTTGCTGATGAGTATCGGCGATTACCGTTCCGTGTTGGTTTTTATTATGTACGATTATCTGAAACATCCACGTCCTGTGTAATACGGAAACATTTTTGACATAAAAGGGATGTGTAATGCATTCGGAATGAAATTGATTCGCAACGTTTGAAATTTCCGATTCGAATATCTGCTGTTGTTGTAATTTAGTTTAAATTGCTAAAATCAATCAAGGAAAACTACATCAAACCTGATAGTTTCCACCAATTGGAATTTTTTAGTAAATTCAAAAAGTAGCTTCATCGAGTTCATTTATTTTTTAAGTTCAACGTTTGGTAATGATGGCTTACTGACAATTAATTAATAGTAACTAATCGCGATCTTGGGAGCAATGAGCTGTACAGAATTACACTTCCAGCAAAGTAATGAAGTAGTAATTTAATTAGATTTTTTTCTGAGCAAACTGTAGCTGTTTTCGTGACTTCTTAATTATGTTTTCATATTTTTTCAATCGATTTTAAACATTTTGACTTCATTATTTTTAATTAAAATATTCTTAAAGATTTAATCGGAGGTTGTTTCTCTCTGTGATGCAAAATATTGCCGTTGCTTTTCAGCTTTAAATTTTTACTTGAAAAATCGTTCAGTCGTTATTTACCCAAACGAATGCCAAATATGTACATGCCTAAATTACTTTTCGAGTAATTCTGTTAGAAACTAATTACTCTTTCAGTGCAAAATTGTCAATCATACCCTTTGAGATAGCACATGTAGTAGTAATTAATTATCCTGTTAATTATCTCTGCAGGTATTTACATATTGTTTTATGTAATGGGTTGATTTTTTGATTATCCGAATTACAATTTAATTTTTCTAAAAACGTAAATTTAAGGATATTTTACACAAATTACGTCGTTTGTAGCTCATTTTCATAACTGCGTATTTAAGTTTGCTGAAATTTCTGAGGTGAAGATTCTGTAAACGGGTTCCAAATTAATAGATACTTTTTATTATGTTAAAATAATGAATCCTCTAACTTAGATATTTTATAAAGACGTAGATAATTAAAAAAGGGTTAATAAATTGAAAGATTAAAATCGCCACCGCGTAATTCTCGGATACGGCGGCATATTTAAAAATCAAAAATTGAGTTTTTAATTTGTAATTAACACCGTAATAAGGGAAAAGGCTTTATTTTGGCATATAGCTACGTTCATTTTCCTAACTTTAATATATTTTTAATTGTTTTACACAAAAAGGCTTTTGATCTTAATGGCCCTCGGGTGTTAAGAAAAGCTTCGGAGTAATAAGTATTTAATAGTTCTGTTTTAAACGAAAAATTTAAACTCATTCATTAATGCTGTAATAAGACAGGAGCCTTTGAATATTTTTCCTGTTTAAATCGTGGAAAAGTTTCAAAGCACTTTCTAGCAACAGCCGTCTAGGAAACAAATGTTTGGAAATAATTTTTACTCGCACCTTAATAAATGTGGGTCCATTTCTTCCCTGCGACTTTTACTATTAGTTTTCAGACTAATAAAACCGAGGTTTCTGTAACTATAAACAGTGTTTATACATGATTTAGAATCCGATTCGTCTGGACTCGAAAAATATAAACGTTTATGAAGAAAAATTATGCGAAGTAAATAAAAATGATTTAATGTGTCTACGGTGTTGATTACAATAGAAAATACAACTTTTTTAACCATAGTTCTAGTTCATGCACATCGAAATTGCCAGATTTGTTTTTGTTGTTTTCCGTAGATAAAAGAGGATTGTTTTCATTATTGGAACTTTTGAAATATTGGCTTATTTTCGGAAATCGTTAATGTGTCCGCGCTTCGTTTTGTAAAACAAACTAACAGTGTCATCCGCGGTATTCGTTTTATTATCTAAATTATGATAACCAAATGTTGAAACAAGTGATATACAAATTTATACAGGATATTCACGTCACATTCTTTTAACATAGCGTATCATCCTGGCGTTTACAACCTTACGCACATTATTAAGTCGTCACTCTGTTTTTTAATTAAGCGTGACGCTTTTATTGCTTTTCACAACTACTCCTTAAAACGTTGTGGGTGAAATACATACCTCTTGGTGTAAGCTTAACTAATTTCGGTCGTGTTTTACGTGTTCGTGTAAAACACTTTTCAACGAATACAGTTTTACCGAATAATAAAGTATAAACTAGTTACAATGTACCACAAAGTAACAATCTAGTTTGAATTTACTGTCGAATCGGAGTTTTTTTTAGTTTGTACCGAGCTACAAAATGTCATCACATGCATTATTGGAATTAGCTTTCCAAGTTAATCTGAAGCGCTTGTAATACTGATAGATGGTAATGGGTTATATATGACAGTTCATCATTCCCTATAACACCCTCTATATTTACTTCTCATTATGTTATGTACACCTACATTTGGGCCAATAATAATATTATTCACTCTGATGACATTTAGAAGGGCAAAAAATTCCAAAGGGTTTTCTTTATAAATGTTAGAGGATTTAAATCATTTCATTGTTGTTTGTCTCGAATTACAATAAAATGCGCAGTTAGTAGAAAAAGCTTTCTATTTTCAGGAAATGCAGGACATTTTCCGTATATGGTGTATTATCTAAAAATACTTTAACAACAAATAATGCGAAATAACAAAGCCTTATTGCTCGATTATGCTGAATGTGTTCTAAAGCTAAGGAAAAATAAGGTGATTGATTATTGGGTATTTTTATAGATTTTCTTATTTTCCTGTGAATATTCATTGCATTATGACTAGCTTTAAAATACGCCTCAATACTTGAGTCTTTTTTAGCAAAAGTAACGTGCAGTGCTCTGTTTTTGGGTGTTATTTATTGATGATAAGATGATAACGATAACATCTTTAGCAGAATCGATATTTGTTTAAAGGTACAACAGTAAATTTGTGTTAGGGTTTTTTTAAATATAAACATTTGCTTTTCAGATTACTAAGTTTAGAATTTATTGTTTTATTCTTACATTTTAGTTTGTATTTATTTTTAATATTTAATGGGTAGCAGAATAAGTTTTAGAACTTTCTATTCGTTTTAAACAAAAACAGACTTTAAACCTGTTTATATATAAAGTGAGATTATGTGCTATATTGTGAATATTCCTGATAATAATTGGTCTAAAAAATTTAGGAGAATTTTTAGAATTTTCAAAGAAAGGTTTCGGCATTGGCATTTTAAGAGCGTACATTTTTCTAAAAGCACGTTTGCTTAAACCAATTTACAAAATTTTCCCGTGATATTAAGCTAAACTAGGCTTGGATATGGTTAAAGCAAAAGGGGCTTGATTTTTGGGTCTAGAAAAGAATGCGGTATTATCGATATAAACTAGCGATTGAATCTTTTCGGAGTGCTTTTTCTTGTAGAGTGTGGTGCTATGGCCTAATAAGGTAAGAAATAACCCATACCATTACGAGGAATGTGTGTGGGTCGGTATGTTTAACTTCAATTTGAAATTAGTGGCCGAAATTTATTTGATCTACATATTATTTGATCTTGGGAATGATGTTTTCGCGAGTTCAAAGTATTTCTCTGGTATCAAAATATACACAAAACCGAGGGTGCACACGCGAAATAACGTTTGACCGAGCGAAAATTTCAAACTGCTTCCGTGTCGAGTGAGGCGCAAATCAAACGAAATAGCGGTAGCTTAGGACGTTATCCCTATAAAACTCTTTTTCATTAGATCTATTAAACCGTGATTATTTGACTTCATAGAGGCCTATTAAGGGGGAGAGTGTCGAGTACGAAGGACCCCTTACTTATTTTAGAGGATAGGTAAAAGGGAGGCAGCAGCGCCGTTAAGGAGACAAGGTATCAGGCAGGCAGACGACAGTAACTTCTAGGACAGCGACCAAGTCCCTCCCGGAAAAGGATGCTGAGTTATGCGCCACGGAGCCCGGGCAGGAAATGAAAGAGGCTATGTGAGATAAATGAGCCTAACGCTCTCCACAATGGCTGCCACCGCCAACTTAACTTTCATTAAAACTTTGTTATAAGATTTAAATTGTAACATCAAGGTGTAGTTAAAATTCCTACTTCCAAACAGGCTATAGAGCTGTCTAGATTCCTAAATAAATACGCTACTGATAACGCTAATTTGTTGCCTTGCATTTTCTTCTTATACATTCGCCTGACCTTATTTTACATTCTCTGTATTAACGTAAAAATTTTATAAGGGACCTTAAACGTAAATCGTTTCGATGTGCTTTAACGGTTTGATTAAAATTTTCTTGGGTTATTCAAAAACTTAAATAGGATGGGAGTTTAAAATGGATTATCTTGAAGAGCTCTATGGCATGATTTTTCTTAAATTATTCCGAGGGATTACGTTCAAAATAAATTTAAACCCCTACCCTTGCCGAAAATATTATTTCTTTCGCATTAATTACTTGACTGACATTTAAGACCAGAGATAAAAAAGATAAAACCTAACAAAAGATGAGTTAACATTTATTACAAAATACCACCACCAGTAAATTTGCGTTGTTATTCTTAATAAAAATTACTTTCAAATTAAATTTAACCTAAAATATTATTTTTGTCTATTAATTACTCGGCGGATGTTGAAGTCCAGAGATCAAAAAGGTAAAACCCAACTAAATATTAATAAATAATAATAAATAATAAAAATTATTTTCAGAATAAATCCAGCCGAAAATATTATTCTTTTCTCATTGATTACCAACTTACGTTTAAGTTCAGAGATAAACAAGGTAAAACCTAGCAAAAAAATGGATTAATATTTTTTAATAAGTACCACCATCATTAAACTGAGGTAGTATTCATAAAAATTGCTTTCAAAATAAATTTATCCAAAAATATTATTTCTTTCTGTAAATTACTCGACTGATGCTTAGGTCCATAGATCAAAAAGGTAAAACCTAACAAAAGATGGGTTGATATTATTTATTAATAGGTACCACCACCATTCAATTTGTTCTATTTTTATTAACATTTACGTTCAAAGTAAATTTAGCTGAACATATTGTTTCTTCTCATTGATTACTCCACTGACTCCAGAGATCAACAAGGTAAGACCCAACAAAAGACCACCACCATTAAATTTGAGCTAGTATTAATAAAAATTGCTTTCAGAATAAATTTAGCCGAAAATATTATGTTTCTCTCATTAATCGCTCGAGTAATATTTTAAAGTCCACAGAAAAATAGGTAAAACTTGGCAAAAAATGTGAACTATTCATAATAAAGATTATTCCAAAATAAATTTATCCGAAAATATTGTTTATTTTCATTGATTGAATATATTTAGCTGAGAATATATTTTTTCATTGATTATTCGACTGATAAACAAGGTAAAAACTAACAAAAGATGGGTTTTTAATAAGTACTACCACCATTACATTTGAGATATTCTTCTTCTTCTTCTTCTTCTTCTTCTTTTCTAGCTTGATAATCCTAAGTGGGTTTTAGCTTGCTCAACTACTTCTTTATTAATTTTTTTTTTCTATTATACCATTTGAGGCTTACCATTAAATTACCGTAAACTACCACTACAACTACCTACCATTAAATTTAGCTATTTTTAATAAAAAAAAAACTTAGCTGAAAATACTATTTCTTTCTATTAATTACTAGACTGATGTTAAAGTCCAGAGATAAAATAAGCAAAACCCAACAAATAAATAATATGTTAATATTCTGAATAAGCACCACCACTATTAAATTTGAAGTGAAAATAAATTTAGTGGCAAATAGTATTCATTTCCCCTTAATCACTCGAGTGAAGCTAAGTCCAGAGGTAAAAAAACCTAACAAATTGATTAATATTGATTAAATTTGAGCTATTATTACCTACATAAAAATCATTATAATTTCTTGATACTTCTAACACTGAATTACAATTAAAATTAGAACCGGAATGCGTACCGAATTTTATCAAAAGTTGAAGCAAAATTGACTACTCAAATAAATCATTCAATAGGAAGGTCCCAATTTTTTCATTAAATATTTATAACTCCGTTTTAAATAATGCAGATACGCCAAACAAATTTAAAAAAATATATATTTAAATATATGGCTTTTAATGTAAACCTTCGGATTTATATACATATATTTATGCCAAATTAGCTATTTCTGTATAAATTTGGTTTACATTTCCTTTGCGAGATATGTTTGAAAATACGACACGATTATTCACATTTAAAAATCCCACTTAAATTACGTTTTGTGAGTATTTATAGCAGCCACACTTTGTACATAGTTTATCTCAATAGAAATATTAACTCAGATTCACCTCACTGTCAACTCGGGTATAATTTTCATAGTTTTGGATAAAGAGTTGTATAAAAGACAGTAACCGCGGAGATGTCCTGTTTTATTAAATATAATGTAGAAAGGCGTTTACACTTCTAACCGTTTATACCTACTGGTCTTATTTTTTATTAAAAGAAATGTTTCTGAAATCCTCACATCGTCTCTTGTTTTAAGAAAATCTTACCTACAAGGATTTATTGTCCTACACATAACTAAAGCACGGACCGATTTTAATGTAATTCACAATTTACAACTGATTTATGATGTTTCTCGATTTCATCGAAATTTGCTGAGTATCTGAAATTTTTATGGGAATCGAAAGGGAAAAAATATTTCTATTCAATAACGTCAGAGAAAGCAGCTCCATTTTTTATGAAAATTGAAAACGATCTTTAAATTTATTTAATAATTTATTGGCTGCGTTTCTGCTGAAGAGTAAAGGGAATCTTTGTAATTTTATGGTGGTGAACTACTAAGCCACCTTCAGTCGCAACCGACGTGATGTTAAGGATGGATGCTGATAAATGACGTAGGGGAGTCGAATGAAGTAGTGAGCAAGAACGCTGCAACCTTAACTACCCCTATATTCACTTTACTGATATTGCGTTTGATTTCAGGGGGGAAAAACATCCACACCAATTACTATTAAAAATTTCAAACAAAACCCACTGAAAAATAATAAAAATCAGACAAGAAGGGATATTCCATTATGCGCCCTTTGCAGTTTATTTTTTTGCAATTATTTCATACTTTTGTCAAAAACTCGATTTTGGAACATTTTTCTCCACACACAAAGATGTTGCGCTTCTAATGTAATTAAGGACTGAACATTTTCAGCTTTACAGTGAATGATAAACGGAAAGTGTACGTTAAGGGTTTTTTTTATATAGTAAAATGTTTACATACATCCCCGAGTGTTGGCGTAGGAATTAAGTCGATTTTAGTTAAACTTTTGCAAACATTTAAATGACATTAGTGCATTAAGAGGAGATTAGTTACTAATGTGTTTAAATACCAGGAGTTAAACAGTTGTTGATTTGCACTTCAAACTTCCACGTTAACAGAATTTTGCAGGTGAATATAAATAAATTAGGGCCCAACACTAGCTGCGTTACTGGTATTCTAAATTAGTTCTAAGCACGTTTGATTTCTGTAATTTATAATTAATTGAACTTGAACACTACTATCGATTTACCCGTATATGTAGCTCAAGTAAATTAACGTGTAAAGTCATAGAGTTCTCCAGTTGTTCGTGATAAGAATTAGGATTTACTTGGTGGTTTTGAAAAGTAAATACGTTTGCGAAAAGCAAGGCGTAATTCGTAGACAGTCTTTTTGCTTTAAAGAAATGTATGACCGCCTAGATGCGGGTTTGCTTACGCTGGAGTGTCGAAAACAGCTGAGTAAATCCTTATTATTTATCCAAAGGGGTTGGTAAATAAAAAGGGTTTCGATAATCCGGCTGAAAACAATTCGCAGGACAATACGGTTCCCTCTTTAAATTTTGTTTATAATTTTCTTCGTTTTTCGAGAAGGCGAGCTAAGAATTTCCGTTTAATGGCTGCTTCGACTAATGCCATTAGTCTTGTTATCCATTAAGCCAATAAATTAGAGGAACCTGTCTATCACCGATTGTTTTGCTGTAAGCACCTTTTCGTGCGGAATTTCATATATCCAGGAAGTGTAGGTAGAGGAAGTTCGTATTTGTGCGTAGGCACTTAGGAGCGGGTTTGAGGCATTCGAGGCCCTCAAAGTCGTTTGTAGTTAGTGCCTTTGGTTTCTATCGTCACAATAAATATGGCGTTCAGGAAGTTAGCGACGCAGACATATTGTAGTAGAATTGTTAATGATTGTTTTCCACCGCAACCAACCGCATCCAACTTGCAAATTATTATTCTCAGACCAGAATTGAGAAACGAATTCATCTCGGCAATTGCCTCCTGTTTGAAGTTACTCCACTTACGAAGTAATCTTATCAAGACAAGTGCCAAATGAAGTTACCGTACCTGTTCATTTGTTACCGTTTCCTTCATGACATGATACAATTTCTCAACAGCCAGTTACAAAATAAATCTAGAAAGAATAGTATTTAAATAATTGTTAAAAATACTATAGGCAGATCAGATTTGCTAATCCTATGCCTATCCTACCGTAAAAACAGAGCAAAGAAGAAAACAAAGGGTCCGCAGTAATTTATTATCTTCCGTTTTCGTCAAGATTGACACGATTTAGTTTAACCTCAATTGTGCACGAAAGCTAATCAATCCTTACCAATAAGTAGGTACACATCACGATGTTTCAACAATAGCAGTTAACAAATTATTCATTATAACAACTTAGAATGTCATTCACATACTACTAACTGAATTACTTATACCGGTTCATTTTACTCCAGGAACTTCGATTTACCCCTTCTTATTTGTTTTAGTTACCAATTAAATTTATTTATTCATTTACTGCCACCAAAATAGGCAACAGTATACATGACATATATAATCTAAGTAAAATATAATGCCCCAAAAAAAGTGGTAAATATTTGTAAATATACATTAACAAATATTTACTTAAATTACCGTGAAATAGTTTAAAACAAGTTCAAATTAGACTATAACTGGTAACAAATATACGAACATCATAGTTTACCATTAAAATTTATTAGAAAAGGACAGCAGGGTACTTCTCTCTTTACATTTTTCAAACGATACAAACTCTTTGCCTTAAATAACAAGCAAAGTAAACTAAACTTGGTATATAAGGTCATTATGTTTCGCATTTAAATTTATTAGAAAATGAGGGAAATTAAAGGTACGTCTCTCTCTCTCTCTCCCTCTCTACATTTCTTTAATCTTATATTTTCAGTAGAACTTGTGCTGGTGCGGTGAAGTATACTGTAATGAAGTGATGTTATGAAATGCATCGTGGAAAATAACAACGAGCGTTAACATGACGTGTTATCTAGGGATGGAATGAAGGCATCCAAGTATACGAGATACACGTTCGGACGTGCTGTGTAATCCATCGGAATGACATTCTTAAATATTCACGGTAGAGCTGGATTGCACAGCTCGGCACGTCAATATATCGACGGAATGGCGAAAATACATAGATTTGTTCCAAAACAGGTGTGCGTGGGAGCTGACTTCTTATATAAAAGGATTTAGTTAGCGCTGATCATGGTTGCCGTGGAAGAATCATGTTGTGAAGAATGTCCTTTGTGTTATAAGTGTTCTTCTCTACGATTAATGTAATGTTTGAGCCTTACTAATGATTTCAATTTATATTATTCATTTTAATGCTTTTTTTGTTTAAAGACTAATTTGAATTATTTTAAATATTTGTTTGTTAAATTTGCTTGCTCTTGTAAACAGTCTATTGTAAGTTTGCAGTAACGTATTTTTTATTGTATTATTTATAACTTATTCTTACTAATTGCTATGTGATTGTATAATTTTCGTCTTAAACGGAACACGAAACTTTGAGTCACAAAAATTCAAAAGGAAGAACTGTTTGGAATAAATTTGTGATGAATGATCATGATCAACGAGCATCACCTTAGCCTATTTGAAGTTGTATGCAATATTGAAGAAATTAAGGTTATCATGAACCTCGTAACAAATGTTTAGATTATGGTTTAGGTTCAGGTTAGCATTGAAAGTGAATACTAACAGGTAATATAAATGTTTCTATATTTTATTG
Source organism: Melanotus villosus (assembly GCA_963082815.1). Lineage (NCBI taxonomy): Eukaryota > Metazoa > Arthropoda > Insecta > Coleoptera > Elateridae > Melanotus > Melanotus villosus. Next base: position 35,954,226 of record OY720427.1, on the reverse strand, counting down.
GTTGGATTTAAGGATTTAAGAAAACTCAATATGCAGATGCTATAACCGTTTGGGTTTCCAACTTCAAATTTACGAATTTATTATGTAGAATAGAAGTATAGTTTCGTTTTAAATATGTAACTAGATACTTGAAATGTCACACTTTTCTATCGTCATTTTATTTGTGTTCACCAGAGATTTTTGTGTATAAATTTGCTATTACAAAATTATAAAAATTAATCTTCTTCGATTTGTATAAAATTTATTTAATTCCAAACCATGTGAAAATTGATATGTCATGAGTCATGAGTGTTGATTACTAAATCATAATGAATCCGGAGTTATATTTTATTATTATTAACATTATTATTATTGAAAATTTTCAGTTTATTTATTATGAAAGTCCTACGTACTTCATTACAGAATTTTTGTACATTGTATTGTATCATTTGTTATCGATTTAAAAATAGAAAAATTCCATATTTTTTACTGCAATGTAGTCTAAAATAACTAAAATCTCAAATACGGTAAACGGACTAGGAAGGCTTCGAATCAGTTTTACAGCAGTTAGAATTTGGTGTCTTGATTAAATTAAGGTTTTTCTTCTGTAATGTATGTAAAATACTTTAAAACGTTCCTAACTAATTTAACTAATGAAATAATAGTAAAACATCACTGTGCAAGGTCAAATTAAAACAAAACTGGAAAGAAGTAGGTACTTGTATAAAAAATGAAAACTTTAAGTGTGGCAAACGGTATATTTTTTATTTAAATTGGTTTCCTATCAACGAAGCTAAACTACTCAATTCGATAACAAAACATAAATTGCAAATTAAAACATAAGATTGTGATGCGTATTTATTGCGTAGAGAATGCACTTCTTTGTTTATAATGAACGCTTGTTTTTATTTAAATATTAATTGCAATTTCAAATATTTACGCCTAATGTCCAATTTGTATGTTTAAAGGTTTCACTATTCATCCTATCGAGCTGAAGGTGCGATTGTTATTGTTTCTGGTATTACGGATTGTTGCAAGAGAAAACCTGGGGGTATATGTATATTTTAACAGCTTTGTTTTTGGAATACTGGCACTAAAAGTTAGATAAAAAGATTATACAATCATCATCATACCTGTGATATATAGTTAGTCCTAGAAAATTACCTTTTCATAATGGTATTGCTTACTTTCAAAAATGGTTGGAGGCTTCCACAGAACATTCCAGAGTAGTATGAAATACATTTTCACAAACAAACAAACTGCCACAAAATCGTATATCCTAGCAATAGCATTATACTGGGTTAAGTTAGAAAAATCCAAAAAATTTAAAAATTCGTTTTGAGTTATATTCAAATTACAAGGAACATTTGTTTAAATTAGGGCAAATTTATAGATTTATATATTATCATACCTATTGAAATTATTTAGGTGGATTTTGTTCACCAGAGATCAAATTATCATCAAGTATTAACTATACGAATAAAAGCTTGAACGAATGTTTCGGAAAGAAGATGTAAAATGCGTATCTGACGATGTTATTTCCAATATCCTTAAATCCTTATGACAGTTCGGCTGCGATCACGATTTCGAAAAGTTTAGCTTTCATACTCTGTTCAATATGTAATATCAAAAGTTACACCGAGTATATCAGCAATATTAGGTCCGTCGGTGATGAAATAAATGCTATTGATTTAAGGGAAGTCTGTACGGGGCGTATGATTGAAGTGTGAATTTCACAGGGTGGAGGTGTTATTATTAATGTTCATAAGATATTATCTACGACAGGATAATATTGTCCGCTAATTGACATGGCATGGGAGAGTAGCTGTAGTGTGAATGTAGTCATGTAAGCGCCAGCGAGGGATTATATTGTTTCATAGTTACACAGAACACTTATGATAGGAATCACTTTCGGGGTACTTACGTAGATTATACGATAACAGGTGTATACAAGTCTTGTTGCCGAAAATATCTTGCAAAGAACAAGGTGTTCTTTTTTTAAAGAAAATTTCCGGAAGTTTAATAATTTCCTCTAGCAGGCACGATAGCTACTGCAGGCGTTTACAAACAAAGTAAACCATACCGAATATGCAAACAGCTATCCTTCAATACTGGTGGTTTGAATTTGGAATTCTACGGCAGTTTCTCTGAGAAAACGCAGCGCATATACGAGTACGTAAGCTTTTGCTTATCTTGTGCATTCCGTGTGCAAGAATGCAGTTTATGAAAGCATACCAACTACAGACATACCCTCACGTAACGTCGGAAAGATTAAATTAGCGGTCAGTACAGACGTTAATAGCAATGATCGAGATTGTAATTAGTGCTGTGTAATGCGGACTTTGCGATGCTGTTTGAAATCTCGTCACGCCGGAGTAATCTGCAGCCCTCCGTGACTACAGATTACTACCTATACGTGATCACACTGTGTCAAATACAATGTATCTGCACCTATTCTCGTCCAGCCCCTTTCCATTTTCAATAATAATGCGCTTAGGTGATCTTCAATGTTAATCCCCTTTATTCATTAATAAAGTTAGTAACAAAATCTTTCGATCGCTTTTAAGTTTTTTAATTTATTAACTTGATTTCTTGATCGCATTTACGGTTTGCTCCCGAACGCGTTAACAATGTTTTAACGTTAAAAGAAAGAAAAGCCGGTCACGGCGAGCGGTACTATTTGTTCAAAAGAATTAAATTACTGCAAAAGCTTCATCGATTTGGACAAATGACGATGCGTGTTCGTACGTGTTAAGAGCATTAGGGCCAATTTTAACCAAATTATTAACGCTTGCACATTACCGAATCGATTCTAACGAATGTTAGCGACCCGCGAACATTCTATGATTGGTTCAAGTTGGCTACACGGAATTTTAACAGGTATTTCGCTGTAGATCCACTTTGGTGGATTGTACTTTGATATACTCTCTGATGAAAGCTTTAGTGGATTACAGCTGTTCGAGTAGTTGGTACACTTCACTTAGATAGGTTTTCGTATTAAATAATTCAGTTTTCGACTTCTAGAAAATGCTTAACCCAAACATTGTTCCGCACATCTCAACTAACTTTTAGTGAATTTTCCTACTTTATTTGAAATATACCGAATCATATCTGTCAATCAGTTTACACACTGAAATCCTGAATAATTCAAAAGTGTTGTTTATTACACGATGGTTATTTTGGGTAAAAGTGAAGCGAAGCTCGTTCAAAGAATAAATTTGATATCTAAATTTAAATGCCAAGTATTAAATTTTCGACGATTCAAAAGTATATAATGACTTCTTTGTAGTAAATGAGTTCTAATTTAATATAATTAATCAAGATGTATCTTGACGCTGTCTCGTTAATTAATTTTTCTTTAATTATATACTGATTCCCTTACCTAATTTTGTAATAAACGCTCTTAAGTGCGTTTATATTAAACTTTCTAAATATAAATTTTTAGAACACGTAGCTCGGCTTCTTGCAACGTTAATTTGTGTTTCACTAATTTTATTTTAGCCGTACTTGGTTATTCTCTTCCCTTTTTCTCTGGTATTTTTATATTTAAGCATTTTTATAATTACACTTCACCGTGTCTTTTTAATATCCCATTTAAAATTTTCTTTTTTAATTTTCATATATCTTTCTGCTTCCGTTTTAACTTTGCATATTTCGGTATCTATTTAGTTGCATAACAATCAAGCATTTTTTAAGTTCATTAAAATTATTCATAATTTCATTCTAACCCCTGCTTCTGTTAGATACGTAAAAGTAAACTTTCCAAAAGTAAATTGCATGAAATACGGATTATTTGTTTCAGCAGAAACTTGTTTGAGACTATAAATTTTCCGGGGAAGATTTAAGTGTGGGAGAATAGATCGGATATGAATGTGCAGGGTGAATTCCTGCCAACCTAATATCTTGCATACCATCAGAAAAAATTTTGACAACCAATATAACAATGAAAACTAAAAGCTTTTACATGCATTATATGCTACGAACTTGAACTTGATTAATGATAAACAGTTGAAATAGATTGTTGTTCTAGAATAGCACAATCTTTTACCTTGCCACATTTAAAAATATTTTCCTGAAAGAAGCAAATAGTAGAAAAAATAGTCTTCGAGTTAAATTCTCTAGGTTAAAACAGTCCTAGAATAATTCCAGGTTACGCTATAATTATAGATCGTAGGAATTTCGATAGGTACAGGATAATAATTAAATGTTTGTGTACACAAACGTGCCTATGGTTATTGCCGTTTGAACATCCAATGTAAATGAGGAAAGATCTAACGATTATTTATTAACAGTTCAGTGATTATGGCTTTCAGCATGTTAATTCCACATACGATAGAAAGCTAGGAAATCAAATTTAATTGTACCTACCTAATATTTAACATTTCGCCTAAAAAGACTTAATTTTTTTTGTTTAGTTTTAAATGATCGATGTGTGATACGTTAACAATTGAATATTAATAATTATAATAATTTCTTGTCTTTTTTCTGAAACAAACTAGTCAAAAAATAACGATTTTTACTTTTTTCGCACCACAAATTTCAATTTATTAATATTATTGAATTGAAGTATTTTGCTTCAGCAGAATAATTTACAGCGCATTTTCAAATAGATTCCTGCATTTACTTCCGAAAAAGTAAATTCCTTCGACTTGAGGTACGTGATATATAACAGTTTTATTCACGAAACGGAACGAGTGAAGAAATGCCCTTTAAAATATTTATGTTGCAAACAGATTGGAATATATCCGAGTTTCGTGTCACATCGAAACATTTTAAATGCATTTTGGGTTTATTCTTTTATGCCAGTCTATAAAGGGCCGATATGGCATTCCTTACATATTTATTTTGTATTTCCGTGTATTCGAAACCCTATTTAAATGTATTTCAATCTATGAGTTACCAAATAACCCAAGAAATTCTATGAAAATCTAAAATACAATTCCTCGGAAATTTGTTAAATGTGTGTTTCAGTTAATTCGTCCTTTAAGAAAGAAAATTTTCTGAAAGATTGATTTGGTTTGCTTTTATTAGATTCAAATAATTAGCTACAGAAGAAACCTGAAATCTTTAGATTGCTTCTGTTATTTCCTCGTTTAAAATTATTTAGACGGTTAAAGGGATTGTATTTTCGCGTGTTGATTTTTGTAGTAATTACGAATTTTTCTTCCGAGAGGGAACGTATAATTTTTTTCCTCTCGGTTAGAAACAAATTGGCCCATACTTTTACTTGTAGCTATCGATTTTTCTTCGGATCCTATAAAATGTCCTATTCTTGACATTTCATGAATATGGGGGTCGTTAAATACGCTTGATACTACGCCTTCTATCCTTTCTTTTTACCTCTTTTACCCTCATCCATCTTCATGAAGGCTACAGTTATTTTCCGACTAATGCTTGAATACCGTTTTGTTTATGGTTTTTACGTTTGACAGTAAATATCAGGGTTATTAATACACCTAATTTAGATATGATTGAAGTTACTCAATTTAAAAAATCGGGAGAATTACTGCTGAATATGGAAATTTTCAATTAAAACGCCAGGGGTTTTTGTTTGTAGTATTGTATATTCAGAATTTAGTTTTGATTGACAGGTTAGTTGCACAATGACTCAATGACATACGAAACGCGTCAAGTAAAATCAATCATTTTGTGTACGTGACAAATTTGTGCCTCTTCTGCAGAATAACCCACAGTCGTTTTATATGTGGTTTACGGTCGAACAAATAATTTGTGTTGGTTATTTTCACCAACTACTAACGCTTCTATTTATTTCTTTTTCGAAATGAATTTACTTATGTAATATTACTCGAGCATGAACTGTAAACGGAGAAAGCTCTGAATTTAAACTCTTCTTTATCTTCAATTGAAGTGCAACATCTAGAAACTATTATAAAAATACGTACAGCTTCACCGGGGAATATTCTCTTTGAATGTTGTAATTACATCTTCAGACTTTTACAAGGAAGTATGCTTCCGCCAAGTTAAACTTTCATCTTGGTCTTGTTATTTAGTCGATACCACCCTGAGACGTTAAATAATTCTTTGAATTAACCACTCTATAGGAGCACAAAGACCTAAAACTTTCTTTGTAATTCAAAATTTAAAAAATAACCACACCACGCTGTAAAAACACTACAAAAATAATTGCATTTTCTCTTTACTAAGTCCTTAGAAAATGAGGAAGAATGACGAAAGGGTTCTGAACGGAAATTTAGTTTCGAGTGTGTATTTATTGAGTGGTTATTTATAAAATTGTCCTACTTAAATTTTATAAATTCAGCGAGAAGGTATTAGTTTAGCAGCTCTACAAGAACATCTCGGATATCTTCTAAAAACCACTACCGCTTTAGAGCGCTTAACAAAGTATGTTACGACGATACTAATCCTTCTACAGTAAAGGAAGCTGACAATTTTCTGATACAAGGAAGTTTACCTTTTTGTACTACCGGAGGTCTGTAGACATTAAGACCGTCTCGTCTAGATATTTGAGAGTGAGGAACTAACTTATCTACAACAAAGATCATTTGATGTAACCATTTAGGATGGAAAATGACTTCAGTTGAAGCTATCAGCGAGGTTTTGTTTTCAAAATCTGGTATCTAAATTTGTCTCGGCTTTATTACAAATACTGGCACGGGGGTTATTTTAGTTTTATCAGAAATTTTAATATTTAAAAAAATGAAGCTGACGATATTCGGATTCTCTAACTAAAGTTAGACTTACTAGCATTTTTTTTAAGTTGGAACAACTAATTTTTACCAGAAATTCATTACCGCGGTAAAACAAATATTTATTTTTGTATAGTCAATGGTAAACGGTCATTTTACTATGTAGAAAATAGTAAAGTAATGTGGCATTTTACTCGTTAGCAACCTTTACTCATTAGCAACACTTTACTCATTAGCAACCACTTCATTACTTAGCAACACAGTCTGTTTGTTTACTTGTTACTATGTACGTGTTGTAGTTGCTATGTTTCCGTACAAACATAACCTTGATAAATTTGTTTAGAAAATTAGTTTCCTTCGAACTTTTAGTACTTACACAAAAAAATAGCGTATTCAACGCGTAAGAAAAGTGGTTTTATAGCTCGTGGAATTGTAATTCACTCGCTAACGCTCGTGAATCAAACATTTTCCACTCGCTAGAAAACTGCCACTTTTCTTTACTTGTAGAATAATCTACTATAATTCATTTAATCCGTTATATAACTACAAAAAAATAATAAGCAAGTGCGATATTTTACTCAAAGTAATATTAAAACGTTCTTGCTAGAGAAATTAATTTCGACTTAATTATTTTTTCTTGTAATTCCAAAATCAACACGTTGTAATTTTAACCGACACTGTTAAGAAATTAATTTAGATAATGAGCTTGTTCAAAATTAAATACAACCCTTATAATAATTTAACATAACATGTAATAAATATTTAAAAATAAACTGAACGAAGGAGGATCCTGTAATAAAACTGGGAAGCTTGAGCTTCGTTAATTTCTGTGTGTAATTTATAAGGTATTTAGTTGAATGAAAGAGCAAGAGACTAAGCAGATAAATGGATTCATAGTTCGAAAGGGCAGGTAGATTGTAATCCCCTTAACTTTTTAATTGTCTTCGGATCGATCTACAATAAAGCTTATGTATGTTTAGTGACTTTATGTAGTAAAGATGCTTAACTTCGACTTTTAACTTCGTGAAATATTGAATTTTGTCAGAACTTGCAGGGATATTTTTCTCTGTATAAATTTCCCAAAAAGCTTTTAATTTATAAAAATTATTGTACAAAATATCATGAAAAAGGTATCAAATTTTTCTTTGGTATATTAAGTGAGAGATAACCTTTGATCAGAGAATCGTGTATTCGGGATATCATAAACACAATTTGAGAATTGGTTTCAAGAGATATATATTTAAAGAAAATGTATCGTGTTGTCCCAGAGGTGTTTATATATGAATAAATTTACTTTCAATTGTATGGTTGCCAAAACGTTATCTTGTTCGGTTGTAAGCTGGTGGTTTATATCGTTCTCATATTTGTAATCGGTTGTTGAGTGCTTTTGGTTTATTTTGGTGGATTATTTACTTAAACGCTTAGTTACATTTGCGTATATCTGCCAATTATAATTCCATTTGTCTCGAAATCATACCTTATATAATTAGAACGTAATTCCTTAGCCTGCGATTAAATTCGGAATATTAAGTTAGCGTAGCTCCGTGCAATGTGTTAGCAATCATATTTGAAACGTAAGGGCGTTTTAACTTCTTTGTCAATCCTGATCAAGATAAAAATGTCCTTCATGACCGACGACAACCTTCATTTGTTGGAGTAAGAATATAAATGAAATGCAGCCGGTAGTGTGGACAGAACCCGGAAAGATTGCTAGCAGCAGTACAAATAGGTCTCTAGGCTATTCTGGAAGCTCTCGCACCCATTCTGCTTTATTCGCTGTCTTCCTTCTGACAGACATAGATGTTTACGGTTGTCTTTGGGTTTAATTGTATTATCCGTCAAGCATCCTCGATCTCGCAAGGGTGTTTCGCGTTTAATCCTAACTCATATACATCTCTGTCAATTCACGTATGCATACGTTTGACTGAGCACACCGGTAACAACGCATTTATTACAATAAACTTAACCGATTACACGGCTTTGTGCCATGTAAGTAGTCTTCCAAAATTTCCTCCGAAATCTACTTTGAAATGTTAATTCCATTTTGTATAACCCTGAACAAAGTTAAACTTTAATAAGATTATAAAGCGTATTACTGCGATCAGTTTGGTCATCCATAGAAAAGCCTGTCTTAATTTCAACATCTCCGCTGTTGATTTTACAACAACCAAGTAATTATGAAACTTTTCCAGTACAATGCTAACAACTGATAACAAACTTCTGCTTTAAAAATCTAGAAATAAGAACGTAGATTGGCGATTTCAAGATTTAATTATTAAACTGGCGTTGAAGAATGTTTACCGAATTTTTTAGTTAAACGAATAAACAATTACTATTTCAGTTGCGCTTTATGTTTATTTACACTGCAACTGGAGGGCCTAATTTTATTATTCCGCTTTTATTCATTAAACTTAATTGAATCCGAATACAACGCGGAATAAAGGACATTTAAAGAAAACTCATTCCATAGTTAAACAGATTCTGAATAGTTCCTACATCCGAATCTCTTTATAATGGTGCTCTTTACTTTAAGATCCATAACAAAAGTTCCAGCTTATTATATAACACAAAATATAAAATTTATGATATAACAATTATTATTACCCCACACAACCCTAATCTTTCAAATTTTCTCACTTTTTGTGAGGGGTTTTGGTCTACTCTGTCGTGGTAGAGAGGTGCCGCGTTAACGTAGCAATCGGGCCACCTATCCCAGCACTGACCGGGGACAGCGATGCTTAACTTTCCTGATCGTGCGGGGCCTATTATAACAATATAAATTATATAAATACTGCATTGACAAATGAGTTCATATCATTTAACTAACTATACCTTGCTTCGTACCTAATATAGATTGTCCTGTATACAAGTTCGTAAGTAACAAGGAACAATATGAATCAGTGGAAAATGTCTGATACAAACGTATAAAATTACACATTCCGTATTCGATGAACTGATAAAAACAATAACACAATATTGCTCGCAATATTTGGGCGACATTGCGAACCGACTGAATATAAACGGCAGTACAAGTCAGTCTTTGCTTTTTTACAGAAATTGTAAAATGGTGATTTGAAACGTGTCACGACATATAAATTTCCTAAGGTAGTAGGTAAAATAAAACCGTATTTCACGAGATATTGAATGAGTTACGTAAGAAAGGATGTGGTTGAAGGCATATATTTAATTTGATAGAAAATACTGCTGAAATTGGAACTTCAAGCTAATGAATATAATATAACAAATTTATTTTGAGAAAATACAGAAAATAAAACAAAAAAGAAGTAACTTTTGACAAATTCAAATCTCCCCCTATATGTTAAAAGAAATTTAAAAATATCTATAAAGGAAACAAAGGTTTGACTGACCATACCGAACGATTCTGAGCTTCAAATTTAGTCAGCATAATTTCGCCTGACATTAGATGCTGAAAAATTAAAGGTACTGAAATATATATGCAGTCAGGATATCTCTTAACTTCAATATAACATTCGAATCAGTGGATTTTAACAGGTAAGTTTTTGCACCAAATGGATTATGTAGATAAAAGAAATCTAAAATCAGTTTAATGTGAACTCACCCAATGGCTGAAATTTGTTCATTAAAACCAACTAATGTAGGCATACAGTATGTTGATAGCTATTTATTTAGTTGTCAATATGTTTCAACCTGACTGGTTATTATCAAGACACAAGACATAAATCTAAATAAATAACTGCGAAATATATACCATGTGTTTTTATTATCCATACAAATAAGGCGTATATCAATGTAAGACTAAATAAAAAACTATGAAACATGCCGCGTTTTTGGTTTTTGCATTATTCATGTATAATACATACATTAATGTGTGCTTTTCTTTTATCAGTAACTGGACGGGTCAAAACATGGTGGCGACTAAATAAATAAACTGTCAAATATACTGTTTTTCAAAGAATTTTTTGTTCCTTTTTTTAACGGAAAATTAGTAATAATTATTCTGAATTTCATTGTTATTTACCGAATTAACAAACAATTGGACTAAATATTACATGTTACATTCCATTGAATTCCAAAGTAAACAAGAAGTAATCAGTTCATGGTAAACTACTGTGCAGCTTAATAATTGAGTGATTAACGCAAGTATTGCATTTCCTGTATTGAACTGAAACCTGAAAAATGTAAAAATTTGTATTTTGAGAAAAGTTCTAAATTTTCGGAGATTTATGAGTTTTCAGAAGCTCTTCGATTATGAAGAAACTTGAATTTTCATGGAGTGATTCGAATTTTTTCGAAAACTGGAATAATTTTTGAAATTTCAGGCAACCGAAAGTATTCTGAAAACGTTAGAAAATTTGTTTCCCGTTGTTTGAAACGTAGTGTTTTTAATCTAGCTCTCGGAGTTATCCGGAATTTTTCAAACATTCCGGGTATCTCAGGGAAAAATCTGGACTAACTAGAAACTTCTTAAATTTTGGGAAACCGGAAATATTGTAAAAGCACCAAGAAAACTTTAAAACTTGTCGAAATATTTGGCTTGCTTCTCTTTGTTGATAAAAATTTGTCGGAGTTGTCCAAATTTTTTAGGAAACTCTGGGGCAGCAAACTTTCGAAATTCAGGAAATTTTGTAAAACCCTGTGTTTGAAATTGTACTGGTTTTCAGGCTAGTTCCCGAAATTTTGGACAACCGAAAATATTGCAAAAGCATCAGAAATCTGTAAGGCTTGACGGATACTTGATTCGCTCCCCTGTGCTGGAAATTAGTAGTTTTCAACTCAGTTCTCGAAGTTGCTCGGATTTTCTAAAACTCCGAGCAAGTCTTGAATTACGGTAAGTTTCTGAAATTCTGGATAATCAGCAAAAAAACACAAAAAAACTTCTATGTCTTAAAAGCTACAGTAGTTGCTAAATTTTCCCAGAATTGACCGAATTGTTTGGGGGACTCTGGAAAAAACTTGGATGACGAAAAAGTTATGAACTTTTGGTAATTCGAAAACTTTGTAAAAACAGCAGAAATCTTTATAACTTGCCTGAATACTTATACTTCGTTCTGTTTGAAGTTGTGGTATTGCTGGGATTTTTTATAACTCCGGGAAAATCTCGTATTACGGAAAACTTCTGAAATTCTGGACTGTCTGTACACTACAAAATATTGGCGAAGTACTTTTTGTTGGAAACTGTAAATTTCCCGCCAAACTCCAGGAAAATCTCGAATGACGGGAAACCTCCAAGATTCCAGACAACCAAAAATATTGTAAAAGCACCAAGAAAAGTTTAAAATTGTCGAAATACTTGATTTGCTGTCTGTGTTGGAAATTAGTATTTTTCAACCTACGTTCGGGAATTGCCTGGATTTTTTAAAACTCCAAGAAAATTTCGAATGACGGGTAACGTCCGAAATTCTGGAGAACCAAAAATATTGTAAAAGTATTTACACCCTTCAACATAATTTCGGAATATGTGATTTATTTCCCTATATTGGAAGCAATAGGTTTCCCAAATTTTTTCGGAAATTCCTGGAAAATCTCAAATGATGGGAATCCTCCAGAATTCTAGATAATCGAAAAACCTTAAAACTTGTCGAAATACTCGATTTGTTCTGCTGTGTTGGAAACTGTTGTTTTTCATAGAATTGTCCGGATTTTACAAAACTCCAGGAAAATCGCGAATTCCAGACAACCGGAAATAACGCCAAAAAACTTACTTTCCGGGATTTCCCGGATTTTTGAAAACTAGGAAAATCCTGATAGCGGGATTCTAGATAATCGTAGATGTTGTAAAAGTATCAAAAATCTTTAAACGTGTCGAAATATATGGTTTGCTTCAGTGTCTTGGAAAGTGTACTATTTTTTTTAGCTCCGGGAAAATCTCGAGTAAATAGAAATCTTTCGAAGATAATCGAAAATTAAGTATAAGCCTCCGAAAACTTCAGAATATTGTTGTAATACTTGGTTTGCTTCCATGTCTCGGAAATTGTAGTATATTTCAATATCATTTTCTATCACAATCAAACTAATTATTATAACAGGAGATTTCTGTTTATGTTGAATTAAAGGAATGCTTTTATATTACGCGTGTTTCAGCAGCATTTCGTTACAAAAGTACTGTATTTCTGCTGTTTAAAAATGTATTTAAAATTTTCGTCGGAGAAGAAGAGAAAAGAGTTATTTTATCGCCTTTAACATGTTTTTAAGGGCCAGTGTTTCGGATGGCGTTTGAAGCAAGAAAACCTCAGGTTAATTAATTTATTGAGATGTTAAGAATTCTCGCTGTGGTTGCTGTTTGCCGTCCGGGCTCGAATTTCTTTGTAAAAGTGAGAATCAGTGGTGAAAATATTTGCACCATTCAGAGCTCCATCTGTCTCCATTATTGAATTCGTTGGAAGTCAATGCACTACGAATTCGCTCTGAGAAAGGCATTTGGAATATTTATCTTAGCTGTTAGTTTAAACTGTAAAACAAATAGTTCGCCTTTGTAGAGTTCACAAAGCGTGGAAATATTATCGTACGCACATATATTGATCTCGAATGGGAATTGTTGTTATGGTTGTTCGAGAAAGTGGTCGCGGCTGGATCCGCAATAATTAAGCTCAAAGAGAACGGTTATGATAGATTGATTTAATCCAAGCTAATTGAAAATGATTAGGTATCAAAGAAGCTTAAAAGATCGATTTGCCACTGCTTTCGGCGGTCGAATCGATTCCGGAGGCCTCGGCAAATTATGAGCTATCGGCTTCTCATTATCCATACGTTCTGTTCGGATTTTACATTTATTTACCCTTCAGATTGAGGTAAACCGGAAGGGGTGTAGTGCTTAAATCGTCTCTAGGCATCTGCCTTCTCTATATGTGTGATTCTAATATATGTAGGAGTATCATCTCGTAGCTTACTGCGGTCAGACATATATCAGCCGACGAATTATGCTTATTTCCATACGCCAATGCGAAATCGGACCAGCAAATATATCGCGAAACTCGCAATTGAAGTTGTCTACTCCGAACTCGGCTACGATTTACTCCACCCCATGTCTATATAATTTAGTTCGCTAGATTATCCTGGTGTGTTCGTTACACGGCAGTCGCTTGACTGATTTCAACACGAATAAAGGAATGTTTTACAAAACTTTACGCCTCGTGTTAACGAAAGCTAGTCTCGTTTAAGTAGTTTTTACGTTTACTTAGGCTGTTTATTAGAAGCGGTTTAATTTGTTTGCGGATAATTAGCCTGTTAGTATAACGTTAAATATGCATACGCAGCTACGTAAACGTTTATAAAATTTATAGCGCCGCATAAAATTAGGTTTTCCGTGAATCTTTTACAAGTCATTCATCATATTTTTGTGCTTAATTGCGTTTGCTTCTGTTGTAAAATATGAGGGCGAGTAAAACGTATGATTTGTTTATTAAATTTAACTCTGTAAATGTTGCTTACTTGTGCTTGTTATTTTCAATTTTGCCTTAATTATTTGCGAAATAATAATTAAGCGTAATTCGGGGTTTCATATTTCTAAAGCTGCAATGCAGTATTATTATTTCGTAGCAAAGCGAGGATTGTAATTATAAGAATATCAGAATACATGTCAGACGAGCATGTGCCGCCATCGCTACGCTCAGCTTTTCTACATTTTCAAAGTTAAATTGCGCCACTTACACATAGTTTAACGAGTTTCCCCTTTTTCCACGTCTAATTAAATGAAATAGGGAGAACGCAATACGTGTATAAAATAGTACATTAATATTAACGAACACATAGCGGTACTGCGGTGTCAAATTGCGTCTCTCCGAGGTCTTAATATTCAGAAAGTTTAAGAAACGGAGAAGAGACTTCGTGGTTCTAAAATACTATTAAAACTATTTGAAATTTAATCGCATATTTCGTAATTGCCTTTTGGAACATAAATGACATGTCTTCTAACTTTATATTCGCCACGACGTTGTTTTCCTTCAAGTCCAGTATTCCTTAAACCCCGCTTATTTATTTAGAATTTCGCTTATTTGTACTACGGACCAACCCGAAATTGGAATACATTCGATTCCATTCCAGGATTTATGAAAATTAAAAATATATCCCCATGTATTTACTTATATAACCGTATGTAAGCTTTTTCGAGCGTTTCAAGTGTCCCAATTTGATTATTTCTTCAGTACTTCGGCATTAAAACTTTTCATATGCATAACTAGTAAATTTAGATTTAATTTTGTTCGTTGATTGGAATCATAATCTTGTTCGTGTTAAAATTGGTGATATTTAAATCAATGTACAATCATATAAATGATTCGAAATAATTTTTTTAAATCGCTGTTTTCTATCAGAAACAAATTATATCATCTGTTTGAGCTATTTGAAGTAGGTATCGATTGAATAATACGAACGGTAAACATTTGATTTTGCTTTTATGTGCTATCATGGAGGTACCAGCATTCATCTAACCTTCATTCCGTATTTCCCATACTTGTGATAACCAGTTCAGAAGTCTTTTCCTTTATATCCGCAACAGAGTTTTAGTATTCCTTTATATATGGATTTCCCTCATCGTTCATTAAGTAGAGTTTCGAATTTAAACGTTTTAAATTCAGCATCTGAAATAAGCTTTTCCACTTTGCTCATTTTCAGGTTAGTTTCAGAATGTGAAAGTCGCAAAATTTTTTATACTGAAACAATCCTAATCCACAAAGAACCTGCAACAATTTTTTAATAGGTATCCCTTTATGTAGCTACACATCTCCCTCGTCGTTAATTAAGTCGAATTTCGAATTTAAACGTTTCAAATTCAGCATCTGAAATATGCTTTTCCGCATTGCTCATTTTCAAGTAAGTTTCAGAATGTGAAAGTCCCCAAATTTTTTATACCGAAAAAATCCTAATCCACAAAGAACGTAAATGATGGCCCTAAGTATGTACCTATTAGAGAGATAAAGACCTGTCCCTGAAACAGCTCTACGCACGAATGTTGTTAAATGGTGCGATAACTGATATTTTTCAAAGATCAGTTAATGAAAAGAAAATAAAGGACCCGCTTCACGAATTGACCTGAATTGTAAGTATCTGTAGCTGCTTCTATTTCCAGCGAGCAACTTGCTCGTGTTTAGTTTGTATCTGATATGTAAAATGAGAGTTATAATACTCGAAATAATTTCGTTTTAAAAATAAACTTAAACTTCTATTCCGGTCGGAGGCTTACATGATAATTGTTCTTTGGCTATTAAAACCTGGACACGCATGGTCTTACAAATAATTCCGAGAAATTCGTTTACTAAAAATATCCGTACTTAAAAAGGGGCGATGTTTTATTTAATAAAGAAAAAAGCGCTTCCCTTCGAAAATGCGGCAGGAATGAATGTTCCGGTGGTAACTCTTAAGAGTATCGATTATCGATGTAATAGTTTAACTATGGTATTTATTAAGTTGAAGTGTCGTTTGACAATAACATAACTTGTAAACTGTCTAATCAATTGTAGGAGAGAGTATCCTACGCGGAAACTACGGCAGTCGTTACTTCTCGATGTAAACTACCAATTATCAGAAAACATGTAGGTTTATCCTTTTTGATTTATAAATTATACTTTTTATATATAAATCTGAACAACGGTACAGCGTCGGGACACGGGTTGGAAATCAATAGTAGTCCGACCCTTATTGGCTCCGTACGCGCAAATGAATACCACATGCGCCCTACTTCAATCCTGTCGTCACTGACTCTTTCAAGGATTGTATTGCGATATCGATACATTTCCTACACTCTCATTTTCCCTGAAACTGCGAAAAAGTTCTCAGTAATACCCTGATTCGGTTTCTGACTCATCCTCCTGGCGACCCAAACTTCTCCTATATAGATTTCTTTCCGCGGTGAATTGGTTTTTAAATACACTTACCAAAAGGTTAGCTATTTTTCAAAGGGCGACCAAGTTTCATATCTGACTAAGAGAAATTTCTTAGAAAATATAAAACGTTAGATCGCATCCGGCGCCTCCACCAAATATTTCTTATTATTGTACCCAAAGAAACTTCCTGTTGTCCCATGTTTTCTGACCATTCATTCAAAGACGCGTCAGAAAAATGCTCTTAAATGGACGGCTTCCTATAGGATTTCAAAAGGCGAAACAAGCATTAAACACGAACGTTGTTAATGCTGGTTCGCTATTGACCAACAATTAAACTATGTAGGTTGGTATTAAATATATCTTCGCATCGTTTACTCCATGTGTGACCTATAAAAACAGAAAATTAAGAAATTCCCTGCAATAAAGGACGCATTTAAGAGCATGGCAGATTCAGTTTTCTTGTTCGCTTCTGTGATGCTATTGTTTCCGGTCTTGAAAGGCTGCCTGCCATTGCTAAAATAAAAGGCGACGTCATAACTGAAACTGTGTCCTTTATGGGTGTTATTTACCTCTGATCAGGGGTCATTTTTGAAGAACATCCGCATAGATGGGCCCATTGTATGAGCCTTAATTATATTGTCAACGCCCGTATGTGTTTCTGATGAACTCATTTAGGAGACAATGAAACTGTCGAGCAAATATATCGAAATAAATTCGCTTTTACGGTTTAGAAGAGCAAGTATAAAGAGAAGTGAGTAATTGGGAGCTATGCTGCCCCGCAAGCACAAATTTTAACGCTTTTTTTGACAGAAAGTCAATTTCTGGTAATAAAAACTTTTTCAGTTACCAACACAGTATAAAGTTCTTTCTAGAGAAGATGTAGTAATTCGAGCTCTAGACTGACCTAATTAGCAAGTTTAAGCTGCAAAATTGAAGAATTTTTTACCAAAAGGAGAAGGATACGCTTTCAAGTTGTTACACCTAAGCGATCTGTTTTACTCATCAAGATCGTAAAGACTCTTGCATTATTAGCAAAGAACTGAAAAGTTAATCGGTTTTTCGCCTGCTATTTATGAATATTAAATGCTGAACTTTGTTAATAAATATTTTATAAGATCCGCCTTTGCTCCTAAGAATGCTGAGAAAAGTCGCTTTTGAACAATAAGGTAATTAAGTTTTTCACCTACTACTTCTTGCTTTGCGCTAATTTTCGCTTAATAAACAATGTTTCCGGAACGAAACTTTTGTAAAACTTTACTTCAACACATAAAACTTAACCTAAACCATAATAAATCAACGTAAAGTTATAGTATTTAACGAAAAAAATGGATTTTACATCGCGGAAGAGTATTCTAACATTTCGAGGGAAAATTGGTTTTAAATTTCCGGGAGAATAGTTTTTATGGAATGGCTTTTAAATTATAAACCCAGCGAAAATTAACATTCAAGGATCAGGGGTGCCATAATGCTTACTCTCATGTTAAATTTTCATTGATTCGACACCGTAAAACCTGCTACTCAATGTAAAGTAGTTAAATTTAATGGACTGCAGAGTAGATCATTTTGCTATGGTCAAATAAGATTTATTTGGTCGTATATTCTGAACCGTAAGTCAGTTCTCCAAATCCAGCGAATGAGCAGGACAGCCCTTAAATTGCACCTCGACCTCGTAATCAAGACTTCCACAATCCGCACTGCCGACGTTAAGCTAGACAGACAAGGCCTTTAATATACAGTGCAAGGTACTCATTAGGCTCTTCGTCAAGGAATAATCAATCTGAAATATCAACCCTGCTCATCAAGGGGAATGAGGAATCCTTTATAATGTATACGTGTTTACTAAACGGCGATGATTTGTGCAGTTAGTTCCGTCTCTTTCCTTCTTGTTTTCTCCCTGTTGTATGCTATACAACTGATGTTTAGTACTTTTTCTGGGCATTTCACCATCAGTTGCTTAAATAAAAAAGTATTAACTTTCAGAAAAAATGTATTTGGTGATCTGGATTGTTTTTGCAACAATTTATAAGAAATTTCAGTTGCTAATATTTTGCTGTCAGTATTAAAAATGAATACTTAATTTCCAATTCATAAAACTTCCCGTGTACTTTCAGACAATTTTACAAACGTTGAATTTGTTTTATCAAGCTGAATTTATAGTAGAAAACTAATTTATTCAATTTCATTTCAACAACAGCAATTTAGTGTGCAAGAAAGACAGATTCCCACTTTAGCAAAGGAAAACTTGCTATAAATTCTAAATTTATTTTTGTTTAAAAGGTCGAAGTAATATTTCTTTCCGAAATTAAATATGGCTTTATTTTACCACCAAAGGTTTCTAAAATGACCGGCTGGCCATGTGTAAATTTCAAGCAAAGAATGTGTTCAAAGTTTTATAAAATATAGCTGAGAAAAAATGTTTTCTCACTAACTTCTATATGTACCTATGCCAAGAATTTATTGGGGGTCCTAACCTTCTTTTTGACAATTTCCACATTAAATTATCGAAGTCGTTATAGAGGCGCAACGAAAGGAATTCGCACCGTGGCGTCGAATCTCAACGGCCGTTATTTTTTCACAATGTTAAGGGGGGGGGGGTTTCTCAGTTAGAATTTCGTTAAAAAGCATACGTTTCATGACCTCTGTTTGCTTTATTAATTTTCGAGTCATTAATTATGCTCAAAATAGATACAAAACGGCGATATTTGTGATTTTTGAAACCCAAAAATTTGCCGAACAAAAACAAACAAATTCTAGTTATTTTTATGAAAATATCAGTGATTATTTAAGTACTAAATAAATGAAGAACTTGTGCATAATTTAAATGTTACTTGATATGTAAATGTTAGTTTAACACTGAATTCTTTTTGTTTCAGGTATGTTACTGCCATTACAAGATGCAAGGGACTGGAAAATTATAGCCTGGGAAACATAAATTTTTGCAATGAACTGTAAGCCCTAAAAAAACTTTCTAACTTGTAGCAGCTTTTTTGTAAGGTTATTGCTTTTTGATGTAAGTTAGTTCAACTTAATCCCTTAAAGAATTAATGGAACATTCTGAAAACTAACTCGTTTTGCGTAAAATTTTCAGCTGAAGTTGTGTTATAAGTCAAATCTTTTGGTACGATGCACATTTTTAATAAAAAACTAAAAGCTTTACCAGAAAATAAAATTCGGGACGACCAAAATAGGAAAAATACTAAAATTAGTTGGAAAATTTTTTATTAATTGCGATCATTAGGCTTGTATGGAAAATACGCCGTAATCATGTAGATTCTACAAAATACAACAACGGGGTATATCTTAGTTTCCAGTTTAGCAGTTAATGTGCGTATAGTAAACTGAGTATTTTGGGGATAACGGCTTACCTACAAAAAGATACACAACATTAGTTATAGAATGTTTGCTGTTGTGCTTAAATTGCCTTCCATTAAATGAATCAGGTAACGTTTATATCACACTGCGTTGATTATAAACGATCGTGTGTTCCGGAGACGTTTTTTATGAAATGTAATTTCTCTTTGAGTTTCTTGAAAAGCACGAGATATTTAGTTACATGGTTGTTGCTCTAAGCTCTCGATTTGAAGGTTGTCTTCCAATATAAACTTTCAGTCTAAGATAGAGCTTGCAGTTACTCAAGACGGAAAATTCTTTTACTGGAAATACGAATTTCTTTGGTCTCGATACTTCACTGACGTTTTCCGATGGAAAGAACGAAAATCTGACACTTGGACTTGATTGTTTATTCAGGTGGTTTATAATAAGATGAATGCCTGTCTGTACAGTTCTAACGACATGTCGATGACTCAAAGCTAGATTTTATTTACATTTTTCCTAAAAATCCATGCTTTTATTAATACTAAGAAATCCTTGCCTTTATATTAAATCTATTTGTGGAAAATTTGGCTGATTTTATATATTTTTCCAAATTTCATATTTGTTAAAATAATTTGTAGATTATATAAAAATTCTACTCTAACGAGATTAAAAGAATATGCTTCTAGCATTAAAAAATATTTTAGCTGATATAATTGGTTAAAAAAATTTGAAAGGATGTAAATTTATTAGTGGTAAACTTTAAAATTCCTGGGGCGTTCCATCTTCCTAAATTTTATTTTAGTGAAAAATATCTTTCGGCAGTTTATTAACGTAAATAACATTTGAACATTTTTTTTGAACATGAAGCATCGTGTGGTATTTTTTAATTCGTTATTTTGTTTATTTTACTTACAGCGTAATAACCAGGCCATGTTCTTGCATATTTATGTCTGAATATACCTAACAACGGTTGCTGTTTTCATGTTTATAAATCATTCTTAATGAATTCTTTTAATTTGCTGTTTACGATTTTTTTATGATTTCCAGATTACGTGCTGATGGATAAATTAAATGTTGTACAATTCTATATCTGTATATAAAACCACAGATTGTAAAAGCTTCACGTGCATTTTAGCTCCAATAAAAATCCAATGTTTATCGTTGCAGTAAATATGCATAACATTTTGTTATTAAATATGCTAAAATACCACACCTGCATAACATTTTAACTATTGATTAACAAAGAACAACCGCTACTTTGCGACTACAATTTACATTTGCTGTAAGTAAATTATTAAGTAATTAATTATTTAATTATCGCAACTATTGCGGATATTTGTTATACGCAAACTGACGTTTTACAGCACTTGTCGCAAATTTTCATGCATCTTAAATGTGCAAAGAAAGTTCTTTTCACCCTTCTTACATGTTTAAGTTTAAAAGTATTGAACAGTGTAAGTGAAGAAAATTATGTACGAAAAAGAGAAGGGAATAGTAACAATGATGAAGAAACAGAATGGAAAAGCAGTCAAGTTATAATATAAAAAATTCTAACAAAGCATATTGCTTTACATGAGAGGAAAATCAGTTAGCAGACAAGAAATGTACGGAAAATGACAACCAAAAAAGTCGAACAAGCACATATGTATGTAGTACATATAAAGAAGAAAAAACCAATCACCAACAGAATAAGAAATTACTGAGAACTAATTGAGATAAAGAATTACACCAGAAACACTGAATCATGGAGGCCAATAATTGAAAAACAAAATATGCCAACTGATAAGACAAATCTGGATAAAAAACAATCAGCAACCTGCACAGATAATACATATACGAGTATTTAGATTTTAGAATAATACAACTTCAAGAAAATTACAACATATTATCACTTCGAAAACTTAATTCTATATTCAAAGATAGTGGAAAAATATTCGACAAAGTGTGATATTTCGAGTACCTCGCAAAGAACCTGATAAATGCAATACTTATTTAAATCAAAAGATGTCTCTGTTGGCTCCAAGTTAACCATACACCAAATCATTTACAACCAATATGGAGCAGAAACAAGGCCAATAAAAATAAAGAACATGACGAAAATCCCAAAATGTATTTTTGTCTGTGTAACGCAAAATACCTGAATGAAAATAAAGATAAAACTTCGAATTGAAGTTAAAATAGGATTAACAAACCTAGTTAATAAAATAAAGAGTAACAATAACTTATAATGGGTAAATTATTCATTGTACTAAATGAAAACATAATTAAAAGTTACAACCTCTAAAAATTTATAAGTTCATAATAAAAAAATCTGCCGTTTAATATAATGGCTTGCAAAATGTCGTGCTTAAATAAATTACGTAAAATTTTTACTAACATTAATGATATATAAATAAAAAGAGAAGCAAAATATTTTCCATATTTAATGGCATATTTATGCATATGTAACGACTTAAATTCAGCATACCTTACTTATTTGGCTGTGTACTAAAGCGTTCTTTTGCATGTTGAATGAAACCTTCAGAATTATACAGTTTTGGTATTACATATTTTAATTTTTATTTGTCAGGTAATAACATTCATATTTAACTAACAACGGTTTATCCCAATTTGAATATTTCCACCAGATTTGTTAATTAATGCCTCAAAATGTTATTAAGAGATCTATGTAAAACCTTATTTTCTTTGCTGTATGCTTTTTTTATATGAAGTATGAATATTTCATGTACCAGTTTTAACCGATAAATTTGTAAATTTAATGTTTGGTGACATGCAAGCTGTACATAAAAACTGACGCTTATGCTAGTGTTGTTCAGACTTCCGTCAACGGATATACCAATTAGGTATGTAGGTCAAATTTTTTAATAACAAAGAGGTTGTTAAAAATGGGCAGTAATTTAACAGCATTTCATTAAGTTTTTCTAAAGTTAGTTCTTTAAAATACGTTTATCTCCTACAACCAAAAAATTGGTATACACTTGACTAGCATCATTTTATTTGTAAACGATATTTAGAATTATGTAATAGGTAATAGCTAAGGCCTGTGATTTTATTTAAAATATGGCTGTAACGTGTAAGCCACTTAGAAGGATTTGGCTTTTTATATACGTATAATAACGTTGAGTAATAATTAGCAATTATAAAAATTTAGTGCTTTATGCATAATGTAGGCAATTTTTTGGACTTTAACCTTTAGTTGTAGTTTATTAATTTTTGAATTTTAGTAAATGAAAAACCTAAATTATTGTACGTTTTTATGGTTTGATATTATTTACGTATTTACATCACGATGTGTCTAAACAACGTTGATAAAAGGTCAGCGTTTAGATTAAACTTGCCTTTGTTTTATTAAAGAAATCCATTTTAGTAATACAAGTATGACCTTAAAGAAAATACTTTAATTTAGTTAAAAGTATCATTTTGGTATTGATCGATTTATTGGCAGTTGTGTGTTAATAATTTATTTTTCATAGCAAAACAACAACGTTCAATAACGAAATTTAATAAGTGGTTTCTTGAATAATTAAAATGTGCATAATATGAAAGCTAATGTCTGAATAAATTTTGTTCTAAAATTTATAAAAGTAAGAATTAACTGTATTAGCATATTGATGATTTTTCGAGTTAAATATTCTACCTTATTCAAATATGCATATTTAAGTAATAACTTTTGTTCACTTTATGCCATAAACGAGTTTAGTTGAAGTATGGTTGAAGTTCTGTCATACTTTTAAATTTAAAATGTAAGGAACTCTCGTAAAGACTGAACTTTTAGAATAGAAAGCATTGTGGTAGTTTTATTTACTCCAGAATAGAAGCGTAATACTATTGAGTAAGTACTTCAGAAAGGAAGTACAATTACGATGAAATGTTTCTTTTAAAATCCATTACCGAATTTGCAGGTTAATTCCTGGCAAGTAACTGGATTTTGCAACATTTACAGGAAAAGAAAGACAAGTTTGCGAATGCTGAAAGGTAGTAGTAGTAGTAGTAAACTAACCTGCGAACATACAAAATCCGACTAAAGAGTAAAAATACTGTTACATCGACGTTGGGATAGTTACAAATGAAGACGTGCCACATTTGTGATAATGGCGAAATGGGGGTATTGTTCACACGGTCTGTAATCGCACAAAGACGGTCTTAAAACAGCTTCTGTACTGGCACTACAGATGTCTGGGCGCAAACAACTTTCTTTTCTTCTAGTCACTCTAATGGACTTTTATAAGCCGCCAAACGAATTGGTCAAAGCCTAGCTTTGCTTTGTCTCTTATATATAAAAGTAAATATTTTACAAAGAAATCGTATTTTTAGAATGTCTTTTGTAACGACTTTAATTTTAAATACGGGCACTATTAGCTGATTTAATTTGCCCTTCCGATAAATGCTTTTAAAGCCAAAGCTACATTTCTGTTTAAATAATACCTATTAAAAGTCCAGCAATTTTGTCTTTTGGATTGAGTCAAATACATTTTCACCTTCGTAAACTTCATAGATATTGATATTTCCTTGTGAGGTTGATATTTCATTTTTATCGATTCCGTGTTCAGGGAGCGTAGTTGCTATTATAACCACTAACTAATTCACTCTGTTGACTGTTTGTATTCACACGACGCAAGTGCTTATACTGCAAAAATTTTTGGAACGTTTTGCTAGTGATAGCAAATCTGTAGAAAAAAAAAGAACGAATAGTCCTCAAACTCCCTCTTTTGGGTCACGTTTATCTGTTTTACAGTGGCGTGTTTACCATGGAAGCTAGGGAAGCACAGCTTCCCCAACGTAAACTTTACCTACAGCGTACAATTAAATTAATATACCTTAAAAATTTAATATTATAAATGTATTATCCTGTTGACCCGAATATGTATAATTATTTTCAATATTTTTCAATACTAATCGAAGCTCGAACCTGATTCAACTGCCGGCTGCTGCATAAATACGAACGACGAAAAACACGACATAACCCGAACCGGCTTTATAAGCTACGAGCTCACAGCTTACCGACCTTACCGTCAGTATACCGTTTTATTCGCTGAGATCGATAGCAAGAGCGTGTGCAAGAATATTAAGTAATAAAATAAATACTGTTTTACTGTGGAGTTAAAAAGTATATGAACATGAAATTAGTTACATATTAATATATAAACAATACAAATATCGTATCAATGCAAAAATCTTTCGTATTTACGTATAATTTCGTTTGAAAATCGAACTAAAAATAGTCTTGTGTAAGCTGTAACCCGGCAGATTACATTCACTATCCCCGCCACAAGTGCATCTACAGAACGTTCCTTTTCCGCGCTTAAACGAATCAAAAGTTTTGTTAGGAATTCTACAGGACAAGAAAGACTTTCTGCTTTGGAATTAATATCAATTGAAAAGGAATTAGTGCAAGAATATTCTCGTGAAAAAAGTTTTTATGCTGACGTTATAGATGATCTTGCAAAAGAAAATAGACGTATGGCACTTCATTTTAAATAAGGTAAGATTTTATTATGGTTTGTACAAAAAATGTCTTTTTTGCATCAAAAAATTTTTGTCTGCGACTTTATTTTACCCTTCAGCTTCCCCTTTTGTGAGGCTCTAGACACGCCACTGCTGTTTTTGTTGTTTAAGAAGAACACCTGACGATGTAAGGTAGACCACTTTAAGTTTGTGTTTACGTGGTCTTGATAGATAAAATTATTTCCCGTTGAAATGGACGTTTGATACCGGTGTAACATCTTAAAGGCTGTTCTGTCCAATTTCAAAGATTTGTTTCTATTGCCATCCAGGTAAATGCAAGCGAAAACCTCCAGCTGTGTAACGTTCTTTTTAAACTTTGTTGCCGGAGTTTATGTACCAAGAACAAGAACGCTGAGGGTGTATTCTTACGGTCGTTGGTAAATCAGAAGTAAATTTAGTAAAAGCGTAGTTTCGAAATCATTGGTTTGTCATGCGAAGAGTAAGAGCTCTTGGAAAGGTCACTTTCCAATCCCTTTCACCAGCAGATCAATGGGGTCGAACCATAAATAGGTGTCCTGTCATGGCTACTCGGGCCCCAGGTTTCCCTTCTTCACTTCATCCCCAGCTCAGCCTGTCTTACTTCCACACCAAAAAGCAATAGTTCGTGTTCAAGCTAGACGCCCGAAGCTTTGAGAACACGTTTACTTAACTAAATGTGCTAATCAGTCTTGAGTTTGGTATAAATAGATTTCGTGTCGAGTAATTCAATCAGTTGTGCATTATTACGTACATTTTCGCGATATTGTTCCTTAATGGTTATTATACGTTTCAAACTGTAATTTGTTTATCATATTAACTTCCGTTCCTGGGGATTCCAGATTGAGCTTTTAATATACTTTTTTCCTTCATTCCGTCGTTTAACTTTAAATCTTCGATACGTTGTTCGTAACTATTTAAATATCCACCGATGCAGACGATTACGGGTCGATGCGACATTTCTTTATCTTATTTTGTTTACCCTCGCCGCTCCAGTTGCATAACCGCCTGCAATCTGTTTTACCGACTTTGTATGATATATTATTAAGCAATATAGCGCCATAAAAATACGCACGGTTAACTAAACATGTATAAATAAAAGCTTTTGAAGGATATAATAAAACTCTTCCAGTTCACGTATTTCGGTATTTCTTCCGCTTTCCCATTTTCTCACCGCTAAGCTAACAACTTGAACCGTTTTTATCTCTGTTAGGGCAGCGCATTGTCATCACTTTCTTATATCTATAGAAAAGATATCATTTTCGCGCTTAATTAATAAATTGTTATTCGGGTCAGGGCTTTCAGTGTCTCATCGACTTGAACCTTCAAGGACTAAACGGATTTATTCAGTATCATTTCGAGGATACAAAAATTGTTAATGCTTTTAGGAACATCGATTTTGTGTTAATTTTCCTTTCTCGGGATTTTTTCCTAATTTCATTCTTAACGTTAGAAAAAGAACCGAAAGAAACTCGCTGGAGGCAGATATGAATGGAACAAATGGTAATTAGGGATCAATGGGAGCAGGATTAAGCAAATTGCCTAAGAATATATTTGACTTAAATGTATTTTGAGAACAAAGGTATAAATGAGTCGACCCAATTCAATTATTATAAAACGGCATTAATGAATGACGAAATAACCTCAATGGCTGTTTGCGGTTCTCGACAAACTTGCCTACATCTAGATTACATAAAGATTTTATTTAAGGATCGCCCGCTGCAAATAAAAATAAAACCGAGGTTCAATAAAACTCGGTTGATGTTACACTCTTGTTGATGTTTTTTAATGTTACGTCTGTTCGCGAGAAAGACGTAAAATAATTTGTTTGATTGCTGTATTGCAAGAGTCCTTAGTATTCGGAGTGTTTAACTTTCGTTTTACCATTTAAAAGTCGTATGGGAATTGCTGAAAGCAGGTTTGGTTTCATTTCCGATTTCTCTCGTCACTCTGTTTTAAATTTCAAAAGGAAATATCCAAGAGGTGGGTGTAATTGCCGAAAGCAATTCTCAAGTTTTATTTTAGTATCTTTTAAGTCTACATTCATATTCTATCAGTTGCTACTTGATCCGGGGTTTATATTCGTTTATCGACAA
This sequence comes from Melanotus villosus, assembly GCA_963082815.1. Taxonomy (NCBI): domain Eukaryota; kingdom Metazoa; phylum Arthropoda; class Insecta; order Coleoptera; family Elateridae; genus Melanotus; species Melanotus villosus. The sequence goes on along the minus strand of OY720427.1, from coordinate 35,926,887 downwards.
CATTTTTCTTGTACTGGTATTTCCTGGTCCCTTAAGTGTTTTCAAATAACGAAAAAATATATAAGCGAGGAACGATATTTGATTTTCCTACGCTTATTTTACATTTCGGGTTTATTGACGTTATTAAACAAAATAAAACTCGCGAATTACGCCTCGGAATAATCTTTTCGAAAACTTGGGGATAGATTTTGATATTTTGCCTAAAATTAGCTTTCTGTGGTGGCAGCACTCACGCATATGTAAGAGGCTTAAAGGGTATTTGGCGCGCACGCAAAATCCATCTTTCAATCGATACATATATAATATTCGAGCATAAGTTTTACATCAGATTATTTTTCAGTCTTTGCAATGGTTTCGAACGATTACTCCTATAGTTCTTTAGCTTCCTTTTCTGAATCTTTCGCCTAATTAAATTTCTAAAAAATGAACTGTCTCGTTCAGGAATATACTCGGAGTTTCACTCTGAAACAGGTATTTATTATTAAACGTCTGAAAAACAAATTTCTCAATTTAATACATCAGAAATCTTATACTTTTTACGCTGAAGAGCAGAGTCTTGCACTGAGTACAACATTAAAGTGCAATTTCAGTGTATTACAAGCAATATCACAATAACGTTATCATCCTTGTTGGAGCTTTAATATTAAGGGTAACGTAGATCGGTTACAAAATGCAATATATGCGTCGTATTCAGAACCACGTGCACTTAGGTTCGCTTGAATACAGCAGAATACGTTTCTTTGTTACTATAATATCCGAGTGCTACTTGACATTTAAAAGGGAGTTGAAGAGATCGACTATTTACGAGATACTTGACTTCAAATATTCAAGCTGTTTTATTATTACTGGGAGATTATGTAGGTACTCCAAATAATTAAAACTACTTGCTACACTGCTTTCTTTCTGGTGAAAAGAGTTTTATGTATGGAAAACTGTTGGATTCAGAATGTTTTTTGTTAATGCTTTGGTATATCTCAAATAAGTAGAATATTATTCGCCCCTTATCTTCATGTCTGAGAAACATTGCTTAGTTTCAGTAGTATGAAAGTTATCGGTTACAAATCGGTAATTTTCAGATTAATCCCATTAGCTTTTGCCTGGATTTTCACGAAGATATCCACAAATGTATTTATTATGGAAGTCATTCTGGAAGAATTTTTAATGGCTACAAAATATTTTATGTTTTATATCCCCAAATAGGCGAAAGCTCACTTATTTCTGCAAGTAGTAAGTTGCAAATTGATCGAAATTTATAAAACCAAAACATTACTAATAATCAGCGACTGGATTTTAGGTAAAGCAAAACTTCATATTTGCATGTTTTATGTGATTTACTTGTACTCGCTACTTTACTTACTTATTCGAACAGATAATCCATGTATTAGCTATTTGAACCTATAAAATAGCTGAGAGATATTCGAACTAAAAAAAACATATTTTACCTTTTAAAAAATACTTTCGATTGGTTCAATTAACTCAACTGATAGATAATTTAGAAAAGTTTGTAATAAAAGCTCGTAGAAAAATAGGAACCAAGGTACAATTAAAACCAACACCAGACCAGGGTTTAGTCAAATGAAAAGGGAAGAAGTGAGTTTTTTGTTTCTGACATGCTGTGAATTTTGTTAGTATATATTTTAATGTTCTTTAACACATTAAATTTTAGATAAAAAGAACATGTTTATGGTTTTCAAACCTAATGTTAATAAAAGAACATGTAAGAGGACATTTATTTTTAGATGATAAAAGAACACTTATATTGATATTTTAAAAGAATATAGTCTAGTCTCTACTGATAACTACGGCAATGAAATATCACAAACGTACAAGAGCTTCAGTCTTATTTAAAATTTCTGTGAAAATTGAAAAGTTTGCATATTATTAATTCTAACTTGCCGTTTTTACTTATTACTAATTATATTTACTTACTTACGTTATTATTCGCCTTGGTGTTCTCAAATTACAAAACTAAGTTATGATCGTTAATACTGTATATCGTGTTACATGTATAAATAGCCAAGAGATTGTGGAGCATCAGCATTATCAGATAAACTATAGATTTCTCGTCTAAAATGTACTTATTTGCCGGTTAATCATATTATATAACGGAAGTAGCAATTTACTTCAGTGTTATCCCTGAATAACCTACCAGCTGTTGGAAACTTTCATCGGGAAATAGGTTTAGATCTAGTGAATTAAGTAGACGGGCATCCTAATAATCGGAGATTAAGAGAATCTGACAAAATTGAAGAGAATACGCTTTCGGTTATTTATTACAATTTAACGGGATTTAATAACAAAATTGAAAAAGAGAGCACCTGCCGACTCTCGTATAAAAGGTGAGTTGCGATATAAACTGTCGTTGCACTTTGCATTTCGATGCGTGTAATCCCGTATTTTTCAGTGTCTCACAATAAGAAGATACTTTGGCTTGGTCGTTTATATATCCCGTTTATTTGTCAGGATGCTCCTACAGAAGTGGGGCAGATCAATAACTTCCTCTACGGGTTCAGAATTTCAAAATATAAATATGCATTTATTCCACCCTTACTCGCATTCATGGCCGTAACGTTTATGAGATTTTTATTTCGGGTTGAGCGTGTTGCACTGGGATACGGTCACGCAAATCGATGGCACGTTTTTGAGAGCTTGTCCGAGTGTTTATCTGTTGCATAAGCTCATTTTATCGAGCTTTAAGTTTTGTCTATTCTCTGTCGTCCCGAATTTCAGTCACCGCGTAATGACCGTCCCAGGGTGCCGACGGTGAATGGACTCCGTTCTAAATATGCCTTTATTCCGCAGCATTGATATCGGTATAATTTATGGTATTTTTATTCATAAATTGAAAGGTTCCAATGCAAGCTCGATGGCAAAGTGCGATATATTGCCAATTCCATTCTTCCCCGCGAGTAGTTATCTAGCCGCATCGTCAGATATCACAGCATTGTGTTGAAGGAGTGATTTATAAAATGCAATAGCCAATAAGATTCTATTTTCAATATTTTAGATCAGCACAAGGTACATGGTCTGGAAAACTTTATCTTACTACGGCCCTCAAGTCACTGGCTTCCCTTCGTTTCCGAAAGCGAACCAAATTACTAACGTTTACTTTAAAAACCCGAAGAGGTTCGTTGGTTGCTTAGAAAAAAAATTGGAGAATTATTGCGTCGAATTGATGGTCTGTTTAGGAAAATTGAAAAAGGTGGGAGAATTGTGACAAAATGTGGGAGGTTCAGTCAGAACGCGTGACCAGAAATATGTCCAACAAATATATTGAAAAGGACGAAAAGGACAATTTATAACAATATCTCATGGGACCTTCAATAACAATGCCTCCTTGCAACTTTTCGTTTTCTTTGTTTCCTCTCTTTATATATAGACTATATTGCGTTTTAGCTGCCTCACAGTAATTCAACAATATCTCCTTTGAAGCGCGTTCTCTCCATTTAATTCTGTCCAGCATCCTTTTCTGTCACTATAATGGTCTTATCCCGCTGAACGCTATGGTCTTTAGTATCAACCAATCTTTTACAATCTGCTATTACTTCTAATTCTACGCTGCGAATAAAAACGGTATTAAACTAAAGCCGAGAGATATAAAATTTTACATTCAGAATAAACGCGCTAAATTTGCTGTAATTGTTTTATAGATTATACGGACCATCGTTTTATTGAAATTCTCTACTTTATGCATTAATATCGGGCGTTAGTTACGAGAAATGATGATGTATTTGCTGCTGTCACTTTTGTCTTTTGTTTCTGTTCATTTACGTTTTCCACTTTAATAAACCAGACAGTACATCTCGACAACATACATACATACATATTTAGTTACGTAGACTACATGTTTTGTGCTCTGTAATGCAGTCTACTCTTCAACTATAAATAGGAACTTACTGAAGCTTAAAATCAGAAACTAGGCAGCTCGACACTAATGAAGCTGTACGGAAAAGTGGTTATCAGAAACCTTTACATCCGTTGCAATTGTAACAGAAACTGTATATCTTATTCTACCTAAAACTCTTACATAATTAAAATGACGAAATTTTCCGTGGCTATATTTTAATAAAAAGGAAAGTTTACCTTGTCTTTGTTATAATTTAATTAATTACGCCGTCATCTTGTATTATAGCTCAATTTTCGATTTAATTTAAGCACCGAAAGATTATTAATTTTGCTTGTTAAATTCAACCACTTACAATTAGTTACTATAATAAAAAATCAAAATGGTTTTTATTTAAAACTGTACAGAGGGCTTTCGGAGGATAGCAAGGATAATTTTCACATCTGACAATGATGGTATATCCATTATTTAAGGTTTAAGAAAATTTATGTAAACAAAACACATTATTTGCAATCGCCTTTTAGCACAGATTTACAAAATATACAATAGTTACTGCAGAAGATTCATCGTATTAGCGTTTGTAAACACAAAAATCTTTGCACAGCGTTTTTGCAAATTTGAGTAAAAACATCCCTTTACAAATAGAAGATTAATAATTATTTCGTCCGAATCAGAAATGTCTTGTAAATGCTTTGATAAATAGAACAATAAAAAGATTGAATAACAAAAATCAATATATTAATTTAATTAAATCGGTTTGGGTGTTTCAAGTTAGAATTTAATTCGAGCTTAAAACAGAGCTTTATCGATCAATCACTTGACCCCCTTGTACCTGAAAGATCCCAACATTAATACAGGGTAATTTAACTTGGTTGTAATATTTTCTTGTCGATAATGCCAATTTAATTGTGGAAATATGCGTTTACGCATTTTGGATCTCATATTTCAGGAAAGGGTTCTAACCTAATTGCTCTGCCTACTTGTAGTGTTTCGCTTTTCATTATTTAGTTAACCTGTTGTACAATTAAAAATTTTTTAAATAATTTAATGTTACAAAAACACTTTCGGCTGAAAACTGAAAATAATATTTTTCAGGTGGCAGATATCTTTCATTTGTGAATTAATTATACAGCAACAAAATTAATGTACTTAAAACAGAAAATTATGAAAAAGTGTGTTAAAAATTTATTCTCAGCATTGCAGCTTAAAATTGTGGTTTGTAACAAGTAATACGTGCTTTGCTATATTTCTTTAGTATAATTTCATTATCCGTTTTGGTGTAGAAAGAGCCGGTAATTATATTTACGAAAACTTGAACCGTAAAATGTGAATCGCGTGACAGGAATTAAAACAAGCTGAAGATGAAAAACAAAGCCCATATTTAGAAAGCGAAACTTTAAAGAAACAAGACAACTTTTTTCTGTGGAGGCTTGAAATAAAATTTCCCGAAATTTATTGCTTTCTTTTAAAAGCAGAGTTATCTCAAACGACAAATTTAGAAGCAAAGAAAAAGAATTGTCGGTAGAAAAGGTCCAAGATTTGTAATAAATTTATACTGACGCGTACGGCGTACGGTACCTTCAAGTATTTGTTACTGAAACCGAGCAGGATATTTAATTAAACCAAAAGAGCCTCAAAGAATATTTGTAGTTTTGTTAATGTACCGTAACCACGGGTCTACCTCTTCGATTCATTAATTACCAAAGTAAAAAACAGCTTAATGGAATTTTAGATACATTATTTAAAGCCTCTTTTTGTTATTTTTGTTCTATAACCGAACAGGTTCGTGGGTGTTAAATTACTAAGGTTCATATTTAAAAAAAAATTTTAAGTACACTTTTAGACATAAAAATCACCCCCTTAATTTTCCGCAGATTTTTTTACTTTGCTACTGTTTTTTTGCATTTCTCTTACTTGGTAAATAAATTTCATTGTTAAAAAAGGAAGGTTTTAACTTGCAAGTCTTCAGAATTACTCCTTTTAATTTATGTATTTTAATTTCGGGGAATTTTATTCCGAAGCCTTTTTCGATTGTAGAGAGTAAATTTAAAAGTTTTATAAGTGCCAAGAAGAACTAAAAATGTGTCTACAACGTTTTCTATAAAAAAGAAAATCCTGGTTCGATTCGTTTCTAAAATGCGGGCTCTAGGTCGTTGCCTTGTCATCTAGTGAAAAGGTTGCTCTAAAATACATGAAGTAAAAAATTTGTGAACTTACTTTCGTTCACACAGAGAAACAGAATATGCACATCGGTTTTTATTTAGATTGAGGTACGGCGTGAAAAGTTTAACAGCTTTTTCATTTCCTGTTAAGTGACAAGGTTAATCACTATATTTTCGGATTTTTTTGGGGTTTACTGATTCTGAAGTCCCTAAGCATCTAGTAAGCTAGTAAATGCAAGGTGTTACACAGTTAATTGGATTGCTGGTATGTACCTTTTTTCCTACTTTTTGATTTTATATAAAGAACGGTGCATATTTGATGAAGCGTCTGGCCATTTATGAAAGCTGTAGACGCGGATGTTGTGTGTAATTTGGGTGCCTTTTTATTACGAGGTATGACGTTTATTTATGTATGAAGGTGCTGAATTTTCGAAAAAGGTAAGCAGCGACCGGCTGATATACATACAAATTCGGATTTTAAATAAAAAGAAAATGTCGAAAAAACCTTTTTAAAAATCTTTACCTGTGGTACTGTACAGAAACAGTTCTCTTATTCCCGTTAGCTCCGAAATTTCATACAATATTTAGTCTCCTCATAAATAGGCTTATTTCCCGACTTTCTGCATATTAACTACTCTTCCACGGTTTTCATTTTCCACAGATCTAAATGCGAATTAAAATAAGGTTAAACTCGATTATCCGCACTTTCCAATTCTAATACTTTGAAACTTTGTTAGAGTCTACGTCGTAACTTTGTTTTCATTTACAATTATTGTCGTCTGTCGACTGCAATTATAAATGTCCTCTAACCTCGCGTAACGGGGATAATTTATGGAGATCTTACTTTGTTGCAGTTTACGTGTGTTGTTAAGGCAAACAGTTCGGTAATGTTAAGAGGTTGTAATGCAAATTAAATTGATAACTTGCACAGATGAGCACTGCGGGGAGTTATTTTTATTCATTTTACAAGTCTGATGAAATCATGGAGGGGGTTATTGGCCAGGACCCAATGGCAATTCTCTGGAAGACGGGGGAATCGATAGAATAGCGGTATTAACCCTTTACTGTTGGCTCCGGAAACGAAGTCCGGTTCGTGCTCGCATTTTGGTCGAAATGCCTAACTTCAACTTACTTTACATGTCGTATCTGATTTGATTCGTCTTCATCGCCAGTCCTATCCGGAACATCTTGAATCCTCGCATAATTGTCGTAATTAGCAAATTTCATAAAAACCATTAATTCTATTCCAACATGCTGTCTCTTTGAAATAACATGCTTTGCAAAGTTATTAAATTTTCTGATATCATCTAGGGATTAAGAGACAAGCCGGAATTTTATACGCTGGTTCCGGAAAGCCTTGAGAGAAATGAGATTTGCCGGAGTTTGCTTCTACAAGCTGCATGTGCACACGTGCGCAAACGTGGTATTTGCTGTTGCTGAAGCTTGTATAACTCGTTCTACTTTTATTATACATGCAAATACTTATATCCTTGTCACATAAATATCCTGCCTTATACATGTTTTCGAGGACGCGGCTAGGAAGTGTAATTTTTTAAACCGAAATAACTGTATACAAGCTTGCTCAATTGTTACATTTTGAGTTACATACACTTCCAGTAAGCAGCATGCTTTCCAACTGGGTGCATTACAAGTTTTACGTGGCTCATTAACGCCGTATAATTAATCAGCTCGGCTTTAGGAATTTCATACCAGCTTAAGAAACAAGTTTCGTATACAATATTAAATTTTATCGGGAAGAGTCTCAAAATTCATTATTACCTAACTAAAGCCTTTGACACTTGACGTACAGGGTACCACATAGACACTCATAAACGTAATAACATATACAACATATTCAGACTTGTGCTTCACCAAACCCACCACTGTGATTTCGAGCCTTGAGATTCCGTTAAATGAGGAAACTTATAGGAACTTTCTGTGTTCTCCCAAATATCAAAATTCTATATTGCAGAATTGCCATCTTTATCGTTCTAGAGTTGTGTTCACTCGATTGTGATATAATTAACGAAAGATTCATTTTTCTTTGTTGGGAAATATATAGAAATCTCGACCAAAGCAAACATTGATGCGATATATTGATATTATTTTTAAAGAGATGGACATAACATATAAAATACAAGAAACAAAATAGGTATAAAAATTCCAAAATAAAGGCAATCAACTAAAGAATTTCGTATTATGAATTTAGAAAGTTAAGCAAGAACGACAAAGAAAAATACCGATACAATTTACCGAAATTGTTTAGAACGTAAAAGAAAAGAACCAAAATATGCCTGAAGTAACTAAAATATTAATTACCTGTTTGGATAAATGTTCCAAACTTATGAATTGAGAAAGTTATGCAAAAGAGACAAAGAAAAATATTAATATGATTTATTGATATTACTTTTAGATATAGGCATTTAGAACAATGCACAATAATAATAACGGAAACGTTAACAAGCCTTTAGGCCCATTGCTTGGTAATTTTCTTCCGGGCCTTTCGGTCCATAGCTTTTATTCGCCAATTCCCGCTGTCTTTCTCCTCTATCTCCTCTTCAACAGGCGCACACCTACTCTCCCTCGTCATTAGCTGTAAAATAATTAAAATTCCAAAATAAGGGTGAAAATAAAATATTATTTATATGACTTTTAGAGAGGTGTACTATACTCTTGACATAAAAATTCCAAAAGTAAATGTCACCAAAAAAGTTCCAAATTTATGAATTCAAAAAGTTGAGCAAAAGAGACAAAAAATATTGATATTATTTTCAGAGATGAGCATTCAGAATAATGTAGAATAATAATAAGGTTGGCAATTTTCTTCCGGGCCTTCCGATCCATAGCTTTTGTCGACCAATCTCCGTTGTCTTTCTCCTCTATGTCCTCTTCAACAGGCGCAAACTATATCTTCTTGTGACATCCTACTCTCCTTTTGCCTTCCAGCTCCCTCTTCATTAGTTGTAAAATAAATTTTAAAAATAGACATAATAATTCCAAAATAAGGGTGACTAATAAATTCCTATTGGAATATTATAAATTTCTAAATTCAGAAAGCTAAGTATAAAATATTGATAGGATTTTTCATATTGTTTTTAAAAAGATGGGCACTTACAATGTAGAATCAAAAACAAAATAGATATACAAATTTTAAAATTAAAGGTAACTAATAAAATATTTATCTAGGATACATACTCTTCTTCTTCTTCTCATGGCTGAAGCCTAGGCCGATGGCCTGTTACTAACTCGTAGGAACAAGATCGCTGAGCCCTCTTGGCACGTATGCTGGGCAGGAGGCTAACCTTACGCATTGAATATTGAGAAAAAGATCGACCTGCAATGGTGTGAGGCCCACGATTGTCAAAGATGTTAGTACGTGCCCCCGAAAGCATATATTCCGGCTTGGTCGGTCTCAGGAATCGAACCTGAGATGCCTGCGTCCGAAACCGCGACCTCTTACACGCGGCTGTCCACTCTTCCTCCAAATTTATAAATTGACAAAAATAATGAAGAAAAATATTATATGTTGATTGAGAGATAGATATTTAGAATGTAAAGCAAAAGTAACAAAATAGACATAAAAAATCCAAAAATAAAGACTAATCTTCTTCAGACCGAACACTGTTAAGAAATTAATCGCCTGTTTAGATAAATCCTCCAAATTTATGAATCAGAAAGTTAAGAAGAAAAAGAAAGGAAAACATTAATACGATTTATTGATATCATTTTTAAAGAGAAGATACAAACAAAAAATTTAAACAGCAAAGGTAAACAACCTTCTTCATACCAAACCCTATGCCAGGAAATTATTTATCTATTCAGATAAATGCTCCGAATTTATAAATTCAGAAAAGTACGCAAGAAAGACTTAATACAATTTATTTATATTATTTTTAAAGAAATTTAGAAAAGAAAATGACAAAACAGAAACAAAATCCAAAAGCAAAGGCTATTTTCAGGGTAAAATCCGTGATAAAAATTAATCAACTGAATAAATAAATTTAGAGCATTTGTGACTTCAGAAAATGAAATAAAAAAGTCCCAAAAACCAAAACTATTGATGCGACTTTTAGACAGATGGGCATATAAAATACGAAAAAATAGCAAGATATAAATACAAATTAACTTTTATCATCTCAAAATTGTGCTAAATACTTAGTTCTTTATTTAGAAAAACGCTCTAAATTTATGAATTCAGAAACTTAAGTAAGAAAGGAGATTTTTTGATATTAGTTTTAGAGGAATAGGCATATAAAAAGATATTAATGGGATGAGCATATAAAATAATGAAAAAATAATAAAAAAATAACGAAATAGAAATAAAAACAAATTTTCATCTCTATAAAAACTGTGCGAAAATTAAGTTTTATAAATTCAGAAAGCAAATAAAAAGGAACAAAGATATATATACAATTATTGATATTATTGTTAGAGAGTTAGAGAGATGGGCATACAAAATGAAAAACTAACGAGTTAGGATTAAAAGCTTTCATCGCCCTAAAAACTGTGCTAAATACTTAGTTACCTGTCTGAACAAATGCTCTAAATTTATGAATTCAGAACGATACGTAAAAAAGACAGAAAGAATTATAAAAACAGAAATTTTATGCTAAACATGTAGATTACGCTTTAATGTTGCTACAAGAGAAGCAATTCTAAATTAAATTTGTCTGTTTACATATTTCAAAACTTTATGCATACCTTTGTAAGTAATTGCATTTATTGTCATGCTTGTTTACACTCCCGCTTTTAAATGAGTATACTAGTTGGCGAAACGATATAAATTTCTAATAAATGTTACTTTGGCAAGTAAAACAAATTGTATATGCTGCATACGGCACTGAATTGTTACGAATGTTAGTGCATATATAGACGCATAATGAGGCACCTCCTCATGCATACAAATCAGAGCTTTAATTACAGTTAGTTTGATAGGGATGCTAAACTAAACTTAGTGAAAACAATCCGGTTACTCATCCATGTATTTAAGAATATAAATAATCCGACGTGAAACATTTGAGAAAAGACTAATAAAACTTTGCTTAAAAATAATAAATAATATACCTTCGCAATTTAAATAATTATTAGAAAAATTCCACATACGTCTTTAAATTACTTTCGTCTGGGATAATTAACAAGTAATACCAAATTTAACCTAAAAATGTCACATTAATTTAATCGATTTCAGTTTCCAACCCTCCTCAAGCTAAATCTTAGGGAAATTTTTATTAAGAGTTTGATAAGCGATCATTGAGCTTAGGTATCTGTATTAATCAAATTAATTAGGTTTTACTAACGCCAGTTTTAATTTGCATATTTTGTATATTTGCCAACTTGGAGCTTGTTTCTGAAGTAAGAGCATAATTAATGTAAATTATGATTTTAATCTCTTTTGTACTTTAAGTTCTGTTTAGAAGCTAAACAAGTTTGTACGTACATCACGTTGGTAATGTTTATGACCAGCTTTCCAAATTCCGTCTTGAAATTAAATACCGATTCCTTTGACTCATTATTTTAGTTAATTTCCTTCTGTTTTGATGAAATAATTTTAATCAATTGAAATTTATCTCTGATAAATTTAAATATTTCGTATTAAGCCTTGTTGTTAAGCTTCCAAACTAAAGTGCTCGAAAGTTTTATTCTGGTTAAGGTTAATCGCTACAAATTATAGAATTAAAACAGAAGAATTGCTCTCACTTATTAATGTACGAGTTGCAAATAAATTAAAGCAATCAAAATTCCGGGAATGTTCCACAGGTCGTTGTGTACTTTTCAGAATTGCATTCGACAGTACGACGTTGACTGAATTGTTAGCGGGTTAATCACGAACTAATTAGTTTTAGCTCTACTAGTTTAGTGCATTGAGACTAATGCAGTTGTGTCAAACGTGTGCTGGCATAAAGTATTCTGTGTTTAATCGGATTTGGGAATGTCGATATTTATACCTTTATACATTATTTAGGGAAACCACCTTACTTTTGCACTTTCCAATGGTAATTTCTAAAATTTAATACAGGATATGTAGGTTTTCGCTGTGTTTATGAACAAAAGTGAGAAAGCGAGAGAATAATTTTGAAGATTCCAGAGACAATTTCTGTTAAATATCTGTCCCTTTAAATACATTTCAGTGGAGCATTAAGCCTAAGTTAAATAAAAACTGAAAACGTTTATTGCACTTTCAGAGACATTTCTGTGTTTTCTATCCTGTTTACTTTACTTGTTATGTGGATGGTTATTTTTGGAGCCTTAAGAACATCTCAAATAAAGAAGAAAATCCAACGTCCCGCTTTTATTTCATGCTGGGAAGCTTGCAATTAAATCCCTTTGAACGAGTCGCTTTTCTTAACCAAAATAAACCTTTATCCGAGCTAATATCAAAAACTAAATTACGGTAAAGCAATAGCGTTTACACCAACTGATAAACATATCGAATAACAATTCGAAATCACGTGGGTGTTAAGGGTTTTCCTAAGCGGGGTAGTTCAGATTTGAATTTCAAGTCATTATCTGGCTGACGTTTGTCTCGCTGCTGCAGGGGCTCCCTTGAGGTGCGATCTGCTGCAATGATTCCACTATGTGAGAATATTATGCTGCGCAACACAACGTTTTCAGTTTTCCCAGAGGTTAAAATCCGCTAAAAACAAAATGAAAATAACGCAAAATGGCCTCTTGACCATTCCATTATTTACTTAAAAACATTCACAGATAACAAAAGCTTTCATGATTTGTCATAACGTCATAAGTAACTAATTTTAACATACTTAAATTAAGTAAACTTCCATTGCAGCAAATTTAAAGTTTATTTTATGTTTGGATAGATTCAGAATAATACTGTTATTCCCAAAATTTATAGAAATATGAAAAGTATATTTAATTAGAACATTTTGGGGATATATTTATTTATTTGTTTTATTATCCAATTAGTTATTAATGGAATAGGTATCTTTAAACTAAATAGAGCTACATTCTTAGGTACAAAAAGATGGCTAGAACAACAGTTCAGAATAATTACTGTTATGCATATAATTGTCGTTATTACAGCAGATCGTAATTATACAATGATTGTCACGTGTAAACAATAGTTGATCGCAGCTGCACAGAAGCAAAATTCCTCTTCATATGGGATACATACATCAGTACTGTATGAATATCCTGGGGTTATTATGAGTTAGTAATTATTATATCACAGATACACTTCTATGTTATGTTTAGCTTTGATTTGGCAATACGTTGTGTGTTTAACGGTTTATGAAAACCTGTCAAGTGGATTATTATGATTATTATTATCATCATAAGTGCTCATTTACCACCGATTAAAATTTTCACGTTGTTTCATTCCACCCTTCCAGATACTTTCATTTGATTTGTTTGCGTTTTATTTTATTTCTATTAGTACTGACATAAAGTTTCTTTCATTTCCAAAATTAATTTCGTTTAGTTTCGTATATTAATCACCAACGTAGTGAATCTACGAATACGCCAAAAGAAAAACGTTTATTTACCTATGAGAACGTTTTCAACTCCAATATGTTCTTTTGTTTGTGCTAGTCTCTTTCAGTCTATTAACTGAGATTGCGTGCTCTCCAAACATTAATGAAAAGGAGTTTTATGAAATTATCTTCTGTATATCGTAGATGACGAAGATGGCCATTTACCTATCATTGTTATTTAACTAAATCTATCTATCTTATATCGTCTGCAATTCAGTATTGATCCAAAACTTAACGGGGAACTGCTGTGCTGCAAAGATGCGAATCGAAACCGGAGATACCATAAAAACATTCTTTCAGCATTAGTGAAATATAGTTTAAAAAAACTTGCCTAAGTAGTTATCTTAAATAAATTAGAATGAAAGTGAAGATAACAAAAAGCTTTTTATGAAATATTTATAAAGTCTGTAATGAAATACGTATGATTAAAAAACGCATTTTTTTAACTTTTGCTGTTTTAAAAATGCAGAATAATTACATACAATCAAACTTCAAAAGCTGGTTATCGGGGTCAGAAATTAAAATATTCATTTCATTCGTTAAACTCATCAAAAGCCTGCAGTCAAACTGAGTATTTCATTTTATTTATTATTGATAAAAATAGCCGTATAAACAACATTTTAACCTATCGGAATGATGTTTATATTCATTTTGTGCACTCAGAAACGAGCATAAATAATTTCAAGAATTAAAATTTCATTGTATGTGTCAGCTGCGTAGTTTCGACCATCTGTGCATAAAACTTTGAACTTCCAAACTTTCTATCACTTTTATCCTTCTTGGGGTCCCATAATTTTAAAGTGAAGTTATATTGCGGGCATGACTTCTGCTTGTTTGAATTCGTAACCACTTATTTGCGTTGTTGAAACGTAAAACGTTCAAATTGACGTAACTTTCCGTTTGTTCTGCATTTATGCAACGTGTATCCTGAATTATCCTTAATGCCGCTTTACCCTCTCTATTGATTTTACCGGTTTAACTTTAAAACATTAGTCATGTAAAATGCAAACACCTACTATAAAAAGCTCTATAAAAACCGATAACTGCTATATATATTTATTTTTAGAAAAGCCTAAAATTTAAACTAAAAAGGGCTTTGTTTTAGCACTTTGTTATTTTATAAGGAAAGCGTAGCTCCTAGGAAAACTTAATTATAAAAGTACAATTTGGGGATGCTCATTAATAAAAAGTTTTATTATGGCCTCTACAAAACCGATGCCTCATATATTTATTTTTAGAAAAGCCTAAAATTTAAAATGAAAAAGGCATTGACTTATAAGCAAGGGTTTGTTTTAATATCTTTTTGTTATTTATAAGGAAATGGTTCCTAGGAAAACTTAATTATAAAAATACAATTTGGGGGTGCTCATTAAAAATTGATAAAAAGTTTTATTATAGCCTCTTGCTTTATTCTTGTTGTAAAGCGTGCTATAACGGATAAGGTAATCTTAACTGTAAACAGTAATTTTTTATTATGGCGTTATTAAAAAGTGTTACCCCCACGTTGGAGCTTTCTAATACCGTCTTTCAATTTTAATATTAATTTGTTTTACTGCATCCCTTTTTATATAAGGAACATATTTTAAGCTCCTTTGTCCTTGAGTTTTTTATACTACGTAAACACGTAAAGGTTTCTAAGTATTAATTTTTACCGGAATTAATTTTCACAAGTATAGAATATAGCCTCATCGTTTCGGTCGCAAAGTGCATATTAAAAGCAGGCTTTTTATGTTGGTGAAAAGTCTAAAGGTGCCGTTTGATGTACTACGTTAATTTTAAGATTTTCTAACTTTATGAAGTCTCGAGATTATTTTCGCAAAGAGAGTAAAGAGCTTGTTTTCAAAGTATTGTTTATTATTAAACTGGCCCGTCTTCGAAATGAATCCTCGTCAGTCTCGGCTTCTTACAATGGAACTTCATTAGAACGCGAGAATATCTAGTAACTAAGGGAGCATATTGACAGCTGTTAGTACAGGGCCGCCAAAACCACCCGAATAATAGCAGACATGTATTACTCGATCCTCTGACGCAGATGAATTGGCAGGACAACATTGCTAGTGCTAATGTCACGCAAGTTTACTTATTGCAAACTGATGGATAGGTCTAAAGTACACCTGCCCCATCACGCTGTCATTACGAGTTTGATTTTCAGTAACAGAATTGCTTCTTGTTTTATGTCTAGTTATGTCAGATTTGACAAATCGGGCTAACCAACCCTTGGGGTAAACCTCAACTTGATAAATTCGTCTGTTATATTATTACTTTCAGTTTTGATCCTGAAAAACTTACCGAAACCGAACTGATTTTAACCAACTTAGGGTGTTTAAACACCCTATTTTTTCGAGGATACAAAGGGCCGTGTACTGATTAAGTTCTCAAGTCACAGAAGTAAAATGTCTATTTGTTTTATGGCTGCCCTTGTCAATTTGATAAATCTTAGTGTATTAGTTCAGAAAGCTGCACGGAAAATCCAAGCTTCGATAAGCGAAACACTTAAGAAATTTCCGTACTTGATAATTTGATTTCCTATTTCCTTGCAATTCAAATTGCACGGATTATTGCGCTATTTTAAATTTTAATAAAAATCATTCATTACTTTGCAAATGTTTAATCTCGGCGCAATACAATGAATTATTTGTATTACTTCGTACAAACTACGAGATCTAAAATAATTAATATCGAAATTTAATAAACTTACAGGATGCAGATAGCAGATCTGAATTTAACATGAGAAGACGTTGCAAGGCAAGGAATAAGTTTTACCTGATGAGTAGTCTGCAATTAAGTAATCTGTCTGTTTTGCTACTAATTATACTACAAACTGCTTTAATTGCCTTTAATGCCGTACCTCAAGTTACTGTGATCGTAAACAGAACACTTGAAATCAGTCTCTGTTAAATTAGAAGCACGTTTTCAATTTTTTAAATTCCCTAGCTTTGTTATAAACGAGCTAGCATTAAATAAAACTACAAAATGCTGAAGAATAGGGTCATAGACAAAATATACCGTATGTCCTTAAAGTAACGCAACAAACTGTAGCTAGAACTCCTCAAATGATGTACCAAAAAACATACATATTTTCTAAAGTGATGGATTTTTTTGAGTATATTTTTAAAAGGAATGTTTTTTACTTGATTAAATAGATCTTCCCACTTTTAGTACGACTTGAAAAAATTGAGGAAGGCTTCATAAGAAAAAAATTGAGAACTGAAGCAGCACTTAACTAAAGTTTCCGAATCGACAGCTTGGTAAACGAGGAGCCAACTATTTTCGGTTGATTTTTTCTATTTTCGTTGGGCCTACTTAAAAGGCAAGATTTACTAAATGTACCACCAAAGCTGATTTAAAAGAACGAATTTGGCAAGAAGTTCGCTTCAGTGGTATGTGAGCAACTTAAACATTTAATTTTGTTTTGTACCAAAGTTATTTTCATTTATTAAATCTTCTGATATTTTTCCTTAAAAATTTTCTTAGGTAACATACACACATGCATACATTTGTGGCCCTTGGCCTGCTCCAGAATGCTTCTCCAAGTTCTTCTATTCATGGCTTTCGGTCTACCTTCTGTTACTCTAAGCACCGCCAGGTTTTCTCGAATTTCATCAAACCACCTGCTTCGTGGGCGTCTGACAGATCTTTGGACTTCGGGGAAGTTAAGAACAGTTTTCCCCGCAGGCGAGAGTTCTCCTAGTCGAACCAAACGCCCCAACCACCGTGAACGTATAACCTTTACTGTTTTAATAATATCGGGTTTCTTACAGCAATAAATTGTAAAGTTCATAATTATATCTTGACCTCCACTGCCCTTCTTCTTGTACAGGACTGAATATCTTCCGAAGAGTATTTTTATTCTTACTTAATAAGGTCCACATTTCTGCACCAAAAAGCAGAGCAGGTTTATTGAGGGTTTCGTAAATTGGTATGTTTGTTCCTCTGACAAAAGGTTTTATGGAAGATGGGGTAAGACTCCGCAATAAGCACGACTAGCCAGCGCTACACGTCGGTGTATATCAGCTCTAATATTGTTATCACTGTTTAGCAACGCACCTAAATACACAGATTTAAGCACTTCTTCAAAACTCAATATTCAGCGTTAAGATATTTAATCGACGATCCTTTATTTTATTTATGGCCATAGATTTTGCTTTCTGTTTAGTTATTCGCAGACCCATTCTCATAGCAGTACATTCAAGGTTGGTTATTGCGTCTTTTAGTTCACTCCGTGATCTTAATGCCACATTAATATCGTCCGTCCACATAGGTGAGGATCTGTATGGACTTATCAAAAATTGTGCCTTCTACATTTATCTTTAATAATCCGATGGTGTACTCGAGTGCTACGTTGAAGAGTAAGTATGGAAGCCATCGCCTAGCCGAACCCCTGCGTTTGAGGAAAACGGGCATTGGATTCTAACTATATTGTGAGTTCTGTAGGTGCTGGACTTTTAATTCCTTCATGGTCCCTAGAAACTTTTCTCTTAAGATGTTATTATATGCGCTCTCAAAATCATCAAAGACATGTGTTTCTAAGTTAGCTTCCCAGGTTTCTTCAAACATTTGTCTGACGGCGCATATTGGGTCGGTTTTTGACTTATTTTTTCTCCAAATTCTTACGAGAATTAAATGAAACCACTTAATAAATTGTTTACTTTCTTTAAAAATTTCAGTAGGGAGGCTGTCGCAACCAGGTGCCTTGTTAAACGTTTCAGATCACATGTTGCATTTTTAACCTCTTCTAACGTTGGGGTTGGCAACTTTCTTTCTCCATTTCGTTTTCGTCTATTACCAATTCATGTCTTAATCAGTTTCCTACTCCATCTTGATTTAATAGCATTTTGTAATGTTCCCTCTATTTGTCTAACATTTTCTTCTTACTGCTAAGCAGTGATACAGCTTCCTACTCCTCAGGTCCTCTGATTGCTTCGCAAAATAGAGCTTTTTCTTCTTTTTGTAGACTTCTCCCTCGGTTTATTTTTATATTATATCTCTATGATAGCTGCGTATTCTTGTAAAAGCATCTCTCTGTAGGTTATATTTTTCTCCTCTGTCACCCTTTCCCATTCTGAGTCAAACCAACATTTTTGTTGCACTGGGAGTATCCTAGCATATCTAGGCTATCTGTTCTGTAGTGCTCTCAAGTTTCGCCACATACTGTCAGCTGTTTGCTCTTCCATGACTTCTTCCTCGTATTTTAGCTTATTTGTTAGCTGTTGTGCAAAACCATTTGCTATTTTTTTTGTTCCAGATACCTCGAGAGGATTTAAGCGTTAATATGTCGTTCTGTATACGTTGAATATTCTTTTCTAATTGAGCGCTGAGCACTTCCCTCTGCCCGTTGACGTTCTTCTTCTGCTCAGCGTTCGCGTTCCAGTGCCCTTTGCTGTTGATCTTCGGCTTTACTATGCTCTCCCTCTCGTCTTTCTTGCGCTCTTCTTCAGCACGGCGTTCTCTTTCATCCCCATCTTCTTTTTCAATTAACACCAAAGATTTCAAATCGGTTACAAAACCCAACAATTGAGTATTTTTGTTGCGTAATAGTTCCACTGAATCACGTTCGAAATATTTTTCGTACTCGCAATATTGGACAACAATCATTTTCATTAGTGAGAATAATTCTCGTAGTTCTACCACTGTTGTAGCACGCATTTGCCTCATCAATCCCTCACAATCTATTGCATCCAAAACATACTATTTTTTACGAAGATCGCATTCGTTTTCAATTTCACCGTATTTAATATGAGGATTTTTTTAACAAGTTCGTCACAGCAATTTTTTTCAGATAATATTTTTTATTCGAATATTCAATCCAGGCCAATAAATCTTCTTTTATAACTACCTTTTTATCTAATTGAATGTTCCAAAAAATCTATTGCGGCGATCATTTTCTAAATCGATACCAAATTTAGAACAAACATAATTTACAGTGATTTTTATCAAACCATTTGACCAAGATGTAACGTCTGAATCCCGAACATCGACACATTTACGCGACAACATCTCGCCGTCAAGATTTTCGTTTATTTATACCTAAACGAACGATAATAGGGTGCAGGTAGCGAACGATTCATTTGCAGTAGACTGTCAACGTCCTCAACGTTCTTCGTGAAAGCATTGAAGGATGTAATGTACATACATACTTACACTCTTACACACAAAATCCTCAGTGAACCAAATTTTTATAAAAGATGCAACGTGATTTCGAACTTTAATAATTTTCCACTTCTAAGAAAACCGCTACATTATATCTATTACATTATCCGTTCTCTAAGCCGTGAGAATTGACAATTTTCTATACTAATACTCCACAATGAATGATGAGTAATTTACTCCCACGTAACCAAGAGTAACGGTTAATGAATATCATTCATGACTCTCGATCAGGAATAATGAATATGTTAATCATTACTCATTAATCATTTACTCGAGTACCAAATGCCCCAACTCTGCCTGTGGCCACTAGTTTAGGATCTATTACTTTTTCTCCATCAATAAATAGCGTATCATATTTAATTATTCCATGCTCTTTTTGTAATTTCTTATGCAACGCTTCCCTAATTTTTACAGATCGAAGTAAGTATTTAATTAGGTAATAAAAAATGCGTGTTGACATTGAAAAAATATATTCGATGACATCATATCGCTTCCAAAAATTAATTCGATAACTTTTTTAATAAATTGCTCGAGGTGTTTCAGCTTTTTCTGAAAAACAGTTAGAATTTTATTGAATGTATGCGTTACTTTAGGGACACACGGTATATAATTCAAGTTTCAAAATGTTTGTTAATCAATGCCAGTTGGCAAATTTAGTTAAAATTAAATTTATTTCAGGCCTGAAAACTTAAAGGTGAATTGGTTTAAAGATAAATTTAGTTGAGAAGAAAGATTTAAGATAAAATTAAAAATACGTATCTCCCAGCAGGCACACATGCAAAAATACATCCTAATTGTTTTACTAGGATGAAGTGAAAAGCCTGGACTGTCTTATCGCTCGATACAGACCAGCGATGCAAACGTTTTGGGCACTCTGCGATTAAAACCGTCTTTACTTAAAATATTTTAATTCAGTACCGGGGCCATCGCGTTAACGAAAGCATGTTGCAAATTTTGTTAGTTTTAGTAAGTGCCTAAAGACTTTAATGGTTTGGGGAGCTGTGCTGGTCGCTTCGTGGGACCTCAGTTGTGGTTCTGTAAAACACCAGCGAGGCAAAAAGGTATTTTACTTGTGAAATTGTTTTATAAACTTTACTAAAAGTCGACCCTGAATTTATATAAAATCATACCGGATTTATTGTGTTATTTAATGATTTAGGTAAAAAAGACTGCTTCACGAAATATTTTTTGCATGAATGTATTTTTAACGAATTATGAAAATCCTATATATATAAAAAAAAACATCCTGATTAAAAATACATTAAAGCATTTCCCATTTTATTTATATTTTTGTCATTTACTAATTGTTGGCATGTTATTTACACTTGTTTTGTAATTTGATTGGTTAGGTGGAAGAACAGCCTTTGGCTGAACCTCGCCTTTGTCCATATTGGCAATAAAGATTATTATTATTATATTATTGAAACTGCTATCAAACGCTTTGTATCTAAATAGTGAAATATTAAGGTTTCAAATTCGTATAACATCTGCCAACTTTAGATATAAGGATCTATACTGGTTTTATCGCCTGTCTTGCATTTAAAGATAAAACCTCAAACCATTAGCAACATGAATGAACAAGCCTGACTGTCTAACAGATGTTTCTACCGCTGCTGATAGTGGCCTAAAATTAATACAAAACCATTTATTTCTTGAGTCGTGATTTACAGATGTATTGCATAATTACTGTACATTTAAGTTTGGAAATTTTGGAAGGTTAATTATAATTGCGGAATCACCATTACTGTTAAATCATCCAAGCAAGATAGGTACTTAAAACTGTCATGATTTTATATTTTTATGTTAATAGTAAATTTTCGCCATTTAATTTAAAAACGATTAGTTTCAATGACAAAACGTTTCCTGCGGTTTTCAACGTGTAAAGAAATTTCGGTGCTAGCAGAAACTGAATGCTAGGGATGTGTCGGAAAACCGCCGGTGGTATATAACATTTCTCGTAACAGTTCTACATCAACTATTCGATCAGCGTTAGTCAGATGTTCATCGAACATTCATGAGTATTTGACAAAAATTGAAAAGGAATCACGAACTATTTCTATAAATAAAAATACGTAGAAAACGGTTTTGGGTGGGTTTGAAATGAACGAAAATTTTCTCTGCTATTGCTTTCTGGGGTCATAAAACGAGACGAAAATATTTGGGTATAAAAATCAAATCTTAAATTATTGATTCTATTATTTAAAACTACTTTAAAATATGTACAAACCCCATTTTGCATTTTTTAAATTTAAATACGAATTTCATTTTTCTGAATTTATAAACACGGATCTTTGATTTAATCCTGCATACGTATATCATAATTCACGTGGCTGACTTGTTGTTAATATCCACTTGTCACACCAAACCAAAATAAGGAATTTCTAGGTGCTAAGCTGTTCTTTTCCGTACCTGAAAAGCGGAGCTTTATCAATAGTGATAACATCGTAATTTAATATGTTATTATCTCAGCCAGATTGATGTTAAAGCTTTTTAGCTTTACATTAAAACATTAAAATTTTAAGTCTGCTGAATTTCCGTGTTAATGTTTTAAACATGAAAGCTCATTCCCTACTAAACTAAAATTTTAGGTGATATTGAGTTAATTATACGATTTGTATGCGTGAAACCTGGTCGTATATTATATTAAGCATAAATCTCCCGAAAGTGCTATTAGTTGTCGCATTTGAATAAAAACTTGTTTAAGATAATTGATTTTCTAATTATTTTATTCTAGGTTACGATAAACTATATTTATATCGCCTGCTCATGATTTTTCTGTTCGGAAAACTATTATTATTACAAATTGCCTTGCGAATTTTTATTTGTAACTCGAACTAACTATTTGTGTTATAACAGAAGGCACAGAAAAAAAAAGAAATAACGGATATGTTACTTGTAGATTGAAGATGTTTCTTTGGAGGAACGTTTTGTCTAAATATGTCTGTCCGGGGGCGTTGTGTTCAGACTTTCTATCTGAGGCTTTCTCTACGGAAATCGTATATAAATCTCTTTGTTCATTTTCGTGCTCGCTGTATTTTTAAAAATTCGTATTGACACGCTAACTTTTGTTTTAAAAATTATACATATTCAACGAGCCCATTTTGAAACCGGCCCGAAAAAATTGAAAAACGTCTGTGAATTATTTATATGAGGCTTTTATTTTTTTCTTCAATTTATGGTAGTAATAACGTGTTATATATTGTTTCATATCGTACTTTATAGATATGATCAAAATCAATTTTCAGTATTGGATTTGAAGCCTCGTATAACACTTAACGTGTCTACGCCTCCCCATAAACAAATAGCTTCTTGTTTTATATCGAACCTTGTTGAATTTGGATATATTTGATTTGGTGGATATTCTGCAGCCACGAATTTTCTAGTTTTTCACAAATCTTTTTTGCGTTTTAAATTTTGTAAATGACAACGAAAAGGGTTTTGGGACAACGGCTGGCGCATTGCACGTCTGTTGCGGTGTATAGCCTAGTTCTGACATGTTCACCGGTGGTGCTTCCGGTAGCTTGTTCTAAAATATCGCGGCTTCCGGCTTGGCGTCTCCCGGCGTCGTAAACAAGCTGTCGACGGTATGGTGTCTAGGGACGACTTGATGCGGGAAGGGCAAGCCAGACCATCGTGGTCCAGCGTGGACAACCATAAATCAAAAGACCGATTTAAGACAACACAATTGCTGTTTTAGTCTCATCCATTACAGTTCCCTAGACGTCGCCGCTTTCACGATAAGAATTGATAATGATTGCGCTGTTTGTTTTTTCGGAATAATTGAATTTTTGGATTAAACGTCTCATTTTTATTAAAATTCCTGTAACCAGTTTTGTAACCGAAAAATTCCTCCGATTAAAAACATAAGCTGGAAGTTAATTAATTTCAGGTATATACAAATAAAAAATAAATCTTAGAGTTTCACCTTGCAGGTTCTTAGAATTTCATTTACGTATCTAAAGTGTTCCAGGAAACTTAGCAAAGCACGCATAGTTTCTAAAGTTTTGCAAAAGTAAGTGCAAAACTAGACTCAGAGTTTGACACCTTTAATACAAAGTCCGTGTCTGAAACACTTACCAAAGGCAACCAGCAATTTTGACCTTTAATGCGTTTGTTTATGTTATAATATTGTTCATCCACTCATAAATTCTTTGATTTTAATTCTTATTCAAAAATAAATTTATGAAGCACCTGCGCTTTGTTCGGTTAATTGAAACCCTCTTCTAACGAAATTTGTACAAATATCAATTTGTTTACCTCCCAGACAAATGTGAAAGAATTTCGTTTGTATTCCTACACAGGTCGAATATATTTTAGTTAGACACTGACAAAGTCTTCTTGAGCCCCACAATATACAGATAAGAACTGATTGATCGAAGTTGGCCTGCCATCCTCGTTTACAAGCTTGTATTTCTGTACTTATTACTTAAAATTTCATTAGAAAACTTAGTTTAGTGAGATTTAAAATACATAGTATTTTTACTCCAGTAAAATCTGTTGCTTAAATTAAATTATTGGTGTTTTTACTAGTAGTATGAAGTTACCTGAAAATTCCCAGGTGTTTGGTTAATTGTTAATATATTCAAATTAAAGTTTTCTTGGAGCTTGTTTGAATTTCTTAATAAAAGCTTAAGTTTACTTTAAGTTGGGGGAGCAAGATTTTATTAAAATCAATATTTAGTGAACTTCTTTTCTAAACTGAAATAAATAAAACTTTACTGGCGAGGTTTAGCTTTAATAAAAAATAAATTTGCTATAATTTTCATGCACGCTAGTGACGTAGTGCACTTCGTACTAAGTGAATCTTATAAACTACTGCTCCATGAAGTGCAGTTAAAAAGCTAACCAAATTACCTCCACTGCATTCCGCGGCATTAGTGTAAAATAAACGAACTGTCTCTGTAACAACTAGTTAAAGTTCTGCTGAATATTAGATTTCCAGAAAATGTGTTATGTTTGTATTCCTCAATTTTTATGACTTAATTTAATCACGCGAAAAGAAAGTACGCACACGTAATCCAAATATCTGTAAAACTTTATTAATACTTTTAGTAATTAGTTTTCTAGTTACACGCGAAAAAGAGATTGCTGATTTAATATGTACATGTATTTGTATTATCTTATTTCAAACGGTGTAAACCTAGTTTAATTTAGAAGTTTAATATTCAAATGTGAAATTTATGTTTTTTAAATTTGACTTGTTTAATAACTATGTAAAAAGTATTATTAACATTTTTGCTAGTCATGGTGTATCCTAATTAATCAAAGTAAGCTGTGGTATTATTTTCCAAATTAACTTTGTTGGGTAAATTAGGCTTACTTCATTCTAATGAGAACAATACTAAAATTTACCTCTGGGCTTTGACTTTTTAAGGTCTATTTTGAAGTTTTTCTAGTTATTATATCTCCTCTTCTAATTACTGAATATTCATTTGCAGAACTGAAGAACAATGTAAATTCGAAAAAACAACTGAAATTATTAAAAACTGACTTCAAAATCGCTTTGGAAATTTTGTGCACATAAAAATAAAAATTAAAAGCAAACGTACGGTTATAACACGAGAATATATTCGTAGGTTAAAGCTCCTGTTTCATATCAGAGCGAGCAGTAGTTCATCCCTTTAATGTAAAATATTCCGACGCTCATTTACTTTAATTAAAAATACACCAAATAAACAAAAAATTGTCTTCGTTTAAAGTAAACACGTTATTTATTTTTTGGAGCGTTGTGTAATATCCCTTGAATTAAATTACATAACATTTGAAGAGCTGGTTTATTTTATAAAAATTGTCCTTAAAACATGGCGCAGATTAAAAATTTTCTTAATTCAAATAACGAAGATTATTATTATTTTAGTTTGTTTGTCCTACTTTTTATTACATTTTTCTATAAATAGTTTAGTTTCGCTTTCGCTCAGTTCTTTAAATTGGAGACTTTTCTTTTTATTTCTATTTATGTCTTGTATTATCTTCGACAGCTTAAAAGCTGTTTTCCCATTTCCTCGTTTCGAATAAATCCATTTACAAATTCTTCTTATCTAATGATTTACTTTGAATGAGAAATGCTCGACTTTTTTATTCATTTATTAAACGTTCGATGTGTTTGGAATTTTCTAAATATATTCGCTAATTAATCTTGATAATTTAAGTAATTACGTTATTCGTTCAATTTTTGGCAATTAGTTCTGTGAAGAAGAAACCAATAAACTTCAGTAATATTATATTATATTATAATTTTTCGTTTAATTAATTTGCTAGAACTCCGCCATATTCTTAACTCTTCCAGGTAAATACATCACCTTTAATTTTAACATAAAATAAGAAATATTCCCATTTTACTTCGGCGATCTTTCCTATTCTGGCTTACGTAAATTTGATATTCATATTTAATAACCTTCAGTTTGAAGAGTTTATTTTTGAACATTTCAATAAGTTAAAGCGCCAACAAGTGGCAAATTCATTTTCGAAATAGAAACTAATATTAAAAATGCGAAAATGTCATCTAATCATAACTTTGGAACCTTATATATGTCGAAATGAAAATCAATTTTTGGTCGTGAATATTACGCAGTTGATTTATGTGTTGATCGGTAGAAAAGGGGATGGTTTCTTATTTAGGTTTTATTTTCATTTCTTAATCTCTTTTGTGTTAAAACATAATTACAACAAAGTAAAGCCTCCTGGGTTTTTTATTTATGCAATAAAATTTAGATATTTTTTTAATTATTTGCTACAAACAGACATTTTCAAACGTCTTTCGTCACTTTTAAATTAATTAATTTAATCGGTTCATGAGAAGCACCTTGATTATATTGAAATCAGTAAAATTTAAAAATATGTATTATTAAAATATTTTTACGTTTTATTAACTGAACTGGTCCTTTCTTTCTTTCTCCCCTTCCATGTACCCTTTCAGATGTCAGAATTGGGTTAGTCTTCTGGTTTTCCTTTCACCCATTTTATCCATCCTTTCCTTTAGCGCCATTGTTTTAATCCCTTCTAGTATTTTGCCTCTTTCTTTTCTCATATCTACTATTTGTTGTATCCATGTTTTCCTTGGCCTTCCTCTTCTCCTTTTTTTTGTATTTTTGCTCCACAGGCTCTTTTTGTTAATCTATTTAGGCTCATTCTGATCATGTGACCGTACCGATTTAGTTGTCTCCTTTTCATTTTGCTCATTTTTGGTTCTTGATTAATCATTTCCCTGATTGTTTTGCTAGTAACTCTGTCCCATTTTGTCTTTCCAGCAATTCTCCTTAGGTGACCCATCTCCATTGCCAACATGCTTTTCCGTATTGTCTAATTTTCACTTGCATATAACAATGCTGGTATGATTATGGCATTATTAATTATTAGTTTTGTTTCTTGCTTCAGCTCCCTGAACTGGTTTAAATTCTAATTAGTAGTTTGTGATATCTACTTCAATTTGGGTATTAACCATTTAACTGAAAATAACAATTGGTTTTCACAGATATAAAACTCTCGCTATAGTTTTTATGAATTTTTTAAGTAATGTTTAAAAATTCAAGTTTTTGTATATTTTATTATCAGCTACAATTAGTTTCCTTTATTTGCGTTTTTACGTTTTTCTGTATTCCCGATTTAGTTGAAGTGTTTCTTTCATAAAACGAATTTGCCTGTTTAAAAGTCGAAATAATTAATGAATCTATATTTAGAACCGAAGCACCGTTTTTTAATTAATTTACGATTTTCGATGTATAAACCTATAATTAAAGGCGTTTAAAAACAATTCATAGTGTTTAAATTGAGTTCATTAAAGATGTCAAGATGTAATAAAAAAAAACGGACGTTGCAGAAAAACTTGACATGTCATTCACACCCCTTTCCATCACTAAAGTGATGTAATAGCCTACACGCTGAATTTAGGTTTATAAAAGATTCATTTCTGTTTTAGAAATAACTTTGCAAGGTAGTGTGATGTAGGTACAGTCGTAGGTGTTCTCGCCCAGTGAATTCAGGTGGGCGTATAGCGGGACTTCAAGTTTTAATTGCTTAGGCATCGTTCTAAATTCTGTCTAAAAAAGCTTTAGTTCGAACATCAAAAAAGCGAAGGTATGTGGAATAATTTATGTTTAATAAATTTTACAGCAGATATCCTACCTACCCCAAAGTTTTAGTAAATGGTAAGCAGGAGAAAATGCGTAGGTTGTTAATCTTTTTGTTCTGGGAAATCTGCGGGGAATATTCAATGTGGTACAAATTCTACATGATTAAGGTTACAAATATATGTAGGTTTTAGTTGAGGGCATTTTCTGACTGCAAATGAAAGATTTATTAATATGTATTTTAGGTTAGCTCCGAACGATTGTTTACGAATCCCTTTAACCCGGAGGCCGGATATGTGGCTTCCTACCCATACAGGGACGTATCGTTGATATACTATCAGTGGAGAATGCTCGAAATTAAAGCAACGACAAACATCCTGCAAAATAATATAGGTTTTGACAATGCGAACACAGTAGTAGATCTCGGCTCAGGGTGCAGTATTTAAGTAAATATTGAACACTGACGCTTGCTTTACATAGGATTCAAGTAGACCTTAAGGCCATACCCGTTACAATCATGACTTGTAAACAAATACCCTAGGCATAGGCCAATGCTGCTGGTTATTCCGACCGCTAAAATTGAAAATCGCTCGCAATGTGTATTGTGGTCCCTTGAATTAACTTGGAAGGATGTGCGTTTGTTGATTTATTTGACCGGAGCCAACATTTATCTTAGCATTAAAAATAATATTGCCCGATATCCACCAAGCAATCCTTCATGTATTTGATCTGCTTCGTGTGTATATTGTTTTTTCAGACCGCTGTATTTCGAAATAAAATATTTTTATATTAGGTAAATCGAAGATACGTATATACGACTATTCGCCTTCTGTCTCTACATGGAACTTCTCATGGATGACGCACTAAACACATTTCTACTCGAATATTCCCCAACGTTTCTCTTTTTATTTTATTTTTTTGTTGCTGTTTCAAAAAACAGTCGCAGATTTTTTACTTAAGTTAATTCGTTTCAGTAACATTTTACTCATGAATAGACTTTTAACTTTGTTAATCTTGAGGTAAACCATGTTTAACTCACAATGCTGATTAAACAAAATTTAGGATCCTTATGTCCTGAAATAGAGTTTTATTTTATTTTTTTGTTGTTTCAGGAGATAGTCTCCAATTTTTGCCCTAAGCTGGTTCTTTTCAGCAACTTTACTTATGAATAGATTTTTAACTTAGTTAATTTTTAAGTAAAACTTGTTTAACTCACAATGCTAATTGAACAAAATTTAGAATTAGTTTAGTAACTTACACTGCCCTGAAACCTGTCTTTATTTCTTGCTGTTGTTTCAACTGATTTTTACTTAAATTAATTCATTTCGGTAACCTTTTAGTCATAAAACATTTTTAACGTTGTTAATTTTCAGACAAAACTTATTTAACTCATAATGTTGATCCTGAATTCGGGTTTTATTTCACTTTTTTGTCGTTTCTTAAAATAATCCCTGATTTTTTGCTTAAGTTCATTCCTTTCAGTAACTTTTTACTTGTGAATAGATTTTTTAACGTCGATAATTTTTAAGTAAAGCTTATATATTTTTGTGACTGTGAAAATTTTGAGGTAAAGCTTGCTAACTTACCGTTTTGATTAAACAAAATCTAGAATTATTCACTTACAATGCCCTGAAATCCATTTCTATTTTCTTGCTGTTGTTTCAGCCGACTTTTACTAATTCGTTTCAGTAATTTTTTACTTGTCAATACATTTTAGTTCGTTAACTTTCAGGAAAAGCTTGATTAATTCACAATGCTGATTAAACAAATTTTAGAATTATTAACTAAGAATATCCTGAAAATCTGTCTTTATTTTTTTTTGCTGTTATTTCAGGAAGCAGTCGCCGACTTTTTTTTACTGAAATGAGTTCGTTTCAGTAAACTCATGAATACAAAGAACTTGCAATAAATAAAACTTAGGATTTTTAACTTACAATGTCCTGAAATTTATTAATATATATTTCTGGCTATTGTTTCGGGAAACAGTGGCCGATTTTTTCATAGGTTCATTTCAGTAGGCCTTTGCTTATCAATACATTTTTAACTTCGTTGACTTTGAGGAAAATCCTGTTTAACTCACAATGCTGATTGAACAAAATTTAGAATTTTTTACTTACGATGTTCTGAAGTCTGTCTTTATTTTTTGCTATTTTTTCAGCAAATTTTAACTTTGTTAATTTTCAGGCAAAGCAACTGTGATTAATCAACATCCGGTTTTTAACGATTTCCCTAAATTTTGGTACATAAACTAAATCAATTTCAACAACCTGAATAAGTTCAAATTATTTTCTGGTGGTGGAATATACTTTTACTAGATTTATTCCTGTTTACTTACTTCATCATTATTATTATAAATACATAAAATGGATATCTAAGTTGTCCAAAATAAAAAAAATTAATTTAGTTTTTACAATTTTCCTGAAATTTTTTTACATTTTATTAACACAATTAATTGTGAAGTAATTATGATCAAATAAGAATTAAAACTGTTGTTAACTCAGAAAACAAATGTTGTTTTTACGCCAAAAAAGTTATAACAGAGATAAGTTTGCCAGAAGACTTTCTATCTTTTATAAGAGTATATCATGAAAAGTCTTCTATATTGAATAAGGGTTTAACTATTACGTGACTAGGCTGCGTCTGTTTTGATTAATCTACCACCGGTCTTGAAACTCAGTTTGACGTACTCTATTGCGACTTAGGAATGAATGCCCATCAAACCTCTCTAGTGCAGGTTTGTAATCTGACATTCGATACGATGGCACCCAGTTAATCATAAATTGGGGTTTAATACCGTTGGTAAATTTGTGTAAGGAGTTTACCTAAATGTCAGCTACCGGTCATTTAAAGTTAACTTCTGAAAGTTTAATTCCGTTGTAATTATTAATGCGTTTGTGAAAAATGCCACCATTGTAATGGTAAACTGTTGTTCTTGTTAAGGTTAAGTAGTACTCGGCAAAAGCCTGTATTTCTGTGTAACCCTACTTTTGGTGTCCACTTTCTACTAAGTGAGGGCAATCTCATTGCAGTAATCTAGAGATCAACAACATAGTGCATGGTAAGCGGGAGAATCTTAGCTATCCTAAACTCATCTACTGTAACTGGAATAAAGGAAACCTTCACTGATGTTTTAGCTGAAATTCCTGTGCGTTACAATTTTTAGGCTAAAATTGACATATTTTTATATAAATTATATGCTATTTGGAATAATGAGTAGAAGCTTTTAACGGAAAAAATTCTTAAACTTTCCCTAAGTGGGTTAGAGTAACATTACGGAATTACCATAATTAATTAATTAGCCGTCCTGGGGGTAATATCCAATGGAATCTTGAAACCAATATTCAATCGATAGTTGTATAGCTCTATAAACGTACAAATTATTAAGCGATTGCCATTAATTACTTATTTACACACATTGCGTGCTCATCCAGATGGTGCTTAAAACATAGAATGCGATAAGTAGAATTTCTATAATTACATGGTGATCGTTATTTAATAAATGACTTAAACACGTTACGTAACTCTTCTAAAAAATTTAATTTAATAGAAATACTTTTCGAACTAGAACATGTTTAAAAAATGAATCCAACGTATGTACTTATAATTTTTTAAAATATATTATGTAGTTTTTACTGCAGCATAGTTTAATAAATAATTTGTTTTGCTGATTTGCCGTCCATATTTTATCGAAAAATTGTTAGTGTACATTACATACCTGTATAATCCCTAATTAGCCGTTTGAAAAGTGACACAGAATAGCTATTTGCATTTGGCTTTTCTGCAGTTTATACTGGTTTTTAATTGGTTAAAATTGCTTAAAATACAAGTATTTTTAGAAATTTTAATAGATCACGGCTGTGTCCAATTTAACAAATCTTCATAATTTTTTTAGCCATTTTTATCACGTTTTAACTTTGTTATAAATAGAAGAAAATTGCTGAAAATGACATTTTAACTTCAAGAACATTCTGTTTTTTTCAGAAATTATTTTGTGAACTGAAGCTTAATTGCTTGTGTTAATATCAAATCCAATCGCCTATCTAGACTGTAGCTAATTTTAAACGCAAACGTTGTAAATAATTTGTAACAGTCTTGTTTAGGCCTATTTTAAAATTCCGTATTGTTCAGTGAAATTCAGTTAGTAGACTGTAGTTTGATTGGAAGGTAATTATTGAATTAGTAGGTATTGGGGCTGAATAACACACGAACATTTCGTGTCATATTAGGGTAATTGGGTAACCTGAGTTCATACATTATTGCATTGTCACATTATCAGTTTCCTGTTTGTTCTGTTTCAGTCTTTTTTTACAACAATGCTTTTTTTTTAAATCATCGATGATGATCATGGAAAACCTTCACGATTTTTAAAAATAATTTTGTATTAATGTAAACTGCAGGACAATCCTTTTTTTATTTTCCTTGCTGGTATTTTTCAAAATTTCCTGAAAATGGAAATAAGGTTTTTTAAATTGCAGAAAACTTGTTGGGCTCTTGCAAGGTTAAAACTGTACTTCAATAAACCGTTTTCAAATTTTCTTGAGTAAAGTCAAGTGCTTACAGAGAGCCATATAACATAATAATATTTTTAACACGCTGAAAGCATATTTTTCCACAAGCACCTGGAAATTAAATTACGTTCGGAATGAAGTTTGCATACATATGTATGAAAACTAAAAAGACAAGTTTCATTACCTTCACTTAGAACTAAAGTTCCTCTGCATACATATTCTATGTCTTTAATTTTGTTTGAAATTGTAATGAAAAACAGCGAAGCAGTAAAGACGTCCAGAGTCGACTGCAAAATGCTCATTAACCGCGCACTACTTAAAATGTAAAGGAAAAACTCAAACAAGACCAAGATAAAATAAGATTTTGTAGGGTAACGAATAACAACTATCTATGGTAAAGACTTCTGCACATGCACGATGAACCGGAGGCGACTTTTTTAATTAACACTTTCATGTTTTAGTTTAATTCATAAAACGGGCATGACTCTACAAAAACAAGAACTATAAAAGGAAATTGTGAAATTTACATGAATCTAGATAGCAAAACACCGCTAATCAACCCTTCGTATATTTAAAGCTTTTATAATTAAAAAATTTCCAGTAGTAACGAAACCCCTTTTATCGTGTTTAATTTGCAATTTTTTTTCCGAAGCTCAGCATGCGAATTATTTTCGTCCCTTTAGTGCACTCTTGGTTATCACTGAATCCATTCTATTATTATCTTTTACCTATTGAATTGTATTTTACTTTATTTATTATAAAAATCACACCCAAACATTTATAGAAGCCTTTTCTTATGAAATTCATTCTTGAAATAAATAATTAAATACCAGAATAGGAATATTTTCGCAAACAAAAAGGGTAGACGGAAAAAAGCGTGTGCAAGTTGTTAAATCGATTAGTAATTTGAAAGAAGCGTGTTAAGATTCAGAAATAATTTAATAACCTGTTGTTTTTCAATGTAACCCAAAACAGATTAGAAGTTTGCGTTACAAGGATGAGGGAGCGCCAGAAGCTGAAGAGCGCAACACGCATTTATTAAAAATACAAATAAATTCTCCTCCGGATTTCTAATTATGAGTGACAAGCGTACTTTTTCTCGTGCCAACTTCGATATTTACAAATTATCTTTTACTGCTGCTGAAACAATTTAAAAATTATTTTTCTTTTCCTCTGGGTTTTTAGAGATAAGCTTTTAGAATGTAAGGGCCTAACAAAGCAAACATTGAATAACATAAATTAAAATATTGGAAGCCATCAATCTGAAGAATGTCTAACGAAAACCTTCTTTTCCAGTCTGAAAAAACAATAAAACTTGTTAAACTTTTGCAAATGATTTTGCAAAAAATTAATAAAATGTCAAATATGATGCTTGGTCCCAAATTTCCTAAGTAAGATCTAGAAATATCTTTTCTAATTCTACGCTTCTATAATTTATTATTAACGATGGTATGAATTAAAAATGGCCAAGAGTAAAGAATTATTTAAATTAATTCCTCATAAGACCACATCAACCCGTTTCAAACCGGAAAGAATTGTAAAACTACCACTCACTGAAGCTTTAATGCGGGAAGCGGAAATATCAGCGGTTACGGAGGATATGGTTATATTTATAATTAATCACAGAAATGATTCACTGGTGAAAATCGAATTCTAATCAAAAAGTGAACGTGTTTTAACTGCTGAATTATACATGTTCTAAAAAAGGAACTCTTTAGAAGTACGTATGTATTTGTTCTGGGACTTTGATTTCAATTATTTCAGCTAATATGTTTAAATTATCCAGTATTTTGTGGTACAATATTTAAAAACTGTACTAAAAACATTTCTTGGACTTTCAATTGAACTATAAGTACTTCAGCCAAGTTGTTTAAATTAGCCAGTATTTTATGGTGCAATATTTAAAGACTATATACGAAAAACATTTTCTAAACTTTGATTCTAAGTAACTCAGGGAACATGTTTAAATTACCCAGTATTTTATTATATTTAAAGACTGTACGAAAAAGATTTTTGGGCTTTGATTTTAACTATTTTCAGCTAATATGTTTAAATTAGCCAAGGTTTCATGGTGCAGTATTTAAAGACAATACTAAAAAGAAGAAATAGACGCGTTTAGAAGACATAAATTAGTAGCCACGTCCCCCGAAAACATACCAACGCATATATTAGAGAAATAAACATCACAGACTACATGATCTGAGACAGAAAATACTCTGAAAGAGATTAAAATGGAGGAAATATTAAGAAAGCTAAATAAAATGTGCCAAGAAATGAAAATCGGTTTCCAGCAGAATTAAGATGAAATAGTGAAAATAAGGGTAGATATGGCGAAAAAAGAAAAAGAGTGGCAAGAACAAAACAATGAATGGGAATGGCAAAGAGATATACTATGTACATGAATTGAAGGATTAGAAAACTTAATGGAAAGAAACGAGCGACTGAAGGGAAAAAACAATATAGTAATTATTAAATGTCTCCAGGAAAGTGAAGGCAAACCTGAGGAAAAGAGAAAAATCTAGGCGTTACAGTAGAAATATCAGACTCCTACAAATTAGGGAAGATATGAGGAAAGAAAGTTATTACAGGTAAAGTAAAGAATTTTGTGCAGAAAATAGAAGTGATGCAGAACAAGGAAAACCTCAAACGGACAAAAATATTAATTCGAAATGATATGACTAAGAAGGAGCTCTATATTCAGAAACAAATACAAGAGATAGCAAAGGAAGAGACAACGGCAGGAACTACTTACAGTAAGAACTGGATACCAAAATATGGTCATTAACGATAAAGAATACAAATGAGTTGTATATTATTTTATTTTTTCATTTTAACAAATAATTGTGGAAATTGTTACATCATTGTTTTAATAACTATGTATTGTTATTTTTTTATTATAGTTATTGTACTGGAAACAATTGATTTAACTTTTTTATACATATAAAGCACTTAAACAAATATGTTTTAATAGTTTTACAACTCTTGGTTACAAGTTTACTAATGGTCATGTTAAGAACTTCGTTTTTTCCGCTTTAACAACCTCGAGTTATACTGAACGTTTTCCGATTTTAATTTCCAGTACAACTGGATTAAACTTTCTTTTGCGTTTACTATATTTTCATTTTTTTTCGTCGACATGACGGACAAACGCATTCTTAAAAAAAACTCCATATCTTCTAATAAAACGACAAATTTCACTAGGATACCTATGTAAATCTGCGATGTTTTAATAACTTTAGGAGTTTACGAATAAGATGTCGCTTGACTTCAGCTTTAAAAATGTGCATTTGGGATGATATTGAGAATTGCTTTCTCTATGTTTTCTAAAGTATTATGTACTGAAATATCCGAACTAAAAACTGACAATAATTGTACAAACTATACAGAAATCGTCGGTCCAACTAATATTTAAAAAGACTAAAAAGAGTTTGGTTGAAACAAAAGCGTTTAATTCTTAATTAAATTGCTTTTCCAAAGTATTACTTTTCAAATTTATATGTCTGTGTATGAAATTTACACTCTTGGAGTCCAGAGGAGTTATGTCGATCAATAAGAAATTTATTTTCCTGTTGTCGGCCTCCTGTTTAGTAAATTCCTTCGTTTCGTTGTAAAAGGCAAAGCTAATAGAAATTCGCGTAATTAAGCAT
Organism: Melanotus villosus; assembly: GCA_963082815.1. NCBI lineage: Eukaryota > Metazoa > Arthropoda > Insecta > Coleoptera > Elateridae > Melanotus > Melanotus villosus. Next base: position 35,891,020 of record OY720427.1, on the reverse strand, counting down.
AAGAATATAAATTCTCGAAACGGGGAAGTTATTACTTTTAGCTTCAGCTTCTGTTACTAATGATTTTATTTTTCTTTGTTGCAGGTGAGTTGAGTTGCAGCTTTCTTATTTATGTCTAGAGCGGGTTTGCATTTTGTGCATATTGAAGATGTTTATTCCAGAAAATAATCGCGATGCCTATTCAGTAAGTGCAAAGTGAAGTAGATTTATAACAGCTACTTATTTACATCTGTTTCGAGTATCGTGAGCTCGCGGGCTGCTATCGTTGGATCTTTAAAGCTAAATGTCTTGAGTTTTTAGGCTCTAATGAGAACTCTGGCGCCATGTTGTCATTAGCTGTACAGCACTGCTACAAAGAAAATGGGCTGAAAACCGCCCAGAATACGCGGATATTGTCTTCTTTATATCGAAATGTTTGATGGATTACAGCCCACTTCCTTGTAGTTCTGCGCCAGACGTGTATAGTAAAATATGATAAATCACTGAATTCCCGCTCCTACCCATTGTTTATATTCACTCGGATATTGTTTGTTGTCTTCGAAAAAGGCTAACTAAAATCTAAGAAGTGAAAAACGAAAGCTCATAATGTTCTGCAAAACATGTTTTCTCGCACCGTCGCGCTTACTTCGCGCAATTCCTCCCTTTAATCCACTTCACTTCGCGTAAACACCACCATATCAGGAATAAATCGATAAATGTTTTCGTGTAATTTACTTTCACTAAGGATTTTAACAATCAAATATTTATATTTGTGCTAATATTTACTTAAAATCTTAATATTAAAATCGCAATCTTTTTTGTTAATTTTAACCATTTTAATTGCCATTTTATAAGTAATAAATTTAGTCCGTCAGTTTGCCTATTCAAATAGGAAAAATCCTTAGCAAAACATAAATATGTCAGTGATTTCTCGACGGTCATGCGGATTGTTTGTTTAATGCAGAATTCGTGCACAAATTTTCTGCAAGCCGCAGGACGAAATACATTTGCAGTGGTTGAGTCGATTAGTTGACCTTTTTCGAATGTGTTAGTCACCGCTAATTGATATCTTGTTATGAAAACCGAAAAACCTTTTAACGCTTCTGTGTAAAGTGGTGTTATAGGAAGTTGCGGATTTTCGAGATGATTCGTATTTTTCATTCCTGTTGTTTGTGATATACGAGTCATCAGTCAGTTACTGAATTTCATAAAAGTTCGTTTATAAGCGGATCCACGAACGCGTTTTAATTAATTGCATTTAATTTTTGATGATACATTAAAGTTGAAGCGAAACGTCAAGCGACATTATTTGATCGATATGCTCGTATTGAAGTATGTTATTTATTCGTTTTTACAAACCTCGACCTATTACTTGTCCCCAAACTGCATACTAATTCGACGCTTTTTCCCGAAACTGTCCAAATTTAATATAGGTATTAAAACCGATCGCGTATTTGTTGACGAAAAACATATTTGAAATTCTGTTGTGCAAGTGATTTTATCGGGGCAAAGCGCAAAGAATATTTAATACATAAATGCGTCTCATTTTGGTTCAGAGCTTGAAATTTCGCAGCTCGAGCAGCGAAGAATTTTCACACTAAATATCGCTCTAGTCGAAATCTAGTGATAGGAAATCAGTCTTTTTCGATGCTGATCGGAACGTGAATTGTGTTCTAAAACGGAATCGCGAATTTGGAGCACAGACGAAAACTAAAATTTCGTGCTGCTTCACGTTATGGAAACCGAATTTCGAGATCTCGCAATCTTAACCCCCTTAGATTGTTATACGATAATCTAGAATGAACTATCGGAACTTTTGACGTTACCGGATTACATCAACTTCACTTATTAAAAAATTCACTAAAATAATAGATTTAGTATGTAAACGTTTTGTGCTTACCGAACAATTAAATTTTGGAAATGATATTTGAAAATAATCGACCCAGAACACAGAATTCTTAATTTATGTCATGATTTCAAAGATTTTAAAAATTTTACCAAGAAATTTGCTAGTGTTTATTTAATTGTTGAAAATGTTATTTTTAGAGAAAATTGGATGCTTACCGAACAACTAAAAATTATATTTGACATACTCGACCCAGAACAGAAACTTTTTTTGGAAAATTCGTGGTGGTTTCAGTGATTTTAACAATATTACTAAGAAATTTGCGAGTGTTTATTTAATTGTTGAAAATGTTATCTTTAGAGAAAATTTGATGCTTATCGAACAATTAAAATTTGGAAATTCTATTTGAAAATAATCGAGTCAGTACACAAAATTTTCCAAAAATTCTTAATTTATGTCATGATTTCAAAGATTTTAAAAATTGTACCAAGAAATTGGCCAGTGTTTACCTAACTGTTAAAAATACGTAATTAAATATGTTTCACCATTAAACTCCTAGCAAGTCCGTGGTGTCTCCTTTGATTTCAATATAGGGTTTTAGAACAAATAATAATGATAATAATAGAAAGTTCCTGCAGCAGTAATAAATATAATGAACATGTGACTTGATCAAGATCCGTCACATGATCACTACACCACAAAACAAAATGTGAGAAACTCAAATAAAATAATAATAACGGGATTATCGGGCAAAGGTCTCTTCTAGCATTTTCCATGTTTTCCTGTTCTTCGTTAAGTCCATCCAATGCGCCCCTCCTATCTCTTCTATATCTTCCTTCCATTTAATTTTGGACGACCTCTTCATCTTTTTTGCAATATTGGCCTCCATTGAGTTACTACGACTGTCCATCTGTTTTCCATCCATGATACATGGCCCGCCCATCTCCATTTCAATTTTTTGCAGATGATTGTTATGTCTTCTGACCGCAATCGTTTTCGTATATCCACTATTTTTTGTTTATCACTTAGTTTTATTTGTAATATGTTTCTGATCATTGAATTTTGTATTGTTTTTAATTTTTTTAAATCACTTTTGTTTGGCGACCATGTCTGCGCACCATAAGTTAGCTCACTGATTAAACACTACTTTTTATAGTTGTTGACATTTTGCTCTTTAAAATAAATTTTAGCTACCAAAATTTTTACATCCTTGGATAATTCTGCGCTGTATTTCTTTACTGTCTTTGTTCTCGAAAGATATTACTTTCCCCAAGTATACTGCTTCCTCTGTGTATCTTATTGTTGATCCTTCTAAAGTTATTTGAATTTTATTGCAGTTCATTAATATATTGGTTTTTGACAAATTTATTTTTAGGCCTATTTTTTGCATTTTTCGCTTAATGTCCCAAGCATATTTTCTAATTCTTTAGAACTCTTAGCAAAAATAGCAAACCTTAAATTTGATGAAAATAGTCTGCGCCTGGAGCTTTCCCATTTGCTAGGTTGCGGATAGCTTTTCTGATATCAGTTTTTTGTATTCTTGGGACATTTTCCTTTTTTTCTGTTTGTGCCACCGTTTGCATGTGCTTTATAATTTTGTTTTGGGAAGCATATAGTTGTTCGTAGTATGTTGTTGCTATTTTTGTAATTTCTTCGCGATTGTATGTTACCTTGTTGTTTTTATTTGGATCTTTTAGTTTATTTATCCATTGTTTGCCAATTGATAGTTGTTTCCTTACTTTTTTCTTTCTGCTTCTGTTTTTCTTTTCTTATTGCTCTCTTCGTAATCTTGTTTATTTGCGTGTATTCTATGTTAGCTATTCTATCCCTGAGTCGATTTGTTTTTAGTTTTTTCCTTTGTTTTATTAGTTTCCTTGTGTTTTGTGTAAGGATTTCCGTTTTTAGTTTAGTTTGTGGTTTTGGATTTGTTTTGTTTTTTGCTTCTTGTAGTTGAGTTTCTAATTTGTTATAGAGTTGTTGTATCGATTGTATTTTGTTAAGGTCACTTATGTTTAGTTGTGATTTTCGAACATTTTTCTTCTTTCGTCTGTTTTCTTCAATTGAATGGTTAATCGTACTAATCGGTGATCACTTTCAAAATTGAAGTTGTTAATTATTTCATTGTTTACTACTCTTTCTTTTTTGTCCGTTAATATGAAGTCAATTTCATTTTTGTATTTGGCATTGGGGGAGAGCCAGGTGCATCGTCTTCCTGTTATTTTTTTGAAGAAGGTGTTGCATAACGTTAGGTTCTTGCTTATTACAAATTCCACTAATTTTTCTCCTCTTTCATTTATCTCTCTGTATCCGTAAGATCCCATTACTGCTTCTTCTCCTTTTTTTCCTCCATCCTATTTTGCTGTTAAAATCTCCTAATATTATCACTTGATTATGTCTTTTGTTGTAGCCATTTATTGTTTGTTCTAAGGTGTTGTAAAAATTTGATATCTCTTCCTCAGAGCTGTTTTCTGTAGGTGCATATAAGCATCTGAATTAATGTTAGATACTGGTTTTTCAGTAATTTTAGTATTAATACGGCGATTCTATCTGTGATTCCTTTGATTTCATGAATTTTTCTTGAAAGTTCTTTTTAATGTAAGGGCCTATTCCAGAAAACCCTATGTCTTTCCGGTTCCAAAATAAAATTGATCCCATTTTCCCTTTCGACAATTTCTTCTCCTTTTCTTGTGACTTCAGCCACGCCGATTATGGCTCTTGTTAAAAATTGATTGTTTCCTTTTAATTTGTAAATGGTTATTAAACCGTTTGGTGTTAGTTATCAGCAACAAAAGGGGGTTTTAATTAAAATTTTGGTGTTCCTATCTTATTATCTTATCAATTAAATAAAATCTTTGGTAATTCCATAGTTGCTGTTCATAAAAGCAGATTCAGTTTAAGGAGGGTTGAAGACCGAATTTCCATATTGTGTGGAATTGTAACCTAGAAGTTTAATTTAAGTTTTAAGTCCGAATATCTTACTTTCGAAGAGGTTTCGAATTTTTGAAAATGAAGAAAGATATTTCTCACGAATAATTTTTTTATCTAAATCCTCGATCCTTGTTTTGATCTTTGTCTAAATTCTTAACGCGAAATCCTAGCATCAAATTAGTTATAGATATCGTGCAATGAGTTGTTACTTATAAAGTTAGTAGTTCTACTGTGGTTAACTCTGAGTTTCGTTTGTGGGAAGGAAGATAAACTCATGCCTTATGGTTTTCTCTGAATGAAGAAATCTCGAAAATCAAAGTTTAACGGTTTCATAAGTCGATTCGGATTCAAGAGATTAAAAGGTGCCAGACGAAGTTTTCTACACAGCATCAACTTTTGCACTTTTAAAAGTTTAATTTATGTACGAATTTCTCTTACCAGTTTTATTGTTCATAATTCAAATTGGGATTTTTCAGATTAAATGTAGGAGAAGACTCACCAAGGACACGATCTAGCTTACTTTCTATTTGGTTCGCCGTTTTCCTCTTCAAAAAATACAATTTAATCACGGCACGAATCTCCTTTCTGCCCATCATTTTTGAAAATGCTTGCACTTCGCGCGACCAAACAGTAACCTGGCAATGCACTGAGCTGAAACTCGGCAAGGGCTCGTTTGAAGGATCAAAATTATCGACCGTGCATCGATTTAATATTCCGTATTTTAGCCGTTTAGCCCAAATAAAATCATCCATTGCTGGGTTATTTTATTTTTGTTTTCAATGTTGGTTAAAGTTTAGCAGCTGAAACCAGAAATTATTTGTGTTTGTTTTCTTAAAGACTTAGATTTATGACTATAAATTAGAGTTCACAGATTTAAATGCAACTATCTTTAAAGAAAATGTGGTGCTTAATAATGGTTGACTTGAAGATCAATTTTAAAGCAGAGTCGAGTAATAATACGCAGGTTCATTATTGAAAGTTAATATATTTACTTACGTGTTTATTAGATTGCGAACAACAGTCTGTACTTTGGAACTAATTTTAATCTACCGTTTCATATCCTAAGTTTGCTTGACCTTTGATCTGTTTCTCAGAAATTGTTCAGCTAGGTCTATAACAGAACATCCGTTCATAAGCGGTTTGTAATTATAAATCATCAAGCGTTAATCCTTTCAGTACGTATAGTCAAATTTGCCTTAGGGTATGTGAAATACTATGAACTGCCAGAATGGTGCGAATACGTCTTCAATAATTTAGATGAGCTTTGTTGAATGTCATATCTGCTTCAAACAGTCTATTAATTTTTGGGTTAATTAGAAACTTCCTATTAATTATAATGTTTGTTCAATTATTTCTTAAACTTTTTCTTTGTGAGTACTCCAAAAAATTATAAATCTGAAATACTCGTATTTATGTTGAAATGTAACTAGGTAATAAAAATAGTTTGATCAAAAATTCAAAACGTAGTAGAAATTGGTTTTCTTAAATTAAAGCAGCTGCTTTAAACAATTGACATAGAACTTAAGTAAAATTTCTAAAGTTGTGATTTCTGAATCGGTATTTTCATGGTTTAATATCAGAAGCTTTATTGCATGACGGCAGTTACGATTACCTCTGTTCCTGGCTGTGTTCAGATTATCATATTTTCGCGTTTAATTTTATAGACGTAATTGGCCGAATAAAATCAGATATCTTTAGCTCCCGAAATTATGTTTAGTCAATATTTTCAGCATAAATTAATTAAAGAACCCCTAGAATTACATTTATTTAAAATTCCTTATCCGCTTGATTACATTCCCTAAAAGCGTCGTATATTATCAAAATGCCACTCTTAATTAGCCCAACAAAAATAGTAACGTTAAAGTGCAATGCTTTAGCGCAGCTACGTTTAAATTGCTGTTTCGCATTAAATTGAATTTTAGCGGCCTTTTGAAATATGATTAAAAGAAGTTAAATTCGCACCCCTTTACATTTTTTGTAGGATTAAATTCAAAATAGTAACGTTAAAGTGCAATGCTTTAGCGCAGCTACGTTTAAATTGCTGTTTAACATTAAATCGAATTTTAGCGGCCTTTTGTAATATGATTAAAAGAAGTTAAATTCGCACCCTTCCTTTGTGCCGTGTGTCTTTTCTAATTATCACTGTGTATGTAGAAAAAATACTAATTTCTTTTCAAAAGTCTGATTATGCTCGAATAATGGTAATGGATATAAGATATAAAAGAGCGGTAACGAGAGTTACGGATTTTATTGTAGAAACCCAGCTCTCGACTTGTAGCCTGAGGATAAAGTCTCCTGATTCGCTTTGTGAAATAATGAAAATTGGATCGCTTACAAAAATAACATTTACGTCTGGTGTATCAGCAACTCAAAGTGCCCTTTCGGGCATTTGTTTCGGTTTTGATTTTGGTTTCTAAATAAATGCAAAGAAATCTGATAAAAAATGATATGTAAGATTTGGGGTAAACTCTAGCCCGGGTTGTCCTAGTTTGATTAAGAGCCTATGACAGCCGCCTCTTGTCGGGGTTGGGGTTAATCTCCCTACTCAACCTCTCTGAATATACGAGACCGTATAAGGAGCAACCAGATAAACATACACCTACTGACTCTTGCATAAATTGCCTTATCCAAATATGCAGTTTACTAGATAATTAGTTGCCTTAGGAATGACTAATTATTATATGCAATTTGATCTCCCGGCTGTGAAATACTTACAAGTAAACTTTGTGTAAATTACCGAACAAACCGTTTCTACATTTTGTTGTGTGCGCCTTTTTCTGCTAAAAACGAATTAATTTACGAGATTGCTCTAAATGTATTGAATTTTTACCCTAAAGTAGTCAACAAGGCGTTAGGTACATACACTAAACTTATTGTGGCTGCCGTAAAATGTTTGGCTAGAGCTTTAATGAAAACTTCAAAAGAAACCTCGCTTCAAAGAATCTACATTTCTCCCGCTTCCAAACGCACAAATACTCCAAACTGCTATGCCGTAGTTCGGCGGGATTTTATTTTTATTGTACCTACACCGTCTGTAATTAAAAAGAAAAGCAATTTGCGGTAATTAACAGATAATTATTAAATTTCCGAATATGTGTAACTTAACGTTGCAAAGCTCATAAGCGTGAAACCATTTTAATATAAACTTCTATCCAAGAAAAACTTTTGCTAAGACATTGTTATTGTTTTAACAGCGACTAAGCAGAATAGCCTGGATTATATGGAACTAACTGTAGACGCTTCGGCGAAAACCGCGTATTGTCAAATTTCGCAAGACAATGGAACTTGTTCTTCAAAGCTAAACTAAAACTGAAGTATCTGTAAAAGGAATCCCGTGCTATAGTGAAGTAAAGTTCGGATTTCTACGCAAATTCGCGTTTTATTTACTTGTAAACAACTTACATTACAAGAACTTTGTGTTATTTTAGTAGGTGTCAGGTTGTATGGCGTTTTAAGTTACTTGTAATTCGGTTGATTGTTTCTTAAATTAAGCAATTAACATGTCTTTTACCTAAATATATCCACTTAATTAGAGATACTCGTTGAAACTCTAGTAGTTGTACGATTTTCAATTTTCTTAAAGTAAGCAGGATAATAAAAGCAACCTTCGTCCTTCTGATAACTGAAGTCACCTGCGAAATAAATAATGCGTCGGGACTTTTTTCTTAAGAAGATTTTAACTGTGGTTGGAGAAAAGTCGTTTACTTCAGTTTTAAGTCTTTAACCAGATTATTTTTATGAAATTCATAAAACCAAGTTAAAACAGCTTCGAGTCGTAAAGCGATTGCTTTTACTAAATTGCAATTTTTGTTTTTGTTGTTTATGGAATTTCCAGCTTTTGATTAAAATTTTTTCAAATATATTTAAAATTTCAGACGTTTCCTAACCGGCATTTTAATAACAGTATTTTATTCCCTTCTCTTATTAGTCGCATACTTTACAGTTGCTAAGCATTTTCAATAAGAGTTACAACAAATACTTTCACGGTTTAATAATCTCTTTCAATTCGTCACTCTAACTCTTCAGTATATTTTCAAATCTTGAATAATTGTGTACAATCATACAGAAAGCGGCAATAATTCCAAAGATAAATTTATTTCTATATTCAGTTGATACATCGAAAGTGGACCTACTCGTAAAAACCATTACCTTGCCCCGACAATTTGAAAAACTGAGAAACTCGAAATGGGGTAATCTTATCAGAAATATCCTAGAATTTCAATGCGATAGCTATTTGCACCTGGTGTCAATCGTGGACTATTTTTTTATAGGTCTTGTCCTCTGTAAGGATCGGAAGTCAAACTGAAAGCACGTACGTAATGGCACACGCTGAAAATAAGATAGCTCCATGACTATATCTATGCTTAAAATGTAGAAACCGAATTGATTTCGAATTAGGGCATCTAGCTTTCTTGAAAAACTAGAACGTTATCTGTTAAGGGAAATTTTTATTTTTCTATCATAAAAATTTATGTCATGGGGGGTTTGGTGTGCTAAAATTATAAGCACACGTAAGCTTTAGTTAAATATGTTAGTTTGTGGAACTTAGATAACGTTCGGTTCAATTTTAAAATAAATGGAAAATATAATATCTCAGAAATATCGGTTTTTGTTTATTTCAATGCAAAGTTTTCAAGATAGTTTTTCCATTATGCGATCGTTAGTGTAAGGAAATATTACCTCTAATATATTCACATGCAATATTACATACATGTCGGCTGAAATTCAATTTTCATATTCCATGAGACTCTCGAAGAACGCAAAGCCACATATTGCAAATCGAATTATGCAAACTGATAAGGATTTCTTATCGCAAGATTTATAATGTTTTTGTATTCTGATTTATTTTTTTTTGTTATTTAGCCTATAAATTTGAAATATTTTTAAGGTCTAAGATTGTTTAAATTTGTTTTAAAAGTGAATTTATTTAAAAAACATGGAAGTAATAAATTACCGAAAGCTTTGCTTCAGATAGGTTTGTCTTGAATAGATTTTTTTTAATCTGTAGGAAAACGTAATAAATTTTGGTAGTTTTATTTAGAGATTGTTGCTAGTTGGATTTATTATCGTCTTGATGTATGCGTTCGCTAATTAAATTCACATGCAGGCGCTTTCTGGGGGTTTATTTATAGGAATCAGAAAATTAACCAATTAAGAGCATAAATAAAGTAAGGCTGTTAACTTGGTTCATCTTTTAATTAAGCTGTTATCTTAAATAGTAGCACGGAGAATGTATATTTATTAATGGGAGTGTTCTTTATTTTCTATTCTAAACCGTATAACATTTTAACTATAAAATAGATTGAAAAAACCTCGAGCTAATAATGAAAAACAAATTTCACTCTTCCTGACAACGATTAAGACAGCCGGAACGTTCGGAACGCCGACACGGCCATGTTGCTCCGGGTTTGTTTAAGATAAGAGATTCTAAATGAATAGCAGAAATCTTTAGAGAAATGCGATGAGGTGGAAATAGCAGGACAGTGAATCGCGATGGTATCTGGGTAGGAATTCTACGGAATTTCGAAGGAATCTGGCAGGAGAGCATTTCAATTTGACTTAACAATCGTCAGTATTTGCGCCCAACTCGTTAGCTAATGCCGTCTTTCAAACTTTGCAAATTGCTGCTATTATCTGCTTAGATTCCATTGTTTCTAGTTGTTCAAAAATAATCCGACAGTTCTGCGAAATAGGTCAAAATAGTGGTCGCAGAAGTGACTCGACGTTGTCAGTCGAATTTCCTTAAGGGATTTTTTGTCGAAAATATTCAGCCTTTCTAAATAAGGTCTTCTTTATTTACAGAAATCGACGAAAATACGTTTCGCTGGTTCGTATAACTTTAAACAACTCGACTTGTTCTTGGTGGCTGTAACGACATTTCTGCATTCGTCTCGTATGACAATCAATAACTGTCATTGATATGCCTTCAGCCATAAAAAAATAAAATCTCCCATTAGTGCACTACGCGTTTCTTCGAGCCATATTCATAAAATGTCACGAGGATTTTGTTTCGCTTGCAACGCACATTTTTCCTCTGTTTGCCTACACACATTTGTTTCGCTAAAATTGGATAACCCCTTGTATTATTTACGAGGTATACCTTTTAACTTTTATTACGATCACTGGATTTTATTGTGCAGTACAAATCTGTTGAAACTTCCGTAGAAACTTAAGTTTTATTTTAAACCAAATGGACAGCTTTGCTTTACACATCCGATAAATATCGCTGTAGAATTTTACGATATGAAAACAAAAGTTTTCTTTGGTTTTGGCCGCAACGGAAGCGGGAAAGCAATATACAATATGGCGGCTAAACGAGTACCTTAGGATTCTATCGACGCAAAGGAATCGTAAAAATCGTAAAGCGTTCTCGGTCGTAGATAAATTAAATGATTGACATATACACCAACGACATCTTACCGTGTTTGATAGGGACGAACAGTTTTATTTATTTACCTCGGGAGGATGCAGCTTATGTTGGACTTTTATATCCTTTAATACAAGATGTGAACTACTCTTAAATTCACCACCGAACGGCAGTCAATTTCATCTCCTACCTGGTAACTTGATTTTTTGGGGAAATAAATTTGGAAATTTCTTATATTTTAAGTAATCCTTACTGTTCCATTAAAATTTGGAAGTTAGCCAGGAAATCTAATAAACTTCGCGGATTTTCGGTTGTCAAAAATTTGGCGATCTCTTTTATTGTTCTAAATATAAATTGAAACTCGCTGAAGAACGACCCTCGTACTAAAAGTTTAGAAAACCTATGGGTATTTGTAGTTGAAGTTAGTTCCGGAGGTTTCCATTTTCTCTTTTACCTCGTCCTTGCCCGTGTTTTTGTTGGGGAAGGGGAAATCCTGAGCACCAAGCTTTAACTTTAATGATAGCACATTACGTGAATTTGATTCTGATCTAAGTGTGAAAGGAAAACGACCATTACAACGCCCCTTCTTTTGTGCTGTAACCTCGTGTTTTTGTATTTGGCCTACTATTTCATGACAACTTTGAATAATGGTTTTTCGGGGATAACAGTTTTAGATAAATCGAATGATATTTTCTTATAAAATCTTTAAATTGTCAGCTACCGGTTTCAGATGTCGGTATCCCGGTAACAACGGAGTTTCTATTTACAGTAATTTCATAGCTGGGAGTAGGTAACTAATTTGAAATTGTTATCTACACTGTTTCATGCGTTAAAGCCAGCGTAAAATTAACGCGACTATCATTAACGTGCCTAACATATCTAGTCAAAAACATTGAGTACCCTTTAAGCACCTCACATCCTCTGTAAACTTGTTAGTATATAGTGTTAGGTGTCTATTCCAGCCAACTTAGGACAAGTGCCTAAGTATCCCTATGACGTTGGAAAACAAATCCCTTAAGGAGATCAAAGCACTTACGTATTAGCACGTGCGGTTTTATAAAGGGAGCGAATTAGCAGCAAACTTATAAAAATTTCTGCTTGAATATTTATGAACTGCTTTGCATTTTTAACAAACCATATGCTGCAGAGGTGCGAGGTTGGTTCATTAAAGGCCCATTTCATTCTCCTGTCAGAAACTGGGATTGAGTTGCAAGCATTTCTTCTTTAAAATCCTTGATTTATGGACCTTTCCCTGTCGAGGTAGCCGTGAATCTACCTGAAGTCTTGAGAAAATTTTAATTAACGGCACTTTTTAACACGAAAATAAAAAAATTTGATTTTAAAGTATTTCACTCCATATTCTGATACGTGTTAATTCATCAATTTTGATTTTTCAGGCGAAAAATTTGATTATTTTTTTTCACATTTCCTTTATCTTTGAAATACCAAGATTTCATACAGTAAATTCCTTGTAGCTGTAACAAAACCATGAATCTACCTTAAGTCTTCAGCAAACTTTAATTAACGCCACTTTTTAATCCTAAAATAAATTAATTTTATTTTAAAGTATTTCACTCCACATTCTGCTTGTTAATTCTATCTCTATTTAAATTTTTAAGGCGAAAATTCTTGTCCTCACAATTCAATCACAATCATCATATTTCCTTTATCTTTAGAAATACCAAGTTTTCATACAGTAAATTCCTTGTGGGTGTAACAAAACCATGCATCTACCTGAAGTCTTCAGCAAACTTTAATTAAACCCGCTTTTTAACCCGAAAATAAAAAAGTATTTCACTCCACATTCTGCGTGTTAATTCTATATATTTTAATTTTTAAGGCGAAAATTTTTGTCCTCACAATTCAATCAAAATCATCATATTTTATTTATCTTTAGAAACATCAAGTTTTCAATTTTCAGGAAATTCCTTGTGGTTGCAGCGAACCCTTTTTTATAATTTTAATCTAATTTGATACGTTGAACGTGAAATTTGCCTGAATAATAAATAAAAGAGCCATCAAGCGAAATTTTACTTGTTCACCCTTTGTGGAAACCCAAAGATAATTATTATTGATACGTTGCAGCGTTCCAGCAATATGTAAAACGTTCGCATACGAAATAGAATTAAATCGATCAAATTTTTAATTGTGCTTAAGGGCAATGCATACTAGCATGATGAGAGCACTCGCCTGTATATTTATTTACTGTAAAATAAATATGTAAATATAAGCACATTCTTTCAATAACGCCGTTCAGCTAGACTGAATTATAGGGTAAACGATGCTCTTGAAAAGTCAGTTATAAAAAGATGAAAAATAAATAGCTACGAAACGAGACGTCGGGCACTGTAATCAGAACATTATTATTGGAATATTGATAACATTTTAGACTAAAAAGTTTGCTTAAAGAAAATCCAAGCAGAATAAAATACGTTTTCAAGTTTACATACTAAAATTATATTATTAGGGAGCAACTCACTGCATTCTGGAACTAAATTTATTACTAAAAATTCAAATATTCGGTACGAAAAATCTGTTCGTGAAAACTTAAATTCCTTCAATGGCAAAAAATCTAATTTACAAATTTTTGGTTAAACAAATACTTAAATGACAAATGCTTCGTTTAGGTAAGTTTTTGTGTTTCGTTAAAATTAAGAATATTTGTGAAAAAACGAATAAATTTTGAAGCCACGTATTAAATATTTTCTTCGTCTAAAGGGATTATAAAAATGGCAAAGGAATAAACTCTTTGTTCTTTTCTCTACTTTGATGCTCTTTTGTCGTATTAGGAAGAATTTATTTTTAAGTGAGTTGCAGACTTAGATGTTTGTAAGCGAAATAATTAAACCACACCTGTATACATAGTCAAATCGAAATTTTTTCAGACTGTGATTGAAATAGTTTTTAAATTAACTTTACTTCTTTGCTTTTAAATATTTTTCGTAAATTTTGCTCCCAAACGAGTTAATTTTATAAAACAAGAAATATCGTTTCACAAATAAATTTTCTATTAGGGTTTCTTCTATCTATAATTTTATGATTATGCGTGCGTGTTATTAGCATTTTAACGTTCCTTTGCTAAATCAATGGAACGAAACTCACACGCAGTTATAAACGTTGCAAAGCAGAAGTAAATATCCTCCTACAGTAGCTTGTTTGGTATTCTAGTAATTTCCTAAGAGCCCAACTGCAGCTACTTGCTAAAATATATATTCTCTGCTTTAAACACATATTGTGCTCTGTAGCTCCTTCCGTTTGCCGTTGAAAATTATGTTCTCAGTTTTTAGCTCTTTATAGAGCTCTTAGTTGTACCGTGTTTAATGGCCAATACTGTTTAATTAGACGTTTTAATTTCCTCATTTATTTATTCATTGTTCTTCCTCGGATGCAAATGAAATTAAATTAAATAAAAAGCACATGACTGTAAAAATATGTACCTATTTACGCCATTTACAAATAGAAGATTGCTAACTAATTAGCATTGTTGCTGAATTAGTAATTTTCAGCGAGTTTCATTAAATTTGTTGTAGCTCGGTGTCTGAAGAATTATTAATGCATTCATGAGTTAGTCTATTATGATTTCAAAAATACTAAGCTTATAAAGATAATAAAACTTAACAATTTTCATTTTTTTTTAATCATAACATCATAACATCAATCATAACATTTTACTAAAATAGCTGGCTTTTAATCTGCGTGTTTTCTCGATAACGGTTTACAGCAAAAGTAAATTTGGAAATATAGTTTTAAGATAAAAGCTCACACATTACGCGAGTTACTGAATTTGGTTAATCCTGATGTTTGAATTTAGGAAAAAGGCACTCGAAAAAATATCTAGAAAAAGTCGGGGGCTTCTGAAAAATGTTCCGAATAAGAATTCGGGAAGAAATTTGCCAAGAACGTTTCAATAAATAACTTCCTAAGAAAAAAGATTCCCAAAGGAAAAACATATCATTCTGCTGTCCAAAATAAAGTAAAATAAAATTAGTTGCGTAAAAGAACTCTTACAGAATCTTACACTAACATGAACTGAAATTAAGGAACGTGTTACTGATTGAAAAAAACTTCAGCAGAAATACAAAAATATAATTTATCTAGTACTTTAATACTGTAAATTGCTGTGATTCGCTTGCTATTTGGTAAGGGCGCTACCTAACGTAGAATAAACATAAACAAACATTTGTGAAAATATTTGTATGGCTAAAAAATTAAGTAAATGGACTTTTCCATAAATAAGCTTTTAAAGGAGGCTTTTAATAACTTTTTTTTCCTTCATTCAGAAACAACGGAATGGAAATACTATTTTTGGAGAAAGCCTTTTACCAAAACTATATTCGTTTTAACTAACATAAAAATGTATGTCACTTACTACTTTATGATATCCTAAAAACGCCAGGAAGTAAAAAATACCAAAAATATCAACCGACATCCCATGCAGAAAATATGTGATACGTTTGGCACAAGAAATATTTCACCCTTTCGTAAGATTAATATTGTAACACGTCCCAAAATATCTAACACTCGTAATATAGTGTGTCGTAGGTCAGTCTTAAAACGACACGTGTACACAAAAAGTAGGTCATTTAGTAGCTTGAAGGGATCCTAACTGAATCTTTATGAGTTATATTCAGAAGTTTATTAGTCAGTGTATTTTATTTAGATAATACCACAAATGAAACCCAAAAAATACTTAAAATTTGCGTTCAAAAATAACATTTTTCTTTATTTTAATTGCTCTGAGATCTGATCTGAAATGCTTTAAAATAGTTTATTGTAATACAAGTGTTGAAAGCTTGCGTTTGCCACACGAATGTGAAGTCACATTAGTTTGGCAAAAACAAGCTTTCAGCACATGTATTACACGCTATTTTTTCTACAACCACATTTCCATAAAAAAATTTAAATATTTCTGCAAAATCTGACATTTTTATTTGCGTGCGGAAAAACTACTTTCCGCACGCAAATCAAAATTTGCGTGCGGAAAAATTACTTTCCGCACGCAAATTTCACTTGTTCGGCAAACACTTATTTTCGATACTCGTATCTATGGAGACGAAGTCTGAAAAGCCCACTTTCCATGGTGGGAGTAGAAAAATGTTATTTCAATTGAGTGTATTGATTAATCCATCAATTTTTTAAAAAATATATTACTCCTATTGAGTTCAAATTAAATTTTATTTATAATATTATCCAAAGAAAGCTGGTTCTAAAACCGAAATTTCCTTTTGTATTAGCTCGAGATTAGTTCCAAATTGCAATCTTTCGTTATATGTAAAAGTACAATATTTGCGCGTTTGTACCTTTTATTGAGCTAATCTAAGCACTTGTTCCGCTAAAATCAAATGAGTAAAGCACATAAAAAGGAAAACCTTTGATAGCACCATGCAGCGTGGATAAACGCAAAGTAGGACAATAAAATAACAGAAAGAGTAAATGCATAAATTTTTGTTACAATTATTTACACGTTTTAGTTAACATCTCTCGTACTTTACTTGTTAAATAGTGTCCTCTTGTGGCACTGATAATGTCTCGACTCCGCTCATGACTGTGCGCGCCATTAGATTTCTGTGTTGGAAGCCCTTATTGTATTCCAACTTTACGAAGTTTAACGTTAATAAAAACCATTACAACCCACTCCAAATTTACATGCTTAAAGTGGAGTAATGGTGAACTTTAGTTATTGGAATTTCTAGTTAGTAAAGTTCATATTAAATTTATTACTCTTAACTGCTATTAAGCACTAATATTTTTTAGAATAACAAACTTGGTTTAGTCCTGGCTATTGTTTAATATTTCCAATAGCAAGGATAAAAGAATGAAAACTTTTTAGTAAATCTGAGATTTATTCCGACGAACAGTAAGTATTAATGAAACAGATAAAGTTCATTTCTAGTTTCTGTAGATTCTAGATTCAATAAAATTGCGTCTCTAAATTACTATTTTCGATGGTCAAAAAGGATAATTAATGTGCGTGTTACCGTAGCTAATGTTTCTAGTAAGGAAATTTTGGTTCGGGGAACATCTACAATTATTAAAACAGCAAACACTTGTTTGAAGCTAAAATATTCCAACAATGTGTTAAATTAAATTTTATCATAGGTTTACCAAAGCGCTGTAGTGAAACTGGCCACATCTAAAACCGACCGTGGTTATAATAACGAATTTAGTAATAGCGCCTCGTTTACATAGAATGATGGGAGTTGAGGTGTTAATACCTATAAAATTCATAACATGGCGTGTTATATTTTGTTACCCTCACACTTAAAGTACGAACATACGCGTAGCTTTAGATATATAGATTACGATATGAATTTCCTGCATGCTACGAACCACTAAATTGCCCTTCATGTCACCCAGCTGCATATAGCACGTTCCGGTGATCGGCGATGTTGTGAAAACTATGCGTCGAGCGTGTTCTTGAAATTACGCGGTTGCGGGCATAAAATTTTATAACGAAAAAACGTATATTTGGGTTAAAGCTGCTCGTTTAGCTTATACACCTTTAGTTTGGGTTATCCATTAAGTCAGTCTGTATAATGCAACCGCGACAACTGCAAGTTGTATGTCAGCTAGTGTACTTGTGTTAATTAAACATTTGTCATCCGTCTGACTTTGGCGTGTAACATAGACTTTAGCAGTATTTTGTACAAAGGGGTAACTGCCATGCTCCTCCACAATACAGTAGTTCAGAGGTGCCAAGTTGCAAGCCCGCGTTCAAATCCAGTGAGCTATGCGCGTGGCTTTGGCAGCCGATCCCAACCTCCCGGCAACTTCAAAACTTGTCTAATTACAAACAGAGAAAATGAGAAAACTCGCCAAATCTGAGATAAAGTTTTGAACCGTGGTGTGGCGAGGTAATAGAAGATCTGTGTTGTATTCGCGTGGACGAGTGTGTTTGACGCGTTTGTCCACAGAGAATCTTCTACGCTTAGTTTCCTTTTTAGGACTTTAGACGTGTAAACTTATAAATGCAATAAAACGGACCTATTGCTCACTGCTGCTTATAAGCTTAAGGCCGGAGGTTTCCATTATGTGCGAACTAATTCTTGTCCTGTTTGTGTTATAAGATTGATGGTCAGGAAGCGCCAGTAATTTCCTGGATCATCATATTCGAAATTATATTCGAGCGTAGTTGAAGACTGAAATTTCTGACAGTTACGTTAATCAGTTACGAAAATAGCGTCATCGTTTTATAAGTATTAATTGAGCCAACAGCTTCAATTGTTAATAGATAAAAGACGTAATAAAAGGTCGCGGTTTAGTTTTAAAGACGTCGAATAACTTCCTGGCGCCCGTGGAGCGAAGCACAGACGAATCAGCCACCGCCCGCTGCTGTGCTTCCGTTCTGGAAATAATAACGATCTCGAAGCACACCAAAGGATTTAATCGGTGCCGGAGACGATATGAAATTGATTCGTGGTGTATGTTAAATTGCCGGTTCGACAATATCCTTCGGAAAAAATAACTTGACAACATAAAAGGCACCTAATCAAAATTCCCAAAGCAGTTGGTCCTTATATGAACAAAGTTGTTGTAAAAGTTATGTCCTGCAGAGTGGTTGCAAGAAGCAGTAAATCTTACAACTTTCATACGTTGATTTATATATCGCTACATGAGGTAATGCATCGTGCTTCGCACGTTATGAACTATCCCTTCTGCTCCACTCTATTGAAACGCCATAAATGAGATGTTCCCCATATGTAATTTTATTTGTTACAAAAGTCATGTTTACTTATATTGATAAAAATACCACATTTCTAACCTACGCTAAAAACCGATGCAACTTAAAACAAGTATACCTACCAAAACTCACTTTGAATAAAGTCCGTTATTATGTAGAGTAAAAACAAATCCTAATCATTTATATTAATCTTGAATTTTTTATATCCCTTCGTACTGCTAACTTGCGTGTCGAAATCTAATACATTTATTTTAACACTAGTTATTTGAATAACTGCCAACCGTAATAACAATTAATTGTAAATAAGGATTTTCTAAGCAGTCATAAATTGCGCACTTAAATTTAAATCAATTTAAAGCATTTTCCAAGTCTTCCTAAATTACATAACTCAGCTTTATTTTTTAACAGCCCTAAAAATTATTCCATCCATTTTAACCCACACAAATTAAAAAATAAAAATGCTTAGAAATCAGAATTTCTAGTTATTCACAAACATTTTTTAAAAATTATCAACAATAAATGGCAGTAAACTTAACACCCAAACATAACTCATCAAAATTTACAGACAATTAAAAAATAAGCAAAATACATAATGCAATTCGGATTTTTAGTCTTAATTGATAAGAAGAAATAACGAGTCTTCAAAGTCTTTTGGGAAAACCCCGCAAGTCTTGAAGCATTCTAATTTTCAGAACTTTTTTCACTTAAATACGACAGGAAATTTCCAGTGATTTTAAATTTTTAGCTTCATTTCCATTTTTTAAACCGATTTTTATCTAAAAACTTTTATTTAAATTATAAAAATCCTCATGAATTCTCCAACTTAATTTCCAAATCGAAATTTCAGGAAAATTTTAGTCAAAAATATTATTCTTTTTACTTTGGAGATATCTGAAACCTTTTAATTTCCATAAACACTACTTTTCCAGCAATTTCTTTGGCTTCATTTTTTATACGCGTTTCACGTGGTTTATGAATTTTTTAACCTAATGTTTGCGACTTTTCAAGCTATTCTGGATCAATTTTCAAAAAGAAAAACACATTTTTTTAATGTTTTTTTTTTAAATAAGCTTAATTATGAGGAACAAAAGCCTGATCTGCATATTTTTTCAGAAAATCACTTCTTAAACTCGACATAGGAAAATTGTTAATTTTGTGCAGTATTTATTAAATATATGCCTCCATAAAACATATTTTTGGAAAAATGTTAATGCTTTCGGAAGCTTTTCCAACTTAATTTACAAAAAGAAAAGTACGACTCTTTAAAATATTTTAGAAAAATTGTCACAAGTTTTGAAGCAGTTTAATTTCCAGAAAAGCCTTTTTTTAACATTACTATTTTTGAAAAATGTTTTCTTAAATACGACGTACCTTTTAAGAAATCTTTTCAATTTAATTTCCAGAAAACTAAGCTATTTTCAATTATAAAATTTCTATTTAAATTAGAAAATTTTTCAGCTTAATTCCCAAATCGAACTTTTTCAGAGACTTTTCGTCAAAAATATTTGCTAAAATATTTCTTTTTATTTCGGGAATTTAAAGCTTTATCCTAATTTTCTTCAAAAGAATGTCTGCTTAAATAAGATATTTATTTTTTAATAGCCCTAAAAACCATTCTATTTACGAGTATTTTAGCCCAGTAGTTAATAAAGTAAAATTCAGAATTCCTCGTTTTACACACACTTATACATTTCCTTAAAATGTGAATAACCTTTGCAAAAAATAGTGAGCTGCATAAGACAATCTCATTTGTATCTAATGAAATAATTAACATATAAATAAATTTTTTTCCAGAAACTGATGAAAGAAAAGCGGACTTTTAACACATCTGCTAGCATTGTCGTCATTACAGTAGCTCATTCATCGTATATTAAGTTTTACTTCAAAAATCAAATCCTGCTCTTCTATGCATGTAGCAAGTCCAAAAGAGAAGTTAGAACCTCGTCTGGCATTTTAATTTCTTCATATTGAATGTAAAATAAAATTTAGGTCCGAGAAAACGACAAATTATTATCATAACGTAAATTAGTTTAACAAACTTGTGTTCTACGTGACACGCATTTCTGTGATGCTGTATGTGCAATAGTAACGAGCCCTACACATACACTTTTGTATTTCAGTGTTGGTTTAATTATGTCGATAAACTTTACGATCCTTAATTATGCCTTTAAGCTGAAGGTACTAAATTAATTTATCTTGTGCGATAATTATAGTACCTTTAATATATCTTGAGAAATATGTTTCTTCAGTCACGTCACTAACAGTCCTTGAAGTAGCTTTCCATTTCTTAGTACAAAAAATAAAATACTTAGTTTTTGTTATTGTAAAAAATGCTTTTCATTTTCAAAGGAAATAATAATATCTTCGAAGAATTAAGTAAAATCCCAATTTTAGTTATAAAATCTAAGATTTTTGTTAGAAATTTAGAATTTGGATATTTATGTGTGTAAGAATTGATCGGTGAGGCTGCCCCTTTAGGAATGGTTCAATTATAACCTCATTTTCCAAATTTCTAACTTATTAGAATAATTTAATTTAGCTCTAATTTGTGAAAAATCAACATTCCATGATGCAATGAAATTTTTTTTTATAAAACTGCAACAATTTTTATTTTAAAATTTAGGTTATAATTTTTTCTGTAAAATATCTGTGAAAAGCTTTAATTTCAACCAGCATACTGTTTAGATTTTAGATGATCGTGCTTCGTCTTATGACAGACACTTCAACAACACCTAATTTTTCTTAGGCTGTGGTTTTCCCGAAGTTCCTTCCAGTCTATCTTTAAGCTTGTTAATTGATGGAAACTTTACCAGAGTATCAAGTAACTAAACGTTAAAGAGAAACTAAATCCAGAACAAATATCACGTTGCGACAGTTAACTATAACCTTTCTTTGTTCTGAGTTAACACCACATAATGTGTTTTCGAAGTAGGATTTATTTTTAGATACGGCATTTTCTTATATTTTCGAAATTTTTTAAACTATTGAAATCAAATCAAATTTCTGAGTTTACTTAGACAATGCTACCCTCACAATTCTGAAGACATTCTGATTATATGCTCTTACATTTGCTTTCTTCTTTATTTATATTTTCTTTGTAAACAATTCTCAAACATCAGAATTATTCAGGTGCCCTAAATTTACTTTCGTCGCTTAGTTTTACCACCTGCTATTGTCTCATCTGAGAAGTTTATCTACAAGTACCCTGTATTTATTCCTTGCTGCTCCTTTTGGTTCCTTGCGTCAGAAGTATAAAATGTCAAACTCACCACAACCAACCTTACAAAATATTGTTTTACTCCTTACATATTTTACCCATTAATTTAGGTTAAAGGATTAGATTTCTATTTCTATTTTATAGTAAGTTCGTTTTTTTTTAAATTATTATCAAAGCAAATTTACTTTCCAAAAACTGCCGACATTCTAATAAGAGTTTAATATTTATCATTTTAACTCATTAACCATGACGTTTGGTTAACGAAGTAGATAAAAAGGGGAGCCACTAAACGGAAATATCAAACTGTCCACAGTTCAAGGCCTACAACAATAAAATTGAAATTTTCATCCGTAAGAAAACATCGCACAAAATTAAATAGGGCAACATTGTGTTTCACAAAGTAAAATAAGACAAAGCCTTGCCAAGCACTTTGTTGCTAGTTTTTCAATAAAATATGTGAAGCTGCCAAGGTCTTCATGAATTACACCCACCGTTATTTTTAACGGCCCTCAAAATCATTCCATCCATTTTAACTCATGTATTAAAAAATATATGAAAATCAAAAATCCTGTTGTTTTACCTTTTTTTAATTTATTGCAGTCTTTATGAATTACGTTACCCACCTTTATTTTTTAACAGCCCTGAATATCATTCCATCCATTTTAATCCATGAATTAAAAAACTAAAATGTATAAAATTTAGCATTTCTAGTTTTCAAAACATCGCACAAAGTTAAACAGGGCAAAGCCTTGCCAAGTATTTTGTCACTAGTTTTTTAACAAAATGTATGAATCTGTCAAAATCTTCATTAATTGCATAAGCCACCTTTATTTCTAATGGCCCTGAAAATCATTCCGTCTATTTTAACCCAGTAATTAATAAACTAAAATGTATAAAATTCAGAATTCCCAGTTTTTAAAAACATTACACAATATTGAACAGGGCATAGCCTTGCCAAGCATTTTGTTATAAAATATGTGAAGTTGTCAATTCTAGTTCAAATTGTAATTCAATATAAAACACTTGTCTGCCAATTTCTTATCGAAAGGGTTACTTTAAGGAGTCTGCATTAAATCTGGACACCCCGATCCCTTGTCACTCCTATGAAACTGCTTTACAATTCGAATGAGCAATGTAGTTCATACATAGTTTGTGCACTTGTTCCAAATTTTGTTTAGAGTGTAAAACTGCGTTCTCGACTTGAATGGTGTTTTAAAAATATACCGAAAATTAATAAGCAACCTACGTATTACAAGTTTTTCAATTTTAAAAGGGGTGGGTATTGTTATTCTCAGTGTCAATCTAATAGTTTGAGAAGGGAGCAGCTTTACCGTTTCATAATAAGCTTGAAAGTTGGCTTTGTCAGAATTTAAGTTCCCGAAGAAAATGGTTGGAAGAGGGTTGCAGAAACAATATCACCTGTCTGACTAAATGACTATAAATTAAAATAGGTTTAGAAATTTAGCCATAAACCACAACCAAGTTGCAATAAAATTTCTCTATGACAGTGTAAGGCAGCAGGAGCCTTGAAATATATACGCGAGTTAAATCTCCAGTATTAAAGGACTTTCCGCCATCGTATACAACACACGCCACATCCTGGTGCATTTGTTACACATTGTCCTAGAACCGCAATAGCCAGAAGTAGATGCAATATCAATATTGATTCCGTGCTATAACTTTCCGATCATAAACTAATAATTCTTCAACGACGGGATTTAGGGACACCACAAATACAAATAGCACCATATTCCAGAAATATATTAAACTTAATTTATCTCACATAATAAAAGAAGTAAAAATCCATATTTCTTAGTCGCCGACTCGGCAGTTTGCGAATGAAAGCGATCTGAAAGGCGGGGACGGCTGAAGAAATTTATACTTGGCCGATTATAGCTCCGCAAAGACTCGCAGAATTACTTGTAAAATTATCACTCCGTTCGATCGGGATAACTGTAGATGTTGAAAATCTCAAACGGATTTCTAACAAAAATTCACCTAAATACATTTTTTTACCCCATTGCTTAACCAGTTTTCTAAAGGTTTAAAGCCCTCACATTTTAAAAGTAAAAAACAAATATTTTCCCACATTATAAATTAAACCAAAACTATAAAAAATTGTTTTGATAATGAATGATCTGGGTATATAAATTTATGAAATGTAAAATTAGTTTGCATCGTTTATAAAACATCAATCATGCTAGATTGTTTCCGTTCGCTCAAATTTGCTGTTAAAATTGTTGCTTCAAAAAACTATTTCATGATTTTTACCTTTTTGAAGTGTTATTTGGGTTGATCGTTCAGTAATCCATATTGTATATTTAAGTACCTTAACTTTCCCCCGAAAAGGGCATACAAGTTGGAGACGCAAAATATGCTAGCAACAATTTCCTGAAATGTCACTTCAGCCATTACCGGTTAGTAAAATAGATTTGGATTTTTTCAATTTGTTCATTTAATTTTTTGCTATTTAAGAGGAAAATATAAGCGACAGCATCAGCTTATAGGCTAGGCATATTAGGATTCTCAGAGGAAAGTTTTGCTATAGTTTTGATTTTCTCACCCTCTACGTTTTTTGGGTCGCTGAACACGAATTTGAAGTTTGCAGGCAAGAATTTGGCCCGGAACTTTGTTTTTTTGGCACTTTTTGCCCAAATTTTGGAACTTTTTTCAGTTTTTGGCCTATATCTCAGAAAGGAAGCGTTTTTTCGACAAGCTCGTTCTATACAAAATTAAAGTAGACAAAATTTCCTGCATTTTCCATATATCACTTTTTTTGTAAGACTAACCGTTCCGCCGCTAGAGCGCGCCAAAAAAGGGCCATATTCCCGGACCCAGTATACCTTACATGAATAATGAATATAGGGAAAGTAATTGAAAAAAATGAGACAAACGAATGAAATGCAGTTATTACTAAAGTAGTTATGTACAGTGTATTATAGTCAGTAGTATAATATACCTATACTCATATCATTATAATGATAAATGTTGCGAATGATGAATGTCGCTGCCGTCATAAATTGGACTGCCTTAATCATCTGGAACAAATAGGAGATGTTATTTTATGGATTTATTGATAGACGAGGTGAGTAGTAACCTGCACATGTTTACTGTTGAAAAAGAAGAAAATAAACTTTAAATTAAATCAAACCCATCAATTTATTACATTATACAATGCATATGATATAAAAGCTTGTCGCAAGATTTACCTGTGTAAATTTATTTTATGAAATACATACATTTTTTCTTGCGACAAGCTTTTATATCATATAAATTTCACTAGATATGGGAATATTGCCCTTTTTTGGCGCGCTCTAGCGGCGGAACGGTTAGTCTTACAAAAAAACAGTGATATATGGAAAATGCAGGAAATTTTGTCTACTTTAATTTTGTATAGAATGGGCTTGTCGAAAAAACGCTTCCTTTCTGAGATATAGGCCAAAAACTGAAAAAAGTGCCAAAATTTGGGCAAAAAGTGCCAAAAAAACAAAGTTCCGGGCCAAATTTTTGCCTGCAAACTTCAAATTCATGTTCAGTGACCCAAAAAACATAGAGAGTGAGAAAATCAAAACTATAGCAAAACTTTCCTCTGAACCCCCATTTTTTTCCTAATATGCCTAACCTATAACTCTATTTTCTGGTGCATTTCCTCTACTTTTATCGGCCAGCAATAATTTTATTTAATAGTATATTGCGTCATAAGGGAAGATATAGGCATATTTCATCCCGAAGATTTCTGCTGCACGAGCGAACGTAGTGAGCGAGGGCAGCAAAAGCCGAGGGATGAAATATGCCGTTAGATTCCCGTAGGGCACAAGTTATTTTTCCGCATCCATGAGAAGTTCGTATTAAATAAAAATAGTTATAATATAATACGTACCTACGTTTTTGACATATAACCTCAAATTACACATGTCAAATTTTCGTATTAAAAACTTCTATAATGAATTTATGTAAAAAATAATCGTAGTTGCTTGAATTTTAAAAAATAATTACACTTATCAATCACTTAAATGAAGATTTTTGTATAATCAAATAATAATTTTGATTCTAAATTCTATCGGTAGATGTCACGTCGATAGCATGCACGGTAAAAACCCGCAAATGTTCATATCGTCCCGCTTTTTCATATTTACCCGCCATTCGCCATTGTTAACCTCAAATGAGATAAATAATCTGTCAATTATACATACCATGGATACGGAAAAATGTATTAGTGTACGTGAAATGCTCGGCTAAGAATTTTATTACTTACCGATAATATAAGATAATAAGCTTCAAGGCAAAATGCTATTTTAATATAGTTAAAGACGAGCTTAGCTTTAAAAAAATTAAAATCAGTCGCTACTGTTGGAGTTCTAGAATATTAGGTTTCAACGTAAGAAATATTTACCAGTGATGGTTAATATTTACTTCGAGAATCTACACAAAGAATAGGTTTCTATTTTTTCCTACAGTTCTAGTGTATTATCCAGGTTTTTAGGGCGGGAATGTATAATGTAGCAGACTAAAGGTTGTGTAACTGTTGTGATATATGTATAACTTAACACACTTTCACTGTATAAAACTAACTACACCTAATCCATCCTGAATTTGAAAGAAGAAACATAACATATATGGCTATTATTAAAAGACATAGAACGGATATATTACACTATTTATTATACCACCCTTAGTAAGACTCGAGCTGACATGACAATCCTCTAACACGATATGCTTCTTTTTTTGTCAATGTTGATTCCTTGTTTTAACTTTTTCTTTGATCCTTCAACCACGTGTAATCTAATGAAACCTATTTTAGAGGTCGTGAAAAATTCTGAATTGATATTCGATACGGATCGATTCGTGGCATATTTTACAGTTATTAGACAAACACACTTTTTTCTCGATAGGTAGGTACTTTACTGAAAATTTTCTAAGCATAAATGAGAGTAAGTTGATTGTGTGAAGTATTCCCTTTCTGTAAAAAGAAGACGCATCTGCTACGAGATTCATTACATGCCCAGCTAAGAAGCAATTTCTAGTCTGCTTGCGATGGCTCATTCATCGTATTTTAGAACAATTTCTGTTTTCTCGCTAGTGCGTAATATTTTACTGTTGTTTTTGCTATTTTTGCCCTGTCACAGATTCAATAAATTATTCAATAGCTATGTTTCCTTTAGTGAAATTATGACAGCTCGATTTGGAATTGTTGAGTTCAAAGGTTGAGGGGCAAACTCGACGAAAACCTTAAAAAAATGAATCCGCCGGTTTATTCTAACCAACTTTCATATTTAATTTGTAGATTTAGCAATGAAACAGAAAACTACAAAACAAATACCCGCAAATAAAATTATAGCAACTTTCTCGCAAAATTTTTTTCTGTGCGTTCAAACATAACAGTTTTACTTTTTACAAACATAACATCGACCTAGCCTTCCGGGTGTTTTCAAATTAGAAAATATAAAATACATTAGGGCGATACGCAAAACGATAAAAAACCCTCATTCTACAC
Organism: Melanotus villosus; assembly: GCA_963082815.1. Taxonomy (NCBI): domain Eukaryota; kingdom Metazoa; phylum Arthropoda; class Insecta; order Coleoptera; family Elateridae; genus Melanotus; species Melanotus villosus. The sequence goes on along the minus strand of OY720427.1, from coordinate 35,863,508 downwards.
TTCAGTGACTACTTTGATCTAAATCTGTTATTTTACCTGCCTACCTCTTTGTAGAATGTTAATCGGCGGGCCATTTAATTGAATCCTTTAATTATTGGCTTACAAAGAAAACACAGCGGTTTTAACACAAATTTCCTTACGAATACCCACAACGCATGTAAAAACGTGATTGCATGAGCCTATATTTTACTTTGTTATGTTTAATTCATGGAAATTCCAGGGAAACTTTCATAAATATCTGCAACGCAAATATAAACCTTTAATAAACAGAAGGATATATTTGCGGAGTAATCAATTATGTTTACCACGAAGAGTTCGATTATCCTTTTGTTTATTTTTCGTGTGGAAATAGGAAAACTGTATCGTCTGTAATTTTTATTTTGAGCATGAAACGTAGCGTAAATTTAATCGATTGCTTTGCTTACTTTCAAAATTAATTTAACGAAACTTAAATTAACCCATTTCTGTTTATAAAATCAAATATAAATATTTAATTTGAATATATACTTTTCAGAAACGGTTATAAGATTAATTTCGCGAGCTTTGAATGTGGAAAATTTTCCACGGTAAGTTGAAAAACACTTTGTAGATTCTACCAAAGTACCAAAGTTCAGTATTTTAGAAAATATTAAATTGTAAAACAAAATGTATATTATTAATATCGTCGAGTTAAGCAATCTAATTTAATTTGAAATAAGATATTCATCGAAAATTAATTAATTTTAATAAAATTTCGTGCCAATGATATTTGATATTATTTTGTAAACACACCTTAGGGATTCTTTTGAAGTATTTCCAAACGCTTGTTTAACAATTTCATTTTATTACTTTTCTCTCTCCTTGAAATAAAATCTTTTTCTTTAACATCGCCTGTATTGACTTTCTCTGGATGTTTCACGTTATTACTAAAAGCCAATATTTCTTCAAATTCCCTTATTTAAATTCATTTTACGTATTTCATTTAAATCGTTAGCTGGTCTCCTTACTTTTGCAAAACCTCATTTTATATTTTATTAAAATATTTTTAGATGTTTTATAGTTTTCATAAGCTTATTACAACTAATAATAATTTAAAATTATAAAGGTGTTGAAAATGTACGAAAAATTTAATTGTAAATGTAAGGGACTCCCGAGGAACGAACATCAGTCAATTTATTTTATTTTGAAAGGTTTATGAATTTTGAAAAATCCATTTATCTTCTGTTTCGAGATTTATGTACAATATTTCTGAATATTGTTTTGGAGGGTGCCGTAGTTTATTATTAATATTATCGTAAATATTTCGGGCCTTTAAATTAAACTTCAGGCTTGGTTTTATGGGACGTTGTGTAAAATATTCAAACGCCGCAAAAATTCGAAAGATCACGAAATTTCCTTCTAATTTAAGTGATATACAGGCTCGATATTTATTTGTAAATTATGCCAAAATGTCAAATATATCTTTTACCATTATGTTTCAGTGACATTTCCTGGATTTGTGTTCTCCGGTTTCGGTCCGTATGACAGAATAGTTCACGCTGACCGTAATTGGCGTTTATAATTGAATAGCCGATGATACGTTAAGTTACTTCTGCCCGTAATAACGTCAATTAAGTGTTCATTTCTGTTTGGAATAACTAACCAGTTGATACGAAATAATAACGATAAGTTTTAATAACTCGTTTAGGAATGAATTATTAGTTAACAGATTAGAAACACGCCGAAACATAGTAAAGAATTTTAACTCGGACGGCAATTGGTGGAGTGGTATTAATGGAATAATTTAACCCCAGTTATTGATTTCCACGCTTAAGTAGGAATTTCAAGTTTCGAAATGATATATCGCTTCTACTGCGATGCGTAGACTCGCTAATGCGTGCGAATCGGTGCGAGTCATATTGAAAGCGCCCTTCTACACTTTAGTCTACAAGAAATAATAGAACATTCATTTCCATCCGTACAACGGCATACGCATTGCTAACCCCTGCTGAATTAAAGGTGGGGCTGTTAATGGGCCTAATAGTCCTTCGGATTTTTGTTTATTTGAGTAATTGGGCAAATGAACTGTGAATCTGTTCGTTACAATAATTAGGAAAATTTTGGTAAAAAATGTTCAACAGAAACCTAAGCAAATGTAACGAAAATGAATGAAAAAGTAAAGGCTTCATCGGAGATGTACGCTTAGACCATTAATTTCAATAGTAGTTAATCAAGAAAATGAAATCTGATCATTGACTCTCAAATTAGAAAGTCGATCAGCGCCGAACATTAGCATGGGAATTCGAAAACACACTAATTGAATTAAGGTTGCCTTTGGTTGGGACGCTATTTTCAGGCAACTTAAATACGGGCTTGTGTCAGCTTTTCTGATCCTTAGCGTCCCAGAATTTTGACATCGCCATTTCGGTAAGCTGCATCAGTTATAACTTTCCCATTACTGTCATTGTATACATTTATACTTTACTAGCGATATTTGTTTTACATAAGCTTAGTTTAATCATTTAATCTCCCATGAAGCCTCCTTAGGAGTCAAATTTAACTAGCGATCAAGTAGCATTAATTTAATCAGCAATTCATGGCTGCGCATTAATAAGTTACGTATTAGGAAAATAGTAACTAACAACATATGGATATAACTTTGCCTTTGAAAACAACTCTGTACCAATATGCGAATTATGCATCGAAATTGCATCATTTCCATAACATTAAGATTCGCGCCACTAAATAACGGAAATTATCTTTCTTTTAATTGACGACTGTGCTACTTTAGAACGAGCGAAAATGACCTTTATGCGAGTTCGCCAGTAATTCTCCAGACGTTTTTAAGCCAGCGCGTTTTTCTTCGGCTATTTTTTAATATTTAAACAGAATTAACCAGTCCGTGATAAAGTAAATATAGAAAACGCGCACGTAAAAATCCGGAATTGACTTTGTTCGCCGGATTTGTTTCAGTTGGTATACCCCTTTCTTTACAGCTTTTAAAATCCAAGGACAATATTCCAACGAGGTATATTTTGGAGATTCTGTTAGTCCCTAGGGTTGTTTCCACATCGTAGCTTAACGCATTTTATTAATATCCACCTACAATATACTACACCTTTTCGACCGCTTTCGGAATATCTACTGCCTTTGAATATTCTATTGTATCTCAGGGACCGTTATATTTAGCAAAACCTTTATCAGAAATGGAATTCTTTGTTGGCGTCTTACTTGTGGGGATTTACAACCTAAAAATCGGTTTTTTGTCTTTAGGGATATCGTTTCCATCATATTCAGGATATACACAGATCACTTCTTTACCAGTAGAAATATGCATTCGCCTGGCTAAACTTTCAAAATGTTAGACATATGACTCGATTACATTGCTTTAGAAATTTGGATTGCTGTCGAATTCTCGACGCTTACTTCTGTATACGAGAGCAATCTTTCTGAATGATTCGAGGGTGACATTTTAGTCAGAAATGTCGTCAAACAGAGGCGACGTTTTGCTGCTCTCGATTTTAGGGCGATGTTGTCATCGCATGTTCCGAAGGGAGAAAATATCCAGAATTTATCATTTTAATATTGCATATTCACTTCACGATTCCTTACCAGTGTTTAACCTAAATTCGGAAAGCATCCTAAAAATACCCTAAAATTATTGCATTTTTATTTAAGACATTTTACATAAACATTCTGTAAACGATTGTTAACTAAACTTGCTGAATGATGTGATTAACAAGTTCAGCTTTACGGGAGCTCGGAGTTATTAACTGATCAAAACTCGGTGCGGTTCCAATTAAGCTACTTTCATAGTTTCATTATTTATTGTGTTAGATGCCGACATCACAACGTCGGATGTTCCATGTTTCGACATATTCGTCTTTGTAGTATACAATTTCGAAAATAGAATAACACAGTTAGGCTAACAAATTGGCTTCTTGGTTATAAGTTAATTACTTTTCTAATAAATTAATCTCGAATTCTTATTCTACATCGACTTTTGTAGACATCAAAGATTTTTCCTTATTTATCTCGTACTACACAGAAAGAAATTCAGTATTTGCATTTTAATTAATCTTAAAGTCTAATATATTCGATTTTTATTATCACGAAGAATTAAAAAGGTATATTTTTAATATTCTAGGATTTTGAAATTTAAAAATAAAAATTATTAGACATTAATTACAACACCGTCGTAAGTTACACAATTACAAGTTTTACAGAGGCGAACTTTCAAATTAAAAAGTAAACTGGGCAAGGTATAAAAACAGATCAACATTAAAATTCAAATAGGTATACCGGAATAGATATTCATTTATTAAAGGTTAGTAACCCACTGAAAGTTTCAGGTACAGTAAGAACAAAGTTGCCAAATTTATATGAATATTTAAAATTGAAAGCTTTGCTGTTAGACAATGTGCAACTATTTGCAATAAAAAGTGGAAGGATTTATCGTTTTGCAATTAAAATTTATAATGAATTCCCCTGAAACAGAGGAAACTACTTATTACTGTAACCTCGATAAAGTTTACTCTGAAAACAAATAAAGCATCAATTTTAAGTTATTATTCATAGTTCAAATGGAATGTAGTATTATTTAGTGAAATATGAACACGGAGGAAGCAGAATATGAGGAAAGTTTCGTATGATATTTCATGTATATGCTAATACTGATTTGTTTATTATAACGTACTGCTTGCGTATGTGACTCGATTTTATTCCTTTTGATTTGATATTTTCATTTGATTGTATATTACGAATACAAAAGTCATTATTTACATTAATTCCCTACAAGGAGTTAGCGAAAAATTATAATAAATAATAACATAAGAATTTGTTGCTAACATCTGCCTATTTTTGACTTGATATTTTATTGTATATTACGAATGCAAAATTAATACGTAATTTAAGTTAATTACCTGAAAGGAGTTGGCGAATGTACTTACAATAAATAAAACATAAGGGTTTGCTGCTAACATCTGCCTATTTGCGTAAAAGAGAGGGCCAATATGAATGTCAAATAAAAGACACCAAAATGCTCATTAACTGCAGGAAAATGTTCGCAAGCTGTTAGCATGGAAAGAGATAAGTTCGGGCAATTTGTGCCCTTTATCAGCAATAAACCGTAGTTGAAGTGTAAAAATCAGGTCAAAAATAAGAACTGAGAAAGTTTCTATTCGTCTGATTACTAAATAAATCGCGACATTTAAATTAAATCAGCTTTAATAAATAACTTTGCATAAACCTGTTAAAGCACTTGTAGGGCTCGTAGATATTCATCAACATATGTAGGTATTTTACAGAAACAATGGTAAAGTACGTATTCGATTCCAAGCACGTTAAACAGGATTTACACACGCTTAACGAGTTGGACATACGACCAATGACGATAACAGAGATTCTGCTCAGCTTATATTTAGCCAAGATTATCTCTCACTCCATCTGCGGACAATAATTTACAGGCAGAGATTTAGTCTATTGCCGACTCCATATTCAATTTACGCCTGACCCACACTTTTATTAAAACTTTCAGAAGCGTTTTGTAATATTAAAAAATTTGAAAATTCTACAATGGAAGCTTTCAGTGACTGAACATCGGTGTTTTATTTTAAAAACACGTACTGTAAATATATTCAACGTTATAAGTCAATGTGTAGTTTAAATGAAGAAATTGCTGTAATATGCACTGCAGTTACAAATTTATTGAAAGATTCAAAGAAACCCAGACTGCACGCGAGCTGCATTACAAATCTGCCATTGTATACTGAATATATACATCTTAAATTTTCATATAAATATGTATCATGAAAACTAAAACGGTAGATCTGTTGTCGCTGCATTTTTATGTACCGAAACAAGAAAGGTCTTTATGTTTATATTTATGCTGGGCTACGTAAATCAACTCGTTCATCTGCAAAGCCATAAAACTTCAGATTTTCTAGAATTTCAAAAAATTTGCTTCTAGGAGAGTATCGTGAATTACACGCTGTCAATTGCACGCTCAAGTTAATTCCTAACGATGTAACTATTTCATAAAAATTCAGCTCAAAGTAAAAGAAAATTCGATAACCGTACAAAAATACGTGAAAGCTCATCAATCTATGTATCGTTCGTTTTATCTTAAATTTTTCATAATTTTATTGCTCCTGTTATTACGTTGAAGTGTAACTGTCTACTTATTACTTTATAGGTCAACTGTAATACTGCTGATCCTTGAAAGTGCTAATCCATCATCTTCATTGTTCATACATTATTCTGTGTACCATATTTTCATAATTCCTGGTGTTATATGGTGTTGCGAAGCTTTTGTTATATTTATTTGTGTTTGTTTATTCACAAGTTCGTATTTAATTTTCACTGAAAGCGAATTAAGCTTTAGCATAGAATTTTTAAGGATGATCAAGTTTATATTTTAAAGGAGTTTCTGCAATTTTAGATAAAAAAATTAATTGGCGTTTTTAAAAAGATGCTATCTACTCAGAATATTTAATTTCGATACTTTTATGAATGTAATACCAGGTGATTCACAAATAGTGACGCCCCTTAAAACTGTTAATAAGTGTGCAATACAACGTACATACTGGGTGAGTCACATAAGACGCTTCCTTTAACAGTTATAATAGGCAACCCAACTTACAAATTCAGAAATAACATTGATCTATGTTAATTTTCAATTAAATGTATGTAATCAGAGGTAAACGTCCCAAGTTGCGATAGCTAGGTACCCTCAGTGTAGACACGATCAGGAGAGTTAAGCATCGTTGTCTCCGGTCAGTGCTGAAATGGGTAGCCCGATTGCTGCGTTAACTCGGTACCGCTCTTCACGAAGGCCAGTCGCTGTAGGAGAGTAGTCCAAAAACCACTCACTAAAGGTGAAGGAGGTCTTTGCCCTATACATGGGCTAATAAAGAATAGAGGTGGCTTGCTTCAAAACATAATTAAATACCATGTTAAGGTTATATTCCAAACTGAAAACTTTCATAATCTATAACTAAAAAATTAAGAAAGATGATCAATAAAAAAAATAAATTTGTATCAATTATTGGTATCAAAATATACAAAAAGTAACAATTTTATATACAAATATAATTATATAATATATGTATACAGGCTTAATCATCCTGCACAGATTGGTAGCCGCTCTTTATCCGGAGCTCTTCTGATCCTTTTTTGGCGAGGAATGACTTTGCATAGTCTCCCGTTTTCCCGTTTCCTCATTATAGATTGGCATGTTTTTTGGCATTCTGTGTTATTTTGTTCCACTTCTTCCTATCTCCAATTATTACTTATCTCCAGTTGATATTTAATTTTCGCATGTCCTTGTGTATTTGGTCTATCCATCTTAACTTGGGTCTTTCTCTGGATCTGTTTGTCCTTGGCTTTCACTGAATTATTTTCCTTATTATGAAGTTTGGCTCTCTTCTTTGTACGTGCCCGAACCATCGCAGTGTTTGTGCCTTTATATCTTTTACTAAATATGCCTTCACCTTCTGAAGACTTCTGCATTTTTTTTGTACGTTTTTTGGTCTCAGGATTCTTCTTACTATTTTCCTTTCGAATATGCGCAGTTTTTCCTCGTCCTTGCTTGTAAGGCGTTTCTGCGGTGTATATTGTAACCGGCCTGATGGCAGCTCTATATATTTTTAATTTGGTCTTCCTGCTGATGTTTCTGTCTCGTCGCAGCTTTTTGTATCTCCAGTAAGCTCTGTTGCCCGCTTGATTGTGCTTGTTGATCCCTACTTCTCTTTCGTTTTTCTTGCTTATATTCACTTCTAGATAACTGAAATTTTCTATCTTTTGAAAGAAGTTGTGGTTAGTCGATCCCCTTCTTGAAATTCGCATGTAGTTTGTTGTTTGGTTTATTTCTAAACCTTTTTGTCTCTCTTGCAAAATTCTTAAGTGCCTCCTTCATGCTTCTTCTATTTTTTCCTATTAGAACTATGTCACCTGCGTATGCTACAAGACGGGTCAGACTATGTGACACGATCCCCTTGATTCCCGGTGCCCTGTTCGCTCCTTTTAACAGGATGTTGAATAATACTGTAGTTAAAGGGTCTTCTTGCCATATTCCTGATTTTATTGTTATTTCGCCTGTATGCCCTTCTTTTGTTATTATCTTTGCTCTTGAATTTTCCATGGTCTTTTTTGTAAGCCTGATTAGTTTTGCTGGGATTTCTATGTTATTCACTCCTTGAATTAGTTTTCGTTTGGATATACTATCGAATGCTTGTTTAATGTCAATGAACAGGATGTGGAGTTCTGTGTTACACTTGTAGTATTTTTCAATAGTTTGGGTTATTATGTGAGTCGCATCAATGGCGGATCTTCCTGCCCTTAAAATTTGCTAATGTTCTCCTATCTTGGCCGTTGTGTACTTTGTTAGTCTTTTCCTGATGATTGTTGTTAGTATCTTGTAGGCCGTATTCAAGAGCATTATTCCCCTGTAATTGTTGCAGGATGTGGGATCTCGTTTTTTGAAGATCGGTGTTATTAGTCCAGTTTTCTATTGTTTTGATATATTTTTCTTGTCCCATATGTTTGTTATTAGGTTATGTAGTTTTCTCCATAAGTCTTCACCAGAGAAGTTCGTTATTAATCTCCTCTGGTCCTGCTGCTTTTTCCTGCTTTAGTCCCTTGATTATTTCGGTGGGCTTTTTGTATGTGGGTTTCTGTGTTATTACTTTTCTCTTGGTACAGTTCTGTGAAGCATGTTTCACATTCTTCGTTGTGTGTTTTTGCTGAAATCGTTTTTATTTTGTCTTGGTTTCATAGGTATTCAAAAAGCTTTCTATTGTCTTTACTGTTTACTTCCATATTTATCATGGCTTCATCAATTCATTGAGAATGTTTTCTTTTACAGCATTTCTCTGCATTTTTCTTTTTCTCTTTGTATTCTGTATATTCATGTTTGCCTCCTATAGCTACCCATTTATTCCTTGCTATATTTGCGCGTGTGTAATAAGTTTTTCCATTCTCTATCTACTGTGGTTTGTTTTTGTATTGACAGTGTCTCTTTCAGAGTTTCCGCGTACTTTTGTCTAGTTTCTGGGGTATTTATTTATTAGTTTTTCTATATTCCATTCTCTTCTACTTATTGTATTAGCTGTAGCTTTGATTATTATCATTTCTGCCTTCGTTATTACTAATATGTGATTGGAGCTTGCTCCTCTGTATAATCTAACATCACGTATTATTGTCTTCCATTTCCTTGAGAATAGCCCATGATCCATTTGGTTACCGTCATTTATACCTGGTTTCATTCATGTTACCTTGTGCTCCTTCTTGTGTTCAAATGCTGTACTTATTATATATGTATCTGGGTATTGCTAGGTAGCATAGTTTTGTTCCATAGTCGCTAGTATTTTCGTGGATGGTCTCTTTTTCTGCTACATTTCTGTTGTATTCTTCTTTCTCTATGTGTGCGTTGAAATCCCTTGTTATTATTAAGGTGTCATTTTTTCTTCAATCTTGTCGTAGAACTCAGATTTTTCTTCTTCGCTAGCAGTATCGGTAGATGCGTAGACGTTTTTGCATCGCTTGTCTTCTCTTGAATAGTATGTATAATTTTCGTTGTTGGTTTCTCATTCCGTTTTCCATCATGTTTCCTGTAAAGTTAGGATTTCTACTTCGTATCTTTTCATCTCTCTAGCTATTTCTTCATTTTGCCCGTTCTCAGCATTTTGTTGGAGTTCCAGGCTCCAATTCTTATTATATTCCATTTTTCTTTTTGTTTGCATTTTTTCGTTTTTTTCCCGATATTTCTTTTTCGTTTCATTGCAATCGTTATCATGTTTCCATCCCCCTCAGAATTTCTGATTAGTTTTTGGAGTTTCTTTTTGCGCTCTCCTTAACTTCCTTTAACTTCTTTTATGTATCGTCCCATTTCACCTCTGTTCCAATGATTTTGTGAACAGCTATATTTGACGTGGAACATTTTCAAATTAAAGAAATAGTTCAGGTCATTACGAAACTGTTCCGTTTTAAAAGTTTTATTAATTTATTTTAAGTTTGAAGTGTTTTTGGAAAATAAAAATCTAGGCAGTGTAGGCGTTTAAGTCCGTATGGTACTGAATACTCATTATTTTTTACCGTATTGGTTCGACAAGTTTTTGGTTTCTTGGTAATTTGTATTGATTGAAAAACAAACAAAAACATTAGAAAAGCATAAATAAACTTTAGATTATTTGGAGACAACACTTTAGGAGATAATAATTTAGAATTTAAAATTTAGAAGAATAGGTTAATTCTACCCAAACTTGAAAACATCATTTTTAAGGTGCGTCGAATCCTGTTCATATATTAATTTAACTGTATGATGGGTTGCATAAACGAATTCGGTTAAGGGCGTCGTCATTCGTGAAACACCCTGTATAAACGCTTTATTTTTTACTGTGTTGTTATTGAAAGTATAGTTATTGTGTTAAAAGTTGTTGAATAATTTAAAGAATGGGATTTCGATTGTTTATAAGTTGTTTGCATGAATTTGTGAAGAATGAAGAATGTAATATTAGATCTAAAGGAACGAAGTTTCTAACGCTTTCGGAGAAGCAAGAATATTAGGTATGTTGTGATGCTTTGAATTTTGATCGCATCGGTTTCCTCGCTTTTCAAATAAACAAATTCGATGTACGTGTCCGAAGGAAGATATAGTGCCGGATAAATTCGGCAGGAAGTTTATGTTGGAAAAAATTATTTTCAACTTCACTTTTTATATTTTACATCTAAATTCTAGACAATTTCTCACGTGGTAGCGAGGGTATTATAACGCTGATCTAGTACGGCGAATGAACAAAGCGAAGGGTGCAATAAATAAAAGTCCTGGTCGGTGGCGTTTTTGAAGGAGGCGCCGATCGGTCGACCGCGCAACCAAAGTTGCTACTTGTTCATATTTGTAGAGACGGCTCGTAGAATTGGACCTTTTGTGCATTAAAACAAAGACCCTCTGTATCTAATTTCGCAGATGCGTGTAAATGTACTCAATATATTGCCCCATTATTTACTATTATTTACCCCGCTCTGTCGTTCTATTAATACTAATAGCAGGAAAGCGCCGTAAGTGGATACAACAAGTAAATACCGAATTAATGTACGTTTAGATACGCATCTGTACGTTATTAAAGAGTAAACAAAAGAATTAATTAATGGCGGAGTAGATTCCTCTTTGTAGATTAAAGACGAGCAGCCCTTGTGTATCGATCCACATGGTGACCTATCGTTGCGGTGACCCATCTAAGCTCCACTAGCTTGGCTTCTGTTTTGACGCTCCCTGTCTTTTGCCTTTAGGGTTTTACACAACACCATCAGTATTATTGTTATCGTAAATTCAATTTATAAATGAAGGGAAGCAACAAACGTGAAACTCTTACTTATGGCCGAAACTAAGAGCCCATTTTGCTACCAACCCTAAAAACGTAGCTAGCCTTTCAGCGTAGTTTCGTTTATTTTTGCGTACGAGCTTTTAAACTTGTACTTTATGGCCTTTACATTAATTTCTAGTCACGTACGAAAACTACATTTCTAGGAAACCCTAAAAAATGTTAATAAACTTCTGTGTGAGAAATGCAACTGAAAGCTTAATTTGTTGTTCCATTTCTCGGTACAATTGAGCTTTTCTCGTCTTATTATTTTAGAGTTCTTTTAATTTGTGACTCGGAAATAAACAGCTTTAGTTACGTTTTATTTTTGCTTTTCGATGTTGCACTACAAACGTTTCGATTTACACACGGTCGCTTTCGAGAGGCAATTAAATTCTTTTGTAAGGAAAGCAACAGTTCTCAATTTCTAGTTAATCGAAATGAGTTACTCACTTTACACACATTTTAAAATTCTTATTGTTAATCACGCCCATCACAAAACTACCTTTAATACTTTTAATTATGATTTATGTAGAAAGAGAGATGTGCGTACAAACAATAGTCTTAATAATTCATATAAACTCAAAAAAATTAATCAAAAACAAGATCTTCAGTAACATCATGTGCAAGCAAGTCTCAGCTTTGTTTGAAAATTTAATATTCAGGTTAACAAAGATCTGGGACAAAAGCATTTTATTTAAAACTAAAACTACCTTAAATATTTTTAATTACGATCTGCATATTATGTAGAAAGATGAATGTGTGGGCTAACAATAGTAATAATAATAATTAGAAACGAGGTCTTCAGGAACATCCTGTACAAGTAAGTTTTGTTTGAAAATTTAATACTCAGATTAACAATTCAAAATTAGAATTAAAAAAAATGAATTTACTTTCTGATAATTTGTTGTGAGTTTAAAAATTTGGGTATTTTAGCAACTGGCTGGGAAATCTCCAATAAATAAGCTTATCTGAGATATTTGTAACATATAACAAATTTTGGCTACAAATAATATAAATTTAAGTTATGTTTTTTTCTGATTTATACACAAGGTAATAAATTTCAATGGGAAATTTAAATTTGACAGGTTTCAGAATAAAATAGCTGTTGCCTAGTTAATAGAGCGAATTAATGGCAATAAATCAATTATTTAAGCTTGTTATTAGGCCTCGACGGGTATTCATAATCGTCACTTAATGTACGCACGGTAATTTATAACAAAAAAATAAACAAAACGTTTTTAAATTATCCTCAACTTTAAAAAGAAAATTTAAAATACATTCAGAATTTAGTTGACACGTATTTAAAAGATCTAAAATTACTACGGAAATAAGCTTCATTGTGTACCTACGTTATTCGAGGTGAAAAACTTGATTATCTCTATTTTAGCAGATTATGGAAATTCGTTTTCGATTTGAAAGTTTCTAAGTAAACTGCAGAAGCTTTCCTTTAACTACAACTTTAGTTTAAGCTGCAGTGTTCACCTCAATTTAACTTATGTATGAACATTTGTGAATCAAATATTTTTAATCAAAGTTCGAGGAATGTGTTATAATACTTTAAACGAGTTTTCTTACCGATGTTTTGAGGATTTTAAAGTACATTGGCTGAAACTTTAAACTGAATATTCAATTTTCTATAGAATTGAAATCCAATAATTCCTCGCATTTCCTTGATATTTCATTCATGGATGTTCTGATTACTTTGAATTTAATATTTTACGTAAATCAGAATTCTGGAAATATTGAGCTCTTTTTTTAAGACCGACATATATTTTTACGAGATTTTTTTTTGGAAGGTTCTTCACTGAATTTTTCATTAAGTCTTACATTTGCTGCTTAGGTATTAAGATTCGTTGTTAACCAAGTAGTGTTCTGGGTAAGTATCGACTAAAGAATCACCGAATTAATCTCGTAAAAATATTCCAAGGTTTACAGGGAATCCCTGTTGGGACACTTATTATTCAGGGTTTTCTCAGTCGACATTTTTCTTCTTCAGTAGTTCTACAATTTAAAGTGTTTATATTCAACTATATTTGATCCTCTTGCTACTCCTCACCCTTTTATTTCAAAATTTTTCTTGAGCCTTTTTATGTTATATTTTTGTTTTTGTAGTTTTTTTATTTTTTAAAATTTGAAATCTAAAAGGGAACGCCACTGTTTTCAGCAGAACACAACTGTTTCAATAAGGTGTAAAGATGCATCATAATTGCTTTTGTTTATTGCACGATATTCCGTGATTAAATTGCAGGAAAAAGATATTCGCGATCTGGATTTACTAATTTGTTCAAAATTTTACTGAAGACCCTTTTCCCGTGGCAACGTAATGATGTCTTATCCCCGGTGTTCTTTTTAATATTTCATGATTTCGCCAGACTACTTTCTCTGTCGTGTGCTTTAAATGTGCCTGAAATATTATACTTTGGTTCAAATGAAATGAGCTTTTTATATCACTGAGGGGAACACAGCCTTGGATAACGCATCTTCATTTACACAGCGGATGTTATGCTGAGATGATGGAACACAGTATTGCGAGGATAACGTAGGAAGAGTTTAGAATCCTTTGATTATATTAGCGAAAATATTGACTTTCGTTTTTGTTTTGGACTTCTTATTTCAGTAGGAGGAATTTTCGATCATAAAACCAAGGTTAATAGTTTCTTGAAAACCTGATTCGATGCCGTCATAAATACCGGCCACTGGAGACCATCAACAGTGCTATTTCCTGGAAACAGTTTTACTTAACAGTTGGTTACTACTGCAACTCCGAATTCTACTACAGCGGCGTTGCAGAATCCACAATCTTCTTACCCTGATAGCTTACCGTAATGTGTATTTGTACTTAAAGACCTAAAGATAGCGATCTTCCTTGCCCTCGAGCTCTCCTTATTCTACCGTCCTACCTCGGACTCAATGACCACAACAGCGATTTTTATCTGGGATTCCAGAACATGACGACCTAGCATAAAAAGCAAATGGATTCTCCTGGAGTGCGGCTTAATTAGCAAAATTACACCGGATGCTTATTTGAAAGCTTTAGTTACATATTTTTCTTTCCGTACCTTATGTTCCTGTATTTTCCGTGAGTGCTAATGTCATACCTTGTATTTTTACCATTTTCACTTTGTATACCACCGAATTTAATACTTCTTGGTTTTAGTTATTCTTATGTTGTTATGTTATGCCAGAAATAGCGTTTTACCTTTTAAACTGCAGAAAATTAATTATCAAATGATATCAAAGGCACGTAAGAAATCGTATTTAAACGTTCTGAAATTGAATTTTTTAACCTATGCAGTAATGTGTTTGTAGTTTTCGTGTGAATAAATATTATAAACCTTAAGCTTGGGAAATAAATGTATTCGTGTTCGTCAGTCGTTAGATAACATAAAATTAAAAATAGCCGTGGATATTTAGATGGTTATCAGAATTTTAGACTAGAGTTATAGACATTTTATAAAGCGCAGTATGAATTCAAAAAACCGACAATTGGTAATGCATTAACAACTTGGCGGGGTTAGTTCAAAATCTTCTGATTTTATCGCGGCAATTTAATACAGCTTTGTAGTAGAGCATTGAGACGATCAAACACGAACTTGCGGTTAATATTTCATTCGATTAAAACACGTTTTAGAATTACCACTACATTAAAGTTCAAATACTGCACGTTCTAATAAATTCCCTTAAGAGATTTTTTACAAGGAGGAGTGCTCCAAGCATTTAGATGAGAAAGATTTATCTGCAGCTAGTTTAACGAATTTCGCAAGTGAAGTACTTCCTAAATTTATAATATATGGCGAATCCCTTACAGCTTAGGTCTTAAAAAGTGCTAGCTGGGCTTTCAGGCTGCATTTTAAAATAGATGGTCCATATTCATTATTAAACTTTGAAAAATATGATATACGTACTACCTTCCGTGAAGCCGAGCTGTTAAGCCTGTTTGTCTCAAGCAAGAGAGCACTCATTTAAAGTGATCAATGTGAGATGTCTTCAAAATTTTCCGCTTTCTTTGTTAGAATACTTTCAGTTTAAACGTCTGAAACTTTATCAGTTTCGTTGATAACACCAATTTATTACAGTTCTATTTTAGTACAACGTTTTCTTTTTTGTTCTTTTAACTTACAGTTCAGCTTCCAAACTTGATTAGCAGCTTCGAGCTCGAACTTTCTATTAAAAATTTTAGATATAAAAGTAGATCGCGTTACTTGGGTTATATATTTAATTTTAAACAATTTAACCCTATTTGGGCACCGCAGTGGCGCTAAATAATTTTAATGGGTGAAATCTGCTGGGCTTTGAAACTCTGGAACCAAGGGAGAGCTTTAAGGGTCGAAGCTCCCTTGACGATTATCAACTAACATTACGAAACCCTAAACAGTAAATTAGGCAAATCGTTAATAAAGTTTTTAGTATGCTAAAATTACATAGTCCTAAAGGCTAATCAAGTGGATACATAATATATTTCTGATAAGTTAATTTTAGTCCACTAAAATTACGTGTGCGAAACAAAAGCTTCAATTTATTAAATCTTAGGACTCTTAGATTAACAAACAAATGTTTCATGTTCGAATTTACGTTTTAAAACTTCAGCTAAATGAAAGAACGAATGGGAAATCGATCAAAAATATGAATTTTCCTTCGTGTTGAAAATAATTTCGCAAATAAGTCCAACTTACAAGGTTAAGTAGAAAAGGAAAGTACCAATTTACCTTGATTTTCTTCCTACTTTTACCTAACAATGCCTATTAAAAGTTTCTGATTTATGAAAATAATAACGTATTTGTTTCACTTTGTGATTTGTTATGATATTTACAGCTTGACCTTAATTTACCAAAGCTTTCAGTACCTATATCAAAATATAGGTCGAAAAACAATAAATATTTTTTGAAAGTTTGTTGTAGCGAGTATTGCCTTCGAAACGTTCTGTGTGTTAATTTTTATTTTAGTAACTCGTGGGAAATACCCAAAAAAAGAAGAAAATACTGGTTGGAGATTTTCTCTTCATTTGAGTCGCGGATACTCACAGAAAATAGAACATAAAATAGAAAAAATAAATTTTAATTGAACTAGCAAGACTGAGTTGTAGACTGTTGCATTATCAGCAGTTTTGGATAACAGTTTACTTGAACTGTGAGCAGTGTGGAAAATTTCCTGGTTTAATTTTACCAGCGAATGTTTCCGTGGTAACAGACAAAAGCAGTAAAATACATGTGACTGAATAGGTCGTCACGCGTTAATGATACATTAATGTCATCAAAATATATTAACTATTAATTACGTTTACGCTAAAGTAATCAATAAGTTAATTAAGGTTAAATATCAAATCGATCGCTATTCAAATTTTCCCTGCAACTTTGATGACAATACCTTGCACGGAAAAGAAAATGTTCGCTGAGAAAATGTCACCTCTAAATTTAAAACATAAATAAAATCCCGCTGCATCTAGCATGATTCAAAGTGCACAATCAAAATGTCTTAATAAAGACGTTCTGAGTCAAAAGGACTGCTTTTCTGGCGCTTCAAATACACTTCCAGAAGCTAAATGCGAACCAGTCTGAGCGTAAAAGGTGTTTAACTACCGTCTGATGCAAGTATTTTAACCATTTGCGGACTAATTTCGTAGGTTTCTCTACAAATTTGTAACCATTAGCATATCACGCTTGTACGAAAAGATTATTATAAAATCGTTTTTTCTTCTTCCTGTGATGAAAATGGTTTCCTGAGCAAATAATTAAAACTGTTTTTGCTCTCGTAATCTATTAAATGTTTATACAATTTTTAGATTTTTCTGTTGGTGGTGATTATTACTGAAAATTATTACAATATTTAGGCATTAAATTAATTAGATTATATTTTCAGGGGTTAGTTGAAAAGTAGTTACACAACTGACCAACATTTTAGATTTCTCTGCTGTTGTGATTATTACTGAAAATCATTAATTATTTGCGAGGTCAAATATAAATTTTCAGCCATAACATCAAAAACTCAAAAATCTGAAGTATTACATCGAAAAATTATGTTAGAAATTAATACATATAACTGACTTGAATCCAAATATAAGTTCTACAATCATTATTATCTGATTCTAGATCAATCTACGCTAATCTAAACTTAAACTACAACTTAGGGATATGTTTTGATTCCACCTATCGCCATTCACATTTCCCCCTCATCGTGAATGTGATTAGACCTTTTCCTCCTTGCATTACCTTTGTTTTCACTTTTTCTTCGAGCTTTCTTCTTCTTCACTTTCAGTTCATTTCTTCACTTATTTCACTAGTTTTATTATAATTAGCGCCAATTTATTATTACTTTGGTACTTGCGAATACCGGTGTCGCCCTGTAATTAAAACGTTTAACTCATGACGATGTTTACTCGACCAGCATCCGCCAGCTTCTCCCATACAAAAAAAAGGATAAACTACAAGCAGAAATCCCAAAAATAGAACTAAAGAACCAACAACTGAACAGTAGAAGAACAGAAGCAAGAAAATACACGAAAGAATTCAATGCGAATAGGAAAATATTCCGCAAACAAAGACAAACTGTTAAATTTAATATTAACAACTAAGAATAAGAAAGATTGAAACACTGAAAAATAAACATCAATTAAAAAAACGCAACACTGGATCGAGAAAGAATATACGAAGCTAGAACAAAAAGAAAGAAAGGAACTCATAGAACATTTAAAAGAAGCTAGAAGTAGAGGCCTAAATGAGAAGAAATAAGCTAATAATCAACAATGGCGCATATACAATGAGCGAGTTAAAAAATAAGGAGGAAGAAGAACAGAACACAACAACTTGGATCAAGAGAACTATAACTGATAGCTGCAGATCAACAAAAAGAATGGTAAGAAAAAACATCAAATATAATAACAAATCAACGAGAAAAAGATACAACAGAAAGAAAAGTCCAAGAACAATGGAAATCAAAATACACCCGAACAATTCCAAAAACACACCCGATTCCACGTTTACTGTGTTAGTAAATCCAACAAAATGCAATCAGGCATGCTACAGGCAAACAAGCACAAAGCATCAACATGCAACATCACGTCAAATATTTAGCAATTAGTAGATGGAAGTCCTGGAGTAGATGTGGCAAAGCTATTCCGTAAAACAAAGCTCACTGCCGAGAAAGCTCCAGCAATTAATACAAAAAACAGAAAATGAATAGACTAGACTGGAGAAACAAATGTAAAAACTGAAAGACGTGGGCTAAAGTGGTAGAACAAGCTAAAATCCACATATGGTTGTAACGCTTATGATGATGATGATTAGAATTCAGTTTTGGGGATGGTTAAAAAGTAGTTATATAACCGAAAAATTTTAGACACTTTTGTTTTCACATTAAGAAAAATTATTTATTATTATTCTATATAATTTTACAGGGTATAAAATCGGCAGATATAAAATCTGGTTGAGCTTTCTAACTGGAAGGACAATTTGGCCCGATCCAGTTAGGATAAAATTTTGCTTCTTATTATTATTATTATTATTATTATTAAAGTATTTAAACATAATCAATAAATTGAATAGATCTTCATAATTTGTTTCTTCTTCTTATTATTGATGTTAAGAATAAACTGCATTTGTGTGATTAGCTTGGTTTTTGTTGGAATGTTTATCATCTAAAGAAGGAGATGACGTTAAGTTTTAGTGCACAAACGTATAATAGCTAAAAGACAAGGCAGCACGGTGGGTTGTAAGCTGCGCTAGGTGTTAATATTACGAGCTTCAGATGTAATTTCATAATTGGGCTCATAAGTAAAGATTGTTAGTAAGCTGTTTCAACCACAATGGCTGCGTAATTGTGTACTATAATATTTGCATCTGTGATGTTATGAAGTTAATGTTTGTTTACGAGAATGAGGCTGTAGCAATAAAAATAAACGTTAAGGGTAAGAACGCCTTGTTAGCGAACGGTAAACAATACGAATAACACGGAATATCTGTAATTATGCTGACATAAGGTTTTTATAAGCTTCGAAAAAGAAATTAAAGTGCTCGATGCGCCTTGCATTTGAGTTCACCCTCAATATTTCTCCGAAATGCTTTTAATCAATAATCGAGAATTAATGAATCAACTGACTGTCTTGAGAAACAAGCTTGCTTTAGATAAGTTTAAAAAAGGAAGACTTACTAAAATATTTATTAGCGTCAAGTTTCCTACGCTGATATAGAAGAGATAAATTTTGATTTTCCGAAGGGGCCCTAAAACTTCTTAGCTCGTTCAGATAATAAAATTTGTACTTGTAACGTTCGTCGGTGGAAATAAAAAATGCTCGAAAACGTTTAATTAAAAACGGATTAGGTGAGCTTATTTTGAAGTAGTGGGTAATAACGTTGAAGTGAAAAAATCGTCGTGTGTCACGAAATCGGCACAGAACAGTGCGCCCTGTTTAATTTAAAGGTCTCTCTTGGGATTTTCCGGCAAAGAAATTCTATAACGAATGCCAATACACAAAACAAAGCTGACACAGCCGTTGATGTATTGTATTAGGTCTCAGATTTCCCAACAGAGAACGGACGCCTCTGCTTATTTAACATGCATTGTTAAACTTTGCGTAAATCTTCATGTAGCAAGCGTTATAAATACACACGTCGCTTCGCACAACCATATGCATATTACACATAAATATGTGCATATAGAACACCGTCAACTTTATGCATTTTTGTCCTCCTTTGTTCTTTTAACACGCTTAATTAGAATTTATACGGCAGCGCGAATATTTTGTTGCTCAATAGCAAAGCCATTTCTGCAAGTTAATATTGTTCATACGCCGCTATAATTACAAATGAGTTTTATTTCGACGTTTTTTCCAGCGAACATTAAAATTTTGTTCTTTTTCAAGATTTATTCATTGTTATTCTAGAGAAAGGAAATTCTTTAAATATGTATTTTTAATCTTTTCTGAATTAGTTCAGAAACATTTTAACCTTTAAAATTTATATCAGTTAAAATGCTTAGCTCTAATTTACTAACTTAAAATAATTATTGTTTAAAAAAAAATTTTAGTACCTACTTCACTTCCTTTATTCAATTGATAAAATGTGTAATGGAAATTCATACTTAAAATTACATAAAAGATCATCAAAATTAATCTCGGTTTCAAAATCTTCCTGCTTTTTTCTTAGTAAATTAATTATTTAATAATAAATAATTTTACAACTCGGAAGATCGCAGGAAAGACTAAGTGGGCTAGAGTGAAGACCGAGGAAATATGAGGACAATTAGGACAAAAACAATTCTGACGAAGCTGAAGAGACAATTAAACTGGTATGGGCATATAATGGGGATGGAGCCAGATAGACTAGTAAAGAAGATTTTAAAAGCAAGAACAGACGGTAGAAAGAAGAAAGGAAAACCCAGGAAAACATGGCACAACAGAATTGAAGAAATAGGTAACAGAAGAAGCAAAACTCTGGCACTAGCAAGGGACAAAAAGCATGGGTGAAGCGGGACTGCACCAACTCGTAATCCGACGCAGAAAGGCGCAAGGATTAAGAACAAGAAGGAATTTTACACAACTTTAGATTTCAAAACTTTCCTGCTTCTTTCTTAGTCAACTTATTAAATTGTCAAAATTTTTAGTGGAAATTCATACTCAAAATTACATTTAAAAAATCATCAAAATTAGTCTGAGATAACAACGTTTCAGGACTATTATTTTTAGTAGCAGAATATCTCTTGAATACTTTTCATAACGGTAATTTTCTACCGGTATAACACTTTAATTAAGTAATTAAATATAAAGAGTAAATCCGTATCAACCACGAATTCCCGTAGGTCTCCACGAAAACTCTTTATCTCCCTCTGGGTTATCCCGTCCTTGGATTGTATCACATATTCCCAGTACTAATTAAAGGGAAGTCGTTAACGAAATGAACGAATGAACCTTTTCCTTTTTCATAACGCATATTTAGAAGATTTCTTTGTTACGTGTTACGCTAATTTGTAACTTTGTTAACAAAATGTATAATTTGCGAAGCCTTGTAAACTTAAAAACCATTTAAAATGCCACGTATAAGGAAAACTCGTAAATGTCGTAGTCCAAAAACAAATTTAAAATTATTTCCACATATGGTAACCAGTGGTCGAAGTGGGGGGGGATGCGGGGGGATGGCATCCCCCTAGTTTGTAAAAAAAATTAAGCCGTTCCCCTACATTGAAAAGAAAATTAAACCATCCCCCTTTGAAAAAAAAATTAAGACATCCCAGTGCTAAACTACGGGGTTTCATTCTTCAAATATGGTTTTTAAAATTAACTATTTAGTAGGTAGCCGGTATTTAAGTAACTAGTGTTCAATTTTTCAAAAAATATGATTCATTGTTTGGGTTTCGCCATTTTATTTTCCTAAAGTGATAAACTATCTCACACGTAAATAGGTGGGGGGGGGTCACTGAATATTGGAAAAACTAGCATCCCCCTTGTAATGTTTTCCCACTTCGACCACTGATGGTAACTTACTGAAATAACAGTTGTATTTTTCTCGTATATATTTTTCAAGCAATAATAAGATCTCCCGGGATTAACTATGTGGAACATATTACCCTGTCAGTATTTTAAGACGATGAGCGCTCTAATGTTTTAACAATGCAAAAATAAACTTAATAATGATTGGTAAATGAAAAACACGGGCCTCTGGTATTTTAACAAATTAGTGTTGGCATTTTTAAGCAAGTTGGAAGTTTGTTAGAGAAATAAATCCTACTTGTGCACGTAATACAGTTTGTTAAATAAATATAGAACTTTCCCAGTAGCCTTTCCGTAGATTATGAAATTTTTAAAAGCACGTTTTTGCTTTAGTTTCTTCTGAGTACCTTTTTATCTGTGGCATTTTATTTCTGAATATTGTCCCAAGGGTTTCTCTTAAAAAATTTGTTGTTTCTAAAAACATTTCTTAGGCCGGTTTTCTTGTCCTGGATCTCTTCCTTACATGGGTCATTTTTAATAATATTCTGAATAATTTTTTTTATTTAGTGGTGTAAACCTACCATTTTTTAACTTTTATGTTTAATATTGTCAAGATTAATTTTTTCCTACTTATATTTCAAGTTTATGGAAATTACTGAACAAAAAAAAAATGGTTTGGTTAATATACTGAACATTCTTTTATTTTTTAATTTAATTTACTCTTGTAAAAGTCTGATATGGGTTTAATTGCGTAGGTACCGATTACATAATCATCTCCAAGAATTTATTATTAAGTCTAGAACAAAACGATATCAAAACATTCAAGGAAAGCTATCTTTGTTTTCATTAACGGAAAACTATGATATCGCTGTTTATTCAGGTAAGACACAATAAAGTAGCACACTGGCAGATATGATTGTAATTATTAAACATTCTCACGGAAACGCTCAGGCTTTTCTTTTTTATTTGCAAGCGATAATTTAAAGTTTCTTTTTGAGTATACATATCTAAATTTCCTTTGTGGTTTAACTATTTCTTAAATATTTAATAATAATAGGTTATATTAAAATATTCGATTAGATTTTCTGTTAAAAAAGTCTTTGAATTCAGCGTTGAAGGCTAAAATAATTGATCCTAAATTAAGGATTTGACGTATCTTCTATAATTAAGTCAAGGCAAAATACTATGATTACATTAATAGACAGGAACTTAAATCTACGTAAGAAAACAAGACAAGACCCAGACTTTTCTATTTTCGATTTTCTGCTAAAAGGAATATTACGAATTCAGCGTTAATCACAAAAATAATTAATCCTAAATTAAGGATTTGGCGTATTTTATATCATTAAGTTGGGTGCTTATATGAATAGCCAGGAAGAACCTAAATCTAAGTAAGAAGGCAAGGCAACACACTATTTATTTTTAAGCTGTAAGTTTTCTTTTTGAAACCAAACTTCCTTTGTGGTTTGAAGATTGCTTCAGATTTTCTACCGAAAAAGGCATAAGAATTCGGCATCAAAACTCAAAATAAATAATCCTAAATTAAGGATCTAACATCTTTTATATAATTAAGTTACGTGGCAGAAAACAAGGCAACTCTCAGGCTTTCCTATTTGTTTTCAAGCTGTAAGTTTCCTCAAAACTTCCTTTGTGGTTTAAATATCACTTAAATAACGAAAGAATAAAAAAAGCTTTATAAATTATACTACAATTACTTAATTTGATTTTCTGCTAAAATTGATGCAGCGTTAAAGACCAAAATAAATAATCCTAAATTTTAGATACCTAACTAGGTTATGTAACAAAATATTATGGTTACATTAACAGCCAGGAACCTAAATCTACGTAAGAAAACAAGGCAAGGCTCAGGATTTTCTATTTATTTTCAAGCAGTAAGTTTCTTTTGAATTCAACGTTGAAGACCAAAATAATTAATCCTAAATTAAGGATTTCATTATTTTATATAGGTAATTAAGTTATGCGGCAAAATATTGTGGTTATACTAACAAACAGGAACCTAAATCTACCTAAGAAAACAAGGCAGCGCTCAGGCTTTTCTATTTATTCGCAAGCTGTAAGTTCGCTTTGGAAACCAAAACTTCTTTTGTGGTTTGAATATTACTTAAATAACT
This sequence comes from Melanotus villosus, assembly GCA_963082815.1. Taxonomy (NCBI): domain Eukaryota; kingdom Metazoa; phylum Arthropoda; class Insecta; order Coleoptera; family Elateridae; genus Melanotus; species Melanotus villosus. The sequence goes on along the minus strand of OY720427.1, from coordinate 35,839,641 downwards.
AAATAATAAAAAGGATTCGGCATTAAGAATCAAAATAAATAATCATAAATGGACGATTTAACATCTTTTATATAATAATTAAGTTACGTGGCAGAATGTTTATGTAACTAGCCAGGAACATAAATGTACCTAAGAAAACATCAAGGTTTTTCTATTTATTTTCAAGCTGTAAGTTTCCTGTTTCAAACCAACGTTTCCTTTGTAGTTTATATATTACTGAAACAATATAATAAAAAAAATTTAATCAGATTTTCTGCTAAAAAAAGCCTAAGGATTCGGCTTCAAAAGCCAAAATAAGTAATCTTAAATTAAGGATTTAACATCTTTCATCTAATTAAATTACGTGGCAGAATATTTACATAACTAGAGAGGAACCTAAATCTACCTAAGGAAACAAGTTTTCAAGCTGTGAGTTTCCTTTTTGATATCAAAACTTCCTTTCTGGTTTCAATATAACTTAAATAATTAAATAATAAAAGGGTAACTTTATATATTATACTAAAATTATTTAATTCGATTCCATGCTAAAAAAAAAGCCTAAAGATTCAGCATTAAAACCAAAATAATTGATCCTAAATTAAGGACTTAACATCTTTTATATAATTCAGTTCCGTGGCGGAATATTTATATAACCAGAGAGGAACCTAAATCTGCTTAAGAAAACAAGGCAACACTCAAGCTTTTCTATTTGTTTTCAAGCTGAGTATGACTTAAATAATTCAATAATAACAAAGCAATCTTATGGGTTATACTCAAATTATTTGGGTTTTCTCCTAAAGAAAACCTCTGGATTCAGCATTAAAAACCAAAATAAATAATCCTAAATTAAGCATTCACTTTTTTTAAATAATTAAGTTATATGGCAAAATATTGTGGTTATTATCTATTTAAATATTCTCAGCCGACAAGTTTCCTTTTTGCATACCAAAACTTCCTTTGTGGTTTGAGTTATTACTTAAATAACTTTCTATGTTCTACTAAAAATATTTAATTCGATTTTCAGCCTTAAAAACAAAATTAAGTAATCCTAACTTAAGGAATTAACATCTTTTATATAATTAAGTTGTTTGGCAAAATATTGTGATTATATTAATAGCCAGGAGCCGAAGCTGCGCAAGAATATAAGACAACGCTCAGGTTTTTCTATTTATTTTCAAACGATAAGTTTCCCTTTTGCATACCAAAATTTTCTTTGTGGTTTGAATATCATTTAAATAACTAAATGATAAAAAGCAATTTTATATGTTATACAGGTACTACAATTATTTAATTAAATTTTCTGCTAAAAATAGCCTAAGAAATCGGCATTAAAACCCAAAATAAATAATCCCAAATTAAGGATTTAACATCTTTTATATAAATAGCTAGGTTAAGTGGAAAAATATATAACTAACCAGGAACACGTTTAAAAACAAGGCAAGTCCCAGGCTTTTCTATTTATTTTCAAGCTGTAAGTTTCCTTTTTAAAACCAAAACTTCCTTTGTGATTTGAGTATTACTGAAATAAAAAAAAGCAACATTATAGGTTATACCAAAATTATTTAATTCGACCTATAAATTCAGCATTAAAAACAACAATAAGTGATGCTAAATTAACGATTTAACGTCTTGTATATGTATAATTAAGTTATGTGGCAAAATGTGGTGGGTATATTAATAGCCAGGAACCTAAATCTACGTAAGAAAACAAGGCTTTTTACTTCAATTATAGTTTGGAAAATGTGGTTAATATTCTGTAGAAATAGAGGATACGCTCTGAACTACCCAGAATAAATATTATTGTGTTACTGGGAAACACGAGAATGTGGTAATTTTGTAGTTGTAGTTGTGGGTAAAATTGAAATGTAGAACCTAAACCGTAGCTTTCTAAATTTGTTTGTGTATTTTATGCTGCATTTCATTATTTGAAAATAATGGGTTTAAAGTTTTGTCCTATATATTACGATAAGGGGCAATTTCGCTAAAATTAATTGTTTACTCAGTTGTAAGTCATAAAATGGCCTCTTGCTTATATGCAAATGCATTTCAGCAACCATTAGATAATTAAATCTTGGGCCATACTAGTTTCACTGGTTTACCTACGTGAAACTGTAAGCGCCCTGTTATGAAACTAATTCGTGAAATTAAATTAGAACGGGAACGTGCAGTTGTAGCCCTTGCAATTACTTAAGTAGATATTTATAAACATGCACGTTACGCTCTTTCTAATTTCTAGTTTAGGATTTCAGAAATGTGTTGGTATTTTGTGTGAATACATCGCGATTAATTTGCCTTATGAAATTCGATAGGACCGGCAATTACCGATTTTCCCCTCGTGATTGTCAGGACTCACAAAAGCATTTTGATCTAACGATTCCTTTTAACGCCGCTTCCTTTATATTTTCCTTATATGGTTACATAGAAGTTAACGGGCATTTATTTGATTCCGTATTTTTGGCAAAGCTTCGCAATTGTATTTTTTGTGTAGTATGAAAGCTAAATTTGAATCTGCACAGAAAACAAACTTTGTTTATTAAAAACTGAAATGCTGTCGAGTGTATACGGTTTGATCGAAACGGTTAGGTGTAAAATCCTCTTCTAAAAAATCATTCCAAATTAATATTCATGGTGCGACACTGATGTGTTGTGTGCGGTGTACGCTTCTGGACATCGGCGATAAGGTTGTTTTATGTATCAGTCGACACTGCATTTCAAATGTACTAGATATACAACATGTGATTTGTAGCCCCTTCGTTTTGAAAAAATATTTGCTGAAACCAACAGCGTACGCGATATCAACTGCACAAGTTTAACGCGCATCATACAAAATTTTGTTAAAGATTGGCTATACCAAAGTGATTACCCACAACCGTTCCAAAAGGCAAAATTAACTTATTTGAACAACTGTGCGTTTTCAAAGTGTTTTCCCGTAATAACCTCCGTAATAAGTACAGAACTGTCGGACGTTTCTCTAGGCAACTTTTGACAAGTTAGATTTGGCCAAGATTCCAACACTTCTCTGTTTAGTTTCCAGTTAAATATCTTGCAGGCCTTGCGACGTTGGTGTGCAACATATTCTGTCTACCATAAACATGAAAAGAAAGCTTTGGTTAGTTAACTTCTGTGGCGTTTTAGTTGTCGGCAATAAATAAATCGATGCAATCAGTGCTGGCTGGCTACCGACTTTACAAGTATTTAAACACAATTGTTGGCTTTGGTTGTTTTGGTTTAGTCGTTTAAACACTATATTTCTCACATATCGCGTTTGAACCCACTACAGTGTAACATGACTGTACAGTCGGATAATTCGTATATCGAACTGTATAAAGCTCACCTGAAACGATTGTAAATTTTCCACATGTAATAAGTCCTACTATATTGTGATTAGCCTGATATTCGCACTGGTAATTTGGATAAATCTGTTCTCTAAAAGATTTTTTAACGAGTGAAAATGGAAAATCGTAAATTTTAAAATATGACATAATAACACTTTAAAAAAACGCGTGAGCATCTGAAAATCTTTCCTTGTGAGTATTTATTACCTTCTTCATTTAACATCTTAATTTTGTTAGCGCTTCAATAATACTTGAGAAAGCCATTTCACCAAAATTAATCTTACGTGCGAACGGACAAATTTTCTCATCAAAATCGGTGACGGTCGTAAAAGAGCCGGGTTTTACGGAGCATTAAAGATGAGAACAAAGTCGTAACCCTTCCTAACAAGGCTATACCGTCCAAGAGCCAACAAACCTGAGTTCACGTCTATAGGACGATTACTCAATTATTACTGCGTTAATTTATATTATGCGATTTCTGTCGCTTTTACTTCATACTCATAATCAAATTGGTCATTAGAAGTTGGGTAATGTTTTTCAATTTTCGACTCGTTTCAGTTCAAAGTTAACCCTCGAAATATTTCAAACGCCTAAACCTATTTTTTGTGTTGGTGCTTGTTACAACTCTTTATACCAACGTATTAAGATTGATTTCCTGAATCTCTTGGTAGAAAAAGTTTTAATCAACAAAAATAGCCAATCAAAAATGCATGAATATTTATAAAGAAACCCCAGAACGTGAGCCGAGTAACCAAGTTCTGAGATTAATGCCCTAAAATCCTTCTGATGCATTTCTGTGTAGGTTTTTATTTTAATAGGTTGTTTTATAATATCCAATACATATAAATGAACCTGATTTTGCGTCACACTTTCAGGACGAAATTTCGAGTCGCCGAATTTTTTAGATTGCCTAACAAGACGCTAAAATTTCTTGAAATCTCTGGATTGTATGGGTTTTAGTGAAAGGGTGGGCTATGACGTTATAATGGCATAATTTGATGTTTCATTGGTCCCCAAATTTTACGACCGATCTTAATAGGATTTAAGGCAAAAGGCGCATACTGTCTTTTATTAAGGTGTAAATTGCAAGTCTGTGCCGTAATTGTTCGATTAGTAGAAACAGAACAACTTAGGCCATAATGTCTTGAGGAAGCAAGCGAAGGGTTCGTGTATAATGCGTAAACTCAGTAATTAAGTTAGAGAAATACGGCTATAAAACTATAAACTAATGAAGGGTTGCGGTAAGCGCACAATACTATATATTGGAGGAAAGTTGACCTAAATTTCTCAGACATTATGGTCCCTCGGCATTGCAAGTACGAATACTGAGCCCTTAATGTCGGAGAATTTGTCATGTAACATAAGTATAATGAAGTTTGCTTAGTCCGCGATGCAATAAAAGGTTAACTAGACGTTCGTGGTTAAGCGTTTTGTTTTTGCTGAGCACGTCTAATTTAACCGAGGAATGTAAGGGGAAATCTCTTGTAGTAATCATGAATGCGACCGATGGAATTATTTTTTTGCACAAGTCACCCAGTTGACTTCCTTGGAAAAGCAACTTTAACGGTGAAGTAGTTATATCAATTCCAAACTAAAATCAAACTTTCCTAGCTATAAAATCATAGAAATCTTGTATAAAAAGTTAGGATTGAGTGACAGAGTTGGAAGTTCAATGCAATTACGAAGTTTTCGCTGTAACGACGACACTCTTCAATCATATCTGTAATGAGTTCTAATTTTTGAAGTCTTTCGAGCATACTGTTAGCTTCTTGTAATAATTTGATGGAACTTATATAAAAATCAAATCGTCCGATGATTGAATAAGTTACTACAAAGGACTTTTATTTATAAACGGTTTAATTTAACTTGCAGTTCGAAGAATCGTGGATCAATGTTTATAGACTAAGTCTATTGAGTTTGAAATTAGTTTTTTAATCCGGCTTCAAAGTGAGTACCTATCGCCGCTTTATAAAACTTTATTACCTCTATTTCTGCAGAACAAACTGTTAAGCCTTGCTGCAAATAAATTGCTTTTCTCGTGTTAAACTATAAAAATCAATGTCTTACAACGATTAGTGGTGTAGATACGCCATATTGGATATCATAGCCGATCGCTGCTGACGTAGATTGATGAATAACTACCCGGTGCCCCGTTCTCCGGAATCCCGCTGTTCCTGTAAAATACAACGTGTGTCATCTTTCACGTACCACTACAACATGCGATGCACTATCATTAAAACTCGACTTTATTTTAACGTCTATCTCATAATTCCTTATTTTGTACGTGCAACATCCCGTGTTTTATAAATGTTCCGGAATATTAGTTCAAACGCCGGTAAAAACTTTGTTTTTTGAAAACCTGCTAGTCACTTCATTGGAATTTTTTAACAAGACAATTTAGACACATCAATGTAACAAAACTGTAATACTAATAATCTCAATTTAAAACACATGATTTTTATAAAACTAGACCAGGATTTCCAACTAAAAGCAATAATAAAAGTCTTAATTAAAATTTTACAAATTTATCATTAACACTTTGCTTGCAATACATAATCAAAATTACATAAGGATATTTTTAATTAAATACATATAAAAAAAATCGCTGAATTAATATAAATATAACTTGAATATCCTGCGAAGCCTTAAAATTCAGAGCTACTAAGTTTATTGAACCGCTTCTAAGGTAGTGGAAATTATTAATAATCCATTAAAATCAAAATCTTGATAGTAAACATGCGGGGTTAGCAGTTTAGAATAAAACAAATATACTAACATTAACCGACCAGACTTCAAAAAAAGAAAAGTTAGTAAATTCGAGTACATACTAAAAGCTTTTGCATTAGTTTAACTTTGCCCTAAATATTTACAACATTTGCATTTGCAATGCGCGATAAACCAGTGTTTAACCTCTCACCTTTAGTTATAAATTGTAAATTTACCTTTTTTTAATATCATTTAATATTAATAATTTGTTTGCAGTTTGAAATGCATGTTTTATGAGTTACCAAACTAAATTATCCTTTTATAATTTGCATGTAACTTTCTGTACTATTCACAAATTAATATTTTCAAACTTGTTTATTATACTGCAACGAGCAAATAAGATTAGAAGCATGGTGCTACTGACCAATGTTTATTCCCAAACTAAACTAAACAAGCTAACTAAACTTAAACGGTGTATGTCTCGACGCCGGATCGTTAACGCTTTACCTTTAAGAAACTAAGCCGTGAACTAACTAAATTCAGCTATGTTTGTCTCGACGCTGTTGTTACTTTCCCGTTAATAGGTTAAACAGACAATCCGAAACAAATTTGAAATTATTTAAGGATTAGGCAATTCAAATAAAACTTATAGAAAGTTTTCTGTACTAATTGTTTTTTCTTGTAATTTTCAGGTAAGTTTTCCATTCCAAATGAAAAACTATGGGCCTGTTTGGGTGAGTTTTTCCTTAAGTAGCTAGATTGCTAGATATTTTCCCAAATTTTGGAACTTAAAAATCGGACTTTCAGTCGTTTTTTTACAAATTAATTTTTTAATTAAACTAATGTCCTGCAAAAAAGGGACAAAATAAACTGAAGCCCATCAAAAATTCTTCTGCTTTTGAACGAAGATTATAAATATCCTAACTACCGAAATAGATCCCCTAAAGGGCCATTTTTCAGTCCCCATTTTTAAACTTAATAAACAATTCTTAATGTGAATTATGGAAAATGTTTATATACTGCTCGCCATAAAAAACGTATCACTCAGTATAATCATTCTGATTTAAACAAAAATTGGTATAAACGTTTATCGTGTTATCAAATACAATTTCATTGAAAAATATATTCAAAAAACAAAAAAAAATAGTAATGAGTCGCCGCTCCACGTAAATCAATACACTCTGGAACTCGCCTAGGCATGGTTCGAATAAAGTTATCTACGGCCTCTTGAGGTATCTCATCCCAAGCTCTCTGAACAGAATCATGAACTTGCTACAGGTTCATTCGGGGTGGTTAGGGAGCATACGCAGACTCGACCTACCATAGCCCATATTTTCTCTACTTATAGACGATAGTTCCGGTGACCTATCAAACCAGGGGTGTTGCAAATACTCTATCGTTACAGCTGCTGCATGAGGTTGAGCATTATCTTGTTAAAAAGTAGCATTTTCAACTCCCCGAAAGTGATGTACTGCAACTGGCTCCAAACCTTGTCGGACATATGCATCAGCGCGTAAATGTCTACGAAGAAATACTAGAGCTGTTCTGTCTCCTAAACGTATACCACCGCACACCATGATGCCCTTCGTAAGGGCAGTTTCCCGTTCAACTGCGTTTTCCTCGCCTACGTCTGACACGTCTACGGCCGTCGTGCATCCATAAACACAAACAAAAGCGGGATTCGTCTCAGAAAATTACTCTATTCCATTCATCATCCCAATTGAACCAAGCGTTGCACCATTCTACTCTGAGGTAACGGTGTCGATTTGTAAGAGAAAGTGCCTTGGTCGATAAGAAATCAGACCAAAGATCGAATGCGGCGGTATATCGAGCGCATTGATAGTCTGATGCCTATATTTTCCAAAAAAATGTCTCCGACTGATCTTGAAGTGCTGTGTCGATCCCTCGAGGCAAGACATCTAAATTGCCTATCTTCACGCTTTGTGGGCCCTCCAGACCCTCATCTGCGATGTTGTCACCCTTCTTCGATCCATGCTCTCCAACAAGGAGTAATTGTAGAAAGGCTTGTTTGCAAATGTTTTGTAATTTCGCGAAATGGAAGTCCTGCTTCAATTTTTATTGAGACTTAAACAAGCTATTTAAGATACATTTTATTTGAATAAAATGTCGTATACTAAGTGATACGCTTTTTATGGCACGCAGTATATTTAAAAAACCACCTTTGCAGGTTTTTGAATCACTGTCCTTGGGATATATTTTCAGAATTACCCTGTTAAAAATATTGTCCCAAAGGTGTTAAGGTAATACAAATAAATTGCAATTCAAATACGAATACAAGCATATTAAATTAAAACATAATTATAACTTTTCTGGGCCAATTCTTTCTTATTCCTTGTCAATTTTTCCTTCGTTTCATGTCAGTCTTTTTTGTCTTACATTCTCTGTTGCTACCTTGTCCCATGTTTTCCTTGGTCTGCCCTTTACTCTTTTCTGTTGCGATCCGTACTATGTGTCCAAACCATCTTAGTTGTGGGCGTTTGGTGCTTTTCAGGATTGGCCCTACTTCCAATTCTTCTCTCACTGTATCATTTCTGATTCTATATCTTCTCGTAATCTTTTTTATGGCGGGTAGCTATTTCATGGCCTGTATTTTGCTTTCCATTTGTTTCGACAATACCCAGCTTTCACTTCCGTATATTAGTGGAAGCTTAAAAATTGATTTCTTCTTCTGCTACTTGTATTAGGCCAAATACCTCTTGTTTGTGGTTTAGTTTCCTTGGGATGTTAACTGTGAACTCTCTCTCCATCTCTTAGTTGGTCTCCCTGGTGGTCTGGTACCACGGTAAAGCAGTAATGATGCTCACAGAACCGGCCAAAAATGGATTTGAACACTGTAATCTTCATCTTCTTAGATATTTCCTACTTTCTTACGAGTGAGTTACGTAAGGAATGGTCTGTTGTTTATTTCTTCATCAATTCATCCATTCTTCTGTAACTTCATTTCTAAATACTTATTCTCGTTTAGTCCAGCATCACCTTAGCTTTCTTAGTATTTATTATTAAATTTCTGGCAATTAGAGCGGTCTTCCATGTTTCTAGGTTATGTTGTAGGTCTTGTTTGTTCTTTGCGTAGATCACTAAATCATCAGCAAATACACTCTCAACTTTTAGTTTGTTTACTTTTCCGTTGATTACCTTTATTATGTCATCTACGACTAAGCTGAACAAGGCTCCTCCTTGTCTTAGTCCCTCTTTGGTTGTGAACTCAGCCGATTGTAGAGTTCCTATTCTCACAAAATTCCGTGTGTTTTCGTAAATAGTTTTTGTACATTTCGTCAATTTTCCATTTACCCTTCTCCTTTTTAAGCTACTCCATACTGTTTTCCTTAGGACGCTGTCGAATGCTTTTTCTAGGTCAATGAAGGCTGCAAATATTTTATCTAAAGCGAATTTTAGTTTTACTACGAAGGTACGAATATATGATCTTGCACTCATCTGCCCTTCCTGAATCCACGCTAACTATGAGTCCTCTAATTGGGCTCCCGTTTCGTTCGTTAATCTCTTTACCAGCCGTATTCCTAACTTCCATTCTTATCATGCTTTGTTGAACAGTTAGTTAATATTTCCAGGGCCCTTGCTGTCCAGGTTCTTGGCCATTTCTGTCGTTATTTTATTGTGCCTTGCTTTAACTTTTTCACAGTGTCTATCAGTTCTTCTACTTTTATTACTTCTTGGTCTTCGAGTTCTTCATTATTTTTTGTGCTACTTATTTGTTTTATTTCCTGTCTCTACTGATGTTTCGTGTGATTGCTTGATCGTTAACATTTCCTCGAAATACTCTTTGGATATTATTACAATATGTTTAACTTTGTGTGGCTTGCCTTTCCGAAGCGATTTGGGTACCTTATAAAATAGTTTTTGATTTACAAGGCTGTTGCGTTCCATTTCGAATTCGTCCCAAGATTTTTTGTTCGCGTTTTTTTCGTCTGTTTTATTTCCCAAGCATTATTTCTATTTCTGTTTCTTGACGGTTATTCCCCTTTTTATTTCGTCGTTCCACCAACTCGTTTGTTTCTTACCCTCAATAATTCCACATACTTCTTTTGCTGTCTTTATTAGTGTTCTTCGGGTGGTGAATGTTTTCTGTTTTCGTTGATTTTATCCATCTCCGCTTCCACTGTTATGTTAATATACTCTTGTCGTCTCTTCTTCTCCTGCTTTATATATTTTGATTTTTTATTTGAATATTTCTACTTTTTCTCGTATTCTTTATTTCCTTCTGTCTTTCTGATCTCTATTTTTGTCAACACTAAGTTGTTACAAAGATTACTTTAAACAGATTTATACAGCTTGTTCACGAATTAGAATTTTATCTAGTTTTATTTTTCCTTATAATCAATAATTCTTTTAAAAGGCCAAACTCTTTTGCCTTCGTTAACTTAGACAAAAGGTGAAACAAATTTTGTGTTTTCGTGGCTTTACCTACTCATATAAATAGATAAAATAGATTCCTTAAAGGGCGATTTTTAGTCCTAATTTTTAAAATTATAAACAATAGTTTTTAATGTCTTTGGGTTGTATTTTCAAAATTGCCCCATAAAAATATTTCCCCAAAGGAGTGAATCCTTGCAAACTTATTGCCAAAAACATTACTTTAAACAGAATTAGGATTTTGCCTTGTTTTATTTTTCCTTATAATTAATATTTCCTTTATCAAACCAAATTTATTTCTTCCTTAATTTATTCAAAAGGTGAAACGAATTTCGCAAGTTTTCGTGGGTTCGCCTACTCATATAAAGTGTAAAGGTGTTTGGTGAAATAAAAATGATTTAAACAACGTATTCGTGACACAGGTAGGCTGTAATAAGCCGCTTCTAAACACATTATTACATGCATGAATTCAGTGTATGATAACAGTTTTCACCTAAGAATTGTTATTACTTTATTCAAACGAGTAGGTTTTCAACAAAACTCGGAGAAGATATTGATAACTATATTTTCCTCATTTATATTCGGAAGACCAAATTTGGGTTAACTTCCCCCGAATATTTTTCTGGAGATAATTAAGATTAATGAGATAAAATTATTCAGAAAGAGGCAAGAAATAAAATAGCGCCCTTTCTCTAAACCGAGGTTTTTTCCAGATATTCTGATCAAGCTTTTTGCACATGTTTGTACACAATTACAGCAGATATCGGTAGCTTTCATCTAAATATAAATTTTATCTTGTTTTCTGTCAGATGACTGTAATATATTTTGTTGGAAAATTTATTTTAAAGTGCCTCGCAAATGAGTAGAACGAATTGTAATCAGAATGGTGGTTAATCATAACGCGTAACACATAATAATTGGAATGCATTGAATTATAACGGTTATAGTTTGCTTAATTATTTTTAATTGCCCCATGCACAAGCATAAATACAATTATTTTGCTGTAGTATGCAATTATACCTATCTGAAATTTAATATTAATCATACATAATAATGATCACGGAAGTTTTGAATACCGGTTAAATATAACGTTACAACATGTTTTAGTCAAAACCACCTTTTTGTTATAAATAACAAATTTGCGTCGATCTTGCAGAGAAATTCGGAACATGGCGAAAATAATAAATTTACTTGTAGTATGAGGTACGGATGTAGGAAAACAGTAGCTTTTCATTTGTATGCAACAAATACAGATCGGTTCGGTATTTTTAAATTTCGCAAAACAAAATTATAGTGCCGCTGTTTAACTCGTACGCTCGTAATTTTGAATGAATATTTGAACTCCTGACAGTGATGGATTTGGTAGCACCAACAAGCGAAATGTTTAATTACAAAAGCCTAAAACTTTTTTTTGGAATTCGGAGCGTTCGGCCGTAGAATGACTAGGTCATGCGTGTAAGTCGAGCTAACCGGCGAATTTTCAAACGACCTCTTTCTCGAGCAACGTTTTCGCAAGTTCTAAAACTGGCTTCCGTCTAAGATAACAATATTAATAAGTTCCTTTTGTTTCGGATAAAAGCATCCATAAATCAGCTGCGTGCGACCTCGTGAACATCCACTGCTAAACCTAATCTCTTCTTACTTCTAGTTAGAAACTTAGTCGGCGTTTTTAAATTCGGAAACAAAGAATGCGCTTGATTAGATAACCGATTTCTAGAAATTGAAAACAAAGTAAACTTGAATGTCGAACTGCTTTCGCTTAGTTTGGTTCAGTAATCCGATAGCTGTTAGCAACTGGATGAAACGCTTCGGCATCTTAAATTGGAGATGACTACCGTTAAATTGAAACAAAAATTGGAAGAAAATCGAACAACAGACACAAATCTTTTTAATCTTTGCTGAAAATTTTTATCAGTGCAAAAAGGTTTTATTTCATAAATGCATAAATTCAAATTCACAAAAACATGCCTTTAATCCTTTACCCAGGTTTTTTCATTGAAAAGAAAATTGTTCTTGATTTAGGTATTAAAACGCCTAAAAGGTATTAAAGATTTTATTCAGAAAATAATCAGCTCCTATTCATTTTAAGATTAGTTTCATCGATTTTAGAAAAAATACCCAAGGTTTTGCTTAAGTTAAATTTTGAAGCAGATTTAACTGCCAGCTAAAATTTGCCTTTAAAATCCTGTAATTTCACACATTTGTAAAAAGCAGCATGCGTTTGTCGATTTCAGAAAAATACCGAAGGTAGTTTCTTAATTTTTGAATAGATTTAACTGTCACCTTTATTATGGAAAAATCCTTCATTGATATATTACAGGATGCCCCTAAAATGCTGAAAAATCTGTAATTTCACACGTTTGAAAAAAGTATAGTTATTTAGCTCCTGAAAAAAATTTTAATGTGCTGTTTTCTATTTTATTTGCGCAGCTCAGGAATTTTGAAAAAATTTTGCTCCGTACAAATGAATACAGACAAATACAGTGTTCTGTGCTTTTCTGTGTCGGCCAATACAAAATAAAACACGCACATTAAATGCTTTAAAATTTGTTAAATTATTGAAAAACTAGCCAAACCAAATGAACTACCCATAGTGACGTTTTAAGGACTGTTCATTTTACTAAGCGGACACTAAATTATTGCTACAACTATTAAACTTTTTATCAAATTTCACTTTATTTTATTTTGAAATTATAAGACAACTTATATCGAAGTTTATTACTTAGATAAAAACTAAATATAATCAAGAAGGATGGAAATTTTGAACTTTTGCTCTTATACCAGTTATAACTCTTTGCACATCATCAACTGAAATTTTTCGGCTAGCTGCACCCCACATTTGTTTAAATTCTTCAACTGTTTTAACTTTTTGACCATCTTTTATCAAGTATCTTTTTGTAATAGCACGGTAGCACTCAATGGGGCGAAGCTCAGGACAGTTTGGTGGATTGCCCCATTTCTGTACAAAATCAACATTTTTAGAATTCAACAGTTCCAGCGTCTTAGCAGAATAGTGTGCAGATGCTAAATCTGACCAAAATAATGGGGAATGTTTGTGTTTACGATATAGGGTTAGTAAAAGTTTTTGTCTGCATTCCTTCCTATAGACTTCTCCTCCAATCGTACCAGTTGTAAAAAACATTGAACTTTTAAGACAATAAGAGCATATGGCCTGCCATACAGGAAATTTCTTTCCGAATTTATCTATTTTAATTGCTTTTACATTATCAAGTACATCTTCTCCCACAACTGCATTGTAAAATTGTTGCCCTGGTAACGTACTGCTTTCCATTTTGACGTAGGTTTCGTCATCCATAAGAACGCAACGAGTTTCGTTTTGAAGCAAAACACTGTACAACCTCCCACAACGTCTCTTCGATTGTAGTTGTTTCTTCTCACTTCTCTTTGGCATTTTTTACTTTTTGTAAGTCCGTATGTTATTCCTCTTTTTTACATTTTGTACAGTACCAATGCTAACACCTTTCCTTTTAGCTATTTCACGTACAGCCATAGCTTTTTCTGACTTTAACAGCTTCACAATGTTCTTCTCAGTTTGTACATTTTCTGGGCCTTTCCTGAGCTGCGATTTAGGTAAATCTTCAAGCGTGTGATGCTCCCCAATTTTTTTGTTAATTTTAAAAACCACCGACTTTGAACACTTTGTAATATTTGCGAGTTTTCGCAAGGATAACTTTTCTGAACACCACTTTTGCACAATTAGTTTTCTGGTTTCGACATTAATTTGCTTCATAGCTGCAAATATTGGACAACTATTGTAAACAAAAGCTACAACTGAAAGTTCTTACTTCACTGAAGTCAGCAATGCTTATTACTAAAAAAATAGTTGCAAGTTGAAGGTTTAGCATCAGATTAAAGGTGTCCGTTTAGTAAAATGAACAGTCCTTACAAAACAGTAGCGCCAATCTTCATCACGATAAATTGATTTCTACTTGACATGGCAATTAGCAAAGTACAAACTGGTGTCGTGTCACTTTTACTGTTGGCTTAACATTTTCAGCAATGGCTGTCACTACTTAAATGATATATTTTACTACTTTACTTTTTCTGCAACCCTGAACTGCATCTACTCAAAACTACTTAATAAGTTTTCTTTAGCGATTTGTGTTTAAATCGTAAATGTTAAATGTAACAGACAGTAGTAATAAGCAAATAAGAGTAGGAGGAATAATCAAACGTGCTCGTAATTTATGAGGAACGGTGTGTAAAATATTTTTACGGAATTCGAAGCGAAAGTTGCAAAAAGAAGCGAATGAAAAGAAATGAAACAGATAGAGCACGATAAATCAAGACCAAGAAGACGGGGGATGCAAAGCTGATGTGGCTATATCATTTATATTTTGTATCAATCTATGATGAGATAGGGGCCAGAGCAGACTTATCTTTCACGTTTTTCAGTTCAAATGATAAATGGCACAATACATTTTCCGTTTCCCGTACTGCCCGTATTGCTTGGATCTTGCATTCATGCTTGTCTCTGCGGAACTCGAACGAATGATATCACTGAACTAAATGCAGCTGGTGTGTATATTTGCAAATAGTCTAGAGACATCCCGGAAATAAATTTCCCTAAATTGATTATTTTAGACTTAGCTTTGCGATTTTCCGATGTATTTCTAAAACTGTTTATACTCTCGCTAAGGGTATGGGAACTCGATAAAAAATGTGGATGGAATTTTTTTTATTAAAATCGAAAATGTTTGGAAGTCAAATGAAATCATACGCGTTCGACGATTTTTTATTTCGTAATATGTATTACTAGTGCTTGATTTCTTCTTCGAAGCACGCTACAAATATGTCTTTATTTTTACCGAGTTTGTTTGAAGTGATTTTCAAGTTTTCCAGTCAAATTTATTACGTAATTGACAACAGCTTGGCGTGTGGAGCAGTGAGGCTTCGTTGCCGCACCGAATTCTTGCATAAATGAAGGGTACGAGCAGAAACGCGTTGTTAAGCAACAGACGAATTTGAGGATGCCATCGACTCGCTGGCCAACTCAAAATCAAATTCCTAACATATTGTCGACGAAAATGATTTTTTAAACACCGTGCGTGTTTTTACTACGTACCATTTAAATGTCAGAAGCAGTTATGACCATAAATAAGTTCTTTGCATGGAGTTGGCCCATTATTGTTTGTTTTTTGGGAAGCGTAGGCTTAACTGATGGAAGGATACAGATAAATTCTAATTTAGACCTAACAAAAGCGCTAAACTTTGTGATAACGGGGTATTCTCGAATGATTCAAGTAATAAATCTTTGTGACGTATAGGCCTGAGTGATAGTTTATCAGTCAGGGAAAACATTTTGTTATTATTAATGCATATATTCCCACACTTTCTAACCATCGTTCGCATTGCAAATACATTAATAAAGATGATATATTAAGAACGAGGCGGAGCCGGATTTTAGTTAAAATTTTTGCCACTTTTATTTTTGTCCCCTTCGCTTACGATTATTTTAAAATTGTTTTCCCGTATGAATGCGTCAATCATTTTATGGATTCCATTAAGAGGCAATAAGATAAAAACAGATTTAAAGGATCCGGCTAATCTTTGAGCAATAAGAGTTCCATGTGATCCTTAAAAGTAGGTTGTAAAAATTTCATTATCCTTTCTTAACGTCCGTAAAGATCAGTGGCGTATTTATACAAGCACTCAAAGAGGGCTTCAAACGGGAACACCGATTAATATTGATATATTTATAAAACGCGAACTACGACCATTCATTAAACAATCATCGAGTAAAGCTTTTAGCGATAATCACATCCCGGTTTCTTTTGGAACTAATTCCGAAAGAGCGGTATTGTCAGGATTCAAACAAAGAACTTCCACGCTGAAGATAAATTAAATCAAGAAATAGGGAGGACAACATGTAACGAATTGAGGTTAAACGAATATAGAAGCCCTGAACGAGATATCCTGAAAATGTAAGCGATTCTTGGCAAACTATCTGCAGCAGCAGTTCAGCGGTTTCGCTCAAAAAACGTTTTGTATCTAACTAAATTAATTACAGAATTTAGACACTCTGCGAAGAGCTTATAGGAAATCGTTCTCGTTTAAGACGACCTCTTTTGCGTTTTTTGACGCGAGACGCTTAAAAAAAAATCTCGAAAGAAAATTAATAGACGACATTTTTCGGGGAGATTTATTTAATTTGTTTTCGCAACTTCAAACAGGAATCTTCTTAAGCATCCGCCACTGGTTAAACCGCAAAGGTTGTGGTGGTAGTGCAGCTATTCGCCTGCCCTAGTGCCTCCGTTTTATACCCATTTCTGCCTTAGGACATAAATCAATAGGGCACGCCACATTTGATATCTCACATGCTTGTCTTTGTCGGGTTCGAGCGATGTCCATTTGACATCTCTGTCCCTTTTAAAACAAGAAAGCCACTTTTGCATGCATGGAATAATACTAGGGGTATATTTTTATTGATGGCGGGCTTTCACGCTATGCCCGCTCTGCCCCCAGGAAATGGTAATAACTCAAATGGGTCTCTTTTATACTTTTCCAGCATCATTCAAATTGCCATAATACTTGTATTTAGATGTTCTGATTGTATGCCTATCACGCTATGCACGACTGTTCCTTAAGCTCTTATAATGACTGAAATGAAGACCTGAAACTCTTCCATTACCTTAACTAACAATCCTACAACTCTATTTAGATACGACAGTGTTTACATTTTTACACCACACTTCAACGCAAGGATAAATGCTTACACAAAGTGTTAATTTTTAAAATTCCCCTCTCGATCTTGCCATACGTAAATACTTTGTTGTAATTGTTTAATTTAAAAAAATCCGATATTAAAAACCCATTTCCAATGTTGCCGTAAACATGTCAAAAGAAAAAAAAAACACACTTTACAAATCATGAATAATCGAGTTTTTCTCAAATATAGAAACAGGATGCTGGGCGACATATGTTTCTTTAAGTTAACGCGAATCATACAAAATAGTCAACACACGAAACATCAATTCGGAATACGTGAATATCCTAAATTACAAAAATATAGGATATGGTGTTGCGCACTTATCTTGTTCACAGAGCTTGGCTTTATAAGCTTTTACTTGAAACATGTGCTCTTTTATGTGGCTTTATAAAATACATACATCGATATTCATATGCTCCTTTAACTCACATTTTAGTCAAAGTATAACAGTTTCATTTTAATTCTGGAGATAAATAAAACAAGAATCGCACCTTCAGGTCGATATGAAGAGAGCCATCTTTATTAAATTGCACTGTGTAATAGTTTACCCATGTTTACTGAACCGTGTATGCGGTTCATGTGTGTTCTATGTTCGAGGTAACATATGGACACTTTATTAACTGCAAAGTTAATGGCAAAACCGAGTACATGTTATCCTTCCAACTTTTAGAAACTAATGTACTAGTTATAAAACAAACACAATCTCTTGTTTTCAAGTTATAATAACAAATTTCGATTTGCTTGAAATCTACCAAATATTGTAACCCTTACACTCCTTGAAAATGCTTACAAGTTTTTAGTTATATTCGCTCACAGCATAGTGACTTTTAATCAGAAAGAAATTGTTATATCAACCTCTCATTCAGTAATTGACTTTTATATAAATCAAAATTTGTTGTTTTCACTTTTGTATATCGAGCACATTGATAGTCTGGGACATCTCCAAAAAAATGTCTCCGACTGATCTTGAAGTGCTGTGCCGATCCCTCGAGGCAAGACATCTAAATTGTCTATCTTCACGCTTTGTGGACCGCCCAGACCCTCATCTGAAATGTTGTCTCCCTTCTTCGATCCATGCTCTCCAACAACGAATAATTGTAGGAAGGCTGGTTTGCAAATTTTGTAATTTCGCGAAATGGAAGTCCTGCTTCACTTTTTATTGAGACTTAAATAAGTCATTTAAGATACATTTGATTTGAATAAAATGTTGTATATTAAGTGATACGCTTTTTATGGCACGCAGCATATATAAAAAATCGCCTTTGCAGGTTTTTGAATCACTGTCCTCGGGTTATATTTTCAGAATTACCATATTAAAAATATTTCCCCAAAGGAGTGAAACCTTAAAAATTTATATATAAATTATAAAAATCTTAGTCTACTGTTAGGTGTTGAGGTAATACAAATAAATTACAATTCAAATACGAATATAAGCATAATAAATTAAAACATAATTATAACTTTTCTGGGCCAATTCTTTCTTATTCCTTGTCAGTTTTCCTACATTCCATGTCAGTCCTTTTTGTCTTACGTTCTCTGTTGCTACCTTGTCCCATGTTTTCCTTGGTTTGCCCTTTACTCTTTTCTGTTGCGATCCGTACTATGTGTCCAAACCATCTTAGTTGTTGGCGTTTGATGCCTTTCAGGATTGGCCCTACTTCCAATTATTCTCTCACTGTATCATTTCTGATTCTCTTCTCGTAATGCTTTTATGACTTGGAGGTATCTCATGACCTGTATTTTACTTTCCATTTGTTTCGACAATACCCAGCTTTCACTTCCGTATATTAGTGTTGGCTTAAAAATTGATTTCTTCTTCTACCTGTGTTAAGCCAAAGGCCTGTTGTTTCCGGTTTAGTTTGTTGTTGACTGTCAACTCTCTCTTCATCTCTTAGTTGGTCTTCCTGGTGATCTGGTTCCAGTCGGCTTACCATCCCTGGCGATGCGAGCTAATCTATCTCTGTTCATTCGACTGATGTGTTCGTACCATGCTCTTCTTCTTTGTCTGGACCATCGAATTACATCTTCTGTTTTATATGTCTGTTTGATCTCGTCATTCGGTACTCTATCTCTTAGTGTTTTTCCTTCTATGCTTCTTCCCAAGCCCTGACAAAGGAGGAGGGTTCGTGGAAAAAGCCAGCACCCTACCCACGGTAAACTAGTAATAATGCTCATAGAACCAGTCAAAAATGGATTTGAATACTGTAATCATCTTCTTAGATATTTCCTACTTCCTTACGACTGAGTTATTTAGGGAATGGTATCTTTCCAGTCTGTCATTTATTTCGGCTTCAATTCGTCCATTCTTCTGTAACTTCACTTCTAAATACTTGTTCTCGTTTAATTTTATTGATACGCCCAGGTTCCCGATCGCCATCACCTTCGCTTTCTCAGTATTTATTATTAAAATTCTGGCAATTAGAGCGGTCTTCCATGTTTCTAGGTTATGTTGTAGGCCTTGTTCGTTATTTGCGTAGATCACTAAATCATCAGCAAATATATTCTCAGCTAACTCATGTTCGTATATCCTACCTTTAGTTTGCTTACTTTTCCCTTGAGTGTTTTTTTGATTTGTTGTTTTCACTTTTGTAGGTCATAGTTTATAAATATATACGGCAACGAATGCTGTAAAATGACCAAAGCATTACAACTATGAGGTTCTTAAGGAGAGTGGCAGGTTACACACGGTTAGTTAGGAAAAGAAACAGAATTAAAAGTAAAATTTATTAACGAAATAGTGAAAGAATACAGAGACAATTGGAAATCGCACCTCCAAAAGATAGAAGATGATAGAATACCCAAGAAAGTATGGTTATACAGAGCACTAGGCAGAAGGGCACTCGGCAGACCAGGCAAAGGTGGAAAGACCAAGAATGAGGGTCGTAATCGGCCATAATGGCTAATACATGAAGCACGAAAAAGAAGTTTATAAATAATAACAAGCACCATCGTGTATGGTAGTTTTAAAACAGTTATTTTCAAGTCCGCGCTTTCCAACAAATTTAAAACATTCGTTTGTCATGCGTTTCTAATTTTTTACCTTAATAAAATATAATAGCGTTTACAATAGTTAGTTTGTTACTAGTATTATAGCTATAATACAGTTTTACATACATATACAAGTAGTTCATGCATACAAAAATAAAAGCAGTAAATACCTTCGACTTCTAATAGTGCTCAATTTCTCTTCTCTCCATTTCAAAAAATATTTTCGGGCATACTCAAATTTTTAGTCTAGCGACAAACACGAATAATTTAATTGTTAAACAATATTTTTATGAGGCCATTCACGAAAATGGAACCGAATGCCCTTACACTTTTTAAGGATATATTTCTTAAACGTAAACATATAACTTATAGGAATTTGTAATTTCCCTCAAGGGACGTTGGTCAGTTTGAGTTGAAACTGCAAATATTTTTTTGATAAATTGATAATCAAAGAAGCCTTGATACAGATTTCATATTTTAAGTTTCACTGGCAACATCTTTAGAGTAAAACCCTTGAAGAATCTATAAGAGGAAAGTACCCCTGCCTCGTATAATTTTTAGCTGACATGCAGTCTTACACAACTGAATTACCTCCTGAATTTAAATATTTAATATTTAAAAACTAGTTACATTTTTGGACAAGAGAAATGCCCTTATACACTGCCTTTTTTCATTAAATTTACCTTATGGGGGCCGACCTATACCAAATTTACATATAAAATATAGTTTACCTAGTTTAATATTTAGCGCAAAATATGAAGAGGGAAATACCCTAATATTCTGTCCTTTTTTTAATGAATTCCAATATCAAACAACCGGGTCCTATACAGACGTCAGACACTAAGTATGGACTGCTTCTCCAAATATTTAAGACTGCAACATTTATCTTATCCGAACAATGCAAAGAGGGAAGTACCTATATATTCTTTTCTTTTTTATTAAATTTCCATATGGTGTGTTCTCGCCGGAGTATAAGTTTCATTCACTTATTTCAATATTTACTACTCCTATGAAACAAGTTATCTAGAAGAGCGTGATAAACACACAAAAAGAAAAACAGACAGGCAGACACGGTTTTGGAAATTATCCAATTCGTTATCTACACCTTAGGATCGATCTCATTTGCCATTTTCACCAATTTTTCGAAAGTTTCCGACAGACAAAACTATAATGGTCCCGAATGTAGCTACCGTCTTAGAGTGGCATACCCTTACAGGGTGTTGCCGTCTTCTCTCCCTGTGGTGTGCGTATCAAGTAGGCTAAAGACATGGGTCCCCTATAGTTTAACGTGGGCTCCGACCCACGGAAGTGCTTACACTTCTACTCCAGAGAAGACTTACTAGGCAGAATACACCAGTGGTTTGCCTTCCGAGGAAAGCGGTCGGGTGTTTTCGGTGTATGTGTGGCCCTGGGAATCGAACCCGGGGCATCTCAGTGGTCAGACGCACGCTGAATCAACCCTAAAAATTGACAGTTTTAGGATACTTTCAGTCATGTTGATAATTCCCGGTTTTCAAACAGAATTAAATAATTAATTTTACCAACAATATGACTCAGAAAAAAATTGTAGAAAACGCGATAAAGGAGAAGAATTATTTAATTTTAGGTTTTGAGGGTTATTTAAAAATTCGTATAAAATGAATTATACAAGCTTTTTATTAAACGCTCTTTAATATTTTATTTATTATTCTTAGATTGAATAAAACAATTTAAAAAATGCTTTAATTAATTTATATGTAGATGTATATAATTATCTTTAATAAACTCAATTTGTTATCGTACACAAGTTTCAAGAAAGTCATAGATTTGCCAAATTTTCTTCATTTAATCTAAAAAATAAAAAAATTCGGCCCAAATTGCTTGTTCAGCAAAATTAAATTATTAGATTTACTAACATGAAAAAGTGGAAAACGATGACAAAAAGGGAAACAGTATTTTTTGAGCCTATTTAAAAATTCCTGTGAAATGAATATTCAGTAATACAAATTTGTTATCAGACACTCCTTCAAGTTTCATTGATTACCTGTAGATTACAACCAAAAATGTCCAAAAATGCTTTAATTAATTTAATAAACTGAATTTGTTATCCAGAGAAAGTTGTAGATTTGCCAAATTATCTTCATTTGATAAAAAACAAATTAAAAAATTTTCTTTGCTCAACAAAATTAAATGATTAGATTTACTAACAACATGACTAAGAGAAAAATAAAACGCATGCTGAAAAAGAAGAAGGAAATAGTATTTTTTTTAGGTGCAGGTTAAATTGTACCAAATTTATTTAGAAATTCGTATGAAATGAATATTCAATGGTACAACACTCGTTTTATGTTTCGATTAGGACAAAAAATTTCAAAACTGATTCAACTAATTTAATAAACTGAATTTGCCATCCTAGACAGTGTTAAAAAGTCGTAGATTTGCCAAATTTTCTACACTTAGTACAAAAAAAAATAAAAAAATTCTTTCAAAACTTTTGTTCAATAAACAAACGATTATATTTACTAACAACATGACTAATAAAAAGTAGAAAACATAATGAAAAAGAAGCAAGAGACAGTATTTTCTGATTTTTGCTGCAGATCAAGTTACAACAAATTTATTTAAGAATCCTTATGAAAAGAATATGCTGCCATACA
Organism: Melanotus villosus; assembly: GCA_963082815.1. NCBI lineage: Eukaryota > Metazoa > Arthropoda > Insecta > Coleoptera > Elateridae > Melanotus > Melanotus villosus. Next base: position 35,816,875 of record OY720427.1, on the reverse strand, counting down.
AACTTCTTATCAGACACTCCTTCATGTTTCATTGTTTACTTTGAGATTGCAACAAAAAAATTCGAAAGTGCTTTAGTTAATGTAACAAATCGAATTCGTTATCCTAGGCAGGTTCCAAAGAAGTCAAAGATTTACCAAATTTTTCACTTAATACAAAAAAAATAAACAAATTCTACCCAAATTACTTTTATTACAAACCTTGTTTAAACCTTAACCTTGACTGAAACCAAGAAAGGTAGAAGTCCTGTGAATATTCACCCTGTTTGTTAGTAGTAAGTGTAAGTATGCGCTTTATCCCTAACAGAGTGCGTGTGACTCACGTCTTGCTAGCTTGCAAACCCTAAAACTTACAACTTGGAGGAGTTTGCCAAGATTGTAGAAATAGTGGGCACTTCAAACCACCCCACTGAATAGAATTACTGGTGCATCTAGCGCTACTCGGAAACTTGTAGTAGTTGCTTTATGAAGACGATTATTATGAAGATAACTTCATCTGAAAATACTTCTTGCAGATATTTTGAAGGGGGATATTGATTAATTTATTCTTGGTGTTACTGCTGGAAATAAATACATTTTTTACCATAAATTGATTTAATGGCAAACGTTTGGTTGGTGTACTGAAATTCTGCATGAATTAGTTCTAAAACTGTTAAAAAGCTTTTCTTAAAGTTTGCGTGACTGTCTTAAACGTACAACATCAGTTCAGCACCTACATGTGCAAAGTCTGACGTTTAAAACACAACCACATAGACAGTCATTTCCCTACACCTGTAATTACTCGGCAGGAATCATATTATGCACACCACCACCAAACTACCCGGTTTATCTGCCCAGTGCAATTTCCTTTTTAGTGCTACTGTAATGAGAATTCGTGGTGTTCTTTCAAGTTATACCTCTCCGGAACTGTTTCATTAAATTACTTTACTTTCGCACTTAATGGTTTGCCTGTTTTTGGTTATAGGTTCGTGATTAAAACTTTTCGTCGATTTCTAACATGAAAATAGAAAATTCTTGCGAAGGCTAAATTTACGCCTCGTAAAAAATTTTCTTAGCATTTTAAAGGACAACTTTGTACCTCATTAATATGTAAATAGAATGCAGATGTTTGTGAGTCCTTTTTAAAAACTGACGAGCGAAGTTTTATTTATTTTTTAACAAGGCGTCCTTTTCATTTTGATGATGATAGCATCTTGTCAATAATTCGTTAACTGGAGATTAAAGCACTAATCAAGTAGTGAAGAATCTAAACAAAACGAAAGCAGTAGAAAGATTCAATCAAACAGAAACGAACACAAAAGAACGCACAAAGCCTCAAACATGTGAAACGAGGTAGCGTAACAGAAACAGAAAAATCATTCACACCATCTTGTACGAGAATGACTTACATGAGTCAACCCGAAAGTCGAAGTTTGGTGAGAATGGCTTCTCTGGCGAACTGTGAACTAATACCGAGTAAATCCGGCATTAAGAGCAATCAGAGCTCTGTCACTAAAGCTAGGTTGTCTTCAGAATAAGGAAGTAATAAACTACCTAGAGCACAATAAGATGTAGATTTAAAGTTTCTTCACTTTGTAAATTGGTGTTAGAAATCTTAATACATTTCTATTTAAACTAACAAAAAGTTACTTGTTTTTTTTGTTGTCTTTTTATTTAACGCAAGGTTTTTAAACAAGGAGTTAAACGGGTGTAAGAATTACGTCTTTAATAAGTTTGCAACATTCGACATTTCAGAGTTTCAGACTTTAAGGCTATACGACCCATTCAAAAATTTGTTATAAAATTGTATGCAGCCCATTTTAACTCTGTATTTCACATTGCTTTTACTGTACAAAAGATCTAACGTGAAGACACTTAGTAGTAGGTTTACATACCCTAAATAACAACCATAGTAATACACACAAGCTTTATAGTTAAGCATAACATTATTCACAATTTTTTTTTTGTTTTCTGTTGAAGATTTGAAAAAGAATAAAAATACATTTTCTGTTCGATGGCTAAATTACAAAAGTATTTGTTATCATAAAGCAAATTGCTAGTATGTGTTATACTAAATTAAATACTACTTTTATACCACGTCCAAAATAATTAAGTTAATTATGTAAATTTATTATTAATTTACTTTGGATTATTTTTCAAGAGTTTGAAGAAACGAAAACTCATTTTTAATCCCTTAGAAGATTTTTGGGTGCTTAAGAACCAAAAAAGATAAAGTCATTTTTGACTCTTAGAAAAATAAAACTCTTAAAAGGAAATGTTTCCAAATTTAATTGTTTTTACTGAACTTTCTGCTTCGATTTTCTCACCTCAGAATTTTTTTAAAAGTATGTATTCAAAAAACAGAGAAAGGTCATTGAAAGATAGAAATCCTTAAAAGGAAAGGAATTCTTTGGGATTTATTAATTCCAAAATTCATTATTTTTACTGAACTTTCCGCTTAGAGGAACCTGTTTCGAATTTCGTCATCTCAGAAATTTTTATAAAACATTTAAATAACAAAGAAGATTGAAATGCTTAAGAAGTGGGGAATTTATTAATTCCACAATTAATTATTTTTGTGAATGATTGTGACAAAATTAAATTAACCAAACTTGACATTTTAGCTTAGTTTTTAAATCTCTAGTAATAAACCTAGAAACAACACAGATATCAGTAATAATCATCAATAACTAACAATTTTTAAGCGTTCTTCTTTATTAAAGGATTGCTCCTGTTCTTTCCCACTATTGCAATGACTTCCTCCACCTTCTTGCTGGTATACAATTATCTTAAACGATGTTACAATAAAAATGTTTAATATTATTGGCACCAATTTTGTTGTTGTTTGCTGATAAATTGAAAACGAATTTTTAAAGAATAAATTCGTATTATTTACCGGATTTTAAATGCAATTCGGTCATAATAAAGTTAAACGCAATGAGAAAATCGTGGATATTCGAACCTGTGCGTGCCGAAACTAAAATTTATTATTATCTATTAACTAAGTCTACATTCTACTGTTTTGTAACGGTGTGATTTTAACTTTTGGTTATTAATTACAAAAATAAGTGATAAGAACTTCGGAATCATTTATTTATTTGTATCACATGTTTGGCTTCCTCATTCATTGATTTTAGCCAACTCATACTTTAAATAAACAATTGGAAAAGGTGGTGTTTTAGCAGTAAAGTAACAAAATAAGTTAAATTCGATATTTATTTTTAGTAGTTTTTCAAAAAATATTATCTTAATTTTTGAGCCGGTCGTATCTACCGGTAGAAGGAGAACAGACTGTTTGAGGTTCTAATCCTTAATTCGTCAAACAAAGATTTAACATTTCTTTGATCGTATTAAGGACTTTGATGGGCATAGAAAATGTAAATTTAGAAATTTATTTATTTAATATAAATAACTAATATCTGTAATTGTTGTTAGTAAAACACCTTTGCAGTGTTTCGTAGTAATAGAAATTGCTGTAGAGAATGTTCCGTGCTAAAACTCTTAGGGCAGATTAGAACGCTCGAGTCCATTAACAATACGATTGCGGCGGTTACAGCTTTGTCAAATTGTATAAAACTGATTAAGGGAGATTTACAAAGCTCTCAGTTTAGTATCCTATGTGCACTAAAATAGAGATTCAACGTTATGTATCGGGAGTTATTGGTTGTTCCGTTAAGTTTTTCAGAAGTTTTTCAGATGTATTTATTTGTTTATTTTAATTTCCTAGTCAGTTCTGTTTTTGCAATCTGGAAAATGTGATATTTGATCTTCGTCGTCTTCTTTCCCAATTACTCGTGTTCTGTATTAAACGTAGATTTCCTTTACTTTTGTTGATTTCCAGCAAAGGGAGTTTTAACCCGATTTCGCTTTGTTGAATATACCTTAACTTCACCACCAGGTGCACACGGAGGCTGAAGCAAAGAGGATCATTTTCAACCGCTAACAACGGGTTACATTGATACGAAATGCACCAGCAGAACAAGCACAGGTACGAGGTGCACATTAGAAGCAACGCGCATGCATATTTCAGACACGCGGAACAAAGGGTTAGAAACGGGGTTGGAACAGAATATAACTGGATTAAGTTCCTCCAAAGCAATTTGTATGGCCCTTATTACGGGCCTGGTTACATGCTTCGCGTACTAGCGAATCAAGCCAATTCAATTAGTTCGCTCACTGACAAACTTAATATGCTAAATAAAGTAGTCGCGGATTTGCGATGCGCTTCCTACCTAACTTTCAATGTGTTATGAAATCTCCTCACATGGGACTCATTAATTGCACAGTTTTGAATAGGATTACGCCATATATATCAACTTTTCCTCACAAAAATAATATTATTGCGGATTCTACTCCCTAAAGCCTTTAACGTTCTCTTTCAACGATGGTATTTTAATAATCTTTACTAAGCTTTTAATTCCCTTAAATATTCGTAAAAAAATTGACAAAAACTTTGAGAGTGTATTGAAACCAATCTAAACCTTGTGAAACAAAAATAATCACCTAATACCAAATTCAATAAATTTAGTTTCATCAAAGAATACCTACTAATAACAAGCTTAGCTTTGAGGGATTTTCGGGATTTTCATTTTCCGCCACTAGATGTCTACTTGTCTCCATCTAGTGGTGGACATTAAAAACTAAAACGACTGGTCAGTAGCAAAATGCAGATTTTTGTTTACGCAACCATTTTTCTTAGGGCTTGTTTGCTAAGTTACTAAACCCGCAACCTTTGTATGGCGAAAAAGCACTGCAATGTATTTTTTGCTAGAACCACAGATTACAAAATTTGAATTGCTTTCTCTATTTATTTTGTGCTTTTTTATGTACTAAATAATGCTTCCTTATTTTATAAAGGTAAAGGTATCGGCATTTACGCGAGGGAGTATGACCGGCAATATGGAAGGTGAAGGCCTTCCAAGTTGCTTTCATACTCGATTGTCTCGCTACATAAAAATACAACAGGAGAAAACGTTTCCTAATTAATAATTTCTTCAGACACTGTGACAAACTTTGCAAAATTTTACATGAAACGCTTAATATTAACTTCAAAAATAATAAAGTTTAAAGAAATGTTATTAATCGAACACAGAAACCATATTAAGAGGTTTGTTCGGCCATAATATTCTTTCGTATTTGTCGAAACTAAGGGGGCAAGTCTTAAGTAAAAGGTGAGAACTGCAATTGTTTGCGGTAAAATATTTATATTGTGATTAATACGAGCAATGCCAGTTTTAGAATATTTTACAAAACACTCAAAACAAGCCTCAGGTTTATTTATTCGTTTCCGTAAATAACAAAAGTACTTTTGTAAATGGATAAAGAGATATTAAGAATTTAGCATTTGCGAAATGTATATTTAACTCATTACCAAAAAATATTAATTAATTATTTTTATTAAATACAGATATAACTTTTATAGTCGATTTTTTATTTGTGCAATAAAAATCAGTGTGAATTAAATTGCAATTTTCTTTGTTCTTGAACCATAAAATTTTTATCAGTTTTTTATTTAATGACATAATTTAATAAACATTTTTCAAATTGTATGTAATAGAAATAATTATGATTGTCAATAAAAATAACAATACAACATAAATGCCGTAGGTACGAAATAAACCCGCACAACGACCAAAATGAACATATCACGCAAACATGTTTTCAGCTTACTACTTATTTTAATTCCTAAAATTCTCAGTACCATTAAAGCCTTTAAAAATTAAAATCAGTTGTAAACAAATTTTTCCGATGCAAACCTTGCGAAAGGAACTGACCGTCTAAGAATCTGAAATAGTTTAATTTTCAAATTAATTTTTAATCGACTTTAAGCTAAAAATTGAAAAACCAAAAATGTATCATAAAGACGTATGTACCTATGATGCAAAGTTTCACAAATTTTGAATAATTTTCTTTCAAAAAAATTATCTAAGGTTCTTAATTTTATAGAAATTGACAGTACTTAGCTTGGTCTTTTTTGAACGATGTTGTACTGATTATTACAGAACCCTCTTATTTTCACACATTAAACTTATATAAAACTTTATTTACTTTAATCGGCATTCTAGTTAGAAGCAAAAAACATTAACATACACTAACAGCTAATTGTATTTAATTTGTATGAAAGCGATTTTAAGAGGCCTTAACCCTTCACGTTGCCCTCAAATCTCCCTCGCGCAGTGTAAGTCGCGATACCTTTACCTTTACCTTTAATAAAATGTTTCCAAATAAAAAGGTATACGAGGTTTGGCAGAAAAATAGTGAGACTAAGGACTGATGGAGGCGTATTTTACATTGTTCATAGTAGTCTTAGAAGGCTTTCGCTGGAATGCTTTTAAATTCGTTGGTTACGCTCTTCTGTATATTATCCAAAGTACCAAAGTTGCGCCCTTTAAAATGGTTTTTCAGCCGGGGAATAAAAAAAAGTCATAGGAACTGAGGTCCGGTGAATAAAGGGGCTGGGGAACCACAGGAATGCTCTTCTGCCAAAAACTCGTTGATGGAGACTGCCGTTTGACATGGGACGTTATCGTCCAAGAGCGTGTCTGGTCGCACACGTGCCACTATCCGATAAAAAGTGTGATTGACAGTTTGTCCTGGCGGTACAAATTCCTTGTGGACGACCAAAAACACAAATTTGAGCATCAATTTGATGTTTGATTTGCTCATTGTCGCTTTCTTGGGACGGGGAGAGTTTGCAGTGTGCCACGCTCGACTTTGGCGTTTTGTCTCGGGCTCCTACTCAAAAATCCATTATTTATCAACTGTGATCACGTGACTGGAAAATTCTGACTCCCTCTCAAGGCGGTACAAAAGATCAAGACACACATCCCTCCGATTGGCCTTCTGCTCAGCCGTGAGGTTTTTTGAAACCATCTAGGCGCACAGTTTTCTCATGCCCAAATCCTGTGTTACAATCTAATGGATGGTAAACCGGTTCAAATTTAACTCACTACTGATTATTCTCAATGTCAATCGACAGTCTGACATCACAAGAGTCCTCACTCTTTCCACATTATCGTCCGTTTTTAGGTTGAAGGTCTTCCCACATCCGACAATTTGTGCCTTGGATAGGGAATATATTCTCCATAAGCCCTTTGTAACTTTTCATTAGTCATAGTAGCGGATGCACGTCAAACATTTACCAATTCATTTTCGTAACGCACTGCACAAACACTTCAGACGCTCTCAATAATCGCGTAGCAACTGTAACAAGTTCAAGTCTACGGCAGGGGTTGTCCTAACTGCCGTGTAAATGGGGGGTTGTCAGTTCACGCACAGTGTTGCCAGTCTCATTATTTTTCTGCCAAACCCCGTATATGTAGTAGGTATATATTTTGCTATATATTTATCTTAATAACATATTAGAACCTATACAGGGTGTCAACGAAACCTGGGGCACCCTCATAATTTTTTTATTTTTTAAGATATCTAAATGAAATTTGGTATGTTTAATATACTCTTTAAATGGCATTTGTTGACATAGGAAACAAGTTTCTGTCACTTCCGGTTTCACCGGAATTGACTACAACTTTGTTATTTTAAATGGAACACCCTGCATATTTATACATTTTTGGAATCTCCATTCAATTTTACGTATGGTAGTATCAAGTTCGAAACATTTTGATGACAGAGTAAATTTTTGCAGAAATTAATCTAGAGTGCCATGACTAACGCCAAATGAAAGTCAAGATGCCCCAACACTCGAGACAAATTGTTTTAGAACTTTAACTATTTTAGTTGCTGTATTAGAATGGCCTAAAGTTGGCAAAAATGCTTTTTCGAGAATAACTCTATTTTTTCAAATGGCACTAGGGTGGGACACTAGGATATTAAAAACGAGCGTTTTTCAAGGATTTTATTGATACCAATAACACGGGATTAATATGAAAATGTAATTCGGAATAACACTCTCCGTTCAAAAAAACCATATTTTGGACATTTAAATCTAGATACTGGGTTTCAAAACAAGTGAAACAAATGAAATGCACAAAAAAAGACAGACTTGTTACAGTTGAAGTGCTAAAATAATTTGTTTTGAATGTCGTAGCACCCTGACTTCCATTTTACGAAGGTCATGGCACCTTAGATTGATAAATAAACTCTTCTGTAAGTAGTTATTTTGTCACCAAAATGTTTCAAACTTGATACTACCATACGTAAAATTGAATGGAGATTCCAAAAATGTATAAACATATAGGGTGTTCCATTTAAAATATCAAAGTTGATGTCAATTCCACCGAAACCGGAAGTGACAGAAACTTGTTTCCTATGTCAGCAAACGCCAATTAAAGAGTATATTACATATACCAAATTTCATTTACATACCTTAAAAAATAAAAAAATTATGGAGGTGCCCCAGGTTTCGTTGACACCCGGTATAAATTCGGTTTCTGTAAATTTCTGTTCTAGTATTTTAAGCTTAATTTGCATAAATATAATATAATATTTATACACTAATATAAATTTAAATTCTGTGACGATAATTAGTTCACAAAGTGACCGTTTATCCATGGTAGCACCAAAAATTTATATCGCGAAATATTTAAGCTCCTAGCAGTTCAGAATGTATAAAGTTAAAGGAAAATATGATCTTTTCTCTTAATATTTAACACTAACAATCGAGTTCCAAATTAATTAAAATAACTGTAACTCAGAAATTGTTAAAAATAATAACGCTTTGGCATCATATGCGTACAAACGGAAACAATTATATTTAATACCTGTGAAAACATCGTAGATAATAAATATAAGATTTAAGTTGTTTTAAAATCAATTCAATTGGTTTAAATTTAATATTAATACTAAAAATCCCACTTCACACACAAATCTAAGCCATTACACAAGCTAAATATTATCATCAAGAGAGAACAGTAGATAACGTATTTTAATTATCTTCTTTGCTAAAGGCAATTTAAATTGAAATTATTAGTAAATGTAAATGCTGTGAATAATAAAACATTCCGATTGAAAAACGCATTTGTTAGTAAAAATTCCAATCGGCAACGCTGCATGTATATAACTTTGATTTTGCTTTTTGTTGGATCTGTTTGCCACATGCATAATAAGCTTGCTGGAAAATATGCAATATTGGATAAAATTTCTAGAGTGAGGTATTAAAATTCCATTAAAACGTATTAAATTTAATGCACGTTTGGTGGTACATGTGCCTTCTTTGTTGGAATTTTGTCTGCAAACGTATGTTGTCAACGTTTCTTATAAATATTCTACACATATTCGCGTGTTACATAAATTTTTCGGTTTTACATTCAATATATCGAATATTCGACAACCGTAAGATGCGTTCCATTTCCACATGTTTTATTAAATTTGTCGCTTGTTGCAGGTGAGAGCTACTTGAATTGCGAATCTGCGGGATTCAGACAGATTTGAAAATCCTCTAACGCCTCTCCACGTCGGATTGGTATGGTTTGAATCGCATATGTAGGTTTAGAGTTGATGCAGATTTTTTTTGTGCTTATTTACAACTATTTAACTTACTTTCGTGCATAGAAATATTCAGCGAGCTTTAAATATCTACCGCTCAGAAAATATTTTGAGTAGATTTTCGCTGTTATAACCATTTACTGGTTTAAATCCGCGGAAATCTTGTACTTCGTTGTGGGTTTTCTCTGATAAGCTAGATCAAAGAAAATTATGGTTATTTTATGCCCAACTTCCCAGATTAGTATTAAGCACACACGCACAATTTATGTTAATTCTTCCGATTTTTTTTGTTCAATACAAGCAATTTAAGCAAAGATTCATTTACTTAGGGATAAAGTCGGTGGTAGGTCTCTGTCAGCACAGATTAGATCAACGGTCCTAAGCGATGACGGGTGCAAATCCCTGGACTTTCGCATTAGATTTATCCCCATTAAATTTAAAAATAACACAAGAGCTGACCGTAATCAACATGCCTTCCATTTTTCACGCAGATTTTCCTCAAAATTAGGTGCGGACTTTATGGTTTTTAAATATCGTCTACAACTGAACGGTCCCAATTTGTGTTCAGTTTTTTTTTTTAATTCAATTTGTTGCCTAAGAGGCAACCTGATATATATTTAGGTCAGGTTACCTTTTTGTAGGCCGGCATTAATAATCCAACGTAAACAAAATATTTCGGGCATCATTAGAAATATATTTATATTTCGCGTTTGCATAAATCTGCGGGAATATTTTAATTTGTTTTCAGTTCCGTAACTTGGCTATTATTTCTTGTACAATTACATTAGACTCGCGAACATCTCGTTCAAATTCAAATTTTAATAAAGTCGAAAATAAATCTCTGAAAACACAAATCGAAGTTTTTCGTGCGTCCGGATAAAACTCTGCAAATCAAATTAACGATGGCAAACTTAAGTTCGGAGTGTTAATTCTAATAAGGGGTAAGAAAAAAGTAAAAGAACGCGTTTTGAAACTGCTGTAATTACAAAGGATATCCAAGGAGCTCTAATTGGAAATGAAGTTTATACGACCAACGTCTCTTACAAACGGCACGCCGCTTTCTAGACAATTACACAAATTTACGAATGAATCTATAACTGCTGCTGTGGTCCGTTGTAATAAGGAAGTGAAAATTATTTAAGCATATCCAGAACTTTCAGATGAGATTCTCGGAGTTATGTGCATTTAAAGCGGTAATTCACTTTACACTCCTCAAAACTAAATACTCCATGCAGAGGTTCGCCCTTAAATTTTACGATACCAAGGGTTACATAGTTATAAAGTTACAAGTACAAAATTAGGGTTAATAATCGCATAAACAAGAAATATTTTCCCGACTACCACAACCAGCTGACACTGCTTTCTTATTACAGTTTTTGAACTTTAGAAAGCTTAACAGTCTTTACCAAGCAACGAAACACGTTTATATTCTTAGGTAAATTGTTTTCCGCTTTTAATACTTTCAACTTTTGCAATTAATCACAACAACCCTTAAATGGAACAAACAGTTCTCCAGGAATTTTTAAAGAAACCGATACATTCGATTTATATAAAAAATTGATAGCCCTTAATTTGTAAAATGTTTAAAAGGATAATATAAATTTTTGCTAACTAAAAATATTATAGGGCAAACAAAATTTTCCAGTTTCCAAAGCAGGAGATGTCCGATGTTTTTACGAGTTATTCATTTGGATTTTACTATGACAAGCTACCTCAAATTATTAAATACAATTAAGAATAGTTTTGATAGACTAAAACGTTTAAAATAGGTGTTTCATCTAAGAATGTACTCGGATATAACGATATGAACCATGGTTTCTTGCAAACTTCGGGGTCGCTTCGTTCATAACTTAATCGTGGGGTCATTAGGTCCTTTTTAACTTCAATACAGGCGCTGATTTACAGCTGCCTAATCAGAAACTTTGCGAACTTCGGTCTGTTTAATTACTCCATTTTGTACTCCGGAAAATCTACGGCAGTGCACAGCTTGCGACTTTTTGTGAAAGCGAACTTAAAAAAAGTGTTCGCATAAAATACTTTGATATAAAAAGTAAAGTAAAAACTTTGTACAATGAACGTAATCGATACTGAGGTGAAAACCTGCGCGAGATAAAGTCCTAATTTTTTTTCTTTGGTAATAATTGTATGTTAAAATTTTTAAATAAGAACCTGAAGGTACTGGAAGTATTGCATATTCGCACGGTTATTTATTCATATAATTGTGTGTTACTGTTTGAACGTTTATTGATATGATTATAAATCTCACACATAATTTTGATACGCTGCAGAAATACTAAATTTAAATTTCGGATATATTCCAAATATTTCATTTAATTATTTAATAATCGAATTAATTTAATTAATTCGATCGATTTTACAATTACCAATAAACTCTGATAGTTTTGGTATATTATTTTAAGTTTTAAGGATTTGATTTTTTATCCTGTAATCCTGCTTATTACAATCGTATTTTGTTCCTCTGGGTAATGTAAAACCAATTCTAAATACCTTACCTGGAAGGATAAGGTTCACCTGTTTGAGTAATTAGAAGAAACTCAGTTGCAATTGCCCGCAGCATCGTTGTTGTTTATAAAGTTCTACATTTAAAATCAACCTCATTACTTACTCTAACACGATATATACTGTTTACAGAAACGCGCTTGGATGAAAGCTAGAAACCCTGTATTACTAACGATGAAAATTTCAGACAGTAATCAGTAACACAATAGGTACTTTGTTAAATATAAACATAAATTATATTTGCAGTTGACAAACAACCGTCATTAATTAACAAATTTGTTCTTATTAAATTGTAAATTAATCCCAATAAGATTCATTACACCAAAATAATTATTTTGATACGATTTTCCGGTTTTTGCAACCTTAACACATCAGCTTATCGTGATTTTGTATTAAATTTGCATACAATTATAGCAGCACAGTATAATTATGTTAGTTTCATTTAGGTACCTTGCATTAATAATGTACCATACGACGTCTGTCTAACTAGACTTAGGCAGGCATAAAATATGTTACAATTCCGGCATTAAATTTAAAGGAAATTCCGAAGCATTTCAAGAATTCCTTATGGACTTGAGCTATGGTTAGTACATTAAGGATCCTTAAATATGTATTATATAAACCACCGTGACTAGAAACCAGTACCAGTTCAATTCACTTTAAATATTTACATGCCACATCTTTGAATTAAATATGTATATTTAGCACTTTGGTTAGAGTCAATTGGGTGGGTGTCTACATTTCATCCTGAATTTTTATTTACTTTCGCAGAATTTCTTTGTCTTCACATGTCTACACTTAAAGAAAAATACGAGTTAAGAAGCTTTTAGACAACCTATTTGTATATTTTAGTAACTCTGTGCAATTAATTATTATATTAATTTGTTTAAAAAGGTATTTGCAAAAAACATAGGAAAATCAATATGAAAAAAATAATTAAATGCTGAATTTTTACATTGAAGTAAGTGTTACTTTTGTATTTATTTTCGCAGAATTTCTTTGTTTTAATCTTCATTTATTTGCAGCAAAATACGAGTTAAGAAGCTTTTAAAAAACCTGTTTGTATAATATTTTAGTAACTCTACGCAATTAATTACATTTTGTTTACAAAAGTGCTTGCAGAAATTAAACAAGGGCAAAATCAATATTAAAAAAAAAATAATGAAACATTTGGTTTATTGTCTATAGAAATAATGAAATTCCAGTTTAATGATTCAAATATTCACGTTGAAAATATTTTTAATAATTGGAGTTAACTGAATTAAGCATTGAATGTAATTTCTATGCGAATATATCCAATAAAACCTGTACCTTTATTAAAAAATAAATCAAAATTAACTATGAAAAACGTTAAAGCCAAATTATGTAATATCGACATTACATTGTTAGTTATTTAGCACACTTTTTCGCATTAATTTTATAGCTTTTTAGATTTACGACTCTACTCGTTAACAATCCAGAATATAAAACGGGGTACATACATTCGAGTTGTATATTATTTTGAAACCAGGGAAAAAATGCACGCATGCACTCGAACGTTTTCAACTTTAAAAGAATAACTTCTTAATGAACGATCATAAAAGTCGACGAAATTGCTGTAGTAAATCACATCGTGTTTTTTCGCGAAAGACTCTGATCTTTCATTATGTATTAAATGTGTTCGAGCTTCAAAGAAGGTTCAAAATATAAAAATATGAAAAGTGTTTAACGGTGTTCAGGCTATGTAAAACAAGTGGCCCAACAAAGGGAAAATTAGAAATTTTCGCTTTTGTTTGAAGCAGAATATTTTAAAACGAGTAATTAAATTTAACGAGGAAATTAAAGAGTTGATTTATACAACTTCATCTGTTACGTATGACTTTACTTAAAATTACATATCCAATGCATAAAGATAGATCGTAACTAAGATAAAAATTTTACTTACAACCATTAGTTATCGAGGTACCCACAATATTAATCGTGGTTTAGTAAATTACATATAGTGCCTTGAATTTGATTGAATTATTATATATCTTTCTTTTTCACCCAGCAATATTATAAGTACTACAAAGAATTGTTTAACTGGGAATCTTCGCCTTCTTTGCAAAAATTCATATCCAACGGACATTTTCGATTGTAGCTAAGTCTATGTAAAGAAGCAATCATAATTGCGAAAATCTCTCTAAAATTTTTCGTTTTACTTTTAGTTAAGTCTCTAAAATGTTGCTTCAAACGTTCTGAAGCAAATGTAATTCGCACAAGAAAATTGTAAGATTTTATTTATTTTCAGATTTTTCTGAGTTTCAAAGAAGCACAGAAATACTTTGGTATATTTCCAATAGCGATGCTTGTTGAATTTGAAATTACACCGATAATTTAACCGATTTGGATCCGTACATGCGAGCAAATATAGACGCATAAATAGTAAAAATTTCAATGGTTATTCAGGATAATTTCTTATATTTTACATTCACATCTAGGGCACTGTAAAAGTCATTTACTTCCGCGAATAACGGGAATTGATAAGAAACCGGCATTGCATCGTAAAAGAGGCAGCAATTGCACAAGTGCTGTAATTTTGTCATTACCGTCGTTCACTGACATCGATAGTCGATCATTAAATGATTATGTTTAAACTGAAACTCGGAAAAATGGAACTTTTACAGATTTTTCGGGATGTTCGTTGCGTAAAAGATGGCAATTCTAATATCGAATGAGCGGTTATAATTTTGATGCGAAATGAAATTCGTCGGTCGGATATTAAGTTAGTAGCAAAGCAAGAATCGAATTAATCGAATCGAACGGCAGTAAACAATAGCAGAACAGATTACGCTAATTTGGTGTTATGATCAATGTACTAATTCGAATGTTGTAGCTCCGCGAACATAAATAACCGTTTTATCGGCAGTAGTATATTGGTTTAGGTTTAACAACTGACAGTGTATTGGTATTGCATACCGCAGATACATCTACAGGAGAAATAATTTATACATCGGATAAGATATCGTGATTTGTGCATATGCGGAACTCAATAATGGTCGTCGTATCGTTCACAAAACGAACACAAAACAAAAAACGTTTGTTATTTCTTTGTGCAAGATGAATTCTTCGGTCTCCTTGCTTCAGCTAAGCTGAATCCCGTACCGCCTCATATGTAACACGGAGTTTTTGTCTCAGAAGCTTTGATATCGATGCTTTCAAAAGTAACCTCATACCGCGTATTATGTTGCTCTGCAGCTTTTTCCATCTGCTTGATGTAATAATAATGATTTGGTCAGTTTTCACGACTTCTGGTCGCGTTTATTAGATATAACAGTATCATCAGCGGTTTATTATAGAGCTTCCTTATTTTCTTTCCGGAAAAATCCGTATTTGTGCGTGTATTATAATTATTACAGTTGTCTTGGTCCGGCGGTCATTGTTATCATTGTCCCTCGACTGGGCAAATTCCGAGGACTCCCAACCCGCATGTGAGGGAATGCACGTCCTCTTTCCAGACCCTCTTGCTCCTGATGAATTACTTTACGGGTTTTATTCTCCCCCTGGGAAAGATATTTCTAAATGATTAAGCTGGCGTTTCAAAATAAAATTATATAGCGTTTATTCCCGTTTTTATATTTGGCTATTTCGTTCAGAAAAATTCAACGACCGTAACGTTGCTGAGCCACACATACTCAGCTTTTTATTGCACTTCGCGCAGAAATACGTACATATATTGAGTATTTCAAAGAATATACCCGCACATTATTATTCTACTCTTTATTAGAGTTACGTTGGTAATATAAAACTGGAATGCTTCGTAACTTCATCACGTTGCTTTGCATTTTAAAAAAGTATATATTTTTTAGGTGGGACGATTTTAATACTCCCTTTTTAATATAACGCACGGAAGCAAATTTTATGCGAAGGATACAAAACCATCTTCCCAAAATAGCACCTTGATTGATATATTTAAAATCAACATAAATCTAAAACTAAATTAAGATCGGATCCACACTTGCATCCTTAGAAAATTTTCATAACGCAGAAGCTTCCTAAACCAGTTCGACTCTTAATTCCAAGTCAAAAAGTTTTTCCACTTGAAAGTTGTAAATTACTTCCTACTACTTCGAACAGGAAAATACGAGTGCGAAAACGGTACTCGAAGTTACTGTATGAATCCTACTTTATCCTTTCAACTGTAATACTGTTATGTGATTAAATCTATTCTACTTACAACCTGAGGATTTTGTATCTTTAGCCTAATCAGAACAAAACTAAAATAAACTGATTACGAAAATGGCTTCGAAGTTAATTTTAGTGTTTTGAAGTCTAACATTGGTTAATTTTTCTAATTTTTGTAGAATCTTATTGGAGAAAGCCATTTTACTGTGCTTCTATTTTTAAAATATTTATAATACGGTTTTAGCCCCAACCTCTCCAACCTCTAAATTATGAAGAATCGACTGATTAGTTCACAGTTTTTTTTCATTTTAAAAAGCACTCTGGACCTCTTGCTGTACAACAGTTTTCGAAGCAGATTTTCCTTTTACTTTCTTTCTAGTCTCCAACTAGGTTATACTAAGCAGATTCTGCTTGTCAATAAAAAACTTAAGAATATTCAGCATTTCTATTTTTGCTTCTGTTTAAGATTCTAAAATATTTATAATACGGTTTTAAGTCCCATTCGGGCCCTACTTACTTCACAATTTTTTTGTTTAATTTAACGAAGCAATGTTGTACTGTAGCCTGGACCATTTATAATATTTTTTAAAGCATCTTTTTTCCTTTTACTTTCTTTTAAAATTTTCAGATAGGTGTAGAAAAATATAAAGAATGACCTTGTTAGTAAGCAACTAAGAATGTTCACAAAAATATTTGCTTATGAATTTGATTAAATATAACTTACAAGCTGCATATTATACAAAGTGTCTTAAAATGAAATACATCTAGTAGATATGTTTTGAATTTCCAATGTAAAATAAAATGTGCCGCAGTGCCGCTCTCATGCAATGCCGTTATGCTAGTAGACGGAAGAATAACTGTCCTGTCTTGCACGGTGTACATTTTGTGTTGTATTAACAAATTTAATTAAAACAATTTGAAGTGAATTAGCTTATTTTTTAATTTTACAATTAACTAATGACAACTCTGGGCAATTCAATACCAATAAAAATGTAGTGGCACATGCAAACAAATTTCAAAGGTAACTAAATGTAATTCTTTTAAAGACGCCCGGTATATTTAACCTGATCAGAACAAAACTAAATTCAGGTGAATATAAAAATCACTTCGAAATTAATTTTAGCGTTTTTTAAATATGTAATTAGTTCAGTTTTCAGAGGATTGAAGAATTCTGAAACAATAATGCTTTTATTTTAAATTTCAAAATACTTTTAATACGATTTTAAGCCCCTACCTCTAAATTGTACAAAATTCAGAACTAATTACTTCGCAGATTTTTTTAATCTAAAGGTTGCACCGTACTCTGGGCCTCTTGCGTTACAACATTTTTCAAAGCAGATTTTTGTTGTTTAAATCTTCAGCTAGGTTTATAAAATGCAGATTATCCTTTGCTGGTGAATTTGATTTTCCACAATATGTTATATCTTTAACCTAATCAGAATAAAACTATAAAAATCACCTCGAAATTAATTTTGGCGTTTTGAGGCAAGAAATTGATCAATTTTTCAAATGTTTGGAGAATCCTGGAACAAAACTGCCTTGCTGTGCTTCTACTTATTGCAAATCTTAAAATATTTATATTATGATTTTAAGCCCCAACCTCTAAATTATGAAGAATTCGGGACTGTTTACTTCACAGATTTCCTTTAATTTAAAGAAGCAGGGTAGTACTGCGGGTTGGTCCTCATGTTTTACAGTAGTTTTTAACGCATTTTTTGCTTTCACTTTCTTTTTAAACCTTCAGCAAGGTTCATAAAAATATAAAAATTCTCCTTTATTATTGATTAAAACGTTACGTTTTAAATCTATTTACAATCTGAATATTGCATTTTTCAGCTAAGTAAAATTAGAATCAGGGCAAAAATCACATCGAAATTAATTTTGGTCTGAAAGTGGTTAATTTTTGAAATATTCGTAGAATCCTGGAACAAAAAAAATTTACTGTACTTGTATTACATATTCTAAAAAAAATTAAAATACGGCTTTAACCCCCAACCTATAAATTATAAAGAGTTATCCTTAAAATTCGGGACTGATTACTTCAGGAATTTTTTTTATTTAATGAAGCGGAGTTGTACCGTAGTTTGGGCCTCTTATTTTACAACAGAATTTAAAACATTTTTTGTCTTTCTTCTGGAAGCTTGGTTTATAAAAATGCAAAAACTTTCCTTGGCAGTAAACTTCTGCAAGAATTGTTGCAAATAAAATATTTCATTAAATCCACACAATTATAAAATTATTGAATTTAAAAAAGTCCATAATTCTGACGTGTTTCCCGAATCGCTGGTTATTTATTTGCAAAAATCAATTAGACGGTGAAAAATATTCATGGAAGTATATTTTGTGAATTTAATTTTCCACAATTCATTAATGATTAAATTTACTTACAACTTGAAGATTGTATCTTTATATAACTTAATCAGAAGCTAAATTAAGGTAAACATAATTAATCTTGGCGTTTTTGAGTTTGAAACTGGTTAATTTTTCAAATGTTTGCAGAATCTTGGAACAGAAACGCTTTGCTAAACTTCCATTTCAAATTTTAAAATATTTCTAATACGATTTTAAGCTCCGGCCTCTAAATTATGGATAAGTTATCCCTAAAATTCAGGACTGATTACTTCACGAATTTTTTAAATTTAAATAAGCAGTGTTGGGTTGCAGCCTGGGTCTCTTGCTTTACAACACTTTTCTTTTACTCTTTTTTAATCTGCGGCCAAACTTATGCAAATACAAAAATTTTCCTTGATAGTAAACTTTTCTAAGAATTGCTCCAAATACCAAACCAGTGATTGGATAGAGACTTATTTTATTAAACCCTCACAATTATAGAATTCCCAAATTTAAAAAAAAAACACAATTGTAAGGTGATTACTGAGTGGCTGGTTATTTTTTTTTATTTCATACTGTTTCAGTTTCCCGGCGCAATTTTGAGTCCGGAAAGTGAGCTATTACGGTATCAGAGCCGGAAAGTGTTGCCAAGCCACACCTACCGGCTTTGACACGATAATGTCACATGTTGACGTTTTGAAAAAGTGTCGCATGTAAAAATTAAAAAATCAAATTGTTTACAGTATGAAATAAAATACATAACGACATTCGTCCGTGAACTCTTTTTACAGTACTCGTTGCGAGTTTCAAGACTCGACTCCTTTCGTCGCCTCGTCTTTAAACATCTCACTCGTACTGTAAAATATGAGTTCCCGTGACGTTAATTACTATGGCAGAAATCAATTACACGCTGAAGATTTTAATCTATAAACTTCTCTAAGGATATACGTACAACGATTACTTCACGGATGTTTTTTTTTAATTTAAAGAACCAGAGTTTAGTGCAGCCTGGCCCTCATATTTTACAACAGTTTTGAAACAAGATTTTTCTTTTTGTAGGGACTACTGTGTCCCACATCAACCCTGATTTAATGTATTGTAAATAATTCATTTTAATCTTCTCCTTTATTCTATTGCTATCCGTCTTAACCACATACATACTTTACTAAACCCCTTAGAAATCTTAGAATTCTCGTACTTGTTTACCCTTCTATATGCATGACTAATTCTTTCGGAATTTCCAGCATCCGCAGTGCAAGGTAAACCCTTATTAATACGTAAAACTACATATCTTTTACTGGCTACCTAGCTTTTTCGACAATTTTATTTTAAAAACTAAATACTTCTTCTGTCACTCTTGTGTAGATGATGCACGCTCCAAGTGCATCAATAAAATTAATATAAAACTCAAGTCATTATTATTTACCACATAGAACAACCACAATTTACTTTCTTTTTACATCTTCAGCTACGTTTATAGAAGTACAAAATTTCCTTGACAGTAACCTTCCGTAAGAATTGCTGCAAATAAATAGCCAGCGATTCAGTAAAAACTTATTTTATTAAAGCCTCACAATTATCGAATATTTTTCAAAAATTACAAAATTTTATCATTGCGAGGGTTTAATAAAATCCGTTTTTATTTGCAAAACTCAATTTAAGATTTTGATCTATAAACTCATCTAAAAGACTGCTCATAATAGTATTTGCTATGAATTTAATTTTCCACAATTTATTATTGACTAAAACCTAACTACCTTTTTGACTGTTTTCTAAATACTTGCTTTCCTTTGTAAAACGAAACGGTAACCCCAAAGTTATACATAAGATAAACTAAACCACAGAATAAACTCTTAACAGAAGCGACAAGACCGTGCGGCACTTTGATGTTATTGTTGCCAGCACAAGGCGGAGCTACGCCGGTTCAGCAAGTAACTTAGCGTATGGTTTTCAATTGTAATCGTTAATTTCTGCTTTCTGGGGGTGCAAGTGCTGCTGACTTCAGGCACAGCTCCAGGTGATGTTTGAGTACTAATGGAAATTTCTAAAACCAATAATCTTACAGAAGCTGACATTATAAAAATTGATACTAATTTATTATATACTAATTATTTTTGCATTTTGGTGTTGAACACCAATTACCACCTTTTTTGCCACTCATTTCCGCGTATTTATGTTGTATTGAAACAATATTTTGAATAAATAACACCCGAACTCTTTGGCGCTGCACTTAAATATACAGCAAAATAGGAAATTTTACTTGCTAGTGGGCGTGTTCGAGTTCACCCCCGCTCCCCTTACTTTGACCACTCCACACTCTGCACTTTGTCGCTTCTGTTAAGAGTTTATTCTGTGACTAAACTGAAGATGGAGTTCAAATAATATGAGGTTAAAATCAATGTCCGGCTTAGATAGAGGTAAACAACCTTTCTTTGTTTATCCTATGTTGATAGTGTGTCCTTTTAAATAAGGGTGATGGGTTTGTTTATATGCTGTCCATTTCACGGGGTGCGGCGCCTTACACCGGTAGGGTGTTATCTAAAACTTGCTAAATGTCTTCTTGTATATGTTTAAAGAGATAAGATTCGCCCACCCTACACTGTAACGTTTGTGTTTAGAGATAGAGAATGTTTATTACTTTTTCACTAAATCGGGTTTCGAAATGAAACATTGGCACGAATTCCAACCATCCCTTACATTTACATGGAATATTTCAACACGAACATCTAGCATCTATGCATTTTATTACGCGATGATATATTTAAACGCCAGTTTCGTTGCTTTTTTGACGCTCGGAGCCGATATTTGTGGAGCAAAAGCTAGACCTACAGTGAATTATGAGACCAACGTTGTTTTTTGCCCTCAGTTTTCGTTGAATAGCTGTACAGTCGCCGAAAAGGGATATAGCTAATATTAAATCCCTACGACCAACGCTAAAAGTATACAGGTTATATTTACAGATACTGCTCAATAGCCACGATGAAAGTTATTAAATGTTGCAAATAATAAAAGTCCGAAGAAAAACAGGTTTGCTTGGGAAATTACTTTTTCACTTTCTTTATCGGTTTTGTGTGGCGTTTTAAATTTTAATCGCCTAATAAATTAGATGAAACTTTTTTTCATTGATGGAAGATTTGAAAAGCCTCTAATTTACATATTTTGTATTTAAAAAATAATTTGAATTTAAATTATTCTCGAGATTAAAGACGTACCGCGAATATAATAATTTTAAAAGTTTCCAGACTTCAGTTTTACAAGAATTCAAATGGGTTGGACTAATGTATGGTATAAAACATCACCGATTAATAAGGGCTCCATATATTTTTTACTTCCAGGCACCGCATAAATTAGCATATAATAATTTTTCATTTTGTCAACAATTTTTCAAATAAAATTTAAAGTTCAAGCGTGCTGCATAGATAAAGGTGCATGCAAAAACCTGCTATGGTATGTATTTACCTGCCATCACTGTTTGCGTTAACTTAAATTCCTGGGTAGCAAGGCTAATTAAAAATTTGCAAGTTGAAAATACCGTCATATCAAATAAGTTTCCTGTCTGTCAAATTCTGACAAAAATTGCGCATGCGTGCAAGGTAGGTGTCAGTCGTTTCCGGGTGGTTGGCAGCTCTGGCTTGCATGTCCGGACCACTCATTTATTATGATTGTATCGTATATCAACTTGTAATGAAGTTACGCCTGCTTCTAGGCTGACTGTGAGCACGCCTGGATACCTGAAGCTTGTAGATTTTAGATAAAGTAGACAAATTATATATACTTGATGCTCCCATCTTACACCCTTCACGATACTTCTCGCACACAAGAGACATGCCTAATTATCCCACCGGTTATCAAGATAGTTTAACGTAGGTATCTGGTTACCTCACAACATCTTTTATTAATTGATGTCCACTTACCTGAACTCTCCTCAAACTTGGTCCACGATTTTCGGGTACAATTTACAGCCCACTGATGTATCTTATATTTTGGGAATTTGAGCGTGCCTTATCGAAAACAATATTCGGTAATTATGATAATTTGTAATTATCTGGATCAATACCTAACTACTGACTAGGGAAAAGGTCTGATTACCTAAATCTGATCCAAATTAGGGGCACGCCCAATAATTTAACGAATAAACTCTCTCCTTTATGGAACCTTCACTGAAATTCAAAATTTCCGCAGCTTGTTTATTGTTAGAGTAGTATGTAATTAGCAGAAGGAAGTCGAAATAACCACATAAAAAAGCGATGATTAACGAACGATAAACGCTCATAAAAAGAATTCTAATAAACATTTGTGAAACTGAATTTAGAGGTATGAAATTGATTCTATACTGACCATAGCACAGTTACTTATGGTTAGGGTGTGCGTGATGTGTAAACTAAAAGGACAAAACGGACAGATCAACTGATTCATACGTTATAACCGTATAACTTCCTTATAACTTCTTATTATGGTCCCTTGAACGAGTGTTTGGGTGTTTACGCCCTACCCGTCGATTACAACCTTCATCGATCGCAAGTCTTCGTCAAATGAATCTTTACTGGTTTTAAAACGAACTTTAGCATGTTATTCCTTTAGGTTTATGCAAATTTATGATTTTAACCTTTTCTTCCCTATATTCTATTATTCGTGACTTAAAAATATTTCCGCTTCACCTACCCAGCAGGAGTTCTAAATATAATTATTGAAATCAGAATTGGTCTTAATTTGGTGTGAATTTGTTAATAAAAAGCTAATAATTGAGCTTTAGATAAGTAACAAAATCGTCTTGTGTAAACTAAAAGGAAAAGGCTGTTTGGAGACGTTTCTGTTGAATAAGATAAACAGCATGGACATATGAGACAATCGCTAAAAAAACGTATTTCACAGAAATAAAATGACCACAATACGAAGTGAAATAAATAAATCACACTAGGGTTGTTCTTTTCAGTAATAACAGCCTACGTCACCGGAAAAGTAATGTGTTACCTAGGTTAGCCGTTTGTAAAGCTGTTCTAAAAAAGAATGTAACTTGAACTACCTTTATTTTATCGTTTCAGGTGTGGCCTTTTATGTTCAATAAATTTTACTAGAAACTAATAAAAATCTTACTACTATACACAACCACACAACCTTAGTAATTGCTGCAAATCAAAATTTTTCCTCCAAATATTAAATCAAAGAAGTATTTAGGTCTGGTTTATTACAATACAAAAGTTTACTTGGGCTATGTTTCACTTTTTGCAGAAAAGCTTTTCAGCCGACTTTCAGACAAGGAAAGCGTGAGTTAATCATTAATATGTTGGTTTAACCGTAGGCTTATCTCTTGAAAATCTGCTTTGGAGAAGCACCTTAAATATACAGTTACGGTTTCCTAAATCTGTATTAAAATTTGTTTATTATGCAAATAAGCATAATACTTAATATTATAAGGTTATTTTACTTCTTCTTCTTTGCCTCTTCGAGAAGTTTAATTATCCATTTGTAAAAACGAAACAAATTCGTCTAAAAGAATACTTCGTAATCAACTGATGCACTCATTTTCTCCCTGAAATTAATAAAAATTCGTCGCCATAAATAAACGCCTTAATGCACTGTATATAAATATTAATCGTTCCTAAAACGTTTCAGAAATTATTTCCGTCTTATTTAAACCTTTGAAAATATCGACCTCATCTTTTCAGTCTGATTGTCACTTTTACTCTTCTCTTTCCTTGCCTTTCTGTTTGCTTATTGTAATACACTTTGTGATAATTGCGGTGGATCATTAAAATTGATATGCTTTTTGATCAGGTAATGTTTCTGCAAAATTACTTCATTTATTATTCCGCGGACAAACAAACGTCTGAATGCTTCATTAAAGAGTAAGGTTACAAAATTCATGAGATACAATGAAATATCTCGAGTAAAACAACACCGGCGTTGGATATTTATTTTGAAACTACTTCATTTGGAAAAATAAGCTAAACATATTTACTTGTTTTTGTGCTAAGTTTAACTACTGGAATTTTTGAAATTTTTAAGAAATTTTATTTTTGTTAGAAAATAAGTATAAACGAAGAAATAATTACTAAGGTAGTTGTCTGTCCGTATGTCTTGCGTTTATTTAAGTTTAAATGAAATATTAAATGAGGAATACTTCAAAGCAAGTACGAAATTTTAAAAAATCGATAAATAAATGAAGCATCAAACATTGAATAAATTGTAAGTTCTAATGAGCTAACTTTAGGAGCAGTGACACAAAAATCAATTTAATTAACATTCAGTGTATCTCAAATCTCAAGTAATTTCCAAGGAAAATTTTAAAAATGTCCTTCCCTTCTATTTCTTTAAAAGCGATTAATTAAGCTTAAACTATTTGATAATATTCGATTAAGCTTTGAGATAAGCACGAGTGTAACTACCACAACCTTCGGCAATTTAATTAACAAATAATTTGGATGTTTTTAATAGATTTCCGTCCTAGAGGATTATATCCCGAAAAGTATTCAGTATTCATGATATAATTTTCACCTTGCTTGCGCTTCGGTTTACGCTCGCTGATTATTTAATTAAAATTTATGCGTAAACATTAACAGCCGATAAAAAAGCATACCATGTGAACTTTAAGCTCTAAATTTTAATGAAAAGCTGCGACAGCTGCGTCGTCCGGCTACGGTCAACTATGCCGGGTCGAGACCGGAATTCCGATAGTTATTCACCTGCACAGTATTAATTACACATCAAGTGGGCATTCATTAGCCTTTATGAAATATTACTTTATAATAGCCAGATCGGGATCAAACCGAAACGGAATGTTACTTGAAACTTGATATTCAATCAAAATTTCACTTCGCAGTCACATTGTTTAAACTAAACTACTGTAAATGTCTTTGATGGTAACGTGATTAATTCGAAAACGTATTGCAAGTTTAAATAGTTGTTACAGCGGGATAAGATAGTTTTATAGCTATTTCATTTGCAATTCAAAACTATTTAGTAAAGTTGCGGTACGTCTCAACTGTTAATGGTTCATGAAAAAGCGAACGTGAACTTCTCGCGGAGCTGAAAATTTAGGTTTTTGGATTTAGTATGAAGGGTTTTCCTTTCGGTTATGCACATCTACATTGTAATGTGCATATTTTGGTACAAAATGGGTGAGGGAATTAAAGCTCTTGTTTTGATATATTTTCTCGTTTAGCACGGTTCTCGTTATAATTTGGAAATTTTGTGAAGCTGAGCGGGTAAAAGTCGTAAACCCAAGAAAGTGTGTTCGTCACATCTAGTCAACAACTTTATGAAATCTGGAAATTTAAGTCCGCACAAAGTTTAATAGTTAAATAAAGTTTATAGCTAGGGAGAGTTGAGAGTCTTTGTTCATTGGCGTATAAAATAATAAACTTTGATTATGGTAACTAGCCTGGCTGTAATCTGGAGCCTATTTATATAAGATTACCCGGCGAACGGTCGCCAGCTAATCGAAACACAAATGTTCGCAGTTTAACTTCAATATCCAGAAAACTTCAATCGGTGGAGACCGTACTGCGATATCGTCGGGAAGTCTTTATGGGTATATATAAAAAAATATGAAGAAGCAAAGTGTAACAATTCCGATCAATTTCTGGACCTTTTCATCTATTTTTAGAAGGAAGAGGGTTGGGCATTGCGAGCTTTTTTTGAGATTGTTGCGTTCCATTTCCGGCGTTCAATAAACGCGCGTAGACAGAAATTCTTAAATTCAAATAAATAAAAGTAGAGAAAACCTTTTATATTTAGGGCCATCCGGGAGCGCCAATTCTGTAGAGCGAGCTACGTTCAGGTATAAATCTGGTTCGATTACTGCTCTATTTTATTACCAATAGCGCGCACATTTTGAGAGTATCTGTCGTAATCTAGCACGGCACTGAGACCGCAGCGGCGGCCATCGTTTGCTATTGTAGCGAGCTACAGTGGGGGATTGGCTACCATAAAAGTTGATGGCATCGCAAATGCCCGTCGTTCTGCAGGTGAATTTTTGAACCTGTTTTCAGTTCCCTCTGCTTACATTCTAGAAAATTACTGATGAAATTGAACGGATTCTGATACAATGTTACTGACTTATTTCATTCTTCTCACCAAATAGCGACACCATTTTTCAATTCAAATTCTTCCATCCAGGATATCCACCACGAAATTCAGAAAAAATGACATAAAAGGCCATCCTAAATAAACCCAATCAAAAAAGCTACAGGAAATTAAAACACCTGGTAAATCTTTAAGGATATAAAAAGTCCTTAATTCGGAATATATCCAAATACTTGTAATCTGGGATTTCCTCCTTTTATTACCATTTAAGAGGCGCTTTGGGGTATTTTGCAAGAAATCTAAAATATACACAATTAGAACCGATATACATACACAAAAAGTACAGAAACTTTTTGAAAAGGAATTTCTTTGTTTAAGCCTTTTTTGCTGTATTTATCTTGTTTGTATCTTTTTTTCTATCTTACAGCGTCGACTGCTAAGGTCATTGCCCATCACATTTCCTTTTATTTTTGTGATATCAGTTTCATTCATGGAGGAAAACGGATTTTTTTTATCTTGTTTTCAGATAACTAAATATTTTTATTCTCACTAAAACTGGTAATCGTTCGTTTACGTTACACAGCAAAGCCTCAGTTGTGTTTTTTTATTATCCCCACATATGAAATTTGTTTTTAAAGATATTGAATTGTTAAATATTATTTTAAAAACTATATTTTCAGACTGTAAATGACATTATTTAATTCAATTATAATTTTGGACAAAATATAAGTCACAAAACTATACCCAGAATTCTGTTTATTTATTGTTCATTTTATGAAACCAGTGTTATTATTTTATCATTTTTATTTTCAGTGCCTTTTAGTGTTCCCCGGTTTTAGTTATTCAATTAAATTATATCTTATATTAGGTACCTACCCAACTAAAAACGCTTGAAATGTAGTTACTCCCCTAAATATATTTTTCAGCTGTTTTAAAATTGAAACAACAAATTTAAAATTCATACAGATATATCTTTAACTTAAATTTTAGAACATTTATTACGAAGGACAAATTAAGGTAGAAAGAGAGACTACCATGGGGGTAACTTC
The DNA here is from genome assembly GCA_963082815.1 of Melanotus villosus. Taxonomy (NCBI): domain Eukaryota; kingdom Metazoa; phylum Arthropoda; class Insecta; order Coleoptera; family Elateridae; genus Melanotus; species Melanotus villosus. The sequence goes on along the minus strand of OY720427.1, from coordinate 35,789,387 downwards.
AAACGTACTCGTGAATTTTTGAAATAGGTACATTTATAGTTCTGTCTTTTAAAAATTTAAAAATGGCAAAGTATTCGTGCAACCCATCCAATGCTCTTTAAAATTAATGCAGTTCGAAATGTTGCTCATTCCTTAACCTGTCAGGGTTGTTTGTAAAGCTAATCTTGGCATTATTATTTATCATATAAACGATTTTGTCAAGTGAACTTTAAACCAGGTGATTTCCCTACAGATTATCCTGTTAACATATTCACTTTCAGCACCTTCACCTCTACTCTAAAAACAGTAGGTAAATATTTGGAATGCACCGTCTCCCAAGTTTGCCCTTTGTACCTAAGAACCCTAAACATGGCTTTGTACCTACTACCCTTGCGTGTTGTCGAGATTCCAGTGTCTTATAAATTAATTTTGTTACTGGCTGTACTTAGCCATCACCTTAACCTGCATCGTCCGAATTCCCTTTGTGGAAATAAACAATACTGACGACAACTTTATAATTTATACTGTAGTTATCTGGCTGAATTGTTTGAATCGCATTTAAAAGACAAGTTTAAAAGTAACTCGAAATTATTTAATATTAACAGAGGTTAAGGTAGCTTCTTGTTTTTCCAGTGGGGCCGTTTTTTTCGCATACTTATTTTTAAAAAACATTAACCATTTATATGGCACACTAAGATGATAATAATAAAGACGGTCCTAAACTGTCGTAATAAAGATTTGGACCACAATGAGTTTTCTTCCAGTATTTAATAGCTGCGACTCGGCACGTCAATTGTTTCCAACCCATGTAACAAGCCTTGGCCATATATCAAACACTTTTTTGTTTCCTAAATGTTGTCCTCTTTTGCTTCAACTGTAATCAACGATTTCACAGCACAGGGACTATGAAAATCTAAGTAAAATGTTTTGGTAGTTCGTTTTTACAGATTTTACTCATTTTATCAATCATTTTTTATTAATTTATGTTGTCCCTGGAATTTATTGAATATTCTGTTGTAGTAAAATTTGCTGCGTTAATTAACGTTCTTACTTTTTAATTCGAATTAATAACTGAGCCCTAAAGTAAATCTCTGGGAAAATTGTGACTGTGTGATAACCACAGTTTTAACAATACTTTTTTAGTGCGGCATTTAAAGCAGTCGATTAAATGGGAAAAGTTACCTACCTATTTAGAAGAGCAATCCAGACGTGCTCTTGTTTTCCACAAAAGATTTATAGCTTGGTAGATATGAATGAAAAATCACAATTAATCATTTTCCCTGACGTGAAATATCTCTGTTAACAAAGAAAATATGAAAAAAGAGATAATGGAAAAAAGTTATTGTAGATGTTTTTAATTAGTACAAGAAGATATTTTCTGAAACGCTTTACGGCGTAATTTTTAATATAACCCAAAAACTGATCGGTTCCCATGTAACGCAGCTGAACTTGATATTAAACAAAGATTTGAAAACATTAAAATTTAATAATAAGGCAATTCACACAATTTAAGCAAGAGCTTTATTGGCACTACTTGCATCTGTTATTAGTACATCTGCACTCTGCACTTATTACGAGGTATTCTTCCCCGTTTTTTCGGTAGTCTTCTCTTCTTTCTGCCACAAGGCTTATGTTTCCTAATAGTTCTACTAATACCCTTAGGAATACATTGCACTGCATATTTAAATTCCCTCGTCAAATCTCCAGGACTGTATACGGCACCCATATGAGGCTTGTATCCTCTAGGACAGTAGCATCTCGATAATGCAGATGCCCGTATTGTGCAACGTTTCGATAAAATTGCGTTGATTGATACAATAAAATACAGATATTTGCAAATCTGAAAGCTTTTCATAGTTAACATACTGATATACAAATATTCAAAACTATTACCGTACTGAAATTCATGTCAAACTTCGGACTTTTAATCGTGGCAATATACTGGAATCGTATGATTGAGTTAATTTCACTCTTACTGCCAGTTTAATTTTGCACCAATTAAATATTGATAGCTGTTGGGTAATAACAATTTACAAATATTATTACTGAAAGCATAATAAGTAAGTGTATAGGCTTATAACCGCACGTACCTATATTTAGACGGCATTTAATGCCAATTTAAAATTAAATCTCTGGCTGCTATGGCTAGTAGCGGATATTAACAGGGTTTACTGGGTCCCTTCGCCCAATGCCTCATGTTAAAGGTACTTCTAAGCACCGGCACCAAATTACAGAATCCTCGGAGCTCTAAAAGCTCAAACACCTAAATAATTTAGTACGGTGCAGATTATTTCACTAAGTTTCATATTTTATTTTTTGTGTAAAAAGTTGATTTCACTTGGTCAACAGTATTCCAAGAGAATTATTTAAAAACCCCGAGTTTACCAAATAGTAAACCCCTTTAAACTTTTGCTGTCTGATTCTATTTTTGAAAGGTGTTTTCAAAATTGTTTCGCTATAACTTCAATAATATAGTTTATAAAGTTTCAAGTAACTTTGTTGTCGGCCAGCTTTCCGCATTTAGAAATATGTATTTTGACCTCTCTTTATTTATTATTTATAAAATTTTATACTTTAATACAGCCAACCCGTAGTTGAAACTAGATTAGATTATAAATGTAATTTGTGTCACAGGTAGACCAGAAGTAAGTCGGAAGTGAAATTTAAACAGTTCCAGATTACTTATATCGAACAAATTTAGCATTAAAGTGAATTTTATGAACGGGTTTGTTAGGGTCGTATGAAAAACAAATTAATCAAATCCATTAAAAACGTTTACTACACAATATCATAATGAAAATTTAAAAACATTTTGTTGCTAACTGCATACACTAATCACCAATTAGCGTACACTAAATCAAATAATATTTGTTTGATTAAACACAGCACATTAATTAGGAACATAGTAATTAGTTCAAAATGTACACAGGTACTATTTATTGTAGGTAAACATAGTATGCTAATTTGGATATCTAATATAATAGCATCCATTAAATGATTTTGTAAAAATATGTGTATTAAATAACAATTTTTAGAGTGTGAAAACAACGCACCTATTTGTTAAATATATCACAGAATAAATATTTTTTTTCTCTTTTTACAAGGTTTCTTTGCATCAGATTTAAATATATAGAAGAGTAATTCAGCTCAGCCTATACATAGGAACGTGCGAGTACTGAAGCAAGTCTGCAGGATCACTGCCACTGCCTCTTATTATTATTTGTTAATCCAAAGTACATATATGTATAATAAAATAATTTTAGACATTCGTTATTTTGTTATCAAGCTAACTTTTGAATTTTTCTCTTACCAAATTAACGAAGTAACTTTTCAACTACTTGCATTCAAAATATTTTATGATTTGTATTCTGAAATTATAATGAGGTTGGTGTAATTTAAAAATGTGTAAAAGCTAAATTTCAATGATCTTATTCTCAGCGAATAACTCGCTCGCTTAACAAAGAACAACAAAAGCCAAGTGTACTCCGTGATTCCGTGAATGATCATTTTGTGAAGTTTCTATTCGTTATTAGTTTAGTTATTTAAATCTGGAAATTATTCATTAACGTAATTTTTACTAGACGCTATTGAAAATCACAAACAAAACACAAACTTCGTTAAAGGTGAGGTGATTCTGTATTCAAATGAGAGTTCCTAATTGTGTTGGAATTCAAAGAAGTTTGTTCGAAAGTTTTACTTGATAACATTTATGGCTGTAATCAGGGTTTTAATAACTTCAACCTAAAAACATTCCATTTCGGCGTGAATATATTATTAAAATTTTCTAAGTTTGTGTATTTTTCACGCTCTTATTGGCACTCTTCTAATTCTTATATTTTTCATTATCATTGCTTTTGTCCAACATATTCTTCGTCCTTCTTATTTTTAACGAGTTTAAACTAAATATTATTCAAACAAATCAGTATAAAATCAATTAATGGGGGAAACGTTTTAAAAAGTATCAAGCATATTTATTACACTACAATCTTGTAAATAAAATATAGATTGAATTTTAGATTAGTGAATATAGAAATTGCGATTTTAAAACGTATCAAATTTAAACGAAAATACATTTTACTAGGTTAAAGCTAGATAGGTACATAAATTTTATCAAAGAGATGTAGTTTTAAAGTATTCCTGTTGTAAAGCTTTACATAAATATCCTGGCGAATCAGCAGTTTTATTTTAGTTTCGTCAACCTTCTAACCCGATTTTATCTTTGAAATCTGTAGTAGCATTTGTATACGATTTTTTGTGGTTGTCGAGGATTCTTATTACGTCCAAGTTCATGAAAGTAAAAGGAATTACGACTTTTCAGGCACCTTTTTGTTTTAGGGTGGTTTCGGGAAGTCAATTTCATTTCGTGTATGTTGTTATTGCTAGAACGTGATTCATCTCTAATAGGACATTTGGAAGCGCTGGCCGTTAAGAACTTCAATATCCACCGTGAAATCTTACGTTTATGTATAAAAGTGCGCTCATATCCACTACCATAGACATATATACGTCCGGAAAAATAAATACAAGAGGGTAAAAAAGTAATATCTAGCACCTAGGGGTAAAAGTGCACGCATCCCCTGCACTCTAAGTCACATGAAAGGGTCGTATGCGAATTTTCTTTCGAACACGACACATGTGCTGAATAGGAAGAAGCACACCGTGCGTGAATCACATATATTAAATAGTACAAATAGCCCTGCAAACAACGCCTGATAAATCATAGTAATGCTTACTTGGAAGATGGTGTAATTTAGATGATAAATTCGGGAGCTTAGGTCTAGTACAGGAGCTTTGCGACATCCTATTCTTATGCAGAAACAGGAAATAATTATAGATCTAGTTTCGGGTTCTTTCTTGAGTAATCAAAAAAGTTTCTAATTGTAAACAAATTACGGATACGCTTCTTTTCGAAACCTAGAAGTTCGAATGTGTACTATGGCATCCGTTAAAAGTTTCCGACTATTGGATTGTCTGCTTTAGTCGATTGGTATGTTGAACAACAAAGTTAGATTAAGGCATCGCTTAATGAATTATTTACCAAGAAAGAGTAGCGGAACATTAATAATCTTTCTATAAATCCGCTCGTGTAGTTAAACCTAACTCGGATTTAATAGTAGTCCTATTAAATATGAATGCAGTTAATTGACGAACGTAAACTAAGGCTTTACTTCAATTAACGCTCAATTTTTTTCTATTTTCCGCTGTAATATCCTGAATTTTTTTAAAAAACCTTTTACATAACCGTAGATGAGGGACTAAAAAGAAAAAATAAATTTACTCGATCGGATTTATTATCCTTTATGTTTAACGCAGTAAACCTTTTATAATGAAAAAAAAAAAGGAGGCGGACCTTTGTTTGTTGCTAGAGATTTTTTTTTATATTATTACCCTGCCGCTCTCAATTTGTCATGCATTCATTATTCATTCGACGAGCGTAAACAAACCATCTAAGTTTTTCCTTTACTGCAGTTCAGCGGTTATCAATAACCTCGAGCCAGCGATTTGTCCCGATAGATCTCCTTTATCTGTTTAAACTCAGCCTCTGCCTGTCAGCACCGATCACGGGCTTAGATTTTATTTTATATTGCAGGTGTTCGAACAAATTTTAACTCCCTAATCTGAAAATGCCGCGAAATTATTAATACGTCAAACGACGACAATTTGTATCTGGAAATGGCACCAACTTCGTTACCAACTTATATATTTCTATCGCATCCAAATCGAAGCGGTTGTTTTTTACTGAAATTCAATTTTATGAAGCAATATGGAAATTCAGAAGTACATAGACCTATAAGAAAAGTTTAAAATAAAATTGGATTTGAAAGCGGTTCGGCTGTCAACTCCAAACCGTCATTTGCACACCTCGAAACAATTCTGGGCGAACACAAAGAGTTGATTGAATGTGACTCATAGGTGAATTATTCACCTAGTGATTTCGACCGCAATCCATATAAATCTCCCACTTTCTGGAAACGATTTGCTCTTCTTGGCAACCTAATTATTATATCTTTACTTTCTTTTATTAGTTGGCACCGTCACCCATCTAAAGTATTTCGTGTTTCCGCTTCTTTCCTTCTACTACAATACGAGCTTTTACTTCCAAATCACATAACGAACTTTAACCTTTAATAAAGGGATATTTTCTACGCGCATCCTAAAATAAATAAGTTCGAGAATTTTCGTTCAACTAAAAATAGATATCCTACGTTACGTTGCTGAATTATTGTTTGCGATATTATAACGATATTATTTTATCACCCCTTACAACATTTGGCAATTAGTAAGAGAGCATGCACCTTCCATTTAGTGGCGTTAACTTAGAACAAAGGAAGCTCGTTACACTTTGTCAATTAATTAATTAAGAGCAACCACAAAGGCAATCCTTGAGTTCCAAAAATTTTAGAAACGCCCAAATTTACACCACTTATATAATCCAATTTAAATTGCTTTTATAAACGTGGCTCAACTCACAGTTAAAAATAGTCCGTGATTGATAATTAATTTATAAAAATGAAAAGCTAATTAGTGAAAATCGTTCGCATTCAGCGAACTAAAATTAGTTACTAGTTAAAAAACGCACTTCTTCTAAAATACAGTTTAAAACGTTTGTACAAACTCATTTTGTTACGAAAATGGTTGAATCGTTGAATTTGTCTTCCGTGATTTTACTATGCAAATTCAACCTGCAATTAATCCACAAAACCGGCCGTACAAACTCTATTTTTATTTGGGCATTGAACATAATTAATAACAATAAATTCAGTATGTCTCAAGTACCACAGCAAATGTAATTTTCCGATTTCATTTGTGCTTGAAACTTAGGAAGTAATTAACTTCGATTTTTCATTATCTTTGTATTTAAAACTGAATGTAAATAACCCATCCCGTATTTCATTTGTTAGGCTTTTTTACAGCGGCCTAACTTAAACTTTAAGGTATTGGAGACAGTTACCCCGTGCTCAGATAAAGTGCTAATTTAGTCTTACGCCCTCTCTTCCTACTTTAATTAAAGTTTTTCTTTTTCAGGAAGTTTTTCGTTTTGCTACTAAATATTGTGTATGTTCATAAGGCGGCCATTAACTTTAAGATCTTTATCGCAAAGAAAGTTCAGACACACCATTTTTTTACTGTTAAAATCTGACATTGCAATATTTTCATTAAAACCCGGAAGAATTTATGTTTTCCCGGAAGAATATCAACGAAAGACAAATATCAAGCACATGAGAAAGAAAACGATCCTTTTCCAAATCTAATATTAACTTTGTTGAGTTTGTGTAATTTTGAAATCTGTTCCACCTTAATTTCCAAAAAGAAAAGCACTGCCTCAAAATGTTTTAGGAAAATTTTCGCCAAGTTTTAAAGCACTTCAATTTCCGGAAAGGAAGGCACCGCTTATTTAACGTAATTTGTTTCTGAAAAACATCTCATTTTCAGCTTAATTTTCGGCGATAAACGCAGAATTTTGAAAGCCAATTTTCATTGAATATTTAAAATTCTCGTGTATTTTGAGGCTTTTCCAATTTAAATTCCAGATCGATAAGCACACATCTTTCAGGATATTTTCTTGAAAAGCTTTGTTTAAATCCTTTGTTATTTTGAGAATCTTTGAGGCCTTTTAATTTTAATTTCCTTACGTAATTTTTTTCGGGAAATTCTGCTTAAATAAGACACCTTTTTTGGGGACTTTCTTCATAAATAAATACTTGTTTAACTTCAGGGATCTCTGAAGCCCCTTAAAATTTCCAGAAAGAAAAACACGACTTTTCTAATGTAATTTTTACAAAATAGGTATATCTACTTAAATAAGATACCTTTCGGATAAAACACATTTTTAAAGTATTTTCAATGCAACATATTCTTTAGGCAAATTTTTGATATTGCTTGATTGGCGGACAAAAATATGGAGTACTTTTTAGAAAAACCCCCATAACTTTGGAACCTAATTTCGAAAAAATAAAATATCTATCTGTTTTAATTAATTTTGTTCAAAACATATCTGATTAATAAAACATGTTCTTAAAGACCACTTTCCAGAAAAGAAGCATAATTTTTAGAGTAATTGTTTTCCAAAAAGTATCTGCTTAAATGTGACATTTTTTGACAAAAATTCGCCTAATTTTTAAAGCTCTTCGAGTTTTATTTCTAGAATTTTGTACCCTATTTTTTTCAATATCTACCTAAGTTAGGGAAAATTCTGTAATTTATGAAACTTTTTAGCTTAATTTCTACAAAGAAAAACACGTGGCTTTTTAACGTACTATTTTTCAGAATACGACACACTTTTTAACAAAATTTACCAAGTTTCGAGAGCCCTTTGAATTTAATTTTCAGAAAAACTGAACAAGTTCTTTAATCTAATCTTTGTCAAAGAATTAATGCTTAAATATAAACACTTTTCAGGAAAATTTCTGTTATTTTTAAGGTTTTTGAAGTTTAATTGCCAGGAAAAAATCCTGCTCCACATTTTTTAAGAAAAAAATCACGAGTTTTGACCTTTTTGTAGGAAATATTTGCCTAAATTCGACATTTCTTAAAGTAAATTTCGCATAATTATTAAAGTTTTTAGAACTGAATTTCCAGAAAGAAAGCAATTTTTTAACGTATTTTTTAGTATCTAAATAGGATACATTTTCTAGAAAAAATCCTGTGATTTCAGCTTTTGTAGCTGATTTCCATAAACAAAACCGCGTATTTATCTGTGTATTATTTTTTCAAAAAGATACCTATTTTTTTAAGACAAATGTCCGTTATTTTTGAAATTTTTCAGCTTAATTTCCACGAAGGAATTTGCATGACTTTTTAATGCAATTTTTCAGGAATATCTGCTTTACTTTTAAAATCTGACATTGCGATATTTTCATTAAAACCCCAAAAAACTTTCCGATTTATATTTTCCCCAAGGAATATCAACGAAAGCAAAATATCAAGCACATGAGACGTGGTTTAATTCAAAGAAAACAATCTCTTTCCAAATCTAATATTAACTTTGTTACTTCGGTTATTCAGGTATGTATCATAAAATATTCACACAACGTAAGGTTATAATCCATTAAAGTTAGAAAAAAGAACGAATTTAGTATTTCCATTTGTGTTAAAACTTTGCTGATTGAACATAACAGGCTTTTACATAGTTTCTTGCAAATTCTAACACCTTCTATTACGTTTTTACTGCTGTTTCCCTTCTGAGCCACTATTCTAGATCATAAAACTTAGATTGGTTTTTTGTTCGTGGTGGTTTAGTGTTTCTTCAATTATTTGTTTTAAGGTAAAGAATACGTGCTATTTAAGGTTTATTCTAAATTTGCGCACATCTTGTGTGTTACCTATTCCTAAATGTTGCTTTTTTTGTTGTTTTTTTTAATAATAATGTTTAGTTGATTAAACCTATTTACAGGGAAATCTTCGAAGTCAATATTAATTTGGATAAATGTTTAGTTGATAACAGGAATCCAATTGCTTTTAACATGTCTAGCTTGGTTTTATTTCATTTGAAGTTTAGGAAGTTAGACTTGACTTCGATTGTGATTTTTGGTTTATCCCATTGAAACTTGACAACGTCGTTTGTTTTGTAATGGTTGGTAGAAGTTGGACAACCCTTGAAAGTTTTTAAAGCGGATTCTTGTCCTTGGGGAAAAGCTGAAATCTTAGCATAATACCTTTTTTACTAGATTTCAATACACAAATACGTACTGACAGATTTATTCTACGCTTTGTTCAAAATGCGCACCCTTTACCCTCTGTTCCTATATCGATTTCGATTTTAGTGCCGTGTTAGATGTAGTGCTGGAAGCAATAGCAGATGTAGTTACCGCGAGCAAATAATCACATTATTTGTAAAAGCGGAGTGCTAGGATAAGCATAACCGAGGTTGACTTTAACATTGTTAAATAATGAAGCATCCAGCGGTAAATGCAGTCTATGACAAGAAAGGCTTTTAGTTTTCTGTGACGTTTAGTGTTGCAGTGTTATTTGGAGAGGATCTGCTCCTGCTTCCGTAATCCGTTTGTAGATTCATTAGGTGGAATTAGATGTGATGCGCTTGACATACGGGATTTCACAGTATTGATGGCACACATTTCGTATTGCATGTGCCCAACCCCTTTACTGATGACTTACAACACATAGTCTGAATAGTTAATGACGAACAAAATTTTCCTCTTAATACTCGTTAGCACGTCAAATTGCAAAATCCATTAGCTCCTTTCATTCACTGTACTGTAGGTTAGGATATCTGACGATTACAGTGAAACAGTCATAAATTATAACTAAATTGGATGCAGTCGTGATTATATGACTGACCTCAAAGGGGTGTGGTTATATTCGATCATAAATGACGGGTTAATGATTAAATAAGTAGAGGTTAAAAATTTCCTAGGCACAGGTTGTTATTTATTAATATGGTTTACAGCTGCAAATAATCGACTATAACATTGAAAAGTACAACCTTCAACCTTTGCGACCAGAATCGAACGAGTTACAGTCAGGTTTTTAAATTTCGGAAATGAGTGGCATGCACTGCTTCGGCTGACGAGGCAAAAATTGTACTTAAAATTTTGGAAAGACAGGTTAACCCAGCATAAAATAATTACTATAAAAGCTGATTCTTGTATATCCCTGACATTTTTAGTTTTTAATGGGCCTTTGGGTATTTTGCCTCAGGTGCCGAAAATTAAAAACTACACAACTATCTAATTAATTTTTTCTAACCCGGCAGAAAGTGGAATGTTCAGTAACTCGAAATATCAGCTTGTTTGTTAAAATCTCTCCTGTTTAAGGATAGTGATATTTGTTTTAAGCTGGTAAAAACCAGCTGCGACGGTCTGAAGTGACAACATTTGTCACATACATTTGTCATCCAGGTTTATAAGTTTCCAATTATAATTCATCAATTTTATCTCGGTAGTCCGACAGTGATGCGTTGGTAACAAAAACCACATGACAAATGCGACTTTGTAACTCTAGTGTGTGTAATAATTAGCAGGGCATAGCGTTGTGCGATGTGGCTTAAAAGCGTTCAGAGTCGGCTTTCTTTTCACGTAGGGCTTTTATTAGATTTGTGCTTTTTGTTCTTGGACCATCCATTGCGGCGTTTTCTTGTACTTATTAAAAACTGTTGCGGAAAACTACAAGAAATTCAATTATCTTCACATGTGTGAATGTGGGCGTGAAAGAGTTGATTTCTACTTCTTTGTTAGTCCAAACAACTTAAGAGTGAGTTAATAAATTTTCCAACAAAAACATACCCTTCTATTGCCTTTCATAATTCGCACACAACTTCAGGAATTATCTAATATAGCTTTAGGAATTTTTGTTATTCTACTTATTTATGAGATTGTTGTAATACTACAAATTTAATTCTCATTTATTATTTGTTATGATAAGTACTCCTAAATATTATTGAATGCTGTTGTTGGGTATCTTGATAACAGGGCAAATATTACTACAAAAAACAACAAACAAACAAACAAACAAACAAACAAACAAACAAACAAACAAACAAACAAACAAACAAACAAACAAACAAACAAATAATAATAATAATAAAGTATTCAAAAATTAATTGCAAAATGCATTTTATCCATGAGGCGTTTTAAAATTCAAATTTCGACAGGAAAAATATTTGTACAGCTCAGCAAAGGCCAAGGAAATCTGGAACATAAAAAAAAGCAGGGGGGCAGATAATTATTACCAAAACGTTTACAAACCCTGAAATTGGCAAAATACCCATTTATGAGATTGTTTCCGGGATGAATTGTGATACTACATACATACAAAATTAATTTTTGTTATAATACCCCAAATTCCGACGAATATCACTAAATATTATTGAATACTGTTGGATATCAGGGCAAATTATCATCAATTGACATGGAGCAGATCCCCGTGGATCAATCCTGGATTACGCCAGGCCCACTCCATGCTAATAAGATGTGAAGCGATTTTTTTAATGATAGGTGAGGATTGGGAGCACTGAATAACGTTAACATGCCAGTGACACCAGCCGCTAGACACCCTTCTACAGTGCAAGGTAGTTAGTAAGTCACATATTCAAAGGGGGTTGGATATATGACTGAGCTGGTTAAACATGTGTTATTATCTTATACCAACAGTATTTCTATTAGGTATATGGAACAAGCCTACCTTGTTACATGTTATTTTATGCTAATTTAGTCTAATTATTATTATTATCACTGAATTTAAAAAAAGAATCTAATAGATGAACAAGTAACAACAAAATAAATATTCAAAAATTAACTTGAAAACGGGTTTTAGCCAAGATTCAAACTTGGGCAAGAAAAATATTTGTACAGCTCAACAAAGGCCAAGGAAATCTGGAACATTCCAAAGCAGAGGAAGTTAGAAATTACTAAAAAGTGTACAAACCCTAAAATTACTAAACTTCCCAAAATTCTATATTAAAAACATTTAAAAATTGGTTTCTTTTGCCTTTTTTTGGTTATTTTTCCATTAACATGGAAGAAGTCAACTGATTAAATGAAAAATTCAAAGCAATAAAATACTGCGAAATGTGTGCCAGTTTAGATGCATATTTTTGTGAATATCACTCTAAGCTAAACGCAGCTATAACTTATGCGATCTAAAAAATAAACTCTCAATTTCTGGTTTTATTTTTTCGTAATATAGTACGTATATGCACAGAGAAAACACTATATCCACAATTTGGCTTCGAGATTTGAATAGAAATGTATGTTGAGAAGGGCAACCTAGAAAACATTTTACTATGCTTATGTTTGAAGTTTTAACCCACAGAACGTGTCTAGATAAGAAAACAAAACTTGCCTAAGTATTATCACGATTTTCTGTAATTTTTGCTAAATTTTTCCGTAGCAAAAGTGAAAGTTCTTCCTTCTTATTGATATTTATTAAAATTCTTTTTTTGTTTGATTTGATTTGTGTTTTCAATTTTATAGATTTACAACCATTTTATGTTAGCAAAAACAGTTTTTATTTGAATTATGATAGGTATTCACATGAAATAGATTTTTACTAAGAACAGAGTCGTTTTTATTGAATTTTCAAAAAGTTCTTGTTGCTTTATAGTTTTTCCCGAAAATCGTTTTTCTTCGTTTATATTAATTTTCCCTAAGAATTCTAAGTTTCCAAAAAGTGTAAGTTTATTTAAAGTCGTTTTTTTACTAAGTACGTGCTTCTTCCACACAGAAACAAACACTACTCAAGGCAAGACCATCTGCAAAAGGTTACGACATCAAAAGTTCCCAACGAAGTTTAGTTGGTCCCAAATGGACGGTCATTTTAACATCACTAAAACTTTGTGTCTTTCTTACATTTAAGCAACAAAGGAACGCATTAAGTGCTGTAGCAGAAGTCAGTGTGCACTGTTGACATATATTCTGGGTTATTTTATTTCGTACGTTGCTCTAGTACTTTGAAAGAGCAGCAAAAATAGAAGTTCGAAACTAAAAAGTGTAGTAAATCTGAGAGTATTTTAAAGTCTCAAAAGTGGAAAACTCGTAGTTATCTATGTATACATTCGTAAATTTCCACAGATTTATTGGTGTATAAAACGAAATGGTTTCGGCTCTCAAAAATATTCTACCAATATTGACTTCCTTCCGCCGGTACTTCCTAATAAAAGACATAATGCAAATTGTAATTTTGGAACTTATAAGCGCCGTATTAGTGCTTGCATTCAAAAATTATTACCGCAGGTGCGTTAAATTTAACAGCTGTTACGATTTGCGACTTTACGCGTCGACGTAGATTTAAAGAAAGCACTTTTGGATGTTTATTATACAAAACCTAATTCCCACCACTATCTTACCAACGACTTATGGAGGTAATTACATTAAGCTGAAAGTAGGGGAGTGATTTAAATCAATTGGGGTCTTAATTAGTATCAAAACACATACAAAAGCATTCAATAAAACTTGCTTAACCTAAATGTTAATACGAATTAACCCAGTTGATTTTTAGTTGATTTCCTGTCCAAAATAATACACGCACGAATCATAAGTAATTCACGTCGTTGCTCTTTAATGTGTTAAAAAGTTTGGTTAAATTAATTTGTCAAAAACGACTTTGATGAGCTTCTGTCTAGAGTCTAGAGTCGAACCGACTTGCATATTCAACAATAATGAGATCTGCGACTGTTTCAAAATTAAGTAGAATACAAAATTGGATCACGTAAATCTTAATTGCCAAACAAAGCCAACAGTAATCTTCCTTAAATATGAATATTCCGCGGTTACGTTTTAGCAGACTGTTACACTACAGTTTTTGCACATTTCACTAAATGTTATTTTAGAAAGCATTTAATTTTTAGTTGAAATTATTTTATAAATAAACCTTAATAGCTATAACAATTTTCAACGATTCGTCTCTTAATTATCCTGCAAAAAAATCGGGTTTCAGCTCGACAGAAATGCAGCTTTAGGGTTATAATTGCCTAATATTAACGAAGGTATTTCAGCTCCTAGTGTTTTAAAACTTACATTAAACAGATTTTCGATGTATTTGGCACGTTTCTAAAATTCCTAAAATTCCCAGAATGCTCCTTAAATAAATATCTCTGCCTTACTAACGCAGGATGTCGGCTTCATTTATGATCAAGATAACTAATAAATATATGTATGATATGCTAGCGAGAAATATTTATTCGTTTATAAGCCTACCGGATGCTGATTAAGTTTATCAAGTAAATAAAGGTTTTACTTTTTTTATTTTGTGGTGCAATTAGACTCAATATGATTTGATTAGCCTGTTTTAACTAGAAATTTTTAGTTATTTTTTGTGATTAATTATCAAGCTTTTCCATTAATTATCAAGGTTTTACAGAGTTGCTTTTAGTTAGTTCCAGAAATCAAAAAAACTAATTTTCCACATTTGTTTACTTATATCAAGGTTTATATTTAACCGAATGGACAGTTTTGTTATTGTTATTGTTAAATAAATCAAACGTTATTATTGCAAAAAAAACAACGAAATTCCGATGTGAAAATTAACTACGTTAATCAGTTATTAATTCAAGCAATTATTTAACTGAATGTACTTAAAGATAAAAAATGTTGTATTAAAATTCGATGAGAATGTTTATCTCTTTTATTATTTCTGTTAAGAACAGTTATTAAATTTCTTTTTATTCTTTAAAATGCTTAAGGCAATTCTTACGAAGTCGTTAGAACGGGATGGCGCGGTTAATGGATCGGGTTAATGCCGAATTGGACATTTTAAGGATTATACTACTTAATGTGGTTCATTTTGTCCGCCTTCAAAATAAGATTGCATATCCATATTGCATTTAATGTTAGCGTTGAAAATCTCTAAACGCCTAATGGAACTAACACTGGACGGATTGAAGTTTATACTAAAAAGAAATAAGCTCCAAATTAAAAATAAAATCCAAGATGGCAAAAGTTTTCGGCAAATTCAAAAAAGCGTTATAATTTGATAAGTTTTATAGATTGAATTTGGTACGATTTCAGGTATTTAGTTGTAAATAAAACGTCAAATTACTTTCACACTGAACAAAATTTCCATTAATTTGTTTCAACTGGTTTACAAATTTAAATTTAAACGCGTAAGGCTTGTAAGGTCAACATGGTTAACTTAGAAAATCTCAGTAGCGTAATATCATTAATTAATATTGGTAATGCGTTTATTTCATTATTTCGACATTAATTTCGGTAAAGTTGTCAAGTTCAATAAATCCTGAAATTTATACATCACCCGAGCTTTTACAGCGTTAAGTGCTTGTTTAAAACTTGATGTGTTAATTTTGTCATTAATCGAGATTATTTAGATATTGTATAATTTTAAACGTTTCATTATCTGAATACAATTTTAGGAAGTGGTTAATTATTTATCGATTTTATAAATAGAGTGTTGTTAGTGCTCCTTTGCAATTAAATAGGCAGTGAATTATTTGGGGACATTTAAAATAATTTATAATGGGTCATGTTTGGCATGTAGGTGTACAATAATACGTTATATAGTTATATAAAAACTGAATAACCGATCGATTTTTGATGATTTCAATAAATGTCCTAAAATCGAAGTAATAAACTTTAGTTAAAACATACGTATTTAAAGCTGTAATTTATTGTAAATTAATTAGAATTTACCTGAATTCTTAGAAAAGTAAAATATCGGCAGTTGTGACCGTAATAAACTAAACTTCGTTTAAGTAAAGCAATCAGGAGTCTCGCTGTAAAATTTTAATAGAGCAGCAAATTTATACACGGACTTCGATTCGAAGATAGCGGACATTTTTGCTATGAAGCTAAAAACTTCGAACGAAATTAATATTAGGAACTTTCGTAATGAGTTAGAAGTTTCTTTTTGGCCGATATCGGCTAATTTAATTTTCCGGAAATAACTAGTAATATGCAGTTTGATAAAAGCGAAATTTCTTTAACACAATTTTTGCATTATCTCACTCGGTTTTGATAATGATTGATACGAAGGAAAATAACGGCCAAAATACATTAATACGCAATCTCGAACTTAATAATTCAAAACTTTCTTAAAGAAAAAAGCGCGGAGCTACACGATAATATGAAAGCTAGGGGAAATAAATGAATAAATATAACCCGCCTATAGATTGCTTTAAAGCCGCCATTGACAGTGGGTAATCGTATAAGGCTTAAAGAAGACCATACACGTAAATAATGGCCGAAGAAAATTAAATTTCGTTAAACGTAATTTCTTTTGACAGCACCGAAAGCACTCGGAATTTCTGTTTTTCTCAGTTACTTTATGCTTTTTATAAACGGACAATTAAAGTTGGCAGTTTTCTCAGAGAATCGCTCCCTAAATGAAAAAAGTGCCCTTGCGGGTAGAAAGTAATAAGAGCTCTAAAGGTAAAATTTATTAAGAATAAAAAATCAAAGCACGGGATCGAATACTACAAACAATGGAACTTATACGTTCCGCAAGTCAAATATATTTCCTTGAAAGCGCGGTGGCATCATCCCGCTTTCAAAACACCTCTACATTCTTTTTATTCATTTCTTTCTTTAGCCTTGAAGAACATTCACGCACTCCCGGCCATGAAAATAGCTTTGGATATTGTGGTTAAGCGTCCTATTCTATATGCCAATCGCTTTTTTCTATGTGTTAGCCACGGTTTTCCACCCAATAAGGATCATTTCTGTTTACTTACGTATTGGTAAATAACGATCGTATTATATCCCTGAATAAAAATTGCTGAATTATCGTTTGAACCTTGTATAAAGTTTGAATATTTTATACGGAAAAATGACGCAAAATTTTATACGCTTCGCTTTCGGCACCAAAAATCAATTCCTAACTGTATGCAGTTAAAAACAAATCTACCTAATGATTTCATAATCACCGAGTAGGTGACCCATTTATGAGAAACTATAAATTTTAACTACTGCCAGCAACTCAATTGACCCCATTCATTTTCAAAATCTACAATTCCGAATTTCAAATTCATTTATTTCCCCACATTTTCTGGCCTTTCCTAACTTACTCGAATAAAAACTCTCTCACAGCACTGCGACACTTTATTATTTAAATTCTTCCGTCCCTGTGCATTTAAAGGTTAATTTAAATAAAACATTTTACAAAAAACAACAAACTTTATCAAAATTATTTGTATGAGTAGTTTAAACATAAAAATAAAATAGCGTTAAGGCGGTTCCCTGTGCTTAATATAAATTTATACATTCATTTAATTTTCCTTTCTTTAAACTTTCTTCAAACATTAATAAGCTTAGGATTTTTGCATCTTAACTCCTAACGCGAAACGTGTTGCTTCCTTCAAGAGTAACATATAAATCGGCTTAGAAGAACATCAAAGATCAACACATGTATTTTTATAACTTTTTAACATTTTTCTAACCTTAATAATCTTACGGTTTTTTGGTTTTAAATCTCATTAACGCAGGGCATGTTACTTTCTTCAAGAGTAACAAATAAATCGGCTTGAAAGAACATCAAAGATCAGTACATACATCTATTTTTATAATTTTTTGGTATCACTTTCAAAAGCAGATCATGTTACTGTCAGCAAGAGTTAAAAACAGATCAGCTTAGAAGAAAATTAAAAATTAACACGTTTATTTGAAATTTTTTAACATTTTCCCATTTTCTACACATTCTTCCAACCTTAATAACTTTTTGGTCTTAAATCCCATTACGCAGGGGATGTTACTTTCTTCAAGGGCAATAAATAACTTTAGCTTAGAAGAAAACCAAACATTAACACTTTTAATTTTTTAACTTTTTCCCATTGTTTAAGCATTTTTTTAACCTTTATTATTATTACGATTTTTTGGCTTTAAATGTACTAACCTGGAACTTGTTGCTTACTTCGAGAATAACAAATAAATTTTCCCAATCGTTAAGCATTATTCAAACCCTAATAATCTTACGATTTTTGGGTTTGAAATTTCAGAAACGTTGCTTTCTTCAACAGTGACAAATAAACTAGCTTAGAAGAAAAAAAAATTAACACATGTATATTTATAATTTTTAATTTTTTTTTCCATTGTTTAAGCATTTTTTGAACCTTAATTATCTTACAATGTTTTGGTCTTCAACATCATAACTCAAACCATATTGCATTCTTTAAAAGCAACAAATAAATTTATTTAGAAGAAATTCAAAGATCAGCACACGTATAATTATAATTTTCTAATTTTCCCAATTTTTAAATCTTAAATCTCCTTTTTTTTAAATTTATTTAAAATACCCATTATAGGGTCTTTTAAGATTATTACAATCTGTTCAATTGAGCAGATCAATGAGTAATTTTATTGTAACCTAATTGATTGCGTTTGGAGATTCTTAAAACTAAGATCTTACTCACTAGTTTGCCTTAACTTAAGATGTAGCCCGAATACCGCACAATACTCTGCTTTGCACTATCAATATTTCACTAGCTCAAAAGGCTTCGTCCTCTGGAGTCTTCTTACTAGATTTGTGTTGCCCAGGAGCTGGATAGCCTCGACATTCACATGGTGGCGCAGCCTTTGTTCATTGTTACTGGCAAATTTGGCGATGGTTTGATCAACAGTATCCATTTGAAGATCCCGATGGATATCTCTGTTTCGGCAGTACCAGGGTGCATCAATGATGTTCCTTAGTGCTTTGTTCTGAAAGCGCTGAATCACTTGGATGATGCTCTTACTGGCACAACCCCAGAGTTGGATGTCGTAGGTCCAAGCAGGTTTCAATATTTGCTTATATAAAACCAGTTTGTTATATGTGGACAATTTGGAGTTTCGTTCAAGTAGCCAATGCATTTTTTTCAGTTTAATACCAAGCTCTTCGCGTTACTTTTTGACATGAACTCTCCAGCGGGGTTTAGCGTCTAAAGTCATTCCCAGATACTTAGCTGAGTCCTGAGATCCTACGATTTTTTAGTCTTAAATCTCATTAAAGGATAGCGTCTTGTTTTCTTCAAGAACAACAACTAAATTAGCATCGAAGAAAATGAATGAAAAATTAATTCGTTTCTGTTTATAGGTACCTATTATTTTCCATTCATTAAGCAGTAACACAGGGCAGACTATTTTTATTCAAAAATAACAAAAAATTAGTTTAAAAGAAAATCACAAATTAACCCACGTTTGTTTATTTTTTTTTATTTTTCCCATTCATTACGCATTTTTCAAACCTTAATAATTTTACGTTTTTTAGCCTTAAAGCTAATTAACACAGGACACGCTACTTTTATTCAAGATTAACAAAAACAATAGCTTAGCAGAAAATAAAAAGTAAACCCATGTTTGTCTATGATTTTTAAAATTTTTCTCATTCATTAAGCATTTTTCAAACCATTTTTAGTCTTAAAGCTCATTAACACAGGGCAGGCTACTTTGATTCAAGAGTAACAAAAAATTAGTTTAGAAGAAAATTAAAGATTAATCTACGTTTGTTTACAATTTTTTAATTTTTTCCCATTCATTAATCATTTTTCAAATCTTAATAATGTGGGATTCTAGGAAAGCCAAATAGAGCATTTGCACAACTTCTTTATTGTAAGTATATTACATTTCATACTTTAGTATTTTTCCAACTACCTCGCACGTCTACCGTCGTTGTCGAACTTCTCACACACCTGACTTACTAGTTACTACTCTCATTCACCCGATTCACGCCGGACCACCACCTGAACATCGGTCGCCTGCTATGATTCCCACAATAATATTTTGGACTTAAATCTCCTAATGCATGTTGAGTTATCTCAAAGTAACAAATAAATTAACTTAGAAGAAAATCATAATCAATGTGCGAAGTAAGTTATGTTCTTTAGGAATAGCAAATAAATTTGCGTAAGAGGAAATTAAAAAATCAACCCATATATTTTTATATTTTTTAGCTTTTTACGATTTCTTAAATATATTTCAAACAGCAATAATTTTATGATTAAATTAGTCTCGTAAGGCGAAACATTTTATATTATATTTTCTACCTTTCCCTAACTTACTCGATTTAAAACTCTTTCATAACGCTATGGGATTTTATTAGTTAAATGCTTCCAGGTGTATTTAAAAGTTAGTTTAAATAAAACACCATTTTATTCAAAACAACACACTTTAGTTAAATTGTTTGTATGAATAGTTTAAATATCCAAATAAAATAGTATTAAGGGGTTCTCTGCGTTTAATATAAATTCACTTTACAATTAGATCCAGTGATGTTGCATACACTTTGGCGATTATTACAGGAGTTCAATTTTCTCGAAATTTGTCAAAGTTCAAGTCTTATTTTCCATTTCCTCAGCTGCCCATAAATTGTTAAATTAAATTTGCTTTACTTGATTTGCTTATGGTATTTCATTGTCTCTCTACCCTGACTGAGCTGGTGCTTGTTCTAAAATTGTTGCTCAGAATATTGATATTTCAATCAAATACTAATTGATTGAAATGTCAGGTATATAAATAATATATTTTAAATGAAATATCTCACGCTCATCAAATTATTGCTACATATTTGGTCACATTTCTCTGTTTGTTCGCATCGACAGGATACAATTTTAATTTACTAAATAATGTAAATTGTTCCTACATGAATTTTCATTCATATAGTTCAATTATATTACTACTACGGTAGTTACTACTGACTTGTATTTAATTAAATTAAGCGGAATTCCAACTTATGATGTCGTTATTTAAAGGCATTTAAATGAATCTATTATTGGTGAACTAGTTTACAAAACACAAGTAGTAATTAAAATATTTTTGAAGGTTTAAGTTCACAAACATTATAACAGAAACTTTAAGAGGAAGAAGAACGTTTCAAATCTTTTGACGTTAAAATATGTAAGTGTCGCCTTCTTCACTGTACATTGCTGCTGAAAGTAATCTCCGCAAAGTTTGTAGCTAGAGAAATGTTAAAATTATTAGATAACTTTTAGATAGTTTAGGTTGCCTGTCCTAAGGCGATATCCGTTGTAAGGAAGTTACACAATGCAGGTTATCCGTATAATGGCATGCAAAATGCAGCTCTTGTAACTTTAAAGCTGGTACAAAAATTTATAATAAATTAGTAGAATAAAAAAAATCGGAAATTTAAATTGGAATAATTGATTCCTAGCGGTCGAATAAGCCAGTTTTTGTGTTTCTTTTCCCGTATGCGAGCATACGAACATCTGTGATTTCGACTGAACGCAGTTGTCTGCTTGATAGCCTATACAAATTTCCCAGAGGTCTGAAGGCTGATACGTCTGAGTAGAAACATTGTAACGCCTAATATAAAAGCCTAATCCTATTTGAAATGCATTATTTGTTCCTTATTTCCCGACGAAAAGGACGCAATTCTTTAGTTGCTAGAAAGATTTGGGATAGCAGGGTAGAGGGTCACATTCAATCATCCCTGTGGTTTATTGTGTTCATTTAAGGGCCACCAGTACCGGAAAAAAGGTACAACATTTTGTTTGTTTAGATTTAGGACCTGAAGCCGCATTCCATAATTGCTATGGTTCATTATGTTTATTTAATCCTTTGAAACCTGAAGATTTCTGGTGGAAATAATTTTGCTTTGATGGTTGTTTATGGTTATACAGTCAGTTAATTTCCAATTTTAAAACGCTTCCCTTATTGTTTGTAATATAACGCTGATGTAGCTGAATAGGCTGATAAAACAGTTTTACTAATTTTACTCGCATTTCATTTCGATTACCGGCATGATTAATCGTTCGGTTATCCACGATAGAAACTGTGGTTATTTTTGTTTCATCATTAAAACGTGTTAGATCGTGGTGTATGGTTTTTAACGCTTTATTTGTCACTTCACAAAGTACTTTCGTTCCGTAAAGGAAGTCGTTATAGTGTATGTGGTTAAATTTAACCTCTGCACTTAACGTTTTTGAAAAACGTAGGTAAACCATCTATCTTAATTAACGCATTCAACCAGGACCCTGCCAGCAGCGCAAAGAACAGCTTCTATAGAATTTAACTTAGGTATACAGCAACGTAAATTACTAGATACCTCCTCACTTCGTATTACAAAGTAGGTGTAATTTTAAACTTCTCTCTTAACAAAAGTGTATATTCACGTTTAATCAGCTGAAATAAATAGACCCGTAAAGCCTTTGTCTTCCTTGAAAGAAAAGCTTGAAGCTTTGCATTGAATATTTCAAAAGCTTGTCATCGCAATAATACACCTATAACACTCTGTTTTCATTATATTAGACGTTATTTTGAGATGCTAAGAATTTATACCAATACAACTTTGTGCCTGCATATCGCGCTCTTGTTACTTCTTTCTTTGTGTGTAATTTTCTTATATCTCCGAAATTTTCCCAAATAACAAGACGGGTCGTTTACGTTTTTCCTCTTTATACCGAGAAAATAATGCGTCACTTTTTTACACCCGTATATTTGCCAACCGTATCTTCCACAGACCTTTTTTAAATCCAAAAACAACGACGCCACGTGGGAATGCAATATTCGATTAAAATGTTGTTTATAAAATAATTACATTGCGCTCTAAGGTAAAATAACCTCGACTTAACATCCTTCCCCTTTTGTTTCCACCTTTTTTCCTTTTAAAACAATACCAAACAATGATTTTTTCACTTTGTAGATAATACAGTTGTTAACGTTATTATAATGTCAAAGTTAACAACGCTTTTAGGTAATAGAACACGCTAGCAGAGTAGCAGACTGCAAAAGTTTAATCACAAACTCTTTTTATTTAATAATGCAGGGAATCTTTTATGGCGTTTAACACATAGGGTTAATAATTAGAAAACTTTGCTTTCTAAAACGTATTTTAATTATCTAAAGGAATATCACATTTATTTTCCTTTTAAAAAGCTACAACTAAAATTTCATTCGCTGATTGTTCTTATAGAAACATTTTTAGATTTGGATTTTTTGAAATTTTCTGCTTCCATTTTTGGTATTTTTAAATTTCATAATCTGTTGCGAAACTAGTCAAGATTATTTCTAACGATTTGTTTTAAAAATTCCTAAAACATCAAAAAGCCCAAGCTAAATAAAGCTCGCAGTCACTGAAGAATTTCCATTTTGCCAGTTTAAAACACTCCAATTCACAAAGTCTCTCCTTACTTTCAGTAAATAATTTCGTGGTTACTGAACAAATATACAAAATTAACTTCAAATTAAACTTTAAATGTAAAGCCCTTTCACGGACTTTTGTTAATAAAAGTTGCTGTTAAAGGCTTGTATTTTGTTGTATGTAATTTATTAAAGAAAATTCAATAATTATAACAATTTTTCTAAATTATTTAACAAAGTTTTATCCAATAACTGTCAAATTTACTTTTCCACTAAAAATATTTTCAGATATGGAAGCAAATATTTGTATGTATGTACTTCTTCTGCTTAATATCGTAGTCACGTAATGTTCAAATGCTTTCCACGGTTGTGGAGTATAGACTGAATAAAAATGTGTTAAAACTACGCATTTATGATTTGGAAAAATATGCTGTTGACAATATAGTTTAGAAAGGCTGGAAATTCGAATTACTTTGCCATTTTTACAGAAGCTATTCAGAAAATTACTCATAACTAATAACATATTGAGAATTTTATAGAATTGTGCAATGTTTTGTGGAAGTTTCTATTTGTTGAAACTCTTAAATACAGCTTTTGATTTTCTTTTAGTTGTTACTCTTGAAAAGAGCAATATGCATTGAATTAATGAGATTTACTTGTAACCGTAAGACCAAAAAATCGTAAGATTTTTGAAAAGGTTTGAAAAGTGCTTAAAAATGGAAAAAGTGAAACAATTATTATAAATAAACATTTGTCGATTTTTGATTTTTACTAAGGTAAGTAGCTTATTTGTTCCTCTTGAACTTCTTGAACAAAGTAACATGTCCTGTGTATAATATTGAAGGTCAATATGGTTTGAAAGATGCTTAAAGAACGGAAAAAAGTTAGAAAACTATAAATATATGTGGTTTTTGATTTTCTTGCAAACAAATTTATTTGTTATCAAAGAAAGTAACATAATATCCTGTGTTAATGAGATTTGAGACCAAAAAAAGATTAGCAAGATTTGAAAAACGCTTACAGGTGGGATAAAACTAAAACAAAATCAAAATTTACATATGCTAATTTTTGACTTTCTTCGAAGCTAATTTATTTGTTACTCTTAAAGAAAGTAAGATACGGTGTTAATGAGATTTTTAAGATCAAAAAATCGTAAGATTATTAATGTTTGAAAAAAGCTTAAAGAATGGGAAAAAAATTATAAAATGTTGATTTTTGTTTTTCTACTTTATTTATTTGTCACTTTTTAAGAATTCTTTAGTCTACCGTTAGGTGTTAAGGTAACACAAATAAATTACAATTCAAATATATTGAATTAAAATTTAATTATAACCTTGTGCCATGTTTTCCTTGGTCTGCCCTTTACTCTGTTCTCTTTTGATCTTGCTTTCCATATTCTTTTTGTTGTTCTTTCCTCCTCCATCCGTACTATGTGTCGAAATCCAAACCCATCTGAGTTGTTAGTGTTTGATGCTTTCCAGGTTCGACTCTACTTCCAATTCTTTTCTCACTGTATCATTTCTGATTCTATCTCTTCTCGTAATCCTCTTTATAGCGCTTAGGTATCTCATTTCTATGACCTGTATTTTTCTTTCCATTTGTTTCGACAATACACAGCCTTTACTTTCGTATATTAATAGAGACTTTAAAATGGATTTGAACACTGTAATCCTAGTCTTCTTAGATATTTCCTTCTTGCTTAGGGAATGGTATACCTTGGCCGTACTTTCATTTACACTTGTTTAATCTCTTTCTCGTTTAGTTTTATTAACATGCCCAGGTTCTCTTTTCCTATTACCATCGTATGGTTCTGCCATCTTTGCTACACATTCATAAAGAGCGCGTTCAACAATGAACAAAGCTGCATGTTTGTATCTGCTCCCCGTCCCAAGAAAAAAAATTGGAGACCATAGCACTTGAATACACCTCGTACATGTGTTGATTTCTGATTTTCTTGAAAGCCAATTTATCTGTTACTTTTGATTTTGAAGAATACTAGTTACAAAATGGAAGACCAAAAGGTCGTAAAGTTATTAAGGTTCGATAAAAGTTTGAAGAATGGGAAGAAATTAAAAAATTATAAATTTACGTGTGTAATTTGTTGATTTCCTTTATTTGTTACTTTTGAAGAAAGTAACACGCCCTGCGTTGTGAGATTGCAGACTAAAAATTCGTAAAATTATCAACGCCAGCAGAAGGCCTTTAGGATGGTAAAATTATAAATAAACATTTTTATATATAGTTTTATTAGCTATCAGAATGCAGTGCATTCTATGAGCTAATGTGTTAGCCTAAGAAATCTAAACATAACATACTGAGATCTCATCCAGTGATGAGATCTCTTATTCCATTTTATAGGTCAGCTGGCCACTGTCTTTTTATTCTTTTTATTGTAGTATCGTCTAGTAAGGGCCGCATTAGTGGATTTACGTGTGTTTCTAATTTTCTGTGGTGGGTGATGCTTCTCTCGTGGACGACTTCTTTTATAGTTGCTATCTTCAAATCTTTGTGAATCATTGCATTTGTTATGTACCATGGGGTGTTAACTATTGTTCTTAGTATTTTGGACTGGCATCTTTGGATTATTGCAACGTTTGATTTACTAGCACAGCCCCACAGCTCTATGCCATAAGTCCATATGGGTTTGATTATTGATTTGTACAACAATATTTTGTTTTCAATAGATATCGGAGACCATCTTCCAATTAACCAATATGCTTTCTTTTTTTGTTAATATGTTCTCATGTGTTGATTTTTAATTTTCTTTTAAGATAATTTGATTGTTGCTCTGGAAAAAAGTAACAGGACCGTTTCTGGCGGGGCTGCGGCCAATCCAATCCATTAATGAAAATAAAAATTAGAGATATTTCTTCTGGTAGTTTTTTAAAACTGTTGATCTATAATAGTAAACGCTGCATATCAAATTCTGAATTATTAATATTAAATTAATGAGGGTGGAGATATTTGCACCTGGGCGGCCAGCAACCCAGAACCGTCCTGGAAAGTGTAACACTGCTTCATGTTATGAGATTTAAGACCAAAGGATCGTGAAATTATTAGGATTAAAAAAAAATTAAAAAATTATATGGCGACGAATTTCGGAAGTTGTTAAACTGGTCCACAAAAAGTGAAAAAAAAACAGGTACAATATTGTAATTTAGTGAGGGGTGATAATCAAAGCGAACCAGTGGAAAATTTTATGGCTGAACGTATGCGTGGGAGTCATTGAAAGCTTTATTCATATAAATAATAAATATAGAGGGGGCAAGCGTATAACTTTTGGGGTGTGTTTGTTGAAACTGTAAATGTAGGCAATCCCAATTGAACCCTTTGAAACCTACGTTTAAAACACAAACCGATGATTTAGAATTGATAAGGTTATTGAGATGTAGTAAGAGGTAACCAAGCTATTTTCGTAATTTAAAGGGGAAATTACTTTTCGGGAGTACATTTTGGTGTTCCGTACAAATGATTAATTCACTCGATCTTTGATAATTGTGCGCGGTGGTAATTGGATGGTTTGTGAATATGCGAATGTTTCGCACACATCCTTACTCACATGTAACGTTGACACATGTGACATTAAACTCGAATTAATCATAGATGAAATATTGGTTTTTGTCGCATATATAATGGTGGATTTTTGTAGTTTCCCTCACCTGCTTGTATTGACAGTATAGGATGGCGGATTATTTGTGAGGCGCGGATATGAAGGGATCAAATTGTGATTTTATGAGTAAATATGCTCTACGGGTTCGTCATAAATCTGTATCGCCTTCTATAGACAGGTCTGCAAATAGTGTCTCCTTATTGATTGGTAGAAATGAATGCTCGTACTTTTACTTTCGGAATTTATAACATTTGATCATGTGACCGGTGAAGTTTAATGCGTTCTCATATATACGCCGAGCGGGTCGTGACGGGCTTCTTATGACGTCTTTATTAATTGGTTCACATCTCATTTCACCCTCGCCCTAGAGCTATTCATATTGGGCAAACGACAGAGCTGCGGCGGCGAGGCTTGTTTAAACAGGCCTATTGCACGCCCCGGTAATTGATTGTCCCCATCAAGCAAACGCATGCACACACCAAGGAAGAGTGATAAACGTCGACCTTTGGCCTCTCCGAGTCCGTATCACACTGCAGAAAAATTTATTATTCCGTGCGGAAGATATATATTGTCGAAAGACAAGTAGCCGTTTTTCAAAGTCTCTTGCTTAAAAATATACCGGCTCCGGCGGCTCCCTGTTATTCCCTCGCTTTTGCCGAAATGCTAGAACCGGAGGTTCGACCAAACGCCACCAACATTAGTAACCTCCACTTCTCCACTAAACCATCATCAAATGAGTTCGGATATACTACGAAAAACCTCGAGAAGTCCTCTGAATTTATATTTTCCTCGAACTGTTACAGATACTATCATTTCGTATTCATCTATGCCTATAAACGTCAATAGCCCAATAATTACCCTACATTTTAAGTTTGACATCGATTAAACTGCCATTCCACTAGCGCAATAAATTTTAATTGCCATGAAAATTTTAAACCCACCTGATTGTAATTATTATTTATTAGTGAGGAACAAGCCAAGCTAATAGTTTTTCATTTGCTGTAACGAATTTTTCTAGCATTCGAGCAAACTGCTGGAAATGTAAATGGATGAATTATTACAGTCAGCAACGCTGATTACATTCGCGTTATCCGAGAGCAAAAGAAATATTTAAAAGTTGTAAGAGATAGTTTTGTCCCCGATGTTATATAAAATTCATGATGATTTCAAATTTCATAAAACACATTTTAGTAAATTTATTAACTTCGGTAAAAATTACCACTAAAACTTACCTTATTTGATCCCGTTTTACAACCACTTCCAATCAAGTTTTTAATTAAAAAAATCACGTGCCTGCAGAAAAGAACCAACTAACTATTGATGCAAATTTTTTGATTAGTAATCTCTTATCAATGTACTTAAATTTCTATAAAATTAAGAAACGTTGGTCATGTTTTTAACAGAACCGTGATCATAATCTTCTAAATTTTGCACCGCCGTTATGGTACATGTTTTTTTTGCCTTAAAACTATGTAGATTAAATATTAATTTGAAAATCATACTATTTCAAGTTATCTTCGTAAAGTGATGCACATGCAAGTTTGTTTACAACTGGTTTTAATCCCTTGTTTAATTTTAAGAAACTGAAGATTCTAGGGATTAGTAATACGTAATACACTGAAAAAATATTGAAAGCTTGTCCATATTTCATATTAGTTGACATTCGTTCATTTTGGTCTTTAGAAATTATCATTTTGTATTGTATTTACATTAATTTAGGTTTGTAAAAACTCCAAAATTCTTGCGAATTTCAGTACAAGCAAACCCAAAATTGAGAAAATTCAAAAACAAATTAAAACATTGTCAGAATTTTGAAATATTCTTGCTGTTGATAGAAATTAATTTTATTTGCAGGAAATTAACTTTGGAAAAATTCTTAACAATTTCGTTAAAATCAAAATTGAGAAAATTAAAAAAGAAATGAAAATTTTGTGATTGTCGTCATTTTTTATGCTTTCAGACTAGAATTTTGAAACATTCTCGCTGTCGACAGAGATCAGTTTTATTTAGAGGAATTTTGAGGAAGTTTGAGAAAATTCCACAATTTTTGATATTTCGTAAAATCAAATTTTCTGATTATCAGCATTTTAGTACAAGTCAGGCTTTTTACCTTTGCAAAAATTAATTTTATTTGCAGAAATTATAAAAAACTTAAATTTGGGAAAATTCCAAAAATCTTGAATTACATTGAAATTAAATCCAAGCTGACGAAAATTCAAAAAGAAATTAGAACCTTGTGGTTGTCACCATGTTTTTATCCTTTCAGGTCAGAATTTTGGTATATCCTGGCAGTTGGCAGAAATTAATTGTATTTGAAGAAATTGCAACAAATTGATAATATCCCAAAACTCTTGGCAATTTCGTTAAATTCAAACACCAAACTGAGAAAATTCAAGAAGAAATTAGTATTGTGAGTTGTCAGCATTTTTTATGCTTTCAGGCCAGAATATTGAAATATTCTTGATGTTGGCAGAAATTAATTTTATTTGCAGGAATTTTAACAAATTTAAGTTTGAAAAACTTCCAGAATTTTTTAAAATTTTGTTACTTAAAATCAAACCCAAAACTGAGAAAATTTAAAGAAAAAACTGATACCTTGTGATTGTTAGCATTTTTTTGTTCTTTCAGGCCAGAATTTTGAAATATTCTTACGTTGGAACAAATTACTTATTTGCAGAAATCACATTAATTGAACTTTGTAAAAATTCCAAATTTATTGAGAATTATTGTAAAGATTCAAATAGAAATTAAAAGTTTGTGATTTGCCACATATTTTTTAACATAGCAAGTCTAAAGTTTGAAATATCTTGCTGTTAGCAAAAGTTATTTGTGGGAATTATAAGAAATTTAGGTTTGAGAAAATTCCAAAATTCTTAACAATTTCGTTTAAATAAAACTCAAAATTCAGAAAATTCTAAAACAAAAACTGAAACTTTGTGATTGTTAGCATTTTTGTCCTTTCAGGGGCAGAATTTTGAAATATTCTCGCCGTTTAAAGAAATAAGTTTTATTTCTTGCATTAGATTAGGTTAGGTTTGATTCCTAGTTTTGTATCTCAAGCGTAAAAAGATACCGATATAATTCAATTTTTTTTTACAAATATGTTTTGGGCAATTTTGGGCATCATTCTTCAATCTTTACATTAAATTTATTAATTCGTCCGTCTATTAAAACTTTACCAAACTAATTTGGTTTAGTTTAGTTTCTTCTTTGCGGTAACCTAATACAAAATTCACATTTTGTACAAGCGAAAAATTATAATTAGAAAGGTTTTCCGTCGGTTATCTTTTAATTAGTATGACCTGCAGTCATGGATTCAACGTGCTAAAGATACTAATTAAGTGGTAAAGGCGATTTATTTCCCGGAGCTGTCTAATGCCATGCTTTAAGAACATCCCTTACGTAGACAAATTAAAAAGGTTGTAACGACATATTAAGAAAGTTAAACGAAGTGGTGCTACATACAAGAGGCGTGTAAATATTCATTCCACGTTTTTTGCCCGAATAACTAAAACAAACACATACGTTGTACGTTCTAACATTCCTAAAGGCAACAAAATTTAGTAACTTAATCTACTTTGTGTGATACACGAATTTATTACGGTTATAAAAATAATTCTGATGTAAGTTTTTGTTTTACTTACTTTTACCTTACCAATTTGAACAATCAATCGATTATTTATGATTAAACTAAGCTAAACAGAGAAATTAGTTGTTTAAAACATTATAATATTGCGGGAAACTAAGTTTCTTTATTAGGTAACTGAATATTGAATGAGTAACACTCGCAGCGTAACATCTAAAATTAGCTGTCCTACAGAATTTAGATACTTATTATAGTCCAAGAGGCGCGAGACAAAATAGTGAACGAAATTTCACAAAATTTCTGAACATAAAATTTGAAAAATCACCAAAAACTATGTGTAAAACCAACCGTCTGGCACTCGTGAGGGACAGCCCAAACTCGGGGGCGGCGAGCAAAAATGTGAAATTTTACGAATTAGTGAACAAAAGTTACATGAATGATTTTCATACTATTAGACAGTGTTTTCTTCATGCTTTCAAAATGTAAGTTGCCAGACGATTTTCTGGGCAGCCTAATAGCCGCCAGACGCCCTCAAAGGCTGATTAAAATAATGATTTACTAAACATAAGTTATGAAAATGAATCAAAATATTCCTCGCTTCATATAGTATATGAAAAAAATATGACAGACGGTTTTCACAATAGCCGTAAGTCTAACATTCGATTTCGAAGATCTAGGCAATTGATGTGCCGCGAGAAGAACAGAGCGTAAGGGCGGCGGTGTGAAAAAAGTGGAACAAGGATACATATACATTTTGCCAATCTAATTACAGTTTTTATTCATAAAAAGAATGTTATTTAACATTAGATAAACATAACTATTAACATTTAGAAAATCTATAGTACTTACTTAATTTTAATGTTATCCTAAAACACCCGAAAAAAAAAATCTTAATGGAAGCCTTTATAGGTCGGTATCGCTAGATTCATCGTCACTGGACAAATAAAATGTATTATTATCGTCAGTGGCATTATTTTCTATATTTACAGGGATAATGTCTTCAATGCAATTTGGTAACTGTGGACCCTCAAACCATTTAATACTATATTTATCTTTTACTAAATTCCATCAATTAGTTAATGGTGCATAAAAGCTAGGACATTTATTGGTAGCATTGCGCCAAGTCGCGGCAATTTGATTGCATCTTTTGACTTTTTGTAACAGCGCTGCTTTGCAAGGTGGAAACTGAGCAGAGTTCAAATTTTTTTCTACCGCCAAGGGGTTTTCATTTGATTTTGTTTTATAGACGTCCGTAAATATGTATTTAAAATCTGGCGGTATCGACCGATTTGCATTTTTGTTTGTCGTAGAGAGCACAAGTGAACTCTTCCAAAATATCGATAGTAGAATTCTCCACATCTTCCGAGGCACCCAACCTACTAAACGCATCGCAAAATTTATCATTACCTTTCAATACATTAAAAGGTCTAACTTTGCCTTTACCATGAAACGCGCAATCGTAGTCGCATCCTGTAAATGCATGAAATGCTGGTAAAGCAGTGCAAATTTTCTCGTCCAGGGTGGTAAAAATTTCTCGAATATTTATAAATCGTCTAGTATTGTTGGAAATAAAACCAGTCTCCATCCATACTTGCACACTTTTATCAATTTTGTTCAAATTTCCCAATGCAATTACGACTATGTCAGTGTCAGACGCCCTTATTACAACTTGACTGTTAGGTTTCACTTTTATATAAGTGATAAATAATTCTTGAATCCGCTTCATGATGATCACAAATGTAATTACTTTCTTCAGTTTTCACAACTCTGCCGTTTTCAGAAACAAACTTGTAGCACTTGTCTTCATTTGTAACAAAAAGTTGGCGATTTTTTAACAGCTCAAAGTAAGTATCGTTGACCCAAGAATTATGCAAATATGAGATCAAGGATTTTTTAAAACTGTCATTCCGAAGAGCTTTTACCCAATTTCTTGGCCGTTTTTGATTTGGACCTGACATCTCATATACATCAATCTTTTCACTATCATCCGTTCCGCGGCGATCGTGTTCAATGTCTTTTATAGATGCATTCACTTGTCTATCAAATATTAAATGAATTTCCAGGCCTTTATGACCTAAAACTTTGTATAGAATGTGTTGTGAAAGACCATCTAAAGTCTGAGGAGGATTTTTCAATGCGTGCAAAAAGAAAAATCCATCTATTAGTATAACATCCACATTTTCGGCGGGAGGAATAGATTATTTGTTTTTATCATCTTCGCAAACGGTAGGCCACATTTTTGAGTTCCATTTCACGAGAAGAATCGCCCGCCATCAAAGCCAGCGCAACTTTCGAATGCTGCATATCTTTACAGTATAGGTTTTTCTTCGTCCAACAATCGACGATTTTATTTCAGGAAATTTTTTCAGTATCTTTTTTAGTAGGAAAAAATGAGTATCATCATCCGACGTGCTATTTCTAGCTTCACTCAGAATTTGAGAATAATAAGACCGTATAACTTGCAGGTACATTACTTTTTGTTGATTTATTATTTCATTTTCTATGAATAAGCATAACTGATCAAACGATTGCTTGTGAATTTGCCTTTCTCCTTTTAGGTAAATGTCGTTACTCTTTTCATCAGTTTTTTGACTTTGTTTTATTTTCTTTTCAGCTAACTTTTGGTAATCAACTCTACACCTAGCATGGTAATACACCTCTTTGGCAATAAGATCTGTCTCAAGAATTTTAGCATTAATTCTATCGTCTTTCAAAATACTGACATATTTTTTCATATTTATTTGAAAATTGAAAGTGGCAACTCGAATTAAACCCCTTTTTTGGAGTTTACGTTGCAAATATTTCTTTTCACAGAATATACACACTCTTTGAAAAATCACGTTATCTTTTATTGGAAGCTTACTATTCTTTCGAGTAGCTATTGATCTTTGACTTTGATTTGGTGTATCTGCGATTTTTTCAATATTTTCCAGATCATTCTGGTTTGCAGATTTTTCCATGAGCTTATTTTTGTCAATTGCAGAAAACTGACGAAAGCATTTGCTGTGGTATCCATCTCTCTCATTGACCTCATCTGGGAGAATAAAATGTCCATATTGAAAATTATGCAAGGCCCTAGCATTCTTGATATTTTTGCAATTTTCTAAAATTTTCATTGAGAAAACTTCGAGTCCTCTAGCGTCACTTTCAGACACAGATTTATCAAGATGTATTACGCATCTCTTAAGAGGTGTATCGTCCGCCTAATTTTTTAGGAAAAAAGAATTCTCATCAGCTGGGGTAATTATATGCTACACAATCTTACCATACTTTATCGGATGGTTAAACTTACAATATAGGTATTATTCACTGAAAATTAAATTGAGTTCACTTCACTACCTCTACGATTATTTGTTAATAAAGCACTATAAGAGTAAAAAACAGCCTGTGCGCTCGATAACGATTTTGCTCTAAATGAACATTTTGTCTGGAAGCTAAAATAGCATTAAATCTGAGAATGTTTTTTATTGACTAAATTCTAAAGCGCCAAGTTACAAGCGATAATTTTGTTAATTTAATACATTATTACATACCTACTTGGAACTTACAAGATTCCCGCTTTTATTTTATTATGATACCGGGAATCTGAAAAATAGCACCGTTCCCGAAAAAGAAAAGCGGTAATCCAGGGCCAATAACTTTACCTGCCACCACTGATAAAATTAATGGTCTCAAATTGTCCCTTTCAAATATGAATATGGTGTTAAAAGCGTGAAGTTAGTTATTTTTTGTTATTACATTATTAATACATATTTTATACTTATACATTACAATCAATGTGCCTTTTTTGTTAGTTAACGCTAATACATTACCCACGGGGCGTGAGTAATAACAATGGCTCAAACATCACTACTTTCGACGACTCGAAGTGTAGGTGTCCTTGTTCCGCTTCTTTCACATCGACTCGCTGTCGCTCTGTTCCACTCGTGATGCATTAGCAGTGAAAATTTTGAAGTCGTCTGTTGGACTTATGGCTATTGTTAAAACCGTCTGTCATGTTTTTTTCATAAATTGCATGAAACGGACATCCTTTTGATATATAATTTATTTTTGTAACTTATGTTTAGTAAATGATAATTATGTATGACCTTTGAGGGCGTCTGGCGGCCATTACGCTACCTTGAAAATCGTCTGTCAGCCTATATTTTGAAACTTTTATTGAAAGTCTATCCAATGGTATGAAAATTATTCATGTAACTTTTGTTCACTAATTCGTAAAATTTCACATTTTTGCTCGCCGCCCCCGAGTTTGGGCTGTCCCTCACGAGTGCCAGACGGTTGGTTTTACACATAGTTTTTGGTGACTTTTCAAATTTTATGTTCAGAAATTTTGTGAAATTTCGTTCACTATTTTGTCTCGCGCCTCTTGGACTATTATTGCCGTTTAAGCGGGTATGCTTGTTAGGAATTAAAATCGCGACATGACACACCGAAGGTGTGACTATATCAACGTAATTTGGGTAATTGTCTCTTTTAACTAACCATTAAACCTGTCAGCTCTCGAACGCCTAACCTAAGAGTTCGACCACTGATGCTTTTACATACGTCTGGTTTCACCGAACTAAAAGCTTTTTTCTCGCCACTAATTTGAGTTAAAAATACACTTTACTTTTTCATCCCCTGTTAATGCATTTCCTTAATTACCGCCAGTTTAAATTTTTAGATTTATGTAAAACCGAAACCTTATGACTTAAGTAAGAGGGTAATGGAGGGAGCAACTACGACTCATTAATTTTGCCGCCCATGAAATTTTCGTTACACGTTTTTGCGTGTTGACAATTAATGAAGCGAATGAGGAGGTCATTTTTTATCGATAAAAGGGGCTTGTTAAATATATACAAATGAATTTTAATCAGTGGCAATGATTCGAATTCGACGAGCAGCATCGTTTTTTTTTTTCTGTAACTAACAAATGACAAGTAGGACTCCCCAGTTTTCGCAAATACGATTTATAAAAATTTTTAATTTTGTCAACCTCTTGACACGAGTTTATTTTTGGCATTTCGTTGCTTCCGAATAAATCTTCGTCACATAAATATTCAAACAGCATCCTCAAGTTACATTCACCGGGTTTCACCACCAATGAATAGCGATAAACTGAAAATCTTCCAAAGTTTGTAGAAACTGAGACACTCGATGAAGTTAAAAGAAATCTATTACTTATTGGGGGCTTTCCTATTTTGGAAATTTACCACATTATTTATTGAATGTCCTGTGGACTGAAGAAAAATTTGGAAATTGTTGGGTGAATTGTTTGAGGGTATTGTTGTTACGTTTTCCGCTGCAAATGCCTTTTTCAGATAAAAATGTCGAAAAATTTATGTTGTCTTTTGTAATATTAATGTTGCTCTATAGAAAAGGTAGGAAAAAGAAAAAAGGGAATATGTAATTAGTTCCAAAACAAGGATGTTATGAAAAGTGAATAAATGGTCCGATTTTCAGTTTGCTTTTAAACCAACATATGGAAAACTTCTGACTCGGAATTCGGGCGACATGGGTTTGGGGTAACGGATATATACAATTATATTTCTAGGGTTTAAATGGAGGTGTGGGCGTATCAGAATCCGGATCTTAAAAAATGAACCGTCCACTTGAAGTTGGGCAATTCAGGAACGGCACTGGCCATACAAAAAGCTGTGATGGATGTCAGCACAATCTAGCGCGGCGAGCGCAATGTGATCGTCGCTTTAATCACAGCTGTCGCGCGTAACGAGCGCCGGTGGTCGCCATCTCCTTGTGTAAACGCCGCCGTCGAGCCGCCGCCCTGAGACGTCACTGCCACATGTATGCGCGATTCCGCAGCTTCCCGGATGATGCTACCCTGAAATGCCATTGTTCACAGTCTAATTACTCGAGTTCTGCTAAAATACGAGCACATAAATACTTGAGAATGTTGAGCAGGACCGCCGATTTCTGAGGTTAGCCATTACTAGGCTAACGCGTCAATTCTGCCGAGAATTCCGGCACAAAATATGTAAATTAAGATTTGTTTTTAGCGTAGCAAATAACTTACGTTGACAGAACGAAGATTTTCCGACAGTCGTGCCACGAATACAAATATCCAGGTATTTTTAAATCTTGCGCTTTGGAGCTAGTTGCGTTGTCGTTTTGCAAATGGATCTTTTTGTGTTTGTTAAGTTTGAAATAATTTCACCCCGAGCTATTTACTCCGGATAGATTAGCTTTGTGACCTTCCTAATCGTTTAGGCTACTTTTGTTTATTTTCACTTCGGACGTTTATGAAGCGGCTTCAGATTTTGGAGAACACAAATGCTTGTTTAGTAGCAAGTAAACACAGATTTAATTAAAATATAGATTAACTAGATGTTGTATGAACTCAAATTAAGAGATAAAATGCGGTTTACAAATGAGATTACTCAGCAAAGATATGAAATATTCCAAATTCGTGCATTAGATTTCTACAGCGATAAAAAGGAATCACGGGGAAACAATTCATTCTGGACTTTATTTATCCTTGAACTAAGAGAACCGACTTTAATTTTAACCACCTTTTAGTTGCAAATAATTGAACAGCATTTAATCCGCTAACTGTTCTACATAATTTCTGCTACTACAAATCAAAGATTCTACGATTGCACAAATATTACAATAGATACGAAATATATTCCGATATTCCTTTGCGCGGTAGCCGTTTATACAGGGTGTTCCAGCATGAGTGAGACAGCGCCATGGCGTAGTTATATCATCATCATCATCATTAAAACAAAAGCTAAATAGTACCAACAAAGCAAACTACTTCGTTAATCCAAATAGTGTCCTTAATAAGGATAATGACACAGAAAGAAAGAAAATATTTCTTACAGGTTTTTCTCTTTTCCACAATGTGAATTATGCATATTTTACACAAAGAAAGCATTGCATAATTATAGAAAACGTAAAATCTACATTAATAGTTTCAGTTATTATACAAGCTATTACAGAATATACTCGTATTATAACGTGTGTCTATAAACTGTCGACATCTCAGTTGCTTTGAAAAACAAATTAGAAGTCTTAGATTAAATCATAGACAATGACATTTTGGAAATCTTGGCATTTGGTTTTGTGTTCTGAATCTAATTACGAAATATGTTTCTGAAATCATAACCTACTGGGATGTTGACAGTTGATAAACACCCGTTATAAAAGTTATATAGGAAAATTATATTGGGAAAAATTAAAGGATTTTCTGTAAATAAAATTAATTGGAACAACCATGTAGAGAGAGCAGATCAAGAGAGAACGGTAAGAATAGAGAGAGATCTAAGACCTGCAGGAAGAAGAGATGTAGGACACCCTCCAAAGAGATGGGTTGACTCTTGGATGTCCTCATCAGTAGATACAACCACGAAGCGTGAAAGTAACAGGCGAAAGCCTATAAAGAAGACGAAGAAAATTAATTTCTACCAACAGCAAGAACATTTCAAAATTCTGGCCCGAACAAAATGTTGACAATCACAAACTCTTAATTTCTTTTTGATTTTTCGCAATGTTGGGTTTGATTTTAACTAAACCTTAAACATTTTTGAATTTTTACAAGCCCAAATTAATATAATTTTTGTAAAATAAATTAATTTCTGCTAACAGCGAGAATACTCCAAAATTTTGGCCAGAAAGAAAAAAATGCTCAGAATTATAGTTTTAATTTTTTTTAATTATCTCAGTTTGGGGTTTTATGTTACCCTTTATTTGGCACAACCAGAAATAAACGTTACAAAAATGCAAACAACTTAAAATATTG
The DNA here is from genome assembly GCA_963082815.1 of Melanotus villosus. Classification (NCBI taxonomy): domain Eukaryota; kingdom Metazoa; phylum Arthropoda; class Insecta; order Coleoptera; family Elateridae; genus Melanotus; species Melanotus villosus. The sequence continues at coordinate 35,750,994 of OY720427.1, read as the reverse complement.
GTAAAAGTGATCCCCTAGAAGAATTTTGATCAAAATAATTTTTTTTTCTTATAATATTTTCAAAAACAGTCTCGTCTAGGCACAAAACACAGCACTAAATTGCATTTTTGACTATGTGTTGCCGAATAACAATTTTTACAGTGACGACAATGTCCTTTAGCTCCATACACTGGCCAGTGTCTATATTCATCGTACCTTACATCTTGAACTGGTACAGGAATAACGGCTTTCTTTTTGTCAGATACCAGATCCGCAGCAGAAGGTCTACCTCTCTTGGTTTTATTTTGACCTATTAGAGCCTCCGATATTATAGTACGAAATACCTTTAGAGCGGACTTTATTTTTCCGCTTTCCCTCCGGTACACCAACCAAGCATTTGTAACATGTACCAGTACATTGGACAGAATAAATAAGGTTTGTTTGCTGTACTATCAAGGCAATTAATACTTTTGTAAAAAAATGCTGGAAGTAGGTATGTTAGTGGAGTAACTTCATCTATATCATTTTCTTCAAAATTTATTTCATTTTCGTCAACAGCCTAAGTAGGAGTATCTTGTTTTTTTTATTTAGAAGCTTGAAGATTGATTTGTTGTCGTAGTAGTTTAGTAGGTAAACCTTCTTCATTATCCCAGTCTCCATCAGAATCATCAGGATGGTAATCAAATGGAATAGCAGGAATAAGCTTGTCCTTTTCTACGCTACACAAATTTCTTCCTGACACATCATTTTCAAAATCTTTATAAAAACCGCCCTCACTGTCTGATACATCTGATATGTCAGCATGAGACAAATTGCCGTGCTGTGGTGGTAACAACACCAATTGTTTTTTAGTTTTTCCATAAAACGTGTTAACATCCACTTCGTTAATAATGGCACAGTTGCTTGTACGCAACACTGACTTTGTAGTATCCAATCTAAAGGATAAAGTAATGCAATTGGTTTTACTAGTTACAGACTATTTTTTGACGTATTTACCTTCGCCAAAATTTCAAAAACTATCACAAACAAGCACTTTTTAAGAAAATAAACAATAAAAAGCTTGAACCAGATGCACATAACCTAAAACACCAGTACTAGCAGCAACACAAAATCGTACTTTTTCGACAAATTCTCAATGTACGTCACAAATGATGTTGCCTGAAAGCATCATCGCCCACTCAGACCAAGACTTCTCGTAAGAGTCTATAAAAAACCATGTTGCTTGTAAGCAACATTGCCAATTAAAGGGTTTTAACGTAATTGTCAAGAATTTTGCAATTAAGTTCGCTTTGAATTTTTTCAATTTTGGGTTTGATTTTGACGAATTTACCAAGAATTTTTGAATTTTCTCAACCTTAAATTTATTATACTTCCTGCAAATAATGTTAATTTCTGCCAGCAGGGAAAATTTCAAAATTTTTACCTGAAAAGTTCAAAACTTTTAATTTCTTTTTGAATTTTCTCAATTTTGGAAAATTTTCAAGGGTTTTGACATTTTTACAAACCTAAATTGGTGTAATTTCTGTAAATAAAATTAATTTCTACCAGCAGCAAAAATATTTCAAAATTCTGGCCTAAAAGGATAAAAACAATGCTGACAATCGCAAAGTTTTAATTTTGAATTCTCCCAGTTTGGGGTTTGATTGTAACGAAATTATCAAGAATTTTGTATTTTTTCAAATTTAACTTTGTTATAATTCCTATAATCAAAATCAATCTCTACCAAAGCCAGAATATTTCAAAATCTAGACCTACAAAGCTGACACAAAAGTACTGATAATCACAAGATTTTAATTTCTTTTTGAATTTTCTCAATTTTGGGTTTAATTTTAAAAAAAATTGTCAAATTTAAATTGCCAGAATATTTCAAAAATTTTGCCTGAAAATTAAAAAAAGAATCAGAAAGTTTCACTTTTTTTTTAATCTTTACAATTTTGGTTGTGATTTTAAGGAAATTCCTAAGAATTTTGGAGTTTTCTCAAACTAACATTTTGTTGCAATTCCTGTAAGTAATATTATTTTCTGCCAACTGCCAACTATTTTAAAATTTTGACCCGAAGGGTTACAATCCCGACATCCACAAAGTACTAATTTCTTTTTAAATTTTCTCAGGTTGGAGTATGATTTTAACAAATTGCCAAGATTTTTGAAATTTCTTCAAACTTAAATTTGTTATAATTCCTGCAAAGAAATGTAATTCTTGCTAATAGCGAAAATACTTCGAAATTCTGGTCTTAATGGAGTAAAAAGTGCTGACTACAACGCTTTAATTTCTCTTTGAATTTTCTCAATTTTGGGTTTGATTGTAATGTACCTAACCGTCAAGAATTTTGGAATATTTTAAAACTTAAATTTGTAATAATTCTCGCAAATAAAATTAATTTTTGCAAAGGGAGAGCCTGAAAAATTAAAAAGTTCTAATTTATTTTCTTTTTGAATTTAACGAAATATCAGGAATTCTGGAATTTTTTCAAACTTAAATCTACTGTTCTTTTGTTTTAAATCAAATAAATTTCTACCAACAGCAAAAATATTTCAAAATCCTGGTCTGAAATGACAAAAATGTGCTGACAATCACAAAATTTTAATTTCTTTTTGAATTGCGTTTCACTTTCTTTTTGAATCTTTATAATTTTGGTTTTGATTCTCAAGAATTTTGGAGTTTTCTCAGACTTAAATTTGTTATACAAATAAAATTAATTTCAGGCAACAGCAAGAATCTTTCCAAATTCTGGCTTCGAAAGTTTTAAAAAAACTACCAAGATTTAATTTCCTTTTGGATTTTCTCAGCTTTGGATTTAATTAATGAAATTGTCAAGAATTTTGGATTTTTTACAAACCTAATTTAACCCAATTTCCGCTAAGAAAAATTATTTCTGCCAACAGCGAAATTATTTCAAAATTCTAGACTAAAAAATTTAAAAAAATGCTGACAATCACAAAGTTATATTCTCAGTTTGGGGATGGGTTTTAACGAAATTGTCAAAAACTTTGGAATATTCTCACACCTAACTTTGTTACAATTCCAGTAAATAAAATTAGTTTCTGCCAACAGCAAGAATATTTCAAAATTCTGGTCCGATGATATAAGAAAAATGCTTACAATCAGAAAGTTTTAATTTCTTTTTCAAACTTTTCAGTTTTCGGTTTGATTTTAGCGAAATTGTTAAGAATTCTGTAATTTATGCAAACATAAATTTGTTACAATTGCTGTAAGTAAAATTAATTTATGCCAACAGCAAGAATATTTTAAAATTCTGACCTAAAAATGTTGTCAATTACTATCATTTTCAAGTACAATTTCTTAAAATTTTCAAAGCAACTTTTCTCATTTTATCTCACAAGATAGATTAAATTATTTCATACTGTTAAAAAAAAACGAGACTAATACTGCTGCCAGTTTTCCCGGAAGTTATATCAAATTCATTTCTTAATAAGTAATTCAGATTCTTTTTACTGTCTTCAACGTTTATTTGTTACTTTTGAAACTCGCATAATAACCGAGTTATGATATTTCCTCATTCGTTCTGGGAAAACACAAAAAGGCGTAGAAAAACTATAGTGGGAGGTTTCCGAAGACAAATTTCTCTACTTATTCTTCGATTATGTCTTTAGTTAATTTCAAGCCGAAACTTAATCAAAATTGCATCTGTCAATTTAGAGAGAAAATATCACAATACATACAGCTGTTATTATCGTTCTGATTTTGCTTTTGCTCCTTTATGGTTTTCGTGTTTTTTTCTGGTAAACTTCTTTTATACTAAAACAGTCCAATTGTAGTGGTATTAACAATATAATACGTAATTATCAACACTGTCTAGTTAATTTCATGCAATTTCCCAATTTGTGTTAGGCACAAACAACGCTATGGTGCGACTGTGATAGAAATAACAATGTCGGTACTATTTTCCGGAAAACCGGATACGAGAAGCAATTATGGCACGGAAATGTTAACTAGACAACACGAAATCTAATTATTGATTGTCGGTTAACGTTGTTATACTACAGTAATGAAATTCTAAATAAATTAAAGCTCATTGAACAATTTTCTGTTGTAAATAAGCACCTTTTAAAATTAAATAAATCATAATTTATAAATAACAGAAATTAACTTAAATTCATAACCTGAAATGAAAATTTGGCGATTCACTAACAACAGCATAACAAAGCGTATAACGAAGTGTGCATTAAATTAATTTAATTTTTTTAAATTAAATAAATTATAATTTATAAAGAACAGAAATTAGTTTAAGTTTTCCTAGTTTAGGAAATTTAATGATAATAAAAATAATCACGAAACATGTGTTTAATTAATTCAAAACTATTTACATAAGTTGGTTGGTTTTTGAAAACGTGTAAAGTAATAATAAATAACTTTATTGCAGTGCACACATAGTAAATTTTCACAAATAGTTCCACTACCAATTCCATACAAACGATATAAATAGAAGAAAATAATGTAAAAAACTAAAAATCGCCACACGTCGATCAGTCTGTAAATCAATTTTTCAGTAAATGAAAAACCGCATTCAAATAACGTTCATGAGTATGGAATTGCGAGAGTGTTCTGTTTTTAATTTTCCAGTTGTGATTTGATTACGCAACATTTCTGTAATTATATTACCTGGTTTATTAGCATAAAACATTGTTTATTCCAAAAATGGATAAGTGTAATTCGAAAATAATTAATAATATTTCAGCGGCCTTAATTTAGTCCGTGTTTCGTGACCTAAAAACTAACACTTAATTGTAGACCAAACATTGTTCAACGCTGTATAAGTGCAGTTCGTTAGAAACAATTAGTAATTAATACTAATAACCGGAAATCGTTTTCGTTAATTGGTAAAAAAACGGCGAAAGAGGATTTGTATGCAAATTTTATGATTTGTAATTGCCATACAATTTACAGTCCATATTTAGACGATAATAACTTCCAACGGTCTAAAAATTTTCCACCGACATTATTAAAACTAAAAGAGGAAAAATTACACGGCGTAGTGCATAATTTATTTCAAGATAACATTTAAACAGGAAAACGAGTTGGATAGGTTTGGAATGCTTAATTTGGGATGAATTTTTAACTGTCAGACTCGTCACTTGATTCTTTTTGGACCATGGGTATGTTTTCCATATTCTCGAGGGATTGGGATACAATTTCCGTGCCGAAATTAATTGACGCTTAATTTGAAATCTCACTTTGTTGGGGGATATATCAAACTAGTAGGTACCTGAAATTGAAGTAATTAAACTTCATTATTGCAACTGAGTAATTCGGCAGTCAAAATCAAAATTTTCTCGAGGGATTGGGAAACAATTTCCGTTGCGAAATTAATTGACGCTTAATTTGAAATCTCACTTTGTTGATGAATATATCAAACTAGTACTGAAGTTTTAAACTTCATTTTGCAATTGAGTAATTCGGCAGTCAAAATCAAAATTTGAGCATTTGTAACAATTTTAATTGTAAAGGGAATATTAAGTTATTTAAATTTTTTAATAAGGTTAGAAAATTAGGTTACAGTAATTAAAGGAAAAACGTGAACTTAGTCGCTAATACGGTGTAGTTAGTTTTTATAAAAGGAAATTTCCTAATTCAGACCTTTCTGTAAATTGCCTTCTTCTCCCTAAAACTTGAGTTTATAGCTTTTTATGACCACTTCTATAAAAAGGGCTCTTATTAAATATTAATATTACTTCATAAACTGAACTTCTTAACTTTTATAAGCCCATTTATTGAATACCCCGATTTTCGAGTTAATCTTTTCATTTAATTTATTTTAATTTTGGTTTACATATAAATCGGTGTTCGCATTTGAAGCTTTGCTTCATGTAATTATTTAAAACCTTCTTCTCATGTTTAAATTTTATAGAAGGGCATATTTCCTTGTTCAACATAATCATCAATTAATGAAAACATTATTGTTACCAACAGCAAGGTAAGAGTAATTTAACTAACGCTTGTTTGCAAAACTGCATTATTGTGTTACAAAGTTTTGACGGAACGACTAATAATTGAATTTTCTATTATCTATTTAACGTGTATACTTGCAAATGCAGTTCGTAACTAGTTCTGATTCACATTTTTAATTGCAATTGTAACACCGCAAATTTCAAAATAAATTAAAGGAATAAAACTAATCAACCACGAACAACCCTCTTTTCTTAATCGACTCATTCCGTATGTAAAGCATCTTTAATAAATAAAAATTACAATGCAGCAGTTTATTGCATCTCGTTAGTAAAGTACAGTTTTATTTTTCTTTTTGCAATATTTTCCACAAATTAAAACGTAAATATTTGAAATATGCTGTACTTGTTCGCTAACTCAGCGTAAATAATTACAAAGATTTTTATGGATGGTGCTTAATTTTAAAGGGTAGTTAACCTAAATTCGAGATCTTAGTCGTAATTTTTATCCCAGCAGGAATATTTCACAGTTTAAAGTCCCATCTTGTAAGGAATAAAAATATGTTGTTTTAGAAACAAAATAAATTAGGGTTGCAATAAACTTAACGGTTTCTTGAATAAAATTTAGGCCACTTTCTCTCTGCTTTATGTTCAGATTATTGTTTGGGCGATAATATTATTAAATGGCGGAACATTCCATTGATAAATTCGCTGTTTAAAAGTGTATAAAATATTAGTTTCATTCCTGACACCACCAAAGAAATAATAACGAATAAAACCTGTAAATTATTTATCGCTTAATTTTCGCCATGTCAATGCGACAATCGAAATATTTTTTATAATTTTCGGTACCAGAAATAAACAGAATCTGGAAATATGAGTATCAACTCAAAGGATCGTTTCACAAAAGTGTTAGAAGCAAAGCCCTGTGAAGGATTCAAAGCATTATTCAGTGTCCACTTGGCGTTCAATGTGAATCGTAAGCCATTCTAGTGTCCTGATTTCGAACTGAACAGAATAAAAGCAGATTCTTTAGTTTTTGACTAAGGTAATTTATATCGGTCGGCGAGCTTTATTTTTCGAAGCTTAGCCGTCTAAATATTAAAAGTTTCGCATTTGATTATGTAACAAAACAGTATACTTTCCTCTTCTCAAACACGCGTATGCAAATTAGACGCAATTCCGCACAGGTTGTGCATACAGATTAAACCTTTTAAGTTTATTTCTACTAGAAACAAGAAACTTTATTTCAAGGTGTACTCCGGGGCGTATATCGGCATATGGATGGGGCATAAGGGGTGCTAAAAGGCCTAAAACCTTTGAAACGGCTTTAACCCCTGCTAGATAGCATTGTGTCTACCCTAAGCCTCGCTCTAAAGCACTTTAACGTTTCTGCAAGTGCCTTGCAGACGATTTTAGACGTTTGTTAGTGTTTTGTGACGTTTTTCACATTTACAAAAGTATTTTTATGATTTTTTACAACGTTTATTTTTGCGTATTTAAACCCTTTGATCTATAATCGTAAGTAAAAGCTTTAATCCCTGATATTTAGAAAACTATGAACATTTTTCTTAATACCGTGAAATCGGTAAAAGCTCACGTGCATTTTATAATTACAACGTTGCTCTAGTAATTATAGAGGTATTAAAGCAATGCAATTATACACACTGTAATATTATTAAACAAGATTTTAATGTTCGCATGGATTTTTGTTTGAAAAAAGTATGTTTAAATTAGAGTTCGCGAAAGGAATAAATTAAAAAGCTGTAATAAGTCCCATGCAATTACCGCAGTTCGGAATTTAGAAGGATTTTTAATTAAAAACCTATATAAAGACTGCAGTACATCAGTACATGAAGGCTTGCCTGTTAATTTCTAAAAATTTCATAACGTACAAATGGAATTTAGCAAATCAGATAAGTTAAAAAAACCTAACGTAAAGTATTTATTATTTATCTATGTTGTATTAATTTAATCATTTAACGTCCTTTTAGCGCCTAAATTTTTAACTCTAATAATTCAACATAAAAATAGCTTTAGAATCTTGAAGAGAAATTTTAAATTAATTTACAGAGCAGCAGGGCTAATTAACGGCTTTAATTTTTGGTATGATATACGACGAACCTTTTACAAGAAAGTACCCGGTTGTTTTTATTCTTACATTCTAAAATTCATAAGACTGATGAGCTTCCAACAAACTATTAATTTGCTTCTATTAAATTACACTAACGAATGTTGAATTATCGCCTTGGTGTTAAATAATAGTTTTTCTCACGTTGTTCGCCCCACGGATATTTAGTCGTTTAAACTCACCAATAACAAACTAGGTAATTTAAAGTTTCAGTTCCCTTTGTGTTTAACCTTCTTAAAACAAAACCACTGCTTTAGAAAGTTCTCAGTATAAAAGACAAGGCCTTTATACATGGATTATAATGTTTCGAGTTGAATATTGAAATATAATATAGACAACTTGTTTGATGTGTTCATGAAAGAATTATTGTGGTAACTTTGAGAAGTTACCGAGAAGACTAATTAAGGTTAAAGTTTACGAATGTATAATTATTCTTTATCCAAATACTTCAAAAGCAGAAAAATCTGAGAATTAAAAATTTAACTTCAAAGGGAAAAGTTTTGGGCAACGCGCTTTAGTTTGTTTATATAACACTTTCCCGAGAAAAATCTTGGCACTTTGTCATGGCTTTAGAACATTTTTAAGGATTATGTCATACACTTTCGGGGTACTTTCGAAATTATAACTTTTAGGTGCACTAAAACCACCAACACGTTTTATTTCTTTGAAATAGTTTTCTGCAAGAAATGTTTTGGTTTTGCCTATTTTGCTGCAGTAAGATGTTAAAAATTAGGCTCGCATTTATGTAATTTTTGAGGAATGCAATCGCTGTAAGTTAATTTAAAGGGAAAATTGCATTTTTTGATATACAATGGCAAAGAAATCCTGGGGCTTCAAATTCTGGAATTCTCTTGACTTTTTCCAATTATGGAGTTTCCGTCCTCAAAAGTGACAGTTTACGAAGCTAAATGTATAAACCTCCACAGAAAAGCAAAAAAGCGAGAAAGAATAGCACAAATCTTTAGTGTAAAAGCGGCCTTAGGCTTAACGAGTTATCTACAAACTTGGATAAAACGGTTTTCCAATGAAATTCAACGCCGTATCTACTTCACTGTATTTAGTATCAATATAATTAATTTTAATATTACATTACAAATTGAAGTTCGGAGGTTATTCCTAAATTAAGTTCGTATATGCAAATTCCATTTGTATCGGTCTAATTCGTTATAGTTGCAGTAATGCTGCAGTCAGGCCTTCATAAATATACCTGAAACGAAGGTAAATATATTTGCTCGTTTCCTTTAGAGTGCAGTAGCACATCTATATTCAGTCAATTTATTGAAGCAGACGGTTTGTATTTTAAAGCTCTCCCATTGCGATTGCCCAACGGAAATCAAAGCCGAATAGCAAACTCGGGAAGATGAATATACAAGACTTTTACAGAGGCCGCCGTTTCGTCTTATAATATATAGGATGTGTTTTCGTCTTTGCTTTTTCCTTGACTCCGCTTTACCGCAATCAAAATAGTACAAATTCTGGATAGGACGTTTATACGTAGGTAATTAATTTTTCACTTCAAACATGCATACGAAACCCCTCATCGAAACTTGAGGAGTCAACAAACTTATCTAAATAAGGGGTTTCAACTTACCTGAATAATGACATATTCGTGTACTCGTTAGAGTTTCATTAGTTGGATGTTTAAAGAAGTAGCTTTTATCTTAGTGCACATATCGTGTTTATGACACCATTTTGGAGTTCATTATTTTATGTTAGACTTCAGCGGCAACATTTGCTCTTACGATTATTGTTACAGATTCTCAGATAGAGAAGAGATCTGCATATTAATCCCTATGGTGATGTTATTTCGCTAGTAGTTCCTTTATTTACACCATTTAAAATTTCCATTCGTAGTACTTTTTTACAATCTAAATTCCTGTGAACCTAATTTTACGAAATTAATTTAAAGTATAAAAGGGATTTTTATAGCAGCAGGACGAATTTATTAAAGATTTTGCTTACAGATTAGGTCCTTACAGTCTTATTTATAGTAATTCCTGAAATTTATTAACAAATGATGTTAATCTCCTGTTTTATTAATTAAAACGTCTTGGAAAACACTTTTATTACAAATTAAGATATTACAAATATCGGGCTCTAGATTGAAGGTGTTGTAACTTATCCTTTAAGCTGATTTTCATTGCCCATAAAAGCTGGCTAATTTATTACGACATCTAAAATTCGTCGTACCTGTCGTTAAACTGTAATAGTTCAGTTACCGTATTACCTTTACAATAGATAAACTTCTCTCATAACTTTAGGTACTTCCTTTAAAGATAATAAATAATGATTTTGTACGACATGTATCCCAATTACTTAAAAATAAAGCTTACTGTATTTGGAAGATTTTCATGTAGGCCCAATTTTCTGCTGCCCTTCAACTTGAACATTTAATAAATGAAAGTAAATTTAAGCCAACTGTGATGGGTAGAACGAAGCTTATGCAATACTCCAGACTTATTAGTAAACATCTTCTCTGCCTTTTTAATATCCTTATTAACAACCAGAAATCCAATATTAAAAAATTAAATTTACAAACAGTCTAAATTTCCTACATTTTTCGAGTTCAGTCTACATTTCCTGATTATTGAATCACAAGGGAATGTAAAATGTGCTCCTCATTCATTGCTGTATGTTACCGATACTGAGTGAACTATTACTTACGGATGAGCATTGAAAGGAAAAAATTAAATTATATTTTCCTGCAAGTGAATATGTCAAATTGGAAACGATATATATTGAATTCGTCGTGTCTTCCTGAATGCAGCGAAAATCTATAAACATCTACTTTAATCCTATTTCAACCTACAGATTTTCGGTTGAGCTTTTGAAATAAAAAATGCGAACGCTTCTCTTGTAACACATTCGTAAAAAATATCAAAATCGTGCTGAATTTAATTAAATTAAGTTGAGATCTTTGACCCTGCATGCCTAGATTTCTCGACCAGTAAATACGAAAATTACTTTGATTAAGTGTATTTAAACACTGATATTAATGGGCTTAAATTAACAGACGCCAGTTTACTCGAAGAAGGCTTAATTTTTCTGAAATTTTTGGCAACTTAAACAGGTTGATTGCTGTGAATTCAGTTTGTGGCTGTGTATCAACAGAAAACAATCCTTTTGTAATTTATGTCCTGCCAAGAAAAAATGCGACTAGCTGAAAAACCGAATTATTTTTATTAAAATTACTTCAAATACAGTTCATTAAAATTAGGAAACTGCTGCAAAATCTATCTACAGTCTCCTTTCATTAGTGGGTGTTAATTATTAGTTAGTTTCATTAAAGTCAGAAGTAATGATGGCAAAGAATTTCAAAAACTGCCTTAGAAATGGAGAATCTTACAAAGAGCACGTTCAAGTAATCTTCTAATAAAACAGTTAGCACCAATCAAAGTATAATTGACACCGAACATAGAAGTTTTGGCTGGAGCAATCGAAATGTTAGACGTAGACATTTTTTGAACGTATGACAGCAGAAAAGTTTGTTACATGATCAAACTTTCTTTATTTTTGGTAATTTCATTAGTCGGAAGTTGCAACTGCTCGTCGAGCAAGTAAAATGAACGTAGATTTCAGCTCTAATTCTTTATACCTACTTTTCAAATAAATCTGATTATTGTTACGTTCGGCGTTAATTATGGATAAAATTCTTTAATAAGAAAATGAATTAAAAAAATTGTCGAGCTGGCGACATTTTTCCTTGCTCTAGGTTTTGTCGGTAAAAAATAAAAGTGGAGATTAACAGGGCTACAAAATTCGGAGTTAAAATACAATTAATCTTAAACATCGTTTAGTTAAAAGCGTTTTAATGATGTTGTTGAATGCATGTATAAATTTTAGGTCTACCACTTTACATGTTTATAAACACGTTAATGTGATCAGAACTCTCTTACACTATAAACCGCATTATTATGTGAATCAGTGCCGTTTTACTGTTGACGTCGTTAAATTATTTTTGAAGCGTGTATTATAATTAAACCTGAGTTCGCAAGGGGAATTTGCTATATAATTGCTCCGAAATAAGGGATACTTTGATTGCGTTTCAGTTATATCCCAAAAGAATTCGCCGGTGTTTTTGAAAAGCCTTCGTTCTACACTTACTTTTTCGTAGCAAAACCGTAATCAATTTGTGGCAAATCCACACTAACAATCGTAAACAGGCCAGAGTCGGTCATTCAGTAAGTGTTACGAATACACCGTTTGTGTTTAGTTTGCGGGCGGTGACTCGCTAAGCTTTATTTAATCTCCCACCTCGTCAATATTTATAGGTCGTAAATCACAGTAATCAGAATTATAGCGCACTTCTATATGCAAAGACATGTTTACACAAAAAGAACCCGAGAGCATGCAAGTACTGCAAGATGGGGTAGGTGGAGTAATAGAGCACTTATGTGCTTAGTGCAATTAGCTGATGATTCATTGTACGGTACCAAACCGCCCATAAATGCCCCCTTGATTTATATACTCTGCGCTAAATTTATCTCTTGCCACTTTGTGATGCAAATGATTAATAATGTAGAAATTCCTTAATCTTTTGTTTTGTTTGTTACTCGAACAGGAACAAATTGTAGTTTTACGCTACCTACTCTCTACAGACTTATTTCAGCACATGTTTAGGAAGAAATTTTATCCACCTTTTATTAACGACTCTTTCCGCGTATTGTTTAAGTTAGTTTAAGGTTACACTACGGTTTTCCTCAGGTTAATCCGACTTACGAGTATATTCAAAAATAATCCCCTTTTAGTTTAATGAATACATAACCATCCAAAACTTCAGTGCTTGGCAACAGTTGTTCAAAAATGCTTTCTCGAAATTAATTTGTAGTACACGCTTTCTGTCACTCTAACGTAATTTCTACAATTTCAAATCAAGAGCTGTTATTTAATTTGAATACTTAAAGAATACTCCGGAGTTCTTCAAATAATTTATACCCGCTTTAATTGATATTTTCCGAAAGCTCGAAGTTAAGCAAGCATCGCATATTTCTTTTAATGACTTCCTTTACAAATTTTAATATATTTAAGTACATTTTTTAATATAAATTCACTGAAAAAGAATTGATAAAGAATTTTGATTTCAATTAGTTTTCCTCTCAACTGAACATAATTTCAGTAAACTTTATTATAATAAAATCATGTTTTTAACCAATATAAAACAAATGCCATAAATACATTCACAGTGTGCAATAACACAATGGGATTCAATAATTAATACTCCATTTATTCCTGCAGAACACCGACATATCATTGATACTGATCAGATAACAAAATGACACGTCATAACTATTAAAACAAAAAAGTCGTGATGCTGGTGCAGATCGATTAAACCGTAATAATGTGCCAAACAAAATTCAGGCAAAAACTTCAATCAGTAATTTAATTTATCATTAGGTACTTCTCCCTAGTGTGGATCCATTTTTCACATTTTTATCAATTTGGAAAGTAGGTACTATTTGAAGAGGTAAGAGGCAAAGTTTCATCAACTTATTTAATTAATACGGTCCTGTTAGGAGATTCTAAAAATTTCATACCGTAAGTAAATAAATATCGAGAGTTTCTGCTCACAAATCAAATAATGAATATTCATTAAATATTTCGTTTGGCATCTGTTTACCAAATGCGTGAAGCGAATTTAGGAATGTCAAAAGGTGAATCTTTATTAATTTTAAGCAATATAACTTTGATTACCAGAAGTTAAAGACAAGTTATTGGTTTTATGTTTCATTTACCCCCAATGAGACTCGTAATATACTACTCTTAAGTTGAAATACGGAACGATTGAGATGAAATCAGAAAACGATGAATATTTATGAAGGTTTCGTACGGTTTCACTTAGATATTTTGCGCTCGGAACACAGTTCAAGAAGTAATTTAGTTATATGGTTTTCATTTTGTTTTATGAATTTTAATTCCAAGATAAATGTTTCCTTATTGCTAAATAAATAAAAGGGTCTCGGGTGAAACTATTTTACTACCACTTAATTACCGACACAGTAAATAGGCGAGTAAATTATGTTAGATTTAAAATTTCTCTGCAAAATTGTTAATAAAGTTTCGACGTTTGAATCTAAATTTGCGATTATTTTCCTTCTTATGCTGAATTGTATTTATAAAAAATCCAGCATATTTCCCAAGTTTACCATTAAAGTAGTAGTTAATGAGACATTAATTTAGTATCAACGGAATATGAAATTCTTTAATGAATATGTAGATATGTAGATATAAAAATGGGATCATACTCTAGCTTCCAACTCTTAAGAAATAATTATGGAAAGGATGCTAATGCAGCCATAAAGTATGCATAAAAATCACTCATGCAGGAGGCATTCTTAGTAGAGTTCCATTTTGCACAGTAACGCAAAGCTGCATAATAGATTTCTTCCCAGATATCAGCGGAGAAGGTCTAACAACCTGCACTACTTTCAGAAAGAGAACAAACAGCATAAAATATATTTTAAGAGATAAACTTGATTATACCTAGAATATTCGCGTTTAGACTTTATATACTGTTACGATTCGGTTACTGTTCATTAATTATTACACGAGGATTACTTTTAATTTATTATTAATTATAATAAAAAATCAGTATTTTAGAAATTCTAAGATTACAACTTTGTCGGAATAATTAAGGTACATAAAGGCAGTTAAGTTTCCTGGTGGATGCTTTGTAGTAACTACTAGTGCTGGTTGATTTGCCAAAATAGCCGTATTCTGTTTGAAGTTCCATTCACACTCTTGGCCGTATCCAATACGGTTTTTACTGTTAGTTCCTCCCAAATCACTTCCTGGACTATTAATTAAAATAACCCAAGTTCATGTTTTGAAGAATTACTAGACCATAAGAAAGCCAAACCAGGGAAATCTAAAGAGTTATACTGTTTATTGAAAAAGTTTCTGAATATTTTTACCCCGTTCTGTTAACGTTACCCACAAAGTTGCAAACGGAACGACAACGTTTTTGTCGTTTCTGTAATCGGATTTGAATATTATGTAGCACTTAAAAAACCAAAGGCGTCTCTTGACACTAACATTATTTCCTCTCTAAAATGTAAATGCAAGAGAGCGCATCGTTCGAAGTTCAGACTCCAGGGTCCGCAAGAACGGCGGCAGTAATTGCCCAAAGTCTGAAGCGGTTCTTCTATTCGCATGCACCAGTAATGGATATTAATTGGACATCTTGTAACAAGCATTTAATGAGAAACTGGGCGCATTAAAAATAACATAGTCCATGCCCTTGCTTCTAAACTATTAGCTGCAATTGCAATTCCAATTTGTAAGCAATATTTTGTAAATTGGGTTTTGAGATAAAAAATCCAACTACCAAAATTTACCGGAATAATTTAATAACCGAATTATCATTTGCGTGACTATATCAAAGACAGTTCGTGCAAATATTATTATCTATATTCGAAGATGCTTAGAGTTAATCAGGACGCTTCTCACACCCATATTACAGTAGAACTAGATTAATGAAGGAGACATTCATGAACCATTTGTATAATTTGAAACAATACTTGATATACATATATTAAATGTAACATCCATTATAATAATAAAACGATAGTCACATTTTGATATTTTGTGCAAAATTGTAGATAATAAAATATAATACGAAGAGGTTCAAATTGTAAAAATCTGCTAAAACTTGAATACATCGAGCTTTCTATTGGATTTCAGATTTTATTTTCATTTTTTCGTTGTTCTTCAGTTCTTTTACAGTTTTCTAAAGCTCATTTAGCTTTGCTTCAGGAGAGTTTTCAGTATTTGCTTCTTTTTAGGATTCTAATCTAACAAAATTCCTTTATTTTGCAGTTTCGCTTTTGTCCAGAAACTTTATTTTATCTTAAATATTTTCCGAAGGTTTGTTGTGGTGAGTTTGATATTTTGCACTTCTTTATTGAGTAGCGAAATACTCAATAAAAAAGTATAAAACACTTTTTTTTGCTTACTTTTCTATGGCAAGTTTGAGCCATACAATAAAACCATCCCCCTGTGTTAAACCAAAGTAATTAATTTATTATCCCACAAACAAATCTTCCACAAATCCACAGCGTTACATATTTTAGAGATTTAGTCCAACTTAGGCATGTGGAACATGCATGTACAATGTTCAAAATCCATGATTCATTTATTAAATCATTAGAAGTACTTACATTATACAAGATTGTAGTTAATAATTACACCCACAGGTTGTTCCTGTAAGAGCGACATCCATCCATAAACCCTAATGATGATGATAGGACGAAAATTAGTTACAATTATCAGGCCGCTGTAAGCAGTTACAAACACATATTTTGAATTAAACTACTCAGACACTTTAATATTAATATGTTATCCTTGATATTAGTAAAGGCTTTGTCCTTAGCTTTTTTACATTTCTTAAAACAACGAATTCATATATAATTCAATGAACCTAAAAATTTTTGTCCATGTGGCTTATTAAGACTGACAAATAATAAATAAAAGAACTAAATAGTGATTATTAGTCAAGTTAAGGTTCTTAAAGTAGCGTTGAAAGCTCTGTTGCACAAAATACCGTTCTTATAGGCTTTCGGGTTCAGATTCAGGTTCGGTTCGGCGCCCTGATAAACACTCACTACAAGATTCCAACACGAATACACTTGTTCCAACACTGATCCTCTGTGCCTTGAAAATGGTAAATAAACTGGCCAAAGGCACTCTCAAACAAACGGAATAGAACATCCATTTAACGGAAACTAAATACATATGTTCTCCCACCTAGCTCTATAGAATTTAGCCACAATCAATTTTCGTCTATTAACGATTTTGCATGTAAGGAATTCGCCGTTAAATATTCAGGTAATTACTTAGTTAATTTAAGGAATTTTTATGTGGGTCGCGAATTACTTTAGTATTCTGTATTTTAAACAAATAAACAGAATTTAGACTTAAATAAAGCCTTGAAATTATTCGAAACACAGGCCAGACGAGTTAGTCTAATTAGTTCTGAAAGGAAATTCAGAGGATTCCTGCGGGGATTATGCTGAAATCTAAATAAACGCCGTTTCTAAAAAGCAGGAAAACTAACCGGAATTTTACAAATATTTGACCTAATTAAATAAATACCACAAACTTGGTGCGCTCTTATCGATTTTCATTTAAAATTGCATAGCATAAATAAATCGATAAATGTAAAAAATGTAAAAGTAATTAAAGAAAAGTAACATAAAAGGTGTAAACCTGTAATAAAGTTAAGATACTAAAACACGTCTTGTGATTTCTTGGATATAAATTGAGTGTAACTGGCTTACGAATGCAGCTGTTCGTGAATCAACTGGTTGCCAAATAGTCACAAAAGAAATTGACCACTAATTAATTAACTGCGAAGCCAGCTAGTAACGAACTGAGTTGCTGTGACGAATTGTTTTTCACATGATCCAAACACTTTCAGCTAACCAAGCACTATTTGTAAGATTTCTTAATATAAGGCGAAAATCATCTAGCTTATACGTTATCTCAAAGCGAGAAAATAAAGAAACTTTTGTATGTAGTTTCAAAACAATGTTTTATGTTAATATTAATGATGTTTCTTTATTTTCAGGTGAGTCAGCATGGGATGTTTGAAATTCGTACAAAGGGCCTAGATAGATGGTGGTATGAATTTTATTTTAATGTTTAATTAAAGTCCTTCGTGTTCTTCCCGAAATTTCCTGAATAATTTCTGATAAGTCGTCCAATTTCAATTACTACATTTTCAAACAAACTTAACACTGAAACAATGATTTGAAATGTAACTAGTTTTCCTAATAACCTATTTATGGGTTTCCTTTCAGTTTACCTATCTACTCCAAAAAGTTTATCAGTAAAACAAATTGATTGGTGTTCAATGGCCTTCTTTTGAATTTATTTCATAGCAGACTTGTTAATATCATTCGTGTTTTAATAACCCTTTTGATCGGTACACTAAAACAAACCGATTAAAACTTGAATAATACGCCATTGATTGGGTTTTTGTAGGGCATTTTGAGTATCGGTTCTCCTTGACCCGTTTTTGTACATGCATGAAGCGACAAACCCAAAAAATTCAAACCAAGCGCTTTCCTACTTTTTCGTAGGTTTGGATATTTAAAAAGAAAATTAGTAGCAGTTTTTGCGATTTTTATAAGTGCTGTAGGAAGATGTAAGCTAGATAGCGGACAGATTCCAGCATTTAAGTAGAGGTTGTGTTTGCCTAAGAATCAAGGCTATGAATCTGAAACTGTCACGCATAAGGACGTCGTATATTTCAGCATTAGCGCTGCTGGGTAAGCATATAATATTCAGGATGGACTTACCACAGGTTGAAATCCACGGTTTCTGTTTCATTCTGAAAGCCTGAAATGGAAAACGCGACGAGGTACAGGAAAGAAGTTACGTTACTATTTCATAATTTGTTCTTCAGTTGGTCAGTAGCATGTAGCAAAGAGATGTCGCAAAATTCAATTTGATGCTTCTAAATTCCTGAAATCTATTGAATAGAAATATACGAGGGACGCAAGATTTTCCAATATTCCGTACAAAGCCGGTGTCAAAAGAGGGCGTAAGCGCTTTGTTGCAGGAGGGATAAAGACAGTTTCTCGATCCTGCAGACTGCTGGTACACCAAACGAAATGGTTAATCGTAAATAACATTTCAAGTTAAGAAAGGCGACTGAAGTAAAACGAAGAAGACAAAAAGAAAAATAGTTCCTTCCTGAAAAGGAGGAGAGCGTTTTCACCTTGAAGGTTGTCGTATTGAAAGCAACTGGATGTGAAGGAGCTGCACTACGAATGCTGATTTAGCCAGTTTACCGTATTGTTATAGAAGATGAATGTCCGTCTTTAGTCATCCTGTTCCGCTGCCAACAAGTATAAATAGTGCTCTGTTAAATTAATGACGATAATAAGCCTGAGACCGCGTTTTCTTTTATTACTTTATTATAATTGGTCCTCTGTGAAAGCAATCATCCTACATCACGCTCGTACTGCCTTTTTTATACGTAAAACTTTTGAATATTAAGTTTATGTAGGAATATTAATTATTCGCAATCACAAAAGCACTGCAGTCAGGTACAGCACCAACAACTAAGTTCAGTAGAATTTGAAACTGCTTTTAGTTAATTAATTTTAGTTACTTACGACGTTTGCAAATTACAACTAAGGTGTACGCGGAGGAACCGGAATTGTCCTTATTATTTATGGAGATCGTCGGTATCTTAAATTATTTTAGACTTCTAAGAGCATCTGGTAGAAAGCGTCATTCTTCAATTTTTCACTTACAGCTACCCCTTATTCATCCCTCATATTTTATGCCACATTCATTTCGCTCTCGTCAGCACCGGGCTTGTTACGGCTAGGTTTTTATAAGGACGAGGGAACTTGGGGAAACAACGCGTCGTGCCACTGTGTTGGCCTTACAAAGCTTTAATTAAAATGCCGAAGTCCCATGTAAATACGGAAGGCCATTACTCGGGTCCTGTGTTTATAAAATAAGAAACGACTCGATCCCACCAAACTGTTACACCCCAAACCAGATCAATAGCCCTCCATCCGTGCCATAACGCACCGAAAGTTGCAATAAGTATATGGAACTACGAGTGTTTTATACGTGCCTGGACCTCGTTGCGTCAAGCTGCCGATAAAATCCTACACCTTCTGATCGTTCACTCTCTGCAAATAAACTCACCTCCATGACTTCAAATCAGGACGCGAATGTTTTCTACCACAACAAACCTCGCGTTCGACCTTTAACGCTCACCGATAAAATGAAATGACTTTAAAACGAAAACCTCTAAATTATCTAGCGAAATGATTTTACTTGTGAATTTATTTAGATAAAAGCTCGACTTTCCTTTGGTGGTTACCTTCAAGGATACTTCTTCTTTGGTTGAACTGTGCCATATTTCTGCTACCGAATTTGACGCAAACAGAAATTGGCATACTGTATAATAAAAGGCAAAAGGACACCTTTATTTCAAATTTGTCAATTTTTCCTTTATTATCTTCACAACTTAAATCTTCGAAAACGAAAATATCCTTACAGCGTTTGCTGTTTGTTTGAGGGTCCTTGGTTAATTATGGTTTAAGAACCTCATTTTCGTTCTGCAAAACTGTACTTTCAACACTTGTTATACAAATTACTATTGTTTCGAATCTCATGGCATAGCCAAAACATTTGAAATGTAAATAACACTTTAAAAAAACCTAGCAATATGAAGAGTATGACCTAATCTTTAAGTTTTGAACCAAATAAACTATCGTTTAGATTTATTCGAATTAAGACGATTAATCAGTTAATCGATTATTCGATAGTGAAGTTTTTCAGTTCTTGTAAAACCGATTAGCTTAGCAAACAATTACCTATTTGTAATAATTCGATGAATCTTGCTGAATCGGTTATCACGGTTAATCGGTTATTACAAATATTCGATTATTATTTAGATAGATAATAATAATAATACAGCTCTACAGGTCTTGTAAACCCATGGTTTGAAATCTTTATATTATTTCCCATTTTATTCCCACTCATCCACGCCCACTACTCGTGACAGATCTTTCACTGCTATCAACAATCTTCTTTTTGGTCTTCCTCTTCGTTTCTTTCCTTCCTCTCCTGTCGTAAGTACTTTTCTAGCGAGTCTATTATCAGGCATCCTTGCAACATGCTTCAGCTATCTTAATCTTTGCACTTTTGCTGTTTGTCCGATATTTGGTTTCTCATGTAGTTCCATGATTACTCGGTTTGATCTTCTTCTCTATCCTACGCCCTCTACTTCTATTTCTCCAAATATTTTTCGTTGTATTTTCTTCTCTCATATGTTCAGTCTCGTTTCTTCTTGTTTGTTAAGAATTCGAGTTTCACACAATCAGTCGTATTATCGTCCCGCATGTTCCTAATTTTTCTTTTTGGGATAAATTGTTTGACTTTATTAAGCTTGTAAACGCTCCTACTGTTCTGCTGCCCTTTGCCATGTGGAGAAGATGCCACTAACGTCTGCTCTCAGACTGCGGGGGAAGGGATTATGGAAGGATACAGGTGCTGGGGGAAGACACCATTAGACCCTAAGAGAGGCAGTCCTTCGGATGCCCCTTCTGGGAGCTACAATTGACTCTCTTCCAACCACCTACACATTTAGGAAGCATTTCAGAATCTATCTGAATTCTGAAGATGCATCCAAGCCAGATATATTCATGATAGATCTAAAACTTCAAAAGGTACAGGGGCAGGCATCTTTTCAGATGACCTAGACCTCCAAGAAAGCACATCATTAGGCACTTTCGCCACAGTCTTTCAAGCAGAGGCTGCGCCCATAATGCAGTGTGCAAGCGCAATTCTTGTACGAAGAATCAGAATTGCAATCGACAGCAGAGCTGCTCTGTTGGCACTGAACAACTGCAAAGTTGTATCAGGAATAATACTCCAATGTCGCGGCACCCTGGAACAAGTCGCTATTGACAATGTACTAGAACTCGTTTGGGTCAAAGGACATTCTGGACTATACGGTAATGAACGGGCGGATGGTTTGGCGAGGCAAAGCAAGGAACAACCCTTTTTTGGTCCCGAGCTAGCACTCCCACTATCCCCAACTGCGCTAAATACCTACATTGAACAGGAAACCCGCAATCGCCACCGTGAAAGACGGGTTAATCTGAACAAATGTCACCATGCAAGGATGGCGATTAAAAGCCCCTCATTGCAGATGGCAAACTTCTGTATACAGCTGAAAATAGACAAACTACGACTTGTTGTAGGAATATTGTCAAGACACTGTTTAACTAAATAAGCACATGCACAGGATGTGACCCAACCTTTCGTGGTTGCAACTTAGCAGACGAGACAGCAGAGCACATTCTGTGCGAATGCCCTGCACTCGCTCCAATCAGAGGATCCATGCTAGGGGACTTCTGGCCTAGTATGGCCAGTATTAGCAGCATCCCTCTGGCTAGTATATTCAGGTTCATTTAAACATTAGGATGGTTTGAGTGATGCGCCTAAGTTGAGGCTGCTGCGACGGAGGTAGCACAATGAGTGCGCGTGACACGAGTCACCCTCCACCCAAAATCCAGAATCCAATCCCTTTGCTAATCTTTGTTTACTTCCGTTTCTTCTTGGCAAGTGTTCGTTATTGTCACTCCTAGATACACGAACTGTACTACCTGCTCGAAATTATATTCTTTATTATTTACTGTCTTCCGTTTAATTTGATTTATCTCTTGTGTGTCTCTTCCAGTTAGTCCATATTCTCTTGCTTTGCCCTCCAATTTCTGAAACATTTGCTCCAATTTCTTTCTTCTTCTCGTCATCAGCACTACGGCTTATGGCTTTCTCTAATTATCATCTTTATCCTTGCTTAGTTTCTCTGCTTTAGAGTTTTTCCGCATCTCTCGTCGAACCTGTTTCTTTTTCTTTTTCTCTTTTTCCCTCCCTAAACCTTTTTCGGTCTTCTCCCTAATGATCCCTTCACATCTGCCCCATTCTTCTTGAATGTTTTGTTATTGCGGATTACTTTCCAATGTTTCTGTTAATGATTCTTTAAGGTTTGTTTTAACTGTAGCGTTTTGTAATTTGTTCGTATTAAACTTCTTCTATTTTCCTGCCTTTTCTTTTCGTTCGTTAGGGATTTGGTATTTTATCTTTACTAAATTTTTCCCTCCACTACATTTTCTATATATTTCCTCTCTTATTATTTATTATGATTGTTATGAGTAATCCGATAAATCGATTATTATGATTATTCGATTAATGCCTATAAATTGATTATTATAATGAGTTGATTAATTTCGATAAACCGATCATTTTTCGTAGTTACTCAATTATTTAAACGTTTTGGATTCATTCATTTTAAATAAAAAGTATATAGGTAATCACGCTAAAATAAAGTTTAAAAAACCCATTATAAGTTTAATAGAATTTGTTGTAACTAATATGTCAAAAATGTTAAATTAATTATAAATAGTTATGAATATAAAAGAAAACCAGGTATTTACTGTATTTTCCTTTAAACAACTATGCTTGACGTTTACATGGCCCCAAAAACTTTGAGTTTCTCAGATAACTTATTTTAAAGTTCAAACATTTTATTAATAAATAATTTCAATGACCAAAGTTATACAATTAATTGAATTAATAGAATAAGAACAATAAATTACATTCACTGAAATTTCGTAATTGAGTAATCGGGAGTAATCGTGTAATAGGAATTAATCGAATAATTGCTAATTATGTCATTTTTTCGCTAATCGATTACCATTAGAATCGATTAATCGATTCTCGATTTTGCCACCGCTAGTTTCGAGTATTTGAAAACCTCAAATAGCGTTTGACCTGAAGGTATATTCAATATTTGATTTTCAGGAGTGCATTGATTATTTACGAAAACAAACAACACAAATTACAATATTTACCTCGTATATAACTGTCCGTTCTGTACTAATTATCTAGCAATAAGTTAAAATTGATTGTGAAATAGAAAACACCATAATCTCGAATAAATACAATTTTTAGTGCATAGGTACAAATATTTTATTGTTATCAACGTGCTTGTGCGCTGGAATATATTTTTCTCTTTTATTTTCATCGAGGTAAAGAATTATCTTCGCTTATCGCCCGCAACAGACTAGCACTGCAAGTTTTGTACTAGGTAAAAATATTTTAATTCGTTTTCAAGTCCTTCGCGTTTGTGAAAACGTGTTGCAAATTCAGTTCGTTTGTGGCTATCAAAGTGATGCTGATGGGTTTGTAGGGCTTCATTTTATCATCAAAGAGTGAGGTATTTAATTTTTTGTATTATTTCGATTTCCTGGTTTATACTTACTACTGCCACAATTCGTTTTAGTTTCTAATTTTTTTAAGCCTCGGTTTTGGATTATCGACATTAACTCAAAGAATTAAATTATTTTTCTGAGAAATTCAATACGAACAGAAAGTAAAGAAAAATCATTTTCTCACGGCATTTCTGTATGAACTGTTCGATCAACTTTGGTCAGATTTTCATAGAACATTGATGAGAATTTGAACAAAATTGAAAAGGAATAGCGGATTTCTTTCATAAATAAAAATACGAGATAAAGATTTTCAAAGTCATCCAGGATTTATGGAAGAGACACTTACTTCTTAGAAATAGGAAACAATACACGGTACAAAAGTTCGCTTTCGAATTTGTCCACCTTTTATTTCATTCAGTTTTATAAAAGAAAAAGGAAAAGACGATAAAATTCTCAAGAGAATAGCATAAAGCAAATTTACGAAGTTACAGGTTTTAAAAATGGGACTTAACTGTTAATAATCGAAATGGTTTTTAAAATTAAAAAATTAGTTTTTACAGTTTAGGGTTGCTTGTTCGTTTTAGAATTGGCTAAACTGAAAAGGTTTTACTTCAAAAATTTGTTTTAATTACAACTAAAAGTGATATTTATTTTTTTAAGAGTCAAATAAGAATGTATTTTTAGAAGTTTAAAGCAACCCCCAGAGCATCCCTATTCTTGAAGATTTGAAAGCTTGATAATACGATAATTACTGACACCTTATAATTAGTTGAGCATTTCACCATTGATGTTTCCTTCCATCTTTTAACAAACTTAGCATAAAAAAGAAACTTTTCAAAGCAAAATCTCATTTTTTCATTTTTTCTTGCTTAGTTCAACTTTTAATATCTCTTCTTCTAACTGATCTTGTACTTTCATCAATCTCTCTGTCATGCTTGCGTTTAGTTCTTTCAAAAGTGACACATTATCGGGAAAAGAAAAACGATTTTATACTAGCTTGACCTACATAAATCCATCGTGACGGTAAATCAAAAGGGTATGCTAGTCGTAATTGAAACAGGTTATAAACTGCTGTACGGAAACTAATATTATTTCGTTGTTTTAAACCGAATCTTTGTATTCATTAATGGCAATATTCAATTATGATCTTGAAATAAATTACTTTAGTGGATGATGTTAGTCAGATTATGGCGTGTGGCAGCTCAATTGCACGAAAGGCAACAGTCTTTAGATAGCTTTGCATGTCATCCTTAAATTAATTTAGAAACTTCAAAGGTGTTCCCGAACATGCATTTTTAATACTTATTAAATAAGCTTATTCCTTGAATTTTGAGACGAGTTAATTCGTTTTTCTGATATCCTTACGAATTGTTTTAATAACAATCACATTTTAGCTTTTAATTTAATTTGAAAAAATATTAAAACAAAATAAAAATAAATATTACATTGATAACTGTATAAAAGCTAATTGAGTTTTAAAATTTCCAGTATTTTAAAAACAATACTCAACAGATTAATGTTTCGATATGCTTAGTACGTGATCAAAGCTTTGATGTCGATCAAAATCAAACTATTTGGTTAAAAATGGCATTACCCACTGCTGGAATGGACATGTAATTCGCTTACTGAAATTTACTTTTTACCACACCAATCTCGGTCGTTGAATGTTGCATAGTTTAATTCGCGCACTTTTTTTATATCGGCCGCAAATTGAACTTGTTTCGTGTTAAATAAATGAATTTGCACTGTTATGTTATTTTAAATGGTACTTAGTTTTAAGCATGTCCCAATGTTCGTTAACAAAAACTAAATGACTTTTATTTGGTAATTAAACCACCATAGATAAATATGTTTTACTTCACGTACTTACTGCCCCAAAATATTTACAAAAATTGTAAAATTTTCAGTTGACTTCAGTGACGCCATCCTGCAAACTCGTGTTTCAAATTCAAAAAGAACAGCTTTCAGCAAATAGTAAATCCACGAAAAATTTAAAACAGTTTCGTTATTACGTATATGAATAACTTACACTGAACCTTGAACTTAAAGCGTCTGCTACTGAATACATACTCGTATTTACCTTTAACAACACTATTCCATAGTTTATGTTGTAGGAAATCTATACTTCTGGGAAGCCTTCAGGAGGATCGGCGTGAGTGTCCTTAGGCTGTTAGATGTACTCAAACTCAACATATTATTAAACAAATAAAAAACGCCTACTTTTTAATTTAGAAATTAATTTAAACTTTAGTTAAGATTTATTTAACAAGAACACTTGCTACAACTTTCTACGTAAGCTTAATTTTGGTAAAAGATTAAATACTGCGTGCTTTGCGAGGGTTGTTAGTTTACTTAGTTTGGTCTTCTACTACAGCGAATTAACAAAGATTAGGTTAAGTTTTAGTAAAACATGTATTAAGTAAAGTCTCTTGCTTTTTGTAAAACTATCATTCCCGTTCATGACCTTTTTGTGTTTGAAGGGGTCTGATTAAACTCATTCGTTTCAGGTGAAAAATTAGGTAAAAGTATGGGTTTTCTTTGGGAACCAGTATTTTTATGTTCTTTAATTGTAGTACACAATTGCAGCAGATTTAAAATTTATTGCGTTTTGTTTTGTTGGGCAGCACGTAACGGAATTTTAAAGGAATTAAAATTTAAAACGTTTCAGTACAAAAGTTATCAAATAATGTTCGTGTCCACGTACAACATCTGCACGTATTAAAAATGAATATAACATTGATAAAAAGACCATAAACGTATTTCGCAATCGAAATAGCTTTTAAATTAGAGCTTGTGCAGCTGCAAACCTTTTTTGGCATAACTATACGAATAGGAACGGATTGGCAGTATATGTACGTGAATTTGGAATGTATGCGCTGTATTTACGGTTTGAGATCTGGAAACAACGAGGCTTTATGGACAAGCCGGAACAAACTGTATCGTCCTAATAAAGCATATTACGTCTGTCAATTTATTGCACAGGTCGATTCGGCAGTATTAATGAGATTTTGTGTGTATGTGGAAGTTTATCGCGGCGCCAGGTTCAGTCCCAGGACGCTCTATGCAAATATGAATACATCGTGCGAGCGTTATTATGCAGAAAATGCGAGGTTATGTTGGCCCTGCAGAGATCCATCTATCACAGACGCCGCGCATTGTATAACGATGATATCGGGCCAACAACGGGCTCTAAATTATTTCCAATATCATTATAACTAAACGGGTCTGCGTGGCTGCGATATTCCCCTGTACTAATTCGTAGCCGATTTTCGCCGGCACGCTACTTAATTAGCGCCACCATATAACCGTAATGTTAGCGTAAATTTATGCGACTGGTCAGCCGCTGGGGTCGACAGCATTGTAAAGTAATTAATTAATTGCTAACTCTCTTCAAGAAAGAACCCCACGTAGCATAAAACCGCGTCTTAAATTACGGAAAATGCTGATTCTTTTCCTCGACTTGAAAATTGAGCCTCCGTAAGAAAAGCAAAATTTGTCAAACACATACTAGACGTACCCTTTTGACTACCAACGATAAATCCGACTTATCATGATATATCCTCCAGTCCGGTGAAAGCGAAAGTGCTATTTAGAGAGCACGCGACACAGAAAATTACCACAGATTGAGCACCAAAGATCTTACCTATTCTTATCGAGAGGAAAATTCATAATTTTCAGATTTCCACTTACTATCTGTTATTTCACAAATCCTGCTAATAAAGCCCTTACACCCATTATAGCAGCTTTTTCAACTAACTTTTTTTTTTTATTTAAATGTTCTTAAGTTAATAAAAATGGGAGCATTTCTCAATGAAGTATG
Organism: Melanotus villosus; assembly: GCA_963082815.1. Lineage (NCBI taxonomy): Eukaryota > Metazoa > Arthropoda > Insecta > Coleoptera > Elateridae > Melanotus > Melanotus villosus. The sequence continues at coordinate 35,723,411 of OY720427.1, read as the reverse complement.
GATACAATAGCCTACAATTAAATTAATCAATAAAATACTCACAGATTGCATAGTTCACCTTCAAAAAATAATTTGCTTCAACGTGCTGTATTTTGTCAACTATATTAACGCCACATTTTTCTTCTCTTCATATTTTAATATTTCCTCGAAAACTTGGCCCATACATTTTATAAAAGGTGCACAAAATAGAAGTACAAGAAAACTTAACAGCAGGAAAAATTAAAATACAGGCAATGAAGATACAAATGGTGTCCACGTCTGCCCATTGTGTGTGATTATCTTTAGTAGACCACTTGCCTAAACTCTACACCATTAATTCAACATCTTTTGCATTTTACTCAAATTTCTCAATTGAATTAGCCACACCTGAATAACTACCCAAATCAGAATTACTTGAACTGGCCTTTATCTTTACTTAGGCATGATTTACATTACCGTTAATTAAAAATCTTCAAACATTTATTTATTTAATCTAAAGTCCATTTGTACCGTTAGGTGTTGGACTGTATAGTTAAACATTTACATCTTATTATTTACATTTACAATAAGTATATTTATTTGATAATAGTTACACATTACATTTCACCCTTATGCCTCCTTAATTTTTCTTTTCCATAATTTTCTGTCTTTTGACATTATTCTTACTTCTCCCCATCTTATTCCTCGGTTTTCGGCCACTTGTCTAACTTGTTCTTCCCAACGAATTCTTGGGCGTCCTACTTTGTTTCTTCCTTGGGTTCTCGCTTCGTACACTTGTTTGGTTATTCTTTCTTCTTTCATTCTATGAAGGTGTCCCAGCCAGCTCAGTTGTCTTTCCTCTATTATCTTCTCTATGGGTTTTATCTTCAACTCGTTCACTATTACCGAATTCCTTATCCTGTTTTCTCTAGTGATCCCTTGGATTTTCCTTAAGAATCTCATCTCAGATGCCTTGATACGGCTTTTATTTTTTTTCGTTAAGACCCATGATTCACTTCCATAGGTTAAAGAGGGTCTTACAACCTTTTGGTATACTTGGGCTTTGATTTCCTTTGGAATCTCTTTTTTTCCAACATATTAAGGTAAATTTGTTGCGATGATTAATTCATAGTTCTTTGCGAAATTTACAGATATTACAATTAGGTACGTATTTCAGGAAAAATTTTAAAGTGTTATCGGCGATAGCTTTAACTCTATTCACTGCTATGCTACCGTTACTGAAAACTTTTCTTAGCTAATATGGTTAGTTTAATTCTAAAACGCTTTAGTATACAACACAACATTGAGATACATTTTCATTTCCTAAAAAAGTACGTTTTGTGCTTCAATAACATATACAATTTAATTATATACTTTCTGTTTTACGTGCGCATTTTATGTTTATATATTTAGTAATAAACGATGATATTTATTCTTGAAAGATATATACTAAGGCAGTATTATGCCTAAACACAAAAATATTCCAATTGGTAAATTTCATTCTTTCTTTGGTAAAAAACTGTGGGTTTGGGCATTTTCATAATTTCGTTCAGTACAGCAGCTTCTGTTGAGATAAACTTATGGTTATTCTTATATACTAAATACATTGGTGATTAAATAAGGCTGGCCTTACATATAACACAAAAATGCGCCTCTTCAAGGTTGGGGCGAAGCCACTACGGACGTAGAAAAAACTCAACACTTTCGTCAGAAGTTAGAAGAAGCCTAAAAGTAATTGTTTTAATCCTCAGGTAACTTCTGATAAATGTGCTTGTTAACTTTTGTAGCTATGGAGTAGAATGTTTCCCCTCTTCTTCTTTTCCTTTATTTCTTCTCCTCCTTCTCCTGTTTCTTCTCCTTCTTCTTATTCTTCTCCTCATTCCTTATCTTCTTCTCCTTTTCTTTCGTTTGCTCCTTCTTCTTCTTCATGCTCAACTCCCACCGAAGATTGAGTATCATTATGGATATGTTTGCTTTATTTACTGTACTCCTAAATAATTCATGTGAATTGCAATCAAACCATCTACGTAGCTTTCCTAGCCATGATAGTTTTCATCCACCTACCCGTTTCGTTTAGTTTCCTTTCCATGAGGTTCTGTTTTTACATGACCCAAATACTAAAACACTTTAGTATACAACAAAACATTGAGCTACATTTTCATTTCCTAAAAAAATACGATCACTGCTTCAATAACATATGAAATTTAATTGGATACTTTCTGTTTTATGTGCTGATTTTATGTTTGTACAGTAATAAACGATGATATTTATTCTTTAAAGTTATATAGGTACTAAGGCACTTTTATGCCTAAACACAAAAATATTCCAATTATGCTACAAATATCCGTCTTTCTTTAGTAAGAGATTATGAGTTTGGGCATTTTTATAATTTCGTTCAGTAGCTTCTGCTGAGATAATTTATGGTTATTCTTATATACTAAATACATTGGTAATTAAATAAGGCTGGCCTTAGACATAACAGAAAAATGAGCCTCTTCAAGGTTTGGGCCAAGTCATTGCGGACTTAGAAAAAACTCAACACTTTCGTCAGAAGTTAGAAGAAGTTTAAAAGTAATTGTTTTAATCTTCAGGTAACTCCTGATAAATGTGCTTGTTAACTTTTGTAGCTATAGCTTCTTCTTCTTCTTCATGTTTAACTCCCACCGAAGATTGAGGATCATTATGGATATGTTTGCTTTATTTGCTGCACTCCTGAATAATTCATGTGAATTGCCTACGGAGGTTTCCTAGCCATGATAGTTTTCACCCACCTACCCGTTCTGTTTAGCTTCCTGTCCATGATGTTGCGTTTCCCCATGATCCAAATACTAAAACGCTTTAGTATACAACAAAACATTGACCCATATTCTCATTTCCTAAAAAAAATACAATCTGTTCATAAATAACATATACAATTTAATTAGATACTTTCTGTTTTATGTGCGCGCTGTATGTTTATACAGTAATAAACGATGATATTTATTCTTGAAAGTTATATACTAAGGTAGTTTTATGCCTAAACACAAAAATATTCCAATTATGCTACAAATTTACTTCTTTCTTTGGTAAAAAATTGTGGGTTTGGGCATTGTTATAGTTTCGTTCAGTACAGTAGCTTCTGTTGAGATAAATTTATGGTTATTCTTATATACTAAATACATTGGTGATTAAATAAGGCTGGCCTTAGATATAACACAAAAATGAGCCTCTTCAAGGTTTGGGCTAAGCCACTGCGGATGTAGAAAAAACTCAACACTTTCGTCAGAAGTTAGAAGAAGACTAAAAGTAATTGTTTTAATCCTCAGGTAACTCCTGATAAATGTGCTTGTTAACTTTTGTAGCTATAGAGTGGAATGTTTTCCATCTTCTTCTTCTTTCTCTAGTTCTTCTCGTCCTTTTCTTGTTTCTCCAGGGTTCCTTCTATTCTACTCCTTCTTCTTCTCTTTCTTTTGCTCCTTCTTCTTCTTCTTCTTCTTTTTCTTCCTCATATTTAACTCCCACCGAAGATTGAGGATCATTATGGATGTGTTTGCTTTATCTGCTGCACTTCTGAATAATTCATGTGAATTGCCTACGTAAGTTTCCTAGCCATGATGGTTTTCACCCACCTACCCGTTCTGTTTATCTTCCTTTCCGTGATGTTGCGTTTTCCCATGACCCAAATAGGGCACTTTTCGCTTTCTAATGGTTTTCGTATCTTCGCAAATTTCTTGGGTCGTCTCAGTGTTTGTTATTCTGTCCGTCCATTGATGATATTTAGGATATGATTCTCCTATATCAGTACTTTAAGGTCCACGTCTTCACAATATAGAGTGGTGCTGGCAAAATTGTCCATAGTTGATAATCGATTAGTTGATTCTAGTAGTAATTGATTATTGAAAAACTCGCGATTGTTCAGTTAAACGACTAATTTCTGTTATTCAACTAATCAATTCTAGCTAAAATTCTATTAATTGAATTAATCGCAGAACTGCGACCATAAAGTGTAACATCCACAGCAACCATCCAAGGACTTTTTGATCATGTGATACATAGCAGCCAAGAGTTTTTGGTCGTAAATTGATACATCGCAATTACAAAGAAATTTCCTAATCTTGTTGAAAATACTTTTGGCAGTTTCAGAAGGACATTTTATATCTCTTGTTTGGCTACATTTGTTTTATATCCATATCCTCAGAAGGATGCTCTTCAATTTGGGCGTTGTTCATCGTAAGATTCGCACTGATACTTTGAAATACCAATCACGATGCAAAACACTTGAACATTCAACCAAGGGGAACAGTATTATACTGATAAAATCCCATTATCCCGATAAAACCCCGTTACCAAGTAAATAAACAGTTATTGTCTATAACTATCAGTGTGACAGTTAATTAATATTTCAAGTTTAAAAAGAATTTGTTTTGCATTCACATATAATTAAAATTTGTTCTAAAATCGTTAAATAAAATAATGATAATTAAATTGTTTCGTTTTGCGTTGTCTTTGGAATTTATCTCAACAAATACCATACGACCTCTCTGATTTTCTCAGCTAAACTTTTATTTTTAAGCGCTCATTTTTTTTTTCTTTTAAGCAAAATCACTCAAGCAAACTGACATTAGGTAAAACCCCTCCTCCTTCGGAGTCGGGATTTACCATGCAGTTTGGTTTGTGTAAAAATTTATCGATAAAATCAGGAGGTCTTGTGATATTACCCCTGATAATTCATACGTTCGATTAAATGTTGCGTTACCTGCCGTTATAAGATCTGCATTTAGTAGACTGTATTATTTTTCTTTCTTAATTTAATTAAAGTGCCTCGACTACAAGGCCATTAGCACAGGTGTTAACTTTTAAATTTGTGCACATCCAAGACAATAATATAAATTTATAACAAATTATTTAAGTTAATCATTTCAAAAAACTTTATGATATTCGACGGGCTTTTGAGAGCCTCTTGTAATGATGGAGGAATTTGTTAACGTCATCAGGTCATACTCAATAGAATCAAAATTGGTCACAGCAGGCTAACCCATTCCTATTTACTACAAAGAGCTGAACGGCCAAACTGTGATGTTGGCAATACAACGTTAACCACTGTATGTATTGTCGAATACGTTTAATGTCTTTCTATTTCCCATTAATTTTTGAAATATTTTCTAAAGGTTTGATGTGGCAAGTTTAACGATTTATACTTCTTAATTAAAATGTATTAAACCCTATTAATTTTTAGGTTGCGCTTTCTCTAAGGTGGCCTTGATATGCTTTCCACTGGAATAGTTATAATGAATGTTGTCCTATTTTTCTCGTATATCTTAATAGATGACCAAGCCACCTGTCTGTATTTACAATATCTTAACCTCTTTAATATTTTATTTCATACTGTCTGGTAAATTCAGTTTCCCTGCGCCATTTTGAGTCCGGAAAGTGAGCTATTACGATATCAGAGCCGGGAAGTGTTGCCAAGCAACGCTCTCCGGACTGTTATTTTATGCAGCCAGGCAGAGCCCGTAAAAGCGTAACCAAGCAACACTTACCGGCTCCGATACCGTAATCTCACATGTTGACGTTATTGAAAAAGTGTCACATGTCATGTAAAAATTAAAAAATCAAATTGTTTCCAGTATGAAATGAAACGTTATTACGATATATATCCGGGAAGTTATGACTAAAGTACTCGTTTAGAAATTCTTGACTCGGCTCCTTCGTCGCCTCGTCCATAAACATCTAAACGCGTACTTTAATAAGTCACTTCCCGAACTTGTAACGTAAATTACTATTTCATCTTAAAAGTCGTTTGTACGTATTCGAAAACTTAATGATTTGTTGTTTTAAATGGATCCAATTTAATAGCAAAATTAGAAGAGAATTATATCCACCTGGTTTCGTTTTAGCTGAAATATCGTTCAGGAAGTATTTTCCTCCTTTCCTTCTTATTAGATAAATGAAGAAGAAGAAGAAGCAAAGCAAGCAATGAATTGGGCCTTTGTTTCTTAACTGTAACATCGTAATAAGTCGGAATTATGTTTATATTATAAGATCGATGGTGCGAAGACTTTATGATCCATTTTACAAAGGGTTGGGTTATCTCCCAAAATTTACATTTCTCTGAGGCGCGAGAACAGAAGACTGGAACGTAAACAGTTCACGACAATGCCGCGTTCTCGAAAACACTGAAAGATTAGCAGTATTAAAGGAAATTATGTACATTCACATCTGCACCTGGTACAGGCGGTCGATAGGGCACCAGGCGCGATTACGATCAACGACAAGTAGTAGGTACACGGAAACAAAGCAAGGGCGTATCGAATGTACTTGCGCTACTACAAATATAACTTCCAGACGCTTTAAGACGCTGCATACCAAGTCACGAACACTATTAATCCGCACTAAATAGAGAGCTTAAGACTTTGTCAGGATTAGCACGCAATTTGCACAATGTGCAACTGGGGGTAAAAGAGCAAACTTGCATATTCAGCTGTGCTTTCGCTTTGCGACTAAAGCGCCCTACGTATGCCACTACACATTTTGAAGCATATTTACACACACCGACTAGCGAAATATTGAAAACAGCCTACATCAGCTTAAAATTCTCCCGTTGAAATTAACTGTTCTCCGGCACCACGTGAAATACCAAAAATATCCTTATACCATTAGTTTTCCCTTTAATTGCTTACCTGCCAAGCATAAGATTCTCCAGTAATTTTCTCACGAATTCGAACATACTCCGAATAATATCCCAACGTTATAGTCGGCGAACTTTCCGAACTGCCCTAAAAATATTCGAAGCCAGTTCCAATAAACTGTGCCTCTGAGTAAACCTTACCTTGACGAGCCACCGAACTAATCTATTAAACACATCTTTGAAGTATCATATTTTAGAAATCCAATCTCCTCTTCCAAAAAAACGCAATAACCTCACGCAAATCGACTTCACATCACCGAGTTTTTAGACATCCTAAAAATCAATTTCTGAAATGATTTCTGAAGTATCCGTTTTCAGTATTTCAAAATGTCTACCAAATACTCTATTTCGTTAGGAATAACTTTTAAATTACGGTAGCTAACCTAAACGTCCTTTCGAAATTTAAATTGCGATTTCAAGAGCGATTCTATAAATTTATATGTCGCTGTAATGTTCAAGTACACTTCAAACCTTCGAGGATTAAACGTTCAGGGCCTAATTAAATGTTTATTTGACTTTTTTAATTGTATAATTTTCGATAATTTCCAATTCTTTTTACGTAATGGTGGATTACTCGAGTTTTGTGTAACAGTTTAAAACACCTGGAAGTAAACATTAAAACATGCAACACAGAATGTTTGAGCAACTATTCACACGTCTAGTTTAACTGAAAAATAAGTATGCTCTTACTTTAGCACTAAATAAATACCTAACTCAAACAAGTTTAATTATTCGAAACTGCTGCTTCACTTTAGCCGTTGGCCGTGTATGTGATGTGGCTTTTCTACCTTGGGATTTTTAAAGCCTTTTATTTCCATATCTAATTTATTTCACACAATGCGAATACAACCAAAAACTTTACAAAAATTCCCAAATATTACTGCCGCAATAAATATATTAATCAAAAACTATTAATTTGCAGTAAAATTAATTTCAATCGTATTACATGTGAGAGTAACTTGACATTATTTTGTTCTAAAAGAATGCGAATCATAAACCAGCCCTTTCAACTCACGGAGAATTCTTCCTTTCGTATATGAGCTCATCTCCGGCAGGAAAGGTTATGGAAGGAAGTAATGAAAAATTGTTGTTATTCCGGCGTCTAACAGTTTCAGGCTATAGTTCTTCGAATTTCTACTTATGATTATAATATACCTTGGCAATCTAATTTTCAACCCCTTGTTTAACAATTTATGCGACTTATTACTGAATGATTATGAAAAATGTGCTCAGGTGAAACATCTGCAAATAAGGTTGTCATCAAATTTTGCTTGTGTATAGTGTGAAAAAACTTTAATTTTGCAGTTTTTTAGTTGAATTTAAATTTTAGGTTAAAATATAAAACTGGTTTTTTATACATTCTGGATTTAACCAAAAAAACTTTTAAAAGTGTTCCTAGGAAAGACATAATTTTAAAGGAAATGTTGAAATTTATCCAATAATCTATCGGTATTCCTTTCGCTATTCTGTATAAATTGTTAACTAAACTCATTATAGCGCTTTCTAATGAGATTGTAATAGAATTTAATGAGATTTCGATTAACTCCGTTAACATCCTGATTACAAATTTTCCAGGTTACTTAATATCCTCTATTCTGTTTTACCTTTTGTAACTCCTACGAAGTTCACTCATGTAAACCCGATTTTTTAATAATTTCTTTTTTATGCAAGCAGACTTACGAGATATCTTAGGACCTCCATAAATAAAATCAAATATTTAATGAAAAATAGCGAACTCTAAATACTCGTGCAAATCAAGCATAAATCTACTTGATTGGTCCTTAAAAAAATAAAAATGGAGTTTAAAACGAACTTCCATCAAAATTACAGAAGAATAGCTTTCAGAGTTTAGTAGTCTAAAGAAATACATTCAGAGGCAACAAACACAGTACAAACAAGTTTTTCTACTTCTCTTCGCCATAACTTCTAATAAAGTTCTACTTAAACTTTCAGCAAGTTGTTTTTAAAAATTTTCCCTAACCAATTTCTCTATCAAACTTGATATTTCTTATACATGAAGTTGGTTTTTGTTGAAAAACTATTTTCACCAAATCTATTTCAGCCTCCCATCCAAGCTCTGATTTATAAATCCAAGTTTTCTAATTATACGCAGACGTTTCATGCTTAGGGTTTTCAGACGTCCCGTATATATGAGATAATCATAACTTTCTTGCAAGTTTTAATGCGTAATGTAAGTGGAAAATTCCGAAAAGTCGGTCTTATGTTTTAGAATTTTAGATTATATAATTAAAGAAATATAAACAGCCCTGATGTTGTTTCGTTTTAGTTTCGTGCCTTTATTGACTTTTGCTTACATTGGAAATTTTTCCTCGGTTTTTGTCTTACGGAAATGTGTTAAAAATAAACGTAGGCGGCTTTTATGATGTGGTCTTTTTGATGTTTAATCTAAAGCATGGAGTTAAACATCATAGATTTTAGCCATTGAAGTAGTGAGTGGAATTTTTTACTAAATATTGGCCAATTATTTACAAAAAAAAGGCCTAATAATTCGTTTATAAATATTTCGCGTATATAAATCTAGACCCAAGTTGTAGCCTTATAGCGAATACAGAAATAATTTAGTGGGTGTACATATTACATTATAATAGCTTGCAGTAACAACCGGTGTAGCTAAGTAAACTAAAACTAAAAATAATTGAATTACACGCTTCATTTTACATTTTCTCGGAGTTCCATTCGTTGAGTTCAGTGTTTAAGTTTCTTAACAATTGTAAAACTGTTTTCCTTGTAAATTCCTGTAGAATGTTCGCTTCCCTTTACTTTGTACCTCTTTTTAAGTTTTATAAAGATATTCGTCGCATTCACCGCATGTTTCTGGTGAAAATTTTTAACTTTAGGTAGAGAAACTTGTTACGGCAACAAACTTTCGTCACTAATGGTTACATCACTGCCAACTTCGCGGTTGTTGTGCATTTTATAGAAGTTTCAATTTAAATCTCTGCGCACTGCGGTTTAAACAACTAATACTTATTGCATCGGTATGTGATTTCCAACCCCTTTCAAAACACCCTTCGCTTACGCTATAACAAGCAACTGCTACCGCCATGCCTTCTTAAAACCTCCCCTTTTACGACGTATTTTAACGACTGCCCGTGTTCCACCTGCCAGCATCGACACTTAAATATTTCTGCAAGTGTTACAACTTGCAAGAATAACTCTATTTACAGAACTGTGATTTAGGTGGTCAAATCTTCGGCTAAGATTAATATTTCCAGCTAGGGGGAAGCCTGCAAATACGGCCAAAACGTTAAACTTACCTCTAATTATAAGCACAGAGCGTATAAAGCAAGGATGAAAAGATCCAGACAACAATTCCAGTAGGAAAACCGTGTAATTATCAGAATTTCCCCTTTCCAAAACAACTCGAAATTTATTGCCGAGTTTGCGTTATATCTATTTATGTTATAAGTATGACTGTAAATACTCTTTACAACAAACGTACTAATTAAAGAGCTCGGAAAATCAAATTGAACGTCGAACGTCGAAGAAAAATGAAAACGACAATGGAAATCGTTAAGTGTCTACCTTAAAGACGCAATCAAAGCTTTCTACACATAAGAACGACGTAAGTTTAACGTTTGCTAACGGGTATTTCGATGTGGGTGAAGTATATAATTTGTTGTATCATGGTTTTCTTTGATGTAATCGAATCCCTTGATGCCCAATTGGCCCCGTTTCCTTTGGCTATCCATTTAATCAGTGTTTCGTTGCTATTCAACATTAAGTTCAAAGAGTGGGTTTATGTATACAATAAGAGTTTCCCTGAACGACTCCGACGTTGGTTATTACACCTAAGGAATTATGACAAAATGTTTTCAACGCTTCGCCCAAAGGAGGCGAAGTAAAGTAAAGGACGAAATGAGTGCGCCACTATTGAATAATGCCGGAGAATTCAAGTGAACTGACTTGGGAACTCATTACTCGCTAATGGGATATTCATCGAGGTGTTGTTGAGGGAGTCGTTTTCAAATTTCTCCGCAGCTTTTAAATTTTGGTTTACTAATTAATTCAGCTTCCGCCAAGGATACTCTAACATACATTCAACCTATTTTAAACTTTGGAAATTTACTTTAAAGTGCTACAACACTTGCTTTAAACACTTACTTTCGCTAGAAAATTAACAAAGAAATTACACCCACCATACTTTAAACTTTTTTATAAAAAATAGATACAAAAAAAAGTTGAAGTTAAATCCCCCATATAAAAATTAATTCTAATATTTTTCCAGTAACTGAACAAATCGATTTTTCCATTAACGAAAGTTGTTACGAAATTTTTATGACACATATTTACAGTTTTAAACATTGACATTTATACGGGAAATATTTTAGAGTACACTTTATTGCCTTGATATTACAACCATATTCGGACTAGAAATGGAGTTAGCTTTTTATATCACAAAAATATGCCCCCTTAAACCCAGGAAATAACTCCATAGAAGATATAGAGCCAAGAAGAGGCTTTAAAAATATATACTGGTTAGATTGTTATCAAGTTCACTTACTTACACGAGTTTGAAGAACCCTTTGGAATTTATTTGTAGAATTCTTACTGTCAATTCTTAGAAAAATAAAGGCTTATTTTGTACACAAACTGATAATGCTTTAATAAAACTAGCCTTCCAAAAGCAGGTCTTATAATTGTATGCTTTTAAAATGTTAGTTAACAAAGTTGCAGAGCTTTTTGCTGTTGCATTAAAGTTGGTAACTGCAAGTAGTTACTTACTTACTTAAACTTGTTTTATTCTAACTTCGTAGTTTCTTCAGAGGAAATAGTATTTATTTCAATATAAAATATTACGAATTTTTAATTTCCTAGATGCAACTGAAAATATTTGCTTTGCGTAATTTTTGCCCCGAAGTTAATAATTTCTCATGAAAGTTCTTGAAAACTTACTTTGCGAAAGTAAACAGTTTTCCCAGGCAGAGTATTACGTATTAGTTACATATTTCGCTGCGAATTTAATACAAATTTTAAAGAGATTACACAAAACGTTCGAAAGCTCGCAAGATAAGTTTAGAAACCATTTAGGTACCGTAACAACAAATATGCTTAATGTTAGTGCGACATATATTAGCATGTCAAAAGCATGTTCCTGTACCAACTACTCTAAATAATACAACTCGACAATCCTGTGAGGAGACAACGGACTAAGCCAGCAAACTTGCGTAATTCAGACTTGTAAACTGTGCCATGAACTTCTTATATGGCTTTTGTGTTCTCATTTAACCATCAGAAGTTATCGTAACAGGCTTGGGCACACTACTAACTCGCTAAACTTATTAGGCAAAATTTTGAAATTTCAACTAAACTTTTCATATTAATACTGATTCAATTATCTGAAGTAACTTTTAAATGCATCTTTATTATATTTTTAAAAAAGAAATTTTCAGAACTGTTTAAAAAGGCTAAAAGTGCTTTGTTTTCACCTTCGCCATTGTTTTACAGTAACTGAAGCGTTTAGCCTTAAACAACTTACCAGAAAATAAAACTAAAAAAATATTGTTAATACAAATGTATCAAAACCACATGGCAAACGAACTATTTTGACCTGAAAAACTTTTTAACCTAAATTTATTAATTTTTAAGCGGATCCAACTGTGATTGTTGTCTAAATTGGGTATTTCGCCACCAGTTGCTAAAATAAAAATAAACTCACCGAACAGAACGTTTCGGAGACAAGTCCGTTTTCAGACAAATCAAAAAAGGTTTCAATACGAACAAAGTTTTGTAGTCAAACTCGCCACAGCAAACGTACTGATTATGATGAAAATCAGTTGTTTATCCTGAGTTATTCGGTTTAATTACCCAAAGCTCTCAGATCTAAGTAATTATAAAGTGGAATATTTAATTAAACCAGCCAGATAGTAAAGTATTTGTGGATTAGTATGTGCAACAGAGTAGCATTCGCAACCTTCCCAAATCAAATTTCAACGCTCGAATGTATGGAACACACGAAACAACAATTGAGAATCTTGTTTCATCTTGAAAACGACATTCCACCAACAAATTTCGCAATATAGCCTTTTTTCTTTAATCCCAGTGGTGTGCCGTCGGAGAGGAAAACATAATGATATTTCAAAGTTGTATATTCCTTAAACGATTCTGATTCCCCAAAAAAAGGAACACTTTCGCTAAATGCGTTTAGGGTATGGTTTTGAAGCATCCGTTTTAGCCTCATGCTTCGATATAGACTCCCTATTTATGGTGATTTTTACTGTTGGTGTTTTATAAACGTGAAAGGCAAAGTTTGCATAATTTATTTTAAGAGGTGCCGTAGTTTTGCCGCGTGTTTGTCAACCCTTTGTTATTTTTGTTTATGAGAGACTCCAATGTTACGTGACTACACGATATCACTTTCTAGCAACTTATTTCAAGGCGAAGCTTTCAAAGATAAAGTGACACCGAAATTTTACTGTCGCCCATTTCAAAGCGATTTTTTTACAAAGCGATAAAATTCCAAAGTCAGAAGGTGTAACCTAAGAAGGGCCCAGTTATTTTAGAAGGCATGCTCGCTATTAAATATTTGCTTTCCAATTTTTCGTGGTTTGTCATAAATTTATATCTAGAGAGGAAATGAAACAAACTTAATTTCCTATATCTAAGTTCGTTCCATTTGTAGGTTTTCTTAGAGATTACATAATTTAATTTGGACAATTTAAACTTTCGACGGAATTATAAAATGCAATTTTTCGAACCTACAAATTATTAGCGGGTGTTTCTCTGCCTTTTTAAAGAAATCCTTTGTGTGGCATAAAATTTTTTATTAGGTACAGGTGTTAACCGGTTTTGATTGTACAATGTGAACACCCGAACTTTAGTTGAAAGGAATTCAAGCTTGCTGGAATGTAGCTGAAAGGGCAAACCTGAAAGTAATTATTGTAAACGGGAAATTGGCTGGGAGGCGTGAAAGTACGGCAGCGCAAACGGATTTTTTCCTAAATTTGTGTGGAGTAACATTTACTCCGTAAATATTTTGAGAGAAAACCAGACACAGAAATTTTTATGATTAGTCTGTCAATATTAATGCTTTCAAAAAGTAAATTTAGTAAATGTTTGCACTTTTTTGCGGTTTCACATTAAAACTAATATACAAGCAAAGAGACTGCGTTATAGTGATTTAATTTTTTTAGACTTTTTTTTAATAAACATAAATACTCATACTAAGCAGCACGTTTGTTATAATGTGACATTTTATTACTGCATTAACAAAACCTTACCATTACCAGATAATAAATTAAAAGTTACTTGCGGTGAAAATATAAGAGGGCTTTGGGGAACTATTACACGTACTGTAACCTGTAACTTCAGTTATTCCTCAGATTTTCGTAAAAATTACTGTAATGTATAATGTGCATTTTGACCTGTTTAATACTCGTAAAGCAATTAGCAAACGGAGTCAAGAAACTTATACATATTAATTATGTCTTCCCGGCGTATTTAATATTATTTGTTAGCAACTACTTTCCCTGCACACATGACTGTACTTAGCAAATTAATACGTAACAGAAAGTTAACCAAGCAAGATTTCGAGGTAGGACTTATATGTTTCGTATTTTAATACTATTTCATGGTTTATTGTGTTCCAACTACAGTTCCACATCAAGGGGGTTGTCACGGAAACGGTCTTTTGTACATTTTGAAGGTATTTTCTGAGAAAATCCAGAAGAAATCCTGAGACAACGTAGATAAAATCCTAGGCAATCTAAGAGAAAATCTTAAAGCAATGCAAAGAACAAAAAAATTATATATGTACTGGAAACCGTTCTGGCCACCTTTTCCTGCTGTATACCTTTGTTTTTGTGTGGTGTAGGCCAATTTTAGAAGAAAATTGTATTATTAAACCATGTTTTTCCGATGCCAAAATAAATATGATATTATGCTACTTTCCTGAAAATTAGTTTTCAGGGATATGCTTTTAAATTTAAAATTTTGCATAGGCCCGAGGTATAAGCTTCGATATTTTCTATTTGTCGGAATTGAAAGTTGGATCGGAGAATTTCGAAGTTTGAAATATTATGTCAACCGAAGGATGTTGGTTGTTTCTTTATTTTAGTTAAATATTCAGCAGTTCCTTAAACCTGGACTAAAACTGTCTATAAGCATTTTCATCGGAGAATTATTAAGGCCTCTTATAATCTAGAGAGTTAGGTATTTCGGTGAAACTGACTAATACCTGTCTTAACACTAGATTTGCCTCTCTGCAAACAGAAATGCGCTCAAAGCGGCCCAGTTGCGCTCTCGAGAGGTTACGTGTAGCAAGGAGATATTGCTAATTATTATGCAAAGTGCGTGGAGTTGTGGTTTACACACTAACTTGTTTGCTTCAATTTCAAGGATCCATATACTAAACCTTCCGAGGATATTACTTCTCCGAAGAAGAAAGATTGCAACGTCATTAACTCGAAATGTAGGCCCTTTAGAACCCAAAGTATAGGGAATTAGTTATCCCCACGTCGCCTGGTACAGGTTTCCTTAAAGGTTCTTAAAGATTTTGTTTAAGAGAGTGTCTTTACAGATGAACAAAGAAACTTTCTTACACCTTAATGGATCCCAAGTTCTGTTGGAAGCAATTAATTATGAAATTACTTGTATAAAGGCAAGTTTACTCATACTGGTTGCCTCGTTTAACACGTCAATTCGCGTGACTACACAAAAATTACAGCGATGGAAACTCGAAACCGTAATTAAATTTTGGAAAAGCGAAGCTTTAACCTCATGCGTTTTGTATTGAATTTTAAAATTGAAGGAATCGTTACAGAAAATTGTTCGGTATCGTATCCCGAAGAGTTATGTATACGATTAACCCTAATATTTTAATACCGAATGAGGGTAGGTTCGCGATTGAAATATTAAAAAAAAACTTTGCGAGCATTTTTATTACGTGAAATTTATGTGCATGATATTTTCCGCCACAGGGAATTCTAAAGGTAATTTCAAAGAAAAATTGTAATCTCACATTTACGATATTAGTAGTTGTCTGAATCTTTTTGTAAGTTGTCATTGAATCTGGCAGATTCACTTACGTAATTTTTTGATTTAAAATCGGCGATTAAAACCTGAGAGTATTCGTCTAAATCAAAGCCACCAAAGTCTTTGAGTCCATAACGGAAATAACCAAACGTATTTAATCTTTCAGCAAACATAATTTAATCCGTCGAAAGCCTTGCCTAAATGTTGGAATATAGATCTTCCATTTCTAACCGTCTGCAAAGCACTCGTAAACGTTAATGAGCCAGCAATCACCACCCAAGGTTGCTCGGAAATTAAGTGTAACTTACTTCCAGTAAAGTTTACAGCAACTACGGCGTAAAATTTGTTTTTAAAAAGTTAGAAAAATCGAGCACACACAAGTGTGTAATCAAGAGCAGTGAACTGTGCACGAAATGCCTAAACGTATATTTTCGTTAAAGCTACAATTCGTAACGTCATTTAATTTGGCCTTTTTAATCCCATAACTTCATTTACCTTATTACATTCACTCGATTTTGTACTAAGTTGAAATACGTGTACATTTAAACAACCCAAAATTTACAATTTTCCTAAACATACATAAAAGTATACCTATTCTATAAATGAATCAAGTTTGTTAATTATAAAAATACGAGGGATGCTCTGTTAATAGTTAGTAGCAGGTCATGGAAGCTCAATTGGCTAGAAACAATTGCAACAATTGAATGTCGCATTAGTTGACATTCGTTACCCACAATTGTCAAACGTTCCGATTTCCTTGTGAAACGTAGTTAATTTTGTAAGTTAAGTAGTTGTGCATTTTTAATTCAGTTAAAATGAGCATTCCACGAACTGCCTTTAGAGCTATGATTATCTATGACTATAAAAGACAGTTAGGATACCAGCAAAGCCATGAAAATTTGACAGCAGCTTTTGGCGATGCTGCCCCTTCATTATCCGCTGTTAGTCATTGGTTCCGCGAATTTCGACGAGGGCGAGAGCTGCTAGAAAACGAAGCAAGACCTGGAAGACCTGCGGAAGCTGCCTGTTCAGAAAGTGTTGATCGTGTGGCAAGCTTGATTCAGTCCAATCTAAATATTACTTATAGGGAGATTCAGGAGGAAGTGAAGATTGGATCCTCGGCGGTGAATACCATTTTGCATAAACATCTTGGGGTAAGAAAGCTAGCAAGCCGTTGGATACCGCATTTGCTCTCAGAAAGTCAAAAACAGGATCGAGTAGACTGGTGTAAATTTATGTTGCAAAAATTTGACGGAGGAGCTTCGAAGCAAGTGAACCCTGAAACTAAACAGCAGTCTAGTGTTTGGGTATTCGAAGATCGAAGATGAAGACTTGCCCACAAAAGTAATTCGTGGCAGAAGCGTCAATAAAAAAATGATTTTTTTCCGCCGAAGTGGCCCTGTTGCTGTTATTCCACTTGAAGATCGCAGAACTGTTAATTCTGAATGGTACTGCGAAGTGGCTTTACCACAGATGTTTGCAAAATTACAGACAGGTCGCCAAAGGACCGGTTTGCGTAACATCTTAGTCCATCATGACAACGCATCCTCCCACACTGTTGCCAGAACATTGGATTTTTTGAAAGATTCGGGAGTTCAATTGGTAACTCATCCTCCAACTATTAAAAAAATGATGCGAGGTAAAAGATTTTCCAGCGCAGATGTAGCAGTTACAGAATTTCAAAGAATTTTTGATGACCTTTCAGAAAATGAATTTTCCGAATGTTTTAAAAAGTGGTTTCAAAGAATGCACAAGTGTATTAGTCTGAATGGCGAATATTTTGAAAAACAATAAAGATTTTTTGTTAAAAAATGCAACGGTCTTTTAATAACTAACATTTTCAGCGCAACCCTCGTACCTGTAAAAAATGATTACAACCTTGTTTATATGCACGTGAAGGGGGCAAACGTTTAGAGGTCCTGATTTAACAACCGTCAGTGTGTCTAACTGCTCAATTACATCTCTTATTCCCAGTGTAATCAAGGAAGGATTTGCAAAATCTGGAAACTTCCTGGTGCATAATAATAATTAACTTAAACTCCAGCGATCTGGAAACCTTCCAGGGTTGATCTTTGCTTCTTTGTTGAAACATCCAAAAGAACCGTCCATTCTGCATGTGCTTTACTTAAGCAATAAATTTCGATTAATTTGATGAATATTGTATTCAAATACACATGTATTTTAATTCATAAACTACAAATTTGCCAAGAACCCGTTAGGTAGAATCAACTGTTACAACAGAACTTAAAAAGCTTTCGATTTATTAAATTAATGGGGCATGCTTTCCCGTTTACGACAGAAACTGTGTAGAAGCTAACGAACGTATACTCAGCAACATCTGACAATATAGTAACAAATCTAGCAAAATTTTATCGTTATGGTCTTCATTTATAATCGCAGACTTTGGCTGCTTTCCATTGTATTCATCTATGCGGGTGTTTCGATTATATGAACTTATACTAGATCTTGTCGGGCCCATTTAGCTTTACACGTTAAGGGCGGGTCGACTTGCCTTCGTCTGCGATAAATCCAGAACCGGGCTACCTTGTTGTAACACAGAACGTAAAGTTTTGAAATCGATTTATGATTGCTTTCCGGTATGTTTAAAAAGTACATCGGTTATCTTCTAAACGTAAAAGAGGTAAATACTATCCCCTAAGCAAACCTATTTTTGTTGGAAAATAACGGCGGATTTATGAAGGACGAGGTTGTTTCCATAAATTAATGCCGAAATTGTAAACCCTATAATCCTGATCCAAATATTTGTTAGTTAAAATGACAAGCAATGTTGGTTACTTAGGTCAAGCGGGCTAGTTCGCCTCTGGGTTAACAAAGTTTACACAGGACCGGACGTAAGCAATAACAATGCTCATATCCCTTGCAACCTCCGTGGCCAGTTTCGACCGGAGGGTTGTTATAACCAATCAAAACTTTTCACTTACCAAGGCACAATAACCCATTTACTCTCTCGTTTACTAATTCTAATTTTACCGGTATTTACGGTGCAGTAAAATATAATTTCCTTCCCACAATTAAAATTAACAAGCAAAATTGAATGAAACTTGAGGTGTTTGCATGTCAGATGAAAAGACTCGCTCAATTAGACGACGCTTGCTTTAGAAATAGGTAGCTACGGCAGGAAGAATTCAAGTGCACACAACAAATGTGGAAAAAATTCAAATGCGGGTTTGTGAACGTGAAAACTTGAGGGACGCTCCTGTATCCGGAATGAAAAGATTAAAAATTTGAATATCAAAGTTGAGCAAAACTGAAAGAAAAATTACCTGACCGCCTTAGTTTGTTCTGCTTATGCCCATAAATTTAAAGCTAACGTACTGTGATGCTTGTGCACTCTCCCTAGCGTGAAGAATCGAGCATTAAAAACTAGAGTGGTTCACTAAAAAACCGTTTCAAGTCCAACATCAGATAAAATATTTTATCCTCAAGTAAATGTAAAAACAAAATAACTTTTAGTTTGATATTCTTAACGTTATCAAACGTGCCCTCTGACAAGAAAAATGATTTTAGTATCTTGAAACTCTACAACCTTTTGCAATGAAAGACTTAATAATAAATTAACAAACTTAATTATTTATACTAAAAGCTACTGACATCCCTGTTTCATACTAATTGACTAAAATATCTTACCAGTCTAGAAATTAACAGCGGCCAATGAAAACCCAACCATGTTCTTCACCGGAAAGCTTTTTCTTGCAGCTTTTGAGAAAATAAGTCAAAACCTGCGAATTTTTTAATCAATGTCAACATTTTTTCAGTTTTTATAACACCAAACGTAAGACTGAGTAAGCGAAGATACAACCCTTACGACCCGTTGGAGACGGCAGAGGACAGTGAAGGATCATCCGTAGATGAAAGGAAGAAAAAAAAGCAAGAAGATTCTCCGAAAGTTTCACGAAGTCGTAAAAAACTGAAAGAACTCCAACCAAAGATCAAAGAGAAACTGAGGAAATGTCTAAAACTGAGCTTGTAGAAATAGAACGGCTTATGCAAATGCTAAGTAACGTAATGAGTGAAATAAAAATGATTAGACAAGACCAGAAGGGGTTTATCGAAGAAAAAAAACAATAAATAAAGAGAATAAAGATTTAAAGCACAGGATAGTGGAGCTAGAACGAAATCTAGAGAAAAGAGGTCAGCTTTGAAGAACAAAATATTAAGTCAGGTGTACAACAGTTTCTACAGACCGCGATAGGAGTTGAGACTAAAGTAAAAAATGCATATCAAGTAAAGCAGAAACAAGGAGGTTGCATCGCAGTGGCAGAACTTGAGCAATGGGCATAGAAGCTTAAAGTAATGAAAAATAAGATTAAATTGAAGGGTCAAAAAATTTACATTGATAATGATCTTACGGCAAAAGAACGTGAAATACAAAGGAAAATCAGGGAAATGGCAAATGAGGAGAGAAGAGGAAATCAGTAGTATCAAAAACTAATCGTGGACGACGTTACGTGGATTTGGAACCACGAAATAAAAAAAATAATGAAAGTGGACAGTAACCCTCCAAAAAATCCAGTACGAACAAAAACGGAAAGATACAATGGCATGACCACGGCATGAAAATGTCAAGAGCAATGGGAAAGAAGAAATACCAAAGAAAACGAAAAATGATAAGCACGGTAACTGGAAGAGGAAGAGCTGATGTTAGCAACATGGAACATTAGAGGAACTTATTATGAAGGCGCACTTAGAAACCTAGTATCAGAGGCAAGAAGATATGGAATAGACATATTAGCTTTACAAGAGACAAAACAAAAGGAAAACGGAAACGCAGAAATAGAGGACCACTGTATGTTCAACAGCAGGGGGGATACCAGAATGTTAGGAGCAGGCTTTTAAAAACCAGGGTAATAAAATTTGAAGCATTATCTGACAGAATGTGTTACCTCAGAATTAAAAGTGAAGACCAAAATATTACCATAATAAATGTACATGCGTATACGGAACAGGAAGATGAGGAGCAGAAAGACATATGAGAGACTGTATGACAGGCTTACCAAATCAGGATATAAAATTAATCGTAGGCGATTGCAATGCCATAATTGATAAAGAAGAAATATACTACCCAATTATAGGCAAACACAGTAAACATCAGAAGTCAAACGATAATAGTACGAGACTTATCAGTTTTGAAGCAACAAAAAAATTAAGAATTATAAGTATATATTTCAAGAGAAAAGAGATACATAAAAGTACATGGCTTTCGCCAAACGTAAAAACTGCAAATCAGATAGACCAGGCTTTAATTGAAGACAAATGTGCTAAGTTGATTACTAATGTGAGAACTCAGAGGGGTACAATTTAAAATAAAAGTTGAAATAATTGCACCGAAAGTTGCGAAGAAGTATAAGAAAAGTAAATACCAGATAGACGCACTATTGAACGTAGAAGCACAATGTAATTTGCAAAAAAATTTCAACAAAAATTACAGCAGCCCTAATGAGGAAACGGAGGTGGAAGGAATATGGTGGAAAATGCCATAATAAAATCAGCAGAAGAAACGCTCCCAATGCAAAAATCGAGGAAAAAGAATGCTTGGTTCAATAGTGGGTGTAAAAAGGAAATGGAGAGGAAACGACAGGCCAGAATAAAAATTCTAAGAACTGGGAAAGAAGAAGATGCAGAAGAAAATAGGAGGACGAAGAGAATAACAAAATATGTACTTAGGCAAGCTAAGAGGCAATTGGAAAAGAAATGGCAGAAATAGAGCTAAAATATATAAACAAGGAGATTATAAATTTTTATCAGGAAGTTTAAAAAACAAAGAAGGGATATAATGCCAGAACAATGTATTGCAAAGACAAAAATGGAAATTTAAGGTGATAGTAAACCAATGACTCAAAGATGGAAGAAATACTTTGAACAAGTCTTAAACGACGAAGACCCCGAAATGGAAGACGAAATAAAAGAGAACAACACTGTACAGTCGGCAGAACGCAGAAGAAGTGGATATGCCTACAAAAGAAGAAATTTCGGAAATAATACAGAAATAGAAGAATAGAAGACATCAGGTGAAAACGGCATTTACAAAGGATGGACCAAGCCAACTAATGAAGAAGGGGTTGGAGGGCTTGCGGAGAGTGGGGCTCCCTAGGAAGAAATGGTTAGCAGCCCCAGTAGGCGACCTGGAAAAAAAGGGAGTTAGGCAATGGTGGAGAAGAGCGAAGGACCGATCTAACTGGAAGAAAATTGTTAAACAGTGGGCTTAAAAGCCTGTTAACGCTTTATATACAGGGTGACAATAATCTACCTGTGTTGTATGGGTAACTTTGTTATTATAGAAGTTAGAGAGTCGGCTAAATTAGCAAAGTTGGGCAGAATTTCAAGACAAATTAGATGCCAGTTTGACATTTGACATACACTTTCAACTTTTTCAAATATTTCGAAAAAACTAAAAACATGCGATTTTTTAAATGTTTTATAATTCCATAACCACCTATTCTAAAACCAAAGTGAAATATGTTTCTTGTAGATATTTTTACGTAGAATTATAAAAAAATATCTACAAAGTCATAGCACTCTCGATTTTTGAGATATAAGCCAAACTTACGTTTTTTTAAATGGCAACCATAGTAGGCTATGGATTCATTAAAGAGCTTATTTTTTGCTGATTTCAAAAATGTATAGGTTGTCATATCTGTTTCCGTTAATTTTCTTAGAATTTGCAAAAAACTGAAATTAATGATGATAAATAATAACCATGAACTAAGAATGCCTTGGAATTTTTTCATAGTCTCTTGTTTAGTAACTCATCATCAAAAACAATTGAAATTATCAAATGTTTTTAATTAAACAAATAACAAATAAAAAACTATCATTATGGATAAAAAAACTAAATAATAAATGTATGTAACTATAAAAATCAATTAATGATTATAATAATACTTCAAAGTGACCACCATTTTCTTGAACACATGACTGACATCGTTTTAATATTTCACGTTGCAATTTATTTAATGTATTATGTCTAATTTCGGCTACAGCTCTTCTTATTTTTATTTTCAGGTCATCAATGTTATGAGGCTTTTCTTTGTACACTTTGTCTTTAATAGTTCCCCATAAAAAAAAATCTAGGGTAGTTAAGTCCGGAGACCTGAGAGGCCACGCAATAGGACCTCTGGTACCTATCCAATTAGGAAATCTTTCCAATAAATAGTGTGACACAATGTGAGCATTGTGAGCAGGTGCTCCATCGTGTTGGAAGTAATTCAAATTTTGTATAAAATTTAATGGAAGATCGTCCAACATTTCTTCGAATTGATTACGTAAAAATAGCAAATGCCTCTCTGAATTTAGATTTTCCTTATAAAAATAAGGACCGAAAAGTTTTGTTCCAAGAATGCCGCACCAAACGATAATAGAAAAACGTATTGCTCTCGCTTTTCAACCGTTATGTGTGGATTTTCCCTTGCCCAGTAAATATTATTTTTCTATTAAATAAACCATTATTTGTAAATTTGGCTTCATCCGTAAATAGAATTGATTGAGAAAAGACTTCGTTTCATTCACTTTCTTCAACTAACCACATAGCATAATTGAATCTTCTTTCTAAATCTGTTGGATACAATGTGTTTCCAACATGATGATGATAAGGTTTTAAATTATTTTGTTTCAAAATTGTTCTTGCTTGTTCTCTGGATACATTACACTCAAGTCCAATTTCTCGCACAGATGTAGTTGGTTTAAAAGTATTGTATGCCAAAACACGCACCTCTGCTCCTTCATTAATATTTTTCTTAGCTTCTTTTGGTTTACAAAATGATCCATACCGTTTTAAATTGGATTCAAATTTTGCAAAAATCCTTTTATCTGGCTGCCTTCTTTCCATGTATGTTTGCAGATACAATTCAGAAACTGCTTTCGCATCACAATTACAATTGTAATCGCAAAATAACATATCATTTCTTTCTTCCCACGAGTAAGCCATTTTTTTAGTAACTTTAACAGAACTACTTAACATATTCACATCCGTAATTATCAGCAAAACAGGACTAACTTTGACAATTAAATTTGTTTTGTTGTTTTCCAATTCCAAGGTACTATTGTTATACTATGCAGCTAATTATTAATTATGATCACTAACTTCAGTTTTTTGCAAATTCTGAGAAAATTAACCGAAACAGATATGACAACCTATACATTTTTGAAATCAGCAAAAAATAAGCTCTTTAATGAATCCATAGCCCACTATGGTTGCCATTTAAAAAAACGTAAGTTTGGCTTATATCTCAAAAATCGAGAGTGCTATGACTTTGTAGATATTTTTTTATAATTCTACGTAAAAATATCTACAAGAAACATATTTCACTTTGGTTTTAGAATAGGTGGTTATGGAATTATAAAACATTTAAAAAATCGCATGTTTTTAGTTTTTTCGAAATATTTGAAAAAGTTGAAAGTGTATGTCAAATGTCAAACTGGCATCTAATTTGTCTTGAAATTCTGCCCAACTTTGCTAATTTAGCCGACTCTCTAACTTCTATAATAACAAAGTTACCCATACAACACAGGTAGATTATTGTCACCCTGTATACATATAACAACTATATGTAACCTATTAACAGAACCACATTGTTACTCATAAAACGTTTCTAATCGATCTATTTGACTTGTTGTTGAGTGCGAACGTGAAAAGACGTGTGTGAAAAAGCTCCGCTATCATAACCCAAATCGGGCGATAACTATTAAATTTCCCATACATTTTCATACGAATAGAGAGTCAACGAAAAGTGTGAAAAAGAGAAGTGAAATAGGATTATACAAATCATTTAGTATAGAAAAAGCAAGGTGAGTCTAACCCAAAATGTTAGAATACGCACTAGTCGCCTCCGCGGGGTCGACCCGGGCAACGAATGGAAGCAGATGACAAGTAGATAAACGAACAAAACTACAGTGCTAAGAGATATAGTCTAACCAGCTCCATATACGATTCCTTTGAATAAAAGTAAGGTACTGCGAGACAAAGTCTAGATTCAGAGCAAACCATATAAAATGAGCAACGACGAAACCAGTAAGGAAAGTGCCGAGGAAAGAAGTAAACTATTTTTGAAGAAGTGGTAAAACTAAGAGAACCCCCACTAAAGGGAAAAGCGAATACCAGACCGATAGTGGGGGATATCGATGAAAATAAACTCACAGCTATTGTCAAGGAAATCTAAACCAAAAAGCTAATTTCCTACCAATTCAAATAAGTATAAATAATTGCGTGCAAAATACGGATTAATTACATACTGACATTTAGGAAATTTCCTAACTTCACAGTCTCCAGACGGTATATAACAGCTTATCATTGCAGCAATATTGCCAGTAATCGGTTGGCAATGCAGTAGATAATTCAGCAGGTTGCGGTTCTATCCATGCCAGTACTGAGAAATATCGGATTGCTCTGTACTAGAGCAATTACGGTAACAATTCTAAGATGAATTTACTTCAACGTAATCTGTCAATAAGTACCCGAAAGCCATTACTGTTGAGTTCAGTGCTTCTTGTTTTATTTAACTTGTTATTATTTTACTAGTTCAAGGCATTATTCTCTTTATAACTAATTTTCCTGCTTGTAAAATTTCGAATTTACGAAAAAAACTAAAATTTAATCGTTAATTTTTTTAACAAATTAATTATTTAAAATTTGGAAGCTTCCCTAAGCGGCTAAACTGTGCACCTTTAAGACACATTAACACTGTTTTATACATTATAAATAAACTAATATAATAGTATTATTGCTAAAGTTAACTTATAAAATGCATATGAGTAAATATTCACATTTCGTAACAAATCCAAATACGATCCACATTTCTCTTATTATATACTCCATCTGCATTCAATATGTTTGATTATAAAGGAATCCAGTAACTTGTGTAAACTTCCTTGTAACACAATAATTACATTGTTGAGATGACACGTAATGGGTTTCAAATAAGTTAAACTAGGACGTAACTCCATCAGAATGCAGTATTAAGCTATACACATAGTTACATTAACTGAAAGAGGATCGCGTTAATCAATAACATAAAATTAGACAACTTTGCTTTATTATGATGTCTCAAGTGATTAGGTTACCCCCCTTATTGTTGCCTTTTGTGTAAGCCGTAGAGCATTTCATTGTTCAACAATCCTAATCATCCTTCTTTTGTTTCAGGTAACGCTGTTCGCACTTTCTTATTAAAGGTTCTAAAATCAGGTGAGACTCATTGTTATCCTGTGAAAATCTTAATTTACCTAAATATTAAATTTGGGCGAAATTAACTTAATAATGAAAAAATTATAAAAATATGGAAGTTTCAGGAAAGGCTCTCAACTGTGAGTCTTCAAACATTTTCTTGTTTATTTCACATTGGATCTAATTTAAAGAACCTACTGAAACAAAATTTAAAACTTCCTAATACTTATTAAATATTTAAATGCATCTGCATATTTAGTAATTAATAGCACACAGTTGCATATGTAAATGTTATTTTCCCAAAACTTAATTTTCTTATAGGTAATGAAAATATACAAAAATAATCAGCCATAACTACCTAAGCTTGCTTAATTCAAACAATAATTATTATTTTCTTTAGATGATTTTCTGTAAAATTATACAGCAAGTAATTTAATTCGAAAAATTGACTTTTATGTCCAAAAGATAAAAAAAAAGTAATTAATGTTGCGAAAATAAATAGGAAAACTTAGAAACTACAGAAAACATAATGAAGAGAATCGGTTTTCCTTTAGAAACAGTTACTTTGTTTTCCATTTACAAATAAATATGTAAAAAACTCCGCGATTTTTCAAAGGTAAAAGATAAAAGAATTTAAGGCTGAAATTACAAAGCGAGCAAGAAGTTAACGAAATACATTCTCAGTATAAATGCAGCTGCATATTTAGTAGGTAGCAAACAGTTACCTCAAAACTTCAACCGAATATTCTATAAATGATGAAAATTTACCAAATAATCAGCCATAATTACCTAAGCTTGCTTAATTCAGAAAATATTATTTTCTTTAGATGATTTTATCTAAAATTTACTTCGGCTTTCAATATAAGTCCAGAAGATCAAAAATTAATTCATTTAATAACGCAATCTAAAAATAAATAGTAAAAGTTGAAAACTAAAAAAATGTAATGAAAAGAATCGGTTTTCCTTCAGAAGCAGTTACTTTGTTTTCCATTTACAAAAAATATGTGAAAAAATTTGACCATTTCTACTATCAACCACTAACAAGAATCGCAGTAATCTGAAGTTCCAAACTTGAAAAAGTTTTGATGTTTAGAAACTTTCCTTAACTTCGTATTCAAATTGTGAAATTACTTTTCTTTTGCTTTCTAGGTTGTTCATGTTTTTCAGGTTAGTAGCAATTCATTTGTTGTGAAACTGAAAAATTTGCACAAAAATCCTACTTAAAGATAATAACAATACAATTTTGATAAAAATACTTTGTGTAAGGTTGAAACGGACATAGCTACAAAATAGAATCTTGTATAACTCGTGTTTAACACATTCAAGCTACTCATATCCTGTCTGTCCTGTCATATATCTATCATTTATTCTAGTTCTCCTACGAGTGTTGAAGTGCAGACAAGTCCTTACGAATCCCGTTTAAATAAATCAGGTGAAGTAGCTACAACACTTCCGCTAAACTTGACTAGTTATGAGATTTTTCATTTCACTTTCTTTCCCGGATTTATTTTAACTTTTATGTGATCAATTACAGCCTGCCACTTTATTGAACTTTTAGTGTCAAAGTTATCGATACTTTATTTTTGTTGCTTTTCTGCTAGTTAAAGGCGCGAAGTTTCCCCTTACTTGTAAACATCGGCAATTAGAAGTTTTATTCTCCAAGAAATATTGAAATTTTAAATAACTGCAAAATGTCGCAAAAAGTATTGCACGTAATATTTGGTCCTTAATTAATCTGAATTTCCTTAGTCCGCGAAGACTCATTTAAAATGTTTAAAATTCCCTTTTGACTAAACCTTAATTTGCGGGATCGCTTTTATTTACCATCAATATTCGTTTAACGCTTAATTAACGTCTTTACACAAAACCAGTTATATACCCACGTTTTCCGCCTCATCAAAAATATATATTTAATCTCTTACCTACCTATACTACAGTCCGATTCGCTTCTATTTGTTTTTGTTACTCCTTCCTTCCGTTAAAACACCGATTTCCAATAAACCCTGACTAAATCAAATCAATAACTACCCTCACCCAGTTACGTTCTAATTAGCGGTCTGTAATGGTTTATGCAATAGGGAAGATTGTCAAAGCTTTCAAAGGGCCTTTCAGAGTTTTTACGAACAGACTAATTTTCAGTTCGCTAAACAACAGCTAACCCCAAACCAAGTTCAAAATACTACCTGCAAACCAACTTTTCATTTGAGTTTTATATTGGAGAACTGTGATTTTACGTCTTACTTGTAT
The DNA here is from genome assembly GCA_963082815.1 of Melanotus villosus. NCBI lineage: Eukaryota > Metazoa > Arthropoda > Insecta > Coleoptera > Elateridae > Melanotus > Melanotus villosus. The sequence continues at coordinate 35,695,368 of OY720427.1, read as the reverse complement.
GTATGCTAGAAATGAAAAATACTGTTTCTTATTCTTTGCTATCTCGAATCGGGTATTGAATTCCAAATGTAAAACCAAGCGGCATTCCCACATGACTCTAAACTTTTTCGGATTTTATGATGTTGCAAGAAATCTTAAGAATATCAAATAGTTATGTCCGAATTATTGGTTCTAATTGTTACGTTTTGAAAGTCCTTAATTCCCAATACAAAAAAAATAAGTTCGATTTTCACAAAACGAATAAAACTAGTGCTAAGCTTCAGGCTCAGTACTACCTGAAAAACATTTAATATGATTAATAACCAACTCACCAAGTTTTTTTTAAATGGAAAACCGAAAAGTTGCCGTTCGGGACAATTTTCATATTTTCCTGAGCGGCAATAATACACTTAAAAACCCTTGACTTCTTCTTAAACTGTTGATAATTAGCAATCACTTACGTGTGCCATCCAAGAGACGGATAAACTAAGTAATTCCGTCGGCTTGAATGACACAAAAAGTAATTACCAAACAATGTCCAGGCTGAAAAATCCTGAAAACCTGAAAAAATCCATTCATTCATTTACAAACGCAATATTTTTCCTTCGGCATTAAACTTGGTTCCAAGTGATAGAGCACAATTCTATCAAAAAATCCTTCGATGATATTGTAAATTTTAACTGTAAAGGCTTGTAAAAGGAGAAAGAGTAAACTATCTTTTCCCCCTTTCAAACCTTTTTAGTCAAAACTTTTATATTTTGCCAGTGTATACACAACCTAAAAATTCATTAGGTAACCTATTTTAAACATATAACAATAAAACCTGCTAAATATCCTGATATTTATATTAACCAGAAGGTCCTCGATGAAATTCGAAATCATTATTTTAGACTTCCAAGGGAATGAAGCGAAATTCTTGCTTCTCCCCAAGAAAGTCATAAATAATAATATCTCGGTGTAAATAAATCATCCTAAATTTTATTACTAACTACAAATTGTTAAACAGCTCGTGTCTTTGTTAACAATACAAGTATACAAGCTTTGATTACTAACACAGCACTACAAACTTGAGTTTAAAACTTTGAGAATTTTTTAAACTGTTCTTATGCATTTTAATAGAAAGGGTAGCTTCTTCGTCTCTTCTTGTTGATGAATTAGTAAAATACTCACTCACTAAACTCTAGAAGTTAGGAGTTAACATTTGCTACCTTCCAGGGCTTAATGTACAAGGATTACTAATGCTTCTGAACTTTTATATTAAGACTGTCTTCTTAGACATTTTTAAAAACGGGACCTTCATTAATTCATTCATTAAAGCTACTAGAATTTGCTAAAAAACGAAAAGGTGCCGTAAATAATTAATAATATATTAATTAAACTAGTTGCACGTTTACAGAAAATAAGAAAAAAGCCCATTTTTGTATGGACCCGATTACCAGAATACAAACTATTTAAAATTAAAATAAACTGTTGCGGTTTTCCTCGCGTTAATAAATTATACAGCCGGCTGCAGATACTGCATTCTGTGTTAATTACTAAAATTTAAGTTTTCAGCGTAGTTATTCACATTCGTTTATTAAAATAAATTGTTAAGGTAAGAAGATAAGGCTAAATTGTGAACAATTAACAAAGAACCATTTCACAGGTACAGAATTTACAACCTTGTATTATTCATTCTCTAAAAGTCTTAGTAGATGGCATCTTACTTATAATAAAACACTTAATAAATAATCAAGGTTTTTAATTACAAAAGCTTTCGATTACTATTCTGCAATCGTCATCAGTTGCAATCGTCATCTGTTAACAACTAATGATGATTGCAGAATAGTAATCGAAAGCTTTTGTAATTAAAAACCTTGATCATTTATTAAGTGTTTTATTATAAGTAAGATGGAGGAAATCCAAGAAAGAAGAGAGAATAACTTCTATTATTCAGTTTAAATACTTAATAAGTGTTCTGTGGTGGGAGTTTTTTCCTATATAATGCAATAAATATCAATTTCCAATAAACACTAAGTAAAAAATAGAACCATTATGTAAATTTCAAAAGAAAATTAAGCCGTGGTAATTTATTCCTGATGTTGATATTTCTGTCTGTTTCCAACTGTAATTTCCTGTAATGTCGTCTTTAAGAACTTCTTGAGTTCTTAAAGCTTCATTGAAGGAATTGTAGCATCTTAATCGAAAAGTTCAAGGAACCAAAAGGGTTATAAACTGTTTTCTCCAAATACTGCGAATTATTAATCAAAAACTTTCTTAAGCCGTGCAATTACAATTAAAAATTTATTGCCATTAAATTATTAACCAAATAATTTTCACATTTTGAAAATTTGAGTTTTCAGTAGTACACAAAATTTAACTAATCGAAATTGCTTCTGGCTAAAAGTTTAAAAAAAATGGTAGTCAACTTCGTCACTTTTCTAACAAATTCTGAAATTTTATGAAAATGCAGAAGTAATAGTTTTATAACCTTTGTAATTGGCTTTTCTAACTTTTCTTAACTTAAACGAACTCTAAAAGGTGTAGGGACTCTGTCTGAGAAATACGAAACAGAAAAGCTTGCAGCATTCTTTGACTGATATTTTCAAAACAAATTCTGGGAATATTCTGTTTTTACTGAAACGAGAACGAGAGTTTCTGTTGTCCCTTTAATCCTAAAAAATTTGTTTGTTATTTAATAATCATTTTCTTCCTTCTGCAAGGCTGAAGCCGCCATTAAGTTAGAATGTAGCTCGAAATACACCTTGAATACTGAAAAAATTCTTCGTCCCTGTTTTTATTTGAAAATATAATAATTCCAGTAAACCCCTTGCTCGATTTTCCAAAGGCCTAAATTTCCTAAAGTTTGAAAACCTGTTTGAAAATCAAGCTCGGCAATAGATAATTCCTTCTGCAAGGCTGAAGCAACGATTAAGTTATAGTGTAGCACGAAATACACTTTGAACACTGAAAACAAATTTCCTTCCCTAGTTGCATTTGAAAATACAATAATTCCAGTAAACCCTTCCGCGATTTTCCAAAAGTCTGAAAACTGAAAACCTGTTTGAAAATTAAGCTCAGCGATAGATAGTTCCTTCTGCAAGGCTGAAGCAATCATTAAGTTACAGTGTAGTTCGGAATACAGTTTGAACACTGAAAACAAATTTCCTTCCCTGTTTGCGTTTGAAAATACAATTATTCCAGTAAACGCCTTCTGCAATTTTCCAAGAGCCTAAGTTTGAAAACTGAAAACCTGTTTAAAAATAAAGGTCGACGATAGATAATTCAAAGATAAAAGAATTTGAAGCTGAAATTACAAAGCGAGCAAGAAATTAACGAAATACATTCGGACTGTAATACGTAGCTTTATTGTACTTAGTTGCTTATTACAGACAGCTGTCTCCTTATATTTCCGCTTAATTTTTCATTATGGCGTTCGATAAAGGTTACTGCCTCGTATTCTCTAAGATTTTGCTTTTAACACAGTTTATGGTTGCTAAAGTTTGCCGGTTATACCAGGGAATTTCCGTCAAACATCCACTCTAATAGCTAAGTGATTCTTTTGATTTAATTAACAACCCTCTTTGAAGTTACAATTGCATAACTTGGAATTAAGATTTTACTGACACATGTAACAAGGGTATCACGGATTTTTTTAAAATTAATTACCTAGAAACTTAGTTTATTTAATTTATTATTTGATTGGTATAAATGTTAAATTTTATTTGCCAAAATGGTGGAAATTCAAAAACTAAGAACAAAGGATTCGGTTTGGGGCCAAAGTGCCCAAAAATAAATAACAACGAAACATACGGCAATGAAAAGACTTAAAAATATTCCTACCTTAAAATCCGGAAATAATCCTTATTTAACTGGTCCCGTTATGTTGGTCCGAATACAAAACACAAACAAAAACTGCACACACACCACACAACCCAAACGCGTCGAGGGACCACCAAAAGTTCGGGGTACACGATTCACAGGTGTTTATTTCGCAAACTTTCAAAGTTCAACAAATTGTACTTAAATTCCGGAGATTTAGACTTTCGCGCTCTAAGTCACAATCGAGAGTTTGTGATACTGCACTAACTACATGTTTTGAAAACAGCCTCTTATTAAAACTTCCCGTTTCGAGTGGCATTCAATATTGAAGCTCAAACTTGCAAAGTTCTCTTTAAATACTGCCCAAAGGTATTTTACGTGGGATTTATCACAAATTGCATCCGTATTTGCGTCATATTCTTTTCAGTGGAAAGGCTCTGAGAAGTCGAAGTCTGGTGATATGAACTAATCACCTATCTTCAATAAACAATCAGTCAGTTCCAGATTATCTTTGTGTATTTTCAGCTAAGCTAAACACCGTCTCACTATTAAGTATAAATAGAAAGATTAGAAAATTCTTATCATTTTAAATGGGAGGCCTAAAACTTTCACAGGAATTTATCTCATAATCTCCCCCTTGTTATCCTTTACAAAGGGTTGTCAATTCTGTTGCTGCTATTGGTACAGGATTTGAGCAGAAATGATTCCCAAATTGAACGCAAATATTACCCTGGATTAAATTGACGAGAAAATTGATAAAATAAACTCAACTTCCCTGAGAAACCTAAGGACACCATATGTTCTTAATAGAATTTATGGCCAGAATTTGTTTTATACGTGAAGTTTAGCTAACTTTGCAACATTTTTTAAATTCCACGTTAGAAGATGGAAAGCTTTAATTGGCTACTAAGTTTATCGGCTGAAGGATAGGACAATGTAGGAGTTTTTCAGAATACAAACAAATGATTTAATTGTTTTATTGTGGTTTGTAAATTTCTGGTCTTTAAAGCAAAAAGAAAATGGGAGAGGAGTAGTTTGTTTTTAGAATAAAGCCTTAATAATCGTTAGGACTACACAAGGAGGCAGAACTGATGAAATTAGGGCAGGCTTGCCCTAAAACAAAAAACTTAGTACTTCAGTAAATGCAAGAGTAACCAAAAGGTTAAAAAAATACCGGAATAAACTAAAACAATTCAGTGAAATTGTTTTCTTATTAATCTACGAAGTATTTCAGTTATACAAAAATTATTAAAACTTAAAACAAAAGGTGAAAGTTATAAGCTTTATAGTTAGTTATTTTATATTTTTGTGAACTTTAAACTTTCGTTAATTAAGCAAACTAATCAAAATAACTAAGCTTAACTTTTGTTTCCTTGGGTAAACTGAATATGCTAACAACACTGGTTAAGTTGGAAGGCGAAAGAGGGTTTTGATCAGGGTGACGCTTATGGAGTTGGGTTCTGTGCAGGGAGCACAAATGGCCACTAGCTGATCCATCGCTAGAGTGAATTGTGCCACTTTAGGTCGCAGAACACAATTGGGTTTTCAGAGTAGTAGATTCGGTTTTGGAACACGCAATACTAAACTGCGATTCAGCTTTACCTCGAAAGATGCCTTGTTTATCCTTTTTCATATACCTTTTTTCGATAAAATCTAACGTTGCGTTTTCCTCATTTGCAGATTCATTAAAAAATCAATCTGTTAAAAACATACCAAACAGGACAACAATAATAAAAATAGACAACCTTCCTAATGCTATTTTCGTAGAACAAGCATTCGTATAATTAATCAAATTGTTATCTCTTTACTCAGTTTTTATGGTAACAACGATCCCCTTAAAAAACTGGATGGATCCTATTTCCTCCTGTTTCTGCTCGAGTAAATCCCTGATTTTAATAATGAGATACGACGAAGTATTTTATCCACTACTGCGTATTGCTTTACGACATCCTATATTTAATCAGTTTACTTTAGTACAACGGGTGGAAAATTTATACCAAAAAAGAAAATAACCGTCTGTCTAGTCCGCAGATTAATTTTATGTGTCGTTTCTTAAAAACCTTATCCTGCAAGGCTCTGTTTTCCCTTTACGTCATGATTAAAATATTTACCAAAGTTGGTTGAAAATTAGTTCCTTTATTTACACGAAGAACGTGAATTATTGCAGTATTTGATTAACATTTAAGGTAAATTTAGCCCGTTTAAGGGAAGGTTAGTATACCGTGTGTCCGTAATCTAACACATAAATTAAATAGACTTGTTACAAAATGTTTTTCAGAAGAAATCTGAAGCACCTTAAACGATTTATTAAAAAAAATCGATCTTTTAGAGGTTATTTTTCTTTTATTGGCAACCCATATTTTTAGTTGCCTCTCTTAAAACCTGTAAAAATTAATTGACATAGATTTCACAAGAAATTTTTTGGAGAAAGAAAATATCAAAGTTGAAAGTTGGCATAAAAAAATAAATTGCGTCCAAATTACTCGCCATTCACTATGTTTCAGCTTTCTTCTAACATCATTTAATTGAATGCATGCGTTACTTTACGGACACACGGTATATAAACCCATACTGATCGTAAATATCCAAAACAACCGCTTTTATTGTACGGCAATAATTTAATACACTATAATTAACGATAAAACCGTTACAGGGCTCGTCATTTATGTTCCCTAGCGTTCAAATAAATTTAATTTAGCATTGAGCATTTAAAATCAAAGCTAGTTTGCTAGAAACTAGGACATCTGCAACTAAAGTTTAGTTATATTTCGCTAATTCGAAAATTTGATTTGAAGTCTTAAACATCCTTGTATGGGTATTTCTGTAATTTAATGCTTGAATTCGTATCTTCTTTTTTAATGGAATCTGAAGCTCCTTGATTACATTTTGAAATCTCAATTTCGCTTTATTAATATTTACGCTGAAATATTGTAATATTGAGCTGTGTCTAGTTAACACAATTGTAATATCTTTTGAATGCTGATGTAAATCTAAAAGTAGTTACAGCCTTTTTTGTAAGTTTAGAGTATGCATAATTCGTACTTGATATCAAAATTGGACTCTTCTTGTGTTTTAAAAAGCCTAAACCTAAAAGCTATAAATTTAATTACGGAACAAAATTAATTGAATGCCTTGTCAACTTTAAGAGTAAAGAATCAAGAAAGTGTATTAAAAGTTTACAAGGTTAATTATAAAACAAAAATTTACAGTTGAAAAATTGTTAAACTTGTTTAAACAGATAATTATAACAAGAAAAAATGTTCAAAGTTAAATCAAAAAGAGAATTTATTTATTGTTCCTAACTTTTTCTTTAACCTGTAAACATCAAAAGCAGACGTGACCTTTCATCCTTAAAAATGCTTACACTTTATTTGCGGAATTTCTTTGCTGTACTCGCTACTACCGCGTTGTGTAATTTTTAAAATGTAACATCGTAAAATTTAATACAACAACGCAGCACAACTTGGTAAAAAGTGTTGTAAAGTGTTCCTTGATGTATGCGACGACGATTTGTAACGTAAGTTATTCAAAAATATTTTAATAACCAATTCAGATTTTTGGTGCTACCTTGTTGGAATTTATTTGTAATAACTAGTTATTTACTTGTAGAAAATTCTGACGAAGACCATTCAACAAAGTTAAATTAATTAATATAGAATGCGTTTTGTTTTGAAAAAAATATCTTCTTTTACGTAATTGACTTGCTTTTAAGCACTTTCGAGTAATGACGTCGCCCATTTCTTTTTAAATAGCAACGTATTTTACGTACATTTTATGATTTTAATTCTCTTTTCTACGATATTCATTACTACCGTTTAGGAACCGTAAGTTTAGGATTAAAACAGTTTAAATAAACTCTATGGATTTTGAAAATTTTGTAAACCCTTAAATACTGCAATAAAATGATATTCTTGGATTATTTTTTCCAAAAATCTTGTACGAGGGTCTTTTGAAAAGTAACGTAAATGAAAAAGAAAATGCAAATAAATTTGACCAACTTGTATTTATTTTTCAACATAATCTTCATTGAGCTCAACACCTTTAGCCCAACAATGTTCCAAAGTCCATTGGCGTGTGTTGTGAACAGATGTATTTTTGAAAATGCTTGCACGTTCGTCGACTCAGTAATTTTCTATACAATAATTAAGAAAAGACCAATAATTGTTACCAAACAATAACAAACCACATCATTGTTAATAAAGTATTTTGCAGGAATATTACTTTACTCCCTTTACAACAAAAACTGAAATAATTTAACGAGATATACATTATTAGGAAATTCTTGACAATCGAGCAGAGCCACAACATTCTCATGATTAGGTTTTGTTAATTTTCGTGCAACAGTAAAAAATTGACAAATAGATACTGTGTTTTCGTATAATAAAACATGTTCCAAATAGTTTCCTTGCTCCCAATCAATCAGTTTCACAAAAATACCCGTTTTCATGTTTGCAATTGGAGGGACCTACAAATAAGATTTATACGTACGTAAAGGAATATATGTAGTTTGAAAGCTCTTTACATGTAACATAAACGCATGACTTTCACTAAAAACATTTAATGCCAAATACGTTCACAACAATAAATGATATTAGTATTTTTCACTTTTCTATTTCTATGCAAAGTTTCAATCACTTTATGTGACCAACCTATAACCTTACAATACACTGAGCTGAAACTCGGAAAAGACTCGTTTGAAGGATCGTCGTTTACCTTACTCTTACGACTCTCGTATGTAACCCATGAAAAATTTTAGATCATTGTAAAGAGAATTCAAACCTGTATCCCATTAATTATATTATTAGTAATTAAAAAAAAATATTTATATATTTGTGACATAATTTGAGGCTGAACGAAAGGATGTATGATCAAAAGGCCTTGGATCGTGATTAGTCGCTTCAAGATTTATTTTAGTGGGTCCTCCTTTCAATATTATCAAGAAATATAATACAAAAATCAGGTGAATATTAGTTTAACAGAAGAAGTAATATACCGGGTGTCTCAGGTAAGACGCACCATAGGGAAACGCCAATGTATTTTTTCAGAAAGGATCCGCGGTGCCTTTGGAATATGTATGGATTCAGTGTTCAACGTATGTTATTGGATTTAGTTAACGCTAGAAAGAGATAGAAATACTGAAAGCAATTGTCATTGCGACAGGCGATTATTTCATTGTTTCTTTTTATAGTTGTCAATTTTGGCAGCGACAAAACGTCAAATTGTTAAACTTGTCAGTTACTAAAGAATCTACATCTACAATGCAATGAAGCACAATTATAGATTCATTATTATTATTATTATACTAAAACAATAAGTATAATTTAAAAAATTTATTTATAATGCCATAATACTTTACATATTTACTAAAATCACTATTTACGTAAACGTATAATTGTTACATTTTTCTTGCACTTGTATACTTCACCCAATTATACATTTTTCTCTATGTAACCAATTTCACACCTACCTACATGAACCATTAAAATTTGTAAGTTGCATTAATAACTTCCGACTAGACAAATTCTTATTTTCATTACATTTTTAAGTTCATTCAGTACCTACCTGACTGATGATCATTTGCTTTCTTTTGATAGGATTCAATACTATTCCATGTTTATAGAATTTACTTACGTTTTCTTTACATGTGCCGTTGTAATAAGGCGAATTCAATTTAAAATATGCAGAATGCGGAAACGGCGATTAAAGAAATTACGTAGGTATTTTGCGTATTTTTATTGTAAATGAAAATTTTAGGGGCTGTCAAAATTGACGGATATAAAAATAAACAATGAAATAATCGCCTGTCGCAATGGTAGACGCCTTCGGTATTTTTATCTCTTTCTAACGTTAACTAAATCCAATAACATACGTTGAACACTGAATCCATACATATTCAAAAGGTATCGTGGATCCTTTCTGAAGAAATACATTGGTGTTTCCCTATGGTGCGTCTTACCTGAGACACCCGGTATAATATTAATTTAATTTTGAATGCGAAATCATTAAAATTTAATAATCTTAAAATATTTTTTTAATAGACTTTATATCGTACTTAAAGTGTTAAAGTGATCTTCTTACGTTGTTAAGGGTACTTTTATCAATTTCAGTTTGGAGAAGATCTTTTAACTTGGGCGACATGCAATCTTAAATAATTTAGTAAATGCGCAGAGTTTTGTCCAGGTTAGGAAAAGCTATGTAAAATCTGTCTCTTGCAATAATCTAAAAATATATTCACTGTTAGTTTCTTACACATTGTCGATTGGTCTTGCTGCTAAATCTTAAAATTCCATGGTTATTTAGAAAATCATATCTTTATTTAATTATCTATTATTGTATTACGTGTTTCCATTCTAAACTTTTCGATCTCTTCTAAAACAGTATTTCCATACAAAAATTAAATATCTACGTGTGGTTTTCTTGAAACGCTTTCTCAAATCATTTTAGAAGCATTTAAAGTCCACTTATCTAGCCCTTACTGTAGGAGTTCCGCAGGGATCAATTTTAGGCTCAGTTTTATATGTTAGTTTCAGTAGTGATCTAAAATATCTTTAAAACATTGCAGTTACCATCTTCGGCCTGGTATGCAGCGTTAATCCAAATGACACACAGAATCTAAATAAAGAACTAGAAAAATCGATTATTCCAAAAGGCATTTCTTGAAATTAATACTACCAAATCCTACGTATCGCTAGTTGCTAGAAACAAGGAGCGTAAAATAATTTGTTTGTAGTTTTTGGTAGAACTAAAACCAGAGATAATAACGTTAACATTGCTGTGCAAGTTAATGACTCAATTTTGGAGATATTGTAAAAAATCTGGGACTACTTATTGGGCCAAATTTACGATTTAAGAAACATATTATCTTCCTTACTTAATCCTTTCCCTTATACATTTACAGGTGTCGGGGTACATATCTTAGTATATTAGTAAAATCCTACCTTAAAATACAATACTTCTTCTTCTTCTTTCTTTTTTACCTTCTTTTACCTTTACAGTGTCGACAGGACCGGACACACCGAGCCGCAGGTCGGTCACCCATCCAAGTTCTGGCCAATCAAACCCTTGCTTAACTTTGTACATTTTAATATTACGTGCACTCCCACTCTGTCGGTTAAATTAAAAATACAAAAATTTAGTTTTAATAGATTTCTTTAAAAAATCTATCCTTTGTGCAACTCTTGTTTGTCTGAATTTAGCTATTGTGATCTTGTGTATGGTCCATATTTGGACTTTACAGAACTAATTCAGTCATGTACCACAGAAACCTGGAAAACCGTAGGTTATTCCACATGAGTACTTTTTTCACAAAATTATTACTATTTTACCTTCTTTAGTTCCCTCTTTATTAAAACATAAATAAATAAATAAATTAACATGTGACATTCTTAATGTTGTAACAGAACTTTAATTACACTTCCGCAGCATAAAACTTTCCCTTTTTAAGCGATCATTTTCCTATAATGTAGCTCACATCAAAGCTTACTCAGTGAAAAAGTTCAAACGTCAATTTACATTCAATAAGCAAAATGTGGTGTCATGAATATTGTATTGTTCTTTTTAGTATAACTTTAACTTTATTGCACATTATTTAAGATTATTTTTTACATTAAATTGCATTACATCGATTAAGTGGAAGAAGAAGAGGTGCTTGTCAATCTGAATTGTTTCTTTTGGAATGCCGACTTTAATAGTACCTCTGATTACATAACAATCAGATCCGCCAAGTTCATTAGTTTGCATTCGGTGGCCAGGCGGCGCCACCATTGCATCGTAGTTTAATATCATGTGTTTTACTGCCTAAAAATTGTAAAATAATAACTTTTTAGCAATTCAAAATCAAAATAACTCAAAACATTGTTCTTGTCAAAGTGTCAAGCACTTCAAAACTACGATGGTGGATCTAATTGTTATGTGATCAGGGATAGTACTAAATCAAAGTTTTTTTTATATTCTATTATTTACGGTGCTGTCACTTTCTTTAAATTTAAAAATATAGTTGTTGTGTTCCTAATAAAATTATTGCGGGGCTTATAGCAGACGACCGATGTTCAGGTGGAGGTCCGGCGTGCATCGGGTGAGTCAGTAGCAAAAAGAACGCGCGAGAAAAATACTATAGTATGAAATGTAATTTAATTAAAATAAGGAAGTTGTGCAAAGGCTCTGTTTAGCTTTCCTGGAATCCCACATTATTATTATTACTATTAAAATAAATCTCGTCTGGTAATTTTGAATAGATTATGAGCCTTAGAGCAGTGTGGGTTCTTACAATTAGTGGGCCCTGGACAAATGTCCCTGGTTGCTGTAGAAGTTAAAAGTAATCTCTGAAATTATTTACTTCTTTTATATTTATGTACGCTAGCGACATCTATCAAAGTTGCAATAAAAGTAAGTGTTCAAACAAAAAAACTTCCAATTACCCAGTGAATAAAACGGCCCTAGTTGCTGTAGAAGTTAAGTCATCTTTGAAATTATTTACTTATATTGTATTTATGTAAGTCAATGGTAGCAATTGCAATAAAAGTACATTTTCAAAGAATTATTTTAATAACCAAACAAAATTCAACTTGTGAAAAATGACGTAAATAATCACAGCGACTTTTAAGTTTCCCTGCAACCTCCATCTCTAGACTTTTTGATCATACTGTATATAATAAGAATTCAAAGCAAAATTGACGTATTCGAAGACTTTTGCCAGAAATCTCTAATAACGATTTTAACGAATTTATACTGGCACATTCGTTCCGAGTTATTCGGTCTGTATATACTAAGTTATTCGGGTCGGTTTTATTTAGTGTTAACGTTTAAATAATCATAATTTTTAAAAACGGAGGAAAATACATGAACTTTGTTCACTTAACTGAACCACTTTTAAAATAATCGCAAATCTACGAAACTTATAGCTTTTCTTTGTGGTTAGTTTATTTATTTGTAGAAAGCAGAACTTGAATGTACAACTGAAGTTTCATCGTATCATTCTGTTTTAACGAGTTCCTGCTTGTGAAGGGTTAAAAATAACCAATTAAGAACACATTCTTCTCCGTAAGTGCTTGTCTTGCTGCAGTGTGTTTACATAGTAAGTGCAGGTTTTATTGCTTTTTCTAGATATTGCAGAAATGATTCGCTATCGGTGCATCTATTTCCGAGTCCCCACTAAAAATACTGTAAAACCTGAACGCTATCAAAACGTAAGAGACAAAAATCTCATCCTTTATACGTAGGAGAATGTTTATCAATAAAAATAAAAGACATCAGACGGGAAAATATTACTAAAAGCCGCCCCCCTTACTGTAATATACGTTCTCTTGGACTGTGTTACTAGATCGTACCGGCTCCAACCACCCTTGCTTATGGTTACAAAAATAATAGAAATCCCGCTTTTTTGTGAAAAAGGTCGTAAAGATTCTGCCGGAGGCTGTCATAATTCCTTGTTTTCTGTTTTTGCCGCTGTTGGCGTGGATATTTTAGCAGCTGAGGTTGGTACTATCTCACAGTGGGCTTATCACGAGTTGGACTCGTGTAAACTGTATTTACAAGCGTACGATTGTCCCAGAGCACACCATTGTAGCGTAGGTCATTACATTACAAATATCTCCACGGAAGGAACACTGATTGCTCTATAATTGTATTCCAATGACCGCTGGTTGTGGTTAATTCACGTGTGACGATGTTCTCTTAATACAGTTCTACTCCATCAGAACACATTGTTGAATATACTGCCAATTAATTTTCTTTCCCTAATAAATATCTCACAGGCCCTGTTCGCCGAGCCCCGAGCGTATTTTTATTTATTGTTATAACCCCGCGCCATTTATAACGTTGCTTTTTAAGGAGCCGTTACAACAGTTGTTATGTTCGGCGGTTTCGCTAAAAATTTAAGGGTAGGTAGTTTATGATCCGAAAAATGAGTAACTAATGAGAGAAATATCCTTCATTTTGTACAGTGTATGTCGAGAGTTTAGGTGGAATACCGAGGTATAAGGAAAATTGAAAAACGTTGGCGTTTTGTAGGGCATTAAGGTTCTTTATGTAGACGTTATCCTTTATTAGGATGAGACATTGGGTGGAATATTGCACTTAACGTAGCCGAAAGCGAAATTGCCTTTTTATTAATTTTAACGTTTCTATTTAAAAGGTAAATTATAATTTCCTCGACATCCAATTTATTGCACATAAGAAGCGATTTATAAGGGTAATAAAAAGGCGGTATAAAAGTGAGCATCCGTAACACTGATTAGGCAGTTACGCGAACAAGCAACGCGAAACAAATAAGAGCAGTCGGCGGCGGTACCATAATTACAACTCGACGGAGATGAAATCCGGAGAGCACTCCATAGCATTACACTCCCGGGGAGTACTAATAAAAAGTGATTAATATATCTAATTAACTCGTTGAACTGGTGTGACGCAACTCCAAACTACAACAATTCATTTCAAGTCCAAGAATGAAAACTTTTGTGGCAGAAATAACGAGGCTTGAAATGAGTGTAATTTAAATAAACTAACCATCACTGAACTTTTGTTTGTCTACGGCGGAGGACAAGCCGGCATGCACCGCCGCCGCAGTTGATTTTAAGGATTTCGTTCTTATGTTATTGGAACTAAGCGAGTAAGCTCTGCGAGTTTTTGTTAGGTTTTAACGCTATGAGCAAATTGGAAAGCAGCTTGAACGAAAACAACGCATTCAAATTACCTCCGCTCCAGAGACGTGCAGTTGTAAAGCTCAAAACTGCCGAACTTATTGAAACCAGAGCCGTGTTTGTCAGTTATTTCTAATACCGAGAATACTGAATATAGGCCTATTTACGTCATTAGTTTCCGACGACTAATGGTACGATACCTTTTCATCATACCTGAAGCACCTACTTATTTATATTTTCCTACGGTATTGCATTCAAAGATTCCAACGAATTCATACGTACTAAAGAAAACACTTCGACTGTAACTTCCAGACTGATCGATCAAAGCTACAATTCTTTTATTATATATATTAAACAACCGTAGCGTTACCGAGAGTAACAGCACATTACGGACAAGACACTTAAATCGCTATAAAAATTATATTGCCCCGTTTCCTATTCTTTTATATAAATTAAAACTCCCAGAAAGACCTTTTAATTTAATAACAATTCTGAGAATCTAAGCCGAAGCATTCTTGATTTAATATTCCTTATTTACAGAAACCTTTTGGGGAATCTTCGGAACAAAGCTTATTTTAAAAATAAAAACGAAGCTAATCCGTTTGATATTCGCTGAAACAGTTTACTTTGCTTTTGAAAATGGCAAATACTTTCATTCTACTGTTTTGTATGTTTTCCAATATCCACATAGATTTAAGCCCCAAACGACTGAATAGAACTGAACGAATAAAATGAAAATTTAATAAAATGCAAAAACAGGTTAATAAAACCAATTGAAATAAAAAAAGGAAAAACTCGTTGATTAAATTGTTTAAATAAATATGTTTTAAATTTCAAATACTGACTTTAACTGAACATACAATTTCAAACTAAGGAGGCAACATCTTTTCAAGTAGCATTTAATACATAAATAAATCTTGATTATATTGGCACTTAACTTTGTAATTCGTTTAATTAAAATATAACAACCTGCTTGTGTCCAACAAGCACTTCACTTCAATAAAATAAACAGGCTACAAAAATCCGCCTTTTATTGACTGTTAAATGTATTCTAATAAATGTTTGAAAGCATTTTTTAATTATTTACGAAAAATCCCTAATAGAGATATGTTTTTAAGAATTGATTAAGCAGAATGTTATCAGAATGGTTTATTTAAAATCGAAAGGTCAAGGGTTTCCTTACACTCTATACAAAATTCCAGTTGTGGTTTTGAATGAACTTGTATTATTTAAGCACCATTTAGCTAATCAAAAAGGTTCTAAAATTAAATGAGTTTTGCATTTAGTGTCCCTGTCAATAAATTATAACTGAGTTAATTAATTACGGCAGATTTTTTTTAAATAGTCGTAGGTCTGCTAATACGTTTTTAAAATCAAATCAAAAACACATAACGTAGGAAGTAAAGCTTTTCAAAATGTAGGCGAGTAGCTAATCGCAACCCACGGCGTTTTTACATAACAT
Source organism: Melanotus villosus (assembly GCA_963082815.1). Taxonomy (NCBI): domain Eukaryota; kingdom Metazoa; phylum Arthropoda; class Insecta; order Coleoptera; family Elateridae; genus Melanotus; species Melanotus villosus. The sequence continues at coordinate 35,679,489 of OY720427.1, read as the reverse complement.
ATTATGTATATACACCTTTAAAAATGCGTTCATTAAACGAAGCATGTTTATTTAAAATAAATTAGCGCTATAGGCAAATTTGGGGATGAAATACGTGTTTATTCTATCGGAATATCGTTGAAAATATGCTTGACATTTTAACTTTACAGCGCGGTACGTAAATAATGCACAACATTTTTGCTGAATATTTTTTGCATAATTTTTCAAATTTTTTATATATTTGCATATTATTCACCTTCGTAAAATTATTCCGGTTGAATGTCTTTAAAAATTCTGCATCGGTAAATACAAAAATTTACAAAGTAACATAAACTCAAATATTTGCTGTTTTAAATTTAAAATGCAGTACGTAATGGAGTTGTAAAATAATCAAAAATATATTTTTCGATAAGATATGTCTTCAAACAAGCTGGCCCAAATTATTAGAAAATTTCTATATTTTTTAAAGGCGGCGTTTGAATAGAGCCACCTTTTTTCGCAGTAAAGTTGTCAATAACTTTTCCGCTAAATTTACCACTTTAAACTATTGCCCCATGAATAAACACTGAAGGAACTCTTAAACCATCTTCACAAATTGAGCTATAAAAAATATTGTTATATTTCAAGGCGCTGGAAAATTGTTCCGAATTTAGAAGTGCAATTCTTCGACTATTTGCTAATAATACTTGTTAAAAATTCAATTTTATCTTGGCAATCGTTTTGTGGAAATTAACTCGGTTTTCAGTAACAGAATGAACTTAAATTTTCAATAAATCTTTAACTAACGTAGCTCAATTATCTAATCATTTACAGATTAAATAATATTCGTAGATTTTCAGTGAAACGATTTATCTAATCCTCAGAAAGACAGTTAGGCTTAGAAGCTTTGGAAGGTGAAAGGAAGATTAGAAAAACACACACAAAAACTTTAATTGCTTTTACGGATAAAATTTATTTGTGGAAATGCGCGCAAGTTTTCAGGAAACAATTCTAATTAATTTAGCGCAATCCATCCGTTATCATAATTAGAAAATCAATTTGTTGAAAGCGAATCGTAAAAATCATGAGACGACCAAATCCTTTTTATATATTCTTTTAAATTAGTAAAACGTGCGAACGACCTAGCCTGATTATTTTCTCATTAGTTAAAGCTCAGTTTTCAGAAATTACTTCCTTGTTAATATTTTAATTTTACACAGATTCTTTCAGCATCAGATAAAATTTCAAAAGCTACTCTCATAGATAAATTTGGCTTCCTATTAAAAGCTGTTTCAAAAACTTTGTTTTAAAGGAACTCTTCGTAGTTTTCACCGAAATTACAAAGTCTGTACTGTACCACAACGTTCCAACTATTCATTTCTTTGCTAAACTGAGCGAAAAGCTTAATAACAGAGTAATTACTGCAGTAATTAGTAAGCGGCTTGCAATTTTTGGTCGTACAACATTCTCTTCCAAACTTTCACTTCAGTGACCGTTTGTTGCCGCTGAAAGCACTTTATTAAATCGAATCAGAAACATTTTTTTTTCTTTTTGTAGTAAAGCTGCTGACACTGGAAAATATTTGCACTTTTGTTTTGGGTTATTTTGAAAAAATATTAGGTTCATTTTGTTATAATTTTGTAATTACTCGCTGTGGCACTCCATTATTATTTTTTAAATTTACAGATGTGGAATATCAATATTAATTTTTTGTGAAAACTTATTATTAGTTAAATAATGGCATTACACAGGCAAAAAATAAAGATCGTTAGAGATTTCGAATTGTTTGCATGGTGAAACCAACGTTTTTTTAGGAAAATTAGGAGTTTTCTGAAACACCTGGACTTTTCTGAAAACACACTGACTGTTCTGAAAACACCCGGACTTTTCTGAAACACCCAGACTTTTCTGAAAACACCCATACTTTTCTGAAAACATCCTGACTATTCTGAAAACATCCTGACTATTCTGATAACACCCGGATCTTTCTGAAAACCGCGACTTTTCTGAAAACACCAGGACTTTTCTGACACGCCCAGATGTTTTACAAAACACGCGGACCCTTCTGAAAACACCAGGACTTTTCTGAAACACCCGGACTTTTCTGAAACACCCTGACTTTTGCGAAAATACCACAACTCTTCTGAAACACCCGGATTTTTCTGAAAACACCCGGATTCTTCTGAAAACACCAGGACTTTTCGCAGTCCGGCTCTGAAAACCCCCGGACTTTTCTGAAAGCCTCCGGACTTTTCTAAGTAAATCTGAATGATTTTTTAAAGGTTGTAAAAAATTCTAGAAATTGTCTAATTTTCTTTAAATTTAACATCTATGCAAAGCAAAACTGCCAATTTTTTCAATTTCACTCGTCCAATTATCCTCATAACTTGTCGGTTAAACCTCAACAAAATCTCGCACAAAATTCAGCTGAATAAATAATTGTAAAGCTCTTAATTTCAAAATATTTTCATTTCTGTTGTTGAAGAAGCAATTAATTAAGAACGAAAAGTGATAACTGTAATTTTAGGCAACTTTTTAATAAACACAATAAAACTCAGCGAGAAATTAATATCTGCGAGTGGTTTGTTTTGAAATTGTAAATAATTCAAAAGTACACGTGTCTTTATTTTGGCTGAGGTTTTATTAATTTTGAATATAACAGGTTTCTTTATGGTAGCTGTTATACAATACTCGTTTAATGAAATTTGTTTCAATTTACTTTCGCCACTTCTTGCATTTTAGTGAAACCATTTCTACCAAAGTTAATATAATTATATAATTAATTTTCGGGGTATCAAATATTTTAGGTAAATCTGAGATGCGAAGAAGCCTCTTGTTTTAGATATCTTGTTACTTATTTACAAGGTAATTTAAAAATATTACATAACTGAAAACTGTTGACTGAAAAATGATTTTGTATTATAAGGAATATTCGATTTAGGATTCGTAGAATTAAGGCAACAGATAGATTGTTTAGGCCTTTTGGGTTAGTGGTCTTTACAGGATATATCACAAAAATCAAACAAGTATCTCTTGGTATTCAGGAAGATTTCAAAAAAGTGTTTTGAATTAAGATTTCCAGCAGGGATTTATCGGTGCTTAAAGGTTGTCAAGTGTTTAAAAAAGCGACAGAGTTTTATGATAACTCGTAGGGTGTTAGGCTAACATTACAGAATTTGATCAATAAAAGCTGAAAAATTTCTAAGGCGGATGTTTCGACAGCTCTTTTCGTTTTGTTTCGGGCAAATTGCACACTTTCCACGCCAAATCGTTTGTCTCTCGGCCTATACTATTCAATATTTATGTTAACGGCGTCGGAACAAACAGAACAAGGGTATCCATGTCAAATCGACGAATCCCTCTAAGCGTTCGCCTGAGCAGCAGATATTCGAAATGTTAAATAAAACCGGCTTTTGAAATCGAGAACTGCTAACGTCGTGATCCTCACCCTGTTGCTTTCCACCATGCATCTTGCAAGACTTCTAAATAAATCAGCGCGACAACCCATTTTATACCACGCCAAATATACATATAGATGCAATAAAAAAGATACATATCGCCTTCCATCGCCGAAAAGACTAAAACAGCACCATAAACATTTATAGAAAGCCGAGCCAACTGAACCGCTGAATTCAGGGATTTGTCAAACATAAAATCGCATCTTATGATCATGGTATTTCAAATAGAAAGATTGCAATAAATATCTAACAGCCACCTTATAGCTCACAAAGAATTTGGTATTATATTGTCTCGTTGTCTGTCATATTTCCGTATGTTCAGGCTTCAGCACGTTTCGATTGCTTCCATAAAAGTTAAACGCTTTCAAATTTATAAGAAACAAGACTTTTCCTCAGACCGATTTCCCATTTCGTGGAGGTATTACTGTGAAAGTGGTAATCGCCGCCATAAATTACAAAAAGTTCATATATTCAACTTCCAAAAATCGCATTCATTTTTATCCCGGTCCTTTATAACGAAAGTTCCGAGATCTTTATTAGAAGGAAAAAATTAAACTGCAAAACTTGTTAATAAATTTTTGTAATTGCAAAACGACAAATTTAAAAGTCAGTATTAAAATTGGAAAGGATATCCGAAATATTCTTTAAAAACCTAGTATTTCAAACAAAAGCCACGAGATAGGTAATAAATTCTTAAACTCCACGAGATTACCTAATTTTAGGTGTCATTTGCACACGTATATGAAGAAAATAACTCCTTGCCCAGAAGCAACAGATATCTTTAACTTTATATATTACAACGACCTCCCAAGGGTGAATACACAATTCACGACCCCTCACTTCGAATAAGCCATAGTATTTATATCCCCAATGCTTTACAAAACTTCCCTAAACAAAATCTGTAGTTTATTTCAGCTTATTGTGTATCATTTCGGATTTATAAAAGAATGCAAATTGGACCGTGCTTTTGGCGGAAAATACACCTCCACCGTTTTTGCAGGAAAAAGTTCTTACGCGTTTTCTTTACTATAAATATTTTTCGCGGATATTTGAAAACATAAAATTATCTTCTTGTCACATTTGGCTCCGCCACCTTGTTTGACAAATTATCGTTTTTCTCACGCACATTCTCGTTTAAGTAGAAACGAAATAAAAAGGTAAAGTTAGGAAAACAAAGGCTTATTTTCAAGGGTGTTTATAATCAAAAAATAAATGTGAACTTGCTTAATCGTACACAAATGATATGAAAAATTAAGTGCTCGCAAGCAATGTTGCCAAGTTTCATGATTTTGCATGAAACGCTGAAAGTGGACAGGAAGTTACTTATTGCTTCCTTAAAAACTGTTTTGTATTTTTTAATGGTCTATCTTATACATTTGTTATGAATTTGTGCTGTTTTTGAACATACGTAACCTTAAAGGTAACTGTTTCTTAACCAAAAACATAACTTTTGAGGCATATTAATGTAAGCATTCTGAAATCCTGAAATGTTTGCTTGTGTTGCTAGTTTTGTGAAATATAGTTTGTTATTAAAAACGTTTTTTGTAACTCTATTTCCGGAAAAACACCGACGAATTACTAAGTCTAATATGGCATTTGAAGCATGATTTTTCTCATAAATCTCATGGCTTCGACATTTTCCTCATGAAAAATTTTTTTATACGCAGCAACATTGTTCGTAAGACATATTTCAGGTTTGCAAATACAAACACATAAATAAACATAATGTGGCAAAAATTTAAAGTGGCGTTCATTTACTTTAGTTGTTAAAACAAAAGCACGTTCAATCAATAAACACCCGGCTTGGGGCTAAATACGGTCCGATAAACCATATTAAATTACCCATGGACCAAGTAATTGCCCGCTACTGAAAAATAAATAATGAAATTCTTTACCTCGGCGTGATACAACCGAGTTTTACAAATGATCCTTCGCGTCTATTATACAATGTTGTATTAAACTGAGCATTACGTAAACGAATATCACTTAAAATAAAAATTAAGAATCCTTTTAGTAGTGCGGGGGTATAAAAATTTAATAAAGCAGGAATTGTTTGCTGAAGTATGCTTTTACGCTGTTTAGTACAGATAATGGTTTAAAATTGTGAAAACTATAAATATAAAAAGGTGGGATTTTCTGGGGATTTCACTTGAAAGGCCAATTATATCAATTATAAAAGAAGGCACCTCATAATTTCAAAATTTTTTGAATAACTTCTAAAGCTGCAATACTTAGTCCTCAGTATTTTGTTTGTTGTATCAAATTAATTTTTTGTTGGACTGCTACAAACCTTTAATGGAATTTATTTTTCATATAACTATCGAGACGTCCGTGTGAAACTAGTAAAAAATCCTCATCAAAATGGAATGCAGTAAAAAATCTTCAGATATACGTTCATCAAACTGAAGACTTTCTAAATTCTGCGCAGTCTAAAAACCATATCGTTCTAATTTAGTCGTTAATAATTTCGACAACTTGAGAGTGACAAAAGGATGTGTTTTGTGTAACGTCGGATACTTTAAAGTATTGAGAAATAAGACAACGGAAGGATATCATAACGGAACGTGGACATCCTTATATTGTAACATATTATCCGTCTTTCTCTCGTGCCAGCATTTAAGTTTTTTAAAGTGAGTTAGCAGAATCCACTGTTTTGCTCAACACCGCAACGCTTTCGAGATGGCAGTCGGTTTTAGAGCTTTTGATACACTGCTATCAAATACAATGTGCTTTAGAAAAGCTTGTTTTTATGAATATGGATTCTGAGTGAAATCAGAGGACGACGTTTTTGTCATCTAATTTTTTCTCTTTTTCCTTAAATATTTATTACGTTTGCCAGGTATTTTTTGCTTTAGCTAAACGTGCAAAATAAAGAAAAATATACACATCGATTTAGTAGAAAATTCTGTGTTATGAAAGGCGTAGATAAACAAATGAAGGGACGGGTACGTAATTTTTACTCTAAAGGGTTTGTTGGCTTTTATGTAATAAGCTCCTTACAGTTTCCAAATTATAGATAGCTCGCTGAACGTGACATTGTTAACGTAGAAGAGAAATTTCGAGATACAAGATACACGTTATTAAGAACAACTTTTTATTTTATTTCGGGGGATTTTTTAATATTGAAAGTATAATACATCGTGTTTGTGCAGTGGAAAATTAATTTCACTGTTGAGTCGTCTTTTCGCGATCCCTGTAGTTACATCCAGTTCACCGTTTCTAAATAAAGAGCAGGTCATGCTGTTTAACATCGACATAGCAGGGCGGACTTGCCATTAATAAATGCAAGCACTTTCCATGAATATTTAAAACTTTTCCTAATGAACGAGGTCCTGGTTTAATGAACCATTGACATCATTATTTAAAACCGTTTTGAACAAATAGTGCCAGTTTTATTTGCAGTCGCCCAGTGAACTCGAAGCCACCCGCAATTATCCTTTAAAATTTATTTTGAAACGAAATTTTAATTATAATATAAATTAAACGGTAAGATTGGAAAAAATCCCAACATCTGAACTGTATAAGGCTTCCTTTATCTCGTATTTCTGTAGGAATATCCCTGCTCGTAGTTTCGTTTTTCTTTAAAAGCGTGTTTGTATTGAATTTCTGAATCGTATAACAAGAGGAGTATTCCTGCGTTCAGAGAAAATCTTTCGCAGTATAAGAAAGATTGTCCAACGTAACATTCATTTCCAGTACTTAAAAAATTGCTAGGGTGACAAGCTTCTCTGGAAATTTTTGGGTTCCTGACAGTTTGTCATGGAAGTCGCACGTTGGAAATCTGTTTGCGTCCTACTTTTGTCTTCAGGCTTACTCAAGGGAGTTAAGATGCGGTACGCTATCTTTAAGAAATATCTCGAAAATAGATTTAGTAACTTTTATGAAAACACGCGGAATGCGAACTTAAATTTTTCCCTAACGATATTCGCTTAGGCGTGCCTTCATGCCGACATCCAAATACACCCGTTTAAACTAAAAATTTTCCGAAAAACTTCTCTAATCAAAACTTGACTTACTAAAAACGGCTCTAAATATTTCTGATCCTCTACTACACTTACTTTTAGTATTATGTGTTGCCATAATTACATTTTATATCTTCCTTTATGCGAAAAGACTTGAATATTTCTCCGAGAAAATGCTAATCGCTAATATATACGGAAACTTTTTAATTAAACTTTGTAATAAACTGCTTTATTAATATAACCGATTCAGTATCTCAAGGTGAGCAAGATTCTTAAAAAGTAAAGTACTTACATTAAATTATGAATATGGAATACACGTTTCTATTAAAAAATAATTTCCCTTTTTAAATTCAGATAGTGGGCGATTATTTACCTTTTTTCATAAACCGACGCAAATGGGCTTTTCTGCTGCCCTGTAGTGCTTCCCTGAACTTCATAAAACCAAAGTATAAAAAACCTGAAAGGTAAATATTTTTACTTTCACCTTTGATATATTTATTACGTCATATTTAATACATAAGGCCAACGAAAAGTTTAAATTAAAGGCCATAAAAATTATTAATTAAGTTATCTAAAGAAAAATTTAATACTTAAATAACAGACAACTTCAGCTGAGCTAAAAATAATCACTTTTATGTTTCAAGTTTGCTTTTGTCAAAAATATAAAGACCTAAAGACAGTCGAGTGTATTAATTTAGTCTTAAAGCAAAATTTACGGTTGAAAAATCCAGAAACTAAGACATGGTTTTTAAGTGTCTTGACCTAAAAAAAACTGTATACTTCAAAGGAGATCATGAAGCAGGTTAATTTGCTAAAGTAGGTAATAATTAAAAGAAACCGCCCTGCATGCCGTATTTGTTTGTTGTTCCATGATAATTTATTTAAAATCTTCTGTTTAAAGAAAAGAGTTCATCCTTTAGAAGTTCATTAGAGAAAACGTTCGTTAAAGCTTCCCAACACAAAGCATTATAATAGTACAGACGGGTACAAAGAAAGTTCTTCGGAAAATAAAGCGACTTATGCTGTAAAATTCTTCAAACTCTAATGGCTATACCTATAACTTAAACTTTGGTTAACGTGATGTCGATACATCATTTAACCATAAATTTTAAACTTAATTAATAGCTTTACTGCGGATAACCGCAGTAATTTTTACTTTTTTATACTTTCTAATAGTTTTTATTTACTTCCCAGCTATTTATTTAATATTAGAAAGCTTCGAATACAGCAAAAGTGTGTTCTTGAAATCTTACAATAAATGGAAAACTGCGTTTGTAAAACCTAATTAGACGCTATTTTAAATAAAGCCGAATTTTTCAAAAAAGTAACCTTTTTCGCTTTATTTTGAAGCAGCGTAGGCGAAAATCATCTTGGCCTAAAACGCTTCTTAAAATATATTTTTTTTAAGTATGGCGTTAGTAAGAAGTAGATTTCTCAACTTCCGTCAGTTAGAAGTTCAAGTAATCTTCATCCAAGGTAATTGCTCAAAACTAATCAAAGTTCTTGTACTTTTAAGCTGTACCCCAACCAAGAAAAAAGTTGACACGAGCTGCCAGCTTGAATTCGAATTTAGAACTTTTAGTATTCCGATTTAGATAGCTCACATTAGATTATCCTTTTAGGATGGACTAAGAACGATCTGCATATTTTTATAACTTATAACTGAAAATGAAATAAGATTGAATAAAATCAAATAAATCACAAACTTTCGTATAAAAACTTCCAATAAAATTCTTTCAATAGTCAACTAAACTCGAAAACAGGATATTTGTGGAATATTTACATCGATTACCGACCGAATACGTTGCAGCATAATTCTAAAAAACGATACAAAAATGCACCCAAAATAATTTTAAAGGTAGGCTATAAATTGAGTCCTATTTTTTTTTAAACATTCAGTTGCAGTTGGTTGCCCTTTGTCAATCAATGTCACTTAAAAAAAAAGGATCTAAATTCACTTAGCCCTGCTTTAGTCAGTGCTTTTCGGACGTGCAGCCATCCGAAATTCGGTGATTATCTGTTTGAAGTGGCTTTCGGATTTGGGAATAAACAATAAATTTAAGATGCTAAATAAATAAAAAGCAAATCTTACATTTTACATTTCTTGGCCAAATAACTCCGGTTATAACCTACTTCACCAAAACGTACAAATGAAAACTACTAAAAAATTTAGATTATTCATCGCACGTTTCACGTTAAACACATGCATTTTAGCATCACATTTCTTCCAAAATTAATTTTTAAGTTGAAATATAAGTAGAATAAACTTATTACTTTTACGTAAACAAAACAAATATAGCTATCTAATACTTACCACTAACTAAATCGCTTAGAAAAATTGCCAAAATCACCTCTAAGAACGTTTTTTTTCAAACCTTTTTAGCTCGTCAACTACTCAACTCTGACTCATGTCATCTGTGATACAACTTAGGTAGCTCTTATTGTTAACTACTATATTGTCATAAATCAGTTATTTATTGCAGTTTTGTGTAAAACCGCGGTGGTGCGATTTAGGACTTGGTGCGATTATGTAAACCTTCCCCTAAGTGTTTACTAAGTATAAAGTGATTGTTTGAGTACAAAAGGAAATTGGGTGTTTTTTATTTGTAGGAAAGCCTTGCAACGTACGAAAAAGATAAAATTAAATACCCAACTAAAGGAATGGAAACTTCTACGGTTTCTACTGCTGAAAAGCTTTATGACAAGGTCGGCAATACAGAAATAAAATACAGGTAGTAAAACACCCAGGAAGTTTTGCTTTATGTACTTACAATATGTATATTTGTAAAATCATAATCTGAAATACTTCTTTCAACGGAAAAAGTTTTTCAAAAATTTCAAGGAAAACCTGTTCCTAACGAATTCACGTTTTTGGTCATATTAATTTTAAAATGTTCATCAAGTACGTTTAGTGAAGATTTGATTTAAGTATCTTTCAATACTACCAACCAAATTTGCTCCTTATTTGAAAACTATTTAACATTTCCAGACTTATGTTATATAAATAAATTCGGGGAAATTTATTATGCACTATTTTATGCACTACTTACCTTGTAATATTCGCTTAAACGTGTTAAAACAGTTGGCGACATTGTTTAATTAATAGAAGTAATTTTGTACCTGTTTATTAGCAGAAGAAAAATCCCTGTTAAATTTTCATTTACTGCGAATGCATTTATGCTTCAATTTAATTACTTATAAATTAATTTCAAGGGGATAAATAAATATTCACGTTTTACATTATATAAATGAATAACACTTAGCTTGATTATCATGCATGTTATTATAGGTTTCGACGTTTTCAAGTGCTTAATAATGTTTAATTACTTAAATTGGCCGCTTTCTTGACGGTGATGAAAAGTAACAAATTAATTCGATAATGAGCTTTGCACTAAAAGGAAAACTACTCTGAAAGCTTCAGTTCTGAATTTTCCAGAAGTTTTCAGTGTAAGTTTCAGAGCCAAAAGGGTTCTCTAGTTTACGATTTCAGATTTAAAGTTCGAATTTTCAACGATTGTAAATTGTATCAAAGCAAAATACTGGATTAAAAACGTAGCTAATTCGTTCTGAGGGGTTTTATATTGTCTTAGAAACATGAACAAAATAGCATTGTGAAAACGAACACCAAATCTTTTATTTGGAAAACGTAGATCTGACATTTAACCCAATTTTAGTCGCAGTAAAATAATTTATAATCTGAAATCCGTGTGAAGTTTTTAATTACAATTTTCCACAAATAATTAACAATATATGTATATGAAATCTGATATGCAATAAATTTAATATCCCTTCTATGTATAGTAATGCATACAAGCACACAATTTAACATAAATCAATTGTTCTAAAAGCATTTGAGAATTTTACAATATTAAAAGGACGTTGAACAAAATTGTATTTTCAGGAAAAGCAAGGTAAACTAAAAATAGGAAATTAATAATTGCATTGCAGTTCCTAGAAAATAACTTCAAAGCTTTCACGGTCAATGTTAAATAGTAATTTACGAGAGATCAAAAAGAAAAACGTTAAAAGCACATACTTTTGCAGGAAACTCTAGGAAGACTTAATTTTAATTTTCTTTCGTTCCACGAACTTCATAACGGAAATAAACCTGCTTTATTGCCAAGGTAGGGTATTTCAAATAAGTATTTACTAAGTGTAAAGTAATTGTTCGAGTACAAAAGGAAATTGTGTGTTTTTTATTTGTAGTAAAGCCTTGCAACGTACGAAAAAGATAAAATTAAATAACTAAAGGAATAGAAACTTCTACAGTTTCTACTGCTGAAAACTTCTATGGCAAGGTCAGCAATACAAAAATAAAATACAGTTTTACTAAAAATTCGAGGAAGTTTTGCTTTATGTACAACTTACAATATGTCGATTTGTAAAATCATAATCTGAAATACTTCTTTCAGCGGAATAAGTTTTTCAAAAATTGCAAGGAAAACCTGTTCCTAACGAATATTCAAATAAGAGGATTTATCTGCCTAATAATAAATTATCCTCCCGAATATTTTTTGATTTTAGCAAATTTCCAAAAATTGTTAATCTCCAAGCAAAATCAAAACCAACAAGAACAGCAGGAAAAAGGAACAAGACTTATTACGTGCCATACCTACAGCTATCAAGATTTTACACCCATAGAAATGAAATTTATTGCTTTAACTCCTACGTTTATCCTCCATTCAGAAAATTAAATTGTACATTCTTTTCTGGTTCTAATGGGATTTCGAGAAAATTTTCACACGTTGCCATCATTTTTCGAATTTTCCTAGACACCCATTTTTATACTCTATAAAAAGATCTACTTAAAAAACATGCAAGAGGCTTGGTACCACTACTTTTAGTTGCAAATTGCTGGAAGATTTATTAAGCCTAGATTAAGGATAGCCTAAATTAAGGATAGGCGTAATAAATCTTCCGAACCTTTTGTTATTATGGCTTCCGTGCTAAATAATTTAATTGTTACATGGTTTAGATAATTGGGATGATATTCAAAAGAATTGAGGATAAGAGCGTGTGGGTTTATTATAATTTATGTTGAAATTTTTAGAGGATTTTGGTTATTTTTAAAAGGCCAGGAAAACTCTGGCGGGGTGGAGTAAGTGGAGAAACAAGCTAATACACGAGCTGTCGAGGTTAGTTAGAAAAAATCAGCCACCTGAATCAAAAGAAAATTAAAAAAGGCAAAAGAAAATTTTTCGAGTTTTCGGGAAGCTCTGGAAAATTTTGAAAAACTAGCAAATTTATTCATACAAAATTAAACTTCGAGAGTTAATCGGCTTGGTTTATATTGATGTCGTATTTGGAGGATTTTTTATTTTTGGAAAATTATCTGCCTTTGAAAAAATAAATAATTTGCTTAATGTACTCGCCGCGCTAATAAATTTAAATTAAATGTTTCTGTAGGAATACCAAAAAAAAAAATTAAATAAAACAGCTTGTACTAATTAATGATGTCAGGAAATAAAGTGCTGGTTTTAGAAATGCCCTACTTAACTTCGCACTGAAGAGTAGCTGTTGAACAAAGTGTAAAATGGGTTAATATATTAAAGCTGCACCGTGAACTTAATGTTTTTGACGATTTCCTACTGTCTGCATTTATTTCCCTTGCTATTTTGCTCTTCCGCGTTACTTAGAGCGAAATCTTCTATATTAGCTTTAAGTTACGCTTAGAGAATATCCAACGTTGTTTAGCTAACCTGAAACCAACTCTACAAACATACACTAACGAAACCGAAACGGGGTCTACGAACTGAAATTTGCCGAATGATAAAAAAATTCCCATCTAATTCATTTTGATTATATTGTAGAAAATTAGACGTCAGAACGTTTGTAATTTTTAGTCCTTAGGAACTTATTTACACTGATTTACTGTGGGTTAGTAGCTTGTAACTGTAAATTTTCACGACAGCTAACATTAGTTTTAGCCAAAAGTGTCCCTTGTACTTCCAGGCTACCTTCATTAGCCTTGCACAATAACTCGAATTCCGACCAATAGCTCACTCTGAGTGGTGGAGAATTTCCACCACGACTGTATGCTTAAGGCGGCCCAGAGGGACATTTCAGTCTCGCAGTGTGATCCCAATTCGAACTCGGGCCGCGACATTTGACCATCTATTATACCAGCGCCTTTGAAACAAACATCCTCTTAGGCTTGTTAACATTCTAAACATTACCTGACGCTCGCAAATTAACGATACCTTTGCCTTTACGCTAAGGAAGGACTTTTCTAATAGGCTCTTGCCAGGACGATAACCGAATTCGTAACAGAAACACAAACCGTTTTGGAATTCCTTACTCGCGGCAGTCAATACGGTTGACTTTAAAATGAGATTGCTTTTATAAACTGTTGCGGCTGAGATATTACAAAAAGTACTGACCGAGTTCGAGATAAATGTTAATAAAACGGCGGTTCGTAGTTTACAGGGTAAATGGCTTTTAATACGAAAGGAAACCTTTTCAGTTAAAGTTTTATCCAATTATGATTTTTAGATGACGTTTCTTTTTGCGAAGTTCTTATTCAATTGTTACATTCTGCTCTAAGTGAGATTGTAAAAGTTAACAGGAAAGCTCCCTAGTTGATCCTGAAAACTAATTCCGGCGAAAACTAGAATGCGACAGTTCGTTTTTTAACAGAGATTGCTTCTTTTTAGAACCTCTGGCAGAATGGTTAGGGTGAATCTTGGGTCTCAGGATACAACAATTATACTGCTTCTCGTATTGTCTGTCTAGCGAGTTAATTTACTTTGTATTGAAATACGGCCAGAGAATCTGATTCCTGGGAATTTCAGATGTCCTGTCTCTCAGTCACGTTACACATCTGTCTCTCGAGACAACGAATACCCCCGGTTAGCCTAACAAGACTTCTGGCATAACAGAATATAACTGTTTTAAATAGCCAGTAAACCATCACAGTAACAAACATTAAACATCAAAAGGTTAATCTAGTATTAACGAGAATTCAGACCGATACGATTGCACAACTGCCAAGGCTACCTTTATCTAAGGTTATTATCTAAATTAACCTACAATTTTGCTCTTTGTAGCATGTCTTTCTGTAATCATTAGCAACACTGTGGGTTACAAAAGGTGTTGTTAAAACGTCGCGCTTTTATTACTCGCTTTTCTCGTAATAGTAACATTTATCCTACATTAACAACATTATTCATTGATGAGACTGCCATTTTTATACAAACACGCATTTATTCGGTTACATTATTTTTACCTTGTTGCTTTGTTACGTTTCTGCCTAAATAGATAAAGTAATTAGCGTAAAAGCTACGTAATTATTTGAAAAAAAAGATATATGATGTATACAAATGACTAAATCAAACAAATTTCTTTGGCTAATAAAACCAAACAAATAATAACACAAAAAAGATCAGAATTCTATATAATCACATAACAGTACAAAAAGTAAAATAGCTAAATGCTAAATTAATGTTATTTATTTTTACAATTACATTTGTACACAGACGACTTGTACTCATTAACAAGACGGCATCTGCGCAAGAACGGATCAGGAGAAAGCAGATATTTTGCAGTACATTTAGTGCAAACTTTTAACCCTCCAGAACCCAACTCTTATCCAAAATCTCCTAGATGCACCTTGTCCGATGACTCTACCAATTAAATCCTTTGCGCCATCAGAAGATAAACTTGAAATTAATAATTGCAATATTCACAAAACTGCTGGATTTGATCTCATAACCGTCCAAATTCTCAAAAAAAGCAATAAGATTTTTAACCACTATTTGCAATAGTATGATAAGATTAACCTACTTCCCCATCTAGAAATTCATACAAATAATACTGATACCCAAACCACTAAATTCTACTTCCTCATATCGCCCTATGAGCTTATAACTACCTTCGTTATTCAAAATATTTGAAAAGCTACTGCTGATGAGACTGGAGACTGACATTAACCAACACATCAATTTGACTTCCGTGAGTGGCATTCTACAATACACCGGTACCATAGAATTAAAAATGAGATATTAAGGAATCTAGAAGAAAAAAGTTTATGTTGCAGCATTCTTAGATATAGAGTGATCGCTTCTTTCAAACCAAATATATTAATGATACCTCCACAATCCGTCACATTGAATTAGGAGTACCCGTTCCTGTACCTTGTATTTGCGGCGGTCATTCCAACAACGGGTAACACAACTGTTGCTACATTTGCGGGCGACACTGTATTATAATCCGCAACTAAGCTAATTATCTGCAAAACCACTTGGACTTACTAAAAGAATGGCTCAATTCCTGAAGAATAAGAGGAAACACCACCAAAGCAACGCAAGTAAACTTCACAATTAGACATACTGACTCCCAAAATGTCTCAATCAATAATATTCTATTACCTGTCAAAAATGAAGTAGAATACCTAGGTCTAATACTGGACTCTAATCTCATATGGAAGCCACGTAACATCCAAAACGAATCACATCAACAACAAGATTCGTCAGATGAATTGATTACTTAGCCGAAACTTCAAACTGAAAACAGGAAACAAGTTGCTCCTGTACAAATGTATTATTAAACTCATTATGGATGTATGGGATACATCCATAGAGTTGCAGCAAGCCGCCAAATTCAGAAATAATTCAACGACTACAATCCAAAATTCTACGTATGCACCTAAATGCACCTTGGTTTGTGAGCTATAAAACTATCCATTCCTACAGTTGAAGAAGAAACCCAAAAATTCAGAAAATCTTCCAGGACATCAAAACGAGGAGATAGTCAACTAGTAAATTAAATTACAGTACACAGAAGACTGAAGAGGAAACGTCCAACGGATCTACGAAACTAGCTGTTCTTATCAAGTATTCAAATTCGAAGTGTGGACAATGGACCACTTCTCCCCTCACTTATCAAATTTACTGAATGTTCTAAGAGGACGGATTGTAAATGACTTCTTTTCATTCATTCTTCCTGACATAGTTTTTGTCAGTTTTCCCTTCCACCCTTCTGGAAGTTCGTCGGGGTTCTTAAATGGACTCGGATTTTTCAAACATTCACTTCGCTAGTTAGAAACGTTATGATTGGAAGGAAAGGTTGAGCCTTTGTCTTCCATATCAGCCGAATTTGTTTCTTCTGAATCAAACGAAGTGGAATCTTCGAAATCGTTACGGTTTTTCTATCAAACTAGAAACCACTTGTATTGATTGATCTCTGAAAGGCCCCTAGGTAATTAGACGATGTCACAGAAAATACGTAGTAGACTTCGGAAGATGAACTGCCCTTGTCTTTTTGTTGATAGTCCAGATGATTAAAAGGAACTTGTTCGAAAACTAAACTGACTCTACAGAATCGTCCCTTTTTGCAGACACTTCAGAATTTACAGCTTCTGGATTTTTAAAGAGTTGATCTGTGTAGCCAGAGGATCTATTATCGTCCACATTTATTACATTCTCCATTCTCCCTTGAAGTAGGTAAATTGGTTACTTCATAACTTACGATTTTCCATTGCAAGATCAGCAGATTTGGCTGACCTGAAAAATGTCATTATGTGTCCTCAGTAGGTGCCAACGGTTTTCTCTATCTGTAGTCTTTCTATCATGTGTGACCCTACCGTCCGCCGATTTTATCCACGAATCCTCCCACTTCGCCAGGACGTGGTCGTGGGCTTCGATGAAGGCCCGTTCAACCGATTCCTCCCTGCAGTCAAATTTAAACTCACCTATCTCCAGCGAAATCCTTTTGCGGATTTTCCTATGAATCCATCTCTACTCTAACCTAAACGCTAAGTAATTTGTTCCGCGAGGACACCTAACGCATCTGTGGACGCCGTTCTGTATGCCTTGGTCGATGCTAGAAGCATCGGGCGCTGAACGGCGTTCAAACCATCTCTATCTTTGTCATTCAATTTATCGAACCAAACCTCTGCTCCGTAACGAGCGGCCGGAGGATCTCCAAGGTTCTGTGATTCAGACCGCATCTCGCTTTGATAAATCGCTTGAGGTTCGTTCTCTAACCTCCCTCACGTGAGGGGCGGCCATCATGCCTTCGCTCCAATGCACCTAGGTGCCTAACCTGATCTATCATCCTAAGCTGCCGATTTCTCATCCGAATCTTCGAATGTCGCTCGCGATAAACTTGCCTTTGAACATGAGACCTACCGACTACTCCTCGGAGAGGGAGTTTGTTCAGATTGCACCACTCCAGGGTTCTGCCTAACACCTCGTTAGCTCGATACACCACGGTTCCAGAAGAATGAACCCAATATCAACCCCGTTCGCTGACCCTCACTACATTCACCCCCTTCCCTAAGTGCTACCCTCAATCAAAAAATAGAGATTCCTCGGGCACCTCCTCGCCTACCCTGACTCATTGTTCCAGTTCCTACAAAAAATTAATAATATTTTTTAAACAAAAACTTTGCGGTTCTATATTTACCTTTGTAAAATCTGTCACAAGAAATTGCAAATGGCAGCCTGTTACCTGTTGCCTTCGAAGGTCTGCTTGTAAAAAAATATGGAGACCTCTTCCTACAAAATATAAATATATGTAAGTCCTTTTCATCCTTTTGGCCCATGAAAAAGTGCAATGTAAACTGTTCACTTAATATTATTTTGATAAAACACTCTATACTGTTAAAACCTGACCAAAGCTAACAACTAGTACCTATAGTAAATGAATAAACTGACACTCATAAATAGGTCGGTTGGAAACAGCTTTCAATTTATGGAATTTCTTGTTATGGACAACCTAAATAATATCATAAATTACCTTTAGAATAGGAAATTCAACCAATTAAAATAACAGTTTGTCCAATATTATTTTAATGTTTAATAAATTCAGATTCAACTAAAACAAAGGTTTTGACTGCTTAAAAAAAAGAAACACTTTCATAGCGTGTACGATGAACAACAATAAATCAGTCCTAGTCTTTCGTTCTTTTGCGAGAAATTGTTATACTGGTATTGTAAAATACTTTAGGTATTTCTCATAAAGCAACAAAGGAAGTAGAACGTTATTTATATTATATTTTAACATGTGCTGCAGAATCATTTTATCGGGTACGTACAAGTAAATAACCTGTAAAAACTCATAAATCTAAAATTGCACACTTATATCGCATGCAACTATTACAAAGGAGAAGATCAAAAGTTATACATTCTGTATTTAAATAAATCGCAAATTTTAATTTATCCTTAATCGGAATTTACTTTAACCTCAGTTTTAATCAGCCATATGCAGGATATATAAATTTCACTCAATTTTCCGTTGCATTTTCTTTAAAGTAAATATCCTTTATTAACACACTGAACTAGTAAACAAAATTTCTCGGTATAAAACAACGAAACATGCCCGACTTTTAATAAAAATTTAGTTTCCTCCATTGTTGAAATTTAATTTTCTGAAGCCCGTAAGTTTTCATTCGAACTCACGGGCAAATTAGGTAAATTCTTCAGACAACGTTTACACAACGCCTCCATAACTCTCTGACTTGTGATTAAAAGCAAATACATATTTTATAGTGTAGGTAGAACTTTTTGAAATTGCCTGCTTTGACAGAAAAAGATTAATTGGACCATTTTTTTTGTATTGTGCGTAGGTTTAATATTCGCTTTAAAAATGGTTTTTAAGTATTCAGTAATTTTCCCAATCTGTACTTTTTCTGTCAGACTACATCAAGTTATCAGAGTAAAAGAATCAAGTTAGGAGAGCCAGCAAAAGTTATTAAAATTTTACTGATCGGCTAATTAAACCCCGAAAAATCAAGAAATTCGCCACGTTTTCGTTTTACAGATATTAAAATTCCCCAACTTTTTTCATTAATTATAACAACTAAAAATGCGAATGTAAACAAGTAAATGTTATAAAATCTAATTAAACAACTATAAAACTTTTCAAACATTTATTGATTATCATTACACAGCATAAATCATTAATAAAATCCGAATATAAATGCAGGTAATTATTAATTATCTTTGATGTTCAATTAAGCTGATAAATAATTTAACTGTCCGACATTTAAAATTAGTAATATACTGTTATTAAAGTCCCATTAATACTAGACGCACATGTTTAGTTGATATACTGGAAAAACATTTTATGTAAACTCATCACGTAAGTCGACGTGACGTCGT
Source organism: Melanotus villosus (assembly GCA_963082815.1). Taxonomy (NCBI): domain Eukaryota; kingdom Metazoa; phylum Arthropoda; class Insecta; order Coleoptera; family Elateridae; genus Melanotus; species Melanotus villosus. The sequence continues at coordinate 35,660,010 of OY720427.1, read as the reverse complement.
GTATGATAGTTAGTTTTATAAATAAAAACAATAATTTGCTGGAAATTAAGGTAAATATTTATTTGAATATGCAGAATTATTCGAAGTCAATTAATACAATTGGTAATGGTTTTGCTTCTTTTTTGTTGTATTAATGCATTTTAAATCGCACTCCAACCTTTGTATTTATTATAAATTTGAACAGCTCGTACCAGTGATGAAATTACCTGTCAACAAGTTCAGCAACAAAATCGCATTGTTAAAACGATTTAATTTTATTTCGTCGAATTGATATAAATACGTTTGAGGATGCTTTATAAATAATAAATAATTCACAACGAAATTTTCAATCAGAATACCGGCAACTTCTTTTTCTTGTATTTTATGTCAAATTTTGTTTGGGTTGTTAAGGGTTTCATAAAGTATTAAACATAACCGAATAAATTCCTTCCAGTACCGATCAGAAATTTATCAATAGAACGACAAATATTTACTCAGCGGAAGGACTACCTCAGATCCAAAACGGGATGAGATCCAACCGCACTTTTTACGCATTGTTTGTAGGAGCTATTTCGACTCGAAATTAAAATTTGGTATAGGCCTAATGAAATGGGGAACAGCAGCTCAACCGCAAGCACAAGCAAACCTTCATGGAATTTAAAGTAAAGTTGTGTTCGAAAAACCACTAATGTTGAAAGGAACTTTTTGGGCATTTAATATCACCACGTGGTTTTAATATCATTTTACTTTTATACAAGGCCTTCTAGTAAATTATTTTCGTTGATTGGTTTTTAACAGTTTTATTGTAACATTTATAAATTATTTTTATCGCAAAGGAATTATTTTGCCTATTTTTGCATATAATTTGAAGACACTTTTTTTAGTTTCAATTAAAATTAAAAATATTTCTGTAATTAACAATATTTTTCAGGATAATTTAATGAAAATTTCAGCCAATTTCTTTACTTGATGCTTGTATTACAACCAGGATATTTCTTTTGCATCAGGAAATAAACTGCGTGAGGTATTTTCGAAGCTGAAAATGAATTAGGATTTTCGAATACCTCCTCGTTATAAAGGTAAATTATGAACCACTAGAAACATATACAAGGTATATATGCGAATGTAGTTAGGCGGAAGTTCTTTCCGTGTTGATATAACCGGAAAATTTATACACCTGAAAGTGTCGTTCATTAAAATACGAAAAATATTGGCAAAAAGCAAATTGCAAAATGGTACGCGTACGGAATACAAGTTCTTCGTATATTTTTTTGTCGTTTATATACGCTTCGTTGGTGCTCCATTTCTAATTTACTGGAGACGCCATGATGGGGCGGGCTAAGGATAAACCTTTTATTGTTTTTAAAAGTTTTACATTGTTGCTTTAATAAACTATACAAAATTTAATTACTTAGGGTATTTATTTTTAAGTTCAGCGATTTCAAGGATTCGAAACAAATTTATATTTTAAAATATTTTTGGATTGTACTTATTTCAGTAGGAAGTCCCACGTAACTTCAGATATTATTTCAACATTCGAGTTAAATTTACTTGATTGTATAAAGCAGATTTTAATGATATTTCATATTTCAGACAATACTGCACTACCCAAAAGGAAAAACGAATTTAATGGTTTTCTTCATATAATGCAGAACTTTCCCCTGCAGCTCGTTATTTCCAGTTATCACCGTTTTTTATAGTGCCATAAACTCGGGGAGGTTGCATTAGGTTTGATTATTTAATACTGTTGAGTTTGGAAAACTACTTAGAATGGTAGGTGCATTTTAAGCCCACGCTTACTGACAATTTTAAACAGTCAGATACACCTCCCAGAGATTTCTTACCCACAAAAGGAAAATAACCAAATAATCAAATAAATCAGGACACAAACCATATTCAGCCGACACAGCTACTCATCTCACATCAACAACCAAACGATGCTCCTATAACCCTGTATTGGCTCACCTACACTCCCAGATTTGTCAAAGAATTAACCCACCTACTTTAACAAATAAAAAGATAGACTGGGAGACCTTAAAAAGCAATCTTACTGACTTTATAAACCTACATATACCATTAATTACGGATGAAGATATTGAATACGCAACCGAATGCTTTATGTCTCGTGGAACGCTACACCGGAGATGGTAATAACGGATATAGCCAGCTATTGCCCTGACTACATCACTACATCAAAATAAAAATACTCGAAGAAAGAAAGCTTAGAAAACGCTGGCAAATAACAAGGACATCGGTAAACTAAAAGAACTTTTAAAAGAAAACAAAAATCGTTGCATCAAAAAATTCCTAGAAAGCCTATCCCCATCGGAGACTACGGACTATTCCTTATGGAAGGTCACCAAAAGAATAAAGAACGCCCAAAGTAACAATCCTCCTGTAAGGAAAAGTAATGGTGACGGTCTAGAAACACGACGAAAAAGTCAAAATGTTCTCTCAGCACCTAAGCCAGGTGTTCAAACCTTTCCCAAGTGAAATAGCGCAGATGAAGATGCCATTCAACAAATCGTCGAAGCCCCTTATCAAATGGAAATTCCAATGAAGAAATTCAAAACGCGTGAAATTAACAACAAAATTTCCAACATAAATTGAAAGGAATCGCCTGGTTTCGACCTAATAATAATAATAGGCAAAATATTAAAGGAATTACCGCCTGTAGCTTTCAAGATGATCCAATACACCTTTAACGCTATACTAAAGACTGGATATTATCCAACCCAATGGAAAGTAACGGAAATTATTCTCATCCCAAAGCCTGGAAAAAATACGTCCCATTAGCCTTCTCTACCTACCCCACCCATATTGTAAAGTGCTAATATCATACCTGAAGAATAGGAAATTCTGGTGGTCTTCCCGATTTTGGACGATCGTCGACACCTCCAGTTTCATTAAACAATTTTACAGCCCGATACACTAAATTCGGGTAATGCCGAGAGGTTGCAGGGTCCTAAAGATTATACTTTTTTCTATTCCACACTTATGTAATGCTATTACAGCAATACGATTCTGTTTATCACCCCACTCCATTGGTAAATAACCAAAACTTGACAAGAAACTTACAACTCAAAGACTTGAGAATTACAACCATGTATCAATGTCATGGATATCTTGATGCTGTGTAAATCAAGGGTAGGTTTGATTTTGTAACAGTATTTATGGGAATACTAGGTATTTAAGAAAGGGGAGGCGGTATGGTAGTGAGTATTGGTGTGGCGCATCGTTCTGCAAAGTTAAGTATCGGTGCCCATGGTCAGAATCAATCTCAGCTTATAATCTATAGGCCTTAATGGCCTGGTAAAGCTGACTATATATTATATAAGTATACCGGGTGGTCCATCGGTCTGTATTGTTTTTTTTTTACTTGATTATTTTAAATATTACTGAAATTTTTTTCAAATTAAGTTTATTTTACATTAAAATGCCCACATATCTGCAGTTTTTCTACCGGGTGTTCCATTTTCACGCAATGATATACAACTTTATATGATATATGGCATACTTTCTGTGTGATTATTTATTAATAAAAACATGAATAGTTTCTGTACTGATCACTTTAGGACTATAATGAATAAGAACTGTTTTAAAGAGAAACAAAAAATCTTTAAAATTTTGTAAAAATATATAGGCTGTTCCATTAAAAAATATGAAGTTGCATATCAGATATGTGGGCATTTTAATATGAAATAAACTTTGTTTGAAAAAAATTTCGGTAAAAATTATTTAAAATAATCGAGTACAAAAAAAATACAGACCGATGGACCACCCGGTATATATTTAAGGAGCTTACTATTTGCGGAGCCCGCACTATATCCTATTCACTTATCTTTGTCACACCAACACTATCATGCTTTCATTATTTACATAACTATTGCTTATTGTCATTAAGACAAATTGTAATATTCCGTAATAATAAATAATAAAAAAAAGATTACTGGCAAAAGGCACGCCTACTTCAAATTCGCAGCATTTTTAATCTGTCGTTCTACATGAATATTTTTATAATTTTGCAACGTGAAAATCCTGTTTCTAGTTATATTAAAAAAAAATACACGTAGATAAATGTTTTTTTCATAGAACGTGACTGATGCGCCTCTTGGCTTCAACTCAGAACAGAATTTTAAAAAACACTAAATTAACCAACCCAAAAAACTACATTTGGTGGTTTGCGCCCGTCCGAGAACAATACCGGCTGGGATCTGCAGGAACTCGATTAAATATTTAGTAGTTGTAAATGTCAAAGCTTTTTGCAAAAACACCCGCAAGTTTTTGTTGGTAATTTCGCTTTTTTTTTAATTAAAAATGTTAAAATTCGTAATTAAAGTGTGTTAAAAAATTTCAGAACTTTTCTTTAATTGGAATTTCGTGGCTGAAGAGAAAAATTAGTTTAATTACGATCCCTGATTTCAATAGACGAATGTGAATGTCATCAATTAAAAACTTAGCATGAAATTCCATTATCTAAGTTTTACCCAACGCGACAGCAATATTAATTTAGTACTAATTGCAAACTGTGAGTAACCAGCCGATTAATTACGTGCCTTTTTATTTTATGTAAAGGGATCGTTTTACTCTAAGGCAGATTTACGTTTATAAATGGGAAAAGCGCGATATCCGGTTATATTGTTATTTCGTTTTTCAGTGGATTTTTAATCATTCGAAATAGTGGAAGGTTTAAGTTACAAACTTTTACATTTACTCTGTTAAGCAAATGCAAACTTTTGCATCAGTTACTGAAACTTGTGTAGAATTTTCACAATGAGTTGAATGCAAATGGTTTTTGTGCAGCATTCAAAGAAACAATTTTGAAGTTGTTTTACTATACAAAAACCGGAACTGAATTTAAAATGGCTAAATAATATAAAATTTGCCTTTTAACACATCTTTGTTATAATTTGGCTTCTTATAAAGATGAATATAATTTTCACTTATCTTAGTAGTAAGCGAGCGTGCCAAAGGGATAATAAAACAGGCCGAAATGGTAATACATTCCCATTTAAATTTCAAATATGTTGTCATTATTCTGAAGTTCAGGGGTGCAACACTGATTTTATAACGCATAACTTGTCAGAAAATCCTAATTGCATACCACTGTTTAAAACTACCCAGCCTAGTTGACTTTAATTAATCCGCATACAGTCCATTATATCCTTTTAAGCAATATTTATTAAAACTCCGTTATTTCCTCCGCAATATGTATAACAGCAGTAGACGTTAACTCGCGCCTCTATTAATTATAATACACAACTTTCAAATGACCTAACATTTATTAAAAAGTGTCCTTCGAAAATTAAATCACGCTAAGCTTTTGTTAAGTACATTTGTAAAAATCCCCGCAGTAACCGTAAATAAATAAATGTCTTTGTTGTGGCGAGTTGTCAGCCAAAGACTGTTGTAAATTCTAACCACATATAAATTCCTACTACAGCAAGTACTTAAACGACCTTTTTTATTCATTCAAGTAGTTTAGAGCCTTGCATGTTTCCCTTAAATTTACGAGACCGGACCCAACGTTAGCCTGTCAGATTTTTCATGAAGAAACCATCCTTTTGTAGAAGGAAAAGTGTAACTCATAAACCTCGCCTTCTTACTCAAGCTAGAATTACCCTAGATTTACTTAGTGAAATTCCTAGTTTCAAAATTACACGGCTTATGCTGAAAAAGCTTTTTAATTGTTTGCTCATTTTAATATAAAATATTTAATTTTCAGTGGTTTATTTTATTACGCTACAAAGTAATAACAAATTCAGATTTATCACTCCGTTACCGAAAAAATTTAAAATTCAAGTTTACGGCTGATTACATTTTCAGGAGATGTTGAATGGGCTTTGTTGAGGAAACCGGATTAATTAATTAATTACAACAGGTAATCGAACCTTTATGCCTGTAGAAGCGATTCGTGGTTACGAGTAAAAACCGCTTTCCCTATGAAAATTTAATTATTTTTAAACAGATGAACTGAAAATATATGCGTGTGTTAAATTCAATAGGTCTGAAAAGGCCTTAAATTACTGGATATTAAAGGAGAAACGAAATGGTAACTCATTCAATTGAGAATGTTAATAAATAATTATTAAATAGGAATGTTTACGTTTTTACTACCCGTTTGTTTTTTGTGAAGTGAAATAGTTTTCGTGACAAACTTTACGATGTCAGGTTATACAAAGAGAAGTATACTGAAATATAAGGTTAGGCCTATAAATTGTCTATTTTCTATGTTATCACGCAACGAGCAAAGCGTGCGTTTAAGCAGTCAAGTGAAATGTGTCTAGCACTCAAGTAACCATTTGTGTCGGTGTTATTTACATAATTAAATTAACTAAACTTTGGGATGATGAAAAGTTGCGATTTTAATCTCCCAAGAGGGCGAAGCAGCACAGATTTTATATGCGTCTGTTTCCCTTCTTCGTTTGAACAGGTAAATTAATTCATATATTTCTGCTCGGAGAAAATACTAGCACTCGTAGTTACTCATTTTAAAATTAGCCGTATTTCTCGTAAACCTTTCTCCCTCGTTATATTGGTTCAGCGAAATATAAAAATAAATAAATGCTATCTTAAATGAATCATCGAAGCATTTATTTTCAGTTTCCAATCGGTTGAAATCAACTGAACCTTGTTCTCTCGAGTATTCTTGACTACTCTAAAATAAATAGTTTATTTAGTATTTTTGAAAAACGAACGCTTAAGTTCTTTATAAGGTAACGCTTCGGAAGCTTTACATTAATTAAAGGATTTTTCATTCCGCGTTTAATTAAAAAAATTAAGCTTTTTTATTTAAATTATGAGTACGGTTTTTATAGACTGAAATATGTAGAAATGTTAGGTTTTTTTTAAAAATAATTAACGTTTCCCTTTTTGAGGTTTATCCGAAACAAATACACTTGAAAGGCGATCTGGAAATTCCGTATTTTTAATTAATAACTTTTGCCTTTGTTCTTCGGCTGTTCTAAAACGTCGACATCAAAAACCTAAAATAAAATCCCGGGCTAGAAGTGTTTATAAGCTCACCCTTTCCGTAGAAGTAGCAATCCCAGCCATAATATACACCTGGGTGGCGAGTTATGTTTCTAGTTGTCGACATGAACGAATTGAATTCATCCCAGGTGTTTACGGCAAGTGCTCGCTACATTCATATTAATTAAGAGCTACACGAAAACAAAATATCAAGCCATTTAACTTCCTCTATAGAATTACTTCAAAAACTTTGACTTAGTTGCATGTCCCTGTGCGTAAATTAATTTAAACTGTAGTTAGTGTAAGCAGTAAACCCGATTCCACTAAGACTACCTTGTATAATGAGCTGTCTTATTTAAAACCCAGTTCGAACAATAAATTAAAACAAAACGAGGGAATAATTATTATTATCGCACCTTTTTATTCGTTACTTTGAAGAGTAGTAAACCGCCCCCATGTTTATGGGAAAATTTTGGTAGTATTTATTTGTTTAAGATTTACATAACTCGGTTTTGTGTTTCGCATAGCATGTATAGTAAACTAAATAAGAAATTTGAATCGCAAATTAAACAACTTATGTTCCTGTTAACCCGGAAACATAACATTTCACACAACTACGTCATATGTTTGTCAAACTTGTATCTCATTCCAAGTCAGAATAATATAGGACCAGAAACAAAGCAATCTCAAAGAATTCCCTTCTGCTTTTAAATATTTCACTTGCCTTTTACAGTTTCAGTGTATTTCTAAAGCGTGCCTATTTTTAAAATCGGCACTTTGTTATAGATTTCTAACTTACTAGTGAGATGCTGAAAATCGAGTGCATCTAGAAAATTCGTTTGTCACGTAGTACCTACATATATATCCAGATTCACAAGCACAGAAAAACCAAAGCTTATTCTCACGACTTTGTTATTAATTTAATGCCGTGACCGGTTTCGAAGCTTCAGTGAAAAATTCAAAGGCGAGATTAAAATATTGAACCTTTCCTGCAAGTATTCTACTTCTTGTCGTACTCATAAAATGTCAGAAAACGCCTTCTTAAATTAATATCGAGTAATAAAACCTGCTTATTAATTTCTTTATATTAAAAGTTTTTCGCCTACCTAATTTAAATCTCAAAATTCAGTATAAATCTAGATTTAATTTAAATTGAAAAAATATATAATAAGGTTCAGTTTATACAATGCATTAAAGGCTGTGATGTTATGGTGTTTGTTATATGTGCATACTTACAATTCTTATAACCTTGTAAAAATATTTTAAAGCTAATTTTTGCTCCCCTTTTTAAGCCTGCACTCCAAGGAAAACAAAACATTGCTTTCCGAATTTTGATACATTTTTTCATATAAACACCATTATTTTTGTTTGCAGAGTTCAGCGGTTTTTTTAGTTCCTGTAATGTATGTTATACATCATGACCTTTATTTTCGTAATGTCAAAAATGTGTTGAATACGGTTTTTAAAATCAGTTAAAGCGTAATCGTGAAATTAAGCAACAGTTTTCAAGTTAACAGATTCTCGCACCACTGAAAACCTGCATCATAAAACAGATAATCAAATCTTACTTTGCGGGTCATAAGACTGACGCGAGATGTTAGGATTCTATAGACCTGCCCTCGTTAAACAGTCAAATACTGTAGTCTATAGTGTTTTATGGTCCAGAAAGCAGCAGCTTTTTTCTGTTGAAGAAATTCTTTACCCGGAAAATTTTACTGTGCACTATTCACACTTTAGCACAGGATAATTAAACCCTTTTGGTTTAAAATCTTAAAAATTTTCTGGTTAAATATGGCCGTTATTTGGTTGCATCTAATTTTCCTGATGAAGCTGAATTTGTCATTTATATTCCAATATTTAATGTAATGACTACCGATTTAATACTAGCCTTTGCCCCAGAGCCTTCGGCGCATCGAATGTTTATTAACGCAAATTAATATCCATATTAATGTACTACATAAACTCATGGACTTTATTGCATTTACAGCATTTACAAATACATCACTAACGCCACAGTCTGTATTTACTACCAGTACAAAGGGTATAAATTTGCACTGACAATTATTTCAGTTTTATAAAATTTTGAGGCAATTTTTGGGTATTAAAAAACAACGGAATTTATTTTTACCTCGCTCCAAAAAAGCCTAGAATTGCTGCTTTAAAGCATATTATTTTTATATATAAAATAACCGTTATTTCCTTGGTACTAACATCCTAACAATATAATCATGAAACGCGAATACAATCCTGAAATATTCTTCTTTCTTCAGAACTACATTAGTTTAAATAGGCCAAATTTTTATATATTCTCTTTAATCTTCTAGCATTGAACTACTGAAGAACTTTTTATAGGCAGCTCCTTCAAAACTTTAGCTTGTCATTTAGCAGTATATGTAATGTTAAAGTTTTTTTTTTTTTTTTTGCTTTATTATAAGTAAGTACTGCCTTGGAGGTAGTTTCATCATGCATCTAAGTCTTTAATTTAGCATATACTGGCTGCTTTATGAGTAACTCTAAACTTGTTAAAATTTATTTTTATCTTTACAAAGGTAATTTGATAAAGTTGTAAGTCTAAAGAATAAAGAAATATAATTTATATTGAAAAAGTTATTAAAAGCGTAAAAGAAATTAGAAAGAAATTAAAGTTTTAAATTTTAGTTAAATTTGGCTGTCACAAATTTAACAGAATTAAGAGAAAATCTCATTTTTCAAGTTACCGCACGAAAATCCCAACTTTCTGAAATATCATACAACCTACGCTTGATGTTTGTCTTTAGATGTTACTCTACCCACACTATACTTCATACACATTCATATAATAAATTTAATTAAAACGTTCTGAATTTCGCTGTTGCTGTCGCTGCCTTTATTGATACAACATTTAATTTTCGATTAGCTACTAAAGTTTAGAGCAACAATATAATTTTCAGTTTGGTCCAAATTTAGTTTCCAAAACTGAAAATTTGTTTTGCTCAAACGTGCTTAGCTTATTAATGGGTCTTCTTGGTGTTTGAATTTTCTGTGTTTAACATTACTTCCTTGAAATTGAATAACCTCATCTTTTTACAAATGCATCAGAAACGTTCTATCCTGTATAATAAATAATATGTTAATTTTCAGCACGCAATACATAGATATAAAACAATAAAAAAGTTTCTTTGGCTTAATTAACATCGTGGTGTTCAGAATTTAGCTTTTAAGCTTGATGACGTTGGAGCTTGATGGTTTTATAGTTCCGTTTCTCATGAAAATATCCTTTAAGCATAGATAATAATCGCTTACAGTCGGTTGTCGTCAAATATTAAAAGATAAATAATGGTAAGCACTAATACGCTGTCTAAGTGACAAGTAAATTAATTTATAACAGTCAGATATAACGACATTCTCTGTGTTAATGTGTTATGCAGAGGAAATGTGGTACTTGAAGTTGAAGATTATCAGCAATATTTGCCACAAAGATGACATCTGTGATCTGTTTTTATCAACGTTTACAGAAATTTATCTTTATGCCGCACATACGATTCTTATCGGACCGTTGTTTCGAAAACATCAGCAAAGAATCGATTCAAACGTTACTATCAATCTATCGATTAGCATTCGGTGTATATCTGAACCATTAGCTGTCGTTAACAACAAAGCAGGGAGAACGTTCGTAAAGAGGGTTTATATCCTTATCATATTCAAGGAGTCAAGGACTGCATCCTGGAGATAATGAGCAACGTTTGCACTTCTGCCGTTGGCTTTTTCACGGCGAAATGAATGATCTCGACTTCGTAAGACATGTGCTGTGGACGGATGATGCCACAGAGCATAATTTACAAAAGCTGTAATTAATTTTGTACACAATAATTATTGTACGTGAATTACTGTTACTCTTCAACAAATTCCTGTGAAAATATTTTCTTTAATCTATGCGCCAGAAAAACGTCAAGGAAATCAAAAGAATTTTATTGAAAAATAATAATACTAAATTAACAACAGTGCACTTTAAGTTGTATAGAAAAGAGAATCAAATTCAAAGGCTTCTATTTTCGTTATCGATTCGGTAAGAAGTTTCAGTTTACATTATAGTTTTATCAGTTTATTCCACTGTAACCTAACAGAGGATACAATACTGCACAATACAACGTAATATAATAGAGGATGTGAATTGTACAGACGTGCATTTTTGAAATCAGTTCTAACGGAAAAGAAAACTTTTTCAAGTGCGACAGCGTGCATAAGAGCTCTTCCAGAGTTGATCCCTTCCACATCTTGACTCGTATGAGGTAAAAATAAAGTTTTTATAGACGTAAAATGTTCGATAGGTGAACAACTTAAATTTCAGCAGTTTTTAAGGTTTACAAATTGAATTCTTTGAAAAGGTTTTCAAACAAAGACAATTTTTACAGATTAGTTAATACAAACCAATTACTTTAAGATTGCAAAGCCGCGCTTAAGGGTTTGGCCACCCGTGTGCCCCCCCTATAATTAATTTTCTGTTTAAACAATTCTATACACCCGGAATACTGTTTATAACTTTTACGAGCAAACACATATAAGGTCATCCATCTTGATTTTTCATTAATTGTTTATAAATAGCTAAAACGATGCATAAATAAAACTGTCAATTACTTTTGAAACATGCTACTGAAAGTCAAAATAACAAAACTATCGACTATTTATTAGCCAAGTTACTAAAAACTTCTTCTTCTTGTAATAGGATAGTGGCCTGTTTGTTACAATTGATGAGCCTCTATCAATTCGGTGGTGACTGTTCATGGGATACAGACGTCCAACATTCTTTCCATCGTTTGGGTGATCTTCCTACTGTTCATTTTGTATTAGGATTTAGGGTCTTTGCCCACCCATTCTGTCCATATGATCCCGCCACTGTCAACGTTTTGATCTTACCCATCTGACGATGTATATCACATCTTTCTCGGATTTCTTCTCTAATAATGAGCCCGGAAATACTTCGTAGTGTTCTCATCTCATGATTTGCTTAGATCTGACGCATATCTCATTATCGGTCTCACACAAGTTTTATATACTCGCTCCTTGCTTTCGGTATTCGTATGTTTATTGCGTCATATGATATCGTGAAGATAGCCCGATAATACAGCGGCCTTGTTTGTTTCTTGACTTATATTTTTCTTGCTGGATGTTTCGACGCCTATCTGCATTCAATTTAAAGATAGAGTGGATGTAAACAATGACAGGCGCGTGATCAATGCATGATCAGTACCTGTGCTGCATTTTGACTAATGCGATTGGGCGAACCCTAACCGCTGCAGCCGAGATTACACGTCGTTGATATCAGTCCATGTCCGGCTTAAAATTATTTTGCTCATTTGCTTTTATTATTTTATTATTAACATCATTTAAAACTTATTTTTATTTTATTAATTTATTGAAATGGTTTCTTAAATATTTTTTTGCTATACTGATTTGTATGCAAATACGGACGTTACGGGGTCTCGCGTTCTCGTGTTCCTTAATACCCTGCTTCTTTCAACCACGTGAACAGCGCATGTATTTGTTTACATCCACTCTATCGTTAAGTTGAATGAAGTAGGTATTTAAAATTCATGACCTGAGTTATTGATTTGTTGTCTGTGCCCAGTTTACACCGTCTTGGTTCTTTGAAAATTACCATGGATTGTGTTTTTTCTATTCATATTTTCATATTGAGTTGTTTTGAATTTGAAGGTTAATCGTTGCAGGTCATCTTCATGTTCTGCTGCAATCACGCCGTCATCAGCGTAGCATAATATTTTGAATCTGCTATTTCCCATTCTACATATAACCTCGCCTCATTTCTTTGACACTTTGAATACTTTGGTCCATGATGATGTTAAAAAGTATCGGACTATGGACTAAGACTGTCCCCCTGTCTTATACCTGATAATATATGTAGGTGCTGTCTCTGTTAAGATGTTATTCACCTTTATTCTTGTTTATTATTTTTATTCATTTCTCTTTGACTTTTATAATCCTTCGATCAAAGTTATCCTTATGTAGAATTCTGAACACATCAGACAGTTGTATTCTGATCGATGTAACAGAGGAAGAAGTTTATTGAATTCGATCGAGATTTCTCTATTCGTTGACGCAATATAAAGATTGCGTCTACTATTTTCTCGAAAGCCCTGTTGTTCTTTGCCCATTCTAATCTGTAGTGTAGTGTGTTTCTTCAGCTATAAACTTAGTCATCACTTTAGATATGGTGCTTAACAAGCATATCGCTCTGTAATTTATTCTTTGGGTCTTTCTTTACACCTTTCTTTAATATAGGTATAGTTATACTTATACTCGTTTTCTGGTGATTGGATGCTTTTCTTTTTTTGATTATTTGTTGGAACAAGGTGGTTATGACCGTTTTGAAAAAAATATATGTCAAAATGTCAAAGTAAGCAAAAAGCAAGCAGTCACACCAAACTAAATTTAAACTTCAATTTTTTATTATGAAATTTTCTCGTTGTTTTGAAAATATACAAATCCCATTTTAAAGGGCGTCATTATTTGTGATTTTGTGAATCACCCTGTATATCCACATTCCGATAAAAATAGCACAGTAAATCAAGTTTTGATATTTTTTCTTTGCAATTCTGCAATCCAAATATTCTGTTCAAAAGCCCAAAAACGTTCAATGCCTTCAAATCTATGAAGAGATTGTAGAGTTTGATGAGTGATGAACTTGTTTAAAAATTTAATGTAGGATAAAATAATCCGTCTCTATGTTCATCATTAAATAAGTCGAAGTGTTTGGACTTCAGAAAAATTGTAATACTTTGGTCAGGTCGGTTATTGTGAAATCATTTTGCGTAAACCATTAATTTTGAGTACTACACCGCAGCACACTAGAACGGAACATAAAAAAATTGCTAAGGAGTGGGAAATGCTTTTGTCGATTGAGCAATTACGCAATCTCTACAAACTTTCGCAAATTCTTGGCGATTAAAATTTTTTTCAAGGTATCAGCTACTTTTCTTTTTTAATAAAACGTTTCGTTTATATTGACTGCTTGAAATGACTGAACATCCTAAATTTGTAACAAATATTACCGTAAATTACAGACTTTAACCAAATAGAAAGCTTTAAATTAATTATATTTCCGTTTTTATTTATTTATTTTATACATACAATTACTACCTAGTTAACAGTGTGTGCTTAAAGGTTCGCGCGACCGTGTCCGGAAAACAGTTTAGTTTACAAAAATTCTAAAAAGTATAGTTCTGAAATCAAAAATATCCGTTTTTATGTATTCAATAAATAAACAAGACGGATTGTTCTTATTACAGAATTATTTTAACAATTTATTTCTTAGGTTTTGGTGCGAAGTTTACTTCATGTTTAAATTCAGTTATGTTTTTAATAAAAACTCAATATAAGTCAATAAAAAAAGGCTACTCAAAAATTAAGAATGATGAATTATTTAACTGTAAAAAATAATGATTTTTCGTTGAACTGTTTGTTTGAATCGATTGTTCGTCGAATTAAAAAATTAATTTAACTTTACCACAAAACCGCAACTGCCGTTTATACAAAATTAACAGAATTAAAATGGTTTGTAGAAATATTATTTTTGATATTTTAGGAAAAGGACTTTCTTCAGTAAAACGAATTTCTAGTATAAAATAAAATTCAAATGTCTCCTTAATTTTTAAGCAAGCACACACCACTACTGTTATTAATTTTTTATTAAATCGAGTAATACAAAAAATTATGTAATGCGGACTTTTTGGCCACACTGTGTATATAATGCATGTTTTACTATCACGCACGTGTTATTAAAAGTTTAGTACAAATAATAGTTTTATCGTTAAGGGGTGGGAATTGCTTTTTTCGATTGAGCAATTACTTAATCTCTATAAACTATGAAATTCTTTACGACTAAAAAGTTTTTCAAAGTATCAGTTACTTTAAACTTTTCTTGGTGGTTTTGTGATCACCGATATTAAACTCCTCACAACAATTTTGTTTTTGTTATTTTCTTACTAATCCTTGAGATGAGCGAAAATCCTAGAGGTGTAACAGATTATCGTAAATTGCATACTTAACGAAATAAAAAATTTTAGAATACGTTTCTGCGTTTATTTATTTATCTTATACGTACAAATACTTCTTGGTCAAAAATGTGTGCCAAAAGGTCCGCACGATATGAAAATGTTTTTGATTACATATTTGATTTAATTCTAAATAAAATGAGTTTGTGCTGATTTTGAGACTAAAAAGGGGTCATTTGGATTTTATCATATCATTTCTGGTATATCGGAATAAGGGTTTTGTTGCAAAAATTTTCATTCTTAATATAATAAGTACATAATTATTGATAATTTTAGGGAAATGTGCACGAAAGCAAGTTGGGCTGCCTCAACTTGCTTGAGTGAAAATTTATATAAAATTATCTATAAATAATTTTTTTATTTGGTAAGAAAATTTCATAAATCAAAATATTAAACTGGAACCAAAATAAACAAACAATTTTACTGTTTTTTTGTGATTTTTTTATCAAATGTGAATGTGGTTTGGAATTATGTCACGTTTTGGGGCAGATTCTTTGGAAGAAATTGATTTAGAAATATAAAAGCTTACACCAGAACTTAATTGTCAAATAATTATCAGCAGTTGCATATATGCAATATCGGTAATTTTTTGATCAGAAAAATTATTGAGTAATTAGATTTTGTTGAATGTTGATTGGTTAAAATAATTTCATATCTAGAATGTGATTGGTTGTTTAGGCGATTTTGACAGATGTATGAAATTTTCAGGAAAATATTTCCTTTTTATGCCTAAAGCACAAAGTGTATTCAAAGACTGTCCTAATATCGTATTAGCTATCAATTCTAACCCAAGAAAGTTTTGTAGTATAGTAAGAAGTTTGGAAATATTTGCATTTTGTATAATATGTAAACAAATCTGAAACAGGCAAATAGCTAATGTTTTGTGGTCGTATGTTATATTATATTACTATGAAGCTACTTATTTAGTTAACTTCGTAGATGAATTTCGTGTATAATTTTGTTTTCATATAAATACGGGCTAAGCATCCGCCCTCCTTGCTTGGCCGCCCTCGTGCATTGCACACCTTACATGGCCTAAAAATCAGTACACTTCAGTCTGTGATTAAAATGATTCTCGTACAGCATTTTGTGTATTAAATAAATTAAAATCTTCGTTTAATAACGAAGCGCAGTTCCGTTCGTATTTCGTAAACAAAAAGCTTAATTCGTATAAATAGCTTATACGTCTACGAGTGTATTGTCATTGGTTGTCACATAGTTCTCCTTTTTTGAAAGGCCAAATGCTGCTGGTGTTTTCCTTTCCATTAGAGACCATTTGTTCGCAGTTACATTGTTTCTCACTACTGCGACAGTGTTTTTACTAAAAGCTTATTAAACACCTAAAAGCTTAAAATGTTTAGTGCAAATTTATTTCGAGCAAAAATGCGGGAGAGTTATCGGGAATCGGAGCATCTCAATTCATTTGAGTAATGGATCAAACGATCAGTCCATTTGTAAATTAAATTAGCTAGCTACCATAGTGTGAATAACGTACTCTTCACAGCTTTGATTGAGAACCCTTCTTCATCAGCAGCTCGCAAAACTCGCCGGACGGGGTTGTCTCTGTACCCATCATCACTTACGGTACCCTCATCCTAATTTGCATCAGACTGTTTAATTCTCCATTTTGTCACGTAAAACCATTTTCGTTATTTTTTTCTTTCAGCCAATTCTCTCTCCCACTCGCTATATATTTTTTACTTTTAGATGATCTCTATCGGTTCGATTTTATAGCAGATCGAAAGTAAACCACTACTTCAATTTCGTTTGTAACATACATCGACGCATATTTAAAATCCAATTTACATATTCAAATTCATTTAAAAGTCTGCTTAAAACAAGCTCTATTTGCAGTTCCAATAAAAGTGTAGTTATTTATAATGTTCTTTTCAAATTTGAATTTATTACTTGGATAAGCTTCAATATTTTTTTGGTTAGTTTAATTCGTTCTTCACTAAAATGAGTGAGGGTATGAAAGCGAAAAATAATTCATCTAAATTTAAAAGGCAAACATTTACATATTTATAACCTAAATAAAAAATTTCTTTAAAATGAACAAAGTATAAATTACATTTTGATATAATCTCAGGTTACTTACTTCAGGGTTATATGGTCATTTCAGAAACTGACAGAAGTTCCACGCTGAATATAAATGTGTGTGTTGTGAAACCAACTGAAATTTTATATCATTCTGTTAGACACGTTGCTGAGATTAATCCTTTTAAAATAGTCGCTAACTTTGCAGCATTGAAGTGTTTTTTTTTCTAAAGTAAAACAACAAAGAAATAACATCCTTATAAAAATAATATTTGGGTCTTCCGTTAAAAAAATTAATGCAAATCCTTGGTAAAATTAATAAATAAGGTAAATTTTATGAAGTGTTTCAATTGATGACTTCGCATCCATTTACACAGTTAGAGCGTACAAATCTGCGAAATTCGATATTCCGATTTTTCCTGTAAGTCAAAAATAATCCCTCTTCGCCCCCTATTCACTCGGTGATCTTCAATAAACAAGCTAAAATACGATGTTGTTTCCTTAAGTATGTCTGATGTAATCTTTATACAAATATTAAAATTTAATTGTCGTTTAGAATGGCTGTTTTCGTAGCTATTAAATTTTATGCTCTTTTAGACTGGTAAATTATTTAACTTATCTCCGAGTACAAGCGTGACGCTTTTTATTGTAATATTAATGTAATTGTCTTTGGTACATCTGCTCGTTAAATCAAATATGAGTTAATTAATTAATTTTAGTTGTCCTCTTTAATACTCAAACATCTCACGCAAATATTTGTTCAGTTTCAGGATCTGACATGAAATTGTCGTGCTTGATACATTATCTGATTAATATACGCAACATATATAATACTTCCTTGATCGTTCAAAAGGAAACATCCTTTTGATATCAAATATTTCCTTGTAAACTTTTCGAACGCCTTATGCATTATTCAGTACGCTTGTCCGCTGACTCGCCTTCCACTTTTAAAAAGAAAACAATGTTAAGACAATTCAAATGCTTGTTACATTGTCCGCACAACTTGGACAAAGCCAAATAGGTCTTGTTACTTTTTACGCAGTCCATATCAATATACTACTAAGCAAGCGAAGAAGAAAATTGAAACACAAGTCAACATTTGAATTTTGAAGTTAGACAAACAAACTTCTACCAAGGGTAAATAATTTGAAATACTTTCTCCTTTGGTAAATAACTCACCAGAAACCCATTACTTCGAACCAGAATTATTTAATATGCCTTTTAATCCACATTTTTTGTTGTTTTGGGTAAACTCAGTAAATTCCATATTGATTCCAAATATGTAGCGAAAACCCTTTTATTATGCATTGTTATTACTAAGCTGGGCCGCCTAAATGTATTCAGAATTCATAGCCAAAACAAGGAATTTTCATTTTATTAAAAAAAAACTAAGCTGATAAAAAATATCGTAAAAAGTTACTAACTCGATAAATTAATAAAATCATGAATGCCTTAAATATAAACTAATTTTTTTCAGACTTTTACAGAAGTTGTTGCCTAATCTGTTACTACAAAAAAAAATACCAAACCTTTGATTAAGCATTGTTTTTTGATGTCGGCCATATTTTAAAGTGTTACCATAACCCAATGAAATATTTTGCTCACTTTAAATTTCACAGTGCTTTTCCTTTCGTTGTATGCAATAGAAGTAAATTCAGCGAATCCTTTTGCCTCAATGCATCGTAGTTTTCAGGAAAGGAGACAGTTTTATTGACTGTATTGGGAAACCATATTTCTCCATTTTCTTCCACAACGCATCTCTAATACTCTAAGAAAATAAGATATGTCGATATCCTATTCATAACAATTCCAGAATATTGCGATAGAACCATTTAACCGACTGAAAACCAATGTTTTCAAATTTCTAATGTTGGGTTGAAATGGAATAATGCAACAAACTGAATGATTTGAATGAAACTTCGTTTTAAAATGTGAATAAATAATAATTTGTGCAAGTAAATAATGTCGCTTTCATTGAAACTGAGCTGAAACAAATTTAATTTTACACATTCCCTTAACTGATAATGCTTCGAATGCATAGAAAACTCGAACACAAAATTGAAAATAACTTGCGTACCTCTAAAAGCTTTTAGTGCTAAAAAAGCGGCAAATGAATATGCTAAAAAATCGTTTCTGCTTTGTTAAATCTTAATCAAGTTACAAAATTGTTAAAAGAGAAAAACAAGTCGACATATACCCAACAGAATTTTTACTCTTCGAATTTTTCTGCTTTAAAAGCTGATTCAGACGGAAATATTTCGTCTGTCAACTTTAAAATTAGAAATTTTGGGATATCTACGTCAATGTTTTCGTTATTTTGCTGACATCTTTTGATATTCAGAAAAAATATTTTAATATCACTTAAATAACCTTTTGATATTCAAATGACAAACTTCTTAACTTCAGCAGAAGCTTTCTTTATCTGCATACCTTTTTTTAATATTACTCGGTAAATGTTACATTTGGCTTCGCAACATTAAAACAATTGGTTTAATTAAGGCTGATAAAAATCATATTTTGAAACCCTTAATAATGATCTAATTTACTTCTTTTGGAGGAATATTAAAGATAACAGGCAGCTTAAAATTAATTCTTTTTGTTATTATATTATTTTATATTAATATCTAAAAAAGTTCCGAAGACCTGTAAAAGTCATTTCAATTAAAACAAAAGCAAATGCAAATTTAACATACGAGCCCGCAAAGTCAATTTAGTAAAAGTATTTAACCGATTAGTTAGGCAAATCACATTAATTATAACAGTTAATTTCGCTAATTGTTGTTTGCATGTTTGTGTAATAACCCTAAATCTCGGCATAATTTACTACTGACAATATATGATCTAATTTGATTTACTATTTGAATTTAAATCGTTAAAATTGATTAATATTCCCTTTATTTATTGTTCTGTTGTGATTCTGCTTTAAATGGCCGAACAAAACAAATTTATCAAGAAATCACAAACATTTATGTTTAGCAAATACGATTTTTTTTTCAATCTTGGACATCGATGCTTGGGCAGTTTTCCATGGAAATTTTATGTTAAATTATTGTTATGGAAAACTTTTCATGTAGATATCAATCATGGACTTAAATACTACAAAAGTGGCAAAGAAAATGCCGAAAATACTTTTTTATACAGAAACAAATAATTTGGCACTCTTAATGACCTAACATCAATCCCATAGTTGTTGGGTTTTCTGTTAGGAAATAGTTGCAACGCTCTAAAGTTTCGCTCTTTCTAATAATTTGTGGTTTGTATGTATTCGGTATGAACATGTTGGTTTTAATTAGTAACTTACATCCCCGTTGGTAGATAAAGGACTTTTCATTATATGCTGCAAAGGACTGACAGTTACCAAATGCTTTTGTTTGTACGCAAGCAGAGTACACACCGAAAGCTCAATATAAACAAGTAATAAGATCCATCAAAAAGTTCCCGTTTAATTTATGTTTTCACCGTATTTATGGCTCTCTCGAGATCTATCTTTTTTAACATTGAGTTTCACAAAAATACAGATTCGAATAAATGATACATGAGTTGTGCCTTGATGTTATCAACGTCTTTTCTGTGTCCTTTACTGATAATTTATACCCTCAAGATTGTGATAGCCTGATACGATATCATTTTAACAATGTTGTTCCTGCGAATCATATTAAAGCATTCTTAATCAAAATTTCGTAGTTTGTGATTATTTTCATTTTTTAACTCATTTTAGAAAATATCCGTTGAAAAAGCTTTTCCCAAGTATTAAATATGATATTAGAATATCGATACCGAGTTTAAACTAATTCCAAATTGTTAAATTATTCATAGCTCACTACATAATGTTAACAGAAGTTCAGTTTGGAACTTGTTAGCAAGCTAATTGGATACGTTTTTAAAGTATTAACGTATTAAAAAAATAAACTAATTTAAACCCCCGAATAAAATCCATATTATTTTGTAGCGCGCGTACAGACTTGTTCCCTTTTCAAATGTTGATTTTAAAGCAATCTGTAATCAGTTTTTGTTGAGCAGGCTTTGTGTTACCACGAGTCGTTAATCTGTTTAGGTAATCCTTTGGGCTGCGTCCGTGACTGTAACCATTTTAGAAGTTGAACTCTAATTATGTTAAAAAAAAATGCTTTTCAATCTCATTTACCTGTAATTGAGCCTCGTTAAATTTTTTATTTTAAACCCGATTAAATCCACTTATTGTTTTTAATTGCTATAAAAATATACGCGGCAGCTAAACGAAAACTCTCGGAAAATCGTGAGAATAAAATTTAAATTACAGTTTGTTAATACGTCTTGTTTCCAAATGAAAAAGTTGTTAAATATTAGAATTAAATTTGTTTTCAGAACTACAAAGTACTTTGTATATGTTTTTTAAAAGTAATTTTCATGCAAAGCTTACAAACACGTATCAGAGCTGTCAAGAAAATTTGTAAAAGTTTAACCTAACTTACATCTTGTTAGTTCGTTAACTAGGTTTTCATTTTATTACTTCTGGCAGTCGCTACGTAAATATGATTACGTTAGCACATTTTCTAGTTATTACAGAAACTTAGATGAAAACAAAGAAGTTAAAAAGGTGGTACCTAAGTAGACAGCGTGTTTTTTAAATTAGTTTCTCCTTCATCTACTTAGTTAATCGATTAATTGTTCGGCATTTATCCAATTTAACTTTATAGCCAACGTGCCACAATTTAAGAGTTTTTGTGGCTTAACTTACTAAAGTTTTCTATGCCGTTAAAATAGGATTATTACAGACCAAAGTTTTTAAATAGCGCCACCACAAATAAAAGATAACTGAATTTTAGAGAATTTAGTTGCGTTCCTCGGTTACTTCAAATTCTTCTTGCTCGAACTTTGATAATTACCTTTCATTAATAGAAAAAATCCATAATATTTGCATTAAGTTTGTAGATTTTCAGGTTTCAGATTTAAATATCTTTGAACTTTAATTGTCAGTACAGTTCAATACAATAAGATTTGATAAGACTCGAGTCTTTTATGAAGAAGGCCGTATTATTACGGTAAAATTTCGCTCACGGGGCTCAAAACGCTTATATTACGAAACCCAATTACATTTCTATGTGAAGTAGGCGGTCTTATTCCCCTTTAAATTTGTTCCATTTGTTTTAATACGATTTGAAAAGATCTTCAATATGAGCTGTTTTTATTTTGTATTGGTAATTGTTTCAAACCCAAATTTTAATCTTTCTTCAATTTTTGTTTTTGGGAAAACACATATTTCTGTAACTACACAAATACATCACATAATCAGGGGTTGCTGAAATTTTTACTAAGTAAATCGTAAGTTTAGTTATTATTATGAAATCCTTCAAGTTTCTCATCTAAAAAAAAATAATTTAAATTAAATTAGTAAAATATAATCATTGGACGAGAAAGGAATTAAAACCTTCAAGTTTTTGATTATACATATATTGCATTGTAAACAAAGATAATAAATACAGGCACTCGTTGTTTTATTTAGGTAATTAATAAGCTCTTTCCAGCTTCCAGTGCAAGTAGGAACAAATTCTTTTAAATGTTTTACCGGGACTTGACTTCGTTCAAGTCGATGCTGAAGATATACCGGTATTCTGATTTTATAATACTAAGTGCTCCTCAGATCTTATTCTTTTTCTTGGATTTGGAAGTACCTCTTCACCTGTAGCAATTTCTTCAATTCATGGTAGCCATAGTGGAGTTGGCATTACTTGATTTAGCCAAGTCTTATTTTTTTAACTCATATTCGACATTTCTTACTGCAAACTGTCTCCTTTGGCCAAAGTAGCTAATGGGTTACCCAGCTTTGTATTATGTTCGTGGCCAGAATCCCTGCTATAAGTCTCCTCCTTAGTCATCAGTCCACAGACTAGTTTGAACCAGCAGCCCAGTCTGTCCTATTGGAAGCTTTTCTTTTCATTTCCACTCGTAGTTTCTACTTCACCTGACTTCTGTCAATTGTTTTATGTATTGCTATATACATATATATGTATATAACTATACCATCGAATATGTTGCTATTCTTACAATATCTTTTAACAATTTATTCATATCCTGAAGAATTCCAGATACAGATTCACTTCTGAAAGGTAAGCGAGTTTCGAGAAACAAACCCTTGTGTATTTACAGTGAGGATTTATTTGTTTCTTCATCGACCACAAACTCGTCATAAGCACGAGATAAGGTCAAGCATGAGAATATAGTGGCTTTTTCCCTATTTTGGCAAATATCTCTGCAGAAGTAAAAGCTGGTATTGTGCTTGGCCAGCTTACCGTTTATTATTATATTATATCGTATATCTATAATTGTCATACTTCTAACAATTGCCTTTCTTCATAGCTTACTTATGGTGTTGCTTGTAAAATTGTTGTTTCACTAGTTTCCTAATCTGTCGTCTCGCCGTAGAACACAGCAAAAGGGTCTCTTTTGAAGTTAGGGTTATTTACATCCGTAATACTCGAATGGAAACACTTCATCTAAAAATTCTTCGAATTTATATGCTCAGTTCCGAAATCAAGTTTTTTCCAGGAGATTAGAGTCCTTTTCTTCTGTTTGTAAAATACTTATTTCACTGGTTTTTTGTCTCGTTGTAGAACACAACAAAAGAAACTTTTCTGAATTGTGGATTATTTATGTCCTTAAACTCGAATATAAACACACTTCTCTAAAAGTAATATCTTCTATGGACAACTATATAAATTATTTTGATTTATATGCTCAGCTTCCAAAACAAAGTTTTTCCCAGGAGATTAGAACCCTTTTCTTCTGTTTGTAAAATCCTTCTTTCACTGGTTTCCTAAGTCTTCCTTAATCCTTAATGCTCTCATCTAAAAGTAATTCTTTTTATGGGCAACTGCATAAGTTCTTCGAATGTATATGCCCATCTTTCGAAACCAAGTTTTTCCTAGAAGGTTAGAGCCTTTTCAATTTTGTTTTTGGAAAAAACACATATTTTTGTAACTACACAAATACATCACATAATCAAGGGCTGCTGAAATTTTTACTACGAAATCGTAAGTTTAAGTTAATTATTAATTACAAAAAAATCTCGAAATTTGGTTATTATTATGCAAGCCTTCAAGTTTCTCATGTAAAAAATTAATTTAAATTAAATTTGCAAGTAAAAATTAAATTAGTTATTTAATAATATTCAAGAATCGCTTATTCCATTATTTTAGTAGTTTGAAAACTTTACCGTAAATTCCTCAAGTACATTCCTTATAGATCACTCTTCCATTAAAATTAAACTTTAGAAGATTAAACTTTTTGATTAATAATAAATATTTTATAAATTTAAACAGCGTTATACATTTACTAATAAATACTCCTATTAATTAACTTGTTTTGACATGCCGCAACATTTCTGTCCATTCGTTATTTTCTAATGTGCAAATGCCTTTGGAATTCATTATTCAAATACAGAATAACCAGAAATACCGAGCCCAAATGGCGACGCCCAAACTGATATTGCCCAAACATCATGATTAATATTTTAGAGGATGTGTAGTTTAATTTGCATAATTTCTCAATAAAATATGATTTTATGTGCGTTACGCTTTTTGAAAATACCTGCTTTACAAATGAAATCGTACCCTATTTATTGAAAGTTTATGTAAATGTTTGTAAATTATTTTTGGGCATAATTCATTGGCGCTATTTTTTTAATTTTCAGTGATGAAATGTTTTATATAGTTTCAGTGAAATTTTCATATTTTGTGTTAACACTAAAACGATAGAATCTGTTAATTTCACGCAGTTGAAATTTCAATTTACTCGTACAAGCTCATCAAAAGTCCAAAAAATAGCTGATGTTAAATTTAGATAAACTAATCGGGTAAAATAATTTATCGAATTTAATTAACTCTGTTCTATCAACACAGCGATTTGCGAGAATTCCAATTATCTAACAACGCTTTAGTTTTGTTTGTGCTTGAAGCGGAAGTCTTCAAATAATTTACATACATCCGCAAAACAGCAACGTCCGATAGGGAACATCGATCGCTATAATTATAGAAGGACAGTGGTCACTGTGGTTGTATCGTTCATTACACCGGTTTAAGGTCCTACATTGGTGGAATACCACTTTAACAGAGCAGTCATACCCCAATCATTTCATTACGTATAGTAATTTTCTTGACAGACTGCTTGATGAATACAAGCGAACTACCTCATCAACCAATACGAATAACACAAGCAGGACAGTTCAGTTAGTTTCAACCATTGGTTCTCGAACCCTTAAAACCATTACATTATAGCTATACTAATTCGGCGTTGAATCTCTTGACTTGAAGGATCGAGCCTTTCTTATTATGTAATAAAGTTTAGTTCGACAACACTTTAAGTTAAGGGCTACCACAACAAATACGAACATATTACACGGAAATCTAATTGCATTACTACAAACACGAATTGAAGCAATGCCCCAAAGGGCACTGTCCACACAATTGAATCCAATCCAATACCAGAAACCGGCCAACTGTTAAATTCTTAATAGCTGTTAAAGACCACTGCGAACTGATATTCTAATGAAAGGCTGCTGGAACTCCAGCTCACTATCTATAATTACCATTCAATTAATCAAACTTGATAGTACTATCCAACGAGTAATATCGATTCAGATTCTATACCAGATGTAGCTGGTGACACTGAAAAATTAAGCATTTTTAATTATTTTTGTATGTAAATCTGTTTCACTAATTTCCATTGCTAAACTCCACAGTAAATTGGTTTCTTAAAGAAATACTGGAGCAACCGTATCAAGAACAAAGACATAGCCTGTTTTCTTTGCCTAAAGAATAGTTCTAAACTTAATTATATACAAAACCCAAACATTTATATACTCATTTTGAAGTAACTAAAACACAAATAATATCTTAAATCGTTTTAAATAAATAAATGTTTAAAGCATTTTCAATTAGATCAATAATGACAAACCAAGGTAAGTTTGGTTGTACTTACAATTAAGGTCAGCAAAAACCCAAACCAAAACTACCACAATTAGGTAATCCTCACGAAACTCGTTCTGTTATAACTAAATGTCTGATTTCACAGCAAAGAGCACGTAAATGCAGTAATACAGTGCACACGATTATCTACTATAAAGCGGAACCGAGCGTTTTAGGATAGCTGAAATCTCCAATAATGTAATTTCCGCTAGCGTACGCTATTGCAGCCTAAGGGAAAATAAAAAGGAATAATTAGGGCGTATTCCTCTAATTAATTCAGAGCAATGAATCCAAGATTTTGTTTGAATAGTTTGAACTACTCAAGAATTTTATTCTTAACTTTTTTCCTTGCTTTTTCATAAATAAACTTTAATTAACTTAAATATTTGAATCTTCAATAAATCTAACTGCATTCGATTTATTACGGTTATTTTCAAGCGGTATTTTACTGAAATTACCAATAAAAAAGCAATTTACTGAAACAAATACATTTGTACGGAACAGTTACAGAACTTTTCGAGTTACTTTAAAAGAAGTGGAACAGTAATATTTTATCTTAAAATAGATGAAGTTTTTATTAAAAACACAAAGATCACTGAACTTTGCAAAGGCTTGAAATTAAACAATTTTTGGTTGCAAAGTGAGCTCGAATATTTTTTAAAATATTTTTCATAGATAATCGTTTCTCAAGGAAAACCCCTCCTTTTAAAATTAAATTCCAAAACTAATACATAAAAGCGCCTAGGCGCTTTTGTGTATTATGAATTATGAATATTATAACTTTTTTATTAAACACCCGTTTCTTGTCAAAACACATAATCATAAGAAAAATAGTTGAAATTTTGTTTGACACTCCAGTAAATTCTTTAATGTTTAAATTATTTAATTAATTTATAAGGAAAGCCCAGAAAGCGTTGCTCAAAATTATTTAAATCAAAATTCATGAATTTGCCCTGCTTCTTATGTTTTAGTTATGGCGTTGGGTTTGTTTGTGATAAATTCATTAATTTTGGCTTACTAAACATTCGTAGAAAAATCTAATTTAGCAAAAATTCCTCCCAATTTGTAATATAAATTTTTTGTATGCATTTTCCCGTATTAACTTAAACAAACATATGCAAATTGCGTTACAAAAATGCTTCCAAGAGTTAAGTTTTGGCCATATATTAAAACTTGGAGTTTACCAAAGCGCCTAAAACGTTAGAACATTGCGTTCCATGTGTTGCTTATTAATCTTACTGTGTAGAAAATTAAAATAAATTACGTTTTCTTGTATACAGTTTTCTCTTGCAAATAACTAAAACTGTGTAAATTACTACGGTTTGTTCGCAGTTTCTACACGTTGGAAGAATTATAAAAAATCGTGCACATTTATCACTTGTAAGTTTAAGTGTTGGTTAGTATTTTATTTGTTTGCAAAACTGATAAAAATTAATTTAATTTAATGAAACAGGCGAGGCTTTTACTAAATATTTATTTACTTATATTACTAAAATTAATTATGTGTTAATTGTTAACGGTAAAATTAAGCTTTCAAAGGAAATCTAGCTTAGAAATTAATTAAATTTTATATTAGTTAATCTTTTCAGCTTATACATTTTTACAAAGTTTTTCTATGATTCAAGTTAAGGAAGTTGTTTTGCGACATGTTTACAACATTGTAAGGAAACCATTTGCTCTAATAATTGAGTTAAAGAAACTCACTCATGAGCTAAACGTATATAAAATATAATCAGTCTTATATTGCACATAAATATCAAGGAAAATCTCGGCAACGGAATTATATCACATAAACGACTCTAGCAAAACACTTCCCTACGCCTTATGTTCGTGAAAGCCAAGCATAATTCACGATACAGGAGTGTGGGCCAGGAAATTTAGCTCTATATGACTTCGGTGTATTTTTATAAAACTCTCTAAGTGTTTATGCCGAAAATAATATTAAATTCCACTTATAACTCTATTATATTCTTCCAGAGTTCTCTTTCCATCATCCTCGAAAACATTATCGTTTTGCGGGCATACGTAAAATAATAATAAACGAAGAATCCTGTATCATTTAACTGTAGCGGAATTTTAAAACAACTACATCCTGTGTAGACTGCCGCAGCTCGTAACTACTAAATTTTAGTGGAGCATATGAATCAAGTAAATGCATATGCTAGTGCTGCCCGTGTTAGATAATGTTGTAGTTGCAGGAGTTAATGGCAGGACTTCCCAAGTTTCGAGTTTATAAAATTGTAGGAAATTCAGGTTTATTCTTAACTTTTATAAAGGTAATTAAGAATAAAAACTAAAAAAATCCTTAATTTGGAGTTTGCTGTGCAAAGTACATACCTGAACAGTGAGCAGTTTACCTTTATTATAATATTCATGCCTAGGGAGTTATGGTCTACAGTCTACAGTGCATTGCCTAAGATCTTCTCGTTCCAACTTAGTTGGCCTTCCTACGTTCAGATTGAAAATTCATATTTTATGTAAGATACATTCCGTAAGTCGAAGACAACTAAGTTGTTTGTATTCGAAGTTACATAATTAATTTCCGCAATTTAAGCTACAATTAAATAATTCAAGTAAACTAGAAAGAAAGGGTGCCTGCCCTACATAAGTCTTATCGCAGACCTGCTCTAAGGACATACTACCAAAATTATTCTGCTAGAATCATCCACTTGGCGATTAGAGGCCCGGATGTGGTCAAACCATTATGCAGGGCTACTCTAGTCACGAAGTGGCACACCAAATCTACCCTAATATTGCTTTGTCTTCTAAGCTCCATTAATGTCAGTTCTAATATGCGGAGAATTACCTACCGATTAATAATAATGATCTTCAACACAGTTTAGGTGCACAAGAACACCCTAAGTATGGCGTTACCAACGCTTTACGTAAATATATTTTTTTCTTAATTTTTTAGTTTAGTTCAAAATATACGTAAGGAAACGAACAATAAAAAACATTTTGAATAAATTAAACGATAAAAAACGCATTATCGTCTAAAAGTGATTATTTTTAAAAATTACAACTAAAGCTGTTCCTTAATTGAATAAGATTTTATAGCCCAGTGGATATTGCAAAGCTAACATTCTATTACAATCCGCGCGATTTATCAATATTCATCCGATCAACGTAACAGATCACTTGAGCAAATTCTCTGAATGGGTGTTAACTTTGAAAGTCGACCCTAATTTTTAATTTTGTTAACAGATTGCCCCTTCTTAAAAAGTTCGTAAATCGCATGGAAGTTTTGAGGCGAAGGCAGCCAAGTGTAAAATGTATAAAAGTTAAGAAGTTTTGTACCTACGCCTGTTTAAAATATGAAGGGAAATTAATTTCACAAAATGTCCAAACCACGTGTGAAGCTTATAAGATAACGCTTTTAAATCGTATCGATTATTGCCGCTTTGATAAAATATGCTTACACATTAAAATTCTATGGAAATGACGCATTACTGATTATTTTTTAGCATTTTTAGCATAACCCGATTAAAAGCTTATTTTCGAAATGTACTTTTAAATACACTCAAAATCCGAGGTATGAAATGCCCATATAAATAACTGCATTATAACAGCTTTTCCGTAAAGTAAAGCACGATAAATTATCTTTTTAATGACCTCTTTGGTCCTTTTTGGGAAAAATATCAAACTATGATAACTTTCCTCCGAATACACACCCAACGAAAACTAGGATAAGGAATCACAAATTTATTTGGCAAATGGCAAGCCGGAAACAAGGGTGAAGTTCTGCGGGTCATCCTGTATAAAAAAAGAACAACAACCGGAAAGAATCAGACGTATATGAACCCGAAAGGGATTCCCAGAAAAGCGCATGGAGACTATAACATTACAAAGTTTATTCTTTATAGATCCCTTAGCAGCGTTTTGTGTAGTTTCTAAACCATATTTTAAGAACGCCCCCATTTCTAATAAACGTGAATTATTCCTAAAAGCATTTTTGTTTCAGTGTTCTCAGGAGGAGAAGCAGCACATGCAGTTAAAAGATTCACGGGATTATACACTGGCCCGTACTTCGATCCCACAACGACCACGAACATAACGACGCAGCTGGGAACGCACGCATACCTTCCCTGCAGGGTAAAGCAACTTGGAAACAAATCCGTGTCCTGGATCAGGAGAAGAGACGCACACATCCTTACCGTGGATAGATACACCTTCATAGCGGACGACCGATTCCAGGCTTTTCTGGTGGAAGCTACTGATACGTGGACGTTGCAAGTCAAATACGTCCAAGCTCGAGATGCTGGCCAGTACGAGTGCCAAGTCAGCACTGAACCCAAGATGAGCCATTTTATTACTTTGAACGTCGTGGGTTAGTATAAAATTATCAACATTTACTATAACAAAGTTCTACAAACCAATTAGGACACAATTAAACTGAAAAACACCTGTGAAGCTAACGTAGTCAAAAAATCAGTTCTTAATTAATAGCCAAAAGAGGATTACATTTTTATCTTTTGCTTTCTGGACTTTCTAATTTGATTCCGGTACTTGACACAATCTAAGTCTATTAAAAACGCTCGTAATAATGGATCATTAGCGAATTATATCCAAATTCCATATTCTAAAACCAAATTATTGGTATTAGTTATCTCATTGACAAGTAGATAACTCCTATCTAAAGTTACAACTCAGCATTAGTAAAGTTTGTTTTTTAACAATTTTTATAAATATAATTGTAGTTCCAAAATTTCCAAGAAATTCTAAGACCCAATTAATGGTGTTATCTCGCCGACGGCAACGAATGAATAACTCTAAGCTAAAGCATTAGCAAAAAAGTTTATTTTTATAATAATTTTTATATAACTGCAGTCCCAAAAATTCCAAGAAATTCTAAAGCCAAATTTGTGGTAATAAATCATAGACGTATGGGTACCTCCTGTCTAAAGTTATAACTAAGAACTAACAAATAAGTATGTTTTGATAACAATTTTTATATAACTGCAGTCCCAAAAATTCCAGGAAATTCTAAAACCAAATGGTATCTCATTGACGTATGGATAACACCTAATTACATCGTAGAATTACCAAAAAATGCATTTGTTTTTATAACAATTTTTATATAATTGCAGTCCCAAAAATCTCAGAAAATATAAAAAGGTTTGTCTTTATAAACAATTTTACATAATTGCGCTCCCAAAAATTCAAAGAAATTATAAAACCAAATCTCATTGACGTATTGATAAAACCTGTCTAAATCTACAGCTCAGAATTAGCAGAAAAGTATGGTTTTATAACAATTTTTATATAATTGCAGTTCCAAAAATTGAAATACTAGGAGAGTCAGACATATACGTAAAGTCAGGGAGCACAGTTACTTTGAAATGCGTCATCACCCAGTCATTAGAAGAACCAGCATACATTTTTTGGTACCATGATGGCGAACGCGTTCTGAACTACGATAGAAGTGCTATCGATATACGTATGGAGAGAGTAGGTTCGGATACGACTGTGGGAACCCTCGTAATTTACCATAGCTTACCCCAAGATTCTGGTAATTATACATGCAGTCCTTCAAACTTGGATTCAGCCAGTGTTCTTTTACATGTGTTGAATGGTAGGTGACCTTAGATTGTAGGAGATATGTGCAAAATTTGCACGATTTTATTGTTTTTGTAGGTGAACACCCTGCAGCTATGCAAAGAGGCAAAAACTCAGCATCCCCCATTCCAGGTTGGTCACACCTTTCCATGGGTTTGGGACTAGCGGCATGTACTCCTCCTCGGTTTGCCTTTGCTGTAGCCCTTTCCCTTGCAGCCATTGCCCAATTGCTTAGCACATAAGCAACCTGCCTCTGGCTTTTTGGTCCGTCGCGCTTTACAAAAATCGTTTTTGATTTTTGATTTTATTTGTTTAATTTCTAATTAGATTTTATATATTTGAAAATTGTATTATAGACTTAAAAAAAAACTCAATTGATACTGAAAAACTTAGGTAAATATATTTTATATGTTAGTACATAGAGTGCATAGTGGATGAATTGCTTTTGCCAATTCATGGAGAATTTGTTCTGGTATGTAATTGTTTACGAATTTTACGATAAATATGAATCATGTAATACCCATAATTTCAAGAAATGTCCCTTTTTATCTAACATAACTAAATGTAATTTTTAAAATAAATAAAAACTGACTTCTCAGTAAGGTGTTAAGTGAACACTGTATTTACTGTTGAACTTACAGTGTTTTGTTTGTAAATACTATTATAAAGTTACTTCAAAGTGAATCTACAAGGACACATAATAGAAAATGTGAAATACTCTAAGCCTAAATAAATTAAAGGTGTGATTACTTAGTTAAGATAGTTAGATCAAAACGTAAAATAATTATCATGGCAGTTGTATTTACAAGAAGTGGATGAGCAAATGTAAGTAATATTTTTACTGTAGAGTTGTGTTTCGATTTTCGACTCTTTATTTACTACAGCATACATTCTGTGGAGCTAGTTTATCCTATCGTTTAAGTATGAAGGAATTACTAAAAATGTTACTAGAGTACAGGATAAAAACATAATAAATATAACTGATAAACGTCTGCTTTAATTTGAATTAGTTATGTTACTAGCTGTAGGATGTCTTTTTGTTTTATATCAATTCTATTGATGTATTTTAGGTAAGAATGAAATGTAACCCAAATTTTATGTTAAATAAAATGTTACAATAACCATCAATTAGATGCTAACTTGTCATACCTTCTTTTTAACTTAATTTCAGATTACTAACACACTTCAACTGCTACTTACTATCCTACTTTATAAAAATAACAGAAAACTAATCTCTTGTTATTGTCCACCTACAAGTGAGGCTTTTAATTAATCAATTAAGATAACTAATAAAGTAACGTGTCAAGCGTAATGAAGCAAAGGGAACCGAGGACGTTCAGAAGAAAGACTGTAAGTAAGTACTTAAACCTGAAAATAAGTGAAAATCAAGCTTGATACAAAGAAAAATCCTATCATAAAACACTAAATAAACAAAAGTAAATACAACAATTGCTGCTATGAGCAAGCACTACCTGTGCTTGTAAATCTACATCTTACACATTTTAACAAGTTAAAAAAACATTAAATAAATTAAACAAAGAAGAGTAAAATTTTAAGAATAGTCCTTTGTTAAATATTTAGTGATTTAACCATTTCGGCCTTCATAGCAATACACTTAATTGTTTACCACCTATTGCGATACTTTCGTTTTAAGTTTAACTGCCTATTATTAGATTATAATAAGAATAATAACGTTTATTCCGAACAATACAATGCAATTATAATGTTATTATTATATACACTACAATTAACTGTTAAATCAAGGACGCTTGCAGTTTATTACACATAATTAATCAATCTATTGATAACCTAAACGTTTATTCTGTGCCTAAACTAACATTGAATTGAATATTAATTAATTGTGTTACTTTTTGCCATTTTGTAAAATTAGTTACTAATTTTTGTACATTCTTAGGACTTTCAAGTTTAACTGCAGGATAAATCCTAAAGCTTTGACATGGCAATTAATAACTTACGACTGTGATTTGATCCCCCGAGATACATTTATTAATCACCAAACTTCACACCTATTTCTATTTTTAACAACCTGAATAAAATTCAGAAATGTTATGTACCTACAAGTAAATGTTGCCATCTAATATCAACTGTGTGCAATAAATAAAAGTTATATTTATTTGTATGTGGATATTTTAAGAATCCTTTTAAGAAAGCTGTAGTATTTTACCTCATCAGTAATAGATGGCGACCTAGTTAACTGTAAATGCTTTTATTAAAATTTAAATTCGTGTTGCTGCTTTGCCACTTTATCAGTAACACAAGCACAACAAAAACTTTATGGGTTTTAGTTGTTTTCAAGAAACGGTTTGATAAACACCTCATTCGACATTACAGTCAACGAGTGGAATGTTTTCCGAAGCTAAAGAGTATTTTTTCGAGTCAAATTCAATTGCTTATTTGCCAATTACTGGAAGATAATGGACCTGAACTGGGTGAAAAATTTTAATAAGGAGCAAGTACGATAAACAGAACGTAAGACGTAAGAATATTTAACAAACGTTCTAAAGAATTACGTAACAACAACCTCCATTATAGGGTGGGTAGCGGGTACTTCAGTACAGTTATAAGCTAAAACTTAGTTTAAACCGGCTTACACTGTAACGTAAAGCCGGCTTACCCTAAGCCTTAGTTTAACCCTAAGCCTTCGTTTAACCCTGTAATAACTTTGGGTGAACTCCATTTCTAGGATGAGTATTTCAGTATAGTTTTAATTTAAACCAGTTTAAACCGGCTTAAAGTAAGGTAAAACTTAGTTTACGCCAAGTTTAAGCCGTCTTATTCTAAGCTTCAGCTTAACCTCAGCCGATAAATCAATCAGTTTTTCAACTTTGGGTGAACTCCATTCTTAGGGTAGGTACTCCAGCATAGTTTTAAGTTAAAGCTTGTTTTAAGCTGACTTAAACTAAAGCTTAAATGCAAGAAACGTAGCTTAATCCTTAGTTTAAGCCCCTTACTAAAAATATGTTTTTTTTTGACAAACTCCATTTTTAGGGTAAACTTATCAGAACAGTTTTGAACTTAAGCTTAGCCTAAACCGGCTTAAACTAAAGTATAATAAGCTTAGCATAACCCTAAGCTTAAACCTGTACTGAAAATCAATTTCTTTTATTGGCATTTCCGAACAATTTTAAACTGAAGCTTAGGTTAAACTTTTAAGCAGACTTTTACTCGAAGCCTTAGCTTAATCCTAAAAATATTATATTTAAAAAAACACAAGTTTATGTTATAACTCAAAACTTAATATGCAAATTCCAAAATCCAATATCACCATTAAATTCTACATGAAAAAGTGCATTAAGAACATTTGTATTTTTTGTTCCTATCTCTACAAACAAAAGAGTTATAACTCCGAAAACAATTTCCGAAAAATTCAATTTTCGCTTGTAGCTCGAAAACAAAAGACGATATTAAATTTCTGTTTGCACTATTAGATTTGTCTCAAAAATTTGGTCCGAGACACCTTTATTACTTTTTGCGTAGATGTAGTTAAGGAGCCTGGAATCCATTCGGAAATGAGTCACCCTGTACTTGTAATTAATAGCCTTTAAAAAAAAAGAAAAAATATTTTTTAATATTTTCCAAACAAAAACAATTCTGATTTGTTCAATTTTGTTACGTCATGGATTGTTTCACAAGGAGCGTATCTCCAGATTGCGTAGAACCTGTTTAGCAGCAATTGTGATAACATGCTTTTACAACGAGGCTTACTCATTCTGAATTTGCCCTTCGTGGGATGCACAATAAAAGAGTTTTTTTTATTAAGAAATATTTTTTTTGTAACAGACGCGATGGGCTTTTGACTAACTGTGAAGACTTTCTTTCAAAGGCATACCCTGAGCTGGCCTCTCTGCCATGCAGTTAATTACCATCAGACAAGGAATCTTTGCATGATTAAACACAAGGTGAGTGTTGTAGATTTACTTTGTTCCTTTGTCAAAAACTAGCAGGTCTGGTTATAGCAATGAGAGAGAATTCAAATTGGTCTGAACAACCCTAAAACCAAAAACGAAATATTAAAAAGCCAGCCTAAGCCGAAAACTTCCTTGGCTAAGTTGGGTGGACCATTCGCTTCACCAAATTGCTACAGTAAAGTTGGCTGAGGCAGAATTTTAGAAATCTTCTCAACCAAGTTTTCAGGAAAAGAACATCGAAGATCCACCAGCGGGCAAAAGCTCTTTAGATTTTTGAAGATCCTGCACTGTATGTCTGAGTATATTTATATTCTTATCACAACTGCAAAGTAAGGGTTATATAAAGTCCAGTAAAAATACTGTCATGTAGTTTTCCATCTCATGCCTCTCACTTGCTATACATTTCTTAAAAGTCTCGCTGTACATATTGAAATTATCTTTTGCAGCAAAGAATTTACAACTGTCATGAAATTGAAACGAATTCAGTTAAGTATTTTTAATTGAGTAGGTGTTCGGTATGATGCAACCAAAACAATCTTTGAAAAAGGAGCTGCAAGTGAATATCTGGAGAACAATAAGTGGTATTGCTAAAGATTTGGAAGAGAAGAACTGAACAACATAGTTGCAGAGGCTTCAGGGAAATACTCTTAAATGAAACTGAACAGTAAGCACTTGAATATGTTATTAATCATCATTTGATAGGAAATAAGTAATGTCACTGTTTGTATGCATGCTTAATGCGGTATAAATTAAATTTTTGAAATACTACTTAAACTTTTAACGAAAGTGTTTATTTGAAATATATTTTTAAACAAGTTTATTTTAATGAAGAAGCATTTTTAGTAAATTTATGTAAAATAAATAAAAATTCACCTCTTCGTATTTTTACAGACTTAATACGAAGACTACATGTCAACCAAAATAAATTCATTAATAAAGAACTTCATAACGTTGATGGTTAAAAAATTCTCAAAGGGCAACCAAGAACCACGAAGAAACTCAACTCCTCGAATAACCACCAGAAAACCCAGAACTGGATAATTAAAACCACTGTGAAAATATTCTTACAGAAATTTGCATGGTAAGCGTTTTTATGAAAAAATTTACTAAAGCACATTTCATCTTTTTTTAATTCATACGTAATCACCTAATCACCTGAACAAGTGCTGTAATTATTTTTAATGGTCGTCAATGTGTTAAACGCATTAATGTGCTCTCTAACAACTGTGAACTATTTATTTCCAGAGCTTTTCATGGAACTGGAGTTTTCTCTATGGTGTGGATAATTAAGCTCATCCCACTTAAAATTATGTATGAATGGCGAAACATCACATTACATAATGTACAGCAACAAGTTTTATGTTGAAAAGCTTTAGACAGATTTGGTTTTAGTAATTAAATAAGCAAGTGTTGGAAAATAAACCTTTGATGCTGTTTGTTTTTGAAAATATTAATTGGTAAGTTTGGATTTATTGTACTGTTTATTTGTAGAAAAAGAATGTTTCAAAAACTGTATTTCAGTTTTTGTGCATTTTTATATTTAAAACTGACGTGTTCATTACTACCAACTTTAACTTTTTCCTTTAAGGCTGTAGGTCATACTTGATTCCATGTAAAATTTTATGAATTCCCACAAGCACATTGCTTCAGCTAGAAGTTCGATGTGTTGCCTATAGTTTCAGAATTTCAACTGAAAGTTAAGGCTGTTGCCTATCCTTCTAGTACTTCGTAAGTTTACCATGCCTAAGAATTCAAAGTAATTCTTTACACTTCCTTTCCATTGCTATATTTAAAAGTGACATGTTCACTACTAATAATTCCATATTTTTAAGGGATGGAACCTTTCATTTCCTTTAAGACCGTAGGTTTTCTACAATTCTATAAAAAAAATTTAACATTCCCAAAAATACATTGGCTTAGCTAAAAGTTCGGTGTGTTGCCTATCGGTCCAGAGTTTCAACTACAAGTTTAATGTGATGCCTATAGTTCCAGTATTTCCTAAGTTTACCATTGTTAAGCATTCAAAGTATTTTTTTACACTTCTTTCGTTGTATTATATTCAAAAGTGGCGTGTTTGTTACTAATTATTCCAAATTTTTGCGTAAGGGAATCTCTCATTTCCTTTAAGGCCGTAGGTCTTCTACAATTCCATTCAAAATATAGCATTCCCAAAAACAGGTTGGATAGCTAAACTTTCAGTGTGTTGCCTATAGTTCCAAAATTTTAACTAAAGGTTTAGTGTGTTGCCTATCGTTTCAGTATTTCCAAAGTTTACCATTGTTACGCATTCAAAGTAATTTTTACACTTCTTTCGTTGTATTATATTTAAAAGTCGCGTGTTTATTACTAATTCTTCAACATTTTTGTGTAAGGGAATCTTTCATTTCCTTTAGGGTCGTAGATTACATTCAATGCCATTAAAATTTTTGGTAATCCCAAGAGCGCGTTCGTTTAGCTAGTTGTTCGATGTGTTGCCTATCGTTCCAGAGTTTCAACTGAGAGTTTAGTGTGTTGCCTATCGTTCCACTATTTCCTTAGTTTACCATTGTTAAGCATTCAAAGTAATTTTTAACACTTATTTCGTTGTTGTTATATTTAAAAGTCGCGTGTTTGTTACTAAATATTCATTATTTTTGTGCAAGGGAATCTTTCATTTCAATTAAGGCCCTAGATTATATCCAATTCCATTACAATTTTTAATAATCCCAAAAGCGTACTCGTTTAGCTAGCAGTTCGATGTGTTGCCTATCGTTCCAGAATTTCAACTAAAAGTTTAGTGTGGTGCATATCGTTCCAGTATTTCCGAAGCTTATCAAACCATTCGAAGTAATTTTTACATTTCTTTCGTTGTATTATATTTAAAAGTCGAGTGTTTATTACTAATTATTCAACATGTTTATGTAAGGGAATCTTTAATTTCCTTTAAGACCGTAGATTATCTCCAATTCCATTAAATTTTTTAATAATCCCAAAAGCTCTTTCGGTTAGCTAGCAGTTCGATGTATTGCCTATCGTTCCAGAATTTCAACTGAAAGTTCAGGTTGTTGTTTATCCTTGCAGTATTTTGTAAATTTACGAACCATAAGA
Organism: Melanotus villosus; assembly: GCA_963082815.1. NCBI lineage: Eukaryota > Metazoa > Arthropoda > Insecta > Coleoptera > Elateridae > Melanotus > Melanotus villosus. Next base: position 35,621,460 of record OY720427.1, on the reverse strand, counting down.
ATTCAAAGTAATTCTTTACACTTCTTTTACATTGCTATATTTAAAAGTGATATGTTCATGACCTACTAATAATGCCATATTTTTATGAGACGGAATATTTCATTTCCTTTAAGACCGTAGGTCTTCTACAATTCTAAAAAATAATTTACATACATTGCGTTAGCTAAAAGTTCGGTGTGTTGCCGATCGTTCCAGAATTTCAACTACAAGTTTAGTGTGTTGCCTATCGTTCCAGTATTTCTAAGTTTACCATTGTTAAGCATTCAAAGTAATTGTTTACACTTCTTTCGTTGTGTTATATTTAAAAGTCGCCTCTTTATTACTAATTATTCAATATTTTTGTTTAAGGGAATCTTTAATTTCTGTTAAGGCCGTAGATTATATCCAGAATTATTAAAATTTTTAATTATCCCAAAAGCAGATTGGTTTAGCTAGAAGTTCGGTGTGTTGTAAAAACAACTGAATTTAAATGTTTGTATGCAACTTTATTGACTCGAGTATATAATGGGTTGCCTACATTGAGGCGTCTGTTGTGAAATTAATTTTTATAGCAGAACTAATGTGCTCGAGAGCAAATTCAAATATTTCCTTTGTTTAAGGAATCTTATTCAATTATCTTATAGAATAGTAAATGGTTTAACTTTGCTGAGATTTACGTAGAACACTATGGACAGGGCGTTACAAAACATCATAAATTAAGGACTTTAATTTTTCAAAATTGAGCTAGTTTGTGTTTATACAAAGTAATGAGTTTTTTCAGTTTGGTTAGACGTAAAATTTAGCAAATTAAATTGATGTAACCAAGTGGTTCGTCTTCAGCTGGTCATTTCTCTTCAGCTACTTACTGATATTTATATTGTTTATTGACTCTATCTCATGTCCGTATATTGAATAAAATACAACTTGTTATGTCTTGTTCACTGTCAGAATGAGAAAAATGAGTTTAATGCAACATAATGCTGAATATTGTGGGTACTTTAACATTCGACATTTTGCTGTATTTGACTTTAAAACATTTATTTTAGGCGTAATGTTTATATTATTCAGTTATTACATGATTTTGGTCTTTTTCATTATTAGGGGTTGGAGAGTCTAATGCAGTAAAATGTTGAATATTCACTTTAACGTTTGGCATTTTTCTGTATTTGGCTCTAAAATGTATATCAGTATCCGAAATGTAATTTTCAAACTGAGAATAGATTTCAAATATTCACAGTTGCTTTTTAAATGTTTAAAATAAATTTTAAAATTAATTTTGTAACATTTAAAACTTTAGATGATGATATTAAACTCCTACATATGTGTCCATATTAAATTTTAAACATTTAGAATTTTAAATGCTTAAACTTATCTAATGTCAAATTAGCTTAAATTGCACATTACAAATAAATTGTTACAAATCTTAAACGTCGTATTATTTCTTATTTAACATAAATCCTGTATGATTCTTGTCCATTAGAATATATGCCCTTAATCGTGACGTAAATTACGGGCCAAACGTAATTTGCAGTCACCGATATGTAAATGTGGTCCATAGTTAGTTTAAACTTTCGTCACCTCTTCTCACTTATGTAACTCGGCTACTGTAGTTTGAGATTATCAATTTTATTTGACCACCATTATATGCTTAAAAATTTCGACTTTATAGCCGGGTCACAGAAGTGCGAAGAGGTGGCGAAAATGCATATACAATTTCCGTATACGATATCAGGTGACGAATTTTTACATAAGTACGTATTTGCGGTACCTACTTCTGTACACGCTACAAGCGCGTATACTAACGCAGCCACCAATTTTATAACTTTATAAAAGTCGACTTTGTAGTCGGCTCACAGAAGAGCGGAGAGGTGACGAATTATACAGGGTGGTGTAAAATAAACCGAATTTAAATATTTGTAAGCAACTTTATTGACGCTAGTGTATAATGGGTTGCCTACATTAAGGCATCAGTTCTGAAATTAATTTTTGGGGCAAAACTAATGTGCTCCAGAGCAAATTCAAATATTTCCTAACTACTAAACTGGTTTATTGAGAAAAGAAATATGGAATTTACTCGTCCGTTCGGCCACTTGCCGCTAAGCGGCTCGTGTCCAAATTTCGGACTCGTCGGCGAAAACGTTGACTTCTGTAACTTGTGTTTTAATATACTGTTAACGCTTGTTTAAGGAATCTTATTCAATTATCTTATATAATAGTAAATGGTGTAACTTTGCTGAGATTTACGTAGAACATTGTGGACAGGGCGTTACAAAACATCATAAATTAAGGACTTTAATTTTTCCAAATTGAGCTAGTTTTTGTTTATACAAAGTAATGAGTTTTTTTAGATTGGTTAGACGTAAAATTTAGCAAGTTAAATTGATGTATTATTAAGTGGTGTAACCAAGTGGTTCATCTTCAGCTGGTCTATTTTCTTCAGTTACTGATATTTATATTGTTTATTGACTCTGTCTCATGTCTGTATATTGAATAAAATACAAATTGTTATGTCTTGTTCACTGTCAGGATTAGGAAAATGAATTTAATGCAACAAAATGCTGAATATTGTAGGTACTTCAACATTCGACATTTTGCTGTATTTTACTTTAAAACATTTATTTTAGCCGTAATGTTTATATTATTTAGTTATTACACTATTTTGGTATTTTTCATTGTTAGGGGTTGGAAAGCTTTTTTTCTGCATTTGGCTCTAAAATGTATGTCAGTAGGTATTCGATATGTAAGTTTCAAATTGAGAATAAATTTCAAATATTCACAGTTGCTGTTTGAATGTTTAGAATAAATTTTAAAATTGATTTTATAACATTTAAAACTTTAGATGTTGATACCAAACACCTATGTGCCCCTATTAAATTTTAAACATTTAGAGTTTTAAATGCTTAAAATTAATGTCAATTTAGCTTAAAATTTAAGTCCGGTCAGTAGTTTTTGAGTAGGTTAGAATTTTATGCGCATTAACGCAATAATAAACGTAAATTGCATAATATCTTTTACAAATAAATTTTTATAAATCTAAAATGTCGTATTATTTCTTATTTAACAAAAATCCTGTATGATTTTTGTCCATTAGGATAAATTACCTTAATCGTGACGTAAATTACGGGCCAAACGTAATTTGCAGTCACCGATATGTAAATATGGCCCATACTTAGTTTAAACTTTCACCACCTCTTCTCACTTATGTGACTCGGCTACTGTAGTTTGAGCTTATCAATTTTATTTGACCACCGACCATATGCTTAAAAATTTCGACTTTGTAGCCGGGTCACAGAAGTGCGAAGAGGTGGCGAAAATGCATATACAGTTGCCTTATCCGATAATCCGGTACTTTACTTGTATACCCGTTACAAGCGAGTCTGCACGATCTCCGCGAACAGACTTTATAGGTCAACTTTGTAAGTCGGCTCACAGAAAAGCGAAGAGGTGACGAATTATACAGGGTGGTGTAAAATAAACAGAATTTAAATGTTTGTATGCAGCTTCATTGACGCGAGTGTATAATGGGTTGTCTGTATTAAGGCGTCAGTTGTGAAATTAATTTTTGTAGCAAAACTAATGTGCTGGAAAGCAAATTCAAATATTTCCTAACTACTAAACTTGTTTATTAAAATAAAATTAGTAATTTACTTTAATAATTAATTTATTTATAGCTTTGGTCAAATGTATGCCATAAATCAAATACAAATAAAACATTCGATAACTAAAAATATGGGGATCCATGTATGAGGTTCGCCGGTTATTATGATCTATGAAGAATTGCTACCAAAAGCATTGTTAGTAATTAATGCAAAGCACAATACGTTAATGTTAGTATTATTTCACATACGCTATTAGGTATTAGTTTTGTTAGTATCTTTAATTAATTGGTTAAACTCATCTTCAAATTTCGATCTTTTTTAGCATCCCAACCATTAGGAAGATCTTCTGTTGTATCCGCAAACATATTGACTAAAGCGACCAAATCTTTATTATGCTGGTATTTTTCAAAAGTACCCGGATCTCTTCTTATCCGTACAGTCATATTCATATGTTTAAGCATTGAAGGTATTTGGTTTAAGTGTACCCTGTACCGTTTCGATTATACAAAGACAGTGCATCCTAGAATTCAAATATATGTATTAAATATTGCCGTAAGTTCTACTAGAAATGTAATAACTCACCTGGTTCATGTGGAGAATAGTAAAGAAATCAGGACGGGTTAAAAGTCGACAACCAGGAGGCACTGCAGAATAATCTGAAAACTCTCAGTAACTAGTTCAGAAATAATTTTAAAATAAATTTCATATATTTAAAAGTGTTCCTCAAAAATGGAATGTTTTCATTAAAGCAAGTATTTTCAAAATTAGGTCAAAGAGGAGTTTGAATTGAATTCACAAGAATTTTGCACCAAAAGTTTCATTTTGACGAAGAGTTTTCTCATATTAATAGAACGTCTTCTGGGTTGGGATCGTGTCATTGTTGACACAGAACTCAGTTTCACCCACTTTCTTAAGGGGCTTCGTCAGGAGTTAAAGGGTTTCGCTCTGGCTTGGTTCACAAGTTGAGTTACCGTTACCCTTTCGCCTTTTGCTAAAAGAGTTTCGCCTCTGGCGTGGTTCACGTTAAGTTACCGTGCTCCTTTAGTGCTCCCTTTTAGTCCTGATGAAGCCTCTTAGGAAAGTGGGCGAAACGTGAAGTTCATCTGTCTCAACAATAACACAATCCTAACCCGGAAGACGTTCTGTTTTCTGTTAATACTGACACTGACCGTGGAAGTCTTCGAATTCAGTTTTCTCATAATTTTGTTCAATTTAATTTAAACCGAAACTTTTGCACTTTTGGCTTTTATATGTAGTACCCTTCGAAATTTCACTATGTTTTTAAACAATTTTTAATTAAAGATTAAGCTCGGTTAATATTAAAGCCAATTTAAATAATTAGAGCAAAGCCGTCCCTCTTTAATTATTACTCCTAGAACATTTCGGAACGCTGAAAACCACAGTAAATTATTAAAATTAAACAAATTAATGATTTAGTATGGTTTTCAAGGTTGGGCAGCGTTTCACTGGACCAAATCAGGTGCTTCATTTGAGATTTAATTATTAAATTTTAATTAAATCCCACTTTTTTCTTAAAGTTGACTATTATGATTTTATAAGTTTATTTTCATTATCTACATCTCAAATGTAAGTAGTTTTCAAGGAAGGCAACAATTGCCTTTATAATTGTCAGCTTCTAGTTTCATACAGTCATGTTTTAATGAAATTTAGTTATAAAGAATTGATGCCACATCTGAAAGATTAATTTTGAAATTCGGATTTGCCAGTTATTTAAAGGTTATTAAACAGTTAAACAGTTGTGGGCTTTATCCGCGACTTTTAGAAAAAGTCTGAGAGCTCTCATGAATTTAGTGCTAAAAGCCAAATTATTAACGCCGTTTTATTATTTAAAAACCTGAAACACATTTGAAATATAAATTTGAAGCATTAAAACTAAAATTTGAATTTGGAAGTTAAAGTGTGCGACTGATTTTACATAAAGTAATAAAATAATATAGTTTTTAATTTTTTTAAACATAAAATTATTAGCACAGTATAATACAGTAGGGTTACTCTGTCAAAAACGCGTATTCAATCTTGGAAGGTGTCGCCATATTGTTGGATGCCTGCAGTGGTGACATCTATTAGGCATATGGCGAAATCCTTCCTCAAAGACTCTCCAGCCAACCAATAACTTCAAAAGTAATTTAGCGGGAAGTAGTATATTACGCTTATTGGCTAAACAAATTTTAACCGCCTCCGCACAGTTTTATAGTATGTGCTTACAAAGCAATTTTATATGTACGTCCAAGGATATTGTACGCAGTTTTTATGTAATGGAGATTTATGCCTATATTACGAATATGTGTCATTCAACTGTTTCAAAATTATTTATTATACTTTACAAAGAGGCCAATTTGAATAATTTCTACACGTTTTTTATTAACTTATTTATAGTGGAATGAGATTATTTTCCTGTCTACTGGTTGAAATATTAATAAGAATTTTAAGAGTACTAACAAAATAAACAGCAAAATAATAATGCGGACACATAAGTAAAAACGCCTGCAAAGGAAAAAGACAATTATACATGATTTAAATGTTTGCTTTGTTTTTTAAAGTAAGCCTCTATTCAGCTATTTTTGCATTTTATTTTTGTATTAATACCTATTTTTGTTTGTTTTTACATTATCTTAATAAATATTTCGTTATTTGAACTTATTTATTTATTTGTAAATTGTAATATTGTTTGCAAGTATAACTAATCAATTTAAATTTAAAATTTTAGCGCCCTATTTTGCCCATACTTCGCCTGCGCGAATAGTTTTTTTTTACATCCAAGAGTATGGCGATCGCTTCGAGGTCATTCGATTTCAATTTTTGACATCAAAGGAGCCGACACGGAGTAACCCTACTGTTCTTTCTTATACTGTGTTATTAGTAACTTATTGCATGAATTTGCCATCTATTGTTCAATAACCAAACTATTTAAGGATGTATATAACTGCCATCTATTATGTATCGATTTTAAACGGGGTCTAGTTTAAATTACAGTCTGAATTATCAGTGTACTGCCAATGTTAGTTTTGAACTTCCCTACGTAGCCTGCCACCTATTGAAAATATTAAGCAATAATGCAGTTGCAATCGTTGCCGTGTCGTGCAACTGTGGACTGTGATTGTTAACCGTTTCTTTTAAGTTTAGTATTATTTTGTGAAAGACTGTTATTTCAAGTAATGGAAGATATAGAATTTCAACGCAGAGCTCGAAAAAGAATTAAAGAAGTAAAACGAAAAGCTAGACCAGGTAGAATAAGTATAAGGCATTACCTAACCTTAAATTTACTTCTTTAACAAAATAAACTCTTCATATGTATAGATACATATTTTTTTAACGGTAATTAAGTAAATTCTTACTAAGTGAAAGGCTATCTTCTTTAGAATTAAATACCAAAAAATCCTGGACTGCACAAGGATATGCGCAATCATTCGACAGTTTTTGGGGGTTTATGGACAACTGTGACAGAGTAAACGCAGCAGAAATTACCCACGAAAAGTTTATGGAACGATATGAACTTCCCTATAAACCAGGCGTTATTACAAACTGTCAAGCAAGTTGGAAAGCGAAAGATAAATGGACCTTGGAGAGGTTAGCTAGAAAATATAGAAACCAAAAGTTTAAGTGTGGAGAAGACAATGAGGGATATAGTGTTAAGATGAAAATGAAGTATTATGTATACTACATGCTCAATACTCAAGACGATAGCCCCTTATATATTTTTGATAGCAATTTTGGAGAAGTAAGATATAAGCAATAGAAACCCAAAGTATCTATGAAAGATTGTCTGCAGTGTTGAAAACACAAAAGTCGGCTAATTCATTAAATTATTAGAAAACATACTTTAAAGTGTTTTATGTGAAGTTAGCAGGATGTTTGCAGCAACAATCTTTTATAGATTTATATTAATTGTTATGATGTGTAAAAATGTATGATTTATTAAATTTATTTATAGCATAGACGTCGACGAAAACTATTAGAAGATTATGAAGTGCCATTATACTTTCGTGATGACCTGTTCAAGTACGCTGGAGAAAAACCTAGACCTCCTTATCGTTGGTTTGTAATGGGTCCTGCACGTTCAGGGACGGGAATTCATATTGATCCCTTAGGAACAAGTGCCTGGAATGCTCTTGTAACTGGTCACAAGAGGTACTATCAGATGTAAAGTTAATATTACTGATTAAGAGACCAACACCCAGTGCAACCGTTTTCTTGACCAACCAACTTTATGCATTACATTCACATTGTTTGGCTGGTTAAAAAGACATCGGTTATAATTAATTAAATGTACTGCGTTTTAGATTTTTAGCAGTGGTTCTCTTTGTGCGATATTAAGTTTGTATACGAATCATACTTTTATCGATCAATATGTCTTAAATAAAGAATGTGAATTATACTGAGTAATTTATATTGATATTATTCAGGCTTGAAGTGATTCATTTAGTGAATGATTCATTAAAACACGTAGCGCATTCGTCTATCAATATGAATTTATAATGAAACTATCTTTGTAATAAGCAATATGAAAAATCTAAATATGCAGGATAAAATATCAATTTTAACTACTGTCTTAAATTGAATTAATAATCGGAAAAGCATTTTTAACTAAAGATTTTGTAGATGGTGCCTATTCCCAACGCAAACTCCTAAAGAGCTTCTAAAAGTAACGGGAGTTATGGGAGGAAGGCAACACGATGAAGCCATTACATGGTTTAGATTAATTTATCCACGCACTAAAGAACCCACATGGCCAAACGAATATAAACCAATTGAAATACTACAAAAACCAGGTGAAACGGTTTTTGTACCAGGTGGATGGTGGCATGTTGTTCTTAACTTGGATACAACTATTGCGGTAACGCAAAACTTTTGTAGTCGAATTAATTTTCCAGTAGTATGGCATAAAACCGCACGTGGACGTCCTAAACTATCTCGAAGATGGTTGCGAGTTTTACGTAAAAACGAAGGGTCTTTAGCTCTTGTTGCAGATAAAATTAATATAGAACAACCTATCGCAGTTGCTTCCGACAGTTCTAGTAGTTCTTCGTCTAGTTCGAGTTCTGAAAATTCAGATTCTGAAGACGAGGATAGCGGACAGGAGTCTTTAACTGCCAAAAAAAGGAAAAGAAAGTCTGATTGTGAGTCTAGCAGAAACCGAAAGGAAATGTGTCGAAGCGTTGTAAGTAAATTCTGTTATTTTTTGCATTAATTGTGTTCCTTTCCGAAACATAAATTTCTGAAATAATTTGTGCATTGTTGGGGATAGTTTAACCTGTCTGTAATCTACGAGAGATGTTCAACTCCTAACCGGAATAATTATTATTCTTAAATTCTAGTTGGTAGAAGCTACTGAACTTTGTTCTTATTAAAATGTCATCCTTTTTTGACATATTGTTGCAATCAGATCACCAGTGATTCATTTGTTTAATAAAATCTACAAACACTTATGAGTCCTAATAGGAAAAGTCCCAGAATCCGTCTATTTACCTTTTGTTCCGCCGAGGGGCGAGGTATGTTAAGGGGTCCGTGAGTTAGTTATTTGTTTGAAATTATTTAAATTAATCCATCCCTGCTACCGCGACAACCTCAGTTTTAGCAACTAACTATTTTGAGTAAGTGGTTGACTGATTAGTCATAGCCAGCAACCAATCGGCTGGTCAGTTTACTTACTCCTAGATTTGTGATCTGTTTTTGCTGACTTGAAACTAGGCATCCACAAAAGAAGAACCACTGGAATAGAATATTGGGTAATAATAGAAGCAATTTAAAACGCAAGAATAGAGTTTAGTTACTCTACATTCATCCAAGACATACAGGGTTTGTCAAAAAGTACGGATCATATGGGACTTTTTTTATTAAAGTATTTATTAAAAAAAATCAATACGGTATTGGTTTGTACTTGTCTAAGGACTAAAAACAAGTGCACACAGATTTGGTCAAATGACATTCTGTACCTTTCAAATTTGACATTTTTTGAAAACAAATCTTCAGAAATGGCCTTATTTATGGTTTTTTCGAAAGATTTCATTTGAAAAAGTTGTTCAGAATGGTATTTTACGTTGGTAGGCAAATTTTCAGCTAAAAATTCGGACTTATTATTTTTTACTCATTTTTTTTTTGAATTTTCCAAGTAGCTTATACTACAAAATTCTCGCGGAATTTTTTTCATTGAAATCTGATGAAACTCGCTTTTTATGATACTTTAATGTTTTTAGTAAAAATATCGAAAATGATGATTCAATTTCGAATAAAAACAACTTTGGTTATACGATGAAGTTAATTTTTAAGAGAAAAATAGTTTTTGCAAACAGTATTGTTTCAAGATAGTCCAGGTAGGCAATTGTTTATCGAAATAAGTTGATTCCATACGTTTCACCAGATTTCAATTAAAATTTCCGAAAATTTTGTAGTATACTTGGAAAATTCCAAAAAATAATAAGTCCGAATTTTTAGCTGAAAATTTGCACACCAACGTAAACTGCCATTACGAACAACTTTTCCAAATGAAATCTTTTAAAAAAATCATAAATAAGGCCACTTCTGAAGATTTTTTTCGAAAAGTGTCAAATTTGACAGGTACAGAATGTCATTTGACCAAATCTGTGTGCACTTTTTTTAGTCCTTAGACAAGCACAAACCAACGCCGTATTGATTGTTTTAATAAATACTTCAATAAAAAAAGTCCCATATGATCCGTACTTTTTGACAAACCCTGTATGCATGAATGCTACATTAGTGCTAAATTACAAAAAGATTCAAGATTCAAAACAAATAAAAATTGAGAAGGGAGTAAGACAAGGAGAAAATATATATCTGAAACTGTTTAAGAGAAGGGGGAGGATAAGGGAATACACCTAATTGGTTTACTGATGACATAGACGGATTATGAGTTGAACATCTCTCGTACAAATACCCGTTTTATATAATTATATAACGAAGAGTTACCATTTATTATTTTCAGAGTAATGATTCATCATCCCAATATCAGTATGCAACTTCTACTCCTTCATCTTATGCAATGCCTGAAAATTCTCCAACTCCCGCACTGTAATATTCTATTTATATTGATACCAACGAATCATTAAAAACGCTTTATAAAGTAACTTAAAATGCTTCGGCATTTGTGATTATATTTATATTTATTTTGTAGTAGTTACCATTTACTAAGTCTGTACTTTAATGATAAAACTTTTTATACATGACGGTTTCAAACTTACATGTTTGGCAATTTCCTCTTTTAAATTGCCTGATCAGTTTTTTTTTATTTTGCTTTTTTTCTGTGACAAACTGCAATTTTATAGCAACATTTCTAATTTTTAAATGTTAACAATCGCAGTAAAACGAAATTGTAAACGTTCTGTATTATATCTTCTTTTATTTGATTTAATACGATCATAACGTCTTCAAAATTTTATACTGGGATTTTAATTGCAGTACTGCTGGTCAATTTATTTTTTAGTTTATTGTTTCTACCTTATTTAAAGTTTATAAGTGTTACAATTTATACATTATTTTGTACTTCTTTTTTATACATTGATTTACACAACTTATATTGCATGAGTCGTCGTCTACTTTTATTGTTGGCTGAAATTAATAATTCTTATTACTTAATTATTGAATTTGAAGTTTATTTCAAATTTGACAATCCTGTTACATTAACTTTGATATGTTTTTTTATAAAATTATACACTTAGTATTTTTAGTGCTTTACATTTCTAATTTAATTTGTATGATGACTATGCATGATTTTTTTTTAATTTTGTGCGATTAAACATTTCCTTAAATTATTATTTTATTTATGCTTCTGCGATTTTTGGGCTGGGTAAATATTTTACAAAAATTATAAACTTTACGACTGATAAACAGTAAAGAAAAACCATAGAAAATTGTCCAATAACTTGTTTTTCGTTTTTCCAGTTTATTTTTTGGATGTTTTTAAAACGTGTTTTAAAAATTGTTCAAATAATTACATATATTGAGGTTGTCCAGTGTGTTGCTCATGCGACAAATTGTTAATAAAATTAATATCGAGACTAAATATTTAAAAATATATGTGACGAAAGGTTACTTAATCCTTGCATGTTCAATGGGTGTGTAACGCATTGGGCTAAGAATAGTCTTAATCACTGTTTTTTATTTAATTAACTTGTTATACGCAGTGTTTCAAACGATGTATATTTATTAGGTAGTCGATAACTATGGTACAAATGTCATACAATTTACTGTGTTTGAAATAATTCACGTCACATGTGAAAAATGCGTTATACTTAATTTTTGGTCGCTTTTTTTTATTATACAGGTCAACAAATTTATCTATGTAATGTCTTCATGTGCTGATTCTAATTACTAAGAGTATTTGATACACTAAGATGTAATTTTTTTTACGATCTTTTTAATTGTTCTTCGGATTTTCATACATCAAGTCTGTTAAAAGTAATGTTCATCCAGCTTATTGGAAACTAACAATATATTTGCATTTCTGAATGTATTAACTTCTACCTATTAATTAGGTTGATTTTGATTTAGTAATAATTGTATTTTAGTGAAATACATACGAATTAATTTGTAGAAAGTCTTTCATCATATGCGAAAGATACATTTCCACATTATTTAATTTTATTTATTATATTTAAAAGGTTATGTGTATTGGGTAGATGTAGGAATTCTTTTGTTATAACTAAAAGAACAATTTCTGTTGCTACTGTTTCGCACCCGATGCTGATAAATATATCATGTATTAGCTAAGTCTTAGTTTAGTTTGTTATGGTAGTTTATAAGAAGGTTTTTGCAAAGTGTTATTGTTTTAAATCTTCTATTATTTTTTGAAAGTTATATTGCAAGTACTTTTTCTTTAGTTCTGCAATTATACATAGTTTAAGAATATTAATTGCCAGTACTTATAAAAATGATTACGTTTGAAAATTATTCGACTTAACCTAAACCGTACAAAGCAAGAATATAGAGTTTGTTTTGCTTTGAAGAACTGCCAGTATTTCCTTAGTAAAATTGGAATATTTTTGCAAATGTAATTAGATTATTGTAACTACTGGCTATATCAGGACAAAGATTAATTGTGTGTGCACGGCAGTAGCGTAACTACTGTAAAATGAATGCAAGCAACTAATAATGTGATATCATTCTCGCATGGTGTTACGCTATTGGTGCAAGACTTTCAAGTCAGACTGCCCATTTACGGATATACTTAAATAGTTCAAGATAGATGATAATATGATTTATTAATATATGACCATTCTCTTTGTCAGATACGTGATCTAAGATAGTGCCTCAGTCATTGTTTAGTATCAACACTCAAACATTTTGTCCTAGAAGTATGTCAACACGAATATATTCAAATTGCAGAGTCTTGGGTGTCGAGAAAAAATTATAAATATATACATATATCTTTAGTACAGTTGTTGGTATTCTAAATAGCAGTACTTCTAAAAATGATTGATTCGTCTTAACTTAATAATTCTAATTTTCTCGTAATTTTTAGGTACCAACTACTTTTGATATTAAACTTTACATATTCAATAATTTTAGAAAAGAAATATATAAACAGTATATCGAAACGCTGCCACAATTTGTAATACACAATCATAAAAGTATTAATTAGCCAGTTTTAAGAACTAATCTTAACCAGAACATGAAATACACAACCAAATGTTTTGTGTGCCTTTGTTCTTTTAATATTTTTAAATAAAAATTGTAAAAACTTAGTTTGTATCATTTTTTAACCTTTCCTATTAAGGTGCGAAATAACTGTACAGGATTGCAATTGCAACTCGGTGGGATGAATGCCTGCTTCACGATTGAGAAGTTTCCAATTTAGACCTAACCATGGTCAGACTTCGGTCTGGAGCACAGTTTGCATTCGAACGTGTAGGTTCAGATAGGTACTAAATAATTTTAGTAGGCTAATGATCTCGGCAATCAATGCCCATAGGCTTAATTAAACAAAAGATTGCAATTTTTACTTTTGGAAAACTTCAATCCATATCAAAATCAATATTTCTAAGAAGTAAATGCTCTGAACTTAGCAAGCAACATACATAAGTTTTAGTAACTCGTATATTCGAAATCATCCCTGGGTTCTTTCTAGAATATTCGCATGTGGACAAATTTTCGAGTCACACATTTTAATACATTTGATCAGCATACTTAATACAGTGCAACCTCGATAGTCCGAACTAATAGAAATTAGGGTGGTTGGGATTTTGCATTTGTTCGGATTAACGAATTTTACTTAAAAAGGTGTTTCACATAATAAAAACATTAAGATTACATTTATTTAAGGATATAGGCGATACAATGTAACATACCTAGCATATACATACAGTGTGATCATAAAGTTTGGAACAAAATTCATAATTGCGTTATTTAATGTTTTTCATAGACTTTCTTACTACTTAAATGGTGACGTAAAAAAATTGGTCCCTTACATTACATAACATTTTTTTTGAGAAAATAACACACTTTAAAAAATAAAAATTTGTCTTTAATGGAAAAAAATTATTATTACACCCAAAAAAACAAAGATAAGAACAAATTCGGCCTGTCAGCTGTAAGCAGACGGGCTTGCTGGCTGCTGGAAACGTGACGGTTAGCATAAACATTATTCACTTCGGATTTTGTGTCTGCATAATCAGAAATGCAACAGTGGCGTTCTGACGGACGTAACTAGGATTTTCAAATTTAGTTCGGATTATCGAATTTTCGATTGTCGTAGTTGTTCGGATTACTGGAGTTAGTTGTGAGTTCGGATTATCGTGTGTTCGGATTATGGAGGTTGCACTGTAATTGCTTTAGTCACATTCTTACGTCAGTTGCCTTTAAATATAATTTAAAAAATGTTCGATTTAAAACAAAAATGTAAAAACCTCCTGAAAAGAACCGCAGCAATTTACAAAATAGTGGAATGTGTAGGATGGCTGATGGGTAACGGGCGGCGGTTGTGGTTTCGTGATATGAATCTTGTAAAAACACATTTGACCAATAATTAAATTTAATAAACAAAGTCGAAACCGCAACCGTCTGCTACCGAACAGCCATCCTATAAATTCATTTTTGTATTCTAGATGCAAGTAAAAATTAAATCAGGCAAAAATGAAAAAGTAGGATTATACCCAAAAACCGGTACCGTTACGTTTATTGTTAATATGCAGCTAAATCTAAAAGATTGTTAAGGGCCAAGACATTATTAGCTTAGCTTTCCATACGTTCAGAATAGAAATTTTGCTATTGTTGGCCCACCGTTGTAGTTATTCTGTAACTAAATACCTAATGTTCACGATTTTTTGGGAAATGTGGAGTGATTTTTTCAAAATTGGAAATTAGAAGTGGACACTGTATATTTTTACATTAATTTATTGGTGCACCTTTAACGAAATGCAAATGTGTTTAAATTTTATTTAAAGTATCAAAACTTTGGTCCTTTTAAATTTAATAACAAATTTTATTCTAAGGAAAGGTAAGTTTCTGCTAAAACTTAGCATCTGCGTGTTATCAGCTTGGCCTCGCATACTTGAGCACCAGTTGGCCCACCACTGTCGCCCCTCTGCCCTTTAATTTTTCAATTAAAGGCGCAGAGCACAAGTTGCAGTGTTAAAGTAATGACATCAAATTAAATACTGTTAATTATTTTTAAAAATAACGTTTTAAAGTTTTGACATAAACAGTGATTATTGTTGTTGCTTGTACGTCTACGTAGGTAAGAATTTATAAAATTACCTAACCAGCTATTGTTTGATATTTAATATCAAAGAAATAGTTTTTACTTCTACTTACAAAGCTCCATATTTGCTTTGTAAAGCCATTTTGGAGAATATAAGAAGGAACAGGTAATCTCTGTGAATTAAAGCAGAATTAACTGAAATATTTTTACATTTTATACAAATTTAAGTTTGAGTTTATTGAGTACTATTTTATTGAATATCAAAGTGTTTACGTAACTAACAAAACATTTGTTGGCCTTCTTTTGATATTTTTTGTTTACAAACGTTTCCCTTGAAACACCATGTTTTTGTTAATGTAGTAAATTATTTCGGCTTTGATAACAGTTCATTTGGTTGTGCAATTAATTTTGAAAGTTATTCACAAGCATTCTAAGTTTAATAATCATAAATACTAGGCAAAAATGGCATTTATTTCTCGGTTCCTGTTGGTTTAGAAACGTTAAAATCGCACATCTTTTGCTCACTTTAAATTTAAATATGCGACATGAACATTTTTAATCTAAAGTCAAATTGAAAGTTAGATTTGGTTATATTTATAATTTATTGCTTGCGTCGCGTCGTGACAAACCATGTACAAAAATTTTAATTCTAAAAGATGGAGAGATTGCTCCATTGCTGTATTTTGTACTATTCATCTCAATTTATAAAATGCACTTCAAACTGAATAAATTATTTTAAGAATTTTAATGAGAAATATAAGAAATATTTTAAATTATTATTGTTTACTGCATTCCAGTTATTGATTCTGCTCTTCACTATTTTTTTTTAATTTTAAAATTTATTTAATTAATTTTTAGAGGTTAGTGTTTGAATATTGTTTTAGCCTTAAATTTTATCTTTCATTTACAGATTAATATTTAAAAATAAAATACTTTTAAGTTTTTTCGGAATTATGAGAGCTGAAATATTTTGCTGTTGTTGTAAAACAACAGAGCCCCAGTTTCGCCATTTTGTAATTTAATATCTTTTCGAATTAATTTAACTTAATCAATTTTGGAATTAAATACTATGTAAGTAATGCTGTAACTAAAAATAATCTTTCGAGAATATTTCAAAAACAGCTTTGGTCGGGACGAAGTTTTTTCTGAATTAGATTTTCGTTTTAAACAAATTAAGAAATATGTTACAATTTATGGAGATGTTTTGGCAAACTTAAAAATTTGTTACGTTGACGTTTTTTCGCCGGAGTGGCAGGCGGACGGTCAGTCAATAGCTTACCTTACCTTACGTTTGTATTTCGAAAATCATAAACGATTTTAATTTAAATTTAAATATGATGAACGCAGTTTGTATTCTAAAAATCAACACGTTTAATTAATTGAAAATTTTAAAAATTATTGTTTACATGTACTACGTAGAAATTAAAATTAAAGTAAACAAATAAAATTATTGTTTTTTGTTTAATAATTTTCAGAATAGTAACCCCAGGCGATGAAGAATGTTAAATTCAAGCTAGAAGATTTTCTGGTTGACTTTAGAGATTAGTATTATGGCTATTGTTGTTACTGAAAGAAGATGGAAGATAAACGTATCGGAGTTTTCCTATACTTACGATAGACAATTTTACAAAAGGTTTCATAAGATACGTGCTAGTTTTGGTTGTTTTTAACATCATTTATTGCTTTACATATTAAAAAAAAATTATGTAACGATGATGTATGTTGTACTGTAAATTAAGTCATTCGGAATTCAGCATTTCTCCATTTATAAAGTGCAAGTCGACATCAATATTTTTAAGTTAAGTTTTTCTTTTGAGTTTAGTTGTTGTTAATTATCTCTCTTTCAAAAAATCTAATTGTACTTTTAGTGTGCCCTTTTCTTCACCGTGGGGTTTCACGTCACGAAGGGATGGATGCATAAATCTCCAAGATATTTTTGAACTTTGTGTTTGCTGTCGAATACTCTTCACTTCTTAGACAGATTGAGAAGGAAGGTAAGTTTAAACATTTCGGAGTTGGATCTGTTTCGTTTCCTTGTTTTAAATTTTTTCAAAATTTTCACAGAAGTTTTACTAATTTTAAATTTAATGCTGATTATGGTAATTTTATTTATTGAAACGGGCTAATCGTATTAAATAAATTGCGAATTTATTTTGCATCACCTTCGCAGATGTAAATATCTTTTCAACACAAGATTCTCAACTTCTGTACAAACGTAGTGAATAAATTTATGACTGGGGTGATTCATAAATTGAAAAATGTTATTGTCAACCCAATCTAATTTTAACAAACAATAATTAAAAATTTCTATAATTTTGAAGATGTAATTTCTATTTTTAATTAATACGAATTAATGTCGAAAGTTCTTAGTAATTGTATCTTAAAAATTTGGATTTTATTTATGGAAAGGAGTTCTCTTCTTCTTCTTTAATCGACATCTTCGGTCCGCATGTGGACATATGCCTCCTGCATTTCTTTCCATATATCTCTCGGGCTGTTTCCATCCATCTTTTCCCACCTACCTTTCTTATGTCATCGTACCATCTGATAAGAGGGCATCCCAGGCTTCGCTTTTTTCCCCATGGTTTCCACTCTGTTGTGATTCACGCCCACCTTGTTGGGTCTATTCTTGCTGTGTCCGTCACATCATAACTTCATTTTCATTACTGCCTGTCCAATGTCTTCAATTTTTGTTTGTTGTCTAATCCAGTGTATTGGCTTCCTATCTTTCAGTGTGATGTTTAATATTGCTCGTTCCATGTATCTTTGGGCTACTTGTAATTAATGTAGTGTGCTTTTTATGAAAGTCTTCATGGGCTTTCACATGGGAAAGGAACTAATTAACGTTAATTTGTTATAAGTTCATTATTTGATGTATGTTTATTATTATAGCATTGGTGCAGACCTGTAACTACTTGAAAAAAATCGTGAGCAGTTGTGGACCAGGCCATGTGTCAAACACCAAGGAGGGTATTTGAGAAACGAAGGTACTGAAACATTGGGAACGACAGAACCAGGAGAATACATTTTCACCGTGGATGGGATTGGACCAATAAAGGACTGCTGCAGTGGCAACATTTTCAAGCTGGGCGCAAGGTAAATGCACAGTTTTATTAATTATCGTTTATAATTAAGAATTGTGTGAATTAATGAGAAGTTGGCGTCTTAACCAAGACTACACAGGGTGATTCACATAAGACTCGTCCCTTAACAATTTGAATAGGCAACCCAACTTACAAATTCAGAAATAACGTTGATCTATTAATTCTCGATTAAACGATACAATCAGAGGTAGCTTGCTTCAAAATGGCACTATCTAAGTAAGCGATCAGTCAAAGAATCTTAGAACATGTGGGATAAAATTTTGACCTAATAATCTCAGCAGAACGAACCTGGACCCTTATTAAGTCGGCAGTCGACGATATATTTTTGTTTATTGAATGTAAAAACGTATTTTCAACATTAAGTCAACAAATGAAAACTTAAATAAATCCTAACCATTAACAATTTTTCAAACATTTTGCCAAAGTTTCCTTTTATTTCCTATGGAACACATTACACTAAAAATGTTGATCGTTATTTTTTTTGTTGTTGTATAAAACACAATTTAATTAAAGAATCCTGATGTTTATTGGCAAAAAAGAAGGTACATGAATTTATTACAAAAAACGTAAGTTTGGTAGTAGTAGAAAAATCGTAGTATGGAAATGGAAATACTGTAAATTCATTTACGTTCTAAAATAAATTTTACTATTTTTTTTTGTAACTGAAAATATCTCGATAAATTAGACACAGTCCGTGACAATGTTATTATTGTTATTATTAGCTTGTAGAAATCCCTATATTGTATAGGGCAAAGGCATCCACTTTTCTCTTATCCTTTGCACCTTCTAAAATGTATTCACTTATTAGTGAGAAGGTTTTTGGCGTTAAACTTAGTCCTAGAAATAATTCTAGAAATTCACGTTTTGAAACTAAATTCACTATTTTGAAAATTTGAAACAAACTATTTGAAGCTGAAATAATAGCGTAAACGTTCAATAAAATTCTAATTATTCTAAATTCTGAAATCAACTGTTTTATTATTACGGCTAAATATTTTAAAATTGGGCAACAAAAATATCAAATTTTATATTAGAAATTTAAGTGCCTACTGAAATCGTAAATCTTAATCAGTTCTTATTTTCTAAGGTGGCAAATAAAAATTCTGTAATTTTACTAAAATGTCAAGCTAAGTCCAAGGGCAAACAAGGGTCACCAAGGAAGATATCTGGAATAATGCATCGCAGGGTATATGAGTATGAAAAAGGGCAAGGCTGAATTTGAGAATCCTGCAAAAACTAATTTCAAAAGTATCTATTTTAAAAATCACATTTCCAAGAGAAGGATTTTTGAAATTAAAGAACGAGGTAAACAATTAATTTCTAAGTTCCAGTTTTCACTTTCAAAAATCGAATAACAAATCCTACAAAAATTGAAACAATAATTTTCCTCCTTTTTAAAAACTTTGCAAGGCTTATCGATTTAAAATTTAAAAAACCTATTTCCATGTTCAAATGTTCAATTCAAATGCTGAAGTGGTTATTTCGAAAAAATGTTCAAATTTTCTTTGGGAATTTTAAAAATTTCCAAATTTTATCCTAAATAAAGAAAGAAAGTTATAATGTTTTTGTTAAAACGTGGTCAAAATGAACTAAAATGTTGTTAATTAATAGGGCGACTAAAATATTATACTAAATGGAAGGTAAAATATAAAAATTAAAAAATATCCGTTCCCGTCACAGACCTACAAATATTTTTCTACATTTTTTAAATTTAAATACTTTTAAGACTAAGAATCGTTTGCAAATAATTCAAAAACAGCCTTAATTAGGACGAAGATCCTTTCATCATTGGTATTTTGTTGGTTTTTGTTAAGGAATACATTAGAAATATTTCAGCAAACTTAAAAATTTGTGTTACGTTATAAATAAATAAATTGGGAAATGTCAAAGTATTTTAAATCAAAATTCAGGTTTGGCGAACACAAATTACATTCTGAAACATTTTGAATTATAAAACAGTAAAATGCAATTTTAAATACAAGGAAACTTTTTTTCAACGTAGAGGACATGCAACTTTTTGATAAAACATGAATACAAGGCCGTTTAACAAATATTTATTCGTTATCATCTCTGCCCAAAACGAGTTCAAACCTTTCACAAAACTGGCTTTCTGATAATTTGTAACATTCTCGCTCTTTTAATATTGAACGTTGAAGTGTGCAGAACTCAGTGCAACATCGTCAAAGTAAATTTATAAATTATCGTTAAATTATAGTGACATTTGAGTGCATCGAAATGGTAAGGGTTATTAAATTATGCAAATTATTGTTTAATAGCATTTTATTTAGGACTCCCTGTTTTCCTTTAAAAATGGCTCATAGCCTTTTATTGTAAGTTGTAAGTCATTTTATTCTCTCCACTTGACACTTTTTGTCACTTATATTATATTGTTGAATTATTTGTTATTTCCTGATTTTACTTTTATTAGTATCATTAGCGTTATATAATTAGTCCCAAGGAAGTACCCCAGCTTCATATTTTTATTTGAGTATATTCATTAGTTTAATATACACAATTCATCGAAGATTATTTATTGAATTTTAATAGTTTGTGCAAATAAAGATGGTAGGATTTATTAGATTATAATAGGTAATAAATTCTTTATTTATGAAACATAAAAAATGGGTAAATTGTAGAATAATAAACCAAAAACCGCCTCGAAATATTTTAAAAAACTATTTTTTCTAGTTAAGCATTTTCGGTGATTTTTTCCCATAATTAGTTATTAGTTACGTATCAGCAGGTCTCTTGTACCTACTCATCCGAAATACCAGTCGCAGACAAAAATTGGAATATTTGATAAGAGGTTTCATAAGATACATATGGTCGGCTGTTTTTAGTATCATTCATTGTTTAACATGTCATTCTAATAAATTATGTAACGTAGGAAATGTAGCAATATGATGGAGACGGATTTACCTGTAACAATATTCTGAACTTAGTAGAAAGTTAAAGTGAATATTTTTATTACTGGGGTGATTCGTAAGTTCCTGATAATCTAAATTCTTCTAATTTTGGAAATTTAAACTTCGTTTTTAATTAATGTGAAAGAATTGAAAAAATCTTACTATTTGGTCTATAACATTTGAATTTCATGCATTGAAAAGAATGAACTAAAGTTCATCAATAATACAGTTCGTGATTGTATATACCGTAACTGTTACAGCATTGATATAAACCTGCAAATACGAACAAATTTATAATGGGCTGAGAACCAAGCCGTGTCTCAAACAGCAAGAGGATATTTGAGGAACGAGGATGATGGGGGTTGTGACATTGGAGCAGATGAAAGAAGGAGAATATCGATCACCGTGGATGGCCCTGGACCAACAAAAGACTGCGGATTGCGGATTGAGAACATTTCAACATAAGTATCAGGTAAGAACACATTTCTATTCGTTAGTTTTATTAGAAGTGGTGCGAATGAATGAGCAGTAACTGTCTTAACCAAGACCTTGTAACTTCCCTACTTCTTCTTCTTCTTACTGCTGTAGTTCCTTAAGAAGCAAACGGCACCAGAGGGGGAGTTTCAAAAGCAAAGTGGATGGCAGAGTTGCTAGTCCTGCCCACCATGGGTTGAGTTCGTTTCTATTGCTCTTTTCTGAACTAATTTCTTCCATTTTTCCATGTCCTGTGCTATGCATTTGGCTCTGCTCCGTGACAGATTTTGTAATTGTAGGTCTTTCGGCAGGTATCTTTCGGTCTACCTATTCTTCGCTTTCCTTGTGCGTTAAATTCTAATGCTTGTTTTGCTATCTTGTTATTTGGTTCTCTAAGTGTATGTTCTATCCTGTCGCATTTCTTTCTTCTAATTGTGGTTTCGATGTTTTCCTCATTTGAAATTTCCCACAGATGTCGACTTGATATTTATTCGGGCAACTTTATTCGATGTATGTATCTAAGGCATTTATTAACGAAGGTTTGAAGTTTCTTAATGTTTTGTTTGTTTCTAACCCATGTTTCTGCCCCATAAAGTAGTAAACTTCTAATGGTTGTATTGCATAGACGGAGTTTTGTTTTGATCAGAATGTTTTTTGATCTCTATGTTTTGGTTAGCATATCAAATGTTGTTTGTGCTAAGGCTATTCTTTTGGTTATATTTTTTATGCGCCGCCGTTGGTATCTATCGAATTACCTAAATAGTCCACTTTCTTTATGTCTAAGTCCCCGAGTGTTATCGTTGGTTCTTCTTTATTTGCATCTGAGAGAATTCTTGTCTTGTTCCCATTTATTGTTAAGCCAACCTTTTCTGCTTCTAGGTTTTAACTTGTTTAACTTTCCTTACATTAGCTTTTTATTCGGTGTGGGCAAGCAGATATCGTTTGCAAACTCTCCAAGTCATCCAGTTTGCTGAAAATGCCCCATTCTATTTCGGATTTGTTGTCCTCTGTATTTCTCACAACCCTTTTGTTTATTTAATGTAGGTTACGCCAGTTCAGTACTTACGCTATTTCATGGCAGAACTCGATGATACTTTGGCGCCTAAATCGCTAATGGGTCTCTTAGACCTTGTCTTTTAGCACTACTCACTATCACTATTTAAAAGGTCCCTAGGAAGTTTTCTTTTAAGTTTGCTATGTAATGATTTGTTGCCAATATTGTAAAACACTGCGCCACTATGCTGATGTATATTACGATAAAATTTCTGGTTAATTTTCTTTCTAAAGTATTCAACTGTGGGAACGCGAGTTTCTCCACGACCTGTCGATAATAATAAAGTAAGGTATTGGGACAGAATGCGGACTCCCGATTTTATATAGATTTCCTCTGATAGCTTCACTGAATGTTCGACCCTTGCGGAGAAGTTGTCATACATTAGTTTGAGTGTTCTTATGTATTTGTCAGGTAGACCATAGTACTTCAGTATTTTTCACATTTCTTGAAACTGAGTCGAATGCCTTGTTATAGTTAATACATATATGTCTTGTCCCTTTTCTATTATTTGTTCTATTATTATTCTTGGTACACAGACTACAGATCTATGCACCAACGCCTTTCCATAAATCCCTTAGCTTGATGCCTATGGCAGATTTCATTCTCTTCAAAATTAAATGTAGTCATAATTTTTACTTGCTGTTGATGGAAGCATTATGGATTATGGGTCTAAAGTTTTCGCATCAAGTTAGGTCGCCCTTCTTTGGTATCTTTATTAGTATTCCCTGTGTCCGATCGTCTGAGCTCCATTCGGCGGATTAAGCCTTGTTTACTAGTATGTACAATATTTCTATTGTGCTCTCCTTGTCTATTTTTAGCAATTCGATTGCGATTTCGTCTATGTCTGGTGTTTTTAATTTTTTTATTTGTTTAGGTGTTTCTTCTATTTCGCCCTTTGTGAGCTTTTCTCACTTATGTCAAGTTGTTGCGTTCCCATATTGTTATTTATTTCTTCCTTGATTTCTTTTACTTTTTAGATCTCTGTGAAATATTTTGTCAGTATTTCCATTACTTCTCCGCCTGTTTTATATATTTCATAATTTTCCCCTGTAAGTGTTGATCTGGATTTGTTTGTTTAGTTATCTTATATAGGATTTTCAGATCTTTGTTGTGAGCAGCTTTTTCTGCTTCCTCCATTAAATTTTCCATGTTTGTTCGTTTGTCTTTAAGGCACCTCTTATTTTTGTTCCAATAATTTTACTGTAATTCTTTCATTATTTTTGTCCACTCTGTGTTTAATAATTTTATTTTTTATTTTTGCCTTCCTTCGATTGTGTTTATTGTAACAGGAGCTTTATGGTTTTATATCCAACGGTCTCTCGCGCTGTCTTGTTAATTGAGGTTTTATACACTTGCCATACATTCTCTACGGGAGGATTTCTAAGGTGACCGAATAGGATACAGAATATATATTTTTTTGTCCTCTTCGATATTGTTTAGTTTTGCGAGGTTAAATTTAGATCTTGCTGGTATGTTTTTGTTATTCTATGTTGTTATCTTATCTCTCATTCTTATTATTGCTTTTACGAGGTGGTGGTTGAAGGCTGTGTCGGCACCCCTCATCGCTCTTACATCCCGTAATGAATTTTTCCATTTTACTTCGATCATTAAGGGGTCAATTTGGTTCTTATAGTGTTCATCGGGTGATGATCACGTGAGAAGTAAACTCGAGTTCTTAACAACTCTCTTATGTTTGAAAAATATACCGCCAATTAACTATTAGTTAGGCCATTTGTCTTAGAAAAATCAATAAACTTTTCTCCGTTTTCGTTCACAACTGCTAATCCATGTTGGTCCATCACATTTTCCTTTCCTGTATGTCCACTTTCAACCTAGTAAATTGCCTACAAATATATTTATTTTCAGACAGTTTGAGAAACTGTAAAGTAATATTTGATTAAAGTGAAATAGATACTGAGCAATAAAACATAATTATTATTTGTTCTACGTTGAGTAAACTACAAGAAAATAAAAATTATTATAATTTTATCTGTTTTTCCGCAGAATTCAGGCCGAAGTCTACTTAACAAATGGAATATCTTTTAGATTATAGCTTTCTCTTAATTTTGTAAATTGATAGGGTGTGTGTGTGTGTGTGTGTGTGTAATTACAATAGGTAAATAGGATGCAAAAACTGCAGATGGTTAATGTACAAAGTGTGATCGATCATACCTAGAAGAATTGTTCTTTTACAGGTATTCAAAATTATAAATTACGTAATTATTTCACATAAGTTGTGATTCTATGCAGGTTTCGAAATGGCAAATTTTCTATATACTATATTTTAGTAAAACGCTGTGTTAAATTTACATACATCATGTAATTTCATAACATAACAAATAATATCAATACGTGTAAATCTCAATATTTTTTAAAGTCGTAATTTTATAAAATAGAATTCTATTCTCCTAATTCTTGCCCCTTTAAATTGTTACAATAAAATTATAATTTTTTGCAATTTTAAGTATCTAAATTAAGTAAGTTTTTCTAAACACCCAATTAGGTACTCAGGGGCGGTCCCAGCTAAAAATTTTGGAGGGGGTCAAAAATGAAAAAGTGAAGAGGCGAAATTGTTTTTCCAAAAAAAGTGCCAAACTGTTAAATGTTATGTAAGCAGTGACCATGAAAAATAGTATGTGGCAGCACAAAAAGTTGTTTTGTATGCCTATTGTAATGTAGAAAGAAACTTCTTATAAAATTTAAGAAAACAAATATATTTTTTAATAAAATATATTTTTTTGAAGATGGTTTGTGGGGGTCATGACCCCTGTGAACCCCTCTGAGACCGCGCCTCCAATTATTTATTAATTATATTTCCGTATTTTCAAATGCAATTCTTTCACGATTTTCTTTTTTACTTAACCTAACCTATTTGGCGTTAACTAATTTTTCAACTTGCTTTTACAAAATTCAAACTCACAAATACCCTTTTAGTTGCAATTTTTTATATATTTCTCATTAATATCAGTTGGTGTTGAAACGATTTTAAGTTATTTTAATCTGCATAATCGTTTCTCGTTCTCGCTGTACTCTTCGTATGGCCTCATTTGGTTTTAAAATTTAAGTTCCTATGTCAATTCAGGTTTCTCACCCATGTTAAGTAATCTCATCATTTCCCTCGTGATCCTTTACCATTTATCCTCTCGCTCGAGAACTAGAAACTGGCCTGGTTGTGCATCTATGTTTTGGGTAAAGTTGGCTCATCTTGGTTGTCCGTTAGGTGGGGTTACCGCGGTTAGCACCCGGCGAAGTATGCCACACCGCACTTGATATATTTATTATATCTAGTTGGGTATTTTTATATCCGACCGCGGGTGTTAGGCTGCTTACGCGTTCCAACAATGGTCCTTCTGGGATTGGTGAGTTGGACGGGGCCTAGCGTTTGGTACCAAAGACACTCTTGGCTTGAGGAAGTCGCCACTGTTGGACCGGATTTGATTGGGATAAGCCGCTGCCTCACCCATCTATGTACGATCGGAGTTCGTTTTAGTTTATTAACAGTATATAACGGGAGCAAAGGCCTTAATTGGTCAGTATCTGGTTAGCCTCTGTTAATTATGCACTCCTATCCCTTCTATGCTCCTCCTTTTTTTGCCCGAGAACTATAGGTACAGGTTTAGGATATGCATCTATGGTCGGCGATAATTCTGGAAGTCGGGGTACAGTAACCTTCCTTTCATGGGGTTGACGACCCTCATACTCCACGATATTACGACGCACATCTTTGCTACCCGAAATTTTGTTTCTGTTTATTAGTGGTGTATAACGGGAGAAAAGGCCCTAGTTGGTCAGTATCTCGTTAGTTTTGCTAATTAGGCAAGAGATTCACTTGAGTTGGGGAGAATCACTTTTGCTTTTGTCTTGTCACTTTCTTAATCTGATTAAGCCAGATTAGAGGCCATTCGAGGAAAGGGTGGAATATAGAAACGAATTACTAAGTGTAGTTCCGTGTTTATTATGAAAACTTGTAATAAAGTTTATGCTAGGTGTCACATTTTTCGTTTAAAGTAGTTGTGCAAGTGAAAAAAAACAATAGTAGCTCAGTTTTCGTGTTTTTAAAGGTAAGCTGAAATATTAAATTAACTTCAAAATTGTTGAATTTCGGAATTCGTTTTGATATAAAGTGTTTAGGAAAACGGCATAAATTATAGAATAGCAAGTGTATGTGGATCAATTTTTGTGAAACATTGGTTTTTCAAAATTACATTTTATAAGAAGAAAGTGATATATAATATTGAAACCAGACAAAATTATGTTTCTTATGCTTCGTCCTTTTTAATCGAAGTGTAAGCCAGTGGCTAACTGTTTAGATATTAAAACCTAATTAGCTAAAAACATATTCAACAAATATTCTAATTCATATAGCAGAATTACCGAATTAATTAATTTCTGTAAAACTTTAAAGGGAACATATTTAAAAGCAATGTATTTATTGCTAATATTAATTTAGGGTTATTTTTCAAATTATTTTAGAGAATTGGATATTTTTTCTAAGAAAATTTTCTACAATTTGCTTTTGGGAAACTTTCTGCAGCACATAATTGGTACTACTATTTGTAATGTTTTTAGAGTGGTCTCTTAATAATGGTTTTGAAATAATATATAGAAGTCTAAATTTTATTGAAAATCAAAGTTACAATTATGTTCAAATTTCTATCGTCAAAAGGCGGGTGTCTTCAGTCTTCAGAGACGTCGCTGGATGTTGTAAGTCAAAGGTGAGTGGTGAATACATGACGTGATCGATCACACTCTATACAAATTTAGGAACAGAATTTTTAGTTTAAGAGCTTACATTATTGTAATAGTTTTAAGTTTGAATAAAAGGAAAATAAACATTTCTACGTTGAAAAGATTTTTGGTTAGGGCGGTACTAACGTTACTTTTTATTTTCATAGAAATTTGTCCAATTGTTTAAATGTATGTAATTACTTGTTTATGTTGAAATGTTTTATAAGCAGAAATATAATATAAAAATTAGTGAAGGTCCTGGTTAACCCAGGGGAGGCGGGGGGCACAATTAAAAAAAGGAGCGGTAGTACCTACTTATTTGTAATCATCTGCAGTCGCATCGTAACAAATCGAGACATTAAATGTACTCATTTTCTTCTTAAATATGCAACTTATAATTTCATATCCTAAATCTTTAGTGACTCAGAAATTTGTTTACGTTTGCTGTTTAGTATTTGCAGTTTGCTTAAGAAATTGTAATATAAAGGTATATTTTGCAACAAATATACTACGAGGGTGTTTTTAAGTTATCTACCTAGCTACAAAGGAAAACTCGCAGCATATAGGTCAGTGGTTCGAATCCCTGCGGAGGTGAAAATTTTTATATACATATAGAATTTACATAATTCGTTAAAATTAAAAATAAAATAGACTGTTATTTTGTTATTAAAAGATCTCGGAACTAAGTAAATTTTTTTTTAATTATTCCCTTACATAAAAATAATCAAAATTTAAATTTAATTGAATTGATTTAAGACAGTTTCAATATGACGTAATTTCTTATTATTTGATTATTTATGTTTATAATTGGAATAAAGGCAATGGAAAACAATCAGCATTTCACTATTTTTATGCGATGTAGGAAGAAATCCGTTTCAAGTAATGTTTTTAAATTTACTGTGTACTTTTAAAATTACAATAATTAATTATAAAAATTTCTTTCAACTTTTATCGGCAGTTTATTTTTTTTTTTTCGTTTTGAATTTTTGATGTAATCGTTTTTTTTTTTGGCTTTAGTTTCTCAAGTGTTTGGCTTAACACCCTTTTTAATATTGGCTTCAAAAACATTATATGTTAGCTGTGCACGTTGTTTTAAAATCCTGAAAAGAATCTCAGGTATGAACTATTTAGCTTTAAGTAAAAATAATAACGTAATTAATTCATGGCAAATACTATACACCAGAAGCAAACAAGGCTAAAGGGCGAATGATCTTTCCTGATTTTGTAAATTTAGGTAACTGTGTGAATGTTGTGATTACTAAGATGTAGCTAGCTGTTAGGGCACACGAATTATACCAGGACAACTTCTACGAAAATCTGCAACGAGAACGCACAAGAAAAGGACGTCAAGATGACTACGATTCAACAAAGGTAACTGAATTCGCTTTCCTGAACACGATCAAAGTCTACTTTTACTTAGTTCCTTCGTTATTTTTGTAGTTTTTGAATGCTTCGTTGCTTTAATTTTTTTTCATAACTGTAAGAAGTTACTTTGCCAAATGCTAAAATGTAACTTGAAATCCTTAATTGGTGACAAATAATTCGATTATATTTAGGTTACTTAGTAGTATTAAAGATTGCACATTTTACTTCAGAAACCTTTCCTACCCGTAGGGTGTAAAGGTATTTTAGTACATTTACAAATTTACAATTACATATTACAACATTACAACTAACTTATTCGATATTTCATGATTAATAACCGAACTTATTTACTAAAATAAACGTCTTCTTCTTTAGCATGAACGAATTCTTGTTCTGTGTCAAGTTACATCTCGTTGTTGTAGTATTTCTTCCATTGTTTGGTTCCATGTTTTTTTTGTGGCCTTCCTCTAGTTCTAGTTATTCTAGCTGCGATTCTTGCCTCCCATATTCTTTTAACTTGTCTATCGTTGCCCATTCTTTCGAGATGCCCCAACCACTGTACTTCTTCTGTTCTGCTTTTCTAGTAAGCGTTTCAACTTCTAAATCATTTTGTATTGTTTGACTCCTTATCTTGTCCCTTCTTGTGACCCCCTCACTCTTCTTAAGTACTTCATTCCCATGATTTGCGATTTATTTTTCTGTTTTTTTTTTTTTTGAAAGATCCAGGTTAAGGTCGGTTGATATATGGTTTTGAAAACTGTAATTTTTATTTTTCTTAGGATTTCTTTTTATTTATAAAGGTGTCCGCTATTGAGTAGTACAATTTTGTTGTATTATCTATTCTTTTATTTATTTCACTTTCGTGTCTTCCTTCCTTATTTATTGTAACTCCTAAATATACAAATTCGTCTACCTGTTCTATTTTTATTATTTTGGACTTCTATATTTATTTCTATATTTATTTCTATTTTTTTTTGCTATTACGTGGCCGTAGTTTTTCTGTAATTTATTTTCACGTTGTATTTCTCAAGAGTTTCCTTCCAAATATCTAAGTTTCTTTGTAATCCCATCTCACTTGCTGAGAACGTGCATTCTGTTATAAGAGCCGTTCCTGCGATTTTTTTCGCCCCGTGCAAAAGATAAAATTGCCGCCCCCTATGTCGTTTATAAAATAAATCATAAATTTAGTAGCATTATATTTAAATATTTAACAAAATTAAAAAAAGGCAAATAAGAATAAAACAATTTCATAAATTAAAAAAAAAAATGTTACATTAATTTTACGTGTTTAATAATAACGCTAAAGATTTTTTAAATGCAAATTCATCTATTATGGATGATATGTCTACATTTTGACTTAACTACTACTTTTAATTTTAAATTTAACTTACTATACTATCTAAAATGTAATTTAGAGTGTGGCTTTTACAAAGAATTTAAATTTTTTTTAGAATTTATAAAATTTGTTGTGGAAAAATACCGCCCCCCGAATTTCTGCCGCCCCGTGCGAGTGCACTGCGGCACCCCCACCAGGAACGGCCCTGTCTGTTATGCTTATCTTTTCCATGTTTTTAAATCCTATCTGTATCTCGCTCATTCTTGATCTGGTCATCTGGTCTCAGCTATAAAATCACCCATAAATATGATGAACAGTAATGAACTTAGGACTCCTCCCTGTCTTAATCCGTGCCTGCTTTGTGCAGTTCTTCTTTTCTCAATTGGTCATTGTTTACTTTGTCGTTTACATCGATTGGATCTGTTCTTTCTCTTCAGGTTGTAGCAACTCACTCACTTGTTTGTTTGTACTTTTCGGTTTGTTGTATTTCCAGTTTATCAATTTCTTTGTTTCGTTTCCACGTTTGTTCGTCTATTTTTAATTTTTGGTAGCTAATTTTACCTATTCTTCCTTTTGACCTTTCCATCTTGGCGGTTTTTCTTGATTCATTACTTGGATTGGAATGCCAGATTTAAATTAACAAATGACCAAGTTGATAAATGTTGTTTGTTTGCCATATATATATTTCATTTTTGATTCGGCTTTGAATATTTTTTAAATTAGAATTGGTTAAGATTTTAAAATTTATTAAATGATGTCTATTGTTACACGTATAATAGCCGCTTAAATAAATCTTCGAAAGTACCTAGTCACCAGTTAAGTGTTTTTGAATAAACATTTTTGTACAAAATAAATATATCAGATTCTTTACAAGTTAACTAACGTAAATTATATTATGAATTAAAATCGAATTTGCAAATTTTGCCAATTTGTTGGTGATTTTTTTTGGAGAATTCAAAGCTGTTTAAAAAGTACACCGATTAAACTAAACACTTTCATTAATAAAATATTTACGTAAAATAATTTTCTTGAATTTACTATGATCGTTTGCTCAAGGAATCGCATTCAGTTCATCTCTGAGATAGTAAATAATTTGACTTTGGTAAAATTTACGTAGAAAATTATGTACAGATCGTCACATTTAATCAAGGAGATCCCTCATTTTTCAAAATTATTCTGAAAATTAAAATAATGTCTAAATTTTCAACTTTAATATTTTTAAGTTGAATTGCTGCAAAACTCTTTATAATATCTTTGTTTTATTTTTTGTTTCTCAATTCTACGTAAGATTTGGAATTTCAAATTTATTTATTATTAAAACGTTGTAACCAATTCAATCTAATTGGTTAATCTTCAGTTGGTCCATCTTCCTCAGCTGCTAGTGAAGAAAAGAAGGACGCCATGTACCTATATATTGTTTATTTACTTTCATGTGTGTAGTTTGAATAAAACTGTTTTTGGTTTTTTTCTTTCCTAGGTGTTAGAAGTCTAATGCGCCATGTGTTAAATATTGCACTTAACATTCGTTATTTTGATGCATTTGGCTCTAAAATTGTTATTTTAGACACCCAAAATTACTCTTCAGTATTCAAAATTTATTTTTTAAATATCGAAAATAGAAAGTTTCTTAATGTTTGGAATAAATTTTTAAATTAATTTTAGAACATTAAAGCCTTGGGCGTCAAAAATTTATTTTAAACATAATTTTTAGACGTCAGGTTAATTTTGATTTAGGTTAGGGTTTTGTTTAGTTTAAAATCTTGATATATTTGTAGGGTTAGGTTAGAATTTTTAATTATAATTAGGTTGGAATTAGTTTGTGTATTTTTCTGTCCAACTAAAATCCTGTATAAATTTTGTCCGGTTGATCGAATGAACCTTGAAGGTAACGTAAAATCGTGGTCCATACGTACTTTGTAGTGGCAGTAGTCCATAGTTAGTTTGCATTTTCGCCACCTCCTCACTCATGTATCTGATATATTTGTAAGTTTAGGTTAGAATTTTGTGCCGTAAACATTATAAATAATAGTGTAAATAAAAGATTTCCTATAAATAAATTTTTATGAATCTTAAATGCTGTGTATTCTTCTATCCAACTAAAATCCTGTATGAATTTTGCCAGTAGATCAAATGAACCTTGAAAGTGACGTACATAAATTTGAAATTCCACGAGTTTGTGATGTCAGCCGCAGATGCTCTATAGTCTATAGATTCAGGCAAGACAAATGAGGAAAAAAAGATCAGATAAATTATGAAGCTAAAGGTTGTGGGTTCGATTCCCTATACCTGCCATATTAACTTAGCATTTTTTGGATACAAGGAGCACGCAGATTTGGAAGTTAGAATTTAGTGTACGAATTACACAACTGGTGACAGTAACAATTGCCTTGAAGCGCATTTGAGGTAGGTTTTCTAACTTTTTTTTAAGTAGTATTCAACTGGAAACATGGGTACTTGTGTGATCCTAAATTAATCAATGTGGAGCGTGGGTCAGAGGTTTTAGCATTGGGCTGTAAAACCAAAGGTTGTGGGTTCGATTCCCACCACCAGCCATATTAAAAAATATAGTTTTTGCACCTCAATGTGCAACTCAGTCTTTGGTATTGAGTAAATGGGTTACATAACCGGTGGTAAATAATTAGTCGACTTGTAACGAATTCGAGATTTTCGAACTTTTTAAAAAATAGGATTTAACACGGTAAAGGTAGGAACTTCCATCTTTGTCTTTCTCAATTCATATAGGATGATGCGAGCTGTGAAGGAAAATAGAATTTAAGTTGGAAACTACCAACACCCTAAGATATGCTAGTAGTTTATACTTCGATTGTTAGGCATTGCGATCCAATTTTGTAGGGGTCATCCTCCTCCCGCCCCCTAACCAACCCACCCTAATATATTAAGCTCCTCTATATAACTCTCTTGTGTTCAGTTTACCTGTGACTGACAATTCTCCTGACATCTTTTGATTCAAATATTAAATATCTGTTTCAATTACAGTTTCCGCTTTTAGAATTATAGTACAAAAATTACAACATGGCGTGGCGATTTATATTATACGTCCACACTTTGTCACGTGCTTATTCTGCACTACCACATTTAATGGGGGACGTTGTTGTCCCTTGGCGCGCGGCTAGCAAACAGCGGAGAAGGGGGGTTTGAAACGGTAAACCCTTCAACTAGGGGTGGTCATAATCGGGATGAAAATAGGGCGCCACTACGGAAATCACCCAAAGATGGTTACAAGGAACGTAACGGAGATAGCTCCTCTAGGGCTCGAAGGGGTTGGGGCTAGCTGCACCCCGCTGCAAGATGTGACTTACCTTGCTTAATGAAATAGCTTACTGAAATTCTTAAAACTTGTAGGCAGGCTCGCACTGTATACGTAAATCGTTACCAAAACACTAACACACAAAATATGATCGAGAGGCACTGAACACACTAACAAGACCAAACTTAATTGACAATTAGATATTTAATAAATCAAAAAGGTAAAAATGAATACACAAAAATTACACAAAAGGGGCGACAATTAACATTTTACGTCAAAAACAAATAATAAATGCGATACTTACTTTAAGGGACGATGGGACGATAGAATTGAGGGTACTACATTTACGTTACATACGGCAAATCATTCACAAACTAAGCCCCTCAATCCCAGGCAGAATATAGGATTAACAAATATTAAACTAAAATTCAATCAGTACAGCTAAATCTTTATACATGCAACATAACACAAAATATTAACTTGACTTTACTTAAAACTTGCGATAATGAAATCTTTAAAGGTGAATTGGTACTGACAAACTTGAACTACAATCTGAACACAAAAATCTTTACTCAAACACAAAATTACTAAGACAAACTAGTCAACCGTTTGCCAACGGTCCTCAACCTTTGCAATGTGAATATTATCAAAGCCGCCTAAAGGTGAATCACAAAGCCTTCACACATTACCGCCGGATCAAACAAATTGACCAGACATCGGCTACTCTAAAATTACAAGTTGCAAACAAAACACAAAAATAATAAAAAGGCGGTACTTATTAAACTTCAAACCCAACTGAACAACATTGATAGAGGCCTGTCCGCAAGCGGCAATCGTAGGAATTGAAACTAGTGTTGAAACACAAACGGCAAAAGCACGTGCAGAGTAAAGGGAGAGTAAATTACCTGGCGAGATGCTTGTAGCTTGTAGCTACTTGATCAGAAGTCCAGTTTACTTACTTACTTACTTACTTACTTTACCTATGACTGATAAATATCCTGATATCTTCTGGAAAAATTTTTAACCTCAGTTCTATACTTGTTCTTGCAGTTTATTATTGTCATTGTTCTTTAAATAACAGAACTACAAATTTATTTATATTTTGTGCGATATTTAAGCACAACAATTATTACTAATCACTTGCTTTAATTGCATGCTATTTACTACTTCCATGTATGTTTAAGTAGATAATTATTTTCATTTTTGGATATTTACTACAACAAAGAGTAGCATTTAATTTTAAGCAAAATTCACCTTTCCTGAAAGTTTAGGATGCTTTTCTGGGACATTTAAACACAATAAAATATTCTACCGACACTAAATAAGTATATTTCTCAGCAACATATTTTAATAAAATACAGAATAATACAATCATTTATAAATTATTTTCTTTCAGGGCAATACAATATTTGTTAATGAATATATTTTATGCGTAAACTATCTCCAATGTTTTTAGATACGAGTAGGCCATAGTTTTGCGTTATTACATGACATTTACAATCACATTTAAAAACCAATTTACAAAACATTCAACTCCATTCCAATTGTCGTTTTTCCATGACTATGCCTCATCCAAAAACATTTTGTTTAGTTATTATATACAGTAATAAATATATATTACTTATTATCACTTACTAAATATTATATTTATTTTGGAAATGAAAAGATACTAACATCATATTAAAATACGTACAAAAATGAAGTATTGCAACCACATATATTCACATAACAGCAATTTATTTAGCTTGGAAATTTGTCAATTGTTAGAATAATTTTGATAAAAGGAAGCGTCCTTAATTTATGATGTTTTTCACACCTTATGCGCAATGTTCTACGTAAATTTTACGAAAATCAAATTATTTATTAATTTGTACAATAACTGAAAAGGATGCCTTATGCAAACGATTAAAGTATATTTAGGAAAATTATTTTACCCAATGTTTTATTAATGAAGGTGTTTTGGTGATTAATTCATGAACTTTTGAAACTGTCCGAATTCTTAAATAAATTATAATTAACGGCAAAAATTTTTAATTATTTAAAAAAATTATTTTTTAAAAGTTTGGTAATAATATTTAATGGAGTTTTCCCCAAAAGTATTTAAAATACGCACACGATTTTATAAATTGAAGTTTAGTACAAAGTTACTTTACGATAAATTTTAAAGAACAAGAAATTAAACAGCTTTACTTGAAAAAACCAATTTGTAAAATTGAAAAACGCTTAATTGGTGACGTACTGCTTTACCAACAAGAGTAGTTAGAAATAATTTAAAAAAGTTTTAGCAGTATAAAAGCTATTTTAACAAATTTCAAAATTTTAATAAGTCAACAATAGTTTTAGAAGTAGTAAACCATAAACAGAAAAAACATAAATAACACGTTTGATATGAAGTTTTATTGTAATTAAAAATAAAGATGATTGAACCATTTGTCACCAATTAAGAATATGAAATTTTCTAATTGGGTAACCTAATCTTTTTAATATGACGAAAAAAGAAGAAAATACGATATTCTGCAAAAAAAACAATTGAAACTAGACTTTGATCGTGTTAAGGAAACAAATTCAGTTACTTTTGTAGTACGTTCTTGCAGGTTTTTCTCATCCTGGTTCTTCGTGTGCCCTAACAGCGACGCCTTAATAAACACAATATTCACACACCTATCTAAATTTACAACATTACAACAAGTCTTATTTACATCTCCTGTACGGTGTTTATTGAGACTTAATAATTTTTCTAAACATTTATTACTCGAATCAAAAAAATACTTGAGCCTGAAATTCCTTTCGAGACGTTTCTCTAATTTTAACTGAGGCATGACTATCAAAAAATACATTTATTTTGGCATTTTTTGATTCCAAAATTTAAAATGAAATTACACCAAACACTCAAAGATAAAAACGAAAAAGCAGCTGAGAAAAACTGAAACGAATTTTTATAATACATAGCAATTTTAAGAAACACCGAATTTTAAAATTTTAAGTAAAGGCATTTTGTTTAAAACGATCTGAAAATTACTTTCAAATAAATAAAACTTTGAGGCATTTTTAATTCATAATAATTAAAAACAGAAATTACATTTTCAAAATTATGGAAATTTTTAATTATTATTTGTTAAAATTAGATTGGGTTGACAATAACATTTTTCAATTTATGAATCACCCCAGTCATAAATTTATTCACTAAGTTTGTACAAAAGTTAAGAATCTTGTGTTGAAAAGACTCTGCATTTACGTCTGCGAAGGTGCTACAAAATAAATTTCCAATTTAGTTAAAATGATTAGTCCGTTTCATTCATCTCAGAGATGCACTGAATGCGATTCCTTGAGCAAACGATCATAGTAAATTCAGGAAAATTATTTTACGTAAACATTTTATTAATGAAAGTGTTTAATCGGTGCACTTCTTAAACAGCTTCGAATTCTCCAAAAAAATCACCAAAAAGTTATTCATATAATTTACGTTAGTCAACTTGTAAAGAATTTGATATATTTATTTTGTACAAAAATGTTTATCTAAAAACACTTAACTGGTGACTAGCTACTTTCGAAATTTATTTAATTGGCTACCAATTCTAATTTAAAAATATATTCAAAGCCGAATCAAAAATGAAATACATATATGGCAAGTAAACAACATTTATCAACTTGGTCGTTTGTTAATTTAAATCTGGCATTCCAATCCAAGTATCTAATAAATCAAGAAAAACCGCCAAGATGAAACGGTCAAAAGGAAGAATAGTTAAAATAAGCTATAAAAAATTAAAAATAAACGAACCGATGTGGAAATGAAACAAAGAAATGGATAAACTGGAAATACAACAAACCGAAAAGTACAAACAAACAAGTGAGTGAGTTGCTACAACCTGAAGAGAAAGGGCAGATAACAACAATATCAGATGAAGATGAACCAATCGATGTAAACAACAAAGTAAACAATGACCAATTGACAAAAGAAGAACTGCACGAAGCAATACGGAAACTAAAAGTGGAAAATCGGCAGAACACGATAGAAGTGAAACAGAAATGTTAAAAAATATGGATATAGAAGGCGTAAATTTGTTTTATGAAATCTGTAAACAGATATGGAACACAAGTAAAATTCCAAAAGACTAGGGATTAGAAAAAAAATTACCGCTTTATAAAAAAGGAGATTAAATTGTCAGAATTATAGAGGAATTAGTTTGATTAGTACAGCAGCCCGTAAGGCTTAGGCTTATGAACATAAACTAAGAAAAGGTGTTGAAGAACAATTAATTAATTCGCAGAGTGGGTTTAGAAAGGGTCAAGGGTCAAGCGTACAATACATATACATGATATTTATAGATATAGAAAAGGCATTCGATCGAGTACCGAGAAATATGGTTTGAAATAGCCTAACAAGAAGAGGAGTAGATCGAAAATTAATTAATGCTATTAAAAGTCTATGCAAGAATAATAGAAATTATGTTAGAAGAAAACACGCGTGGATTAAGACAGGGAGGAGTCCTTACTGTTCATCACATTTGTGGATGATTTTATAGCTGAGACCAGATCAAGAATGAGCGAGTTACAGATAGGATTTAAAAACATGGAACAGATAAGCATAACAGACAGGGCCGTTCTTGGCGGAGGTGCAGCACGACATTTTTCCACATAAAAATTTTTATAAATTCTAAAAAAAATAAAATTCTTTGTAAAAGCCAAACTCTAAATTACATTTGTTAAGTCAAAATGTAGACATTTCATCCATAATAGATGAATTTGCATTAAAAAAATCTCGAAGAGTTTTACTTTAGCTTTATTATTAAACACGTAATTTAATTTTGTTAAATATTTAAATGTAATGCTACTAAATTTATGATTTTATTTTATAAACGACATAAGGGGGCGGCAATTTTATCTTTTGCACGGGGCGGCAAAAATCGCAGGAACGGCCCTGATAACAAAATACACGTTCGCAGCAGGTGAGATGGGATTATAAAGAAACTTAGATGTTTGGAAGGAAACTCTTGATAAATACAACAGGAAAATAAATTGCAGAAAAACTACGGCCACGTAATAGCCAGAAAAAAAAATAGAAATAAATATAGAAGCCTAAAATAATAAAAATAGAACAGATAGAAGCGAATTTGTATATTTGAGAGTTACAATAAATAAGGAAGAGTATAATTTATGCCGTTTTCCTAAACACTTTATATCAAAACGAATTCAAAAATTCAACAATTTCGAAGTTAATTTAATATTTCAGCTTGCCTTTAAAAAAACGAAAACTGAGCTACTATTTTTTTTTTCACTTGCACAACTACTTGAACCAAAAATGTGACACCTAAAATAAACTTTATTCTAAGTTTCCCTAATAAACACGCAACACTTTCCGCGAATGGCCTCTAATCTGGCTTAACCAGATTAAGAAAGCGATTGGACAAAAGCAAAAGCGATTCTCCCCAACTCAAGTGAATCTCTTGCCTAATTAGCAGAAACTAACGAGATACTGACCAATTATGGCCTTTGCTCCCGTTATATACTGTTAATAAACTAAAACGAACTCCGATTGTACATAGATGGGTGAGGCAGCGGCTTACCCGATCATAATCCGGTGGCGACTTCCTCATGTCAAGAGTGCCTATGGTACCAAACGGTAACCCCACCTTAATGGACAACCCGTTGGGCCAACTTTACCCCAAACATAAATGCACAGCCAGACCACAGTTTCTAGTTCGCCAGCAAAAAATGAAAAAACATAGAAGGGATGGGGGTGCACAATAATCTAAAACGAACTCCAATCGTACATAGATGGGTGAGGCAGCGGCTTATCCCAATCAAATCCGGTCCAACAGTGGCGACTTCCTCAAGCCAAGAGTGTCTTTGGTACCAAACGCTAGGCCCCGTCCAACTCACCAATCCCAGAAGGACCATTGTTGGAACGCGTAAGCAGCCTAAACACCCGCGGTCGGATATAAAAATACCCAACTAGATATAATAAATATATCAAGTGCGGTGTGGCATACTTCGCCGGGTGCTAACCGCGGTAACCCCACCTAACGGACAACCAAGATGAGCCAACTTTACCCCAAACATAGATGCACAACCAGACCACAGTTTCTAGTTCTCGAGCGAGAGGATAGATGGTAAAGGATCGCGAGGGAAATGATGAAATTACTTAATATGGGGGAGAAACCTGAATTGACATTAAAACCTAAATTTTAAAACGAAATGAAGCCATACGAAGAGTACAACGAGAACGAGAAACGATTATGCAGATTAAAATAACTTAAAATCGTCTCAACACCAACTGATATTCATGAGAAATATATAGAAAATTGCAACTAAACGAGTATTTGTCAGTTTGAATTTTGTAAAAGCACGTTGAAAAATTAGTTAACGCCAAACAGGTTAGGTTAAGTAATTTAAAAAGAAAATCGTGAAAGAATTGCATTTGAAAATATGGAAATATAATTAATAAGTAGGTAATTGGGTGTTTAGAAAAACTTACTTAGGATACTTAATATTTCAAAAAATTGTAATTTTATTTTAACAATTTAAAGAGGCAAGAATGAGGAGAATAGAATTCTATTTTATAAAATTACGACTTTGAAAAATATCGAGAATTACGCGTATTGATATTATTTGTTATGTTATGAAATTAAGTACATGATGAGAAATAAATTGTCACAGACGTATGTGAATTTAACACAGCGTTTTACTAAAATATCGTATATATTGAAAACTTGCCATTTCGAAACCTGCCTAGAATCACAACTTATGTGAAATAATTACGCATTTTATAATTATGAATACCTGTAAGAGAACAATTCTTCTAGGTATGATCGATCACACTTTGTACATTAACCATCTGCAGTTTTTGCATCCTATTTAGGTACCTATTGTAATTACACACACAAACACGTACACACACCCTATCAATTTACAAAATTAAGAGAAAGTTAATCTAAAAGATATTCCATTTGTCAAGTAAACTTCGGCTTGAATTCTGTGGAAAAAGGAAAAACAGATAAACTACAAATAAAACTGTGGCGTAAATTATGATAATTTTTATTTTCTTGTAGTTTACTCCACATAGAACAAATAATTATTATGTTTTAGTGCTCAGTATATATTTCATTTCAATCAAATATTACGATACCGTTTCTCAAACTGGCTGAAAATAAATATATTTGTGGGCAATTTACTAGGTTGGAAGTGATCATGCAGGAAAGGAAAATGTGATGGACAAACATGGATTAGGAGTTGTGAACGAAAATGGAGAAAAGTTTGTTGATTTTTCCAAGACAAATGGCCTAGTTAATAGTTAATTGGCGGTATATTTTTCAAATATAAGAAAGTTTTTAAGGACCCGAGTTTCCTTCACACGTGTTCGTCACCTGGTGAACACTATAAGAACTAAATTGACCCCATAATGATCGAAGAAAAATGGAAAAATTCGTTACGGGATGTAAGAGCGATGAGAGGTGCCGACATAGCCTTCAACCCCCACCTCGTAAAAGCTAATATAATAATGAGAGATGAGATAACAAAATAGAATAACAAAAACATACCAGCAAGATCTAAATTTAATCCCGCAAAACTAAACAATATCGAAGACGACAAAAAAATATATATTCTATATACATATAGGAGTATTTGATCATGTTAGAAATCTTCCCGTAGAGAATGTATGGCAAGTGTATGAAACCTCAATTAACAAAACAGCCCAAGAAACCATTGGATATAAAACCATAAAGCTCCTGTTACAATAAACACAATCGAGGCAAAAATAAAAACTAAAATTATTAAACACGATGGACAAAAATGATGAAAGAATTACAGTAAAATTATTGGAACAAAAATAAGAGGCGCCTTAAAGACAAACGAACAAACATGGAAAATTTAATGGAGGAAGCAGAAAAAGCTGCTCACAACAAAGATATGAAAATCCTATATAAGATAACTAAACAAACAAATCCAGATCAAGACTTAATGGGGAAAATTACGAAGTATATAAAACAGACGGAGAAGTAATGAAAATACTGACAAAATACTTTACAGAGATCTACAAAGTAAAAGAAATCAAGGAAGAAATAAATAACAATATGGTAACGCAACAACTTGACATAAGTGAGAAAAGATCACAAAGGGCGAAATAGAAGAAACACCTAAACAAATTAAAGATTTAAAAACACCAGGCATAGACGAAATCGCAATCGAATTGCTAAAAATAGATAAGGAGAGCACAATTTAAATTATTGTACATACTAGTAAACAAGGCTTAATCCGCAGAATGGATCCCAGACGATCGGACACAGGGAATACTAATAAAGATACCAAAGAAGGGCGAGAGGGCGACCTAACTTGATGCGAAAACTTTAGACCCATAATGCTTCCATCAACAGCAAGTAAAAATTATGACCACATTAATTTTGAAGAGAATGAAATCTGCCATAGCCATCAAGCTAAGGGATTTATGGAAAGGCGTTCGTGCATAGATCTGCAGTCTGTAACCAAGAATAATAGAACAAATAATAGAAAAGGGACAAGACATATGTGTTAACTATAACAAAGCATTCGACTCAGTTTCACGAAATGTAAAAAATACTGAAGTAATATGGTCTACCTGGCAAATACATAAGAACACTCAAACTAATGTGTGACAACTTCTCCGCAAGAGTCGAACGTTCAATGAAACTATCACAGGAAATCTATATAAAATCGGGAGTTCCTCAAAGTTGCATTCTGTCCCAATACCTTTCTTTATTATTAGCGACAGGTCGTGGAGAAACTCGAGTTCCCACAGTTGAATACTTTA
Organism: Melanotus villosus; assembly: GCA_963082815.1. Lineage (NCBI taxonomy): Eukaryota > Metazoa > Arthropoda > Insecta > Coleoptera > Elateridae > Melanotus > Melanotus villosus. Next base: position 35,579,188 of record OY720427.1, on the reverse strand, counting down.
TAAAGAAAATTAACCGGAAATTTTATCGTAACATACATCAGCATAGTGGCGCAGTGTTTTACAATGTTGGCAACAAATCATTGCATACCAAACTTAACTACCTGACCTTTTAAATAGTGATAGCGAGCAGTGCTAAAAACAAGGTCTAAGAGACCCATTAGCGATTTAGACGTCAAAGTATCATCGACTTCTGCCATGAAATAGCATAAGTACTGAACTGGCGTAACCTACATTAAATAAACAAAAGGGTTATGAGAAATACAGAGGACAACAAATCCGAAATAAATTGGGGCATTTTCAGCAAACTGGATGACTTGGAGAGTTTGCAAATGATATCTGCTTGCCCACACCGAATAAAAAGCTAATGTAAGGAAAGTTAAACAAGTTAAAACCTAGAAGCAGAAAAGGTTGGCTTAACAATAAATGGGAACAAGACAAGAATTCTCTCAAATGCAAATAAAGAAGAACCAACGATAACACTCGGGGACTTAGACATAAAGAAAGTTGACTATTTAGGTAATTCGATAGATACCAACGGCGGCGCATAAAAAATATAACCAAAAGAATAGCCTTAGCACAAAACCAAAACATAGAGATCAAAAAACATTCTGATCAAAACAAAACTCCGTCTATGCAATACAACCATTAGAAGTTTGCTACTTTATGGGGCAGAAACATGGGTTAGAAACAAACAAAACATAAAGAAACTTCATACCTTCGTTAATAAATGCCTTAGATACATACATCGAATAAATTTGCCCGAATAAATATCAAGTCGACATCTGTGGGAAATTTCAAATGAGGAAAAGATCGAAACCACAATTAGAAGAAAGAAATGCAACAGGATAGAACATACACTTAGAGAACCATATAACAAGATAGCAAAACAAGCATTAGAATTTAACGCACAGGGAAAGCGAAGAATAGGTAGACCGAAAGATACCTGCCGAAAGACCTACAATTACAAAATCTATCACGGAGCAAAGCCAAATGCATAGCACAGGACATGGAAAAATGGAAGAAATTAGTTCAGAAAAGAGAAACGAACTCAACCCATGGTGGGCAGGACTAGCAACTCTGCCATCCACTTTGCTTTTGAAACGCCCCCTCTGGTGCCATTTGCTTCTTAAGGAACTACAGGAGTAAGAAGAAGAAGTAGGGAACTTACAAGGTCTTGGTTAAGACAGTTACTTCTCATTCATTCGCACCACTTCTAATAAAACTAATGAATAAAAATGTGTTCTTACCTGATACCTATGTTGAAATGTTTTCAATCCGCAGTCTTTTGTTGGTCCAGGGCCATCCACGGTGATCGATATTCTCCTGCTTTCATCTGCTCCAATGTCACAACCCCCATCATCCTCGTTCCTCAAATATCCTCTTGCTGTTTGGCATACGGCTTGGTTCTCAGCCCATTATAAATTTGTTCGTATTTGCAGGTTTATATCAATGCTGTAACAGTTACGGTATATACAATCATGAACTGTATTATTGATGAACTTTAGTTCATTCTTTTCAATGCATGAAATCCAAATGTTATAGACCAAATAGTAAGATTTTTTTCAATTCTTTCACATTAATTAAAAACGAAGTTTAAATTTCCAAAATTAGAAGAATTTAGATTATTAGGAACTTACGAATCACCCCAGTAATAAAAATATTCACTTAACTTTCTACTAAGTTCAGAATATTGTTACAGGTAAATCCGTCTCCATCATTGCTACATTTCCTACGTTACATAATTTATTAGAATGTAGAATGACATGTTAAACAATGAATGATACTAAAAACAGCCGACCATATGTATCTTATGAAACCTCTTATCAAATAGGTATTCCAATTTTTGTCTGCGACTGGTATTTCGGATAAGTAGGTATAAGAGACCTACTGATACGTAACTAATAACTAATTATGGGAAAAAATCACCGAAAATGCTTAACTAGAAAAAATAGTTTTCTTTTAATATTTCGAGACGGTTTTTGGTTTATTACTCTACAATTTACCCACTTTTTATGTTTCATAAGTAAAGAATTTATTACCTATTATAATCTAATAAATCCTACCATCTTTATTTGCACAAACTATTAAAATTCAATAAATAGTCTTCGATGAATTGTGTATATTAAACTAATGAATATACTCAAATAAAAATATGAAGCTGGGGTACTTCCTTGGGACTAATTATATAACGCTAATGATACTAATAAAAGTAAAATCAGGAATTAACAAATAATTCGACAAAATAATATAAGTGACAAAAAGTGTCAAGTGGGGAGAATAAAATGACTTACAACTTACAATAAAAGGCTTATAATTTTTAAAGGAAAACAGGGAGTCCTAAATAAAATGCTATTAAACAATAACTTGCATAATTTAATAACCCTTACCATTTCGATGCACTCAAATGTCACTATAATTTAACGATAATTTATAAATTTACTTTGACGATGTTGCACTGAGTTCTGCACATTTCAACGTTCAATATTAAAAGAGCGAGAATGTTACAAATTATCAGAAAGCCAGTTTTGTGAAAGGTTTGAACTCGTTTTGGGCAGAGATGATAACGAATAAATATTTGTTAAACGACCTTGTATTCATGTTTTATCAAAAAGTTGCATGTCCTCTACGTTGAAAAAACGTTTCCTTGTATTTAAAATTGCATTCTACTGTTTTATAATTCAAAATGTTTCAGTTTCAGAATGTAATTTGTGTTCGCCAAACCTGAATTTTGATTTAAAATACTTTGAAATTTCCCAATTTATTTATTTATAACGTAACACAAATTTTTAAGTTTGCTGAAATATTTCTAATGTATTCCTTAACAAAAACCAACAAAATACCAATGATGAAAGGATCTTCGTCCTAATTAAGGCTGTTTTTGAATTATTTGCAAACGATTCTTAGTCTTAAAAGTATTTAAATTTAAAAAATGTAGAAAAATATTTGTAGGTCTGTGACGAGAACGGATATTTTTTAATTTTTATATTTTACCTTCCATTTGGTATAATATTTTAGTCGCCCTATTAATTAAAAAAATTTTAGTTCATTTTGACCATGTTTTAACAAAAACATTATAACTTTCTTTCTCTGTTTAGGATAAAATTTGGAAATTTTTAAAATTCCCAAAGAAAATTTGAACATTTTTTCGAAATAACCACTTCAGCATTTGAATTGAACGTTTGAACATGGAAATAGGTTTTTTAAATTTTAAATCGATAAACCTTGTAAAGTTTTTAAAAAGGAGGAAAATTATTGTTTCAATTTTTGTAGGATTTGTTATTCGATTTTTGAAAGTGAAAACTGGAACTTAGAAATTAATTGTTTACCTCGTTCTTGAATTTCAAAAATCCTTCTCTTGGAAATGTGATTTTTAAAATAGATATTTTTGAAATTAGTTTTTGTAGGATTCTCAAATCCAGCCTTGCCCTTTTTCATACTCATGTACCCTGCGATGCATTATTCCAGATATCTTCCTTGGTGACCCTTGTTTGCCCTTGGACTTAGCTTGACATTTTAGAAAAATTGCAGAATTTTTATTTGCCGCCTTAGAAAATAAGAACTGATTAAGATTTCCGATTTCCGATTTCAGTTTTAAAATCTTTGAGGTAGAAACTTTAGAAAGCCCTTTTTTAAGCTAAGCGAAAAATCCTAACATGTTGAAATACTAAATTAAAGATATAAACATCAGATTTTTAATTTATTCAAAACGTAAAGTTTTAAAACTTCAAGTTATTATAATTTTAATTTCTACGTAGTAGGTACATGTAAACAATAATTTTTAAAATTTTCAATGTCCGCAAAAGTTGTCTCAAATAAGAACAAAAACAGGATTACTACCTACCAAACGGTAGTCAAATAATTAACTGAAAATGTTTAACAAGAAAATATTAGTTTTTAAAAATACTTATTATAGGACGTTGTCTGTCTTATTACTGTGTAAATGCGTATTTTTTTCTTTCTCATATAATAAATTAGAAAAATATTATTAAAGAGTAACAACTTGCACAATTTAATAAATCTTACCATTTAAATGTACTCAAATCTCACTGCAATTTAAATTAAAACCGTCAAATTATTTTTAAACAATTTACAAATTTTGTTTGGTGATGTTGCGTTAATATATAAATAGAATATAATAAAGCCTGTTTTCTGAAAGATTCTGACTTTAACCATATGTGATAACAAAAACAAATTCGCCACAAGGCTATTTAACAATTATCAGCAATTCTGTATTTCCAACGTTGAAAACAAATTTGGTATTGAATTTTAAACGAATAACGTTTTAACAACTTCAGAATTACAAGTTAGGTCTTTTAATTAAACGTGTTATTTTTTAGAATACAAACTGCGTTCATCATATTTAAATTTAAATTAAAATCGTTTATGATTTTCAAAACACAAACGTAAGGTAAGGTAAGCTATTGACTAACGCCCCGCGAGCGAGCATGGCCGGCAACATGGAAGGTTAAGGCTTCCTAAGTTGCTTTTCATACCTCAGTTGTTTCGCACGGTATATTTACGGGCTGGTGTGGTAAACACCACGCCTTCCTGTGTTTCGGTGACTTGGCAGGCCACTCGCCGAGCATCCGATTAGGAAACCGTCCGCCTGCCACTCCGGCGAAAAAACGTCAACGTAACAAATTTTTAGGTTTGCCAAAACATCTCCATAAATTGTAACATATTTCTTAATTTGTTTAAAACGAAAATCTAATTCAGAAAAAACTTCGTCCTGACCAAAGCTGTTTTTGAAATATTCTCGAAAGATTATTTTTAGTTACCTTTGGTTACAGCATTACTTACATAGTATTTAATTCCAAAATTGATTAAGTTAAATTAATTCGAAAAGATATTAAATTACAAAATGTCGAAATTGGGGCTCTGTTGTTTTACAACAACAGCAAAATATTTCAGCTCTCATAATTCCGAAAAAACTTAAAAGTATTTTATTTTTAAATATTAATCTGTAAATGAAAGATAAAATTTAAGGCTAAAACAATATTCAACCACTAACCTCTAAAAATTAATTAAATAAATTTTAAAATTAAAAAAATAGTGAAGAGCAGAATCAATAACTGGAATGCAGTAAACAATAATAATTTAAAATATTTCTTATATTTCATATTTCTCATTAAAATTCTTAAAATAATTTATTCAGTTTGAAGTGCATTTTATAAATTGAGATGAATAGTACAAAATACAGCAATGGAGCAATCTCTCCATCTGCATCTTTTAGAATTAAAATTTTTGTACATGGTTTGTCACGACGCGACGCAAGCAATAAATTATAAATACAACCAAATCTAACTTTCAATTTGACTTTAGATTAAAAATGTTCATATCTAATATTTAAATTTAAAGTGAGCAAAAGATGTGCGATTTTAACGTTTCTAAAATTCTAAACCAACAGGAACTGAGAAATAAATGCCATTTTTGCCTAATATTTATGATTATTAAACTTAGAATGCTTGTGAATAACTTTCAAAATTAATTGCACAACCAAATGAACTGTTATCAAAGCTGAAATAATTTACTGCATTAACAAAAACATGGGGTAGTTTGTAGTAGAAGCACGCTTTAGATATTTATTTTAAGGGAAGCGTTTGTAAACAAAAAATATCAAAAGAAGGCCAACAAATGTTTTGTTAGTTACATAAACACTTTGTTATTCAATAAAATACTCAATAAACTCAAACTCAAATTTGTGTAAAATGTAAACATATTTCAGTTAATTCTGCTTTAATTCACAGCGATTGCCTGTTCCTTCTTATATTCTCAAAAATATGAGTGCCACAAGGCAGCGTCCTTAGACCATTCCTGTATGTCTTGTACACGTCAAATTTACCGATGGCACAAAATGCGATAACAGGGACATATACGGCTATTCTTTCCTGCCATGAAGATCCTCAAATAGCCTCAAACATTATACAAAGCTACCTAATCAGCCTCCAACAATAGCTGGAAAAATGTAAAACAATACATAATACCCTCTGTAAAGAAACATGCCCCGCAGTCACAATAAACAATGCACAGATACCGCAAAAACAAACGGTAAGATATTTAGGACTACATTTAGATACTAAACTTACTTGGAAACAACACATCACAAAAAACAGAAAGCAAGTAGAAATCAAGACAAGAGAACTTCAGTGGCTGATAGGCAGAAAATCACGGGTATCTATGGAAAATAACATATTGATATATAAAGCAGTCATCAAATCAATATGGGCTTATGAACTAGAACTATGGGGATGTGCCTCCAAATCAAATATCGAAATCATTCAAAGGTGTCAATTCAACATACTCCGTCAAATTGCAGACGCTCCCTGGTATGTAACAAACGGGACCATCGTAATACTTTAGTATTACGATGGTCCCGTAACAAACCATACATGTTCCAACAGTACAGGGTGCTATCCGTAAAAAAGCCATCACACATCATGCTGTTATAGACAACCATCCTAATCCGCTAATGGAACAACTTGGTATGTAACAAACCATACATGTTCCAACAGTACAGGGTGTTATCCGTAAAAAAGCCATCACACATCATGCTGTTATAGACAACCATCCTAATCCGCTAATGGAGCAACTTTTAGAACCAGTAAACAACAAAAGACTTAAAAAGCTGTGAACTAATTTAAGTTAACGTATTTTATGTTATTTAAGTTTATACAGGTGGTATCACTGGATATCTCCCTGATCATGTTCTCTTATTACTAGTACATCTAGTAGCCGTCGGCACTTTAGCTCATAGAATTATGTATTATTTTGATTGCTAAAATAAATTGTTGTAATACACTGTTAACTGGTTAAATAACTTTTGTTTAAAAGCAAAACGGGTATTATATTCTGAAAGACCCTCGTATATCAAAAATTTGCATCATTAATTCGTTTATTGTTGAATGCACGTAATTTTTTGGATAACAATTAAATTGAATCATTTTACCGAAAAAAGCCTCCTAATAATCATAAAATTAAGCCGTTAACCTTTAGTTATATTCCTTGATTTAAATAAAAACTCACCAATTTGAGGTTTACTTGGCTTTCAATCGACTTACACGCACGGAAAGGTTGCTTAAACTGATATTAAAAATTAGAAGGCTTGCTATTTTAGGAGAATGAATGACTTGTAATTACATAACCATAACCTGACGATTCAAGATAAGAAATCATATTCTTTTAGATACAAAAACCTACACCACATGGAAGAATTTTAGTTATTTCAGAATATTACGCAAGGATTAAAAAAAGGGGAAAGGAATAAGCGATTTATTTTTCTTTGCATATAATGAGTAAACTTTTTAATTATATTTATACAATTATTTCAAGCAGGAATAACTTCCCAAAGTTTCTGAATAGTAAACCCTTCCTTAACACTTTCAATAGCAAGTCCAAGATCAGAAGAATAGACAGCTGGTCTATCTTTTGCGTGTCCTTCATCAGCCATGTACGTACTTAACACATTGGACATCTCAGATCTTGGTTCCTCGACTTCTTCCACGTCTTCAACCAATGATTTAGGTAACCTATCTTCGTCCTTATTCGAACTCCACTTGTATTCAATACCGTAAATAGGATTCGTAGCATAAACCGTAAATAATGACGCGAGTTCTTTATAAATTATGTGAAGTTTGTCTTCGGGATCAATTCTAAATCCCAATATATATCCACCACTAATCTCAGTACAAATTATGACGAGTGCTTTACCAAATTTGGAATCGCGAACTTTTATCTACGATGTGAGAAGATAAACAATAAAACATGGAGAAATTGGATAGAAATTTACAATTACTTACACTTTCAATCTGCAGATATGGTAAAGATATGTTAAAACCTTCATTCATGTCAGCAAACCATACTAAACGTACATTGGTAATAAAGAAAGTTCCAGGGCTGCCCTGGTCACTTGAAAGATTCCATACACCATGTAAGGTAGTAAATACTTGTTCTAATGGTAATATTTTTAATTGTTTGTTGTGAACAACAGCACCTCTTAATTTTAATTCTCGGTAAGGTTTTGAAGAAACATACGCTCTGAGAACATTTTAATAAATTAGCAAGGCTACTAAATTATTGGTGAATTTTACTTTTTTTTATTGGGAGCTTTTGGAAATTTTCTGAAAAGAAAAGAACTTACTTATGAACTCCTGTAACCGAAGTAAAGTGTCGCATATTTCCAGGTACTAAATTTGTGAAAATGAATTCAAATCGCGTACCATTTGAGCAAGTCATCATATGTAATGCCTGAGTTGTACCCCTCAATTTCTAAAACGAATCTGCTGAGTAAAATTGTTACAATAAAACAAACACTTACTGAGTTGACGACTTTTGTGTTTATGTTAATAACACAGCTGTATCCAATTGCTGTACAAAATTTAGTTTATTATTTTGGTATACTTGTTAGGAAAGAAAATACGTACACAAACTAATACGAGGATTTGCAACCGAATGCCATAAAACCCTTAAATTTGTTATGACAAGCCTTCCTCGGTCACCTCCGTTGCCTTTTGTGTCTTCTATGTTTTCTAACCTATCTATTACTTTTTCACCAGCGGTCAAATGCATTTCCCTGTATATAAATTTATGCAGAATGAAATAATAACAGCGTACACAGAGTACTCACGAATATGGCAAATCAAATTTAACTTCCTTGTCCTCCCATGCTAAAACCATTTTGCACGATGGTTCTACAAACCCGCTGCTTAATATACAACTAAACAATATTGATTAACGTAATGCTTCCTTCTGAATTTACAGGTGGTAAAATTATTGATCGTTTCTACTACTCAGTTAACTGCGCACTGTAATTACTGTTAATAACTCTGACGTGGTTTTTAAATTTGGTTTTATTTTTATTACAGTATAAAAAATTCTTACAAATCTCTTTGCTACATTTAGTCGTCTAATTTAATTCTGTCTTAAGGGTTAGGTTAAAATAAACGTCTTAAATATTCATATTTTACGAATTTAAACAGTGTTCAAAAGAAAATAATTTAAGGGAATTTTACAAACTAAAACTTCCTTATTAAATAAAATTAGTACTTCTGAACGGGGACGTAGTTTTGGTGTTCTTGTACTTCTTCTGGTTTTGGTTTGGGGAAATATGGGTTCTTTCCAGGCTCCAAGTTAAGCCTATAAATATTACTTGTTAATACTTTCGTCATTTATTATTTTAAAACGTCAAGTTATAAATCTTTGTTTTACAAATTTCCTTAAAATGAAAATTTTGATTTTTTATGGGGTGACATGTAATTATTTTTGAGTTTTAATGTCATACTTTTTTAAAAAGATTTCTTTGAAAATTTTCTTTTCTTTCGTTTCCTTTAACCATCTTATACCTTTACAGTGTCGAGGGGGCCGAACACACCGAACCGCAGAGTGCTCATCCATTCAAGTTTTGACCAAGCAGCTCTTCGCTTAACTTTCTATATTGCACTCCCACTCTGCAGTACTACCGGCCTTTGAAATTTTTCATTATATAAAAAAACATGTTAGAAAGCTTTTAAAAATTTTTGAGTTTTCTTCGCATATTTCCAAAAAGATTTATCTGAAAATCTGCATTAAATAAACAAAAACCTGTTATATTTTTTCAGAAAAGGTTTCTTTGAATATTTGCATTAAATAAGGAAAAATCCTTTAGAAAATGCATGAAAATTTTTGAGTTTTCTTATCATATTTGTCAAAAAGATTCAATTGTAAATTTGTATTAACAAAGGAAAAGTCCTTTAGGAAATGCAGTAAAATTTGGAAAATCATTATTACGAGTTGATATGCAATTATTTTCGGGTTTTCTTGTCATATTGCTTCAAAAAAGGTTTCTTTGAAAATTTGCTTTTAGAAAATTTATGAAAATTTTAGAAAGTCCTTGAAAATTGTGATGAATCATTGTTGCGGGGTGGCATCGAATTATTTTTGAACTTTCCTGTCATATTTCTTTAAAAATTTGCATTAAATAAAAAAAGGCCCTTTAGAAAATCATCGAAAATACTTGAGTTTTCTTATTATATTTTTTCAAAAAGATTTCTTTGAAAATTTGCATTAAATGAAGAAAAACTCTGGAAAATTTTTAAAAATGATGAGTTTTCTTATCATACTTTTTCAAAAAGATTTCTTTGAAAATTTGTATTAAATAAGGAAATAAAGATTGATAAAAGTTTTGATACACATTGTTGCGGGGTGGCACGCAAAGATGCAGTTTTGCTGTTCTCAGAAACTTTTCATTACATAGAGAAAACATTTCAGAAAATTTATGAAAATTTGGATGCATGCTTATTACCGGGTGGCAAACAATTATTGCTGGGATTCCCTGCATATTTTTTTCAAAAAATTTCATTGAAATTTTGTACTAAATAAGGCAAACCATTTAATTCGTTCATTAATTCATGAAAACTTAGATTAATCATTGTTGTGGGTTGCATTCAATTGTTTTTTACGTTTTTTGTCGTATTTTGCAAAAATTTGTATTAATAATAAAAGCCCCTTAGAAAATACATACATGAAATTTTTTTAGTTTGCTTATTATAGTTTTTCAAAAAGATTTCTCTGAAAATTTGCATTAAATAAAAAAAACCTTTTAAATAAAGCATGAAAATGTTGGGAAATCATTGTTACGGATTGGCATGCAATTATTTTTGAATTTTCCTGTCATATTTTACAAAACGGTTATCAATGTAAATAAGAAAAAAACAATTTAAAAAACACATGAAAATCTTGGTGAATTATTGTTGCAGAGCTGCATGCAATAGTTTTTCTTAGTTTTCTTGCCATATTTTTTCAAAAAGATTTCTTTACAAATTTGTATTAAATGCAGAAAAAAATTTTTTTGTATAATTTCCATTAAATAGAAGGAAAAAAATTATTTGAAAATTTTTTGAGTTTTCTTATATTTTTCAAAAAAATCTCTGAAAATTTACATTAAATGAAGAAAATGCATGCAATTATTTTTGAGTTTTTGTATTTTATTTTTTCCAAAAGATTTCTTTGACAATTTGCATTAAACAAAAATACCTCTAAAATTTTTGAATATTGTTGCTTCTTCTTATATTATTATTTCAAAAAGATTTCTTTGAAAATTTGAATAAGAAAAGATCCTCAGAAAATGCATGAAAATTGTGGGAATTCATTGTTATGAGTTGGCATGCAATATTTTTGAGTTTCATACCATAGTTTTATCAAAAAAATTTATTTAAAAATTTTCTTTTGAGCTTTTGTATTTTTTCAAAACGATTTTTTTGATGATTTACTGTATAAGAAAAAACCCTTTAGAAAATTTATGAAAATTTTGATTTTATTACGGGGTGGCATGCACTCATTTTTAAATTTTCTTTTATACACTGACCGGCAAAAAAATCCGGCCACCCTGAAATATTTTATAAAGGGTTCCCTTAACCGCATATTTTATAACTAAATAAAGAGCTAAGCTGATTTTTCTTAGTTATCAATGTTTTAAGATGCTTGTTCCATTACAAAATACCCCTAGTTTTAATGTTAACAGGCGAGATTCTCTTCTCAACAGCATTAACATGTTACCGTAAATCACGGTTGAATGACGTAATTCAGGCTCGAGGAGGACATACAGGCTAATAATAATTTACCAGAAGGTCCATTAAAAACAGCCACCTTTATTTTTTTGGAATTAAAAGAAAATCGATTTTTCACTGTTTCTTTTTTTTCAAATTAAATTTATTTCTGAGTTTATTTGTCTAATTTTCTTAGCTAATTTGTGCATGCCGTATCAACAATGAATGGTTCTTCAACCTAATGCCAATCCTTAGTTAAATTAATGAACGTTTAAGTGTTTTTGTGAAATATTTCAAGGTGGCCGGTTTTCTTTGCCGGTCAGTGTATATTTTTAAGAGGATTTTCTAGAAAATTTCCATTAAACAAGGTAAAACAAAACTATATTTAGAAAATTCGTGAAAATTTTCATGAAGCGTTGTTGGGGGGGGGGGGGGGGGCTTTTGAGCATTAATGTTGTATTTTTCAAAACGATTTCTTTGAAAATTTATATTAAATAGAGAATAGGATAAGTAGAGAAAATTTGGTGAATCATTGTTGTGTAGTGGCATGCAATTATTTTTGAATTTTTCTGTCATATTTTCCCCACAAAAATTCCTTGAATATTTGTATTAAATAAGAAAAAATACTTTAGAAAATACATACAAATTTTGGTGAATCGTTGTGGGGTGGCATGATATTATTTCCAAGGTTTTCTGTCACATTTTTTCAAAAATACTTCTTCAAAAAATTCATGAAAATTTTAATAAATGAGATTGCATGCAATTATTTTTTTGAGATTTTTTTCTTTGAAACTTTAAATAAGGAAAAAACTTTTAAAAATTTTGGGGAATCATTGCAATTTCAGGTGATCTGTAATATATTTACCTGTAGTGGTTTTGGGCATCGTGGCAGTTTACGTTATACCACCAATCGCAAGCAAATTCAGCTTGGTTAAATAGGGTACCGTTTGTACACAAGAAGGAAGCTCCTTGATGTCCTTCTCTTCCATCGTGGCAAACGTGGTAAGCCTTACGCAGAAACGAAAATGTCGTTAGACAAAAGGACATCAATATTGCAAATTTATCATAGCTGTCCCGCGTTAATTAAAAAAGCATTTAAAATTCTGTCAAAGCAGTACCTGACATCCAGTTTCCACATTAGCATACATTCCGGGAAGTGCTGGTACATTATGGCATGAAAAACTAGTCTGTGGTACACTATGGTACAGTGGATAATCTACACCTGGTGTACCAGGAACTTTACTGAGGTCTTGTTGCTGCTCCTTTTGTGCTTGACGCAGCTTTACAGGGGCTACAGCGGCGTATCCAGAGTAACCATAACCAGGATCCTTTTAATTAGAGATTTATAATAGCATCACAACAGATTTAACATTCAAATTGTCCTTTTAACACAATGGTGCTGTATAATTATTTCTTATTAATTTTACGTCACAAAACACACAAAAATACACGTTTCAGTCCGTTGCAAAACTTCCGTTTTAAATTAAGGTCGAAAAACGAAAACCATAACCACATTCAATTAAGAAATTAGCCCATTCAGTATGTTGAAATCTAACATTTGTCTAGTTTTACATGCTAACTCAAATTATTTACGACTAAGTTAATTTTTTGTATTCAAATTAATTTCAGAAAAAATGCATAATGAGAACAGAAATTTAAAATAATAGTTTTTCGAATTGTTTTTACATTTATATAATGTCACAAGCATTTTCAAGGAATTCCAGACTCGGTGCGCACCTACAAAAAGAATTTATAACAACTTGCATAGCCTTTAAAATACTTCAGCTACGGATATCTCCATTAACTTCTGTAATGAATACGTTCTTTTATGAGTACATGCTCCGGATAACGTACACGCGAGTATAATTTTATGTCTAAAATTTACTGTTACTTAGAAAATTAATATTAATGTACGAAAAGAGAAATTCCTCCGTTTTTAAAAATCCACTAATTATAAAAATTAGAGTGAACCGTGTTTTATGTTCAGAGAAAGCTCGTAAATATTGACATATTCGGTATGTAGGCAATTAGTGAAACCTCCGTAAACCATAACATTAAAACCCTATCTTAATAAAAACGTTAAACGAAAAAATGCTTGTTTACATTCGAATGGCAAAATGTCATAAGTAAATGTAACATTCATATTTATAAAAATTTCGTAACTTGCATCAGAAAATCTTGCTTATTTTCTAGAAACCTGTTAGATAGGTTGTTACACAAAACTAATGAAACGTTATGGTATTTGACAGTAAATAAACCTGGTTTAAATACAATACACTGGCACCGAAATGCATTTGCAATTTAAGAAACAATTGTTAGCAACTAATTTTGTTTGATTAAAAGTGAAGCAACAGTTTAATTAAAAAATCTACCAAATTAATTTACTGAAGAACTGAACAAGCTAATTACCGAATCTGACATTTTACCTTAAAACAAACAAGTTGGAACGAATACTTTTGTGTGTTAATACTTAATTTAATTTGGCTCGTAAATACAGTCGAAAAGTATTACAAATGATAAATAACTCACTTGAAGCACTTCTTTATACTAAAATTATTTTGGCTTTAAGTTTATTCTGCTGATCGTTAGTTGCCAGACCACACGTCATTAGCTTTGAATTAGCTAATAACTTCTCTAATGTTTGAAAAGGCATTTTTGTTAATTCTAACTTAGCGGTTTATCCATTAAATTGGCTGCGATATTAATTTATTTTCGAGTTTAATTTTTCTATTTTCAAAAGAAATATAATTATACAGGACCATATAAAGTTTTCCTGATTAAAAATATTTAAAAATTATTTAATAGTACATACCACAGCTATGGAGTCGACAGTTAAAATAACATAAGCCACAAAAAGGCAACCAACACCAAATACTGCGTGAGACATGGTTACAAACACTGTGAGATACTGAGAGTGAATGTTTATGGACCAAATTACTGCCCCCTTGTAGTTAACACAGGTCACATATATGACAACTTTCGCTGCAGGTTGTTAACAACTACACTTTAGGTAACCTAAACGTTCTTAAATTTATATCACGGTTTTGGACGGAGATTTAAAAAATGTGAGGTTTTAAAAAGTTTAAAAAATCAAAAAAGAAATTACACTCGTTATGTAACCTCAGAAATTAGCTGACTATGCACAAAATGTTTTTTTGAACCATATGTTGAGCCTAATTTTTTTAGTTTTAAGACTAGGAACCGTAAAATAAAACTTGCCCTTGCACAAGAGGAAAACTAACATTTTTCCTTGACTTTTTAAATATTTCAAGGTGTGTCATAATTTTGATTATTTCATGGCTTTTAAGATATGCCCTGCTGAAAACTATTTAATAATAAAAATTCCATTTAATGGTAAAGAACAAGCCTTACAAACTCTTACATAACGAAAGTCAGTAACCTAATTTTTAATACCGCTCGTATCTTGTACCAACCCTCCGGCCATTTCGTAATTCCTTTCAGTATCGCCAATGTCTCGAGTAGGCTACTAATACAAAACTGGAGTAAAACAGCACGTTGTAATTGTTCCGCATACGCTACGTATAGAAATGGACAATTCATTTTTATTTATTTAAAACAATGACTTAAATTATTACACCTGTACAGTAATTTACACTTAATTTATTATCAGTCGTAGGCTTCGTGGATTTTTCTTAAAAATGGTATGAATTCTGCGAATATCTGCAACAAAAACATATTGTATTGCTGGAAAATACTTAAATTTTTTGTATAAAGGCTCTTTCGGTATTCTTACTGAAAAACTACCCAAAAACTATTCTAGTTTTTCTCAGAATATCCAAAATGACAGTCATTTTTTTTCAGTTACAATTAACAAAATTTCAGTTTATATTCTTTATTTTTAGTTGGAATATCCAAAAATTCTTGAAGGTACATAACCTGTTTAAGTTTCCTAGAAAAAGCATACCTTTTCAGGAAGGTCATCCGGTGTAAATATATCATTCCACCGCGGATTGTAGCTGTTCTTAAAGTTGTGTCGATGTCGATACAATAATTTTAAAGAAGAATGAGGTGTTAAAGGTAAAGCACGATGAAAAGGTACCACAGGTACAACTGAAGTCCTTACTGGTTCTCTAATGAGGTAGGTAGTATCAACTTGACGGGGTGATTGGTAATGGTAACGACCCGCAGGGGCAACATAGCGATTATCTGGATGCACTGTAAGCTGACAAAGGTAATATAGCGGTATTTGCTACTTACTATGAATGTAAGTCAGTACAACCTAGTAATAAATTTTGTAATTGTGTAATGCAAGGGTATATTTTGAAAGTTCTCAAGAATGAAATGCCACAGTTTCAATTGTATTCGGATATGTTAATGACAGACGACTTATTGTTTTGATATTTATGCATAGTCCACTTTTGTTTTGTTAATATGTAAATCATTTCAATAAAATTGCTTAAAATCGGCGAGTATTTTTCCTTGTTCTGATTGTGTGTAAACAATACAATCCCACTTTGAATATTTTTATAATCAAAAATGTTTTAAGTAGAAGGGAAACCGTTCTTCATTTTATAACAGAAATCCGAATGTTTCTGAATTTTTATTTTACTAAGAAAGCAATTTAAGAGGCCTTAACCTTCCATATTGCGGGCCACACCCCTTCACGGAGTGTAAATGCCCATCCAATTTGTAAATGTACTGGAACCAAATACGTATTTAAAAAACCAAGAAGCTCCCATTTTTATTTTCGTTATCGCAGGTTAATAATAGAAAATTCATGTCATTTTTGTATGTACATATCTGTAATTAACTGTCCAACCAATTACTTATTGTCCAACGGACAGATTGTAAATATCATGGTGTTAAATAAAAAAAAAAAAAAAAAAAAAAATGTTATTAAATGGTTTTATTTTTTTTTAAGCAGAAATTAATAAGTTGAAGCCAAAAATTTTGATTATAGTCCGTCTCAACCTTTCCAAAGAAGCCTCTTATGGAGCATGTTTCCTCAATCATACTACCCTTTTTTTCACAAAACAGCGTTGTCAGTTTTATTATGTGCACAATTATGAGTTGTGTTTTTCAGTATTTACGTATAGCACCGGGTGGAATATAGCAAGGTTATTTTTTTCTAAAGTTGAAACAGACTATAGTCGCATCATCAGATCAATCTATCCAAATGCGTGCTTAAAAAAATCATTTAAAACAACGAATATATTGTATATCATTGTTTTAAATTATTTGAACCCAGCATATGCTTTTTGTTTGTCCAAAGGTAATTTTTTACGAGAACAATAGATGTGGCATCGAACTATTTTATTAAGAAATAAATTATGGGTGTAATCTTCGAGGAATATTTTAGAAAACTTAAAGTTTTACGGCTCTTGGATTTCCTTCTGGAAAGCTTCTTCATGTGTTGGGTCTGAGGTTTTATTTGGTACTTGGTGGGCGCAATTTATAGGGTAGAAAGTTATTCTTTTAAGCTCTTTTATTAATTTCCGATGTGAAACTTTCACAAACCGTTCCTTCTAAAAAATACCCGCAACAACATATTTTTCGTTTGGAAAGTTTTTGAAGAATTCAACAAAATTGGTCAATTTTTTTGTGTAATTTATTATTTTATATATGATTGGATTTTGAAATAATCTTTCCACGTTTTATTTAGCCTTGCTATTGCACGAATGTTTATCCCCAAACGAATGGATCCTTAAAAATCCATCTTGAAATCTTGATAATCGAAATAAAATTATTTAGTTAAATCCTATATACTTTGAATTTAATTAATTCCAAATAATCCAAATATTAATTACTTCTACTTATTTTATAATAGTTTCGTTGTGCTTACGCCTTGATTTTGCACTAATTTAAAAAATCAGTTCTAATACTTTCCCCAAACCAATGAAACTTTAGAAATCTATCGGAAAACTTGAAAATTGAATTAAAAAAATTACTGCAAATTAACACCAAATAATAGTTATGTATGTTTAATTGTGCTTTGCACTAATTTCAGAAACACGTTGTGTTATTTTTCCTATTCTTCCCCAAACAAAAGAATCTTTAAACGCAAATCCGCGGATCTTGAAAATCGAATTATAAAATTAGTCAAAATCCTGCATATTTTTAATTTAACTAATTCCAAATATTAATCAAATATTTAATAATAGTTACGTTAAGCTTACACCTTGACACCAATTTAAGGAATTAATTCTAATATAGTTCCCCAAATCAATAAATCTTTAAAAAGTGCTTTTGAAATCCTGAAATTTGAAATAGAATTAGTTAAACTCCTGTATATTTTTAACTTAATTAATTCAAAATCTCAAATTCTGAGAAATTTCTTCAGTTTGTGAATTTCGAACTGTAATTTGGTATACGACGCATAAATTTTGGAATAAGTCCTTCCATTAATTTCTAATGTGAAAATGTTGCAAAAAGTTTCTTAGAAAAGATGTCCCCAAAAAAAGTCTTTCTTTTGAAAAATTAACTCTTTCAAACTCATCCATATGTTATGTTCCTTGGGTCTTAAGTTTTTTTTCTTTCAGAACAATAACATAGTAGCTAACAATTTTGATAAGAAATAAATTGTGTATGGAATTTTCAGGAACTATTTTTAAAAAATAAGAATTGCTTGTTTTTTTTCAAATTCCGGATTGTGAATCAGGGCTTTAATTTGTTGTTGATCTAATTTTGAGAGTGAAAAATTTGGAATCACTTTTTTAAGGTCTTTGATTAATTTTTGAAGCGACAATCTTGCAAATTGTTCCCCCAAAATCAAAATTTTTGCTATGCCAAAAGGCAAAATTTAAAGGCTTTTCGTTTCTTTTAGTTGGCTAGTTGGGGTCCGAAACCACCGTCTTTAAAACAGTCGACTCCTATTTCTATTTTTGTTGAGCAACAATTTCCAAATTTAAAGGTTTTTTGTTTCTTTTAGGGGTAGATGGGATCCAAAACCATCGTCTACGACGAAAACGAAGAAGAAAAGGAGAGAAATAAAAAATATCAAGAAGAAGAGTTAAAAAACGCAAAAATGACACCAGAAGAAATGAAAATGTTACAAAATTTAATCGAAAAAACAAAGGAAATACCAAAGAAGAATTGAAGCAAGAATTTCAGAAGAACCAAGAAGAAGTGAAGAAACTCAGGGAGGAGATCCAAAAAAAAAGAGACATGGCAAAAATAGAAAGAAGAAATCATCGATAGAGTAGTAAAATTGGAAGAAAAAATAGAAGAACAGCAGCGAGATAAAAAAAAAGAAATAATATAATTATTAAAGGCATGGAAACAAAAGAAATGGAAGGACCACACCTAAAGAAACAAGTAGAAGAGTTGCTGAAGAAAAACAAAGGTGTCACCGCAAATGTTATCGAGACTTTCAAAGTAGGTAAAGAGCAAGAGAAGAAAGCAGTCATAGCAAAGATAAAATCCTTCGAACAAAAAGTAATGATAATGAAAGATAAAGCAAAACTACGAAACACTAAAATATTTATTCAACGCGATTTAACAGTAAAAGAAAGGAAAATACAAGCAGCAATCAGTAACAGAGCCAAGGAAGAACGAGCTACAGGAAGTAAAGTTACAGTAGGGTATCAAAAGATGGTAATCAATAATACAACATACAAATGGAATACACAACAAGGTGGGCTCATACTACACAAAGGGCCTGGTCCTTCAAAAAACTAACCAAAACAAGCAAAAATTACAAAACACCTACGAATATGGACATGAATAAGGAGATTCTAAAAAAGAAGGAGTCAAGTAACAACCTGACACACACACACAAACGAACATAAGGAGTAAAAAATATAATAAAATTAGAAACATGTGGTGTTAAAACCATGATCACACTCGGAAAAATGAAACAGGTTGAAAAAGAAATGGAGAGATGTGGGCTAGATGTGCTGGCGGTACAAGAAATAAGATGGAAAGGAAAAGGAGCAATTAACCAAACAATGTACACAATGTGGTATTCAGGAGATGAAAAACAAGGCCAGAATGGGACAGGATTCCTAGTTTCGCAAAAAATAAGAGGAAAAGCAGCGGAATTTAAACCAGTAAATGCCACACTATCTTATATAAAGTTAAGAGAAAAGCCAAATGACAACAATAGTAAACGTGTATGCTACGAAGAGTTAGAGAAAATAATGCAGGAAGTAAAGAAACATGATATACTTATTGTAAATAGCCATTTTAATGCGATGATCGGTAAAGAAGAATGCTTCAGTGGAGTCGCAGGCAAATACGCATGAAAAAACAAATGAGAATTGGATGAAACTGTAATTTTGCGGCAACAGCGAATCTAACAATACTCAGTACAAAATTTAAACACCCCAGAATACACAAAGAGACTTGGCTAATACCAGAAAGAAATAAAGGCAACCAGATCAAAGAATGAAATAAACATAATCACGGAATGGGAAGATGTAAAAAATATAATGCAAAATGCAACACAAAGAGTAGTAGGATTTAGACACAAAAAAAGTGTTGGAAATCTATATATGTTCCGTCGACAATCTTCACGTATTTTAATACTTAGTCTAGTGTGCGTCTTATAATCGGCGGCATCTTATAATCGAAGTAATACGGTAATTAAGAAAATGACGGAATGGAAACCAGGACTCACAAGGCCAAAAGGAAAACCGAAAAATAGATGGGTAATAGAAGATTTAAGAAAATTGGAAGTGATAAATTGGAGAGAGAAAGTTAAAAACAGAAAAGAATGGAGAGAAGTGGTTATGAAACCCAAATTACAGAAGAAACTATAGAGACAAAAACAGGCACAGAAAGGGAGTGATTCGCCCAAAAATCATGCCAACGATTTCAATCTGAAATTATATGGCAAACAATAATAATAGCATTTGTGCTTTAAGAATTTCAACGTTTTCATACAGGTTCAGAAATGAAAAATACTTTCAGTGCCCACAAAAAATTTGTTGATCAACAATTTCCAAATTTAAATGTTTCTTGTTCTTTTAGTTGGCTAGATAGGGTCTAAAACCATCGTCTTTTGAAAACAGTCTACTCAAAAGTAGCATAAAAATATACTGAAACCAAATAAGTATTTACAAAACCAAGTAGCCCATATTTTTAAAATTTTTATTTGTGATTTACTCTAGCATGTAATTTAAGAGTTTTGATACACGTTCAGAAATGAAAACTATTTTCTCTGGCCATAACAAATTTGGTTGATTAGCAATTTCCTAATTCTTTTAGGTGGCCCAAAATCATCATATTTTGAAAACCGTCGACTCAAAAGTGGCATAAAAATATACTGAAACCAAATGCATATTTAAAAAACCAAGGAGTCCCTATTTTTAAAATATTTATTGTTGATTTACCATGGCATGTGTGATTTAAGACAAGTACAAAAATGAAAAATAACTTTCTCTAACCATAAAAAGTTGTTGGTCAGTATTTTCCTAATTCAAAGATTTTTTGCTTCTCTTAGTTGGCCCAAAACCATCATTAAATTGCTATAAAAATCCGCCATGTTTACCTTAATGGTTTCACAACCCCAAGGTCTGGGATGAAAATGTATTTCGGGGCGTCTTTGTTCCAAATAAAGTCCATCGGAACTGTAGATTCCCTTCTGATTGAGACGATTTAATGCTAATCGATCGGGTCTGAATGCGGATTCAGGAATCTTTCCACCTTGTTGTGGAAGTAAATGTTCCCTGAATAGCTGTCGCTTTTGCTGAAATTAGTTTATTAATTATTTCCACGGGTCACGTTGTTACGAATCACGTGAATTATGAATTAATGAGAACGAGAAGAACAGAATGGATTTCTTTGGTGAAAGGTTGAGGTAGGTTTGACGGGTGACGGGAGGTACAGATGGTCGCCGCGTTGTTTTCGTGTATGAACTTATTAAGAAGCGATTAGAATTGTTTTTGGGCATGAGATAGCGTTGTTATATAAATGTACAGGCTTTGCTTAGAACATCAGATACGCCCTGATTGCTTTATATTACATTTTACGGTCTGTATTAACTTCAAAAATAATGCTGATGACTGTCACATGCTTTGGGATTTTTATTTCCGCATCTTTAGATTAACACAGCTTTTTTTAAGGTTTTGCAAACTATCGTGATATCGCAACAAAAACTTTAAAAAGATTAAGTTAACATTATATTAATTCTTGAATTTCGCAAGTGTATTTGGTTCGGCTTCGAATGTTTAAAAAAATGTCATCGACGTGAGAAAGTTAAATTATTGGTTTTGTTTCTGTCTGTAGGCACAATAGTGAAATTTTCAAATTAAGAATGCTTAAAAGTGACAAGAAACATGAATCCACTCCTTCAACTCTAACAATACGCACATTAATTGTTTAAGGAAATACATAACAATAAATGACCTAAGGTAACCTTTGCCTCGGTTTCTAGCTATTACCTAATTTTCCTATCGATAAACAAACACATATATGACATGTCAACCCACATATAAGTTAAAGAAAAGCTTTGATTTAACATGTGTACTTCAATACAACTGTTTTAAATAACAAAATAAGTACACCAACTTATTCAATTCCATACACGCATTCTTTTGTGATACCATCACGCGTTACCACATTTGCTAAGACATCCTTTTTTGATTATAACCTTTCACGTTACACTTGCTGTTAATTTTATAGTTATAAAAAGACGTAAAGGAATGTTATTTATTTAATATCGATTAACACGTATATCAATTTCCACACGAGTAGGATGGAAACAGAACAGATTTGAAGTTTAAAGGACTAATCAAGAAGTTTAATGCATCGGAATATTCGATTTTATAAATTAATTCTCATGCCTTGTAAAACAACGTGACAGTGAAGAAATAACTTTACCCAATAAAATAAATCTAAACGTCTGTTTTACAACCAATTGTTAGTTGCAACTAAATTTAGTGCGAATTACTTTGGATTTGCAATTGAATGTGCGATTATCCTAGAATTCTCATGTTTCGGTTTAATAAAGTATCGTGCTGTAATCACAAAATAATTCACAATAATTATCTTCGGATCTAACCTACAAATTTAGGAGCATTTTTAAATTCTTTGGTTAAGTATAAGCGTAAAATTTGAATAAAAAATCGCTGCAATATTTGTTGTTATTCACACATTTTAGTGTTGTGTTGAAATGAGAACATAAAAACCAAAATAGTACAGTTGCAAATTAAATACAATTTTTATTGTTCCTGCAATCGCTGCAGATCTTCTTAAAAATAATGAAATCATTACGTTCAAAAACATATTATTAAATTAGCAATATAATTCCAGTTATTTGTATTCCAAAGGCTCTTCACATAATTTGGCTTTTAATATTAATTTTCTAAATTAAAATTCAGGTTGCTGCAACGTAATTTGTAAAAATTTAATATCTCCAAGAAAACCTTTACTTTGAGATGCAAAGATTACCACATATTTAATGATTTCTTTAATAATAGTATTTCATTGCCTATTCTGAAAAGCAAAACATTCTGATTTAATTATTCTTTTACCAATTGATTTGTTAGGCATTACAAACAAATATCACAAAAATTCGAATGTAAAAGCATTTAAATGGCGCATTCAATGTTTTTAAAATCACTTTTTAAATAGCCAGATGGAGATTCAAAAGTAAATAAATAAATAATAAGCACTGCCAATTAATGCTTTTATAATTCGGCTCCGGGAAATTAAGCCAATTTTGTAAGTTCCTACAATTAGTAATACTTCCTTAATTTGTGTTTTGAATAACACAAATTGGCAGTCGCTGCAACAATTCTTTAATCACTTATTATGAGATCTACAATAATTTAATCTCGGCTTTACCTTGAAAATTTTGTTGTAAGATTTCATCAGCACATAATTGGGTAATCATCGTTATTAAATAAAATAATTGAAAAAATAGAAAGATTTTCATTATTTCCAATATAAGAAAACGATAATTAATTCCGTTTTTTTAATTAATAAAAGTGGCACGAACTTAACAAAGAAATGGTTACCTGTTTGTTGCTGAAAAGCAATTTAAATAGTAGAACTTATAAGCCGTAAGTGGACTAGACTAAAACCATATTTTCATTACACAATAAACGTGACCATATACTGTTATCCTTTCTATTTTAAGATAGTAAAAGTGAACGTTTGCAGAAATTGGTTCTTTAATATCAATAACAGATCACAACAAGAGCACTTCCTAATTAGCTGGAGAGTCTCGTTTTATTGACGGCTTTTTAATTTTATTCGAAGGTTAAGAACTATTACGAAAATGACAGTAAAATCACAGACATCTTAAAGAGAATGTCCGAGGCAATAGAAACAAATCACTTTGACCTAAAATGCTAGAAGGAACGAAATTTTAATAAAATACCCCACGGAAATGCAGGTGAATGAATTCTCACACCATACATTACAGCAGATTCTACAATAATATTTGAATGCACAAAAGATTATCTTATTAGCATTTAATCGTAACAGAAGTGAATCTAAATCATGTGAATAGAACTTTCGGTCTCTATACTCATTTACAATTCTGATGCCAAATTTACACTGAGTAACTTGACCACAATTTGCACATGGATGATCGCCGCTCTTTAACCTCTACGAGAAACGAAAGTAAAGCACCGAAACGTCCTACAAAACAGAGCAACTTCCGGAAACTTTCAGACTTTATGTAAATATCAATGATTCAAAAGGCAAATCACGTGCATAATTTCATAACATATGTAATTTTGAATTTAGTACCATCAAAACACTATCACTTCCTATCTACATAATATTCAGGGCAACAACTATTTTAAATAAAATATTTAAATTAATGTAAAGTAAACAAAAATAATAAATAACGGATGCTTCAGCGGAATTTAATCATTAAAATTGTGCAGGTCAAGAAATCGTTGATTCAGTCGTTGGAAGTGGTTCGGAGAATATCTGTCAAAAACTGAATAGCAGTTTTCGCTCATTTTTTTACTTTTGTTATTAAATTATTAAATCAAATCCAGACAAGCACACAAAGCATCTGTGTATAAATTACAAATTAATCAACTCGGTTTTGCATACGGTTTCCAAGCCGAAATTTTTATAATTAAATTTAAAAACATATTGCAAATGTAATTATTAATAAACAACGCAAAACGCAATTTTGTAATAAATACGAAAAAATTAAAACTGTGAATCAAAAATGTGGTCAAATTATCTTGATACAAAGATTTTTAAAAACTAAAAGGCTTGCTGATTATTAGTAAAGTGATTTAGAAATAATTCCAAAAATTACGTCAATTCCAAAGGGCACTAAAAAACGTAAAAAATTAAGCAATTAACAGCGTCTTATATTAGCAGATTTTAATATTGATAAATTTGAATAAAATGTGACGATAAACATAATTCAAAATATGAAAGTTGTTTCATAATATGATGAATAATTGTCTAATAATGGGCGAGCTTTAAATGAAAAACGAAAGGGAAAGGAATTTCTTAGCCGTTTTTGAGTAAGTAAAATTATTTCTCAGGAGGATAATTAATAATTATCATTAAGAAAGAAATGGGAGAAAACAACATTTTCTAATTCAGTTAAGGCAGAACATAAACGAACAGAAACCAAGATTTCCTTAGTTGTTAACTAAACACTTTGAAAAACATTTTGAATAATTTAACCTAACTTGAGAATTTTTACCAAATATTAGGTAATTTGATCAAAATTTAATACAATTCATAATTTATACGAATACAGGCATAATTTGTAAAGTTTAGCATAAAACAAGATCCGGTCAAGGGTACGTTACATGACAATGAACAGTTCGCGTGTTTGAATGTGTTTGATGATGCAAACTGGAGCTACAATTAAATGAATTATTAGAAAACGCGAAAGCAATCAAAACGATAGGTTACTTACGTAAAACAGTAACCAATTCTTCTCTTAACCCAATAAATGCATACTTTTACATACAGCATTTAACGAAGAACTCAATTAACTGCAAACACTTAAACCGCCAAACATCGTTACATTAACCAAATACGAATTCATACATAACCCATTTGTTTATTCTGCGAATGTATGTAGGAATCAATTGCAATTAAAATTCATAGATTTCACTTTAAAATAAACACAGGGCTGCTCTTCAACTCTTCAATGAATAGCACTGTTACTTCCTCATTTACATTTACCTATAATACTTGGTCTATCATTGCGTGATAATTATGATAAATACATATTTTCACATAGTTTAGAAACATCAAGCTTTAACAACTTATTTAAAAATATAGAATAATTTTTTTTACTTCAAAAATTGCGGCCTTCAAAACATTAATTCTACGAAATAACTGAATAAAGCTAAACTGCCAGTTGCATTTTTCCAACCAAAAGAATGGCTGCTTTAAAGAATATTTTCATGTGATACAATATATTCTTTTTATTAAGTACAAACCTCGTAACTTTCTGATTATATAAAGCTTGTCAGAATCTTTGAATCAACGAAGAATACTATCCCTGATACTGATTAGTTATTAATGTAATAAATTAATAATAATAAAATAAATATAATAAATTAAAAATAAACTAAAATGTGCTACCCAGAATTAGCTTTAATAAAAAAATTATTTCGGTCGACATCGAATTTTGGCGTTTCTTGGTTAACGATACATTAAAGTCTTCAGGTATTTTCTTAATATTTAATGTTATGATTTTTATTTCATAGAATTTTGTTATTAGGTTCAAATCTCGCAATTTGTTTGATTATAAACTTGGCAAACGTCCATATCAACAAACAATACTGATTGGTTACTAATATAAATTAATAATGAAATACAAAACTACCCAGAGTTAGACCTTTTAAAAAATAACACCAAATTTTTGGGTTTCTTGCTTGCGCGCACGATTTTTAGAACCTGGTTTTTTATTTGATAGAATTTCTTTTTTGATAGATTCTTCTCATAAACTTCAACTCAACAAACAATATTATCCTTGATTAATTATTACCTAATATAAATTAAAAATAAAATAAAATGCACAACCGAGAAATTAGCCTTATTGAAAAACAATTTTAGTCGACATAGAATTTTGGCATTTCTTGCTTAACTGCACTTTAAAGTCTCCCCGATAATTCCCTAATTCATAAGAACCTGATTTTTGATTGCTAGAATTTATTTTTATTTTAGATTCAAAACTCGTAATTTTTATTCATGAAAGCTTAGCCAAATCTTCAAATAAACAAAAAATATTAACCCTAATTAGTTATTAATATATTTTTAAAAAATACAAAATGTAGAGCCTAGAATAGACTCTTTGAAAAGCAATTTCAGTTAACGAATTTTGAGGTTCCTTGCTTAGTCGCACGTTGAAGTCTTTTTTTTTTGACATTATGAATAGGACAATCGACTGATGTTGGTACATTAAGAAATGTCGTTTTATATCCTATAACTTATTAAAAAGACACGTTTACTTTCCAAAATTACCCTTAAGAAAATTTTAATTAACAACTAATTTTTGGGGTTTCTTGATTGGTCGCACGTTAAGTCTCCGACATATTTCTTTTTGTTTTTTGACGTTGTGAACAGGACAATCGGCTGATGTTCGTTCATAAAATGTTTTGCGTTACAAATACTATTTTATGTCTTATAACTTCCGAAAAGAACACCGTAACTGTCCAGAATTACCCTTAAAAAAGAATTTAAATTAACGAAGTTAAAGCCTCCGCAGTATTTATTTATTTTTTAAAAAATCGACTGATGTTGGTACATAAACATTTTGAGTTAAAGAATGTCGTTTCATGTCTTAGAACTTAGATAAAAGCACAGCCACTTTCCAAAATTACCTTTAAAAAATTTAATTAACTAAATTCGGGGTTTCTTGCTTGACCGCCCGTTGAAGTCTCCGCGGTATTTCTTTATTTTTTCAATGTTATGAACAGGAAAATCGACTAATAATAGTGCATAAAATACAATGTGTTAGAAATACCATTTTATGTCTCATAATTTACAAAACAAAAAAACTATTTTAGGGTTTCTTGCCTACCACACAGTAAAGTTTCCAAGGTATTTCCTTATTTTTCTGATGTAAGGAAAATGTGAATTTGATATAGATACACAGATTAAAATTTATTTAAAAATACCAAATGATTTTCGTTAGATTTGTCCTTTTTATTAGGTTCAAATCTAATATTTTTTATTATGAAAACTTAACAAAACCTTCGAATTCTTAAACAAATAACCTTGTCCGCGATTATTTATAAATACAAATTGACGTAAAATTTAAATAAAATTAATATTAACTGAACGTAGGTAACAAATTCATTTGTGAAAACAATAGTGTTGTCCTGCATTTAGAAAACTGAGCTAAAACCAAGAAAAGCGGCCTTTGGTAAATTGCTTTAAATTACTTAGTAGCTGAACATGTTTTACATGCGTTATGCTTAGTTTATGCAGCAGTAACAATTGAATTATTCAGGAGCACCTTCGCAAGAATGAGAATTGTCCTAATTTCAAATAATTTGTTTCAAATTAATAACACTAATCAACAGCAACAATTGGTCAAGGTGAATAATACTATTTAGTGGCAATGGAGTGTAATTAAAACAATAAATATCCGTAATTTACCAATTATAACAATTATTATAAAAGTAAACAATTACACCAAACACTTTCAGAATGTCAGAAAGCACAATAACAAAAGCTTTTGTTAGAATTTATTTTTGCTATCTCGTGTTAATTGAGATTTTTCAATGAAAAAAGGAATAACCAGGGATATCTTTGATGAGGGTTTAATATCAGGATTGAATGATAATCGCAGGTGCAAAAAAAAATGTTTCTTTACATTTTACCTTTCCTGAAGTAGTAAGTCCTGTGGCAACTGTAGACGCCAAAAGGACACTGGTAGCAAAAATTAGAAGCATTACGTATCTAATTTTCGACCAATCTGTGGTAGCTGAAATAGCCATTCTCTAAAATACCTATTAAAACTAAAAACACTACACTTCACCTTTTTATTAATAAAAATAAATTAGCACGTACAAAAACGCCCACACAACTAGCTTTAGTGACATTTAATTGTGTAACAGCAACTTTTTACTTTAGTATATACTATCGCTTCTGCATACAGCAAGAGAAGACACAACACGCTGTATTAACCGCAGAAGATGAGCACGACGACTACAGTTTACAGTCACATTGTTATAGCCTTTGGTGCTGTACCACCAACATCTTAACTTACAGTAGGATAACCGCAGTTCTCAAACGTTTCACTTATTGAACAGATTAATTTCCTAGAAACACTTATTATACATATTTCGTTTATAACTAATAGGCTTTATTACCTTATAATAAACTTTAGAAATATTAGAAATCCTGTGATTTGAAACTTGAAGTAATGAAAGTTTTGCATTGATTATCAAAATTTGTTCTGTGACTTCTAAATTACAAGAATTATTAATCATTAATAAACCATGTTAATGAAAAGAAAATGACAATGCCAGGTCGACGATTTTATTAATACAAAAATAGCACGTGTAAAGTAAAATCACATCAACAACCGCGAGTTAAAAGCGTAACATTTTGAACATAAACGCTTCATCTAGGTGTTAAGATTAAAACTATTTAGGTTTATGGTAATTGCATGCTTTGAAGCATGTAAAACTACTGGTTCATAATACTATTACAAGGATTACATTTCATAACTCGAATTCGAGTTAATAAATGTTTGAATTTGCTAATATACATAAACAACTAAATACTTCGCTATTAAATTTACTAAATTATGAACCAGAAAGATTGCTATATTTAGCTTCAATTTACAGATAAATTGTGTCAGTTTAAATTTATTTGAGTACTTTGATAAAAAAAACCTTTCGAAATTTTTCAAAATTAGTTTTCCTTTAAAAACAATGCCTGGTTTTACAATTAAATATACATTAGAATACAAATTCAGTATAAGTCTTACAGCCCCTACACTAAAAAGAATGTTCATTCTGAATTTCCTGAAAATAAAGTATTTAAAATAGCAACAATTATGTCACACAGTAGCTAACGTAATTTAAGTTCGCTTAAAAAAATTGGCATAATTTTAAGTACTACATTCTGGCGAAAAATTACGAAAGGTAAAGTTTTGTAGTTGCATAATTTTTGCGTACTATATAGTGTAACACATTCAGTTATACATAACTCCATTAGCAAAAAAGTTACGCTACTTTTCTTATATTTTGTGCGTCCCTATAAATAATTTTGTTGCGAAAGCCATCAACACGTCAAGAGTAACTAAAACTCAAAATTTTACTTTTAGCTAGCTGAAAAACAAAAGTA
The DNA here is from genome assembly GCA_963082815.1 of Melanotus villosus. NCBI lineage: Eukaryota > Metazoa > Arthropoda > Insecta > Coleoptera > Elateridae > Melanotus > Melanotus villosus. The sequence goes on along the minus strand of OY720427.1, from coordinate 35,549,465 downwards.
TTTAGCATACACAGGGGCTAAGACAACTAAAATTTTGTTGAAAAATTCAGTTGAGTTTCCACCTTTCTTACGTCAAACTTAAATTCACTTTTCCGCTAATGACTTTATACCAAAAACTGGTTTTGTGTATTTATTTTTTATATCACGAAACAAGCCAGTTTACTTTGAATACGCCTATAAAAGGCACTACCAACTAAACATACGTACATGGAATTTTGCAACTTTTATTGCAATTAACTTCATTGAGGATTGCAAGAATGTGTTTGTAATTTGTTTGAGCTGTCGCAGTAAATTTCAAGGCATCTGCAAATTAGTTTTTACAGATAAATTTTTTAAATAAAGTTTACAATTACCACATGAAATGGTTTAGGTTTAAAATTAATAATCTTATCACGCTTAACAAGTGTCTTTAATTTGTATTTATAGTTTAGCCAGACGATCAGAATGTTACCCAACGGATAGTTCAGAGTCTTACACAAGCATCTATAAAATAAAATTGGACATAAATTTTAAGAAAATAAAAGTAAGAGAATCTGCATGCGTCGTAGAAATGCAAATATTGTGGTTTGTAGACTGACCGCATGTTGAAGTCTCCGCCGTATTTCCTTATTTTTTGACATTGTGAAAAATACGATCGACAATGTGTTACAATATGTCACTTTAGGTCTAGTATTTAATGCTAAATCACCCTTAATACTCAGAATTACCATTATAGAACAACTCAAAGTAAAACTTAATTTTAGAGCACCTTGAAGTCTCCGCAAGTTTTCCTGGCGTTGTGTGTGTATACAAAATACGTTATATTAAAGATTGTATTTTTATTATTCTTTTCTGATAAATATCCCGAATTATCCTTAAAAAAATTAAGTAATTTTAAGGATTATTGACCGCACGTTGAATGAAGTCTCCCCAGTACCTTCCTATTTTCTGACTGTATGAAAAGCTAAACACGTGATTATGAATGTATGCAATAAAATTACATACATTGCAATACATTAGAAATTGTCATTCTATATCCGATAACTCATACTAAATCACAGTTGTGTCTCAGAAATACAATTAAGAAGGTACTCAAATTAACATCTAATTTTAGGGATTCTTACACAAGCATTACACAAAAGACAATCGGATGTATTACGTTAAAAACAAATCATAATTATTACACTTACTTTACAGGAAGATAGAATTGAGGGCACTATATTTACGTTAAGTTCAGCAAATCATTCACAAACTTAGCCTCTCAATCCCAAACACACAGATAGGAAAAGACAAATACTAAATTAACATTTCAATGAGCACCACTTAAAATTCACACACATGCAACATAATACAAAATAATATCTTAACTTGACTTAATACTTGAAACTACAAATGATAACTTTAAAGGTAAACTGGTACTGAAACTTGAATTACAAACTGAACACTAAAGTCTTTACTCAAAATACAGGTTACAAACAAAACACAAAGATAAATACAAAAGGCGGTACTTATTAACTTTAAAACTCAAAGAACAACACTGAAAAAGCCTGCCAGCAAGAGGCAGTCGTCGGAAATAAAACTAACCTTGAACACAACGGCAAAAGCAGATGCAGAGAAAAGATGGTAGAATTACCTGACAAGATGTTGGTCAGGGAGTGATGTGACGGACGTGAAACTGAAAGAGCTAAGATGTTCTTTCTCCCAAGACGAGTGTAGAACGACGAAGAATAATCCAAAAGCTATGCGTTTACTGAATCCCTCAGATGAGGAAATTGCATGGGAACTTTACTCCACTATCACAAAACTTCCACACAAAACTATATCTCTCCTGAGTATCTGGCACTCTTTTTATGAATCCGACCAAGTCGTTAATTGCAATCCTCCCCGAGGATTACCGGTAATAGAGGCCTTCCGGTTTATTTAAGGACCCAAGCGGTAAACGATAAACTCGCATCACGTCTTAAAAGACGTCCGATATGGTTGACTAACTGTCACGCACTAAAGAAGTGGGGTGTATAGAAGAATCGAAAGGACGCCACAGAACAGCTGACGCGGCCTAACGTACAGGGGGTTCCCCCGCACCGTATCACGAGATGGAAGCAAGATGAGATCATGCCTTGATGAAATAGGTCACCTTGGGATTTGAACAAAGGAACCTTTTTCAAAAACGAAACATATTGAAATTACTTGAAGAATTCGTAGAACTGCAAGGGAAGGACGTGCCAAATTAGGCTTAACCTTTCGTGTCCTTAAGACTAAACGAATTTAACTGTAGCAGAAATAAAATAATTGACACGGAATCAAACTTAAAGGACAGAGCGATACTGAAGAATCTTAATAATAATTTAAAATGACTCAAAAATTCCAAAATAACACGGAATGGGAAACTGGAATACATCACAAGGACTCCCGCGACGTGATTGGTCGAATGTTATTAGGCAACCTATGTAAGTTAACGGACCTTGGAATTACCCTTAAAAAAATTAACGCCTTAGTTTAGGGTTTGTTGTTTGGCCGCACGTTGACGTCTCCGGGATTTTTCCTTACCATTTAACGTTGTGAAAAGCAAAAGGGGTTAATGTTTGCATATAAAGTACATTACGATAAAGAATTACATTTTATGTCTTATAACTTATACAGTGAAAGCTAAAATGATTTGTTTATTTTTAATAGACAATAACACAATAATTACTTTAAATACATAAATAGCTATAATGGAATCTTACACAGTAAGAATGGTAGTTTTACTTTTTGAATATTGTATCCGTTAAATGTCCTCCTCCCTTCTCCACACACTCTTCTACGCAGAATGGCTTGTCTTACCCGTTCTTCATTAACAGCATTGCATACAGATTGCGGTCTCCCGGTTGATTTACTTTTGTCAACTGATCCATGATTTTTCCACTTCCGTATCCAGTACGAAATGCAACTTCTGGCAGGAGCATCCCGAACATTAAATTAATGTAGACGAAATAAACGCCGGGTTTGGATAATAGAATTACATTTAATAAAGTTTTAAATACAAAATATACGTTGTTGTTTATTCCAACGCTCCATTTTCACAAATGTCAAAATATTTCTATTATTATCAATAGATTTGCGATAGGTAAAATATATATTTAGTTGTTGCTAATTAAAAATGAACAAATCACTTTGGCTTTCACTGTAGAATAAAATCACAATTATGTTAGAATTACCGTCAAAAATTAACTCCAATTAACACCTAATTTAAGGGTTGTTGCTTGACCGCACGTTTAAATCTCTTAGGGTTATTTTTCGTTTGATTGCTGCAACTGCCCGAAAAGACATAAGGAATAGATGAAGAAGAAGAAGAAGAAGAAGAAGAAGAAGATAGCTGCTAAAAGAGTTAAAGTAAATTTAGGGCTACTTGCAAAATAATTCGATTTTATCCCCTTTTACGAAGGGTATGCAGTTTTGGTATTAATAAAATAAACAAAGATAATTACAAATATTCATAATATCTGTAGTTTAAGGTTAAATAATTATTTTTAAAGCCACAGTTATTGCTTAAATTTGTTATTAAATGTATCTAATTTTTTTAACATTTTCTGAGTTGAATGTGCAACAAGGAAATGCTAAACCATCTATTAGTCTGTTAACTATAAATTCTGTAAAAATATTTTCCTATAATTTAAGCATTACTATTCTAACCGCGAAAAATCTGTACGGCTTAGAACAATCCTCAAAAAGAAATCTTTTATATTACACTCCTTTCACTTTAAGTGCGTCATTAAACAAATGGGCGGATTCTAAAATACCATACAGATCGATATATTTTTACATAAGCAAATGCAGCTGCATTTTTTAATTTGCTTTGAAATTGTCAAAGGTTAGGAGGTGTGAAGTTCGTTAGTAACAAGTGAAATTTATTTTATTAACTGCATTTTGGGCGATAAAAATACTCTTAAAGTTAGTCATTATTAAAGCGTTTATAGATAATTTGTTATTCACGCAAAGTTTGTCTTGAGCGAATTAAGAATGAATAATAGTCGAGGTCGGTGGATCACCTTTATCACGGAAAAACCTAAAATGTTTATTATTTCTTTTATGCAAAATATTCAAATGAATGGTTGAATAAATTATCAAAACCGGTTAATTGTCGTCTTTTTGCATAACACAGCTACGCTATCCATTAATTAATAACGATTGCAATATTAAACAAACTATTTAAAATAAAAATAAGCTACTGGAGCAGATTTCATCTTCAGTAATTAATTACATAACGTTACGATCGCCAAACGATACAAAACGAAATAAACCAGGAGACCAGTTTATTCGTTGCAATATAACCTTTCTCTTAGTACAACTTATAAAAATAAAAATCGAAATGCCTAAGCTGAGTGCAGATGAATACTGAACGTTTTTGAGACTGTGATTTAACACTCATTTACTTTCACCACGCTGTACATCACGATGTTCTAGGCGTCAGCAACAAGAACCAATCGATCACAGAGATTCCTGTGATATAATAAATTAGCGGTTTATATAATCAAACGAAATTGTATTAAAAATTGCCAACAAGCCCGAATGACTATTCAATCTTTGTCGGTATCTATACTAACACCATTCTAATTCAATATTTTTGAGTGTAACTCTTAAACGCTTAATTTTGAATGCAACAAATCTTCTCTGGAGATCCTTTAGGTTAGATAAGGTTTTATTATTACTTGCGAAATTAAAATGCTCAAAATAGTTGTTATGGCACTAATATTTATTAGCAACAACTTGAATTTTAGTTTATTCGTAATCAATAAATCATTCCAACAGAAATAAATCAGTGCATTCAAAATAATTACCGCAATAATTTAAATAAAGTAGCCGGAGAGACATTATGAGCCAATAAAAGAAAGTAAAGCCATAACTCAATTTAAACAAAGCCAGGCGAGTTTTTTATTTCCACGTAACGCGCTGAGAAACTTGTAGCAAATTCTTTTTCATTTTCTATTTTACAAGAGTAATAAATTTCTTATTCATAAGCCAATAAAATAATTTGCAAATAAAAATTGTTTAAGTTATGGTCACTAATTGAGATATTTAACAAAAGATGTACAAATAAGCTAAAAATTTATTGTTAATTTAGGAAAGTATTATGTGGGCTCATTGGGCACAATTTTTTATAAATTGACGTGTAATGATATTTCAATTATAACTAAAAATTCTTGTTTTTTTAAATATTCAGATTATGGAAAAGACTAGACATTAACTTTGAAAAACAGTAAGGTAATTTTATCTAATTTAAACACTTACGATTTCAGACTAAATTGGAATAATTTTCGTGTTTAAACTAAAAATTTATTAATTTAAGAAATTATTATGAGAACCAATTCAGGTTTTTTTTAATATTCAAATTACGAAAAATGCTCGACATTAACTTTGAAAAAGTCCAAGGTAATTTTATTTATCTAACCTAAACATTTAGAGTTTGGCTTATGGTTTCAGACTTCTACATGTTTTAATTTTTATTTTGTTAATTTAAATGTAATTAAAGTAACAAATCATTTAGGATCGATTGTTTATCCACGCATGTGAAAATGTAAATCCGAGGCCGATTATTAAAATTACTTACAAATTTAATATTTTAAAGAATTTTTACGAGGGCGTTAAAAGGCCTTGCTGATTTTATAACTGAAATTTTTAAGCAGATTATCTGCAACTAAAACATCGAACTGCATAGCAGGTTTAATAAATTAAAAACTAAGAAGACATTAAATTATTTATTACTATAAACCAATTTTCACCAATACTAAAACCAAAACCCAAACTAATTCACTTATGATTAGCATTCTAAAATTGAAATTCTCTCAAATAACTTCAAAAGTAATCACTTAAAACCTTATTTTGTCCCCAGAAATTCTAATCTTTTCTTATTTAAGTTGCGTAAAAACCGCGTGATGTGTTTTACTGTTTAAATGTGAAGGTCTAGCCTTAACAATCATGTGATGATAATCGTATTTTGAATCAAATTTTTGATGGAATCTGATGGGTTATTATCAGATATTGCCTCAGTTAAATTCCTGAATCGTGCGAAAGCGTTTCTAAAATAAAGTTGTACTTTCACTATAATACTAGTCCCAATAAAGTAATTTTTACAAATTTGGGATAATAATTTGCACTATGATAATAAATTACTATGAAATGATAGAACGTGTCATGCAGAATCCATTATATATACGACTATATAGGGAAAACGTTTTTTCTTACAAATAATACCTGCCATTTATTGATATAAATTTATTACTGTGTATGGCATAGTTAAAAGGTAAAATTAATGAATTAAAAACCCCCAAAACATCAAACAAAATTAGCGACTAATTTTTAACAGCAAAAATTCGTATTTCATTCAAGAATTAAAAACGCGCTCTTTTTATATCTTAGAAATTAAACAAAAGGCCTCAACTTCAATTGAAAAAGGTCCAACATTTTGTATTCCTCTTTTAACAAATTTTTCTTACAGAATTCTTAGTTTAGTTATTTTCAGTCTAATTACCTATTTGAAAGCTTTAACGTACAGTTGAATGTGAATAAGTAAACCAAACTATTCAATCAAACTTCAAAGACATAAATGTAAGTATACAAACAAAAAGCCAACTCACCTCTCGCGTATTTAGCTGTAATAAAGATATATATAAATTTATTATTGTGTATGACATAGCTAAGAGGTAAAATTAAGTGATTTAAAACACCAAAAATATCAGAAAACTGTACTGACTAGAAATTTGTAATAGCAAGAATTCGTATGTCATTCAAAAGGCTAAAGAATTTCCAAGTTATGGAGACTTTGGCCCTCCAGCTGGCAGCGCTAGTCTTTGTGTTTCTAATTAATACTTCAAAAACCGAAAGATGGTGTTACTGTGCAACTAAATATTTTGTTATAACAAAGAGTATAAATATATTCTTTGGTTATAAGTCGGCTCGTTTCAATGATAAACGTCATTAGTTCGTTTGCATCTGTTTATGACATTATGAGATACAACCATCATAAATAGTTGGTCCGAGGCCGAACTCGATAAATTTTACAGCTATACCATTATACCTACCGCAAAACAAAAGTTTATCGACTGCATTCTCAATGATAGAAAATGCCGCATATTAGAAACGCACATAAAATTAATAAAATACTGATTATATTACATTTTTGATTAATATATTTAGGTTTCTTTTGTAGAGTTGTATTTACAGATTTATACTACATATAAAAATACATGAATCCATTCGGGAAATTTGATGTATAAGGCTGCAATTGAATAATAATAAAAATTAAAATAATAATTCTATTGACCTAGCACATGGGATGGGTAATGGCCAGTCAATGAAAGATAAAACCAGCTAAGAGCTGTGAGAAACAAGATATCTAGTATTACAGAATAGATGTATAAATAAAAATATAAAAATAAAAATATACTATTTGTAGATTCTTCTAAATAATAAAAACAATTTTGAATTAGGAACTGCTTCAGTTTTCTTTAAATAGATTTACATTTGTTATAGTTTTAATGCTTATTGGCAAGTGATTAAATATCTTTAGTCCAACACGAGTAGGAGAATTATAAACGGTATTGCACTTATAGTCCAGTCAACGAACGCTCAATAGGGGGGTGTAGAATGCATGGAGGGTGTCACAATTTTTGACGTCAGGGCTTTGTTTGGAGTCGTTAGGAGGTAAACATACTAAAAGTCCCCGGACATAGGGGGTGAGCGGGGTGCAGGGGGGGCGAGAAGATCATTTTTTTTTTGTTTTTTGCTAATATCTTGGAGACGGTGCGTTTTAGCGAAATGTCATTATATACAAAAATCAAAGCTGGCAAAATTTCCCGCATTTTTGCTTTGTAAAGTTCTTTTCTATCTCCAACCATTTATGAGATATCCGCTATCAAAAATCGTTAATTTTCAAAAAAATATATATATAATGTATATACCATTTTTAAGGAAATTTAATCCTCTACAACTTCTTTTCTAGGGATTTTTCTGTAAACCAAAGAGATAAGATGCTAGAGAGAAAAGTTTAACGAAAAACGTGAGGCAAAATATTTTCTTTCGAAAATTAGCGATTTTTGACAGCAGATATCATAAACGGTTGGAGATATGTAGAAAAAAACTTAAAAAAGCAAAAATGTAGGAAATTTTGTCAGCTTTGATTTTTTATATAATAACTTTTTTGATAAGATGCACCGTGTTCAAGATATAAGCAAGAAAACAAAAACAGAGACCTCAATCCCCCCTGTACCCCGCTCACCACCGATGTCCAGGGACTTTTAGTATGTTTACCTCCTAACGACTCCAAACAAAGCCCTAAAGTCAAAAATTGTGACACCCTCCATGCATTCTACAAACCCTTTATTGACTGGACTATTAGAAAATGCTAGGTAAAAATTTCCTTTAAACCTTGTTTCGAAATTATGAATACTGGAAGTCAAAGTTAACTGATCCCGGTTTATAAAGACAAAGACACATACTTTCAAAATATAAATAGAAGCGATAGTGAGGATATTTAATAATTTAAAGTGGAATACCCACTAGGTTCTGATAATTAGCTTTTGAGTGATAAATACTGCAGCTGAATGATTGTAATAACCCCAGAAGCATAATATAGGTACCATATTTATTTTAGCCACGATTTTACATACGCGTAATATAATTGCAGCAGCAACGATTTGTTAATTACGTGTTTAATAGGCTTCGGAGTAGATAAGAAACAGAATTTAGTTTTGCAGTTATTGTCGAACAATGTTGTTCCCAACTAAAATGTTCATGAATTAATAAACCTAAAAATTTTATAGTGTACGAGCTATGAGATTAATGTTGTCTGCTCACAAAATTAGTTCATCACATTGCTTTTGCCAACCAATTGTGAAATCTTAGGTATAATGGGTCTTAGAAACGTTTAGATACAAATAATAATTGCGATTAAACCACGAAATAAGTTTATGGAGAATTGTGGTACTTTTATCTTGTCTTATCCGCGTACGTTGTAAAACATGCATTCGATGATAAAGATTCGATTTCATTGATATTCCCATTAGATTTTCAACGCCTTTTTTTAGTGGAAAATGAATATTGAAATAGGAACAAATAATTGTATTATAAAAATAGTCGAAAGCATCATTCAGAGTAGTAAAGCTGCATATGAATAATTTAGTGGCGCTTTTAAAAGCAAAAGTAGACGAATTATCAAATGATCGTTTATGCATAAAGGTAAATTATACATATGTAGTTTTAAAGTAAACTTTGTTGAATTAATTATAAAATTAATAGTAAACTTTGTTGAATTAATTATAAAATTAATAGAACAACCGGTTTATGGGTACGTAAAACCCAAAAATAAAGCAATTTATTTATGTTATTTATGGTAATAATAAAGATTAAACGTATTGTGTTATAAATTATACAGATCAGAAAAACCTAGCTTATCATTTGTCTAAACACTACCTCTTTCTTATACAATTCTCAGTTCAGGTAAACCCTTTGTAAACCATCTGTAAATATAAAACAGCAGCAAATTCAACTGTCGGCTTATTCACAGGTAAAAGGAAATTCGTAATGCATTCATTGAACTTTCTTTACGTTCTAATTTTAGACACAAAAATTTTTAAAGTTTTGTTTGGTTTACTGTCTAATCAATGTAATAAAAACCTCCAAAATACGGACACGGACAGCAAAATTAAGAAAAATGCACAAAAATATCTTACAAAACAAGTAAAATGATTTGATTTTTTTTTCTAATACATATTATTCAATGCTACTTTGTTTTTCTTTTTAAACTTTCGTTGTGCCTCAATAAAAAAATCAGGATCGACACACTTAAGCCCGTGTTTTCAATTAAGTACCTCTTACTAATTTCGATAATATACAATATTTATAAAATTGAACATGCTTCTCTGTCATTTGCTGCTTCCAGAACATTTCATCTCTTTGTATTTTTTCCACATACAAAGGCACTGATTATATTGCATTTTTGAGTAATATATTTAGGTTTCTTTTGTAGAGTGGTATTTATAGATTTATACTACATATAAAAATACAAGAATTCATTAGGAAAATTTGATTGATGCAATTGCAAATTACATATAGTTTAAAAACAAGATTTGTTGAATTACTTATAAAATTAATAGAATAACGGTTATAGTTGCACAAAACCCAAACATAAAGCAATTTATTTATATCTAATAATAAAAATTAAACGTATTACGTTATAAATTAGTCTATCATTTCTCTGAAATGCCTCTTTCTTATGAAATTTCCAGTTCAGATAAACCATCTGTTTAGTTCAGGTAACTTGGGGCTTTTTATTACCACACAAAAGGAAATTCGTAGTCCATCCTTCAACATCTAACAGCTCAACAATATGGCGGCTACTTTGATTTTATACAGGGTCTTATGAGACAAGCTTTCGACAAGATTAGCACTCAGAACATTGGATCAATCCTAATTTAGTTTAGACTATTTGATTTATGTATTAAAGAAGACCGGTCTGATATAGTTTAAAATTCAACCGTGTGCCTTATTATGTGCTTTATTTGGCAACAAAAGCTGTACTTAGAAGGCTGCTATTTGTTATTTTTTTTAAGTATCTAGAATGTGTTTTTTCGAATAAAATTGATATCAGTCTCATCAGCACATCTTCTTGAATAAATGTAAAAAAATTTATAATAAAATACCCAGTGGTTTAGGCGCTGATCTTGTCAACAGAAGACGCTGCATTTTGCCGTCAAATTCCCTAGCCTATATCTTAGAAACCAAATAAACTTCAAAGGCATAACCGCATACAAAAAAAACGCCAACAAGCTCTGGGTATTTAATTTCAATAAATGATTTCCAGTTGAAATAGCAAAGCTGCCATTTATTGATACATAAATGTATCATTGTGTATTACATAGTTAAGAGGAAAAATTAATGAATAAAAACCCCCAAAACAATTTTTTTTTAGTTTAATTATTTTCAATCTAGTTATTTGAAAGCTTTAACTTACAGTTGAATGTGAATAAATAAACCAAAGTATTCAATTAAACTTCAAGGGCATAACAGTATTCTATCGTAATTGGCCAACGCAGAAATTAAATAATTATTTATTACATAAAAAGTTAATTACTATTCTGTTCGTATAAATTTCGTATTACGCCCCAGGCCCCAGGGATAGTAAAACAAATCCAAATATTTGGGTAGTGCTATAAACACGCCAGCAATTAATTGCGCTTGGATTGCACTCTCTGCTTATTACCGGCAGCTAATAGAATTCCAACAACTTAAAGCTTGTGTCCAACAACCGTGACATCAGATTGAAGATTCTAACTACAGCGAAAGGTTCATTGATTTATATTTCAGAGCGTAACTCGTTGTATTTTTTTTTAACAAAAACTGTGAAAGAAACCACATCAGAATAAACGTTATACGAGCACTTAAATATAATGGAATACTTAAAGCACGAAATTCAGTGCGAAATTGCATTCTTATTAACGCATTTTTGGTTAATTAAGTTATTAGAATGGAAGAAAATGACAAAATTAATACTTAGAAATAATATATTAAGCCTTGATCTACAGCATTTTGGGAAGTTAAGTTCCAAAACAATAACAAACAATGAGCTTTTTAGTTTTGTTGTTAAATGCTTTGGTTCTTTTGGGATCTTTTCTCTTATCTCATCTCATTAATTGATATACAGCTGATGAATAATCATCCGTAGAAGCAGCAAAGAATTAATCTGGAGCGTATTTTGAGTTTTAGGTAGAAAAGAGTATTCAAAATTCCTTTTAGCTTTGTTATTACAGTTTTGGTTCGTTTTTCTGATCTCATCTCATCAATTTATATACAGTTAATCAATGCTCAACTATAGCTGAACAATAAACAAAAGTGGCACTCAGGAAGAAGGAATCTACAGCAGTTTTTGAAAGTAGGTGAGACGCTGATCTTTCTAACTTTGTTTCAACCACTTTAGATACTTTTTCTTATATCATCAATTGGCATACAGCTCATGCAGAATCCGTCATGGAAATCACGTAGAAGAGGTCCAAATCAGTTAAAAAAAATGATTTTTTAGCTTTGTTGTTTCTGGTTTTAGATCATTTCTCTCATCTTATCTCATCATTTGACATACAGCTAATAAATATTAAACTCCAGCTGAAAAATAATGAAGAATAGCGCCGAGGAAGGAGGAATCTACACCAGTTTTTAAATTTGGGAAGAAAAATCGAAAGTGGGCAGACGCTTTCTAACCTGGTTTCAACCACTTTAGATACTTTTTCTCTTATCATCTCATCAATTGGCTTACACCTGATGCAGAATCCGTCATGAAAGTCACGAAGAATTATTCTACAGCATTTTTAGAGTTTTCGGGAGAAGAGATCCAAATCAGTAACAAAAATGATTTTTTAGCATTGTTGTTTCTGATTTGTTTCTTTTTTCTCATCTCATCTCATCATTTGACATACGGCTGATAAATATTCAACTCCAGCTGAAAACTAATAAAGAATGGCGCCGAGGAATAGGGAAGCTACACCAGTTTTTAAATTTGGGAAATAAAATTGAAAGTAAGTGAGGCGCTGATACTTCTAACCTTATTTCAACCACTTTAGATACTTTTCTCTATATCATCTTATCAATTGGCTTACAACTGATGCAGAATCCGTCATGAAAGTCACGAAGAATTGTTCTACAGCATGTTTAGAGTTTTCGGGAGAAAAGGTCCAAATCAGTAACAAAAATGATTTTTTAGCTTCGTTGTTAGCTGGTTTAGATATATTTTCTCATCTCATCACATCATTTGACATACAGCTTATAAGTATTCAACTCCAGCTAAAAAAACAATGAAGAATAGCGCCGAGGAAGCAGGAATTTACGCCAGTTTCTAAATTTGGGAAGAAAAATCGAAGGTAGGTGAGACGCTGATCTTTCTAACATTGTTTCAGCCACTTTAGATACTTTTTCTCATATCTTCTCATCATTTGGCTTACAGCTGATGCAGAATCCGTCATGGAAGTCACGAAGAGTTATTCTACACCTTGTTTAGGGTTTTCGGGAGAAAAGATCCAAATCAGTAACTTAAATGAAGTTTTGGCTTTGTCGTTTCTGGTTTTGGATTTTTTCTCATCAGGCAGCGTTAATTATACAAAACTAATGCGTGAACAACGAGTAACCAATGAGGAAAACGCATTAATGGTTGTTGCTGCAGTGGTTGAAAATCTTCACCAGTCGACTCGAGAGATTTCTCAACAAATTTGATATGAGTCATACATCTGTACACCGTATTTTGAAGAGCAATAAATTCCACCCCTACCATATCCAAAAACACCAGAAACTTTTCCCGCGAGATTTAGAAAACTGGATGCAATTTTGTGAGTGGGTCAACAATAAAGAACCAGTTTTTCTGAATTGCGTCGTTTTTACCGATGAGGCGACTTTTAGTAACAGAGGGCTTCCTAATCGGAGAAATTTCCATCAGTACGCTACCGAAAAGCCGGAATTTCTTAGAGCAGTTGATCATCAACATCAGTGGTCAATAAACGTGTGGGGTGGAATTGTTGGAACACAAGTTGTTGGTCCACATTTTTTTGAGCACCATCTTAATGGTCAAATCTATCTGCAGTTTCTTGAACATGAATTGAACAATTTACTGCCACATATTCCTGAAAATGTTGTTCCTAGATTGTGGTACCAACATGATGGTGCACCTGCGCATTCAACGCTGAATGTCCGAAATTGTCTAGATATTAGATTTTCCGATCGCTGTATTGGACGAGGTGGTCCACAGAACTGGCCTGCTAGGTCTGCAGACCTATCTTTATTAGATTTTTTCTTGTGGGGATTTGTAAAGAATAGTGTGTACCAAACTCCTCCGACTACCAGCGCGGATATGAAAGAAAGAATTCGTGATGCTTTTCGCCATGTAACCCACGACATGCTGATTAATGTTCAACACTCCTTTACAGAACGAATTCAACTGTGCCTTCAACAAAATGGCGATGTGTTTGAACACTTATTATAAATTGCTGGGCTTTTCTTCTACTCGTATTTATGTTTTCTGGTTTTCATTATGTAGTTATTAAAATTTTGTAATAAAAATAATATGTTCTTCTGTATCGATTAACTTGTTTTTTATCATAATCTTACAATATGCAAACAAATGATGTTCTCGGAAAAATAAATTAGTTTTAAAACAGCCTTCTAAAAAATTGCAATTCACACAACACGGCCCTGTTATTCTTAAAACTGCAATCATTTAAAAAGTATCAACTTTAGGTATAGGAAACCCAATATAAAATCGAAAGGGAATTTAAATCTCTATCTGAATCATTGAAAAAATACAGAGTGTTCCATTTAAAAAAATTGAATTATGGCCAATCCAAATTTTAAGTAATTGTACCACCGTAGCAAACACCCTGTACAACGCAACTTAACTTTTAAATTTTTGGATGACAGTAGATGGTCTCGACAAACGTTTGACAAAAATTTTGTAATTAATCTGTCAAAATGTGGACGGTGCAGATTTTATTCGTTGGATCTGCATACATCATATTTTTAATAAAAAGTTGAATAGCTCTGCAACCACTGATCCTAATTGCAAAAACGAAACAGTACGGGATAGGTCATTGACAGTAGAATAAGAATATTTAAAAATATATAGGGTGTTCTATTTAAAATATTTAAGTTGCATACTGGCAGCCGAAAATGAAACTCCCTGTAGAATTGTAGATATTTCATGGTTACAAAGAAGAATCTAATAAGCAACTCTTAAGTTTAAAGTTTTTCTCTATCTAAACAACTTACGGAGCTACATAAGAATATCGCACTAGTTTTACACCCTGTACATTCTTTATATTTAACCTCAGTTGAATCTTTCTATACTTTCAAACCTCAGTACGGACCTGTTCGCATCTGCGTTACTGTGGAAAAAACCCGTCCCTTAGACCCGTCGGAGACAGGACCGTTATCAACGTAGCAGTTCGTACTCTCGCTTAGTTTAACTAATCACTTTGTTCTTACCTTCAATACACTACATCACCAAATCTCACTTGCGAATGTATTACTCGATATTTCCCAGTAATTTGGGTTTAATATCGGAGCGCGCATTAACTATTTGGGTTCTTACCGGGGCCGAATCTCCTACAGCTGATGCAGAGTCCGTCGTGGAAATCAAGAAGAATTATTCTACAGCATTTTTGTGTTTTCGGGAGAAAAGACCGACGTCAGTAGCAACAGTGATTTTTCTGCTTTGTTGTTATTGGCTTCGGTCGGTTTTTCTCAACTCATCTCATCATTGGCATACAGCTGATAAATACTCAACTCCAGCTGAAAAATAATGAAGAATTGCGCTGAGGAAGGAGGAATCTACAGTAGCTTTTGAATTTGGGAAGAAAAATGGAAAGTAGGTGAGTTGATGATATTTTTACCCTTATTTCAACCACTTTGGACACTTTTTCTCATGCCATCTCATCAATCGGCTTACAGCTGATGCAGAATCCGTCATGGAAGTCACGAAGAATTATTCTACAGCATTTTTGTGCTTTCGGGAGAAAAGACCCAAGTCAGTAACAACAATGATTTTTTTGCATTGTTGTAATTGGCTTCGGTCGGTTTTTCTCATTTCATCTCATCATTGGCAGACAGCTGATAAATAGAAGAAGAAGGAATCTACAGCAGCTTCTGAATTTAGGAAGAAAAATCGAAAGTAGGTGAGATGCTAACCTTGTTTCAACCACTTTGGACACTTTTTCTCGTATCATCATAACAATCGGTTTACAGCTGATGCACAATCAGTTATGGAAGTCACGAAGAATTATTCTACAGCAATTTTTGAGTTTCTTGGAGAAAAGATCCAAATCAGTACCAAAAAAATTGTTTTGGCTTTGTTGGTGTTGAATTCGGTCGTTTTTCTCATCTCATCATTTGACAGCTGATAAAAACTCAACTACAGCTGACAACTAATTAAAAATAGCACTGAAGAAGGGAGAGTCTACTGTCTACAGCAGTTTACAAATTTGTGAAGAAAAATCGAAAGTAGGTGAGATGCTAACCTTGTTTCAGCCACTTTGGACACTTTTTCTAATGTTATCTGATCAATTGGCTTACAGATGATGCAGAGTCCGTCGCAGAAGTCACGAAGAATTATTCTACATAATTTTTAGAGCTTTCCAGAGAGATCCAAATCAGTAACAAAACTGATCTTTAGCTTTGTTTTTCTTGGTTTATGGATCGGTTTTCTCATCTCTTCTCATTATTTGACATACAGCTGATAAATACTGAACTCCAACGGAAAAGTAATGAAGCATTGCGTTGAGGAAGAGGGAATCTACACCAGTTTTTAAATTAGGGAAGAAAAATCGAAAGTAAGCGAGACGCTGTTCTTTTGAACCTTTAGATACTTTTTCTCATATGATCTCACCAATTTGCTTGCAGCTAATGCAGAATCCGTCATGGAAGTCACGACGAATTATTCTATAGCATTTTTAATGTCTTCTGCAACAAAGATAGAAATCGAAAATAAAAATGATCTTTTAGCTGAGCTGTTTCTGGTTTCTGGATCTTTCCTCTCATCTCATCTCATCATTTGACATACAGCTGATAAATATTCAACTCCAGCTGAAAAATAATGAAGAATAACTCCAAGGAA
This sequence comes from Melanotus villosus, assembly GCA_963082815.1. Taxonomy (NCBI): domain Eukaryota; kingdom Metazoa; phylum Arthropoda; class Insecta; order Coleoptera; family Elateridae; genus Melanotus; species Melanotus villosus. The sequence continues at coordinate 35,532,865 of OY720427.1, read as the reverse complement.
GAAAAAATCTACACGAATTTTTGAATCTGTAACGAAAGATCCAAGTAGGTAAGACGCGGACGTTTTTAACCTTGTTTCAGCCACTTTAGGTACTTTATCTCATGTCATCTCATGAATTGGCTTACAACTGAACGGTGGTTTGTGATGCACCAACAACTCTAGAATGGGTACGGACGCTAATACTTGACTCTTCAATTTCCAGATCAAGAATCTCCTCTTCTAAGTTATTATCTCTAGCAGTTATTGGTCAACCTCTATCCCAATTTTGAACAGGAAGGATATTTCCAGTTTTTGGAAGTCTGTGATTTCCAGCTCGAATTTCTACGTGTCTTGGATGTCTTGTATTAGGAAAACGCTGAGTGTAAACGCTAGCAGCCTCATTGCAGGTACCTTCACATTCCTTAATGATCCAAATCATACCAACGTACTCGTTTATAGCATATGCCATAATGATGGCCAAGAAAACCAAAATACGAACAAATCAAAACACGAACTAAAGGCAAATTTAATACCAAAATCGCAAATGTCAGTTCAAAATTGACTTACTTGACACACCTTTCAAAACGCAAACAACAGCATTTCGAATTTTATTATCACAGTACCATGCACCTGCATTGCTGTCAAATTGTATTTTTACCAAAGGTATGATTTTTAACAGTACTTCCAAAAGAAGAACTATATTGCTAATTCAATAATAATTAGCGTTTTTAAATTAATTTCAATTTCAAATACATGTTTTACTTAATTTCTTATAATCGTTTGGCTGAACTACAATAAATTTCAGTACTAAAGATATGAACTTTAACACCCTCGTACAAGAAAACTAAGCTGCGGAGAAAATTTGTTCTACCAATTTTGCCTTAAGAATTCACAAAAGAAAACGTTTACCTGAAGCTTTTAATGCATTTTAGGAACACCCTGCATATTTTGGTCTTTTATATTTCTTAAAGTGCTCTGCCTTTTCATGACCTCCAGTTTTTGTTTAAAGCTTTCTAATTCTACTGTGTAGACTTTTTCTTTTATTTCTTCTAATGTTGCAGCCATCATCTCTACCTGTAAAGTATTTCTAACGAACATTTCTCTCTCGCCTCTGGCTTCTTCTTCATTCTTATTTTCAATTTCCAGTCCTTTTATAACTATATTATTCCGTCTCTTTTCCCTTTCTATTTGTTCCATCTTTCTTCTAGGTATTCGTACGTTTTCATTTTATCTTTAAGTTCTTCCATTTCTGGCTTTAAAGTTCTGTTCTCCCCGCGTAATGTAGGTCTTCCATTTATATTATGTATTCCTTATATTTAACCAAAGTTGAATCTTTCTATACTTTCAAACCTCAGTACGGACCTGTTCGTACCTGCGTCACTGTGGAAAAACCCCGTCCATTAGAACCGTCGGAGACAGGACCATTAGCAGCGTAGCAGTTCGTACTCTCGCTTCGTTTGACTTTATTCTGACCTTAAAGTTTATATTACTACCTTACACTACTTCACCAAGTCTCACTTGCGAACGTATTACTCGACATTTCCCAGCATTTTTGTGTTTTCGGGAGAAAAGACCCAAGTCAGTAGCAACAGTGATTTTTTTGCTTTGTTGTTATTGGCTTCGGTCGGTTTTTCTCATCTCATCTCATCATTGGCATACAGCTGCTAAATACTCAACTCCAGCTGAAAAATAATGCACAATAGCACTGAGGAAGAGGGAGTCTACTGTCTACAGCAGTTTATGAATTTTTGGAAGAACACTCGAAAGTAGGTGAGATGCTAACCTTGTTTAACCCAGTTTGGACTTTTTCTCATGTAATCAGATCAATTGGCTTACAGGTGATGAAGAATCCGTCATGGGAGTCACGAAGAATTATTCTACAGTAATTTTAGCTTTTTTGAGAGAAAAGATCCCAATCAGTAGCAAAAAAGACCTTTTAATTCTTTTTTTTTGCGCTGTATTGGGTCTTTTTTCTCATCTCATCTCATCATTTGACATACAGCTAATAAAAACCCTACTACAGTTGACACATAATGAACAATTCCACTGAGGATGAGGGAGTCTACTGTCTACAGCAGTTTATGAATTTGGGAAGAAAAATGGAAAGTAGGTGAGATGCTAACCTTGTTCCATCAACTTTGGGCACTTTTTCTCATGTAATCTGATCAATTGGCTTACAGGTGATAAAGAATCCGTCATGGGAGTCACGAAGAATTATTCTACAGCAATTTTAGGGTTTTTGGGAGAAAAGATCCAAATCAATAGCAAACCTGATTCTTTAATTCTTTTTTGATGCTATATTGCGTCGTTTTTGCATCTCATCTCATCATTCGACATACAGCTGGTAAAAACTGAACTCCAGCTGAAAAATAATGAACAATCGCACTGAGGAAGAGGGAGTCTACTGTCTACACAGTTTATGAATTTTGGAAGAGAAATCAAAAGTAGTTGAAATTCTAACGTTGTTTCATCCACTTTGGACACTTTTCATCATGTAATATGATCAATAGGCTTACAGGTGATGCAGAATCCGTCATGGGCGTCACGACGAATTATTCTGCAGCAATTTTAGGGTTTTTGGGAGAAAAGATCCAAATCAATAGCAAAATAGATTTTTTAATTCTTTGCTGATGATGTATTGGGCCCTTTTTCTCATCTTATCTCATCATATTCGACATACAGCTGATAAAAACTCAAATACAGCTGAAAAATGATGAACAATAGCACTGAGGAAGAGGGAGTCTACTGTCTTCAGCAGTTTATGAATTTGGGAACATCAATCGAAAGTAGGTATGATGCTAACCTTGTTTCAACCATTGCGGACACTTTTTCTCATGTAATCTGATCAATTGGGCTGCAGGTGATGCAGAATCCGTCATGGGAGTCACGAATAATTATTCTACAGCAATTTTAAGGTTTTTGGGAGAAAAGATCCAAATAAATAGCAAAAAATATTTTTCAATTCTTTGTTGGTGATGCATTGGGTCATTTTTCTCATCTCATCTCATCATACGACATACAGCTGGTAAAACTGAACTACATCTGAAAAATGATGAACAATAGCATTGAGGAAGAGGGAGTCTACTGTCTACGCAGCTTATGAATTTTGGAAGAAAAATCGAAAGTAGGTGAGATACTAACCTTGTTTCGACCACTTTTGACACTTTTTCTCATGTCAGCTGATCAATTGGCTTACAGATTATGCAGAATCCGTCGCGGAAGCCACGAAGAATTACTCTAAGATCCAAATCAGTAACAAAACTGATCTTTAGCTTTGTTTTTCTTGGTTTATTGATCTTGTTTCTCATCTCATCTCTTCATTTGATATGCAGCTGATAAATATTCAACTCCAGCTGAAAAATAATGAAGAATAGCTTAGAGGAAGAAGGAATCTACACCAATTTTTAAATTTGTAAAGAAAAACCCAAGTAGGTAAGACGCTGATCTTTTTAACCTTGTTTCAGCCACTTTAGATACCTTTTGTCATGTCATCGCATCAATTGGCTTACAATTGAACGGTGGTTTTTATGCACCAACAACTCTAGAATGGGTACGGACGCTAATACTTGGCTCTTCAGTTAAAAGATCAAGAACCTCCTCTTCTAAGTTATTGCCTCTAACAGTTGTTGATCGACCTCTACCCCAATTTTGAACAGGAAAGGTATTTCCAGTTTCTCGAAGTCTGTAACTTCCAGCTCGAATTATTACGTGTCTTGAATGTCTTCTATTAGGGAGACGCTGAGCGTAAACCCTAGCAACCTCTTTGCAGTTTCCTTCACATTCCTCAAGGATCCAAATCATATCTACGTACTCGTTAATAGCATACGCCATAATGATGGTCAAGAAAATCAAAATACGAACAAATCAAAACACGAACTAAAGGCAAATTTAATACCAAAATCGCAAATGTCAGTTCAAAATTGACTTACTTGACACACCTTTGAAAACGCAAACAACAAAATTTTGAATTTTATTATCACAGTACCATGCACCTGCATTGTTGTCAAATTGTATTTTTACCAAAGGTATGATTTTTAACAGTACTTCCAAAAGAAGAACTAAATTGCTAATTCAATAATAATTACCGTTTTTAAATTAATTTCAATTTCAACTAACTGTTTTACTTAATTTCTCACAATCGTTTGGCTAAACCTCAATAAATTGCACTACTAAAGATGTGAACTTTAACACCCTTGTACAAGAAAAGCTAAGCTGCGGAGGAAATTTTTTTTTCTTGCAATTATGAATTAAGAATTCACAAAAGAAAACGTTTATCGGAAGCTTTTATGGCATTTTAGAGACACCCTGTATATTGTGGTCATTCATATATCTTTAACTGCTCTTGCTCTTCATGACCTCAAGTTTTTGTTTAAAGCTTTCTACTTCTACTGTGTTGACTTTTTCTTTTATTTCTTCCAATATTGCAGCCGTCATCTCTACCTGTAAAGTATTTCTAACGAACTTTTCTATCTCGCTTTTGGCTTCTTTTTCATTCTTATTTTCAATTTCCAGTCCTTTTATAACTATATTATTCCGTCTCTTTTTCCTTTCTATTTGTTCCAGTCTTTCTTCTAGGTATTCGTACGTTTTCATTTTATCTTTAATTTCTTCCATTTCTTGCTTTAAAGTTCTGTTCTCTCCGCGTAATTTTCTCGTCTCGTCTCTGTACTCTTAGAGATCCATCCTTATTTCTTTTAATTAAGCATGTAAATCCTTAACTAACTCTATTAGGTCCTCAATTTATATTATGTACTTATTCTTCATATTTAACCTCAGTTAAATCTTTCTATACCTTCAAACCTCAGTACGGACCTGTTCGTATCTGCGTCACTGTGGAAAAAAACCGTCCATTAGAACCGTCGGAGACAGGACCGTTATCAGCGAGCAGTTCGTACTCTCGCTTAGTTGGACTAATCACTTTATTCTTACCTTCAAGTTTATTTAGTTACGTGTCACTACTTCACCAAATCTCACTTGCGAATGTATTACTCGATATTTCCTAGTAATTTGGGTTTAATATCGGAGCGCGCATTAACACAACTATTTGGGTTCTTACCGGGGCCGAATCTCCTACAGCTGATGCAGAGTCTGTCGTGGAAATTACGAACAATATTATTCTACAGCATTTTTTTGTTTTCGGGAGAAAAAACTCAAGTCAGTAGCAACAGTGATTTTTTTTTCTTATTGGCTTCGGTCAGTATTTCTCATCTCATCTCATCATTGGCATACAGCCAGATAAATACTCAACTCCAGCTGAAAAATAATGAAGTATTGCGCTGAGGAAGAAGGAATCTACAGCAGCTTTTGAATTTGGGAAGAGAAATCGAAAGTAGGTGAGTCGCTGACATTTTTACCCTTATTTCAACCACTTTGGAAACTTTTTCTCACGTCATCTCATCAACCGGCTTACAGCTGATGCAGAATCCATCATGGAAGTCACGAAGAATTATTCTACAGCATGTTTGTGCTTTCGGGAGAAAAGACCCAAGTCAGTAACAACAATGATTTTTTTGCATTGTTGTAATTGGCTTCGGTCGGTTTTTCTCATTTCATGTCCGATTAGCAGGCAGCTGATAAATACCCAATTCCAGCTGAAAAATAACGTAGAATCGCGCTGAGGAAGAAGGAATCTACAGCAGCTTTTGAATTTGGGAAGAAAAATCTAAAGTAGGTGAGTCGCTGATATTTTTACCTTTATTTCAACCACTTTGGACACTTTTTCTCATGTCATCTCATCAATCGGTTTACATCTGATGCAGAATCCGTCATGGAAGTCACGAAGAATTATTCTACAGGAATTTTAGAGGTTTTGGGAGAAAAGATCCCAATCAGTAGCAAAAAAGATTTTTTAATTCTTTTTTGGCTCTGTATTGGGTCGTTTTTCTCGTCTCATCTCATCATTGGCAGACAGCCGATAAATACTCAACAACAGCTGAAAAAGAATGAGGAATAGCACTGAGGAAGGGGGAATCTACTGTCTACAGTAGTTTATGAATTTGGGAAGAAAAATCGAAAGTAGGTGAGATGGTAACCTTGTTTCATCCACTTTGGACATTTCTCTCGTGTAATCTGATCAATTGGCTTACAGGTGATGCGGAATCCGTCATGGAAGTCAGGAAGAATTATTCTACAGCAATTTTAGGGTTTTTGGGAAAAAAGATCCAAATCAGTAGCAAAAAAGATTTTTTTTTGTGCTGTATTCGGTCGTTTTTCTCGTCTCATTTCATCATTGGCATACAGCTGATAGATACTCAACTCCAGCTGAAAAATAATGAAGAATTGCTCCGAGGAAGAAGGAATCGACACCAGCTTTTAAATTTGGGAAGAAAAATCGAAAGTAAGTGAGACGCTGAACTTTCTAATCTTATTTCAACCGCTTTAGATACTTTGTCTCATATGATCTCACCAATTGGCTGGCAGCTAATGCAGAATCCGTCATGGAAGTCACGAAGAATTATTCTACAGCACTTCTGTGTTTTCGGGAGAAAAGGCCCAAATCAGTAGCAAAAACGATTTTTAAGCTTTGTTATTACAGGCTTGGGTCGTTTTTCTCATCTCAACTCATCATTGGCATACAGCTGATAAATATTCAACTCCGGCCGATAAATAACGAAGAACTGCTCTGAGGAAGAAGGAATCGACACCAATATTTACATCTTTAACGAAAGATCCAAGTAGGTAAGACGCTGATGTCTTTAACCTTGTTTCAGCCACTTTAGGTACTTTATCTCATGTCCTCTCATCAATTGGCTTACAACTGAATTGTGGTTTCTGATGCACCAACAACTCTAGAATGGGTACCGACGCTAATACTTGACTCTTCAGTTATCAGATCAAAACCTCCTCTTCTAAGTTATTGTCTCTAACAGTTCTTGGTCAACCTCTATCTCAATTTTGAACAGGAAGGATATTTCCAGTTTCTCGAAGTCTGTGATTTCCGATTCGAATTACCACGTGGCTTGAATGTCTTCTATTAGGGAAACGCTGTGCTTAAACCCTGCATTGTTGTCAAATTGTATTTTTACCAAAGGTATGATTTTTAACAGTACGTCCAAAAGAAGAACTACATTGCTAATTCAATAATAATTACCGTTTTTAAATTAATTTCAATTTCAAATACATGCTTTACTTAATTTCTTATAATCGTTTTCATTTTATCTTTCATTTCTTGCTGTAAAGATCTGTTCTCTCCGCGTAATTTTCTGGTCTCGTTTCTGTACTCTTAGAGATCCATCATTATTTCTTTTAATTAAGCAGGTAGATCCTCAACTAACTCTATTAGGTCTTCCATTTATATTATGTATTCTTTATATTTAACGTCAGTTAAATCTTTCTATACTTTCAAACCTCAGTATGGACCTGTTCGTATCTGTGTCACAGTGGAAAAAAACCGTCGATTAGAGCCGTCGGAGACAGGACCGTTATCAGCGTAGCAGTTCGTACTCTCGCTTAGTTTGACTTATAACTTTATTCTTACCTTAAAGTTTATATTACCACCTTACACTATTTCACCAAATCTCACTTGCGAATGTATTGCTCGATATTTCCCAGTAATTTGGGTTTAATATCGGAGCGCACTTTAACACAACTATTTGGGTTCTTACCGGGGCCGAATCTCCTACAGATGATGCAGAGTCTGTCATGGAAATCACGAAGAATTATTCTACAGCATTTTTGTGTTTTCGGGAGAAAAGACCCAAGTCAGTAGCAACAGTGATTTTTTTGCTTTGTTGTTATTGGCTTCGGTCGGTTTTTCTCATCTCATCTCATCATTGGCATACAGCTGATAAATACTCAACTCCAGCTGAAAAATAATGAACAATAGCACTGAGCACTGAGGGAGTCTACTGTCTACAGCAGTTTATGAATTTTTTGAAGAACACCTGAAAGTAGGTGAGATGCTAACCTTGTTTCATCCACTTTGGACTTTTTCTCATGTAATCAGATCAATTGGCTTACAGGTGATAAAGAATCCGTCATGGAAGTCCAAAAGAATTATTCTACAGTAATTTTAGCTTTTTTGAGAGAAAAGATCCCAATCAGTAGCAAAAAAGACCTTTTAATTCTTTTTTTGCGCTGTATTGGGTCTTTTTTCTCATCTCATCTCATCATTTGACATACAGCTAATAAAAACCCTACTACAGTTGACAAATAATGAGCAATTCCACTGAGGAAGAGGAAGTCTACTGTCTACAGCAGTATATGAATTTGGGAAGAAAAATGGAAAGTAGGTGAGATGCTAACCTTGTTCCATCAACTTTGGGCACTTTTTCTCATGTAATCTGATCAATTGGCTTACAGGTGATAAAGAATCCGTCATGGGAGTCACGAAGAATTATTCTACAGCAATTTTAGGGTTTTTGGGAGAAAAGACCCAAATCAATAGCAAACCAGATTCTTTAATTCTTTGTTGATGCTGTATTGGGTCGTTTTTTCATCTCATCTCATCATTCGACATACAGCTGGTAAAACCTGAACTGCAGCTGAAAAATAATGAACAATCGCACTGAGGAAGAGGGAGTCTACTGTCTACACAGTTTATGAATTGTGGAAGAATAATCGAAAGTAGGTGAAATTTTAATCTTGTTTCATCCACTCTGGACACTTTTCATCATGTAATATGATCAATAGGCTTACAAGTGATGCAAAATCCGTCATGGGAGTCACGAAGAATTATTCTACAGCAATTTTAGGGTTTTTGGGAGAAAAGATCCAAATAAATAGCAAAAAAGATTTTTCAATCCTTTGTTGATGATTCATTGGGTCGTTTTTCTCATCTCATCTTTTCATTCGACATACAGCTGGCAAAACTGAACTACAGCTGAAAAATAATGAACAATAGCATTGAGGAGTCTACTGTCTACACAGCTTATGAATTTTGGAAGAAAAATCGAAAGTAGGTGAGATACTAACCTTGTTTCGACCACTTTTGACACTTTTTCTCATGTCAGCTGATCAATTGGCTTACAGATGATGCAGAATCCGTCGCGGAAGCCACGAAGAATTATTCTACAGCATTTTTAAAGCTTTCCGGAGAAAAGATCCAAATCAGTAACAGTAACTTTGTTGTTTCTGGTGCCTGGATCTTTTTTCTCATCTCATTCCTTCATTTGATATACAGCTGATAAATACTCAACTCCGGCTGAAAAATAATGAAGAATAGCTTGGAGGAACAAGGAATCTACACCAATTCTTAAATTTGTTAAGAAAAACCCAAGTAGGTAAGACGCTGGTCTTTTTAACCTTGTTTCAGCCACTTTAGGTGCTTTTGGTCATGTCATCGCATCAATTGGCTTACAATTGAACGGTGGTTTTATGCACCAACAACTCTAGAATGGGCACGGACGCTAATACTTGGCTCTTCAGTTACCAGATCAAGAACCTCCCCTTTTAAGTTATTGTCTCTAACAGTTCCTGATCGACCTCTACCCCAATTTTGAACAGGAAAGGTATTTCCAGTTTCTCGAAGTCTGTAATTTCCAACTCGAATTACTACGTGGCTTGAATGTCTTCTATTAGGGAAACGCTGAGTATAAACCCTAGCAACCTCTTTGCAGTTTCCTTCACATTCCTCAAGGATCCAAATCATATCTACGTACTCGTTTATAGCATACCCCATAATGATGGTCAAGAAAATCAAAATACGAACAAATCAAAACACAAACTAAAGGCAAATTTAATAGCAAAATCGCAAATGTACCAGTTCAAAATTGACTTACTTGACACACCTTTGAAAATGCAAACAACAAAATTTTGAATTTTATTATCACAGTACCATGCACCTGCATTGTTGTCAAATTGTATTTTTACCAAAGGTATGATTTTTAACAGTACTTCCAAAAGAAGGACTAAATTGCTAATTCAATATTAATTACCGTTTTTAAATTAATTTCAATTTCAAATAAATGTTTTACTTAATTTCTCATAATCGTTTGGCTAAACCTCAATAAATTGCACTACTAAAGATGTGAACTTTAACACCCTTGTACAAGAAAAGCTAAGCTGCGGAGGGAATCTTTTTTTCTTGCAGTTATGCCTTAAGAATTCACAAAAGAAAACGTTTATCGGAAGCTTTTATGGCATTTTAGAGACACCCTGTATATTGTGGTCATTCATATATCTTTAACTGCTCTTGCTCTTCATGACCTCAAGTTTTTGTTTAAAGCTTTCTACTTCTACTGTGTTGACTTTTTCTTTTATTTCTTCCAATATTGCAGCCGTCATCTCTACCTGTAAAGTATTTCTAACGAATTTTCTATCTCGCTTTTGGCTTCTTCTTCATTCTTATTTTCCATTTCCAGTCTTTTTATAACTATATTATTCCGTCTCTTTTTCCTTTCTATTTGTTCCAGTCTTTCTTCTAGGTATTCGTACGTTTTCATTTTATCTTTAATTTCCTCCATTTCTTGCTTTAAAGTTCTGTTCTCTCCGCGTAATTTTCTCGTCTCGTCTCTGTACTCTTAGAGATCCATCCTTATTTCTTTTAATTAAGCATGTAAATCCTTAACTAACTCTATTAGGTCCTCAATTTATATTATGTACTTATTCTTCATATTTAACCTCAGTTAAATCTTTCTATACCTTCAAACCTCAGTACGGACCTGTTCGTATCTGCGTCACTGTGGAAAAAAACCGTCCATTAGAACCGTCGGAGACAGGACCGTTATCAGCGAGCAGTTCGTACTCTCGCTTAGTTGGACTAATCACTTTATTCTTACCTTCAAGTTTATTTAGTTACGTTTCACTACTTCGCCAAATCACACTTGCGAATGTATTACTCCATATTTCCTAGTAATTTGGGTTTAATATCGGAGCGCGCATTAACACAACTATTTGGGTTCTTACCGGGGTCGAATCTCCTACAGCTGATGCAGAGTCTGTCGTGGAAAACACGAAGAATATTATTCTACAGCATTTTTTTGTTTTCGGGAGAAAAGACCCAAGTCAGTAGCAACAGTGATTTTTTTCTTTTGTTGTTATTGGCTTCGGTCAGTTTTTCTCATCTCATCTCATCATTGGCATACAGCCAGATAAATACTCAACTCCAGCTGAAAAATAATGAAGGATTGCACTGAGGAAGAAGGAATCTACAGCAGCTTTTGAATTTGGGAAGAAAAATCGAAAGTAGGTGAGATGCCAACCTTGTTTCAACCACTTTGGACACTTTTCTCATGTAATCTGATGAATTGGCTTACAGGTGATACAGAATCCGTCATGGAAGTCACGAACAATTATTCTACAGCAGCTTTTTGTTTTCGGGAGAAAAGACCCAAGTCAATAGCAACAATGATTTTGTTGCATTGTTGTAATTGGCTTCGGTCGGTTTTTCTTATTTCAACTCATCATTGGCAGACAGCTGATAAATACTCAACTTCACCTGCAAAATAATGAAGAATTGCGCTGAGGAAGAAGGAATCTACAGCAGCTTTTGAATTTGGGAAGAACAATCTAAAGTAGGTGAGTCGCTGATATTTTTACCTTTATTTCAACCACTTTGGACACTTTTTCTCATGTCATCTCATCAATCGGTTTACAGCTGATGCAGAATCCGTCATGGAAGTCACGAAGAATTATTCTACAGGAATTTTAGAGGTTTTGGGAGAAAAGATCCCAATCAGTAGCAAAAAAGATTTTTTAATTCCTTTTTGGCTCTGTATTGGGTCCTTTTTCTCGTCTCATCTCATCATTGGCAGATAGCTGATAAATACTCAACAACAGCTGAAAAATAATGAAGAATAGCACTGAGGAAGGGGGAATCTACTGTCTACAGTAGTTTATGAATTTGGGAAGAAAAATGGAAAGTAGGAGAGATGCTAACCTTGTTCCATCAACTTTGGGCACTTTTTCTCATGTAATCTGATCAATTGGCTTACAGGTGATAAAGAATCCGTCATGGGAGTCACGAAGGATTATTCTACAGCAATTTTAGAGTTTTTGGGAGAAAAGATCCAAAGCATTAGCAAAAAAGATTTTTTATTTCTTTTTTGATGATGTTTTTGATCGTTTTTCTCATCTCATCTCATCATTCGACATACAGCTGGTAAAACCTGAACTCCAGCTGAAAAATAATGAACAATCGCACTGAGGAAGAGGGAGTCTACTATCTACACAGTTTATGATTTTGGAAGAATAATCGAAAGTAGGTGAAATTCTAACCTTGTTTCATCCACTCTGGGCACTTTTCATCATGTAATATGATCAATAGGCTTACAAGTGATGCAGAATCCGTCACGGGAGTCACGAAGAATTATTCTACAGCAATTTTAGAGTTTTTGGGAGAAAAGATCCAAATAAATAGCAAAAAATATTTTTCAATTCTTTGTTGATGATGCATTGGGTCGTTTTTCTCATCTCATCTCTTCATTCGTCATACAGCTGATAAAAACTCAACTACAGCTGAAAAATGATGAACACTAGCACTGAGGACGAGGGAGTCTACTATCTTCAGCATTTTATGAATTTTGGAATATAAATCGAAAGTAGGTATGATGCTAACCTTGTTTCAACCATTGCGGACACTTTTTCTCATGTAATGATCAATTGGGTTGCAGGTGATGCAGAATCCGTCATGGAAGTCCCGAAGAATTATTCTCCAGCAATTTTAGAGTTTTTGGCAGAAAAGTTCCAAATCAGTAGCAAAAAAGATTTTTTAGCTTTGTTGGCGTTGAATTGGATCGCCTTTCTCATCTCATCTCATCATTTGCCATACAGCTGATAAAAACCCAACTACAGCCGAAAAATAATAAACAGTAGCACTAAGGAAGAGGGGGTCCACTGTTTACAGCAGTTTATGAATTTTGGAAGAAAAATCGAAACTAGGTGAGATGCCAACCTTGTTTCAACCACTTTGGACACTTTTCTCATGTAATTTGATCAATTGGCTTACAGGTGATACAGAATCCGTCATGGAAGTCACGAAGAATTATTCTACAGCAGCTTTTTGTTTTCGGGAGAAAAGACCCAAGTCAGTAGCAACAATGATTTTGTTGCATTGTTGTAATTGGCTTCGGTCGGTTTTTTTTATTTCATCTCATCATTGGCAGACAGCTGATAAATACTCAACTCCAGCTGAAAAATAATGAAGAATTGCTCCGAGGAAGAAGGAATCGACACCAGCTTTTAAATTTGGGAAGAAAAATCGAAAGTAAGTGAGACGCTGAACTTTCTAATCTTGTTTCAACCGCTTTAGATACTTTTTCTCATATGATCTCACCAACTGGCTTGCAGCTACTGCAGAATCCGTCATGGAAGTCACGAAGAATAAATTATTCTACAGCACTTCTGTGTTTTCGGGAGAAAAGACCCAAATCAGTAGCAAAAACGATTTTTTAGCTTTTTTATTACTGGTTTGAGTCGTTTTTCTCATCTCATCTCATCATTGGCATACAGCTGATAAATATTCAACTCTAGCCGATAAATAATGAAGAATTGCTCTGAGGAAGAAGGAATCGACACCAATTTTTAAATCTGTAACGAAAGATCCAAGTAGGTAAGACGCTGATGTCTTTAACCTTGTTTCAGTCACTTTAGGTACTTTATCTCATGTCATCTCATCAATTGACTTACAACTGAACGGTGGTTTCTGATGCACCAACAACTCTTGAACGGGTACGGACGCTAATACTTGGCTCTTCAGTTACCAGATCAAGAACCTCCTCTTCTAAGTTATTGTCTCTAACAGTTCTTGGTCAACCTCTATCCCAATTTTGAACAGGAAGGGTATTTCCAGTTTCTCGAAGTCTGTGATTTCCGATTCGAATTACTACGTGGCTTGGATGTCTTCTATTAGGGAAACGCTGAGCTTAAACCCTGCAAATTTAATACAAAAATCGCAAATGTCAGTTCAAAATTGACTTACCACTTGACATATCTTTCAAAACGCAAACAACAGAATTTCGAATTTTATTATTACAGTACCATGCACCTGCATTGTTGTCAAATTGTATTTTTACCAAAGGTATGATTTTTAACAGTACGTCCAAAAGGAGAACTAAATTGCTAATTCAAGAATAATTACCGTTTTTAAATTAATTTCAATTTCAAATACATGCTTTACTTAATTTCTTATAATCGTTTTCATTTTATCTTTCATTTCTTGCTGTAAAGTTCTGTTCTCTCCGCGTAATTTTCTGGTCTCGTTTCTGTACTCTTAGAGATCCATCCTTATTTCTTTTAATTAAGCAGGTAGATCCTTAACTAACTCTCTTAGGTCTTCCATTTATATTATGTATTATTTATATTTAACGTCAGTTAAATCTTTCTAACTATACTTTCAAACCTCAGTACGGACCTGTTCGTATCTGTGTCACTGTGGAAAAAAACCGTACATTAGAGCCGTCGGAGACAGGACCGTTATCAGCGTAACAGTTCGTACTCTCGCTTAGTTTGACTTATAACTTTATTCTTACCTTAAAGTTTATATTACTACCTTACACTACTTCACCAAGTCTCACTTGCGAATGTATTACTCGGTATTTCCCAGTAATTTGGGTTTAATATCGGAGCGCGCATTAACACAACTATTATGTTCTTACCGGGGCCGAATTTCCTACAGCTGATGCAGAGTCCGTCATGGAAATCACGAAGAATTATTCTACAGCATTTTTGTGTTTTCGAGAGAAAAGACCTAAGCCAGTAACAACAGTTTTTTTGCTTTGTTGTTATTGGCTTCGGTCGGATTTCTCAACTCATCTCATCATTGGCATGCAGCTGATAAATATTCAACCAGCTGAAAAATAATGAAGAATTGCGCTGAGGAAGAAGGGATCTACAGAAGCTTTTGATTTTTGGCAGAAAAGTCGAAAGTAGGTGAGTCGCTGATATTTTTAGCTTTCTTTCAACCACTTTGGACACTTTTTCTCATATTATCTTATCAATCGGCTTACAGCTCATGCAAAATTCGTCATGGAAGTCACGAAGAATTATTCTACAGAAATTTTAGATTTTTGGAAGAAAAGATCCCAATCAGTAGCAAAAAAGACCTTTTAATTCTTTTGTACTGTATTGGGTCGTTTTTCTCATCTCATCTCATCATTTGACATACAGCTGATAAAAACTCAACTACAGCTGAAAAGTAATGAACAATAGCATTGAGGAAGAGGGAGTCTACTGGCTATAGCAGTTTATGAATTTTGGAAGAAAAATCGAAACTATAGGTGAGATGCTAACCTTGTTTCATCCATTTTGGACACTTTTTATCATGTAATCTGATCAATTGGCTTACAGGTGATGCAGAATTCGTCATGGCAGTCACAAAGAA
Source organism: Melanotus villosus (assembly GCA_963082815.1). Lineage (NCBI taxonomy): Eukaryota > Metazoa > Arthropoda > Insecta > Coleoptera > Elateridae > Melanotus > Melanotus villosus. The sequence continues at coordinate 35,517,627 of OY720427.1, read as the reverse complement.
TTATTCTACAGCAATTTTAGAGTTTTTGGGAGAAAAGATCAAAATCAGTAGCAAAAAAGATTTTTTAGCTTTTTTGGTGTTGAATTTGGTCGTTTTTCCCATCTCATCTCATCATTTGACATACGGCTGATAAAAACTCAAAATACAGCTGAAAGATAATGAACAATAGCACTGAGGAAGAGGGAGGCTACTAAACTGTCTACAGCAGTTTATGAATTTGGGAAGAAAAATCGAAAGTAGGTGAGATGCTAACCTTGTTTCATCCACTTTGGACACGTTTTCTCATGTACTCTGATCAATTGGCTTACAAGTGATGCAGAATCCGTCATGGGAGTCACGAAGGATTATTCGACAGCAATTTTAGAGTTTTTGGGAGCAAAGATCCTAAGCATTAGCAAAAAAGATTTTTTAATTCTTTTTTGAGGATGTTTAGGGTCTTTTTTCTCATCTCATCTCATTGTTTGACATGCAGCTGATAAATACTCAACTCCAACCGAAAAATAATGAAGAATAGCGCTGAGTAAGAAGGAATTTGTAACAGTTTTTGAATTTAGGAAGATAAATCGAAAGTAGATGAGACGCTGATCTTTTTAGCCTTGTTTCAACCACTTTGGATACTTTTTCTCCAGTCAGCTCATCAATTGGCTTACAGCTGAAAAAGGATCCATCATGGAAGTCACGAAAAATTAATCTACGGCATTTTTTGAGTTTTGGGTAAAAAAGGGCTTCGAATTTAATTTCGAAAAATTCAATTTCTGTTAAATTTCTAAATTCTGATTCTGCTGCAATTCTTTATGTACTTTAGAGCTTATGTAATTGTGTAGTTATTAGAAATTATAGCTTAGAATCTTCTATCATTGAATATTGATATGTAAGTTTAACATATGTCTAAAGCAACATTCAAAAATGTAAATTCTGTCAAAAACCTGTAATTACAAATAGCTTAATTATTGTTTTCACACACCAACATGTAATTTTCTAACCAAATATCCCTCATGTTTAAATACTTTGTCGCTGTCAACGTCATTGCTATCGCCTTTAATTTACCTAAAGCAAAAAAGTACCTTACACGGTACTTTTACTCTTTCTCGACCTTTTAATATAAATAGATCTACAAGTGAATTGCGTGTTCTTTTCTATATTTAATTGACTTTTTTTTATTTTTCCTAACTATGCCTACCGACTTATTACAGGTTACGTGTACAGTTAATACAAGGTTTGTGATATAATTAATGCTTTCAACACAGAAGGCAAAATGAAATATTTTTGCATCAGAACTAACAAATATTCGATATAATTGATTAATGTTACATTGTTAAAAAAAAATACGTTGGTATTTGCCTGAGAAGATATGCGGCTATGAATTTTAGAAACCTGACAACATAATCTAGAAAGCACACGCAGGAAATTTATAGCTAATTTATTTTTATTTTCTAGATAGTGTTAAATTTAAAGCTTTCCCGATTGGCAAAAATCGGAAATAATTTCATAATAAATTATAAGGAAATACAAATTAGAAATGTAAATCATTTGCTTTAATTAGAGAAAATTGAGTAATACTTTAATGTATTCATTTGCATGATATTAAACGCTTAGTTTTTTGGTTGAACTTGTACATTTAATAAACGTGTCTTATTTATTGTTAACTGGAAACTTACTACTGTAAAATATTTAAACCTTGTTATCACAAAAAACCTAAGAAGTTCCACTGGGAGTTATAGGAAGAAGACCAAGGAGAAGACATGAAAAAGAAGTCGAAAATTAAGAATGTTACAAAAATCAAACATTAAATAATCTAAGATCAGTGAAAGTATTATTTCCCGTCAAAATAACTTTCGCGCGAATCTTCTAAAAGATCCTTAAAATAAAGTATAAAATCTGAAAACCTTACATCCGTCATTATTTATCTCACGGGGTTCCTGTTAAAATTTTATAATTTGGATAGCATTTAGATAATAATTGAGATAATTTTGCAATTCCCTATTTTGCCTATTCTTGCCATTATTTTATAGAAATTCCAACGCACTTGTTTGTAACTTTCAGACTCTTTCTGAACTGAACTCCTTAAAAAAATTAAATAAACACAACCTCGAATTTATTATTAATAAAACAAACGACCATGTTTTTAATGAAACCTGAAGTTTATAATAAATATATGTATTTATAGAGAGAATTATATGTATTTATAGAGAGAATTATATTATTTTCTTGGATATTATTAAGCCTATTTCATTAATAAACAACGGCAAAATTCAGGTTAATATATAATTAAGGGTAATTTGAAGTAACCGAACAGTAACCGTAACAAATGGCACAGGAAAAATTCTTTAATGATAGTTTTGGAGCTGCTTTTCGTAAGAAAGCGAAAGCATTGGTTGAGCTTTTTCATAATTTCCTGTTTAAAATGCGTTATTATCTATTTTCTATTGTGTGCCTAATTTTAAAAATTTATATTAATTCTCCTAACATAATTATTTGAACAACTGAAACGTCTAAAATTAAATTTAAGATTTAAACTAATTTCACAACTTTCAAAAACGATTTCCAGCAATAAATATTTAAATCTGGTAAAGTTTGTGAATTTAAAATCCAGGTAATGCTAGAATCTGTTATTAGAACTCTGCTCAGCTACTAAGCTTTTACCTTCGAAAAGTAACTTTAAATGTTCAACGACGCTTTATGAATTATTTATAAAAAAAAATATTCTGATTCCTTATACAATAATAAAACCACTAAGATTGCCTTATATAATAAACCTAAAAATGTAGCTTTCCCTAAAATTAAGCATTTGGGAATTTCCCATGAATGGCCTTTGCTCTTGGATAAACCAGGGAAAGTAATGAAAACGTTAAAGATGACTTTCAATTCAAGGAAGTGGGAGCCACCCACATAATGCCTTAAGTAAATAGCTTCACCTGTTCAATTAAAGTAATAAATTTTGATGAGGGAATTGTAAATGAACGCTAACACATCTAAACCAGTTGGGTAATTTTGGATAATTGAACTACAGTTATTTAACGAGATCTTCTATTTAGCGCTTTGTCGAAAAATGACACCGAGCAGTCGAATAATTAAGGCAAACGTGTCGCCAAGAAGTTGTAATATTAAAGGATCCAACGTTATCTTTGTTAGAAGTGACTTTGATATGTTAACAAGAATATATTTCAGAATAATTCTGTGTTTTCTACGAGTTTTGTTGTTCCTTATTTGCATCGCTTGTGAAGAAAAATCGAAACAATTCGCTCATCCTAATTGGAAATTACATTTTCCTAGAGGCAGCCAAATGGGAGTAAGATATTATCTATTTAAATCGAAAGCAGGAGATATTAAGTAATTTTAAGTAACGTCATGCTTCATTCTTACAAATTTTCTTTAACATTAAAAATCCAGAGACAGATTGTTGGGCAATATTCTTTATGCAAATAGGGATAACTTGCGATACATTACGTCGCAGAAGGTAAACAAGTTTCATTGAGGTCTGACAAAGAATTTTATGAGTTAAGTGATTACCATTAATAACTAAATTTATCACTCATCTGCCTATAAATGCAACGATTTAATTAATAGTTTAATATGGTATTCTTTATAAAATGAAGTAAATTAATTTATATGAAAGCTTTGACATTGCTCCCACATACTTCAAATTGCAGTGACTTTATCAAAAGCAGGTGCAATTTTGTCCTTATTACCTAATTTTATCATTCATTTTATCAGTAAAAAATCATATTAAATTAAACAAATTTTTGGTGTTAATTACAGATAAATTAAACTTTCCTAAAACAAAAGTTTGAGTCACTTCTAATCAGACAAGAATGTTGTAACAATTTAATGGTTTATAAAGCTACTAAAAACACATTAAACTTGCTATCTGTGCATCTCATACCGAATCACATTATGTAATTCAATTAATCCTATAAAATCGTACTTAAATGTATCTCACGGTTTTTAAACAAAGTTTAAGTACACATAAAGAACTCTATTACAAAATTAAACCAACACTCAGCATAAATCGTAAGTAGCATTTCTACAATGTAAAAAATAAATTTCCTTATGTAATAATACGTTTATAAATTAATCAAAACTGCCCTAATTTAACAGTGCTCCGAGTAATAAATTGGTTTTCCGTTAACCTGGCTCGATTTTCGAACACCGATGTGGCAACTGTTAAACTGCTACAGAATATTTGCTTTAGTGATTATGAGAATGTTAGCGTCAATTAGACGCGAGCAGAAAAATTTGTAACAACAAATATAACAATTACAAGCTACAAATTGGTTGTATTGCTCGTAAATTGGCAAAATCTTTAACATAAGGGGCTTGCGTTGTTAAGTATTTACCTTAACTAATCAAGTTATAACGAACAATTACTTGGGAATATATTTTGTAAAATATGGATTTGTAAAATTAGAAAATAAATATTGAGGATAGCAGAATTACGCTAAAGAACCATAAGTGGTTAATACAAAAGAAGGATGTTTTCAGAAATCGCTCTTTATTAAACTGAAGAACATATTTGCGGTTTCATGTAACACAAAAAAGTTTGCTAAACTGATAATTGTGCCAAAAATTCGATTCAAATATATTAATCTTAGTCTCAAAAATGACTAACAATTTTTTATATTGAAATTATATTTTTCGTGATTTTTTGTACGATTGATGCGCCCACAAAATCATTTGAACAAGTAGAAAATCCAATCTTCAAGCTTATAATTTTTGTGGGTTTATAACTTAAGGTTCTGCTAAAAAATACAATATTCAAGGTTCAATGAGTAACTTAAAAATTGCAATCTAAATTTTTAATTTCTATATAAGTCAAGAAAATTAAATTATGATTAACAAGCAAGCAATCAAAGGGCGTGAGTTAACTGTAATACTGAAGAACTGAACAAAATTAAATTATTGTTTAACTTCTGATTAACAGGCAAAGAAGGAAAGGGCGAGAGTTAAAATTTCGAAACTGAAAGCTGAAGGAAGATTATTATTTAACTTCTGATTAACAAGCAAGCAATCAAAGGATGATAATTAAAATTTTAAGACTGAAGAAAATTGAATTACTATTTAACTTCTGATTAACAAGCAAAGAATCAAAAGGCGAGAGTTAAAATTTTGAACCTGTGCTTAAGGACAACTTCGAAATTTTTAGTCCAAAATAACTACTCTAAAATAATAGTTTTGGTATGCCTGCCTTTTTCAAACGTTACGACCTTTGCACAATAGTACAGCTCAACTAAATAGGAAATGGCCTTAAAATAAATGTAAATGTTTTTGTTCACGAAAATAAAATTACCACATTTCTGAGTTAACATTTGCATGGCACAAGTTCTCAGTGACATTCTTTGGTCCTCATTTGATAAGAAAATGGAGTCAGCCTATTTTTATGTATTGCTCAAATGCTGAAAAATTCCTTACTTCGGTTTTGTGGAGTTTCTCTAAAATTCTATTTAAAGGAATTCTAACTATTTCAGTCTAAATACCCAGTCAATGTGTCCAAACATAATCTTAAGAAACATAAAATATTCATTTCATATTAAATCAATCAATGAAGTCTTAATAACCATAGTCAAATTTAGAAAATAATTAATGAATTAATTAATAAAATCCCAATTTTTTAGTTATTTCTGGCAGTGGCTGTCCCTTTATATCTGCCTCGTAACAGTGCATATCTCGCTGTCAACTGGGAAGCCAATTACATCCTACCAGATAACGAAACTGAATACACTTATCCACCGATTATTAAAAAAAGGATCAACAGGAAGTTGCTGTACGATGCCTTAGAGACTAAACTGCAAACGTACGTAGGCACAACCTAAACCTATCTAAATTAAAAACTAAAATGAATCTCAATAAAACGTAATTGTAGGCAGGGTTATCCTGGACGAAATTGCATGTTACGACTAATATGCGAAGCATCCGTAAATACCTTGTCGGAAGCAAATGGGGTCCTTGGTGATATTTTGCATATTATGCTGACGTAAGCAACATAAAACCCCACGTTAATTATAATAATAATGAGTGTTTTTAGACCTTCCACGTCAAGTAATCAGGGACTATCTGGAGAATATCAAAAAGCAGAAGAACACGGAAAACATAGCCGAAGTTGCAAGAAATATAACAAAGGATGTGCGGTTAGTTTTCTAGATTTGATCACATGGTTAGGACATGCAAGTTAAATATTATTAAATTCAAAATGCGTATAAGTATGTAAAATACGACACGGTTTTTATTTTTGCGTAAAGGTCGATATAGTTTCTCCGCACAAACCGTACAAGGACGTTAATAGTTGTGTATTATTAATATATTCAAATATTCAGATTTTAAACTAACATTTAACATTAGTTGTTTGAATTATAAAGGTTTCGAAACTTTTAATGGAAATTGAAATTTCTACAGCGATTAACCATTACTATTTAAGTAAATGCTTTTATGTAAATATAAAAATATGCAATAAACTGAGTTGTTGTTAATTTTAGTAATTATTTATTGGGCGATTAAAATGACAAAGCCGAATTGTTGATATCAACGCAGTATTACAGGACTTAATACAAATCTGGAAGTTTCTAACCGAACAGGTTAAAATTGTTGCTGCAATACTTGCGTTGGCAAAGGAAAATCTCCAAATTTTAGTACATTTCTCAGTTTATGGAACATGAGTTGCTTGGTTTTAAAATCAAATAGAAACCTTTGTTGCTGGAATTAATTAACAAGTTTTAGAAATACCGTAAAAGTACTGTATTGGCCAAGCCACGTACTGCTTTTATTTTTTAAACACTCGTTATGCAGCTCATTAGCCTTAGTTATTAGCATACACGTGAATTAAGTTGCCTATACGCTCGGAGCTTAAATATTCTATATTTTGCAAAACATTTCAAAAAAGAATTATCAGTAATGCTAAAGATCGAGTAAGTTTCATTGCCATTAAAGCTTCAAAACCGACATACAAGGTGGAACAAATACATATTTAAGTTGGTGACGAATTAACACTTTAAAGCTGAAAGCTTAGAAATGTTTTACGTGCTTACACTAAAAATAATTCGGCAGTCGAAGTCCAATTATCCAATTAATTCACTGAGTATGAAGTAACGAATTTAAAGAGGCGTTCTTATATTTAATATAAATAAAAATTCTTTAAAAAATCGCCTCAGCTTAGACTTTTTTCAAAACGTTAGTTCAAGTCATTAAAAATATTTTCCCAGAGGATTCACTCCTCAAAATCAGAATCTCTAAAATAGAGTTAACAACAACTGACTTAAAAGTCATGCTAAAAGAATGCCCATTGCCGAATTATATAATTATGCTCCAACAGGAAATTATTTAATTGCTATTACAGCAAATTGCGTTTGGAATCCCCACGCACATTCTTAAAGGTTTTATCGCATTTACCTTACACTAAGTCGTTAACTATTTATAAAGTGAAATAAAATTCTTCAAAAATATTAGATAAACAAGCAACTTAAAAAAGATTTATTTATTTCATTATTAATATTAGTTCTCAAAACTTCAGCCTGCCTATTTTTGAAACACAAAGTGCTTTGTTTTTAAATTAAGATCAAAGCACCCACTTTTATATTTAAGCAATGTCATACTACTTGAAAATTTAATTAAATAATAATTTAGAAAATTATATAATTAAGTAATTTAAACGGAAGCTGTTTGTGATTTGCTAGTTTGCAGGCGTTTTTAGCTCCATTTGTTAAATAAACAACCATAATTTAAGAAACTTACAAAAAGATTTATTTATTTCATTTTAAAAAGAATAACACTCCGAAATGTTTATAAAGTACCTAACTTAAAATGTGTCAAAAATGTTCAATTCAGGGTGCCTGTTTTAAAACACCTGAAAGTTTTGAAATAGATAATTTTTGTGACATCTCACAAAGAGCTTTGTTTTTAAATTAAGGTTAGCGCGCCCAGTTTCACCTTTATGCAAAGTTATGATAAATTAATTAAATAACAATTAATTGATTAAAATATGTACAATTAATTAATTTGAAAAGGTAGTCGTTTGTGATTTGCTGGTTTAAACACATGCTCGTCACTCGACGGTATGCAATGGAAACCCTGTAAATAATACGATCAGTTTCTCATTTTGTTTATTAATAATGACTGCAAAATTTTGCTTCTTATCAATTTTTAATATTTTAAACTTCAAAACAGGAATATAAAATTGTATGTATGTATTATCTGCAACGTCTTATACCTTTCAGTGTCGAGGCTGAGTCTAAATAAATTTCAGGCATTTTCAGCACTACATTCGTTAGATAATAAAGAAAATTAAAAAAAGATTTATTTATTTATTTAATTTCAAAAAGGGCACTCGGAATTGGTTCTTATTCATATTCGTATTTTAGAACGCCTGAAAGTTTTGAAATAGGCAACCTATATGCCATCTCACAAACAGTTTTGTTTTTCAGCACCCACTTACAACACTTTATAAATTAATTAAATGGTCATTCATTTATTTAAAAAATTATATAATTAATTAATTTAATAATCTGCTAATTTAAACATAGGTTCGCCACTCAACAGTCTAAAACAATTCCCATCCTTTATAAAAAGCAATCAGTTGTTTATTTCATTTCTTATTAACGACTGCAAAATTTTCCCTTTCTTTTGGTTTTTATAATTTTAAGCTTCAAAACAGGAATCTAAAGTTAATTTAAAAAAAATTTAAATAATTTTCAGGTGTTTTCAGCTGTATTCGTTATACATATACCTAATCAATAAACTTTTAAAACAATTTTGGTTATTTCATTTTAAAAAGAGTTAGATGTAATTACTGCTTTTTCACAGCTGTTACTAGTTACTACGTAGCTAATTCCGAAATATTTGCTCCCTGAATTAGATGCACCTTGGCCTTAGATGGTCCAACAGGAAATTATTTAATTGTTATCAGCTTACGTTTAAGAAGCACGTAACAATTACCAATTACAAAAATGACAGAATTTTCTTGCATCAGATTTATCTTCCACTAAAGCCATTAAATATGTATACAGTGACTTAAAATTTGTCAAAAATTAAAAATTCAAGGTGCCTATTTTAAAACGGCTGAAATTTTTGAAATAGATGACCTACGTGTGACATCTCACAAATAGCTTTATTTGAATTATGTCACTTTCAAAATTAAGCAATATCATAATACTTGATAAATTAATTAAATGCTCTGACCTTAACCTTGGACATATACTAATTTAAAAATATAGTTTCTGATTTGCTAGTTTAAACACGGGCTCGGCGCTCGGCGGTACAAAATGGAGTTCTATATAATACTATAACTAATACAATCAGCTTTTTGTTTTATTTACTAATAAAGACTGCAAAATTTTTCCTTTTTTACAATTTTTATAATATAACACGGGCTCGGTGCTCGGTGGTACAAAATGGAGTTGTATATAATACTATAACCACAGCGCAGTGCTATAACCAAAGAATATATCTATAACTAATACAATCAGCTTTTTGTTTTATTTACTAATAAAGACTGCAAAATTTTTCCTTTTTTACAATTTTTATAATTTTAAACTTTAAAATTAAGGGATCTAAAGTTAACTTAAAAAACCTAAATAATATTCAGGCGTTTTAACGGCATTTATTAGATATTAGATAATTAGATAATTAAGACGCCTACAAAAATATTTACTTATTTCAGTTTAAGAAGAATCCTAGGAATTAGTTCTTAACAATTAAAAGGAATTATTGCTTTGTTCTAAGCCGTTTACTAACAAATTTCGAAATATTTGGAGCCTGAATTAAATGCACCTTGACTATGCATTGTTCATTTATATAAGTAGGATACTCCAACAAGAAATTATTTAACTGTAAAAAATTATGACACTACTTTGGTTATTAATTTTGTTGTATTTGGCCCACATTTTTAAGCGTTTTTATCGCATTTATCTTACCCTAAAGCCGTTAACTATTAATAGAGTGAATTAAAAATTTGCTAAAAATGTTATATTTAGGATCTATTTTAAAACGCCTGAAAACTTTGAAATAGGCAACCTATATGACATCTCACCCACGCTCTTATTGAAGCAATGTCATAATTCTAGTTTAAACACAGGCTCGCTATTGGAGGGTATAAAATGGGCATCCTGTATATAATATTTATAACAAAATAGATTTTACACATTTGAGTTGACAAGGATGGAGCATCCTAAGACTGCTGGATGCAGCAGTGCCTCCACCAGAAAATACTACTTATGCAGATAGAATACAAGGAATACCTAATAACGTTCCTCTAGTCTAGGTACCTAGACAAACAAATTAACAGGCATATCAAATCTACGGTTAAAAATAACTTTGCAGGTCTTCCTAAAGACACACAATGGTCTCAACTATTTACTACTAAAGAATTGGACCACGCCTATACGGCCTACCTCAAGGTTCTCTCTTAGCTCCCTTGCTTTTCAATATTTATATAAATGATTTGCCCTTAACTAGATCATGTAAGTTTATCTATGCTGGCAACCCTACACCAAACGTTACAAGAAGCTGCCCTCCACAGTTACTATAAAAAGTGGATGCTTCAGCCTAATCCTTCAAAATCAGAAGTTTGTGCATTTCACCTGAACATCAAGCAAGCACACGATGAATTACAAGTGACATTTGGAGAAGAAAAATTCATCCACAATCCTTACCCAACTTACTTGGGAGTAACGTTTACGTACCAGAAACACCTAATAAAAGTAGTACAAAAGGTGAAAATCAGAAATAATATTATCCACAAATTAACTGGTACTTCTTGGGGAGCCAACGCTACTACCCTACGTACATCTGCGTTAGCATTAACCTATTCCGCTGCCGAATATTGCGCTCCTGTGTGGTGCCAAAGTCGGCATACTAACAAAGTAGACACTCAGCTCAACCATACCATGAGAATTGTTTCTGGTACGCTAAAGTCTACTGTCTACACCTACAGAATGGCTTCCTGTCCTGTCAAACATTCCTCCTTCAGAACTACGTAGACTGAGCTAAGAGAGAGTGGGATAAGGCAACGACGAAAGAAAATCTTCCTATAAATGAAGACCTCGGGCAGTTACCAACAACCCCCCTTAAATCAAGACAACGAACTGAAAGACGACTTGGATATCACTGCAAAATGGGACTCAATAATCAATGAATCTCCACATATCACAGCAACAGGTTTAGACACTGAAGCAATTAAAACAGTATACCCAGAAATATTTGGAGCCGACTAAATAGATTCAGAACGAGTCACGGCTTCTGTAAGGATTATGATGTTTATATGGAAATTCGTGGACTCTCCAGACTGTGACTGCGGAACCCCACGACAAACAATGAGCCACATCTTGAACGAATGCCCTTTAAGAAAGTTCCTAGAGGGTTTGAATGCACCGAACACTGTTGCTCTGTCAGCAATTGAATGAGTAGATAAATTTAATATAAGTGTATAAATAAAAACTAACGTCATCTGTTATATACATTATATACTTTTTAATTTGTTTTATATTTCGTATGAACCTACAAAAAGATTTATCTATTACCTTTTAAAAAGAACACTCGAAATTAGTTTAATTTTCAAACGTTTTCAGCTGTATTGGTTAGTTAAACAACCATAATTAAGAAACTTACAAAAATATTTACTGATTTAATTTCTAAAAAACGCTGGGAATTTGTTCTTAACAATTAGAAGTAATTACTATTTTTTTTTTTTCGAAGGCGCTCACTAACAAATTCTGAAATATTTACTTCTCGAATTAAATATACCTTCCCAAACAACCAAAGTTAACCTCAGCTGTCCAAAACGTAACCATATTTTGACCCTTCTAGATAGTATCAAATGGTTAAGCTTTATGACAGCTTTTAGATGTCTTGCAGGACTGAAAATTACAGGTAGTACAAAAAGGAATCTTAAATGGTTGTTTTAAGAACACATAGATACAAAGGGCATGTTGCGGTTGGGAATAAGTTGCCATAAAAAGTCGACTATTGAATATACTTTCTTTCTGTATCTTTTCTGGCACCACAAGTTATAAATACGATGACAAATCCAAAAGCAACATGCAAAACCCGTTTTTAGACTAACGACTTCCAAACGTTTTTAAAGGCTACCTAAAAGTCGACTCAAAATATTGAACAAAGATTAACATTTACTGGAAACTTTTAACGTAACTTTTGGTTACACAAAAGAATAGCGCATCAATACTTAAACGAAAAACTTTGATTCTGTTGTGCTGTTTTCCTAGAACATATGTAAAATTAAATGTACTGAAAATATTAAACTACGCATGTTATCTTAAATTTTAATTACTGATTCGTTTATAATTGGTTAAATATAAAAAGTACTTATAAGAAATGGCCGGTTTTATAATAATTTTGAAAGTTGGCTTTACTTTAAAATTTACGTGTAATAATGGATATTATTAAACTTTAAAGTGACTTTAAAAATTATTACAGAACCGGCCATTTCAAATATAAATTTGAAATTTAGACCAACTTTAATGTGGCTTTAAAAATTATTATAAAACCGGTCGTTAATCAAACAAAAGTTATCGTAAGAAACTGTGGAACACATATATGTAGAATATGCAATAAACAAACATATTTAGAGTTACTAATTTGCCGATTTCGTAGACTGAATGCTCTTATATTAGCCAAAACTAAGGACAACAGCTTTGAAACAATTGCAGCAATAACATATTAAATTGATTTAAAATCATACATAACTAGCTGTTTACCGTTATTTTCTGTACCTGCTTTTTCTAAGTAAAATTCAGTGTGTTCGTTACCATCCTTTCGAGAACAATATAAGAAAAGGCTATTATTTAACGGATTTCTTTTAGTACAGAAGCTGTTGACAACCACCCGCCAACCTTGTCCGGCCTTGGGCCCTTACTAATGGAAAATTTTAAATACCAGCCTAGTACAGTGAAGTGCGCTTTTTTTCTTTAAATAAATATTCGTTGAGGCTACCAATTCTTAAGAATTTCGTACTGTTTTTATTATCACAGGTAACTAGAAATATATCATAAAATATATAAATATGTAATTAAATTCCTTATAAATGTAAAATTTTTACTGGTTAGCTTGCGTTTTAACTGACCAGGAATATAGGAAAACCTATTTTATATATTTTGTATATAAATATATAGATATACGAAACTGTACCAAATAACTCTCTCATATTTTTTATTTTTTATCAAAAAGTGAAAGGAAAATTCGCTATTCTACCTCAAACGAATAAAATAGCTAGAAATTAATATGCCAACAAGTACTCTGAACAATTATTTTACTAATTGTCGATAAACATTCTATTTTTTGTTATGCTAAATGCTTAAAATCGATTACCAAATCATTATTTTATTACTTAACATTGTGTTTGAGATGAAATAACGCATTTTAACATTCGAAAATGCAAAATATAATTCTTATTCGTAAACTACGACCATGTAGTTCTTTAAGTGTTTGTTTTTAGAATATCTTAATATTAGAGTTTTAAGCATTATAAGAAATAAGAAGTTACAAACAAAAATCGTTATGTACATATTAATTTTCTTTAATATATAAATTTTTGAGAGAATGAAAATAACACAACCCCGTCACTGGGTAAAAGTGGTGGGGTATTTAAAATGTAAGTTTACTTCACAAAATATTACTTCTGTGTTGTTCTTTGAACATCATCTTTCTTTGTGGCAGTGTAGCATCTGTGTTTTTTTACCTAAGTCAACGAGCAAGGTAAGCATATATCTAACATTTTGTATGCGTTTATTGATTTATCTAACTACAGATGTACCGATCATATACCAAAAGGCATAGAAACAGGCTAATAAAAAAACAATAAATAAAGGAACTTCTAAGGAATCAACAAACCACACCAAATATTGAAAAAAACATAATTCTTCTCAAAATGCCTGCCGAATCATTTGAGGAATTCTTGTACATCGAAGAATTTTCGAAAGTTCCAAAACAGGCAAATGCTTTGGTAAGTTATTAATGTACATTTGGTACAGATTATGTATGTCTAAATACTAGTATTTTGTTTTTTAGATCAAACACCTAGCAGGCATAGGCGGTAATGCTACACGACGGATATGGACTAATTTAGTTGGATTGGTGCCAATGAAAAGCACAAACTACAAGGTTTAAACATAAACCGAATTTTAGTTGGTAAGAAATTTAATTCATTCACGACTATTTTGCATCCACTCAATTTAACTTTAATTTTACCCTGACCTTACAAGTAATCTTTTAATTGAGACGCATTCCTACAATTAATTTATTATTGCTACACCTTTATAATTTGTTTGACTTCATCGAAATTAATAGATTATAATATATTTCTATGCATTTTTTAAAATAGTTTTGCTTTAATTGTCAGCAGAAAATCTACAACCTTTAATTCGTTGTATCGTGTCATATGATAAATTATTTGTTAACTGCTATTGTATTTATATTTATGCAAGGCTTTCAGTCAGCCAGCAGTGAAATTTCGCATGCGATACCTACACGTTTCTTGAATAAAGCACTTAAAATTATAAAAAAAGCTATTTAAATTCGGTATTCATAAACTAACTGCACAAATTAATTTTTTTAAATGATGGCAGTAATTTGACGTGTTCATAATTACTTAACATACTTTATTGTTTTGGCATTTAGGTAATCAATAATTTTGATATTTATGTATGTGTTTTAGTGGCCGTGAAGACTATAATAATACCAGGAGCTACCGATAAATTATGGATACGTAAATCAGGAGAGCGTTTACGCAAAAGTAAAACATGATTATTTTTAAATTTTAGTAATTATTTTTGTATCGCACTACTATAAAAAAATTGTACTGTACTTGTAGTTCTGTATAAAATAAATGTAAATATGTATATAATAAAAGCTTTTCTAAAACATAATATTTGTATACTTTGTCATAACTGACAATCAAACATAACTTATAAAGAAATCAACTTTGTAAGTCGCATTTTGATCATCATGTTCAAGTTAATTTAAAGGCATCTTTTATAGTTAATTTTTGGTTATCTTGCATTTAATTGTAGATAGTTAAATTATGGTTAACTATCACGGTCATATATTTTTCATCTTCAGAAGTTGAATAATATACAACATTCTGTGGTTATCTTATAGGCATATTATAAAGTTGAATAATATACAGCACTGTCTGGTTATCTTATAGAAATATTATAAAGTTGAATAATAAACGGCATTGTGTGGTTATCTTTTACGCATATCATAAAGTTGAATTTTAAGTGACTTTTTTAGCCAACTTCTGGATACCTAATAAAGCTGGTTAATATTCAACTTTGTGGTCATACTATGGTTACCTTTTGGTCGAACTAAGTGGGACATAGTTAAGAATTAGGGTACCTTTTAGTTAACTATTGGTGACTTTTCATACCTACAGCAGTTATCTTTTGGATAGCTTTTGGTCAACTAAGGTTCTGTGGGTTGGCTGTACATTGCCCAATTAGGTATATACGATTTTTTAATAATATTACCTTACGTTTAAGTATGTAACATTTAAAAAAATATGGCACTGCTTCGGTTCAATTTTATTGTACTTGGAGTGCCTCGCACATTATTTAATGGATTTTTATAGCATCTTGCGCTCTTACAAAGTGAACTAAAATTTCTCGTTGTGAATTTGAATAGGCAACTTATGTGACATTTCACAAAAAGGTTTTAAATTAAGGTCAAAGCGCAAACGTTCGAATTTAAGTAGTGTCATAGTACTTGATAAATCAATTAAATCATAATGAATTCATTTAAAAAATTATTTAATCAACTATTTTATTTAATAATGTAAAAACTATTTTAAAACGCCTGGATGTTATGAAATGGACAACCTACGTGACAACTCACAAACAGCTTCATTTTAATTGCATCACTTTTAAAATGAAGGTCAAAGAACCCACTTTTGTATTTGAACAATGACATAATACTTGATAGTTTAATTAAACACCGCAATGGAAGCTCTGACCTTAATTTTTAAATATTGTAATTATTGTGATTTACTATTTTAAACACAGGCCCGCCTGCCGACGGTATAAAATGGACAACCTGTATGTAATACAATCAGCTTTTTACTGCATTTATTAATAATGACTATTATACATATGATCCATGCTTAATTTGCTGATTATTACTGACGATGTCCAAACCTAAAATTTACAAACGTATTTAATAAAATAGCACCAACAATACAATAAATAACATCTTTTATTCTCCTTCCTTAATAAGAAACTTTATAACAAATCATAAAAAATGGGTAAACACATTTCGGTTTCACTTATAAAATAAATCACGCCCTAAAATGAATACAGTTCCTAAATATTTTAAGACGAGCAAGTGCTACCCACCTTTACTAAATTGAATAACTACCATAAATTAAACTACTCTGAAATTCAAGTCTTTTTAAAGGAGTCAAAAGACAAATCATCTTGATTTACTGGTCGTTGAGAATTAATATTAATTTAGTATTAATGACAACTTTAACTGTAAAATAACTGGTTTAACATCCGGAAAAATATTATAACGTTGATGCTAACTAATCGTGAAAACACAAAACTTGAGCTTACAAAGTTCTTGAAAATTTTGTAAGTTTAGAACACCGATTTGGCCAAGGAGTCGAAATAAAACTTACAATGGTAGACAGACTGTTTTGTATTTCCACCTAGTTAATTAGTTGTTAAATATTGACTAGCACTGTTAGTTTATAACTGTGCATGATGTATGTTAGTATGAAAATTTCACACCTTTTAAACATTACAAATGTGTTCATTGCACAGTGCGACTTTTGCTTGTACAAATGGATTTAAGAATGTAATGGTAAATACGGTTTGTTAAATGTGCGATGTTTTCATAAATCGTGTATCTTTTAGATGTTATCCATTTTTGGCGATTATTTTGGTGATCATTTTAGCCAAATTTAAAGAATGTGATTTACAAGAAACGTACGGTGTTACCATTCCTAATGTTGTTCGGTTCCCTTACGGTGGCCCTTTTATGGGGGTAAGTATTAATTTCATTCTCTAACCTAAATCAAAAACAGTTTTCATTTTCAGTTATTTTTAGCAATCGCCATACCTTTGGAACTACCTAAAACCAACGTTTTTTTATCGTATAATTTCGAAGCCAATTATAACCTACCTGAAAATCAAACCACATACGATTATCCTCCCATTGTTTCTGACAGATCTTTGGGTATTAGTAGAAAAAATGCCTACGATGCATTGGAATACAAAATAAATTCGTAAGTGTTTTGTATATTTTTTGGGCCACACTAATAAGTTACATAATTAAGACATGGATATCCAGGGAGAGATTGCCTTCTACGAACGATATGCGAAGCTGCTGAATACACCTTTGATAATAATAACGGAGTTTTAGGAGATATTCTGCACATTCTTCTATCGTACGTATTTTAATCTAAACTTATAAACATAGCACAAAGTATTACATGTTTTAGACCATCATCTTCTAAAAGTGAAGGGCTATCAACGGATTACGGAGATGCAGAAAAATACGGTCGATTAAAGAAGCACTGCAGGAAATACGTAAAGAAATGTTCGGTCAGTTTTGTAGGACTTATAAGCTGGTTAGGAAAAGCTGTATGATGTTTACAGAAACTAAAGTTGTTTGGATAGTTCTTTTTTGAGATTATCAAAATTGAAAATATGCTAAAGCATTTAGAAAACCGTACAAAGTAATTTTAAGGAGCAGTTACAGAACTTACAGATAATCACAAAAGTTTTCAGTAAAGCATTCAATCAAGTTTCACACCCTGTTATTTAAGATAAATAATTCTGGAAATGTACAAAGGTTTAAAACAAATGAACCTCATTTGCTTGCCTCTTAATGTTACTGATTCATTTTAGATTAAAAACTTATAGATTTTACTGTATAATTTTAAAGATAAATTAATACCAATGTAAATAAATATTTATGTAGATTTTGTAGTGAATATAAAATTTAATAAATTACAAAAAACTCACCTTTGGATTTTTAAAAGTCTTCAGTTTCAAATACTTAATACACCAAACTCGATTATCTTGACTTGAATCAAATTTCTACGCCAATTTTTAATTTTTTACTTAAAACTATCACAAAATTAAGAAGCAATACAAATTAGTAGTCAGTATATTAAAAGTTTCAATCTAATCAGGGACGGATTACCAATTAAGCCTCAAAACCACATAGAATCGAAAGCTTGGTATTTTCTTTATTTTCATTTCTTAAAAAATCTCATACAAGTTTTTCTTAAATTTTTATAATTTACTCACAATTTCAAAACAGGAAGTTTTTGTATTGCAAGACTTTACCGATTATTAATTTAAAAAAATAATGGTTTGCTATGGTATGCTTACTCAGCAGGGCTCCATCAGCTTGTCAGAAGGGTGGAGAAGATGCTGGATGCTTTCCTAAACACAGAAGGAGCATTTGACAACACCTCCTTCAGAGCAATTACAAGAGCCCTACGAGATCGTGGGCTAGAGGAAACATACTGCAGGTGGATAGACTGCATGCTGATAGGTAGGGTGGCCTATACATCACTGCTGGACGAAACTGTAGCAGTTCGGGTGGCAAAAGGGTGTTCCCAGAGGGGAGTTCTTTCTCCCCTGCTATGGAACCTTGTCATAGACGAACTTCTGCAAGAGCTCAGCAGCAAAGGGCTTTCTCCCTTAGGATACGCTGACGATCTGGTCACAGCAGTAGAAGGGAGATACGCAAACATAGTCAGGGAGCGTATGCAACAGGCCCTGAATGTCGTATTTTGGTCGACTGAAACAAGGCCTTAAAACCAGTCCCGAAAAAGCCACCATAATACCATTTACGCAAGAAAAAACTCTATTTCTTTGCAGCAAAGAAACCGCTTTATCAAGGGAAGTAAAGCATCTGGGAATCATATTGGATTCCAAACTAACCTAGAGCCAACATATTGATAAAGTTGTCACAAAACGTGCGATGAATCTTGAGGTTTAAAATCCGGAATGGTGTATTGACATACACCAGAGTGGTTAGATCAGCTATTATGTAGGCGGTCTTGGTGCGGTGACCTAAGATCAAGCAAGAATCCACCAAACTAGGACTAAACAAGATACAAACCTTGCTTGTCTTGGCATAATAGGGGCAATGAGAACAACGCCCACTGCTGCTGTGGAGACTCTTGTAGACCTTCATCCTCTTAATATAGTAGTACAGGGGGAGGCAAGATTGGGAATCCATAGATTACAAAGTTCAATGTATGTACAACCTTGGCTTAGGTACAGAACACATTAGTATAGTTGGTAGCATAGAGGGCCCTCTACTTGAAATGAGGGTGGACTATATGACTCCCAAATACTTTGTAGACACACTCTTTGAGGTTGTAATTAAGGATCGTGACGAGTGGAAAGATCACAAAGAGGATATTCCTCCTGGAAGTCTAATCTGCTACACGGACGGTACCAAGACTGCGACTGGTGCCGGATCGGGACTTTATAGCGAAACACCAAAAGAGAGGCGCAGATTTTCATTGGGTAAGCACACCTCCGTTTTTCAAACGAAAATATACGCTTATAAACACAGCAAGCGGATCTACATATTGTCTCTCGAGTAGTAAGACTTCTTGCAGACTGGTATGGGAATGCTTAAAGGTACTCAATGTTCTGGGTACCACGCCATTGTGGCAGAGACAGTAATGAGAAAACCGACGAATTAGCAAGGCAGGGATCGACTGAGGCTTACCATGACGCAGAACCAGCCTTAGGAATTTCAGGAAGCGCCATCCTAGGGTACGTAAGTGACTGGATAAGCACTCAACACGAAAGATATTACACTAACAGACCAGGACAAAACCACAGCAAGGCATTCATAAACAGACCTTGCACAAAACTGTTGAACTAGTTACTTCTTATGCGTAGGGCACAACTCAGGATCGTCACAGGTCTACTAACAAGACATGCAATGTTAAGGAACACCTGCGGAAGATCGGTAAATATAATGCAGGCCTTACTTGTAGACTTTGCAATAAGGAAACAAAGACCGCTTCTTCTAGAAGTGGCGTTTGTGGTGTGCGTGTGAAATAGCCTACAGACATAGGGGACGCAGGCTCCAAACCACGGAAGTGCTTGCACTTCTACTCCAGAGAGGACTTACTAGGCAGAAATACCTCAGTGGTTTGCCATTGCCTTCCGAGGGAAGCGGTCGGGTGTTTTCGGTGTATTATATGTGACCCTGGGAATCGAACCCGGGCCATCTCAGTGGTCAGCGGCACGCTAAACCATCTGAGCCACGACCACGACTGAGTCAGCAAGGAACATTTTATGTGTCTGTGATGTGCTGACAAGAAAAAGACAGCGCATATTCGGGAAGCCCATTATGGAACCGGAGGAGTTTGTAAGATACCCGGTGAAGGACCTTCATCTCCTGATACAGGGAACAAAGATCACCGAATGGGTGTGATCAATAAATCAGGTTATGCACAATAAGCCTTTTAGGCTGCATTGTTCTCCGGAGTCAAAAAATAGACAAGTCCTGATACTTATAAATAAAAGAAATGGGCCTTAAACTTGCATCAGCCTAAGACTCATACCGATCCACTCCTGAACATAATCGCTGAAAAATAACTAACTAGTTACAAAAATCATAAGAAGAATTTAAGAATGGAAAATCCCAAAAGTGCTGTTTATTATCTCTGATAAAGGCCAATTTATGATTTTAGTATTTTAATTAATAACTCTGACTGAATGAAACCTGCCTATTTTAAATTGAAAATTTTAAGTAAGATTTTTAATTTACAAATTCCCAAACAAACATTTCAACGGTGACAATAAATTCATAAAGGAAAGAATTTATCTTTTCCCAATTATTTAATAAATTCTTTCTTTTATGGTTAATGTGGCAATTTCGACATTGAATTTAACCAACTCATCAGGATGGCGAAAACTCGCAAAGGAACGATTTAAATCATACATTTTAAGCTTTATAGCTACAAATATTAATAACAAGTAAAATCCTGAACAACTAGTTACAACCACAAAATCCATAACTTAGAACATGAAGCAGGCAACCCATCATACATCTCTGTAATACGTAAAGACTAGACATATTTATTCGACGAAAAATTCGCATTTTTGTTATTGGAAGAAACAATTTATTACAAGTGCAAAAATGCTTTACGCTTAAGTCGTACTGCCAATTTCATGGTCAATACTGCCAGTAAATAACAAACAAAGCTGCAATCTTCTATTAAATTACTCTAAATAAAAATATAATCAGGACTTCAATCATTTTTAAAAAGTTTCATAAATAATTTTAATATAAGTTTATCATACTGCTTTCAGCATTATCTAATGGCAACAGAAAACATTGAAAGCTATCACATTCTTTAACCGTTTTGAAGCTACAACAAAACAAAAGCAAAACACATTTATTCCATGTTGGTGCTGGCAGAATTGTTTATAATGAATAATATAATCGATGATGATTAATAAGACGTTTACAATTTATAATACAAATGAATCACTACGCTAACTGCGAAAGTTTTAAAGCAAACAATATGCCAAACATATGACTATTTAAATGAAACGGCAGTAAATACTCTAATTTTTTTATCTGCTAACTGAAAAAAGTTGTTACATATTTTAATACTTTTCGGTAAAGTAGGTATAGTTTACAGGCTTGATTTTTTTGATTAAAAATACGTATTTTTGTTACAGTGTTGCGACAATAAATTCGAATATTTTGTTTTTATTTTAACTTGATTAAATTTTCTTTTACTATGAATTGAAAAAATGTAAAAATACAAGAATTGTGCTAATCCAATATTTTAAATAACTCAGTAACTGCGGAAAAATATTATAAATCATCATTAACAAATTAATCGATTTAATTCGAATAAATAATAAACTATCGATTTATGGAAATTAATCGACTAATCAGAAGAATCGATTAGTTGTGATAACCGAAAATTCGTAATATTCGAATAATCGTGATAATCAATTTAACAAAATTGAATTTTTACAGGTAATAGTTTGCTAAGTTACTATAAGATAAAAAGAATAATCGCTTTTACAAAAATGGTGTTACAGAAAGATCTCTATAACTAGATCAGTCTTCGTTTCTGCTTTTGTTTTTTCTCTGATCGATTTCACCAGTAGAAACAATTCGACTGGAGAAGGATTTAATAAAACAAGAAAGACTATAGAAACTTTAATTGTTACTTGAACACTATTAATAATGCTTGATTGAAACAGTTAACACGTGGTTTCATAGTTCACCCGTGGAGTTACGTATGCACACCCTTCCAGATTGAGTTTCAAAAAGAATAACTAACTTAAAGGGTCTCTTGACAGGCAACAATAAATTAAACAAACGTATATCAGTATTAAACAAATTGAAAATAGTGGTTATAAAATCATCGTCTGCGCACCGTTCTAAATATCCTGTACAATTTCATTTAATTTTTGATCAACAATTTACGTTCCCACTTTCTCGTCAAATTTTGGAAATGGCAACATGAGACGACTTCGTTTATTAAGAGTTATTTAACCAAAAGTTTGGAAACGAAAGCCTTTAACCTAATTAAAATACCGATCAACCTTCACTCTAAGAGAAACTAAAGTAATTAATAACTAATCTGAAAATGTTCAATAACTAAGTAACTGCCATAAAAATAATATTAATATTCGATTAATAAACCTCCATTTATCGAAATTAATCGATTAATCAAGGTAATGTAATCTTCATAACATTCGAGTAATCGTCATAATCGATTTAACACAAGTGAATTTTTACAAATAATTGTTCGTTGAGTAAAAAGGATAATGAAATCGATTTTACAAAAATTGAATCATAATTAATTCGAATAAACCAGTGTACTGTTCCAATTTCAAATATTTTGTTCAACAATTTTATTTCTCGCGTTTCCCTTGAAATTTTGAAAATAACAACATGAAACGGCTTTGTTTGTTATAAACTATTTAATCAAAAGTTTGACAGTAACCTAACTAAATTACTAATTAACCTTCATTGTAAGAGATTTCACAGTAACAATTAATAACTAATCTAAAAGTTTTAAAGGACAATTGGACAATATTAATAATTGATTAATCGTACACTATCAATTTATGGAGATCGATCGACTAATCAGAAGAATCGATTACTCATGATAATCGGATATTCCTAATATCCGAATAATCGTAGGTCATAATCGATTTAACAAAATTGAATTTTTGCAAATAATTATTTGTGAAGATAATGGGAATAACCGAATCGATTGTATACAATCATCTGACAATCGATCTATGCGAATAAATCGCCAGCACTATTCTAAACATCGTGTTCAAATATAGTTAGAATATTTTTAAGTTCCTACGTTCTCCGTGAAATTTTGAAAAAATAACGACATGAAACGGTTTCGTTTGTTAAGAGTTATTTGATCAAAAATTTAACCCAACTAAAATACCGCTTAATCTTATAACTATAAGAAGAAACCCATCTGAAAGTTTTAAATAACTCAGCAACCGAGAAAAAAACAATATTGATAATCGATTAATAGATCTTACCAAATTAATCAACTAATCAGAATATTCGAAATATCCCTACAACAAGATTCATGGAATTTTTATAAATAATTGTTTGCTAAGAGAAAAGCATAATCGCAGTAAAAATTAATAATTAAAGTTTTAAACAACTCAGCAACTGCGAAAAAATAAGATTAATAATTGATTAATCTTGAACAACAGATTTATCCAGATTAATCAACTAATTAGCAGAATCGTGATAATCAATTCAACAAGGTTAACTGAATTTTTACAAATAATTATTTCCTAAGAAATAGGAATAATCGAAGTAGAAATTAATAATTGATCTGAAAGTTTTAAATAACTCGGCAGTCGCGAAAAAATAATATTAATAATTGAATCCTAAACAATCGATTTTTCCAGATTAATGAACTTATCATAAGAATCGATTAATCTTGATAATCAAATATACATAATATTCGAACAATTAATAATTGATTCGACTAGTCTAATCGAATTTTTGCAAATAAATTGCTTGCTAAAATGAAAAGAATAATACCATCAATATTACAAAAATTGAAAATCGTTATCATTGAATAATAGATTACAATTTTTATGAATTTAATTCGAATAAATAACCAACACTGTTCTAGACATAGTTTACAGTTTTATTTAAAATATATTACCCAACAATTTTATGTTTCACGTTTCTCCTGAAACTTTGAAAATCACATGAAATAGCTTCCTTGGTTAAGAATTATTTAATAACAAAAACCCTAACCTAACCTTCTCTAGAGAGTAACGAAAGAAATGCTGATCATTAAAACGACTGCATTTTTCATAGATTTTCTTACAAATAACGTTTAAATAGTGTATTGCAAATCTATAAAAATGTTGTTAACAAAATCAAAAAATATATAACTATAGTTTGCTAAAAGGTATCGATAAATTTAATATCTGCACTCAATAGCATTACGTATAGGAATTTATTAATATTAATTCAATAAAATTTGAGAAATACGTGCAGATGTACAACACAGTTAGGCCAAAAATTTAGAATAGTGAAATTTTTTAATCTCGGAAATAATCCTTTTACCCCCCTTTCCCCTGCAATGCTATCCAACAAATGTTTTATATACAAAAATAAACCCTGAGTCTGAGTTTTTACTACATGTTTTAATTTATTGGTCTCAACTGTACATCCTTAGATTAGAAACATCAAAAAGTTCTTGTCTTATAAAGAAGAAGAAGAAGAAGAAGAAAGAATAAAGAAGAATCCCGGTAGCT
Organism: Melanotus villosus; assembly: GCA_963082815.1. Classification (NCBI taxonomy): domain Eukaryota; kingdom Metazoa; phylum Arthropoda; class Insecta; order Coleoptera; family Elateridae; genus Melanotus; species Melanotus villosus. The sequence goes on along the minus strand of OY720427.1, from coordinate 35,492,866 downwards.
AATTTTACGAGTTTAGAAAAATAAACAGAATATTCGGATTTAACAAGTTGGACACGTTCTCATTTTGTGCCAGAAGCAACAAAAACACTAATAAATACTACCTTTTCGCTCCAGTACTTAAATTATACGAAAGTAAACACATTTTGTAACAATACAGATGCCCCCTTATTGTGAAAACGAAGAATACTTAAAGGCGTCTAAGTAGGCTGGTATTTCCATAAGACAGACCTTTATGAAAGCGTCAATCGTTTCCTGTCTCGCAACAATTGTTATGTCAAGTACAAGTGTTGACTAGGAATTAGTGTAAATGGCTTATGTAGGATTATCTCAGGTACAGAGGTTCTTAATAATTTATTGTGTGGTTTTGTATCCTAAAGTCCTATCTCGGGGCGGTTCACTTTTAAATGGGCCCCATGCTTCTGTGTCGAGTGAAAGGGCAGAACATTTCTTGCTACGTACATAAAGTTCGTCATTCTATTCAAAAGCGCAGCAAAGTGCGATGAACAAATCTGTTAGTAAACATTTAAGTATTTAAAAGTCAGATAATCTGAAATGTGTCAAGAGATAAAATCTCATTTGTCAGAAACAATTTGTACCTTGATTTGCACGTTAAACGTATTTCAACTTAACAAACGTGATAACTTCGTTAACTGTTGTGTCTGTCAACCTCACTTTAGTGTTCAATTCAGGGCCACATATTTCTGCTTTAAAATTTAATTTACATCGGCAGAATTTTATAACCTTATTAAAAATTCCTAAAATAATATAAATCAAATCATACCTTATATTAAAAGGATAAGGATGGACCTGTTTACAGTGATTTTAATTTGGGCATTTCTGTTCGATAGTAAATCTTTATTACATCCCTTAGTTATAATACACGGGATTTTAGAACTTGACAGGGTATTGTTAAAAGTGTGTTATCACAAATGGCTCTGGAGTATTTACATGAATCAATCGCCGAAAATCCCTCCGTATTCGCCATTATGCCATTGTTGGTCTTACAAAAACATATTGAGATATAATAGGGCTTCACTTCTACTAGGGTTCGCATTAAATGAGGGCTTTACGAAAGCTGAACACGGAAGTTATCTCCGAAATGTTGATTCATTTTTTGATGTAGCTTGCTGTGTTCTCGAAGGACCAGTTTAAATGTTTAATTGCAAATCTAATAAAACAATTCGCTAATTTCAAAAAATAAATTCCGCTTTTCTTCTCATAACTGGAGTTCAAAACCCCTTCAAGAATTCTCAAAATTTAACCATTAAAAAGCTCAACAATAAGCTGAAAATTCCTATAAAATCACCAAAATATGCTACTTAAAAACAAAACCAAAATATGCAAATCCGAAACGATTTCTTTAAATTTAAACTTTTTTCTTTCGGAGTTACTTAATCTAGCATACTAAAATAAAATCAAAACAAAAGTATTTACAGAGCTAAATACCACAACTGTAATATTGAATACTAACCCTGCCTCGGTGAATTCAATAGGAACATAATGATGCTGAAAGGGGATTAGAGAGTGTTTATCAGAGTCTACTCGTATTAACTAGGGCTGGTTTCAACCGCAATCAGGGTTTAATACAAAAATAACACCGTAATAACTGATACAGATATATGATTGAAAATTTAATGCGGAATTAACAGAATCGAATTTCTATAGGGAAATACATGGAAGCTGATTGCTTTTTAAGCAACTGGGATTACAATTGAACTTAGCTTGAAATTTCTTTACTCTTTTTGTTGATGAGGCTTGAATAACTACGTCACTTTCTTGAGTTTTGATATTATCAATTCTTTTATTGTGAATATGATTTTTGCCTTCATATTTTGATATAAATAAACGATTAGGTATGTAAAAACTAAAATTCTAAAATTCTAAATAGTGGAGTAATATACATTTCAGTGATTTTTGAATTTTTTTTGCGCATAATTTCTAAAAAGATTGTTTTTTAAGTATCTGCTTGCATACAAAAAACTTTTGAAAAAATTTCCGTGCTTTACGAGACTTTTTTCAACCTATTTTACCGAAAGCACGACGCTTGAGCATTTTGTTTTCCGGAAAAGAAAGTATCTGCTTATACGTACGGTATACTTTTTAGAACATTTCCAGTGTGATCTGCAAATTTTTTCAGCTTAATTTCCGGAATAAAAATATAAGCTTTTTAAGCTAATTTTCATCAGAAAATTTCTACTCAAGTTAGAAAAATCTTCGGATTTTGAAATTTTTCCAAATCTAAAAGCACAACCTTTTCAGTAAATTTTCTTCGAAAATATTTGCTAAAACACTTTCTTTATTTTAGGAATTTCTCAAGCTTAAAAAGTTTAAGTTTAGCTTCCAAAATCATAAAATACATATCCAAATAAGACACCTTTTGGGAATATTCTAGGGGTGTCTTTAACTTAAAACTTCTCTATAAAATATCTGCTTAAATACTTTTACATAACATGCTTACAATTGTTGAGCTTAATTCCCAGCAAGGAAAAAATATCTTTTTAAATAAATTCTGGAAATTTAGGAAAATTCTGGTGGTTTTCGAAGCCCTTTCAAAACTTTCTAAACTTAATCCAAGAAACTTGCGTTGGTTTAGAAAAATTTCTGTGATATTTCAAGTTCTTTCGACTTAATTTTCAGAAAAAATACTCGATTTTAATAAAAGTTTTTTTTAAGTAATTTCTTGTGATTTTCAAGATTACAAGATTTATAAATTTATATAAAAGTTCTCTCTTTAAACTTTTTCAGTAAAATTCCCGTTGAGCTTTGAAGTATTTTAATTTTCAGAAAAAAAAGAAAGCTTGTTTTTAAAAAATATCTGGTTAAATACGACAAGAAGTTTCCATCAGTAAGTTCAAAATTTTCAGTTTAATTTCTAGAAAGACAAGCACAAACTTTTTAACCTAACCATCATCAGAAATTTTATACCTACTCATCAAATTTAGAAAAATCCTCGTGGACTGTAAGCATTTTCCAGCTTAATTTTCAAATCTAAAAACCACGACTTTTTCTGGGAATTTTCTTGCAGTTGCTTAAATATTTTTTTTTATTTCAAGGACCTCTGAAGTTTTTTTATAAAGTCTAAAAAGAATCCAGATTCCTTCCAAAAAATATTCACTTAAATATGATCTATTTTTAAAGAAAATTCTTGCAATTTTTGAAACCTGCCGAGTTTAATTACCAGAAAGAAGAAATATGATAGGCTTTTTAGGAAAATTCAATCTTTGTTCAGGAAATCTGTTTAAATATAACACATATAGTTTAGGAAAATTCCTATAATGTTTCAAACTCTTTGGGCTTAATTTTCAAAAAGAAATATGCTATTTTTTAATAAAAGTTTTTTTATAAAAAATATTTATTAAAATACGACCAATTTTTAACGAAAATTCCTGTGATTTTTCAAGATTTTTTACATAAATTTACATAAAGAATAGTACCTACGACTTTTTTCTACATAATTTGTTTCGACCAATGTCTGCTGAAATACAACATATCTTTTAGTAAAAATTTCAGTGATGTTTAAAGTTTCCAAAAAAGCAGGTACAACTTTTTTAACGTAATTTGTTTTTATTTATTTATTTATTTATCTGTTATTGCCATGAATCCTTTACGGTTTACGGCAAAGGCAGTGTCATAATTACAGTATAAATATAAAATATTTATAAATAAAAACATATGTATAAATAGAGAATACAATTACTCACACATAGTAACATGTATTCTCAAACATAACGTTAATAACGAATGTTAGCGGTCATTTGAAAATTCTTTATTCATTAGAAATGTTTTCAATAATTTTTTGGAACTTTGTAAATTCTCAGAGATTCGTATGTGTTCAGGAAAAGCATTATAAGATTTTATAGCGCGAAATTTTGGACCTTTTTCAAATAGCGTCGAATGATGCAAAGGAATACTAAAATCATGCTCTCCCCGTAGCGCCATATTATGTTTATTAGCGTCATGTTTTCTTAAAAAACCATTTTGGGTTTTTCACAGTTATAATAAGTTTGTATATATACAAAGATGGTATAGTAAAAATACGTAAGTTTCGAAAGTAAGTCCTGCAGTGATATCTAGTCTCTAGCTGATAAATTACTATTTTTTTCTGTACAAGAACAGTAACTGCGGAGTACCAAAAAATTATTCCATATGATATTATACTTTCAACGTAAGCATGGTAAAATACCTTTATCGTGTCCACCGTTAATTGATCTCTCAAGTATCGAACCATGTAGCAAGCAGGAGTTATAGCGGTGATATGCCCTTCCCAGTTCAAGCTTCCGTCAATGGAAATTCCCAAGTATCTGCCTAAATCTAAACGAAATATTATTTACTAAATTTTCAGTGATTTTTCAAACAAGCATTTTTAAAGCTAATTTTCGTCAACACCTTTCTACATAAATTAGAATAATCCTGGGATTTTCAAGCCCTTCGACTTTAATTTCCAAATCGAAAAACACGACTTACTCGGAGATTTTTTTTTTAAACCATTTACTTAAATACTTTTTTATTTCAGAGCTTTCTGAAACTTTTTAAGTTAATTTTCAAAAATATAAGCAAGACTGGTCTGATGCTCTGATGTAATTTGTACCTAATTTCTTTTCGAAAGTATCTGCTTGCCTTCCTGTGTTTTCTTTAACCTATCCTTTTCACAACGTATCTACTTAAACATGATATAGTTTAAAAGAAAATTCTTGCAGCTTTTGAAATTTTTTGGCCTTCTCAAGGAAATGTTGTTTGTGAGGTTGTTCGTGAAATACATTTTAGGAAAATTCCCGCAATTCTTCATCATTTTCATAAAGAAATGCATCACTTCAATGTAAGTCTTTTTTATAAAAGCAACTTGCCGTGATTTTTCAAATTTTTTCAGTTTCGCTTCCAGAAAGAAAAACACGTTTTTTAAGTGGATTTTTATTAAAGAGATTCTACTTAAATTAAAACTCTTCCAGCTTAATTTCCAAATCGAAAACGCATCTTTTTCAGAGATCTGTTTTTCAAAGCTATTTATTTTATTTCGGGGATTTCTCAAGCTTTTTAAGTTTAATTTCCCAAAAGAAAGAACCTTTCTAATGTTAACTTTTTTCAGAAAATTCTGCTAAAATAAGGCACGGTTTTGAGAATACTTCGCTAATTCCTTTAGCATTTTCTTTCCAAAAAATATGGCATATTTTTCAAGAACAATTTTGAAACTTCTTGGGCTTTAATTTCCTGGAAGAAAGCTCGATCTTTAATGTGTCTTTCTCAGAAAATATCTTTTTAAATACGATTTATTTTTTAAGAAAATTCCCACTTGAGGCCCTTTGTTAACCTTAATTTTCTTCAACAAATATAAAATAAATACGTTTTAGGAAAATTCTCGCAATTTTTCGAGCTGTTGGGGCTTAATTTCCAGGACGAAAAGCACAATCTTTTACTATAGGTTTTTCTTGTAAATGGCAATTTTTAAACCTTTTGGAGTTAATTTCCCGAAGGAAAAACCGAACCTTTACCATATTTTTTTTCAGAAAATGTCATCTTAAAAGGGCATATTTTTTAGAAAAATTCAGATAGTTTATGGGACTTTTTGAATACTTTAACCTAATCTTTATTCAAATATTGCCTGTTTAAATATAAGACCCATTTTAAGAAAATTTTCAAAATTTTTTAAGCTGTTTGGGAATAATTTTCTGAGAAATTTTGAACGCAATTTTTTTTTTTAAATATCTACTTATAGAAATATGAGTTATTTTTAAAAGCAGTTCCTGTGGTTCTGTAAGACCTTTAATATAAATTTCTACAAAAAATAGCATGATTTTTTTTTACATAATTCTTTACGAAAAATATCTGCTTAAGTACTACGAAAATTAATTAGTTTGATTTTTGAAACTTTTCGTACTGAATTTACAAGGCTATTTATTTAAAAATGTGTGCGTTTTTTAGGAAAACTACCATAATTTTAGGTTGAAGTTTTTACTCTATCTACAAGTAAAATAGATCGAACTAAAAGCAAAATCAGCACAGGCAAACATAAAACTATATGTAGCTACATGTAAATAAAGTATTAATGCAAAAATAATTTTGAAATCATTTGAACTGAAATTATACAGCTAAAAGTTGCTATGTGTATTAACTTTTTCCCAAAATTTTCCCAACTATTGAATTTCCAAATAATTTTAAGTAATCTTGAATTTCTGTTCAAAAGTTCTTTTGGTTCTTTTGTGCGAAAAGCTCAAAACAAATATAAAACAATTAACCATTGTATTAGGCACTGCATTCTTTTAATGTGAGTTTACATAAAAGAATTTTACATAGCATTCTTCATGCGATTCTAAGCAGACTGGTTTCGAATTGCAAACCACCTCAATACAAAGGTTACTGATAAGAATACTTATACAAGAGAGTTTTCAACATTTTCAGTTTAATTTCATTCTGATTAATTTCTGTTTAATGGGTTCTGAGAAGGTAGCAAATTTTTTTGTTTAATTCGTTTTTAGAGCCTCAGCTAATCTTGACTTTCTGTTCAAAATTTCTTCTGGTTCTTTTGTGCGAAAAGCTCAAAAACAAATATAAAACAATTAACCATTGTATTAGGCACTCACTGCATTCTTTTAATGTGAGTTTATAGAAAAGAATTTTACATAGCATTCTTCATGCGATTCTAAGCAGGCTGGTTTCGAATTGCAAACCACCTGAATACAAAGGTTACTGATAGTGATAAGAATATATACAAGAGAGTTTTCAACATTTTCAGTTTAATTTTTGTTTAATGAGTTCTGAGAAGGCAGGCAGTTTTTTTGTTTAATTTGTTTTTAGGGCTTCAGCTAAGATTGTCAAAAAGCTACAACTTTGATACAAATAAGCAGCCACGTCCACGACTTAATCGAATTGTTTGGAATTAATATTAAATACCTTTGTTCATGCTAACACAACAGGCTAGTTTAGAATTACAAATGACGCCAATGCAAAGGTTACTGATAAGAATATTCAACGATAAAGCGTCCAACATTTGAAATTTCATTTAATTCTGATTGACTTTTTGTTTCATTAATCTTAGGTTTTTTTGTTCAATTAATTTTTAAAGCAAAAAAATCGTCAAAAAGCTACAAATTTGAAACAAATAGGTAGTGACGTCCTGGACTTGATTTGGTTTTTTGGAGTTAATATTAAACACCTTTGTTCATGGCAGAGCTTGAAAGCTTTTTAATGTATTTAGGGCTTTTAGTAACGTTGTGCGAAATACAAAAATAGATCTTTGAAATTCAGTTAAAATATCCCGCGTCAAAAGTGGCCTTATTGACACCCTTTGGAGTTGGTAATTTTATAATACATTTATGCATTGTACGTAGATAGCAACTGCTGCGACATAAAAGGGCTCGGTAATTTGATCATTTCCTACTAAAAAGCTCACAAACTGAAAAGTTATTTCATTGTATTACCGGATTATTATTTTACTCTGGTTATATGGCAATTTCACCTGGGAATAATAAAATATTTTACTTGCAACTAAAGCACTTTAAGTTTTCTACTTGCATTGTTCAGATAATTACTTAAGAATATTAACCAAATATATTTTTGAAATTCCACCTGGGAAATTGCTAATAATCGACCAAACCAAAACCTGTAGAATAAAACTATGAAAGCAGTTAAATTTTATTTTTACCTCCTGGTTACTAAATATTTCCAGAAACCTTATGATGAAAAATATTAACGGAATACCCGCATCCCGGCGAACTCAAATCTGAATATCTGAATATTGAAGGAAATTGATTTCGCAGAAAAGAGTATTACCTCTATAGAACTAACCCCACAGCTAGAACACCAATCAGATCTTATTTATTTTGTTCATATTACGGTATGCTCAGTTCTATATATTTGAGATTATCCCTAAAATACCTCGAGATAAAGTTATGTTATTACTATAGCAACAAAAATTAAGAATATTAGAAACAAACTATTTTTTCTGGATTTACCTCTCTGTTAATTGCGATGTATTATGAATAATTATATAATTATTTATTAGTTTGACATAACAGATAAATCATTTTATTCCCTTATTTACCTATTTATTTATTTTCTTATTTGTTTATTTATTTCTTTCTTAAAATGAGTTTAATAAGATACATCTAATTCATTGACGAAAAATACAAAATTCGTAAATTATAATCAATCAACAAACTTAATATGTAAAGGAATTCTATGCTTCGTAGCATACAGTGGAAACCACCGATAAATTGAAGATAAATTCGTATATAAACCCGGGAGATCCTTTTCGCCACAAGCTCGATGATTCAGAGCTATTCCTGTAAACCATCAATTACGTCTATAATTATCCAAACAAATACGGTAAAGATGTTACCTATTAACACACCATTTTTAACCAAAGGACCCCCATCATCTCCATAACAATAATTCGAACCAGAATCCCCAGCGCAAAGCATCCTAGCACTGAAATCACTGCGATTGCTAAAAATGGAAAAATTAAAAATAGTTCTTTAAAAAGGCACCGAGAATTTCGTACCTATAATTCTCGAAACATTCTTGATGATTTATAATATCTACATAAGCAGCCCTCAAGCGTGCTTGTTTAGTTGCTAATTGTCCAACTCTCACTTTTCCCCATCCAGTAATAATTCCTTCAGAATAGGTGGGGTACTACAAGAAATTCCGAAAATCCTTGAATTTCTCCAAATGTTAATTCTATTTACTCACGTAATAATCGCTTCCTGCTACATAAACTGGTGTTTCGTAACGACCTCTAAAAGCCGGTCTTGCTTTTAATAAAGCAATATTATAATCATTAGTATCTGGATTGTACAACGGATGTTTTTGGATGATAATTATTTTATGGTCAATACAACTTTTACACCGTGGTTGTTCCCAGAGTGAACTATTTCCCCGTAGATGGTAAGTCCAATCCTATAAAAATTATAATTTTACTTTTCCTGTGTTTTTAAGAGATTGACAGGAAGATCTTACGGTACGATTTTTAAAAAGATGCGCTGCACTAAGTGCCCAAAGTTGTGTGATGATCACACCACCACCTAATAATAGTTCGTAAGTTGTTTCGTTTCTTTCTCCATAAGGGATTTTAGCGACTACAGCTAATTGGTAAGGGAAGTCTTTAATGCTTACCATTTTGCCTGCCACTATGCGTTGTGTCGGTTTACTTTTGAATTCTAGAAAATATTATTTGTTTCTTAATTTTTTGTAATATTATTGAAAGGCACCCCATCATCCTAAAGCTCCTAAATCTCTTAAATCATCAACATACTTCGTAGATAACTTTTAACAACATGCAGATACTTCCAGAAAACTAAATCCTACTTTGTATAAACTTATTAAATATATTTATTACTTAATTTATAATTTTTTTAAAGATTTGCATCCTCAGCAACACAGAAGCATAAAAACCTTTACAATTTAATTAAAATACTTGCATAAGCTACAGGAATTTATGGCCAATTAAAAATTAATTAAAACTAATTGGTGCACTTCATAGGTTTATGAAAATTCCAGCAATTTTTGTAGTATTCCAGCTTAATTTTAAAAAGAAATGCACAACTTTTAATGCAAGGTTGTTGAAAAGATGTCAAAATTTTCAGAAAATTTCCATGAATTTTGAAGGTTTTCAGCTTAATTTCCAATAAAAAAAAGCACAACTTTTACTGCAAGGTTTTTCAAAAGATGTTACATTTTTCAGGAATTTCCCAGGAATTTTGAAGATTTTCAGCTTAATTCACAGCAAGAAAAGCGCCGCCTTTAATGCAAGGTTTTTCAGGAAATTTCCAGGAATTTTGAAGCTCTTCAGCTTAATTTCCAGCAAGAAAGGCACAACGTAATTTTGTTTAAATATCTGCCGTGACCTCTACGACTTTTACAGTTTAATTTCCACAAAGAAAGGATAATATTTGACACAAAATTGTTTAAATACAACATATTTTTTGGAAAATTTGTGTGACTCTTGAGTTGAATTTTCAGAATAGAAAACACATTTTTTAACATAATTTATTTTCAAATCTGCTTAAATATGATAAACTATTTCCAAGGATTTTTAAAAATATTCAGCTTAATTTCCAAAAAGAACCAATATTCTTCAGAAAATTTCTCTTTGAATTAGAAAAGTCAGCGTGGATTCTGAAGCTTCTTCAGCCTAATTTCTAAATCGAAAGGCAGGGACTTTTCACTGAATTTCTTCGCAAACACTTAAATACCTATTTAATTTTGGAAATTGCTGAAGTCTCCTAAGCTTAATTTAAAAAAAAAACAACTTTTCTACTATTTTTTCAGAAACTTTCTGCTTAAATAAGGCACCTTTTTGAGGAAATTCGGGTCATTTATTTAGTTTAATTTATTTCCAAAAAACATCAACTTAATTTTCAAAAGAAAAGCACAAGTTTTAATGCAAAGTTTTTCAAGATTTCAAATTTTTCAGGAAATTCCCAGGAATTTTGAAGCTCTTCAGCTTAATTTCTAGCAAGAAAGCCGCAACTATTTAGCGTAATTTTTTTTAAATATCTGCCTAAATCCATGACTTCTAAGACTTTTACAATTTAATTTCCACAAAGAAAGATAGCATTCTTTTCGGTACTTAAACACAATATATTTTTAGAAAATTTGCGTGACTTTTGAGTTGAATTTCCGCAAAAGAAAGTACAATTTTTTTAACATAATTTATTTTCGAATCTGCTGAAATATGATAAAATATTTCCAGTGATTTTTAAATTTCCAAAAGTAAAATATGCTTTTTTACAACCAATTTTCCTCAGAAAATTTCTACTTGAATTGAAAAAAGCGTCGTGGATTTTGAAGCTTTTCCGGCTTCGTTTCTAAATCGAAAGGCTTTTTCAGGGAATTTTCTTCGCAAACACTTAAAAACCTATTTAATTTTGGAGATTGCTGAAGTCTCCTAAGCTTAATTTAAAAAAAAATACAACTTTTCTAATTTTTTTTTCAGAAAATTACTGCTTAAATAAGGCACCTTTTTTGAGGAAATTCGAGTCTTCTCTATTTTAATTTTTTTCCAAAAAATAACAACTTAATTTTCAGATGTCAAATTTTTCAGCTTACTTCCCAGCAAATAAGCACGACTTTTTAACATAATTTTTCAAAAACTTTCTGCCTAAATATTTTAAAAAGGACTTCGTGATTTCTAGAGCTTTTCCAGCTGAATTTCTTTAAAGAAAGGCACAATTCTTTAAGATCATTGTCTCCAAAGAATTCCTGCTCAAATACAAAATACTTTTGGAAAATTCGCGTGACTTTTGAGCTGAATTTTTCGGAAAAGAAAACACAACTTCTTAGCGTAAAAATATCGTAAAAATCCGCGTGGATTTTGAAGCTCTCCAGCTTAATTTCCAAATCGAAACGCATGACTTTTTCACGGAATTGTCTTCGCAAATACTTGCTTAAATGCTTCTTTAATTTTGGGAATTTCTGAATTCTCATAAGCTTAATTTTAAAAAAGAACCACGAATTTTCGACTATTATCTTCTTTTCAGAAAATATATGCTTAAATAAGTCACTTTTTGATGAGATTCCAGTAATTTCTTTAACTTAATTTTCTCCAAAAGTATTTTTTGTGAGATTAAATATCTCGTTCAAAACATGTCTGATTAATAGAACATGCTTTCTTGGAAAATTTCAGTTAGTTCTGAAGCCTAATTGCCAGAAAAGATAAACATGATTTTTGGTGTAATTTTTTTCCAAAAAATATCTGTTTAAGTATATTTTTGACGAAGGTCCTGTAATTTTTAAAGCATTTCGAGCTTCCTTTCCAAAAAGAAAGGCACGAATTTTGTAGTCTATTTCTTTTATATCTACCTAAATATATTTTTGGGGAAAATTCTTTACTTTAATTTTCAGAACGAAAGGCACGAGTTTTTTAACTTAAACCGTTGATTGAAGAATAGCTTAAACTTTATCCACAAAATCTATGCCTAAATATAACACACTTTTCACATTTCTGAAATTAATTCGGTTTTTGGAGTTAAGTTTCCAGAGAAAGTGTCTGTCATGTATTGTTTAGAAACAATTATTCCAGCGATTTCTAAAGCTGTGAGCCTAATTTCCAGAAAGAAAAACACGACCTTTCAGGGAATTTTCTTCGAAAATTCTTGCTTAGATACTTATTTAATTTTGGGGTTTTCTGAAACTTAATTTCCAAAAAGAAAAACACCACTTTTCTAATGCAATTTACTTAAATAAAATACTTTTTTGAGAATACTTTCTTTAAACTAATTTTTTCCAAAGATATCTGTTTAAATATGGCATATTTTTGAAAAAAATGTTTGGTATTTTGAGATCTTTTTGAGCTTAATTGGCAAACAAAACAGCAGGTGTTTTTGAATGTTTTCAAAAAATATCTGCTTAAATGCAATACATTTATAGGGAAAATTCCTGAGATTTTTGAAGCTTTTTCAGCTTAATTTCCACAATGAGAAGCAGGAACTTTTCAAAGTATTTTTTGTCAGACTAAATACTACTTCGTAGTTTATAAAATGCTCCGTGATTTTAGGAACTTATTTCCGTAAAGGAAAATGTCTTTTTTCAAAACATCTCTGAATTTTGGAGATTTTTAGCTTAATTTCCAGAACGAAAAGCAATGCAATTTTTCAAAAAATATCAGCCTAAATATTTTTTAAGAAAATTTGAGATTTTTACACCTTTTCCAGCTGAATTTCCAAAAAGATACATTTTATAAAACAACAATCCTACTTCTGAAACCTTTCCAGCTTAATTTACATAAAGAACAACACGATTTTCAATATCTTTGTCAAATATGTATTAGAATAAGACGTAGTTTTTATAAAAAAGCACCTGTAATGTTTGACATTTTTTGAACATAATTTCCACGAAGAAGTGTACGACTTTTAAACGTAATTTCTACAGAAATACTGCTTAAACATGATATATTTTGAAAAAAAATTAAATCATAAAGCAAATTAAAAAAATTGTTCCGAAATTAAACAAAAGCTTTGGTACACAGTCTTTAAAAGACCCAGCTAAACTGAAATACAAGATACCTTTATAAACCATAAAAAATTAAATTTTAAAAATGCTGCACATACCTCGAAGAAATACAGCACAAATAAATACGATTAAAAGCACTTTCTTCATCGTGAATATATCATGGAGTAACTCAAAAAACTTGTTAACAAAGATCCGTTATATACAATTGATTTGTAAAATTATCGCCAATTAGGCTTTAACTAACGAATATTGAACAATGAAACTATAAACATTTTATTTCCAAAAACAAGTTGAGGTATTAATACAATCGGTAATAACACCTTAACATAAAAAATAATTTGGAAATTGATTGTTTTTTGCAATAATACCATAAAAATAGCAAGAATAGCAATAATAATAAGAGAAATGTACTGCGCATTTAAAAAAAATGTTAGTAGGAAAGTAAAAAATGAAAACAAAACGTGATAAAAAGAACAATAATTGAAGGATTTTGTTAGATCCTTATTTTTCTACGAAAACATTTTCCTTATTTCATAAATAATATTATGCCTAGGCCAATTGTGTATTATACGACTAACTTTTTTCTCAGTAAAACAATTTAAAATAGTATGAAAAACATCGCCATGCTTTTGAAAACTGGAAACTTTGTTAAATTGTAATATATTACAATAATTTAATGATAAATAATAACATTAATTTGGGGCCATCCTTCTTTATGTCTCTTTCATGATTGAATGTATGTACAACTAAAAATGAAAACGTAATAGTTCCATATTTTGCGCTTCTAACAAGTTGCGATTAATTTGAATATAAATAAGATTGCGAAAAGAAAATATGAAATTTCTTCGACAATATCGTTCCTTATCAACAGGAAATGCAAGTTTATACATAGTTTTGTTAAAATAAACTACCGAGCAGGTATTGTATATTAAAGCTTTGCTGATTAAATAACTCTGACCTGAATCACTGCATCACACCACTTGCTTTTTCAATAGATTTTCGCGAGCGTTTTTGATAAAACAATGCGCAACAAAACCTTTAATTAATTATATAATTTACCTAACTTAGTTTAATTTGAAAATTTCAGAACTTTTACTTTCGCTGGAAAACTACAATAATTTTTTTCGGGAGTTACATCTTGAAATTTTTTACGATTTAAGTGCAGAAGAAGTAAACTTTGGTAAATCTCACGGAACATATTTTATTCTAACAGAAAGAGAAGTAAAATTGAAGAATATCGTTAAGTAATTAATAACAGACATTACAACCAAAGAAAAATGCAAAAATTTAATTTAATTTAAGAATTTTAGACCTTTTACTTTTGTTCGTAAACTAGAAACCCAATAATTCGGGGCAAAATTGATTCATTGCTATGAGAAGTTATATCTTAATTTTTTTTAAGAATTAAATGCAGAAAAACGCATAATTAAAGCAGAAATATCAATTCTAACTAAAAGAATAATTCTGAAGAATATTTTAAGTAATTATCAGAGGACAATATAAACACAGAAAAATTAAAAAATTTAGTTTGATTTGACAATTTCGGACTTTTAATTTTCGTTGGAAAACTAGGAACATTAATTTGGGACAATTACTTTATTAATTGTTTTTAGATGTACGTACAAAATAGGAAAACCAAAACAAATACGTTTCTCAAATAATATTAGTCAGTCCTTTTCACACCTCTAACACCTTATGGCCTTTATTTATACGAAGAATATGGTACAAAATCGTTCATTTACCTATTGGGGCCAGTAGAAATCCTGCTAATTTATATTTAAAAAATATTTCTTTTGGACAATTTTCCCAAATAAATGTGTAAATTCTAGAAAATTTCAAATTCATAGCATTCGAACCTGAAAAGTACAACCATAAAATAATTACCACGATTCCATCTTTACCAGCACTAATTATAAAACAATGAAGACCTGCATGCTCGCTTCTGATTTGTGCATTTATATGCAATACCACTTCCCCTCTCATTATATTATAATGATAAGTATCACCGGCCCTCAAACTGCAAATCAATTCCAGAATTGTGATCGGAAGAAGAAGTCAGAAGACAAAGTGATTAGTGGTTAGTGGTCAGTGATTACAACAGAAGACTATTAGATTTTGGAGCTTTGGTGGCATCAAAAAGGTAAATAAATTTAATAGCTTTTAATTTCAGGATATTTAACTCAAGGCTGGAGCTTTTCCATTGGATTTAATAATTATTTTCAGTTTTTATTGTAAATATTGGTGTTAACAGAGGGTGTCTTTAGGGATCGGCTGTTTGTTTGTGATAACTGGTTTATCCTTGTAAATGTTTGAAATTACATTTAATATTAGGAAGATGCCACTTGAAATTTCAGAAATTTAAAAACTTTTAAACATTTTTGAATTTAATCCATTCTTTTAAATTTTTGATAATATTGATTAGTATACTGATACGTATATTAATAACATTTTTCATTGCAAGTTTCTAAAAGTATTATTTTTATTTCAGGTAGGTCCGATTTCAACGACAAGCCTCCCATATTTCCTTACTTCAGTAAGGTAGGTGATTATTTTTTTAATAATTTTAATGTTTTTCAAATTTATGAAATCGGTTTATTTGAATTTGTATTTTATTTCATAACTAAATTTTCGTCAATATTTTTCAAAATGTATTATAGTGAAAGGTGATTGAATTCTTTGAGAAATACTAACTGTTTCTCAATTACTTAAGAATTATGTTACAAATTTTTTTGTTCGTTTTTCAGAACTTTTATTTTTGTTTCTGATATATTTACAAAGTTATACAATTGATATACATAGCTTATTTGTAAATTAACTGGTCCTTTTCAGTTTTTAAAACCATTTGTAAGATTTTTCTGTTGTTTTATAGTCACACGTTTTTTATTTATTTATTATTTTTGCATATAATTTTTAAAAATATTATTGCCCAATTAGAATTTTTTTCACGCGGTTTCCCAATTTTATAAAGTTTAGCCTTACGAATTAAATAAGAAAAGTTGCTGAATTTTGCTATAAAGTAAAGCTGTATATATCTAAAAAGCTATTACAGCTCTTAATGGCCTCTTCAATTTTTAATGCTGTGCTTGTTTGTATTTTCAGAATTTTCATTTCTATTTATGGTTTATTTGCAGTTATATGAAAGAAAATTGTTTGTTTGTAAATTAACCGTCCCCTTTCAGGTTTTAGAAAGGAGCAGAGTTTTTCGACTGCTTCATAATAGCAAAAGTTTTTATTTATTTATTTATATCTTTTGTTATATTTCTATAAGCTTTTTTGTCTGACTGGAGTTTATTACATTCGGTTTTCGGCGTTGAAAAATTATCCAAATTTAATCTTCAAAACTTCTTATTTTCAGAATTTGCAAAATTTTCATTTGTCTTTATTCAAAGAAAATTGTTTGTTAATTAACCGTTCCTTTTTGGGTTGTAAAAAGTGCGAAAGAATTGTTTTATAATGGCAAACGTTTTTATTTACTTATTTTCCCTTGGTTATATTTCTATAAACTTTAATATCCATGGAAATTATTACATTCCGTTCACAGTATTGGAAGTTTATATTTACAATTATTAAAGAAAAGTTCCGTGCGACTTTTTTTTCAATTTTTTCTAAAATTAAATCAAAGGAACAGAAGCTAATCTGATTATCATTAGCGCTAAATATTGTAGTTTAAGTATTCTCCAAATTCCAATCGTCTTACAAATAAATGCCTTTTAGAAACTTTTACAGCTCGTTTGGTTAATCTGATTATTAATTACTTACTTTCTTAATCCATCCTCATCTACCTTATATATATAATCTAAAACCCTTTTACCACTTGGTGGTGTAGGGTGTACATTGTACATATTTCTATTCTTGTTTAAATTTCCTCCAAGTTTTACTGGTCTCCTGCTAATATCTTTGCTTCTGTCTATGTTTTACCTTTTCTTTGTAGCATTTCCATATGTAGTTTTATCCCACGTTTTTCTGAGTCTTCCTCTTTTCTTATTTTTCCGTATCTTCGCATCCCTTATTTTTCTGACGAGCTAGTCTCTTCCGTCCTCTGCAAGTGCCCCACCAACCAAGTTACCTTTCTTCTATGAATTCCAATGTGGGTTAAATTTCTAGGTCATTTTTTATTTCTATGTTTCTTATTCTATCTTTCTTTGTAATCCCTTTGACTCTTCTCAGGTATTTCATTTCAGCTGCTTGTATTTAACTTTTTTGTTTCGTAGTTCCATGATTCGCATCCAAAAGTAAGAATTGGTCGGTATATGGATTTAAACACCTTCAATTTTAAAAATGTATTGCTCATGGTGTAATACAATTTGATTGCTTTTTTAACTCTGTTGTTAATTTCCGTTTCTTGTGTTCCTTTGTCATCTATTTCCACTCCCAAATATTAGAACGGATACTTGTTCTATTTTTGTGTTTTCGATCTCTATATTTATTTCTTCTCTTTCTTCACTTTCTACCATTACCTTTGTTTTGTTCTTATTCATTGTCAATCCACTTTCTTCAAGTACTTCATTCCATGTATTCATATTAACTAGTGTGTAATTCTCTTTCACTTTGTGCCTAATATGTTACCACGAGATTTCTATCCTTTGCATATTTCTGTACCCGGCCATAAACTTTTTACTTTTTCTAGTCACCTTTTTTAATATGTCATCCATATAAACTACTCAAAAGAATTAAGGGGTCAAAATTTCAAATGCTTGAAATTTTTTTAGGGCCGATGACATTTTAATGAAACTTGGTATACCCATTGTCGGAACAGTTATTTTAATGAAATGCTATAAAAATTGGATATCATCTTAACATCTACCACATCATTGAACACTATATTAAAGTGAACCTGAAACTAAACTGAAAACTCATATCAAAAAATTAATATTCTTAAGAATTCTCAATAAACCCAAACAATACATGTACCTAATATTGTGCAAACCTTCCTCCAGCTTGAATTACGGCATTACACCTGAGTGACATACTGCGAATCAGTCTGCGTATGTTTTCCTGGGGATTACGTCGCCATTCTTCAATGAGAGCTTGTTCCAGTTCTGCCAGCGCATCTGGTGGGTATAGACGCTTGCGAATACGTTGTCCGAGTTGACCCCATACATGCTCTATGGGATTAAGGTCAGGACTGAGTGCTGGCTATTCCATAGTGGCTATGTTATTCTGGCCAAGATACTCAGTGACTACTCTAGCTGTGTGGGGACGAGCGTTATCCTGCATAAATAAAAAATCTTCTCCCACGGCAAGTGCTTGAGGCAGGACATGTTCTTCAAGTACTTCATTAATCTACTTATTTCCCGTGAGAGAGCCATTTCTGATTACAACAAGTTCAGTGCGGCCGTTTATTGAAATGCCGCCCCATACTATTACTGAACCGCCGCCAAAAGCCACAACTTCCTTAACACATGGTGGTAAAAACGCTCGTTTGGCCTTCTCCATACCCTAACTCTACCATCATTCGTCCATAACTTGAACCTCGACTCGTCTGAAAACATCACTCGGCTCCGCTGCCTCAATTGGAAATGTTCATGTTCACGTGCGAAGAACATCCTACTTCGTCGATGATTTCTGGTCAACTTTGGCTTCTTTGCTGGGCGTCTAGATCTCAAATTGACTTCCCGACGTCGATTTCTTACCGTTTGGTCGCTTATCGGAACTTGCCTGGCTCTGGATAGGTCGATTTGAAGACTACGAGCAGTTTTCGAACGGCTGCGAAGGGTTTGAAGTCTCAAAAATCGGTCGTCTAGTAGGCTCGCTGCTCTGTGGCGAACCTGTCCAGGCCTGCTGGTAACAAAACCAGTCTGTTGATGCCTCTGCTAGAGCCTCCACCCCACAGACTGGCTTACATTGAGTTCTTGGGCAACGCTTCGCTGCACTGTACCTTCTGGTAGTAAGGTAACTGCTCTTGACCCTTCTACTGGATTCAGGTGTCTTCTCATTGTTCGTTTGACCACGTCACACCAATATTTTGTGGTTGTATTAAAAAACCACCGTCTTGCAATAATTAAAATCTTATGCAAATACTCAAATTTTCGTAGAAAACAAACTTGTTTATTTACAGTTTCTAAGAAACGAGGAAAAAACAAACGAACGCAATAAAACATTGTAGCTGAATACTTGATTGATGGAATATATCAACACCTATCTTCTAGCTGATATTATAAGGAAGATATGCCTTCTGAAAAAAGTGACCCCTTAATTTTTTTGAGTAGTTTATATTATGAAGAGCACTGGGCTCAAGCCTTCACCTTATCTTAAACCATTTTGTGTTGAAGATTTTTCTGATTTTCTATTACAACTGATTACAGAGTTTTTATTATTACTATGTATTTTTTGCACTATTCTTATTGTTTTGTTGTTTATTCCTCTCTCTTCTAAAATTTTCCATAGTCTCTCTCGTGTTATCAGGTCGAATGCTTTTTGTACGTTTATAAATCCTAAGTATATTTTTCTTTTTTCTTTTATCGATTTCTCTGTGATTTGTTTCAATGTAAAGACATGATCTTGAGTACTCCTTCCACCCCTAAATCCACTTTGTGTGTCTTCTAATTTAGTCTCTACCACTCTTCCTATTTTCATGTTAATTAGTTTTTCTATTATCTTCATAGATGTGCTCAGTAAAGTTATACCTCTGTAATTGGTGCAGTTTTTTCTGTCTCCTTTTTTGTAAATGGGTACTATTAATACCTTTTGCCAGTCTAGGGGTGTTTGTTCTTCCTTCCAAACCCTTTCATATATTTCCAATAACCACTCTTTTCCTTTCCTTCCCATGCTTTTAATCATTTCTCTTAGGTTTTTAATTATTTAATTATATTCTGTAGTTCTTCCAATGTTGCCAACGGTTCCATATCTTCTTCTATTATTTCATCTTGTATGTAGATATTTTGGATTTTATTTTCACCATCTAGTAACTCTTGACAGTATTCTTTCCACCTATTCATTATTTCTATTTGTTCATTTAATATTTCTCCATTTTTATTTTTAATTTTGGTTATGTAAGTATGTTTGCCTGTTCTCCGCGATTTTAACACCGTGTAGAATAACTTTTGATTACTTTTACTGTCTTGTTCAATTTTTTCTCCGAATTCTTTCCATTTCTCTTTCTTTGCCTTTGATACTAAATCCTTTACTTTTTTTCATTCATTTTTGTATTTTTCATAGTTCTCTACTGTCTTGTTATTTAAGTAGCTTCTCCACGTCTTTTTCTTTATTTTTATCTGACTTTTAATCTCTTCTGTCCACCATGTTGTTTGTCTCTTATTACTCCCTCTATTCTCCCCACATATTTTATTGTCTGAATCAAGTATTGCATTTTTTAAGGTGTTCCATATTGTCTCAATATTATTATCCTCGTTCCCAATTACTTTTATGTTTCCCAATTTTTTGGCCAATAATTTTTTGTATCTGTCTCTTTATTTTTTAATTTATAAGATTTTATAGTTTCAAACTCTATTTTCCGTTGTTCAATTTCTTCATTTGTTTTTATAACTTTTTTTTTCTCTTATTTTACTTATTACTACCTAGTGGTCGCTGCAGATTTCCGGATCTCTTCTTACTTTTGTATCCAATATTATCCTCCTATTGTTATTTTCAAGTAGTAGTATATAGTCAATAATTGATTTTTCTCCTCTGCTACATACTTCTCTTGTTGTATTAATACTCTAATGTTGGAAGAATGTATTAGTTATTATTAAATCATTTATCAGCATTATCCTTCCATTATTATTTAAAGTCTCTTCTCCGTATTGTCATATTAATTACTTTACTGTATATTTCGTCTTTTTTCCCGACCCTACTATTAAAATCACCTATTATATAAATTACTCCTTTGTCCTCTCCCATTACTAGCGTTAGTTCCTCCCAAAATTTTTCCTTATTTGCTACTGTATCGTCTTCATTTGGTCCGTATGCTGTTATTATTGTTTTTTCTTTGTTCCTGTGTTTTTCTTTCATCCTTATTTTTAATATTCGTTCTGAGATAGCTTCCCAGTCATATATTTGTTCTTCTAGTTTTCATATATTTGTTCTTCTAGTTTTTTGTGTAGAATGCATCCTACTCCTGCTGCTCCCCATTGATCTTCTTTTACTCCGCTAAATAACAGTATGTGCCCTTTCTCCAGTTTTACAAGCCCTTCACCTTTTTTTCTTTGTTTCAGTTACACCTAGTATTTCTTCAAATTCGTCTTCTAGTTCTCTTTCTTTTCCTGTAAGGCTTTTAACATTCCATGTTCCTATTTTCCATTCTTTATTTATACTGTTCTGTTTGGCGTATTTATTTATATTTCCTATTTTCTTTCCCTAATCAAATTTCTTATCAGTTCATTATCCTTTTCCATTGCCAGGTCCAACATAATATTTCCATCCCCCTTATCTTTTTCTAGTTTTTTGAATTTCGTACTTGTATTAACTTTTCCTTCTCTTTATTCCATTTCCTTTCTTCGTCTCCTCTGTATAATTTTCTAAATCCTATTTTTGGCCTTTTTCCTAGTTCTCTTTCTGTTTTGGCTCTGGTTCTTATTTGTTCTTGTATTTTCCTGTCTTCTCTTGCTAAATCATCATTAATATAAACCCTTTCGTCTGTTTTACTTTTCAACTTCGTTTTATTCTGCAAAACTTTCTTTTTTTTCAGAATCATTTTCCAGTTGAATGCGGCAAACTTTTCCCCTAATTTTATTACGTCTTTCGCCTGTACTTTATTTGTCATTCTTTATCCATAAAATCCACTATTATTTTTCTTAAATTCTCTCTATGCTTCTCATCTGCTTTTAGCCCTTGCAATACTACATTATTTCTTCTCTTCTCATTTTCCATTCTTTCTATTCTATCCTCTATGTTAAACGTCTTCATTTTAATTTCACTATTCTCCACTCCCAGACCATTACTTTCTTTATTCAGCTCATCAATTTCTTTTCTATATTCCTTTTGTTGTTTCCTCATTTCTTTTATTTCTTTTGTTAGACTCTTCATTGATGCTCCCATTGTTTTCATCATTTCCATTATAATCTTAACATTTTCCTCAAGTCTTTTTACAGGCAACCTGGCTATTCTTTTACTTTTTGTGAAGGTATTTTGACTGTCTTTCTCCTCTTCAACTCTTTCTCCCTTCATTTTCCTGTCCTCGGAGCTGTACTCGTCACTATCCGTTTTTTAGTTTTATTTCCCTTTAATACGTTCTTTCTCCGGTTCTGTATTGTGTACATTAAAGAATATATATAATTTTAAATTTTAAATGCAGAACCTTTATTGAATACAAGGCTGGTCTACTTCCGATAACGTCGTAAAATCTTCTCACCGCGGAAAAAGTCCGACCCCGGTCGACCCGTCGTAGGTCTGATTTTTATCGGTGTTATTTACTTATTATTCTTATTTTAATTATTTCCTTTTATTCTATTCCATTCTGCATCCAATCTAGCGTTATATCTATTTACCTTGTTTAACTGCAGGTTGATTGTTATACTTTCTTACTCTGCTTTATTCACCTTTTAACACTAGTAATCGCTCATAAAAATAGTTATAATAACTACTAGTTATAACTATTGCACTTTCCTAATCTACCTATTACACTTTTGTAAATTAAATGCTCATGGATTTAATTACGGAGCTATTTTCACATTTACTACGCGTCTGTTCACCAGGACCGGTTCCTGAAATCCGAAAATATAATATTCTTAAAAAAAATTCCTATCCTGTAAAATTTTTTGCCCAGGCCCATAAACAAAAGTCCAGTCGTTTAGCTTCATCATTGGCCTCCAAAGTATGAATGAATTCAGCTTTAAATATGCTTTGCAAATACGATTTCCCGATGACAATTTGTGCTGCCCTTCGCCTTAGTGAAACCCTTCCATTTCCAAAATCGCTGCCGCATCATATTCATCCAATTTCTTCTTACTCCGTTTTTGGTTTACCACACTTCCGGTTGTTTCAAATTTAGTTATAATTTTTCTTACTGTTATATCGCTTATGGAAACTCCTGTAAACTTTTGCTCGAAACATCTAACCACCCCCTTGTAACTAATTTCACCCAATCCACAGCATTGCATAACAAATACTTTCTGCTCGAAACTTTTACATTACTTGTATACTCTCAATTTTTAACGACAGCTGCCTACTACTTTTTTACAAAAATTGCAAAGTAACTTAGATGACCGACAAAATTTCACTAATTTTTTCTTCCAATTTTAATGAAAGTTTGTGTATAGCTCGAATTTTTAATTTACAACATATTTTTAAATAAAATAAGACTACTTTACCTAACCCGCTTTATATTATTCTTGTGCTAACTACGCCATCCGGATATCATTTGAAGTGTAATTATTTGGTAAAAATTGATTATAAACCAAACAGACCTAGACTACAAAAACTGGAAACGTTTTTAAAAATGTTATATACAAATGTAATATAATATTTTCAGAATTTGCAGCAATTGATTTTTCGGTTGTTTTACAATGACAAACGTTTTTATTTATTTATTTACTTTGTTATATTTCAATAGATTAGATTAGATTTTTATTGATTACTAATACACAAACGTATTTTGTATAGTGATAAGTCATGATACAATAACAAACAGTACACAACATTAATATAATAACATAACAATAAAATACATTAAATGGCAAACTAACATGTCAGGTATTCTTTTAAACTGTAAAATGTGTTACAGTCTAAATAGTTTTTTACTTCTTTCTTAAATATAATAATATTACTTAAATTTCGTAATTGGAGTGGTAATTTATTAAATCTTACACTACAGTAATAAGCTGGCGATTTAGTGTAAAGCGACATAGACTTTGTTCCTTGTTTCATGTTGATGAACGTGTTTTGTTAGCAAAAACTTTTGTTTATTGTTTTTTATAAATAATATACATCTATAAATAAAGACATCTGTGACTGTTCGAATTTTGTTAATTTTAAATATGTTACGGCAAGATTACCTTGGTTTTATGTTGAAAATAAGACGCATAATTTTCTTTTGCACTATAAAAACCCTGTTTACTTCTGCTGCACTGCCCCAAATAATTATGTTGTACGAAATTCTAAACTGTATCATAGCGTAATACACAGATACCAATTGTTGGCGGGATAAAGTTTGTTTTAGGTTAAGTAATGCAAAGTATACTTTATGTAACTTTTTACAGACCATATCTATTTGATCTGATCATTTGAGTTTTCATCCAACATTATTCCTAGCAATTTAATATTTTTAGATTGTGTAATTGTGCGACTTGGGTTGCACTTGAAGAGTAATTCTTTTATACTTAATATATTAACATTAATAAATAACAAAAAAATTAGAGGACCTAAGTCAAAGGGTTTTGAAAGATTACCATTAACCTTTAGTTACTGCTACACTATTTATATATTTTTTTATTCTTGTCCATTGTGTTTCCATTTGTTATATCCTTTTAGTTGTTCTTCTATTTTTTCAACGTATTTCTTTTTGGTGTTTGCATTATTTAATTTTTCTACATCCCACTTATGTCTTATATTTCTATTCCTGTTCTGTTATCTCACTTTTTGTTTTAATGTTGCTGTTACCATAAAATGATCAGTGTCAGCTCCTCTATATGTACACACGTCTCTTACTGTTGATTGTTTTCTCTTGTTAACCACTACTTCATCCATTTTTCCGTTGATTTCCATGTTATTTTATGCCTGTCTGGGTGTTTGTGTTTAGTGCTTCTTATAATCATGTTTGTCCTTATTGCTAAATTGCACAATCTTTGCGCATTATTATTGTTTTTTCGTGAAATGTGTGTTTACCATTATTATGAATCCTACTCCATATAATCCTTGTTTGTCGCTTCCTGAGTACAGTAGGGTGTATTTCCTTTTGTCTATCCTTCCATGTCCTTTTCATCTTAGTTCTTGTAACGCTGCTATGTTTATTGTATATCTACTCAGTTCCATTACTATTGTCTCCATTTTGCCCGTTTCCAGCATTGATTTTATATTCCACGTACTAATTTTGATTATGTTTCGTTTATTTTTGTTTTTATTGTTATTATTTTTATTTGTTTTGGTTTTTTTCTATTGTTTCTGAGCTGATCCTTTCTATTTTTGTTTTATTTGTTATATTTATATTCATTTTTTCCTTATTCCTCGCTTTAGTCAATCCTTTATCTTGTATCACTAGTTTTTTGTCGTATTTGCTTTGGTAATTTTTATTAGTTTCTCAGATTATCTTCTTCATTATCACCCTGGAATCTTTCGTTAGCTGTTCTTCCTTTCTTTGTGCGTTGTTCCATTTCTGTTTGCGTAGATATGAAAAACAATTGCTGCTGTATGTCTGTAGTGGGTTCTTGGTACTGTCTTGTTGTTTTTGTGCCTTCATCCTTTATTAGGTATATTCATCTCCATTTACTATCAGCTTGTTATTTCTAATAATTACATGATGCCCTTTTGTTCTGATTACTTTCATATATTCTATTAATTCTCTCCTCTTTCTTTGCATTACTTTTAAGTAGGTAGTCTTCCTCTATGTATATTTTTGTACCTCTTAGTTTATTAGTCGCTTTTAGGATTTCCAATTTTTTTGCAAAGAATTCTTAATCCCATTAAAATTGGTCGGGTTTTTATTCTTATTTTTATTTACTAAATTGATAATGCTTTTTATTTCACGTTCATCAACCGGCTTCAGAAATTACGTGTTTGAATTTGCTGGGGACCCTTTTTAGACAGCTGATTAAAATGTTAAATTAACTTATTTGCTGCTAAATAAGAAAAATAATTTTCAAACACATTTGCTATCTGAAGAGGATCGCATACTGTTAAAGGCATAAATAAACTGCATTGTCCTATTACATTAGGTATTCGGTATTGAAGTTTAGATTTACAATTAATGAAACGTTTTTCTTTGAATTTTTTTTAATCTAATCAAAGGAATATAAACTGATTTGATTATCATTAACATTACATTGCAAATTAAATGTCTTAAAAATCAATGCTTTTTGAAAGCTTTTACAACTTGTTTGGATAATCTGATTATTTAATTAACGAATTAATGATATTAAAATTACAATATCGCAATGCTTATTTACAATTAACAAGGACTACATCTAGTTTATACATATCTTTTTTGATAAAAGATTCGGAAATTACTTTAAAAAAGATTTATACAAATTTAATCTTCAAATATTCTTATTTTCGGAATATTCATGCTTGTTTATAGTTTATTTGCAGTTATATCAAAGAAAATTGTTTATTTCTAAATTAAGGTTTATATAGTGACCGGCAAAAAGTTCACAACATATGGAAAAAAATTTTATTATTGGAATATCGAAATAACTTTTACGGGGGATGGGTTCTGCATGTCCGATAACCTAAAAATCGAATTTGAGGTATGCCTCGTGACCACTGGTATGGCGACAAATTTAAAAAAACCACTATGAAATCGCAAAAAGTGGGGTTAGATAACAAAATATCGAAGAAAATTATTAGAAAAAGTTGCTTAGAATTTAATTTTGATCGCCCCGTTTTCAAATAAGAATCAAGTACGTTTATATTATTGTTCTGATTGACAAAAATGTTAAAAAGGTTTTTCATTTTTGTATTCAAACGTTGTTTAGTTCTCCAATAAATGTTCAGTTCGATTTGAGTGACGTATTTTATTGTGTCGGGTTCCACATTATCCTCAACAGTTTATTTGCAACTATATCCAAAAAAATTGAAACTTAACCCATCTTTTTCAGGTTTTAGAAAGGATAAAAGTATTTTTCGGTTATTTCATAATGGCAAATATTTTTAGTATCTTTTTTGTAATATTTTATTTACAATTAACAAATATTGTATCTGATTTATACATTTTTTTTGTAAAAATGTTAGAAAACATTCTTCAAGAAAAATTTACACAAATTTAACCTTCAAATTAACGTATTTGCAGTTGGATTGTTTTTAGTAGTTTTAAGTGCAAGCAACAAAACCGTCTTCGCTATTTTCGCCAATAGTCCAGTCGCTAGGTACGTAAAAAGGTCGTTCGTTACCTTGCAAAAAGTCGGGTAAAAGATTTTTTTCTCTACTTGTATATATTGGAGCCAGCATTAAGAAACCAAGTTTTCCAATGTGGCTGACCTCGGGAAATTTTGTCCTCTTTAAGATGAAAACGAAGAAAGCAACCGAACCACATCTGAGATATTTTGAAAAAACCAAGAAAAGTCCTAAAATTTCGTGGTTTTCTGGCCACAGAAAGTTGTCCCAAGGTCAGACAAATTGGAAAACTTGGTTTTTCAATGCTGGCCCTAATATGTATATACAAGTAGAGAAAAAAATCTTCTAACCCACCTTTTGCAAGGTAACATTTACTTATTCACTGGACTACAGATATTAAACATAAAAGTGTCAGCGCCTTACAAGTTAAGCAACCGTTCTTTGAATCTTTCTCCTCCTGGTAACTATTTTAATACCCTGCAATTAGAGCTTTTTCTTGTTTAACTGAGAAAAAATCATCCTTTGTTATGGAATTTCTACGTAAATAACAAGAAAACTAAATATCACGGCATTATTGTTGATAAAAACAGATTGGTCTTTGAGATTTATTTTATAATGAAACTCAACTCAACATTTTCTTGTTTCTCTTTTATCTTAGGAATGGAAAAGTGGAGGGATTCGAGGAGGGATGACATCACTGGATTGGAGCATGGTACTGAACGAATTATTCGTCATCCTTACACCACATCTCATTTTTCATCAACATTCATTAAAATCGCCGTTCCTTAGATCCATGCATTCCTTAGTCACTCATTCTATCATTCTCATTCATTTATTCATTCATACATGCATTCATTCATTATTCATTCAGTCATTTGCCTTTAATTTTTCCTTTCGTTCCTTCCTTCATTCAATTCCTCCACCTACACAAGTAAACAATTAATTACAACACTAATTCACCACTACATTCAACTTACACCTTAAATTTGGGTCATCAACATACTTACATCAGTTTTTGGGTTTAAGACATCACTCGCGCCAACAAGATTGGGTTGCGCAAACGTTATTAACAGTTTCACCACATTATTCTTCATCGAAATCTAATAAAAATTCACATATTTATGACTTAATTAGTGAACTTCATTCATTAATTTGACAAAAATATTGTGCAACCCACTCTTAACGTACTTCATCAAGGCCATAGCTAGGTTTTCTGGAGAACCCTCCGAAACTGTATTAAATAAACCAAGCAGTAGGTATAGAATTTTCTTTGTCTACTAATTACACATTCATCTCGAGAAAATATAGCTACAGCCTTGTACCAACTACTTAATTTGAAATCAGATCACAACGAATTCAATTAATTTAATTTCAGTTAATTAATCCGATTATTTAACACGGCCTGCATAACACAACATAATTACACGAATCAACATAATTCATTCTTAGCGTTGATTCACGTTTAGCTAGATTATTCAGATAGGCTTCGCGTATTTTTCCGTTTTCTCTTTGGATTCCTTCTCAAAATTGCTCGGATTACATACACCCTTATCAACTTATCCCTTATTTCCTATATGTCTCCTTTAATTGGTGGGTTCTTTAATTAACGTAATTTTAATAAGTTTGGTTCAAAATTTGTTTATTGATTTAGTTTTAATTTTTCTGATTTTCAGATAATTAAATGAAATAAATTTAATAAGTTCCGTTCAAATTTATTCGACTGTTTGGTTCAATTAAGCCATGTTCACAACCCCTTAAATAAATGATTTTAGAAATTATCATTAGTTTTCCATCACCAATTTGCAGTTTAAAAAACTATATTTGTATTCCAAATTCCTTTGAAACCTATCTGCCTTTTGCGTTTGTATGTCTAGAAAATTAATTAAACATTTGTTTTAATTAATTAAAACAAGATAATTGGAACATTTACTAATTTTTGCTATTAATTAAAATTTTAAAATTTACTGTTGATCCAAATTACTAATAAAATCAAATTCAAACTGGAGGTTGTGAATGTAGCTCCAAATTCTGCTAATTTTGTTAAATTTCCCCACCATTAGCTAAATTTTTAGAAGATTATTCAGCTGTTTTCCACATGTTCCCCGAACCTTTCGGATTGGGACTATGTTAGTGTTGAGTTCTTCTGTCTCAGCAATGATACGGTCCCAACTCGGAAGACGTTCTGATAATACCAACAGTGACGTGGAAGTCTTCGAATTCGTTACAATTAACCTTAATGACAGTCACAATTCAATTGTCCAAGTCAAGTCAAAATTAGCTGGATTTGCTATATAGCAATGAGGTACGATTATTTGTTATATAATTTATCTCGTTCATTTCATATTTCGTCCCTCATTTAATTAACGCATGCTAATGAAAACAATCCCAACAAGTCATTCCATAATGGAACTATTAAATTTTAATTATAGATCCCGAAACTAGCGTTAGTTTACTATTTGTTACAGCTGAGGATGAGGATGACATCAAAGATATGGTTTGGTAGACGACAGCACGGAGGTCATCTCAGTTGGGTGGATGGTGGATGGTGGGTAATTTTAAATTTATGAAACTAAATATACAAGTCCTATTCTGTTTTTATCAACAAACTGATACTGGAGTGCCATTGAGCAGAATATTTTCTGTTCAAATTAGTGTTCTGTTGTTAAATATTATAAAACATTTAAAGGTTGCAAAATAAAAGGTTTAAATTGAATATTTAATTAGATCTTCACATGATGAATAATTGCTTGAAATAATTCAAAAAGCTATTGTTATTTTTGCTACATTGTATCCATTGGGCTATAGAAAAAAATCAAAAGATAAATTTAGTTTAATTTGTGGTGGTTCTTTCTTTAAAAATTGTATTTCTTATGTTTATGGTTTTGGCCCAAAAGACCAAAGATCTTTTCTATAATGTTTTTGGTGCATTTTCCAAAGTTCATTCAGATGAACCATACTTTCTCAATATATTTACATACAAATTCTAAAAATTTGGTGAAATGTCTTTTGACCCAAAAACCCACGAAAATAGGAAAGATGTGATTAAACAATATTTTGGACAATTGTCCCAAATAAGTAAGTTCTAGCCAATTTTAAATTAACAGCATTCGAACTTGAAAAGTACAACCATAAAATAATTACCACAATCCCATCTTTTTTTTTTAGTTTATTTAACCAGATCAGCAGTCTAGTGCTATACATGGTTTTATTAACTTGCTTACCCATTCACTATTTAGTTTAATTAATTATACTTCGTTATCACTACTGTCGTCGGTTGAGAGGAGATCTTGCGTCAGTTTACGTTTCAGGCGTTGATGTATGTGCCTCATCCCTAGGGTATAGTGGGCTGCTCCTGCACAGTTATTTATATTTTTGAAGAAGGTTTCCGCTGATCTTTTAATGAACTCTTCTATGGTTGGAATATTTAGCTCGGCATGCAGTTGGCGGTTTCTTATATACCATGGAGAATTTGTGGCTATACGTAGAATCTTATTTTGTAGAGTCTGTATTTTGTGGATGTGTGTCGATGAAGCGGATCCCCATACACAGCATGCATACATCGCCACTGGTCTGATTATTGCTTTATAGATTAACATTGTGCAATCTATGTGTAACGAGCTTTTCCTATTTATCAGTGGGTATAGCAGGGCTAGTCTAGCGTAGCTTTCATTTAATTTATGGTTGATATGGAATCCCCAGGTTAGTCGTCCCATCTTTAACAACACTAATTATAAAAAAATGAAAACATTCATGCTGTCTTCTGATTAGTGCATTTATATGCAAACCTTTTCCGCTCCCCTCTGAATAAAATAATTATAAATGTCACCGACCCTCAACGTGCAAATCAGTTCCAGAATTGTGATGGGAAGAAGAAGTAAGAAGACAAAGTGATTAGTGGTTAGTTGCCAGTGCTTACAACAGAAGATGTTGGAGCTTTGGGGGCATCAAAAAGGTGAATAAATTTAATAAGCTAAGTTTGTGATACATTTGCAAAGTTATACAAATAATGCAGGGTATGTCACGTTATACAAATAATACAGGGTATGTCACGACGACCATCGATTAGACGTTTATTGAAAAAAACTTATAGTAAATAAATGAAAATTTGCTAAATAACGTTTTGGGATATTATAAATTGATTGAAAATATATTTAAGATTGTACAACTTCCGGCTATACCGGAAGTAGACACTAACTTCGTTATTTCAAATTGCACACCCTATATATTTTTAGATATTCAGAATGGTCTTTCAACCGCGAGTGCAATGATATGTCACTATAGGGGTCTATCGCTCACAGTTGAGCAGTTATTCAATTGTTTTTAAAAAAATCTAACCTTACTTTGGACGAACGCCACTGCGAAATTACTTCAAAATAAGGGTTCTTCCTCAGAGTTTAATTTAAGGACTATATCGCCCATGGAAGTTAGGGTTACTCGATACTAACGTTTGCCAGTACACAGGGTGATCGAAAAATTCCGACCTCGATTTTTTTCAATTTTTTTAAATGGAACCTCCCATATTCAATTTACCAGTTAGATAGCCACTATCATAAGCTTTCATAAAATACCCAACTTGATAGGTATATAATACGAAGTTATTAAAATTCAAATTTCAATATTTTAAATTTTTGATGTTATTGGCTCATATCTTAGTTTTTTCTTTTTTCTTGACTATGAAGGCAATAAACATGAAAAACTCAATTTTTCAAATAGAAATTCTTATTTCATAATCTTTTTGAAGATGAGTTTTTTACATAATAATGTTCTATGCAATAGAAAAGCTGAGATACGAGCCGATAACATCAACATTTCGAAATTCAGTGCTTCCTGCTTATCTAGACCTACTAAGTTGGGTATTTCATGAAAGCTTATGACAATGGCTATCTAATTTTCATACTGAATTCCATTTAAAAATTTTGAGAAAAAAACGGGGTCAGCATTTTTCGATCACCCTGTATACTGGTAAATTCTAGAGTCAACGGTCCTATCTATTCCATCGGTGATGTACCCCTTAAATTAAATTCTGAGAAAGTACGCTTCTTTCTAATTAATTTCGCAGTGGCGTTCGCCCAAAGTAAGGTTAGAATCTTAAAAATTTTCAATCAATTTGTAATATTTGAAAACCTTATTTAGCAAATTTTCATTTATTTACTATAAGTTTTTCTCAAGAAACGTCTAATCGACGGTCGTCGTGACATACCCTGTATACATACCTAGCTTGTTTGTAAATTAACTGGTTTTTTTTCTGTTGTTTTATAGTGCCAAGTGTTTATTTATTTATTTTTTAGCATTAAATTAAATTTTATAAATGTTATTGCCCAACTGGAATTTATTTCACGCGGTTTCTCAATTTTTAAGTTTAGCCTAACGAATTAAATAAGAAAAGCTGCTGAATTTTGCTAGCTCTATATGTATAAAAGCAAGTAAAGCTGTATGCATCTAAAAAGCTGTTACAGTTCTTAATGGCTCTCGACGTTTAATGCTCTTGTTCTTATTTTCAAAATTTTCGTATTCGTTTATGGATTGTTTGCAGTCATACCAAAGAAAATTGTTTGTTTGTAAATTAACCGTTCCTTTTCAGGCTTTAGAAAAAAATCAAAGAATTTTTAGGTTGTTTTATAATGGCAAACCTTTTTATTTATTTATTTATTGTAGGTTATACAGGGTGTCAATGAAACCTGAGGCACCCCTATAATTTTATTATTGTTTAAGGCCGGCATTTACATACAGTGAATTTCTATTTGACGTATCTAAAGTTGCATAACTACTTAAAAAATCAAAAAGTCATAAGAAGGCGCGTTTAGCAGAACGAGGTTAGAGGTCAAGAATTGCGTAAGATTCATATTTGAAAATTTGCATATTTACATAGTTATTTGTGTTATTACTGTAAAAGATATGGCAAAAACAAAATTACGATTTTCTGTGTATTTAAATTGTAATCTCCTTGTCAAGTTTCCGTAAAGCCGATAAGTACTTACTCGTTGTTACTGTGCTATTTGTGTTGCCTAACGATAAATTATAAATTGGAAATTTAAACCGATTTTTATAGAACTTTATTTCCAATTTTTCTGGAATAATTTGCATTTTGAAAAAAAATCCTGTGGCGTTTGAAAGAGAGTGATTGTATATATCTACTGATAGAGAGATTTTTTCGGTATTAATAATTTTGTAAAACTATTTGAAAATTTTGAAGTAAAATAAAGCTTTAGATTTTTTAATACTGTAAAGTTGGTTTTTAGAAATTAAAAAAAATCTGTCGATCAATAGATAGAAAAGCCATGGATAATTACAAAAAAAATTGCTCTGCCGTTCCTGCTTAAAAAATGAGTTTAAAAAACTGGAACAAAATGTGCTTAAAATGAGGTATATTTCATGGTGTAAATTCCAGCCTTAAGATGACAAAATGAAATTTGGTATACATACTATTAAAACCGCAAAAATGATTTTTAGCTTTGTTGCTGCTGGCTTGAATCGTTTTTCTCATCTCGTCCCATAATTTGACATACAGCTGATAAATACTAAGCTGAAAAATAATGAAGAGTAGCGCTGAGGAAGAAGGAATCTACAGCAGTTTTTTGAATTTGGGAAGAAAAATCTAAAGTAGGTGAGGCACTGATCTTTTTAACTTTGTTTCGGCCACTTTAGATACCTACTTTTGCTCATGTCATCTCATCAATTGGCTTACAGCTGATGCAGAATCCGTCATGGCAGTCACAAAGAATTATTATTTGGGTTTTGGGAGAAAAGATTCAACTCAGTAGCAAAAACTATTTTTTAGCTTTGTTGTTATTGGCTTGGGTCATTTTTCTCATCTCATCTCATCATTGACCGACCCGACAAATGATAAATACTCAACTCCAGCTGAAAAATAATGAAGAATAGCGCTGAGGAAGAAGGAATCTACAGTATAGTTTTTAATTTGGGAAGAAAAATCGAAATCTTTTTAATCTTGTTTAATCCACTTTAGATGCTTTTTCACAATACATCTCATCAATTGCCTTACAGCAGATGCAGAATCCGTCATGGCAGTCACGAAGAATTATTCTACAGCATTTTTAGAGATTTCGAGAGAAAAGATTCAACTCAGTAGCAAAAACTATTTTTTAGCTTTGTTGTTATTGGCTTGGGTCTCTTTTCTCATCTCATCTCATCATTGGCCGACAGCTGATAAATACTCAACTCCAGCTGAAAAATAATGAAGAATAGCGCTGAGGAAGAAGAAATCTACAGCAGTTTTTGAATTTGGGAAGAAAAATCGAAAACCTTGTTTAATCCACTTTAGATACTTTTTCTCGTGTCATCTCATCAATAGCCATCATGGCAGTCACGAAGAATTATTCTACAGCAGTTTTAGAGATTTCGGGAGAAGAGATGCAAATCAATAGCACAAATGATCTTTTAGCTTTGTTGTTGTTGACTTGGATTTTTTTTCTCATCTCATCTCATCATTGGCATATAGCTGATAAATACTCATCATTTGACATAGAACATAAGTTTCTCTCACTTCCAGTTTCATCAGAATTAACCTCAAGTTAACAATTTGTTTGAGTGTTGGAACACCCTGACTTTCGTTTTACGTAGGTCGTGGCATTCTAGATTAATAAATAGCATTTTCTACAAACATTTACTTGGTTCTCAAAATGTTTCAAACTTGATACTAGCATACGTAAAATAAATGGAAATTCCAAAAATTTATAAATATACAGGGTGTTCCACTTAAAATCATAAGGTCCTTAACCTAATTTGGGTCATATCACTTTCATATTTTTGTTCTTCTCTATTGTCTCCTGTACCATGTCATTTTTCTTCTTTATTCTGTGTTCATTTGTTGTTTTTCTTATCAATTTATTTAGCTCTACATATTAAATCGTTCCATATTTTCCCTGTTGTGACATTTCTCTTCTTTTCTTTGACATTTGCCTAATAGTGGCTGTAGGAGTTTCTTTTGCTTTGTTTCTCTGTGTATATGTTTGTTGAGCTGCATTTGTCATTATTTCTGTCAAAATCTGATTATCATTAGCACTATATATTGTAATTTAAGTGTTTTCCAAAATCGCTTGTCCTAAAAATAAATGCTTTTTAAAAACTTTTGCAGATCGTTTGGTTAATCTGAGTAACAAGTAATAAATTAATAAATATTAATATTACAATATGGCAATGCTTATTTATAATTAATTGTCTGATTTATTCATTTTTTTGCCGAAAGGTTCGAAAATATACTTCAAGAAAAATTTATACAAATTTAATCTTCAAATCTTCTTATTTTCAGAATTTGCAGAATTTTCATTTTTGTTTATGGTTTATTTGCAGTTATATCAATCGCCCACCGGGACACCGGCAATTTTCCCGGTGGACCACTGCATTTTTAAGGAAGTGGCGTGCAACTTAGAGAATATAATTTTATACTCGTGAACCATTACAAATTATTTGTACGTTCAGTAATACTATCACGATGTTTGACCTCACCTCACCTCATTTAGCTCAGCGCTTAGTTTAAACAATTCGATTTTCAATAGCGGTCATAAGGAAACATTGCATTTCACATTTTATAAACTCAACTACGTTTGATATAATCTTAGACTAAACATGGTTCATTCGATAATGTTTCCTGTACATAATCTGACAGATTAGTTCACGTAGAACGCGAAAGAGATTCGGTTTACATTTATGAAGGTGTTTTATTCACACATCTTTAGTTTTATCTGCTTCAAATACAAGGCTTTTTTTGATTTTTTTTACTCCTTTATAATAAAATTATGTAAACGCAGTGCTGAAAGGTTACGCGTTTAAAAGAAAAAATGTTACAAGAAAGAAGAAGGTGAAAATTGTGTAAAAATTGATAATTTTTTAAAAGATCGTGTACATGTAAGTGATCAAGAAAACGTTAAACACATAATACCTGTAACACTAACACCGATAGCGAGTACAAGTAATTCTTCTGCGTTTACCCACCCCAAAAAAAACACCCCCTTACTCTTGAGCGATTTCGGAAAAAAGGGCTTTTTCTGGTGCGACCAAGTTAATATTGTAAATACATATATTATTAAAATACGAAACAATTTTGTTAGCTGAAATTTACATCCGAATTTTTAGCATTACAGGTCCTTTATCTAAGTATTTGCAAACTACTGGATTAGATGTTTTAAACTGCCACCAGTTATTTTTTTCCACGCTTAACTAACAATATAGCAGTGTGTATTTACAAATTCACAAAGAGAACATCTGATTTATACATATTTTTTTGCTAAAAGATTCAGGAATATAGTTCAAGAAAAATTTGTACAGATTTAAACTTCAAATCTTCTTATTTCCAGAGTTTTCATTTTTATTTCTGGTTTATTTACAGTAAATCAACGAAAATTGTTTGTTTGTAAATTAACCACTCCTTTTCAGGTTTTAGAAAGGATAAAAATATTTTTCGGTTGTTTTATAATGGCAAATATTTTTAGTATCTTTTTTGTAATATTTTATTTTCAATTAACAAAGATTGTATCTAATTTATACATTTTTTTTAGAAAAATTTATACAAATTTAATCTTCAAATTAGCCTATTTGCAGTTGGGTTACTTCTATTATTTTTCAGTGCAAGCAACAAAACCGTCTTTACACGATTTTCCCAAAATATTGAACATAAAAGTGTCAACGCCTTACGAGTTAAGCAAACGTTCTTTGAATGTTTCTTTTCCTGGTAACTGTTTTGATACCCTGTAGTTAGAGTTTTTTCTTGTTTAAATGAGAAAAAATCATCCTTTGTTACGGAATTTCTACATATAAAACAAAAAGACTAAATATCACGGCGTTATTGTTGATAAAAACAGATTGGACTTTGAGATTTATTTTATAATAAACTGCAACTCAACATTTTTTTGTTTCTGTTTTATCTTAGGAATGGAAAAGTGGAGGGATTCGAGAAGAGATGACATCGCTGGATCGGAGCATGGTACTGAACGAAATATTCGTCATTCTTACACCACATCTCATTTTTCATCATCATTTACAAAAATCGTCGTTCCTTTATCCTTGCATCCCTTAATCACTCACTCGTTCTTTCATTCATTCATTTATTCAGTTATGGATGCATTCATTCATTATTCATTCAGTCACTCATCCATAATTTTCCCTTTCCTTCCTTCCTTCCCCCTTTTCTTCCTTCCTTCCTTCATTCATTCAATCATTCAGTTCTTCCCCTTCCACAAGTAAAAAATTAATTACACCATTAATTTACCACCACATTCAACTTACACCTTAAATTTGTTTATAATTAGGGTCATCAACATAATTACATAATTTTTCGGGTTTAAGACATCACTCGCGCCAACAACAAGGTTGGGTTGCGCAAACATTATTAACAGTTTCACTGCATTATTCTTCTTCAAAATCTAAATCAAAATTCAAACGTTAATTAGTGAAAACAATGATGCGTTTTGTGAACTTGTACGGAGTGGAAGCATGGACGCTCACCCAAGCAACAACTGAAAAGATAGAAGCATTTGGAATGTGGATTTATTGAACATTACTTAAAATATCGACTGTCCTACAAAAAATGGGGAAGGAAATGGAGATAATTAACATGATCAAAATAAGAAAAATGGAATACTTGGGACATGTGATCCGTAACGAAAAATACCAATTGCTACAACTAATTATCCAGGGTGGAGGAAGGGAATATCCTGGCTCAAAAATCTACATGTATGGTTTGGGAAAAGCACAAGATCCTTGTTCCGGGCAGCAGTATTAAAAGTTGAGATAGCCTTGATGGTCGAAAATCTTCGCTAGGAGACGGTCATAAGAAGAAGAAGAAGATTTGGATAAATCAACATAATTACATAATTTTTAGGGTTTAAGACATCACTCGCGCCAACAACAAGGTTGGGTTGCGCAAACGTTATTAACAGTTTCACTACATTATTCTTCTTCAAAATCTAAATCAAAATTTAAATGTTAATTAGTGAAAACAATGATGCGTTTTGTGAACTTCATTCAATAATTTGATAAAATTATTGTGCAACCCACCCTTGACGTACTTCGTCAAGGCCATAGCTGGACTTTTGGGGGAGCCCCCGAAACTGCAATGAATAAAACAAGCAGTACAGAATTTTCTTTGTCTACCTAATTCACACATTCATCTAGAAAATAATATAGCTACAGCCTTGTACCAAGTACCTAATTCGAAATCAGATCACAACGAATTCAATTAATTTAATTTCAGTTAATTAATCCAATTAATAAATTAATAAAATATTAAAAGAGTTAACAAGTAAAACTACCTTGAAGAAATTCAAGAAAGAGGATAAGTTATCTCTCGAAACTAAACACCTAGGCAATGAAATGTAGAAGAGAAATGAGAAATCAACGTAAAGAAGGAACATTAGAATACAGTAAACTTAACAAACCATTTAAGATACGCGGGCGACGTAGTTTGAATAAGTACAAATGAACAAGAATTAGCCGTGATATTAGAACAACTTGATGAGACATCGAGAAGATCGGGTCTTCGGATGAAAATCAACAAAACGAAAATCATAACGAAAAGGTGAAAATAATCCAGACGTATACCTAATATAAATAACGAGAAAATAGAAAAGATAAATAGTTATGTTTATCTGGGGCAGACCATTACAGTAGGAAAGAAAAATCAAGAAGCAGAGATAGACCGAAGGATAAAAATGAGTTGGTAAATTAAGTTTTATTTTCAGAGCAAAAGAGTTTCCGTTGAAATTAAAAGCTAAAGTGTTCGATGCTTGCATTCTTCCTGTTTTCACGTACGGTATCGAAACGACAACATTTACTCAAAAAATCGTGACGAAGTATGCAGTTTCACAGAGATCGATGGAACGTCAGATGTCGGAAGTTTCTTTGAGGGACAGGACGAAGAAACTCATGAATACGAGAAAAGGCTGCCGTTACTGATATAATAGAAAGTGCTGCAAAATGGAGCTGGGCTGGACATATTTCCAGAATAACCGACGAAAGATGGACGGATAGACTTTTAACCTGGAGACCTAGATGCAGCACAAGAAAAGTAGGGCGCACAATAAAACGGTGGGCCGATGATATAAGAGAAGTGGCATGAAGAAGATGGATGCGACAAGCACAAAACAGACAAATGTGGAAATCAAAAAGGGAGAGCTGTGTCCAATACTGGACAACTAAAGTTTGAAAAAGAAACGAAGAATCCAATTAATTAACATAGCCTGCCTAACAAGACATAATTTACACGAATCAACATAATTAATTCTTGGCGTTGATTCACGTTTAGCTAGTTTATTCAGATAGGCTTCGCGTATTCGTCCGCTTTCTTTCGATTCTTTCTCAAAATTGCTCGGATTACATACACCCAACTTACCCCTTATTTCCTAAATGGCTCTTCTAATTGATGGGTTCTTTAATCAACGTAATTTTAATAAGTTTAATTAAAAATTTGTTTATTTATTCATTTAGTTTTGATTTTGCTGACTTTCCCATAATCTAATTAAGGTAAATTTAATTTTCACAACCCATCAAATAAATTATTTTAATTCAGTTTACAAATTATCATTAGTTTTCCATCACTCATTTGTAGTTTAAAAAAATATAGGTATTCTAAATTCGTTTAACAACTAACTGCCTTTTGCTTTTCTATGTCTAGAAAATTAATTAAACATTTGTCTTAATTTAATTAAAACAAGATAATTGGAACTTTTACCAATTTGTGCTATTAATTAAAATTTAAAAACTTGCTCTTGAACTGGAGGTTGTGAATGTAGCTCCAAATATTGCTACTTTTTCAAAATTGCAACTGAAATTTAACATTAAGTGTAGATTGCCCCAACATTAGCTAAATTTTTGGAAGATTATTGGGCTGTTTTTCAAGTGTTCCCCGAACCAATTAACCTTTGGGATTGAGATTGTGTTATTATTGGGTTCTTCTGTCTCAACAACGATACGGCCCCAAACCGGAAGACGTTCTGATAATACCGACAGTGACCGTGGAAGGAAGTCTTCGAATTCGTTACAATTAACCTCAATGACAGTCACAAATCAATTGCCCAAGTCAAGTCAAAATTAACTGGATTTGCTATATAGCAATGAGGTACGAAGATTTGTGATATAATTTATCTCTTTCATTTCATATTTTGTCCCTCATTTAATTAAATTTATCAACTTTCCACAACCGTTAGTTTTGTAAACTTTCAAAAATTGTGGTGTCTGCATGCTAATGAAAACAATAATTTTTATATTAACCATCAAGTCACTTCATAATGAAACTATTAAATTTTATTTATAAATCCCGAAATCAGCGTTAGTTTACTTTTTGTTACAGCTGAGGATGAGGATGACATCAAGGATATGGTTTGGTAGACGACAGCAAGAAGGTCATCTCAGTTGCATAGATGGTGGATGGTGGGTAATTTTAAATTTATCAAACTAAATATACAAGTCCTATTCTGTTTTTATCAACAAACTGCTACTGGAGTGCCATTGAGCAGGATATTTTCTGTTCAAATAAGTGTTCTGTTATTAAATATACCTAATAAAACATTTAAAGGTTGCAAAACCAAAGGTTTAAATTGAATATTTAATTGATTGGATCTCACATGATGAATAATTGGTTGAAATAAAGACCTCCTTTACGAATGTTTTTGGTGCATTTTTAAAAGTTCATTCAGAGGAACCATACTTTCTTAATATATTTACATGAAAATTCAAAAAATTTGGGAAAGTGTCTTTTGGGCCAAAAACCCACGAAAATAGGTAAGATGTAATTAAACAGAATGTCTGGCCGAATTTATATTCGCTACCGTAATGTTTGTTTGAGAATGGTAGACGGTACAGCCAGCGACCATTAAAATTCAATCTAAGGACTGTTAGTATCAAACAGGGGCAAAATTTGGAGTAACTAAAAACGATAAAGACGTGTTTTTTGCTTAAAAATTTCGGCTACCAAAGAACATAAAAACCCTTTTTCTGTTTGCTTAAAATTTGGAGTGCCCAAGACCTTTTCTTCTATTTTGCTTAAAATTTTGGACCGACCAGAACAACAAGAAACGCTCACAGCAAAGAATATTAAATTGATCTGAACAAATTACGCAACAGTCAAAATTATTTTTTTTAGATTTATCTGCAAAATAGGAAAAACTAAGACAAATAGGTTTCTCAAATAATATTATAGTCAGCCTTTTTTGCACCTCTAACGCCCTTCTTCTTTTCGAGCCCTTTTCATTCCAATATTGAACATAGGCCTTCTCTACCTCTCTCCATTTGTCCCGGTGTCTGGCTTTCTCCGTCCAGTCGCGTTCGGCTACTGTCCTTATGTCGTCCGCCCCCCGGAGCTGTGGTCTTCCTTTTGGTCTTTTTTTGGTCCAGGGTCTCCATTGTTGAATGATGTAATTCCATCGGTTGTTCTCGCATCTGGTATTGTTCCCTGCCCATTTCCATTTTATTTGGCTTATATGGTTAGTTATATCTTTTATTCCTGTTTGGTTTCGAATCCATTCATTTATTTTTTTGTTCTTCAGCGTTATATGTA
This sequence comes from Melanotus villosus, assembly GCA_963082815.1. NCBI lineage: Eukaryota > Metazoa > Arthropoda > Insecta > Coleoptera > Elateridae > Melanotus > Melanotus villosus. The sequence continues at coordinate 35,451,489 of OY720427.1, read as the reverse complement.
ACATTGATCTTTGCCAAGTCTGTCTATATTGTGTTTCGTGAAGGTCCAGACTTGTGCACCGTATGTCAGGACTGGAAGTACACACTGGTCGAATACCCGGCGGCGCATATGTAATGGAATGTTTTGAATTTTCAGCATATAGCTTAGCCTGCCAAAAGCTGTCCATCACAGTCTTGTTCTTGTGGATATTTCCACTTCGTGATTTTCTTTTCCCATTTTGATCATTTGTCATAAATATATACATATATTCCTCCACCTGTTGTATATTTGTTCCTCCTATCTTTATATTAATTACTTCTTCAGTATTTGTCATTACTTTCGTTTTCTTCTAATTTACTGTTAGCCCTATATGTTTCGATTCTTGGTCTAGTTCATTTAACATTATTTCTAGTTGCTCCTTTGCTTCTGAGATTACTATAACGTCGTCCGCAAAGCGGAGGTGGTTCAGCCTTTTTCCGTTTATGTTGATACCTTTATTTTCCCGTGGCAATATTTTGAAAACATCTTCCAACGCTGTTATAAACAATTTTGGAGACATCGTGTCTCCCTGTCGAACTCTTCTTTTAATTTGTTTTTTTAGGGTTGTTATGTAGCTTTGCAGTTGATACAGCTTCTCTATAGATATTTTGTATGGTGTTTGGGTATATGTGGTCTTCTATGCTATTTAGTAACGCTTCTTGTATTGCCCATTCTTCTCACTGTCAAGGGCTTTTTCATAATCCACCAACCCTATATACAGTGGTATTTGGTATTCTGTTGTTTTTTCTATCAGTATTTTGACAGTGTGTAGGTGATCGATGGTGCTAAATCCAGCTCTAAATCCAGCCTGTTCTACTGGTTGGCTAACCTGTTTGTTAAAATCTTTGTGTAAAGTTTCTGTATTTGTGAGAGCAGAGTAATAAGTCTATAATTTGCTAGGTCTGCTTTGTCTCTGCTTTTAAATAGTAGAGTCATGATTCCTTCGTTTCATGCTGATGGTATAGTGTTTTTAAACAAAACATGTGGTAAAAGAGCATCCAGTCTATCTATTTGGACCCTTAAAAATCCTCTTATTTTATATTTAAAAAATAATTTTATAATATTTTGGACAATTTTTCCAAATAAGTAAGTTCTAGAAAATTTTAAATTAGTAGTATTCCATCTTGAAAAGTACAACCATAAAATAACAATCCCATCTTTACTAGCACTAATTATAAAACAATGAAGACATGCATGCTGGCTTCTGATTTGTGCATTTATATGCAATACTTTTTCCACATCCCTCTCATTAAAATAATTATAAATGTCACCGACCCTCAAACTGCAAATCAACTCCAGAATTGTGATGGGAAGAAGAAATAAGAAGATGAAGTGATTAGTGGTTAATGGTCAGTGATTACAACAGAAGATGGTTAGAAGATGTTGGAGCTTTGGTGGAATCAAAAAGGTAAATAAATTTAACAAACTTTTATTTTCAGGATATTTAATTCCAGGCCGGAGCTTTTCCATTGAATTTAATAGTTATTTTCAGTTTTTATTCTAAATATTGATATTTTAGGGTCCGGCTGTTTACTGGCGACAACTAGTTTATCCTTGTAAATGTTTGAAATAAAATTTAATATTGTAAAAAAGCGTTCAACTTGAAATTTCAAAAATTTAAAAATTTAGAGAAATATTTGATTTTAGTCGATTTTTTTAAATTTTTGAAAACTGATTAGTATATTAATAACAATTTTCATTGCAAGTTTCTAAAAGTAGATATTTTTATTTCAGGTTCATCCGATTTCAGCGACAAGTCTCCCATATTTCCTCACTTCAGTAAGGTAGGTGATTTTCTTTTAATAATTTTGCTTTTCAAATTTATGAAATCGTAACTTTCGCTTTTGTGTTTTATTTCATAACTAAATTTTCGTCAATATTTTTCAAAGTGTATTATATTTAAAGGTGATTGAATTCTTTGAAAAATATTAACTATTTTTCAATTAATTATGTTACAAATTATTATGTTCGTTTTTCAGAATTTTAATTTTGGTTTGTGATACATTTGCAAAGTTAGACAATCAATATAAATATAAATGACTTGTTTGTAAATTAACTGTTCCTTTTCAGATTTTGAAAAAATTTGTAAGATTTTTCTGTTGTTTTGTAGTGACACGTTTTTATTTATTTATTTGTCAGCATTATATTTTTCTAAATTTTATCGTTCGATTGGAATTTATAATACGTGGTTTTCCACATATTTACAATTTAGCCTTACGAATTAAATAAGAAAGGTTGCTGAATTTTGCTAGCTTTATATAAAAGGAAGTAAAGCTGTATACATATATAAAGCTATTACAGCTCTGAATGGCCTTCTCGATGTTTAATGCTGCGCTTGTTCGTATTTTCAGAATTTTCATTTTGGATTATGGTTTATTTGCAGCTATATCAAAGAAAATTCTTTGTTTAAAAATTGTTTAACCGTTCCTTTTCGGACTTTAGAAAGGATCAAATGATTTTTCTGTTATTTTATAATGTTATTTATTTATTTGTTCTCAGTTATACATGTTGTCAATGAAACCTGGTTCTTTAAGATATCAAAATGAAATTTGGTATATGCAACAAACTATTAAAACTGCAGCATTTGATGTAGGACACAAATTTCTGTTCATCAGAATTAACCTCGAGTTAACAATTTGTTTGAGTGTTGTGGCACCCTATTTTCATTTTACATAGTTCATGACATTCTAGATTAATAAATAACATTTTCTGCAAAAAGGTTCTCAAAATATGTATTTCAAACTTGATACTAGCATACGTAAAATTAAATGGAGATTCCTAAAATGTATAAATATACAGGGTGTTCCACTTAGAATCATAAAGTTAACAATAAAGGTTAATTCCGGCGAAATCGGAAGTGACAAAAACTTCTATTCTACATCAACTAATGCAGTTTTAAGTGTATATCTTCTTCTTCTTACTTATTTGTAGGCAATCTGCCTGTTTTATCCAGTTTATTGCATATATTCTCTCCATCTTCGCATCGGTCTGCTTCTGAATCTTTTTCGCATTGGTGATTTATCTCTAGCGACCCTGACTATTCTATTTTCTTTCATTCTGGAAATGTGTGCGTCCCATTCTTTTGTTCTTTTTTGGGTCCAATCGTTTATGGGTTGAATTTGGTACTTATGTCTTATGTTTTCGTCGCATACTAGATCCCATTTTGTTTTACTACATATTCTTCGTAATGTCCTCATCTCTTCAGTTTTTAGAATTTGCTTTGTTTTGTATGTTTCAAGTTTCCGCTGCATATGTTAGTATTTATCGTATTACATACTTATAAACTCTACTTTTAGTTTCGATATTTAAGTATTTATTTTTCCATATTAGACCATTTAGGGCTCCGGAAACTCGACCAGCTTTAGTTGCTTAGACTTTTACTAGATTCTTTAGTAGACCATAACTTTAGTTGTCTATACCGAGATATTTGTAGTTAAGAACTTGTCGTATTATTCCACCATTTAGTTCTAATTTGCACCGCATGGGTTCTTTACTTATAGTTATAGGTACATTTAGTGTTATTACTTGATAATTTCATATTATATTTCTGACATGCTTTCATTGTCTTCATAAGTAGTCTCCGTAACTGATCCTCTGTTTCTGCAATTAATATTGCATCTTCAGCGTAACAGGTCTCTAAAAGACTATGGAACTTTCCCCAATAGTCTTCTTTTATTTTTCTTACTTTCCTGTTGGTTTCGTTACGTATTTCTTGATATTCTGCATAGCTCTCTGGCGTTCTGCGTTTATGTTATATTACCTATGCTATTCTTTTCTCCTCACTAATTCCTTCACTTCGTTAGTAAAGCACGGTATTTTTGATATTCGTGTTGGGATAGTTATTATTTTATTTCCTAATGCTTCCGTATCACTTCCTTTAATATTACTCTCTAATGTTTCCCAGGCTTCATCAATAGTATCTTCCTGTGTTATAAGTCTTCCTTTTATTTTTTCCGACAACAATCTTTCATATAATTGTTTAATCGTTTCGTCTTCTATGAGTTCTATTTTTAACTTCTCTTCTTTTCGATTGCTTTATCTTTGCACGTTTTTGTGTGTTATATGTAATCGAAAGTTTCGCTAATACTAATCGATGATCACTGCCAATATTTGGGGAATTCAGTGTTTAACTGTTATTACTTGTTCTAGTTTTATGTTTCTATTGCACATAACATAATCCATTGTCAATTTTTATCCGATTGTATCGTACCATGTGTATTTATATTTTGGGTCAAGTTGGAAATATGTGTTGCATATTCTTAAGTTGTTATTGGAGCAGACCTGAATTGGTAGTTCTCCATTTTTGTTGGCTACATTTTCGTTGAATCGTCCCGCCACTATGCTATTTCCTACACGTGCATTCATATCCCCCAATACCAAGGTCATATGTTCTTCTGGTAGTTTGTCAACCTCAGTGTTGAACATTTCATAGAACTCCTCTCTTTCTTGCTTAGGTATCCTGAGAATATATGTAATACGTTTTTGTTACTAATTTTCATGCTAACAACTAGTCGTCTTGAAGAAACGTAGCTTCGTTATATCTGTCTAGAAATTTATTACGTAATAAAAGTCCGACACCTTCCTTGGCTCTTTTTTCCTCTTCCACTAAACTATATATTAACGTATAAGAGTTAAATGTTCCCGTGCTTTTTCCTTTTTTCTTCGTTTCGTGGAGTGCATAAATTTGGATATTATTTCTTTCCATTTTCAGTATTATCTCTTGGTCCCTCTGATTCTAGCTTCTTATGTTCCATGTAGCTACCATAGTGCAATTCATTCTCCACGATCGCTTCTTTTTTTGTCTTGATGAAGTTGTTTTTGTTTGTTTATTTTTTATTCGTTGTTTATTTCCTTGCTCAGTCGTCTCGTTGGTGTTCCGTCCGTCTTGTATTCTGATTCTATGAGCTTGATTATTATTTTTTTTTATTTTAAAGAGTATGTCACATTTACCAAATTTCATTTTGATATCTTAAAATATAATTTAAAGAATACGGATGCCCCAGGTTTCAACGACAGTCGATATTTGTATAAATATAAACTTTATTATTCCATTGGAATTTATTACATTCGGATTTCGGTATTGAAAATTTATATTTACAATTAAAGAAACGTTGTGTGCTCTTTTTAATTTGTGTAAAAATAAGTCAAAGGAATACAAACTAATCTGATTATCATTAATACTAAATATTGTAATTTAAGTATTTTCCAAAACAGATTGTCCTAAAAATACAAGCTTTTTAAAAACTTTTACAGGTCGTTTGGTTAGTCTGAATAATAAGCACTAAATCAATAAATATTAGAATTACAATAGGGCAATGCTTATTTAGAATTAACAAAAATTACATCTGATTTATACAATTTTTTGCTAAAAAGTCGAAAATATACTTCAAGAAAAACTAATGCAAATTTAACCTTCAAATCTGTCTGTTTTTTGTGAATTTATTTATTATAGTTTTTAAGTTATTTCTTTCTTAAACAAGCAACAAATTCAAGTAAAGTAGTGTGAAATTAATCGTATTTTTTTGTCTTTCGATTGATGCCACTATCAATCCTATCAACTCAAACGGCAAGCAGGAAGCTGCATGTATACGATTTCCCATGCTATTTCCCTATGTTCGCCCCTTAAGTCAAACACTCGGTCTAAATTTAATCAGCGTATTTTCAGTTGGATTATTTTTATTATTTTTCAGTAAAAACAACAAAACCGTCTTTACACAATTTTCCCCAAATATTTAACATGCAAATTTGAAAACCACACGAGTTAAGCAAACGTTCTTTGAATGTTTCTTCTCCTGGTAACTGTTTTAATACCCTGTAGTTAGAGTTTTGTTTTGTTTAACCGAGAAAAAATCATCTTTTGTTACGGAATTTCTACATAAAAACCAATAAGACTAAATATCACGGCGTTATTGTTGATAAAAACAGATCGGACTTTGAGATTTATTTTATAATGAACTTCAACTCAACATTTTCTTGTTTCTCCTTTATCTTAGGAATGGAAAAGTTGAGGTATTCGAGGAGGGATGACATCGCTGGATTGAAGAATGTTACTGAACGAATTATTCGTCATCCTTACACCACATCTCATTTTTCATCATCATTCACAAAAATCGTCGTTCCTTTATCCTTGCATTCCCTAATCACTCAGTCATTCTTTCATTCATTCATTTATTCAGTTATGCATGCATTCATTCATTCATTATTCATTCAGTCACTCATCCATAATTTTCCCTTTCCTTCGTTCCTTCCTCCTTTTCTTCCTTCCTTCCTTCATTCATTCATTCAATTCTTCCCCTTTTACAACTAAACAATTAATTACACCATTAATTTACCACTACATTCAACTTACACATTAAATTTGTTTATAATTAGGGTCATCAACATAATCACATAATTTTTCGGGTTTAAGACATCACTCGCGCCAACAACAAGGTTGAGTTGAGCAAACGTTATTAACAGTTTCACTGCATTATTCTTCTTCAAAATCTAAATCAAAATTCAAATGTTAATTAGTGAAAACAATGATGCGTTTTGTGAACTTGTACGGAGTGGAAGCATGGACGCTCACCCAAGCAACAACTAAAAGGTAGAAGCATTTGGAATGTGGATTTATAGAAGATTACTTAAAATATCGACCGTCCTACAAAGAATGGGGAAGGAAATGGAAATAATTAACATGATCAAAAAAAGACAAATGGAATACTTGAGACATGTGATGCTTAACGAAAAATACCCATTGCTGCAACTAATTATCCAGGATAAGATACAGGGCAAGAAAAACGCTGCAAGAAGGGAATATCCTGGCTCAAAAATCTACCTGTATGGTTTGGGAAAAGCACAAGATCCTTGTTCCGGGCAGCAGTATCCAAAGTTGAGATAGCCTTGATGATCGCAAATCTTCGCTAGGAGACGGTCATAAGAAGAAGAAGAAGACGAACTTCATTCAGTAATTTGCTAAAATTATTGTGCAACCAATCCTTGGCGGAAAAAATTAATTACACCACTAATTCACCACCACATTCAACTTACACCTTAAATTTGTTTATAATTTGGATAAATCAACATAATTACATAATTTTTCGGATTTAAGACATCACTCGCGCCAACAACAAGGTTGGGTTGCGCAAACGTTAGTAACAGTTTCACTACATTATTGTTCTTCAAAATCTAAATCAAAATTTAAATGTTAATTAGTGAAAACAATGATGCGTTTTGTGAACTTCATTCAATGATTTGATAAAGTTATTGTGCAACCCACCCTTGACGCACTTCTTCAAGGCCAGTCAAGGAGAATGGTAATATGAAGTTCATGCAGAACAAGCTATCTTTAGGAAACAAACAAATAACTAAACTGAAACAATCAGATGGGCGTGAAATAACAACGGCAAAAGGTGTGCTAAAAGAAGCAGAAGAATTCTATCGTTGCTTATATACATCTCAAACACAGAACTCAGTAAATTATAATAAAAGGGCAATATTGAACGTCGGATCTGAAGACATTCCGGAAATCACTATTAGTGAAATAAAAACAGCTCTCGGTCAAATGAAAGATCTAAAAGCACCAGGAGAGGACGGCATAATAAGCGAACAACTCAAACACGGAGGCGACAATACACTGGAAATACTTAAAGCGCTATTTAACAAATGTCTAGAAACTGAAAGTATACCAGATGATTAAAATAATGCGATTATAATACTGCTACACAAGAAAGGGAGAAAAACGTACCTAAAGAACTACAGACCGATCAGTCTTCTGTCTCATCGATATCAAATTCTATCAAAAATAATAACTAACCATTTAAGCGCCAAACTTGATGCATACCAACCAGTTAAACAAGCGGGATTCCGTAAAGGATTCGGAACCAATGACCATATCCATACTCCATACCATAAAACTGCTAATAGAAAACTGCAACGAGTATAATATTCCTTTGACGTTGACCTTTGTTGATTACGAGAAGGCCTTTGATTCCATCGAAATAAACACAGTATATCAAGCATTAGACGATTGTCGTATGGATAGCCGCTACTCCAACTTAATTAAATCAATATATGAGAAAGCTGCATCAGCGCCATCAGCAGTAAAAATACATGGTATATCACAAAGGTTCCCAATACCAAGGGGTGTGGGTCAAGGAGATACATTGTCGCCCAAATTATTTACATTATCCCTAGAAAACATAATTATTTAAAACACTGAACTTGGAAGATATGGGAATAAATATAGACGGCAAAAAGCTAAACCATTTAAGGTACGCGGACGACGTAGTTTTAAAAAGTACAAATGAACAAGAATTAGCCGTGATGTTAGAACAACTTGATGAGACATCGAGAAAATCGGGTCTTCGTATGAACATCAACAAAACGAAAAGTAAAAATAATCCAGACATATAATATAAATAACGAGAAAATAGAAAAGATAAATAGTTATGTTTATCTGGGGCTCACCATTAAAGTAGGAAAGGAAAATCAAGAAGCAGAGATAGAACGAAGGATAAAAATGAGTAGGACCGCATTTGGTAAATTAGGTTTTATTTTCAGAGCAAAAGATTTTCTGTTGAAATTAAAAGCTGTTCGACGCTTGCATTCTTCCTGTTTTCACGTACGGTGTCTAAACGACAACATTTACTCAAAAAATCGTGCCGAAGTATGCAGTTTCACAAAGATCGATGGAACGTCAGATGTTGGAAGTTTCTTTGAGGGACAGGACGAAGAAACTCATGAATACGAGAAAAGGCTGCCGTTACTGACATAATAGAAAGTGCTGCAAAACTCAGATGGAGCTGGGCTGGACATATTTCCAGAATAACCGACGAAAGATGGACGGATAGACTTTTAATCTGGAGACCTATAAGCAGCACAAGAAAAGTAGGATGCCCTATAAAACGGTGGGCCGATGATATAAAAGAAGTGGCAGGAAGAAGATGGATGCGACAAGCACAAAACAGACAAAAGTGGAAATCAAAAGGGGAGAGCTGTGTCCAATACTGGACAAATGAAGTTTGAAAAAGAAAAGAAGAATCCAATTAATTAACATAGCCTGCCTAACAAGACATAATTTACACGAATCAACATAATTAATTCTTGGCGTTGATTCACGTTTAGCTAGTTTATTCAGATAGGCTTCGCGTATTCTTCCGCTTTCTTTCGAATTCTTCTCAAAATTGCTCGGATTACATACACCCTCATCAACTTACCCCTTATTTCCTAAATGGCTCCTCGAATTGATGGGTTCTTTAATCAACGTAATTTTAATAAGTTTGATTCAAAATTTGTTTATTTATTGATTTAATTTTGATTTTGCTGATTTTCCCATAATTTAATTAAGGTAAATTTAAGTTCAGTTCAAATTCGTTTGGTTCAACTAAGCCATTTTCACAACCCCACAAATAAATTATTTTAATTCAGTTTACAAATTATCATTAGTTTTCCATCACTCATTTGTAATTTAAAAAAATATAGGTATTCTAAATTCGTTTAAAAACTAACTGCCTTTGGCTTTTCTATGTCTAGAAAATTGATTAAACATTTGTTTTAATTTAATTAAAACAAGATAATTGGAACTTTTACCAATTTGTGCTATTAATTAAAATTTAAAAATTTGCTCTTGATCCAAATTACTAATAATATCAAATTCAAACTGGAGGTTGCGAATGTAGCTCCAAATTATGCTAATTTTTCAAAATTTCAACTGAAATTTAACATTAAGTGTAGATTGCCCCAACATTAGCTAAATTTTTAGAAGATTATTGGGCTGTTCTACAAATATTCCCCGGACCAATTAACTTCCGGATTGGGAGTGTGTTATTATTGAGTTCTTCTGTCTCGACAACGATACGGCCCCAAACCGGAAGACGTTCTGATAATACCGACAGTGACCGTGGAAGGAAGTCTTCGAATTCGTTACAATTTGCGTCAATGGTAGTCACAAATCAATTGCCCAAGTCAAGTCAAAATTAACTGGATTTGCTATATAGCAATGAGGTACGACTATTTGTTATATAATTTATCTCTTTCATTTCATATTTTGTCCCTCATTTAATTAAATTTATCAACTTTCCACAACCGTTAGTTTTGTAAACTTTCAAAAATTGTGCTTTTTTCTGCATGCTAATGAAAACACGCAGAACAACCATCAAGTCATTTCATAATGGAACCATTAAATTTTATTTAATCCCGAAACTAGCGTTAGTTTACTTTTTGTTACAGTCGAGGATGAGGATGACATCAAAGATATGGTTTGGTAGACGACAGCACGAAGGTCGTCTTAGTTGGATGGATGGTGGGTAATTTTAAATTTATCAAACTAAATATATACAAGTCCTATTCTGTTTTTATCAACAAACTTATACTGGAGTGTCATTGATCAGGATATTTTCTGTTCAAATAAGCGTCCTTTTGTTAAATATAATAAAACATAAGGTTGCAAAACCAAAGGTTTAAATTGAATATTTAAATGATTGGATTTTCACATGATGCATAATTGGTTGAAATAATTGAAAAAACTATTGTTATCTTTGCTAAATTGTATCCATTGGGCTTTAGAAAGAAATCAAAAGATAAATTTAGTTTAATTTGTGGTTGTTCTTTCTTTAAAAATTGTATTTCTTATGTTCGCGGTTTTTGCCCAAAAGACCAAAGACCTCTTTTATTCAAACGTTTTTGGTGAATTTTTTAAAAGTTCATTCAGAGGAACCATACTTTCTCAATATATTTACATAAAAATTCTAACAATTTGGGGAAATGTCTTTTAGTTCAAAAACCCACAAAAATAGGAAGGATGTGATTAAACAGAATGTCTGGCCGAATTTATATTCGCTACCGTAATGTTTGCTAGAGAATGGTAGACGGTACAGCCAGCGACCATTAAAATTCAATATAAGCACTGTTATGATCAAATAGAAACAAAATTAGGAGTGACTAAAAACGATAAAGACGTGTTTTTTGCTTAAAAATTTGGGCTACCAAAGAACATAAAAACCCTCTTTCTGTTTGCTTAAAATTTGGAGTATCAAGACCTTTTCTTCTATTTTGCTTAAAATTTTGGACCGAACAGAACAACAAGAAATGCTTCTTTTAAATTAGTAGCATTCGAACTTGAAAAGTACAACCATAAAATAATTACCACAATCCCATCTTTACCAGCACTAATTATAAAACAATGAAGACATGCATGCTGGCTTCTGATTTGTGCATTTATATGCAATACCTTTTCCACTCCGCCATGGCCTGTCCCAAGCTAGGATGAGAAAGAAGGAGGGATAGGAGTAACAGCCTCGTTAAAAAAACAGGGTTCAGCTGGCCCGGCTGATAGCACCTTGTAAGTAAATATAACCTTCAAAGGCACGCCTGGTCTGAGCAAGTAAGACCACCACTAAGTTACCAAGTCGCAGGGCTAGCGTAGTGACTGACTAGCCAAACACCCCCAATCAAATACAATATAAAGAAGAAGAATTTTAAAACTAAAGTACCCCAGCTGAGTAGGACAAAACTGTCCAAAATCCCATACCGCCCAGACGGTTAGCCTCCTGGATTTTGGTGGAAGCAAAAATTCGACAGAACTCAAACTTAGACGTGAAAAAACCAACAATAGAAGTACCACACTTCTAATAGGAACCCACAACGTAAGAACACTAAGCTCCGACGATAAAATCTTCGACGTAGAGGAAGAATTGAAACATATTAAGTGGGATATCATCGGCCTCGCAGAAACAAGAAGAAAAGAAGAAAAAGTAACTATGCTTGCTTCAGGGCATGTTCTATTTCAAGTACCTTGCGACGAGGACGGTATCGGAGGAGTAGGATTCTTTATTAATAAACAACTAGCACCAAATATCGATAAATATAAAGGAATATCAAGTAGAGTTGCGTATATAGTCCTAAAGATAAATGATAGGGTAAAAATATCTGCTATACAAGTGTGCGCCCCTACTTCTACTGACGATGACGACGAAGCAGAAAACTTCTACGAAGAAATATCTACAATCTACAGCGATAGACGACTGCTCTGCACAGTTTACGATCGTAATGGGAAATTTTAATTCGAAATTAGGACAAAAACTAGGGGAATACGAAAACCGAGTAGGGATTCGGATATGGGGTAAGAAATAAAAGAGAACATAGACTATATACAACTTCCTCAACCAACAGCGTTTATACGTAATGAATGCCTTCTATAAAAAGAAGCCCAAAGGAAATGGACCTTGATTAGCCCCAACGGAAAGGTGAAAAGCGAAATAGATTACATTCTGACAACCTCGAAGAAAATATTTAAAGACGCCATGTATTAAACAAGTTTTCGATGGGAAGTGACATAGGCTCGTTAGAGCGGAAATAAAAATTAATGAAAAGATAAACAGAAGGAAATGGATAAAAACAAAAAGATTGGTCGTTAACTCCCAAGCATTAAAAGAAACCAAAGATGCTTACCAAAGTTAAATCTTAGATACTTAGACTGCAATCAAAAGGAGACTGTAGCAATAAAACTATTGAAGAAATAAATGACCTTCTTATCAAAATAATAACAGAAACCAGCCAAAAATTAGTTAATAAACATAAACTTACGGAAGACTACATCTCAGACAAAATTAAACGAACACTAAAAAAGAGACGTGACCTAATACATCAGAAAAAACAGACGACAACAACAGAATATAGGGAATTAAACAAGTTAATTCGAAACTCTATAAGGGAAAGTATAAAGAAAAGAAAGTAATAGAGGTTATAGAAAATAACAAAAATATGAAAGTACTCAGACCAAAACTAGAGAAAGCACAGATAATAGCTATAAAAAACGAACATGGAGTAGAAGTTCGCGGGCAATCAAAAATAAATAGAACAATTCAAGAATATTATAGAAACCTATAAGAGTCCAAGACAAACATACCAGAATCAACTAAAGAGAAATTACAAAGGAATATATTGAATATTGGCTCAGAAGAGGTACTGGAAATAACGAAAGAAGAAATACAAATCGCCCTAAGAGAAATGAAAAACAATAAAGCCCCTGGCAAAGATAACCTCAGAAAAGAATTGCTACTAGAAGGTGGGGAAGAGGTAATTAATACCTTAAAAGTTCTGCAAAATAAATGCCTAGAGGAAGGTACGATACCACACTCATGCAAAAATACGATAACCTTACTATTCTTTAAAAAGGGAGATGGACTAAATCTTATCGTCCCATAACACTCCTCTCCCAAATCTATAAACTGTTCACAAGAATAATAACCAAAAGGATCAACAACAAGCTAGAACTATACCAAACACGAGAGCAAGGGCTTTGGCACATGCGATCACTTATTAACAATTAGAACGCTACTGGAAAAGACCACAGACTATCACATACCAATATTCTTTGCATTTGTAGATTACGAAAAGGCCTTCGATACAATAGAAATTCGGGCAGTACTAGAAGGCTTATGGAATAGTAGCATTGACCATCGGTACATGACACTAATCCAGAGCATATACATATAAACAAAGTATTATTACGGTCCAGACTCACAGTAACACAAATCCTATCACTGTGAAGCGCGGTGTTAGACAGGGCGACACTATATCGCCAAAACTTTTCATAAACACCCTGGAAGACATGTTCAAACAGTTAAATTGGGAAAGTAGAGGCATACGAGTACATATAAACGGCGAAAACTTGAACCATCTTAAGTACGTGGACGCTCTAATTCTTATTGCTGATAATGGAAAGAGCCTCCAAAATATGATAGAAGAGCTTAACGAACGTCGAAACAAATAGATCTAAAAATGAATATACAAAAGACGAAGGTGATGACAAACACCGAACAGAGACTACATAGTTATTAGAATAGAAGAAGAAACACTGGAGCAAGTAGAACACTAAAACCAGATAAAGAAAACCAAGAAGCAGAAGTGTAAAGAAAAACAAAACTAGGTTAAGTTGTACCATATTAAAAAACAAATCAATACCTCAATATCTAAAATCAAAGGCCTTTGACCAATGTGTATTGCCTGTTATGACATACGCCACTCAGACATGGACGTTAACTAAAAAGATCATGGACAAGTTAACAAAAGCGCAGAGAGCTATCGAGAGACAAATGCTCCATATAACATTAGAAGACCGAAAGACAAATTCCTGGATAAGAAAGAAAACCAAAATTGTAGACATAAGGGAAAGAGTAGCTTCATTAAAATGGAAATTTGCGGAGGATAACACTCGACAATTAGACAATAGATGGAACACAACCGTCCAAGTTTGGCGTCCTTGGTTAGGAAAACGGCGTAGGGGTCGATCCCAAATGAGGTGGTCCGACGATATAAAAAAGCACGCGGGTTTAATGTGGCGAAGAAGAGCAGAAGACAGAGATACCTGGAAAAGAATTGGGGAGGTATACATCCATAGTTGGATTGAAGAAGGCTAAATGAATGATGATGCAATACCTTTTCCACAGCCCTCTCATTAAAATAATTATAAATGCCACCGGCCCTCAAACTGCAAATCAGTTCCAAAATTTTGAAGGAAGGAAGAAGTTAGAAGACAAAATGATTAGTGGTTAGTGGTCAGTGCTTACAACAGAAGAAGACTGTTAGAAGATGTTGGAGCTTTGGAGCCATCAAAAAGGTGAATAAATTTAATACATTTTTATTTTCAGGATATTTAATTCCAGGCCGGAGCTTTTCCATTGAATTTAATAATTATTTTCAGTTTTTATTGTAAATATTGGTATTAACAGGGGGTGCCTTTGAGGTCCGGTTGTTTATTGGTGATAACTAGTTTATCTTTATAAATTTTTGAAATAAAATTAAATATTATGCAACTTGAAATTTCAGAAATTTAAACATTTTGAAAGCTGTTGGAATTTAAACGATTTTTTTTTAATTTTTGATTACTGATTAGTATATTAATAACATTTTTCATTGCAAGTTTCTAAAAGCAGGTATTTTTATTTTAGGTAGGTTCGATTTCAACGACAAGCCTCCCACATTTCTTTACTTCACTAAGGTAGGTGATTATTTTTTTTAATAATTTTATTGTTTTTCAAATTTATAAAATCGTAACTTTCGGATTATTTAAATTTGTTTTTTAGGTCATAACTAAATTTTCATCAATATTTTGCAAAGTGTATTATACTGAAAGGTATTTTTCAATTAGGTATATTCGAAATTTTTTTGTTCATTTTTCAGAATTTTAGTTTTTATTTGTGATACATTTGCAAAGTTGTACAATTAATATACATAGCTTGTTTGTAAATTAACTCTCCCTTTTCAGGTTTTAGAAAATATTTTATAAGATTTTTCTGTTGTTTTGTAGCGAACCGTTTTTATTTATTTATTTTTCAGCATTATATATTTCTAAATTTTATCGTTCGATTGGAATTTATAATACGTAGTTTTCCACACTTTTACAGTTTAGCCTTACGAATTAAATCAGAAAGGTTGCTGAATTTTGATAGCTTTATATAAAGGCAAGTAAAGCTGTATACATATAAAAAGCTGTTACAGCTCTTAATGGCCTTCTCGATGTTTAATGCTGCGCTTGTTCGTATTTTCGTTTATAGTTTATTTGCAATTATATCAAGAAAATTAACTGTTCCCTTTCAGGTGTTAGAAAGGATCAAAGGATTTTTAGGTTGTTTTATAATGACAAATATTTTTAGTATTTTTTTTTTGTAATATTTTACTTACAATCCACAAAGATTGTATCTGGTTTATACATTTTGTTGTAAAAATATACCCCAAGAAAAAGGTATACAAATTTAATCTTCAAGTCAGTGTATTTTTCAGTAAAAGCAACAAAATCGTCTTTACGTAATTTCCCCCAACTATTTAACATAAAAATTTGAAAACCATACGAGTTAAGCAAACGTTCTTTGAATGTTTCTTCTCCTGGTAACTGTTTTAATACCCTGCAGTTAGAGTTTTTTCTTGTTTAACTGAGAACAAGTTATACTTCGTTACCGGATTTCTACATAAAAAACAAGAAGACTAAATATCACGGAGTTATTGTTGATAAAAACAGATTGGACTTTGAGATTTATTTTATAATAAACCTCAACTCAACATTTTCTTGTTTCCCTTTTATCTTAGGAATGGAAAAGTGGAGGGATTCGAGGAGGGATGACATCGCTGGATTGGAGAATGGTACTGAACGAATTATTCGTCATCCTTACACCACATCTCATTTTTGATCAATATTTATTAAAATCGTCGTTTCTTTATCCATGCATTCCTTAGTCACTCGCTCATTCTTTCATTTATTTTTTGGTTCATTTTTTCATTCATTTATCCATTCATTTATTCATTTATACATGCATTCATTCATTATTCATTCAGTCATTCGTCCTTAATTTTATCTTTCCTTCCTTCTTTCCTTCCTTCTTTCCTTCCTTCTTTCCTTCCTTCTTTCCTTCCTTCTTTCCTTCCTTCCTTCCTTCCTTCCTTCTTTCCTTCCTTCTTTCCTGCTTTCCTTCCTTCTTTCCTGCTTTCCTTCCTTCCTTCATTCAATCATTCAATTCTTATACCTCCAAAAATAAACAATTAATTACACCACTAATCACCACCACCACATTCAACTTACACCTTAAATTTGTCTATAATTTGGGTAATCAACATAATTACATAATTTTCCGGGTTGAAAACATCACTCGCGCCAACAAGGTTGGGTTACGCAAACGTCATCAACAGTTTTACCACATTATTCTTCTTCGAAATCTAATCAAAATTCAATTATTTATGACTTAATTAGTGAACTTCATTCATTAATTTGACAAAATTATTGTGCAACCCACCCTTAATGTACTTCGTCAAGGCCATAGTTAGACTTTTGGGGAAACCCCCCGAAACTGTAATGAATAAAACAAGCAATATAGAATTTTCTTTTGCTACTTATTCACACATACAGCTCGTAAAAAGTATAGCTACGGCCTTGTACCAACTACTTAAATCGAAATCAGATCACAGCGAATTAAATTAATTTAATTTCAGTTAATTAATCCAATTAATTAACAGCCTGAATAACACAGCATAATTACACGAATCAACATAATTCATTCTTGGCGTTGATTCGCGTTTAGCTAGTTTATTCACATAGGCTTCGTGTATTTTTCCGTTTTCTATGGATTCCTTCTCAAAATTGCTCGGATTACATACCACCCTCATCAACTTACCCCTCATTTCCTAACTGGCTCCTTCAGTTGATAGGTTCTTTAATCAACGTAATTTTAATAAGTTTGATTCAAACTTTATTTATTTATTGACTTAATTTTGATTTTGCGGATTTCCCATAATTTAATTAAAGTTAATAAGTTCAGTTCAAATTCATTCGGCTGTTTGGTTCAATTAAGCTATGTTCACAGCTCCTCAAGTAAATTAGTTTAATTCAGTTTACAAATTATCATTCGTTTTCCATCGCTCATTTATAATTTAAAAAAGTATATTCTAAATTCGTTTACAAACTACCTGCCTTTTGTTTTTCTATGTTTAGAAAATTAATTAAACATTTGCTTTAATTTAATTAAAATAGGATAATTTGAACTTTTACTAGTTTTTGCTATTAATTAAAATTTAATTTGTTAATCCAAAAGTGTAGATTCCCCCAATATTAGCTAAATCTTTAGAAGATTATTCGGCTGTTTTCCAAATGTTCCCCGAACCAATTAATCTTCCGGTTTGGAACCGTGTCGCTGTTGAGTTCTTCTGTATCAGCAACGATACGGTCCCAATCTGGAAGACGTTGTGTTAATACAAACGCTGACCGGAGAAGTCTTTTAATTCATTACAATTAACCTTAATGACAGTCACAAGTCAATTGCCCAAGTCAAGTCATAATTAACTGGATTTACTATATAGCAATGAGGTACGATTATTTGTTATGCAATTTATCTTGTTCATTTCATAATTTGTCCCTCAGTTGACAAATTTAACTTTCCGCAACCGTTAGTTTTGTAAACTTTCAAACATTTCTGTTTTTTTCTGCATGCTAATGAAAACAATTAGAACTATTTTTATATTAACCATCAAGCCATTTCATAGTGGAACTGTTAAATATTAATTATAAATCCCGAAACTAGCGTTAGTTTACTTTTTGTTATAGCCGTGGATGAGGATGACATCAAGGATATGGTTTGGTAGAAGACAGCACGGAGGTCTTCTCGGATGGATGGTGGGTAATTTTAAATTTGTCTAAATAAATATACAAGTCCTATTCTGTTTTTATCAACAAACTGAGCCATTGAGCAGGATGATATTTTGTGTTCAAATAATTGTTGTGTTGTTAAATATAATAGAACATTTAAAGGTTGCAAAACCAAGAGTTTAAATTGATTATTGAAACTAGATCTTCACATTATGAAGAATTGGTTAAAGTAGGTAAGTGAAAAAATTATCGTTATTTGTACTAAATGTTATCCATTGGGCTTTAGAAAACAATCAAAAAATAAATTTAGTTTAATATGTGGTGGTTCTTTCTTTAAAAATTGTTTTTCTTATGTTCGTGGGTTTTGGCCCAAAACACCAAATATCTCTTTTATTCGAACGTTTTTGGTACAATTTTCAAAAGTTCAGAGACACCCTCCTTTCTCAATATACCTATTTACATAAAAATTCTAAAAATTTGAGAG
The DNA here is from genome assembly GCA_963082815.1 of Melanotus villosus. Classification (NCBI taxonomy): domain Eukaryota; kingdom Metazoa; phylum Arthropoda; class Insecta; order Coleoptera; family Elateridae; genus Melanotus; species Melanotus villosus. The sequence continues at coordinate 35,432,875 of OY720427.1, read as the reverse complement.
AACGTCTTTTAACCCAAACACCCATAAAATCAGAAAGATGTAAACCAACAAAATTATGTCTGGCCGAATTTGTATTCGCTACCGTAATGTTTGTTTGAGAATGGTAGACGGTACAGCCAGCGACCATTAAAATTCAATCTAAGAACTGTTATTATTATTTATAAATTTGGAATAATTTAAAAACAATATGAAATGATTTCTACTTAAGAATTTGGGCTACCAAGGAACATTAAATCCATTTGTTTCTGTTTCAAAATTTATATTACCCAAAATTTTCTCCATTTTGCTAAAAATTTTGGACCGACCAGGAAAACAAGACACACTCAAAGTAAACAATGTTTAACTGAACTGAACAAATTACGCTGTTGAAACTCTTCTTCTTCTTCCCTTATCCATATGCCCTTTTAAAGGGTTGGATAGCCGAAATTAAAAAAATTTAACTAAAGGGAGAATAGCTGTTTGGAAGGTATAAAGGGAAACAAATCAAAATTAAAAAGGCTACAACATTTTGCACGAATTACCTCCGCTTGTCAAAAAAAACTTAACCATACTTCTCCACTTAATTATTACTTTAAAAATAATAATGGAGGGCCCTGGATTTTGCTTGTAATGTTCACATCAAGTTCCAATTTAAAACACCTAAGTCGGCACAGTCTAAAACTAATATTTGTTTATTATTTGGACAACTTGTGTCCTCTGCATTCTTATTACAAACGAAGATCAACAACTTCAATCTGTAACAATACTTACTTAATCTTTCTACCGTTAGGTGTAAGACTATGAAGTTGATTTGATTTTGGTTTTCCACTCCTTGCTGTTTTCGGCTAACTTCTTAATTTCTTTCCATTTAATGTTTCTCTCCGATGCCGCTTGCTTTACTCCTTCTTGCCAAGTTTTCCTAGGTCTACCTCTATTGTTTCTGCCTTGCTTCGTATACTCTCCCTCCTTGTGAGTCTCTCCTTTGGCATTCTGTTAATGTGTCCGAGTCATCCCAGTTGTCTTTCCTGTATTTTTGTTGTTGCCGATTTTATCTTTAACTGTTCCCTAATAGATTTGGTTTCTAATTCTATCCCTTCTCCTCTTTCTCTCTATTTTTCTAAGGAATCTGATTTCTGCTGCAATTATTCGGCTGTAATTTCTTTTGTCTAGACACCGCGTTTCCCTGCCATAAATTAATGTTGGAGTCACTACTCTTTTAATCACTTCAACTTTTATTTCTTTTGTTACTTCTCTTTTGCCTAAAAAGGTTGTTTTTAAGATTTTAAATATTCTTTAAACTTTTCCTATTCTGTCATCTATCTCTCTGTCTTGTCTTCCATTACTTTCAATTATCGCCCCCAAATATTTAAAGTTATCCACTTTGACCTTCTAGTGTAATATTGTGTGTTTTGTCCTGAGTTGTTATAATCATAGTTTTTGTTTTATTTATATTTATCTTCATGTTTATCTTCTGTAATTCTTCATTTAAAATAGTCCGCTACTACCGCCACATCGTCAGCGAATAGGAGTTCTGTTAAGTTTGTTGTTAGGATATTCCAGTATCCTAGATGCACTGGTCTCATCTTTGGTTTTGCTCTTTTGATAGCTTCATCCACCAGTAATGGACTGAGCACACACCCTTGTTTTAAGCCTTCTTTTGTTTCAAACTCATTTGATTCCTCGTTTTGTGTTCGTACTATATTAGTTGTTTTCTCATACATTGCTTTCAGTACTTCTATTGTTCATTTGTCTACAGCTCTTCTTTCTAGACAGCTCCATGCATCTTTCCTTTTTACTCTGTCGAAAGTTTTTTCCAAGTCTATATAACATACACATATGTATATGAATTTCTTTATTTTTGTTTATATTTTTCTCTATTGCTTGTCTAAGTATGAATATTGGGTCCTGAGTGCTCCTTCCCTCCTGAACCCAAAATTGTGTTTCTTCCAAAGTATTTTCTAGTTTTTCTCTTAGTCTTCCTTCCATTACTCTTGCTAGGATTTTTGCTGGTAAATGCTGGTTAACGTTATGCACCTATAGTTGGCACAGTTTCTTGTATCTTCCTGTTTATGTATTGGTAGGATAATTCCTCTATTCCATTCTGTTGGTGTTTTTCTGACTTTGATAATTTCATTTGGCAAGTTCTTTGGAACTTCCCTCCCTATGTTTTCCATATAATTGATTATTTCGGGTGCTATTTCGTCTAACCCTGGTGACTTGCCTAGCTTAATCTTTGTTATGACTTCGTCCAGTTCGGTTTGTGTGATTGCTGTGATTTCTTGATATTTGTTATTTACTTTCTCGTTTGCTGTTTCGTGTACTTCACTTGTTTTTGTTAGTTCCTCAAAATATTGCCTCCATCTCTCCATTATTTTATCTTCGTCTGTGATTATATTTCCATCTTTATCTTTTATATTTCGCATGCTGTATTCTTTCTTCTTCGTAGTTGTCTTAATGCCCTATAAAACATTTTTTGGTTATCTTTTTTAGAGTTTTATTTCATCCTCTGTCCAAATTTTCTCCATGATTCCATTTTTGCTGCTTTTATTGCCTCTTTTCTCTTTTCTTGGTACTTCTCATAATCTTCTGTTTTTTTGTAGGTACATTTTTTCTCTTTAATCATCTTTTGTAATTCTTTAGTCCACCATTCCGTTGTTTTGACATTTGTGTTTGTTACTTTTGATATACCGCAGCTCTCCTTTGCGGCATTTAGTATGACTTCTTTGAAGTTTTTCCTTTTTTTCTTTATATCATTTACTTTATTTACTTCCTGTAAATTTTGGTGTAGTATTTTCTGGTACTTTTTTCTATATGTAATGTTGTATGACTCTTTATTTTCTCCTAGACTTTCTGTCTTCTTTTTTTTTTTCTTTTTTCTCTCAATCTGTAACAATACCGGCTAAAAACATTTTTTCTAACATTAAACATTTCCACTTTTTTTAAGCAAAAATAGCAAATGGTTTATTTTAAACGCCGAGCATCAGAAATGAAATTAGCCAATAATACCTATTCTAACTGAAAATACGTAAACAAAACCTAATTTAAACGAGTCGTCAACTTAGAATTTTCCACATACTTAGGTCCTTGTTGTCTATTAAACGCTGCTTTGTACTTGTTGAAACTGTAATAAATACATTATTGCCCCTAGTAATTTAGTTACGGAACCGAACCCTGTACAGAACGTTGTTTCGATAAACCAATTACATAACCCTTCATAGGACAAACAGCAAACCGCGACAGGTTGCGCCAAACTTCAAATAGGAGACTGCATTACTGGCGTAAGAGAGTTAGGTTACAACCAGTAGCGCAGAGAAATTAAATTTTCTTACAAAAAAATAAAAATTATTTCTACTCAAATTACTCCGAAATTTAGGATTTCGTTGAAAAAGCTTTAAAAATGCAGCAACAAATTTTGGTAATTTTTGTAAAGATTACTTACTCTGCGCTAAAACTGTTCCTCAGGCTGAAAATACCAGTTACAGAAAGAATCTAAGTAAATTTCGATTCAGTAAATTACTTACCGAAAATTCAGTAAGTTGATTAAATATTTAATTGGATTTTTACAGCAAAATAGTTCAAATTTTAGCAACTTAAAACTACTGAAATTCGAAAGCTTATTAAAAAGCCTTTAATAAATGCAGCAACAAATTTTAATAATGTTTGTAAAGATCACTCTGTACTGATACTATTTTTCAGGTGGTAATAAAATCCCCAACTGCTGAAATATTGACAGTAAATACTTCTACAACTTTCTTTGGTAGAATTTTTACGATCAAATATCTGGCGGAAACGTTTACTTAGCTGAAATTTAATTTATTAAAAAACCGTTTAAAAATGCTGTAACAACTTCTCAAAAGGTTTCTTTGTGCTGAAACTGTTTTTCAGACAGTATAAGTAAAATCCCCAACTGCTGAAATATTGAAAATAAATATTTCCACAACATTCTTTAGTAGAATTTTTACGATCAAATATCTGACTGAAACTTTTGGATTCAGTAAATTACTGAACTGAAATTCAGTAGGTTACTTAATTAAATTGTTACAGCAAAATAAAAATTATTTCCACTCAAAATTTACTAGCTATTGAAGCTATTTGATTTATTTAAAAAACCTTTAAAAAATACTACGACAATTTTTTTTAATTTTTTATAAAAAATACTGTGCTGAAACTGTTTTTCAGGACGTAAAATCCTAAACTGTTAAAACATTAACAGCAATGCCCAAATAGATCTACAACTTTCTTTAGAAAAAATTCTCTATTAACAAACTTTTGGGATCAGTAAATTACTTATTAAAATTCGGTAAGAGACTTAATTGAACTTCATTAAACTATTAAAGACGTTATTTTGGAAATAATTAATCGACTTCATTTATAATAAGAATTTTGAATGAAAATACAGGTTCTTCAAAACAATTTCCAAATTATCATGATTTCCAAGGAAACACCAATAAAATAAAACATTCTAACTAATCAAAGCTTGCCAAATTTCTCCAAAAGTTTATTAATATTGTCTACTTAAAACACATGCCCTTTGACTGAAGTAAATCTAACAAAAGCATTATTTAATTTCAAAAATATTTATAAGCCTAAAATGATATAAAACGCTTAACAAGCAATCAACAAAATTTATAATAGAACCAAGAACGATAAGGTAGAAGCCTAAATGTAAAATATGAACCCCAAATGAAAGTACGCCACTGATTTGGTGACAAAATGTGCGGTTAGATACCCTTTAATGTACTATTTATGGTGGTAATGCATGTATAGAAACGACATCTTGAAAGCCGAAGCCGTATTTAGTGCTTCTGCTTTCAAACGCAGATTAAAAATTAAAAGCCACAAGTTAATTATTCAGCTTGAGCATACAATTACTAATTCACTTTCTTATACGCTACCATACTTAAAAGCGTTATAAACGACATCATAGACAACATTTTCCAAGAATAGGCAAAGAAAAATGATACTTTTGTAATATTTATTGAGGCAATATTATTTCAATATACTGGGCTAATTTTACTTACGAAAAGAACTGTCAAATCGTATAAATATAAGTGCCAATTTTTAGATAAAAATAGAACCCATTTGTGTTTTGACAAGGTGAGAACATTCACAGATTGCTATTTAAATTCTTTTGTACGAAGGGGCTTTATATGTATACGTTTTATTACCTAACCTACCTTTGTAAGCTTAAATCGCCGTTTCTAAAGGTAGTTTAGTTACGGTTTTTAAGTGGGCAGGTACTTGAAAATTTTATGTTTGTATTTTAATGCCGTTCCTGTATACATTTGCTTTTCTATGCCCAAGTCTTCCACACCAATTTTTCTTATCTAAACACATTCTTCTTACGTAAACGAATTTTTAAATTTTCAGAATATTTAGCAGCCCTTAATTTTAAGCCCACAGTTGCCTTATTTTAAATATACAAGCAATTTTCGTAAAAATTTTTTAAAGCATATGTCAAAAAATACAATAATTTATTTTTGCCAAATCGATCAATTCCAGGAATAAAAAATTAGGTTACACAACAATGGCAAAAATTGAATATTACAGATGTCTCGCCACAAAATAGCCTGCAAACGTATTATATTACAAAAGGGTGTCATGTTCTTCTATTAAATAACGAATTCGACTATTCATCGTTACATGTTGCCCAGTCAAATTCGATTTTGAGCAAGTTTAAGTGGTTGATTCTTTGTATTTCCCTAAGCGATAAATCAATAATTTGCAAATATGTAGTACGAAAGCTTCGCTATTTTAATTTTCATTAATTTATACGTCGAGTTTTTACAAAATGTATATTTCAAAAGCAGTCTCCAAATAGTCACTGATTTAATACGATTTTATTTATAACGATTGCCTTACAAAAGTATTAGGAATTGTCTTCTGTTAGAGCCTTATAAAAATGTTTATTTTGAAATTTTTATAAAATTTTCGTCCTCGGCACTGTTTTTATTCAAAACATTTAAAAAAATGAGTTCTTTAAAATTTTGTGATGAGAATATCGTACTTATAGAAGCGAATTTTTATTAATAGTTAGTTTTTCATAAAAACAAACAATTACAAATTATACATCGAAGACCAAACAACGAAAAATACTCGCCCCATTTATACTGTTTTTGTCAATTGTCAATTCATGTTCTGTGCTGTTGTTCATTTTTTTTTTAATTACACCCTGTCTAAATCTCTTCATTTATAAAAAACTGTTTTTTTCTGACTACACATGTTGGCGGTACTTTAATTTGCTTCTGAGCTACGAAGAAGGTGATTTTCTTATACACAGATTTTTCAGAATAAATTCAAATTCGTTAAAAATATAATTCCAAAAGGGGTAAGACGTTAATAATTTATTTTTTTAAAGAATAAAATACTGCTGATAATATAATCAAATAGTATCTGAAAGACTTCAAAGGAAACCTTTACAAGGAACCTTTATGAAAATGACAATTTCAGTTCAAAAACTACTCTGGTTCGATTATCTCCAACAATGCACACATTCTTATTGAAATTAATGGGGGTACCCCGGCTCAAATTTTACGTAAAAAATATTACGGCAACGTGAAACCCTGCTAATTTATTATTAAGTTCGACTTTCGTTCAATATATCTCTTTAATCAGATTTCTCAGCTCCTTTGAATCGACCCTGATGCAAATTACTGTTATGTAATCGTTTAATAAAATGTATGGTACGCTTTTGCAAATTTTCCGAAGAAATATGGGGGAAATATTTATTTAATTTGAACGGAAGGTAAATTTGGACATTTGGAACACTTTCATTTACAAATAAATAACGGAATTTCACATCTAGTAGGCTATTTATTTTTTAGGCATGTCTTAGTTTAATCAAAGGTTTAATCTTAAATGTTATGTTTTATGAACTGCCAAAACAACAAACCAATATAAATTATAGTACGCTGTAGTACTCTAAGACATGCTCTGCACTTACAGCGCCTGCCCTAATCTGAAATTCATTTGATCACCCGATACAATTTCAGGAATTGTGGGATTTTGAACAAATCCATTAAAAACTAATTAAGTTCCTACAAATATCTTGCACTTTTTTAGAAATTACCGAAAATATATAAGCGAAATATTTAATAACTTATAATGAAATCTTTTGGTATTTAGAACAGTTCAGTGTTTCTGCTAATCAAACCTAGTTAAAAAAATACGAAGCTTAATTTGGCGCAGATATACTCGTATAAACTACGAAGAGAATTTAATTAGTCAATTACGGCAAAATATTACAGCAACATAAGAGACGTTGGTTTATTATTAGGTCTCAGTTCAGTTCAATTATTTTTTTAACTATTCTGCCCTGACAAATTACTCTTCCTTCCCTCACAATAGAAACACTCTTGAATTCAACCCTGACAAGAATTGGTTTAATGCAACCTACTATTTTAAAAAACCTATTTTGACTCAACAAATTAAAACACCCTTCGATTCATCATTGGCAAAAATGACCATCACGTAATCGTTTAATAAAACAGAAAATTTTTCAAATTCAAATATAGCAGGTATAACCACCACGCCCGTGTGAGTTTTAAGAATTATTTTAAAATGCTAACACCTAACACTAATAAGTCACACGACGAATTCGATTATCGCTTTTACCTCGGCCAGTTTATTTTTTAACACAGGCGTACATATAAAATTTACCTTATATGTATTTGTATTGAACCTTTTAACGTATTTCTGACTGAATAATTACCGAAAATGGGCTTTAACTTTAACAATTTTATTAGTAGGTTTTAAGGTTAAGAAGGTGAAACATAAAAGGCCAAATTTCTCCATTTTTGTGTATAATAAATTTTGCAGGAAAATATTAGTTGCATCAGCTCGAGTTACCTGTGTACGTTATTCTCCAATAAGGACTTCGAAAAAGCTTTCAACATCTAGATATGTGGTCACAATTGGGCGGTACCGTTCTATTTGTTTTTAATTGTTCGATATTTCCTAATTGTGATTACGTTTCTTAACCTGCAAATAAAATTCAACAAACAACGGGAGTCTATCTGTAGTCAAAGTATCTATAAAATTGACTTACAGTTATTTTCTTTGGTGACACTCTTTAAATTAATTGTTACCAACGTTAGTAACTGCCAGTTAAATTTATAAAAAAAGTCAACAGCCAGCCCAGAAGCAGCGTAAGAATGACCAGAGGAAAATATTGGTTTGGTATTTGAACCAACAAACACTGATGAATCTTTTTGTATTTACATCTTAAACCTGCTTTGACAGAATTAATTTTTTGTAGGTGATTTACATTTAAGTATATATGTATCCATAATTTTCAGAAATTTGTAACAATTGACAATTTTTCCACCAAAACTAGATTAAGTAGCGTGATACAAAAGGGGACGAGTGCTTTTATCGATTTACATGCAACCTGTTAGTATAGAAAAAGGTTCATGCAAATCAACAAGCATTAATCTTCTTTATTTCGTCAAAGCTCCACTACCCGAAGGCGAAGAAATTGTAATCACCACAAGGACATCATTGTTGAAGTACTGAAAAATCGTTGTTTTTCATTAGTCACCGTCGTGGTAAGAAAAGCTTTAAACTTACTTTGTATCAAAAAAAGTACTAAGAAATCAAAAACAGCTCCAAAATAAGTTAAAAAATTTCCCCACGAATGTTTTAATGCAGCGGCCTTGCTTTCTCTCCTCTGTGAACTTATTATTTAAAAGGTATCTTCTATTGCAGGTACTTCCTCCCAAAGTTTTGGAAAATATCAGGCGGTTAGGTGAGCACAGTAAACAAAATTTAAGCATTTTCTATATTTTCAGATTTTCAGAACAACCTTAAAACACCAGAATGGAATCGAGTAAAAGGCTGCTTCATTCAAGTACAAAAGCGGTAATGTAATTCGTTTAAATTTGGTAGTTTTAAAAGTTTAAATTGTTACATTTTCAGAAATGCTGGAAGAGCAGAGACTTACCTGCGTGGTTTACTAAGCTTTATTTGCTGACTGGCATCAGATAATTCAAAACATTTTAAGGTAAGATTTTTCAAAAAACTACTTTTTTATTTTCTGCAAGCTGAAAGCAATAAACTGAATTAAAGATTTCTCTATTTTTGTGTATAATAAATTTTGCAGGACAATATCAGTTTCATCGGCTCGAATTACCCATGTACGTTATTCACCAACAAGGACATCGAAAAATCTTTCAACATGTATGTAGGCATATGGTCACAATTGGGCGGCACTGCTCGATTTGTTTTTAAATTGTTGATATTTCCTAATTGGAGTTACCTTCCTTAAGCTGCATATAACATTCAACAAACAACGCCAGTCTATCTGAAGTCAAAGTATCTGTTAAATTAACTTACGGTTATTTTCCTTGGCGACACTCTTTAAATTAATTGTTACCAGGGTTAGTAACTGCCAGTTACATTTATAAAAAAAGTCAAAGGCCATCCCAGAAGCAGCATAAGAATGACCAGAGGAAAATATTGGTTTGGTATTTGAACCAACAAACACTGATGAATCTTTTTGTATTTACATCTTAAATCTGCTGTGACTGAATTAATTTTTTGTAGGTGATTTATATTTAAGTATATATAATTTCCAGAAATTGCTAAAAATTTTTAACCAAAACTAGATTATGTAGCGTTATATAAAGGGGAACGAGTGCTACTTGATTTACATGAAACCTGTTATTATAGCAACAGGTTCATGAAAATCAAACAGCTTTAATCTTCTTTATTTCATCAAAGCCCCACTACTCGAAAGCGTAAGAAATTTTAATCACCACAAGGACATCATTGTTGAAGTACTGAAAAATCGATATTTTTGATTAATCATCATCGTAGTAAGAAAAGCTTTCAACTTACTTCGTATCATAAATAAGTATTAAGAAATCAAATTCAGCTCAAAAATAGTTATGTTAAAAAATTTCGCCACAAATGTTTTAAAGCAGGGACGTTTCTTTCTTTCTTGTGTGAATTTATTATTTAAAAGGTATATCCTTTTGCTGGTTTTTCCTCCCAAATTTTTGAAAAATATCAGACGTTTAGGTAAGCTCAGAAAACTAATTTTATTTACAATCATTGTAGTAATATGTCGATTCCTAACCTTTTAGAGGTTGGGAAATACGTCATTCCTAACTGTAATGACAATCTCTTGTGTGGGAAATAACAGAAAACTCTTCCCACCCACGGGCGGGAAATGGTATGTACGGTTGCCTAGCTCCCAAAAAATATTAATAAAATTAATTTAAAATTCAATGATTAATAATTGTGAATAAAATAGTATACATACCTTGGTGGGAGTTTCATCACAGCCTCGCGCTATGTCTGACCACGAGGCTTCGCCTCTCGGTCATATATGAGCCCTCGGCTGTAATGAAACATTTCCCACCTCGGATGTAATGTACTATTACGCGTTTTGTATATTTTCAGATTGGCTTTGATTCGGCCGAAGAACCTTAATACATCAGAATTGAATCAAGTAAAATGCTGCTCCATGTAAGTACAAAATGGGTAATGCAATTCCTTTACATTTGGTATTTTTACAATTTATGGAATATTAAAACACTTTCAGAAATGCTGGAAGGGCAGAGCAGACCTAGCAGCGTGGTTTACTAAGCTTCATTTGCTGAATGGCATCAGATAATTCAAAACATTTTTTAAGGTAAGGTTTTTCAAAACTACTTTTTTATTTTCTGAAAGCTGAAAGTAAATATTTCTCCATTTTTGTGTATAATAAATTTTGCATGACAATATCAGTTTCATCAGATCGAATTACCTATGTACGTTGTTCTCCAACAAGGACATCGAAAAAACTTTCAACATGTACAATGTGATTTTTTAAGACAGAATACGGCCTGCTACAACTGAGTTTTTAAAAAATCACATTATACCTAGGTATGTGGTTACAATTTTATTGTTCTGTCTGTGTTTAAATTGTCCAATATTTCCTAATTGGACCTGGAAATAAAATTCAACAAACAATATTTAATTCGACAAACAACACCAATCTATCGGCAGTCCGAGTATCTGTTAAATTAACTTACGGTTATTTTCTTTGGTGACAGTCTTTAAATTACTTGTTACCGAGGTTAGTAACTGCCAGTTAAATTTATAAAATAAGTTAAACCCAGCCCAGAAGCAACATAATAATGACCAGAGGAAAATATTGGTTTGGTATATGAACCAACAAACACTGATGAATTTTTTTGTATTTACATCTTAAACCTGCTTTGACAAAATTAATTTTTTGTAGGTGATTTACAATTATGTATTAAAATGCGCCTCACGTTTAATAATACTTATACTTACGTTGGATACAACAATTTTCAAAAATATACTTGCTTTGCTCTTTAATTTAATTGCTTACAGAGATCTTACCTCAAGGTCGTTAGGTAGGTTCGTTGTTTGTTATTTTAATTAACCAAAATAAAAACTTTACTCAAATTTTATAATGCAGATTCTTTTTATTTATTTTGTTTTCCCTATCAAGCCTACTTAAAATTATCTTAATATTATTTTATACACTCACTATTTCTACTCTTGACTTCCCTTTCTTTTCCAAAATTCCAATTTTTCGCGTTCGAGTTGCTCCCTCTCAAACTCCTTCCGTTGAACTGCTTTTGCTGAATTGCGCTTGCTTGAACTGCTCTTGCTCAAACCCGCTTTTGCTTAAACTGCTTGAAGTTTAATCTTGACTTAATTTTTCTTCAAAATTCACTTTCTATTTACTGGATACTGGTTCTTTTCTTTATTAACTGTACCCACAGTTGATTATTTATTCAATATTTACTCCTCTTGAGACGAGCAACTTAATTTTGTTGTTGAATCTTCGATTGCAAAATATCAACTAAATTTTCAAGTTGTATTTTCTGTATCCTGGATATTTTAATTCCCATTTGTTTTTCACTATAAAACTATTTACAATGTTTCTAAAGTAACTTATTTTACGTTTCTACGACTACCGAATTTAGCTAATTATTTACTAACAATGATCATAACAATAACTTACCTATTTACATTAATAACTTAAATTTAATCTACCTATCTTAAAATTATATTACAATTTTTTTATAATTTAAAAAAATCTGCATTACCAATCTTCGCAAAATAATACTTTCGTTAATTAACTAAAAAAAAACAACATAACCTTTAATTATACGCATCCAAATTAAATATCATCTCAGTATATATTAATTTTCAGAAATTTTTCCACCAAAACTACACTGACCGGCAAAGAAAACCGGCCACCTTGAAATATTTCACAAAAACACTTAAACGTTCATTAATTTAACTAAGGATTGGCATTAGGTTGAAGAACCATTCATTGTTGATACGGCATGCACAAATTAGCTAAGAAAATAAGACAAATAAACTCAGAAATAAATTTAATTTGAAAAAAAAGAAACAGTGAAAAATCGATTTTCTTTTAATTGCAAAAAAAATAAAGGTGGCTGTTTTTAATGGACCTTCTGGTAAATTATTATTAGCCTGTATGTCCTCCTCGAGCCTGAATTACGTCATTCAACCGTGATTTACGGTAACATGTTAATGCTGTTGAGAAGAGAATCTCGCCTGTTAACATTAAAACTAGGGGTATTTTGGAATGGAACAAGCATCTTAAAACATTGATAACTAAGAAAAATCAGCTTAGCTCTTTATTTAGTTATAAAATATGCGGTTAAGGGAACCCTTTATAAAATATTTCAGGGTGGCCGGATTTTTTTGCCGGTCAGTGTAGATTAAGCGATATAAAAGGGAACGAGTGCTGATTGATTTACATGCAACCTGTTAGTATAGAAACAGGTTCATGAAAATCAGCAAGCATTCATCTTACTTATTTCATCAAAGCCCCACTACTCGAAGGCGAAGAAATTGTAATCGCCACAAGGACATTATTGTTGAAGTACTGAAAAATCGTTGTTTTTGATTAGTCACCGTCGTGGTAAGAAAAGCTTTGAACTTACTTCGTATGATAAATAAGAATTAAGAAACCAATAACAGCTTCAAAATTTGTTACAAAATTTCGCCACCTTTCGTTCTTTCTTCTGTGAATTTTTTATTTAAAAGGTATCTCTTTTGCAGGTTTTTCCCCTCAAATTTTTGGAAAATATCAGGCGGTTAGGTAAGCTTAGAAAACGAAATGTAAGCATTTTCTTTATTTTCGGATTGTCTTTGATTCGACCGAAGAACAACCTTAAAACACCAGAATGGAATCAAGTAAAATGCTGCTCTATGTAAGTATAAAACGGGTAATGCAATTCCTTTAGATATGGTATTTTTACAATTTATGGAATATTAAAACACTTTCAGAAATGCTGGAAGGACAGAGCAGAGACTTAGCAGCGTAGTTTACTAAGCTTCATTTGGTGACTGGCATCAGATAATTCAAAACATTTTAAGGTAAGATTTTCAAAAAACTACTTTTTATTTTCTGAAAGCTGAAAGCAAAAAGCTGAAACTAAAGATTTCTCCATTTTTGTGTTTATCAGTTTCATCGGCTCGAATTACCTATGTACGTTATTCGCCAACAAGGACCTCGGAATAGCTTTCAACATGTACCTAGGTATGTGGTCACAATTGTTCGGTTTGTTTTTAAATTGTTCTAATTGGGGTTACATTCCTTACCCTGCAAATAAAATTCATCAAACAACGCCAGTCTATCTGCAGTCAAAGTATCTGTGAATTTAACTTACGGTTATTTTCCTTGGTGACACTCTTTAAATTAGCTGTTAACAGGGGTAGTAACTGCCAGTTACATTGATAAAAAGCGTCAAAAGCCAGCCCTGAAGCAGCATAAGAATGAGCAGAGAAAAATATTGGTTTGGTATTCGAACCAAGAAACACTGATGAATGTTTTTTATTTACATCTTAAATCTGCTTTGATAGAATTATTTTTTTGTAGGTGATTTACATTTATGTATATATAATTTTCATAAATTTGTAAAAATTGACCATTTTTCCCCAAAACTAGATTAAGTAGCGATATAAAGGGGAACGAGTGCTATTTGATTTCCATGGAGCGTGTTAGTATAGAAACAAGTTTTCATGAAAATCAACAAGCATTCTTCTTTATTTCATCAAAGTCCCACTACTCGAAGGCGAAGAAATTGCATTCACCACAAGGACATCATTGTTGAAGTACTGAAAAATCGTTGTTTTTGATTAGTCGTCGTCGTGATAAGAAAATCTTTCGACTTACTTCGTATACAGGGTGTTATGTAATGCTTCTGTCAAACTTTGGGAATGGCTTTATAATGACAAATGGGACAAAAAAGCGTCATACAATTTTTTTCTAATATGCAGAATTTCTGAGAAAGGGCATGCTTTAATTTTACTTTTTTCCTTTCTCTCTTCTGTGAATTTCTTATTTAAATGGTATCTCCTTTTGCAGGTTCTTCCTCCCAAATTTTTGGAAAATATGCGGTTAGGTAAGCTCAGAAAACAAAATTTAAGCATTTTGTATATTTTCAGATTGTCTTTGAGTCGACCGAAGAACAACCTTAAAACAACCGAATGGAATCAAGTAAAAGGCTGCTTCATGCAAGTACAAAAAAAGACAATGCAATTCTTTTAAGTTGCAATTCTTTTAAATTTGGTCTTTTTAAAAGTTTAAATTGTTACAACAGTTTCCGAAATGCTGGAAGGGCAGACCAGACTTAGCAGCGTGGTTTACTAAGCTTCATTTGCTGACTGGCATCAGATAATTCAAAACATATTAAGGTAAGGTTTTTCAATAAAAAAATTATTTTCGGAAAGCTGAAAGCTAACAGCTGAAGCTGAAAGGTAAAGCTGAAAACTGAAAACTAAAAGCTAAAAGCTGAAAGCTAAAAGCTGAAAGCTAAAAGCTGAAAGCTAAAAGCTGAAAGCTAAAAGCTGAAAGTTAAAAGCTGAAAGCTAAAAGCTGAAAGCTAAAAGCTGAAAGCTGAAAGCTAAAAGCTAAAAGCTGAAAGCTAAAGCTAAAAGCTGAAAGCTAAAAGCTAAAAACTAAAAGCTTAAAGCAAACATTCTGTAAGACCGTATTTCTCTAATTATAGGAAAATCTACAACCGCAAACAGACTTCAAAAGGCCAACTGCTACTTCGCTGATGCTTCAACACATATACATATGTGCTGTGCAGTACTGAACAAGCACGAAGTTCTATGAAAATTTATGTATTAAGTTCCTTAAGAACTAGGATTCCAGGATTATTTTATTTTCCACTTCATCTGAATTTTCTACGTTTTCTAAAGTTTTATTCCTAACTGTCCGTTTTTTATATTTTTTATTTTGCCTATGTATTTTCAGCCCTGCACAGCTGCTTCATTATACATTCCTGCTTACTAAACAAAACTTAGATGCCAAGTTTAGGTATCACTGGGTTTCAGGCTGCACTGTTTGAAAAATACAACCTGAAGTCACGTGATACCAAAAGTTAGCATTGTATTCAGCGACATAACCAACATTTAGAAAACTTTTAGTGTAAGATTGTAAAAAATAAGTGGAAAATAGCACCTCCGCAGGGATTTGAACCCCAAAGGAGTAAATCTCTAAAAAATATTTTTTATACAGGGTTATTGGTAATTCGATACATTCCTTTGGAGATGTGATGGGACAGGAGCTAAGAAACAAATTTAACCCTAACATACATTATGCAAAACTCAATAGTTTTTGAGATATTTCAATTTTTGTGTTTTTCTCAAAAAAGTAGATCTTCATGTCTTTAAAGTTAATTTTAAAAAAATCTACTTGACATTGTCTGAATTTTTTGACTGGGTTACTTGTCCCACTCTATGGTCATCCGTTTCGAATGGAAAATATCCGGAAACATTTCGATCATGTGAAAATTTTAAATAAAAACTTATTAAAAATAATTTTTAAAAATCAGCTACTAAAATTACCTATTCGTTTTTCTCAGAAATTATTTTTTTATTTTTGCATAATGTATGTTAGGTTTAATTTGTTTCTTAGCTCCTGTCCCATCACATCTCCAAAGGAATGTATCGAATTACCAGTAACCCTGTATAATTAAGCTCAATTGAAGTTTGCGGTTTGTAATAGAATTTGTAAAAATTGACCATTTTTCCACCAAAACTAGATTAAGTGGCGTGATATGAAAGGAAACGACTGCTTTTTGATTTCCGTGCAACATGTTAGTATAGAAACAAGTTCATGAAAATCAACAAGCATTAATCTTCTTTATTTCATCAAAGCGCCACTACTCGAAGGCGAGGAAATTGTAATCACCATAAGGACATCAAACATCATTGTTGAAGTAATGAAAAATCGTTGTTTTTGATTAGTCATCGTCGTGGTAAGAAAAGCTTTCAACTTACTTCGTATCAAAAATAAGTACTAAGAAATCAAAAACAGCTCCAAAATATGTTAAAAAATTTCGCCACAAACATTTTAAAGCAGCAGCCTTTCTTTCTCTCTTCTGTGAATTTATTATTGAAAATATATCTCCTTTTGCAGGTTCTTCCTCCCAAATTTTTGGAAAATATCAGGCGGTTAGGTAAGCTCAGAAAACTAAATTTAAGCATTTTGTTTATTTTCAGATTGGCTTTGATTCGGCCGAAGAACATCCTTAAAGCACCAGAATGGAATCAAGTAAAATGCTGCTCCATGTTAGTACAAAACGGGTAATGCAATTGCTTTAGAGTTGGTATTTTTAAAAGTTATGGAATATTAAAACATTTTTCAGAAATGCTGGAAGGGCAGAGCAGACTTAGCAGCGTGGTTTACCTACTAAGCTTCATTTTGTGACTGGCATCAGATAATTCAAAACATTTTAAGGTAAGATTTTTCAAAAAACTACTTTTTTATTTTCTGAAAGCTGAAAGCAAAAATCTGAAATTAAAGATTTCTCCATTTTTGTGTACTTATAATAAATTTTGCAGGACAATATCAGTTTCATCGACTCGAATTACCCATGTATGTTATTCTCCAACAAGGACGTTGAAAAAGCTTTCAGCATGTACGCAGGTATGTGGTCACAATTGGGCGGTATTGTTCGATTTGTTTTTAAATTGTTCGATATTTCCTAATTGGGGTTACGTTCTTTAACCTGCAAAAAACATTCAACAAACAACGCCAGTCTATCTGCAGTCAAAGTATCTGTTAAATTAACTTACGGTTACTTTCCTTGGTGACACTCTTTAAATTAGCTGTTAACAGGGATAGTAACTGCGAGTTACATTTATAAAAACCGTCAAAAGCCAGCCCTGAAGCAGCATAAGAATGAGCAGAGGAAAATATTGGTTTGGTATTTAAACCAACAAACACTGATGAATGTTTTTGTATTTATATCTTAAACCTGCTTTGACAGAACTACTTTTTTGTAGGTGATTTACATTTATGTATACATGTATAATTTCCAGAAACTTGTAAAAATTGACAATTTTTCGCCCAAAACTAGATTAAGTGGCGATATAAAGGGGAACGAGTGCTTTTCGATTTCCACGCAGCCTGTTAGTATAGAAACAAGTTTTCATGAAAATCAACAAGCATTCTTCTTTATTTCATCAAAGCCCCACTACTCGAAGGCGAAGAAATTGATTAGTCGTCGTCGTGGTAAGAAAAGCTTTCGATTTACTTCGTATACAAGGTGTTAGGTAATGCTTCTGCCAAATCTTGGGAATAGCTTTATAATGACAAATGGAGCAAAAAAGTGTTACGCAATTTTTTTCTAACGTGCAGAGTTTCTGAAAAAAGGCATGCTTTACTTTTACTTTTTATTCTTGAGGAAAACAAAAACAAAGGATTAAAGATACAGGAACAACATTTTTACAGATAAATAAGAGTCTAATACATCAAGTAACAATACAACTTTATTAACAACCACAAAATAATTAAAGGGGAAAAAAGGAAAAAATGGAATAAGAATTTTTTATTCCTTTTATAGTTACAAACCCACGCCTAAAGTTTGGCAGAAGCATTACCTAACACCCTGTACAAATAAGCATTAAGAAATCAAAAACAGCTCCAAATATGTTATAAAGTTTCGTCACAAATGTTTTAAAGCGGTGACCTTTCTTTCTCTCTTCTGTGAATTTATTATTTAAATGGTATCTCCTTTTGCAGGTTTTTCCTCCCAAATTTTTGGAAAATATCAGGCGGTAAGTAAGCTCAGAAAACGAAATTGAAGCATTTTGAATATTTTCAGATTGGCTTCGATTCGGCCGAATAACAACCCTAAAACACCAGAATGGAATCAAGTAAAATGCAGCTTCATATAAGTACAAAACGGGTAATGCAATTCCTTTAGATTTGGAATTTTTAAAAGTAAAAGGTTGCTTCGTACAAGTGCAAAAGAGGTAATGCAATTCTTTTAGATTTGGTATTGTTTAAAGTTTAAATTGTTAAAACATTTTCAGAAATGCTAGAAGGGCAGAGCAGACTTAGCAGCCTTGTTTACTAAGCTTCACTTGCTAACTGGCATCAGATAATTCAAAAAATTTTAAGGTAAGATTTTTCAAAAAACTACTTTTTTATTTTCTGAAAGCTACAAGCTAAAAGCTCAAGCCGAAATCTGAAGCTAAAAGTTGAAAGCTAAAAGCTGAAAACTCAAAGCTCGAAGTCGATAGTTAAAAGCTTAAAGCCAACATTTTGTAAGACCGTATTTCTCTAATTATAGGAAAATCTACAACCTCAAACAGGCTTCAAAAGACCAAACGCTACTTCGCTGATGGTTCAACACATACGTGTGTGATGTGCAGTACTGAACAAGCACGGAGTTCGATGAAAATTTATGCATTAAGTTGCTGAAAAGCTAGGATTCTAGGACATATTTGAACAATCAAAATTAGACCCAAAAATCTCCAAATTTTTTTTTTTTAATTCGCCAGAATTCGGGCTTGTTCTTTGTACTTCGATATCTATTTTCCACTTCATCTGAACTTTCTACGTTTACTTACGTTTTATTCCTGTTTTTTATATTTTTTATTTAGCCTATTTATTTTCAGCCCTGCACAGCTGCTTCATTATACATTCCTGCTTGCTAAACAAAACTTAGATGCCAAGTTTAAGTATCACTGTGTTTCAGATTGCACTGTTTGAAAAGTACAACCTGAAGCCATGTGATACTAAAGGTTGGCATTGTATTCAGCGATATAAATAACATTTAGAAAAATGTTAGTGTAAGATTGTAAAACATAAGTAGAAAATAGTACCTCCGCAGGGATATGAACCCCAAAGGTGTGAATCTCTAAAACAATTTTTTTTATAATTAAGCTCAGTTTAAGTTTGCGGTTTGCTGAAAGCAAAAAGCTGAAATTAAAGATTTCTCAATTTTGGTGTATAATAAATTTTGCAGGACAATATCAGTTTCAACATGTACTTAGGTATGTGGTCAGAATTGGGCGCTACTGTTCGATTTGTTTTTAAATTGTTCGATATTTCCTAATTGGGGACATTGGGGTTACGTTCCTTCACCTGCAAATAAAATTCAAGAAACAATAGTTAATTTGACAAACAACTCCAGTCTATCTGCGGTCAAAGTATCTGTTAAATTAACGTACAGTTATTTTCAGGGTTAGTACCTAACTGCTTAGAACAAAAGTCAAGCCAACCCTGAAGCAGCATAAGAATGACCAGAGGAAAATATTGGTTTAGTATTTGAATCAACAAACACTAATGAATCTTTTTGTATTTACATCTCAAACCTGCTTTGACAGAATTAATTCTTTGTAGGTGATTTACATTTAAGTATATATAATTTTCAGAAATTTGTAAAAATTCACCATTTTTCTACCAAAACTAGATTAAGTAGCGTGATATAAAAGGGGGCGAGTGCTTTATTGATTTGCATGAAACGTGTTAATATAGAAACATGTTCATGCAATTCAACAAGCATTAATCTTCTTTATTTCATCAAAGCCCCACTACCGGAAGGCGAAGAAAATCACCACAGGGACATCATTGTTGAAGTACTGAAAAATCGTTGTTTTTGATTAGTCATCGTCGTGGTAAGAAAAGCATTCAACTTACTTCGTATCATAAATAAGTATTAATAAATCAAATACAGCTCCAAAATAGTTATGTTAAAAAATTTCGCCACAAATGTTTTAAAGCAGTGACCTTCCTTTCTTTATTCTGTGAATTTATTATTTAAAAGGTATCTCCTTTTGCAGGCTTTTCCTCCCAAATCTTTGGAAAATATCTGGGGGTTAGGTAAGCTCAGAAAACGAAATTTAAGCAGATTGTATATTTTCAGATTGGCTTTGAATCGGCCGAAGAAAAACCTTAAAACACCAGAATTGAATGAAGTAAAAGTCTGCTCCATGCAAGTACAAAAGAGGTAATGCAATTCTTTTAGATTTGTTCCTTTTAGAGGTTTTAATTCATAAAACATTTTACGAAATGCTGGAAGGGCAGAGCAGACTTAGCAGCGTGGTTTACTAAGCTTCATTTGCTGACTGGCATCAGATAATTCAAAAGATTTTAAGGTAAGGTTGTCCAAAAACTTTTTTATTTTCTGAAAGCTGTATGCTAAAAGCTGAAAGCTGGAACCGAAAGCTAAAAGCTGAAAGCTCAAAATTGAAAGCTAAAAACTAAAAGCTTAAATCAAACATTTTGTAAGACTGTATTTCTCTAATTATAGGAAAATCTACAACCTCAAGCAGGCTTCAAAAGACCAAATGCTACTTCGGTGATGGTTCAACACATACATACGTGTGCTGTGCAGTACTGAACAAGCACGGAAATCGATGAAACTTTGTGCACTAAGATCCTGATGAGCTAGGATTCTACAATTATTTGAACAATCACAATTAGACCCAAAAATCTCAAAAAATTTGTTTCTTGCTGCTTCTTTGTGCTTCGATAATTATTTTCCACTCATCTGAATTTTCTACGCTTGCTAAGGTTTTATTCCTTGCTGTATATTTTTTAGATTTTTTATTTTGCTTGTTTATTTTCAGCCCTGTACAGCTGCTCCATTATACATTCCTGCTTGCTAAACAAAACTTAGATGCCAAGTTTTGGTATCACTGGTCTCAGGTTGCACTGAAAGATACAAACTGAAACCACGTGGCACTGGAAGTTGACATTGTATTCAGCGACATAACCAACAATTAGAAAAAATTTAGTGTGTTTTAAAGATTCTAAAAAATAAGTAGAAAATGGCACCTCCGCAGGGATTTGAACCTTAAAGGAATGAATCTCTAATTTTTTTTATAATTAAGCTCAGGTTAAGTTTGTGGTTTGTAACAGAATTTTTAGAAATTAGAATTAATAGTTTAAATATACAATCTTTTGTAATAAAACATATTTTTAGATTAAGGATGTAAATTAAATGTGAATTGCCCAAGAAATGTCTCCAAATGAATGTTCCATTTTATTATGATTTTTTAATAAATGAATTTTTAATTAACTATTTTTTTTTAATGGTGCCTTTCTTAATTTTTCAGGACATTTTGAACTTTCAGTTTTCCGAGTATTCCGATCTTTGCATTCAAAGTAAATTAGTAAAAAATAATCTAATTTTTGTCACTTTAGCAATTACAATTAATCGAAATGTTAAATTTTCGCAATGCTTACAAAACCCAGGCCATTTCGGATAATCAATTACTGAAATTTGGAATTTCTTTGGAAATTTTGTTTTGGAACTTTTTAGGTATTATTTAGATTTACTTTAATTAAAATCCAGGCTTATATCAAACTCTACAATCAAAGTTAATTGCTTCCTGAATGTGTTCGGCAAATCCACAGCTTTCAACAGTGCAAGTTCTTACTGGTAAATTTGATTAATATCAAAGTATTCAAACCACACATCCATGGTAAATATCAACAAGTTGTGAAAATTTCAAAAGACCTTGTAAACTCGTTAAAAGAAATTGTTTAAAACAAAAATTCCCTGTTGAATGATTGATGTAAGGATCTCAATAAAAATTACTGAGAATAAAGAGGGAATGAGGGCGCAATACGAGTTTAAGGGATGAGGAGAACAGCAATTGATGCATAGCGATGTGGTAATGGTCATGAAATGTGATGGGTGCTAATTTGGACTTCGTGGTGTCGACTGAACTCCCAGACCATTTAATAGCGCAACATTCCTAAACGCTTTGTTGTGGACCTTTTGAACCAATCACACATAGGCGTGACTATACCTAGATCTAAAGGGTTCTAATTTATGAGCTGCCTGCTGCCGATCGATAAACATGCAGAATACCATGTGTTATTATTATTATAAAAAATTTTGCTAGATTTTAGCCAAAATTTTCCTTATCTAAACAATAACACAGACGAAAACTTTGCTCTTCAAAATTTCTCCAAAAAGTCGAAAGGTTCAAATCTGCTCCAAATTAATCAATCACCTTGGTGTTTGTATATTTTTGCTTAATTAATACTGAACTACAACACTTTTGGAGTAGGTACTGTGTTCACTTACAACAGTTTTTTTTTAAATTCAACTGACTCCGTGTAAAAAAGGCAAAAAGGTTGCGCACTTTTAGTCGAATTCATTCAAAAGAAGTGCCAAAAAATCATGTATAAAAATAATACAAGTCAAAGCGTTTCAGGTTATTTTCATGTTAGCCAATGGCAAGGGTATATATGCATGTGTTGAAAGGGGCTTTAATTTAATGAACGGTTGCCGGTCACCCCTTACGACTCTCCCCGCTACGGTCCTGCGCCCTTTCTGTCGGATCTGCAACCCTGAAAAACCATGTGCTATTATGACGACCTTTGACCACAATGCGAATTTTGTGTACCCTCTTGAATTTTTAAAACCAAAAATCTAGTCACAACTCAAAAAATCCACTAAAATGAAATTCTAAAATTATCCTTGAAACCGAAGAAGAATGGTTTGTGATGAATCAAGCAAAAATTAATAATAGACATAATTAAAAATCGAAATAATTGCCCTAACAAGTGGCTTTTATACAAACTCTTTGTGACATAAATCTAAAACAGATGCAACAAAGCACAATTCCTATTAAATATGAAACGATTTCACTGCGAAAATGATCGCAACAAAAACGAATTTTCTGCAAGATTTGTTTCGAATCGCTTTGGCTGTGTGCACGACTAAACCAACCATTGTAGATTTAATTGTTTCCGTTTTTGCGCACCCCGTGTGCGCAAAAGAGGGTTGAAATTACAGAGATTCTCAAAATCATTTCAACATGATAATTTTACTAGAATTTCTACAACTGTCTTGTTGAAAACCACTGGACACGGCTTCTAAAGTTTTATAACAATGTAATGTCATCTTTTGAAAGCTAAAGGACTTGGTTCAGACTTCCGGTGGTACAATTGCTTGCCAATATTGACGAAACTGATGGCAATTTTCAGTACCTACTCGCTTCTCAACTTACTTACATTTTATAATATTTTATAGTAGTAAAAATACACTTTGATTTTAGGCTAACAATACATCAAATCCATTCGATTAGGCACTACTTGTGTTAAGCTAAAATATAACCCCTGTTTTTATTTTAATACAGAATGAATTGAATGAAATTCATTTATGAAATAAAAAGGAAATCGCAATCATTCTGGTATATTGAACGCAGCTGCAAAATTTTCCGCTCTAATTTATTTTATAATTCTGTTAAATTTAAATAATATTTCGTAATATGGAAACACTACAAAAACCTATGTTTTTGCAGAAAAGAATTTTCGTTGCCGAGTTTTTTGTAGGTATTCTAATCCTCGAACATACCAAAGCATCTTTTAATAAACGTAGAAAAAAGCGTGATTTGAAATGATACAAACCCTATAAATTGTATTTATTCACTGACTAACGTAACGATTCGATTTTATTTTATAACATAAGCGATAAGAACAATTATCAAAAATTATACTAGTCTAAACTGTAAACTAAAGGCAGAAAATGCGAAGGAACTTTATCGCTTTAATACTTGTGTTACGACAGCACATACCTCACATTTTCGCTTATTTACAAGGATAATAAAATTTTACAATTCTGCTATTCGGTAATTTAAGCAAATTCTGTCGTATTACCTAACACAAGCATTTTTTTTATAATTTTTGATGATTTGAAATTCGCTAATTAATTACATATAAAACAAAAACTGATAAAATACAGTTTCAAAAAAATCAATTTGATTGCTCAAAAGAATTATCAGAAATTCGTCACTTTACTTCTATTTTTGTTACTGAAACACGAAAGCGGTTAAAGTGTAGCTGCCACAAATTGTGAAATTGAACCGGAAGGTCCGGAAGCTATCAAACCTAATCTCAATCAACGAACCAGCAAAATTTTATTGATTTCCAGATTTAACATTCTGGTTTGCTATACATTTTATACGATTTAATGCAACTGCAATCTAAAACAAAATAAACCGTCTGTTTATCATTTTATCACCAACCGAATATTAAAACAGTTTTCATACAAATCGGGCAATTATAAATAATTTGAAATGTATACAAAAACTAAATTCGGAATGCAAATTTACAGGCAACAATCGTTATTCGAGGATTCTAAGATGAAGTTAAAATGGTACAGGCAATACAACATAGCATTTATAAAGAAGATCAGATTACCAGTTAGGTATGTAAATATACAGAGGGTTGCGAAGCTAGCAACCCTTGGGAATAAGTCCTTGGGGCACAGAGCCCCCTTATTAACTAATAGCGGTAAATACCGTGTGATGAGCGTAATCATAAGCTAATTTTTCTCCCTCGTACAACTAGTAATAAAACAATTAACATACATCATGTTTTTTATTATACGAAGTCCTGTAACGCTTTGCCAACTTTAAGTGTTTTCTATTTTGAAACTTTGGAAAAACTAAAGCTGCTCAAATTTTTTAGTCAAACAAGAAAAGGAAATTTTGCACAAATATTTTAGTGTGACTTTAAGCAAGGCCGCATCTGCACATTTCCCTAAAGACTTCGTACTCCACAAAATAAAAGCTCAGGATGTGTAAAAAGACTTCAGCTTGTAGTAATTACGTTGGCCATTGTTGTTTATTTATAAGGTTTCACTTGTAGTACTAGTAAAATTGATGAAATAATAAAGATTTTCCCAGGTTTTAGCAAAAACCTTCTGTTCCACTCCTTTTTCACAACTGTTTTTAAGTAATATATCGAAGGTGTCCTTGCTCATTCGATAGAATGACTGAAACCTTTCCGGATACAAATTTAATTCTTTAAATACACTAAGGTACCACGTTGTTTTACATTATCACGCCAATAAGGATGTACCCAAAATCGTTTGTTATCGCGATTGTTGTTATTAATGTTAATTAGATTAACTAAAGCAAGAGAATCCTCATCCTCTGAAAACGACACAGTGACATGTTACTATTAAAAAGTCTGTTTGGTGAGCGTTATGTCATTTAAAAGTCATGTCACTGTCAGATCACTCGTCATGTCGTATGTCACGTCACCCCGGTGAGCGCTCGGCCTTAGGGAGAAGCTTTACATCTGATGCTTGGAAAAACGATTGCAGACTCAAAGCTATGCCTTATAAATTTATTCAAATAAAAAACCAAAGAAATAAGTTTAAGAATATTGAAGCAAATTAAAACTGGAGTAATTTATCACAAGCTGTTTTATCCTTTGCTTTCAAGCAGGTAATCTTAAATTGAAAATATAAGAAAAGCTTTAGAAGTATTTTTTTTTTATAAGTCAAACCTTTAAAAATATAAGAAAGGCTCTACAATAATCAGGCTTGTTAAAATCTTTTTATTTATAAGCTAAACCTTTTGTCTGGCCGTTAAACTCTGAAAAATATTAAATCGAATACAAGAATATAAAAGAATTACCTAATCATAAATTTCATATGACTTGATTATAACGAAAATAAAATTCCCTCAATTGTTACACTGTAATTTAAAGTAGCAAATAATTAAAAATTAAAACCGGCGCAATTCTTTCAAATTTTGTTCTCAAATAAATAATCTTAAATTAAAAGAATAATAGCCAAGCTTGTTAAAATCAGTCAAACCTTTTGTTTGGCCGTTAAGCACTGGAAAATACCAATTAAATCGAATGCAAGAACTTAAAAAAATACCAAGCTCCATACTAATGTCAATTTTTATAAATTTCGTATGGTTTAAATACCTATAAGAAAAATAAAATTCGCTGAATTGCTACACTACAGTCTAAGGTAGCAAAATAAATTGAATAAACTTGTGCTTTCAATTTCCTGATAACATCAAGGGTGTTTTTCTGAACAGGATCTTATTTCATTTTCTTATTTGGTTTGCTAAAAGTTCATCGCATGCAGCCGCACAATACAACATTTTATGTTCGTACTGAAAGGATCAAACAAAGGCAGGTCCTCCCGACCCCGAGCGAATATTAATACAATTTAGTCAGGGATGTATAAAAGCTGCGATCTTAATCTACAACCTTCTATTAGATACGAGCAAGGTTAAAACAGGCGTGTCGGAATGATTACTGACACATCCGAATCAATTATAAGTGATAAGTGATAGTTTATTGCCCCCACAACCCTTTCTTTTATTATTCATTGTGTTGACGTTGATTACATTGGAAGCTATTTCAAAAGATGATCATAAAAGAATAACAAAAAATCTCCTCGGTGTAATCGATTAAATTTCTCAATTTTTCAAACCAATTTTCTTTAATAAACTAAGTTATTATTCCGGAGTTTTTACGAAAACATTGAAAAATAATCAGTTATTGGTTTTCCTTGCTTGAAAAAGCGCTGGGATATAATAAACTCTGTAATACGGGACGTTATATGGCTTGTTTTGTTCAAAATAACTCGTCAAAACAGTCTTTGAACAGCGCGGCCGTCGATGCGGCTTATTACATCGTTTATATACTTAGAAAGCCAGGTTTACTCCACATCTAAATTCCAAGAAATACTATTTGACACCTCAACATTTTACTATAAAATTCTGAAACTTATTTTTATTCTTTATGGCAAAAGATTCTTACTCTTAATTGTTTAATTTGCTTGATAGGAACAACTTTAGATGTTGCTTAAGAACACACATCAACTGACTATGGGTCACAGTTGAATTTTATCAAACCAAACAGCCAGTATAATATAGAATAGACTGCTTTTTGACCATACACAAATTTACTAGTCAATAACCTACTGTTTATTTAAATACTGTTGAAGCTATTTCACAACCTTAGTAAATCCATGATCTTATTTCCTGTACCTATAACAGCAAAAATTTGTAGGAAACTATGAACTAATCAACAAGCAATACTCTCCACCTCTACCCAAGGGTTTAAAAATTCAAGTAAAGAATCGAACATCCCGACAACTCGGCAAAAAATCATGTAAAAAAATTTCACTTTTAAATCAACCAATTAACATTTCCAATTATGTATTAACACCTCAATGTTTTACATTAATGAAGCGTTTCTAAAGTATGTATTTTTACGTAACAAAAACAATAAAAAGGAAAATGTTAACATCAGGTTTAAGTCTAAAAGACAGAAAAATCGTTTTATACAATATGCAACGGGCCGGCCCATCCACCAAAACCAAACGTCAAGCTTCTCAAAAAAACGGAATTAAGTTTAATAAAAATAATAATAATGTAAACCCTTGTTCTCGTGCATTTCTCGAAAATGAATTAAATTTCCGCAAAACAAGAATATTCGTTTTTCTTGTTTATTCTTCCTAATGCCCTGCGTCCTCACCACAATCGAACAATTATAACAAGCTTCCCCAAAAATAATATAAATAAATCAAAAACTTTTCGTTTTTCGTTTCTGATACCCATCCCTCCACCAAAGTTGTAATAATTAACACAAGCCTCCCCGAAGCCAACTAAAAGCTAAAAACCTCTTTTCTTGTGTATCTTTCTGATGTTTGCTGCTTCCACCAAAATCAAATAATCACCCCAAAGCTCCCCGAAAACTAAGTAAAAGTTGAAAACCCCGCTAATATCCGGCGCCTTCACCAAATTGAAATAATTACCACGAACCGTCCCGAAAACAAATTGGGCAAAAAATATAAAAAATCTCGTTTTTCTTGTGTATTGTTGCTGATGTCCAAATGACTAAAATCAAATAAACATCGCAAGCTTTCCCAGAAATGAGTTAAGAGAAAGGTGAAAAAACTCGTTTTTGACCTGTATTTTACTGATGCCCAGCTTCTGCACCAAAATCAAATAATCATTACAAACCTCCCCGAAAATGATTTAAGTTAAAATTGAAAAATCTTCTTTTTGACGTATATTCTTGCGGATACCCAGCACCTCCACCAAAATCAAATAATCATCACAAGTTTTCACGAAAATTATTTAAATTAAATTTGAATAAACTCGTTTTTGACGTGTATTTTAGTCGATGCCCAGTATCTTCACCAGAATCAAATAAGTAAATCATAACAAATTTTCCCGAAACTTACTTAAAAACAGTTCAAAAACTCATTTTTGACATGTATTCTTGCTGATGTCCGGCATCTTCACTCAGATCAAATAAACATCACAAGTTTTCACGAAAATGATTTAAGACGAAATAAAAAACATTTTATTTTCGACGTGCATTCTTGCTAATGCCCAAAGCCTCGACCAAGATCAAATAAACATCTCAAGTTTTCCCAAAAATAATTTAATAAAAATTTGAAAAACCTCGTTTTCGTTGTGTGTCCTCGCTGATGCCTGCGTCTTCATCAGAATCAAATAAACATCATAAGCTTTCCCCGATATTTTCTAAGCTAAAGTAATAAAAAACTCGGCTTTGACGTATCTAAGGTATATACTTGTAGATGCCCAACATCACATAATCATCACAAATTTTTCGGAAGATAATAATTTAAGAAGCAACTAGTTTTCGTTGTGTATCTTCGCTGATGCCCTAAGCCTCCAACAAAATCAAATTGTTCTCACAAGGTTTCCCGAATATCACTTAAGAAAAAGTTGAAAAAACTCGCTCCACCAGAATGAAATAGTCATCGCACGATTTTGCCGAAAATTACTTAAGAAAAAGTTGACGTGTATTCTTGTTGAGGTCCACCAAAATAAAATAATTATCACAAGTTTTCCAGAAAATAATTTAAGTTGAATTAAGTTGAAACCACTCATTTTTGACGTGCATTCTTGCTGATCCCCAACGCCTCGACCAAAATCAAAGAAACATCACAAGTTTTCCCAAAAATGATTTAAGAAAAAGTTGAAAAAACTATGTTTTTGACGTGTATTCTTACTGATGTCCACCAACATCAAATAATCGTCACAAGTTTTCCGGAACACTAATTTAAGAAAAGTTGAAAAAAGTCGTGTATCCTCGCTGTTACCCTACGCCTCCACCAAAATCAAACAATCATCACAAGTTTTCCCGAAAATGATTTAAGCTCGTTTTTGTTATACAGGGTGGGCCACGAAACTTGTAGCCCCAGAAGATTTTTTACTGCAACCCAAATATCAAATATCAAAGCATTGCAGATGATTGTATTTTTTATAAATTAAAAACAGATCATGGTTGGTAAATATTAAACTAAACAATATTTGCTGTATGTATTTAGATTGCTTTTTGTAATAATAAATAACGCAAAAATAGATCACGGGACTTTCTTTAACACATTTTCCACAAAACTAATTTGATAACAACGTTTTATTTTATTTTATTTAGTACCTACATGAAACAGAAACTAACACAACCAAACATAAAACCTAAACATAAAACAAAAGATGCAAATCACATTTTAACAACAATAATACAACACATACAAAAAACAAAAAATACACTAACAACAAACCTAGATAAAAAATTTAATCACTTAGTACACAAACAAATATACAAAACAAACAAAACAAATCAACTAAATAAACATAACACAAATAATAACAATAAAGATTTTCTTCTAAATTTAACAACAACTCACATACCACCACAAATACAAGAAATCCTAAAACTAGGACCTAATTTCAATACTTTCAATACTTTCAACCCCCAAAACACACAAATCGAACAAATAATTATAAATATAGAAAATAAACTTAACACATTAGAATCTGACCAAATCAATAAAACAAGAGCTAATATTTGCAATATCCTAACTAATTATAAAAAAAAACCTAACAATAAAAAAATACCAAAAACAAAACTACACAACCACATAAAACTTCAAAAACAAATAACAGAAACAAAAAACTTTTTAAAAAATAACCCAAATATCCTGATAACCTCAGCAGACAAAACACAGAAAACAATACTGATTAACAAATCTGAATACAACAATAAAATGAATAACCTATTATCAGATAATAATACATACACAATCTTACAACAAAACCCAACCACCAAAATACAAAATAAAAACAATAACCTCTGTAAATATTTATTAAAAAATAATTACATCAACACCACAGAATACAAACAAATCATCTGTACAAATGGCACTACACCCAAAATATACGGCCTCCCTAAAATCCATAAAATTAACATTCCATTACGACCAATAGTTACTTCTTATATGAGTCCCACCTATAAAATCTCAAAATTTTTATCAAAAATTCTTTCTAACATAACAAACAATAACATTTTCAATGCAAAAGATTCTTGGACCTTAAAAAAATCAATAGATAATACCAAAATAAAACCAAATCATAAAATGTACTCCTTTGATATCATTTCCTTATACACAAACATTCCATCTGACATAGCCATTAACACTATAAAAAACAACTGGACAGAAATTAAAAAATACACAAACATCCCCTTAAATAAATTCATAGAAGTCACAGAATTTATTCTAAACAACACTTATTTCAGCTACAATAACACAATTTATCACCAAAAATTTGGCGTACCAATGGGATCACCAATCTCAAGCACTATAGCAGATCTTGTTTTAATGAATTTAGAATCAAATATAAACAAACTTTATAATAAACATATTTCCTTTTACAAACGCTACGTTGACGACATTATAATTATTGCAGAACAATCAGAAATTAACAACCTCCTAACAACATTTAATAACTTTCACAACAGACTTAAATTCACAATAGAAACAGAAACTACCAATCAAACAATAAACTTCCTAGACCTCACCCTTAAACGAGAAAACAACAAAACAATAACAACAAATTGGTACCGAAAATCCATAAAAACAAATAGATATTTAAATTTCAATTCCTGCACTTCTATTAAATATAAAAAAAGTATAATTTCAAACTTAACAGATAGAGCCATCTTACTAGCAAATAAAAAACATCACAATCAAAACATAAATATAATCAAAAACATACTACAAGATAATAATTACAATCCACAATTCGTTAATACAATCATCAATAAAAGACTAAAAACCTTAAAATTCAAACAAAATAAAACCCTCACTAACAATACTATAAACTTACAACCAAATTTTCTCAATAATGAATTCAACAATTACCAATTTGAAAAACCTACATACATAACAATTCCTTACATACCAATACTATCTGAAAAAATAGAAAAAGAATTAAAAAAAGTCAACATCAAAACAGCATTCAAAAATACTAACACCCTAAAAAACACAATATACCATAACTTAAAAGACAAAACCGAAATTAATAACCAAAGTAATCTTGTTTACCAATTAAACTGCAACAATTGTAAAGCTACATATATAGGCCAAACAAAACAATACTTAAAAACAAGAATCAAACAACACCAACAATCAATTCAATCAAAAATAAAAAATCCAAATAAACCCAATACAGCTTATGCAAACCATGCTTATCAATTCTTACATAATTTCAATATAAATAAACCAATAATCCTTAAACATGAATCAAATTTAAATAAACGAATTTTAACAGAAAGTATTGAAATTAAGAAAAATAAAAACGCAATTAACTACAAAACAGATATAGATAACCTAAACACAATCTACTATAATTTACTGGAATAACCCATATCTCAAATAAACTTAATTTAAAAAGTTTTGCCTTTTACTTTATACTTTTCAAAAACCTTTACTATCCACACATACCAGCTATACAGATATCTCAATACTTTCATAAAATAACACACTTCACGTACAAACACCAAACGTACAAGTCAATAATTGAAGTCTTATTAACAAGAAAAGAAAAATCTTTGTAATCTGTACTATAATGGTTCATTAAATCCAAATGATTTTAAATCAAAAATTGAAGTTTATTAACAAGAAAGGGAAATTCTTTATAATATGTACCTACTTTAATGGTTCACTAATTCCAAATGATTTTAAATCAAAAATTGAAGTTTATTAACAAGAAAAGTACAAATCTTTGTATATTTACTATAATGTTTCATTAAAACCAAATGATTTTAAGTAAGTATGTATTCCTTCGCTTATTTCTAATTTAATAAAACTGTATAATATTTTAGATGTACTGCCTGTATAATTTTTAAAATGTCACTCATTGATAAAGGAATTATTTCCGAAACGTATGAATATTAAACAACATATAAACTTAAATAATAAATTTATTATTTAAAAAAACTTACTGAAAATGACTACTTCCACACCTCTAAACCAAGATAATCAGTAAACAACAAATCTACATGAATTATTATAACAAATGTTCGAAATTATCTCCGTTAACTTGCAAACACATTTCTATCCTATGGACAATTGATCATCTCCTAACACAAGTCAACATGTCTGGTGTAATCGATGCACATGCTTGGATTATTCTGTTTCTTAATTCTTCTTCGGTGTGAAATGGTGTTTGGTACACCATTTCTTTAACTGTACCCCATAAAAAAATCTGGTGAGTCAGGGCTTCGCGGAGGCCAAGGATGCTCTGCTCCTCTTCCAAAATAATTTGCTCCATAAACTTCATTCAAATAATTCCATACTTGTTGATGATAATGAGCGGGAGCTCCGTCATTTTGGTACCACTTATATTGTCTGACGTTTAGTGGGACATCTTCAAGTAGTCCGGGAAGTTCGTTGCGTAAAAACCGTAAATATCGCTCACCTGTTAAATTTTCGTTAAAGAAGTATGGTCCAGTGATGCGGTCGCCCAGTATACCACACCAAACATTAACAGAGAACGCTATCTGAAAATGTGCCTGTTTACTTCGCCATTCTTCGAAAATTTTGCTTCATCACTGAACATAATAAAATTTAAAAAATCTGGCTGTACGTTTATTTGATTTTGCATAAACTCCCAAAATTATATCCTTCGTGGATGATCATTAAGATTTAGAGCTTGAACTAAAGTAACATGATAGGGGTGGATTGAATTAAATTTCAAATTCTTCTTACAGTAGTTCTGCTAAGGTTCAAGTCCCAACTTCAGCTTCGTTGACTAACATGAGGATTTGCATCAACCGCTTGTAGTACTGATGCAATTCCATTTTCTTGGTTAATAACAGGTCTTACTCTCGGCCTTGTATGCTTGCTAAAACTACCGTTTTCCCTTTGAAAATTCCAAACGTCTAACCATATTTTCAGATGGTGCTTCCCGATTTGGATAACGCTGAATATACAGGGTTACTGGTAATTCGATACATTCCTTTGGAGATGTGATGGGACAGGAGCTAAGAAACAAATTTAACCCGAACATACACTATGCAAAACTCAATAGTATTTGAGATATTTGAATTTTTGTGTTTTTCTCAAAAAAGTAGATCTTAATGTCTTTAAAGTTAATTTTTAAAAAATCTACTTGACATTTTCTGAACTTTTTGACTGGGTTACTTGTCCCACTCTATGGTCATCCGTTTCGAATGGAAAATATCCTGAAACATTTCGATCAGGTGAAAATTTTAAATAAAAACTTATTAAAAATGATTTCTAAAAATCAGCTACGAAAATTACCTATTCGTTTTTCTCAGAAATTATTTTTTTATTTTTGCATAATGTATGTTAGGTTTAATTTGTTTCTTAGCTCCTGTCCCATCATATCTCCAAAGGAATGTATCGAATTACCAATAACCCTGTATAAACGCCTAGCAGCATCGGCATTTTTTCGAGTTTCGACAAAGAACATGGTTTTATTTAAGTCAACGAACTTTGAAAACAATAATAGTTCGAAATGTCATACACTATGTTTAGTTTAATATTTACTAACTATGATCTGTTTTTAATTTATAAAATCTATAATCATCTGCAATGCTTTGATATTTGTTATTTGGGTTGCAGTAAAAAATCTTCAGGGGCTACAAGTTTCGTGGCCCACCCTGTATATCGTTGGTGCGCCTCCACCATAATCTGTCGATTTCTAATAAAAACGCTATTTCGATAGGCTATCCTTCCGCAGGCGTAATCTCCTGAAGGCTTGCAAGATATCCTTAATCAAAAAATAAAGTTTTCCGGAACCTTTTTAAAGATTCAAAAAGGACAAGTATCTCAAACACGTGCGTTTAAAGAATAAAGAACCTGGTGATATCCTAAAGTTTGGCTACTTCCAGGTGAAATATACCGGTGTGAACCGCTCTTTCCTATCCTGGAGCTTTACGGCATGTCATACGGGGTGAAGGGTACTAAAGGAACACGGGGTAGCGAAAAGGGTGGCTTGAAGCCCCGCCAGTCCCAAGGGATGCCACCAGTCTGTAATTAAACTCCCAGCTACTGCAAGCCCGCCGGCCCGGCTTTCCCCTCCTGTCTTCGCAACTCACGAACAAGGATAATGTTATATCAGCCACACAGAAATTGATCGCAGGATTTTGCTGTTATATGTGTTGGATAGACTTTAAGCGGATCGGATTATGGACTGCTCGGTCGGATTGCTTTTTTCCCGGTTGCATGAAAAGTTAATTAAATGGCAAAGGTTATTGAGATTTGTCTACCTATTGCCTTCTTCCTAGAAATATTCCGAGTGTGCCCCTTACTCAATTTTC
Source organism: Melanotus villosus (assembly GCA_963082815.1). Lineage (NCBI taxonomy): Eukaryota > Metazoa > Arthropoda > Insecta > Coleoptera > Elateridae > Melanotus > Melanotus villosus. The sequence continues at coordinate 35,398,218 of OY720427.1, read as the reverse complement.
CTTTCTTACTCTTCGTCAAACTTTGGTTAATATATGATTTGTTTTCAAATAAATAATACTACAAAACAGCAAAAATGGAGAATGATTTGTACTGAAATCCATTAAAAGTATTAATATTATGATTTATATGTAACAAAATGTTATGTAATTGGTATGCAATTGTTGTGTAAAATCGTCATTTTTTGCTTTGTAGTTTTTATGGGCCTAATAGGTACTATACAAGCACATTAAGTAATCCTTTCATAAATCTACCTATATAAGCTTTGAAGCCAATCATTTATGATAAAAATTTTAAAAAAGGGGAAAATCCCTGATCGAGCACTTTACGTTATCGAGTTTGCCCTGAGCTTTTTAAGTCGCCGCACTCAGTAAGACGCTTAAGCAATAAGCACTTAATTAAAGACGACCTATGGCTTTGCAGAAACATTTTTGAAAAAAAAATACCGAATATTAAAAATGGATACCCAAAAAGGATTAATGATATTACTAAGAAAAACGCCCTACTTTTGCCTATTTTTAGATGCAAACAATACAGCCTTGCGTGTGGGTCATTTAACAGACTTCCTAAGCTGCTGTATACGAAAAGATTTATTCCCAAATTCAGAACTACAAACTGAAGGTAGATTATTGAAGAAATCCCTCCGTTAGACATTGATTGGCGGTGTCGTGTAGACAAAGTTCGTACGTTTTGTGCGATCGTGCGAGTGTATCACAGACTTGCTATGTGTTTAGGAACACAATGCGTGACATGAGATACGGTCAGCCTCGTGACCAGAATTTGACACAATAGTTCCATCGATCTATTCCATGGAGTATTCGTTCAGAAAACCGCAACTGAAAATCAACTAATGCGCTCAAATTATCTCTAGTGCTTTGGCTTTCCAATTGCCCGGACTAAAAGCGCTAATTTCATTTTTTGTCGCATTTTGTTCTAGTTTTCATTTATTGTCCTCGCCTGATTTACACAGTACATTTATTTGTCTTATTTTCCTGATTAAATATCGCTGTCTTTTTTAACGAATAACCCTACACAATCCTTCAATGAGAATTGGGATTTATAAAATAGTTAATATATTTAAAATGGGAAGCCTCTTGAAAAATATGGTTAAATAGATTATTAATCTAACAATGAATTGTATAAATTTAATTGAGTTTATTAATTTGCATGTCAAATTCTGTCCTATTAGGTAGAAAAAACGGCAAAAAGAATCTTTAAAGGAGCATTCCACCAAGCAAGAATGTTCTTCTTCTTTTATTTATTAACAGAATGACGAGGAAGGCAGGGAAAAAGAGGATGAAGAGATGCAAATGAAAACAAGGGGCTGGATGGAGAAGACCAGGTGTGCAAGGAGGAGGGTTAGAAAGAAAATGCGGTGGAAAAAAATGTGAAAAGAAAAGATTAAGTGAAGAAAAACAGCGTGGTGCAGAAAGACAAAATTGAAATTGAAATGACGAGGAAGGATGTTCTTGTTCTTCTTCTCTTTCTCTATAGAATGACGACAAAAGATACTCTTCTTCTTCTTTTTCTTTATAGAATGGCGACCAAAGATGTTCTTCTCCTACTTCTTCTTTTTATTTATAGAATGGCAAAGAAGAATACTCTTCGTTTTCTTTTTCTTTATAAATATAATGAGTTAATGGCGGTGAAAGAAATTCTTCTTTTTTTATTTACAGAATGACGGGGAAGCCAGGAAAAAAGAGGATAAAGATATACAAATTGAAACAAAGGGAAGGATGAAGAAGATTTGATGTACAAAGTAGAAGATAAGAAAAGAAAAGAGAAGGTAAAAAGAAGATCATAACAAAAGATGAAGTGAAGGAAAAAGTGTGGTGCATAAAGTGTAAAACAGAATCTCACTGTAAAGCTGAGTCCTACTGTAAAGCTGAGTATTTTCAATTCAATGGAAATGCATGGTTATTTATCCTATTCTCCCGAAAAATCCTCTTCTTTAAATTGATTTATGTGATTACTATTTGGCCCAATCTAACCTAATAGCTAACAAGCTGCACATCACAACATCTTGCCAAGAATGTTCACCACCGACACCACCGACAAAATTTGAACCCCATATGGGTTAATCACCAAGCAGGCTGCTAATTCATTACGTCACCAACCCCCTTTGTCATACCAGCAACAAACACACCTTGCAAAATTTAAAAAAAAATGATAAAGACGAAATTTGTACAGTTTTACAGTTTAAAATTTAAATTGAAGCAAGTCTTCACTTATGATAAAATATATCAAAATTTAAGAAGACACAGTCTACTTATCTACAAATAGTCATTTGAAGAATTCTTTAATTTAATTTTAGCAACCGGTGGCGAAACCCCCGACTAATAAATATAAAATATCAAACACACCACAACAAACCTTTAGAAGTAGTCCATTTTTTAATATCTACTCCACTGTTAATTACAAATAAATTACTATCTGTATCGATTTTTAATTCCTTGGGTTTTTACTGAAATAATTTTTCAAGAGGATAACTAGAGTTACCAGTTTTACGTACAAATCATCAACTTATATTAACAGAAAATATTCAGTAAAGTAGATACCTAAATCTATTATTAAAAAAGTTGACATAAAATTTAACCCTCTAAGTTGTTAACCATACAAATGAAACAGCAACTCGGTCTACTATCTAATTTTTAAAAATCCAAACCTTTAAAACTAAGAATTATTCTAAGTGCAGTGAAATAATTTTCGATGATCAGAAACACTGCCAATATTAATATGGCTATGAAAAACCTCCATCAAAAATTCACAAGAATTCAAACACGCCCTTTGCCCTTTGTAGCAAATTTGTATCTTAATCACCTTTTAGATAGTGCCGTTTTCAACAACGATTTACGACTAATTCAGTAAAGTTACTAAAAGCCCCCTTATTATATACATACCCCTAAAAACAACACAGGCACTGATAGAGTGTGAATGAGGATAGTATCCCGAATCTCGAAAGGCACTAACACCTTTCGCGTACCTCAGAAACCTTCCTCTCAGAATAATACACCAGAGAACCCTAAAATTATCAGATACCAAACAATAACGGCAGACATAATAGATTTTCAGTTTGCTGTATTTAATTTAAACGTTTGAAATTGAATTTGACACTATAATAGGGGGGTAAACCTTGTATACACCATATGCACACCCATATACAGCACTTCGTTTATAATTCAGCCCCTTAGTTTTATTACACATTAGCGATAAGATATTAGGTAAATAACTACCATTTTCCTATTTGTTGTAGTTATAATCGCTAATGCGATTGTTGTCGGGATTTGCGACAAATTATCGAAATTTTTGTTTCCCTTAAGCTTAAGAGGTTTAATAATTAAATTAAGTTTAATGTAAATTAACTAAACCTATCTACAAAAGGAAATTCAATACAAGGAAATAAGTCACACTCAATTTGCCATAGGATTTATACAATAATAACCCAATACTGTCAATTCATAATACAATAAAAGTCCTTTGGAAATTAAAGTATACAAAAGTTGCAGATGGCAACACAAAGAGCTAGCAAAAACAAGCGACACAAAGAATAAAACATTCAAATCGGTCCGTGATTAAAATTCAAGATGGCCGATTACATTCTTTCAGGGCAACTGAAAATACTCATTGTCCATTGTGTGAAGAAATAATGACAATATTTAACCAACAACTTCGAATCTGGGAGAAACAACTTTGTGAGGAGAGAGAAGCTCAATTGATCCTGCTGCTTTGGTGGGGGACTGGGTGGAGCCACCAGGAAAATGATCCTAGCAGGAAAATGATAGGGACAGGACTAGGTTTATACAATACAAAAATACTTAATAATTTTTTAGTATTACGATTATTTCTTCGACTTAAATTCGTTTCAATTTATGCGAGCATAAAAATTTTATTTACTGCCTATTTTTTTTTATTTGTAATCCTGAAAAATGATTCGTCTATACAGCAAATAAGAAAGAAAATATTAATTTTACCTGCACGAAAATTAAAAATATATATTTTTTTATAATTAAACGCAAGCAAAATATACTTAAAATATAACAAAACAAGGGAAGAACGTAAAATATAATTTAAGTAAAATAGCATGCGATTGTGAATACAATAAACAGGCCAAACAGCCTAACCTGTCAAGGATAAGTGCAGTTGTCCTGAACTCTCTTGAGGAAAACATCAGAATTTCAGCGAACGCAAAGAACTTTTAAATCTCAACTAGGGCAGTAACTAACGTTTCATTCTAGCCCTTAAAAGGGTGAATGTGCCTTTATCCCCTACTATAAAAGGACACAGTATTATCCTTCGCATAGCAAGCAACAAGATGGCGAGGCGTGGTTTCCGTCGGCACCGGAAGGGTACTACAACTTCTGATTGGTCCATTCGAAGTCTGCCTTTGGACTGTTGGCAAATATTGGTCGACAAATAGTTATGTTTGTTATATGTTTAGGTACCCAGATGGGTCCTTTAGTCCTTTAGTTTAGCTTATTCACTCTTGAATGACAGTCTTGATTTATGATCTGTGACCTAGCCAGCCGATCACAAACTGAAAAAGGCCATTAGCCAGTTTGTGTTACGACTTGGAGGTGTTTTATTATAATTAGTTAGCCGATGGAAATAATTTAAAAAAAGTGAACAATTATTAATTAGTGCAAGTGCCGAGGTTACGAAGTGCGTTTTTGAACCTCTAAAATGTGCAGCAACGAAACTCCAACGACACCAACCCCCAGGTTACCAATTCCTTTCGCTGCATTGGAACCAAATGGCGCACCGAGAACTCTTATGCCCATAGACCAATATCGCCTTCAACTTTACCAATATGCCGTCGCTGAACGACTTCGCTACCCTTTGTTGAATCCTTTCCCGACACCTCTTCCCTGTTATCCCGCATTGTTCCCCCGAGCCTTACAGCCGGAAGAACCGAAACCACAACACAGCTACATAGGTCTTATTGCGATGGCAATATTGAGTACAGCAGAAGGAAAATTAGTACTTTCGGACATTTACCAACACATCCTAGACAATTATCCATATTTCCGCACCAGGGGACCCGGATGGAGAAACTCAATTAGACACAATCTTTCTTTAAACGACTGTTTCATAAAGGCCGGTAGAAGTGCAAATGGAAAAGGGCATTATTGGGCAATTCATCCCGCTAACGTCGATGATTTCAGAAAAGGCGATTTCCGAAGACGCAAGGCGCAGAGAAAAGTCAGGAAGCACATGGGGTTGGCTGTCGACGAAGACGGGACCGATTCTCCAAGTCCTCCACCAATTTCTGTGAGTCCTCCTGTAGTTCCCGGGCCTTCGACTTCCGTTTTTCAAGTCCCTATTAACACGAAAGTTCCGTCGCGAAAACGACAATTCGATGTCGCATCCCTTTTAGCTCCGGATTCCGGTGAAGAGACAACAGAAGAGGATATCGACGTCGTTAGTGGAGACCAACAAGAACAACCCCCTGCGAAACAGTGGCCCATGTTTCCTATCGTTAATTATTACCAAGCATTGTTACAATCGCGACCAGGACAAAATAACGAACCCCCTAATGCGACGGACGGTGTGGACTCATCTTAAACGAACGTGACTATCGATAAATAACTTAAAGTTTTCTAGTGATCTATTTGTGTTTCTTAAATCTAAAGGTAAATGTTTATATCTTAAAGCAGTCGGGAATTGTTTTCTTTTTTATAGAATAACAAACCAAATTCCAAAGTTATATAAATGCCGTTCTATTTTAATTTTAAATTAACATGTAAATAATTATACATGTGTATAACGATGTATCTATTATATGTAAATATATTTAATCAAAATATTTCTGTTTTATTTTGTTCGGTGCTTTTTTTAGAGTTTTAAAATGCAGGATTCTAAATTACATTTTTCCAAACGCACTGGAAGAAAATAGCAAACGAAGATTCACATTTTTAAATACCCTTCGATCTTAAATACCATTGTTAAATAATTTTAATGATAAACAAGTTATCTTAAAACTATATTCAGAGACTGGCTGTGATATCCATTCATAACATTTCAGAGTATCAGCGTACAACATAATCCGATTAACTAGCAAGTTACCTATGTCAATATTTTTCTGCATCGAGGTATCTGGTTTTTCAGCACCAATAAACTACTTTATTTAAAAAGTAACAGCATACCATTCCATGCAGTTTGTTTTTAAGACAGAATAAAAACAATGAAGGTAATCTTTTGTACAAACAGCATAAGTAAGTATAAAAAATATCAAAGGAACTTTACCAACAAATCTTTTGTTATTTAATTAAAATTTTTAGGTTTCTTATTTAATAAAAGGTTTAATTTAAATTACTTTAATTAACAGGAAAAAAATTAAACCCAACATATTTTTTTATAATAACGCCGAGCTAAAGAAATTTGAATGTTAAGGATTTTTATTTAATTTTGTATACCTAGTTGATTCTCAGTCGTTTTTCTACAAAAATCATTAAAAAAAATTGGCAATTCTTTTCTGGAATTTTCTCCTTAGCATTTAGTGCCCTTGTAGGTACATAATTAACTTGAAAATGTATACCTTGCCTTGTTAATTACTAAATAAAACTATTACTAAACAATTCTGAAATTAGCTACAACGAAAGTCTACTTTAAATTTATATCATATAAACTTGAACTTCAAGCAACAATCTAAAAAATTAAATCTATTAACAATGTCTTAATATAATTAACCCTTAAAATAATTCAGTTAAAATACAAAGTTTTACGACAAAACCCGTACTTGAACCAATTTTTTTTTAATATGTTGTTCAGACACACTCCTTCCGACGTTGGAACCAGCCCTTCAGATTTCTGTTCAACCACCAACACCAATTAAATCTAATTTAGGTACTTAATTTGTAAAAATAATACCAATAGATAATAAAAGCTCTTACATTTTTGGGCGAACTTAAATTCACTTTAAAATTTTAGGCTACAGTTGAAAGTAACAGCAAAGTATTTTTCTTTAAATTTTATTATTGCTAAATTTTATTGTATACAATTTATAAAACAGTTTATAAAACTTTTGATTTATTTCACCTACATCGTACCTTTAATAAACAATCCGGCTCTAAGCAATTAAGCTCTGTGAAATGAGCCATCCTGTATAGGTATGTAAAGACATCTCGAGGAGTTTCAAAGATTGCTAAACAATTATTTAAAAGCCACAAAATCCAAAATTCACAATTTGAGTAAGTTGAAAGAGTTTTGTTTCTTTAAACTTTATTATTGCTAAATTTTATTATCTACAGGTATTTAAAAATCGGCAATTATTCAAAAATTAATATTTTCTGAAATAAAGTCGTTTATCAACAGCGCCGCTTATCAAACTTTTGATTTATTTCACCTTCATCGTACGTTTAATAAAATCCAACTTTAAGCGATTAAAGTTCTGTGAAATGGACCACCCTGTATGCGTGAAGACATATCGAGAAGTTTCAAAAATTATTAAAGTTTTATGCAAATTTTAACAATTTATAAATTCAAAATGAATGACTTAAAAAACGATTCTTCCTTTAAAATTTATTGCTAAATTTTATTTTATACAGTTATTCGATAAACAGCAATTTTCAAAATTTACATGACTCAAGAAATAAATTCTGCTGCTCGGGATTAAATTAATATTTTCTAAAATACAGTCGTTTATCAACAACGCAATTTATAAAGCTGTTGGTTCTTCACTTTCATCGTACGTTTAATAAAATCCGACTTTAAGCGATCTAAGCTCGTTTTAAAAAGTTTAGACTACCGTGTATATGTGAAGGCATCTCATAAGCAGCTTCAAAAATTTTTAAACAAATTGTAATACATACATACAAACTTTAACAATTTAAAGTTTTCAGAACTAGCACAAAATCAAATATTCGAAATCTGAGTAACTTATAAGATTTTGTTTCTTTATACTTTATTATTGTTAAATTTTATTATCTCCAGTTATTTACTAAATTTTTAAAATAAGTTCTGCTGCTCAGAATTTTATTAATATATTCTAAAGTAGGTACAGTCGTTTATCAACAACACAGTTCATAAATCTTTGGAGTTATTTCACCTCCATCGTACGTTTAACCAAATCTGGCTTTAAGCGATTTAAGTTCTTTGAAATAGGCCACCCTATAAATGTGAAGGCATCTCGAGGAGTTATGCAAGTTTTAACGATTTTAACAATTATTTAAGGCGCAAATTCCAAAATGCGAAATCTGAGTAACTTAAAAGACCTTTATTGTTTCTTTAAACTTTATTATTGCTAAATTTTGTTGTGTGCAGTTTTTAACATAAAGCAATTTTCAAAATTCAAATTAGGTACTCAATAAATATGTTCTGTTGCTTAGGATTTAGTTAATATTTTCTAAAATACAATCGTTTATTAACAACACAGATTATAAAACATCTGGTTTTTCGCCTTCTTCGTACGTTTAATAAAATCCGACTTTAGGCGAGTTAAGCTCTTTGAAAATTGAAATAGACCTATAGGTACAATATCTCGAGGAGTTTCAAAAATTTTTAAACAAAGTGTTATACAAATTTTAAGTATTATTTAAAAAGCCCAAAATCTAGATAACTTAAAAAAGTTTTATTTTATCTTTAAACTTTATTATTGCTAAATTTTATTAAACGGCAGATTTCAAAATTCAAATTACTCAAGAAATAAATTTTGCTGCTCAGGATTTAATAAATATTTTCTGAATTTTGATTTATTTCACCTCCATCGTACCTTTAACCAAATCTGACTTTAAGCGATTTAAGTTCTTGAAAAAGACCACCCTATTTACTTATGTGAAAACGTCTTGAAAGTTTCAAAAATTGTTATAGGTACAAATTTTAATAGGTAATCTAAAGATTTAGCAATTGTTTAAAAGGCACAAAATCTGAGTAACTTAGGGTTTTATTTCTTGAAACTTTATTATTGCTAAATTTTATTGTATCCAGTTATTAAGCAGCAACTGTCAAAATTCAAGTTACTTAAGAAATAAGTCCTGCTGTTTATGATTTACTTAATATTTTCTAGTCGCTTATCAAGCTTTTGATTATTTATTTCACCTCCATAGTGGATTTAATAAAATCCAACTTTAAGCGATTGAAGCTCTTTGGAATGGGTCACCCTGTTTAAGTTAAGACAAAAATTGTGATACAAATTTTAACAAGTTAAAGATTTTAACAATTATTTAAAAGGCACAAAATCAAAAATTTGAAATCTGAGTATCTTAAGGTTTTATTTCTTGCAACTTTATTGTAAACAGTTATTGGTAACAACAATTTTCAAGATTTAAGTTACTCAAACGTTTGTCAACAACGCAATTTATCAAACTTTTGGTTTAATCCACCTCCATCGTAGGTTTAGATAATAAAAGAAATTTAAACTCTTTGGAATGGGCCAATCCTATATATGTGAAGACAAAAATTGTAAAAATCGTTATACAACTTAAAGATTTTAACAATAATTTAAAAGGCACAAAAAACTCCGAGTGATTTAAGAGTTTTGTTTTTTCGAAAATAACAGCTTCAAAAAACAAAGGTATTAAATAATCAGTACATTTTTCAATTAAAAAATCATATAAATAAGACCATTTTGCTTCCAAAGAATCACTTAATAATTGAAATGACAAATTAAATTGGGAAACGATACAGATTTTCTAAGTTGCAACAGCATTAACGCTTCTTTTACGAACTGCTTACAACTTAAATTCTGTTCGTAACGTACAAGGTTTCCAAATCGAAACCTTGTGCATCAAAGTGATATTCAATATCGGTTATTAATTTAATTTGCTTTAGCAATATATTTTATTTCAATTTAGAGTTATAAATAAACATATCGAATATAGGTATATCATATAAGTTTGACGTTTGATTTTGTAGTATGGTTTTAGATTATTACTTGGCAGTATAAACGCCCAGTAAACTAATGTGTTAAGACTTTCATCTACAAGTAAGTCATTAGTTACTGTTTTGTTTACGCAAGCATTTCTCTTTAATTAGGTACTAATAATACGTCGTTGATATTAACAGAAGCTAAAATGATATTAATAAAATGGATAAATAATAACAATGTGGATTTCAAATGAAAGTGACCACGAACAAAACAAATCAAAACACATTTTTAACAACCTCAAAATACCCCGGAATTAAATAATCGTTCAACAGCCCTTAAAACCCAACTAATTTGATCAACTCATGAATGAACTCTGTAGTTCCCAAGAAGTGTCTACTTAAACCACAGGACGCACAAATATTTTGGCTTTGTAGACTAAAGTACGCATTGTGTTCGCTAATCTACTTGACGGGGTATTCACACACTTGAGATTTTTACAGATTTGTGCCCCTAACAATGTTTTTTATAAAAGGATTTACAGATTAACGTCAGGTTACAAAGAATATTTCCTGTTTTGTGGAAATAATTATTGACGTTCTATTTGGCACACGTTATTGTAAAAAAACAATAATATTCTTGTAAATAGTAACACCTATTTAAAGACCTTCTTTATTTATTTCTAAACAGTAAACCTTTGAAGATTTGTGGTACAGCTTCAGCCACAAGTAAAAGAGTTTGTTAAAATTTAATTACATACTTAAATATTTATTGGTAAAGAAATCAATTTAGATTTTTCTGAATCAGAAATTTTCCAAAAATTAAATTCCCAAATTTTATTTTAATAAAGATGGTTTGCTAAACATTGACGGTTTAGTATAGATATTTGGGTGCACATATTAACAGAAGCTCGCGGAAATAAGATGTTTAAACTTGGAATGGTAAGTGAAAAGTAAACAAAATAAGAAACCAACCAATTACAAAATAAGCTATATTGATAGCCATTGCAAGGCTTACATATTTGGCAAAAGTAATTCTTGTGTAAAAGTGAAGGTTGTAGAACTTCCTACACGTATTGCAATCTTCACTTTGTTTTGCATTAAGGATTGTTATTAAAGTAAACATTTCTTCATTGGGAATTCTCATACTCCGTGACAACCTAATAACTAAATTCTCATAAAACTGTTTTTAATTTTAGAAGTGTTTGTTAAGTGTCACTTAATTAAAATTTTTAGCCAAGTTAATTTGTTTAATATTATAGGCAAGGATAAATAGAAGGATACCAGGACTCTCACTGGTTAATTCAATTTTTTTTATAAAAATCCATTCGTAAAGAAAAATGTGTAACAATGATTTTTAAATCTTTTACAGTAGAACAAAAGTCAAAAAAAAAATGAGCTTTCAAATTTGTAAAATTATTTAAAAACAATTAATAACAATACAATAGCATTCCCTGGGCTTTCTCTCGAATTAACTCTAATTTTACATTGTGTTGTTTTGACTCAACATTGCATTAAACAAAAAATTACGCAAATGTTATTAGTTAGTATAATAAAAACACGATTTAAAACGTGTGAAACTAACGAAAGCTTAATAAGGTTAAGTGAAAAACAACATGGCTGGCTAAAAAAAATGTTATTTTACTAAAAAGAATTTTTTAACAATTGCAGCTATAATTTGGTTGATTTTCTTTAATCAAGTCCATGGATGAGTTATGCTTTGTTCCAACAGTTAAACTACCAATTGATAACCACAACAAAATATAAAAATCTTGCCACGTTTCGTAATTCATGGAATGATAAAGATATCTATTAATAAAAAAAAATAAAGTAAAGCTGCAAATTATTAATTTTTGAATGCTTGGAATTGATATTTTTTATAACAAAGAATCATGGAATTGCTAAAAGAATAAAGGAAATTTGGTTTAAAAAGCAGCAGGTTTCGTTTCAACATTTTAATTCTGAATGGTCCAATAACAATTTGCATCAACAACTTTACAATGTAGAATCAAGACGAGGGAAGCATAAACTTCGTTCAGTTCCTAACAAATAGACAAATTCATTAGGTTTAGCCCAGGGACTTGAATTGTTAAATTCTTCCATGTGTTAATCTATTCTCCATGATAATGCGATGTTTAACACATCGCTACTCCCTAATGCGGGCAATTGTAATTGTATTTATCGAACTGTGTGTAAATTAGTAAATAACTGTAGCCGTAAATACAGGCCGCAATTCAATGTATTGTTAGAGGAATACGAAGACCCCCGCAGAGACTTACGTACACTGCGAGAATTACTTACACATTATGCTCACGCTTTGTTATTCTTAGCGGAAAACGTGTTACCTTTCATACGATTTTAATGTATGAATTCTTTTTTTTATTTTTAAACCATTTTAATTAATACCACCTAAGTGACACCCTGAAACGAAATTTCTACACACATTTTACGTACTGCAATTTACTTTAAAATCTACTAAAAATTATATAAATACAAATAAAAAATATATCAAATGGAAATAAAGATAGTAATATTTAGTTAAATAAAAAACTTCAGCATAATTTTTAAAACGAAATGAAAAATGCGAGCACTCAAAAGCTAAAACAACATTCTCAAATTATTACATAGTTTAAATATAAAATTTTGCGGGTTTTGTTTTTATGAAATATTTTCGATACACAAAATATTCAAAATTAATAAAAATTCACTAAAAATCGTCCTGAAATTCTAAAACAAGTTTTTAAATGATCAAAAATGTGTCTGAGCAAACACATGCTTAAAAACACACTCAGAAGGGTGACTGACGAGGTTCAATAACTAAAAGGGGTTTAAAACTTCTAAAGAATAAGTAGTATAGACCTCCACTTTTGAGGACTTCTAAGGACTAATAATAATGTTAATTGCATGCACTTTATTTTTCCCTTGCTATTTTTATGCTTCTATGTCGTTTCTGACGACTGATTTGGCCCTTTTTAAGTTTTGGTGGCGAAATACGTACATAAAACTAAAAATGCTACTCCTATATGCTATTATTTAATTAAGAAATAGGTAAATAAAAGGGCACTCAGTGCTTTTAAAATCCAGTGAAAACGCTAATACTTTCAAGGTGAAAATTAAAGAAATAAGGTTATTCACAACGGCCTTATAGACTACTTTGTTAATGAAAAGCATTTCCGTATTTTTATTTACGATAATTTATCCAAAAATTGAAAAAAAGATCCGCAATGTTTTAACGAAAATTATTTGGCCGTATCTGCAGTTAAATTTAATTTGTTCAAAAATGTCAAAAAGTCGAACCCGTGTTTTCTCGATTTCGAAATAGGCATTCAATCCACTATTCTATCGAATTTCGGTAACTCTGTATACTCTGTATACAATATACATGTAATAACCTGAACGTGCATTTTCTAACATGTGACTAGACATTACACAGAATACTCCTTGAACACGCAAATTTCTATTTATTTATTAAAGTAATTAAAAATGTTGGTTTATTACTTCTTCACGTGTAGTTTTGTTCGGAAAATAATTGCCGAAAAATAAAATGTAAAAAGTGATGAGACTCAAAGTAATTTTATATTCAAGATTAATAAATAAGTTTTTTCTGTGGTATATGACTATGATCCCGGATCAATCTTAGCGTAGCTAAGACCAGGGTTTTTAAAAATTAAACTCCATTTTGTGCTCACTGCTCACCTATTTGTGTTGACGTACATTTTTAGAAAAGCATTTTAACAAAATATTGGAGCGTGTGTTGTGATTTTAAAATACCAGTATGTTGCTTTTGTACCCGATAATTGCATTTTAACGCGCAAGAGATAACTAATAACGCCATCTATAAAGCACTCCTCAAGTTACTACTGCTTTTCCAAACACTGGGTGTAAAACGGCAAAAGTATTTGTTATAACCTTATAACTTTCTTATTTTTTTAGGAATTTAGGAAATTATTCAGTAAATAGCTTGGAATAGTATTGCGTTTTTTAGCAAATTATTATACATACAAAAATAATTAATAATTCTCATAAATATAACACAAGCTTCTATACATTTTCACAAAGTCTTATTACTACTTATGTTACGATTATGAGCGGTAGCTTTCCAACTGTAAAGATTAAAGAATAATTTAAGTAGAAACGTCCTTAACGTAGCTAAGACCAAGATTTCCAAAAATTAAACAATATGTGCTCAGCCTTTGCGTTGACTTGCATTTCGAGTTTAAATAGGCATTTTAACTTACTATGAAATGTGTGTTCTGCTTCAGTCTGTTGTTGTTATTTGTTATTACCTGATGACTGTATTTTAGCTTGCAAGAAATAATTGATAACACCATCAATGATGCATTGCTAAAATTATAATTGATTTTCCAAACACTGGGTGTAAAGCTGCAAAAGTATTTGTGATAACTTTATTTTTTTTTATATAAATTTAAGAAATTATTCGGCCGGCAGTACGGCAGAATGGGAGTATACGTAGTACTGTAATATAGAAAGTTAAGCAAAGACCTGCTTGGTCAGAACTTGAATGGGTGACCACTCTGCAGCTCGGTGTGTTCGACCCCCTCGACACTGTAAAGGTATAAGAAGGTAAAAGGAAAAGAAAGAAATTATTCAGTAAATAACCAAAAAGGTTTCTTTTTACAAAATGACATAAAAATCATCAATATAACAGAAATTGATAAACATTTTCACAAAGTTTAAGTCTCTAATAATTAAAGCTCGGATTTTAGGCAAAATGCCTTTTTTGCCTATTTTGCCTAATTACCTGTTTTCTACCCTATTTTGCCTTTTTTTACATTGGATGCCTATTGTTGCCTTTTTATTAAATTCCACGCCATATTTTATAAATTTTAGCAAAAATGGCTTATTTTCCGTTTCCGAGACCAGGTTTTTTTTTTAAGAAACACTACCCACATAATGGCAGTGTGAGGTATAGTAAGCCTTGAGAGATTATAGAGTATAGACTATAATCTCTCAAGGGTTTCAGCAATAAATGAACAGGTAGACCGTTTTACGACTCGTCCATCTGTACTTTCTGGAATTTATTAATGGCGGGCAATTTCCTTAATCCCCTTATTGTAGGAGGATGAATAGAAATTTGTGTATTTACGTTGTAATATTTCTACGTATTTCTATTTCATATTTTTGATAATTGTGCGGGAAGGGTCGAAAAAGTTCATGAACGAAAAGTGCACTTCATTTGCATTTAAGTAGAGAAAAGAGTAAGAGTTGCCTTCGAGATGTCTTCAAAACTTTGTGCGTGGATACGTTCTAATCCTGAGCTTTGAAAAATAAAATAATAAATTCAAAATAAAAGTTTTATTATACTGATGCATAAAAGAATAAGTTATTCTGCAAGTTAGAACAACTATTTAAATGACTTTAAAAAAGTTTGTTTAAAATTCGCCTTTTTGCCTACATTTTTGCCTATTTCGAATTTTAGCTGCCTATTTATCAAAAATTCCTGCCTTTATAGGCGCCTATTTGGCCCTTTTTTTCTGCCTATAAATCCGAGCTTTAATTATGAGTTTAATCAAAACAATAAAACTAATATTGTATTCCATGGCACTTAATTTTTGTTATTTCTACAAAGGTGGAATTGCATACCAATGATTATGTTTTCTAAATAGGTAAGGTAATGAGTAAGCCTAAAAAAAGATTTTGCAATTCAGTTATTCGGCCCTAAACAGGACCGGCCATTCAGGAAATTTTCCCTATTCCCAGGCGTCCCATCCGCCTCTGCATTCAATTGTCAAAAAATCCACGTGTTTAAAAGATGCTGAAATAATATATTTGTATAAATTTGGGGCCCTAGGCGCGCGCCTAGTGCACTTAATGCGTAAACGCACCGCTGCCTTTTACTCCTGATGAAGCCTGACGAAACGTTGAGTTCTTCTGTCTCAACAATAACACGGTCCCAGCCCGGAAGACCTTCTGTTAATACTGACACTGACCGTGGAAGTCTTCGAATTCATTATTATTTTTTAATATATTTAAGGCTTTCGACTACAGCACGGACGGTCTCGGGTGCTCGACGGATGTCCTACCCAGTCGCTAAAAATAATTGGAAATCGAAACACAGTGGTGAAGTAGAGAAGGTAGGTGGTTATCGAAGACATGGTGCTTACCACGTCACCCCGTACGTATAGCGTGTGAGACAACCGGGTACAAAAAGTCTTAACCCTCCAGATTCAGTAAATAACTTAAAAAAATAACAAAAAACCTAGTTAAGTCTCATCAACACATCAGAAATTTCCAAACATTTTTGCAAAGTTTAATTAAAGCTGTTATATAAAATAATTATTTGTTGTTATTGAGCAGGGACATTCCAAGCAAAGACTAAAAGGTAATTTAAATAAAAATGTCCTTTTCATCACAGCCCCACAACTTTCGCACTTTAATTAATATGGTCATATAATCATCAAAACTCCGCAAAAAAACGCATTAATTCGCAAACCATTAATACATATTTTAAAGCTTTCACAATCCTTTGATCTAACAAAAATTTAAAATTAATGGACATGCACTCACAGCTATTCAGCACATTCAGCGAACAACTGCATAAAACCCTTTTAATAATAAATGAATATTATTTACATAGAGTCTGTCAACGGACTGACGCAGCATAAGGTTGAGGTACCTAATTATTAAAAGTTTTTGCCTACTGATTCTTTAACCTATAATTATTTTTCGGTAATTAGTATTCAAAATATTATTATTCAGTACAATTTGCCTTTTGTTATCAATTTAAAATTCCGAATTAATTGAAAATAAAAATTGTAATTACAAGCTTTCACAGAAAACTACCTTCGAAGTATTGTGCTTATTGCTTATATTAATTTGAGCTTTCTAAATTCTTTAAAATAAACAAGTACACAAGCAAATTACTTCTCTTACGGCTGCAAGCTTATGGAAAAGCAAATTTGTGTTAATTTTTTTATGGAGACACACGTTTTCTGTTTATATCTAAGCATTGAAAAATTTATATTTTTATTAAGTTTCTTTATGTGTAAGCATGGAACATTTTTTATTTTTAATAAGTTTCTAACTATAAATGAATTAGTATAATAAACTCATGAAATCTGTAAAGTTTTACAATAAATTATGATGTAAAAAATTAGGCGTTTACACCTTTGGAATTAATAAAATATACCTAACAAAATACAACAAAATTTATAACTATAAATATCCTTGACTAGAGATCTAAGAACCGTAAATAAGGAAGAAACGAAACTACAATTTTAATTAATTATGCAATGTTAACTAATTTCCTTAAATCTTCAAAATTTAACTGGAAAGGCATAAACAAGTATAAATATAGCTTTGTGATTGCACAATTTTAGTTCGGTGCCTTAATTTAATGATTTGTTTTGTATATTCTTAAAGAATTCCTGCTCGTATTACTCACACAAAATTGTATGACAAAGAAACAAAAACTTACAATTTTCAGTAAGTAAAGGTAAAGATAACGGCACTTACACTCTATGAGGGAGTATGGCCGACAAACTATAAAAAAAAATTAAGAATGTTAAGGCAATCGTCGTTTAAATATAAAGTTTTCATTGAAAATGATCTTCAGAAGACCGATTCGAGCCCTGAGTTAACAATAAAGAATAACAGAATAGCAAGGATAATTCTCACGAGCTTTCAAATGCACCCTTATTACCTTTACATTTAATATTTTGTTATCTTAAAAGAAATCTCTATATTTGCCAAATGTTATGAAAGAAGTTATTTGTCATGATGTTATTATTAGGGTTATTCAAAATACTAAGTAAAGGCAGGTGGCTATTAGGTAAAACCATTTCAAGTTTACTCACCCATACAAAAATATACATTTCACTGTTTGTTTTCGTTCTGGTCTGTGGTTCTATAATTCTATGCAATTCTAAAGATTTCCGTTTGCTTATCTAAATTTGGCGCACAAAAAAGGCAGGCATAGGTAATTAATGCCAAATTTAAAAATTAGCAAATTATTTCTCAAGAATTATTCTCAAGCATCGGTGCAAATTAAACAATTTAAAAATATTATGACAGTCGTCAATAGCTTATTTGCATACAAGAGTACATAACACGAAGGTATATATGAAAACAAGCGGGCGGCATGGGTCAATATTAGCCGAAGCATCTTCATCTTGGGAGTGGTGTACTTGTCTAGAACTTCCTGGGGAGGTCGCTTACAGTAAACACTTAGAGAAGGCTACCATACGCTACACTCACCAAGTTTACTCATTCTCCTATCGAACCTAGAAGTTTCGAAACGCTTGTTGCATTAAAATTACGATATTTCTTTGTTTTCCTGAAAAACTTCACAACTGAAGTTAGCAGAACAACACTTCACAACAAAAAATATTTTCTACGACCAATTCTAAAAGAGGCATGCTTAATTAGGAATTAAAATAATTCTATTTGGGAATTAGTCAAAAATCAAACCAATCTACTCTGTTTAAATTCTTCGGAAATTATTATTAATTTGGTTGCAAGTTTAGTAGCCTAAATTGAAAGGACAAAGAAGTCTTTCGCATTTTAAATGTGAAGAAAAGGTAAAGCAATCCTCAAGTGTGCGTTCAGGAACGCTGGCACTGTAAACTTCAACACCTATCGAAGATTTCAAGTGGAGAAACTAAACTGGAAAAGTGAACAAACTCTATCTTGAAACGCGACAAAAATAACAAAATGTTAGGGATCATGACGGATTGAAAAAGCAAAGATTTTTTAAATTAAACCCCAGGAAAATTAAACAAAACAAAAATTATCAACAGTCATTTCTGCAATCTTTTAATATTTTAAAAAGACTTTTCAGTAAATATTTCATGTGTTCAGGTCATCAATTGTGAAATGTAAAATAGAAAATGCAATTTCACAATACAAAAACACGTCAGAAAACAGTTTTAACGCGGTGTTTTCAGTTGATTACTAATATAAATTTACAAGTAAAAAATTAAAATTCAACGTTTCTTTCAGCTTTAAATAGATATTTTCATTTCGGTTATTTAAAAAAAAAAGCTATGGGTACTAACCAGGGGCGGATAGGACGGCTGGGAAGACGGGAAATTTCCCGAACGGCCGATCTGGTTTGAGGCCGAATAATTAAATTGCAAGATGCGTACTTTACACCTATTCTGAAAACATAATCATTGTCACCCAATGATTTTTTCTGTGTAGAAATAGCAAAAACTAAACATCATGGAATATAATTAATTTTATTATTTCGACTGAACTCATATTATATGGTTAGAATTAACCATTGTGTTCGAACCAAAGGGTTACGTATTTATTAATAGACATTTTTACTTTTTACATTAGTTGTACCTACTTATTATTACTTTTGGGACAAAATTATCGCAAAAGGAAGTGGTGAATTTGTAAAAGGAAGTAGCTCAGTAAACAACCTGAAAGCTGTATTACTAATCCTGTTGCAAGTAGCAAGAGCAAAGAAACACGTGAAAATGAATTTGATTATTTTAAATGCTCAGAAAAGGAACAAGTAAATATATTTTTTCAATACCATCCCCAAAGCCTGTGCGAATGCCCTGCACTCGCTCCAATGAGAGGATCCATGCTAGGGGACTTCTGGCCTAGTATGGCCAGTATCAGCACCATCCCTCTGGCAAGTATCCTCAGGTTCATTCAAAGGTTAGGATGTTACAACGGAGGTACCACAATGGGGGCCATCTAAGACCTAAGTGCACGTGACACAGTCACCCTCCACCCAGAATCCAGCATCCCCAAAGCTTCAAAGCGCTACTAATTTTAAAAGTGAAAGAGCTCTAAAGCTTAACAATTTGACAAATATCGCACCTTCAGGTCAATCCAATGATGACGACGTTTAATAGAGATAATAATGCACGATTGCTTGCGATGCACGGCAAGTAGAACTACATTACGAGTATATCTCTCAGACCTAAGTGCACGTGACACAGTCACGCTCCACCCAGAATTCAGCATCCCCAAAGCTTCAAAGCGCTACTAATTTTAAAAGTGAAAGAGCTCTAAAGCTTAATAATTTGACAAATATCGCACCTTCAGGTCAATCCAATGATGGCGACGTTTAATAGAGATAATAATGCACGATTGCTTGCGGTGCACAGCAAGTAGCCTTCGGAAAACTCAGTTTTATTCTAAGATCTAATAATATAATACAGCATCTGAAAACAAAAGTATACAATCAATGTATACTGCCCATAATGACATATGGCACAGAGAACTGGTCAGTCACAAAATCACATCTTCAAAAGCTGGTGGTTACACAACGGGCGATGGAAAGAGCAATGCTGGGAATATCTCTAGAAGATAAGTAGAGGAATACCTGGATCCGCCAGAAAACCAAAGTTACAGATGTACTAGAGAGGGTCGCATTAAATGGAGCTGGGCAGTACACGTGGCACGGGAGGATAAAGCCAGATGGACAATAAACATGCTGCAGTGGCGACCATGGACAAACAAGAGAGGCAGAGGAAGACCCCCGAACATATGGACAAATGCTATTAAAAGGACAGCAGGTTTAATGTGGATGAAGGAGGCTCAGATCAGGTCAAAATGGAAATCCTTAAAGGAGGCCTACGTCCAATTATGGACTGAGAGTGGCTAAGAAGAAGAAGAAGAAAAAGAAGGATGGCCATGATGGGGTATCGTTTAATTAAATTAATCCGTTCAAAAAAAGTTTTTACAAAAATTCCACTTTGACAGCCAAATCTGAATACCAATAACACTCTGAGTTGTTTTAAAATTTCTTAAACTGAACCAAAAGGAAAAATTTATTGTTAACTAAGCTCATCTGAAAACAAACCATTCAAGTAATCTCGATCTTTAAAATGTCATTTATTTTCCAAATATTGACACTAAATAAAAAGTAAAATATTTGTTACTTTGAGCAGTGTATTATATAGGTATTAGCTATACTTGGGCCATCTATGCGACATACTTTTAAAAACTATGTAGTACGTTTGATAAAAAAACAAGAAACAAGAAATATGGATCTTATACCATATTATACCACTTAACTTCAGTGTTTTTGTATTGTACCACATTTCTTCAGTTTTATCCAAATGTTGCAATAGAAACTCTATCTCTCTTTGATACATATTTATACAAAAAAGGACTTGACATATACATACATTAACATTTAAACCAAATACCAAGCCCTAAATGAAAAATGAAGGAGAAATACCTCTCCAGTTTGGTTTGCATAGGTCAGTATTTAAGATAAAAAAGTTCTCCCCTATTGAAAAATGCAAAGTGAGAAGTATCCTTAACGCCATCCGTTTCTAATGGTATTTAATAGCAACTTTTACAGAACGTATTAAATACAGACTGAATTTAATATTTTCTATAAAATAGCTTGAGTTTCATTTACCACTTTTGATAATTTTTTCGAATGTTTTAGACGGACAAGACGATCTGATACGGTATACTATGCATCCACCCCCTTAATGTTTAAGATTATAAGTAGTTAATATTATTGTGATATAAGGCAGCAGCCCATCCGCCCCTGGTACTAACGCCTCGCGAGAAAGCATGGCCGGCAACATGGAGGGTTAAGGCTTCAGTTATTTGGGCTATGTTAAAAAGCATAGCTTTGTAAAGTTCCACAAATATCACCCCCCCATTGCAACAACACACACTCTCCGCAGTTTTTAAAAGTTTTTTTCTAGCATAAAATCACGAAAAGTGTCCAAATAATCAACTTCACAAGAAGTTGTAAGAAGCCCAAATAGTTTTAAACTTTTTAGAGCCCTTTTCAGGTTTCCCCAAATTGATGAATTTTTTTTTTTTTTTTGATAAATTATGCTTAGCACAAAAGAAATCTTTAGATTTTTCGAAGAAAATTCATAAATGAAGTAATTTCATGTTTAGTGTAGATATTCTGATTAAGAATGAGAGTTAATTCCCTTAAATTTTCGAACATTTGGATTCAAACTCAAGGTTTAGACTTAAATTATGAACTGTGAATTCAAGGTTTAGATTTGTTTTAAAATTGCGAAGATTTGGATTCAAACTTCTTTGATTCGTGGGAAAGACCTTTGCATTTATCATAAAAAATCTTCAGTTTAAAGAAGTTGCGAGAAGCCTCAAATTAAAATATTTTTCAATTTTTCAGGTTTACCTAAATTTCTAATTGTTTTGGGATAAATTGCAGCACAAAAGGATACTTTAAATTTTTAGAAGAAAATTCGTAGATTAAAAAAATGAAGTAAAGGATTATTTCAAATGTATTTTTGTTCAAAGAATTAATGTTTTGAATGTTACACCGCCCTTAAATATTAGTTTAACCAGATAACAAACAATGCCATAAATTAAAGCAACAAACCAATAAATATTTTATTTAAAAGTGCAAGGCAGTCATTAAACTTATACATTTAAATGACAAAAAGGATAACCCTGAATTAATGATTCATACATTAGTTATGTTATATTTCTTAGCCTGAAGGTTCTTGCTGTTGCCAGAATAAACGTTATATCGGGCATTACTGCTATAAAGGATGTTACGTCTTAAATTACAACTGATAAAATAGTTTTCTGGAGATTAACAAATTGTAATAATCAAATAATGCGTACATGTTTTAAACTACAACATTTCTCCATTTCCCTTTATATTTAAACAGCAAAATAAATTTTGAGTTTAAGCCTCTATAATTTCAAAACAACAAAAGGCAAAGGAGGCTAATTTTATATCATTTAAGGAAACTAATTTTTTAATAAATGTTCACATAATTTTGTTCTTTAGATTTTTGACTTCGGTTGCGCTAAAATAAAGGGTCCTCAGAAACTGCACCATAAAGGACTAGAATATCACAATAGAGCTGTGAACTGAAAAGAACTGAGCAGAAGTATTTCCTAATAAAGGAAAATAGAACGTGACTGAGGCACATTCGAATGTATCTCCAAGGATATTTTATTGTGGATATAAAATTATAAATCCTCGATATGAATATTTGAAATATTAAATGCATGTTCATTATGATCCGCTATGAATACCTGAAATTGCAATCCGGGTATACCCGTCAACTATTACAAAGGCACACAACCACAAACATGTTTATTATAATAAACATAAACGCCGGTCATAAAACGCCAGCGTCAGAAATGAAACGCTGATTAATGTAACACAAGCTGGCCTTTTTTGCCACAGAAACAACAAAGACAATGTTATCTAAAGTTATTTGAGGCTGACTTTTCAACAAAAGCTCCGATGAGCTGTCAACATCAAATGGTTAAGTGTTTGGACCACTTCAAGCTCAACACAAAAGATACCGTCATTCAAACAACATTAACGTTACCATTGTAAGATATCGAGTGTGCTCTAGCTATGATGTACACCAACCTGGAGGTTTTTTCCAACTTCAAAAACTTGCCAAACATTAAAGTTATTCTGCAAACTCAACCAGAAATTATTCCAATTTTTATACTCCTGACAAAGCCTATTCTAATTCATTTATAAGCATCACTTTTTTATAATTTTTAAGACAAGCTATATTCATTTTATAATATACATTATGTAAATTATATATGCAAATGAAAAGCACTAAATATTATTGTTACTTCGATCTTCTGGCTTAAGCACAGACCAACAAACATTAATCGATTCTTGTATTTTTTAAGTTTAAGAAAGAATTATTTCCTACATTTTCCATAAAAAAATGTCTCGAACTTTGACTAAAAACCGTATAAAAATCCTAATTGAACCGTTTCAGTTACATTACAGTGATGTGAATGAAGCAACAACCAAGCAACCCCTGAAAATTTTGCTAATAACAATTAATAAATACAACGAAATATTTAACAGTTATTACTTAAGCTTTCAGTCAGTGCAATTGAAAGCTTCGACTTTTTCAGTTTGAAAACAAAAAAAACAAGCTTTCCTTGGTTGTTTACATTTTTACTTTCCAATTCCAAAGCTTTATGAGTTAATTCCACCAGATTTTTGCCAAATCAATTACTCAACAGTTCTGGGAATTAATAGAATTAAATCGTCATTAAACGCTTCAATTCTTCCTCTAACTTCGTTAAAGTAAAAACTAAATATATTTTAAAATTTTAAAACCGTTAATTTGTATTCGAAATTAAACTCGAATTATTACAAAGAATGACTCTAAAATGACGCTCATTCTTAATCAGAATATCTAAACCTAAACTGTCATCATATTCGAATTTGAAATCGAAGATTCTTTTATGAAATTTAAAATCCACAACTCAAAGGGTTTAAAGTTGAATCCAAAATCGGAACTTTTAGTTCAAAATCCATAATTTAAAGTCTAAACCTTGCATTTGAATCCAAAATTTCCAAAATTTAAAGGAATCTGAATCTGATTAAACGGAATATCTAAATTATGTACAACAATATTCGAATTTGAAGTCGACGATTTTTTTATGAGAAATGCTTCAAATTTAGAATCTATAACTCAAAGTTTGAACCTAAAATTTACAAATAAAATCAAAACCTGGAAATTAGAATCTATAATTTAAAGACTGAACCTTGCGTTTAAATCCAAAATTTCGAACATTTAAGGAAATCTTAATAGCAAATCGAAACCCTGAATTCAGAATCCGTAATTTAGAGTCCGAACCTTAAATATCAATCTAAAACTTAGAAAATTTAAGGAAATCTGAATTTCATTTTTAATTGGAATATCTAAATTGATAATTTTCGAATTCTAACTCGAACAAATACAAAGGTTTTTCTCGAATTTAAAATCCATGACTCAAATTTAAACTTCAAGCTTAAATCCAAATCACCGAAAATTTAAAGCAAATCTAAACTTTGAGTTCCAAATCCCTAATTTTAAATCTTTGAGTTCAAACCCAAATATTTTTGATAGTAAATGCAAAGGTCTTTTTCAAATTTAGGATCCACAACTCAAAGTTTGAACCTCAAATTTAAATCCGGAAATTTAAGGATTTTTAATCGAAATATCTAAACTGCGATAATATTCGAATTTGGAATCAAAGATTTTTTATGGTAAATGCAAAGGTTTGCCTCGAATTCAGAATCCAGAATTCGAAGTTTGAACCTCGAATTGTATTCAAAATCTGAAGGAAATTCGAACCTCGGATTTAAAAGTTTAAAATGGATTAATATTAAGATTTTGAATTGCAAATTAAAAGCGTGGGTCTGTTGTTGGAAATTTAAAGCTGAATCTAAATTCGAAATCCAGAATTCGAAGTTAAAACTCTGAATAAGAATTAGACGATTAAATTTTGAAGATTCAAAGATTTTTGAGTTCGAATTAGAATCAAAATTCTTTTGTCTGATTTTCACTTTAAATTAGAATTCTTTTCGAAAATTATTGTAATATGCTTACAGAAAAAGCTCCTTCGAATTGTAGCCATTAAAAATAATAAATAAAATACTTGGTTTTTTAAATTTCACATAAATCGAATTTTTTAAAATTCAGTTTTTTTTTATTAAATATTTAATAATAATTTGCTAATAACAATTTCTTAATAAATTCAACGGAAACTTAGCAATTATTATTTAAACCCCACAGTCACAGTGAAACTCCAAGTTTCGACTTTTTCAGTTTGGTAACAAAATTAGCTTTCCTTTTTAATTTCAACTTTATAAATTGATTGCATCAGATTTTTGCCAAATCAATTACTCAACAATTCTGGTAAGAAATTATTTGAAGTATTGGAATGAAAGCCGCCATTCAACGCTGTTAATTCTACTTAATTTTTTAGACTTTAGACCACTTCGCAATTTTGAAAAAACATATACCAACAAGTAGAGGACGTCCTGCCTTCTGAAAATACTAATATCAAGCCTGTCATATATTAATATTTCTTAATTCTTGTAATTATTTATTGTTGCTTTTATTACTATATTATGTTTTAAAGAAGTTTCGGTGATGAAATGGCAAAGTCTGCTGCATTTTAGAAATAAATAAATAACAATAAAAATCTAAATTTTATTCCCCTTTTCAAATTAGCACGTAATCAAAGTAAAAAACTGAATAACATTGATATCAACATAGTCGATTTCATAATCAAAAAATGTGCTGCAGACAATCCAAAGTAATTTACAGTTGCATAATAATAATCTTCAGTTACAATGGATAAAATGTTTTATGGGTGATTAATGGCGACTTGGAAATTCATGGTCTTACATGACAACAAGCATGTTATCTTTTAAATATATCGAAACTCTTTACTTTTAAAAAAAGGCAATTTTCTAAAATTTCTAGCAATAAAATATTATTTTTCAGTCGTTATGAAAATACCACCTGGTTTACTAATCTTTAGATTAACGCACAACCCACACGATAAATTTCGTTGATTGTTGGGCTTTTCTTTAAAATAACAACGACAAAATGATGTTACTTATCAGTAAAGTAACCGTACTTGCAGACTACAAGTTATCGTAAACTAAATTCAGGTTTAAATATCATTGAACTGTTACGTTATTTCAAATAGTACAGTTGCAATATCCATTGTTTCCGATCTCTGCAAGAAACAAATCGGTTTAGTACAAAGGAGACATTTAAATTTGCTCTTAGAAACTTCATATGTCAACTAAAACAGTTTATATAAAATGAAAATCAGATGCTTTTCCATTGCGTGACGAAGCAAAGGCTGCTTTGAAAGGAGATCGTAAAGACAACAATACAATATCTATATACTAAACCAGAATATAAAATCTTTCAACAAACCCTGTTTTATTCATTGTGACAAACCTACTTTAATATCGTACACACAGAGACCTGTCAAACGTCTGTTTTTACTTCGTTTTATGCCATATTGAATCGTATGCTTATGCACTTGGATATAACGTGATTGGTTTACACAGGACCAAAAATGCAAGTCATATGGCTTCGAGTTATTGAAAAGTATACATTTCTGACAAGAGAACAGTTTAATATAAAGTCGAGTGCCGACAAAGATTTTTAGATGAAAATTTTCGCTACTTTAGAGTCAGACTTTTTTGTTCGATGTTGATCCTAATCGCATTCTCGTAGCAAAATCCCGAAATGTTTTTATTTGTAGTTTCGAAAAGAATTTGATTTCGCCAATTTTTACAGCTTACAGATTTTTAGAAAATATAAATCATTTCAAAGTTAATTTAGATGTTGAACCTAATCCTATTCTCCGTGCTAAATCCTGAAATTTTTTTAAGCTGTAGATTTATACGAAAGCGCTTTTTGGTAAATCTATTCAATTTCGCCAATTTACTTTTACAGATTACTGATTTTGAAAATGTGAATCGTTTAAAAGTCAATTTAGAAGTTGATCCTAATTGCATTCTCCTAAAACTTTGTATTCTGTAAATTCGGCAAGAAAACCATTTTTGGGAAATATATTTGATTTTGCCAACTAAATTTTACAGATATATTTGAATATATGAATTGTTAACTTTTAACTTACTAAGGCCTGAAATTTTTGCATTCTGTAAATTCTCAAAGGAATTATGGGAAATTTATTTGATTTCGCCAAGTTTTAAAAATATGAATCGTTTAAAAGTGAATTTAGATGTTGATCCTAAGGGCATTTTCCTTTAACTGGAATTTTTGTATTTTGGTAGATTCAAAAAGAAGCCATTTTTGGAAAATTTATTTGATTTGACCAATTTTTTTTACGGATTACAGATTTTGAAAATATGAATTTAGATATCGGTCCTAATCGCATTCTTCTTTAACTTGCCAAATCCTGACATTTTGTGTTCTGTAGAATCGAAAAAGAACGCCATTTTTGCGAAATTCATTTGATTTCCCCAATTTATTACAGATTTTGATATCTGCATCATTTAAAGGTGAATTTATATGAAGTGCATTAACATAATCGACTGCAAAACCTTTGTTTATTAGGGTTAGTATTCTTAAAAAAGGATAAATTATTATTTAACCACCTGTATGTCACTTTCTTCCTGCTTCAATTTGTTTGTACAATATTCCACATAACAAAGGATTGAAGAATTTTAAGAATGAACCTTATTACGTAGAAAAGTAGAAATACATGAAATTTAAGATATCTAAGTTAAAACCAAGAAACTTGTGTAGGAAATTATTTCAAAATACCTACAACAAAATAACAAACTCAGTGGTACAAGGGGGTGCACGGTTGATCAAAAGGGATGAGGTTTTCATTATTCCGCGTTTACTCGCTGTTTCACACCACGATGCAGATCTGAATAATTCAATAACACTCTAAATAGGCAGAACTAACACAGAAAGACGCGTTCAAAATGCGCTGAATTTAAAATTGTTATAATTTAGACGTTCGCAAAGCAGAAACTGCTTTCGGTAAATTATTTTGTTCCATTTAGCTTTTTTCTTCCGAATAATTGTTCTCTCCGCAAAACAAAAATGCCCGCGTTTCGAACGGAATTTGCTTATTGTTCGCGTTTTACATAAAAACGACGCGCTCTAAAATATATTCGTCCGGAACCAAAGAAATGCAAATAATAAAAAATAACGGAAATTCCTAGCCTCCTGCGATTTTCTCGCTTTTACATACCAACCTGGTCCCTACGGTTTCTACTTTTCAATACACAGAACCGTATCTTCAACTTTTCTACAACATCTCTACGTACAAACATACACCAAAATTCCTTCCAATTTCTCTATTCTATATTATTATTGTTATTATTAAATAAGAAGAAGAACCACAAAAAAAACACCACAAAGAAAATCGGCATAGCCAAAATTACAATCAAATAATTTGTTGTTTTAGCCAAATGACAAAAAAGGGAAGATGAAGCGTGTATACTTACAATAATTTGATATTTTTCAAGTGTGTAACAATTCTATTACAAGGAAACATAATAATAAATCTTTAGAAAATAGTTGCACTCCCCAAGCAGCGCAAGAATTTTTATTTTTACGTGGGTATTCCACCATAAAAATATAAACAAATCACCGAAACAAATATTCAGGGAATACTTAAATAATATAAGTACTGCATTAAATTTAAATTTAAATGATCCCAGTAATGCACACAAAATACTTCCTCATGAAAACAATACAAAAGTAATAAAATAGGAATCTCGCTGTTTATTAGCCTTTCACTTCTGAAATTTTGAACTTTCCGGATTTTAAGATCATAGTTTAATATAAAACTAAAATGTTTTTTGTTTGTTATGTTATTTGTATGTTTTCATTTCATAAACCTAGCCTGAACAAATTCCTTTGCAAATATCTTTCTAAGTTCTTATTTGTAATGTAATAAAAGAAAGCTCAAGAAATAATCTAATCCCGTCCTGTCTACACAAATTGAAGCTAGAAGCTTGAACAGCGCCGCATAAAGTTATCCTAGGGCTCTTATGTATATATTCCGACGTTTGTCAGTTTTGGAAAATAGAGAGAATACCTTATTTTGGAATAAAGCGTCCTGCGCTCACGTAAACTTCCCAGGTTCTTAATTCAATCATTCGTTGTTGCTCGCTTCGAGCTTGTTTAAGGAATATGATAAACTGAAGAGCTAAATTATTCAACTCGTCTACATTTCGTTAAACACGAACGTATTTGTCTAAAACGTTTACATTATAGAGTTTCAATATACTTATTCTTATTTATCGAAAACTCGAACTGTTTCGAGGCGCTTCTTTTGCTTTTGTACATTCTATGTGTCTTCGTTTTCAATATCTACATTTTCACCCCTCGTGTTTTCATATTCAGGTCACTCATGTATGCAGCTGAATTCTGAACGTGTCTGAATTTTTACATGCGAGAAAATAAGATCAAAAACAATTTTTGTCAATCTATTATTTAACGACACAACAGTCTTCAAAATATGTTATTTAAAATACGTTTAAAATAAAGGAACTTCCATGTAGTAAATATTTTTTAAGTCCATTTTGCACGTACTCGGATGTTTATATACATAAAACTAACTAAAAGATAACTACATAACTTCAAATACATAGCACAAAGGTACATACACAGTCCTTTGAAATCTTCCTATTTTCCTAAGTCAAACACCGAAATTAATAACGCCTTTATTTTATTAAAACTTAGATTTCTAACTTGCCTTTGTAGTAAATGCGAACACATTTCTACAATTAATTTAATTTAAGTTCAAAAGACAGAACCTGCCTTATTCTTTTAAGAACATTTCCGGCAGTCTTGATCATCACACGCTCTAAAAATTTATATTGCTTCTCCGCAGAATTTCTTAGTAAGATTTTCAATTACACTTGAAAAATACAATTTTTTAACAAGTATTTTATTGTGTATTTCGCCACCAAAAAAGAAGTATAAAATGTCAAACTCGCCACAACAAACTTCCAGAAAATATTTATTTTCCAAAACCATCAGAACTACAAAATAAATAACCAATTTTAATCATAAATTATCCTTCAATGGTTGTTACATAAACATTGAAACGCTGCCACCATTTACTTTACACAAAGAAATTACGACTCAATTAATTTAGTAATTTTTTGGAATTTTATTTAAATTATTTAAATTCGCGTTTTTTTCATTTGCGGAGAACCATCGGTACAAATAAAATATACGAAAGAAAAAGCACAAGTAATTCGTATTTCTGACTATTGATTGTCAGAAAAAACACGCAAACTGTATTATATCATATGCCCACTGTAAATATAAATAAAGGGAAAAACAGGTCCGACACGAAAATACAGTCAACAAAAATCGTGTTTAATTTTTAAGAGCATTCCTCTGTAACTTTTTGTTTAATTTGTTTTTGGCGTGTTGATTTTTAAGTATAACAATGCAAAATGTTACGTTTTCGCTCTTCGTAGCTCGATTTTCATCAGTTTCTTCAACTTCACATTCTAATAGGAAAAAATAGTTTCTAGCAACAACTAACCAAGTAGCGGCTTCTAAATTACAGCCTTACCATCTACAAAGCACTTAGATAAAGGTCGAGATATTAGTCGAATATAAAAGCATCGCGGCGCTAAAAACAACACATGACAGCCAATCAAATTTGCTTATTAATTATCATACCGACCAAATTGTATCCTATAAAAGTGTTTCGGTTCCTCTGTGGTGCTTTTATTTTGAAACATCGTATAGCGAGCTTCCTTTTTTGTTGATACTAAGTAATTAAACGGTTTAAAATAACCATTAAAAAGCATTTCTTCTACCTATAATTTAAATTACAGGTTCTTATATAGGAATTAAGTTACCAACTGTAAAACTTTTAAAATTTTATCGATGCCATATTTAAAAGGAAATTCTTAAGCGTGCTGTTTCATCTTTTACAAAGATTGCAATATAGCAGTTTTAGCAGCTGCAAATTAAAAGTTATGAAAATTTGTATTAGTGCCAAATTAGCTCAGAGGTTGATTAAATATAATTTAAATCCGAGGCTTTAATAAAATTATTATTAAGATATAAGATCCGGAATAAGCGAGAAGGAAATGTTGACGGCTGCGGAATATAGAATGTTATTTATCAATTTTCCTAAATATATAACCAGGCTTCCATAATGTATCAAAGCGTTATTGGGGCTTTATCACACCACTCAATTGAATATTAAGTTGTATAAATAAAGCCGAAATGTATTAAAATACCTCACGTGAGGAACTACGTAATTACAAAACCCTAGTCACTAGAAAAATTATTCCATCTTTTAGAAACATTTGTATTTGTGTATTTTGGCTTGATACTTATCAGAATACATTAAAGCAGTTGTAGTATAGTCACAGTCTAACAAAAAGCATGAGTAAGCATGTTTGTGCGGCAGCAATAAGGTTGTGATACACTTTAGTCTATAATTATGACGATTCCGACGCCTGTGAAATGCTTAATATATTAGTTAGCTAACATTGGCAATTAAGGAACCACACACTATTTTTGTTTGTTATTTTCTTTGTTCTAACACGTTAAAACTTTACGCTAATATCCACTTACTGAATTAATGGGAAATGACTTTCTAAATTCATTCTAATTAAACAAAAGTAACTGCAGTAATAAATTACAATAAATTTTTAATAAACAATTATTAATTACTACACATGAAAACCTGACTAGTTTTTGTTGTAATGTTAATTAACTAACAACTATTAGATAACTGTTAAACAAACAGAAAAGCCTTTGCTGCAAAATTGCAACACCAGATTTTTACACAGCCAGTTTATACGATACAATTTTGCTTTCTTTGCTTACAAGGGCGAATCAAGCTTTTGCGGGGCCCGTGGCTAAATAGCTTTGTGGGGCCCTGCTAAAAAAAATGTAAAACTCAAAAATTATCAACCTAATTTTTATTGACACCAAAAACTACAAAAACTTTTTCCTTAATTTATTTTTAACGAAATAAGTAATAATATTATCGAACTTTGATTTTCTTAAGGTTTCCCTTTCGATGCACATTAGTTCCAATGCATCGAGTCACCCTTGCTCCATGGTAATTCTAATTCTGTATTCTGTATTTATTTGTTATATATGACAACTTTGAGAAAGTCGTTCTGCTTCGCAGTTAACGATAGACATTGACAAGAAAATTTTAATAATCGTGTACACGTTCGGAAATGTATTCATCAAATTGTATTTTATAATAAACTGATAGAAGTCAAATGGATTGGAAATTAAGTTAAAGTACGTCTAGCCAATATACAACTCTAGCGCTTAAAATTCCTTCATGCAGTGAATTCAGTTTCGACGTGTTTATTTTACGGTGAGTAAACCAGTAATGCAGAAGAGGATGCCACTAGTTTGACATCGCTAACAACCTGGAGCTGTATATTCGCTAGACGTAGTATATCAGCTGTGTTTCTAAGTAAATTTAAAAAAAAAATCAGTTTGTCAGTTAGCATCGACGTCATCTTTATAAACTTCAATAAATTTCTTAATAAACACCTCTAACTTGCTTCTTTCCAATCCTATAACAACTCGACTTTTCCAACTCGAAACTCTCTGAGGCCTGGGACGAACGGGCGTCTCGGGGGCCCTTAATCCACCTCTGTTTGCTTACAATTCGTAAATATAAACAGAATCAAAGGTACCTATTTAATCTAAGAAGTACTTTAAATTCAATACATTCATTCATAACAACAACAAATATCATTAGCTATCATCGTAATTATTATTTCTTAAAGTTTGAAAATAAAATATTACAAAACGTTTCAAATCTTATCAGCAAGAAATTTCAATTATTTCACTTCTTCAAACCTAAACAGCGAAGTTTCTTTGGTTTTTTAGATACTAAATACTAAAGTTGCGATTTAAATTCATGCAATTTTTTTTCTCATCAAATCAAACCCTAAAATTTACCTCTAAATGCCCTATGCCCTAGCAAATCTGTAAACACAGAAATGTCATTGGCGGTATATTTCTTTTCCAAAGTACAAAGCATCTTAATTTGCCTTTTCCAGTACCTCCGCCATCTCTCCACAAGAATATAAATCAGAAATGCGTCGTTTTGCACGCAGGTTTCCCTCTAGTGTTGCGAAACGTACTCAGTCCTAAGGACGAATTTAAAATTAAGTGAAGTTAATCATTACATTTGTAACTCGTAACTGTATTATAACACTATCATTTTCGTTCCTGTCTCATAATCTAAGATATTAATAAACCGATAATTTAACAATGTGATCAATTATTACCGTTAATAATTGTAACTCGTGTGATTTTATAATAAATACCGAAATTAAAATTAAACTAAATTAATTTAAAGGATGTTAAGTGCAACATACGTCTAAGGATTTAATTTGTAATAAATTCAGTTTAATTTTAAAATGTGTTCTCGTAAATGATATGTGGGTATGTATTTTTGTTTTTAATTATGCTAAATAAGGCGGTTAGTTTTGGCTACGAAAAAGCGCAAAAGACCTAATATTTCGTACAGATGAACTACGTAATTCCACTAAATAAACTCTTCAAAATGTCGTGCTTACAGTAATTTAGAAATAAATTAAGCTGCCGCGTGTCTTTCATACTTTTTAACTTGAATTACAATTTATATTGCTAAAACAAGGACTTTGTAACTATTAAAGTAATGCAATCTTTCATTGCTAAATTAATTGCTTACATTTAACCTATGAAAATTAGCAACATTGGAAACCTCGACAAAAAAAGACGTGACGAATTTGGGCGCGAAACGTTAGTTTTACAGAAGTTTTTATATGTTGCTGTTGTACGTTAATATATTTTTTAAATATCCTAGAATTAGTCCCAAAACAACCGAAAAATAAATAGGTACGCAGTGTGAATTTTAAATCAAGTTTATGTAGTCCTTAAATCAAAATGACCCAGTTATTAATTGAATAAAGGTCGAATTCATAAAGGGTTCTTACAGTTTTTGTTGTGTGAGGCTGAACTTTCGGTCAGTGTCAAATGGAAACGAAAACAAGGTGGAATTCATGCAGATTAGCTCCTTATGGTGATTCTGGCAGAGTTAGGCAAGTTAAATCATTAAAAACATGTGCCGTGCCTTTTTACCGCTCTAGCTACAATGAACTAATCATCCAATTTAAATTTTTATAGATGGTGTGTAGGACATGAGCGAGCATGGCGATTAAAACTCAAAATTTTAATATTTGTACCTATACTTTTACTATCAATAACTGTATTGGCTATACTACTCTCTCATATACAAAAGTTTAAACACACAGGTCCTCCTGAAACTGTTAAAATTAGTAAGTATATACTGAATATTAATCAAGAAATGTTTCATGGACCTACTGTAAATTTAGTAAAAACAAACGTCAAAGACACCGAAAGAATAGACAACGAGGAAAGAGATGTCTTCTATGATATTAAGACATCCTGCATCCCAACTGAAAGTATTAGATTAGATACTACCGGGGAACCACATCCCACTACAAGGCAAATAAGAGATGTTCGAATATCAACTGTGGTTTTCAAAAAAAAATATAATGTAAGAAAGTTTAACGGTGCTTCTGCAAATACTAAAACTTTATACTTTTATAGATTAGTGATAACGATAACTCCCACGTATTTAACAAAACCGAAGATTATGAGGATTTTCAGTATTCAGAAAGCAAAATTGTTTCCTGGAGTATTCCCAATGCTGAAACTAAAGTCACAGGACAAAGAATGCACCCCAATATAATGGAAATCGATGAAACTGCAGCTAATGTTGATAAAGATATTCCGAACGAAGAACAAATATTTCTTAAAGGAAGAACTGTAACTCCTGATAAAGTTCGAAAATCACAAGGTATGCTAAATATAGACTGCTTTAAAGATAATGCTTAAAATACTTGCAAAATTCTAGTCCGGTGGTGCCAATAATAAAATATTTGCTTTTTATTAACTAAGCACCTTTGTTGTGTAAAGTAAAATGTCACATTTAAGTACAAAAATATGACAGTGGAATTCATATTGCGTGGCTAAATATGAAAAGCTAATCCTAAATATACATCATGATATCATAGATTTCACATACTACTTCCTTTAATTAAAGTTGGTTAACAGTGTTGATAACTTATTAAGGAAATCAACACCTTGTTACTAGTGACATAATTTAATCTTGTATATTAAATAAAAAACAGGATACCTACTTTAAATATTAATTTCCTTAATCATAACTGAAACACCTATTGTTAAACCATCGGTCAATTTATTAATGTAACTGTTCCACGTGCCACTTACGTTATGCAAAGTTGTTTAATATTTTAATCTTGGTACTTAACATACGCATGTTGATACGGTGCTAGGGACTCATATTTTCCCTTCATTCGTAGCTGCCATGATGACACAATACATGAATAGTGCCGTAAATCCTTGCGAAGATTTTTATGAATATGCATGTGGCAACTGGGGAAAATATAACAAAATTCCACCAGATAAAGCATCATATGATACCTTTGAAATTCTACGAGAAAACCTCGATGCAATGCTCAGAGATTTACTCTTGGAGGAAGATATAGAAGATGAAGATTTTGTAATTTCATATTAAAAATTAAAAACAAACATTTCCTAAAAATTATTGTTTTGTAGGATATTTTCTCTAGAGATAAAAATCATTTCAAGCAAAAGTACAATTTAGTGCATAATCACACTACTGAACCATACCAAGACAAGTTTGTTGCTGCTACAAAAAGCCCAGTGACTAAATCCAAATTATTATATAAATCATGCATGAATGAAGGTGAGTTATAGCGTTATAGGATAATTTTCCAATAATCTGTAGTTCAATAATATTTGCACAGAAATGATTATAACATAAACGATTAACATTAATAAATATTCATGAACAGAAACTTGCTTCAAATAAATAACAGTGCAATTATTAAATTTTTAAAATAGCTTAACCAACGGTAAAATTATTGACATTTAAACTTTTGAAATTGCATATTTATATATGTTACAACACTGAACTTTATTGCACAACTGTGTAGTTCTAACCATCTTTCAGACTTGATAAATAGAAGAGCCGAAAAACCTTTACTTAAATTACTTCAAAAGTTAGGAGGTTGGCCGGTTCTTGACCCCGAATGGGATGAATCTAATTTTGACTGGCTACTGTTAATGGCACAGTTAAGACTTTACAATAATGATATCCTAATTTCTCAGTGGGTTGGACCAGATATTAAAAATTCTGATGAATATGTTATACAGGTATATCCTTAATTTTGAAAACAATTCAAAATGCATCACAGAAATTCCAATTATTGTTTTAGTTTGACCAGACTTCACTAGGTTTACCAACCAGGGAATATTTTCTTGATGAATCAAATCTAAAGTATTTGGAAGCTTATCGTGTATACATGATCACCGTTGCAAACTTACTGGGAGCATCCATTATTCATGCAACGCAAGATGTTGATGAAGTGATTGATTTTGAAACTGAATTAGCAAAGGTAATTCTTTACTTAATTAAAACGTTTACTCTTCTAAGTGCACTCTTTAGATTACAGCATCACAAGATGAAAGACGTAATGTGTCAGAAATATATATGAAAGTAACTATTGGAGAATTACAAGCCATTATACCACAGATAGATTGGTTACGATATCTGAACGTAATTATAGATGTTCCAATTCATGCTAATCAATCTATTGTTTGTTTTTCTGCACCATATTTTCAAGATTTAGTCAATCTACTAAGTTACACACCTTCAAGGTATCATTTTTCAGTGTTTAAAAACGGTTAATATCTGTATTTTTAACCTTTTATACCTTTCAAACTCATAAAAAATGACAGACTCTTATATGCTTAAATACCTAAATTGTTGCAGAACGATTGCCAATTATCTGCTATGGAGGTTTATACGACACCGAGTTAATAATCTAGATAAACGATTTCAAGATGCAAAGCAAAGGTAAAAACACAACAGTATGTTTACAGTATAATATATGGCTGTTTGCAGATTTTACTATGTTTTATTCGGACGTGAAAAAATGCCACCACGATGGCAAACCTGCGTAACTCAAGTGAACTCAAATATGGGAATGGCACTTGGGAAACTATTTGTCCAAAAATACTTTGATGAAAAGAGTAAAAATGATGTAAGTTAATATATTACTAAACAGTTTTTCAGTAGTTAGGTACCCAGTCCAGTACGATCAGGAGAGTTAAGCTTTGTTGTCTCGGAATGGGTTAATGAGAGACCGGTCACTGGGAGAGTAGACCCTATATAGGGATATATATAGGCTAAGAAAGAAAGAAACAGTTTTTATGTATCTTAATTTTCCAGACATTACGTATGACAAGAGAAATTAAACAAGCATTTGGTGACATATTACTTGATACAGCTTGGCTTGATGGCAGCACAAAAAACTTAGCAAGACTGAAAATAGATGCAATGAAACTACGTATTGGTTATCCAGAATTTATATTAGATTCAAATGAATTAGCTGATAGATATAAAGATGTAGAAATACATCCTAATCTCTACTTCGAAAATACTCTAAGCATATTACAAGTAGGTATGCTATTGCTATTTTATTTTGCACTTCTTTAACTTTATATATCAATTACAGCATTTATCTCGTTCAGAACAGAAAAGGGTGTTTACTTCAGTAAACAAAACTTTATGGAACACAGCTCCTGCAGTTGTTAACGCATACTACAGCCGAAACAAAAACCAAATCAGTAACTGTTTGCATTAAACATTTACAATCCAGCACTAATATATTATAAACTTTCAGTGTTTCCTGCTGGAATATTACAGCCACCATTTTATCAAAGGCACTTCCCTAGATGTTTAAACTATGGAGGAATTGGTGTTGTCATAGGACATGAAATAACTCATGGTTTTGATGATAAAGGAAGGCTCTTTGATAAGGAAGGAAATTTACAACGATGGTGGAGGCAACATGCTATTGAAGAATTTCACGATAGAGCACAGTGCCTTATCGGTATTTAATGCTCACTTCATATTTAGTATCATCATTATGGTTGCGTTTGTTTCAGACCAGTATAACACATACGTAGTTCCAGAAATAAACATGCAGGTTGATGGAATAAGCACTCAAGGTGAAAATATTGCAGACAATGGTGGAATAAAACAAGCATATAAGGTTGCATAACATTTTTCAAAAATAAACCAAATAAAAACTCAACTCATTTCAGGCTTACATGAAATGGTTAAATAAACATCCACAAGTTGATGAATCCCTCCCAGGGCTAAATTTAACAAATAAGCAGTTATTCTTTTTAAATTTCGCTCAGGTTTGTTTTGACAACAGATTGAATGCAACACATTTTGTTTATGTTTTACAGGTATGGTGTGGAATTTCTCGACCTGAAGCAGCTCGTAATAAATTAAAAACTGCTGTTCATTCTCCAGGAAGATTTCGGTAAGCTTAAGTATCCTCTCAATATTATTTGTAGCGACTGTATTGTAGTTTATTAGCGGCAAATAACCAAATAGCACAAAGTATCAGTTTTTATTTGAATACAGTTCGACTAAAATAGTACCCCCTAAATACCATGTCACATGAGTAGATCTATATTAACCAATACTGACAAAATTTCAATATGCAAAAACAGTGTAATTAGCGATATTTTTCCGTTTTTAGTGTAATTGGTACGTTAAGTAATTCAGAAGATTTTTCCGAAGCATATAATTGCCCTCCAGGAAGTCCAATGAACCCTAAAGAAAAATGCAGAATATGGTGAATTTTACAGCATTCTAAAATTGAAATACTCCTCCGCATGATCTTCATACTACTTCAATATGTGAGCAAATTGTGCAATTTCATGTACACCACTAGTCAATATTAGCTTATATTAACGTAATGTACAGCAATTTACACTTTTTTTGTAATAAAGAACGATTCATAAAATTGTTTATTTATTTTCCAATACAAAATTCTCTAAAAATTACATCAAGTAACTGTTCAGTTGTGACTGTCCCAGTTATTTTTCCTAATTGTCGAAGAGCTTTCCTCAGTTCTTCTGCCATTAAAACACAGTCGATTTCGGCGTGTGTTTTGCTTTGTTCCAAGAACAACTTTAAATATTTTAAACATTGTAGTAAATGCTGGCGATGTCTTAACTGATTCATAGACGGATGTTCTTTGGACGGTTCTCCACACCTACGAATAAGCATTTTAGAAACTACCGGTAAGTACAACTTTTCCTCACTTACAACAACAATAGCTTACTTGTAATTTCTTCCAGTAACAAAGGAAAACCGTCTTCGGTTTTACACGATATTAAACTAATATTTAAATTTTCAAACACATGTGCATCTTCATTTTGAACCAAATCAAATTTGTTTGCAATTACTAAACACTGTTTGCTAAAACTTCCTCCAAAATTGTTAGTACTATTCAAAATGCCATTTATATTTAAATTTGTTATGTGATCACTCACAAAATCTGTGAAGTTTTTTCCAGAATTTGTTTTACACCATGATAAATATTTGAGACAACTAATCACTAAAAGTATTAAATCGGCTTCTTGACAAGCCTGTAATGCTCGGTTTATGCCCTCTTTTTCAACGACATCCGTAGTTTGAAAACGTAATCCTGCTGTATCCGCCAACAACATTGGATAACCATTAATATCCAACATTACCTCAAGAACATCCCGTGTTGTCCCCTCTACAGGAGTAACTATAGCCGCTGGTCTTTGGCCTGTAATTCCTTAAGTAAGAATATTTATTATACATCAAGACACAAATATATACATAAAATATTTAACAGACTACTTTTTCCAACGTTTGGCTCTCCTAAAATCACAGTTTTCACTCCTGTTCTACGGCGTTCTCCTTTACGGCCGTCACTTAAATGTTTCTCAATTACTTCACTTAAGTGTTTTGTGGTCCGAGTTACATTTTCTAACATATTACTTTCCAAAGTTTCAGTCTCACCGAAATCCACGTGGGCCTCTATGCTCGCCAAACATTGTATTAGCAACCGTTTCCACTTTTCATAAATTTTACTCAAATGTCCTTCCGTTTGTAGGAATGCCTATAATTCTGACTTAACAAAAATAAACACTCAACTGAAGTTTGACATTACTTGCTTTCTTTGAATTTCTGTTTCTGCCGACAACAAATCTGCAATGCCCTCAACTTCGGTTAAATCTAATTTGCCGTTATAAAACGCTCTTCTGGTAAATTCCCCAGGTTCAGCTAAACGCAAATTGTGAACAGAACCTAAAGCTTTTAAAATTGCTGATATTACTGCACGACCACCGTGTATTTGTAATTCACAGCTGTCTTCACCTGTAAAACTTCGTGGACCTGTGGTATATAAAATAAAAGTTTAGTATTAATTAACAAGTACTTCGTACATATTCCAATAAAAACACACCGCAAACGTATACATATTTAACTCAAGTGGGACATAGAATGGGGATAGTACTGCACAATTAAAATGGTTACTAACCAGGAAACCACATGACAATTCCTTTATCTAAAACTTCACCACTGAGTGGATCTTTAATACTTCGTAAGATTGCGTATCTAGGCTTAGGTAAACCCTCCATCCCTGTTACACGCTTTAATGCTAGTCCTGCTTGTGGTCCGGAAACTCTTATTACAGCTACTCCACATTTTCCTTGTCCTATAACAACAAATTTTACACAATACACAGACCTTTTCTGTTATTCTCAACTCATTACCTGAAGACAGTGCAAATATTGTATTTACATTAGAGAAATGTCTGGTGTATTTACACAAACTGGCATACTTCTGTATTGTCGTAAATTTTAATAGCATTGATGATTATTGATTATTACCAGATAATATATTTAAAATAATTTATTTGTAATAAGAAAACAGTACCGAAAATTTAAGGTTAGAAGTTGTACAAGCCTTTTACATTTTTTTGTGATCCGATCACAAGCAGTTTACTTTCAGAGGAGGATCTGTTGAAAGTCAACGAATTGATATTTTATATTATCTAAGTTAACAGGGTTCTTTATAAGTTTTATTTTAAAAAATACATATTAAATAATTTCTATGCTTTCTGGAAATGCATTTTTATTATCAGTAGTATTGACAGCTGATGTTACTTTAGTCTTTAAAAACTGATGTTCAAAAGAATATTCATACATTAAACCCTAAAAAGATTGTTTATATTACTCATAAAACATAACTAAATGAGGTAACTTCTAAATCTAGGTTTGAAAAGTAACACAAATTATGATTCATCACACGGTAAAGGAAAGTTTGAGTTAAATCTTCCTTAGAGCAAGAACACACGAGACGGTTTGTGACGAACCGGCCGACGATTCGTCCGCCAACTCTGCAGATGACCATCGAGCCATTCGCATGACCTGACGAAAGCGTTTTTATTACTTCGAGCGTCCGCTGATTTTATTATTGGTTATGGGATCGTTCACTCTATAGGCGTTTATTTACGTTGCAGAGTTGCAACATTTTTATTGAATTGAAATTATTGTTTTACTTTTCAAGTTTTTTTGTGAAAAAGTAGCGCGTCTCAATTGAAGATTCTAATTTTTAATTCATAATTAATTATTATTAATATAGATGTAAATATTTTTGGTTTTAAACTACTCATTGTGGCGAACTGGCAACCGGTTTTGCCAGATGACTTATGAGATCAATAGATGACGCGCTTTAAAATCAATAGGAATCTTAATAATAGGTCAAAGAAAGCAATAAAACACTACCTACATATCTCTGGAGTGCTTCGAATAAAAACATTTATTCTTTCGAGTTCTGACATAAAAAACAAACAACAAAAATAAACCTTTAATTCTTTAAGGCACAAACAAGGATTGTAAATGAAATAATTGACTACCAGTAAATGATTAATGATAAATTAACTAAATTCAGTCAGTATTAGATATTACTCTCAAAATCAGTTATAGTCCATCCAGATTTTTTTGTAGATTTTCGAGTTATGGCATTTCATTAGTTCTTTAGAAAAATCAGTAGAGAAACATTTTTCATTCCTACTTTCTAAGTGGCGTTTCGTACGCAAATGTATCCTGGCGGTGGATAAACGAGTTCTTTGGTTTGTTTTTATTAAAACTCTCTGAAAATATTCTTATATTTTAGACAAGAGACAAGACACCAGATCTACTAGCTTAAACAGTACGGCCTACTACGCAACACAATTGGCAAATCGAAAATATTTTTCAGCATATCGACAGAACAACAAAAATAAGGTCAATCTGTCCGTTTTTTATAGTCTTTTACACAAATCAGTAGGTCAGTAGACTGAAGGTAAAATCAGTAGATCTATTCATAAATCAGTAGATCTGGTAACACTGCTGGCAACGAACTGCTTCGACAAGTGGCTAACCACTCGGTAAACTTTCTATACAACTTCGGGCTCAAACAATAATTTTAAGCAATTCCAGATATGAAAATATATAAATAACTGCAATAGAATTTGTCCTACGAGGCCCATTTTTTATTTTAAAATTTTGATAAGCGTATACTATTTAATTTAATTGGTTTTTACGTAGTCCTTTTTATATCAAAAATGAAACAAAAAATCAAAAAAGAGCTCTTGTAGGACAAATTTGATTGGAATTAGGAGTGTGTATGCAACCCAAATAACTATCCCAGGTAATCGGCTTAAAATGATTGGCAGCGGTCTTCTCATATTAAAAACTTGAACAGAGAAGGATTACTAACAGAAACAATAAAACTCCTGCCATGTTTTGACGGTCGAATTGCTACCGCCACGTATGTGCGACCGTAAGCGTTGGACGAATCGTCACAAACCGCCTCGTGTGTTCTTGCTCACTGTTCAGTATAATAACCAGTTATCAGCGTCAGTATTGAGTGTGAACGAGCCTTCCAGTTGAGTCTAGTGCAATTTATCCTCAAGGTCGCAGACGGTTTACTATAAAAAATATTAGAAAACAATTGTAAGCTAATAAAAGAAATAATAACAAATTTGCAAAATGTGTGCGAAAATGGCATTTCAACACCAAGCCGGTACGGCTATGGAATGCTTAAGCGTAAGTATAAAATACACAGCATTTATATGGGCGTGTGATACTTAAAATTCCCAGTACCCTCTTAACACAATTACTTATTTTAGTCTATACACTTATACGTATATACAAAATTAGTACATTTCACATGGTTTATAGATTCCAATCACTTTACATAAGGAAGTTGATGGGGATGTAATGCGTTGTGGTTTTAAAATTGGTGGAGGCATCGATCAAGATTACCGCAAGAGTCCGCAAGGCTACACAGATAATGTATAGTAATTATAATATGTATAGAAAAACCCCATTTTAATCATTTGTTTTTTTTATTAGGGGATATATGTAACGGAAGTGCATGAGGATAGTCCGGCCTCGAAAAGTGGTCTACGAGTTCATGATAAGATACTACAGTGTAATGGATACGATTTTACTATGGTAACCCATAAAAAAGCAGTGAGTTACATTAAAAAACATCCTGTTTTAAACTTGCTGGTTGCTCGAAAAGGTGTAACTTCGACCTAATTTGCTGCTGTGATTTTTCCGTAATGGAATTTTTTCCAAAGGTGTTTTGCTATCCCACTTAGTATTTACAGTATTTCACTATAACATAAGCAACAGAAATATAGTAAAATCAGAGTATTTTTTTTTATTTCTGTGCCTAGGTTGCTATAAAATATTTCTTTTTGGCATTTATTAAAATTTAACAGTTTCAATCATATCTACTGTAATAAATAAGACTAAATGATTGCTAAACAATTCTGGTTTTCTAGCATTTATATTGTCATTTTATAAGTTACCAATGTTTTGTAAGTTAGGAATAGATTTGTAAGTTTACAGTTTTGGACATGCATTTTACATTTTTATATATAATGTATTTTGTATTTTATAAGAATATGTGGTGAAAATCACTCTATTTTAATTACGACTATCAGAAATAACTTAAAACTAAAGTCATAGACAAATTTTGATAGCTCACGAAAACTTTTCATGTGATTTGTAAATCGGTCACGAAATAACCTGTCAATTTGTTTCTCCAACGAGGTCCTTCCCCATATCATTTAAAAAAATTAACGTGTTCAAATAAACATTATGAAATGTTGGGGTGTAATTTAAATCATTTATAAAGTTACAAATTTTCTATAGTGATTTCTGATAGAAGTGGTTATTAAAAAGCTATGTTTGGAATAATCTTGCCAAGAGTGATTATTCCATAGTGATTTTGACCTAAACTTCTTTGTAAGAGTTGTAGGGGTGATACTGTTAATTCCAATCATAATTTTTAAACATGTAAGATAAATGGAAGTAGAGTTAGAAGTATAAGTGGGTAGCTATATTATTATAAAAGAGCCACATAATCAGTATTTGGAACTAAGAATTGTGAGAAATTAATTATTTTTATCTTAAATTTAAATTCAGTAATAGATATAGTTTTTACCTTATAATTGTTAATTTTTTTTATTAGAGAAATATAGTTAGTTATTTAAGTAATTTTAAGAATGCTTTTAAATATAAGTTAAAAATTTAATCACCATAATTAATTACTACATATGAGCTATTTCCAAATACTAAAAGTATTAATGTGTCATAATGAGAAAACATTTCAGTGTTTGTCATAAATAGCTTAGTTATA
The DNA here is from genome assembly GCA_963082815.1 of Melanotus villosus. Taxonomy (NCBI): domain Eukaryota; kingdom Metazoa; phylum Arthropoda; class Insecta; order Coleoptera; family Elateridae; genus Melanotus; species Melanotus villosus. The sequence goes on along the minus strand of OY720427.1, from coordinate 35,353,556 downwards.
AACGGAAGTATTTTAAGTTCTTGTAGTATTTGTTGTCTATTTTCTATAAATGTATTGTGATGATGTTTTTGTAAAGTATAAATATATAGCTGTTTAGAAATTAGCCTATTATTAATTTTGAGAGCTAAAGAATATAATCATATAAAGAAATAAAATACTTTTCATCAATGTTCCGTGATATTAAATTAATATTACCAAAACAGTGGAAAATTCTTACTGTACTAAATATCACTTGCAATATCAGCAAAACAATACTGAATAATGACATCCAAAAAAGTAATCATCAACACAACACATTATTTTAAATATTCAAATAGGAAACTGTTTTCCATGTTTCAATTTAGTCTGGCTAAATAACTAACAAATAAAGTACATTACTGATTTCTCAACAATATAAAGCGAGTATAAATTACAGCCAATGCTCCTTGTTTCTTCAGTCATCATCCTTAAGCTTTCCAGCTATCATATCTTTTTGTACCTGTTTAATTCATGTATTCTATTTCACTTCTTTTTTACCATCGGTGGGTTCCAGTTTAAAATTGTATATGGCCATCTTTCACTTCTTCCAATTTTATTGACTGTTGTTTGTTTTCCATTCACTCTCTAATTTATGTATTTCTGATGTATTTTAACATGGATACCCTACACCCTCTCTGTAGGAAGTGCATTTCTACAGCGTTGTTCAATTTTAGTCATTGCCCATGTCTCGGAGCCATATAGTAACGTACTTTGTACTATACTATTATATATTCTTAGTCTTGTAGCTTTTCGTATACTCTTAGACTACAGTAAAGAGTTTAACTTTTATGTTGCTTCGCTTCCTTTTGAATTGATTTCTGACAATATTACGCTTCCTAATAGCTATTTATATTATTGATAGTTTTGAATTGTTTTTTCCTGTATCTGTAAATCTCTTGCTTCCGGTAAACAGCTATTTTGTCTTTTTGTAATTGATCTTCAATCTATCTACTTCATATGTGACTGCAGAATTGTTTATCTCCAGCAAGAATTACTTGATCATCCGCAAATAATGAGGAGTATGTAATCATTGTCCATTCGATTCTTCTTATTAAATATGAGTCTAAGTGATGGGGGTAGAAGCCAGAATCTTACGTTGTTTATTCCTGGGAAGGCTATATCTGGGACTCCAAATATAAGCGGTACTAGCCAGTTTCCAAATCTTCCAATTATGATGGTAAAGCTATGCAGAAAATTATAATAAAAGCATGTTGGGATGCCCATTTATTAGGATGTTTTCAAGGTATATTTTAAATATCGTAGGTGAGATGCAGTGTCATTGACACAAACAATCCTTTGTTGGTGGGGAATGGCGCTGACAATTTATTTCCGAGTTGAGATATTTGTTTTATCCTCATATATTTCTTTGTTGTAAATAGGTAGTTCATCACATTCAATAAGACATCTATTAAATATGTAAATAAGGATTTCATGTGTTGTTTTGGTTGCTTAATGAGTGAATGTTCCAAACAGCACACAAACACACATCGAACTACTTATAAATATCCGACTTGGATATAGTAATATCCATAAGATGTCCGTTTTTTATCCAATGTACATCATATGGATGTCCACAGCAAGTCCATATGTCACAAAGTTGGATGTACTCTGTTTATCCACCATCGGACATCCCAAAAATATCCTCATAGAACATCTTAAAAATATCTCAGAATCTCAGTTGAACATCCTCAAGATATCTATAGAAATTATTTTAAAATATAAATACTATATAAAACAGGGAACTAAACCATTGGTTCCCTCAACTGTTATATAATTTGACAAAATTTTAATATTTGAGTATGTTACACTGTTTCGCAAATATTTATAACGATTTGCAATCCCCAATGTTATGCTTTCATTTGATCTCCGTTAAAGAAGTTGTAAATTACCCTAGATAAATAAATTACATCAAAATACTGAAAGTAATACATATATTTATTTTGAAATTACATAGGTAACAATAAATTTATGATTTTATTTAGCCAAAAACTTTCAAGAAACTTTCATTGCACTTTTACCATAATATAATCAGCTAAACATGAAAATAACGCATTTCTTATTGATATGTATTCTATTTAGCTAGCATCATTTTTCTTTTTTGATTTTGCTTCATCTCGCTCCTTAGCTCGTCGTAGCCAATTTTTAATTGCTTCTTCCAATTCCTTTCTCGTAGAAGCTTTAGTTGAATTATTACAAAATGCCGATTCTGAAATTATGTCACACATTTTTTTTAAAAGAATAAATCATAAGAAACTTACCTATAAGTAATTCTCCTAACTTCAGTGATTGTTTTCTTGCTGTTCTTTAATATTTTCTTTGTAATTTTGTTTTCGCAATTTTAAAAAAGTAAGGTTAGTGTGTTACTACACGTGTTTACCTTAAATAAAAGGTTCAAATAGCACAACTCACAGCAATTATGTTACGATTTATGATAATATAGCACTTACCCTAATTTACAGATATTATATGCACTAATCACACACAGGTTGTGCTAATAATTAAATGTGAAAAAAAATTTGTTTTCGGTAATCTACATACAAACAATCGCAGCAAACGAAAAAATGACCGGCTCAACACTGCAGGTAAAATAAGCGCCAAATTTGAATTGAAACGTTCAGTGCTAATAAATCTGAAATATTTAATTAATATAACGTGCCACACTAAAAGTAGATATATAAAGTCAAAGCACAATTAGAACAACTATAATTTCAATTTTTTGTAGAAATCTTAAGCTTTGATTTATTTATTATAATATTTTATTATACCTAATAGGTATATTTATTTTAATCTATAATATTTTTCATTTAGGTAACTCCAAAACTATTTAACCATTGTAATAAAAGTATTAAATTAAATATAAGGATATAAGTTTTAAATTTTTTGATATAGTTATACTAATATGATCCCCCTCTGCATATTTTATGGATGTCATTTTTTTGGATGACCATAGAATATTACCTAATGGATATACATAAGATATCTAGTTTATGTCCATGGCAGTGGCGGCTCGTGGCTTGAAATTATGGGGGTGCTGCAGCTTTCGAAATATACTTACATACCAGTAACGATCCTTGATATTTTTAAGGCGCCTTTTATTTTATTTAAGGTGCCTTAAATAAAACAAAACAAATCGAAATTTTACTCAAGTTATAAAAAAAATAAGCTTACTGGAAAATGAAATAAAAAGAATTTTTATTTAAATATAAAATCCATTCTGCGATTTTTAACTTCACAAAATTTTTCGATCACCTGTTAACACTGGAGCAGCCTTGACCGTATTCGCAGTGATGTTGCAATCAAGTTGGAAATACGAACTATTTATTATTTAATATTCCTGTTTATATTACACATACCGTCGCCCAAGACGTCCTTGCACAATGATGACATCACCTAGTTTTTTCGTGGTATTCAGACGTATTATTGTTTTTGTTGGATCGGATGTTCAAGAGCTCAACGGCATGATGCATTAATGCTGAGATGCTGCCCAGATAAGCAGCGTTCGGACTACTTTTACCATGTATTATTAAAACAAACAAATCGCGGCGGAATGTGCACCGAATGTACTACGTTTCTGACACTGCTACATTTCTCAGCGCTCTGAATGGAATCTACAGCTTCGGTTTAAATAATTCCTTTTAAAAGCGGTTTAATTAATTAAATTTATGTAATAATTATGCAAAATATTGAATGATTGTTATATTATTGATATTTTCAAGTACAAATTTAATAGGTAATTAATTTCCGTACTTTGTTCTGGGGGTGCTGCAGTGTCGCAGCGCTTATGGACCAGCCGCCACTGGTCCATGGACATATGGATTTGTTTTGGACACAAAACGGATATCCATAGGATATTTAGTGCTGTTTGGGATTATTACATTTGTGTGTTTGTTATTTGTTTTACTTTAATTACCTATATATTCAACGATCAATAAATAACAGTATAACTGTCACAAATCACCCCTACTTAACGCAGAATTAAATTATACGTCGAAATGAATAGAGTGTCTCAAGAATCTCAAAAGCTAGGATGATGTGAGACACCTACTTTGAAGTTGACATTAGGTTGCAATTACTATATCTAATCGATAGAGGAAGCTATTTCGCATAAATATGCAATATTTTAAGTTAACTGATAGCGATTCAAATATTTTATAACAAATTTTATGTGAAAACTGGATTCAAGTCCCCCCCATATTGACGGTACTGCAAAAAATCCATATTCATTTCATCTCAAATTATATCCAACAAAAACAGTTTTGCTATGAAAGTATTTCCATTCCACATTAAAATTACAGATGTCACCCTGGCTTGTTGTTATCTTGTTAACTTTTAATTTGTGCTACTTATCAAAGTTACGCTTAGTAATTACTGTAATTAGTAATTACTTTTACAGTCTACGTTTTTTGTTGTATAACACTTAGTAGTTATACTTTTAATTTAGTTTACTACTATTGGTTCTTACTTTTAGAGTTTCATATACAGTAAAATCTCTTTATAATGATGTCTCAAAATTTAACAAAAAAGTTGTTATACAGAAAATTTGTTAAAGGGAATTTGATCATTTTTTGAATTCATGACTTACCTCCCCCACATAAATACTAATTTAGTTATGTTCAGTTTGCATTTGCACAACCAAACAAGAATCATAAAAAATATGGAACACTCGCTTTAAAATCCTGAACCTATAGGTACCTACCACATTTTTGTGAACCTTTATGAATAACAGTTTTGTTTATTCAGGAGATTAGCAATGGATTAAGGTAGCTGCGCCAGGGCCGGATTTATGTATAAGCTAAAAAAGCTACAGCTTAGGGCCTCGCAATCTGTCGGGGGCTCAAATAAAAAAACAAATAAATATAAAAATTGATAAAAAAATATCTCGTAGAAATGGAAAGAGTTTCACAAAACCAGTATGGCTCTCCAGGATCCAAAGATTGCACTGCCACAGGTGCAAATCTTACAAATCACTTTCTCAGTTATGATAAAAACATTCGAGAAAATGTTGATGATTTTGAAGAAGAAGTTAAATCTAGATTGCCTGGTGTAGAATATAAGTCTGCAGTAAAAAGAAAGAGGATGAGAAAAAAACAAGCCAATGATGGAGCTGCACCTGATGCTGATGAACAGCTTTCTCCAAGAGACAAATTTCGAGTGAAATCCTTCATTCATATCATAGATATCCTTAAGGCAAATTTAACGAGAAGAGCAACAGTCCACAATAAATTTTCAGTTTTAGTTGATTTAGAAGGTACAGCTACGAAAAGCAATATATACGTTAATAAAGGAGTAGGTATCTACCAGAGATAGTAGGTATATGGTATCTACACGATGTTGATATTAATCTCACAAGTGAACTGAGGCACTTCCATGAGAATGTCAAGCAAAATTATCCTAAAAAACAACATTTTCAACACAAATATTTGTATCAAATCATCTTTCAAGACAAGATTGAGTTAGGTTTCCTTAATGTGGAAGCAATATTACGACTATTCCTGTGTTTAATGGTAACAAATTGTTCAGGAGAAAGATCATTTTCACAGCTAAAGAGAATAAAAAATGAACTGAGAGCAACTACGTATGTCTCAAGAAAAATTGTCTGCACTTTGGATCATGTGTATAAGTGTAGGGGAGAGTGAGGCACAATGGACCAATTTTTACTTTTTTTCTCTATTTTTTTTTTAAACAATATATTGAACTAAGTGTGGGTGGAATATATAGCTGAAAGCTTTGGCAACAATATCCAATAGCTAAAATATTTAAAATTTTCATAGAAAAAAATAGGGAACCAAAAACACAAAACCAAAATTTTGACCCATTGTGCCCCATGGTTGGTATACAATGGGTCACCCCATGGGGCACAATGGGCCAACATAAGAATGAACAGGAAAGTAAAGTAAAAACCACAAAATCAGAATATTTTATTAAGAATAAGTACTTAAGACGAGTGAACATAAAAAAAGAATAATTCAACTATGCCAACTATCAGGCACCTGAATCTTATTAAGTAGAGCCATTTCATATGCAATTTCCCGCAAGTATCTTGTTGACTTCCCATAACACATAAGGGAATATTGAACGAGATAGTCCTTTAAACTTGCTTCTTCTTCTGCAGTAAAAATTTTACGACATGCATAATTTGGAACCATTCTAATGGTTTCTCCTTCTTCTTTTTCCCTTTCTTTTTTAACATAACGTTGTAGAGTCGAAAATTCCTGTTCGTTCAGAGGCTTGTCGAATAGATACGTTGTCGGTGACGACCAAATTTACTGCAGTTCTCATCAAATCTTCTGAAAACGAACCTTTTGTGGTTTTCCTTTGTCGATTACGCATTTTTCTATGAAAAACATGTAGTTTAGTTAGGTATTAAAATCTAATTTTGTAAAGACTAAAATGATCTTTTCGTACTTTTACATCTGTCATTTTAAATAAGCTTCATAATCCAATTAACAAATTCATAGCAATTAATTACCACAATTTTAATAAATTTTACATATACCCATAGTACCCCAAAATTTTTGACCCATTGTGGAACATTACACAAATTCCTTCCAAAGGTCAAATGACTAACCTACAAATACACAAAGACGTTTTGTGAACATCTGATTCCATGGCCTAATCATACTACAATCCAATGATATCTTCGAAATACAACATACCTACATACAAAAAATATTAAAAATAAACTTACCAGAAAAAATAAATCAACTTTTAATGCACAAAAACACAACTTGATTTACTACGCAGCAACCGCCATGAAAATTACAACAACGTGTACGGCAGAACATCAGAAGTTCGGTATACTAGTACTGATAACTATCACCACGGCGCCACTTGTCAAATTTCAATTTGAAGGGCGGTAAATTCGATGACCCATTGTGTACAATGACCCATTGTACCTCACCTTCCCCTATAGAAAGCAATAAGTTACGTAGCATATCTTTTAATGACATAATTAATGATTCTGGTTTTGGGAAATCAAGAAAGAAAATGTTTTAGAGTATTAGTTATACATGGTGTTTCAAAAAAACATGGCATAAATGATACGGCTGATAGAACACTGAAAAATAAGTGGATTTTGCCTAATAAACATATGTCCTAAGACCCTCCATTTTTGTGTTACAGGGCGTGAAAGTTAAAAATTAAAAATGATTATTGCCCATAACTTTGACGGTAGTAAGTATACATTTTTTTATTAAACTTAGCAGACAGTTTTACTAATATAAAAGACACATAACTGCAAAAAATCCGTTTACTCACTTTTGCCAGTAGCGTACAGCAGCAGTATGGGACCTCTTAAACCCCCCTATTTTGTACGACACTGCTTAAATTTTAATTTTGGTTGTATTTCTGAATTTGACAATGCTTTTTACGTAAATAATGTATTCTTGTTTCGCTTCTTTAAAGTGGATATTTTTCGGGATCAGCACAGTTCTGCCCTCCCCCAGCCACTCTGGGATAGTTGCGTGGCCCGAGATAAATGCAGTAAACACCCTCGCGAGATGAGGGTGGACGGACGGGAAGGATTTCCACCAGAAATTATTAATGGCGTCAATTCCTGGGGCAGAGAAATTGCGTTTTCCTATGAGGGCGCGCCTTATCTCAATGTCCGTTAGGGAGGGCATTCTTCGGCTTGCGGAAGATGTTCATTGCAATACTGCCGGAACTGTACTAGCACATGAACTGTCTCTCACAGGGATGGCATTCTCGTAGATCCCCTATCTCTATAACGTCAGCCGAAGGTGGGTTGCGAGGAGCTTCATTTTTTGAACGGAAAAGTGAGGAAGGATTGGAGTTGAAGATGTTATTCTCCTTAATCCACCTTACTTTGTTAACCAATTTCCTCTTGGCGAAAGACAAAGCTCGAACTCTATCTACTGCCTTTCGCTTCATAAGGATTATTAATTGTAGATAGGTTGAGCGTGGGATAGTTAGCGCGAAACCTGCTAATAATGCAGTTTAATGTAGGGCGGATAGTGCCCTTAAGAACATCCATCACACACTGTATCTTGGATGTGCCTCGTCGTGCAACGGTCACTTTTTTTGTCAACTGCTGTATACGCCGTTCATCCTTACGTACGTTTTGGTTGTTGTTGCGTACAGGACATTAAACAGTGGCGGCTGCGTATACAGCTCGGCTGACGTCCCACAGATCGTGGTCAGGGGCCAGATAGTCCTTCAGAATGCCATCCATCTGGGCCAGGTTTCGGCTCTCGGTTTTACTCTAAGGTAGACCTTGATATTACGGTCCTCAATATTGCCTAAAGCAGCTCGGAATTAGGCCAAAAGATCTCTCTGAGGAGTTGGAACATATCTCACATGCTCGTTCTCCAACAGAGATGGCTCAGTAGAGGCAGGAGCGACTATTTCCTGTTGATCTACACGCTGCTTCGGCATTTGGCGTTTGAGGGAGGCTACCTGGTCCCGTAAGTTTTGCTGGGACATGAAGTTAAACTCCGGATGGACCTCACACCACAGAGAATGGAGTTTAGACATGTAACCTCTCCTCCTAGGCGAAACTGCTTCGAATAAGTTAAGCAGCTCCTGTTTCAACTCCGGCGTCCCCACATGACGACGCCGAGGCGGGTTTCTGCCGGTGCCAACTTAATTGGGCATCTCCTCCGAGGGTCCGAGGCTAGAGGCGCGTTGTGCCCGGCAATACAGATTCTCCCAGATCGTAATGGAACCGTGTATAGGCCCAATCTGGCCGCTCTAGTGAATTTGCAACTTCCATTAGCTTACGCCAACTTCTGCCACCGCTACCCGCGACTACCGCTTCCCTAGAGACTGGGGTAACTTGACTCCGGAGGGAAGGGGCGCCCAGACCCTATCAACCTTAGAAAGATTGCCGTACCCGTTATTATTATTATTATTATTATAATTATTTCTGTGATTTTGTAAACACATTCATTATTATTTTTTTAATAAAAATTATAATATAATATATTTTCATACTATTAAAAAGGCGTATATATTTTAAATTTTTGTGAGACCAGCTGATGTAATTTAAAATAGTAGGGGGCCTCTGGGTTTTGTATAAATAGCTTAAGGCCTCAGCAAGTCTAAATCCAGCCCTGGGTAGGCCATAGACGAAATAACTTTTGATATAAAGACAACACATTTTAGAGAAATTTGTGTACCAAACAGGTGCTAATGTTTCTAAATTAGAAATAGTTATTATTTTTGTATATAATGGAGGGTTAACTAAAATCTAAAACTAATTTTAAGATTCGCCAGAATTTATTTGTATTGAGGAAATTCGATTTGTAATGAAATTGTAAAATTTTCAGTATTTGATGCAGGCATCTTCATATAGGTTTGACGCATGCGCATTAATAGGTTCCAAAACTGAAAAATTACCGAAGTGAAACTCAACTGTATTTTATTTTTACAATTTCCCATACTTCTTTTATTTATTTATTTATTTAAGTATGACAGCCTACAGCATCACTGCCAATTACAGGCTATCTCTAACATAAATACTTTAACTTCAACTTAATACACAATTATAGGACAAACATTCAATAAAGTAAAATTAAAATAAATGCATAATACACATAAGCAAATTCAACAACAAACAATTATTATAATGTAAAATAAATTCAAAATATACTTGCTAGACAACAAAAACAAGAAAATCAAAATAATACAAAATATGAAGTAACTAAAAAGAAAGAAAAGAATTTTAACAGAAAGCAAGATAACGAAAACAAGAGAGTATGTTTATGTATGTATAATATAATAATAATTCTAGAAAAACACCAAGCTCTATAATTGTTTTTTGAATTGATTGAAATTTGACACAAATAAGTCAATTTGACACTCGTGGTTAGCTAATTTACACATAAAGAATAAAGGAGAATGTATAAGTAGATTTGTTCTAGATCTAGGCAGATAAAATGTTTGAGAAACTCTAGAGCTGTTCTTTGGAATATGAAATTGTAAATAATTTAGAATATCGGAATTAACTTCAATTAAATTATGAATTAGTTTATATAGGAAGCACAGAAGTATATTGTTTCTACGTTTTTCTAATGACAACATATTAAGGTGAGTTAATAAGGATGTGTAAGGTTCAAATAAAGGGTATGTGCCAGTTTGATTTTATTGTTTATTGACTGCAAAGATTAGTTACTGTGTTTCATCTAAGTTGTGCTAGAAGTTTACATCCTTATAATTTATGTATATAAAATATTCAACAATGGGGAATTTGGAGTTTCCCTTTGTTAGAAATCTAGGGATTTTTTACCGGAACTGACGCTGGCAGCTTGGCGATATCATACCGACTACATAAAGTACGACATCTTAGTCAGTTCTGATTCCAGCGGTATTTTCAGGTAAGAAATTGTTTATTTGCGTTAATTTAATTATAATTAATTTCTGTTATAAAACATAAATGTAGCTAATTAGAAAGAGAAAATATGAGCCTTTTATAATCGCTAGCAAATTTTATATAATTCGAACGATTTTCGTACTTGTATTTTGTACGTTAAAGTGATTTGCCGTCACATTTATGTAATTTCAAACATCCAAAGATTTGTTTTTATGTGGGTATTTGTGATTTAATAAAAACTTGCTTGATTTTTTTAATAAGTATATTATAACCGTGTAGTTTCTGGCGAGTGTTTTGTGTAGCTCTTAAATTAAATCGCGATTAATGTCATTATAACCCCCTGGTTTAAAATTGTACTTAGAATTTTAATCTCTACACAACTTATGTAATTAGTGCTATAATACTTTGTCAGCAAATTATTTAATATTTGTTATTTTAACATCATGTGTAAATCAAACAAGTATTATGTTTTTCTCTTCTAACAACCGAGACTTAGTATTTTATCAGATTTGATAATCAGTTGTAAAAAAAAAAAACAAAAAAATTGATAATATCTATTATAAGCACTAAAATTAAAACCCATTTTTGTTGTAGTATTAGTAAATATATAGTGTTACTTTATTTTATAGGTGACTGACGATATTTGCTTGTTATTCGTCTGTGGAAGTAAAATGGCTGATGACAAAAATGAATTGCTTTTTAAAGCAACGCTGGCTAGACAAAGCGGTAGATTTCAAGAGATGGCCACTGTCATGCGGCAGATGGCAGTACACTTTCCGCATGAGTTTAATAATGAGGATCGTATGTTACTATCTGAGTCTTGCAAATCTATTTATGAAACGAGACGTGTAGCGGTTGAAAACTTAATTGACTATCGTCGGATCAATTATCGAAAACTTACTGAACACCAAACAAATATGATAACAGCATATAAGCATGAAATAATACAAGAGATGGATGACATATGTAACGACACAATTGTAAGCATATACAAATTTTATTTTAGTGTATTATTATAAATATGAATGTTAATCGTATTGATTTACATATTATTTTTATTATAGCATATTTTAGACACCTATCTTATGCCCGCTGCAACTTGCAATGAGGATAAATTCTATTTCTTGGCCTTAAAGGGTGATTACATTAGATATTTAACCAAAACTAGACCTGCTACTGAAAGGCCAGGTATATGACACATAATCGTTTTTAATTTTTGCTTAAAACTTATATTTGCAAATTATGGAATATCTACTTAGGTCTGGTTGCTCGTGGGCGGCAGGCTTATCAAACTGCATTTGACATCGCTACAGCTGTAAGAACTTGCTTGGATGTTGATCGGCTTGCAGTTGCGTTAAATTACAGTGTATTTTTTCATGATGTTGAGCATGATCCAACCACAGCCTGTGCACTGGTTCTACAGGTAATCAATTATTAATTTAAAGAAATATGACATTATAGCTTTATTGTTTTGTAGACGTTACATGAAGTTGATGATGCCCGTGAGATCGGGGAAGTAGCTGCTGATACAAACGCTTCGGATGATATAATAATGAAAATGAGAGACAATTTATTCTACTGGACGACTGATACACAGGTAATCAAAATTTGCTATATTTTAAAAAGTATTGTTGTATCTATAGGTAGGTATATACTTTTAATTACAGCGAATAAGGAGACAGCAGTTAGGAGGAGGAGATTTTGAAAGCTGATTTTTAAAGTCAAAGTTTAATTATTCGTTATATAAATTTATAAATAATTTAAAATTTAGTTCTTGCTTTAAATAATATTTAGTTTTTATTGTCATTACTTTGGTTTTATTATAAGCTTTAATTAACTGTGTTCAAAATAAATAATAAAATAATATGTAAAAAAATACCTTGTCATTTATTTATAGTTACCAACAATTTCTATATGTTCAGTGTACACATACACTTCAACATCAAGTAAATTTTTATTGTGGCTGTAAGTGCTGGTTATTTAAATTTGTTGCTTAGTAGAGCCTACATAAATTATAAACGATTCAATCGAGAGAACAAAGAAGCGAATAGAAGTACAATAAAGCTTTTATTACATAGTTTACCACTAGACAAAGTTAAAAAGTGTAGAGTGCCATATCAATCTTTATACATATCCCGACTCTATTGTAGAAAGTTTTATAAAACACAGATTAACATACTTGTATATTGAATTAATTATATATAACATCTGTCTACTAATGTTTTGTTAGTATAATATTAAAGTGTATTTACGAAGGTTCTAACATTTATTGGGTGAATATGTAAATGTATTAAACTTCTAAATTCTTAAACTCATGTGTTCAGTGTAATGTGTATACATGGATGGTTTATAACTGAATGTTATGTTTAGACCAGTGCATATAACACCACACCTGATTTTATCATGTCCGTTGTATCAAAGAATACCTATTATATACAGGGTGACTCATAATTAATGTAACAAACTTTAGCATTTTATCGGGAAGGTCATTTTAAGTGAAAACTGTTAGATGAACCTAGGTCCTATTTCACTTTGTTACAGAACTATAAAAGATCAAAGTTTTAAAAGTAGTAGTAAATCCATACATCTCGTTACCATTGAAAAAGTAAAATACAGTCCATTAATAATTGGCAATCACTTGTTTGTTGAGTTAATATTTTACAATTAGTTGTCTACTGTAAAAGAATAAAGTTAACAATTAACAATTGTTGTTTGTTGAAAAATGCCAAGTTTCAGTGCAGCTGAATATGCCGATATTGTTTTGTGTGTATGGTTACTGCAATGGTAATGCTCGTCATGCATCCAGAGAATATCGTCGCAGATATCCAAATAGACAGCAACCCTCTCATCTAGTTTTTGGTCATACTTTTCAAAGACTCCATGAGACTAGTACAACTGCTATTAATAATGCTGGTAATCACGCTGCAGAAGGTAATGTCAGCAATGAAGAAGATGTAATCGATGGGACAATCCTACACTTAGTACTAAGTGCATTGCAACGCAATTGCACCTTTCGCAGAGCTTTGTGTGGAGGACATTAACATTACATTGCAAAGAACTACATTCCTATCACATTCAATAAGTTCACGCACTACAACCACAAGATTATGGCCAACTTGTGGAGATCCAGATTTTTTAGGTAGAATACTGTGGACCGATGAGGTTCAATTTTTTTTTAAATTTAGTATGTACAAGCAACAGCAAACTAATATAAACCTGAATCAGTGTATACAAATGTTTCGTATAGTATTATCACAATTAAATAGGTATAACAATCAGTAAAGTAGGTATTTGATGAACGATGATAATTAATAAGCAACATGGAACATACACCAAGTCTAACCTAACTTAGCCTCCTACCCAAAAAAATGACAACTATTAACCACAGAACTAACCTGGCAGTGGCTACACTGGGCTACACTATAGCTACCGTATATTACACTGACAAAACAAGTAAGGATGAATGAACTAGAAGAAAGAAGGAGACGAGCAAGACCTAAGAAGACATAGCGGGAAGAAATACAAGCAGATTTAAAATTTACCGGATGGAAAACTGGGAAGAGCTAGTCACATTAAAATTTTATTAATTTAATAATTAAACAGTAATGCTATAAATATCGCTAGTTTTCATCAAGAGATTTTTATTGTTTAATATTCTAGAGCTTTATGCATTTCTCTCTATGTTGTCTCGAAGAGCACCTTTGATTCTCACACAATCTACATTACCTACCAAAAGTCTAGTATTACAGAGTGGACCAAATGAACACTTATCTAAAACAAAGTAAGTACCTACTGATTATGAAGGTATCGTTAGGTAACTAAATCTAAAAGTAAAAACGATAGTTGATTAGGATTGCACTGGGCGTTCGTGAACTGTAATGCACTTAAAGTAAAAGAAAATGCTAACCATCTTATATTTAAGTAACACAGCTTAATTTTAATATTTTTTGGTAAATATTGATAACCCTAATAAGAACTCAAAAATATTTGAACATCCCACTATTTCCAAATAAAACTTGCTTCTGCGTATATTGTTAAAAACTTTTTTTATTTATGGTTAGAATCACAGAACACTCTGTTAAAAGGTTAGAACATTACTGGTGGAGAATATCGAATTTATAGGTTATACCGACAATTAAATAAAATAAATAATAAATTAAATAAATCTACAAATCATATAAAAAGATGGTTTTATTCCTTTTCATACCGGTTATACTGGGATATATTATTAAACGAATATTTTTTACTAACAAACAAGGACGTAAATCAATATGCAAAAAACATGTTGTAATAACTGGAGGTTCTAGTGGAATCGGTAAATCACTTGGAGTATTAGCTGCAAAACAAGGAGCTCATGTGACAATCTTAGCAAGAAATCAACAGAATTTAGATGCCGCCGTGGAAGAAATTAAACCGGCTTGTATAGATGAAGATCAAAAAATTCAAGGTGTTTCCTTGGATGTAACCGATTTTACAGCCACGGAGCAAGCACTAAATAATCTTGAAGAAACAGTCGGCCCAATTTATATGTTAATAAATTGTGCTGGCACAGCCATATGCGGAAAAACCGAAGAAATGTCCATCAAAGATATTAAAACTTTAATCGATATAAACTTTCTGGGTACTGTATATCCGACTAAAGTAGTAATCCCCAAATTTAAAGAAAGAAAAGAAGGCATAATTGTTATAACAGCTTCACAAGCAGCTCTAACTGGCATTTTTGGATTATCAGTTTATAGTGGAAGTAAATTTGCCCTGAGGGGTTTTGCCGAATCTCTTGATATGGAACTAAATGCTTATGGCATAGGTGTAACTGTTGCTCTTCCACCTGATACAGATACGCCTGGATTTAAGAAAGAAAATGAATCAAAGCCTATAGAAACTTCCTTGATAGCAGAAACTGGCGGTCTCTTTAATCCTGATGATGTTGCTAAAAAGATATTAAATGACTCGCTTGTAAGTTCTATTTTCAGTTTTAAAGTACTCGGAAGAAAAACATATTCACCATTCATTTTATAACAACTAATAAAGTAACCGATTTGAATTTTTCAGGAGGGCAAATTCTTTAGTTACATGGGTTTTGAAAGCTTTATCCTAACTACTTTGTGCGTGGGAATGACAAGATTTTCATCAGTATTGGAAGTACTGTATCAAGCCATACTATTGGGGCCACTCCGAATTATTAGCACCTTGTATCTAGCATCGTTCCATCGTATAATAAAGAATTACTATTTGAAGCAACCAAAATAATTACGTTTTCTTATGTTTGTAACTTGCACATATTATGTTCATTCCAATATTTCCAATTGTTAGCAATTAAAACAGAAGGAAATAACTTTAAAATATAATTTTAAATCATGCCAATAACAGTTTTTGAAATTAGTCCTTATAATGTTCAATAATTGTTTAAACTACTTGTTTCATGGTGTTTTGTCCCTTTTTGATAAATTTCAAAGCCAAAAAGTATTTAAAAGACTGTTACTTAGTAGAAATTTACTTTTTATATTGCTATTTAGGTAAATAAATGTATGTTTAATAGAAGAGTAATATTTTAAAAACGCATTAGAAGGTCATTATTTTTGTATTTCACTCTACTGCATAGGTAGTATTAGAATTTCAAACTGAATCATTACCTTCTATATATACTTAATCTATGATGTAATCTGAAACAGACTAATGTAACATTGAATTTCCTTATCAAACTTATGTAAACATTGCATTTAATAAAAGATTGTTTTAGAAATATGTGGAAGTTATTTACAGTGTGATCAAAAAGTCCTATTAAGTTTGCTATAAAACTATAGGGACTTTTTATTACTGGACTTGAGGCATGTAAAGCAACAGTTTCATTGCCGAAAATACAGAAAATGACTAAACTGGAAAGGGATTGCTCAAACTGTCATTTAAGTACACGAAAATTGGATTCTTGAAACAATTTTCAATTCTATTTATTTATGCAATATCATATTAAAGCATTATTTCCTCTTATATCTTTAATATTAATAACACGATAGAACAAGTATTAGGGGAAGAGGTACAGCCTGCTGGAAGTTTTCGTATGCTCTTGTCAGTTGGGTTGCATACGCTCTGGCAGTTGGGTTGCATAAGCTATATTTTGCTATTTTTCCGAAGAAAGTTGTAAAAGTGGAATTTTGAAACGATATCTTTGGTAGGTATTTCGAGGCACTGACCCTAAAAGTAGTCATTCGTAGTACCATTTACAAAAGAGACATTAAAAAAATTTAGAAGCCTTTTAAGTTTAGTGGGCAGCTGAAGCTGCCTTTCAAATTAAAAAGATTTACGGCGCTTTTTACGGTTCGTAAGGTATTGTGCACAAGAAATTCGTCCCAGATGGTCAGAATATCGCGGCGAAATATTATTTTGAAACGCCTTTGGAACGGAATTTTACAAGTACGGTCGGAGTATCGCGCACAAAAGTGTAGGATTCTTACAAGGCCACCGTCATGCGTCAATTTCAGCTTAAAAAGGTATTGCTGACTATTCACGCTACTCGCTGATCTGGTGCCCTGTGACTATCTTTTGTCCTCAAAACCAAAAATTCCGATGAAAGGAACGCATTACTAGGACATTCCCCAGATTGATTGAGACCGTCATGACCGCATTATTGAACGAGATACCAAAACAGGAGCTGGAAAGGTCTTTTGAAATGCTTATCACTCGTTCTGAAGGATGCATTGATGAAGAGGGAGCTCATTTCGAATAAATAAACGTATTTATAAAAATACTTAGTGTAGTTTATTTTTCTAGAGTAAAAGTTTCTTTTTAGACAGCTTGTGTATGTCTAAAGATTTATTACTGAAAAATTAATGGTTTAAAATTGTGATGGTAATCAAGTGATTTTGTCTATTTCATGACGATTCCATACCATTTATTTAATAATGGTAGCAACCATCAAGAATAGCCCTAATGGCGTAAAACGTGTCTCAGAAGCGTGGATTCATCTATCTGAAGAGTACTTCGAAAATTTATTTTGAACTTTGGACTGTTAAAAATGTACGTTTACTCTTTAATTTCTCGATAATAAATCAATTTGATCTACAGAACACGTCACTTGAATAGCGCCTTGCAATTTTTAAACATCTAAAATATACGCATTTTAAATAAGAATTGTCATTTTGAATTTTTTGATCGAGGATGATAACTTTGAAATGAATGATTTTCGACCATATGTGCCCTTATATTTATGCCGTGCAATTTTGAAACACTCCATATTTTTTAATTTTGTTATTTATTTTTTTATTCTCTTTGGAGGGCCCTTATAAGCTCGGGGCCCACGTGCTTTGCACCCGTTGCTCCCCCCGAATGGCCGACCCTGATTACCTGCTCTGTAATAACACAAAACAGCTGAGACAAATCATTAAGGCCTGAAATAGATGATAGGCAACCTTCTTAACTCCTGTATGTTAGGTTGCCTACTCTGTAGGCGTTAACACTGCCAATGTTTTAGAAATATTTTTACAAAAATCGCCTTGCTGAAATATTTTTGTTATGATACCATTTTTATCGTTTGTAGATAATTTAATTAGTAATAGTCGATATCTTTAATGGAGAAATGAAAAGTAATAATATGTGTTAAACTGATTCAGCATAAAAAATTAATTTAATCAATATTGGCGTGACTTACTATAGATATAGCATTGTTGTGTTTAATAAATAAAACACATGATATTAAGGTATTAGTCCTGGCATACATTCCACTAAATTACATGTACATTTTTAGATAAGTCTATAATGAATTCGATAATACAAGTATAACCTTTGGTAAAAACAAATAATTAAGTAACAGCAAAGAGATAGGTATTCTTTGGTAACAGTAAACTTTACTTATTAGAAATTTTTATGCTAATTACTAAGTACCACCTTTTTGTTTTTTACATTGTGTTTAACACGGTAACAATAATATTTATTTTCAAATGATAACTAAAATTTATAATCATAGCAGTTCTGCCTTAAAACACAGTTTAATATGTATATGAATTCTAGCTAAGTAAAACCTGTTAAAGATTAATAAAATTCCTAGAAGGGAGCTTAACTTGGATTCAAATAACAGTTGACAGTCAATTTTGAAAACCTGTGGAAAATCCCATAAACTCTCCGTCTATGCACGGTGGGAGTTGGCTAAATATGTACCTATGATAAAAATCAAAAAGGTTCTGAATTTTAGAATCTATCAGTTTATAATTATTAAATAAATTGAAAAAAGCATTGAAGATAAAACAGCTGAGGAAACATGCACCTAAACTAAACTATCGTCTTTATTGGAGGTACCCGATTAAAAACTTAAGGTACCCGCCACTGGCGAACACAATGGATTTTGCGCAAAAACGTCGTGCCGTTCGTGCCTACCCCTCGGATAGGTTTTGCGTTGTCGTATGTAATGTGTTAGTCTACTTACCGTAAGGAAGTTAACGTTTGTTTTAAAATTGTATATACGTATTGTAATTTTTAAGTAATTTATTCATGAATGAATGATCTAATCGTATCGTCTTAAAGTTAAAGCAGAAGATTATGGATAACCAGGATGTACTTCAAGTGGGAACCAGTATTAACATCAAGCGAACCGATGGTGAGAGGAAACTTATATTCTTTACACAGTTAATCTAATACAAAGAATTATAGTAGACATAAACCTAGGTGCACGTTAACCCCTTTATTAAACAAGACTAACGTTTAACTATTTATCCTTTGTTTCTTACATCGATTTTTCAGTACCAGTATAGTTCAACGAAAATAAACTTCAGTACATAAAATAACAGTTTGGGATCATCATCCTTATTTAGACGTGTTTTTATGTTGTCCCACCAATCAAATGGTTATTACCTAATTTAAAAAGTCGCGAACGGCCAAGTAAAATTTGTAACGAACATTATTTTAAATCTTAGCTGGTTATCATTGGTTTGTTTTATCACTTCAACTCACGCTATTCCGTTAATCTGTAATTTTGAATTTACTCAAACCGTTTATTCTTAGAAGAAATTGTCAGTTTCTACATTCATGTGTCCAGTATTCTTGTCTTAATAAGCTATTTTTAAAAGAAACTAGGATAAAACGAAGTAAATGTTGCAGCCTTAACCTCAACAAGAAAGCACGTTCATCTGTTGCACTATTTAATTTATACATCTTATTTTTAGATTCAAGCATTTAATTATTATTTTCCTCTCCTGTGTAACTATTTATGCAATAAATTAATTCCATTAACCACAGGTGCAGCAGCATTTTGTTGTGTTGTACGAATTGCTGCTTGACTGCTAAATTCAAATCAAATTCAAATGGTAACATTCCAAGTAATTAGTGTTCTGCTGTAATTCAAAAATGTGTTCACATAACAAACAATATAGTATTTTTAACGGTTCTTCGAGACAGAATTTATTGTGTGGAGAAAAACAATGAAACTAATAATTACTTGCTTTATGAACTCTGCCACACTTATTAAATTGGGAGTCCCAGGTATTATTAATGCACAAAAAAGGTTCTTACAAAACTAATTTTATGAATATTATTTAGTGCCGAATGCTATAGATTTTCATATACAATTGTCACGTGGTTGTTATTTTCTTCAGGGTAAGAAAATAAAAAAGCAAAGTGCAGCAGAATGTAAAAATTGCAAAAGGTGTTATGAAATAGCTATATACAAAAAAGGTCTAAATTAACCCAATTTATTTAAACGCGCGGTTAGCGAACACTTTAATTTTCCAAATACTGAATGAGCTTGTCGTCTGATGACTCACACCTGTATTAAGAAAATAAATATTGATAATTTATTCACTGGCACTAAATGAAGCAGAAACTTCCATTTAGAGTTCCTCGATTGTAGCATCACTTTCGATTCGAATTACTGGAAAATCGACTGGGCTTTCGTAAGAAATTGTTTAGGGTTCGAAGTAAACCACATCGGCGATGTCATTAGGCTGGTGAATGAACATATCTACTTTAAAATTGATTCCATTGCGCGTGGGGGTACAACATATCGATTTTTAAATAATTACTTTAAAATCAAAAATCCTTTTTTGGAATCTTTTCCTGATTTTAGACTTAGTTTGGTAATTTGGTTGTCGAAGATTATTTGTTATAAGAAGATTTTTGGGAACACATGGCGGAACCCATCAGTGGTGCCTCGTGATCGAGGACAGGGTGACGCAAACATGTGGGTTTGAACCATGGGTACCTTATAAGGCTTGTATAGTCAGCAAGGTCGACCTACCTCTGGTTCAAACTATTGCTACTCTGGATTCGCGTCTATTTATTGTACTATGTTAATTCTGCACCTCCTGAATAAAATCATACAAATGTGCATTGAACGTAATTACGATTGTTTGGGTACTTGTTACGAATATAGATTTCCACGGTTTTAACTCCAGTGAACTGCTTCTACCCTAATTGACTACATACAAGCTTGTGTAATCAGTAATTATCTTATTCTATTAATCCGACTGAAACTGTTGTTAAATTGTGACATGAAGTTATCACGTTAATTAATTAATTATTGTTCTCTTAATCTCCGTCATCAATTCATATCAGAAACCTAAAAAATCTCATAAACCTCAATTCAATCTTACAATTACGAATACTTGTAAATAAATTTATTGCAGTTTCATATTTGAATATCTAAAATTGTTAAATGTTAAAAGTAATCGAAAAGAAGTGGTTTGTGGTAGGCTGTGCATTTGGATATATGTATATGTACAACAAAAAATAATTGCAAAACATAACTGTTGTGGTTTGATTACGTAAATCAAAATACATATTAGATAGAACTAACTGGAATGAATATATAAGAAATCTGACTAGGATTTACAAATTTGGATAAGTGAATTTTATTTTTGTGCCCACCCAACATTCGCTTTCTACGATTTTGAATAAATCCAGTTTATAAGTCGAACAAGCATAAGCTTGCCTATAAATAAATAATTCAATGTGAATTTAGAATCTTAAGCGATGGAATTAAAATTTAAGGGTCCAGTTTTTGCATATATTTATCCTTGTACTTGTTTTTAATTCGACATGGCAGTCTGAGGCAGTGGATGAAAATTCAACCAAGGGCGAAAGAAGTGAAAGCGCAAAAACTTAGTACGCCACTGTTTTCTGCGTTTATTAAAATTTGCCTAATCAGTATTTTCGAATTTTTAATGTCACGCTATATGCTAAATCCATATCAAAAAATTTTTTATTTGGTTTTTACGTATATTAAAGTTAACATTTCGTTTAAAGTTTGATGTTAATAAGGCATGGGTTTAAGAGTCCAATTTATTTACTTCAATTTTTATAGTCTTTATTGGGATTTTAGCCACCGGTTTCTAAAATGAAATTATGTTAATTAACTAATAACAATACGGAGACAATTCAAAATGATTTAAAAACGAGTCAGGTTTTGCAATAACATGTGTTGTTTCACTACATTTTCTTTTGAAGATAGAAAATTGATAAAGCATTTTATTTGGTAAAATATTAAGTTTTTCGTATTTCATTAAAATAATTATTTTTGACGCGGTTTGTTCGTGTATAAATGTTTGGTAGAAACTTAACGATTAAACTACATAATATTTCTATTAAAATTTTCAACCGTATAAAAATCTCCGCCGAATGACACACTGCACCATTACTGAACATCCTACAATTATATAATTACTTATGCGTACCTTTATTATTATTATTAGTGGAGATTCAAGGTCAGTTAATATATGATCAAAAATTGTAAGATATGAGACAAGCAGGTGCATGTAATGTCTACAGTTTTATTATTCAATTTACTAATTGACATCAACGCATTTTATCAATAAAAATTGTTAATCTCAATTTTTCCGCAAAATAAAAGGAATACTTTAATAATGTTTCATGATATTTGTTATTGATTGCCATGAACTACAAATGCTGGTCGAATTAATGATAACCATTGCATATGTGATACCTAAAAATTCAATTTTCTAAAAAAGTACAAACTTAAAAAGATTGGAAAGACTGTTAATTACAGGATTTAATTTTGCGTAGAACTTGGTTTGAATATATTTTATAAGTAGTTATGCTAATCATTGTTTTAAGTATAAAATTTTGTCAAAATTTAGACCTATTAACATCCAAATTATCGACTTTACTGCCGTTTAAATCGATTAGACCATGAAAATAGTATTACTTTCATTTGTATTAATTACTACAATTACTGTTGCGTGTTTGATGTATCATATTTTGTCTTTGGCACAGTTAAATTTTACATCTTTAAATCTTTCATTTATAGCCGAAATGACCGTAGGTCGAAATGGTATTCAATTACTTTACGAATACATTTATTGGCGGTTTTAATGACTATAAATTTGCAATAAAAACCTTCATTATTTTTAGCAATTAATCCCCTACGCTCTAAATAAGTGATTTACAGAGAAACTGGACTATTAATACTTCATTATTCAGTTGTTCTATTTAAAATACCGGAATAACTAAGTGACAAGTGGCTAGGCGATTTTACGATAAAATAGAACCGATTTTATTCTCTTCCTTTTGTTGGTTATGCTTCAACGTACTAAATTTAAACATATATAAAGCAAAAGTTGCTTTGGTCACAACATTGCGGAAATACAATTTGAGATCGTTTTTCTGCTCACAAAGGATTCAAAGGAATACTCTTTCAAGGAACGGTCTCACAACCAAAGCTAAATTTGTTTTGTTGATTTGAAGTTACTTGTTTTTCCACGTAGTTCTGATATTAATTTTAAAAGAAACAAAACAGCTTAGTTTTATCAGTCTACTTCCATTTATAACAAAAGGTTATTGTGGGGCGAGATAAGGGTTCTTCATCAATTTAAAGGCTTTCGTCAGTTTTAAGGATTTTGTTTGTGAATCACATTTTTACATTGATTTGTCTCCGAAGATTTATTTTTCAACCCTATATACAGGGTTACTGGTAATTCGATACATTGCTTTGGAGATGTGATGGGACATGAGCTAAGAAACAAATTTACCCCTTACATACATTATCCAAAACTCAATAGTTTTTGAGATATTTCAATTTTTGTGTTTTTCTCAAACAAGTAGATCTTAATGTTTTTAAAGTTAATTTTAAAAACATCTACTTGATATTTTTGAACTTTTTTACTGGATTACTTGTCCCACTCTATTGTCATCTATTTGGAATGGAAAATATCCGGAAACATTTCGATCATGTGAAAATTTTAAATAAAAACTTATAAAAAATAATTTTTAAAAAATCAGCCTGAAAATTACCTATGCGTTTTTCTAAAAAATTCTCAGCATAACATGCGTACAAATTATTTTAAAAACTTCCTTATTTCAACAGCTATCTATCAAGGTACAAATGCTCAACGTGGCCTTGATAGTTCTAATAAAAAAAAATAGTAAAAGTGATGCAAGTAGTATAGTTCTTATTTTTGGATAAACAGTAAAAAACGTATTGTAAAGGTAATCGTTTAATTCTTAATTAATTTCAAAGTTGTACTAAATTTCTACATTTCTTGCTCAAAATGGGAGCCCCTACTCCGTATACAAGCACGGCACTGTCTTCTTATTTCCGTCTTTGTTACTCTAGTTCTGAGGATATGCCATATGTGTTGGGCAGCGTCGACTATCCTTTGTGTAAGGTCTTCTCTCGTATCGACTGGTGTTTCATAGACCATCTCTTTCATATGGCGTACTGTCGTACTGTCAGCCGATACTGTGCTGGACAACCGTCGTGCTGAAATATCATTCGCTGTCTCACGGCGAGAGGAACATCTTCATCCGTCCATAAAATGTTCAGTAAGAAATTTGCATTGTCCGCATCTGAATTTAACACAAAGCGGAAGAATTCCACTCTCCTTCATGAAAGCCTTGGACAGGAGTATAGTGGTAAGGATGGCATCGAATACTGCGTATCGTAGACCAAACATTCCATTGTGACGTCCCGGTTAGTCTTGCGGCTTTATTAGTTGAAGTTTTTGAGTCTTCATCAGAATGTCGCAATATTTCTTCCTCATCATCTGGTTGATAAACGCGAGGAGCACCGGTGTCACCTTGTCTACGTTTCACGGAGCCATTTTCAGCGACATTTCGATATGTCGTACCGAATACACTTTTGGTATACGACGGTTAGGGAAGCGACTTTCATATTCTCGGCGGGCTTCAGCAGCTTTGCTGTCACAATATCCGTAGACAAACAAGATGCCAGCGTATTCTGCATTGGTGTACGTGGCCATGGCACTTAAAATACAATAACAACAACAGCGACCCAAACCAAAATCTTCAGCAACAAACTCAACAAGAGCAAAAAACTTAAGGGACACGGAGATAATAATGTCAGTTAATAATACACATGCGTAAGCATCAAAGTCGAGGACTGACTGACTGACATGAACGATTTGTCATTTTTTTTTACGCACACTTTTACTTTTTACTGTTTATCCAAAACTAAGAACCATACTACTTGCATCACTTTTACTATTTTTTTATTAGAACTATCAAGACCACGTTGAACATTTGTACCTTGATAGATAGCTGTTGAAATAAGGAAGTTTTTAAAATAATTTGTACGCATATTATGTTGATAATTTTTGAGAAAAACGAATAGGTACTTTTCATAGGTGATTTTTGAAAATTATTTGTTATAAGTTTTTATTTAAAATTTTCACATGATCGAAATGTTTCCGGATATTTTCCATTCCAAACGGATGACCATAGAGTGGTACAAGTAATCCAGTAAAAAAGTTCAGTAGATTTTTAAAAAATTAACTTTAAAGACATTAAGTTCTACTTTTTTGAGAAAAACACAAAAATTGAAATATCTCAAAAACTACTGAGTTTTGGATAATGTATGTTAGGGTTAAATTTGTTTCTTAGCTCCTGCCCCATCACATCTCCAAAGGAATGTATCGAATTACCAGTAACCCTGTATATGTACATAGACAAAAGTACTTTATATATAAAATAAGGTTTAAGGGTTGTTGACTGAAAAGTTTTGCAAGGAAATTCGTAGCATGCACGCGTTAAACTTTTGTTTTGCTGTAAATTGCCCTGGTTTATTGCTTATGTACCAAGTACAAAATTCGTAGATCACTTTTAAAAGACTGCATTTATTTTCAAAAGGGCTAATAACCCCAAACCTTTTGAAATATAACTAATTGTACGTAATTATAACAACCTGAAAATTAATTTTGTTAATAATATTAGTTTTATTTACTTAATGAATGTTTCAACAAGTTGTGAGTAATCAAAATACGTAGGAAACTTTGTAATTTGGTCTTTTTTTAAAAACAATATCTGATTACAGGTGTTTTAAACTGAAGCGCGTGCTTCTCTACATTATTTACTATTTAAAGTCTGATACTGACTGTTGCGGTAGTACAAAATAAATAGAACAATCGCAACACGCTGAATTCGAGGAACAAAAACAATAAAAACATACAAACATTTTTAAGTATTATCTTCATGCATGTAGGATAAAATGAATTACGAATTATTACGATTGTATGCATAATAATTAAACAAACATCTGAAATATTCTTATTTGCCCAAAAAGGTAGTAAATTTATATATATTTTTTTAATTGCAGGACGTGTACATTCAGCCTTTGTGGCTGGAATCAATTATGATCTCAAGAGTGCTACGGTGGAATGGTTTGAACAGGGCGAAACGAAAGGAAAAGAAATCGACATGGCATCCATAGAATCTTTAAATCCCGAAATAGTTATATTAAGCCCTAATGATTTATATATCCATCAACAACAATCTCAATCACAACAACTCCATAAACTTCAAAGGGTGAGTTGATTTTAATTTTATTCGCTCCATATTAACAATCGTTACTAATATATAGTTTTTAAACATGAAAATATAATAATGCAACGATGTTACAATTTGTGTTGAGTTTTGTGTAATTTATTAGATGGTGCCTGGTACCAACTTTGAAAAGACTTAATTCTTTGAACCTCTTAAGGTGTTATTGATTATAGCCTCCCTTTTATCACACATATCAGCTAGTTAGTACGTATTGAGTGTTACACTTCCATGTCAAACGTTAAGAGAGATGTATTTCATAACGTATGCACTCAACAAGGTGTTTTTTTTGTGTGCTTACTTTTAATTTTACTACAAATATTGATAAATTAAATGTGAACATGTTTTTCTACTCATGCTGCTAACATTAGGATTCTTCTGGTTCTTCAGAAGAAGAAATAAGTGCTGCGATGGCTCAATCAGGTCGCTTCAGTCACAAACTGGATGAGAGTGATGATGATTTTAATAGTAATCAACTCTCACCCGATACTACAACTCTATCGGTATATTTTTTAATGTTCAGTGTAAAATTTTGTGTGATTATTTGTATGTATTTGTTAGAAAGATGTTTTGTCCTACATCATTTATTTTTCGTTTAAAATTATCCCGTGCAAATATCAAATGTAGTTTAAAATTCCATAGTATTAGAGAAAATTAGAATGTCTGCTTATTTAATAGTTGATCCATCAAGGTAAAATCGAAAAGTTCTTGAGATATAATGATAACTTTGTAAACTAAAGATTTGCCATTAATGTAATCTTAAAAATACTAAAGGACAGAATTGTTTACATTTACTTGAATTACTGGTTAAAAAATAGAATGCAAATATAATCCTACATTCCGAAAACATGATACTTCAGTGTTTTCAAGTATTTCAAAAATCACATTGAATCCAAAATTTTCTCTATTTTTACTAAAAAACATTGCAAGTGAAAGCAATATGAACCTCAGTGTAATTGTTTCATTCCTAATTATATCACTCTTTGCAAATGTTTTTATAAGAACTTTATTTAACAGTAGATTTGTGTTGATAAAAACATTGACTAAGTGAATTTCGTTGTTCACTTTTGTGTTCTTAGTATTTTCATTGAATTCGAAGACTTCCATGGTCACTGTCAATGTTAAAAGAACGTCTTCCGGGACCGTGTCATTGTTGAGGCAGAAGAATTCAACTTTTGCCCACTTTTTTAAGGGGCTTCATCAGAAGGAAAACTCTAACTCAACTTGTAAACCAAGTCAGAAGGCGAGAAATGTTGAGTTCATTTGTCTCAACAATGACATTGGTCCCAACCTGGAAGTATTTTCATTGTTTAAATGTTTAATTATCAATAAATTTTTCAATTTAGAATCCTACCCGAGGATCATTAGCAACCACTATGATTAATAAATCAACGAATGGTTCAATGAGAGCTCCTCGATCACAAGCTAGACAAACACAATTACATTATGCGAACAACGGTCATGTGTCATCTTCAGAGGTTCCAAGCCCAAAGGAAACTAGCAATTTCTCAGCGGCTAAGACTACTACTACTACCACTACTACTGCTACTGCGAACAGTACTGCTCAGGTACCTTTGTACTAAAGTAACCGTTTATCAAAGTGAAACTTCAAAATATTTATATTTATAGAACGCACGTCGAAGTAATGTAGTGAAAGAAGTAGAAAAGTTAAAGAAGAATCGCGAAGAAAGACGACAACGGCAAGCAGAGGAAAAGGCTGAAAAGGAAGCATTTTTACAAATGGCACCTGGAAATCCTCATTGGGAATTATTAAATATGATCTTGTTAGTTATTTATTAAATTTTTCGTTTGGTCGTTTATTTACTGTTAATTCTTTGTAGAGATTATCGTCGTGGTCTTGATATAAGACCATTAACGGAACACGATGCTATTGAAGATCATCTTATTACAGTTTGTGTCCGTAAGAGACCTGTTAATAAACGAGAAGCAACCCGAAAAGAAGTCGATGTGATCACGATACCTTCTAAAAATCAACTCATTGTCCACGAACCAAAAAATAAAGTTGATTTAACGAAGTATCTCGAAAATCAATTATTTAGATTTGATTATGCATTTGATGAAACATGTAGCAATGACATTGTTTATAAGTAAGTAAATTAAAATGAATTTGGCCGGTGATTATGTATAATAATTTGTGTTTATTTAGATACACTGCACAACCTTTAGTGAAGACGATTTTTGAAGGAGGCTTTGCCACTTGTTTTGCGTATGGACAGACTGGCTCTGGTAAAACACATACAATGGGGGGTAATTTTAATGGAAGAAATCAAGACTGTCACAAAGGAGTTTATGCTATGGCAGCAGCAGATGTATTTCGACTTGCCAATTCTGCCAAATATAAGAATCTTAATCTTGTCGTTTCATCTAGTTTTTTTGAAATATATTCTGGAAAAGTATTTGATCTTCTTGCCAATAAAGCAAAATTAAGGATATTAGAAGACGGAAAACAACAGGTGCAAGTAGTTGGCCTCACTGAAAAAGTAGTAACTTCAGTCGATGAAGTATTGAAATTAATTCAAAAAGGAAATCTCGCTAGGACTTCTGGACAAACATCTGCCAATGCTAATTCGTCTCGATCACATGCTATATTTCAAATTATTTTGCGACCAAATAATGCTATGCACAAAGTACATGGAAAGTTTTCCCTTATTGATTTAGCTGGAAACGAACGAGGAGCAGATACATCTTCTGCCGATAGACAAACGAGTAAGCAGTGATACATTCATTTGATTTCGCTAACTAAAACATATTTTTTGTCCATTTAGGAATGGAAGGTGCAGAAATCAATAAATCTCTCCTGGCTTTGAAGGAATGTATTCGTGCATTAGGACGTAAAGGATCTCATCTACCTTTCCGTGTCAGTAAATTAACTCAAGTGCTTAGAGATTCATTTGTTGGACCAAATTCTAGAACTTGCATGATTGCAATGATCTCACCAGGAGTATCATCTTGTGAACATTCTTTAAATACGTTACGCTATGCCGATAGAGTTAAAGAACTTGGTGGTGGAGATTTGCAAACGAACCAAGGAGATGCCGATTATGATAATGAAAAACCTGACGAGGGTGATTTATTACAACTAAGGTCTTTAAATGTGAGTAAAACATGCTTCTTTTAAATGAATTAATCAAATAATAATTTCTTTTAAAGGAAAACGATATGACTCCTGAAATGTTAAATTTCCATCAAATGATTTCTGAGTTGCAAGTAGCTGAAGACAATATGCTTGATAATCATAAACAAACAATTGAACAAATGATTGCCACTGCCGAAAGGGCAGAGAGGCTTCTGAAAATGGCAGACGATGTTGCATACGATCAAGAAGGTATGTTCTAATTTATGTATACCTATTATTTTTAATCATAGAAACCCATGTCCTATGGGCAAAATCTCACATTATCATTTAATAAAGGTTGTTTGGGTAAAATTTTAACTTGTTTATCATCCGTTTCAAGTATTGATCGAAATGAATAAACAAATATTCAAAATTATTATTATAAGGCATCTTCATTCTTGGTTAGAATATTGCCATTTCTTTCGGAAGTATATAGTCCTCTTGTTGGGGTGGATTAGTCCCCTTTTCTTTTTCCAGTCCTTAATTTTCATGTTTCTTAGATCTTCCATTATATCCTCAGTCTTCCCTTTGGCCTATTTATTTCTGGTTTTCATGTTATTACTTTTATCATCCTTATTTCTTCACTATGTCTTCTCCTTCCATTATTTCCACTATTTCATGCTTCATGTGTTGTCTGTATTCTCCATTTTTTTTGCTTCCACTTCTTTCAAAAATTCTTAGTTGTTCTTTTTGTGTTTTTATTGGGCTCAACGCTTTAGGTCACATTTGTCTCCCCACTTCGTTTGTTTCGTTCGTTGTTATATTTATATTAACTGTATTCCCTAATAGTTGTTTCATCATCATCATCATATGGTTCTGTAACCCCTGCGTTTCGGCTTTCCAAATCCATTCAACTATGTGGCACTGAAGTGAATTAGTCTTCACTGTACTTCGGTTTACATACATACACAATATTTTAGATTACATAATTGTTAACTTCCTTTATCTTATCCACTATTTTTTAGAGTTGGTTGTGTGTTTTAGCTTTCTCTACTATTTCTTGCCAATCTTTTCTGTTGAGTGATTTTTTCGCCAGTGTTCTATTTGTATTATTTTCAGATCTTTATTAACATCATTCAGCCATGTTAACTTTGATCTTCCTCTTCTTCTATTATCTTATGGTTTCTATTGCATTATCGTTTTAATAGTTCTATCATTATCTGTGATTCATTTTTAATCTCCATTCGTTATCATCGATTTTAATTAATCCAAGTATCTTTCGTGATATTTTTCTTTCATTTCCTTTTAAGAGTTCTTCATCTTTTATTGTTAATGCCCACTTCTCACTTTCATAAGTAATTACCAGTCTAATAAGTGTTTTATAAATTCTCATTTTAGTTCTTTTACTAATTAGGGTATTTTTCAGCAGTGTCTTGTTTGTATGGTTTAGTCTAAATTCTAATTGTATTCTATATTTGATTTTTTCCGAGATAACTAAATGATATTCATTCGAATTTATACTTGTCTTAGATTCCTTGTGCATTTCATATGTTTAGTTTTGTCCCAGTTAGTATTCAGGCCTATTTTTACTTCTTTAATTTGGTCTATTTTTCCTCACTGGCACTGTCATGTTTTCATTGATTATGAGTCCCACTTCACCTGTTTGGTTTTCCAATCTTCTGTTGACAATGCGTCTCCTTGGCATACTGATCCTAAATGCATCTGTCTGTCTTTCTTTGCTGTTGCCTTTGAGTTTCTCATTGTCATTTGTGGCACTCCCATTCTATAATATTCGATCTAAAAAAAAATTGTATTTAATGCCCTAACTAACGTAAATTTGTTTTATTCAGTTTACTGCTCAGCTTGGGATGAATTACTGACGAATGCCATTGATGTACTGACGAAAGCAAGATTGGTGGTTTCAGACTTCAGAACGAAAATGGCTGATGAAGAACAGCTTAGCCGCAAAACCAAACGAAAATAAATACGATTATCTGCTAATACCAAGCCTCAAAATTCGTGTGTATAGCATTAAGTTTAGACTTTTGATTGAATCAGCGTGTAATACCACAGTATTAAAACCTTAATGGGTTTTATCTGCTACTAATTACTTACCGTGAATTACCCATAAATTTGTAAAAATTTCTTAACTTCAGCTTGTTTTATGTATTACTTAGATTGCTCAATTATAATTGCATTTTTGGCAGTTGCACGCTTTGAATTCATAACTTAGGTTGCCGGAGACTGGTTATTGATTAATTTTACATATTTTGAGCATTTAGATGTTTAAAACAGTTTTAACTCTAAATTATGCTAACGAAAATTGTATTTTGAATAAAGTTATTGTAATTATATTATTTATTATTTTATACTACATTTTTTAATTTATTCAGTAGGCCTCAGAAGCATAGCTGATTGATTTTATATTTAAAACTAACAAACATTGACATTCCGATTAATAAAACTAAAACGTCATATTATGTTTCTCTTCAGCTAGCATTTTGATCAACAAGTCATTACTCTGACTTTAGTTTTGTAGTAATAACATTGAAATTAGGCTGTGCTAATTGTTTTACAATAAATGCTGGCTATTCTTTCTTTCGAGGAATGAACACTTACATCTGTTTGTAAAATTGTAATTTTTAGTACCTAATATTGTAATTAAGGCAAAGCATATGTATCTACATCTACATTAGATGCACTAAAGAGGCCTTTGTTTATAAGAAAATGCAGTCGCTCTTATAAAATTCAACCGTTGTTAATCAAATTTTTTATTTTTATTCTGTGCTTTATGGGGGCGATGTGCAGTTTAAAATATTGTTTAGAAATGTTCCTTTGATGTTTTCGCCGTTTCATGCAATAAATCATGTTAAAACACAAATGGAGCAAAATAAACCAAAGGTTAACGTAGTTGCATGAAATATATACTAAATTATAATATCAAGTTTTGGTTAAAAAATTGTATATTTAAATAAATTTTGTCAATTTTACATAACTGGCTTATGTTTCGATTAATTAATAAATTGCATCACAGTTAAGTTGTTTTTTTTTTTGTTTTTTCTAGTAGTTTCTTACACAGGGTGGTCCATAAATAATTGGACACAGACCAA
Organism: Melanotus villosus; assembly: GCA_963082815.1. Classification (NCBI taxonomy): domain Eukaryota; kingdom Metazoa; phylum Arthropoda; class Insecta; order Coleoptera; family Elateridae; genus Melanotus; species Melanotus villosus. The sequence continues at coordinate 35,321,245 of OY720427.1, read as the reverse complement.
CAATAGATTTGTGGGGCCAAAATATTAAGATTTACTTTGGATTTACCTTAGTCCAAAAGTAAAAATTTTAGTTTTCGAAACATTCATATGAAAAGTGGGTAAAGTAACTTTTTTGGAGCGCAAAACTCGTCCTGAAAGAACCCTACTTTTGCTACATCTTCAGGCTTTCCAATCCTGTGGATTATAGCCCCTTCTCCTGAAGGTTCCAATCCATGTCTGAGGTGGATCAGCCCTCTTCATTGTATCCAGTTATCTGATTTGGCCTCGGTAATTTTGTACCATTCCTTTCTTTTTACATACTACCCTCCAATTTGTATTTCTTAGCACTTTTACATCCCTCATTACTTCATCCCACAATCTGTTCTTTGGTCTGCCTTTTTTTCTTGTACTGTGTGGTATCTACATATTGCAATATCAATCTTAATGTCAATTTTGTGGCCTTTCATTATATGACCTAGCCATTTCAGTCTTTGAGCCTTTACAAAATGTACTACATTTTCATCTTTTATTTGTTCCTGTAATTAACAGTTTGTTCTTATTCTGTATTCTGTTTCGTCAGTTCTAACTGGCCCGAGTATCATTCTTCATATTTCCTATTCATGCCTTCTCATGTCCTCCTCTTCTTTTTTGTTAGAGACCATGTTTAGGTACATCACGTAAGTTGTGACTGGTCTCACCAAAGTTTTATATATTTTGACTTTGGTTCCCTTTGTTAGTTTTTTGCCCTTTAAAAGACTTTTATTCAAGTAGTAAGCCCTGTTTGTTTTTTGTATTCTTTCCTTTACCCTGTCCTGCTTGGCTGTTGTTGTCCCGAGTAGTTTTTTACTACCTCAAATGCGTGACTTCCTACTTTCCATAACATCCTCTTCTGTTGCTGCTGCCTTGCCCAGTTTCATAAATTTCGTTAATTTTTAAACTGTACTTTTCTGCCTCTTTTACTATGCTTAACACCTTCCTCTGTAACCAGGGCCGCGCCAAGCCTTTTTGGCGCTCTCGGGTAAGTCACTCTTATGCCCCCCCCCCCCCCCCCCACAGTGCCTTCTTCTTCTTAGAGTGGCTACCCTTTACAGGGCGTTGCCGATCCTCTCTCCATATGCCTGTGGTGTGCGTGCCAAGTAGCCTACAGACATAGGGGACCTACAGCTTAACGTGGGCTCCGAACCACGGAAGTGCTTGCACTTCTACTCCAGAGAGGACTTTACTAGGCAGAATATACCTCTCGGTGGTTTGCCATTCGTACCCGGGCCATCTCAGTGGTCAGACGCACGCTGAACCAACTGAGCCACGACCGCCTTCAGACAAGCCTATGACAATCTAAATTTTTAAGATGAAACCTTGATTGAACTAAAATAATGTACTGAATGATTCTCACATAAGATGCACCCCTTAACAATTTGAAATAGGCAACCCAAATTACAAATTCATAAATGTTACTTCTAAATTAAGCGTATTTAATCAGAGGTGGTTTACTTCAGAATTACAATACATAATTAAATGTTATGTCCAGGTTATATTCTAAACTGATAACTTTCGTGACTAAGAAATTAAGAAAAATATTACAGAAGAAAATTGAAATTTTATAGCTTTGACCAAGGGCGTATCCAGCTCAAAACGGAAGGGGGGCAGGTTTCTGAATTTAACCTTTTTCATGGGGGGGTCCATATGGGATGGCATGCAATAATACACAATAACAAAAGGAAACACCATTTATTAAAAAAATATTAATTTTTAAGCAATAGTTTGCGAGGATTAGCTACAAATTTATTAACTACAACTTTCATTAATTGTAAAACCCACTAACGGTGAACGCTTAGCATGGCTAACCCATTTAACCTATTTTTGCCAGTAGTGCTTCTTAGTTCTTAGCCATGTTTTAATTCGGCGAATGGAGTAGAATGGACGCTCTATAATGCTTGTTGTGCAGGGCTGTGAAAGCAATATAAGTAGCGCCTTTCTAATGGTCGGGAAAAATAATTCGCTCTTTTGTAAAACCTCGATGATGTCTGGCGTTTCCTATACCTCATTCCACATTTTGAACCACAATTCCGGAAACTCGGTTGTATGCATGCGTTAAAACATACCTAAAACCTAAAAGACTGTTGTTTTAATCTGAACTTGCATCAAGGAAAACGACAGTGAGGTTTTATGTCAGAAAAATTAAAATTGAAGTTCTTCTTACAGATGGCGCGAGCGTCTATTTTGTAATTAGTTTCTTTAAAAATGTTGAAAGAACAACAAATCAGTTAATCAATTTTTCAAAAATGTGTTATTTATATTTCTTTCTATTTTATTTTAAATTTTTTCCACTTTGGAAGGGGGGGCAGCTGTCCCCCCCCCCCTTGGCTACGCCCCTGGCTTTGACACCTTGTATCTTGTATATTAAGTTTGGACCAAGGTAATTCTAGCTAAATTGTAATATTTTGGCCTCGCGAATCTGTCCCACTACTTATGGACCACCTTGTATATGATACTGATCACATAACACTTTGCTTAAAAGAAAATATCCATCATAACTTAAGGTCTTTAAACCAAGAACCATAAAATTATTGCCAAAATGATCCGAAACTGACTACTGCTAAAAGAATTTATCACATAAACTGAAACTTAGAAATGTTTTTTCTAAAAATGTAATAGAAGCTCTATAAAACTTACTTTCAGGACTTTATAAATTAGTTTCCTTTTACCGTCTTATACTTTACAATGTCGAGGGGCTGAGCACACCGAGCGGTCACCCTTTCAAGTTCTGACCGAGCAGGTCTTTGCTTAACTTTCTATACTGCCGGCCTAAATCAGTTTTAAATATTAAAATATTACCGATTTTTCAAATCCGTATGCTTTCTTTAAATTGAAATGTGATGATAGAAAGCAAGTATTAAATCAACACTCAATAAAATTTTTAATAACAAAACAAAATACAATGCAAAAACAAACTAAAGCATTCACAGTAACATTATAAAAGGTTACAAGAGTACATTAATATCAAATCATTTTCATACTGTAAACTGACTCTAAAAAGTCGATTGTTTTATAGATATTATTGCTTGTTTTTCCACATAAAAATTTATAACTGAATATCATATAATTAAATAAACAAACAAGCAAACAATATATGGTTTTCATTCTTGTTTTATAATTATAATTCCAATAACTAAATTTAAAAATCCCGCAAAATACGGCCATCATATGTTACAGGAAGTTATAAAAACGATCGACATTTTTACGAGGTTTTAACAAGAATCTCATAAACATAATTTAAACTAACTAATAAAAAAATAAAATTTAATAAATTAAAAACTGCCTATAAGCAGAACAATCATTAACCTACAAGTTTTAATCTCAGCAAGTTGTTCATTATTTTTTGTACTATAACAATCAGTTAACTATTTATATTTAGAACTTAGTAAAACTACAATAATTAACTTACATTAATAATAGTACAACAGATATAAGGCAACGGCAAAATTATTTCCATCTTTATTATAAAGTACACTTTATAACTGCCTTTAATCTACCATACTATGAATACTTTTAGTGTAAGAGAATACATCACATTGTTTTGTAATTCACACAGTGACATACAAACTGGCAAAGTGCTTTAAAAAATTAACTTTAAATTGTCAAAAACTTCTACGGAGATTGGGTTTAATTTATAAATTTCTATTATCTTTTTCTATTTCGATAGTAACAGGATTTAGATGTGTAATTCCACGACCAAATCGATCTGTACTCCAAAGATAAACTTCTAATATATGTTCAGTACAATGTGCTATAAAACGCACAAACGGTCGAACATCTCCTCGATTAGCTTGATTTAAATATTGATAATATTTTTCCCTGTGGTGTTTAAGTATCATAACAGGAGGATATCCTGCTCGGAGTAAAATTAAATTCATAATTAATCTACTTGTGCGTCCATTTCCATCCGAAAATGGATGTATATCAACTAATTTATAATGAGCTAATGCTGCATACCTACAAAGACAAAATGTAAAATCTAAAATTACAGCTTTTTATGGAAAACCATACCTGACAGGATGCATACTTTGAGCTTCTTCCGAATTTAACCATTCAACATAACTTTCCATTAAACCTGAAAGATCTTCCGGAGATGGAGGAACATGACTACCCACAAAAACCTAAAGGAAAATAATATCAAAGGCAGTTCTTTTACTTACTTCAATTAATATACCTGTTTGTCTCTAAATACTCCACTATTAAGAGGATCAACGTGTCCAAGAATACGTCGATGAATGCCCAATATTTCATTAACTCCAATAACTGGGAATCTAGTTAAAATTTTAAGATATTTCATAGCTAATTCTAAACCTAAAATTTCATTATGCTCCACTATACTTTTTCCTTGGACTGCTTTTCCTGTTTCTAATACATAAATTAATTGTTCGATTGTCATAGTGTTTCCTTCAATTCCCACCTGTAATTGATAAATTTGGGTAATGCAACAGCAGAGAAATCAATTCTTCAAATCTATTTTATTGTCAAGAGTTATTCCCTGGATAGCTCGATTACTGGATCATTCTGTTTGAATATCAGGCATGTAGGCCTTGTAGCAGAAAATAATATGCATAAAAGGTAGTAAACAAACAAACTTCATTCGTTATACTGAATTCTCACAATTAAATGTTTACGAATCATCCTTAAGAATTAAAGATTCTAAAACTATTACTTACCGTGTGATAAATATGTAAATAATAAGCCTGCCTTTTAACTGTATCATAAATTGGATTCATTTCTTGCTTCTTTTTTAAAAGATCACGTTTTTCGTCAATACTTTGAAAAATTTGTAAATCTAATTTATCTACAATATGTGCTGTTCGCTTACGATTCATTAAAGCAGCTTTGTGATCGGGAGAATGCCTTAAAGCCTAGAAAAAAAAATCATAATTTTAATTAATGACCAAATACGTATTTTTCATTTTCATATAACTACAATAATCAACTTACCTTAAAATATAGTTCGTCAGCTGCGACTATATCATTATGCATATGCTCAATAAATTCTCCGTAACGATTCAAAACATCAGGATTTTCAGGAGCTATAGCAGCAGCGTGTTCAAATAATTTCATAGCTTTATCAATTTTTCCCGATAGTTTAAACGCCAAAGCAGCTTGTAAAGAATTGTGTACTTCTGACTCTGTTGCAAGATAATTATCATTTCGAAGAACGATCATAGGACTACCAGTCGTTGCTATTGGTGATTTAAGAGCCTCATGGAACGAATTTAAAATTTCAGATTCATTCGGTTGCCACTCATCGCTATAGTCTAAATCAGTTCTATCTTGTGTAGCTATCATATCTTCGAAGACAGGAACATAAAGCTTAACATCTGTACTTTTCTTATAACTAGTAAACTTAATATAAAAATGTTGCACTAGAGCCAGAAGAACACATATCACAGCTATTAATATTGAAATAATTATAGTAATAATTTTCATCTCATCAAAGTAAAAGAAATATAAATTAACTTTAAATAGTGCATTATCGCGTCTTTTCTGCGATACGAAGTACACGTAAGTATTTCACAATTTGAGGTTTGAGGTTATTATTTTATCAAATACACCATCTTGCTATTTGACACAAGTTATACAGTATTGTTGCAGATATGCAGATATCTAACCAATAGTTTGGTTAAAGCCTCGTCCACATGGAGACACATCCTGCCAGCAACGCAATACACACTAGTAGACCGTTCCTCCTTATCAGTGATCAAATTCCCATGTTCTTGAATTTGTGACGGTTGAATCACGTGGATTACTTCGTAGCATCTTATTGGTTACTCAACATTAGAAGGGAATAATTTCAAAAGGACATTTGTGTATTTAATAAAATTTTTGCAATAACCAACTGTAATAAATGATAAAAACTTAAAATTAAACAATAAACAGCACACTTATGAACTTCTACTGATTTATTCTAAGTATTGTGACATATTCCACGGCATGTAAAAAAGTTTAAACGGCAAATTTTAACATTCATGACGCGCCGACATGAGGTGTCCCTTCTGGTTGTTGGCAACATGTGTCTTCGTTTTGATAACAATTTGCAATGTTCGCTGGAAATACATGGAACACTACAAATGTGTTCCATTCAAAAGCAATTAATTGAAAAAAAAAATTGCAAACAACTTGTATTTGTGGACCGGTTTTCCACTTTATTTCAACCATTTATAAGTAAGTTTAGCAATTTGTGCCCATGATCTCATGATATCTCACAGTGTGAAGCAAGCCGAGAAGATCCGTTTTCCGTACTTTATAGGTCAGAGAGGCGGAATTACCGGGTGAAGTTCACCTTCATCCTTCATGACACCGAAATGTCTAATTTATAGCCTTCTGTCCTAGACAGAGCTTACGAACTATGGATGAATATCACAATACTTTTCGCTCTTTTCAATTCTTTAGATTTAATATTAGACCTTGTTGGCCTGCTGATTAAGCAAGTGCGATCACGCAGAAATCAAACACTTGGCTTTTAACTCGACTCGAATGTTTTTGCATGAAAATATGTTGAAACTTGACTTTTCAAAAATTTTCTCTATAAAACCTACTCGTATAAAATATGTCGCTTTTTAAGATCCTCATTGTATTCCCAATTCCAATCAAATTTGTCCTACGAGAGCACTTTTTTGATTCTTTTTGTTTTATTTTCCGTATAAAAACGTAAAGCTTAAAACTAAAGAATTTTAAAGTAAAAACCGGCCTCGCATAACAAATTCTGTTGCAGTTATTTATACATTATCACATCAAGAATTGTATCAAAGTAATTTTTGAGCCTGTAAAGTTACATTAGCCACTTGTTGAAACAGTCCGGAGGCGCCTTAAGCCGGATTAGTATCTGGTTAGTGTCTTAAAATGTTGGAATTGAGTTTCATAATTGTTCTTGTTATGTAATAAAATATTTTTAAAACTTATGATTCCAGCAACTTAGAGCAAATTGTGAAAACACAAAACAGATAAAGTTGGCGGCAATTTCTTGTGTCGTGCGAACAAGGCGCAACATATGTTGCCAGCAACCCGCTATTCGAGTCTGAACGAGGCTTGGAGGCAGTGGTTACGCCTGTTGACGTCACAAGTCGAGGTTATTCCAACCGTCAACATAAATTTCAAAATTATTATCGTTCAAAAGAATATATTCATTAACAAGACAATTTTTTATGAAAGTCTTTAATTTCTTATAAGGTATTTAACAAAACTGTTTACCACGATGTTAAAGGGAATTGAGATAATTTAAGGTAATATCGGCTTATTTTTTCCAAATAAAATGCATAATTCTAAATATAAACTCTGCTGCAACGAGTTTAGAATACATATTTTAATTTTCAGCTGCTACTTCAGGTAATCTTTAATATTATGTTTAATTTTGTATAAAACACAGAAGATGCTAGTTTTTAATAATTTTTCCCCTATTTCTGTCCTATTATAGTGCAAGGTGCAGGATAAACTCATTATTTACCCTCATATGAATGTAGAAAATGTTTGCAGAAATGAATAATAATTCTTCCTGAATTATAAACGAATTTGTTCAAGAATGATCTATCACAAATTACAAAGGTGGGAGATTTTACGTTGAAAAAGATGAGAAGAATTTTCACACCTGGCAACACTGGTGCACTGACAATTAACCGACGTAATTTTAAATTTTTGGCAAAGAACTGGTTATCTAAGAGAAATATAAATATGTTTTGAACTAATAATCGCTGGGTAGTGATTACTCATCTCCAGATAACAGCTTAACGTAACAGCTAACCCTTTTAACCAAAATAATTTATTATACTTCTTATCACTTTAATATAGTATTAAACTTTGTTGTTCTGATCAATTGGTGGAGGAAACCACAAAAATTCAAATAAATTGTTGGGAGGTCGTTGAACTTACGCTTCCAATTGTACTGAAACGAATTTAGCGTCTATTTGAAAATTGCAACTAAAATCGTGAAAAGACCTTGGCCTATTATTGTTTCGTCATTATGTCATAGTAGGATGATGCACCGAGTGCATAAATTCGACATAAATGCATAGAAAAACGGAATGCACCTCGAGCCTACGTGTAGAAGTAAATATTGATATCCCAGTTATATGAGCAACAGTACAAAAATACTGCGGGAGATTTAGTCAATACTGTTCGCGTTTTTAAAAATTCACTGGTGGCAGTCCTGCATTGTCCATAGAGCTTACTGCGCGCGCAGTTGTACGCTTCGAGATGGCGTGTTTTTGCTGTGTGAAATCACTATAATTTAGGTAAAAAACTCATGATAAAAGAGTATTCGGCAGTGCAAATGTGGATAATATATTGTGGAAAGTGTTCACTTAGTTGATAATCCAAGAATAAGTGCGATGGAGCTGAAATTGCACTCTCCCGCGGGGGCAGAACCTGTCTTATACACTTGGCCGTTAACCTCAGGACGTGGAAATGTAAGATAATTACTGATTACTGACTGATTCATAGATTTAGACATTATCTAACGTTTACCCAAAGAACTTGGATTAACGCAAAATACTCCATCGTTGTTGCAACCCCCGTGTCATTCAAATTTTGACTCCAACACTTCATGTTATTTATGTTTCTTCGTTTGAGGGGGCAACGGTATCATGTTTTAATTCTTCAGTTTCGCATGCACGGAAATATAATCTTTAATGTTGATAAGTCATTGCCGATATGTACTTGACGCAAATTGTAATCGCGTAAGCGGATAGCTCTAGAAAACTGAATAACGTGCATTTGTTTTGTATACAACTCGATAGCTCTTGTTTTATAGGTGGCTTAAATTTGCATTCCGAATTTAATACTACTCATAATAGCCTGTTTACACATCTAATTTTAAAACTAAGGCTAATTTGTGTAGTCACGTGTTTTAAGAATTCCTGCCTGTGCTTTTAGAAATGAGTCCTGCTAAAATGGAACTTAGCCTAACAAACAGGCAGGTGGACAGTTCCCCCTCGAATTTAATTCTTAATGTTGATAGACCTTGTTTTAAGTAATTTTTCCCAACAAATGTGCTATCTTCTCGTCAATATATTACGTCAGATAGCAAGAAGTTCAAACCCCATCGTTTACTATTTAATGAACCGTAATAATATAATAGTTCATAATTACTTACTACTGTTAGACTTTTCAAAGTAATTGCTAGGGAGGGTTTTTAAGGAAAGGAGAACATTATGTGATTATTAAAATATAATATTTATGGTTGCATCTACTAAAAATTCACTTTCCATCACTGAAGACTTATTATTATTGTTGTTACGTTCAATTTTAACATTAGTTTATTAATAATTGATTAAAATGTACAATTCAAAGAGACACTTCACAAACTTAACAAGTTAACTGCGAATACCTCTATAAATCCAATATTGACATGACCTTACTTAACCACGACAGTTTGAGTAGAAAAGAACAACACAAGTATTTCATAAGATAACTTTATCTACGTAAATAGATCTTCATTTGTGTAGTTTATGTATAATATGTTTGTCTTGTAAATTTTATTAAATCATATGCGTTTGATTTAGTAGTTTAGCTGTGTATTTTTTTAAAAAGCAGTATGACTTTATGTTGATGGAGTTAAACTACAAAACGGAATAAAAAAAACTTCTGCCTTCATTGCCAGTCATCATTTCCTGGTTGAGTGTCATCTAAAACTTAAGATTTTTCTGATTAATCATTTTATACTACGAATCGTGACGTATGCTTTTCAGATTTTCCATTTTACTAGTAGTACTACTATGAGTAAGTGTAATTATTTTTATAACATCCATGTAATAGATTTGTATATGAGCCAGCCCATATATTTCGTCTTCTCTTTTAATAAACCATGAAGATTCTTACTCATCTGTGAATTACCCCAAATTAGAAACGTCACGAATTATATTATCTTTTTACCACTAACGGAAAATATGACCGTTTCCTATGTATTTTTTTTATAACTAATTCCTGGTTTTCACGTTCGAATAATTTGCCATTTACTGTTAAAGAATTAGTCATTGGATTCGCCTATAATTTCATTAAATACTAGATTCATTAAATAGAATCCGACCTTGAATCAAGGTTGTAAACTGGGGATTCTGGAAAAATTTCTATGCAAAAATTACTGGAATGTGGAACGATCGAATTCAGTTTTTAGCATTAATTGCAGACAAATTCCTTGTCTATCTCTACACGTAATGATTGTGTGGTTTTATATTTCAGAATATTTTGATACGATTGTTAATGTAATTAAACTAGCGTGGGAGTTCGTATTTTAAACATCTATGCATTATTGCTGCACAATCTGCGTGTTATTCGCCTAACTTAACATGTTAAGATTAATAGTTTATATATACTCTATAATACTTAATTATATTCTTGGAAAAATAGAAAATCTCAAGAAAATTCTAAAATTCAGACCTTTATAGTGTTTGTTGCGTTTCGTTGAGGCCAAGGTTAAATAACGAAGGTGGACCCGTTTGAATTTATATGTTAACATCATTTGTACCTTTATAAAATTGTTACATCTTATTAAAAGATGTTAGAGGAAAATAATACTTAATTTCCTACAAGTTTTGAAAGAAATTGTGCAAATAATCAGTTGATATAGTAGCCCACGTTAGAGAAATTGTTTGTGCCATTTCAAGACAGAAAGAATGCTTCAAATGGAATGAATTTGTTTCACACCAGCAAATATGAGGCTACTCAGACCATAAAATAAAATAAAACTAATCCCAATTTTAAAATAACGAATTTTTTAAATAATTGCTAAACTATCTGGCCAGGTCTAGTCAAACAAATGAACGCTGGCTCATGACCTTGATTGATCACTTTCACAATGTGCTATAGAGGAACTTTAATTTTTAAAAATATATAGTTTTAAAAACCGTATATGTAATATCTGTATTACACATTCAACAATTTTGATTGATATTTTGCTATGCCTTTTTAGGCTAAAACTGCAATTTTAGTTTTCTACTAAATACAAACATTTTTCAATATACCATAGCCAGTATAAGAAATACAGAAACGCATTTAAATTTAGAAAACAGAGTTTACATAAAAATACTGGCTTATAAGTGTTTACTGACTGATTTATTAATACCCATTATCGTCACAGTAATACATTTGATAACAATTTTTAAGTTTAGTTTATGGTACTTTGTTCTGTTGATAATTCAACATGCATTATGTGAACAATCGGTGAGCAATTAATACATTTATTACAATGAAATGTATTAGTAATACAGGTTTGAATATAATGATTAATACCTATTGTTGGAAACAGTTAAAAAATTAAGTTTTAAATTACTTTCTCCTTTTTTTTTAAATTGAGAACTTTTGTATGGCAGGTGTGTTTTGAGTCACACATTTGACAGGTGTTTTATTGGGAATATACATACTCACAATAATATACCATACATAATTGGAAATATAAAGAAAGCATTATGTGACCCTTTGATTGGGTAGTTGTTGATATTGAAGATATTTACATCTTAGTTAAATTTACATAAGATTTATTTTAGTATCATGATGCCACAACTATATCTTATGAAGTACAGATATTAACACCAAATTGTAAATGTTCTTTGGAAACAACGTAAAGTTAAAAGTAGTGTTATTGATCCCAAAATTAAGTCTCCCTAAGTTTCAATAGAAACCTTTTATTGACATTACAATAATTCAGAACTTCAAGATTCCTCCCAATTAGTCTAATAGTATGTTGCCATTAAATATTATTGAAACAGACGTAGCAGTGAAGCAGTAGTGCCTAGTCAAATATTCCTGAACAGATGCAATTTTATAGTTTCTTTCCTTGAAGCGTTTCTGAGATTCACTAACAATGAATTAATTAGGGTAATAAGTTAAAAATAGATTGAAAATCTACAGTCAGTTAACTTATCAGATTTTAAAAGAATTTTAAATGCAAATAAGTATAGAATATTCCATTTATTTTTGGTATATTTACATTCTAGGACAAACATGATGGAGCCCTAGAGATTGTGGAGACCATACGGTAAGTATATATGTATTTAATGTTTTACTGTATCGAAATTTTCATCAAGGCTTCAACTAATTTGTTATGTTGAGTATAGTAAAAATCTTGGAAATTAATTTAAATCAAACTGTGATTGTTAACCTAGTCTTTATGAAGTTTCTTAGGCTTTCTTGTTACATATTTAATAAAGCAAAAAATAATTAATGTTCATGGTTAAACATAATAAAATAATAACTTATGGATAATATTCGTAATAAAACAAACTGAAGATGTGGATTTCAAAAACAATCGATTTTGGAATAAGCTGCTGAAGTATCTTTTAACAAAAGTCATAAATAAAATGAAGATGACAAAATGAATGTTTTATTTTAATTTTGATATTTCAACATGAAACCTACTTTTAATTATAGATGGGTGTGCGAAGATTTACCAGAACTTAAACTGCCATTAGAGAATAATATACTCTGTGATTTTGACACCAGAAGCTATGAAAGTATGAAATCGCTATGTGATAGGTTCAACCGGGCGATTGATAGTGTTGTTGCGTTGGTAAGTGATCACTTTAGCATCAGAATGCACTGGATTTTTATTATCCTTTTAAGTTCACAGCAACTTTTGCACTTCTATACTATTGCATTATTGCTTCTGCTTTTATATGCACTACTCTTTTTGATCCTTACAATTCTTTTCGAAAAAGCTTAATGCTGTGTTGTTTTAAAACACACACGAATAAATATTCTTACTGCAGTTTCTATTATCGAGTTATAGTATTTAAAATTAAACTTCTCAATTACCTGAAAAAGTTCAGCATATCTATTAAAACTGTTGTTTAAAACATTTGTTTCTCTGCTACTGCTTTGCTTGGTTTCTCTGTTTTTATTCATTACAATACTTCCTATCAATGTAAATATTTTAAAGCATATCACCAGCTTTGTGAATAGCAATGCACTTATAGAATTTGTATTAGTTGTTAAATAATTAACTTACAATATAGGAGAAGGGAACATCGTTGCCGGCTCAGCGGTTGAATAAATATCCTTCGCGAGGATTGTTACGGCACATCCTACAGCAAGTTTACAATCAAGCTGTTACTGATCCAGATAAATTAAATCAGTATGAGCCTTTTTCACCTGAGGTAAATTGCATTATTTATATATAGTACTGGTTATTATAGATCTTAATTTCGTCGAAAAGGTGTATGGGGAAACGTCGTACGATCTTGTCTGCCAAATGATAGACCAAATTGAAATAACTTCGGATGATATCTTTATTGATCTGGGGTCGGGTGTTGGGCAAGTAGTTCTGCAGGTGGCCGCCGCAACACCCTGTAAAATTTGCTTCGGAGTTGAAAGAGCAGACGTTCCCAGTCGCTATGCGGAAGTAATATTTTTTTTTTAATAATTGTTACAATTTTATTGATTTTATTCTGTATAGGCCATGAATAGAAATTTTCGTGCTTGGATGCAGTGGTATGGTAAGAAATTTGGTGAATACAAGTTGATTAAAGGGGATTTCTTATTGGAAGAACATCGGGAAAAAATAACTTCCGCAACTATTGTCTTCGTTAATAATTTTGCATTTGGACCAGCTGTTGATCATCAATTGAAAGAACGTTTTGCTGATTTGAAAGATGGGGCTCGTATTGTGTCTTCTAAGAGTTTTTGTCCGTTAAACTTTAGAATTACTGATCGAAATCTAAGTGATATTGGAACCATCATCCACGTATCTGAAATGTCACCCATGCGAGGTTCTGTATCTTGGACAGGGAAACCAGTGTCGTATTATCTACATATTATTGATCGTACTAAGCTAGAACGTTACTTTCAAAGACTTAAACATCCTAAAAATAAAGTAAGTATCTTAAAAGATATTCTGTTTAGACAAGGAACTAAACGGTATTAATAATTTAGGGCGGAAATGGTGACGATGAAGGCAATAGTAGTGGTACTACACGTGGTTCACGAGATAAGGCTCGTCGAGATTTATCTAAACAACTTAATGATTCTTCAACAGACACTGATTTTGATGATCATGATAGTAATTATGGTCCCACTACTCGTCGTGCTTGGTCTGACTGGTGTTCCAACAAGGGTAAAAGTAGTCAGTCAGAGGAAGAAGCAAATCCAAAGGTAAATAAATGGCTTTATTGTAACAAACAATAAAGTTTAAAACTTGACAGGTTGCATTAATATACAAACATAGTGTCCATAGGCACCGACTTTATTTCTACGTGCTTATTACGTAATGAATAACCGTTAGAAAAAAATGAGCTTGTGTTATTCTTTTGTCTAGTTCTAGACAGTGATGTCATGTCAAGACGCGTCTTGCTAATAGCAGAAACTAGGGTTTTATAATTTTTTTAATGTAGTTAAATATAACTGCACAATTCTACAACTTAAATCCTTTACTAAGTTTAATTTGTTACTCCTCCCAGTAACTATTAATAAAAGTGATGGAAGATGCATTTGATTTAACAAGATGTAACCATTTTATTTAAAAAATTGGTGCAATAATAATATGTATTTTTGGCAATCATTTAAATGCGAACAAACTTTAATTAGTAATTACTTTACAGGCGAGACGTCAGCCTAAGAAGTTACGCCGTAAAATATCTCGTGGTGGTACTGCAAAGGCCGCTCAAAATCAAAAGCAAGTTAATGCACCAGCTAAATCTAGACGGGGTAGAGTCAAGAAAGGTAAACCAAAGAAAGCGATCAAGATTAATGGTTTGGACTTGTTACATAGTCAGACCCTTTTGAGTACTTCTCCACAAGGTAAGACAAAACTAACTCCTTTTATATTGGCAATTAATATCCTGCGAATTCGTAGCACTCGGAAAGAAATTACCACCAGCTCCTGGATGTGTTGATCAACAACTTACCGCTCTAAGTTCAGAAACGGTCCATAACGAATTGGATATTCCACAAGCACCACAAAGCACTCCATATGCACTTCAAATATTGATGGATATGTTCAGGGACCAATACATGACCATGATCAATCAAATGAAGAAACCTGGCTACAAAAGCACCGTCGACTGCCATATCAAACAGGAAAAGGTTTGTTAATAATTTTTTATTTAAATTTCCCAAATTATTTAAAAAATGTTTTTCCCCTTTTTTACAGGAAAGAAATCAACGTCTTCAAAATCGAGCAGCTCAGCTTGAGAAACAAATTAAAGTATTAATAGACGACAGCGTGGCTTTACTAAAGGCTCGCATGAGTGAATTGGGTATTAATGCAACATCGCCGGTCGATTTATTAGCGAAAGCTAAAGAAATTGTGTGTCGTCATAAGGAATTACAAGCAAAAGCTAGTAAACTTCAGATCCAGGTTGCAAACCTAGAACAAGAACAAAATACTTATGTGATGCAGCGACAACAAGAAATTGCCGAAAAATATGTGAAACAGGATTCCCATCATGAATTATCGCCTAGCGAATATATTTTACGAGAAATTTCATCGACTCTTGCACACCGTAAGAAGTTGCATAACCAAGTGTCTCGATTAGAAGGGGAATTGTTAAATTTAGAAAAATCTAATGAAGAAAGAAAACAAGCACAGGCAGCATTAAATGCGAGACAGCAACAACCTGCGACTAAAGTTTCACGCAAATCTCGTGAATATAGAGCTCGATCTCAAGATTGGCCTGATGTTCCTGATATTGGTAAAATCGAAGAGCAGAACCCCGAAATTCTTGCACAAAAAATTTTAGAAACCGGGCGTAAAATCGAAGCGAGTAAATTGTCCGCTAGTTCTAATAAAGTAACACAACCGGTGTCTAATAACGGAATGAAACCGACCAGCCAGAATGCGCCAAGGGGTGTTGTACGAAACAACATGCCAGCACCGTTGCCTGCTCCAAAGAGAGCCAAATCAACTAATTATGTAACTAATCAAAGACCACAAGAAGCTCCTAGGATTGCCAACTTTGAAGATCGCCTTAAAAGCATAATAACATCGGTGTTGAATGAGGATCAACAGAATCGTACCAAATCTCAAAACGCCCAGCTTTATAGTCCAACCAGCAATAATAGTAATAATAGCAACACTAATAGCAATCAGTACACGGCTGGTAATCATGGATCAACAGTAACACCATATAACAATAACGCTATACAGTACAATCAGCATGCCCAGTTTGCACCTGCACCTAAGCATGAAGATAAATCAAAGTACAAATTTTCTCGTTGTGAAACTTCTGTACGTCCAGTCGAAGATACTCGAACATTACCTCAACAAGAAGGCCTTGCAAGTATGGTAGAATGTTATCGTGAACCTGAAGTACCTCGTGGATCACCGCAAGTATCACGTCAATTATCTGCAGAACAACCTGATTACACTCAAGTTTCACCGGCAAAATTAGCGCTGCGTCGACATTTGTCCCAAGAAAAATTAGCAGCCCAGCATACAACATTTAACCACAACGATGGTTTGGTTGCTACTCGAACAATAGGAGATCTTGTATCGGGGGAAATAGAACGCACTTTGGAAATTTCCAACCAATCCATAATAAATGCCGCAGTGGACATGAGTGATATTCAAGGTACAACTACTTTAACACCGAGATCGATGGTAAATGCGAATATCCCGCCACGTCCAGAAAGAGTTAATGCTAAACCGAGCACCGAAGTACCTCCGTCTTCTAAAGAATCTGAACCTCTCATTCGTCAAGTTTACAGTCCCATATCGCGACCATCATCAACCGAGGGCCTAGAAGGATTAGCGTATATGCATCCCCATACCAAAATTGCAAATCCTCCCCTCAATGCGTATGTTTCTGCGCCCACGGTTTCACCTCGGCAACCACAATTTTCTCCCCGTACAACCGTTCTTTATCCGGTACAACCTCGTACAGGATCAGTGGGTTCAGGATATTCTCAAGGGGATTACACTCCATTGCCTCGGGCTGATATTAAGCCTTACCACGAATCGTATTTTAGCGACATAAAACCGCCCATGATCGATTCTGAACCCCCAAGAAATAAATTCGTACCTGAAGGATTAGCTGCCAGTTTACAAGCAGCTCGTGTTCTTAACGGACAGCACATCAAAGAAGAAGTGGACGAGCGTTTGAATAATATGTACGATCGCCGTAATTACATGCCACCCAACATGCTGCCTAACATACCGACATACCAAGATCAACCTAGCGGTATTAAAACCGAACAAATGAACAGCGATTGCCAGTACAAACGTGAGTCTTCTATGGTGGGCCCTATAAGAAACTCTTTCAAGCGATCTGCATATCTGCCAGATGGACAGCGAACCTCTTTTTTAAACGAAGTCTCCCCTGAGCCGCACTCTAACACTTCTACGCCTCTCGTTGATGAAGTACACGAACCATCACGTTCCCGCAAATCAAACGAAGAAGGTAAGTGTATTTTGTATTTTTGATTTTAAAATCGTCATGTGTCATTTAATAGAAGTTTGAATTCTACTGCTTGTGGTGAAGGTTTTTGTAAAAATTTGATCTAACTTTTGTAATAGTTTTTCCAATTCAAACTTACTATATAGTGACATGCTAATTATATCAGATAAAAGGGCATGAATTATATATAAATTTGCCTTACTAACACTACCTTTCGTTTTTTAGTTGCCATCAAGAGCTTACAAAGTCTTAGAAATTATTTTGCGTTTATACTGGCTGAAAGATCGTTCATTCGAAAACGATATTCTTTTGGATTATAACTGAAAATGTAAAAAAATTATTCAGTGTTTTCGATTTTTTTTTATTAAATATTGTTTTATATACACAACATAATTGCATGTGCTGTTTTGTTTAATGTACAATTAAATTCACAATGCAAATTGAAGTGAACATACACCCCCAGCGAATAAGAACATTTTAAAATATTCAAAGGGAATATCATGTATCGTAAGTAATTTATATGAGCAATTTTATATTATCAATTTTGAAGAGCTATTTTTTATTTTCTTTGGAAGTAAATAAAACCAATTAATTTGCTTCCCATGTTGTTGCTGCTTTCCATTATTATAAGAAAGAAGTGACGCAAGAAATATATCTATTTAGGTGTGGTTGATAATTATTCATGCAATTTTGTTACAAATTGTTTTAAGATACAAAATTATAATGCTAAATTGAGAAATTGCTGGGATAGTATGTTACAATTTCGTTAGTTTTCGCACAAATTTTACTATTTTACACTATCCTGTGAACAAAAAAGGATGTTGTGTGTATAGTTCTGTTTTATGTATTTTAATATAAAGTAGTTTACGTAACTTCACAATTTTATGAATTTCCTTTACAATCACAATTATGCATTTTGTTATGTAAAAAGCATGCTTCTAACTTCCTCGAAGTTAGGCTTGTTTTGATTTTTACTTTATTTCTTTTTAAGTTATGCTAGGTTTTATAAAGATTAAATCAATTTAAATGATCATAAAAATGATGTATTAATCACGAATTTGAGCCTGTTTAATAAAGGATGCGTTAGACAAGTCTCAGCTTTTAGCTTTGCATTCCATTTATATAGCTTCCGCAATTTGTTTTATGATTTTATAGCGTTATTAGCAAGTTTCGTAAAGTTAGTTTTTTCTCTTATAGTGATGATATTGATTCTAAATACATAGAAGCAAAATTTAAAGATGCCATTATTATGATTTGGTACAAAATACTATGGCTCAAGTCTGTGTGTTAAACAAATTTAACCCACACAAAACCTTACCCACTTGAGGCGCATTTGGACAGTCGCAGATGTTTAAACATTGTAAAGAATTGTTTGATGATGAATGTGTAATTTCAAATTAATTTTCTGGTAGTAAGGATTAGCAAATTGTAGCAGTTTAGATCACGCGAATTAGGCTTTTAAGGATTGTTTTGAACAATTAAGTGGGAAGGTTTTTAAAGTTTGCTTAACAACTTTGGTGATGGAGCATGTATTAGTGTAACATTAATTGTATTGTATTCTTTTTATTAATACATATTTAAAAACTATCAATGTAAATGTATATGGGTGTCGATTATCATAAAGTTGTACTTTGTAATTAGTTTCTACATCTATTCATCCATTCATTACATCTCGAACAGTTCATGCTTAATTAAGTACAAAGGTACCAAAGTATTTAAAAAAAAATAGCAGCTAAATTTGGCTTCGCTATCGAATTAGTTTGTTTATTTCCACTATCAAAAGAAATTGTGCTGATTACCTAAAAAGAATCATCGTTTAGCAAAATTAATAACAAAATTTAAATGGAGACCAGTTTTACCAGCGAAATTTCAAGTAACCTAAACGAATTCCTGAAAGAAAAGAACATTGCAAGTATTATAAAAAAAATTGTATCAAGATAACAAAGCATGAAGTTGTAAATACGTATATTAAGCAGTTTTCAGGTAAGTATTCATCATAATCGCTCTTCCTTTATATTGCCTAGAGTGCATGTACATTATGATCTATGCATTTTTGTGTTCGCATGCTGTTTTAAACTTTTATTTCACGAGCTTGCTTATAAACTAATTGGAACATGCATTGGATTACTAATACATATCAAGATTTTTATTTTTTATTTTTTTAAACGGGCTAGAAAAGCTTTCTTGGAGGTTTGTTTGAATAGTCGAAATTTTAAAATTATTCGGAATTTATTAATTTCCACTTCTTAGTTTGTTTAGTTGATTTATAAAAATATGTATGGTATATTATTTTATATAATCTGCCAGAATAAATGCAAGAGAAATTTTGGTATTGAGAAGAATTTACTTTTTCCAGGACTGAAGAAATGGTATATGTATTGTTATTTAAATTAATATATAAGAAACTGGTAATCAGCTCATTACAGTTTCTGAAATACATATACCTTACGTTTGCTTTTGTTTTAGAAAGTAAATATAAATTGATAATACAAATGGCATAAAAACTTTCTCAGAAGTACTTCTAGAATAACTATATAAAACAACCTATTACAGTATATGTCTTCTTGAATTTAGAAAGTAAATATAAACCGATCATAAATAATGATTTAAATTTTCTGAGAAGTGCGTTCGGTAATAAGTCTACATTTTTAATGAAAAAATTTACCAGGGAGTTCTAAAACAAACCTCTTTAAAGGAAAGCGAACTGTGTTGATAACAAAAACAGTTTTAAAATTAAATTGAAAATAACATTCACGTAACTAACTACTTGTTACATATTCACTTACTTATTTACATTTACTGTATAATTTTCATAGAATTTCTTAAGATATTGACCAATTTTCAGGTTTAATAATTCTTATCATCTTCCATGTAAATAACAATTTGTCTTACATTCTATTATTCACTGTCTGTTCTGTAGTCCTTTTCAAAATTATATTACATTACTACGTAACAAGGTTACTTGATAAATGGTAATTAGAATTTTTATTTACTGTAGTTTACATTGACTTAGGAGGCAGCACAGTTCAGGCATGCACACTCTCACGTGCACAAAATCACGCATGCACTTTACCTCTACCATAGTAGTTTTAGATGGCTGAGTAAATTTATGGTAAGTAGCTTATTGCTATTTTATTTTAATTTTTGCTCAGCTATATTTTATTTTTCGGTGGTGGTGGTACTTTAAACCCCATAAAAAAAGTCTCAACTTGCATTGTCATAATTTTCTTCATTGATAGTGAAGTCATTACGAAAAGTAACTGTAGTTAATAAATTAATAAG
Source organism: Melanotus villosus (assembly GCA_963082815.1). Taxonomy (NCBI): domain Eukaryota; kingdom Metazoa; phylum Arthropoda; class Insecta; order Coleoptera; family Elateridae; genus Melanotus; species Melanotus villosus. The sequence continues at coordinate 35,300,618 of OY720427.1, read as the reverse complement.
TATCATGTACAAATTTAAGGATACTAAGCATTTTATTCGATTCTATTTTTTATAAAAAATCTATATGTTGTATTTGTCGAAGTGAAGGAATTAACTTTTATTTTTATCAGATGCAGAAGTTGAAGAAGAGGCTGAAGAATCAAAATGGCAAGATCGTATTAGCTCAGGGTTTGACCGACTTGTGGCCTTTGCATCAACGGAACTTGACAAACGAAGACGCTCAACTGAAGGAGACAGTTGTAATACATCTCCGGATTCGGGCATAGGTCACGGTGATCCACCTCCTGCTACTATAAGTGCGGTTCCTCCGGTTAAACTCACTCTCAAGTTAAATCCGAATCCCAAACCTTCTTTGTTAAAGTCGTCCGGAAAGGCGTTAAATCTCGAAAGCCCTCCACTGGCAGACCCGAATGATGAATCTGGACCACCGCGTACACCATCGCCCTCCTCTCCTAATTTAACTGTCGGTTTTAACTCTAGTCTTCCTAATCCGCCAGAGAAGAGCCCTGCCCGCTTAAATCCGGCTTTACTTAAGTATCAAAGGCACACCGAAGACAAAAGGCACAAACCGGATCAACATTTCAAAAAGAAATTTTATTATCGCGAACAGTGGAGGGATGATGTTTGGCAGAAACGAAATGATGATCATGTTGGATCTATGAAAGACAAATTTAAACCCAAGGGGAAGGATTGGGATTGGAACAAAGATCATACTGTTGATTATGTACATGCTGAGCATGGAAACGATGATTGGAATCGAACGCAGCAGGAACAGTATGGGGGGTGGAAAAACTGACAAATGTACCTTTTCTGTGCACGTTTCCTAAATGGCAGTTATAATACTTGATTCCCAATTACTATAACGATTTCACACAGCAAACTGGTAAGGAGATTTGGTATAAGTGTTCAAATATAATTTTATTTTGCAATTTATTGGCAATTAATTTTTCTTTTTAAGAATCTCAAACATTTATGATCGACTGACGTAGTTCAATTTAAGCTTTTAAAAGAATTAGATCATAAATGTTGCCGTAGACTGTAACTTTGTGTTCAAGAACCATTGTCAGTAACAAGATTCTCGACAGTGGTCGGTTATTTATTTTAAATTATATGCTTAAATTATCAGTAATAAATTTCTAATCCATTAAATTCATAATGAACTAAAACACTGCCTCAGAAACTCTCATCATAATTAAATTTTTCTAAATTGCGCCGTTTTAATTTTAGTTCAAATTTTAATTTATTATTGTACATTACATACACATCATGTAAACATTGAAAGTGTTCGCAATCATAATTTATTTTATTTGTATTATATCCTTATTGTATATTTTGACCACACTGTATATATTTTAATTTAATTATGACTAATAGATTAGTTTTAAGGTTTTAAATAAGTACATTTGCTTGTATATAGATTAGTACTTTAAAGTACATGTAATATAATTATACTGGATAGTAAAATTTCTGCATAGATAGTTAAGTATGTTGTTCTAGATTATGGTATTCGATTGGCATGCTTGACAACAGTATAGTTAGATTACGGACATTCGAAACCTGTAATGATTTTTTGTACAATTTCTTACGTACGGTTCAAACACTGCCATTTTTATCATTAAAGGTTTCACGGTGATATTTCAGAACCTTGATATAAACAAGAAACTGCCAAATTTTCTGGCTTTTTTGTTCTCTCTGCAGGATGAATTTGTAATGGTAATAGTATTTTTTAGCAAGCACGGTTAGTAGTAAATTTTTGGTATGATGAGGCTATGTTCAGTGTTCAAGCTTCTTAGTAATAAATTTATCATTTGCATCAACTGCAGAAAGTAGCTTCAGTTAGAAAAGATCTACTACAGTATTATACGAGCAACAATCAAAATATTTGGACAATTTTACTGCCAGAAAAGAAGTCGATAATATATAAACCCCATGTTAAATGAAATTGCAACACCACCTCAGGTTTTTTGACAACTTAAGTTCTTTTTTAATTAAAGTAGATTCGTTTCTAATCGAAGCTGCTGTTAAACGTGAGAAGTAAGCACGGTAATATTTTGTAATTACCTTTTTTGTTGCTGTTGTTGGTTTAATTACAAAATAATATTCAACTGGCAATAATTCCAATAGATAAACAAATAACACCAAATTACAGATTATTCACACATAAAATGATTATTTTTAATAATTTGGTGGAAATAATTTTCATTGGTGTAAGATTTTATTCGGGATGTTAATTTTGGCGTTTGAGGTTGCATTAATTTTATGTGGTATCAATTCATTCTTTGTCTTCTGTCTGTTTTAATAGATGTTTAATTTTATTTTTCTGTATGTTGTTAGCTGGCTTTTCCTTTTGTTACTTGATTTGAAAACTGCCAAATATCGACTTGTTTTAATTGGAAGGTTCTGAAATGCTCCTATTAATTTCAGTGTGTTAAAGTACAGTTTATAAAATGCATTTTTGTAATTTTTAGCTAATCAATTCAAAGCATTAATTTGACCTGTACTTAGGTGTTAACGGTGTTTTATGCATAGTGGTAATTGACCTGTATGCGATAATTTGAACGCATATATAAATAATGTGTACCAAATTTCAACATAGTTCTTATTTTTTACATTGTTACGCTCTTAGTTTAGTTCATGGTGATATTTTTGTGCTTACTAGTTGATTTTATATTTGAAATTAATTAGTTTTAATTTTCTTTTTATCAAGTTTTTAGTCTTGATGCAATTTAAATGATGTTTTATGTTCATTAAAGTAATTGCTTTAATTTTTTTTAAATCTTTGTATTGGCCTATGGTGGTGCCACTTGTTAACAATTTGTTTTATTTTAGTGCGAATTTTTAATGATGTGCCGAACATCTCCAGTGATTACTTTAATGTTGACAGGTTATATTTTTTGAATTTTATTTTAATTATTGAATTTTTGCTTATATTTTTGCCTGTTATATTTTCATTACTCTAATATTTCATGTTACATTCTACTTTTGAAAAATTAAACCAAAGCCATAGAACTTGGGTTAATGGAGAGTCAATCATTTGACTGATTTCTACAAATTGTTTTTCAGATAATACCAGTCTGTACAATCTACTTCTTTTAGTCCGTCAAATACATGAATATTTTGTTACAAACTTAGTCATCTCAGGACTATTATGAATGTGAATAAGAGTAGCTTTAGAATGTATGTTTAATGTAAATGATAAGCTGGTATTTAAACATGGTAACACCTAACTGCCAATTATTTAATAAACACTTAATGTACTTTTTTGTTTATTTACAGTTCCCTTATAACCTGTTTTTTCAGTATGAATGTTTGCATTAATAATGATATTAAAAATCGTTTACAATAATTATCAATTATTTTACTGTTCAAAGGTTTAAAATTACCAACCTAATTATTACTACAAAGTACAGCGGATAGTCTACTGAATATACTAAACAGTAATGACAAACTTTCAATTTGTGTTCAATATTATTTATTTATTAAATACAGTAGAGAAAGATCAGCGCCGAAACCACTGGGTATGTTATTATAAATTTTTCTACATTTATTCAAGAAGATCTGCTGATGGGACTGATATAAATTTTATTCGAAAAAACATTCTAGATACTTAAAAAAAAAATAACAAATAGCAGCCTTCTAAGTACAGCTTTTGTTGCCAAATATAAAGCACACGGTTGAATTTTAAACTATATCAGACCAGTCTTCTTTAATACATAAATCAGAAACTAGCAACAGACAAAAAGGAAGGAAGGAGGGGGGCCTTTGCCTGTCAACGACTTGATGATTATGACGTTCAGTTTTACCCACCTGAACTTTATATTGGGTACTTTTTACAGCATGGGGATTAGGGGATTTTAACCCCATCGCTAACTCTCCTTGGGACCGGCTGGGATATAACCCCAGACAGAGTTAAAAGAGAAGTACTAAGGAATATCAGAGTTAAATAGAAATAAGTATACAAAAAGTCATAAGTGGATTGAGATATACTAATATGTATTAAATATTAAATTATTAGACTGAGTTCCTTTAATACACCTGGTTTTGCTTCAGTTTAAATTTAAATAAAGAAGGGTTTGTGGCGACATCTATTGTTTATTTAACGAAATGCTCAACATAGAGCACTGTAATCTATATTTTACCAATTTGTTAGTTTGGAAATAAATTGTTAGATAGCACTATTGGAGGATATATTAAAATAAAAAAAATGTAAATTATTGACGTACTGTTGTGCTAACAATAATGTTTTTTATTACAGCTTCAGCGCACAACAACGTTAATGACTGAATAAACCTTAATATTTCCAATATTCAAGTCCTCGTTTATTTCCAAATCTCCATTGTTTTTCGGAACTGTATTATCTTAGTTTATTTTAATTACTACACTTAGTTTTGGTTTTAAAACACTATATTTTCTCAGACTTTTCATCAAATTTAAGGGAAGAACACAAAAAGGAATTTTTCTTAAATTTTTGTCAAGACTCACTCACAATTGTAATTTATTTATCTTACATCTAAAGTCACCTAATTAAAAAGAAACGCATTTTATGTGACTACAAGCCTACGTGATAACGTGATACTAAGTATGATTCTTCCAAGATAGCCATTAAATGGATCATAACTTTGTTTTTGAAAAGAGATATTTTGAAAATAGTATTTTCATTTTTGAATGCAATATTAGCCCATAGGTATTAATTGTTCCGAGTTAAAATTGTTGTTACGTAAATACGTGTCTAACCAAAAGGCCCGTGTTTTCTGGTTTAATATAAAGTAGCTAAATTAATTACGATAACAGAATATCAACTTTAATTACATATTAGATTTTAAATTTGGCCTTAACGTTGTGCTTTAAACTAAAATAATAATTTCAACATAAATTGCCGCTTTGCATAAGAAATTAAGGATAATCAAACAAAACACTCCTACTGAATCGTAAATATTCGTAATTAGGTCATAAGGGAAAATTACCACCATATTTCTTATAATGTCAGAATTTTCTAAAGAAACAATGGTCATGAATAAATTATCGTATAAAGAATATATTTTTATTAGCCACGAACATTACCTCAAAGTATAAAAAAATTCGACAACTAACTTCGTCAGCAATCTACGTTAAAATAAAGGAAATATAAAATTGGGCAATAAAGTACAGACAATTTAGTAGACCAAAACGAAGACCGATTAAAATTCATATACAGTGCGATTTTAAATGAATGTGGAAAATTGTCCTCAATCATTTAAAATCACACTGTACTAAAACATACGTAGTCTAAACTTAATTATGTATACATATGTGATCCTGATCTAAAAAAAAGTAGTTTTGACATTAAATATTGATTATCACTAACCACTAACAGTAATTTAAAACCATTCATTTTTGTTTTTCATTATATCAGAACAAAAAAACATGTCCTACATTACTGTTTATATTTAATCTGTTGAAAATGTACGAGAAGGATAACAAAACTTTAATATTTTTAGCTTGGTTGGCAGTTTTAAAAATTCGATTTCAGTGCCTAAAAAAGCTTGGTAGTTATTATTATTTTACATTACGTTTCCATCTTAAGATTAATTAAATATTAACCGCTTTTACGAAAATTTATCGCGTAATCAAAAACGTAATAATCGTATGAATAATTCATACGACCGCTTTTTTTTAGTCTCCATTAAATTAATTAATAACATGGCTAAAATAGAAATGAAGCTTCCGATGTGCTCTTCACATTAGCGTTCATTTAATTACGAATATGACGACAAGTTAATGATTTTTTATCAAATCTATAAAATGGAAGTTCCATTAATAGAATTCTTAGATTATTGATAAGATAAAGGATAAGGGTACACATGAAATATATGGCAATAGGTGAAATAAAGAAACGGTGTTAACATAAAGCATTTTGAAGGTAAAGTGGGAAAAATAACGCCAAAACACAAGGTTATTTACGGAAATAAAAATAGTAAATGTAAAAATAGCTACGTAGTAAAATCCTGAATAATTGCATGTAAAAATATTCTTCCGGTATGAATAACGAATGATCACGCAAAAGTAAAACTAAAAAAAAAACTACCTGTTTTCACATATGAATGTGCTGATATAAGCTAAATGTGAATGCCCTTGCTTTCTGTTTGTTGTGTTGTGCATGTGCAACAGCATCCGATTTTGACAAAATTTTTAGATTTATTAATATAATTCTCATAGAAGATAGTAGAAGAGAATTAAATAAGCTTTGTAGAGTAAAATAAGGCCTTTTCTATTTGCTTTGTATACATTTTATATAATTATTATGGTCCCAAAAAAGAGCAAATAAATAAATAAATAAATAAAATAAGTAATAATGCGACAGAATAATTAATAAAATTCTGCGTATGTTCAGAGAATGACCTGCGATATTTCTTTGCAGCATTAAAAATAAAGGGTTCGTTTTATATATTGCTGATAAGAACGATAAAAATGTACGCAAGGGACTGTTGTCGCACTACTATAGTAACGATAATATGTAACGATTTCCATTTGTTGTAAATGAATACAAATCCCTTGGCGTGTATATATTTACTTCGGTTCCTAGTTACCCCTATTTCTATGCCTTTATGCAGATATTATCGAATAATAATTTCAAGCATGCGCTGGCTCGTTTACATTTGAAATTAGTTTAAAAAGGGAATACGTTAGTCTTATCTCGATTCTGCATACGGAAACAAATACCGCAGAACATTTAATGATTTTTTAATTCTTTTTTGTTTACACTTAGCTTACGTTCCTGCCGGACATAAATTAAACCCCCCGTGTTTCCACCCTTATTTTGAAATTCGTAGCGGTCGCGGAAGGAAGTCCGTATCTCAAAGTTTTAAGGAAGCGTTTTAATAAGCGATTTATAAATATTTAAAAAAATGAATAGAACCCCGGAAATTCAGTCACCTGTTGGCGACAGGACGTTGGTTATGGCTAATTATACAAAATTATCCGAAAATATAAGACGCTTAACTCCTCAAGGAATACAGTGTAGTGTTTTTTGTGGCGGCACTAACTGCAAGTATGAAAATCCTGAAAATTGGACCGCTGATAGTTTGGCCCTTCAAGGAATTTATTCTCACTGGTAAAAACTAATTGCTACACTTGATTAAACCAGTTTGCATTACGATTTTATTCTATTAACTATTTACAAAATTGGAAAAAAAAATAGTTAACAGATTTTCATGCTTATTAGAAAAACAATTTGCGTATATATTGCATCATTTGTTATAATGTTATAAATATCTATAAACGTTTAGAAAAGTAAGTCAGTTTATTATTTTTTTTAATGAATCGATAAAATCATTTTACTAGGTAATCGTTTCTATTTATGGCGTTGTAATGTTTTTTGATGTTTAATGGGGACGGTTTAATATTAATTAGGTGTAAATATCAGCCTAACTAAATAATTACAATCTTCGTGCCGAAAAAAGTAATGGGTGATAATAAAGGGTGCCCTCTTTAGTGGGCTATCTATCTAATGGTTAAAATTGTGGAAATTTCTGCTAAACTGTTCACGTCACGTATAGAGAAAAATTATCATGTTAACAACAAAATACAATCTTTATTATGAATTTTATGAAATATAATGAAGGTCTACGATTTTTTGAATAGTTTAGAATTTGGCTAAAACTAATTTTTGGAACTGTAAATGGGTGCTGTTTTCAGTTAATGTCGAAATACGGCCCTTATTAATTCTATGAAATATAATAAAGGTCCATGATTACTTGAATAATTCAAAGCTTGGCTAAAACAAATGTTTGAAACTTTTCGGAACTGTAAATGCGTTGTTTTCAGCTAATGTCGAAATATGACCCTTAGTAATTCTATTAAATATAATAAAGGTCCACGATTATTAATAAATAATTCAGAATTTGGCTGAAACACATTTTTGGAACCTTTATGAACTGTAAATGAGTTGTTTTCGGTGCTGTTTTCAGTGTTAATATCGAAATATAATAAAGGCCCATGATTTCTTGCATAGTTATAGCTAAATCTAATTTTCGGAACCGTAAATGTCTTGTTTTCGGTGCCTTCATTGTAGCTCTGTATAACCAAATTTAAATATTGTTCTGAAGTACAATAAATTTTCGAATTTAATGGTGTCTCTTCCTAAAAGTATTAACTTTCAGGATAACGGATGATATATTAGCGATGGCACGTCCTAGTACCGCGGTCATCATAAAGAAAAACATTATACAGCAGTTTCAAAGGTATGACAGCCTTTAATGATATTTCGTATAGTGACAATATTTTTTCTTATTTCAGTTTAGGAATAAAATCTATAATTAATCTACAGAGTCCTAAAGAACATGCTAGTTGTGGGGAGCCCTTAGAAGATTCGGGATTTTCTTATGATCCTAGTATATTTATGGAAAACAACAGTAAGTGGGGTTGCTTATGATTCTTTTTTTTCCCGGCGCGCACACACATATGCTTGCATTAATGTGCATGGGTTTAAGAAATCTAAATAATCAATATACTATGAGTGGGTAGTTTGGAAACATCTACAGTTATAATATATGAAGTTCAATGTCGGTCCTGCAAAAATCAATACGTCGGTAATAATTGTTGGTCATTACAAAACAAATTTGTCAATAATCGACAGGTTGTGGATGTAGTCTATTATTATTAAACGTAAGTCTGTTATCAACCTTTCAAAGTATACTAAGTAGTCCGTACACTAAATTTAGAACAATGGAAAATCGCTATAGTCAGATTAATAATATATTTTCTATCTATTGTGTATTATTTTCCGACACCTGGAAAAAACTGCTGCTTACCCACAACCACTTAAATTAAATGAATGTATAAATTTTAAATAAAACGAAAGCAAATAGAATACATTAATTTACAAAAGGTACTTGTTAAAAATAATAACTACCTATTCAAGTTGAATGAAACCTGATTGAGCGATTTAATGATATCTTTTGTTTTTGCTATTTTTATACATGTAAGGCGATCGAAGAACATTTTTTGGGAATCAAAACCTTTTGTTTGGATTTGGTAAAAACTCTTTTTGTATTATTTACAGCATATTGAAACTGAGCATATTTTTAATGGCAATGGTAACAGTCAGAATGCAGAAATTTGCTTGATTGTTTAATGTCATGTGTTTTTTGGGAATACTTTTTGTTGTTTTTTTCAAAATTTCTATTGCCCTAATCCATCTAAATATTTGTAAATTATTTTAATATTACTGGCTAAAATGACGTAACAATGTATTAAAAAATAAAATCGAACAAAATACATTTGCTCTATCAACAAAGATTGATTGTAACAAGTAAAAGGGCAAACTAATTTTGTTGAGAATTGGAATTAGAACGTTATTATTGTAATCGCGTCAGTAAATAGAAATAATTTATCTATCAGCAAAATGTTACGCTAGTGAATATTACATGTAATAAGTAATAACCTTCATTATTATTTTAGTTATATACGCTAAACCGCAAATATTTATATTGAATCAATTTGAAACTTATGAACAAACTTATTTAAGATGTAAAATAAGAGGAGTAACTTGCTAACTTTGTTGAAGGTTTTCATATTTTGCCTATTTTGTCTTCTAATACAATATGCAAATTAGTTCGTTCTTTCTAATTATCAACCATATGAAAATAAATAATGACCAAAATTATTAATATAATATCAACCATCCCTATTCGAGACGCCACTGATACAGCACGTCAAACGGATTGCATATTGCCAACATAACAGTAAATTAGTATGGCTCCAAATTCAGATTGGCCTCAGTCATCCAAATCACACTGTATATAATCAAAACACACATATTTCACAGATCTTAAAAAAATTGTTATTACAACGGCTCGTCCCAAATTAGTTTTTAAAGTGTTTCAAAACTTGATTTTTTTGATATTGTAACAAGTAAACTATTCCGATAAGTGCAGGTCGGACATTCTTACCTACTACCCCTCCTACTACGAAACTGCATCTGAAAAATGAATTCAGAGAAGTATTTTCACAAGTTCTAGTTAATGAAGATATCCAGCGATTTTTAAATAAATAATTAAGCTAATTATCGGTAATTTTATGATCCTACCTACTTTTAAACAATGATGTTAATGCAATATTTGATTTCCAGTCGATTAGTTGTGTTTGTAGGTTCCACATTACATGATAAACAATGACAGTATTAATTTTGCTGCTTTTTTAATGTAAATTCACTAATTTAGTCCATAATTTAATTCTTTCAAAGCGGAAAATCACATTTCAATAGCTTATAATACAAGCACGAAAATATTACTCCTACTTCTTATTGGAAGAATTAAGAATACCACGAAAGTTAATAAAGCTAGTAAAAATGACATGACAGATACGGAAAATAGAGTACAAGTAGAAGGAAATTTATCAAGAAGTTTTGAAGTAAAAACAGGACTGAGACAAGGAGATCCTCTTTCAGCAGTTTTATTTAACATAGCGTTAGAAAAAATCATTAGGGAATGTAGAATAAATAGGACAGGACTTAGATATCACAAGCGCCATCAGTGTTTGGCATTCGCGGATGATATCACTATTTTAACAAGAAGTAAAAAAGAACTACAAGATGTCATGGTTAGACTTGAAAGAGCAGCACAAACAAAGAAGACGAAGTATATGGTATGGAGTAATGACGAATACGAAAGAGGAAAAAGTCTAAAGATAAAGTCAATTGAACAAAAAGAATACAAATTTGTGGAAGTGGAAAGCTTCAACTATTTAGGAACAGTGTTTACAAGAAAAACAGTAATAACGGAAGAAATAGAAGCAAGATTAATAGCGGGAAATAAGTGTGTCTATTCATTAGCTGAAATTCTTAAGAGTAAATCAGTATCGCAAGCAGTTAAAGTACGTATCTATAAAACAGTAATAAGACCAGTGGTGACATACGGAAGTGAAGTGTGAACTTTAACGAAAACAGTGGAGAAAAGTTTAGGCGTGTGGGAAAGAAAAGTGCTACGAAAAATTTACGGCGGCAAGAAAGTGGACGACGGATGGGAAAGAAGGTCAAACCAAGAAATAAGGGAGCTGTACAAGGAACCAGACATAATTGGTACGGCGAAAGCGCAAAGAGTAAGATGGATGGGTCACTTGATGAGGATGACGGAAGGACGCCTGCCAAAGAAAATAGTAGTGAGTAAGCTGGGTGAAAAGAGAAGGAAGGGCAGACCAAAAGCAAGATGGAGAAACGAGGTAGAAGAGGACCTGAACCGCATGGGTACTACAAGATGGAGAGAAAAGGTGCACAACAGAAAAGTAGTCAACCAAGCCATGGGCCTGCAAGGCCTGTAGAGTGGTAAAAGATTATTAAAATTGTTCAGCGGCATTCATAGACATAAACCAAGCTTGAAGGCCTCCTGCTCCTCACGCAAAGATACTTTTTCGTGAAATACGAAGACTCCACCTCTGTTCTTCTGCCCATAGAATCTGGTGTGCCGCAAGGAAGCGTAATTGGTTCGACTTTATATCTAATTTTCACCCCAGACTTAGCAACAATCAGAAACACTAGCAAACTTCGCGGACAACACGGCAATATTGGCTTCCCATTCTAATGCAGACATAGCTTCCAGAAACTTACAAAATCACCTAAACCTTTTGGAAAGATGGATGATACTACGGCGCACTGAACCAAATACACAAAAATCAACTCAGATCACCTTCCTTTACTACTAAAAAATTTCATCAGCTGAAAATAAACGTGACAACGTAACTAATCCTGCGCATTATGCCATTCTTCAATACTATTCACTATTTTCCTTCATTGTCTTTGCCTATTCTCTTTGCTTCATTCCATGATATAGGTACCAAACTGTTTCAACGCTCTTTGAATGGTCCTTTTCCACATATTTCTTGGTCTTACTACTTTTCTTTTACCAGTGGTATTGAAACTATTTGTTTTTTTGAGTGTGTGTCCAATCCACCTCCATCTGCGTTTCTTTATTGTAATGTTTATTTTTTCCTTCTTTATGATTCTCTCATTTGAAATTTTGTTTGGCCAGAAAATGTGCACTTATTAATGAATGTTTGCATCCTCATAAGGTGATTTTTGGAATCTTTCCGTGTTTCAGATCCATATACTTTTCACATTTGTCCTAAATAGTCCTAACTTCGTGCCCCTATTAATATTTGCCGAATACCAGATTCGATTTTTAAAGGCGTTGTCCATGTCTTGCTCACTACCTCCTTATGAAGTCACTATACTGAATCCTTCCACTTCCTTAATATCCCACCCATCTATTTCTATTTTGTCTCCACTGTTTGCTTCTTTTGCCAGTAACTTAGTTTTCTTGGCATTTATTTGTAGTCCCACCTTTCTTGCAATTGATGTTATGAGGCATATATCGTCAGAAAATTTAAGATCTTCCATCGTGTGAAATACTTAGGTAATACCAGTTATTTTATCTTCTGTGTTTCTCATTATCCAGTCTATGACTATAATAAATAGGGTTGGCGATGATATGCATCGTTGTCTGACGCCTTTTTCTATTTTCACTGGATGTGAAAGTTGACGTTCATGTTCCACTTGCTCTGTTGAGTTCTTGTAAAGTGATCTTATAACTCTTATAAACTTTTCAAATTGCACCAATATTTTCCACTTTACATTTCTGTTTATAGAATCTGTTGTGGCTGGGAGCGGGTGTCTTTAGTCTTTATTGAAAGATGGTTACTTTGAAACTGAATATATTTTAAAACATAACATTGAAAACAGGTACAATGTGATTTTTTAAAAACTCAATTGCTGCAGGCCGTATTCTGACTTAATACAGACCGTTCTAAGGTTATTAAGACAGAATACGGCCTGTTGCAATTGCGTTTTTAAAAAATCACATTGTTGTACATACATACGAGTATTACATTAGAATAGGCAACCAAGTTGACAGATTGTGTTTTGAGGGTTACATAATATAACAGAATCGAACGCTTTTGCGAAGTCTATAAAATTTACAAATGCTTCCTCCATTTCAGCGATTTGTTCTAGAATAATTCTTACGGTGCATATATGTGATCGGTGCAAGATACATTAGGTCTAAAATCTGCTTGGTTTTCGCGTAGTTTTCCATTTCATTCCAACATTGCCCTTGTCATTATTTTGCTGGCCGCGCAAAGTATAGTTATTGGTCTCTAGCGGTGATGGGCATTTTATAGTCGAATTAATGATTAAGACTAACGACTAATCTTGCGTTTGTTAGTCAAGACTAATGACTAATTTGTTAGTCATTAATCTTGAATTTTCCGATTAATGACTAATTAGTCATTAACTAGATTACTAGACTAAGGATTAAATTATTCGTTAGTCATGACTAATAAATTAACTGATTAATAGCACAGGGCGAGGAAAAAGTAACGCAATATCACCATAACTCTTTTATTGTCGACTTTTAGAAAAAATATTTTTAATAGAAGTTATTAGATGGTAAGTACTCCATATATCTGTGGCCCTGAATTTGTCTTGCGTCATCACGTGTAAGTACAGGGGCATGCAACTTTACTTTTTTTAATGGCAACTTATGATTTTTTTTACATTTCTGGAATCGTCAGATTTTTCTGCTTGTGGCAGCATAAAAATTTTAGTAGGGTGCATTATCTCTCTCTCTCTCTAAGCAGCGTTGTTCATCCACGTACGGATATACGCCTCCCCTGCTTGCTTCCAATCGTCTTTATTAGATGCTAACGTCATCCACCTTTTTCCCACGGATTTCTCTAAGTCATTGGTCCATCTCGTAATCGGTCGCCCCACACTTCGTCGTTCGCCCCACGGTTTCCATTCGGTAGTTATTTTGGTCCATCTGTTTATTTCCAATCGGGCGACATGGCCTGCCCATCTCCACTTATTCTTTGCCATTGTGATCACTATATCTTCCATTCCAGTTTTTTGTCTTATCCATTCTATAGTTTTTTTGTCCCGTAGGGTGTAGCCTAGAATTGCCCTTTCCATATGTCGCTGTGTGACTTGAAATTTTCGGAGAGTTTTTGCTGTAAATGCCCATATTTCCGTACCGTAACTAGAACTGGGATCACGCATTGTTCCAGTACTTTGACTTTCATTTTATTGTTGATGTGTTTGTTTTTACTTTGTAGAACATAGCTGAGCTTACCGAATGCCGTCCATGCGAGTCTGATTCTCCTTTGGATATCTGCTGTTTGCATCTCTCTTCCAATTTTTATGGTTTGTCCTAGATATATGTAATGGTCTATCACTTCTATTATTTTTCCATCAATAGTTATATTATTTTGTGTTTCCTCACGTGATCTTCTCATGATTTTAGTTTTATTCTGATTCAGTGTTAGGCCTACTTCTTCTGACTTTTGTTTCAATTCTATCAGCATTTCTTCCAGTTCTTCAGCAGTATTTGCAGTTAATATCACATCATCTGCGTATCTCAAGTTACTCAGATATTTTCCTTCTATGCATATTCCTTTCTTTTTCCAATTTAGTTTTTTGAAAATGTCCTCCATAGCCAGTATGAACAGCTGCGGGGAAATTGTGTCCCCTTGTCTAACGCCTTTTTCTATATGTATCGGGCTTGTTACATTATGTATTTTTATGGTACATGTTGCTTGTTTGTAAATGTTTTTTACGAGTTCTGTGTATCTCGTGTCCACTCTGCATTTGTCGAGAGATTCTAATATTGCCCATAGTTCTATCGAATCAAATGCCTTGTTATAATCTATAAACGCCAAATGTAAATCCATGTTGTATTCGTATGTTTTTTGTATTATAAACTGCTGGACAAAATTATCGCATCACAAAAAAAAAGTTCTGAAAACAAAATTTTTCATAGATATTATAAGTGTTAGGGCTGCACAATAGTAATAAGGACTATTATAAAGGATTAATGGAAATTTATTGCGTATTTGAAGAAAAACAGGAAATCTTTACAACTATCGTAAAATCCGAACAATAATAAACAACAAACTTGAAACAAAAAACACAAAGAAAACTGTACAAACATGATTTTAATAGCGTGTCACGCCTCCTCTTGCTCTCACTATTTCATTGAGCCTTCTAGGCATTGACCGAATCACACGGGTAACATATTCCTGAGGAATGCTTTCCCATTCTTCTTGGAGAGCCATTTCCAGATCTCTGAAAGTTGTGGGACGATGCACACGAGCTTGGAGACGTCTTTTTAGCATGTCCCATACATGTTTGATAGCATTAATATCAGGGCTTCTAGCTGGCATAGCCAAAACATTCATGGCAACTTCTGCAAGGTACTCTTCGACGACGCCAGCAACGTGAGGCCTGGCATTATCTTGTAAAAGGAGAAACTCTTCACCAACAAAGAGCGTGAAGGGTACCACGTATTGTTCTAAAGTGTCCTCCACATACCTTTCAGCATTTAATGTTCCCCTGGCAATGATATGCAGCTCGGTTCGTGCCATTAATGATATGCCTCCCCACACCATTATGGAGCCTCCTCCAAAGGCGACCCGTGGCACCATGTTGCATTCAAAATAACGTTCTCCTCTGCGTCACCATACTCTTTGGCGCCCATCTGGCGAATGTAGAGCGACACGGGACTCATCTGTAGAAAGAACATGCCCCCATTCTTCCATTGTCCAGTGGGCATGTTCTCTGGCAAATATTAATCTGGCAGCTTTGTGAGCCCTGGTGAGAAGAGGTCATGTGGCAGGTCGTCTGGCAGCCATGTTACCTTCCGTTAGCCTTCTTCTGATAGTTCGTGACGATACTGCTGCATTCCGTGCCCTTTGTAGCTCATCCCTAAGATGATTTCTGGTTTGAAAACGATCTCTAGACACAGCCAAGCGGATGAAACGGTCGCCCTTTTCTTGGGTACATCTTGGACGTCCTTGCCCTCTTCTTCTTTTGTTATTTCCAGTCTCTCTGAATCGTTTCAATACTCGGGAGACAGTATATTGGTTCACACCGAGGCGATCTGCAATGTTTCGCTGGCTTAACCCTAACTCAGCATACACGATGGCTCTGCTTGCACTAACTTCCGAAACATAACGTTGTTCGTTCATGTTGATTGTTTTC
Organism: Melanotus villosus; assembly: GCA_963082815.1. NCBI lineage: Eukaryota > Metazoa > Arthropoda > Insecta > Coleoptera > Elateridae > Melanotus > Melanotus villosus. The sequence continues at coordinate 35,284,612 of OY720427.1, read as the reverse complement.
TCCAATTTTGCAAAAAAAAAACGGAATACCAGCGTTAAATTTCGTTTCTGCACGATATAAAGTCAGACTGATACATGGGGGCAATTTGTCATTATTTAGATTTTTCCCTGCACTCGGTGCAATTGTTTCGGTTTGGTGTTGTTTGGTTGCTAGGAGGGGCCAACTACACTTTGCAATAACAAATCGAAATAAATGCATCTGTTCTGAAAAGATTAGAGACCTTTAAGAACTTTTTTTTTGTGATGCGATAATTTTGTCCAGCAGTTTATTTCTTATGGATTGTATGTGGTCCATCGTGCTGAAGCCCTTTCTAAAGCCTGCTTGGTCAGGTGTTTGGTAAAATTCTAGTTTGTTACATAGTCTGTTTGCTATTACTCTAGTTAATAATTTATAAGTTTGACATAGAAGGCTTATTGGCCTGTAGTCTTCTAAGTTAGCCTTATCGCCTTTTTTGTGTATTAGTATTACTGAGGCATTATTCCAGTCCTCCGGTATTTTACTTTCTTGTATGCATTTATTCAGTTGTGTTTTTAGGGTTTTCAGTAATTGATGTCCACCATACTTTAGAAGTTCAGGAATTACTCCGTCGTCTCCCGGCGCTCTGTTGTTCTTCGTCTGTTTTATTGCATTCTTAATTTCGTCAATTTCTATTTCTGGGATTTCCTCGGACCCAACATTTATTATTTCTCTGTTTGTCCGTCCTTGGTCATCGCGTTTTCTGATATTGGAACAGTACAATTTTTGATAGAATCTTTCCATTATACCTATCATCTCATCTCTATCATATGTTATATTTCCGTTTTCATCTTTTAGTTGGTTTATTATTCCGACATTCTGAAGTAGTTTCCTTCTTAGTACTTTAAGGCTTTTATTTTCTTCTATTGTTTTTTATTATAAAGTCTATCTCGTTTTTTGTGGTTTTGTTTGGGCTAATCCATGTCCATTTTCTGTGTTCTTTTTTCTTAAAAAAGGTATTCATTACGTATAGTTTTTTACTCTCTGTAAATTGAATTAGCCTGTGTCCTCGTTCATTTCTGCGGCTAATACCAAAGTTGCCTATTGATTCTTCGCCGTCTTCTCTTTTCCCTACCTTAGCGTCGAAGTCCCCGACTATAATATAGTGGTGTACTTTGTTTTCTTCTATTGCCTTTATTACGTCTTCGTAAAAGTTGTCAATCTCTTCGTCATCATATTTAGAGGTGGGCGCATATACTTGTATGATCTTGATAGAGTATCTTCTTGATATTTTCAGTATTATGTAGGCTACTCTTGGGGATATACTTTTCATTTCTTTCACGTTCTCTTCTGTTTTTCTGTGTATTATGAATCCCACTCCTGCGATATTGGTGTTATTTTCTGTTATACTTTGTGAGTGAAAGAAGGTGTTTCCGGACTGTAGTTTTACGCAGGCCTCTTCTTTTCTGCGTATTTCGCATAGACCTATAATATTCCATTTTTTTTCTTTAATTTCTTCTTCTATTTCCAATAGTCTATCGTTCGACATGAGTGTATTGGCGTTCTATGTGGCGATTGTTAATTTCTTTATGCTTCTTTGGTCTTTATTCTTGAATTTCCTTGGGTTGGCGTTTTCTCTGTCGGTTTTCTTGATCGTCGAAGTTTTGCTCTCCCCAGAATCCTTAGAGCAGACCGCTTTTACGGTGTGGGATTTTGAGACACTACTATCTCTACCCACCTGGGGTACATAAGTTTTAAATTTCGACATCTTCATTGTTTGCATGTTGGGGGTGTCAGGACATTAGCTCGCCACGCTGTCCTACTGCGGGTTGGCGAGCGGTTAGGAGAGGGAGTGGGATAATTTGGGAATGGGTGGGATCTAGGTGTGGGACATAATTTCTCACGGTTACAGGAGTTGTGAGATATCATGAGCTCGCGTGGGCAGGATCGCTAGGTTCCTGAAATAGGTCTATTCCTTACTGGGATTGTAAGGAAGTACCTACACGCTACCCGCATTATAGTGGTCTCAAAATGTAAAGATCAGGTAGCCATTAACTGTCTGCGCGGCGGGAAAATTCCAGTGGCGTAACATACGATTTTTAACTTAACAAACACAACGCACGCCAATGACAAACAACGAAGTGTCTCCCCTTCCGTAACAATTTGGACGCGCCCGAACGCTTCCTGGTCTACGGCGCATGATGGCTACCTGATCTTTACATTTTGAGACATGTCTACCACTACTACACTACTTACCATTTTCTTAGCAAAATTCAGAGTAAAATAAAACCAAAATAACTAAGTATTTACACAAATATCAACAAGACGACAAGTTATATTTAAGTAGTCAAGAAATATCATTTGTTTGAGTTTTCTCCCAATGAGGCGGCTGTGATAATTATTCGTCAATTTAGTCATTCACAATTAGTCATGATTGAAACTTTATTCGACTAATTTAACTTCTGATTCAGCGACTAACATTAAAATATGATTGATGATTATCGACTAAATTAGTCATGAATAATTTAGTCCTAGCTATTTTAGTCGTCAATTTTAGTCATCATTGAAAATTTATTCGACTAATGCCCAACACTGGTCTCTAGTTTCCACATAAGGCTAGGTTCCCTTTTTTGGCTTTTTGGGCAGTGTGATTATTATACCTTGTCTCCAATCTTCTGGCCATATTTTATTTACGAGAATATAGAATACCTACTGTTGAGTTCAGACGTCCTTTCAAAAATTCTGTGGTTAGTCCATTTATATATGGCATTTCTCATTTCTTCCTTTGTAAATGCATCTTCGTTAATATTTAGTTTTTCATGTTCTACTGAAAGAAATACTGTTTGTTCTTGTTACATTGTTGTTGCTGTGAAATAGTCCACCCAACCTTTTCTTATTTCTTCTTGTGTATTATATAACTGTCCCTGTTGACCAATTAGCTTTCCCGTATTTACATATCTCTGCCTTTTCATTGTTTTTGTGATTTCGTGCAGGGTTCTCATATCATGTTTCTTGCCTGCTTCTTCAGCTTTTGCTGCAAAAATCTTTTATCCTTTTTCACACTTTTCTTCACATCCTTTTTTCTGATTATATTTATCTCTAACTCTGTTTTTCTAATCTTGATTTTTTGTATTCATTTATCTGATTTTCGGTTTCCTCCTTTCCTCTATTTTTACTATTGTTATCCATGGCTGGTCTATTTTGCGAATCCAATTGTAGTTCTTGCTGTTTCTCTAATTATGTAATTTTTCCATATGGTTTCTATTTCTTGGGTTTCCAGGTGTCCTAGTTCCCCTAGCCCTGAATCCACTCCACTTTGTTATAATCATAGGCTCTTGACTCTCTTCGTCTTTTAACTTGGTTGTGTCTTGTGTCAAATTTTTGTCTTATCATCTTTTGTTAATAGTTTGCTTTAATGTTGATTGTAAGCTTTTCTCTTATAAGCTGGTGATCCGCTGCAGTTTTATAAATTAATGTCCGGAAACCAGCCTTGACATGAAAGCAATAATGACAGGAAATGGAAGAAGATTAAAAATCGGTTAAGCGATTAATCGGTACCTAATCGTTGACAGCCCTAGTATTTACTAATATATTATTAACTGACTTTGTATTGAGTTTTGTGCCCGATTTAGAAAATGGTTTGCTTGATGCGACATCCAATTCTGATTATAAGCCGGCTTTAAGTTTTTGTCAAATAAGTAACATTAATGTTTGCAGTATACTACTACAATTTTGCTTGGAAAGACTACGGAGATGCTACCTTATCAGAATTATTAAACATGATTAAAGTGTTGGCATTTGCTATAACGGAGGGCCGTGTTGCAATACACTGTCATGCAGGTGCGTTTTGTAAAACCAACAACTTATAAAAAGAAATACTAAATGTTTGTTTTAGGTTTGGGTCGCACAGGAGTCCTTATAGCTTGCTATCTGGTTTATTCACTAAGGGTGAATGCTAATGATGCAATCAAATATGTTCGTTTAAGAAGACCTGGTTCTGTTCAAACCAGAGGCCAAATTATTTGTGTCCGCCATTTCGCACAATATATTCTTCCTCAAAATATAACTTACTACCTTAAGTATAATTTTAATGTTGTGCTTAGTTGACTGATTTAACACGTGTAATTTTAGAGATAGCAAAGACAAATATATGACTGAGTTCACGCTTCAAAGATTTTTGAAAAGACAAAAAATAGTTTTACATGGCTACGATGAACGAAATTTTAAATTCTTGCCAAAGGTAAAAAATATTAATGTGCAGGATTGGGTCATCTTTGAAACATTTGTAACTCCAGGTGACTCATTTATAGGTATCCCACTGATTATTGATGAATAATACTGCAACTTTTTATTTCTTTTTGTGTATTTTTTGCATATGATAGTTGTAACAGTAGTATCTCCATTTTTCAAAATCGTTACTTAACGCCACATACACTTTAAGTTTAGTACGGACCACGTTACGCCTAAGTTTTTAGTAAAGTATGGCAGTTATTTAATTAAAATATGTATTAGTGGGATATCTGTAGATGGATCTCATTGTATAACTTGTTATCGTTTATTTAGATAATTCATATTATATGTGAAAGAATTTTACAATTATGTGGATGTAATACGGATGAATTTGTATCAAACAGTCTGTCAATGTCTAACAAGTTCTTGTGCACAAAACTGCATGGGGATATACATCGGAATGAAAGTATATATAGTATTGCAAGTATTGAAAGTAAATAGGTTAATTTTATACCTACTCGACATTTGTTTTTTACTGTTTGTGTTATTTTAGACATATCTTCTAGTCCCGAATCAATAAAAATTCCATCATGTAACAGCTCCTACGCTTGTAGTTCACTGTCTGTCAGTCCTAGTCCATCTGAATGTGAAGAGGTAGGAGAATCTTCACAACAGTTTAGCGACTCTTATTCCGGTAGTTTACACATACTTATAATGTCACAGATGTAAGCAAAGTTTTGAAAATTTCAGATTTAAGTACCTTGGATGGAGATGAAATACGCGAAGAAATAGATGAGCAACTACTGGCCGAAAACAAGTGTTTTCAAGAACTGGAAACGCAAAAAACCTATGATGAGGATTCAGCTCCAAAAGAACTCTACAACACTGAAGAAGTTGCAAGTGCATTACTCATAGATTTTGAAAATATAAATTCAGAGGATAAACAGTTCATTTTACATTATAAATGCGACATAAATATTTCACAACACGGTTGGGCAAGATTAAAAACAGAAACAAACTTGATGATATTGGTGAATTTACTTTTCGACTGGTTAGAAGGTTTGAAAGCTCCAGTTTTAGGAAAGGATAATTTGGAAGCCGTAGTGATTTATTACAAGCAACCGGAAAAATGTTTTAAAAAATTCAATTTGGTTGGTTATTCACTGTTTTGTGTTTTTGAGGTTAATACATATGCCAAATATCATTTCAGGAAGAAGCATGTTTAATGGAGTACTTACTTAATTTTTTATCAAAACTGCAATTAATTGCAAAAGATCAGGATGATATACTGTTGAGAATTGTTGCATCTTTAGCACAACAGACTATTATTATCAATGAGAAAGCATTACCAGCAGGTAAGTACCTACAGTGTGATTTTAAAGGATTCAGGACAATTTGCATTTGGCGCCACAGTTTTTTGTATATTTCATATTTTGAATTTGGCTAAGGCCGGCAGAGTGGGAGCGCACGTAAGTACTGCAACATTTAAGATGCATTTAAGCTAAGACCTACTTGGTCAGAACTTGAATGAGTGACCACTCTGCGGCCCCCTCAACACTGTAAAGGTATAAGGGCTCTGATCAACAATCTGAGTCCCATGGTTAGGCAACCAAATATAACAACAGATCAATAAAAAAACCAATTAGGGTAGGCTGTGAAATTGAATTATTTTGAATTGGTACTTTAGCCACATCCACAGAATGACATTTCTGACATGAATTTAAGGTTATAAACTTTGTTTACAATAAAAATGTCAAATTACAAACGTTATAAAATGTCATTCTGTGGATGTGGCTAAAGTACCAATTCAAAATAATTCAATTTCACAGCCTACCCTAATTGGTATTTTTATTGATCTGTTGTTACTTAGAGGTTAGAAGTAGAGAAAGGAAAGTTTTTTTATACAAAAACACTAGCAGAACTTGGGTAGGGACCCAGATTGTTGACCAGGGCCGGTATAAAAGGGTAAAAGGAAAAGAAAAAATTTTGCTAAACTGGATCAATATGAAAATAATGACCAAAATAATTTTTTTAATCATTATTAATATATTAGCCATCCCTGTTCAAGACGCCACTGATAGTGCACATCAAACAGATTGTATACTGCCAGTAAATTAGTATGGTGTCAAATTCAAATTGTCCTCAATGATTTAAAATCACACTGTATGTAATACCAAATTTATTTTGTTACTAATACTTTTTCTCAATTGTTACATACACATAGGTAAAGGTTTTCAAAAACTGCGAGAAGGAACTTTAAGTTGTACAACTCAGTTTTTTAAATCTCTTCTGCCCCTAATCGATACTCACCATCGTCAGCTGATGAAGAAAACCCCATCTTTTCCTAGCTGTGATAAAAATTCCAAAGATTTAGAAGATTCTGATACAGAGTGTGGCTTCCATTAATACTATTTCGGTGTATTTTCTGTAATGCGTTGTTAATATAAATATTATTTTAATATGAGATGGAATACGTAAAAAATAAACAATTTTATGTATGAAAACTTTTATTTCTGATTTAAATAACTATGAAAACAAGTACAAGATTAAAAATAAAGCGTATTTGCATTACAAATTTCGAATATTATCCAAAAGACATGTATATTTATTAAAAAGATTTAAAAGAAATATTTTAATGTACATCTACAAATTGATTGACATATTAACATATTTTTTTATTTCAATCGTCTTATAATCAGGGGGCATAATAAGTTCTTTAAGTTGAGCTACTGCGGTATTTATATCTCTCTGAGTAGTGCATTTAAATTCACAGTAAAGTAAACGTAGTAACACAGAGATAAATCTTGATATTTCAGCTACCGCTAACAACTGCTTAGACGAATTAGTGGGGAACTGTTTCGTTCGTTGACAAATTGAAATTAGCTCAGATTTCATTTTTATCACATCAGAATCAGTAACTTTATTTTTATCTTTTTCAGTAATGTTACTTCTGGTTGCGTCAATCTTCTGTTGCAACTTCAAGAAATCTAAAATCAATCCGGCTCTATTTCTCCAGAAATTAATAAAATTGCTTCCCGGAATCAAATCCATAAGTAATTTGGCTAATTTATCACATTGGCTACTTGTTACAAGGTCAGGAATTATATTGGAGACAGCAATAGTATGAGCTCTAGACCAATTCTTTGCCAATACAAGGTGTTTAAACGAATCGAGATGTTTTCCTAAGTACTCCGTTTTATTCGCCAATACATTGTGAATCCATTCTGGTGGAATTTTAAATTGGGTAACCAACATATCTTCGGTTTTCAAGTAATCCTTAGATGTTCTATCGGGATTCAAATTTCTTTCTAACACTGCAATAACTTCCCTCGTTTTTACACTTGTGTCTCTTATGAAGAGAAGTACGAAAACAGACCAATTCCACAATCCCATATATTCTAACTGGCTAGCAAATTTTACATGCAAGGAATCCATGCTTTGCTCAGATAGACTTCCTAATTTTAATGCTGCAAATACTTGCGAAAGTAACCAGCTGAAAATAACAATTAGAAAAAAATTGGTATGACAATAATACGAAATATTTTACCTTAGGCGATAATCTAGGGAATCTCTGGTATGAGTATATGTATTTAGAATCTTATCCAATGGCATTTTTGGGTGGCCATAAAGGAGCATTATGTGGTATAATATATCATATATTTCCAGGTTTGGCTCTGGTTCACAATGGTCCGGAATTGGCGCTTTAGCATAACACCAGGATGAGAAAGATTGCTTATATGCTTCTATAGCAGCAATGATTGAACATCCTTTAGGAGTTACGTACCATAAATGTATTGCTAAAGCTCGTTTCCAATCAAGGTTTTCGCAAATGTTAATGTCTTCTATTATTGGTATTCCCGCTAATAACATATACAGTTTAACCAAATCTCTATCTATAAAATTCAAAGTACCACTCCTTTTCCACTGTTCTAACTGATTATACAATAAAACTTTTGTAAACTCTTGCGATTGAGAGATTAAGGTACCAAGTTGCGGTAAATCTTTCTCCATGGCAAAACCAGCAGCTTTACGTATTTGATGTGCAGTTAAAAATGCGAAGATATTTTTTACTATATTTTTCATTTCAAAGGCGTATAACTGTATATCATATCTAATCTGTGATGAGGCAGCATCTTCTAACCTATAAAAACAAATCTGTGAGCTTTCGCTAACTTAAAAGATTAGAAATAACTTACCACGTGCTAAATAATTCACGTTTTGCAGTCGGAGAAGTAGCTTCGGGACCCCACAAGGCAAGGCATAAATCCCATACTTCTTTATAATATGCTTGCAGTGGATCACGATTTAAATGACTAATTACTTGTTGATGTCGCACTAAAGCCTTTGAACCATCATTTATTCTGAATAATGGTACACCAAAGTTATCAGTTGTAACGGTAGATTCTTCAAAAACTACTTTTAAATGTTCTTCTAACTGCATCTATAGTTTAAAATACAAACATTTTTAACTCAATCTCTAGTCGAATCAAGATACTTTATCATCCTATTTCACTTATAACTAGAAATCTCAACTCTCCATTCAGCGTAAAGGTTGACTTTTGCACAGCAGTTTGACCCAAACAAATGGCAAGTCATCTGTTTTTATAATGTATTGTGACTAATTGGAGTCCTTCAAAGGGGCAAAATTTAATACCGCAAATAACTACCCCCGTTTTTTCAAGCCTGCAAGTCAAAAATACTTTTCCTCGATAAAAATAGATCTAACAAAAACAATTGTTTTCTCTATTTAAGGAATCATGTCTCCGGTAAAAAAGAAGTTAATAATAATCTCTGTTCACTTGTCTTTTTGTTAGTTATAAAAAAACTTGCCGACCACGCCGTGAGGCGTAATACACACATTTGCTATTTATCTGTTACTGTTTGTCTGCCATTGCCCGCTAGGCTATTTTGTGAAGGCCTGAATTGGCCGAATGTCGACACAAGCAGATAGTCTAGTCGCCAATGCCAGATAAACAATAACAAATAAATAGCAAATGTGTGTATTACGCCTCACAGCATATTCCGCACGTAGCACTAGGTTGCTGACAACGCTGCTCAGCATAATTGGCAACGAACATGTTAATAAAAGCTCACGCAAAAAAATACTTGGCCAAGCTGAATATTCGTTTCATCTCTACTTATAACATCACAAAAACATTAAACTTACTGTTTCTGGTCTTCCACACAAATCTCCCAAGTCCAAACGCATGACTTTAGAAGCAGAATGATCATATCCTTCAGTTATCACCCTTGAGTCGTAGTTAGCAAAGTTTGTTAATACATTAAGATTATATCCTTGGCCCCAGCCCACTTTAAATGATTTTCCTTTAAACACAGCGATATCCATATAATTTCGTGACACCAATAATGAGCGATCTAACGGTACTACTCGCTGAGAATTCATTAAAGCAAAATATTTAATTGAATGAATTCTACTTCTTCCACCATGATCTACTATCATTCTGGTACTGACAGCTGATGTTGGTAACGAGAAATGTTGAACAATCCCGACATCACTGCTACTAACATCATCAGAAATAGATTCTTCATCAAAAAACGACGACTTCATTATGATAACATTACGACTGTCTTCTTTAAAGTGATGCGTTGCTCGAATTTGGGAATGAGGTCTAGTTACGGACATTTCTGTTGTCTGGTCAATCGCTTCAGATGGAATAATACCACCTAAACCTCTTTTCATTAGTTCGGCAGTTTCCTTAAAAAAGATTAATAATTTTATACATTATTTATATTAGTGTGTTTGAGGTATATCTTATAAAATAATAAACATCTACTTACTTGCTGCTCTTCTAGTTTCTTCTTTTCAAGTTCTTTTTGTTTTAGTTCTTGTTCTCGTCGTGTTTTTTCCAACAGTTCACAACATTCTGCGTCTTCAGCTTCGGAAAATTGATATTTCGAAAAGTGTTCCACGGTAAATATCCATGAGCCAGTGTCAGGGTGGTAGTCTAAAAAGCTTGCGTTTTGCTTGTCAGCTAACAAGCATAATCTTTCGGTGAAGTTAGATGCTGCTATTTCTTTTACGTCTCTGACTATTTCACGTGTGATACGATCACGTGGAAAGACATGATCTAATGTTACTTGAGCATGCCTGTTCAAACCTTGACCAACTGGAGGTTTCTTATCATCATCAGGATACACCGTTATTTCTCGATAACGAAAGTGAATTATTTCGTCTAAATCTAGATTGCTCACATCAATGGTGTCAGGAAAATATATACTTCCATAACCCACTCGGCCAATTGTAAAACCTTTTATTATACAAGCTCCGTTTTCATCTTTATATTTATAAAGTTCATCGAGAGGGGGTATGGTATAATATTCTAGTCTATCTAGCTTTACTCCGCATGAAACGGAATACCTTTCCGCTCGAGACTTTGGACTGTTTTCCCCAGATGATGAGCTATAGTCTACCCCATTTAGTAATCCCAAATCATTCTTTAGTGTATCATTGTTGTCACCATTATCTAGCGAAATACTAGATCCTGGTGAAAGTCCTGTGTCTGATTCAAGATCTGATGTTGAGCTTACTTCATTATCTTGGAATCTTACTGTTTTTACACCCTTCTTACCCGTTGCTGCATGAAAAATAAAATCATTATAATTTATACACTTACACAGATAACACAATTTGTCGAACTTGCTTAGAGATGGGATTTTTAGTTTTTCCTAAGCTCGGCCCGGAGAAAATTTGAAACATGTTCGGCTTGGGTCAGAGAAAAACTCTCGGTTTAATTACTGAGCTTTTATGAATTTCGAGTCTTTGCCGAGCTTAATCGTATATTGAGTTTCGAACCTTTAGCACAAAGAACGATAAAATAGACGTATGCACTCGACCAATTTCTTGGAATTTAGTTGAATGTTGAGCATTTACGGAACTTCGAGCCTTCACCGAGCTCCGAGTTTTGGTTCATTCACTTAAAGCTCAAACCCAGCCGAGCTTGAGGTTCAAGGTCTCGTTCCCATCTCTAGTAAGAGAATTCTTAACAGATAACTTACATTTGGGTGATTGTATTATACCATTTTCTGTTTCCCCTACTGCAGTCAATGTATTATCAGGGTCAGGCACATTCACATACTTGTTGGCATATTTATTCGGAGGAGAATGTGTACTTAAACAGTTTGTAGGTGGAAGTCTGTCCAGAAGGTTTTCTTCATCTTTTGCATCTGAGTCACTATCGCTAGTAAGTTCAATCAATGGGAATTTCTTGTTCTTAGGTTTCTGATTTTCAGTAGTTCCATTTGTTTGTGTACTTTCAGTTTTCGACTCTGTCGATGCTAGAATAATTATTAACGAAATAGAATTATGTATACAATAACTGAAATTACATTAAAAACAATATAATCCGCCAAGCAAACTTACATCTTTTATCTCTATAGTCGGAATAATTAAACACAGGACCATTAGATCTGTGACGGAAAGTCTTAGGAGAGACTTTGCCATTTATACCATTCTCTTGATCTTCTGAATGATTATGATATTCATCGCTTAAATAATCCAATCCGTTCTTTTCAGAGTCCGACTCTTCGAGTTGTTGGATATTTCTAAAAAGGCTTCGATTTTTATTATTTCCTGGAGAGGACATACGTTTATATTCTTCCATCATTTCTTTTTCTGTTCGTGGTGCAGTTTTTCGCAGCACCAAACGTTTTCCGGTGGAGTTTCGTAACAGGAAATTATTATGAGTCGTGGTTTTATCAACAATATTGTCTAATAAGGCATACTGTAATTAAAACACAAAATATAGTTTTCATTGTAATTTTACATGGAGTCGACTTACCTTGGATCCCACGTAACTAGGTCTAGGTTTTGATATTATGCGGTATTTACTAATATTTTTTTCGATTGCAGTTACCGGCATAGGAGCTTGTTCTAATATTTCTTTGATGGCCTGTGGATTGGTCGCATCATGTGTCTTAGCTTTTGACGCAATATCTGTCAAGAAATCATAGTGAGGAAATGGTTCGTAGACTTGCTCCACATGAGTGTGGAAATCTTGGGGTTGTTGCAAATCAAATCCGGCTGATCTGGAACAATTGTAAACATTTGATTAATTAAAGAACACAAAAATAAATCAAAAATAAACTTACAGATTTTGTGCAGGTTGTTGCTGTTGTGGCATCATAAATCCTCCGGTTGGAGGAGTAAAAAAACTACTTTGTGTTGTAGGACCGAACAATGGTTTATTGGCTCCGAAGAATGTGTTTGCCCCAGCCTGAGCTCCTAAAAACAAATATTTTTTAGTGATTAATAGTTTTAAAGTAACCATTAAATACATACCAAGCCCAAAACCTTGCTGAAGCGGCTGACCAAATGTTGGTTGCGCAAGTTTCTGAAAGGCATTAAATGGATTTTGCTGAGCTTGAGAAAATATATTACTTGGTTGTCCAAAACTAGCACTTGTTGTTAAATTGCTTGGACCAAAAGAACCAAAACCAGCAGTGGACTTTGGTGGCTGAAAAAAGTTAGTTTGATTTGTAGGCTGTTGACCAAATGTAAACACTGGTTGTTGGGTACTGAAAGCCGTTTGTGCAGGTTTACTAAAGAATCCACCTGTATTCTGTATTATAAAAATATTAGTACTTGAGTTTGCTATGATTAGCGCAATTAAATACCTGTGTGCTTGTTTGTCCGAAAAAGGTTCCAAATCCGGTTGGTTGGGTTGTAGCAGTGGCACCAAATACATTTTGAGTTGGTTGGGCTCCAAACGGTTTTACAGCATTTGTTCCAAACGACGGTGTTGTATTGAAACCAAAAGTATTTGTTGTCGGAGTAGCCCCGAAACCTGTAGTTGCCTTTCCAAACAAAGTTGACTGATTCTGTTGATTGGTCATACCAAATCCAGCTGCTGAAGGGCCAAAACTACTCGTCTGACCAAATGCTGGCTTGGTTTCCGTTTGTCCAAATAATGTAGGAGCAGTTGAAGCTGGAGCAGGTCCAAATGGTGTGTTACCAAAACCACTCTGTTGTTGTGGGCCTTTAAAAAAAAGTTACATTTTAATAATAAATCTTGGAATATCTTTAAATATTCTTTAACAAGCACACTGTAAAAATAAATATACTATAACATCTTGAATCAGCAGCACCCACAGCAATTTTCATAAGAAAAAGTTGAACAGCAACCTAGTCACACTGAAAAAGGTAACTCCATATTTTTATTGATACAAAAAACTGCATTAAGAAAATTATTAGGAAATGCAATAGGAAACTTAAAATAAATATAAGAATTTTATTACATGACTATAAGTACTTCAAACTCACTACTGCAACATTAGAATAGCTATTTGTAAGTAAAGGAAAATACCAAAAATATCAACAATTTGAATTTTACAAGCATCTGGCTGTGTTTGTCGCATATGTACAAAAATGTATATATGTAAATAAGAAATTGCAGTGGTTATAGATGATTTATTATAACAGAGAAATACAACCGTTTCTTAAGTGGAAATATGGGTAAGTTACATCCCGCACTTGTTTCAGGTTTTCTACACAAAACTTTACTTCGTTGGTTGCTGAATTTTTATCAATGTTGCAATTTAATTTTGAGATTATGTAACCAAAATCACCGTCAATGTGAGATTCTGCAACTTCTTTTAAGCCAATTGATAAGTTAGTGTTCGTTTGACTTCTGACGAGTAAGGTTGTGTTAGCCCCGATTAAGTTAAATTGAACGCGGCCGGAAGGCCAAGTATTCTGATGAAAGGTGAAAAGGGATTTGTTGCCCACTATCGCAGCCGATGAGCTATCTACCGCAGCCAAACTTTAGTCCGCCGATATTTCTGAGTCAAGGGCAACAACAGCTGTTCTCCCTGCAAAACTCATATAATGCAGATACGTAATATAATTTAACACTATTTACACCACTTGGTATAATTAATCACATAATAAACAAAGTAGCAATGTAAATAGCTACAGCGATGGGGACGCAGATACGAGGAATGAGTATTCATGGCAGATAGTAGGTCCCAATAAAAGAAAACGTCAAAAAAAAACAGGTACCTCAAGCAGATGTGTCTACAGTCACTAAATCGAACAGATATGCTGCTATCAGTAATTCGAACAACGACAATAATACTAACACCGAACCATCAGAGGAAAATTCAGCCAAGGCAGTATCTAAACCGCCGCCCATATTCGTTCATGGCTTGATTAATTATGAGAAAATGCTGAATACCTTAGCAGCTGTCGCAGAAGCTAGTCAATTTATAACTAAATGTTTACCAGAAAACGTCGTTAAAATTAATTCAAAAACGATCGACACATATCGAAGCTTAATAAAATTTATGCAAACTAAAAACATTATACACGATACATATATCAAATAAAGGAAGAGAGAGCTTATAGAGTGGTAATCAAACATCTACACCCCTCAACCCCAGTGAATGATATAAAAGGAAGTTTTTGCTGTTAGGAACATAGTAAATATCAAGTAACGAAATAATAAAGAAATTGGACTTCTGATGTTTTTTGTTGATTTGAAACCTGCCGCTAATAATAAAAATATTGATACATTGATAATAAATTCATTGCAGTAGAACCCCCATGAAAAAGTACTGATTTGGTACAATGCACAAGATGCCAGCAGTATAACCACACAAAAAGTTATCGCAATCGTCCATATGCATGTGTTAAATATGAATACAGACACTACAATGATCAAGTTACGTAAGCGCAGCTGACAAGAAACAACGTAGAACAAACAACCACAAACTCAGATATAATACTTAATCAATTCCTCAACGAATTCAAAGGTATGTTCACACAATTAATACAACAAAATAACATGATCCTCAACATGTTATCTACTGTTATAAACAAATTAGTTCAGAATCGCTAAATCCCTACTTTTAGCTTTATGGAATGCCAACGACCTGCAGTCAAATAAACACAAAGTGGAAATCTTTTTGAAAATGCATAACATAGATATTCTTTTAATATCAGAAAGTCACTTTACCGACAAATCATTTATAAAAATATACCATAGTCAACATCCGGATGGCAATGCGCATGGAGAAACAGCCATCATTGTTCGTGAAACGATTATACATCATGAATTACCGAAATTTGAAGAGAACTTTCTTCAGGCCACAACTATACAGGTCAACAAGCTAGATAATCTAATCACAATATTTGCGGTGTAGTGCCCGCCTAAACATCGACTTAACAATGACGACCTAAAACGGTACTTTGATTCGTTGGGAAAAAGGTTTATAGTTGGTGGCGACTTCAACGCCAAATATCTCAGCTGGGGCTCAAGAATAACGACGACAAGGGGACGTGCATTTTACAAAATTATCAACGAAAATAATTGCTCTACGGGAGAACCGACTCACTGGCCAGACTTGAATAAAATTCCTGATCTGCTGGACTTCTATATCACTATATCACAAATGGCATTTAATATTATTTTACAGATGTAAAGTCGAACTTTGATATAGCTTCAGATCATACAGCTGTGTGTGCCACCATTAGTACTACTATAATAAAACGAAAGGCAAACCTGTATTACATAACACACTTACTAATTGGGATTTATTCAGAGAATACACACATCAAAATTTAAATATTCTGAATATTAACATAGAATCTGAAACAGACATAGAAGAAGCTACAAATTACTTTATAACATCCATGCAAGAAGCTGCTTGGAAGGCAACACCACTAAGCAAAGAAGAAGAGCGACAAACACAAAACATTCCCGCCGAAATAATGAAGATGGTAGCCGAAAAAGGAAGAGCAAGAGCTAGATGGTATATTCTATAAGAAAAATGTTACACATATCTTTCTGTTAATACAAGTATTTGGACCATTACTGGAAAGCATAATTTTATTTAATTCCAGGTTTTCTTCGTCTAAACCCAAAGGTTTGTGAATTGTATTTGGTTTGATGCAAAAGTTCGTCCCGTTTTTGGCGCTAGATGGCATTACATTGCAAAACCGAAGCGTTATCTACTTCACACGTGTAAAGTTTCGATGTTGTTTGACAGAAGGAATTTCAGCGAGTAGGTACTTGGGATAAAAATGGTGTTATTTGGTGTGGTTTTTTAAATTTTGTTAAACATGAAAAATACCAGAAAATAAGGAGCATTTTCGACATATTATGCTTTTTTATTTACGAAAACGCAAGAATTCTTCGCAGGCGCAAAAGAAGATATGTGCTGTGTACGGTGAGGGTACCGTAAGTGGTTCAGAAAGTTTCATGAAAACCACGTTCTGGACGACCGGCCAAGGCTAATGGCAACGAAATATTGGCGCTAATTGAAAGTGATCTGCATAGAACAACTCGAGAGATCAGAGAAATTCTTGGAATCAACCAGTCAACAGTGTCAAGGCGATTAGGTCAACTTGCAATTGTTAGCAAGGCCGATGTATGGGTGCCGTATGAGTTAATAGAGAAAAATTTGATAGACTGAATTTCTGCTTGCGATTCTCTATTGAAGCGCAACGAAATCGATCCATTTTTAAAGCGGACTGTTACAGGTGATAAAAAATTCTGTATAATAATGTTAAGCGTAATGCCCCTTCAACCAGCGCAAAAGCCAGTTTACATCCGAAGAATTTGGTGGGCCTGGAAGAGAATCCTTTATTATGAGCTGTTACCTGAAAACCAGACCATTAATTCGGAGAAATACTCTTCACAACTAAGTGAATTAAAGCGAACAATCGACTAGAAGCGGATTGAATTAGCCAACAGAAAGGCCATTGCTAGGCCACCCGACACAAACGTTTACAACTTGGCTGGGATGTTTTGGTCCATCCACTGTACTCTTCCGACTTACTTAAATCACTTCAAAACAGCTTTGATGGTAAAAATTTTACTTTCTTGGAAGACTTGAATAATCACCTGGATCAGTTCTTTAGCCAGAAACCTCAGAACTTCTATGAGCGCGGGATTATGCAGCTACCGGATGTTGAATAAATGTAATTTTTAGTAAACAAAATTTTTCTTCAATTTTTGTCGAAAAATGGGACGAACTTTTGCATCAACCCAAATATTGGCATCAGCATGGCCTATGAAAAAAGTGTGTAAGGTGTTTTGAACTAATTTTCTGTACAGACCAGAATCTAATTTGAGATTATAGTTCTTTTTTGTCTTCAGCATTGCAAGGCTACTGCTTTTTTAGCGTCACTCAGATTTTTATTATAAAAATATGGGCCAAGTGCTTCTAAAATCAAATACGAAGCTTTTGGAGGCGATAAAAAAAACCTGATAGAACACCGTTTTCTGGAACACCAAATATCACTTGAAATAGTTCCTTGAGATGTTTACAAGAATCGAAATAATTTCCGTACACCAACTTCTTCCAGCTACTTGCAGTTTAACATTATTTTTATGCAATATTGTTTTATAATGCCATCCTTTAGAAGTTAATTAAGATGTATCACAAACAATGCACCACCGCACAATTTTTTCGCCAACTCCTTAATTTTATAGTTTAGGTTATCTGTTTTTTCTAGCCACTCTTCCTTAAAATGTACTTTTCCCATACCTACTAATTTAAAGATGTATATGTAAAATTAAATATTTTGAGAGAACTACAGTATCACTGTCATTAAATTTTCGCAAGCTAATGCTAATGATAAATCACATTGCAATAACAAATTCAAAAAACTTGATGATGTGTAAACGTACGACTGCTGCTGATGCACTTCCGAATCTTGTTTATGCCTAAAGGTTAACATACGCATGTAGCAAATGACACAACAAAATTCTAATTACTCATGCATTTATCCTCTTTGTTATTACTATTCAAATATAGTATATGCTATCTTTAAAGTTTTTTTTACGTATGTAGACTTCCAGACATTAAATATATTCAAGCACTGTTATTAATTTAGCACATTTAGAAAACATAAATAAAAAACTATATCGCAAGTTTTGAAAGGGAATGAAGGTATACTACAAACGGATCTCACAAAAACGAAGGGAAAACTATTCACCAAAAAAAAAGTAACAAAAAGTGATTTTATGGGAAAATAGTAACATTTAGTTGCAAAAGTAACTCACTGTGAGCCCTGTAGAATGTAGAGATGGGCGATCCAACACTTTTCGAGGATTCAGTTCCATCCAATCCAATCTGACCAAGAACTAACTCCATCTGAGTTGTTCAGATTCCCACTCCGAAAGAGAACGTAACAAAACGAACCTTTGCAAGGAGTTCATGGTGCATATAAAACCAGAATCAAACCGAATGGTTTTGGTTTCATACTGCGAAATTAGCGGCTAACAATACAATTGACGATATCATTCAATGTTACTATTCTCCAGAGTTGTTGAGGTTATTTAAATTCTAAGAAATTATTATTAATAAGTAAAGCCCGGATTCTAGGTAAAATACCTTTTTTAAGATTATTTTATGACTAAATCTGTTTCGTCCAAATAGCCAAATTTTATTTCACCTAAAATACCTATTTCGCAGTTTTCGAACCTATTTTACTCTTTTTTCACCTAAAAAACCTAGAAATAGATAGATCTGTTTTATTATTTTCGAACATATTTTACTTTTTTCACATAATAATCCTAAAAATAAATTTTTATAAACATTTCGTAAATTTTTCACTTTATAAATATGTTGGTGTTCACGGAGCGGCAGTTTAGACACTACCAGGCCTGCGTTGATTAAAAACAGGGTTTATAAAGCCTGCCGAGTTAAAGAGCAACTTCAGTATAATTGCATGGTCTTTATATACAAAATTGTAAAAGGTATGTTGCCCAAATATTTGGAAAACAATCTTGTTAAAATATCTGATATTCACGATTACCAAACTAGGCAAAATGATAATTACTATATTACAACAAAAAATAAGACTCAAACAATGAATAATATATTCCACAAGGGTTTGAATTTGTATAATCAACTGCCAGCACATGTGAAAAACAAAAAAACATTACATACCTTTAAGAGTAGTCTAAGAAGGCATATTATTACATATAGAACAGGGTAATTTGATTGTTATAGATTTAGAACTTATTATTTTATTTTATACTAAAAGTATTTATGATAGTAGAATATTATATATTCCTAAAATGTTGGTGATATGTATATTATATGTAACCATTGAGTTGAGTTAAATAAATAAATTAAATTAAATTAATAGGGCTACTTGACAGTGGCGCTAGTTATCTTTTCACTGACAGAGGCATTTCTTAATTTAAATTTGTTGGTTATTCAACAAAAATTACTTTCTAAAATTGAAAGGATGTAACAAACATCCTTTCTTGCCATAATTCAAGTCCGGGCGTAACCTATCCTGAGTTTCCAAGTAACAAATCAAATACTTTTTGTGTTTAATTTAATAAACATATTACCAAAGTTACTCTTATTTTATTTAAGAAAATCTCCCGTCAGAAAGGTCGCAAATATGTAGTTCAAAGATGCAGATTAAAAACTAAATGCTGTTCCAAAAATTACAAAACATGAAAAAGATACAAAAAATAAACAAATTTACTCTCTTCTACAGATTTAATTTTGTATTCAGGTTAAATAACCAGTCCAATCCTTCGAAAGTCTTAGTGTTTTACGCCGAGGAAAGGTAGTAAGCATCTGCATCCTTCGTACACCTTTATTTACAATTTAATTTTTTACGCAGGAAACCTGTGTAAAATTGAAATTAAAATTGCAATACACTTTTTGGATTAAACATTAAACATCCAATAACCCGTGTTTATCATCAATCGTAAAAAATCAAACCCAGTTGACAGCTGTCACAAATAGATAACTAGCGCCACGAGCAAGTAGTGGCAACAATTTGCATAATGGCCATTTCCGCTATTCGGCAGGCTTTATAAACTCCGTTTTTAATCAACGCAGGCGACGGCGTTAGAGCGCATGCTTATCTGCACCCGCCACTTCATGTATAAACTGCCTATGCGAAATACGAATTGGCTGATGTAGTTGTACAAACTACGTTTTACAACATTTTCTTCTTAAAAACAACCTTTGAGTTACTTTGCTAAACAATGCCTTCAGTAGCTAAATCTACAACTGAAAAACGGGTTCACTGGCTGAGCAAAGCAAGCGATCCAAATTTGTATCAAGTGCTAAACAATAATTCGAAGGATTCCACGTGTCGTGCTTCAAAGGAGTATGGACAATTTCGCCACCCGTCTACAAGAATGCCTCAACAAAAATGGACGCCACCTAACTGATGTGATTTTTTGCAATTAATTATTTTTTTCTTATGTATTCTCAAATGGCAATGTACCAGTAATGTATGAAAAAAATAAATTTTGAAATTCGTTTAAAAATAAGTGTGCGACAGTCTTTTCAAAAACACCATACCTCCTTGCCGGACCTTGTAGTTTTGGAATTAATGGAGATTTACTAGATGGTAGAACTGTTTGCACCGACAATTATTATACATCAGTTGCACTAGCTCATGACTTATTAGACCGAAACGCATTTATTTGGTACCTTACGAACAAACAGAAAGTTGAATCTAAAAAAACATAATAAAGAAGAAACTCAAAAAGGGAGAAAGTGTTGGCGTGATTGTGCAAAAGTGGAAGGATAAAAGGGACGTGCTAATGTTAAGTACTAAATACAGCGAAAGCTCTTATAAGCGGACATCTCTCATGACCGGACAATTGTTCTGGAACCAAATTTTTGGATATTACTTCCTATGTTAAACATGCTCTCATAAATGGACGCTCTGTCGGACGGACACGGACACAACAATTTTTCCCAACAGGCTCGAAACGCTCTCATGAGCGGACAGGAAGCTCCGCAAACGGACGCCGATAGGCACAAAATCGAGAGCTGTGGTATTTCTTCGCAGTGTAAAATTGATGCAGGGGATTCCCCTTTGCATCTCGTTGTGAAACATGTGAAATCAACGTATTTCGATAAATAATTGCCCACCTGGACTCTCTTGAAAAAATATTGTTTGCAAAAAACTATTTTCCTTTTGAAAATTCGTTGATCCAAAGTTGTTTTTATTTGAAATTGAATCACCACTTTTACTAACAACATTAAAAGTATAATAAAAAGCGAGTTTCATCAAATTTCAATGGAAAAATTCCGCAAGAATTTTGTAGTATACTACTTAGAAAAAAAAAAGAGTGAAAAATAATAAGTCCGAATTTTAAGCTGAAAATTTTCATATCGACGTAAAATGCCATTCTGAACAACTTTTCCAAATGAAATCCTTCAAGCAAATCATAAATAAGGCCACTTCTGAAGTTTTTTTCAACAAGTGTCAAATTTGACAGGTACAGAATGTCATTTGACCAAATCTGTGTGGACTTTTTTTAGTCCTTAGACAAGCACAAACCAACGCCGTATTAATTTTTTTTAATAAATACTTTAATAAAAAAAAGTCTCATATGATCCGTACTTTCTGATAAACGTTCCTCAAGTAACGGGTGTTAGAAAACTCGTCTTATCAGAGTCACCTGTGCTTATTAGGCTACGGTTACATTGACTGCGTGGTCGTACGACTATCGAGTCGTACGAACTCGTACATATACGTACGTGTGGAACAAAACCACTGAGTTAAGTATAACCGGTTACATTGCATGCGTATTTGTCGTAAGAGTTCGCACGACTACGTACGACTAAAAACTAGAAACAAAATATTTTGTTATTTTCGTGCGTAGTCGTACGACTAATTCTGCAAAATATGGATCTCGCCTTTGCAATTTGTTCATAATTCTTTCCAGAATATAGTTGAATGTTTCTGATTTCATTCTGAAATATTCGCAAAATATTTCTGAATTGTTTAGTAACTCGGAAAAAAGTCTAAATTCTCCAAGTTCTTCGCGTGTTGCAAAAATATCATTAACTCAACACATTTTTGGTTTTTGTGGTGCCAACAAGGGTAATAATGGATTTTCTAAAAGCATATAGTCGCTTGGCGGGCAAAATCTCTTATGTCTCATTTTGTTCTGAAATAGGGTTTTTGTCTATTTCGATTATTTTGACCTTTCTGCAGTGTTTGGTAAAACCTGTTACGTGCTAAATGGTGTATCAAAATTATTAAAAATAATTTTTAAAATAATGTTACCTTAAAGTTATGAACATTACAAAAGCATTTTGTTCCTCCTTGAAAATTTTATTTTTGGCACATAGGAAATTTTGCCCGCCAAGTGACGGCATCCATTTTGATTTTTACCGTGGAACTGACGAACACGCGGCTAATGTAACCACATTACGCGTACGACCAAAGTCTGTACGACTATTAAGTCGTACGACCACGCAGCCAATGTAATCGTAGCCTTAAAATGTATGTCCTGTATTGGTACCTAAGTTAGACTTAATCACAATTAGTTAAATAACAGCAGCTGTCAGAGTTCTAATGAATAGTGGGTATTTAAGAATTAATCTAAGACACTTAACTTTCTTTCATAGGTGACTCTGATAAGACGAGTTTTCTAACACTTGTTATTTATCAAAAAAAACAACAAAAAAATGTACCATACCTAAGAAGTTTGTTGTTTATTTATGTTATAAATTTTTTTCATTTGAGCTTTCTTATAAGCGGACAAAAAAATTGGAACCGTCAGTGTCCGCTTATGAGAGCTTTCACTGTACACAGATGAATTTGTTTCGTTTCAAAGAAAAGGAACAACTTTTGAAAAACCTCGAAATATTATTGAATATAACAAATTAATGTAAATCATGTACTGATCTATCAGATCAAATAAAAAGTTATAATACATCCTTCAGAAAAAGCTTGAAATGGAACCGAAAGCTAGCATTAGAATTATTAACTGGGACAGCACTTATGAATGCTTTTATATGCATCTAGAAATTGCTTATGATCCCTTGGATATTACTAAATTTAGAATTTCCATTATCAGTAGTTTACCTCAATCGAAGAACCAAACCATCCTTCAGAAAAACTTACAACAATTAAATTGAGTGAAATAAAGGCTGTAATAAGCAATTTAAAAATAAACAAGTCCCCTGGTTACGATCATCACAACCAAAACGCTAAAAGAATTACCTGAAAGTGGTTTCAAAGCTTTAAAACTGGAAATCGTCCCAGATCAATAGTCCAAATAATTATGATTCCTAAGCCAGACAATGATCCAAACGAAGTATCATCTTCCAGACCAATCAGCCTCAAGTATTCGAAAAGTTCATCCTACAAAAATTAAAACCAATCCTTGCTGAGAGAAACCTCCTACCGAAACACCAGTTTGGTTTCAGAGAATATCATAATACCATACAGCAAATACACAGAGTGACCTAAATAAACCACGATTTACACCTGAAAAAATACTGTTCCCAGGCTTTTGACAAAGTCTGGCTAACTGGCTTATTGTACAAGATAAAAAGAGCCTTACAACTCAGTTACTTCAACATATTTAAATCATACCTAAACAACCAATTCTTTAAAGTCAAATTCCAGGAAGAGCTAACAACGTTGTACCCTATCCACTCACGACGTTCCACAAGACATTAATCTACACTTCAGACATCTCAACTACCACGCAAACAATGATAGCTACCTTTGCGGACGACACCGCACAACGATTCACGAACACCATCACAACTCCTTCAGACAAACTTGAAACAAGATAGAAATCTGGATGAACACTTGGAGAATTAAGGCCAACGAAGTCAAGTCTGTACATGTGACGTTCATATTGCGCAAGGAAATCTACCCTCTAGTTACATTAAACACGAAGCAACTCCCGCAAGCAGACAATGCTAGATACCTGGGCATGTAAAGCATGTCCCATAAGTAACCGGACTACTTTAAATTATTCGCTTAAATCGCATTAAAATAGATACCCATTAGATTAAAGTAGTTGGTCAAGTTTAGAAATGTCACGACGTGAAAAAGAAGCACTTGCTAAAGGAATTGTACAGTTTTACTTAAAATGAAGGTAACCAGTGCAAAAAGAAGACGTATCACCACTTTACATTGGAAGTTATTCCGAAAAATACAATATACGAAGTTATACGAAGATACGAATCGAATAAAAAAAACTGATTATAGTCGATTATCAGGATGTCCCAGGTCAGTAGCTACACCAAATGTTGTTCGTCGAATCGAACAAGCTTTTTGAAAACATTCTGGCCTTTCTGTCCGCAATTTAGCAAATAAAATAGGTGTACCTAAAACAATGTTATGCCGAATTAAAACTAAAGAACTGAAAATCAAAACCCGTGCAAAAAAAAAAATAATTTTTTTTGCAAAATTACTACATCAAGTTTGATTTAGTCCGGTTACTTATTGGACATGCTTTACCTCGAGAAAAGACTAAACTGGTGTACACATATCTGGAAGAAACGAAAGCAGTTAGGCCTGAAATATCGACAAATATATTGGCTCCTAGGTCGAACTCCATCGACAAGCTACTACTGTACACAAGCTACCCTGAAGCCGGTGTGGACGTATGGGATCCAGTTGTGGGGATCGGCCAGCAACTCAAACATAGAGATCCTCCAGAGACTCCAGAACAAGATTATTAGGAACATTGTCAAGGCACCCAGATACGTACCTAACTGGGTCATACAACAGGAACATTCATGTGCCGTCAATAAAAGAAGAAATAGTGGGCGACAAGCTTAGTACACATATTAATGAACTTACAGCAAATCTACTAGACAGACCATATGTTAAAAAGACACGATCGACTTGATCTGCCAAACAGGTTTAACTAGACTCTGTTCTTAAGTTAGTTTATTGATACAGTTAAAATAGTTATGCTAAGCTCAGCTAGACAGAGTACACTCATTGGAGTGTCCTCCCACACCATTATCCGAACCAAATCATTTACTGAATGTTATCTTGCATAATAGATTGTAAATACGTATTCATTAATACAAAAAAAAACAACGTAGTTTACTTGGTATATTTGAAGAGCAAACAATTAGTACTAGTGATGGTGATGCTGCTGAACATAAATTGGGAAGGCTTGGTTGTTGGGGGAGACGTCGCTGTTGTCAAAATTATTTGAAGAATTTAGAAGAAAACATGCAAATAACAGAAAACCACAGTCTGACTTAAAATGTGTAGCTTATGAAAAACATTATTGTTTGGACTGCTTTTTCACTGTTCATAAAACATCTAAATGAATTTCTTTTTATCCAGAATATATGATTTTTTTCTGTATTTACTGCGCTTTTAAAAAATAAAATTTTCTAAAAATTAAGGCATTACTCCTTGTAGCAGAAACACAACTTTCAAGTCGAGCGAGACCACTTAAGTGCAGCTTACACACAGGCCAAATACGTTTTACAGTGGTTTAGGTCACCTATTTTACTGTTCCATATGTGAAGCATTGATATAACAGACCAACGAAACACCACACGGCAAATTATAAAAGCTTATGCTGCAAGACACGAGTGGTTTCGCTGGACCAAAATATCGTAAAAATTGATGAGACCGCATGGTACTTTACATGTTAAACAGCTATTTATAGCAAGCAAAAAGGCAGGACTAAAAGTAAATTTTAATAAATCAAACATATTGTGTAACCGTAACAGTGAAATAAAAATCACAATCAACGAAGAAAAACTAAGTGTCGTAACAGAAGCAACTTATTTGGGCCAAATGATTTCTTTAGAAAACAAACAAGAAAAAGAAATCCAGCATTGAACAAACAAACGTGTTATCCCGACTCAAATTTACGGAGCACAGACATGGTGTCTTACAAAAAAATCTGCAAACAAGCTAAGAACCACTTAAAATAAAATGTATTTTAAACGTGAAGTTAAAAGACTGCGTAAAAATTACGGATATTAAAC
The DNA here is from genome assembly GCA_963082815.1 of Melanotus villosus. Lineage (NCBI taxonomy): Eukaryota > Metazoa > Arthropoda > Insecta > Coleoptera > Elateridae > Melanotus > Melanotus villosus. The sequence continues at coordinate 35,258,704 of OY720427.1, read as the reverse complement.
AACGCTTTAAGTGATGTGATCCAAGTGTTATAAAAGGTTAAAAGAAATTGACAGGCCATGTGGCGAAAGCTAAGGACAAACTGATGAAATTATGTACATCACGGATGCGCCAGCCTTGGTAAAACGAAGAAAAGGACATTCGAGGCCGAAATGGGCAGATGAAATAAGGGAAGAGGCAGGTTATCATTGAATGGATAAAGCACAAGACAGGCAGTTATGGTCCATGCTTGGGGAGGCCTTTGCCTGACGACGGGATGAAATATAGCCTATTATTATTATTATCAGTAATAGGGATTGCAAATAAAAATGAACTATGCGTCGTTAATTATGAGACCAACAACGAATGACCACTAGGGGGATTCAAACCAGACTAGCGCAATGCCAGCTTGACGCTCTGCCACTGCGCCCCCTGACAGGCTGTATATTTGGCAATTCGGTGTTTAAATATTTCTTCTATCGCAAAGAAAAATTTGCAGGTTACACAATTAAAAAAAAAGATTGGAATAATTCCGTATATCATTAAAAACCTTTACTGCTAAAGAATTGCTTAAACGGTGATCGGGATTCGCTTAGAATCGGTCTAAAATAGAAGCCAGATTCAATCTGACCAATTTCGAGACCGGAGTTGTTCCTTTGGAACTTGCAGGTTACACAATTAAAAAAAGATTGGAATAATTCTATATATCGAATGAATGACTAAGATTTTTTGCTATCCAAACGAACTCATCTCTACTTAAATGACTTACCTCTGCGATTACATTGATAATCCTCCCAGCGCAATTCTTCCAAAGATTTAGATTCGTATTCCTTCATACAGGTAATGCAATGATGCTTAGTGCTAATTGAGTGGGTTATACCACTCTTTTGCATAGTATCAGTGCCGGTAACCGGATTAAATTTAATCACGGTTCCCATTTGTGTAGTTGTTCCAAAACTCGATGCACCCCCAAATACTCCAGCTGAAGTTGAGGGTTGAAAGTTTTGTGTTTGTTGTTGTCCAAATAAAGGTGTAGCTGTCGATGCCCCAAAACCAAAGCCAGCAGTTTTATTCTGATGTCCAAATGTGGAAGTACTAGCACCAGTGAAGAGTCCATTTCCACCCGTAACATTTTGTTGTTGCCCAAAAAGACCTGTAGTTCCTAAATAAAAATTATTTACATTTTGTTATTATTAATAGCTGTGTTATCACAGCATTGTTACAATTTAAAGATAACACACTAACATATGTGATATCAGATATCATATTGCACAATGTTAAAGGTAAGACAATACTAGTTTTAATCACATTGTGTAATGTTATACGAAATATTTACCAAATTGGGACTGTTGAGGAGCGGCTCCAAATGATGGGACAGCTGTATTCGTAAAAAGTGGTGCAGTAGCTTGCTGCGATGTTGTACCAAATAACGGGGCTGATGATCCAAATCCTGACGTATTCGTCTTACCAAAAAGCTGAGACTGGCCAAACGGTGTTTGATTTGCGGTTGCAGTACCTCCAAATCCTAAAATTATCAAACACATATATATATTTCAAATCTTAAAATTGTTAGTAAACTTAAGAATGATTGGCGGTTAAACAAATGATAGTAATTAAGGTTGGTGTGCTATGGCTAGGATAAATAAACATGCATACCAAATGATGGTGTTCCAGTGCTGGTTCCAAAGGCAGATTTGTTAATATTTGAAAACATTTTTTCACTCTCAATTATTTGCAAGGCATTACTGTAGCAATAAATATTACTTGTTAGTTTTACAGCAAGTGCTGTCTTTATCAACACACTATTTTATAAAATTTTGTTGGTTGACGCGTTAGTACAGTAAACACACTAAAGAGAACTTGTGAATCTGCGCAGTAGATTATAAGGTAACAGTCATACCAACTACAACCCCCACTAAGGTCACTTCGTGCATCGCCATATTCTTAAATGTGCACGTACGAATCACGTGCATTATTCTTGTAATTTTACTGGCTACTTAACATTTCTAAGCGACATCTATTGCGCATTTAATTAACTGCTTATAAAGGGGCACTGTAATGATAATCAACTATGGGAACTTTGAAATAAATAATGAAAAACACTATTTGCGATAAACTAATATTTTCCGGGTGTTGCCGTGGTCGTTCAATTTCACTTGACGTTTCGCTATGAGCAGCGAAACGTCAAGTGAAATTGAACGACCACGGCAACACCCGGAAAATATTAGTTTATTGGACAACAGCCGCGAAAGCCTGCATTCACTATTTACGAATTGTTATTAATTAATTTTAAGTATTGGCGTAATACTTAATTCATTTAGAAAATTTAAATGCAATTTTGTAACATTCTAGTTTGTTTAAAAAGCCAAAAATAAAGAAGCACTGCCATGAAGATGGCAATTCCGTTCAAGTTCTTTCATTTAGGGGTCAAAATTTGAGTATAAAAACAAAAACAAAAAGAAGAAATAACATTCAACAAAACCTGGGTGACAATTAAACAAATACAAAACAAATTAATTACATGGGAAAGGAAGATGTTACGGCGAATTTTGGGGGGGGGGGGGGGGATTAAAGAAGGACAGATGCCCGCGTAGGAAAACAAATAAAGAATTTAGAAGATTTATACTAAGACCCAGACATCACTGATGTGAGGATAAGACAAAGTAGGCTAAGGTGGCTAAGTGCTAAGTCACGTAACGAGAAAAGAAGAAAATGATCCAATATCAAAAATACTACGACCTACGACAGAAATTAGAAGGAAAAAGGAAAAAAGGACGACCAAAGAAAACATGGTGGCAGCAGATAGAAGAACACTTGCAAGGAACTGATATCAGAAATTGGAAAATGAAATGTAAGGATAGAAAGACACGGAAGAAAAAGATAAATGCCATAGGCCAACTTGGCCTCTAGAGCTATTTATACAGGGTGTATCAGAAATAAGTACATTAAATTCCCTCAGTAATAGAACTCGGCAAGAACTCCAACATCTCTAAAGCTGTCCACTGACGATCGTTCCAAATTGGAGTGAAGAAAAATTTCCGGGGGTCATTGACGATCGCTCCACTCCATTCTATCGCTCCAATCCTCTCCCATATGCCACGGGTGACTACGTATATCTATATACAGGGTGTCCCAAAATTAGACCGACAAACTTCGGGTGGTTCTAAAGGACACCAAAACAAGCAATTTTTGTTGATAAGCCCATGTCCGCAAATGAGCCGTTTTGGCACTACAGTGAATCACAGGCAGTTGATATGTACAATTTTAACTCCGAACCGCTCTAGATACGACGTGGAACTATAGAGCTAAACTTATATTTGCGGACATGGAGTTATCAACAAATTGCTTATTTTGGTGTCCTTTATAACCACCCAAAGTTTGTCGGTCTAATTTTGGGACACCGTGTGTATAAAATCTGTGACGACCACAATCCAGTATTGTGTTTGCTTTCCTAGTTTCGTTATATTTTTTGCAACAAAAACTAAGTTTTTTGCTGCTACGAGTCATGGATGAAGAATTGCTCCTTGTTTCAACCGCTGTTTACTTGTATGTGAAGTCCTAAGTAAACAAAAATTTCGCACTGACGAGCGCGCCGTGACATTCCATCACATCACTTTTTCACATTCACGGTCAGTTGGAGTGATGGAGTGTTCGAGCGGCGCGATGGATTTTCGGGCCGATGGAAATCCGCCCGCTCCTCATCACTCCAATAAATCCACAGGAGATTGTACACTAACGGTCGTTATTTGGAGTGGTATGTTCCATTTGGCTTGGAGTGATTGGATTTGAACGATCGTCAGTAGCGACCTTAATATTTTTTTTGTATACTTTTTAGATTTTGTGATAAAATTAGTTAAAGATTTATCACAAATTTCATTACCTGCCAATGGAAATCATGTCCGACACAAAACTTATTTTGGTTACCATAGTAAATCAACTTACTTAAAAATTAAGCTTAGCAGTATTTAATTATTTTAAAAATACATAAACAACTCGTTATTTTAAGAGGGGGGGGGGGGGGGTAAAATCCAAATTAAATGTGAGATTTAAAAAAAATCAATAAGAAATATTGTAGCTCTCGACGAGTTCCACTACTGATAAAATTTAATGTACTTATTTCTAATACACTCTGTATATACATATAATTGACGTACAAAGGTTTACATCCCGTTTTTGGCTTGAAAATTTTAAATGGCTAACATTACCATTTAAGCAGACTTATTAATGATTAACAGTCAACGCTATACAGGGTGACATTGAAAAAACTACAATGCATAGTACCACGCGATAGAGTTTTTTCTAAGCTCAGCTTGGCTCAGAGAAAATTAAAAACAGGCTCTGCTCGACTTGGAGAAAATGTCAAATGTTTTCAATTCAGCTCGGTTACAGAGTTTCAAGCTTTAATAGAACATCGAGCTTTTTCCCAGTTTCGAGCCTCTTCCGAGCTTTAAGCTTGTATCGAATTTTCAACATTAACTGAGCTTTGAACCTTTACAGAGCAGCACGAAGAAAGATAAAACAGGAGTGTGCACTTGACCAAATTCTTAGATTTAATTGAATGTCAAGCATTTACCAAACTTTAAGCCTTCCCCGTGTTTCGAGTCTGCAGAGAGCTCCGAGCTTTACATGAAATTTAGAAAAATCTCGGTTCAACAAATCTTAAACTCAATCTTGCTCAAACCTTGAGTTGAGCCAAATCGAGCTCGAGCTTTGAAATCTTGTTCCCACCTCTAATACATATCTATGAAATAAATAAATGAATAATTATGCAAAATATGATCCTTTCTGTTGTTATATGTTACTAATCTAATTTTGAATAAAAAATGAATATTTAAAATTTACCGTAAAAGTCAAAAAACTATTCTTGATCAGACCTTAGCCTGATATCGGCAATATTGGCATTTGTAAGATTTGTTATTGTTACTTAATTTTGTTTCATAATCTTAATAAAACATTATTTTTTACCATTTGAATAATCTTCCTCTTCAGTGGTATTGTTTGGATGTTCTCGTACTTCCATAACATGCTCTGGATAGGGTTGGTAATCAATGTCATCCCATGGGTAATCTTCTTCTGGGAGGGGGCTCGAATATTCTTGGTCTCCACTGATATGCCTTGGGTGTTCATCATTTTCAGTGACGTGCTCTTTGTTTTTAATAAAGCTCCACAAGTATTCTTGAGCTTCAGTGGCAGGTCTGCAACGTTCATGGTCCTTAGGGATATTGCTGGGATATTCCTGATATTCACTGACACGCTTTGAGTTTTCTCGATCTCTAGTAAATTGTCTCAAATACATATCATATTCAGTCATACATTCTTCTGATGCAGCATCATTTGAATTTGGATTAGCTTCTGAGGTTAAACCGTTATCAAAATTCATTTCATCGGACTCTAAAAAATAATTTCAATTATTTAAATATGCTGATATATACAGGGTGTAAGCAATCGACCGTAAAAAAAAGTATACAGTGTTATTTTCCAACCTACTGTAAATACTAAATACGCGTTCTTTCTGTCTTGATGTTAGTACTTTTCTTGTTGTGGTCATCTGAAGTTTGAAATTAACACTTTGATTATCTTTGTTATTATGAAAGATTGCTGGAAAATAAAGCCATTGAGAGTTTCTTAAAGAAATTGACACTCACTGCATTTCTATTACTTTTGAAACAACTCCGAATAACGTGATATACTTTTTTTATGGTCGATTGCTTACACCCTGTATATAACACCTTAATCTTGTAACAACATGCTAATTAGTATATTCCAGAAAATGAAGTAATAACTAATAAATTTTATTTATGTACCCCACGTGCGATATTCATGGTCAATAACACTGTCCAAATAGTTAATAGCTTCTGCCATGTCTAAATAATTAGGATCGCCTAAGTAAAATAAACAAAATATTAATATAAGTATGGCGATTCACTCATTATTGCTTATGTTAATTTATTACTTATCCTAAGATATATCCTCTAAAGTACCTAGTAATTTGGTGATCTGTTAAGAAGGTAATTTTATCATTTCACAAAAGAGAAATATATTTCGGGAGGTAATAGGATTAGGAGATTATTTAAAATATAAATTACCATTGGAAGGTATTTCACATGGTAAATCTTCCACAAACATAGATGTTTTTTGTTCAGCTATTATAGTTTTTGGATTTCTTTGAAAGGGAAAGTGCTGCACTGCTTTATAAGTTGTATAATCATCATCTGAATTTGAACTAGATTCTATAACAAAATTCAATTCAATGATAAAAATTTGTACAAACCACTATACGTCAACATGAACATTTAAATCGATGCTAACATTTGCAAAATAAATCTCGTTTGTTTTATATAAATATCCTACTTACCACCATGTGAATTTAATTCTGGATATGCCCCTATTGAATTAGTGCTATATCTTCTTTGAATGGGAATTACATTGTTAGGTTTTGGAGGTAGTAAATTCTTTGGCACTATATTAAAAATTAAAATCATTAAAAATCTAAATAGGTAGGTATATTATTAAACATTAAAATTTGTTTCTTACCATATACTTCAGAAAATGGATTATTTACATTTGGAGAATTATCTCTGCCATATACAAACATCTGATTATTGAGAGAAGTGTTAGCAATTCCATTTCCTAAAACCACATAAATTTGCAGGTCTTTAACTAAATTTAAAACTAGAAATAAATTTATGTAGATAATTATCTGTTATTTCGCCTTAATATTATGCTTATCACGCTGTGCAACTGTAGAAATATTATATTAGGCTTCATTGTCAGCAAAAGATTTTGGGCAAAAATGGCTCGAGGAATGGTAAGGGATTTTGTTAAGGGCTGGTACTGTACGTTTTTACGTATACACATTTATTTCAGTAATATTATTTAAAATATAAAGAAGTAAAGGATGAAGAGGCAAATTAAGAATTTCTATTTAAATTTTTACTTATATGAATACACATAACCCCAAACCTTCCAGAAAAACTAAAAACTGCCATTTACCTGGTATGATTGGATCTACATTAAGTCGTCGTTTTCGTACAGCTTTTACAATCTTTCGAGACATTTTTATTAATAGGGTATAATTAAATATATATTAATAATTAAGTTCTCATAGTTACAAAAATCTAAAAATCAGCTTCTCCTATATAAGGACTTTAAAATACTGAAGTTTACGCGCAATTAGCGGTTAATTTAGTAACTTCATGCTAATATAGATTCCTGTAATTGCATAATCCTTAACATCTTTAACAGGTGGCGCGCATAACATTATCTAGTGGAGCACAGTATAAGCACAGTATTGTTTTCTATACTGTGGTATAAGTGATATCAGTGACAATAGTGATGTACAAACAAATCAAACGTAAGTTATAGTGCTGTTATTTAATTCTGATTATTACATACCAAAAGACAGTAAACAACAGACAATAGCTAAATAGTGCCTATATACATGCCCAAATTAATTACAAATCAGCCTGTATAGTATTTTGTATACTGGTCTCGCTAATATATATTTAAAAAAAAAGAAAGAACAGTAGGGTGTACGGTTACTCTGTGTCGGCTCCTTTGATGTAAAAAATACTATTCGCGCAGGCAAAATAGGGTGCTAAAATTTTAAATTTAAATTGATTAGTTATACTTGCAAACAATATTACAATTTACAAATAAATAAATAAGTTCAAATAACGAAATATTTATTAAGATAATGTAAAAACAAACAAAAATAGGTATTAATACAAAAATAAAATGCAAAAATCGCTGAATAGAGGCTTACTTTAAAAAATAAAGCAAACATTTAAATCATGTAGAATTGTCTTTTCCTTTGCAGGCGTTTTTACTCATGTGTCCGCATTATTATTTTGGTGTTTATTTTGTTAGTACTCTTAAAATTCTTATTAATATTTCAACCAGTAGACAGGAAAATAATCTGTGGTGGATTTTATTAATTTTCTTCTTCAGTTCTTATAGTAAATCCACCATAGATGGCGTCATCGTTGTTTCTAATTGCGTCTTGGCTAAATAAACTATTGCAGGAAATATACGATAGATGTCGCTTGAAAATGCTCCCGACTACTTTTCAGTAACCAATAAGATGCCAGGAAAGAAATAACGTGATTTGTAGGTACACACCCAAGAACATGATGTTTGGATCCATTCAAAACAGAATGTCCCTACTGTATAAGTAGTGTATAATAGAGTGAGGTCAGTGTTGTGATGACATAAAATTATAACCTACAATGGAAATCCTAAAGAAATATTAATTTATAAAAAATAAAATTTTCCTTTAACAATGGCTGCAAAATCCAGCGAGGAATATTGGAACACCAGTTCTAGTGTTAGCTTTAATTTTGATGATGACCTTAATGTGGGTATAATTAAAATGTATTTATTGTTTTATGTATTGTAAATATACATTACAGGAATATGATAAATCATCGACTAATTTTAAGGAATTGTTTGAGTCGACTAATGCGGACTCTGTATTTGGTTTAAGTTTAGAGGATAGCAACAGTCAAGTTACGTTACCTATACATTCTATAATTACCAAAAGAAATTTAGATGCAGGTAATAAAATATTGTAATCTATCAAAAGTAGATATATTTATATGATGGAACATCATACTCCTCTTGTTTGATTGATCTTATTTAACAAGTGATCTATTACGAATTACGATATTGTTTGTAAATACACCAATCTGTATATAGTAAATTGTAAAAGTAAGACCATTTTATATGTGTACCTACATTTTTAAATATATAATTGAAAATAAGTATTACTTCTTATACTTTTAAGTATTGGACGATATACGAATACCTTCCCAAATACCTGTTCCACCAGTTCAAGAAACGATAATAAAGATGTTTTTGGGAATGCCTTGTATATTATATGTGTATCGTTCATTGGATCAGAAACTTGAACTATTGGACGAAGCGGTTACAACAGAAGATGGAAACATTATATTAGCCGTATGTTATTGTTTTTGCAATTTTAAGTAATTGTGACTAATTTTATTTTTCAGGTATTGTTATATTTAAAAAAGAGTCTTAAATTATCCGTATTGTATCATCATCTATCAAAAAGAAAAGTTGCCTTACAACATTACATTAATTATTTAATGCGAGAACTAAAATTAGAGGAATTATCTGATGTTTACATGTAAGTAATAAAATATACCTTTCGTAAGATAATGTTTTTGCAATTAATTTTTAAGGGCAACCGGGAACTACTCTGATATTGTATGTATTACTTAAATTACAACATTAGAACATAACAAAAAGTGTTATTTTAGGTGTATTTATATTATTTAGGTGCCAGAAACGCATGTAATATGGAACGTACGCACATTAAATTGCTCAGATTTTTATCAGAACACCAAGCAAAATTAAATCATGATAAAAATATAATGTTTGGTGATTACAAGAACTTTATAAGTAAGTAATATCGGACAAAATTTAAATTATATAGCATCATTTGGCTATACCTATATTAGATATGGGAATTTTTAGTTTTGTCTAAGCTTCGGCTCGGCTCAGAGAATATTTGAAATATGTTCAGCTTGTCTCTGAGAAAATGTTAAATATTCTCAGCTCGGGTCAGCTTGGTTCCTGAGTTTCAAGCGTTCATCGAGTTTCACACTTTTGCTGAACTTTAAGCTTATATCTAGCTTTAAACTAGAAACTTTGAGACTACCAGGCTTCAAGCTTGCAGCAAGCTTTGAGAATTGAAGCAGTTTGGAAAAAAAAGCTTGTCTTGGCCCAGTTCAACAAATTTTAAGCTTGCTCTTGTTCAAAGCTCGAGCCAAACTTAAACTCCGAGGTCTTGTTCTCACCTCTAACCTATATGCCTGATACGGGGCAAGAACCCTGAAATCAGACTTAAAACTTCTTACTAACTTTTTCTACATACCTTGCAATATAAAATTCGTTTTCTTTGCTGTAGAGTGGCAAATGGATAATAATATGTGTAACAATTCAATAATAGAAGAATTAGCACATATATGCAAAAAAGAGTGGGAAAAAAACTCTGACAGTAGCAAGTCTGATAAGCAAATTATGGGCTTTAAACAGAGTTTCAAAATTAATGATTTTCAATATGAATGGATTCAGTTAAATATTCTGAGTGCTTTAAAGATATGGAAAAAGTTAACAGCCTTATTTATTAAGCCTGTATGTCACTGTAATAACATAAATAGTACTATATTTAATTTGGTGTTATTTTAGAACTGGCTAACGAAGAAAAATTCTATAAAATCTGTAATTAATCCAGAGTTGTTTGTTTCAACACTGTATAAACATAATCCACCGAAGCAAGTTTTAGAAGAATTTTTGTCATGTATCGTTGATACTGAAATTAATTTGTTATTAGCAAAAAAAATGCATTGCCATAAATTTGTGATAGATGCTTATATTAATCAAAGGGATAGATTAGCTATTTTCAGTTATAAGGAATGCATTCCCAGTCAGTCCGAAGAGTATTTTTATGCAGAAAATGCACTGCGTGCATCAGTAAGTACCTACATTAATAATTCCGATGTCTGTACTTACGTTATGTCATTTTGTTTTTTAGGACAAAAAATGGAAGAACTAGGATTGTCTAAAATAAAACTACATATTTTTATATTTGTACTTAAAATCGATTGATAAATAAAAGAATCTAGTTTACTTACACATATTTTATTTTTAATAGGAAGGAATAATACTGATAAATTTACACACTGATCTATGTTTGGAACACAAACCATAAAATAAACTTTTTATCAATATACTACAATTTAATAAATTAACTTACAAAATAAAGCCCATGTAGGTACACACAAAAATACTAAGAAAAGCCTACTGATTACAGAATACAATACTTGAAATGACTATCAGCTTAGAACGAGCTGTGCTGTTTTTCGAAAATCGTAATTCTTTAAGGACTTCGTACAGTAATCAGTAATTTAATACTTATTGAAGAGTAGTAGTGTAATACTATTTAGAGTACTGTATTTAGTAGTCATTAAAATGAGAGACGATAGTTTTCTAAGCTTTATTGCAGTACAGAAAGGTAGTATGGGTAACTCTGTACCGATAATTTACTTTTTAGAAAACTAATATCTCTTATTGTACATAATAAAAGAGCAACAAATCTAACATCTATGTGCATAAATAAATTAGAAGTCCTATTTAATCAACTATTCTTGCTTTTGTATTAATCATATGTAATGCTATTCTTTCCAGGAACTTAAAATAAGACTACATCACATTTACTTTCGTCGTTCAGTTTATTGCCTATTATGTACAGGTGTCTCCTAAGATTATGCTGCAGATGTGAACTGCAATCTTCCAATAAAATCAATATACAAGTGCATACACATTCATGTTAACCCTCCAAATTTATCACATAATTTTGTTTCACATCCTTTAAATTTATCTTACTGTCATATATAAAGACCGGATATATAAAACATGCCTTTTTAATATGAATCATTATGGAGGAAAAGCAAATAGTTTATATAACCCTGAGATATATTTTGAATAAAAAAATACTGAATTTTATGATGTAGTTGTTGGTTAAAAAAATCACCTGTTATAGCAGTCAAAAGCATAGGAAAAACGCAAGGAAATACTGTTGTTACTAAACAAAAATAGTTTATTATTCTTTAAAGAGAATCAGTATAAAATTCAGTTTGAAGAAAAATGATATTGTGTTTATTTCATAAACGTTATTTTTATATGGCTGAAGCTGCAAAACTCGCCGTTTAAGTGAGCGAAAAGTTAATTTAGATTTCAATTTTGAATTAATGAAAAAATTATCTTTAATTATATAAAAAATGTCTACATTTTTGTACCTAAATTGAAAAAGATAAGAGCAACTGTAACAAAGAGATTGGGCTTCAGTTGCTGATTGGTGTAACTACCAGTATGTATTAAAGCAGGGATCCCCAACCTGTAGCTCGCGCCACCTTTTGATGTGACTCGTTTTATCAACGATGCGCACTTATAGGTACTACCCCTGATCACATAATCAGGGGTACTACCTAATGTTTAACACAACTACTAATCGCGATTTTAATTCAATAACGTTTTATACGAATACAAAATAAAGATTTGTTATTTGTACAAAAACGATAAATACTGATAAACTGGCACTGAACGTGTGCTCACTTCGAAGTCTTGATGTCAAGAGAGAGAAGGAAAGGGTGAATTTGTGGCTCGCTTAATATTTTTAAATTCTAAATTGACTCGAGTCAAGTTAAAGGTTGAGCACCACTGTATTAAAGTATCTTAAGCACTTAAGATACAGACATAAATTTAGGAACATTGCGCGCTATGGAGTTTGATATTAAAAAAATTAATAGAAAAATCAAACACAAAACAGTTCTCTTGTAATCTTAAAAATAAATGTTTAGTTTTACCCCTGATCACATAACAATCAGATACGCCAAGTTAATGTAAAATTTGGCAGGCAGTTTTATGATTAGTTTGGCTTCGCCAGGCGGCGCCACCGTAGTAGGAGCAGACGCGACTCTAAAGTCCTTAGAATCAGCTGATTTGTATGATGCCTAGCACTTCAGGGTCGCTTTTGCTCGTGCAGTGCTGCCGCCATCTGGCAACCGAAGGCAAACTAATCATAAAACTGCCTGCCATCTGATTGTTATGTGATCAGGGGTTTTACTAATCACTAGTAAATATCTTTGTACATTTTTTACGTCTGAAAACAGGATTCGTAATTTTTAAACTTCAGGAGTAGATAGGATGTAGGAGAGATGGTTATTTAAAATTGTTAAACAACAGAAGTTTATAGTAGGAATAACTTTTCCAGATGAACTATGAAAATTAATACAGAATGCATATGGTTTGTCTTCAAAGAATTTAAAGGATGTTCTCTTCATATTTTAACTTTTAGCCCGCTAAATGTTTCTGAAACTTGCGGCTGAATTTGAACATAAGGTGAAAATAGTAATATAATTCGGTATTGTGCATAAAAGATGTATTTTTAGTTACAAAAAGGATTCTGGTGCATATAGTAATTTTAGTAAAACGAAATTACCAAATTATAATTGCACTTTATACAATGTTCTTTGATCTTGCAACGTACGAAATGACAATATGCATGTCCATGTAATTCCGGCCTTTATTAGTATGTATAATTATAATACTTACCTTGAGGAACCATGTAATTATTGCTTAAACTATTCATATTGGCCACTGTATTGAACACATATAGTAGGAATCATTGGTAGCTATGTTAAGTGGACCTTGATATTGTCAATTATTGCTAAACACTTCTTTGTCTAGAGTTTAATAAATAAGAAAATATTAATTTCTAGTCCCATATAGTATTGCACTTGGGCTATTCTATATATTTCATCACAGCGCTAAGGAGTGTCACGATCAGCAGTATCAGATCGTCCAGGTGGTGGTTGGCTTCTTTTGGGAGGAGGCTGTAATGGAAAAAGGCGATGTTCGCTTGGCCAGTAATTCTGACGTTCTGGATCTTCTATAGATGTAGCAACAATTGTCATACTGGGTACTGATTGTTCGGGCATCCAGTCAAATGAAAATGCATTTCCAGAATGAGTACTAGGAGTGGTGGTTGGAGTTGGTGGTGCACTTCCTATATATGGACTAAGTTCTTGATGACACAAGTCAGGTACTTTCTGGAGAGTATCTGACCAAGGTGGACTAGGATTCCACTGTTCCATAAGATCACTAGGGTCGACTTTTAACAGTGATCTTGGTCTTTCAGTTGTATGGGTTATCACAAGCAAACCGCCACTGCCTCCATCTATTTCTGAAGCGTTAATGTGAGCAACATCTAATTCAAGATTCTCAAGGTCTTTGGGTTTTCTTTTACTATAGGAATAATCTACTGGTTCAGGATCTGCTCTTCTGTGGTGATGATGATGTTGATTATGGTGTGGATGTGAAGAAGTGCCATGGTGTGTTATGTGTGGTTGAAGAGCACTAGGCATTGCAGCAATGTGCGCATAACTCGTGGGTTCATGGCTAGTTGTGAATTCTGGACCTTGCGGATGTTCAGGATAATATAATAAACGAGCTGAAGGAGCTACATCATAAGCTAAACCATATTGAAGTTTGTTTTGAACAGAATAGTAATGATAAAGCCAACTGTTACTACGCATAACAGAGGCTTCAGCATCACTAAGTACTTGATTGGTACATACAATAACAGGCTGTTGATTACTTTCTGAACTTTCCTTCACCTGCAGTACACAGTGCATCCATAACCATTCGCCAGAACGTCGTTGAAATTGGGCTAGCAGTATGCAGGAACGCTCTTGTTCCGATTGTGTAACTAAAGAAAAAAATAAATACCCGGGTGACTTTCATTAGGCTTTATACTCACTGAGTCTATGTTTTGTCTGGGCCTCTCGCGTACATTCCCAATGTAATAGCCGGTACCAGGACACCCCTTGGAGATCACTGCGCGGAAAGCCTAAGTAGAATTCGCCACTGCAACACAAGTATAACAGTCATCGTGATTTATGGCAAGCAATGTCACCGGCTCTCCCGCGACCCGGTGACCTGGACCGCCCCTCTATCACGAGCGGTCGTTGATTTATTGAGGGGAAAAACAAAGCTGCATACTCACTTATTGTCGATGTGGATGAAACGCATATCCATGGAGTGGATGGACGTGAAGACGTTAGTGGCACCCTGGACTACGCACTCACGGGTCTCCGGCATAGCCACTGGGGTGCAAGTGGCCAGGAAAACGGGCTCGTTACGGCTGCATAGCGGCAAGAAGGATAAGTACCGACCCTGTACTAACACCACCTGCGAGATAAGTATAAACAGTGGCGCTTTGGTATTCCAATGAGGACCATTTCCATAAGTTCGCGCTGCGCCAAAGAGTGGGCGTCATAACATACGGCAGCAGTACTCGCGCCTCCACCTATTTTACATATTACGTATATAATGATATGTAGCTCGCGACCCTATATGAAAATAAAGTGCTATCTGCAACCGAAGGTGGTCTTCTATATATCTTGTTGAACTTACAACTCGTTTACATATAACTATCGCTTCATCTGTTTTTTCCGATCACTCGTAAACACAACCGTAAAACTTTTAGATTCTATCAGCTCACAGTGCCCATACTTCCTAATCTTTGCATTTTGCTAAGTACATTATTTTTACGTCCCAAAACCTTAACAATTTTTGAACCCTAGATATTTCAGTAGGTACTCATCGCATTACCCTTTTTTAGAAATTTTATTTACAGTAACGTAATTGCTAAATAAGCTAGTCGTATTCTGAACCCAGAGCAAAATATTTTTGGTAATTTTGGAACACCAGTAATGTTATCATAGTTGCCAAATGTGTAAACGTATTAAAATTATTTTATAATAAATCGAGTTTGTAAGATGTCTTGAAACAAGTTGTATGGAGAGAAACCGCATTCATTAAAACTTTCCGGGGAACTCCTACTGGTTGTTATGATAATTTTTTCAGTTGGGTAAAAGCTTCTTATGGACATTTTTACATCCTATAAATCTTTTCGAAATTTATTTTAATCAAAGGGTCACTAAAATATAAATTTATTATGATCGTATTTTTAGGTAACCGGAAATATGGAAATATTTGGTGGAGGATAGAGAGCAAGTTCTTATGGCAGCGGTCCATTCGTAGAAACGGTACAGCAGCAAATAACGATACAATAATAAACTGTAATACGTGTTGCATTGCAAATATGCAGCTTGTATTTAGATAGACTCTTATAGTATCTACGGTTACTATGCCAGGTGTGGGTGGAATCATTGCTGCCGCTGCTGGTCGGGCAGGGGGGCGCACGACCGCTGAGGTTACTGCATAGTGAAAGGCAGATCCGGCATCGGTACGTACATTTAACAACACAGGCATCCGCGTAGATTCCAGCAAAAAAAGTATATGTAACCGCCAGTATATGCACTATTTGCATCCAACCAATTCCGAAGATGTTTTAAAAATTGCCTTGGTAATCGATTCATACGTACCGATACTGATACCCCACCTTCCATTTCAAAAGAATTTTTAACGAATTTTTTATTAAAGCCCACGGACTTTTACCTTTTGATCCCCAAATCTCATTTGACGACGCGCATTTCTTGATACATTCATACGGCATAAGAAGACTCTAATTTCCTCGCTGGTTGTACCATTCCCACTAGGATTAATGGGCCTTCCTAGTTCACACTGAATCGCCTGGTGATCTTGTTTATCTATTATATCGTATACACTATCACCATGGATAAGGAGGTCTTCCTAAAATGCAATATCGAATGAATTAGTTTAAGGACATATATTAAAAGGAAAAGGGAAAAGTAAACATACAGTTAATAGTTATATTAAACAAGTCAAATTGAATATGACTCGGTATTACGTGTAATTATAGACGTCAATAAACCTATATGTATGTGTTCTTTTTCATGACCACAACGTTGTGTAAAGTGTGCATATAAAAGCAGTGGCCAGTAGGTGGAGAAGACAACATATTTATGAGAGACAAAATGCTGCATCACTCACGTTGATGGCATAAATTCAGTCAGCCGTCACAAGTGCCTCACTAAAGACGTAACCCGAAATATTACTTAGTAAAAAAATATCAAAAGGCTATTTACATAGACATGTTGTATTACACGTTCGTATATAGTTAAAGAATGCCTGTTAATTAAATTATTATTGACAAAGAATCGTGTTTAATAAAAGCAAACGTTCCATCATGATTTTACAATGCTTTTATCTAAAAAGATCGCCATAGAAATTTATCTAGAAAACTGTAACATTTTTTATCAAAACTGGTTTTAGTTAGTTTTATATATTTTAGCAGTGCGAAATGGAAGTCGTTTTCTTTGATAACAAATAGGTTAATCCTAGGCGGATGCGCCAAGCAACCACAGTTACGGGGATTATCAAACAGATTATCAACTAACAAATGCAGAGAATTACTTAAAAAATTAGTATAATAAAATAACATAGGTTGTCTTTGGTTATTGTACCTATTCTTCAAAGCTGCGCGCACTACTTGTCTGTCTAATATCGACTCGAATTGTGTCCTTTTACTTATTTTCACTCTGGAAAATAATCTACAAACTAACAGAAAGCAAGATTTTGCAACAAAACTGGCGGGTTTCTATTATTAACAAAAGGGTTTTCCCAGCGCTTTTCCTGAAATAACCAACTGAAAATCTTACAATTACAAAGTTATACTATTGTTTAAATTAAGAAAAGAATTGGTGGGGTATTAACATTAACAAAAAAAAAACTGAAAGCTCACTCTCAAGCTCAAAAGCTCAAAAAGTTCGCTCACCTTCAGAACACTCACCATGGAATGACCTAGGTACTCTGCGGCATTATCAGAAATATACAACAGCTTTCCATTCTGAGTCATCATCATTAAGAAGCCACTCAGTGCCTGAAAATAAAATAGATGAGGTATTTAGTGTATGTTTGTATAAATACGATATTCGACAATTTATCAAGTTTCTCGGTTAGTTTAAGATGCATCCTTCAAATGTATTACATTTTTTTGGACTTATTTGAAAAGTCTATTTCTTAAAACAAGCTTTTTGTATAATACTGTAATTTTAAAAGGCATTTTTGTAAATCATTGAAAAACCAGTTTATATCGTGGTTTCAGAAAGTAAACATTTTTAAAGTCCTTTTGTTGGGCATTCCCAACCGATTTCGTTGATTTTTACAATTTAAACACACGCCGAAAGCAAGTTCCGCTCATAACATGTTAAGATTTTTTTTTGTTAACACTGAGAAGTAATAAGCGAACTTTTCTATATTGATTGACAGTAATGATATCTGACAAAACAACGTCGATTAAGGTGTAGAATTGATTGCCAAATTAATAATGTCGTTAATCTGTTTGTTTAAAAAAGATATTTAACTAAAAATTTATGAAATAAGCAGTTAAGTTTGTTTCAAAAATTATTCCCTTAGGCGGACATTCTACTTTTCATACATTGTAACATATATCAAACATAAACAAAAAATGCTTGACCTTTACGTGTATACGAAATATGGAGCACGTTCCTAATCTACCATTGTTACTTTCCCTTCACAAAAAGAAAGTATAAAAATTTTAACATTTCCGTAATTTACTTTAATCCTTTTTGGGTATTTTTTCGATTTAAAAAAAATTATCAGTAAATTTGGCTTAACTACAAATACCAAGGTTTCACGCGTTATAAAACCGCCAAATCGGTTAACAATATTATGAGTAACTAATCTATATGGTTATTGCTTCGATAGTCTTTACAGCCGCAGTAGTAAAATATATGACAGTTTTACGGGGGTCTAAATTTCCACATTATTTTACTCTTTCATAAAGATAAATTATCACCGAATATAAATATCACTTTACTGTAGGCAAAAACAATTTAAGTGGCATTCAAAATTACTACTTAGCTACTGAAATACTGCCATATGTGGTATATTCTGTGTTCTGTGGTAGTAATAAGGGAGGTAAATTCTTTCATTCACTCCTTGAAAATATCACTAATAAAATACAAATTGTTTCAAGGAAATGACCAAATCTCGTACGAGGAAGACAAAATCTCGTCAGGCAAAGCTTTTGAAGCTTAAAGTAGCAGCAATAATATTAGTAATCGCTTGCATCAGGATTAATTTCTAAAAAATTCAAATCGTTACTGTTAAAACAGACAGAATTTCTAACCCAAAGGTTCTGGAATTTTCAGAAAGTTCGTGGCTTAAGTGTTCCTTGCATTGGGTATTTCGGCTGTTCCTAAAGTAAAGCATCAGTGTTTTACACATTTCAGCGTTTATGACCGTTTTCTATCGAATAAAAAAATCTTTGCCATTTAATTCAACATTTATTTAATTTGAATAACTTACTGGTTTTCAGTTTTTAATAAGTAATTAAAAGTATACACAACAGGAAAACTTATTTACATTCTACATTAAGCCAAGGTACGAGGATTGCTCAATAGAAACACGTTTGAACTACGTAGCCGCGACTTCATCGCCACGACAACTGAATTCGGTTGTTTATATTGTTTGTTTAAGTACTAGTGACGCGTCTGTCAAACGTATTTGTTGTTTGCTTCTTTCTAAGCATGTGATTAATTTGGAAAATGGAATTTATGGTAGAAAATTCGTCGAAAGAAAATGAGGTAGGGTTTGCTGTTCTGCAAACAGCCGCAGGAATTTTACTATAGATAAGTGTCCCAGTGAGGCTCAAGACTTAATATTAACGGAGATTTCTTTTAAATTCATCGAATAAAAATTGCTTTGCGGCCTCTAAACGTGTTTCTATTGAACAATCCTCGTGTTAATAAAACTTGAAAACAAACTAAGACAGAGATGATTTTCACTGGTGAGTTTAGGAGAAAACATGGCTAGGCTGGGTTATTTTATACTTGGTTTTTGGGGTATTTCACTACCAATTGCAAATATAGAAATTAATTTAATAAACTATTAACACACTGAACGTAAAAACAAGGTTTAAAAACTGCAAATTTAACGTATTAATAATTAATTAATTTTTTATTTTAGCAACTGGCAGCGAAATGCCCCAAAAACAAATTAAAAATGTCAAACTCGCCACAATAAATTTTTAGAAAATATTTGGGTTGTTTTGGTTTCAATTATTGTTAATAAGCAACATAATTTCCCTAATTTCCACAAAATTGTGTGTTGTTAATACAAAAATTTAATTTTACTAAATTTTCAAAGCAATAAAAATTTTACATTCGAAAAATCAAGGTTATTTTAATGTGTTGATAGTTTATTAAATTTTTATTTTAGCAACTGGGGGCGAAATGCCCAAAATTTAAATAAAAAATGTCAAACTCGCCACAACAAATTTCTAGAAAATATTTGGGTTGTTTTGGCTTCAATTATTATTGTTAATAATTAAAGTAATTTGCTAAAGCGACATAATTTGCCCAATTTCCACAAAATCGTGTGTTGTTATTATAAATAGTTAATTTTGCTAAATTTATTTATAAAGGTATAAATTTTGTGGTTCTAAAAATCGAGGTTATTTCTCGTTAAAATAACTCTCTAAACCTCTAAAATCGGACTGTCAAAGGTATATCAAGAGACAAAGCATTAAAAAGTTGAGTTATGTGGTATGCTTCAGTAATATGGCACACGTCAGATTGAAATAAAAACAGTAGAGAAAAAACTTGTAAAGTAATCTCCAATAATAACGACAATAAAAGCAGAAAAAACAACATTCCCGTGTTCCGAACATATGATTTTTAATTTAATGTATTCTGTATCACTATAAAAGCGGATTATAAATCTATAGTGGTTTTCGATGTCCGCGATAAATTTTAGGCGAAGTTCATTATAATGGACCGTTGTTCTAAGTCGATATTTGCTATCTAAAAGACATTTACGAAATGGACTCATCAACTTTATGTCATTTAAGGAAATTTATTTCTCTCTTCTGTGGTTTCCGATCTAAACTGGTTACTGGATTAAAATGGGTTAAGAAATTTTAATTGAACAGGGATAATACTGCAACTGTTTTAAAATAACAGTAAAAGCTTTTTTCCATTTTAAATTAATGTTTACTGTTCGTTTGTCAACTCTATCATAATTGGTTCCTTTTTAAGTAGCACTATAAAGTTGTGGATTTTTTTCTCTAGGATTCTAATATCTGTGACACCTTTACACCGGAAAAAAGATATGTAAATTATTTGAAATGGCAACAAATTATGTAATGACATTTTGCCATTTATTTATTCTTAAATAAAATAATAAAAAAATACATCTTTTACTCTGCTTATTACAAAAAATACATTTAATTAATATAAACACTTTCTATATTTCTGTTAAAATCTTGATTGCAGTAAATGTTTCAAACTAGCAAATTTGTGAAATTTGCAGTTTTTTGGAAAAGCTTTTGCGCTAGTTTAAATTTAGACAAAAAACCTTTCAGCTTTACTTATTTACATAAAGAACAACTGACTCATCGTTTGTTAATTAGCCTTTAGAGTATATTTAAAAAAAAAGTTATCCACCTAGTAACCTTTACAGGGAGACAGCAGGATAACATCTTTCAGCTGCTTAATAGGCGTCATTTGATCTCACTACGGTAATAAATACCGATGGACGTTGATTACGTTATCTTGATTTTCAGGTAATATAAAAGATCGTAAACAACAGTATTTTTAAATACCACGTAAAATGCAAACAATATAGACATTTTCTTTATTCCTATAATTTATTGTTCAAGATAGACATGTGAAATATACTAATCTATAACTCAAAGCTATGCATAGATGTTTCCTTCGATTGCACATTACTTACAATCGCGTACCAATCTGTTTTCTAAACGATCTGTGGTGTCTTTTGATTTTATGGATAGCGTGCTTGTGGTAGATACTTTCAAATATATTGACGTCCACTGATGTTCTTAATCTTACCAATTTTTTTGAATAACATTTGATATGGAGCATCAAAAACTTATGTAATCGCCGACACATTTCAGCATATTCGCAACTAATTAAGATAGTATGAAATTTAGACGAACATTTTTAACTTTAAAATGAATTCTTAGAATTACTAAAAGAGTTTATTTGTAAGATATTTTTAGAAAACAACCGCATATATTTTTTTGGCTTACATTTTGGGAGCAATTTTTATTAATTTAAATTTAATCTCAGAAGTAAATTTATGAGTGCCTTGTATGAAAGGGTCGTACAATTGATAAAATCCATTTTAAAATTTAAAACAATACACACAACGAAGTTGTAGAGCCGAAGATTTAATAACAGTTGTTGATTTTATCAGTAGAGCTAATTAAATTACATAAAAGTTTGGAAAAAGGTGGTTTCTGAGCGAAAAATTGCGGGATAAAGAAAAAAGCGAAGGTTCAGACTTCAATAAAAATACAAAAATACACAAGAATTGATAGAGAAACATAGGCAAACTTGGAAGGGTAAATTAGAAAAACAAAAGTGAAACAATGTAAAAAGCGAGAAGAGCGATGAAGAAGAAGAAGAAGAATAATGAGAAGGGAAAGAAGTAGGGACAGACTAAGGAGGAGAAGAAGTAGTAAAAGAATAAAATAGACGAAGAAGAAACGACAAGAAGGGGAAGAAGAATAAAAAGAAGAAGAACAAGAAAAACTGAAAAATTAGACGCAGGTACAGACAAACGTGAAAAGAAGACGAAGAGGAAAATTATGATGAACAAGAAGAAAAGGAAGAAGTAGGGGCAGACGAAGGAGGACAAGGAGGCCTAGAAGGCGACCAAGAGTTGTTTAACTGCTCAAAAGTTCGACCATTGTTCAAATAAGGATGAAATAATGTCCTGCAGGGACATTTTAAGTGATTTTCGAACTCTTTCAATACGCATATTAGTTTTAATGTTGAAAAAAGGACTGAAAGGTATTTTCTGGTTAATCTAATGTTAGCTATGATATAAACGTCGAAATAATAAATTATTAAACAGATATGTAAATCAATAAAGCTGCTCTGCGCTGTATACACAGTAGGTACTATTGGCATATTTCATTTTCTTTTAAAGAAATCATAGACCTATCATTACACAAATTCTTGAAAATATTTTTTTAATGTAAGATTGTTGCATTATTATTATTACTGTATTGAAAGTATTTCTTTTATGTATTATAAACAGTCGATATATTCAAAGAATAATTCAGTAATGTGTGCGTTTGTTTAGTAATTAAATTCTTGAAATGTTGAAGTAATTTAATTACTATAGTCGAAGGTCTGTACGAGTCATAAAATGTAATATATGGATAGCGAGTAGCACGAATATAGGTTGTAATTCTGAAAACTGATTAGATATCTTAATTTTCCCCATAACTACCACAAACCTTGCTGTTCGAAGTTGTTAAAGAAAAGCGAATGCGAGTCGTTGTGAACTTGTACCATAAAGTAATGCTCTCGCCGTGTAATATATCCTTTAATGATCTTTTATCGAACTCTAAGATCTTAGGAGTAGAGCGTTATGTTATTTTTTTAGATGATAAATAAATTAAAAACTTCGCTGGCTTAAAAATGATTGGGCGTATTGAGCGGTCGGAGGGTGTGTCGATTTTGACAAGTCAAGGGCAAAATACTTCCCACTTCGAGTTTTTCGTTTTATTTGCTAAACCAATTATATGATTAAAATTTTCGACGATTTTTTTATAATTAAATTACGTTTTACGGAATTCAAATTATTTAACAGATCGTTATCGTTCAAAATTTTATGTTCGCCAACCTAACACAGAATTTACAAAGGTGAATGGAATAAATTTTCCCTGGTCATATATTTAATTTAATATTTTAGCCTCGTTTTTATTCATCTGATAACCACAAACATAACTGAACTTTCGTCCTTTCAAACGTTCGAATAAGAGTTATTATAAATAAAAATATTAGCAATAAGATAACTAAAAAATACCGACGTAAATACCTTCTACGTCTTGTAACCGTGAAATTATTTTATCAGGAAGATTTGTAATATATTATCAACATTAATATTATTTATGATTTTAACAATAATTATCGTTAAATATAATCTGCGACCTTCGGAATTTTCAACAAAACCTTTAAAGATCTTTACAGAATTGTAACTTCAACTAAGGAATACTGACTGTACTTATTGAAAAATCGCACAGCAAAAGGGCTAAGTAGAAACTCATAACAAAGCTGAAAAATGTAACTTCGAACATTAGTTTTTTACAATGACCAAAAAAACTTATTCGTAATCTGGAAGTTCCGTTTTGAACACTTTGATACTGACAACCAACAATTTAAAAACATTATGTAAGCAGTCGGAGCTAAAAAATTTATTAGCTCTAAACAAACTACTTAATCCCTGTTGATAAGGAATATTATTGTAAATTTAGCACCTGTACCACTCAGCTCAGAGCTCAGTAACAGACACACGAGAATTCCGGATGTTTAACTATTCGAAGAAAACCATAGTTTATAGGGACGTCGAATAATGGCTTGTTATTGCTTTTATTCATACGATATGTTTTCTTACAGGTAAAATTAGTTAACACGCGCGTAGGATTGTGGTAAATTAACAAGGTAATAACGACCGTTTAAAAATTTCCTGCGTAGCGTATTGTTTCTACTCACTTAATTATACATCCCTTTACACCTCGATAATAAAAATTAAAACCGCGTTCTTTGACTCTTTGATTTGTTAGTTCGTAATTATAATAAGTACAATTTTGAGAAGCCTGTTTTAGTCAACCCTAGCAAAATAACAATCAGTTTTTGAAATTATTGGGTAAAATTTCATTTCTAAATATGAAATAAAAAATAAGAAATTTAAGGAAAGAATGCGAAATATCGCAAATATAAGATGAAGAACAAGACACATAAAAAAAGAAAATTAATACTAAAAAGGCAAAAATAAAAAGACGTAGATTAGCTCGAAATTTCGTGGTTTTTGTAAATATCAGCTTTGGTAGTACTCATACTCAGTTGGAAAAAATAAGTTCATTTCTAAAGATGAAATAGAAAAATAATCAGTTTAACGAAAGAATGTGAAACATCACAAATATAAGATGAAGAATAAACACGCGAAGCAAAAAAAAATAAGATGGAAAAGAGGAAAATAAAAAGACGTAGATCGAAATTTCGTAGAGCAAGGTTTAAATACAAGCTTTGGTTTAATTTGTATAATTCTACAATCAATCCCCAGCAAGGCCTTTGAAGCGACTATAATTCCAAATTTGAGCAAGAATATTATGAGGTTAACGTATAACACTGAAATTACAAATTGATCAACATTTATGTTTAATTTTTTACAAGAAATGTTAAACACACAAATATTGAAATAAAATAAGTGTTGGAGAAAGCTACCAAAATAGCCCTTTTTGTACAAAGTCCAAGCTTAAATAACACACAATAATTAATAAAAACCTCAGTTTGTTCGTTTTTTAAATTTGGCAATTTGCTAAATAAACTGATAATTACCAACAACCTTCGGCAACATTTCATAAAAAGTAAGTAATCAGAAAAATGTAACAAACAAGCCTAGTTCTCACGCCTACTAAACTCATCGTTATGACTTACTCTGAACATTCCGAGAATATTTTGATAATTGTTTTGGAACATGCGTGAGAGTAATCTGTCATATTACTTCTCCAAAAGCAAAAACTAACGTGATGAAAAGGTTTTTAATAAGGTATAAATTATAGCTAAATACTACGACATGCCTTTTTGTATAAAAAATTAGAAGTTTTTTGGTTTAAAAACAAAACCAAACATTTTTGAATTATTTCTTGGATTTACTTTGGTTACTTTTACGTTGCCGTACATTTTTAATAAATTGTTAAGTTTTCCAAGTATTTCCTTTCGTGTAATTTTAAATGAAAAAAATCTAAGTTCCTTAAACTGCAAACGATATTTCGTCATTTGAAATCGCATTAACCTGAATTTTTGTTCAGTTTGTATCGGACAGTTAAAATGTTATTTCATTATTATTTTTAATTAATCACCATTCGCTAATGGTTTTTTAGTTTCGTTCCCAGTGGCTGGCAATACATAAAATAAGAGAAGCAAACTAATGATTCCATGTACGTCCTTACTACGTTCGTTTCCCACATTCAGGTTATTTTTCAGGATCCGATGAAAAGGACCGCGCTAGTTTAATAGAAGGTAAGCTTCGTTAAGTTTTTAACCTGACAGATTTTTTGCAGAAAATGTTTGCAAATCATGACTATAGACAATCCCTTTTAATATGAAGCGTTTCAATGGCACCAATGTGTTTGTTAGCTCGTTTATGTAGTCCTCGCCATGTTTGCAATTTAAACATATTTTACTTCCTACTTTCTTAACACGATCGTTAGAGCATTGTTTGCATATTCTGTAATGTCCTCAAACAGATTTTAAAAGCTTACATTTACTGGTAAAAATCGCTCGATAAATCGGGTTTTCGATACAAATGTTTTAGAAACGATTAGGTTTAATTATCCTGTGGCACACGAATTAAATTACGCAAGTGTTGCATTTGTTTGGTGTTTCTTAATAAGTGGCTTTGACAGGTCGTTTGAGCGTTTTGCTATTAAAACATGACACTAGAATTAATAGCGTTAGGTACCTATTACAATTTTTTTCGAGCAGTCGTAATTCTTTTTGTCTTCTTCTTGTAGTACAGCTTTCGAAGTATACCAGTGTAGGTATAAATCGCATTAAGATTACATGGCAGGTCGAAGCTCAGTGTTAGAACATTGCGATTACGTTTCCTTTTCATGTTGATTCTCGAAGCGCGTTTCTTGTGCGAGTATGTATGTCTATGTCATATTGCTTAATCCGAGGCTCAACCGATACAGTTGTGCATGTATCTGGATTGCCTCACCACATATTGCCATATTTAATGACAGGCTAGAGTGCTCAGATGAAGAGCGGTAGATATTGCGGGCGGGTCCGTGGGAAAGTAGCCGTGTACCCCTCGGCTTGAGGTCACGCGCTGACCCCGCGAGTTCGCTCCCTTACCCCGCCATTCCTACGATACAGATCCACCCAAGTGCCCTCGCTAGCCCCTGCTCTGCTTCGATGGTGGTGAACCGTGTAATGCCTTTGGTCTGTATTTATTCAGCTAAGCCAATTCATAGAAACATTAGAAGCCGAACGTGTATTTTCGTACCCATCACCGACTCCAACAGCTGTTAAACTCACAAAAGAACGATTAACTAAATCTCTTCCGCCTTGTCAAGAAGGACGTGATACGTTATGCCGAGAAGATATCCTAAATATTTGACAAGTTCTTTTTTTTTATAATCAGTTCTAATAATAGTTAAGAATATTCCGATATTAACCGAGCCCTCCCACTTATAACAAACCATAATGATACATCCAGTCGAGATACGAAAACCTATCTTCGTACCTATAATATTCTCCTCTGAATCATTTTTCGACGCACAGTTAAAACTAATCAGGTTTTCACGATTAAATAAGATCGTAAGATACTAAGATTTTCTCAAGGAAATAAATCGAATTTTAGATCGCAGAGATGTAGGTTTCTGCTTATTAAAACATGAAAGTTCGTCATTTTTACGACTCATTTAGAAGACATAAAAGAAACACTTTAGCGCGGTGAACTATTTGCCAGCAAACATAAATACTACGAATAATATTTTGAAAGTAGTTCAACGAATTGTTAAAACTCTGAGTAGACAACAGCACCTCCGTAGAGTTTTCCTTAAAGAAAAAAGGCAAATTTTAATGATTTCTTAAACGAAAAATTTTCGGACCATTTTCGCCACAAAATACGTTTTATAGCTGCTACCGCTTAACTAGATGCACTGTGAATATTTTTATGGACATGAGCACAGCAAAACATAACTTTAAACGAACAATGGGCAATAATAGATATGGTACAACAAAATTCGAGTCTTCTACAGCAAATCCATAATCATCCATTTGTAGGTGGTCCGATTCAATTGCGCGTTCTCGAACGTTGAAAGAATTTGTCCTTGTAGTTATTATGTACTTGATCTTTACTTTATTTTTTGTAATTCAAACATTACAATTGAATGAATTAAATTTACCGTTATAAACATAAAAATCTTTATTGGACAGAATTAAAAAGCGCAGTTGAAACTTCACAAATCAACGAAGAAGCAAAATATTTACTTCGGATAAAATTAAAAATAAAGTCGGATTGATTGATTCACGCGATTAAAATAAAGGTAAATTCTTACCGAAGAGAGTAAAAGAAAAGTTTATTAACTGAAAGTAAAGACAGGCGCATCAAGGCCTTTCAAACATCCTGTTCAGATTGCTTTTATTTCGCTTCTATATTGTGTTATTCATAATCGATATTGTGTCATCAATAAGATCCATTATTACTAAACCAAATTTCATCTGCCCACACCTTACTACCCAGTTCGATATTGTTAGCCAACAGTTGGACTTTGTATAACAATACAAACAATTTATCCTTTTATTTTTGCATCATCTTTATGGGAAATTCGTATTAAAAAGACGAATTTTCTGGTATTAACTATGATTAAAGTTTTCTACGAAAGTTTTCGTGCAAATAAAAATGAAGCAAGAATCGCAGAGTTATATATGTAGGTATATAAATCAGGTGAAGTATTAAGAAGAAACGATATGCAACCCATATTGGAAAAAATGTGTTGCTTACACTTTATAAAATATGTGCAAGACTCAACAAAGTACATTAAAACCGTGTGAAAATGGAAATTCAACCAAGACGGATCATCTAAAATATGAATTTATGAAGTATAGAAAAATAAAACAAACACTTTGCGAGAATGGTTCAATAATGTGATGCAAACACGCAAGTAGGTAATTGTTTCATTTAAGAACCGAACCCAGGTCTACATAGATTCCCACGATGGACTCTGGACGCACGGGCAAATAGCAATTACTCTAACCGCTGAATACATAATTTAAGCAGAACGGGAAAACGCTACGTTTAAAACAAATCTACTAACGGCACGAAGAGGCGCCTTTGATTTGACCACAAACCGTGAAAAATCAGAGCGCGGGCCGGCCGCAGTCGTGCGCATTTAACCACTAACGTGCACTTCCAAAATTAATTGTGTGAAAAATGACCGGAACACTGACAGCCGCTACTTATGTCTAACTTATTTCTCGCTCGAGATTTTACCTACTAAAACATGCAATATCAACTGTATACCTCGAAATAATTAGACAGTAACTTTTAATTAAAACAAAACCAGTCGATTTTAGTTGAGGTTACGCGCTTGATCCGACGTTGAAGTCTCCAGAGCACTAATAACATTTGTACTGAAATAATTCATATTCACATATAGAAAACTGAAAGTGTGTGAAATATTAGTTTCAAACAATTTATAGCAAACTACAGAACGTGTAATTTGTCCCTCCAAAACCCACACAATTAAATAAACAAATACAAACAAATTTTACCTAACTATATTTGTAATGTTTTTGCTGTGCTGTAATTATAAACCAACATGCGTAATATCTGAAATAATACGTGAATCTGACGAGCCTGCGGACCAGCAAAACACTGGGATTTTCCCCGGTGGATCAATTATTTTTGTAAATCTGTCATTTACAGTAAAGGTTTAAGAAGATCCTACCACGCTTTAACAGACCCAGCATGATCCTCGTCGTAACTTTTACCACAACCTCCTTAAATTTCAGAGCCAAAATAGCGGGCAAACACCTGGTTGCAATATTCAAATAAGTATTTGTTATAAAATTAATAAATTTATTTATTATTTATTATTATTTAGCAAAAGGTTTTGATTGCGCTTAATTGGCTATTCATTAACTAACAAAATCTTAAAACTATTCAAATAAAGTCAAACCCGAGAGTTTGTCGAACAGTTTACTTGTAGCAAATTTCCGAAAAGGTTGTAAATTTTGACAGGGTTTTCATATTTGTTTCCTGTTAAACTAAATCAAAACGGTTATTGAATAAGGTTCCTCGTCTAATCGCACGTTGAGGTTTCTGGGACTCTTTATTGGTCATTTCGTGTAAAACTTATGAAAATGCAAAATATTATACACGCACATTGAGTGTAAAGCTATTCCCTTGGTGAAATACAAACTTATGTTATAATTTAACTTCTACTCGAATTTATAGCGCATGTAAATAGAAAATAGTTTGTCAAAGTGTTGAATTTAAGCAATGAAAATCTACTTCTAAATATTGCGTTTCTGGTTTTATTTGTAGTTAATATTACTAATAAACAGGTGTGTGTAATTCTACGTAATTGTTAATAATAATATGGCTCTTCGTGGCAATTCCGCAATTCATATTAGGCCAAGTGGAGTATAAGTGTTTGTATATAACTAACGAAATATCAGTCTGCTTACCTTATTTATAGGTCGTAAATTTGCAAAAACAGCGTTTTAATTTTTTACTAGAGCTTTTATAATTTCTGCTACCAAAGACCCAAAACAAATCCAAACTGATGTACGTCGTCTAACCGCACGTTGAAGTCTCCAGGCCTTTATTAGTAATTTTATGTAAACGTTTTCAAATGTAAACAGAAAATCAAACAAATTATAAACGTACATTAATTATAAAGCTGCTCCATTTGTGAAATCTTAGTTTATAAGTTGAAATTTTATTTGTACTCGAATTTATAGCGCGATGCGTAGTCGACTAAGATACAGATGTGGCCATATTATTAGAAACTGAATTAAAATTAGAAGAATCTCAGACAGCACGTTTCGTAAAACCTTTATTTAGTTTTTAACATTAAAAATAACATTAATATATTTGGGAAGTATCCCTTGGTAGACTTTAGCTTGAATTCTTCCTGGCATGCTGTTAATGACATTGACAACATGCTGAAGTAATTGCTTATCGTTGACTTTTTTGTCCCATCTTTCGTTGATCAAATATTTTAAATTGGGCAATTCTTTTATAAACCATTACTTCATTTTCGGTATAAGGAAACTGTCTAAAGTACTTCTGTAACCATTAGAATTCATTATACCATCCACATTGTAAATATCACTAAGCCCTTTTGCGGAAATGGCAGCCCAGGGAAGTTTGCCCAAGTTTTAATTTCAGTTTCTAATAACATGGCCACATCTGTAGTTTTGACGAAACATTATATAAACAAACCAATTTCTTCATAAATATTGTTTCTTGTTTTATTTGCATTTAATGTTATTAATAAATAAGTGTTACTGTATGTAATTATTTAGTTATTAATAATATTTTCATGATAATTCAGATTATATCATGGTGGCAAATGAGCTTACTAACAAAATATTAAAACTGTAAAAACAAAGTCAATTCTGTCAATTCTACCTGCGTTAAATATGCAAAAACGCTTCTGTTTTAATTTCTCAAAATTGTTTTGCCAAAATAAATGAAACCTGTTACTAAATGGGGTTTGTTGGCTAACCACACCATGACGTCTCCAGGCCTTTATTGAACATTTCGTGTAATGAAAATAGAAAATCAAACAGATTATAAATGTATACATCAATTATAAAGTTACTCTCAATTTATGAATTAAAATTAAATTTGTACTCGAATTTACAACACACTAAATGCGAGAACGTGCGATACGTTTGCGAATAAGATAGCTTTGCCGAAACATTAAACAAAAAATGTCTTCATAAAAATATTGTTACTAATAAAGAAGTTGTTACTCTACGTAATTATTTACTTATTAACAATATTCTCATGGTAATTCAGATTACACCAACTTACCTAACTAGCAAAATATTCAAACTATAAAAATAAAGTCAATCCCGAGAGTTTACACCTACATTACTTCTGTGTAGTAAATTTGCAAATATACTTCTGAATTAAATCCAACGAGATTTCTCAAAATGTTTCTGTTAAAATGAATTAAAGCTGTTGTTATAAGTGAGGTTCGTCGTCTAACCGCACGTTGAAGTCTCCAGGCCTTTGTCGATCTTTGCATGTAAAAATCGTAAAATGCAAACGGAAGATCAAAAAATATATCAATATATTTTGATTGTAAAAGTATTCCTTTTGTGGAATACCAATTTACAAATTTATACTGCGATAAGTACCTACGATACGCATGTAAACATAAGGTAGTTTTGTAACGTTAAACTTAAGCCACGAAAAATGCCTTCGTAAATATTTTTTTTGTTTTATTTAAATTTAGTGTTATTTAAGTACGCATAATCGTACGTAATTCTTAATAGTATTTGTGTGGCAGTTCAGATTACATCAACACGTAAAATAAGCGTTTATAACTAACAAAATCTTCTAAAACTTTTAAAATAAAGTTAATTCCGAGAATCTGTAAGTTTGCCTCATTATTTCTGTGTAATAAATTTGAAAAACGCTTGTTTTAATTTCTGAAGGGATTTTTCGTAATTTTTCGGTCAAAACTATTCAAAGTTGTTATTAAGTGGGGTTTGCCGGCTAACGCCACGTTGACGTCTCCAGGTCGTGCTCATTCATTTGATGTAAAAATTGTGAAATGCAAATGTAAAATCAAATCATACATTGATTGTAAAGATACCCCTTTTGTAAAATACCAATTTATGTGTTACAATATAATCTGTACTTGGATTAATTGCGTACTAAGTATAAATATAAAATACTATTCCAGAAATTTAAGCAACGAAAAATGTATTCTTCATTTTTGTTTCTTTTATTTATATTTAGAACGGCATTAAAATAAGAGCGACGGAAATGGAATTCTAGCGAAGGTGTTACCTGGTAACAAGGCGAGATCGAATTCGAAATGAAGAAATCGAAAGAAGAATGTGAGTTGAGAAAGATGCACCGGGTTATGGCCATGTCAGTAGAGCAGACTGAGAGATGGATAAAGAAGATAACAGCCCAATAGAAGAAGAAAGAGAGGAAAACCCCGAAGATCATTTAGAGATGAAGTGGATGAAGCAATGGATTGAAAGAAGGAGAATGTAATGACAAAGATAAATGGAGTAAATGGCTAAGAGAAGGAAGACATCGTCAGCTGTAGAAGTCCTTTACATATATTAATAATACTTCTGTAGCCACTCAGGTGTTTATAACTAACAAAACCTTACAACTTTTTAAATTAAAACTAATCCCGAGAGTCTGTAAGTCTGCCTGCATTATTTCTGTGTAAAAAATTTGCAACTAAAAATTTTCTTTAATTTTTAACGGGACTTCTCATTATTTTGTCTACGAAAATGAATCAAAACTGTCGTCTAACTGCGCATTGGTCATTTGATGTAACAATTATGAAATATTTTGTGATAGCTCGAATTTATTGTGCGTCGAGTGCGAAAACACATACTAGGAGCGAATATTAATCAAACTGTAAAATTTAAACAATCAACAAATGTATTATGTTTCAGTTTTATTTGTAGCTAATCATATTAATAAATAAACATGTCTAATTGTACGTAAATATTAATAACATTTTCATGGCAATCCAGATTGTACCAAAATGTAGAACAACTCTTAAAAATACAGAAAGGCTAAAGATTTAGTGTGACAATTAAAATATTTAAAAAACCTTTAAAATACTTCGGCAATCTAAATCACAATAATTTAAAAAATTTAGCTTTGACTGCCATAACAAGGAACTAACTTCAAATTGCATCCTTTACCGTCGGCATGGATACAGCAACAAAATTTCCTTAGTTACGTAACTCTCAACATTGACTCTTTGGTTTTTACTGTATACTAAGTTTATATAACACAAATATTTATCTGTTTATACAAAAGTATGTATCAAAAACTGGGAAAATAAAGCAGCTGATATTCATTAATTCTGCCATTGTGATTCGTTGTGTTATGTATAACTCAAAGTTTTCTTTAATCAAAGATTATGTTTTTACTTTAATTAAATGTCCGAATTCACACAGGGCTAACTCAGTAACTTCGTGTAGGTATTAATTTATTTCTGAAACGCTTTCCTTTTGAAACAAACTTATACTAAAACAAGATTTACCTAATTTAACACCTTAACATGCCGCTGCGGTCACGAATTTGGATTTCCACAGCAATCAAGTTAATCCCTAAATGTTTATTATTATTTTATTATATTATTAAATCTCTAAAAGTTTTAAGTAGAAGATTGGATACCTGAATTATTTTGCACTTCAGTCTGGTGAAGTTTATTTTATTTAGTTATTTTTGTAAATAAAGAACAAAACAAATTATGCATTGAATCACGCGAGGTTAATGAGTAATAAAATTTACTGAAAACCCCAAAAGATTCTTGCAAAAATATAAACAAATACAAACAAGCAAGTAAGTTAGAAAGAGCCACAAAATTTAGTAGAACCAAAAATAAATCTTGTCAGATAAACAATTAGAACGTAATAGTAATCAAAAATTTCAAACTAATAACGAGTAAAATGATGTGAATATCATATTTGACCGTTTATAATTTACAGAAATTACTTCCATTATTTAAAAATAAATACACAAGGGTGACACATGAAAAATATTAAATTTATGGGAATGAAACTGTTGTTACTTGAGGTTGCTTGTCTAAACAAGCGTTGAATTCTCCGGAGCTTTAAATATGGCAAGTTGATTGTCAAATTAATTATCAAAAACTTGCTTTACACATTGAAACTTTTCTAATAACTGCTCGAACTATGTTAAACCACAACTAAACTCATTTGCTGAATTTTTCTAATATTTAAAACGCCGTTTAATTTACAAAAAATCGTAGTATTATATTTGAGTGATGTGTAAAGTAATTACATTACTATTATTCGTATTTCCATTAACTTTCAAAAAGGGTAAAACGTGTTAAAAGTGTTTTTGTCATTAATCGAGTAATTTTGAAGATGAAATTCTGCGGCCTTAAAATCGTGCTCAATAAAACATTACGATATATAGACCAAGAAATTAAAGAGACTTGTGAAATGATCATAATGTTATAAATTAAATTTTACGAGCAAAAATGTCCAACTAGATTTATACAAATAACAAATTTTAATATAAAAGGTGCGATATTATTCAAGGATGAGTTGATTAAGTGTTGTGTATAGTTATTTCCCTGTGGAGACGATATTATGATATTTCCAGAATTAGTAGGCTATTTTATCTGTGCATGTTTATTATAGTACTATATTATGTGATTAATAGTAAACTCACCTTTGAAAAGCCGATATTGGGCGTAGGTGCTTGGTGTAATCCGGCGTCGTGGCATTTGAATGCTGCAACATATATTATTACATTGTACAATACACTCATTGCGAGGTTATACGTGTATGCCATATGCTTATTCGCTATTATACAACAACTAATAACACTTATTTATTACTTAAACGCATTTAAATAAAAGTACCTAAAGCTCGAAATGCCACGGCTCGCTTTAACAAGCGACACCTTAATAGTATACCAAATGTTCACTTCTTGACAAGAGAAAATCGGGAAATTAAAAACAGTCCAACATAATCCGAATTTACTTTAAAAATCAGCCTATCTCATGGAAAAAAATTATACAACTTAAAACTCGACGATTCAAAAATCAACAAAAAAGCTCAGAAAATTAATATTTTATTAAAAACAAATTTTTATACCAGAAAAACTGGAAAATCTATTAATCATTGTATTATTGACAGAAAATCCACAATTTAAATTTGAAAAAATGCATAAAGTTGCTAAGAAAAATTAAAGACAAATAAAAAGCCCGGAAAATCGGCAGCTGGCTTGTACAACTTACAAATTCCTGTTATGAGAAACCTGGGAAGCTTTACAGCTTATATTTTGTATACTGGCGTTAATTATTTTTACAATTAATGGATCGTATGTGCGCATCTGATTTTAATTGTGGTGGGTAAGGGAATTGTTTATTTCTATTATCGAGCAAGCTTGTTACAACGTTTATATGAATTATTCACGACACACGGCGTTGAAGAAGTAATTAACGGACACAACTAGAATCGTTTATTTTAACATTTTCAAAGTGCGGCTCAAAGCTGTATTCAAAAGAATTATATTTAATCGGCAATACAATTTTTCATAATAACTGCATATTTAAATAAATCCGATCGTATCGCTAATTATATGTTAGCTGTATTTAAAAACTTCCACCTGTAATTTTCATAAAATGCGCTAACACAATTAATTTTTTTAAAATGCCAACAACACGTGCAGATCTTTAAAAATTAATAAGGAAGTAATAAGCAGTGTTTTCCCATAATTAAAAGTGGTGACGGCAATTGAACGTATTCTTCAGCATTCCATAAACATTTCAGCAAGCTTAGCAGTGACGGAGGCATCAGATAAAACGCGTTTGCACGCACGTATACATGTCTGGCGAAGAGTTAATTGACAGGCCAATCAATGGAGGATTTTGTCACTCTAGTCGAAAAGACATTGATTGACTTAATATTCCACCGTTCAATTTCAGTAAACAATGGGTAATTTTGCTTCTTTACTCAGTGCTCTCCAAAAAGACGTGATTTAATGTCTTTAACCAACACTAAAGTACTTATTTTTTTGATACTTAATAGGATACCGTTCCCATGACTTCGAGTTCTCTACGTTTAGTTAGGAAATCTAAACAGGATTTAAGAAGAAAGCTCTCAAATAAAATACAACCGTTAAAGCTTTTAGTCCGGGAGATTCAATTTACATTACAGTGAAAATAAGTTACGCCTTGTAAGATTTTTCAGGATAAACAGACTTTAATTATAAGTCCTTAAAGTCTTATTTTAATTATTTTTTTACAAAGGCGAGCTTCAACCAGCGAATTTCTAGTAGGCTATAGGCAACAAGAAAACGCCGTTAACAAAAGACTTAAAAGGAAAAATTAGAAAATAGCAGTCACACAGAACCCTAAAAAATCAAGTCAGATACTACTTGTATTTAGAACAAGTTTTTGCATGCAATTTCTCGATTTTAGCTTGCCAGCTCAAACTTATAATAAATCCATAAAAATAGAAAATTAAATTAAATGCAGACAAGTTTAATTTTCCTAAAGGCAAACTGTAAAATTAGCAGGTGAATCCTAGTTATAGGTTTGAACTAAAAATACTTTGTTGCAGTTGGTCACGATCAAAACTATAAATAAAGTTGTTATAACAACGTGAGTCCGTGGACCACCAGTAGCTGCTTTTATATACACATGTAATTATTGTGATTTTTAAATTATAAACAAACATTTATTAATGGTTAAGTTTTTTTAAGATTTGTAGTAGTAAATATAATTAGTCTACACTGCATTTTTTTGATACAAACATTCAGGAGGTCTAATCCAACAAATGTAATAGTTTTTTAGCTTTATAGTGAATGAATGAAATCGTTAATTCAGCAAACATTGTCCGGAAGTCGAATTAGTCTTGAAAAAGTGAGAAAATGTTTAGATTTTTATTTTAAAAAAATAATAGAGATATACATATCAAATAAAAAATAAAATTTGGTTAATAGTTCAGACTTTAATATCTAATAGTTTTTTAATGAAGTTTTCAACATTTCCTGGTTGTTACCATCATCATAACTAAGTCCTGAAAAATCGTATTTTAACCGTAGTAGATAGCCATTAAATTTATTCAAACCCAATACGTACGACTTAAAAAATACTTGAAGCTTTTTACTAACGGCTAACTAACCATTTTTGCTATTACAAATAATTCAAACTGGACATAAATTATTTATATGGCCTGAGAACACGTCTAACTTTCAGCAATCTAAATCACGGTGAGCTTTTTTAAGGTTTCTCAGTTCTCAGTCGTTAACAGATGTTTTCAAAGGATTCATTAGACTTGAGTCAAATACAAATTACTCCTGTACATCATATATATCATAAATTTATTAATTGATAATTATCACGAAGTAGACTTCAGAAAAGAATCAGCTGATATTAATGATGGGGCCGCTCCATGACCATCTTCTACTTTGAAGCGCGGACAAACGGTGGGTGGTTAATTAGCCAGAATAATACCCTGTAATTATACAAGCTCAACTAAAACAATGATACTAGAACTAACCAGCGTCGTTGTGGAGGTATGCGTCTAACGGCATGTTTATGCATATTTTAATAATGATGACAATAATTATATGAGCTACGGCTACGATACTTATTTCACTAGCAACGCAACACCATTACGAAATATTTACAAATGCGCGTTTTGTAAACTGAATTTATTTACATACGGAATATTTTACACGGATAAATCCTTCGCGTTATAAATATGAAGCTAATTAAGATGACAAGATATTTTTCTCTTTTTTATAAGCAATAATTATAGATATTTTTGCTCGGTTATAAATAACCGTAAGTTTATGTTCGCTATTTCGAATTAGAAACACAACATTTATGGACTTCAAACCGAGTGTTAAGTTGAAAAATTACTAATTAAATATTTATGGGAACTTTTAGAACTATCAGATACGTTTTATTAATTAAGACCAATTTATAAAATTAATGCATTGAATAAAATTCAGGTCCCCTGTTTAAACTTACATCAAGAAATTGCTTTAATTACCTACATAAAATGCATTCGGGTTACGTTTCTGATCGAACGTTGGAGTCTCCCGCGAATTTTATTATCTGTCAACACTCGAAGTTTTATTATACTTTGTTGGGTTTAGTAATGGAAAATTTGATGATAAAAATAATTTTAGGTATTCTGAATTAATTCTTTAACCTTTGGTTTTATTGTTGTTATTAATTCATGCGTTAGAAATGTAACAAGTAACAAATGGGTAAAACATAATTATGCCTAATTAGAACTCCTGACAATTCTTAAAACCGAATTAACGAACAATTTGTCCCATTTGATGCATAATAAACAGTTGGTAAACATATTTAGCCCTCAAAATACGCCGCAACAATTTCGTGCTAAACTTGCTAAAGTATATTTTCTTTTAATGGTTGTAAAAATAGCATATAAAAACCTCGCCACACCTTAGCTAAAAATAAC
The DNA here is from genome assembly GCA_963082815.1 of Melanotus villosus. Classification (NCBI taxonomy): domain Eukaryota; kingdom Metazoa; phylum Arthropoda; class Insecta; order Coleoptera; family Elateridae; genus Melanotus; species Melanotus villosus. The sequence goes on along the minus strand of OY720427.1, from coordinate 35,220,448 downwards.
TGAAATTAATCAAGTGTGCACCTTATAAACTTCAGCGGTTTTTTTGTGCATTCCATAACATTTAGCTATATTTACAAACAAAAATGGTTACATTGTGTTGCAAATGACTCAGATTTCGTTTTTGACCGCCCGTTGAAGTCTCCGGAAAATAATACTATCAGTCGATTGTTGCTGAATATTTTATTCTACTTGTTTGTGACGATATTTAAATCGTCTTTTAAAACATTTCTGCAGTAAGTTTGCTTAAAGACTTTGCTCTATAACCCCTTAATTAAATAATATTTAAACATAAAAAGATAACAGCGTAAGTTATGGATTATCTTACAAATTCTTCAGGTTTGGTTTCTGACCAAGCGTTCAAGTCTCCAGGAAATGTTTGGTATCCGTCATGTTGGATGTTTTATTATACTTTACTGCGTTATTTTTATTAAGAAATCAGTGGACGGTGGATGTTTTACTCTAATTTTAATTTGTTAGGCTATTTCCAGCAAGCGAAAATATTTAAATCGTGTATTATAGGACTTCCTCGAAGCAGCTTTTCATAAAAAGAATTTTGTTCTATAATCCCTTAATTGCACAAAATTGAAATATCAGAAGGAAAGTGTAAATTACGGATTACCTTATAAATCATCCAGGTTTCGTTTCTGACCATCCAGACAATTTTATTATCCGTCGACGTTGGATGTTTTGTTGGAACTTTCATAAAGTAAAAGAACTTTGTTCTGTAATTCCTTAATTGCTAAAATTATGGATTATTATGTAAATCGTCCAAGCTTTCGTTTCTGACCTACCGTTGAAGTCTCCCCAAAAAAATTGATTATCTGTGGACGCTAAATGCGTTATTTTACTTTGGAGGGTTATTTCCAGCAAGAGGAAATATATAAATTGTATTTTAGGTCCATTCTGATGTTGATATCTTTTAAAATAACTTTGTCATTTAATCCCTTAATCGAACAATATTAAAATACAAGAAAATGACAAATTATGCATTATTTTATAAAACGTTTGGGTTTCGCTGCTGATTAACCTTTGAAATCTCCGGGAAATTTTATTATTCATCGACGCTGGACGTTTTATTTGGCTTTGTTGTTGTTTTATTAAAGAAAAATATACAAAACACATTTTGAGATTAAGACAAACTATGCATTATTTTGTAAAACATCCGGGTTTCGTTTCTGACCCCAGGACATTTTATTATCCATCAATGTTGGATATTTTATTTTGTTTTTTGAGCTATTTTTTTTTAAGAAAAAATGTATAAAACATACATATATGAGCAATTTAAGGCGTAAACTCTGCATTAGTTTGGACAGCGTTGGGGTTTTGTTTCTGAGCGACTATTGAAGTCTCTGAGGAATTTTATTATCCATCGACACTGGACATTTTATTTAGCTTTGTTATAAAAATAGGAAAAATATATAAAACATTTTTAGGTTAATATATGAGTGAATTAAGACGTAAACTATTATTTTGTAAAACATCCGGGTTTCGTTCCTGACCGACCGTTGAAGTTCCGGGTAAGTTTTATTACACATCAATGCTGGATGTTTTATTTTGTTTTGTTGAGCTATTTTTATTAAGAAAAAATCGATAAAACACATTAGAGTGATGTATGAGCAAACTATGGCGTAACCTATGCATTATTTTGTTGTTCCTGGCCGACCAAATTTAATTATCCATCGAGACCGTTTTCTTTTATTTTGTTGGGTTATTTTAAGTAACGGAAAACATATAAATCGTATATTCAAATCTTTCTGAACTACTTTTGTTTATGAATAATTTTATTCGTTGATTGGACTCACATTAAAATACAAAAAAGTTACAGCAAATGTAAGGCATTTGCTTAAGCTTTTTAGTGCTATACTAGTTATGATTTTGTTTAATAACAAGTATGTTAAATAGGAATGAAACAGATTTTATTCACAGAAACAATTTCTGATTTTCTACGTGTTGAAAATCCAAATGTTCCTCAACTGGAGGCTTTGTACCTTTAAAATGTCCTTAGTGATAATTCCTAAACTATTAACCAACTTATTTTACTTTTAAATCTTATATTTATACAGGGTGTATCATAAATGGCGGTTAATATCCACACCACGTGATTCTGCATCAAAAACAAAGCAACTTCTTAGATGAGGAGTTATTGGCAGCTTTAAGTCGTATTCTGGTTTTCTTGTAGTGGGATATTTTTATGAAATAATGATTTTTAGCTGTAGTTTAATCAACAAAAGAAATAACTAATCACCCTTGGTTTACTTAGAATTTCCATCCGAAGTTTGAAATGTTTGCAGTGTTGCTGGTTTTCATAAACGTTGCAACGATGTACAAAACAATTATATTAAATCAAGTGGGTTGCTATTGGTGATATCGCAGGTGACGTAATATGACTGACCACACAGTGTTGCTAAGGTTAGCTTTAATTAAAAATTCTTTAAAAACTACACGTGTTAGCCTAAAACAATTTTTTGTCAAGTTTTTAACGCAGAATCCGCCATTTGCAGCAACTTAATTTTACGTTTATATCAGCCTTTAACTACATTTTTTCACAGTAAAGCAAGGTGATTAAATTAAATTTATCCAATGCCTTGTATAAATTACGATTCATTCATTTAAAAATTACAAGCCAAACAAAATGAGTTTTATTCCATTAAAACATTTCACAAAGTTATCAGGTAAAGCGTAACAATGAACGTTGAATTGTTGAAAATGAAAAACAGTTTATTTTAAAAGCGATACGAGAACAATAGAGCTCGGTTGTATTCGTACAGCAATATGCCCAATCTAATATAAACCTTGAACTGAAATGTCAGCGAAACACATTTTTTTAAAGTAAAAGAAATTGTTCTTGATACGGAATTATAACGTTTAAACAAGGAACTGAACGCAGTTTCGTATACAACACGTAACTCAAAGGATGATTAAATTAAATTAAATCTACGCAATATTAAAAGCAATTTGCTAATTTTAAATGATGATTTAACTTTGTACATTATATGCTAATGTTGAGTTTATAAACATTTTTATTGACGTTCAAAAGGGTTTTGCCATTTTTTTTACTTTGCTTAACAATGTAACATTTAAAGGAAGTTGCTTGTTTATTAATAAAAATGAATATAAAATATAATTGTACGAGTAGTTTACAATATAAACGGAAAATGTTGAATAATGTTACTTGAAGGCTTCAACTTTTAAAATTAAGCTTGTCTTAGATGGAGGTTTAAACATTTTCAACCTAACGCTCTACAAAAATCGGTTTAAAATATAACACAGTACAATGGTTAAACTCGACGCAAAATGTTAAACAAGTTGCTTGTATTATTTTGATTTTTGATTTTAAAACAACACCGAGCTGGTACGTGATAAGAATTATTGCAAATTACCAAGGGCACGCTACTTCAGTAATAAAATCACCAATTTGTAAAAATAAATCCTTTCATTTAAAAAAGAGGACAGCTTGAAAAAGTAAAAATAAGTTTGTCACACACAGCTTTGTATTTGTCGTCTGAAAAAATAATTAAATATTCATAATAATGCATAGAACTTTAACTCGGTGTATATTAAGTATGTAAATGATATACTCATACAAACACAAGAAATTGTAGAAAGTGTCAATTTCCGTGTAATTATCACCAGCTTGCCAAACAATTAGCGCAGGGCGTTGCAGTCGATATTAATAAGTAAGCAAACGTTGCTGCTAAACAGCAAGCAGGTCATTGTAAGAATAAAGCCTGTTACAATTTTACACTTAAGGTACTAACAGACACTTAAAGGTTTAAATATTCGTACTAACTGTTTTTAAATGAATTTTCTTAGAGAGATTAACTGAAAGCGCTTGTATAAATATTTTTTTATTACGAATATTATTGTTGACGTAGACACAAAAAAAATAACTTGTACTGAAACAGCAATTATAACCGCAATAATTAACCGAGATAAAAAATTAAAAGCGATTAACCACCCTGAATAGAACTCAAATTAGCTATCTTCCGCAACAATTTCAGCATTTTCTTTTCGCAGCAGGAGATTTAACTAACAGAAGTTGTTCCAACTAACTAATCAATTGACATTATTCTACATGATACCTATTATGTAGTCGCCCACTTCTACTATGTTTTCTCAGCATGCAAAAAACAGGTGTCACATACTTAATAATTAATTGCTTACAATTTTAAACTTAGATGTTTACATTTTTTATTTTTAAATTCGCACAATTTAAATCGGTCGATTTGCTAATGATTTAAATTATCGTTCCGGAAATCTTTTGAAAAACATTTTGCAACAAACCATTTCGATAATTGTAATTGATGAGCTGGGGGGAGGGGGGGAGGGTAATGAAAACATGAAATTACGTAAAATGGTTACCTTGTTGAAAATAATTGGATTTCCTAACGTACACACAGACTAGTGCCATAAGTTGTAATTGTGATAATCTTTGACGTGTCGATGGTGGTAAAGGAAGTAGTTCTCTTAAATTCGCTATTTCTGCGTTGATCAGGTCCCTTCGTAGCTTGCTCGCCCCTTTTGTAGACTTATTTGCATCAAAGCTGTAAACAATAAAGACAATTCCTTTATTTACCTTAGTTTATATCTGGGAATTTGCAGTAATTCTAATTTCTTATACTAATTTTTTTAAATTATAAAAGAAAAGTATATAAAAATGTTATTTCATGTTTGCCAGATCGATTAAATCGTATTTTTGTCCTAAGAATATAAAAGTAGAACCGATAAACCATGTTAATTGCTCTTGTAATTTTCAGTTTGTATTCGAATACATTCAATGGCTACGTAGCTTGTCAGGGGTATTTGAGCCAGTTTTGTTCCGAAAAATCTTAAGCTTTGATTTGTTAATCAAATATAATTAAAACACAAAGTAAATTCTTCTTCTTTTTTTACCGTCTTATACCATTACAGTGTCGAGGGGACAAAGTAAATTGAAAATTCCACAAAACGTCCGGATTTCGTTTCTGACCGACCGTTGGATTCTCCGGGAAATTCATTATCTCTCGACGCTGGATGTCTGACTTTACTTTATTGGGTTATTCTTCCCAGGACAAATATGTATCACATTTTTAAAATTAAAATATAAGCCAATAAAGCAGCAAAGTTTGCATTATTTTATTGTATATTATAAAACCGTTCAAATCTCCAAGAATTTCTACTATCCATTAACACTGACTATTCATGAGATCAATTAAACCATATTTTTTGTTATAAGAACATAATAAACTGCCTCTGTACTTCAGTTGCAGTACAGAGTTTTCAGAAAAGCGTTAGTTATCCAATACATTCAATGTGTACCAAGCTTCTTAAACCTTTCTGAACTAGTTTCATTCGGAAAAAGCTTGTGCTTAGGGCTTTTAATCAAATATAAATAAAATATAAGTAAATGGAAACGTAAATTATGTATTATTTTATAAATCTTCCGGGTCTAGTTTATCTTTCGACTCTAGATGTTTGATTTTACTTTTATTGGTTATTTTTGGTTTATTTAAGAGATTTAGATTAAAATATAAGCAAATAAAACCGTAAACTAGGCATTAATTGTAAAACGTTGGGGTTTCGTTTCTCCCGACAGTTTAAATTTGAAATTTCCAAGTAATTTTATTATCCGTTAACACCGACTGTTTATGAGATCGCTTAAATCATATTTTTTGTTATAACAACGTAAAAGTAAGAATATTTCAATAAATGATGTAAATTGCCTTTATAATTTTCAGTTACAGTACAGAGTGTACTCGATAAGTATGCAGGTTTTTAGGCGTTTCTGAATCAGTTATGTTCAAAAAATTCTCGTGCTTTGGTCTTTTAATTGAATTTAATTAAACTGTAAGTAAACAGAAGTGTAAAGTACATATGTATTATTTTATAAATCGTCCGGGTTTCGTTTCTGAATTTTATTATCTCTCTAACCTTTTTTGGTTATTTTTAAGACGAAAAAATATGTGACTTTTTAAATTAAATTATAAGCAAATTAAGGTGTAAACTATTATTATGTCAAACGTTCGGGTTTCGTTCCTGACTGACCATCTCCGGGCAATTTTGTCTTTGTAGTTTTCAGTTACAGTACAGAATTTTCAAGAAAGCGTTAGTTACTCGAATACATTCAGTGTGTACGCAGCTTTTCAGACTTTTCTGAACCAGTTCTATTTAAAAAATAAATGTGATTTGGTATCACTTTAACAGAAGCGAACCATGGTCAGTGCGAACGTCAAACAGTCATGTTGTTAAGAAGTCCGGTCCCATCCTTCGTACTTAGCGTTTCCTACGATTTGTATGTAAGAATATTTTTCTGTATTTAATTTAATGTAATTCAATTCATAGTAAGACTTTCTAATAGTTTGGAGCTAACCCTTTGTTTTATTTATTAACTTTTAACGTTTGTAACTTATCTCTAAAATTGTCTAAGTGTTTACTTATAACTTTAACTTTAAATACGATTTGTAAAACCTAAATCAAAGTCCGGATAATATATGTTATGTTAGTTGAATTAGACATTCACTATAAAACCTCTCCCAAAGCAAAGCAAACCCCACGTGGCGTAGTTGGTTAAATCATTTTATCTAAATTTGCTAAACCTGCTACGTTACAGTATTATCAAATATAATTAAAATATAAGTAAACAGAAATGTAAATTATGTATTATTTTAAATCGTACAGGTTTCATTGCTGACTGACGTTGGCGTCTCCCGCAAATTTTATTATCCGTCAACAGTGGATATTTTATTTCACTTTATTGAATTATTTTATGAAGACAAATTTATAGAACTTCAATAAATTTATAACAAAATTTTAGATTAATATATGAGACAAATAAGGCTTCGGTTTTGACTGACTGTTAAAGTCTCTGGGAAATGTTATTATCTATCCATGCCGGACGTCTGATTTTACTTATTTTTAAGAAGAAAAAATACATAAATAACATTTTTAAATTAAAATTTAAGCAAGCAAAGGCGCAAACAATTATTTTGTAAAATCTTCGGGTTTCGTTGTTGAGTGACCGTTGAAGTCTCCGGGGAAATTTTTTATTTTTATTATTTTATTTTATCTTTTAGTTTTTTAAGAAGAAAAACATTCATAAATCATATTTTTAAATTAAAATTCAACGGCTTGTAAACAATCATTTTGTAAAACGTTCGGGTTTCGAATACATTCGATATGTACGCAGCTTTTGAGACCTTTTTAAACCAGTTCTGTTCAGAAAAATCTTATATTTGGGTCTTTTAATTAGTATAATTAAAATATAGGTAAACCGAAACGTGAATATGTATTATTTTATAAAAGTTCGGGTTTCGTTCTTGACCGACCGTTGAAGTCCCAAGAAATTTAACTGTTAACACCGACTGTTTTCTAAAACATAGGAATTAAGTTTTTGAACCTTTTTGAACTACTTTTGTTGATAAATAACGTTCTTCCTTCATTAGACACAAATTACAATACAAAAAGGTTGCAGAGTGTTTGAGCAGTTTTCCGAACATGTACAGCTTTGGTGCATGCGTACATGCTAAGTCAGAAACAATCAGAATAAAACAAAAATGGAAATAAATATTTTGATAAAACTAAGAGAATTTTCTAGGCAGTTTATTTCTATTGTGACCCAAATGTAGCAGTGCTATCAACACCATTGTGCAACCTCCAGTACCAACAAACTCAGATCTGTAACTCTATAAAAAACAAAGCATCAAGAATGTAGGTGCATCTGTGAAGGCCAAAACTAAGAGGAATGTTTGTAAAAAATTGTTTATAATGAAAAAGTAAGCATTTCATAGATTTAATAAAATCGTAAGTTTAAATACACGTAAAATATTGATTCAACCTTCACCCACATTTTTTAAATTCCATGATTGTTCAAGTTTTGACAGTTACTCTATCTTTAAACTTCCTTTAAATTTATTAACATCCGTCATGTAAAATACAAACCAGTTTTGATGTAATAGGCAAATGCTTTGGAATTCTTTCAAAGACGATCAGATTAATAATTATTTATACGTTCCTACTGATTTATATTCATTTCATTATGTCAAAAACAATATTTAAATAAAAAAAGCATTGCTGATTTCCTTTTAGCATGTACGAATATCCAGTAACAGATGAATGTTTAAGTTTGACTTTCGAAAATTCAATTTTATATCAATAAATGGAATGTTAAAAATTAGTCAAATGCTTAAGTAGTTATCTAATAATTATATGATTCATCGTATTAGTATGTACGTGAAAGTAACCCTATAAACGTATTCAGTTGATAGTAATTGTAGTTGTTCTGTTTATGCAGATGTCAGGATTTACAGAGAAAAATGAACTGACTGAAATTCTTTTTATTAGTAACGGCCTTGATATGGTGAAGGTTTGTTCGTATTTCTGGGCCCAAGTAACGAAGCGCCGCGTAGCTCGAAAAATGAAAGGAATGATTTGATTGTTCGAATTACTAATAATTTCAAAACGAAGATTTTGAAACTGGCTTTTGAGTATAAACAATGAATTAATCCGTTCATCTATCATTGTCATATCAACTGTTAAATAATGGTTGCGCAAATCTTAGGTCATTTATTTATTGCTAATACTGCATTGTTCATCGTAAATGTAAAATATGGGACTCCTTGTACGCAATAGATTAAATAAATGAACAAATAAATAGATAATAAATGCACAAATGCACGGTTGTAGTGTGTAATTCAATTTATTCTACCAGGACACCGCTAAGTTAGTGTGGTAATTCACAGTTTACATGTGGACGTCTCGTTTATTTGTTCTTTAATACGATTGCTCTATAATGCACATCCTTAATTATCTAAAGGATGCATACTGTTATTCTTTTAACCTTTTTATTGAAACATAAATTGTGAGCAATAGGTTTTTTTATTCAATTTAGAGCACCTACCGCAAAGGTCATAGTCGTTTTTTTATTAGAGAGTAAATTATTATTGTCATTAATTTTCACAGTTGTAAGTTGAAAATGTAATGATTAGTTATTAAGACTTATGCAACAAACAGATGCATGTAATTAAGAATAAAAAAGAGTTCTTGCATTCATAAACATCTACATTTTGCAGGATTTCTATAAAAAAAAATTAATACCGATTTAACAATTTTTCTCGCTAATAAATAATCGGATATTTATACTAACATTTACTCCTCCTATCTCCTATCTTTTGTTTTCTATCTTTAACTTCCATTAGATAACATTGAATATTGAATTATATTTATAAACAAAAACAAGATGAACATTTCAAGTTTTGTTTCTGATCACCCGTTAAAGCTTCCGGGATTTTTGAGCATCAGTCAACGGTTTATGTTTTATTATATATATTTTTCTGGGGTATTTTCAGATCTTACTGAACTATGTAGTAACTAGTTTTCTTTGAATGTAACATTGTTAGTTAATCCTTTGTTAAATATAATTAAAATATAAACAAATGAAAGCGTAAACTTTGTATTATTTTGTAAATTATTGGGGTTCGTTTCCGATGAATCGTTGAAGTTTCCGAAAAATTGGATATTTTATTATACTTTACCAAGTCGTTTTTTTAGCAAGAAAGAATATGTAATTTGTGTTTTGAAGCATTTCTGAATTAGTTGTGTTAAGAACAGTCTCATTCTTTATTCCCTTACTAGAGCAAACTTAAAATAAGTAGGTATTATTGGAAAATATGATACTTCACTGCTCGTTGATAATTGATGCTTTATTATATTTTATTGGGTTATTTTTAGCAAGGAAAAATTAGTAAATCGTATTTTCAGGCCTTGCTGAACTGGTATTGATTAACACCATTTTTAAACTCGAAGACCATTAACATTTAATAACAGCATAAATTGTGAATTATTTTGTAAATTATGTAGGTTTTGTTGCTAATAATCGATCGGTGAAGTCTCCGGAAAATGTTTGTATCCATTAAGGATGGTTGTTTTATTATACGTTGCTGTTTTTAGTAAGGAAGGTCGTGCTTTCGCGCTTTTCTGAACGAGTTTTATATAAAACCAGCAGTGTGCTTTAGAGTTTCAACAGAATTAAAATAAAACGAAGTGTGAATTGCGAATTATTTTGCAAATTACTCGGGTTTTGTTTGCAATCGACCATTAAAGTCTCCAGGAAATTCTAGCATCTGTTAATGATGCTGGGTGTTTTATTATATTTTGATGGGCTGTTTTTGGTAAGAGAAAATATATAAATTGTATTTCGCCGCCATTCCGAGCGTGCATTATTTAAAAGCCACATTCTTTCGTTCAAAATTAAAATGTTAAAAATTACGAATCATATTGTAAATTGTTTAGCTTTCATTTCTGACCGACGACTGAAAACGGTAAAATTATAAAAAAGAGTAATATGTAAAGCTTATTTTCAAATTTTAATGAACTAATTTTTTTGTTAGAAATAGCCTTGTTCTTTAATTTTCTATTCGAATAAAATTAAAATGGCAGCGTAAATTATGAATTATTTTGAAAATCGTTCGGGATTAGTTTCTGGCCGATCGTTGAAATCTCCCGAAAATTTTATTATCCTTTGACGCTGTATATTTTTATTATACTTCTCCATCAGAAGGGTTTCACCTCTGGCTTGGTTTCCAAGTTGCGTTTCTTCCTCTTGCTAAAAGAGTTTCGCCTCTGGCGTGGTAGGCACGTTGAGTTACCGTGCTCTTTTAGTGTCTTCTTTTCCTCCTGAAGAAGCCCCTTAAAAAACCGGGCGAAACGTTGAGTTCTTCTGTCTTAACAATGACACGGTTCCAACCCGGAATACGTACCTACTGTTAATTCTCCAAATTGATTGTAAAAAAAATATTGAAATCATATTTTCAAATCGTTCTAAATTAATTTTGTTTGGAAACAGTTTTCAGTCGGACGAAATTAAAATATAAGAGAGTAGCGGCGAAAATTGTGCATTATTTTAAAAATCGTTCGCGTCGAAGTTTCCTGAAATTTTAGTATCCGCTTACCTTGAATGTTTTATTTTTATTTCAAATAGTAAATGGTATTTTTAAGCCTTTTAGGGCGCGTAAATTACAGGCTAGTTTGCAAGTTAGTTGGCTTTTGGCATTTGTTTCTGATCAACTGTAGAAGTGTCCGGGAAATTTTAGCATGCGTCTACGTTGAATGTTTTATTATGATTGATGGCTTTTATTATACTTTTCTTGAAAAAAAAAGTAAATAGTATATTGTGCAAATTATTTTACAAGTTAATCGGATTTAGTTTCTGATAAAATCTGAAATCTTCGGGGAGCTTTGGTATTGGTCTACGTTGAATGTTTTATTACACTCTGATGGGTTATTTTCATTAAAATATAAGACAAGGTATTTTTGGACTTTTCTAAACGCGTAAATCACGAATTATTTTTGTAAATTATTCGGGTTTCGTTTCTGATCGTCCGTTGAAGTCTCCAGGAAATGTCCGTATCCGTCAACATAGGATGTTTTATTATACTTTGTTAAGTTAGTTTTTTAAGAAACAAAAATAAACAGTATTTTTGGGTCGTTCCGCACGCGTGAACTGCTAACTAATAGGTATTTTGCAAATTATTCGGGTTTCGTTGTTGATCGACCGTTGAAGTCTACGAGAAGTTTTACTGTCCGCCTAGGCCCCGGAAGTTTTGTTATATTTTACTGGGTTCGTTTTGGGAAGAGAAAATAAACAAATTGTATTCTCAGATCTTTCTACACGAGTTTTATTTAAAAATACCCTCATTGTTTCGTCATCTGAATCAACAGAAATTTAAATGTAAGGATCTAAAAACGTATGCAACAAACTTTCTTAACCTTTTTGGCAGTACGTCGGCTAGGATTGAGTTTAGTGAAAACATCCAACTATTACTTTACAATTTCCAAATATTTGAATGTGAATGTTTATTAAGCCCTATTTCTGGCTTAAAATGTCGAGAATTCTACGGCTTTTGCTATTGGACGCTGGATTAAGGCTTATGTCCCAAGCTTCTTAAAAAAATTAACTAATTTATTTGGCTCTTAGATTTGAATACGCTTAATTTATAACAATCAAGAAAAACAATTTGTTAGTATAACTTCGGATTTTAGAAATAATATTATTTTTTAAATACCGGCTAACAAGGTGAACATGATGTATATACCGAGATTATACATAAAGCGTACCAGATACAGCGTTTCCGCATTCTGCAGGTTCTTCGTTATTAATTATCCATCAGAAAATCAGGGAATGCCTGCTTAACACCAACAAACGGTTAAGAAAAATTTGTGCTTGTCCTATCTGTCCATCTGACTGTCAGTGCAACAGCAGGAATGATTACGCGTTATTTAACGTAGTATGACAGGAATTTTAGATGAAACACATACTTTAAATTAGATTTTTGAACGAGTGGCCGCTTTTATGTTTTACCAAACAAAATTATGTTTGTTTTGGCACAATGATTACATAATACGCTGTTTAAAAGTTCAAAAATTCCTTCGGTAAATGCGTGCATGTATTTTATGTTATTAAGTGAACAACACCAGCAGAATTGGATAAAAAAGCAATACGTAGTTGGTATTCAGGTATTTATTTGAAGGAGTGAAAATAGATCATTATACAGAGCTTTTCGTGACTTGGAAGCCCGTTAAAGTTGGGTGTTCGTAAATGTAACGGTAGACTATGTTGTGTTATACTCGCTGCACATGTGGCCGATCTTTGCGAGGCCCCAATAAATCTGCTTGTTAATTACTTGGGCCGTATGTCGTGTGTTTACATGCAGGTTCTTACTACATTCTGTCATGGCATCACTTACTTTGAGCTTTTCAGCACCGCTTGCTACGTCTATCTGACGTTTTTATTTTTATTAGCAATTTTTAATTAAATCACACGTGCTTTCTGAGCTTTTTTTAAACTGCAGTCGAATTTCAAAGATTTCTGATGCTTTAATTAACAGACTGCGGAATTTATTGCTTACAAAAAAGACTTTTAAAAAAACCGTAAATTTCCGCCTGGTTTACAGAAATAAAATGCGAAGGAGTAATTTTATTATTAGCGTACACGTAAAAAATTCTAATGCACAAACAAGTTAATCTGAATGATTAGCCGTATCCCCGTTAATTTCTACAAGGCATGTAAGAAGGTTTTTACTCGTTTCTGTAAGATACAACACCGAGGCATTTGAATGCAGCACTATGGCAAAATACCTCGGGCTTATTTATAATTATACTCGTAAACTAAAAAAGGCAAAGAACCTTTTCACGTTAACATGTTTAAAAATGTAAATATAGGTTTAGGTAAGTCCATTATTGTTCTTGGTGCTACCACCTGCATCTACAAAACACGATTATACCTATTGTTTTTTAACACTTCGAAGTCCTTTCTGCATATTAATTATGGTAGCTGTAAATACTGCACAAGTTGGTAACACACATATTTTTCTTTTGTTTTAATATCCTTGCGGCGCTTTTTACTACTCGTACATTAAAAATCAATTTTAGAAAACTAAGGGAAATTTATAAAAACTTTGAGGAGAATGCCGTATGTGCACGATTTATACCTCCCACGTGTTAATGTTCTAACTAACGTTGTATATAGACAAATAAAACTATCCATTACTTCATCCCATCCAAGAGCTGAAAGAGAAACGCCTCAAGAACAAATTAAACTTTTTAAAGGTGTATCTGATTTTCTCACGTGTATAAACGATCACAAACCCCATAAATGCGCTCGGTAATCCTTATATCTGCATGATTCGAACAGTTATGGGCAGCTAATGAGCAGAATTTAATCAACAGTTGGAATTAAGCATTCGTGTTGAGTATCCGCTCGACGGTAAAGCTAAAACACTAGCTACATTAAGTTACGTAAGTAAAGAGCTGTATGTTAACTCTACCGCTAGCTTATGTTTGTTCAATCACATCTTCATCAGATTAAACCTTCATTATATTCGCTTCGCAGCATCTTTTTTAAGGTTGTTTCGTTTGATACCTAAGCCGCCTTCTGTGACATTAATTGAAGACTGTAGCGACTCCCTTAATTATTAGATAAAGAATGCATTTGGTTAAATTTTTAAAACACAACGTTACTGGGCGCGTTTGTTTATTTATGATAACTAACTTTCTCAGGACTTTCACGTGAGATTGAAATTTTTTTCAGCGATACACAATTAGGACAAGGAGTGTCTTAAAAATTTTTCAGCGTTGTAAATTACATCACTTCGCAATGTTTATTGCTTGTTTTGTTGATGTTTGTTTTCAGAGTGGGTTATGCTTTTTACTTTTTCAGATCATTGGAAGCGTAAATTATTTACTCACTAACGTTTAAACATATTTTAGTATTCTAGTTATCCAGCACGATTTATATTTTTTACTTAAAACAGTAATTGACACTTGGGTTCAAATATAAATCTTAACCAATAATTTAAATTTTCAGTAATAAACACAACCCATTGTGTTTTCTTTTTTTTCGTAAAAATTGCCGAGTTTCATACTGCGATTTCGGTTCTTAAACTCAAGAGTCCAGCTTTTAAACTCAAAAGTTTGGTTTTTTACCCTTCTGAGATTTAAAAGTAAGGTTCTTGAATATAAAGTTTGAATAACGAATATTGGAAACCTGAATTTAAAAAGCAGAATCTGGAATTTCGAGTTTAAAAGTTGAGATTTTGGTTTATAAACCCAACATCTCCAACTTAAACTCAATAGTTCCATTTTTTAATTTACGAGAAAGGTAAGAATTCCGAGTTTAAAATCGAAACCACGAGTTTATAAATCCGAATTCAAAGTTGCGCTTCCGTAACACAGTTATTTTGAAATTTTATTGATCAACTTTTCAATAAACTAAACAGGGATTTTGAAACAAAATCCTGCCTACATATTACAAATATCCTTTTTTATCGCAGAGAAAAGGTTTTATTACTCACCTAATTTAATGACTGTTTATTCGTCTTCAAATTAAATTCGAACAAATTCTTGAAACTGCAAGGAATAAACGAAATTGAATTATGCATCATTTTGTAAATTTTTGTGTCATCTGATCGACCGTTGAAGTCTCCGCAAAATTGAATGTTTTATTATGCTTATACTACTCCAAAAAAAAATTTATTATCCGCCAAAACTGAATATTTTGTTATACTTTGCTGAACTATGTTTACAAAAAAAGAATATTTAAATCATATTTTCAAATCTTTAATTTTATTTAAAAACAACTATCCTATTGTTATCTTCAAATCAAACAAAATTTAAATTTAAAAAAATAATGGAGTACATTGGGTTTCCTTCTTGATCGACCGTTGAAATCTCCGAGAAATTTTAATATCCGTCAACGATGGATATTTTATTGCATTGTGATGCTTTATTTTTTATTAAGAAAAAAGAGTAAATGGTTTTGAGACTTTCTGAACGAGCTGTTTTAAATAGAAAAACATTAAAATATAGGATAAAAAATTGTAAATTATCTTACAAATGGCCCGGTTATTTTGCAAATGGTCTGGGTTTTGTATCTAATTAACAGATGAAGCCTCCAAAATATATTATTAACCATCAAAATTGGATGTGTTTGTACTTTGATGGTTCATTTTTAAAAAAGAAAAATCATATTTTCAGACTATTTTGAACTAATTTTGTTTAAAAACAACCTTTTTCTATAATAATTTAACCAAATAAGTTAGTGAAGTCAAGGAAAATGATGGCGTAAAGTATGCATTATTTTAAAAGTCATTCGATTTTCATTTTTGATCGACCTTTGAAGTCTCTGAGAAATTTTAGCATCCGTCTACGATAAATATTTTATTACATTAAAATGGGTTATTTTTATAAAATAAAGTAATAGATTTTGAGCCTTTCTGAAAGGGTTTTGTATAAATAGCATTGGGTGTTAAACCTATAGGATAAAAAGTTGTATATTTCAAATTATTTTACAAATCGTTGGGGTTTCATATGCAATCGGCTGTTGAAACCCCCAAAATATTTTTATTATTCGTCCATCTGGATATTTTATTTTACTTTTTTACTCCAAATTATGTTCAGAAAAGAACAATATGTAAATCGTGTTTCTAAGACTATTCCGAATTAATATTAATTAAAATCAGCCTTTTTCCATTATTCTTTGATCAAAGAAAATTAATATAAAAAAAATAACGGTGTAAATTATGCATTATTTTTTCCAGTTTCATTTCTAGTCGACCCTTGACGTCTCCGAGAAATTTTGGTATTCGCCAACGATGGATATTTTATTACACTGTGATGAGTTATTTTTCTTAAAAAAGTCAGTGGTTCTGAGTCTTTCTGAACGACTTTTGTATACCTATAAAGCATTGTGCTTTAAATTGTAAATTTGTTAAATTGCGAATTGTTTTACAAGCCGTCTGGGTTTCGTTTCTAATCGACCAAAAATTTTAGCAACCGTGGACACTGCATTTTTTTATACTTTGCTGAGTTATTTTTAGTAAGAAAAAACCCGTAAATCGAATTTTAAGGTCATTCTGAACTAGTTATGTGTACAAATAGCATTGCTTTTTAAATCCTTAATCCTACAAAATTAAAATATAAATCTTCCACTGTTACAATTTAGAGATAATAATGCACACAGTTTGCTAGGCTTGAAAAATAAAAAGTTTTCTGCTGTATGGCAAAAAAAAACCCAACAAAACTAAAGTCTGTCTGAACTAATTCTGTTTAAAAACGGCCTTTTTCTATTACCCTTTATATATTTTCAAAGCCGTTCGGGTTTGATTCTGATCAATTGCGGAAGTCTCTGAGAAATATTAGCATCCGTTGACGGTGGATATTTTATTATACTGTGATAGGTTATTTTTATCAAGTAACAAAGTATTTTTGGGCCTTTCTGAATAGGTTTTCAATAAAATCCGCATTGTTTTTAATCGAACAAAATTAGATTAGATAACGAAGTGTAAATTTCGAATTATTTTGCAAATCGTTTGGGCTGCGTTTTTGAGCGACCGTTGAAGTCTCCAAAATATTTTTATTATCCGTCGAAATTGGATGTTTTTTATACCTTGCCGAGTTACTTTTATAAAGGAAAAAATTTGTAAGTAGCATTTTCAGACCCTTCTGAAATAACTTTGTTCTATTAAGTACTATTAATCTCCAATGAAACAAAATTAAAATATAAGAAAATAACGGTGATACATTATTTTGATAATCGTTCGGATTTCCTTTCTGAATCATCATTGAAATTTTCGAGAAAGTCCATCGACTATGTATATTTTATTATATTTCGGTCAGCTATTTTCGTTAAGAAAAAAATGAATGACTTTTTGGGCCTTTGTGAACAATTTTTGTATAAAAAGCATTGCATTTTAAATCTTTAATGAAACAAAATATAAGATGACGAAGTGTAAATTATTGCGAATTAACAACTTTTCAAACTAACAACATCTCAAACACTCCTCAAAAATTCCTTAAACTAACAGCTCCTTAAACTAATACCTAACTCCTTAAACCAACAACTCTTCAAACTAACAGTTTATTAATCTAGTAACGTTTCAAACTAACAATTTCTCAAACAAAAACCTTCAAGAAAACAGCTTCTAAAATGATAACTACTCCTCAGTATAACAACTGCTCAAACTAACAACTTGTCCAACTAAGAACACCTCAAACTAACAACAACAACAAAATTAAAAACTCCTCAAACCAAAAACAACTCTAACTAACAATGCGTTAAACCAAAAACTCAAATTAGCAACTTCTCAGGCTAATAGCTTCTCAAACTAACAACTCCTCAAAACTAGCATATCCTCAAACGAACAGTTTCTCAAACTAAGAACTCCTGATTTCAAAACAATTTTTCAAAATATTAGCTTTTCAAACTTACAACTTCTGAAACTAACAACTGCTCAAAGTGACAACTTAGACTAACAGTTTCTCAAGCTAAGCCTTCCTCAAGCTAACAACTTCGCAAACTAACAGCTGCTCATTCTAATAACTCTAATTAAAACAACTCACTAAAACTAGCAACTCCTCAAACTAATATGCTTTGAAAATACAAATATATTTTCTGTCGCCGGGAAGGAATCTTGAGGCAACTAAGTATAAAACTAAAGTCTGTACTTTTCTATTTCTTAATTATGAAAACCTTAAGTCTGAAACAAAGCCGTAATGTCACTGAAACAATTTCAGACCTGAAAAATTTAAAACAAATATCTACTGATTACAATGCAATGAAAAATTTCTAAATAGTTATACGCATATTATCATCTGCAACGTTTCTATTTCAGACTGTTGAAACTTGTGTTTGAGATTAAAGAATCTGAAATTATTGCGCACATAAAGTGTGACAGACTCTGAAAATGAAAATAATCGTCTGCTAATCAAACAAAGAAAAGATTTAGCAACAGGAAAAAGAAAATTGGCCACTGAAACTTTTCTGTTTCAGAATACTGGAAACTTGAGTCGAAAATGGTATGAAATTAAGAGCTCAAAGGAAAAATTTTCAAAAAATCAAAACGAAAGCTAGGAATAAGTTTTTCTATTTCAGGATTCTAGAATTTCAAATGAAGGTACGGTGTTGTTGTAATTACTTCTATTCAGTTTTATTAGAAAAAGTCGATTAAAGTCGATTAAAATAAATTTATAAACTTTTATTTTATTTTATCAAAAAGCATGCCGGAGCTTATTGAAATTTCCTTGATATCATCATTTTTCAGCTGTTAATTGTCGTTACAGCTAATGAATCATAAACAAAGTACTTAACTTTTGGAATCTATAATACAATTTGAAAATGTTCCAATAATTAAACTGAACGTTTCTGAACTTAAAAAATCTAAACTTTCCAAACTAAGTTGTTATTCAACTAATGCCACGTTTTATTGCGTGGAACAATGCAGAAGAGCACATTAATTTATGTGGTGCATCTTGAAAAAACCACAAATGCATTTTAATGGCACTAATCACGAATTACGTAACGTCGAACACGCGTAGTATCAGTTGGGAAGAAAAATTATTAGTTAAGATTGTTTACCGTGAATGCCAACACGTTAACTCATGGAATTATGCAAATAAAGATATAAATAATTACAGGGTAATAATTGATAGCCGCAATTTAATTTACTATGGAAAAGGTAAAACAATTCAATTTTATGCACAATTCCTAGAGTTTTGAAAGTGGTGGGTAATGTCACGCCTCTTATGGTAAACGTAAAATGCGATGTAGGTAACGTAAAGCAGGCTCTAAGACGCCACCGCCGAAGAAAGCGAGGCAGGAGGCCGAGCCATGCTGGTGCCGAGATCCTGCAGCATATACCCGTCTCTTTGTTCCTCCTTCACATTCTGTCTGCAAAAGCGCATAGTGCACTACATACGCCGGATCGCTACACGCGCCCAGGTGACATCTACTTTACTATCAGGATACGATCGACTTCACGTGCTCCGCTTTTCCACCTACTCTAAGGACTCTTCCTCTGTTTTTGAAATAGACAACTACATTCTTACTCTCTGTTCAATTTTCATTTATGTTACCACAACACTTAACGTAAACTCAACAATTTTACTTGGAAGAACTCACCAATTTTTTGTATTATCAAAACTTGGAAATTTATGAATAACTTGAAAATTTCATCTGCTAAAAGCTAAAAAGAGCTTTTCAATCGCCACTGAAAAGCAAACTTCGGACTTAAATTGTAACAATCACAAATGTGATTTATTTTCAAAAATTTCCAGAACTTACAAAATTTTTCAAAGAAACTTTCCAGCATCCTTAAAAATACCTAAACGAAATCCTTTACATTGTTGTTTTCAAGAAAAAAACACCGCCGAAAGTACAAAAATTAATATTGATTTTCCTTTAATTGGACGAAATTTCAAAACGAAAGTTCGAAGGATGCAAGCTTTTTCCACCATCCTTAAAAACACCTAAGTAAAAATTTCTTAATCCCTTATAATTCAGAAACGGACAATGCAGCATTCATTAATAGAAAAATGTCTGTGAATTTCCAAAAAATTGAAACGTTTTGAAAATTCTGAATGGCATAACCGATAATGGAGTCCAAGATTTTTTTTTAAATTTATTGTCGTTAACAGTTCTACCTTTAATTTTAATTATTTATTTGAAAATCGTCATATAAAATGTAGAAAGCAACAATGTTCCACAGTATTACAGTATACTTAGAAAAATATCAATGTGAATTTACAAAAGCAATTTGAAACCTTGACAAAGATCTGAATGGCGGACGTAACCTGTGATGAAGTCTAAAGCTTTTTATTATCCTTAACAAGACCAATTTTTTTTATATCAGAAGACCAGACCACACTTAAGCTGCAGAAATAATATTGTTACACAACAAATTTCAAAACCTTTACAAAATTTCGAACGCTAAAACCTTTGGAAGTTTTAAATTTTTAAATTCTCCCAAATAGTTTTTAGTCAGAAAACCACTAGGTGCAGAAACTGACGATGTTAAACAGCATCTATAAATACAGTTCATTCAATTTGGAATGGTAGAACCTGTAATGAAGCCCACGATTTTTTTATTATCCTCAACCTTAATTTAAATCCTTTGTATATCATTTTTATCAGAAAACCCCAACATAAAGTGCAAACACAAGCGTCTTATTATTCGAACACCACACTGAAAAAAAATTTTTTCGGCAGAAAGACCAACCTAAAGCACAAAAGCTAATATTGTCCACAAACAGAAAAAGTTTTTTTGTATAATTCTTCGTGCTTGTGGTTTCAAAAACTTTCAAAAGGATCAAATTTTAAAAATAAAATAATAAGACGAAAAGACTTTGTGATTAAACTTGGCAACTTTTCAATTTTCAAGTAACACAACCCAATTTCATGAAATTATTTAATTTACTCAAATATGTATCTGCTAACATTACGATTAACATTGTTAACAAACACTATCGCCTGAAAACTGATATTCCAAAAAAGAAAACAATTTTTTTAGCTCAGCAAATCTATTGGTTTTACTCCTGTTTACGATAATTAGACTTTCAGTTCCTTACATATTATACTAAATAATCTGACACAACTTTTCAACTTAGCATTGGAGGAGGTAATAAGAAACCTAAGATTAGTAGAATCTATCAAAACAACAGGGTACAACTAATGGCCTACGATGACGATATTGCAATAATAAGCAGATATCAAAAATTATTAGAAAATACCTTCAAAGCCTTGGAACAAAAAGCAAAAAAAGTAGGACTACTAGGTAAATGAGCAGAAAACCAAGAACATAAAAATCGCCAGAGAAGATAATAGAGAAAAGATGGTAAAATTTGGAAACTACAAGCTCGAAGCAGTACGAAAATTTATATATTTAGGATCGGAAATCAGCAGCGACGAAAACATAAAAATGAAGCAATGAGGCGAATTCAAATAGGCAATAGAGAATACTACAAGTTTCGAAAATTACTAACATCTAAAATCTTAAGTAAGCACTCCAAAATGAAAATTTACAAAAGTGTAATCCGACCAAAGGTCACCTATGCGGCTGAAACGTGGGTATTAATATTAACGAAGACTGAAGAAGAAGCGCTGTTGAAATTCGAACGTAAAATAATAAGACGAATTCATGGAGGAGTTAAGGAAGGTGATTATATAAGAAGAAGAATGAACGCAGGAATTGAAAACCTATTGCAGTATGCAAATATTTTACGTTTCATCAAGTCCCAAAGAATACAACGATTAAGGCATGTACAAAGGATGAACTCAAATAGACTTGTACGCGAAATAGTTAACTGGAAACCAATAAGAACAAGAGCGAGGGGACGGTCCAGAAAGAGATGGAAGGCAAGTGTAATAGAAGATCTAACGCAATAAAAATAACAGACTGGGAAAGGAAGAGAAGGAACAGGAAGGAATGGAACAAGCTTGTGGAGCTAGCCAATACCCACTTGGTTATTGTGATTTTAGAAGAAGAAGTCTGACATAACTAAAATGCATTAATTGGCAGATATTTAAACGGGCACAGCTCTTAAGTAATGCAAAATTAAGGAAAATCAAGGTATAAAAATTTAATTTTTGAAATGAAAGCACCTCAACCTGAAAATCTATTTAAATAAACTAAAATAAAATAGTCAGTGTTCCCCTAAAAACCTCAATTAAAAAAAATTAAAACATAGGTAAATAATTAAATTAAAACTAGTAAATGGCCTCAATTATTACTTTCTTTCTTTCTCTTATACCCTCTTATACCTTTTTATGGTGTTGAGGGAGTCGGACACACCGAGCCGCAGAGCGGTCACCCATCCAAGTTGTGGCCAAGCAGGCTCTTGCTTAATAAAGCTAGGTTCATACACTAGCGATTTGCGATTTGCGGATTGCGATTTTTGCTCTAATTGGTTAAATCTGAATGCAGTTTAAGCGGCAATTTACTACTACAAGATTCTGCGATTACCGCAGAACTTGGGACGATTTCAATATTTTGCGATATCCGCTGGTTATATTCTGAACTGCGCATGCATTTATCGACGCGTTGTTGACTGTAAAACACGTTTTTAACATAACCTTAAAATAGTTGTGTTGGTTGCACAGAATACGTTGGTTATCTTTGATTGTGTTCACGAATTCGGTTAAAAACCAATACTATTATTTATATTTGCTGAAACATGAGCATACAACAAGAAACAAAATGTCAGAATTGTCAAAGTACCTCTACCAACCTACAAAACACCCCGTTCGTTCATGAAAAGTTACTACTTTCTGCGAGTGAAATCGCTGCTGCATGAATTAGGTAAAAGCACCGCAAAATTTTGCGGAAATCGCATTCCGCAAATCGCGAATCGCTAGTGCGTGAACCTAGCTTAACTCTTAATAATTCAGTTTTACGTGCACTCCCACTCTGCCGGTTCAATTGTTACTTAAATTCAAAAATATAATTAAAACCGTGCACAGCATGGTACAATCATTAAGTTAACTCCGCATTTGTTCTTACTTTTTTAAACTTTTGTATTTAAATGTATTTATTCTCCATATTACCGCCAGTAACAAGAGTATTGTTTCTTACTAGGTGTATTTGGATGAAAACGTATTTAAAACGTATCATCCATTTATACCGTGTAAAAAAAATACTCATTGCCCAACGCTTTATCAGAACTCAGAACTGAAACGAACCTTTTGGTGTGGCTTTTTTCAATTACTTAAAGCTTGTGTTAAGTACAACACAATCGTACTGAATGTATCTAAGCGAAACTAAGTAGAATTCGACTCAATTCGTGCTAGTATAACAGTTTTGGTTTTGTTTGTGTAGTTGGTGCTTAACGAACTCGAGAAATTTTAATAACCTACAGTTAAGTCGCAGTTTTTCACAAATTACTTAGTTAAGATGGTGACTAAAACAAGAGTATTGTTTCTTACTCGGTGTTTTTGGGTGGAAACGTATTTGAATCGTATAATCCATTTATACCGTGTAAAAGAAATACTCATTGCACAACACTTTATCAGAACTGAAACGAACCTTTTGGTGTGGCTTTTCTCAATTATTTAAAGCTTGTGGTAAGTACAACACAATCGTACTGAATGTATCTAAGCGAAACTAAGTAGAATTCGACTCAATTCGTGCTAGTATAACAGTTTTGGTTTTGTTTGTGTAGTTGGTGCTTAACGAACTCGAGAAATTTTAATAACCTACAGTTAAGTCGCAGTTTTTCACAAATTACTTAGTTAAGATGGTGACTAAAACAAGAGTATTGTTTCTTACTCGGTGTTTTTGGGTGGAAACGTATTTGAATCGTATAATCCATTTATACCGTGTAAAAGAAATACTCATTGCACAACACTTTATCAGAACCGAAACGAACCTTTTGGTGTGGCTTTTCTCAATTATTTAAAGCTTGTGGTAAGTACAACACAATCGTACTGAATGTATCTAAACGAAACTAAGTAGAATTCGACTCAATTGGTACTAGTATAAAAGTTTTGGTTTTGTTTGTGTAGTTGGTGCTTAACGAACTCGAGAAATTTGAATAACCTACAGTTAAGTCGCAGTTTTTCACAAATTACTTAGTTAAGATGGTGACTAAAACAAGAGTATTGTTTCTTACTCGGTGTTTTTGGGTGGAAACGTATTTGAATCGTATAATCCATTTATACCGTGTAAAAGAAATACTCATTGCACAACACTTTATCAGAACCGAAACGAACCTTTTGGTGTGGCTTTTCTCAATTATTTAAAGCTTGTGGTAAGTACAACACAATCGTACTGAATGTATCTAAACGAAACTAAGTAGAATTCGACTCAATTGGTACTAGTATAAAAGTTTTGGTTTTGTTTGTGTAGTTGGTGCTTAACGAACTCGAGAAATTTGAATAACCTACAGTTAAGTCGCAGTTTTTCACAAATTACTTAGTTAAGATGGTGACTAAAACAAGAGTATTGTTTCTTACTCGGTGTTTTTGGGTGGAAACGTATTTGAATCGTATAATCCATTTATACCGTGTAAAAGAAATACTCATTGCACAACACTTTATCAGAACTGAAACGAACCTTTTGGTGTGGCTTTTCTCAATTATTTAAAGCTTGTGGTAAGTACAACACAATCGTACTGAATGTATCTAAACGAAACTAAGTAGAATTCGACTCAATTGGTACTAGTATAAAAGTTTTGGTTTTGTTTGTGTAGTTGGTGCTTAACGAACTCGAGAAATTTTAATAACCTACAGTTAAGTCGCAGTTTTTCACAAATTACTTAGTTAAGATGGTGACTAAAACAAGAGTATTGTTTCTTACTCGGTGTTTTTGGGTGGAAACGTATTTGAATCGTATAATCCATTTATACCGTGTAAAAGAAATACTCATTGCACAACACTTTATCAGAACTGAAACGAACCTTTTGGTGTGGCTTTTCTCAATTATTTAAAGTTTGTGGTAAGTACAACACAATCGTACTGAATGTATCTAAGCGAAACTAAGTAGAATTCGAATCATTTCATACTAGTATAAAAGTTGGTGCTTAAAGAACTCGAGAAATTTTAATAACCTACAGTTAAGTCGCATTTTTCACAAATTACTTAGTTAAGATGGTGACTAAAACAAGAGTATTGTTTCTTACTAGGTGTTTTTGGGTGGAAACGTATTTTAATCGTATCATCCATTTATGCCGTGTAAAAGAAATACTCATTGCCCAACGCTTTATCAGAACTGAAACGAACCTTTCGGTGTGGCTTTTCTCAATTATTTAAAGCTTGTGGTAAGTACAACACAATCGTACTGGTACTGAATGTATCTAAGCGAAACTAAGTAGAATTCGAATCATTTCATGCTAGTATAAAAGCTGGTGCTTAAAGAACTCGAGAAATTTTAATAACCTACAGTTAATTTGCAGTTTTTTACAAGTTAATTAGTTAATATGGTGACTAACTATGGTTTTTAATTATGAATTGTTGAGAAAGCCAGTAACATTTAAGTTTAGTTGCATTATTCTTTAAAGTTTGTTAAAAGCAATTGCGGTCTTTTATTTTTTCTTAGTTTAAAGAGTTTGCTTATTTTTATTGGGCCTGTAAAGGATTTTTGAATAATGAACAAGAGAATACTTCATTCCCAGTCAAACTAACGGTTTCTTAGACTCTTACCTTCTCAAACTTACAAAACATATCAAACTAATAACTTTTTAAACCAACAAATTCTCAAACTAACAACTACCAAACTAAACACCCTCACAATAATAGCTTGTCAAACTAACCACCTGCGAAATCAATAATTTCTTAAATTAATAGCTACTTAATAATAACTAATAACTGCTCTAACTAAAAGAACCTCAAACTAGCGACTCCTCTAAGTTACAACCTAACAAACTAATAACTTCTAAACCAACATTTTCCCAAACTAACAACTACCAAACTACATATCCTCAAAATAAAAACTTCTCAAACTAACAACCTGTGAAACTAATAATTTCTTAAACCAACAAATTCTCAAACTAACGGCTGCTCAACCTAATAACACAGCTCTAACTAAATAATCTTCAAACTAGCGACTCCTCAAACTAACAGCTTCTCTATCTAGTAACTGCCCAAACTAACATTTTTCAAACTAAAAATCCCTCAAACTAACAGCTTCTGAAATCAACAACTTCCCAATCCAACAGCTTTTCAAGTTAACAGTTTCTCAGTCTAATAACTTTTCAAACTAACAATTTCTCAAACTAAAACCCCTCAGAATAACAGCTTCTAAAACTAACAACTCAAATTGACAAGGTTCTCAAACTAATTGATTCTCAATCTAATAACTTCTCTAACTTAAAACACCTCAAAATATCAGCTTCTAAAACTAGCAACTTCTCAAGCTAACAACTCTTCAAATTAACAACTCTTCAAGTTAAAGACACCTCAAGCTAGCAACTCCTTAAAAATCAATCAAACTAATAGCGTCTTAAGCTAATAACTCCTCAAACCAACAACTCTTCAAACCAGAGCCCTTCAAGATCACAGCTTTTAAAACTAACAACTCCACAAACTAACATCCTAGACTGACATCATCTCAAACCAACGACTTCTTAAACTTAAAACTCCTCAAAATATCAGCTTCTAAAACTAGGAACTCCTCAAGCTAACAACTCTTCAAACTAAAAACACCTCAAGTTAACAACTGTTTAAAAATCACTCGAAGTAACGGCTTCTTAAACCAATAACACATCAAAGCAACAAATCTTCAAATTAACAGTTTCTCAATCTAATAACTTTTTAAATTAATAATTTCTCAAACTAAAACCCTTTAAAATAAACGCTTCTAAAACTAACCACTCCTCAAACTAACGACTTCTTAGACTAACATCTTCTTAAACTAACAATTTCTTAAACCAATAACTCCTCAAACTAACAGCTTCTTGAACCAACAGCTTCTCAATCTAGTAACTAACAATTTCTCAAACTGAAAACTCCTCAAAATTAAAAACTGCTCAAACTAAAACCACCTCAAGCTAGCAACTCCTCAAATTAACAGCTTCTCTAACTCAAAGCCCTTCAAAATAACAGCTTTTGAAACAAATAACAACCCAAAGCAAAACCTCATCAAATTAAAAACACCACAAGAATCCGACTATCTTAAACTAACAGCTTCTCAAACCAGCAACTTCACAAAACCATAGCTTCTCAAACTGACAACTGCTTAAACTAAAAACGTCTCCAATTAGCAACTTCTCAACATAGCAGTTTTTCAAACTAATAACTTCTCAAACTCTTCACTCCTCAAACTAGCAACTTGAATTTAACAATTACGTAAACTATTAGCTCTTCAAACTTACGACTTCTGAAACTAACAACTCCTCAAGGTGACAACTTCTTAGACTATCATCTTCTCAAACTAATAACTTCTTAAAACAACAACTCCTCAATCTAACAACTTCTCAACCTAAAAAAACCTCAAAATAACAGCTTGTCAAACTAACAACAACTCAAACTAACAATTTTTCGACTAACACCTTCTCAAACTAACAATTCCTCAGGCCAACAACCCCCCTAAATTAGTAACTCCTGAAACTAACAGTTTCTCAAACTCATATAACACAATTCAATTTCATGAAATTTTTTAATTTACTCAAATATGTATCTGGCATTAGGATTAACAAACATTAACGCATGAAAAGTTGACATCCATTTAGTTATTCTATTCCAAAAGAAGATTTAGAGAAAGAACCAAATTTTTAATAATTTGAGCCTGAAACAGGAAGCTCAGCAAATCTGTTGGTTTTACTGCCTGCTTATGGTGGTAAGACTTTCATATTATACTAAATAGTCTGACATAACTAAAATCAGTGCAAAAATAATGCAAATCAAGGTACAAAAAATTAATTTTTGGAACATAAGCACCTCAAACATGAAAATCTATTATATAAATAAACCTAAATAAAATAAAGAGCAGGCGTTCTCCTAAAAACCTCAATCAAAAAAATGAACATATAAATAATTGAATTAAAACTTGTAAATGCGCACAATTCTCCATATTACCGCCAGTAACAAGAGTATGGTTTCTTACTTAGGTATTCTTGGATGGAAACGTATTTGAATCGTTTCATTCATTTATACCTGGTAAAAGAAATACTCATTGCCCAACGTTTTATCAGAACTGCAACGAACCTTTTGGTGTGGTTTTTTTTCTATTATTTAAAGCTTGGTGTAAGTACTGAATGTATCTAAGCGAAACGGCGAAACTAAGTAGAATTCGACTCATTTCGTGCTAGTTGCTAGTATAAAAGTTTTGGTTTTGTTTGTGTATATAGTTGGTGCTTAAGGAACTCGAGACATTTTAATAACCTACAGTTAATTTGCAGTTTTTCACGAGTTAATTAGTTAATATGGTGACTAACTATAGTTTTTAATTATGAATTGTTGAGAAAGCCAGTAACATTTAAGTTTAGTTGCATTATTCTTTAAAGTTTGTTAAAAGCATTTGCGGTCTTTCATTTTTTCTTAGTTTAAAGCGTTTGCTTATTTTTATTGGATTTTTAAAAGATTTTTTAATAATAAATAAGAGAATACTTCATTCCCAGTCCAACACTAGCCAAACTTACGGTTTCTTAGACTCTCATCTTCTCAAACTTACAACCTATCAAATTAATAACTTTTTAAACCAACAAATTCTCAAACTACCAAACTAAACACCCTCACAATAATAGCTTCTCAACCTAACAACCTGTGAAACTAACAATTTTTTAAACAAGCAAATTCTTAAATTAATAGCTGCTCAATAATAACTAATAACTGCTCTAACTAAAAGTCCCTCAAACTTGCGACTCCTCTAAGTTACAACCTATCAAACTAATAACTTCTAAACCAACATTTTCTCAAACTAACAACTGCCAAACTAAACATCCTCAAAATAAAAGCTTCAACCTGTGAAATTAATAATTTCTTAAACCAGCAAATTTTCAAACTAACGGCTGCTCAACCTAATAACAGCTTTAACTAAAAACAGTAAAAACTCTTCAAACTAGCGACTCCTCAAACTAACAGCTTCTCAATCTAATAACTGCCCAATCATAATTGCTCAAATCAACAACATCCCAATCTAACAGCTTGTCAAGTTTCTCAGTCTAATAACTTTTCTAACCAACAATTTCTCAAACTAATTGATTCTGAATCTAATAACTTCTCTAACTTAAAACCCCTCAAAATATTAGCTTCTAAAACTAGCAACTTCTCAAACCAACAACATTTGAAACTAACAGCTTCTCAAACTAACAATTTCTCAAACTAAACCCCTTTAAGATAACAGCCTCTAAAACTAACAACTCCTCAAACTAACAACATCTTAGACTGGCATCATCTCAAACTAACAACTTCTTAAACTTAAAATCCATCCAAATAACAACTCTTCAAACTAACAACTCTCCAAACTAAAAACAGCTCAAGCTAGCAACTGCCCAATCAGCCAAACACGCTATTTGATTAATAAATAGAAAAGATCCGAACCAATGCCGCATAGTTCGGCCATCTGGCTGATTTACTATTTTTAAATAGAAATTTATTGGTGGAATAGTGGAATTTCAAGTAGCCGAATTCAATTAAAACCTTTTATTAGGCGACATGGGGTACTTAGCACGTGCTTTGAATCTGTGCAGCACCTCTAGCCGCTTAGCAAATGGTAGAATTAGTTTCAGCAAACAAGCTCACACGATACTGAAAAGTTCCTTTGTTTATTTTGACGCGTCCTAGGAATTAAGTTACCTTTGTAGTTCATTTCTTAGTTTTTAATTACAAAATTAAAATAGAATTTAGTGGTTAAAGACCTAAAAGTGTCGTTAAACGTAAAATTTGTTGCATAAATAAATTCTTAAATGTTTTACTGAAGGCTCCTTACTACACATTAATAACCAAAAAATTGTTCGAGTTTTAATTTTTTGCAGATTAGTTTCACAATAAATCGATAAACCAGGCTTCATATTTTTTAGTAGTTTGTTTTAATTTTAATAGCAAGATACCCACAAAAAATTAAAAATTTAGGAAATTCTCCACAACAAATATTTAAAATTTTCCAAGTACGAAGCTTTTAATTTTAATCGTGGTTATACTTGTACCAGTTTGCAGTTGTGTGTTACGTATTTGTATTATTTTTTTAATTAATTTATTATTGTGTTTTTAAGAACCCAATCCACAATACCATATTTATGTAGAGAGACTTTTTCTATGTTTCGTTAGTAGTAATTTTTAAGTAGTTAATAATGTACTT
This sequence comes from Melanotus villosus, assembly GCA_963082815.1. Taxonomy (NCBI): domain Eukaryota; kingdom Metazoa; phylum Arthropoda; class Insecta; order Coleoptera; family Elateridae; genus Melanotus; species Melanotus villosus. The sequence goes on along the minus strand of OY720427.1, from coordinate 35,190,413 downwards.
GTTTTCATTGTGGTGTGCTTTTGAATAATTGAACAATAAAATATTATACATCGCATTCTACCAAGTTGGCCAGTTAATACGTATTTAATTTCTATTTCTAAACCATGGAGGAAAAGCAATACATCAAAAAGTTCTCTCTGTAGTGCATTATGAAGCATGACTGGTTAAATGGCGATTGAATTGTTGCCGTCCGCACATTCCATTATCACATTAGAATATTCATCATTACCGTGTTGTAGTGTTAACATCCCATATTTCATATGTATGTATACAAAGTTCTTAATATCTTGAAAATTATTGTAAGGTTAAAATCGAGTCGTTAAGTATTTTCGTCCGCGGCGCTTTGCTAAAAATCATAAATAAATTCCTAATGAAGTCAGCACGTCGAGTTTCGGATAACATATTAAAATAATTTCCACAATGGGACATAAACGTTGCGATTTAATTTATACCCGCGTAAAATAATTAATAATCAATAAAGAAGATATATTTACGTCCGCGGATGTCGATTTAACACTGCATCATTTTTTTGCCCTGCATATAAAACAATGCAAGGCATCAGGACCCGAAATGGTTCTTCAGCCTCCTCATTTATTTTCTAAACATATCGACGATTTATAATAACGCAATTTTAAAAGGGTGGTTCCTTAACCTATCCTTAAATTATGTTGTAGGTGGAGACTAAATATTTATTAGGCGAGTTGTTATTATATGGTTACCACTTTTATCTCATCATAGATCTCTTAAATTATAAAAAAAGACCGGATAATTATATACGAGTATCAAGTAAAGTTCCTTTTTTATTTTCATACAAATATGCGCTCATATTTCATCGGATCCTTATGAGATACCTTAAAGCTACATCGTAAAAACTATCCAACTCATCAACGTTAACAAAATTAACACAAAACTGATAATAACACATTTACTTACAGTTCAAAGCATGAAGAATGCATCCGAAAATATTTCGCAGTAAATTTAAAAGAAGTTTCGTTTAACAGTAAAAGTATTTCAGGAAACAATCGGATGGTTTTGCTATCGCAACATAAATTTATATCTTTAATGAACTTTTTAATAGCCTGTAAAATCCCGTTCATGAATGGGTAACTCGGATAAGAAAGTCACGGTAGTAAACAATTTTATAACTTGCTTTATCTTTTAATGTTAAAAACCTGTAAAATGTTACAAAAAATTCTAAAACATCTGATTTATAGCTGTCGCGCTCAAATTCGCCGTCGACCTCTTACCAAATGCAGCTGCACTTCGGTTTCGACAAAAATTCCTACAAAACCAAACAAGTATTTTGGATTGAAATTCCAAAATTACCTTGTTAAACATTGTCTTATCACAGATTAAAAGCTAACCTTTCCTGGGTTAATTTTTACTAATATATAATTTCTGAATTCTTAAATTGTTTCAAAGCAATGAGAATGGTTAAAAATAAAACAAAATTTGAATACGTACTTAGATTTTTAAGATTCAAAAAACCCACTATAATTACCTAAGATATATCAAGTAAATACAACTCGTAATGTATTGTCTAAAGTAATATATGGCTTTAATTTTGTCGTATATTACATCTGACAGCGTATATAATTTGTGTTTTAATAAAACCAATCATATAAAAATAACAGAATAACAAATTACTCCACTTATAAGCAATCATAATCCATGTTTTTATAATTGTAATTTCGCTTAGTTAGCCATTTTATTGTACTTCGTGAATGATGCGCTCTTATCTGAATTTAATAAAATTAAGTTGAAGCTTGAAAATTCAGTAACAGTTGTAACAGAAACATTAAAATGCAAGTAAATCTTTAAAGTATAGAATTCAAAATATGGCAACAGAAATCCGAATTTCTTGTAAGTTGAATTTGGAAATTCGTTCGAGTTGAAATTTTTGACACTTAAATTCAAACTTAATCCACAGAGCAGGAGTAAAACTAAGTTATTAGAATGAAAAATTCAAAATATGACAACAGAAATCCGAATTTCTTGTGAGTTGAAGTTGGAAATTCGTATGCAATCGAGTTTTGACACTTAAATTCAAGCTTAGTCCGCAGAGTAGAAGTAAAACTAGCAGAAATTTAAAAATAGCAGTTTCGAAATCTTAAGTGAATTTGAATGTTTATTAGTCTGATTCACTAAATGTTTGTTGTGGCGAGTTTGACATTGTATACTTCTTAAACGGGTTATTTAATTTCAATTTTACCAACTGGTGGCGAAATACCCCTTTAAAAAATCTAAAACCACTAATTTGTAATAATTGTATTACTTAATTCCAAAATTCGTAAGCTGAATCTAAAATCTGAATCGTAGCTAAATTTAAGCTTAGTTATCCTGAAACTAACTAAAAAAGCAAAAGGAAAACGTTGCACAGTTTTATGGGTGGAAAACGCCTTTTTATTTAAATTAATTAAGTGTGTCGGTTTAAACATTTATGTGGAACTAAAAGATTTTAGACTGACGTTGATGGAAAGTTAGAAAATCTGAAGTCGAACTTTGAATTTTAAAAAAAGTTTAGAAACTAAATTTACTTTGGCTAAGAATTCGGAGGTTTCAAAATGTCTTTTCGTGAAATTCGATTCATCTCTACAACTAATGATAATTTTTTTTAAAGGAATTCGTGCAAATGTTTTAATGCGCCAAACTAATCAAACTACAAAGCTCGTATATTTATTTTTTAACTTTGACTTAGTAAAATTCATCGGAAAATACTGAAGTAATTGAGTAATTTATAAGAAACGTGAATCTACCTTTTAGGCTAAAATGGCCGAAGGAGTAGTTTTTCACGAAATAACTTTTTTACAAAAAACTAGAACAAACATATTTTTACATATTTTACAGGTTCCATGTTATTAAAAATATCAAGCTTAATACAACATTTTAACAATAGTGAGCGAGTGATCTGAATAAACAAGAATATTAGGCAAAATTTGTCACTTCATACTTGTAAAACTCGCACGAAAAGAGCGAAAGATTCCACGGATTAGTTTTTTACAGCATACAATATTTAATACAAGCATAAAAAATTCTTATTCTAACAGCATTAAAGAATCTTTCAATATTTTTACTTTAAAACATCTTAAATTGCGTAACATAAACGACTACACTTATAGTGTGTTAACTACGAAATGCTGCTTAATCGTTGATTTAAAGTGCTTGCTTGTAATTTGATCCGGCCAGTACTTAAAGATTTTCTGTGAAATCGAAAAGTCGACTTGCATAGTTAGAAAGGATGGAAACGAGATTTTTACGAAGTAATAACACAGCCAAAGATTTAACAAGTATTCTTTGCAAAAATTCTGGAAATTTTGTAAATCCAAGTATATTCACGTGTGGGTAAAACAAACTTGGCTAGAAATCTAAATGTTATAAACTGAAAAATTAAGCTGAAATTTATTAAACAGTGTGTAGTAAAATTTGCGAATTTCGCCGAAGATTGTTTAAGTTTGCTGACAGAATAGACTTAACATAGTCTTACAAGTTTTGACTAATTATATTATTCGGTTAAAAGAATTTGCGTTAAGTATAGGTTTTCGTAACCTGCGGCACGCCAACCCTTTTAACCCTCTTTATGATATTAATATGAAGGAAGGATTTGAGCGTAATACATAAATATCGGATAAAGATGAACGAAAAGTTGATAAAAATAATCTCAGTGTTTAAAAACAGGGACAGTACAAACCATTCAAAGTCGCTTACGCGGGTTTGTGTCTTACCGTCGCATTGAAGTCTCCGGCGATTTCTCTGCGTTAATTGCGGAAAATTAATATGATAGCCATTCGTTTTAATATTTTACGAATTTTGAATGATTGCCATACAGGTTGTATACGATTTGGAAAGTTACTTAATTAAAAATAATGTTGTGACAGCTCCTAAATTACTTGGTACTCGTGTTGTAGTCGAGAATATTGGATTTCGGTTAAGTGATCGATACCATAAAATTTAGCGTCAAGCTTTAAAAATTACCACATACACGGGGTCAATTAAGCATGTTGTGGGAGTGTGAGTGGCGTTGTGAGTGATAACGTAATCGATATTTATTCGATCCGTTCGAATTTAAATGTTATCGTATCGTACGCAAAGCGTAAAACGGATCATTTCACTTAATAGGCGGTATTGTAGCGTAACCACATAATCAGCATTGCAATATTACGCTTAAATATCCGTAAAGTGCTTAATGTGAATAGAAAGAAGCGCCGTCACCTAACAAGAGCTTAACATTACGGCTAACACATCATAAAATAAATTATCGACACATATGAAAAAGCAAATTACCGTGTAAACATGGTGGTTTGTAAATGTACGGGCTAATTAATACGTCATATAAGTTACACATTTACAACACACATATTGTAATCACAGTACGGCGCGGGCGAAGCACGTGAACCGCACAGCACTGGACGTTCGTACACCGCACCGAGTACCAAGAGTTCTAAGAGGTCCTCCGTGGTCTTCAGCCGCGATACCCTTCCTCCAACTCGCGGGCTTCTATCCAATTGGGAGATATAATTCGTACTATCTTACATTACTACGATGTGCCAAAGAAATGACTCGTAGGAGAGAAGATTAATGTCCTTGTGAAACAATCTATTGGAGATTGTTCATCGACATTACGAGGTCTGTTGTGCCATTTTCGTACAAAATGCACGGTGTCGCTATATAGATAAGTCCAACAAAAGCGATGCTAATACTTCCCCAGATGGTATCGGATAATATTTGCGCTTAGAGTTCAAAAGCCAATAAATAACTACGTACCCGAACTAGTTATTAAAATAAAAAGGCGCATACTTCTCCTTGCCCAAGAGAAACTTACGCTGAAATAAATTGGGTATTCTTCGATCATACACTTCCCAAAAAATCCTATTTGTTCTCACAATCCCAAACTGCAAGTAATTCCTATTACGCATGTTTAGCAATTCATGCAATTTGCACAAGGTAATTTCTTTGCCTATCAAATAATTTGAAGTTTAAAGCACATGCATTGTCAATAACTTTTTATTTCAAGCTGCATGACGGCGGTATTTTAATACAAAATATACTTGAAAACTCTCCATACCTAATTGAACTAAAAACGATAATATCAATAATGGAATGATGTTTATTATGATTTTGATTCAACTTGACAGAATAATATTTTTCGTGTGGCATTGATTCCTTCACGAGAGAAAGTAAGTCTTTTTATATTTTACCATATAACTCTAATTTTACGCTTTTATGTAGCTTAGACAAATTATAAAAATTTCTAAATCTCCATTTTCTTTGAATTTTGTCCTGTTTTACTCGGTTAAACGAAAACATTTCTTTTATAAATAATTTAGTCTGCTGTTCTGATTTTGTTGTGCAGTTATTCTAAATGCAAGTGCGTGTAAAACCATTTAGTAACAACAGTTTTTATTGTAAAAAATTGCCATCCGAATTTACAGAAAAACTCCTGAAAGTTTATTTATTTATTTTTGTGCTCTTTAGGTTTATTTCAAGTTCGGCACTTTTACAGGTAAATACTGAAAGGCACGCATTTTTTCATGTTAATAAAACATTTCCTTTTCAGTCAGTCCTGTAATATTACTCAGCACTTGCTACAAGTGAAAATAATCAAATAACTTTGTTATAATTCAACAGCATTTTCAAAAATAGTTCTTTGAATTTTTTAATAAATAAAATTTATTATGCGTTTAGTAAAGCATGATTTTCATCATCATTTTCATTATTTCGGCTACTCTTATCGGAAGCAAAACCTTTCCTCTTCGATTATACCAAATTTTCTTTAAGCCCCTTTTTAATGCCTACAAGTTTTAAACAAAACAATCAACAACCATCTGTTAAATAGTATTTACTTTTCACAAATTAATAAAATTAAAAAATTCGTGGAAAAAGATTCAAAAATTCGTCTTACATTTTCAGTACATGGACAATAAATCGGAAAAAATGGCAAAAATTCGAATTTCGAAAAATTTTATTGGATCCAGAATGACATCTTGAATTTTTACAACTGACGCTTCGGCTGTTTTCATCGAGAATAAAATTTTCGCGACACGATTTTAAAAGTTCACTTATTAAAAGTGTACCAACACAATGAATTTTAAAAAATGATAAATCTCGAAATTTAGAAATATTTAAAACTCCAAAATATCTTAAATTTTTAAAGTTGAAGCTTCGGCTGTTTTCATGAGCAATACATTTTTTACAACGGACTTTTAAATGGTAAACTCCGCTTATTAGAAGTGTACCAACACAATAAATTAAAAAAATTGAAAAATTCAAAATTTAGAAAAATGTCGAACTCCAGAATGAACTCTCAAATTTTTAAAACTAAAGAGATTGTCTCCAAATTGAATTTTTTAAATTGCATTCTCAAAAGTGTTTCAAATTATTGTATTATTTTGATATATTTTCCCTAGTTTAAAATAGCAGCATTAAATTTCAAGTTTTAAAACTAAAACTTAAGCTCTTTCACGGGCAATAAAATTTTCAAAAACTTTTTTCCGTCATTAAAAATTTCTGTTTCCGAACTGAAATTTTTGAAAGCTTCAAATCATTGTATTATTTTATTAAATTTTTCCCAAGTTTAAAAGTCCAGAATGAACTCTCAAATTTTTAACTAAAACTTCAGCTTTTTCACCAGCAATAAAATTTTCAAGGCGTTTTTTCCTTCATTAAATTTATCTTATTTCCAAATTGAAATGTTAGAAGTCAAATTCTCGAAAGATTTTGCTCTTCTAATTTGTTTTTACAGCTTCAAATTATTGTATTATTTTGTTGTATTTTTCCCAAGTTTAAAAGTCCAGAATAAACTCTCAAGTTTTTAAAACTAAAACCTCAGATTTTTCACGGGCAATAAATTATCGAAAAGTTACTTCCTTCATTAAAAATGTCTGTTTCCAAATTAAAATTTTTGAAAGTGAATTCTCGAAGGTTGTTGCTCTTTTGAATAGGTTTCAGAGCTTCAAATTATTATACTATTTTGTTATATTCTTCCAAAATTTAAAACTGTAGAATGAACTCTCCAGTTTTTAAAACTAAAGCTTCAGCTTTTTTTCCACGAGCAATAAGATTTTCAAAAATATTTAGCTTCATTAAAAATTTCTATTTCCATGAATTCTCGAAAGTTTTTGCTCTTTTAAATAATCGTTTTCAAAGCTTCAAATTGTGACATTATTTTGTTATATTCTCCCAAGTTTAAAACTGCAGAATAAACTTTCAGATTCTTAAAACTAAAACTTCAGCTCTATCAGGGGCGATAAAATTTCCAAACATTTTTTTCCTTCATTAAACATCTCTATTTCCAATTTCTCGAAAGTTTTTGCTCTCTTAATTTCTTTTTGGAGCTTCAAATTATTATATTTATTTTTATATTCTCTCAAGTTTAAATTCCCAGAATAAATTTGTTGAAAACGAATATTATATTTTAAATCGTTCTTAGAGCTTCAAATTATTGTACTATTTTGTTATATCCTCCAAGCTTAAAACTGCAGAATTAACTTTCAGGTTTTTAGAACTAAAACTTTTCACAAGTAATATAGTTTTCAAAAATTTTTCCTCAATTAAAAATTTGAGACTGCCTCCAAATTAAAACTTTTGAAATCGAAATCTCAGAAATTTTTACTATTTTAAATCGGTTTCAAATCTTCAAATTATTAGCTTTTTCCTTAATTACAAGTTTGAGAATCGCATTCTCGAAAATGTTTACTCTTTTAATTTGGTTTTAACCTTCAAATTATTTTCTATGTTATATTCTCCCAAGTTTAAAACTGCATAATAAACTCTTAAGTTTTTAAAACTAAAACTTCAGCTTTTTCAGAACGTTTTTGCTTAATTAAAGATTTAAGACTATTTCCAATTTGCAATTTTTGAAAGTTAATTCTCCAAACTTTTTGCTATTTTAAATCGCTTTTAAAGCTTCAATTAATATCTTAAGTATTTTGTCAAGTTTTCCTAATTTTCAAAGAAATAAATAAAACACTTCTCAGATGTTTGTAAAAGCAGTAAAATCTAAAATACTATTTATTTATCTAACAACAAACGTAGATTTAACAAGTAATTTCCCATGCTTCAAATGAAATTCCCGTAATTATGAGTAAGGACTTAATCTGAATACATGTTACTTACCGATGATCTTTTTATAAAAGCATGTAATTTATGTAAAAATATAACAATCTTAATAAATAAACAAGGTTCATTCATAACCATTAACCAATCCTTTGAAAGTATTTACTTTGATATGCAACGGGGTGAAGTTTTAGTTTAAAATCATTAGCAAGATATTAATTCAAGGTGCATCATGGTAAACTAAGCTTGTCTATAATTAATACCTAAAAACTTTGGAGCTACATACTTCAATAATATAAAAATAACCGAAACTACCAAAAAAGATTCAAGCACAAATTCATTTAAAAGGTTTTAAGACACCAAATAAAGTTGTCCTGCTTATTTTTGAGTAATGTCTTAAATACTAAACGTAAATCATATTAAGTAACATCACTGATTACTTCAGAGAGATAAACACAAACTAAGCTTAATCTAAAATAGACGAAAACCGTTAGAAAAACTATACCGAGTTATATTTAACCATTCGAATTAATCCAACCTCAGGAATTAGATAATTTAAGAAAGATGTTTTATACTTATTGCTTGAGGGAATAATCTGATTTATTGGGCATATGATTTCATTTTTAGGAAGGTAATTCGAATGCTTGTTTTTCAAATCAAAACTAGGGTTACTGTTGGTGTTTAAGTAAACATAAGCTAATGCTGAATTTCGGATTTTAAACTCTAAAATAAGACCTTAAAATGTGTTTCATATTAAATTTTGCGGTGAAAAAATATTCACAGCTCAAGTAAATAATTTATAATTATTTATGCTTATTAGATAACGCAGAAATTCATTAGACTTCGATAAAATATTTTAAATATTTATATATGAACCATAAATTCGCAGCGGTGAGTTAATAATTCTGTCTAAATATTACTGGATAGTATGTTTATTAAATATCCGAAGTAAAATTTTATTAACACAAATGGCAACTGAAAGACTATATTTCAATACCGAGTAAGTAAATTCATTAGTTATGTCGCAACTTTAGGCAGTAAAAAATAACTAACGGATTTATCGGTAGTTGATTTCATACTAAGAGTGTGTCTTCGGTTCTTATTAATCGACGGAATTTTTAATTGATTACCGAGATGCAGATTAATTGATATGACGTAATTCAACAACATATTCCCATAAATACTTTCATTTTCACTACATCGTAATTGCTGCTATTTTAGAGCATGAAGTCATTATTAAGAGTTACCAAATTGAAAAAATTAATTATTGCCTTTACTTTAATCCCTTAGGTTTTATTAACAGAGTTATAGCTTGCGGTTTTGCGGCGTTACTACAATACAATGTTCTAAAATATTGTGTGGTTTGCAATGCCAAGTTCTGCCTCCAAATTCAATGAAATAACTGCAACTACAATTAGTTTTCCTGGTGCATTTTAAGATCCGGGATGAACGCTTATAACTTATAAATGTTCTTTGAAAATCGTCATAATTTTTTTCAGAAAACTAATAATTGCGTTAATGTAATATAAACCAGAACACTTAAGGTGTGTTTTCACCTTTAACCTTTCATATGGAACCTTTATGTATTAAATTATATGCAATTATTAAATATTAAATAACCTTCCTACATACATCAATCGTATTTTGAAATATATATGGTAGATGAATTAATGATCTTCCAGTCATTAATCGTCTTTCTTTATCAATGAATTATAGCCTTTATTCAGAAAAAACTTCATGAAAATGTATAGAAATGGTAAGTGAATATTAATTACTGAACGATTTATTATTCTTAATGCCAAACAAAACGCTTTATACGGTATAAATTCATCAAATCTTAGCACGAAATGTGGGAAAAGAAGACATCAAAAAACTTTAAAGAAAGCATGAAGCATTAAAAGTACCATATTAAAGAGCATACTAATAACCCAATTTAAAAATATAATAACAAATTCACTATCAGCACTAAAGTAACTGCTGAAGAAAATATCTAATTTTATTATCCACGTAAAAATTCACAAACTTAATGTGTAAGAAAATTTGGTTATTTGTATGTAAGCCAAGATTAAGCTGAGGGTTGAACAGTAACCACTGAAGTACTGAGGCAGTTCAAGGCATTATAAGTTCTAAGGCAGTTAATAGGAATTATAATAAAGGCAGTTGAGACAATTTTCACCTTTCTACAGTATTCTAATCTATATTTAACATCAAAAAGAAAGAGGCAGTTATTTCTCCTGTACTTCCTTGAAATTCCCTCTAAAATGCCTCTATTTCCAAATAATGTCATTTTGCAACAACCCAATGCTATTATTAAATATTGGCCAAACTGTCTCAAACAACTGTCACTAAGCTAGTCTTTTATGTTTCAATAGGTCTATCTAAAGGCACTCTTAAGAGCAATTTGAAATAGTTTAGGAATTGTTGAGAAGTTAACCGCTGAGAAAGTCTTTTGCTTCCTTATCGGTCTCTCTAAAAGCATTCTTAATAAGCGGTTTACTACCACTAAGCTAATCTTTTGTGTCTTAATATGTCTATTTAAAGGCACTCTTCAGGCAGTTTAAAATAGTTCAGGATTTGTAAAGTTAGCCGCTGAGAAAGTTTTTTTTAACAAACATTATTAAGGGCAGTTTACTATCACTAAGCAAGTCTTTTTTATTTTAACAGGTCTGCCTAAAGGCACTTTTAAGAACAGTTTAAGGTAATCCAGGATCTGCTGAGAAGTTAACCGCTGAGAAAGTCCTTTGTTTCCTAATCAATCTATCTAAAGGCATGCTTACCAGCTTTTCATTGCCACCAAAATCAGACTTTTGTGTCTTAATAGGTCTGTCTAAAGGCACTCTTAAAAGCAGTATAAAGTATTTCAGGATTTGTTGAGAAAATCTTTTGTTTCCTAATCAGTCTTCCTAAAGACATTCTTAAGAGTAGTTTACTATCACTAAGCTAGTCTTTTGTATCTTAATAGGTCTGTCTAAAGGCACTCTTAAGCGCAGTTTAAGATAGTTCAGGATTTATTGAAAAATTAACCGCTTGAAAAATCTTTAGCTCCCTAATCAGTCTCGCTAAAGGCATCCTTAAGAGCAGTTTAGTACCACTAAGTTTGTGTCTTAAGAGGTATGTCTAAAGGCACTCTTAAGATTAGTTTAAAGAGAAATTAGCCGCTGAGAAAATCTTTTGTTTCTTAATCAGTCTATCTGAAGGCATTCTTAAGAGAAATTTAGTACCACTAAGTTTGTGTCTTAAGAGGTCTGTCTAAAGGCAGCTTAAGGTAGTTTAGGATTTGTTGAGAAGTTAACCGCTGAGAAAATCTTTTGTTTCTTAATCGGTCTATCTGGAGGCATTCTTAAGAGCAGCTTACTACCACTAAGCTAGTCTTTTGTGTCTTAACAGGTTTATCTAAAAGCACTCTTAAGAGCAGTTTAAGGTAGTTCCGGATTTATTCAAAAGTTAACCACTGAGAAAGTCTTTTCTTCCCTAATCACTCTCTATAAAGGCTTTCTTAAGAGCAGTTTACTATAACAAAGATAGTATTTTGTGTCTAAAGGCACTCTTAATTTCAGTTTAAGGTATTGCAGGGTTTGTTAACCACTGAGAAACTCTTTTGTTTTTCAATTAATTTGTCCAATAAAGCACTCTTAAAGGCAAGTTAAAGCAGTCCAGGGCTAGTTAAAGCAATAACCACTGAGATAATCTTTTATGTCATAATGAGCCTGTTTAAAGGCATCCTTAAGTTTGAAGCAATCTAAATTCAGAAGTAAGGCAGTCTTTAATTCTTAAGAATAGTTCGGAATTAACCACGGAGACAGTGTTTTATTCCTTAATAAGGCGATCTAAAGGTATTCTTAAGGACAGTCCTGCCCCAGAACTTCTTTATACTTCTTTTTTGAGTATTTTGCCTCCAGTTGTCAAAATAAAAATTAAATTAGTAACTATTAAAACTAAGTCCATCTCCGAAACGTTACGTTGAATGTTTTAATAGTTAGTAATTTAATCTCTATTTTAGCAACGGGTGGCGAAATACTCAAAAAAGTATAAAATGTCAAAGTTTATTTAGAAAATATAGTCTATTTTACCTGAAGGAGTTTGTATAAATGAATTCTTAAAGGCAGTTTAAACCTCGTTGGAAAATTTACCGTTGAGAGTCTTTTACTTTCTAATATGTTTGTCTAAAGGCATTCTTAGGAACAATTTAAGGTCATCCAGGATTTAATAAGGAGTTGCCGTTGGGAGTCTTTTATGTCTTAGCGGAATGTCTAAAGGCATTGTTAAAAATAGTTTAAGGCAATCAAAGTCACAGGACAATTAAAAGGCAAAGTTAGGAAACGATAGGGCAAATACCCTAATGCAAGAAGAAGAAGAAGAAGAAGATTTATTGAAGAATTAAGTGCTAAAAAAATCTTTTGTTGCTTAAAGGCATTCTGAAGGACAGCTTGAGCCGCTTGAGGCAATTCGAAACTCGTTAAATAGCTGAAATAACCTATTGTTCCTTAATAAGTCTATCTAAAGGTATTTTTAAAGGCAGTTTAATGCAGTTCAGGACTAGTTAAGGAGTTAAGCGCTGAGCTAATGTTTTGTGTTTTATTGAGTTAGCCTAAAGGCATCCATAACGGCAGTAGCAAGCATCCTGAGATTCATTCAGAAGTTGAGACAGTATTTTATTTTTAAGGGCAGTTTGGGGCAGTACAAGACTCGTTAAGGAGCTAACTGCTAAAATAGTCTTTTGTTCCTTAATAAATACATCTTAAGGAATTCTTAAGGGCAGTTTAAATCAGTCCAGGGTCAATTAAAGAGTTAACCACTAAGCTGGTCGTAATGGGTTTCTCTAAAGGCATTCTTAAGGGCAGTTGTTTAAGGCAGCCTAAGATTCATTCAGACGTTTGCCATCGAGACAGTATTTTATTCTCAAGGGAAGTCGCTAACAAGATAACAGCTGAGACGGAGTTTTATTCCTCAATGAAGCTGTCTAAAGGCATTCTGAAAGGCAGTTTGAGAAATCCAAAACATTGCGAAGATGGGATAAAGGCACTCGAGACATTCTAAGGGACTTCGAGGCAATTTGGGAGAATCGAAGGTAGTTTGTAATAATTACCTACTACCTACTACTTTTAAGGCGGTCAAATATCTATAAACTATCGTGGCTAAAGCATTGCCGAAGGAAATGCTAAGAAGGGATTTTGAAGCAATATAACAGAGATCTCGACACCTACAGGTAGAAAAGGATAGAATAATGTATGTGTCTATGTATAACAGAAGGAAGTCTTCTGGTTCAAGGATTTAAGCGTGACCAACCCTTCGTACATGTTTTTTTCTAAAGCAAAATTTAGATTCACAAATTTTAATGTAATATCAAAGACTTCTTTGGTTATATTAAACTGGAATGTTGACACCTTCAACAAAAGTCGATGGTAAAAGAATAGATGAACTGTAAATATGATGACAACGAAATCGTTTCTTTGTTGTAGGAGGCATGCAAAACTAAATTTTTCTATTGTGGTTTGAACTTTGGTGGAAATGTAGATCATCTTATAGCAAGCAAGCAAAGCGGTGAGCGGTGTAGGCGGAGGGATGAACGTAATCTCTCGGACGCTGTGACCGCATTTCAACATGGTCCAGTACAGCATCCACCCGCACCTAGGCGAAACCTGTTATTACAGCGCTTGGTCATTGTCCGCGTACTTTACTTGCTTGCTGTGACCTAAATGGAGCACTCCCAAACTGCGGACCACAAAGGCGCTTTACTTTCAACTTGTTGCTTTCGATTCAAACACACTGAGGTTTGCTTCATATTAAACGCACTATCAGAAAGGCAACCCAACTAAAGACCCATCAGAAAGTCCACTAAATTCGATTACTGCGGGCGGTATTTAAGTTCTTATAATTGCTCCAAGAATTTACCATTAATTCTTTACAACTAAAAATCGGATATGAAAGAATTATTTCGCGATTCTTCCTGCTGAAAATATTTTTTACTTATAAAATCTAGACTCGAAATTTTGTATTTACCTAGTATTTAGAACTACATGTTCAACGGATTACAAGACTTCTAACCACAGTTGCGAGGTCCATTTATATATTTTTGTTTAATTTATTTATAATTTATATTCCTTAATTTATCAAATTAACAGAAAAATTAAAACCAGCAAAGAGATGAGAAACTTAAATCTGACTAACACTTTCCATCAAGTGAAGTAATTCCTGCCTACCGCCCTAACTATTGATTTCTTCATTCGGCTTTACACTTTCACCCCTCAATTCAAGCGATCAAATACCAGAAGTTATTAAATATAAATAACAGAGGCCAACCTACAGGATTCAGGCAAACTCGGTCCTAGATTTCTACGTGAAATTTCATTTATATACAGGGCGGACATGAAAACGAGCCCACCCTTTTTGTATTATTTTTTAGAGTTAATAATAAAGCTTGTATAATATAATACGAAGTAAAATGCCTTGCTGGTTCACAAGATTTCACGATTTTGCTGGAAATTACCTCAGTTTTAAATTTTGAAATAAAACATCCTCCGTTTTTTTGTATTTCTTGAATCAGAAAAAAATCTTAATTTGAATCAGAAAACTTTGTGGCTTTTGCAAAAATTCGAAAATTGGATTTTTGACCTATAAAAATGTTAGCCAACAGCTTCATTTTTCAGCTCCAAAAATTAAGTAATAGCAAACAGTTGGAAAGTCTATCTCCATTTGCACCCTGTATGTGCTTCTTCATTGATACTTTTGAGTATTTGCCAAACTCCTAAGTGGTGACTACCAAGGTAGCTGTTTAGAGACCTTCAGGGACAATTTGGAGGCAATTTGGGACAGTATCGGATATTCAGAAAATGTCCAAGGTATTCTAAGGCAGTGTGAACGAGTTTAAGAACATGTGAGGCAATACTTTGGCTCTAAAATTTAGCCCTGCTCAACGCAAATTATGTTAAAAAATTAGCTAAAGCTAAACTGGATTTATACGAAATCAAATGTACTTTTGTTCTAAAAGAACAGCTGGTGATTCAGATATTTAGTTTTAATATGTAGATTAATAACAAACAAATTTTTCTGAAAAGAATGTGATAACCATTACTTCCACCCACATAAGTTACTTTTATCTTTTATAATCACTCCTTGTAAATATACTTGAGTATTATTTAGACTAACTGTATCAACATACATATTTAAATTCAAAAATTCTGTCCACGTTTGTTTTACATACCGGGTTGTGCATTGTCTCGCGCACCATAGGGATTTCAATGGTAAATTTTTAATTTGTAAATATTTGCTTCCCCAATTATTTTAGACCAAAAGTGCAAATACGTTTTTTGTAGAGCAAAAAATACCCAATCCAATGATGCTATTTTGCAGTGGAAACTGTGGAAATTAATTCTTGCACTTTGATAAAAATCACTGATGCCTTGGAATTACTGAAACAGTCTGGCTTGTCAATTAGTTACACTTGTTAAAATTGTCACATAAAATAATTTTAGTTTCCGTTAAGTTTGTTTTAAAAAGTAATTTGCCTTCCTGTTGAATTTGTTGAATAATGGTTATTTGTTTATCAAAGCCAAAAAGTTACATTTTTCGTATTGCTATTTACTCATAACAGATGGCTGCGTAAACAGAGGTGTAAACTCTTTTGTTAGTGGTTTATAACCGAATCAAAAAATATTTATTTTTTGTTACTATATCAATTAAAATCCCAAACTCTTACTTTGATTTTCCCAAAGGAAGTATCAATAAACCTCAAAATTGAATGAGTTTACGATCTCTGTCATCGCTCATATAATAATTTTTTTCTTTGTATTATTTTTAATAATTAATAAGTTATCAAGGAAATTATAGTCTGTTTTTAAACTAGGAGGAGTAAATATAAAAGTCAAATTCACTCGATAAATGTTACCAGAAAACACTCTAGAAAAGTTTTAGCGGTAAATTTGAATTATATCAACTATAATATTGACAGTTCCTGCATTAACCACAAGAATGTTGTAATTTTCATACCTGGTTCATCATATACGATCTGCTTATTGGCTTATACATATTTAATATGCACTGTTTTTCGGCTAAGGATAAATGTTTCTTGGGGGGCGAAACATTCGTCGAGCTTGCACTTGGTACAGTATCCATATTTCAAAATATGTTTGCAGTATTAACAACACTAAACACTGATTTAGTTCTGAAAAAACTGTTTTGTTACGTGCGGAATTACACAGATAGGGACTGAGAACACTAACAACCGGTAACTGGCACTGGTCTGTAAATGCAACACCTCGAACAGCTGATGTGTCAAAACAAAACACGCATCGTGTAAAACTGACGCACGCAGAGCCAATAGCGTGCGTACATTTTAGCGCGGCAAATTTGAAACGCTCCTCCTAGCAATGTTTCGGAAATGAATATACGAGGGCTATTTTTTTCAAGTTCCGTTAAGTTGGGTATGGATACTCAGTTGCCATGGTGACGCGGCGCTTGCGTAGTAGTGTTGAGTAATCTATCTGTCAGATCCTGTCAACCGGGTCGCCCACTACGTGTCATAGATTTGATGTGGGCGTTGTTTTATCAAGGCTACTACAATCGAAGCTCCCGCCAAATGCGAGATTCGCTCTGTGATCCGTTTTCTCCAAGCTGAATGCAACAATGCGGCAGAAATTCATCGACGATTGTGTGTTGTGTTTGGGGAAAATTTTATGACTGATAGTGCAGTGCGTAAACGGTGTAGAATTTTTCGGGAAGGACGAACTGATGTCCATGATGGAGGCAGTCAGGGAAAGAAGTCCGTAACAACAGACGACATCGTCGACGAAGTGAACAACGTGATTCGAGCGCGCCGTCGGATCGCAATTTCTGAACTGTCTGCTGATTTTCCTCAAATTTCTCGGTCGGCTCTTTATGACATTGTTACAGAACAACTCGGCTACTACAAATTTTGTGTACGGTGGGTTCCCAAACATCTGACAGACGGGCACAAATTGCAGCGAATGAGTTCTGCGCTAACGTTTTTGCAGCAGTACAGTGAGGAAGGAAAAGCTTTTTTGGGGGAGACGAAACGTGGGTTCAGTTTGTGAACGCCGAGACAAAAGGGCAATCGAAACAATGTGTTTTGGGACTGTAGAGGAATTTTGCTGGTGGAGTTCATGAACCCTGCGACCACAATTACTGCAGCGACGTACTGTGAAACCCTTAAACGTCTACGGAGGGCAATACAGAACAAAAGGGGGGGCATGTTGTCATCAGGAATTGTCATCGTTCATGACAATGCACGCCCTCATATAGCAGCACAAACAAAGGAACTGCTCAAGAATTTCGAATGGGAGGTGTTCGCGATCACCCGCCCTACAGCCAGGACTTGGCACCAAGCGACTTCCATTTGTTCGCCAGGATGAAAGTGTGGTTGGGAAAGCAGCGGTTCAACACTAATGAGGAGCTAAAAACCTGTGTGCAAGATTGGCTGAGAACCCAGGCGGCAATATCTATGGCGACTACGTTGAGAAATAGTTCAGATGTATGATTAACTCTTATGTATCTTAAAACTTTTCTTATTACCCTTATTTGTTTTCACCAGCTCACCGGAACTTGAAAAAAAATAGCCTTTGCAGTTCAGTAGCTAGAATTTCAATTCTGCTTGGCATTTTTGAGCACCTTTCACTAACAAATTTACTTGAATACTGATTTAAACACAGAATTTTGGGTACTTTGATTATTAAACAGGAATGGACGGGCACAACGCACGGTTTCATTTCTTGCCTGTTTTGTTGCGATAAGCAGCCGCGTATCAATGCTGAGAGCAATAAAAGCGATTACAAGTCTTTTGTAACCAAATGTGCATTTAAAGAGTCATTAAAATAAAATTACTAAAGTTACACTATTTATTCGTATATTCTTCTAGTGTTAATTGATGCCTTGAACACATGTGCTAAATTCAACGCAAGTTTTAAGCTTTAAATAAAATATTGCAAAGTACCAAATGAAATTGTTAAAAAAGCTGTTTTAACAACCATTTACAATTTTAATCAGCTGTTTAGAACTGATTGTTGGGACCCATAATCATTCTGAATTTATGTTATAATTTTTCTACTAAAGTTTCATACGTTTTTTGTTCTTCATTTATAAATTTTTCAAGGCACTTCTCACCAAAGTAAAAATCGTTTTACGTCTAATCCTGCGGGAAATAGTTTCCGTATAAGTGCAAGCTTTAAATAATATTCAAAAGGCTGTTTTACCAACTCTTTAGCATTTGTAGGTGAATTTTGGTTCTTATAATCAAGAATTAATTTTGAATTTATGTTATAATTTTCTACGAAAATTCCATACATTTTTTAATCTTTGTTCAAATATCCATTTACAAATTTTCAAAGCACTTTCTCTTTAAAATAAGAATCATAGATTTAGCGGTTCAATCATACAAACGTAGTTTCCTAATAACTACAAGCTTTAAATAACATATTCAAGGACACGAAATAAAATTGTTAAAAAAGCTGTTTTACTGAAAAACAATTAGTTAAACATCTGATGAAATTAACGCTGAGCCTCTGTTTATAGGCAACTAACAATACAAGCAGGAAAATGTAGGCAACTTTCACTGCAAAGGCGATTTATCAAAAATTATTTTGTTATTTATTTCAGGCTTATTAATTACAACAAATTATTTAGATTACTGTAATCATAAAATATACATATGTAAAATCATTTTCTATTTAAGCAAGTGTAACATACCGAAGTTTATAATAAGTAAAGTCTAAAAATAAAATTATTTACATAAATGTTGCAGACTATGTAACTCACAAAAAAGGTTCTGTAAGGAGTTGAGAAAAAATCTTAAAACCGTAAGCAAGCCTTGTTATATAACAAAATATCTTGTAAGTCATCTGAATTGCATCATTATCTGCTGTAGAGCTTGGAAATGCTTGCGCAAAACAATGTTTCTAAACATTGACAACTTACAAACAGGGTATAAACATAGAAAACAATTTAAAGGAGAAGAAAATGTTTGAAATGTAATAGAACGTGCTCGTTCTTAGCATTAAAAGTAAACAAAACTAAATCAACGCAAAATAAACAAATTAAGGGTTTTATGCATTACAGAACAATTATAAACTAAATTTCAAAGCCCATAAAAACGATAGGTCATATAAGTGTGGCTTGTTTAAAATATAAATTGAAAGATTTTCGTTGTTTATAAGTTCTGAAAACAAACAACAAATCGATATTTCTATAATTCAGTCTACGCCAGCCTAATAAACGAAAGTAAGAATTCTTTGTTGCTGCACTTTTCTGTACTTTAAACCTAAAATTATAAGCATATAACTAACACTTGTATAAGTTAGGCCCTTTAAAATATTAATTGTATCAACGAAATTATATTATACGATTTAATTTTTAATTGGCCGAAGCAGTAGATTAAAATCTTTTGTAAAGATTGTTGTCAAATTGGTTGTAAATATGAATTTGCCCTCATCAAAAATAATGAATCTAACAAAGAATGCAAGTTTTGTCCGACCACCCACTACTAAGGCCATTGCTCTGCAATCCAGCATACTTTATCATAGAAGCGAAACGCTGCAGGAAAAGAGAAAAAGCGAACTCCCAAGTTCTCATTTCAAATTCGTTTTAAAGATGCAATCCACCAAAAATAAATTTTCTTGTTTGTTTAACTTAACTTCTGTGTTACATACATCATTAATGTTAGCTAATAATTCAAGAAGAAAGACTAATCAATACCAGCTCATCCGTATTTTAATCATTACGGTTAATTTCTTGTTAAGTCTGAAAATTCTGAATTTAAAATAAAAAACTTATTGAAATTTGACTCAGCTAATCGAAAATTAAAACGAAGAACAATTTCAACAAAAATTATTCAACTTGCAGCAATTTTATTACACCTTTCTCTGAATATTATTATATCATTCATGGATTTCTGTTCATATTTTAATTATTCAAAAGCAGGAGTTAAAATTTTACAGGAAAGTTTTACATCTGTAAATTTTATAAACTCCCTCGCTAAAAGTGCGAATATTGAAAATTAGAAAGAATGAAAGAAAGAGTGTGGTCTTTACCCTGTATAGGAACTTTCGAGCTAATAATAATAATAATAATAAACTTTATAACAAATGCTAAAACGGTTCTGCCAAACCACCAAAGTATTAATTAAAATTTCCAATTTAAAAAAAAATACATAAAGCTACTCCCGCTTGTTGGCACGCATTTTTCCAAATTGCCAAATATTTGGGGGTTTGTTTCTAACTAAATAATTATTTTGCCCAAATGTTTATAAGAACCCAGCTATGCATGTAAAAATTACTTATAAACAAACCGTCACAACCTTATCGCTTGTTGTTATAACAATACAAAGCATATTTACCACATTTTGTTTAATTCTCTGTAACCTTACACTAAATAAATTTGAACTATAACAACTAAAATGAGTAAGTCTTTTGTAGGTAGGGTTTTTGCAAAACATATTAATCATACGGTAGCATTCAATTGAAAATTAGTGCAGTAATATAATCGCAACGAATGCTAATGCTTCTTTAAACGCGGGAGGAGCTCTGATTTGCAATTTTATTAAAATTAATTAAAAAAATTAGTACTGCTACAAATGGCGCAATGGTTAATCTCTGCAGGTCCTTGTATGTGCTTTTGGTTCATCGGTCCTCCTTTAATTTGGAGATATTTTTACAACCGAAGACAACGAGAACCAAAACCAACCCAGGTTGTATTTGATTGGTATGATAACATATTTAATTTGAGTTTTTGCTTTAGTATATTTGAACTGTGAAAATTACTTTACAAAGGCAAAACGCTTACGTGTTACTTTATGGGTGGTTTCATTATTGTTTTACGTGTCCAATAATTTTTGAAAAATAGTCCAAAAATACATGTTTAACTGAGTTTTTACCATCTCAGAAATGCCTGTCGCAAACTTCTATTTTATTAATTTAGTAATTTTAAATATATATTTTTAAATTACGTTAAAATGTACGTGATTCGGTTTTTTTAGCAAAAGTTTTTAAGCTAGTAATTTTTAAGTTTTGGTTGTTTTTCTTTGGAGATTTGTTAGAAGGGTAATTGTTAGGAAATACCAGCAATTGTGATTCAACTCATTACCGCGTACTTGAGCCCCCTTCAATTTGACTAGGTACGATTTACATTGTAAATATTCCGGCTTGATTATAGTTAAGCTTAATTTTCTTCTGACAAAATTTATTTTGTAATTTTAAATTTAACCCTAATTAGGCTTGCGCGAAATTATGTAAACATTGGATCTAAGCTCTTTTAAAAGTCCTGAATGCTTAACAAAAATGCGAATTTAATATTATTATAATAAAATGATGCTACTTTTGTAAACGGTTATTTAGGTTTTATTAGCATTAAAAGCGTCCTGGAACTTCGTAGGATCATTGAATATCCAGTTGGATATTCAATGGTAGGATGTTCTAAATTTATAAACATTCAGTGTCCTACATTTAAAATTTGATTCTGACGACCCTACTTATTAATCAGTGATTAAAATAGTAAAGGGTCTATTCAATTTTCTAAATTAATTCAATGTTCCCCTCCCTGATACCCGCCAATGTGGTTATTGATGTTGCAAACCTTCCTGACTAACGTTCAACCAAGAGACTCACCAGTAGACGAAGGTTTTTGTAGTTGTCAAAGTCGTTCTGTGCAAACATGGTGATTGTCATTAGTATATTGTCGTAAATTATTAACAAATAATTTATTTTTAAATATGAAAAAGTGTTTTGGTTCAGTTGACTGTAAATGAAATTTGCACTGAATAATAATGTCTTCCAAGAGGTAATCAGTTTTTGTTATATAAGGCATTTTAAACAAATTTCTTTTATATCATAAATAACTGAAGAGGAAGTGTACAGAGGAAGTTCTTAACCTTATTTTTTGATTTGGTCTCTCAGTATTTTTGGGTTTTACCTTGTAGCTTAAATTAAATAACACACGAAATATCAATCATTATTTTTGGAATGTAAATATTTTACCCATCGTTTTGAATCGTACAAAGTTCTAAATGACACTTTATAAATTGTTAAATTGTTAATTACGGTAGTCAACTCGAGAGGCACGTTTGTTTGCTCTCAAGTATACTCTGACGTAATAAACATATTCGTAGCGGTTAGTTAAAAACTAATGTAAGTACTTCGGTACAAACTAAAATGTTTTGTGTTCCATTGTGCAGCGAGTTGAAAAAGTTATCAGAAGAGAGCCTAACAAGACAACCAGAAGAAGTGTTTGATATAATATGTAAGCTAGGGGAAGGCTCATATGGCAGTGTCTATAAGGCACTCCATAAAGAATCAGGCCAAGTATTGGCAATAAAACAAGTACCTGTTGATACAGATCTTCAAGAAATTATAAAAGAAATCTCGATAATGCAACAATGTGACAGTCCGTATGTTGTTAAGTATTATGGAAGTTATTTTAAGAATACAGATCTATGGATTGTTATGGAATATTGTGGAGCTGGTTCAGTGTCCGATATCATGAGGTTGAGGAAGAAAACTTTGACTGAAGATGAAATTGCCACTATCCTTTGTGATACGCTTAAAGGCCTAGAGTATCTGCATTTACGAAGAAAGATACACAGAGATATCAAAGCCGGGAATATTTTGTTAAACTCTGAAGGTCATGCCAAACTTGCTGATTTTGGTGTTGCTGGACAACTGACTGACACTATGGCAAAGAGAAATACTGTAATTGGTAAGCAATTTGTTAATAATTCATTACACTAAATTTTGTAACAAATTGTGATGAGTAAGTGCTGTCAACATAAGATTGTAATCAAAACATTTTTAAAAAAATTATTACATATCAGTCTCATAAATAATCAGACTATCAACAGTCATCAATTAGCACTAGCTTGAATATTTATAATCAATATGCATCCTAATTAATTAAGATTGATAGAGTCTAATGTGTTTACATCCTTTTCAATCGGTAAAGACTAAACAAATCCGAATAGCATAAATAACACAAATGTATATGATAAAATCGAATTAAATTATTAGAAGACGAATATAAAATTGTCCCAAACAGGTACTCCATTTTGGATGGCGCCGGAAGTGATTCAAGAAATAGGATACGATTGTGTCGCAGATATATGGAGCCTTGGAATTACAGCATTAGAAATGGCAGAAGGCAAACCCCCATACGGCGATATACACCCTATGAGAGCCATATTTATGATTCCTACAAAACCTCCTCCCTCTTTCCGCGAACCTGATCAGTGGAGTCCAGAATTTATTGATTTTGTTAGTGTTTGTCTTGTTAAAAATCCTGAAGAACGTGCCAGTGCCTCAGATTTGCTACAACATGTATTTATAGGTAAAGTTTACTTTATCTCCTGAAAAATCTCAATTAATTTTCGGTCTACTTTAGGTAATGCAAAACCCTCTAGTATTCTTGCATATATGATAGCCGAAGCACATGAAATTCGCGAGAATCAAAGCTACCGAAATATCGCACAAACAAATTCGCCTGCTGTTAAGCAAAATATAAACGAAGAGTCTGTAAGTTCCTGATAATTTTTTATTAATGATGATTAATAGACTTTCGTATTATCTCTGTCAAGCAGGATGAAGAAGTAGCAATAACCAACCAAAGCAAAACTATGATTCAGTGCGAAGATGAAGGAACTTTAGTACCTGGTAAAGGAGGAACATTAGTGCCAATGTCTCAAAGTGGAACACTCGTAGAGTTACAGTCTGAATTGGGAACTATGGTCATCAATAGTGACATTGATGAGCAGACAATGAAAAGTAATAAGTGCGGCGCTTTTGTCGATGATTATTTTTAACATATTTTATGTTTTTACTTAGGACATGACACGGGATCAGGACAAGTAGGTAAAAAGTACCGACCCCTATTCCTAGACCACTTTGATAAAAAGGAAGCGGAAGTAAAGGTAAGCACAATTACTTTTTCCGATTTTCTTTAAGTGTTTTATGTTACTGTTAAATAGGCCAATATTAATTTTCTACATTTAAAAATATTGACCTAAGACTTGTTTAATAACTTTTACCTAATCGTCTCATAGCAAAAATTGATAAACTAATTGCAGTGATAAAAATCATCAACTTACAAAAACACTATGTAAAAATATTTAAATATTGCTGTTCTAGCAGGGAAATGGGGTGGCTAGTCCAGCGACATTGGATGGGCCAGAAATGAACGTAGAAGAACAGCAACGTTTTCAGAGTCATTTTCATTTGCAAATGAATCCAGTACAACCATTGCAATCGGTGCAGCCTCCAGAGAGTAAGCCTAATTTTCAGCGGCCTTTTACAGATGGCGATTTTGAATTTGTAAGTATACAATGTAAAGGTTATGTGAAAATATCGGACCTGTTGCTTTTTTAAAGTTAAAGTTCTTGAGCTACGAAGAGCTTCAGCAAAGAATGGCCACATTGGATGCCGAAATGGAGAGAGAAATAGACGAATTACGACGAAGGTATCAGACCAAACGACAGCCCATTTTAGATGCCATGGACACAAAACGTAAGCGACAACAGAATTTTTAGGTAGAGCCACCATTTTTATCAGTATCTAGAAGTAATAATTGCAATCATTGAATGGTGCTCAAAAAGTTTTTGTGTAATTTATTTGCTGTTTACAATAATCTTGCCATATTTTAAACATGTATATAGTTCTTAGTACCTATTTTATCTACTTGTATTTTAATTGTATTCATTTTAAAAAATTTTAAACCAGTTTGGAAACATGGGGCTAACATCTAACAAAACTTTTTGAGCTAGCAGTAAACAAATCAGGGAGAAAAATGTGTTCCTATTCGTACTTAATGGATTATCTGTCGTTTGCCCTGTGAGTTAAAATGCACTTTTCAAATTTCAATGCTTAATTGTGTCTAAATTTAGAGTAAAGGAGAGAGATAGGTTATTTGCTTTGTTGTTTGTAACTGAAATTGTACAAAACTAAGAAAAGTGCATGTAAGGTTTATGGTTTGAATCTTGTCGAGTTGGTAAAAAAATATCTAAATCAGTGATAGTTTGATAATAAGAATCTTTTGTGAACTACAAATTTTGCAAACTTTTGTTGGAATTATTTAATTTCATATCCTTGAGCTTATATCCAACGTTTTATATAATTTTTGTAAAAATTGTTTTCGATAATAATAACCTAGGAAGTATAACCAGTACGAATAAGTACGCTTGCTGTGCCTTTAGTAGTTTAGAAAGTAGGTTTAAGGACGACTGTAACCATTATTTTTTGAAGATCCCAATAAAAACATGATTAATTCACAGTTTTTTCTTTTTTATTACATCCCTTTAGCTGTTTCATGAAACTTGTGATTAACTAGCAAATGTCAAATACACTGTAAAACCACTACAATAATAATTAATATAAACAGATTAACAGATTCGTATTTCAGCAATTAACTTTCCATGCTCAGTACTAACTTTCTTGACAAAGTTGGTTGAAGTCAGCCTCTGAAGATATTCTTTTCATGAAATTACAAAAATAAAGTTGGCTGATACAGAGTTCCAGAAACGAAAAAGAAATTGTGATTAACTCTTCAAGATTTAAGAATGCAGGCAGAATAGATCCTGCATGATCAACCATGACGATCACGTTTGCAATAACCTCGCACCGAGTTGTTATGATCAAAACATTATTATTTTTAAGCTTAGACATAACCTCAATTTATTGAGAATAGCACATCTAACTTATTGTTTGTTTTGCTTTATATTAAGAGATTGTTCAACAGAATGAATCAGAGGTTCCAATAATATACATATCTGTTACACAATCAAACAAAATTAACTTGTAGTTCATGAGTTCGTGAAATTGTCTTAACATGAGAAAAGCAGGGCATGTTATAGAGTGATGAGGAAAGCTTCCTAAATTCCTACGAAAATGTGAAATTAACACATTTAACAAAATAACTTACACATAACCTCACATATCATCGATCGGAATTTCAACCGAATCGGTTGAGGACGGTCACGGTCAGTTGGCCGAGTGTGATGTTTATCATATGCTTACATGCGTTTGAAATTTTAAATGGTCGAAGAGAATCAACACGATCGAACTGTCCGAGTTCCCACTTATGAAATATAAACAACATAATAAGCATCACACTCCTAATGGAATATATGTAGCTGTTTCGTTCGGAACTTTGCAGATCCGTTTACTAGGGTGAATCGCACTTAGAACTATATCACTACATTCGTGGTAGTAGGTACCCTTGTTCTACAATTTATCATGCACTTTTGCTTTATTCACTATTTGCCTCCACACCTTTCTGTCCCCAATTTTCTCTCTCCATTCTGTGAATCTCCAGTTACTTCCGTCATACCACCTCAACCTTTTGCTTGTGTTTCACATGATTTCCACTGCATAATCGCATTCGTTGGACTGTCTTTGTCTCTCAATACATGTGCCAGTCAGCTAATACACCGTGCTTTTATGAATCTTATAATATCTTCTCCATTGATATCCTGTAATATCTCATGGTTCATCCTAATCCTAATCTCTCGTTAATCGTTTCGTATTGGACCAAATATTGTTCTTGAAACCTTACGCTTGGCTTGGCTTGGCGCATACACGTTTATTATCAGCAGGTTTTTGAATCTGGCTTTAAATCTTGCCATTATTATTCTATCAGATATCCCTTCCCATTCTATTAAAGCCATAGTAGCTTCTTTTCCTAGCATGAAGGCGCCTCCGCTTTCGTGTATATCTTCCTCCTGTGTTTTTCCTGAATATATGATGACTTTGTCATTTTGTAGTTTGACTTTCCCACATCCCTTCCATCTGGTTTCACTTAAACCCAGTATTGTTACGTTGTTTCTTTCCATTTCTTCTGCTGCTTGGTGCGCCTTGCTTATTTCGTACATCGTGCGGACATTCCAGCATCCTATGTATTTTATCTTTCTCGTGTCCATTTCCGTTGCCGCAGTTGTCATCGTTTTATCCGTCCGGGTGGTTCCGAGGCTCGTAGAAGTTTCTTTAGCGTTTTGTTTTTTACGCTGCAGGGTTGCTAGCCCTGTGCACAACCCTCCTCCTTTCTCAGCCGGGCTTGGGACCGTCCTTGGCGGAGTTATGTGACTGTTAACCAATTAATAGTAATAAAACTGACTAAAAACCAAACTTATTTAAAAGCATCCAATTATGTTTTTAGTAAACAGGAGATGTATAAATACTGTGGCACATGTGCAAAGTACCTACATTAGATTAGGTGGTACATATACATATTAAAAACACATCTGTATAAAATTTAGCACTGCCGATTGTCTTACGAGTGTTGCAAAAACCCAACTGAAGAATCGTAAGGTAAGAGAAGTAACTTTTTATTACAGAAAGGGTAAAGGTAAACACACACAGAAAAGATAATTCAAGACTACCAACAAGGATTCAGACCAGGAAGAGGCACAACAGACACACTACACATAATGGGACAAATAATGGAAAGAGCATATGCTTATAATATTGAACTGCAAGTGGCATTTCTAGATTTTAAAACCGCTTTTGATTCCGTTGACGGACAAAAAATGATACAAAGTCTAGAAGATACAGAAATCTCCAACAAACTGACAAGATTGATGAACATTACTCTGGAAGGAACAGAAGTAGCAGTACAGCTCAATGGAATTACTACAGATTTTATTAAAATAGTCAGTAGGCCAAAAAACGAGCTAATAAAGAGAATAGACAAAGAATAAAAATACCACGGACTCCAAATTAATGAAGACAAAACAAAATACATGAGATACAACAAGAACCTAGAGCAAAAACAAGATCTAAAAGTAGAACAGTTACACGTTTGAGGAGGTGAAAACGTTCAACTACCTAGGCAATCTGATTACAAGACCGGGACAACCACAAAAAGACAAAGACAGAATACAAAAAGGAAACAGCATATTACGCTAATAAATCACTCTTAAAAAGTAACCAGATACAAAAAATAACAAAGATAAAGATTTACAAGACACTGGTATATTGAATGCAGATGTGTAGCAGAGGAAGAAGAGCTTAGAAAATTTGAGAGAAAAATATTAAGAAACATCTTAGGATCAGTAAAGATGGATAACAATTTTTCAGAAGGAAAATGAATTTTGAGTTACTAGAGGAAACAAAGGAGAAGACATATGTAGTAAGACACATCAAAGCACAGAGACTGAAATGGTTTGGTCATATTATTATGAGATGCCATCATACAAGGACTATTAGCAAAATAACGGAGTGGGAACCGGATCGGAAAAGATATAGAGGAAGACCAAAAAGTAGCTGGTGGGAAGGAGTACTCGGAGACTTAAGACTTATGGAAATAGAAAATTGAAGAGAGACATGCAATAATAGAAAATAATGGAGAAAAGTAGCAGAAGTAGCCAAAACACACCGAAAACTGTATATATTCGAAGATGTGAGGACTAATCCACCTCGCTAAAAGGATTTATAACATCCCTAAGGATGAGGCTATAACCCTTTAGGGTTAAAAGGCCTATATATGTACAGGGTGAGTGCTTAAGCGCGGCCGCCGACTATATCTCGGAAAGCAGTTGACGTACGTTAACGGGGAAAAAATTTACGAATAAACTTGAGCCTAAGAAATCCATTAAAAATATTTTTAGGCGCCGATTCCTTCAGCGGGCGGCGCAATCGAGGGGCGGCATCATTAAATCGCACTTTTTTCGAAAAATTTCTAAATGAAGGTCTATTCGAATATGTCTAGATCAAAAGAACGTCTAATTTTACATAAAATGGATTCTTGAAGTTTTAATTAACTTTAACGATGGGCTGCGGGGCGAAGACATAACCTCCGACGTTAAAAATAGTTATATCTTTGGT
The DNA here is from genome assembly GCA_963082815.1 of Melanotus villosus. Classification (NCBI taxonomy): domain Eukaryota; kingdom Metazoa; phylum Arthropoda; class Insecta; order Coleoptera; family Elateridae; genus Melanotus; species Melanotus villosus. Next base: position 35,161,557 of record OY720427.1, on the reverse strand, counting down.
TTGGATTTTTCTTTTTCAAAACACTCGATATTTTCCTAAAGCTATAAATATTGTCTACTTAAAATATTAGTTGAAATTTTTTTCCAACTTTTTTTATAAAATTCTCGGAGTATTTTAGCGGAAACTTGCTTTCAACTGCAGGTAACTCAAAAATTTCAAATACAAAGGCACAATAATTTTATTATTACATTATGAAAAAATTAAAGACGAAGAGAATGCAAAAAACCGGAGTATTCTACCAGCAATAGAAGCGGAAATATCGAGCAAAATGCAACTACGAATAATTTTTCCGAGTTAGCTAAGTCATGAATGAGTTGATTTCATTTGTTTATAAATCAGAAACGTCAAATCTCTGATTTGACTTTGTTTTCCTTTGTTATTACCTTCAACCGCTGAAGCTTACGTCAATATTCAGCCCCAGTCGATAAGTCTGTTTGGGCGATTAGCATTTCAATTAAAATGGCGATATTGCTGGTTTCAATTTTTTCTCAAAGTATTCGACATTTCTGAATATTTTTAAAGGTTCTCTATTAAAAATATTATTCCCCACGTTTATTCTAAAATTATTATTGCAAAACAACGGGAATTTGGGTATCACCGTAAGAGAGACCGAAAGAAAAAGAAAATACTAAAAATCGGAGGTATGGAAAAATGCATTAATGAAGAATTTAGCAGAACAAAGAAGTCCTACTTGGTTGATTTAGCTTTTATTTTATTTTACATTTTAAATAAGTTTAACAAAGGTGTTCAAACTGTTTCCCATTACTTCTAATACAGTCCTCAATTCATCTCCGAGTCGATAGAACAGCAGATTCAATTTCGGCTCTCGAAATGTTGTTTACTGTATTTCTAATTCTGTGTATCATATCAATACGGGTAGTTATGGGGTTCTTCTAAACAATGTCTTTTAGACGCACCCAGAGGAAGAAATCCAAACACGTGAGTTATGGGGACCTTGGGCTCCATGGAAGTACACTCCCTCTGCCAATCCACCAATCAGGGAATTCCGCTTTAAGGTGATCTTTAACTGCCCCTGAAAAGTGAGCAGGACATCCATCCATTTGTATCCACATGTTTAAAATGGTGGCCAATGGAACGTCATCTAAGAGACCTGGCAAAGTGTCAACTGAAAAGTCCAGGAACACTTGGCCATTAACAGTTCCATTTTGCCGTATTATTGACCGAAAAGGCACTTTACCTGAATCGAAAATAGTTTTTTCACATTTTACATGGCCGTCTTAATTTTCAAAAAACTAAAAATCTGCTTAAAATTCTTTTCAGACAAGCAGGGCGGAATTCCAAAACATGAGAATGAAATTTTCAAATTTTTTGTCGATTATACCTATAGTGAACTCAATCCGGGGACACACTGTATAGGTTACTGATTAAAATTTTAATTTGAGTTGTGCAGAGGAATACGAATAGTGCACTACTATTATTGTGTATAAAGTAGTTTGGCAAATACAATATTATACACAATACTTAACGAAAGATTTGAACATTTTCATACAAGGTGTAACCAGAAAGAAAAGACCGCTATTCCTTACGGAAATGTCAAAAACGAATATTACACCCCATATAATGTACTTTATGTGTTAAGATATAAACATTTTCAAGTGGAAATTATGGTGAATAAAAATACTAGTTATGCAGAAAGAATTCTATTGTATATGTATGTACATTATGCTAATACAATTTTTCACAATAGAACAATGAAATTACCTCAATCTCAAATTGCGAACGGCAGTAAGAACTGCAGTACATAGTAATAAAATGTTAATATTAAAATACATGATACAAATAGTTTACCTTTATATGTACGCTACAACATTATTAAATCAATATACGGTTTACGTGTTGAAGAATGCACTATGCAGCATTCCACATAAAAACAAACGATTGTCACCCTGTTTTAATATTGCAATCTGTATTATATACTTCACTATCAATGGCACCCAAAATGTATTCAACAACACAAAAAATCTGTATATCAATAACAACCTGAAATATGAAAGATTATGTAAAAAATATGTACCGACACCTCTTTCGTGATTTACATGTCAAAATTATAAAAAGTATACAATATATCAGTAATTACAATGAAATGGGTAAAAACTTTCCTCATGCTTATAAAAATTTCATTTCGGAAATACACTAGTCTTATAGAATGAGCTAAAGGCAAACGCTTATTCTACTTTTAAAATAAATTTAAGTGAAAGGCACTATATGTTAGTGTAAATAGTATGATTAGAACTATAACTAGGACTAAAGTAACGATTGTCATGTATTTACATTAATAATTAAAGGCACCAAAAATGGATGGATTTGTTTAGTTATGAGCACAATGATTCAATACAATTTCTATTAACTATCAGTTAACAAGACAATTGTATAAAACTGTAAATTTGTTAACATATAACTGCAACACGGCTAGTCCAGGATCAGGAGCAGGGAGTGCAAAAAAATAATTAACACAACTGAAAAAGATGTACAACCTTAATGAACATAATACTCTAACATACAACTATGAACTTCATTAAAACTATTTGTAAATTTTCAAAATTTCAAAATTCTTGCCAAAATTAGCAATCTTATAAACATCACAGAATTCTTCTCAGTGACACTTGTGTAAAACATTTTATTAATCCCCAGTAACGCACTCGTTTGTAAATTTGTTAATCATTTCAAGGTTCAAACACCACAACAGTGTAATTTTCACACAAGTATTAGCCATTTCAAACCTGTTAGTGTAATCTAGAAGCCTACACAATAAATAAATAGTACTCAGAATTTCATTCGGTCGTTAGTAATCAATGAGTGTTTACCTATTATAATTTTGTAAATAGTTAAAATCTAAAAATTGCTAAGTTAATAAGTCTGTCAGTTACCAGCGGATAAAAACAATGATGTCTGCGATATTCTAACGTTCTGTCTATCAGTAAACGGCGAAACAACATAATATCGTATCATTACATGAGAAGCACATACAAAAAACATTAGGTAGAGTATTACTATTGCCGAATTCTTTGATTTTCTAAGAACAAAAGATTGCTTTAATATAAAAGTACAACAAAAGCGTGCTAACAAATTCCAGTAATACTTTAAATCATTTTCTCCAGTACCAAATGCATCATGACTTCGTTATAAACTTTTAATAAATTCTTAGATAACACTAAATCTTTTTTTATGATTTTCTGAATATAAAACGTTTCAATTTATAATTAACCACTATATATGTAAATAATTTACTTTAGTATTCTAAATAAAAAGCGCTACAACTAACACTATTTTAAATAGTTTAAAATAATCAAGCTTTCGTTTAAACCAAATTATTACTATTAAAACATAAGTTAATGAAACTGAATGTCCTTATCATGACTGATACTGATATTATGATGGTAATCTTATGTTTACTGAAGTGAGAAAATGCAAATACTGATTAAAGCAATTCCTAGAATTTTCAAGACACCGGAAAAATTTTCACAGTAGTTCTAACAGCTGGTTTAATTCCCGAATCAATTTAATATGTAAAAGGTAAACACTCTGCAACTTGTCTGTACATTTGTGCTTTAGGTTTCAGGATATTGTAGAAACTAACTTAGATATACACTAAAATTATAAATGTATATGAAAACATACCCAACAGTAACATAATTTAACGTCCCCATAAAGTCAGAGTTACAAATGCTATAACAGAATTTTATACTTTTAACAATTTCATATCCAACTAATTATATAAAGATATTATTGCAGTTCGAAAGCGTATGAGGGAGATATATTGCAACCTACCATTAGGAAACAACTTATAACTAGTACTTTAATATCGATCACTTGTGCAGATAAAAACAGTAACATTAAAATCATTTGTACACAACACAACATTAAAGTTAAACCATAAAAGCACTTGGTATGTTCAATTCAGAATAGCGATGATACCCGTTATTCTTAAACCTAGGTACCCCATTTTTGGTTCTACTTTTAAAATTTTATTTTCTTTTAGTTTAGTTGTTCCCTCATTTTTGATGATTTTCTTTATTGGCGTCTGTTTCCATTCGTAACACTGAAGACAATGTATCAATTTTGTTTTGATCGGAGTTAGATCATTCGCAATAAAAGATAATAACAAATTCACTAATTTTAGAACCCATTTTGAAAAGGTTAATTCGCTGCTAGATAAGTTCATCAACTGTAGTACTCAATTGATTAGGACGTAAATGTAATAACATCAGATACTATTTTTAAGGTATTATCGTTATAAATAAATAGAATTGCTACTTTTAAATAATTTGTAGTTCAAAACGGTAAAAAGTTCATTTTATTCAAGGAACAACTTGAGTTAAACAAAATTAAAAAAGATTTATTTTGTAGAAGTATAAGATATTTCTTTATAATCCTTATTAAAAAAGCTCCGTGCATAACTTACCAATAACAAACAAGTACCTGAATATATGTATAAAACAATAATCACCTAAACTTTGAAAGCACTCAATGATAACTGCAGTGCTAGCAATAAACTGTTTACATGAAAGCTATAACCATATGTTATTATATAAACCCATAAAAGATATGCAAAAACATAAAAAGAAACACCTTATGCTGATAGCAGCACATAACAGAAAGTAACAGATAACAATAAATTTGGTTCCGAACAACTTATTATATATTTATATATAAAAAAAACAGAATATAACAACGATTTTAAATGCTTTTCGAATTTGATTTTAACTCAAATTGTTCCTTTAAGAGAAATAAGATCATTTGGAATGGCTCGACCTTATTTTAAAAAAAAATGTATATTTCGTAGTAGTAAAGATGTGGTCATTCAGTAAAAATTACATAACAGGGAGAAAACGTAGGATATGAATGAGGTACCTAGGTATTTTCGCCATTCGTAACAGAAACAAATAATCAAAATACTAAGGTATAAGATGTTTCTAACTGGACATAAAAGCTGTGAAGTCAAAACTGAGCATACCCAGGCACTTTGTTTCAAGTTACAACCAGATGAGCACATTATCAGGTTTTGTTGTGGGTGGATTAATAAGACTTTGAACGTCGTCTAAAATCACACTGGGAAATTCTTCCCCCAGCTGCAGAGTAGGCACTAAGTCATCCGTAGAATCAATATTATCACTTATTGACGAAATATCTGGGGTGTCCAATGTATGGCTCTCGCTAGCTACATCCATATTATCATCCATGTTCGTTAAAAAATCCTCCGGCGTGTGTGGCATCGAATATGTCGTCCCCATACCTGTAAAAGAAACATCGATTCAATAAATTTTAAAATATCGATCGGGGCTCTCGGTGGTGTAGCCGACAAGTGTCTGCTTCACGATCGAGAGATCCCAGGTTCGGACCCAAGCGTGATTGGCATTCGAACCTGTGTAGGTTAAAAGTAGGTTTAAGTTTTAGAAGGCGAATGAACATGATAATCGACACCGATAAGCTTTGATTGTGAATGGGACCATTTAGGCACCACTGCGACCTACTTAGATCTTTCATGGAACGCCGATAAGCTTCATAAAAAAAAAAATTCTGTTGAATGTAAACAAGGCTAATTCAAAGCAAAGGAATCTATAGTGTATGTTAGTTTATTTACTGAACTGCATAAAGCTAGACACATAATATTTACAAAAGAGGCCTGTGTAATTGCCAAAACTTCTTTTTCTTACATAGTTTGTTTTGCATTATAAATGCCTTTTACTAAACGACATAGCCCTACATCATTCATTTGTCTCCGAAACGTTACGTGAGTTATTAGTTAATTGATATAATTTCGTTTTAGAAACTGGTGGCGAAAATCCCAAGAAATATAAAATGTAATTATTTCACAAAATATTTACCCAAACCGCTATCAGCAGATTCCTGACGAGAATGATCAGTCAAACTTGATAAGAAAGGATCCATTGGCAGTTCGGTATTACTTCCGCGTAACATCAGTTCTTGTTGTCGTCTTATTTCTTGCTGCCGTTGTTTTAAACGTTCGCGTTCAAGTTGTAATAAATGTAAACGTAGCTGCTGCTGTTTCGCTGGCGACGATTGCGGTGAAAGTGCACTTGTGTGCTGCCATGACTGTTGAATTATACTACCTCCACCTGGTGTCCTTTGTAAATGTTGCGCTATACAAAAATTTATTTTATGTATCTGGATTGACGAAACTATTCATTTGGTTCTAAATTAATAAAGTTAATTAAGCCATTGCGGAGATTAGAATGAAATGATACGAAAAATAATAATTTTAAACATTTTTTCGACGTTTCGTTATTATTAATACAATATTATAATAAGCAAACTGAAGATGTATCACGAATTAAACGACAACAAAATTTTTATTTATTTACAAGATGATCTGAAACCGATTTTCCAATTCTGCATTTTGCAGCTTGTGGCACCTTGACTCGTATATTTTAATCGATACTGTTTCTTATTAATCTACAAATCAAGTTAGTGCCGATATTTTATTATTTGCACTAATATTTTGGCGCTAATTTAAGTAAAACAAATTAGGAGCTACTTCAAAATGCAGAAATAAAAAATAAAAAGTAACAGTAAAGAAAATAAGCAGATGCTTCTTATACTAAATATCCTTTTTGATTACAGCCATACACTCCTTAAATACAAAACACTGTTTCAGTTTCAAACAATAACAAACACCATTTGGAAAAATTTTCAGAAGAAGGATTAGATAATTATTATTTAGTTATCTATTATGTATTAAATAAAGGTATAACACAATAGATAATTTAATAAATCACGCTTAAAATAAAAGATCAAACTGTAAATACTTTTCAAGCGACAGTCTTGCAATTGTTTTAGAACTGAATAATTGTTAAATTGAATTATATATGTATATAAAACTGAATAATTTAGAAACTTACGTATTCGAGGGTCAAACCACGACGTAGTACGTGTTTGATGATTAATGAAATAAATTTCTCCCTCTGGAGTTTGTGCTTGTTCCCATCCTTCAGGTAAAGGCCCCAAATCTACGTCTGTATTTGCTTTAGCTGAAGTAAGTGAAACTGTATTTAATATCGGATAGATTCATTCACCAATATAAAAATCAACCAAAGCTACTGAGCTCTCTAATTTATTTCTAATAAAGCCTATTTAATAATTTAAAATTAAATGAATACCTGTACAGGCGGTCGTCTGTGTTGCAGTCTGCGCCTGCGATACTTGATGTGACGTTAATAGCTGCTCTGCACTTTGATGCTGCTGCTGAGCAGCAGCTTGAGCTGCTAACGATTTTCGTGGATCTTCCCAGGTTGTTGTGCGTGTTATGTGACTAAAACAAAAAATTTTAACTGAAACCTTCAGATTTCAAACTATGAATGCAATTTGTTTGTTTTAAATTTAATGTACCAGAATTCCTACTCGGCAAATAGCTCATTGCACTTTTTATTAGCTAAACTTAGATGTGAGTTACTTAAATTGCACATTCCTGAAAAGTAATAATTAAAAACCTGTTTTCGCCTCATATTTCCTTTATTTAAAAAAAACCTAAGAGTAGTTTCGAAGGAAAACAAAATTTCTATGTTAGTTTCAAAATAATTAAAACTAACTTATTAATATATAAAAGTTGGTAGAGACCATCAAAAGCAGTGGACTAAAATTACTTGAATTTCACAAGCATTAATCCTGAATTTCGACCCCTTTAATCGTTCATAATTACAAGCATTAATTAATTAAAAATGCAGAACAATAGAATGAACTAAAAATATATATAATGTGTTGGGTGGTTATTTAGCAGTTAAACTAAGGCAACGATCAAGCTTGCTATTCTTGAAATTGCAGTAGGCAGGATTAAGTGCTAATTGGGTAGCACATAAAGTACAACGGTAGTGTTCTGATAACTGGCAGCAGTATAACATTTATTTTATGATCATGGCATAATTGAACATTGCAGTAAGAATAATTAATTCTTCCATGCAAAATGTAGCGGATTACAAGCTGCATATTCTGATTAAATTATGTAAAACAAAGTCTTCATCTAATACTTTTTATTATTACATAAAATCTTTATGTCAACATCTGCTCGATGAGTGAACTCCTGCATTAATCACTGCTTTTATTCTAGAACTGTGGTTTAGACTTTTGCATCTTTTAAAGGCAGCTTCAAGAATTTATGAAAATATTTTGTACTGTTATGCTTTAAATCTTATGAACTAACTAGTGTCTAATAACATGGTTTAGTTATACTTATACAAAAATATAATACTTTCAGTAATATTGGAAAAATGGAAATGCAAACATCTCCATTCATAGTTATACATATATTACTCATGATAACAACTCTTAAAAATATTTTATTTTAATTTCTGCATAACAGTAGTAGCAAAACTTTATAACAAAATACTAATAAATTTTCTAAAAAAAATATATGCACAACTCTTATAATGAAAAAATTAAGGGGGTGATTGAATCCGAATGTTTGGTTGCCTATCATCTGTACAATTGGTTGCCTATACATCGAGCTCGGAGGGAATTCCCTAAATTTAATCCTACGCCAGCAATAAGGTCGATGAATGAGGTCTCTATAACCGAGTGTTTCTATACAGTGTCGGACTCTACCGTTTACAACTGAACACTCAATGAATTTTCTTTGAGTAACATTGAAGACGCGCCTTCACTACATTGAACTTCCGAAATTTAACATTAATAACTAAACTTAAGTAGGAAATGTTTTCTCATTCAGGTTAGTTTAACACAAACCAAACACCAACAAGGTTTTGAAAAAGTAACATTGGTAGCGAATTATAAGGTTATTGTAATATACTACAGCAATTTTATATCACAAAGGACGGTTTAAAAATATACGGTCTGATTCAATGACGATCAAAACAAATCCACGTTTGCTTAAACAGAGCTTCTCCGTAAACAGCTCATGTAGTGCAGGGCTGATGACAGTTCATTTCTTGGCAGTGTTTTGTATTTAAGAGCTCACTATCCTCGTGTGTATAGATCCGAAATGACTAATAAACCGAAATCGCCAAAAACTTTAATGAGCTACCTCGGAAATTTTGATGTATATTTTAGGTATCTGCTGTTAAATAACATTATAAACTTTGTGCATACATTTAATTAATTAGACATGTTACACGAATAAACACATTTTGAAACACCTACACACAGCGAAACGTTAATATAAACTGGGGTACCGAACTTTTTTAATTACATTTACTTTATTATGTAAATGTTAGAAAAACTACTCAGAGTGCTGGAATGAAGACTGTTGGTTTTGCTGGCAGTGCCAGTGCTGATATTAATATTAAATGTACATTCACTGGTGGTTGGGCACAACTGTAAATAAATAACCAACAAAGCTAAATGTTTTGTAACATCTGAACTTTTTAGCGTGTTATATGTTACATATTATAGTTATATCAAGCAATTGTATGTCGGGCGGGCATTACAACATAATTGTAGGTATCAAAAAACAACATAAATAAATGAACAAGTTACTTCAGCAATCAAAGTGAAAACATTAAAACATGTTAACAGTTAGAAAAATAAAACGCAGAACGTTTCTAGGAAACAAACGATAACCATATCTAAATTAATCTTCTTATCACCATATACTAGCTTTAACAAAAGATAAACAGATAAACTCATGAAAGGTGAAATAAAAATAAAGAAGATAAGCAACAATACTCGGTAAGGTATTTTCCTATTAACATTTCTTCAGAAACTTACGTCGTGTTTACTGATAACGTGCACTTTACGGTTTATTTATTTAATTACTCAGTTACGAAATTTAGAGATGACACTACAGATAAAATATACAGAAATATAAGCGAAATATTTAAACAAGGTGGCGTTTTTAAAAATACGGCGAAAATTGAAATAGTTTAATAACAACAAAAACTATTGTTGTTGAAACGTTATAAATGTATAATTCCTTTGGAAATTCTCCATTTAATAATCGTTCATTTCTATTAATTCTTTCTGATATGAAAACTAACAAATAGTTACGCTTTATTCTTTAGCATTCAAAATTCTACAAATTTAAAGTAAACTGTTTACAGCAAATAAAAATTAAAGTCGAAAAAATAACAGTGTTTCCCCGTTTAAAAGCACAAAGAAGTATAAAACGGGAATAAATATACTAATTATCATATCATATAATGACCAATTAAGTAAAATTAAACTTCTTCCAACTTCGTATGGAACATTTCATGGCTGTGGAGTAACATTTATACTACAATAACTGCAGGAATTGTTTGAAATATTTTTGAGTTGTTTCGTTTATTACAGAAGTGCATATTTTGGTATTAATAAAACCCGTTGGAAAGTACTGCAAATAAAAACTGTAACGGCATTTTGTTTTAAACTGCAAGGATTCATTGGACATGGAATTTCACAACAGAATAAGCTTTGAATTACTTTAAGCTGACTAAATACCTAGTTAAAAAAATAATATCAACATGAAAAAAGTTATAAATTGGATAAATATCGAGAAAATTATTCGAACAGAAGTAACTGGCGATTGTTAAGTTTCTATTCATATAACTTCTCTATTTCTTTCTGAACCTTTGAAGTGTTCTTCAAGCTACGAAACAAGCCAAACTGATGCACTTGTATCTATATATAACACCAAGATAAAACTCTCCTCGTTATTGTAAACTTTAAAACTATTTATAACAACTGATAAATTTTTCCACGCTATTGAGAAATTACGGTTCAATATTCTATGTTAAAACGCCATTTTCCTACGAAGCTTTAGATTAAAAAAAAAAGAACAAAAATTAATCCTTTAGGTGCAATCGCAAGAGTACTACTCCTACTTGAAACGTTCGCTAGTTTAACCTTTTAATGCTCGTCATAATGTAAATTTCTTCCTTTCTCCTGGAGAAAGAAATACAAGGCCTAAGGTTGGGCGTCCTCGACTACGTGCTAAATGTCCCATCACGTATTTTATATGGTTTTATGTTGTACTTGACTTTTTAACAAAAAATCTCCGAATTTATTAATTAAGCTAAAAAAGGCACCACTTTTGCAGTAAAAAAGTTGGGAGCCTTTCTCTTGCTATACAAACTAATTTATTTAATTTTTTTAATTAAATATAAACAAAAGTAAAAGTAAGTAAGATGACTTCATAGTTATCATTAAACTCCCCTTAATTGGAATATTTTGGATCTTTAGAAATTGGGTGGAGTTGACAAGTTTTAAAGAATTCCTCTGGTAAAAAAATTGGTTTGTCCGAGTTCAACGGCAAGTTTTCTAACTTCACAATAAAATATTAATTTTTTGGAATGCTTTCTAAAGCAAAATTTTTGTCGGTGTGGTCACTGAATTTTTATTTGTTGGCAATATATCAATTTTATTTGAACGTTAAGATATATTTAATAATAATTTTCCTCGATAATGACTCACTAAATCCAAACGTGTTAAAAAACAAATTTGTTCGATACATTTATAATATTTTATTTGTGTATCTTAATCCACAAAAGAAAAAGCTTTTAGAGAAACATGACTTATTGCTGGCTGACAACTATTTTTAAAAGAATATGAAATAGTTCTTTTAATTTATTACAGTAAAATTCCATTAAACGAGCTTAAGAATCTTTCTATAAAAATATTAGAAAGAGGATACAATTTATTTCTCAGTTCAAATTTTATTCTACCTACAAAGTCTTCGATTATGTTAAAACGGTATGTCCTAATTACAATAAATTATTTCTAAATACATTAATTACTATTGTTATCATTAACCATAACCTTAACCATTTTTAATCTATTGTGTACTGGTAATTTAAGTGGACTTTCAACCTACAATATCTGTTGCTATCTCAGGCCTTTCTTTCTCCTTAACTTAATTTTTAATTTCTAAACCTAATGTTTAACTTTCCTAATAACTATTTCCGCAAGCAATATTTGAAACTGTAAACTACTTACTCTTTATTAATTGTAACTAACTGCAAGTGTAACCCTACATTGTTAGTCAATTACTTCCCATACACTATCAATTTCAACCTTGTTTGTTATGGTTGTCATTTCTTAACTCTGACCTTATATGGGTTTTGTACGATTATTAAAATTAAAACAGTCATTCTTAGCAATACTCATTTTTGTACATCAGTTTGGTAAATCCTAACCGCTTGGGAAGTTCATATAAAAGGGAAAAAGACTTAAAATAAAAGGAAAATTAGGGTTTCGATTATTAAACAAATTTGTGTGAAAAATAATATTCAATGTGATTTTAACAAATATGGGGGGAATCCCCCCAGTCATACTTTTAAAAATACTTAAAAATGGCGTGCATTTCGAAGACTGTCATCCAAATACCTACTACAGTAATTTAAGAGTAATGATTTGTGAATAACTGTTGATTTTTTGTCACAACAGTAATCATTCAACAAGAGTGAACGTACCAGATTTTAACCTTATGCTTCGTCAACTTGAGAGATACATTTCGCAATAAAATTTCACTACACTTAACAATAACTGACCTTAAATAAACAGTTCTGTTGCGATATTACATAGGAACCAACACGAACTGAGCTTTGATAATAAAAACTGTTATTACTTATTATTTATTGTTAAATATTAAAGCCCCAGAAAAAAGTCCCATGTTCGTGCTTGAAATGCTCTAAATTTAATCTAAATTTTATTCAATCCCTGTACTTATCGTAACTATTAGCAGAAACTACGCGCACGAAAAGTGTTCTAGTTTTACCCCGAAAGTGTCAAAACGTAAAAATTCTATTTTAATGTGTCACCATTCTCTCATTTACTATTCTGAAGATTATATAAATAGATAATCTTGAAACTGTTTTGCTTTTGCCAATTAAAAAATTCTATTTTTCAATCGCAAAAGTTTTAAGGTGTCTTTGTTGAAAATTCGCGGTAGCATTAAAATTCTTTAGTTTCTCTACATTAAAAAGTTTCGTACCAAGCAGTATTTTTCGAGGAATATCGATGAAATATAGTTTGAGTCATCGGTAGGTAGTCCTATTAATGTTACCTGTATTTTCTATTAAACGACCTCCAAAGGCCAACCGTCACAGAGAACACGTTAGCGGATGTGCTAAATTAAACCTTAAAACATTTTTCAATAGAACGTGCAAAACCGACACAACAATATAAATTTACTGCATAACAAGGAATTATTGTTACGTACAGTTTCAAATGTATAATTTTACGCCGCTTGTTATCTTTGTGCTTAAAAAATATGTAAAAAGTACTATTTATTAATAACCAAAACGAAACACCTTGTTCTAAAAAACCAATAAAAATTCTTATCACGGCAACTAAAGCTTTACACGTACGCTACATAAAAAGTTTCGTATTGTTACTTAAAAGTAACATTTTCAATTTCGAAAACATCAATAAATCTTTGGCAATGTAACCTTTAACGACATAATAAATACACAATTTGGTTAGAACTTTAACTGCATTTATAAAATAACAGGTAGATTTATGCAGTGAACATTTCAACTGCGCAACTATACAAATCAAAACTACTTTTAAATAATGCTGCTTCTCCGTTAATCAAAATGTTAAACCACTATCACATCGTTTATTACTTTTCAATAACATTAATATAAATTTATAACCCATTAAAAGTTAACTCAAAAAATGACAAGAAAAAGTAGCAAAGCTGTTACTAACATTTAAAGAAAAGGCCACACTTTTAATGCACACATTTAATTGCGAAAAGTTAAGTGTTTCGTGTTTCTGTTAAAACGTATCTCGTAGTTTCCATAGGTACTTTATAATTTTGCCTTGTTATTCTCTTTATATTTATTTATTTTGGGCGGCGAATCTGCTTTATAATTTTGCCTTTTTATGATGTTATTATTAGTATTCTCTTGTTTTTCATGATTACAAGGGTCGTTTGAAAAGTAAGGTAAACGACGAAGACATGGCAGCACCATGATCCAAATCGATGCGTTTGGTTCATCCCACAGCGCCAGTTCTGCTTACCAAAAGTGGCCCACTTGGCACTCTGATCAGATGTCGCGGCTTCAACGTTCAAGCAAGCCGGAGATCTCACCCATTTAAAGTTTGAGAATAGGTTGGGGCTAATGCCTCTAATCGTTCGCTTTACCGGATGACACTCGCACACAGCGAGCGCCAGCTATCCTGAGGGAAACTTCGAAGGGAACCAGCTACTGGATGGTTCGATTAGTCTTTCGCCTCTATACCCAGTTCCTTGATTCTATAAACGAGCCCTTGTCGGGTTCCAGCTCAGTGCTTGTGAGGTTATTGTTTGGTCACGTGTAAGCATTTTTAAAGATGATGGCAAGAAAGGAAATTCGTGCCGTGATGGCTAAAATCCATTGGAAAGGCGCTCTACTCACTCAATTTAACCCCGCCTGACTTCCATTTGTTCCCGAACCTCAAAAGATGGCTCCAAGGACAACAATGAAGTGGTTCATACTTCTTCTTAGCCGCTAGTTTATCAATCTTTGGATACAGGCCTCTCCCATTTGTCGTCATCGATCCCTATTTTGAGCTACGAGTTTCCAATGTAATCCTGCTGTTCGACTGAAATAGTCACTCCATCTCATTTGGGGACGTCCTGTTGTTCTTTGTTCCAGGTACGGTCTCCAACCGAGCTCCGTGGCCAAGTGCATTCAGTGACACGCAGCATTCGATAAGTCGTGGGTTCGAATCCCATGGCCGACTGCCTTGAATCAGGTTTTTGGGTGGTTTCCCGGAGTTAACCATCTCTGAGGTGAATACCGGGGCAAGTAACTTTCCACCCATCCTAGTTTAACCTATCCTCGTGTATGTACAGTGGGTAGTCATTGAATTAGGAATTGTTGTTTTTAAAGAAGTCAAAGTAGGCGAATAATTTGATTCCAGTTTTGAAGTTGGTACTAGATATGCATGTAAAACATGAAATTGGTTGCTTGCAATATCAAACCGACGCCGTTTAAGATTGCAGTAGGCTTAGAAAACAAATTTACCAAATTACACGAACAGTGGCAGCTACATTTATTTTCTCTCTGACAGTTCTACCTTTGTCTACGTTAAATCACTGTAGTGATTATTTATTTATACACAGTTTTCAGTGGTCTTAAACCAAAAAAAAAACTGGTATTCGTTTGTTTTTGTTTCGGTTTTTTTTAATGGAAAAGAAGCGCGATTTGAGTCTTTCGAAGATAAAAGAAATTGAACTGTTGTTGAGGCACACCAAGTTCAAAACTTGTAAAATCGCCAAAATGGCAAAGGTTTCACCTCAGAGTGTCGGAAGAATTAAAGCAAGATTAAAAAATCATAGACCAGTAGAGGTGAATAAACGAAAAAAAAAATGCAAGGGTGCTAGAAAGACTTCACTGCGAGAGGATCTTGTGTTATCCAACAGACGACAATCTGCTAAAGAGCTAAAACTGCTATGGGCAGAATATGGAACATGGAACCGATGTCAGCCTTTGTTTGCGTGAATTCTAATTTCGAAGTTGTAAAACCTTTACCAAAACCAAAGCTAACAGATGACATGAAAAAGAAGCGTTTATAATGGGGTAGAAAATACGCCCTTTGGTCTGAAGCAGAATGGTCGTATAAAGCTTATACTATTTAGTTTTCATATTCAAATCCAACGTAGAATTAAATTTAAGCTTTTTTTATACTTACGCCAACTTCGTTTCAGGTTTGCTTTTCGGATGAAAGTGCTGTCGAAATAATGGCTCAAAGAGAGCAGTTTGTGCGGAGAAGATCAGGCGAGCAAATCCATGATTGTGTAAAGCAAATAGTAAAACACCCAGATAAAGTAATGGTGTGGAGCGTTATTTCTACCAAAGGTTTGTTGAAGGCATTATGCGCAAAGAGCAATATCTGGATGTGATACCTCAAATGACAGAGTGGTATCCCGATAATGATGGTATCTTTATGCAGGATGGACCACCTTGCCATACTGCCAAGGTAGTGCTTAAACATCTTGCTGAAGGGAACATTCAGATTCTTGACTGGTCGGGCCACGGCCCAGACATGAATCCAATCGAGAATGTGTGGAGAAAATTAAAAGATCTGGTCAGTTCTAAACGTGCGATGTCAAGAAAGCGCTTAGAAACACATAATCAAAATATGGCAGTCCAGCAACGAAATTAGGGAGCTTATAGACAAGTACATAAAAATCATGCCTAGACGTGTTGCCAAAGATGGTTAGACAAAATACTACATTCTAAAATCATAATTTACAGGTTTAAATTATTATTTAATTAGGAAATATTTTTGCGGTATTATTTAATTTTTCGTTAAAATACAATGATTGCCTACTAAAAATTGAAAAATTCCGAATTCGCTGACCACCACCACCACATATTATAAATATCCCGTTTTCCGTGGCTGAAGAGGGGTTCTGCTGCCCTATGGCGGCCCGCCACCCCATCTCTTCGGGGTGGAATGAAATAACGTTGAGCTTCCTTCCAGTCTCCAATGTTGGATTATCTTATTCCACCTGTTGTCTCTTTATGTAATTGTGTGACCTGCGAAGCTCCGTTTAACTTTGGCCACTTTTGCTGTTACAACTTCCACCTTTGTTCGATCTCTTATCCAGGCATTTTCTTTTTGTCTGACACTGGTATCCCCAACATCGCCCTTTCCATGGCTCTTTCTGTTTTTGCCAGCTTTTCTGTATTAGCTTTTGTGAGTGTCCAGGTTTGACACCCGTATATCAAGATTACCAACAACAAAGAAAAAATAATGGATATTACAAGAAGCTATTATGAAGAGCTCTATAAATCAAAAATACCATGACCCAATCAGGCATTAATCAATAAACCAATAGAGATGCCCCAATAAAAAATGTCGGATCAGAGGATCTGCCCGAAGTAATAACAAATGAAATACAACATGCCCTACAACAACTTAAAAATAGACGATCACCAGGAAAAGATGGTATAACCCCAGAGATGCTAAAAGCTTGTGGCACCAGAGCACATGATATAATAACCTTGCTATTTAATAAATGCTTACACGAAGTAGATATACGAGATGACTGGAATAATGCCATAATCATCCTATTGCCCAAAAAAGAAGATATTACATTTTCCAGTTTTTTAATATCCCTATTAATCTTCCATCGCACCTTTACAAACTCTTCACAAGAGTGACATACTAAATAGGATGACAAATAAACTAGACTACTATCAACCACCAGAACAAGCCGGCTTTAGATCAGGATACAGTACAAACGACCACCTTCAACGAATACAACCCATAATTATAACATTTGTGGAGTACGAAAAAGCATTCGATTCAATCGAAACATGGGCAATCATCAACGCTCTTACTCTTAAAGACTACGAAAAATTGAACGTATAATGTTGGGCATAACATTGAGAGATCGCAAGAAAAACGAATGGATCAGAACGCAGACTAAGGTACAAGACATTATATAAACAATATTATATCAATGAAGTGGACGCATTGCACGAATGGAGAATGATAGGTGGACAAGAAGAATCATATAGTGGAGGCCACCAATGAGATGGACCGATGACCTAAAACGTTATATCGGAAACAATTATTGGATCGTAGTAGCACAGGAGAGGAAAAAATTGAACAGTTTGAGGGAGGCCCATGTCCTGCAGTGGAAAAACACGGGCTATATGATGATATCAAGATTGGGAAAATACACTGGTTGAAAATTTCGGGTTTTTAGGTATTGTGACAACTTTCCGAACCCTGTCCATGCTAAATTTGTTCTTCTGGCGATCTCTGCAGCCTGGTTTTCACTGTTTAGTTTGATGACTTGTCCCAAATATACGTATTCTTTTACTGTTTGTAGAACACAGCCGTCGATAGCAACATTTCTGATTTCCTCTGTGTTTTGTCATTATTTTAGTTTTTTGCATATTTATTTTTAATCCAACTGCTTTAGATGCTATTGCCAGTTGGTTAGTCATGGCTTGGATTTTCTTAGGCGTCTCGGGAGACGTTTGTGGTTCATGCTATGAACGGCTAATTTATAGATCAGGAGAAATAATTTTATAAAAACGGTGTAATGGCTTTGGAACATCGTTGGGCAGTGTCGGGCTCAATGCAGATTATGTTGGAAAAAGTAAATACAAGTTGGTCAAATTTATTCGCATTTTTTTTTATTTACCTTACTTTTCGAACGAGTTTACTTATTTTGGGCGGCGAAACATCAACAGTAAACACGATTAACACAAAAAAACCTTCAATGATTTTTCATTAATTAAAGTCTAGGTTATTATTCAATTACCAAAATAGATATTTAAACTTTTAAAAAATCCTAAGAAAAACCAACAAAGCTTACTCATCCATTACAGTAGTGCTTCTGAAAACTTAGATAACATTCTTACACAGATAAATATTACAAACCGCAAATAATTACCGCAGTTTTACGTTAATGATAAACAGAAAGGCGCCACGAATTTACCTATTTATTAAAACTTATCTTTTGCCAAAGGTCCGACTTATCAGATCGAAATGCGAAATGCGATATCTTTGAGTTTACATTCTCATCTCGTATTTACTTACATACAACGTCGGATACATTACAAAACATAAAACATAATACGATAAGCACGAATGTTAACTTGTAATCAACAGGAAATTATTCGAATTAGTGATAGGTGTAACTCTATCTTAAAGATTCTTTTGTGTGTTATTTTATATCGATTATCTTATCATATTACTGAAAGTAAATTCCAAACTTCCGTTGATAATCGTTTATTAATATAAATTAATGCATGCATTTATACTCGAGGTACAAGGTTCCTCTCTGAAAAAAAATGAAAAAATCCAGATTCAGTTTTTGTTTTGACAAATAATAAAAAAAAAATGATTTAATTTTATATCTTATGGAATGAAATGAGCGCACAATCATTGGAATTTCGTTAATTTTCAAAACTTTCACTTTAAACGGGTCTTATCTCTCGTATCGAGGCAACTAAATTGTGTACGTAAGTAAATTGGTTATAAAACTAATAAATTAATGGAAATTTCTTGGAAAAATTTTCACTAAAATAATTAACTTCAAACATTAGGCTTGTTTACTTAAGGTATATTGCTGACTTTTACTTATATTCTTAATTACCCTGCTTAGGGCATTACTTCGGACTTTGAACAGTGCTGTTTTCTGCAATTTTTATTTTTATGTTTAGTGTACAAATACTCTAAGTAGGGACGTACAGGAAACCAATGCAGATAACACGTTTTCCTAGTCGTTTAAAAATGTGGGTTTGACCCCCCTTCCCACTAAGGGAGAAAAAGGGACGTATAACTTTTGAAATTAATATCAGGTATATGCTGCAACCTTCGTTGCCTTAAAAATTAAAATGAGTCAGAGCCTCTTGTTTCTTACTTTTCAAACCTGATATTTTAAAATAAAATAAACGTAGCAACATGCAAAAAACTGTAAAAGGGTGAAACTGTATCCTCCTCGTCGTTATTTTAAGATTGCGGTGAGCAAAGACTGGTGTAAATTAACTTCAGTGAAATGGCAAATGAATACCTTAATAACAGTCCTAATTTTGTATGTAAGTATTTTCAAAGGTTTACAAATCGATCGATTTTCCTAGAAAGAAACGCTTTCTTAAGTCATTAGAAATTTGTCTATTCTTGAATAATGTAATTACTTTAATGGACTGTCCTTAAATATATTTTAACCATTTCTTGTTAGTTGTTAATCTCGGGTGACTCCCGGTTATGGTTGCCATATATGAGTTAATGACGTTAGATTATGTAATGGGACTTTAAAACATCCAAAAAATTAGTACTGCAAGCTTATATCAAATCAAACCTGCAGTGCAAAAGCATCACAAGCAAAGTAATGAGTTACACAATACAAAGGGTGATTTTATCAACAATGAACAATCATACCAATGGGAATTTTTGCCGTAACTTTTTAGCTTTGCTTTAAACAAGCAAAGAAACAAAGCATTCCCTCAGTTATCAACAAAATATCATGCCACGTAGCAAAATGCATTTCAACTCAATACAATCTACTTTTCACACTCTTTCACGCTGGTGCAGATGAATAACTGATGCTGCAGCAACATGCAAACGCAATGAACTGCAAATTTTAATAAAAATGCATATAATTACAAAACAGACTGCAGCTTTGATGCTAATAATAAAACAGCCAAGTTTAAATGGACACCTTTTAAATACACTAATTGATATTTTTATCAATCGCTTTCGAATCTTTGAATTTAAACAAGAAATGCCAAATTTTATGGGTTGCTTTCAGTGGAGGACAATACTATCTTTGAGTTTATTACTTTCGGGTATCACTTTTGATTAATCGGCATCAATTGGCCGTCTTCATAACATAACCCTAATTAAACCTACAAGGGTTCGAATGCCAACCACGCTCCAGACCGAGGTCTGGTCATGGTTAGATTCGAACCCGAGACCTTTTGATCGTGAAGCAGACACTCCTCCGCAACGCCACCGAGAGGCCTTGATTTGCTATTTCCCTGATTTCACTGGCCAAAATATTTTCAGATCCCTGATTATCAATTTGTTGTTATTGCTTAAATATACGAACAAAGAAAGAGGTATGTCCACTAAAAATTTGGACTAACTTTCAACTAAAATCAAGCAGACAAATTTCAAATTAATTCCCAAACAAAGAGTGTAGTTTACAAGCAGTGTACAGTAAATTGTAAACTAAAAGTGTGAAAAATTATATCCAATCAATTACAGATACGAAAGCAGGTGTACAAGTTCTACGAAAATATCCGAAAATGTGGAAAATCGTTGACTGTAAGTCATTTTATGCAAGCTAATATAGCTTTATAACATTCTCCAACGTTATCAGAATAATACTGAAGCTGAACGGCGAGTGGGTTCGGACAGAAAACCTAAAAAAATCAACAAAATTGCGGTCAAAAGTTTTAAAACAGCACTTTGAAAACAGTGATTCTACTTCAATTCGATTAGTGGCCAGAAAATTAGGCAAATCGAAAAGTTATGTTAACGTACAAAAAGAAGATGACGATTCCAAAGCGTACAGAACAACAAAACATTGCTGCAAAAACGAAATGCAAGAGTTTACCGAAAATTCTTAAAACATTCATTTTTATTAGATGATGAATCATACTTTACGCTTAGTCATTCAAAAATTGAGGGTAATGATGGATCTACAACCCCAAGTAAAAATAAATTTCAAACAAAAGCTAAGTTTGAAGGAAAAGTATTGGTTTGAATTGCTATGAGCTCAAAAGGACTGAGCAACGTGCTTATTCGCAAGTCTGGTATTGCTATAAATGCAAAAACCTACCAAAAAGACTGTATTCAAGCCCGATTACTTCCTTTTATTCGTAAATACCACAGTAACGATAGTTATCTCTTTTGGCAAGACTTAGTCAGCTCTCATTATACACGATCTGTAATTGAATGCTTGCGGAGTGAAATTGCTAATTTTGTTAAGAAAGGGGGATGTACCCGAAGCACGATGGTCTAGGCTAAAAACTGGAGAGCTAGTAATACCAACCAGTTAATTTCACGAATTAAGTATTATTGTATATTGTGCAAAGACTGGCAGATAGCACTAAACACGGACTCGATTTTATTCGTCGCCATGGAGTGATCGAATCCAGATAGTTTTCTTTTTCAAAAGTTTTGTGTTTCTAATTTATTTTGTAGTTTTTGTAATTAGTTTAAATTTAATAAATATGTTCTAATCTTGAAATTAAAACTTGTTCAAATTTTTAGTGGACATACCTTAATATAAACGATACTGTAGAACATAGAAAAACAATGTAAAAAACAACTAAATAACTGTGGGAATTATAGCAGACGACTGATGTTCAGGTGGGGCTGCGTGCATCGGGTGAGTGAGGGTAGTAAGTCGGGTGTACGAGAAGTACGACAACGAAAGCAGGAAAAATACTAAAGTATGAAATGTAAATTAATTAAAATAAAGAAGTTGTGCAAAATGTTCTGTTTAGCTTCCCTAGAATCCCACATAACTATACATTCGCCTACATATTAAATTATATCACTTGGTAATAAGCACATTCTTGAAGTACTGTGGCGAAAAATTTAAAAATACAATCATGGAATTTAGAAAAAATTTTCCTGATAACTGATAAATCCTCTAACTTTTCACAGAAATTAACGCAATTACCTGCCAAAATAAAAAAATACGAAATTCCTTGACTTTTCTCGGTTTTTCGGGATTTCCGGAAAAGTTGAAGTGCCAAAACATATATAAATATACCCCACAAAATCAAAATTAATAAGAATATTTTAATAAAGGGCTTAAAAAGTCAGTCTGTGTTAGAGTTAGCCCGGATTAGAACATCGGCCAAGTAGATCTCCGTGTTAACGGGTACGAAAACAAAAGAATCAATTTTGCTTTTGGCGAAAAATGCACAAATAAATATACGTGATCATGGAACTTAGAAAAATTTCCCTGATAACTATTTAAATGCTCAGACTTTTCACAGAAATCAATAAAATTCTGACCAAATTAAAAAACGCCACTTTTTACGGTTTTTCAGGATCTTCGGAGAATCTGAAGTGCCAAAAAATATATAAGCATATCCCACAAACCCAAAATGACTGACAATATTTTAATAAAGGGCTTAAAAAGTCAACCTGTTACTGCTGAAAAAAAATAAAGAGTTAGCCTGGATTAGAATATCGGCCAAGTAGATCTCCGTGTTAACGAGTACGAAAACAAAAGAATCAATTTTGCTTTTGGCGAATGATCATGGAACTTAGAAAAATTTTCCTGATAACTATTTAAATACCCTGACTTTTCACAGAAATTAATAAAATTCTGACCAAATTACAAAAATACCACTTTTTCCGGTGTTTCAGGATTTCCGGAGAATCTGAAGTGCCAAAAAATATATAAACATATTCCACAAAGCCAAAATGAGTAAGAATATGTTAATAGTAGGGATGTACCGGATCAGGTATTTGGCCGATCCGGCCGAAACCGGAATTCCGGCCGCTAGCCGGACCGGACCGCCGGAATTCCGGCCGGATCGGGACCTATATGGAAGTATTCCAACAACTCAACGTTATTTTACACGTTCTGTCTATCTAAAGTATAAAACTCTGTAATTTCCGCAAATTTTGCAGTTCTATACCAAAATATTTATAAAACTGGTAACAGTGCAGCGATTTCAACTCATTCGATTCGGTTGCTTCTGTTGCTTCGCTTCCAGTAAACAGGGGAGTCCCCAAGTCTGCCTGACTCATTGTCTTATTCTTATTTATCTGACTCGAACACTCGTTCACGTTACACGATTTTCAGTGCAGTGTAGTTGTGTTTTATGTTTCTGTGTAAGTATACAAATTAACAATAATTAAAATATATATAATATAGCTATAAAATAAGTTGGTTCTTTTTTGTAATACAGCTAATTGTTGTTTATCTTTGATACAGATCTTCTAACCTAAAAATGTCAAAAGTTTGGAAGTTTTTTGAAGTCCATAAAGACAACAAAAATAAAGCTGTTTGCAATTTGTGTGAAACGATTGTTTCGAGAGGAGGCTGTGGAAAATCAGCTTCTACAAGTCCATTGATAACACACTTGAAGCGGCATCACGATGACGAATTTAAAAATAATTTCACAACAAAAGGTAAGATACATTTATTTATTTATTTATTGTAGTGTTTTACTTTTTTGTCGATTATTTATTGAAGCCACTAAAATTTTCGCATATTCACAGTCGTTACTCGTTAAGTTAAAATGATTGTTGTTTTTGGTTTCTGGAAATATTTATTATATGTTTTAATTTTAATTAATTCAAAATTAAATGATTGTTTATTGTTTTCATTTTTCATATTTATATACTAACATATTTATTTTTATTTTATTTTATATTAATTCATGGTTCATGTTCATGATTATTTGATTACGATTACATTAATGAAAATCGGAATTAAGATTAAAGATTGATTAGCGAGTTGATTAGCCTTTGAGCATATTTTAAAAATAAAATTAGAAAATTACAATAAAAAAAAAGTTTTAATTTATTGAATTTATTCCGTAGAGAAAGACAGTTCTGCATCTACATCTACATGCTCTGTCCAGACCAGACAGCCAACTTTGGCTGAATTCAAATCTTTACACAAAGTATGGGACATCAATGATAAACGTGCAGAGAGAATTCATTATAAAATTGCGGAAATGATTTGTATGGATAATCAACCGTTTTCCTTGGTAGAAAATACTGGTTTTAAGAGACTGCTAAATACTATTGTTCCTCAATATAAAACACCCTCCAGAAAATATTTTAGTGAAAAAATAATCCCTGATATTTACAATAGGGTTAGGGAAAATATTTCCAACGCTTTAAGTAAAGCGACATCTATTTCTTTTACATCAGATATTTGGACGTGTTCAAAAACGAATGAAAGTTTTATTAGTATCACAGGCCACTGGATTTCAGAAATGTGGAAAAAACGCAATGTTATTTTGTGTTGCGATAAATTTTCAGGAAGTCATACCGGACTTGCAATAGCCGACAAAATTACAACCTTGACAAACAGCTGGGCCATTGAGAAACAAAAAATTCATTTATTGTTAAGAGACAGCGGAGCTAATATGGTCAAAGGCTGTAAAGATGCAGAAATAAACAGTGAGGGGTGTTTTATACACAAAATGCAATTAATAATCAATGACAGTATAAATTCTCAAAGAACCGTATCAGATATGATTAGTACTGCCCGCCGAATTGCAACTCATTTCAATCACTCTTCTTTAGCATGCAGCAAATTAAGTGAAATACAACAAGAGTTGAATATGGACCAGAAAAAAATTATCCAAGATGTACAAACGCGGTGGAACTCCACTTTCTACATGTTAGAAAGGTTACTTCATTTGAGACGTTGTGTAACTATTTATCTTACTGAAAATAGCAGTATAAATAATTTAACCAATAATCAATGGGACCTGTTGCAATCTGTCCTTGAATTACTTAGACCGTTTGAAGAGATAACCAAACTGATGAGCAGCACGGACTCAGTTATTTCGGAAGTAATTCCAACAATTGCTGTATTAAAACGCTACCTTTTGTCCAATAAAATAGAACAGTTATATGGCGTTGGAACTATGAAAGAAAGTCTCATTACCGGAATGAACAAAAGGTTCTCCGATGTGGAGTCTAAGGACTGCTTTACCATATCGACTATTTTAGATCCCAGATATAAAGCATACTATTTTTCAAGTAATACTATAGTTGAAGATATTAAAAACAAACTTATGAGAAAAATCACAGAAATTAATAAAGGCAACACCGATGAGTCTGTATCTGAAATACAAGTAGGTGATGGGGATAGCGTGGTTATTAGCGAAGATGAGGATGAAGAACCATTAGCCGCTATCCAAAAAAGAGCGAGGATAAATGAAAAAAACGATTCTTCAACAAATTCATCTTTCACACTGTGGAAGTGCTACGACGACTTTGTACCACCTTCGACATCTGCATCCTCTATGAGTGGTTCGACAGGCAACATACTCCATCAACTTGAAGTTTACTATGGAATGCCGAATATTGATAAAAAGTCAGACCCAACTGAGTGGTGGAGCAGGCACCGTGGAACATTTCCTGGTCTAATTAATTTAGTTAAGCAGTTTTTATCTAGCCCAGCAACTAGTGTTTATTCAGAGAGACTATTTTCGGAAATTGGTAACATATATGTTGACAATAGGTGTAGGCTAACTTCCGAAAATGCAGAAAAGCTCTTATTTATTCATCACAATCTAAGTAAAATAAATGATGATTATGAATATTAGTTTTTGCAGTGTTTGGTTTATATTTTTTTTACGTACCTCGGTTTATAAAATGTATATCTCTTAATTCTCTTATTTCTTATGCTGTTTTTGTTTTTGTTTTTTTTTTAATTATAAAATGTTATCTAAGTGTAATGTTTTATTTTTATAAAATGCATTCGTTTGTTTAAAAAAAATGTTGTTATGATTTAATAACGACTTTCAATGTAATAAAGTTCAAAATGTTTTTCTTGCTTTTTGCTTATATTGAACCTATTTTAAAATTTTCGAAAATTCCGGCCGGATCGCGATTGTGATCCGGCCGGAACGGTAGTTCCGGCCGACATGCCGGATCGGCCGGATTTAGTGGTACCGCCGGAATTCCGGTACATCCCTAGTTAATAGGGCTTAAAAAGTCAGCTTGTGTTGCTACTGAAAAAAATAAAGAGTTAACCCGGATTAGAACATCGGCCAAGCAGATCTCCGTGTTAACGAGTACGAAAACAAAAGAATCGATTTTGCTTTTGGCGAATGATTATGGAACTTAGAAAAAATTCCCTAATAACTATTTAATACCCAGACTTTTCTCAGAAATTAATAAAATTCTGCCCAAATTACAAAAACACCACTTTTTCCGGTGTTTCAGGATTTCCGCAGAATCTGAAGTGCCAAAAAATATATAAACATATCCCACAAAGCCAAAATGAGTAAGAATATGTTAATAGGGCTTAAAAGGGCAGCTTGTGTTGCTACTTGGCACTGAAAAAAAATAAAGAGTTAGGCCGGATTAGAACATCAGCCAAGTAGATCTCCGTGTTAACGAGTACGAAAACAAAAATTTTACTTTACAAGTGTACCTTAATAAACTATAAAAAAAATCCCAGTCACATGAAAGTTGAGGCTACGTTTAGTTTGTTCAAGCGATTATATCTTAAGCATAATCGGTTTAAAGCGGTTCATGCAACTGCCGTGGCAACTAACTACGCGATGTTATTTTCTCTTTGGGACGGTAACAATGGAAAATTATTTATTATTTAATTCAGTCACTTATAAGATTTAATATAAGCAACTGGAAATTTTAACATTAAGAATAAACACCATTGTCTAACCTACATTAAGGTGTTTAATAGACACCCCGTATTTGTAATGCATCAAATTGTAATGCACTGTTGTATTTATGTATGGTGGGTTAATTATCGAAGTCATTTGTACTGCTCATTCATTCATTACTACGAGGGCTGTAACTATTGCTTTATTTATAAACAAAAAATTTTATGTAAATAAAAGGTTCGTAAATATTCAATAACGTGAGACTAGGTAGGCATTCACGAGTTCGATCACTTTCAATTCACTCTCTATCAAAAATTCAAACCTATACGTATTGTAGATTATTCCAAAGCCTATGAATATCGAAAACCTAGCGTACACTCATAAAATATACCAGGGTGTACTACGTACAAAATTATTATCGCATGCGTTTTTCCTTCCATGTCCTTATCTGCAGCCGCTATACAAAAGATGATTTTACTCGCATTAATGCAATGCTGCATTCCAGTCTCTTATCGAATACAATTTCCACCTGCACATTTTGATATACCCACACTTATTCATTAACGCTGACCACGTAATAATTATTTTTTGCGCACCTATTACGCCAAATACTCCGGATTTATTATTAAGCGACATCTCAAAATAACTGTTAAAAATTATTATGCTACATTAAAATTCTTCAAACGAATGGAAATGTGGGAGTTGAGCAGAATAATAGAAACAATAATAAAACGCCAACTTCTATCACATTTTGTGCATAATTAGTCCAAACTAATTACAAAATCTGAAACTAAATTGTTAAATCCTGTTATATTAGAACATGGTTACGTACTTGAAGGAACAACGGAACTTCGTGTTAAATCAACAGAAAAGGGTACGCAGGATGTTAAGAACCATATGAATGAAATATACTGACGTAAACAACTCTGAAATTCGACGTTTAATTAATGTAATTTAACGTAATTTACAAAATCGGCCAGTGGTTTTTTTGAATAAATATCGCACAAATAAAAATTGGTTAAATTAATTACTACTTTTTAAAAATGTAGTCCTTTCCGTTTATCTAATATGCGTTAACACAAAGAAAATGAGGTCAAAACAGTATTTATTAACCAAATTTGGATTTATTATTAACCAAATGTGGATTTAAAGTCGACGCTTACAAAGTGAAAATACTATTCTATCCACCAGTTTATGTAAGCGACAAAAAGTTTTCGTCAAACAAGGCGAAAAATCATACCATTCATTTATTATTGATCATAAATCAATACGCTGAAATATTAAATAAGGTTTGTTAAATACACAAAAACAATTCCCCACGTACGCTTGAACTACAACCCAATTTTTATTTAGGGCTAGAAGGAACAGAACAAAACGGTGGTGAATGGTTGATTATTTTGTTGCAAATAATTAATTTTAGCCCAAACTATTGAGAAGTCGAAACGAATGACACAAAACCACGATTTAAACCTGACATTGGTTTGGCAAAAAATTGCATAAATAAACAAATAACGTCACCTTTGAATAATGTGTTTTTACTTTAAACTGCTTGAAAATTACGATACGGGAACATCAAACTTAGAACACTGACAAGTTTATAAATAGAAATCAACAAAATTAGTACTAAATGCGCAGTACGGTCAGAAACAAACAATATTCTCATTCACAGATACGGTTGATTATTAATGGTAAATCCTTAATTGCATTCGCGAAATAAAAACACCAATAATTCGACATGCACAGCGTAACATTGATTTTATGAAGCATAAACTGTTCTTTATTTTGTTAATGTATTCAGCAAAGAGTTCGACGGCCGACTTAGGCGCCTAGAATTTTAAATTCTAAAAATATCCGTCTCGACGGCTAATTACTTGTATGTGGAAGCAGAGGCCCATCTTGCCAAAATGTTTTATTTTCACCTCAAGGTTTATTTGGGCAGGTGTATGCGGGGGTAGCGGCATATACACAACAAAGATCTACAAGGTCTTATCTTCCGACTACTAGATTATTTTAGACGTTTTATTTTTGAAAAACTGATACGCGTAGCAGCCTTAATACAGATTCCCCTTTGAAAACACATTTGTTATTAAACTCGCTTCTCGTTGCATACTCTACACACTTTTCTACGCTTTTTACGTTCGGCCAATACGTCATTTTCGTTGTTACACCAAATGACCTAACACGCTCGTGTCGATTAAAATAACGGAGGAATCATTCATGAAATCGGTTGATTGGGGCCTATTATATAGTCAATAGATTGTCGCTTTAATACTACGTATCTCTTACAATCATTTTTATTTACGCAATTCATAAAAGTAGATTCACTTTAAAGACTGCTAATGTGGTAGATACCTACTTTAAAATACAATCTCGTGAATGAACTCATCAAGAAACTTTATTTAAAGCAGCACATTTGAATATACATTCAGTAGTCGCATCTTAAGACTATGGTGGAGGCGATACGCCTCGTTTCATTTCGATTAAAATATAAGTACTTTTTTATTTTTAAAGAATTGCTAACTAAATATTTTGACACAAGATCTTTATTGGATTGCTCTATAAATCCACTGCTGACAAATAATTTTGTTCTAATTTAAACCCGTTTCAAGGTACCAACAAAAGTATTGTACATAATCTTGACAAATGTAACACGTAAAATTGAGTCAAAAAAAATAGTATCGATTCTCCCAGTCGAGATGTTCTCTTAAGATTTCAAAGGTCATATGAATTGAATATGCATATACATATGTGGGTAGTAAGTTAAGTCAATTTATCATTATAAAAAACATTTCATTCGATACAATCAAATCAGACAGAGTTCATGAAAGAAGGCTTGTACATCTCTTTTTAAATGCTGATGCAGAGTTCACAGTATCACTGACAATACTACTGTATTGTAGCTAACCAGCAGCAAATACTAACGACTAATACTAATGATAAACTCAAGTTTCCTGAACAACATGAAATAAAAACGTTAATTCTTAAATATTAATCACCAAGAAAATTACATTTTCTTAGACAATTAAAAAATTCTGTCGTTGTTTGGTTCCCACTATTTAAACAAGTAGTATCGCATTCAAATTCTATTTTTGTTTTTTTAATAGTCCACTTTCACTTTTCACAAAACACAACCTAAGCTTCGATAGTTTTTTTGCGTCAAAAAGCAAACCTCAGAAGACCTCTGCAATTCGTTTTTTCAAAAAAATAGTAAGCCACTAAAGCAAATTCAAGCGTCCATGTTTCTTGGAATTAAGTCTAAGGTTCTATACCTGCTCAACATCTACCTGCACTCACTCGTCCGAAATGATAGTTAAATAACACCTATTAGTGTCTTCAGGAATAGTAGTTCAGAATCCGAAGACTAAACTGAACGAATTTTTATCTTCGTACAAGCACCTTATTTTTACTTAGTTTCTATGGGCTGCACGAAGATAAGCCAACTATGTCAACAAAACCGGTAAAAAAAAACAACAGCTTCTACTGAAATCCATTCAATTTAGTCTTCAAATACACAGATTAACAAACTAATAATCTAGGTTTTTTTGTAATTTCATCTATTGTTAGTTTTTTTAAAGGAATCACAACCTCGTCCCAATTGTTCTGAATTATCGAGGTTTCACTGTAATTATTGAAACAGCATACATAAATAAGCGTTTTTCTTTTTAATAATTGAAAATATTTACATTACATATACTTTTGTAAAGGCTCAGTTTAACAGTTTGAATACAATCTGAAACATTTGGTACATACAACAGGATAAGAATTAATAGAGCTAGCAACAAAAACAAACGCTTTGTTTTTCTATGAAGAAATAATACCAAATAAGGATTTCAGATACTCCGCAGATAAACCAAAAAAGTAAGCAAATTACTGATGACGTATGTAGTGTGATAAAAATAATACCACAATTAATAACCAATTATGATATTCAAATTTTAATCGTTTTTGTTGTACAGTTCAGCAACGTTTTTAAACTGAAAGGAAGATTTTTAAACTTTTTAAATTGTACCCAATCCTTTTACTTAACAAAAGTTTAAAGCGATTTTAACACAATTAACGAATATCTATCTACCTCGTGTATAGAATTTTTTGACTGATATACAGGAAGTCGCTACAAAAACTTAATTTGCTGATATGCAATTGCTTTCAAATATTTAAGCAAACAAAATACTAAACAATATATTACAGATACAATTCATGTCCATTTGGCAGTGGATACAATTTTTTCAGAACATTATAATTAGCTCTGTCACAAACTGTACGATTTCCAAGGGCACGTTCTAGTTAACTTCCCATGTGGGTTTAAACAAATTTGCATATAAATAATTTTTGGTAATTCAGGTTAATTAGGAAAACGCCAGATTTCCTTGTTGTTTTTACTTGAAAAGTACTTGAACTGTTGTCATACTCAAAATTAAATAAATAAAAAACTACCATGCTTCGTTACTATACCAAAATTAACAAAATAAAAGAAGCATTTCCAACTTCCCCAAATTCAATCTCTCTCAATTCAACATACAAAATTTCTTGTAAAATACTTTGTAACTTAGATACTGGTCGTAATTGAAGTAATACAAAAGGGCAAAATGCCTGTTTTTGGATTAGAAAGGTAGGCTTCTCGATTATTTCTAAACAACATAGAATACAAGAGTAGTGTGCTCAATTCATCCGAATTTCTTAGAGATTATAAACTATCGGTTATAGGTAAGAATAATAAATAAAAAAATTCCAGATAAAAATAACAGAACTCGTTTAGTTGAACCTGCTAGGTTGTAAAACTATTTTGTTTGGCTTATTACACAGCGCCGCTTTTTCTGAAAGACTTTCCAGTTAAGTATATATTTAGCTATTAATTGACGGTGGTTATTGCCTAAAGTGTAGATAATTAGTAGAAATTTTAATAAGAATGAATATATGTGCCTATTAGACTTGCAGAAGTGTTATTCATTAGAATTTATGAAACGGTTGCATGATCAAGTAGATCTAATCCAAGATAGTTTCGTATGTAAATAAATGATGTAGCCATGTAAGACCGTTTCCTGAATAGAAAGTGGCCGATCAACTAGGACTAGGCATGTGTGAAAGCGAACGGGTGACAGGGTAGCAACTTGGGTGAGCAGGTAGGTAGGTACTCACTTGAGATAATACACCTGACCTTCAGGGGTGCGAGCCTGTTCCCATCCAGGGGGCAGGGGAGTGTTGTCCTCGGATGACTTGCTGGCCACGTCGTATGAGCGCTGTTTTATGTGATGATGGCTTGGGGCTGATTGTTGTTGCCCTACAGCGTATGTTTGTTGTAAAGAAGCAGGTGAACTATGGGCACGGTGATGTTGATTTTGTAAAGGCACCGCGTTGACAGCTGTGGCGCCGGCCCCGCTGCCGCCGCCCCCGCTTGATGACCCGAAAGCTGAATCTACAGAGTTCTCGCGAGAATGATTTATAGATTTCGACCCCGTTGACGGAGGGTTAAAAAAAGAGTCCGGAAGTTTTCGCATACTCCAGGGCACTTGTAGAGGCCTTTTGGAGTCCGGTTTTAACACCGTATCGAACAAAGCCTGCAGGTCCGTTTCAGAGTTCTGATCCACCCTCACCACCTGTTTACTAGATTCGTCCTGGTTTAATGCCATTTTTGGCACTAAAATGGACCAACACTTATCACTGTTCCCTGCACTCGCACTGCGCACACACAACACTGTCTCACGGTCTCTGGCCCTGTCCCCGTACTTTGGGGGACGCGGGAACGGTATCCGACCGTGTGATGTGAATGCAGACAGGTCAACTACGAGAGCTCGTTTTATCCCCCACGAGCCTTTACTTGACAGATAGCTAGCTGGTTTCTCTACTAAGGAATTTATGCTCACGGCACACTTGCACTCTTGAAGCTCCGCGCATGGTTTAGTACAAGCTTACGAATACTATAAGTCTGTAGTATAGACAAACACCAAATCTGTAATATAAATCATATAATCTATCGTCGTTTTATTTAACAAATTTATTCTACAATCTTATAAATACTTACGTTCCAGCAATTACTTATAACACTTAAAAATTCTCGGTTACAATGTGAATTAATACTTAATACCAATACTAACTATTTTATATTTCTTCTGTACAAGTTTCCCTTCCGCCTGTTCCCCTAGTTTTACCACTGATCACATAACAATGTTTTACCAAAGAATTCCTCCTACTGTTTTATTTCTATAAATTTTCCGTGACACAACAATAACCAATTCAACTTCGGGATCTTTGCTAAAACGAGAGTATTAATTTATTAAATAACAAGCTATTACAAACCAAAAGTGGCAACTATCAATACTCCACCGTAAACAAATTATCAACTAAAACTAATTTGTGAATCGAAAATTTAAAAATTGGGTTTAATTTATTAATAGAGATCATACATTTTTTCAAAAATTATAATTAATTAATTCATTTATAGATAAATATTTCTTAATATCATAATTCGCTACCATCTCTAATAAAAATATTATTTTTAATATATTTTAATGACTTATGAAAATTCCATATAAAACATTATAATAAAGAAACAGCAATTTAATAAGTCATATAATTAACATATTATTATTATCATTGCCCCATACGTTCCTATACAGGACAAAGGCCTCCCTCGTTCTCTCATTGTTTGTAAGTTTCAAATCCCACTTTTTTATATACCTACCTGCTTTAAATTATAATTAGTTTTATTTTCGCACATTCTTCTGAAACATGAATATTTGACAAAATACCACTACAATATTATAGCCACATATTAAAAAAAAATCGTTTGCCCTATAAAAACTCAGCTAGAAATTATCTCAAAAACGTAGACAAGATTCATTAAGCGCGCGGGTTAAGCTTTAAAATTCAAAATTTATTTAAATACATCTCAACTGTAATTTGCCTTTTATTAGGATAAAAATTGGTATATTTACTTAAAACCGACGATAATTAATTGTTTTGTTTTGCAAATGAAATATATTCAAAAGAAGAAATATATTTCGTACCAAACAATTTAAAAAAATAGCTGCATTTAACAAATGTTCTGTAGCGTTGCTAAGGTATTATATATAGTATTGCCGTAAGATGGTTCTGTACAACAAAATTTGCTACGTGTTCTGAAAACTTTCACGTTGCACGTTACGCATATGACGTTGCACCCGTTTAACCTACAATTGTATGATTCTTTCACATTGTTGACTGTGTTAGTGTGAAGAAGTAGTTTATTAGTGCAGCGTTGTAATTTTATTAATTACATAAGTACCTTATTAAACATGCCTGCCAAAGGATCATCGAAACCATTCACAAAAGAAGAAGAACTTCTGCTTCAAGATTTCAGCAGAAATGTATCCACAAAATCTTCTGCACTTTTCTATGGAAATGCCTTCATTGTATCTGCCATACCCATCTGGCTCTTCTGGAGAATTCACATGATCGATGTATTTGCTTCGCTATTACCATTTGTTCTTGTTACACTGGCCTCAACTTACTTGATCGCCATTGCTTACCGAAACACAAAATTTACGTTAAAGCACAAAATTGCTGTAAAACGTGAAGATGCCGTTACATGGGAATTAAATAAGAAGCTGTCCGAAGATAAGAAAATGAGTAAGAAAGAAAAAGACGAGAGAATTTTATGGAAAAAGAATGAAGTTGCCGATTTTGAAGCTACGACCTTTTCCATTTTTTACAATAATGCTTTATATTTAGCGATTGTTATCTTTGCTAGTTTTTATTTGTTACGTAGTTTTACTCCTGCTGTGAACTACATAGTCTCAGTTGGTACCACAGCTGGACTTCTTGCTCTTTTATCCACAGGATCTACATAATTATTTACAGCATATACATTGTAAAAAATAATTTTATAATAAACTTTAATAAAAACAATGTCATTTTTGTTGAAAATATTAACTTATGTTTAATTAGTGGAACGTGTTTGTAATAAATATATAATATATATATGTACATGAAGAAGTTTATTAAGGATTTAGACTGTTTGAAGTCATTGCATTAATATATTCATTCATAGGTTCATAATTAATGTTACTTTAAAATGGTTCATAGCATGTTGTCAGAAACTAAAAATATAGTTCTTCCATTGTATGAAGCTCAAATATTCAACAACTTTAAAGGTTTCAAGTTTTAAGCACACATGAATGTTCAATAAATTTTTACAGTCTGTACGTTTTTTTAATTCCCTGATTGATGGCCATTATTTGCTCAAATTTACCCTGTAAGTTATTAATCTTGGTTGTACTGTAAGCCCAACCAATGTTGCGAACATCATATGATAAGTTGCATGTTGATTATACTACGTAAAATATATGAAATTAATCTAACTATTCGTCGAGGGAAAACAAGGTCTTCATTACATGTTAAAAGTAATATTACACCGAACAGTGCAACGAAAAGTCATCATTTGCTACCAGAATTAATATCTAATACGTATGTATTATCTGTAAGCTCTTATACCTTTCAGTGTTTAGGCTGGTATATTAACGTACGAGGCTCTATGCGTGCAATGCACAACCTGGCTGGTCTTCGAAGGTTACGAAGTTGGTGTACCATTTTACCTACATACTGCATCACGCATCGAGTGTAACATTAAGTCTGTACATTCCAAGTAATTACAATAAAAGATATTTCACGTTATATACAAATGTCATTTTATTATCTTGATAACACCTTACAATATGTAAAATAAATTCATAAATAAAATTCCTTTTGGAATTAGGTATATACTAGGTACATGCAGAAATTATAACTACAAATACATTATTTGCATTCAAATACAAAATTATGATTTTCTTTTAGCTTATTTTTTCTAATATCAATCATCATCATGATCTTTTCTAAAAAAGCCAGGACAAAAAAAATCATTTTTAACAAAGTCACCACAATACATACAATAACTGTACTTCCGTCGAAGATACTCTATCAAATCACACAAAGTACTCTCGGAAATTTCTTCTTCTTCTTCTTCCTCTTCCTCACTGTCCTCAACTTCTTCTTCTTCTTCTTCTTCAGTTTTACTTCGCTTTTTAAGAGCATCTTGCGTTTGTTTAGACCAAAAAAATGGCAATTCCGGAGTTTGTACATCCTGCATACATAAAATGTAATATATTAAAACACACTACTCCATATATCAACTTACATTCTTAAAATCCAGGTCTTCACAAATTCTCTGTGCTTTTTGATAATCTTTCCGTAAGGTCATCATATTACGTCGTTCTGCATTAGACAGTTTGAATTCTGTTTCTTTAGCTTTAAGAGATTTTTCTTTATGATCATCTTTTCTCTGTACAACTTCTTTTAAATGTTCCGTTCTACCAACACCGGTTGTATCATTTTTTGTTTTAATTGCAACAGGTTCGACAATACCACCGTAAGATTTTCCAAGTCCAGTTCCACTTTTATAACCCATTTTTTGTAAAAGTTGAAAACCTTTATTATCGGAAGAAATCGCTGTTTCTAAACCTTTATCGCGAGTTTCTCTCTCCTGTTCGTGATAAGATTTGGGTTTCTTTGACTTCTGTTCCTGTTTCTTTTTAAGAAGTTCGTGTTGTCGTTTCTGACTCTTGTTAAACAATAATCCCGGCCGTACGTCCTCTCTTTCGCTAAAAATCTTAAATGTTTAACTATTCCGAGAAAGCTATTTTACTTACCATCCCATTAGGAGTTTATCGGACATATAATCTTCCTCTGAATCTGACATCTTTACACTTTCGAATTTTGATACAAACCACTAACAACTTATTTATTTTCTTAGGATAATGTACATACTTTTGTCAGATGAATACTTTTATATTTTGGATGCTGATTCTCGCAATTCATGATACACAAGGCGATAGGTTATAATCAATGATACATAATTAAATACAAATCCACCTTTTCTTCAAATGTGCGAATATTTAACTTGTACGTTTAACCTCTAAAGAGGGCTGCAGTAATTACCCACAATTGCCCAAGTAAAGCGCATTTTGGCCTTGACAAAACGCTCTATAACAATTGATAACCATGGCCTTCAGTGTTGCCATTTCGTAGAAACCTCCACCATACTTAATATAACATACCAAGAAAAATACTAACATCTTATTGGTAGATCTTCATAATGGTTTTATGAGATGTCATAATTTTATTGATATTTTATATTTCTTAATTGGGTTTTTCACCACCAGTTGCTAAAACAGAATTAAATTGATTAAACTAATAAAGTAATAACTCACTGAACGTAACGTTTCGGAGACAAGTCTATCTTTGTTTTCAAATAAAACAAAAAGCTTAAGCATTGTAATTTTATATTGCGTGGTTTCTGTGTAGGGTGGCTGTTAAGGAACGAAATAGAATAAGAAAAACAATATTAAAACCATATTTATTGCAATTTTCAAAAACTCACGCATAGGATCTAATCTCTCTCTTCTTCTTCTTCTTTAGCTATTCTCAACCAGTTTCTGACGGCAATTTTCTTTAGGTCATCCGCCCATCTGCTTTGAGGTCTTCCAATACTTCGTTTTGATGTTCGGAGATGCTAAAGAGTGATACAATTTGACCACTCTTCGTTTGATTTTCGGGCTATATGTGATGTCTGTGACTCTAATTCTTCTTTGAATATTGATGTTCCTTATTCTGTCTCGTAGCTTTATTCCAAGCATAATTCTCTCCATTGCTCTTTGGGTCATTTCTAACTTTCTTATGCTCATTTGGTGAATGTCATAAGTTTCCGTTGCGTACGTCAGCACAGGAATTATGCATGAGTCAAACACCTTTCTTTTTAAACATATCGGGATCTCCGCACTGTCTAAGTCTTTCGAAGGTTGCCCAACCCAGCCCCTAATTCTTCTTGAAAGCTCAGCAACCTGATTTGCTTTTCCAAGTGTTATATGTAGAAGTGCAATAGGTATAACCGAGGGAATGCTGTGCTATGACGGAAGGATAATCATATCACCAAAATACTACAAAATATTTCTAGAAAAAATACATACATAGATACTCGTTACCTTTGAATTACTTTGTTATTGTTTAAAGTTTTAGTATTTTATGTAGTTCTGTTATGTGTTTCATTTAATGTAAACAACTTAGTATTGGGTATACACAGAAGTTTATTATCTTTGGGTATAGCTACGAACCGAAAGTACTTGCTCTCCTTAGGTAATTGATAAGGAGTAAAATAGTACTAATTTTGAGGGGAAGAAGTACGTCTTGGGTTATAGGTACTTATATCAATACTTACTGGAGATGACTAGCAAGTACCTGATCAGCAAATTTTTAGAATATATTCAGGCATAAAATGTTACAGATGTAAACAAATTGGCATTGTAAGAACAAGTGTCCGAACGTAAGTGAAAAAAGAACTCTTACTTCAAATGCGTTTAGTGTAGTGTTTTTGAGTGGACAGTTCAACAAACATGACTAGTACCTAGTACGTAGACTCAGGGGCAAGCGAACATTTGACAACGAGGAATGACTGGCTGCAGAACATCACTTCAGAAACCAAGTTAAGGGAAATCATGGTAACGAACAATATAAAAGTTCCAGTAGAGTGTACCGGTGATGTGAATATAACAACTGTAGTAAACAGTAGACGTTACGACATCACGATAAGTAACGCTGTGTATGTTCCAAGTTTGCGCTTCTACTCCAGAGAGGACTTTACTAGGCAGAATACACCTCGGTGGTTTGCCATTGCCTTCCGAGGGGAGCGGCCGGGTATTTTCGATGTATATATGACCCTGGGAATCGAACCCGGGCCATCTCAGTGGTCAGACGCACCCTGAACCAACTGAGCTACGTCCGCCTCCTACTACTAAGGGTACCTATATAGAAACCACTTGCTTTACAGGCTTTGGGTAGTTGCTAAGTGGTAAAATAATATTAGTTGTAAGAGAAGAGGGCTATAACTTCACTTATACTTATATTAGTATTGGGGATATACAGAAAGTACTTGCTCTCCTTAGGTAAGTAAAAAGGAGTAAAGTAGTACTAATTTTGAGGGGAAGAAGGTAATTCTTTGGCTATACTGACATCAGTACTTACGAGAGATGTAAAGAAAGTACCTGATTAATAGAGTTTGGGTAATTACTAAAGAGCTGATTTATATTGTCGTGAAGTGGTAGCATATAGTACTACTTCGAACACTGACAGTGACTGGTAATTTCACTGTTTGTCATAATTAAAATTGCATTTTTTCAGATTATTTGTATGACATTCATGTTTTAAATTGTAAGTTTTTGCTATTGATACCAAACAAATGTATTATTTTTTATATTTAGAAACTTTTGTATTGTTTATAAATTAGCAATCAATTTTTTTGGCAGTTTCTCATGTTAATTTATTTAAAAAAACATAAATATTGTTGCGGTATCAGTAATTATCTAATTATTAATTAAGTTATCTGCATAAACTTAAACGTGATAAATTAAATAAAACACTAAGTAAGGATAAAGTTTTATTGTGTCGCAACGAGATGGTTAATCACATTATTACAGAATTTTAAATGTTATTTCAGGATTACAAGCGGAAATAAATTGTAACGCTTCTTCTTTGTTGAAAACAAGGCCACACAAATATCGTTCATCCATTGCACCTTGTACTTCTTCGCGTGTGAATGCTCGACATTTAATTTTTGAGTCCTTGTAACCTAGTATGGCATGTACTGGTTGTTTCATTTCTTCGGCTAATAACCAAATACACATTGCGGGGATATGTTCATTATGGGCGTTTCGCCTGAATGCAGTGCACATTATCCATAGCACGGGGTATCGCGTGTTTCGATTAATTTGAATTTTCAGGAAGCACAAACAGTATGTTCTACGTGGTAGGATGGAAGAGTTGACATTAAATTTATATAAGTGTCTACGATGTACAAATTGTATTAGCATAGTAGGATGATAAAGAGCAAAATGAACTGCCAATTGCCCTTTTGACATGGATACAAAATGTTTACAGTCGGAAACTGGGCAGTGTCTTTTCAAATATTCCTCCTTCACAGCTTCGTCTTCCATTTTCAGTAAGATTGGTTAATAGGGGTGTATGAAGGTATTGTAGTTTGTTCCAAATTGCACAAAAAGTATTACCTGTAAGAAAGAATTCATGCTTTTAGTTATATTATACAAAACAATAATAATAACAATATACCATGAGATCAAAAAAAAGATGATTCTGAGCAGGCCTTGACTAGCATTCTAGAACCAGTGTAGCCAATCGCCAATCGTGTTGTACTAGTCAAGGCCTGCTCAGAATCTTTTTTTTTTCGATTTCATGGTAGTAGCTACTATACTATTGCCTAAGATTGAATAACATAATATCGATATACATATTAAATATTAATACTTTTATCGATAGATATTAGTATTATGTGCCAATGAATATCTAAAAAAATGTGCAATACACTTGGCTTTCACACTAGCTCAGCAGTTAGCGATTTTGCTTGAAGGCTCACTTGTTAGGTAGATTACTGTGAACATCTGAACAATATTTTGGCTCTGCCAGAACTCTTTAGATCGGTTTAGATTCACTACTATTTTCAGTAAAATATTTCAACGCGTAAATATAACGATACTTCCTTTAATCCATTAGCCAAGAACGATCAGAATATGAAAATATTGGAGCATATCTGTTTGCATCTTTTTATAGATTTCAT
The DNA here is from genome assembly GCA_963082815.1 of Melanotus villosus. Lineage (NCBI taxonomy): Eukaryota > Metazoa > Arthropoda > Insecta > Coleoptera > Elateridae > Melanotus > Melanotus villosus. The sequence continues at coordinate 35,121,210 of OY720427.1, read as the reverse complement.
ATAAACGCTTTATTACTTTCATTGGTGTAATCACAAACAAATACATTGAAAATTAATACTTTCTTACTACTACTAATGGCCATATGTGGAAATGCGGAATAAAATTAAGAGTAATTTATTAGACAATGAAAATTTGGTAAATAATAAAAATCAAAAGCTTACCAATATTACAGATTACTGTGCTTGAAATTTGTTACACTTTTATTTAAAAAAAGAAGTTTAAACAAGGGTTATTTCTTTAAAAAAAATGTAAAGGAAAAACTCGTTGCGACTGTGTCTGCCAATGCAGCAAAAATGGCGCCTTAAACTTGTTGTACAAGGGACGCTAACAATGTTGCCAAATTTCGCGCATGACAAATAGCGGCAGTTTAACGCTTTATTTTGAAAAATTAACAACAACGTTGTCAAACATATTATATTTACGCTATTTATGCTGTATTTACACCATAATTTCCAGCTTTGTATTATACAAAATTGGATAAAATATCTTAATTTATGGTTTTGTATCGTGCTAATGGCAAAATTGCGGTAAAATCAACTTTTCGTTTAAAAAATCAGAACTGGCAAATTGTGCTTATCCATATTTAATATTTGATACGATACGATATTAAATCTTTTATCGATATCAGGGGCGCATTAAGGTTGCCGTAGGCCCTAGGCACCAGACCTCCTACCCCCTGGCATCTCTGTTCATTAAAACTATCAAATAATGTTCCCCTATCTATATTCTTTGGTTAATAACTTAAGAAATTACGGACCCGAACGAACGGAGTTATACGAGCAGGGTGGTCATTGTGACCAAGGTGGCCGTTGTAACCAAAATGAAAGGTGGCCGTTGTGATCAAGATGGCCGTTACGACCGGCGTCGATAAACACTGCGGCAATAAGGTGTCAATACAATTGATATACTTATCGAATATAATAATGTATTCAGGAGGAAGGTGTAAGGCGGGTGGTAGACGTTGTAGGCGTGAGATACGCAACATGCCATGAAAATAAAGACTTGATAAACAGTCTGTTATGTGTTTCATTTAATGTAAACGACTTAGTATTGGGTATACACAGAAAGTACTTGCGCTCCTTAGGAAATTGATAAGGAGTAAAATAGTACTAATTTTGAGCGGAAAATGGTACATCTTCGGTTATACTTATATCAGTACTAACTGGAGATGTATAGAAAGTACCTGATTAGTAAATTTTGGGTAAGCAAAAGTAAAGGAGTAACTAGGTACCTGTGAAGGAAGGAAACTTATTCTACGGTTACTTTTATATCACTACTAGGGGGTACCTATTTCAGCCTTTGGGCGGTTGCTAAGCGGTAAAATAATATTATTTGTAAGAGAAGAATGCTATAACTTCACTTATGCTTATATTAGTATTGGGGATATACAGAAAGTACTTACTCTTCTTAGGTAAGTGATAAGGAGTAAAGTAGTGCTAATTTTGAGGGGCAGAAGGTTATACTGACTTCAGTACTTACGGGAGATGTATAGAAAGTACCTGATCAGCAAATTGTGGGTAATTACTAAAAAGCAATGTAGTAACTACTTGTGAAAAAAGGAAATTTATTGTTTAGTTATTTTTATATCACCACAGGGTATAGAAAGTACTTGATCCTCAAACTTTGGACAGTTGCTAAAGGGTAAAGTAGTACTATTTGTGAGAGGAGAAAACTATAACTTCCATTGAACGATTGTACTTTAATAACAGTGTTGAAGATGTACAGAAGGTACTTGATCTCCTTAGGTAATAAGCAGGAAAGTAGTACCTACTATTTTTGAGGAAAGATGCAACTTTGGTTGTACTTACTTATAACAATACTTTCTGGAAATGATTAACAAAGTTTGGGTAATTACTAAAGAGCTGATTTATATTGTCGTGAAGTGGTGGCATATAGTACTACTCCGAACACGGACAGTGACTGGTAATTTCACTGTTTGTCATAATTAAAATTGCACTTTTTCAGATTATGTGTATGACATTCATGTTTTAAATTGTAAGTTTTTTCTATGATACCAAACAAATGTATTATTTTTTATGTTCAGAAACTTTTGTATTGTTTATAAATTGGCAGTAAACTTTTTTGGCAGTTTCTCATGTTAATTTATTTAAAAAAACATAAATGTTGTAATTATTAATTAAGTTATCTGCATAATCTTAAAGGTAATAAATGAAATAAAACACTAAAAGTAAGGATAAAGTTTTATTGTGTCGCAACGAGATGGTTAATCACATTATTTCGGAAGTTTAAATGTTATTTCAGGATTATAAGCTAAAATAAATTGTAGAGCTTCTTCTTTGTTGAAAACAATGCCACGCAAATTTCGTTTTATTATTGCATCTTGAATTTCTTCGAGTGTATGTGCTCGACATTCAAATTCTGAGTTGTTGTAACCTAGTATGGCATGTACTGGTTGTTGCCTTTCTTCGGTTAATAACCAAACACACATTGCAGGCATATCTTCATTATGGGCGTTTCGGCTGAATGCAGTACACATAATCCATAGCACGGGGAATTTCGAGTTTCGATTTAGTTGAATTTTCAGAAAGCACAAACAGTGTGTTCTACCTGGTAGGATGTAAGAGTTGAAGTTAAATTTATATAAGTGTCCACGATGTACAAATTTTATTAGCACAGTAGGGTGGTAACGAGCAAAATGAATTGCCAGTTGTCCTTTAGATATAGATACAAGATGTATACAGATGGTAACTGGGCACTGTCTTTTCAAATATTTCTCCTTTACAGCTTTGTCTTTCATACATTTATGGTCTTCCATTTTCAGATTGGTTAATAGGGGGTGTTTGAAGATATTGTAGTTTGTTCAAATTCCTCAAAAAGGATTAACTGTAAAAAAGAATTCATGCTTTTAGTTATATCATACAAAACAATAATAATAATAGCAATATACTATTGCTTAAGATTGAATAACATAATATTAATACTATTATCGACATATATTAGTATTATGTGCCAATGAACATCTGCAAAAATGTGCAATAGTAGGTACCTAAGCGTTGTCAATTTCTGTAGCAGCACAGAGCAGATACCTGCTCTGTGGTAGCAGTCATGGGTTAGCAATACACTTGGCTTTCACACTATTTTTAGCAGTCAGCGATTTTTCGTGAAGGCTTAATTGTTAGGTAGATTACTGTGAACATCTGAACAAGATTTTGGCTCTGCCAGAACTTTTCCTTTAACTTGAGACAAACTGGACAGTTTAAATCGACTTAATATTTTCACTAAAATATTTCGACGCGTAAATATAACGATACCTACTTCCTTTAATCTATTAGCCAAGAACAATCAGAATATGAAAATATTGGAGCATATCTGATGTTTGCATCTTCATATAAACGCTTTATTACTTTCATTGGTGTAATCACAAACAAATAGATTGAAATTCTTTAATACTTGCTTACTACTACTAATGGCCGTATGTGGAAATACGGAATAAAATTAAAAGAGTAATTACACAATGAAAATATATGTAAATAATAAAAATTAAAAGCTTACCAATATTGCAGGTGACTGTGCTTGAAATTTGTTACACTTTTATTTAAAAAACGAAGTTTAAACAAGGGTTATTTCTTTTAAAAAAATTTAAAGGGGAAACTCGTTGCGACTGTGTCTGCTAAGGCAGCAAAAATGGCGCCCTAAACTTGTTGTACAAGGGACGCTAACAACGTTGTCAAATTTCGCGCATGACAAATAGGGTCAGTTTAACGCTTTATTTTGAAAAATTAACAGCAACGTTGTCAAACATATTATATTTACGCTATTTATACCATATTTACTCCATAATTTCCAGCTTTGTGTCATGCAAAATTGCATAAAATCGCTTAATTTATAGTTGTGTATAGTGCTAATGGCAAAATTGTCGTAAAATCAAGTCCCTAGATGTTACTAGACAAAATATCCCTATGGGAAGAGCATGTCATCCTTCACACGCTATCCTTGTCGCATAATTTCTTCGGGAGGAGAATGCCATTCAACCAATAGCCGTCTAGTATTTTATCCCTATGCTATGTTGAGTACGGTCAGTACGGTATACGAATACGTTTTGAGTCAGAATAGAATGGTTTTGGTTACACTGTTTGTCTGTCACTTTTGTACATAACCTATATTTTTTTATTTTTATGAAACGTCAAAACATTGTCCACGCAGTACGTTATATTTAATTATTTCAGTCCAGAATTTAAATAAACAATGTGTTTGTATTAATTTTTGAACAGTAACCTAAGGTACTTATACCTTATACATATTATAATATAATGGCTTGGCTACAAAATTTAGCAGTCAAAGCAGAAGATTTATTAGTGAAATTTGACCAAAATGCAGCTAATGTATTTAATGAATCCAACTTAAAACTTTTAGAAAGTGTGGAGTAAGTTTTGTATATTTCAATAATGAATTATCAATAACACTAAGAGGTTTTAGAGTAAACGCAGCTCCTATTAATGTTATTGAACCAGCCCATGAAGATTCTTCCAGTTACAGACAGTCAGACACAGATATTGCCATTTTAGTTGAAACGAAAAATATAAACAACATAAATAAAAATTGGGATAAACCTAATTCGTTTTCTGATAATTGTGAAACTGCAGTATTCAGCGACAATATTTCTATCGTAAGTGAAAGGTCAAGATTATCCGATAATGATGATGGTGGTATAACATTTAATGCTTCTGTAACTGGTAGCAAAAGAGATAGTCCCTCACCAACATACAATGCTACAGGTGTAGAAAATATTTCAAAAAAGGAAACAAAAAGTGAATTTTCTTCCAAATCTGGTTCTTTGCAAAATAGGTTGTACAAACACGCATTAATTAAATATTAAAAATTAACGCATACTATTTTTATAGTTTCATTTTGATGGACGATACGTTAATTAAATACGAAGAAAAAATGGTGAAACTCGAAAAGGAAAATGAAGAATTTAATCAACAGCTAGTAAACATGAGACACTTGTATTCAGAAATACAGAATGAAAATTCTAACTTACAAAGTCAGTTGGATAGATCGAATGAGACTTTGATATCAACCCAAAATGAAATGGAACAGTATAGAGCGAGAGCGCAAAGAATTTTGCACGAAAAGGAAAAGCTTATTGGTTTGAAGCAAAGTGATTCGGGGAGTGAAACCTCAGAAGGAGAAATAATGATTATATATAATGAAGAACTAAAGTACTAACTAACTTCAGTTCTATTATCGCAGTATAATACCATGCTTGTTCTAGGAAGGAGTTACAATTTCAAGAACAAAAGTACCAAGAGTTGTCGGTCAAACTCTTAAAATCTAATAGCGAATTAATTGCCTTACAGCGTAATTTTATGTTTGCTCAAAAAGATCATCAAACTTCAAAACAAGTTTTACAAGATTCATTGATGAATGAAAGAAAAATTCGATCCGCTATAGAAGAAGAATTCCGTACAAAAACAAAGGTAAGTTTTTAATTAGGTGATTATTAGAAGGAAACTTCTATGCAGTACATTTGTACCTTTTAGGAATCGCAGTCCACATTACAAGAACTTATGAAACAAAATTCGATTGTTGCAAGTCAGTCCCAAGAAGTACACCAGTTACAAGAAAAATTAAAGCAAAGAACAAACTATGTAGTAAATGACGACCTTGAACAACGTTTGCAAAATCTTACACAAACTCTTATGTTAAAACAAAACACCTTGGAAACGGTAACTACCGAAAGGAATGCTCTACGTCTACAACTAGAAAAACTTGAGGTAATTTGAGATTAGTGAACTCTTAAACCGTACTGTTTTTTTCCTTTTGTAGAATGAGCATCATAGAACCATCGTGCAAATGCAAAGAGCTAATGTGAGAAACCTCCATATAAATGAACCAGATGAAGGTTACTACTTTTAATTCATTTGTAGAATGAAACCAATCACTTTTTGTTGTAGGTAAATCACAGGTCCCACAATTTTTGAAAATATCCCCTTTTGATGCTGGTGTTACACGTAAAGTCAAGCATGCTTATTCTTCCTTGGATGCCGTGAGCATTCGCACCGGTATTTTTTTGCGACGTTATCCTGTAGCAAGAGTGTTTGTATTTTGTTACATGGTGAGTATTGGAATATATAGGAAATTCAAGAAATATATCAACTTTTTTTTAGATACTGCTACACCTCTGGGTATTAATTATTCTGTGCACATATGTACCTAGCTCCCATTAACATAAAGTTAAGATTCACTGCTAGTACTTCCTGTAATTTGGTTACTTTATTTTTACTGATAGATAAATTCAGAAGTAAAATTAGCAGTGAATCCTTTGAAATTATTAGTACTATAATTATTGTAACATAAAAATAAGGCTGTTAAATAAACGTACTGCAAACGTTGTTTTGTGTTTTATAGTTGAAATGGAAAGACGTAAGGAAAGTAGTGTTGCATTAAAACACATGGTACAAAACTATTAGAAATTTATTTTTTATATCAAGTACTGTTGTGCAAATTATTTTATGCACAAGTGTACCAATTTACATTATACTAATATTGACAGAAAGATTCATTCCTATTACTGTTAAACTAGCAGTCATATAGGCTATATCACATTTGGTTACGATAAAAATTCAGCAACAGCGATACAATGAATCCTTGACTACTGCCCTAGTATACAATATAAATATATTACAATATACAAAGTTTTCAAAATCTGTTGTACCAAAAATAGCAAAACAATAGTTTTTATCTATTCTTTAACAGTTACACTGACTTTTGCAACATTAATTAATGCACTACAAAATTTATAAAAACTGCAGATAAACTAACTTAATGCCCTGTAAAATAAGGTTGCCAAACGTTTCTACTTAAATATGCAAACGAAAGAATTAATAGAAAATTGAAAAGAAGCAAATAATACATATTAAATTAATATATTAGTTTCTGTTTAAAAATATATGCAAAAAGTGTGCACGAAAGAAAGCATTCAATAATATGGAATCATAATACTGTACAATTACCAAACATGTCTATCTTTTTACTTAAACTTACATAGGCGCATGCATTTATGTCTGTAATACGTATATATGGTCTGGTAGATAGTTAAATACAAGTGTTGATCAACCACAAAAGGAAGAAGAGTGAATTTATATACTTTACATGGTTAAACCAGTAATAAATCTTAGGCTTGATAAAATTATGACTTAATCTCCTACAGCATATGTTACATAAGGTACTTTATACTATACATTTTCAGGTATATTTTTGTTAAAGGCATTATGTAATACAAATTAACGTTTTTAACACGTTCGCTGCTCATGCCAAAGGGCCCAAGCCAGTTTTCAAATATATGATTCTTAAAAGCGCCAGAGGCACGTGGGCAAAGCATGTCTTGATGCTTATGGGCAGTGAACGTGTTAATAACTAACAATATCCATCAAAAGCAAGACACTCATGAAGCGTCGTCTTTTTTTGCTAGTATTTTAAATGTAAATTATTACGAATTTTTTTTAGCTAGTTTAGTTTTACAGCATCACAAAAAACTGCACAAACAGCTCAAAAACATTAAAATTTACAATATAATTAAATCTAAATGAAAGCGGTTAATTTTTAAAAATGAATTTCTCAATAAATTTGATGCCACAAAACCACTAATTGTATTATAATGTAGTGGTCCATCACAAAAATTTATCACAGAAATTTAGCCAAAACATGTCATGCAAGTTCAATTATTTGGCAACCAAAAATAATAATAAACTTAAATATGTTTAACAATTGTTACAATAAATTCGTATTTTTTAACACGTTTGACTTTTTCAAAACCATAAATTCTTTAAAAACAAGCGAAATGTTAAATCTCAGTCTATGAAACGTATATAAATCAAGCTCAAAAATATATTTTTGACCATTACTTAATTGTAAACTAATTATTATCGCTGGTGGAACTTGTTTCTTGAGGACACTGAAAAGAAAAAATCAGTATAAATTCAAAATATGCATCTAATAAAATGACTAACCCACATGCGAAACTGATATCCACCCTCCATTTAAAAGACGATAACTTTTGAATACCCCTGTAACCGTCATTTAAAACTAAACTTACTGCTTGAGACTTATGTTTCAAAGGAAAATTTCCTAAAAAATCTTCGCTAAAACCAGCTGTAATCATAGCTTCTTTAAATTGTTTCTCGTCAGATTCCATGAACATTCTAATTACAGACATATATAACCCAACTAGATCCAAAATATCCTCAACTTCTAATCCTGATGTTTCAGAGAAGTTCTGAATTTCGTTAGTGTTATCGTATTTACCGTGCATGGCTGCTTCTATAGCCGCTAAAAGATTAAAAAATAAAACTATCATTAGTTAAGTGAATCATCAAATATGAGATTTCTACATACAAACCATCAGTTTCTCTTGTATATGGTTTGGAATGCGGCACGCCAATACAATGGCTTGTTTATTATTTATACTAGCTGCTAAATCACTCATGTTGGCGAAAGGGAATTTACAATAACTTTAAAAACAGACAATAACACAAATATGGCACTTTTGGAGGTTACCTATCTTCCTTTTTGTTACTTCCAGCTGGTTTGTGTTTAATAACTTAATCTACTTATAAGCACCAACCCAGTTAAGGTACATTTGTAACAATGAAATTCCCTAGCGTGTTGGACATATTTAATTGTATTATTTAATCGGTGTGCTATAATGTTGTAACGTTATGCTTTATGTATTAAACCGAAGCATAGTCTTGTTATACGAAGAAACCGCTTAACCGGTTTGATAACCGAAAACCGCAATTTGAAGAGCGCGTAACCGATATCGAAACCGAAACCGTTGATCTGTTTCAACGTTGAAGTATTGGCGGTCTGCACAGTATTAGGCATTCATGTTAAGAAATTTGTACTAAAAACTTGCGATGGAGAATAAGGCAAATAGTAAATGGTTAGTAAGTGCTTAAACAATTTATTCTGGTTTGTGTTTAATAACTAAGGTGACCTGATTTTAATTTTGGTAAGGCGGGACAAAATAGACTGGGGTGGGGGTATTATGAATGAAAGTAAAAATATAAAGTCAAACAGTAAATTTTATTATGAAAAAAAGCAAAAAACGAAGATATTTCAAAAACAAAACATTTTAACATAAAAATCTGTAAACATATGAAAAAAATTATATGAACTTTAGAAATTTAGTGAACAATATTAAAAATGTAAATAAAATTATATTTCGCATGTGAGTGACAAAAAGCATATTCTTTCTAAATAGCGGGACTTTTTTAAAACTCCGCGGTCACCTTCCTATTAATAACTTGCTCTACTTAGAAGCACCAACCCAGTTAAGGTACATTTGTAACAATGAAATTCCCTAGCGTGTTGGATATTTAATTGTATATTAAATTTATAATATTACCCACACAAAATTTATTACTATTTAATTGGTGTGCTGTAATGTTGTAACGTTTTGCTTTATGTATTAAACCGAAGCATAGTCTTGTTATACGAAGAAACCGCTTAACCGGTTTGATAACCGAAAACCGAAATTTGAATTGCGCGTAACCGATATCGAAACCGAAACCGTTTCGACGTTGAAGTATTGGCGATCTGCAGAGTATTAGGCCTTCATATTAAGAAGAAATTTGTACTAAAAACTTGCGATGGACAATGAGGAAAATAGTAAATTGTTAGTAAGTTTTTAAACAATTAATTTTTATGTATTTCTTGGTGTAAGATGATAAAAAATAATGAATGTTGTGACGTGATTTATAGACTGCAACAAAATTTCGTAATAAATTTCTATTATTAATATATTTTAATTAGGTTTTCTATGGCTTATATTCTTATATTGGCGACAATGATTATTTTATCCGACTTGTAGCGTTGTTAATTGTGCAAGCACTGCAAAACTAAATGGCTGACGCTTATCGGTTGTGTCAATTGAAAGGTGATAAAATGTTTTAAATTTTACAAAATGCTAAATTGGTACGGGTTTTTGATGAATTTATAAAAACTTTATAATGCATTAATTCATTTAACAACAAACATACTTATCTGCACAGCATCTATGAAGGTAATAATTAAATGCTTTGTAAAGGGCGCGCTTATTTTACAAGGCATAACCTCACTTGTTCATTGTTTATTTACAGAAAGAGTTATGTCCAAAAAACATTCACATGTGTCAGTGGTTAATTTCACTACCAACTATATTCCTTAATAAATAATAAAACATAAGTTAACCGAGGTTTTTTTGTAGGTGTGCAGTGCAGTATAACAACAATTCTAAGGAATGCGTTCAGAGCTGTAACATGGCAGACGTTGTAACTGTGAACAATGATGGCACGGAAACAACTTCTGCAAGTAAAGATAAGCTATTTGATCCCTCTGTTGATATGCTTGTAAATGATTTCGATGACGAACGTACATTAGAAGAAGAAGAAGCGTTAGCTGCTGGTGAATCGGAAGATCCAAATGCAGAGCTTTCAAGCCTGCAAAAGGTAAGTTGCAAATACCGACTCTTTAAAGTTATAACATAAGGTATTTGAATTTATATTCATAATTATATTATATTTTTGGAAGTCAAAACATAACTAAAAACAATATATCTACAGTAATCCTGTTTTCTAATAATTTGTAGGTATTTTTAAGTCCAATCCAATCAGGGTATTATAATTCTTTACCAATTCCTTGATAATTTGAATTTCGCTTAAAAATTGTTATTAAGGATCTACTAAAATTGCTCGGGGGTATTCACATAAATACTAACTTTTGATTATACTTTTTGTATTGATGAGGCGTGAGGGTGCATGGCTGGCAACATGGAGGATTAAGACCTCCTAAGTTGCTACGTTAATAATTATTGTTTTCTACGACTCGATAAAAAGTTATCAGTGTGATAGTTAATCATAGTTGTTGAAAATGCCTATTAAATGTATCAGCGAAGCATTACTCATTATTTAACCAAAACTCTTATTAGTCAATTATATTAGTAACTTACAACAGGTAGATTAAATTGTGGGGTATATACAATGTTTAGACTTCAACAAGTTTTAAATACTTCTTGTATGTGTTTTATTTCGTAGAAAAATCGTTAAAATATCAGTTTGTAATTATATAATATTATTGTGTGTGTGTATTTAGGAAAGTAATATGCCATTAGAAGAGCTATTAGCTTTATACGGGTACAGAGAAATGCAGGAAAACGATAGCCCGGTCGAAGAAGATCAAGAACAATCGGAACCAATGGAAGAACCAGAGAGTGAGCCAGATCCACCCGAACAGTCTTCAAAATTAAGAGCATTTTATGAAAACATCCCGGAAAATGAACAAGATGCGTCCAGATTGTTAAGATGTATGTTTAGGATAAGTTTAATATGTACTACTTAAATAATTTGAATGTTATTTAGCTGTTTCTCGGGTTAGCGAGGAAGAAGAAGAAGATTATGATTACAGTCCCGACGAAGATGAGTGGCGAAAGGTCAATAAGGTTATTCATCCATTATCATTCATGACTAACGTATAGTTAAGTAGAAAGCGTTTTCATTTAAATTGCATGTGCAATACTCATTTTTGCTTTACTTGCTTGTCGAGTGAAAGAGAAGTGTGAACCACCATAGCACAACCAAACATTAACTATCCAAAAACAGAAACTTAACATCAACAAATTAATCTCTTTTGGGTAGTCATTGTTTTATAATTTATTTCCCAGCCAACTGATTGATAGAATAAAATAATCAAAGAAAGCTTAAAATGTCAATGAGGTTTCTTTTAATGTTTAAATATGCAACATTTTTGTCTAAATGTTACGTAGGGTTGTTTATTTACATTTATCTTTACACAGGTCCAGCCAATATTCCACTAATTTTAAATTCAGAACATTACCAGTATGTTCAGAAACTAACTTACAAGGATTTTATTTAAAACGTATCTAATAATTTAAAATTCAAAGCAGATCGTTTAAATGTTACGTGTGTTCAGGTTTGTTCTATAAAATAAAAATCAGTTTTTAACTCGTTAATTTAGGTGTTTTCTTTTTCTTTATTGATTGAATGTTGTTCTGTAGTAAGCTTGATATATATAGCTACATGACTAAATGTCAAGGATTGAGATATGCCGTTGTTTACTGTTTAGCATACCAAAAAGTTTTACGAGCTATGAATTTTAGGTTTATGCTATACTTCGATTGTTTTTTTGCAACTCTAAATTATTTTAAAATCGGTGTTTTATCAGTTGACATAAAATTCATGATCAAACACTTACATTTTCTTGTATTGCATTGTTTTGTTATGTGTTTCTGCCGTGCATTTTACGGTCTTGTTAAAACTGTTTATGAACGTTTGATATATGCTTGGAATGGATATATTGTTCGTTGCATTGTTCGTGCATGTTTTAAGTTACATGTTCCCTAAGGAAATGATTATTCTTGTACAAATAAACTTGTTGATATACAAGTAAAACACTATAATTACATTCTGTAGTAACTTAATAGTTCACAAAATTTTCAAAATGTGAAATGCTTTTCTAGCGAACACGTAACTTAAGGTAAATCCCTAAATTTGAGTAACTAAATCTTCAATTCTTGCCTAAACCATAGAGCTTTCCGATGTTCTTTTCATGCATCAATTTGTAAATAAAAAAAATCTGTAGTTATTGCACCCAGTTATTGCAGTATGACAAGCTTAGTTAGTACTGGAAATCACCAATGAATGATGATTCATTTTGAGTAATGTTCTTGCATAGTGATGATGTTTTATTATTTATTATTTTGAAATTAGTTATAAATTCTCACGGTTTTCGTTAAAAAGGATATGCAAGAAATTATTCGAAATGCTTTGCATGGTAGAATATAAACAGGATGTCTGCTAGAATTGGAAACATTCAATAACTTCAATTATAAAAGAGAAAGTTTGTTATTGCTATGAAAAATGAATTTAAGTTTCTGAATTAGAATTGGTTCTGTCAGCTCCACATTATTTTTTCCCTCTCTGAAACCTGCACTTCCCCAGTCTGTTTTAAAAGGATTTTCGTTAATTTTAACAGACTATTCAATATTCGCATGCGTAATAATTGCATTAATTTGTCATTGCTCTTAAAAAACGATCCGTTAAAATTAACACAAATCTTAGAGAATGTTCTCCTATTATGATTGAAGATTTATTTTTAATGGAATATTTGATGTTTTTCATTTCAATTTTAATTATAACAATTACCTGTTTAATGTTTAAAATCTATAAAAATCATGTTTATTTTTTTTTACAAATCAGCATTAAAAGTTTGGGTTGACCTTCATTTTCACTTAAATAGTTTTAGTTTCAGATAACAGCTAATAAAATGGATAGCTGGAGATTTAAAAAAAGGAAGGTTCGTAAATTCCTTTATTATGTAAAAATAATTATGTAAAAAATAGAATGTGGATGTTGAAAAAAACCAAGAAATTTGTCGACGTTTCATTGTTATTATTATTATTATTATTACTGTTTTATTTTTGGATGCTTTTTGTATTACAAAAAAAAAAATAATTTTTGGCGTATTTAAAAAGAATTTTATATTTAAAATTTGGACTTGGTAGCTGTTTTTATTATTAAATAATACAGTCTTATATGTTTTGAAGCTTGTAATTGTTGTTGTTGTTTACAAATAACAAAGCTATGGGTTGTTTCCAATTAAATAGACGTCCTGAAATTATACAATGTCACATAAGCCACTTCTTGTGTTGCTAGACGATAATGGTAGGGAGTGACTATCAGGCAGTAATCCCCGAAGGTTTATGTCATTACGATGATGCCTTACCATATGAAAATGAAGATAAACTACTCTGGGATCCCAGTCCGCTTGAAAAAGCCGTTATAGAAGATTTCCTTAAAAAAGCAGCCTCGCTTGCCAAACCACCTCTACCATTAGGCTTACAAATACGAGATGACGAACAAGCCCTCTATTTATTACAACAATGCGGTCATAACGTAGAAGAAGCCCTCAGAAGAATTCGCATTAACGTCATCCCAACTGCAGATACTATGAGTCTTTGGTCGGAAGAGGAATGTAAAAATTTCGAATCCGGTGTACGGTGTTTTGGAAAAAATTTTCATTTAATTCAGCAGAATAAGGTAAGATATTTTTGCTAATTCTTACAGACATTCGTGTTATTTCGACATTTATTTGTACGATTATGTAAAAATATTTTTCGACAATAAATAAAATTGGCGGAGGATATTAGAATGGTTGAAACGCCTTCTAGGTACGGACAAGATCTGTAGGGGAATTGGTGCAGTTTTATTATTTGTGGAAAAAATCCGAGCGTCACGATATTTTCGCAAATAAAACGAGATTGGAAAAAAAGAAGTACACTCTTCATCCGGGACTTACCGACTTTATGGATAGATTTTTAGAGGATCAAGACGGGCGTGATCGTAGTTCTTCACCGAATGTGCAGTTTAATATGACTGATAGTAAAAAATCGCCGGTTGATAGTACGGTACAGCAAAATCAAAAACCCCCACCTGAAGCATAGTTTTTATTATTCGTTTTTTATTTTGTTAGTTCTCAAGGTGTTTTATAACTAAAGAACAAAATTATTACAGTATTCCTATTTATTGTTAACAGCAGTTTGAAGATTTATTTACTTATATAGTTTAGATAAAGTCAGAGAAATGGCACATTAATTTGAAATTAAGGCTTTATATTTATTGTTGCAGAAAATACATCTTTATTTTTAATAATAAAAATTTTATGTTTTGTACGTTTTATACGTTGTAGGTATTTTAATTTAAGTTATGGAAACTTATTTTCATTGTATAAATTATTCATTTTTCATGTACCTAGTAGTATTTGTAAATTAATCTTAAAAAACTTACCACCCTTGCAGCATATACAAATTTTTTATTATCTATTTTGTGCCACTTTACACACGTGCACTTGACAGTTAAATATGTTGCATTAGTAACTGTTAATTGCACAATAAATGACAAACTTGATATAATCACACCCTTAATTAAAAGTTGTGATTATTAAGTAAGTGCATGTCCATTTAGAGACTATTTTTTCAAACAATTTTTGTATATAGTTATCGCCTTTTTGACAAGTTTAACAATTTGATAGCAATTTAGATATATTATTAACAATATTCAAAGCAGAAACGTAATACTTTCTGTTCACGTCGTACTTACGGGATTTAATATTTACAAATAAGTCATTTTGTGGAATGATTAGCAGTTAAGCAGTTAATACTTAAAAGTTTTGCTAATATTAACGTAGATTTATGGGTTAATACAAAACACAAAGTGATTCTTTAGATGTCCTTTTTATATATTGGCAATTTATTTTTAATATCGTATATTCTAACGATAATGGTTAAAATGCAGAATAAGTTTTGCATGCCTTTATGTTTTAGGTGCATTATGTAGTAGTAGACAATAATATTCGTAGCACCAACAGACGAGCACTTTTTTTAAGAGTTATACATATTTAAAAAGCTAACGTCTAATGAACAGGTCTCAGACAACAAACAAACTTCCGTAAATGTTCTCGCTGTCCTTAATATTACACTTCATGCCTTTTGATATTTTAAGTGCAATTATTCTAAGAAAAACTTAGTGTTATTAAATACTTCGATCTCCTGGTTGCCTCGCTATGTATGACCTTGCATAATTTTTAGAATGCGAAATTTTTTACAAACAGTTGCTGGTAAAATTAGACGTAGTTCCAAACATAATTGTAGGTAATAATTATATCAAATATTTAAAATGAGTTGGCCGAAAAACAATTAAAAAACATGGTTTTTACACCAAGAGACGCAACGAATACTAATAAACAAGTTACGGTCATTTTCGTGAACAGCCCACAGCACCTTAAAATTGGTCATGAATTTGTAAAACTATAATCAAGAGTGCAGAAAACCTCCATTTCTGCTGTTTTAGTCAACGACAAGCTGCCGTAATAAAGTATTCAAACACCAATTTTAATTTTATAGTTCTCAAGATAACGCCTGTGCCATATCTCATTTTTAAATAAAGCGGAATGCTAATCGACGCTTTATTTCTCTTGTATAGTGAGGTTTGTTTACATTTGCTGGGATAAATTGAAGCTTAAAGGCTCGTGCCCACTTGAGCAGAGAAAAATATTCTCTCGGAAGAATTCCGTCGAGTAGCCGCGCTTCGCTTCGCCCAAGTGTGCGTATCCACATAAGAATACATTGAATGTAAAAATTGCTCTTCGCCGTGCTTTGTTTCGTTCAAGTGGGCTCGAGCCTTAAAGGTTGATTCAGACTGGTGGCGGACCAGTTCTGCCGCACATGGAACAATTCTTGACTTTTAAATTTGCTTATTGATAGTACCAGCGTTGCGGTACCGGTCAGCCAACTGTATCTGATCGGTTTCGTCCGGTTCAACAAAGACAGGTAGAGTGACCGTTTAGACTGAGATTAACTAAAACCGGTATATGCTAAATTGAGAAAACTGATGTCTTTGAACGTAAAAAACTTTGGATTTAATGCTGGGGCATAATTAAAAATTAAAAGAGCAAATCTGACAAGACAAGTTGAACCCGTGCGAAATACAGCTTTGGCCATAACTCTGGAGCGCCCTAAGAATTTTTTAGTTATTTCAACAAATAAATGAAGCAGCACACATATTTATTTTACTTTACCAAAACTAATATGGTCCCGAGATGCGGTAGCTAAATACCCCAGTCTAGTACGATCAGGAAAGTTAAGCTTCATTGTCCTCCGGTCAGTAGTAGATTGTTTCCTTAACGCAGCACCGGCCATTATGGGAGAGTGGACCAAAACCCCCTCACTAATAAGTGAGTAGATTTGAAAAAGCGAATTATAATAAGAGAAAAGAGGGACGCCTTTGCCCTATAAAGGGATTTGTACAGACTAAACTAATATTAGGAGCCCTGCTTCTGGCTCTAATCACTGCAGCCACCTTTTGCGTGTACTTGCAGACCTCCGGGACAATTTTATTTCATTCTTCCTGTATTTTTTGGATTTGCAATAATGTTTGGCCACGTTTTGTTGCAAAATTGATCAGAAATGATCCTCTGGAGATTGTACTGGCCAAATGATTCTTCAACTTTGTTTTCAAATAATTTTAAAATGAATGAAAACTTCGGACAACATGTTGGTATAGGTGGTGGTGTTCATCCTTCCTTTGCATATGAACAGTTCTCCAACACCTGACGTAGTCGTACAACCCCATATCATCACCTCAAGTACCAAAAACTTGTTACAGCCTTATTCCTGTCCTCTTCATACCTGTAGGTGTCGAGGATGTCTTCATTTTCTACTGTTCTTTATCACTTTTAATCAGTTTGCGCCTTTTCCTTTTTCTTGCAACAATTTCTTTTGTTCCATGTTTCTCAAGGTCTACCTCTTGTGTTTTTTCCAAATGGCATACGCTTGTCGGTCATTCTTCATCCTCCATAAATGTCCAAACCATCTTGGTTTGTATTAACTTAGTTGTTTTCTGATTTCAGTGTCGATTCTTTTGGTTTTTTGTTAGTACCCAATTTTCGCAGACACTTGTTAGTGTTGGTATGTATTATTATTATTATTTTTATAGTCTATATAATGGTTACATCGTTGATGTACGGACTCCGTCAAGTTCTTCTGTGTAGGAATTATTCGTTCTTGAGAAACCTTCTAAATCCAAAATTACAGTAATTTCTCCACTTGCTTCACCAAACATGTAGGCACAATGCCAGTAGCAGATATTATTATTGGTCTTATGTTCACCTTTTCTATTTCCCACATTTGTTTTACCTCTATCGACAGTTCGATGTATTTATTTATATTTGTTGCATAGGCAATTTGCAGATTGTTATTCAATGGGACTGCTACATCAATATAATTATAAACAACAATATCAGATCGGTTAGCTTTGACTTGTATATTTGTACTTATTTCTCTGTCCCGATATAGTTTGTATTGATTATTTTCTAAGGTTCGTACTTATAGTAAGCTGTAGTTGTTTTGCTATATTAAGATGAATAATCTTTGCTACATTATTGTGTCGTTGGGTGTAGTCGATTTGGGCAAGAGTTGTACATCCTCTTATGACATATTCAATTGTCTATTTGTCTGTCCCACATCTGTATGTTAATCTTTGAGAATATATCTACAGTAATTTTGTCTATGTAATCCTGGTGGAGATAATTTGGGTGTATTCCAAGAAAGATTCAATTGTCTTGTGTACTTAGATTTAGTGGTGTTATTTCTTCATCATATTTACATAGTGTTTTAAACATTTAATGTTCTTCGCTTTTGGTGTAGAAATATTCTCTTAGGTTTTATATTTGAGACTCATAAAGATTTCTTAAATTTGTTACTCCCAAGTCCTTCTGTTGGCGGTAGGGTGACTCGTTCTGGTGTATTCGGTATTTAGTTGTTCGTATTTTTCTCTCTGTTTCTTCCACGTCTGTTTGTGTCCATTTGATAAATCCATATTAGTAGGTCAGTATTTACACCTTTGCAAACTACCTTTTCGGAAAAATGTTTTCGTTTTACTCAAGATTGTATTGCTGAGCAAGTTGTGAAGAGGTTAATTTGCGGTTTGGCAACATGGTCCGAATAAATTTGTCAGCCTAATATCCAGTATCAGCAAACTGTTTCAAGGTCATTTGGACACCGTTTTTGACATTTGCGCTTGGTTTATTCCGTGCTCACTTAAAATTACAATATTTGTATGCTGCACTTCACTTAACACACTTGTTTCTTCGATGACATCTTCATAAAATCCAACAAAAGAATGCAAGGCAATGGTGACTTGATTAAAATAAGCGAATTCCCAGTATTTATGGTTCAATTTCAAGTAAATTCTCGTAAAAATATACCACAAACAGTTTAATTATTTTATAATTTAAAACTACCAGCCAAATAAAACAAAAACAGACAAATTTTTGCATATTAATTAGACAAATTTAATGGGACTTACGGCCAAGGCTGTATATTTTTTTGTTGGCTTATCAGATACAACGCCTCTTACTACCATAAATTCTAGTCTTTTATCGGAACTGCCAGCGAGTGGGAGCGCACGTAGATCTGCTCGGTTAGTATGTTCGGCCTCCTCGACACTGTAAAGGTATAGAGGGTAAAAGGAAAATATGAACGTTTGCAGTGAACAAAATTCACTGTCAGTCCGAATGGTTACCAAATGATAATCCACACCGCCACGGTCCACAGCTGCCAGTCTGAATCAACCTTTATATTTATAAAGATAAATGACACGGAATAATACTAATTAATTCCTTTTTCTACAAATGTTTGTCTTGTATTTCTACTAGTAGGAATCAGTGATAAGGGGGGTGAAACATACTGCAGTTTAATAGCACCAGTGCACTTTATACTATTTGGTGTCGATAATATTGCTGCGGTTGTTGCACATAAGTTGTGTATTTTTTTAAATAATTTTGATAAACAAACACTTGTGAGTATCAGTTTTAAGAGTAGTGATGTATATAAACTGTAGTTTTCTTAAGACATTTCTCTTGTGATAGTACAAATTAGTAAATATTTTCATAGCAACTTTTATCAGATTTTTGACACAGTTTTAATGCTAAAATTTATGATAATTTGTAGGAAATAAAAACTGGCATTGTTTGTGGCAATAATAGTGATTAATAATAATAATAGTGCTGACAGTATATTTTTGTTTCTGTCTAGCAGTTTTTATGGGATTAAAAGTGAATTAAGTTTGCCTTAAAAATTTATACATACCTTAGTACTTAGAAGTTTTCTATAGTAATATACACTGCACGTAAACCATCTAAACTTATGTATAATTGATGTTTTGAAGTTGCATAAACGCTATGCATTTGATAACATTTACAGTAAATGTTTTGTAAATTTGTTTAAAAATTTGTATATGCTGTGATTCGCCTAACATAGTTGTAAATGTTGCACTTATTTTAAACTTAACGTATACTTCTCAAGGTAACACGGAAAACATCATTTAAGACTGAATCATCAGAACAGGTTAGCATCTAGCTATTGTTTTTGTGACACCAAGTTCAGTTACTGTGCAATATAAAAAAAACTTGCCAGATTTTTGTGAAATACGAATTTTAATTGTACGATTAATGTAAATTTTATTGTACATTTCTTAAGTTTTTAGATAAGATTTTAAATTTCTAAGGTCTCTCCGGACGGATAAAATTTACCAAAGACTACAGAAACGTTTCAGACACTATTTGCAGTTTTGTCTTTTAAGTTGTACCACACAGGTTTTCATATAATGTAAATAACTGTAAGTAAGAATGTATATTTTGTAATTTATATGCGAAATAATTTTATAACACACTAATTTTCATCAGATTTTTTATCAGTCTTAAGATTTAGTGTACTGTAAGGTGAGTGATGTCTGCTTTACAGTTAACGATATTGTTTGGTTTAAATTATTAATAAACGATATTTACTATTTTTAATTATTGTTACTATATTTTTGCGGTTGTGATTGTAAACGTCAGATTTATCACTCACGGAATTATTGAATTTCTTACAGGCCTGTAAATGCAATTATTATAGAAAATATAAATAACGATTTTGAACTAAAACAAGTTTTATTCAATTAATCAATCAACTACCATTTAACACTAATACTGTTTAAAGTACAAAAATTGAAGTTTAGATTATAAACATTAAGTATTCTCTTAGAACTTAGAATGTGAAACTAACAGAGTATTTAAGTACAACATTGCACTAGATGCTAAGAAAAGGGGCATCGTTAGTGTTCAACTACGCGAATGGCTTCAACGCTGCAGAAGTACTCTGTTAGTTGAGCGTCGTGAGCAAACCACTCGCAAAGTGCACAGAGTGTGGTCGACTCACCCTGAATGTGGCGATATGTGGGAAAGGGCAAGAAAAGACGGCTTGAAGAGCTATAACAAATGTTTATTGAAATGAACGTCGATGCTAACTACAACTATAACGATGACACAGACAAGCAAGCAGATTCATCACCTTGTAGCAATATTGTACCTCAAATTTCTCCAATCAAATTACAACTAAAGATTTCTCATCGATAATCCTTTGGTTTAGCATTTTTTTTTAAATAGTTGGAAGGGTTATGACACCACAATAACTACATCAAAAGTATGTATTAAGTTAATGATATGTTGATCTGGTTATATTTTGTACATATTTACCACTCACGTTTTCCTTAATTTGTCATTATAAATTTTTATTACCAGCTTTATTTAAATTAAGAAGTTTTTGTATAAAAAGTATTGGTCTGGCAGATCAACATTAAAAATCAATCGTTGTTTTGAGTTATACATTAAAAACTTAATTCTAAAAATTATTTTAAGGTAACAAGTATCGTGCAAACTAAATTTAGCTTTTGGGCTTTAATATTTATGTGTACAAATGAAATCGAACTGTATCACAACAACATATTCAGTATTTATGATTGTAATATGTTTTTTAAATAATAATCAGAGGTTCCTTCGTTGCTGTGTAAATTTGTTTTAGCTTTCAAATTTTTCACTTTATAAATAAATTTTGTATAAAATTGTAAAAAACTGACAAAATCTAACATGCATTGAGTTTACTTAAGAAAACATCCAAACGACTAGTGCTAAATATATTTTGGAGATAGTTCCAAATCGTTGCTTCAAAAGGAAGCTCTGCAATTAGGAAAAGTATTATTAGTTATCAGGTATCGTTTAACGGCCATGTCAATAGAAAATACCTCGTTACATCTAGTTTTATTTTCACTTATAAAAATGCTAGACATGTGTTCATGAAAATTAAAAAAATTGGCACTTTAGTTTAATCACATTAATAGATCTACTAAAGGTGTTCGACTTGAATCAGCTTGTGGTCAAAATTACACCAATTTAAGTATCAAAAAACTTTCAAAACGGCAATCTCGGTTGAGAATTATATGAGTACATAAATTCATGTATACTGCTGCATATCGATTGTTTTAAAGTTACTTGCAACGGCAAGTATTAATTTTGTTATTTTGCTTATATCGCAAAAAGGCAATGTAAATACAAAAAAGCAAAATCTGATACAGATAAAAGTAAAATGCAATGCAGATGACGATTATGCGTTTCCATTGCTATAATAAATTTAAAATCCATTAAATACATGCAACATACACTTAAGACATCGTTATTGTTTGGAAAATGCTAATTACGAAGATAAATTTCGCCGTCTTTTTAAACACGGAAGAAAACATTACAAGAAAAGTTCAACAATTACATTTCAAACATTTTTAATTCACACAGTACAAACATAGCTTGATTTAATGAAATAACAGAAATAAACTACACTTCTTTAAATTAAATTTCTTAAAATAAAAAACCGAAGTAGTTACAGCTAACAACGCCTAATGCCATTACTTGACTCTTCTTAAAACTTTCAATATGAAAACGTACAAGTAAAAATTCCACCTAATCTTTTACTAGTTGATGTCTAGATATGCTATCTAGAAATGTTCGTATCTACATATATTACAACTAACATTAACCCTTAATTAAACTTTAAATCTTCTGAAAATTTGTGAGCAAAAATGTAACCTTACTTATGGTGATGCACAAGTATGACATAAAGACATATTTTTAAGCTTTTCCGTTTATACTGCATTAAAAAAGGCAATTTTTCTAACTCTTATTTAATATAAAGTCTAATATTTTTATAAAAATACATCAACTACCTTGAATAGTTAGAAATGGAACATCAAATATTTATTAAAATTTCAACATTTGCTTAAACAATCATGAAGTATCGTAAGAATTAGATATTTCTGGATGGCTCGAGCCTTACATTAATTTATATTCGAAAAATTTGATTTCTAAAATGTAATTTACATAAATCTCACGCTATTTACATTTAAAACGTTATACTAATCCTAAATGTAAAAATGTGATTAGTTTATAATTTGCCTACACGCATTTTAAATAAATTTGTTGTAGGAAAATTTATAAACCTCACTTCCTGAAATGACCGAAGGCATGAAAAGTAATTTCTCGAGTACATAATATGCAGCATTTTGTTTAATTCCGATAATACATATAATTCTCAACTTCTAGGTATTTGGATACTTCTTTGTAGTTCGTGAAAATTTCCTATAGTTAAATAATTTTTTAAGCGTAAAGTAACAACATAACAATAAATAAAACATACATTAATAATAAAAAATAATTTTTTAATTTTTAAACGTAACTAATACTTCTGTTATCATAAATAAAATTGTACTCCATATTAACTTCTATTTTGGTATACAAAAACTAAACCAAAAAAATATGCAAAAACCCAACAGAATATGAAAATTCTAGCAACATCTTAAGAGACTGGATTAATCATAATGGGCTAAATATAATATAAAGTAATTAATTATCATCTCCGATTTGTTCAAGAATAAAAGTAAGAAATTAATATTAGTCGTAAATAGTTTCAAATAAAACTTAATTCTTATATTTCCAAAATATTTCTATAGATCGATCAGATTTTTTATATATTTTAATAATAGTCCAAAAGTAAAATGCAAGTAATAAATTAATAAAAACACCTGATCGAGCTTCTTCACCGTGTACCAGCGGTAAAAATATTTTGAAAATAAACATCGCCGTAAAATTTAGAAATCTAATTCTTAATCCCAACTAATTGGTTTTATTTAATGTAAACTTAAAACGTAACGCTTCAAACAGAAATCGCACTAACAAAATATTTGTTATAAATAAAAAATTGTCTAAACCGCCTTCCAATGTAACTAAATAGTGATGTTGCTAGTTGACTGAATAACTTCTTTTACCTAGTTTTATGACTTTTAAAATATAACAGGTATTACACAAGAAACAACAGACAGTAGATAATAACTGTCTGTGTAACTTTGGGTAACTTTTCTTACATATACATCAACATTTAAATGTCAGAATGAAAACGATTCGTTTTCTAAGGAATTATATTTTTACTGTAACCCCGAGTGGTTCATCAATAACCTTTGTTTTTTGACTAGTTTTTCATTAATTTCGGATTTGCTAAAAGAATTCTTTGCATTTTACGTGACGCCAATAAATGTTAACCAATTGGAACTAGGTTTTTGTTTTAAATAACAAGTTTGAGATACCATTATCCCTGTAAGGTGATAAGTCTACTGGATAAAGTCTGTGACGATGATCACACACTCGGAGTTAACACGCACACTCAAATGAGATCCGAACGTAGAATAATGCACGAAACCCTTGGCCTATCTAACATTCAAAGTTTAGAGAAAATACTTATGACAAAAAAATATCACCATTTACCCTGTGCAAGTCTCTGTTGTTGTCGAAATGCAAGTAACCAACTGTACCGAAGCGCACAGACTTGCTAGGTACTAGCTCAACATATGATACAGGTACACGACATGAATACACGGTGACGGAAACCAATCAGAAGCCGCCTAAATAAGGCGGATAGCCAGGCGGGTGCGTAGGTGTGGGCTGTGGGTAGCTGTAGTAAGGATAGTTGGGGCTAGGTACATGCAAACCAGGAGCGTAGCCCTGCGCATATGGAAGCTGTGGGTAGGCCAGAGGCATAGGTTCATAATGGCCACTCCATGTAGGCGTAGGGTACAGCGGATACCCCGGACTAGCCGGGTAACTGTAAGGCACGGGACTCGTCCGTGCTGGCATATTGTAGTTGATATTGTTGTACTGACCACTGCTGAATTGTTCCGACGTTTCGGGTAAAGTGGAGTCACCTTCGGTGATGCTAGGAATTTGGTCCACAAGGGACTCCAAGCCAGACAAACTTTTGGAAGTTATATCCTGCGGTTGCCGAGGAGCCGGATAATGATTATCAACTGGAGGTTCTATGCTGTATGATGACGGATACGGATAGTGAGGTTGTTCGCTCGGTGTTGATGAAGCAGGGCTACTAAAACGACAATCTGCTTCCTCTGCCATGTTAGATGGGGGTTCAAAATCGGGGGGTCCTAAACTAGGCGATGCCGGTGACCCCAGTTGTTCAGAACTGATAGCGGCACTAATTTCTGAACTAAGATCTGAATGGGTAAAAGACTGCGAGTGCGGTCGAGGAGATTGACTGTAAGGTGGTCGGGGTGATTGACTATAGGAAGCTGGTCGCGGTGACTGACTGTAAGAAGGAGCTGCTTGGGGGGCGTATAAGGTATTAGAACCACTGGGCGGTGTAACTTCTGGAGGCAAATGATAGTAACTATTGGTAGGTGACTGTATAGGCGACGGATTTGAGAAACACTTATTCATATTGGTCGATGTAGTGTTATCAATAGGAGCTGTAGAAGCAGGACGTTCTCCATCCTCTAATTTAACTTTTTTAGGCCGGCCTCGCTTCTTTTTAGGAAAATCACAGTTGTTGTGTTGGGAAGGGGTTTTACGAGCCACCGGTTTTGGAGGCTCCTCACCTTCTATTTTAATTTTTTTAGGCCTTCCTCGTTTCTTTTTGCATGGTACAATAGTGCCATCTTCTTTCTTAATCACAGCATTACTAAGGTCCATAAGATCCGGATCTGTCTTGGGTTCGGGCTCGTAACACGCTTTAAGCGTAGGTTCCGAAAATACCATTTCTGATTCTTCGATTGAAGAAACGACACCGTTCAAGTAATCACGGAATTTCTTCAGACCGGCGTAAAATGGCACTTTATCAGCAGCTCGTGGTAACTGTGCACAGCGCGCGCTGGATGAAGGCATCACCCACATGTGCTAAATTAAAACGATATGTTAAACAGCGGCTACATTTACATTACATTTAACTTACAGTGTTTGTACCCTCTATACAATCTGGTTGTCTTCCAAAATGAAAATCCTTCTTTCCAGAAAACACTTCGTAGATCAGCTTACCGTTGAAAACGGCAATCTTAGGTCTAAATTTTCGTAATTTTTCTAACAAAATTTGACTACCTTCCTTGATTTCTTTTCGAGTGAGATCGGCACTGCCTTTTGTGGGACGTTGTACCATATTGGTAAAACCTATCCCTACTTGTAACAGTTTATAATCTTCATCTGCAGTCATTTGTTCTTTTGTTAATCCTGATAAATACAAGCATTTCCAAAAATGGTTGCCAGGACCTGCATAATGATGTCCTTTATAAGCAGCAAACAAGCCAGGATTTATTCCAATCTAATAAAAAGAAAAATATTATCGGATTAGTAATAAATAATCAAACAGTGGTATTTGTTATAAAATATATCCTAAAATAATTTTTTAGTATACCTACACGTAAGAGTAGGATTATATTTAACCTTCAATTTTGTGTAGTTCATAAATTAAACTGTGCAAGGTCAATTAATTGCATATCAACTTCTGATGTATACCAACTATGGCAACATTATTTTATTGTGCAATTTAATTTATATAGCTTATAACTGCTTCCTTTAATTCCTATACAGAATAAACATTCAAACTTTGCCCATTTTTCTTTGCCACAAAGATAGCATTTTGGTATGCATGTTTATGTAGATATTTGATATCTCATAAAGTCATTGCTACAAAAGCATGGAAATTAACTGTGAAGATGATAGGGACTTTCATCAGTCAATTTTTATTGTTATATTCTGCAATATACCTTGAAGGTAGAGGACTCCAATTAACAACTGTTTATCTAATTCGGTTGACTCAATCTCAAAGATTTAATTTTTAAATAGAGATGCCAACTCTCCAGATATTTTCTTCTAAAATTAATTTTGCAGCTACTACAGCCAAAATTATTAGTCTGTCTAAACTTTGAAGAGTACAGGTTCTTATTTATCTTTGTTTGAGAGTTTGCTCTCAAACATACCTTTTTTTTAACAAAACAGTCCAGATCCTAGTGAGTGCAATATACCAACCCTGTTCTTCTTTTCAAAGTTGAGACAGACTATGAATAAAAAATAATTTTGCAGATTTTAGATAACAAGTTTTGTAGCAAAGCACCATCATAACGTCTATTTTAAGAGACGCGCCTTTGTTAATATTCTATTCGTGATTTACATAATTTTCCTAAAACTCTAAATTTCAGAAATTTATGTATAGTCTGTTCGTTTGGGTCGGCAAAATAGCCACTTTAAATCATCCCCTACTAGGCCGGGCTTGAAAAGTTTATAGTTGTCTCAAAATAGAAGAATTCATTTATAAAATGCTAAAATATTTTGGGGGAACAGTTTAAAGCCGTCCCTTGTAGAGTGTTTATGCCAGGATTTTCCACTTCTAGCTTGTCATGATATTAACTAAGAAGAAGTTAAGTAGAAATTGTGGACCCAAACGAACAGACTATAATATGTAATATAACCATTTAACAACACAAATAAACCAGAACCAATTTTATGTTCAGAGAAACAAAAGAAAAGCTTTAATTAATTAAACAAATACCAGCTACCAAATTCAAAAACTATTAAAAACGAAAATCCTTTTATCTAGAATCTAAAACTAACTGGAGAAGCATTTATGATTTAAAAAGAAACGATATATACATCTGGAAGAATAAGAGGAAATTTTGCCTGATATTAATGCCCAATTTTAAATTTCTGTTGCCGATTCGTAATTATATTTGTTTATTTAGTAATAATTGAAAAATCAACGAATTTGTTAAATTTCATTATTCAATTATACCAAACTGTAAATGGAACTCAAAAGATAAATCATGAAACAAAAAAGTCGAAGAATGAACGAAATCCTTAATATGAACTACTTCACTTTCTTGTTGGCATACTGACCCAAATCTAAGAATTTGAAATAAATTCCTCAAATGTGAATTTATATTAATGAAACTAACTACATTTTCAATACTTAACATCAATTAATGTATTAAGTGAGCTTCCTGGGTGTATATCTTCCGTTAAAAATATCACAAAAAGTCGATGAAGTGATCCACCTACATGAATAAAATGTGGTTAATTCCGTGTCACAGGTTGACCTAATTCACTGGGGCAATTATTGAAGGCTTCCTGGTTAATCCCTGACTTCCAGAAAGTTGGCAACCCTAATTGTGAGCCTGAAAATAGTTTCCTCACTGTATACAAGAATTCTAGAATACTGGGACAACTCAGTTTTTAAGAAATCGAATAATTTTTACCAAATGATAATTCTACAGGTATGATTTAGAAAATAAAGGCATGCTAATATTGACATTTTGTTTCCTAAAGAAGACACTAATTTGAATTAATGAAAATACCACAGAAAACGAACCCTATTATTAAGTTTCATTTATTCAACGTTGTTATGAGGTGTTTGTTTTACAAATTTATAACTGCCTTTATACTGAAATCTAATATATGTAAGAACATTGATTGTATTTTTGTTGGTTATGTTTAACAACAGCTGGAAATCATTTGCATATTCTTTCGTATTCATTATAATTAAAATTATGTTCTTTTGCTCGTTTCTCTGAATAACAAGCCTGATTTACTGACTTAAAGCTTTTCTTTTCGACACCCTGTCATTAAAAATTATAAGATTTTTGATATAACTGGTTCGTTTATTTGCCTAAATGCTATAATTTTTAATGATTCATTAAAATGTTTACTTTATTTTGTATGTAAATGTAAATAAAGATGATTAATAATGATTAATGTATTCCTTAAAATTATAAAATCCTGGCTTTTTTTAAAAATTAGCTAAAATAAAAATTAAATATTAACTAAAATTATGGTTTTTATTTGTATATTCGACATCTACTATGCCTTGTTTTAAATAGTTTTGTTAACATGTTTTAGAAATAGGAAGCTGCGACTGTGGCATGGGTGCAAATCCTGCTAGTTACATGGAAATTTCCACAGAACGTCAAGGTATGAATCCTGTCAATTAAGCTTAAGTGGCCTAATTTTATATAAAGACAGTCGTTTTCAAGTTATATTTCCATATCTTTTCAGCACTAGTATGATTTAACAATCAAATCAAAGAAATTGGTATGAATTTGGATCCTTACACAATAATTTTGCATCTATTTAATTATCAGTTTTAATTATATATCTGAATATAAAATTATTAAGTATAAAGCTAATGTCATGTGTATTATAACTTGTGTTGTCATTTTTAGTCACCCGTTACTATCAATGTAATACAAAAACTAATTAACAAATTATGAATAAAAATAAAATCGATATAAAAATTTTTGGATTGTTTTGAAATATACTTAAAACAGGTTTTAAATAATAAATAAAATAAAATACATTTCAGAAAAAAATCACTATTTAGGGATTTTTTATTTCCTTCAGTTTAACTGTTACTAGGGGTAAGTTCAAGGTGACCATATAAACTGTCTAGGAAACATCTACTTCAATGCACATATGTTATTTGCACAGTATTTTTATTTAACTAGCATATTTCCTATTCTTCAAATTCACTTACAGAAAATAATAAAACACATTACTTACAATAATGATATCTAAATTGGCAGCAAGATGGTCAGGTAACGTTCTTTTTGAAACTTCTTCTTCTGGCATTCCGTTAAACCTATCGTGCTTCTTTCTTTCTTTAATAGGCCTAGGTATCCCTCCGTTTACTCCCATATTTGGATCTCCACTAAGAAGGAACAACCCAATTCTAATATATATTTGTATATCTCGAAATATTAAATATTAATTTATAAAATACTGCGATAAAACTTACTCTTCCATTTTGATTTTCTTTTTCCGTCCACGTTTTTTAGGACCAACTACGATCTGAGTGGGAGGCTGTGGCGTGGTCATATAATTTGGCTGTCCCTGTGGTATAGGAAGCATTGGCATGGGGTCATCATCAATGAAACTATAAGGATCTTCAAGTTTTTCACATTTCACTTCATGGTTCGGATTGGCAGTGTTCGAAAGGAGCATATCGGCACTGGTTTCATAACCATCATCGTGAGGCTCTAGTTTCATGTTTCTTTAACACAGTAAACAATTGGGCATTGTTAAAAACATACTCAAATACTGAGTCGTCTAATTAAGTACTACACAAAAGCTTACACAGGATGACATCCAATGCCTAAAGGGATGTTCTATTTCAATTCGTTACAAATTTGGCAGCAGTGAGAACAAGTGGAAGGTAATTTGGATGTTGTGTAAACACACTAAAAACCAGAGAACTTCAAACTTTTTGTTGCATAAGGATTAAAAGCATTTCAGCTTTTTGTTTGTTTAGCAAATATAGAAAAGTAGTTTTGTAAAATTTTGTTCAACTTCGGAAACTACTTCATTGTAGCAATGGACAAAATTTGAAGTCAACTACGTTAGCTAATCAGATTTTTATGTTCTTGAATAAAGGATTTATGTACTTAAATGTCTGTAACACTACATTTGTAAATTAAAAAACTGAACTTCAAGTGTTTGGGAGTGTAGTCTGCTTCAAGGGTAAGATAAATTGAGTGATTTACAAACATTCTGTAATTACAGATAAGTCAGATGATAGCAAGTGGTGATAAATACGACAATAAACAGCTTAAAAGTGAGTTTAACGTTGACGGGCGACAGGAGCATGTGTAAAAGTGGCATTACTCACAATTTGTATTTATTTGCAATCGACACTGGATGGGTATAGGGGCCATAAGCCAGCGGTCCAGGTCCTAGACCGGAGGCAGCTGAGTCAGGTGTACTAGCACCGCCACCGCCCGCCTCCATGGTCGCTCCTAAAAGTGTGGAGGATTCACGGAAAAGAGTAGCCACCTGCATTTGAAGACCGTCGGTGGCCGCTGCGAGCTCACGCTGGCTCGGAGAAAGCACAGCCACACGCACTTTACATGTACATCCGCACTTGCTTTGTAAAAACCCGACAACAACCTCACCCTTTAAAAATAGTCTCTACTCTGTGATTGGTTCAATGAACGTTTCAGAAAAATCAATAGAATGTTATCTGACTGTATTTTTGTAGAAGTCTTACTTTCTGTTCATTGTCGATGTCTCCGTCGGCGTCGCTCTTCCCTTCGACGCCCACAGTTCGACGTTTTTGTACTAGCGCATTCTACCAAAAAATTACCGAAATGCATAAAAAATGTTGATATACAGCATCTAGAATAAAACGTTCATATCTCCGCTAACTTTTCACTCTGAATAAGTTCTAACTAGCACTGTTAGATGGCTAGTAACTGAATATTTTTGAAAATATAAATTTATAAACAACTGGTAGCCGTTATTACGCCTATTATTATTATTATTCCGTTATAGATTCCCACTTTAAATACATAGAATTGTGAGAGTTTCATCCCATACCAATCTATGCTTGTATTTATATTTCCAACTATTGAACTACTGAATTCCAACTACAATGTTAGAGCAAAGCAAACAATATATTCATCAAGGTCACTTCCCCTTACTAACGATCCAATCACCATGTACTCGGTTGAGTACGTAACGATCATGTGCGTTACCTCCTGAAATGTTATTGGTTACTCGACAGCGGCAGGGGAACAGATCTGCGCGGCATCTATCGTATATCTCTCTTGTTAAAAGAATTAGTTTGTATCACTATTACTTCTGCAATTAGTACTGTATTATGTACATAGATGGCACCGTGTACAATATTTTGACAGGTTTCCAAAGTTGGAAACTGAGATGGACTTGTAATTATCCTTCATCTATTGTTAATAGTTTTTGTCAATATTGTTGAACGGTATATGAAATACACGGTGTTAGAAGTTAACTCTACAACTTGTATTATTCTTGCAACCAGTGCGTTGTGTAAATTAGCTATACATGTTTACAACGTCGACTAGTTGTTGTCATTGTGTGAAATGTCAAAGCGTTCGTATATGTAGATACGATTTAAATGCGTGACGAGAGTCCACAGTATGGGTAATTGTTTGAAAAGATCCACCACGGACGACATTTCCCTTTTACGAGGTAGTGACAGTGTAAGGGAATCGTCTTCTGATCAGTTGGGACCATCCCCATATCAGGTATGTTAACTAAACTTCTTTTGTTCATAGCACTGTTTAACAAAAAAGAATCTTCAGGAGACGCTACCCATTCAGGCAGCCACTCCAGTGTACCACCCGTCCCCTAGTGTGACGAGGTCTGTAGCTCAGTTAACGGAAGAAGAACAGGTAAAGATCGCAAAACGTATCGGACTAATTCAGCACCTGCCGACTGGCACCTACGATGGCTGCAAGAAGGCGCGTGAATGTGTCATCTGCATGGTAGAATTTTTGGTGGGTGATGCGGTTCGTTATTTGCCTTGTATGCACACATACCATATGGCATGCATCGATGATTGGCTCATGCGCAGCCTCACATGCCCTAGCTGCATGGAGCCTGTAGATGCTGCCTTGCTAACTAGCTACGAGACCAACTGATGGCCAGTGCCTTGCAACCGATAGTGAAACACTGTGATTTGAACTGTCTTCATGTTTGGGCGTGAATGGAGTGTGGCTGTGAGAGCCCCCCTGATGCAGCGGTGCAAACGTCCATATCAAAGCGAATTTGTATTTCTGCATTTTTGGGTGGGTAGATATGTATAGTTAATAGGTGGGATGCATAAAACGTAATTATAATTTTATTTAATTTGAGGAGAAAGACGGAAATTCTTTAAGTGCAAATAGAATAGCATTAATAACCGTAGCGGTATGTTTTATGCATTTTATCTCATATCTGAACTAGTTAGTTGTTTGTCTTTCTCCAGTATATTGTAGCTAGATTTTGTTTTGAGTGGAGGCTGTCCGAATCTGATAGGGAAAATAATAAACACGTCATTTGTACATTTTAACGGGTTCTCAATTTTAAAAAATTGTATTTTTCAGATTGCCTCTTCTTGTAAACATTAAACATAACGTCCATTCGATATTTTTACTTTTTGTATTACTTCTTTAGTACTATGTAATAATCCGTTGTTGGGGATGCAATGTACATTAAAAATCCAGAACATTTAGATGACCTATGTATAGTAGAATTGAGTATGCTCCCCGGTATTTTATATCTTGCCAAAACGTATTTTCCGTAATATCTGTATACAAGCATTTCAAAATCTCCGCTAAGTTTTACATAGAAATTCAAAAATTTTGTTTGAGAGTGGTCACATAAATGAGAAATGTATGTTGTATAAATGGGACATAAGGCAAATATATTGCAAGCTTTTGAAATTCTACCTGGTGTAGGAGTTTTCTAAAAAATATTTAGTATTCACAAGACTGTAGAGACTGCATGTACGTCCCACATTGTGCAAGCGAGGGTGTATAATTGACTGTAATTTGTGATACCTCTACTACAATTTGTGTCTAGTTTTGTTCCAGGTAGAACTATATAAGCAATTTTATGCTATTTTTAAATGCATCACAAAGCTGTATTCAAGGTAAATTTCGGTGCTCAACTTTTTCTTTTTATAATTACTCTAACGTTTCTCGAGAAAAGGTAAAAAGTTTTTGCACAGTGTTCACAGTGGATATAGCTATATAGTATTTTTTATGTTTATCTGATATTTGTATACTTAAGTTAATTAGTCAAGTGGTTCATTTTTAGTCAAAGAAAGCTATAATTAATTATTTCAGATGACTTTTCCCACAAATGTTTTATTAGCATAATTAAAAAAATTGTGATAAAATATGTGTTTGCTTTTGTATAGGTGAAAACAAAGTAAATAAAAAAAAAACGGTGTATTAAACTATTGTTTATAACTTGGAAAACAGTAGAATCTTATTTTATTGTATAAACTTAAATAAAAACTTAATGATTTATTAATAAATGAGTTGATATATGTTTTATTGAGTAAATAATGTACTTTTTGAATACCTATAAGATTTAAAAAGTAGCTAATAATTTTCACTATCAATTGTAACGAGAAATATGTAACATGCGATACTACAATGTCATAATTTTTGTTCTAACAAACAGACAAATTAAGAAAAGTGCAGACAAAATTTCAGAGATCCAGTATGTTTTCAAATATTTCAAACAATTGCTGTTGAAATAATTCCCTAAATTGTAAGTTTTTTGTCCTGTTTTAAAGTAACATATGTTACAAATAAGCATTAATTACTCCTTTTGTTTTAGAGAATTGGCTGAAAAGTTCTGTAAAAACATTTAAGTATCACGAAGGAAAAGTATGAATTAATTCAGACTTCTTTTAAATTTAAATGACAATCCTAGCCCCATTTCGGCATAGTAGCTACTATTTCTGAAATATATAGACCTTTCTAACTTGTAACCTGAGGTAACTGTTTATTTGGTGATGGTTAGATCAAAGAAAGCTTGTCTAATTAATAAAAACATAGAATTATTATTAAAACTTCAGTAGCATGCAGCAGGTTTAATTTTATATTTTTGAAATAGGACGCATTTTTAGTTTAATGTACTTTTTTATTGTTTTAAATTAATTGTACTTAAATATTTAACATCACTTACAATGTATCCTTCCAGTATTTCTACATTAAAATGTATTTACTTAAAAACATTATTGGGGAATTACTATTTGCATGAGTTAGCTATGATTGATAAGCAAAACCCTTTTGATTTTTTAAGTTTAATTAAAAATTACAATTTTAGGAACGGAAAAATGCATAAGCAATTCTGAAATTCTGTTTTAGCCTGAAATGTTTTGAAACAACAGATCTCGTCAATTTAAGTTAATAGTTGACATCTAATTATAAGTATTGATTAATTGATAATCTTAGTTTGTTATTATTAATATATGAAACTGTATTGATATTTGAACAAGATTAATTAAATAACAATACACAGTTTTTATTTTTAATAATCATTCTTCCCCGTAAGTTCTTAACACTTCTCAAATTTGTTGTTATTTTGCCCTGATCACCTTTTTATTGCATTTAATTTAGCCGCAGGTAAATAATTTTAAGAAAGGTAAAGGTTAGAGTGAGTAAAATGGTGCAAAAAATAAACCAGGTACAAGGTTCTAACAGGCAAAAATATGCTGATCTAATCTTGTTATGTGTCATTAAGAATTGTTCTCCATTTACTGTAAAATACTTGTTTTTAAAGTAGGTAGCACATCAAAATTTTATTTAATGTTCCAAATATTAAATTGATGTAACTGTTTACAGTTTTGTTGTTTATTAACCTAAGTGCTTAAGATACAGAAAATTATAGTAATATGAATACATTTCTCAAAATTAATAACTTTGGAATCCCATAAATC
Organism: Melanotus villosus; assembly: GCA_963082815.1. Lineage (NCBI taxonomy): Eukaryota > Metazoa > Arthropoda > Insecta > Coleoptera > Elateridae > Melanotus > Melanotus villosus. The sequence continues at coordinate 35,086,255 of OY720427.1, read as the reverse complement.
GTAATTAGGAAAACATTTATATTATTCTTATCAATTAAAACGAAACAGTAGGATTTCTATGCACTGAAATCCATGGCATGAGTCTACTGTGGCAAACTGGATACGAAGAAAACGTGGATATGGTTTGTAGTTACCTACAATCTTATTCAAGTAGTACAGAATATTATAAATACCTATACTGGGTGATTTACGCCTTAAAAATTCAAATGCAACCCAACATACATGTTTCTAAATCAAATTAAAACACAAAATTTGATCTAGTAAGGCCTTTTCAGGCCGCAGTGTCGTTAGTCTCAAACAAACAACAAGTATGTTCACAAATTGTTTATTTATTGATTAAAAGCGACGGTTAAAAATTTCCAATTGCGAAAATATATTTTCATTAAAGTCATTTATACGTGTTTATACACAATTTTTTTGAAGGTTTTGCCGTTTTTTAACGTTTCTTTTGTTTGTTTCTGTACTAATAATTGATATATTTTTTTTTATTGAAAACATTTTCTTAATTTCTTAATAGCCATGCGTTGAAAACAACAAAACTTATTACATTTCACAACATAAACACCAGTTGGAATAGTATAGAGAACTAATCAACGACAAGATCCAGCTAAACATTCCATTAAAAATAGATTCATAGTGCTGTCAAACCGTACAAACGTTTGCTCGCGCCGCTACTCCGGACCATGAAGAACAAGAAGATACAGAAGGCCGCCCTGTATTAATTAAACAAAAGCTAACAGAAAAAATAAGGCTCATGAAGTTATGGGAAATCGCAAGACATCCAAAGGATAAGGCTAACCTTAATAAAGGAACTCAAGAACTTCTGCATACACCGAAAAGTCGGGCAATACAAGAATATTTATCTAAGCTTTCTGTTACAGAATACACTAACTATTCTTCATGGAAAGCTACTAGAAAATTAAAACATCCACAAACAACAATTCCACCAGTTAGATTAGCAAACGGAAATTGGACAAAAAATCCTAGAGAAAAAGCAACCGCATTCGCCAATCATCAAGTTTTTCAACCCTTTCCCCAGACTTATTAAGATTAAGGGTAAACCGGTAAACACAGACGCTGATCTACGTCGAGGCGTCTGTCGATGCGACGAATTTAAACAAAGGTTCACACGTCTAAACTTAGTTCAGAATGGGTCGTAATAACGAAGAATGTGTAATGTTCTCAGGCTGTTTTATCGAAGATGGAACCGAAGGAAGAAAATTAGACGTTTCTGAATTCACCCAATTATCTCTGAACGTAAAGAGAAAGGTTCTTTCAATACTTTCTGATATCCAACTTCATCAATGTGCATACCTTTTTCTCGCGTCGTCTTATATAATCGCACGTCTGAACTGTCACATTTGTTAGTATGAAATAATATGTCGATTCAGAAAGTGTGCCGTATGTTTGTAACGGGGAAATCATACGTCGAATCGACCGCCGCCCCGTGTCGAATATAATGTGTAATTTTAAGCTGATTAGATAAAAGGATATCTCGAATCGACAGTCGACTCAACTGCGACTTGACACAAATCGCTCCGTCTGTTTTTAGCCTTATTCTTTAGATGTAGAACGAAAAATTTAGGAATTTGTTGAAGAGGATGTCAAATCAACACAGATCATCAAATCGTTTGAGGTTATGGAAATTCAATCGATTATTTATAAAAAGCCTAGAATTAAATAAAGCCTCTGGCCACGATCTAATCCCTGGCAAGTCTGTGAAAGAACTACCGGAGAAAGGTCTGAAGATGATCACATATGTACGAGTATAATGCTATTCTTAGGTTAGGCTTCTTCCCACAACAATGGAAATAGCGCAAATAATTTTAATCCCAAAACCTGAAAAGAACCGGAGGAAACCACATCATATATAGTTATATAGACCAACTGACCATTCAATCTCCTTCCAGTCATCGTTAAAGTTTTCGAGAAACTCGAAGAAGAAAACCTCATATCTGATCATCAATTTGCCTTCTGGCTGATTGGTTCGTATCTAAAAAACAAATCAAGCTGAACGGCACCAGGTCGCGAATGGGAAGCATCACCGCGGGCGTGCCCCAGGGATCGCTTCTCTCGCCCCTGCTCTTCAGTATCTACGTGCGAGACCTCCCCAGGTCGCCAAGGACCACGTTGGCCTCTTACGCCGACGACACCGCTATCCTGAGCAGCTCTCTACGTCCGCAGCTCGCCGTCCAGCGACTTCAAACAGCCATCGACGCTCTCGAAGAATGGTTCCGCACCTGGAGGATCGATCAACTCCGAGAAGAGTACAGCCACGGGGAGATGTTCGACGCCCGGATTCCGTGGACAACCGAGACGAAGTACTTGGGCGTTGTCCTAGACCCTAAGCTCACATGGGGCCCCCGCGTCACGTACTGCACCAATCGAGCCAAGGCGGGCCTGTCGTCATTATACAGCATGATCAACCGTCGTAGCCAGCTGAACCTCAACAACAAGGTTAGGCTCTACACGGCGATCATGCGACCAACAATGACCTACGCGGAACGTACCCACTTTCAACTAGGAATAAAATTTCGACAACTATACTGGTGAATAGGCAGGAATTCCCAACTAACAACTGAAAACAATCTGTTACTTTATAAATGCACACTAAAACTTACTTGGGCGTATGATATCCAGCTCTGGAGGTTAGCTAGTAGTTCCAACCTGGAGATATTACAAAAATTTCAAAATAAAGTCCCAAGAACAATCACTAACGCACCATGGTACATTCCTAATTGGTTATACAACAAGAAATCGATTTGCCGTCCGTTAGAAAACGAATAAAAATCTTCAGCAAAAACTATCACGACAAACTTAAAGTGCATAACAATAATCTGGCGAAGAACCTGCTGGTGAGGCCAAACACATAGACTAAGAAGATTTGATCCCGCTAGATCTCCCAACCAGATTCGATTATTTAATTAGACCCTCCGTGTCTCTCTTTGACACTATAAGTTTAATTAAGTAGTCCCAGGAAATAGTGTTTTTATTGGAAAGCTCTCTTGCATGTTAAAATTCTCTATTGTTATATTTACTAATTGTTATTAATGTAGCAGATTGTAAATATTCTTGGAAATCAATCAACAATTCCTAGTTACATCTTATGAAAGTTGTCAGTTTTGAACATCATTTAATTATGTATCGTCACTCTGAACTTAGCCACTTCAACGTTATTTGTGAATTCGTAAGTTGGGTTGCCTATTCCGACTGTTAAGGGGCGCGTTTTATGTGAATCACCCAGAATATTTATCAACTTAATTTTACTTTATACCAAAAGGATAAATTTATCTTTAAAACTAATTTCTACAGCAACAATATTTTTACTTTCAGGCGATTACAGTTTCAATTCAGTTAATCAAACATAAGGTCATTTACTGAATTATTGTTTTATTTTTGTTTAATCTATTCGATGTGTTTTTCAGAACACAAGCTGACTAATATCAAAAGTATTTGCGAAAATATACTGCATTATTTATAAATAATGAAACATTTAATTTAAAGGATTTTCTGAAAGTCGCAACTTTAAGTTTATACATTGATAAGTCCTTTATAGCTGAATCAGATAATGCTTAATAAGATTCGTAATTCATTTACAACTTCAATAAATGAGAATATTTACAACTCTTGCAGTTATTTTAAATCCATAAGATGGCAGCATACTATTTAGAAAACTAGCGTCGTGTTGTTTACTGGTTTATTTATCACAACGTATTATTTTTTACATATAAGAAATGCCCATGGTTATAAATAGGTACATGTAATCTGTGAACAGCACGTGGATATCTTTACCTTCTTGGAAGTATTCTATCAATACCATTAAATTTTAGTAATGCGTTTTAAGTAAACATCTGTTTTCAGCACCCATGCAAAAAAACGCTAATTTTCCTGAATGTTTCTGAAGCAACTTTTTTGATATGTTTTAGGTTTAACATAGTTACTAAATTTACTTGGTTTTGTAAGACAAAAGCTAACGCCTCTAGGCCCTAGACCTCTAGTTTACAGATTTAAGATGGTAAGTTACAGTCTCAGGAGTATCATCCATACATTATGAATTACGATTCAAATTTGTTATCAAAGTTTGTGTAATTTTTGATATTAACAGTAACTGCTTTTGTTGGAGTGTGTATATATTAACATAAAGTAAATATCTAGACCAATGTGTATACACAAAATTATGAATAAACTTAAATAATCGTAATAAATATTGTTGTCACGTTGAGGTTTTTAGTTTACTAGGTTAATAAAATTTTAAACACATTCCTTTTAATTAAATCTCGGTGCTGTGATGATTAGAATGACGTTAACTGATAGATAACAGTTCAAAATGATGAAAGTATTAATTGGACCCTTATCCCCTATAGTTTCATGGATAAATGCAAACTTTTGCATAACCAAGATCCGGTGTTGCATTATGAATTGCCTACCGTAAGGTCGGTCAAGAGTCAAGGAAAATTAGAAGAGCATTCTACTTATTATCATTTTCTAGCTTATCTATCGTAACAGCTCATTTGTTAAAAGAGCTGCTACTTTCAACATCCGCTTCTACATTAATGTGTTTACATCAAACTGTAAAATTTTTTTGTTATATTTAGATACAGATATTAGGGTTCAACAGTTTTAATGGTTACGTATTTGCGACTTATTGGATTTGCGAATTTTGACTTTTCCTTAAATAAACCTTAATTGTCATTGACACTGTTTTATATCTGTAGTTTTACTAATCACTGGTATAAACAGAATAACAATGTGATGGTGTAGGTCAACAGATATTAAAGCTGAATAAATTATAATTGTGTATTATTAAGCCTTTTATCTTTCAGTAAAAACCGACAAATGCAAAAAATTCCTCTGCGCCAGTTTAAAGCACGCTTAAAACCACTGTTTAAATGGAACAAACATACAAAAAGAAATTACTCACAATTTATCATTTCGTATTAGCAAACATGAGACTAAAATAATTTTTTGAATTGGTTTCTTTTGTCATTATTTATGAAAGTTAAAGCAATATATTTTATTTAATAAATTTGTTTAATAAACATAGCAGTAAAAGGAATCTGTAAACAAAGTTTTAGAGTACCTACAAGCATCAATATATTTATTTTTGAGCAGAATTAAACCCCGATAGGAGGTCAAAATAAACTATCCAACTTAGAAATATTAACAATATAATATTAATTATGATAATTCTAATAATATTTATTCTTGTTAGCGATTTGATTGCGTTAATTAACTTAATTTAATTTATTACATGGAAGTAATTTAAAGCATACACTTTTTTAAACAAATACATATAATTTTTTTGTTTACACAGAATGTTTAATAATCGAGAAGTGCCATTTATATGCATAAAGTAACAGTTTATTAAAGTAAACAAGACCCAAGAGCACATTCTATCTTTTATTTACTATTGCTGTAATTTAATAATGATAACTCATTATTTATAATTGAGTAGTTTACAAGAATTATGACCATATCAGCTTCATGAAATCATTCCAGAGTCCAGAGTACAAGTTTTTGGAGATTCCCTCTCATCAATACTTTATTGTAGTAACTCTTACATTCCTTGCCATTATAAATTTCACAGCTGTTATTTTACGTTTGTTGCGTTTTCAGTTAACGATTTTTACACGTTTGTAGTTCACAATCGATTACGTAATTTCTTCTAATTATTACGTTTTAGTAAATTAGCAACGTTTAGAAAAATTAACAAAAAATTATCGCATATTAAAATGATCACCCGGAAGTTAACGTTTCACCAGGGGTCATTTTGATTATTTTGTTGCCAAGCCTAAGTTCAATCTCAGTGAGAAAATCTAGGCTGAAATTTTATACTGCGAAATTTATACAATTTGTTTGTTGCCATAAATATTTCTTAGACTATTGTGGTTACATAAAAAAGAAACAAAAAAACTTATTGTAAAGCTTGCTCCAGTTAGAACTTATGAATGTTTGTTATGTTGTATTTTAAAAGCACAGGAACTTTACTTGAACTCTCAGTGTCTGAGTTTAATTACAAATTAAATTAAATGTCACACTGACACTCAACTTGTGCAAAGAAGAGTCAGCTAAACTAGAATAATACTTTTATTCGCAATCATTATTGTAATATGTCGATTCCTTACCTTTCAGAGTTTGGGAAATACGTCATTCCTAACTGTAATGACAATATCTTGGGTGGGAAGTAACAGAAAACACTTCCCACCCACGGGCGGGAAATGTTTATGTACAGTTGCCTAGCGACACTGTCATAGATGTATATGTTAAAGTAGGCTATAATAGAACTGTCAAAAAATATTAATAAAATTAATTTAAAATTCAATGATTAATAATTGTGTGTATTCATACCTCGGTGGGAGTTTCATCACAGCCTCGCGCTATGTCTGACCACGAAGCTTCGCCTCTCGGTCATACATAAGCCCCCGGCTGTAATGAAACATTTCCCACCTCGGATGTAATGTACTATTACGTTTTGTTGTTTTCATTTGCTTTTCAGACCCCATGGATTCTTAAGAATGCGCATGGAAAATAATTTAAGTAGGTACCTAAATTTTGTATTGCTCGTGTTACTATAACTTACATTAAATGTATTTTATTGATTTATAAAAATTGTATATGTAAAAAAAAGTATTGCCTCGGCACGGATTTGAACCATACTGACTTTCGGTTTTACATGTTTCCCAAGCGTTGATTCTATCTCTCTAACCTGATTTTCCTTCATATTAGTTATCAGAATTACTTCAAAATAGATTAACCCACAATATTGCAAAAAAACACAGAGGATTAGAGTTAAAGTGGTTAGTTTAATCTGCACGGATATGCTTAAAAACATTTAAGCATTTACTATTGCATCAGTTTTTGATATGTAAAGATATGGCACCCACTCAGAAGGTTTGCTCAAAAATTAATAATAATTTATCAATTCAATGCAAGCCTGGGAGTCACTCCCAAATTCTGATGTTCATTTACAAAATCAAGTGAAATTTTATAACAGTTAATATGCGCATTATTTTCTAACGAACAGGATTATAAACCATGTATAAAAAAAAAAGACTTTGCCATGCAATCTGTTCAAGTTTCATGGCCCTTCCCCATCGTTACGACGATATATAGGGCAAGAATTCCTTTTTTTCTAGATGAGAACATAGTACAGGTCCGAGTTCAGGTCAGTTAGATATGATTTCTTGTGACACCCACATAATTTAACGATTTTATATCTTTTAGGTGGATTTTACCAAGTGCTACGTAAACATTTCTTAGAACGACATAATCTGCAATTAATATTAATAACTTGAAAATTAGGTTTTGCCACAAATGCGTTAAAATTGTTATCGAATTAGAAATCCTTGAATCTTAATTTATATATATACAACATATAAATCTCTGTATATATATTTTTTTATGTGAAGTCTGTGAACCATAACCGCCTGTTCTCATCTCTAGCACATCCTGATCGCATGAACTATACAGAAAAATCGACTTGTATTTCGAGAATTAGTTCAGAAAGGATTTCATTTATACGAGGGAATTTTGTGTAATTTTATCTAAGTTTGCTCAATATCTTCATAAATAACCAGATAGTCCGTAAATACCTATAAATCAACCCAATTTTGTACTGGTTAAAGTACAAAATTTTTCCAACAGCATCAAAAAAATACGTTTCTATTTTATTATTTATGTTATAATTTTAACTATTAATCTAAATATAAAGATATATCAAATTATCAAAGTTCATTTTCTAACAAATAACTGCTGGCTAAATTTCATTTCATAAATTAAATTTTAAATACGCTCCTTAATTCTATAATAATTTATTGTTATCAACGTGCGATTTCGAGAGAATGTCTAAGATAACTTTCACATCTAAACTTTTCTATTGACCCGTTAATTAAATGCAGTTGTATTAGTTTTATTGCGTTTTTCTTACATCTCCTTATTAACTTTTATGATTACGTATCTTATTACTTTAATAAATAAAATAAATCGAGGCCAAGACAAAGATTTTCTTGTGGGATGATTTTATAGCATTTTGTAAGCACAAAAGTGAGGATATAACAATTTTTAAAAATTCTAACACTTAAATTAGGGTAACTTCAAAAACGCAATTATTTTTGCATAAATTTAAGGGTGTTCCTTTAAGAATATTAAACCGAAAAATTTAACATACTTGGTGAAGCATCAGGAAATTCTAGAAGAAATACAGTTCAGATTGTGTTTTGGCATAGCATTTTGTTACGAAATAAACCGTTTGCTATAAATGCCAAAAATTTTGATTTTTTACAAGTTCTGTTGAGTATGATTAATAATACATAAATATAAGCCATTAATTTCTAGTACATCAGACATATTACAGAGAAGAGAAATTATAGATTGCAAAACAATAGTCCAAAGGCCACTCGTGTTACATTTCTCAAAAAAAAAACTAACAAAAAATGATTATCGCGTTGTTTTAAAATTGTCCAAGTAATTTATTCGTTTCCATTGGAACTGTCGTATAAAACTATCAAATTAAGTAATTAATTAATGAATTAAAGTTTACAATTGCAAATACGATTTAATCAGTAACATAAATTGATCACAAATTGAAGTTGCGGAACTATCAAAGAGGGTATCAGGTATCATAGTGACTTTTGCGACCTAAAACATAAAAACCGTTACCAGAAACAATGTGAAATGCAATACAGCACAGTATATGCGCTACTAAAATAGTATTTTGCGTGCTACTGTATACATGGTCATTGGTCATGTAAATTATCTAAGTTCATCTGAATCGACGTGCTACCTTAACGCAACTGGGCGCACAAGTATCTAATTATAATGTCAAAGAAACATTATCATATCGATTAATAACAAAACCAGTTAACCTGAAAGTTAATGCTAGTATGCTAGGTCATCGATATGTTTTTAATCATCATGAAGAAGAAATGAGAATGAAGAAATCCAAGGAAAACCAAATTTTCTCAAACCTTAAACTTCAAACACTATGTTGAGGTTTTAAGAAGGTATAAACGGGACTAATGTTTTAACACATATATTTTATTTAAAAATTATTGGGAATATGGTTTATAATTCAAAGTGTTCCCCACTTTTCTCAGCGTTCTGGGAACTTTTTAATGCCTTTTTCGAAACAGGGATTTGGTTGCGCGTGCACCGGTCTTTCATGATTTTAATCACGTCGCTGATAATCACCAGACGCCATGTCAGGATTGTACGGGAGGTGGGGTAAGACTGGTAAGAGTCCCATTTAATTTTCTAAGGTATATTGTTTTCATGGCCGTGTAAGGTCTGAAGAAAACCTGACTTCTCCTTCAATTCGAGCGAAACTTCTATTTAATTTCTCCAGCCAACAGTGAGGGATAATAGTCGGCATTGATAGTTCTTCTCTGCCGAAGAAAATCAATCCCAAAAAAAGGTTGCAATCACTTTACCCGCGGATCGAATTTTCCGTGCTCGTTTTAGTCGTGGTAATGAGGGGTGGCACCATTATTTTTGCTTGCTGTTGGGATTCTGGACTGACATACTGAACCCAATTGATTTAAGAAAATCATCACATCACCTCTCATATTGTGCCAACTTGTTTTCTTCCTTTAACGTTTGAAGAACCCAACGCTAGGGATGGGACATCGATAAGAAACATCGATGTTGAACATCGATGTCAACATCGAAGCTGGACATCGATACTCAGAAACACATCGATGTTTTCTCAGCACGTTGACTCTATTGAAACCCAACTTGTTTATGACAATATTATCAAATATTTCCAACACTGATGTATGATATCTGTACGATTTCAATCACTGTTGACTATTGTCTTCGATAAGCTGATTTATCCTGTCGATGTTTTTTAGAATTAAGGACGTTCGTTGTGGACGGTGATGCAGTTCTTAACCTTCTTTGAAAGACTTACACCACCGAAATACACGAGTAGGTGAAAGGCACTCTTCACTGAACTGTCTCCAAAACCTGGTTAAAATTTCCGATGATTTTTCCTGTTTGGATTTGTTTTCCTAAATAACGTACAAACTTTTTGTCGCTTCTTGTTTTGATTTATTCTTTTGGAGAACGTCCAGTGTTTTGCTTCCTGTTTTTAATTTATTATGTTCAAGCAAGGCCAAAATCGGAGTCATGAGAAGCACTCCAACTGCGTCCATGGAAGCTCATCTAGGACGAATCCCACTGGATATTTACCTGAAAGGGGAAACCTGAATCGGAGCACATATAATGAAATCCACCGACAACTGGCACATTCACAATGAACGGTGTGGACACAAATGAATACATGAAGTTATCAAAGGTGAACCCATTGCTAGAATAGGCACTGGCTACTCTTTTAACAAACCATTCACTGTGAGATACGATCGTAACGACTTAGGACCAACGCCAAAGTCTTACAAGCTGAAATCTTTGCTATCATACAATGTATACAAGATAATGTAAAACGTAGGTAAATTCGACAACACATGAGCATCTGAGAAGACATCTACAAAAATAGGTATATACAGAGGAGATACACTCTGCAGATTATGTGAAGAAGAGGAACAGATTTGTACATAATCTTTGACTGTCGTGTGCTTTACCGTAGGAAACAGCAACTCTTCGGGGAAATTTACCGTGGAGCAACTCTCACACACGAATACCATAGAGTCGAGGTGCATTTATTGGGCTAGCAACCGAGTGCAAACCCCGTCGACAATCGGCAATCGACGGCCAAAATTTTGATGGTTTGTTAGTTCCTATTTTAGCTAATTAAATATCGTACAACATCTTGATGGTTTCCTGTTTTAATTTGCGCCCTTGAAGAATATCCAATCGATTATGGTTTTTCAAATTCTCATATCCTAAATCTGTGGTATTTTACTTTTACTTCTGCTTAGATTTATTTCCTGCTGACGACTTTAAACGTCGAAAAGAATTAAACATAAGCCAAATATATTAATAAAAAATTGGCACTGAGACACAAACGAATGATGAAATATTTACACTTGCAACAAAATGAGTTTTGATCTCGTGTCGTGTATAGCAGATGGTGATTCCGATTATGGTTTTTCAAATTACCATATCTAAAATCTTATTATTTACCCTCGTTTATTAAATTTTTTGGTGGCCTTCGATAATGAGTGGTCTTCTGGTGACAGGTTGGTGACATGGTCTTTAAAGATATTCTTGCGAGACTTGGGCTTCACTTGGGCCAAAAGCTTGCATGGGCAGACCACATTAAGAACAAAAAACTCAACTAAACTCGAAAGTGAAACAAATGTCCTGATTACTAGGTGGAAATCCACATTTATCCCTAGAAAACAAGTTAATAATTGTGGACTATAGACTACCCCTTCACTCAACCAAAAGGGTGACTCAGTCACTCGTTCTAAATCATAAGTCTTTAGTCAGTAGTAAACTCACATCAACCTAAGCAACTTGTTTCATTTATGTAAACCAACATACAAATCATATGCAACATAAATCTTATCAACCAAACATCATCATTTATAACAAAAAAAGTCATCAACCATTTTGGTCCGTCAACCAAACATTTTGGTGCTTCAACGACCCGAATACTATCATATAATAAAATACAAAACCATCCTAAGACCAATATGGAATTGAGCTCTGGGGCTGCAGCAAACCGTCCAACACAAAAATGCTTCAAACCTTTCAATCCAAAACACTTCGCATGATAGCAGATGCACCCTGGTACGTGGCTAATCAAACTCTTCCTACTGATCTCCGAATTCCCATCATAAACGATGCAATGGCTCTGTATGCCAACAAATCCAAGTAAAAAGTATTGATCATAGTAACCAGCTTGTAAGTGAACTCTACAATCAGCCCTCGGCAGAAAGACGATTCAAAAGAATGTGGCCAAAAGCCCTAATTAATTAGGTGAAGAATAGTAAACCGTCAATGAATGGTGCTTAATCAAGTCAAGTACCCCTCATTCTCCTGCACAATGTATCTGCAGAAACAACTTAAAAAATTACTCTCGTTTTGACTTATTGAGAGATTCCAATATTTTGGTAGTTTTTCTACTTCTGCTTAGATTTATTTCCTGTTGGAAATTTTAAGTGTCATAAAGTATAAAACATAAGCAAAATATATTAATGGTATTTTACGCTTGTTTTGACTTATTGAAGAATTCCAACATGTTGTTGTTTTTGTTGTAGCTTAGATTTATATCCTTCTGGAGACTTTAAGTGTCGGAAATGATCAAATTATCATTGGCGCTGATACAATGTCTACAACGAGTTTTGATCTCATGTATTTATGGCTTTTCAGATTCCCATATCCAGAATTTGTAGTATCTTATTCTCGTTTATTAAAGAATTCCATGATTCCATGATTGGAGGTTTGATGGCCTTGATCTTCCACGCTAGCCAGGCGGGTTGGAAGATGGTTGGAGGGATAGGGACGGGATGTGAAGATGGGGAGGGTTTAAACGTAGGGGACATAATTTCTTCCGGGATGGGTAGTTGGAGAAATTATGGGTTTCACGTGGGCAGGGTCACCGCTCCCTGAAGTAGGTCTGCTCCTAACTGGGATCGTTAGGAGGTACCTACCCGCTACCCTATATATGAATATATAGCAAGACAGAAATGGAGATGGGCTGAGCATCTGATGCGAACAGAGGACAGCAGATGGACTAAAAAGGTAACAATGTGGCGACCACGGACAACCAAGAGAAACCCTGAAGGCCAAGAACATGATGGAACGATGATATCCAGAAAATTGCAGGAGTGCAGTGGATGACAAAAGCGAACAATATAAACGAGTGGCGAAATATAGGAGAGGCGTATATCCAGAGATGAAGTAAATTGGTGGTTTTTCATTCCGGCTTAGATTGATTTCCTGTTGGCGAGTTTAAGTGTCGAAAATAAGCCAAATATATTTACAAAAAATTGGCACTGATAGAGAAACGAATGATGAAATATCTTACAGTTACAACAAAACATGTTTTGGTCTCATGTATAACAGATGGATTTTTCAAATTCCCATCTCCAAAATCTATGGTATTTTATTCTCGTTTTGACCTATTGATAAATTCAAATGTTTTGGTGGTTTTTCTATTTCTGCTTTCTTGGAGAACCGTCTGGAGATTTTAAGTGTGGGAAAGGATTAAACATAAGCCAAATATATTAATAAAAAATGTGAGTTGATACAGAAACGAATGATGAAATAGCTTGCAGTTTTAACAAACCGAATTTTGATCTCGTGTATAACAGATGGTAAATCCAACATTTTTCAAATTCCTATCTCCAAAATCTATGGTATTTATTCTCGTTTTGATTTATTGAGAAATTCCAATATTTAATGGTTTTTCTATTCACGCTTTTTTCAGGAACTTTTTGATGATTTAGATTTAGGTTTATTTCCTTTCGGTGATTTTAAGTATCGAAAAGTATACTGACAAAAAATTGGCGCTCATATAGAAACGATGATGAAATATCTGACAGTTGCAACAAAACGAGTTGTGATCTCGTGTAAAGTAAATGGTGATTCCCCATTAACTTTCAGAATTTCTGGAATGGTTTTGCTGTAAACTTCTACCACTGATTTCAGCTTATTATGTAGTTGTCCTGCGGGATATTCTTTATTTTTTTTACAGAGAGCTTGCAATAATTTACTGTGTAATTATCAAGCAGATTTTCAGGCTGAAAAAGCCTGGACTGTTTCTGAAGCCCATTCAATATGTTGCCGAAATTGTCATGGACATCGTTTGTTTTCTTTTCCTTTCTTGGTCTTGCGTTGCCGTTATTGAAGCAATGTATATATTAACCTAAAGTAATTCGTTACATTGTTCTGTAACTGCATACCGAGAAATCCTTGGGGTAGAAATACATGTCTTAAATTTTTTGGTGGTTGATTCGGTTCTTTTTTCTAACGAGTGCACCACATGCGTAATAATTTTCACGTTCGGTTAGCATTATGGTTTTAAAATTTTTTAATATTTATCACTTATAAGATACACTACGCGTACTCTAGTTCCGATAAAGATACAGGTTCAAGGTCCACTGTATCATCCAGTACAGAAATGTAGAGAGTGGGGAATTCAAAACGATCAGCATTTTAAGAGTGCAGTTCACGGCGACAATCAACAAGTGTTGTCACTAAAATTTAGCATTAAGTAAATAGTCAAATAAAATGTGTCAATTAACGTATTTTCTGGTGTTTATGTTGCTGCTTGGGCCGCAAATGTGCCCAGCAAACGACCATCCACATATACGATCCGTTTTTGGAGCAATATTCGATTCGAGACCGCCTGCCGCTAGTTTGACGGCGGAGTCGCCCTCATCCTGTTCAGGGTGTCCACAGAAATATCGTGAGGTAGATCAAGATCTTAAACAGGAACGGTATACAGTGACTGAAGAAGAATTAACGGCACTTCGAATCGAGTATATAAAAAATCAAATACTGAGGAAACTCAGACTCAAAGAAAAACCAACAGTTTCGATATCTCACCTTCCCAAACCGGTGACGGAAGATGAAGCTTTGCTTCCCAGAGGTCACGATGATTCTTCGCCGAGCCCTTTTGACGATTATTATGGAAAAACCACCCAGGCTATCATTTTTCCATACGAAGGTAAGAAGAAATTTTAGAGAAACGAAACAAGTTAATGAACAAAAAGAGTTCCCATTATTTGTCCAAAACTTTCCAAAAATTCTGCGTATCTTTTTCATTTACTATAAACAAGATCAGAGTTTAAGATTTTTCTCAACAGAAATTAATAAGCCCGCGATTAAATTTATTTAAATAGCCTTGTTTATACAACATGTTGATTTGATAAAGGTTTAATTAATATCGTCCATTTTCTTTTAACGCATTCAGGTAACGTGTGGCAGATTTCTTTTTTTATTTAAATACAAGTTAACTACCGCTTTAATATTAATCTCTTTGAACCCGGAACAAAATCGGGACTATATCAATTAATCGCGACAAAGAGATAACTTTTAGCAAAACATTTTTGTGGTCTCACGTTGGCAATCACGCGCTAGAAAATGTGTTTACTATAGTTTACTATAATGATTTAATATATTTGTCAATTACATAAGACATACATGCATTACTTCCTTATTCAAAACCATTCGCCGAAAGAGAAGATAACCACAATTTAGAAACGCAAAAGCTTAAAAACATGCTTTATTCTTGTAAAATACGGTTATAAATGTTGATTTTTTTGACAATTTTTTTAAAGAAAATTGGAAAATTCGGTTATAGCGGAAAACATTCCCGATTTTCATAAACTGTTATTTTGTTTGCTGAACAAGTATTGAACCAGATTAGCCTGACCTTTGCGATAGTTATGATTTATTAGCTTTTGATAAGTTTAAATGAAATTGAGGATTAACTGCCTACTTTTCAGACCAAGCTCGCTGCATGAGGAAAGTTCGTTATCCCTCGGCATGTCTTCCATTTCAATTGCCATCAGATATCCACGCATCCGATCTTAGCACCGCCGAATTATGGTTTCATAAAGAACCCGACGAGGAAGATTCCCACAATCAGACTTTCATTATAACCGAGGTTGCTCACTGGGATACCAAGAAGAGTTTCCAAAAGACTACGCCAATTGCCATCCATCAGACTAACTTAACAGGTAGGATGCAAATGTCTCAAATTAAAAATAAAAAATACCCGTCACATATTTTGTTTATTCCGAGATTTTTTTTTGTTGACGATGCTTTAACGTTTATATTAAACAAAAATAAAAACAAAGTGATAAACAATAACATCAGGTGGTGCCCTTTAGGATTCATCGACTTAAGTCGTATTTTTGTTTTTCAGAAGGATGGTTAAAAGTTGACGTAATTCAAGTAATAAGAAACTGGTTAGAATATCAAGATTCACCGACTCATGCAATTAACGTGGCTTGCAAAACCTGTGGAAGAGATGTCCATAGCTCACCTATATCTTTCAAGCCATCGTTAAAACCCTTCCTGGTCATATACACGCACACGCAACATCGAAGGGTACAGCACCGTCGTATTAAACGCCAGGCAAAATGTTCAGCAGGTGTAAATGAATGCTGCAGGGAAAGTCTGTACGTATCCTTTGCGGAAATCGGTTGGGACGATTGGATCTTACAACCTGCAGGTTACAACGCTTACTTCTGCAAAGGTTCCTGCTCAACAGCTGCGTCTGTTACACTCAGTGCTACTCAGCATAACTCAATATTACAGGTAGGCTATGAAATTTACTGAAAATTCGTTTGACTTCAACTGTTTTTTTGTATAGAAGGTTATGTACGGACCTAACAGAAACAAAACGAGGAAGTTAGAGCTCACACCGTGCTGTGCTGCGACTCAGTTTCAGCCTCTCCAATTATTTTACATGGATAACAACAAGACTATTACAACCAAGATTTTATCAAATATGATAGTGGAAGCTTGTGGTTGCATGTAACATACAGCGTGCCCATAAACTTTTAACAGTATTTTTAAAATCTTTAGTGTGTGGCTGAAATGTGTATTATTTAACTTATAAAACAACTGCTTCATACTTCAAAATGGTGATATGAAGTTAACGTCAACTGTATTAAAACAATAATTTAAAAAAAATGGTGTCAAGAAAAACCGATGGATGGAGAAGATTTTTAAAGTATTCCGTGTTTCTGTTAGTAAATTTTGTATGCTCGTGTTTGTGAGTGCTTAACGTGTAAGTTGTCCAAAAACGTATGTTTTAGTAATTTAAAAATGAAGTAAAATTACGTTTTCAGAGATTCTCTAAAATTAGTTTGCTTTAAATCCCAGTGACTAGTTTATTTATTTATTTTTTTAACATAAACAAAATAGTTAATAAAACAGCATGTATAAGTGTTAGAACTTACTTTTATAATTGTTGTAAGTGTAAGCTACGAATAACTTAAGTTAAAATTATTGCTTCGCACAGTTAAGCCCAAAAAGGGAAATATGCTGTTATTTAACAATTTTTCGTTTTCCGTTTCAATTTCTTTCCAAATTTTTTGGCGTGAATGTGTTATGAATGCAAACTAAATGTACCTGCTGAATGACGTATTTTAGCGAACTTAATTTATTTATATATGTTGCTATTGTTATTTATAAATTATGTATATATTATAATTCCATAAACTACAATTATATATTAAAATGATGTATATTTATTAAGAATTGCGTAAGGTAAACCACTATAATAAAGACAGCAGTCTAATGTGGTATAACTATTTTGAACTAAGTAATACTCCTGTGGTTTCAATAATATCTATAAAGCAACATATGAATATTTATTAATACATATTTAAACTGAAATTCGCTTTTATACGTTTTTATTTTCTTTGAAGGACCAATGAACCTTTCAGAGAAGTTTAATGCGGCAGTGATACAAAATAGATTTTCAGAGCATTTATAAGAGTAGCGGTAGTAAAATATGTTTGTACAAAAGTATATTCGGATCTGGATTTTGTACTTGTCCGACTATTTACTGCAGAATCAAAATATTGTAGTGATGACGCAAAGTTTGAGGTGAAATAACATTGATGAAGTCAACTCTGCTATTTTATGGGTTTGATTGTTTATTACCGTGTAAAATAAACTATCTCCACTTTAAATGCACTCCGACGACGCGTGAGCACGTTAAACCCACTGTTCGATCAGAAATTATAATTTTTATTGCCTAAAACATATGTTCTTAATATAATCACATTGTTTAGAATAGGTTTTCACAGATGTACGATGAAAGTAGGTAATGAATTAATTGTCCCAGTTTACAACTTCCATCTTCCATGGTTTTAGGAATAAAACACTTCGTTATCTTTTGCAATAAATTATGAAGCACTTAAAACAGCTGAATGATTAATTAATAATTTTACAAAAATAGAACTTTCAGGAGCGTTCTGCAATTTTTCTTTGAAGGTGAATATATTTCATATTGGTAAAAGTAAAGGGATCGAGTATGGCCGGCAACATGGAAGGTTAAGGCCTCCCAAGTCGCTTTCATACCCGGTTGTCTGACACGATATGCTTACTGGGTGATGTGGTAAGCACTACGTCTTCGAAAACCTCATATTAGTACATACTCTTTTGATTTATTTCTCGTTTGTCACTCATCGATTTCCTAATTTGTTGGTCTACTTTACAACTAACGGTCTTTCTTTCCCAACTACGATTTAATATCTGATCATACTCCTGTGATAGTAAGAATAAGCGCAATGATAATCTATAGATCAAGCAAGATTAGTTTAAGCAACTGTAAACCTGACTGGGGGACCTCCTATAAGCGAACATCCTGACGCTGATGTTAGACTAAAAACGACTGATGACGTGAAGGATGTCACAAATCACTTGTAGCGACAGTTTAACTATAGAATTAATAATAGAAAAATTATCGTTACAATCAATGCCGGGTGGCCTACTAGTCCAGCTAGGGCACAAAGTTCTAATAAAATAATGAAACACAATGGTAACAATAAACGTATCTATTAATATAAACAAAATTACATAAAGAAATTCTTGAACATAAAAATTACCAGGAATAAAAATTAACACAAGTTGTTTGATCAAAAATAGCATAAACAGTAGAATACCTTGAGTAATAAAGATCGGTGTTAACTTTACTAAAATAAAATAATAAAAACTAAATTAACTACACCAAATCGATCTTAGTCACTTTCGGGAAATAAAGGATAATAAATAAATTGAAAAACCATATATACAAAATACTGAATACTAACAAATAACACTTACTAAATTACAAATCCGATATTCAGTATTTATAACATCTTCTAAATTCGTAACTTCTTTGATAAAACGACTTCGTTGATAAAGCGACTTGGAGAATAGATCGTCAAACAAAATGGTACCATGGAAAATTCCACAGGAAAGTTACCAGATGCTTACTGCACAAAATGGAGTTGAAACGCCATTTTAATCTTCAAGCATTCAAATTGAAAAAAAAAACAGCTAACCAAAAGTTAGTTAAAATGCATGGAACGATGGGCTAGAATAAAAAGGCTGCAACCGCAGTACCAAAATTAGTTACGGCTAAGCAGATAAAATAAGAAAATAAAAAATTGCTCACCAATAATTGCCTTTTTAAAATCGGAAAAAATGAGGGCTTAAGAACCAAAATCCCCGTTTTAATATTTCTGGAAAGAATTAGGACTCAATCTTCCACCATTTCCCATATAAAGATTTCCAAATTAGGAATTTACTTCAAAGAATCATCGCAAAATTAGCGATGTGAAAAATACTTCTTGACTCTTCGAAGTCAAATTGAACAGTCCCCCATAATCAATCTGCGCGCAGCGAAACGGAAAATTTCCAACCCACAATATTTAAAGTGCAGCTACGATAAACTAATCGAAAGGCACGCATTCAAAGAAGTTTTGGTTTTTAAAGAAATAAATTTATATAAACTTGTAATAAATCCAACCAGATAAAAATCCAACTACTAATTGTAGTAATTAATCCCCCCCCCCCAATACATAAAGGAATAACAAAAGGAAAATAAGTAAGATAAAGAATAAAAAAATTGGTAGCATTTAAATTACTGAAATTATTCAATTAATATTAACAAACATTATTAATCAATCTATCGCACAAAAGATATAAACAGGGCGCCGGTAGATTAACTAATCTCCACAAACACAACTAGTGTTTTTAATCCAATCAAAATTGACAATCACAACTAATCAAAAACTACAGTAATTCAACACTGAGAAGAAATAGAAATAAATAGAAAATCAGGATTGGGATATAGAAAAACATCTACAAATCAATCACAGAAGAAGGATTAAAAGGATACTGGTTGAATCAAGGTTAATAGGTAAACCCAGAAACGGTTTAACTATGAAAATGTTTTCAAATGACAGAAACATAAAGATAATATGCAAAAATAAGCAAAATATCGCGGTAATCAAGACTAACACAGTAATAAGAGGGAAATTACCCTTTAACATAAAGGAAACATAGGGCTAAATAATTATAACTAATAGTAGTTATAAAAAATATGTTGAAAATAAATGAATTAAATAACAATTAACAAAAAATTGTTACACACTTTATAACCACCATTCAAGCAACAGGTTGGAATGCCACTTAAAAAAAATTAAAAACCATCTCCCCAAACGTTCCTAATGAAATTTTGGAGTTAGGGGAAAAAGGAAAGCGAAAGTAAAATGGCAACGAAGACAGAAGAAAATTTAATTATTTAAATAATAAACTGAGAAAAACAAACCAACCTTACTTTAGTTCGTTATCTGTACACGATAATACAATCTGAGGAACTACCAAAGGCATAATGGAATCTACAACTCACGCACCACCCTTGCAAAATCAAGCAGGATCCTGAGCCAGAACTAAAAAAGCAAAAGCAGAAAGAGTTCTTTCAACATCTTGAGTCGGTCTTTACTTCAAATTCTGAAGAACTTGATGAGGAAGTCTACACGCTTCATCGCAAATGTCACTTCCAACATGTTCTTCAGTTCACCAAGAATGAAATTCAAGAGGAAATAAAAATTTTGTAGTAAAAAATCTTCCTGGCTTCCAAACCATCAATTCGGCTTCCGTGCTTAACACGTGACTATCCAGAGTGCCACCGGGTAGTAAATACCATACAAACGGCACTTGGGAATAAAGCTAGTGTTCCGCAGTATTCTTGTGCGTAAAGCAAGTATTTGGCCGAGTTCGAGGTTCCCCACCACCATTACTTACTATTCCGATTTTATTTGGAAAAATCGTTACTTTCAAACCAAAGTCGGAGATGAAACCTCTCAAATGAAACAAATCCAAGCCAGCGTACCTCAGGGTAGCGTGTTGAGCCCCTGATGTACTTATTGTACACATGGGTCATTTCCAATATGGGGAAAAGTGTCATGGGCTGACATGCAGAGAAGATACAACTACAACAATGAACAGAGCACGAGAATATCTAATTTTGATAGAAGAATGGTTACGCAAATGGAAAATAAAATTAACGAAAATAAATCTGCGCATTTTACATTTACGACGAATTTAGTCCCTCGAGTAAATGAAGTTAAATATCTCACCTTGACGGGCGCTTAACCTGATAGGTACGTGTTACTAAAAAGGGGAAAAAATTAGAAATATGTATTGGCTCATTGGCTAAAAATCAATCCTTACTTTAGACAACAAACTTCTTCTCGTACGGCGAACCGTAAAGTTGGGCAAGTAACTCAACAATATAAATAATTCGGTGTTTCCAATCAAAGGCTCTTCGCAACAGATATAACTGGTGCCCCATGGTATGTATCCAACAAAATTCTTCACATTGACCTTAGTGTACCATATGGCAACGAAGTCCAATATGTTTGTATGGTTGCAAATGGTGGAGTTGCACAGGTAACTCAACAACAGAAATAATTCAGCGTTTCCAATCCAAGACTCTTCGCGACATATCTGGTGCCCCATGGTACTGTCCAATAGAACTCTTCACGTTGATTTGATTAAACAAACAGCCATAAAACATCATAACGTACTAGAAACTCATCCTAATGAAATTATCGAACCACTAAAAGAAGAACCTAATTATCGAGGGCTGAAGAAGAAATGTCCAAAAGACTGAATGATGTAATAGAGACGTGACTCCGTTGGGAGTCTTCCTCCTCATGTCCTTTTTAACTAACTGTCGTACAATTAGCTCATAGAATGTATAAAGCTAATGTTTTGATTGCTAATAAACAGTTATCATTAAAAGAAAAACTATTGTTTATTTGAAAAGTTCTGCTGTGGCGTGTGGCCCATCAATAATATTTAACAGCTGTTGTGCAGTTTAATAAAAAGAAAAAAAAACGAACAAAAGTTCTATAAATGTGCATGTTC
Organism: Melanotus villosus; assembly: GCA_963082815.1. NCBI lineage: Eukaryota > Metazoa > Arthropoda > Insecta > Coleoptera > Elateridae > Melanotus > Melanotus villosus. Next base: position 35,064,466 of record OY720427.1, on the reverse strand, counting down.
TTTATTTATGTCTACCTGTTTAGGGTATCAGTACATTTTTTTTACATTTTTTTGAATGTTCGTTATCTACAAAATATCTATATTAAATAACATTAAACCTAAATATTCGAGATCGTTAATTATGATGAACAGCTCTGGGGAACGTTGAATTTCATCATCTTAGATTGTGGTTTAATGCTAAAGTCTGGGCTAGCGCCTTTCTTGATTTGCTTCATCCACAAGCTAGCACTTTTGTCCTTCTTGACGCAATATACAGGTACGTTCTTTTGAATTGACTTGCTGGCTTTGCATCCACTCTTGCAAACAGGCAAAGGTCTCAAGCTAAAGCAAATCTCGTCTCCCTCAGCAGCGTATTGTGTTTGATGTTTGGTACAGCTTGCAGGAGAGTGATGTTGACTGCTTCCTTGGTATCCGTTACTGGAGCTAGGAGAACGTCTGCCGGATTCTTGGTCAGAAATTACATTGGCATAGATAACTTGATCATAACTGCACGAATACGGGTGATATTGTGTGTGTTGAGATTGACCATGTTCACCACTACCAAGCTGGTATGATTGAACAAACTGTTGAGCATTGCCAGCAATGCAGTTATGAGGTGTAACGAAATCTGTTGATTCATCTCCAGTGAAAGTACCACATAAACCACGAACGCTGTTTTTGAATTTGCCATAGTCGATAACGGTAAGTTCAGCGCGTACTCCATCATGAATTATGTAGAATGCGTTCTGTACAACAACTTTAACTTCTCCATTGGGCAAAACATACATCTCAATAAGCCCACCATGAATATAGGTACTATGTTGACTGCTAACTTGCTGCTTTTGTTGATTAACGGAAACCTCAGCACGTGGAGCTTCAGAACTACCTTGCGACGATTGTGATGAAGGTACGATATCAATTTCAACAACTTGGCTTTGGGATTCTGGTACTCGAAGAGAAATCTTCACTTCTTTTTGGGCAGCACTCTTCTGATCACGAACTAAAACTGCGTACTGTTCTGTTTGTTGTTGTTGTTGTTGTTGCTGCTGCTGTTGATGCTGGCCTTGTTGTTGTTGTTGCTGCTGCTGCTGCTGTTGTTGATATAGCTGGTAACGCTGTTGAGCTTGTTGCTGTTGCTGCTGCTGGTACTCTCGTTGCTGTTGTTGATTTTGTTGTTGGCCTTGTTGCTGGCCCTGTTGCTGACCTTGGTGCTGACCTTGGTACTGACCTTGTTGCTGGCCTTGGTACTGACCTTGGTGCTGGCCTTCGTACTGACCTTGTTGCTGGCCTTGGTACTGACCTCGTTGGCCTTGTTGTTGTCCTTGCTGCTGGCCTTGATATTGTCCTTGCTGGCCTTGTTGTTGCTCTTGATGCTGGCCTTGATACTGTCCTTGTTGTTGTTGTTGGGATTGTTGTTGGTAATATTCGCTTGATATTGATGGATATTTATAATATTTTCCTTCTTGTTGGTATGCTGGGTAATACAGGAGCATAACAGTCCATTGATTTCCAAGATTGATAGGATATGTCTGATTATCGAAAGTATTGGCGGCAGTTTTATCAACCACGCAAGATGCTGTAAAATACAAATACATAAGCTACCTTTACTGTCAGATTTTGTAATACTACTTACGTCTATACGATTGTAGTCCAAGCGCATTACTAATTACACGTTCGTCAGCAGTATACACTGGATGGACAGCTACAGCAGGTTGAATCCAATCGTCAATTCGGATATTTGTGAATGATGCTTCTATACTTTCTCCTTGCATTGTAACATTAACCTTTTGGAAATTAGCGTGGAAGTGAGCTTTGACGTTAAATTGATTCTTGGTACCGCTTCCAGTAGCATTAATAGAATTTTCTTCATAGTTGTAGTAGTAGTAATAACGGGCAAACCTAAATACTTCCTGAGTGTAGTTCTGGGCTTCTGGGCTTAGATTGCTATATTGTAACTGAATAGCAAGACGATCCATTAAATTAGCGTTATCGGTTAAATTAGAGCAAGCAGGAAGCTGATTGTTTCCATGTTCGATTTCTTGAGCACATTGGTGAGCTAAAGGTGACTGGCGCAAGTATTGTACTCTAGCATCGCTCTTACCCAATTGGGCGATCATATTGATCTTTGTAGAAGAATCGTAACTTGGACCAAATGCCACTTGAGCTTGAATAGAAGATTTAGGATCAAATTTCAAAGCATAGATTGCATCCAACGCATTAGTATTAGGCATCTTGCTCTTAAGAGACAATGCAAACTCATATGGGCGGTTTTGTTGAGGATTGTTTGGATGTTTGAACGAGTATAATAGAATTCGAGAGTTTTCATCGACATCGCTTCTAGCAATTGCTGCGGTAGTTCTGTATTCCACACTGTGTTGGCCTTGAATTTGAACGGAAAGGTCGTAAACTGATACCTTGGCATTTCGAATTCCAGCTGCTGCTTTTTGGTAGAACTCCTTCTGGCGAGTTTTGGGATCGCTTGAAGTTTTATGTAATTGACTAATATCGTTTCCGGAATCGCTGCCTTGGCCTTCAGACTGGGACTGGTAGTGGTGTAAGTAACCAACCTGGATCTTAATGTGACGATTTTCAGCACGTCCACCGTCGTATTCTACATTTAAATCAGAATAGTGTACTGATTCATCGTACCAAGGAGCCATTAATATTGAAATAGCATCATGACGACGAACTTGCTGGTACAGCCAAGGTAAGTCCAGGTTTCTTTTTTCTGAGACCAATTGTACTCGCAAAACTCCACCAGTATATTCATTTCCGAAGTGTTTATCGATAACCGTATTTGGGTTTTGGTTTATTATATGAGTATTAGGTCCACCAATAACGGGTTGGAACTGAAGAATATCGTGCCTGGCAGTGTAAGGCAAACTGCTGAAATGAAGCAATTGAATACTCTTATAAGATGGGATGGTCTTGAAAAGAAGAGCATATTGGTTATTCTTCAGGTCAGCATCTAACTGAACACGAACTGGTACATGGACCTGAACATGTTTTTCATAACCAGCTAAGTAATGTTGAGATTCGAAAGGTGTTACAAAACCAAGACGTCCTTGTGTCTTCTTGGCAAATACGATGTTAATTTCGGAGCTAATATTTACATGTTGTGGATAATGAATTCTTCCTCCGGAACTTATTTTGGAATTAGCAACAGCAGATATTTTTCCATCAATGTGGATTAATGTAGGATTATCTAGAGTGTAAATGCAAGGTAAACCCATTTCAGTAGGAAAACTGATGGCAACGTCACGTTGGTTAACTAATTTGGTATATTCAAAAGCTTCTCCCACTTCAAGAGTTTGCTCTGCTGATCTAATGTCTAAAATTAAAATACAATTTAATGTGTTATAACTGCGTGAAATTTGTTAATATACATACGATATGCCAACTGATCGATGGTTTCACGATCGAATGTAAAGAATCGCTGTGATCCACCCAAGCTAATACGAACATTTCCATTTAATGGTTCCAATTGGTCAGGTTGAATGTTAAGCATGCGAGCTACATATTCACTGGACCATTGATGCTGTTGAGCTTTATTAGCATTTTGTTGTTGTTGCTGCCGTTCTTGATTATATGCGTCGGTTTGCTGATATAAAACGTTTGAAAGTCCTTCAATGCTGTTCACCATGTACTCCATATTAAAGATGGATTCACTAACACCTCCGGTGTTTGTTCTCAAAGAATAATGCATTGCTCTAGGGTAATAGCTGTCATAACTACCAACAGATGCGAAATACTGTTTGTAACCTAAATTCATTTCCTCCACAATATTATCCTGAAGAACATGTTTGGAATACTGTACACCATATTCTTTCTGAGTAAGTAATGGTTCGGCAGCTTGAGCATTAGATTGACTGCAAATAAAAAAATTATTAAAAAAGTTCAATAAGTTTTAACCGAACTTACAAATCGCTGAATTCAGGAGCTTCCAATTTGGCGGCATTCTGTATAGCAGATTTAACGGCAGCATTTACTTGTTCGTTCGTATCGAAGTTTGTGTATTGTGCCATCCGTTGCAACATTGTAGCTGAAGGTCTGGTTTTCATTAATTGGAAAACGGCTGCAACACGTACTACTTCTAATTCACCAGGGTTTTGATAAATTTTATATAAGACGGATTGAGCAAGCTTAGCGTGGTTTTTGACTAATTGATCTAAAGCAGCTACCATTTGTAGACGATGAGACTGGTGTGCTGGCTGTTGTCCTTCCAAATAAGGTTCAAATGCGCTAAGTATTTTGGGATGAGCTACGTTACCCAAAGCACGAATGTATACTTGAGCTTTGTGGTTATCGTTTTGTGAAATGGCATTGGCAAGTTGTTGTTGCAAATAAGGTACGTATTCATTAGCGACGAATTTGGCTCCGCTGCTGGTGAAGAAACTACCGAAACTGTGTACAGGATACTGATCGTGACTTGATTGTTTAGAAACGTAAACTCTGTGAACCAAGGCAGCATAGGATAAAGTAGCACTGACATTCAAAAATGGTTGTTGTTGAACTTCTTGTTTGGTACTGAATGCGTAGAAAGCGCGCATATAATCGTTGGTAGGTTGGCGAGCAGAATAAGCAATTTGTGCAACTACTTGAGCAGCAATTTCTGGATTCAACTTGTGACTCTGTATGAGCTTCTGAAGTACCAAAAAGGCTGGTCCAGTTCCACTTTCAGCTAAAGCATCACGGTATACTCTCCAAGAGTTACCTTTGGGACCTTGATTTTCATTGCTGTAAAGGGAATTTGTTGCTTCCTGAAGTTCTTGTTCGTTCATCATGCGGATAACAGAGGCTAGCATAACAAATTTAGACAGAGTTTGTTGCTTTGGAATAGCACTAGGATTCTGCACATCTTGAGCAATTTGGTAGGCCAGTTTCTGAGCTGCTTGGGGAATATTGATATTTTTACTGGTTTTAATAGATTTTCCCATATATCCAATATTTAAAGGAAGTAACGGGGAAGATGGAGCATCAGATAATTGAGGTTGAACTTGTGCCCAATCCGATTCATCAGAAGATGCAGAATCAAAGGAAGAACTAGAAGACGATGAAGAGGAAGACGATGAAGAAGAAGAGGAAGAACCATAAGAGGACGGTGACTTTCCAAATTTATTTGGAGCGCCTGCTGACTCAGAAGAAGAAGAGGAAGAAGATGAGGAAGACGAAGAAGCTCTGTTATATTGATTTTGTTGGTTATTTGAATTTCTGTTTTGATTATTTTGTTTGTGCTGGTTTTCTTCAGAACTAGATGAACTTGAAGAGGAGGAATCGTTGTCGGCATTTTGTCCCTGTCCTGGGCGTGGGTAATTATTGGAAGAAAATGGATTATTGTAACGGTAAGTCAATGTTCCCAGTGACTGTGGAGAAGAAGGAGAAGAAAGCTGTGCTTGTGGACCGGAACCAGGCTGGTAATTTGCTAAGGTTAAGTTGTATCTGCTCACGACCATAACTTTCTGTTGGCTGTTGTACAAGGGGCTTACAATAACTTTGTTGGTGGTAACAGATGACTGGATTGTGTAACGGTTTGGGTTTCCGCTGATAATAACTCGACTGACTGATGATCTGGAAAAGAAGTCGCCCATGTGGCTGCTGAATGGTTCCCAGTGGTGTGCGTTATTTAAACCGTAATGGTAGCCAACACGTTCATCACTATTGCTGAAATTTTTAGTTTTTACAACTTCGATTATGTTTTCATTGCCTTGCAACTGGGGATAAGGTACCAGCCAAGGTTCAGCTTGATAGTCACGTTCGGGTAATGGGCTGAATTCATACAAAGTTTCATATTTTCCTGTTACCGTATCTTCCATAGTTTTGTACACTCCAGAAGGCGATTGGGCATGCGGGAGCTCATTGCTTCTGCTCTTGATTAAGTTTTCACCCTGTGTATCCAACTGAATTTGACTCACCACACTCTTGATTATGTTGGCTTCCCAGTTTGGAATATTTTTGCTGACAACAATATCCTTCACAACACCATTCTTCAATCTTATTTCGAATGAGTTGCTGCTCAGGGGCAGAGGTTGGTAGTTCAACTCAGATTTTGGGATGTGGCCATCGGGTCCATCAGGTAAAGCAGTATGCACGCGAGCATACTGAACCTTGTAGATCTTTGCCATTAAATCATTTTCAGATTTTGGAACTACAACCAGTTCACCGACCATCTGAATACCGGAAAATTGATTTCCGAGATCAGGATGGCCGCTGAGGGTAAGACCTGTTATCTTATAAACATACTGAGTTCCTTGATACCAGGCATTGTTGGGCGAAGCGGTAAGACCAACTGTAAAACAATAAAGAGTGTGTTTAATGTTACTTCGAAACCTTTTCAGAAGTTTTAGGCGTTGTCAATGGCTGGATGTAAGTTAAAGCTACGTTAAATTAAGCACAAATTCAGCTAAGACAAGTTATACAAAAGACAATGCCAAACTTTTATTAATTAATAGGTAACCTGTGAATTTATGTTGCTTATTTTTAATGTTACTGAAATTATATTATTTATTTCTTGTCAAAAGCGAATTCGTACATATTTTAGAACACTTTAATAAAAGATTAAATTGGGTTAGAATAGAAATTTGAGTTTGTAGTCCCTTATTTTGTAGGCTAAGCTAAAGTTGCATTGTAATAGTGATGCCTAAAACTATAGTCTTAAATGTGCAGCTCCCATTATGCAAAAACACTGTAATACTTAAGTTTAACTGACTCTTTCTGGTCGGTAAAAAATAATCATTTACAAAGAAATGTATAAGTATTGAAAATAATTAATTAGGCGCATTCACAAAAATCTAAAAAGTTAGAAGAATTTGTAGAATATTAACTGCACATGCAATTTTCACAATTTCCATCCAAATTTTGAATTTTTCAGAACATAATTTATGAATTTAAAATAAAAACGCACTTAACTATTTTGTTTTATATGGGTTAGTTATGTTTTAACATTAAATAAAGCCATAAAAAATATATAACTCACCAAGTAGACAAATTAGTAACTTCCACCCCATTTTCACTCGTGGATGATATCACAAGTGCCGATAGATGAAGATTGTTAGGTTTATATATTATAATATGCACAAATTCAGCACTTTGGGGGTCAGCTCCAATGTTCAAGAATCTCCATAATTGCATGTGATATGATCTGAATCAGCATCAAATTCCGATAATTTGAGCACGTGTAATTTTTTCTCTAGCTGTTTTATTTAGAAAGGTATTAAGACAAATTTTTAAAGCGTTTTTTATTTTTACATTTGAAACTGTATCTAAAAACGCGGTAAAAACAAGCATTTAATATTTATCTAAAGTATTATGGCCTTTATCAAACGGTAATTTAGGCCCTTCAGATAGGCAGAACCTGTATTTCACTTAAATTCAAGTGGGTATATTTTAAGTGAAGCGTCATATATGCAGCGTCGGGACGCCCAGCTTCAGTTTGAATTCAGGAACGCTGTTAAACGTTCCTCAAACTGTAGCGATATGTAATTACTTAAAAAAATTCGCGAAGTGAAAATATTGCTTAGCTTAACGCAGCCGACATATTTTTTTTTCTATTGACGAACGACGTTTGAGTAAAAGTTTGATGTTTTAGCATTTAAAAAAAAGAGTAACACTGACAAGTACCGTATATGCACTAAAATAAAATCTTCGGAACAAAGCATTGATTTTTCATAACGGAGTCCTTGGGAAAGATGAGAAAAGACGTATCCCATTGTAATAATAAGCATTAACCAATTCCGGAAAGCGTATCAATTTATTAACCGCACATCCCTCAAAAATGGCCGTGTATGAAATGCTCGACTACGAGTACAGTGAATACGAATACGATTTTAAAGATTCGCATTCAACCTTTCATTGGGAGGAATTATTACCAACCCTAATTGTATATGGGGTGACTTTAGTTTTGGGCCTGACTGGGAATAGTTTAATCGTGTTTACCACCTACAGATATCGAAGAATGCAAAGTGCTACGAATATGCTTCTAGCTAGTTTGGCTTCAGCCGATCTTCTTCTGATTATTTTTTGCATACCTGTCAAGGTAGGACTAAAATTTAGTTATACAAATTAATAAGAAGTAAAACATGATTCGGTTATTTTAAAAATGATTCAAAGTTTAAATTTATTGGCGCTCGGCATTAAAAAAGCTGAGTAAAGAGTTAACCTCTTGTGTTTAATGGCTTTCAATTCGGTGATAAAGTTAAAGTCTTTTATTTATGTTGGCTTCGTTAAAATTAAAAATGAAGGTCAAATGGAAAACCGCATTTAGTCCTTTGACTCTAATCGTGTTATGGGCATGTTATTTCAAAAATCGCTGTCTTCTAATAAAGCGAATGAACAGCGTGAGAAAAAAATGCACATATTGGCAGATATCCAATATTTCCAAAATATTATGATAATTATTACACAGGAATGTCATCATGTAAATAGGAAACAAAGTTATAAAATAAATAAAAGCGTTAATTGCTAAACAGCAGATAATTATTAGCAAGTTTGTAGGACTTATTTATAATTATTTATCTACGTGTTTGTTGCTTACCGAATCAAAGATAAACATTTTTTGGATGTTACTTTAAATGAATTTCATATTAAATCTTATGCAGTTTATGTATAGAAAATTTTTTTTAGTTTTAAATTGAATTTTGTTAATTTCTTGGGTGCCTTTCTAATCTCGCCTTGTGGTTAGAAAGAATGTTTTTTCAACACAGAGAATGTGAAAAGGAGAGAAGTAATGAATGCACCAACATAGTGTATATCTAAAGAGGAACAAAATAAAATATTTATTTTTAGAAAGCTTTCAGAATGTTCCAGGGTACTGCAGAACTTAACCGCGTGGATTCAGCTGTTTCCTTCTACCTCACATTTTTAAATACTTTCGAGTAACAAATGTAACGACTAATATTGAACATTCGATTCTATGCTATACGTGATTTACGGTCTCTCCTATCACTGGAGTAACAAAAATTTTAAGTGCTGTATCCATTTGTTTACTTCTCCAAATTTTATGAATACCGAATGTAAATCGCGAACGTTGGCTAAAATTTTACTTTATAAAAAGCTGCAAAGTGTTCCTGAAACACTGCACATTACAGATGTAGATCAATAAGTAAATATTAGGACAAAGTTAATGTTACCAATTTATTTTAAAGTAATTTATGTACGCTCGAAGACGAGCGGCGAAATGTTTAAAAAGGCCGTAATTTTAAGTATCGTGTATTAAAAAAACAGTGGCTATATATGTGACATAATTTAAAACATTTCAGGATAACAAGGAACATATGTTGGTTAAATATTTGCTCGGCTTTTACATGGCGATAATACATCGAAAAAGTTTAATGACATTGACAACCTGATAACATAAATTAACAAATAATATCGGCGAAAGAAAAATGCTTTAATTTAAAATATTCGGAAGGTCATCACTCGTAACTTTTGTTGTTTTAGGTAGCAAAGTTGTTTTCGTATACATGGGCTATGGGATCTTTTCTTTGTAAATGCGTCCATTACATGCAAAATGTTTCGGCTATTTGCTCGGTTTTAACATTAACAGCAATTAGTATCGAACGGTAAGTCTAACAATTATTTTCAAAGGTTAAAAAAAATGTTTCAACGCTTCTTCGAAATTTTCCTTTTGTAAATAATGCTGCCTGCTTATTCAGAGCGATACAGTAGCTATCTCCACGTGCCCAGATAAACAAAGTACGCAGCAAAAAACTTTAAAGAAGATCATAGCTTTGTAGTAATTAATCGGTTAAACACGAGTAGGTACAATTTTTCTCTAAAATCAAAAGCTATGCATAAAGCGATATCATCTGTCATGTTGACATACTGTTTATTTACACATCAACTCTTACAGTTACTATGCCATAGTCCATCCAATGAGAGCAAAATACATTTGCACCATCAGTCAAGCTAAAAGAATTATTCTAGTCACTTGGTGCCTCGCTATTTTGCTGGCAATTCCTATACTTTTTGTTCAGGTAAGTATCGCTATTGAAAAAATTGAAATTGAAAAAAATTAAAACGCCGAAATTTAAGCCCTGAAATAACACTGCTTTCATGCTTTACATCTTATCGTATTCTTTGAACTTCTTCTTAGAACCGGATTAACAAGAGATAAAAATTAATCAGTGTTTTCGATATATTTCTGACGACAACTAATGTAACGTAAACTTGCTTTCCTTTACACTTTGGCCAAATGAATGTTAATATCAAAAATTCCGCGATAAAATTAATAACAAAAAATTGTAAATGAATCATTTAAAAACCGGACTTTTTCTTCTTTATTTTTTCCTCTTAATTTTTCCTTTTTATCTATTATTAAAACAATAATCATTAAGAATTTATTAATCTGACTTCTTAACATTAAAAACAATTTTAACAAGTCAAGCTTCCTGTTCGAGATACTGTTTAATTAGTCGTTAATTAATGAAATTCATTTGGCTTACTCTCAAGTGAGAAAATCCTACTGCAATTGATTACAATGACAAAAAGTTTGTTTAAGGTCAATGTAGCAAAAACAACATTCAGAAAGGAAACGAACGGGTTGAAAACAAAGAAAACAGCAGGTCGCATTTCGCAAGTAAATTAAAAACTTTCCATTAGGAAAGCTTTTGGATATCATTTCGAGTAGGTCAACCTAAATTAGTTAGTTTAAATTTTTACAAATTTGCTTGACCTTAATTACTTGACCTCACTTCAGCTTAATGAAATACAATTCAACTGAGTCTATTGAAAAACCTAACCAAAACAAAGTAAGAAGCAATTTACAATTTTGAAAATTATTAATTTGCAAATTTTTTAAATTAATTTAATTTGCAATTTTGAAAATTATTAACCTGCAGTAACCTTCAATAAACTTCAATTTAAAGGAACTTTATTGCTTTAATTGAAAGAAATGTAAATCGAATTTCAGGCAAAACAAATGCTCCAAAATTCATTGCTGGATTTGTAAACTAATTAATGCTGTTTTAGATTCAAATGCCAGTTGGTGACAAATTTAAAGCCTTCTGGTGTGTTCGAGACTGGGATAATCACTACCTATGGCGTTTTCATGAGGTTTATATGCTTATATTGGTGTTAATAGGACCAACATGTATAATGACATTGGCTTACACCTTGATTTGCTGGGAAGTTTGGAGGGTCATGGAAAGGAGATTTGTTATGACCAGTCGAAATGCGTAAGTCTAATTATTATTAAACTCTGCTCTGTTGAATTTCTTGCCAACATTATTCCACTTACAGGAATATTTATGCCTCTTAACTTCTTCCTCTTTTCAGTCATCCGAATAGTTTTTTCAAATTTGTTTCCAAAATGTATTCGGTACAACTACTTATTAATGTTATTTGTATGATATAACTTAAAACGTTCGAAGTGGATCATTAAAAAACATTCACCTACAACATAAATATCTTAATACAAATCTACAATTGCCTATGATTCTCGAAAAACTTCGTAATAAACATGCCAAGTTACAGATACATGTTATCTAAGCTAAATTTAATTTAAAATGGCAAATAACGTGATGTAAGAAGTCTTCAAATTTCTATCGTTATTAATGTTATGGTAATATAAAATATTTTGTATTTATATTTAGATCACATTTTTGAAGACCACTTGCAGAGTTAAGCAGTGGCGTAGGCACAATGTATATTCTATAAAAATAAATAACCATAATTTTATGAAATTTAGATAGATAGCAAAACGATTATTTTATACTTTTTAATTCTTCGTCTTTTATGGATAGTTTAGTTTATCACTTAAGTTACAGAAGAAGCTAAAAGAATATCCTTAGGTAAAATCCACAGTTCATTCCAATCCAGCTCTTTTTAAAATAATAAGCAAACTTTAATCGTTTATTTGAATTTCCCAAAGTATTTTAATTCGACCATCAAAGTATTCTTTATGCTTAAGCTTTAAAAAGATATTTTAACACATATTGATGACCTTTTGATGTTTTTAACATTCCTTTCATTGTTTTATAATCAAACAATTAATAACTGTAATCACGTTTTAATGTTTTAATTTTATTTAAGTTTAAGTTAAATTTGCATTAATCACCTTCGTTTTATCCGGGTCATCCATGTTATCTTTGCAATTCAGTATTTATAATTGTAACTTAATGTTCGGTATCCAAATTGTATAGAAATCACGTTGTATTAGAGTGGCTATTTTAATTTACGTAAAACAGGACAATCATTGTTTAAACTTCTGTTGAAATCTCCGTAAAAATTAAAACACAAGGAGTGTGTCCATGATTTGCACAAACTTATGATTTCTAATTACTTTTCGTTACACAGTGAGCAAATATTAAAACGCATTTCTAAGTCTATGCATCAGAAATAATTTAAGTTACGCCACTGAAAACAATATTTTTTATGGGGGCAGTGATATTCCCAATTATTATTTTTTATTTCATTCATAAAAGATATTAAGATTTACATAATATACGTATGTGATAAACGTTAATGATTCATAAGCATACGTATTTTTAAGGAACGTTTTCAAAATATTCTGTTTAATAACCTCTAATCTTTTAAGGTCAATGTCAAATTTAGGGATAAGTTCTGCTTCCACACAGGACTTCAGAAAAGGTCGAATACATCATTGACTAAGCTATTTATTCAGTTTTTTCTATTTCTACTAGTATTTGTCAAAAGAAATCTTTGGTTTGATTAATCAAACGACGAAAATTTCCTCAACTTTGTGAAAATTGTTTTCAGTAAGTTACTATTGAAGTTCAGACTTATATTAAATAAAAGAGAACAAAAGGATATCAAATAATCAACAAGCTGAGTTTTTGTTTAATTTTTATTTCAGATCAATTCGATACCCATATGTCTTGGTCTTTTCCAGATTGTCTAGAAACCATGCGGATCAAGACAAACATTTAGAAAGCTTCCAGCTTACTGACGTAACCAAAGTTAAAAACAAAACAAGAACAAATAGAGATGATACCCGAATGGTTAAGCAAGTTATTTACATGCTTGTTGCTGTAGTTGTGTTGTTTGCCATTTGTTGGGGCCCTCTTTTGATTGATAACGTGTTAACAGCCTATGGTCTTCTCCCCAAACAACGAACGGAATATTTGAAGTACATGGCTACAGCATTTCATCTCCTGGCTTATTTTAATAGGTAAGAACAATTGAAAAATCACAAGTATAAATTTTAAGTAACCGTAATTAGTTTTTATGTGATTTAGGACTTTTTAGTTAGCTGTCAGTGCCAAAAAAACAAGCTACATCCTATTTTGAATTGTCAGCACTGTAAATGAAAGTCTTCTAATTCTAAATCTGGTGATTGCCAGGATAAAACTACTTAATTATATTAATTTATTTCAAGAATAATAATTAACCAAACAGCATTTAAAATTTAATTTTTTATTTATGAGTATAGTACGGGAATCTTCCAAAACGCCAATTAATTCAAATCTAGTCCATTATTACGGGGCGATTCTAATACTTAGCAAGATTACTAATGCAAATCAGATTATATTAAATTAATTTCAGCTGTATAAACCCAATTATTTATGGATTTATGTCAAAAAGCTTTAGAGAAAGCTTTCACTCAGCGTTATGTTGCACAAAGAACACCACATCTGGTCACACAAATGGCACAAGGGTTGTAAGCAGCTTCCGTCAAATTTCACGTGCTGGTTCACAAACAAGAACAACATCTATAAGATAAAATCGAGGTTTTTTGCCGTTTTTCACTGTCAATATTTCCTAGTCTTTTTAAACAATATTTAGAAAATAACCAGTATTAAGAAGTACTTATTAAATACGTAACAAAATGTATTTTATTATTGTTAATTACATATACATCTTTGAGCATAAGGCTCGTTATTGTTTATTGGCGCATGAGGCTTCAGGACTCGAGATAGCTAGCAATATGCATGGGCCTTCCATAACTAGGCGTAAGTTATGCATAAGGCCCTTGACCTGGCTGTAATTATGCAGCGCAGTGACTCCCGGATATGTGCCCCGGGGTGGCAAGGTAGGCCCGTCTCCGCATTTTCCCAGTCCCATCGGCTCCCTAGGGCTTGGGGACCTTGGGGTCATCTATGTAGGTTGGGAGGAGCAGTGGCATGGGTGGATTCCCATTGTTGACTATGTCCAGCCATGGCTGGTGCGCGCGCGTAGCATCCGGTTTCAGGTTCAGAAGGTGCACCCATCGTCATATAATCACTTTCCAACATACCAGAGGGTTTCTCTACTAGATTCAACGTGGGATTTCACAGGGGGAACCCCTCCCTCCTGTAAACAACACTATCTGAACCTATGCCGCTAAATGTAGTAATGTGTGTCTGCTTTGCTTTCATGTATCGCTGTTATCTGTATGATATAATAAATTGCCTGGGTGATGGATGTGAGCATTAATGTGTGTATCAAGCTTTGGGTGTTTACGAGACCTGGTCGAGGCTACGCATTAATCTACCATTGGGGGAATTAACGTTATTCCTTGGTAAAATGATCGAATGTACTTTTGTAAATATAAATACGCCATTATAAAAATATAAAAATAATTAGACTAAAATGGAAACCGCAACCATTGTCCCCCGTCCGCCGTCAACCTACTATCAAACGGCATTTTAATATAAACATCTCATTATTAATTGGTTCAAGTTACTGAGATTTTTATATTAATGCTGCGTTTCAACAAAATTAAAGGAAATAAATATTGATGCAACAGTTATTAGCTCAACAATTGTTTGTCTGTTGATTTAACTTTTTACAGTCTTTATATTATATCAACCGCCAGTAAGGTAGAGTAGGAGTGCACCAGTGCACGTAATACTGAAATATTGAGAGTTAAGCAAGGGTCTACTTGGCCAGAACTTGGATGGGTGACCGCTCTGCGGCTCGGTGTGTCCGGCCCCCTCGACACGGTAAAGGTTTAAGAGGATAAAAGAGAAAAGAAACTAAGAAAGAAAAACAGTCTTTATATCATAATTTGAATACTTTCTTAGCCAGCACTTTGTTAGTTAATTTAACACTTTTTCAGAAGTTTCAAATTAGGGTTGCCAACAATGTCATTTTGACCCGAAGACTTCGGGTTTTGCGATCGTCCTTCTGGCTTCGGGTTTCATATAAAATTATTCGGGTTCACTAATTCTACTCATGGACAAAAAGTTGGTAGAATTTACTTTTGGCCTCTATTGCAATTCACAACGACAACAAAGTCAAAGCGACAACATTTCATATCGCGACGGCTAGACATGAGAATTATTTGAAATAATATTTCTTCGGGTCAGCATCGACCCGATGTTGGCAACCCTAGTTTAAATCTTCAAATTTGTCCTCAATAATAACAGTTTTGGGAAACAATGCTATATTTGGATAATTGGATGACGCAAGAATTAAGTGCCATGAAAGACGCATTGTCAGCATAAATACTGTTCGTTACAAGCAGTTTATTCTCCTTGGTTACAAGTTACAAGCACTTTGCTTTTTAATTCACACAGAAGTGATTTAGTGGTGATGTTATACAGAGTTACCGTGTTATAACTTATAACATAACTGGCGAAAATACTGGTAAGTACCTACCGTAATAATAAAGATTGCATGGTTTAATGTGTAAAATATTACTGCCTCAAGCAACTATCAGTAATACAATTTTATTAGAGACCATATTTTTAATTCTAAAACGTACAAATCATACCTATTTCGTGCAGTATGGAAAGACTATTAACGGACTGGGGGATTCCCCGTTTTAATACCTACATTTTGTTTTTGAATGAAAGACTAAGAATGAGATAAATTAATAAATCATTTAATTCAACAAAATAATTATAACGGGGTAGTAGAATTTCTTTTGGTACCTACAGTTTATTAGTTTAGTAAAAAGATGACGCAAGTTACAGTGTTTGTGAAAATGTTGATTTACTTCGTGAAAATTATGAAACTGATTTGTTTAGTAACATTCATGGAATAAATGCCAAATGTATATGGAACAGTTTAACAAATTATCACTTAACGAAGAATGTTTCATGTGATATAATGCATGATGTATGGGAAGGTGTTTGTAGGTATGATTTTGGAGATATTTTATATAATTTTATTTATGTAAGTAGATAAGTTTTTTAGACTTGAAACTTTAAATAACCATATTAAATGTTTTAATTTTTTAGATAAAAGTAAACCTCCAAGTATAACCAAAACAGTTCAGTTATATAAATAGCATATAACGTTTTCTGCTTTAGAAATGTGCGCTTTTGCACAAATTTTTTCACTTATCATAGGAGAGTTTGTCCTTACTGGCAATCGTTTATGGGAAATGTATTTAATTTTGTTGAAAATAATCAATATTATTACTAGTAAGGCTGTTAATACTCAACATACAGAGTTGCTTAGAACACTCATTACTGAGCATCATACCATATAGGTAGGTACATTGAATATTTTGGTAAATTGAAACCAAAGCAACATTTTTTAACACATTATCCTGGTTTATTGTGTAAGATACGTTCTTTGACAAATGTGTCTTCTATAGCCACAAGCAACAACAAATGCAGTTAGTACAAGGAAGAATATTTTATATACTCTTGCTGTAAAGAAACGGTTAGGATACTGTTATGGGTTACTTGCTAAGAATGGCTTTAAAGGTACAACAGAATGTGGCCCTGCAAATTTGAATTTTACAGGGAATGCACAGTGCAGGGCTTGAAGCTTCAGTTAATTTACAAGTTTATATTGTTATCTTCAACTGTATTACCCACAGGGGATTATAGGTTGTTTGGTATTTCTAACAATAAGTCTGCAATCCAAAAAGGATGGTTGTACTAATGTTTGGTAAGTCGAGGTAGATGCAGTAGTACCTAATCCATACATCAAGTTATTGTTAGAAGTACCTACCTGAAAAACCGTAAGCCATTCTAGGCAATTAAGCTAGAGGTGTTAATAAAGTTTGTTGATTTAAGTGCAAAAAAGCTGTACCTACAGCAAACATCTAAATCATTAAATGGCAATTTTTTAATACATGAACCAATAAATTAAACCTATTGAGCTAATAAACTGAAAAATTATATCAACATTTTAAAACTGTTCAATCAATTAATAGGTAGGTTAGGTACCTGTATAAACACATAAGATGCTGTGAGTTTTGATAAATAAAGTACCTAGTTGAATTGAGGAACGTTGTGAGTAATAACAATGTTGTATATTCTAGTGATGGGCACAATCGAATGATTTTGAGAATCTAATAATCTGCAGTCAGATAATTTCAACAAGTGAATGATCATTCGGAATGTGAATGATCATTCGTAATTCATATTGCGAGTGATCACTCGAGTCCGACAGAATGTGAGTGATTATTCGGAATGCGAATGATTACTCGAGTTGCATGCGCAATCTCATACTGCACTTATAAACGAAAACTTTCAAAATTAAAGTAGGTAATACGGTGTGCAGTTATATATTACTTTGTCTGACGCTTGCCTTGCAACAGCGACAACTCACAAGTTCCAGGCGTCGTTAATGCCGTACAAAAATAACTCAATGTAGATGGGAATTCATTCGAATTCGCATTCGTTTCCTAATGAAAAATCATTCGAATGATTTGACGACAACAATCTAAACATTCCGAATACTGACGACAGTTCATTCGAATTCGCCCATCACTAGTATATTCTGTAACTGTAAGTAAAATACTCAAAATTGTTGAACCAATCTTTCGAGTAGTTTCCCTCGACACTTTAAATGCTGCTTGCAATGCTGTTAAATTGCTAAAAGAATTAATTCAAGTTAACATTCCATATTATTTCTTTTAACAGTTTTAGCACATTGCTCGTATTGAATGTGAAAAAACCTGTTCTTAAGCGATATTTAACATTTATTTTTTCAGTGCACGTTTAAGTCAGAATGTAACGTTTTATTAGGTATAACATACACGAACACCACAAGCATATGGAGAGAAGATTGGCATTACAGCCTGGAGAGTTTTATTTTGAAAACGCCGAAGGAATTCGAGATCTGAGTTACTGGCCGAGCCCCAAAAACGTATGTCTTATGTCCAGATTGGTTTTAATATGATCTTGTAAAGTAAGAGTATGTTTTCAGTTGATAACGCAAATTTTCTGCCTAGGATGCCCAGTACATTTGCTGGAGTTTAAGTCCGAGTTGCTTTCTTTTTTTGAATATATGAGTGGGCCATGTTAATCTCCTGTCAATATGGATGCGTAAGTATTTGACCACTCTCGTTGTCGTATTATTTGTCAATTTAGAGTAACTGGGGGCAGCAGGTGTAAGTAAAGTGGATGGATTTGTTCTCATTCATTTTCATATCCCATTGTTTTAACCATTTTTCTAGTTGATCCGGATGATTTTGTAGGCTTCTGGAGGCAATTATGGGGCTTGGATGCGAGGCTAGAATTACCGTCCGTATCATTGGTGTAGGTAGCTGTCATTGTTTGCCTGGATTCGGGTAGGTCTACTACGTAGGGCCAAGAATACCGCCTAGCTGTGCCCCAGCTTGACTAGGATAAAGTTGATATTTTATTTCGAACATCCTATCAGTAAGATACGATTTAGAACTTTCTTAGATACACTTAATATTATAGTAACAAAACAAGTAGGACACATATTATATAATATACAAGTATATTATTCTGTGTTAATGTAATTTCTAAATGTTATTTTATAAAACTTTCTACAAGGGAGTCGGGATATGTATGAAGATTGATACGGCACGCTACAGTTTTAACTTTGCTTGGTAGTAAACTATTTAATAAAAGCTTTATTTTACTTCCGTTCGCTCCTTGTTTCTCTCAATTGAATCGTTAATAATTTATGTAGGCACTATTACACAATAACAATTTACTTCATGTGGAAGTGTATGTATACACTGAACATATAGAAATTGTTGGTAACTATAAATAAACGACAAGGTAGGTCCTTTTTTACATATTATTATTTTACTTTGAACACAAAAGTAACATCTTAATAGTAGCTTAAACAATTATATTTAACAGTATTAAAGCTTTTATAACAAAACTGAAGTATTGGCAACAAAAATTAAACATTATTTTAACGCAAGAACTAAATTTTAAATTATTTATAAATTTATATAACGAATAATTAAACTTTTACTTTAAAAATCAGCTTTCAAAATCTCCTCCTCCCAAATGCTGTCTCCGTAATCGCTGTAGTTAAAAGTACATATAGATACACTACTTTTTAAAATATATAGCAAATTTTGATTACCTGTGTATCAGTCGTCCAATGTAACAAATTGTCCCTTATTTTCATTACTATATGATCGGAAGTGTTTCTATCAGCAGCTAATTCCCCCATCTCATGGGCATCATCGACTTCAGTTAACGTCTACAAAACAATAAAGCTATAATGTCATATTTCTTTAAATTAATAATTGATTACCCTTTGAGCCAGTGCACAGGCTCTGTTTGGATCTTGCTCAACATCGTTGAGAAATACGGAGTAATTTAACGCAACCACAAGCCGAACAACATCCAAGCGTGTTCTCACAGCTGTAGCGATCTCATATGCGATTTCATAAGCCTCCCCTGCACGTGCAATCAGACCTAGATATTCCATAATTTGCAGATATAAGTTTTAAACAAAAATTAAAAACGATTATGTGTGATATACCTGGCCTTTCAGTAGCAGGTCTAGTTTCAGTTAAATATCTAACGTAATCACCCTTTAAGGCTAAGCAAAATATATTAGCCTCATCGCAAGTTGCAGCGGGGATAAGATAAGTGTCTAAAAGGTGCTACAATAAAAATAATATGTAAATGAATATGATTAACATTCATATTTATAAAAACAAAAATAAA
This sequence comes from Melanotus villosus, assembly GCA_963082815.1. Taxonomy (NCBI): domain Eukaryota; kingdom Metazoa; phylum Arthropoda; class Insecta; order Coleoptera; family Elateridae; genus Melanotus; species Melanotus villosus. The sequence continues at coordinate 35,044,703 of OY720427.1, read as the reverse complement.
ATTTGTACCTAATATACTTACAATTACGTCGTTACATATATCATCCATCTCTTGTATTATTTCATGTTTATAGGCTGTTATCATATTTGTTTGGCTTTCAGTAAGTCTTCGATAATTGACTCGACGGTAGTCAATTAAATTTTCAATTGCTACACGCCTCCTTTCATAAATAGCTTTGCAAGACTCAGCCAGGAACATGCGATCTTGATTATTAAAGTCATGAGGGAAAAACACTGCCATCTGCCGCATGGCAGTGGCCATCTCTTGAAATCTACCACTTTGTTTAGCTAATGATGCTTTAAGAAACCAGTTCTGTTTGTCATCAGCCATTGCTTTATCAGACGAGTAACAAGTAAATATCGTCACTTACAAAGTATAGTTAAAACTAACACTACATATTTACTAATATTGCATATTACAATAGAATTTCAAGAACTTCAACAAAAGTGTGTTTTAATTTTAATAATATCAATTTTTTTGTTTTGTTTTTACAACTGATTATCAAATCCGATAAAATACTAAGAGTCCCGGTTGTCAGAAGAGAAACACATAACACTTGTTTGATTTACAGATTATGTTAAAATAACAAATATTAAATAATTTGCTTGCAAAGTATTATAACACTAACTGAGTTATGTAGAGATTAAATTTCTATATGAAATTTTAAACCATGGGGTTACAATGACATTAATCGCGATTTAATTTAAGAGCTACATATATAAAACGCTCGCCCAAAACTACACGGCTATAATATACTCCTAAAAAAAAAATCTTTGGATGTATTAAAATTACATAAATGTGACGCAAAATCACTTTAACGTACAAAATGCAAGTACGAAAATCGTTCGAGTTATATAAAATTTGCTAGATATTATAACAGGCTCATATTTTTCTCTTTCTTTCTAATTAGTTACATTTATGCTTTATAACAGAAATTAATTATAATTAAATTAACGTAAATAAACGATTTCTTACCTGAAAATACCGTAGTAACAATAATAAGCACTGGAATCAGAATTGACTAAGATGTCGTACTCTCGTACTTTATGTAGTCAGTTTAATATATCCAAGCTGCCAGCGTCACTTCCGGTAAAAAAATCACTAGATTTCTAACCATGGGAAACTACAAATTCCCCATTGTATATTTTATAGGGTGTAAACTTCTAGCACAACTTGGATAAAACACAGTAACTAATCTTTGTAGTCGATAAACAATAAAACTAAGAATGGGAAGTTGTAAAATTAAAATCATTTTAACCTCACTTTAACGAACTTCCGCAATTTTTCAGTTTAGAAACCTATTAATGCGCATGCGTCAAACCTATACCTGCATCCTGCATCAAATGAAAATTTTACAATTGCATTACAGATTACAAATCAATTTTCTCCAATATAAATAAATTCTAGTGAATCTTAAAATTAGTTTTAGATTTTAGTTAACCCTCCATTAGGTATATACAAAATAATAATAACTATGTTTAATTTAAAAACTTTAGTAGTGCCTGTTTGGTACACAGGCGTTAATAGGCCCGTAAACTGCAAGATGGATGCTAATCAGCATTCCACTTTTTGCAGCCTTTATGTTTTTTAATTTTATAGATTTCGCCCTGCTTATCGATTTGTCAGGTTTGATTTCAAACTTCGGTAAAGGGCTTTTGGAGGCTTTCTGCTACCTCGCGTCTCATTCCTGTAAGTCTTGCAAAGTTGCAAATATTGAAAACCAATCTCACAAAAAAACAGGATTTTTCTATCGGATTAACCGGATTACTAAAAACAGTCTCCTTAAATGGACAGAAGGAATTTTCTAATATCTGGATTATATTTAAAAAATCCTTACCGCTAAAATTTCTCTAAAATTTGTTGCCTGTATATACCGGGTGTTCACGGTAAGACGCAACATTGGGAAACTCATGTATTTTTTTTAGAAAAGATCCGGGTTACCTGCGGAATATGTACGGAACATGCGTAATAGGGCTTGCTTGGTGCTAGAATGAGACAAAAATAGCGCCGGCATCTGTTATTGTTTAGTTTTTATATTTGTCAGTTTTGACAACGACAAAACGTCAAATTGTTAAACTTGTTAGATTTGTCAGATACTGAAAAATTTACATCTGCAATGCAACAAAACGCAATTATTATATTAAAACTCTGTAAAACAATAATATATCTAATTTAAAACATGTATTTATAATGCCATAATATTTTACATACACACTAAAATCACTATTTTTAAGTTTTTCTTGCACAACAAACCTGCACTTCACCAAATTATACATTTTTCTCTATCTAAGCAATTTCTCACTTGTCTACATTCTACATGAACCATTAAGTTTTATAGGTTGCATTAATAACTTATGACAGAGATTTTAGTATAACCGATTAAACAAATTCTTATTTCACTATAAAATATGTAGAATGCAGAAACAGTGATATAAATTTTTGCGTATTTTTATTGTAACTGAAAGTTGCAAGTGCTATCAAAATTAACAAATATAAAAAGTAAACAATGAAATAATCGCATATAATAATAATAATTATTATTATCTTTATTGGGCGCATCCATACATTTATTAAAACTTAAAAGGTAATAAGTAATAACGCAATAAGAAGAAAGAATAAAATAATAATAAGCAAGGTTCAGAAATAATTTCTGTTCTTCCACCTAAACCATGAGTAAATAAAGCAAGAAAAAATATCGCGAAAATAAACTCCTTTCTATCTCTTTCTAGCATTAAGCATGTCCAATCACCTATATTGAACGCTGAATCCATACAAATTCGAAAGGTCGCCCGGATCTTTTCAAAAAAAATACGGTATATTAAAAGTTACTTCTTATATGGCCTACATTAATCCATTGCTAAAACTGTTATTCATAAAGATTCATAGAAATGTGGTGGGGTTAATGTTTTACTAGTTACTACCTTTTTGGGAGGGTTTTTTCACTATTTGTCCGCTGGTCAAATCACATCTTGCAGCTTTTTTTGGGTTAATTTCTGAGTGTATACCTGTTTTTACCTCGCTTGCTACGATTTTTTCATTTGGTATGGTCATATGCTGTAGGTGCTGCAGTGCAATGTTGATATTTTCATCTTCAGTTGCTGTTGTAGAGGGAGGAAAGAACTGAAAAATTGATGCGAGGGGTTCTTGCCCAGGTCGTAATGGTGGAATTTGATGTTGAGGTTGTTTTGATTTTCGCGTCACTTTTCATTAGTAAATAGTCCATAGCTGCAGTTGATGTGAGTTCTGGAAGATATTCTTGATGGTTTGATTTTTCAAATTGGTTGAGTTCTTTTACTAATTTTTTGTATCTTTGTTTATCCAAAGAAGCTCTTGTTGGTTGCCACTTTTTACGAGCTTTTCTTTTTTCTGCTAGACAATTATTGGATTGTGCTCTTTTGTGTTGGCTTCATTTTTGTCTGGCGTTGGTTACCACGCTGCGTTTTGAATAACTTTCGTTATGCTCACCACAGCTTCTTTTAAATCCATTTCTGTTTTTAGAGGTAAGTCTTAAGTGTATTTGTTCATCAAGTATTTCTCTAAAATAGTTCCAGTCTGTCCTTTTGCTGAACAGCGATTGATTCTTTGATTTTTCTAGTATGTGGGCGTTGGGCGTACATAGTCACTAAAATTGGTGTGTGATCTGATGTTAGCCCAAGACAGGATTCAACTGCATATTTTTTGTTGTTAACTCCTTTGGTTACGCAAATTTTTCGGATCAGATGGCCAGTAAGTAGGCTCCCGTGTTGATAGATTTGCAAAGGTGATTCTCAATTTTTGATAATCTGTATTAAATCTTAAATCATAAATAAAAGAACCCCAAGTTTTGCCATTTTACTCAACAGGAAATGCTGTAACGTCCTATATATTACAAAAGCAAGTTTATCCTTGTCACATAACTTTGTCTAACCTATTATAAAGATTTTGTGACGTTTCAGTTACCTATACTCAATTATTTCGTTATTGGATGTTTTAACTGAACTGCCACGTCATTTAAAAAACGTACAATTAAAACAAATCAATATACCTAGTTTTTACACTTCGCAACTACCTACCTTGTCACTAAATTGTATGTTAAGAAATTTTTTAAATTCTTTGGCTTAATTGCTCATACAAAACTGCAATTGAAAATAAGATTTAAAGTTTAATTTGATATGGCTTATTCATTTAATGAAAGTGTAGTAGACATGCTTTGGGCATATGGAGCTGCGGAAGGAAACGGTAGAGAAGCATTGCGAATTTATACAGAGAAGTTTTCTCAGAGGAGACAGCCGCATCATACAACATTTGCCTCAATTGATAGACGATTACGTGAAACTGGAACACTTAAGTGTGCAAGACCAAATGCTGGACGACAAAGAGACGTCCGAACTGCTGATTTTAAAGAAGATATTCTGAACAGGAGCCAAACATAAGTACCAGAAGGTTAGCAAACCAAGTTGCTGCGCAAAATACTTTTTGCAGATGAAGCGAACTTTTCAAAAGATCGCATTACAAATCTGCACAATTTACACACTTGGGCTAATGAAAATCTTCATAATATTGTAACCCGCAATACTCAACATAGGTTCAGTGTGAATGTATGGTGTGGGATTATTGACAATTGTTACTTAATTGGCCCCTTCTTGAGTGGTATATTTACATATGGGCTGATTGGGCTATAGCCCAGGGCGGCAGAATTGTAGGGGCGGCAAATATCTCTTCACTTTGATGTAAAAAAAAACAAACCAATAAATAAAGACTAAAGTCTGCACGCGCTTTAAAGCTAGGCGCAACTTCTATTTCCCCTCAGGAAATTCTCTAGGAATCGTAAATTACAATTTTTTCAGTCAATTTTTGATTAATTCTCAAAAATATTGAGTTAAAAATAGCCGCCATGTCATCTACAAAGAGCTCCACAACCAATTTTCTTTCTTTACCAATATGCCAGTTTTGAGTACCGATGAGATAGCTGACAAAGCGACTAAATTGGCTCAGTTATACAAAACCGATTTATCTGCTGATCCGGCAAATTTCATAAATGAGTGTTTACATTTTCGGGGATTCCTGAAGACTCTAAAATATGGCTCCTAGCACAGCCCTCCAATTAAGTCAAATAATTCACGAGAAAGGCATCGAAGATATATATATCCCTATATAAATATCGCATTGCGAATATTTCTATATATGCCTGCGTCTAACTGCACGGCGGAGAGATCATTTTCGGTACTTCGTAGAATAAAAAACTACCTCCGTAGTACTATGGCCCAAACGCGACTGAATTCTTTAGCTGTGCTTTCAATAGAAAGCAACCTCTGACGAAAGATATAGATTGTTCGAATTTGATCGACTCCTTCGCGTCACAGCAGTCCCGAAGAAAAGTTCTTACATAAATAAGTAAAAGAAGAGTAAGTCTGAATAAATGCTTCTTACAAAAAAACGTGCTATTATTTTTTCTAACTAATATTTTATGGCAAACATGTGAAGAAAAGCTGGCGGTGGAGGCAGCCAGATTTAAGTAGCCCGGGGCGGCACTAAACCTAAATACGCCACTGCCCTTCTTCCTTCCTTAGCGGTTGACAGGACAGACTTATGTCAACTTTTTGCTAAACTCATTACCAGAATTGTTGGAAGAGGTAAGTACCACTAGAGATTCGTAGCCAGATGTGGCTAATGCATGACGGCGCCCCAGCGCACTTCAGCATCGGGACAAGAAACTATTTAGATGAGGTGTTTCCTCCTGCAAAGATGGATTGGTAATGGTGGACCATTGGAGTGGGCAGCTCGTTCACCCAATTCAAATGCTTTGGATTTCTTTCTTTCTCCAGCAATATTTGAATGTACCAGTCAATCTTCGCTCCGACGGTGCCAACTGTATGTGGAAGTTCGAAAAAGGAATTTTGAACAACTTTTATGACCCTTCCTGATTGCGCTGTTTCTTTTTCGCATTACCTTTATTTAAAATTATTTTTCGTTGTTTCTACGATTTGTTAATTACTTTTAACAAATGTGATTCAAAGCATTTCAATTAGCTAGGCATTTTTGAGCAAGTTTATTGTGAAGTACAACAGAAAAAGAAAGTGTTAGATGTCATTTTAAAGTGTAGTCTGAAAGTGCACTCAGAGAAAACTTTAGTTCGATATGTGGGCAAAAATTCATTCAATGATTTCAATGCTAGATTAGCGGAGATGTCAAAAAATGACATAACTTCGAAATGAAAGGATATGAACAATTTAGGTACATCTTTAGGCAGCAGATACAGCCTAGACGTGTCGGTCGAATTCGTATACAGGGTGTATATCAAATAATTATTAATTAATTTTTTAATATTTTGTCCTGAATTTCATTTTTGCGAATGTATCTATTACATCATTAAAATCACACTTCTCCGTTTCTGCCGATTCTATATGCAGAATAGCTAAATTTGCAAGTCGCTCTTGCCCAACAGAATTTCGTAAGTAAGTTTTGATTCTCTTAAGTGCTGAAAAAGAGCGTTCTCCGGATGCGTTACTTATGGGATTTATCCGTAGATCTACGGATGTTAAATACTATTTAGCTACGGACATGCGGACTTTTGTTAGAAAACTACGGATATTTGGTTTCTTCTTCTATACATACATAGTAGGTATACATTTAAATGTCAAAACAACAAATCCACGTGTTTAAAAGATGCTGAAATAATATATAAATTTGGGGGCCCCACTGCTTCTACACTCCCAGGATTGGCAGATTGGCACCCGAAATAATGAACGCCTTTTGCATACAATTCTCAAAAACAAATTTATTGAAAAAATCCCCTGTGGTAACCATGTGCTCTCATTATAATAAAATCTGTAATAGCCACCATATTTTCAATTCTAGTTTTTCATCTTTATTGCTTGCTTTAGATTAAGGATAGTAATTTACAAGATTTAATAAAATTATTGTTTTGTCTGCCTGTTATTTTAAGATATAATGCGTCATTGTATATTTTTGCCCTTATTTATAATGTTCTTTCTTCCTTTTTGTCTTATAATTGGCATTTGCTGTTCATCATCATCATCAATTGGACAATAAATTATTATTATATGAAAAAACTTTTCATACTTTTTCTACATACTTGACCAGACAATTTTTAAAGTTGCACATGCTCAGAAACTCTGTGAGCCTAAGATTACTTTTATATGGTTACAAGCTACCCACTGGTGAAGAGAAGACCTGCAGTGCAGCAATTCTAACAAAATATTACTAATGTTTTATATTATATACCCGGCAGTTAATTCTGGAAATAACACCAGTGCTACAAATGATATTCCTGTTGTGAGTTAAAATGTGCACAGATAAACAAAAATCACGTTAATAAATATTGTTTTAGAACATTTCTATTTAAAAATGTCAGATACTGTGAAAGGTAAGGAAGTAAAAGCCGATAATGATCAAATATCCAACAACTTAACAGACGAAAAAACTATACGCTGTACTCCAAAAAAATCCAGCAATCCAGCAGCTAAGAAGAACAATAGGCCAAAACCTAAGAATAATAATCAGAAGACTAAGAATAATAAAAGTACTAATCAGAAGACTAAAAGTACTAACCAGAAGACTACAAATACTAATCAGAAGACTAAAAATATTAATCAAACAGCCAAAAACAATAATCAACAAACTAAGGAGAATAAACAAGCAAACAAACAGTACAATTCGGCAGCTAAAAAGGTAAGAAATTCAAATATACATACATACACAGCTTGTTCTTTCGCGGCGTTGTTTTCAACAAACCTCTTAGATTAATAACAAAATTTTTAATTTTTATTATTCCAGTTTCTCTTATTTAAATTCTAAATCGATTCATTTTTATGTTTTAGAAGAACCAAAATCGTCAACAAATAAGCAAAGCAAAACCTTTAAGGAAATCACAAAAACTCTCAAAAAAACCTGAACATGACCCTGATAGCTCGACTTCTAGCTTGTTACCAACTTCAGACTCAAGTTCTTACGATTCTGATACAAGTAGCTCTTCATCAGACTGTTCTACATGTCAGTCAGATTCTAGCTGTAATTGTTCTTCTTCTGCTTGTGATTGTTCTACTTGCTACTGTTCTAGTTCTACTTGTACCAGCTGTAGTTCTACTAGTGATACTGATTCTTCAAACTCCAATTGCCTTCTTTCTGAACTTTGTGGTAATTGTACTAAGAACTAAAATTATTGTTAAATGTATATCCTGATTGCCTTTTTATAAATAAGTAGTTTGTGAAAAATTGTGATGTTATTTTTTAATGTAGGTAGTTGATGTAATTGTATTATTTTCATATTTTAACACTTTTTATATGTTCATTTGTAGTTAATATAATAAATAAATAATGCTAAGGAAATTTCAATGAAAAACAGGCTTTGCCATAATAATTCACAACAAATAATACGTATGGAAATACAAGAAATGATTATTAAGCCTAATTACTAATTAGGGCTAATTATTGATCAGGACTAATTACTAACTGGGAATTTAAAAAATTAAATTTACAAGAAAATGCTTAAAATTTGATATTCAAACTGTTGAACTTGAAGTTTCTAAGGTTATACAAGTCATTTTACTAAATATTCAAGCTTTTTATAATTGTAAAAAGCCAGGTAAATTAGCAATAATTATTGCACAAGTGTAATGGTTACAAAACGATAAATTATACAACCTTTAGATATCTTGTATTCGAAATTTCAATTAAAAAGGCTCAAATATTTGTATTTATCTATAAAACACGAATTATATGATTATACCTCTCTTGAAAATCAGTGCAACGTACAAAAGCATAAAACTTTCGCCACAAGGCTAGTTTTAATCTCACCATACAAATTCACAAAACCTACACAATGCACATGGAAGATAGAGATTCACAAAAGGCCTTTCCTGCATTCGCAGTTCAGTACTGACTAACAAAGCATCTACAAATAAAATATAGGCAAGTAAAAGCTTAATATTACTTAGATTCCTTTCTTTTAATTATTACCTTTTAAAATGTTTTTGCAAGTAACCATTTTAGTGTTTAAATAATTATATTAAATAAAGTAAGGAAGTCAATCACAGTACAACTCTTATTTGATTGTAACTTCACTTTCCAGTTTACGAAAATGCCAGGTTGCAAAGCAACCACCAAAAAATCAGGTTGCAAGGCACCCACCAAAAAACCAGTAGCAGACACTAAAGCCAAGAAGAAAAGGACAACTAAAACAAGCATATGTACTACAGGAAGCTGCCGGCCTACGAAAACTACTGCTAAGAAACCAACCAAGAAGGTAAATATAATTGAACAAATCCTGATTATTTGCAGCTGGCGGTAACATATTGTAAGGAAAACTAAAATTTAAAAATGTTGGAGCATTTTTGTAGATACCTAAAGCTTGGAATACTATCTGGTTTTCGATTTAAGCCTAGTTAGAGAACTTAAGAAGTAGTATTTATTTTGTTTAAATCAGCGACTTGGACTGAAATGAAATAAAGGTTCTGTTACGGTTTTGGTCACTTAAAAATTTACACAACGGTTTCTGTTTCGGTTTCGCTATGGTCAGCTAAATAGTTTCGGTCCGGTCTTTTTAGTCTTCAGATATGGGTTTCGGTCTTTAATGGTTTTTCAGTTTAGTGCAACTTGCTAAGAAATTTTCATTACATAAGAAAATGAAATAATGACGACAATTTTGTATTATAAGAACAACCGTTAATTCTTTACATATTTGAATTACAATTTCTTTTTATATTTCAAGACCGATAAAACCATTTTGAAAAATGACAGTCGGTTTTTACATTACGAAAAAAATTTGTTTAGGGTTCAGTTATGGTTTCGGTCTCAAAGATTAAAAGAGTTTCGGTTCGGTTTAGGTCCCGGTCCAACTCCTTGGTTTAAATTTAATATACGACTACATAACCTTAAATGTTACTCGAAAATTGTACGTAATTTATCAAAGTTTGCTTGAAAATATTTGGTTTTAAAACGTGAACTGTCTCCTTATCAAAATCTATAAAGACTCAGACTAAAATACATTTATAACAATTTTATGTAACGATTGGAAATCACTCTAGCTTTTACTTCCTTTTCAGAAGAGTGCTGCAAAAAAGCAAGGAACCAGAAAATCAAAGGTCTGCTATTGCAGCAGTGATTGTAGTTCGTCTACTTCCGGCTGCAGCTGTTGCAGCTGCTCCGATTGCTCCTCATGTTAATTTTGCTAAATCATGGTAATATAGTAAATTTTATTTACTTCCTCAGGCAGGTTCTTTGGAGGATTTTTAATTATATTTTTAGTAATGTTAGTCTTTAAGTGTGATGTTATTTATTATAATATATGTTATTAATTAATAGACTAAAGTTTTATGTAGGTTAATCGTAGAAATGTAATTTTGTAGGCAATTGAAGATTTATATGTTGAAATGTGATTAAATAATAATAAAGATGTAAAATGTTGTTTTTTACTTGTAATACAAATAAATATTAAAGAAAAACAAACGTGTTTTATAGTTACATATGGATTAAATTGCAAAATCCACACAAAAGAACTAAGATGCCCTCAAAAGCAACTCTGCCGCTTTATTGCCCTTCTTTTGCAGTTTATACCGCCGATGTATAATATAAATGTTTAAATTAATTAACTGTAACAATGCTTAAAATATGTTTATTGATATGAAAATCTATACCATTCTCTGTATTAGTTTACATGGAAATATTTATGCATTCTTCTCAGTCTCATTGCATTAGTATTTATCATCATCTTTCATGGCGATCCAGTCTTCGATTTCCTTTACACTACAAATCAACATCTCATTATACAAGTTACCTTCACTATAGATAAAACTTACGTTCGTGGCACTTTAGTTAAATTCTTAATCCCAGTTTCAGTAACAACAACGTCATCTTCGATTCTAACACCACCAAAACCTCTGAATCGATTCAAAATTTCTGGAATCAAAAATTTGGACATTTTAGGATCTGCCAAGGCTTCATCAAGTAGCTACAAACACCAAATATTATTACAAAATACGGAATGTTAATATATTAACGTTTTACAGGATCAATAAAATAACACCCAGGTTCAATTGTTAACACCATTCCCTTCAAGAGATCACGGGATGTCCTCAACTTATGCAGCCCGGTTGGGCTTTGACGCCTGGAAGGATGATCAGGCAAGTATCCACCAACATCGTGAACATCCAATCCAAGTAGATGTCCCAAACCATGCGGTTGGAAAGTATGGCCTAAACCGGCAGCCACCATTTCATCAACATCACCCTGTAACAGACCTCCCTTCTTCAATTCACTCAAAAGGACACGATTTGCCAGTATATGCATTTGGACCCAATTTACTCCAGGTTTTGCGGTATTCGTCACCGCCAAATTAGCTTCCAATACAGCCTCGTAGATTAATTTTTGATCTGGAGTAAATTTTCCGCTTACAGGAAAACTACAAGTAATGTCTGCTGCGTATCCAAAGTAATTTGCACCCATGTCAAATAAACTAAAAAAATAACATAAAGATAGTTAACGTATATTAGAAAAAAGTAGAGAATTACCAAATCTCTCCCTCTTTAATAAATCGATCGTTGGGTGCCCCTGCATGACCGTAATGAAGAATGGCACCGTTAGGCCCAGACCCACAAATGCAAGTATAAGAAACATGTCTGCAACCTCCTTTGCTGTAGCAATAATGCAAAAATTCCGATTCACACTGATATTCGCTTTTCCCTGCTTTTGCCATCCTCATAACTTTGCGATGAGCAGTTGAAGACGTTTCAATTACGTATTTCATTACTTCAAGTTCTAAATTAGTTTTCACAGCTCGCCTAAACAAAGGCACACTAATTATTTAACACAGTTTCCTGAAGTACGTACTTACAAGTCAGCAATTTCATTATACAGAAGTTTTTTATCCACGCTAAATCTGTAAATATTTTGTGGTTAAATCTTTTGCAATCAAAAAAAAAATAGAGCTTACTCTTCAATTCCCTCAAACCATGGATCTTTCGGTTCCAAACCACTGTCGCTGTTTACTCCTTTCTAAAGACAATACAATCAAAAATGTAAAAAATTCAAGCTTCTTCCAGAAAAATATACAAAAAAAGGAGCGACAAAAAATATTAAACTGCACGGTAAACGATAAGGAAACAATATTGCTTTCATCAAATATGTTACATTTTTTTGATGACTATAATAAAATGCCAGCGCAAATAACTTCTGGATAGTTTTTAGTAGAATTTAAAAAAATATCAGGTAAAACGTATGAGCTTTTCATTATTAATACCTTTTAAACTTACCAGCACCAGCAAACTCGAAGGATCCAGTTGCTTCAAGACTTTAGCAATCTGAAATTAATTACCTTTTGTAAAAAAAGTAAAAATAAACGGCTTTACCTTCAAAATAATTTGTTTTTGTATCTACAGGATAAAAAGAAAATCAACATTCCAACATAGATAACGAATGAAATAACCACAAATATTTACCAAGGAAAAACTCCTGCCACATATCCACCGGAAATGGGAAGATAACAGGATATCTTTATGTAAGGTGTTTAATTTGTATGTAGTTATAAAATAGTAACGGAATTTACTGAATTATAATGAAAAACAAATTGTTTACATGGTGGAATTGTGATATAATTCCTGTTTGGCAAACAAATTTTGGTTCGATTTTATTAAATCATGCACAAACAATATCAAATTCTTCGTTAACAGTAATTATTTATTAATTAAAGAACGTAATACATGTTCACATCAGTAATTGTGTATTACCGACTGACTGATATCTGAAATGGAATAGCCCACACTAACATTACTTACATTACAAATATCACGTTTCAATTTTATTCTTTTCGAATTGTGAACACCTCGCGTACTATGTAATAATATTTAAGAGATATTAAATAACATGAATATCTTGAATATTCGCAATACTAGGGTAACAACCAAAACTAAATAAAACTGTGAAAAATATTCTAATAAAATTTCTGACACAGTAGAGATGTAACATCACTCTGCTTCGAGAAGAGGAATAATGGTTCAGAATATTAATAATGTTTGGAACTCTATTATACTGCAGCCTCCCAAGCAGACAGACAAATTACAATGGCATGGAAAAATAAGGTCTGCTCGAAACTAAAAACAGGAAAGAAAATAAATACGAATGCTTATTGACTATTACGGCACAATAACGGCATTCCTGGCAAACTTCAGAAATTAAATAATTCTTTCTTTTATTAGCGAACAAAAGCTTTTTATAACATTTCCATAACTGGTATGTCATTTATGAACAAAATGAACAAGCTCAAATTATATTAATTAGGTAAAATGAAACGACGCGAAATTAAACGCTTCGAGCTACGGCTGCAATTCGAAATCATTTTCATTTTAGTCCTTTATGTTTTATGATTTATTAAATAAAATAAAGCTTTTGTTTTAATTGAGTTACTTTGATGTTTTTATCACTGGTTGTGATTAAAGCTCAGAAATAAAAATGTAACTCGCCGTTTTCAAATCAAGCGTGTATGTAGGAAACCTACAGAATTTCCTGTAATATCACAGTTTCGTTTTAAATCTGTATAAAGACATCAGCCCATACAGTTACCAAAAATATGTCCTACTATATTTGGACATCGCATAACGCGTGTGTTTAGGTTTTAAAACAACGTTCGTTGCCCCACTGCAATGTTCTCATTTCTATAAATTTACTTAGGAAGTTACCCATCACTTACAGTATCATTGTAATAAACGTTATCAATCAGATATTTTTTTGAAAAATGTTCAAGGGTATGTAGAGGGCCCATCCAAATGGCGTAACTTTCTGGAAGACGTGGTACGAACAGGTGAGCTTTTCCTGTATCTACTTCGATTGCTCCAAAACAGTCAGGTTCCAAAGCACCAAAGGCCCACATGAAGTAGGATTCCTATAACAAACACATTTATTAAATTGTATGTATCAACTTTCAGTGGAGCATTTGGACACAATTCCTTTGATTTAAGAATCAAATATCCTGGTTTAAAAAAGTCTTGTAAAAAGTCGAAGTTTAAACTGGAAATGTTAAATTTTCCAATTTTGTATTTCGTACAAAACTTTGAACTCTTTGATTTCATTTTGATTATAAATTAAAAAGAATCTTTTAAGAAGTCGCATTTTAACGACCTGCCTGTTTGAAATTTTGAATTTTCCAATATTGGACTTCATACAAAGCTTTGAATTTTCAGCTTTCAGTTGAGCATTTGAACCCATTTCTTTAGATTCGATTTTCAACTCTTTGATTTAAGAATTAAATGCCGTAGTTTATGAAATAAAAAGAATATTTCAATCTTTTAAAAGGTTCAAGAGGTCCAAAGTTGATCAGGTATTTTAAGCAAATTAATATTACTTCGAATTTCAGGAACAAATCAATCCCAACTGATCCAATTTCTTTAATGGTTTTAATAACTGATTATGAAATACAGCTGTTTAGTAAAATTTTGTAAAATATGGGAAATTCAAGATTTCTCAAAATTTCAAAATTAGAGGTTCGAATCTGATATTTCGAAAAATTCAACTGCCTGCTTGCTCGAAATTTTGAATTTTCGTACAAAAAACTTAAACTTTCAGTTTCAGCAGAATGTTCGTACCAGCTTCTTTATATTAAATTTTAAGCCCTATGATTTAAAGAATTAAATAGGGCCTAGTTTATAAAGCAAAAAGAATATTTTAGTCTTTTGAAAAGTCGAGGTTCAAGTATTGATTTAATTTATGAAAATTAATATTAATTTGAACTTCAGATAATTAGTCAATTTCTTTAATGGTTTTAATAACTTATTATGAAATACAACTTTTTGGTAAACAAGTACGTAAAACTCAGATCTTTCCACAATTTAAAAATTAAAGCTTCGAATCTGATATTTCAAAAATTCAATCAAATTTTGAATTTTCAAATCCTGTATTTCGTACATAAAACTTCAGGTTTCAACGGAACGTTTAATTGAACCGACTTCTTTAGATTCGATTTTTAACTCTTTGATTTAAGAATGAAAACCTTGGGTTATGAACTAAAAAATATTTTAAACTCAAAAAGTGGAGGTTCAAAAGGCCCAACTTTGATTAGATATTTTGGTTTAGTTTATACAAATTAATATTACTTTGAATTTCAGGCAGTAATAAATCAATCTTAACTGGTTATGAAATACAAATGTAAAAATAAGTAAAACTCGAGATTTCCCACAATGTCAAAATTAACGGTTCAAATTTGATATTTCGAAAAATTCAGCTGCCTACTTGCTCAGAATATTGAATTTTCCAATCCTGTATTTCGTGCAAAAACTTGAATTTTCAGCTTTCAATGGAAGTTCTTTGAACCAAGGATTAATTATCTTAGATTATAATATTTCAATCTGTTAAAAAAACCCAAACTGGATTAAGCATATTGATTTAGTTTATGCATATTAGTATTAATTTGAGCTTCACATAATAAGTCAATCTTAATTGATTTAATTTCTTTATTTAATTCTTTTAATAAGTTATTATGAAGTACCTAGAACTAACACATATGAAACTTAAGATTTCCCAAAATTAGAAATTCGAATCTGATATTCGCCTGCTTGCTCACAATTCTGAATTTTCCAATCGTGTATTTCGGGCATAAAACTTGAATTTTCAGCTTTCAGGGGAATGTTTGGACCCACCTCTCTCTTCGATTTAAGAATTAAATGCCTTAGTTTATGAACTACATCGAATATTTTAATCTTCAAAAGCCCCAAGCTTGATTTAGAGTTGATACCAACAATTTTTCGTCAAAACTATTTCGATTTTGCAATTAATTAATATTTTGTTGAAAAATTCGAAATTATGTTTTAAGAAAGCTCAACGTATTTAGACTAATTTTCATTGCAGGATTAGCTGCGACAATTATTCGTAAATGTTTATATTTCTGGAATTAACGAGGGTTAACTGACATATTTCTGGAATTAACCAGGATTAACCAACACCAAGAGAGAAGTTTAACAACTCGAAATTATGCACCCACTCATCAACATTAACAGATGTTATTAAACTTGCATTATAGTGCGTTAAGATCTAGATTTTGATTTTCTAAACAACAACAAAACTTTCTCTGTGATTACTTTTATAATATGAGAAAGCAAAAAACCGAATATTTTGAGAAAAACCTGGCTTTCTGTTGTTAATTTTATGTTATCAATTAAAAACAAGAAAATATCAGCCTCGGTCTAAAACAAAAAGAAACCAGAACTTCGTGGTGTAACAAGTATGTTTTTTTATTGTTTATAAACAAAAAGGCGGAAACAACTTATCCACGCTTTCATGCCACTATTTGTTTATACAATTTTATTTATAATAATACAGATAGTAGGTACGTCGGTGTTGTCTAGGCCATGTGAAAGTTTCTTTCAAGAAATGTTAGATGTTAGTCATAAGAATGAACACGCTGGCGATTATTACACAACTTCCGTTAACAATAAGTAAATGTACAATGCGAGGAATGCAGAGGTATCTTTTACCGCTAGTTAATGTATCAGAATTATAAACAAATTAATATTTACTGCCAGTAATTTTAATTAAACGAACCGACTAGATTCTTGTCAACGATTTCAACTGGAAGATTCCTTATTTGTCATTTCCTATTCTAGAGACATTCCATTTAGAGTTGAATTGCAATTTCCAGTGCACAATTTCGTTATCTCTTCTTAGAGGTGCTGCGCTACACAATATTTACAGGAAATAACACCTCAGCAAAACAGAAGTTAAAAACAGCTTAAATCGATATTATTGAAGTACTTAACTAATTTTCTCCGTCGATTAGATTTCTAAATAAAAAAAGGTAAACAAGTGTAAATATATTAATTTGTTTGCTTTCTTATAAACGAACGAAATAAAATTGTTTTGACCCGAAGTGCGTGTTTCAATTATCCATAATTTATTGGTCTGCGAGTTTGTTACGTCACACAACCGACAAATAAAGATGGTGCTGTATTTGATGAGCAAACACCAAAACGAAAGAAAACTAACAACTCGACAGGTACATATTACGAATTTTATTATAAAAAAAGGCCACTCGCAATAAGTAGAATATTAAATGCGAAATATTTAATAAGCTCCAGGAATTATTTACAAAGCAGCAACTCTAGGTAGGTAGATAGGTAATAACATAAAAGAAATTACACGTGCGTAAAAATGAAACGATATTACTGGCATATCCTTAAATCCGAGAACTAGAAATGAATATACAATTTCCGTGATATACCAACGCTTTCATCGTTTTCAGATTCCGCCTCAGGGAACATACTCTGGAGTTTAGAAAAATTTAACCCTTTTGCTGCCTTAAAAATAAATCCTCGCAGAGTGAATCTTTCTGACTTCACCAATTAAACGTAATTTTGTAATGAATCATGCCTTTCTTGGCGATGTTGTTAATATTAAGTCTCAAGACTAGTTTACGTAAAGGTCTAGCTAACTAACTGGTATCAAGTACACGACACTGAAAGGAATTTGACTTGAATTTGGTTACATCTGTTCACTAAAAATATCAGCTATTGCCCAACTTGAACGAACCTGAACATATTGGCAGACAAGCTTTGAATCATTTTCGGGTACATCCTTTACCTACAAGTTACAACACCGAAATACTGCGACAAAAGCTGTAAATTTCTGAAAAAATGCATCGAAGAAAAGTAGTCAACTCATTGTGCAGTGTTCTTTGAGTACTTGGTGGAGCAAGTAATCATCTGAATTTGCAAACAGCCAGGTTGGTGGTATTGCTGTTTATGCCAGCATTGCCCAATTCTGCAACTTTCTACAGTTTACAACTCTGCACAGTGCTGCCTTTCTTTTTGGTGAACAAAAGTCAACGAATTCGCGAGCAATGACCGTGGTTAAGTAGGTTACCCACCCAGACATACTGGAAAAATCCCAATAGATAGTAAACACACTATAATAGAAAAGCAAATAGGCCATTATTTCGTAATCTTAATTTTAAGAGAGCATTAGTCAATACTGCATACTTTATTAAAACAATGCTCTTGTACCCACAAATTATATTTTAGAAACTACTCCTCTGTACTGTCACACTTGTATTAATTAGCTTAGCATGTAACATATGGTGTATGGTGAACTTCGAATTATAAGAGAATGACCACGAACCTAAATGGTACCATTAAGACACGAAGACAGATGCATTACTATAAAATAGGAAAGGTGGCTATCGGAAATTTTTAACGTCAAGAAAACATTCCACACTTCAGTTTCTACATGGTAATTCATAATGAATCACAAGAAAAATGCTGTTAGAGTTAGTCAGGAACGTTACAATAAAGTGCCTTTTCTTTTTTGATCACTTCCGGCTGAGCTATTAACACCAAAACGTTACAGCACTATAACTGAATTAATGTGTTACTTATTACACAATAAATAATAAACCGCAACTGGCAAAAACGGTACAAATAATTACTGTGACAAATTAAAGGTATAAAAAATAAAAAACAATATTGTGGCATTTAGAAATCGCAGTTTTTTAAGTAAATTAACTTACATCGCCTGTTTAATTATTTAAATACGTTTGTTGATATAAAATAAAACCAAACACCTGTAAAAGTTGTTAAGTCGTTTGTACAACGTATGAAATGACTAATCCTTATCGAAAGCTTTATATTTTTCTACAAACCTTCGAATAACTCGCATTAAAAAATTGGTACAAATATTTAGGCCTTTAATCATTGCTTAACTATTAATGCCTCACACTCAATCAATTTGTAATTCAAAGTAAATACCACTAATGACCAGTCATATCGGATGAATAATTTTTAATAAGTCACTTTGGAAATCTAAATTAATGTAAAAATAAGCGTTTATTCAGCTTTGGAAATTTTGAAAATCTCAAATAACTTGGACTTTCTCAACGTAGATGAGAGCAAGGTTATTTACGATTTTATTTCAGAACACGTTTCTAGAAGTGTCGACATTTTCATGTTTTTTATAGTCTTTAAAATAAATGTAATTTTACGTCATTTGTTTATGGTTTATGACACACTCGTCTTCATGGAATTAACGTCTATTCTTTATTGACTGTGGCAACTAATTAATTCTATTTATATAAATATATTACTTAAACTTAACCAACGGTATTTTCAAGAAAGCAACCTTTAGTGCGGAATTTTCTTTTGGAAAGTAGGTACAAAACTTGTAATCGAAATTACCGAGAATTGCGAGAATCAAGGCCAATTGTTTATTTACTTTAATCTATATTAAAATTGAAGTAAGTACAAAGTATTGATACAACCAACAACTAGTCAGCTATAAAATTCCCTGCCAAAAACAATTAAACACAAATCGGTAGAAAGAATAACCATCAGAAAGCAAAACAATTTTATTGGAAGTGTGTAACATGAACAAGAATCTCATGCACAGTTAAATGCTTGGCTGCTCTTACAGAATCAAGTGCCTCTTTACAATTGTTCCTGTAATAACGTGTTTAGCCATAAAAAGTACCACACTTAGCGTTACGATTAAAATTCTGCGGGAACTATTTTTGACGTGGATGTTTTAAAGTTGGAAGTTAAGAGTCTGGATGTTATTTTTAAAACTAAGTGCTGTTATTTTTATTACAGTATACAAATCTTCACCTGTTGTTTTAATTATTCCGCTCTTCAACGCTTTTTATTAAATTTTTAAGCATCTTAACTCAAGTGCCACCAAAGCAAAACTAATACGGGGAGAAATTTTATTATTAAATACCCTTTAAATCTGGACTAAATCCTACAAAAACCAACGAGTAAAACCCATTTGTTTTATGGAATTTAATTAGTGGTAATCAGCTTTTCACTCCGTGAAATTATAATTCGGTTTGTAAAACGCCAATTTTTTAACAAGGTATTAACGCCAATTTATTTTTTAACAAGATATTAACGCCCCAAATACAAAGCGTATTAGTTATAGGGCAAACCCAAAGTTAACGCATACAATTATTGTGTTAATGGGGAAATCCACCCTTTGTACGGCCACAGCCGGATTATTATCGATTTCGTTTTCCTGCTTGCATGCTTTTTAACCCGACTCCATAAATACAACCAAAGTTTCTTTATCCTAGTCACGGGTCATGTATGTCAATAATCTAAAAATAGACTTCGATAGGAATTTTACCCTGAATTTAATTCTGCTTAAATTTTTAAGCGGCATTGTTAACGTGTACCTTTTCATTTTTCGATTAAACCGACGTTCTACTTTTCAAACTATAAACATCGATGTAAACAAAACAAAAACAACTAAAAATACAATTTCAAGTTCGTGACGTCTTTAGCATTAGAGGTTTAGGTTTTTGAATACAAACATGCAAGGTTATTTCGTTCACTCTCGTGAAATTGAAAAAAAACTGGCTGCTTTCGTATTAAAAGGTTTAAATTTGCTCGCGTAAGCACACAACGTCAATTCCGTAGATAGAAACGTGAAAATAACCTGAAAGCCAAAATTATGTTTATAAACTCTGCAGTTCAACAGTGTTTACACAAAGGGTTCGTATAAATGCGAAAAATAAACAACGTTTTCGAAATTTTCACTGGCTTTGTTGTCTGTCTATTTAGAGCTGTTTCATCATCGACCAACGATCCTTAATACTACAGCCGCATTAAATAGACGTTCTTTCAGGAAAAAAAAGATGGAGCAGCTGAGAAACTGAAATTCTCAACGTCTACTCTTGCACCTTTTTTGGTCATGAGGAGTTGCAATATTTAAATAGCTTCGTTTAAATATAGCCACATAAATTCCTCTCTATTAAATCTGTTATGTTCTAGTGACCTCGTTCTTAGTTATCTCTTAATACAACTGTTTACAAACAAAAAACATAATGGAAAAATAACACTCCGTAACATTTGTTTGGTTTTTCAGATGAGATTTTCCCCGTGGCTTATCTACCCTAAATTCGACGTTATAAATAGAATAAAAACAATGATAACTTATCTAAGTTTCAGGTGATTTTTGTTTTTCTACTCTTTAAGTACAGTACCTACAATTTGTTTTATTCATTTTCACATGAATTCTTTACAACGTAAATAAACAAGAAGTTCAACAAACATTTCTGGGGTCAAACTCCTTCGAAATAAAGAAATACACCCAAATAAAATGCGTCATAAAATAAACAACAAAACGATCGATTGAAGGACACTCAACTCTAGTGGGAGAATAAAACTATTCTTTATTAAAAATAATAAAGGTCGATAAAACTCAAAAAATCAGTCCGTCCATCTTACCTGTCGAAATACGAAATGAACATCGGTATCATTGAAATGCACGTCACTTCCTCCTTGAAAAAACACCACGGATTTTTTTGGGACATTTTTTGCACGTAATCTTTCTGTTAATCTTCTTCTGTTTTCTTCGAAAAGTTGCATTGGAACCTCGAGGGTTCCTTCGCCCATCCATAGCTTTCCTCTGAAACAAATAAGATATTTTCAGATTCTTATTTAATCGCTATATTTTTCATATGAATGTGTCAACTGTTTCATAAACAAAACTTGCTGTGTGTAAGCATTAATAGTAGATTATTCTATAAGTAAAGAAAAGTGGAAAAATGTTTGATTCACGAGCATTAGCGAGTGAATTAAAATTTCCACGACAAACAAACAAACTGTGCTGCTAAGAAATAAAGTTTTGATTGTTAACGATTAAAGTGTTGCTAAGGAGTAAGGAGTAAAGTGTCGGTTGCTTGTTGCTAACGAGTAAAGTGTTGCTAAGGATTAAATGCCACTTTAATTTACTATTTTCTACATATTAAAATGGCCGTTTTTCATTAAGTACACAAACAATAATATTATTTGTAAGTCTAATAAAGGAACTCACCCCATTAGTTAACTTTTAGTTATGGTTTTGTGAATAAATTAAATTCACGAAAAGAAACAGCCTAAACAGAAAACTTCAATGATAAAACCTCGCAATTTTAATGGAACGGTAGACACAAGATTTCAAAGTTGGGCTTGTTACTGTTTAATTTTCACAGGAAAATATCAAGTTTTTGAAAGAAAAAATTGCTGAAATAATTCAATTTTCACGCAGAAACGAGTGAGGCAATACCCTCATCAACACTTTGTAGTTTACGGTTACGGTATCGCCTTTTATATTAATTTATAACGTACATATTACAAAAGTTTACCAAAACTACCTTGAAAATTCATTTGGCGTTCCTCTCGGTATAATAAATTTAGAAACACTTTTAAAAACGATTTGTTTTACATCCTTAAAATTAATTTTCAAACATCAACGTAATACCGTATCAATTTCACGTTTTAAAAGTAATCTTTCCTTCAACAGCAGGGGACTTACTCGACGCATCGGTGTATAATAAAAATGAGAAGGAAATATTTAAAAATAACCATCGAGCAATTTTTTTTTAATAAAACGTTTCAAAGCGATTTTCAAAAAACTCTTATAAAGCTTCAAACGAGTCATTTTTATTTTGATATGGTTTTTCAGAACGTTTCCGCTTATCTTTAAAAAATACGTTAAATAATGTTAATACCTCGTTATTTGCGTTGGTTATTCATGAGAAAGCGCATGAGTTACCAGCAAAATATTTGTTTATTTTGTAAACAACATCGTTATTTCTCTAGGAAAAACCTTTATGACAATCACAAACATAGACAGAATTAAAAAAAAAACAAATTTGAATGAATAATTTGCTATAATTTAATTTTTTCAATGTTACCAGAAAACAACAAATGGGGTTGAAAGAAACGATTGCACGCCTTAGTTGGGAATTTCATATGATGTCATTTTATTTTCGAGGGGTTTTTAACATAAGTTCATGTTGGAAATGAGCGAATACAAAGTGGTTACGTGTTGATTTTGAAAACTAAGCAATTCGTGCATGCATTCATCAACAAAGGTTAAGTTATTGTAATTCTAAATACCTCCCGAAGAAATATTTTAAATGTTAACAATAAACCAACAAGATTTACTATTAAATAAACTTTAGTCCTACATCAAACAAAAGTACTGTATAACAATAACACCAGGCCTGTAAGCACAGAAAATATTGATCACAAATGTAACAGCCTGTGCTCGTTTCGTGCCTAGTCTGAAAATGTGCGAAGAGAGACATTAAAGGATATTTAGTTAATTTTATCCTCCATGCTCAGTAAAAGCTGAATTATTTTGTTGTATTTCTATATTCGGACTTTTGATAAAATTTCCCATTCCTACCAATAAAATATCAGTTTTCAATTCGCTGTATTTCCATCGCACTTATTGTGCAATATTTCACAAAGTTATTAAGGTTGATTCCGGGTACTATTTCCTAATGAAGCCAGGGAAACGTTCAGTTAAGTTCCTAACGTTGGTATAAAAACCTAAGCATCAAACAATTAAGTTAATGTGGAAAATAAAATATTCATAAGGAGGTTCAGGATTTTCTTATTTCTATTGTTTCTGTTACGCAGTGCATAGGAAGTATACATGAATTTCATTTCCAAAAGACTTTTTCTATTTGTTGCACAATAGCAGAATACAAGATATCAACATCAAGTTACATACCAAAGTAATCCCCCCTAATTAATGTTGGTTCTGCATAAAAGTACTTTGGTATTATTTAATATTAAAACATCAATTTTCATAATGGCTCGCTCGACTCGCTCTTTATGAAAGCTGAAAGTAGGTCTTTTTAACGAACTAGAGCTTACAATTTTACTTCTGCTAAGTGCATAGAAAAGGAACTTTTCAAGCTTGTTAATTTATAAAATGTAATTTCCTAGTACTTTGTACGCTTGTTTTTTTGTCGCTGAGAACTAATAAAAATTGCGGATGTTTTCCACTTCCTTGTGGGTCCTTTTTCTGTAATATTCTTAACTGACGCAAATCGGCACCTATTTTAAATTAATTCTAATTTTGTAAATGAAATAACTACAATAATCGCAATTAAACCCACAGCTTCACAGTTTTAGTTGGTGTAATCCAAGCAGATAAATTATAAACAAACGCTTTGACTTGGATCGATCTAAAAAACATTGTGTTTACGTTTTTTATTTGCACACGTGTAAGCTTTATATAGTGGCATATTTTCAAGGTCGCATAAACATTAATACTTATGGAAGCATAATAAATTTTAAAAAGGCATTGAATATTAATTCTTCAGTTCAAGCAGTCCCTGAACGTCTGGTGAAAGAACTTCTGGGCGATGATTTTGTAACCCAAATGCATGAGAATGTAAATGGAGCGTCATCATCGCAATCGATTCAGAATACGAGATCTCCATTCTACAATAGAGGTCAGGGCAGAACACAATGTTTTTGAATTTAAAAGAATTTGCCAAGCGCATGAGCTGCAGGCAGCAGACTGTGATGACGCAGACAAGGAAGCACCAGGTAAATGAACTCAATTGCGCAACTCGCATTTCGAAAGCACTACCTTCCTTCTGTTTATTTATGCTTGTTGTAGACGTCAACTATCGCGAAAACATTTCTACCAACAGTTCTTCTTCAACACCATTCAGTTTCCTGTAGACTTCAATGCTGCAGGTGCCCGTAGTTAACCAACGACATTTCCAATGACCAAAAGGTTAAACTTTTTTGATTTAACACTAAATTCCTTAAAACAGGCCCAGGCGTTGATTTAGAAACTTCGTGAATCATATTTTATGTCATCTTCCACTTCACCTCCGAGAAAACCCATTTACTCTATAATGGAAGGAAGTTACTTACTCACTGGCAACTGGCTTTAGTAATGTTTGTGTCAGTTGAAAAAGTTTAGAAAATCCAAGGACCAAAAATAAACAAAGTTTCTATATAGAAACTTTGATTACTTCGTAATTTATTGGTGTCTACAACGATTCCAACATTTTTATATAAAAATTACTACAGAAATCTTGTACATTTTCCACAGCGTTCATTAGAAAAAATGTAGAAGACAGGTTAAAACCCCTTTCGTGTTCTTATAACAGCAATTGCTCGAGGAAACCGACCAACCAAACCTTGGTTTGTCGCGCTGCAGACGTTAAATTTAAGTGGGTAATGTCACTAGATCGAAAAAACTGTCGAGAGAGCAACGAAAGTTAAAAAAATGTAGAAAAATTACTGTGACGTGTAGATTTTTGAAAGTCGCGAAACCATTATGAAATGAAGATTTCATTAATGCAGAGCCCTAAATCTACATTAGAAAAAAGTTAGCCTAAATGAAGAGATTATTCTGATTCATTACAATACATTTTTGATAAATAATACCTTCGTATTTTTCATATTTTTCTTATGTAATTTAACCAAAATAAAAATTCAAAAAATACACGATATTTAAAACTTTAATAAACGTACAAACATACAGAGCCTGATTAAAAAAAACATTTAGCAGTAGCTGTATAAAAATTCTAAAGCAGGAAAATTTGTATCGCATTAATATTTCTCAGTAGTCAGTATAATCAAAAAAGTCTGAATCTGAGACTCTAAATATAAGAGTATAAAACTCGAGCATTAAGATTGTTATCCGAACATATACTGCAGTGGAATTCGAACCTAAACTAAATTCGACAAGCTTGATAAGAAAAATTGTTTGTGATAATTAAAATAATCCGAATCCAAGATTCTAAATTAAAAAATTCAAAATATGTGGCCTTGAAGCTGTGGTAATGTAATAGAGTTCGAACCTAAGCGAATTTTGAACTTGAATTTTGGGGATTTTTACTCGTATTTACCAAACCTATTTGGCAAACTTGACATGAAAAGTTGTGTCGTTTTTAAGATTTGTTAATCTAAAAATATAAATATTGTTAAATGTAAGAATAAAAAAAAATACAAAGCTTTGAGATTGTGATTCGAATTTGAACCTAACTTAGGTTTCGAATTTTGAACTTGAATTTCGGGGATTTTCAGTCTCACTCGATGTTTACCAAGAATCCAAGAAAAGTTGTTTGTATAATGAAAATAATCCGAATTTAACATATTTTAATCTAAAAATATAAACTCAATGCTGTAAGACTTGAATTTAAGAATTAAAAAATACGAAGTTTTGAAATTGTGATTCGAATAGTCGCTGTAATAGAAATTGTACCTAAACTGAGTTTCGAATTTTTGGGATTTTCAGATCTCACTCGACGTTTATCAAATCTATTTGGCAATCGTGACAAGGAAAGTTGTTCGGATAAAATTTGAAATTTCAAGATGCAAGTTCAAGTTATTCAAACACTCACTGTAATAGAATTCGAACCTAAACTTAGGTTTCCAAAATTTAAAGAAGAATTAATATTCAAACCTTTGATGCTGTGCTTTGAATCCTCGTTATAATAAATAAAACTTGAAACTAAAATTAGGTTTTGA
This sequence comes from Melanotus villosus, assembly GCA_963082815.1. Lineage (NCBI taxonomy): Eukaryota > Metazoa > Arthropoda > Insecta > Coleoptera > Elateridae > Melanotus > Melanotus villosus. Next base: position 35,018,463 of record OY720427.1, on the reverse strand, counting down.
ATTTTAAACAGGAATTTGGGCGATTTTCTCAAAGTTGATTTTTAAAAAGGCAGAAAAATCAAATTTTTTTGATGTAACCCGTTCAATCGCCCATCTGCTACACGAATTCATTGGAGGAATGAATATTTTAAATCAATGCTGAGTTTCGATCATTAAATTCGAATTTTGGAACTTTCCAAAACTTAGTAGAGGTCTACAAAATCTCGCATTCTTGCTATGGAAAATTTATTGTGTAATAATAAACAAAAAAAGCTTTAATAAAGGTACACACAGAGCTTGATTTTTAAAAAACATTCAGCAGTCGCTATAAAGTGAGAACAGTTTACAAATTAATCACACTCGTATATATTTCGAATCACTCTGCAGCTATTGTGATAAAATAAAATTTTCATAAACCGAATTTTTTAGACGTAATTTGTTCAATCATCTGCTACACGAATTGGGGAAATGAAAATTTTTAAATCAATTTTTAAGTTTCGATCATTAAATTCGAATTTTGAAAATTTCAAGAACTTAGTAGAAGTCTACAAAATCTATCTCGTATTCTTGACAAAGAGAGTCTGATTTTTAAAAAACAATTAGCAGTAGCGATATAAAGGAAATTTTAGGAATTTTTATTATAGTTAAATAAAGGTTTCAAAAACGAAATTTTTCGAAGGTTAAATGAGAGCTCAATTTTCAACAGTAACCAATGATAGTCCAATAATTCCATACTAGAAAAGTACATAAATATTGCAAAACATTATGTAATGATCTAACAATTCAAACATTAATACATATATTATTTAAAAAAAAGCTGCTACTTCTACTGCAAATTTTCGGTAGTAATTAACTTGAACAAAAAAATGGGTTCCATTTAAATTATTAATAATTTATGTACTTTTTATGGAATTTTTATTTGCTTCAAACAAGCACAATGCTTCGCGTAACGTATCCCATTACGTCTCTGGCTTTTTATTGACGTCAAAAAGTGTAAATTTATAGTAAAGTCATTCTGAATGGTCCATTTTCGGGGGCCATTCCCAATTCCCAGTATTTGGCTTGTTTTTGCACTAGGCCAAAGATTAAAATTGAAGTTTTCCTGATACGCAATCCGCTGGTTTGTATCAAAAAATTATGGTCAACGTATACAGATGTTACAATTTCAGTTAATAAATGTCAATATTTCTATTGGTATGCAGTTAGATGTGTAGCGCTGAATATTTCCTATAACTGAGTCGATATACCGAATGTCCCGTTTCAAAACGAATCTGAAATTTTAAATTTAATTTCGTCTCTAGAGGAAAAAGGTGGATGAAACATGTCTCAAGTCGACCACTTTTAACTCGTGAAGCAATTTCGTCGCCATTTCAGTTGTTTTAAAGCACTTAATTTTTTTAAGCAGTTCAACTGTCTCTTTTTAATTCACACCGAACACCCCACACCTGACACCAATTGTAACGGTTAGGTTGTAGAGGTTATTTATTATTATTATTTATTAAACAATATGCCAAAAAATGATCAAACGGAATGAAACTCAAAATAAAAAATTTACAACAAAATTGAATTTTTCTGACGTTGTTTTTAACAAATTCTTTTATAGTACCCTGATAGTCAAATTATCTAATATATCACTGTTAACAGAAATAATACCAAGGTTACTGAGTCTTGAAGCACGGTAGATGTTGACAATTTTGAGTTTTGAGAGTTATCCCTACTCTAAAGTTACAAAAATGTATTTTTAACATTTGTAGTCCATGAAAGATATCAAATCTGTCTATATTTACTTCGAGACTAATTTCCTAATTCTATTTCAAAATTTTTAGAAATCGTCTAAGTAAGAAATGTCCTGTTTAAGAACCCAAAAATCTTGACGAGATGCTAGAGTTTAATCAATATTTTAAAATTAGGGTGTAAAACACTTTCATCGGTGTGCTACCTACCTTACTCAACATTTTCCAAATCTACCAGGCAATCTTGCCAAGAAAAGTTGTTGGTATGTATAATTAAAATAATCCGAATCTAGGATTCTAAATTTAAGAATTTAAATATGAAGGTTTGAAACTGTGATTCGAACAGTTGCTGTAACAGAATTTGGGCCTAAACTTAGGTTTAGAATTTTAAACTAGAACTTTGGGAATTTTCAGATCTAGTTCGACGTTTACCAAGTTCATTTGGCAATCTTGCTAAGGAAAGTTGTTGGTATCATTCAAATAATCCAAATCTAGGATTCTAAATTTAAGAATTTGAATACGAAGGTTTGAGACTGTGATTCAAACATCTGCTAACTATAATAGAATTCGAACTTAAATTTAGGTTTCAAATTTTGGGGATTTTCAGATCATATTTGACGTTTACCAAATCTATCCTATCAGGATATCATCAACTAATTTTGGTTTTCTTTTGGGTCTCTTTGGACACAGGAAAATTCAAATAAATGATTAATGTCTCCGAAAATATGTTGTTTGGAAAATTTTAATTTTGAATCCATATCAAATTTTGTAAAGGACGCGTGCCGACTATGCCAGAGGGCGCACGCTTTTACGAAACTCTGCGGGCTGCTTCAATGTTTTTAAGTTGTCTTTAGAAAACGCGGTTTTATTGAAAGAAATAAATCGTATAACTAGCACAGGAGAGCTAGCGGGGCAATAGCAAAGCTCTAGTAATTGCAATAAAAATAAAACTGGTGAATATCACAAGGACCAAAATTACACATGTAGAGGGCACATACGTGGAATTCCACGGCGAAATCACAAGTGTTCAGCTGTGCAAAGCTAAGTGTTATCACAACTGGTAACATTGAGAATTCTAACAATAGAGTAGTTTAACCTAGCATAGACCGAATAGTAACAATTAAAGCATCCAAATTAGAGGTACATAATTACAACGCAAATTACAGTAAATGTAATTACAGTACATGCGGTGTTACCATTACCACTTAACTTCGTCCAACTCGCGTCACTTGACCGGAACTAACGTCAGGACCGCTAGCAGGTAGTTTTTCAACGACCCTAGCCTTCTCATAAATCAAGGGAAGAAATAACGGGACAACAACCCTAGGGCTCTAACGATATTTACAAGGTCAGCTGTAACAAGAGGACAAAAGTGACCGATTGACGCAAGGAAGCGCGTGTTTCAGTGGCGGCTCGTGGGCCAAAAAAAAGGTGAAGTGCTATTGTGGTAAATTAAAAAAAAAAAAAACTTTATTTGGATTTACCTAATTTTTGTACACCAAGTCAATCCTTCTGTCTTTTAGGGTACCTAGCAAATTTGTTGATAATATCTTCATAAAATGGTTGGTTTTTAATTAACCCTAGTAAAAGTTCTTTTTGAATTGAAATATTCGCCAAAGAGGAGAGTCTATCGTGATATATCGTATTCCGTAGGTATGTTTTTATCCGTTTAAGGCAAGAAAAGTCTAGCATTTTCTTTTAAAGCATCACTTATGGTTTGCGGTTTTTTTTCAAAATTTTTCAATTTTAATGCACACAAATTAAATGTTCTTTAGAATCAGCGTATTTATGAAACGCCCTTGTAATATTTAATAAATCTGCAAATCCCTCTTTATTCCAAACAGACTGTTTTGCACAAAAGAGCAAACAGGGCCAACATAATAATTTTTGTAGTATTGGGCTGCTACAGTTTTAAATTTAATATTATATGATTTACTTATCGTTACCTTTTAAGTCCTTTTTTGCAAAAATTGTTAGAGCCTTTGTAGGTCGTCCTTCATTTAAAATATCTTTTTTGTCTTCTTCCTTCCAACGGCTAAATGGCGTTTCATATAACATCATTAACAGGATTCATGTTTAAAAACACACACTTATTGCAAAACAAACACACAAACAACGATCACCAAAACAAAACAACAGTTTCAATTATTTGAAATCAGTGATAACCGACACGCGACACGATGTGATGATTTTGTCCCTGTCTACACCGCATTCGAATGAAACGAACGCGGCCAACGCGCCATGAGGGAAGAGTTAGAATTCACTGGCTTTAACTCTGCTCGTTGCCATGCTAACACATACGTCATCACCACCTGCGAGTGGTTCGTCGGTACAAAACTAAACACTTCACTCTAGCGATTCAACATGTGTCAACGAACCGCTCGCAGGTGGTGATGACGTATGTGTTACCATGGCAACGAGCAGAGTTAAAGCCAGTGAATTCTAACTCTTCCCTCATGGCGCGTTGGCCGCGTTCGTTTCATTCGAATGCGGTGTAGACAGGGACAAAATCGGCTAGTGTGGCCAGTGTGGAGTATACTTATTATGGTAAATAATATGTATTTATAATTAAAAAAATCCTCTCAATGCGTAGTATTAAAGTGTCGATAAATAAAAAATAATTTGAATATAAAATAATTTGGAAGCACAAATTTTAGGTGAAGAGGAACTTCACCTACTTCACCTGGCGAGCCGCCACTGGCGTGTTTACAATATTTAAAAATATATTGATAAGGTAGTACATAAATAGGGAATAGAAACCAAATAAGAATAGCACCTAGCATTACAGAAATTCTGTAATTCTGTAATACGCAATAGGCGCATGAGATTAGTACATAGAGGGTGAATAAAAGGTAAGGAACCTCGATGCTGCAGCTTTTATTATTAGTTTTAGAAAAAAAAGTTTTAGACAAAAGTTTTATAACAAATTATTTATCACAAACTGATGGGTTTAAATATTTTTTTCAAGGTCATACCTTTGCGCTATGACGTCATCGGTACTTTTTTTAAATGGCAACCTATATTTTTTAGGTCGAAATTTTATAGCATTTTTTTTTCTCTTTATGACCGTCTAAAAATATCATACGATTGCATAAGCGAAATTTCTAGAAAAATCAAGTTGAATGTTATTCGTACCAGTATTTAATTTAATAAAGAGAAAAAAAATTCAATTTTCTGAATGTTTACCAAAATATAGCCCAATTAAAAAATAAACTGAACTTTGGCATGGTACTAAAAGTTTGTACAAAGGAAAACAGCCAATAAAATCACTCTGTAATAACAATAACTGGAAAATTGGTTTCACTGGGATTTTTAAAAATATTCAGGGTAAGAATCACAAAATCGTGGCGTGTTAGGATATCATTTGCAAATTTTCCAAGTTTTAGTCAGCAAAAGAAAACAAAAAGTATTTGTTCAGATTTTACTTCAAAAAAAATTGTTCTAATTTGTGCAAAAAATCCGTTTTCTGTCATTTTTTTGTTAAGCAAATCGAATTTCCAGTATAACATGAAACATCCAAATAGCTGTTTTTTTATTCTTTATGCAAACACACACACAATTATCCCCCAATTTATTTTTAATTAAATCAAATAATATTTTTATTTCTCGCAAATAAAATGATATTTGTAGTTAAACGAAACAAATATCTTTAATTAAACGAAATAATACTTATACAAATGTTTCATATGGTGCAGACTTTTTAGCACGCACTGATGTTCAATATACTTTTTAATATAAGTTGTGTATTTGAAAGTTTTACAGAAACAATAATTTCGAAGTTTCATGCTACATCTATGATCTAAAATTCAATAATTGATTGTTATACAAATCTTACTGTATACAAACGAGTAAAATACAGAACTAGCTAACAATGCTAACTTAAAAGTGAATAAACTTTTTTATGAAATAAATATGTGCCAGGAAGTTACCTTCTTTAGCAGAAGTACAAACATCCAAAGCTTAACGCTGCCTTTGAGCTCAGGGTAAATTTAATTTTTAACGCATCCTTGGTACTTTTACGGTTGTATATAAAAACAAACTTGCTTATATTTTGAAAAAAAAAACACGTCGCCTAATAATAGCAAAGGGCCCTCTTAAAAAGTATTACTTGGTCCTTAAACAATACTTATAACAACTTGCCTGTTCACTCTAGTTTGTATTGCTATAATACCTACTACTTATTTCTGCATAAATAATATTTAATTATCATAATAAGTGAATTTTTTAAACATATGTATAATATGTTTAAATACAAAATTAGTACGGTCCTGCGTTTCCAGCAGAAAAGTCCATCTGTCTTTATTACAGTCATCAGCATTGTGAAAACTCGATATTTACCTTCTGAACTAATTAAGGATAGTTAAATATAGCTAAGACACGTTTGTTTTGTCCTAGATTAAAGTCTAAATGCCTACTGAAAAAACTGCCAGGTTTTTCCGTCATAAATCCACAGAAATTCGTATGATTAAACTAAGGTGATGTTACAAACTGAGTGATTCTTGGTCTATAAATAAATACGTTAATCGGAAATTTTTGTTGGTGCAATCTCAGCTGGCAGAATTACAACAGCTTTTCTGTTAAATCCCCTAAAAATATTTTAAACTGTGTTGATGTATTTAACATGTAAGTATGCGTCTGTCAAATACTGCCAATAAGTGATGCTGCATGAACTATACCTTGTCTGTTAAGACATCTTACATCTAAAGTAAATACAAACGCGGAAGCTTCTCTGGTGGTTTGACAAATTTGACACCTGTATTTGTTAAATAACACAAAACAGCCTCCGCTGAGATACAATCCATAAACATCAACAAGTAACAGATGACAGCTTTCCAAACAAATTTTATTTATCTTTTAATATCATTTCTGCAAATTGTGGGCCACATCCTTTAATAACCCTTAAATATTTTAAAATAAATATTTATCCATTAGTTACTGGAAAACCATTTGCATTCTCCCTAGTCCCTTGCTCGACAGAACAATTTCGTCCAATTAACTACATCAATTTAAGTAGTTAATACCCAAAACCTTTACTAGAAAGTATTTAAAAGTTATGAATAGAATGCGGTAATAGCATTTAAAAAGTACGAAAAATCATTATCTAAACTTTCACAAATCGAGTTACCAATCAATCTAGTCAGTACAGTAATCTTACAACATGCTAATTTATAAAATATCTCAATTAACATAATCAGGTTTAATTGGTCAACCAACGTGAATCCACAGTCAAATGAAATTGCTTAACGCTCTAAAGGTCGATTAACTTATTGACTTAGTTTTTACTATTTTTATGGTTAAAACGAAATTATAACATTTAAATACTACGTCAAATGTTAATTTTTTTATATAGACAAGATACTTTAATTTTAATTTAAATAATTTAGACAGGGTCTAGAATTTTTGTAAATAAAATAAATATTAAAAGTTGTTTAATAATATAAAAAACAATTAAGAATTATGTGACTTTGCATATTTATATGGTATATAATTTGGTTTAAAGAATTCTCCATGAAAATATTTACAGAAAATTTCAAGGCTGAGTTTACATAATAACCGCAAAAAAGGAATAAAGATAAGTTCGAAGATTTAATTATGCATAGCCAATCACAGCCAAAACTGTTTTTGTAAATTAATAATGTACACAAACCTACGAAAGTTTCCTGCGGGATTTATCTTCCACAAAATACGCCGAACGATTAAATTAATCAAGAACTTGGGAGGAAAATCTGGACGGTTTCCATTTCCTTGATTAATTCAAACCGTAGAATATACTTACTCAATCAATTTCTTCTTAATTTTTAAATTCGTGTTTATTGACCCAAATTTATAGAGCAATCCGGAGCTATCATCTAATTTGTAATACTTTTAACGTACCTATTAAATAAAATCAATTTGGGCGTAATTTAATAGAAATTTCATTAATGGATATATTCAATCTTTTCATTAATATTTAAGCTCAGTATGTAAATTTACACACATCGTTTGCTTCCTCCCAAACGGAATGAAAGAAGCATTGTGAGTAAATATAAAATTAGGGTAAATAGTCTCCATGGTAATTTAATTTTTGCGGCCACGTTAACAAACGCTGGCGTTTTTTCATCAAATAAAATTAGGATGTTGCTTGCTTCACTGTGAATTTCATCGTAATTAAATCGAGTTGGACGTTGAAAATGTGCTTTAATTAAAAAGTGTAGGTTTACAAATGTCTTGAACGAACATACATTCAAATAATTATCGTTGTAGGAAGAACCTTACAAATTGATCCGACGGAATATAACAAGTCATTATTTTAATTTAAGTCATTACACGACGAATCTAAGCCCTGCTTTAAGAAGTCATCAATCAAGGTATTCACATTGAATGTGTTACAAATTTTGGTTTATCCTCTAACCAAGGACGTTATTCAATTTCCAGGAAAATATTTCCAATGTTTATTTACACGCTCATTTCAAACAAAATTATCTTAAACATTTTAAAATCGCGACGCTACAAAAATAATCCGAATTTTTCAGATACCAGCAAAAAAATTGTTTACACTTATGTAGATACTGACAATTGATATGTTTTCTTACAATATCAATTCAATGAACTTAGTTAACTGCAAAGATATGTTTGTACTCATCTTGACATTGAAAAAATTCGAAGGCGAACGGATAGATACGCGTATGTTTAACTCGGTATCGAGGGTTAAATTTATCACGACAAACCTTGAAAATGAAAATAGGTATTTAAGTTATCCATATAAATAATAGCACGAGCCGCTGATTTTTTTTTTTAGCAAACTACAGTTGCCTTTGCACTACGCTTAATGCCACCTCAACTTATCTACTTAGATAAAAATTACTTTTCATTAAATTAGTGACTCGCTCGCATGTGTAATAAATAAAAGTAATTATCCTAAGCTGCACTAACGTAACAAATTACTTTTTTGGACGTAATTCGCCACTTTTTTTAAAGTGCAGAAGGTCACAACAAAATATAAATGATTTGGCAATTTCTTTCTCTTCATTAAACAGGAAGAAAATATGATTTATGTATTTCTAAGCCTAATTAAAAAGGGAATTTTGATTAAGTATGATTTGTTTAGTCACTTCACATTTGCATACTTTGAAATAGGTTATTACATCACGGTAATCAAAGTTTCGTTGAATCAACAATGCTGTTATCGCAAATAAGATGCAAATGCTTCTTATCTTTATGCAGAATACGTAGCTAAGACCGCCCTATAATGTCTGTTGACTTGAAACAACCATAACATAAAACAAACCGTATTATTACCTTACGTATCATTTGCACTTATTATTTAACGAACTTATTATTTAACGAAGGTTAACTCGGTAGATTAATATAAAACACGTTACGTAATGTACTCGTAAATTTGAAAATAAAATTAGCAAGATATATGAACATTACAACGAGATACGCAAATACATGCAGGAAAGGTTTTAAACTTTTAAATATCACAATAATAGTTGTACTGTTTGATTATTTCGCAACCCTGACAAGATAAGAAGTTATTTATGACAAATATAGAAATTAGAGTTATTTTCATCAAACAAATTCTTTGAACAAATAATAATAAAATCAGCGGCGTAATTAACGACCGTGTTAACTCCGCTTCAGAAATGCAGGTGATCGAAATATTTGCAAAACCGAAAAGGCGTGTAAATTATCCAGAATATGTAGACCCCCCAAATTCCTTTACAAGACTTACCCTAAAGTTTAATTACTGCATTATCAATGAATGTCATTCTATAAGTTTGGCTTTAGGTAAGTTGGGCTATCTGTAGGAAGTGGAAGAATAAATAATGTTAAAGCAAATTTAATAATAAATATTTTTACGGAAATATCATTAAATCGCGCATGATGATTCCCCAAATCTGCTACACGAATTCGTTAGGGAAAAACATTTTTAGATCAGTTTTGAGTTTCGATCTGTAAATAAGAATTTTCTGAATTTCTAGAGCTTCGTAGAAGTCTACAAAACCTATAACTTTTTGGTAAATAAAGTTCATTGTATAAACAAAAAAGTTTGAATCTGAGATTCTAAATCTAAAAATATAAAATTACGATTGTTATTTGAACACTCAGCGCGCTACTGAGGTTTCGAATTTTAAACTTGAATTTAGAATTTAGGGCACTTTCAGATTTTATTCGACGGCTACCAAACCTATTCGGAAAGCTTGGTAAGAAAAGTTGTTTGTATAATCAAAATAACCCGAATCTAAGACTCTCAATTTAAGAAGTTTTGGGACTGTGATTCTAACAGTCGCTGTAATAGAATTGCGAATATTTAAACTCGAATTTTGAATTTTTGGATATCACTCGACGTCTACCAAATTTATTTGGCAATCTTAACAAGAAAAATTGGGTGTATAATCAAATTAATCTATATTTAAGATTCGAAGCTTTGAGACTCACTGCGGTGGGAATTAAATTTAGGTATCGAATTTTGGAGATTTTCAGATCTCACTTGACTCTACCAAAATGTATTTTTCACTCTTGACAAGAAGAGTTGTTTTTATAATGAAAATATTCCAAATCTAAGAATCTTCGTTTAAGAATTAAAATACGAGGCTTTGAGATTGTTATTCGAACACTTATATTGTAATAAAATTCGAATCTACACTTAAGTTTCAAATTTTAGGGGTTTTAGGGGTTTTCAGATTTTCCTCGACCTCTGCCAAATCTACTTGGCACGCCTGACAAGAAAAATTGTAGTGTAATCAAAGTAATCTGTATCTAGGACTTTTAATTTAAGAATTAATAATATAAAACTTTAAAATTGTGTTTCGAATACTCACTGCAATAGAACTCGAGCCTAAAATTAGCTTTTAAACTTCAAACACGAATTTGGGTGATCTCGAACTTATTTTTTAAAAAGACAAAAGCTTTAATTTTTTATATGTAATATTTTTAAATGAATTTTAAATTTTTATTTTTAATATCTAATTTCAGAATTTTTAGATCTTACTGAAAGTCTACAGAATCTACCTCGCATTATTTATAAGAAAAAAATCATTGTATCTATAATCAAAAAAGTCGGAATTCTAAATCTAAGAATATAAAATTCAACCATTAAGATTGTTATTCGAAGATTCACCGCGGAAGAAATTGAATTTAAGCTGGGGTTTCGAACTTAAAACTCGAATTTTGGAGATTTTCAAATTTTATTTGACGGCTATCAAACCTATTTGGTAAGCTTGACAAGCTTGACAAGAACAATTGTTTGCACAATCGAAATAATCCGAATTCAAGAATTAAAAATACAAAGCTTTGAGACTATGGTTCGAACACTCGCTGAAATAGAATTCGAGCTTAAACATCTATCAGGCAGCCTTACTAAAAGAAGTTATTTGTATAATTAAAATAATCTGAATCTAAGATTTTATACAACTCGAAGAATTAAAATTGTTATCGAACGCTTTCTGCAACAGAAGAACTTAGGTTTCGAATTTTAAACTTGAATTTTGAAACTTTCCAGACTTCACTCGACGTCTACCAAATCCATGTGGCAATCGTGACAAGGAAGGTTGTTTGGATAATTAAAATAATCAGAATCTACGACTTTGGATTTAAAAATATAAAACTCGAAACTTGAGAAGATTGTTAAATTTAAAAACTAAAAATACGAATCTTTGAAACTGTGATTTGAACATTCGCTGTAATAAAATTTGAACTTAAAACTTAGGTTTCGATTGGATTTTGAGGATTTTCAGATCTTAGTCGACTTTTTCCACATCTATCTGTCAATCTTGTCAAGGAAAGCTATTACAGCGAGTGTACAGTACAGATAAGTGTGTTTCTGTAATTAAAATAATCCGAAGCTAAGGTTCTAAATTTAATAATTAAAAATTTGAATCTTCAAATCTGTGATTCAAACACTCGCTGTAATAGAATTCGAACCTAAATTTATATTTCGAATTTTACTCGACGTCTACCAAATTTACGTGGCAATCTTGACAAGAAACTGTTTTTGTATAATCAAAATAATCCAAATTTAAGAATTAAAAATACGAAGCTTCGACACTAAGATTCGAACACTCGTTACAATAGAATTTGAACGGTAACTTAGGTTTCGAATTTGAAACTGAAATTTTGGGGATTTCCAGATCTTACTCGGCGTTTACTAAACCTCCCTGGTAATCTTATCTGTTTAACCAAAATAATTCGAATCTAAGATTCTAAATTTAAGAATTAAAAATACGAAACCGTGACCCGAACACTCGCTTGTAACAGAAGTCGAATCTAAACTTAACTTTCGAATTTTGAGAATTTCACTTGTTGTATTTTTCAATCTTGACAAGCAAAGTTGTTTCAATCAAACTAATCTAAATCTAAGAATTCGTGATTCGAATACTCGAAATTTGAACCTAAGATTAGGTTTGTAATATAATGTTAAACAGGAATTTTGACAATTTTCTCCGATTTATTTTTGAAAAAGGTAAAGAAATATTTAGACGTAAATCGGAATTAAAAAGCTGTATATTAGTTGATTTATTACAAACCTGATTTGATTGGCAATTTCCGATATTAAATCTAACATTTTTAGACGTAAATCAGAATTTAAAACCTATATATTAGTTTGATTTATTACCAGTTTGTAAGGATTTCCGTTTTCCGGATTCCGATACTAGATCCGAAATTTAACCAAAAATCCAAGATCACAAAAAGTGAATTCGGGAATAGAAAATCCACGGAGTTTGATGTTTGAAATTATGTTTTGAAATTAAAATTTTAAAATTTATTAAATTCACGTTTCTAGTGGCCAGATTGAAATTGAAGTTTCGGATTATCAGTTAACTTCAAATTTGGAATTGTTAAATTTGGATGTTGTATTATATAAACCTGAAGATTTGAATCTTAAATCGAGTTTTATTGAAAATTATTGATTTGACATTTTCGGGCTTGACAATCTAGTTCTAACAATCATCGAAAAGGTCGTAACGTGAAACTCGCGTACGAATTCATCGCTTTATTTTTGCAATAATTTTACGTAAATACCCCCAAATAACTAAGGAAGTACATAATTAACTTCACAATCAGTAATTTCGAATTTATTGTGATTTTTGTCCTTGTACATGATTACAGTATTTAGAAATAAACCACGAGGCACTGGATAAAATTGCTTTCTGTAACATTTGAGGAATTCTTCGCACTATTTTCGTTACAAATCGTGAATCCGTGTGAGTATCTGAGTATAATATTAAAGTAGCCTTTTGACTGTTCTGAAAATGATGACTTGAAAAATACTTTTATTTTAAGACCTCAAAACAAAAGGATTATTTGTTTTGGAAATGGTTGCGAGAGTTCAAAAATTTTTAGAAAGTTGTTTACTTCGAAACGGTTTCCGGGACCTGTATTTCGATACTCTACTTTAATAATCTGCAACGACGAAAATAACATCGATAAAGTCAAATAACAACATGCACTACGCCAATATAAACCTCGAGACTCATCTACCATAACATCACTGACATTTGGCAGCATTGTAAATCTTCTACAAGGAATTTACAGATCGGCCATTTTACGTTATTTAATTATAATTCAGCGTGTAAGTATAAAAGACGGCATATTTACACATACGACTCTTTCAACGTGTCATGCCACAAATTCATCATCAATCACCGTGTTCTTCCTGTGAAATTGTTTCAAAACATTTAAGTAAACACGGCTAAGTTTAGTATTTGAAAACTATGTTACTGACTTTATCCCACGCACTCCCTTAGTTTAAAATTACTTATTTCCCAAAATACCAAAACTAGAACAGGTTACAGAAATGTAACAGGCAAGTGTGATAAGCCGCTGTATTTTTAGAATACTTTAGAGTGCACTTAGAATAAGTATTCGGTACGACATTTTTGCTTCCTCCTGCCCAGATCTACTTTAAAGGTAACAGGATACTATTTCAAAGCGTATCCCACAAATAATCCCGAATAACCTTTTACATCAACGAATTATTATTTTTTATCGCCACAAATTGCTAGAAGACTAACGAACTAAATAAGCTAAATTGCCCTAAACGAAACAAGCGAGCTAAGGAGGCAAACTTTTCGGTGTAGAATTGCAGTTTAGAAAATTATTCGTTTATGTAACGCTAATTAAAATATCATTATTACTACTTGTTAAACAAATAAATTAATTAGAAACGTAATTCTTTCACATAATCACGTAATATGTTTAGTATGCTTTTACTTTACAGTCTTCACATAAAAGCATTTCCTTGATTCCTTGAAAGTAAATTACTTACATTAAACTTTATTACATACAGGATGATAAAACGGAACCTCGTTCTTCGATAGAACTAAATCGTTGCCGAAATATTAGTAAACCTATAGATTAATACGCTTAAGTATTGCCAGAAGAGAAAGTTACACTGTATTGTGCTTATGTCATGTTAACATTTAGTATTATAAATATTATTAATATTATAAGCTGGAGCTGTGTCAAGGTGAAGCATACAAGCAAGTACTTTACAACATTTTATCGTAGGTTAAAATGTTAAGGATATCAATATTTGACTATGTTAAAAGTAAAAACGTTAGATAGAAATCTTATCACTATTAATGACTTCATTCAGAGCAATACTTTTACTGTCATTACAGTAGAATGATAACAACATTTAAAATTTTCTGCGGCAGCTTTCTAAACTTCTCACTTCGTAATAAAATACCTACTAAACGTGCACTTTAAAAGTATCATTAAAATTCATTCAATTTCACATTTACTCCAGAGGAGCAAAATTATTTAGAAAATTTCAATTATTATTATTATTTTATGTAAACAAAAAGTAAACCAAAAACTGGGCTTTTATTTCATTTTAATTTATTTCAATTTAATATGCAAATGCAGTGTTATAACAAGTGCGTTACAAAACAAGTAAATATTTAAATTAGTTTCTACGAATTAACTCATAATAGGATTAACTAAAAAATAATTATGTTAATTGAAATACGTTCCAGTATGTTTTGGTTTTCCTTCCTACGTTGCGTTCAAATTCAAACAGTTTTCTCACAGAGGAAAAAATAAACCGAAATTGCGAACCTAGTAAATCCACAAAACTGGAGTTTACAGAAGGTAAACTAATAGGTTATCGGAATTATATCAAGTTTACTCTTAGATAAATTAGTACTTCACCTACTTGACTAAACGCCTTTTCAAAATCTGACCCCATTTTTTACTCCTGGTAATTCAATAATGTTTATCAAAGTATTAAAAAGGGCACGATAATGTGTGAATCAATATTGTTAATAATATTATCAGTTTCCCAATACTAAATCAGCGAATACAATGTTGTAACTTTCGCTTTGTCAGTTGCAGATATATTAACTAAACGCATTTTTAACTTTCTATTCTAATTTGATGGTAATCAATAAAAAAGACAGCCTTTCACCCAAATACTTGATCGATTTTTAAATAAACTAACGCTCAATTTTGGTTTTTGTTAAATTTTTCGAATAATTGACTTTGCACTTTGCAAAACGAATTAAAAATATAGTTTTGTAGTTTAAATTCGAATTTATTTTATTATTTATTTGGCAAGCTTGATACGAAAATTTGTTGTGTAATCAGAATAATCTGCATCTAAGATTGTAAATTTAAGAACTGAAAATATGAAGGTTTGTGACCGTGATTCGAAAACTCGATGTAATAGAATTCGAAATTTGGAAATTTTCAGGTCTCACTCGACGTTTATCAAATCTATTTTTCAATCTTGACAAGGAAAGTTCTGTGTTTTGATAATCCGTATCTAAGATTTTAAATCTAAACATATGTACAAAAGTCGAAGCTAAAACGCTAAATTTAGAAATTCGAAGCTTCAGAATTGTGATTCGAATAATCGCTGCAATATAATTCGGACCTAAACTGAACTTCCATTCGATGTTTATCAAATCTATTTTTCAATCTTGGCAAGGAAAGTTTGTTTTGATTCGAATCTAAGATTTTAGATCTAAAAATATAAAACTCGAAGCTTTAAAAGATTGTTAAATTTAAGAATTAAAAATACGAAGGCTTGAAACCATGATTTGAATACTTGCAATAATAGAACTTCGAACTTAAACTTAGGTTTCGAATTTTAAGATTTTTTAAGATTTCAGATCTAAACATATAAAACTCAAAGCTTTAACTAAAGATACGAAGCTTTAAGACTGTGATTTGAACATTCATTGTAATAAAACTTAGGCTTCAAATTTTAAGCTTGATTTTTGAAGATTTTCAGATCTTACTCGACGTCTAACAAATCTATTTGGCAATCTTGACAAGAAAATGTATTTGTAAAATCAAAATAATCCGAAGCTAAAGTTCTAAATTTAATAATTACAAATTCAAAGCTTTGCAATTGTGATTTGGACACTAGCTCTAATAGAATTTGAACCTAAACTTAGGAGGAAGTTGCAGGTCTCACTCGACGTTTACCAAATCTATATGGAAATCTTGTCAAGTTGTTTGTATAATTAAAATAATCCGAGTCTAAGATTAGAAATTTAAGAATTAAAAATATGAAGGTTTGAAACCGTGATTCGAACACTCAGTGTGATAGAATTCGAACCCAAGTTTAGGTTTGAAGTTTTAATCTCATAGTTTGGGAATTTTCGGGTCTCACTCGACGTTTACCAAATCTATTTAGCAACCTCGACAGAAAAACTTGTTTGTATAGTTAAAATAATCCGAATCTAAGATTCTAAATCTAAGAATTTAATATCCGAAGCTTTGAACTTAAACTTAGGTTTCGAATATTAAGCTCGAACTTTGGAGATTTTGCTCGACGTCTACCAAATCTATATAGCAATCTTGACAGGAAAATGTGTTTGTATAAACAAACAATTCCAAAGCTAAGGTTCTAATTTCAATAATTTCACATTCGAAGCTTCAGAATTGTGATTCGAACTTAGGTTTCGAATTGGAAACTCGAATTTTCTACTTGGTAATCTTGGTAAGAACAGTTATTTGTATAATTAAAATAATTAGAATTTAAGAATTAAAAATAAGAAACGTTGAAACCGTGATTGGAACACTCGCTGTAATAGAATTCAAATTTAAACTTAAGTTACGAAGTTTCAAGTCGAATTTTGAGAATTTTCAGGTCTCATTCGACGTTTACAAACCGAATCTGAATCTGAATTTATAGGCACCATAGCAATATCTGTAAATTCAGTAGTAAATTTCACAGGTAAGTTTACCTCTTTTCCATTTATTATTAACGACCCAAACTTTAAATATACCTTTTTGTATATTTTCCCAGGCTCCATTGTATGCCTTTTTGTATATACCGCATGTCCGTTTTCAGAACACACCATAAGGAAATTACATGCAAAATTTAATATTTGTTTCTATTTTAATTGGGGGGTTTTGTAATACCATAACCAATTTTTATGTAATGAAGAGGTTGCCATGACTTTAATTTGGATTCATAAGCTCAACAATTAAGATGTATGCTTCTGTTTATTTCGCGTACACTTTATACTCTTATATTTCCTAAGAAATGTTGCACAAAAATTAGCAAATTATTTAATTGTTTATTACACTGGGTTTGGAAAAAATATGTGAACATCTACGTCTTCCATTTAAAACCCATTAGAAAGATCACTTCAAAAACGAATTAATTCAATTGTCAACAGTTTTTAGCATTAACTACTAACAAAGGCCAATTTGTAGCTGAATTTTGAACTAGTTTCATCAAATACTACCTACGCCCTTTAACTTTTTTATTTCACCCCTCCACTCGAAATTAAAACTCTCGCGTGAGCTTTGAAACGAGTCAGTCGGTATATCGACTCAATTATAACTAGGTAATAGTCACCGCTACACAACTGATTGCATACCAGTAGAAAAATTGATTTTCTAAACTGAAACTGTAACATCTCTAACATTCTGCTATATTGTTATTCATCTTCAATATTAGATTTGGTGTTAATTGCTATTCTGTATAAGTTGACCATAATTTTTTGTTAAAAACCGGAGGATTTCGTATCAGGAATCCATTTAATTTTTGGCCCGTTTCAAAAATAAACCAAATACTGGGAATGGCCCCCGAAAATGAACCATTTAGACTCACTTCACTATCATTTTACATTTTTTAACGTCAATAAAAAGGTAAGAAGACGTAAGGGAATACGTTACGCGAAGCATTGTGCTTGTTTGAAGCAAATAATAAACTCCATAAAAAGTACATAAATTATTAATAATTTAAACAAACCCCATTTTTTAAATAGAAATAAAGTATTTGATTAAATAATTTTTTTGAGAGAATAAATTAATGTTAAATGTTGCAATATTTATGTGGTTTTATATCGTAATACGTTGTCACAAAAAGTAATGTTAAAAGTTAGTAAAAATGAGTTATCTAAATTTAGTAGAATTTCGTGGTGGTGTATTTAACCAACTACGCCACGTGGGGGTTTGCTGCGAGAAGTTTTATATTAAAATTCTGGTTCAACTAACATAACATATATTGTCCAACTTTGATCAAGTTTCACAAAATATTATTCAGAGTTAAAGTTAAAGATAAACACTTAAACAACTTTAGGTATAAGTTCCAAGTACATACAAACATCGAAGTTAATAAAATGAAACAAAGGGTTAAATCAGAACTATTAGCAAGTCTTACTATGAACTGAATTAAATTAAATTAAATACAGAAAAATACGAAGGACCTGACTTCTTAAAGACAACCACACCAACCATAAAGAGCTCTTGCTGAGCAATTCTTTATATAAGAAGTTAGCTCCCAAGCACACGTGTCTTGGAACAAAGGCCGTGCTGATGCTATGTGCATTCACCCTGCCGTGAAAGTGCTTGTTTGAAGCAAATAATAAACTCCAATCAAAATACATAAATTATTAATAATTTAAATAGAATCCATTTTTGTTCAGCTCAACTACTGATAAATTTAAATAGAAGTGAAGTATTTGATTTAATAATATTTTTGAAAGAAAAATTAACGCTGATGGTTTGCAATATTTATGGAATTAATAGAATATCATAGACGTCAAATCATTGGTTCTGTCATTCTTAAGTTTGATATGCATGTCACAGACTTTAATATGGGGTGTCAAGTTGGTGGTTGGTGGATTTAGTTAATTACTAACAAAAAAGCTTTGAAATTTGAGCTTTGTAGGTACCTTCATTCAACCTTTGATATTCGTTTTTGATTTTTTCTTTCAATACATAGTTGCAGAGTAATTTGAAAAATACGAATGCCATAAATTCATAATTTTTATATAGCTACTGCTACAATTTTTTTAAAAATCAGGCTCTGTGTGTACTTTTATTAAAGCTTTAAATATCACGTATTTTTTTATGATACAATAAACTTCCCTTATCAAGAATACGAGATAGATATTGTAGACTTCTACTAAGTTCTGGAAATTGCCAAAATTCGAATTTAATGATAGAAACTGATTTTAAAAATACTCATTCGGTGAATTCGTGTAGCAGATTTGGACTTCTAAAAAATTCGATTTTCTGTCTTTTAAAAAATACGTTCAGAAAATCACCCAAATTCCTGTTTAAAATTCAAAACCTAATTTTAGGTACAAATTATGTTGGAGCGAGTTTTCGAATCACAGTTTCAAAGCTTCGTATTTCCGCTTCTTAAATTTAGAATCTTAGATTCGGATTTTTTTTATTACACATACAACTTTTTTTGTGAAGCTTGTCCAATAGATTTGGTAAACGTCGAGTAAGATCTGCATATCTCTAAAATTCGAGTTCTTTCTTTCTTTGTCTTTTACCCTCGAGGGGGAAATTCGAGTTCAAAATTCGAAATTTAAGTTTAGGGTGGCAAAAACAGGGACTTTATTCAATTTAATATACATATATTATCGATCCCACTTCTACCTAAAGATGTCGTGGGTTTACATATTACAAATTATAAATTGTAGAATGCTTACAAATGTATGTAAATACAAATGTATACACCACTTACACTAAATGTTACATTGGTAACGCAAACTACTAATTATCACATAGGCTTTTCCATAATTTTCGATCTTTCGCCATGTTTTTTTGCTTGCAGCCATCCAATTACCTTGTTCGTCGGTGTTTTTTAAATTTTTCCATTTCAAGTATTTCTCGGTCTTCCTCTTATTTTTTCGTGATCAGTTCCGATTTCTCATATACACCTGATACTTCTATCGTCCTCCATCCTCCATAAGTGTCCAAGCCAGCCTATCTGTCGTTTGTCAATGTATTTTTGTATAGATTCCACCTGCAGGCCATCCGTGTTACACCAGTCATCCTTCTCAGCCACTTCATCTCACACTCTCACACGCTTGGAGTTTAGATTTTAATTTATCAGTCAGCAGCCAGCTTTCGCACCCATACCTATTAATATTGGCACAAATACTGTCTTATATACTTTAATTTTAGTCTAGACAGCCACTTCTCTTTTACTCACAAAACTTTTGTTAAAAGTGTTATACAATTTCATTGCTGCACCAATTCTATTGTTTACCTCTTTTTGCTGAGTGTTAGCAACTAATATTAGATCGTCTGCATAAAGAAGTTCACTTATTTTAACCGGTATAGCTCTTTGGACCCCAACACTAGCCTTCTTTATGGTGGCATCCATTGTTGTTGCAATTTCGTCCATCACAATTATGAATAACAAGGGGCTGACGACACCTCTTTGTCTAACCCCTTTAGTTGTTTTAAATTCAATTGTGCATATACCCCCAGTCTCTACCAGATTTCTAGTATTTCTATATACACTCTTAATTGATGAAAACGCAATTCTTGGGCAGAAAATAAGTACCAAAAATAGTGAAACCAATTCTAACTTTTAGCTGCGCTACAGAGAGACAAAGAAACAAAATAAATGCAGTAGAAATGAGGTTCCTCAGAAAAATAGAAAATAAAACAAGAAAAGGGGACAACTACAAATTATAGATACAACAAACACAATACAGCAAGGATAGCTTAGATGGATGGGACATATCGAAAGAATGAGCGAGGACAGACTAACAAAGAGAATATATGAAGCAAGAGGGCTAGGAAAAAAGGGAGGAAGACCAAGGATGGCATGGAAGGATATCGTAAGAAGGGCAGCTGAATGCAGGGGTGTTAAATGGGAAGAAATCCGGAGAATCGCAGAAGTGAGTGGGAAAAACATAACTATACAAGAAGACAACATAAACCCAACTCGAAACAACCTTACACCGAAAGGTAGATTAAGAAATAAGTAAGTTTAGGTTCGAATTCTAGTACGAGTGTTTGAATAAAAATTTTGAAGTTTCAAATTGTAATTATTAATTTAGAACCTTAGATTCGGATTATTTTAATTATAGAAACAACTGTTCTTGGCAACGTTGCCAAATAGATTTGGTAAACCGTAAACGCCAAGTAAGATCTGAAAATTCCCAAAATTTGAGTTTAAAATTCGAAATCTAAGTATAGGTTCGAATTTTATTACAGCGAATGTCCAAATCACCGTCTCAAAGCTTGGTATTTTTTTTTTAATTTAACAATCTTTTTAAAGCGTCGAGTTTCATGTTTTTAAATCTAAAATCTTAGATTCAAATTATTTAAATTTTCCAAACAACTTTTCGTGCCAAGATTGATTTGGTAGACGTCAAGTGAGCTCTGAAAATCCTTAAAATTCGAGTTCAAAAATCGAAGCTCCAGTTTAGGTACAATTCGAGTATTCAAATCGCCGTCTCAAAGCTTCGAGTTTTACGTCTTTAAATCTAAAATCTTAAATTCGAATTATTTTAATTATCCGAACAACTTTCCTTATCTAGATTGAAATAAATATTTGGTAGACGTCAGGTGAGATCTGAAAAATCCTCAAAATTCGAATTTAAAATTTGAAACTCGAGTTTAAGTACAATTTCTATTACAGAGTATTCGAATCACAAGCTTCGAATTTAATAGTCGTAAAGCATCAAGTTTTATATTTTTAGATTAAAAAATTTTAAATTCGGATTATTTTCATTATACAAACAACTTTTCTCTTAAGATGGTAAACGTCGAGGGAGACTGAAAATCCCCAAAATTCAAGTTGAAAATTCAAATCCTAAGTTTAGGTTAACATTCTATTAAGGAGAGTGTTCGAATCACAGTCTCAAAGTTCAAGGCTTTGTAGGTATTGTTATTAAAGCTTTAAATATCGTGTTTTTTGAATTATTTATTTTGGTTAAACATGAAAAATAAGAATTATTTACCGAAAAGGTAACGACTGCCAAAAATATGCAGATCACAGTTAATTTTTCGAGTCTACATACGTAATATTGCACAAGTAAAACTATCAATTTTTGAACTTTCATTGCTCACTCGGCGAACTGTTTCGATCTAGCAACAGCCCCCCAACCCCTTAAAGCTTTGCGAAGCAATACAAAAACATTGTTAAAGTTGGTCATACGTGTGCATTTTTCGAATGGCCCCAGAAACTTAATAATACTTCAAAGGCAAGTTGTAGGTTGAAAAAATAGATTTATTTTTGTATGAAGGAAGACGCTTTTGTATCGAAAGCGGTTCTTAGAAAAGCTAGCTTTGTGAGAAAATATAATTCTTCCAGAGCTAAGCACTGGATAAAGTCCTACATAGGCGGTAGCATTTATTTTAGAATTTCTATTTCATGCTTGCGTTTTTCCTCGAAATACGTGCAATTCAACAATGTCAAGTAGGTTATATAAGCAATCTGATTGGCATAGTCTCAAAATGTGATGGGTAATAGCGAGCTTCCTATTTACCCGAAGGTTGTAAAAATATTGCATTCGCTTGGTCGAAATATTTATCCTTGTGCTATTCGTTCACCTCGGCCAAATAATTTGTTTATTTATTGTTTTTCTTTGTTTTTTTAAAGGTTTATAAATCATTAATGTGGAGACTGCACGTCCTGAATTTTAATACATGAATATTTATTTATGCACGCTTAATTAATATTTTATTGATGATAATCTAACACTCGTAAACATACACGAGCCGAGTTTATTTGTCAATAGTACACTAAACTTTGTTCCATGCGTGTAAACGTGCCACTTTAAATTGCGTAATTTTTTTATTTATTTTCAGCGAGTACTCACATCAGTCACATCCACCAATATTTTCCCCATCTCTAAAATCCACTTTCTAGGTGAATACCAACCGTTTAAATTTAATATAAATTAGTAATCAATAACAAATTAATCAACACCAATTTAAAAAATCCACCTGATAAACAGGTTAAGAGGTCAAAGTGTATTTTCAGATTCATACAAAATGGAAATACATAAAGAAACTCCCTTTAATAATCGTTAATTTATTTTTTAGGTTTGGATTCGTCACAGCACCTTTAATATTCAAAGTTCCATTTTTATTTGCGGCATATTTATAAGGTATTACGGCCGCAGTCATTACTACACGTTTGGTAACGGCGAAGTTTATTTTAAGAAGCTTATCTTTGGAAAATGTTTCCAAATTGGGTTAATTTCAACTGTGCCAGAGTAACACTTATGTTATTCTAAATAATATATTATTTGTAATTATAGTGTCGTTCGTTCTAGTTATTTTAATTTAGTTAAAAGGTTAATAAAAATTAAAAATAAGGTTACATTTCCAGGCTGTCGGAGATTTAAAATATTTCCAAGATCTGGGTATAATGAAACGTGTTTACAAATAAAGTGTTTTCATTTGCTTTTAATTAACTCTGTTGTTAGAATAACAAGTGCGGTTTCAACGAAAGAACGTTCAAATTATTTAATGGAATGTAAAAGAAAAGTAACAATTCGATCGGTGTGATAAAAATAGAATTTCTACAGACGTTTCCACAACCCAAAGGAGAACACAATTAACATTATTTAAAATAAATTAGGCGGTGAACCTGCTCTAATTACCAGCACAATATAAAGTCCATCGAGTGTAAACATGTTGTTACAACACGTCATTTTTCCACTGTTGATAATTAGGTTGGAGGTCAAATAAACTTACAGAAAGAGAGATTATCTTAGTTTTTTAGTAATTTTATGACTAGCTACCAAATACTATAATGACTTTCAAGGAAGTAGTGACAACTCATGTTTATTTGTACGTAAACCACGTTATTTATAAACACATTTTAATGACTGGCTTATTCAGGAATTTCCTTATTTAGCCATAAAATGCATTTTGAATGGATGATTGACTAACTCGTGTTTATAACAATACCCGCTCGGCATTTACCGTCATAACTTAAGGATATTTAATAATAATAATAATAGTGTTAGAATTAAAAACAAAAACAAAAAAATGAAGGCCAGTGGGTACTTTCAATACGAATAATACGATTAAAAGTATAATGAACTGAAGCGATTTAAATAGGAAAAGCTCTTCCTTATACGCATACCGGATGAATACCACTTACGTATAGGCGTCTACTTCCTTTATAAAACTCGATATAAATTTAGGTATGTTATTTTTGATATACGCCTTTAATGAATCTAGCTACGTGCCCACATTGCATGACCACCGAGTTCAAGGAGACGTTTTGAACTTGTAGACCCTCTATGTATTCTTTCTGTGTTGTTACACAATAACAAGTAACTTATGAAATTATTCACACACAAACATCGCACTGACGTAAAGACTGAATAATTAATATGGCAAACAGCGTTTAATAATAATAAGAGACCCAAACATCTGAAATCGGTTGCTTTTCCACTCTCTACTATTCACAAACTAATGGCAATGGGTTTATCCCCGTGAGTTGTTGCATAGTTTATCAATTAACTGAAAATTTGCTTGCGTTGTTTTCACTCTTTATTTTTAACTTTTTTATTTACACGGTTGACTCATGCAAAATTTAACAGTTGTCACTCAGTTTCTACACAAACTTTCTTCACCTAAAATACTGGTAACTTTTTTTTGTTTAAACAATATCCGAAACATTAATGCTTTTTCCGGACACGTGTGGCTGATCAAATATTAATTTATTTAGTACCTGATACGACCCTGTCTATCGTGTATGCTTTATGATAATCAATTCAAATGAACGATAAACGATTTGCCCACATCATATACCGAATGTGCCTAATAAGTAGCCTAATAAGTAGCACATAAATATACAATTATCACAATCTTTATTATTATAACCAATATAAACGTATAACTAACCCAAACAAATGTTACGTATGCAAAATCCTATTCATCAATTCACCTTCCGTTTTTCCTAATGTGGAAAGTTGTAAATCCAAACTTAGAACCAATTAGTTTACGTAAGTCCAGGGGCGTATGAGCTACTGTAAACCAGCCCGAGAGTTACAAAGAACCATCGACCTTGTATCAATATTAAGTGCTTACATCTTAAACATTTACTAACACTGTGCATTTTATTTGAAATTAAAACTTAATACGAACGTTTAACGAAACGATAATACATATTAATAACTCCGTCCACCATTTACCTCTTTTTACAGCCACGTCGTTTCGTGTTGTTTGTCTGAAACATTCGAAAAAATTGCCGAAAGTGGAAAATGAACCGGATAATAACTGAAAGTGTGTATGTTTAGGACGAACTTTGTTGTAGTAAATATTAAAAATTTAATCAAGGAAATTGTGTGTTTACGTTCTGTAGCTAATGAAGAAATCCGTAAAAAAGGATGGCGCATAAGGGCACCTCTTTCTTTGCATTTTTCGAAGTCTTAAATATCGACCTACCTAAATCAAACTTCATATCTGAGGTTCGTACTGGAATCCATTGAAACAAGTCATTTTTCAATTAGGACTTAGTATTTGGCATTAATGTCAACGTAATCGACTCAAAGTACATGTATATAAGGTGTATGTATATCAAAACCCCTTCCTTTTTATGTGTAAATGTGTAAACAAAGAGAGATAGACATATATTTTTCTATTGTGGCGTTTGGATAAAATTGAAAACATCAAAGTTAAATGTTACATATAAGATCCATATTACGATTACTTCAGTTAATCCACATTACCTGAACAAAGGGAAATAGAGAGATATGCCTTTCTTTTAGTTTTATTTATTTTACTTTTTACTTGCCTTGAATCTTTAGACAATAAATTGATACTTAAAAACCTAGTTGAAAAGATCTACATATCCGTTTTGAACTAAAATAAGCAGATGAATGCTTCCCAGAATAGTAGAAAAGAGGTAGACATAGAAAAATAATTATAACTGTATCAGATATTGTACAGGGTCCGGTAAAAGGCAATGAGCATTTTGAGAATTTGAATAAAAATTGAACTACTCAAATGTAAAAAGTGGAAATTTTACAAGGACGTCTTCCGAACGGGTTAATTTTACTAAATGGTAGTTTTTAGCATAGCCACCTTGTTCTGCTGATATTTCTATGCCCTATTTTTTCTGTTGTGGTTTTTAAAATACCGGCTATATAAATATAAACCAGACTCCTTAGACTTGGGGAAGAACACAGAAGATGAAATTAGCTATATCCACCAAGAGATATTTCGCGCTTTATTTGCAAATTTCGTCTCCCATTTGGAGAAGTGCATTGCTGAGAATGAGGGACATTTAAGACGTACCATTTTTAGACATTACGTTTTCCAACTGTTAAATAAATAAAAAGTTATTCCATATTAAAATTGTTCAGTACTTTTTACCGAACCCTGATGTAGGTTTACGTGATGCAAAATATAGAATTTTGTACCTAAAAATGTCCCTACCATTGTTTGAACCACTATAGGGTTGTTAAAACTATCATAACGTATGTCACAATTAGCAACAATTACTATCCAATACGGAAAATGGAAATAACTAAATAACACACAGCAAATATTTCTCAATTCAAAATTTGTACTTAAAGAAACTAAAGGACATCTTCCAAACTAATGATAAAAATATAATAGTAAAAGTAATACGAAGCTGTTGTTTACTAATCACCCCCAATTTAAATTAGTTTAAATGGCAATTTTGTTTATTCTCTAAAGATGTATTGAAATTGTATTTACTTACTATCTATTTAACACACTTTGCCTAAAGAAGAGTTAAAACTTTTGTGAATTATATTATAGAATTAAATTAGTAACTATGTTGTTCTCAGAATAGGGTCTGGTTTTAGGATTTTGATGCTTAATTCATAATTTGATATCAGTGACATTTTTAATAAACGGTTGTGGTTATAAGTCCGATTGACATTGACTGATATTTATTATGTTCAAAGGTTGCGCTCGTATCGACCTGAAGGTACGATTCATGTTTTGTTTTGAGTATTCACTATTCACGAAAAAAGATGCTACACTTTCGTCTTGTAGCTATGTCTTTTCATGTTCATCAGTTTGTTGGTAAATATGTTTCCACTCTTTCATACCTTCATACCACTTTTGTCTGCGGGGAAGAAAATGTTAAGCCAAATAATAATAGTAAAATGCATTTTTTCAATCTGTAAAT
Organism: Melanotus villosus; assembly: GCA_963082815.1. Taxonomy (NCBI): domain Eukaryota; kingdom Metazoa; phylum Arthropoda; class Insecta; order Coleoptera; family Elateridae; genus Melanotus; species Melanotus villosus. The sequence goes on along the minus strand of OY720427.1, from coordinate 34,991,421 downwards.
TAATCACTGCCTCAGGGTTCCGTTTGATGATATTCAAAAAACAGATTTAGTTAGCCCTTTTCCGCGCATTGAAACTAATTTAATTCAATTTCATTTATATCCATACTTTTACTACTTGAAACAGGATTTTTATTAATGCAGCCTTCAGACTACTTTTTTTACAAATTCGCCCCCTTTTTTGCGATATTTTTGTCCCATTTCCAAAAGTAATAATATGTACAAGTATTGCAAAAATGTCTATTAACCCTAATGTTCCACGGGTGGGGCCAGAAGTCAGACAAAATGGAAATTTCGTTGTAATTACATATTTTAAATAAAAGTTTACTTTTTCAAATTCCTATGTACCTTTCAGGTGTTTAATCAGACATAATTTTATAAAGTTATTTTTAATTTAGCCTGTTCAGCTTAATAATAGCAGGGGTGTTGGGCCTATGAAGCCCAACCCGTACAACTTGTAAGTTGTAACCAGTCATTGTGATTTTGTTAATTAGGGTTTATTTGTAGAAAAAAAACCATAGTTCCCCTAAATGTGAAAGAATACTGTTTAATTGACGCATCGAGGAAGTACCTGTATTCAGAATATACAGGGTGGTGCGTGCACCATAGGAATTTCAATGGTAAATTTTTAATATGTAAATATTCGCTTCCCTAATTATTTTAAACCAAAAGTGCAATTAAGTTTTTTGTAGAGAAAAAAATACTGCATTGATTGATGCTATTTTACACAATTCGTGTAACAGAAAAACTGTGGGGATTAATTTAAAAAAAAAAGTAGTGAGTTTAACAATCAATATTTTGTTTATACTAAACTGTTACCTGATATTATTTTATTTAATTGGTTACTTTGTGTTTGTTGTTTAGCACAAGAAAGAAATTATATTATTTTTTGGTATAACTTTTGAAAAGTATTAAATGTTTCTACACATGTAGAAATGCAAGGTAGTTTTCAGTAAATAAAAAAACAAATAAAATTATTTTTTGTGATTAATTTTCATACAGATGCTTGCAAAATAAATGTTTGTGCCTAGATATAACAATGAAACATTAATATAAATAATTTACCAAACAAAATAAAGATTAGTTAAGAGCCCAACCCATAGAACCGAGGGTTAATAAATATTTAACCCATTGGATCGAATACAATGGTTAACTCTTACCATGTACTATGAGTCTAGCCAAAACAATAAAACTAATTATATTCTATGGTTGATTTGTATATCAATACCTATGTCTGCAAAATAGGTGTGAAGCACGTATAAGTAGTTATAAAAAAGATTTTGCAATTCAATTATTCGACTCTAAACATGACATGTTCGAGAAACTTCCCGTCTTCCCGACCGTCCCGTCCCATCCGCCCCTGCGTATAAGTCGTACATTATAGGTAGGGCGTACGAACATTTTATGAAAACAAAAACAGAAAAGACATATTTAACCTAAATAATGCGCCGAATAACGGGTTTGTGCTATTATATATTATTTAGTAGGTTGTATTATATGCAAACAAAACCTGCAATGAAAGGTTAATGGGCGGGCGTACGTGCATTAAATCTGTTGATTCTGTCTTGTTAAATATTCTGCAAACAGAAAGTGTGCCTATTTCGCTTAGAATTTTCAGAATTACAACAGAATTAGATAATCCAACTGATAAAAATCTTTCAATTTTTTTACAACAAAAAAAAACAATATTCGACTAAGGCACTTCCATAACTCAATTTCATAAAATGAAACTCGAAGGAAACAAAAAGAATAATGGATTTCATAAGGTAAATATCAAGTTATCAGATTCGAAATAAATTCAAAGTAAGTTTTGTACAAGGTTCAACCCACACGTTTTTGCTGTTCTCCCCTTGTAAATTGTTTTATTATAAAGAAATCTTTTTTAGTTTTTGTTCGCAACGAAATTCACATCAAAATTTGATGTTTATTGGGCTTTTACAGTAGGACTGTGAAACGAGTATTGTGGTATGAAATATTAAAATTAAAAATTCATATTTTGATTATAAATTTCAAAAAAATGATTTAGTAACAATTCTCCGGACTCCGGGTTTTGACTAAATTTCTTCGAGCAAAGATCTTTCATAAAAATTCACTTTCAATATAATATGAGCACATTATTTTATCTAAAAGTTTGAAATAACCCATGGATAACCATATATCTGTATTAAGGGCGAGATTTTTCTCGATATATCGATATAAATATCGATGTTCAGTACCTCAATTCTTCCATTTCTCTGTATATTACTTTCTAATTATTTAAATGTATTCACTTGTTCAACATTTTTGCCATTTATTTTTATTCCATCTTTTCCTATCTATTACTTTTGTCTATCTAAATTTATCTGTATATTTCTCACAAGTAGAGCATTGGACCATATCTTTAAGTTATGCTGTAGTTCTTGTTTGTTCTTCGCGAAAATTAGTAGGTAATCTGCGAAGGTGCATTTTACTGTTTCTACTTCTTCTTTCTCAGCCCTTTGTCGTCGTTTTACACATTCTGCACCTTTCAGTCACCGCCATGGTCTCCACTCCACATGTCATAACCGGCACGACGCAGGTATCAAAGACTTTGTTCTTTGGGCAAATAGGAAATAGGAATTTTTCTGTTGTTCAACCAAGTCTTATTATTGTTGTTCCATTTACTTTCACTTAATTTTGTTTACCCTTCTTTATGTCGTGACCTAAGTATGTGTAGCGGTCGATGTTTTCTATTTTCGTCTTTTCAAAATAAAACTATTTTTCGTTCGTTCAATATCACTTTGGCTTTATCCAAGTTAATTTGCAGTCCTATTTCGGTAGCTGTGTTAGCTCCTTCATCATTTTCTCAAGTTGGTTTGTATCCGAGCTGATGAGGACTATATCATCAGCAAATAGTAAGTGGTTAATGTATTTACCATCAACGTTTACGCCAATATTTTTCCAATTTAGATTTTTAAATATTTTAGAGTTTCATTACTGTTCATATTACGTTGGTGTCAGGCACTTTCTGAAGGTCTACGAAACCGAAAGGTAAGGGCACGTCATATTCTTCAAACTTTTCTCGTTTCTTATTGTTTGTAAGTGGTCTACAGTACTGAACTTGTTCCAACGATTGGTGGATATTTAATTTTTTTGTTAATCGGTTTGTATCTATTTTTGTTAATAATTTATACATGCGACAATAGCTTTATATATAAGGTGACCAAACGTTCCGTTTTGAACGGAACAGTCCCGTTTTAAAGTAGTGTGTCGCGTTGTCCCAACGAATTACACCGGGGCGGGCGTTTGCCCCGTTTTTTAACAAGCAATAATATTTTGCATAATTTTTCACGTATTCCGAAACTTTGGAAAGGTTTGTAGCATATGATATAACATGTTGCCTTCTAGGAACTGGCTTACAAAGTATAAAGTCACCAAGCCAACCAATCAACGGACACTAGAACTAATTTCCGATTGGTGGTGCTACAGCCGGCCTCGTTTATTAGCATAAATTCGTACGGTCCCGAAGTTCATCCGGATGAATTTCCTCTAATTTATGAACGAGCACCGAGCACAGATATTGCTCTAGTGCTGGGAAATCCCGTTTGCTCGAATTATACAGTAGTACAATAGTTTTTTGCGTCTTAAATAAGTGTCAAATAAGTATATACAAAAATGTCCCGTTTTGGATCCAAATATTTATGGTCACCTTATTTATATGTCAGTAATTTTTTAGGTCTGTTTCTTCCCTTTCTCTTTCCCATCTCTCCTGCTCACTTTAGTTATAAAGCCCTCTGATTGTGCATTTTTCGTTCTCACATAATCCTTTGTTGTTCCGTAGAGACTCTTGTTCCACACTACCTACCTTCCTAGGGATACTATCAAGTGCATTTTCGAGATCTATGAAAGCTGTAAATATCTTATCATTGTGTATTTTTCTATTAGTTGTTTTATTGCAAATATGTGATCTCTTCCCTTCCTGCACCCCCACTGGGAGTCTTCGAGTTGTTATGTGGTAGCTTCTCTATCTCTTCTCCAGTACTCTTTCGTATGTTTTAACTATTACGCATAGTAGTTCCAGCAGTCCTTTCTGTCTCTTTTTTTGTAGATGCCAAACCAATTATTAAAAAATAGCTGTGACATTTAGAAGTAAATGTGCTAAGTTGTGTTTAATTTGTGCGGCTTATAGAGATTTGGGAAGATTTACTTCTTGATAAAATGAGTGAAATTAAGGCGGATCATCGCAGTGTCATCCAGCAGATAATCAATGACTGTAGGTTCATAGAGTTAAGGCATCCACCTTATATAAAAAGGCATCTCAAGGGAGAGCGTTTTGCATCTGATTAAGCACTTAACGAAGCTGTTCAGCAATATTTTGCAGAGTTGCCGAAGGAATTCTTTTCTTGAGGGTATGGAACAATTGGAAAAAGGTTGGAAAGATGTACAAGTGTTGAAGGGAGTTAGGTAGAAAAATAAAGGGTTGTTAATGTGATACGTGTTTTTTTTTCATGGCTAGGTAGATAACATAAAAATACGCCCTCGTAACAAATAAAATAATATGGAATTTTGTATGTCGGTTTTAAAATTAACAATTTTATCTTTAAATTTATTAATAAAAAAATGCTTCTGATGGTTGCTATATTTTTTTCAAACTCATTAATTTTTCAATAGATAAAAATGTCTGATTACGTTGATAAAAGTCCTGAAAAAAAGCAATATTTTGTTTCGTCCGTTGTGGAAAGGCTAACCAACTGGAATATAAAAACTAGCCTCAAAAAGAAAATGAATTTACTGGGAATGCAAATGAGGTTTAATGAATTTTGTAATAAAATACGATAGCGAAAAAAAACACTAAAATGTCATGAGTAGCTCTGGCAGTACTACCTAATTATCAATATTTAAAAGCTCAACCAATATATTGATTGGTAATATCGAAAATATCGGCAATTTCAATAATTGTTTTGATATCTACATTATCACTATTACTGATAATATTAATTTTTTTTATATCTACATCATCGATATTATTGAGGTTATTAATAAATAATTAAAAATTCATTTATTATACCGATGTTATCGTTAATATCTGTATTTTATTTATAGTAAAGTGTCTTCAACAATAATAATCGTTTGAAATTTGATTTGCAAACCGTATCTGATAAATAAATAGAAACTTCTGTGAATTATTAAACAGTCAGCCGGACAAATAGAATTTTTCGTAAATTATGGGTTAATTAATCGAAAAATTCTTTTGAAAAACTATGGAAAAGAGAATAAATTCATGCTGAATGTACAAAAATGCTGATGTTAGAATTAAGTTAATATATTCGCCTCCAAGTTATTGTTATTGCTATTTTATCGCAATTGAGAGTAACACCTCCTACTTTTAGTTTGTGGGAACAAAAGTATTTTTTAAACTAGTAAATTTCCATTGTTCTCGAATGTAACGCTTTGTACTGCTTCCAATTTAAAAATATTTAATTGGATATTTTATTTTATACTATTATAATGTTATAATAAAAGTTTGATTGTAAAATGGCGTTTTAAATTTTTCATTTTACATCCTTATTTAACAAAATGAAGAAAGTATCGATACCTTTAGGGCGCTGATTTCATAAAAATAGCCTTCAATTTTCTTATAAATCAGTAATTATGCAAATTCGTATTTTAATATTATGCGAAAACTGTTAATGCTATTTGAAGTTTGTTTAAACCAATTAATAGACATCATGAAAATCTGGAGCGCTATTTTCCTGGTGTTTCTTTACAGATTATTGTTTTTGTGTAAAATTCAATTTAAAAAATTAAAATTAAGCAACCCACAATATTTTTTTGTTAAATAATTACTTAAAAAACCTTAATGAATCTCCCCACTTACCAGGTGTAATTTACCTGACCTTGTTGTAGGGATTAAGATTAGTGTTATATAGAATAAGAAGTGCCAGCTTACAATGGTTGTATTTCAAGTAAGAATAGCCTATAGTAAAGTACGGAAGATTTTTACTTGTCATTGTATAAAATTAATTAAAACTAATAATGGATTAACAGAAGAAGGAAATTGTCAACTAAAAATTAATAACAATGAAGTTGTTACATTTTATTTGTATACCAAAATTTCCTTAATGTTATTACTAATACTAAAAATTGAATAAACAAGCCAATTGCATTATTAACTAATTCACATAATACCTAAATGTGAAAAAAATAAATTTTTAATTATCTGGTAAGATCTCATTCAACGAGAAATTTGAAGTCTTTATCTCTCTAATAGACTTTAAAACGCTTGGTCGCCAAATCTCTGCATTGCAAGTAGTTATTTATGTGACTAGGCCACAAAATGACTATGACTGTGATCAAAAAGTATCGGGAATGGTTAATTTAAGGCGGTACGACCCGTTCGAAAATTCATAACAAAATCTAATGCAGCCCATTTTACACCTGTATCTCAAGTTATTTTTACTCTGCAAGAGATCTGTCGTAGAGCAACGTAAAAACAGTGAATGAACACAATGTACCCTAAATTGGTTCGGAGACCCGCGCAAATAGCTGGAAACATTTTACAGTGGCGGATTATACAGTGACCGGCAAAAAGTTCGCAACATATGGGAAAATTTTTTATTATTAGAGTATCGAAAAAACTTTTATGGGGGATGGGTTCCGCATGTCCGGTAACCTAAAAATTGAATTTGAGGTATGTCACGTGACCACTGGTATGACGGCAAATTTAAAAAATCCGTGAAGTCACAAAAAGTGGGGCTAGATGACAAAATATCGAAGAAAATTATTTGAAAAAGTTGCTTAGAATTTAATTTTAGGTCAATATGCAAAATTTCAAGCATTTATTTAAAAAAATTGAAAATCGCATTTTTTTGTAAAAATTTTTGTATTAATATTATACAAATACCCAATTTTTTAATTTAAAATATTTTAAAATAAACTAACTACTAATAATAACTATATTATCACAAATTCACTTGTAAAATGTTTTACTTTTAATTAACACATTTGCTTTTTCCTTAACTGTGCCTCAATAATTTTTGTAGAGTCTTTAACTTTCATTCCCCTTGGAGTACGTGGATCCACCAATTCTGGTAACATACAATCAAGGTACAAATCTCTAAGCTTAGGTACCATAGTTTCGTTCCAAAAATTATGATCTTTGTTTACACTGATTATTTGTACGTCAACATCAGTGCATAAAATTAAATCACAGTATAATGTGTTTGCTATGTGCAGCTGCCCTTGAATTTGAAAAAATAATCATGTCTTCTTTTTAGAATTAGGTAAATTTCCGTCCTCCAAATTTACACATAAATTTAGAAATACTTTTATATCTTCTTTAATTATTTTTGTATCTATAACCTATATTGTTCATACAATCCGCTATCTTATACGTATTTTTTTTTTAAATCTAAGCATTACTTCTAATGTAGTGAAGTTGCAAAACTTGCGGGGGATCCAGCTTTAATTAACTACGCCACTGCATAAGTTTCTTGTATTACAAAAATATACTGTACAGAACTCACTTTTTGAAATTATAAATTCATTAGATCCATATTCTAAACTAGTAATTCTAATGAGAGGGCAATTTATGAGAAAAAGTTTAATTTTAAGCATTTAACGTAAGTACATTGTTCCCAGAACAATGCATGTCCATTATTTGTACACTTGCCATTGAAAACAAGTAGTTTTAGAGGGGATGGCACATTATTAATTTTTAGGGTAATGTTAGTAACATCAATCTACACTATTTAAAAGTTTGCGTTATTTTAGCCGTAACTTTTATATAACTATTGTGCTTGTAGCTTGTAGTACTATATACTGAAATACTAATACCAGTTGATCATATTAGATATTGATTCTAGACGCTTTTTTTACTCTGCTGTACATTTTCCATTTTCGTATTATCTTTTGTTCTTTAACTGTAGGTACTTTTTTTATATTCTCTATAAGTTCATCCATTGCTTCGTCTGCTCCTTCTTTGCTAAAACTTATCTTTTCCATGTATTCCTTATACCATGAGATCAAGAAAAAAAGATGATTCTGAGCAGGCCTTGACTAGCATTCTAGAACCAGTGTAGCCAATCGTGTTGCACTAGTCAAGGCCTGCTCAGAATCTTTTTTTTTTCGATCTCATGGTATATCTTTATACTATATTTTGTCCATACATTTCTGTTTACTATTATATTTTCCGCGTCTTTCGCTTCTCTCTCTATTTCTGTTGCTAATTGGAATAACTGTAAATTTTCAACAAAAAAAAACAAAGTTCTTTTTGAAACATTTTTAATTAATATTTACAACCTGCTCGCTTTTGAAATGAAAAATGTCAACTAAAAATCAGTGACATAAAAATAATAAAAGTAAGCAACTTGAGAGAAGACTTTTTAATTCCACAGCAACTACTATCCTAAAAGCCTAAGACTTTTTGATCGTACTGTATACTGTATTATTATTATTATTATTATTATTATGGAAAAATATGCACTTACAATGCAAATTTGAAAAGAACTTACTTTGTTAAAGTATGTAGCCTATAAATAACACCTTTTATTTTTTACAATACATACTAAGATCAATTATTAAGAATTACATATACATTTTTTTAACAGACTGTATTTTTGCAATAAAATAAGATGAGAATTTAAAACTCTTGCATAGAGGTACATATATGAATGTTAATTAGAACAAATTAAACAAGTAGTAAAGCATACAAAACAAACTATAAAATTGCCTCGAACTGGAATGTTTAAATTGTCTCTGAAATTATCACTGAAAATAGTATATATTTTTCCTTATTGATTACCGAGAATGCTTTAATAAATAATAATACTAAATAAATAAATAATACAAACAGACAATCAACGGCACCAACGAAGAAAAACAATATCTAAAGATTTTTCGTAGCTAAAACATCACTTGTAGCAAAACAACTTTAAAAATCTCACCGGTGTTTACTGCAATTTTGCTAGAAGCAAAATCTTAAAAGGAGAAGGTTGTTTACTGTTTACATTATCACAATAGAAGGATTAAAATGTTTCTCCGGGAAGAAAGTATTAGTTATTAGAACTGTATGGAGGGCTGCTTGTCCATGAAACTGATTTTCTTTAACTGAAAAAGGCGAACAGAACGTTGTCTCATTAGGTGCTTCCGACACAATTATTTCCAGTAGTTACAAAACAACATTTTTATTCTGACGATTTCGAGACATCTGAAGCAATTACAGCAAAAATTTCAAGGTGCCTCGCTGATTATCGGCTGTCAATTAATAATGGACGATGCAATTCCATGATAAAAATAGCCAAATTTTGAAATTCAATTGCAACTGTCATGTAGCACACAGTATTGCAAAATGCGCCTGTAAGAAATCAACGTTTATTCGGAAAATATACTCTGATTTTCAAACAACAGAACTAACAGAAGGAAACTTAAATCGTTTAGTTTTTAACCATGGAGTTTAAGACGAAATCGTGCATTATTTGACTTGTATTTACATTTCATGGGGCATTTTCTTAATTTTATATGCGAATCAATTTATATATTAAGACCAGTGGCGGCTCGTGGCTTGAAATTATGGGGGTGCTGCAGCTTTCGAAATATACTTACATACTAGTAACGATCCTTGATATTTTTAAGGCGCCTTTTATTTTATTTAAGGTGCCTTAAATAAAACAAAACAAATCGAAATTTTACTCAATTTATAAAAAAAATAAGCTTACTGGAAAATGAAATAAAAAGAATTTTTATTTAAATATAAAATCCATTCTGCGATTTTTAACTTCACAAAATTTTTCGATCACCTGTTAACAGTGGAGCAGCCTTGACCGTATTCGCAGTGATGTTGCAATCAAGTTGGAAATACGAACTATTTATTATTTAATATTCCTGTTTATATTACACATACCGTCGCCCAAGACGTCCTTGCACAATGATGACATCACCTAGTTTTTTCGTGGTATTCAGACGTATTATTGTTTTTGTTGGATCGGATGTCCAAGAGCTCAACGGCATGATGCATTAATGCTGAGATGCTGCCCAGATAAGCAGCGTTCGGACTACTTTTACCATGTATTATTAAAACAAACAAATCGCGGCGGAATGTGCACCGAATGTACTACGTTTCTGACACTGCTACATTTCTCAGCGCTCTGAATGGAATCTACAGCTTCGGTTTAAATAATTCCTTTTAAAAGCGGTTTAATTAATTAAATTTATGTAATAATTATGCAAAATATTGAATGATTGTTATATTATTGATATTTTCAAGTACAAATTTAATAGGTAATTAATTTCCGTACTTTGTTCTGGGGGTGCTGCAGTGTCGCAGCGCTTATGGACCAGCCGCCACTGATTAAGACACAACGTTGTGTCATGACGTTTCAAAACGAAAAGTACGTTCTTCATTACAGTAGATGCTCAGAAATGGGTACAAAAAATTACTTCAAAAGCTCAGGAGCCTGATAACGGCGCTTAGTCTTATCTAAATAAATGTTATGATTTCGAAAATCGTCCTTTTACCAATCTTATTTAATATAAAAATTAATGAAAACCAGCTGTGTGATGAACAACACAATAGTATTAAGCACGGTAAAAATGAGAACTTGTTGAGTTTTTAAAAATTGTAGGCAAAGCTTTAGCTGCGTCAGATAGTCAGATTTATACTTAAAATCTGCGGAACAAAAAAAATAAAAAGTATGATTTTAGAAAAAGTAATATTTTTATTTTTAATAGCTTTGTTATTTATTTTACGTGTGAGTTTTTGCAAATAATATAAATACATATATTTTAACTAATACATCGTCACTAACATACAATAACTTTTCTGTCTTTACACACCCAGAAATTTTTTACCAGTTTAAGAATCTTGGTAACCCTATTTTACAATAATAAATCGGAGATCAATACAGCATGTGGTATGCTTAATTTTCTAGGAACTCATCACGACGGAGCCTTAAGCTTCCAGTTAGTTTGGTAATTTCAATTTATTACCGTTAAACGGAGAATCTGATAATACGTAACAACGCTAATTAATATTAAAAGTTTCCGAAACCCTGAAGATAAAATTTTAACATCAAATTTTGTTTTTGATTATAATATGAATATGAATTAATATGAATGAATATGCATGCTTATACAAAAATATGCACCCTCCCTTTCAATATAAACACAAAGCTTTGGCCATTTTAAACTGATATTTTTAAGATTATACGACTTCGTTGAATCAACACAACAAAACGAAAGACATAAGGATTAATAAATACACGTACTTTAACGACAGTGACACAATAGGCAAAATGACATGGCACTTAAGCAGGTATTTATGTTACTAAACAAGTGGAAGTTAAAATGATAAGCGATTTATTAAAGTATAAACTCAGGGTCAGGGACGACATTTGTTATGTATAGCATTAACTTCTTGCCCCACATCTACCATTTAAAATATCCGATGGTAGAAGCTTATTTTCTTATTAAGCTTTATTATACTACAACCAGAAGCCGAACACAGAGTTCGTCAACAATTAATAAATCTTATTTACATGAAACAAAGAACCTTTTTTATGTAAAAGATACATTCGAATAATATTTATGGGGCGTATTATTGTAAACAGAGACATACTTGACATTAAAAAATAAATTTTGAAGATACTGAATAATTTATGTAACGTAACAGTTTGAGAAGTTAATTACCAAATTAATAAACAAACAGGATACACACATGATTGTTATGACGAAAACCCAATTGAGAAGTCAAATAAATTTATTTACAACGGTATCGGGTTTCTACAAAGCAGAAGTAACACATTTTTTAATCAACATTATTTACTAAACGTAATTACAAATCTGAATATGTGAGAATATTATTATTGTAGCAAATTACACAGCGACTAATAAAAAGCAAAACAATTTTAATTAAAAGCTAGTAAACCTGAAATTTTAACAATACACGTAGGTTGAATAATTCACTAACAATAGTATAAAAATGCAAACAAATATTACGCAGGAAACTTGATTGGTTTCTTGAACTGAGTACAAATGTGTTTTGCCAAAGTCAAACAACAGAGGATTTTGGGATGGTCCTTATTTAATGGTACAAAGCAGAAATATTTTGCAAAATAGACAACAATTAAGTATAAGTAAACTGTCCTTGAGAAGCTTTAAACTTGAAAGATGACGTTCATTCATTAAATTAGTATAATCCTATTCGATAAAGGAGTTGTTCACTCACACTACTCCACGTGTATCCTTATGAAACAAAGGTCAAAGGCAATCTAAGTTCCGGTTTCTAATCAATTATATAATAAGAGAAATTTGAATATAAATTTCTCAATAAATTTAAGGACCGAACTTTTGTTATGCCCACCTGAAGGTAAACCAAAACCCAAGCAACGTCTTCGTGTTCGTATATAACAGAACCGGGAGTTCTTTGAATTTGTTATCTAAACAAGTTGATGCTTGTTTGGAACATGGGTACACAGGTTTACATTTTCTCGAAGCAGGGATTTAATGTAGATGTATCCTTTTAACAAAGTTCTGAGCAGTAGAACGGAAATGAAGTTTGATTATCATAACTGGGTATGATGGTAAAATGCTTTAGGAAAAACAACTAAATAATGAAGAACGCGCCTGAAACACCATACATTTATTAAATGTAATGCGAAACAAATTTTAATTTAGAACAACGGGGTATGTATCGCCTAAGGGCGCCGAATTTTCATATAAACATTACACGATGCTCCTGAAAATACGGTTTAAATTAAAGAATATGCGAAATTCAATAACAAAATCAACAGATTTAAATAAGAGATAACATTATAAGACTTCAGGCTTCGTTTACAATTCCTTTGATGCTATTTTTTCGTTTGTTATTTATAATATTAATAAATATTAAACGAGGATTCCAAATTAATTACAAACGTTAAGCATGACACGAACAAACATCAAATAATAGATACATCCCCCGCGGCAAATTTTTCGGAAATACTTTTGAAAAACGTATTCACGATTAGGACGCAGCAAATCCACGTGATACGTTTGTTTAAAGTCCAAAAAGCTGTTTCATACCTTAAAAGATTTTGTGACAAAGTTATGACTCAATCGACATAATTTTATTGAAACATTAATTGAAGAGACAAAGGTTAAATGTACTTATGTCAACAAATATAATAAATTTATGATTATTATTTTATTATTTAACGCACAACAATGTGTAAGGTGGTTAATAAAATTTACTGGCGTAAGCAAATAACGAAATCAAGAATGTAATTAACAACTTCAAATTCAAGAACATCTTAAACTCGTAATTAATTTAAAAAGTAACGCAAATACCTTCAGGTTATGAACTTCTCAACCGCTACATACTTTCATAAATGTTTTACTTACAAAGGGATTTCAATTCAGATTCAGATAAGAAGAATTTAAGGAATTGTTAATTAGAAAATTCCTCCCTTTTACTTTGATCTGTTAAATATTTCAAAACACGTGGCAATTCTACTAGACTAAAATTTATAAGAATTGCCCAACAATCATTTTTGGCACTCAAACATGATACTTTTGAGTTTTGACCATGATTTTGGCAATGATCTAATTTCTTAACGTGGGCCCGCTTTAAGGTTAACTGTCAAACAAAGTTAAAAAATTTAAATCTTTATGCAATACCAGAATAATCAATCATTACTGGGATATTTGAATTTATTTAATATTTTGTTTATGTAAAGCTTTGTAGTTATAATTGATAAAATGCACATTCAATTTCGTGCATTGTTAATTTGCTACGGAATAAATATTTTACTAATAATATTAATATGACAATAAATTGTGTTTAGAATTTGACCGATTTATGGCTTGTTGATAAGAGATACTCGTTCAGAGAATTCGGCAAGGATTCTGTTACTAAATGTCTGAAAAAATGTTAAGCAAACGGCAAACATTTCACGTCCTATTCTCATCTTTAATTTAAGTTAAATTCGAGTTGCTTGCCGATCCAAGCACCAATTTAACACCTTTGTGGATCTTTAAATAGTAATTATCCTAAATAAACTTCATTTTATAACTGTTTAAAACGTATTCCAACTTAAATCAATAACCGGGGGCATTTATTTTTGTTTTTGCATTGTGTTGAAGTATTAGAGCACATCTTATTACTTATTCCTAATTATTAAGTTTCCTTTTACATTTTACGTTACATCCAACCGTTATCTTGTGGATTTAAATCGAACAGTTATTTACCTTATTTCAATACAACACACTGAATGTGTGTAACTTTCAATTACACCAACTTTAAAAAAAGCTGAGGATTACAACACGAAACGAACATCGGCTTTCAAATTTGCACCCACGACATAACACTACCAACAAAGGAATGAATAACGGAAATGCAAACTTTCTACTCATTTAGGAGATGCATACTATTATAACTGTTTAAATTTTGGAGTTTCCTAAACCAAAAAGCCAAAAACTAACAGGCATTGTGGGAAGGTGCCAATTAAAAGTTTTTATTAATTATAAAAGTTTATTATGGAACGTTTTATGTCACTCTAGAAACATTTCATAATGTAAACTACATTAACAATATTTAATTTAAAATTTTCCCTTTTTCAATATAACTACATAATACCAGTTCGATTAGTTACGATAAACTAAGGAAATTCGAGATTAACATTAATTTTAATAAACCTGGTTAACTAACTAGGCAAGATATACGAGTAAATTAACCTTCACCAAATTAACCCCAACAAAGTTTGACCTTATGTGCTATAACCATCTACTCAAGATAATCATCAATCAAAAGTACAACCGCAACATAATATTGTAATTTTATGAGTATTCACCGCAATTTCATTTAGTTTATATGCTGACACACACATAATATATCATTCATTCGATTTAACGCGCCTATAACTTTTTAATCTACTAATACATTTTTATCCGTTTATTCATAAAAACTGACGATTCATACTAGACGAAAATTTTAATCGAAACTCATACAAAAGCATTCTGTGAAATACGGGATATGAATTTTAAATTAATTAACCGATTTAAAATATTACCCTGGTACGTTTGCACTTAAATCTTAAATTAATAATAGACAAATAATTTGACACCAGCAGTAGCTCGATTATTATTTTAAAATACAAATTACAACACCTTTTTTCAAAATAAAACTCGTTCCTAACTAAGTATGAAACATATTCGAATTTCGTATTTCGATTACTTTTTGAAATAATTTCGAAAAACATACAAAATTATTAAATTAGATTTTTTTAGAATAAATTAATGTCAACAGTAGTTTCATCAATTTCCCGATTGAATGAAACAAGTCCCATGTTCTTATCATGATTAATTTTCAAAAACGCCATATAAATTCCATTTGTTGCAAATAAAACATTAATACATTAAATGGCAATAAAATTCGATGTTTAAAATAAATTAATTGTAAAAAGTAGTTTCATCACTCCCCCGATCAAATGAAACAAGCCCGAAATTCGTATCGCGATTACTTTTCGAAATATATTTCGATTTTTTCAAAATAATTATATCAGTAGTTTTATCACTTCCGCAATCGAACAACAATGTTTGCATCACAATTAAATTTCGAAATATTTTCAAAAAGCTGTAAAGAATTCGACTTTTTGCATATCAACCTTGAACATATTATGGTTTGGAAAGGCACAATAGTGTCATCACTTCCCCGATCGTCGGAAACAAATACAAAGTTCCTGACAATTACTTATCGAAATAATTTCAAAAAATCCCATAAAAAAAGTAAACAAATGATTTTTCAAAATAAAACTCGAACGTATTTGTCAACTGAATGAACTCTCCCGATTCAATAAAATGAGTCCCACGGGGTTCGTAACTCAATAAATTTTCAAAATAGTTTGGAAAAAGCCATAAAAAATGATTAGTTTCGAAATACAATTTTCAAAAATTACATAAAATAATCGGTTTTTTTGTAAATAAACCTCTAACGCATTAAGTATCAACTTTTGATTTTAGAACTACTTTGGAAAAGTCCATAAAAAATTATGAAATGTGATTTTTTCGAAATAACACTCGAAAGCATTAAATGTCAACCATAGTTTCATCACAAAAAAGAAATTGCGAAATTAGTAGAAGATTTTTATAGAGAGCTTTACAGACAATCAACACAAACACCGCCATGTGAAGAAAACATAAACAGACTGTTACCAACATGGGATCCGAAGAAATGCCTGAAATAGTTAGACAAGAACGAGAACGAACTGAGATTGGCGAAAACAGGCAAAGCCCCAGGAAAGGATGGAATTACAAGCGAAATGCTGAAAACTGGTGGAAGAACTTTACAACGAGCTATTCGAACTCTAATTCTGAAACTCATATTCTGAAAAGTAATCGAGTTACGAATGTGAGACTTGTTTTAGGTGGTCGGCAGCAGTGATGAAAATATTGTTGGTATAATGCCTCGAAATTTTGAAAAAATCGATTTTTTTAATTTTTTTATGAGCTAAACTATTTCCAAAATTAATAGAGTTATGAAATTCGGATTTGTTTTATTTAATCTCGAGGTGATGAAACTACTGCTGATAAGTTATATGAGTTTTTCGAAAACTAATTGAGTTACGAAAATGAGATTTGTTTCATTCGAGCGGGTGAATGATGACAATGTTGTTATAATATTTAATGCGTTGGAGCTTTATTTTCAAACAGTCGAATTTTATAATTTTCCTTATGAGTTTTTAAAAAGTGTTTCGAAAAATAATCGAGTTACGAATGTGTGACTTGTTTCATTCGAACAGGGGAGTGATGGCACTATTCTTGACATTCAATGTCGAATTTTTTAAATTTTGTATGGTCTATTTCGAAAAGCAAATTGAGCTACGAACATGGGACTTGTTTCATTCGATCGGGGGAGTGATGAAACTATTGCTGACATTTAATGCCTTCGAGTTTTATTGCGAAAAAATCGAAATATCAACGGTAATTTCATCACTTCCCCGACCGAATAAAACAAGTCCTACTTTGAATCACGATTAGTTTCAAAATATTTTCGAAATCCTATAAAAAATTGGATTATTTGCAAATAAAACTCAAATGCATTAAATGTTAACAACAGTTTCATCGCTTCTCTGATCAAATAAAACAGCTTTGTACCTCAATTATTTTTCAAAATTCTTATCATCTATTTTGCGTATTTTTTACAAAACAAAAACCTAAAACTTCTTCTTCTATGTAGTCAATTAATTCAAATTTGGTATTTGCTACACTAAATAAATAAAAGTATCGTGCTTTACCAAACGTCTTAGATTTAATTTGGTACGGTGTGTCATAACATTTGAAAAAAATAAACGTTGTTTTATTCAAAATAACATTTGGTGTCAAGTACATATGTTAATACAAAAATTTCACAAATGACTCGAACTTACTTGGAAGAAATGTAACAGTTATAGTTACATTGGACTTTAGACTCCACTGGAATTCGTAGTATCCTAATTGCTTTTGAGGATAACTGCGATCAGACATACACATGATAAAAAACGGTTTGTTATTTGGAATAAATTTCGTATGAATCTTACGTAATGGAATGCTTTACCAATACAGCTCTGATGAATAAACAATGCGAACACATGAATCTTGCAAAAGTCGGACAAAAGTGCATTAGTGCAAGGCGCATCGCACTTTCTGGTTGTAAACAGCCAGTGTATAAAAACCACATTTACCTAGTTTTACGTTTGAACCGTAAAAAATAAATCCTGTTCAAACGACAAACTTGCAAACCAGATTCTGGCGTTTAATTGAAGAAGTTACATTAGGCATTATTCTGATAATATTCAGTGTTAATGAATGTTAGGAAACGACTATAAACGGAAATCTGGATTTTCCAGTAGAATATTTAAACTGTTACGACATTCGGATTAATAAATAAATAATTCGCATTCAGTTCTCGTATTCATTGAAACTACATACTTTGTATATCAACTAGGCAGTATCTGTAATATTCGGGAATTTTCTGACAGAAACCGAAATATGTTTTTAATAAAAATAACCCTTTAAATAAACAACTTACAACAGTACTATTTCGTAGAAGCTCTTCTAAATATTAATTTTTTATCGGACAAATGAACATATCATTGTTATTTATAACTTATACATTAACCCCATTATCGTATCTACTTAAAAATTTAATAACAATCGTCTTTTGCTTAACATAGCATTAAACTATTGTTCTAGAATTTTAAAGGACTTTAAAATAATTTGCGAATAATGACATTTCCATTCGCAAAATCAGTATGTAAATATTAAATATATGTTTAAATATTAATAAATAATAAATAACAAATTAATAGGCGGTTATACTGGTTTAAAAGCGATAATTACGTCTAAAATACAGTTAAAATGAAAATTAGATGAGTTAATAGAGGATGAACCTTGATATGACCGGCATGAATAATTTTCCAACGGATAAAACCAAAAATCGCGTTTTAAATGTTCTGGTTAGGTGCGGGTATACGTAAAACTGTAAATTCAGATTTAATTTACAGCCACTTTGACATTCATCAAAGGCCACATACTTCGAAATGCAACAAATTAGCAATTGCTGCTGTCTCTCATTAAAGGGAATTGTGAAAGTTGTACTGTATGAAACCGAAAAATGTAAAAACGGCGATTTGTTCTATTAAAAGGCAACAATAAAATTCTTAAACTTTGATTGGAAGATTTGGCGACAACTGAAGTGCTTGCTAAAATTTGGGTATTCTAACATTTTCGCCAAGATTTATATTGTTATAATAATAATACGAAGGTCGTATTAATCATCAAACGTTCACCTTACTCAAGCCGATGTGCCCGCAAAAAGACCTTCAATTTTGATATTGAACTCTTTTTTGCGTCCGGTTAATTGATTCAAGCAGATGTTACCCAAATTAATTACGTTTCAGTTCTTCCGCGCAATTCTGTTACTGTATGATTATTAACTTTCCACGATTATTAACCGTTTTATAATCCTAGTTACGGGTGTTAACATGCAAAGATAATTTTGTTAGCAGCGTACAAATTCAGTCCACACACCCACTTTGTATACTTGATGGTAGAATTCCAAATTTTCCACGCGAATACTCGGTTTTAAATACACAATTTTGAACCTAATTTCCGACACAATGTCGGAGATATATAATCATTCGGAAAGTATTCGCATTTTATTTGTGTACAAAGTCAAGCGGAAGTTTAATACATAGCAGCCTGAAAGTATTCAGCTGCTATCCACCCGCAACCTCGTTCTTTATCTACACGTATAGGCGGCCGTAGGAAATTTCCTAATTACTACTGTTAAAAATTGTAATTAAAATGATCCCCAGGATTTGCAGATTTAATCCTAAAGGTTACGAAACGAAAGAATTTCAAGGATGTCATTCCTGTCCTCAACAGTAGGTTTATGTATTTATGTATATCATGAGCGAAATTAAGGGGGGCTTGGGGGAGCTAAGCCCCCCCAAAAACCGAATTAGCCCCCCCAAAAACATTCAAACATACACATACACTTAAAAACAAAAAAAATATATGTCTTTTCATATTAGGGCTTTAGACTCCCCAGGTCTGATGACCTAACTTCGCCCATGATGTATATGAAGAGAACTTTACCCAAATCTATGTGTTGGGATTAAAACCAAAATGATTTTGCGGACGACACCAACTAAAAAAACCTGTACCTGCCTAAACAATTTGGTTAATTTCTGAAGCTTCAAAAATTTAATAGCATAATTTTACGTCATTCGTTTATAATCTTACGCAAATGATTAATATTATAACAGTTCTAAGAAAGAAGACATAGCTGTACTCTCATGAATAGTGATCAGCTGAATGTCGCATGAATGGATTGACTCATGTTAGATCCGTTTCAGATAACATTAAAAAATCCATAAAAATTTATAAAAAATATATATTTAGAAAATCGGGTTAAATTACTTACGGACTCTTGAACATGTTTGCTGCTGTTTACTCGTTACTGCCCACTGCTGAACTAATCGATGTTGTTTTTAAAAGTACGCTTGGTAACTGAAATCAGATAAACAGGAAAATCACTCTAGGTAATTTAAAGATAAGCCTTGCATTGTTTACACGTATCTTATACTTCTAAGTTCATTTTAGTCACCAATTCTAATCAATTTTGATAAATACACGTCAACCTAAAGTTAAATAAATGTCAAAGTACAACAAGTTTATTTAATTTAATAATATAGCCGGCAATAAAAAAAAAGATGGATTCTGTAGTAAATTTTAAAACAAACAGACCTATTTACTGAGAAAAAACGTTTCATTACAGCCTACTGGCGCCAATAAAAATGTGAATTCCAACATTTGCATATTTGAATAACTCGAACATGATGAATAAACGAGATGAGTAACGCTAAATACAGATGAGTACATTAAAAATAAACAATTACAAAGCAATAAACAGGAACATGACGCAAACATAAACAATTAAAACGCCCGACATCACAATCATTGCTTTTATTGTTCATATCTTAGATACAACAACCTATTAGAACTCCAACAATATCTGTTACTTCAAACGGTTCAAACTAAGATTGGGCGATATTGAAAAAAATATCGAAAAGGTATAGATACTATCTATGTATCGAATTAGTTAATAAATCCATTAAAGGTATTGAAGACGTTGTTTAAAAGAATGGAAAGAAAAGAAAAATTTCCAAACGTCTCACCGTTTGAACGTTTTTGTTAACAGACAAACGGCAAGACATTTGCAATCGAATAGTCCCGCGCCGCTGGCCGCACTAAAACTAGTGGTAGGGCTAGTGCATCTAGCAACACTGCTTACATCGGCACGGCGTTCAACGACGGGGGCGCGTTGCATTTTGTATAACACAATTTTCTAACTGTAACTGACAAATAAGCCCTTTATTTCATCTACGCTCGTGTTATTTGAACATTTTCGCACATCGCACTTTTTGTATTTACTGGGGTGCCCGGGCCTAAAATTTTAATTCAGTAGATTTAGAACAATCATTCAAGGACGATATCTTAAGATTAACAACTGTTTAGAACCAAATGACAATGTGCAAGATACCTATAGCCGATATCTTTAAAAAACTTTTTTTAGCAACTTTTACAAA
The DNA here is from genome assembly GCA_963082815.1 of Melanotus villosus. Taxonomy (NCBI): domain Eukaryota; kingdom Metazoa; phylum Arthropoda; class Insecta; order Coleoptera; family Elateridae; genus Melanotus; species Melanotus villosus. The sequence continues at coordinate 34,970,362 of OY720427.1, read as the reverse complement.
TTCCGTATTTTGTATCTTAGTAAGTTTTATTACATGGTGAGATTATAGTAACTTTGGCAACTGTTTTAGACTGAAATATGATGGGGATTATGGGGATATATTTGCAGTCTGAGATAGGATTGGTATAACTGCAACCAAGTTATTGGTATATTAATTTAGTTTTTACTTTTATTTTCCTATTTTAATTTAAAACTTTCTGTTATATGAGCCTTATTTGTCGTTTTAAAACCCCTTTAATTATATAATTATTTCTGTGATTTTGTAAACACATTCATTATTATTTTTTTAATAAAAATTTAAGGAATATATTTTCCTCGATATTTCCATATAAGTATTAAAAAGGGGTAAATATTGTAAATTTTTCTGAGACCAGCTGATGTAATTTAAAACAGTCGGGGCATCTGGGATTTGTATAGCTTAGGGCCTCAGGAAGTCTAAATCCGGCCCTAGGTGACGGATAGCGTGAGGAACAATAACAATGCGGTAATGACATCTATAAAACTTAAAGGATATTGTAGCGTATTTAATCAGTAAGAACTCCGCGAATTCTTTTATACTCTAAATTTTAACAATTTCCTCTCTAAGCATAGCCGTTATCATTATCGTATGTATTGGAAAATCTGTCGTAAGATTTTTTTTTATATTTTAATTGCAGCGCTTCGGCAGACTTTAAAATTTCAGGTTCTTCCATTTCTGCTAGTTTTGAACGTATATACCATGAAAGCAAATAAATTTGAAACCTCATGCATCCCTTTAAATCTGTTGTCTACTTGGTTTATAACTACATCTAAAACTTTAATAAAAATACATTGACGGGAAAGTCATCCTCATTACAAAAACGGCGATCATTCGATAATTCATTAAAATGTTTCTTCACAAATTTTTGTCCTTTCCATTTTCAAGTTGGGTTAATTTTCCATTTAGCTGCAATTTGAATTGGTTCGTCTTTTGCCGAATAATACATATTTCTGTACTATTCACTTGCAGTTTGTAAAGATTCCGTCGCAGTCATGAGATCTAAATTTTTCGTTTGTAACAATTTTGATGGTAAATTTACTTCACTTAGTATCTTATATAAAATCAGGCATAGAAAAACAAATTCAAATGTGCATATATTTTTCTGGAGCCCAGGCGCTTCTTCGCGTTCGTCTTTTTTCTGACTTCTTAAGGATAATTCAGAGAGTCCTTTCATTATATCCACGAAGCGAAGTTTAACTGCCAAAAGTAAAGTGTATCTTGGAGCCCAACGTGTTGGATTTAATCTTTTAAGTGTATTCTGCGCCTGTAAATCTTGATAGTAGGTCCCATCTTGTTACACTAGTGCCAAAAAATGTTTAATACTTTCTAAAGTTGTAAAAAATGTAGATACTTTCTTGGAACTTTTGACAGCATCGCTTATAACTAGGTTCAAGTTATGATATGCACGGTGTAGGTATGTACATATATAGCATTGGGTACATCTTGGTTAAGAAGAGTCTGAACACCATTGTATGCCCCACTCATAACATTTGCCCCATCGTATGCTTGTCCTCTGCATTTACTTAATTTTATGTCATTTTTTTCATATAGTCCATCAGCTGTGTGGTTATGTATTTCTTTAAAACATATCGGCTATAGGTATCTTGCACATTGTCGTTTGGTTCTACTATTAACATCTTAAGATTTCGTACTTGAATGATTGTTCTAAATCTATTGAATTAACATTTTGGACCAAAACAGCGTTTTCTTGCCTTATTTAATTAGTTGTACTAAACTATCAAAAAATCAAAAATTGTTATTAAGAAAACCCTTTCTTTCCAATCTTTTAAACAAGTGACTAAATTATCTATTATTATATTAAATATTTCTATCATATCCTAAGCTTTTCAGTCCCTTCCAAAATAGTCATTTCTTCGGTGTTTTCATCAAAAATCTCTTTTTGGAAATACGTCCCTAGCGGCTATTAGGAATTCTTGAAATTAATATCGTAAATCTATCATAACTTTTTCTAAATCTAATAAAGAAACTGTAATATCAAATACAAGAAACTATAAATAAACACGTACTTTATTAAATTCTGTTAAAATTGACATTTAGAAGAAGGGACTCTTTCAGTTCTACTTGCCTACTCAGTTTATTCACGATGTTTACACGTAAAAATAAAGAAAATAATATATCAAAGAAACATTGGTCGAAAAATGTTTTGTTGAAAAAATGTCTTAATTCAACAAGATTTCTGTATCAATCTAATAAATTCGTTTAATTGAATTTATCCCCAAACGTGTCATAAAAAATGTTTGTAAGTTTTTTCCTTAATTATCCAGTAGCCAGTAGCATTCAGGATTCTCTGCAAAAGTTCTTGCTTGGTATCAAATTCTATTATGTAAACCATTGTTTTTAAGTGTACCCCACAAACTGTTTTTAGTAACACCCTGTAGATATCGAAAACTAATCATATTAAAAAGACATTTCGTCAACCGGGGCATAATATTAATTTTGAGTAGATCATGAAGCCCTACAGTAGTTTTTTTAATGAAACTTTTCTTCGACCAAGAATTAAATCCTTTTACTCTTGAAAAGACGAATGTAATTTACTAGTTTTTACGGAAGCTTAAGAACATTCAGCCTTAAAAATCCCAGCGTTTGTTTAAACAGACTCATGAAATTCCCAAAACTTTCCTAACTCAGTTTTTAAATTAAAATATTAATGATGTATCTTGGCCAAGATATTAATCGTTTACTCCTGAAAAATCGCTTCGGTAACCCTAGAATATTCGGTCTGAAAAACTGAATCTACGTTCGAGGAAACCTGTAAAGAGTTTTGGAACTGAGAATACGTTGCTAAACAAAAATATTATTGACTACGATTGTAATTAGTTTACTCCTAAAGAATCACCTGAAAGATGCTGGATTTTAAGTTAAGCCTTCTGAAAGAAGAAATTAGAAGGTTAATATCTTCAAAGTCACTTCTAAATTGATGAATGCAGGAAGAAAACCTTGAAAAAGTCAATTTTCCTTTCTGGAAACTGCGTTTAAATATTTTATGACGGTTTTAAAGTTGCAGCTCCTGCCAGTCCTTGAAATTATAACTTTCACAGTAAATAAAACAAAACATTCTGGTAGAACAGCAAAATTTTTTTCTGAAAATCCTGTTCTTCTGTAGGTCTAATTTTCCCGAATATTTTAGATTAATTTCCAGCCTTTCCATGTCTGAAATTAAATTGTTATTAATTTCAGGATTTTGAAGCTTGATTTCGCAAGGTTTAAAAAATTATTTAGTTTTTCATCAGAAAATTTTCACCTGGAAACTGCGGGCCATTTTTCAGTTAACAATCTGCGGGCTTCAAAAGGTTGATACTTATTAATTTTTGTTTTTGAAGTAGGTTCGAGAAAATCTTAAAATTTCAAGAAAACTAAAGCCTGTTCTCTGAAAAAGATGCATCAGTTCACCTTGTTTCAATATTGATCATAAGCAGCTTATTTAAGTAAAAAATTTTAGTTAAAAGACAGAGTTTGGCTTACTACCGGCAACTTCTAATTATTTAAAAATTGTACCAAAAATTCGCCGAAATTTTAACATTAGACAATAATTTCAGCTTGTTTGTAACTTTCTGAAAACTTATAATTGCCGAGCATTTCAATATCAAATTGCAAGAGGAAAGGTAAAACCATTAAATTCGTTTCTTAACAAATGAAATACTTTTCAAGAAACAACTGAGGTTTCTTCAGCTGAAACTTCAGACCCTGAAAAGAAAACACAACTTTCATATTTTCAAAGTTAAAAAACATATATCAGATATCTATCTGTCTATCAAATCAGTTTAGTAAATAATATCAAACAAAAATACGAACAGAAGTTTTCTGACGAAATAAGGATTTTATGGAATTATTTCGTAAATAAAAACATCTTAAAATATCGATTAAATCGATATATTCCCAATGGTTAAGTCGATATATCGGAATTTTTAGAATTTCATATCGGTATACTAACTTTCCGGTGATTTTTTAGAATTAAACCGATCATCTCCTTAGTTAACAAAGATTATGTTGGTATTTTTATTCAGTACGACGTTTAAACAGTTTTTGGTTCATTCAAAACTCTTTACGAGTTTCCTCAAACATAGGTTGGGACGTTCAAACTGAATGTTTCGAGATTACCTGAAAAATAGGTAATTTGAGGCTATTTCTTCAGGAGTAAAATGATTCATTTCTTGGTAAAAATAAATTATTGATATTTTTATTTAAAAATTGCGTTTTGAAAATTTTAGGAGTTTCCTTAAACATTAGGCTTCCTGAAAAGTAGGGAATTACAGTCGATTTAATTCTTAGTTGATGAAAATTATGATATTTTTATTTATAAACGATTTTCTGTAATTTCAAAATTCATCAGGGGTTTCCTCAAACAGAATCTGAAATTTTTAGGCCGAGTGTTTGTAGATTACCTGAAAAACTAGGAACTCAGGTGATGATCTAGGACCAAAGCAATTACTCTCTTAGTTAATAAATGTTTGCTATTTTTGGAATTTTCAAAACTCTGTAAGGCTTCTTGAATATAAGTTTTTCAGACCGTATATTTCGAAGATACCTGAAAAAATACGGAAATTCAGGTGATCTTTTTCGGAGTAAAACAATTAATTTTTTGGCGAAGACAAATTATTAATATTTTATTTAAAACTCGACTTTCAAGAAGTTTCAAAAATTTCAGGAATTTTCAAACATATGCTGGGTTTTTTAAAGCTGAATGTTCTTAAACTTCCTGAAAAATAGGGAATTGCAGCCGTTTTTTCAGCAGTACAACAATTTAATTCTTGGTTGGAGATAATTATTAATATGTTCATTAAAAAACGAATGCAAACAATTATGGAAAAGTTCAGTAGTTTCCTCAAACATTGGCTGAGCTTTTTAAAGCTGAATAATCCTAAACTTCCTGAAAAATAGGGAATTACAGTCCTTCTTCAGGAGTACAACACTTTTATTCTTGATTGATAAAAATTATTAATATTTTATTTAAAACTCGAGTTTCAAGAAGTTTCAAAAATTTCAGGAATTTTCAAACATGGGCTGGGTTTTTTATTAAACTTCCTGAAAAAATAGGGAATTATAGCCGTTTTTTTCAGCAGTACAACAATTTAATTCTTGGTTGATGATAATTATTAATATCTTCATTAAAAAACGAATGTAAACAATTATAAAAAAGTTTAGTAATTTCCTCGAACATCGATAATATGGATTTATCGAAAAAAAAAGCCACAGTATTACGACCCTTTAAAGCTAAAACCCCTATTGGTTGCGTAAAGTACACCCCTGTGAAACATTTCAACCTCATCTCATAAATTCGCGCAAGTCCGAAATATTAACATTAATTCCCAGATTAACCAAGCTTTAGGAATTTTGTCTAACATTTATCTGCATAGTTTTGGTCAACTTTTCGCCATCCTTAACTTGCAAGTGTTACCTTTTATTTATCACAAAACGAGGCTGGCAAATTTCGTGTGAAAAGCAATTTTAAAAACCACACACTTATTGTTTCGATATTTTCGCACATATTATTTGCTTTTACTATTATAACAAACGAAAACTAATAATATCCGGAGATAATTAATAATTGAACACGTAAACATGTTTATCATGCTAAAAGTGCCATTTGTAAACAAAATAATAACGGCACAGTAATAATCTGTGTTTACAAGGTTTTGCTGTGCATTAATATTATCGATTCATAACCACTGTGAGGATTTATTTTCTAGAATAAATGAAGATTGGTGTTTTCTGATAAGTATGTACTAACGTATTAGTTCATGTTAGATTACATAATCTAACAAACAAAATAAAACTGCTTAGTTAACTCCTCTTATTTATTTCTTTGTTTGTTTCAATTCATCAGCATATTTAATTGTTAATAATTTCTTGTTAGTATTAGTTAAACTACTGACGTAAAACTACTACATTCAATGACCTGTAAATTTGTTTTCGCTATTTTTGCCAAAAAATGTATTACGTAACACGGAATAAAAATACGATTAAAAGAAAATAAATTCGCAGAAAAGTATATATAATAAAGAAGAAAGAAATAATTTCTCCCAAATCGCAGATTTGCAGACGCAAGAAAAGGAAAGTCCAACGTCGTTAACGTACTTAAAAGTATTTCAAAGCCCTAAAAAATTAATGATTAACTTTTTATAGCACGTATGGCATAATTAGAAGAGATAACATACAAAAGATGATCCAACTTTCAAGCATGCTGACGTCATTACAACGCTTTAAATTTATTTAATGATAACAGAAATTTCCTAACTAAACTGCAACAAAGTTTCACTAATCACTTGTTGTTTTGTTGCCATTTTTTTTAAACAAACATTACTCATAAAAATATTGATACTTACACGAAATAATATATGATTTGTTAATTTTTCGCATGAAATAAATATCTCAGAAACGGCTATTTATTTAATATCTAACCATATCTGGGAAAAACAATTCATTAACCCTCTAAAACAGTACAATAAACAAGGCTCGTATTTGAATATATAAACAAACACGCTTTAATTACTTAGAACAAACATTTATTTTCTGCAAACGTCATTATCAAGCTATGTTATCGTTCTATTTAGTTAGCAGTTTTTGAAAATTTACGTATCTTGGTCAATACTTATCTTCGCAAGTTTTTAGATTTACTTGTAAATTACGAAGCTTATGTTGCTATTTGAATGTTGATAGAATCCAAAGTTCTGTAAAAATTCAGACTAGGGCCAAGAAGACCTACCTTACGACCCACATATCAACACCAAATTTCAGTCAACCTGTAAAATGTTATCGAACAGAACTGGAAAATCCTTTAGTTTTTAATTAAAATTTGAAATAATTTTTTAATTACAACGATTATATCGTTTTCTTGCCAATAATTGCTTAAATTTGTTTTTTAATGAAAATATTAATAATTGTCTTCAACTAAGAATTAAATTATTTTAATTCCTGAAAAAAAACGACAGTAATTTTCCACTTTTACTGGAAGTTTCAGAACATTCAGCTTTATAAAGCCCAGCCTGTTTGAGGAAACCACTGAACTTTCCAATAATTGTTTATATTCGTTTCTTAAAGAAAATGTTAATAATTTTCGTCAACTAAGAATTTAGTTATTTTATTCCTGAAAAATTTACTATTTTTCAGAAGGTTTAAGAACATTCAGCTTTAAAAAGCCCAGCCTATGTTTGAGGAAACCACTAATCTTTCTAATAATTGTTTAAATTCGTTTCTTAAAGAAAATGTTAATAATTTTCGTTACCTAAGAATTTAATTATTTTATTCCTGAAAAACAGCTGTAATTCCCCATTTTTCAGAACGTTTAAGAACATTCAGCTTTAAAAAGCCCAACCTATGTATGTTTGAGGAAACTACTGAAGTTTCCAATAATTTTTTTAACTCATTTTTTAATGAAAATATTAATAATTGTCGCCAACTAAGAGTAAAATTATTTTATGCCTGAAAAACGACTGTAATTCGGCAATTCCCTATTCTTTCAGAATGTTTAAGAATATTCAGCTTTAAAAAGCGCAGCCTAAAGGAAACTATTGAACTTTCCAAGAATTGGTTAAGCTTTTTCTAATGAAAATATTAATAATTGTCGTCAACTAAGAATTAAGTTGTTTTACTCCTTAAAAAACTGTTGAAATTCAATATTCTTTCAGCCTATGTTTGCAGAAATTCCTGAAAAGCTATGAACTTTCCAATAAGTTTAAACTAGTTTTTTTAACGAAAATAACAATAATGTTTGTTAATTAAGAATTAAATCGTGGTATTCTTAAAAAATCAATTGTAATTCTCTATTTTTTCAGCTTTAACAATTTCAGCTTTAGTTTGAAGAAACTCCTAAAATTTCGGTTTGTAAATTAAATTATTAATCATTTTACTCCAAAAAAAATTCCCGAATTTCCATATTTTTTCAGGTAAACTCCCTGAAACAGTTTAAAAAATTCCAAAAATCGTATGAACACATTTTTAAATAACCAATAATTTGAATTAACTAAGAAAATAATCGGTTTACTCCTAAATCATCCCTAGTTTTTCCGGTAATCTTCAGATAAACTTCAGATTATGTTTAAAGAAAATCCCGAAGAGTTTTAAAATTTCAAAAACTCGTTTAAATTGGTTTTTAAATAAAAGTAAAAGAACACTCAATTTAAAAAAGTTCAGCTTATGTTTGAGGAAACTCGATTTATAAATTAAATATTAATAATAGGTAGGTATAGTATATGTCTTCACCAAGAAATTAATCATTTTACTCCTGAAGCAATAGCCTGAAATTCCCTATTTTTTCAGGTAATCTCGGAACGTTCGGTCTGAAGAACTCAACCTAAGTTCGTGGAAACTCCTAAAAAGTTTTGAAAATTCTAAAAGACATCTAAATACATACGTACTAATAATTTTTGTTAAAGAAAGTTATCGGTTTACTTCTAAAGGATGACCTGTAAGTTCGTGGTGTTTTAGGTATCTTAAACATTCGGTCTGAAATTTTCAGATTATGCTTAAGGAAAACCCCGAAGACTTTTGAAATTTTAGACAGTCGTTTTTAAATGAAAAGTTAAATAGTTTGCTTCTGAAGCATGGCAGGCAACCTATGAATTTTCAACCAGATCCTGAAGAGCTTTGACATTTTCTACAATTATTTAAACTGTTTTTCAAATAAATTAATCGAACATTTTTTGGCTAAGTTAATTGTTACATTTGAAAGCATTTGCTTGAATTTTCCAACTTTTCAGTTTAATATTTTAGGCCTGTAAAATCTACCTATTTTTAAATTAGTTTCCCTGTTTTGGATCAAAAGTATGCAACCAGAAAAATGCTGGATTACTGATTCTAAAATTGGAAGCTTAAAACTTTTAAAAATCACATTTTGGAAGTTTTCCCGATTTGTAGTTAGCTTATAATGTTTACAACGATTTTAAAGCTGCAGCTCCTGTCGTTCCTTAAAATTACAACTTTCACAGTAAATAAAACAAAAAATTCTGCAAGAACAGCAAAGTTTCCTTCCTGAAAATTGCACCTGAAGAAGAACATCCCGTTTTTCTGTAGGGCATTTTCCCTGAATATTTTTAGGTTAACTTGCAACCGATGTTTGAAATTAAATTTTGGGCAATTTCAGAATTCTGATTCTAATTTCGCAAGGTTAAAAAATTTATTTCGCCTGAAAACAGCGAGCAAGCTTTCAGTTAACAACCTGCGGACTTTTAAAATTTTTTTTCCGAGGTATGTAGTAACACTGAAAATTCACATTCAATATGCTTGAAGCCTTTAGTTATGGGCAGCAGTTAAGTAAAAAATATAAGTTAAAAGACAGAGTTTCAAAAAATGAACCAAAACTTCGCTGAAATTTTAAGATTAGTAATAATACAATTCCAGCTTGTTGCTAACTTACTGAAAATTTCCAAAAACCCAGTATTTAAACATCAAATTGCCTTCAAAACGAAAGGTAAAACCATTAAATTCATTTTTTAAAAGATGCAATACTTGTCAGAAAGGCAACTGAGGTTTTTCAACTGAAACTCAGACCCCGAAAAACACAACCTTCAAGATTTAAAAAACCTTGAATGGGCGTCCATCTCTTTGCTATATTCTTGTTAGGCAAAATAGATACATAACTATGAAAATGAATTTACGAAATAATGTGAAATAAAAAATATGGTCGCATTTTCAGATCTTTATTTAATTTTTGTTAATTCACGATAATGACGATGATGGTGAATTTTTCATAAAGCAATTAACATAAACACTCTCAAAATAGAGGATGATCGTGCAGATTCTGTTAGGTTAATGTGCAAAATCGCAAAATCGGCGCCGCTTTTTGTTTTTGAGCAAGTAATTGCTGGAAATCTGTCACAAAACAAGGAAAACAAATGATTTTATCGAATTTGACTAGTAAACAACGAGCTATAAATAAATACCACTACTAGATATAAAATTTTGATTGGTAAATGAAAAAATAATCTCGAGCTGGGTATGTTTTTTTCTTTGTAAGACCTGGTTTATTTTTCCGGAGTTAATTATATGTCATACGCTCATGCACAATAGACCACTGTAAACATTTATATAATAACGTAATACCATACAGATAACCCACTTAACTTACTAATATTTTTAGTTACGAAAATAAATGTACCAAAGTATGAATTATATACTTCATTTATGAGTTTGTAAACAAAGGTCCTTTAGCAACAACCAGACAAGCTGACGTCAAAAAGAAAGTAGCACATTTCATCAGCTGATATTTATGTTACACTGTGTTATGACATTAATACGTACTGTTTAATCTCCTGTAATCTGACTGGTGTTCCTTACTCGATATTAAAACTACGTATTTTCCAAACCCTTACTTACGTAGAAAGAAAACTCCTGACTCCTGCATAAAACATTGTTAAAATTTTTAACTTGTTGTATAACCTTTTCAAACAAGCATGAAAATAATCTCGCTCAATAAGTTGGCTTTTGTGAAGTTTACGCTTGAAAATCTCAAGAATTGTATAAATTCTGCAATTCCTATGTTTCAAAGCGATTTTACAAATGCTTAAACTTTGAAAATGATCTTAAATAACAAACGGGGGAAATAACAGAAGTTTTTTCTTAGCATAAAATTTTATTCTTGCTCTTAGGAATTAATTTTCCAGAAGTTATGCGCCTGAAAGGTTCTTTTGATTTCATTGTTCGGGGTTTTTAAGAATATAAAATTAAATAAAAACTTCGAACGAGGCTGTACAAAATTAACGAAAATTATCACTGTTATTATCAAGCTAATCTATCCGACCACAACCTTTGACATTTTCAGATTTATTAGAACGATTTTTTTCAGTTATTAAACTTAATTTGATTTGGTATGCGGCGATGTTATTTCTTTTTTCTTCCCCCTACTCGCCTATTACAGAGAAAAATTCGTTTAATTTTCCTTTCGTTCTTTATTTAGTTACATACTTAGCCACTAAAATGAAGATGAAAATGGGGATTAGCGTAATACATACATACAAAAATTTATTTTATATTTCCACGTTTACACTGAAACTATTTTGAAATGAACCTTCAAACTTTAATATCAATACAAAACTGAAAATAATTTAATTACAACCGATAAGATATAATTTCAATTGCAGGGAATAATAGGAAAGTTTAATACACCTTTTGTTAATTTTTAAAGATTTGAATAGGTTTTAAGGAAGAATTCAAGGTACTTTCATACAACAAAACCTACAGAATGTATACTTATAGTTAAGATTATTGATAACAACATAATTGTTTACTTTCGCAAACAAAAGCTTTCAAAGTAATAAGTTACAATCCTCTGTCTTCATAAACTACGCATTATAATTTAATTGCAAGTACTTACAAACTTAACCACACGTTTTATCAAATCTGGTTCGTACCCCTTCACTATATTTTTGATAACCTATTGTTAAGGTTTAACACATGAGCAAATCTTCGTTTTTTAAGCTGAAAATTCGGAGTTATCTGTACTTCTAAAAATATATACTAAATAAAACTCAGCTAACGAGTTGTCGAACTTTTAGGTAAATTGTTGTAATTTCTAGGTAAAATACAATACTTAATACGACAAAAACTGAATCGTGGTTTCTTGATTTTAGATCCACAGCTATAATAATTAAATGCTGTTAAAATAACCAAAGATTATTTACTGGGTTAACACAAGCTTCTGTCCTGCCACCGGAACATAAGGACACAAGATAAGGATCGGAGGTTTACCCATACCACAAACCCCTGGTAAAATTCCCATCGGTGTATACACGGTTAAAAAAATTCAAGGTTACACACGCGCATGTTATATCACTGTGATAAGACGGACACCAGCAGATATCACAGAATACCAAATTCTTTCACAATTAAATTCGTCATTATATACCTTATCAGTTTATTTGAACGATTTTTGGGTGTTCTACATTAAAGACGTAATAATAGTACACAGGGAAAACATATATCCTTATGGAAGCTTTTACTTGACTACTGCTAACACTTTCAATATTTAATTCCGGCTGTAGGGCGATTTTGCGCCTTTATTATTATTTTTGGGAATTAAATATAGCATCCAATTCAGGAATGTTTGTAAGCATAGCCGTACAAAAAAAGTCAGTCAAAATACTACTACGCAGCTTATTAACAAATTAAGCTTTAATTTTGACTTCGGGTCCCATCGCAACGCAGCGATGCCTACCGAACAAGCAGATTTTCGAGCGCAGCACGAGAATAGTCTGTGAATTATTTCCATTTTATTAAAATTAATTTATTGTTTTAATTATAAACTTATTTTTGGTAGTTCTGCAGCTCTGCCTGCCTCTTAACCTTTTCTTTTTAAGTAATTTCCTTCTGGTTATCAACTTTCATATTAAAACTAAATATATATGGAAGAGGTTACCCCATGTTTTATGCACACCAAAAAATCAGCCGTGAACGCACAAGTCAAATAAAAAGTAAATAAAATTGCATAAACGTGCGAAGAGGATAATCTTCGAGGTTTTATTACTGCTTTTATTGTTTCAAGGCTAATTCTAATACAGAAGTAATACCGTAGTAACCTTGAACATACAACCACTGGTTATCAAACAATTCGTACTTAAATGATACTTGAAAATAACGAGTGATAATAAATATAGCAATAAAAATTAAAAAAATCTTTATTGTAAGCGTATATCGTTGTTGTACCTATTCTATATTTATATTTATTTTTATAAACACAACGAAAAACCGTAAACTGGAAATTTCTAGTTTTTAGTGAGCTTTCGTCACGTGTAGTAAGGCTTAAAGGTTGTTTAAAATATAATTCTGAATATATTTTTACATTTATTAGATTTTAATGCTGTCATTAATGCTTTTAGTAAGTTACTATATAAAGAAATTTTCACGAAATTTGTGTTAAACCTTATCCATACTTCCATACATGCTCAAACGGTAACAGAGTAAATAAATATGTACTACGTTTTATTATATTACTGTCACATGCAAGAATGTAATAAAATATTATCAAAAATACTGTTAAGTTTATTCGTGCATCATTTGATGTAACAATACTCCACTTTCGACAATAAAATTAGTTCTAGTTCGTTGCAGAAAAACAATACCGAGTACAAAACTAACATATACAAACTTTTTATTTAAACAAGCGTTTATACATCTAATTGTTTAATGTAAAAAATCCAGCAATAAAAGTTAAATGGGGAAAATGTGTGTATATATTGCCACGTACACTCGTGGAAGTTAACAAGCACTTATCTTGGTTTTGTTACATCGATAGAAAATATTTACGAAAAGAATTAAATATTTACACTTTATAAATTTCCCAATCTCCAGTATGTGATCTGGATCGTTTTATTTCGCAATATTTATTTTGGTCTTATCTGTCTTCTGCGTTTTCATCCTTTATCTAGGAGTTAACACCACGTATCTGTTCAAATTTCAAGGCCACGGAACACGAATTTACATCACATTTCCAACAATTAAATATTTTGTTTCCAAACATTTGCTTCAGATTCGGCTGTTTACATGCTCTAAGGTGTTGATGTGTTAAGGCACAATTTCGCCTAATCTATAAAAACAAACAATTCTACATGCATAAACTGCAGCATTTAACTTTCACTTCATTTTGCAAATTTCCTTTTAACTACTACCTGTGATAGATAAACAAACATTTCCAGAATTTTCCAACATACAAACATTCTTACGTTGTGTCTTACGTAGCGTAGTTATCATACAGATCCAAGTACTTATAAACGTGTATACAAAAAGATAATCCGAAAATCGGCTTATCTTTTGTTTTGTGTGTAAATTTAGAAATTCTAGCTTTCACCTTGAAAATTTTCATCCGTAATCTTGTATGTAAAAAGGTAAAAACAAATATACAACTGATTTTAAAACGACCATTGTCATTTGTACAAAACAAGTCAAATTTATAATATGGCAATGTTACGTGAAAAGTAATTTCCAATTTAAGTCTGCTAATAACAAATATATCAAAATGGACTGTACGGTGAATTAAAAAGTATTGTACTGTTATATAAATAACTGAAACTGTTATGGCAGTTTTATATAATTTGCTTTGATTTTTTTATGCTGCAACACTCGTTTCCTCGACTTTTAACGCATATCACCCACCATATATCTGGTGTTTATCAACAACGCAGATCTCTCACCTGTACAACTTGCGTATGATGACGCTTATTCACTGTAGAATTAGAGAATTTAATATATTTAGTTTTAACGATCATGACTCACGCAAAAAACGCACCTTGAAACAGTCAATTACTTTCTTTTCTAGTTCACATATTTATCATGTCTGAATTTTATATTTAGGCCCAAAGTTTTCAGTTTAACGCTTTTTCCTTGCGAAATGTGAATATATTAATGCAACTGCAGTATTATGTGGGAAATCGACAGAAAACCATGCCAAATTAATTATGTTTATGAAGAATCTTCAGGTTTTGGGATTTGTGTATTAAAACTACAATAAATGATTAAAAATGTTTGTATTCAAACACTTTTTAAAGTAATTATACAAAATGATAAAAGATCGCCAGAAGGCGTTTCAGCATAAATTAGGTTAGATTAATAATACAATTTATTGCAGTACAAAAACCGGCTGTGTCGATATCAATGTCCCAGGTACATTGCGTTTTAATAATAAAATTTCGAACACAAGCAATACAGTATATACAATAAAAAAATGTAAATATAACTACAGCATATACTAAATGACGGAAGTATAAAACGTAATAAGACTAAAATTAATATAGGACACGAATTTCGATACAGACTGTCTTAGACAAGAATGAAACACTACTGAATCGTAATTGAATGATTACAAACATGTAAAAACAAGTAAAGTCCCAGCAAGGCTAGAAAAATCGTTGGGTAAGTGCCTTGCAAAGGACTGCGAAATCTTATTCGTACAGGAACACATTTAAAAATGAAATGCGACTACAACTCAAATACAAAATCACATGAGATGACACTTAACGTGTATTGCGTCAATAAAGGTATCACAAGAATAACAACAACAGAGTTAAACCCAGTGCGTTATACCAAATACTTTTGAAATGCTTCTTACTTCTCCAACTGACCAAATAATTGTAAGATACATGATCAAAATTTACATCACGGCTACAGGAAAATCTGGGCCTTTACTACCGAAGATCTTCGGTAGTTTTCTTTGAGGTAACCCAGATTCATTCCTGTACCGAGGGCTATGTTCAAACTCCATTTTAAACAAATTAAAACCAACAAAAATTTGGTTCAAACATAAAACAGCCATCTGAATAAACACTAAACACCATATTCAGCAAAGACCCTGCGTTCAAATTCATTGTAACTAAATTTTAAATTTTCTTTACACCTACCTAAAAGCTACGAGCAACAGTAAGTTAGAAAAATTACGTTTGAATATTCAGGCATTCTGAAGGCCGTTAGTAACATTTCTAACTTGCTGTTGCATCTTAATACCCCTCTCGCTCTCCAACCTTATGATTTGTAAATTAAAACATATAGGTACACACCATATCATGAGCGTAGTACGTTTACCTTTATACATTAGAAATGCAATTCAAAAACATGAAAAACTTCGTTCGACGGAATACAAATTCAACTCAAACTTCCAATAATAACAATTCGGTATTTCTACTAACCAAAATTTCTCTTACAAAATTTTGTGCACTAAATTAGGGCCAAAACTTACTGTTTTTTAAGCGGTACACGTAAGACCAAAATTGCAATTAAAATTTTTGTTGGGTAAAAATACTTTTCCGTTTGACAGTAATGAAATGATGTTTAAACATTTACTACAATTGGAGTTGAATTCACATGTTAGTTTGTATAATTCTATTATCAATTACTAAAACATAATATAAATAGCGCGTCCCGTTTTTACCAGCAAAACAAAAAATAGACTGCTCTATGAAAATTGCAATGTACAATGAGGAAGTTTTCGTTGGTACTGTAAACGCATTTTCATAATAAAAATAAAATTACCTACGCCCATGTAGACCGGACTGGATCCGGGGAGCGAGCAGGTCTACAATCACAGATAAGGAGTAACAGAGTGACCTGTGTCAGACTATCTATCTACAATACATTAAAAAATTTTAATTAGTCCAATAAACTTCGCTGACCGCATTGTGAATGCGGTCTCAGATTCGCGTTTAAGCGTATACAATAATAAATACGAAGAGTGTGGGCTCGGACTGTACTCGGCGTCTGATGAAATCCGAATCAGACGTTCACACACACGCACACACACACGAAACACACCGAATAAAGGAACATTTAGGGTTACATACAAAATAAATTAGAATAAAAAGTCAGTTTTCTTGAGAACAGAACTGCAGCACAGGGCTGGCTATTTCCTCGTCGGATTCGTAGAAATAGCGCTGCTTGGGGGTGAGCCCCAACTGTACGCGGCGTACGGCCTCAGTTACTAAGCTCCCGTCTCGTAATAGTTTCTGCAGGAATTCATATGGATCATCTTGTGCGGAATCGTGCTGGAGTTTACGTTTATTCTTACGAACATCGCAAGAATTAGAGTCGCAGGAACACATTTTACCAGGTACACGATACGGCGACGCTCTAGAAGATTTTCTGGATAAATGACTGCAGGGTATTGCCTTCATCGAGGAGGCCGACAGACGTAGGTTCTCTTTAATTTCTAACACCAGACCCTCTACGTCCTTGGAGCTGATGTTGAACTCGGGTCCACGAATAGGCATAGGATTCAAATTTCCAGTTGTGTTGCCGTTTGACATAGTGCGCACCTCTGCGGAAGGCATTTCTACACTTTGCGAACACACAGTGATGTCGTTATTTGCACTGTTTACAAAATTTTCAAATCAAAACAAACCACACTGGCGCGACAACACCTTCACCTCACGAAAGTCTCGTAGTGACTGTAGCGCCCCAGACCGCGAACTACGTTAACTGTTGTTTGGGTACTTGCCGCTTTCACAACATGCGCAGGTGAAAAGCAGTGCCATGTAAACAATGGCATTTAAACGGCTTTGCAACACATTAGGAAATCGTTTCGAACGAATTTTACCAGTATTTGTGTACCTAAATTGTTGTAAATAGAATTTTAATAGATGTTTTTACTCAAAAGACCTATTAACCTTATATAAACATTCTAGGCAAACTCGGCGTAGGAATTTTGAATCAAGGTTACGTTACGTCTACGATCAGCGGACTGAGAACGGCAGACATGTGACGTCACACGTCAGGAGAGCACTATTTATTTACACTTGCTATGTTTGAGAGAGAGGGGGCCACTACAATATTCCTGTTGTTTTTTTTTGTTTTTATTTGGCGCTAAAACAATTAATAACCGAGCTTCTGGCCGAATTAACTTTTACGAACATTTGCGATGAAATAATCCTACTAAACAAAAAAATATGCTTGTATATTTCTGTCCTGACTAAAGGGAGCGCAGTAACAATTAGCTGAATATACATGACCGCATTTTGCAAGCTGACGTAAGCAGCAGGTGTAGTGTTCCCATTACACAGGTATTTGTTAAGTACGTGTTTTTAGTAAGCTCCTCTAAAGAACTGTTTAGTAACAAAAAATTTAAACGTACTACAGCAAATTTGTGGCTTTTCAAATTCACAAAATAAAGAAACAGCAAATGTCTATTTGTTATTAAAGTGAAATAACAAATATTGCACTATTGCACATCTTGCATATTACATACGCTGAATCATTGATTTAAAGTTTTACTCCTTTAATTAAAAATAAAACCACACGTATACGCTAACTGGCTAACCAGAAAGTTTGGAAGTAACTACCATATACGATAAACTTATATAGAACAAATTGATATTTTAACCAAAATGCCCCCGTTTTTTAAAAATCGAAAAAATGTATACGACAAATTAATGTTTTAGTCTATTTTTCAGGGAAATACACCATTTTTAAAGTATCATACAAATGTATAGGACAAATTGATATTTAAAGCAAAATAGGTATTATTAGCAATATTTTTTATCATATTGTTTTTTTCAACATAGGACAAATTGATGGGTAAAGGTAACGGCACTTACCCTCCGCGAGGGAGTATGGTCGGCAACATGGAGGGTAGGGTTAAGGCCCCTCAGTCGCTTTCATACCCGGTTATCTCACACGTACACACGTATGCGGTGATGTGGTAAGCTTTCAACAACCGCCTACCTTCCCTATTGTTGCAGTTTCCAATTATTTTCAGTGACTGGGAGGGCAAATTGATATTTTATCAAAACTATTCCGTCTTTAAGTATTATAAAAAATTAGTTTTATTTTTAATAGTTTTGTTTTTAACTGCCTATAGAACAAATCGATATTTTAGCCCGTTTTTAAGTATCATATAAAAGTCTGATGAAGTCAGCTCAGAGCAGAAGGCGAAAATAGCCATGTTTTTTATCATTTTTTCGACTGCCTATGTAAGACCAATTGATATTTTAACAAATTTTACTTGACTTTACTTGAAAAAATACAAAAATCAGCTTCATTTCAGCTGATTTTTCCTTCGTTTTCAAGACCAGTCAAAATCAACCCATTAAAAAAAGGAATAACAGAACCGTTTTTAAACAGCCAGAAGGACCAACAAATAATCCACTTATATTGTTTACCATTTCTTTTTTTTTTAATACTCGTAATATTGCTCTCTATAGGAATATTAGTAATATCCCAATTCACCACTTATGATGAAAATATTTAAAAGTTAGTTTAAACGAAATTTATAGTAGAAAACGATTAATAGAAAAATTGTTTAAAATGGATTCAAATGCGGCAAATTTGGAAATAGTGTTAGTGGAATAAAAATCCATTTTAATAGTCTAATTTTTGATTCCTATTAGGAACATACCTATTATTAGTCACCAAGTGTGAATGTGAGCTATTTTTATCTCTTATCAATGGCACTTTAAATGAAGAAACAAAAATTAATAAATGCTCCAAGATGTGGAGTGGCCAATGGACCTTTACAGTTTTCAGTTTCAAATACAAAATAAACTTAAGTGCTATTTTCCGTTATCAAAGCAAACACAAAGGAATATTGCAACAAGGAAGAGAAATCTAATTTAGTTTTTGAGTAAACATAACAATTACATTTTCTAGTGGACGTACAAACAATAAAAACAATAATCGATGTTTGAAAGGGCAATGGGGCACGAGTGGCAGTAATTTTGATGGAAATGGAAAAGTTTTAGGGCATGCTTTCTTTCCTACAGATCCTAATAGATGTAGAGAAATACATCTAGACATGTCAGAAGATTGGTATTTTGGAATGGAACTGAGTCAACACCAAATGAGCAAATAAGTGTTTACACTGTATTAGTTCATGAAATAGGGCATGTTTTAGATTTGAGGCATTCCTCACAAAAAAAATCAATTATGTATGCATATTATAGTGAATCAATTAATTATTTCAGCGCTATTCAGACCTTATACGGTACTAAATCTGAAAGACCTACTATTATGCTTAAAACTACTAAAGGTATAGATTTAATCAAACCAGATGTCTGTGAAATTAAAATACCATCTTCTTTATCAATTACAACAAATAGTAAAATGTATATCTTCCATCAAAAATGGGTTTGGATGATAGAATTAAATGGGAATGTCTTTACAGAAGCAAAATTAATTACTGTTTTACCACAAAATTTTAAGAAAATATCGCATACTTATCAGAGACCCTCTGGGGATATTTTAATTATTGTCAATAAAGGAATTTTCGTTATGGTAATTAGTAAAAAGATTCAGAAAAAAGGGGGCTACATAAGTTTTAGCATAGATTAAAAAGACATTATTTCCTATACGCCTTTAGCTAATATTGCTTTATCCAATTGTCTTCAGTAACGTTTTGCAAGAAAGTAAGGGCAATTTACAGGAATATATACGAGTAATAAGCTTCCGGACAAAAAGAATTTTGGTTTATAAATTTAACTTTAAAAATCATTTTTCAAAACAAGATTTACTGAATGCAACCATTACACTTTTGGCGTATCCTGCCCTCTATTACAAACCGTTCGAACTCAGCAAAGTCGGTAATGCAGATTTTTCTAAAAAGTGAGGTTAAAACCATTTGAAAACTAAAACCATAAAAACAAAATGAATCGGTTATTAAAGAAAAATCTATCCCTTTTATCACAATTTTGTTATAAACCCATAACTCCAATTCACGTATGTCTACAAAGCATGTATAAAATATAGGTCAAATCATGAAGTGTTCGTTATCTTTCAGAATCTACCTCGCTTGTGGTACGGAACTAGTCAAGAGAATGCGGGAACTACCGAGGTACAATTAAAAACTATACTAGAAAACCACTTCCCGCAAGCAAAGGCTATAACCGTTGAAGATGTTTCTGGAGGATGCGGGGCTATGTACAACATATACGTTGAAACGCAGGATTTTAAAGGAATTTCTATTGCAAAACAACATAAAGCTGTATATGCAGCACTGAAGGATCAAATTAAACTGATGCACGGCTTACATGTTGTGACAAAAGTACCTCCATAATTTTTAAGATTTTTGTTACGATATATATGTGCTAAGTCACCTGCTATTGATAAACTAAAATCTTGGTTAATGTTTCTACAAAATAAATAGTTAAAAAAATTATGTTTCTTTTATTTTTCTCTATTGCAAACGAACAAACCAAATTATAACCTCAATTCTGTTATCTGTTAAAAGGAATATTATGAAAATGATGCAGGTAGCAGTTTTTAAGCTTAAGGGACTATAATAGTTAAAAAAATTACTTACTTTAATCATCAAAATGCATAATCAGCTGTTTTTGACACTAAACAGACACTACTCCCACTACTGTCAAATTCAACTCAAAACTAGGCAAAATACTCTGGACCAATAGTAGGTAGTTACTTGCATGCACTTCATATTTAAAACTGGTTTTGTTCATATTGCAATAAAAATAACAACAATATATCTTTGCGATTTTTATTAGATGCTTTACAAACCTGCGAATATTCGTTAAAGCTCTTAAAAAATAATCTGAAATTAGGTGCATTTGCAATGATTTTTATTCTTTTATGTGGAAATTTTAATGACTAAAGTAAACTTTTACACTTTTCTTTCTATTAATCAGCAGTAAAACTTTTAATGAATTATTAACAGTTTCTTTCAATAAAAATGTATTACATAGTTAAACTAACTGTTATAATTTATAATAAAGCTTGGAAGTTATTTTCTAAAACAAGATTTTGCAGTTAGGTAACCATTTAAATATTAATGCAGTTTATTGCATAGCATTTTATTGTGCGTCCTTTTTATTTCTTCATTAATTGAGCTAAGCCCTGTTAGTTAAACTTATTATGAGTTATTAAATTTTACGTTACCTACTTTATTAAAAGGTGTTTTGTATAATATGTAGTTTGCAGTGATGCAATTTTTATAATAATTCATATCATAAACCATCACACTTCTTCAGTTGACGTATTTATCCACATATTTTGGTTTTATATTTATTTACAATGTGTAAGGGTAAACAATAAACACTCTGATTATAAAAGGATAACTAGGGGTGTCCCACAGGGATCCATTTTAGGGCCCTTGCTGTTCACCTTATATACATCTGCTTTTTCTAATAGTATTAGACTTGCAATATGCAAATGTACGCCGACGATACACAGCTGTATCATAGCTTTGAAGGCGAACAGTATAGGCAAGCTTTAGTGGATATAAATAATGGTTTAAATACCACTGCTGCTATCTCACATCAACGTTCCCTAAGAATTAATCCAACAAAGTCTGTAGTTTTATTATTTGGCAATAAAAACACACTATCAAAATTGATAGGTAACAAAATAATCTTAAAAATTAATTGCATTTTTCATACTATTCACAAATCTACGGTCCTAGTATAACGGTTGATACGGCCAACAGAATTCAAAGGGTGCAAAATTCATGTTTGCGACAAATTCATGGTATTATATCGCATGAACTTAAAGAAATAAACTGGCTTAATATGCATAACAGACGAACTCTGCAGGCCGCTTGCTTGTACCATAAAATAATAACTGATAAATGTCCTACTTATTTGTACAACAAAATCTCCTATAGAACAGATGTTCACAATTTAATTTAAGGCATAAATTTACCATTATACCACCACTACATCGCGCATCATAATTTCTGGTAAATAGTATTTTGGTTTCTTATGTAGAGATGGTGTGGAAATAAATGCATTATTATTATATTGTAATAATATAGCGTTTTTTGATATAAATCCAGAAATTAAACCAGACGAAAGCAGGTTCGAAGAAAGTGCGGAGAACGAAGTTATAAGTAATGAAGAGTCAAAAATACAAGAAGAACTAGAAGCAGCCATAAACAAACTAAAGAAGGACAAGGCTCCAGGAAGTGACGGCATAACCAACGAACAAATTAAAAATACAACACCCGAAGTACGCAAACTTATAAAAATATTGTTCAATCAGATCTTAAGGAAAGAAAAATTACCATCACAATGGAAAGAATCCATAAGATCTCATACAAAATTACAGACCAATTAGTCTCTCCCCATGTATATACAAATTATTTACAACCATAATCAAAAATAGAATTAAGAACAATCATTTGCAAACGTTAAATCAAATCATAGAAAAACACAAAGAATTCAACAAAGCATTACATCTCGCATTCATTGATTATAGCAAGCCATTCGACAGTGTTGAACATGAATCCATGCTACAAACCCTCAAACAACAAGAAATCCCGAAGAAATACAAAAACATAATAAGAGAGCTATACAAAGACAACACCGCAAAGGTAAAGCCAGAAACAGAAGGAGGAAGCTTCGAATTACAATGAGGAATAAAACAAGGGAGATTCGTTGTCTCCAAATTTATTCACAGCCACGCTTGAAGAAGTTTTTAAAAATCTAAACTGGAAAAACACAGGGATAAGGATAGGAAATAAAAGATAACTAACCTACGATTCGCAGATGACATCGTTCTATTCGCGGAAAGCAGAACAGCACTAGGAGAGATGATGAAAAACCTAAATCGAGAGAGTAAAAAAGTAGGACTACAAATCAACTAAAACAAAACCAACCTAATGTCTAACAGAAAAGCAAATGACATAAAAATTGAAAACTCTACAGTTAAATACGTTGATGAAGTTATCTACCTAGGACAACCTGTATCGTTTGAAAACCAGACAGAGAAAGAAAGACAAAGAAGGAACACCCTAGGATGAACTTCTGGGCATTAAAACAAGTGTTTAAAAACGAAATTCCTTTAACTTTCAAGAAAAAAGTGCACATACCAGTAACCAGTTAGGGCGCGCAAACGTCGACCTTGAACAAAAAACCACGCATAGCTCAAACAAAAATGGAAAGAGCAATGCTAAATATCAAAAATAAAAGACAAAACAAAATTAACAGAAATTAGGACTAGAGTGGAAAACTGTGTCAAAATGTAGGTTACTGAAATGGAACTGAGCCAGACACCTCAGACGAATGGCTAAGTGTAGATGGACAAATATCGTTACAAAATGGTGGCCACAAGATGAAGCAAGCAAAAGAAGGAGGCCAACCGTAAGATGGTCCCAGGAATTAGAAGAGCAAGCAGGACCAAGATGGTGGTTAGAGAGGGCAAACAAGACCGAATGGAAGTCAAGGAGGGAGGCCTTTACCCAACGATGGGATTCACGGGCTCTGACTATTAGTATTATTAATAATATAACAAACGCAGATATTATCAGTTTTATTACGTACAAAATTTATATGCCGATAAACTTATAAATAATACATGGAAGGGATAGTTTACGAAATATACCACTGTACAGAAAAAAGTCTTTACTTACAAAAGAAAACCTACATCAAAAGTTTATGACAAGTTCTTAATTATTATGAAAACGTAATGTTATAACTAAATTACAGTTCTGTCTTCTTCTCTTTTCCTTTTCTATCATAACCCTTTAATTCTGATGTAGCGTGTTTTGCGATATACTTAATGAAATCATCTAATTCCCGACCACCTTCATAACGTACAGGACTATCTTTTGAATCTTTACCAGCCCAATATAATGTTGGGAATCCTTTAACATCGAATGGTGATGGTACATCGTTAGCTGTAGCATCCATTTTTACAATAGCTACCTCTTCATCGGCCAACTACAATAAACGAAATTAATTTTTTTAACTTAGTTTTGTTTATAATACGAACCTTCTTTGCAAGATCATCGTAAGTAGGAGCTAACTTTTTGCAATGTCCACACCAAGGTGCATAGAATTCAATTAACGTGTCTTTTTTATTACTAATGACAACTTCATCGAAGTTCTTCCCTACTGCTACTTTGACAGGATCATCATTATGATCTGGAATTGGCTCAGATTTCAAATAAGGCTCTAATTTGTCTTCCAACAAATCTTTGACGAATTTTTCGAGAGACTCAATTCTGAAAATATAACAATTAATTGCTTATGAAACACCGCCGATATTTATAAAAACTTACGAAAATTCATCGCTCATCACAAACTTCTTATTTTTAGCATCTTTTGCAAAAACAATAGGCTTATCACCTTTAGCATAATCAACACCATATTCATTAAGCTCATGTTGGAATTCATCTTTATTGCTAATGGCAAAATTGTATTTGTCTTTGTATTGTTTGGCCACCTAGAGATAAAAATGTATTTATAAAAAGATATATAAATTATTTAACGTAAGACATGCCTTTAAGATTCTGTTACGCCAATAGTTGGTGCCTTTAATATTCTTAACATAGTCAACTGTGTAGTATGCAACGATCAGTGGATTATTGTAATCTTGTCTGTTATCGGGTTTACGATGTCCGACCAATCCATGACTAGAAAATAAAAACAATTTGTTTAATAAACCAAACAATTACTAAAAGTTGTGTTTTTAGGAGATTTTAATCAATAGCTCACTGTGAAGCATAACATTTGTTAACAAGGAAGAAATAAAAGTTATCAATCACATAATTTTTATGCATTGTCTCGATTACAAACAGGTACAAATTACATATGATTTAATTCATTTGTGTATAGTTGTACTTTATGTATCACTTTACCGCCAATACACAAGCTTGCCACATATTTAATATATTATCAAGAACTACAAAGTGGCAACTTTCATGTTTACTAAGCATTAAATCTTCAATTAATTATTCAATCGTAAGTTTTACCAATTAAAAGTATTAACGTGAACTCACTAATTAATTAAATAAAACAACACTTACTAATTTTTAGTGATAAATTCGTTGATGTCACTTGATACAGCATTTCCAGAATACGTTACGCTATCTTCTTCAAATTTGTTGGATAGATGGGATGGACGGAACAAAACAATAGCATCTCTGTGAAGAAAAAACAACAATAAATTAAAAACTCATCTTCGCACTTTGATAAACTTACTTGGCGCCTTGTTTATCAAGTACATCCTTGTATGATGTATGAGCAAATCGTACTTTTTCTCTCAATTTATCAGCAAGTTTCATGAAAGCAGCTTTCAAATCTGTTTCTTTTTCAAAGAATCCAATGACGGAAACTTCGTTTTCAACTTTAAGGAACTTATCGAAATCAGCAATATTAGTAAGTTCCTTTGAACTTGGACCAACTTGGGCTTTCATGTATTTAACGATTCCTGTAATATTATAACATAATTAACAGGAGATCGGAAATTTAAGTTACTGTACAAACCTGATACTTCTCGAGGTCCATTATATTCTTGTGAAAATTCACCACCACGGAAGATTTTTAATGTTGGATACCCACTAACACCGAATTTATTACAGGTTTCCTTTCCAGCTTCGGTACAGTCTACTTTAGCCAAAGTAACTGGCGGTTCGTTTCTTATTAAATCTTCCGCAGCTTTTGCATATTCCGGCTTTAATCTCTTACAATGTCCGCACCTAATTTGAAAAAACACGGTCAATGACATAGGAGAGAGAAATTTCAAGGTTAGAACAGAAGAGCCGCCGAAGAAAAAATTAACACGTATCACATTATAATAAAAATACTTTTACTTCAGCTTAAGAATGTAGAATGAACTGAGACCTTGTTATTAAAACTTACCATGGTGCATAAAACATAACAAGTGCCGTGTCGATATCCTTTAAGCTAGACTCGAAATCACTATCACCTAAATCTAAAACGTCTTCTTCTTTCGCTACAGATATGCATAGTACCGCCAAGAATACACTTAGTTTAAACAGATACATATTTGATTATTTTTGTGTTAAAGTTCTACCACACCTGTGCCGGCCGCAAAAATACTCAGTGTAATATACAGTCAAACGTGCCTTCGTGGCTACCTTGCACTGGCCCAACACAAACTAAAACTTAAAGCGCGTGCTCTTGGATTTAGTGTTGTCGTACGCTGATTGGTTAAAACACAAAAGAGCTTTCGTTTTAAAATACGATTATAAAAGTCGTAAATTTATATGAACAAATATTTACGTACGTAAATAACTGCAAATATTATTTAAACTGAAGTAAGTTAGTGCAATTAAAAAAAAAATTAAATTCAAGATTACCATATAGGTAATAATATTAAAAATATTTTACGACAATTTTTTATAACAATTAATCATCAGCGCTGCCCGATAAAAGAATTAAAGTTACGAGATACGAAATATGTTAAACAATGCCAATAACTGGTAGCTTGAGACGTCCAGGTTTTCGGGGATTGTCCCAGTTTTTAATAAACAATCCCAAATCCCAGTGTTCTGAAAACGTTTTTCAAGACATTAATATGTCCCGATTTTAAAATTATAATAAGAACTTCGTAATTAAATAGAATCGACGGTGCTAAGAAAAATGGATATTTATATTTCAAAAGTGTTAGTATTTTGACTAATATTCAGAATTCCTCAAACTTTGACAATATTTGCTTGCGATGCTGTCATATAATGCCAATCAAGGATAGCAAAACGGAGCAAGATGGAAATATCATTGTCAAAAGCCATTCTACAAATATTTTACAATTCTATATGGATTATGTTGAATTCTATGAATTAATTTCAAGAAATAAATAACTGCTGAGGAAAGTCGAGCGATTGAGAATATCAAAAAACAATTTTTTTAATTAATTTCTAGTAATTTTAACGACAGCAATGTTTGTAATTTTGAACTGAATCTTGCGTCAATTGACTGGAATACTTTATATGGGATCAATGATTTAGACTTTAGACGTAGCCTTTAATTACTTTTATGAAATATTCTTAAAACTTTTTAATGATAACGTTCCCTTACATCGCAAACGAATAAATAGCAATAGCCCAATAAAGCCTTGAAGTAAGACTGTCAAGCATGCGTTTAAAAGACTTGCTAATTCTATCTTATGACTATACCGAGTTGAAATCCACATATGCCAAGGAAAAGCAGAAACACAAGCGATTAGTTTAATGTACTAAGAAACGATATTGTCAATATAAGATACAAAATGCCCAAAATCAAATAGAATATGCCTGGAAAGTTGTCCACGAACTATCCAGCGCAAATAAACAAAAAGATGTTAATTTAGTAATCAAACATGATATGATAATACTGTGCATACAGACTCAGGTATAGTGGCACCCCCCTACAAATAATAAGTCAAATTTCTAACAATGTAAACAATGTTGGTATGAATAATGAAAACATGGGTAATACAGGCAACAAACTCAGACTATGTCCTTATACGACTGCGGAATTTTTTGAATTAATTTAATCAAAAATTAAAAAAGTTAAGTAATAGGTAACTCGGCAGGCTTCGACAATTCCTCCTTAAAAAGATTTTACATGTTATTATCAATCCAGTTAATCTTTCGTTCTGTGTGGTAAATTCCCACACATTTTGAAAACGAGTAAAGTGGTCCCTATTTATAAAAGAGGGGATTCACATAACATGGTAAACTATAGGCCTATCACTTTGACTCCGGTGTTCTCCAAAACATTTGAATACTGCTATTTGCATAGATTCTTGAGTTCAACAAGATTATTTGCGATAATCAGCATGGCTTTACCAGAATTGATGGTAGCGAATGCCATGTTGGGATCTTCTGTCATCTGTGATCTCAGCAGAGCATTTGATTGTGTGGATCACGAAATTTTATTAAAAAAACTGATGTTGTTTGGCTTCTTTGGAAAAGCCTTAACATGGGTGAAGTCGTTTTTGACAAATAGAAGACATCAATATGTTAGTCTTACTGACCATAGCGATTATCTTAAGCAAACAGTAAAATACGGGTGTTCCTCAAGGGTCTATTCTGGGGCCCACATTATTTTTACTATATATAAATGACATTAGTTCCTGACTCGGTACAAAATTTTGTTTATCGAAATACATTATTGCCTAGAGATTGTTTTAAAATGAAACTTCTAATTATGGGCCACTACGTGCCGATTATACAAAGACTTTTTTGTAATAATATCGGATGTATAAAGTTTATTTTTCAGCGACGCTGGCAAGTAAGAAGTCAGGAAATTTTAATTTTATTTTTGTAATAAAATATAAAATCCTATTTACTTAGTACTATAAAGGGTGGTGACTCGACGACCAATTTTTACAGTTCAATTATTGTCTCCCCTAATTATTTTAAAGCTAAACTCTGATTATATTGCGATAGGGAAAAACTTATGCATTAATTTTGATTATTGTTTATAAATTTTTATCATCCGGAACCGGCAAAAGCCAGGACAACAAGGACCGGTGACAAAACTGAAAGTTACATATATATTTTTTCCATTTTCAGTCATTATTTATTTTTTTTTATATCTCATAAATTTCATAAAAAAGTAAGTAACATTTAAATTGTGCATGGTACTTGTTGGACCCACGAGCCACCGTATATCAGACTTACATAAATACATTTTTTAAACCGCATGTAGTTGCTTTTCCTTGAATTTTCTAAAAACGTACATTACCATTACCTTGTTAAAAACTTGGTAAAAACTTATATTTTTTTCAACTTAAATGTTTACCGAAATCTACCGAAAAATAGAACCGAAAGCTACCGAAACAAGAAAATATTAGAAGGCAACACTGGATGGCAATGATGGCATGCTTGTTTTGTTTTTCCTAACCTAAAAGTTGTAGCAACATCTACAAATGACGAAATGACTATAATAAATTTAAGATGAATACCCAAGTTACAAAAAGGTTGATTTTAGCAGTTTTTCAAAATAATTCGAGATGTTTTTGTACAAAAAGAAAATATCCAATAGATCCAGCACACGTCAACCAGTTACCGAGTATAAAAACGAATAAATCATTGAATGAAAGTTGTTTTATAACTGATTTTTGTAGTTTTTGAGTATGCAATAAGTAAACCCACATACAACAGGTTATTTGTTTGGGGTTCGACTTTAACCGGAGCTCTTGGTATACCATATAAAACTAAAGGACTTAATGATACTCAATACATTCGTTTTCCTAGAAGATTAAGCCTAGCTGAAAGGCATGAAGTAAGTGTGGTAGAATTACAGTTAAGTAACTTTAATTGTTGCAACATCGCCAATAATATTTCTGGTGTTTTTAACATAGGTAACCACAGTAGGTTGTGGGTTTGGATTTACAGTATTTGGAGTGAATTCTTCATCGAGTGAAAAATTATACGGTACAGGATTAAATACAGATTCACAATTAGGGTATCATGAAATCCGTAAAGATAAACCTCTCGGCATTGTATTTATACCACAACCTATTCATTTGCCCTTCACAAATCCAAGCACAACAAAAATTAAGAAAATTGCCGCAGGTAGAGCCCATCTTATGGTTTTAACAGACGAAGGAATATTTAGTTTAGGTAACAATGCTTATGGACAATGTGGAAGGACTATAGTTTCAGATGAGCAATATAGCGGGAGTAGATTTATTCATCATATTAGGAATATTGATAATAAAACTGTAGCAGATGTTGAATGTGGGCAAGATCATAGGTAAGTAATCTTTAAGTGAGAAAGTTGTGTATTATAAAGAATATCAATAAGAAGTGTCTTTGTAATTAAATATGTGTGACAATTTTAATTAACAGTTTAGCAATAACGGAAGATGGTTGTGTCTATTCCTGTGGCTGGGGAGCAGATGGACAGACAGGTTTGGGGCATTTTAGTTCTCAAGCTTATTTCACCAAAGTTAAGGGCGATATTTCTTCAGAAAAAATCATAAAGGTGGCGAGTAGAGCAGATTTCGTCTTAGCTTTAAATGGTTGGTTATATATTTTTTTATTAATTTAATATTTTATAAGTACAGTTTGCAGGTAAAGGTGAAGTTTTTGGTTGGGGCAACACAGAATACGCTCAAATAACCATGAGTGATGGTTCACAGCAAGTGTGCCAGCCAACATATATAAAAATGTGCCAAAAATTAGGTAAAATTAAAGATATCGCTACAGGTGGATCATTTTGTGCCGTTTTAAATGGTAATGTTAAGACCGTAGTTCTATAATTAGTTTAATTGTGTAAGTTGCAGAAGAAGGACGTGTGTTTGTTTGGGGCTATGGTCTCTTGGGAACTGGTCCAGCAGTACAGTATTCAAAGTTACCAGTAGAAATTCCTTCAATTTTGTTTGGAGTAAATGACTTTCAGCCTGATAATAAAGTAGTTTCTATTAATTGTGGTGTAAGTCATATATGTGCTATTACTAATTATGGAGATTTATATACTTGGGGCAGAAATAAAAGTTGTTGTCTTGGTCTTGGAGATGAAAAAGATCAACACTTCCCTTTGAAGGTATGCAGCATAAATGTTTAATTTCTAAAATTGATAATTTACTTGTTTTAGGTGTCACTGAGTGGTATAGTCAAGGAAGTTGCATGCGGAGTAGATCATTCTATTGCATTGTGCAAACCATACATATAATTTAGTGATAAATTATGTAACCTAATTAACTTAGTCATTATATTTTTGTATTACTGTTCGTTTTATTATATGTATGTATTGTCTGTAACGTCTTATACCTATTGGTGTTGAGGCTGGTGCGTTAATGTATGAGGTTTTTAATAGTCGCTTAAGGTTAACCCTTTCACTGCGGCGCTTTTTTGCCGTTATTTTTCGGATCAAAAATCAATGCAAAGTATGGTAAAATTATTTTACTTTGATTTGTATATGAAGTAACAGAAAATAACATATTTTACTCAAAAATGAAAGTTTATTGTCCAAAAATACATGTATTAATAGTATTTTTGCGTATGATATCTCCAAAGCAAATTAAAAGACAAAGAGGTACATCACAACTTTTACAAATATATCTGGTGTCGCTTCGTTTTCCATGTTTTAAACATACAACACACTGCCTCTGTGGTGCCTTCTTCTTCTTTGTTGGTGGAATAGTAGATACAAAATGGCACTCTGACAGACGCATTGCATTGTCGGCATCTGCAGATCTTCTCTCAGACCGGCATTCTGTTTGCAGTCGGTGGTAAATTTCTAAGATCGCATTTAAGACCTCGAGCTGAAATTTCAAAATCAGAATGAATTTTCCAGTTTTTGTTTTGTATAACGTGTGCGCATTGAGTAACTACCAAATGAAAAAAAACTTTCTTGTATCACTTTATCGTTTTACTTAGCAGCATGTCACTTCTATCCACTGCATCCGTATTTTCATTGTAGCTTACGATGCACACGGGCTTTCTAATTTCTTCCTTTGTCTTTCTATCACACCTTCCTGTGGCTATCATTTCACTGCTATGAAGAGGTCTCGCAATCGCAAAGAAAAAAGAATTTTACGCCAAATCTATGGCGCTTAGAAAAACAATTTGTCTTTAAATAGAAGTAAGCTTTCATTTTTGGAAAGGACCAATTTTATTTGAGATGCTTACGTTCAATTACGAACATAAGATGGTCTGATTATATAAGAAATATGGACATGCTTAGATGAAGTGAAACACCTGGAATTGAATCATTATTAGTGCGTAATCAACTTCGATGGTGTGGCCACGTAATGAGACTGAATAACGAAAGGCTCCCAAAACAAATTCTGTATTCTGAGCTCCTTTATGGTAAGAGAAAGAGTGGAGGTCAGATATTGAGATATAAGGACACAATTAAGAGACATGCAAGAAATATTGGATTATCTTGTGATGCTATGGACAACTTGGCTCCAAACCGCACTCTGTGCTGAAGTGAAAGTAGAACAATTTGAGGAACAGCGTCTAAGGAAGGAACGAACAGTGGGTATTTACATATATAATGACCTATGTGACAGAACATTTGCCAACAAACTAGGCTTTGCCAGTCACCAACGTGCACATGAAAGATCGTTGGAGAGAATGGTACAACAATGCTCGCTGTAGTCATATCGACAAGGGTCTACACATACATATGTAGTAACTGGTGTACTACTACTACTATATCTAGCAACTTGTGATTCAATATCCCTACCTGTGGAAATTGGTTCATCGATGGGTTCTTCTGTATCGGTCCAACCAAAATCGCCTTCATCTGGCAGCTAAATTTTTCATTACTATCACTATTAGCTAAAATATCCTGTAATTCTCGTTTAGTGTAAGGGCGGAAACGTTCTGCCATTATTTTGTGAATTACAAGACACAAAAATCGGATTTATTACATAATACCTAATAAGAATAATGAAAACACTACAGAATACAGCGTAGTTGTGCAATAGTGCAAAGCACGTGTTTTGTGGGATTTACCAGTAGGTGTCTGATGCTGTGAATGCATAGTGGTAGGCGTTTCACGGATATAAACGGTTGCAGCAGTTTGTCGCTACAAGTAATTTCTCTTGGCAAAATGCAGCAGTGAAAAGGTTAAATAAAAATCATGTTAAAATAAAGCTACTGTTTATTAGCAAGTAAAAACATTAAAACTACCCACTCACTACTTCAACTTTGTTTCAGTACATTGGCAATAAATATAATAAAATATAAAAAAGTAAAAACTTTTTAGGCATAGTTCTACATTATTTATATCTTTAACCAACAGAAAATCTTAAAAATGAACTTACATCTTACTGTGTAACTTATTTTATATAGGTTTTTTTGGTAGTTAGTAATGAGATATCATGTGCCGATTCCGAAGAATTTAAAACGCCGTTGGTATAATCCACGGTGAGATCTTCAGCTAACAATTTTGCTTCTACAGATGATGAATCTGTTTGTTTCTTACCAATTCGACCGGTGTGTTTTATGACATCGGGTATATTTGGAAGATGTTTTTGAATGTTACCGGGTAATTTAAGTTCTTTTTCTTTCGGTGTAACTATGCATTTTGCTGGTTTATATATGCGGGTGGGCAAAGTCTGTTCCAAATTCTCTTTGTTACAAGTAGTTTTACTTACAGGATATTTTGAAAACAAAGCTCCTTTCAATGGTGTTGCAGAAACATGCTGTATTTGAGGCACCCTTGGAGAATTTTTTATGTAAACAGCAACGGGACTAAGAACATTTTTAAAATCTGGCGTTTTACTACGATTTATACATAGCGGTTTTGATGGAATTTTGAAATCAAAGTCTGGCTTATCATTTATTTTAATTGGACTAAATTTCTGTAATTTTGACTGAGAGTTAATATTTCGAATCGGTTTAGGAATTTTTGTTTCAACCAAATTTGTAGACTCACATTTATAATCAGATCGCACAGCTTCTACAGACATTTTACCAGTATCATCATTTGAGTTGTTTAATTCTTCGGACATTGTATAATCGAGTCCATCTCTTAATGCCCTTTCCATTTCTTCAAGTGTATCATTAAATTCATAACAGGATGAAGAAGATAGTTCACTTAATTCTTCTGATGTTGAATGATGATCATGATTTGATGTAGAGTTTAAGTCATTTTCATTATCTGGTACATTTTGTTCAAAAACTAAATTTATGGCAGAATCACTGTGTGCATCCAAGTTTATAACGGCATCATCAGTTAGTTTCTCCTCATTTCTTTCAAATTCGATAACATCCACAATTTCAATGGAATTTTTATTTAAGTAAACATCAGGTTCGTCCTCGAGCTTTTCAAGATTTAAATTTTCAGTGGGTTGAATGAGCTGAGCAACACTACCAGCTTTTTCAGAACTCTTTTGTTGATCTAACGCAGCATGATTTGATTGTTCTTGGTATGCAATGTGAAAGCTTTCATTTTTAGTGTTGGAAATTGGCAAAGACTCTTCATCAATATGTAAATTAAGCTGACTTAATTGTTCTTTATCTTCGATTTTAATTTCTCTTTGAATTTCATATGAACCGTCACCATCAGATATGATATAAATCTCAGAACTTGTACTATTTTGTATGTCTTCATCCGCATCATCTGACACATCACTTTGTGTTAAATTTTCAGGTAGTGATCTATTACTATCCTCATTATCACTTTCATCATCTGACACAAGAATGATTTCAGATTCTGTTCCTAAACATAGACTTTTTTGAATATCTTTGGCACTAAAATTTAAAGATGACTTCGATGATTTTGTTCCATCGTGACATTTAAAGCCTGAGCACTCTGCAGCTGAAGTGTATGCGCTTGGAATAGAATTATCTAAATTTAAGGCTTTTGACACTTTTTCAATAAAATCTTTGTTGTTCTTGTCAATAACTTGGAAACTTCTGTTGGCGTTGGGAGTTGAACAGGCATTAGTTGATATTTCGTTACGTAAAGTTTCATTTGGGGTAAAATATTCAGACGTAAATGATACACTCAGTTCATCACTTCCATTATCAAATAAATGTTTTTTTACTAAATAATCGGTAGTTGGAGAGTTACCATAGATTCTTCTCGATGGTTCATCAATGCTGTAAAAAGAATTAAGTTGATGTAATTTGAAATGAACTCCAATAACGCTTATTAATTTCATATTGTTTATTAATCGAATTAAAATATAAACAGAAATACAATAAAACTGTAGTGGTTAATAACAGATAAAGACAGTTACCTTATACTAGCTCTTCTGCCAATAAATTCTGGGGGCTTCTTAAATGATAACATTTTTTTTATTTCTTTAACGGTCACTGGTCCCAAAAAAGCATTATTGCTTGGTTGTGAATTTCTATCATCTTCCATACTTCTAGTATTTCGAATTGGAATATATTTGTGGGTAATTTTTGGTGTCTTACAACGTAACGGACAATTTAAATTTTTAACTGACAGTGCTGTCAAAATCAAAGCACCAAAAACACCCCCCTCCCAACTCCCAACAGTTCTACAATCGCCATATTCTTGGGGTCACGAATAAAGCACGTGTGTTATATAATATCTTATTGGTTATTGGTTATTCAATAATAGTGAGGGAAAAGTTCTGAGCGACATCTACTGTCTTTTTCATGAAATACTTTCGTAGTGTAATCAATTGTAGAAATTTAAAATTAAATAGTGAGAAGCCCTATTCATAAATTATTATTGATTTATTGTAAGTATTGTGATATAATACTTAATTTCACCTGATGTAAACAAATTTAAATGCGATATTTTAACATTGTAGTTCGGTGAAAGTGTAACAGAACTACAGCAGATGGCGCTTTCAGTCAATATTTTTCAAGGAAGTTTATAAGTAACTTATAAAGTTCCTTGAGATCTTTCAATTGTGTTTCAATTTTTAATACAGTGATTCAACCAAAGATAATAAACTATAACTTAATTTATTCTCCTTGGATTCAACATGACACGAGAATATCCCTAGGGTTTAGTGTTTTGCTATTTTGTAGTATTCAAGACATTCAGTATTTTTTTTTATTCTGTGATTCAGTACGCATTCTGTTGTTTATTATAAATAAAGTGTCGAGCGCGACCCTGCATAACCTCAGTTTTAAACGATGGAGTAACCGAGTAATATGTAGTAATAAATAAATAATTGTAAGCCAATTGTACCTACATAATAATATTTAATTTTATATTTGATTTATTGTTTATACAATTTTTATTATATATCCTAAAAAAATAAATGTAAAACACGGGGTTTACTGTTTGCAGGAAAGACCTAAAATTTCAGTAATTGTTTTTAAAGTTATAACTAATCAGATGTGTAACCATTTTAAAGTTGAGCAAAGTTTTGTTTTACTTCTGACAGTATACAAAGAGTAAGTGTAATGAAGAACCTAAAAGCATGCTTTAAGTAATGGAATAACTGTTGAAATATGTATAATAATTATTGCAAATTTGTAGTGAATCTTACCTGGACGGAAGAAGAAAAAGTACAACTCTTAGCTGCTCTTCAAAAATATGGTGCAGGGAATCTCGGTGCTATAGCAAGTGAAGTTAAATCAAGATCGGTTAATGAAATTAGAATAGCTATAGGGTTGTATGAGAGAGTAGCTATTCGGGCTATCAAAACTGACCCTGCAAAACCCGGTGAATTCCGTAAAGCTGCTATCGATCGATGGATAGCCTTTTTAAAGAGAACTCAAATAAATAACCGTGCTACAAAAGATGTTGTTGCTGCCCTAAAATTTATAGCTTTGTATGAGAAGAACACTGAAATAAAAGACATAATTTTACGGTAACTTGAATAGTTTTGGTACAATTTGTATTATTATTTTGACATACGAATTTAATTCTGGGGTACCTCAAGTCTCCAGATTGGACCCCATATTTTTTTTTCGTATGTTAATGACATAAACTCAATTTTCACAAATGCTTTTTGTGCTGATTTAACTAATAATTTTAGAGACTGTTACGAATATATTGCAACTTTAGCCGTTGGAAAAAGTCCAAAAAAATTAACCGACGAATCAGAATTTTTTGTGATGTCAAGTTTAGCACATTTTTCAACTTTTCTGCAAAGAGAAAATTTAACAAC
The DNA here is from genome assembly GCA_963082815.1 of Melanotus villosus. Classification (NCBI taxonomy): domain Eukaryota; kingdom Metazoa; phylum Arthropoda; class Insecta; order Coleoptera; family Elateridae; genus Melanotus; species Melanotus villosus. The sequence continues at coordinate 34,933,669 of OY720427.1, read as the reverse complement.
GAAACTGTATCATTTAAGCAAGCTCAACCTTCGTACTGTTTTACAAAAACTCTATGTTAACAAGGTTGGTGTTCAATATTTTATCTAAATAATTAGCTCTAATTAATTGTTTGTTGTTTCAGAAAGGTTCAGCTGCACGTGACCCTGGTATTAATGTCTTAAAAATTCCTATGAATCTCTTGAAATTATATGCCTCTTATAAATTCCGCTATAATCCTTGTAGTACTAAATATAGTTTAAAATAATTTTTTTTCATTGTTTTGTATATTATGTGATTGCCTGTGAAGTATTTTAATTTATTTTGAATTTTCTTATATTTATGTATACTTCAATTCTTATATGATGTAAATTTATTTGTAATGTAAAACAAAATATTTGAAAGCAACATTTCCTTTTATAATGTGCTATGTTAAAACAAATAGTAGTTGTTAATGAAGGAATAAAGTTATAATAAATGATTAATGCTTTTATCTAAGTCAAGATTCAAATAATTTAATAAAATAATGTATTGTAACGGGCAGCAGGTGTTCGGTGAATCACTTCGCGCCCATGCGTCAGTTGTTCTGGAAGGATCTATGACTAATCGTTCCACAGCGGTGTAGCATTTTCTGGACTGAAAGCTTGGCTATATAAAAGGCGCCCTCGCTTACGAGAAGGCAGTCTAATTCAGCCTACATTAACGGTTGCGAATATGTGTGTCGGTAAAGTTAATATAAATATACGTGAATAGTTATAAATAAACAAACTACAAATAAATTAATTAGTGTTACGGGTTAATATTAGTGTTTTGTATTAGAATTAATATTAGTGTTGCGTTTTAGTATTAAGTTGTTATTTCGTGTTTCTTCGTTGTTTAATAATTTTAATATTTATTAATAAATAATTCACACCACGAACCGAAGTTTTAAATAAACGTTTTGAAACCGTTACAGTATGGATGGAGAGGTCCCAGGTTTGGACCTAACCGTGATCAGACCTCGGTCTGGAGCATGGTTGACATTCATACCGGTGCAGGTTGTTAAGTAGGATTAAGTTTAGAAGACCAATGATCGTAGCAATCGATCCCGATGAACTTAATTTTAAAAAAATAATTTATGAATTTTGTTTGCAAATAATACTTTGAACAAATTTCATAAAAATCGTTAAAAAATAATACAATTTCATGAGCTGAAATCGCACGTCTGCAGACATTGAAAATCATATAATATTACATTTTTCATAAAAAGTCCATCTTTACTACAGAATACCAAAGCTAGCTTGCTCTTCATGAATTGTAGAAAAATTGCACAAAAAAGTAGTACCTACGTTAAGAGTACTAGTGTAGTAGGTAGTAGGTACACAAGTTTTTAGTCAGCCCGAAATTCATATAAAGTATAAAAGCAGATTAAGGAAAGTAAATACAAGCCTGACTAATCCACTAATCATTTTCTGTTTGTAGGTATCTAAAAGCTTGTCTTGTATCTTTTAATTTTTTGTCTGTATCTGTCTTATGTATGTAGATGATTGAAATCAGTTTAGAGAATGTTGTTTATTTGAGCAACTTGGAGTTTTCTGTTACATTTTTTCTTTTCTTATGAGTTAATTTTATGAATTTCTAGATTATGACTAACTTTTAATAGCACTTTTTTGCTTTTGTTCAATGTTTTTATTAAAGACATGCCGCAATCTAATTTAAAGCAGGCATACTTGTAGTTTTGTATTTATCTCTAGTTTAATAAAGCAAATTAGCGGAACATATATCAAGATAAAAATTTCTAGCAGCAAACTTTAACAATTTTATTAAATGAGCCTTTTATAAGTCTTGTTTTTTTGAGAACTATATTTTGTTTCTTTGATTGTGATTCCGCGAACACTGCTAGTTTAAGGTATAAAAACGACATAAATTCAAACAAAACTATACATGCTGTATGAATCCTTACCTTTATTGGAGAAAGTTCCAGCGTTTCGAAAAAATTAAAAAGTAACTTAGCCAACTCAAATAATTGTTAAAACATCGCGCCCACCACCGAGATTTAAATTTAAAAATTCTGTTATAAATTGCAATTAAATATTAATAGCTACGAACTACACTGAAATTTCAATTTATAAATAACTTTAAATACCCGTGGTCTCAAAAAAAAAAAACAGCAAAAATAATTTACTATAAACTATGGTTTTTATATTTTAGAAGCTGCTGAATAAGTCAAATAACAGTTGTAAATTTAGCTAGTTCTTAAATTTTATAATGTTAGAAAGTAATTTAACTACTATTAGCAAAGACTATATAATAAATATAAATAATATATTTATACTCTTTGCTATTAGTACAAAAATGTGTACTTGTGATATACTTGCGTGTAAGTATGTATACTTATATCATAAGAACTGATTATTTATTGTTTATTAAATTAAAAATAATAGTTACTAGCAGTAAAACAAATAATTAAATTAAAAAAATATAATAAGTAACAAATGTACATTTATAAATCTCAGAAAATGATCTCAAATAAAATCAACAAGTGACCACTGGTTTTAAATACCTCTGCTCTCAAATAAATAAATAAAGATCCAGTAAAAATAATTTAGGACAAACTATTATGTTTTGTCACCTACCACCTTTATGTTTCCTAAGTAAGAAGTGCATTTAAAAATATTTTCGAGTAAACCTTTTGTAATCTGTAGGCAGGTAAGCGCGGGTTTAATGTAGAGCAGCAGTATCCGTCAGTAAATTGCAGAATAAGTATTTCTCACTTGAGAACAGGTTCCTGTAATCCTGTATATGATTGATTTTCTTTTTATTGAACTTTCTATATAAGAATTTATTGTACCCAGTACAGGGCTGGTAAGTGGGTTGCCTATACACCTGCGTTAAATTTAAGTTGTTTGTTATTTTAAATCCCTTTCGCATGGGCTACAATACAATATATTAAAATCAATTTTTTTTATACGTAACATTTTAAGCAGTTTTATAGATTATTGTGCAAAGATTATATTATACAATAATCAATATTTTCTTACCACATCAGAAGTTCGTAATGTACATTATTAAAAAACTATTTTTGGCCATTTTAACTTTCAACTTGCTATAAATTTACCGCGTTTATTTTATTTGCCCTAACACAAGGAACTAAAAAGATTCTGTAATTTGCAGCAATCTCATAAAATTTAATTTGTACTTAAAAGTTTGTAAGAATCAGGTTTCTTAAAGCAATAAAATTCCTCACTGCGTTTATGAAATAAGTACATAGTGGTTGGCTTAAGAGAATTTATTGAAGTTTCTGGAGAGGCTACTAGAACTGCTGGAAAGTTGAATAATAAGAGGAAGTTACTTGGATGCTTTGGTAGAGAGTGTATCTCCTAGAGCATCTCCTCTTGGCCAACTTTACTTAGTAAGTTCGTAAAGAGGATATCTTCAGGCTCCGATTTCAGTTAATTTTATCAAGAAAGACTTCAATGAGGATGAAAACTTCGTTGTCGAAATATACAGGGTTACTGGTAATTCGATACATTCCTTTGGAGATGTGATGGGACAGGAGCTACGAAACAAATTTAACCCTAACATACATTATGCAAAACTCAATAGTTTTTGAGATATTTCAATTTTTGTGTTTTTCTCAAAAAAGTAGATCTTAATGTCTTTAAAGTTAATTTTTAAAAAATCTACTTGACATTTTCTGAACTTTTTGACTGGGTTACTTGTCCCACTCTATGGTCATCCGTTTCGAATGGAAAATATCCGGAAACATTTCGATCATGTGAAAATTTTAAATAAAAACTTATTAAAAATGATTTCTAAAAATCAGCTACGAAAATTACCTATTCGTTTTTCTCAGAAATTATTTTTTTATTTTTGCATAATGTATGTTAGGTTTAATTTGTTTCTTAGCTCCTGTTCCATCATATCTCCAAAGGAATGTATCGAATTACCAATAACCCTGTATATTTGCTTTGACTAAACTTTTACGTTTTTTTTCAGAGTTATTCAACGTTTAGTCGACCATAGTAAAACACTGTTTCGAGTTTTGCTACAAGGATTACTAACTGAAAATTCGTTTTCAGCAGTATACACAAGAATCATTTAAGAGTGCTTTAGTAGGGTTCGAAATTACTTTTGTATTTTCAAAAATATTTAATAAATCTGTTCATCAGACAATAACCTTTTAAAAGTAAACAGAATTCGTAATAAACTAAAAATGTGATTAAGGGTAGGTATATTTGTTGTTTCCCGTTATTTGTAGCTTCAGGCTGTATATTGTTTATTTCTGTTTCTAAAACAATTTCAAGATTTTATATATCAATTTGGAGCTTACATCTTGTTTTCTTTCATTGTTATATCATAAAATAAGAAGATTTCAGTTTAAAAACTGGGAATTTTAACACACGTTTTATACACCGTTAATAATTATTACACAATCGATACGAGTTTAGTGTTTCTTTTGCCGGATCACGCTGCATTATTTAAAATTTTATAAGTAACATCAGGTATTTGTACGAATGACCTCAAAGTTACGTAAAAGTTTATAGTGTAATAAAATGTTTTTTTAGCTTTAAACACTACATTTAGCTCCTCATGATTGCAAACTACAATGAACAAAAGTTATGTTTTTCTATATTTGTATGAGTTTTAATGTTTGTTGACAGTATTAAACACGTTTTATGTTGTACCAAAGAGCAGTACCGATTACTGATTTTATTGTACATACCAACTATTACATAAACGCCAAGCCATAGCAAGGTGGAGGTTTTCTCGGACTGTATATTTTTACTTACTTTTTACCCTGTAATGATTTGATGATTCTCGACCCAACGAGTTTAATTAGTAAATTCACTTGATGAAATTTAGATTGCGATAAAGGACTGTTTAAATTTTATTGTATAGAATCGAATATCTTAATTTAATAACTTTTTCTTATTAATAATTTCTTTAAGCTTGTTTCTTAACAGTTATATATTTTTTGAATTAGAGCACTCCTTTTTTTGTTATTGATTCTATTATATTATTTAATATCACTCCTGCCTTTCGCCCAATAATTCGAATGAAATTCTCCAGAATAGTTATTAAATCATAACATTTGTTTTGGATTGGAATTAGTAATCAATACACTATATAGCTTTCTGAAATTAGAAAAAGATCAATATGTTCTGAATTCCTAAATTGCCTAACAAATAACGTGTACTAAATAAATACTTCTAATGACGGGCTGCTTCTTTCACGTTGTGTTTAGGTTACTTACCTTTTTGCAGAGTAATAACGCTCATTTTATTAGTTTTGTAGTGCAGTACAGACGCCACTTCATATAAAAAATTAAATAACTTGTTTATAGGGAAAGGCAAATTGACGAAATTAGAAATAATTAGAAATTTAATAAGATTAATAAATTGCTAAGATACATTGGATGTCTTTTATTAAATGTTTGTTTGTAACAAATTTGCTGTCAAATTACTAAATAATACTTACAATATTTTACATAGGTACGATACAAATAATAAATAAAAAGGTATATCCAATGTTTTGCGTATTTATAAGAATGTGTCAGTTTTTAAAACAATGCCGACTAGAAAGCTGATTACACTAACGAATGTTCAGACACCTTATTTTAATCTTAGCAATAAGCAACCACTGGTACCGTTGGCAAACAAGAGATACTCAACATAGAATATAGTTGTTACAACTATGTCATTGCTCATAAGTAATAATTCACGAATGATTAAAATGCGTGGGGTTTACAACTCCTTTTCGATCTTGATGATTTCAGCGATGCCATCGTACATTTCCTTGACGGCGTCGAATTCAGTAAGGCCCATGCGGCGCTTGTTGGAGATGTCATAGACACCACCTTCGGCTTCGGTGTGTTCACCGCGAGTTCCACGTACTTGCAGATTGTATTTAGCAGCAACTTCTTCTAGTTTAGCCTTGTTGGCAGCCAACTTGGGTACTTTGATATGTACGGATGCACGCACGGTAGTACCAAGGTTAGTTGGGCAGAAAGTAAGGAATCCCAACCGATCGTTGTGAGAGAAGGGAATGCGCTTCTCGATGTCGTTAACACCGGTGACGAGGCGACGGTATACTTCACCTAAATCACCACCCATTTGCATGGAGATAATTCTAAGATGATCTTCCTCGTTGCACCAGACCAAGAAGGTCTTTTTCTCGTTGTGGAAAATACCTCGGCCGCTGGGCCAGAAGCGGCAAGCGTTGGCGGCTTGCAAGAAACGATCGCCTTCCTTAAAGAGGAAGTGATCGTCAATAAGTTTTTGTTGAACTTCTTTGGTCATTCCGGTAAGAGGATAGAAAGTTCCCTTAAGTTCGCTTTCAAGGCCAGACAAAGTAGTAGATACTTTCTGTTCCATTTCTTTGTATTGTTCTTCAGTCAAGCAGGGGTTGAAAGGATAGCCTTCCAGAGAGCGACCGCAACGGACGCGGGTTGAAACGACGAATTCATTGTTTGGGTCCAGGTTGGAGAAGGTGTTAACATCTCCCCAGTTCTTTGGTGGATGCTTGTCGGTCTTCTTGAAGCCAGTATGGTAATCTTCAATGACGGGGTTGAACAGGTCGGCAAAAACGGTGTAAGCTTCGGCGTCTGGTGCATACAAACCTACACCGGAGTCGTGGTTCTCGAAACCTATCAGCAAGACGCAATTAGCTGTTTTGTTTTAATACGATTTGGGCATTGCCCTACCTGATTGGACTACATCAAGAAGAGTGGATCCAAAGGAAGTTTTCTTGGTCTTAAGATTATCAAATACTTCTTTTGTGAGGTATTTCTTTAACAAGGATTTGGAGTCGGAGGCCTCCAATTTCTTGAAGCCACTTTCAAGTTTTTCCAAAACTGCTGCGTCAACCATTGTTTCTGATTTTCTGTAATATAGAGTAAGACATGGAAAACTTTAGAGAGACAAGTTAATTTTAACACGTCTTTATATGACGCTTCAATTTACGGTTAGTTGTTATTCTTTCTATATCTAAATGACGATGATCGAGGAAACCCTTTTATGGGTTTCCTTGGGATTCCCCATTACTGGAAGATATGCCGATATTAGAACCCGATCGAATAGCGCCAATTACTATTCCAGTACTCTTAATCGTTTACTGAAAGGTACTGAATACCATTCGGTTTTTGAAAGAGAGTGTCGAAAGTGACCATGATTGGTGATGTACGTTAAGAAACTTTTACCTATTGGCTACATATGTTTAAATTTTGAAAAATGAAATCACCATTCGGTAAATAAATTTGTACCATGATATGTAGAAGTAATCGTTTTGGCAATCGGGACCGACATCAGTTTCTAAAACAACAGGATAATGGAAAGGTTTCAGCTGAAAGGGATGTATACAAGTGGATTGCGGCATAAGCATAAGCGAAAGTAAAAGAAGAAGTAGCGTACTTTATTCTTTGTACGAAGACACGTAAAATACAAGACACACAAAAGAAAAGAGCGAAGGCGTCCACAGGTATCCGGGCGCACCCGCGCGGTGCTATTGACCCATGCAGACATCAACACCATACGAATAGTACAAACCCCGACTCATCCTCTTTGGGCTTTTTGGCATCCTTGGACGCGCAGCCACCCATACTGCTATTTAACTAAGTAATGTTACACTTAAACGTCACTAGAAATAAGTGGATGGAACAACTACTCGGCATGGGGTTTGGGACGCCGCCCTGATCAGTAAGGCGCTCGTCTGCCCGTCTTCAGATCGTCGTGCAGCCGCCCGGCGCTTCCCGCTCTGACTGGAGGTGCGAGCTTTGGGCAGACGGGGCGCAGTTTTCCGGGATCGATAGACGCACATCCACGCGTCCCGACGACCAATCCAACAGGGTGTCTCCACCAATTCGTTCTAATATCCTGCACTTGACCACCGATAAGACGCAAGAACGTCTTCAGTTCTATTAACACCAAAAGAGGCAACCCTCTAAGTGTGTTACGAGTTGTCTGTATTTAAATTACCATTGCCTTTTCAGCGTCACTCATCCGAAAGAGCTTTTCCGATAATACATTTCCACCTGCTTTTAGCTTGATTAAAAATTCATGAAGTATCAGTATTTCAAGGTCAGTTATTTTAAACGGTTGATCCATTTCAATTATTAAGTACTTTAAAGATATTTCTCTTTAAAAATACAAATTCGAGTATTTATTATTACCGATGTAAGTTAAACGGTTCTAAATATACAACGCTTTTGCCGGGCGCATCCACCAAAAAATTTTAATTGGATGCTTTTGTGCAGACAACTTCTCCTCTAATTGCTTTTAAATAACCCCGAAGCAAGTTAAAGCAGAAGAATCTATTCCCTTTAAATGTATATTTTAAGAATCTTTTTGTGTATTCACCGTTTTATTACTGAAAATTTAAAAAAAGACCTCCGTTTTAAAATTATCCTCTTCGATTGAAATACTCGTATTTTTGTTGACGTTCATTTATGTATTATTGTGCGAAAGATTTGAAAAGAAATTTCTTGTAGTATTGTGTGCTAAATTTAAGGTTTTAGAAGTTACTCACGAGAGATATTTTTTTCGACGAGCTGTATTATTATCGACTTTGAACTTGAAACGTGAGTTGAAGTTCTAATTTTCAAACATGCAAGCAACTTGTTTTGTTTGTTCGATTCAGAAAACCGTATTTTAACTAACTTCAAAAAACATTTCCCGATATTAAAGATACTTTTAAGCTACTTTAAGGCACAAGTTAGTTTAAAAAAATTAATTTGTATTTAATTTCCATTCAAGAATCTTCTCACAGGATGGGGTCGCGTATTCAATGGAAAGAAACATAATAATGTCGGCTTCAATTTAGCAATTCCTTTTTAATGTCACTTAATGTCTGATTACTCTGTTGGATGCTTAACAACGCAACAAATTTTAGCTGTTTTGCCTTGAGCACATTATAATGGGCGGCGTCGCAATTTATTGTTATTTACAATATATTTAATGTATAGGTGTTTCGTCATTCTACCGTTCGTGTTAAACGTTTGAAGCATGTGATGTAAGCCAGGAAAACTAAACTGATATTTTGCCTAAGAGCATTTTCAATTGCTGTGATGGTGCTAAGTAGGAGTAGCACGAATCCTAGCGAATTTAATTCAAACCTAAGTGTTGTTTGTTCTGTTTGGCTGAAAGCAAAACTTTTATATTTGAACTAATAATGTTTTAAAATTAAATTAAAACTAGTTAATTCAAACTATTCAAAATATTCCTGTATGTTACTAACTGTTACTACTACTGTGCGGATACTAACTAGTAATATTAACTATAAAGCTTTGCATGCTGAGGGCGAAATATATAAACCAATTTACTAAATTTCAAATTCCAATAGTTGTTAGCGTCTATTTATAACTCAAGGGAACATCTTAAAACAAGCAAAACAAATATTTTGCACAATTAAGGTTGTCTAGAATTGGTTTAATTTATTAAGCTAGCTACTAGAACTAAGTAATCAAGTTTAATCAAAGTTACTTGACTCACAGAGCGTAAATATCACTTTATTGAATAATTGGTGTCGAATGTGTTAGCTGTATGGAACCGTAGGAAATATTAACAAGAGAGATTTTGTAAAGTCAAAGAAAATCAAAAAACTAACGAAACTTGCGCACACAGAAATTGACGCCCAGTATCGACTTTACTCCTTGTTTTAATGCCAACCTATGCTATCGTTGCGTAATAGCGAAATTAATTTATGAGCTTCCTGAAAACTTTTAAACCTTCGTTAAAGCAATATAACTGCATATAAGCGCACGAATGGTAACGATTTTCAATTTCAGATTTCTCGCTATTCAGCTGGTAGGAAATACACGTTACATTAATAATGATCGGATATGGAAAACCGCGTTTGACTCTTACATAAGATTTTTCGACTAGAAAAACACTCTTGCAAAACTCAATTTGTTCTAGTCCATTTGCCAAATGACAAGCAAGGAACCACAGCCAATACGAACGAATAAATTTAACTTTAAAAATTAGACATCGGCTTAAGTCTAAGCTTAAGCTTTCCTCCTACTAACGTCTTCTACGAAGAAGCAAAAGCTCACAAGCGTTGGAAGCAAAAGCGATTACTTACGGAATTACTGATTTATAATGGTTTTATATAAACTTAGACCACAATTTTTTTTAGGAAACACTCTCGGATTTTTCAATAATCGAAAGGAAGTCAAGGAAAATCGAGCAGAAGGTTCTTCTGACTGCTTCCGTATCAGAAGCAGTCTTGGAGGATGTCTGAAGTTTGGGATGATCGGTTTAGAGGGTGAGTCCAAGAATGCGTTTCTCACCTTAATGTAATGAATCTGATTAGAAACACACCCGGTGTGGAGGAGACCGACTGCAAGTGTGACTCTAGGACTCCGCGGAGAAGAGCCCAAGTTCTCATGAGCCCCACTTCCCCACTGACGTCAGGGCACCCAGAATTAGAGCGCACCAATCGTTAGCTCATGCCCGTTCCTGCAACCTTTGACCGACCTAATACCACCTTTGTTGTCTAGCAATTCATAGACTGAATGCAATTTTTTTAACAATTTAGAGGATGCCAAAAGTAAACAGCTCCACGACGTCTGTGATTCAACCCTTTTCGAATTCCGCCGGTACTGCTGGTGGTGTTACCCGCAGGACGAACTAGAGGAGAAAGCAAACTGAGGAAGACCGAAGTTAGACATCTAGAATCATTAAAAGCTTCCAGTTACGAAATTTCATATATGGAACATATTTTAAAACGACAGTAATTATTAGCTGGTGAACTCATAGAATCAAGCCCTTTTCCGTTACGATTCATTGATGCAAGTTACATAAAAGCACACAGATAGCAGTAAACATTTGATAGCAATTACGATTAAGGTGTGCGCGATATAAAATTTGAAGTTCCAGCAAATTTATTTAGATAATACGAACAGCGAAGGTTTTGTAAAATTAAAATTGCACTTTTTTTCTACGACTGTTCTATCTACTCAGTATTTAATTAATTAAGTGATGCGATGCTTACAATTAGCATATGTCTGTAAAACGCCTCAGAAATAGGAATTGTTCCCAGTTAAGAAAAGAACATCGTCAGTGTATTTGGCATTGTTAAAATTCCTGTGCTCATTAACGGAATTAATCGTTTGAACACTGTAATTTACTATTACGTTACGTTTTACAATTCAGTCCAATTAGATGGATCAATTACTCTTATTTTCTATTTCAATGTGACAAAAATGACAAACATCCAGATTGGATTATTTTCCCGAAATTGCCTTTACTTTGATTACATGTGGCAGCAATTCAAGCCAACCAAAAAAAATTAGACATTAAACAGCATTTGAGTGCTGGGCAATTTACTTGAAGTCTAAGAAGTTCGAGAGAACCCAGGAAAGCAATTTTGGAATTTCATAAATTTTCTTGCCTAAAAATTTGGCGTAGTATTAAATTACAGCCAATTATCTACCGTACAAGCTAATAACGTGTGATTTTTTATGACATTGCATGTTTTAGTAACCTTGCACATTAAAATAAATAATATCTGTCGTTAGAAATGATTCATTTCCACACTTGGTTATTACAATGAGCGTTTGAAGTTTGAAGTTTAAGTATTTGAATTCGCTGGAGTTAAATTTCAAGTTTTTTTAAACAAATCTGATAACGAGCAGGTGATGTTGGAAATCATCGGTAAGTTATCGCAGATTTGATTTTACCTTGACAACTGTACAGTTTTGCAAAAATGATCGATTGCATAATTCGTACTAAATGAATACTTAAACGTGCTAATCAGATAAGACAATACCGACCATTTTCGCAGATACTTGTTTTCCCTTTATTTTTGAGATTAGGTATTTTGAATCTTGGATTTCTTGGAAAAAATTCAAAAATTATAAATCTAAAATAAATTTGTATTTTTAGACATTCCCCTTACATAAGAAACTATCTGACGTAAAACTTTTATTTTTCGTTATTAAACAGAATGAACCATAGAGCGAAAATCGATGTATAAAATATCTGTGACCGGGTTTTTTGTTTGTCTTGGTACGAATTTCGGAAATTTAATTAAAGGAAAATATGTAGGTCATGGAAAAGGGATGGTATTTTTTATAACGCATTGCATATCGATTTAAGGAAAGTTGACGTTTTCCTCGTGTATATTTCATGATTAACAACAGTTTATCATTCCATAGGCTTTTCTTTGAAGCGTACCTTCGAGCTTAAAACGTAAAAGTAACATTTTATAGTAAAGCTAAATATAGAAAATTGATCTAATTTACGCGAATGTTTTGAAGCACAAGTTTTGTTAGTATATTAGTCACAATGCTTTATGTACACCCATCCTACCTTGATGCAATACTGACATTATTTTTCTGACTGCGAGTTTCTTGCTTAAGAAAGTCGTTTACCGAATTTTGCGACGGTGTACTCTTTTTAGTACCATCTGTCCAAGGCCCTTTGGGTTTTGTAGGCGCTGGAGCAATTAAGGAATCCTCATCATCTTCATCTTCATCATCTTCTTCTTCATCCTCATCTTCTTCCACGTCGCTGTCTTCTTCGTCATATTCGTATTCTTCATTTCGAATAGGATGAGGAGACGGCTGACGTACAGGTTTTTTAAGGGCAGCCGGGGTGATGGTTTTTTGGCTTTGTGGGGTTGGTTTAGTTGGAGACTGAAGACCCGCTGATTTTGGAAGTGGTGGCGGAGGTATCGACGGTGGTTTGCTTGGTGCCGTATTTGGTGGTTGGGGTGAAGGTGATTTCGATGTTTTGCTAGGTTCAACTACGGGAATCCTGGAGGATTTTTCTTCGTTCGTGGAAGATTTTGGGGCACCAGCTCTGCTGCTTGCATCACCCGCTTTGGCATCTGTTACCGATTTTTTATTTGGTGCTGCACATTTATTTGTAAGTTTTCTCACAATTACGTCTCTTAAAACAAAAAAGAAAAAGAAAATAAAAATAAAGCCAATATGAAATAAATTAAAATAATTTTTGTAAAATAATGGAAAACAACTAAGAAGTTTAAAAACGATTACAGAATAAATTATAGTGGTATAAACAAATTGCATAACAATATTTGGCAAATTCTAGACATTCTGGCAAGTTTTTGGCCAGTTTACTTCGGATAGTGGGGTTTGCCTCTAACTATTACAGAATATCTTGTTTTTCCAAACACACTTTTAGGTTTGGCTTTGACTTCGGTGTACATACGATTAGTTGTTTAAAAATAAAACATAATTATACTCATTAATTACTAAAAAACGAGTAAAAAACTTGGCAAGATACGCTACGTTTCACTTTCAAAAGAAAAGTTTGAGACACGAAAATGGACACCGGAATGCCAGGCAAATGTACAACACGTTAAGAAGCTACTTTTAAGTTCATTTTTAGTCTTGAAATTAATTTGCTTGCACTTTGTATTTAAGTTCCATTAGTTTGAGCGTTTGAAGATAATTTTAGCAGCTGACGAAACAGCTGTTTGAAATTTACGATTTAACTGAAGCATCACGAAGAAAATATTTCATCTGAAGATGGAAAAACTATCCTTCAATTTATAGCGTGCGAGTAACAATCATTCATTAAAGCAATATCGTAAAGGATGCTAACTTGGTTTGTTTACGTAATTACTTATGTATATACGAAAGTAAATTGTTTTGTAAGTACCAAGAGTTAAGTAGTTTTGAAACCAAACAAATATAGAAGAGTTAACTTATTCGATGATTTATCTGACAATTCATGTTTAATCAAATTAGAAGCTCCGTAAAATACTTTGAGATTGTTAAAATGAGTCAGTGATTAAATCTTATTTGTATCAATGACAGCCAATTTGTATCTAAATATAACAGTTAAGAATAGAATTTTCTGAAATTTATGTTGGACAAAGTTTTTTGTGTAACTTAAGATTTTTGTTATTTTTTCCGATCAGAACTTGGATATTGTATTGCATTAGATATCCTAATCTGACACACCCACGTTCTAAGTATTTTTATTACATTTATTTCCTTTAAATAACACCAAAAGCTTCCCAGAAACTTAAGTTAATTAACCGCAGGAAAATAACGTAAATGCCAAAGAGAAGAAGGTGGGACCTTTTCTTCGATTACCAAGCCAAGCAGCCTGTTTTAACAGCAAGGAATATTTTTTCAAGGCACCGACAGTTATTTACCTACTTCTGTATTTTTAAATATTTTGGATCAGAATTAAAAATGGATACAGTTAAACAAAATTTTGGCACAGGTTGTTTACGTTAAAGGATTCCAAATTTTTTCTGAACAGCTGAGCTTAGCAACTTCGCTTTGGTTAGAAAAACTCTGAATTTGTTGGTGATGCATTTTTTAATTTTAAAACAAGTGACATCGAATTTCAGTGGTGTTTAGAATATACCCTTTCAATAAATTTTGTCGCGGAATTTTTATGTTAAATGATCCTAAAAATTAGCTTGATTTAGAAAAAATTTGATTTTTTTGTTGTGATTTTGAGTGAATCAATATTAAATTAGAATCAAATCTTTTATAAATTTTCTAGTTTAAATTAAAAAAAAAAAATGAATTTTTGCCGGTGTATTTTTTAATTTTAAAACAAGTGGCGCAGAATTTGGGTGCTATTAATATTAAATTAGAATAAACCCTTCCACTAAATTTTGTTGGTAGATACTTACGTTAAAGTATCCCAAAAGTTAGCTTGAATTAGCAAAAATTGAATTTTTTGTGATGTATTTTTTGGTTTTAAAACAAATGGAATTTGAGCTTGTTATATTAAACTAGAAGGAACCCTTCCAATAAATTTTGTTACTGAATGTTTACATTAAAGTATCCCACCCTTCCAATAAGTTTATTGCTGGATGCTTACGTTAAAGAATCCCCAAAGCTAGCTTGATTTAGTAAAAATAGAATTTTTAGTGATGTATTTTTTAGTTCTAAAACAAGTGGCGTGCTATTTATATTAAATTCGAATATGTAAACCCTTACCATTAATCTTGCTACTGGGTGCTTATGTTAAAGTATCCCAAAAGCAAGCTTGAATTAGAAAAAATCGAACTCTTAGTGAGGTATTTTTTAGTTTTAAAACAACTGGCACAGAATTTGAGTGCTGTTTACATTATATTAGAATAAATCCCTCCAATAAATCTTGTTGCTAGATGCTTACACTAAACTATTCAAAAAACTAGCTTGAATTAGAAAATCAAGATTTTTTTGTGATGTATTTTTTAGTTCTAAAGCAAGTGGTACGGAATTGGGCTGGTTATATTAAACTAGAATGAACCCTTCTAATAAATTTTGTTACTGAATGTTTACATTAAAGTATCCCACCCTTCTGATAGGTTTTTTTTACTGGATGCTTACGTTAAAGAATCCCCAAAGCTAGCTTGAATTAGCAAACATTGAATTTTTGGTGATCCAACTTTTAGTTTTCAAACAAGTAGCACAGAATTTAAGTGCTGTTTATATTATATTAGAATAAATCTGTCCAATAAACCTTGTTGTTCGGTGCTTACACTAAATTATTCCAAAAGCTAGCTTGAATTAAAAAAAAAGATTTTTTTGTGATGTATTTTTTAGGATGAAAACAAGTAGTACAGAATTTGAGTATTGTTTATATTAGATTAGAGTAAACCCTTCCAGTGCCTTTTATTGCTGGATGTTGACGAGAAATGGTCCCAAAAGCTAGCTTGAACTAGTAGAAATTGAATTTTTTGGTGGTGTATTTTTTAGTTTTAAAATAGGTTGCGTGCTGTTTATATTAAATCCGAATAAACTCTCTCGATAAATTTGGTTGCTGGGTGCTTACGATAAAGTACTACAAAAGCTGGCTTGAATTAGAATAAAATTGAATTTTTTAAAAACTGAATTGCAGTAGGCCCTGGATAACCTTAGAACTGCCTGTATTAAGCTTTTTTTCCGCCCCCCCCCCCCTTAGCTACTATTTAAAATCTGAAGTAACAAAAATATTTGTCAGTTTCATAAATAAAAACTTCACAATAATAATAATAATAATACAGACAGTTCTAAGGTTATCCACGGCCTGCTACAATTCAGTTTTTAAAAATCACTTTGTATTTTTACGTTAAAAAATGGATTTTTGGTGATGTGTGTTTTTAATTTTAAAATAAGGGGCACATAAGTTGAGTGTTTTTCATATTAAATTAAAATAAACCCTTCCAATAAATGTTGTTGCTGGAATCTTACATTAAAGAATCTCAAGAGCTAGCTTGAATTAGCAAAAATTGATTTTTTGGCGATGTATCCTTTAGTTTTAAAACAAGTGGCACAGAATTCGAGTGCTGTTTATATAACATTTACATTAGAATAAATTTCAAAAAATTTTAAAACTGGATTTTTACATTAAAGTATCCCAAAAGTTAACTTGACTTAGCAAAGATTAAATTTTTTGGTGGTCTTTTTTTAATTTTAAATGAGTTCTGTTTATATCAATTTCAGAATAAACATTTTTAATACATTTTGTTGCTGGATGCTTACGTTAAAGGAGCCCAAAAGCTAGCTTGAATTAGCAAACATTAAATTTTTTGGTGGTCATTTTTTAGTTTTAAAACGAGTGGCATATAATTTGAGTGCTGTTTATATCAAATTCAGAATAAACCTTTTCAATAAATTTTGTTGCTGGATGCTTACGTTAAAGGAGCCCAAAAGCTAGCTTGAATTAGCTAAAACTGAATTTTCTGTGATGCATTATTTAGTTTTAGAACAAGTAGCACAGACTTTGAGTTTTGGTGGTCTTGAATTAGAATAAACTCTTGCAATAAATTTTGTTATTGGATGTTGACGTTAAAGGATCCCAAAAGTTGACTTGGATTGTAATTAAAGGATCTCACCAACTAGCTTGAATTAGCAAAAATTTAATTTTTTGGTGTTGTATTTTTTAGTTTTAAAACGAGTGGCACAGAATATCAGTGCTGTTTATATTAAATTAAAATAAATCCTTCAAATAAATTTCAGTATAATTAACAGGATTAAAATCATATTACAAACATGTTTCATCGTTTCATCATTGGTGTAATAACACGGTGAAGCATGCAATGCAGTAGAATATGTTGGATATTGATTTCATTGCAAAACCAATATTTCTAATATGTACCTACCTACATACAGTGCAGTGTAAATAATACATTCTGTTTAAACGAATTAATTTTATTTACCTACATTTGCATAGGTTTTTACACACATTTGTTGGTGGATTATTTTCGGTATAAACAAAAGTGTATTTAATGTGAGGCACTGACATATTTTTAAGCAGACGTATTATTACTGACGTTTACTTGTAAGTACTCAATATAGTGTTGAATTTCACAATTAACACATTAAATATTAAGCGTGAAAGACAAATATTAGAATATGTGACGTTTGAGTTTTGCTTATGTCACAGCATTTAAGTAAATGCAGACGGTATAAAACCACAAATTGAAACCTATAGCCAATTTCCAGTGGTAAAACTAAAAATAAAACCGTAATTACTGTGTATCTTAGCTAATCTGAGGTTCATTTCTAAAAAACACTCGAATTTATGATTAATGGATAATTCCAGAGTGTATGTTGGTTAAGTGGTATCTGATAAAATGCAGTTTGCAAGTTGTTACCTACGTGATTTTATGCACGGTATAACCTTGGTTTAGTCAGCTGATTATCATAGGTAAAATCGATAGGGTTTGATCATTTATATCTGCATAAACGATCTTAAAAAAATTGCAGATATGGGCCTCTAAATACTTGAACTGATATGCTGCGACATAAGGCAAAGGTGTAATTGCGCACTCAGCATGTCAATAATGGAACCCGCTATTTGAAAGGGAAATGTTTGAAAACTAAAGATTACGTTTGTATAACTAGTTGAATTTTGCTACGAATATACTTTTAATCATCAAAATAGGGTTGATCATCAGCACTGAATCGGCTGAAGCTTCATCAAATGCCTAATTTTTTTTCAGTGGCAGTTTTAATGATTACAATGTATTTCTAACAAAGAATATTAGAAAAATAAACCTAGAATAAACCAGGTTTAGTACAGACAAGGTTTTTCTTCGATATTCAGTTATAGTGATAGATAATTTGACGATTTTCCCATTCATTACCTATTTATAATTCAATATAGCGATGAACATGAAATTCAATACAAAATATGTGTCTATTGATCTGATTCGTCCGATATTACTGATTGCGATCAAATGCTGCATTTGTACATGAATACGTGAATAATAAAATCTTTTATTGTTCAACGCAGTTGTGAATAAAAATAAATGGTCGTAAAATGCAGGCTGTAAATTACTTGCATAATTACAACACCTGTGTTTCTTTATTTTTCTTTTATATAAGTAGACTCGTAAAATCCATAAAATACCAAACAGAAGGATCTTATAAATTAATATTTCAATGTCGTGTTATCAATCTTTAAATGAAAGTGATAACCGTGAATATTCGATGGTTTTCCATTGTATATAAACCCAAATTCTAAAGTTAGAATAAAAGAAAATTTAATGAGAAATTTATTGATTTCAATAGAAACATTGACATGCAACGGTATTCATCAGAAAATTGGGACATCACCAAAGCGTACAAATGTTTTCGTGTTTTCAAATGTAACTGTAACTGAAAACACGGCATCTTTCATGGTCAAATTAAATTTGCTCGGTAAATTATCTGCTTTATTTACGTTTGTTGTAATTCTTTGTATTTATCGAAAAAATTAGTAGGCATTCATTGCAACATAGAAATATTAGGACACGCTAAAAATAGTTTGGAAATTTCCATTGCATATTTTTATACCTTTGTGAATATTTTATATTCGGTGTTGTTGCCAATCCCTTCGAATAGTTTTTAAGATGAGAACTTCATAAAAATAAATCATAAATACAGAGTTAAAAGCAGTTCGAACATTTTAAATTAACGTTCGGAAGCTAATAAGTTTCTGATTATGGAATGACTAAAAATATGGAAGCAAATAAATTTATTTCTAAGAAATTCATTAAAAGTTGTAATAACTTCTCTTGCAATTTAAACCACATTAGATCTGTAATTACTTCAACAAACGATGACTTGTATTAAAACACTTTATGACAGAGTTCTAAATGTACGCACAAAATTAGCAATATATTTAATGAAAAGGAAAATTTTCAGTGCAAAAAATTAATCGAAGTTTGGTCCATTCATTCGATTTCTTTTTTTTATATAAAAACCAGCAGTTGGCAAATTTTCAACTACCTTTACTAAGTGGCATTTATTGGTATTCAAAGTATCTGAGTCACATACTATGACTGCATTATATTTTTGACACAAGTAGAACATTTAAAAATGTTTCAGCTGATTGAATACAACGCCAGAAACTTCATTTGAAAAATTGCTACATCTTTATTAACAAATTTAAAGAAATAATTTTGAAAATAAAAATAAGCAACACTTTAATTTTTAAAAATGAAAACGAAGCGAATGTTCTGTTTCCATTGAATCTCCTAAAACGCCACACGAAATGAATACTAAAAAGCTCGCTTATGAAATATAACCCAAAGTGCTACAAATTCCAAAAATGTAACATAATTGTAGATTTGGGGAGACTCAGAATACGTGAAACAACCACCAATATTATATATTAAAAAAATCAGCATTTTATATTAAAGAAGTGAAAGTAACTCTGTCTTCACCAGTAGAAAGAACAAAATGAAGGCGTCACAGTATAGAAAGAAGGCGGTACTAAGGATTGGTAACAAGATTCTTAAGGTAGCAAGCAACCTGTGCCGAAGGATTGGAGAGAGTTGTACAAATGGAACAAGAACTTGAAGCTTGGAAGATGGAAGTCACTGGTGAAACCAGTATTACCAGCAGTGCCCTTCATTTACAACTTAGCTGTTGAAATTTAAGATTTACGCTGAAAAAAAATGAAAACTTTCGAATGCTTTTGATGTTCACTTTTAATTTGAGTTTTCCGACACAGAATTGAAACTTTCTAAAAGTATTTTCCTTTATTCGCAACTTGGTTTAAATGTTCGCGTTTAATTCTTTCAAATTTTATGATTTCAGGTCATACTGAAACTTTGTCACCGAAGAAAAATTAACAACACTGTGATAAATCACTCGCACAAATATTTTCTGGTACCTAATTAAGTTCAGTTACTTAAAAATAAGGCAACGTTTGTTCCACTAAATGATATGAAGGTTATTTCAAAGTCGAAATTTTCACCTTGAGAATTTCTAAAATTGTAATTTTTTTAAATAATAATTAACAACTGGTATATTAAATTCTGTATGTGAAAATATTTGGGCAAACGGATCGTAATTGAGTAGATATGCATCATAATTGTAATGAAACTCACTGAAAACGCCTGAAAAGGACAATTATAAATGTGATATGTTTGTCAGTGAGTTAACTTTTGTTCTAAATTCCAGTAATACGTCAGACTTGCAAATGATTTTAGTCCGGCTAAAAACAGAAGATGTTGTAGGTCAGTACCCAGTTTCGTCAAAGAACTGTAGAAAATTCAGTGCAAAATCTACATAATTATTAGATTAAATTCGAAGCAACTGATGGATTTATCTCGGTAATAATCCGTCTAATCTGTTTAGTTATTTTAATTTAATCGATTGTGTATAACGGAAGCACCTAACCAAATAATAGGTTTAATTAGAGGCATTTCACTGACAACTTGTATCAGCCTCAAGTGCTCTAATTAAATAAGGGTTTGTCTTTAGAGCCATAGATGCGTTTCGACAATTAAGCAGCGCCAGAAAGGATACCCTAAAGTAGTAGTCTCGCAAAATAAATTAAGTTGACCGATTGAAATGCGGTTTTTTCTTAAGGGGGCTCTGTTTTTAAGTCTTCCGGTTAATATTAAAGAAAAGGCTGATGAATGAGAGACAAAAATATATTAGTTGCCACGGTACGTGAAGCAAAGGGTTACGTGAGAACATATATAAATATCCTAGCGGCCGTGGCCCTGGAATAATGGGTATTTCGGGAACGCATCTGGGCTCTTTACTTGTCCGGGGTTAGCTTACTTTGCCGCTTGTGTCTACACAAAAACAATGAAAAACGAAGAAATTCCAAAAGAACTTCAGATTCTTTCTAATCCTTGCTCATGAGTAATGAGAAACATCTTAATACGGAGAGTAAAGAAAACCACGGATTAACTCCCCGAGGCTACGCTCTGAAAACGTTCATTTTAGACAAAAGTTCCTGCTAATGAAAGAATCTGCTGCAAAATATAATTTCGAATGTAATTTAACTCTTATATTACTTGAAGGTTTTCTTCGACTTAACCGCTTTTGGAATTTAGTAATTTCGAGATATTTCTTATACTTTAATTACCAATTCAAGTTTCTAAACTTCAAAATTAACATTGTTTTTTACGCTTTACATTCCGCTTAACATTGTTTATACTTTAGCTTTATGATATGGACTTAATTCTTTAAATTGATTTATTGATTTTAATAAGTTTTCATTTAGAGTTTAGTCATGCAGATCAACGATTATGGTAAATTAATTGAGAAAGATTACATTGCTGCCTCTAATGTAGGCTATGTTCAAGACAACATTCATGAATTTTCAGTCTTGTGCTGCACTACTATCTATTTTAACCCTTAGGCACTTAGCTGTATAGATGCACAAAAATAAAGTGTTAACAAAACAAACATCGTACCGAAATGAAACAGCCGCACCTGCACAACAATACTTTAACGTCTGTCTTTTAGGCCTTGAATTACCCTCAAATTATCCTTTGCTTTTAAAAATTTTTTGAAATTAGAATTCAAATTTAATCTTAGTTGTAGTTAATATACTGAATTTTTATCTGATTTGCATAACCAAAACAGTATCACAAATATTTTGCAAGAAATTTATTTTTTATGTACGTATAAAACTATCACATGTTAGAAGGTTTACATAAACATTCTGTGTATTATTGCTAATTAACACAGATTTAAATAAAATGATAATACTGAAACAAAAAGAATATACGATACACACACAGTATTATGCAATTCTGTATGGTGGGTTGCCAAGTTATTATTCAGTCCTGAAACTGAAGCTATGGTCAAGGTTTGCTATGGGCCTAGATAAAGGAAACCAATTCTGTTAACTTTGCAATTGCTGAACTTAAAAGTCGAGTTTATATTACGCTTATAAATATAGTATGTACGTTGTTACATCTTCTTTAATTAATTAATTCAGTTTTTAAATGCCCCAAGGCGTAGTTAACACTAAATATAAAACCCTTTTTCGTGAAATCACGGTCGACTAAGCACTCTAAGCAGGCGTTAGCATGTTAATAAAACAATTTGCTTTAACGAGTTCAAAGAAAATTCTCGTAAAATACGCATTTACCTAATTTTTTGTTACTTAAAATACGTACTGAATTCTGAATTTATAAAAAATAAAAGGTTCTATTTTTAAACTTAATCTTTCGCATTTCAAAGTGTCAGTTCCGAATTTTCGGTTGCCACGTTAAATTGTAAAACCACCCATTTATATTATGATATTAAAGCAGCTTAATTTTAAAGTTTCAAGACCTTGCAAATGTTCTGTACTTCACCAGAAAGTATGTTCAAACAGCCAAATTTAAAAACATCATTTAGAAAGAGGTATGTCTGCATGTAAGATTTATAGTTCAATTTCGGCCTCGTACAAGTTAATAAAGGAAGTCTATGCATGTTTTTATTAATTAATTGGGCTTTCCATCACGAATAATGTAAGCGTGGTTCTAAAGTCTTTAAATTCATGCCAAAATTACATTAAAATAAAAAATGAACACGTTTGTGGGTGATCTGTTTATTAAGGGTTTCTAAAATACTTTCTTAAAACAATGGTAAACACGGTGATATTTTTGTTGTTGGTGATGATGATGATGATGATGCCGATGAATGACAATGCTGCACGATGATGGACGATGTCTTTGATGATGGTGGTGATCTGGTGATATTAATGATGGTGAAGATGAAGGTGTTAATGATGATGATGACGACGATTTTGGTGGCGGTCAGTGATAATAACGACGTTTAACAATGACATACATAAAGTAATCAAAACTCCACGTGCATTTCCCTCGAAGATTTGATTAAAATACAAACACAAGCATACAGAAAAGCCAAATACACATTTTAAGAGAATCTAACACAGAACAACTGGCTGTAAACTGTATTGTACTTCACAAAGAACTATAATTTGGTTTATCGAATTTAGAAATTAACTTAATATAACTTTGTTGGATTTCCAGGTTTAGTTTCTCACGTAAGTAGCTAATATCATCGTTTAGTAGGAAGGTTTTAATAATAAATTAAGCGCGGCCTAGTTTTGCTTTCAGCGAGGTCTTTGTAAAAGCAGCTTATATGTCGATATTCAGCTGTGAAAATCGGGTTGATTTTAGAGTAATAATTCGGTAAAGTAAGCATGCTTTTTTGGTATTACGTCAATAACCGTTCTCCAGATTATAATTAACTTATGGACACCTCTCATTTATTAAAGTTATTGATTACCAAAGTATGAAAGATATCATTAATTTTTAAACCCTTAGTCAAGCTGTGCATGTCTAAATAAGTTTCAACAAATAAAACAGAGGACAAAGTTGGAAAAACTAACTGTAATTGACACTGGAGTTCTATAAACATTGAACATGTTTTAACTTAATTCTAGTGCAAATTGTGGTATAAAACCATGTTTACAAGTATTATAAAGTCAAATGTGTTTGAATTTTATTCAAAAATTCTAAAGAGGTTAAAACACTTCCGGTCCGAAATTAAATTAAATCTGGCATTCGTGGAGAAAGAGTTTATCCATGCCATTAAGAAAGTACAATGTAAGTGTTCTCCGTAATAAGGATGCAATGAATTTTGAGTTGATCAATTTCATTACAGTCTGCCATCTACATAATTTGTCGAAAATGAGTCCCAATAAAGATCACGTGCCCTTATCCTGAAATAGCCTTTTGGGCACATCGCCAAAGCTATTGAGTTTCGACGCATAGGATCTAAAATGCCGGTGGAACTATTTACTAAAAAACATGCATTGTTTAAAGGTTTTTCACTCCAACTCACCGGTATTCCTTCCAAGAGAGAATTGTGTACCAGAGGGTGAACATTGTACAAAGCCTTCGCAAGGGTTACTTGCGGGAAAAAATACAGCACTTCAACCAGTCGCTGCCGGCTCGGACACCTCGTCTTAACTGACTTATTTTTCGTTTTCGCTACTTATTCGCGTTTGCACACACCTTTTCTTTTGCTGAATATAGAATAAAATATCCTTTTTAAAACTGGATGCAACTGGTTAATAAACTTAAACTAGGACGCATTTTATTTTACGAACAATCCGATATAATTTTGGCCAAAATTGTCAAATTTAAGCTTTATTATTGAAAACCAAATATACATGTAAACACGCAAAAAAAATGGATAATCTTAGGAAAAGAGCTTTTGACCTTTACTAACCCACTGAGAGTGTATATTGATTTTCTTCCTAATAAAGGTTTAATCAAACCGTTACGTGTATGTATGAACGGTTTTGCGTGTTTACTAATTTTGAAAAACAAAACCATGCCAGATAATTTTAGACATAAGCAAACCTGTACAATTATTTATTCGAACAATTTCCGGTTTTATATTTTTATGACATATATTTTACTTACAAGACTTAAGCCCTAATCAGAAAGCCAGCAGAATATTGTAAGAACATTTCACTGTCCAGATTTTTTTAAATATCGTGTTTGAATCAGATGAAGGGCTGAACTTAAAATTATATCAGTAGCATCCAGTTACCCTTGTTCAGTCCTTTTCAGCCATTGGCTGCAGGAAAAGCTCGTGAGGAAAGCTTTCAGGATACGCGCAGTTTCACAACTAGGCAACCCGCTCAAAACCCCAGCATTGGGGTTGCTTCCTATACACAATAAGGGCGACTTTACGAACAGAAGGGAACCATACAGTTTGTTTGTTATAAACTATTTTTACTGATAAAAATACTTATATCTTTAAAAACATATCAATTACATTTACGGTTAAAAAAAAGTTATACGGCGCCTCCGCCAAGAGGTGCTATTTTCTCAAAAAATTTAAGAGAATTTGTGCTGTGTTCGTGAAAAGTAATTCATTTCCACGAAAAATGTCCAGTTTTCTCTTATATTCACTTCGCCTTACTTAGGTAAGGTTTAAATTTCCACAGAAACATCAAGATTTTCATAGTTTTCAGATAAATTGTGCGATTCCACTTAAAATCAAACAATTATTTCGAGTTTTCTTCAGGCGTATTGGTTACTGTTGATATGCCTTTCTTTCTTTGTTTTTCCCTCTTATACATTTAAGGTGTCAAGGGGGCCGGACACACCGAGCCACAGAGCAGTCACCCATCCAAGTTCTGGCCAAGCAGGCTCTTGCTTAACTTTGTATATTTTAGTATTACGTGCACTCCCACTCTGCCGTCCTGCCGGCTAACACGTCGTTTTAAAAAGGCAATATTTTATATAGTTTCAATTAGTTCTTCTTCTAGCCTGGTGCATCCACAACTTTTTCAAATGTTTCCAGTCACTGTTACACTTCATTTTACATTTACCTGCAGGATTAAAAAATGGAGATTTCCAGCTTTGCATCCCGTCTCTAATTAGAATCAAACGAAATTTTGTGGTTTTCTCAAAAACTTCATTTTTACTTGAAATCACTGATTCTAATAATTTCTACACAAAAAGATTAAATGTTCCAAACATGTATAGCCTTTTAAGCCTTTCAGTTTTACTTCAAGCCTGACATTTCAGCCTCAACTGACATTTCAAAAAGCTATTAATTCTAAAACGTAAGATTTTCTTTTCAGTGGTTATTCATGTCATGCTATTATAGCACTAGTTTTCTTGGCGCCTCCACCAATTTCAAATGATTTTTTACTATTTTCAGGAAGCTTAATAAATATTCCTGTGATATTTTTCTTTGCAATTGTTTGGCAACATTATTTTACATCGTACAAAATTATATTTTCAGAAAACCTTAGATGTTAGAGCTTTTCAGCAACCTGGAAAATGTTCTATAAATTTTATTGCTGTGACTCAAAATTTTGCTTTTTCTTTTGGAAGTTGTAATGTACTGCTGAAAACTAGCAAAAACCATAGTAATTCCACAAACATGTTCACTTTCCAAAATAGAAACATCTTAGTCAATGCAGGTAATTTATAGGCTAAAGATGTGCGACAAAATCTACCATGAAAATTATTCAACGATCTTGAAAATTGAATAAAATCGATTACATTTGGTGGAGGCGCCAAGCCACATGCATAAAGTTAAACTACGGTCAACTTTTGTTTTTGACTACAAAAAAACAAAGTAGATACATTTTCCAAAAAATAAATTACTTTTTGGTAAAACTTAAAGTCGAGAGAGTTATGGAAGCTGGAAGAGATAAGAAAAGGAAAAGGGGAATGCCAAGAAAAACAAAGAAATAGGAAAGAAGAGAAGAAAAACAATGGTATAGATGAGAGCCCTAGCTAGGAACCAACAGGAGTATAAGAAATGGGTACAGGGATAAAGTAAGGCCATCAATCCGACGCTCCAGAAGGGGCACAAGGAAAAGAGAAGAAGAAAAAACTTAATATTGTTGGTGGAAGCCCTGCTGTAGGCCAGCGGAATCAACTTACCGTATTTTTAATCTTAATCAGTAAAATGAAAATAGAATTCATAAATTGAAACAAAAATGTGTATTAACAATATCTATTTATTTTCTAAATTTACAGTGGTCTTTATTACATAAATGTTACAGATCTGTTTAGTACACAGCAAGACAGTTATTTACTGCTAAGAACATACATTATTGCACATTTGATATAAGAAATATGATTGCATAAGTATTTTTATCGTATTCAAATTTTGTATACAATATTTTTGTACTACGCTACAATTCTTAGGATAAAAATATATGGAAGAGAAATTTGAAAAGATAATAAGAACAGAAAATCAGTGAATTATTTACATACAGTATGTTCCAAAAATACATACACAACCTTAGAGCGTTTTAAAAAGGTAATTAAAGCAATGAAACCGATACAATTACAACAATTAACAATACAAGCCCCGTTTTACAATTAAAAGTAAACAATGTACAGATAAAAGCTAGAGAAACAACTAAAATTGTACAAACACATTAAAAGGGTGCCATAAATAC
Organism: Melanotus villosus; assembly: GCA_963082815.1. Taxonomy (NCBI): domain Eukaryota; kingdom Metazoa; phylum Arthropoda; class Insecta; order Coleoptera; family Elateridae; genus Melanotus; species Melanotus villosus. The sequence goes on along the minus strand of OY720427.1, from coordinate 34,906,624 downwards.
CTTTATGCAAAAATATTTTTAATACTGCAAGATTTATTATTCATATAAAGCCTTAAGAGATTATTACTTGTAACAAACATAAATATGTTAGTCTATTAGTACCTGATACACTAAGCATAAGAAAAAAGTTCTAGAAAAACAGTGGAATGGTTTTTTAATAATTCGTGGTTCAGTTTTAGTTCCGTCTGATCATAAAATTAGTCGATTTGATAAAAATTTATGTTAATAATTCTAGTTATTTAACCCAATAATTATTTGAAACACATTCATGAAACTACAACTTTAATTAACAATATTTTAACGGTTTAAAAAAATTAAGCACATTTCTGAATTACTTCTACAAAACGTATTTCACATGGACATTACGAAAGTAACAATTTTTATTTAATCAATTATAATAATACCGTATAAAAATCTACCAAATCAAGCATAAGGACGATTAATACAAGCCAAGCCTTCTCAAATTCGAAAATTGTTTTCCTGATACATGTGGAATAATGTTTTTCCACCTAATATAAAAGAATCACATTACATTTCTGTTTAAAAGTACTTATTTAAGTTAATCTTTAGGGGTTTCCAAATTTTTGTAATATTTGTAACACTACCATGCATGTTTGTGATATACACTTTATATTTTCATTTTATTGTGTAAAAATATTTTATAAATATGAAAACTAGTACTGTAAGTGTATTGTTATGCTAGCAACACTAAAATTAATGCTTCGATATTTGGTGAAAACCAGTACTCTGAAATTTAAGAACTAGAAGCAACACATGTTTAGTTTGCGTAATATTATTTGGAGCACCCTGTTAAGAACTAATGTTTAGCATATACTTAACTATATTATTATTTGTACTCTTCAACTAACGCATTGATAGAAAATTAACAATTAAAAATAAATAAAAGAAAACAAGTTGTAAAAAGTTAAAATGGACTAAAATCATATCACTACTGTACAACAGTTACAAAAATATACTAAATAATTTTGATCAGAGTCTATTGATATGCATCACAGATTCTAAATACTTAAATAAAAAATTTTATTTACAAGAAATGACAGAAAGTTTAAAGTTTCGTATGTTTCACCGTATCTGTCCATAAATTCTGTATGGTCATAGCTTCTAAACTGTTTAAGAACGAATCGTTATCAAGACTGTACATCTCTTCCGAGTTCTCCTGTAAATAAATTTAAGATAATTTTGACAGAATCAATTTTTTTATCAAGCCTTAATAAACATTCATATAAAGTACATCCACAACTAGAATTATTTTAAATAATAAAAGCAATGTTCTATGACTACAAGCAGCAATACACTTATAAAACTTACGCGCACCGTACTATCATCGATGTACCCACTGGAATCAGGATTACTGCAACGATCATTAAGTACTTGTGGCCGATTAAATCCATAATTTCGATACATTATAAAGCTGACAGCACAAATTATTCCAATAATACTAACACAACCTAAAGTAATACCCGTTATACCAGCGGCACTAAGACTTCCTTTTGAATTTTCTTGATTTTCTATTCCCACGCGTTCAGAATTTACAAATATGCTTTGATTCATAGCAGTGTCATCGCTTATATATGACAAATTTTCTGCTCGGTTTATTGCATTAAAGCTTGTATTAACAGAAGTTTGATTATCGGTGATATTCAAGCTTGTATCAGTGACATTTTGGTCTATCACAGTCGTTTCCTTAACTAAAGGATGCACTGTAGTAACTGAAGACTTGTTGGTCAGATTTGCGTGTAATTCATGTTTTTTCGATGACTTAGATAACTTAATAGGAATAATAGCTGTAGCATTTACTGATCCACTAACAGAAGCTGCAGTATTGGGCGGAATGTAATTGGAACTTCCAACAGCCTTTACAGTACGATTTAATGCTGGAGTTTTTGTCGTTTCATGAAGAGAATGCATTGGCGATGATACCATGTCACAATAACACACTAAAAATAACAGTTTTAATTTCATATTATAAGTACTAGTAAAAACACTTACCACATATTTGGTATGTTATCCAAAACCAATGCATCCACCAATGTAATGTCATGACACCATTCGCAAAGCAAACTATAAAAAAGATATTATTACCGTGAAAACTGATTTCTCAAACATTATAAGTACTACGTAACAAATATTCATTGGTATAATCCGTGTAATTAAATTATTATGTAACATATTTAGGTGACAATGACAAAAGAATTGTGCAACTGTTAACCAAAAGCATTAAGAAATAATAGGAATTATCCATCAAACCTTAAACTCCAATTTGTATAATTACTGATTCGCATACATGCCACTTGTCTGTACAAAACTGACATTACTGCTTTAATAAAAACATACCCTTGTGTCCAAATACACCTGAGCAAAAAACTCTCAACAATTAGAAAACACTTATTATTAGTCTTGCAATGCTGCCAATTGCTGCCAATGGTGAAGTTGTGTAGTAACAAAACTCCCTTTCGCCAGTAACACACCTAAACGACTCGTGTGGGGGGGACTACAGGTATAATAATAGGAACAGACCCCCGTAACACTGCTTTAATTGCCATGTTCTTGGATGCGCGACGTACAAATCACGTGTGTTAATACTTGGCATCTTATTGATTTCTTAGTAGTAGTTGGGGAACATTTCTAGGCGACATTTATTTGTATTTAATAAAATGTTCACAAAAGGGCACTGCTATCATATATTTTAAACATTTACTATTTACTCTTCACTAGTTACTTCTCGCTCTTCACTCTTCGCTTTTCATTCCTTACTTATCACTCTTCAGTCTTGACTCCTCACCAATTAGCCTTCATTTACTTTTGCTCCTGTACTCTTCTCTATGTACTTTTCACGCTTTACTTTTCGCTCTTGACTCTCTTCTCTTTACTCTTTCCTTTTTACCCTACCTTCTTTACTTTTTGCTCTTCATTCCTCGCTCTTCACTCCTCACTTAATACTTTTTTGAATCGTCACGCGCTGCTGTTCACTTTTTACCCTTTCCTCTTAATACTTCTCGCTTTACCCTTACCTCTTTACCCTTCCTTCTCTATACTTCCATTTTTACTTCTCGCTCTTCACTCTTCACTCTTGACTCGTCACCCTTTGCTTTTCACTCTTTGGTATTAACTCTTTGTTCTTAACTCTTTACTCTTCGTTCTTCTACTTCTCGCTCTTCACTCCTCATTTACCTGCCTTCGCTTTGGACTTGTCACCCTTTGTTGTTCACTTATGGTTATGGGTCTTAACCCCTTACTCGTCATTCTTTGCTCTTAACTCTTCCCTATACATAATTATACTCTTCACTCTTTACTCTTCCCTCTTTACTCTTCCTTCTTTACCCTTTACGTTTAATTTCTAGCTCTCAGCCAGGCCGCACACTGGAACACGTTATTTTTAATCAAGTACTACCGCATACTGATGACGTATGATTGATTAGATGTGTGATGCATCGGTCGGGCATGTCTTATCAAGCTGGACGTGCTCAGCTTTTGCTGCAAACAATATGCAGTAGTACGTATTTTTGTGTTCAAAAATGAATTTCTAGGCATTCGATAGAAACAACGAAACTTTTGTGTCTTCTAAATCTTTCATTACGTACGTTGTAGGAACCACAACCGTTGATTTACTGGATGAACCCACCAACGCCTTTTTACGCGTTTCTTCTTATGTACAGTAGCAAACATAATAATGCCATCATTACAAACTTAATAATAGTATGGTAGAAAAATCCAAAATTCAAATCGCCTGCAATGATTCATGCATTTTTGGTGTGCGGATGCAAAAAGATATTTGCATTATATACGTCTTCAGATGCGACCTCGCTTACTTCTCACTTATCACTCTTCACTCGTGATTCGTCACCTTTTGCTCTTTACTCTTTGATCTTCACGCCCTGCTCGTTATTCTTTGCTCTTAACTTTTCACCTTTTACTCTTGTTTCTGTACTTTTTCCTCTTTACTTTTCCCTCTTTACTCTGCCCTTTTTACTTTTCGCTCTTCATTGCTCACTTATCACTCTCCGTTTTTGACTCATCGCCCTTTGCTCTTCACTGTTTGGCCATCACTCCTTGTTCTTCATTCTTTGTTCTTGATTCTTTGCCCTTTTCTCTTGCTTTCTGCACTATTTCCTCTGTACTCTTTACTTTTTACCCTTCGCTCTTGACTCTTCTGTCTTTACTCTTCCCTCTTTACTCTTCCTCCTGGACTTTTTGCTCTTTTCTCTTCCACCTCCTTGACTTTTCATTTTTTACTCTTCGCCTTTTACTGTTCCCTATTTAGTCTACGCTCTTTACTCTCCTTCCTGTACCCGTTCCTCTGTACTCTTCCCTCTTTATGTGTTTCTTGTTACTCTTCCCTCACTATTCTTCCTTATTTACTCTGTGCTCTTCGGTCTTTATTCTTCACTTTTAACTCTTTACTTTTTGCTCTACACTCTGTATTTTTCACTTGGTTTGTTTGTTTGTAGTTGCAAAATCAAGTGCTATAAAAGCACTTTAACGACTGGTTGAGATCAGGTGGTAAGGATTGCAAAAGACAAGAAATTTTCAGCACGCCACTGAGCATTTTGCATTGACTAGTGTCAATTATCGGGTGCTGATAGCATGGCTGTACATACACCTCTAACCTGATTGTCTACGTATACCCACGTTAAAACAGAAAACTGCAGGTGAGTGCTATTGTATTTAATAACGTAAACATATTTATCATTTGATAAATATTTCATAGTTTGAAACTAATTGGCGGTAAAAACAGCTGAAAATATAATGAGGGAAAGTTCGGACACGCAGAAATTGTCTCCCAAGGATAATTGTGTAACGTGAATTGCATGATTAGGTATGTTTACCTGCTTCTAAAAATACTAGTAAAGATCAATTAATATACTCTATTTGTATTCTCAATGAGAAAATGTGCTGGGTTTTCAAGGGGCGTTTAATTGATAATCTTTGACATTGTACAATAGCCATAGGCTGTTTACAAAAAATATTATTAGGCGCAAATTAATTATCATTGTAATGACTTCATGATACAAACATTTGTCGGTGATTTAAAAAGCAGGTATATTACGTATTCCATACTATCACCAAATCAGTTTGTTCAGCTTCTTCATTAATATTTCTAAAGCTCATGTTTGTAATTTTTCATCATAATTAATTGTGGATGTTTTCTTTCAGGTTGACGTCATGTCGCTTGCGAAAAATAAGAGAATACTGACACACAGACAATCTCTTTTATCTGCTACGTGAGTTGGTAAGCATTAAAATTTATTTATTTCGTAAACACCATTAATATCTATCGAAACAATCTAGGAACAATATTGTTAATCACTTCTTTTGTAATTTTTACATAATTGTTCCAACAAAACAATGCTACATACAATTTTCATTGAAGTTACTTCATATATATCATTCAAATTCACCTGTTAACAATCGACATGTAATTAATTATTGTTTTCGCACCACGAAATCATTTAAACATCTAAAACGATAACTTTAAAGGATTTATAGATGAACTTGGTTGGTTAACAACGTTATGTGGCCATAAAATTGTACAAAGTGAATTCTGTATGTATGTTCAGCAAAGTTTAATAATCAATCTCAAAGATATTTTGACATTCAACATTTTTCAAGTAGGTGTTTTAACTGTACAGCATTAACCTTGAATATATTTTAATTATGTTCGAATCATTTATTAATAATTTGTGGTTGAATGATAATTTTGTTGTAACCATTTTCGCCATAAAAATAAATGATTTAAGCCTTTCAGTAATGTGCCATAAATTTATATAAATTTGTGTTAATTCTAAAAATAAGTTATATGGCAGAAATTAAAATTTAAACGAAATTTCAATCCCAAATCATGTTTAACAACTAATCATAAATACGAAAGATGTACAATTGTACGTTATCATTAATACAAAGTTAGTATGTGCATTACCCATTAAAGGTATTAATTTACAAGAGGGATTAGTTATAGTGTATATTGATTAAATAAAGCTTTGTGGTATAAATAAATTGCCACAATTAATGAGCATTTTAATTACTAGCATGATGAAACATAAATCAATGTGAAAATAAATTTCGACTAAATAATTCAATGTGTACATTTTACCGTTTATTTATATTTATGGCTGCATTTACGGTCTTCTTAACTAACAATCTTCAAACCTCTATGCTACAGTCGGGATTTGAACCTATGTGGGCTGGCTGCGACGCGGGTTTTCAGCCACCTGCTTCATTATATTAACCAATAACCAACCTTGGTCCATTTGTAATTAAAAAAGAAAAATTAAATTCTTTTAGTTTGTTTGAAATTAAATCTTCGGCCAGAAAAACATTTGTATCCCTTTTAAAACGTACAACATAAAAATTTTATTGAACAAAGTTTCCCTGTTTAAAAACTGTAATTAATGAGTAATATTTTAACTATTATATGAAGAATGTGGAATCATGTAGTACTTCAATTTAAGTTTTCTAAAACAGGTTAAAAAAATGATATCAAGTTCATCAGAGACAGAGTAAAAATAGGAATGATTCAGATACCAAACATAAAAAGGGTATAATATATAAATTTTTATATAAGAATAAGAAATAATCAGTTAAGGTGAGATAATTTTAGCTTGTTTTATGTGGAAAGAAAATAAGGAACAAACAACAAAAACATCATGAAAGTTCTTTCAACAGCTGTTGAAATCAACAAATAATAAAACAGCGGTATTGTTATTATTAACATTTTTTTTATGCAATGCATATATGGTAGTTAATATTCATTCAAAAATTGCTTCCACTGGTTCTCCCCCAAAGTAGAATAACACTGGAAACAACTGACATGTTTATTTATAAGACAAAAATATTAAAGGTGTAGCTTTAATTCAAAATAAACTAATAAAATTCAGGTTTCCAGCGATTCTTGTTTTGCCAAGGTTATATCCTTGTGGAAGGTCATAAATAGTTATTTAGTAAAATTTTGTTGATTTTTTGGTACATTAATAGAAACTAGCCTCGCTAATTTGTAATTTCTAATGAATATTTTTAATTGAAATGTCATCAATGACTTAATATTTTTTTCAAGGCTTGTTCAGGGTAAACCAAATGTAAACGTAAGTTCCTTGCAAAAAACAATGTTTACTTCATTTTTTGACAGACTTCTGTTAACATTGTATAACAACCTTGGGTCCTTTAGTTGATATATTTAACTTATTACTGCTATGAAAATCATTTATAGAATTATTATTTTACTATGACAGGGTCTGGCGAAAAACACAGCAGTTTCAATATGTAATAACTTTTTATTTATTTAACTGAGACGAATTATGTGTACATAATCGTAAAGCTAACAATTACGAAATTTAATGTCTAAAAACAATGGGCCGTATTCTGATCTTATGTTTAAAGTTGTCTCTAACTAAAGTCGTGTTTACCGTAAACATAAAACGATATAGCTTTATATAATTTTGTATGTGTATAAGAGAGATACACGATGTTGCCATGGTAATTAAACGTGACCTTAAATTTAAATATGAGATCAGAATACGGGCCAATATGTCTTAAAGGTCTCTCATTCTCAGCAATGCGCTTTTCCACATGGAAGATGAAGTTTGCAAACGTTGCGTGCAATATCGTGAATTTCATGCTAACATTTCTGGTTTATGTTATACAGTGACCGGCAAAAAGTTTGCAACATATGGGAAAATTTTTTATTATTAGAGTATTGAAAAAACATTTATGGGGGATGGGTTCTGCATGTCTGATAACCTAAAAATTGAATTTGAGGTATGTCACGTGACCACTGGTATGGCCGCAAATTTAAAAAAATTACTGTGAAGTCGTAAAAAGTGGGATTAGATGACAAGATATCGAAGAAAGTTGCTTAGAATTTAATTTTAGGCCCATATGCAAAATTTCAAGTATTTATTTTAAAAAATTAAAAATCGCAATTTTTTATCAATTTACAAATACCCAATTTTTGTACAATTTGGATAACAGTGGAAGAACTGTCTCGTTTTTTCAATAATTGGTAGGTCTAAATCGAAGAAACAGGTTTTCGCTAGGACGCTCGCTGTTGCAATGGTTTGTATCTGACAGCTGTATAAAAATTTTACGAATATTTTTATGCTAGAGCACTTAGAAAAGCAAAATTTTCTTGGTTGTGGTCAAAATTCATCAATTTATAAAATAAAGAAGAATAAAACATCCAATAAACTAAAAACTACCTTTTTTATGTAATTTTCTTTTTCTTTGTATGATATTTCAGGGAGATGTATTCACGGTTAGCGATGAAACTTGATTATTACCGAGAAAATTGATATTTTCAAATTGCTTTGGCATAAAAATATTTCGAAAATTTTGAAATAGCTGCTATATGTATATAAAGTGGGTGTCCTAGCGAAAACCTGTTTTTTAGATTTAGGCCTGTTAATTATGGAAAAAACGAGAAAATTCTGCCACTGTAATACATAGGTTTCACCAGTGGCGGCTGGTGATAATAGAAACAGGTGGGGCCAGGGGACAAAAAACACTTAATTTTTTTATTCTTCTAGATTTACTAACGAGAAACTTTTTCCGATAAACTATCGATTCTATTCATAGTTAAAATGTATCGTTTATGGTCTTTATGGACGTAATAAAAATTTAAACTTTAAAATAAATTGTAACATAACACGACAACAGTAATTAAACACACTAAAAACAATGAAACAGATCAACAACGAGGAAAAAATAATAAGGCAATGAAAGAATCGCGCGCTATTTACATACAAACGCAATGACGGGCCAGACTAAACGGGCCCCAAGATAAGCTTTGCGCCCGGTAAGCAAACACGATTGGTAGTGCACGCGTCTCATACATGCCCCGTGCCTCAAAGACCGTACTAAGTCGCATTATACAAGATTGCCATAAAATACTACAGTAATTTTTTTTATTAAACAATAAAACGTGTTGGAAATAGATCAAAAATAATAATTAGAAGAAACATATTTTTTAAGACTACAATAAACTATTGGGTTAGTTATACAAATATAGGTGGGGCCCGGCCCCTATAGGCGAACCGCCACTGGGTTTCACTTCAATCAAGCTACTTAAAAGGAAAAACCTATTTGTAAATTAAGAAAAAAATAATTGCTCGAAATTTTACATATGGGCCTAAAATTACATTCTAAGCAAATTTTTCAAATAATTTTCTTTGATATTGTGTCATCTAGCCCCACCTTTTGCGACTTCACGGTGATTTTTAAAAATTTGCCGCCATACCAGTGGTCACGTGATATATCTCAAATTCGATTTTTAGGTTATCGGACATGCAGAACCCATCTCCCATAAAAGTTTTTTCGATACTATAATAATAAATAAAATTCCCATATGTTGCGAACTTTTTGCCGGTCACTGTATACCCAGTATTTTACCTTACAACAAAAATCGGACACAAAAATATCAGGAGAACAGGATGGCCATGCTAAGGTATCATTTACTAAAATTAATAAGAAATATCCACGCTTATTTTCATAGTTGTATACCGATAATATTCCAAGCCTCCTCTTTTACTTAAAAATGCCGAATTGGTGATTGGTGTAATTTTGTTATTAAAGTTATAAAATATTCAGTTTTTCGCACATTTAAATAATGTTATTAAAATGGACCGTTTTATTTTACTATAACAAATTACAGTTTACGATTGTTTACACCTTTAAACAGTTTTCAAAGGAAGTAATAGAAATATGATTAATATTTCATTAATCATAGACGATATCTAAAGGCATTTATAAAGAAATGATCGTTGATTCATTGATAGCATATGAAACTTATAGGATAAACAAATCGTGTAGTAGTCATATTGCTTACTAATTGTTAATCAGCTAATTGCATAGTTTAGTTCGACGTGCCACAGTAAAATTTTGCATTTCGCGCCCAGTAGTTGTTACAATGTGTGGTCGAAGAAGTATGCTTCGAAAATGTAAGTCTACAGAACCATTGTTTTATAAATATATTTAACCGTCAGCTTGGAACCTATATGTTGATATACTTTTTCTCCATTATCTTTATGGGGTTTTAGAGTGTCAAATTTTTCTGTTATATTAAATAGTCTTAGGTTGCACAAAACTTTTGTTAAATTAACGAATGATCAAAGTTGATTTGCCATCGAATTTTGATTCGATTTTGTCCAAATGATTAATTTGACGAAGCTTTGTGCAACCCACCCTTACTGCTAATTGCCCATGCTCTCTGATTGTGGAAGAGAGGTGCTGCGTCGGATTTTTATATTATATTAAACAGCCTACTGTTTACTTTCGCTCCTATTGTTATTAACTCCTGGTTATGTGGGAATGGGGTAAATAACTACTGAAACTTAGAACCCAATGTTGATAAGTGTAGGAGTATGATTTAAAATCAAATTTTTGTTTTGTTTGATCCTTGTGTAATCATTGTTTAAATTGTTACAGGCATGGGGGTACCATGGGTGGCCCAAGTGCGGCTATTGCACTTGGCAATACTAGGCCTAACAACTGTTTCTTTGGTATTGTACGTAGCATACATGTCAACTCCTCAGCCACATACTACTGCATCGCCTGTGTTGCTGCCTGTATCACTTGAACTTCATGTACCTCACCCTAATGTTACTCAACCTGAAGTATCGCTTCTTCGAAATGATACTTCGCCAGCAAGTCCACGTAATGTTTCGTCAGAAGCAGTCCCAGCACCTTCCACCAATAATTCTGTGCCAGATTTAACTCGAGGAGTTCCTGCGGAAATGATTTACGAAGCGGGACATACTGATATTAGTTCAAATCTCTGTCCCGAACTAGGCAAAAATTTGCAGCTTTTAATTATTATTACATCCGCCCCATCACATGAAAGTGCACGAATGGCTATAAGACAAACGTGGGGCCACTTTGCAGCTCAAAGGGATGTGGCAATTGCCTTTATATTAGGTGCAACTAACAACGTGGAGTATCGTGATAAAATTAATAAGGAACAGTATATGTATGAAGATATAATAGGTGGAAAATTTATCGACACATACGAAAATCTCACATTAAAAACTATATCTATGTTAGAATGGGTTGAAAATTATTGTCCTAAAGCAGCTTTCGTACTTAAAACGGATGATGATATGTTTATCAATATACCTCGCTTACTTACATTCATTTCAAAGCATAACCCTGACGTGAAGGCTATTTATGGCCGACTAGCTAAAAAATGGAAGCCTATTCGAAATAAAAAATCGAAATACTATATTTCGCCACAACAATACAAGCCAGCGGTATTTCCAGACTTCACCACAGGACCAGCTTATTTATTCCCCGCTAGATTAGCAAAAGACTTATACTCTGCCGCACTTAACCACACATATGTTAAACTGGAAGATGTGTTTTTAACGGGTATTGTAGCTAACGATTTGAAAATTAAAAGAATTCACGCTCCGGAATTTCTTAATAAACGTGTTTCTTTAGCTCCTTGTAGTGTTCAACGAGGCATCAGCATTCACATGGTCAAAGGTTCTGAACAATTTGATCTATGGAAAAAACTTCTCGACGGTCACGCAAAATGCAAATAATGTTATGTAATGCTAGAAATCTCAATGTTTTTAATCGCAAAACTGTACTGTCCTCGTTTTTAGTTAATGTAAGCTTTCGAATTTTGTTCAGTATTTTTGTTACTGAGCTTCATCATCACAATAATAATAAAAATTAGATTAGGATAAGAAAACACCATGAGAATTTTAAAAATATTATACATCACTAAAAGCTAAAGCTTATTTGTGAAGCAAAATTTACCGACGACAATACAACACTTACTCTCATTTTCTATTTTAATTTTACATGTTGATCAAATAGAATAATTGTAACATAAAGACATGTAATTCGAATAATAGTTTTAGTTCTACTATTATTTATTTTAACTGAATGTGAGTGCGATCTCCAATCATTTTCAGTAATAGAAGACTGGAACTAACATCCGAATATTATATATTTTTCAATTTAAGTTAAAAATACTGTGCGATTCTAATATACATATATAGAAGGCTATTTTTGTATAAAATTGTTTAAATTCAATGGTTTAGTTAGTATTTATTCGTTTGCAGTTGTAAGTGAAGAATCAATGTAAACTCCTTTTTAAAGGTAAAACAATTTGTACATTACTTTTTGTAAGGTAAATAACTAAAGATCTTAATGTGTGAGATTAGACGGATGTAAGAGTATTATTACGATTGTCAGTGATATAATAAATAAGATTAAGAGAAGTGTAGCGATAATAAAGTCTGAACGTTACGATGTACGCTTTTTTTAAGCAAAGTTTAAACTGGTAACGATAAACCAATTAATACTTTATTATAATTTTATGCTTTGACAAACTACAATAATACGAAAGTCAAATAAAACGAATGTATTTTTTTCAATAGTAAATTAAGTTTTATTTATAATTTTTATTAAGATATGAAAATTAGAACAAATGAAAAACATTAGAATGTATAACATATCAAGTCACTGTACATAACTAAGTGTTAGAATCATTTTTTTATAATGTCTGTGTAATCTATCGACAAATTAAATAAAACATTGTAAATACTATACTTACAAAAAATTAACTGTTTTGTTTGCAAAGTTTTGTACGAAGTGGCTTGAAGAGTAATACTAAGACTTAAGTGCCACAGTTGCTGCAGTATCACGATGTTTCATCTAGAGGAGGTGGAACAAACGATCTCACCTCTTCTAATACTAACTCTGAAAAAAAAAACTATCAATATGTACCAGGTGATCAACGGAATTCATAATTAGAGGAGGCTGTGATTGGTGCTATTTTATGCTGTATGGCCGGACACTGTCTCAATTCTAACACTAGCTGGAAGCCTGCTCTAATTATAAATTCCGTTGATCATTTGGTATATTAAAAGTCTCTCCCACGAGGACCGGTCACTACGGAAGAGTAGACCAAAAATCTCTCACTCTAAAGTGAGAATAAGGAAAAAATAATTAAAAATAAAAAAATGTTTACCTCTCCATTTCTCAACAGGTAGATCCATATCTTCAATACTTTGATCATATGGTGCCGATATAGGTTCATCACTAGGATCTGCGTATTGTGTTAAATAGGCATGTGCCAGAGCCTGTTCTGCAGTGATACGTATGTCACTATCTAATTCCAACATTAAACCTAGCAATTCTACGGCAAGAGGATTTGCTCCTGTAAAAACTTGTCTTAAGTCTTTCTTTTTCAAGGGTGGAAGAGATTTGATATAACTTCTGGCCTGTGAAAAACATTCTTTATTTTATATTAATTCTAACACGGTGAGCTTGAGGATACGGTCTGCGTAACCTCGCAGCTGTTACATTTCATGTACCGTACTTGACATAGCATTTGGCAGAGGTGTTTGTTAGATGGAAATGGAAAAGAGAAGCCATAAAGGAAACAGAAAATATCAAAGAGCAATAGGCAGAAATGAGAGGAAAGAAGAAACTCTAGTAGACACAAATAGAAAGAGAAGTAAAGAATGGTTCGACGACGAATGCAAAACAGCAGTAGAAGAGAAAAATGAAGCAAGAAAGAAATTGGCAGCGTCTACACAAAAGAAAAAAGAACAATATACAAAAAAATCAACAAATAGACAAAATATGTAAGAAGAAAAGGAATGAATGGTGGAAAAACAAAATAGAGGATCTAAAAAATCATAACAAATACAAAAGAACGAGGAAATTTTATAAAGATCTGGACAAAGTAAAAAGAAAAACACAGTAACAGCAACAAATGAGAAAAACAGCACTAAAGTAAAATAGGAAAGTGAGATTCTGAAGGAATGGAAAGAATATTATGAGGAATTACTTGCAAAAGAAGATGAAGAGGTGGAAACAGAAGATGCAGAAAATGAACCTACATACGAAGAAATAGAAACAGTAATTAAAGCCCAAGAAACGAAAATACAGTGATGGACTAATAAATGAAATGGTAAAATATGGAGAAGACAGTGTTAAAATAAAGATGTACGGCCTGTGCAACAGAGTGTGGAAGGAAGACAACATGCCGGTAGATTGGAACCAAGGAACCATAGTGCTTATATAATGAGGGCCCCAGTAGCCAAGGAGTCTGTGACATTTTTGCAAAAAAGGAGTTAAGTGTGAAAACAGATCCTGCACATCCAAAACTGTTTGGCGGTAAAAAGATCTAAGTGATTTTCCCAACCGGTGCTGCAATCTATCGGAAATTCACTTAAACCTTCACCCATTTTAGTTCAGTAGTTGGAGCACTAGGGGTCTACTGTCACTTGGAACCCTCTATCACTGAATGACTCATGATGTTCATGCAACAGGTGGCTGTAAATAGTATCTACTCAGTGATGTAAAATCTCTGTTAATCAAAAGTGTTGCACATATTTATTGATTTTCTAACAAAGAAGAAACACATTGCGCCTAAGAGAAAAAAGTTGAACCTGTAAAGGAGAGCTATTACAGGCTTCCTCACACGATTTAAATTGAGTTTCCACAGGCAATTAACCGACACTTGTGCGTGATACCTGTGACAAGCTTAAAATAAAAATAGATACCGCAAAAAATTGCTGCAATTTTTAACAGAAAAGTTTTAATGCAATTTTTTCTATTTGGGTTCTTTAATGACTACTTTATGAAACTCGTTTGGGTGTTATAAAGTAACACTAAAGAATCCGGCAATCAAGACAAAACAAAATGTAAAAAGGGGAGGAGCTTTACTGACTGTTGGGTGTATAGTAACTACTGTTTTTTTTAAATAACGAAATTTGTATTTCTTGACGTTAAATAACCAAAATAGAAAAAATATAAAATACACGTTTCATAAGGCATTTAAGCGCACTTGCCCATTAGAAAACTCGCCGCTGCGTGGCTCGTTTTCTAAACTTGGACGCGTGCTCTAAAATCGTGTCTTATGAAACCAGTTTTTTAAATTACTATTTTAGGATTTTTACATTTTCCTGTTTGTAACTGCAGCAATTTTTTGCGGTAAATTTATCACTCACGTCTGCGTATTGACGCAAGAATTTAGTAATTTTATTGTTGTAGTAGTGGTAGCTGTTTACCACTTTATTTACATTTTTGATGTTTTGTCTTTCGCTGGTTTGTGTAACTCAAGACAAGATTTCGCGCACTTTTTGCATGCAATTTATAATTTTTAGAACATGTTCTCAAAATTTGGCGGAAATTCTTGCACCTGTTTTTTCTGTATGCAACGACGAAAAATGCAATTTGCAAAATTTTTCGGTAAATTTGTCACCGTGTCAAACAGGCTTAACAGATTAAGAAGCTACGCTGAAAATCACTAGGGGATTATCAGCATGGATTTAGGCCAAGGCACAGTACAATACATGCAATTTTCATAGTAAGACAAAAAATAGAAAAAAGCATAGAGCATGAAATAGAAATGCACATGTTACCAATAGATTTCAAGCAAGCATTTGATAGAGTAAAGAGGAATAAAATGCTAGAAGTCATGGCACAATTGAAAATACCACGAGATCAAAAAAAAAATGATTCTGAGCAGGCCTTGACTAGCATTCTAGAACCAGTGTAACCAATCGTGTTGTACTAGTCAAGGCCTGCTCAGAATCTTTTTTTTTTTCAATCTCATGGTACATCAAAAGATAATTAACTTAATAAAAGTGACAAATATTAAGGTAACAAATGGAATCCGACAAGGAGATGTATTAGCTGTTCTACTATTTAATACAATCTTGGAATCTATCGTAAGGAAACTGAACATAACGGGAGCAATTAATACAAAAACAACTCAAATCGTTGCATACCCTGACGATCTCATATTAATAAGCAGAGACCTGAAGACCCTAAAGAGAGAATTCATTAAACTCAGTGAAAACAGCAAACGAATATGGACAGAAACAAAGTAAAAATCTCAAAATTCGAATTTGAAGGAGTAGGGAACTTCAACTACCTAGGCTCACAAATCATGACCGACAACAACTTAAATTTGGAAGTGCAAAGGAAGAATAAACAAGGACTTCGAGTCTATTATAATGTACAAACATATATTAAGAAGTAATCACCGAACTAGAAATACAAAACTCAAGTACCATATCCGTTTAGCGAATGTTGGCTATTGGCCGCCGCGCTGAAAAGTGCACTTGTTTGACTGAACCATCATCTCAGATTTTTTTAACCAGGATATTCTTCTACCTGGGCCTCGGCTTCCATCAATTTTCCCTTGGATGGATGGCCAGATGCAAGATATTGTATGTCTCTGGGTGTCTCATTACATGTCCGAAGTATGAGAATTTCCTGATCTTGATGGTGTTAATGATTTCTTTCTCTTTGTTCATTCTGTTCAGCATGCGTCTATATATCCACATCTCAAATGCCTCAAGTCTTTTCAAAGTAGCTTCCGTAAGAGTCCAGGATTCTACTGCGTAAAGGAGTATTGAGAGAACATAGCATCGGGCTATTCCTAATCTCATGCGCATGAAAGTATTTCTCGCTTGTTCAATTCTTGATCTTATCTCCATTGAGCATTGAGCAGCTGTCCAAGGTATTTAAATTTGTGAACTCTTTCTGGTTGTTTGGTTCCAATCTATAGTTCCGCGTGTCTGATAGGTTGTTTGTTTATAACAATAAATTTGGTCTTCTTGATGTTAAGATTGAGGCCATATTTGTTACAATCACTGACTACTTGATCAAGGAGAAGTTGTAGTCCTTCAATACTATCCGCTAAAAGAACAGTTTCATCTGCGTAGCTTATGTTATTTACCATTATTCCTTCCTCGTTGTTTAGAGCTTCCAGAAATATTTTGTCGGCATATAGGTTAAAAAGTAGCGGTGATAGAGTGCAATTTTGTCTTACGCTTCTTTTAATTAATATATTTTCAGTTGTACTAGTAATCTATTTTTAGATTTGCCTTTGTTGCCAGTAGAAGTTGGCAATGCAGCGCAAGTCCTTATCGTCAATACCAGTTGTTTTCAGTATTTGAATCTTTTCAAACGCCTTCTGAAAGTCCAATAAGCACATAAATACATTGGAGTTTACATCTAGACATCATTGAGTTATTATCTGAATGGTAAAAGGTGCTTCTCTGGTTCCTAAGCCGTTACAGAAGTCAAACTGAGTATCCTCAATATGTTCCTCTATTTTGGGGTAGATTCTTTGATAGATGACCCGGAGAAACAGCTTCAAAACATGACTCATCAGGCTTATCGTTCGGTGGTCACTACATTCTCTAACATTCGGTTTCATTGGGAGAGGAATAAATGTTGATTTTAGTCAGTTAGATGGGATGGATCCTGTGTCGTAAATTGTATTGAACAGCCTGATTAATACTTTAATTGCTTTTTCTCCCAGGAATTTCATCCGGACCGGTTGATTTTCGGTTTTTGGCCATTTGGTAATTGGTGGTCCTCTTATATTCTCTTCTTAGCTTATGTCCTATTTCAAAAATCAGATTTCCATGTTTGTCAGTGATAAGTATTGTTGTTTGTCAAAATCTATAGAACGATTATTTGACCCACACTAGTTCAGAAAACTGGAACATGACAACCAAACCCGAAGAACAGCTCAGAATTTGTGGAAGAAGAATATTAAGAGGTCAAATAACTGGTGGGGAAGGAAAAAGACCATTGGTGAATCACAGACTACTAAAATTGAATAAAAGGGGAAGACATTGTTAAACTCATAAAAAGTCAAAGGCTAAACTGGTGGAGGGATGCAGGCAAACAAAGTAGTAAAAATTATTAGCAAATGGCATCCAACTCAGGGGGAAAACAGTGTAATAAAAGACCTTAAGATAATAAAAGTGAAAAACCTTAAAGCAAACATCCAAACTTATAAAAAGAGAAATACTCAACTGGTGGAGTGATGCCCTGCAGTGACAAATACATCAAGGAGGCGAAAGCAGGCCATATCCCCCGGGGACGAGAGATGCCAACGAAAGAAACAAAATCAATAATTGCTATATCAATTATGGTTTTTGCACATGCAGCATTAACTTGAGCTTTACCCTAATACTTACACTTTCTGACGTTATCTTTTGCATGAATTCATCGGTTGGTGTCCCCAAAATTTCCATGATTAAATTAAGTTGATGAATGTCTAAACTTTATTAAGTAAATACTAGCGAAAGTTATTTGGAAAATTTTCATGTATTACATTGACAACTACACAAATGTTAAAAGTTTTGCCAGTATAAATAAAAGGATACGATCGGAGCCTGGAAAAAGTGTACGGCCTGTTAATAATTCGGCCATTATACATCCTACGGACCAAATATCGACTGTTTGATTATAATGCATCCAATTTAACATAATTTCAGGGGCTCTGTACCACCTTGTTGCAACGTATCCCGTCATTTCTGTTTCAGTAGGTCGTGCTAAACCAAAGTCTAAAATTTTTAATTCACAGTCTTCATTTACGGCAATATTGGACGGTTTTAGATCCTTAATAAACACACAAAATTAATTCAAGCATCGACACTATCGTACAACCACATACTCGATGTATTATTCCTGCTGAATGAATATACTTCAGTCCTCTCAGTATCTGATATACTAAAAACTGTACATGTTCATCAGTTAACCTCTGAGTACGGATAATATTATTTAAATCGGCTCCCATTAAATGAGTAACAAGGTATATCTGAAATTTACAAGTTAGTACTGCAGTTTATTAAAGATATGTATATTTGCACCTGGCTAGTGTCGTTGTGTGGATAAAACACATTTAAGAGGCCGATTACATTTTCATGGCGCATATGTTTTAGTAACTTTAATTCTCTATAAGTACGTTTAGCATGGACAGCTGACTGAAAAGGCCGGGCAAGTTTTTTTATAGCCACTTTGGTATTTGTGTGTGAATCCATGGCAGAGCTAAAATTAAAAAATGAACTTTAAAATTGGCGGGTTAAGAACTACATCGAACTAACCTAAAAATGTATATATTTTTATAATTTCTATTTTAAGCCTTTAACTTCTGACTAATTCTTGTTAACCTAGTAAAAAAGGGGGTTCGAAAACGAAAATTTTACTTGGAATTTCTTTAGAAAAATGTAACTAGATCTTCAATTCTGGCATTTGAAAGTGTAGGTGTTAAAATTACATACCAAACCTGACCGTATGCTCCGGATCCTACAGCAGAAAGCATTTGATATCTTTCAGGAACTTCCCATACAGTTTTATTTACTTCTATTTTATGAAATCGTTCCATTTTTGGGTGTTTTTAAGGAAATTATTGCTGCACCACAACACTCATAAACAGATGCAGTTATCTTTGCTGTTGATTGGAAAGGCTAGCACACGTGACAACACGACAAGGACACTTTGGTCTTTAAAAAAAGATAGACGTGATGATTGCAGAGCCGCATACAGGCAACCCCACTGCAGAAATATTCAAGTGGCATACTTCCAAAATCGTTAATTTCTAGAACTTTACATTAGTTTTTAGACTATTCTTACATGTCCTTCTAAAAAAGGTTGCTTTACACCATTTTTTACTTTTTAAAGACTCATTGAAGTGCAATTCAATTTATCTATGATACAAACACCAGTTTTTCTACTAAATTAAAACAAATGTAATAGCCATAAACATGATTCTTACAACAAATATTGTGTTAAGCTTCCCAGAATTAAGTTTTTTAGCTGAAATTATTTAAAACTTCAGCCGATATAAAATCATATTAGTCTGTTATAACACACAACACAATCTCAAACAATTCTAAAAGCAAAAAACTGTTTGCTTCCGCATGTCGATTAATCATTTGATAAAAAGTCTTCGTTGCTTTTAACCCTCCAGTAGCAACGTTCGGTCTCACAGACCGATAACTTCGTTTTGTAAACACAGCCACGTCAGTTTTAGAGAGATGGAAGAGGGGTTCAATGGTATATGAGTAAGTGCTGTCGTTTTTGATTTATGCGCAATTTCGGTCTGACACACTGATGTTATCAGTGCCGTTACAGTATTCATTGGTGTCGCTCTGAAGCATTAATTATTATTATTCGTGTCACCGGCCTTATAATTTATCCTGCCAATAATAAGAGTAATATTTAATACGAACTCTATCAGTTATAACTACCTGTTCATGAATAAATACCTAAATTAAAAAAAAAAACTTTCTGGAAGATGTTTTGACTGTTGCTCAAAGAAAAATAGAAAAACCAAATACTCCTGCGTAAAATAATGCAACAAAATTATATGTTTGGAAAATGCCAATATGACCTGTCGTGATTGTGCAACAAATTCTGAAGCACAAGTTTAATTTTTTATATTCAGCTATGATACTTTTCTTCCATGGAACTATTTACTTTTTATGTAAGGTTGAAGCTTCCTATACCATAAATTTCTATTATTTCAGTTAAATTTATTTTTTTGTATTTTTTTTTAGAACTTTGAACTGTGCAATGATTTTATTTTAGAGCTATTTTTAATTTTCATTCTTTCTGTGAAAACAAGTTTTTTTGACATTTAAAAAAAAATCAAAACATTTATTATTTTTGGAGAATATTGCATCATTGGGTAATCGAAATATACCAAAAATAATGATAAAAAAGACATTTTCGGAAATGGGCCTCACGGATCGACGTTACCACTGGTGTTACATACAGTCACGTTATCACCGGAGGGTTAACAATAACATCATAAATACCGACAATTAATAAGAAAACAAAATAGAAAACTCAGTACTTTTATTGAATGGTATGAAACAAAAACAACATTTAAAATGGAATTCTATTAAAACGATACAAATACTAATTCTATTAAAGCTATTCCAACATAAGCTGGGCATCTATTTCATCGATTTTACGTACATGCCCATAAACAAGGGTAAATTCCCGCTTAATATAAGCAAACAGTATGTCGGTGATTAAAAATATTTGAGCAGTTGCAAATGCAAGTGTCACACCAAAGTAGAAATTGGCGTTAGCCGATCCGGAATAAATCCACAAATACCATACTGTTGGTGCCAAAGCAGTTGTTACAAAGAAACTGCATCCGACAAGGAAACCCTGTTGTATATCTAAAATTTAAGAAGCATTAATATGTGTATTTTAAGTATCAAATAAACTTACAGTTAAAAAGATGTTTCCAGCAAGGTAATAAAGCCAATACAAATCCGACATCTCCTAAACAGGGGTATGATTTAAACGTCGCAGTTAAAGATAATAAACTTATAGCCAACAACATAGGATCTCTGCGAAAACGAATCGATAGTGGAATGAAATACAGTAAAGCAACGTTTATTTGGAAGGAATAAATAAACAGTGACCGGAAATGTTCAAACATTTCTATGAAGAAGTACCAGAATAATCCAGTATTTGGCCGTAAATCAGGTACGGTGAGACTGAAATAATATTTTTTTATTATTTAACAAAATACATCGCTGATAACTTACATAAATCCATAAGTGTCGTTTAAAAATTCCCAGTTGCCGTAAATGTAGTGTGAGAGAAATGCAAGTGAAAGACAAAATGCAATCACGGTAATAACTGCAGTTACTGCTTTACGCTTCGAATTTTCCACATTTAAATACTGAAGGAACAACGGGGATATTAGTAAAATGGGATAGAAATTCTGTGATATGCAAAGTGCCAAAGGCAGTGTGCTCAGCAATAAGTTACCTAGAAAAATAACAATTCAAAATTCACGAAGTTAGAACTGACATATTTCCTTACCATACATTAATCCAGTTAAAAATAAAGCCATAAAAAGGTTACCAAAGACAGTTGTGGTAAATCCGACACAATTAAAGATCGCGTATGGATTAAATAAGTAAGCAGCAGCCACATAGTTCGGTGGAATGGCAAAATCTCTTTTAGTCATTAAAATATCACTTGCATCTTTGGCATATTGCTCTTTATTTTTCATTTGATTGTTTTTCAAATGAACCATGTACCTCTTGGTAGTCAAAGACAAGAGGTAAGCAGTTGCTACATCACAAATTGCAAATATCAAATACAAATACTCGCCACTCATTTTTACCAGAACATCATAAAGTAGCAAGAGCGGTGGAGGTTCGTGTAACGTATCACCCATGTATGGATGAATACCTAAATTGAGAAGATGTAGCCCTTCGGTAACTAGAAATTAAAGATTTCAATAAAAGTTACTTGTTAAACCTTTCTTGACTTACTCCGCTTCCAAGAGTTTAGAGGTGTTGAAATTTCTATACGTTCTGCAAAAACTTTTTGATATTCAGAAGCTCCTAGCCATATTCTCACTAACAATCCCAACAAATACATTCCAACTACAGAACCCATTTTTTTGTGTGTTGTTACAAAATGTACCGAATTCTTAATAATCTTTATGTAACATTTTCCCTTATTTCTTTACATAAAAAGTAATGATTAATATGTTAGCTATACGAAAAACCTAACAATATTTACCTTTTTGGGTGTGTAACCCTAAATTTTAAGATATCTTACGAGTACTTCGAGTATGATAACAAGGTATTAATCAGGGTCTGCCAAGTGTTATAGGAACTGTCAAAACATTATTAACGGTTTTACGCAATGCTTCATCCCAAGAGGGCGCCCCACAATAAAATAAAGAAAGACATATCGATCGTTAATTAAATAATCTACATTATCAACACATCATTGACGTGCCAATTTTTTTTTTATAGGGTAAATTAGCTTTGCTTATTAGAGATATAATAAGGGTGACAATAATCTACCTGTGTTGTATGGGTAACTTTGTTATTATAGAAGTTAGAGAGTCGGCTAAATTAGCAAAGTTGGGCAGAATTTCAAGACAAATTAGATGCCAATTTGACATTTGACATACACTTTCAACTTTTTCAAATATTTCGAAAAAACTAAAAACATGCGATTTTTTAAATGTTTTATAATTCCATAACCACCTATTCTAAAACCAAAGTGAAATATGTTTCTTGTAGATATTTTTACGTAGAATTATAAAAAAATATCTACAAAGTCATAGCACTCTCGATTTTTGAGATATAAGCCAAACTTACATTTTTTTAAATGGCAACCATAGTAGGCTGTGGATTCGTTAAAGAGCTTATTTTTTGCTGATTTCAAAAATGTATAGGTTGTCATATCTGTTTCCGTTAATTTTCTCAGAATTTGCAAAAAACTGAAATTAATGATTATAAATAATAACCATGAACTAAGAATGCCTTGGAATTTTGTCATAGTCTCTTGTTTAGTAACTCATCATCAAAAACAATTGAAATTATCAAATTTTTTTAATTAAACAAATAACAAATAAAATAGGTACTTAGTAACTATCATTATGGATAACAGAACTAAATAATAAATGTATGTAACTATAAAAATAAATTAATGGTTATAATAATACTTCAAAGTGACCACCATTTTCTTGAACACATAACTGACATCGTTTTAATATTTCACGTTGCAATTTATTTAATGTATTATGTCTAATTTCGGCTACAGCTCTTCTTATTTTTATTTTCAGGTAATCAATGTTATGAGGCTTTTCTTTGTACACTTTGTCTTTAATAGTTCCCCATAAAAAAAATCTAGGGGAGTTAAGTCCGGAGACCTGGGAGGCCACGCAATAGGACCTCTGGTGCCTATTCAATTAAGAAATATTTCCAATAAATAGTGTGACACAATGTGAGCAGGTTCTCCATCGTGTTGGAAGTAATTCAAATTTTATATAAAATTTAATAGAAGATCGTCCAACATTTCTTCGAATTGATTACGTAAAAATAGCAAATACCTCTCTGAATTTAGATTTTCCTCATAAAAATACGGACCGAGAAGTTTTGTTCCAAGAATGCCGCACCAAACGTTAATAGAAAAAACGTATTGCTCTCGCCTTTCAACCGTTAAGTGTGGATTTTCCCTTGCCCAATAAATATGATTTTTTCTATTAAATAAACCATTATTTGTAAATTTGGCTTCATCCGTAAATATAATTGAGAAAAGACTTCATTTCTTTCACTTTCTTCAACAAACCACATAGCATAATTGAATCTTCTTTCTAAATCTGTTGGATACAATGTGTTTCCAACATGATGATAAGGTTTTAAATTATTTGTTTCAAAATTGTTCTTGCTTGTTCTCTGGATACTTTACACTCAAGTCCAATTTCTCGCACAGATGCAGTTGGTTTAGAAGTATTGTATGCCAAAACTCGCACCTCTGCTCCTTCATTAATATTTTTCTTAGCTCCTTTTGGTTTACAAAATGATCCATACCGTTTTAAATTGGATTCAAGTTTTACAAAGACTACAATTGTAATAGCAAAATAACATATCATTTCTTTCTTCCCACGAGTAAGCCAGAAACAGAACTACTTAACACATTCACATCCGTAATTATCAGCAAAACAGGGCTAACTTTAACAATTAAATTTGTTTTGTTGTCTTCCAATTCCAAGGTACTCTTGTTATACTATGTACCTAATTATTAATTATGATCACTAACTTCAGTTTTTTGCAAATTCTGAGAAAATTAACGGAAACAGATATGACAACCTATACATTTTTGAAATCAGGAAAAAATAAGCTCTTTAATGAATCCATAGCCTACTATGGTTGCCATTTAAAAAAACGTAAGTTTGGCTTATATCTCAAAAATCGAGAGTGCTATGACTTTGTAGATATTTTTTTATAATTCTACGTAAAAATATCTACAAGAAACATATTTCACTTTGGTTTTAGAATAGGTCGTTATGGAATTATAAAACATTTAAAAAATTGCATGTTTTTAGTTTTTTCGAAATATTTGAAAAAGTTGAAAGTGTATGTCAAATGTCAAACTGGCATCTAATTTGTCTTGAAATTCTGCCCAACTTTGCTAATTTAGCCGACTCTCTAACTTCTATAATAACAAAGTTACCCATACAACACAGGTAGATTATTGTCACCCTGTATATTTTAATTTATTAATTTTAAGTTCCCATTCAAATAATAAATTCTTAAATCCATTTTGTTTTGAACAAATGCATACAAAATTCTAAGAACTGGAATAAAATACTCCTACATTTTTTGTTCTTATAATATCGAAGTTAATTAATAAAATTTTGGACGAATTCAGATTAACATGGGAAATAAAAAATCGAAAATAAGAAATTATCTTACTAATTACTTTGTTGTCTGGTTCGTTAGGCACCAGTACGTGAATAAACAATGAACGTTCTATTAAGAGACAGTGGCGTACCTAGCTTTGGGAGGCGGAGGGGGCAATATGTCTTGAAGGCGCCTTAGGACCCTTAGATATTATAGGAAAAAAATGACAGGCGAAAATTTTAGTTTGGGCTAATTTTAGGAGAGCGTTCTTTTGTCTATTTTTTGCACTTGAACAACGATTTTTTTTGTTTTTTTAAATTTACCAGTTCTAGTTCAGTTAAAACAATTTGAAATACGTTTTAAGCACGGAACATAATATAAGCAAATCTTTACTCTACAAAATCAAACTGCAAATTGTCGAAATGAAAAACAGAACACTGCTCTATTCTTTTTAATTTTTATACATTACGTTTGCATTTTGACGGATCGGCGGCTCTTTTAAAAATAAAGTTGCACATAAAAGGGGTTCTTTGCCGCTGCGACGTAAATCGTAAATAATGTACTTTTTTCTAAATATTGCCAGGAAAGACGATACGGCATCGGCAGGATTCTAGATAATTATTTCTTTGTATAGAAAATTAAAGCGGCCACACCGCCACTATTTAAGAATATTTAAAATGAATGCAGACATTATTTATCAGGGCGGCAAAAAATAAAATAAATACAACGTGGGGGCTCGGTTCTTATAAGGAATATAAAGATCTTGCTCCTTGTGCCATTTTGATTTTAGCACGTCTATAGAATTATGTAATAAGAATAATTATATTTTTTATTTTGGTTGAATTAAAAAATAAAATATTAAAAAAATGCACGGCGCCGAAGGCGCCAAAAGATCGAAGGCGGGGGGGGCAGGCTGCCCCCCCTAGCCCCCCGTAGGTACGCCACTGTTAAGAGAATATTTGAGCTAAGACAGATGTTTTACAGTTTTACTAATCTTACCACATAACTAAAAACTTCATAATACCCCTGATCACATAACAATGTTATGTGATAATACTGTAATTGTCTGCTTTTAGAATACAATGTAACATCTCTAAAAAATTTAAAAAGCTTTAAAGCATGGCATCTGCTGTTAAAATTTTCCATTGTTTGAATAATATTGATAATATTTGATATTTATATATTTCTGATAATTACTAGAATAAAAAGTTCTTCATCGATGCGTCTATAAAACCCTCCGCACTACGCCTCTGCATAAATTTCATAACGATTTTAGTCATGCGTCTGTTTATAATTCAAAAAATTTCCGAATCAGCAATTTTAAAATTAACTGTTGTTGAAGGCGTTTGCTTAAATAACATATTTATGGGAATTTTAGTAAAATAAATGTGGCGATCTCGCTTTTGTAATCTGTGGAACATCTGTTTGGTGTGTAAGAAAATAGTTCAGTGTTAAATATTAGTGAACGTAAAGAGCGTTTAGAGTTACCCGAATTACTTCAAGTCACTGTAAGTATATTCTATAAATTATGGAGATGTACTTAATAATAGTAATAGAATTAATAAGTTCATGTCATTAATAAGTTTTTGCAAAATGAAAATCATGTGCTAAAATGATTAGGTATAGGTAGACTATTACAGCTAGAAATATGATGTAACGACCGATTGGACTGTGTCATGGTTGACGGAGAAAACTCCACGTCTCACACATTATCGTGGTTGTGGTTGTAGCTGTTTACGTTGTTTGTGATTTTTAAGTATTAGCGTTGATTGATAAATTTCAGTTATTTCAATCAACAAGTGTCATAAACCATTTTTGTTTGTAAAAGCTCAATAAACCAAAATTCTAAATTATTTTCTTGACAATCCCTAATTAAGTAATTTTTTTGTTTAGAAAGTGAAAGTGAAGAAAGAAGTGTTAGATGTTCTAGCAGAAGGAAAAATGTTCCCCTTCATACATTCGCCGCTCCTATAAACGAAGAGGCAAAATTCAAACGGTGGTTCGCCTTACAGAAATCGTCAACTAGACAATTACCTGGTAATAAAATTTGATTGCCCTATAATTGTTCTATTAGATAATTTTACTGTTTCTTTTAGAATCGAATGCACTTGAGGAGATTGTATCAAGTACTCTTACAGGGGAGCACCGGTACTTACCACTGTGGAGACTATTCCCAAGGTTCCCTTGTCCTCCAACGGTTTATTACGCAAGTAGTTCCAGAGTCTCCTGAATATAAAAAGTGAATACCCTCTGCATCTACAGATTTTCGTCAAGATTCTGAATTTGACCTAGTTATGTAAGTGGGTTTGTAGTCAAAAATATTTTACCTACATTCCGACGTTGCCGGACTTTCTTAAGTAACATACTGCACGCTAGGGAAGTATCTGCTGCACATTCCTTTGTTATGATTAAAGAAGTAAGGGAAAATGACAATACTTTTACATTAAAATATTGTAGCTATATTGCAGGTATTAATTATATATTAATCATCTTTTGTACATAATATGTAATATGCTACGTTGTATTTTATAATTAAAAAATATTTTTAAGAATACTGTTACATATACATGTATCTTGATAAAATTATCAAATTTAATTTTAATAGTTGTGAGCATATGACTCGTTTAGAAAATGAAATAGTGATACAATTTACTCGCTTTGTGTTACATATTTATTGTAATAATATAAACAAAATATTGGTAGAAAAACAAAGTGTTTCCGCCAGTGCAGCAGATATATTACGGCATAAATAACGTTATAGAACTTTATAAGGCTGGCTTCAAATATAAAGAATAATTCAAATTTTAAGCAAGCCTTTTCAATAAAATTATAGTTATAGCCAAATGATTTGTAGACTTACGAGATTGTTAGGGTGCAATAGACATTTTGATTTTATATAAATTTGTCGATTGTAAATATATGCAGCAATGAATGGTCTGTATAATCATTATATTTGCTTAAAACATGTTCAAATCATATTACAGATAGTAAAAATTTATGAAATATCTTTTTTAATTAATGTGTTTGAATTTAGGAAATCTTTATATATGTAGTATGTACGATATACTATCTTCTATTTAACATTTATTGAAACTGTTCACCCCCAAAGAATGATTCTTTACTAATTTGGTTTTTTAAAAATGGAATGTGTTATAGGTATGTTATATGTATTATTAATAAAATAACTATGTTTGTTAAACTGTTTGTATTTTTTATAGTTTATATTAGTAAAGTGATAATTTAACATTCTAATTATTTATTTAGCAAATGTTTTCATAAAAACGTCTATTAAAGCACCTTTATAGTTTGTAATATACGTTTTCAATGGAAATATTTACTAAATAAAAATTAGAACGTTAGAATTATATCAATTCATAATAAAATATCAAAAACTATTAAATGGGTCATGGAATGTGGGTCACCCGATAGTTACAATGCTTCATCCAGAGATGGCGCAACGCTGTTTTACAGCTTAGCATGGAACATGTCCTTCTATTATAGGGTGTTCTGTGGGTATTAATACAGAGAGGTTAAGTTGTTGACATATTTTAAATGTTGCTGCCCTCTGTTAACACTTCGATTAATTTCTGCGTGCATTATTGCCAGATATAATATTAATCTTGTATCTTACATTTAAAAATCCTTGAAAAATCTTTGCAAATATCTCCACAGCCAAAAGTTTTAAAATAACTCCAAATTCTTTAAAATTAGGAATTATAAGTTACTACAGTTATCGAAAAGGTTTTAAATAAGAATTAAGTAACAAGTATAATAGTTCATGATTTTAATGAAAGTACTCAGAAAAATATAAGCCAAACTTTAAACCGTGTACTTAGGAAAATATGAAAATACGAACTGGAATTATCAGATTTTCATGCTGGTTTATTTTATTACATAAACGTTACATACATACTTACTTACTCAACGACTACAGCCCATGCCGGGCCTTTTCCTCCCCCAAATTCGCTATCCATCTTTCCCTGTCCTTTGCCAACCTTTTCCAGTTTCCTGTATTTAACATTTTACGCGCATATTCTTTAACTGATTACGTCCCTCCATTTTTTTCTTGGGCGTCATCTTCTTCTATTCTAACTCCCTTCAGGAATTTGTTCTTCGATTTTCCTTGCTACTGCCTCCTCCTCCATCCTCCATCCAGCAAATCGTACACACTTTCCAATCATGTGGCAATAGTTCACTTTCCCACACCTTTTTAATTAAGTTATATATCTCTTCTTGCAGCTTTTCCCTTCCCGATTTTAATATTTCTGTGTGGATTGGATCTGGTCCTGGGACTTTGTTGTTTTTTAATTTATTTATTGCATTTTTTGTTTCTTCTAACGTTGGCTCTTCTACTCTTGTATTTTCTTCTCTTTCATTACTTCTCCGTTCAACCTCTCGCCTATGTGTTACCTGGTCTCTTTCTATTGTATTCCGATTAAGGTGATCTGAGGAATAATCTATCCATTTTCCCAGTATTTCTTTCTCGTTACATTTATCTTCTTTATCGTTTATTGCTGTTGTTCTTGCTTGATATCCTCCTCTACCTTAGTTAATAACTTGGTAGTATTATCTTATCCTTTTACTTTCGTTGAGGTTTACTATTTGTTCTATCACTTTTTCGTTGGTTTCCTTTTTCTTTCTTTTATAGATTCTCTTGAACTGTCTCCTTGCTTCCTTATATTCTTCGTCTCTTGATCTAATTGGTCCTTCAAAGAACAGCTCCCGCTTTCCTTTTTATTCTTTTAATACCCTTTCACACTCGTTGTCGTACCAGCCATTTCTCTCCTTCTCCTTCTTCTTCTTCCCTAGCCAGTTTCTTGTTTCTTCTAGTATCATCGTCCTGCCTCATCCACTTCCTTTTGGAACTCTTGTGTCTCTAGCCTTCCTGTTATTACCCCTTTGAACTTCACTCCTGTTTCTTCTTCTTCTTCTAGTTTCCCATATTCCATTTGTCCACCTTCTCACCATTGGGCTTTGTTTGGTTACTCAGTTTTTCTTAATTTAATTTTAATCAAGAAGTGTTCTGAGTTGCATTCCGCACCTGAAGAATCTCGTATTAACTAGAACATGGTCTATCTGATTGTGGGTTTCTCCATCTGGCGAAGTCCATTTGCTCTTGTGTATTGCCTTGTGTGGGAAATACGTGCTAGCTATCACCATGTTGTTTGAGGTTGCAAAATTAATTAGTTTCTCTGCATTTTTGTTTGTCTCATTATGTAGGCTATCCTTTCCTGTTGTTGGTCGAAAAAACTGTTCCTTTCCTATCTTGCTGTTAAAATCGCCTGTTACTAGCACGGTATCATGTTTGAGGATGTCATCCACCACTTGGTCCAGTTTCTCATAAAATTCTTCTTTTTTCTCATCACTTTTCTTTTCTGTTGGGGCATGGGTATTTATTCTGGAGAGATTAAATTTCCTCATGGATAATCGTTATATACCTGCAGCTATCAGTATGAATGTTTCCTATTTGTTTATTTAATATTTCTAAGTGAAAGCCTAAAATGACAGTTGCTTTCAAAGAAAATTCTATCAATTTTATACAAGCACTTAGTTCTTAAGCCGTGGAAGAGTGTCGCGCTAGCGTTGCGCGAGTCCTTGGTTCGAATCTCCTGATGGGCAGGATTTTCCTGCAGTCTGGATATCGGTAGCGAGTCCTGGTGACCATTCGTCGTTGGGCACCTAATTAACGACGCTCTCCTCCGAATACAGGCCTAAGATGTGGAGTAACAAGGTTTTATAGCTCACCCATACATACATATTACACTCTACACAACGTTCAGTAGGTATTAAACCAACTTCGTAACCCGCAGAAACGGGCCGGGTGGTGCATTGCACGCGTAGAGCCTCATACGTTAACGCACCAGTCTCGACACCGTACAAGAGGTTACAGATTTTAGGAAAAAGAACCTGTCAGATGATAAATGGAATAGGAGCAATTGGCAACATGGCTTAAATCTTGGTGTTATCTTTGTCGTTCACGTTATTGTAAGTACGTTAGTAAAGGATGGTAATATACGTTCCAAAACAATGGAATCATTGTATCTCTGACGACATACACTGTCAACTGAGAACTGACTGAGTTGTCAACATGCATATGGCGGCTTAGTGATAATGGTTGTAAAATAAGCTCGCAATATATTGTTTTTATAATAATTTCTCGATAGTGGTTATTTAATTGATTACAAGATGTCCGGTTTTGATGAAAATCCCTTTGGGGAACCCACAATTGATAATCCTTTTGCTGTAAGTACTATCTTAATTTGTCAAGTACTTTTACCTCAAATACATTCTAATATTCCGGGTGTAACGATCAATTAGTTCGAGTACTGTTGAAGACAAACCCTTAACGTCATTTATTAATCATAATACCGTTGTTAGTTATGCTCCAAAGAATGTTAGAAATACATACATTGTACATTTTAATAAAGGTTAATTGATTTTGAATTTTTAGGATCCTGCTGTACAACAAGTTACACGAAATGCAAATTCGCAAATACGAGTTGAGGATTATAATCCTTTTGATAATCAGCAACAAAACCAAAGACCGGTAAGTAAAAGTTGACGTAATTTATAATACATATCTCGCTCGGAAATGTGTTGTAAGTAAAACTTCGAGATGCATATTTCAGTTTAGTATGCAGTCATAGATGCAGCGTTAATTCAGTAATAAATTATGAACATTGATAGTACAATATGTACTGAATAATTTAACGTTATTTGTATTAATTCATGCAAAGTAGGATATTTATTTAATTAGTTATCAGTTTAAGGATGTATCATCGTACTGAGAAACAATAGAATAATATCAATATTAATCAGAGGAACCAATGATAATAAAAAGGATAGAAGTTCTCAAGTATAGATAACCAAAATTTGAATAGGCTTTGTAGATTGTTTGTAGTTATTTATAATTGAAAACAACAAATTTTTGTTGGCATATTATTTAAAAGAAGAATTTCAGTTGCTTAGGATTGTTAAAGAATGCATACATGAAACTTGATTCCATGTTTATATTTAATGAGATACAGACTGAATACCAGTTTAGGGAACTCTAGTGCTACAGTATTTCGAAAGTATGCGTTATGATCGACTTACGTAAATTCAAATCCCAATGGTGGTGTGAAAAAGTTGTCATTAAGCTTTGGTTAGGATGGTCCTGTTTGTGTGTGTTTCTTTAAATAGACTTAGGTATAACTCTGATTAATACTAGAATTTTTGTTATACTATTAACAGAATCTTACGTATGGATAAGTTATTATAAAACAATTCAATGATCATTAGTGTGAGCTAGTTTCAACGTATATTTCTACCATAAAGAAAAATCTAAAGCAAAGTACTTAAATAAATATTTGAAATTAGGAGGCATATAATCAAGCAAATAATCAACCAGCTATAATGCAACCAACACAAGATCCACCACCCGCATACACACGTAGCGGACAGCAAACACAACCTCAACCAAAACCCGTGCTAAATACAGCTGAATTACAAGTAAGTGTATTATATACAACTTTTTGTTGCTTACATACGACGATATGAAATTACAGCGAAGACAAGAAGAGCTGGAACGAAAGGAAGAAGAACTTGCACGTAGGGAAGAGGAGATGCGCCAAAGTTCGTATAATGTGCGACGTAATAATTGGCCCCCACTACCTGAACAGTGCTGCTTCCAGCCTTGTTTTTATCAAGATATTCAAGTGGATATTCCGCTTGAATTTCAAAAAATTGTCCGTCATTTGTATTACCTCTGGATTTGTAAGTATTCGCTTTAAATTATTAATCCTTCATTAATAGGTGCAATTTATTCGTAGTTCACGGAATTATTATGCTACTTAATGTCCTAGGAGGAATAGTAATAGTGGATTTCACAGTAATTGGTTTGGGTATTTTATATACAATCCTTTTCACGCCTTTCTCATACTTGTGTTGGTTTCGACCTGCTTATAAAGCATTCCGTTCTGATTCCTCCTTTAATTTCATGGTATTTTTCTTTATATTTTTCTTCCAATTCGTCATTACCGTTATTCATGCCATTGGCATTCCGAGTTCTGGTACCATGTAAGTTACTTTTTTTTGTTTACATATTTTAACTCGACTAACTTTTTATTTTGTTTTTAGTGGTATCATAACTGCACTCAGCAAATTTAAGGAAAGCAATACCGCTGCAGGAATCGTAACTGCAGTTATCGAGTTATTGATTGCTATTGGTTTTGGTTGTGCCGCCGCTGCCGATTTATTTCTCATTTCGAAGGTAGATTTCTAAAAAATGAACGGGGTGTGAATACTAATAGTGTGTTTACAGATTCACCGTATGTATCGCAGTACCGGAGCTAGTTTTGCAAAAGCGCAAGCCGAATTTACGACCGAGTTCCTTAGAAATCAACACGTCCGAAATGCTGCTTCTAATGTAGCTGCTGCAGCTGTTCAATCACAGTTTAATTCAAATACTACTAACAATAGATACTAAACCGTAATAAAATCGTTGAGGTGCAGTATGTATGGTATATTGAAGAGTTATTCATGTCTAATTTTCTTAAATGACTAAAGTCATTTTTTTTTGGTGTTTCAAAGCGTTTATTTTTTAGTTTTAAAATATATTCGATCAATCTTCAGGGGAGTGTAAGTATATTAATATTTATTGTTTAGTCAGATATTTTGCTTCATAAGCTGTTAATGCTATAAAGTATTTCGTTTAAGTTTTGTTTCAAGCTTTACTGTTTATATGTAATTACCAGGCATTGCCTATGAGATTCGTTTGAATATTGTTAATCAGCGTTAATTAGCATTGCCACAATTTGTTATCTTGTTTATGTATCATCTTGCTATTCAAGTTTGGAATTTAAAACTATTTTTGAGCGGAATTTGGTTATAACCTGCGTGGGCAGTGTGGAATAAGCATCTTGCTAGACTGTGTTTCATTCATATGAAAAAAATGACAATGTAAATTGGTTAAGTTACAGCAACAAAATTTATCACACAGTTGCTTGTACTTAAATATAGCTGACTACAGACGAGGTGTGTATAGTCATTTAAAGCGAAATTAGGCTTTGTTTTAAAGTATAGAACATAAATATCTGTGTTACTTTTATTTAAGATATAAGAGAATAAACCTCAAGTAACAAAATATTTAAGTATTTTTAGTCAAGACTTTGTTACTTTAGGTCGAACTTGGTCTAATTTAATTAAATTTGTAATCACCATTGTTTTTGTAAAGTACACGTTAATCAATACAATAAATTAATATTATTATTCTTAAGTTTTAATTTATTTTCCCAATATTTTATATAAATCAATTACATTACAAAACCTTTTTAACTGGTTGACTGCCATGACAATTTTAAGGATTCCGTTCTCAGAAGCCAATTTGATTAAATCATTATATTATTCAAAACTCTGTGGGGAGGGAGCTCCATTCAACCGAGTGTACACGCTTAAGTGCGCACTATCTTTAATATACAACAAACTAATAATTACTTCTTCTTCAACATAATCCTTCTGCCCTTTACAGAGAGTCGGAAGAAAGCTGTTGTTTAATTACACGTCCACTTCCTCCATGCTTTACGGTCCTGAGTCATTTCATTCATTTCTGCTAAAGTCTTCCCCTTGTTTTTTCCAATTTTAACTATTATCCATGTCTTCCTGCTTCTATGACTTTTCTGGGGAGTCTCTCTTCTTTCATCCTCATGACGGGTCCAAACCAGTTCAATTGTTTCTTGTCTATTATGTTTACTAGTGCCTCAGTTTGTAAAGATTCCCTTATTTACGTATTTTTTAACCTATCCAATTTCGTCACTCCTGCTATTTTCCTGAGTATCCTCATTTCTATTGCTGTGATTATATTGTTATGCTTTTTAACCCTAGTCCATGTTTCACTAGAATACCTCTATTGCATTATAGACATGTATTTTAGTTTTCCTACTAATTTCTTTCTTTCCAAACATAGTTTTGATTAGCGCATAATATATCTTATTTCCTTTTTTTGTTCTATTGGCTATTTCCTCTTCTATTTTTCCATCATTAGTAATCTGGTCCCCAGGTAGTCAAAGGTCGTTACCTCTTCTAAATCTATTCCCTTACATGAAATCATATTACCCTGTCCTTCCCTTTGTTTTTTATTGATTCTTATTATTTTCGTTTTCTCTATTTCAATTTTTCTGTTTAGTTCCAGGTGTTTCCGCGAATACAATTATATCGTTTGCATATACAAGGTTGTCTATTTGTATCGGTAGTAGGTTTCTGTATCCCAGCAATGTTTTCTCGCTCGATGTTCCTTTACTCGTGTTTTTAATTATTCTGTCCATTATTACGTTGAAAAGCAGGGGGCTGAGTATACACTCTTAATTTTTCTTATTAATATTTCCGATATTTGTAGTTTTCTTAGTCCTTCCCAAATTATATTTCTATCTATGGAATCGAAGGCTGCTTTTATATCTATAAAAGATAACCATAGTTCCTTATTTGTTTCAATCTTTCCCTCGATAACCTTTTTCAGAACATTTGAGCTTGGCACTTAAGCTTTTGTTTAAGTATAATAGTTCATTTATTTCAATAAAGTACATATGTAATATTTCACTTTAAGTACTTATTATGTTTATATATTCAGAGTTTAAAAATTAAAGAATATTGGTAGGTACTTACATTTACCGTGCTTTTTGTTTTCCTTGGTTTAAATTTATTGTTAAGGAACTGCATTGCCTGGAATGCAAACCGTTTTGAATGGTACACAGTAGGCACTGGTATCCATTCCATTCATATGAATTGGCGTTCATTGGTACATAAAGCATGTTCCATAAGTAACCGGACTAAGTCTGTTGGTACATTTCCAAAACCAAAATGAAAAGGGAGGCAATTAATCTAGATACCATCGAAAAGTACAACGTCTGTTTATACAAAACAATTGACGGCAATATGATATTTGATTTTAGTATTAAAATGTTGCATTGTGAAAAGCAGGCTCGCGCATTGCAAATTCTCCAGTTCTATTTAAAACAGGCAAACAAATGTAAAACAACAACTTATCACCACTTTAAAATTGAAGGAGTTGCCAAGAGCACTATTTATGATATTGTAAAAAGGTATGAAGAAACCGGAGAATGTAAATATCAGCAGCTATCTGGTCGACCTAGAACAGTAGCAGTGCCTAAACTTGTAAGGCGTGTTCAAAAAGCGTTTAAAAATCAGCCTGATTTTTCCATACGTGTCCTTTCTAAGAAGGTAAAAGTTTCAAAATCTACTATAGCTAGAATTAAGATAAAAGACCTAAAGATGAAAGCTCGAACAAAAAAAATAGTGCCACGTTATGTCAACAATCAGGAGAAAAGAGCGAAGTCTGGCGCACGTTACGTTGTTGACAAATTGCGGACTTCCAAAGAAGTACCTGGACGAAGTAGACGGATATGTTTCGGGGCCCTTTATAACGTACGGCACCATCAATGCAGATCTTTAATTAAGCGAATGTGTTAAGAAAAGACTAATTCCTTTTATCCAAAGATACCATTCTGGGGCCAATATATTATTCTGGCCGGACTTGGCAACCTCACATTACGCTAAAAACGTTACACGATACTTGGATGGCTGTAATGTTAACTTCGTACCTAAAGAAAAAAATCCCCCAAATCTACTACAAGCACGTGCAATCGAACAATTTTGGACGATTTGTAAACAATGTAATACAAACCATGGACAAAAGCTTATGGAGCACGGAAAGAAGATGTTGCTCAAAATCTCAAAAAACGGTGTTAAAGTTTGATTGTTAATTTTTTTGGAAACTTGTAGAATGACCTTTGAAAATATAAATAAAATTGGTTTTGAAATTTCTGTTGTTTAATTTAGTCCGGTTACTTATGGGACACGCTTTATTATGTACTCTTAAACCAATGCTACCAAATATATGAGTACTTGTGCCTTTCTTTCGTCTGTACGTGGCTTTAACAATATTATACCAATATCTGCTTTAAGTTTAAATGGTTCTTTAGATGAATAGGTTTTTAAAATTGTAAACTTAGTCGTAGTAGGTGGGCTAGGATTTTTCTGGTATTAAAAATTGTGTAAACACCGATGATAATTAAAAAAAAAGATCAATGAAGTCTATATATTTC
The DNA here is from genome assembly GCA_963082815.1 of Melanotus villosus. Taxonomy (NCBI): domain Eukaryota; kingdom Metazoa; phylum Arthropoda; class Insecta; order Coleoptera; family Elateridae; genus Melanotus; species Melanotus villosus. Next base: position 34,869,570 of record OY720427.1, on the reverse strand, counting down.
TATAATTTGAGCTTATTCATAAGATTAGTAACAAAACAAAATGTCATCTACATATAGTTTATAACGGTATATACAAAATTAGAAGCGATACACATTTAGAGGAGTGCATTGATATAAAAATTTTTTAATGCATTATCTTGTAAGTACAATTCTATATCTTCATACATAAAACATTGCCGAGTTGTTACTGAATATTAATCATCAATGTCTAAAATAATATACCATGATTTAAATGTCATTTACTATTTTGAAAACAAATACAATTTGCATGACGAGAAAGAAAAACATACAGAGTTTGCACTTACGAAAGTCCACGAAAAATACTATAATTCTTTAAAAATGCACCAGACACAAATAAAATACATTTAATTTTTTAATTATATACAACACACACCTCTATTTGCATTATAAGTGACTAGTGCAACGAATAAATATTTATATGGATCAACTAGTTACTACATATACCTATATACGATATACAAATTAAAAAAATTTAATTACAAAAATGTCAACTTGAATACTGGCGCAATATGTAGAAAATTATCCAGAAATATTAAAGCTCAAAATGAATGGGTACAGTAGGCAACTATACGTTTTTTTTGTCTAAAGCTGTCTTATAGTTTCGTCTAAAAGATAACATCACATAAAATTTGAGTCTTTGGAAAAGATCTTTGAGTTTTCTTTTAAATTTTTGCCATTTAGACTCGGACTCAAAATATTTCTTGTTCCAACCCAAGTTCTTCAAGAAAAATCCCCATTGGTGTTCTTTTAAGGCCGAGGGTTTCCACACGGTTCGTAATCTTATTTTTTAAATTTCTTAATCGTAAAGAGGCGTGTATAAAGGTAACTGAAATATAATTCGATATTAAATTTTTTTAATAAAGTTTTAATGAAAAGCTTTTACCTGAAATAGGAAGTAAGATTCCTAGAAAGAAGACGAGCAAAGATCCAAGCATGTAGGTGACAAAATATCCTCCAGTCAATATTAACAAAACTGATATGATAGGATGTTTTCTTTTAAATTGACTTGCAGCAGCTCTCTCATTAGTAACATAGCAGAAAACGAGGAATATTATTCCTGTTACCAGAAACCCGCAAGCCATTTTCGTTGGATGAATAACTCTATCATTTAAATAGATACTTATCAGATATTATCTAGACTTCATAAAAATTCATAAACTTACCCTACAATCAAAAATATCATAATAGCCAAAAGGAAGTAATTGGTTTGGTAATAAAGTAAATTGCTGGTAACTCGATTTCCCCATTTTTCCAGATCTTTTACATTTGGAATTTGAAATCTAGCAGATTCCAACAAGAAATCATCAAGGGTTCGTAAGGGTGCTATTTCAAATTCTGATGATGATTTTTTGCTGCTCATTTTCAATATTTCTATTGTCACTTCTAAAAATAACGATGTGTTTTGGCACTTTTACTACTTAAAATCTCAAGTTTGACAGCAATTTGACAATGAAAAAAAGTGTGAAAAAGTAAACAGTTAAAGTTTTCTGTAATTAATTATTATCGACAGAGCAAGACTAAAAGCTGCTGTTAGATAGGTTACTACTTTCTTGTTATGTTTTGTGGTTACGACAGTGTTCTGTGGTTACGATTATGGATGATAATGGCAAGAGTACCAAGAGATGTCAGCACAGTTTGTATTGTTCCAAGGAAGTTTAAGTTACTTAAACTTCCTTGTATTGTTCGAATCGCCTGGTTGCTTCTTTTCACCAACCAGAGAACTGGGATCTCTTCAAAAGATCCCGACCGGGATCTCTTTAAAAGATGGACTGGGATCTCAGCAACTTTATAAGGACTGCATTCGCAGTTACCAGAAGGATGCGTGGAGGTACTTCAGCTCCGGCATTGAGTCTCTGAAAGAAGTAACTCGCGTAACGGTCGCGCTTGGAGCTTTTGAAACTCCCAACTTCCAGTTACAAAGAATGCTTCGAGTATGTTTTGGAAGTGCACTTCCCTGGTGGCAGTAGAACCCTAGCGCCCAGCAACGGCCACTCCCAATCGCCCTCTCTACTTCCGACTGGAAAATGGCCTCCAAAGTGGTCACTCTTGTGACTCTTGATTACCTTAGATGGGTCATAGCATCATTTGACCCATTTAAAAGTCCAGGGGCTGACGGCGTTTTCCCTGCCTTCCTTCAGGAGGGGCTGGAGATCCTTCAGCGCCCCCTATACCAGCTACTTCGGGCCTGCCTGGCGATGATAAAGGTCAAAGTCATCTTTATTCCCAAGGCGGGACGTGCTACGCACGACACCGCTAAAGACTTCAGACCAATCAGTTTGACTTCCTTGCTTCTCAAAACGTTAGAACGTTTGGTTGGGAGGTACATAAAAGATAACGCATTTATCACCAATCCGTTGCACCCGCATCAACACGCCTATCAAGCAGGCAAATCCGTGGAGACGGCGCTTTACCCGATTGTTTTTTAAATCGAAAAAGGGCTAGAACACAAGGAATTGGCCGCTAGTACCTTTCTGGACATTAAAAGAGCATTGGACAACACATCCTTCGACTCCAGCAGTCAAGCTGATCGTGGCATCAATACTACCGTCGTCAGATGGGTTAGAGCCCTGCTGGCTAATCGGGAATTCTAGCATCGCTTGGTGGTGTCACAGAGAGGACCTCGGTGAGACGAGGCTACCCTCAGGGTGATGTGCTATCACCTCTGTTGGTGTCTTGTCCTCGATGGACTTCTTGTGAAACTGGAAGCTGCAGGCTATGCGCAGGGTTATGCGGATGATCTTGCAATCTTGGTCCTAGGTAAATTTCCTGGTACAGTTAGCAGATTAATGCAAAGCGCTTTCTATAGTGCAGAAGTGTTCAGCTCACGGCCTGACAGTTAATCCTGCTAAGGCCAAACTTGTAATATTCACCAGAAAAAAGAAGACTGAAAGCCTTCAGGGTACCCAGGACAGCTTTGAGACCCTTAAGCACAGTAAAGTACCTGTAAGCAACCCTAGATACCAAGCTGGTCTGAAACAATCACATAACCAGACAGATAAAGAAGGCCACGACCACCTTCTGAGCATGTCGTCAGACCTTTGGAACTACATGCGGCCTGTCCCCTCAAGTGCTGATGTGGACTACACTACGGTGATTAGAGCAGTCATCACTTATGGTTCATTGGTGTGGTTGCTCTTAGGGAAACACACACAAATGGTGTTAACCCAATTCCAGAGGTTAGCAAGTTCTGCCATCACGGGGACTGGTCGTACCACGCTTTCGGTGGCCTTGGAAGCCCTTCTCAACTTAACGCCCCTTTAATTTTCTTTCGAATTCTTCGTGAAAATTGGTCTGCAGTTTTTGCAGACCAACCATTTTTGTTTACTTTTTGACTGAAAATTGCCCAGAAATCTTCAATGGGGCGTGCTTATGGGACAGTAAAATACTTTTCATCGTCCAAAACGATGTTTTTTCTCGCGCTTTTAAAACTGTTCACATTGTTCGACAGCAAACTGGAATTTTTTCTAATTTTTGTTCACTATATTTTGGTGCTTTCTTTGTTTCGAAGTATTTAACACCTTCCTGCTTCAAATTTCGCAAAATGCAGTATTGTAACACTTTCAATTTTGAGGCCAACTGACGCTGAGACATTTTAATCTTGTTTTCAATCATTTTTCTTGCACAAACATTGCTTAACTTTTTAGTTCTACCAATCTTACCTAAGTTATGAGTTGGTCGATGTTCCCCATATCTTTTAATGATATTATAATTTGCATTTCATTTGTAACATTCGCGTAAAATATATCAGACTACGCCTTTTTGGATCATTTGCCAAGGGCTTCATACACACGTTTACGCTAAAGCTCTTGTTTTTGCTTTTCCAAGTTGGAATTGTTAACAACACTATCAAGTTCCTCAACAGAACTGTCAAAGGCAGAACTCGAACAAAAGTGATGAGTTTATTTTAAGTGCACAGCACTCTACCTATTTTTGTCCATTTACTTATGCATCAGGGGTTATACACAATATGAGCATATTCCGCGTTCAAAAATAATCTCAGCATTGTAATCAGGGATGTTAACAAACCTTTTTAATACAACAATTGCAACTATTTAACTTTTTAATATGTTGACAGTTAACCCTGAAAACAATATGTCAACAATAACGTACAATTGTTTCGCAAACAAATAGCATTCCTGGCCTAGGTGATGTTCCCCGAAAAATTAACAGTTGGGTTTATGACATATGTTTATACAGATTTTTTAACTCCAAATGAGTTACCTAATTGATTCCTAAAATATTTCTGGTACGTTCTGGGACACCCTGTATTGTAGGGACCTAATAATTGACTTCCCAAATATCTACTTTACATATGTACAACGTATATTCTGGCACTTTTTGAAAAACTGCTCGGTAAGTGCTGTAGACCTGGGGGGTCCTCTACCACACCCATAGGTCACCCACCGAGGACAACTTCACATACGTATTTTAGTAAACTTTCGACCACTTTAAGGACAACACCTGTAATTCGAGAAAAAAATATGGAAAATTGCCAAAATTGGTCCTCCAGGTGCCTTTACATACGTATTTTAGTAAACTTTCCGCCTCGCTGGAGGCGAATTTCCGGCACTTTTTGAAAAACTGCTCGGTAGTAGTTGTTGGCCTAGGGGTCCTCTACAACACCTCACCAACCGAGGACAACTCCTGTAATTCTGTGGAAAAAAATCTTATCGTACGCTAGTTTATGCGTTTTAAAGGTGTTTCAAATTTTTAAAACGTTTTTTAGTTAATGGAATTGTTTAATTAGCATTTGTAGATGTTTGTTATGTTAAATAGTTAAGGAAATCGTGGGAATAGCGAATTAGTGTAACGCAAAACGTACGCCTGGGAGTGAGTGGCGACTGAGATACGCTTGAAAAACGTGCCTATGCGAAAACGTATGTAACTTCAGCCCGGTATAATTGTCGACATTTGTGTTCATGTTGTGCATTGTATTCCCATTAATTTGTAAAATTAAACTTCAAATTCAAATAAAAACGTATTTATGTACTAAAGTTAAAGTTGTTAGCTAATCAAAAAAGTAAGTATTATTGTATATTACCTTTCCATATCTTACTAACCACATTTTTGCATTTAAATTCTAGAATGAATGAAGATCTTCAAAGTGATTACGACGATTTAAAAGAATATGCTGGTAAATTACTAAATGAAATTGAAGACAAGAACCAACAAATTTACAACTGTAAGAAACAACTATCTCTTGCAACAGTTTTAGAAGGAGATTATATACAAGAAATAGAAGCATTACAGCTACTTCAAAATACTAAAATTGAGGAATTGAATAAAGAAATCAAACGTTTAGAATCTGCAATTGTAAATTTAAGAGAAACATATGAGGGACAGCTGTTAAATAAATTTGATTTAATTACTCACTTGAAACAACAAATAGAAGAACGTAAAAAAAATAAAAATGTCGATTGTAAAGAAGATACTCAAATTGAAGCAGATGAAGAGAAAAAACAACAACTACGAGATCAAATAAAAACTTTGACGTATAATTTAGTGGAAAGACAAATGGGTATCAAGTCTTTACAAGTAGAAAACTCTGAATTAAATGTAACACACAAGGTTAGTCTTTTATGATTTTATTACATAAACGTGATTTAAATTTCAGTGGTTTTGCACGTAGTTCTTTACCTTTTTTCGTTCTACATACAAGTTTTTGTCAAATAGTAAAAGTAAATTCTTATTGTAAACTTAAAAATATAATTTATAGGATTTACTTCGAGAGATAGATGAAGCAAAACAAAGTTTAACAAATAAAATACAGGAATTAAACGAAACTAAAATATTAGCAGAAAATTTTCAAGATGATATATTCCAAACCAAAATCAATCTCGAATCTGTCAAAAGTAAACCATTAGATCCATCCAAACAAGGAAATTCATTATTTGGAGAAGTTGAAGATAGGTATGGTACAGAACCAGCAAAAAGTAACTCGTTCATTAGAGAGCAATCATATATTGTAGATTGATTTACATTTTATGAAAGACAACTTGGACATTTAATTATTTTTTGTTCATTAAAATCGGACAAAAACTTTCACAATTGGGTTACTTTTTGATCCCCTATATTTCTTTAGTTGTCACTTTAATAACTATTAAAGTTGTTCCGAAGTAATTTAATTGCCTTTTGTGATTAAGCTGATTTAAATAGTTCAGTAAGAGGTTGGAAAAAATAAATCTGTTCTAATAACTGTAGAGAAGTATTGAAATTCTCATGTGCTCTTCAAACCTATTCCAGTTGTAAGTATTGCGCGATAAGTGCTTATTTGACTTTGTACCTCTTTTATTAGAGTTCAGCCAAATTAAAAAAAAAAAACAGTTAAGTCACTTTCAGGCATTTAAGTTAATCTGGGACACTTTTATGGATAAATTTTAACTACATATTTATTTATTAATAGTCGCTTCAAAATAGAAAAAAACCTTTTGCAAATGAAGAAAAATTATGCAGCATTGAAGCGTAATGTTTGCATAAAACTTAAGAAAATGGTCAGTTTAAGAGAGGAGAACTTAAAATTATGTGAACAATTGAATACTGTAAAAGATGAAGATGAAAAATATGACAAGGAAATTGAAACTTTAAAGTAAGTTTACACCAATTAATTTTTATTCTGTATGCAATTAACAATTATTGTATACATTTGTCAAAGACCTGGGTCACATCGAGAAAAACAGCTGCACAGTATTTTGCATTTTCAAGGACTTCGTTGATTTTGTGTACAACAACTCTATGTACTTGTTCAATTGCTGCATGTCTTTCTCTGAACACAAATTGGTGTTCCGGAATTAACTGTCTTTCTCTGTTTCGGCATTAGAATGACATTATTCTAGCACGCATTTTGATGCTTTAATGAGCTTCATTATTAAACGATTTTTGGTGATATTTTGTTTTCAGAAATTGGTGATACTGTATCAAATAATACACAAAATACCTAGCAACCATTCAGTTGCTAGGCAACAAAAACGTTAAATGTCAAGCTTCTGTCAATTGTCAAGCAAAAATCACTATTACCAACCTAACTATTTAACCAAATTTCACCAATTCGAAATTGTCAAGTATTTTTATAAAAAGAAGTAATATAAATGGAAGCCGAAACAGAGAAAATAGTATAAAAAACTCGTTAAAGAAGGCAATTCGAGCACTCGTCCGTTCGGCCACTCGCCGCTACACGGCTCGTGTCCAAATTTCGACTCGTTTGCGAAAACGATGCCTTCTGTAACTTGTGTTTTAATATACTATTATAAAGCAATTTAGTTTCAAGTACGATTGCAACGTACAGAAGGTACAAATTAAAACAGATCGTATAGCTTTTAATGCCTGGCGTCTAACCATCCCCGCGCCAAAAAACGCCGGCGTCTAAACGTCCCCGCGCCTAAAATGCCGGCGGTTAATGGCTCGCGCCGTATGGTACGCGCCTAAATTAATGTCCTAGACGACCTAGACCGTCTGTTTGATAGTTTGGGATGATAAACGTAGGATTATAATGCGGTTGCTGACTTGCTGAATCGGTACTGCCTGAGATAAGGTACTATAGTTTAATTGTTGCTGTGGGATTACACGTGGTGCAGTATTATAGCTTATCTGTTGCATTGGCATTGTTTGTTGGGCTTTCACATTTACTATTTTCTGTAAAATAGTTTAATCCATTTTTTTTTTATAAATGAAATGTACTCTGACTGTTTACGAAATGGTACTCACTACATCGCCTGTATAAAGGTACAAAATAGTACAAAAGATGTTGAAAAAATCTTTGTTTTGCAGCCAGGTTTCTTTGTTAGTCGTCTGTACCACTATTTTTACCTACTTTTTCTTTTCTATGATATATCATTTTTGTGAAATTTTCATATATATTTTTTTATTTTAACAGGGAGTATATAGCTGCACTGGAACCTATTATTACAGAATATAAGCTAGAATTAATGCAGGAGCAGAAATTGACAGGAAAAAAATTACCAAGCTACGCCGTCGAATTTGCTAACAATATGATTAGAACAAAATGGTAAAAATTAACTGAGTTCCCTTTATTTAAAAAGGGCTGTGTAATATTTAATTCTATTGTTTTATCTATTTATTGTTTTCAGGAACGACATTGAAAAAATAAGAGAAAAATTACATCGTGAGTCTAAGGAAAAACTAGAAACATTTAAAGAAATCCAAAATACTAACACAGAACTGCGTAAAAGAAGAAGAAAAGCTGAACAATTAAAGATTAAAATTGAAGAATGGGAAAATTCTATTTTAGAAATACAACTACAAAACAGTCCTACTGATATTTCAGATGCAGGAGAAAAGGAAAAGAGAATAAAAAATGATAAAGAAATAGTAAAGACTGAAAACAAAATTAGTCCTCAGCCAACAATTAATAAAGCAAAAGTACCAACAGAAAACATAAAAATTGAAACAACACTAAAAACTAAAAAGTCTTCAAACATACCAATAGCAAGAAATTCCCATACATTTATTACTAGTCGTAAGCACAGTGAAATTTCAAACTTTCATAAATTATCTGCTAAGAGTAAATCTCTGCCATATAACTGCGATGTTTTCGCTCAAGCAGGAAAAAGTAATTTGAAAGATACATCAATCAGTACTATTTCAGAATGCGAAGGAGATAATAAACATACAAATAAAGTAGTTGAGGAATTATCAATACAAGCAGAACACAATTTTGTTAATAAGAATATGACTGATAACTCTAGTGTTTTATTTACAGCTGACAAACCTGAATGTGTTGATACATCTGAGTGTTCTGTAGATAAGAAGAAATTACTTTCATATATGAATGATATTGGATATTTTCCTTCAGAACATAAAACGTTATCGAAAGTAAGCACAAATGCTGAAGTAAACGTAAATTTAGAAAATACCTCAAATATTTCACTTAGCGACGACAGCTTATTATCAACACCATTTGAGTTCTCGCGTCTTGACGGAGAGTCAGATTTTTATAATGGACATCTCCCTCTCATTAATGAGAAAAGTTTATTATTGTGTGTTGATGATGCTGGTCATACTCCTGGACCTAGTCGTAGTCAAATTATTGGGTATTATACTTTAACGCCTGGATGCGACTCTACACAATTTTCTGAGTCAGATAATGAAGAAAATTTAAAAACAAATTGCGTTCAACAAACAAGTGCAAGAAAACGTCTTCTGATAATAAAAGATACTGAAAACGTAAACTCAAAAGATGTAGTAGATGATAAAACAATCATAAATAGTTCTTTAATGGCGCAAAAACTTATAGATCAGAGTAATTCTACAGAATCAACAACAGATGTTGCTATCTCGGCAATTTATCATCCTACCCAAATATCTGAAGAACCTTCTAAAGATGTTGAATAAATATATTTACAATAAATTAGTGTATAAAGTATTAAGTTAAAGTATAATATCATGTGTTTTATGTCAAATATTTTTATTATATTTATTTTCAATTTTTACTTTTGGTATATTATCGAAAAAAATAAAATCAAATTTTTTCTTAATATATTTTGTTTCTTCTATTTAAGATTTCTGTTTACTTTATTAGGGCTTATCCCTAACTTAATCTACACAGGTTCGGACTCCAGACCGAGCTCTGATGACCATGGTTGGATACAAACCCGGGACCTCTCGATTGTGAAGCATTCACCTGCTGCACTACCGAAAGGCACAATAATTATTTATGAAATATGAGTAATGAATTGTTATTTTTTAAAACAATCTGCAGGAAATATTGAGCCTATTTTGGTGTAACATAGCCGGAGTGGTTAAGGCATTCGACTACAGCACGGACAGTCTCAGGGTCAAACTCGAGTCATGGTTGAAGCAAATCAAACGCAAGTGAAATTACAGTCTGGAATAAATCTTCTGTCACAACTGACAGTCAAAATTTGACATAAACATTTTGAAATTTTATTTCCATTTTTATTTTTTGTTCATATCAGGTCACCGAAATACGAATAGTTAAAACAAATTATAGTCAATACTTTTTATTTTAAATGTATTTTCTATTGATAAAATATGAGTTTTCTTTATAGTTCCTTATAATTTGCTGTTGGAGATAACAACTTTAACCACACCGTGCAAGAAAACTAAGCTGCGCAGGACAATCTTTTTTGCAGTTTTGTGTTCATTTTTCATGATAGAAAAAGGTTACCTGAAGCTTTAGTGGGAGTTTGCGGACACCCTGTATTCCTGTATACAACCATAATAGAAAGTTTTTAATTTTGAAGGACTTCATTCCATGACAGATTCTGATCAAGTTTGATTCCTATAAATTTTATACTTTTGTTCCGAGTTACTGATTTATTATTAAATTTAATTAATAAGCTATGATCGTTTGTGACTGCAGATGGAGCAAACATAATCACGTGTGTTTTTTGCCGATTTAAAATTAGCCGGTTATTATTACACCAGAATGTCATCCTATCAACACTATGTTGTGCCATTTTACTAAGAGTATTAAAATTTTTCTCCGAAACAACAGCAGAGGTGTCATCGGCATACAACAGAAACGGTCCAAGTATACTACCTTGAGGTACCCCACAAACATCGGAATAAAAGTTATTGCTGTTGTCCTCATACAAGTTGTTTTATTTTATTTGTAAACTACACTGAATTAAAAACCAAACGTAAGCAATATATTATGCGGTCACAAAACTAAAGCAGTACCGAGAAGCGAGATTTATTTAAAGAGAAAGTTGTGTACAAGAATTGAACATTAATTTGTATTCAAATACTGTATTTTACACACACCTAATATTTACATTATAAAAAACACAAGTTCTTTCAAAAATGTTTTATTTATGATTTATAAAAGTTACAAAAACTCGAACAATACAAGGAACCTACAGAGTATCAGGTAATAAATTCTGTTAAATAACCTTCAGTCTTGTGAAACTGTATAAATTTGTTATTGGCGATTATTTAACAAAATCCATAAAAATCTCTAACTTACATAAATTGAAGCAACAAGGTCTTGGCCAACACAATCCTTTTTACAAAATATACAATTTAAAAACAACAATATTTAAACTTCAGCTATTCTAATTTCCATCGTATTTTATATAGTTCAATAATCGAATAGGTATAAAGTCACACAATAACTAAAGTCATTGGTAAAATTACCTACTCAGGTTACGAAAAATGAATCTACTCAATTTTTTATCACACTGCCCAGTGGTTAGTTCTTACATATTGATTTTAGCATTTTACAGGTTGCCTATCTATTTACCAAACGTTAAAAAAATTTTGAAGAAGAAATATGCATCTTAATACATATTTTAGAATAATCTGCTTTTTCTGGTAACACGGAGGTATTCATAATTGTTTTTCTGTGCTATCACATTTAATGTATAAACATACAATACACGCAATTCATAAGAAAGTTCCCAGTGTAAAGTATTTTTGTTATTTCATTAATGCTATTTTTCTATAGACTCTAAAGGGCATTAACTAGGTCGAAAGTGATCCAGTTTTTATTTTCAATAAATATCTAGTATAGTTAAGGTTTTTAAGTTTATCAAACATCATATATTTTTGGTATATGATTAAATCATCTATAAAAATGTATAGCAGCCATAGAAATTAAGTACATATCTGTATAAATACAAGTACTACAACATACCTTTTAAGGTATAAAAACTGCTAGGTATATAAAAAATAAACTGCATATTTTGGTGTATTAAAAATTGCTAAATTTAAAACAATAAATTTTTCGAATCTCGATGATAGCGATGAATTAGATATTTATGAATTTTTTTGTTAGATGTAATGGTATGTATATTAAATTTACATAATAAATTGAAGAGCACTTTTTTATCAGGCTGATTAACAACATATAAAAAAAAACTATTTATTTATACTACTACCTAACTTGAATGGTATTTGAATTTGCACTTTGCAAAGCGAATTAATTAGGCACGACAGCAATATTGCTATCTGAAAACAATTTTTAGTTAAATTCTATTTAAAATTATTGTTAATTGATAATCATCACTCGATTTGTTAAAATATTAGTTAGCAACACTTATCATTAAATGATGTTATCAAAGTTTTGTACCATTAATAAGAGTTTTTAAACAATCAGCAACAAATATTAAATTTTGCTTACAGCACTACCACATCAGTATATTTCTAATAAATAATTCAAAAAATACCTTATTAATGAAACTTTGAATTTAACAACCAAAAAAATAAAGCACAATATGGGAATATTAATAAAGGTAGTTAAATATATTTACAAAATTACTACCCTTCAACTGTTGCTTACTTTGTGACAGAAATTTGTGAAAACTATATCGAGTAATTCTCCCAACTACAACTTGGATAATTTAAATTAAAAAAAAAAAAAGAAATAAACATTTAACTGCATAACATAAACAACTAATTAGAGTTAATTAACAAGTATTAGACGACAAAAGTTATTTGTACTTCTGCAAAGGCTTTTTTATCACTATAAAACCATAGTTTAACATATACATACTTTTAAAAAGCTACGTTTATAATAAATATTGATCTAAAAATATGTTAGAAAATAAGATTGGTGCGGTTTTACTGTAATTAGCAGAAAATTGTTTTACTTTTAATGCCGACATAATTTACACCCGAATTGCAAACAAAAATTTTTATGCTATTTTATGAGTTTTCGTCACCGCGTAATTCTTCTACATTAATATTAAACCCAATATCGTATAATATTTTTTTTTGACTGCTACTCAAAAATCGAACACATTCATTGAAGTAAGTACTATCGGCGAAGTTCTTGAAGAAATTTGTAAGAAAATCACCGATTTTCATATTATAAATTGGATCCGTTACATCTAATGGATCTGGTGTTACATGAACTATATCGCAGCAATCTGAATCTCCGTCTGTGGAGCTTTCACCCGCTCGAGGGGGCTCCTATAAAATTTAGTATTTTTAAAATATAATTCCACCCATTTCGTTAAAAAATTTAATTCTTAAACACTAAAGTATATTTTACTTTCAGTAAACAGGTAAACACCAATATAGATCATTTTCTAGTAGTGATAAAAATGAAACAAAACATAAAGACGAATAACATAGTAAAAGAAATAACAAAACAAAGAGGGAATATTGAAAACTTAGAGAAATCAGACATATAAAGAGAATACCAAAAAGAACTGGCAAAAAAATAGAACAAATGGAAAGAGCAGCTAGCATAAATGAAAAGTGGATGAGGACAAAAAACATAATTATTGATACAGCGAAAATAGGAATCAAAACTAGAAATAAATATAAAGAATGGTTAATGATGAATGCAGAATGGCTGTAGTGAAGAAGAAAAAAGCGTGGCTTAAATTAATATCAACAGAGAAAGAAGAAGCATCAGAGGAATATAAGGACAGTAGAAAAAATACAAGGAAGATTTTAAGAAGAATAAACATGATTCCAATATTAAATTTTGTTGAGAGTATAATTAAAATCTACTTGCCTTAAAAAACTCTTGTACAGTTGGAGATGGTGGTGGGCCTTCTGTAGGGTCTCTCGAACTACCGTGTGCAGATATTTTTGGTGATGCCTGGGGTCCAACCAGTACTACTTCATGTATTTCAAACAAACCCAATTCATTTGCTAGTACAGAAACGAGATGCTTCAAAACTTTCAACAAAACTGGTATTTCTGTACAATATCTTTCCAAACCTTTTGTTGGAGTTGGTAAAGTGCGAGGAGTTAAATGTTCAGGTAACGTTGTATCTTCGACTTTAATATCTGCAACTCGTTGATCTTGTTGTAAAATTGTATGTTCCATAAGTCGTGTTAATGCCAATATACTGCAAAAATAGGCATTTTATTTATTGCGGATTATCTTTAATTACACACATACTTCAAGTTTCGCTGGTATTTTCCTCCATAATTGTAATTTTTAGACAACCATTTATTTAGTATGAATGCTAATGCACTTTGACCTTCTGGCCCTGGGATTAACGTTAAATAATTTAGAACAGCTTCTAGATGGTAGTAAAAAAGATATGCAAATATAATCAAAAGACTTTCTTCTACCGGAATCGTACTAGCACGTTGCATTGAACTCAATACACCTCGCAGAAGAAAGTCGATATGTTGGTTTAACTGCGGACCCAAAACGTGCATGGCAGTGATGAAAAATCTGCCTACTTGTTTACACGCAAATTCCATTTTATGCGGGTCTAACACATATTTGAGAACATTCAAGATGTAATCTGTTCCTGTTCGCCCTTCGTTATCGGTAAAAGTAATCATTTGAGTCGCTCCTTTACATATATAACTTCTCAAACAGTCAGCACCGCACTGCAATATTATTTTTATTACTAGTAAATATATGAAACATTAACTTTTGTTAATTTCAACAATACTTGTGTCCAATAAATTTGACAAAAATTAAATTTTAAGATAAAAATGAATTGGTAAACAAACTGACAAATTACCTGTGTTACTGCAGGATCATCTACAGAAATTATGCTTGTATATACTGTAGTAAAACCATATCGAATAAGGTTATCACTAAGCGGTTCCGATGAGTATTTAACAATAACATTAAGAATATCAATTGCACTACACTGGGCTTCTACTGAAGTTGGTGTATCACCTTCAACAGCAAGAGCTTGATTAATCACATTCGTTATAATTGGTAACAATTTATTTTCTAGATTTTCACGACATCTTAAATTACTTGATAGTAATCTAATAACTGCCTGACAATCAGCTACAAATTCTAGTCGATTAATATTATGTAAAAATAAATTGATGATTAATGTTATTACATCATCCTGAATGGATTCAACAAATGAGGGCTGAATCTGAAAATAAATACATATAAATTTATCTCGAGACAGTATTTGGAGACTTACATTAAGTAATAATTCTAATGCATATAATCCCACGTGTAAAACGTAACCCTGAGAATGATCAATTCCGTACATTAAAGCGTGAGCCATGCTATGTCGCAGCTCCATGTATATATTTCGATGTTGTGAACTATGAATGGTGGTTAAGTGAAGCGAAACTGATCTAAAATTCATAAGAACCAATTAGGTAGTGCTATACAAATCTAAATCTGTTCCTACCTTATTGCCGTGAATCGTAAAATGAATGAAGGTTCCCTTAAATTATGAATTGTCGCCATGAGATAGCTTGACAAAATATTTTCTTCTAAAATAAGCGCATATCGTCCTCCAACCCATAAAATGCGAGCCGTCATAAACCACGAAGGGCAAGGTCCCATTTCGTTGACCCAAGTTGCGAGGTATCCATTTATATCGAAATTTTGTAACTGTTCGGTGTGATAAAGATTTATGATGTACGTTCTAATTGTGCCCAGAGCATACATAACCGCTTCCATTATCCTCCAATAATAAGATTCATTTTTGACTTTACAAAGGTTTGAATGTTTATTTACGGCTGCCGAAATTGCATTCACGAGAATATTCGAATTTAAAACACGAGTCATATACTGTAATAAAAATGTTCGTCTTAATTTTTGTGCGACGTATTTTAGAATAATTATGAGTATTTTAATTATCAAAAACAATAAAATATTTTATTATCTACTTACCATAAATAATTCCTTTCCTTTAATACGTACTGAAGTATCGTAACATTCGTCATTACTATCATCTGCAAAGTATGCATCAGAGTCACTTCTCCATAATTCTTCAGTTTCTTTTGACAAACCCATAAACAAAATTGTGTAGTATAGTAAATCTGGTAACACAACTATTATTTCTGATTTGGCTCGTTCAATGCCTAACATAGTATGCAACAGTTCAAAAATATTGTAGACTAACATGTAAAATCGAGGGCTTTCATCTAAATTTTCATTCGGATCACGATTTGGCGCTGTTTCATTTATTAACATTTGATCGTACATTTGTCCACATCTCGATAAAATTTGCCAAACAGTTGGCAAAATACTAGCTATGGTCGGAATTAAAGCGTCTGTCATTTTAGATATTAACAGCGAGTAGGCTTTCATTACTGATGCCTTTAAGAAATAATCACTCTGTTCGGGGTGTGGTAGAATTAATTGACCAACACACATTTCACAAAAATTAGCAAAAATAGGGCACAGTTTCTCTCTTTTATTTTCATCGCTACTATGCAAATTACCAGTATTTGCAAAAAGATATATAGCATCTGCCCGGATTTTGGTGTTATATTTCTGAAAAACAGACATTTTTAAAATTGCAAGAAATTTGGAAAATGCTTATTTTAATATCTAATTACTACAAAAACACTTTAGTTATATATAATTAAACTTAAAAAAAGACTTACAGCGGCATCTTGAGCAATGCCATAAAGCACTGGATAAACTTTATCGGCGTAATCAATAATATTGTAACAACCAGCGTCCCTGTTGAATTCTCGGATAAACTCTAAGATACCCATACAAGTATTTGTATCTCCTGATTGTAATCTTAAAAATAAATTTTCGAACATATCTGGCCAATCATATGGGAAATCAGCGTCAGCTATCGCAACCAGAATCATAACAATATTGTTTCTGATTTTACCGATGGAGTCAGATAATCCCATGGGTAAAAGTGCTCTCACCCTATCTTTAACGTTCTCAGGAGTTACTGGAGGAACAAATTCATCGCCGCCCGCATTCCAATGGTTACGGACATATTGTCTTAGTAAAGTTCCGGCCATCTGTCTTTCCTCGAGCGCTTCTTCGGCAGTGAGTAAAATTTCCATTAAATGTAGCGCATATTCTGTAAATTAAAAATTTAAAAATTGAAATTACCTTTTTGTAATAGGATAATTATGACTGATTATATTTCATTTAGTATCTGTAACTGTTACTAAAAAAAGAGTGCAATTGCATAGCAAACCAGTCACTCATATGACTTGCTAGCGAAACGACTTCAAGGCGCTCTATGGTCCGCTAGGAGCGAGAAGGGCACATACATACATCTGTATCTGTAACCTCTTTTACCTTTGATGCTTTAGCCTATGTGGTCTTTACAGGTGCAATGCACAATCTGGCCCGACTCTGAGGGTTACATGATTTGTGAGCCGTTTAAAACCTACATACTGCACCATGTGTATTGCGTATGTGTAAACCCATGATTATACTACCTCTTACCTCTACTGAATATATTCAAATAAAACAATAAAAATCATTAAATATACCATTTATTTATGAATTAGGTTATTTTGCAAACTATGTAAGTCCCTAAACAAAAGCTTTAGGAAGAATAAAAAAATATACAGGGTGTATCAGAAATAAGTACATTAAATTCCCTCAGTAATAGAACTCGTCACGAACTACAACATTTCTTAATATTTTTTTGGTATACTTTTTAGATTTTGTGATAAAATTAGTTAAAGATTTATCACAAATTTCATTACCCGCCAATGGAAATCATGTCCGACACAAAACTTAAGTTGGTTACCATAGTAAATCAACTTAAAGTCCCCAAATAGAAGTTTGCCGATGGATGCGCAGATGGGGAAACAAGACAGGTAAATGTTAGAAAAAGATACCCAATTCTTCTCAGGCACACAATGTGTTTTCAAGTACACTTTATAACCGCAGTAATGAATGGCAAGGTTCTTCTTATGCTTTAGAACGAATTAATTCGGGGCTTTAAAACATTTACAAATTAACTAAGTTAGCTCAGTACTCACTTTCTTATAAATGCGAAACGTATTCAATATTATAAACACAAATCCCAAATCTTTTATTCAAAACGTTCCACGTCGAGTGTACAAAATGCTAACTTGCTGCATGATAGTCACTCCTGAAATGACGAGTCCCCGCCTCTTGCTTAGAGATCTACGGAGTGTCGGCAAACTTCTATTTGGGGACCTGTACTTAAAAATTAAGTTTAGCAGTATTTAATTATTTTGAAAATACATAAACAGCTCGTTATTTTAAGGGGGGGGGGGTAAAAATGCAAAATGTGAGATTTATGCTACCAGTTGGTATGAGCTTTGGGCAATTGTTCTCCTTGTCCCTGTCGCTCCTACTGTTCCCTCTAGTGCTATGTTAAAAAGTGTAGTTGAGAGCGCGTTTCCTTGGTGTACCCCTTTTTCCTTGATGTGTTATGGCTTGTGCTGTGTCATTTCTGTTAGTCTGATTAGTTTGGGTGGAATGTTGATGTCTCTCATGTCTTTGACTAGCATGTGTCTTGATATACTATCATTTTTCTATTGTTTGCGTCATGATGTGTATTGCATTGATAGTAGATTTCCCTGGTCTAAAACCTAGTTGGTATTCGCCAATTTCTGGTTCTGTGTATTTCATTATTCTCTGTAGTGATGTAAGTATTTTGTAGATCGTGTTGAACAGCATAATACCCCTGTAATTCCTACAGCTTGTTAGGTCTTCCTTTTTGGGAATTGTTATAAGCCACCCGTTTTTCCATTCACTTGGCATGGTTTCTTGTCTCCAAATTTCTCTCTAGTTCTGCCCTTGCATTTTTTATTAATTCATTAACTACTTCATCTGGTCCTGCTGCTTTCCTTTGTTTTAGTTTGTTGATTATTCTTTCGTATTCCTCATACGTCGGTTTTTCTTCGTCCTCCTCATTATTCTCATTTCTGTCTTTCTCCATTCCTTTGCTATTCCCTGAATGTTTGAACACTTCCGTGAAATATGTCTCCCATACACCATTGTCAATTTTCACCGTTGGTTTCTTCCTTTCCCTTTGTGTTTTGATATAGCTGAATGAAGACTGTCTTTACTGTTTGTCTCTACATTTTCCATAATCTCATCTATCCATTCTCTCTTCTTCTTTCTGATGTATGTGAGGCATAAAATTGAATCGGTTGTAGTGACAGTAGAGACGATAGATGAACAACCCTGACATAGAAGCATTGTGTATGAGATTGAAGATTGCACAATTTGTTATTGGGGGTGTTTATAGACCGTCAAAGTTTGATACTAGACCGAAACAATCAGACCTTGTGGCATGGCATGTGAGCTGCATGAACCTGTTTTAATCTTCGGAGATTTCAATCACTTGGACTAAACATAGAGCAATCCCAAACACTGAAGTGGAACCGGAGTTTTTGCGGCACTATGTGGATTCTAATCTCATTCAGAAAACTAGTGAGCCCACCCAATATAGAGAAAATCAAACCCCTGCAATTTTGGACTTAGTTCTGACAAATGATGCAGATAGTATCTCTTCTCCGTTTCTGAGACCAAGTATTGGTCAGGGCGACTACTTGGTTATTGTTACAACTATTGGCACCAGTGCTGAATGAAATTTTCAAGCAATCCTTGGACACGCGAAAATTGCTTTCTACATGGAAAAAAGCTGTAGTTACGCCTATCTTCAAGAAAGGTGACAAGCAGGTACCAAGTAACTATAGCCCTATAAGTCTGACTAGTACTGCTGGGAAGGCTATGGAAAGAATAATTGTTCAAAGACTTTGTGGCCATGCTGTTAGGAATGAAATAATCCCCAAACAACAACATGGATTTGTTCCAGGAAGATCGACAACCATGAAATAATATATTATTTTGATAAATTATTGTAAGATATGTGAACTAACAGCTTGTTGTTGCTACCATTATTACATAAATAAATAAAAGTTTATGAGTATTGACGATTTCAAGTAAAGAGAAACGCAATCCAAAAATGCTAAATAATGAAGGGAACAGGGAAAATATCACAGCTACCTTAAAATATTATTGGGTCTTTGCCTCTTTGCCAAAATTATATAAAAATTCCAATTACAATTTTGGTACAGTTAGGTTTTTCATGTACGCAATTCAAAAAGATAATAACCTAAATTTACATATTCCTTATAATAACCAAATGATTAATTCATTTAAATTACAGATGCAACCTTCAAATAGTAACTCTTTACATTTACAAATTTTAAAGATTACGGTTTTTTAATACATGGCATTAAATCAATTTCTAGAATTAAACATTCGTGAATGTTTGGGACATTACTTTATTGTATCTGATTATGGAATATAATTTGTAAAATAATTTCTACATTGTCTTAACGAACAGGAACGGTGCATTATGCAATAACAATAGTACTATCACCTAAAGCATTTTTAAATCAAATATTTGTAAAAAGATGTGAATGAATATTTAGTTTACTGTCATTTCATTTTGTATCAATATCAGATAAGAAACAGTAGTTCACAAACGATTTATTAATTCAGAAATTGTGGAATATATTTGGTATGAAAAGAAACACGTTGTCATCTGTAGAATATAAACTATGTAGTTACATATCCTTCACTCTGTAGATGATTTATAATACTGTCATTATCTTATGATCAACGTCATTGTCTGTTAAATAAACATATAAAGCAGATATTTATCCTGCACTATTTGTTGTAATATCCTGCCGTAGATCACTACATTATCCAATTATTGCATTTCCGAATAAAATTTTGGTGTACATAAAACAAATGCAATGTTATCAATTTGTCTACTAAACCTACCTTCTGTAACTTCTAAGGCTTTTTTACGCTCTTCAGCAAGTCCTCTGAGGTCTGATATGGGACTCAACATGCAGCTTATAATCTCCAGAAGTGCATCCTTTAAGGCCATTTCAGTTCTCTGCGGATAAAAGCATAATTTATAAATGAAAAGAACATTCAAAATTCTAACCTGAATGACTGAAAATATTCTTATCATGCAGTATGCAACTACTCACCATGGTTAATTTTTATTTATACAACTATTTATAACTACTGTATTCTAAAATAAGATATCAATGAAATATTCATATCTAAATTACATTGTAATTTAATTTTGATACAAGTAACAACATTAATAATAATAAAACCTCCGCCAAAACCAGGGTATGCCAAGTGAGATAGGACCTGTGTAAACCGTATTACGTCATCTCTTAAACAAAAAAGCGGTTTATGAATATAGGGGGCAGTCGTGTAAGAAACATTAACAATCGTTAAATAAATTAGCTGTATTATCGACATCTCAGTGACGTACCAAATTATTTATTATAGGTTCATGTTATCTGATAATATAATATAAATTTTTCATTGATAATTGTTAATCCGTTTTAACCTGATTCACACTAAAATCTAATTATTCTTGCAATAGAAAAATAAATGGAAAATCCTTTTCTTATAAAGGGGCCGCTACTTACCAACATATTATTGTTTATTACGCACCTTCAATAACAAGAAAACGTACCAAACATTTTCGGATTTTCTAAGAATTGGTTTGGAGTGTAATAAAAAGGAGCGTCAAAGTTGAAAATGAAATGTAGTAAAAGTTCAACCAAAAGAATATTTTCAAATTTTCTGTTCCAATATTATAGAAATATTTTACATTATAATATTTATAATTATGTAATGTAAATTTGAAGGGAACAACTGATATTCTACTCATCTACCTACTGTATAATGATTATCTAATTCTTAATTCTTTACTGAACATTTCGCCAGTAAAAAATAGAATGTCAAGAAAAATGCTTGTAGCTAAATAAAGATCATTATAATATTAAGAACAAATACGAGTAACAGATATTTTCCAAAAATTATTAAAATTTAATCTGAAGGTTATTTCACGTTTATTTCTTTGTATATTTTATTTCAGCTATAAGATAGAACGTTGGCCGTTCGAAGATTATTAGCTTATTAGATACTAAATGTTTTTTCATGGTTCAGATTATTTGTTGGAGGACTATAACCCTTATTTCTCATAACTTTATTTTAATACCATCGGCCACTAGGCGCCAATTATTGTTCAGCGCATAATTGAACATCCTACCAAGGAATTTTAAGATTAAATACCTAGATATTTTTAAAATTCTCTCCAAGATTGGCAGCTTTTGATCCTTTGAAAAAAACTCGAATTGCGTTAATGTAACTGGATTTGGTAGTGTTTGAATATATTAAAGTTCTTCATTTAATTGTTGATAGATGTTATACAAATTTAGCTTGCATGAACCCGCAGAACAGCACGCCTATGGATATAAGTAAGTAGGTGCGTGTTTCTAAAGCTAAACAATAATTCAAAAATTCGGATTCAGCAATTTTTAAATAAACTGTTTTCTGAACGGTTTTAATGCGTCCAAAGGGTTTTGTGGGATTTTAAAGATTATAAAAAGATAAGTGCGGGGGTTGTAAACCTGAAAGCCTGCTTTAAAATCTTCAGGGCATCTGTGTAACAGAATATTTCAGTGTTAGAAGTGAATGAGCAGAATGAGCTTTGTGCACCTTGTTTATATATTTCAATATTTACGTAAGTACCTACTTGTGTATAATGCAGCTTAATTTAGCATAATAATTTCTAAATTTTACCAACACAACAACACCACCTAATTAGATTTTTTCTTTAGATAATGAAGAAGAATGAAAAAAGTGTGCAGTGAAAGACTGCGACAGCGGAGAAGAAATTCGTCTGCATTCTTTCCCAAATCCTATAAAAGATAGGGTAAGATTGAAGCAATAGCTTTCCCTGTGTGGAAATTCGGTTTTGTAAAATTAAATTCGAAAACCGTACACGTCCATGGAAGAATATATTCGAAACGTGTTGATGAAAACTTTATAGGTAGGTAAGCAAAATAACGACAAAACTCCTAAAGCATGCAATGCCTTCAAAAATTTGCCTGACAATAAAAATTGTGTTATATAATTAATGATGCGTACCATCATTAATTAGTTATATATTTTTTTTAGAACCAATTGCTCCTGACAAAGTAGCATTACAGTTATTGACGTTGCACCTGAACAACAAAAGCTACCATTCCGGTTCTGTCTGCAGCTATAATGAAGCCCTTTTGGGAAGACAATATTACAGACAAACAATGGTAATAGATATACAATTAGAACCAGCAGTAAATGATGTTGCAGCAGCTTAATCTTCGATAGACTCGAATCTTACAGGAGCAGAATTGCTAGGGCATGTCACACCTCCACCTCGAAAAGACATTGTGATGATAATTCCATCATCAAAACGTAAGTTTTTATATTAATTTTTGAATTACGTACTTCTATTATAAAAACTCCTAAATATTAAAACGTTTTATTAATTTGTAGAACGCAAATGGAAAAGAGAAATTGACCCCAAAGACAAAATTGTTATAAAAAGAGGCTAAAATATTAAGGAGAAAAACAACCTTCATTAAGAAGTAAAATTTTAATTTTAGAAAAGTGTTCAAACTAATTTTATTTCGGCACCTGCAGTGAAAGAACTTTTTATAAGTCAAATTAGAAATGTATTTTGTCGAGATTCTGAACTGAACCTGATTGCCGTGGGTTATGTAAGTGAGTTAGTAGCCAAAAATATTTTACCTGAATTCAAAGGCTGTTAAACTTGCTTAGATAACATACTGCATACTGGGGAAATCTCTACTGCTGCTGCCTTTGTTATGACTAAACAAGTAAGTGAAAATAGCGGTAACCTTAGGCTTAAATATTGTAGTCATAGTTTTATTTCTATTATTAATACTATATATAATCACTTATTATGTATATTACCACGATTTTTACATTCGAGGAATGTTTTAAAAACAATTGCGTTACCTGAAGAAGACCGTAGAGTTTAACTTTAATTATTGCGAACACACTAGTTACTAAAAATCTAAAATAATTAAAGGATTTTCACAACTTATATTATATAATTATTAATTATTGTAAAAACATTGGTAAAACAAAATGCTAATGCAGTTATTTTACAAGGTAGCAGTGTTACCTATAATATATAAAAACAGATCTAAATATAAAACTCAATTTTTATAGTTTTTAAGGTCTTTGGTCTTATATTATTTTTCTTGTGAATTTTATAATAAAATAGTGTAATTGAAACTTTTTAGTTTATTTTATTTAATTGTTTATTTAGTGAATACTTTTCATAAAAACGTTTCTATTATTATGAATTTTAAGGAAACGTTTTCAATGAAAACCATTCACTAAATAAATGGAAATGAATAACATAAGTAATTTAGAATAAAACAGTATCTGGGGCATGGTATGTAGGTCAAGAGTTAGGGACGGTTTATGAATACAGAGGGCGCAACACGGTTCAAGCTGTTAGCATGGATCATGTCCTTCTATTATAGGGTGTTCTGTGGCCAAAACTGCCAAAAGAAACAAACAAAACAAAGATTGGGAATGTCTTCTAAAGAGCAAAATCTCTAATGCTGCTTATATAGTCAAAGTAGCAATATCTCAACTATAAGTTTATTATTTCTTTTTTACATAATAAATTCTTTAAAAATACATAATTTAAAAATCCGTGTGTTTAATAACACATTATATGTATAATTTTTTACTAAAGTTAAAGTAAAGCTAATAAATAATATCTTCGTAGGTAGTTTTGTATTTGCAACCGCAAATGAAATTTCTTGTTTGAATCTTTACTAACCAACCCTTCATCATCTTAGTGCCA
The DNA here is from genome assembly GCA_963082815.1 of Melanotus villosus. Lineage (NCBI taxonomy): Eukaryota > Metazoa > Arthropoda > Insecta > Coleoptera > Elateridae > Melanotus > Melanotus villosus. Next base: position 34,845,220 of record OY720427.1, on the reverse strand, counting down.
TGTCCTTTCAAGGATGTTGGCGAGGGGGGGAAAACCACATTTCTAAACGACTTGATGCCATGAACTTTATTATATCACCTTTATACTAGGGAAATGTGTTCTCTGCAGTGGTTTCCTGCTGCCTTCTGCAGCAGAGTGTATTAAGTGTATAGTGTACTTATATGTGTCGAATCATTAATTGTAACCAAACGATTAAAAGACTTCACTCCCTCAATTACCGACCTCGATCGGTGAGATTCGAACCTAAATCCCCTAGCTAGGAGCCCAGAGCTCTTACCACTGCGCCAACGGGCTTTCTTTTACTAACCCAGAAGACAAAATTAGTTCATTTGTAAAAATGAAATGCCATAGCCATCTTGAATAGAAGTTTGGAAATTTTTGATCCTTCAATAATTCTGTTCAGTTGGCTACGATAGTTTCTGTGTTTCTTTTATTCTAGTTTGTTTATGTTAATATATTCTTTTGTTGTGGTTGATTATTTCATCTGGTTTTGACTTAAACTTGGGCAGGAAAAACTACTTATAGGACGCTCCCCTACTCATTATATTGTAACCATCAGCCTATAGACCAAACAAGATGCCCTATCTGTCATTTCTGTCTTTAACTACTGCTCATCCTAACTGCATGTTAAGGATTATTGCTTTGAATAGCTTACAATTAAATTGTATTAAAGAATCCCTTGGTTAATAACCAAAGACTAAGCATCCAGGATAAAACTCACAAGATAGATGAAAAATTTTGCTACTTAGGCTCTATAATAACAACAGATGGAGGATGCGAAATATACATAGAAGCGCGAATAAATAAAGCTAAAGACGCCTTCCACATGCTCGCTCCAATATTGAAATCTAATCAACCGTCCAAGAAAATGAAACTACTTATGTATTTTTAGTACATGTGAAGGCAGTGCTTCTCTACCGCTGCGATTATGGCTTGTCACCAAAGCCCTAACAAATAAAATACAAGTCTTCATAAATAGATCTCCGAGGGTGTTAGATGGCCTGACATAATCTCAAACCTAGAACTTTGGCAGCTTGCAAATGAAGAGTCGGTAGAAAAGCAAATTAAGATAAGAAAATGGAAATCGACTGGACATACGCTACGCCGAGAAGAGAACAACATAACAAAAACAGCCTTGAATCCGCAGGGGACACGCAAAGTAGGATGCCCAAAAACAACGTGGCGAAGAACAGACATTCAGTTAATTGTACAACCAAGAAATCTCTTTTCATTAATTTAAGGATTGAGCAAATACATCACACATGATAAGAACATAACCAAATGTAATGACTTAACAGATTCACTCCCATTTCTAATGATATAAATACTTTACCTAATGTATTCTTAAGGATAATGTAATGTTCGTTTGAACTTGAACTATACTTACATGAGGTTCAGACAGGCTATAATCTTCAGCCATAGGGTAATCTTCGGTCATGCTAAAATCTTCAGACATACTGCCGTAATTTTCAGACCTATTGCGGACTCAACCCACACAACTCACACTAATTCTTGCTGGAGGTATTTTACGTATCCACGTATCCTTTTGAAAGGGCAAGTCAGATGTTCTATCTCTGAATACTTACTGGATTATCCGATTATCAGCAAATGTCAATTTTGCACAGTTTAGTAACGTACAGATATTTTACGTTACCTTAACAATAACGACAATGTTACAAGAACGACAGCGCACGCGTCGGTTTAACTTCCGGCCAGCGGCCAGCCAATGAGCATCGTATACGCAGGTCGTTAATGTTTGTTACGCCATCTTGGAAACACAAAATAAAAACGAAACCAATCGCAATACCAGAACCCCTCTAACAACTAAAAAAAACAACGATCGGGGTAGCAATCTTGGTGATAAGCGGTTCAAAACTATATAATTTTTAAAGAATATTGTTTTTACAGATAGGTTTTCCTTTAATTAACGTAATAGGAAGGTTTCATTCCACTGAAAATTAGTTATGTATATACTTACACATACGCTATTTCATGTAATTCTGATTAAACCTGCATAACAAAAACTTTTTTAACATATAAAGTTTACTGGCTAAACTCACTAGAGCTGTTCACAGTATTATAATTAAGTTAAGTTATGGTCATTTATACACTTCACTGATCACATAGACTACTTGCACATATCTCACATCGCCATTAGAACATTTTAGAACACTCAACCTTTAAGCAAGTTGTTTTATTTGAAATGGGATATAAGGTGGCAATTTTTGTAAAGCCTTCCTGTATTTTTTTGACAACATGTAGCTTCCAAGTCAACTCTCGATCTAAATGTAATCCGAGATATTTAACGGCTCTAGCTTTTGGATTCCATAATATGGGTTGATCATTTATGTTGATAGGTTCTGGATGTATGGGTCTGCGGAGCGTAAACATTTATACTTCGCACTTGGTAGAATTAATTTTGATGTTCCACCATTTAAACCATGCAAAGAGAAATTAACGAATTTTGAAGTATTTGGGGTGCCGTTTCAATATCTGAGTGTTGTGTAAGGATAACGGTGTCATCTGCATACATGGCAGTAGTGCTGGTTTCTTTGGTGGGTATGTCGTTTATAAATATATTAAAGATCACAGGTCCTACCACCGATCCCTGTGGCATCCTACCAGTAATAGGGTTTATTTTTAACAGTGTGGAGTTAATTTTAACTTTGAAAGCTCGATTTGAGACGAAAGATATTTATTCAATATTCGTGAATGGGAGTAAGCATGATGTTCTGATTGATATATTTATTTAAACTAATAAATCTAAAGGCAAAGTCATGTGTTTTATGTTGTTTGTTTTTAAATTAATGTTACTGACTTACCACAAACAATTAAACAAAGTGTCGTGCACCTCAATGACCCAAAATAAGATTGTAATATGGACAGTGTCATAAAGGGATGCACTGTTTATTGGTTTTTCTTAAAACTACTGCGCATCACGGACATAGGTCGCAAACAGTAGTTCCATAGTGTTAATACATTAGTCCAACTGAATATGTTTTAAAAAAGGCTACCGATTTCAAATGATAAAGTACAACTGTTTTTAAAAATGAGAGAAATGTTTTATTCCTCATAGCAAAGAATTTTTTGCAGACAACATTAATCAATTGTATTTTGGAAATGAAGAAAACTCTTTGTTACTGGATATACGGCTGATATCGTTTATAAACGATTAACTGGAAATTCAAAGAAACAATAAGCATTTTCATAGAACTATGTCCCTTGGAGTGAAGAAGCCCTGCATAAATGTTTTAGTAATGACACCTCGTATTCCTATAAAGTCATCAAGCAACATATTAAAATTTAGGAATATCCAATACATGTTGATTTAGTAAACAAATTTAAATTTTGATTCTTGCAAGGCATAAAGGTTTTTAACAGCTGCTACTCAAACATACTTATGTAATTTTAATTATGAAGTGGCTACCTACCTCACCATCAGCATACAGGGTGTTTCAGGAGGAATCTGCCAAACTTCAAGGGTGTATTCCCTAAGTAATTATAAGCAAAAAAAGTCAAATCAACATACGCCCGATTCAAAAAAATTATGGAGTTACGGCCTACTAAAGAAAACACATACTTGTCAAAGTAACGGTTTGTATTTAAAAATAAATTACAAATCGAGTGAGATAACTTGATAACTACAATAACTGTTCAAAATGGTCACATGCTTCTTCAATGTACATTTGAGCATTCTCAAGTACTTGAGGAGTAGTTCGTATTTCAGCAGCAGCATTAAAAATTAGTTGAAGTAGTGCATTGCAATCGTTGGTCCTTCCCGAATAAACCAAATCTTTCATATGTCCCCATAAATAATAGTCGAGGGGATTTAGGTTGGAGGACCGTGCTAGCCACGCATGCGGTCCACCTGGACCGATCCAACGATTGGGATAATTATGATCGAGATAATCCACTATGTTACGGTGGAAATGGGGAGGAGCTCCATCCTGTTGTAGAAACATTTTTGCACGGGTTAACAATGGAACGTCTTCTAAAAGTAAAGATAGCTGACCTTCCTCTAAGTAAGACGACTATCAAAAACAAAGGCCCAACGGTTTCGTTTCATGGGGGTTATTACGAGCCCATAATGAGTATTTTTGGTATTATTTACTCCATTGTGAGTAAAAGTAGCTTCATCGGTAAATAACATGTTTCCGCAAAGTTTTGGGTTTGCAATAATTTAACCTTAGGCCATGATCTTGAGGTTGCAGATGTTGTACTTTTAGTAGATGGTATGGATACAATTCGTCATCATGTAATGTCCTCCAGACTGTGGCATGAGGCACTCCAAGGGAATGTAGATAGTCTTCCTGTGGTTAGTCCAGGACTGCATTGTATTGTCTGTAGTATGTTATTTCGGACTCCTTGAAAACGCTCCCGTTCTGATTTTAACACTAAGGATCCAGTTTCACGCAGTCGCCTATGTGAATCAACAAAAATTTGACGATTTGGTAAACGCCGACGATATTCCTCCACAGCAGGTCTGGCATTGCCATCACAAAAACCGTAAATGAAGTGCATATCTGCATATTCTTTATTTGAAAACTGAGATGGCATTATTGCAAAGTAACAATCTGTGTACAAGCTAATGAGTTTACTGATGACAAATAATAAACGTTGTTTAACAAACAAATAAGCAATTGTTCCTCTCGCCTACTCTCCGAAATGTACAATCGAGGCGCATAAATGCTCCGAATTTGCAACACGCCCTGGAATGGAAGATTCCTTCTGAAACACCCTGTATATATTACGATGGGCAGAATATGTTTTTGCATCAATAAATTTATGTTAAATAAAAAGGAAATGTTATAATAAAAACAATTCAGATCATATAAAAAGGTATATTTTGTGCAAAAAGTTAATATATCAAATTTATATACAAAATATATCAAAGTCTTAAAATAGTAACAATATTCACGCTTATATACTGTATTACACAAATAATGTAAAAGCCAGTAATGGTATCTGTTGACTGTAGTATTTGTTTATATGACTAGAGAACTCACCGGATGAGATTTTAAGTAATAGCCACAGCTTGATCATTAGAGGTAGATTATAAAATTCATTTAGACATAATTTCAAAGTGCAACTGTTTTGGCTGGCTTTTATGTATAAGATGTCGATACGTTCTACAGTATATACAAATACAGTATCAATTTTAATATTAAAATTTAAGTTATACCTTACATAAAATATTCTATTCTGTATTGCATCAGTCTGTATTTTTTGCACTCATACTTCACCAGTAAATTAAGTTCAAAAACTGTTACATTATAAATAACTTATACTATTCTTCGCTTCATACTTAAGTTCAGTACGAGAGAGATAGCGCAATGCTATTCTTATGTGAGTTTTGTGGTCAATGTTACTAGTTCCCGGCAGAGGCCAGCGGCCTAAGCTATTAGAAAGGGATTAGCAGTTGTTAAGTGCCTTGAAATACTACAGCCGGATTTATTTATGATTGACAGGTGTATATTCAGTTCTGGCTACCTCGCTTTCCATAAGACACCGACTGAACTTTAAGTATGAAATGAAGTATAGAACTTTTATAAAAGTTGGCTACAAAAAAAACTTTGCTAATTATGCACTAATAATGTCGGAAGTAAATATCATATTTGCTCAAATTTTTAGCTTATTGGTGTGATTATAGTCGCCCTCAAGCTAAATGGTTAAAACCACTTGAGGCTTAAATCTATAATCCCTTGTGGATACAAAGCTGTGGTTACTTCGGTAAGTACAGTTTGTCCAAATCGAGGTGGCGCAGTCCAGGTATACGGATTAAGCGGGGTTTCCTGTAAGTGATACTTTGTTTACATGTAATCCCTGGTTGTACATGCTACTTACCAGTTGAGATGACTTCTAAAAACCTGCACGTATTTTTGTACGTAGATAAATTATTGGGCCCCAGTTTTTAGTACCAAAATAATACACAAATTTACATACATAACACATAATTTAACTACATGCGGACCTGTTCTGCAGGTAAAGGGTTTTCGTAATCTCAAATGACTAGGGTAAACTCCGAAGCCAATTAACTACGTCAAATCCCTCATATAATCCGTATACCTGGACTGCGCCACCTCGATTTGGACAAACTGTAAAATGATTACGTATTTGTTTTAGTGTAGCAATTATAAGCATATTTCATCTGTTTACAATTTTTCTTCCTTTAAATAGTCAGTTCACACTTTCATTAGGTTTCACAAGGGATGATAAATTTAGGCCTCAAGTAGTTTTAACCATTTACCTTGATGGTGACTATATCATTACAAATTTTAAGGAACAGGTAGAAATACCCACTGTTTGGGCCTAATAAACTATACAACGAAATGTAAGTTGTCATAAAAAAACAATTAACAAAAACAGGCAATATATTACCACTTGCTATTGCAAAACTGCTAATTATACTGAAACTGTATAGCACCTTAAATATTAATTTAATACACGAAAATCAACATAAGAATACTGATAAACTTAGAAATATGCCGAATATACATAGTAAGTTCAGCTTATTCAATTTTAGTTCTCTATAAAATAAATTGATATATAATTACATAATTTAAATGAGAATTAAGCTTATCAAATTTATGTGATAATTAAGTACTAAAATGTTTTATACAAATAGATGCTCTGATAGATACGAGAACAGAAATAAACAACTCAAAATCATAATTTTTTAACGTATGTATTTGTGTATACATATATGCAAGTTTCCATACATTTAACAATTCAATAATTTATTCGGCAATGAGAATTAAGGCTACCAAGTTTTTTGTAAGACTGTCTTAAAATTTAAGTACCAATACCCAAAACCATTGAAAGCACTCGTCATTAAGGAGTCAAATATGAACACGGAGTACTTTTTAAAGGTTGTTGTTGTTGTTGCTGACCAGCAAAGATAGCAACTGAAGATCGATTATGTTTTAAATGGCTTTTGACTAGATGACCGGCAGTTAATGCTGCCATAAGAGACAACTCTCCTGCTAATACAGTACCACAAACGACTCTAGCCAACTGATTGGCATTTTCTCCAGGAGAAGTTGGGTTAGCACCTTTAACTCCTAAAATATCTAAACACGCTCCTTGTGCTGGAAGAACAGTTCCACCACCAACGGTTCCTATTTCTATGGAAGGCATAGTACAAGATATATACAAGTCTTCACCGGTATCACCCCATGGTTCCATAAGTGTCATACAGTTACTACTACCTACATTTTGGGCGGGATCTTGTCCGGTGGCAATGAATACTGCCGTAACTAAATTAGCAGCATGAGCATTAAAACCACCTATACTACCAGCAATAGCTGATCCAATCATATTTTTTGATATATTTACATCTACTAATGCGTGTACGTTTGTTTTTAAGATGGACGAAACAACTTTGGCCGGCACTATAGCTTCACATACTACTGATTTTCCTCTACCTTCGATCCTACAGATTTAAAAATTAATATATTTGAAACTATTTTGTAATTCATTGAACCATACCAATTAACTGCAGCTGGTTTTTTATCTGCACAAAAGTTACCACTCAAACTTAAAATCTCCATACTAGTAAACTGATCTTGTATCATTTTTAATGCACATTCGGTTCCTTTAGAAAGCATATTCATTCCCATAGCATCGCCTGTTTTGGCCACGAATCTAATGAAAAGATATCGGCCTGCGATGCGTATATGGATTTTTGTTAATCTAGCAAATCTACTGCTTGCATCGAAACTTTCTTTTATTAAAGCAAAATTCTCTGGTGTTTCCATCCACAACATAGCTTTGCTAAAAAAAAGGCAAATATACTGAAAAATTCATATTCCTATTAAATGTGCTACATACCTTCCTTCACTAACTGAAGGGAATCGAACAACAGGACCTCTTGTCATACCATCAGCTACAACTCTACTTGTAATACCACAGGATAATAAGGCACGACTACCTCTGTTTGTACTAGCTACAAGACAACCTTCTGTTGTAGCCATAGGAACATATATTAAATGCCCATCTAAAAGCAGAGGCCCCACAATACCCACAGGAACTGGTATATAACCAATAACGTTTTCACAGCATGCACCCATAACCTGTGTAAAAGAAAAGCATTAAACCTCTTAAAAATTAATACAATGTATTTCAAAACTGTACCTTACTGTAGTCATAATTTTTATATGGTAAATCACATAGTGCATCTGAAAATTTACCAGATACACCAACCATTTTACGTCTAATTCGAACCCCACGTTCAGGATTGTCAACTGCTTTTTCGATTTGGTAAGCAGGGATATGTTTATTTTCAACAAGACAAATAACTTCTGTATCAGTTAATAAGGAGGCACCTAAGTTTGAATTATAAATATCTAAACATTCTTCTAAATTTCTCAATGGTTTAGAATTATCTTCTGGCATCAGTTCTATATTTGATTCAACGAAGATTGTTGGCACTGTTTGAACTTCCTTATCTTCATACGTTCTGTCATCTGCAATTCACACATTAAAACGATATTTAATAACATAAATTTCAAGCAAGAAGTTATAAGTTTTCTCCAACAAGAAATAGACATAAATGCAGACATTGAAGATGCATATAAGGTGGGAAAGTCGGAAGCAAAGGTGACCATAGTAAAAATGAAGAACTTTGAACAAAAATTAAAAATATGGCATACATAATACATAAAAACTGGACAGACAAAATTAAAAATTGGCAATTGGTATCTGAACATATAATACTAGTGGAAATCGAGAGGTAAAGACAGAGGAAATCCTAAATGTATACGGACCAAATGAAGTAGATAAAGTAGAAATAATGGAACAATTTTATGAGCTATTACAAGAGATAATGGATGGATGCAAAGCCACAAAAATACTGCTAGGGGATTTCAATGGAAGAGTAGGAAAAGACACAGACAACTGGGAAAAAGTAATAGGAAATCATGGAGAGGAGCATAGAAACAGAAATGGTATCAGACTATTGGAATTTTGTACAGATAACAATTTAGCAATATCAAATAGCTGGTTTAAACACAAAGACATACATAAATTTACACGAGAAGAACCAAATAGGAAAGAAAAATCTATAATAGATTATGTAATAACTACCTCAAATAAACGACAAAACAGGTGAAACATTAACAAACGAGAAAGAAATTATGCACAGATGGAGACTACATGGAATTACTCACAGACGATAAGAAGGAACAAGAAAACCAAACCAACATGACAATACAAGGAAATAACGAGGAATTAGAACCAAAAAATAATGAAATAACAAGAAGTGAATTGGAGACAGCAATAAAGAAAATGAAGAATGGAAAAGCCCCAGGTTACAATACAATCGCACCAGAATATATGGGAGAAGAAGGATTCAAGGTACTGCTGCACCTTATAAACAAAATATGGAAGCTGAAAATCATACCAAAAGATTGGGAAATTGCCATTATCCTTCCAACATACAAAAAAGGCAATTCCAAAAATTGTGGCACTTATGAGGAATCTCACTGATCAGTGTTTCAGCGAAAATATATGAGGCTATACTAGAAAACAGATTAAAAATTAAAGTAGAAGACAAACTAAATGATCTACATATGGATTTAGACCCACAAGAGGAACACAAGATGCTTTATTTACTTTCAAACAATTAATAAAGAAGATGATAGAACATGACTAACCAGTTAGTATAGGCTTCATAGACTAAACAAAGCATTTGACAGAGTGAGACGTAGCAAAAGAAGCAAAAAAGTAGATGAAGACCTAATAGCAAGTATAGAAAGTATTTACAAGACAACACGAAACATAATTAGAACACAAAACATTGAATCAGAAGTTCACTTCCACAGCAAGAATCAGACAAGGAGGAGTATTAAGTCCCTACCTATTCAGAATCTTAACCCCTTGAACCCGGTGATGCATCACTTGCATCATATTTGGAAATTCTAGGTCACGCTTAAAATCCGATGATGCACATATGTGCATCATTTTAGTTCTGGCTTGTATAGCTACACTATAGAAGTACTAAGTCCCCGGATATTAGTGCATACCTCAATTGTAGAGTCGCGGATATAGACAAAAAAATTGAAGTATTTTAATTTTCTCCACTCCAAGGCGGTAAGCCACAGCTGAATGCGCGCCGGATATACAAGCTACCTAGTGCTTTACACTCCCGGGTTCACGGGATTAATGGACGAAATAAACTCCAAATGCATAAAAGATACAAAAAATCAAATATGGGAAAACTATAGATTAAACCCAATAAGACTACCAAACCTAGCATATGCGGATCATCTAGCAATTATATGAAACAACAAGGAGAATCTGCAACATGATAAAACACATGGAACTCTGCATTACAGGAGAAAAACCTTGAAATCAATAGCAATAAATCAAAAGTCATGGTAATATCTAGAGAACCACATACAATAAAAATCAACATAAATAATAGTGAGATAGAACAAGTAAGCAGATTCAAATATCTAGGACCCATAGTAGAAGAAAATGTAAAAATAGACGGAGAAATAAACAACCGCATTGCAAGTGCAAACAAACTATTATATGCCCTAGATATGAGTTTTATAAGTAAAAGAGAAATCTCACGTAAAACAAAAATAAAAGTGTTCAAAACAGAGTTTGAGCCGCCGTTAATTTACGGGAGTGAAACATGGGTGCTAAATGAAAGACACAAAAGCAGACTACAAGCAGTAGAAATGAGATATTTATGGAAGGTGCTAGGTGTGAGAATAAAAGACCGCATCAGAAATGGGGAAATCAGAGGAAGACTAGCAACAGCAGACCTGAACAAAATAAGAGAGCAGCGCCAATTACAATGGTGAGGACACCTAATTAGAATGAACCCAGAGAAATTAACAAAACCAATTTGACAGATGAAGATAAATGGAAAGAAACCCAGAGGACGGCCTCGCTACACTTGGAACGATCAGATAGCCAAAAATTTATCATAGATCCAAACTGTAGATGTGGCTAGAAACAGACCTGAATGGAAGAAAATCACAAATTATTAGAAAGGAAACCTCTACACCTGAAAAAAGGTAGAAGAGGAGCGATTAAGTAAGTAATAACAAAAGTCAAAATATATGTCGATCTTCTATCCTGATATAGGTAAGTAAATTCTGGGTAATGAGCGAGAAATTGAAATCTAAGATACAAGCGACAATAAAAGTGCTACGCAGTATTGAGGGAGTTTGTAAGAGTGACAGGTTACGAAATGGGAAAATAAGAAGATGGCTAGGAGTTAAACCAATATGGTCCTTTATTGAGGAATCTGAGCTGGTCTGGTTTGGGCATTTAGTTAGAATGGGAAATGATAAACTTGTGAAAGCCATATGAGAATCAACAATGGACAGGAAGAGAAGAAGGGGTAGGCTCAGAAAATTGTGAAATGCTGATATAGGAAGTATCCTACACAAGAGAGGATGTATGTACATGGAGTAGGGCTAAGGAGCAGGCTCTCAACAGAAAGGAATGGAAGAGATTTTGCAAGAACTAATTCATTACCCTCGACACCAAATGGTAGAATGAGGTTATAAATAAGTACTGTTGGGCCGCTGTAAGTTGGCGAGAACTCAAGATGCGCTGTAGCTGTCGAACTGTGAAGTCAGCTCTCTTCACCACTGGTGTAACTATTCGCAGCGCGATGGGGTACAAATACCAACATGTAATTAGTACTAACAAAACATAATGAATAATTTTGTGATTGGAATTTTTGATAAATTTAGAAAGTTAGCACAAACAGTCATTAACCAAATACTACTTAGAAATTTCTTGCAATTGCGGCAATCATAAATCACCTACGCCACTGCATTACATTAATACTGAAGCATGATCTTGAAATCGCACGAAGTATACATTCGGTATGTGCCGGAGCTCACCTACTTACAGAGGCTCGACAGTAAGTAATATCAATAAACCAAACACATCTTTACCATCATCTGAATCTTGATTATCGAAAGAGAACGAGCGTACTAATATACGCGGTGGTGTTGGTTCAGGATACGTTTTTCTTACAAAATGATTGTAATCTACAGGTTCCTTCTGCATCTGTATTTGCTTATCTTTTTTGATTTCTTCTTGATTTTCGAAAAGTACCAATTTTGCAACAAGTGCCAATAGCAAAGTTAATATTACAATATGATCAGTACTTAGGTTAATCCACCTACAAGTAAAAAGTCATAGATATAAGTTTCAGTAAATTATGAACGTTTTACATACCTCATAAAATAATTATGCAGTGCAGAATCATCAGTTCCATTTAAATTAATTTGATGATCAACGCCATATGTTCCGAGTGCATCAACGTCATAATCTCGGTAAGACCACCGACTAAAAACAGTTTTATGGTTAAATTAGTACTTTATTGTTTTGTTTGATAATGTACCTATGAAGATGTACTAATACTAATCCGGCAGACATAATTATTTTAACTCGTTGAACAATTGGATTCGATTTTTGATCGTCTTCCATTAAAGTTGAGGAAATTAAATATCGTTTCATATTTGGTCCACCACAAATGCTAGTTTTGCGAGATAGCTAAAATGTAAACATGTTTATTTTATTTTAAAATAGATTCATACACTTACCTCTAATATTAATGACAAACATGCCGGGTAAAAGGTCATAAATATTACATAATTTACAATAACAGACAACCATGCAATATAAGAAAGCATTTCCAAACGATGTACTCCTGGAATAAGACAGAAGTTACATAAAATCATAAAGAATATACGTAGTTAAAATACACATACCAGATAATGTTCCTACACCTATAACCAATGTTTCAACGACGGTATCTAACGTAATAGCAGGCCCTAATTGAACCATTCCTCTTGCAATATTTGTTTTTACTTCTTCATCTGTACCGCTAAGTGCAAATTGGGCTAATTTACCAGCCTTTGATAAATCGATGAGAAGTAGGAAGAAAAACAAAGTGTCTCTAAAATGTTAAATTATTAAAAACAAACATAACATTTAATGGGTATTCTTACTTTAAATCTGTTACATTTATTTGTAGAAAATTTACAACGGTAGTTGTAAACACAAAACTCGAGAAAACTGTAAAAAGGCCAGCAATACCTAAAAAACGGATACATTATTTTATTGCTTTTTTTTCATTTCTAATGTACCTAAAATATATTTCGAGCCCATTTTATGCAAATTTCGAAACTGGTAGTAACTATAAAGGACAGCCAAACAACGGATTAACGTCATAACAATCACATCTGCTGCGTTATATTCGGCCTGTAAAGAAATTTTGTTATTTTACAAGTATAAAATAGGAGCCCCCACATGATCTTCGGCAACCATAAATGAACAAAAAACATAGGAATTTTAACCAAAAACACAAATATACAAAAGAAAGTAATCAAGTCAACCTAATAAAAAAAATACTAATCTAAACAATCGAAGTATTCATTAAAACAAAAATTTCTTTGATATTTTGTATCTTAGATTAAAAAATCAAGGTGCTTACCTCATTTAAACAGCCAGCACAATCTCGTTGTTGTGGTTTTGACGGAGGTGCTGCATTTTGATAATCAACTGTTAATAGACACGTTGTTAAAGTAAGGGTTGCCATTATTATTTCCCAAGGGTGACTGGCACAAAATTCGCCATGGGCATGAAAGAGTTGCTGGGACATATTTGAATTTTCTGAAATTAAGTTGCTTACTTAACTAATAGATTTACACAAAAATGCAGTTACGTAATTAAATTAAAATTCAGTTAGTAATTGATCAACTTTTTGTGTAATATAATTTTCAATTTACTTTATAATCTACATATTAAATAAGAATAATAAACTTTTTGTAATGAAGTGGTAAAGACCAACTATTTTATGTTGAAACTTCTAGTAAATGGATACTTTCATTATTCAATGTACATATATAAACCTAATCAACAAACACATACACAAAAGGATGAAAAGTAACATTGCAAAAAAACGTGAAAATATATTACCTATAAATAAATAAAAAATTCAGTTATGACAGTAATTCTTTTTAAATAAAACTAGAATTAGAATTTATTTCATACACAACCATACCTTTTACTTCTTTTATTTAAAAATGAACTATAAACTGTGTAATATATTAAGATTTTAATATATTTGTTATAATTTATGTAACTTTAAATCAGTTTTTCGGTTACTACCGGTTATTGACTTCTCATTTATTGACCAATCCTGTATCCTAATTCAGACCTAGTATTCATCAGTAATACATTAAACTGAATATAGTATTAAAAACTTCAAAATACGTGTGAAAATAAAACAAAATTAAAAAGATACATAAAGGCAAATTAATCACGATTCCTATACCTACCTGCTTATGAATAAATGAACTTTGTACTACTTAGGAAATCACAAAATTGCACGTGATGAACTACATTAATTAAAAATGCTTTCCAAATTAGTTAAGCAGTAGTTTACATTGACATAATAAATTTGTTTATCAAGGTTATACCTATTACACTAACATAAGTGTAATCTATAATAAACATGTCTAAAATTTTCCTTAAAAAATAAGGTACCTACATGTCTGTAGGCAATAACTCTTATTTACTAATATTACTGGATGAGAGTCTCGAAACAAATTGCTTTATTTATTAAGGGTACATTTTCTCGAATGGCTTTTATCAACCACTTTTAAACAGTGCATTAATATCCTAATATAACTATTAAAACCTGTACAACACAGCATAATTGCCAGACTTAAATAGGTAAATCAAATATTTTATACTTTCATAACTTCAAAATTTGTGTGTTTTTAACAAATCAGTAATTACTCATGCCATAAGAATGCTATATTTTTATTTACATTAATGTGGTTATTCAGCTGGTGTTAACTAAATGCAAACTTTGACCACAGCCGGTATAAGTTTGATTTAATAATTCTGTATTAATTTTACTGCTTGTAAACAGTTTTTTATGGAATTATGCTGAACAAGAGCATCAAAAATAACAAAATTCAATTAGTTTTATGTTTTAAATGTTCTTTGGAACTATTAAATATGCAACTAAAACCCATATAATTAAATTTTTTAAAATACTTGAAAAACAATATTAAGTTATTTATATATTTATAGATTCTTATTTATAAATTTATTTCTTTAGTTATAAAGCAGCATATATAATAATAATAAAATACGGCTATATTGATGGAAATTTTAAACAAATTTAAGGAAATGTTATACAAAAATTATGATAATAAGAAACTCCCATCTTCGTTATATACAAAAAATCAAATTAATCTATATTAAATGATATACATTTTTACGTTAACTAAAAGGTTTCTTGTTAAATTTCATATTTTACTCAATCACAAAATTCTAACGATTTTAAATTTTGGAATTACTTAAAAACAAATAATTACAGGTCCGTAAACTAAAAAAAAAATAAAACATTATCACAACATATATATCCAAAAAATAAAACAAAATTAAGCTACCTATGCAAAAAATTTAGCAGATTATTTACTTTCATAATAATTACTACATACATTCTCTAAGTTAATGCTGTAATGCTTCACTTTCTCAATACTTTCTCTATGTTAATTGCTTTATTTTCTCAGGAAAAGAAATTTTTAATGTTTTGATTAGTTTATTTCTTGGGGATTTATTTTTACTCTTATTTAATACTGATTCGATTAAGTATTGTTTTATATAATTTTACCTTCATAACTACTAATAAATAAATATATGATTCAACACATAGATTTAAATTGACAATTCAAAATGAAAAATATATAGTAAACAATGTGGTTTTTTAATAAGTAGGTAACACATTAACGGTTGCTATTTGGTTTTGAAAAATACAACGCATAGAATATCTAAAATACGAAATTAACACAGAGTTAAAATTCTAATTAAGAAATGTTTGTAATAACTTACTTCAATGTAAACAACTATGAAAAATCACATATGACAAAACCAATGTTGGTTTCACAAAATAAGAGACGATTCAACATACACCTCACCATTAATATTATTTACTAACCGATTTATTTGAATAAGTACAAACAATTATAATTTAAAAAGTACGTATGACTGAATACTTGTGTGACGATAACAACATACCTAACAAAATGAAAGTGATATCTGATATTGACCTACTTCATTCCCTCTCTTTGGAGATCTTCGTGTTATGCAATGACCAAAGAAGTCTGAACCTGACACCTGCACTTTTCACGAACAGGTAAGTACCAGTTTGTAGATATAGTTTTGTAATCCGGTATCTTAAAATTAATATCTAGTTTTCCGATACCTAACAGCAAACCTTCCGATTTCTATACCTAATATATACTCAGTATAACTTTATAATTTCAATTTAATTGTGATAATTATATTCAAGTCTATAACTTCTAAAATTAAACATTAAACTTAAATAAATTATAAAAAGGTTAATGCTTGGAACTAGCTCTGTCGTACCAGAAGAAATATAGATATAACTTACTCTTGGTGCTTCGTTTTTTCTTATCACACTTCTTAAAACTAGAAGATCACTAACTACTGTTCTATGGAATATCACTTTTTAGAAATAGGATCATGGGTTTTTCTACGAAATCTAAATTCTAACCTCAAAAATCTAAAGTGCAACTGTATCACGTTAAGGTTGCATCAATATTGATCATATATTGAAACAGCGTGTTATACAGGGTCCATGGGTTCTTAATAGTTTAAAAAATAGTTTTACAAAATAGTGCGTCAATAATACTGGAACTTTACCTACGTCATGTATAAAAGATATATTATTTTGTATAGCCTAAAAAATGTATCTGTTTAACATAGCTTACGCTATTTAAGAATTTTTTTCTAAAGAAAAACGTCAGAAAATATTTACATAGGTAGTTAACTACACAGAATCGTGCAAAAAATTATTAAATATTGCGGCCTAAACTAATTCACTGATGTAAAACCGGTTATTTAATCTGTCATGAAGATTAATAAATTTTGTTGTTTGTAGTTTGCTTTCTAGCCCAAAGACAAGAACAAAATTCTAGCCTGTGGTTTTCAAAATTAAACGTAGCGAAATTCCCCAAATTGTTTATTTAATACATTTTGCTTTTTTCTGTACTTTTTTGTTTACAGTTTTACACTTTTTTTTACCAAGGACCCTTACAACAAAATTGTTATGATATGCGCTATAAAGCAATGTAACCACTCTGAAACAATATTTCTATATTTATTAATATATATTTTTGATGTGTTTCTTTTAAAGTTTACAAGAGAGAATTAAATGGTTGTAACCAAGCATTATTCATACCATGAGTCCTAGGCTGATGTTAGTTAAGATCTCTTTATTGTTTCAATTCAAGGTAAAATGATTATCAAATATAGGTATGTGTTGCATCTCTTTTTATAATTACTATCAAACTGGCCCTTGAGGATTTTAAGTTCCTAGATTGTTTACAATTTAGGTTTTAGCTTATGTTGCTCAATGGACAATCTAACCCTGGAAGTAATTTTTATTATCGGTTTCTATTTCTGAAAATGTTTTTGGTCATTACTTAGTTATATTCCGCAGAATTTTGGTTAATTTGTACTGCTAAATGTATTTTAACAATCAATTATATTTACAATAACACCTTTATTACGTTGATGTTAACCTTGCCAAAAAATGAGGAAGGCATTTCATATGTTTTCATGTAGCCCACCAATTAAAATTTAGCGATCAAAGTTTACATAAAGAAAAACTTGTTGACTATGGATCTTAAAAATGTTTCTTATATGTATCCATAGGGAAGTACAATGCAGACGTTGGTCCTTAATCAATAATTTATGTAAAAACCCTGATCAGTGTTATGGGAATGGACGAAAACAACTTCTATTATAAACAAGATGTTTTTTGTTTTCTATTTAACCTCTGAGAGCAATAACTGACAGCCTCAATATATTAATTCTTGAACTAAGCTGTGTATTTTGCTAGGCATCAAAATTGAAATTGTTGTTCACCTTGCCCCTTTCTAGTTTCCTTGAATTTAAACCTAGACTTCTGGTAAAATAGCATTCAAATGACGTCCAAAATTTAAAAAAATATTGGTGTGGTGTAACAGACCTTTTACCGGCGTCAATCTCCAAATAAAAGTTTTTGTTACGGTCATGTTTTCAAATTAATTAAAACTAAAATTTGACATTTATAGCCTCAATTTATTTTTAACGGCGCTGAAACAATTTTATAGGTAGAATTGAGTTTATTTGCATTTAGTTTAGGTCCAGTTTAAAATTCCTGTGATGTTAATGTTCAATCCCCTTTACTAGGTTTGGAAGAATTTCGTTGTAACACATTTTTTGTTGTATTACATAAAATCAAATTTCTATCCGAACAGGGGCACCAAATCTAAATAAAAGCCTGCTGAATTTCATAGATCACATCATTGAAACAATTTTTTTCCTGTTAAAAATCCACTTATATAAATATTGCCCAACAAGGAAAAGTACAAGGAGGCTGATTACAAAAGGCCCGGTTTGATGTGCTCCTGTATCGAAATCAAATAAATTAAAAACGCTTAATTTAAATATTTTATTAACTTAACTACTATCACATAAATAAAACAAATAGATAAATAAATGAACCCAGCCGTATGTTAAAAATACAAAAACAGCCAAACTTCTTTACGATTATTAACTACAATTTTGCATTTTTATTACATATATTACGTTGAATCATGCATACATGTCAGAGCTACTTCTTACGATAACAGTACTTACATCGATTTTAAATGTATGATTGATTTTGCTACAAACACTAACCTATTGTTGTAATCTAACAAAACCAGTCAAATTTCTCGATATCTTTTTTAAGTTTGAAATAAATATTTTATACTAATACACTGAGCTAATGTACATTATCAATAACAAAAATATTTATTTAATGGTTATTCCAATATGGAAAATAAAAAATTAATGTATTCTATTTGTTCGTTAATAATTATCAATAAATATGTACAGTTTTGTATTTACAGGATGTACTTTTTGAAAATACAATTAAAACAAATATGACAACGTACCTAAATATATTTTAAAGCAAATTAATGTACCAATTCAGATAATTTTGTAATTGCTACTGTTGATAAACAAATGCATGAAATTATTTTATACAAAATAATAAAACATTGTTACTTCAAAAAATTAAACAATTATTATCAAAAATAAACTCAACTTTAATAAGTATTAGGAGATGCAATATCACCCTCAGAAGGCCACGAAATTAAAAGTCAGGTCGTATTTAAATTCAGGAAATATTACTTCCGTTCCAAATGAAAATAAGAAATTCAAAATATTGAGGTTATATGCTGATTTTAGTTAAGACATGAGTTTTTAATTCCATAGCCATCTTTTAAATTGTATCTCTCGATATATAGGTACCTTCACAACATTTAGTATTCAACACCTTTACAAATCTTAATGTTCTTTTTTCTCACGTTTCTTCCTTTTTTTCTTTTTGTCGGTTTGTAAAACTTCTTGTTTTTTGCTTATACAAAGTCTACAATACCAATCTTCACTATCATCTGGTGGAACTTGAATTCCAACACAAACCCTATAAATATATTTTTTTTTTACAAATTAGAAGCAATTTATTACAAAAGTATATTCATGAGAATATAAAAAAAATTGAACATCAAGTTAAGAGTTAATAAAAACGTAAGTAAATTTAGAACTTGATCAACAGGAAAAACGCGTTATTTTAAGATTTTTTGCGACTTTGGTATTCGTATAACTATCGATAAATAATCGGCAGCATAGAATAACTCAGAAAATAAAGAAATTCATACATAAAATCAATTAAAGAAAACATGCCAATTATATTTTGAATCTTGATTTAAAAAAATGATTCGTTTTAGGGGATTTTTTTATCTTATTTGAAAAATTTTAACATTGTGACTGAAGTGAAAAATTAATTAAGAAAAAAACATTAATTATTTGCAACAGTTTAATAGGCTACTAATCTCGAATCTTTAACTACGATTCCTGTTTTAGCGTATTTTAAGGTTGGAGAATTTCCAAGTTATGAAGACTTTGGCCGTCCAACTGGCAGCACTAGTCTTTTCGTTTCAAAATAATTTCAAGAACCGAGAAATAGTGTTATTGTGCAACTAAATATTATGTTGTTTCGTTAGGGGGGCATTTTACAACTTAATGGTGGATTATGAGATTTAAATACAACCATCATACATCATTTGTACTAGGCCGAACTCGAAACATTTTACAGCTATTCCTACCTCAAACACAGAAGTTTGTCGACTGAATTCGCGACAAAGATAGAAAATGCCGAACATTAATAAATATTAATAAAACACTGATTATATTGCATATTTGAGCAATATATTTAGGTTTCTTTTGTAGTGTGGTCTTTATAGATATACATACATATAAAAATATAAGAATCCATTCGAGAAATTTGATTTATAGGGATGCAATTGAAAAAAATTATATGTAGTTTGTCGAATTAGTTATGAAATTTATAGAATAGCCGGTTATGGTTACATAAAATCCAAAAATTAAGCAATTTATTTATGGTATTTATGATAATAATTTTTTTTTTAATTTTTTTTTTTTTTAAATCACATTTATTAGCAATCAGAAAATTAAAACTTAATACAGTAATTTCTAAATTTCTAAAATATGGATATCAAAATTAAGAAGAATGGACAAAATTATTTTAGAAAACAAGTAAAATTACATATTTAAATTTTTGCTGCGACATATTATTCAATTCAATATTCTTTAAAAAATATAAATGGATATCTATTTACAGAGTTCCCAGAAATTGTTTACCAAACCTGCTTTCTTAAATTTCCTGACTTTAATAGAAAATTAGAAACTAGACACATTTTCAAAACGATCATTTAAATCCTTTCTAAGAAGGCTGGCATTGTTTATCCTTGTTGCGACAAACTTCAACACAGGTTTGGTGGGGCAATGCAGTTTCCTGTCTTTTCTTTCAGATTTTAGCTAGGCGCCATCTATTGTAAACTCACTACACTGCTTGCTCACTTCTATAACTGAACATTATGGTGGCTTTCATTTTATACAGAGTCTTATGAGACAAGCTTTCGTCAAGATTAGCACTCAGAACATTGGATCAATCCTAATTTATTTATTAAAGAAGACCGGTCTGATATAGTTTAAAATTCAACCGTATGTCTTTGGCAACAAAAGCTGTACTTAGAAGCTGCTATTTGTTATTTTTTTTTAAGTATCTAGAATGTGTTTTTTCCAATAAAATCTATATCAGTCTCATCAGCACATCTTCTTAAATAAATGTAGAAAAATTATAATAAAATACCCAGCTGTTTCGGAGCTGATCTTGACAACAGAAGACGCTGCATTTTGCCAACAAATTTCCTAGCCTTAATTTTATTTGAAAAATTTGAACGTCAGACTCAGATTGTGACTTGTGTAACCATATTAATTATATTAACTTACCAATGGTACCACGCGTCGCAGTCATCACAGCCTATCATCGGACTTCCATCGTCCTGCTTTCCACAAGCAGGACATATCCATACCTTGTTTCCTTCTGTGTCCTATGTAAGTAAGTAAATATTAATTAATACATGTGATATGTAAATTACTTGGAATGTAGACATCTATATAATAAAATTACAAAAAAAGAAATTATATAAAGTATACGATTTTATAAGAGCCGAAAGAAAACTAAAAAAATTCGTAGTTTAATTTGTTTTGTTTTTAAAAATAATTCTACTCTTCAATTATGGAGGTATTTTAAGAATCATACATACATTACGATAAGTACAATTGTTTTGTTAATTTGTGGGAAACTGAAATGGTTTAGAGGCTGCCTGCCGTATGTAATATTTAACATTATTTTGAATTAGATGAATGTAATGTTTGTTACGTATTAAAGAAAGGTTTTTATTTAATAAATTTTTTAAAATGCGTAATATTTATTGAATTGTATAATTTTGCTCTCAGAGTAGAATATCTTTAAAAATGGTAGTATAATAGTAAATAAAAAAAAAAAGAAAAAACCTAAATGATAAGTAGGAACGTCTATTAGATTAATAATTGTCTATAAACTCTTTTGCCTAAGATCTAATAGACCTTCCTCTTCAAACCTGACCAATATGTGTTGTTGCAATGACATGCTCGGTTAGTAATGTTTATGAAGGTTAATTTTTAGCGACAATGTTAAACCCAAACTGAAAAGTGATATGGCATAAACCCATAGTATTTTAAGCATGGTGTCTGTCAATGAACTACCCCAACATAAAATATACATAATAAAAACCACTACAAGAAACTGAGTTCTTGTAAGGCTTACCTTTACCATTGTTTGTTGCTGTTGTTTACCAAATTTGCTAGGTTTTGCTTTGATCGGATGTATACGCGGCCTACCTGGGCCTGGACCAGCTCTAGGAGAAGCGACACTATGTGTAGAGGATGCTTCTTCCTTAACTGATTCCTCCTCTGTTTAGAAACTTACAACTTAGCTTATGTCACAAAGAAACTTAATTTCACAAAGAAAAGTTTATTATTTTAAACTACCAAGCTATTTTTAACCAACGCCAGACTTGCAAAAATCCCGTTCCAATTCTTACCTTGCAGCAACATGCGCATCATGCCATAAATGTAAAATAAAAGAGCAAACTTAAAAATACCTACCAGCTTCCACACCTAATAATGTTTAATGCATAATAATATAACAAGCCAATGCCTTGAAGAATAGCAGAAACAAGCCAACCGGCTACCTGTCCACTGAAGATGTGAATAAAAGATTTTCCATCTAGTCAACGTGTAATATGTACAAAAAATAAGATGAATCTCCATTTCAAAAGAAAGCGTAAATAAAAATAGTGCTCCAAAAATGGTAATAATGAATGTAACGTCGAATGAATTGAATATGAAGGGGATGGGTGGGATGATGAAGTTTGGTCAGATTTGATAAGTTGTTCTAGTATATCCTTGAGTAGTCCTAGTAGAGTAATACGAACCCCATATAGGTCTTTACTTACAATATAACTGGAAGTGGTATTATACAGATCAACAGCGAATGTTGGTTCCTTTCGTATTTCTTTTGTTCGTATTTTGGGAATAGGTTTGAACATAGACTTCTTCATATTAAAAGAATCATTGGAAGAAGTAGGGTAAGTATCTGCTGCCAGCAAAAAAAAATATAAAGTAGATGAGAGTAACTCACAAATTAGTAAAGCTAAGTTAGTGGTTTTCTACATATATAATCTAACCTAAACACTTCGTCTTCCTGTAAATTTTACAACCTCGAATTAAGAACCGTAACTGAAGGATGCGATTATGTATAGGCTTTGAGAATATATGTAAAATTTTTGGAAAGCTTTCTATCAATTAGTACATATTTGCGAGTTACGCTCTACGTACACCAACATGCAGACAGTTACAAACGTGCATATTTACTGACATTTGGAAACATGTTATTTCAACATAGTTTTTAATTTGCATCGATTTACTGAAATAATAATACAAATTAACTCGTATAAACTCCAATCAAATTAATAACGCGTTTCCAAACGGATTCAACAAAAACAAAACATACATTGGAAGAGAATTAGTCACGCAAGATATAGCTTGTGTAGTAAATGCTATAGCTCTAACAGTAGGTACTTCAACTAAAAGTATTATTAAAACAGTAGAGTAAAAATGATGAAATGTAAGTTGTTCTTTTTGCTACTGAAGTAATGAAATGTAAAGTGTGAGATACATAGCAATTATTTAATATGTGAATTAAAACACACATAAGCGAGAAGTAGTTGCTATAAGTGTATTTGTTTTAAATATCTGATTTTAATTTGTGTAGTGTGTGTGACCTATCGATTATTGAAACAAATGTTCTGTTAAGGTATCATTAACGCATTTCATGCATAAATGTCCAGAACAAGAATCAGAATATAGTAGTCAGATTCTATATTCTAATGATTAAAAAATTTGTGTAACCAGATAAACTACTAAAAACTCAAATGTTGATTTAAACTCAACAATGTATAACAACATCATTTATGTCTATTGATTTTATCAAGGACCATAATTTGAAAATCCTTGGTCTCAACATTAAATCATATTTTATTTAATTAGTATACTTTCATAATAACAAAATAATTGTTTTAGCTAGAAGTATATCAAAAACAATTAATTTTAAACAGATGCAGTTAATAAATCAATTAAGAATAAACTCATATACATTTTACAAACTTTAATTGATAACAATAAAATACCAAAAACAATTGATGGTGACAAATTTTATTTATCTCTAATTAAAGCTTTTGAAAATATATGTGACGTTTATATTAATTACATAAAAATACCATCACCGAATTAAGTATAGATACAACAACTTGCTTTTTGTATTAAATTTCTACACACGCCGTTTCACATTAAAAAAAAAAAAGTTGCAGCGTAGGCCATAGTTAGGCTCACGGAAATCTACCTATTATTTAAACCTTCATGCAACGACTGCCGTGGAAACATCATACCCATTTATCAGAAATGTATTGCAGCGCAAGTAGCTAGCATACAAATTACATGCAGTGTTAACCACGTGCGTTGTTATAGAAGCGGACAACTTTATTTTTATGTAAAACGACTTGTAATTCATCAGTTTTAATAGGTCATTCTTATTTACAGTTAAAACTGTTGAAAAAGCAAAGAATATTGTGTTTTTTATGTTTGATAATTGTTCAATGATTGATGTAGTATACCTCGCCTCAACCTTAGAATTTTGTGGTGTATGTTTGTCTCTCCAGTTTAAGAGTTTTCTGGATCTTAGCAAACAGAAGTCAATCTTATTATGGGCCGACAGATACTGCTGGGTGCTATGCTGTTCTTCATTTTTCTTAGGTTGAGGTGGACTTAAGCCCATTTTCATTTTAATATTGTACAACAAACGTAGGACAATGATCAAAATTCTGGATTTTATGAAATCTAAGTTGTTGTATCTAATACACAAAGGTATGACATCCAAATCTGAAAATTAATATGAAAAAAAAAGTCTTACTCATTCCCGGATTAACATTTGCGTTATTTGAACTTTTGGGTTTGGGTTGACCAGTAACAAGTGCAGAAATTTTAGCTAATTCTGGTGACATTTCTCTTTTAGGTTCAACAATTACAGGTGGCTCTTCTTCCTTTTTGATTATTGGTTTTATATTTCTGAAGAATAGAAAAATATCAAAGAAGTTATATAAAATATCAAATAAAATAACTTACAGTTTTCTTGTTTCCGGTGTATCTGAATGGGGCGATGCAGATCCAAGTTTAAGTGTTAACTTTGGAACAACTATTTCTCCTTCCCGAATCTGAAATAATAAAGCATTATAAACATATTTATTTATTTCAATAATCATCACAATCCCTACCTCTTTTTCTTTTTTCTTCTCTCTCTTCTCTTTTTTGATTTTTACTTTGTCTTTCTTTTCTTCCTTCAATTTCTTCTTTTCAGCTTTATTTTTTATTTTATCCTTTTTGTTCTTTTTCTTTAATTTGTCTTTTTTATCTTTCTTGTGTTCTTTACTTTTCTTTTCTGGCTTTGGGGATGGTATGTCCTTCTCTGTTGTGACGGGAACATTAATTACTGGTGGAATCTTTTCAGCAGGGGGAGATTTCGGAGGTGCCTCTTCCTGCTTTAGGGGTTGCATGAAATTCATGGGCATTCCTGGGTGTACAGGAGGAATATATGGAGGCTGACCAAAACTAGGTATACCTAATGGTGGAATAGGTAAATGTGGAAATAGTGGATTACTAAGAGGTGTAGGAATAAGGCCAGGCCCTATTAAATATTAAAAATACATTAATTAAATTAAGCTAATCTTTCAGACACGAAAAAGTAAAAAACTCATGGATAATTACATACCAGCGAACGGACTGAAGAATGGAAATGGCGGTATAGATGGAGGAATTACTGGTGGAAGTTCTTGTTTTTCTTGTTTAATGATTAAATGAGCTTCTGGTGTTTTAGGGCGTTCCATGTCAAGATCCACAGTTTCTGGATCCAATCGTACTGGACTGGCTTGCTTTTGTACCTGTAATTACAAATGATTATAATACATTAAACTATTTGATAATAAAATTATACAAACCTTTTTAACTTTAGATTTGTCTTTACGTTTTCGTTTTTCAACCCTATTCAGAGGAGGGCTTTGAGATATCATCTCTGGAGTTTTCGGAGTCGAGGGGGTTCCAGGAGGAGAATCATCGTCAAAATATGACCGCTGTTCAGTTTTTTCCGGACTCTTTGTCGAAGGTGTTGAATTAATAAGTTCAATAGTTATATCACTTGAAAGATGATGAACTTTGGCGGGTACCTCAGCAGATTCGTCAATAATTAGATCTGGAGAGCTTTCTCTCGATTCTTGTTTAATTTCATCTTTAATTTTTAGAATTTTTTCCAATTTTTCATTTTTAACGGATATTTTCTTAAGAATGTTGATTTTTCTTTTATCAGGTTCTGTCAATAGTTTATCTACATGAGGCTCCACCTTTACAGGTAATGGAGGTGCTGCAGATGGTTTGGGTGGTATCGGAGTTATAGTTGTATTTAACCTTTCTGTTTTTAAACGTGCCGCAGCGAGAGCTCTATTAAATTTAGTATGAGTAGGAGGACCTGCTTTGTTAGTAGGAGGAACGAGAGAGATCTTTACATCATTAATTACCATAAAATTATTAGCACCGGCAGATGTATTTGCATTCAGAGCTGATTTCATTTTACTTTTAACTATGTCTTTTACATTTGTAACTTTTTTAACTGGATGCTCGGAAATTGGCTTAAATAATTCTCTTCCGACTTTATCTTTCTTTTTTTCTATTTTTTTCACCAATTTTATAGGTTTCTTATTACCATTTTGCTCTAAGGGTACAGGAGGAACTGTTGGCGGTGGAATTATTGGTTCCAATACCGGCATAGGAGTACGAGATTCTGGTAGTTTTCCTTCACGTGCAGGAGATAAAAATCCTGAAGTTGTCATCATCACACTACTTATTTCTCTTGTAGGCCTTCCTTCTTCTTCCAATAGTAATCTAAATAATTAAAATGTGAACAGTTGTAATTGGGAAAAATAAATATAAAATTTTACCTTGGCCGTTTAAAAGCTTCTCCTTGCGATATTTCCGCAGGTCTCTTAAATACAGGATTAGAATTTTCAGTACCCGATGAATCTTCCGATTTTTCTTTTTTAGCATTTGCTTCTGCATCATTTTCATTAGCTGGAATACTTAATTATATACAAACACAATAACATACTTAATATAATTTAGATTCACATTTTTTTACTTAATAAAACATAAATATTAGTGACAGTTTTGAAGTATTTAGTAGTCTAACTTTTACATTTCTAAAGAACTACTGTTTAATGAAAGTTAAACAACAATACCTTCCAGAACTGGATGCATAGGTGGCAAATGTTCATGTATGTGCACTTGTCGTGTAACAACCTCCTTACTTCCAGGTTTTAAGAAATTTAAGTGATCATCTTTTGGCAGTGGATATTTAGGTACCGATGTAGGTGGTTCAACAAAATCTACATACTTAACATATTCCTGTAATTCGGACAGGTTTACATGGAAGTCTCTAAAAGCTAGACCTAAATGGTCCAAGTTTGGTTCCGTCATACCAACTAGAATAAACAAAGATATAATGAACAACCCCGATGGTATTTATTAAAAGATAACATTGCTTACATCCATTGGCATACTCATTTGTAGCTCTACCCAATTGAAATAAATAATTAGACAAAATATCCGTAAGAATTTCTATTGGTGTTGTCATGCTTGTATGCCATCCTATAGTTAGACACATTTTTGCCACGCATATTTTGATTTGTTCGCGTGTAAATTGTGAAGACATGTTTTTCGAATATTAATTCTACACTGCATTTAATATATACCCTTCTTATAATATCATTAATTCATTTAAAAACGATTCAAAAGTTTAGTTATGACAACATAACTTCCCCAACAGCAACACCACTTTACCACCACTCCTTTGCTAAAGGCAATACTAGCGCCACCAGTGTTGCCATCTAATATTTTCTGGTTTCGGTAGCTTTCTGTTCAATTTTTCGGTAGATTTCGAAGATTTTCGGTAAACAAATTAAGCTGAAAAAATTTAAGTTTTTACCAAGTTCTGTAATTATTAGAAAAATTCAAGGAAAAGAAATTAATTAACGAATTTATTTATCGAATTACAAAATTTTATGTACCAACCTACTACTTACAAATCTACGCGTATACAGGGTGTCTGATTTTTCACTGACCAGCTTATATCTTGTTATTAACTGTTTCACAAGATGACAAGATATGCAAAAATTACATTATATGCAGTTTCCATAAAATCCTTTCTCTAATCATAAGTTATATAAGTTTTCTTGGTTTAGGGTTTACATTAATTTTATTTATGTATAACCAATAAAACAAGCGATTATTATTTTTTATACGTAAATGTAACAATGGACACCTCACTGGTAAATATAAACAGTAACACAACGGGCTCTCAGTCTTCTTAAACTTTTGGCGTCCTAATAAATTATTCCATTTCTATGAAGTTACTAAATGGGATTTCATTAGAAAGATAAAATTAAAATTTGCTGGCTTCTTAAACTTGCTAACGCTGAAAGATAGACTTTCTGCATCCTTTATTAATACGAAAAAGTGTTTGTGTAATCGGCACGTGGTGGTTATAATTTAGAAGTTAAATTTTAAAACAATCTCCAGGCAATGTACGTAAGTTGATAAGTAAAATTTTGTTCCAAATCAGGTGCATTTTGTGATGTCAAGCAAGATAGAATTGTTTGAAGGTTATTATAAACTTTAAAAAATTTCGTACAAATGGGTCTAAAAATCGCTAGATCTACCGAAATTTTGGTAGGGTTGGCAACGATGTGCATCACACTAGTAGTAGTGCAATCACTGTTTAATGCAGTAGGGACATCCCCCTTTCTTGCTTCATCCAATTGCCATGTTCATTGCTGTGTTCGCGCATTACTTCCTAATACCTTATTGGTTAACAACAGAAGAGGGGGAACGCTTCTCTGGGACCTCTATTGGGAATTTCTTACAATGCTAATAAAGGAATACTGTAATCAATTCAAAAACCTTGAAATAAAACAAAAAAAAGCATTATTCACGAATTCTTATTGATTTATTTTCATTATCTTAATATAATAGTAACTACATGTGATGTAAGAAAGTAGAGCTGCGATATTGTTATATTTTAGCTTGCTTAAAGTGCAAAAAAATAAAGCAGAAGAGCACCCAAGAAGATGGCGATTCAATTCAAACTATTTACTTTTGGGTACACGAGATCAAATGTAACGATTTAAAGTGCCCCACTGTTGTTCTTTCTTGCGCTGTTGTTGTAGTGGTACCAACTTTAATATAGGTTTTAATACCTATAAAGCAATATTTATATAAATTTAAAATCATACTCAACTATTTTATAAATAATTTAAATTTTATTGACTGCTTCTTTTATAATATATTTTTATTTTATTAAACTTTTTAAAAATATTTGAAAATAAACTTTATTTTTTTTACTGGCTTAAATTTTGCGATAGGCTTTTAAATTTTCCGTTTTGATAAGCGATGACGATAGTTCAGCAGTATTCGTAATGGTTTCTGAAAAATATATTCCATTAATTAGAAAAATTTAAATGTAGTTACTAATACGTTTAATCACTATAAACGATGTATTCCGCTATCCGAATCGTTAAATATACGCACATTTTTCGGCAAATATTAATACCTGGTGCTCGTACTGTTTAGTTGGTAGGTACGTTGTTGTAAGAATAGTTACCTCCAAGTGCGCTGCGGTCATTTGCTGAGTGTGAGTAATTTTGACATTTGTAGCCAAACAAATGCTTTCTACATTTATCGAAGAATAAAGATACTTACAAAGGTATTGTTTACTTAGTTTAATACAGTAAGTTAGTTTGTCGATGTTCAATTTATTTTACCGAAATTGTGTTCGTCATTTGTTTGTTTCTTTTTTCAATATGGCGGCTGCAGCGTACGTATGAATCCTCAATGATTTTTGCAAATTTGCGTAGTGAAATTTTCCGAGTAGTGATTCGAGAATAATTCTTGTGTTCAGAAAAAGCATGTTTAATTTTATAACGCTGTATTGCATTTTATTGTGTAAGCTGCATGACTAAGCAGATATTTATAAAAATTCGTAATTCCAGGTAATCAAAACAATTTGCTAACCTGAATGTTTGTACTTTTTTGTGATTTTTGTGCCTGCAAGTATTATTTGAAAAGGGTTTGTACTATTCGTTGTTTATTTATGCAGTCCTTTACGGATATTACAGAAATGTTTTGCACAAGGCTTGCTTTTGTCAAGTAAGTAATAGCATTTTTACATTAACAAAAGAAATTCTACTAACAATTGCAAATATAATTTAGAAATAACTACCGTAGTCGTCGTATTTGTCGTAATATGAGGGGTATAGGCTTATATTTAGTACGTTTGAACTTTATGCATAAATGTTTTCATGTTGCTACATAACCTCATTTTAAAGTGAGGGTCAGCCTTTGTTGGTTGGGATCTGTTGTGTAGGAGTGTTTTGCTGTTTTATTTGTGACTGTGCTCTGTGTGAAAAATATGAAATATTAAAGTGAAGGGACTTTATTTACAAGTAAATACTAAGGAAATGTAATTATTGATGATATTACTTGAAACTTTTGTAGCATTGTAGCCACTACCTATATATTTATATTTAGAGGTTATCCCACTGGTGCAACTCATGCAGTTCACCAAGGCTTATTAATGGGGTTGTTTATTATTTAAAAGTATGCATTTGATAGTATTTGTAATTAATGGGTGTAGACTTTGCCCCTGTACCGATGCCTGCTTCTTCGTTGTTCCGTCACCGCTTATTCATTGTTAAGTCGCCGTTCATGAATTTATATATAAAATATTTGTGTAAAATAAGGTATAAATGTGCAAGTATGTGTTATCAGATATTTTTGTCAAAGTGTGAGGTTTGATGAAACATTTGCATGATATGCAGAATTTACAGTAGTTTGGAAAAACGGCAATTAATTAGTGTGGCCCATCTCAATCTTAGAAGGAGTCACAGGTGTTCTTTTTTAACGAACAAGACCTGTTATTAAGCACATGATTAGGCATCAACCGGCAGTACGGCCGAGTGATGGTGCACGTAAAATTGAAATATTGAGAGTTAAGCAAGGGCCTGCTTGGCCACAACTGGATGGGTGATCGCTCTGCGGCTGGACGTGTCCGGCTCCCTCAACACTGTAAAGGTATAAGAGGGTAAAGGAGAAAGAAAGATTACGCATCATTTTTTGGTGGTCTACTGGTATCGCTGGGTGTAATATGGCGGCACTATTTTCGATAAGCTCTGTGCTCCTTTCTAAGGTTGAGAAAAACTGGGACATTTATGCAAAGTATAATAAGACACCGAATTATTTCAAGATTAGTTTCTTGTAATTTTATTTTTGGAAAAGAATAATTTATTTGAATTTTCCTTGAAAAACTATTAATTTATATTGTACTAAACGTTAATTTAAAATGTTTTAAAGGTGTCTGTATTTTCATAAGAATTTCATCGCTTGTTTAATACACCAGTAGGTGGAGCGTTATCTATGTTTATTACAACGTATCGCATGCCAGACGTTTTTCTAGTGATATATGCTGACTCATATTCGTATGTGATGTACATTGGATGTACATGTACATTTGGTTTCTAAGTGTATTTTGTGTTTTAATAAGCTGCTAATGTTTTAAAATTTGTTTTTATTGCAGGTTTTGAACATGGCAAATTATCAACTCACATTGCTCTCTTGGAGCCTATAATTGTGTGGAATATATACCGCGACAATGAAGATCGACCGCACCCGTTTACGTAAGGGTACTTCGGAAATCCCTCCGGAGTGCCAAGCTCTTATTGAACGGTTGCGTCAATGTTCACGTACCGAACTTCTCGATGAACTCTCCAAAATTAGTACGTGGACATTTGGAAAATGTGAGCTGTATCATTGGATAGGAGTTCTGGATGTTTTTGATTCTATCCTCGAAGAAGCAACTCAAACTGCACCGGACAACAAATGGGCCCTTTATTGTGATACCAACTATGATAGTTTGGT
Organism: Melanotus villosus; assembly: GCA_963082815.1. Classification (NCBI taxonomy): domain Eukaryota; kingdom Metazoa; phylum Arthropoda; class Insecta; order Coleoptera; family Elateridae; genus Melanotus; species Melanotus villosus. Next base: position 34,813,138 of record OY720427.1, on the reverse strand, counting down.
AAGATTTTAAATATCTTATAATTTCTTTCATTTATAAACAAAAAATAGCCGACACCCTAATACTGTATAAAGGGTTTCGTTTAAAGAAAGATGATTTCTTTCTTTGTCTATCCTTGTAATTGGCATTTAGGGCGTGGTATATTTATTTAGGATGTTCAAAAATGATTGGCAGTACAATTGTTTTCTCCTCACTGCTCTTTTATTAGAAAGAAGTGAGTACAAATTTCATTAGAGGTATTTCATTTCAATGTCTATGCACTTTTGGCCAACGTTCTGGCAGTTTATGCAAAGCTGCTGCAAACAATTCGGGTGTGGCACCACCACTTGTGGACAGCCGACTGATGCTCGTCGTTGGAGAAGAACTTCTTACCGCGCACCGCTTCTTTTAATGTGTTAAATAGAGCGTAGTCGCTCGGTGCAAGATTTGCTGAATATCGGGCATGAGACAGCACGGTGTACCTGAGAGCCTGCAATGACTTGTAGTACCGCTCACTGGTAATGGTCTCACGAGGGAGCATGGTGCCCATGGTTTTCCACTTTGTCAACGGCTGCATGAACGGTTCACTACTTTTGCGTCTGTGTGTTCCAGCAGCGCCATCTGGTGGCATCGCTTGGCACTATAGTCTACCTTCACGCATGCGGCTCAACCGGAGTTCGAGGCCAATCATTTTTGAACACCCCTATAGTTCATTCAACTTAAAGATAGAGTGAATGTAAATAAATACATGCGCTGTTCACATGCTTGAAAGGAGCAGGGCAGTATTAAGGAACACGAAAACGCAAGACTCCGTAGTGTTCGTAAAAATTTGCATACAAATCAGTATAGCAAAAAAATATTTATTCAATGATAAAGTTAGGTACAATAAATTGAATGAAAACGTAATATCACATAAGGATTATTGAATATTGCAAAATAATTTGAATCGCATTAGCCAAAATGCATCACGTGCACTGAGCATGCATTGATCATGCGCCTATCGTTGTTTACATCCACTCTATCTTTAAGTTGAGTTGAGTATAGTATTTCACATGCCTGAAATATCTTTACAATATTGTAAATCATTTTACATTTTGTGTGTTTATAGGAAAAGAAATTACTGTTATGGACGCTTCATTTTACGACTCTGCTCATAGAGCATTCATTTTCTCGGCACCTATACAATTCGATGGAACATTTATTATCTCTCATGAGTTCCAGTGACATGAATGTAGTACTCGCTGTGTTAAATTTACTTTATATGTTTTCCAAACGTAGTAATTTTATAACTCGCCTAGCTAGTGAGAAAAGACAGGCCTTGCTTTCTCGTTTACATTATTTGGCTGAGGTATGTAATTGCCAGGTATTAATGCGTCAGTTTACACCATTTGTATTATTTGTTGGTTAACAGAGTTGGGGTGGCAAAGAAAATGGATTCGGCCTAGCAGATTGTTGTATTGAAGGTAAACCCGTTCCTCATTCGGCAACAACCCTTCACTTTGAATTCCACAAGGATCATAGCACTGATAAAGATAACAAGGAATCAAAAGACTCGAAAGCAAAACAAAGTTCTAGTTATATTCATGTTGAAAACGTTGACAAATTAAGTAAAACTCCCGCCGAGATTATGAAAGGACTGATTTCTCTTTATTTTGTTCCTCCAGACAAAGAAGTAAGTGATTTTATTTAATTGTATATATGTATTTAACGTTATTTCCTGTTTTTATCAAGATGTGGCTCTTTACTCACGTACGTTTAGCACATCATTTTGCCGATTATAAGACTAGACTTCTATGCGTACAAGCAAGACTGCAGGCTCTGTCTGTGCTTGTTTATTCAAATGCCTTGCAAGATTCGGCACATACTCTTCTTTATAACGGTCTTTTAGAGGAATTGGTCGAATTAGTAGAACTTGATGATGCTGAAATGGTAGATATTCGTTCTGCTGCCCTTAGAACCCTAACATCTATAATTCACTTAGATAGGAATCCTCATTTTCCAAAGTAAGTATTTTACCTTAAAAATGTAACATTTATGATTTTTATGCTTTTGTTCTTGTAGGAAACCAGGTTCTAGATTAAATAATATAATTGATGTTACGGGTGCCAGCCAGTACCACGGATTCTTACCTACATTAGTACGAAATTGTATTTCATCATTAACAAAGCAGACAATAAAATGTGAACCTCAGTCTACGGCTGAAGGTGAGAAAAGGGCGAGAATTGAAAGTACTGAAGTATCTGAACCAGATGCCAAGATGAACGAAGCCAGTATTCCTTTACCGAATAGCGATTTTGGTTCAAAATTTCCCTTGCCGTTAGCAACTGCTTTATTTTCTTTCTTGTATCATCTTGCAAGTTATGAAGCAGGCGGTGAAGCTTTGGTATCTTGCGGAATGATGGAATCATTACTGCAAGTTATCAATTGGCACGGAGTTGAATTAGAACACATAACTGTAAGTATTCGTGTTTATTAATAACTACTAAATCTTGTTTTTTTAAGGTTATTTTATTAACTTTCTCATTTGTTACAGTTTGTAACCCGCGCAGTCAGGGTTATCGATTTGATTACCAATATGGATATGCAAGCTTTCCATAATCATGGTGGACTCCAAAGTTTCATTAATCGTTTGGATGTAAGTGAAGTGAAAATTCTTTATTGTAAGATGAATTAGTAATTATTAAATTTAGGTTGAAGTCCAGTTATGCCGCCCAGAACAAAGCTACGAATTTAAACCGATAAGTACAGGCATAGAGCAAGCTAGTCCTTCTGAAGTTGACGAAGATTTTACTAGTAATTACGAATGTCAGTGTAATATGACTAATTTTGGTAAAACTTGTCTGCCTCAACGAGCTGCTCTCTTAAAATCCATGTTAAATTTCTTGAAAAAGGCTTTGCAAGATACAATGTTTGCCGATAACGTGCGACATGTAATGGAAGGAATTTTACCGTCCGCTTTAAAACATATAATAGCAAATGCCGAATATTATGGCCCTTCATTATTTTTACTGGCTACTGATCTTGTTACGGTATACGTATTTCAAGAACCAACTTTGTTATCAACATTACAAGACAATGGGCTAACTGATGTAGTTCTACACGCTCTATTGATTAAAGATGTTCCTGCTACTAGAGAAGTCCTAGGATCTCTGCCTAACGTATTTAGTGCTTTATGTTTAAATGCAAGAGGACTTCAGTCATTTGTTAAGTGTAAACCCTTTGAACGTTTATTTAAAGTGTTAGTATTACCTCATTATTTATCGGCTATGAGACGTAGGCGCAGTTCCGATCCTATTGGAGATACAGGTATAGTGTTACTTTAATATTATATTGAAAGTAATTTGTTTTGAGAGTATGTAAATTTCAATGAATCAATGCTTGCAGCATCCAATTTGGGCAATGCTATGGATGAACTTATGCGCCATCAACCCAGTTTAAAAGCTGACGCTACGGCTGCAATTATAAAACTATTGCATGATTTATGCCAGTTAGGAACAGATCCCAAATATGTGTGTTGGAGACCTCATAGTAAATCTGAGCCTTCTCCCATAACCGTCAGGCCACCTATCAACAACGAAGGTAAAACTATCTTACATTTTTTTTTTTAATTATAAGAAATGGATAGCATTATTCGAAAAGGAATCCAGCGACGTTTTTACAGTTTTGAGTAATTTGGGGTTTTATGTTCTATTGTAGATATTTAAAAATCTTGCATTGAAAAATTCAAAAATATTCAAGTTACGTTAAGTAGTAGGAGTATATGTTATTGTGTAATTATTTGGCAAATACAAAAATTATATAATTTCGGTACATAGATTATTTGAAACTTTTTGGCGCTTGGTTCCTTATAAAAAATTAGAATAAACCCAACTTGGTTCCTTTTATAATAATTTATTGAATATCAAAATGAAAAAACTTATTGTTGTAATATCGTGTGTTATTTATTTTCTACATCTTCCTCAATTTCAAAGTCAACTGATTCGCCGAATCTTTCAACATCGTCTTCAAAATCTGTTGATTGCAAGTTTCGATACAAACTTTTAACATCCTTTGGAATTTGGGGTAATAAACTTCTAATATCAGCAAGTTTTTTGTTTGATATGGGTTTGCCTGCGGTATACAGTACTTTCAGTTCGAAGAAAAATGTGGTCCTGAAGCTGGTCTTCCTTTTGCTTGTTTCTTTATATTTATTTCCTTATACTCTTCTCCGTCATCATGTGAGTGTTTTATAAAAAAAGAAAAAGGACATTCTTTATTAATTTTTATTACTCGAGCTTTCAGCCAGCTTACTTTTTCTCCATTTGTGTATGTTTTTCTGTTAACAATCGATTTTTCCAAGTTTTCGGTACTACTTCATTTCATACCCCTTATTTTTTCTAGATGAGTTTGTAATAATGTTTTTGAACTCGTCCAAAGTGTAAACTCTAATTTGATACTTTAAGTTTCTTTATATTTCGCCAAAATCGGTGTCGTTTAATAAAAAAACTGGCCAGGTATAATGACTCGTGTGATTCTAAAATAGCCTTAAGCATTAGAACCATTTTTATATTTCGATTCTGTCCCCCACACGAGTTGGATCAAAGTATTAGATTCGCTTTGTCTGAAGGGAAAAATACATCAATAAATTTTTTTATGCACTCTTGTGCTTATCTGCCGGCAGTGCCCTCTTTCTATATAAAAAAATATGGTGTGTTAGTAGAGCCAGTATGAATCCCTTCATTATACAATGACAACTGTCTTATAATAAATGATGTTTGTTGGAATTTTGGGCCTAGAACTTTCCCCTTATCATACGTAATGACTTCCAATTTAGGTTCTTCAGTCGCTCTTTTCATCATCTCCTCTCTTGCTGCTTTTGCCTTACTTAAATGTTCGTGGTGTAACACTGTTTGCTGTTTGTTTTGCTCACCATCTACAAAGATTCTGATTTTTATGTTCAGTTCATCGCATGTGTTGCAGGTATCTTTTATTGGTTGTTTTCTTCTTAAATTTAAGCTTTTGTAAAATAACTTTTTATAACTTGAAAAACTCACCTTCGGCACAGAATATCCTAAAGCAGAACGGCCTCTGGGCCGTATAAATGTTGGTGCTGTTCAGTTGCATGGTTTACGGTATCTAGGTTTGTTTATTCACGTACAACTGTCAGGGTTACCAAACATCGTAGAGGCTGTGACCGGAGACTGGATTGTATACCGAGGATTTTACACACTCCTGCACACCACCAGAAGAACGTTCAAGGATACAAAAATTTAACCTACTAACATCAAAAGCGCCGACGGAGAGTGACCGTTCTGATTTAAGATACTCTGTGCCGTCGGATTTGATTCATCTTTCTTTTTCTTTTGGCTTTCATAAACCTTGTTGTCGGTCATTGCCTACCTGTCGGCTTTCATGGCCTTGTTGTTTCATACTTCCTTATATTACTTTATCTGTTTTCTTTGTTATATTTAGTTGTTGTCCGGTTTAGGTTCCTTCTTAGTTGCTTGTCATTTGGCTTTCAATAGTAGTGTTCCATTTTTTTGTGTCTGTTATTATTTCTTTCCAATTTATAATGTTGAAATCTCTGAGGTCTTCATATACTTTGTCTATCCATCTAGTTTTAGGTCTTGTTGTTGTTGTTGTTGTTGCCTGTTCCTACCCATCGTAATTCTTGTAATGCCGTAATTTTTATTTTGTATTTAATTAAATCCTCTCTTATCATATTAATTTTCCCTGTTTGTAACAGTGATAGTATGTTCCATGTTCCCATTCGCCATATATCCACTTTCTTTGCTTTAGTTGTCTCCGTTTTGGGGTCTTTTTGTGTTGTTAATTACTAGGTCTCTTTATTCTGACTTCTGTATTTTGTTTTTTTCATTGGATTTCTTCCCGTTCTTCTTTTCTTTCTTGGGGGTACTCGTATTTTCTTCATCAGTGGATCTTCCTCTTTTTTGACTTTTCTTCGTTTGTTATTTTCTGTTTCTTCTGTTAGTTTTAGCATTTCCTCTTCCTTGTCTTCGCTATTTCCGTCTTCTTCTGAAAATACTATGTTTTCTTTGTTCTCATATTCCTTTTTATAGACTTGTCCATTTATTATAAGTTTGTCATATTTAAGTATTGCGTGTTTTCCCTTATTTCTTGCTTCTTTCAATTTAGGTATTAGTTTCTTTCTTATTTCGAGTGTTTCTGGGGTGTGGGGGGGGTGGTCTTCTTCTATATAAATTTTAGTTCCGGCTAGTTTCTTTGCTTCTGTTAATATGTTTATTTTCTTCTTATATGTTGTTAATATTAATTTAATTGGCAATTTTTTGTTGCTTGGAATTAGTTTCATGACACCACATCATATTCTTCAATCGTGACTTGTAATTTATTATGGAAGAAATTTATTATTATATTTTCCAAATCGTTACTACTTGTTTTCTCTGGCGTTTCTAGACCATGGATTATTAGATTTTTCTTACGTAATTCTCTTTATATTTTTCTAATTTGCTCTCTTTGCTCTTGCATTTCTTTTTTTGTGTCTTTGTCTTGTATAGTGGTTTTTATTTCTTTTATGGCACCGAGACATTGCGTTGTTCAGACGGCGACACTAGTACGACATTTAGTGTCACCGTCTGAACGAGCGTTAATATATCAGTGACGCAAACGTGACTTGTAAACACTGACATTGAAAACCAATACTAACCTAATGTTATCTATGTTGAAAAGGAACCAAGCGACTCTAAAATAATTATGGATAAAGAGTTTGCCGCTTGGTTTCTTTTCGATTAACTCTTGGTTCCCGGGCCAACAGAGGGAAGTACTATTGTTCTGGCGCTTGATGCTTTTTAGAGGAACTAAATATGGGGTTTTAGCAGTCGCTTGGTGCTGCTATATACAAAACATAAAATTTGTCGCTTGGTTCCTTTTCGAATAACGCTGGTCGATTTTGAATAATTTTTACACAGTATAGGCTACATGCATGCAAAAAGAATTTTGCTAATTACCGTAAAATATGAAACATACCTTTAAAATAAGTCTAAAGCATTTTTTTTCATATCAAAAAAGGTCACATACACGGCGTATAATTAAAATCAAAATGCCTATAAATTTAAATATTTAATGAGCAGGAAAAACACATTCGGACATGCGCAACATGCTGACGTCATCATATAGTGGGTGGGACTTACGGCCGAGAAGTTGGCATTTACTTCGTGCATATTTTTCAGTTCGAATAACACCAACAACTGCGAAAATGGAACAGCTGATGCAGGTAAATGAGTAATGAATGCAGCCGACGGAACTTCTCGGCCCCACCCACTATAAGATGACGTCAACAAACCGCGCTTGCGTGAATGTGTTTTAAGCGGTCTATCTAATTCTAATTTAAATTTCTTTTGTTTATAACTAAGTTAATAACAGTTAATTGGCAGAAATATTTAGAACCATAATAAAACAATATTTTTTAAAGAGATTACAACCAAATCTAAAAATTATGCAAGTAGTCTATTGCCAAGAAAAAAATAATTAAAACTGTGATTTATGATATATTTAGGTTCGTCAGACGAAGAAGATGATGATGAAGAAGAGGCTTCGACATCTTCTCATAACGCCCAAACTGACTCTCAAGAAACATCTAGTAGCGGTACTAGTGAGAAAACACCCATTGCATTAGTGGATTATATTTTGAATATAATGAAATTTATTGACGCTATATTGAGCAATAATTCGACTGATGATCATTGCCGTGAATTTGTACTTCAAGGTGGTCTCGAACCATTGTTAAAAATTCTAGGACTTCCAAACCTCCCCGTCGATTGTCCCGTTACAATATCTGCACAAGCAGTCGCATCTGTTTGTAAGAGTATCTTAAATCTTGCACATGAACCTAGGGTGCTGAGGCAAGGGCTCTTGCAATTGAACGAAGTTTTACAGACATTGAAACCATTATACTCCCAACTAGATTCTAGTAGCGGCTCGAAACTCTTACATGAACTTGCAAGTGCGCCTCATCTCGAAAGTGCATTTAATAATGCGAGTGCGACACCTTTATTGCATGCCATGGCTGCTGCACACGGTTATGTACTTATGTTCGTACACGTTTGTCGAACAGGACAGAGTGAAATCCGTACACTTTCCCTACAGCACTGGGGCTCTGAAGAGGGCTTGGCTGTTTTAAAAGGCCTAGCCGAGTTATATACTTCACTTGTGTGGGAAAGTACATTACTCCTCGCTTTATGCAGCGACGATGCTATTCCCGTTGATTGTGATTTTGGCCGAGAAGACATGGAGAAACTTAACATACCTGTATTTGACAGGGTAAGAATTATTTTAAATTCTTTGCTATTTTATTTTAATTCTTAAAATTTTATTTAGGCCGAATGCAGTTATTCTTCCTCCAATGGTGGCGACTCGACCGCTAACGTCGCCTCAGCTTTGGAAAGTTTATCTACAAACCCAACTCAAATTCAGTCAATGGATATTGACGGTGAACCAATTACTACGAAACCGACCAGTCAGCAGCTGAAGTATATTAAACCATTACTCGGCGCGTCTTCCCGTTTAGGCCGTGCTCTTGCGGAACTCTTCGGTTTATTAGTAAAATTATGTGTTGGAACTCCAGTTCGTCAGAGGCGAGGTCAAAACATCGTCTCCGCACCTGTGTTTCCAAGTCCCTACGCAAGATCCGTTGCTACGGCATTGAATTACCTCTTGGCCAATGGACTTAATTATGAAAGACTTCCTCCCAGTCCAATTCCCAAATTTAAATTGACATTTTTGATATGTAGCGTGGGCTTCACAAGTCCCATGTTATTTGATGAAAAGCGCTACCCTTACCACTTAATGCTCCAGAAGTTTGTTTCGCTTGACGGACAGACTACATTTTTCAACACTTTCAAATGGGCTTTAAGTGCTGGGAAAACCATTGCACTGGAGGAAGGATTGGAACATCCAGATTTACCCGAAGGTAAGTCAGAATTCTTTTTGTGGTTGCAGTAAATGAAAAATTAACACAAACTTCTCAGGTACTGGAGAATTCCTAGACGCATGGTTAATGCTGCTTGAAAAAATGGTAAATCCCAAAGCAATACTAGATTCACCCCATTCAATGACAAACAAATCGTCAGGACCAACAGCCCTGTCGTTAAGAAAACTTTTTGCATTTAATCCATTGCGGTACTTAATTCAAATTCATAAATTGGCATTCGAGGCTGTTATGTTAATGTGGGGTAAGAAACCCTTACCTACCTACGGAGTTCGCATGAGCGAGTCCATTTTATCCATACTAAGACATATTCTAAGAGGAGAGAAAATCATTAAAGAACGCTTAAGTAAAGGTGATGATAAAACTACTAGCGCTGCAAGTAGTCGCGGGGATAGTGATGTCAATCAAGACAATTTGCGACAACTCATGGATATGGGTTTCTCTAGAGAACACGCTTTAGAAGCACTTATTCATACGCTTAATGTAGAACAGGCTACTGACTATCTATTGTCAAATCCGCCACATTTAATGAGGGCAGGTACATCCGGAATGGATGTAGATTTCTCGGAAGACGATCAAGTAATTCAAGCCATTGCATTATCTTTGGGAGAAGCTGGTCCATCCTCTGAAAAGAGAAAGGAGGAAACTGAAGATGATATGGTTCCACTTGCCGAGGAGTCGATCGACAATTTTACCGAAGGTGCCCTTCAGGTCTGTTTGGAATTGATCGAAGCAATTCCCGAGACTGTGTATAAAGTATGCGAGTTGTTGGGTACCATAATGAAACGTAATGGTCCCACGTTTAGAGATCAATTGTTAGATAAATTGCTTACCGAAATTAAAGAAAATTGTGTGCACATCTTGCAAAATTATTATTCAAAGAGAAGCACCTCAGAATTATTGCAGGATTTGTGCGAATCAGAAAAAGCGCTTCGTTTAGGATATTACACCCATTTGTATACACTATTTTTCGAAGTCCCCTCCTACTTTGACATGCGTGTTCCATGTGGGTTTGCGGTTTATCGCGCCGGCTTAGTACAACATTTTATTAAATTGATTGCATTGGCGGAACGTGTTATGACCGATACGAAGAAAACAACAGAACCTAAATGGTTAACGCCCATTCTGTTGCTGTTAGATTCCTTAGGAAAGGTATCTACATGTACGCAACGTAAACGCAACATGCATTTAGTAACAAATCGCATTTGGAAATGGTACGACCTTGTTACCGGAAAATGGACACCGTATTCTACTACCAATAATAAATTAATTAACGACGCTTATTGGAATGGCGAACAAAGCATTCGAGTTACATGTGGTCGTCGCCGTTACACAATAACTTTTGGTAATATGCTACAGTGTAATGATGAAACTGGTAACAATCGACCTATATCAATGACTCTTATTAACCTTGCAAATGATACCAAGTATGATCCAAATGCTACCGAACCTTCCGAACCAATGGAAGTAGACGAGGTAGCCTTAACAGAAAAGGAAGAGAGACGATGTGTACCTGCACCAAGTTTAACTAAACAACAGACAGTAGATATTGTTCGTAGTTGTGTGAAACTCATGCACTTACAAATCGATAAAGATCTCCTGCATGCTATTATGCGTATATGCTTACGTTTAACCAGGGATTTCGATAATGCAAAGATTTTTGTTCAAGAAGGCGGTGTTAAGTGCTTATTAAAAATGAGACAAACTTCGGCATTTAGTGGTTATGGCCCGCTAGCCACCGTTTTAATTCGCCACACGTTAGAAGAACCGCAGACTCTTGCGCACTCTATTGAAAAAGTGATTAGAGGAAGAGCATTACCATCAATTCCACCTCCGTATAGAGAATTAGTGTATTTATCTCGTCAAATTGGAGGTGCTGTTACCCGTTCTCCTGAGACATTCTTTGAAGTTGCTAAGTCTATTCTTCGAGTGGATTGTAGCATTTTCCGGCGGAGTAAGTATATTTTTGTTCTGTTCAGTACATAATTTCTTTTTTATAAATAAGCAAACTAACTTTTCAATTCGCCTTTGCACTCCTGTCAAAATGATAGCCGTTCTTTGGAACTCTTCTGATTCTTCTCGATGGCGAATTACTCCATATCTCCTTGCTCCTGTTCTGCTTAAAGGTGTCCTTCACTATCTTCCTCCAATTCTTTATTCTTAGCTTTTTTATGTCTTCTATTACTTGGTCATCCCATCTCTTTCTGAGTCTTCCTTTTGGTCTGTCCTCCATTGGTCTCGTAATTCTTCTTAGCTCTGTAGGATCTCTTCTTTGTATATGCCCAAACCATCTTATTCTGTAGGCTTTGATGACCTTCGAGATATCTTCTCCTTCCATTATTTCTTCCATTTCATGGTTCATTAAGATTCTTTGTTCTCCTTCATTGCCCCAGTATTCTTCTTAGAACTTTGCTTTCAAAGTTTCTTAGCTTTTCCTGTTCTTTGTTGGTAATGCACATTGTTTCTGATGCATATTACACTACTAGATTCTCAGTTTAGTATCCCTGCTTAAATTTCTATCCTTCATTAATTTTTGGTAACTCCAAAAGGTTCTGTTCCCTGCTGTATTCTTTCTTCTATTTTCATTCCTCCAATTTACCATCACTCCTAGCTATACTAGCCGAGAACTAGAAGGCATTTCTGCTTAAATATCAGCAGTCCTGAGTTGTTTTTTCTAGTGGCTGTTATTTGCTTCTTTATTATTAAGCAAAATTACTAAGTATTTCACTCTGATTATTATAGAACAAACTTTGCAACTTTACTAGTCCAGTTTTATATCTTCTTCTTCTTTTAGCATATTAACCCTTTATTCGTTTTACCTTGCTCCACAATTTTTAGCCACTTTCTGAGAAAAGCAAATCAAGCAGTTGTTTGTCCCACCTTTAAGAGCATGCAGTAATCACCCCCAACAAGTTACATGTTCATCTCTTTTTAACGCGTACAAATATTGCAGAACATACGGTCGCCATTCGGCTCTTACACTGCAACGTGTAGAAAGCTTAAAACCTGTTGTAACTTGAAGGCCTAAGAATGCTTTCTAGTTCTCGGCTAGTATATTTAAAGTTTACTACCTCTTCAAATCAGTATTCCTGATCTTAATTTCCTTTATGTAGTTTGTGTTCTCTGCTGCTTATCAAATATTTACATAGTTTTATCTTCGTTGACTTCCAAGTCTTTCCTTTTGCACTTCGTGCTAGTTTTGGTAATGTTTCCTTTAGACTGTTTTAATCTCTTCCTATCAAGGCGATGTGTGACTGTTTTCGTTGTTTCTACTGCTCTTACTGTTGTTCCCTCTAGTGCTATGCGAACAGCTTGGTCGACAGCGCATCTCCTAGGTGATACCCTGTTCCATTATGACTTATGCAGTGGATTTTTCCAGTCAGTTCTGCTAATCTAATTAGCTTAGGTGGTATGTTGATATCTCTCATCTCCTTGATTAGTTTGTGTCTTGATTTACTGTCGAATGCTTGTTTAAAATCGACGAAGAGAATATATAGATTTATTCAATGTTTTTGCAACAGTATAATAGTAGATTTTCCTGGTCTAAAACCTTGTTGGTATTCACCAATTTTTAATTCTATATATCTTTGTCTAACTAATGATGTTAATATTTTGTAAGTCGTGTTCAGTAACAAATGCCCCTTTTTCTTCTGTAATTTCCTTTGTTTTAATTTGTCGATTACGCTTTCCTATTATTCATATGTAATTTCTTCTTCGTTCTCTCCATTTTCCTCATTGTAGTCATCCCATTCCTTCACTATCCCCGGAGCTTTTAAACACCTCTGTAAAATATGTTTCCCATACTTCCTCGTTGATTTTCACCGGTGTTTTCTTGATTTTCTTTTTTGTTTATCTTTGTTATTTTGCCTCTAATTTTTGCATAATCTCATCCCATCCTTCTTCTTCTTTTTGCAGTACTTATTTGCCTCCTTCTTTGTTTGTATTCGTTTAACTCTTCTTCTCCTTCTGTCGCTATCCACCTATTTCAGTTAATAATTAAAACAAAATTAAATTGTTGTTGTTCTATAAAAATGCCCTTTTAACAGCAGAAGATCTGGATAGTCGCCTACCCATGCGAGCTGAACCGTCAACCCGAACACATGCACCTCAAATGGAAGAAGATGTATCTGTACAAGTGATATTTGACTTATTGAATGCTTTATTGCAACCGTTGGAGTTTAACACTCCAGAAATAACCGAAGTGAATGTGCCAAAGCCTGCAAGTACATCGACTAGTACTACAACGCGTGAAACAATGTACCAAAGAGCTAGTGATCTTCTAAGTAATAGTTCCGCATCAAATGAGATTTTAAATATGGATAGCCAAGATGATTCTCCTGTAACTCCGATTATGAGAGTGAGATTAACTAGGTCACCCAGTGAAACGGCTTTAGAAAACCGAGTTGAACAAGAATTTATTAGAAGGCCCATGTTAGCCAAACATTCCATCTTGAAGATTTTGGCAGATGCTGTGGTATCGTATGGGGCAGTTGCCAAACTTATTACCGATTTTATGTTCAAGGCCGGTTGCAATGAAATTATTATCGAGGATTGTTCGGCATTGGCATATATGTTCGATAAACTTTTGCCAGTTACTGAAAATATTTCCGACCGTGATTGTTCCATGATGTGTCGGGTTCTAATTGCTGCTATTTCATCTTGTAATCATTGTCCAGATGCACAAGCTACTTTGGTAAATGAAGTTAAATCCGCATTAGTACGAGCTTTATTAATGCCAGAATCATTCGAAAAACATACCCAAGTCCAGTTGATAACTGGAATAATAACAACTATGATTGAAAATTGTCCTCCATCAAATCAGTTACGTGTTTTCAAAAACCAACCATTAAATGGACAAATAAATAATATTGTGAAATTGATGCTTCGTAAGGGTATTTTTAATGATTTAGCTAGAATATCACATTATATGGACTTGTCAAGCCCTAATTTCCCGATTACTGTAAATTCATCGTTGAAACCTATGGAATCTTTATCTCGAATTGTAAATCAGCCTATTACTGGAGCAACGGGCGGTAGGATGGGTAAAAAATCGCAGCAGAATAATTTAGATGATACAGGCATTACCCAAAGTGGTACTACTTCAACGGAAGCCACCAACGCACAGGTACGATAAGTTGCATTTTATTTAATCTTTTGTTAATATGCTTGATCGGTACAGGGTGAAGAAGCAATAGAAGATGCGGAAAACACAGAGCATGACATATCCGCTGTTGCTTCTAGTCTTGAAGCTAATCCTGAAGTATCAGCGGTGCATGAAGAAACGGATAACGTCCTGGAACACATTATGGATCAACTTCTTGATCACGGAAACAATGAAACAAATCGAAGTTATAGTGAAGTAGCTTCTGGACGTAATCATCATACTATGGACATTGATGATGACGGCAATCTCGGCTATGATCACGAACCTGATGCAACGGTAAGACTAATTTTGTTTCTCTCTCTCTCTTGTTTTCAGTATTTCGACTGGTTTGTTGCCGTTCTACATATATGTTTATCGTGAGCCAGCCTTTTCATTACTCTGTACGTCTGCGTTAACATCATTCACTAATTGTTTAATATATTGTAAACGTGGTTGTCATCTCGGATTCTTTCCTTCCATTTTTCCTTTTATAATAGTATTCAACATGCCTTTAACTGGCTTCTTCTGTTTTGATAATCTTTCTTTCCTCTTCTATTCGTCTGAGGACTTCATCATTTCTGTCCAGCTGATCTAAAGCATTCTCCTGTAGCACCATAATTCTAGCGCTTCAAGTACTGTTGGGCCGCTATAAGTTGGCGAGAAGTCAAGATGCGCTATAACTGCCGAACTGTGACGTCAGCTCTCGTCACCATTGGCGTAACTATTCGCAGCTCGATGGGGTTCAAATACCAATATGTAATTAGTACTAACAAAACATAATGAATAATTTGGGACTGGAATTTTTGATAAATTTAGAAAGTTAGCACAAACAGTCATTAACCAAATACTACTTAGAAATTTGTTGCAATTGCGGCACTCATAAATCGCCTATGCCACTGCATTACTTTCAATACTGAAGCATGACCTTGAAATTGTACGAAGTAAACATTCCGTATGCGCCGGGGTTCCCCAACTTATAGCAGCCCAACAGTATTTCTAAAGTCCAGCATTCACAACCATACAGGGCAACGCGCTTCAGACAAAGGTTTACAAAAAAGTTTTTCTTCTTTGGAGGGAGATATTGTTAGACGTCATTAGGTTCTTCGTACTTCTTCATCTAGTCCCATATTTATGCCATTATAGTGTTGGGTAGGGTTCCTCTGTCCATCTTCGGTTTTTATTTCTGTCTCTGGTTATCCTTATTTCTTTTAATGTTTTTTCTCTCCTCTGTGCGATTTCCCGTATGTTATCTTCCCATGATCTTCTTAAGCCTCCTTCCTTTCCTGGGTATTCATTCGTTTTCCATTCTTTTCAATTTCATCGACTAATTGTGTTCTCATCTCTTATGCTCTTATTTCTTATTCTATCTCTTCTTGTTTTCTTACCTTGTTTCTGCCATGGTTATTTTGGACCTATATTTGTCGATAGTCTTATATAGTCGTAGTTTGGTGTTGGTACTTACTTCCTTCTTGCCTATTAGTTTGTTATTTATTTGGTAATATAGGTTGCTTGCTATCTAATTTTCCACCTTTTGTTAGAATTATTCCTAGGTATTTATACATGTCCACTACTGCAAGTCTTTCTTCGTTTATCCTTATTTCTATATCCTCTTCTCTTTCGTCATTTTTTGTTTATTGGTAGTATCTTGCTCCTATTTACATTAATCTTCATTCCTCTCTTCTCTATGCATGTTTTCCATATGTTGACGCTGTTTTGTAGCTCTGTTTTGGTATTAGCTGTCAGTGTGATGTGCCAGAGTGGCGTTTTCTGGAAAAACCTTTAAAAACCTGGAAAAGTCAGGGAATTTTTTATACCTGGAAAAGTCAGGGAGAAAGGTCAGGGAATTTTTTGAAAAGTCAGGGAAAAAACCGAAAATATTTTAAGCACCTAATAAGTTTTGTCCAAAGACTGACCAATTTAAAACTAATACAATGCTAAAATCTTTTTTCCACTATCGTCGACATAAGCACAACTTAAGAATACGGATAATAGAATCGTAAGTTGTTTATAACATTTGTTTATTAGATTCTCCTTGACAACAGGAAATAATACTGCCAATTGAGTTCCTAGGACAATAATGGAAATAACACACTAGTTTTCAATTTTTATTAATTAACAATTTAAATTCAATAATTTGATATAGAAAAATTACTTTCACCAAATCCCACCAAAATTAAATACAATTTAACAGTTAGAAAAAGATGAATTTGTTATAAATGTATGCTCTTTTTTCATAGATGCACTTTGTGCAGATTCCTAATTAACATTTGGACCTTGATTTACTTCGAGTCTGGGTGAATCGATTAATGTATCTCCTGCAAACGTTGATAACAATCCGACTTCAGAAATTGATTAATCTATATTTATTTCTTTTCCTGCTTCGCTCTTCGTATTAACGTCAGCACTTTTCCCACTTTTGTTATAAAATATTTTGTTAGCAACATCCAGTTTATTATTAATTTATTCGGCTACACAACCTTCCGCAATTTGTGAGGACGTCGAGCCTCCGTGCCCTTTGAGTCCTAAAATATCTACCCCGGAATTTACTCCTTCTCCAGGTCTACCTTCTTCCTGGTCTTCTTTTAAAAAGGGTGTTTGAAATAATGAGACGTTGGCTTATTGCAAATTCTACTAGTTTTATTCCGCTGTCATTACCTGCTCCTCCTATTTCTCTTTTCCCTATCTTTGCTTTGAGATCTCCCATTACTATTAATGTACGATGGTAGTTTTGGTATTTTTCTATTGTTTGTTGAGTTTGTCGTAAAAATAGTTGATTTCTTCTTCAGAGGCGTTGGCTGTTGGGCCATAAGCGTGGATTATAATGAGTGTTGAATGTGTATTTTGTTTAAGTTTGATTCCTTTTATTACTATTACTGCATTAGCTATTTGTTTGTTTATATAAAATCCTACGCCAGACCTACCATTTTCTTTTCCAATAAAAAATAAAATATGACTGCTTATAACCTTTAAAATGTGTGTATTTCCTTGGGGGTGTTGGCTTGATTTTCCCCTACTTGCTAGGGGGAAACTGTTTGTTGTGTTAGTTCTTGATGTTAGTTTTGAAGTGATTTATGTTGTTATATACGGTGGGCCAAATTTATTTGGAACCCGTTTTGGACTTGAATAACTTTTTTGGTTTTGGTCCGATTTTGATGAAATTTGAAACCCATATTAATAGAGCATATTTAAGTTAAAATGTAAAAGACTAACGGAAAAACTTAAGGGGGATCTAAGTAAGGGGCATTTTTATAAAGCCTTGCTTTCAAGGTCGTTGCAAAAGTTACCCTGTTAATATTTAATTTCAAAAAATAGTAAAAACTATTAATAAGTATCCGGAAAGACTAGCCTTAAAATCGTATTAAAAAACTTTAAGCGTTCGGAGCAAAATGAAAGGCATTCTGCAAGGCCGTAAATATTATTTTCATTAAATTTATTTTTTAATTCAGAAGGTAAATCCATTGAAATTTCAGATTGCTTTCGTATATCGTAATAAACTCTTTTATTTTGCTAGTGTTTTGCTAGCGCTGTTATAAAACTTTTTTATTTTAATTAATCTTCGATATACGGATTAATAACAAAATTTTGACGTTGCTTATAACAACTGTCATCAGACAATGTGCTTAGTTTTGTGTTATCTTTATTAACAATGGTTTACCTAACAATTGAAGATAAAAGTTTAATAAAGTCTTTAAGTCAAAAAAAATTATGGCGCCAAAAGAATTGTAAAAATGTTCCCGGAGTTTAACTGGAAAGTGAGCATAGTCAGTTATTTCTTAAAACATTTGAGGGAAAATGATGGTTCCCTTAAAATGAAATCAGGGCGCGGAAGAAAGAAAACTGGCAGAAGTCATGAAAACATTGCGATGGTAAGGGACATTTTTAGCAATGTCGGGCCAAATTATGTTATTAGTTCAAGAAAAATATCTATTAAATAACGAACATTAAACGTACAACTGTGCGTAGAATAATAAGGCAGGACTTGAATAAGTGACCATTCAAAAAAATTTATTGTCAAAAATTATCTGCAGATGTAAGGAATAAAAGATTTTAAAGATGTAGTCAGTTATTAAGGAGGTTCAGAAGCAGACAACACATTGGAACAATCTGGTTTTCAGGTGAAAAAGTTTTTTCATTGCGCCAACCAAAAAACCCCCAAAACAATAGGGTTTACTCTGATGCTCGGAAGAAATCTGACATACCGCTGGATTTACTTTTGGTTGAAAGGAGTCATTTTTTCGCCTCAGTGATGGTTTCATTAGCAGTACCAATGATGGGAAAAACCGAAATTTGTTTTGTACACGCTGGTTTTAAAATAAATTCTGAAATTTATCAAAGAAATATTTTAAGCAATATGCTTCCTGACATTGAAAATATTAGCAACAACTTTGCCTTTCAACAAGATGGCGCACCATCTCATACTTCCAGAAGTACGATAACGTATTTGCAAGAACACGTTGCAGATTTTATCGAACCTAACATGTGGCCCCCAAATAGCCCTGATCTTAACCCCGTTGATTACAATATTTGGAGGACATTAGAAGCCATGGTTCACGAAAACACTATTTTTAACACTATCGATGAATTAAAATATGGGATAGTTTTTTGTTGGAACCAATTCGACCATGAAACTATTAACCGATCAATTGGACAGTGGCGTCGGAGGCTGCCAGCTGTAGTAAATAACCAGGGAGGACACATCCATAATGAATTTAATTGATTAATTTTAGGTTGTTTTAATCAGATAAAAAAAATTTATTACATTTTGAATTAAAAAATAAATTTTATAAAAATAATATTTACGGCCTTTCAGAACGCCTTTCATTTTGCTCCGAACGCTTAAAGTTTTTTAATACGATTTTAAGGCTAGTCTTTCCGGATACTTATTAATAGTTTTTACTATTTTTTGAATTTAAATATTAACAGGGTAACTTTTGCAACGACCTTGAAAGCAAGGCTTTATAAAAATGCCCCTTACTTAGATCCCCCTTAAGTTTTTCCGTTAGTCTTTTACATTTTAACTTAAATATGCTCTATTAATATGGGTTTCAAATTTCATCAAAATCGGACCAAAACCAAAAAAGTTATTCAAGTCCAAAAAGGGTTCCAAATAAATTTGGCCCACCGTGTATGTTTAGTTATTTGAGGCTGGTATTTTTCACCTTGGGACTTTCCCCTTTAACAGAGTTTGGTATAGGCGTGTTTTTAATCCTTTAGTCCTTTTTGCAGGATTTGGGTTTATTTTACTTTGGGGGGAGTTTCTATCTTCTCATTGTTTATTTGTTTATTAACGGATTATTTTATATTTAGGAAGAATTAATGAGCACTGATTCTGGAGATTCCGATTCTAATGCTTCTGATCAAGAAGTAGAAGATGACGACAACGATGATAACGAAGTTGATGACGATGACATTGATGAAGCGGATGATAACGATGATAACAATTACGATGATGAAGTGAATAATGAAGGTATTATAAATATTTCGGTACAAATTTATTTTGTAATAATTAGTTTTCCGTTTAGCTTCAAATGTCGATCGAGATGAAGACATTTTAATGATTCAATATGCCGATCATGAACTTGACGAGGCGCTTCCACGAATGGTACGTTGGAACGAGAATGGTTTTGCTGTTCCTCTGTTTGACGATGTTAGCCACAATAATGAACAACCAGGTATGATATATTTTTGTTGTTAAAGCCTAAAGGGTTAAATATTTATATTGTTTCTTGATTAGCACCCACCAGTCATCCTCTTTTGGTGTCTCGCCATAACAGTGAAAACGGTTCTGGTTCAGCTACTCGTACTCAACGAACGAATCGAGCTCGTCGCTACCAGTACTTACAGTTAAATCCCAGAAATTCGAATCCACCAGTTATTCTACAAAGGTATGAAAAACAATCGAAGTTTTAATTACAAATATTAACAATTGCCGTTTTTACAGATTATTAGGGCCAGTAGCACAAAATCTGTCCTTAAATACAACCGAGATAATGAATTCTCCAGGTGGACGTGACACCGCAAGAGTTGTAGTAATGGATAACTTCGGGTTAATACCGACAAACGAAGAACAAATAGACTTCGTTGATCAATCTGGCTATCTTTTTGGTCCAAGTTTGGCAGCTACCTTAAATCATGTCCCGTCTGTTCTTCATTGGTGGAATGAAGAATCGAAATTGTTAGATATCGAATCTACGTACGATATTACAATTTATATTTGTAATAAATTGATCCCTACTTTGATGAAATATAGAAATATTGAACTAGCCGAACGTAAACGTAAGAAAGAGGAGGAAGAAAAAGCGAAGAATAAAGCGAAAGTTCAAGAACCTGCTAAAAAGCAGGATGATAATCAACAGCCGCCTGTGTTGGTACCAATTACTGACATAAATACGGCAAATGATTCAGATGGCTCCGACAGTCCCGCACAAACTGATCCGTTGCAAAATACCGAACGAAGTATGTTAAATAATTAAAGTCGTGTTATGAGATGATAATGTTTTAATTTTTAGGCACGGCTGAATTCTCACCGATTGTAACACACCGACCAGTAGTGACAGTTCCTACAACACAGAGCTCCGGACAGGATTCTGGTTTTCATAGATATGAAAGTTGGAATGTTATTGGTAATCGTAAGTATTTGTGTAGTTAATTTATGGAAGCTTAATATTGAAGACTAAAAAATTTTACAGTTCCATTAAAGGATTATGTATGTGATATCAAGTTTATAATAACATTTAGGCTTTTATTAATGCTTACTGTGCACTATTAACGGAAGAAATCGTCTCTTTTGTAGCTAATGTACCTGATGAAGAAAGGCTGTTAGTTATACGAAGAACCTTGCAACAAGAGCAAGAAAACTCGAATTATTCGTACGAACTTGAACCATTCGATGATTCAATTGACGGACAACCCTTAGAGGGAAATGCAGCTGCATCTGAAAGAACTGCTCCGACAGATAGGACACTTCAGGAAGCACCTTACTCATATAACGTTCGATCTTTTGATTCGTCGCTTTCTGCACTTGCACTAGCAGCTCCAGCTTCTTACGATCTCGAGCCGTTTGATGAAGTTGTTGAGCCTTCTTTGAGTATCAATGTAAGTGAAGGAGAAAGGCCTGTAGGTACCGTAAGAACTATACAAGAAACTGGAAATTCTCAATACGGTTATGATATTGAACCATTCGATGAACCTTCCGATGATCAACCTTTGTCCGAAAATCTATCTGAAGTGGAACGAGTTGCTTCGGAAGGAATATCAGGAAGACATCTGGATTCTGGACATGTGGGATACCCCTATGAAATTGAACCTTTCGAAGAACCAACAGATCCACCGTTTAATCCATTTGTGGATCTGCCTACATTTAATCCTATTGCTGCGAATGAAAATCCACCCGCCTCGCAGAATTATGCATTTCCACAAGTTCCAAGTTTACCAAATCGTAATGAACCACCAAACGAACACTTAGATAGTACATCCAGAGTTTACGTTCCAAATCCAGAAGGCTATCCTGCTCCACATTACGCTATTATAAACGAATTTATACCCGTTGCTCATGCGCCCGTACCTCATGCCCATCAGCCTGTTCCCAATGTTCATCAACCTGTGGGTCACAGGCAAATACTTTGCCCGTATGGAGTTCCAATTCCGCATCCAATTGGACATTCGTGTCCGATTCCACTTGCAAGTTGCTATGTTGCGCCTGATCCAATACCCCCTGCTGGACATATGCCTTGTCCTTTGCATCCGTTACATACTTGCTCTCATGCACATCCTCAATTTATGCACCCGCCAATACCTCCCGCACATTCTTCTGTACCGCAGATGCAGCCTCCTGTACCACCACCTATGCCTTCAGGCCCGCCACCACCACCACCCCCAACGCATTTAACAGTGCGACCACCACCAGCTCATTTGGGTCAACCTATATCACAGGCGCAACAAACTGCACCGCAGAATTTGACACAAATTCAACAAGATGTGCGTAGTGACGCAGAAGAAGGTGCTTCGAGTCAGGAGAACAGTACCAGCTTTAGTTCTCAAGAAACTAATTCGAGTTCCTTCCAATCTCAATCGCAAGAACAAGAAGAACAACAGCCACCTTCAGGTGAAGCTCAGAATACTACTGAAACATCCGATGTGGTTATGCAAGATGGCAGTAGAACTGCTGGATCATCGGATGAAGTCCCCGAAGGGGTTGATCCTTCCTTTTTGGAGGCTCTACCACCCGATATGCGTAGAGAGGTACGTTTTCTGTTAAAATCTGTTTTTGGTTTCAGTTAATAAAGGAATTAATGTTGTAGGTTTTGGAACAATATAGAATGCTGAATACGCAACATACTCGACCATCTGGCTCCTCAGGAAACGAAGAGCCGCCACCCACAGCAGGTGCTTCATCGGAAGTTAGCCCAGAATTTTTGGCAGCTTTACCTCCTGCTCTTCAGGAAGAAGTTTTAACCCAGCAGCGCTTAGAACAACAACGACAAGCTGCTGCAAGAGCAAATCCTGATGAACCTGTTGATGCTGGAGCTTTCTTTGAAACATTACAACCTTCGCTACGTACTATGGTGAGTTAGATGTGTTTTTTTCTACTTCTTTCTGAAATCCCCTTATGCCTTTATGGCTTGGGGTAATGTTCTTCGATCCATCTGCTTCACTTTTTTCGTTCAATTTTCTGAATTTCTTCATGTTTCTTAACTACATTATTTATTTTTTTAAATGTTTTATTAAGTCTGTTTAAATGACGAAATATATGTGAGTGTTATTTTTATTCAGATATTATCAGATATGGAAGATTCCCAAATGTCTGCTTTGCCACCAGACTTAGCAGCCGAAGCACAAACTTTACGTAGAGATTGGGAAGCGCGTAACAGACAGATCGTACAAGAACGATTTTTCCAAAGTAACTTGACAACCATAATACGTCACTCGACGAGAGGACGTTTATCATCACGTTTAAATACCCACCATTTACTTCCACAACGGGCTCAGTGGGGTACTTGGGGTCGTGCAGAAATTATCCCGAATACTTCCGGTTCGAGTGCAAGCATGCGTATGCGCGGTCGACAATTATTGGATCACGAATCTTTATCTTGCCTATTAGTACTCCTTTTCGCCGATGATCCAAAATTAAACACTTTGCGTTTGCACCGTGTTATTAGAAATCTTTGCTATCATGGACCTACTCGTGATTGGATTATCAAAGCTTTGTTGTCTATAATAGATCGTAGCGTCAACATTAAATGTGATGAAAATATAAGTCGACCCGCAAGACGTACTCCGAAACCAGGCCCACTGACTAGCAAATTGCTAACTGATGTGAAAAATATTGGAAATGGTGCTAATTGGTTAAACATTCGTATGGAAGCCGCATTAGGTTGTCACGCAAATGTCTTCGTGGTTAATCGTGCACTAGGAAAACGTAGCGATCGTTCCAATCCCTCGACTATTGTTATACATCCACAGGCAGCTCCGGTTGTATGCAGGAATGCCTTAGATTTATTTATATCCTTATCGAAAAATTTCCCTACATGTTTCTTACCTTTGAAAATCAAAGATGATAAGGAAGAAAAAAATAAGGGCGCCATGTCTCCTTCGAAGACTAAAAACGAATGCACGGACTTTTGGGAAATGCTCTTAAAATTAGACTCCGCTAGTTCCAAAAAGGGAAAAAGCTTAGCTAAAGCGCATAGTAATTTGAGCTTATGTAGTGAAGTTGACAACACATGTATAAGTTTTGAACAGTCAGCTTTTGGACAGTTGCTTTGTATGCTATCTTCACCTGTTATATATCGCAGCACTCAGTTAACAGATAAGTTGCTTCGTTTACTGTCTGTGATAACTACGGGAATGCCTGAACTAAGCAAAAATGTTACTCCTCCCAAATCTCAGAAATCAAAATTACCCAGATACGAAAGCGTGTCAGCTCCAGAAAGTGCTCTTAATTTGGCTGTCAATGTTCTCACATACAAAAGCTGTTCTGAGGAAGGGCTCGAAGATGCTACTAATTTACTGTTAAATTTAGCAAATTGTTCTATTGACATGAGTTATGTGGTAAGTTACGTCATTGTTATTACTGTACGGGCGTGTTTCTACAGTTAATTATATTTTTAGATTCTTAATTTACTTTTAAGCGGCGCAATGCGCATAGGTGAAGTAGTTAGAGAACAAATTCAAAGTATGCTATACGAATTACGGAAATTAAACAAAGTTCAAAAGCGAAAAGCACAAGACGATGCAAGTCCTAGTTCGTCCAAGGGAGTTATGGCTAATAGATTCACCAAAGAAACTGTTGTCATTACAGCCTCCACTAAGATTAAGGCATCATATGACTTACAGTTACCATGTATGGCTCCTCTTACATCAAAGACATCCAGCCAGGTGTTCTTTTTAAGAGTTCTACGTGTGATAGTACAGATTCGTGAAGCCATCAAAAAGGGACTTAAGAAAGGTAAAACATTAGTAAACTTATTTAGCAACCCTTGCTAAACATGTTCCGTTTTTAGAAGAAGAAGAACAGCAGAAGAAGAAAACGGAAGAAAATACCGAAGAAGGCGGCGAAGTCGATACAAATACAACACCAGCGCAAAGTAAGTCATTTGCGTTATATCGAATAATATAAATTAACCAATTTTTTGTAGATGAAAGCAGCAGCGTGCAGCATTCTCATCTTTCTGCATTAAGTGATCAGTTGTGTAACCTTGAAAATCTCTGGGATACTTTAAGTTTGTGCCTTCTAGAATTGGAGCATACTCCCGATGATCATGCCGTCCTTGTACTGCAGGTACGTTCGTTGAAGAAATTTAATTAAAAAAAAACGTTAATTAATAATTTGTGTACAGCCCGCAGTGGAAGCATTCTTCCTTGTTCACTCTCCTCAGCAAGGAGCAACTGACAGAGAAGCAAAACCACCGAGTGCAGTGCAAGAATCCGAAACGTCCTCCCAATCTAGTAGTCAAAATTCGCAGGGTTCTTTAGAATCTGAACATAGTGGCAGTTTGGATGGAAGTTCTAAGCCAAATGTGCCTCCGGATCAACTTAAGTTCCTTAATTTTGCTGAAAAGCATCGAACCGTGTTAAACCAGATATTAAGACAAACCACAGCACATTTGTCAGATGGTCCGTTCTCAGTACTTGTGGATCATACTAAAGTATTGGACTTTGATGTTAAACGAAAATACTTTAGAACAGAATTGGAGCGCTTAGATCAAGGTCTACGACGTGAAGAGACCGCTATTCATGTCCGTAGAAGCCATGTATTTGAAGACTCGTTCAGAGAACTTTACCGTCGTACCCCAGAAGAGTGGAAAAATAGATTCTATATTGTTTTCGAAGGTAATGTAGTGTTGCGCTTACTAATATTAAAATTAAACACGCTTAACTTTTGTAGAGGAAGAAGGGCAAGACGCCGGAGGATTATTGCGAGAATGGTACATGATTATATCGCGTGATATCTTTAATCCTATGTACGCATTGTTCACAATTTCTCCCGGTGATCGTGTAACCTACATGATCAATCCAGCAAGTCACTATAACCCTAATCATTTGTGCTACTACAAGTTTGTGGGTAGAGTTATAGGTATGTGATTTTTATTTTTCAGTAAAGTATAAATATAATGTCGTATTCGATTTTTAGCAAAAGCGATCTACGATAACAAATTACTAGAATGTTATTTTACACGTTCTTTCTACAAACATATTTTGGGTATTCCGGTAAAGTACACCGATA
The DNA here is from genome assembly GCA_963082815.1 of Melanotus villosus. Taxonomy (NCBI): domain Eukaryota; kingdom Metazoa; phylum Arthropoda; class Insecta; order Coleoptera; family Elateridae; genus Melanotus; species Melanotus villosus. The sequence continues at coordinate 34,787,349 of OY720427.1, read as the reverse complement.
TGGAGAGTGAAGATTATAGTTTTTATAGAGGCTTGGTGTATCTAATGGAAAATAATATTAATGATCTTGGCTATGACCTTACATTCAGTACGGAAATTAACGAATTTGGTGTTACCGAAACTCGAGACTTAATACCGGATGGAAGAAATGTACCAGTAACCGAAGAAAATAAAATGGAGTACGTTCGGTTGTCATGTCAAATGAAAATGACTGGTGCTATTAGGCAACAGTAAGTAAACGGTTGAGAATTGTCGATAAATATAGTAAAACAATGATTCTTTTTTAGACTAAACGCTTTCTTAGAAGGTTTTTACGATATAATTCCGAAACGTTTGATTTCAATTTTCAATGAACAAGAATTGGAACTGCTTATTTCTGGACTGCCTAACGTAGATATCGATGATCTGAAGGCTAATACTGAGTACCACAAATACCAAAGCAATTCGTTACAGGTATATCTGATAAAAATAACACGTTTGTAACATAACTAAGCTTCCTCGTTTTTAAGATTCAATGGTTTTGGAGAGCTTTACGTTCTTTTGATCAAGCAGACAGGGCGAAATTCCTTCAGTTCGTTACTGGCACTTCTAAGGTACCGCTGCAAGGTTTTGCTCATTTAGAGGGCATGAATGGTGTACAAAAGTTTCAAATTCATCGAGATGATCGTTCTACAGATCGCTTGCCTTCTGCTCATACTTGGTTAGTATTATTGTATTAACTAAAATAATTTATTAAATTGGTTCGATATTTTTTGTTTACAGTTTCAATCAACTTGATTTGCCTGTATATGAAACTTCTGAAAAGTTGCGCACCTACCTTTTAAAGGCCATCCACGAGTGTTCAGAAGGCTTCGGCTTTGCTTAAGCAAATTTTATGCGTTAAGACTGATAAAGTGTTAGGATTCTCTAGACACGTTTTTGGAGACCAAGTATAACACTCGGTTTATTTCTTGTTAATATCAGTAGATAGTTGGATTATTCTATTTTATGTAAATATAATGTTGTACAGGGCCGATACTTTACAAATATGTATTATAAGATTTTATCTTCATTTTTATATACGCTGCAGTAGTTAATTTAACTGTTAGCGTGTGTGCTTGTTTACTTTATTCTCCTGTAAAAATAATACGAAGGCACATGTATTTTTGTAAAGGGCCATTAGGCAATTGAGAGTGATAGTTTGTATTCTTAAGATTTAATTAACTATCTACTTTTTACATTACATCATCTTCTAATCCGTTAATTATTTAATTTTACCGTTGTAATTATCTTTATTTAAATGTACTGTATTGTAGTTTGTTTCCCCATAGAGGATTTGTTTTGTTTTTGTGTGGGGTTCATTCATTTGCACATGCTTCAAAATCATTTTTAGATTTTAAATCACATTCCAGAACCTTTTAGAATTTGTTCATTTATGTTCGTTGCATGCTGAGGTGGTAACTATCTAAAATGAAATTACTGACATTTAATTATTACTTTTCCATACAAAATTATACGGCATGAACCTCAACAGGGAATATGTTTTTGCATTTTGTTTCCAGTTTATACCATGGATTAATGGTTCATTACACGCAAATTTTTAGTTTTCCCATTTAATTGATACATTTTTTTTTTGTGATTAAAAAGGTTTTAATAAATGTTTCTTATTATTTTTTTTGTGTTTTTTAAATTTCTTATCGAGTGCTTATAAATAATAAAGTGTAATTACTGTATCTATAAAATCTTTGCTGGTATGGAATAGATACCTATAATAAAATAAAATAAATATTTGCAGTAATAGTCTAATTAGTGATTGATACATGATTTTTCTTTTTATAGTGTGGGCTCAATCCTAAAACACAATCGAATGTATGATTTCTTGCAAAATGTCGGATCATATGTTTCGATTACAATTTTTTAAAATTGGGATGTACAGTGTGTCCTCGGATTGAGTTCACTATAGGTATAATCGACAAAAATTTGAGAATTTTATTTTCATGTTTTGGGATTCCGCCCTGCTTGGTCTGAAAAGAATTTTAAGCAGATTTTTAGTTTTTTAAAAATTAAGACGGCCATGAAAAATGTGAAAAAACTTTTCTAATCAGGTAAAGTGCCTTTTCGGTCAATAATACGGCAAAATTTTATTGAGAAAAGTTGTTCAGAATATGAAATTATGGCTCTGTGCAAAATTTCAAAAAGATCATCTCAAATAAATTTAAAAGTAAGTTTAAGAGTCATAATGGAATTGAAGACGCTACAAAAACATTCGTAGAAGTTCTACAAGATGCTGCAAAAGAAGCTACACCTGCCGTAGTAGCCCATAAGCAGGAAATAAAAAGACTTATTTCTGAAAAAAGGAAAAGTAGAGCAAATGGGCACTGAACCCATGCTCCAGGCTAAATGCTTGAGGCAAACTTTTCAGAGTACATTTCAAATCTGAATCGCTAAGTGGCAACCAATTAAATCTACTAGAAAACGTTTACGTATTTATACTGTGCCGATAACATCTCCAATACGTATAGAATCACCAAACATAGGACCTTGGGCTAAGAGTAAACAAGAAAAAGCAAACCTATTCGCTCAACATTTACCTAACCTTTTCACTCCCATTAGTGATATTCCAGATCAACTGATCAACACATTTTAGACAACATAAACAGTAGCTACCTAACAATTCAAATAATATGCCAACAACAGATATAAAACTCTTAACTCCTAAGGAGATAAAAAAAAATATTTCACTCCTAATTAATAAGAAAGTACCAGGAATAGATCAGGTAGGTAGCTCCAAAAATGTTAAAACAATGACCAAAAAAGGGATTAGTTATTTTAACCTATATTTACAATGCCATACTACAGACTTCAATACTGGCCTAAAGAGTTAAAAAGTCGGAAATTATCCTCATCCCAAAGCCTGGAAAAGCATTAGCCAATGTTGCTTCATATAGATCAATAAGTTTATTGTCGACATTTCGAAACTACTGGAAAAATTATCAGAACATCAGTTTGGTTTCAACAGTGTCATAATTTATTGTTAGCCTGTACAAAGGCAAAGGCCTTCCCTTTTTTTAAAATTCTTTGTGCCTTCTCAGTGAGGGGGTTTTGGTCTACTCTCCCATAGTGACTGGTCCTCATGGGAAAGAGGCGCCGTGTTTAACAGAGCAGTCGGGCCACCCATCCCAGCACTGACCTGAGACAACGCTGCTTAACTCTCGTAATCGTGTGAGTACCTAGCTAGAAAAGACTTGGAAACAATGCTACAAGATATCGACAGTAAAAGCTTGGAATAATAAACTTCTTACTAACAGAAGATGGAGAACAAAAAATTTTGAAGATCAAACAATAAAAACAAAGTATGAAGAAGAATTAAACAAGGCACTATACCTATAAGGAAGGAACACAGGCCATTGAGAGAAAATGGGCCATAATTACGAAAAGAATCACGGAAGCAGCAGAAAAATGTATAAGTTATAATAAAAAAGAAAAACAAAACACAGAATGGTATGACAAGGAACGTGGAGGAGCTGCAGAAAAAAAGAACCAAGCAAAGAAGAAGTGGCTAGGCTCTAAAGAAGAAACTGATACAGGAAAATATAAAGAGTTGAGAAATATAGCTAATAATATATGCAAATTACAAGAAATCGAAGAAGAAAACAGTAGAAATAATAGAAGAGAATTCTATAAAAAAATAAACGGAATCAAACAAAAGTCAATGGTGAGAACAAGAAGAATTAAAAACAAAGAAGGAAAAACCTTGTATACAGATGAAGAGAAAAAGGCAGTGCCAAGAAAACTCATAAAATTAATCAGCATGACGTTAAAAAATACAGAAGTATTAGTTAAAATGGACGGTCTTCAGATTGACGAGTTCCTAATGAATTAAGGCGTCAAGCAAGGAGACGCATTATCGGCAACACTTTTTAAGTGATATCCACGTTATAGCATATGCAAACGATTTGACAATCCTAGCTAAATCCCAAGAGACCTTAAAGAAAAAAATCATTACATTAGAAAAAGAGGCAAAAAAGTATGGCGTAAAAATAAATCAAAGAAAAACAAAATACATGAAATATGGAAGAGATATGAATGATGGGGAGGACACACTTAAAGTTGCAAATCACACATTTCAGGCAATAACAGACTTTAACTACTCAGGAACCACAGTTACAAAAAATGTAAGAGGTAGGATGGTGAAAGAAAGAATACAGATGGGGAATAAAGTACAGTTCATGAACAGGAAATTACTAAAGAGCAAAAATTTAACCAAAAAAACAAAAATCAAAATATATAAAACATTAATTCAACCAGTAGTTACATTTTCGATGGAAACAAAAACTATCACGAAAAGTGCGGAAGAAGAAATAAGAAGATTTGAAAGAAAAATACTGATAGTGGGACCAGTAAGAACACAAGAAGGCGAGAGTAAAAGATGAATGAATAGTGAAATAGGCGGAGAAAACATAAGTTTTATAAAAGCACAAAGAATGAGATGGTTCGGGTGTATAATACGTAGCCCCAAAAAGTCAGTTGTAACACAAATAACCGAATGGAAACCTTTCAAGAAACGTGAAAAAGGAAGACCAAAGAAAAGATGGTCGGACGCTATAATGCAAGACATAGAAACAGTAGGAGTAAAGAAATGGAGAACACGGATTAGGAACCAAAAAGCATGGAGAAATGTTGTAGAAAATACCAAGACACACAAAAATTTGTAAAGTAAGCAGTGAGAGAAGACAGCTGACCCACCTCTAGAAAAGGATCAAAACCTCCTACGAGGGGAATGGCAATAATCCTAATGGATTGGACAGCCAGAAGAAGAAGAACATATGGTACTCAAACATGGACCCCAAATAAAAACCTACAGCAAAAACTCAGAATAATGCAAACAAAAATGGAGAGATCTATGCTCAATATCAAACAAAAACGGAACTGGGCTGGCCCATATAGCAAGAATGGAAGATGGACCAAATTAATAACAATGATTGTATCGTCTGCAAATGTTCTCATCATTGTGTTGTCTGACGTTGGTAGGTCCTCTGTGTACAGTAAGTATAAGAGGGGCCCGAGAACGCTCCCTTGTGGCACTCCTGCATTTACTGGGTAAACACTGGACACTTCACTGTTGAACTTTGTTTGAAACTTTCGATCACTTAAGTACGATTTTAGAGGTTTATAGAATGGAGGAGGAGGAGGAAGAGTCCTTTTAATTTTAAAAAGTAAACTAGGATGTCAAATCTTGTCAAAGATTTGACTGACATTTAACATTGCCACTGTGCAGTATTGTTTTGCCTCCAGTCTTTTATTTATTACGTGTGTTATTCGGTGGTTTTGCTGTGTGGTGGAGTGGGCTCTGTGAAATTCAAATTGATGATCCAATCTTAAGGCATTATGTCATCATGGATTTTATGCAGTAGCAGTACTAGTTTTTCAAGTAGTAGAAATCAAACAATTGAACCTCCGAAAAGTGCCCAGATCTCCAATAAATTTATGAGTTTGTTGTTTAATTTCATCTTTAATACTATTCATTTATTTTTTATAACCACTGGAAATAGTGCAATTCTTAAGTTTCCACTAAGCAAATGAAATAATTTGAATTCCGTAATTTTAAAAAGATTGTATAAGTATTAAAAACTGAAATTGAAAATTATCCTTTTCTATTGGTTTTTTCCTGTATCTTTTTTTTTGATAATGTACTGAACAAAAGAGATTTCAGATTTAGACTTTAGTCAACAATTATCTTGCACGTTCCAGAAATATCCATGAAAGTAAACTTGTAGTTAGTAACAGCCTCAAGGGCATTTAAAAGGTATAAACAATTATTCGTGTATCTAAAAATATTGTTTTAGGATAGCTGTCACCAAAAATTCAGTTGCAAATAAAGAAGAAAAGTTGTTTATACAAGTAAAAACTGGTTAAGTGGCGAACAACTGTAAGAAGAAACGACATTATTTATAGCAAATGAAGCTTTAGGTATTAAACAATTTTTATAGCAGAACACTTATAACTTCTACAGAGCTACACACTTGCCTAAATGATTATTGTTTATAAAATTATAAATTCTTTTAATGAACTTAAGGCGTTTGAGTATAGCACGGACGGTCTTATGGTTAAACCCGAGTCAAATGCTCGGCAGGTGGCATACTCAGACAGAAAATAATTGGGAACCGAAATACAAAGCATGGAGCTTACCACACCACCCTGTATGTCTAGCATGAGGTAACAGAGATAGGAAAAGCAACTTAGGCATTAACCCTCCATGTTGCCAGCCATGCCAGTACCTTTAATAAATTTGCAAATATTAAATTAGGTAATTAGAAATGCTTACTGGAGGAAGGCAGAGTGGACCCTGCCCAACTTAACGAACCATTTTAAAGTAGTAAGTGTCTAGTATTACGGTCAAATAAAATTGGCAACATGTGACTAGTGGGGATTAGCCCAGAGATCTTTGTGGGCATTCTTCATTAAGCATATTAAAACAAACTGTAACAATTGTATTTATTTATTTATTCATCCCATTTATTACATTAAACTAAGATATATAAGGCACAACATCTGCAGAACTAAAAATTAAATTTAATATCACGTTCAATTTCACCAAACGAAATATAGAATCAATCATTACTAGAACAATCCTTTGAAAACACATACCATTTAATAGCATAAATAAGGTTAATTATAGCAGATGAAAACCAACTATAAATTAAAATACGTAAGTATAATCAGTAATAACTTAAAAATAAATGATATGATTAATTCTTGTTGACCGTCAAAGACGGTGTTATTAACTAAAACTAAAAATAAACAAAAAATGGCACTAGGAAAGGTCATAACTGAAGCAATATAAAATAATCTATGGCCAGTTTGATAAAAATAACTTTGTGAAATTGAAACAATTACTTTTATCAAGGCATAGCGCATAGCTCTTCTTAACCAACACGTTATGTATGTAGCTGTATGTACATTACTTATTGAAATTATAGCCTATTTTGGCTTTACTATTTGAGCATATCAATATACACATTTTATGAATAAAATTATACATCGTATTGTATATGCAACGATTTTTAAGTAACACTTTTGAAGTATTCCAAAAATATCTGAAATTGATTGCTTTCCAAATTATTATTTTCGAACGAATAAATACTTTTAAAAACTCGACTGCATATGTACATTCATAATATTGCGGCTATTTTATAATGGAATATCTATTATATCTGTTTTGTTTACTTCTACAAAGCAAAATCGAACATATATCTTTAAATGTAAAGTTGCTTAGAAAATATAGTTGATGTTTATGAAGTTTCAAATTAAAATTTTGATGAACATGACTGATATACGACAGATGGAAGCTAAATATCCACTCTGTCAGCGCAATATCATACAGAGGTCATAACCTGTCGGACACATTCTGTAATAAATTTATCCTTATCATCCACCAAACCATACTCGCTTCCACTCAACGACCATTCTAAGGAGCTAATAGTATCTTCTGTAAATTTATGACCTTTAAGACTAGTAATAACCTTAGCTTCTCCACTAAAACCGGTGCTGGACAAGCCTGGAGGAATGTAGAGCGTCACATCATTTACTCTGCCATGCTCTACCATTATTGTGACACACAAGTTGTTATTTATTCCATTGTAATTGTTCAAAAATTGAAGCGGAACAGGGAACGACTTGGAGACAGTGAATTTAGGTGTTTTACCATAACACCATTCCCAATCACATATTTGACTACGCAGTTCGGATATTCCTAAAATTGTGTTAATATTCGTTACTAAAATTATCATTCTAAAGCAATGACATACAATAACATAAAAGTACTGTAAATTAATACCAAGAAAAGCTTACCAGGGAACCACTGATCTGTAGGATTAATCATCTGAAAACCATTTTGTAGGCTCGCCAATTGTTTACCACCATCTTGAAGGGAATTTACAGGAGTACGCATATATTCCCAGCCTATAGCAGTTAGTAATCCATCTACACTTATTTTGGGACTTTCCTCGCATAAGTTTATAACTTTTGATTTAACAGACTTTGTTGCATTGGTTTTTATTCCAGTCTAAAACGATTTACTATTAGTAACTAACAGTTTTATATGTATATTAGCTGTGACTTGTAGTTTATTTTAAATGAGTTTTGCAATAATGGAGAATTTCAAAAACGAAAAAAAGAAATTGTTTCTATCATGCACTAATTACGTGTAATAATTTAGACATATTATAGGTAGTATTAAAAAAGTAAACATTTTGGTGATTAAAGATGGGAAACTTGATATAATAATATAATTAGTTATAAAGGGTTGATCAACTAATAATTACGAACATAAAAGTGTAGCAATTATTGAAATTAAATTATCTCTCATGTAAGCAACACTTATTAACATGCGACTTTAAAACCATTCTTTTCTGTAATGAACTATGTACTTCACCTCTCTCTTTTGTAACTGATAGAATGATTATGGGAAATATTTTAACTAAATTTTTGTGATGGTATAAAGTTCATATAAAAATTTAAAGTTTTGTTTTTCATAGATGTGCCTTAATACACAATCAGTTACTTGTAATCACAAATTTAATAATTCATTAAATTGTAGTGACCTTGGATTGCACAAGTTGTTACCGACTAACTTTTTCATTATTGCTATCACTTTAATAAGCTAAATTATTCTGTAAAGATGAGAAAATTACTTGTGTTAATTGTTTTATGGAAATAATTTGGTTACAAACTACCTTAAAAAAAAAATTGAAACAGTTATTTTATAAGCAATTGTGTCCTTTGCAACATATTAAATTAAAGTGTAATAGGGCTTTATAGTTTAATATTTTAATTTTAACAAATTACGTTGAATATTTTTACCAGAATTATTTTTAACGTTCGTCTTTACGATTACTGTTATCTCTGTAAGTTTAAAAACAGTAATTTCGTAAATGTTTTGAAACTGAGAGTTATATCATTCATTACAAAGTTCAACTGGATTATTATTATTAAATTTATAACAAGTTAATATTTTCATGTTCCCAGCGTAGATGTATCGACCGCACTTTTATCGAACACAGGTTGAAATTGGTATTATCCGAGTTTAAACATAAATACACATTTGTTCCCATGTTCATATCACTTTGTTTTTTCTGATGTATTTTTCAATATTCTAATGAATACTCAGATATATTAAAGCTTCTTATCCGAGATACAAAAATATGGCAAAATTTTATCATTATTTATCAGTCATGCTTATCATTTAAAAAGAAGTTTAAAAATACTTACATCCTGTTTTTGAAGAGCTTGACTTAAATCAACTTTATCGACTTCAACAAGAAGAGTGCAATGATGATATGCAGTTAATCTACCTAATTTTGCTGCAGTTCCAGATACCTTTAAGAATTGTTAAGGGAATTATACAGCAGAAGTATGTTTTTGGTTAAATAATATTTGTAAATGACTTTCATAATAAAGGATACTTTAGAATTCCTAATAACAAGATCTTCTCTAGGTGAAATATCAATCTTAACACCGTATTCTCTGAATATAGCACGAGCGATTAATTCTAAGTTGTGTTTGCGATTATATTGATCTCTGCCAGTGAAAAAGGACATGTTAAGATTGCCTCGATCGTGGTAGACAGTGCCTCCGCCACTATGTCGACGAGCTAATTGCACCCCTTGTTCAGTAATGTTGTTGAGATTGGTAACATTTGCTTCTACCCATGGATTTTGGTGTCTGCCGATAACTACGCAGGGGTCATTACGCCATAACATCAGAATATGGTGATTGGTGAAGTCATGATTGCGGTATAACCAATCTTCCAAAGCCAAATTTGTAAAAATATCATTCGATTGAGAAATAAACACAGATTTTTTAATGTCTTTTGTATTCACAGTTTTGGCAGGCATTGAGAAGTGACGAAAACTCATGCGTGCAAGTAAAGGTTGCACTTTTGTAAATGTGAATTGCACTAGGGCCATTTTTGTTATTAATTATAGTTCAGAAATAACTTTCACAAGACGAATACTTTAAAATGTCCAAAGTCTAATAACAGTTCTGGAGCTGTTGTGCCCGTAGGTATAATTATTTATTGTTGCCCTAATACCTGGTGGCAAGCGTCTTTATGAGATGTGGTTAAAGAAATTATGTATTCGTGAAGCGTAATAGTTTGATGCAGCCACTTCCAAGTCTGATGCAATGAGCTCGTCCTAGAGCGGATGCCAAGACAGTCTCCGCATCTACTCAGCATTCCTCTCTTTGCTACCACTGTGGAGTCAAAATAAACTGGCAGTTAGAAGGTTGAACTTAACGAGCCTTAAATTTTCAGTAGTAGATTTTTTTTATATTATACACGACACACTAAAACAGCACAAGCGTTAAAGATTACTAAACACTTTAACAAGAACAAAACGAAACTGACAGATCAAGCCAAGATTAACAATTAGCGAGAGCTTAGTGATCTATGAAATGCACTTTACAAAGACCAGTGTTTAATTCGACGTTACCGTTTTATATCAACTACTAGCCTCGAGGGGTCAATTATCTTTTTAAAGGTCATAGCTGATCTCTTTTATCACCAGACGAAAGGCAAATAAGTCCCACATTCACTTAACTGTTCTTGTTTATTGTAAGCACGTGATAAGCTTTTAGCTACCGACTACAATTGCGTAACAGAGCCTTTTTCATGTTTACGTGAACCTTACGAGGTTAGATGCAATGAGAGTAATCTTTGGTTAGATGTCCTTAACAAGCTCCTCCTCAACCAAAAGTGGCCGGTTTGTTTAATGTTGGTACTTCGATTATATGATTTTTAGCTTTCCGAGGACTCAATAATGCACATTTTCATTGAAAATATATTCCTAGAACGTATATTTCAAACATACATACTATAATCGTGCTTTACTTTACTCCACTGACTGATGAGAATTAGGATATTACTCATATGCTGTGAACCATATTGGTATTTAAACGCTTGATTATCCTTGATTCTTTAATCAGTGGTAATAAAAAGCTTTGAAGAATGAGACTTTTGTTTGTATTTATTTAAATTCAATACTTGGCACATTTAATGTAGCAAAAAGATCTCGGAGAACACGAACGACAGTATTGTAGGTTAGAAGTATTTTATTGCTAACTATAAGTTATTCAATTTTAGTTTTATAAATTTGTTACATTTATTACATTCGTCGATTAAAATTAGTTTCATGCAGAATTAATTCTCCATTAGATAGTATCGCCATCTAGCGACATTATTACACATCTCTACACCAAACCAGTTGGCCAAATGTATACTTATCGAAATAAGAATGCTGATTTTGAAGTTGTAGATGGACAAGTACATTTAAAGATATCAATGTCATTTAGCATCGACTGCACTGGTCCATCACACGAACTTAAACGTAAACAAACTGCTGTAATTGCGTTTATACAATATTTTGCACAACGTTATTATTTTATAGCGCATTTTATAACTAATAATGTGCGTAAATAAGGAAATATGACACCTTACTGTGAAGTAACAATTTTATAGGTAGTTTAGGCATTTTAATTAATGGAATATTTTTCTATTACAGGTCACATTGCTGTACATAATCATAATTGGTATTATTATACGGATAAAAGATTTTTGAAAGCCTTCACAGTAAATTATGTGTGGTATACAAATTAATTGTATTAAGTAAATAATTCTTGTTAATACATAAATCTTCAAACTTGCTTTCCAAACCAATGTATGGTAATCTGTAATTCTGTTGAAAACTGCTGATATAACATCTAAATTATTTGGGGAATTCTGTCGATTGTGATTCAATATGGCAGTGGTCAAAGTTGAAGTTTCTGGTTAAATTGTTTTTTTTGATATGATATTGTGTTGCCATTTAAATAACGTAGAGTTTATGTATTTTTTAAAAAAGGTATTTATTTTATATGTAATTCGTCGGAACAACTAATTATGATAAAGGATGTTGACGTTTTAAGGAAAGATGTCTGCTGCAATTTGAGATAATTTTGCAAGTTAAAGGGAATTTGTTGTAAAGTTCAGGTAATGTAAAAACGTATTCATATCAGTAGATTGAACTTTTTGTGTATGTTTTAGACCGCAACCATAGTGGAATGCTTTGTTTTCGTACTGTAAATTAATATTTTAAACATGTCCATGAAAGATGAAGATATTTGTTGGTATCATGGAAAGATATCACGAGAAGCTGCTGAAAACCTTTTAACAGAAGGTAATGTTGTAACAGTAATAAGTGTACAAGTTGTTTAGTGTACTATTTTAGAATCGAGAGCAGACGGTTCATTTTTAGTGCGTGAAAGCAATTCTTCCGTAGGAGACTTTGTTTTGTCAGTTTTGCATAATGAACAGATTAGTCATTTTCAAATTAGACGACACAGAGAAGATGCTTTTTTTTCAATCGGTGAGTTTTTCGAATTACGTGATGTATCCTGTTTATTCGTGAATTTTAGAGGAAAATATAAAAATGCATGGGCTCGATAGTTTAATTGAGTATTATCAAGAATTCCCGGAGGGTTTGAAAGTAGAAGAACTTAAGCTTACAGAACCATGCAAAGGTGATGTACCTCCACACGATACTAGGAGACATGGTCGTACTAATCTCTTGCATAGAGCTACTAGTCAAGGCAATTATAAGGTAGTTTCAGAATTACTTAAAACTGGTTATAGGCATGAAGCTAAAAATCAGGATGGCCAAACCGCGGTTCACATAGCAAGTATGAAAGGCAAAGATGATATATTGCGTAAACTAATTAATACAGGAGCAAATGTAAACTCTCGTGATACTACTGGTTATACACCGTTACATGTAAGTTGAGTTATGTGGTTAGATACGTACATGAAAGTGAAAATTACGTTTCAGTATGCATGTCAAAATAACCGCCCTAGTACTGTAAGATTATTAGTTCAAGTTGGTACAGCTAACATACAAGTACGTAGTACTGAAAACGAACACGTACCCTTGCATGAAGCTGCCAGCCGGGGCCATAAAGATGTTGTTCAGGAATTATTGAGCCTGAATGCACCTGTAAACCCTAGAACTAAGAATAATTACTTACCTTCGGAACTTGCGAGACTTAATGGACATATCGAGTGTGCAGAAATTTTAGGTATCATCTTTTTGCAGCTTAAACTAACAGAATTTTAATTTGGAGCTTTTTTTTATAGAAAATTATGAAACGCCAGCACCTAAAACTTCAAAAAATCTATGGTATCATGGTACCTTAGACCGACAAGAAGCAGAAACACTTATTAGAAAGTTTAGTAATAAAAATGGAACTTTTTTAGTACGTTTTAGTGATAGAAATATGGGGGCCAATGTTTTGACGTTGCTTAATGACGATTTATTTTACAATTATATAATACGTAAACAGGTACTATTTATTTCTGTCGTTAATTACAGTGAATCATTTGTTTTTTTATAGGGAAAATATTTATTCATAGACGATGGACCTCTTCTGAATTCTTTGGAGCATATTGTGGATTATTATAGTTTTATTCCTGATGGTTTACCGACAGTTTTAATAACTCCGGTGCCACCAAAACCAAAACCGCCGGTGCCAGAAGTAAGAAACTGAATCTAAATGTGGTAATTACGATTGTAAATTCTTTTTTTAGTTTTCAACAATGCCGAGACCCAAACGAAAAAATTTGTGTTCGGCCAGATCTGTACAAGAGATTCCAAAAGCTGACGAATCTCGTAGTTTAGATTTGAATAGTTTACCTAGTCAACTGAGCAATATTTCATTTTCAAGCAACGTCACTCCGATTTGTACTGTTACTAATAATAATTACGTGACTGACACTAACGATGACTTTAATAAACGGGAAGAAAACATTCCTCGAAAAAACTTAAAGTTAGAAAAGGTCATAGGAGCAGGCGAATTTGGAGATGTATTAAAAGGTATTAAAGTAACTGTAATAACGATTTATATTTTAGTTTTTTATCGCAGGTATTTATATTAAAAGTAGTGATGAGAAAGTTGATGTAGCAATAAAAACGTTACGAAACGAACACGTAGAAGCCAGTAGAGGAGCTTTTCTTAGTGAAGCTCAAGTTATGATGAAAGTTAACCATCATTGTATTGTGAGACTGATAGGTTTGTCACTTGGCCCTCCGTTACTTATGGTTCAAGAGTTAGTTGCACTGGGATCTATGCTTTCTTACTTAATTCAAAATGAGCAGAGAGTTAACCCCAGTTACGAATTTAAAATTTGGGCAGCGCAAATTGCTTGTGGTAAGTAACATTGGATTTAAATCGTACTTAGATTAACACTCAGTTTATTATAATGCTACTAAGGACTATATTATGTGAGTAGTAATGAATAAAAATTTGTTGTTGTTAACCATTTTGATTATTTTTATGTTATTTGAATGTTTGTTACTTAGAAAGCATGGAATTGTTTGTTGTATTCAGCAATGTTAATCGTAGAATCAACAAAAAAACCGGAATACGCATTAGTTTTATTGTTTGTAATTAATAATGGGAATTCAAATGTAATTGGTTAAAATTCTTTTAACGTAGTTTAACTTCGTAATTATAGTTGAAGAGTAAACAACTTTTTGCTTAACACAGGAATGAAGTATTTAGAAGAGCAGAGGTTTGTACATAGAGATTTAGCTGCGCGAAATATTTTATTGGCATCACAGCATCAGGCTAAAATTAGCGATTTTGGGTTATCTAGAGCACTGGGTACAGGTCATGAATATTACAGGTAAATTATTTATTTTATTAGCTTGTTTGTAATTTGTATTTAATATTTTAATAAGTTTTCGATTTTATGTAGGAAATTTTCAGTTTTGATGATAAGTTTTGTAACTAAAATTTTCCAGGGCAATGCAAGGTGGTAAATGGCCTTTAAAATGGTACGCTCCAGAATCTTATAATTATGGTACATTTTCACATGCGAGTGATGTATGGAGCTTTGGAATAACATTATGGGAGATGTATACTTACGGAAAGCAACCGTATGGTGATCGAAAAGGAAGCGAGGTTGGTTTAAAAAAAGAGCTTGTAATTAGTTCATTATTTATTTCGTAATAGGTTATAGCGGCGGTAGAAAATGGTGAAAGATTACCACAGCCAAGAGATTGTCCAAATCATGTTTACGATACAATGTTAAGGTGCTGGGCGTATGAAGCTGAGGAAAGACCGACGTTTAGCGAGTTGTTAGAAACGTTCTCTTCAGACACTGAATATATGAATATTAGAGAGTTGATAGCAGAAGCCAATCTTAGTTAATTAGTTCAATGTCTGGAGGCATTTTTTTTTTTGATAAAAGCAAATGTCACAGTAGCAGTGAGTGTGCCAAATGTCTTTCTTTATCGTAAAATTATTGTCTGTGACATTTGAACCTTAGCTTCAAAGTTTATATTTGTTTTTTGTGAATAGCTTTTAGACTTCATATTTCCAAATATTTTTACAGGAATGTTGTGGTATATGCAATTATTTTGTTCATGTAATTGACTAATTAATCAGATGTACATGTTTTTATACATGTTCAACTATAATTTATCTTAATGTTATGAAAACTTTAAAATTCTATCCATTCCATTTTATAAATTCTGTATTACACAAAATAAATTTTATTTTATCAACAGTGTTTTTTTTAAAGTAGATAATAAGTTATAACAGTATAAAAATGTTTGACAGTAGTTCTACCCGAAGCTATCAAGACTGGAATTTCTTTCAAGCAGACTTTTTCGCATTGGCATCGGTGTTGTTTCACTAACTTCAAAAAATTCCGGATTCATAAGCGGATAATTATAAAAATCGCTTTCCCTGTGGTTGCGTATTATGCTCCTTCGATGTTTTAGTGGTTTCGTTTTGGGTGTTTTCTTGGCCGGTTTTGCAGCTAAACCACAAGCTATAACTAATCCCAAACCTAAACCAAAAAGAAAAGGAATAATTATAGCCAAAATTGGCGATAATTCGATTATTTCCATTAGTAAATCCTTTTCTACGTTGGTCTGATTTGAATTTGCACAAATTTCGGGAATCTCCGTTTGTTTGCCTACATCTATATCCTCAAAAATCCAGGAATTTGGTGGTTGTTCAGTATCGATGTCTGGATGTAATACCATTCTTTGAAACTTCTGCTCCTTGTCGATTGGTAGCGTTTTACTAGGACATGGATTTTTATAATAAATTTCTTTACTTTTACAGTACGTTGTGAGGTTTTTCAAAGCATCGTTACATTGCCATGGGTTACCTTCAAGCCTTAGCGTTTTTAGGTTTAGTAGAGGCTTGATAACTTTCATATTCAATTGAATTAAACTATTTTTTGAGATGTCTAGTACTTCCAGATTAGGCAATTTGATGAAAGCTTCTTCATGAATATGTAACAGGCTACAACTGCTTAAGTCTAGTACCTAAAAAGTATATAATCGATTGTAGTAATAATTTAATATTAATTAGGATACATTTGTAAACTGCTTTTGTAAGAATTATTTATACTAACTTTCAGTGATTTAGATTCTAACACAGGTCCATCTTGTAATTTTCTCAGATTATTTCCCGCTAAATAGAGTTCTTCTAGTAAAGGTGTATCCCAAAACCAGTTAATTAGTAAGTATTCAATGTTGTTATAAGACAGATCAATAGTTTTTATACTTTTCATGTCAGTAAAAGCATTCATGTGTATTTGGCTCACTTTATTATGGGATATATTCAGAAGCTTTAAGGATGTTAAATTTAAATCCTGAAATTTTGTTGAGTTAATAATCAGTGATTAAGAGTTATGTGTGTAGGTACTTACAAGGAAAATGTGATTATTTAATTCATGTATAAGATTGTACGATACATCTAGAAGTTCAGCCTGAGGTGGTATTTCTGCTTCTATGACAACTAAATTTTGGTTCCAGCAGGTAGCACGTCTGTGTTTTTCAAAAATATCACATTTGCAATGTGATGGGCACTTAATTTCTGTTGATAAAACTTCACCGTACATTAGTAGTAAAAAAACAATAACTGTGTTGAATTTAAACATTTTCGTGTAATTAAAAGCATACATAAAAGGAATAATTTACGTGTATGGGATGTGAAAAGGCACCTAGATAGTTTTTATCAGCAGATAAAATGATAAGAGGTGCATGTATAGTTAAGATAATGACTCATGGGAAGATCTATTTACGTACAGATAATACTCAGGGAAAGCCTAGAATTTGAGTGGCAATGCCAATTGTAACCTTTGAACATTTACCATAAAAATTTAAATACAAAATAAAAATATTGCTACATAGTATTAGTATAATCTAAACAGTTTTTACAAACTGTTAAAAAAGCAAATCAAATGAATAAAGGTCATCTGATTACATAGTTACCACACGTAGAATATGGCATTTCTTAATTCTTTACCCAACAATAAGATAAGTATTGTTACGTGTGTGAGATGGAAATTTTTGTATTTGTTTTTTTAACAAATTGTCTCAATATTATTTTTAATCTTCATGCATTTTCAGACAAAAATAACGTGTTAAAATTATCTAGTTTCTTTTAAACCAACAGATAGTAACAATTAACCGTAAACATCCATATTTTTGCCATTTAATATTATAAATATAATCATTTGACTGTGTTTTGAAGCGATAGCAATACTCTTAGCAACAATTTGTAATAACTGAAACGCCCGAATAATCTAATACTTAAAAATTTGGCAATTAAAAGAAACATCTGGCGTGTTTTGCTCAGATTCGGTTTAATTTATTTTAATTATCATTATACCTTACGACTTTTAGTTGTCATTTTATAGGGCAAAGTTCTTTTGATAATTTCCACTTATTTTTTCGTTATGTCTGTAGTTGGTTTGCTTTGTAGATGTTAATTTTTTGCATGCAGCTGCCTAGATAAATTTATATTGTATATTTAATCGATCCTTGTTGAACCCTTTTAGGTGTGAGGTGTGTAATTTCCATTTACTGCTCATCATAAACAAACTTCCTCCAGTTCTTTTTGTCTCTTGCCATTAGTCTTGCTTGCGTTACGCCACGTCCCCTTGTTCCATGTCTTAACTAGTCTTTATCTCTTTCTCTTCGTTGGTATCCTTTCCTCCCATATTCTCTTCACAGGTCTGTCACATCTCAATCGTACTAAATGACCATACCATCTCAACTGGCTGTTTTCGATATTCTTAACAACGGATTCTATTTCCATACTCTGTATTTTGGCTTTCATTCTTTTACTGAGCACGCAACAACATATAGGTACTCATTTTTGTTTTCTAAAATATTTCATTTTTCCATATGAATGTATTCCTTAATGAGTGGTACGGCTTTGATGTGTTCTTTATTCTGGTGGCTACCTATTTCTGTTTCTTGTGCGCCGTCACTAGCTATGTTTACTCCTAAAATTTAAAAGTGTCAACTTGTTCAATCGTCTTGTCATCTATTTCTATGTTCAGTTTTGTGTCTATTTTTCCTAAAACCACGACTTTCATTTTGTTTATGTTGATTTGTAGATTCTTGGTTGTTAGTGTTTCGTTCCATATGTTCGCGTTGGATTTCAGCTCATTTTCGCTCTTTGAAAATATGACCAAGTCATCAGCGAATGCACATTTTTTTACGTACTCTGGTTCTAAATTTCTATGAACTACATATATTGCTTTTGTTCTTGTACTTGTTTCTTTGATGGCATCGTCCATTACCATGTTAAACAGTATTGGGCTTAGCACCCCACCTTATTTCAATTCCACGTTCACCTTGAATTCTTGTGATGTTGTTTGTTCGTTCTAACACTTCTAACCACATTTCTGTTGTTTTTATGTATACCTACTTAGTATGACCCGTTGTAGCTTTCCTGTTACTACTCTATGTCCTAATTCTGTTATTATATCTCGTGAGACCTTGTCGAATGGTTTTTGTAGATCTAAGAAGGACAAGAAGTAATTTTTTCCCATATTCTTGAGTACGCTTTTGTAGTTTTACGTCTTGAGTACTTCTCTCTTTTCTGAACCCGCTTTGTGATTGTTCCTTGTTTGGTTCGATTTATTCTTTCGTAGACTTTTGAAACTATGCTTAACAGGGCAATGTCCCGATAGTTTGCGCAATCATATTTGCTTCCCTTCTTAAAGATCGGGCTGAAAATGTCTACCTCCCAATTCTTCGGCACTTTTCCTTCATTCCAACATCTGTTACCTATTTTGGTTATAACTTATAACTTATAAGACTCAGTCCATTTCTTCCTAGGTTCTTTAACATTTCTCCCGCAATTTGATCGTATCCTGCAAATTTTCGTCTATCTCATTTTGTTATTGTCTTATTCTGTCCCTGGAGCATTTCATTTTCCATTTCGGGCCATGCTGTATTGCTGATAACTTCTTCCGGGTTTAGCAAATTTTTGAAATATTCCTTCCATCTTTCAGATTCCTTATTTGTACTATTGTTTGTTGGTGTTGTTTTCCAGTTCTTATATTTTTTAATACTCGGTAGAACAGTTTTTTGATTGGCGTAGTAATTCTCTTCCATTTTGTTTCCAAGTTTTTCCCAAGATTGCTTCTGTGACTGCTTCTCTATACAGTTCTTTATACTCATTGTAACTTTCATTTGTTCCTTTTTCGAGGTACTTTTTCCATTTGCGTTTTTCTCTTTTATCTGCTCTCTTATTTCGCCGCTTTCTGTTTTTATTTACTCTTGCAACACCACACGTTATCTTGGCTGTTTCTATTATTATGGTTTTGAATGTTCCCCACATTCGAGGCCCATGTTTTATGTTGATAGTTCTTTTAGCTTGGCTTCTACTAGTGTCTTGAACTCCTGAGCTACTTCTTTATTGTTCAGTTTAAAGATTCTGATTGTTTCTTTTATTGGTATTGGCTGATTTCCTATTTCTCTTTGCTTCCCATTTCCCTTATTTATTCCTATACTTGTTTTACTCTTTAGTGGTCGCTATTGATCTCCGGACCTCTGCTAACTCTTACATCCTTTATGCCTTTTTTGTAGGGTCTGTTTATTAGAACATATTCTATTATAGACTTTCCTCCTTTGCTTTTCATTTCTCGAGTATATTTGAGGCTTTTTTGTGTTAGAAGAACGTTTTCATGACTAGGAAGTTATTTTGAACACAAAAATCCACAATCCGCCTTCTGTTGTTGTTTCTTACTTCTTCACCGTAGTTTCCTATTGTTCCTTCTTTTACCCACCCTTCTATTTAGGTCCCCTGGTATAATTACCCTTCTTTTTCTGCCTTCTACTTGTCTTTGGCGTTGATCCGCTCGTTTTCATCTGGTCCGTACAGTATTGTTACGTTCGTTGCTTCTTGTTCTTGCATTCATAATTTTTAACATGCCTTGTGCCCAATCATCTGCCTTTACTCCGCTTAGTATCATCAAATGTCAATTTATTTGTTCTTTCTTGCTTTCTTGTTCGTTATTTTATTCTTTTGGTTGTCTGTTTCAATATTGTTTAACGGTTTTCTTAGATTTATGTTTATATTTGTCCCTTTTTACATCTCTAAGTCCATTTTCATAGCCGAGGTCGTTTCCAAATCATTCATCATTTTCCTTGTCAGTTTTTTGGTCTGGTTGTCTTTCTTGTTTTCGACAAGTTGACCTTTCTTATTATCCCATGGACATTGTTGGTTGTTTATTACGAGCATTTGATATCCTATTTTGACCGTTTTTTTATTGTTCTCCTTGCTTCTTTGCCAGATAAATTTATTTATTTTTAACATTATCTGCTAAGACATGCAATTAAATTTTTGTTTACTTACCAGCTGAAATTGCCCTTTAGGACAAGTTTGGATTATATTTGCTACAGCACTACACTTGGAGTTTTAAATAAATAAAACTCTCTTTATACTGACAAAATTATTTTAGGAAGAACAAAATGGGATTGATGGATGGGATGAGAAGATTAGATGTTGTAATAGAATAAACAGTACTTATTGCAACATTGAATACAACATAATGTAGTATTATACATCATTAACATTATATTAGTGAACAGACAAATATATACTCAACTATCACAATATTGACAAATTCTGTTGCACTTGTAAATTCACATTTAAAGAAAGATCCGTAATGTGTTGTTTTTAAAATGAACTGAAAGAGATTTGCAAAAATTTGGAATGTTCAAACGAATATAAATTTTCCAGACATTAACAACAAAATGATGTGAATTTACATATTTTCATGTAAGCTGTTAAAAGAATCATAATCCATTACTCACTCTGAAGTCTGGTCGACCGTAATAAAACATTATTTGATATTATATGTTTTTAAGTACAGTTTGAACAACAATAGAAATTTATAGAAACATCAAAAAGTTTATTGAAGAAATAGCATAAACATCGAATTAAGGATAACATCTTTCAACAGCGTGCATACGCTTCTATAATAATAAAATGTTTGAGAAAGTACTTAAAAAGTTTTTCTAAAATGAAAAACCTTTTACATATACGTATATATATTTATATTATTTATTTTAAGAAATTAAGGCCGAATGGCCTTTACCAAAAACAAATTGGACCAACAGGATACTTTTGTTTAATAACTATATTAACTCTAAATATCGACATGCTGTTTACTTTAATATTAATTAGTGTCGAGAAATTGCAGTGATTATTTATCGGACAGGTATATACCATCTTAAAACAGATGGGATTTGTCGTTTAAAATCTAACAAAGTTAAGTTCAAGCTAATAGATTAGGTGGTTGTTTCTATTTGTTATTTTGAATGGTTGAAGTCTGAAACATGAAAAATTGTTGTTTTTACTTCATTTAGGACCGGTCTTTCCATCTCCTAATAAATTTATCTTCCTATTATTTTCTATGGCAACCTTTGTTAATACAATCGTTTCCATGGAAAATATTTTCCAAATAGCTTATTAGGAGATTGAAAGACCGGCCCTAAGAATTAAAACAACTAAATATTTGAGCTCGAAGTTTAAACGTGTAACTTTGTTCTTGCCCTTAAAAAAAAATAAATCAAATTTTTCTCTGAAATTATGGCTGAAATTCTGGGGACCTATGTTGTTAAATTTTACGTAGAAAATGACGTAGATATTCCAATGTACGATTTTAAAGGTTTGAAAAAATTAAATGTATTTAAGCAGGAAATACTGAAAATAGTAAACATGATAGTCGACTGACGACTGTGATAAATGTTTTAAGGTTTACAAGAAGGTTATCAGTAATGAGTAGTTTAAAATAACATTTACATGTGGATGTCTTTAACTGTTGTTAAGTTAATTGGAAAATTAGCATGGGAAAAATATGATTTATTAAAAGTATTATTACATAGTAACTTTATTTCTTACATATTTACTTAGTGGCCGATACTTTGGTTTATTCAAAACAATTTTAAAACCGATTTTCAGACTTATGCGAACAAGCTGAATTGTCCAAAAATTGAATTCAGCCAAAAATAATCATAAATTTACAAAGGATTTTTAATTTACACTACATAACTAGTAGAAAAAGGTTAATTTAATTTAATCTATTACGCTGATAATTTTGTCAGCTTTGTATTATCTCACAAATTCAAAGAGGTTGTGCAGGCAAGCAATCCATGCTCAGTTATTTTTAAATAGATTTTTTGCTACTAAAATGACTTTTGATAAAAGAGGTTCAGTATCCTTAACACTGAATATCTGTGGTTTATCTTTAGTAATAGCCTCGAGTTTTTCACTTTAGTAATAGGTTTAGATTTGTGGCTTATCTGGGTTTCTGCATGGATATTATTTTAGAGCAATTAGACGTAAATGAAGGGTAAAAATGAATATCAGCATTTCTATAATTAGCCTTAAAATATATTCTGTACTGACGTAAATAGTTTTTAGTACCTATAATTCTTTTGTTAACTGATTATTTTATCTTTTTTGTGGCAACGGAAATGTGTCACTTAACTGCGTATAAACTCTCTGGTTAGTCGCCTATGTTTTAATCAGAATTTATATAATTAATTAATTTTCACGCTAGGAATGATTTTAGTTAACATAATTTAAAGAAATACAGAAACACTAAAATCACTGCAATTTGTTGTGCATCATTCAGTGTTTTATTATTTAAATATATTACCTGTTGATCTCTGGATTTGGTATTCAGGATAATAGATATTATAGTTGTATACATTAGTTTTTAACTTAGCTTACCTTAATTAAGTTAATATTTTATAAAATAATTAAATTTCAATACTGTTCATAATACTTATGTATATATTTTAAAACACCAACATTAATTATATGCAGCTAAATGCTAAATGTTTTTTAAATAAAAGAACGTCCAAATGAAACGAACAGCAAACGCTAGTCTATGCTCTTAAGCTCACGAAAAATATTTTACTCTACATAATAAAAATGGCCCCAAATTTTAGCCATTTCCTTCACATTACATTATCTAATTATTTATTAAAAAGCTTTGTGAATATTACAAAGTTAATTGTTCCCAAAAAATAAAGTACCGAGTTCTTTCTCAATTTCTTTAGATTGTTTAAATTTTGATAAAAAGCATTCGAAATGTACGCAGTTTATTTTAAAACTGATAACTGTATTTTTTAGAAGGAAAGACAATCTTTAAAGTTTTAGATACATACACGTTTTAAAATTACACATATAACATCAACCTCGGTGAAAATGAATCTCTGAATATCAAGTAGAGCATAAACGTACAAATTTAATTATACATAAGTTCAAAGTATTATTTAATAATAGAGAGTTTGCCACTGCCTTTTAAAACAAACGTAATTATGTAAACTTCTGTCACCTCTTTATTATTTTAAAAATAAAGTAAAACATGCAATGCGTTGTACTTAATGTAATATTTATATGTTCAAAACTTGTAGGTACAGGTTTCTTAGATTTGTGTAAGTAAAAGATATTGTTGAGCAAACTCTCTATCTCGATTATTCCCAAAAAGGGTGTTACAACCATCTAAGTTTAAATTCACAATACAGCAACAAACAAAATTGTAACTTTCTGGAAGTTACGATAGTCTATCATCTCAAAGAAGAACCTTGAACGTTATCTAAACTTTAAAAATGTAATTTCTGAGCATTCTTTGATACTTGAAAATAATTAAGGTTTGTAGAAATAACAATCCGTTTTAATAAGTTCGAAAAGTTTATTGTAAAAAAAAACTTAGTTGCTTTTTCGAGTGCGTTTGACCTTTAGGGATCATGAGAGCATGATGAAAGAATGCTATTACATACATCACTCAGATTTTTGTATCTATTGCCAAGTTCCATATGTTTATCGTGTGTTATCGTGCGCAAATTTTATTTAGCGATGGATTCAATCCATTTATTCTGGTCAAGTCAGAGCTACTTACACTAATATGGAGATAGGTATCTGAATGTTTTTACAATTTGGTGAAATCTTTTGCGAGGAAGAGTTGTCTGAAAAGACTATTAATGCAGCTGGAAAATACAAATTGTAGATGAAGAAATTCGCTTACCAGGAATTTAGGGAGTAGGTTTTTGGCTTCGACCTATAAATGCTGCAAATTTATCTCGGGTAATGGAAGCTAAGCAAAAACATAAGTTTTGTGTTCAAATGAGCAGAGGTACTTAATTCTAATTGTAATAATTATTGTATGAGCAGAAGATCACAATATTGTATCTAGGGTGTCTAAAGATTTTAAAAAGTTTTCATCTCTCGAACACCATTGCATTAGTTCTTCTATGGTAACGACACCATCTTTATTTGTATCTATTAGCTGAAAAAGGAATAAAAATTTCAATTTAAAAATGACGCAAATAACTTCAAGCTTACATGAAATATTTTTTCTACATGTTCTTTGGGGGCACTATCATCAACTGAAGGCCGAGTTGACCGTCCCAACATTTCGTAAATACTTGTTACAACATCCAACATTTCCGCCTTCGTTATGAGTCCATCACCATTAAGGTCGTATAACCCAAATATCCACTGCATTTTTTCTTGAACGCTGCCTCTCGAAACCTTCGATAAAATGTTCAGAAAATCCTGAAATTATATTAGCGTCACATTTTTTCGGATTTTGTTAAACACGAACTTTAAACAACAAAATATGCATTTTCAAAACTACTGATAACTTGATGGCCCTGTTTATTTCATATTGATTTTGATAAGTTCCTCTTCTTCCCTTATTATTATTCTGCCCTTTCAGAGCGTCAGATTGATTTTGATTTAATTTACTGATTAGTGTAAGGCTTTTACCATATTCTGGAATGCAAGCAAGTCATACCAAAATTTTAGCTGCCCAGTGTAATTAGCAGTTGGATCAAAGAAATAGCCTTATTTGCAGTAATGGATATAAATAATTTATTTAGTTAACGTTCTGTAGAGTGTATTCTATAATATTAACCCAGCTACAAAGGAACAAAGGGGTTGTGCTATTCTAAACCGTTTCATTTTAAACATCATTGTGTCACCATGTTTTAAGGAAAAAAACATTTTGACAGTGAAAGGGTTATACGTATGCGCAAGGAAACGACGAATAAATCTAACAGCAAAATCAGAATCAGAAAGGAAGAATGGAAGAGAAAAGGAAGGAAAGGAGTCAGTGTTTTAACATTTACGTCGGAAGCCGTTTTATGTACTTGCTTGTTTTAGTGCAGCAAGTCAAATCAAATTAACAAAAGTATCTGCGAGAAACAATGATTTTTGCCTTTGGAGATGATCAGTGCCGTAGCTAGAGTCATTGGCGCCCAGGGCAAGATTTCGATGTTGCGCCCTTAAAAATTTTCTACTGAATAAATATATTCCAATAAAACAAAAAAAATCATTAAATTTATTATGAATTAGGTTATTTTATAAACTATGTAAGTCCCTAAGCAAAAGCTTTAGGAAGAATAAAAAAATATACAGTGTGTCCCAAATTCGATCCCCACCATTAGGATCTCGGAAACTATAAAAGCTACAAAGTTGGTTAAATAGGGAAAGTTTTAGGAATTTTAATGATCATTTTATATCCGTTGAGAAATCACATCAAACTTTGACCGTTTTCGAGATATCTTGGAAAAGCCGAAATTTGGAGTTTTCTGTTTCCAAAATATCTCGGAAAGTATTAAGTTATTAGTTTCAAGACTTGTACCTTGTGAAGGCACTTTATTACGGAGAATCGAGTGGTACCATATGTTTATATTTATGACGTTTGGTTTCTATTCTATGAACAATTACTTTTGATTTTCATACGGACGCAATATTGAATTTTGTCATAACTAAACTCAGCTCTTTTTTCTCTTTTCAACGATATGTCACACGTACGGAGTTTTTGAAGAAGAGCGGGAATAAAATATTTTTTTTGTCATAGCCTACTACACGAATAAGAGAAAAATGTATTTCATTCCCGCTCTTCTTCAAAAACTCTGTACGTGTGACACATCGTTGAAAAGAGAAAAAAGAGCTGAGTTTAGTTACGACAAAATTCAATATGGCGTCCATATGAAAATCAAAAGTAGTTGTTCATAGAGTAGGAACAAAGCGTCATAAATATAAACATATGGTACCACCCGATTCTCCGTAAAAAAGTGCCTTCACAATGTACAAGTCTTGAAACTAATTACTTAATACTTTCCGGGATATTTTGGAAAACAGAAAACTCCAAATTTCGGGTTTTCCAAGATATCTCGAAAACGGTCAAAGTTGGCTGTGATTTCTCAACGGATATGAAATGAGCATTAAAATTTCTAAAACTTTCCCCATTTAATCAACTTTGTAGCTTTTATGGTTTCCGAGATCCTAATGGTGGGGATTGAATTTGGGACACATTGTATATTTCCACTCTGATAAGTACAAAAAAAAATTAATGGATTAATTAATAAAATTACAATAAACAAAAAAAAATAATTGCAGCATTAATTTTCTAGGTTTTTCACTATCCATTTTATCTATTGTTTGAATCAAAATTGATTTTCTCAACGATGTCGTATTCTATAGATAATATCGCTAGATTAGTTAGACGCTCCTGGTCAATTTGTGGGCGCAAATAATTCTTTACTAATTAATTTGCTAAATGATCTTTCGCGGAAATAATGGGCAACGTCAGCGCCAAACGGAAAGATATTCCTATATTTGGATAACTTGACGCCAACCGCCAACCCGTATTCTTCTCAACAGTTGATAAGGGTTAAAAATCTGCACTTTTTAAATCTGGCAGTAATGAAAGGAGAAATTTTAGGGGATTCCCCGCGTCGTCGATAGTTGGGTTCAATTTTATCACACGAGATAGAGCGAGCGGATCCGTGCGCTACTGTGGCGCCGCCCGCCGGTTGGCAGCAGCGCCCAGTATTCTTTAAACAAGGCCAGCTAAATTAAATATTACACATTAAGGCCTTACCACTTTATTTAGCCAAGACGCAATTACAAAGGACGATGGCGCCATTTGCGGTGAACTATACATTTTTAAGGGAGAAATGTATAGTTCGCCTCAAATGGCGCCACCGTTGTTTCTAATTGCGTCCTGGCTAAATAAAGTGGCAAGGCCTTAATATGTAATATTTAATTTAGCTGGCCTTGCTTTAACATTCAGTGCGCTCTCGCTGCACGCGCCAAATATAAACTAACGCTTTTAATTATTTAATAATAAAATTACTTATTCAATACTAATAACTGCTTCGCTGATTGCGCCCTCCGAGGCTTGCGCCCCTGGCGCGTGCCCCTGTTGCCAGGCCCTAGCTACGGCGCTGGAGATGATCTCAGTATCTACGATAGTTTGGCAAAATCAAGAGTTAAATCTGTAATAATTAATAAAGGTATTTTTAACATCTTTCTCTGCAGGAATTGTTTACAATTTACAAGGTTCTAACAGTTTCATAATGTACAGGCTCTTGAAATTTTAAGAATTTGCGTATCGAGAAACCCTTTAAAACTTTTTATTAACAGCCTTAAAACTTTTTGCCGGAATTCGAGCATCTACGATAAACCCTTTTCTAATTGAAACCTAACAATTATACAGTCGTGTTCTTGTAATCCAAGTAGCAGGATCGATACGTTTTACTACAACGTTATGTTATACTACAAAACCATTCTAGTGGAATTCAAGAGGCTTTTCAGTAATTTGTTCACCTATGGAAAATCGCAAACAAAGCTCTTGGCTATCAAAGCATTGGAATTTTAATTGCACAGGGAGTTCAGAATTGAATAGACGATAAACAAGAATCGAGGCGCAAAGAGTTCCTCAGCGAATTAATTTTAATAATTAATTTCTAAAAGGTAAAATACAGCGGGTTGTTATTTTTCACGTTCACTTGAAGGCGTGGTGATTTGATTGCATAATTGAATACAGTCGCCACAGGTGCTCATAACGACCGCTTCGTGTGTCAGTAAATATTCAGCGAGTAGCAATAGCATGTCGGCAACAGGTTTTGCAGGCTATCCCCAAAAATGCAGAGGCGGATCCGTGTGGTTGATTTATGAAATAACGTATCATCCTCAAAAACACTCTTGTTTTATCATTAATTTGTGTTACACCGACAATTGATTCTTTTATTTTTAGTTTTGTAATGCTGAAAATCGACTTTCATGTTAACAATCTAATTACTCGATTTTCAACTTCACATTTTCAGGGAGTTTCAGCATTTGCTTAGGTGTTCTGCGTTTTACAGAAAATATTGTTTGGTTTTGTACTGCTGAAAATCAACTTTTATGTTAACAGCCTAAGGAGCTACTTTCCACCTTCATCTTCACATTTTCAGGGAGTTTCAGAATTTGTTTCGGTGTGCTATATTTGTAGAGAAGTTTTGTTTCTAAAAATGGACTTCCATATTAAAAACCTAAGCAGATACTTTCGATCTTCAACCTTACATCCTTGAGGGAGTTTCATGGTTTAGTTTTGTATTCCCAAAAATTGATCCGCATATCAACAATCTACCGAGCTACTTTCGATCTTCAGCTCTTCAGGGAGTTTCAGCATTTCCCATGGTGTGTTGTATTTTTACAGAAAACACTATCTAGTTTTGAATTCCATATTAACAATCTAACGAACTACTTTCGATCTGCATCTTTATATCTTCACATCTTCAGGAAGTTTCAGCATCACCCAAGGTGTGTTGTATTTTTACGGAAAATATTCTTTAGTTTTGCATACCTAAAAATCGACTTTTTTATTAACAATCTAAGGAACTACTTTCCGTCTTTTTTTTACATTTTCAAGGAGTCAGCATTTGCTTTGGTGTCTTGTAGTTTGCACAATATCTCTAGTTTTGTAATCCTGAAAATCGTCTTACAAATTAACAATGAAAGGAGTTACTTTCACTCTACATCATTACATTTTCAGGGAGTTTCAGCATTTGCTTGGTGTTCTGTATTTTTGCAGAATATATTGTTTATTTTTGTATTTTTTAAAGTCGACTTGTATATTAAAAATCTAACAAGTTACTTTTGATTTTCTTCTTCAGATTTCCAGAGAGTTTCAGAATTTGCTTTGACGTGTTGTTGTATTTTGCAGAAAATCTTTAGTTTTGTATTACCACAGAGCAGATGCTCTGTGGTATTACTGAAAATCGTCTTGCATATTAACAATGAAGGGAGTTATTTTCGATTTTCGTTTTCACATCTTCACCGAGTTTCAGCACTTGGTTTTCTGTACCTACTGTATTTTTACATAGAATGTACTTTAATTTTGCAGTCCTAATAATAATCGACTTCCATATTAACAATCTGTGGCAGAAAGGTTTCTATTAGTGGAGATTAGTCTTCGTTACTGACTTTTGTTTTTTCCCTGATCGATTTCATGGCAGAAACAGTTCGACCAGAGAAGGATTTAATAAAAAATAGTAGAAAGATTTTGAAAACTTTAATTAACACTTAAATCTTAATACTAATAGAATGAATTACCTAGTTAACACGTGGTTTAATAGTTACCCGTGGAGTTAAGTGTGCACACTCTCAAAGAATAACTAATTTGAGGATAGCAGGGTGTTATTGATAGCCAAGAAGTTGATTGGTTCTGCAATACTCAGGGCCGCCGAGAGCCATGGTGGGCCCCGGGGCAAAACACTGGCAAGGGCCCCCCCCACATATTGTAATCTATTTTTTTTACCTACAAACTCTTCATGTTCTACTAAAATGAGTGTACTTACTAATTAGGTACTAAAAATGTTTGTAAAAAACCGTAATTTCTTTGTGAATTGCTACAGTTTTGATCTTGACCAATTATTGGTGTAGCAGCTGAGAAAAATTCATCATTCTTAATACTAGAACACACCTACTGACCTACAACCTTTAACATCTTTTTAAGGTTTGTGAAAGTGTGAAACATAAAAAATTTTGCATCGTCATAATTTTTATTAAACTTATTAAGTAAGAACCAGGACTACGGATTGAGTTTTTTCTAAACTAATTGGCTATAGTTGTGGTTGGTGGATGTAAACTAATCAAAACATGTTGAACGAATAGTAATTTTTTTATTACATTTATCATGGCTAGCAATACATTGAGTGCATAATATTATAATTTTTTATGTCACCGTGAAGGAATAATAAAAACTCTTATATAGGCCTACATTAAAAAAACTGAAATTTTAATTCTTCCTTCTATTATTATACGACTAGCGATGAGTACTCTCTAAAAAGCTGCCGGCCCCCCCCTGGGCTCGGGCCCCGGGGATTTTGCCCCCCCCTGCCCCCCCCTCTCGTCGGGCCTGGCAATACTTACAACTGCAACCGCAGCAAATAAAAAAAAAATTGAAAAAGTATAATCTTTACATTTTCAGGGAGTTTCAGCATTTTGCAGAAAATATTGTTTAGGTTTGCATTGCTGAAAATCGACTTTCGTGTTAACGATCTAACAAGCTGCTTTCGATCTTCACTTTCACATCTTCAGGGAGTTTCAGGATTTGCTTTGATGTGTTGTATTTTTTTATATAGAAAATATTATTTAGTTAGTACAAACAAAAACAATTTAAGGAGTTACTTTACATCTACATTTCTACATTGTCGGGGAGTTTCAGCTTTTGTTTTGATGTCCTATATTTTTACAGAAACCATTGTTTAGTTTTACATTTCTAAAAATCGACCTCAATATTAATAATCTAACCAGTTTCATCTTTATCTTTATATTTCCATGAATTTTCAGCATTTTCTTTGGTGTGACATATTTTTGCAGTAAATATGGTTTAGTTTTGTATTATTAATAATCGACTTGTATATTAAATCAAACAAGCTACTTTTGCTTTGATATGCCGTATCTAACAGAAAATATTGTTTAGCTTTGCATTACTAACAATCGACTTGGATATTAACAATCTAACAAGCTATCTTCGACCTTCATCTTTGCATCTTCACATCTTCAGGAAGTTTCAGCATTTGTCACGGTGTACTGTATTTTCTCAGATAACATTCTTTAGTTTTGTTGTCCAAAAATCGACTTCCATATTGCGAATCCAAGAAGCTTCTTGATCTTCAGCTTCACGTCCTCAGCAGTTGCTTAGGTGCACTGTATTACTGAAAATCGGCTTGTAGGTATATTAACAATTTGTAAAGCTATGTCATATTTTCGAGGAGTTTCAGCATTTGTTTTGGTGTGTTGTTTTTTGAAGAAAATGTTGTTTAGTTTTGCGTTCTTAAAATAACAATCTAGCAGGCTATTTCCGATTTTCATTTCAGGGAGTTTCAGCATTTGCTTGGTGTGCTGTATTTTACAGAAAATACTGTTTAGTTTTGTACTAAAAATAAACTTGTATGTTAACAATCTAAAAAGCCACTTTCGATCGCATTTTCAGGGAATTTCAGCATTTGTTTTGGTGTGCTGTATGTTGAAGAAAATATTAATAGTTTTGCGTTCTGAAAATAACAATATAACAAGCTATTTCGATCTTCTTCTTCGCATCGTCAGGGAGTTTCAACATTCCCATAATGATTAACCAAATAAGCTACTTTGAATATTCACGTTTTCAGCGAGTTTCAGCATTTGATTTATTAACCTGTATTTCTGCAGAAAATATTGTTTAGTGTTGCATTCCTAAAAAAGCTTTCATATTAATAATCTAACCAGCTAATGACGATCTTCATCTTCATATCGTCAGTGAGTTTCAGGATTTGCTTTGCAGAAAATATTGTCCTAGTTTACGCCCAGAAATTTGTATAATTTATCATACACGTTTGTCTTTATCCGTAAAGATACAAGTTCACTAATCCAGTTCTGAACTAGCAAAATGATTAAGTGATACAGGAACACGCAAGGGTTCCTTTTGGGGTATTCTGTATATTATAACAATGACTAAAGACGTTCTATAGTTGTATTAAATTTAGGTCCAATTCGTGGCTAATGTTGTATTACGTACAATGGCTGGTTTGTTGTTAATTTTTGTTGGTTACTCAAAAACAAAATACAGCTTGAAATAATTTAATTATGCAAAAAGTCCTTGAATCGTTTTGTAAATAAATTATTTTATAAAAGTGAAAGCTGAGGGTGACAGGTTGGTGTCCTAGAAAACATAATTTTCGGAAACAGACAACAAGAAGTAACAAGAAAGTGTGAAAGACGTGTCAAAACATTTTGTTTCAGTTGAAAGTGTAACCTTTTTCTGCAAATGTTGGCTGACACCCAAACAGTAAAATGAAACTGCCCATTACTAGCTACAAAATGATATCTGTATCACACAGGGCGTTTAACTGCAGATGAGAAAATAGGAAAAGTAGAAGACTAAACGGCATGAATTTTAAAAATGTAGCCGTTGTTTCGTCTTGCTGTCTTCTAGAAATCCCTTAAACCTAATTTTTCCGGAGAAAATTACGAATAAGTGGTTGTGGATAATCGTGGAGTTTAAGCCGAATTAATGTTAATTTCTTTCCATGTTTTGTCTCACGCTTATTAAATGACGGAATTATTCAAAGGCACCACAGCCTCTGCTAAAATATTAAAAAAAGGCCAAGTAGAATGTCCTACGTAAACTTTTGTACCTGCTACAGCTACAAATCATATGAATTATGCAGAACGTCGCTTTCCGCTATTATTAACGAATATCGGTCCAAAACGTGTTGTGCTAAAGGTCGGACATGCTCCTCTGTGCTTTAATATGTACGAGCCATAGTAATAATGTGATTAGAATTTTCGTACGAATTTTCTACTCAACAGGATGTTGTAATTAAATCATTATAGTGTTAGCTTAGGTTATTGAAGTCTATGTATTTTGGCCCGCTTACACATTTAAAGCTTTTTATCTTCAGTGAGTTTTCAGTTTAAACTGTAAACGACATTCCTTGGGGATTTTCAGGTGTGAATCTTTGAATAATTCGCTGAATTTAGTTTGCTTTGCACTGGTCTTATCTTCTGGCATATTTGGAAAATATAAAATCTGAAAATTTCACCTAATTTCCATTACAATTGCCACAAATAACGTAAAAAAAACAACCTAAGATGTTGAGGTAAGAAGTAAGAGTATTATTTTCTATGTACAATTCAGGCCTTCTCTTAGCAAATAAGATTAAATTAATGTAGTTGCCCCATTATTTACGCACCATTTAGAGCCAACTCTCTTTTGGGAAGAAGTTTCACTTGCAATTAATTTCATTTGAGATAATGTTACCTTTGTTTGGGTGGCTGCTTATCACATAATTAATTAACAAGAAATAAATAATAACAAATGATTTCGTGGAGTTAACAGATTTTAAAATCAATTCGAAATTTCAAAAGAAGCAGTGGTGAATTTTGTTATCTGAAAACTTCTGTTAAAGTGGATTTCGAGCCTGTTTTTGGGAACTTTTTTATTATGTTAATTCTGAGGTTTGCCTGGCAATAATTGTTGGTTTGTCTATACCGCATTCGTTGTCCAAAGGGATCCTTTGTTGGGAATGTGTCGAAGGGTTTCCACACAATTTTGATTAATTAGAAGTTTATTAATGTTCATTTGGACCATACTATACCATACCATACTATAACACATAAGGCGCCATACTGGGTCAGACCATACCACACCATGCAACTTTAACTTACAAGATAATTTGTTTGGTTCATCTTCATACACTTCGGAGATTTTGATCCTTTATAAGGGTTTAATAAACTTCTCAGTTCACAATTTAGCTTGTAAATTAACAAAAAAATATTGCCCAAAATTCAGCGAAATAATCGGTGCACGCGGTTACCACCAAGATGAGAAATTCTATTAAGACACCCTGGGGGTTGAATTCCAGCTAGGTCAGATTTGTTGCCTGACTACAAAATTGTATCGAAAGTGGAAAATCGGTAGCCGGCAGCCAAGATTTGGAAAACTCGCGTGAAAAGTTCGAAAGGGTGCCACAAACGGCAATGAAGGCGGCTAAAAGCGGAATGATGAGACGTGCCAAGCGCACCCCTTGCTATTAATAGAAGGAATCAATATTACTTCCACGACTCGACGTCAACGCCATCCACTTCGTGAATCATGGCCAAGGACACTTTCCTAAAGGTAAAACCACGTGGTAAACACGCCAAAGTTTATTATAAGTCTCATGCTCTCATGCATTATGAAATTCTCGAATAGCCCAACGAAGACGCTAAGAAGCTAAGAAGCGAAAATTTGGGGAAGACGAAAAATAAATTTGTAGTTTCATGGGAGTTCAACGATTGGAGTGGATTGAAAACCGTTAAAAGTTGAGTGTTGGAAAAATTGGTGAATTGTTGTAAAGCTCAGTGTATGTAAATAAACGAAGGTTTCTTACTTGTTTAGTTTTTAAGCTAAATTTTTTGTACATAATTCTCAGCTTTATTAAAATTAAAATGCATTTATTGTGTGATACTTTTTCGATGTAGCTCACGGCCACAATTTGAGAAAATTTTAAAGAACGGAGGTTTTGCTTAGTTGATGAAGATGATTCGTGTATATTTGAAGAAAACTATAGGAAAACCGTGGAAACTATTAGTTTAAACAAACATTAATTTTTTTGTTATTTTTGTGTAATGTTAGTTGATGAAGATGATTGAAGAAAACTAAAGGAAAATCGTGGAAACTACCTTGAAGACAACATAAATAGAGGAAAGTCATATAGATTTAAACAAACATTAAAATATTACAAAAATAATAAGAAAATTAAAATTTATTTATTATTATTTATTATTTTTGCGTAATGTCAGTTGATGAAGATGATTCGTGTAAATTTAAAGAAAGCTAAAGACAACCTAAATAGAGGAAGGGGATGACATGCCATATATATATTTAAACAAACATTAAAATATTACAAAAATAATAAGAAAATTAAAATTATTTTTATTATTTTAATGAATGTTAGTTGATGAAGATGCTGCGTTAATATTTGAAGAAAACTAAAGAAAAACCGGTGGAAACCATTAGTTTAGACAACGTAACTAGAGGGTGCCATATATATTTAAACAAACATCAATATTATTCTTGTTTGATGTTATTTTGCCGTACATCTGCTGAAACAGTACCAAGGTGTCAAAGTGGTAGAAAGTAGGTGTTTAGAATGAAATCACGCTAATGTGGAAGAGGGTTGGTTACCTACAGCCCAGTCGTGAAATCAGACGATGCACGTCATCGAGCTAATTTTAAATGACGTCATAAATGCTACCATTAGATTTCTTCTTTATAGCTTATTTTAAAATCAATTATTAATGAAAAATTAAAAATTTAATGTAGATTTAGTTTTTCTGTTGAATAATAAATAAAAAAACGTAAATGTGTCAGAGATTTTCACGCTTTACTGTTATATTTGGTGATAAAATATCACCATCACTTCGTTTACATTTGTAATCGATCGGCAATAGCAATCAATAATATCGAACGTGCACGTGTTTGTTGGTTGCCTATACTATCAGGAAATTATAATCGTTTTTGGGCTACACATAAACCTATATTTGTGATGGCATGACTCTTGATGACGCGCATCGTCTGATTTCGCCGCTGTTTTATATTTTTATTTTCTGTTATACAATTTAAATGCAATTTGGAACTAAAGCCCAAAGTGGGAAAAATTTAGAAAAAATGGGCCCAGCCATAACTTCAGAATTTATTTGTAAATTTTAGGCGTATGTTTTGAGGTTGGAATTAAAACCAGATTTTATTTAAAAGTACACAAAATGCGTTAGAATTTAAGAGTACAGCTGGGTATGGCCGTAATTCAATGATAAACGAGGCTAAAGGCGTCCCGGAGCAGAACCACCCGAGAGGCGAATGTCAGTTCGCCTATTGAACCGTTTTCCTTTGCAGTTGATGTTCACTTTATAGCTTAGTTTTTCCTTTTTTAACTTAAAATTTATTAGATTTCACGTCGTACTGATATTCATAAGAATTTTCTACGACTATTATTTAATGTTGAGGTTATTTTATAATAAAAAATTAAAACTGGATCATACCCAAAGAACTTTTCGTTGTTTTTTTGTTTGGAAAAGGTGAAATTTGCAGGTTTTTTTAAAGCGATCTTTTGGGACTGTGTTTGAATCAACATTTCGATAATTTACTAGCTTTTAAACATTATGTAGCTTTGTTCATTTGATATGTTTAAAAATTAGTCAAAAATTAAACACTTGGAAAGGGTTAAGGTTTTACAAATTAGTGGCCTTCAAAAAACTCTCAGTGATTTACCATATTTAAGAAGTTACAGTTAATCAAAATGAGCCCTTTAACGTCTTCATTTGCGCTTTAGTTTATTAGAACCTAAAATTAGACTGAATCTTTTGAAAGTGAGCTCGAATCGATTAACTAATTCTTTATCGCCGTCTGCTTTAAGTGAACAGTATGACTTTTTAAACTTTGAACATCTCGTTTATTCGAGATGTGATTTTACATAAGAGTTAGATTTAGATCAAGCTAAAACAAAAAGGGAATTGTGTGACAACTTATTTTTAGCTTTGTAAGCGTTGATGGATTAGCTGGCCTAAATTGAAACTTGTTTTAACTTTTGCTCTGAGCTTTGATTTTTAGGTAAAATTGTATCGAATATTGTTTATTTACTCAGGGTCAAATCCAAGTTGGATGTTCGGTGAATGGCCTACCCAGACACTCAAGATAATTGGGAACCAAAACTGAGGCCTTAACCCTCCATGTTGCCGGCCATGCTCCCTCGCGGGGCTTTAATGCCGATGCCTGTGGTTTATTTATATAACATTTAGTTTAGTTAGGGCACAGTAAAAATGGACAGTGCAAGAATGATATTTATTACTTGGATATACTCCCTCTATTTTATTTAATGAGTTTGTTGAAAACAAATAAATCTCTAACTATAAACAAAGGCTTAAAGTAATATTATGACAAGGCAAATGTTAGAGGAAACTCAGTTTTATTATAATGAAAGCAGGAAGGGGACAGACAAAGGTTAAACCTCGTATGTTTATTACAATATAAAGGAGAAAATAAGTAAGAAAAGAAGAAGACTAAATGACAAGAAAAGTGCAAAATTAGCCAAGGCTGTAAAGATAAAGCAAGTATGAAAAAGTACGTTTTTTATCATGTATTTGTTGAATAAAAAAGGGTCTTTATGGAAGTATAACTTCAAATTATGAAGGAATCTGTTGCTGGTTAAAAGTGAAAGGGTTTTTATCTTAAATCAGTGGTTTCACCCCTTTGCTGAAATACTTGGGACAGCTACCTGTAGGCACGCGCACCAATTTTGTCATAAATTATGGTTGAGAAAAAACTAATGGGAAATAAAGTAAGTGAAGAAGGTGCTCTTTACCATACAGCACACATACATAGTTTGTTTAAAGGATGAATAATTTGAGTGCCTCCACCGCGATGTCGCGTGTATTTTTTTCTCTTTGAGGTTCCCACTTCGAAGTTATTTAACATACTTTTATTGTACGGGCAGCTGATACATCTTTTGTAACAATCGCGATATCCCGATATCTAACTTGCTCATTGTGCAAGATACGTAAACAAAACATAACCAAAACAAAGCGAAGTTGGATTTATTGTTGAATATGCATGCACATAAAGCAATTTACCTCAAAACTGATTTTTCCTGTTTGCTTTTGTTTAATGGTGTTGAACACGTAGTGTGCATAGTTTGTAGCATCTGAAACAAACGTAAAAATATGATCACAATAACATACTTTTCAAATGTCTAAAATTATTTGCAATATTTGAAATATTTGTTGGGTGTGGAAAATATTATTTCTTAATGTTGCCTTAGCAGGGTGTTAATTGGTATCGTAGCAGAGGGTGAGATTATTGCTTGCTGATATATGAAAGGCTTGTTTTTGACAAAAATAAGACAGGGCTCCCCTTAGTAATTTATCAGCCTGTTTACTTCCCATGCAATTTGTAAACGCGTTTGTAAAAGCATTTCATTTAAGTAAATGCTTTTCTTTTAGCTTTTCCAGATGTATTACATATTACGGCACATAAGAACATGACTTTTAAAGTTTAAATTTGATTTTTTTTTGGAAATATAAAAATTTAATTTCCTTGATTTTGATTTAACTGCAATAAATGTTTTTTTGAGCGCAATTTCATGCGTAGCACCACAAAACATAGAAATAGTAGGAACTAAACTAGGTTTAATAATTAGCAGGCGAATAAGGGTTGTTATCAGGTTATTATCTGTGCGTGATTGTTCTCTGATCGGTGCGAAAATCACGCTTTCAGTCACAAAACACTTATATTTGATTTAGAGCTGTTAAATTTAAAGCTTAGTAATTTACAATTTAAATAAGCACTGTATTTTTGTTTTAAGGGTAGAGATTTATTTGAATTTAATTGCAAAAGTAAATAAAAACTTGGAAGCTATTAGTTTAAATAATATTCTAACTTTCTCGAGTATCGAACCTTTTTATATCACAAAACATTATTGTTACTAAGGTTTTTGGATACCCCGCTTCTTTCTAAGCACTCCCAGATCTTCTTGTCAGTGTGTCGAAGGCCTTCTCTAAATCTATCGCACACATATATAATTTTTGATTTCCTACGAACACCTTTTCAGCTATTTGTTTCAGTCTAAATATCACGATGCCCCACCTTCAAGCAAGAGAAAACTTAGAGGAATCGTGAGTTTTATTTCCTTTACGGATTTTGCAAGAAATTTGATAATAAATAACGAGCCGATTGTTTTAAATAGAAAATTAGAACGATCTGAATCGTGATGCCTCATCTTCAAGTAAGAAAAAACTTAGCAGAAATCGTTAGTTTTATTCTTTTTATGAATTTTTCAAGAAAATTGAAATTAAATAATGAGTTGATTGTTTAAACTTTTTTAAAGTTTGTTCCTAAATTGAAAATTAAAACGATTTTGAATCGTGATGCCTCTTCTTCAAGTAAAGGCCCCCATTCACGTTGTATCAGGACGTGTATTTGACTGTCTCGGTATCGATGTATCAGTATCAGCTGGTATCGTTGTCTGTATCACTGTCGTGAAACATCGATACCTTGAGCGTGCAACTGATACGAATTTCTACTTGTTTCAATGGGTATGTGCCAGCCTCATTGTAGCGTGCGAATAAAGTTTATTAAATCATGTCTGCGGATCGAGATTTTTAGGATGTGTTTTTGAATATGTATAAGTTATATCCGTGTTTGTGGGATTCTAAGTCTAAAGACTACTCAAATAGACCACTTCGGGAAACGGCAACAGCAGAACTTGGTTGAAAAGTCTAAGATTAGCTAGGTACCCTATTGCAGATCGCAGTTTTGTTACGAAAAATGCTATTGCAACTGCTACAAATACGGGTTCGAGAGGAAACATGTCTCATGATTCGGCCTCAGTGTGTATGGTTGTACTGATACTTGATGCAGATCTCAGAAACATGTATCGCCGTGGGAGCCTTAAAAGAGAAAACTTGGGAGAAATCGTTAATTTTATTTCTTTTGCGAATATTTCATGAAAATTGATAAATAATGAGTTGATTGTTTGGACTTTTTAAAGATTTGTTGTTAACTTGAAAATCAGAACGATTTTAAATCGTATTTTTTGTTGCAAGGCCAGAGTTTTGATTAAATTTCTTGACTGAAGATTGCAAAAGTAAACAAAAACTTGGAGCTATTAGCCTAAATAATATTCTAACTTTTTGGAGTATCGTGATAGTTAGAAACTTTTTTTATATCACAAAACTTTATTTGAGCTGGAAATTAAGATTTCTAAAGAACAAATCGAAAATTAATCCGGAATTATTTGAAGTTAAACAAAAAATTGCTATCGTTGGTAATACCTGACACGTACGGGCTTGCATAATTCTACTCATTTAATATTTAATAAGCCGTCCAGACGACCACGTTGGCTAAATATAGATACATTCTCGATCAATTCCACCCTCTCTATAAAATGTGTCTTATTTTTGGATTCTGTTTGGTTGAATACGCGGATAAATATAATTATAATTATGTCATGAACCGTGACGAGGGTAAAAAATCCTGCAAATCCCTAGAGATGTCGGTATTACCGTAATTCGGACATATTTGGATCGTACACAGCAGAGGAATTTTTTATATTTTTCTTTGCGGAGCAATTTGATTATTCTAGAGTATGGGTTTCACTCACATGTGAGCTGGTTATTACGGGCCTTTGTGCAGTTTATTCGACGTATATGAGGAATATTCAATGCCGGTGTAATTATCCGTTTATGGTAGTTTAATCCAAGTTAATTACGGTGGTTACGGAGCTTACATGTTGGATATAATCATCACCTGTGATGTATGTAAATACCTTTTGTTGCAGTTTCAAATGCCACTATAATTATATTTGCATAAGTTTAGTAAATTTGCATAATTCGTTTAATTTATAATTAAATTAAAGGCCAACCTTAATTAAAAACCAAAATGAAGTAGTTAAATCGACCGATTTGTTTCAGATGTCTTTTAATTAATTTATTTCTGTTACGCATTTCCTGAATATTAATTATGTAATGCAGAGTATTTCAAAATGTTTCCTCACAGTGCTTAATCGTTTCTGTACGTTTTATTTTTCTTTCTTAATTTAAGTTTGATATTATTATTATAATAAATAATTGAAATTCCCAAAATTGCTATAAATTCCAGATAAAGCCTGCAACATTGTTTTTCAAAAGATAAATGCTGGCTAAACATTTTTTGGATTTACGTACTTATGGTTTATCCAAACAAGCTACACTAATAATCCCAAAATAATGTCATAGATCAAACGGATCGCTGTTATATTTTATATAAATCCCTCGTATGTCAGAAACTAAACGGTTCAATTTGTCTTACTGATGATCCTTTAATGCTTCAACCTTTTTCTGTAAATTTTAACGTTTAACTTCTAATAATTTCAGCCTAAATTATTAACTAATCACCTAATCAGTCAGTTACCAAAACGCTAGTAAAATAAGAAGCTTACTTTTTAATTCGTTTGATGATTTTATAAAGCCAAATTGAAATATTTATAAACAAGTTAAAAAGCTTTGTTGAATTCAGCTGTGAGCTTTGGGGTTTGGTAAAAACATCTTTTCACAAAACCAAATTTGCAAGTAAGTTGTTTGCTTTTGCATATTTAAATTTAT
This sequence comes from Melanotus villosus, assembly GCA_963082815.1. NCBI lineage: Eukaryota > Metazoa > Arthropoda > Insecta > Coleoptera > Elateridae > Melanotus > Melanotus villosus. The sequence goes on along the minus strand of OY720427.1, from coordinate 34,746,070 downwards.
TTTATTTATGTAAAAATTTAGTTTAACATCCACTTTTTACTTATTTACATTTCGCAGATTAAATAATTAGCTATCTGCTACGAATCATAAATTAGTAAGTATGATTGCTTTAGCCAACAAATAAAACTTGTTAGATTATTACACGGGTTCAGCATTAAGCAGATGGAACGCTTTTTTAATTTTAACTGTGGAATTTAATCTTAAAGCTCATAAATTCATACCAAGATTTATAGGTTGCTTAATTTTAAAAATTTTTCTTTGCGTTTCTGGTTATAATTGAAAATTACTTTAATGATTTTCTTTAGGGGATTAGCCAAAGCTAATGTACAATTGATTTAGATAAATGTACTGTTTACGTATGAATATTTTATGCTAATTTTTCTTAATAAAAAGGGAGCCGAATTCATGCTGAATAAAAAGTAAGCATCCATATGGCTGAAAATTGATTTTCATTTACCAAATTTTGTAAATAAAGTTTTGCAGTTAGAAAATACAATTTAAACATTCGTGGTAGCCACTAAGAAAAGATTTAACCTGTTGTAAGGTCATGTTTAATATTTTCTTGGCTAAAAATGGAAATCATTAATAATTAAAAAACAGTTTGTCTTAAACCACGCGGTAGGATTACAAAATACTGTGGTTAATTAAAATTGTGTAATCAGAAATTCATTTACATGTATAAATAAATGACTGACACTCTCGAAAACCTGAGATTAACCAGTCTGTCGGTTGCTTTTGGAGAGCTTTAAATTTTAATAAAATAGAACTCGGAGAGTAAACAATTCGTCCCGTCTGAGCCCATTCTAATTCCTCATGTTGACATTTAACAAAATTGAAGGGTTTCGATATGAATTTTTAAAACCTGAATTAATTATCCCAAAAAGCCAATGTACTTATGAATGAAACACTTTTGAACTTTGTTGGTTTTTTTGCTACCTTAAAAATGTTATTTTTTTAAAGTTTATAGCTTAAGAATTCCTTTATTTTATTTTTTAATGGATTTTTCAAGTTCATAATAAATAATGAGTTGATTGTTGCTACTATTTTTTTAAGATTTGTTGCCAAATTGAAGAACGATTTTGAATCATGATGTCTCGTCTTCAAGTAAGAGAAAACTTATTTAGGAGAAACTGTTAATCTTATGTATTTTATGGATTTTTCAAGCAAATTGATAATAAATAATGAGTTGATTGTTTGAACTCTTTTTTCATATTTGCTGTTCATTGGAAAATTAGCACAATTTTGAATCTCGATTCCTCATCTTCAAGAATGAGAAAACTTGGGAAAAATCGTTAATTTTATTTCTCGATGGATTTTTCAAGAAAATTGAAAATAAATAAACAGTTGATTGTTTGAACTTTTTAAACTTTGTTGTTGAATTGAATTTTTTTTAATGACCTCAAGCTGTCCATAAAGATATTATGTAAAAGGCAAATTTACATGATAAAAATGACATAGAGGGGGTTCGCCCAAGGGCAGTCCCTACATATACAATAAACATATAATACAGGGTTTTTCAAAAGTAAGTAGTATTTTAAACTACTCGTATCGTCGCTGATTTTTATGCATTTTTGAAAATAAGGACAGTATCAGGTCACAGGGAAAACGGGATTTTTTTATTTTCACCTTTTGGTCGTCATAGCAACAAATTTGTTTGAAAACAATATTGAATGAAAAATATCATTGTATGCAAGTGTCGTCACAGGTTTTTCACATTAGAACACAATTTCTTTTGTGAAAAGAAATGATTTTGCCTCTGCAAACTCGTATTGGACTTGTCCAATGTTATTACGAATTTTTTGAACAGATTGTGGATGGACGAACAAACGCAGTTACAGTAAATGGACAACGTTATTTGAATATGCTTCGTGATTATGCAATACCATTATTACGAGAGCACGACATTGAAAATATCATATTTATGCAGGATGGTGCACCTCCGCACATCTTTAAGGAACACTTTTGGAGACCGTATTATCAGTAGGAAATTTCCTGTAATTTGGCCCGCAAGATCGCCAGATCTTAACCCCGTTGATGTTTGGTTGTGGGGATATCTAAAAAACAGGGTGTTTTTAACCAAACCTAATTCAAGCGATCAATTGAAGGAATCCATTACACAAAACATAGCAGCTATTCCAGCAGACCTACTCAGAGCTGCGGTTTATAGTATTGAAGAAAGGTAACTTCTTGTTCAAGAAGAAAATGGCGGCCACATACAACATTTACGATAAATGTAATATTTTTAATAAATCCCATTTCTTTCTGCACATACAGGCATTTTTAATTTTCTTGGAATTAGAGTGTATCTTAATCTTAAAAGCGTTGTGGTAGATCCAGCGAATCGTGTCGTTTTAGCCTCTTCACTGGTTGTTCAGTCAGGAGTTTAACTGCTAGAATATTGGGATGGCTTCTGATCCTGTCTTAATATGCAATGTTATATATTTTTATGGTTTCTTCAATGGTGTCAGCTTGTAGATCTGCATGAATTACCTGATTAGGTACGAATAGTGAGTTAGTTATTGTTCTCAGTTGCTGGCCGCATAAGATTTGGATTCCACAACTCCAAATTGGTTTTAGGGCAACCTTGTAGACTAATAACTTATTTTCTAGGGAGAGGTGGGGGTGACGTCCAATTAGCCAATGGTATTTCTGAAGGTAAGACTCAACTGTAGTCTCTTGTACCATATGTGTGTACCTCAGGTTAGGTCAAGGTGAATTCCGAGGTATTTGATCTCGTCCTTTTGTGGTAAGGTATTACCATTAAGTTTGACCGAAGGACACGAGCCTTTCCTGGCTGAAAAAGTAACATGGGCAGATTTTTGCATATTGACTCGGATGCGCTATACTCTTGTCCATCCTTCAATTTGGTATAAATTCTGCTGTAAGTATCTCGAGGCTGCGATAGAGGCTATTATTACTGTGGCATCAGCGAAGCTTGCAAGTACTATATTCCTGACAGGTCCGTGGACGCTACCCCGAGGAACTCCTGATTGGATAGGTGACAAAGGCGTAGTGGAAGTTTGATATCTTACTAGGAAATGTGTATTGCTAAGGTATGATTTGAGTTCAATATAGTAGGTAAGTATATGGCAAACATCATTTGATGTTATATAGGAGACCTATCAGCCATCGAAGCATTATCGAAGGCCTGAGTTATGTCGATAAATGCTGCCGGACAAAATCTCTTGGTTTTCGGGTCGTGTCTAATTTTGGTGGCAACCCTATGTACTTGGTCAACCGTGGAATGTTGTCTGCGGAAACCAATTTGACTTTTTGGTATTAGCTCCTTCTGTTCGACAGAGAAAGAGTTTTTGGAACGCTTTTGATAATATTGGTAACCGGATAATAAGGCCATATGAAGCTATATTGGTTGGTGGTTTATTAGGTTTTGGAATTGGAATAACTTGAGCCACCTTCCACTGAGCCGGGTACTTGTTTTTGTCCTTGGGAGATCTCGAAACTTGCCAATGCTTTCTAAGGATTCTTTTTTCTCTAATCTTGTCCTTTATGAAAGCCGGACCGTGTTCTTTAATTCCGAGACTTTCTATTTCAGGAGTTATTTCCCAGGAGCTTCCTGAATTGATGTTGTTAAATACTGAATTGCTTCGTCTATCTAGTTCGTATTCGCTCTTCAATGGGGTTTTTGAACTTTATCAGTTCGTTGAATAATTCCCAATTAGTTTGTTTGTTACATGACGTTGCTGCTTACTTGGGAGTTAACAGTGATTAATACCGGGTTATGGTCAGAGGACAGGTCTGGATAGGATTTGGTTTTGCGCGATGCCTTTATTTACGAAGAAGTCTAATAAGTCGGGTTCTTTGTCTATTTGAGGGTTAGTATGTTGGTTCACCTGTGGAGCAGTATAGAATGCTTTTTCTTGCATAGTTTGTAAGAATTGGCGTGATGATCCTCGAACTTGGACAGCGTACGTGTTTGGTGTTAAAATCGCCTTCAGATATGAAACGATTACCTAGTGATGCAAAGTAGTTTAGGAACTGTTCCTTGTTGACTGTGTAACCTGGTGGACAGTATACAGCAGACAGTGTTATCTTCAACTACTATGCTAGTTGCTTGCAGATGGGGTTGAGGGTATTTTGACAGATAGTAATTATAGCGCTACTACCTCTGGCCTTTCCGCTTCGGTGTTTTGTGTCATAGACAGTATAACTGGGTATTTTGAAGTGGGTTTTCAATGTAGCATGAGTTTCTAAGATGAACATTACGTCGATATGCTAATTTATGTGCATGCATTTGCATATGTCCCGCTTAACCGTTAGCATTCCATACTGCTATCTTAAATGAACGGTCCATTACGGAATTTTATTGATCACAGCTGTGGGGAGATTTAACAGAGTTTCCATCTTCTTCATCATTTTTGTCAACATGTTCTCCAAACTATTGGTTGCTGACGGTTGTTGGGAAAAGGGAAGGAAATTGAAGATTAGAAGGATTTTGAATTGTGATACCTCATCTTTAAGAAAGAGAAAACTTGGGAAATATCGTTAATTTCCTTTGTTTTATCCTATTTTTTCAAGAAAGTTAATAATAAATAACGAGTCGGTTGTTTGAACTCTTTTAATGTGTGTTGCTAAATTGAAAATCAGAACGATTTTGAAAATCAGAACGATTTTGAATATCAGGCTTATCTCAAGAAAGAGCAAATCCTTAATGTTATTTTTTTATAAATTTTTCAACAAAATTGATAATAGGTGTTGGTTGAATTAATTTTAAAATGTATGTAGTTAAACTGAAATTTAAAAAACTTTTTAAAATATCGATACCTCAGCTTCAAGAAAAAGAAAACCTAAGAACAGCTGACTTTGTGTAGGAAATAATGGAATCTTAAGCTCAGCATTGTTGTTTTATAAATCCTATTTAGGAAGAATTTTGTAATATCAGAAAACGAGATATTTTGGTCTTTTTAACCAGGCTACCATGTGAAGCAAACGACTCTTTTATTATCTTGTTGATTAAGTGAGATACTCAACTTCGTGCCAGTACGTTCATTTTATGTATATTTTGAAATTTTATGAGTGTGCTTAATTTTGTTAGGATTTACAATTCTGTCATGTCAATAGGCGAAGGGCCTTCTCAGAAAATGAATTTAATTGTTTTCAAATAATAAAACTGGGGAGTTATTAAGTAGCACGCTTTAAATTGAAATTTTAAATTAAATATTTGCATCTTAAAATCCCGTTGTAACCTTTTAATTATCGCTTGTTTTACTGGTGGCCATTTAATTAATCAGTAATTAATTACTGCTGAATTTGATTCCGAATTGTATTCACTTAAATCAGTAAATCAGACACCGTTTTGCAAAGGTTTTCTGATATTTTAGAGTTCTCGTCAATTATTAGATGCGTAAGGCACTATTTTAGGTTTTAGTAACCTGCAAGTTTTAACGGTGAACCCACATGCTAGTAAATTTATATTAAAGTAGAAAGAGTAAAGTGGAGTCAACTAACTTCTACGAAGCCTTCGGTGTTTTTGCTTCGTAAGTGATGAGGCGCTAAGATGGGAGGGTTGGATGGTTTTTACAACCTTTTCGAGAGGATGTATGTAAGACTCTTCCATTTCGGTATCATATTCATTGCTTTTGAAAATGCAATAGGAAACATTGCCTATTAAGAAAATCGAATTCAGCTTGATTTTCTGATTTTACGAATCGAGCTGTAATCGAAAAAGATCTAATAAGAGTTATACGATTCGTTGTTGAACTATCTCAAGGCGCATTTCTCGTCGTGGAAATGCTGGTGGTAACGACTTTAACTGTACAAACTCTTATAGCCTCTAAGACTAAAATAAACCTTTCGCTGAATTTTTAAAAAGGTTAGATTATATATAAATTCAATATTTTTATATGTTAGATGGATGGTTTATGATCGTCCACCGCAGAAAAGGATGGGCTACATCCTAATGGAAGTGATCCGTCCAGTTTGGGTCCGAATTTATGATTTGCACAGATATTCAAATAAATAGAATCGAAGGCGTAGGGCGTAGGCTGTAAAATGAAATGAAAAAGATATTGTGTTTTCCACGTCCCGAGCATAAGGGACGCTTGTAACGGACGGCGTTATCAACTCATATAATACGTGATAACGCCAACACTTCCTGACTTTACTGGATAGGAATTATGCTTGAATTATTAGAATTTAGCTAGCAACTTACGTAAATTAGTCTTTTACCGTCTGCCATTTAAAATTTTTCTAGGTGTTTTAATTTAACGAAAATATTGGTGTTTTAGCGCTTCTGAAATATTTAGGATATAACTAAAATTGGAAGCGTTATAATAAGTGTGGTAAAAGTTGACGAACACCTCCATAAAAATAAAGGCAGGCTACACGTTACTTTAAGAATTTAAACGTTTAAGGTTGGTTGACACGAAATTTATTTTACCTTACTTTACGACTGTTTTATTTAAGTCATAAATTACAGACTTTAGTTAGTTTGTTAAAAGCTGGTTATGATAAGTGTTACTTAAATTTGGGGTTCTTCTTTATCAGTTCTAAATGTTTAATTATAGGCCAAATATGAAAGAAAGCAACAAAAGCTTTACCTAAGAATTATCAGTTCAGTAATTAAGATCAAAGACTAATTAATTATGGTCCTTCCACTATCCTGTGGTTTAAAATAACATACCCCAATGTTACCCAATATTAAAATTGGTTATTTGGAGGACCTTTTATCGAGGAATTTTTTTTATTAGTAAGCGGTGCAAAGATAAAAGGAAAACAAGTAGAAGTTGTGTGTCCTTTGTAAACTGTTATTCAAGGGAAAGGCTAGGAATGTAAAACGTGCAGTTTTTAATAAAAGTTTTTGTGTTAATGGGTGGTTAAAGGGTTTCATGACGAACATGAAATAAGCTGTTTAGGTTAGGTCATTGTCGAGGCTAAATAAAGGGTTGGCGTGACAAAAGGATGGCTGGCTGTCAAAAGGCTACATTTAGATTTGTTTGTTTAATACAGTACGATTTTTCTGTGTTTTAGCACGAGAGCGCGATTTATATCTTTAGACAAAAACCGAACAAATAACAATACGCAGGACTCAGGTTATACGACTATAAAGAAAATGGTAGCGGAAGGTGACCAAGACATAAAAGATGATACGAGGTACGATATAACGGGTACGAAACAAACAGCCATTAAAAAGATGTTACGGTAAATCAGGCGGGTGTTAAGAAAACTTGGTGGAAATAACAACATATTGGATATAAATCACGTATTTCCTTTTTAGTCTTTGAGGGAGCGAAACACCTTGTATTACGAGGAAAGTGTATAAACTCAGATTTGCTCTAACCTTTATTGAAAAAGTTTCCTTGTCAAAATTTCAAGTTGTAAACTTCATATTCAGTTCGTCTACATATAGAAACTCGCCATGAATTTTAAAGATTTTTCCTAAACGCAAATCACAACTGAATCGCGATAACGTACAGAAATGTCATTTTATTTCATGTGGAAAGGGCGAGCGTGTCTTTTTAGTATAAAATAACTAAAGAACGAAAAAACGCGATAAGAAGCTGTAAACAAAGATTGAATACTAAACAGTCAGCCCACTTATAGTAAAAATAAAGTTTTCATTCGTGATTCGAACATCTACTCGAGGTTAAAGTTTTTTATCCTTTTGCAAAATTGACGACCTTATGTGTTACTTTAAAAATAGTAACGCATACCAAACTTGCTAAACGTACCAAATATAGAAACTGTAACCTTAGGCAACTCTTAACAAGAACACTCAGATTTACAACAGTTCATTGAGAAAGTTTAAATAAATCTGAATATCAAAAGTCACATTTTCAGGTTTTACTATGAAACCCTCAGCTTCGATTTAAAATTATCAGAACTTCATTTTTCCTTTTAAAAGCTCCATTTATTAAAAGCTACAGCATCAAAAATGTTGACCTGATACACAAATATATTCTCCCGCGAAAGTTTTAGAAAGACATTAAAGTTTGTTCCTAAATATAAACCTTTGGGAGTTTTTTAATCAAAAGTTTAAAAAGTGAATGCTGCAAAGGGCGGCCTTTAACAAAAAAAAATAACTGTTATCGGTCGAAAAGTTATAGCAGAGGACATAAAGAGCCCTGTCAGTCGTTCGTTAAATTAATTTATTTATTTTCCGAATTTAATCTTGCGTTGTCAACACTAATTCGGTTTAAATTTTTGCTTCACCACGTGCTATTTTAAACGTATTAAATAACTTGGCACGTGAGCAAACTACTTTAAAACAGTTGGGAATATAAAGTTGTCAGCATACTCCTGCTAATTTCCAAACTTCAAAATTTCCAAGTCTTTACAAACGTTCATGAATGCCCTAAGTCTACGAATTCATTGAACTTACAGGACATTTTAGACAGAGTGTTATTAGTTATTGTAACATGGTTACAGAATTATTTTGGCTATTCTGAAACAAACAAATTACAGTACCTATAAAGGTATAAAGTAAATTTAAATTTTATTGGGCTAGATAAGGATTTTTAACAATCATTTCACGAACTTCTAAATCTATTCGTCGTGAAAAAATATTGAAATAAAAACTTTTGGAAACGATACTGTGTTTTTCACGAATCATGATTTACGATACGGATTACCTCACTTTTGCTTTCCTTTCCGGAAACCGATTTTTTCTTTATCTTTCCACAACCCATTACGGGTGCGATTCTTACATTTTTTAACATTTTTAAATTTACCGTGTTATTTGAAATTCACGACGATGAAAAACTATGAAATACTGCTGAAAAGTTTTGAAAAATGATGATGTATCTGTAAATAGATGCAATTTAAATTTCTTTTATTTATTGATCGGTTATATTTTATGGTATATAAAGCTGTTATGGAAATGGCAGCCACGGTAAACGAAATTTGAATGAAGATGACTCTGTATAAAAAGGCAGTTTGTTCGACATGATTATGGCAACGGAGTTAGAGAGGAAAGTATTTTTTTGATGGAAGAATATATTTAACGATGCCATAAACTTAAGTGATTGGCTTTAAATTTTATGTTTTTGTTAAAATAATAGTCGAATTAAATCCTACAGCCTAACAATAGCATGTTCCCCGAAAACTGTATTTTTGGATTTTCATTCCTTTAATGTTTGATGCAGAAACACGGGACAACTTCCAAAACACTTTTTTCAGTCGTATTTTATGGCAGTTTAAGCTTAGCTATTTTAAAGTGATTGAAGTTACGAAATGTTAAACTCACGAATTTAAATTTATTCAGAAAACAACGTTATGCATTAATTTTGTATTAATCGACGTCTTAAATCTTTAATAAGGAGTTTCATTTGTTATCTAGCAAAGTTGAAAACCTGTCTTAATGACATCTTTCGGCTAGTCCGCTAGCTAGCAAAGGGGCAAACCAATTAAATCGGCCAGCACATACCTTGCGTTACTACTACTAAAAAATAAAAGTTTCCAACGTATTAGAACCTCGTGAAAATATGTAAGGCTTACGCCAGCCAAACTTTAAAAAGTCGTCAAAGTTGGCTACCATAAACGAAAGATCAGAAAATGTAAAAATCAGAAAACTAAACGTAGTAAATGGGGGATAGGTTGGCTAAAATTTTGTTTCAGTGTTAGGTTAAGTTAAAAGGGCGAATACAAAGAGTGGAGGGTTAACATCCGTTTTGAACGTCTGGTGGTCGTTGACTAAGTAGTGAAAGTCAATTTTGGAAAACTTGGGTGAATAAAGCTTAGGCAACGAGCTAGGCTTTGTGTGAATTTAGTTCCAGAAGTAAATTTTTGGAGAGGGTTTTTTGAAGCAAAATGCTCAATTGCAGTCTCATTAGTGAATTTGTAATTCTCGGATTTATGAATTTATATTTCAACGGTGGAAGAATTACGAAAAATTAAGCTGTGTTTTTGATTGCAAAGGCTTCAAGTACCAATCATTGAGTTATCACTGATCTTTTCAACAATCCGGTCGAACGGCGCAAGCTGATGTAAAAACAAATTTAAGCTCAGCAATTTCAAAGTTATTGAAGTTGTGAAACATTAAACTTTATGAATTTAAACATAAATTTCATTAGAAAACAATTAGCATTATGTATTAATTTTGTTACAATCGAAACTCTTTAATAAGGAGTTTTATTTGATATCTGTCTTACTGACATCTTCCGGCTATTCTGTTAACTAGTAAAGTCATAAACCAATCGAAGCGGCTAGAATATGCACCGCTATACTACTAATAATAAAAGCTTCCGACTTGTGAGAAACTCATGCGACTATGTACAGCTTACTCCGATTGAAATGTAAAAAGAATAAAAGGTAGTTATTTCAAATAATAGAACAGAAGTTACGCAAGATTTTGTAACAGCTTACATGTTTTGATTACAATCTGAGAAAGTTTAGAACAATATTTAGTATTTCACAAACAAAAAAAGTTTTACAGTATTGCACGTAGAACTTTGTTTATAACTGCCAGTATAAGTCAGTTCGATACGTTCAGCAGATGAACAATTCAAGCTAGCTCAGAATTGAAGCTAAATTTGTAATAACTTGCTGTTTTGCTTATTGCTGAAGATGAACTTTTCTGAAGTTGCACAAAGAATATTTTATGTCTTATAATAAGGGTTGTATCCTTTGCAAGGGAAATAACAACAAAATAGTAATATTCGAAAGTTTAATCGTTAATGTGGCTTTAAAACAGGTTGTTTAACTTATGTATGGGAAAGCATCTGCATACCTAGTTCGGTGAATTACTGTGGGTATATTTGGGCCTTTATAGCTTTAAAAAACAATTTAAAGGTTTTGACGCAGAACGAACAAGACTAATTCAATTTAAACTTACCGCCTTGTGGAAAAAACTGCGAAAATATGTGCTTAAATGCATCCTCGTCTACCATTCCAGTCGGGCATTCCTGAAATTAAAAAAAAGTTTTATAACGGGCCGATGTTGTCTGCTGCTCATTAACTTTATTGCATATAATAACAAAAATATCATCAAAATCAAAAGATTGCGTATTTTAGCTGCATTTTTTTAAATGAAAAGAAAAAGTTTTCTTTTTGTAATTGTATTAATCTTGTCTCTTTTGATCAGACTGTTATTTGTAAGTTGATCTTCAAACAAAGCTGGGTTGTTCTTGTTTCCTTCGAAATCCTCAGTGTTGATGTGTGTAGCTTATGTAAGCCTTTGTAGGCTTGTTATAAGGTTGCAAAGAAAATTGTCCAAACTAAATAACATTATTATGATGTGGTCCTAAGGAGGGTCCAAAAACCATGTGATGATTGAGCAGGCTGGACCTTATGAAATTCTATCACATACTTTGTCTTAGGGTCTTTGCGTATAGCCATTCTCGGTGATCGATGCAGGTTCCAGCAGGTAACGTAGTCACATTTATCAGCTGTTATATCAAAAGTTTGTTCTCTCGAAAATTGATTTTCAACGAGAATGATTTAAGTTTATCGACAATATCATACAGATCGAGTTGGATTTAATGCTGTTTTTTATGACGGTATTTACAGGCTTAATAAATAAAGCTTGGCAAATCTAAGTTTTACTATATAGAACTAGAGTTTCAAAGTAGTAACCAAGAATCTTAACATGACTGCACCGGAATTCAGACTGGAATAAATAAATACAAACTACTTACAAACCAGAATTCAGTTCCGTTTGTTTCTCTTCCGTAAGTTTCGGTTTATTTCATATCAAACTTTTAATGTAACAAAGCAACGTAGAACTGAGAGTATGTCATTTTATAAAACTATCGTAAAGCTAGGAGCAACTTAAAGTTCCATATTTTATTCGTTTCTCGAAAGGTAATGAAATTTGACGTAACAAGATAAACCGGAATTTTCCACGAACAAGTAGAGGATATTGAAAAATCTGAATTCTCTAACTCGGTTTGTATTCAGAATAGCATAAAAATTGTTTGGTTTAAATCCATTTCTGCGTTTCATTTATTACAATATTCAATCAGCATACATATGTTAAGTCAATTTTAAAAGTTCGTTAAACACACTTGGTAAGACAATCACGAAGATATCGCAAATTTTACAGGGCTTATTGGGTCAAAGTTTGGAATATATTTAACATTCGCAATTTGGAATTTAAAATTTTTGGTTATTTACATTATTGTAGGTTTTGCTTAAGCAGAATCCAAAACAAAAACAGTTTGTACAAAATAAATACGTAAATTAAAGTCCACCAAACGGAAATTTACAAAATCCATCAGTGATAAGCTAGGGTTAAGGGAAATTTTTACCAACTCAGAATTTTATCGTGAGTAATAACTGTGCGAATGTCCGATAAAAAAAATTACGTGTCATAATACACGTAGAATAAAAAACACGGGCAGATTTTGGTTTTACTCATCATCATCATCATCATCATCATCAATTGACATGGAGCAGATCCTCGTGGATCAATCCTGGAATACGCCAGGCCCACCCCATGCCAACAGGGAACACTGTATGACGTTAACATGCCTGTGACGCTAGCCGCTAGACACCGCTTCTACAGTGCAAGGGAGTTAGTAGATCACATATTCAATGGGAGTTGGATACATGACCGAGATAGTTAAACATGTTTTATCATCTTATACTAGTATTACTGCTAATTACCTAGGTCTATTATATGAAACGCCTTAACACAGACATGCCTGCCCTATTACATGATACTGTATGCTAGCTTAGTCTAGTCATTACTATTATCATTATTAATATTCTTATTTTCATTGTAGTTAAATCGATGCCCTCCCGTGCTCTTCAGTGTGTGTTCCGATTTGTAACTTGTCTCGTGGTAAGTTTCTATTTTTGTTTGTAAGACTTCCGTCTTACAAACTTCTGTCGCTGCGAGAATGGATTCGTATCCACCCCAGAATCTTCTTTCGGTTCCCAAATATTCTATATAGGCGTCGATTTGCATATCGGGGCCGAAGCTGTGATCCAAATGGTCGTATTTGGGAGCTAAGTCTTTGATATTCTCTTCCAGCTGCAGTTGCATTTCTTCTTAGTTTTCCCTCGCATAGTTTGTGGTTTTCCTTCATAAATCCAGGGCATCTTTCTTGATTTTCTTCATTGTTCTTTCGATCTTCTATTATTTGATCCGTTATTGCTAAAAATAGGCAGTGGTGACGGTGTACATGATTTCTCGTTCCATTTTGTTGCTTATGATTTGTTGCTATCTTCCTGCCCCTAGTATAGTTTACGGTGATTTCTTGTGGTTATGCGTACTTACTAACTATGTACTCTACCTTTAGTCTAACTAATTATGCGCCTATTGCCTATTGGGAATTACAGAATCTTTGTAAAGCTAGGTGCTATTGTTATTTGGTTTCTATTCCCTATTTATGTATTACCTTATAGTCGCCGTCAACGAAAATGGCCAAAACCACCCCAGCCCCAAATCTACGATCCCTTGTAAAACCCACCGAGAGTGTGAACCGCACTTAAAAATTCTATTTAAAAGAAGGAAAATTGTAAACAGGGGATTACAGATATACAGATGTAAATCTCAACTCTAACCATTTTTCTTGACGGCAACTACATATATCCATATATTTTTAAATATTGTAAACACACGCTTCATTGCCTCAATCGGTCCCTTTGTTCTCTTGTTACAGCTGCCCTTGTAAGTATCGTTAGAACCCTACGTCTGTTATTTGTCCCGTTAGTTATTTTACTACGGAGAGAAAGTTTGGTTCCCCTGATTTTTGGGAAGGCTCGGGTCGTCGGTAAACTACCTGCCAGCGTGCGGTCGAGTTGGGCGAAGTTAAGTGGTAACGCACGACGCAATTTAATTACATTTACTGGAATTCGCGTTGTAAGTATATAGGTACCTCTAATTTAAATGCATTAATAAGATATACAATTATTACTATTCGGTCGATGCTAGGTTAAACCGTTGATTGAAGAATTCTTCAATCAACGGTTAAACTACTCTATTGTTAGAACTCTAAATGTTACAGTTGTGATACCACTTATCTTTATACAGGTGAACACCTGTGATTTCGCCCTGAAATTCCACGTATATACCCTGTACGTGCGTGATTTTGGTCCATGTGATTTGCGCCGCCTTTTTTATCGCCTTCTTCCTGCTTACCACTTGCACTTGCACTAATCCACTTTTAGTTTATTTATTCGCCAGTTTTATTATTATTACAATTACTAGAGCTTTCCTATTGCCCCGGTAGCTCTCGCGTACTAGTTATACGATTTATTGCGTTCAGTAAAACCGCGCTTGCTAAAGGAAACTTAAAAACATTGAAATAGCCCGGAGAGCTCCGTAAAAGCGTGCGTCCTCTGGTACAGTTGGCCTGGAACTCACGGGCAGATTTTGGTTTTACTGACAAACAAAAATTATAAAGTACATGCAATAACAATGTGTATTCCAAAATAAATTGCATCATGACACAGGCTTGCAGTGTGGTAGGTTGTGAAGTTATTCAGGGCATCAAGGTCAAAAATTGTTTTTGTATATAAATGTTTATTATTATTTTGGTTGCTATTGGTATTTTTTCACTCATTGCTCAGATATCCTCAATAAAAATAAAAATAGACGATTTATTAATAAAAACTGTTGAAAACGAATTAGTACTTGAAATATCTTGACGTAGGATAAAAAGTTAAAAGGTTAAATCTTCATGGGAGTCCTTCAAATTTAGTATAAACAAAAATAAGGAAAAATCTATTTGCAGACTAAATCTTTGAAAGGTTGCTGATGATATTTTAACAAGGATTCTGAGGAATCATCCTGTTGAATTTTTACTAATTTAATTTTTAGAATTCCCAATTCTAACACTTTTAAGCAAGTGGAAGCACTAATTTCGTTCTTTTAAAAGAACCTTCTATTTTAGGAAGTATGTATATTCAGTTATTTATAATCTCTTAAAGTTTAAACGTTCTTAGTTGCCAAAATTGGAACTTATTTTAATGATCCTGCTGAGGTTGGGTTTGGATTTTTACTAATTTAATTGCTGGGATGCCCAATTATAACACCTTTCAGCCCTTGGAAGTACCGATTTGTTTGCTTTTAAAAGCATTTTCTATTTCAGTAATGTATAATCTCTTACAGTTTAAACGTTCTTAGTTGCCAAAATTGGAACTTATTTTAATGATATCCTGCTGAGGTTGGGTTTGAATTTTTACTATATTTAATTGTTGGGATACCCAAATTATAAGACCTTTCAGCACGTGGAAGTACCGATTTTTTGCTTTTAAAAGATTTTCTATTTCAGTAATGTATAATCCCTTACAGTTTAAACGTTCTTAGTTGCGAAAATTGGGACTTATTTTAATGATTCTGCTGAGGTGGGGTTTGGATTTTTACTAATTTAATTGCTGGGATGCCCAATTATAACACCTTTCAGCACTTGGAAGTACCGATTTTTTTTGCTTTTAAAAGCATTTTCTATTTCAGTAATGTATAATCTCTTACAGTTTAAACGTTCTTCGTTGCCAAAATTGGAACTTATTTTAATGATATCCTGCTGAGGTTGGGTTTGGATTTTTACTATATTTAATTGTTGGGATATCCAAATTATAAGACCTTTCAGCACGTGGAAGCACCGATTTTTTGCTTTTAAAAGATTTTCTTTTTCAGTAATGTATAATCTCTTACAGTTTAAACGTTCTTAGTTGCGAAAATTGGGACTTAATTTTAATGATTCTGCTGAGGTTGGATTTAGATTTTTACTAATTTAATTGCTGGGATGCCCAATTATAACACCTTTCAGCACGTGGAAGCATTGATGTTTTGCTTTTAAATGCATTTTCTATTTTAGGAAGTATGGATATTCAGTAATTTATGGGATGCCCAGTTATAACACCTTTCGGCACGTGGAAGCACCGATTTTTTGCTTTTAAAGTATAATCTCTTACAGTTTAAACGTTTTTAGTTGCGAAAATTGGGACTTATTTCAATGATCCTGCTGAGATTGAGTTTGAATTTTTACTAATTTAATTTTTGGGATGCCCAATTATACCACCTTTCAGCATGTGGAACTGTGGAAGCACTTATGTTTTGCTTTTAAAAGCATTTTCTATTATAGGAAGTATTCAGTAATTTATGATCTCTTCAGTTTAAACGTTTTTAGTTGGAAAAATTAAGACTTATTTCAATCATCCTGTTGAGATTGGGTTTGGATTTTTACTAATTTAATTGTTGGGATGCTTAATTGTCTAATTATAACAGCTTTAAGCAAGTGGAAGTGGAAGCACTGATTTTTTTTTGTTTTTAAATGCAATTTCTATTGTAAATTCAGTAATTTATAATCTCTTCTTAGTTAGGAAGATTATGACTTATTTTAATTCCGAATGACGTCGTCAACCACAGATGGGCAGACGTTTAAACTAAGGAATAATAGTATAGTTTAAGCAGAGGTGGAAAATATTAATTAATGTCTGTCAAGAAGAGAATTATGTTAGATTTCGGGTTGTAACTGTCAGCTGCTTATTGTGTGTTTTAGATTTATCAAAATAAAGCTAGGAAACTGCAGCTTAGAAACATTAGAGAAATGTTTTCGAATAATTTATTACGAAACAAATGTATGTGGGCTTTTAAGAAATGTAGGTGGAATAATATAATCAATGTAAGTAAAATTTCATATAAATAATTATTAATTTTTTCATTTAGAACTCACATAAGTCACTTCCAAAAGATTGTTCCATTTTTATGTGAATAGGTATTGGACTACAAACCTGTTAGAATAAATGAATTGATTTATATAGATAGATAGATACTTCAATATAGGACGAAGTTTTATAACTTTCGTTGCTTCTGAATCGAGATTTCAACACGTGAAAAGGAAATGGAATTTAGAATGGTTCTTAGACAAAGTTCTTTCGACAGAAGCTAAATATAAACGAATTATTTTTAAAGGCTCTTTTTATTACATTCTTAAAACAGCGTTATCTCAGAGATTTCTCATATAAACTCTTGATTTTTTGGTTAAATGCAGTTTGGTTATTACATGTAAACGTAGGAATTGTATAACGGCTTTAACAAAACGTTAGAACAAAAAAGCAGTTTTAGCCTAAGGATTTGTTACTTAAACGGAACAATATAATGGGTTACAATGAAACTAGGTTAAGTGGTTTGATATTGCTGATTAAATAACAATTAATTGTTTCTTTAGATTCATTCTGTTTGTACTTGTGCTATAAAATGCGAACTAACCATCTCTTATCGGCTCCTTCATTAAGTCGAGCTCAAAAAAGTCCGATTTTTAAATTTATTTAAAAACCTGTGATTCTAAATTAGAATAACCATCAGCTTATCAATTAACCTCCTTAACTAAAACGACCCTAAAATATATGCGGCTTTTATTCCTTGCATTTGCAAACGAAATTGTTCCGTATGAATCAAGGAAATGTGCAGCAGTGCAGCGAGAAGCTTTGTGGTAAATGGGTTTCCAAAGCCGCATTTTGTTGTGGATTCTTGGTGAAGGATTTGGCGTTGGAAAGGTCGGGGTGATCCTCAAGTAAATCTTTTAGTAAACAGCGGCGACGAAAAAGGAGGATTAAAGTTGTTAAACCTGCAATGGGATGATGCGTGGTGTAAAATGGATGACTGATCCGGTGGATTAACTATGCCCTATATTTTCCTCGGCTAAAAAACAGTTATTTTAAGGGCTGTTGGTTTAGTAGCACGTAAAATTTGGATGTAAGGAATGAAGTTAAAGAAAGTAAAAGTAGTAAATGGGGGATAGGTTGGTTGAAATTTTGGTTTAGTGTTAGGCTAAGTTAAACTGGCGAATACAAAGAGTGGAGGGTTAATATCCCTTTTGAAAGTCTGGTGGGCATTGATCAAGTACTGAAAGTCAATTTGGGAAGACTTAGGTGAATAAAGCTCAGGCAACGAGCTGGGTTTTATGTGAATTTTGTTCCAGAAGTAAGCAGAGGGTTTTTCAAAGCAAATACTCAATTGCAGTCTCATTAGCGAGAAGAGTTTGTAATTTTCAGACTTGTGAATTTATATTTCAACGGTGGAATGATTAAGAAAAATTAATTTTAAGTAGTGTTTTTGATTGCAAAGTCAAAGACTTCAAGTAACAATCATTGAGTTATCACTGAGTTCTAAGTTTATCAGCAGTATTTTTCTGCTAAATATCGTTGAGGTTTCTTATTTGGTAGGAATTTTCGTCACTTTCGATGAGTTTACTTAATTTAATTTTCCGTTTAGTTAATCAACAAGAAAAATTATAGAGTTATCACTGATTCTTTCCACAATCAGTTCCAACGGCAGAGCTGCAGCTTCCATACCGTTTAACGCAAAAACACGAAATAACTTTCAAAATATTTTCACGATTGCTTCTCGGTGATTAGCGCGGTTTACGCTTAGTTACGGAAGCTGTAAAACATAAAACTTAAGGATTTTAAACATAAATTTCAGCAGATAACAATTAGCATTATGTATTAATTTTGTTACCAAATACCTACCTTACTGACACCTTCCGACTATTCTGCTAAATAGCAAAGGCGCAAACAAATTGCAGCGGCCAGAACATACACTGCTATGCTACTAATAATGAAAAGGCTTCCAACGCGTTAGAAACTTCGTGAGATTAAAAAAAAAACAAAAGTTATTAAGGATAAATCAAGGAACAGAAATTGTAAAAAGTAGAAAACTACGCAGGATTTCGTAACAACTTCCATGTTTTGATTAGAATTTGAGATAGTTTAGAATGCTGTTTGGTACTTTACAAAAAAACGAACAAAAATCATGCAAATTTTTTGTACGTAGAACTTTGATTTCAACTGCCAGTAGTGGAAGAATTATGAAAAGTTACTTATAAGCTGTGTATTTGAATTATCGCCGAGTTCTTAGTTTATCAGCTAAATATTGTTGGGCTTATTCTTCCGTAGGAATTTTTCTCATTTCCGATGAGTTTACTCAATTTAATTTTCCATTTAGTTAATGAAGAAGAAAAATTACAATAATTTCTTAGCCTTAACTGCCGCACCTCAGTAGCTTAATAAATAAAATAAAAAATTAGCACATTTTGCATTTCTTTGTTAATTCAGCAAAACATCTTTTGGAATTGACGTAAATGCAGTTTAGCTTACGTTAATCTGCAGATTAATAAAACGACTTATTGTTGCGATAACAATGTTTTAATTTGATAGTTCTGGATAGTTCTTAACACGAGTTTGTTAGAAAATTATTAAAGTATATTCAGCAGCTATCAACAATTATCTGTTTAAGGATATTAAAACTCGTGGGTATTGCGAAAGTTGTGGAATAATTTTTGAGAAACTGGCAAGTATCGGAAACTATATCTGCAAATAATAATATCTGACTAAGTAATGGTTTTACTGACTAAACAGATTTTTGGGGCGATTAAAAGATGTACTTACATACATAAAATTTTTGCAGACTACTCGCATTTTACGAAGATAAGGATTATTACTTCATTATGTGAATTATTATGGATAAAATGAATTGTATAGTAAATTCTGATTATTTAAAAAATACGATAACGGGAAATAGGATAAACAATTTATAAAATAACAAAAACAAAATTTGACAGTCTAAAGTATTATATTGGGTAATATTTAACATGTAAAGTAAATAAAAACGTGTGGATAAGATGTAGACGATAACACTCGCTGTCATTTTTATTTTATATAAAGTGTAAATATCCATCCGTGCAAGTTTTGGCTTTTTGATAACCTCCTGCTCAATGGTTGGTTGCAGTTTCAAGGTTTCGGGAAAAAATAGAAAGCCGTCAGTCTAGTAATATTTGCGACCCAGAAAGATAAAGATCTTGCATCGAAAAAATTCCTGTCATTCAATGGTATATTTACGCACAAAGTTTGAAAGCCAGAAGTCAAGGGTGAAAGTCGAAAAATCTTATGTATGTTGGAGGGATCGCCGAAATAGTAATATTGGAAATGACAAGTTCTTTATTCTGCGTATGGAAATGCTACTTTGTGTTTTTTTTCTTGGCAGGGCATACGAATAAATATCTCTACATTAATAAAGCAAGAGTCGTTTCAGAAAATAAAACCACGCAATATTCCACGGTTATACAAACGTTAATTCCGCAGGAAGTTGTTCTTTGGGAGTTTAAACATTCATCAAATAAGATTTAGTTTTAGGGATTAAAGGATTACGAAATTACTTGTTTATATTAACGTGCTAGGTGAGGATTTAAAATTTGTTCTGAATTACGTTATAAAATTTTAGTAAAACCACGTGCTTGTTAAAGTTTACGTGATAAGCTCTGCCTTTTAATTAAGTTTAAAAATGTTCCGGGCTTAGTATTCAGTTTTCCAGAGACATTTCGAGGATTAGCCTTAGCTCAATGAATAATTATTCTAATTAATATTAAAAAAAAACTCTTTTTGCTATAAAAAATCGGCCCTAAATCTTTGCTAGTAAGATCTCGATCATCAGCATAATTTCCAAGTTTGTTACCACAATTCATAATAGAATAATTAATAAGTATACAAACTCTGCAGTTGAGCTGTAATAAAATTATTCGAAGCAAAATTATTCACTTATATTTCGTTTATGAATCTGGGATCACAAAGAGATTTACCAAACTGTTATATAACGACATAAACGACCATTAGGCATGTTTTATGTAAGTCACGCATAAAAAGAAGTTTTGTAGAATGGGACAATAAATCATCCCTTCTCATCTGTGCTTTTTAAATACAACTCCCAAATTTACTCAAAATGCTGTAGCTTTGGCTCTGAATCATCTTCGAATTTTCATCATTAGATGACTAACTGAGAGGTAAGCACTAAGGAGGACTTTTAATACACTACTGGAATTGTTTCACTTTAGAGTAATAATTGTCATTATTTACTATCGAAATTCTTGGTCTGGCTGGCAGCACATTGATAGCACCCTAAGCACCCACTGTTATGGAATGTTGTGTAAATTAAAGAGCAATAAATGTAAGGATCTTCTTACTAATAAACTTCCGAAAAATCTCACCTGTTCATTATAAATGATCATATCTGTTACTACACTAATTTTATTATCACGAATCACCTGTTACAAGATTCCAAATACCTGTAATTAATTAATACCGTGAGCGATGAATTTTATTAATACTAATAAGGTTACTGCATAAAATTTCCAAATAATGAATTTCAGGGTTAGTTGATGTTTATTTAAATACATGTTTTATTCATACAGCTCTAGGCCTTAGAATATTGCGGTATTACTACCAATAAACCAGATAATTTATACACCTTTTGGAGATTAATATTGTGGAAATTTAATAATTTTTTTATAATAATTGGTGCATAAAATTTGCTGAAAATGCAGGTGCTGAATATGTATAAAGAGCTTACCTTATGGCAAAGCTATTTTGCCACGGTACTTATTGCAAAATTATTATTTAACAATTTAAATTTTCTGTAATAATAACTTATTAATTGACTAAATGCTTTAAAGCACGGCAATTAATTTGCAAAATGTTATTCATACCAAATTTGTTGCAGTAAAGTATACGCTTTGAAATACAAGAGTGTTATGTTGGATGCCTATATGAAACATCAGTTCGAAGAAATGTGGGGAATTCGCTCCAAACAGATTAATTGATATAATTTTTTACAATTTTTGTATGGGAAATTCACTGGAATCTCAAGCAAATTTCACCAGACACACAATTAAATTTTGAGTAAATTACACATTTAAAAAGTTTCAAGTGAACCAAAATGAATAGGCTCAGGTTATTGAATCTCGGGATGAGTTTACTTTGAGTGTTTATTGACAGAGTATTTTATTTAACCGACCTTTATAAAAGACTGAGAGGTTTGAGCTTCCGGAAATTGTTTAGGAAATAAGTTCATTTCAGATAATCTAAGGTGACGAACTTTTATTACATAGCGTAAAATTTAAGGAAAGGATTTAATCTGCCCTTTTTATGGATGATGTTAAGCTATAATAAAACAAGGCTGATAAATAAAATCACTTAAAAACTGGTTTTCGTATTAGCTGGCTTAGGTTAGAAGTGGATTAAATATTTTTAAACATTTAGAAGAACCGATTGAGTTTAGGTTGTAGTGAAGCTCAAAGAATAAATAAACAAAGTACATACCTGCTTAAAGCCCCTGTACATGAGCTGTATTTCTTTCTTAGTAAATTTAGTTCTGGATGCTAATTTTTGAATTTCCTCAGGCCTGTATCTTGCTATGTGAAAATTGAATTCATCGTCATCCTCTGAAACAAGCAAATAAGTATTTTAGTTAACTTATTTATTAACAAGTCATATGAAGTTCTATGCCCAATTTAAGATATTTTGAAATTGTGCTCATTATTTATGCTTAGAAAAATCGTTTTCGTTCACATCTAAATGTTACAAAGTTAATGAAAGTATTAAGAATCTTTGGAAACATTAGCCCATAAATAAGCGTTGGGCCTACTCTATCGACCTGTATAGAAAGGAATAAATCAGTAAATAATCTGGAAATGTTAGTGGTGTAGTACGTGAACACATTTTTAAAAATCCCCGAAAGTTTGGAAATACCGAAAACTGCTGTTAATAAAGTAGATGTCGGTTTCAAGTTAATTCCATGTTTAACGGAAATATATCGAAGCGGAATAAAGATAAATTTATACCTGATTTTAATATTTTTTCTAAAGCTAAAGCGAGCCGTGCTATATTTTTAACATTCAGCCGGCTAACCATAAATCCATACCAGTAAAATTGCTGCGTCATAGTTATTTTACTCTTACGGTTTTAGAGGGACAGTAAATAAAAAAGAATTAGCATTTTTATTTTAAATGTGGCCTCCGTAATTTTCTCCAAAGTTTCAGGATTTATTAGGCCATGGTTTTAGAAAAACTTCCCTAAAAACTATTTTATAAAAATCTTTCCGAATACAACCTGCGCTTTTTCCTTCGTAATTATATCTACCGAGGCTGAAAATTAGAAATGAGAGAAGCATGAGATTTAATGAAATTTAGTGATAGTACCACAAAAGGTAAGCTGCTAAATTTGCGAAGGTAATAAAACCATCCAAAATTATGAATTATTCCATTTCCGTTATTACAAATTAAATCGCTTCGTTAAATATGTGTAGAATGAGGAGAGAAAAATGGAACAATTAGGTAGAATTGTTGCCTGCTTTTAGCTATATGAGCCTTTTCGAGTCCAGAAATCTTACTTATCTTTAATTCCTATTTAGATTGCAGGTTTGTGCTTTTTGTTATCGCTAAAACCTCGCCGATTGAAAGAAATTCGACCAACACCCCAAGTAATTTTTTTTAAACTTGCTGGAATTGTTTCAGTTACAGGCGTTAAACACAAATAAAATGAATAATTTAAAAAAGTTCGTAGTGTATTGTCGCAGACTCCAACAGTTTTATTTATTTTTATTATCGTGAAAAGCTCTTTCGATTTCTGGTTCAAAATCCAAACATGCTTAGAAAAATGCCTACTATAAAAGTTCGATGAAGGAAAGAAATGGCCTAATTCTGGGAATCTGTTGTGAAAAGCAATAAAGATTGCGCGTTTATATAAAATAAGCCAACGTGTCGCCGTTTTTGGGATTGCAAATAATTTCTGTATAAGTGCGTTTTTACCCTTAATTTCTTTAATGATTTTGTTTTAAATAATTGTACTAATATTCATCAAAATTAATTCGAAAAATTATCGTAAACCTTGAATTTGTAAAGGACTAATTTTGTCATGAAAATATTTCAAAAAGGTTCTTTAAATAATGCAGTAGGTTAGGTTTAATGTTTACTTATTTAATATAAGAACCGAGGAAGTTTTTTGATAAATGATGGCTATTTATAATAAATCTGTGTTATACGTAAACAGAGTGAAACAGCTTCTTGTTTTACGCCCTTTGCAACAATCACTCAACTCAAGTTCCAAACAGCCAAATGCAGAAAATAATTAAATAAAGCAATCGTCCATTTATCGGCTTTACTTTAAATGGCAAGTTGCAATAAATATTCCATATGAGTTTCCATTATAAATTCGATGCATTTCAAGGTAGAGCGTTAACAGAAAACCGAACAAAGTATACGAGGCTTGTAGCCTTTAGTTAAATTAAGCTGAATTGTTTTCCAGATTACATAAAAGGCGAACAGTCAGTGGAAAAATACCAAAATAAAATAAAATGCGTTATTTGGTTGGCTATTTTTCGAAGACATAAATTGATTCATTCGGGATTTTTTTTAGAATATAAGGTAATAAAGTTGGGACGAATTTTCCCGGCGAGTCCTGCTGATAAAGGGGTAATTTATGTTTATTTGTTTACATGATTTAAATTCAATGCAAAGAGTAATACAAAAAGTATCAAGCATTATAACGCTTATTAGCGGTCACTTAAAAGCTTGGCACGTTTTCCTTTTGACATTACACGTAGCGACAATCCAACCACACAGTCTCACGCTTGCTGGTGGAAACGCTCCTATACTTCCATCAAATGCCGAGAAAAGAGACATTTGTTACAAAATGTATTACGCTGAAAAAGTTATGACGGATATTTTTATGTCGATTAAAGATTAACCGTATTTTAGCTATCATGCTAGAAAGCTACTGATGGCAGTAATTGTACAAAAAGCTGACAGTTGATACGTTTTTGCCTGTCTTTTACGTCCACATTTTCTGTTTTTACTTTTATACAATTACTGTACTTGACATTATATTTCGTTTTAGGGTTCTGAAATGTTGAATGAAAAATAATGTTAGATGTGACGGTCTGACACATTTTATCGAGTAAAAACCGTAGATTCAGAACTGAAGAATAAACGAAAAGTCATTTTATAAAAATTAAATCGGAGTAAATTTCGAAACCTAGCTTTATTAGATGTTGGTTATGTGTACGTCTGTTCCAAATGTGTGAATTGGACTTAAGTGTAAACATGAATAATGGAAAACAAAATGTTTTATTAATGTTTTCAGCAACTTATTGGTAAAAAAGTAGGAAGATAGAGGCTTATTCACTTTCTTATTCAGTAAGAAACTTCATTCGCCTCATGAAACTTATAATTATTAAACTCATGTTACGGCTACAGCCAACAATGTTTCGCTGAGTTGTTGCTTTAGAATTCAGAATGCAAGATAGGCAGTTATAGACCTTTCATAGATGATTAATTATTAATTTCGGTAAAATTATGTGCATTAATAAATCTGATATGTCTAATCAAAGTAATTAACTGATTAATTTGAGTAAAGTAATATTAAAACGAAGCTGGGCAGGTTAAATATTAACATGCTCGAATTACTCAAGGAATACGTTTTTATTAATTAGATGATATTAAAATAGCGATAGAAAGGAAAAGCGGAAAGCCCAAATATATGTATAGCCTTCGTTTTATGTTATTTGGCGGCCTATTTCTTAGATGAAACTTGACAAAACTTGTAAATCTGCATCAAAACACACCAATAAAGCAAGAAATATCAAAATATTTCCATTTTCTCCACGGTCCTTTGAACGCGTATTTGATAGCGAGAGTGGAATAAAGAGGAAAAACAAAACTCCCCACTTTAGTTGATGTTATATAAAAAGCAAACATGCTCTTTCGACATTGAAAAACAGAGGAACGTTTTTATAACTTCATATTCACCTATTTGAAATGATTTTAATTAATTGCGTATCTAACAAAGTACGGGAACAAAGGAGAATAAATTTATTATTCGATATTCATTTTGTGATATTGTCGGAATCAATAATCATTGTGCACGTTTGCTGTTGTATGTTGTATTACACGACTACTGTTTACATGCCAACTTTTTCGTCTGTCAAGAAATATTACGTGCAAATGTCGGCTCAGAATTGACCTCTGAAGAGAATGAGTGAGTTTTTACGTTTTTAAATTCCAATTTGTAAGAATAAACGGTATATTCTAAGAATATTATATCCTGTGATCAAATAAATTTGAATCCATTTAGACAAGCTGGTAAATGGTCATTACTTAGTAAAATCTTGTTATTAGCAAGTAGAGACTGGACCCACTCTCAGTTTATCTTATACTCGGCTCGCGTTCTCGCTACTCATCCACAAACCTTCAAAAACCAGGTTCGAACAGCTTCTTAGGTTCAGCACATCAGGATAGTCACCGGCCTCCTTACGGGCCATGGACTCGTTAAAAGGCACCTGCATCTGACGAGCCTTTCGGAGAACCCAAGTTGCAGATTCTGTAACGAAGCAGATGAGTTTCCCTTCATCTATAGACTACTTCTTCTGAGACATCAACTATTTGGAGCCGATCAATGATAAACGGAACGCCTCTATGGACAAGATTCTGGTATTCGGGCTAGGTGTCAGTCTGTATGAAGGCACAATGGACCTATGGCCTGAGGGCTGCTACTTTGCACCGCCGAAGAAGAAGGGGATTTAAATGCTAAGATAGGACAAACTGAAGAAGACGATCAAGTAAAACACATAATTGGTAGAAATGGTTTAGGCACAAGGAATGAGCCTGGAGAAAAACTAGTCGAGTTTTGCATTGAAAACTTATTTATATATTTCCTCATCACCCAAGGCGACGTTATACATGGATGTCCTCCGGAGGACAGTTCAAGAACCAAATAGACTACATCTACGGTACCTACTGACTAGATGGAGATCCAGTGCCAACAACATAAAAACTCTACCTGGACTTGACTGTGGCACCGACCATATACTGTTCATGACAAAAATCAAAATCTATTTCCAAAAGGAATTCCATTTACTTGAGGCATGAAAATATGAAAGATTATAAGCAACAATTAGGAAAAAATTTAGAAACAATCACAGATTTAACAAATGAGATGAATCCTGGACAAACATGAATAACATGAAAACAATAATGTTAAAACCCAAAGAACAACGACGGAAGAAACGTTGAAAGTTGTGGATGAAAGAAAACAACTAAAAATGACAGGCGTAAACACAGAAGAAGAAAGATAAAAGTATCGAGTATATACTGCGAAATGTTTTAGAAAACTGAGAAGGCAGCATAGTTATCGAAGGAACTTACTCTTATCCTTAGGAATCCTAAAACTGACCTACAAAACAAAACGCCAGCAACATCAGAAAAAAACACGGAAGATGCATCATTTGCATCTGTCCTGAAAACGGAAAATCTAAATGTTCCAGCTCAAACGCCCAATACAGTCTACAGGATAGACAAACTGGAAAAATTAGTAGAGACATTGACTCAAAGAATGGACGCAATGATGAATATTGTCACAAAACTCCTCGATAAAAATCGCAGTCTGGAATGCTAATGGCCTAGTAAGTCACGGCCATGAAATATCAACTTTTCTAAAATTACATGATATTCGTATTATGCTAATCTCGGAAACTCACTATACAAACCGTAGTTATCTAAAGATAAACAAATATACCATTTACGATGCAAAGTAGCCGGATGGCTCTGCTCACGGCGGTGGTGCAATTATCATTAAGTATAGGTATAGTATAAAACACTACGAAGCTCCCAAATTCCAAACTGAATATATCCAGGCAACCAGCATCATTATCGAAGACACACGCGGCCTAATAACTATTTCCGCAATATACTGCTCCCCAAGACATTCAATTAAAGAAAATGCTTACACCGAATTTTACAGTACACTGTGAAATACATTTTTGGTTGGAGGCGATTACAACGCCAAGCACCACAGGTGGGGTTCGAGAATCATTATTACGAAAGGCCGAGAACTTATGAAATGTATTGGCAAAATATGGGAAAATATGTTTGCTTCAGATAGAGAAAAATGGAGAAACATCACGGATACTGTTACATGTTAACATGGGACCACGACACTTCAGTAATGAAGTATACGATAGATGTTATAATTTAAAATTTATTTGATCACATAATATAACGTCAGCCCTATTTCCGACGTTTTTTCTTAGTTTAAGCATATCTGTAAACCGTGAAAGGTATTAAAATTTCGCAATTAATCACAGCCATTCTCTAATTTCCCTTTTTTTAATTTCAAATTTATGTCTTCACATAATACAATGTTAACTCTGTTTTCGATGTGCTAAGTCTTTACTTAGTTTAAGTATGTCTGCAAACTGTTAAAGGCATTAAAGTTTCGCAATTAATCACAGCCAACTCTAAGTTTTTCTTTGCAAATTTCAAATTTATTTGATCACCCAACATAACATTAGCCCTGCTTTAGATTACTGTAAAAAATCACTACCTTGTTGAATTATCTTCACGTTTTCTTTTCATTTGCAGATTCAGTGCTTGCTCAATTTTCTTTCTTTGTTTCGGTTAAAGACCCACCTATCTTTACTACTGTACCGTGATTGGCCATTTAATTATAAATTAAAAGCAGAGCTTTTAAGGTTTCATTATGCAGGTACCTCTACATTCGCTTTTATAATTATAGAAGAGAGACTTTTAACATTATTTAAATATTAAAGGTTGTTTTTATTTTTAAACGTAGAACAGAGTTTTTTGTTCTTAAAGGTTAACCATGTAAAGCGTCTCTATTTTATAACTAATTTTTTATAAGTCTTTTAATAAATTTATAAATTATAATAAAAGAAACCTCAAAACTTTCCGAATGGCTTTGGTTAAAAATTTAATAGTTTCTTGATTGTATTTTACCAGTTTAATATCCTTACTGTGTGTTACATTTTCAGTACAATTCTTGAAGGGTAGTTAAATTATCACAACTATAATCGACTGAACTTACAAAATGCGCTAAGTTCACATTTAATGTGTCATAAAAACGTGTTAGTACATTTGAAATAGCTTTAAGACAACTGTAGCTTTGATCCTAAAACCAGGTTTCTGGAAGTTATTAGAACCGCAAATAATTACTCTTGTACTTTGTAGAATGACCTTCGAAATGAGTTAGTACAACGTTGTTATACCCAAAACAATATTACACGCATGAAGTTGATATATTGTAAACTACTTCGAAGTAATTAAAGTGAAGAACTTGAGTAGTTTTAGACAATGTGTACTACGAATTTTGAGTCGTTAATGTGGATAATTGGATACTAAGTTGTAATACTATCCTCTTATCCAATGGATTTAATTCCGAAACGCCAACGGGAAACGCTTTATTCCTTTAGCTGTAATATTCATAATATTCGCATAAATTCCTCAACTTTCAGCGCAATTCATAGTTGATTAGAAGCAAAGGTATAATACCTTAATCAACACTGGAATGTGTTTTATTTACGTATAATTTCTAGACGGTTTAGCCAAACGTAACCGGGAACTTGTAAAAGGGCAAAATGTGTAAGGCAGTAATTGAGTGATAAACCTAGTGGAACAGGATTACTTTCAGATCAAAGAAGGACTTATTCGGTTTCTAACTGTTGTGGCGTTACAAGCTAAAGTATTTTTGCCCCATCCTACGCACTGCATTTTAAGGAGCTTTAAGGAACTTTCAGGAGCAGATTTTATCTTTCCTCCAAAGCATATTTTAACTAAAAACTTTATGAAAAATATAGCAATTAAAATTTTGGGGAAGGCGCCAATATTTTCTCTTAATTTCTGAACTTTTTTCGAAACTTTAAATTAACTTTTATTAACTGTAAACTCGAAGTAATATAAATTAAACGTAAGAGTACAATGATTAATTTTGAAAAATATAACTTAATTTGATTTATATTTATTTCGAAGAGAAATTAATAAAATTTATAAACGTCCCATAAATTTTATTTTTACGCCCGAAAATAGCACCAAGGTGTTATAACTTTTAGTAGCCGAGGAAACTGAATTGAAAGAAATCAGTTTAAAGTTCAATATATCGTTGAAAACTGATTTGATATTAGTAAAAACTGGACTGTAAACTCTTTGAAAATTGTTATAAATTTCTGTTCCGTTAGAAAGCTTCACGTGTTGGGTTTTACATGGTCAAGAATTGTTTGTAGCTGAAACTGAAAGTTGTTAATTCATGATTTTGAAAGCTCAGTGTTTAATATTCCTAACCAGGGAGCATTTTTGTCGTACAGTAAAATTGTAGCTTTATTTGAAGGAGTGAACTACAGAAAGAATTTTAAAATTTTGTTTCAAATAAAAGCCGAAGTTCTAGCGTTAAATAATGAGGTAACTTCATGACAAAAATGGGAAATCAAATCAGTTTCCTTATAAACAAATTCAAAGAAAAAGTTCTGCGTGTTATAAGGTTTCATTTTTTCAGAATACTTCTGAAGAATGTACGATTTAGAATGGCCATGGAAAATCAGAAAATAATTTAGTCCTACGATAATCATATACGAAATATATTTAGTTTCTCCGTAGATTATTAATTTTAATTACATTTTAAGGTTATGAAACGCGTGTAATATCGAAACTACGTTGTTTAGTGAGGATTTACGTGGTTTCGATTGCAGAACTGTAGTTTTATTATTAATTTTGACTGGAATTGATTGCGGCAGTGAATGTGGGTGTATTTTTAAATCTCAATTACGAACATTACAGTCCAATAAATTTTAATCAATTTATTTTTACTGTACCGCTTGTTCGGATATTTAATTTTTATGCAAATATCCTGTGCTCTGATTGTTGCTAGTTAATAGCAAAGCTTTATATGCGGTTCACTTTTTAACAGTTTGGTGACCCGTGCTTGAGACGCCATACAAATCTACCAATGTTAGATTTTTTTTGTAATCCGCGAAACGTAATTGAAGTTTGGCTGCGTAGCCGTGCATTAAATTCAGTACGAATGGATATACGTAAACAAATACATGAAAAGAAAAATAGCTTAGCAAAGCTTATTGTTGCGAATTTTTAATAATTATTAGGAACGAAAATGAAAAATGAGCCGCTTTTCTTTTATCGTGGTTTTGAATTGCTTCTGCGTTTATGCCGAAAAACTGTAAACAGAGTGACTTGGCGTATTTAGGATGAAACTCTTTAAGATGTCCCAATCACACAGCTGACATATTTTACTAAATGCTCGATGAAAAATGGCGCAGAATTAAAAATTTTATAACACGATCACGATTTAACGCGCTAATAGAATTCGAAATTAATCGGTGTCATAATGGTTTGGCCGTGAAAATGGGTTGTATTTCTGTTAATTGAATTTACTTTCGTTTGTCGTTGGTTTTCTGTAAATTAAGTAAGCACTTTAATGAACAATGAAATGTAACCAACTGAAAACTTATCGAACTATTCAGGCGAGAAACTTTAACATTTGTTACTGTTAAGGTTACTAAATTGTGAAACTTTACTTGAGTTAGTACCGTCACTGGCTATTTATTGAACGATTCACTTTCATATTACATCGTTTCTTTGAAACGAGTTCGAGATTTTTATTATTAGTAATATTAGTTGTTCCGAAAATACTAGAATGGGAATGTTTTATTTAAAACAATAAATTAGATTAAAGTAGATCGCTTGTTTATAAAAGCAAATTTAGGACTGTTAGCGGATGTTCCTTTAGTTGGGAGGATTCCAAAATTTCTTTGATTGCCAATGAATAAGTGTTTTCTTACTGACCGCTTTTATTTGTTTGTTTATCCTTTTTTTGCTCCGATATGGATGAAGAAATTGTTTTATGTTATGTTCGTTTGAATAAAAGGGCATTTGGGTTTTGCTTTCAAATTTTCTAGCTTGTGGCAACTGGAAAATGTATGTGTTTATTGCTAATAACCAAGCGTATTCCCCAATTAAACAATTAATTAGTCGGTAAATAAATAAAACAATATCTGTGCGTACAAAGCTAAAATTAAACGTGTTTACATCAGATATGTGCAAAATTATACGAGGTAAACTTGTAAATAAATGTACCTGTTTTACGTGTATTTATACGGCCTGTTTATATTTATTATCCGATATTTCATTATCATTTTCCCTCAACTACAGTTAACACTACTCATTTTTGTTATCACTGAGAAATATAACCGTTTATTATATAAAGTCTATATCTATGTAAGGGAATATGAACTATGGTGTTAAATTGATATCAAAATCAAATTTCATACATGAAGGTTTGAACACCCGCCGATTATTCTCCAAACAAAACATATTTAAAGGAAGGAGACAGGAATTCTACCGTGTAGATAAAACACGAAGACTACGACATGATTAAAGTTTGTGTACACCCAGGGGATATTATAATTTATACCTAGGTAAATTAAACGGTTCGGAGTATTCTCTAATCACATCATGTGTAAACGGCAACAATGTCACGTTGGGAAAATTTATACGGATTATTTTATACGCCCATGGCTAGCATTATTAAATTTTAGATCGCCTGTGGTTATTAAATTTTATAGAAATCGCTGTGATTTGAAATTATTTGAATTGTTTATACCTTTGAATTCAATTATATGAATATTTTGATGCGTGCCTTTCCATTTCAATTAAAAATTAATAGCGTATAATTGACCAGAATTGTGCGATTTTTCACGATACGGAATTAATTGAAAATTGACATGCGAAAAAAATTCCGTTCAAAATTTTGCAGTAACGGTACATTTTCACACACATTTTAAAAAGTTATTATTTGAATAACTTTAGAAAATTTTATCGTTTTTTACGCCGAACTTTTCAAGTGAATTTAATGTAATCTAATGTGGAAATTTGTAAACACGAGTTGTTAAAGTGTATTAAATTTTGATGTAGTTTGCAAACTATCACGGTGTATGCGTATCGATAATTACCTATTAAGATTATAACAACAAAGTTTCTACTTCACCCACTGATTAATTAAACGGTTCACAGATTTTAATTTTCGGTTTTGGAGATATTTATTCGATCCTCAGTTTCCCGCACTTTTAAAGATAACCACATGATAGAATAAGTTTAAATGGATTTAAAGTAAACTTCCATATTTCATGGTGTCTATTCGAATTTTGTGGCATTCGAATTAATAGACATCGCAAAGTTTAAAGTTTTAAGCCAAACCAAACTCTGATGTTTATTTTGTATTAGACGGTGCTAACAAACAACTTTAAAGTTTTTGTTCTTGAATAATCAACTGTAAATAGACTGTAAACTAAAACGAACAGATTTTGCTGATGTAACGTGTAAATGTTTATTTTACACGCAAAATTTAAGTCTAATTAATTTAAAACTTGAAATAACCGAATAGTATTGAAATGTATTTGTTCAAAAAAACAAACTTTGTAGAACCTTTATAACCGAGATTGTTTACCATTGCTTTCTTAAATGTTGGAACTTCACTTCAATTAGGGGAATTGGCAAAAAAAACTAATGCGTGGTAAGCAATTTTGCGATGTTTCACTAACAGAAAAGCTTTAACCGAAATTGAAAGATTCGGTAAATCAATTTGATTAATTCCTACCGGAGCTTTCAACTCAGTTTTCAAGGAATTTTGTTACACTTTAATCACTTAAAATTGCAAATGAGAGTGAACAAGTTAAACTTCTTAGATTTAACATTAAATTTTTCACACTTAAATAACCTTTTCGCCTAAGTAAATTAAAAGAAAAATTAAGACTGAAAAAAATACAAAAAAGTAAATTGAATCTGAGCGTACCCATGTGGATCCCGCGTATGTATGGAGCGTCGAGGTGCACCGGGACGCCAAACGGAGGATGCTGGCGTACTAACAACCCGCTTTTGGAAAACGGACAGCGCAACGGTAATGCGCATCGCCACTGGAAATTATAGTCCACGCCAGCCTACCGCTTCACTGCGTAATTTTCTCATGCGGATGTCTCTATTATGTAATTACCCATACAGGATGTTACGCAAAAACACTTCATCTTTTTGGAAACCAATATGTAACACACAGCATTTTCCACCATCAAGAAAAACATCGAATCGGGTTACCCCAGGCGGCGCTTTCTGGTGATTTAAATACCGGCTCACTTTCGTAAGACAGGAAAGTTTAGGACTCCTTCTTTTTAGGAAATTTTGCTCGTTTTTCAATATACGAAGGTTTGATTAATAAAACTGATTGAAAGTACGCCTTTCCCTCCCCGAATATTGTAAAAAGGTCCTACCATTCGGCGAATAAACATGAAAATTTCTCAGATACAAAACATAGGTTTGTGAATTTCTAAAAGAAACAAAGAGACAGTTTGTCTACAATCTATTTGCCGTCGATAGAAAAGTCCAATTTAAAACTGAACATAAATTTATTGGAAAAATAGGAACCAGCAAGAAAGCCTTTGACTTTGTGGCATGTTTCCTGGAGGTTATTGAAGATTTATATTTGCGTAAAATGACTTCCTGGAAATTTCATACAGAGTTTTCATAGACTTTTACAAGGCACAATACTTAACACAAATCACATGTCACAGAAAGCTGCCCGAATTTTCCCAAGTTATAATTAAAAGTATCTTCGTAACGAAGGTGCTTACTTTTCAAACATAACTTTGGTATGTTAACCGACTTTACTAAGTGCATATTGTTTATATCTCCAAAGAGGTCCCGGTAAAAAAGTTTTACGTTTTGTGCTCGAAGAAATTTGTACTCATGTTAATTACAACACAGCTTTAAAAAATACACGCTCATTATTTTTAATGAGGATGTCGAAGGTTTACTATTTATAGAATTTTCAAGCATAGGTATATTTGGGTGCGTTTCTGCAACTCAATTTTTATTTCAATTTACGCTAAGACTGAAAGACAAAAAAAATTTTTTAAATTTTGTAGATTCAAGAGCTCTATTAGATTACGGTATTTTTCTAAAAATTTAAATATAAAAATTTTAGTTGACGAAATTTGGTAATTTGCTAGTTTTCTTTGCAAGCCGAAAAGCAAAGGGAAAAGGAAGAATAAGAGCGGTTATAATTATTTCAACAGCAATGTGTTTTAAAATAAGTGAGGCAGACAATTAACATTTTATGTCGCCCATTATCTTGATATAAAAAGAATCCTTTAGATTCAACGGACTTGCCACGTTCAACAAGTGAACTGAGATTTATTTCTTTAAACATCGTTAATACCAAAACACTTCGGGATTTATTACAAGCACTAAGATTTTGAAATATCTGTAAATTTCTTTTAGGATGCACTTTGATGGGGGAAGTTTTTAACCATTGAAAACAAGTTTCAAATAATTAAGATTTCGAAAATATACAAATAGTTTCGTAAGTGGAATCGAGATTACACGTAAGTGCACGTTTCTAGCTAAGTAAGACCTGAACTAAGATCAGTGTGGGCTGATAAGAAAACATTAATACGTGGTATAATCACCGAGTATGCTAGAAACTAAGGATAAGCTTCGTTTTTTCAAACAAATTAATTTAGAACTGTTTTTATATGGAATAAGTATTTTAGGGACGAGAACTCCTTTCAAAATTATGCAAAGAATTACTTGGAAACTAAGACCATTAAATAACAACCTAGATCATCTTTAGGTGTCAGCAAACCAACTTTATAGTTTGTAATAATTAACTATAAGATTTTGATAAATGGCCAAGACAGAACTTCATGTTTCCACTTAAGTTTGCGTACCTAGCGGAAGTTAATATTCTAAGCTAAAGTTAGTACGAAGTAACACGCTGAATATAATAACGATAGATAAAGCCCTGTCTGGAATTTTTCTGAAATATAGTTTTGCATCGAATTAAAATCAAAACTTTAATTAAAAATATTACGCGTAAATCATAGTTTTTCTATTAAACAATGAGCAAATTGAATGCAGGTTGAACACGTTTTTTTTAATTAAAACCGCGTTTAATAATTTAATGGGCAAAAAATCATGGTGGAATTTTGGGTTGCGTTTCGATTTCCATAGGATTGCCTTGTTTAGATTAAGTTAAATAAATTCTACGAATGTAATACCTACTAAAGTATTTTCGAATCAACTAAGGGCTAAGGATCGCAGGTTTTTTATAAAATAAAATGGAGTGTATCTGGATTTAGAGTTATGTTCGATAAATATAGGTTAAGTATCCAATTACAACTTACTCGGAATCGTAAAGCGTGTATATATCAAGTACCACAAGCTAATAAAATGGAAAACAAAGTATCAGAAAATAAACATCTATCCAAACTGCGAAAAATTTAACAAGCATGAAATAAAGGTAAAGTAACAGTCGATGCGTAAAAGATATAAAACCCTAGCTGCCATTGTTTTATATTCAGTGGTAAAGGAAGCGTAAAGTTCAGGATGATTAGCAACTGAACTGAACGATAACGACAGTGAAAAACACAGGCAGAAAATCAGTTTTCGGATATAATTTCACATGTACGTAATTAACAGAATAATAAAGGCCAAAAATTAAAAATATTTGCAGACCGAAGCTTGTTTGCGCTGGCGATTTATTGAATAAACAGGATTCGAGTTTTAATTTATGAATTTAATGCGAACCTATCAATCTTGTCTCTGCTATAAAATTAGACAGAATAACAAAATAAGCTTCATTCCTGTCCTGTGAAATATATTGGTGAATAGACAAAGCCTAGGCCGTTTATTCTCTCATTGTTTCATTCGGTGTAAACACGGTGTGCACAAGTACAAATGGGGCAGCTGTATTCAGCTTGGAGCTAAATTGCAATGGACATAGTGAAAGCTTGCATTTGTCAGTTGTACAGAAACGACGTCAATAATTTTTGTTTTAAACAAGTTAATCGACAACAAAATAATATTTTACGAGTGTTAACCGTTACGTACATTTTCATCCTAAATTTCAACAAAACGTACGGGAATTTCAGATGAGTACAGGATTTCAGTTTGATTCTATTGTATTACTTTCATATTTGCCAACTTCAGCTTGTTGAAATTTATCGCTTTACTGAGGTACATCAGAAAGTTTCGAAGCGAAAAACTGAGATTTCCCGATAAACTGTTTAACATGAAACTTTTTGCGGTGGAAAACATGGGGATTTAAAATTAACGCTTCGGGGATTTAAATGTTTGATTTATGAACAAATTAGCTAGGAAGAATATTGTTCGAGACGTTTTAAAACACTCGGTGTGGATTCTAAAATTTGGAAGGAATGTTAGGTATTATTCCGTTAAATGTAACCTGACACTTTTTAGTAATGAAAACGAAAAGTCTTTGAAGTCAGTAGTCGTTACTCACCAGAATAAATTTTAATCAGTCTGAAAGGTAAATCCGCGCTACACTTTTTTTAAAACGATTTTTATTTTAAACTGCCACTAAAAATACTTCCTGAAATGTATATGGTTGTAAGAGCTGGATCATGTAATTACGAAATGCATGCTTTCATTTTATTTCCCATTCAGTCAGCTGCTATGCATCCAGAAGCTTTGCGGCTGTTCAAATATAGGAGTAATATTTTAATTTTTCCGTGGAAATTATCTCCGCTTTTTATGATAAATGGCTGACCCGATGACCCGTCAAACTGTGAATAAATTAATGCAGCTTTTATCCTAAATAAAGTAAACCGTGTTTTCCAATATTAGCATCTTATTAATATTCATGGCAATACATAATTTTGAGTTAATAGTAATTGTGTGCAAATCACTTGCTCCATTAGTTAAAGTTATAGGCAACGTGCTTAACGAATACAAACTGCGACCTTTTAGAACGTTTTAAATTTTTAAGCAGCTCATTCATACGTGATAATGGAATCGTGCTGAAAAATCCTCATACGCATCAGATAACTGGAGATTAATATTTCAAGCCAACAGATTCTAGTACACAGAGTACAAGTTGCGGTAAATTTACCAGAAAATCCATTTTTACTGGTTTTTCTAAATTTTACATTGCAATTATATAATCTGCTTATTTAAAACTTGTGTTTCGGAACAATTTAAACAATTACGCAATTAGCCAATATTTTGTTTTTAAAAACACAGTCATAATCATGGTTTCTCACCTGAATAATAGCCAATATTGTGTTTATAAAGAACCTCACATTATCACGGTTTCTTACCTGAATAATAGCGAATATTTTGTTACCAAAAAACTGTAATAATCACGGTTTCTCACCAGAATAAGAGCGAATATTTTGTTAATAAAAGACCTACCACTACCACACGGTTTTTCACCTGAACAAAACGAATATTTTATTTATAAAAAAACCTATCATAATCATGATTTCTCAGCTGAGTACTAGAGAATATTTTGTTTATAAAAAATCCGTCATTATCACCGTAAAGTAATCTGCTTCTTATTTAAATAATAGCGAATATTTTGTTTACAAATAACCTGTCATTATCGCAGTTTCTCACTTGAATAATAGCGAATATTTGATTTATAAAAAATCTGTCACTATCTCCATAAAGTCGGTTTCTCGCGCGAATATGTTGTTAATAAAAAACCTGTCATAATCATGGTTTCACACCTGAATAATACCGAATATTTTGTTAAAAGAAACCTACTGTTATTATCACGGTTTCTCACCTGAATAACAGCGAATACTTTGCTTATAAAAAACCTGCCATTATCACCGTAAAGTGGTTGGTTTCTTATTTGAATAATAGCGAATATTTTGTTTACAACAAAACCCGCTATTATCGCGGTTATGTTGTTTATGGAAAACCTGCCATTAGTACCGTAAAGTAAACGGTTTCTCATTTGAATAAAAGCGGATATTTTGTAAAAAAACCTGCCGTGGCTATAACGGTTGCTTACTTGAATAATGTCGAACATTTTGTTAGTAAAAAATATGCCATTATCACCGTATAAAGTCGTTTTTTCACGCGAGTATTTTCTTAATAAAAAAAACACTGTCATAGTCACGGTTTTTCAGCTGAGTAATAGCTAACATTTTGCTAATAAAAAACCTGTTACAGTCACGGTTTCTAACCTGAATAATAGCGAATATTTTCTTCCTACAAAATCTGTCGTAATCACGGTTTCTCACCTGAATAACGGTGAATTTTTTTTGTAATCATAATCACGATTTCTCACCTGAATGATGGCGAATATTTTGTTTATAAGAAAACGGTATTATCACGATTCCTCATCGAAATAATGGTGAATAGTTTTTTTATAAAAAACCTGAAATAACCACGGTTTCTCACCTGAATAACAACGAATACTTTGTTTATAAAGAACTTGTCGTGATTACGGTTTCGCACCTGAATAATAGCGAATATTCGGATTATAAAAATAAATAATAGGAAACATTTTGTTTATAAAAAATCGGCCATAGACTACATATACTGAACTCTTCTTTTATTCTTATTAACGTTTGGTGTGTAGTTTCCACTTTTTTTTTAGAACAACTAATAGAAAAAAAAATCATAAATATTATTACAAAAACTTTCAACTTTGATAAAATAACCAGAAATATTTTCTGTCCATTATAATTTATTTAGGAATTAAAAGCCCTGTCAAAAGTTCAACCAATTAAACATTTACATTAGTAAAATATTGGGTAGAATAGTTTTCCTAAATTTACTTTGATATTTTGTATAAGTACTTAATCGTATTCAGCTACCTTATAAAATCGTAGAAGTAAATAATTTGACTTTGGTAAGATACGTCTCTTCATCGAACTTCATGCATTTTCGTGGTATAAATTAATTTGTTACTTAAACGATTTTATTTTTGTAATAATCGCTTTCTTAGAAATTAATCCACTGTTAAACCTGAAATTTGCTTGGGTATCAAGTTTCCATAATAACTCATGGCACATAGTTTCAAAGTATTTTTTCCAGCTTTCTAAGTTTAGTTCTTAATTTAATTTAAGTCTGAACATAAGTTTTTGGTTTCAAAGTTCCACGTAAATTAATCAGATCAAATTGATTATTAACCGTTGCCACCAATTTAATCTTATTGGTTTTTTTCATATTTAGCTAGCTAACCTTTTTCAGCTGGTCCCTCTTCTTCAGCTACTCGTGAAGAAAAGAAGATGACGTCGTGTTTATATTGTTTATTTCCTTTTATGTTTATGTATCTAATATTTAACCATTATTTTTTTCCCTTCGGAAAGAGTCCAGTGCAACAAAATGTCAAATATTGCAGCTTAACATGCAACATTTTGTTACATTTGGCTCTAAACTGTTTGTTTCAGGCATCTAAAATTACTTTTCTGTATTCGACTTTGTAGCCGGGTCACATAAATGAAAAGAGGTGGCGAAATTGCAAACTAACTATGGACCACATTTACTTTTTGGTGACTGCAAATTACGTATAGGCCACGATTTACGTCATGTTTAACCTTTATGTGATTGGCAGATCTAGCATAAACTACAGACTGGAAGTGGTACCATGGTACTCGTAATGCGCTTGACTACCGCACAAGTGCAACGATGCACACGTGCATAGAATTGAAACTATTAGGTAAGCTTCATTCTGTTGCAGCAACTCGAAGTGCAAACATTGTGGACGCTTTGCGGTTAGTTATTTATCGGTATTTTGTAAGAAATATGGAAGACCCTACAACTGGTCCAAGTGGTTCTAGACCGCTCAAACGTAGAAAAAGGTAATTTTGAGTATACTTATTTTTTATATAAAATAGCAATGATAATAATAAATAGAAAATTGTTCGATCTATGTTCATGTTATAAGTAGTTATAATGCTATTCCTAGACTTTCTTCCGCTGAACCTCGCGCATTGGCGGAAGATTTTGGATCAGATTCAGAGAACGAACCATTTGTGCCATCTGATGACGATGAGTACATTCCAGATGTATCTGATGCAGAATTGGAAGAATCAGATGCTGAATCGACTACTATTATTGAACAGGAAGAAGAATACGATTCGGAGGAATCCCTTAGTGATTCAAAAGAAGTAGCTCCTGCAGAAATTTTTACAAGCAAAGATGAATTACACTGGCGTAGCGTTCCATTAGCCTGGAGCAACAACTAGCAGCTTATATACCGCAAAAGAAACATTCAAAACTACAATGTCTGTAGAAATCTGTGACATAATTTTGCATGAAACTAATCGCAACGGCAAGAAATTTACCGAAGACCAACACCAAACTTACCAAACGTTTTCCTGATCTTGGCAAACGTCCACCACCGAAAGTTTTTCGACCATTCACCGAAGAACTGGACACTTTCTTGTGTATTCTTATGCAGCTGGTGTTCACAGATCAAACAGGGAACATGTAACTGAATTATGGAGATTAGATTCATTGCCTGTTATTCGTGCTGCAATGGCTCGCGACCGTTTCAAATTGTTAACCAGATTTATACGTTTCGACAATTTTGCCACTCGCAATGCTCGTATGGAATTGGACAAAGCAACGCCAATACGTGATATTTGGACGATGCTAAACAAAAACCTGCAAAATTCCTACAAGCCACATCATTGTATTACTGTTGATGAACAACTATTTCCGTACAGAGGACACACCAAATTTACGCAATATATCCCATCAAAACCGGGGCCATATGGGATAGAGATCTTGTGGGGATGCGATGCAGTCAATGGCTTTCCATTACGAGGAATAATTTATATTGGAAAACCACCAGGTGGTGAACGGCAGAAAAATGTTGGTGAACGTATGGTGTTAGACTTGGTTGCTTCATACAAAGGGTCAGGAAGAAACATATCAACTGATAACTTTTTTACAACCTTTTAGTTGGCAACTATGCTAAATTCTTGGAACATGACTCTTGTAGGAACTGTGAGAAAAAATAAAAAGTTTTTGCCATATACAATGCAACCATCAAAGGAAAGAGCAGTCTTTATATAATTTACAATTCATTTAATATGCAAGTGTCATTTATTTCAAATAACCAGAATAATAACAATACCAGCGAAAAACTCATACAGGAATTTATTTCCGCGTTTATTAAAGTAAAAAGTATGATATAAATCATATTCAAGAAAGCTACATACTAAGTTATCTAAATAAAACATTATTTTTTAAATTTATTCTCACCCAACCCTACATTTAATTCCACACATGTTTGTAAAGAGTGTAGAGCTTTTGTCTTCTTTCGTCTTAAACTCTGCATTTTTCGACCTGCTGCTACTTGTATTTTGCCTCCCATAGAAACCTTTCGTCTTTCTACAGAGCTAGGTTGAACACTAATCATCTTACCTTTTTTCACGCACCTTCGTTTTGCTTTTAAAGCTGCACCTGTATATTTAAAGGAATAGTCAATAGTGGAGTCCTGACAATATAAGCTTTTAGCGCATTTTTCTTTATTGTTAAAAAAAGCGGAGACAGCAGGATCAAAAGCAACAGGATTCTCGTCAATTTTCTTCAAAATTTGTTCTGAATACGCTTTCCATTTTTCTTTAAGAACATTTATGTCGTAATTCGAGGGAATTCCGATACTTTCCACAGTTAAGTCGCTATTTAATTCTTCTGTCTCAAGTATAAAATCTTTGGCTGTCTCTTTTCCCATTGCAAGATTCAAATTAAAATTACTTTTACCCTGGAGCGGAAGAAACGTTTCTGGCTCTGGAATTTTTCTACATGCTGCCTCAAATAGCTTTATTTTCATTTCTGCAGATAACGTATTGATGCTTGTAAGTATATGGTCCTTCTTAACTACAGCAGCTTGGTGCTTGCAGTGTTTCCCATTGTATCCAATTGGACAAGTACATTTACAAGATAGCATGTCAACAATAGACACAACATTTTCGTCCTGTGTTGAAGTAACATTCTACTCTAAATTTCCTGTCTTCAGTATAAGCTTGAAGGAAGCACATCTTTATCGTAATGCAGATATCGAAAATGAGTCGACTTTGAAACCTTGTTTAAAATCAAATCAAGTAGACGCTGTTTATAATAACACTCAAAGTTGGTAATAATGAAATTTGTAAGCTGTGTTAAATTAAAAATTTTCGTTCTTTCCAAAGCTATGTCTTTTAAAAGCCGAAACATGACTTCAGTGTAATTGTTTGTATTTGATCCACGTATCATTAGTTCTCTTCTGTAGAATAAACACCATAATTCAATTCTGTCTACCATGGATTCGACATATTTTTTAAATTGTGGATGTTTTTCTTCTTGGCTTCCAGAGTGTCTTCTGTTTCAGCTGTCAAGATATTTCCAAAAAGTTTATATGTGCCTTGGGCATTTTCCTTTGCTATCCCGTTTTTAAAAGTTTTTAATCAATTCCAGCAAGCTTTCAGTACATGAAATGTACACAAGAGTAACGTTGATTTGGGCCAAAGTACCTTAAGAACATTTCTTTCGACCATGTCCTCATCAGTAAGGATTACCGAAGGGCATATTTTCGTAGGTAATAAGTCATGAAGTAATTTTACAGCAACATAAAACACGTCAGCTTTCTGACTGCTACTCAATATACAACCTAGGGGTACACCACGTGCAGGTGTTTGCGTCCTGTACATCACAATTATCAGTTGCGTCCACAAACATAATTACTGATGCTTGAGGTAGTTTAGCAGTCCTCTGCATTATAGGTGTGCAAATTGCAACAACATAGTCAGTTTCAATTCTTTCGAAATTCAATTATGCACGGCCAATCTGGCAGCAATGGATCTAAGAAACTTGATTTAGCAGTTGATATACATTTTTTTAATTGTTATATGTATGTATAATTGTGCAGGACACCGAATATTTCGGGACTTTTTCACAACTTTTTTGATGTTGACGAAGACGTCATAGCCGAGGTAGAAGTTTGGGTTCTAGTCTTCTAGTACTTCTGTGGCAGTGATACATCCTC
This sequence comes from Melanotus villosus, assembly GCA_963082815.1. Taxonomy (NCBI): domain Eukaryota; kingdom Metazoa; phylum Arthropoda; class Insecta; order Coleoptera; family Elateridae; genus Melanotus; species Melanotus villosus. Next base: position 34,702,753 of record OY720427.1, on the reverse strand, counting down.
TTAAATACGTTTCTATCTTGTTTGACGCCTTTTGCCGTCCAAGTTTTAGTGATGCTCCTTGATTCTTTTGTTAAATTCTCCAATTCTTTTACCCCTTTCTACAAAAAGTGATTCATCCTTGTTAGTTGTACCAGAGCAAGAAGTATCGGCCGTACTTGTTATAGGTAACAGAGTAACGTTGTATTGGGGATCGGCCTAAGGAAGGTTAAACTAAGAAAACTCTTTGTTTATTACCAATATTTCGCTTTTATTTAAAGCAACAATCTGAATGCAAAATGTATTTCAATGTGACAAATGTAATTTAACAAGAGTTCGCTAAGTATATGTATAAAGCTGACGTTCCAAAAAATATCAGTGATGACGTAACTTGCGTATTTTATAATCGCTTTGCAGCAGGAACTAAACTGTTTGGCGCCAAAGAACTCTCTGGTGTGAGGTTTAACCATGCTTAGAATAGAAAATGTTTTTGTTCCTCTTACCTCAACTTCAATCTTTGTGGTAAGAGGTGCTCTGACTAGATTTTCACTGTTTCCTGTTTTATAATTACAAGATTTTGATAACAGTTTCTTCTTGGCTCGATAATCGAAACACAGTAGACATGACACAAAGACTAATGAAAATAGCACGTCTGCTTGATCTACAGATTTTAGCTAGCACGTCCGCTGTCACTTCAAAACCGAAAATACCGAAGTGCTTTAGCACGTCTGCTGCTACTGAATATGCTACCCGGGTACCATTATCAGTCTCCAGTGTGTGCAAAACCGTAAAAAATCTGCCATTCTCACCGTAAAGTAATCTGTTTTTCACCTGAATAATAGCGAATACTTTGTTTATTAAAAACCTGTCGTAATCACGGTTTCGCACTTGCACAATACCGAATATTTGGTTTATAAAAAATTTGCCACTATCACCCTAAAATCGGTTTCTCACGCGAACATTTTGTTAATAAAAAACCCTTCATAATCACGATTTCTCAACTGAGTAATAGCGAATGTTTTGTTTATAACGAACCTGTAACTATGACAGATATTTGGTTTATAAAAAATCTGTCACTACCACCGTAAAGTCGGCTTCTCACGCGAATATTTTGTTAATAAAAAAATCTGCCATTATCACCTGTATAATATCGAATACTTTGTTAATAAAAAACTTGTGATAATTATGGTTTCTCACCTGAATAATACCGAATCTTTTGTTTATAAAAAAACCCGCCCTTATCACAGTGATGTGATTCGCACTCATGTCTGAACACAGTTCGGAATTTCTGTCTTTTTAGTTAAAATCTTAAAGATTAAGCAAAGTCTGAGCAGTTACAATTCTTTAACAGATTTCAGATCTTTCAATTCTGATGGGAGTTAAGAGTTTTAAGAGGATTTTATACAATACCTAACAATTGTACGCTGTCAAAAAGAACCACTGAAAGCTTTATCGTGTCTTTATTTATTGTGTTAGTTTAATTTACAAAAATGATGGTTTGGTTTTAAAGTTTACTCAGTTAAAGATTTATTTATACAATCTATTGAAATTCAAATTTTCATACGTAAAAAGGAATGAATTTTTATCAATAAAAGCTTCAGTTTTGATTTGCTTTTTATAGAAGATTTTTAAGACGTAAAAGTAAGTAAAAAGAATAAAACTGAGTTTTTGAAGTACATATAAACCTAAAAACTTCCTCTTAATAACTGAAATCTGTATACTATAAAGGTTAGTTGGAAAAATGAAGTTTATTAACTTTTAATATGACGTACCTACCTACTCTTCAGCTTTTATTGTTTCATTACAATTTCAAGATTTATTTCGAACCAAAGAGAGGAAGGAGTTTATGCGGTTGAATTAATTTTGTATAAAGGTTTGTACATAAAAAGGATTTTACACATAAAGGAATGTTAGCAATTAACGTCATGGGATTTACTTTTTTTTAAATGAACGTTTTCCAGGAAAATTTAGCCTTTGACTCATTTCGTATTATTAACAATTCCCGTTTAATTTCCAGTTTAGTCTGTTACAAATTCGTTTTAATATCGTTAAATCCAATACTGCTATTTTATATTTGGGTCTGTCTTTACAAATTAGTCGGTGGAATTCGAGCTTAATTCATGCAGTTTGAATTAAATCGTGTTAATTTATCTAAAATTCATTTCATGGTAGTTGATAGTTATTACGTACTATATGATTATGAGGCAGATTGCAGGTGATTAAATTTACGCGACTCTGAACGTAGGGTGTAATCAACCGAACAATTGTAGCTCACGGTAAAATAGTTGGGGTATCAATTTGCAACAAAATATCGAAATAGGGATGCGCTTAATTTTTCATATGTGATAGAGCGGACAAATACAGAGCATTCCCACATTACATTGTTCATAATTATTATTGTTTCGAAGCTCGAAGCAGAATAGAAATGTGATGATTGAAAAGGTTTAATATCAGTTTATGTGAATATTTAGGTCAAATTCGTTTGTTTTTGGAATAATTTATTGTTAATATATTCGACAACTTTTATTTGTTGTATGTATTTGTTTTGGCGATGATAATCGGATGTTTGTAGAAAACTACAATGATTTAAGATTACGTGCATAAAATAGAGAATGAAGTTCGTAGAGCAACAAGAAAAAAATACCAATCTTAATTACAGTAGAAGATTAGTAACAGAAAAAGGGATAATGTATTTTCTTGGCAAAATTAATTTTTCATAAGAAAACTGATCCTAACTAGACGTGCTATTTACAAACTCTACAAATAACTTAACGAACTTCTGTAACAAATTTAAAAAAGGCGTCGCAAACTAATTATACGTATTTTTATATCGTCTGCTAAACAAAGGAGAGAAAAGCAACCACCGATAATTTATGACATAATATTTATCATTACTGCTTCTGACAGAATTTTTTAAATTTTGAGAATGTCTGAAATCACGCAATTTATCACGGACAATCAGGCACGATGGTATCTGTTTATTTGAAATGACATCCTATGATTTTATAATTTGTGTGGCGAATTGACGTGTTTTTTTTTAGTGTAAAATATCTAACCGGTGTTGTAAATAAATTTATAAAGGTCGTGGGTAAAACTATGTAACGACAAACTTCCTGCTGTGTTCATATAAAACACCAGGGGTAGTTTTAATGGAGGTTGATGCACAGTTAGTTTAGGCGATCGGCAATTGCATTATCAACATTCTGAAGCTAGTTACTAGGGTAGGTAAACACAGGATGTATGGTATGTTCTTATACATAATAGATAAAGTTGCACGTGTGCAAAAACACACCCTGGCTGAGATTAACATTAGCATGTATCCGCTGTAGAGTTGGTATGTTTTATCTTTGGAAACGTTTTTCGTGTTGAATTGTTTCGTAAGATACTTTTTCTGGGCTATATTTTTCACATACTGAACGTTATCAGAGAAAACAAAGATTGAAAATGGGAGGGAAGGAAATTATATTTGTGGAAAAGGGAAACCCTTTGAAATATCCTGTTGTAAACTTTAAAAAACTCAAAAGCGACGGAAAAACACCCTTTTCTTGTTGGAAAAAAGGTTTTTCATGCTGACACCAAAATATTATTTCAGCCTACTTATTTTAAATATTTATCCTGAGGAAAATCAAAGGAAAAATCCCTTTTTAATCGAAACACGCATTAAAAAAATTAGGTTACCTCTTGGCTTTTTTCGATAAGTTTATGACAATAGGAAAAGTGCTTTAAAATACTGGTTTAAATTTTAGCTTTTTCATTTGCAAATATTCTTTTGTTTTGGTTGGAAGCCATTGACATTCCATAATGCTGATATTAAGAACTTAGGCCATTATGTACTAACTTCGTAATAATGGCGGATAATATGTTGGGTATCATTTTATTTTGGTTAATTAATTAATTGAATATTCCTTTAAATTCGTTTAAAAATTGCGAGAGGGTTATGGGTTATCTCTGTATTGTTTTGACTTAATTCTGCATTGATTTTAGTCAATTGCGCATATTGCAACGTAGTGGTTTCCACCAAATGCAACTTAGAAGTTAATGAAATTAAAATAGTCAATTAAAATTATAAGAAAATCTGATAATAATTAAATATAAATGTGGTGGTATACAGGGTGTCCCAGGAGGAACCTGCAAAACTTTGGGAATATGTTCCTGAGGTCATTTTAAGAAAAAAAGTTCCTATAAATAAGAGTCCGAAAGTACTTCCTTTTCGAGATACAGGGTGTCCAAGAAATAAGCTTTTTTTTTAATATCTCGAAAACGATTTCAGATATTAAATTGAGCTTTGGTATGCACTATTCTGGCATGAAGAGACTCTTTTTAGGTGCAACTGGTTTTGATAATTCCAGCAGTGGCGTGCGTGACAGCAAAAAAATAAATAATTCTGACGAAAAAAATAGGACACCACTGCTTTTTTTCAAAATATGTATTTGTTTCTTAATCGGAAACTAATTTTAAAAAGAAAAGGCCTCTTGAGTTTTTCTGGTAGGACAAACCGTTTTCGAGTAATAATCGAAAAACGTTTCCTTTGCAAGAGTTTTCTGAAATAACTAGTTCAAATTATTTTTTTTACAGCAGCCCCAAAGTTACATAAACCTCCTGGAAGTTTGGCTAAGATAGTGGAGAATTAAGGTCAACCAAAACAAGTCTACTCTTGTGGCCTTCACACCAAGAAGACTACAATGTTCCCCTGTTTACATAAATAATGTAGAAATACCACAGGCAAGCGAAACTCGGTATTTGGGACTACACCAAAGAAATTGACCTAAAAGTTAAAAAGAGATATATGTCCGTTTCATAGCATTCTTCTACGCCCTACGGTTCTGCTCTGCCATCTATCTCGATCGTTCCAATCGTTGGGTGCTAAGTTCCTTTCTGACATGGCGTTTTGGATACCACTCAGCCAAGTCACCCTTGGTCTCCCCCTTTTTTTATGTTCCCTTGTTATTCATTGAAGTACTTGTTCGGGTATTTTCTCTTCGCCCATCCTCTGAACGTGGCCGTGCCAACATAATTGTTTTTGTTGTATGTGTTCCGTAATTGGTGTTTCGATTTCCACTATTTCTCTTATTCTTTCATTCCTAAGTCTTTCTAGACGGGATATTTCCGCAAATCTTCGCCAGAAATCCATTTCTAATTATCGCAGTTTTTTTTCCCGTATCCTGATTTAATTGCCATTTAATCGCATTGGTACAATGTTATAGTACCTCTGAGGATGAGGGCATTTGTTTTTTCTTTCATAATACTGAATTCAAGCAACCAATTACTTTTCTGCCTTTCGATATTTGGGTTTCAAAATTTTTCTGTTCTTCCCATATTTGTTAATTTCGTTCCAAGATATGTATATTCTTCGCAAGCTTTAATTACTTGGCCGTCATTGATTATTAGGTCTTGGGGTGGTGCTCCAATAGACAGATAGTGAGTCTTATTATAATTTATTTGTAGTCCCTAGCTTTTATATTCCTCTATTAGCTTCCTGCTAATGTATTCCAAGTCGTCCCTGTATTGCGCTATTACAACTTGATCATTTGCAAAGTGGTCGTTTGCAATAGGGATTTCCATTCCTTGATATTTGCTCCTTTATTGTTGAAGGGCGTAATTAAGGTAAATATTAAAAAGTGCAAGCGATATTGAGCACCCTTGTACAAACGCCCTTGATAGGGTATTACCAATCTTTACTCTCGACATTGAATTCTTGTACAGTTGCTTTATGGTCTGTATAATTGACAGTTGCTTTATGGTCTGTATAATTGTACTGTTTGTTGTTGTTTTTTTCAGCGTTTGCCACAGTTTCTGGATAGGCTTTTGTTAAGTCCACTAATTTATATATAATTTATTTGAGTTATTTAATTAATTCAGCTGGTAGTTAAAAAGATGTGTTCGTTAATTGGGAGAAAATTTTGTGTCTCATCTACAAAGTAATAATCACGCCAACTGGAACTATGTGGATGATCTAGTATGTGCAACCTAAAGTTTTCAATATAAAGTTCCCAAACAGATAACCAATGCAGCAATGTATGTTAACAATGTAACTCTACATACAGATTTAAAAATAAAATCTGTAAAAGAAGAAATTGAGCTACGTGCAGAGAAGTATCATAATCGTCGGTTAGCACGTCCTAACCCTTCGGTTGAAACTTTAATAGAAGCACCAGCCTTCAAACGATTAAAAAAGATCGCCTTGAGACCTGCTAAATCATTAATGTCTCTAGGGTAAAGTCAATAGTAGGCTGACTCCCTCAAGTCCACTTGTCAACAAATCAGCTCATAGAACTAATGTGTATTATATGTATATGTAAATAGTATATATGTACATAGTTCTGATTGTTGATGTAGTTTACCAATAAAAAATATTTTACCGTATTTTTGAACTTGCATTAAATAAAAATTACAATTAAAATTAATAAAAATATTACCAAATAATGAATTTTAATCGAATTACCACGTTTTTATAAAAGTGACAGAGTAACATTTATAGCAGAATATGTATTGATTAGAAAACTGAATCTCTCGTGCACATTCATTAATTACGGCCTTCTGCATGTCCACCTCAGGCAGAACGTGCTACTGCAAAATATCCGTATTATATGTAGTTCCTTTTCGCCGTGTTGATTATTGGAAATATTAAGAACAGATTTATTGGGTATTACCGTATAAAAACGAATTAGAGCGTATTTAGATACGGTTATAAACAGTACACTTTTCTCTATAAAAGAAAGCATCCTGGACGCTACAGTGCGTGTTTGTACCCACGAGAATTGATGTCATCTAATTCCAGACCTTAGGTAGGAGAGTTTCATGCACATCCTTTTTAGCACTTCGAGTAGGATAAAGAGCTTGTATGCTTTTATCTTTGGCATAACATTCTTGTTTGTTGGGAAACGTATTTAGGTGGCTATTCGTTACGATTCGCTAAATTTTTCCACCTCGTAACTCTCGAGTTGTGCTTTGTTCCTGTTCCTAATAGGATTGTGGAACAGTTTATTTTTAAACGGTGCAAACGCATATGATTATCCAAGAGTAACAACTGGTTTTAGACTGATTGAATTGAAAGCAAGTAAAATTCAGCAAACTTCTAATACAAAGAAGTTACATTACTGACTTCTTGCTTTGACAGTGAATGTTATGCGGCTTTCAATGATTAAGTTCTACAGGAACCGCTTAGCCGTGAAATAGTTAAACTAACCATCGAATTCGGTTATAAGTTCGGAACATTTCCACAGTTTGGCATGATTAAATACAGGGAAATGCATCCAGCAATGGATACCAATGATTGTGGAAGTTTGTTAAGTAAAATTCTATGTTTTAAATGAAAAGCTTTAAACGTTAGTGTAACCATTTAAAAGCCACCTAAACTTGGAGCTTTCTTTAATATTAATTAATTTTATTACATACCGAACACCCTTTGGATTAGGAAGTATAAAAAGCGAAGAATTCTTTCTTTCCGGTGAATATATGGCAGAGCACCGTCTGAAGAGCATTATGCAGATTTTTCAAAGTAGTACTGCTAAAAGCCCTTCAAGGCATATCCCCATAACCAACAGGTTTAAGGAATCAAACGAATATAAGCTTTATTAGTTGGTTTTTTATTCACGTCTTGTGTGGGTGGAATTTTCTTAACGAGGGCCCAAAAATTAAATTTCCTGTTGAGAGCTTTTTAGTGCTTTTACGCCAGGACAGATTTTATCTATAAATTCATTCCTACAGTGACAAAAATTAACAAAGATGTAGCTTAGTGAAATCATATTAAAAGCTCTATAAAGGATTGTAACGCAAATTTTAGCTAATAACAGACGTCAAGTTGATTTACTTGTAACAAACACCGTCGTTTTAGGTATTTTTAGTTGTTTAACAAACATAGGTCTTATTTAGGATTAGGTGGAATTTACATAGGTAACATTGTGGTAAACTTCACAAACAAATAAGTTTTAGGGCGAATTTAATTTGTGGTAAGCTGTTTACGATTCAGAAAGTTAATTTTAATGTAACTGTTTACTCTTTAAATTTATTGTAGTTGATTCGTAATCTGCTCCTTTAATTTGGAAAACGTTCAGATTAAGACAAAACAGTCTTAAAAATTCCTGGTAAAACGTCATGTTATTATAAATAAAGTTGTAATGACACCCAATTTTGAAGCCTGTCATGTCAGTACACGTTACTTAAATTGTTCAACAGGATAATCGAATAACTCCTACGATTTTTCTGATAAAAGATGAAAAATTGGGCGAAAGGCAGAAAACCGTAAAAAAAGTTAACCAGGCTTCAGTTGCAAGGAATGAAGAAAAATTAACCTTGACATCCAAATCCAAAGGTATGGGACATCAATTAAGCGGTTGGGTAACAAATTATTACTTTCTTTTTGTTAATGTCAAGGTAACTATTACTCAAGTCATTTTTTGTTAAAATCTATTTCTGGCAAATTTTTACTAAATCAATTTCTCAAACAAAAGTTTTCAAGCGTTAAAACTAAAAACTTTAGATTAAATTATAAATTCAGAAGACCTAAACGCTTACTTCAGATCTAGTGTAAAAAATTGTGAAATTGCAGCTATTCAGAACTTCGTTCGAGTCAGAATAATGGAGTATTAGTTTTTGTAGCAAAGAAAGTGCATTTCAATTTAACATCCGCTACTTTTCTACTAAAAGCTTTTGTCGGTCACCGAGTTTTAAAACTTAAATATCTGTTTCTCACACAATTTCCCGTTTCAGTTCTTTACAGAGAGTTTTAAAAGATATAAAATTTAAAACCCTAATAATAGCTGACAGTTAAACTACATTGTGTACACAAAAGCAATGTACTTTTTTATTTTACTAAGCGCTTTTTTTATTTTCATTGAGTACTTGACTGCGGAAATATCCTTACGTTTTGAAGTGTAATAAGATTCATAATATAAATCAAGAAAATCTGTACCATTCGATTCTTGGCACGAACTCTTAGGACAATAACTACGGAATCATTTACTTTGATTGGTTTATATATCCTTGTTAGTGTTGGCAAGGTTTATTAGAAGTTATGCTACCCTTAAAGTCGACAACAACCTATTATATATAATTGCTTTAACGAAGAGCTTTGTTGCCATATCGAGTGAAAGTATATAAACTAAATTTATTCTCGAATTTATTTTAGAAATTGCATTACATTTTTACAGAATCGAGTGAGTATTCGCCGCATTTAGTCGACAAATATGTTTATAAAGAATTGAAGATGCTCTAAGTTCAGTGTAGCGTTTTTAATAAACGAAAACTTTCTAACTTTACTGTTTTACTTACCTGCGGAACTTTGAGGAATTGTATACAGGGTGTAAATAAAATGTGGAGCAAAAAGTATACTGCGCTGATCTATGATCTGAAGAAACTTCGAAACCGCCATCAAAAATTTCCCGTAGTCCTTTGTTCCTTAATAATACGTAACATTTCAAAAATGTGAAATAAAATTGAAGAAACGAGGAGTAGAACGAAGTGAATGTACAAAAAAACAGAGAAGAAAGGCAAAAAAGAAATGGGGCTTATGATAGAGGAGAAGGAAGAAGAGGGTGAGAAGAACGAGAAAGGGAAGAAAGAAGAAATGAAACGAGCAGACGAGCAGTGGGAAAGGAAGGAGGAATAGGAAGAGGAGAAGGATGAAGATGAGGGACAAGAACACGAGAAGTAGCAAAAGGATGAGAAGGAGGGAAATGAGGAGTACAATTGGAAAAAAGAATTATTTTGTTGTTTCGAGAGAAATGAGAGGAAAAGGAAAAACAGCACGGACAACCTATTAACGAAGAGGGTTTTTAGAAATTTTGTTTACGAAAGATTCAAAATACGCTAATAATTTTAGGAGGTCCAGTTTAATGATTAGTCAACATTTTGTAACTATATTATTTTATCTACTTACAGAACTATACTAACATTTTAAAAACTTGAGATGAAAAGGAAGAAATGCTGAGTATAAAGCAGTGAATGTAGAAAAAAGCAGAGACGCACAAGGAAGACAATGTAAAAAGGGAATTATGGTAGAGGGAGAAGAATAAGAAAAAAGAAGAAGACGAAGGAAGAAAAGTTGAAGAGAATATAGAAGAGAAGAAGAATGAAGAAGAAAAAAGCAAGAAGACCAAGAGTAGAGAAACGCAAAAAGGGAAAGAAGATTAAGAAAAATTAGAGGGAAAAGGAAGAAAAGCACCAACAGATGAAGAAAGTAATGTCGACAACAACTTAATGTGCTTTTAGTCGACAAATGTGTAAATAAGATTGACGAAGCGCTGATAGTGGCAAGGACTTTCTTCAGATAAAGTTCAGTTGAATTAAGTTTAACGATTGTTCTTAATCAGCCAAAAATTTATAACTATTGTCTAAGTACGGAATTCTATATAATATTTTGGAAACAAAATGAAAAGGAAAAGTAGGAGGGAGGAAAAATAGGATGAAGAAGGAGAAAGAGAAAGAGATTGAAGAAGGGAAGGAGAAAGATGAAAAACAAAGAAAGAAGAAGAGAAGCAAGCAGACGAGCAGTAAGGACAGGAAAAGGAAGAAGATGAGGCGAAGGGTGAAGAGGAAAAGAAAGAAGATGATGAGTAGGAAAAGGAGGAAAAGGAAGAAAAGGAAGAAGAGAAATTTAAGGTTTAAAAGGAAGATAGAGAGAAATGAGAGGAAAAAAGAAGAAGAGGAGGAAAAGACGAAGAAAGTAATTGAGAAAAAAATACGTACCTACTTCATGCATTGAAATAAGAGTGTATCCTTTTAATTAAAAATAATTAAATTTAAAAACAATAAATTTAATTCATGTGTTTACGTAGAAGAAACGCAAAGGAGGTGGCCTGTTTGCTTTTAAGTCAGTCTTCTAACAAAGAATAGTTTAGAAGCAATCATTCGCTTTTAAAGATATACAGTCTTTAAACGACGCCGACGTCTTAACTTTGCAATCAAGCTACGTCGACATTATGACTGTTCCCTGAAGCGTTTAATAATTTACTTAAAATTCCGTTCACGGTAAATGCTCACTTGTTGCATAATCAGTAAAACTAGAATTGTATGCATTTTACATGTCGTAAAATAATAGCAGTAATAAACTTCCTTTTATGAAAATGTTCCAACAAAATGGAATTAAACTGTGCAACTTCCATTTTACGTATTTCAGAGGCTACTTTAGTGCATTCGTGTTGTATGAATAAATTTAACTACTATTAATGTTGTATGAATTAAGGTAAACTTTTTGTTCCCGGCCTACGTGCCAATGTATAAGGTTCTTTTATAAAATGTATGTATGTAAACCTTCAATGTTATAGAAAGACTTGCAGGCTTTCAGTAGTAAATTTAGATATTTCCGCGAGTTCTTAAAAATAAATAAAAAAAATAATAAAAATGTCAGTAAAGGAAATTTATTTAATTAAAAACGAGGATGTTAAACTTACAGCGATTATTAAGTGTCACCCATTGCTGTTAGAAAGAAAGAAAACAATATTGTATGCTCGTTTTATTTATTATAGGTTGTATACCTCATTTTAGTTGAGGTACTGAATGGGTTATAATGAAAGCCGAGACCTGCTGAAAACGAATATCCGGACGTGTTAGGTAAGAAGAATGGCGGAAGTAGAAAAACCTAGAGTTACTAAGCTTTATAACGGAATTACGTTGCAGGTTAATTTCCAGAGAAGCAATAATAGTAACAGAACGTGAAAATGACCAGCAATTTGAGGTGGCCACACTTGGGTTTGTTTGCGATTTCTATAGAAAATTGAACAGGGTTTTAGATATATAAATTTTTGTAATATGTAGGGGTAATTTGGAATTTTTGCAATAGTATAAAATAATGTAGAAAAACTAGGGACATTCGGGTGAAAACATTTTCCGGAGCGGTTCAAGAAACGTGGGTATTATCCGTAAAAAATTTAAGAGCTTTGCGGAGCCCTATTTTTGAGATGAGCCCGTAATAGTATCACATATTGATTTTGCGATTCAAGAGCCATTATAAAAAAAATACATACGTAGATTATACGAAAGACGTGCTGTGCTGGTTGGTGATGCAAGGCTATTTTATAGAATGTACCTAGCGGCAGAGATCAGCCGCGCGTTGTAATTCGTTACCTATTCAAGTTTGATAAAGCATAATATTTACTGTACCCGTGTGCTATCAATCTGTCACGACGCTTTTTAGATATTTTCAAAGGTAATTTACATATTTTTCATTTTACCAAACAAACCTTCCTGTTTTTTAAATCGCCACCCTAAGCAGTTAATTAATTTTAAGACGAATTAAGAATAGTGTTAATTTGATGATGAACAATTTCAATTGCCACTAAAATTACGATTATTATTTGAAGAAAATTGTAAAGTCATAAAATTGTCAAAACCAAAACAAATTTGTTGGATGTTCTACCCACCAAATTGCCGAAGCAATTATCCGAGTGAAAAAATGAATAATGTAGGAAATGAGGGAGGAAATTTTCCCAATAATATAGTTTTCTAATGATATAAAATAAAAACAGGTGGAAATTTCAAGCTGTCATGATCTGGCCTAATTAAGTAAGGGAAATAATCGAATTTTCTCCGAGTCTAACTTTGTTTAATCGCAATTAACTTTATTTAATATGAACCGGACTTGAGAAGATTATATTAAGTGGATTCCTGTCACGAGAAAATGAGGGAAAAATAATTTCCCATCTCTATATCGTAAACAGTTTTGTTGTTTCATGTCAAATTAATTTTCCTGGGATGTAAAAGCTCCTGCCTGAATTAATACCCAGATACCCAAAAATTTGCTTATTTATTGAGCCCCAATCAGTAGGGATTTATTATTTATAAAAAGGACTGTTTAGTCATAGTTATACCTTAAACAAAATGGAAAATAATTCGGTTCTTTATTAATTATTAAGGATGCTAAAATAATCGTTAAGCTCTCGACTTAGTTTCGGGTATTAAGCAAAAGGAATGCTTTTGAATTTATAATATTAAATTTACTTTGTGTTGACAGAATTTTGTTTTGTTTAGAAATGGAAAACAACTTAGGGTGTAATTAAAGAGGGCAATAAACCACTGAATTCGAAGCGTTTATAAGGGTCTGCCTCGTAACCTTTACTGATTCAAGGGGCTTTAGATGTTTGCTCTGTATTAATAGATCTAATTAAAATGTATTTGGCCGTTTGTCAATATTAATTTACCCTATTATATGCTGGAATTTACAGAGTTTGTAGTAACGCCAAATGTCAGCGTCATCACCGTCAATCTTTATTATACCGATCCCTTAATAAAATGTATCGCAAAATACAGAACTCTAAAATGACTGCCGTTTCCTGTGGATATTTGACGCATTCTATAACAATCCAAAAGTTAATTATTTCTTATTCATTTCTGACGAAATTTATATTAATACAATCAACAGTTAAGTATATTGTCTGTTTAAACTTAGCTTCAAAAATAAGAAATCTAAAGTCGCGGTTAATACGATTAGATTTTAATTTCAGGAGAGTTATTAGATTTAAGTGCAAAATCTGCTAAATTTATAGAGCGGGCACAGTCTGCGAAAAGTATCTAATAAAATTGGTAACCCTATTAAGTAATAACGCGGACGTTATAAACGTAAATAAAATCGTGAAGTGTGAAACGTTTGCAAAAAGCTCTCGTATAATAGGCATAATAAAATTCCTGAAATGGTTATGCTTTTACGATTATCAGAGCTTTATACTTTTACTAATTTATTTATTTAACATATACCATGGTTATAAAACCACGTATACGCTCCGTGGCATTGGTATGGGGGAGCCGATGTGAAGTCGTACATGTAAAGAGAAAGCTGGAACATATACAACGACTAGACCTGATATTGCATTTGCTATAAATAGATTAAGTCAATTTCTATTTAGCCCAAGGCAACAACATATGATTGATCCAAAACCCATTTCAAGATATCTACAGGGAACGTAAAGGTAGGATTAAAGTTTTGTTGTTTTGTACATCAAAAAAGGAATTAATCTGTTATGCAGATGCAGATTGGGGCGGTGATGTAAATGATAGAAAGTCTGTCAGTGGTTGCTGCCTTGTTCTAGCAAATACCTTAATTAGTTGGCTATCAAGAAAGCAATCAATTGTGGCACTTTCCTCTACAGAAGCCGAGTATGTTTCCGGAAGCTGCAAAGGAAACTTTACATTTGAGAACAATGTTATTTGAATTAAATTTTAAGAACTTAGTAGGAACACCTACAATTATTTACAATGATAATCAAAGTTGTCATCATTTAGTTATGAATGACAAAACTAACTCTAGGAATAAGCATATTGATATACACTATCATTTCACCAGGCAAGTAGTTGATAATGAAACTATTAAGATTGTGTATAAGTCAACTGAGAAAGTGTTAGCTGATGTATTTACTAAGGCACTTACGGTTTAAAGGAGTTATGGTAGTATTTAGTATTGAGGGAAAGTGTTGAAATAGTATATTGTATTGTGTTTGTTGATATGCAACACCGAATACTTAGGTATTTAGTTTTAGCACAGTCTAGTAATACAACCAGTCGTGTCACTCGCTGAATTTTGTGGGTCCGAATTCCAGTGCGCCTGTGCAAACCTAGCCTAATGCGCAATTAGAAAAATAACGTGTTTGCGTAGATGTGTATTTAACCGCCATAAACAACATGATTGTATGTGTTTGAGTGGTGCTTGTTTATTGGTTTATTCAAAAATCGCGCCAAGAGATTCAAGATCTAGCCGAATGCGCAACTGCACATTTCGGGGACATGAACATCAAAGGTACCGACACGAAGTGAAACGACTGAATATTGTAGTGGGGATATGTTAGGTTATGTTAGAATGTTAGTTTTCAACCGACTTCATGTTGTAGCTTGCCTTTCTTGTGTGTGTGTTCTAATAATAAATAAAAACAGTATTGTTTTCAACAATAGTTTTAATAGACGTTCTGTGATCTTGGGTGAAGAAAGAGATTAATTAGCATGGGTGTCGGGATACAGTGGAGTGGAGGGAAACGAAAAGGCCGATGAATTGGCCAAAGTAGGTGCAAACTCCACATTCACAGGACCGGAGCCAACGGTAGGGGTCTTCCACTCAGTCATTAAGATCCCACTAAAAGAAAAAGTGATGGCGAACATAAGGAGGGAATGAAGATATACAGGAGATAGCTACCGATAAGCAAAAGAAATTATTAAAGGGCCGGATGCAAGCAACTCCACTTTTATTAGAGAAGCTTCTAGACAATCTATTAGAATAATTACAGGAATTTTGACAGATCATTGTACATTGAGAAGACACCTGCATAAAATAGGAGTAGAGGCTTATATTGCAGGCAGTGCGAATCAGGAGAAGAAACTTCTATGCATTTTCTAGCGAAGTGCGAGTAATATTTGGCGAGAAGAAGATTAGACCGGAAGAGGCGAAGGAACTAGTTCTAACTAAGATTTTAAAGTTCGTTAGATTAACGGGGAGATTGGAATAAGAGTAGTCCACGAGGGGGTGGGGGGATCTATCTATTGGTGTTCAAAATTCAAAAAGTGCAATTCATAGATTTTCATTTATTGTTATTTTTTTTAATATTTAGAAGAAACGATTACTTTGGCCACTTTATCCTTTTCCGTATATTTCCTCATATTAAATTGTTTAAAACAAATATTAAGATACCAATGTCTAAAAATATATTTATTATTATTTTCAAGTCAAAAAAATTAATGTTTTTTTTTTAGCAAATTTTAAGGGTTGAACTTCGCCAACTTGTTTTTGTAAGAGATAAAAAGGAAGATATTATCCTGAAAAAACTTTGTGCGTTCTCGTACATTTACTGGCATAATATCCAAAGTTTTAAGCGGGCTGTCTATGTATTTGTTATAAATCTTGCATGTGACACGAAGATAATTTAAGTCTCACTCGCCAGGACTTTAAACAGTGAACTTCAAGGACATCTGTCAGGAAAACCCGGGGCTTATTTTACAGTGTGTCAGTGACATCAGAGAAGCGGAACAGTTTAAGTTTAAAATTGGGATTAATTTTTCCTCTTCCACAAGCTGATGTTTATGGAAAAGTTAGATTCCGGGTTGTAGGAAAATTGCGTTAGGACTGTAGTTCGGAGCATATAACATCTAATAAGACGAGGCCATAATACACGCAGGTGTCGTCTACAAAGCACGAAAATAGAATTTTCCCAAGCTTTCTCAATCTGCTTCACATTCCCTGGGTGAAAGCTGTCACATTAGACGATGTTGGCTCTGTTTGAAATCAGATCTCAGTCTACCAAAGGCTCACTTAACAAACTTTGTTTAAGTTAAGCTCGTAATTCTTAGGCTTTTAAAACGAGAATGCATTACTGCATTCGCACGAAATTCAAGTTATGCGCTGCAACTTAAGTTGTATTTATGCTCTCGGTAATTAAATTTTCCGGGTGCGACCGTTCTCCAAAAGAACACGTGAATTAAAAAGCTCGCTGTAATTTAACTTCTTTATACGAAACCTAAATAGAATTAGTAATTACGAAAAAGCTGGATTTCGTGTATTTGCTGCGCTGGTTAACTAGGAAACTACGTTTATTGTATGCTTTCCCTGGTTTTCCCGAAGCTTTCGTCGATAATTATTCATTGCAAGTTCCTTGACTAACTAGAAGTGAATACGTAATTAAGTACCCGGTATTAGTTTATTATTTATTCTATCAACTTCTCGCACTGAATTGAGCGAAAATTCTTCTGTACCAATAAAAAATTCTGAGAGTAATTGACTACAGGGATTAGGGATTACCAGTAATGATCGAACCGCAATGCAGTTTACAACAGTTGCTGGTATCTGATTTATTATTTATAACAGCGCTGCAATTTTATTTGATTCTGGATTATTTAATGCTATTCATCTTGAAACCGGTAACACTGCTATATATTTAGGGCCTTAATTGGGAACTTTTTTTGAAGTAGCATTTCGCAACCATACTCAAGCTTTAAGCATGCTCGAGAATCCGCATTAAATCTCAACAAAAAAATATTTAAACAAAATGAGTTATGCTCCTGTCTGATAAAAAAAAATATGGGGGAACGTTGAGAGTTCACGAGTGTATATCTTTTATTCTCTGATAACTCTGTATGGAAGTTTTAAAGGATTCGAATGAGAAACGATTTCGACAACAGAACTGTGAAAAGAAATAAGCCACGGATTGACGAAAAGTGCTTGTGATTCAGGCACTATTGATTCCAGTAATTTATATTTGTCAGCCGGAAGAACCGATTTTTAAAAATGTTCGCTTACATTTTGAAAAGCGTGCTGAGCAGACGAAGCTGTGAAATTCATCGCTTTTGTATTATTTAAACAAATCTGAATTTTTAAAGGGCATTCATTTATTCTGCTATTAAATTATTTGAACTAAAAATGTTTGTAAAAAAGTGGGAGTAGAGTTCAAATATCCACTTTGAACATTTTCAGCAGGTTTGTTGTAGTGCTAGTGTTAGCAAATGAGCATAATCGGTGCTAAAATAATAAAAAGCAAAACCAGGAAATATTTTTATTAGTAACTGGGCTTGCCGATAACTAAATAGTCCCAATTAGTAATAAACCCAAAGTGCTTTTAAAGGGTTTTCTAAATTGCTATGAATGCCCTTTAAAATTTTGACTGGGATTTTGATGAGATTTTAATGTTCTGATTAATTTTATATGCTAAGCTTTAAATGTTAAATCAACAATTGTTACATTTTCATAAGTCGTTTCTATATAATCAAAAGCAACTTTAAGTTTTAGTTATTTCTTCATTAACTGACTGAATAGGTTTCTCATTATCATCTGTAACGATCGCGTGAAACCCAACCGTGCTGGGGCAGTACTTGCTTCGTTTTTGCCTTTCTGTTTTCGTTTCTCCTTACTTGAACTTTTTTAAGTTTAAGTGTTCTTCACTTTACGTTTTAATAAATAATTCTGATTTTGAATTTAATTAGTGTTTTTCTTTGTTTAACCCTAATTTTTTAATGGATGAAGGGATTTACAAATTTTACGTTTGAATTAAATATGTTTGTTATAAAAGTTAATTTAAACGCAAACAAAGACCCCGCAATTTTTTTTAATAAGAATCTTAAAAACGTTTTTAATTTACAGAAACAGCATTTTAATTAAAAAACGCTTTGCTCATGAAATATGAGCAGTAACTTGAGTGTTAATTAATTTACTTTTGAGTTACATAATTCACAGTCGAAGTATTTTATGGCGTTTTATTTTATATCCAGTTTACCGAAGGCATTACAATAAAAACCAATTTGAATTAAGCCTAATTTTCCCTGCAGTTAAAAGCGTAGCACTTGCAATACACGCCTGAATTGCTTCACAAAGGGAAGTTAAGCCACGTATATTTTTAATTAATTAAAGCTTTGTGAACAAGACATTTGAATGATATGTTAATTTCATATTTGTGATAAACCAGATGGAAAATTAGTTTAATCCTGAATTTGAAGAGAAAATTACAAGAAGTTAGAATTTATTTTGAGCTTAACTGGATGGATTTCAGAGCATAAAAATTCAAATTTTAGCCAGAATTGTTTTATTAATTTGTTTAATATTAACAGTTTAGCCACGAAATACCTAAACAGACCTTCAGAAAAAATCGACTTTTGCAGATACATTTAACAAGGTAAAATTAAAAATAAATAATAATAACCTATACTTATTGCTAATCAGTAAATCAGTAATAGAATAAGGGTAGCATGTGCACCAACACCGAGCAAACACAAACTAAAAGTCGCTTTTTGTTGATTAATGATGGTGATAATTTCAAACTCGAATTTATGTAATAACACGTATGCCGAACCGTTTAGTCGTTTTCACCCGAATATAACCATTTAGGTTCATATCTAATTAGGTGACATTTGTCGCTTATTGTATTTTCACATTACAACCTTCGCTTATTAAGTTCTCGCAGTTGTGATGCGGTTTGTCCAGGTTTAGGGGTTGAGAAATAATTAATATGGAATACTAATATTAGGGAAACCTTCTTGAAGTTTTACTTCATGAATAGCGTAATGTTAACAATGATACTGTGTAAGTCACGTGTTTATTTTCGTGGAATGTTTACTTCCAAGGGGAACGAACTTCTAATAAAAAACTCAGTAAATATTTATTTTTGTCAGGATAAATTTCTTTCATTAAATATTTCTCAATTTCGAACAAAATATCGTTCAGATTTGATTAAAATCCATACTCTTGGTGGAGCAAAATTATTAATAACTGATAATAATTGTGGAGAAGACGACAGTCTTATTATTAGTTATCGTTCAGATTGTTTTATATCAGAGAATAACATTGCAATCTTTTAATGTATGCTTGTATGTAATTTAATTAACCACAATTAATTAGTTAAATATTGCCTGCAGTTTAGAAAAATCGTCGGATTTTCCACCCTTTTTGATGATAATTTTTACCTGCGTTTTAATGGGGCCTTTTACTAAAGATTTGGCAAAAACAATTAAGTACATATTACCAAACCCACATGAATATTAAATCTAATAAGTATAAGAAGGCAAAATAAACGGCCTCAAACCATTCTAAATATGCTGAAAGAACAAACCATACAAATGGTTGATTATTTATTCAATAACTTGATTTGTATAAGCGGAAAGAAAATAAACTCCAATACAATAACGCCCTCCATTTAGATAAAAATAGTTCTATGAATATAATGTATGTCAAGGTATTATAGGGCGCAATTACTGAATTACAAAGGGTTACTTTTTATTTCTACAAGGAAAGCTTCAATTTTATGTATAACGCTAATTTCGAAAGTAAATTAATATTCACAGAAACCCTTCTAAATTGATTAGAATTAGATTAGACGTCTAAAGCATTAAAACGAATGAAAATCATAATTTCATTCGGAATAACAAAACAAAATTACTTTACTATTAAGGAATTTGAATGTATAATACTCGATACACTTTATTCTCCCTTTAGTATTTAAAGAACGCCATTGAAAAGCAAGACAATGGGAATAAGTCACTTTAATGTAAATTTTCATAAAGGATAAGCGCCGATAAGGCATTTAATTAAAACTTTCCTGCAGCGCCAAGTAAGATTCGTCGATTTGTTTTATAGAAACCATAACGTGACGGATATTATTCGCGAGATTGTTTAAGAAATTGTAAATAAACATTTCGTAATTTATGATAATTTATCATACACACTCACCGCAATAACCGAATCAGCGAAACTTTAATTAGTTAGAATTTGAGCTTTCCAGTTGATTGAGTCAAAAATGTCGTTGATTATATTAATCAGAATTAGCTATAAAGCGTAACGTATTACGTATATTAAGAAATTATATGCTTTTATTTTAGTATTCGAGTAAAAATTAAGTAGTTTTATATTTAGCAAGAACTTCAGTTATTTTAATTACATATGCCTGACTACTATATAGTTCGCTACTTCTGTAAAATTAAAGTTCTGAACTTCAAATTGCACCCGAATGTAACACAAAATGGTAATTTCCAGCCATAGGAATATTAGTTCCTTGTTTTGTAGTGTAAATTATAAGTAAAAATGACAATTCTAAGCACTTTAGTTTTAATCATCTAAACTAAAGCCACTCATGTTAATTAACTTTTAAGTGCGAAATGTTTTAAGAAATATAGAAGACCTTTACCTGTGCCCTACGTTTATAAAATATCTCTCAAAAGACTTTTAATGTTTCAAAAATTCTCGAGAATAATTTTATTAGGTTTAAAGGAATGAAAATACAAATTTAGAATACTTGCGCTCTCTCTAATCTGCTTATATTTTTTTCAGTTCTTTGTTTGTGAAATCCTTTGTGTAATTTAGACAAAATAATTGTAATTTCCTTTAAGAGTTTTTATTTCAGTTAGTTAATAAAGCCCTTCGTTTGAAACACAAAAGCAATATAATTGGGACAGCACTCAATATAATTAACTGTGCTGTATAGATCAATACACAAAGTAACTATCAAAGGTTATTGTTATAGTAAACGAGTTCTTAAATAGGGCCATAAACGTAACCTGGAGTTTTTGTGCTTTATTTTATACAAAATATTCCCATCAATTTTTTCCACTTAATATTAATAAAACGTAAGTTTGAGCTTTGAAGGTTTTAGCTTCGTATTTAGGTTAGTAGAATCGTATTTGATTATTTTATACAAAATTTTTATCACACATCAAATGTTAAAATTTAGTGGGTAATAACACCAAACACAAAATTTTATTTCTATACAAGCAGCTTTGGTTCGAATATTTAGTACGAACCCCAGAACAATTTGCTTGGCGTTAGATGAATTTCTGGGTCCTTTATACGTTTAGGAATTCGAATTGTACGTGTTCTACCATTTCCATCTTGCTGTTAGTTATGATCAAAATTGCGTTGTTTATTAATACGGAATTTTTCAGTATTGGAAGCTGCTTTAATTAACTTTATCAGAAAAACCAAATACATACTTCATCGATTTGTTTTAAAACTATTTCCTTCAGAATTTACTACTGAAAAATTGGAAAGGTATTCGATTTGATAATGAAAAAATCTATTCTGAAAATAATTTGCTCGGCTAAATAAGAAGCCCTTAAAATAGAAGTAAACGTGCCTTCATAAAAGCTGGTAGTTCATTATAAAATTAATTAACATAAAATATCAAAAAAGAACAGGGAAGAATAGTTTAGTTAAAAAAGGAATAAAGGAATGAGAAATAAAGGCAGGCGAATCTATATAACCTTTATCCTGAAGTTCAAGTAAATAACAAACCTGTATTGAAAGGTTTTCAAAGATCGATGTCGAGTAGAACCTGCCAGTTTGAAAGTAGCTTTTACGAATATCAATCAAAGAATAATACGTTGGTAATATATAAACCGATCCAAAGTAAAAGGATCTAGCTTGTTAGGAAGATTTGCGAAAGAGGATAAAAGAGCCGGACGAAAACGTGTCGATAATCAGTTTATCGTGGTAACCTAAGTTTCACTTTTCGGATTTTAGATTTAGAATAAAATAATTCTTCGACACTGAAATATGTATGTGAACTTTGTAAATTCAACGGCCTTTCGTGATAAAGAAATGGCGAAAGGAAGAATGATGGAATGATAGTGGATTTATGTGTTAAGGAGCCTAAAAGTTCCCTCAAAATGTGTAAGGAAACCAAATGCGTTGCTTATTCAGTTGTTCAATAGGGCTGTTTCTGTATCAAAGAAGATTTTTTTATTTTTATTTTTTTGTAAAATAAACCATAACAAGGATTAGGTAAGAAATGGATGCACCTTGCAGCAGAAATATTACATTGTTAAAGTATGTTAAGATGGTGACATAACTAAAAAGTGATAATTTTCAGTTTCATAAAATGTAATTTCACGCAGTGCTTAGGAAATTTTCAATTTTTACAGAGAAAAATTAACAAATCGAAAGCACTTTTGACTAACGAGAAATTCGAATCCCAATTAGTAATTTCTTTAAAGAAATTCCACAAATTTTCAGAATTTTCCAAGTCTTTCCTGACTCATCAACAGCTTTTATAAAACTGAAACCCAAATTCATGTATGTGTGGCAGAGCTTCAAAAGTGGCAAACATACAGAGTAGTAAATAAAAACACGACTCGTGACTAAAGTTAAACACCTCGCATTATCAACATACAAAATATGTAGTACTGACATTTGTTTGCAAAAAAAGCAAACATAAATTTCATCTCCAAAACAAAAATCAGCAAATTTATAGATGTGGTCTTTGCTGATACATTCGACAGTTAAAAAAAGGGTTGTTTTGGGCGAATACAAAATTTAAAGCCCTGTTTTTTTTATTAGCAAAATTAAAAGGATCAAACTTGAACTATTTAAAGCACTTCAAGGAAACTTAGAATACATTTTAACAAATATTAATAAATTCCAAAATATTTACTGAATTCGACAAAAAAAAGTTTTGATAAACCTGAAACACTGTCATTTTTCAGTACTTTTTTGTTAATGTGAGTTTTAGGTGATATTTTTTATCTGTGACGCTGCCATAACATTTAATTGTTTATTCGGCAAAAACGATGGCGTTGAATGTTAAAAAAATGTTAAAACAAACCTGAATTGAAATATTAACAACAATCACATATTCTAAAACTTAAAAGTTTCAAGATTCCTGAAAAATTTAAAAGCAGTTTAAACGAATTTCACCCGAATCCGAATACACGTCAACTAACTAAACAGAATGTAATTTCAAAGAGTGTTCCCAAGGGGCTCCTCAAGGAAATATCCTTGGGCCCTTCTTATCTATTATTTATAGGAGGGATGTTACCTTGTTACCCACAACATCGGAAAATCAAAATTAATTTATATGCTCGCCATAGTCTAATACTGGTCGGTATCTGGAAAGGATTCCCATGTTACTACGTCGTAGTAATTTGAATCAATCACATATAATCGATTGTTTTGTTTTTTTTTTTCAATTAAATAATATACGAATTTTTATAATAGAAACCTTGGTGCCCAAAACTTATTTTTATTAATTAATTTTTTAAAATATTTTCTAAAGGTGTGTTGTGACGAGACATTTTATACTTCGTTATTGGGTATTTCGCCACCAGTTGCTAAGGTAGAAATTAAATTAATAAACTATTAACTCACGCGTAACGTTTCGAAGTTCGTTTCAAACGAATCAAAAAAGGTTTAAATATGGGCTACGTTTTAATTTAATGTGTCATACATACAAAACTAGATAATTTTTAAAAAAATTACAAGGTTGAAGAATAATTGACCTGCAACAAAGCAAGGCACTAGTTTTTTAGAAACATCTTTGCATAAACGCATAATATTTACTCACTTCTGCAGCGTATTGTCCATCCGGACATCGTCCCAACTCAGAAAGTCTAGAAGAATACTTTAAATCACTTGGTAATAGATTCCTGGCAGGAGGTGACTTTATCACCAAACACCCTCACTGGGGTTCTCGCATCCCTACACCAAGAGGACGTATTTTACTGTCTACCATGCAACAATATCAACTAGCTCACCTACCTACCAATCAGCCCACCTACTGGCCAACGGATAAAGACAAAATTCCTGACCTTCTCGACTTCTTCGTGATTAAAAATATACCACTTTACTTAAAAATTGCATCGTGTTTTGACTTATCCTCGGACCACAGCCCGATAATAGCAACTATGAGCACCTCATTAATAAAAATAACTAAATCACCAACCCTGATCAATCGTAAAACAAATTGGTACTACTTCAAAGTTATGTTAGAAGAACAACTAACTACCAATATCCCACTAAAAACAACATCTGGCATTGAGAATGCGGTAGAAAAATTTACACAATCAATACAAATGGCTGCTACCAGAGCTACACCACAAGTAGCAGAAAAAGCAATTCAACCTTGCTACTCAGTAGGTAGATATTAAGCTAAAGATTGCTGAAAAACGACGTCTCCGAAAAACATGGCAGATTATTAGATCACCTAATGACAAACGAAGGTTTAACACAGCAATTCGGGAACTAAAAGAAATGACCAAAGAATCGAAAAACCGATACATTGACGAATACCTTAAACCTTAAAGGACTGACTGTTACAGAGAATACTGAATACTGCCTCTGGAAAGCCACTAGTCGTCTACATAGGCTTAAACAACATGTACCTCCAATCCGAAACAAAGATGGGTCATGAGCAAAGCTGAAGCATTTGCTACTCATCTCCAGAAAGTCTTCCAGCCACTACCATCTGAAGCCGTAGACAGGGATATTGAAAATTACTTATCAGCCTCTTTCCAGCTCCCTATCAAACCTTTCTCTCTTATAGAAGTGGGAACAATGATCGCTACAAGAATAAATTGCAAAAAATCTCCAGGTTATGACCTAATCACGAGGCGAATACTGAAGGAGCTGCCTCCCAAAGCAATCAGGTTAACTATGCTAATCTTTAATAGCATTCTACGGCCCGGAAATTTCCCAGTCCAGTGGAAAATTGCCCAAGTGATCCTTATGCAGAAGCCCGGTAAACCAATCAATAACCCGCCTTCCTACAGGCCCATAAGTTTGCTACCATTGCTCTCTGAACTTTTCGAACGACTACTACTCAAAAGACACTCTCCCATCAATTTGGCTTTCGGAGTGCACACTCCACAATTGAGCAGATTCATAGAATAGTAGACAACATCAACACCGCCTTCGAAGACAAGAAATACTTAAAACGGGCTATTCCACACCCTTACTACAGCATCATCAAATCTTACTTCGAAGAAAGATACTTCCAAGTGAACTTTGGAGAAGCAGTCTCGGGACTATAGTATACTATTAAATCCGGAGTCCCCCAGGAAAGCGTTTTGGGGCCAGTTTTATACGTTTTCTACACAGCCGATATACCCACCAGCTCCAATACAACTATTGCAACTTATGCTGACGATACGACAATCCTCGCTACACATCACAATCGCAATGCAGCAGCCAGAACTCTACAACAGAACCTGAATCATGTCTGCGAATGGTTCAAAAAGTGGCGCTTTAAAATAAACAACCACAAGTCGGTGCAAATTACTTTCACCAAACGAAGAGGTATCGTTCCTGAGGTTACCATGAATGATAAAGCTCTACCACAAACAGACTGCGTGAAGTATTTAGGCCTGCACCTCGACAAAAGCTTAATATGGAGAACCCATATCTGGACGAAGAGGAAACAACTCAATCCAAAATTAAAAAATTATTACTGGTTACTAGGTCGTAACTCTAAGTTATCACTCTCGAACAAACTGCTGGTTTACAAAACTGTCATAAAGCTAATATGGAGCTATGGAATACAGCTTTGGGTCACTGTGTCAAACTCCAATATTGATATACTTGAACGATTTCAGTCGAAGATTCTTCGCACTATTAGTAATGCTCCCTATTATGTCCCAAATAAAGAAATACGAGAAGATCTGAACGTGAAAACAGTTAAAGAAGAAGTAGTGAAGTGTAGTGACCATTATCTTCAGCGATTGGAAATGCATCCCAATCCCCTAGCATTGACTCTGCTCGACAACAGTGACCAAGTTCCTTAAACGTTTCAAGCCATTGGATCTTTCTCACCGCTTTTAACATTTGTACTAGTATTTAACGTACCTATATTAGTACCACAATTGTTGCACCATTTTTTATTGGCGGGGCATTATTAAATTGCTACAACAACAGACAATTTCCGCACTTGTAGCACTATATCCAAATAATCAAAATCCCCAAATGCAGGACGAATCAATATGGTGGATTATCTAAACACCGTTTTCGCCAATAGATGGATATTGTCAAGAGGTGAATGACATGCAATTTGAACATTTATTTAATGGGTTTTAGTTGTATTTATTATTTCTTCTATTTTTATTTCAGTACATTGTTATGGATTCTAAAACTTTTTTTTCGAAAATATTGTTATGTAACATACCACAAAATTTGGCGTCTATACCCAAAAAATTATACTCTTTTAAATGGTATTATCAAAAGAGGATGTTGCCATTTAAAAAACACTGATGATGACGTCATAACTCGAACAGGGATGACGTAATAAAAAATATACGTATACAAAAAAAAACGCATCTAAAAAAGAAAATCGTCGTGTCCGAGCATTATTTTCTTACTTGCCCAATAAAGATTTTATCGAATTTGTTCCAGCCTTTACGTGCTCACTGTATAATTGTAAGAATACTCATAAGGAGGAACGGCAATGGGCGTTTTGCTCCACATGTAAATTACCACTGTAACTGTAATGTCTTAAATCTGATTTGCTTATTATTATTATAACAGATTGCACATAAATTCTTAATAAAAAAAAAACTTCTACACGGAAGAGAGGCGTTTTTATTTACAAATCGATAATCACTTGCCATTACTAACAATGGATTATTTAAATATGTAACAAATTCAGGATGTTACAAAACGGAAGATATAATCTTTATTACAAGAATAACCCTAATCTCCGTACTTTATTCTGATTTGATGACAAAAGACCTAGTTTAAGAATTGGTTAAAAGAAGTCCTTGCAATTTAAATGAAATATAAGCAAAAATTCCTAAAGTAATGTTACATAATAGACTTCCTCGGTTATGACTGAAGTTTCCTGTAACTGGTTTTGGTTGCCGAGTGCATTTCCAGACAATTCAGGCAGTTTTCAAGTATTTTGCTTTATTACTGACGATTTATATTGCCAGTTCACTTGTATCAAAAGTTTACTTAGTTAAATTTGTAGATTTTGAAACAACTTGATTTATCAGAAAATTAATGCAGATGCATAAATCAAAATATTAGTCAAAAACAAACCACATGTTTTAAACGAGTGCAATTTATTGAGAAAACAAGGAAAAGCTTTACTAATTTCCAAATAAGGGGATAATTGCTCATACGCACCCCTTTAACTGGACCGTATTCAGTTCACAACCATAATTTATAGCCTGTTTATGAAATCATGAAGAAGTCTGGATTTTGTGTTCCACTCACGTGCCAATTTTAAATCTAAAAATCATCACCCAGGAATTTACGAAAATGGGGTTTAAAATCATGATTTTCGGCCACGAAAAGGCGTTCTGAAAATTTTTGTTTAGGAAACCATTTTTAATTGTTATTGTAAACTGAACTTGAGAAGGAACATTTTAAAAATCCTTTCCGCTGAATTTGCTTACAATTTAGCTGTTTGTCGTCTAGCAAAATTTCAGTCCTAGAATACAAATTGAAAAGCAGTGTAGAACTCAAACGGAACTGCGTAAGTATTATCCTTTGGTGCATTGAAGTCAAATGCAAATGGGAAATCAGCAAAACTAGTACAAAGCTGCAATATGCACCAACTGTAACTTGTAAGATACGCGAAGCACAAACATCTTTGGGTGCACAACGCTTTTGAATATTAATTATTGATTCATGGTGTCGTCTGTCGGTACTGCCATTATCTTAACTATTGTCTGAGGATCCGTCACAGTGGTGAAAATTCATCAAGTAAATGACTTTAACATTAACAGAATGATTCATTCTGTTAATGCATTGCGTCGCTTTAACATGAAGTATTCCACGGAAGAGCTTTTCGGAATCCGGAGTTGCAAGTTACAGGAACAAAACAAGCGTATGCCCAAATTCATTAATCTGTCGTAGGGTTGCGAATCTGTTATTTAGTTAGATTAAGGTAGCTTGCTTGTTTCACGTCCCAATGAACTAAAATGTTTTAAATGAACTAAAGAAATTCCCTTAAATATAAAAAAACTAAATTTTTATTTGTCTTTTTGATCTCGAAAACGTGATGTAAACTTGTCAACATTGTAATTCATATAAATGAGCAACTGATTTAATAAGTGGCACAAAACTAACAAAAATCTAAAGCCTTTCTAACACGATAAGTAAAAAATTTCCAGAAAAAGGCTTTCTTGCTGGTTTTATTATTTAAAATAATTGCGACAACTGAAATAAACTAATGGAACTACCTGTGTATAACATATTAAATGCTATTAAATGTCTTTCAGCTTGTTTATGAAGATGTCTCTCGTAATTAAGTACAGAAGGATAATCTTTCATCTTAATTTTGTTCTAGTTTTTTTTTCAAAGCTTTTGAAATCCTTATTTAAATGAGTTGCTTGATATCTACTTTACTCTAGTTTTATGTTTCGAAATTTGTAGGACCTTTTATTTAATTTTAATTTTGCCAAATTAAGTTTTAATAAAAGAAATATAAACAGAAACAACCCAAGACCCTTCTAACACGATAAGCAAAAAATTTGCAGAAAAGCTTTCTTCTTGGCATTGTTTTCATATTTTCCAAAGTTCGAAAGAATTCCTACAAATTAAATAAACTATTGGAATATGCTGTGTATAAAATGCTAAGCTACTAAACATTTTCCAGCTTTATGAAAATGTTTTGTTATTAAGTAGAAAAATATAATTTCTGATCTTAGCTTTGTTCTCGTATTTCCAAAACCAATTTTTTTCAGCAAATTTCTATTTGAATTAAAAAAATCCTCGTGAATTTTGAAGCTTTTACAGCTTAATTTCCAAATTGAAATGCACGATTTTTTCAGGGAATTTTCTTCGCAAACACTTGCTCAAATACTTATTTAATTTTGGAGATTTCTGAAGCCTCCTAAACTTAATTAATTTTTTTTTACAATTGTTTTTTCAGAAAATATCTGCTTAAATAAGACACCGTTTTGAGGACAATTTCTTTAATTTAATTTTTTTACAAAAAATACCACCTTAATTTTCAGAAGAAGCACAACTTTTAATGCAAGGTTTTTCAAAAGATGTCAAATTTTTAGGAAATTTCCATGAACTTTTAAGATTTTTCAACTTACTTTCCAGTAAGAAAAGCACAACATTTTAACGTAGTTTTTAACGTAACTTATCTTCGAAAAATATTTGTTTAAATGCGATAGGATATTTCCAGTGATTTTGAAAAACTTTCTGCTTAATTTCCAGAAAGAAAAATACAAATTTAGAAACAGATTTTCATATACTTCAATTAGAAAAGTTCTCGTGGACCTTGAAGCTTTTCCAGCTTAATTTCCAAATCGACAAGAATAGCTTTTTAGAGAATTTTCTTCAAAAATGGTTTCTTAAATACAGGGATTTTTGTGTAAGTTTAATTTCCAAAAAGAAAAACATGACTTTTCACAAAGCATTTGCATTCCTGTGCTTTTTGATGATTTTTGAGCGTTATTTCTAGTCAGAAGCGCATTATTTTTCAAGTTAATTATTGTTTTAATATGTACTACTTTTTCAGGGAATTTTCTCAAAAATACTTAAATACTTATCCATTTCGCGGATTTCTGAAGCTTGTTAAGTTTTATTTCCGAAAATAGAAATATACGAGTAACTTTGATAATGTAATGTTTTTTAATAATATTTTTTCAAAAAATATCTGCTTAAGCATGACATATTTTTAAAGAAAAAATCCAGTTTTTAAGGCTTTTAAAATTTGTTAACCCAATCTGTGTTCAATAAATGTTTGTGTAAATACAAGACACCTTGTAGGATCATTATTCAAGCTGTTTTGGTTTTTAGAAAGAATTTCTTTTTTTGTTAAATAGTGATTGGAAAACAAAGTATTTTTAAAGAACATTTATATGGTTTTCAAGATTTTTGACCTAAATTTATGTAATTTTTGAAGATTTTTGAACGTAATTTCTATAATGAGAGGTGTTATCTTTTCAAGATAATTATATTTTAAATATCTGCTTACATACAAGATATTTTTGGAAAAATTTTCTCGCTTTCGAAAACCTTTTTAACCTACTTTACAAAAACAAAAGCACAACTCTTCTTTTTGAGAAAATTGCCGTAAACTATGAAGAATTTTAATTTCCAGCAAAGAATGCACATATTTTGAATGAACTTTTCAGGAAATTTCCAGCGATTTTCGCCAAAAACTTTTTTCATCTATATTTACTTGAATCTTTTTATATCAGGGATCCCTGAAACTTTCTAAGCTTAATTTCCAGGAATAAAAACACGAGCTTTGTAGTCTTTCCTTAACCTATTTTTTTTTTCCAAAATATACCGGTGTTTTTGAACGTTTTTCAAGAAATATCTGCTTAAATGCAATACAGGAAAATTCCAGGAATTTTTATGAAACTTTAAAGTATTTTTTTGTGAGATTAAGTACGAAGTATTCTTTAAAAAATTCTCCGTTATTTTTGGAACTTATTTCCGAAAAGGGCTTCAATAAGTTTTTAAAGAAAATTTCAGTTATTTCCTGAAGTCACAAAGAAAAGCACAATTTTTGGAGTAATTTATTTTTCCAAAAATATCTGCTTAAATGTCACATTTTTTAACGATAATCGGATAATTCGCGTAATTTTTAAAGCTTTTCGAGCTTCGCTTCCAGAAAGAAGAGCACGAATTTGTAAAGTATGCTTTAGTATTTTTTTAGAAAAAAAATCTGTGATTTATGAAACTTTTCAGCTTAATTTCCAAAAAGGAAAGTATGTGCTTTTCAATGTAATCTTTCCAGAAGAAAGACTTAAATACAACAAGGTTTTTAAGAAAGGTGCTTTTTGAGACTTTTTAAATTTAATTTACAGAAAGAAAAGCACGAGTTAATGTAATTTCTGTCCAAAGAAGCTATGCCTAAGTATAGCACACGTTTTATGAAAATTTCTGTTATTAATTATGTTTTTGAAGTTCAATTTCCAGAAAAGGTGTCTGTCTCGTATGCTTTAGGAAAATTCCGGTGATTTCTAAAGCTGTGAGCCTAATTTCCAGAAAAAAAGGTACGACTTTTGACCTTTTTCCAGAAAATATTTGCGTAAATTCGACATTTTTTAAAGATATTTCACGTAATTATTGAAGCTTTTCGAGCTGAATTTCTAAAATGGAGAACAGGAATTTTTTAAGATATTCTTTTAATATCTACCTAAATACATTTTCTGAAAAAAATCCTATAATTTCTTAAACTTCTCCAGATTAGAAAGACACGTATTTTTTACGTATTTATTTGTTTCAATGCCACGTATTTTTTAGGAAAAATGTTTAAAGCTTTTCAGTTTAACTTCCACGAAGAAACTAGCGTAACTTTTTGGAACTTAAACACGACATATTTCGAAAAAGTTTTAAGCTATAACATTTTTAAAAATTTTGGTTCAAGATTAAAAGTAAACTTTAAATGATAAACCAATAAATTATAAAATTCTAAAAAAAAACATGAAAAACTTGGAATATCACCCAGAAATTAAACAAAAGCTTTGAAGCTTCTCTTTTAAAAGCCCAACAAAGCTAAAATAAAACTGAAGACAGAGTATCAATCATTAAATATAAATATTGCAGCACATACCTCGAAAAAACACAGCAACTTGGTTTTGTTTTCGTATTTTCCAAAAGAATTCCCACAATTTAAATAAACTATTGGGCCATCCTGTGAATAAAATGGTAGGCTATTAAATGTCTTCAGACTATCGTTATTAAGTACAAAAATATATATTTTATCTTAGCTTTGTTTTTGTATTTTTTTCAAAGTTTTTCAAATGCTTGTTTAGAGGATGAGTTACTTGATATCTATTTCACTGCAGTTTTATGTTTCGAAATTTCTAGAACCTTTCATTTATTTTTGCCAAGGCCGTTTTACAACGATTTGTACAAAAAAGTTTTTCATAGTTTCGCTCTCATAGTTTTCCAAAGTAAAGAAAATGCCCACAAATTAAATAAACTATCGGAACATCCTGTGTATCAAATGGTAAGCTATTAAAATGTTTTTCAGCTTGTTTATGAAGATGTCTCTCGTTATTAAGCACAAAAATAAAATCCTGTTTTGAGCCATAAAGGAAACCGGTAAAGGTCAATTGATTGGAATATAATTTACAGAGTTTAATACAGTTGGGTGATCAATCGGGAAGTGGATCAAACGTGGTGTATAATCATAAAATTCAACACGCTTGTACACTAATGACTGTCGATACAGTTAAGTATTTTACTGTATTAATTTAGAATTTAGTGCAAAATGAATGGAATGACGACCATACTATTAATCATTATTATTGGCATGTGTTGAGTGGCCTTTAAATGATACAGTAATTTATACGATTAACGAAACATTTTAACGTGTTCACAATCATTATTTAAAATTGAACATCAGAAAATATACTTGCCATTTCATTACTAAAATTTCCAACCCCGTCAAATTTGCCTAATTGGTTGTTTTCTTTTAAAAACAAGTTTCAGGAAATTTCTATAATGGTGTAGCTCCAAACGCTGAATCACATTTTGCAAATACGGTTTACTTTAACTGACAGGAAAATGGAGTGGATGGGAAACAAAAACAGTGTGTATTATTGTAGGTCCGATGAAAGCGCCTAAAGGACATTTTTTATTTAATATAGACTGTTGTATATTATACGTTTGAAATAATAAATTTAAAGGAACAATCTTTGTTAGTATTTGACCGATCTCTATGGTATAAGTTTCGATCAGTTTTTATTTTCTTTTTTAATGGAGCTGCGATTAATTCTTATTTTACTCGTAGACATAGCTAATCGTGGTGATATTGTTAAAATGAAATAAGTTCGGGGTGAAATCGGATCAAACTCACTTTTTCAGAAGAGTTTAAAACCTTTTTTTGTTGTTTGCGCGTCGGGGAATAATTAGTGCTGCAACAAGATTTATTGCTTTTAGATTTAATTAAAATATAAATTTCCTTAACAACACACCGAGTTACAGCAAACTTTATAAGTAAATAACTAATTTAACATTAGCGAAATTGCTTTAATAAACTATTCTCGACGGAATATTAAATCATTTTATTGTTGCGAATGTTAGGTTACTAATTAAAAATAAAGTTTTAAGAAATAATAATAACTGCCCGTATTTGTTTCTGACGATTTATAGTCGGTTAGTTTTTAATTACAGACAGAAAATTGCGTTTTCTTTTGTGAAACTCCACAATTTCACGCTGAAATTCGTCTAGAAAAGGGTTGAACAACTCTTACCATTTAACTTGTCATTTAAATCGTAAGACAGTCTTTAATTTAAACCACCTCTTCAGTAGTTGTTAGAATAAGTATCAAAGGAAGTGCAAATGAAAGGTTTTGATAAATCTTAAATTAACTTCAGAAAGGCATTTAACAAAATCGGCTTAATAGGCCTATGTTGCCAAAATTGTTGGCATGTCACTCGTAAGGAAATTCGGTAATTGACGAAAACGTCTAACTTGAATTCAGAGTGTGTCATCTCTGTTTGATAAACGATGTAGCATGTAAAATTAAACGTGCTTCAGTTACGATATAATTTAGTTAGGGTTAACAAGAATAATTGCACGGTATTTAAGCAATCGCTGATGGATTATGATAGCTTGGTACCGTAATATCAGGGACACCTTAATTAATAAAAAAGGAATCCTTCGTTTTCAACCTGCATACAGAGCATTCAACGCAGCATACTGAACAACTGCTTTTAATTAATCTCAGAATCTACCTTGTTGTAATATCAAATGTCAGGTTTGACGAACAAAGCTCAGACGGTATATTAATTTTGTTAAATACGTTTTTTTTGTGTTGCCCCTTTTTGTATTTTTGAATATTAAAAATTCATATGTGACACGTTACAAAGTAAATTAAAATATAATTGTTGATTAAATCTACGTATTTTTTAACAGGCGAAGCTAAATTAAATCTGTTGCAGAAACTAAGGAGAAAAATAAATCAATAAGTACTCAAGAAAAATTGTGTTCGACTCTGAGGCACTTAATTGCTTTATAAGCTGAAATAAATTTTCTTTTTTAGGAGAGCAGGTACGCAATAAAAACAATCGCTTAAATCTTCTAAATGTCAGAATTAGCAGAGCAGAAGATATAAATGGGAAAAGGACGCTTAGAACAGCTGATGGAGTAAACGGGTCTGAATGGGACTATGGTAGAGAACGTGAAGCGAACGGTGAAGATTAGCAAAATGATGAACGACGACAGAACAAATATTGCTAGAATTCTCTAATAGTTTTAAAAGTAAGGCTGCAGCAAGGATGTACTTTAAGCTTTAAATTGCAAAATCGATAAAAGTACTTTACCAGATTTAAGAAAAATTTCGGTTACGTTCTGTCTACCAAACAAAAAGGGGCACTGAATTAATAACGGTTGTTAATTTTATGAACATCAGTAAAAAAGTAAGACGCTAGGATTTTCTGCGCACCAATTAAAATCCTAATGAAGAGATTTGTAAATCTTGCAAATTGTTTCTTTTAATTTTTTACGTGCATAAATGTAAGTGGTGCTTGTAAACGGTCGCTTTTCAGTTGTGGAAAAATTCCGCAAAAGCGAGTTTGAAGGTCAATTACATTAATTCAAAAAGTTCTGGTTACGTCTGCTGTGCGAATTTTCCCTTATTAATCATACTTTGTGAACACAGTAGGCAAGGAGAAACTCTTACAAACACTAACAGCGGTTGATTTTCCTCTAGATTTCTCTGAAAATTATAGATGGCGCCACTTAGTTTGGACGTGTTTTTTTTTGCATTTATCGAAAACACACAACTTTTGAAAACGATCTACGAAGTATTTAGCAAAATTTTGATTAAAACGTGTAGTTAATGCTGGGAAAACTAAATTCCTCACGAACTTCATTTACCAAAGAGGAAACTTGCAAATAGTAAAAGTTATGAAACATACCCTTTTTGTCTTCTTTCCTTTACAGTAAGTTGAAGATTGTTTCGTATTTAATGAGGTAAGGCACAAATGGATTATATAAAGTGTATTAATCTTTATTTAGCTGACTTGTACAGCTGTAAACAACTGTTTACTGTTAAAAATGTTACTGAAGTTGTGCAACACGTGGCACTGTAAGACATCGAGATTGGGCGATTATATAATACGACAATTACAGAAAAAACACTTAGCAGTGACGCGACAAATAACATATGCGATCAGAAAGAAATCGAGCATAAACTCGGAAAACTTCTCATAATCTTCTAATTATTTGCGGAAAAGTTTTAATAATAAAGCAGGAAAACTTCTCTAGGAATATAGAGCAAGAAATCATTAAGCAATTTCTCACAAACAATATAATAAAGCGCAACTGCCAAAGAGTAGATTTAGATGAAAAGTTGGCACAAAGGCGTCAACTTCCAGCTTATTGTACAATGGACTTTGGCAGCTTATTATCGAAATATATGTTCAAACTTGAGCTTATCGTTGTAAAGCGGTTTATATCCGGTTTTACACTACAGAACAAGTTAATAACAATACTCAGACTTCCTGCAATAGCCAAGAATCTTAGAAAGCTGTAGTAAGTAAACTTGGGGTGCTTTCGGTGTTTAATTAATTTAACGCGACGTACTAAATTTTCAGGCGAAACTGTTTAATAACCGCCCCCAAAGCGCAGCTGTGTTCAGTGACATACATTTCTATTTGCTTTTTTATAATTTGTCATGAGTATGTATACGAATTACATTCAGGCGAAGACCTTTTTTTGATTTTTCGCATGAAAACGTTTCAAACTTATAAAAATAATTTTTATATGCGAAATTACCGCTTGTTCTTGTTGGCTGAAAGTTTAATTTATATTCTAGGAAATACGTGAGGTGAACCATCGTCTTATTATGCAGAATTACAAAGTGAAAATGGCAAGTCGTAAGTTGATAACTTTCTGAACGAACTTCTGGTACCTACTAACTACTTCCAGAAAGCATTGTTTTTGACATTTTTATACGTTTTCTATTCTTGGTGTATTTAAACCATTTAATAAATACGTAAATAAGTTTAATTAACAATTAATTAGTCCTTTATATTGGTCTACAATTTAAAAAATTAAGTCTTTTATATAAACTTTTAGTAAAGGCAACGCAGATTCACTTAACAATTTTTAGTTATTCAGTTATACAAAATTTCTGCTTAAACAAATGAAATGCAATGCATAAGTTTTATATGCAACAGGTGCAAAATTATAAAATCTATTTCATTTTTCATTGTTTACAAATCCTAAGCAAAAACAAAACGGTTGATAAATAAAACGAATTGGTTATATTTTAAAAATGTACTGAAGTTAAAATAACATAATTGGAGGTTAATTATTATTGTTAATGGAGAATATCCTTCAACTGGCAAGTTATATACCTAATTAGTAATTAACTCGTTATGTAGTACACTTGTATTTCAATCAACACATTTCCTTATTGCTCTTCAGAGCAGAGTGTACACCTATTGTATCAATACAAAAAAATAGAGAATACTTTAAACAATAACAATACGAAACAAAACTGAAAATAAATAACAATACATAATCTATTACCAAAGGATTAGAAAAGCTAAACTATGATCAGTGAATTCTTTTATCTAATGTAGCATCCTCGATAGAAATAATAGCAGGATTACCAAGTCTTTCACGAAGCTTGGCATAAAATTTTTTATAATTTTAAATTTTGATAGTGGTCTCTTCTCTGAAGCCACATATAAGGTTAGATTCCTAAAGTTACGGCTGAATTTGAAAAATCCAAAGTTTTCAAACATACAGATGTGGCCATATTATTAGAAACTGAATTAAAATTAGAAGAAATCTCTGATAGCGCCTTTCGTAAGACCTTTAATTAGTTTTTAACATAAAAAATAGCATTAATATTTTGTGAAGTATCCCTTGGCAGGCTTTAGAGCTGGAATTCTTTTTGGTATGCTGTTAATGCCACTGACAGTACACTGAAGTACCTAATTTCTTATCATTAACTTTTTGGTTCCATCTCCCGTACTTTTTTTTTTAAGAATTGAGCAAATATTTTCAATTGGATTCATATCCGGGCTATTTCGGACAATTCAAGAAGATCAATTTGTTTTTGTCTTAAATATTCATTTCGATTTCTCCATCTTTTATAAACCTTTATCTCATTTTCGTTATAAGAAAACTGTCTAAAGTGCTTTTGTAACTGTTAGAATTTATTATACCATCCTCATTGGAAATATCAGTAAATCTTTCTGCAGAAATGGCCATCACTTTTATAGGAAACTTTACATTTTGTTTGTCAAAATTTTTATTTCAGTTTCTAATAATATGGCCACATCTGTATGTACAACATTGCAGTATTCCAAAACAGGTTTGTTTGGAAAAAAATAATTATGAACTCATCTACAAAAATTTAGAAAGAATTCTAAAGGGCAGGTTATTTTCTTTTTCTATCTAAAATACGGAAAATTTTCAAATGATACTCTAATATGCTGTTACTTTTCGACTTTAACTAGAGGAAATTATTACTAAATTGGGTCTCTAGGATACGCGCATGAACTTAGCGTGGCTTTCCCAGCGTCGACTTTATTTGCGTATAACTGAACTCAAGGTAGGCAACCCCCACTGCACAACGCAAACAAGAAGTTGGGTTTCCAGTTAATATTTTGTAAAGTAATTTGGATAATTAATTGAGACTTACAGGAATTTATCACACTTCCATCTACTACTCCACAAAAAATTAAAAAATACACGCCACTAGAACCCTTTAAAAAAACTTAGAATTTGTGCCGTCAGAACGGTCGGATATCACGTTTTAATTAATATTTCGTAAATTAATTTGGACCGTTAATTGAGACGTACATGAAGTGTTTAGCACACTTCCATCTATTACTACACAAAAATTAGCTCCATAAACTGCAGATAATTTCATTTTTATATCCCATTATCCTTAATACATTTTTCGTATCCCTAACCTATCCTGTTAACCACTTCCTACTTGATCCTATCCCGGCGAGGTAAGAAAACCCATTAATTCGATTGCTGCTTTGTTTTATAAAATTATATAATTACACTCAAACATTGTCCGAAAGCTAATTAGCCTACGCCTGGGCTTTCAGCTCACACCTACTCGTGGTCCTCGCCGTGCGATAATGTTTGTATACAGGTAGTGTTGCCGCGAGACGAGACGAGACGAGAGAAGGCCTTCTCTCGTCTCGTCTCGTCAGACGAGATAAAATTGCTCTCTCGTCTCGACGAGAGGACGCTTCTCTCGTCCGAGAGCACCCTTCTCTCGTCTCGTCTCGCTTCTCTCGTGATTTAAACCAAAGATTCATCATCAACAAGTAGTAATGAATTTATGGCTGCCTTATATAAAAAAACGATCATCAACAATATAGAGGTAGCAAGAGCCGAATATCAAAGGTACAGGGAGAATAATAATAGCTGACCGTGCCGCCTCCTTGAAAAATGAACATGGTAAAAATGTGCCGCTTCATATGTATGTAAGCGCGGACTGCACCTACATTCGTGTCTATTTTGACTAACCTAAAACACCAACAGAAACGTTAACCCTAATCATATTGGGAAAAATAGGCGAACTTACCTGTACTAAACACGAAAATATCAATGCTAGTCTTGAAAAAGACTGATGTAAAAGGCGAAAAATTGAACTTGCAAGGCAAACGTCAAATTGCGAAACACGTGCGAAGCTAATATCACACTGAACTGCAACGCGTATAAGCAAAGCGGAAGTAAAGATTGGCAATACCTGCCATGGAAAGTAGTTTTTTTCGGTCAGCCTTTTCTGTTCTCCCTGTATATAGACGGAGAAGAGCTAATCGAGATACCAATATTTTAAAATGGTGGGGTTACCATGAGGAAATATTTCCAAATCTTGCTGGAATGGCTAGTGATATACTGGCCATACCTGCCACCAGTGTTCCTGCTGAAAGACTGTTCTCAAAGCAGGACTCGTAATAAGAAAGCATAGGAACCGTCGTAATGCAGAGTCAGCGAGAACATTGTTATGTTTAAACTCTTGGTATTCGTGTAGCCTTAATAAAAATATATTTGCTAATAAATGATTATTTTGAGTTTCTAATGTTCCTAATATACAGTGTTTCCCGAAAGTAACGGACAAATTCTATAAAATGCAACCCCAACTTTAAAAATTTAAACAGCAAAGACATCCTTGTGATACCTTATTTAATAGCATTTTTTGTACTAAATACAATAAATAAAACTTTTTCAAAATCGGTTGATAAATAACTGAGATATTCAACAAAATGTATTTAAATAAAAGTGCCAATATTCGAGCAGACGTTGATACGGCTCTAGCAATAAGGGGTAAAAACAATTGCAAATTGTTCGTAGTTAAATGTCAAATATAATTTATTGACATTACGTAGTGCAGTGTGTGTTACTTGTTTAACGATTTGAGAAATAAGATAGCAAAAATGAGACTTACTGAAGCCGAAAGAATCGAAACTTTAATGATGTCAATAAATTGTATTTGACATTTAACTACAAACAATTTGCAATTGTTTTTACCCCTTATTGCTAGAGACGTATCAACGCCTGCTCGAATATTGGCACTTTTATTTAAATACATTTTGTTGAATATCTAAGTTATTTATACACCGATTTTGAAAAAGTTTTGTTTATTCTATTTAGCACAAAAAATGCTATTAAATGAGGTATCACAAGGTGTACGTTGCTATTTGAATTTTTAAAGTTGGGGTTGCTAGCGCTTAGGGATTGAGGGGTGGGGGGTTGCGAATTGCATCTTTCAATGGCGATTTAAAAATAAAAATCGACATGTCCGAGAATTTTTCAGAAAAATGTTTCTCAACTGAATTTATTCGTTAGGTACTTTTGGGAAACACTGTATAAGTATTAACTAATTGTAGGTAATAAATGTGATTTTTTCAACTTAACTTACTTTTTATACATCATGATATCAACCCTTTTTTGTATCTACCTATCTACCTATATTATATTTTTTAGTTCATTCGTAAATTTTTATGTTACATGTTGCTATTTTTTTTCTGTGTCTTCAGAATAAAAATTATTATAGAAAGATAAGACAATCGTAAGATTGCATTTTTCACCATACTCTGATTTCGCATTCATATCATTTTTTTTAAATGTATTGACTATTTATATTTTTAAAATTCCTTTAAATTGCCATAAAGACATATGTACCCGTCTTATAGTTTTTTTCTCATTTGATATAGTTCAGGTATTAATGAAAATCTAAGAAGCTTCTGAAAAATATAAGAGAAACATATTTCATCTATGTAAAACCACCCTATATAACCTCTATTAATTTAAAATGGTGTATCGTATACGCTACAATTTTATAAATTTCTGGTTATATGCTAATTTTACTCTTCCCGCAAATACTTATAGTTTACAATAAAAGTACCTATTTTCAAAGAAAATACATCACAATTTTTGCATATTTTTAATTGAAAAAAAACAATACAAAAAACATGAATAACGGTTTAACTGTTTAATATGTCAATGCAAACACTCACAATAAATCATAAAAATTATAAAACCAACATTTTTTGCTCGAGAGAGATCGAGAGAGACGAGAATTTCTCGACGAGAGAGGGCCTTTCTCTCGTCTCGTCTCGAGCTTTCATTCGAGAGAAAATATCTCTCTCGTCTCGTCGAGAGAGGGCGAGACGAGACGAGAGACGAGAATCTCTCGTCTCGACGGCAACACTATATACAGGGTTATTCAAATTCGAGGCTCAACATTGGGATCTCGGAAACTGTAAGAGTTACAAAGACGGTTAAATTGGGGCAAAGCTGCGTTATACAATGCTGATTAATATTTAAAAAAGAAATTTGACCTACCTATCTTAGTTTTTTTTATTAAGAACAAAAAACGGAAAAATGTCAATTTGGTTTTTTGAGCATAATTTGGTTGTTATTAAAAAATTTTCAAATCTGTAAAACTTTCTTTAATGTATGTATATATCCTTCACCTTTCTTCTTTTCAAAATGCAAAAATATAAAAACTAAAAAAAATCACAAAATTCAAAAAAGCAAAAAAACACAAAAACAAACAAAATAAACAAACAAAAAATACTATTGACGCTTTTGAATTAAACAAACTTTTAATCACACCATCGATTTATTGTGCCGATGCCAGTCCTAAGTCTGGAAAAGTGAGAAGGGAAGTTTGATGTTAATTTCAATCGATTTAAAACATTTTTTAGGAAAAGTAAAAACCTTCGGCGCTGAAACGGCCGGTGATGAAATGTCCTGGCGCTGAATCGGCCGGCGCTGAAATGTCCTGGCGATGAAACGGCGGCGCTGAAATGGCGGCGATGAGATGGCGGCGCTGAAACGTCCCATTCCGCGTTTTCACTGATTAACACTGACGTAAGAGCCCTTGAATTTGTTGGGCCTTTGGCTTTAGCCTATGTTGCCTAATTGATAATCCGCCCTTGATTCTAATCCAAAAGTGTTTTAAAATACTTATTAATAATAAACACATATTAATAGCTGTCCCAATTTTCTACAAAATCTGGTTGCAGGTTTGGTGAATTTTTCACTGTTTAATACTGCTCCATGAATCCTAATCTATGCTGCCGAATGGATAATTTGCTTCTGATTCTAACCTAAAAGTTTTAAAATATTTATTAATAATAATCAAATATTAATAGCTATTTTTTACAGAGTGTTTTTATTAGCTTTTTTAAATTTTGTGCAAAACCCTATTACAGCTTTAGTGTATTTTTCACTGATTAATACTGACGTAAGAGCCTTTATATTCTTTGAGCCTTGGCTGTAGCCTACGATGCCTAATGAATAATTTGCCCTTGATTCTAGCCCAAAAGTGCTTTAAAATATTTATAGGGTGGTGCATTGGTAACGCGTCAGGCTAGCGTTGCGCTAGTCCTCGGTCCGAATCTCCCGATGGACGGGATTTGCCTGCAATCTGGAGGTCGGTATTGAGTCCTGGTGACCATTCGTCATTGGGCACCTAATTAATATCGCTCTCCTCCGAATACAGGCCTAAGAGGTAGAGTAACAAAATCCTACATATACACACACTAACACTATACGCATGGTGCAGTATGAAGGTATTAAACGGCGCACCAATCACGTAACCCGCAGAGTCGGACCGGATTATGCATTATACCCGTACAGCCTCATAGATTAACGCACCAGCCTCGACACCGTAAGGTATAAGAGGTTACAGACAGTCTACTTCTTAGAGTGGCATACCTTTTTCAGGGCGTTGCCAATCCTCTCTCCATATGCCTGTGGTGTGCTTGTCAAGTAGCATACAGACATAGGAGACCTACAGCTTAACGTGGGTTCCGAACCACGAAAGTGCTTGCACTTCTACTCCAGAGAGGACTTTACTGGGCAGAATACACCTCGCTGGTTTGACATTGCCTTCCGAGGGAAGCGGCCGCGTATTTTCGGTGTATAATATATGTATGTGACCCTGGGAATCGAACCCGGGCCATCTCAGTGGTCAGACGCACGCTGAACCAACTGAGCCACGACAGTACATACATTAATAATAAACTAATATTAATAACTCATTTTTAGAGAATGTTTTTATTAACTCTTTTTTCAATTTCCCAACCCTATCGCAGCAGTGGTGATTTTCGTCGATTAAAATTATAATAAGAGCCCCTTACATTCTTTGGGCCCTTGGCTTTAGCCTATGCTACCTAATGAATAATCCACCATGATTCTACTTTAAGAGTTAGAAAATATTTATTAATAAACTGTTAGTAGCTATTTTTTACGGTGCCTTTGTTAGCCTTTTTTTTCAGTTACGTACAAAACCGTATTGCAGCTGTGCTGTATTTTTCATTGATTAATACTGACCTGACATAACAGCCCTTACATTCCTTTGCCCTTGCTCGTGATTCTAACCTAAATGTTTTAAGATACTTATAAAAATAATCAGATATTAATAGCTATTTTTTATAAAAGTTTTAATTAACTTTTTTTGTATATTTCGTACTAAACCCTATCAGAGCTTTTGTGTATTTTTCACCGATTAATACTGACTTAAGAGCCCTTATATTCTGTGGGCCGCTTGGCTTTCGCCTAGGTTGTCTAATTGATAATCTGCCCTTAATTGTAACCCAAAGGTTTTGAAATATTTATTCATAATAAACAAATATTATTAGCTGTTTTTTACAGAACATTTTTCTCAATTTCGTACAAAACCCTATCACAGCTTTGGTGTATTTTTTACTGATTAACACCAATTGTTGGTAATAGCATATGTGAATTATTAAACAAAGTGAACTTTGAAATTGTAATAAAAGTTTGTACAAATTGCCAATAAAATTATTCTATAATTAAAATAACAGAACATCTTGGGATGTTATAAAATTTTCAGGATAAGAATACGAAAATTTTTCGTGTTTTAGACAGAAAAAGGGAAAGTTTATTTTTAAAGAATTGGATTTCTACTACAATGGAGTTCACGTGATGAAATCCAAATAATTTCTTTTTAGTTTCTAGGTAAACACACAACTCTTCCAATTTATTTTTTATGAAAACGAATAATATAAAAATGTTCCATGTGGGTTTTTAACACAGTATATACCTAATGTGGTATTTCATAATTTAATGGAAACAGTAGTTTTCTTTTATTTAATAAAAAAAAAAAAAACACCGAATTTCATTCTAAACCAAACACTGTGATATTCAAGCAATTGTTTTACGTCTATAAACGAGTAAAATATTTAACTAATTCTGATTTTTTATATATTTTTTTACGAAACAAATACATGTCAGTACACTGGCTTATAAAGTTATTATTTCAACGCAAGTAAGAACAAAAACTAAAATTGTCTGTGAATTCAGGATGAATTTAATTTTTATACATCTCTGTTATTTTCAACGTTTGTGGGTGTAAACAAACTTATTTCTAATTTTTTGTAAAAATTCAAATCGCGTAATTATAGCAACCCCTGAAAAAATAGCAGGAATATTGAAAATAATAATAACTAATAACTTGGTTCTTAAACAATATGCGTAACTTACTTGCTTTCCCTTAGAAATTTGTATAATTATTTTGCTGTATTTCTGTAAAATTATTATTTAGTTAGCTTTACTTGATTTTTTCTGTAAAATACAGGGCAGGTGGCCGCCCGCGTGTATTGCACACCTTTCATTCGCGCTTAGTGCGGCCCTGCTTATAGGTAACTATCCATTTTATTTTTCCATATTTATCGTTTATTACTAGAAAATTGAAGTATTTGCAAGTATGATTTAAACACAAATTTGTGAAGTATCCTTTAACATACAAACCAGACAGAATTATTTAATAAGCATCTGTGACAAATTCATGAAAACAATTTATCAAATTAGTCATATCTGCCCTGTAACATCTGTAAATCACATAAATTTAATTTAGCTAATTTCAGAATGCAGGAACTTCCTGGAAATTTAATTTTCTCTGCACATTTTAGTGTGCGAACACTTAATCAACAAACAACGTTATAATGACAGAAAATACAAGAACAA
The DNA here is from genome assembly GCA_963082815.1 of Melanotus villosus. NCBI lineage: Eukaryota > Metazoa > Arthropoda > Insecta > Coleoptera > Elateridae > Melanotus > Melanotus villosus. Next base: position 34,658,216 of record OY720427.1, on the reverse strand, counting down.
AAATACTTTTAGCAATAGTTTTTTAATTTTTGGGGAGACGGAAACAGAAAACGCAGGTTAAAACAATAGAAAAAAAGTTTCAAAGTTGGGTGGCAAAAATTGTTGACACAGTGGTTTAGCAGTAAGAACGAGGAGTTTTCGTGATCGGGTTGTGAATGCGACCCTAGAGGCGGCACGCAGGAAACTTGAAAGTCGCAAATTTTCAGCAGGAGTAGTAAAATGTTCAGGTAGCCCGGAGATCGCCGCAACAACCGGGTACATTTCACATTTCACAGCCTCAAAGTTTGCTATTTACAGGACTCTCAGACACATTTTTGATTTTATATGGTAAACTAAGCGCGAAAACGCTGAAAATTTTGCTGAGTACCCGAAAGCACACGAACACAAATTGGTATTATTGAAAGACTCAACAAATATCGGTTTTAATAGAAAAATGGGAAGTTTAATGTTTCAGGAAGTCTTGCTATTAAAGTGGGACGTATGATATCACGCGGACGAAAGAAAATATGATTAATATTGAATCAGGCAGTAAATGCTAAAATTGTTTTACATATTTCATGAATGCTATAAAACTTTGTGGACGCTATTGAATTACAAAGTTCCTAACGCTTTTAGTTTGTAATATTTTTGGGCACTAATAATTTTCTTCCAAGGTATTTAAAGGAATTTTTATTTTGTTGCTGAACCCATTTCGTATGATTTTTAAACAGTAATAAAATATTTTTGTAAAATTACAACAGTACCAAGTACGTTTCAAGCGTGTTCATTTGATTTTTGGAAATGTTTGGGGTAATTTATTACAAATGAAACACGTTAGGCGTCTCCACTAAATATGTAATAAAGGTTTTCCTGAACTTCCATGTAATCGATAAATTATATTAGTAAAGCTATGGCAATCTCATAAAATATGTAAAATTGGGGAAATCTTAATTCTAAGCATAATTTTCGGAATAATTAGGGCCTGTAAGTTTAACTTAACAGACGTAAATGTTTAATAAACATTTGTACCAAGTAGGTCAAAACACAAGTAAATAAAGAACAGTAGAACAGTACTGAATTTGTACGCCGACAACACATTAATCAGTGGTGTTATTGATTTTCGAAGCGCACGTTAGGCAAATGTCAATGTAAACAAAGCTAGGGCTAGAATAATCAACAGGTTAAACGGTTTAGAATTATATATGATTAAAATTAGTTCCTAAAATATATAAACGACAAGGGAATACCGAACGTTCAATAATCTACCTATATATCGAACTTATTATTTTATATTTATTTATAGCGTTATAAAAAAGCTCATTCATTTAACCCACGCGTATAAATTTTGGAAAAATAACACCTGCGAATTTGCCACAATAAAGAACTCGCGATGGGCTATTAAAACAAATTCGTTGTATATTAAACGGAAACGTTTCAGAAAACAATATGTTTTCGTGGAGATTTAAATCCTAATTACAACAATTTGCAGCCCTTAATTGAATGCTGAGATCGGCCTTTCTTGGTTAATGTGTTACTTTTTGTTCTAATTTGTTACGTTTTTGTACCTCCGTTGGCGTGTTAAAAATTGGCTCCATTAACAGACCAGATCGCTTTCGAATGTAAAAGCTATTTTACCAAACGTATTCATACGGATATTTTTATATCGGAGAACTTTTCGATATCGTTTAACACAATGGTATGTAAGAATTGTACGGTTCGCCTAACGAAAAGGAATATAATTTATGGAATTGGCAGCTAAAGTTGGGTTTGAAAAACGTCGAGGCGTATTTTCTCGATTGCTACGCTAATGGTTCGTGCAATTCGAGATAAGGGTGCTTAGTCATTTTTGATTGACCTTGTACCGTTTCAAAATAAAATAACAAAAGGAAACCAAGGAAATGAGTTTCTCTATCTTCCGTGGAATGGAAATTTATGGGAAAGTTTTAAAATCGAGGGAAAGCGAAAACTGAAATTACTTTAAGATGGACTTTAAAATGCTTTAAGCACTAAGTTTACTTAAAATAGAGACTTTTCATATTTATACTAGAAAGGCATTCGTTAATATTTCCTAATTCAAACGTAATTTAAAAATTACGAAGTATTAAAAGATAATTGGCCGAATCTATAAATTCACGTTAATTTTCTCCCTGAAAATTCGTTTCAAACTACTCGAAGAGAAGTTTTCCTGGTTGCAACTTTCTAGTGTGGTTAACCACTATTTGCTAATTGCACTGCCTAGAAACTCGGTTTAACAAGTGTATATAAATAACTTTTAAAACTAGTAAACTTTTAGTGGAAAATATGGAACAAATTATAAAGCTATTAGAATAATAATTATTTCTCAGGCATTTACAATCAAATTTACTTCGATTTTTGATTATTTGGAAATATGTGTCTTCATACCAGTTAGGGCGGCGATCCGTTCAAAAATTCGTAACAAAATCGTTTATTTTACATCTGTAGTTCACATTGTTTTTGCTCAACAAGGGATTAATGAGTTAAATATTACGAAAAAATCCTTTTTGATCTTACCAACGAATACCTAATAATAAGAAACTTAGCCGTATGGGATTTTCAGTCACGCGTTGAGTAACTAACCGCTAGATGTCCACGTGTCGTCCATCTAGTAGACGGTATTAATAACTAAAATGACTGGTCAGTTGCAAAACGCAGGTTTTACGCATCTATTTTGGTGGTCGTAAAAGTTCGGCATTGCGTTGTGAGATTTTTTATGCGTTGAAAAATTACTACAATGTATACTTCTTGCTAGAACTAGGAACTAAGAATTTGTTTAAATTTTTTGATGGTGTTTATTATGTATTTCACTTAAGTATGTAATTTTCTATTAATAGGTATCAGGGTTCTTTTCTAAAACTAAAAGATAAAAACGGTCTTTCATGGTTCTCTTTTTTCTTTTTCCTAGTAACAGCCTAAATATAGCCTCCAGATTTTGTCTTGAATTTTGACTTACATATTTCGAAAGAATGAATCTAAATACACATTTGAAACATTAAAAAAATATGATTGATACATTTAATACTCTTCGTTAAGATTTCAATATTTCACTTATTAAGTAATTATAAACTTACAATTTATTATTATATATTTAAGTTAGAATTTTCAAGTAGTAGATGCACAGAGTTATTTAAAACAATTTATCAAGTCGTTTTAGTTGTTATTCATGGTCTGGTTGCAGCGTAATTTTTTTGTTTACATTTACGTGGGTCATTTGAAAAGTAAGGTAAAAATGAACTTGTATTTATTTTTCAACAAACAGATGTGGCCGTATTATTAGAAACTAAAATTAAAACTTGGGCAAACAAAATGTAAAGTTTCCTACAAAAATGATGGCCTGGGTTGCCATTTCCGCAAAAGGGCTTAGTGATATTTACAATGTGGATGGTATAATAAATTCTTATTGGTACAGAAGTACATTAGACAGTTTCCTTATACCGAAAACGAAACAATGGTTTATAAAAGATGGAGTGTCCATGTAAGATGGTGCACCATCCATGCCACAAATCACAAATGGAAAATAAGCACTGATTTTCAAGACAGAAACAAATTGATCTATTTAAATTTCCCAAACATAGTCCGGATATGAATTGAACATATTTGGTCAATTCTTAAAAAAAAAAAATAAGGAAGATCGGTCCAAAAAGTCAATGATAAGAAATTACTTCAGCATGCTGTCAATGTCATTAACATGATACCAAGAAAAATTCCAGCTTTAAGATACTTCACAAAATATTAATGCTATTTTTAATGTTAAAAATTAAATAAAGGTCTTACAAAACCTGCTACCTGAAATTTCTTCTCATTTTAATTCAGCTTCTAATAATATGTGGCCACAGCTGTAATCTCCATTGAACTCGATACATTTTTCCCAAAGATGTTTCAAAGCCGTTTTTATAAAATGATTTCTCCTGGTCTGCAAAATAGCCGTTCACAGCATGAATCACTTCATTATTGTCGGAAGATCTAGCTATATTCTGAAATTCGGGAACAAATGGAAGTCAGACGGGACTAAATCGGTGAGTAAGGCGAATGATCCAACAATTCGAAGCTGGGTTCATGGATTTTAGCTATGAAAACCGTTGACGTGTGAACAGGTACACTGGTCTGATGAAAGAGGATTTTTTTGGAAAGGTGCGGTCAAATTTTGCGGGAAACCTTCGTAATACTCTCTAATCCCAGAAAACCGATGCCATGACCTTGCCAGCAGACCCTATTGTTTTCTTCTTCTTTGGAACAGGTCCTCCCCTTGGCTTTCATTGTTTTGATTGTTCCTTCGACTCTAGCGTGTAGTGGTGGATCTACGTTTCATTGGGGTTACGCTTGAAACGCGCCAAACACGCAGACGAAATGTCCAATCTAAAGTCAGCAAACCCATCGCGCACAAAGTTTTCGCATTTCCAAATGTTCATGTTCGATTAAGATCCTTACCATGTCTGCTATCTCCCTGATCTTCGATCACCCAAAACTATTTTGTGGATCTTAGTCATCATATCATTTGGTGTCTGCTGCGTGCGTTTATCTTCGGCACTCGTTCGGCCACGTTTAAAGTTGGCAATCCACAAATCTACGGTCTTAAATGAAGGGGAAGACCCGCCAAGGGCACGATTTAGCTTACTTTTTATTTGGGCCGTCGTTTTCCCCTTCAAAAAATAAAATTTTATCACTACACGAATTTCCTTTCTGTACATCATTTTTGAAAATGTTTGCACGTTCGTCTACTTCGCGTAATCAAACAATAACCTCACCATACACTGAGCTGCAACTCAGCAAGAGCTCGTTTGAAGGTCAAACCTATCCGCCGTGCATCGATGTTCATCATGGTGCTGCCATCTCTGCTCGTTTACCTTACTTTTCTAAATATGTAGATAGACGAAAAAAGCATTCGTGATTTTGTTTTAAAGAAATATGTAAATATTGTCAGGAAAATAAAGTTTAGCTATGTATTTATACAAAAATATCCCCCATTGGGATCGTTAATTTACTTTTCTGGCAGATTTAATAAATTCAAAATAATAACTTTTGGACTATAAAGCGTATTATTTCAAAATAAAAATGAACCCTGAGTTGAAAAACAAGTTTAAAATATTTGGAAATTCCCCATGAAGGTTATAACCTTGAAAAAGTTATGACGTCATTGCCATTTTTTATTTCGAAAATTTTCAAGTTCAAGGTCATACTTTTTGACATTTTTGGTTTTAGAATTTCACGAGGGATCCAAATCTGCCAAAAAAATGGGGGTAGCCATTTAAAAGAATTGGCGATGACGTCATAACTTTTTCAAATATGGCGGAAAAAATTTTAACGATATGTCAAAATGTGTGCAATAAAAAATAAAAATTGACCTGTCCGAGGATTTTTTCCATAAATGAACGGACAACATTTTATTTCCAGGTTTCCAGACTAAACGACCGCACTGTATATGGTAATACTCAATTTCCATTCTTCTGGTATGACCTAATCATGGAGTACTTTTTGTATCAATAGTTGCAGTTCTTTTATTAACTCTTTTCCTCCAGGTTTCAGCTGCTCATTTGTGATGTTGTCCATTCCAGGGGCTTTCCGGGATTTTAACGATTTCAATGCTTCTTCTTTCGTTACTTCCATATCTGTTTCTACTCTATTTAAGTCATTTTGTAGTACGTCTTCTTTAGGGTCGTACAGGTTTGAAAAGTAACGCTGCCATTCTTTCTTGGTAATTTTATTGTTGTGGTATAGTTCCGAATAATTTTCCATACTTTTGTTTGTGACTCGGTTAGGTCCCTTTCCATACCTTTTGATATTCTTCTTTTATTTGTCTTATTTTCATATTTTCCGCCTAAGATTTCTGATGGGTGGATTGAGTAGCCCACTGGGGGTTTCTGCCGCTCTCAAGCCCGGATAAAGGAGGACGTTAGGTAGGAAACGGTTAGCAGCCTATCCACCGCAAAACAATGTGTTGCTCAAAGAACTGACAATTCAAGCCTCGGACATGGACGGCCCAAATTGGAAATGACAAGGCAAAGAACAAGGTTAAAGAAATATTGGAAAACGATATTGCTACTTGGAACATATAGTTATGTACTCCTGGAATATCAGAAATCAGGAAATAATTAATGAACTGAAAGAACGTAATATAGATATGTATACTCTCTTGCTGAGACAAAAAAGAAAGGTAAGGGTACCAGAGACTATGGAGACTATACAATGGCATACAGTGGAAAAGAAAAGCACTTAAGAGCTAAGGAAGGTGTAGCAATTTTAGTTCACCATAAACATAAGCATAAAATTAAAGATATGTATTACCTATACAAATGAAAGAATTATTGCACTTACATACAATGAAAGAAGGCAAACAACGACTAGGTGTATACCCCCCAGATATAAGCAAGACATAACAAAAAAGAGGAATTCTATAACACTCTCCAAAAACAGACAGATGACATTATAATATTGGGAGCTTTAAACGCACGTATAGGGCAAGAAATAATGAAGACATTATCAATAATAATGGCGAACTACTAATAAATGGCCACAAGATAGCCTCAGAATAAATAACACTTATTACGAGCATCCGTGGAAGCTCAAATATCCGTGGGGAAATAGTCGCGGAAGCAAATCTGTACTAGACTACATAATTACAAATAGATCGATACACCGCAATTAAATTTTAGACGCCAGAACTCTAAATTCTGCAAACGTGGGAAGTAATCACAAACTGGTAATTTTAATTGAGAGTGGTAAGTGATGGTTATATGAAAGGAATTCTTATCTGGTTGAGGATATTAGTAATCCTGTAATTTCTTTACCTGACTATAAATTACTGATGAGAACTTTTAAAATACCTTGATTACGACAGTATTTTGAAAAAAATAATTTAATAGTATGGTAGAAAATTAATTGCTTCACATAACTGTGCAAAGAAGAAACCCTTGTACGAATGCTAGTTTATTTTTTTATATCTTCACTTTCGAGTAATTAATGAACTATCATTAAATTGTTGAATTTTTAAGGAAACTTAATATGCTTTCTAAATTTCATCGATGAAATTCCAAACTTTGGTACTAATCCTAAAAAACTCGATTAATAACAATTATCAATAAATTGATGTACCATCTTTAGACGTATAAAAGGAAATTGAATAGAATTACAATGGAAATGTTTAATAATATCAATTGTGTTGTTACTTTTTGACGTAATAAAAACAAATTTTTAAGTAATAAATCTTAGTGTTAATAGGATTTTTAAAATATAATACTGAGTCAAAATAGGTTAAAACAGAGTAAGAAAATATCGTGAAGTTAAATTAAATTAAAATTAATTTTATTTTAGGCACTTTTTCAACAAATATTCCCATCTTACTCTGCTGATTTATTGCATTCTATACATACATTTTGCAAATAATTGTAAATATCTGCGAAATTGGAAATTTAGAAATAATTGTAAATATCTGCGGAATTGTCAATAAACCTAATTAATAATAAAAAATACATTAATAAGAAAGTATGAATATAATTCTACACTTGAATAAAAAAAGGAAACAGAAAAAATCAAAGGCAATCAAATATTAACAGCGAAATTTCCAGGATTTCGTTATAAATTAAATTCAGACCAAAATGCTAAAGGAAATACGATTTCTATTCTTCGCACGTTTCATAAACGTATCCGTAAAATCAATAAGAACACACTGTCCAGAATTAAATGCAACATAAATTCCAAACTTTTTAAACCTACCCAGAGCTTTTCTATTTATTTTTATTTATGTATTTTACTCTTAAAACTAGAAAGAAAAATGACTTCTTGCCGATGTGTTATGCCGATTAAACAGTGAGCCCTTTACACTTGTAGGAAATGCGAATTTCCATAATCAAAGTTTAATGAAATATTAAAGTCTATGTTCCAGATTAATATTGGTAATTACCTAATTACAAAGAAATGGTCGCTTTTCAATTCTTAAATACGGACTTTTTGTATAAATTGAGAAAGATACGTTCACGTTAAAAACGTGCCTATATTCAGCAGAGGCGTTCCATTTTAGATAATTTTTAATGTAATACCATTATCAAGGTATGCAGCCGTTGATAAGCGTATTAAGAGGCGCGCTTAAACGATATGAAATTGCACCGTAGCACCTAATTTTTGAACTGAATTTGTGGCATATTAATGGAATTTTTATTTAAAAAAAACTGCTTAAGATATTATTCTGAGGCAAAGGAAAGCTAGGTAATGTGTCAACTACAATGTGTTTCTAAACTAATTTTTGGGTGTTACTGAATCAGTCAGAAGACCAAGCTGCGCTATTTTGCGAATGTGCAAATGTAATTCAATTACCACCAGATTAATGAGAATTATGATTTATAGAGATGATAAATTATTTGTGTGCACATGTATTACTGCAGGAACTGCGTTTTAACACTCTCAAACCAGGCGTTTATTTTAAGTGTTAAAACTAAATACTGCTTCCTCTTTAGTTCAAAAACGAACTACAAAATTGCTATCTTTGGAAAAATGTTTAACTTAACTTATTATTACTAATCTATTTCTGTGGGATATTCAGTCTTTAGTTTTTTTTTTTGGTATATTATCACACACCTTTTCCAGATCCACAAATTTATATTTTTTCCTTCATTGTTTTCTATTATTTGTCGTATGCACTAAATGTAGCTAAAGTGTTGGTACTAACACCCCGTGACGGAACATGGCCGGCAACATGGAAATAGGTCAACCAACTCATTCAATATGAATCCAGAGTTAAAAAGCACCTTCAGAAAACATTTTGATATTCAGTATAGCCCCGAAATCAAACGGCTGTTCGGGAGACTAGAAAAGTCCATGCACAAGCTCGCACTAGAGGAGAACAATCTAACATTCCTTTGCAAAGTCCGTGGCCACGGTGCAATACCAAACTAGGTAATCATCCAATTCACAGCCGAAGAACAACCAACATCGTAAAGAGAGCCAGCACAGTACTGGTGAGAGAGAGAATAAAACACAACAGGAATGCGACGAAATCCGAGAGGAAATTCGACTCACGGTGAGTGAGCAAGAATACAATCGAACAGATTCGGCTACCAGAAGCAGTTACTCAAAGACCAAGGAAGCCTGTAAACAAAATCAAAGGAAGAAACTTGGAGTGCTAATTACAAAGAAAAGAAAGAACCAGCACAGAACATCTATAGAAAGAACACTGTCATCAACATCTGTAGTACACAGCTGTGCTGAGAGAAAGGTGCTAGATAGAGGATTGAACTACGCTATAGCGCCAAGGTATGTTCCCAAAGTAGACCTAGTAATCGCCGTCGAAGAAACAGCTATGAAACTAGAGCCAGAAGAAACTGAAGAATATAGATGAAAAGTAAGATCGGCTCCTGAATCTTCCAGAGTTCCTAAACCTAACCTTTCAGATAAAGATCTGAAAAGAGACCCATCAATCAAAATTCTACCAGCAGACAAAGGCAATGCGACTGTAGTGATAGAGTTGGATAAATATAACACGAAGATCCAAGCACTACTAGACGCAGGAGAGTACAAACTCCTCAAGAAAGATCCTACAGCGTCAGTCGAATGGTAAATATACCAAATACTGTACAAACACAAAGAGGAATTTTCAGACCGAATGAGAACCAAACTGACACCTCATTATAGCAAACCACCACATCTGTATGGTCTACCAAAAATACACAAAGGGTATTCCCCTGACACCAATAGTTAGTTCTCAATGCCATCCGCTAGCACACTTCTTCGTAAAGATCATCGCCCCATTATCGGGTAAGACAACGTTCATGGTTAAGAACACTCAACATTTCGTGGGAACCTGGGAACTGTTAGAAATAAAATAAAACCAAACCACGAAGACCTTCTGGTAAGCTTCGAAATTGTAAGCTTGTTCACAAATGTGCCTACCGATGCGGCACTCACTATCATACGGAAAAGACTGAAGGAAAATTAAATGCTCACAGAACGCACGGATCCCCCAACAAACACAATAATGGAATTACTAACCATATGCGTAGATACATATACTTTCAGATAGAAGAAAGATTATATCAACAAGAGTTTGTAATGGCCATTGGAAGAACAAGCGATATCCGACAATCCGGAAAAACTAGAGATATGGCTTAAATATGTGGATGGTACCTTCGTAATCTGGCAGCATAGGAAAGATAAACTACATAGCTTCCTCACACACCTAAATAACCGTACACCGTCCAACAAGTTCATAATGGAAACGGAGTTAGGCAACATTCTTCCGTTCCTAGATGTATTCGTACACAGGCAGTGTATATAGGAAACCTACCCAGACGACTAGATACCTTCACTTCGACTTCAACCATTACAAGAGTGTGATAGTAGGTGTGCCCAAGTGCCTACACCAACGAGCGGAAACAATGTGCTCGGACAAAGAGGAACTAAAAAAGGAAAAAGTAATCGCGAAGACGCTTAATGAAAATTGATACCCTGGCACATCTAACCTGATCAGGAAGGGTGCCAGCACAGAAGAAGAGAAAAAGGAAGAACCAAAAAGTATACCCTGATTATACTCTATGGTCCGGGTATATCAAACCAGATTCGAAGAATAGAACAAAAATATAAAATACCGACAACTTTCACCTTCACAACAACACTTACGGAAACCCTGACCAGGACCAAACCTGAAAACGAAGACAAAAGTTCTAAAAATTGTGTGTACCATCTACCATACGAATGCGATAGAGTGTACATTGGAGAAACCAGCCGACCTTTCAGAGTGAGAATCTCAAGGCACAAGAACTGTGTAAGAAAAGACAAAACGGAAAAATCTAGACTCGCAGAACACGTCTGGCATGAAGACCATTGCGTCCAATGGGATAAAGCAGAAATTGTGGCCAAAGAACCAAATAGCACCGAACAAAAACTAAAGGAAGTCACGCACATAGCATTGGCAGAAGACCCCATATTCGGAACGAGCGGTGACTCAGCGGTAATAAAGTCTGTTTCTTAATTAAGAAGTTCGAGGTTCTAATTCCGGTGGAGTCAAGTGCTTAGAAAAATCCTGAGTGCGAAATCAGTCATTTTCAGGACTACGCCTGAAGACGAAAGTTACTTGCGAATGAATAACGTTTCAAACTGTAGAAATGGGCCAACTAACGTATTCAATACAAAGTATAATGTTGTACAACTGAGAAACTTGGCCTCTTACTACGAAAAGCAGGGACTAAAGATGAACTGTAGAGCTTGAATTTTTGAGAAGAAGTTTACAAATGAGTAGGGAGGATCAATGGCAGGAAATGGAAATAACCACATCAATTACAAGAAAGTTGGAGAGTCCACCGCTAAAATGCTACGGACATGTGGAGATCCTACCAGGGGAGAGATGGCCGAAAAGCACACTCCGCTGGACACCACGAATAATACGAAAAAAAGGTAGATCACCCCTGAAATGGAAAGCTTACGTAAACAAATCATGGTAGAAAGAGATGTTAAAATTGGATTGGGATGGAATTATGGAGATTGAAGACGACTACCCCATAAGAAAATCGAAGAAGAAGAACTTATTATTACTTGCTACATTAACCATTATCGATGGCGTGGTCGAGTAGTTAAGGCATCCAACTACAACGCGGACGGTCCAGGGTCAAACCCGAGTCGGATGCTCAATCACTGAAAATAATAACCGAAACATAGTAGTGGAGTAGGGAAGTAGGCGGTTTCGAAGGCGTGGTGCTTACTACATCACCCCGCACGCATAAGCGTGCGAGACAACTGGGCATGAAAGTGACTTAGGAGGCCTTAACCCTTTATGTTGCCGGCCATACTCCCTCGCGGAGGGTATGTGCCGTTACCTTTTCCTTTACGTTAACCATTTGAATGAAAAAAATATTTCGATGTGATGCAGGATGATCGGATTGAAACGCTTTTTCTTCAAATTCTTTAAAAAAATCCGACACATAATTGATATAAAACCTTATATTTAGTTAAAAGGAAAAACAATACCGACTTTTAGTACGAAATGGGATTGAGTTTTATTTGCAAAAGTTTTTGTAATTTTTTCTGGCTTTTTTAAATTTCAGTCATGGAAGTACTTAGTAGAATGATTAAGTGGCTGCCCTTCTACACTTCCGTTTTCAATTTCTACGTAGTTTCTTGACTGATGCTCGCCAAATAAATTTCACCGTTATATTTGCCTCCATAAATTTTACAGCCGTACTAATTCAATCTCGTTGCTCTTTTTAATAAAATAAAGCGTACGATCAATTTTTCAGCGAGAAATAAAAGATATTAAAATTTGCTACCGGAGTTATATAACAAAACGTTAAATTTGAGTGAAATCTAAATATGACAAAGGAATTTTTCTTGCACAAAAGTAGGTCTTCGTTATTATTTTTGTAGCCGTACGGGTATAAAAATGATGGGTAATAAAATTATGCTTGCTGGTTAACTCTCTGTACTTTGCGTACAACAGGCCTTTGATGCAGAGTATGTAGAGAATGCACTATGCACAGTATGTACCTTATTGTAAGCTAATTATGCAGGGTTATTACATGCTCTTTGTGTTGTTAGATTAATAGGGAACTGCAGAGTGCTGGCGTTTCCATGTTCTGACGCTAAACACATTAAATTAACCTAAAAAGACGAGTAAATGGCGAAAAAACGACGTAGTTAACCTGAAGTCGTATAATTCGAATTTCTCTAGACGACAATTATTACTGAAATGGAGAAATTAACCGGAGAGCGAACACTCTCGAGCAGCTGGTACAAGCAGCCGATAATTGCAGAAATAATATCTTCGAAACATCCAAGGAAATAATTGAATGAGAAGAGAGATCCGTCTTAATTGCTTTTTGTAAATAAAATAATTTTTATTCCATTATTTGGAAACACCGAGAAAGGGAAACTCTGCAAGGTATTTAATTAAAAGTTCAACAAGTAAAGTTTGCTAAAGAAATGATTTTAACGCGAAACTATTTCCAAACTGAATATGAATGTAAACTTTTCGGGAATTGTTCAGATAATAACAACCTACGTATTTACTTTGTTAATATGTATTAGCATTCCTGAATATTTACAATCCCGAAAATATAATATCCAATTTTGTTCTGGGCCAATCCGAAATTTTAGTTTCCATCACACATTTAAATACTTTAAAGCGGGCTTCTTTAAGTGGCTAAGATTTGTCTTTTATTACGAAAATATTACACTGTAAAGTAGTTTAGTTTCCACCACATATTTAAACACCTTAAATTGCCCTCCTTTAAGTGGCTAAATTTTCTTTTTGTTAGTTTTAAAATTGGCTTAATTTGTAACCCGCTTTTTGGACAGTCTTTCTTCCTCCTCTGCTCTTCAGTTCTTCCATTTTATTTCTCTTTCTTTTTCAAAAGTTATCATCAGAAATCTTGATTATTTCAGACATCTCTTCAAGCGATTTGAACGTTTAAAATAACATAAAAAAGGATTTGTTTGTTCTTAAAATAAAACGAAATTTATCCCAAGGTAACCAAAGGGAAGACAACTTGATGTATCTTCATATTCATACATGTGGATGCTTTACTGCATTTGCCTTCACGTATAACCGCATTAATTTGATGCTTGAAGTAACTCATGAATAACAAATACCTGTATTCAGAAGTTGTTCAATTTATGATAGGTATAAATAAACATCAACTTTTGCACTCTTGGCTTAAGAAAAATTAGAACAATTTGACAGTAATCGAATCGAAGAAGCAAAACTGTAATTTTAAATTATGAAAGTTTCAGGTTTTTCACACAGTTATTTGACTTAGCTTGTACTGTTACAACAAAAAAGAGTAAGTTTTAGATCACATAAAATCAAGTAAAACTATTCCACGTGATGTTTAGTTCAAAAATGCCCTCATAAAAGTGACAAACGTCCCTATACATCCACCAAGGTCCTAAATTGAGTTACTTGGAGCTTTTCGGTGTTTAAGAAACTTTTCTGATTTATTTAATTGTGTATACTTATTTTTGTTTGTCTTCCTCCAAATATAGAACGTTACTTTGTTATTAATTCGGGACTTAAGAGTTTCAGGCCGAAACTGAAGAACAATCACATTATTTATTAAATTAGAAAAATAATTCTAGGTTTAAACTTTCGAATTTTTAAATGAATAAATTGTAATAACAATAAAGAAAACCTTGTGGTAGTTTAGAAAAGAAAATTTGAAACTATTGTACCACTCAAACACTGTCTTAGTAGATCTTGTAAACTCTAAATATAAACTACACTGACGTGAATGTGCAAGTAAAGGAGCGCAAAAGAAATTCTAAGTGGCGAAAAAGGCAACTGTGGTCGCTGCTAACAAATTTGCAGTTACTTATTCATGTGCGGAAACCCGGGTGACTTACGTCTAACATCCGGATTTATATGCGTTGAAAATTATTTTATTTTTGATGGGAAAACTTGCTACGTTTTCAGCACCAGTTGTTTCAGGTTACATTTTGTGGACGCGATTAAATGTACCATTAATAAATTATAAAAAGCTCATATAAAACAACGCTTTGGTCTGAGAAACATTAAAATTTAAGGAAAAATTTCTGTTTCTAAATTGGAGCAAGAATTTTTTTGATTCATAAAATTTAACAGTAGGTAACTTTAAATATTTCGTGAAGGTAAATAGAATATTAGTCAGCATTATCGATTTAATTTAGGCAAAAATGATCGGAATTCTTGGAATTTTCGTTACACCACATCCGTTCATAACTTTGTTCCGAAGCATAAGTAACAGGAACAACAGCATGAAAATGGCCATTGCTGGTTTTGCGACATTATCGCGTACTGCAGCCAAATTTCATTGTTCCCATATTTACTTTTCGCTTGAGGTCACTCGACTAAATGATAACAGTCATAACTCCGTTTTGTTGTGAAATGCAAAAGGGTAAAAATTAAAAATAACCAAAAATGCAGCGTGCACCGCATAATGGTTGTTAAAACAGTGAAAACCAGTTGGAAGCCCACTGTAAAAAATACCCTGCCGTTGGTTAGTTATAAAAAAATTCACCATGTAAATTATGTACCTAAATTTAATCACAAAGTTCATTCAAGTCCAAATTTCAGTATATTAAAACTGAATACGCGGTTTTAATGTCTGCTAAGTTTCTTCTTTCCAATCGGTGGTTGCTGCGTTGAGTAAATGAAAGCAATGACTGGATTTAATCAATCTTAAAGGATTAAATTATTCGACTTTGAGAATTTAAGATCCAAAAAAGAGTTTGTAACTTTGCTTCAGTAATAGCAAATTCGAGTTTGGGATTGGAAATTCAAAATTAATATTTTGTAAAGTTCCAAGTTTAATCTCGAGTTTGGAGAATATTAATTTCAGGTTTAAAATTAATATACGACTTTCAGGATTTAAGCTTCAGAAAGGAGTTTGTTACTTTGACCTGTAGAAACAGCAAATTCGAGTCTGGAATTGGAAATTCAAAAGTAATGTTTTGTGAAGTCCAAGAATTAACCTGGAACTTGAAGAATATTAATTTCAGGTTTAAATTAAAGATTCGACTTTCAGAATTTAAGATTGAAAATAGAGTTTGAAACTTTGTTTCAGAAATAGCAAATTCGAGTTTGAGATTCGAAATCCAAAATTAAAATGTTGTAAAATCCCAAATTTAATCCCGTGTTTGGAGAATATTAATTTTGGTTTTAAAATTAACATTCGACTTTCAGGATTTAAGATTTAAGCTTCAAAAAAGAGTTTGAAACTTTGACTCAGAAACAGCTAATTCGAGTCTGGAATTTGAAATTAAAAATTAATGTTTTGCCGTATGTCGCCGGCTTTAAACTATTAACTACTTTTTCTAATAATTGTGTCCGGCTTAGTTGTCATACGTAGTACGACCACCGGATTATAAAAATTGCGACAACAATTATTGTCGTGTCTATTCTGACTACGATATTCGCGTCTTGTGGCATACCAAACATTTTTACTCTCGTGGATTTAACAGAATACTAACACTATTCAGTGGTGAGAGATAACTTTACCTTAACGCTTATCTCTCACCATTAAATTAGAAAATATGTATTTCACCAAATACATTTGAAAATCTGTTAGTTACCAACATTGCCAACATGAAAAATTAAAAAATTCCCAGGTGCTGTCGTATTATTTCTGTTGACTTCGTATATCCTTGTTAGATTTAAATTCCTGACGGTTTGTGTTTTATTTCGAAAGTTATTTTAAATGTTATGAGCACTTATAAGGATCCCTAATTTTCCAAATTGAAAAGAAACCCTTAAACTTAGAAACCTTAAAAGTGGAAAAGTGCAAATGTTACAGATCTACTCAGAAGTTTGGCATTGAATTACATTATTAATTTTCAATAGTTTAGATAAAAACAAAATTTCCAACTTACTTTTACCGAGGTAAAAAGTAATTTTCAAAATTCAGTACTACGTTTAGAGAAATGAACTCGGAAAATAAATTTTCAGTAATCTTATTTTTATAGAAACAAACGTTCGAGGGAATTTCCACTGTTTCAGTAACTTATTTTTATAGGAGGAAATCTTGGGAACAATTTTCAAAATTCACATCCGTTTTGTTTTGTGTTAATTTTTGGAAATTAGTTTAATATGTCCAGAAACTACCCAACTTCTTGTTTTTTATACATAATTAAAAAGCAAAATCTTATTTGTTAACAGGAAATGGCTGATAAATAATTACTACTAGTAAGACTTTTATGTAGATCAATTATTTGGTTTATTTTGTGATAGTCTTTAATATAATGCGTTCATAATTTATGTGGCTTTTGGTAGACGATGATAATTTGACAGGACAGGACGGAGCCTTAAATTTGAGGTAAAGTAATTTTAGTCAACGTGAACAGAAAGAGCGAGTGCATGTGACGTCACTAGGCCATCAGCTGATAATTTGTACGACAACCAACGGGTAAACTTGTATGCACCGGTACCAAATTTTAATTGTTATTGATGTTTGTGTGTCTGTATACGGCTTATACAATATTAGAAAGGAAGTATTACAATATCGAACCAATTTAAGATGTTTTTAACCAGATTAGCCTACATAATTTCTAAATTGCCAGTTACTTACTTATAATTTTCCGCGCGGTTAATTGATATGAACGTAATTGAAAATTTTGTCATGAATGAGAAAGAGGATTAGGGACAGTGGTGTAGTAGTGGAGGGGGCGGGGTACAGAGTGGAGCGGGTGATAGGGAAATAATAAAATGTCAACAATGAAACAATGTATATTTTGCAGTTATTAATAATAATAAGCCAGTGGCTTATTATATTATTTTTATTAATTTGAAATACCAATCATATTTTCGAAGGTAAGGATAAGATGAAGATCGCGCTGTTTTAAGGAATTTTTTCTTATGTATTTTTCGTAAAAAAATAAGCAGTGCCGGAACGGCGTTCCGGCTCCACTACAACCCTGATTAGGGAATACGATATTTTCCATAGAAAGCAGTTAGAGAAAAGCTCTGGAAAACGAGGAGCTAAACGTTTTGCCAGTTTATAAGTAGAAACTTGTAAAATTTCCATATGCCAAGATAATTAAAAGCTGTTAAAGATAACGCGAGATTTTCTACAAAATATTAAATTAATTATTTGATTTTTTTAACTTTCAAAGTTGCCGTTCATTTTCAGTGGGGTGCGTTATTGTTATTCACAATAAGATGCCATTTATCCATTTTAATGCAGTTTCTACCTTTTCAGTTAATTCGGAAATATATCGATTTTAAGAGAAATACATATCCATAATAAATTATTAATCTTTAAAATATTTACATTTACATAAAATAATAAATAGCCCGTTGGCATAACTTCTTGAACAAATTAATGATCGTCTTTGAACATTTAATCATTTTTTATATAGGGAGGGCGTAACGTTAATAATATAATATAATTTTTGTTTTGTATCTGTAAACCATAAGGTTATGGTAATTTCACGAATGTTGTTAACATTATTTACCTATTTTAGTAACGATAAACAAATTCGGAAACTGCCTGTATACTGTATAGGGTAACAAATGCTAAACTTGTACAAACTTGGTTATTCTGAAAATTACAGAACTCTAAACATAGGTTATGCCCCTTAAACTGTTTTTACGTTTTACTATACTGTAATTATGGCCAAACATCCTAAAATATTGAAATTTATCTACCAAAAACATCGAACGTCAATGCAGAAGATACCAGTAAAATTATTTGTTTGTCATACAAACGGCCGGTCAGCTCTAGTTTGGTCACGTGATGCAGCCGGTTTCTTCTGAAATGGAGGTTATGTAATCTATCACATAGAATTGACAAAATAAGGTTCCTTAAAGAGCAATGTTGCATTACATTAAAATTGGGGACGGATTATTGTTTCTCGCCCGAAGAAATGTAGTTTCCCCAATTTTCATGTCAATATTTTCAAAACTTTTGAAATTACAGCAAAAAATTAAAATTAAAATTTCGGTTTGGAAACCCTGTATCTCCCTAGATATTAACTTTTGGACTAAGGTAATTTTAGGTAAATCGTAATATTTTGTACTAGAGAATACATCTCTAAAATGGTGCCGTGCAATTTTGAAACACCCTGTATATAGTGTATATACCGGTTGTCTACGGTACGACGCAACCTAGGGCAACACCAATGTATTTTTTTAGAAAATATCGGGGTCACCTGCGGAATATGTACGGATTTAGCATTGAACCTGCGTAATTGGGGTTAACTTAGAATGAGATAGAAATAGCGCCGACTTAAGTTAACAAAATTTAATATTTTGTAGAAAATCTCGCGTTTTAATTATCTTGACAGTTGGAAATTTTACAAGTTTCTACGTATAACCTGGCAAAATGTTTAGCTCCTCGTTTACCAGAGCTTTTCTCTAACTGTTTTCTATGGGAAATATTGTGTACCCTAAGGCGGTTGTCAGGCAGAGTTCTTACTTCCACCGACCAACTTTTTAAACCAGTATATATTTAAATGCATTCCGTCATACTGCAACGACCATCAACGACCGACAGCGACCGGCCGGTTCGAACTTTAGGGCTTGTTCGAAATTTTGTCGGTTGTCGATGAACAGTCAATGAGTTTTCCGTTATTTATAAAACACGGCGTACGCGTTCATCGGGTTCTAGCAGTGAAATTGTTGATTCTATTATTTACATTTATTAGTAATATGTAATATCCCATGGTGGGGCGGACAGCCAAAGAAATAGACAAATTAATTTGTTTACTTAGAGACAATCGGTCATTGTATGATCAAACATTGCCGGCGTATTCAATGGCGATGACGACAGTTTTTTATTTCCCAAAAAGTTAGGGTATTTTAATTTTTATAACACGAATAATTACAATTACAGAAAAAAATCAGCTTCTTGTAAATAAGTATAAACCACAGAACATTAAACCTTAGTGTAAACCACGACCAACTGTGGTCGACATATTCTGTGTGACAACAACTTTAAAAACTTGCCGATCGTGGATGCTCGATATCGGTCGATCGCTGACGGTCGAAGCGCTGTCTGACACCCTTTTTCATTAATGAGCAGATTTTCAATTACGTTCATATTAATTGACCGCGCGGGAAATTTTAAGTAACTAGCAATTTAGAAATTATGTAGGCTAATCTGGTTAAAAACATCTTAAATGGGTTTAAATTGTAATACTTCCTTCTAGGAGGTATTGCATAAGCCGTATACAGACACACAAACATCAACAACAATTAAAATTTCGTAAAATTAGTATATCGGTACATACAAATCTACCCGTTGCTTGTCCTACAAGCGATCAGCTGATGGCCTGATGACGACACATGCACTCCCTCTATTGTCATTTTTTCAATCGAAACTTTTTAAATTGAGGTTATATAATCTGTCATAAAATTTCAGTCATTGCCGATAGATTTTCGTATTTTTCCGTACTGCCGAGGATTTCTACGTTTTTAATTAGTTTTTGAACAGAGCTTCTGAAAATTGAGGTTTTCTGAGCTGTCACAACAAAGCTGAAACTGACGTTTGATCATCTGTCGCGTAAAATTTCAGTCAGTTTTGAGAAATTTTTGTATTTTTTTTTTGCAAGGATTTCATCGTTTTTATTTTTAGTTTTTGAACAGAGTTTCTGAAAATTGAGGTTCTGTCAACGACTTAACCTCGAGCTTGAAGAATATTAATTTCAGATTTAAATTTAAGATCCGATTTTAAGTTAAAAATAAAATTGAATCTTTGATTCAGATTCAGACATAGGAAATTCGAGTTAATATTTCGTAAAGTCCAAGATTAAATCGGGAGCTTGAAAAATATTAATTTCAGGCTTAACTTTAAGATTCGACTTTCAGGACTTAAGATTCAAAAATGAGTTTAAAACATTGATTAAGAAATGGCAAATTCGAACATGGAATTTGAAATTCAAAATTCATATTTCGTAAAGTCTTAGTTTTAATCTCGAGCTTGAAGCATATTAGTAATTTGCTTTATGCATGAAATTAACAATTAGGTTTATTACCAATTTTTAGTTGTATGTAATGTATGTAATGTAATGTAATGTAACTTCCAGTTTTTTTTATCTCTACTTATTTGATTGTGTTATGAAACAAACTAGACAGCTGACTACGAAGCTGCACATAGGTTATAAAAACATGAGAGGAGTGAACATATCGGAATGTGCTTTTGCAGATAACTTTGCAATTTTTGCTAGGTCTGAACAAGAACTGCAAAATAATTTAAATACAGTAAGTGATAAATGAAATAGACTCACTGAAAATTCAGTAGTTCAGTAATAATGATGATAACAAATATTAATTTGCAATTTTATCTTATTTGACATCCTATAAAAGGCGAACTTTATATCAAGAAGTGGCTCTCGCCATAAGCCCAATGGTGATGGAATACTTTAAAAAAGTCAATAAAACAAATTGGACTGGCCGGGAAACTCCTCCGATACGAACTCAATTAAAAATGTATGGGCTGTTCTACATCAAGAAAAAAAAATATAACAAATAAAGCAGATTTAATTAGAAATATTAAAGATAAATGGAAAAATAATAAAGGTATCAGAAAAACTGCAATTACTTAACGTAGTGAAAAGTATGAAGGAAAGAGAATTCAAATGCTTCGAATGAGTAGAGGACAGTGGATTAAATACTGATTAAATATGTTTTGAAGTAATTATAAAAACATGTTTGTTAATAAGATGATGTAGATAATTTTCAAATTTAATTATGTAATTATATTCGAATAATCTTTTAAAAAAATGCTGGAGTATCTATGCGAAATATATAAACTTTGACTGAGTCTATTTCATTTGCCACTTACCGTATATTGAACAACTGCTTAGAGGCTAAAAATATGAAGATAAATGTTGGCAAGAATAAAATTATGGTGATTTCTAACAATGATAGAGACACAAATATTCATATCAATGGGAATAAAATATAACAGATATTCAGGGTTGCACCCTTGATTCAAAGGAAAACGGCTTTGAGGCTACAGGGAAGTTATACTACGCTTTAAATAAAAGCTATATAAGCAAGAAAGAAGTAACAGCACAAAGAAAAATTAAAGTATTCAAAACAGTTTATAGATCTTGGGTTTTAACGAAAAAATTAAAAAGTCGTATACAAGCTATGGAACTGAAATATCTCAGAAGAGTGAAGGGAGTTATCAGAGCAGACAGATTAAGAAACCAAGATATAAGACAGGAACTGGGAGTCGAACCGATAACAAAGGCCATCGAACAAAATCAGTTAAAATGGTTAGGACGTATGGGCAAAGAAAAACTGCTGCGTAATTATACACGGTGGGCCAAATTTATTTGGAACCCTCTTTGGACCTGAATAACTTTTTTGGTTTTGGTCCGATTTTGATGAAATTTGAAACCCATATTAATAGAGCATATTTAAGTTAAAATGTAAAAGACTAACGGAAAAACTTAAGGGGGATCTAAGTAAGGGGCATTTTTATAAAGCCTTGCTTTCAAGGTCGTTGCAAAAGTTACCCTGTTAATATTTAAATTCAAAAAATAGTAAAAACTAGTAAGGGAGGACACATCCATAATGAATTTAATTGTTATAAGTAACGTCAAAATTTTGTTTCAAAGCCTACTACAAAAATCGTTATTAATCCGTATATCGAAGATTAATTAAAATAAAAAAGTTTTATAACAGCGCTAGCAAAACACTAGCAAAATAAACGGGTTTATTACGATATACGAAAGCAATCTGAAATTTCGATGAATTTTCCTTTTGAATTAAAAAATAAATTTAATAAAAATAATATTTATGGCCTTTCAGAATGCCTTTCATTTTGCTCCGAACGCTTAAAGTTTTTTAATACGATTTTAAGGCTAGTCTTTCCGGATACTTATTAATAGTTTTTACTATTTTTTGAATTTAAATATTAACAGGGTAACTTTTGCAACGACCTTGAAAGCAAGGCTTTATAAAAATGCCCCTTACTTAGATCCCCCTTAAGTTTTTCCGTTAGTCTTTTACATTTTAACTTAAATATGCTCTATTAATATGGGTTTCAAATTTCATCAAAATCGGACCAAAACCAAAAAAGGTATTCAAGTCCAAAAAGGGTTCCAAATAAATTTGGCCCACAGTGTATGTATACGATATTATTATATTACAGTTTGTAGGAGAATTTTAATTTATACCTAATTTTTTTAGTGACATTGACGGTTGTTTTGTCAAAATAATTAATCTGAATTTTGACATGTAATTTGACAAACATTGCAGAAAAACAAACATCCTTTCTCTTAGGCTCAGTCTATTTCAGCACTACATTTTTGTTGTTTTTTGAATACTTTTACCTTTTTAATCGATTTCTAAAAGTAATGAAAAATAATAAATAAAACCTAAAATCAAAATTCGTAAGGCTAAAGGAATGTAAGATTAATAAAAGCCTAAAAAGTCTAAAAATAATAACACGACACATATTCAAATATCGGAAACGAGAGAGAGAAGCATAGAATAACTATTGCAGAAACAGAATGGTAAAACGCCAGGCCAGGATAAAATGTTTAAAATTATGGGTACAGAAGATAAAAAACTATTTTTATAAATATGTGTGTAACGCAGAGCTGACGAAAGGAACAACACCAGAAGACTGACAACTAGGAGTAATAGTTCTAATCCACAAGTAAGTTGACGTACATGACAGCGATAACTATAGATGAATTACATTCTTGAGCGTAGCAGTACAGACACGAAAAAATGCTAGCAAATCCAAAGCATTTTTCACATTTCTAAACTTAGAAAAGATGATACAAATTATGTGTTAACGAATAACCTGGAAACAAGAGCGTTTAAAACCAAAGGAGGACTGCGACAAGGAGGATCTTGTTCACTTTATACATATATAGGGGACAAAATAAAGATCTGCAAATCACAACTAAAGAAACTTATTTTGGGTTACAATAATCTGAAGGATGTTGAAATTTTGGAATGTGCTCTTGTTGATGACGTGGTGATAATGGTTGGAACCAAAAATGAGAATCTTTTTTTTAATACTGCTATTGCCAGTTCAGCACATTGTGCTATTCATGCTAGGGTGAGTTTATACAGTTCGCATGTACATCACTAAGGAGGTTATAATTCTCTTAGCACTAATTTTACATTAGATAGTTTCTGGTTAGTATGGAGAGAGCATCACTTATTGCATCCGTTAACGTCACTGAAACTACTACACCGGGTAATAGAATTATTCACTATCACTGCTTAAAATATCTGCTGATAACTTTATTTTTAGTCTATGGTGTACCTACATGTCTTCTTCTTATATTATAGTGAATTAGTTGTTTGAGACATGCATCCCAAAGTTTTCTATTTATATTATAGCTCCATGTTAGTTTTCTGTCGAGATAAATTCCGAGGTATCGTATAGCACTATCTTTGCAAGTCGGCGAAGGGTAAAAACCTTTGACTCGCATTTACCCGTATTAATTTTCATGCGCCAGCATACATAGCGGGGTCAGCATTAGGAGTTTCTGGGATATCTAACATAAATATGTTGAATAACACGGGGCCCAGTATGGATCCTTGGGGAAACGCTAGCAGTAATGTGTCGAATCGAGGAATTATGTGAATTAACTCGTAAGGAATGATCTGATAATACGTAGAAGGTATGAGGGTATGTTATTGGTTGCCATTTTATATATTGGTCCATTAGTCCAGACTCTATCAAAGTCACCAGGGTATGTATTTTGTTTTCGTAGCCTTCTTCGATTTTTTCTGTGATTCTTTTAATCTGGTGATTGGTCGAGTGTGAGGTTTCAAAGTCAAATTGGTATCGTGGGAGGATATGGTTTGGATCGAGGAACTGGTTTAAATGAGTCTGTACAACTCTCTCGAGAAGTTTGCTGGATGCTCTGCAAATATTTCACATTTTTCCTTGTCGTCAGAGTAGGAGCCATTATATTGGTTTGAAGCGGCAGAATAATCATTGGTTGTCTTAGATTTTTTTTGTGACTCTCCACATGTTGGGGTCTCCAGGGCAGAGGGACTCGAAATTCGTCTAACGTTTTTCTTACCGTTTTGATTAGATTGGTAAGGCGTGTTTTAACCAGTGGGTCTCGAATAGTTTACCAAAGTCTTCGTACCCGGTGCTTTTCCCTGATGAGATTTATTATATGAGCAGGGGGTGTTTGGATAGTTGGATGTTCTTCGAGGTTCAATGACTCTTGTGGCTTGTTGAGTAGGTTATCGCATCTGTAAATGATATAACAGCGCAACAGCGCTGTCAATGTCCTGCTGAGAGAGTATGTAGGTTAGTTGGGTATTGTAGCTGAGAATTGAGTATTGATTGGAAATGTCCCCAGTCAATTGGAACATTTATTAATATAGGGAGTAGAGTAGTAATAGGCTGGTCGATTGAGAGTAAATACTACAGGCAGATGATCAGAATCAAGCTCTGTTAGGACGGTTTGGTTTATCGGATTTTTATGTACTATTATATCGAGGATATCTGGCAACTGGTCAATTCTGTAAGGAAAATATGTGTACTAGCTTGGTGCGAAAATTTGTAATGCTAATTGGGAAGGCAAGAGAATCTAATTGTTTTGAATAAGACTTTGGAAAAGTTCAATGTGAAGATTAACACTAAGAAGAAGATAAAATGAATATTCCGTTGGGGAGAAACCAAATCAAACAAGTTTTACGTACCTAGAAATGATAGTATAAAACGAAGAGAGACGGGATCTAGATAGCAATGAAGGGATAAAAAACTGTTAAGACATATTACAGGATGCGATACAATTCTATTAAGAAAAAAGAAGCGTTGAAGGAAACTAAATTAACAAATGATATACAGACTACTTTTAGTATATGGCAGTGAAAGCTGGACACTTAGAACAAGAATGAAAAATAAAATGCAAGCACTGGAAATGAATTAACTAAGAGATGTTAAACGAATAACTAGATTAAATGGAATACATAATACGAGAGTACAAGAAGAATTAGACATTGTGCCCGTTTTAACATTCATAGGAAAAAATCAGTTAAACTGGTGGTACTACTGACAGGAAGAACAATGTGAGATCGGTACAAAATAATGGAAGACGAAAATTACGATGAAATGAAGTCCAGGAGGACCAAAAGAAAGTCGGGTCGTACCGCCTTATACAGTTTGCAGTTTTATCAAACAACATTTGAAATAATTGTTGTTTTCTGTAAACATTCTAGGAATCTCTCAGTTCAAATGTCAAGTCCTTTAAAATTATTAAATAATTTGGGTAAAGTTCTACAATTACAAAGCTCCGACATTAACAGTAACAAAAAGGACATTAGCTAGGTTCGGGTTTTTCGTAACAAGACATCGTAATTTTCAAGGGGTTTGGTTTAAAGTAATTCAATTCTCCAATTTACGGTTTTATTGTGCGTAGTTTGAGAGACGTTGAAGAAATACACCATGATCCCTGAGGTTGGAGAAAAAAATTATTTTTCAGAATATCGAAGATTTTCCAGAAACATATTCAAATTTTGTATGTATTTTTATTTCACGCGGCACAATCAAATAATGATTATTTTGTTATTGTTACATGTACAACAGCTGAGAGTTCTCACAATACCTTTTAAAAATATTCAGAAGAATACATGACAAAATCACGAAACGAATTAGTCCACTTTTGTAGTCGAGCACAGTTCGAAATGCATTTTGTACTACATCAAAGCTTTGAATTGGCACAAACATATTCAGACCCGGAGGTTCATACATTTCTACTAATCCAGTAATTTGACTTAATAACTATTTAGGGCTAAGCCAATTTACCAATTTACAAATATAGTGGCCATACTAATTGCGGCGTGAGCTGAACAGCCTTGAAACTGCAAGGAATCGATTTATTGATAGAAGCGTACAAAACAACCAGAAAGAAAATTTAGCTGCAACACGTATTTTCTAACCCTGTAATTCAAGCTATATTTTAAAATTTTAACCCTAAATATTTTTTAGTTAATTTGCCTCTTTTAACTTAAAAAAATAAGTTTGTTTCTATTGAGGAAATGAAAAAATTGTGCATAAATTTACCAAAAGACGGTTGTAATTCTACTTCCTGACGTTTATCCCGAAGGTTCTACGATAGTAAATATAAACAAAAGTGCAAAAAATATAGAGGACGTCTACAACAGTAGAAACTCCTACTCATTCATTATACATCCTGGGGGGTGTAGATTGTAGGGATCAGTTTAAGGAATCTTACAAGGGCGCTTTTATAAGGGTTGACCGTTTAATGATTTAACGATGTTGACGCTTTGATTAATGATATTTCCAACAAAGCCATTACAAATGCAAGATGCACATAAACGGCTGCTCCTATTGATTATGCGAATTGGAATCGTGTTTCACCAAGATTTATAATCGACAGAATGTGCTGAATACTGATAGCGCCTGTGTTGTACGCTTTAGATTAAATTGAGTATTCTAAAGGGTTTATTCATCCACTATCCAAACAAAAACATTTGCATTAACTTTGTTACTTGTCATTAATAGCTAGGTTAACAAAGCAATCACACTTCAGATTTGCATTTGGTATTTGTATCTTCAAGTAAGGAAAAAGGGTGATTTAAGCTAGTCGGAAATAATTTTCTTTTATCTTACAATGCAGGAAAACATTAGGGGCATAATAAAGAAAGGGAATGGTTAAATGAAGGGCGAGAAACAATAGAAGCATGCTAGGAATGGGCAAAATTATTCCTTTGAAATAGCACTCTGATAATTTAGGAATGTACCAAACCTATATCAAAGCGAAGTGAAGTTTAGTTAGGGTTTAAATCAAATCGATTCAAGATGAACTACATTACAGTAAAATAACAAAAAGGATTAATGTATTTTAATAAATTATGGAAATTCTGTGTATAGAAAAATATCACCTCTGACCGATCTTCGGCTTTACCCCGAAGGTCAGAGGTCTAAATCCCTGTGGAAGTGATATAGAAAAACATCACCCGCGAAGGTCATTGGTTCAAATCCCTGCGGAACTGATACCTTTCGTATGTAGAATTTTCTTAAAGCACATTGAAAGTATTTCTAACACAGTCAGGATATCAGTTATTTTACAAAACTTTCAAAAGGATTTGCAAATAGTGTATCTGTGCTTTTAGGGTTCTTACTTAATTAACTAGAAAAAATATTAATCGAACTATTGTAGTTTCTTACAAATAAATATAATTTAAATAAATAAAAATTCTCCCCACAATAATTATTTTCAGTAGCCAAGGCTTCACTTTTGAAAGGGAATTAAATTTTGGACAAACTCATTTTGTGGTTACAAAGAGAGAAAAGTTAAAATTTCAAGGACGGTTTTTCTATACAATACGTTGTGAAATATTGTCTGCCTCAATTCCTCGTCCTTCCTCGGGGAAAGTACGGTTATTTATACTTTTCAGAAGTTTTCTGAACTTTTTGGCTAAGTTCAGCTTCATTAAATTGGGGCTTTAAAACACATATTGTTAAACTAGTTTATTTCGTGAGAAGTTTTTGGCAAATTCATTGTTTCATTGTTAGGTATCATTAAAGTGAATACGCCACTAAATCTTGGTTAATTAACGTCGAAAGTCTGGCTATGAATTACAGCTGCTTGTAAGTTATTTAGCTGGGCTGTTAGAAATTGAACTGAATTGGAAGCGCAATAACCTAAATACAAAATATTCTGACAGCTATCGCTTATAAATAATTCGCGATTAATGAATTTCGTGCATTTTATCGGTGACAAAAATCAAGTCAATTTATCTCACGTCTAAAATTACACCTGGTATTTTTAAATCCAAAATTTCCAAGCTTGTATATTCTCGTAAACGTTCTCAAATTTCGTTGTAATCTTCATTAGGATCCCTCGCAATTTGCTACTTCCTCTTTGTTAGCAAAAGGAAGTGTAAGGACTGTAAATATCGTTTATAAAGCAATCTAGTTTCTTATTACTTTCTACATTACTGTCAAGAATTTAAAATTAGTGCCAGATACAAAAACGTAGTGAAAGCTCGCGCAATATTTGCACAATATTTTTTTGTTATTTGGAGACAAGGAA
This sequence comes from Melanotus villosus, assembly GCA_963082815.1. NCBI lineage: Eukaryota > Metazoa > Arthropoda > Insecta > Coleoptera > Elateridae > Melanotus > Melanotus villosus. The sequence goes on along the minus strand of OY720427.1, from coordinate 34,629,776 downwards.
TTAAAATTTAATAATAATCGCTTTGGTATTCTAAGAAAGCGTGTAAAAACCTAATTTAAATATTTTGCGTGCGGCAAAGAAGAATGAAATTTAACAGATTGCTACTAAAAATGATGTGAACAGGCTCGCACGGAATCGCAAAGTGAGAGAAAAATTAACGACGCTTTTGGTATGCCTGGCAAGCACGCATATTCTTGCTTGAATTGAAAACCGTCACCCCTCTAACGTATTGGAATTGACTCTTTTCGACAATGTATTGTTTCCAAACATAAAATTTTCCACGAAAACAATTTCTTTGTTTCGTTTCTTGTATTTTAACAAATGATTCGAGAACGTTTTCAAGGTAATTATTACGCGCTTTTAAAAGCTTTCAGACGTAAATAAAACGATATTGATTAGATCTGTAAGCAACAAGTACAAAGGGAAGAAATAAAGAAATTTTGTAACCCTAAGGTATAGTAGTTGTAGAAGTCTTTTATACATTTATTTTAGAAACGCGTAGTGAAAAGATATGGAGTGAGCATATCTTTCTCTTGAAGGGTACGTTAAATTAATTTCCTGGAAAGATTACTACATTAAAGAAGCGAAAACGTTTCGTGTTTTGAGATACGTACATGTTAACACGTATTTAATTCACAACATAAAATCCTAACCAAATGCAACATGCCCAAGAAATTTATGGGAAGGTTCGCTTTTACTTTACTTGAAGTGTGTAAAGTGCAACTTCATATTTAAATCAATTATCAGCTCAAAAGAGATTTTAGGATTTTTATAATATTCTAACTGCCCTTTTGTATAAAAATATTAGTAAATATTTAAATGAATTATATTTATTTTAATGATTTTCTTGGGAATTTGGCATTTTGTAGCCCAAACAATTCTTGACTAATAATAAATTTGTAGGTACTTTCTGTAACATATTGCATTATAAAACCTTTATTCATTTAACAACTTTCCTACAATGTCTTCTTTAGTAGTTTAAGCTATAAATATTTTGTACTGTTTTATGCTATAAATTGAAACTTTCTATTTTTCGTAATTTTCAGCTCAGGCCTCAGGAGGAAGACACAGAAGATTACACTAGAATAAAAATACATAAAATGAAAAATATGGAAACTAGAAAAAAATACCAGGAGGAAACAGATGCAGAATTTGAGGAAATAATTAAATCAGATAGAAACTGGAATCTGGAGGAATTATGGAAAGTATTTAAGGAAGTAACCTATAGCAAAGCAAGGGAAATGTGCGGAATAAATAAAGGCAAAAATAAAAATCTAAAAAGAACAATATGGTGGAGTGAGGAGATTAGGAGCATAGTAAAATTGAAGAAAATAGCTTGGAGAAAATACATATCAACGGGAAAGGAGGAAGATAAAGAGGAGTATCATAATAAAAGAAGAATAGCCAAAACCTAAATAAGAAACGCTAAAAAGAAAAGCTGGGAGGATTTCGGCGAAGAATTAAACAAGGACTATAGCTCAAACAATAAGCTGTTTGGAATAAAGTTAAAAGTCTAAGAGGAAAGAGGAAGAAAATGACAAAAGGAATAAGGGATAATCATGGTGAGATAAAAACAAAAAATGATGAAGTAGTAAATATATGGAAAGATTACTTTAAAAAACAATTTGAAATCGACAAGAACAGACAGGAAGTTTTGGAAGACAACTTGGACGCTTACATGGAAGAACATAACATAAAAATAGAAGAACTGGAAGAAGCAAATAGCCAAACTAAAAACAGGCAAAGCTTGTGGACATGATAAGATTGATCCGGAAAAGATAAAATATCTGGGAGAAGAAGGTAAAAAGTGGCTACTAAAGATAATACAAGAAGCATGGAGAACCGAAGCCATCCCAATGGACTGGGAAAAGAATATTCTACTCCCGATACACAAAAAAGGCGATGACACTAGATGCAGTAATTATAGGGCAATTTGCCTAGCAACTACAACGTTCAAGGTTTATACCAAGAATACTAGAATCAAGATTGAGAACATGGGTGGAGTCAAGACTGGAAGACGAGCAAGCTGCTTTTAGAAAAGGAAGACAAACTACAGATAACATACACATCATAAAGAATATAATAGAGGGAAAGATGGAAACAGGACGGGAATTATGGATTAGTTTTATTGACCTGAGAGCAGCGTTTGACTCCATAGACAGAAGTAAAATTTGGAAATGCCTTAGAGAACTAGAAGTACCAAACCAACTAACCAAAAGAATCATGAGCGTATATAACAAAGTAACAGCATATATACAATTAAACGGAGCTACATCGGACAATTCGAAATGCAGAAAGGGATTAAGCAGGGGGATGGCCTCAGCCCCATGCTGTTTAACATAGTTATGGACAGGATAATAAAAAACACAAAGAAAACGACAACGAAGATGCAAACACTAATTGGATATAAGAACTTAACTCCCATAAAAATAGATAACCTGCTATATGCGGATGATATCATACTAATAGCCGAAACGCCTGAAAAGATGAATAAATTGATTGAGGTATGGGAAACTGAAATAGAAGAAAATAGTATGAATATTAATACCGAAAAGACCAAAATTATGGTAATAAATAAAAAACAAACAAAGGATAATCAGAATATAATATATTGCAAGGGGAATCGGCTAGAAGAGATATCGAGTTTTGACTATCTGGGGACACGGATAACTAATGACGGAAAAATTGATGAGGAGGTAGCTAATAGAACGAAGAAATCCAATAGGATATATTACTCTATAACGAAAACCATATTTGGGAAAAAGGAAATTAGCAGAAAAATAAAAAAGCAATAATCATACCCACCATAACGTATGCAAGAGAAACTTGGACAAGATTAATAAAACACAACAACATGATCACAACAGCGGAAATGAAAATATTGAGGAAAATTGCGGGTAAGACTAAACTGGACAAAATTAGAAATGTAAATATAAGAGAATCACTACAAATAGAGAAACTAGTAAATACAATTGAGAGGAAACAACTAAACTGGTTCGGGCACGTTATGAGAATGGGAGATGAGAGATTACCAAAGAAAGTTATGGAAGCAGGAAGAATAGGAAAAAAGAAAAAAGGGAGACCGAGAAAGGCATGGTTACAACAAATAGCAGATATAGGAAGAACTAAGGGAAATACGCTAAACGAGATGAAGCACATGACGCAGGACCGGAAGAAATGGAAAAGATGGAGTAACAGCTAAGAAAAGGGGTCCACTCCGACGCTCTTATAGGGCAGAAGGAAGCAGCTGAAGAAGAAGAAGTAATTTTCAGCTCAAAAATACGTTCATTTTACAGCTATTTTTCAGCGGTAAAGCCTCATTCTTAATTTAGCTGCATCAGAAGTGTATTCCACTAAGTATCTTTTTTCAAAAATTAAGATAAAAAAATAAGCCAAGTTCGTAGGTATATTTAATAAAATAGTTTATTAGATCTATAATACAGAGATTTCTGTTTAGGATAAGAATTGTAGTTTCTATTTATAAGTAAAAGCAACAGAAATTTATTTGTAAAAACTGCGAAAACACGAGCCTTTACATATTTCAGCATTGTTAATTTTCAGATTGAACATTTTCAGAAATTTTCATCTTGATAGTAGTAAGTAGTAATCAATCCCTAATTCTTTAATTTAACTAAATCCAGAGTGTATTTCACTAAGTACATTTTGTAAACAGTTACGAATTGCCAGAAAACGGAATTTTTGTCTTTAATTTTAATCAAGATCTGAAAAGAGGCCAAATTCGTATATTTGAAAGCAATAAACATTATTATCTACATTGTTATACAGTTTATTATACCTATAATATGAGGATTTCTGTTTGTAAAAATGCAATTTCTATTTATAAAAAAAACAAGATATTTATTTGTAATAAACCGTAAAAAAAAGTATGCCTCAGATATCTTCAGAATTTCTTCGGAAACTTTCAGCTTGAAACTGTGTTAATTGTAAAGCCATTTTTCCATGGTAATGACTAATGAATAATACCTCATACGCATTTTAGGAAGAATATTTTTAAAAATTAGAATTCAGGCTCGAATTACGATTAAACAGAATTTCGTACATTTGAAAGCGAAAAGCTTTATTATTATTTATGTTGTTAAATCGTTTGTAAAACCTATAAATTAAGGCTTTCTATTTAAAAAAATATTAAATTTTATTTATAAAAAAAGACAAGAAATCTTGAACAAATTAGCTTTCAGATACTTTTAGATTGATTTATTTCAGAAATGTCCAGTTTAAAACTGTGTTAATTTTAAAGCAATTTTTAATGGTAATTAATGCCTCATTGTTTAATCACTAAATCAAGGGGTATTTTACTAAGCATATTTTTTTAAATTAGAATTCAGACACGAATTATTATTAAAAAGAATTTTTGCCTGTAATTTTTAGATCTAAAGATAGACGGAATTCTTATATTTCAAAGAAAGAAATGGTTTACATTGTTAAATAGCTTATACAATCTATAAAATAACAATTTATGTTTCTAAAAAATTGTAAATTTTTTATTAAAAAAATCAAGAACTTTATTTGTAACAAGCGGTAAAAAATATTCCCAGCATTGTTAATTTTCGGCTTACATTTTTTTTAGAAATTTTTAGCCTGACACTGTGTTCATTTTAAAACCACCTTTCAGTGATAAGTAAAACCTCATTCTTTAATTTTAGTAAACCAGGGGCGTATTTTTTTAAAGAAAATTTTTAAAAATATAAATCCATACACAAATTGCTATTAAACAGAATTTTTACCTTTAATGCTAATCAAGATCTGAATATAGGCCAAATACGTATATTTGAAAGTAAAACACTGCGTTATTTAAGTTATTAAATAGTTCATTAAATCTATAACTTAAGACTTTCTATTTATAAAAAATTGTAACTTTTATTTATGTAAAAACAAAATTGTTAAAACCGTGAAAAAGTGAGGCTTCAAATATTTTCAGCATTCTTGCCTTTTTTTTAGAAATTTTTATATCTTGAAAATGTGTTAATTCCAAATCAATTTTTCAGTGGCAATTAAAGCGCCATTCTTTAACTTTACTAAATCAGAAGCATGCTACTAAGCATATTTTAACAAAATCAGAATACAGTCATGAATTACGATTAGGTACTCATTAATTTTAACCAAAATCTAATGCTCGGCTGAATACGCATATTGGAAAGTTAGTAAACTTTATTATTCACGTTGTTAAATAGTTTATTAAGCCAACGTAAAAGGATATCCATTTATAAGGGATTGTAATTTTTATTTATAAAAAAAACAAAAAATGTATTTGTAAAAACTGCGAAAACATGGTATTTTCATCATTGTTAATTTTCAGCTTAAATTTCTTCAGAAATTTTCAGCTTGTGGTAATTTTAAAGCCATTTTTCAGTAATAATTAAACCCTCAATCTTTAATTTTACTAAATCAAGGGGTATTTTACGAAGCATGTTTTTTAAAAATTAGAAATCAGGCAATAATTACGTTTAAACAGAACGTTTGCCTTTAATTTTAATCAAAATATAAAAAAAGGCTAAATTCGTATATTTGAAAGCAGTAAACTTTATTATTTGCACTGTTAAATAGTTTAAATAATTTATTAAACCAAAATAAAAGAATTTCCGTTTATAAAAGAATGTAATTTTTATTTATAAAAAAAAGCAAGATATTTATTTGTAAAAACCATGAAAACATGAGTTTTAAGATATTTTCAGCATAATATCTAAAAAGAGGCCTAATTCGTACGTTTGAAAGCAATACACCTAATTATTTACTTTGTTAGATAGTCTAATATAAATATATAAATATATAATCTATATAAAAATCAAGAAATGTGTTTGTAAAAATCGTAAAAAAATGAGTCTTCAAATATTTTTAGTATTGTTAATTTTCAGTTTGAATTTTATTTTAGAAGTTTTCAGTTTGAATTTGTGTTAATTTTAAAGCCATTTTTCAGTAGTAGTTAAAGCCTTCTATAATTTTACTAAATCAATGACGTATTTTAGAAAGCATATTTTTAAAAATTAGAATTCATGCTTTAATTGTAATCAACATCTGCAAGTGGGCCAAATTCGTATATTTGAAAGCAAATACACTTTATTATTAGTGTTTTTAATCAGCTTACTAAACCTCTAAATTAAGGATTTCTGTTTATAAAAATTGTAAATAATAAAATCAAGACCTTTTTGCAAAAGCCGTGAAAAATGAGTCAGCAGCGTTTTATTATAACCGGATTATATTTTACTCAGTATACTTTTTAGAAATTAGAATTGTGATTAAACAGAATTTTTGTCTTTAATTTAGTCAAGATCTAAAAAAAGTCAAATTCCGATATTTGAAAGTAAAAAAAATATTATTTAGGTTGCTAAATAGTTTTCTAAACCTATTTTTTCTAATTATAAAACGATTTCTGTTCATAAAAAGTTGTAAATAAAAAGACAAGAAATTTATTTTAAAGCCGTGAAAGAATTATAACCTTCGGATATTTTCAGCATTGTTAATTTTCAGCTTGAAATAGTGTTAATTTAAAAATAATTTTTTTAGTGGTAATTAATTTTTTACTGAGCATATTTTTAAAAAATTCGAATTTTGTCTATTAAGAATAATTCTTGCGATCTAAAAATAGGCCAAATTCCAATATTTGAAGGCAATAAACTCCATTATTTACCTTTTTAAACAGCTTATTAAACCTCTAAATTAATAATTTCTGTTTATAAAAAACTGTAATTTTTATTTATAAGAAGAAGAAAGTTATTTGTACGAGTAAAAACCTTAAAAAAATGAGCCTTCAGATATTTTCAGCATTGTTAATTTTTTTTCCTGAAAAGTTCAGCTTGAAACGCTAATTTCAGCCATAATGCCCCATTCTTCAATTTAACTATCAAAAGTTCATAGCATATCAGATTTAAGGCACCAATTATTATTAAACTGGATTTAAATATTAACGGCTTGTAGAAATTTTCGCATCGCAGTCGAGATTTGCAACTGTATGGATCGATTCCGAAGCGGGCTCCTAACCCACTGTGCCACCAAGTCAAATTTTAAATTTAACATAAACAAGGAATAACGGAAACTGAAAAATATTTTGTGTGAATTCACCGAAAAATGATGAATTATTTAATACACAGAAGTTATACTTCAACATTACATTTTTTTTAAATCATTTGTTTGTTAAATATATTGTTATGCCCCACGTTGGGTTCGACAATTATTGTTATGTTTGCAGTCTTTTAATTAATTTCTTTTTATCAATAAAAGAAGCTCTATACAATTTTTCAGACTCTCTAATTAATATTTTTGAAATTTTGAAATTAATAATGAAATTTTGACATCTCAGGGTCGTTGAAGGATTCGATTTTGAATTTTGAAAAATGAGTAATGTAATAATTTCAATCAACTTTTAAAATGCAAGATTTATTATAACAACAAAAACTTATTTCTAAACTTAAAATTAACAGAAATCTAAAACTAAAAACACTCACTCACAACAACCAATCCCCGAATTTGAAAAATCCCACCAAAATATAGTTCCTTGTCCAATTTATTATTATTTGTTCCAAATATCCTTTTTAATTATAATTTGATTATCCAATTTCCAATTATAAAATTTTATCCAATAAATCCAAATCAATATTATCCGTTTATCCCAGCTTGTAATTATTCTTTATTAATTTGTATTAAAGTTTCCGTTGATTTTATTCTATTATTATTAATTTTCAGAGGAAAACTTTAAAAACACGTCTTTTTCGTTTATTTCAGTTTTAACAACTGTTGTTTTTCGTTCTTCAATTTTTATATCCTTCCCTAGTTATTACCCAAAATCTCCCATTCCTTGAATTTGTTAATAACATTCATTCTTTCACATACATTCATATAAAATATAACTATGACTACTATTTACAATAATTAACACTAAATAACAATAAATAACAATATTTACAACAAATAACAATAAATACTTAAATTAATCTTAACTTATTTACATAATTAATCTTTTAAAACTTGCATCCTAAAAGTATACTCCAAATTTGTATTTTTAAATAAATATAAATTTTCCAAAAGGTTAATATCACTTCAATATTGTTGTATATTTTGAACACAAAACATCACAGACAACATTATTTTATTTATACAATTAACACAAACAGTTTATACAAATTTTTTAACAGCTTTAAATAAACATGAATTACACACACAAAGTACATGAAATTAAATACCAAGTTAATTTTTAATGCAAAGTCATTTTATTAATTGTTTATCAATTATTGATACAAATTAAGTACTATAAGGTAGATATTAACAACAAATAAGTCATAAAAACGATATTTAAAGTTGACAATGAAGGATACAGATTCAAATATCCAGATTTTTCTTTTTAATTTATAGTACAACGCTGATTTTTCTAGATGAAGTGGTTCTTTGGAACACTTAAATCAGTTTGCTGTGCTAGAAATAATGAATAAAGTTGAAATCATAACGTATTTATCTAAAATAGACAAATTTCAAGGACAAATGTATTTAAGAAACTAAAAATTGAAATTTTCTTATTATAAAAAGTTAAGACAAGGAATAAAACATAACTAAGATGTGTAAAAGCTTATGAGACTTAATTTCATTGATAATTTAAATGCTAAAAGCGAATATTATTAAAATTATTAATAAAAATGTAATTGTTAATAAACGTCAGATTTCAAATGTAATTATCAGACAAACTAACAAAATTAGAGAAAATTGATAAGAGAGAAAATCTCATTATTTTATCATAATTAGTATAATTGTATAAATTTTAGTCAAGTTAGAAATAATTTTGAAAATTAGGTACCTAATTTGTAAGCAAAGTTTAAAACCAAAAACGAAAAGTTAATTTTTCTTTAAGTTAATTTTAAATAGGGTTAGTTTAAATTAAAAAATTAGTTATAAGTAAGTGTTAGGTAGCATAAGGATTTTTCATATAGTTAGTAATTGATTTTAGTTAATAATTAAAAGTAATTAGTTAATTAAAGTTAAACTTGGTTTGAAAATTGGCTAAATTATTTTATTTTTATTTGGAATAACAAATGAAAATAAGGCAGTTGCTTGTAAAATTTCAATGGGAATAGACGTATTTGTCAAGCGCTCCCAGAATTAATTTATGACGTAAAAATATTGTTTTGTTCTGGAAAGAAACGCGGGAAAGAAATAAATGAATATCAGTTAGCAACAAGTTTGTTTTAAAATGAAAGATCACTTTTAAATTATACTTACATTTGATGTAAACATCGATGAGTAAACCAAGTGGATTATTTAATCACATAATGTGAATTGTTCTTCGTTAAATAAAATTATTTTAATTGCTTCTAAATAAAACTTGGTTTTATTTAACAATGTGTTTGATGGTTGGTTTCTTAACCTAAAACAAGGAACCTGAAAGAAAGATAAAGTGATTAAGAAAAATTTAAATAGTGATTAAAATTATAAAAGTTTAAAAAACAATAAAGTGCAAAGACTTACTTCAGAGTTTAAACAAACTTTATTTTATGGAGTTTGTTTATCAACAACTGATTTGGAGATTCGGGGTTGCCAGTTGTATTTTCTATGCAGCGATGCGAACTTCTAGCTAGGTACACCAAAACTTTCCCGGAATTTTAAGAAGTCACCAGATAAGTCGTATTTAGATAAATTTTTTCTTATGTTTAATAAAGTTATTTGTAATTTATTTGTAACGTAACTTAAATTGTGAAAGTTAATTTGAATTTGAGAAGATTTTGATAAAGTAATTTGTTGATTTATTATTTAATGAAAGTTAATTGTGAATGTTTGATTTTAAATTTATTTATTATTAATTTATTCAAAATTAATTTTTCAACTTTAAATATTTGCAAATTTTGGAAGTTTATAATTAAAGCCAGAATCCACGTTAAACTGTACATTGAATTTATTTTGAGTTTGATATTTATGTATTTTGAATTTGGTAAGTTTGTTGTTGGTAGCTATTTTATAGGAATTATTTCAGGTATAGTGATTTCCTTGATGTTTAAATTCATACACTCCCAAACACAACACAGACATAACATGCAAGTTCAGGATTACACTACATTTATTAGACCAGCTCAACGTGTGGTTTTTCAAAATAAGTTTAATGATAAAAATGTATGTTTTCAATTGAGAATACATAACAATATTGATTCGTTTAGTTTTATGTTTAGGTTTGGTTTACTCATTTTATTATGGTAAATCGTAAACGTTATATGGGGTGTTATAAAACAATAGAATAAATAATACTAAATTTAATATATCAAAATGATCATCCACATTATTTCATTAATTTATTCAAAACAAAAAATCATCAATGTGTCACGTCTTTTAACATATGCCCACGTGTTTTATGCCCGGACCTGCGTTTAGCGGAGCCCAGGTGTTTATCTGTTTCCATTCTTTCTCTTTTCAGTCTTTAAATGCATATTAGTATTTGTCCTCATAGCGTAACAACGCCAGTTTGCCCTTTAAGATTATTACTCCTATTAATTAATTTATAATAATGTTTTGTCATTTTAATTTAAACTGATGTAAGTGCTTGAGTGCTGCAATTTGGTGCATTAACTGGTAAGACTCTTTAAAATTTTGGGACTTTCGGGTTCTGTTTTGTTGAATTTGTTTCTAAATAAGTTTGGGGGTTCATCAGAAGCTTACAAGAACAGAATTAATCAATTTAAGGATTTTAAACTTAAATAATGATTACATGTCCTATCATCCCTAAAAGCTACAATTTGTGAAAATTGTTTAAACAATTTACTATAGTTTAACTGCATTCAACTAAAATTCCCTTACAAATACAACATTAATTTGCTTGTCAAGTTATAGAATATTCTACCAATCTTAATTCGTATAAAAATGACCAAATGTTTTATAAGTCACTTTCTTTCTATGCAAGTCGAATTCGCCTTTTTATTATACAAGAAACAACTCGTCGAATTCCAATGCCCGTGATTAACTTAGCCCGCCCAGATACCACTTGTGTAAAACCATATGCACGTTTATTTCAGCGATAACAGAACTCTTTGCTCCAGATTTAATTATTCACGCAAGCCTTTTATAAAATTTAGAACTTTTTTAAATCACGTTTTAAATTGAAATATTCATCACAGATCTTGTGAACGTTTTAAATTGTTAAATACTAAATAAATAAATTCAACTTTTGATTTGCTCTTTCAACTCAAATTTTGGTTAGTAAACCCAACTCAAAATGTTTTTTCGTATATCAAAACCAATCGAATGGTTCTTTTTTTGAATGCCACCTGCAATATGTACTATATTGTTTTATAATTGTTGAAGAGTCAAAAATTATAAATTCAAAAAAGTGATTTTTATTTGTTCTTTTTCAATCCAAATTTGGGTTTCATCACTTTCCCAAAATGTTTTTCCTTGCATCAAAAACGAAATGATTGATTCTTTATTTTTTCGAATGCCACTTGTAATATTCTCGCAATTTTTGGTAATTGTTAAGCCCAAAATTATAAATTTAGAAAAGTGATTTGATTTGTCCTTTCTTAACCCAAATTTTGGTTTCACCTTTTTGTTAATAAATCTAAACTCAAAATGTTTTTTCTTATACCAAAAATGAACGATTGATTCTGTTTTTTCGAATGTCACTTTATAATTTTTAGAAATTGTTGAAGCCAAAACTTTAAATTTAGAAAAATGATTAATTTTTGATTTATTCTTTTTTAACCCAAATTTTGGCTTCACCTTTTTGTTAATAAATCTAAAATCAAACTTTTTTTATGACAAAGCTTTGCATCTTTTATATAAAAAAAGCTATTGATTTGTAGTTTTTAATTTTTCATACAGATTTAAAATTCTGTATTTTATACTGTTTGCCCCCAGTCAGGAATTTTAATTTCAAAATTTTGTCCGTCTCATACGTTGTTAGAGGTTTTTATTAATTAAAAAATTACCTGAAAGAGTACAGCAAGTTTACGGAATGGCGCAATGTATGCTTACTTTCTAATTTTTTTCCCAATTCAAGACAGGTGTCGAAAAAATGTTGTATGAAATACGTGCATAAAATGTTTTTTTACTCCCTTTCGCAAAAAAAACTACTTTACGCAGTTGTTGCATAAATTATACTATTCAAGAGTTGTTATTTTTAAATTTTTATGTAATATTTTTTTTACAGGCTTGTTCGTTGCGAATATTCGTGAAAAACGGTTTTTAAGTGCAAATGCAAACATACAACTGTTTTGCTAAAATTAAGTAAATTTCGCCGAGTTAAAGAAATCGGTGTGAAGTAGTTTCGTTTTTTTTTTTGATTAACTGCACACTGCAGTTTTGTTGGTTCATATAGTGTTTTTATAAAAGTCAGTAGGTTTCTTACGGTGTAAAGACAGTGTGTGCGGGAGTCGGCTCGGGAGTGTAGAAAATCCTTTAGGATTTTCTTTTGCTGGTTTCAGGACGGTACTGCAGTAGGGAGGTCATAACAAAGGTGAGGAACTTATTTAATTGTTATTTTCGTAAATTTTCGATAACTTATTGTGACTTTATACTAGCAATGTTACGAATAATGAATATTTATCTCTTTGTTGTTTTTATTTATATTTTTCATAATGAAAAATTCACTTTAAAAATATTTTTAAATCGGCAAAATCAGTGCTGTTTGAATGAATTTTAAAGCATGTTTTCTGTTGTTACAGGTAAGTCCAACATCGAGGGACGGTGTTTCCAGGATGAAGACTTCAACGTCAGTGAGTTAGTTTTCTAATGTTTATACATATGTTCAGAGCCATTCACACTTGGTTTCTTTTCGCTAGTTTTTTTTAAATAAGTTTGATGAAATGAATAAAACTGATAATGTCTTTACAAATAACCTATTTTTGGCTGATTTTTTAATCAAAAAATCCAAGTAGTTCGTGCAACTCTGATAAAGTAGACAATACAAGGAATTTGGATGTGCTTATTTTCTTGTGTCATTGTTTTTAACAACGAATATCACAAAATTTACACTGATCCTAGAAAAACAATTAAACCAATTTTTAGGTTCAAGCCTTTCTTCCAAAAGATTAACATAGCAGGACCAATGTCCTTTTATTTTAATAAGTATCGTTTTATTCATTTTGTTTATGAATATGTTTTTCTTTTCTTACGTTTTAAGAAACTGCTGTTACCCCAGGCTTGTCTTAATTCATTCAAAAGTTAACATGGTATAATTATTGTTCTTGATATGCTAATATTTTGATAAATTGCAATGCAAATACTTTGTTGTTTTACATTTTATCACAATTACCACCACGAACTGCGGATGGTACTAGAAAACAAGGATGTTCGAATCTGATATATTGTCACTTTACCAGTTGTCAATTTACCAGTGAAAACTGTTCGGGTTAAGCTGACGAAAGGGGGCAAAGTATGGATGGACCATTAAATGTTTAAAATTGTCTAGACATTTAATTTCTAATTATTAAGCTACAACTGACACAATGCCTTGCCTTTTCAAATTCTGCATTGCAAACCATTTATAAATGTTTTCTCGAGATATTTATACGTTTGAATCCCATACGGAATGTGTTTTTCTTGAAATTTCGATTTCTACGAAATTCGCTTTAGGGGAATAATGGTTATGTCTTAGTGCTTTGTAGTGTGGTGAAAATACAGTTAAAGAAGTTGTTTAAGTATTCACTTCTTTAATTTCTATACAAATATATGCATAATAATTTGTCAGTTTCGGGATTTAATATTTATTTCAGCTGTTTCTTCTTTTCAGGTTACAATCTAACTTTGAATATTTAAATTCACACATTTTTCAGATCTAATAAATCTTTTTCAGGGCTTATTTTTCTTTGCAGAAAATATTTTTTTCAGCCTTTAATGCTTTCTTTCGGCATTTAACAATTATTTTATTGCAGCTTAAAACCGATTTGCATATGCAGTATTTAACTATATTTTTACATAAGATTTAAACTATATTTTTTTACTCTTCAAGATAGATTATTTAATAGGCATTTAATATCTAGTTATTTGCAATCTCTGACTGAAGGCTTTTTCTTTTAAAATATTAATTCCTTAACTTTTATAATGATATTTGAAATCACCTCATATTTTGTCAGTTTTGATGGAATGCGTCTTATTAACCGAGTCGGCGGGAGTGTTGTGATTTGTGATTGTGAGGTTAGTGCTTTGTATTGTGGTGGATATACAAAAGAAAAGCTAGTTAAGTACCTACTTTTTTAATTTGCATACAAATATATGCATAATGATTTTGTCAGTTTCAGAATTTAATATTTATATTGTTTTCAGGTTGTAATTTAGTTTTGTATCTTTAAATTCACACGTTTCAGAACTAACATAACTCTTTCAGGGTTTATTTTTATTTTCAGCATATAGTGTTCTGTTTCAACCTTTAATATTTTCTTTCGGCGTTTCATAATTATTTCATTTCAGCTTAAAGCCGGTTTGTATGCCTAGAAAAATTATTTCAATATCTTTTTAATAAATTTTTAGCAGTTAATTTCCAGGGTAAATTAATTTATATTTTAGAATTTTATAGTTGGTAAGTACCTTTCCCCGAGTTAGTGTAAATTCTTTTTTCTTCGAGCGTATCATAATTGTAACATTTTGCTATTGAATACTCCATTATGTTACTAATACAATAATGGAAATAATTTTGTTACTAGTAACTTAATGTTAGTGCAACTCGTCACAAGTGGTGGCGCCACTTGTCATTGTTTTGATTACAACATTACAACTGTCAAGTTTGGATAAATTCAGACAGTTGAAAAGGTAAAATTACTTCAAAAGCGTGTTGTACGCTTCGTTTGCATATGTAGGTAGTAATTATTCGAGTACATCTTATTCTTTAAATACGATTTTAACAGTAGTTCATCCAGTATAATCTTTTAATTTCCAGGATAGATTATTTTAATTTTTAGGGTTTTATGATCGGTAAGTGCCTTGCATTTATTCAGTTAGGGTGGTCGTTTTTCTTTTCGATTTGTCGTTAATTTGTTATAAATTTAACGTTTAGTTTTTTTAGCTTTAAAGTTTTTCAGTGCTAACTCATTTTTTCAGGTAATGTGTTTTCAACCTTTAATTTTTTTTCAGCATTTAAGATTATTTCATTTCAGCTTAAAACTTTGTATGTTAGTAATGATTTCAATATGTTCTTAAATAAGATTTAGCAATTAGTGGATACATTCCCACCTGTTAATTTTCAGGATACAGTATTTTCTATCTTAGGGTTTTATAATTGGTAAGTGCCTTTCCTTTATTTAGTTAGCCCTTGGCATATTTATTTAAATCAGTTAAATCCTTTTCAATTTGCAATTTGTTTCATTGTATTTTTATAGATTATAGCTTAGTATTTTTAAACTTTCTGCAGATGGTTTTTCAGTAAATAGTGTTCCCTTTAACTCTTTTACAAATTTGTTCAGGCTGTAATATTCTATTAGCATCTAACAATTATTTTGTTTCAGCTTAAAATCGGTTTGTATGCCTAGTAATTATAATAATACGTTTTCATATAAGATTTAACAGTTTGTTTATCCACGAAAACCTTTAAATTTCAGGATAGATTATTTTAAATTTTAGGGTTTTATTATTGGTAAGTGCATTTCCTTTTGCAGTTAAGGGGTCGTTTAGTCAAGATTTTTGTTTAAATCAGTTAAATTCATTTTAATATGCAGTTAATTTTTTCAATAATGTTATAGATTTTAACGTTTGCCCTACTCTTAAACTCTAAGAGCATCACCAACCTGTTCTTTTTCAATTTCTAATATTTTCAACAATGTATAATTTAATATTAATGGTAAAGTTTGCATCAAATTTCAGCAGTTAATATTCTTTATACCTTACAACGTTTTCGAATGTTAAATATTTTTTAACTTTTACTTTGCTTCAGCAAACTTATTTCAGACTTTAATATTCTCTCGGGATCCAACAATACTTCCCACTTCTAAGTAGTTATAACTGTTAAAGAATTCAAGGAATTTTTTGGGTACGTATTTCAACTTTATTACTTTATCATTTAACATAATTTCCTAATTCTCAGAAATAATTTCTTTATGTTTTGGCGGATTGCAAAATTAGTAAGTGCCTTCCCTGTATGCGGTTAGGGGTGTACCGAAGTTAGGGGGTCCTTTAGCCCCCGAGAGTAAATGTTTGTTTAAACAATTTCAAACAGATCAGTAAGCTATTCTTTCCTTTTCATGTGTTTGTTCTGTACTGGATGTTTATGTCCGGGTTACCAAAGTCAAACGAATCGTTTTGAGGTTTCGAACAGCGTGTCCCACATAGTTGTTGCCAAAGAGGAGGAGTATTTGTTTGAATTATCCAACAATTTGTCATTTTTGTAAGAAGTGCGTATAATAAAAATTGTGTATAAGTTACGTAATGTTTACACCGAGTTTTGTATTATTTCAGGTCATTCTGGAGTATTAGATTTGGGTGACGTAGAAAGGTGAAGTTCAATGTAAACTATTTCAAAATACGTTCCATAAGGGGTTTTTAGGTAACAAATGAAATTTTTTTGGTGTTATTTACAGAATTGTTTATTATCATTGATACTTTTTATTTTCTCGACTATATCATTATTGATTCAGTTCAATCGAATGAACTGGCCTTGACTAATTTATATTTCATAACTCATTAAGAATTTTGTTACAAAACTAACAATAAGGATAATTAGCTTTCTTACTAAAATAATTTTCTTTTGCTTTTAAATCTAGATTTTGCCATGATGTTAACAACAATTCAAAAGTTCTGTATCAAAAAGCAGTCGACAAAGGTTTTTTAGTACCGAACTGAAAGATTACGTTTGCTTATTTACTTCAGTTAATCAAACGATATTTAAAAATTTTGTTGGACAGCTACAGATAAGTTGGTAAGATCATTGGTGTAAGTCCTTTGTGTGGTTTACCGTATTGTTGTATTTATTACACTTTTGGTATATTTATTGGCAGCACTAATTGTAACTTAACAGTAATCTTTCGGTTCCGGTGTTTCACCAAGTCGTAACGTGGTGAAATTATCATTTCAAACTTACACTTTTGGAGTTAAGTATAATTTTATTGTTCTCGTATTCAAACTACAGCAATTTCTGCAGTTTGAGGGAAAACGAGTTCCTATTTTTAAATTATTATTTGATATTTTTACAGGCTTCTTGTTCGTTGCGAATATTCGTGAAAAACGGTTTTGAAGTGCAAATGCAAACATACAACTGTTTGCTAAAATTAAATAAATTCCGACGACTTAAAGATATGATTGTGAAGTAGTTTCGCTTTTTGGTATCGACTGCACAGCGCAGTTTTGTTAGTTTATATGGTGTTTTTCTTTTTATAAAAGTCAGTAATTTTCTTACGGGGTAAAGACTGTGTTGTGCGGGAGTCGGTTCGGGGGTGTGGAAAATCCTTACGGATTTTCTTTTGCTGGTTCCAGGACGGCACTGTATTAGGGAGGTCATAACAAAGGTAATGAGCTTGTTTAACTAATTGTTATTTTCTTAAATTTTCGTCAACATTTGGTGATTTTTCCTATTTGTACTAGCAATGTTACGTAGTTGTTAAATAATAACAAATATTTGAATTCGAAAAAAATCTCTTTATTATTTTTATTTTTAATTCCCACAATGCAAAATTCCTTTTTAAAACATTTTTAAATCAGCCAAACCTGTGATAGTTTAATAAATTTCAAAGAATACTTTTTGTTGTTACAGGTAAGTCCCGCATCGAGGGATGGTGTTTCCAGGATGAAGCCTTCAATCCCAGTGAGTTAATTGTTAAGTGTTTATCTGTAAAGAGCCATCCACACTTGGTTCTTTTTCGCCAGTTTTATCTAAATACTTTGACGAAATGGGTAAAACTGATAGTGTGGATGGAAAAACCGAAAAGGTGATATAATGTAGATGATATATCGAATTTTGATATGCTTATTCTTCAATGTCATCATTTTTAACAACGAATATCGCTACACTTAACTAATCATTGCCAAAAAATTAAACGAATTTGGAAGAATTAAGACTTGAGCGAAGAGACTAACGTAGCAGGACTAATGTTTTTTTAATAAGTAGTATTTTACTAATTTTGAACATGTTTATTCTTTTTTTACGTTTTAACAAAACTGCTGTTACTCCAGATTTGCCTTAATCATCCAAAGTTAACATGGATAAGTATTGCTCTGGATAAGTCAATGTCTTGAAAAATTGCAATATACTTTCCTGTTTTACATTTTATCACAATTACCACCACAAACTGCGGATGAAACTGGAAAACAAGCATGTTCGAATATGATGTGTTGTCTACACTATCAGATTTGTACGAACCCTTGGACTATTAAGTGAACGTCAAGTAACAACAGTTTATCTTCTATCAGTTTACCAGTTCCGTGAAAAGTGTTCTGGTTAAGCTGGCGAAAGGGGGCAACGTATGTATGGACCATTAAGTGTCTAAAATTGTTTAGGCATTGAATTTCTGATTATTTACAATGCATTTTGCTATCTCTGACACAAAGCTTTCTCTTTAAAATTTTGATTCCTTAACTGTTAAAATGCTTTCTTGAGATCTTCGTATATTTTAATGACAAACGGGACGCCGTTTTCCTGAAATTTCGGTTCGTTTTAACCGAGTGGGCGGGAATGTTGTGATAATCGAAATTTCGGAGTGCTTATGATTTAGCGTTTTGTAGTGTGGTAAATGTGCAAACAAAAGAGTTAGTTTATTAGTATCTTTTTTTTTTATTTCAGTATAAATACTCGTACATGCATAATAATTTGTCAGTTTCAGGATTTAATATTTATTTCAGCTGTTGCTTCTTTTCAGGTTACAATCTAACTTTGAATATTTAAATTCACGCATTTTTCAGATCTAATCAATCTTTTTCAGGGTTTAATTTTCTTTCCAGAAAATATTTTTTTCAGCCTTTAATACTTTCTTTCGGCATTTAACAATTATTTTATTGCAGCTTAAAACCGATCTGCATACGCAGTATTTCACTATATTATTACATAATATTTAAACTATATTTTTTTAATCTTCAGGATAGATTATTTAATAGGCATTTAATATCTAGTTATTTGCAATCTCCTCATATTTTGTCAGTTTTGATGGAATGCGTCTTAACCGAGTCGGCGGGAGTGTTGTGATTTGTGATTGTGAGGTTAGTGCTTTGTATTGTGGTGGATATACAAAAAAAAAGCTAGTTAAGTACATACTTTTTTAATTTGCATACAAATATACACATAATGATTTTATCAGTTTCAGAATTTAATATTTATATTCTTTTCAGGTTATAATTTAGTTTTGTATATTTAAATTCACACATGTTTCAGAACTAATATAATTCTTTCAGGGTTTATTTTTATTTTCAGCATATAATGTTCTGTTTTAACCTTTAATATTTTCTTTCAGCGTTTCATAATTATTTCATTTCAGCTTAAAACCGGTTTGTATGCCTAGAAAAATTATTTCAATATCTTTTTGATAAATTTTTAGCAGTTAATTTCCAGGGTAAATTACTTTATATTTTAGAATTTTGTAGTTGGTAAGTACCTTTCCCTGAGTCAGTGTAAATTCTTTTTTCTTCGAGCGTATCATAATTGTAACATTTTGCTATTGAATACTCCATTATGTTACTAATACAATAATGGAAATCATTTTGTTACTAGTAACATAATGTTAGTGCAACTCGTCACAAGTGGTGGCGCCACTTGTCATTGTTTTGATTACAACTGTCAAGTTTGGATATATTCAGGCAGTTGAAAAGGTAAAATTACTTCAAAAGCGTGTTGTACGCTTCGTTTGCATATGTAGGTAGTAATTATTCCAGTACATCTTATTCTTTAAATACGATTTTAACAGTAGTATTTTTATAGATTATAGATTAGTATTTTTAAACTTTCTGCAGATGCTTTTTCAGTAAATAGTGTTCCCTTTAATTCTTTTGCAAATTTTTTCAGGCTGTAATATTCTATTAGCATTTAACAATTATTTTGTTTCAGCTTAAAATCGGTTTGTATGCCTAGTAATTATAATAATACGGTTTTATATAAGATTTAACAGTTTGTTTATCCACGAAAACCTTTAAATTTCAGGATAGATTATTTTAAATTTTAGGGTTTTATTATTGGTAAGTGCATTTCCTTTTGCAGTTAGGGGGTCGTTTAGTCACAAGATTTTTGTTTAAATAAGTTAAATTCGTTTTAAGTTGCAGTTAATTTTTTTAATAATCTTATAGATTTTAACGTTTGCTCTACTCTTAAACTCTCAGAGCATCACCAACCTGTTCTTTTTCAGTTTCTAATATTTTCAACAACGTATAATTTAATATTAATGGTAAAGTTTGCATAAAATTTCAGCAGTTAATAATCTTTTATACCTTACAACTTTTTCTAATATTAAATATTTTTTAACGTTTACTTTGCTTCAGCAAACTGATTTCAGACTTTAATATTCCCTCGGGATCCAACAATACTTCCCATTTCTAGTTATAACTGTTAAAGAATTCATGGAATTTTTTGGTACGTATTTCAACTTTATTAATTTATCATTTAACATAGTTTCCTAATTTTCAGGAAGAATTCAATTATGTTTTGGCGGATTGCAAAATTAGTAAGTGCCTTTCCTTTATGCGGTTAGGGGTGTACCGAAGTTAGGGGGCCCTTTAGTCCCCGGTGAGGAAATGTTTGTTTAAACAATTTCAAACAGATCAGTAAGCTATTCTTTCCTTTTCATGTGTTTGTTCTGTACTGGATGTTTATGTCCGAGTTACCAAAGTCAAACTAATCGTTTTGAGGTTTCGAACTGCGTGTCCCACATAGTTTTTGCCAAAGAGGAGAAGTATTTGTTTGAATTATCCAACAATTTGTCATTTTTGTAAGAAGTACGTATAATAAAAATTGTGTATAAGTTACGTAATGTTTACACCGAGTTTTGTATTCTTTCAGCTCATTCTGGAGTATTAGATTTGGGTGACGTAGTAAAGGTGAAGTTCAATGTAAACCATTTCAAAATACGTTCCATAAAGGGTTTCTAGGTAACAAATGAAATTTTTTTGGTGTTATTTACAGAATGTTTTATTATCATTGATACTTTTTATTTCCTCGACTATATCATTATCGATTCAGTTCAATCGAATGAACTGGCCTTGACTAATTTATATTTCATAACTCATTAAGAATTTTGTTACAAAACTAACAATAAGGATAATTAGCTTTCTTGCTAAACTATTTTTCTTTTGCCTTTAAATCTAGATTTTGCCATGATGTTATCAACAATTCAAAAGTTCTGTATCAAAAAGCAGTCGACAAAGGTTTTTTAGTACCGAACTGAAAGATTACGTTTCATTATTTACTTCAGTTAATCAAACGATATTTAAAAATTTTGTTGGACAGCTACAGATAAGTTGGTAAGATCATTGGTGTAAGTCCTTTGTGTGGTTTACCGTATTGTTGTATTTATTACACTTTTGGTATATTTATTGGCAGGACTAATTGTAACTTAACAGTAATCTTTCGGTTCCGGTGTTTCACCAAGTCGTAACGTGGTGAAATTATCATTTCAAACTTACACTTTTGGAGTTAAGTATAATTTTATTGTTCTCGTATTCAAACTACAGCAATTTCTGCAGTTTGAGGGAAAACGAGTTCCTATTTTTAAATTATTATTTGATATTTTTACAGGCTTCTTGTTCGTTGCGAATATTCGTGAAAAACGGTTTTGAAGTGCAAATGCAAACATACAACTGTTTGCTAAAATTAAATAAATTCCGACGACTTAAAGATATGATTGTGAAGTAGTTTCGCTTTTTGGTATCGACTGCACAGCGCAGTTTTGTTAGTTTATATGGTGTTTTTCTTTTTATAAAAGTCAGTAATTTTCTTACGGGGTAAAGACTGTGTTGTGCGGGAGTCGGTTCGGGGGTGTGGAAAATCCTTACGGATTTTCTTTTGCTGGTTCCAGGACGGCACTGTATTAGGGAGGTCATAACAAAGGTAATGAGCTTGTTTAACTAATTGTTATTTTCTTAAATTTTCGTCAACATTTGGTGATTTTTCCTATTTGTACTAGCAATGTTACGTAGTTGTTAAATAATAACAAATATTTGAATTCGAAAAAAATCTCTTTATTATTTTTATTTTTAATTCCCACAATGCAAAATTCCTTTTTAAAACATTTTTAAATCAGCCAAACCTGTGATAGTTTAATAAATTTCAAAGAATACTTTTTGTTGTTACAGGTAAGTCCCGCATCGAGGGATGGTGTTTCCAGGATGAAGCCTTCAATCCCAGTGAGTTAATTGTTAAGTGTTTATCTGTAAAGAGCCATCCACACTTGGTTCTTTTTCGCCAGTTTTATCTAAATACTTTGACGAAATGGGTAAAACTGATAGTGTGGATGGAAAAACCGAAAAGGTGATATAATGTAGATGATATATCG
Source organism: Melanotus villosus (assembly GCA_963082815.1). Classification (NCBI taxonomy): domain Eukaryota; kingdom Metazoa; phylum Arthropoda; class Insecta; order Coleoptera; family Elateridae; genus Melanotus; species Melanotus villosus. The sequence goes on along the minus strand of OY720427.1, from coordinate 34,607,400 downwards.
AATTTTGATATGCTTATTCTTCAATGTCATCATTTTTAACAACGAATATCGCTACACTTAACTAATCATTGCCAAAAAATTAAACGAATTTGGAAGAATTAAGACTTGAGCGAAGAGACTAACGTAGCAGGACTAATGTTTTTTTAATAAGTAGTATTTTACTAATTTTGAACATGTTTATTCTTTTTTTACGTTTTAACAAAACTGCTGTTACTCCAGATTTGCCTTAATCATCCAAAGTTAACATGGATAAGTATTGCTCTGGATAAGTCAATGTCTTGAAAAATTGCAATATACTTTCCTGTTTTACATTTTATCACAATTACCACCACAAACTGCGGATGAAACTGGAAAACAAGCATGTTCGAATATGATGTGTTGTCTACACTATCAGATTTGTACGAACCCTTGGACTATTAAGTGAACGTCAAGTAACAACAGTTTATCTTCTATCAGTTTACCAGTTCCGTGAAAAGTGTTCTGGTTAAGCTGGCGAAAGGGGGCAACGTATGTATGGACCATTAAGTGTCTAAAATTGTTTAGGCATTGAATTTCTGATTATTTACAATGCATTTTGCTATCTCTGACACAAAGCTTTCTCTTTAAAATTTTGATTCCTTAACTGTTAAAATGCTTTCTTGAGATCTTCGTATATTTTAATGACAAACGGGACGCCGTTTTCCTGAAATTTCGGTTCGTTTTAACCGAGTGGGCGGGAATGTTGTGATAATCGAAATTTCGGAGTGCTTATGATTTAGCGTTTTGTAGTGTGGTAAATGTGCAAACAAAAGAGTTAGTTTATTAGTATCTTTTTTTTTTATTTCAGTATAAATACTCGTACATGCATAATAATTTGTCAGTTTCAGGATTTAATATTTATTTCAGCTGTTGCTTCTTTTCAGGTTACAATCTAACTTTGAATATTTAAATTCACGCATTTTTCAGATCTAATCAATCTTTTTCAGGGTTTAATTTTCTTTCCAGAAAATATTTTTTTCAGCCTTTAATACTTTCTTTCGGCATTTAACAATTATTTTATTGCAGCTTAAAACCGATCTGCATACGCAGTATTTCACTATATTATTACATAATATTTAAACTATATTTTTTTAATCTTCAGGATAGATTATTTAATAGGCATTTAATATCTAGTTATTTGCAATCTCCTCATATTTTGTCAGTTTTGATGGAATGCGTCTTAACCGAGTCGGCGGGAGTGTTGTGATTTGTGATTGTGAGGTTAGTGCTTTGTATTGTGGTGGATATACAAAAAAAAAGCTAGTTAAGTACATACTTTTTTAATTTGCATACAAATATACACATAATGATTTTATCAGTTTCAGAATTTAATATTTATATTCTTTTCAGGTTATAATTTAGTTTTGTATATTTAAATTCACACATGTTTCAGAACTAATATAATTCTTTCAGGGTTTATTTTTATTTTCAGCATATAATGTTCTGTTTTAACCTTTAATATTTTCTTTCAGCGTTTCATAATTATTTCATTTCAGCTTAAAACCGGTTTGTATGCCTAGAAAAATTATTTCAATATCTTTTTGATAAATTTTTAGCAGTTAATTTCCAGGGTAAATTACTTTATATTTTAGAATTTTGTAGTTGGTAAGTACCTTTCCCTGAGTCAGTGTAAATTCTTTTTTCTTCGAGCGTATCATAATTGTAACATTTTGCTATTGAATACTCCATTATGTTACTAATACAATAATGGAAATCATTTTGTTACTAGTAACATAATGTTAGTGCAACTCGTCACAAGTGGTGGCGCCACTTGTCATTGTTTTGATTACAACTGTCAAGTTTGGATATATTCAGGCAGTTGAAAAGGTAAAATTACTTCAAAAGCGTGTTGTACGCTTCGTTTGCATATGTAGGTAGTAATTATTCCAGTACATCTTATTCTTTAAATACGATTTTAACAGTAGTATTTTTATAGATTATAGATTAGTATTTTTAAACTTTCTGCAGATGCTTTTTCAGTAAATAGTGTTCCCTTTAATTCTTTTGCAAATTTTTTCAGGCTGTAATATTCTATTAGCATTTAACAATTATTTTGTTTCAGCTTAAAATCGGTTTGTATGCCTAGTAATTATAATAATACGGTTTTATATAAGATTTAACAGTTTGTTTATCCACGAAAACCTTTAAATTTCAGGATAGATTATTTTAAATTTTAGGGTTTTATTATTGGTAAGTGCATTTCCTTTTGCAGTTAGGGGGTCGTTTAGTCACAAGATTTTTGTTTAAATAAGTTAAATTCGTTTTAAGTTGCAGTTAATTTTTTTAATAATCTTATAGATTTTAACGTTTGCTCTACTCTTAAACTCTCAGAGCATCACCAACCTGTTCTTTTTCAGTTTCTAATATTTTCAACAACGTATAATTTAATATTAATGGTAAAGTTTGCATAAAATTTCAGCAGTTAATAATCTTTTATACCTTACAACTTTTTCTAATATTAAATATTTTTTAACGTTTACTTTGCTTCAGCAAACTGATTTCAGACTTTAATATTCCCTCGGGATCCAACAATACTTCCCATTTCTAGTTATAACTGTTAAAGAATTCATGGAATTTTTTGGTACGTATTTCAACTTTATTAATTTATCATTTAACATAGTTTCCTAATTTTCAGGAAGAATTCAATTATGTTTTGGCGGATTGCAAAATTAGTAAGTGCCTTTCCTTTATGCGGTTAGGGGTGTACCGAAGTTAGGGGGCCCTTTAGTCCCCGGTGAGGAAATGTTTGTTTAAACAATTTCAAACAGATCAGTAAGCTATTCTTTCCTTTTCATGTGTTTGTTCTGTACTGGATGTTTATGTCCGAGTTACCAAAGTCAAACTAATCGTTTTGAGGTTTCGAACTGCGTGTCCCACATAGTTTTTGCCAAAGAGGAGAAGTATTTGTTTGAATTATCCAACAATTTGTCATTTTTGTAAGAAGTACGTATAATAAAAATTGTGTATAAGTTACGTAATGTTTACACCGAGTTTTGTATTCTTTCAGCTCATTCTGGAGTATTAGATTTGGGTGACGTAGTAAAGGTGAAGTTCAATGTAAACCATTTCAAAATACGTTCCATAAAGGGTTTCTAGGTAACAAATGAAATTTTTTTGGTGTTATTTACAGAATGTTTTATTATCATTGATACTTTTTATTTCCTCGACTATATCATTATCGATTCAGTTCAATCGAATGAACTGGCCTTGACTAATTTATATTTCATAACTCATTAAGAATTTTGTTACAAAACTAACAATAAGGATAATTAGCTTTCTTGCTAAACTATTTTTCTTTTGCCTTTAAATCTAGATTTTGCCATGATGTTATCAACAATTCAAAAGTTCTGTATCAAAAAGCAGTCGACAAAGGTTTTTTAGTACCGAACTGAAAGATTACGTTTCATTATTTACTTCAGTTAATCAAACGATATTTAAAAATTTTGTTGGACAGCTACAGATAAGTTGGTAAGATCATTGGTGTAAGTCCTTTGTGTGGTTTACCGTATTGTTGTATTTATTACACTTTTGGTATATTTATTGGCAGGACTAATTGTAACTTAACAGTAATCTTTCGGTTCCGGTGTTTCACCAAGTCGTAACGTGGTGAAATTATCATTTCAAACTTACACTTTTGGAGTTAAGTATAATTTTATTGTTCTCGTATTCAAACTACAGCAATTTCTGCAGTTTGAGGGAAAACGAGTTCCTATTTTTAAATTATTATTTGATATTTTTACAGGCTTCTTGTTCGTTGCGAATATTCGTGAAAAACGGTTTTTAAGTGCAAATGCAAACATACAACTGTTTGCTAAAATTAAATAAATTCCGACGACTTAAAGATATGATTGTGAAGTAGTTTCGCTTTTTGGTATCGACTGCACAGCGCAGTTTTGTTAGTTTATATGGTGTTTTTCTTTTTATAAAAGTCAGTAATTTTCTTACGGGGTAAAGACTGTGTTGTGCGGGAGTCGGTTCGGGGGTGTGGAAAATCCTTACGGATTTTCTTTTGCTGGTTCCAGGACGGCACTGTATTAGGGAGGTCATAACAAAGGTAATGAGCTTGTTTAACTAATTGTTATTTTCGTAAATTTTCGTCACCATTTGGTGATTTTTCCTATTTGTACTAGCAATGTTACGTAGTTGTTAAATAATAACAAATATTTGAATTCGAAAAAAATCTCTTTATTATTTTTATTTTTAATTCCCACAATGCAAAATTCCTTTTTAAAACATTTTTAAATCAGCCAAACCTGTGATAGTTTAATAAATTTCAAAGAATACTTTTTGTTGTTACAGGTAAGTCCCGCATCGAGGGATGGTGTTTCCAGGATGAAGCCTTCAATCCCAGTGAGTTAATTGTTAAGTGTTTATCTGTAAAGAGCCATCCACACTTGGTTCTTTTTCGCCAGTTTTATCTAAATAGTTTTGACGAAATGGGTAAAACTGATAGTGTGGATGGAAAAACCGAAAAGGTGATATAATGTAGATGATGTATCGAATTTTGATATGCTTATTCTTCAATGTCATCGTTTTTAACAACGAATATCGCTACACTTAACTAATCATTGCCAAAAAATTAAACGAATTTGGAAGAATTAAGACTTGAGCGAAGAGACTAACGTAGCAGGACTAATGTTTTTTTAATAAGTAGTATTTTACTAATTTTGAACATGTTTATTCTTTTTTTACGTTTTAACAAAACTGCTGTTACTCCAGATTTGCCTTAATCATCCAAAGTTAACATGGATAAGTATTGCTCTGGATAAGCCAATGTCTTGAAAAATTGCAATATACTTTCCTGTTTTACATTTTATCACAATTACCACCACAAACTGCGGATGAAACTGGAAAACAAGCATGTTCGAATCTGATGTGTTGTCTACACTATCAGATTTGTACGAACCCTTGGACTATTAAGTGAACGTCAAGTAACAACAGTTTATCTGCTATCAGTTTACCAGTTCCGTGAAAAGTGTTCTGGTTAAGCTGGCGAAAGGGGGCAAAGTATGTATGGACCATTAAGTGTCTAAAATTGTTTAGGCATTTAATTTCTGATTATTTACAATGCATTTTGCTATCTCTGACACAAAGCTTTCTCTTTAAAATTTTGATTCCTTAACTGTTAAAATGCTTTCTTGAGATCTTCGTATATTTTAATGACAAACGGGACGCCGTTTTCCTGAAATTTCGGTTCGTTTTAACCGAGTGGGCGGGAATGTTGTGATAATCGAAATTTCGGAGTGCTTATGATTTAGCGTTTTGTAGTGTGGTAAATGTGCAAACAAAAGAGTTAGTTTATTAGTATCTTTTTTTTTTTATTTCAGTATAAATACTCGTACATGCATAATAATTTGTCAGTTTCAGGATTTAATATTTATTTCAGCTGTTGCTTCTTTTCAGGTTACAATCTAACTTTGAATATTTAAATTCACGCATTTTTCAGATCTAATCAATCTTTTTCAGGGTTTAATTTTCTTTCCAGAAAATATTTTTTTCAGCCTTTAATACTTTCTTTCGGCATTTAACAATTATTTTATTGCAGCTTAAAACCGATCTGCATACGCAGTATTTCACTATATTATTACATAATATTTAAACTATATTTTTTTAATCTTCAGGATAGATTATTTAATAGGCATTTAATATCTAGTTATTTGCAATCTCCTCATATTTTGTCAGTTTTGATGGAATGCGTCTTAACCGAGTCGGCGGGAGTGTTGTGATTTGTGATTGTGAGGTTAGTGCTTTGTATTGTGGTGGATATACAAAAAAAAAGCTAGTTAAGTACATACTTTTTTAATTTGCATACGAATATACACATAATGATTTTATCAGTTTCAGAATTTAATATTTATATTCTTTTCAGGTTATAATTTAGTTTTGTATATTTAAATTCACACATGTTTCAGAACTAATATAATTCTTTCAGGGTTTATTTTTATTTTCAGCATATAATGTTCTGTTTTAACCTTTAATATTTTCTTTCAGCGTTTCATAATTATTTCATTTCAGCTTAAAACCGGTTTGTATGCCTAGAAAAATTATTTCAATATCTTTTTGATAAATTTTTAGCAGTTAATTTCCAGGGTAAATTACTTTATATTTTAGAATTTTGTAGTTGGTAAGTACCTTTCCCTGAGTCAGTGTAAATTCTTTTTTCTTCGAGCGTATCATAATTGTAACATTTTGCTATTGAATACTCCATTATGTTACTAATACAATAATGGAAATCATTTTGTTACTAGTAACATAATGTTAGTGCAACTCGTCACAAGTGGTGGCGCCACTTGTCATTGTTTTGATTACAACTGTCAAGTTTGGATATATTCAGGCAGTTGAAAAGGTAAAATTACTTCAAAAGCGTGTTGTACGCTTCGTTTGCATATGTAGGTAGTAATTATTCCAGTACATCTTATTCTTTAAATACGATTTTAACAGTAGTTCATCCAGTATAATCTTTTTATTTAAATCAGTTAAATCCTTTTCAATTTGCAATTTGTTTCATTGTATTTTTATAGATTATAGATTAGTATTTTTAAACTTTCTGCAGATGCTTTTTCAGTAAATAGTGTTCCCTTTAATTCTTTTGCAAATTTTTTCAGGCTGTAATATTCTATTAGCATTTAACAATTATTTTGTTTCAGCTTAAAATCGGTTTGTATGCCTAGTAATTATAATAATACGGTTTTATATAAGATTTAACAGTTTGTTTATCCACGAAAACCTTTAAATTTCAGGATAGATTATTTTAAATTTTAGGGTTTTATTATTGGTAAGTGCATTTCCTTTTGCAGTTAGGGGGTCGTTTAGTCACAAGATTTTTGTTTAAATAAGTTAAATTCGTTTTAAGTTGCAGTTAATTTTTTTAATAATCTTATAGATTTTAACGTTTGCTCTACTCTTAAACTCTCAGAGCATCACCAACCTGTTCTTTTTCAGTTTCTAATATTTTCAACAACGTATAATTTAATATTAATGGTAAAGTTTGCATAAAATTTCAGCAGTTAATAATCTTTTATACCTTACAACTTTTTCTAATATTAAATATTTTTTAACGTTTACTTTGCTTCAGCAAACTGATTTCAGACTTTAATATTCCCTCGGGATCCAACAATACTTCCCATTTCTAGTTATAACTGTTAAAGAATTCATGGAATTTTTTGGTACGTATTTCAACTTTATTAATTTATCATTTAACATAGTTTCCTAATTTTCAGGAAGAATTCAATTATGTTTTGGCGGATTGCAAAATTAGTAAGTGCCTTTCCTTTATGCGGTTAGGGGTGTACCGAAGTTAGGGGGCCCTTTAGTCCCCGGTGAGGAAATGTTTGTTTAAACAATTTCAAACAGATCAGTAAGCTATTCTTTCCTTTTCATGTGTTTGTTCTGTACTGGATGTTTATGTCCGAGTTACCAAAGTCAAACTAATCGTTTTGAGGTTTCGAACTGCGTGTCCCACATAGTTTTTGCCAAAGAGGAGAAGTATTTGTTTGAATTATCCAACAATTTGTCATTTTTGTAAGAAGTACGTATAATAAAAATTGTGTATAAGTTACGTAATGTTTACACCGAGTTTTGTATTCTTTCAGCTCATTCTGGAGTATTAGATTTGGGTGACGTAGTAAAGGTGAAGTTCAATGTAAACCATTTCAAAATACGTTCCATAAAGGGTTTCTAGGTAACAAATGAAATTTTTTTGGTGTTATTTACAGAATTTTTTATTATCATTGATACTTTTTATTTCCTCGACTATATCATTATCGATTCAGTTCAATCGAATGAACTGGCCTTGACTAATTTATATTTCATAACTCATTAAGAATTTTGTTACAAAACTAACAATAAGGATAATTAGCTTTCTTACTAAACTATTTTTCTTTTGCCTTTAAATCTAGATTTTGCCATGATGTTATCAACAATTCAAAAGTTCTGTATCAAAAAGCAGTCGACAAAGGTTTTTTAGTACCGAACTGAAAGATTACGTTTCATTATTTACTTCAGTTAATCAAACGATATTTAAAAATTTTGTTGGACAGCTACAGATAAGTTGGTAAGATCATTGGTGTAAGTCCTTTGTGTGGTTTACCGTATTGTTGTATTTATTACACTTTTGGTATATTTATTGGCAGGACTAATTGTAACTTAACAGTAATCTTTCGGTTCCGGTGTTTCACCAAGTCGTAACGTGGTGAAATTATCATTTCAAACTTACACTTTTGGAGTTAAGTATAATTTTATTGTTCTCGTATTCAGACTACAGTAATTTCTGCAGTTTGAGGGAAAACGAGTTCCTATTTTTAAATTATTATTTGAAATTTTTAACAGGCTTCTTGTTCGTTGCGAATATTCGTGAAAAACGGTTTTTAAGTGCAAATGCAAACATACAACTGTTTGCTAAAATTAAATAAATTCCGCCGACTTAAAGATATGATTGTGAAGTAGTTTCGCTTTTTGGTATCGACTGCACAGCGCAGTTTTGTTAGTTTATATGGTGTTTTTCTTTTTATAAAAGTCAGTAATTTTCTTACGGGGTAAAGACTGTGTTGTGCGGGAGTCGGCTCGGGGGTGTGGAAAATCCTTACGGATTTTCTTTTGCTGGTTCCAGGACGGCACTGTATTAGGGAGGTCATAACAAAGGTAATGAGCTTGTTTAACTAATTGTTATTTTCGTAAATTTTCGTCACCATTTGGTGATTTTTCCTATTTGTACTAGCAATGTTACGTAGTTGTTAAATAATAACAAATATTTGAATTCGAAAAAAATCTCTTTATTATTTTTATTTTTAATTCCCACAATGCAAAATTCCTTTTTAAAACATTTTTAAATCAGCCAAACCTGTGATAGTTTAATAAATTTCAAAGAATACTTTTTGTTGTTACAGGTAAGTCCCGCATCGAGGGATGGTGTTTCCAGGATGAAGCCTTCAATCCCAGTGAGTTAATTGTTAAGTGTTTATCTGTAAAGAGCCATCCACACTTGGTTCTTTTTCGCCAGTTTTATCTAAATAGTTTTGACGAAATGGGTAAAACTGATAGTGTGGATGGAAAAACCGAAAAGGTGATATAATGTAGATGATGTATCGAATTTTGATATGCTTATTCTTCAATGTCATCGTTTTTAACAACGAATATCGCTACACTTAACTAATCATTGCCAAAAAATTAAACGAATTTGGAAGAATTAAGACTTGAGCGAAGAGACTAACGTAGCAGGACTAATGTTTTTTTAATAAGTAGTATTTTACTAATTTTGAACATGTTTATTCTTTTTTTACGTTTTAACAAAACTGCTGTTACTCCAGATTTGCCTTAATCATCCAAAGTTAACATGGATAAGTATTGCTCTGGATAAGCCAATGTCTTGAAAAATTGCAATATACTTTCCTGTTTTACATTTTATCACAATTACCACCACAAACTGCGGATGAAACTGGAAAACAAGCATGTTCGAATCTGATGTGTTGTCTACACTATCAGATTTGTACGAACCCTTGGACTATTAAGTGAACGTCAAGTAACAACAGTTTATCTGCTATCAGTTTACCAGTTCCGTGAAAAGTGTTCTGGTTAAGCTGGCGAAAGGGGGCAAAGTATGTATGGACCATTAAGTGTCTAAAATTGTTTAGGCATTTAATTTCTGATTATTTACAATGCATTTTGCTATCTCTGACACAAAGCTTTCTCTTTAAAATTTTGATTCCTTAACTGTTAAAATGCTTTCTTGAGATCTTCGTATATTTTAATGACAAACGGGACGCCGTTTTCCTGAAATTTCGGTTCGTTTTAACCGAGTGGGCGGGAATGTTGTGATAATCGAAATTTCGGAGTGCTTATGATTTAGCGTTTTGTAGTGTGGTAAATGTGCAAACAAAAGAGTTAGTTTATTAGTATCTTTTTTTTTTTATTTCAGTATAAATACTCGTACATGCATAATAATTTGTCAGTTTCAGGATTTAATATTTATTTCAGCTGTTGCTTCTTTTCAGGTTACAATCTAACTTTGAATATTTAAATTCACGCATTTTTCAGATCTAATCAATCTTTTTCAGGGTTTAATTTTCTTTCCAGAAAATATTTTTTTCAGCCTTTAATACTTTCTTTCGGCATTTAACAATTATTTTATTGCAGCTTAAAACCGATCTGCATACGCAGTATTTCACTATATTATTACATAATATTTAAACTATATTTTTTTAATCTTCAGGATAGATTATTTAATAGGCATTTAATATCTAGTTATTTGCAATCTCCTCATATTTTGTCAGTTTTGATGGAATGCGTCTTAACCGAGTCGGCGGGAGTGTTGTGATTTGTGATTGTGAGGTTAGTGCTTTGTATTGTGGTGGATATACAAAAAAAAAGCTAGTTAAGTACATACTTTTTTAATTTGCATACAAATATACACATAATGATTTTATCAGTTTCAGAATTTAATATTTATATTCTTTTCAGGTTATAATTTAGTTTTGTATATTTAAATTCACACATGTTTCAGAACTAATATAATTCTTTCAGGGTTTATTTTTATTTTCAGCATATAATGTTCTGTTTTAACCTTTAATATTTTCTTTCAGCGTTTCATAATTATTTCATTTCAGCTTAAAACCGGTTTGTATGCCTAGAAAAATTATTTCAATATCTTTTTGATAAATTTTTAGCAGTTAATTTCCAGGGTAAATTACTTTATATTTTAGAATTTTGTAGTTGGTAAGTACCTTTCCCTGAGTCAGTGTAAATTCTTTTTTCTTCGAGCGTATCATAATTGTAACATTTTGCTATTGAATACTCCATTATGTTACTAATACAATAATGGAAATCATTTTGTTACTAGTAACATAATGTTAGTGCAACTCGTCACAAGTGGTGGCGCCACTTGTCATTGTTTTGATTACAACTGTCAAGTTTGGATATATTCAGGCAGTTGAAAAGGTAAAATTACTTCAAAAGCGTGTTGTACGCTTCGTTTGCATATGTAGGTAGTAATTATTCCAGTACATCTTATTCTTTAAATACGATTTTAACAGTAGTTCATCCAGTATAATCTTTTTATTTAAATCAGTTAAATCCTTTTCAATTTGCAATTTGTTTCATTGTATTTTTATAGATTATAGATTAGTATTTTTAAACTTTCTGCAGATGCTTTTTCAGTAAATAGTGTTCCCTTTAATTCTTTTGCAAATTTTTTCAGGCTGTAATATTCTATTAGCATTTAACAATTATTTTGTTTCAGCTTAAAATCGGTTTGTATGCCTAGTAATTATAATAATACGGTTTTATATAAGATTTAACAGTTTGTTTATCCACGAAAAACTTTAAATTTCAGGATAGATTATTTTAAATTTTAGGGTTTTATTATTGGTAAGTGCATTTCCTTTTGCAGTTAGGGGGTCGTTTAGTCACAAGATTTTTGTTTAAATAAGTTAAATTCGTTTTAAGTTGCAGTTAATTTTTTTAATAATCTTATAGATTTTAACGTTTGCTCTACTCTTAAACTCTCAGAGCATCACCAACCTGTTCTTTTTCAGTTTCTAATATTTTCAACAACGTATAATTTAATATTAATGGTAAAGTTTGCATAAAATTTCAGCAGTTAATAATCTTTTATACCTTACAACTTTTTCTAATATTAAATATTTTTTAACGTTTACTTTGCTTCAGCAAACTGATTTCAGACTTTAATATTCCCTCGGGATCCAACAATACTTCCCATTTCTAGTTATAACTGTTAAAGAATTCATGGAATTTTTTGGTACGTATTTCAACTTTATTAATTTATCATTTAACATAGTTTCCTAATTTTCAGGAAGAATTCAATTATGTTTTGGCGGATTGCAAAATTAGTAAGTGCCTTTCCTTTATGCGGTTAGGGGTGTACCGAAGTTAGGGGGCCCTTTAGTCCCCGGTGAGGAAATGTTTGTTTAAACAATTTCAAACAGATCAGTAAGCTATTCTTTCCTTTTCATGTGTTTGTTCTGTACTGGATGTTTATGTCCGAGTTACCAAAGTCAAACTAATCGTTTTGAGGTTTCGAACTGCGTGTCCCACATAGTTTTTGCCAAAGAGGAGAAGTATTTGTTTGAATTATCCAACAATTTGTCATTTTTGTAAGAAGTACGTATAATAAAAATTGTGTATAAGTTACGTAATGTTTACACCGAGTTTTGTATTCTTTCAGCTCATTCTGGAGTATTAGATTTGGGTGACGTAGTAAAGGTGAAGTTCAATGTAAACCATTTCAAAATACGTTCCATAAAGGGTTTCTAGGTAACAAATGAAATTTTTTTGGTGTTATTTACAGAATTTTTTATTATCATTGATACTTTTTATTTCCTCGACTATATCATTATCGATTCAGTTCAATCGAATGAACTGGCCTTGACTAATTTATATTTCATAACTCATTAAGAATTTTGTTACAAAACTAACAATAAGGATAATTAGCTTTCTTACTAAACTATTTTTCTTTTGCCTTTAAATCTAGATTTTGCCATGATGTTATCAACAATTCAAAAGTTCTGTATCAAAAAGCAGTCGACAAAGGTTTTTTAGTACCGAACTGAAAGATTACGTTTCATTATTTACTTCAGTTAATCAAACGATATTTAAAAATTTTGTTGGACAGCTACAGATAAGTTGGTAAGATCATTGGTGTAAGTCCTTTGTGTGGTTTACCGTATTGTTGTATTTATTACACTTTTGGTATATTTATTGGCAGGACTAATTGTAACTTAACAGTAATCTTTCGGTTCCGGTGTTTCACCAAGTCGTAACGTGGTGAAATTATCATTTCAAACTTACACTTTTGGAGTTAAGTATAATTTTATTGTTCTCGTATTCAGACTACAGTAATTTCTGCGGTTTGAGGGAAAACGAGTTCCTATTTTTAAATTATTATTTGATATTTTTACAGGCTTCTTGTTCGTTGCGAATATTCGTGAAAAACGGTTTTTAAGTGCAAATGCAAACATACAACTGTTTGCTAAAATTAAATAAATTCCGCCGACTTAAAGATATGATTGTGAAGTAGTTTCGCTTTTTGGTATCGACTGCACAGCGCAGTTTTGTTAGTTTATATGGTGTTTTTCTTTTTATAAAAGTCAGTAATTTTCTTACGGGGTAAAGACTGTGTTGTGCGGGAGTCGGCTCGGGGGTGTGGAAAATCCTTACGGATTTTCTTTTGCTGGTTCCAGGACGGCACTGTATTAGGGAGGTCATAACAAAGGTAATGAGCTTGTTTAACTAATTGTTATTTTCTTAAATTTTCGTCAACATTTAGCGATTTTTCCTATTTGTACTAGCAATGTTGCGTAGTTGTTAAATAATAACAAATATTTGAAGTCGAAAAAAATCGCTTTATTGTTTTTATTTCTAATTCTCAGAGTGCAAAATTCACTGTTAAAACATTTTTAAAACAGGCAAACCTATGATAGTTTAATAAATTTCAAAGAATACTTTTTGTTGTTACAGGTAAGTCCCGCATCGAGGGATGGTGTTTCCAGGATGAAGCCTTCAATCCCAGTGAGTTAATTGTTAAGTGTTTATCTGTAAAGAGTCATCCACACTTGGTTCTTTTTCGCCAGTTTTATCTAAATAGTTTTGACGAAATGGGTAAAACTGATAGTGTGGATGGAAAAACCGAAAAGGTGTTATAATGTAGATGCTATATCGAATTTTGATATGCTTATTCTTCAATGTCATCGTTTTTAACAACGAATATCGCTACACTTAACTTATCATTGCTAAAAAATTAAACCAATTTGGAAGAATTAAGACTTGAGCCAAGATACTAACATAGCAGGACCAATGTTTTTTAATAATTAGTGTTTTACTCATTTTGAACATGTTTATCCTTTATTTACGTTTTAACAAAACTGCTGTTACTCCAGATTTGCCTTAATCATCCAAAGTTAACATGCATAAGTATTGTTCTGGATAAGCCAATGTCTTGAAAAATTGCAATATACTTTCCTGTTTTACATTTTATCACAATTACCACCACAAACTGCGGATGAAACTGGAAAACAAGCATGTTCGAATCTGATGTGTTGTCTACACTATCAGATTTGTACGAACCCTTGGACTATTAAGTGAAAATCAAGTAACAACAGTTTATCTGCTATCAGTTTATCAGTTCCGTGAAAAGTGTTCTGGTTAAGCTGGCGAAAGGGGGCAAAGTATGTATGGACCATTAAGTGTCTAAAATAGTTTAGGCATTTAATTGCTGATTATTTACAATGCATTTTGCTATCTCTGACACAAAGCTTTCTCTTTAAAATTTTGATTCCTTAACTGTTAAAATGCTTTCTTGAGATCTTCGTATATTTTAATCAGAAACGGGACGCCGCCGTTTCCCTGAAATTTCGATTCGTTTTAACCGAGTGGGCGGGAATGTTGTGATAATCGAAATTTCGGAGTGCTTATGATTTAGCGTTTTGTAGTGTGGTAAATGTGCAAACAAAAGAGTTAGTTTATTAGTATCTTTTTTTTTATTTCAGTATAAATACTCGTACATGCATAATAATTTGTCAGTTTCAGGATTTAATATTTATTTCAGCTGTGCCTTCTTTTCAGATTACAATCTAACTTTGAATATTTAAATTCACGCATTTTTCAGATCTAATAAATCTTTTTCAGGGTTTAATTTTCTTTCCTGAAAATATTTTTTTTCAGCCTTTAATACTTTCTTTCGGCATTTAACAATTATTTTACTGCAGCTTAAAACCGATTTGCATACGCAGTATTTCACTATATTTTTACATAATATTTAAACTATATTTTTTTACTCTTCAGGATAGATTATTTAATAGGCATTTAATATCTAGTTATTTGCAATCTCTGACTGAAGGCTTTTTTTTTAATACTAATTCCTTAACTTTTATAATGGTATTTGAAATCTCCTCATATTTTGTCAGTTTTGATGGAATGCGTCTTAACCGAGCCGGCGGGAGTGTTGGGATTTGTGATTGTGAGGTTAGTGCTTTGTATTGTGGTGGATATACAAAAAAAGCTAGTTAAGTACCCACTTTTTTAATTTGCATACAAATATACACATAATGATTTTATCAGTTTCAGAATTTAATATTTATATTCTTTTCAGGTTATAATTTAGTTTTGTATATTTAAATTCACACATGTTTCATAACTAATATAATTCTTTCAGGGTTCATTTTTATTTTCAGCATATAATGTTCTGTTTTAACCTTTAATATTTTCTTTCAGCGTTTCATAATTATTTCATTTCAGCTTAAAACCGGTTTGTATGCCTAGAAAAATTATTTCAATATCTTTTTGATAAATTTTTAGCAGTTAATTTCCAGGGTAAATTACTTTATATTTTAGAATTTTATAGTTGGTAAGTACCTCTCCCTGAGTCAGTGTAAATTCTTTTTTCTTCGAGCGTATCATAATTGTAACATTTTGCTATTGAATGCTCCATTATGTTACTAATACAATAATGGAAAACATTTTGTTACTAGTAACATAATGTTAGTGCAACTCGTCACAAGTGGTGGCGCCACTTGTCATTGTTTTGATTACAACTGTCAAGTTTGGATAAATTCAGGCAGTTGAAAAGGTAAAATTACTTCAAAAGCGTGTTGTACGCTTCCAAAATTATTTCCGAACGATATTTCCTTTGTATAGAAAGATTTTACTGTGCACGCGTCCGCATAAGTTGTTGGCAGTCAAGTAAGTACTTTTCAAATGGTCTGTTGTTTTCATTGATTAACATGCAAAATAGTTATATAGCGCTTGAAGAAAAATAGTATATGTCACTCAATATGTTCTTCATTAAGATTTAGCAGTTAGTGGATACATTCCCACCTGTTAATTTTCAGGATACAGTATTTTCTATCTTAGGGTTTTATAATTGGTAAGTGCCTTTCCTTTATTTAGTTAGGCCTTGGCATATTTATTTAAATCAGTTAAATTCTTTTCAATTTGCAATTTCTTTCATTGTATTTTTATAGATTATAGTTTAGTATTTTTAAACTTTCTGCAGATGGTTTTTCAGTAAATAGTGTTCCCTTTAATTCTTTTACAAATTTTTTCAGGCTGTAATATTCTATTAGCATCTAACAATTACTTGGTTTCAGCTTAAAATCGGTTTGTATGCCTAGTAATTATAATAATACGTTTTTATATAAGATTTAACAGTTTGTTTATCCACGAAAACCTTTAAATTTCAAGATAGATTATTTTAAATTTTAGGGTTTTATTATTGGTAAGTGCATTTCCTTTTGCAGTTAGGAGGTCGTTTAGTCACAAGATTTTTGTTTAAATAAGTTAAATTCGTTTTAATATGCAGTTAGTTTTTTGAATAATGTTATAGATTTTAACGTTTGCCCTACTCTTAAACTCTAAGAGCATCACCAACCTGTTCTTTTTCAATTTCTTATATTTTCAACAATGTATAATTTAATATTAATAGTAAAGTTTGCATCAAATTTCAGCAGTTAATATTCTTTTATGCCTTACAACGTTTTCTAATATTAAATATTTTTTAACTTTTACTTTGCTTCAGCAAACTTATTTCAGACTTTAATATTCCCTCGGGATCCAACAATACTTCCCATTTCTAGTTATAACTGTTAAAGAATTCATGGAATTTTTTCGGTACGTATTTGAACTTTATTAATTTATCATTTAACATAATTTCCTAATTTTCAGGAAGAATTCAATTATGTTTTGGTGGATTGCAAAATTAGTAAGTGCCTTCCCTTTATGCGGTTAGGGGTGTACCGAAGTTAGGGGGCCCTTTAGTCCCCGGTGAGGAAATGTTTGTTTAAACAATTTCAAACAGATCAGTAAGCTATTCTTTCCTTTTCATGTGTTTGTTCTGTACTGGATGTTTATGTCCGAGTTACCAAAGTCAAACTAATCGTTTTGAGGTTTCGAACTGCGTGTCCCACATAGTTTTCGCCAAAGAGGAGAAGTATTTGTTTGAATTATCCAACAGTTTGTCATTTTTGTAAGAAGTACGTATAATAAAAATTGTGTATAAGTTACGTAATTTTTACACCGAGTTTTGTATTATTTCAGCTCATTCTGGAGTATTAGATTTGGGTGACGTAGTAAAGGTGAAGTTCAATGTAAACCATTTCAAAATACGTTCCATAAAGGGTTTCTAGGTAATAAATGAGATTTTTTTGGTATTATTTACAGAATTTTGTATTATCATTGATACTTTTTATTTCCTCGACTATATCATTATCGATTCAGTTCAATCGAATGAACTGGCCTTGACTAATTTATATTTCATAACTCATTAAGAATTTTGTTACAAAACTAACAATAATGATAATTATCTTTCTTACTAAAATATTTTTCTTTTGCTTTTAAATCTAGATTTTGCAATGATGTTAACAACAATTCAAAGGTTCTGTATCAAAAAGCAGTCGACAAAGGTTTTTTAGTACCGAACTGAAAGATTACGTTTGATTATTTACTTCAGTTAATCAAACGATATTTAAATTTTTTTTTGGACAGCTTCAGATAAGTTGATAAGATCATTGGTGTAAGTCCTTTGTGTGGTTTACCGTATTGTTGTATTTAATAAATACACTTTCACATTTCACATTCCAAACTTACACTTTTTGAGTTAAGTATAATTTTATTGTTCTCGTATTCAAACTACAGTAATTTCTGCGGTTTGAGGGAAAACGAGTTCCTATTTTTAAATTATTATTTGATATTTTTACAGGCTTCTTGTTCGTTGCGAATATTCGTGAAAAACGGTTTTTAAGTGCAAATGCAAACATACAACTGTTTGCTAAAATTAAATAAATTCCGCCGACTTAAAGATATGATTGTGAAGTAGTTTCGCTTTTTGGTATCGACTGCACAGCGCAGTTTTGTTAGTTTATATGGTGTTTTTCTTTTTATAAAAGTCAGTAATTTTCTTACGGGGTAAAGACTGTGTTGTGCGGGAGTCGGTTCGGGGGTGTGGAAAATCCTTACGGATTTTCTTTTGCTGGTTCCAGGACGGCACTGTATTAAGGAGGTCATAACAAAGGTAATAAGCTTGTCTAACTAATTGTTATTTTCTTAAATTTTCGTCAACATTTGGTGATTTTTCCTATTTGTACTTGCAATGTTACGTAGTTGTTAAATAATAACAAATATTTGAATTCGAAAAAGATCTCCTTGTTATTTTTATTTTTAATTCCCACAATGCAAAATTCCTTTTTAAAACATTTTTAAATCAGCCAAACCTGTGATAGTTTAATAAATTTCAAAGAATACTTTTTGTTGTTACAGGTAAGTCCCGCATCGAGGGATGGTGTTTCCAGGATGAAGCCTTCAATCTCAGTGAGTTAATTGTTAAGTGTTTATCTGTAAAGAGCCTTCCACACTTGGTTCTTTTTCGCCAGTTTTATCTAAATAGTTTTGACGAAATGGGTAAAACTGATAGTGTGGATGGAAAAACCGAAAAGGTGATATAATGTAGATGATATATCGAATTTTGATATGCTTATTCTTCAATGTCATCGTTTTTAACAACGAATATCGCTACACTTAACTAATCATTGCCAAAAAATTAAACCAATTTGGAAGAATTAAGACTTGAGCCAAGAGACTAACATAGCAGGACCAATGTTTTTTAATAATTAGTGTTTTACTCATTTTGAACATGTTTATCCTTTATTTACGTTTTATCAAAACTGCTGTTACTCCAGATTTGCCTTAATCATCCAAAGTAAACATGGGTAAGTATTGTTCTGGATAAGCCAATGTCTTGAAAAATTGCAATATACTTTCATGTTTTACATTTTATCACAATTACCACCACAAACTGCGGATGAAACTGGAAAACAGCATGTTCGAATCTGATGTGTTGTCTACACTAACAGATTTGTACGAACTCTTGGACTATTAAGTGAAAATCAAGTAACAACAGTTTATCTGCTATCAGTTTATCAGTTCCGTGAAAAGTGTTCTGGTTAAGCTGGCGAAAGGGGGCAAAGTAAGTGTCTAAAATTGTTTAGGTATTTAATTTCTGATTATTAACAATGCATTTTGCCATCTCTGACACAAAGCATTCTCTTTAAAATTTTGATTCCTTAACTGTTAAAATGCTTTCTTGAGATCTTCGTATATTTTAATGACAAACGGGATGCCGTTTTCCTGAAATTTCGGTTCGTTTTAACCAAGTGGGCGGGAATGTTGTGATAATCGAAATTTCGGAGTGCTTATGATTTAGTGTTTTGTAGTGTGGTAAATGTGCAAAAACAAAAGAGTTAGTTTAGTATCCACTTTTTTTATTTCAGTGTAAATACTCGTACATGCATAATAATTCGTCAGTTTCAGGATTTAATATTTATTTCAGCTGTTGCTTCTTTTCAGGTTACAATCTAACTTTGAACATTTAAATTCACACATTTTTCAGATCTAATAAATCTTTTTCAGGGTTTAATTTTCTTTCCAGAAAATATTTTTTTCAGCCTTTAATACTTTCTTTCGGCATTTAACAATTATTTTATTGCAGCTTAAAACCGATTTGCATACGCAGTATTTCACTATATTTTTAGATAATATTTAAACTATATTTTTTTACTCTTCAGGATAGATTATTTAATAGGCATTTAATATCTAGTTATTTGCAATCTCTGACTGAAGGCTTTTTCTTTTAAAATACTAATTCCTTAACTTTTATAATGCTATTTGAAATCTCCTCATATTTTGTCAGTTTTGATGGAATGCGTCTTAACCGAGTCGGCGGGAGTGTTGTGATTTGTGATTGTTAGGTTAGTGCTTTGTATTGTGGTGGATATACAAAAAAAAGCTAGTTAAGTACCTACTTTTTTAATTTGCATACAAATATACACATAATGATTTTATCAGTTTCAGAATTTAATATTTATATTTTTTTCAGGTTATAATTTAGTTTTGTATATTTAAATTCACACATGTTTCAGAACTAACCAACTAACATAATTTTTTCAGGGTTTAATTTAATTTCCAGCAAATAATGTTCTCTTTCAACCTTTAATATTTTCTTTCAGCGTTTAATAATTATTTCTTTTCAGCTTAAAACCGGTTTGTATGCATAGAAAAATTATTTCAATATCTTTTTAATAAATTTTTAGCAGTTAATTTCCAGGGTAAATTACTCTATATTTTAGAATTTTATAGTTGGTAAGTACCTTTCCCTGAGTCACTGTAAATTCTTTTTTCTTCGAGCATATCATAATTGTAACATTTTGCTATTGAATACTCCATTATGTTACTAATACAATAATGGAAGTCATTTTGTTACTAGTAACATAATGTTAGTGCAACTCGTCACAAGTGGTGGTGCCACTTGTCATTGTTTTGATTACAACTGTCAAGTTTGGATAAATTCAGGCAGTTGAAAAGGTAAAATTACTTCAAAAGCGTGTTGTACGCTTCGAAAATTATTTTCGAACGATATTTCTTTTGTATAGAAAGATCTTTTCTGTGCACGCGTCTACACAAGTTGTTGGCAGTCAAGTAAGTACTTTTCAAATGGTCTGTCGTTTTCATTGATTAACATGCAAAATAGTTATATAGCGCTTGAAGAAAAAAGAGTATATGTCACTCGGAGCAGAAAGCTCTTTCATGTGCTTCGCTCAGCACAAAAAGTGCGCTTTCTACTCCTAGTGACGTAATATACTATTTGTTGTAATAAATTTTTTCAGTTTGATTTTTTCCACTTAGGTTTAACGCTTCGTATTGTTTGGTATTTTTAAACTTTCAGAAAATGTTCAGCCTTTTATTTTTTTGCGCATTTCTTCAGACTTTAATATTGTTTCAGCGTTTAATAATTATTTCATTTCAGCTTAAGACTAGTTTGCATATGTAGTAATTATTCCAGTACATCTTATTCTTTAAATACGATTTTAACAGTAGTTCATCCAGTATAATCTTTTAGTTTCCAGGACAGATTATTTTAATTTTTAGGGTTTTATGATCGGTAAGTGCCTTGCATTTATTCAGTTAGGGTGGTCGTTTTTCTTTTCGATTTGTCGTTAATTTTTTCAATATATTTTTAACAACTTGTTACAAATTTAACGTTTAGTTTTTTTAGCTTTAAAGTTTTTCAGTGCTAACTCATTTTGTCAGGTAATGTGTTTTCAGCCTTTAATTTTTTTTCAGCATTTAAGATTATTTCATTTCAGCTTAAAACTTTGTATGTTAGTAATTATTTCAATATGTTCTTAAATAAGATTTAGCAGTTAGTGGATACATTCCCACCTGTTAATTTTCAGGATACAGTATTTTCTATCTTAGGGTTTTATAATTGGTAAGTGCCTTCCCTTTATTTAGTTAGCCCTTGGCATATTTATTTAAATCAGTTAAATCCTTTTCAATTTGCAATTTGTTTCATTGTATTTTTATAGATTATAGTTTAGTATTTTTAAACTTTCTGCAGATGGTTTTTCAGTAAATAGTGTTCCCTTTAATTCTTTTACAAATTTTTTCAGGCTGTTATATTCGATTGGCATTTAACAATTATTTTGTTTCAGCTTAAAATCGGTTTGTATGCCTAGTAATAATAATAATACTGTTTTATATAAGATTTAACAGTTCGTTTATCCACGAAAACCTTTAAATTTCAGGATAGATTATTTTAAATTTTAGGGTTTTATTATTGGTAAATGTATTTCCTTTTGCAGTTAGGGGGTCGTTTAGTCACAAGATTATTGTTTAAATAAGTTAAATTCGTTTTAATTTGCAGTTAATTTTTTTAATAATCTTATAGATTTTAACGTTTGCCCTACTCTTAAACTCTCCGAGCATCACCAACCTGTTTGTTTTTCAGTTTCTAGTATTTTCAACAATGTATAATTTAATATTAATGGTAAAGTTTGCATAAAATTTCAGCAGTTAATAATCTTTTATACCTTACGTTTTCTAATATTAAATATTTTTTAACTTTTACTTTGCTTCAGCAAACTTATTTCAGACTTTAATATTCCCTCGGGATCCAACAATACTTCCCATTTCTAGTTTTAACTGTTAAAGAATTCATGGAATTTTTCGGTACGTATTTCAACTTTATTAATTTATCATTTAACATAATTTTCTAATTTTCAGGAAGAATTCAATTATGTTTTGGCGGATTGCAAAATTAGTAAGTGGCTTCCCTTTATGCGGTTAGGGGTGTACCGAAGTTAGGGGGCCCTTTAGTCCCCGGTGAGGAAATGTTTGTTTAAACAATTTCAAACAGATCAGTAAGCTATTCTTTCCTTTTCATGTGTTTGTTCTGTACTGGATGTTTATGTCCGAGTTACCAAAGTCAAACTAATCGTTTTGAGGTTTCGAACTGCGTGTCCCACATAGTTTTTGCCAAAGAGGAGAAGTATTTGTTTGAATTATCCAACAATTGGTCATTTTTGTAAGAAGTACGTATAATAAAAATTGTGTATAAGTTACGTAATGTTTACACCGAGTTTTGTATTATTTCAGCTCATTCTGGAGTATTAGATTTGGGTGACGTAGTAAAGGTGAAGTTCAATGTAAACCATTTCAAAATACGTTCCATAAAGGGTTCCTAGGTAACAAATGAGATTTTTTTGGTGTTATTTACAGAATTTTTTATTATCATTGATACTTTTTATTTCCTCGACTATATCATTATCGATTCAGTTCAATCGAATGAACTGGCCTTGACTAATTTATATTTCATAACACATTAAGAATTTTGTTACAAAACTAAGAATAAGGATAATTAGCTTTCTTACTAAAATATTTTTCTTTTGCTTTTAAATCTAGATTTTGCATGATGTTAACAACAATTCAAAAGTTCTGTATCAAAAAGCAGTCGACAAAGGTTTTTTAGTATCGAACTGAAAGATTACGTTTGATTATTTACTTCAGTTAATCAAACGATATTTAAAAATTTCTTTGGACAGCTTCAGATAAGTTGATAAGATCATTGGTCTAAGTCCTTTGTGTGGTTTACCGTATTGTTGTATTTATTATTTCAAACTTACACTTTTGGAGTTAAGTATAATTTTATTGTTCTCGTATTCAAACTACAGTAATTTCTGCAGTTTGAGGGAAAGCGAGTTTCTATTTTTTACAGGCTTCTTGTTCGTTGCGAATATTCGTGAAAAACGGTTTTTAAGTGCAAATGCAAACATACAACTGTTTGCTAAAATTAAATAAATTCCGCCGACTTAAAGATATGATTGTGAAGTAGTTTCGCTTTTTGGTATCGACTGCACAGCGCAGTTTTGTTAGTTTATATGGTGTTTTTCTTTTTATAAACGTCAGTACTTTCTTACGGGGTAAAGACTGTGTTGTGCGGGAGTCGGCTCGGGGGTGTGGAAAATCCTTGCGGATTTTCTTTTGCTGGTTCCAGGACGGCACTGTATTAGGGAGGTCATAACAAAGGTAATGAGCTTGTTTAACTAATTGTTATTTTCTTAAATTTTCTTCAACATTTGGTGATTTTTCCTATTTGTACTAGCAATGTTACGTAGTTGTTAAATAATAACAAATATATGAATTCGAAAAAAATCGCTTCATTGTTTTTATTTCTAATTCTCAGAGTGCAAAATTCACTTTTAAAACATTTTTAAAACAGGCAAACCTGTGATAGTTTAATAAATTTCAAAGAATACTTTTTGTTGTTACAGGTAAGTCCCGCATCGAGGGATGGTGTTTCCAGGATGAAGCCTTCAATCCTAGTGAGTTAATTGTTTATCTGTAAAGAGCCATCCACACTTGGTTCTTTTTCGCCAGTTTTATCTAAATAGTTGTGACGAAATGGGCAAAACTGATAGTGTGGATGGAAAAACCGAAAAGGTGATATAATGTAGATGATGTATCGAATTTTGATATGCTTATTCTTCAATGTCATCGTTTTTAACAACGAATACCGCTACACTTAACTAATCATTGCCAAAAAATTAAACGAATTTGGAAGAATTAAGACTTGAGCGAAGAGACTAACGTAGCAGGGCTAATGTTTTTTTTAATAAGTAGTATTTTACTAATTTTGAACATTGTTATTCTTTTTTTACGTTTTAACAAAACTGCTGTTACTCCAGATTTGCCTTAATCATCCAAAGTTAACATGGATAAGTATTGTTCTGGATAAGCCAATGTCTTGAAAAATTGCAATATACTTTCCTGTTTTACATTTTATCACAATTACCACCACAAACTGTGGATGAAACTGGAAAACAAGCATGTTCGAATCTGATGTGTTGTCTACACTATCAGATTTGTACGAACCCTTGGACTATTAAGTGAAAGTCAAGTAACAACAGTTTATCTGCTATCAGTTTACCAGTTCCGTGAAAAGTGTTCTGGTTAAGCTGGCGAAAGGGGGCAAAGTATGTATGGACCATTAACTGTCTAAAATTGTTTAGGCATTTAATTTCTGATTATTTACAATGCATTTTGCTATCTCTGACACAAAGCTTTCTCTTTAAAATTTTGATTCCTTAACCGTTTCTTGAGAAATTTCCGAGTGCTTATGATTTAGCGTTTTGTAGTGTGGTAAATGTGCAAACAAAAGAGTTAGTTTAGTATTCACTTTTTTTGTTTCAGTATAAATACTCGTACATGCATAATAATTTGTTAGTTTCAGGATTTAATATTTATTTCAGCCTTTTCTTTCCTTTTCGGGTTATAATTTAACTTCGAATATTTAAATTGACACATTTTTTAGAACTAACCTAACTTTTTCACGAGTCAATTTTGTTTTCGGCAAATAATGACCTTTTTCGGGAATTAATATTTTTTTAACAAAAATATTTTCTTTCAGCATTTAATAATTATATCATTTAAGCTTAAAATCGGTTTGTACCTATACCCTACACCTAATCAATAATTAGTTCAATATGTTTTGAAATACTAAGATCTTAACGGTTGGTTCATCTAGTTACTGTAATCTTAATTTTCAAGGTAAATTAGTTTATATTTTTGGGTTTTATGGTTGGTAAGTACTTTTCCCTGAGACAGTTTTCGGAGGATGGTCGTTTAGCCCTCAGCATATTTGTTTAAATAAGTTAATTATAATTAATTGTTTCAGTATACTGTTTGAACTTTAATTTTTTAAGCTTTAAGATATGTTTTGCAGTACTAACTTATTTTTTCAGCAGCTAATGTTATTTTTCAAGTTTTAACATTCTTTCAGCATTCAACAATTATTTCATTTCTGCCTAAACAAGGTTTGTATCCGTAGCAATTTTTTCGATATGTTTTTAAATACTAATTTTCAGAATAGATTATTTTAAATTTTAGGGTTTTACGATTGGTTTTATTCGGTGAGGGGGAGGGAGACTAACATAGTAGGACCAATGTTTTTTACTAATTAGTGTTTTACTCATTTTGAACATGTTTATCCTTTATTTACGTTTTAACAAAACTGCTGTTACTCCAGATTTGCCTTAATTATCCAAAGTTAACATGGATAAGTATCGTTCTGGATAAGCCAATGTCTTGAAAAATTGCAATATACTTTCCTGTTTTACATTTTATCACAATTACCACCACAAACTGCGGATGAAACTGGAAAACAAGCATGTTCGAATCTGATGTGTTTTCTACACTATCAGATTTGTACGAACCCTTGGACTATTAAGTGAAAATCAAGTAACAACAGTTTATCTGCTATCAGTTTACCAGTTCCGTGAAAAGTGTTCTGGTTAAGCTGCCGAAAGTGGGCAAAGTATGTATGGACCATTAAGTGTCTAAAATTGTTTAGGCATTTGATTTCTGATTATTTACAATGCATTTTGCTATCGCTGACACAAAGCTTTCACTTTAAAATTTTGATTCCTTAACTGTTAAAATGCTTTCTTGAGATTTCCGTATATTTTAATGACAAACTGGACGCCGTTTTCCTGAAATTTCGGTTCGTTTTAACCGAGTGGGCGGGAATGTTGTGATAATCGAAATTTCGGAGTGCTTATGATTTAGCGTTTTGTAGTGTGGTAAATGTGCAAACAAAAGAGTTAGTTTAGTATCCACTTTTTTTATTTCAGTATAAATACTCGTACATGCATAATAATTTGTCAGTTTCAGGATTTAATATTTATTTCGACCGTTTCTTTCCTTTTCGGGTTATAATTTAACTTTGAATATTTAAATTTACTCATTTTTTAGAACTAACCTAACTTTTTCACGAGTCAATTCTGTTTTCAGCAAATAATAATCTTTTTCGGGAATTAATATTTAAAAAAAATATATTCTTTCAGCATTTAATAATCATATCATTTAATCTTAAAATCGGTTTGTACCTATACCTAATCAATAATTAGTTCAATATGTTTTGAAATACTAAGATTTTAACGGTTGGTTCATCTACTTACTGTAATCTTAATTTTAAAGGTAAATTAGTTTATATTTTAGAGTTTTATGGTTGGTAAGTACTTTTCCCTGAGACAGTTTTCGGAGGATGGTCGTTTAGCCCTCAGCATATTTGTTTAAATAAGTTAATTATAATTAATTGTTTCAGTATACTGTTTGAACTTTAATTTTTTAAGCTTTAAGATATGTTTTGCAGTACTAACTTATTTTTTCAGCAGCTAATGTTATTTTTCAAGTTTTAACATTCTTTCAGCATTCAACAATTATTTCATTTCTGCCTAAAGCAGGCTTGTATCCGTAGCAATTTTTTCAATGTGTTTTTAAATACTAATTTTCAGAATAGATTATTTTAAATTTTAGGGTTTTACGATTGGTTTTATTCGGTGAGGGGGTCGTTTAGCATATTTGTTTAGATAAGTAAAATTCTTTTCAATTTGCAATTAATCATTTTTATTACTAATATAACGTTTAGTACTTTTAAATTTTAAGAATTTGTTCTGTACCAACTTATTGTTTTCAGCAGTAGTGTTCTTTTTCAGTCTCTTATTATCAGCAGAACATTATTTTAATTTTAATGGTAAGGTTTGCATCAAATTTCAGCAGTCATTTTTTACCTTACAACCTTTGTTGATATTTAATATATTTGTCCTTGAGAGCTTCACATATTTTAATGCCAAACAGAATGCGTTTTTTTTTTAAATTTCGACTTCTTCAAAATTCGTTTTAACGGAATCGGCGGAACTGTTGTAATAATCGAAATGGTTATGTGTTAGTGCTTTGTAGTGTGGCGAAAATACAGTTAAAAAAGTTGGTTAAGTATTCACTTCTTTAGTTTCTATACAAATATATGCATAATAATTTGTCAGTTTCAGGATTTAATATTTATTTCAGCTGTTGCTTCTTTTCAGGTTACAATCTAACTTTGAATATTTAAATTCACACATTTTTCAGATCTAATAAATCTTTTTCAGGATTTAAGTTTCTTTCCAGAAAATATTTTTTTCAGCCTTTAATACTTTCTTTCGGCATTTAACAATTATTTTATTGCAGCTTAAAACCGATTTGCATATTATGCAGTATTTCACTATATTTTTACATAAGATTTAAACTATATTTTTTTACTCTTCAGGATAGATTATTTAATAGGCATTTAATATCTAGTTATTTGAAATCTCTGACTGAAGGCTTTTTCTTTTAAAATATTAATTCCTTAACTTTTATAATGGTATTTGAAATATCCTCATATTTTGTCAGTTTTGATGGAATGCGTCTTAACCGAGTCGGCGCGAGTGTTGTGATTTGTGATTGTGAGGTTAGTGCTTTGTATTGTGGTGGATATACAAAAAAAAGCTAGTTAAGTACCTACCTACTTTTTTAATTTGCATACAAATATACACAACATAATGATTTTATCAGTTTCAGAATTTAATATTTATATTCTTTTCAGGTTATAATTTAGTTTTGTATATTTAAATTCACACATGTTTCAGAACTTACAAACTAACATAATTTTTTCAGGGTTTAATTTAATTTCCAGCAAATAATGTTCTCTTTCAACCATTAATATTTTCTTTCAGCGTTTAATAATTATTTCATTTCAGCTTAAAACCGGTTTGTATGCCTAGAAAGATTATTTCAATATCTGTTTAATAAATTTTTAACAGTTAATTTACAGGGTAAATTACTTTATATTTTAGAATTTTATAGTTGGTAAGTACCTTTCCCCGAGTCAGTGTAAATTCTTTTTGTTGTAATACATTTTTTCAGTTTGTTTTTTCAACTTAGATTTAACGCTTCGTAATATTTCGTATTTTTAAATTTTCAGCCTTTAATTTTTTTAGCACATTTTTTCAGACTTTAATATTGTTTCAGCGTTTAATAATTATTTCATTTCAGCTTAAGACTGGTTTGCATATGTAGTAATTATTCCAGTATATCTTTAAATAAGATTTTAACAGTGGTTCATCCAGTATAACCTTTTAATTTCCAGGATAGATTATTTTAATTTTTAGGGTTTTAGTTTCTATTGTTTCAACATTTAAAATCATTCCAGCTTAAGACTTGTATGTCAGTTTTTAAATAAGATTTAGCAGTTAGTGTATACATTACAACCTGTTAATTTTCAGGATAAATTATTTTCTATTTTAGGGTTAAATAATTGGTAAGTGCTTTCCCTTTATTCAGTCAGGAGAATTGTTTAGCCTCAAGCATATTTGTTCTTCTTGTTGTATTAGGGTATTACCCTGTTGTTTCCTAATCTTGCCTTTTATTTGTTTAAATAGGTTGAATTCTTTTCAATTTGCAATTAATTTTTCCATTGATACTGATTTAACGTTTAATATTGTTACAAATTTAGAGGTTTTTCAACTCCAACGTTTGATACAACTTATTTCTTTCAGCAGTGGTTTTGGTTTTCACTCTCTAATAATATTCAGCAGTACATTATTTTAATATTAATGGTAAAGTTTGACTCAAATTCCAACAGTTAATATTCTTTTTAGCTTATAACATTTTCTAATATTTTTACTTTGTTTCAGCAGACCTTAATATTATTTTAGGCTCAAACAATATTTCTATTCTTGCTTATAACTCTGTTAAAAGCTCTTCATGGATTTTTTTCAGTACGTATTTCAAACCATTTCATTATTGTATCTTTTAATATAAATTTCGAATTTTCAGGAAAAATCGCAATGTTTTGCGGAATGCCATAATTAGTAGGTGCCTTCCCTGTGTGCTGTTAGGGGGGCACCGAAGTTAGGAGGCCCTTTAGCCGCTGGTGAGTAATTGTTTGTTCAAATAATTTCAGATCAGTAAGCCTTTCTTTCTTTTTCATGTGCTTATTGCTGCTACTGTGGAGTTTAATATCTGGATTATTAAGTTAGACCAAAGAAAACCTCATTTTATGCGCTTTAGCAAGACTGAACGTTCTGCGTTAAACATGAAAGCCAGGCTATCATTGTAGATGTTATTCCATATTCAGAGCTACATGTGGCGATTACATAAAGATTTTCTTGCTCGCACTTTTTGAACAATTACCTTCAAAAGTAGACGTGATTTTACTTTATTTTAGTTCATTAAGGACTGCATTTCTGTGAGTTAAAGAAAGGTAACTGCAATGTGAATTATTATAATTTAAGAGAAGGATTGTAAGTTTTGTTTCGGTATTACCTAAATTGTTACGTTTTCGATATAAATCTAATTAAATTATCTCTACACTGAAAGGTCGAACTGTGTCGAAAAGGACCGGATAAGATGATTCCCTCTGAGAAGTTATATAAACAAAAGTACAGCGAAAATGACCCTTAAAATTGTCGATAACAATTTCCTGGTCGTAAGTAGTTCAAATAAATTGCAAGCACCTACGTTGCACTTAACTATTGCCAATAAAGGAACCAGTTTGCAATAAAAGGAAATAAGAAGCACATAGACCGTTTTGAAGTAATATTAAGGGTAGTTTCAAGAATGAAATAAAAGCATCGACTTCGATAAATTTTACATACATATTGCAATAGTTGTAGAGAACTTACAATGTCGTCAGAAGTGATATTTGTTATTCAGATGGCTATTATACTTCCTGAAGTACATCACGGGCTGTAAAAATATGTCTGAGATGAATCTATGTGTCAAAACATTTCATATATTCGCACAACTGACTGATGTGCTTGTCATAATCCTGGATCACTTTACCACGATCTTTTATGTTGTGTACTATTCTCGTCTAATGGTTCTGAAGAGTCTTTTTATGCTTAGAATTTAGAACTGAATCGATAAGGGTCTTATAAGGGTGTTCCTTTTTAAGGTACTCCAAATTTTAATTTTTATTAACGAAACTTGGTGCAAACTAGGGATAATTTATGATCATATCGTTCACATTTAAAAATTTAGCTTTTGGAAACAAAATTTACAAAATTATAAAATGGCGTGATTTTAATTATTAAAAATGGTAACAGAATAAATATTACCTTAATCAATTGCCAAACACGTAGAGTTATAAATGGAGCAGAAACATCAGGAGAAAAATTTTCAAACCGTGCTTTAGCTAATTTGCTAAGGGTTCGACTAAAAATGTATAGGTATTGGGAAATGAAGTCCGGGAGTAAGAAAGTATCGAATGCTGGAAGGTGCAAAAATGGTTTAATTCCATTAGACTGAATTTTTTTAATATTCTTAGGAATTTCAGTCGGTTTCACTTTAGCTACCTTTTGTTCTCTTCCTCGACAAGAAGACGTTTTTCTAAGAACTTACTGATACTTTCTGAAGGTTTATTGTAGCGAGTGTTTTGATAGTTACCAATTTAATTTTTATTTTAGCAAACCGTGGCGAAATACCCTAACAAATAAGAATAAATAGAATTTTCTGCAGTTCTAATCGTAGATCTTTCATAATAATTAGTAAAATTTCCAGGATTTCGAAGTAAATCAGGCGAAATGTAAAAAATAGTTTGGTAACTAAAGCAACAGAAAATAAAGAAAATGTTGGAAACAATTTTGAAAGTGGTTTAACAGTTGTAACGACATGAAAAGCTAGAGTTTTTAAGTCTTGATAGCCATCAGTTGTCAGTCAGGGGGAAATTTTACGTCAGTCTGAGTTTAGGAGCTTTGTTTTTACGCCGAACTGCTTTTAATGAAGGAAACGAACGACCGTAAGTTTTCTACAGAAGCATAGAAAACAACGTCTTATTAGATTTCGAGGAAAAAAATTCAGAAAGTTCTTTAACATAATTGCACTCGAAGGAAAATGCTGAAGTTTTCTAGAACAATTAAAATATGTATTCTGGATTAAGCAGGAGAAACGTACAAAAAGAATTTATAAAAATTGCTTTGGGGCTTATAGCGATCCAAACCTTAAAACGTAAAGGTTGTATTTAGCTTATGGCAGCGTTCTACTTTTGGAAACTGATGTAAAACAAAGGCTTAAGCGAGTTTTTCCTATAAAGTTTTATTCTAAAGCATACCTTTTTTCGCCTTACCCGGAGAAAAGGTTGTGAAGGTTTATTTTGTAACGTTAAACTTGCTTGTGAAAAGGGTGGTAAAATGATCCAAATCCCTCTGAAATTTCTTCAAAACAACAAAGATTGTATTATTTAGATATATCTTAAAAGGGGCCACTTTCAAAGGGAAATTTCGTATCAATCAGAACATTTTTCCTTTTGTTACTCTGCAAATTAAAATTCCACTTAACATTCTTGGGCTTAATAATTATTTTGTTATCAAAAATAAAACAGCTGGAATCACATCACTCAAACCACTATTTAGGAAAACGACAGTAAATTAATACACTCCCAATATTTTGATATCATATAAACTGGTTTGTTTTCTGGAGATAACGAAATTTAGCTGGTGTTTGATAATGATCTAAGCGAATTTAGTGAAAGAGAGAACAAACTTACACAGTCTTTTTTGTATCTAAATTCGGTTATTTAATAAAACCTTCTAAAATAATTTATTTCGAATTTCAACGGAAGTGTTTCTCAAAGTTAAAAATGATATTTTTATAAGATTTCCATGTATTCTGTCCGTTAAACCAAAATAAGTTGGCCCCATCCAACCTTTGACCTTCAAAAAAATTAAAAGTGAGAGAATTCAATTCCGTTGAAAGTCAAAAGTTACTCTATTTTAGTAAAGAAGTTTTCCACTACATTTATAGCACTGCTCTGCAAATCATTGACGCGTATCAAGCTATTTGAGCGAATAAAGCCCAATTACCGGCCGAAGCGTGGATTTGGCATTACCAATTTCCAAACAAATTACTCTCTTTGCAATAATTTGCTTGTGTTTTTCTTGCTTTGCAAAGTAAATATATATTTCAGAAGATTTCGCAGCTGTACAAACATGATTTGTTAAGCAATTCTGTTAAAAGTAAAATATTAATACCAAAAAACAAAGATGGAGGTAGTTAATTATTTGAATACTAAATCACTTGAACACGTTTATTTGACGCTGCTCTGAAGCAAAACACTGCAGAGACAATTTCAAGGGTTGGAACGTTATAAATTACAGCTGCAGGAATACGATAAGGTTATCCTGGTTTCTATAATGCTACACACATGATCTGTCCGTGAAATATCAGTTATACAGAATCATTGCAACCCAACATTGATCGAATGTTAAGTTAGCTAAAATACAACAAGAACCAGAAATTCTAAGCATTTCAGAAGTTGCAATCATAAAGCAATTTTCATTCAAGGAAAGTTCGGTTAAATGGGCCTTTAGATAAAGTAACGACAACATTTATTATCCAACAAGAAAAGCGTTGGTATAATACTGAAAGGTATTATTTGCCCAAGATTGCTATTCCCTTTAAATTGAAGTATTGTATGTAACATTCTTTTAATGGCCGGTGAAAAATCAAAATGTGTTTTATGGTTCAAATATTTCAGTTTAATTTGAGTAAAAGTCTGAATTTTCAAAATGGATAACCATTGTAATAGTTGGATATTTTAAGTAAGCGAAATTTAAACAATTTTGAAACTAAATTTGTTTAAAGCAGTAACAATAGTTTCAGAAAGTTAACAAAATTTACAAAACGAAAAAATTATTCCTTAAATTGGTGCAAAATCGAGGCGTAAGCACGACAAAACCATTATTAACTATATAATTATTATTTGAAATTAATTATGTTAAAAATATGCAGGATTTTAGATAATTTTATAAATCGATTTTCAGATTTCCAGATGAAATTTGATAGTCATTGGTTAGAACTGATTTTTTAAATTGGTTTAAAATCATAGCTTAAATACAACGAAATTATTATTAGAAACTTAATTAATATTTGGAATTCATTATGTTACAAATATGGAAAATTTTAAATAATTTTAGAATTAGATTTTTCAGGATTTCAAGATAGATTTCTGAAGATTGTTGTTTAGGGAAAAATATTGGAACTTACTTCTTAAATTAGTGCAAAATCAAGGCGTAAGCACAACCAAATCATTATTTGAAATTTATTATGTTAAAAATATGCAGAATTTTAAATAATTTTATAAATCCATTTTCAAGACTTCTCCGAACGTAGTCTCCATCCACACATTCGTTCAAATGTTCGTAAAGTGTTTGGTGGAATTTTGAGTGCAACGCGATTTTGAGTTCGCAATTTTACATTATTTAGAATATGGAGTGGTCTAATGAACTAGTATTAGAATTCCTGGATGTATACGAAAAAGAGCCAGTTATTTAGAATTCGGCACAGGTCTTGCATAAAAACAGGAATGAGGTACATGATGTCTGGAAAAGGATACAAGAAAAGTTAAGCGTATCCGTGAGCATTACGGATCATATTATCCATCTCTTAACAAGATATTAACCTTTTAATAATAAAATAATATTATTATATTGCGTTGAAGAACATTCGTCGATTTCCCGTTCCGAACTGACGCTCGCTAAATAGTCGCATGTGTGGAGCAGTATGCTTGGTATGTGACGAATAGTTTGGTAAATAGTTCACCAAATAGCAAATATTAGGGATTCAGCGAATACCGCATATGTGGCGACGGGTTTTACAAACATGCATAATTTTAAATAATGTCAAGATAGATTTAAAGGATTTTGTGATTTGGGGAAAGATATTGGGACTCATTTCTTAAATTAGTGCAAAAGCAAGGCTTAAGCCCAACAGACCTATTATTAAATATTTAATTATTATTTGTAATTATTTATGCACTATTTTAACTAAGCTTTAAATTCGATTTGAGCGATTTCAAGATTTTTAAAGACTCATTGGTTTGGAGAAAAAACATTTGAATTGGTTTATCAAATTAGTGCAAAATCATTCATAGCATAACCACAATGAAATATAACGAAATTATTAATTACATACAATTATTATTTGAAATTTATAAAGTTAAAAATTTGCAGGATTTTTATTTAATTTTCAAGATTTCAAGATTAATTTTTAAGGGTTAATTAATTCGAAATTATTTCTTAAATTAATAGATACAAAATCAAGGCCTTAAACATAAAGAAATTACATGATTAAATACTTAATTAATATTTGGAATTGATTAAATTAAAAATATGCAGGATTTTAACTAATAAATAATCCGATTTTCAAGATTTTAAGATAGATTTTTAAGGATTCTTTGGTTTGGGGAACTTATTTGTTAAATTAGTACAAAATCATGACGTAGCACAATGAAAATATTATTAAATACTTAATTATGCTAAAAATAGTTATGCAAGATTTTAATCAACTTTATAATTCGATTTTCAAGGTTTGCAGATAGATTTTGAATGACTCGTTGGTTTAAGGTAAAACTTTAGAATATTATTTTAATTAGTGCAAAACAAACTACATACTGAGGACAGTTTTAAAGAGATAGAAACTATAAGCAATATGGGGATTTATTATTTTCATTCAAAAAAAACTAAGTTAAATGGACCTTTAGATAAAGTAACGACAACATTTATTGTCCACAAGAAAAGCGTTGGTATAATATTGAAAGGTATTATCTGCCCAAGTATTCTGTGTAAGATCTCTTTTAGTGACCGGTGAAAAATCGAAATGTGTTTTACGGTTCAAATCTTTCAGTTTAATCTCAGTAAAAGCCTAAATTTTCAAAATAATCTAAAAATGAAGCTTAGATAACCGTTGTAATAATTGAATGTTTTAAGTAAGCGAAATTTAAACAATTTATTCAAAACTAAATTCCTTTCGACCAGTAAGAATAGTACAGGAAATCTATCAACCGCAAAGTATTAAAGAAAATTCCTATCATGGCAGTAATAAGAGTTGCTATTAACCACTTTTTACCTACATCTATATTGAATCCCATTTCCCTTACGAAAGTGGGTACAATATCGAGCTCTCATTCAACCAGGACACGATCCAAATCCGGAAGACGTAATTTTGTCACTAACTCTAGCCAAGAAGAAAGTTTTCGATATTATTTCCTATCTGAACTCAAGTACTTATTAGTTTTGAAACTTTTCAGATGTTTTCAATTTTCCGTTTCAATTTAAATGTTAACGAGGAAGATGAGCTTTGTTTTGTGAAACCGATTGTTTTGGGTTTAAACTAACTATGTACAAATATTTCTCCTTGAAAGCCAGTTTAACAACAAGCTTTTATATAAAAATAATAAGACGATTTTTGTTATTTTTTCTTTTGCCGGATAGAGTTTTGGTTTAGGAGCGTAGCCATAAGCGCTTGAAAACAGGGTTTCGTAGAAAAAGCAGTAACTTAGAGATGTCTAATTTTCAGTAAATTTTAGACGAAGAATAAAACTATGCTTTTTATTACGCAAATTCAAAAATTTCATCCAAAGCTAGAAAAATTAGCTTTAAAGTCCCGTTATTTTATAATTATTTTTTGATGTTTTCTGTTGGTATAAATAACAATCCTAAAATAATCCT
Organism: Melanotus villosus; assembly: GCA_963082815.1. Classification (NCBI taxonomy): domain Eukaryota; kingdom Metazoa; phylum Arthropoda; class Insecta; order Coleoptera; family Elateridae; genus Melanotus; species Melanotus villosus. The sequence goes on along the minus strand of OY720427.1, from coordinate 34,571,740 downwards.
TTCTAAATATAAATTTAAAAAATCAGATAAATATCCAATATCGTATTTACTTTTTGGCGCAAGTTTGTCAAGTTCTGTGAGTTGTTTTATATTTAGGAACTGCCTGACAATGCAGCATGTCTCCATGATAACCGCTTTCTCTATTGTTCTTTTGCATAGCTTGAATGTTATTATTTATTTAAAGGCAGTTTGGGCCATTCTAAGGTAATTTAGGACAGTTGAGAAACATTTTAAGACAATCCAGGCCATACTAACGCTAAGACAAAGACAATTCGAGGCACTCCGAGGCTATTCAAGCCTTTCTAATGAAGTTCAAAGCACGTCTGTAATTTCCACCTCAAGAAACGTTAAAAACGTCATTAGAAATAATTTAAGGCAGTCCAACCTGAGACTGAAGTAGTTTTAATCATTCTTAGGCACTTAGAGGGTTTATAAAACCTTTAGAGATATTCTACAGCAGTTTAAGACATTCGAAAGCAATTTAGAGAAACTTAAGGCAACATTTGGTACCTCACTCAGGTAACCTAGAGACTTTATTAGAAATAGTTTAAGGCAATGTGAAACATTCTAAAATCAGGGCAGTTTGGGCCACTCTAAGGCATTGTGAAACATTCTAAACCTGTTTGAAGAAATTGGCGGAAATCTGAGGTAATATTTCACTCCTCAATGCCCGGCAATCTAAGAACATTCTGAAGACAGACGAGGCCGTACTAACGCTGAGGCAGAGATTTCATTCCCCTAGGGACCAATCTAGAAAGTAGAAACCAGCCAAACCATACCAATCTAAGACGTTCTATAGCTACCAAACCCTTTCGGGTCATTCCTAGGCAGTTCGATGTTCTACAGCCGATATTCAAGGTATTCTAAGGCAATTTATAGAAATTTAAGGATATATGAGGCCCATTTTGTACCTTACAGGTCGGGCTGTTAGTTTGCCGTAATCGGTACATATATTTCTTCAGTTTGCAGTTTTTAAAGTACTCGTATACCTACAAGAAGTAGTAGTCTCTTTGTAACTGTATATAGAATTTAGAATGTCGATGAGAGGGCTGATATAGCCATCCTCGCTGCTTGATGACATTTGTCATAGTGGCGACTGTGGGTTTCTTGTTTTATTATTGTATGGAGTAGAGTCAGGGATGGTGCCACTGCTGGTTCAGAGCCCTAAAAGGGTTGTGTTAAACAAGGTCTGGCCAAATCATCAGTCTGCCTTCAATTTGTATGAGTGATACTATATTGGTAACTTTCTTAGTAAGTTTGGGCGTTCCTTCTGATCTTTTATTCTGTGTTAATTGTCCAATTTTCTCTTTTAAATTGTCGACTCGGTTTTGTGGTCTTTTCAGCCATGCAGGAGTATTATTTTGCTTTTGTTTCATGCTATTTTCAGTTAGTAGTTGTCTTTTGATACCTAGTGATTTTACTGCACTAACTGCGGCATAGTCAGTACATGATTAGATGTACTGTTTCTAAGTTGTCACAGTTTTCTAGCTGTTTACGAACACTATTTTCATAGTAAAAAATGCTACGTTGAACTAAATTCGTTAAAATAGCTAGAAAATTAGTGAAGGATCAACTGCGTCCTGCCCTAAATGCAGTGGATGGCAAATGTATAGTAGTAATCGACAATGCTCTAAACTCTTCTATGTCTGTTGATAAGCCACCCACCTCTAATTTTCACAAATTTGAAATGAAAGAACGATTGATACTGGAAAATGTGGTTGATTTCCATAATACTAGAAACCCCCTTCGGTTTTGGTCAATCAAAATTATACAAAGAAGTATGTTTGTTATAGATACCTTGAATAGTATGGGGTTCTTGTAAAATATAGCAGTTATGAATTTAATGCAAGAAGTGTTTTCTAAATTTAATAGCATAATACAACAAAACCATATAAATCATTCTGCAAAGATTATTAAGGATGACCGACTAAAATACCTGGGAAACGACAGTGTGGATGAGATTCTTCCAATTGTAATTACTCTTGGACAATTTGATTCTGAATCAAAATCTGCATCGCAGCCAGTCAGAGCATAAGTACACAAAAATAAATTACCTAGATTTATTTGAGCATTTATTCTTTCCTCAGTAGAACTCTCGCATAATATGAATAATCGGTATACATATAGCTAAATACGTCAAATCTACGAAACTATATTTCGTGAGCATTAGTTAATCGAGATACAAACTATAGGGATAAAACAAAAATATCTGTATCTGTGGCTTCTATTATTAGACGACTGTATTCCAAATTTAATATATACTGAATAATAGCAAAGATTCTAGTGTCAACTTTAGTGTGATGAGAACTTATTTTCGAAGTTTCGGTAGATCAGGAGGTAGTGGTGTTTACATTACATTTACACTAAACAGAGATACTTGCCCTCCCGTCATACTAAACGGCAGATAACTAGACCAAGTAGTTAGATGATATAAAGTATTTAGGAATACATATGGACCCGTTTAACATGGAAAAAACATATATTCACGAAGAGGAAACAGACTAAAACTAAGACAAATGTACTGGCTGATTGGAAGGCAATCGCAACTAACATTAGAGAACAAGTCAATCATTAAGACCGTGGACATACGGCATACAGGTATGGGGCACAGCAAACAATTCCAACCTGGAAATATTACAACGTTTTCAAAACAATCAGTAGTCGAAGCACTTAAACCTAAATAAAAAAAGTCTTTAGAACACTAGTTGATGCCCCTTGGTATGTTCCCAACACTACAATTGCCAGAGACCTACAAATACCTTCAATCAAGGAAGTAATTAAACATTTTAGTGAAAAATATAGTTTCAGAACTCAAGCACATCCAAATGTATTCGCGAGAAATTTGTATGAAGACAGTGTGTTAACTGTTGCATTTAAAAAAACTAGTAGTTCCAATTTTATCGTCTCTGACACTGTAGGTCACCGATATTAGTTAGATATGTGTGTCACTCACTTTCTTTAGTGGGAACCAATTAGCTACGCCTTCCAAGTTGCTGAAATTTACCTTTTAGAAGTAGTCCATCCTTTACAAATGTAGTTTATTTTTCCACATTAAGTTTTACTTTACGATTGTTTGCGAAGCCACCACACAATTTACTAAAACGTCCGATATAACAAATCCTTCACATACGTTTGATATCAAACAGAGTGCTGGACCACAATTAAATTACGTTGCTGTAGGGCTGTAAACTCACACTTAAAAGAACAAATTACACGACAGGATCGATTTTTAAATTATCACCCCTCTATCTTAAATATAATACTGTTCAAGCTAATTAATTTTCCCCGAACAGAAGTGACAGATTTTAAGTTTCATGCATATCAAAACCGAGTTTCCCGTTTGAGTTTCTAACTGTTTTTATTGAAGAACTGTCAAGCAACCCCTAAAAATATTTAGATATAATTAACTGTAGAATATAACTTGTATAATTACAGTGGGGCTGAAATTACGTCTGATACCATTTCTGTATTTTAGAAACAGCGGAAGACCGTGTTCTAGATTTTTATTTCCTTAACGACCTAAGTTCTCGCTAATGGCATTCGCATTATGTTCTGACAGGAATTAATCCCTGTTAGTGTTGGTTTCCGTTTAACCACAGTTTTCAACTAGGCACAGTATTTGTATTTGTGGTACGATTTACATTTTAATCTTTAATAATTAGCGCCGTATCCATTTGCATAATTTTAACGAGAGACATAATTAATAATAAAACTGTAACTGCGGATAATCTCGTTACGATAAAATTTACGGTAGGGTAAACATATTTATTACATTTGCGGATTAGTTAAATCATATGTAAAATCCGTATGAGAACCGTATTCTGCTTTAAATTAACTTGCGTTAAAATTCAATTTAGATTTAGATTTTTCAATAGGTTCTTCATATTTTTTGAAAATTCTGTTATTTTATACGCAAATAAATAAACAAACAAACAATTGTTTATTTCTAATACACGAAACAAAAAATACTTAGATTCGCCAGTGAATTTACGAGTATCCCAAAAGAAACGGTCAGAAAGAAGAATGAACTAGGTACTCAAAAGCATAACTAAGTAAAAAATAACAAATGTAACGTAGCTGGAAATGTATATAAACTGCTGGACAAAATTATCGCATCACAAAAAAAAATGTTCTGAAATCAAAATTTTTCATAGATATTATAAATGTTAGGGCTTCGCAATAGTAATAAGGACTATTATAAAGGATTAGTGGAAATTTATTGCGTATTTGAAGAAAAACAGGAAATCTTTACAACTATCGTAAAATCTGAACAATAATAAACAACAAACTTGAAACAAAAAACACAAAGAAAACTGTACAAACATGATTTTAATAGCGTGTCACGCCTCCTCTTGCTCTCACTATTTTATTGAGCCTTCTAGGCATTGACCGAATCACACGGGCGATATATTCCTGAGGAATGCTTTCCCATTCTTCTTGGAGAGCCATTTCCAGCTCTCTTAAAGTTCTGAGACGATGCACACGAGCTTGGAGACGTCTTTTTAGCATGTCCCATACATGTTCGGTAGCATTAATATCAGGGCTTCTAGCTAGCATAGCCAAAACATTAATGGCAACTTCTGCAAGGTACTCTTCGACGACGCCAGCACGCCAGCAACGTGAGTCCTGGCATTATCTTATAAAAGGAGAAACTCTTCCCCAACAAAGGGCGCGAAGGGTACCACGTATTGTTCTAAAATGTCCTCCACATACCTTTCAGCATTCAATGTTCTCCTGGCAATGATGTGCAGCTCGGTACGTGCCATTAATGATATGCTTCCTCACACCATTATGGAGCCTCCTCCAAAGGCGACCCGTCGAACCATGTTGCATTCAAAATAACGTTCTCCTCTGCGTCTCCATACTCTTTAGCGCCCATCTGGCGAATGTAGAGCGACAAGGGACTCATCTGTAAAAAGAACATACCCCCATTCTTCCATTGTCCAGTGGGCATGTTCTCTGGCAAATCTTAATCTGGCAGCTTTGTGAGCCCTGGTGAGAAGAGGTCCTGTGGCAGGTCGTCTGGCAGCCATGTTACCTTCCTTTAGCCTTCTTCTGATAGTTCGTGACGATACTGCTGCATTCCATGCCCTTTGTAGCTCATCCCTAAGCTGATTGCTGGTTTTAAAACGATCTCTAGACACAGCCAAGCGGATGAAACGGTCGTCCCTTTCTTGGGTACATCTTGGGCGTCCTTGTCCTCTTCTGCTTTTGCTATTTCCAGTCTCTCTGAATTGTTTCAATACTCGGGAGACAGTAGATTGGTTCACACCTAGGCGATCTGTAATATTTCGCTGGCTTAACCCTAACTCAGCATACACGATGGCTCTGCTTGCATTAACTTCTGAAACATAACGTTGTTCGTTCATGTTGATTATGTTTTCTCCAATTTTGCAAAAAAAAAACGGAATACCAGCGTTAAATTTCGTTTCTGCACGATATAAAGTCAGACTGATACATGGGGGCAATTTGACATTATTTAGTTTTTTTCCTGCACTCGGTGCAATTGTTTCGGTTTGGTCTTGTTTGGTGGCTAGGACGGACCAACTACACTTTGCAATAACAAATCGAAATAAATGCATCTGTTCTGAAAAGATTAGAGACCTTTAAGAACATTTTTTTTTGTGATGCGATAATTTTGTCCAGCAGTTTATTTTGAGAACCATTGTTAAACGTGAAATCCTATCTTTTTCTGCAGTTTATCTTCTACATCAAAGGCATATGAAAATAAAAGAATAAGTAAGATCAATAGATGTATGGTTACGGAATAATTCCACACAAGAAATGCTAAAATAATAAAAATAAGTAAAATGTGGAAAATATGACACCGCGGAAGTGGAAATTAAGCCGAGGGAATTCGGGGAATTGGGGGAAATGTAAAAAGTTTATGCTTTTTACTAGAAAGGAATATTATATACGAAATCTAATATCGGGCTACAAAAAGAGCTTAAGAAAGAGGAAGGTTTGACAAGGAAAGACTAAAAAGTCGAATTTATTAAAGCATTATACTTATGCTTTCACCTTATTTGAAAATGTTTTCTTGCCCGATTTCAGTTCGGTAAATGGCTTGAAATAATTTACGTCATTTTTGTACAAATTTTCTATTTATAAGCCGAAAGAGGGATTTCATAAATCTAGAAAGCGTAACGAATGTAATACAAAGAAGTACCGTGTCGTCTCCGAGAAGTGTTTCAGGAGTTTTATCAAAGTAGATATTATGTTGTAGTTCTCTAGTAGTTGTCTTTCCAAACGTGTAATCCCTGTAGCTCAGCTTCCCTTTGTTCATTTTAAAATTCGCAATTTTAGGAAAACAGAAGTGGAGTAAAATAATGTGTGGTAACGCTTTCGCGCGGGTTGCTTTCTGTAAAGCATCCCCAAGTTAAAGCTCAAGCTTTAGTTTAGAAAGCCACGTTCAGCTATACAAAATAAGGTATAATAAATGTCAAAATATATAATACTCGGATTTCTGTGTAACTTAGAAAACACCGCATAGCAAGATAGCGTATCTAACGGAACATTTATTATCTTTCCATAAATGGCTGGATTTGTTACAGAAGGGACGCTCATGTTGACAAATGGTCAGTGTCGGAAGTTTTACCCTACAATAACCATTTTTAAAATATATCTTTACGATATAAACCCTACGACGTGTGTTACGCTATCACAAAATAAATCACATTTTCTGCAAAATATTAACTTGTCACTTTTATAAATCATGTCGCACTGATTGTTATGTAATTGGCATCACACTAAAAAATTCAACTTTTTCTTTGTCATTCTTTAAGTCATCTGCGAATCTGAGATTGTTGAGTCTTTTTCCATTTATTAGGATGCCTTTATTTTCTTGACAGTGGAGTTGTTTGAAAACATCTTGTAAGGCATTCGTAAATAATTTTGGTGAGAGAGTATTTCCTTGTCTTATATCTTATATCTCGTTTTATACTAATCGGTTTGGTGTTCTCATGCAGATGTATAGTAGATGTAGCGTTCTTAAATATGTTTTCAAGTGTCCTTATATATCGGTGGTCTACTACTCTGGCGTTTCTTAAATACTCCATAATTGCCCAGTGTTCTACTGTGTCGAAAGCTTTTTGAAAATCGACAAATGCTAAGTTTAGTTCGAAGTTATACTCAACTGATTTTTCAATTAGCATTCTCATTGTTAGTAGGTGTTCACTTATACTATAGTCTCTTCTAAAGCCCGCTTGTTCAATTGGTTGATAGTCTTCAAGTTTAGTGAATGTTTTATATAGTTGGGATAAAAGGTTTATTGGTCTATAGTTTTCGAGGTTCGCTTGATCACCCCTCTTATGTCATAATATCATGTTTGCATTATTCCAGGTCTTGGGAATTTCTCCCTTTGATAGGCATATGTTAAAAAGATCGCGTATTTTTGTTAAAATTTCTTCTTTCCTTCTTTTATCATTGTGATCACTAAATATTCCATCTTCTCCTTGCGCTCTATTACTCTTCATTTGTTTCAATGCATATCTTAGTTTTTCAGTTGTTACATCTGGCATTTCTTCTGAACCTACGTTGATTATTTTTCTCTTCTCGGTTATAGTGATGTTTTGTTGTTGAGTTTTTGAGTCACGAACCTAGTGTACAATTTTTCTGTTTCTTTCATAATTCTTTTTCGTTTTCGTCTTTTAGTATTATAATGTGTCGTTTTCCGTTTCGCCTAAGACATTTTATTCCCTTGTTTTCCTCTATTAATTTTTCCACTTCAATTTCGTAGTAGGTTTGTAGATCTTTTCTTATCATCTTTCTAGTTTCCTTTGCCATTTGTCTGAATTCTTCATATTTGCCTTCCTTAAATAATTTTCTGTTTTGTTCTATTTTATTTTTAGTATCTTGACTTAGCTTTTCTATCTTGGAGTTTCTCATTTTAGCAAATTTTTCTCCGGCTTCCTTCATTGCATCTGTAATTATATCGTTCATTTTATTTATATCTTTTGTTCTCCTTTCTCAATTTTTTGTTGAACTCTTTTTCGTATTCTAAGGCATTTCGTTTCAGTTTCTCGGTATCAATCTTTATTATTTGTTTTCTCAACGGCCGCCTTTTCGTTTTTGTGTCTATTGTAATTTTTGCTCTTAATGGCCTGTGGTCACTATTTATATTGAATGAATTTAAAGTTGTTACATCTTGTACTATGTGTTTTTCTCTTGACAAGATATAGTCTATCTCATTTTTTGTTTTTAGAACTGGACTGATCCATGTCCATTTTCTTTGTTGTGTTTTGGGGAAGAAGGAGTTCATTTCATATAGGCGGTGAGCTGTTAAGAACTCCAGAAGCATATTTCCTCTTTCATTTCTTTCGTCGAAGCTGAAGTTGCCTATATATTCTTTATTGTCTTTTCCCTACTTTTGAATTGAAGTCTCCCATTACTAGAGTGTGGATAGTGCTGTCTTTGTTTATGTTGTCTGATAATTCATTATAAAAGGCTTCCATTTCCTCGTCTGTATGAGTCGATGTTGGTGCGTAACAGTGTATTATTTTTATTTTATATTTTGGGGAGAGTTGAATGACTATCGAGGCTACTCTCTCCGATTCGTTATCGAATTTTATAATATGTGCTGATATCTTTTTGTTAATTATGAAACCTACGGCCACGTTGGCTTTCGTTTTCTGAGCCTTTGTAGTATAATATATGTTCAGATTTAAGTGTTATGCATTCTTCTCCCTTACCTCTTATTTCTGCTAGTCCGATGATGTCCCACTTTATCTTATTGAGTTCTTCATCAAGTTCATAGAGACGATCTTCACCTATTAAAGTTCGTACGTTTATAGTTTCGATTGCCAATGTCGTTTTTCATTGGCAAACGACATTAGTGAAATTAGGAGAGGTAATATACGTGAATATCAATAGCTTAAATAAATCTTGACGAAGTTAAATCCTAGCAATATTTGAAGAAATCTGATCTAACTAGTTGGGAATGCACACAACGTCTGAACTTTGACATTCCTTTAAACACACTTGCTAGAGGTGTTAAGAAACTTTTATCAAAGATTTTCTCAGTTTGTAAAATGCAGAGAACTAATCATTACAACAGCAAAAAGTCAAACACAAGATAAAAATGGCTTTTGATTATTAAAACCCCTCTAAACCGAGAAATTTTAATGAAATCTTCGTTAAAAAAAACTCATTTTTGGCCGTCGCCTTAATCACAATTACTCCTAAAATTTTAACTTTAATTTTATCAATAGGGATGAAGCACCTTCTCACGAGGATAATCAACATATTTAGGTTTATCAAAGTTGGATTAATGTTCAAAACCAAGAGCATGTTTACCTTTTACACCCTAATCCGTGAGTTAGTCGAAAGATCAACGCCCGTCATTAAACGAATCAACAAGTAGTAGAGCTTTAATAGAAACACTCACTGTTAACTAGTTAGTTACATATTATATTCATCTCTAATTGTAAGATCATAGCGAACATCACAGGGAATATTTGCCGAACTGCGTCGGTAAATTATTGTTATTATAAGCGAGTCTCTTTGTTACTTACTCTATGAAATGGTTGCGACCTGATTAATTAGGAAATGTCTCAGTCAGAATATCAAGATATCAGCAAGTCTTGATTAGTAAAGTTCTATCAATTCAGTACAGTAATTACTACTAACGTATGAATGATTGAACTATTTACGGATGCGAAATGTTATTACATAAATGTCTGATTAGATTTAAAACTGCCTCATCGAATTTAATTTTTAATCAGTTGAACGGGACTGCAAAACAACTGAAAGTACAGACCCAAGGAGTAATGTAGGGCTTTCGATTTTGAATAAACTTAAATAAATAAATAAAGTAATTTGCCAAAATGATAGTTGGGTTATTCGAAGATTATATTAACACCACTTATTTGAATATAAATAAACGTTTCCCTAAATAAACAACCGGAAATTATGCATAACAGCAGCTGAATGTCTCAATTGCTTAAGAATTATGGAAGCTTATACAGTTTCAGTGTCGGATTAAAACTTCAGCTTTTACACAAACCCAAATTTAGTTGGCATGTTTTAGAAACGAAAGCTTCATTTCCAGTGTTGTAAAAAATTAAAATGGTAAACTTGCTTTAACTGAATAATGAAACAAGAATGCTCCGTTATTGAATTTTGTGAAATTAAAAAAATTTCCTCGTATTCGCATGGTAGCACGTTAAACCCTTAAATCTTTTCCTTAATTATGATTCTGTGCTAAAAGCTATAAAGCTGAACAGTTTAAGGGTAGCGCGTGTGCCATAACCGGAAAAAACAGAAAATTTCCACTCAATTTCTAGGTAACACGTAGGAAAATTAAAAGGTTATTAAACCAATTTGCCTTGTAAGCAGCTACCGCTATCAATTTTATGTAGATAACGGATTTTGACACTCTGTTTAATTTACTACATTGTAATATAAATGGTCCAATTTCAAACCGAGTCTTTAATATAATGAAGGGAGAAATATGGTCTGTGCGATGTAAAGGCGTCGTGAGTTTAATTTTCTAAAAATAGCCGAACATTGTTGTATTAATTGTATTAATAACGACTATTTATTATGGCGGTATTATTATTAAAATTTCCTTCGTCTTTAAAGGACTGAACTTAAATTTAAGTAACAGATATAAAGTCTGTGTAGCAGTTTCACTTAATACAACTTTAGGATTTGTCATTTTCCGTCATGTTTTTCCTACACAATGTAATCCCGACGAAACGATTTACGAGCTTGCGGAGCAGGAAATGCTAATTCTTTCTGCACCGTAATTTATGAGAACCTACAACCGGGGATTCCAAATAAGCTGTCAGAACAAAAGGCGGTTTTAACAAAATTTAAAACTTTTTTCCCATATTAGAAATTGAATGTAAATTTTTCGTATGTGATATATTAAACTGGCAACCCAAAATTAAAAACTGTAGGTTTCCCCTAAACTTTACATATTAGAAGTGAATTTTGTTTCCAAAAACATGTCGTTTCATTCCTTATGTATTTTGAGAATAGGCAGTGGTGTCACCGCAACCCACTTCAAATTAAATGATTAATTTTTGACCTCACTGAATGATGAATTAGGTACGCTGATTCTAGGCTTATTGAACAATGCTTGAAATAGGAATTGCAAATCAACTTACGAATCGTTAAGATATTTCAGATTTAGGCCCTTTAATTAATCATTTTTCCATAAAAACCACTTCAAAGATGCTTATTGATTTGCTAGTTTCTGGCTAAGCTTTTAGGTAAATTGAACCTATTCAGTGACTAAAATCATTAACTACTTACAAAATGTTAGCTTGTTATTCAGTTTGGTTTCGCAAATTCTAATTCAGAAATTGTACCTCAGAAATTCCGAATATTAAATTTAATTAGTTCCCGGATCATTTTCACTTATTCATAAAATTACTAACATTATATGTAATGAAATTAAACTGCGAGTTATATTTTGTCAGAGCGTTTAATAAAATTTATATGCGTTGAACTGTAAATTAATTAAAGTTATCCAGATTTTGACTTTAGTGAAGAGTTCTAATTTCACATCCGAGGAATAAAGAAGCCGGTTTTATTGTATTAAATAAACTAATTTGCGCCAGATGGCTTTACTGGATTAGGTGTAGCTTGATTATTCCAAACTTCAATTGAATTAAAAATAAAAATTGCTCGAAATTCAGGCGTGTAATGGTATATCCTGCTTTTTTTTCTTATTTTCCCTGCTGAAATTAATTCTGAGATTTAAACGTTAAGTCCCAAGTTTTTCGACGTATTATTTTTACCTATCCACGCTTTTTTAAATTAAGGAAATAACTAAGCACCAGCGAGCTTGTTCGGTAAAAAGTACGAAACATTTTGAACTTTGTCTAGTTATTGCACTTCTAAGAATTGTTTTGTTTGCAAAGTTTCAAGTAGAAAACCAGTGAAGAGCGACATTCCTTTGTCTAGTGATACAAGGCCCTAAAGTTCTTTAAAATTTCCCTGAAGTATAACATACAAGTCAACACTTCGGCATCTGCATTGTTTAAAATTTTCAGACCTCTGAATCATTCAGGTATCTGCTTTTAATACTACTGAAGTGGAAATCGTTATTTTCATTTGACAAGATTCTGGTAGTCTTTGTATTATAGTAAACTGTCAAAGAGAAAGTTTGAGTTAAATCCAGCTGCTGAAGTGAAAATTGTCATTATTTTCATGTGAAACAGTTTTGTATGATAGTTTTTGCCTAATAAAGAATCCTGAAAATATCCTCAAGCGATTTCTACAGAAAAGCTCAGATAAGGACCAACCCATCTTAACATCCATGCAAATTTAGAAATATTAAGAAACGTATTAAACATGGATATCCAAACCTTCAATAAATAAAGCTTTACAAAGATATATCCACGTAATTAAAAGAAATCTGATCGACGAGTATTTTGGTAATGCAAAGAGGAAATTTGAGTTAAATCCTGCTGCTGAAGTGAAAATCGAAACTATTTTCTTGTGAAATTTTTTATGGTATAACATTCTGAGTTTTTGTATTATAACGAATCCTCAAAGTAATCTCAAGCAATTATTCAAAAACAGACCAATTAAGGACCTTAACATCTATGCAGATTTAACTTTATTATATTAACTAATAAATTTTAGTAAAATTAAGAAGTTTAATAAATAAACGTGGATGTTCAAAGTTTAAATAAATTTTTAGAAAAATATATTCTCATCATAATAGAAGAAATCTGATTTAGTTATTACTTTCAGGTGAAAATGTTTGTGGAACAAAGTTCCGGTAGCTTTCATATTATAAAGAATCCTGAAAAGATTCTCAATCATTTTTCACAAAAAATACAAACAATGATAATTCCTCCTTAACATCCATGCAAATTTAGGTTTATTGTTGTTAACTAACATAATTTAGTAAACTTAAGAAAGGTACGAATTAAACGTAGATTTGAACATTTATTAACTAATAAAAATTAGTAAAATTAAGAAAGGTAATAAACGTTAAATAAATATTTGCAAAGTTATATCCTTGTAATGATTAATCTGATTAATTGGTTTGTTAAAGCAAACAAAAAATTTAAGTTAAGCTGCTAAAGTAAAAATCGTTATTATTTTCATGTGAATTTTTTTATGGTACAAAATTCTGGTAGGTTTTGTATTATAAAGAGTTCTGAATACATATAAACAATTTTTTCAAAAAATCTCAAATACGGATGAACAATATTTAGTAAAATTAAGAAAAGTAATAAAGCTGAATGTCAAAAGCTTAAATAAATCTTTCCAAAGTTACGTATGTCTTCGTGCTATTTGAAGAAATCTTGTAGTTTGTTAATGCAAAGAGAAAATTAGAGTTAAATCCTGTTGCTCAAGTTGCATGTAAAATTATCTATGATATAAAATTCTGGTAGTTTTTGTATTATAATGAATCATGACAATATTCCGAGGAAGATTTCCAAAAAAGCTCAAACAAGGATAATCCCTCCTTAACATCGATGCAAATTAAATTTTGTTGGTAGCAACTAACAAAATTTAATAAAATTGAATGTCATAGGTTTAAACGAATCTTTAAAAAGTTACATTCTGGTAATGTTTTACAAAATCCGATTTAGTTTGTTAATGCAAAGAAAAAATTTGGGTTAAATCCTGCCACTAAAGTGAAAATCGTTATTACGAGTATGTTCATGTGAAATTTTTTGTGGTACAAAATTCTGGTAGTTTTTGTGGTATTATGAACCATGAAAATAGTTTCGAACAATTTCTTGAAACAAGCTCAAACAAGGATAATCTTATTTTAACATTCGAGGACATTGAACTTTGTAGTTGTTAGCTAACAAATTAAGGAATGTAATAAACATAAATGTCTAAAGCTTAAATAAATATTTGTAAAAGGAAATTTTGCCTAAATCCTATTGCTGGAGCCAAAATCGTTATTATTTTCATGTAAAAAGTTTGTAGTGCAAAATCCTGGTAGTTTTTGTATTATTGTGAACCCTGAACATAATTCTCAAGCAATTTGCTGTTTTTAACTAACAACATTTAGTACAATTGCGAATGTCAAAAGCCTAAATAAATATTTACAAATTTGAATTAAATCTTGCTGCTGAAGTGAAAAACGTGATTATTTTCAAGTGAACATTTTTGTGGGTCAGAATTTTGATAGTTTTTGTTTTATAACAACTCCTGAAAATAGTCTCAAGCAAGTTCCAAAAAAGCTCAAGCAAGGAAACGTAAATGTCAGAAGCTTAATAAATTTTTTTAAAAAAAGCTCAATTTAGAGTAATTCCAACTTAACATATATGCAATTTTAACTTAATTTAGTTAAATTTAGAAAGATAATAAACCTTGTCTAAAGTTTAAATAAAACTTTGCAGAGTAGTTATATCCTAGCAATATTTGAAGAAATCTGATCTAGTTTGTTGATGCAAAGAGGAAATTTAAGTTAACTCCTGTCTGAAAACCTCACATAACATCTGAACTTTGACATTCCTTCAAACACACTTGCTAGACGTGTTAAGAAAATTTCATCACAGGCATTTTCTCCACTTGTAAAATGCTGAGAACTAATAGTTACAGCAGCCAAAAGTATCTTGATTAAATGTCGAAGATTTTGTCTTGTTCTTAATGTTAATTTTTGTTAATATTTTGGTATTCGCACAGCAGTAAATTGTAGAATAAATTGTTTTTAATAAAATTCAGTTGATGTAGTCTTATACGTTTATCTCGGAAAATAGACAGAGACAACTTTTTAAAAACCGGTTCTGACCGAGAATTCGGGAAATTTAATCTTTTGTTTGGCTTAGGAATAGAATTACTTCAGTCCAGAATAATTTCAAAAGCCCTTTAATGATTGCCAATTTTCAGTAGTTTTTTTAATTCAGTTGTAGTCTCATGTTTGGCTAAACAAATAAAAATATTTTAGTCGAGGATACTTTTTAAAATGATTGCCAATTTTTAGTATTTTTTTAAATTCAGTTGTAGTCTCATGTGCGGTGGCTAAACAACAGAATTATTTTGGTTCAGGATACTTTTTCAAAGGTCATTGGGAATTTTTAGGTTTTTGTTTTGTTTTGTTTTAGTTTAAGAAATACGCTTATTTAAGTCGGAGATAATCTTTGAATATTTCAAACCAAGCTGAAAACAGCGAATACCAAGAAGTCCTTGTAACGTCGTGTAAGCTTTGAGTTTTCATTAAATTTTCGGGTCAGTGCTCGGTGAAGACAGTCTCATAGGAATTAACAGATCCCTTACTAGTCAAATTTTCACGTGACGTGTTGACTAAACCCCGAGTAATGTAAATAATTCGCATAGATCCTTAACAAAAGTTTCAGTGTGGGAATGGTTAACAATCAGAGATTACGCTTTGAGTGGAAAAGTTGTAACCAGTACTAATTATCAACTTGTGCTCGATAACAATGATACAAATTGGCAATTAGAATGAATCCCAATTAAGTAAGTTTCTATTGGAAATTATTTGTGTGATATAGAATTTTGGACCTGAAACAATTTTAGCATAAATTGCTTCTTTATTGGTACCTTCGGTAATATAATTAGGGAGTCGTTTTGAAGAAAAGAGATAGTAATTCCATTTTTCTCTTCAGAGAAATAAAATAAAACCACTTACCCTTTTTCTTTGTGCCTCCAAACATGTTGGAGCTGATTTTTAGCTTATGTCATAAATCAAGCAATTAAGTTTACGTGGCCGCACCGAAAAAATAATTCGATAATCAAAACTGATTGATTAGCATCAGATCAGCGTCGATCTTACTGGTCATTCTATTGTAACGGTAATCTTCAGGACCTAAATAGGGCGGGAAGTTCGTGTAAAGTTATTTGTGTATCGCAAATTGGAAGTTTTCGGTAACGCCGCCGATTGAACGACGCCGGCTTGGAATTTTAAGTCTTATTAAAATTGGAAATTTTACGTGATGTTTATGGGTCACAAATCTCACGTGAACACGACAGCATAATCAGAATCAATGTGCTTCAGAGTAAAACTAAATCCTGAGAATGCGCGCACGAGGTCCGACCAGCGCAAAGCGCACCACTCGCACAGGTCTTCGAGCTTTTGCTGCAAACTACGCAAGCTCTACTACGTACCTACGCACACGGATGTTCCTAAAACTCTTCGTACTCGAACGCGCCGATGCAATACGACATTATTTATTTGATATAACCGTAAACTTATGGATTATTGATAGCATGAGCTACTACTTAGCTTTCTACAACCAATTTTTAACATTCAACGAAATCAAACTTCTCAACAACCACATACTTTATAGATTCCGTCAGCCGACCTCTTCAGTTCCATACTGTTTCTCAACACTTCTGCAATTCACGATTTATTAACTTATGAATTTTGATTAATTAAACTAAAATTTTCCGTAAAAATTATTGCATACGAAAGGGCTATTCAATTATCAGCCTTAATTAATTTGTAATTATTTAAAAAAAATTTAAAAAAAAACGCTTAATTATGCGTCAACTCATAATTTTAGTATTCTGTTAAATGTTTACTTAATGCTTGTACTAACTTTTTACAAAGTAAAGTTCAGGAAATACTATTTTGACGTTTAAATTCCCCAAGTTTGGAAAACTTCTTCATAAAATATTTTTCTCCCACAGTAAACGAATTGTTAATTTTCAGGAAGCTTATTTTTGAAGGTTTTGCTGTGGCAAATTTGACGATTTTTAGGGTATTACACCATCAGCTGCTACAATAAAAATTAAATTAATATAAATAATTTTTATTATTTAATTACATATAATCATTTTTTTAAATAAAAGTTACTTATATTAACTTAATTTTTGTTTAAGCAATTGGTGGCGAAATAGCCAAAAAAAATCAGCATAAAATTAGGAAGCTTATGTAGAGTTCCTTATTATGTATATGTAT
The DNA here is from genome assembly GCA_963082815.1 of Melanotus villosus. Taxonomy (NCBI): domain Eukaryota; kingdom Metazoa; phylum Arthropoda; class Insecta; order Coleoptera; family Elateridae; genus Melanotus; species Melanotus villosus. The sequence continues at coordinate 34,554,897 of OY720427.1, read as the reverse complement.
GCTTAAACGCAAAGTTATTTTTAGAAAATTTACAAACACTTGTTGAAATCTGGAAACGCATGTCCCAGTTATTTTCGTTTAAATGTAAAAAAGGTATTAATGGAAATACAGCAGGAAAAGCTGATAGCGTTTCTAGATACCGTATTTAAAACAAACCGAACACGTTCAACGTGATGAAAAAGAACACGCATTTTGTGGTTATCATCATCCTACGTTTTACCGTGCTTGTTCATTTTATCTATCTGCAACACTCGCGATATTACTCGATTTGAAATTCACAAAGCATCCTTTAAAACATTATGATTTGATCACAAATTTAAATTTTTACATACTTTACATGTGCTCGATAAACATTTCCCCGAAATTTTCTATCTGGATTTGGAAATTGCCCGTTTTAAAATTCACCCTGCAAATTTATGTTAACTTTTATGTTTCATACCTGTTGCTTGGTTCCCAAAAATTGAATTTTCATAACATTTAAAGAAATCAGGGAGGAAAGGACTTGTTTGTTTTATTTTATTTTACGTGTAACTTGTTGAGAAATATTTTTCCCGAAAATTACTTAAAAATGTTCATCAAACTTCAAAATTCACTTGTCTAACTATGTTTAGGTGAACTTTTACTCAACCTTGGTTATTAATATTGAAGTCCATATGATAAAATAACAATGAAGATGGGTAACTATGGAAATTTGACGCTACGTACGGTGTTTGTAGAATAACAGACCTTTTGAATGATTTATGATTCCCCGTCAAGACAAACTATTTTAAGCTTAGCTTGATCGATCAGTTCAGATTATAACAGAACAAAATAATCTAGCTTGACATTTTTATTGACAGTGGTTAAAAATTAAACAGGAATCAAATTGAGTTCTTCACCTCTCAAAATTTCCAAGTAAAATATCTGACCAAACTAGGATATAAAAAATTACCATCACTAATATATGGCAGGGTTTAATGATTTTGGTCATTCAGTAATGGCCAAAGCAGTTATTTACTTCACCTCTTATCAGATCAATGAAAACCATTTGTGATTTCATTAAGTGATTTAATGAAAACCCCTGCTGAATTTGTTATGTCTGGAGTAATTCGGCTGGACATTCAACTTAAAAATAAAAGGGAAGGGTATTATTCCATCTGTTCATATTTCTTAGACCCTTGTGAAAGCTTATTGGCAACCTTCTATAATCTGTACAGGGGGAAACATAAAAAAACCTTATACTACTCCCATTGGTTCGTAATCTTTTTCAGAACGAGGGAAGACTGGTTTATGTAAGGGCTACATTTTTCGATACGTGTATTGAATGAGTATGGGTGAAGAGGGCGAAATAGCGACAACTGATAAATTTAGATGATAATTGTAAAAACACTTGTGAGATTTTCAGGATCGAAATTTTCTGACCTGCGATAAATTATACTCCTAATTTAATACAGGAATAACATTGTATCAGTTTATGGCGTTTATCCACACATTGACGATACACTCCCTGTATAGTTGAGAAGCATTATGTAAAGTGAAACTGAGGTTGAACGCATGTTAGCTGACAACTAACAATTAGCCACAGCTTACCCCTTGTTTACTGTTTGGTAGAGTAATCTAACATTGACTGCTTTAATCTCCATTCGCATATTTTAAAGTGTTTTTAAAAACACATTTAGGATAATTAAACACGACAGCTCTGAAAAAATTTACAAAATACTAGCAGCAAACAAAATCATTGTAAGGCGCTGATTTTACGTAGACTCAGAAGTAGTCAGAATTATTTGGGATTGTTGTCAGCCAAAGTAATAGAAGAATCTTTGTTGCAACAGGCCCAAACGTTTTAAGCAAATAAATTAGAATATTTTTTCAGTTACAAAATTAATTAGAAACTAAGTGAAAATACAGTCATAAAAATAGCTTTCCCAACAACAAACTTAACAACATAAATATAAGAAATTTGAAGAATAACAAAGTAAATACCTAAAACTTGTGATATCAGAATATTTTTTCAGGAATTAAAAGCAATCAGAATATTTTTTCAGGAATTATCAGAAACGAATTAAGCAAAGAAATCAGAATATTCTTGTAGGAATTAAAAGAATAGAATTAAGCAAAGATTAATCAGAACATTTTTTCGGGAATTAAAAGAATCGAATTAAACCAAGAAATCTTATTTTTTCAGAAATTAAAAGCATCGAATTAAGCAAAGAATTCAGAATATTTTTTCAGAAATTAAAAGAATAGAATTAAGCAAAGAAATCAGAACATCTTTTCAGGTACTAAAAGAATCGAATTAAGTAAAGAAATCAATCAGAATACTTTTGCAAAAATTAAAAGAAACCAATTAAGCAAAGAAATATTAACATTTTTTCAGGCATTAACAGACACGAATTAAGCAAAGAAAGCAGAATATTTTTGCAGAAATTAAAAGAAACGAATTAAGCAAATAAATCAGGATATTTTTCAGGAATTAAAAGAATCGAATTAAGCAAAAAAATCAGAATATTTTTTCAGGAATTAAACAAAGAAAACAGAATATTTTTCCAGGAATTAAAAGAATCGAATTAAGTAAATAAACCAGGATATTTTTCAGGAATTAAAAGAAACGAATTAAGTAAAGAAATCGGAATATTTTTGCAGGAATTAAAAGAATCGAATTAAATAAAGAGATCAGAATATTTTTTCAGGAATTAACAGAAACGAATTAAACAACAAAAAATCGGAATATTTTTTCAGGAATTAAAAGAATCGAGTTAAACAAAGAAATCATATTTTTCAGAAATTAAAAGAAACGAATTAAGCAACAAAGGTCAGAATATTTTTCAGGAATTAAGAGAATCGAATTAAGCAAAGAAATCAGAACATTTTTCATGAATTAATAAAAACGAATTAAGCAAACAAATTAGAATATTTTTTTTAATTCAAATTAATTAAAAAGTAAGTAAAAATACAGTCATAAAAATAGTTTTTGCAACAACAAACTTCTAAATAAAGGATTAAGTAAATACCTGCAAACTTGTGAAATCAGAATATCTTTTCAGGAATTAAAAGAATCGAATTAAGCAAATAAATCAGAAAAGTTTTTCAGGAATTAAGAGAAACGAATTAAGCAAATAAATCAGAATATTTTGCAGGAATTAAAAGAATGGAATTAAACAAAGAAATCGGAATATTTTTTCAGGAATTGAAAGAATCGAATTAAGCAAATAAATCAGGATATTTTTCAGGAATTAACAGAAATGAATTAACAAAGAACCAGAATAGTTCTGCAGGAATTAAAAGAAACGAATTAGACAAAGAAATCGGAATTTTTGCAGGAATTCAAAGAATAGAATTAAGCAAAGAAATCAGAATATATTTTCAGTTATAAAATTAATTAAGTATTATACAAAAATGGCGTCATACAAATAGCTTTACCAACAACAAACTTCTAAATAAAGGAGTAACAACGTAAATATCAGAAACTTGCCTACCTGAAAACTTGTAAAAAAGCGTTAACAATTAGAAGAGTTTTTTTAAGAAAAACGTCGATCAAGAAAGAAGTTAGGAATTGACAGATTCGAAAGGAAGTAATTTGCAATTAGAATTGGCTGAAGGGGAAAACAGAAGAGGCGATTACTTCGTTTCCTATAAACACGATAGTAATAAAGACAAACTGTTAAACTAACATACAGCGAAAGTAATACAAAAAGTTCTTTCCTAACTGAAACTGAAGATAGAAAGGTTCGGGACTAAAAGGTTAAACTTGTTGGTTCTATTGGGATCAAATACTTTTCAACACACGAACAGTTCTCACCTTTTAGGGAACGTATTCGTCAAACTATAATTTAATTGGGGGTCCCTTCAAATTTGTTTTGGCTTCGGCCATTTATTTAAATGAGTTTTAGATCCTTAACAAAGAGACAGGAGTAATCCTTTGAGTGTACTCCTTTTTAAAACTACAAAGATCTCAAACATTTGAAAACCTATTCGCTATTTTTTTTTAATTAAGAAATTTTTGTTTTTAATAATTATAATAAAATGGCATCTAACATAAACAACAAAAATTTAAAATATCAGTTTCATAGAAAGTATGGAAATAAAAAAGCTCTTCACCTAACTGGTTATTGTTGTTTCATTATTTTATGAATAGCTTGTCTAAAATTACAAAAACTTATCTACAAATTTCTTCAACAAATAATCCTTTGCCGTCCTTTAATTCAGTTTACTTCGTTCACTCAAGGAAATTCAAAATATCAAACAAAGCCTTTTTGTTTAAAATAAATTAATCTGATAACGTTCCCCGCCATTTCCTTATTTAACAATTTCATTGCCCCGAATTTTTTTAGCTACAAGCAATTCCATTAGTTGAAGAGTCGCCACATTTACATACTAATGAGCGATTTTATGAAACGAATTCTCAGAAAAAGCCAAAGCGTTGTTGCTCATTTTCCGATAATTCTGAAATTGTAGTAATTGCCAAGAACCGAATGTTGAATGATTTCAACTTTCAACTATAATCTTATGAAACGAATTTTCTGAAGAAAGCTAAAGCACTGTTTGTAATTTTCAGATAATTCCGAAATTTTGGTAATGACCAAGAAATTACGATGCGAAATTTTGGCCAAATTTGAAACGATTTTAATCGAAGTTGTAAACTCAGAATTTTCGATTATTTCTTTATGTGCGAATTTTGATTACCTGAAAATATTTTAATTAATAATAATTTGTTTAATAGCCTTGCTACTAACTTCCGGGAAAAAACATGTTTATATCCGAATATAAAAACACAAAATGCGTAAGGTTTCCTATTTTAGGAAATGAAAATAAAAACCAATTTCACTTACCGGTTTCTTCCTGAAAGTGTTTCTTGATATATTTAAAGAGTCGCTGATAAACAGACAGCCTGCGAGCTTCGCCACCTTGCGAGTTATCCTGTGTACTTTTGGATCGATCTCTTTTCCGAAAGCTTGGGTGGGCTACCACGCTATACATTCCTCATTCATAGTTTGAACCCTGCAACAGAAGATGTCCTTAACTTACTAAACTTATTTTGAAGATTTCCTGTTTAATTGTTATTACCGTTTCCTGCTATTATTTAATTTTAATTAACACACTGAAACTTCATTCAGTAAATCCTTGAATAATTCCGAAACTTATAATATTGTTCAATATGTCTGAGTTGACTTAGCACCTCCACCAACATTATTTACGCGTAGAATAAACCTTTGATTACGCACCAAAAATTATTACTTTTGAATAAATTTTGAATATGTTAGTGGCCTAAAGTAAATTCAGTTAGCAAGTGTTTCTGTGAATAAATTCTACAAAAATTAAGGGGGTAAAAGCAAAAGAATGTTTTAATTTTTAACAAAATTTTCTTATAAAACAGAACTTTGATTAATCAATAATTTTCAAATTATTTGATTTGAACCCAAGTTCAAATTACTTAAGTCTTATTGTTTCATTTAGGTTGTTTGCTTCATTTTAAATTCAAATTAAATTCTTCATATGGATTCTAAAACGCTTAACCAATAACAACATATGGGGGTAAACAGGTTATCAACAGAGTCCGGATTTTAGGCTCTACAAAGTGTCAAATAGATAGGTGAAGGTCCTAAAATTAGACACAAATATGCATTAACAAATAAGAGTCGACTTCGTAAAACTGAATGAAAGGTTATTGAACAAATAAAGACACATCTTATGTAGAAAAAACGTCTATTTTTAATTTTTGATGCTATCAGTGTGTTGATGTTGAACACTGAATGTTTTAAAGTTTTGCTTTCAAAAGCACACAGACTGGTTTTCATAAAAGCCTTCGTTTAAACACGATTTCTAGCAAACTCATTACGAATTTCCTTTTATATATAACAATCTGGACTTCCCACAGTTACCCAAAATCTGAAGTTGCTTTACAACAATTTTTGAATCTTTACTCTGTATGGATTGGGTTAAAAGTATGTTTAAGTATTCAGACTGGGTTAACGACGTGGCAGATTCTACAGTAATTTTAAATGCGCCTTAGGGAAACAAAGTATATAAAACATTTTCTAAACCTGAACGTGCTACCTATTTTAAATGCCAAGTTAGAGATATAGAGAAAAGTTTTAAATTTGGTGAAAGCTTGAAAATAACCGAGAATTATTACCAACACGTTGATACGTGCTGAAAAAACTTCAACCCTTTTTCTTATTAAGATTTGATGAATATTAAGCTGTACACTTTATAACTTCCATTAAAACTGACACTATGGAAGCCTCCCTTTGTTATAAAGTCACTAATAACCCCACGCACATGATCTTTCATAACAAGAAAGCTTACTATTTTATTGATAACCTACGTATTTCAAAGTCAAAAAAAGCTTATAAAATGGATTACAAAAAATACATCATTAAATTAACGATCATCTCTTAAGATGCCACTTTAAGGAGGCTGAATAAACAATAGCAAATTAAAGCTTTCAAATTTTCAGTTAACGAGGCTGAAATGCGTGTTATAATCTTTGGGGAAACGGAAGTGTTCCACTTAATTAATTGTACTAAAAGCCGAAATTCTTTAATTAAATTTACCTTTCTCCTTGGTAACTCAGGTTAGGAAGCTTTTGCTGAAATTACTAGAGACATAAGAATTAATAATTAATAAATACGAACAATTTTAGGCAAAAATGTTGGGCATGAAAAACATAAAATTTATTGACGTCGAACTGCCCATTCTCACTGAAGAGGGTTGCTTTCTGTTGTATCAAAGGAGCTGTTATTTAAGGTTTTTAGACTTCTAAAATACGTGTTTCGATACGTGGTAAATAAAAGAGCAGATGGGAGACATGAATTGTTAACAAACTAATTTTTTGTTTAGTTCTTTTCATAAGAACTCTTCGAAGCGTTTGTTCGCTTCAAAGTAGACAATTATTACTTTAATAAAAATCCCAAGTACAGGTTCCTGAAGATTCATTAAAAAATTAAATACAAAATACTTTTATTTTCCTTCAGTTTTTCCTTTTATATCATTTGATGTCCGGAATACGCCACAAAAAAAGGGAAATAAAATAAACAACAGAAGTCTAAACACTTTTTATTTATGAAAGTTCAACCCTACTGCATTGTAAAACATGGTTTGAAGTTGGAATAAAAGTTATAAAGCCAAGTCGTGCTAATTTTCTGTTTCCATTATTCCGAACTGAGTGGAATTTCTAAATCGGGGATTTTAATAATTTAAAGAGGTTAATGTACTTACCCGGTTATTTCAGATTATGTTATGCCTTTATTAAGCATAAACCACAAATACGATTTTACACTTATGAAATGTAAACAGTGATTATGATATTTTAGAAGACATAATCTGCAGGCGGTTTTTATATACTTCCTGCCTGGAGGAAAAAAGGTAAAAGCAGCTTATAAGGAACCTTCCTGTCAATAGCAAAATTTGTAATGGTGTAAAACATGTTTTATGTAAGTAAACTGTAATACTTTTCGGTGTAAGAAATTTAGCTGACCAAATACGTAGGTACAGAATATTAAATAATATTTATATTTTCCCTCTTTTCTAGTTAATCAGTAAATGTGTTTCCTACATAAAAATGCACTTAATACAACCATGTTGATAGCGAATCCTCTGCTTATATTTAATAAAAAAATTTAATAATAAATAATAAAAATTATTTAAATATTTCCTTAATCTTGCAAGTTTCAAGCTTCTGATGATGTTTAATAAAAATTATTTTATTTGTTCTTTAATGCTGAAAATTTCACATTTCTGATTATATTTAATAAAAATTATTTAAAATTTTCCTTAATATTGCAAACTTCAAGCTTTGTTGTAACAAACAATATTTTGGCTAAGTTTAATGTTTTTTAATGAAATTTAAAAATATCAGCAACTCTAAAGGCAGTTTAATCCACTTTTCCAATGTAACCCCTTTTTCAATATAGATTATTGGCTTCAATAATATTTGGACAGTGTATGGTAGCAGTATTTTGAACTCGGTAAACAAAAACAATTTTTTATTAGCTATTTCTAGGCTGATGCTTTTCAAAATATTTGCTCAGACCAATGTATATTTTGTAGTGTGTTTCGAGTTTCAAGGGTTTATTGTAATATAATTCATGTTTTGTTTCGAACCACTTGCTTTGGTTTGTGTAGCTATTATCCCAAGATTCATTATTCACACACTAGTCACGAAATGTATTAATTGGAACTACCAGTGGAATTCCTGACATTGTACACTTAGAAATATAAGAGCAATCTTAATGAAGAGAACAATGCCATTTAATCAAATACTACAAGCTACCCAGTACAATTCTACAGTTCTATCGCACCGGAGAATTCTCCAAAGATTTCGGTAAAGGGAAATAGAAATTCAGAGCAAACACATTTCGTATTTTTACAACCGATCGGAAAGTGGCAGGTTACAAGCTTCATCTTTACTATAGCACGTTACTTGCCTTTTAAGTAATAATATAATATCGAAAAATAACACATTCTGGGGAATTCTTTAGTTTCTCACTTATCCCTTGAGATTGAAATTACTTTCACTTACATTAATTAAAAGATTTTGAACAACATCCCTTGAAATTGCCTACGAAATCGTCCATAGAAAATCTGGTTAAGGCCGAATAAGCTAATTGTTTATATCATTCAATTTACGACCCAAATATTTCTTTGACAGATTAAATTAAAAGCAATTCAATGAGTCTAAATTGTTAAAGTAAAATTTAAATTTCTTAGGTCATTCAAAGCACGCAATTTTAACAGCGATTATATTTATAAATTACATCCTTGAAATTAATTACATGTTAAATAGTAAACCCCAAATTTTGCTTTTGTGTACGTGAATTGAAAACCAAATATGAATTTTGTTGCCAAATGACTCGCCATTTGTTTTTAAATAAGTACACCAACACGCGGTAACACTCTTTTTAGGTCTTTCTTCCAAGGTATAACTTTTATGGTGTAATGAAGCGAGGAAGCAGATTTACTTTGCAATATTCCAGGGTAAGGTTGGCATAATTTTTCTATTACACGAACTATACAAAAAATATTTCATTCTAAATCGTCGAATAACCCCACGTTCAAACGTAAAACAACTCTAAAATTATAAAATAAAATGAAGCTCGCCCTATATTTTAAAGAAAGGGTTTACGAGCTTTAGGGTTTTTATTACTGCAGATACGTTTATTAATAAAGTGAGGCGTTTATGATTAACAATACATCTTTGACTTTTAAGGATCGGTAAATATCGATCCATAATTATTTCTAATAAGGTTCGGTACTACGTATTTCTTTGAATAACAGTATCATGTAATATGTAAACGTCGTGTAATACCTTGTGTAAACGTTCATTCCCCACATGTGTAGCAGGAACACCATTTATTATCTATAGATACATTGCTACAGGGAAGTCACACAACGTTTGCCCCCAAAGCAATTAGAACTAACTGCGATTACATGTGAATGTACTGTTAATGCCAAAATCATGTGTTGCACATCACAAATAATCGGAAATCTCATCAACACATCCTTTATTCTAATTTACGGCTAATTGTATTTTCGGAAAACTTTAACATAAACGTTCTGATTAAACTCGTTGAAGCGATGATTGAACGAAATTATTCCGGTCAAATTATGTCAGTAATTTATATAAAGAGGTTTAAAGGTCAGTAAACTTAGGGTTAATTATTAATTCCAGTGCTTTTATCACCATCAGCAATGAATTAAACAACACAGAATGAGACGTAAATTTTTTATAGCGGATAGTAAAAGTGTAATAATTTTAGCCTTCCAATTTAAGAACTTCGTTCCTTCACCCTTGACTCTCAAAAATTATAACTTCTGCAAAATACACACTTGAAAATAATAAAGAAACCTAACTCTTTATCAGAATTTATCCGATAAAAATAAAGCATTTTATTAAAGCATAAACATGTGCATCTTAATTAGCGCCTACTCTCGTAATATTCAAAATTTTCTTACCTCCCTAAAACTTTGCTCATAAAAGCTGAAAAGTAATAATATTCCCTTAGGTTTAAACTTAAAATTCCCTACATGGCCTTTACTTCAATTCCCTTGATAAATAAAAATAATAAAAGGAAAATAACATTAAAGTTACAGGTTAATTTTGGAATTTACATGAATTTAATTTTAATGTTTAAGATATTCCAGCCAATTTCCAAAAATGTCTAAAGACTTATTTTTTTAAAAGACGATTACAACAAAGCATTAATCATATTTATCCGGTAAACGGCTAAACAAAATCACATTTTATCAGTAAACCCATAGATAAGAAATAACAGCTTGAGATTTTCCTAAGGGGCTTGAGAAAGTTGTTGGATGTGACAAAATGTGATATGTTGTTAAGACAATGAGGTTTATGACACATTTTATACGCCTTTTATACGCCTAAATAAGTTAGAATAATGGTTCAAAGTTGATTGTATGTCGTCTATAAAGTAGTCGACAGGCTTGTACGTTTTTCGTCATAAAACAAAATGATAAAATGATTTTATGTATTTATTTTACGGATTTACTCTGAAAATTTGGTAAAAAAAATCTAAATTAAAAATGATTAACTAACTGCAGATGTGAACTGAAGATAAGCACGGACCCTAAATCTACCATAACTGTAATCTGGATAACTGCGGACGATGTTAGTCCTGCGTCCTGGCTTTAGGAAGTGTCATTCCCAGACGTTATAATTTGAAATATGTCCTTTAAGGCACCTGAATAGTTTAAACTTCTACGATATTTTTATGCCTAAAATAGCACAATAATGCCAACCTCAATTTAATACATGAATAAAATAAGGGCGCCACTGCCACGTTCTAAAATTAATTTTGCTTAATTTTTGTAGTTAATTACTATAATTGCACTTGTTGTAAAAATTTGATTATCAGAATAGTTTCAGTTAAGCTGGGCGTGTAATCCAAACCACCACAACTGTAATATAATTAATTGTAACGCACCTGGGTTCCAATAATTACAAACAGCTCCAGTAGAAGCTGTGATTAAGCTTTAATAACACTGGAGAACATAAGCAAGGACCAAGAATATTACTAACACAAACTTATTTACTTTCAATTAATATGGCAACGACTAATTTAATAAATATTGAATTGTCAAAGGTATTGCCTTTGCTGCTATTATTAGACCCCAATATTACTAAAGCTCTCAAACTTCTAAGGACTACTTAAGTTATTTATTGTACAACCTAAGAATCTCATTAGCTGAAGTTTGAGGTATTGTTATCAACAAAGGACATTAAAGTTTAAGTGCAGAAACGTTTGTTTTCTAAATTAATAATGCATCTGAATTTTACAAAATTTAGCTTTGATCAGTAAATTTCAGCTGAATGTTACTTGCCATATTCCCGTGGCGTCTTGGTGAAGTACATCAGCAGACAAGGGTAATTTAACTAGTAAGTATACGTACCGATAATAGTTTTAGTCGTTTTGCTTTGTTCCAGTGACATAGTGCATCAGGTAAATTTACTCCGCAAAAGACGTAGGTAGGACGAGTATTACTTGCAAAGTAACTAACGCGAATAAATCTTCAAAGCATCACATTTCAAATCAAAACTGCAAATCCAGACCCGTCAGTTAGAGATAGATAATAACTGCAGTAAAACTTTTAATTATTTTATTTCCACTAGCAGAATCCATTTTGAATATCAGATGTCACTTTGTTCCCGTTGTCGACTAATTTCATTGCAACTCTCGGAAGCTTTGTGCTAAAATAAGTTAAATGACGGTAATATGACGGATTAAGGAACGCTAAGGGTTTCCTGTGGAAATTATATAATTAGCAATAATCTAACATTGTTATTCTTTACAGAAGTCGATAAACCTACAAAGTGTGAAATAATAATTTTGGAAAAATTAATTAGCCAAAGGTCTCCTAAAAAAGCGAGCTTTTGTTTAAATTAATTATTTAAAAAAATCAAGACACGACAAGAAGTTCAGGATAAACTTTCAAATTGGTTAAACTAAACTAAATTAAATTCAAAAGGGCTTCGGAAAAGTACAGAATTTATTAATACCTAACTGACTGTGATTTCACGAAGAAAGTTTATTTAACAATAAAGACTCGAAAATGGGGCTTTATTTGTTGATATTCTGAGTTTACTTAATTTCAAAATTGTCTTCTGAATTAATCTTTTTTCGTCCGTTGTTTATATATAACAAACAATACCAACTGGTAAACGTAAGCTCATTGCAGGTACCCAAAATTCATTTATATTCTTCGCCTTTTGTTGGGTTTTTGCAAGGATAATTTGCATTTTTGCTTTATTAATTATTATTAATAATTTAATAATAGGTAGAAGTATCAAATTATTTAACAACAATTACCTTTTAGAAAAATCACTGCAGTTGATTATATTTTCTAAGCAGAAAGGTGTTGCAGCCCTTTAATTTCAGGATGAAAATTACTGTGTAATTCAAACTTTGTAAAAATTATATTCAGAGCTGTACTTCACTGTTTGTATGTAAAACTTAAATAAAAACTCTTCGATCATTTTTTTAAATTGGGGTTTTATTTATTTATAACCCAAATTTGCTTAATTTCTAAATTGAACTTAATCTTCAGTAAATCGTTTTAAATTCATGTTCAAAACCGTAAGGATTACCTACCTGAAAATTCTACGAAAGATTAAATCGTTTTGAGAATTTTACACAAACACACTGCATTCTAATATTTCTCTTTAAATTTCGTGTAAAACGCACAGGACAATAAAAACAACCAGGAAGGAAACGCCTGGGATCCTGTAAGCTGTTTAAAATATATCCGTATATTTTATGTTAGGTGACTCACTTACTTAAATCCCCAACACACGGTGTTAACAAAGTATGTTCATTTTGATCTGCAGTTGTAATTTGCAGGGAATTTAATATGTCAAGCGGAAAATTAAACTGAGGCAAATGTTTACCAGCATAATGCAGTAGTGTACACTTTAAGAAAAATACAAGGAAAGCACTCGAGAACATGCATTAAATTCAAATAAATTGTCCTGAAATATTAACTTCTAAGACAATAAGTCAACGTTTAACCCAGAGTTTCCACAACCAGGCAATCTGAATCAAACACATCTGTTTGCTTTCTTACTTAAACTGCATATTTAGTTTATGATCGATATATTCATTATTCCTACTGGTTTTTTAAAATGAATTAAAGGCTTAAATTTGTCAATTATTATTAGGTAACAATGACACTTTCGAATTCTTTACGTAAATATTAAGTGTTTCAGTTTCTATTTATAAGAAACTAATTAATCTAATACGTTTTTATACATATAATTAAAATTAATTGTTAATAATTACACCGGTGACTTTTTGCAATCCGCAAAAAATTAATAGGATAAAGTGTTAAAATGTAATTAATCATTAACCTACGCTAGCAATTTCAACCAACAAAGTTACCACCAACTGTGAACGCCTGTTTGCACAAAATGCATCGTTTTTTCGCCTGTTATTTGTGTACAAGAACTCTTTTGGGTTTTTACATAATAATTTGCGTTTTACTTTATTATTATTAATTTAATAATCAAAGTATCACATTAGCCTTTTGGAAAGGATGGAAATTACCATGCACTGTCTGCACTGTTTGTAAGATATTAAATATTGCATTAAAGTTTTAAATTTATCTGCACGACGGAATGTAGTAAAACGCAAAAGCAGGCCCTGGTTTGTTATTTATGTATGCGGTTTATTGAGGGAGTTACTCGATCAAATCAACTTAGTTGTAGTTTTACATGGTTGCAGAATTTTTCTGTTGAGGTATTACGTTGACAGAATAAACTTGTTAAATATTTTAGGCAATATTTTCAGAACAAAGCAACGAATGTGAAACCATTTGAATATTCCTATATAAGAAGATCTACACCCTAAACGTGAGCTAAAAGTTAACTCAAGATTTGTCCAAGTCGATTTGAAAACACATTTTTTAGCAAAGCATGTTATACACGTGTGACCATGGCTAGCGTGAAAGGAATGTTTCCTAAAAGACTAATGTCGCAATCTGATTATATTGGTCGGACCAAGATTTCATTGCACCTAATTTTTTATAGGACATTTGGAAAAAAAGGCCAAATAAGCTGATTAATTGGGTATTAAAGCACGAAAACAGCGTGAACTTTACACTACTTCAGATTGGTTTTTGTGCTGAAACTTTACTGTTGACTGTTTATTTATTTCTTTTAAACCAACCAACCACCTTTACTCTTTTAAAACAATTTTTTTAAGCTTAAACTGAAAAATATTAAAGCCATTCTAATTCATAACAATTCAGAAGGAAGGCCACATATATTAGTTAATAAACTCTGTACCTATTTTTATAACGAACGGTTTACGTCCTAATTTTGTATGTAATTCGAAGCTTCCTTCGCCATCATATTAAAACAGGCTCCATTTCAGCTTAGCATTATGAATAAAATGTGGTTAATATAATATGAATTTATGTCGTGTTATTAAAATTCATTTTCTCGCAGCAGGACTGAAATTTTTCCTCTGTATTATAGTTTATCATTATTTACGAGTAATAAACGCTGTCTCGCCTCACTTGATGAATTAAGGATTAGTAATTACATAAGTTTCAATTAAAATATCATAAATTGAAAACAATTAGTGCTGAAGCCAAGGTGCCTTCAATTAACTGAAAATCGGCTGAAGTTAACAAAAGGGCCATTTAAATGTGTTTTTTAGTTAGAGTAGTTTCGAAATTTCACTAAGTCCATGCAAAAAACGGAATTCTAAATTCAGTGAAAATACCCCAACATTTGTTATAAAATCGATCGTAAAATTAAAAAATATGGTTGCAATTTCTAAAATCCAATTTATACTTGAGAAACTTAATCCTTTGCGTGCAACTTCACAACCCAAGTTTAGATACAGCGAGCAGGCATACATTAATATTTTAAACTGTCGCAGTGATGCCATAGGGCACAACCTTAGAGATTATCCACGACGCTTAAAACGTGTATTTCAGAGGAGTTGATCTAATTGTTGAGTTTATTTATTGTCGTATCACCCTTGCTACCGAAAGGTCGAGGGTGAAAGTAAAATTATGTTTAAAACTGTCATGAAACTTAGAATTTCACCAACAGGATTCATCTTTCTACTTAAAATTGAAGGTAAATATTGACAGTAAAATGTTGAGGCATAGAGTTGTTTTTTCAGTAATTACAACGTAGTGGTTGTAGCCGGAAGCTAATTGGTGTTCGATTTGTTTATAGATGTTCAAGTACTTTAAACTTTAAAATTCATCCCTATATAATAAATTTAAATTTATTTTTACGAGCACATACCGTGTGTTTACTAAGACGACTGACTATACTGCGTACAGGTTTTGTTTCTATCACCTTTACGGCCAGAACATAAATTACGAAGTAGAAGGCGGGTCATATTTTATATAAAGATATATAGATTTAAGTTACTTTTATATATTTTTGGGTATTTCATGGGACATACTTACTTCCTTCCACGTCACACTCAATAATCATAAAGTACAAGGTAGAAACTTCAACTCAAATAATAACTTTGGAGCAGTTAAATTTTATTTTTAAAGTGACACGGACACATTGCTTGGAATTATTTTATATTGACAAAGAATTATAAACTAAGTAACTAGGACTAGGAGAGCGTATCAGATTTCAGAATAAAAAAATCTGAGGGCATACAAATTTAAACACTTCCATTAAGGAAAAGTTATCAAATATGTATTTTAATGAGTGTTAAATTTTATAAGTAATATTTCTAGAAGAGCATTATTCTGTAGTCATAAAACACGGTTTTTATATCTGAAAGCTTCTCGTCATAAATTATACACAAAGGAAGACAGGAGCAAGCCTAAACTCCGCAAACTTTTAAAAACATTTTCAATAAAGTAATCTGTGCCCAATTTTAATAGTACAGATTTTGATCTACGTTTTCCTGCGTGCAATCTTCTTGTTTTTGTCCCTTTACGTGTAAGTAAATATTTACAGAGTACGAAAAAAGCCAATTCACATACTGCATTGAAGCTGGAAAATAATAATCTTCCTCACAAGAATGTAATATTTTAGAAGGGAAACTTTAAAAGTTCCGAAAGAATTTCTACATATTTACGATAAAAAAGTAATAATTGTACATTACATACCACCATATAAAAGCACAAAGAGCACTTGTTGAAGATATCAAGTGTCACAGGCGCACAGGATTTAGTCAAAACGACCGCAGGATCAGGAAGCGGCTACGCGCTGTGGGGACACGTGAACACTGCAAGGAGCCGCAGCCCTTCAAATATTACACCACGCCGGTCCCACTGTTCCAGGTCCGTATCCACACACCCTCCAATGCGTTTCAACCCCGATGACTTCCTATTTATCGTTACTGTTTTAACCGAATCATTAATCATTGCGATTTCACCCCATTGACGAGTGCCGAGTTATCTACAAGTGATGAATGGGTTAAAAAACGAGTTACCGAATTAAGTGAAAATCATTGTAACTTCCAGATGGTTCCGACAATTATTAACCCAGACGTACAAGCCCCTTAATCTAATTACTTAATTTTATGAAATCATATTGTTATAATCTAATAAACTCAGGAAAACTTTTATGAACACTCCGGAAATGTACTAAAACTGCGATTTATGAAAAATTACACCCTTCATGCTTTACCCAAAGGAAAGTTAACAATAAGCAACGAATTTAAATCGGAAATCTGAATTTTTAAATAATTAACAACGGCGCCTATAACACTACAAATTGCAACAGTTGTTCGTAAATAATAAGTTGTTGTACTACCTTCTTAGTACGGTTCAATTAAGACAGATACGTATAAATTGTTAAGTATTTCCCCCTAACCTTAATAAAAACCGTAACCTTTAAAACCCTTACATTTCCAGAGCTAGAGAGAAGCCGCTAAATTAACCAGGCGGTATAATTTCCTACCAAATACATTGTGACACTACACAACATGAGAGCTTATCTCACAAAGGAAAAAATATCTAAGTGAGCCTGGTTAATTTTATGATTTATATGCGTAATTTAACAGTGCGCAGTTCGTAACATTACTGTAATATCAACCACAAATCCCTCCGAATTACTATTACCACATTAAAATAACGATGCTGTGTGAATTTCAGCTCGTCCTTAACTGGGGAGATAAGTAATATGTGTGTTGGGTTATAATATAGTTATCTTGAAGTAGCCATGTGCTCATGCTGCAGGAAAGAAAGGGAATTTTTAGAAATTGGGGTGATGGAAATAACAACATTCTTAATATATAAAGTTGCCATAAACGAAAACTTTCTTTACGAAAGAATTCCAAATACAAAATACAGATTTTTCTGGAAAGCTTTTAACGTGGAACTAGATAGTTAATTACTTGTCACCACTAACGTCAGGATTAATTATGAAAATATGACAGGTTAATTCAATAATTGAGAAACAATTAAATCGCCACATTAAAACTATTATGTTCGTCTATAAATTAGGATTATTCAAGCCAACGTTGGAATTTTGATACAATATTTGTGTATCAACATGCAAACATATAAGTTTGTGTAGTTTGCTGGAAACTAAACT
Source organism: Melanotus villosus (assembly GCA_963082815.1). Taxonomy (NCBI): domain Eukaryota; kingdom Metazoa; phylum Arthropoda; class Insecta; order Coleoptera; family Elateridae; genus Melanotus; species Melanotus villosus. Next base: position 34,537,379 of record OY720427.1, on the reverse strand, counting down.
GTAGTAACTTAAACCATAACCTTGTTAATAATTGAAAATTGGAATCGAAGAATTGGAAACCGATAAAATATTTTCTGTTCGAGAATTTTCTTATGTTATTATGTTGTAAAACATCTGAAAATGTTTATTATTTACAATTTTTAGAAAATTTCTCTTATTTACTACAATTTTGAATTTACTGTAAGTATTTTGGCAATTTTTGGCAATTTATGCCTGGTTTATCCTGAATCATTGCATTTTTAGTATAAAATTGGAATTTACATAAAAATTTAAATTTCGAGGACTTAAAAATTATTTAAGAAAAATTCAAAAGGACGTCGTTAAACGCTTGAATATCAGAAAATTTGGCTTTCTGATGTGTTATTAAATGCTTACAACTTACTTAAATTGTTGTTACAATCTTCATAATTAATGAAAGAACGAAGTGCCATAAAAATAGTTTGAAAAAAGCTTTTATTATTGAAATCAAGGCTCTGAATTATCTGTTTGACTAGCATTCCATCCATTTTGGCTTTTAAATTTAATTTTACTTTGCTTTAAAAAAGCTTTTATGATTGAAATCAAAGCTCTAAATTGTCAGTTTGAGTAGCATTATTTATTGGTATTTTAAAGGAAAATCGTTGTCCTGTATTAGTTTGTCGCTTAATGCATTCAACGCTAACTTCAAACTTTTTATAGAAATATTTCATTTCGAAAATAAAAATAAGCGTAAAAAATAAATGTAAAAACTAAAAAAAAATTGAAAATAATTTTATATTAAGAAATAAACGAAATTTGGAAAATAATTTAAAAGAAAATCGCTAGATCTACCTACGTTTATGTCGCTTAATAGTTTCACAGTTTACTTCAAACGATTTTTATAGAAATAAAGTTACAAAAGAATTTTAATTTTAGAAAATAAACAAAATTTGTAAAGTAGTCATAAATTTCATAGATAAAAATTAATTTATAAAATAATTTTAAATTTAGAAATTAAAAATTGAAAATAATTTGAAATTAAGAAAAAAAAGAAAATTTAGAAAAAACAGTACTAATTGCAAGTGACGGATTTGGGTGGGTTACAATTTCCTTTAGTTAAACAAAGTTAAAATTAGACTTCGAAAAAATAAATTAAATTTCGCACCTATCGAGTGGAACAAGTCTAAACAATTCAACTTTTTTTGCGACAAAACCACGGACTTTCACTTCGATGAAGATTCGTAAAAAGAGTTTTAATTACAAACTGTTGATTTAAATTTGTTGGTTAAAAACCGTGACGCGCCTATGTGCAAGATCCGTAGGATCAATACTCGCAGAAGTATTCTTTACCGCAATGATACCTCAACAAGGATAAGTACGTATTTCGACTATGTTCCCTAGTGGTCTGGATTAACCGATACTAACAACGAGAGGCAATGAGAGGTTCATTACTGGTGAAGTAATATAATCTGGTGTTTATTGTAAATTAAACTAATAAGATCGAGTTTCGGTATGAAGGAAATACTTCCTGAAAACTCGTTAGATTTTCACTTCAATCTGAAAATATCAAGCTTGTCATGGTAAGTGGTTCTTGTTAATAAGCAAAAACCTGTAAAATCTGAAAATCCTTTTAAACAACGATTATTTATAAACAAAACACCGAAACGCTAATAACTCCCAGTTTGTCCCAGATTTTAACTTGTAAGCTTCTACTGCGAGCTTTACTTAACTAAAACTAACAGAAATTATGTGACTGTGAAAAATGAGGTTTAAAATTTATAAAATTTGCATGGTAAACAACAAACAAACAAACAAACATTTATTAAAATGTGCTGAAATTCAATTTGTTGAATTAAACATCCACAGTACGGAATACTAACTTAAATTAGTAATTAGTGGATATGAAAAGTGAGGTTCGCAATTTAAAATATTGCTTGAGAAAACATTGTCACAACAAAGCTTAAAGATTTATTAAAATGTGCTTAATTAAATTTAGTGAATTAAACATCACAGAATGGGATGGCGAAAGCGGGTGAAGATGGTAAAAGAAAGGCCGAAGAAGATATTGCACTCTTCACCAAAAGCAGCAAGACCATAAGATCGCCAACTTAACAACAAAAATCAGACATTGAAGAAATTAAAAACTTTATGAAAGAAATGATGGGGGAAATCAAAGAAATAAGAAGAGCGCAAAAAGGATACCAAAAGCAACTGCAAAATTTGAGAGACGAGATAGCAGAACTGAAAAAAGAACAACATACAAAATATGCACAAACAATTAGAACGATTAGAAAGATTAGAAAATAACGTGGAGCGCAAGAAAAACCTAATAGTTACTGGAATAGATGTTAAAGATAAATGAAAGAAAGAAATAAAATGCTATAGAAAGAATATTAAAAGAACAGTTAAACATAGAAGTCAAACTAATAATAATAATAATAATAATGCCTTTATTATGTCCGTAAATTGTACATATTAGAGAAAGGAAAGAAAACAAACAAAAAAGGACAACAGCAGTTCAGCTACCCAGTACTGCGGGTGCTGTTCTTCCACTGAACCCAATATTCTAAAAAAATGAAATTTAAAACAAACAATAAAAATGAAAACGATCTGAGGAGAGCAATATATTTGAAGTAATAATAGGAACTAGTATTAAAATTATAAGTAACAAATAAAGAGTTAAAAGTTAGGATTAAGGAGCATTTGCTTCAAGCAACTTTTAAAGCGTAAATTAATAAGGCATTTGTTTCAAGTCGGTCCGAAGATTGTTATAAATTTTGGTGACATAATACGTTTATACGTTTCGGTTGCATGGAGAGGAAGAGTGAGAAGTCTCTTGAATCTCAAATTAAGATTATGTATATCAGTATTATATAAATAAATAGGAATTTTGGTTAAAATAATTTTATGAATTAAGCAAGCTGAATGTAAATATCTTCGTGTTGACATATTTAACCATTTTGACTCCGTACGTTTATGAGAAATATGCTGATATTTACGAATGCCATAGATCAGTCTGTACTCTTTGTATTCTGAGTTTGTCTAAAACAAGCAGATTAGGAACGCAGACACAATCGCAGTAATCAAAAACTGAAAGCAGTAAAGAATTACAGAGATATTGTTTTTGAGTAAGAGTTAAGACATCCCTGCACTGGTATATTTGCCTGAGGTTGCAGTAGGCTCTTTGTATACATTTAGAAATATGCAGTCGAAACCTCAACTCACTATCAATAAACAGTCCTAAATTTTTTACTACATCTGAAAATGCTAAGGTAGCATTATTGATTCTTAATTTAGATTTTAAATGATTTATTATTTGATCTTTGTTCTTCCCGAACATAATAACCTTTAATTTAGTAGGATTTAATTGAAGAGAGTGTTTTTCAGACACCTGGTATAATTTTTCTAAATCATGATTTAATTGATTGCATGCAGTATCCATAGTACTAGGATGAAATGAGAAATATAACTGTGTATCGTCTGCATAGTTAAAATATTCAATATAGTGAACGAAATTGGAGATATACAAAGTGAATAAAAGGGGCCCTAAAACAGATCCTTGCGGCACCCCTTGGTTTACATTAACAGCATCTGAGTGAGTATTATTTATAATTGCAATTTGTTGACGCTCTGTAAGATAATTAGTTAGAAACTCAATAGCGTGAGAATGCAGACCAATATAATGTAAGATGGACCAAAGAATATTATAATTAAGTGTATCAAAATCCTTAGTATAGTCAAGCAAAACCATCAAAGTTACATGTCCCTTGTCAATAGACTTAAAGATATCATCCGTAATTTTTAACAGTGCAGTACTGCAACTATGTCCCCTCCTAAAACCTGATTGTTCATGTGGTAATATACTTATTGACATGTTGGATTAATTGGCCCTCAATTATTCTTTCTAAAATTTTAGATGATACCGGAAGTATACTGATAGGGCGTAGATCATTCAGTGAAGAAGGTTGGGTTATCTTTGTTGTGGGAACAATATAAGCATGCTTTCAGATTTTAGGATATACCCTGTTTACAATACAATAGTTTACAATGTGCGTTATATAAGGTATCAAAAATGGACAGCAGTACTTAATTATTTTTATATTTAATTCGTCACATCCTGTTGCATTAGATTTAATTCTATCTATTAATTTACTGCTCACATCTTCACCAACAGCATAAAACCGCTACTCACTTTCTGCGTCCAATGTGCTACAATGGTTAGTTAGATAAAAATTATTTAAATTTTGATTTATCGTAGCTTTTGGAATAGAATTTACAAAATGAGAATTTATTTGATTAACATCTGTGAGATGAGGAGGTAACTCTTTATGTTTTGCAGGTTTAATAATGCTTAATTCAGGAAATAATTTCCACGTTTCTTTTACACTACTATTTTGAAAATGTTTATTCCAGTAAGCCCTTTTCTCACTTCTACATGCTACAGTTGTGTCGTTACGCAACTGCTTATAATAATTCCAATGCTCAACGATTCTAGAATTTTTAAATCGCAAAAAAGCAGTATTGCTCTATTTTATAAGTAACTTAATATTATCCGTAATCCATGGAGCAGGTAGTCTGCTAAGTTTTGATGTTTTAAATGGCGCATGAAAACTTAATAAAATTAATATATTCATTTAAAAACTGTATCTTCTCATCGATACACTGTAAATCATAAATATTTTTCTACGCGGTACGTTCCTCGAGACCAACTTGGGTGATTTCCGCAGTGGCGCCCATTTTTCCTCCCGATTACGACCCCCCATCTAAAGGGTTGAACGTTTCGAACCCCACTTTTCTCCACTGCTTGCTAGCCGCGAGCCACCGACTTTGACGTCGCCCTGTAGGTTGTGTTAGTGCGGAATTAGCACGTGATACTAAAAGTAACAGGAATTGTACGAATACGCAAAATGGGCATGAGAAAATATTGTCGTAAAAAAGCTCACAAATTTACTAAAGTAGCGGTTAATTAAATTTAGAGAATTACATATCACAGCACAGGATACTAACTTAAATTAGCAATAAGTGATAACTAAAAGTAACAGAAATTGTGTGTGAGTACAAAAAATGAAGTTAAAAATTTAGAAAATTATTACAGAAAAAATTATCATAAAACAACGATTACATCAAGCAGAAATGTAATCGATTAAAAAGTACTAAAATTCAATTTGTTACACTAAAAAACACACTACGAGGTATTAACTTAGTATAATTATTATTTCTATTTACATATATGCACTCGAAACTCAAGCGTTACGCAAGGTCTTTAAAAATGTATAATTCGCATACTTGAAGCGTCAACCTAGTTTAATTCTAATCGACTTTAAACATTTAATTAAATATTCTCTTAGATTTTACATGAACTTACACTTGAAGTGGAGGTTTATTTGAATTTCCTTCGTTAGAGTTTACATTTAATGACGACGTTGCTCCCCAAAAACATCACCAAATTACTAATTACTTGAAGTAGGAATCGTTTTTTTTAAATACTTTTAATACTGAAATATTCACTTATGACTAACCACAATAGTTAAACATTTTAATTAACAAACAGTCCAGTTAACAACGCTGTACGGGTATCTACAAGCCCGTTTGTTTCTTCATCGCAGGACACATTGTCTGCTTTAGGTCATAAAAATAATTTTTATTACATATAAAGTGTTTTACTTCTGCGGTTGGTCAAGCAGATTAAGGTAAAGCTATAAAACGAAATTTTATCATATTTGATAGTTAAAATATTCAGGTTATTTTTAGGTTTAGTTATTATTTTTTATATTTTATCTTACAATGTAGGGCATTCTGAAAGACACCGAAATTTAGAAAATAAAAAAAATCTTCACTTTCTAAAAAGCAGTAATTTATTTTTAAATAACTTCTTTTTTGGGAAAATAAATTACGAAGGACGTCCAAAAAACTATTTTCCGGAAATTTCTTAGTTCAGCTACAAATTGCTTACAACAATTCCCGCTTCGCTATTTTAAGGGCTAAATACGAACAGCGCCAAACGTAAGGTTTCAAAGAAACACGCTTGTAATTCCTCCACCGCACGTAAACGGAAATAAGAACTAATTTTGTGTAACAATATATAAGATACGGATTTAGAAATCTTTTTCTTTCTAACGTATCTAGATAAACGAAAAGGAAAACAGGTTTTAAAAGAAAACACTAATATCAGCCACGTTGGGTAATTTAATCGAGAAAAATCAGAATTTCCAACTCGCAGCAACGAAATTTAAGATGTGCACTATAAATCCGCCTTGAAATCTTCTAAGTTGGGACATTTAAACTACGTAATAAGTGTTTGTTTTGGTTATGGGTGCAATTAAAATTTGGGATGTAAATACCTGTTTTAACTTTGTTTAGTAATAATAATTATTAGGTATCATCCAACTTTGGCACTTAACACACCAAAAAAACAACTGATTGCTTGGAAGAGATATCCCCGCAATCAGTTTACGACCGGATAATGGAAGAAAACAAATGACAATAATAAAAATAATAATAATAATAATGGAAACCTTCAGGTGGGCCTGAATTATCTTTTTCTATTTTGCGTTTAGAATAACTAAATTCTAGCACCCAAATGACGTCATTTGAGTGTTAGAATAAGTCGTTGGTGTGCTAGAATAGACTAGTAAAATTTACTGTATTGATGTTGGTAGCGTTGAACTGTCAATAAATTTTCTAACGTTTTTTGTGCAATTTGCCTAATTTTCGGCGGCGTTAGTGATAAACTTTCTTCTGCATTCATTTTCAAACATTAAACGCGAAAATAAAAAAAACTGACGTTTCAAATTAATGTTTTTCACAGCCGCCTAAAATTACGCCAGATAAACGTCACCAACCACTGCAAAATTCCCTAGATTTAAAATTTTTATTTTTTAATTTATAAAATGGTATAAAGCGGCAAAATAGAAAAAATAGTATAAAACACTCGTTGCAGAAGGTCCTTCACGCACTTATTTGTTCCTCAACTAGCCGCTATGCGGCTCGTTTCGGAATTTCAAATTCGTGCTTGAATAGATGCCTTCTGCAACTTGTATTTTAATATACTATTCTAATTCGAAAGCCCCACCAGATTTTCTTATCTACCAATTTTATATTGTGGAAAAAATTAATAAAATAATAATAATAATAATACCTACTTAGGCACAATCAAGTGGCAAAGATAATTCACCAACAGCTTGCCATGCAATACAACCTTATTCAGTCCTATCCACCGTACTACAAATATGTATATACCGAATGCAGTTCTGGAGTCCAACAACGTTTTCCTATATTAGAATAAGCCGATCACAACAGATAGAACAGTAGATTTCAATAAACCAGACATAATACTAATAGATAAATATAACAGAAGTGGTTTACTCATCGATGTGTGATGTGGCTATACCGCTGACCCATAACGTTGTAAAAGCCTGAAAAAACGTGAGAGGAGAGTGAAACCTGTAAATTACATAATTGTGTAATGTTTCATTTATTTTTCCAGGGTCAAATTTCTGTCGCGGGCTTTTTAAATGCATATTAGCCTGCGGTTCTCAAAAGTTACTAACAAAATTTAAAATAAAAAAAATCGCGATAAGCTTTACATTTTTGCTGTAATGTCAGCATATATCCATTTAATTTAATTAATAATGACAATACTTTTGAATCACCCTGTATACAGTGGAACAAAGAAAATGTAGCAAGAGGAACCCTTTATTTACCCAAGTCTTTAGATTTAAATGTTTATTGAAATTAAACTAAAAGTTCTCAGTGCAGTTTTTACCGCATTTTTGTCTAAAAAGTTCGTGATTTTTTAATATTTTCTTGGAAGTCAAAATTTAGAATCCTGACAGAAAGATGTAGTAGCATGAATCCCACGACTAATTGATTTTCGAGTTATAAAATCAGAGGTTGATGCTATTACTTCATGTTTCTCATGAAAAAATTAATTAAACTTGCTGCATCTTTCATTTTACTGTTTTCTATCAACGATATTGAACCCAACCAAACTGAAATTCAAAAATTCCTTAAAAAGGGTGTTAGGCAACCCAACTTAGATAATCCCAGTACTTTGTGAGTAATTTTTAATAATTATATTTACTTCTGAAAACCTTATTCATTTTCCAGTTTAAAAATTTGAAATCAATTATATCAGGCAAAATTCGTCCTGCTTGTGATGAAAGTAATGAATATAAATAATGTCGATGCCAGAGAAGAATTCTGAAATATTTTGCTGCTATAAAAATAAATTCGCCATTCTTTTTAATTACATATTAAATTATCAAATTATTAAAAATCGAATTTTTTTACTAAATTCTACCAAAATATTTTTTGTAAATACATCTTAGATCATATCAGATCTCGAAAATTAATTTCTAATTAAATACATCTAAAGCAGAAATATTTCAAAATGTCTGTGTCACTTAGTAACACAGTACTAAACTACTTTAATTATCGCGAATAAAACCCCTTTCTTAAACTTTCTCTTGTAATGTAATACTACTCCAAAGCTAAATAATAATTTTGATCGAGGTTACGATTAAATTAATTAACTGATAAAATCCTAATTTGTACCAGCTTGTATGTCTTAATAATTTCGCCTCCGTTTTAGCATTTTAAAAATATTATTCTATAAATGTTTTTCTATTTTTACCTCGGCGTATAGCGTTCGTGTAAATACCTCCGTTAAAAGCTTGTTTTTAAGTGTAATAATACAAATTTGCATTTATGTTAAAATCTAATTACTTGTGTTGTTTTTAAAATTCCATTTTAATTTTAAATGTCTGGTAATATCTAATAAGGGTGTCATCGTAATTTCCCTGAAGATCTGATAAAATTTTCTGCAAACTAATGCAACGTCTGTTATTTTAACGAGGTATTTCTGAAAAGTGATAACTTTTACTTGCTTATATAACTATAACGTGCAATATACCTAGTTTTTACCTGTACTAAAAGCTTCTGAAAGGAATTTTAGCTTGTCAGGGTGAGGGATGACTTCCTTAAAAAGCACTGTTTTTAATTGGTGATTTTTGGAGCTGTTAACAGTAAGTTTTTCGATAATTTTTTGACGAAAAAGATTTTACTTAACCTCAGTTTTTTATTACGTAATGAACACTTCGATCTACAAGAAATCAAGGATGAAACTTGCATTTGAACAGTTGACAATCGGCATAAAACGCAATTAAACTTACAAATTATTTCACGTATAAACTGCAGTCTGTTTTTGAGAAGATAACGCATGTTGGTGCATCAGGGAATTAAATGGGTCCCGTATATTACGTGTATGACACCTATAAAAATAGTACCTTACGTGTAAAATATAACAACCTACACTATTTTATATGCATTTCGAGCCGTTTCGTATTATTAATCCTGTTCAGTGGGAAAAATTATAGCAAACAAGAAAAACTTCGGTAAAATGTTTCATGAATATTCAAATACTAAACTGCTATCCTCTCGGACAACTTGTACGTCATATTTACGAACTCTTTCACATGCATAAAAGATGTCACGGAACAAAGCAGAATATCTAAAATATAGTGCTCTGGTCATATCTTGGTTTTAGATGGAGGTCGGTTCGCATTTTATCGCGCGTTTAAAAAATCATTTCCTCGGTATTTAAACTCTTTAAGAAATTAATGTATTGCCTTTTGATACCGGAATTTATGCATTTTCGTTTACTTTTTTTTAATACCACACAAAAGCCAACTTAGATAGTAGCTGTCCTCGTTTTGAATTTACAACAAAGGACAAAATTTCATGCATGGGGTTGACCTAAAATTTAAATTATATTTGACGTCATCGATAAAAAAAAACAGAGTTATAAAGTATTGTAGTTGTTAGCATTGTAGTCGTAAACTTTCTTAGATAGAGATCAGGTAAAAGTGATATTTTCAGGTTACATTTCACTCTTAATTTTCTTTATTTATACTCGTTCGGTTACTGCGAGTGTAACCGAATTGTAACAGACTGTAACTCTAAACAAATTAAATATTTTTTAAACATTTCAGTTTGGTAATCTCAGCTCATAAAAATTGCTTTAAATTATGCGGTATATTTTTAGAAACAATAGCAAAAAAACTGTATGTAGAACAGAAATCTGGGTTCAAATTCAAAAAACTGGGTTAAGCAAACACAAAATTTATACCTCGTCTAAGCGCAGGCCTGACTTGAGCATTTTATGTAAATTGGTGTCAATAAACGTCTCAATTTGTTGTATTTGATATACAAAAAGAGCAATTAAGGGCTTTTTTATACAGAAGTAGAACACAACAAATATAGAAAGGGAAAGCAAAGTTCACTATCACTATTTATTGAAAATGTAGGTAAATGTTTCTCTTGCAAGCTGGTTAAGTTTAATAAATTAGGTCTTTAAATTATTAAACATTTCTGTTACTTAAGCCAATAAATTAAAGTTTTCTCCTTTGAATATTTAATAAAACTTCTTACTTATATTTGTTTTGTTATTTATTTTATTCAAAGAGTTTTAAGAGGTGCTTTGTTGTAGCAATAATAATTAAATTATGTATTACTAAAACAAATTTCAGGGATTATTTTCAAAATCCTTCAGTTTTAAACCTGTCTGTAAATCCAAAGTCTAAAATTCTAGTATAACAAAGGAGCACAAATTAGTGAATAACTATTATATAATGCTATCAGCACTGCCTCAACCTTTTTTAACGTTTCCTAGAATTTCAGATACCCTATTACACCACTTTTTCTACTTCTATTAGTTTCTGTTAGCGTCCAGTTATTAGAAAATTCCAAAATAATAGAATACCACTCGTAATTCAAATCTTCCCTTCAAAAATCGAGAGTGATGGTCTTTCAATCTTCGGCTCAGGTAAACTACAATAAATGGCCCAAATAACAGATGTTCTGTGTGTCTACAGCCGCCTACGCAGGTAAAATTTTGTTTTGGTGAAAAAATATACGTTATATAACCGAGGCTCGCTAGTTAGAAAGGGAAGCTTTACTTTCACACGAATGACGTGCCCAAAAATTGTTAATGGTTTTTACAAATGAAAACGAAAGCGAAATCTTCGCAAATATAGGTTACCTATATTATACGCGTCTGTCAATTTAGTTGAAACAGCTTGTTATTCGTAAAAGCCCAAGCAACTTGAGAGGCTCCTTCGATACGTTGAATAAAATAGCTGGGTCGGACACATTCTTCAAAAATTCGTAAATAAGTTGGTTTCTGCATGAGAAAGCCTTTTGAACCCTTTACGTTTACGTTTGTTTAAAACAACTTATGCAAGGAGCGAAAAATATCTTTTATCCTCGCATTAAACTAAGTATAGTCCGCAAGTTTTACCACAAGACCTGGAAATCCATTATATCGGACACAAAAGACTAGCCTGGCCAAGAAATCCATATTAAAGAGCAATTTAAAGCGGAAAATATCAAATTACAAGAAGAATCTTTTTTTTATATCAATATCATTCAGTCAGAGCTGATCCCTTGAACCGACGTTTGTGGGTCAGTTCTTAGAAAAACAACCAACTTTAAAATTATAGGACGTTTATTACATAATTTTTAAGACGCAGCACAAATGTAAACAAACGAATTGAGAACATCTATTCTCTTAAAATGCGTGTACTTCACCACGTTTGCAAGTAACTTTCACTAGCACAAGTATGAAATGAGAGCGCAAAATTAGCCCGGCATTGCAAAGCTATTACATATTTATAATGTAAATTAATGGATTTTGCTCGAGAATAGAATGGTCGTTAGATTTTATGTAATAATTGTACCAAGTTTATTTATCTCAAACACATTTTATGTTACTAAGTAAAAAACTTAGGCCGCCTAAGTCGTTTCTTAAACTTAAACCAATGCCTACGTATGCTATATTTTTTTTTAATTTTCATTTTTTAAAGTGCAGTGGCCACAGCTATTTAAAGATAGGTCCTTAAAATGGTATTAATAATAATAAATTATTTCACGAAATTCACTCAAAAACAACATTTTCTGTACCAAAAAAATATGATTAATTGTGTTCCATGTAAACAAGAAGGGTTAATTTTATTTTAGGCAGAGAAGGATGTTTGTCGATTTCAACAAAGAAATTATTCACGTGAGCTTCCCACGGGGAAATTTTAAAATCCGCTTGGTTTTCTTATTTATTTGCTGAGTATCAACGTCGGTGTGCTTCTAAACCTTGTAAATCCTGCTCAAAAATAAACAATTAATGTTTCAGGAAATATGCGTGTTTAACCAGATAATTATAAACACTTGGAGAATGTTATTGGCTTAGCTGAACTAGCAAATTTTGCAGGCCCAAAATTGCTTTTTTTGTCAAGATGGAAATCCCAAATACCACCATATAATCTACAAAACGCAAAATCATATAAGTCATTAAGAACCATATCGACATAAACCACAAGGACAGTTTTTTACGATCCACGGTCATTACTGCATTAGTTACACAATTAACAAACAATACAACAAAGTAATTCTTCGTGGAATTCTCAAAATTCTAAGTTTTTCTGCCTTTTGGCGGTTTTTCCAAAAATTGTATTTATGTACTTCAAACACTTTTAAGTTCGATCTAAGCAATGCGGCAGTCTCTCTCCGTTGTTTACATAGGCTGGCCACTTGGAACCTTTTTAAATCTCACTACAAACAGTTACAAACTGTTACGGATGTCAGAACAACCGCGGGTTTAATAAGACTTATAAGACCCTAGGTCACGTTTTAAATTAAAAAATAGGGACTAAGGTCGTGGTATTATCTTTAATGATAGTGGCAGTAATATGCACTTAAATTTAATTCGAACAATTTACGAGTGCGTTATTGCTTCTATTAAACGCATTTAATTCATATATTCATAATTTAGGCTTATTATATATGTTTTTGCCTTAATTAAGGGTTAACAAAAAGATCCAGCTTCGTAACACACACTTACTCATGTACTCTACGTTGTTTTATGAAATCGCTATGGGCAGTTTGCTAAATTTCGTACTATGCTTTCTAAGTAAGTGCCTTTGGGTCTATGGATCTACAAACTCTGCTGAATGTATTGCTTTTGTACTAACTATAGTGCGAGCAAAAACAATATTCATAAGCATAAGGGTTGGCCATGGAACAATACTACAAAAGTAAACAAAACAATCAAGCTTCTTTGATAGTGACGGTTGCTTTTATTTTGTAGTGGCTTCAAAATTCCATGGCAACCCTTAAAAATTCTTTTGGCCCCAGAAACTGAGGGACTCACGAAACTTCAATCTTTAAACGTAAATTCTGGGGAATTCTCTTTAATGACGTAAAGATCAGTGTTATTGCTGCTGATGCAGCATCAGCTATTACCTCATACAAAAATCTACTGAAAAGTGGTTTTCAGAGCCAACCAAACCCTGAAATTACCCTGTTATAATCTGTGTTGTTTAGAATGTACACTTGTTAAATACCACGATGTTTTTTGTAAACATTGGTCAAGTGTTTTATAAGCAGCACTGACCCCTACTACTATAACTTTCATTAACCCAATCATTTTTCTATTTGTTTATATAATTAGAGAACTTGTCACTTGTTCCATGAATAACATAAAAGTAGCGTTCTTCGTTTCAAATTAATTCCAAAGATAAGAGATTGGAGGTGAAAAGGGTCCGAAGAAATACAGAAGAATCATGAAGAAGAGGTGAATGATATTGGGTGGAAATTTTTACTATGTAGATGAAAATTTCGCCGGTTTGTTAAATGAGGAACTTTTTGATACATGTAAGCAATTAACGACAAGTTTAGTTGACGTGCATAAAATGCGAAGTGAAGCTCAGGCAATTTCTGTAATATATTCATAATAACACGCACTGGTTGATGCCCTGGCCTGGTGTAAACTGTAAACAAAGTACAAGGTCAACGAAAACACGCTGGCAATTTAAATAGTCTAACGGTGCTGCCACGCGGCGCGGCCCGGATAGTCATTCTAACATTTTTAGGAGCTCCGTGGGGGTCAAGGTCAAACGACTTTTATTTTTAACCGTTTAAACTTTTTCCAATCGTAGGTATTGGTGTTAATTCACCGGCAACTGCATGTATGTCGTGCCAATGACCAAGTTTACTCAACTGTACTTGTTTTTTGTCTCTCTACATATTATTATGTATTTCGAACATTCGCAGTTCACTTCGTCGGTTACCGCTCCTATTTCCGTATCGTTTTCTTACCTATCACTTATCGAATTCTTTGAAACAATTTGGTGAATGACCGCAACCTCAAGTCTATCGTACTATTTTGAACAGACATAAACAACTCCTCCGTAAACTGCAAATTGTTACTATTTATATCGCAGGATTTGTTATGTATTCAAGTCTAACCAAACGAATTATCTGAGAAAATTTTCCAAACGCATCAGAGAATACTGGTTCCTTCGAATCGTCGTTTTTATAATTCAATAGGTCGGGCCAGGTAACACTAAATAACTTCTAGTTCGTCAGTAATACAAAAGCACAGTAGATCTACTAAGTACCTCAAGACCTTCATGGTATGTTTACATGCATTTGTTACAGGAGCAACAACAATTACAACCGTAAATAATTAGAAAATATTTGGGATAATTTAAAAACCCAACAAACTGCCACTACAATACTCATCTCCAAAACTTCGAGCTTTCATATATTAGAACCGCTTGAAGCTTCCACGAAAAGCAATCCATTCAACAGTTACATCGAAGACATCTTCTCGGCTAATACAGATTTTTAACCTTGAATTCTCGTCGGAAAACTAGAAGAAGCGAGTAATTGCAGTGTTTATTGACAGTTTTGTTAGTTTATTATACCAGTAAATCATCAGATCACTATACCGTCTTTAACTGTCATTTTTATATTACCGAAGATATTTCCGAAAGGTTTCCATCTTAGGTGCTCGCAGGTTTTAATGGTGCATGCTGTAAAGTCATATACCCCCTGTGCTGTTATTTTACCTCTACAAATTCCTCAAGTTAAACCGTAATCGGTAATTATAAGCACGATACACATTCTAGGAAAAATTTATATGAGCCTGTATTTTGGTTCCAGTGCAAAATATAATCAGTCGTTCCTATATGAGCAATAAAACAAGACGGTACAAAAACCTGTAGAGACATAAAACCATGCCAGTCCTCTCTCTTTTACTGTTAATCACTTTTTTATTCTGCACACCTATTACTTTCTTGATGCATGGAAAATACAGTTCGTTTTCAACATGTGTCTTCATTGTTGCTTGCATTCCATGTTCCTTACATCAGCTCATCCCGTTATTTGCACATAGAAAAACTGCACATCTTTTATTTTAGTCACGATCTTGCCAGAAGTATTACGCAATATCAGTTCAACGTTCGGAGTAACGAAATTAGTGGCCACTTTATTAATTAATTAGCTAACAACAACTCATAGCTGCATCTTAGTAATTGTACAGGAACTCTCTTCAATATTTACCGTTTGTTCCCCTTTATTACGTTCAGGAAATTTACCGCAACTAATAACCTACACTACTTCAACAAATACAACCCAGAACTAAAACATCAGAATCATTGCAATTATTAGTTAACAAAACTCTCTTTAGCTTGACGTTTAAATACACTTCGCTAGAGTTTCAAAACATACCTTAATTGAAACTTTTAATTAATTTCATACTGTAACAGCCTATGTTCACCTTAAAAATTAAAATAACTAAAACCTTCTTTGTTTACAATATTCCTAAGAAAATATATCAAAAAGCTACGAAAAACAGTTAAAAGCAAAATGCGATGCAAATTTCCGAAGACTTTTGTTTTTTCTTTTACTACCAGCCAGGGATGATAAACTTAAGAATAAATGATTATTTCCCTTCCAAAATTTATTTAAGAAGCACTTATCAAGTGTATGTCAACTCTCAGCTTGAAATAGATTAATATCACCCCATACGCTTATGCGCTCACGCAACTCGAAGATCTTCTCATGAAAACAACGAAGAAATCAGGGATATTTGCAGGGTAGTAATGTTACATAAGTCAAGCTGCATCATATCTACAAGCATTGACCTCAAATTCGATCGAAAAATTCCAAACATTACGCCAGAAAATATTAAAAATCGATAGACTGTGATGGAGACTTCAACGTTCGATTAAGCGACGAACCCGAACATTTCTCCAAATATCTTCCTGGTACTTATGTTGCATTTTTACACGTACCAGTGTGAGATACTTTATGAAATGCGTAAACTAAATGTGCAAAAGCTCGAAAAATATTTAAAAGAACTCAGGAAACGCTTGGGAATCATACGGAATTCGTCACACTTTTTGAGTAATAACAACGAAAACTAAACTATTAATCAAATTTTGCTTGTTAAAATTATTTAAAAATTACCACAAAACTATGAAGATAAGCTTATTTCTGACGGTGAAATTAAATAAACTAACCAGAATGTCTACATTATTTGACGTCATGCTTGACTTTGCAGTTTTCATAAAAAAATCAGATTTTAGGAACCTGTTGAAGAGAATTTTTTAGGCTTGTTAGATGAAAACTGGCTATAAAAATAAATAAGTGAACGTGAATAAAATTGCAAACCTTCACTTTAACTAAAATTTTTTCACTGAAATGATTCTAACGGTATATTTACAATTTAAAACTAGTTTGCAACATCATAGTTTGTCTGTGAACTGCTATAAAAATTCGCCAGCCGGTGGGAATTCTAACAAAAAAATTATGCTGAAAGTAATTTAGCATAAATTAAGTGAAAAAAGATGCAAATTACAGAATTAAATTTGTAATAAAATGCGAGCTGGAAAAAGCAACATTTTGCTTTTTCTAAAACGAAAGGAAACATTTTCCAATTCAAATAAATTTGATGACAAAGCTTTGATCAGATGGGGTAGCATACAACCTTTGGGCGGATACAGCACTTCGAACTCAGACAGTCGCTATAAATCAGTAGCATATATCTCCCTCTGAATTAGCTGCAAACTGCATTGTGAAAGTAAATAGGCATACGAAAATACGTGAAGATCGTTAATTTTTCTGTAGATATTCAACAATTATTATTAATAAAACTTCACTGTAGATTTCCTTACGAACAGGTGAAATTTAAATGTGGTATAAGAAATCTGCGAATTTGTTGATTGTTAATAAAATTAAGCCGAACAAAATATGCCACAGTATGTAATAATTTTAGCCAACATCATTTCTAGACTGAGAAAAAGCTCACCTTTTTAGTGTGGATTTGACTTAAAATCATCAACACGAATTCAATTTCCCCTACAATTTTTCCTAATTGCAGAAAATTAATTTAGGAATTACAAATTATTTAAAAGAAGAAGAAGAAGGTTATTGTTGCTATAATTTGCACAACGTTGACTCAAGTCTGGCGTACTTATTTAAAAATAAGTCCGCGTCTTTTCTGAGTATAGAAACTTTTGCAATATACCGGAGGTGATTTCAACATTAATTTTCAAATCCTTTTTCCGTAATTCCCTGCACTCTCATCTCAAGTTACGTAAGTGCCAAATTCCAATCCAATAGAAATTTCGCGTTTTATCAAAGTAAAATTGCCGTTGGCAAATTCATAAATCTTAAAATGAATAAGTTTGATGGGTTTTTATAAGTGTAAAACCGAGGCATAAGGGCACCATACAATGTACGTAGCCCTTATGTTATTAAATTTGAAGGACGAATTCATTTCGAAAGCGCAGTGTACCTATTAAACCATTAAAGTGAACTAATTTTTAAGATAAACATTTATTAGGTCACTCTCATTTGTCAACAAAATTTAACATGCGGACCATTTGATGTAGATCTTTAGTTAGCGTCTAATTAACATAAGTTAGAAAGACTGAAACAAAGTTCAGTACTTACAACATATGTTTCATAATTTGAGATTTGGCCTAGTAAAAATAACTGGCGCTATTAATTTATTTCATATTATTATTATTTATTTACTTTCCTAATTGATGGTTGTATTGCATATATAAAGTGGAAGTAGGAGTGTTTGGTTCGACTCTGAACGCGCCACGTAAGGAAAAGGCGATAAAAAATAGTAATGAAACTGTTGGTTTCATTATGAAATAACGAAAGTGACACTGCGTATTGCAAAGTGTAAGTCACTTTTTATGACTCACGAAATAACGAAAGGAAAGTTGGGCTACTTTACTTATCTTTTTCTATGTAAACAAGAGCTGTAAGAACATTCTAATACATTTATTTTATTTACAGATTATAATCTAGACCACTTGTTCATCGTTTTGCTTTTCTAGTACAAGTAAAATCGTTTCCCCCGCTGTCTCTCGTTTACGGAAAAAGCCTGCCGGAGTGTTTATTGCGCGATTTTTGTGTAAATTTAGAACAACAGCAGTCGAGAAGAAAACAAAGTTACAAAGAAAATGAAGTAAGTAACGTCTCTGGAGCTTTTGCGAAAGCTCTCGCAAGACTAGACGGAACATGTATACGTCAATTTTCCAGCAGGAACGGCGTAAAATCGCCGGAAAAACAATAGATCGGTAAATATGGATCGATTAAAAGCTATTATGGTTTGTATTTTGTAACAGAGAAATTAAGCGCATTCCTTCGGTTGAATGAGTCCATTCCACGACCGGTCAGTGTAGAGAAGGACAAGAGAGAGTACAAGAGTGCAGAGAGTGTTATTTGCGTCATGGAGAGTGTTACACTGGAACTTGCGGTCAAGTTCACATCGAAAACAGAGAGAGTAAACCTGTAACTTCTCGCTCATGCACTTGTAAATTAGGTTAAATATCTCTACGTTAAGCGCCTATAAGAATTCTAGATACCTTGTACGAAGAATTAATAGGCCCGGGAAAAATTTAGTTCAGTTATTTATGGTCAAATCCGAGAGCACAACTAAAAACGGTGGAAAAACAGACTCGGAAAACTTTCCTCTCTCTGGACCCAAGTCTAAAACTTCGATTAGAATCTAAAACTAAAACTTCCTACTCATTTCACAAGCAGACAAGTTAATTATTGTTTGATCTGTTAATCCTTCGCATGCATCTGGCGAATACAATTCTTAGTTGTAAATCTGCCAGCAAGTTCACAAACCCGTTATATGAATGAAAAACCTATTAGTTAATGCTGTTCTACTTTTTTTAGCAGCTCAAGTTTACTAGTTTTAACTTCTAAAGAAAGGCGTGGACACGAAAAATGAAAAGAAAGGAAAAAGCAACCCAACTACAAGAGTTCGTAAAAAATTTTAGAAAATTTAAAGATTGTTGTCTGCAAGGCAAACATTAATTTCTTCATTATAATGAATAAATATAACAGCTGTTTCTATTGCATTAGGCTTAAAATAACTTCATTTGTTTGATATTCGGGTGCTAAATTTCAGAAGTAATGAATAAAATGGAAAGGACATTATTTCGAAGAACTTCCGTAACGGTATTTCGATTCACGAACCTTCCGTAATGTATTCTAAGAAAACTCCAGCAAGAATTTTAAGAACACAACCTCAATTTCAGTTTGAATTGCGTCCAAATAGGATAATCACATTCTTTGCATATTTACAGGAGTTAAAACGTGTTAGAGAGATAATGATTCTAACTAAAACCCTGCAATGTTTTAATAATCCGAAGACATTGAAAATGATAATTTTCATGAGTAAAAAATTAAATGCATGCAACATACGCTTATTTACCCATATTTCACGATTTTCATTCCCTTAGGCTTTCGACCTTTTGTTTCGAAATTCTGATTTCGAATACATTAAAATTCAGTGCTCATTTCATAAGTCTTCTTAAATTCAGGTTTTAAAATCTTAATTAAAATGTATATTTTTTAAACCTCATATTTTAATTTGAGTGTGATGTAGAATATTAAATAGTTTTTGGTTAATCACCTTCTACGATTGTCAAATTAAAGGTAAACTTACTTGTACGTAAGATATCTCTGAAGAAAGTTGATTTATAGCATAAATTAATTTTAGTAATCACTTAGTATGCATAATGCATTTTACAACCCACGTGCCCTTACAAAACTAAGGTCAAGTCTTGCAAATCGTTATATTTATTTTTCCCAGTGCATAATTACCGGTTCCTTTATAGTAAACAAGGTTGTATTTAACTAAATAACTAAAATGCATTTTCCTTTTATAAATCTAATCATTAGTTAAATATCCAAGAAAATTAAACTTACTCAATGCAACACGTCCAAATCTGCTTTGGATTTTTATTTTTCAGTAACGCATTTATGGCTTTTATGAGAACATTTGTAGAAGGTTGAATAGTTAATAATTATAATATATTCAAATGACTTTTAAATCATTACGTTACCTTTAATTCGCATCTATATTTCCAAGATTTTACTTTTTATTACATCAATGAATTTTTTAGAATTTCTAACACATAGAAATCGACAGCAAAGGTGTCTCCTAAGAGATTAAAAACACTTTCTAAACCTTGCAACTAGTTTGCCTACCATTTGTTAAAGATAAGATAAACAGTGGTTTTCTTAATATTTAATTTAAGCTTTGACCGCAGACTTGACAGTTCCCATTCATTTTTAAAAAATTTCTGGGTAAATAAGAATACACTTCTAAAATGTATTAAGTTTTTAAATAGTTATGATTTCAGGTGGTATTACTTTATTAAAGAAAGGAAGTTCCACTAGCCAGGGTATTTATTATCCCTACGCTTGAAAGCACCCCTTAAAACCTTGTATTTCGTACATTTGGTTTAACCTACCAAGATCTGAAGAAAGCCGACGTACACCCTGTCAGTAACTAACATTTTAACAAATACTTTAATCTCTAATCCTTGTTGCGCTAGGTAGATGCTTAAATTTAAATATTCTTGGCCTTCAAATACACCTAAACTGTTACTTTTGAATTTTGTGTATTTGTAAAAAACTAAATCTCAAAAAGACGCCGGAGAAAATATTTTCTGAAGTTTGTTGTGTTTCTTGACTTACTTTTTCCTGGGTATTTCGCCGGTTGGCAGTTAAAGTAAAACAAAGCGAAACAACTATTTTGGTAATTGCGTATTTTTTAGGTTTAATGATTTACGAATGCAATTTGTTTACAGGAAAACTATGAGGAAATTTCAGTACAAAAAACTTTCAGTAAATATTTAAAACTGATGAATCAAAAAACCACAAGATTTTGAAAGTGAACTGATCAAATTTAAGCTTGAAATTAAACCCAACGTTAATTCCAAATTAAAATTTGCGGTTCTATATATTCCAGAGTTCGTGAATTAAACGAAACTGTCCAAAATTTACACTTTTTATAATTTAATAACATAATCATTATTTATAATTACACATTCGCTGAAATAATCTTTAATCATAGAAAATATATCTGGAATCTTTTATAACATAAAAATAAGAATCCAAGACGGGTGAAATTCCCCTAAAGATATTGGGCCATATTCATAAACAGTATTTAAAGTTAGTAAGGGTTTAGTAGCTACTAAACCAATATAATTAATATATGTTGCTATAGCAATTAGTAACATCTAACTTTAAACACTGTTTATGAATATGGCTCATTATCTTTTATTACTTTAAAAATTATGTTAGTTACATATTTTAGTTTTCAAATTAATAAATAAATAATTTTGGGAAATTTAAAATGGTCAAGAAAACTTATTTTTATCAGAATTTAATGTAATAAACGGTTATGCAACGCACAGGAAACGCAAAGAACTTAAATTAATAAATCTAGTGAAAATAAAGGAAAGTTCTTTGAATTGTTTAGTATTTAAAAACCGTTGAAATATATTACAGATGCATGTAGAGCAACAAGTTTTTAAATAGTTTTGCATAATCTAGAGCCAAGTTTGAGTAGAAAGATTGAAGAAGTATAAACCGGATGTTTCAGGTCGCGGTCAAGTGAAAGGATCAGTATGAAATTCTACTGTTATATAAGGCATTGCAACGAAATCACGCCTCAGCACTGGTTTCTTTGGATTTATCACTTCTGTCAGTTACATTTCTAATGGAGAACGGAAAAAACTATCGAAGTAACGGAAATGTTATTTTAAACAGCGTTTATCGTTGTTGCTTTAGTTAACGAAGCGTGAACACTCATGAAATCGAAGACATCCTTAATACGTTAAACGTACTTCCATAAATTGTCTGAAAATGCCGGCATAAAAAACAATAATAACAATAATTGCGAGTCAGAACATGGTCAGTCGAAACACGTACATCTTGGCCAAAAACGTACTCTGTAACTGGAAGTGCAATGATAATTCGACTTGCAATTAACATTTGTTCGAAAAAGATGTCTGGCTGCTTACAGTTGTGACGCTAAAACTCAATACAACTTTACAGGTGGCTGACGCATCTAAATGCAGGTCAAAGAAGGATTCATCTTTAATATTCGATTTTTTTAATCTCACATCACCCTTAACCAGGACCAAAATTAAATCATTTTTCGAATTTCAACTACGAGATATACAAAAATATATAAAAACACGCACATGCGAACGTAAACATAAATACAAATATATTTTCTAGAAGCAATCTTAGTATCTGCAAGCTAGGAGAAAATATGGTATATGTTGTACATACATATAAACTTGCAAATAAGTCTCGATAACTAGTACCTATTTTTCCCGAGGAACATGTTCTTCGTTTTTCTAATCAGTAATAGAAATTGGTCCAGGTGCTCTTATATTTATGTAAATGATTGTATATTGATGGGCTTAGACGGCATTAGAAATGCCTATAACCAGTTTCTCTACCAAGGCATCTTATTTAGTTGAAAATAAAACACGACATTAATGTCTTCAATTCACCATATTGAAGTTTACTTGGCTTCAAATAACGACAAGTTTATCCTGGACTTTCCGAATTACCAGCACCTTTAACTTACAGATTCAAGGAGACTACTTAAAATATTTAGGCTGATTCATTGTTGCTAATTTAATAAGATGTGCTATTAAATAGGAAATAGCCGAAACTGCATTGCTGTCAAGGAAATAACTAAGTTCATAGAAGCATAAATTTATTTTCCGCCCTTGTTTTCATGGATAAAATAAATTATACCGGTTTTTTTTCAATCCCTAAAAACCCACAACGTCTTTTATCCACCTAACTAGAATTAATATAAGTTTAGCTGATATTAAAATTCAAAACTGCTGTTACATAATAAAGAACAATTCTAGAACCAAGTAGCAGGTTGTAAAAATGATTGGAAATTCGTAAATATTTGCATACAGTAAATTTTTCCACAAACCAACATTCCTGAGAATTTGAAGAAAAATCACTGCGAGTTACACAAATAATTCTGTGTAAATACCCTGAAATGTAAGAAAAACGCCCTTTTTTTGGGTTTGTTGAGCTATATTAAGCCCTCCGATTATAATCAAAAAATATAAATCCGCAAATATTTTTGTTAACCTTACAAACTGAAAAATTCTATAAAATTTTTTACCTCACACTATTTCAGTCAGAATGTGTATCAATTAGGAAAATTGTCTTCTGATGGCAATCTGATACGATGCACCTGTTTTACATAAAATTAATTGACATGTTATTTGAATGTCGGCTTGTTTGATGTATTTAAGGACTTAAAAAATTACCCGATTTATCACCACTTTAACTTTTCAATTATTTTTATGGTATCATTTTTCAGTTTCAGTTACATAAAATAACATTTATTATTATTACTTCCTTTTGCTTATCTTTAAGTTATCTGTGGCGAAAAACTAGTTTCGTAATTTATTTTTTATTTACAGTGTTATTCTTGAAATGTGAAAAATTGCTCCAGATTTCCATGTTATTTAGAAATCGTAAAAAATAAAGATGGTACTGATAACAAATTTATGCT
Organism: Melanotus villosus; assembly: GCA_963082815.1. NCBI lineage: Eukaryota > Metazoa > Arthropoda > Insecta > Coleoptera > Elateridae > Melanotus > Melanotus villosus. The sequence goes on along the minus strand of OY720427.1, from coordinate 34,513,702 downwards.
GATCGGTATGCATAACAAATGAAAGTAATAATAATAAGCAGTGCATGCAGTTTTAATGTCGCAATTATTGAACAACTTGAAAACGTCTTCAAAATTTGCACAATATGCGTGGGAAACAATGCGTTAAAATATTTATATTAAGTTGCCTCAGACTGAAATTTCCTACTAAAGTTAAATTTACATTTTGTCATTCATAGTTCATAAAAGAAAATAAGAAAATTAAAATCAAATAAGAAACTTTCAGATGATTCAACTTCCTAAAATTAAGCAACGCTGCTTATGTTGCTTTTAAAAGTAATAGCTTTAATATTAGTCATGATTTTTGAATTTGCAATTAAAATTGTTAGACTGGCAGTTCACGCACGTGCAGCTACTAACAGTTTAACAGAATATTAAACCGCACGTTAACGAAACACGATTACAGAAAACGAACATTAGTTAACCTTCAAAGAAAGAAAAATTTCGGTGTCGCTTTTTGTGGTGGTCACTGGAAGACTATACACGTGTATGCATATTAATTTGACTCCAGCTGATTATGATCGTTACATTATATGAATATCAATTTGAAACCAGCTGATGATTATATAAGAGATAGAGATCATCTTATAAAGCTGGAATTATACATTCTGATCATATAATTTGGCTATAAATGTAAATAACTTATGTCCACATCAAAGATTCGGTGTAAAATTGGTTAACTTAGACCGTGGGACCAACTTAAATTGGATGTAAAATTAATTTTGTCCTATCAAACTAGCAGTTTATAAACTATTTTAAATTACCCGGATTCGCATGCAAAAATTTGCTTTTATAAGCTCCTGAATATATGTTTAAGAGAAAAAACTTGAAAGCCAAAACGAAGCAGGGGTTGTAGCAATTTTCACGTGCAAAGCTTCGGCGATGCTGATAAAAACACAAAATTGGTTGTGGCGGTTAATCGATGAATTTGCACGGTTCGATTTGAAAATTTTTAACAGTCATCTTGATGTATATTTAATGCCTTTTTTGCTAGTTTAATGTTCTAGGAAATAAAAGAACTTTTAGAAGTCATGTATTTATCTTTTTGCGGTCTAAAATTTCCTAGTCGTTCCTAAAAACGTGCTAAACGGAAATTACGTCATATTTATATAATAAGTTAACAAATTGGTTTGACATTGTGAACCTTATTGTTTAAATGTGTGTATGTGTTATAAATATTTAGACGCGCGTCAATAGTGACCCTAACAATTTTGCAGTGCGCCAAGAAAACGACATAAGCTTCCGATTTGGTGTTTCAACAAAATTCACAAGTTTGAAGGAATTCAAAATCGGCATATTATTTGCATAGATATCCGGCCAAGAAAATAACGAAAAAGGAACATGGCAACAACAGTAGTAACCAAGACGTAGCTATAACCGAAATCGTAAATAAATCCAATAAACGACGGTCTGGTTTTTAAATCTCAAAGGAGCTTTTGTAAAAAAGCTGCCTCAGTTTGTACACATGTGATGCTTCTTTAATAAACTAATTGGTTTCGAATTTTAATGAAAAGCTCTCTCGCTGTGTCGCAACAATTTTTTTCAGCCTTAGAGGAATGACCTAATAATTAATTTGCGCAGTAATTTTTGTTGGGCTACAAATGGCGAGCAATATTTTAAATCCGGTCGTTGATCCAGGTAATGTCCATAACTCGAGATTTTTTTAGGTCACATATTCTTAGTTTCCATTTTTTTTTCTTACTTATGTACACATAACTGAAGAATCTACGTTTCCGGTTTTCTTCCATTTAACCCAACACATTTCGAAACCTTCCAACGCAACTCTACTGCCATTTTTCTATATAACTACGTCAGCATTTCTTTCATTATTGGCATCCAGAAACTGCATATAATTCACCATACATTTGTAAAAAATTTTAAAATATTTAACTTGCTTTTCATTTAATAAAACTTCAAGAAATCGTAAAACCAAGCAGTTCTGAAAATGGTCTTTATTATTTTAATCAAAATATTTACTACGAAAAACCTCGAAGTGATTGGTCAATACGTAAAGCAATTTTGACCAATTAATCAAAAGCCTTGCCTAAATCGGCATTTTTCTAGTTCCAAAGAAAACTTTCCATAAGTTTGTAACTTTTTTTTTGACTAATTAATACGAGATTTTCGTAAACGGCCCAAACCGGTTTTTACTAATTTTAAACAAATTTTAATGTTTTCACCTTCTTCTATTCCCAAAAGTTCTGTAGTTTTTATTAAAACCACATCGAAGTTACTTACACTTTTAATATACTAAAGATTGTTGCAACGTATGTAAGAAGCGAAATTTGTTGTCTAAATATATAATTAATTTTTTATAAATTATGTAATTAAAATAGATTTTTTGTTCGAATTAAATATTTCCCCTTCGTCATGAATCCTTAAAAGAATTCCCCTGAAAACGTCAACGGTAAAACACAATTATTAATTAATTATGTATCTCTGCATAATAATAATTATTAAAAAAATTCCCAGCTCCCACTACTTATAACGTACACAAATTAAAGTTTATTATTTACATTTGGTGGAAGCGCGCTTATTAAACATCTGAGAATACGCAATTTTTGACGTACATTCGCCAGTATGAATAAATATTTATACAATTATTTAAGACATCCTCGTTCCTACTATATATACAACACATGTCATAGATTTTTTATGAATTTATGGTTTAATTAATACAAAACTTCAAATCTACTTTTCAAAAAAATTGTTTTACCAAAGCCTACACAACTTATAAAAACCATTTAAAATCATAACTCCTGGTTAAAGTTAGGAAAATAAATGTTTATAAGCAACAACAATAAACGAAATTTTGTAAATTACGTAATTTATTGGATACTTCAGCAGACGTAAATGTTTGCTTTTGACGTTTTCTAAAAATTTCGGAATTTTATAGCTCATAAATACTTGCATATTCGAAAATCCAGTTTTTAGTTAAAATTCGCCGACAATTGTAAATTTGATGAAATATTCGATGTTCTGCAAACGAATCCTCGAAATTCGCAAAATAATAATTTGTTAACCAACTCGGTTACATAATTTTAAAGTTTAGTTGCAGAATTGACGCCAGAAGACGCCTGACCTAACCCAAGACCTCACAAGAATCAATTATAATGAGATTTACACGATTTATTTATTAAATAAAACATAAAGGGGTCTTTGATTGTTGGTTATTTTTCTTTTGTTCTTAATTTGTTGTAAATAAGTAAATATTACAATTTTCTGAAACACAATTTATGTAATAAAAACATTACAAAGAAATTTGAAGTTTTGGTGATGAGTTAACTAAAATTATATAACTTAAAGTGGAACTGGGGTACTACTATACAAATCGATTTTAGATAGAATTGATAAAAGGGCAAGTAAAAGCATAGGAAGGAAGATTTTACTTAAATACTAAATCAACCTTAGCTCTTGTATTTTAAAATTACTGCAATACAGTTTAAAGTACAGAAATCTCCATCCTTTTTCTACTTCGTAATTATCAACACACATGAATGCCTAACTAGAAATACATTTGTCATCTGCCAGTTCTAATGCACCAGAACAGATACCATTACTTACAGTTACAGTTTTATTATGGAATTATCGACGATTATGGCATTAATCAACTAATATATCTTAGTATCGAGCGGAAGCCTAGAACAGATAACTAGTAAATGAAGTTAATCAAATAAGTAAATTTTGGCTACAAAACTATTACTCTTGTCCGTAATGGCATCTGAAGACTCACTGTAGTCACTGTCACTCTCAGATTCACAACTATTGGATTCCTATAAGGATAACAATTTTATTTAAATAGTTTTAATTTAAAAGGAAGCAAATTTCCTACCTCAGATTTCGTATTATTACGATCAGATGCAGCTAAATCTTCTCGCTTTCTTTTATATTGTGAAAATGCGGTTAACTGTTTTTTTGTTAAACTTTTCAAAAAATTTTCATATTCATTTTAATGTTTTAATTTCTGCGCATCTGTTTCATATTCTCTTTTTTCTAGTTTATTTAAATTTTTCCACGCAGTTTTCACAGGCAATTTTCCGTAATACCGTTCGCTAAATAATGCAAAACCATACCTAAATGCCATACATATCTGACATTAAGTTCTCAACACGAGTTCCTAACAGCCTTATGTAAACCATCAATTATTTAATTTCATCTTGAAATACAAAAAATATACATGAGCTAAACTACTGCCACACAAATTTCCAAAGAAACTATACCAAATAAATTATCACAACTTACACAGGTGGATTAGCAGATTGTGTTTCGAAAATTTTGATCATTGGCAATTCTCCATTTTTAGTTGAATTATGTCTTCGGTACATCTCCATCTTCGTTTGTGCATTTTGATTTTCGTTTTGGTAAATTGTTTTGCGATTCTTCCTGACTTTCATCTTCTGGAAGAGATTCCAAATAGGAAGCAAAGTCTAATTTATATTATTCCATCATCTGTAAATATATTAAAATTAGATAAAAACTCTATGTTAAAGAACATTAACTAACATGATTGGCACGTTCGCGATATTGCTTTTTCTCTTTGTCGGTATAACTCTTCCACTGATCGGCAATTGCTTTCATTCTATCTTTGGATGATTTTTTGTACTTTCGTCACTTTGTAACATCATCCTTGAAAACAAACTGTAGGCAGAATTGGGTGGCTTTATAGGTTTGCCAACTAATCGTTCTTTTAACAACTTTTCTTCTTTGGTAAGAACTGGTTTTAATGTAACAGGTTCAAAATTAGGATTTTGTGATACGTAATTTTTTAGATCATCCTGTAAATAATTGTTTAATTTCTCAACTCATGTCATGTCGCCAATATCAAAGTACAAACCTCATATTTTGCTTCTTGATCCAATGCCCAATCAATCCAAACAACCTTCTTTTTGTCGGACATATTCTTCCACTGTTCTTTACACTGCTCTTTTACGATCTACTTCGGATTTGAGAAAAAATTGTTTAACTGCTCCTCGTAATATAAACCAAATGATGGTTTCTTTGGTCCAACTTCTACTGCTTTAGTATGAGCCGGTTTTTCTATATACCGGGGTATTTCAGGATGTATACGGCTAAGATTAAATAAATTCGTAAGCTTTGTAATAATAATTTCAAACGAAGAACTTCGTCCAACTTTTCCTCATATTTTTTCCTTTCATCTGCTGCTAATTGCATATACTTTTCTCTTTTCGCAGGAGTGGCATTTCTAAGAAAAGAAAAATGGTAATTTTGTTTATTATAATTGATTTTACATACTGATTTCGGATCTTCAATATTTTTTGTTTTCCTTCATAGCAGATTTAAGACTGTTAGAGAAAGTAAAATGTCCAAAAATACTTTAAAAACATTTCTGAAAATGCAGTTAACATTAACCAAAAACCAAAATGTAATAAAACGTAAAAATGACTCTGGTTATTGGTGGTTAACTATTTTCGTTAAAAATCAGAAGTGTTCTTGTTGCAAATCTTAAATGTTTATTGATTTTCCTTTATAGTAGGTTTATCACTATAGAGAAATCTGAGAAGATAGTACATAACTAAACGCAATCGCTTTGGATGAAAAAGCAAAAAAGCCCTTCAAAGCTTCCCGACTGAGTTTTCTTTGAGCTGTTCTCATAACGTGTCTTAAATCTCATCCTCTAAATTTTTAAAGTACTTTAATTGATGTCAATTCGTAGTATTAATAATAATAATAATAATAATAATAATAATAATAATAATAATAATAATAATACCTTTTTATTTCCCAAAAAGTTCCATAATAAATAAATAAAAAGTACAATTTAGATTATTTTAAGTACATGGAAAAGGAAAGGAAAAAACGATGGTGATCAGATGGTTTCCAAATAAGGAAACCCCTGCTCTACCCCACCACCGTACGTATAATAAATATAAATATAATTAGCAGAAGGTTATTCAAAACGGATTGCTACATTAAAACAAAATAACATACTTATATCTAAATAACTTGAAAAATAGGGTATAGTAAAAATAAACAAAATGATTCAATAGTTTAGAAAATACTGTAAAAAGAATTTAATATCAATGAATTATTGGGTTGCAGTTGCAGCATGGAACATTATCATGAATGGAGAAGAACTGATTTAATTTTGTAGAATAATCCAGTTAAATAAGTCATTTCTAAAAGTTCTCAAGGAAGTTTCTTTCTGTCTAAGTGTGGCTGGTAGCGCATTGTATATGTCCGAAATGGTATAAGTATGATGTAAGGGGATATTTAACAGATCCTCTGACGAAGATTAAGGTTATGTATATCTGTTCGAAAAGTAATTTTGTTATAAAGATATGCAGGTGATTTAAATAAAATAACTTTGTGATAGAAAAGAGCAGTATGAAAAAAGCGCCGCCCCTCCATATTTATCCAGTTAGTTTCCTTAAGCTTATGTGTTATATGTTCATGTTTTCTTATGCCATGAATTAAACGCAAACAAGAGTTTTGGACTAGTTGTATTTTTTTAGCAGTAGTTTTATCAATACACGATCCATAAAGTACGTCGTAGTAATTGAAGTGCGATAATACCATTGTCTCACACAGAAGCTTCCTAACGCTCCTATTTAAAGCTTGTCTGTTACTGTAAATAATTTTTAAATTACAATAAGCCTTACGTAAACCGTAGTTAATATGTGCGCGAAATCTCAGGTCTTTGTCTAGAAAAACTCCCAAATTTTTAACAGAATCTGTACAACTAATACACGTACCTTTGATTTTTATTTGAATTTCTGGTAAACAATTATTCCTGTTAGTTGCGTTACCTAATACTATAACGGCAGACTTCGACGGATTAATAGTCAGAGAATGGAGCTCTGCTAAATTGACGAGATTGTTTGTTTCACTATTTATAGTAATACAGGCTGCGGTAGTATCGGATGGTTTAAAGGACATATAAACCTGTGTGTCGTCCGCGTATTGGTGAAAGAGACAATGCTTAAGAGAACTACTACACAAACTATTAGAATACAACGTAAACAATAAAGGACCCAAAATTGAGCCCTGTGGAACACCAAACTTAACAAGGCGCAAATCAGATCGTTTGCCACCCAGTGTAACACACTGCTGCCTATCAGTTAGGTAGCTTTTAACTAAATTCAGGGCACTATCAGTAAATCCATAATGACACGCAAAATAGCGTATAAAATTTTATGGTTTATCGTGTCAAAAGCCTTGGAAAAGTCAAGCAATATCAATATGCTAATATTACCGGCATCGCTTGCTCTGAGAATATCATCTGTTATATTTGACAGTGCAGAACAACAACTAAAATTACGACGAAAGCCAGATTGGTAATCCGATAGTAACGAAGTTCTTTCCAAATATTCTATTATTTGAGAATCTATTATCTTTTCCAAGACTTAAATCTTTCATTTCTTTTGGATTATCAATCTTAGCAATTGGGACTACATTAGCTATTTTCCAAGCTTCTGGAAAAGTACTTTCAAGTAAACAGCAATTAACGATGTGCGATACAAAGGGTATTAAAAATGGACAGCAAAGTTGAATTATTATAATATTTAGGTTATCATCACCAGCAGCCTCTTCGATATTTTTTAAATCGTTTATACGCGGCATTTCTTAAATTCGTCATTAGTCTTACAGTATCTGTTATGAGATTTCGGTTTTCTGAAAAAAAAAATTTTAAAAGGGGCAACAACGTTAAATAGAGCAATCAAATTTTCATTTAAAAAGTTGATTTTTTCCGTAATGCTATTTAAATAATAAATTTGCCGCCAATCAATTCTATAAAGAGAGTTTTGAAATTCATCACTATTGAAATTTGAAAAGTCTCTAAAAGTGTACGTTTTAGGTTGTGATTTAGGCATTTCAATTAATAAGTTACAGTAAATAAGTTCATGATCTGAAAAAGAGCTCAAGTGTTCAGTACCCGATCCGATAATAATATCTGCGTTATTAACTAGAATATGATCAAGCAGTGTTTGGGTCTTAGAAGTAATTCGTGTAGGTTCTTTAATTAACTGACTAAATCCAAAACTCTCGATCCTAGAGCTATACTGATCAGACTCTGTACTATCAGGTTGTAGTAAGTCAATATTAAAGTCACCTAGGCATATAACATTATCGTATAGAGGAAGGAGAGTGCTACAAATAACTTCAAAATTATCAATAAAAGTTCGATATCTACTTCGATGTGGCAAATAAATTGTACCTAACAAAAATTTTTTCTTATTTATCTCAAATTCCACCCATAGTCTGGAACTAAAAGTTTTTTAACAGATATAATTGATTTTATATACAGTGCGATACCACCACCAAATGTAAAACCGATCTTTTCGTAATAAGCTATAACCCGGAATTTTAATTATATTACTGCTCAAGTTTTCGTTCAGAAATGTTTCGGTAATAGAAATTAAATCATATTCATGACTTAAAATATATTCACGAAGTAAATCGAAATCATCTGTTAATGACTGAGCATTTATATGTGCTATTCTTAAACCATTCATTGAAATATTCCGCCACAGTACAAAAAAAAAAACTATTCAGTAGGTACCCTATAAAAACTAAATAAAATAAAAATTTCTAAAAATTAGAAGAAAAAAGGACTTATTAGCTTATTATCTATATATTATAGACTAACTAAATTATCCAATGAATGATATAGATCAATTAATATCACTTAAGTAGGCAATAATTTCAATTTAAACCAAAAATAAAACTAAATTATAATAAGTATAAAGCCAGGTAACATGCACTTGGAAGCTATAACAATCAATTATTGGCGGCATCCCTTCGAAGTTTTTCAATATCTGTTAAACTATTTACAATAGATATTTTGTTTTTTACCTTCACAAAAATATTACCATCGAAAGACCATGCATTACCTTTCTGAAATGATTCTGTAGCCTTCTTTAGTAGCTCAAAGCGGGGTTTTGTGAGATCTGCCGTTATAACAAGTTTTGTACCCTTAAGACTTTTTTTATTTGAAAACACTAGTCGACGAAGACTATGTGAATTGAATTTAACAATAATCGCGCGAGGCCTGTTGGAAAGATTACCAGAGTTGACCTTTGCGTTGACTTTAATTCTATGGCACGTATCGATATGGAATTTCTGCACATCCATCTTCAATTTATCGTTACAAATACTTAAGACTTTATCGACGATGTTCTCATTGGAAGCTTCCGAGACGCCATAAAAACGTAGGCAGCTTCTTCTTGAATACTGCTCTAATTTGTCGACTTTTTGAGCGAGTTTATTATTTTCAACTAGTTTTTCGATTTTCATTTCGTAATCGTTAACAATTTTATCCATTTTATCACCGATGGCGTCAATACTACTTTTAATGGTCGCTAATGTCCTTTGCAGTTGCCAAATTTTTAAGCGCGTCGGAATCAGACAGAACCTCCTTGATAATATTCTTCTTTTTGAGTTTTAGTAAAAACCATTTCACTAGAATCACTTGAATACACGTGAACGTAATAAAGAGATAATGCTAAGCTGTTTTCAACAGAAATCACATATATTTAACGAATAAACTTTAATTTAGTGGGAGTCGCTTACGCACACATCTACACCATGCTAGCTCGCTCGCTTCGCTATTGAAACAAACCTAACCTATGTGTAAGTTTCTGCAATAAAGAGCTATAAATTAAAATAAATTATAGTTAAACTGACTGTTAGCTCAGTATATCAATATCAAACAAGGATTAAAGATTGCTGAAAGACGTTAAAATTATGAATCTGTGAACAGCTATTGAGAAAATTAATATATGCACAGATTTTGTTACCTCTATACGTTTGCCTTTACTTTTACCTTTACATTTAAAATTTACCTAGACATAGTTGCAGTTTATTAGAAAATCCGAATAAAAAATAAATTATACAGTCTATTGACGTACATTAAAAACAGAAAATACGTAGTTTACAAGTACCTGTCATGAAATAAACAAAAATAATAAACATCTTTAGTATTTAGATTTTATTCGATTTGTTTCGTAACAGTACACGTTGCGTAAATTACACGGAGAAGAAAACAATTTGTATTTTTCAATCAAATGTCGCCAGAGCTTCCTTAAGTTAAGAAACGTATTCTCAAAGAAACAGCTCTGTGAATGGTACTGAAACGTGTCAACAAAAATAAATCGTTTCGATTTTTATTACTTAATTCAATTATTACCAAAGTGGTTAATCTGGAAGCAACCAGTACAAATAAACCTAGGTCAAATATATCATAAAAACCAGTGACATTTAACGTAACTTTGTTTGTTCACCATTGCTTCTTTCATTGAGTGTAAAATCAAGTACAGGGAGCAGGAGTGCCCAGTGCCCTTGGTCTTCAAAGAGCGACCATCGGCCAGCCCTCAATGGCAACAACAACCAAACTCGCATTGCATTTCAATTATCTCGTTTGACGACGTTCACCCCAGACTTGCCAGGTGTCAAACTTATCATATCTGCTAGTAGCGCTCGTTTTTGCTCAATGTTTACAGTCATTTTCTTTCCACCTGGGACACTCATTATAATTTACACCGTAACAAGCTCTTTAAAATGTAAATGCATTTCCTCGGGATCCACTTAAACAACTTAAAAAAGAACTAGAAGGGTGAGTATTTATCGCGTTCTTATGGCGATTAAGTTAATCATAACAAGATCAAGGCCACACTTTTTTTCCGGACGTGTAACGTTACATAATAAAAGCAGAATCATACGTTTTTAAAATAATAACGTTTAGCAAAAAATGGCAATATGGAATGCTTGGCTTTATATTAATTCTCTGTAATATAACACCGCTTAGAACGTAATGCAGTTTTACTAATAGTTGCACAGTCTAGTTTGCTGATTTGCGGTTTTTAACAAAAAGTAAGTAGAGCACTTGGATGCGCACTTCGATTCATACATAAAACCGCCTGCCAATATATATATTTTTTTACTATTACGTATAAGCCTAAGGAATTTTAACCAAAAAGTAGGTTTTCTACGGTGAATAACAAACAACTCCGAATAACGGGACTCTTCTCGGTAAAGAAGAGAGGCTTTATCTCCAAAAATGTAAATATTAACCTATATAAATTGACACCGCTGACTCATTACATTACTTTCGTTTCTAGAAAACTATGAATGGAATATTTCTAGAAACTGAAACGGTACTGAAACTCTGTAATACGAAAACAACCGTGTGCTTCTTTTAATATTAATTAGTTTCAACCACTGCCGGTCTGAACTCGTATAATTGTACAGTTAAATAAACATTTGGAAACTTCGCTAATTTGGTTAAATAAAAGCAGAAAAGTTAGCGAATAATAAACACAACAGACAACTGTAGAAAACAATAGTAAATAAGGAAATTCAGGAAACTAACTGTAGAAAAAGATCTTTAGATTCCCAACTACTTAAATGAGTTATTCAATGTATGCAATAGAAATTCGAGATCTCAAATGTAAGCCCCAAACAAATCTAAAAATAGTGTGTAACAAAGTCAAAAAATTACAAATAAATCTACTTTATAAAAAATGCTTTAATTTGCTTATTGTTAATAATAGCAGACACTTATTTATTTGCTACGTACAAATATTTGGTGTCTGAGGTTTACAAAACGGAAGTGTCTATGTCCATATTTTCTGCTTCGTCATAAAAAGACTGAGCTTTAAAATATTAACTACAGAAAACTGCAAATTAGTAACCTACTAATGCGGCTCCATTTTTTTGCATTTTAAAGTAACATCTGATTTTATTGCGAAATTTGTGCTACTTGCTAAAAATTTCCAGAAATTCTGATAAAAAATTTTTAAACGCAACTCGAGTTTTCTGTTCAGAATGTGTGTTACAACGTAGATTGCAGTTGGTCGGTATTTTTGTGGTGCTCAACAGATTCAACGCCTTAATTCTTCAGTTTGCATTAAACAGTTAAAAAAAGTCAATCATAAACATAGTTTCAGACTGTTAATAACAACAAATAAGACTTGCTTATTTGAGATTAATTAATAGTTTTTCAATTGCAGCCTGGAGTTTTTTGATTGTAGTGTGTGCTGCAACATAGACTGCAGTTGCACGGTGAAGTTTTATGGTGCTCAACAAGCTCAAACATAAATCTTTTAAACTTGCATTACGAAGTTGATAAAATCACATAATTAGAACAAAAAACATAAATATTAAGTAATGTCGGAGTATTTCAAATTAATTAATAATATTTGTAATTGATATTTGTGGTTTTCTGGATGTCCAGTGTGTTATAATATAAATTGCAATAATTGTAACCCTGCAGTTTGGTCGTGATCAACAGGTTCAACACCTACATCTTTCAATTTGTATTAGATAGTTGTGAGAATCGCATAATTAAAAGATAAAACATAAACATGGTTCCAGGTTAATTAATAATTTTTGCACTTGAAGCCTGATTATTGTGTTACAACACAGATTGCAGTTGCAACCGTGCATTTTGGTTCTGCTCAACATTCTCAACACCTAAATCTTGCATTACGAAGTTGAGAAAATTACATAATTACATAAATATTGTTGCAGATTATGTTTTAATAACAACAAATAAGACCTGTTTAATTTAACTCGTTAGGTAATGACAATATTTGGGATTAATTAATAATTTTTGCACTTATTATGTTACAACATAGATTGCAGTTGTAGCCATGCAATTTGGTCGTGCTCAACAGGCTCAACACATAAATCCTTAAAATCTGCATTAGACAATTAAATTAAATAGGACATGAATATGACTTCAGATTGTGTTTTAATAACAACAAATAAAATTTGCTTAGTGTAACATGTTAGGTAATTACAGTATTTGGGATTAATTAATTTAATTAATTAAATTTTGCCTGGAGTTTTCTGAATGTATTGTGTTACAACACAAATTGCAGTAGCATCATGCAGGTTGGTCTTACTCAACAGGCTCAACCCCAACTCTTTTAAATTTACAGTAGGACGTTGCAAAAATCACTCAATTAAATAATAAAACATAAACATGATTTCAATCAAGTTTTACTGAGAACAAATAAGACCTACTGAATGTAATCTGCTAATTACGGAACTTGAGATTAATTAATAATTTTTGCAATCGATGCCTGAAATTTTCTGAATATATTGCGTTTTACAACACAGATTGCAGTTACACCGTGCAGTTTGGTCATGCTCAACAGGCTCAACAAGTAAATTTTTTAAATTTTCAGTAGGAAACGTAAATATGGTTGCAGATTATTTTTTAATAATAACTAATAACAAATAAGACCTGCTCAACGTAAGTAGTATTTGAAATTTATTAATAATTTTTACATAATTAAATGATTAAACAGTTTTAATAACAACAAGTAAGACTTAGGTACTTACTAATAATTTTTGCAATTGAAGCCTAGATTTTTCGAAATGTATTGTGTGCTACAACATAAAATGCAGATTGGTCGTGCTCAACAGATTCAACACTTAAATCTTTCAAACTTATTGTATTACGAAGTTGAGAAAATCATATAATTAAATCATAAAACATAAACTTGGTTTCAGATGTTTTAATAACAGACTTGCTTAATATAACTTGTGAAGTAATTACAATGTGTTGAATTAATTAATAATTTTTGTAATTAAAACCTGGAGTTCTAAAAATGTATTGTGTGCTGCAATATACATTGTAGTTGCACGGTGCAGTTTGGTCATAATCAACAAGCTCTTTCAAGCTTGCATTACAAAGTTGAGAATATCACATAATTAAATGATAAAACATTGTAATCTGTTTAAGTAATTACGGTATTTGGGATTAATTAATAATTTTTAGATAATTAAATGATAAACATAAACATATGTTGCCTTAAATATGTTTTAATAACAACAACTAAAATTTGCTTTAAGTAACGTATTAGGTAATAAATTATAGTATTTGGGATTAATTAATAATTTTTGCAGTCGATGCCTGGAGTTTTCTGATTTATTGTGATAACCTAATAACATACATGCTTAATGTAACCTGTTAAGTAATCACGGTATTTGAGATTAATTAATAATTAGTTTTCTGAATGTATACCTATTGTATGAGGCCACATAGTTTGCAGTTGCACAGTGCAGTTTGGTCGTGCTCAACAAGCTTAACCTTTTAAACTTATATTACGAAATTGAGAAAATCACACAATTAAAAGGTAAAACATAAACATGGTTTCAAGTGCTTTAATAATAGACTTGCTCAACAGGCTCAACAACTATTCTATTTTTTAAATGTTTTGACATGTTTAAAGCTTCAGAAGATTGTAGATTTGTTACATGTTTTCATTCTTTCTTGGTATTCAGATCTGCAGGAATTTTCTGTCCCTTCTTCAAGTTTCCTGAGATTTCTTAAAAAAATTTCAGTATTTCTGTTTCTCGGGCTCTAAGAATTGATTAAGAAGTCTAAATATTTTGCAAATTTTCTAAGATGTTTAAGCTTCGAAAGATGTTAGGTTCTTTCAAATTTCGCCATCTTCAACATTTCCGTGACCTTTTGAAGATTCCTCAGATTTGTTAAATTTTTTCAGCTCCTGAAGGCCTTTTGTGGCCTTTCTAAGAGCTCATAAAGAATCTCAACCTTATTGTTTTGAGATTTGCGAAGCTTGCCAAAATTGCTTCATCCTTCAGATCTTCGATATTTCTTAACCTTCCGAAGATTCCTCTCAGATTTTTTCATGTTTTTTTCAATTGCTAAAAGCCCTTCTTGGGCTTTCTAAGAATTTAAAATTTTTTTTCAAAATTGCCTTTTTACTTTTGGCCTTCAGATCTTCGATATTTCTTACCTTTTGTGAAGATTCCTCAGGTTTCTTCATATTTTTCAGTTTTTGAAAGCCCTTCTTGTACTTTCTAAAAACTCAAAAAAATTTGCCGGAATTGCTTTATTTATTTTTGGTCTTTAGAAGTTTGATATTTCTTTTTTGGAGATTCCTCAAATTTCTTCATATTTTTCAGTTTCTGAAACTGAAAGCCTTAACAGAAACATGGTGTGAATTTATTTTTTTATAATAACAAACAAGACCTGCTCAGTGTAATTTGTTAAGTTATTTAAAATTAATTAATAATTTTTGCAATCAATACCTGATGTTTTCTGATTTACTGTATTAGAATACAGATTGCAGCTGCACCGTGTAGTTTGGTCGTGCTCATTAGCCTCAACAACTAAATTTGCGTTAGGAAGTTGAGAAAATAAAAGATAAAACATAAACATTGTTTCAGATTATGTTTTACTATGAACAAATAAGACCTGCACAATGTAATCTGTTAAGCAATTAGGGTTTGTTTAAAATTAATTAGGTAATATTATTTGTAATTGATACAGAGAGAGTTCTGAATGTATTGTGTGTTACAACACAGATTGCAGTTGCAACCGTGCAGTTTAGTCGTTCTCAACAGGCTCAACATCTAAATCTTTCCAATTTGCACTAGGATGGCGAGAAAATCACATAATTAAATGATAACACATAAATATGGTTTCAAATTATATTTTAATAACAAAAAATACGCCTTGCTCAATGTAACCCGTTAAGTAATGACGGGGTATTTGAGATTAATTAATAATGTTCGAAGAAGTGCGTTTTTTGTACGATTTGAAAAGTATAGAAACTCCTATACCACAAACATGTGGGCAGATTATTATTCTAATAACAATAAATAGGACTCGTTAAATGTAATTTGTTAAGTAGTAACGGGGTATTTAAAATTAATAATTTTCGGAGAAATATGTTTTTTACGCGAACTGAAAAGTACACAGACTCCAATACCACATACAAGTTTTGAATGATCAGACGAAACAAAATTTCATAGTATTGCTATAGAAATAACCACAAAGAAGGAAAGGAAAACCACTTAATACAAAACCTCCAAAACCACTAATGACAAGGTACATCTGCAGTTAGTCCAGGAACATAGTCTGTTCTGACATATGAAATACACAATCTGATAATGTCAATTGATACTCAATGGTATTCAAGACAGCAGAAGATCACATTACGGATTGTGGCATAAAAAATGCCTGATAAGCAGGCAGACTAAGAAAGAAAGAAAAGGAAATGGTTGTCAATTTTCAGTGCAAGTGCTTGTTTGTCTCTGTAATTGAATTAGCGATGACCTTCGGTCTAAGTGTGGCGGCGACTTAGACAGGACGAAGACGGACAATTAGCGGCTCTTATTTCGCTTGTAGCGGGGGCGGCCATCTCCAGACCAATCTGCAGATAGCCGCTGCACCCCCGAGTGGGGCAAAGGAGGGGACCTATCACTGGTTGCGCACCAACTGACCAACTCCGTCAAGTGCCGGCCGTCATATAGAGGGTAGAGGTCCGGCTACTCACAGTGACCGATCTAAGTGTACTTGCTGCGGACATGCTAGCGCTCGTCGTGCTGCTGGTGCTCCTCATGGTGTGGTGGCTCTGGAAGCCCAAGACGCCGGCCTTCACTGCGCCAGGTCCCAAACCTTGGCCCATTATCGGTAACCTTCATCTTCTGGGACAACACGAATCACCCTTCCAAGCATTCACAGCCCTTAGTAAAATTTACGGAGACGTCTTCAGTATCACTCTTGGTTCTACCCCCTGCATTGTTGTCAATAACTTCAAACTCATCAGGGAAGTTCTCATCACCAAGGGGGCTGAATTTGGCGGACGACCTAATTTTATGCGTTTCCACAAACTCTTCGGTGGAGATCGTAATAACTGTAAGTAACCATTGCTTAAAATGCCTAATTATTTTTTTAAATTAAGAATTATCAATGTTTATTATTAATATTTAGATTTCTTTTTAATTTTTTTTTCTTAATTTATAATTAAAGAAGATAATTAAGCATAATACCCTATGAGTCAAACTTTACGATTTTTGTTCAAAAAAAAGCCCTTAACAATTAACAATTCAATGAATTTCAACCCGGAAGCAAAATTGCACGGGGCTCACTGACCGCTCTGTTTCTTCGTTTATCCGCGCATTGAAATCACCGGCACTCTCGCACGAAATTAATAGCTGGGCCGTCGAGATCAATTTGCATTATGCATTATGAAAATTGTAATATTCTGTATGTTTAAACAACACGTTAATTTCCTACAATTAGCAATGAAAAAACTGAATTACCGACGATTCAATAACCGTATTAGTAAAATTATCCATTTCTGTTATTGTTTTATGCTTGAGCTCTACACAGACCAGGAAGTAAATGAATCCACGATTACTTTTAATTTGTTGTAATATTATCGTATTTTTTAATAGTATTTACGCTTTTATATTCTATTATTTTATTGCACAGTACTCATTTTCATTCATAAAGACTACTTCACACTCGATATCCATGAACTTGAACTTGGAATTCTAATGAAACTGAAACTGAACAACACCTCTCTTATTTATAAGCAACTACTTTTTTTCTGTAATAAAATGTATTTTTAAATCAACTTAGAACTTTTTATATGATAATAATGCAGCATTTTATTTACTTGATGGATTTCTTATATTTAATCGTAAATTTTCCGTATTTTTACCGTAAAAAATAATTAAAAATATTTCGTGGATTAAGTTGTGTTTTAAAATGCTTTCCTTCGGTATTGGCCCTATATTTTGGTTAACGGTGACACGTCCTTGGCCTTCATTATAATCCACCACTTTCCCACACTTGTTTGCTTCATTTCCGCTATCGTTTTGTTACAACATTTTCCTGTTCAATGAATCGGGTGTAATGGGAACAACATTTTGTTTTGGGACTTTGGCTAAACAAAATACTTACATAAAACTAGAAATAGAAGAGTCGAACCGGTTTCGAAATTACTCTCATTAACGCATACAACGCTAATGAATTATTTACAACGCTGCACCTAATCGTTCGAAGAATTGCTCGTAATTCAATTCGTAAAGGGTTAAAATGAAAACGAAAGGTAGTAAGTAATTCATGGGTGTCGCACGACTACGCACCTCAATGGGCATATTAGTTCCGCGAAGTAGTCTGCGAAGTCGTGCAGAGCATGCTAGGCCAGCCACGGTGCGGCCTTGAGACTGCGTTTTTTGCCCTCTAAAGTCCATGTCTTGTGCTTGTTTCAGCACTTGCCCTCTGCGACTGGTCCTCTCTGCAGAAGACGCGACGCAGCATTGCACGCATTTACTGTGCTCCCAAATTTACTTCTTTACAATACGACGACGTTAACAAAGTAGGATGCGAAGCCGTCGAAGTACTTCTCAGTGAACTGCAGAAACAACCCCTCGGGGAGCCCTGCGACGTTAAACCTTTAATTCTTGCCGCTTGTGCCAACATGTTTACTCAATATATGTGTTCCATTAACTTTGACTATAAAGACGCCGAATTTTGTAAAACTGTAAGATATTTCGACGAAATTTTCTGGGAGATCAACCAGGGTTACGCCGTTGATTTTCTACCATGGTTGCTTCCGATGTATTCGAACCACATGAAAAAAATATCGGATTGGGCTAGCGAAATTCGGAAATTTATTCTTTCTCGCATCATCGACCAGCACAGGGCTTGTTTAGATCTTGGAGTACCACCGAGAGACTTTACGGACGCCCTTCTTTTACATCTCGAAGAAGATCCCAACATGAATTGGCAACACATTATATTCGAACTAGAAGATTTCTTAGGAGGACATTCTGCTGTGGGTAACTTGGTCATGGTGACACTGGCCGCAATAGTAAAGCATCCGGAAGTAGGAAAGCGAATTCAAGCGGAAGTCGACTCTGTTACTGCTGGAACAAGGTATCCAAATCTTTTTGATAGAAGTGCTATGCCCTACACAGAAGCTACGCTGTGGGAAACACTTCGAACGGCTTCGTCGCCGATTGTACCGCACGTTGCAACATCCGATACGGAAATAGACGGATACGCGGTAAAAAAAGGCACGATGGTGTTTGTAAACAACTACGAACTAAACGTCGGAGCAGATTACTGGGAAGATCCCCAAGAATTTAAACCGGAACGATTTATATCGCCGAACGGAACCATAGTGAAACCGTCTCACTTCATCCCTTTCAGCACAGGAAAACGTACGTGCATCGGACAGCGACTTGTTCAGTGCTTTAGCTTTGGGATTTTGACCACACTCCTTCAACATTACGATATCAGTACAACTGAAAAATGTGAACTAAAGCCTTCTTGCATGGCAGTACCGCCCGACTGCTTCCGCGTGGTATTAACCCCCAGGAAGCTCTGCTAGAAAAACACAGCTATTTTCTGATCCTTATGTAACACATTTCCGTCCTAGAATGGAGTAGATGCTGTCAGCGTAACAGTTTCCTTCGCTGGCCTTCCGAGTATATAGCTGTATATCCTATAATTTAGTTGTAGTACCTGTGTTGCAAGTACACCGCTTGCAGCCAAACTTCACTTGCACCTCTCATCTATTTTAGCATCATTATTTTTATTATTATCATCCATATATTCCATTAGTGATTAGTTGTAAAAAATAATTAGTAATTTATCTTTTAATTTTAGTCTCCCAGTGTTAAGTCCAATATTATGAGACTGAATAAATTATGTATTTTATTAAACGAGTATTGTTTTTCTTGAAACCCCGCAGATCACGTATTAGTATGTTATCATTAACGAAACCATCGAAGGCCCACGGTTACTTTTTTATAACAACGTGATATCTAACAATCTCTCCAAAACAATGTTTGGAGGTTACAGTTTGAAGTTACGAAGAGTTCGAAAACATATTTGATCAAAATTACTATTGAATTTAACTTTAATTCTTACGGCGATATTAGTAAAAAATTCAAAAGCTCCATAACAAATTAAATCACAGGACTACATTGATCTGTTGTTTACTATCAATACGTGGTATATATTTTGCCATCGAATGCTGAATTTATTAAAATTCAATTAATACTCTTAAGCGTATAATGATAAATCCGCTTTGTAAATTTATTTTTAGCTTAACTCGTAAACTTGTTTTTATTCTTTAAGAGTTCTTTACTTTTCAAGTTCACAACACTTCCTGCTTATATTATTAAACGCTTTTATATGCGTACATTTAGAATACTGTACTAAATTGCAGGTGGTTTTATTGCAGTTTCTTGGAAGAATTTTTATTTGACGATGCCATACTAGCTTAGTAAATTGTGGTTTTTATAAATTCGTAACGTGACTTAAATAAATTTCTTTTCTTCCACTGATGATCCAAGCCAATTATAGTTTCACACATCACACAGTCTGCTGTGAAAATTTTTCAGTATTTTCTCGTGCTTTAAATTCCCTCGCAAGAATAAGCAAAGAAAAATTCTTCTTGAATGAAATGAATAAGTGAAACAGGAACACCTATTACAATATAACACAAAATGTTGCAAGAAATTTGTACAGTGTTATTACGTAGGTACAGTATTAGTGATATTTAGGCCAGCAGTGACTGAATGAAAAGTAAATGCAAAATAACAAATGCTTAAGATATTTGAGAACTGTGTCAAAGAAAGTTGCTTTGTTGCATCAGCTGTAACCAATGAAATAAAAAAGCACGTATGTCTATTCTGCAGGATTTGTTTGGAAAATGCATGTCTCTGTGTCAAGATCATGTCACGTTTTCCTAACAGCATCTACATTTATTACGTAAATGTTATGTAACGATAGAAGCTACCAACTCAAATCCGAGATGCTCATTTTAGTTTCAAAAGGGAGCTTAAAAATTAACATTTTCTTTGGGACCACGACGCGTCTTCTTTTTGCTGTTTATATAACAATCCACGGCACTGGGTCAATGTTATCCTTAACCGAAAATGAACTGTATAAAAACGCTTTCAAACTTTATTTGGACCTACATTTAATCAGACAGGCATGCCAGAATCTTAAATCACATCCCAGAAAAACTTCATACTAAAGGTCAGTTATACATATACAACGACTCGCACTCTTTCATCCATGCGTTCCTGAAAATTAATATTTCAATGCACGAATTCTAGATTATCCTGGGATTTGATGAAATTTATGATTGAGAAAGGAATATTATATTTTAAAAAATCGTGGATAATTCTCGTGTTTGCATTAAAAGTGTCAGGAAGCAAATGCACTTAAGTGCAAGGTTTATTTTAGTAAAGCAATAAATAATTAAAACAGCTAACCAACTGGGTATGTGAGAAGTTAAATGACGACTGTATAGTCATCATTCTAAGCCTTTAATTTCAAGCACGCCCCCCTGAAGGCGTGACACTCATTAAAGCAAGCTACAAAATCATGGCCAGTTGTTGCCCATATATAATTTTAGCTATATGAATTTCTACATAAAACGATCATTTTCCTAATTGTCATTTCGATTAACGATCCGATAGTATTACGTAAAGTATTTCCACTCAGCAGAATACACACCAAGTATCTATCTGTTTAGTCTACTCCTGAAGATAATTTTTCTACTACTATAAACTACATTCAGTGAAAATTGCATACAATCACGCATTAATCTTATGAATTATTTATACTAATAGCCGGCGCCTGAGAATTTAAATATTTTTGCTGACGGTAATTTTCGACGTGCATTTCCTAAAAATTGTATTTTCATGAACACATTGGATAACAGTTTCTGGAAAAATGGCTGAAATACGGTTCTATCGGTGATTTAGACAAGTATAAACATTAATTAATTGCTTGTAAATATGAATCAACATTTTTTAGGAAATATAAAATCCAGATTTTTCCTTTAACACTGTTACGAAATTAATATCTTGCCAGTTTGTTAGTTATTGCATATAATTATGCGTTAATCTTCTTAATTATTTATGCTAATAAGCGGCGCTTGGGAATTCAAATCTTGTCAAATTTTTGACATTCAAAAAAATTGTGCTTTCATGAACGCATGCTAAGTTTCAGTGGATTGAAGTGTTCTGAAAAAAGGCTGAAAAGCAATTTAATCAGTAATATAAACATTGATGTTTTTGTAAATGTGAGTCAAAAGACATGATCCAAAGGGTTATCTGTACTAATTCTTTTTTAGAAAAGATCAAATCCAGGTTTTACTGTCAGCGCAGATGTGAAATTGATATCTTTTCAGTCAATTAGTCAGTCGGTATAAATAGCATTTAGACTGTCTATAATTAACATTCAGAGTGTAATAACTAATTATAGGTTAATAATATCTGCTTATCTTTAACGGTATGGGAGAAATTGTAGCAAATATGGCAAAAATGCCGCCTGATAATGTTTTCCTTAAAACTGAAAAGCAATAAAAGTTATTGATGCAGTTGACTGCAACAACTGAGGAAGAAGTGAGTTATAATCGCATAGGTCCTTTATGTCAGAGTGTTAGTTAATGTTAAGTTTTGTTTTAGTAGATGAGAAGAGATACTAGGAATACAACCCTCTTCATGGACATCTATAAAAACTTTATTGTGCGACAAGTGCGAGTGCAGCACGCATGGTCGGCTAATGCGTCTACCAGATCACCTTGCATTGACATTGAATAGAAGCAGCTCTGTCTGCGTCCATGCACAGATTTATTACTTTATTGTATTTGATGGTGTTTTTCAGCATTAAGTCTGCTGGTTTATGTAGGTCAGTGTGCACAAGTGTTGCTTGCATGTAAAGGATTGCTGACCTTGATCACCATTGCACTCGGAAGACAGATAAACTCGTATCTCCAGCTTAGAACCTTAGTCCTGAATGCAACGTACGGTTTTACTACATTTCGTGAAAATTGTTGTTGTACTTTGCAGTTTAATCGTAAATAAACGCCCAGGAAAAGTTATCCTGATTACGCCTCCCGTTCCGCACATGAACCAGAAGAATGTAAAGGCGGAAGCGTTAGAAAATTCCACACACCTACTCACCATCTACAGACAAAGTTTGTGTGGGAAGGAAATATATGGGGATGATAATACAGGTGTGGGAGTGCCAGCACTTTCATGTTTTCATTGTACGATTATTCAATAGTTATTTATTAAAGAATATACTCTTTCACCAGTTAAAATCGAAATCACATTTAGAAATTAAAGAAATTGTAAAGTTGGTCGTCCTTAACCAGTTCCAGAAACATTGATTACGTACTTTGTTTAAGAATTTTAACAAATAAAACTTCCGCTTCAGGAAATCACTAACAATTAAAAAAATATCCGTCTGCTTTGGATTAAACCTCATATTTAGACTCGTTAACTACTGCAAATTTAACCGAATTTTCCAACTTATTCTTTTGCAAAAAAACATTTAGAAAGTACCAATTTGTAAATTCCACGAAAGCAAAAAGGAACTTCCTGTAAAAAGACGATGCTGAAAAGCAATCGAATTTGAATTTGCTTAGAGTGGATTTTAATATTTTCTCTACGAAAACTTATCCAAAATTTGCACTAACTCAAATTTTACTTTTCTTCAATTTTAGTTCATGTTTTACCAAAACCTACGTTTCTTTATTATCTAAAAAACTGCTGAAATCAATCGAATCACCTTAGAGTAGATTTTAATATTTTTGCAAAACAATAAATCAAATTTTACTGCTCTTCAATTTTGAAACTCAAAATAGGAGTTCAGGTTTTAATAAGATGTCATACATTTCTGTATTATTTCAAAATACGATGCTTTATGTAAACAAACAATTGCTCCTGAAGTCCTGAAAATTTTACAGCAAAGAATTCAATTTAAAAAAAAAAACGTTTTTTAGCCATTCAGTATTTTTGTATTTGAAATCAAGGTCTTCTCTAAATAACTTCAAATAAAAGTGAGGATTCATGATAAATATCTCTGCACACCAGAAGATGCAACTGTCTTTAAACGCTTCTGGATTCACACATCACATTTTTAAATTATTGGAACATTTTTGTCGATCATGAAAGGGACATGAAATCAAGATTTCCCCTTTTTATTTCATCCTGTCTAACATGTTTCGTTATGATAACCATAGACCAGGGCAAAAATATCCACAAAAAAAGTATAAAACGTCAGACAAGGGCGAAAATATTTGCTAGAAAGGATTGCTTGACTTTTTTCTATTTTATTACGTCCTCTCCAGCATGTCTTATTGTTCCATTATGGTAAATGATAACCTTAAACCAGGGCGAAAGTATTCACAAAAAGTATAAAATGTGATGACTTTTTTCCCGTTTATTCCACCCTCTCTAACATGCCTTATTTTTACGTTATGATAACCTTAGACCAGGGCGAAAATATCCACAAAAAAGTATAAAATGTCGTAACTTTTTGCCCTTTTTTTCCGCGCTCTTTAACATGCCTTACTGTTTCATTACAATAACCTTAGACCGGAGCGAAAATACCCGCAAAGGGTATAAAATATCCTGACTATTTTCCCTTTTATTTCATCATCCTCTCTAACATGTTTTATTGTTTCGTTATGAAATCCTTAAACCAGGGCGAAAATACGACAAATTTTTCGTTTTATTCGATCTTTTCTAACATGTCTTATTGTTACGTTGCGATAACTTCACCAGGGCAAGAACACCCAGAAAAAATATAAAATGTTATAACTTTTTCCCGTTTATTCCCTCATTTCTAACATTCTTATTATTTCGTTATGATAACCTTACCAGGACAAAAACACCCACAAAATAGTATCAGATTCATGACTTTTCTCGTTTATTCCATTAGCTCTAACATGCCTTATTGTTTCTCTACGGTAATCTTAGACCAGGGTGAAAATACTCACAAAAAAAGTATAAAATGTCGTGACTTTTTCCCTTTTATTTGAGCCTCTCTAATATGCCTTTTGTTTCGGTATGATAGCCTTAGGCCAGAGCGAAAATATCCACAAAAGATATAAACTGTGGTGCTTTTTTTCAGTTTATTCCACCCTCTTTAACATGCCTTATTGTTTTTATGATAGCCTTAGACCAGAGCGAAAATGTCCACAAAAAAGTAGAAACTTCCATGACTTTCTTCCTTTTATTCTAACTTCTCTAACATGGCTTATAGTTTCGTTATGATAACCATAGTCCAGAACGAAAATATCCACAAAAAAATAGAAACCTTTATGACTTCTTTCCGTTTATTCCAACTTCTCTATAATCGTTATAATTATCACATAGACCAGGGTAAAAACACCCACAAAAAAGTATAAAATGTTATGATTTTTTTCCGTTTATTCCACCCTCTTTATCGTGGCTTATTGTTTGGTATTGATATCCTTAGACCAGGGCGACAATGCCCACAAAGTGGTATAAAAGTCGACATTTTCCCCTTTTATTCTATCCTCTCCAACATGTCTTACTATTCCGCCATGATAACCTTAGGCCAGGACAAAAAATCCAAAAAAAGTATAAAATGCGATGACTTTTTCCAGTTTATGCTATCCTCTCTAACATGTTGTTTGGTTATGATAACCTTAGACCAGAGCAAAAACACCCACAAGAAAGTCATGATTTTTTCCCTTTTATTTCATTCTCTCTAACATCTCTTATTGTTTCGGTATGATAACCTCAGACCAAGGAGAAAATACCCACAAACATTTTTCGCTTTTATTCCAACCTCTCTAATATGTCTTACTGTTTCGTTATGATAACCATAGACCAGGGCGAAAATGCTCATAAAAGCGTATCAACTGTGTCTTGTACAAATTTTAACTGAAGCCAAAAAGGAGGAAATGAAATCGACCAGAAACTCTTTAAAAGCAATAATTACATCCTTAAGATTTTTGGTACAGCAAGGGTTGGCAATTCGAGGGCACACAGATGAAAGATCAAACATTCAGCAACTGCTTCTTTTAAGGACAGAAGACAATATTGGCCTAAAATCTTGGTTATTAAAAACTAAATATAAGTGGTTATTCCATGATATTTTAAATGAAATACTATGAATTATGGCAAAAACAGTTCAAAGGTCACTTCTGGACTAAATGAAAGAAGCTGAATTTTATTCCATACTGATAGATGAAACGTCGGATATATCTGTGAAGGAACAGATATCTGTGGACAAAACTTTCTCTGTGAATGAGTATTTTATGGGATTCTATATGACTGACGAAACTAGTGCCGAAACTTTATACCTATATAATCGTAAAAGACATTTTGTCACGATTTTCATTTCAAATTAATCAGTGTAGAGGACAATGTTACGATGGGGTAAGTAGTGTAAGTGGAAAAATCTTTGGG
The DNA here is from genome assembly GCA_963082815.1 of Melanotus villosus. Lineage (NCBI taxonomy): Eukaryota > Metazoa > Arthropoda > Insecta > Coleoptera > Elateridae > Melanotus > Melanotus villosus. The sequence continues at coordinate 34,487,698 of OY720427.1, read as the reverse complement.
CTTCAGAGCAGAATAAAAGTGGATGAACCACGAGCAGTATTTGTTCATTGTATAGTTCACACATTAAATTTAGTTGTGCAAGATTCTATGCAAGGTATTCCCGTCATAAGAGATTTCTTGACACTAATGAAAGAACTAATAACGTTTGTCAGACATTCGCCCAAGCGAAGTGCATGTTTCAATAAACTGCAAAAATCTGCTGAAGTAGAATCAACAGGCAATTTGTCAGACTCGAATGTAAAGAAGCTCCGCCCGTTTTGCCCAACAAGATGGTGTTTGGCAATCATTTCTTTACAGATATTGCAATCAAACTATGCAGTTTTGTTGACATTTTTAAACGGTATGAATAAAGATGCGGGGGAGCCTGGAGCCAAGGCAAGTGGTTTTCTGAAACAACTATTAAAGTTTGAAAACATGTTTCTTATTCAATTAATGATTCAGATTTGTGCAAGGATTGAAACCTTAAACTCTCAACTTCAAAAAGCATCCCTGCATTTATAAAATGTTGTAAATTATGTTGAAATTTTGAAAAATTTATTACAACAGCAACGTGACAATGGTTTCGATTTCCTATGGGATAACACTTTAAAAGATGCGCAGAACTAGAAATTGATGAGCCAATTCTGCCTCGCAAGAGAAAACTACCACGACGGTTGGATGATGATCCTATCTCCACTGCATATTTTTTTGCTTCTCCCAAAGATAAATATCGAGAAATATTTTTGGAAGTAATTGATCAAACTTTGGGTAGCCTGAATAGGAGGTTTCAAACAAAAACAATGCAGCATCTATCCAAAATGGAAAAGTTCGCCATTGGACAAGAAGATGTGGAGTATGTGGCTAACTTCTACAAATCTGAACGCCTCACCTTACATCTACATATGTTTCTTGATATTGTCAACGAACAAAATGTCAAAATTGAAAATATCAATGATATAGTGATGTTTTTTAAAGAGCATAACATTGGCCTTGTCACTGGTGATGTGTTATCTGAATTTAAAAAATTCATAACGTGCGTAGTAACTGTCCCTACTTCAACCTGCACAGCGGAGAAATCTTTTTCGTGCTTGCGAAGGCTTAAAACTTATATTCGTCAAACAATGGGACAACAAAGGCTGAAGCATTTGGCAATTCTCCATGTTCACTAAGAGGAAACATGCTCCATCAATGTGGATAACGTTTCCAATGAGTTTATTAAATGTTCGGCTGTAAGACGCAATACGTTTAATCACTGCTGGTTGCTGGTTTAAGATTCAAATTTGGTAGGTATGTTAAACCTTATACTTAACCAAGATTTTAAATTCGTTTTAAGTTGTTTTTATTTTACATGCTTATTTTTATATTCGAATTTGGTACTTATGTTAATGTTAGGTAACCCTTAACTTAACCAAGAAAGACTTCGGATATGTTTCAAGTTGTTTTCATTTTTTTTTTAATTATTAACATTCCCATTTGGTATGTTAACCCTTATCTTAACTTAACCAAGATTTCAGATACGTTTTAAGTTTTTTTTTTTTTCTAATGCAGGAATAATATAATTTTAAAGTTCCACTGTTAAAAAATATTAGAGCGCTTGCCCTTGAAAGTTTCAAAGAATTTCACCTGCGGCGCTATATACTGGGGAGTACTCCGGTGCCAATGGCCCTACGCCCTACGTACGACACTGGGTTGCCGCCTTTTTTTGCCCCCATAGGATTTTTTAAAAGTCGGCGCCCATGTAAAGTACCAGCTGAAATTCGCAGCTTAACTTACTTGAAATTCAAAAACAAAGTTAAAAGATTGTTACTAACAAAATGTTACTATAGTGTAAATGAATATTTATATGTCAAATTGTAAATAATATTTATTAACTTATTTGACAATATCCACATTGTAACTACTTACTACAATTTTCGGAAATAAATGTATTATTATTATTATTATTAAGCCAATACTAGTCAAATCTTCGAGATAAAAAGCCCCTGCAAATTAAAATCGATTGAAAGATGAAAAAAGCTCAAGAAAGCTCAGTTATAACTCTACGAAAAAACAGGACAAATAAACCGAAAATTACTTTGTTAACTTATGAGTTTCGCTGGTATGTTAATTTAATTTTCTTTTTACTTTAGTAATTTGTAAGTAACCTTCTTATTTTTATTTATTGTAGGTATGAATCAAGAAATATCTTGATAAATACCCATATTGTTGTTACAATAAAGAAAAACTTACACTTAAAACTTGAAAATTTACAGCTGAATCTGTTGTCAATAAAAAGTGTTGAGCATATTTTAAATAATGAGGAGATAATTAAATGAAGTAATTGTCCACCAGACATGTTCATGAAAAGTTAGTTATGGAACTTGACATTAGCATATTTCAAACCAATTTTAACGTGTTTACAAAAAACCTGTGTTGCTCGTTTATTATCTCTTTTATACAGTCCAACATTATGTTTTGAAGCTTGAGTTGTATCCGCAAATCATGCGTCATAATATCGTAAATTATTTTAGCGTTCCACATAGCAATATTTACATGCATGTTTTTCGCACCTAACTGATTAATTATTATTCATCTTAGTGGTAAATATAAAATGAATCAATGCTATCTTTAGTTTACAAAGTCAGATTTTGAAATATTCAGAAGTGTATTAAAGGTTCATTTTAAATATGCAATTATTTTTAATAATTAGAATTTTTGGGGAGGAGTAAAATGCAACTTATTATCGCTTTAAAACTACTCTCTTTAATGAGACGGGCCACATAAAACGCTGGAAATACCTTAATCATTTTATAAGGGAATTTCCCACGTTTTTTATACAAATATCGTAACTAAATTGCTTCTAAACATCACATAATAAATAGTTAAACTTCCTGGTTTTAATGGTAACCATGGCAGCTAAAATTATAGTGACAAAAAGTCTTTCGAATAAATTAACTGAAGTTGTTTTGAACTATTTTTTTTTTTAAGAAAATTTAATATTAGGTTCGGTGTGCTTTGAGTGGATGTTTAAAGACACTTTAAAAAATGTATAAATTTAAGCAAGGTATTAAATTGGTGTAACCTTTGATTATAAAGTTAAATTATTGGATTGGATTGGAAAAAAACGTAGCTTCCTCCCAGTATCTCTAAACTGTTTAAACAACCTGTTTTTAATTTTAGTATTCGTCTTACAATAAATTAAATTCACTTCTTACTTCACAACAGATCTGTGTTTTCCTGGGGATTAATTACGTTTTGTGTTCTACAGCAATGATTCAAACTTTTGCCTAATCACCCTACAAGTGGATTTGCGGACAAACGGCAATACCACATTACATCTGCAGTCAGTTTGTCTAAACGATTTGAATTGTTTGTATATTTGATCAATAATGTTAAGAAGCGCTATGGTTCTTAGCTACATTGTAATTGTAACCCAATATAGAATAAGCTTCCACTTATAAATGCAGAATAGTTAATGTGTTCTGATAATAAACCAAATAATTATATTTTTGTTGATATTAACCAATCCTTATTTGTATTTATTCTAATCCATCGTCCATCCTTACCTATCCTGTCTATATTTCTAACATAAACGACAATAAAGTCCAACATTAATTTAAATCAAACAACCTTTCCAAACAAGTTTGTTAAAAGCCCACGTTATACGTGATTTTTATTAATTAAACAGCATATAAAGTATGTTTTAATATGAAGCAGCCATCATTTCTTCTAATAAAACTTGTTACAATCCGAATGCAGGTTTCATCTTAGTTTGAATGATAATAAATTCAATTCTGGAATCAAATGATATATTTTATATTTCAGAAGGGAATTTAGACTTTTTATTTAAGTGTGCGTTCAAGTCGTAGTTTCTTTTAAATTACGTATTTTTAAAGCTTTATTTCCTCGTTGTGAAGAGCAGAATTCGAATGGATAGAATAATCGCAGTGAATTTACCACTTACCTGCTTTTTGCTATCTAAATGCATTAAATTTAAAAACTACAATTTTTACAGTTCTGTATCATTTTTGGGCTTAGAGTTTATTTTAAATAGATTTATACCGAGCTTCAAATAAAAACATTGTTTTTAAATGCTTACTTTGAAGATTTGTGTCTACAGTGCCCTCTGTACGAATTACTTCGCACTAAAATAACTGTACCTAATATACAGTAATGGGATCTATGTTGAAGTAACAACTAAATAGTTTTGTATACCCAAAAAGTAAACTCAAGGACAAAGAAATCTGTAATTATATATAGAAAAGGACAAAACTGTTGTTTTCTCTTGTTCTTGTTTATCGTTTTCTAGCTTTCATCAATATGCCGTTTTAATTTTATCAAGACTTTGAAAGCAGACAAATGAAAGTTCTCGTATTTACAAAATTTCCAAGCAATATAAGTCTACATTTCCTGAAAAGTTTAAACGCACACCTGATAACACTGCACCAAGTTTTCACATAACAAATTGAAAGAGGTGTTGAATATTATGTTCAAGGATTCTGAATAAAAAATATTTTTAACATTTTTCACTTTGTAAATTTAAAGGCTTGACAAAGATTACCTGAACTTTTATTCATTAAACTTTTGTGAGAATACTTTGCACTCATTCACTGCAGATTTGAAATAACCAACTAATAGCAATAAATATTTTACATATACAGATGTTGGAATCTATAGAAAATATATCATAAAAACAATATTTATGTATCTACTTACATACATTAGATATTTAAATAAACTTATAAAGGTAAATTAATTCTTTATTAAAAAGTCAATAAACAATTACAAAACGTGATGATGATAACAAAACGTGATCTTATGGCTTTAATGGTATGACCAGGAACTGAAACCAAAAAGCCTAATAAAATGAAGTACGATTACCACTTATGACAATAATTTAGCTCTTGAACTTAAAGCTAAATATGCAACAACGAGCGAAAGAGCTGCTGCAAGGAATTCACTCTTTAACCAAGGGCCGTTGAAGGCACCTGGATGATTGACAACCACGTTGAATAATGGGGAAACTGTTGAAATATCTTCACCAGCACGCAATGCTTTTCTTAATGCTGTATAACCATCTTCATCGAACAGTCGGACGTTTATATCACCACGTCTTGCACTTTTGATATCTTCGGTCCAACTAATCTGTATAATTGCAATACAATCATAACTCATTCGTAAAATACAAGTTATAAAGTTACATACCTGATACTTATTTGCAGCAATTTCTGAAACAGGTACTACTATGCCTTCTACATCGGCATACAAATGTGAAATAGCACCAGAACCACATTCTACAGCAAATTCGGAAATGTAGGCTATATTCGTTACTATTGTAGCATCTTGAGTTGTAAAAGATTTTGAGGTTATTTCAGGATTTGAGCAGCTGCTACAAAATCCAATTGAAAGAGTGACCAAAAAAGTCAAAAGGCTAAATTTAACAGACACCATGATTTTTGTAACTTAAACTTACTTTAGGAATAACTTTATTACTGCTAATTTGGTGCCACGTTTGCTTATACCATCACACGTTACAACAGAATGAAAAATGTTCAATTCAATGTGGGACAGGTAGCTTGGTTGCCAGCTAACCTGTCAGCTTGAAAACGTGGAAGTTGGAAGTTCATGATAGCCACGTTCTGATTTTCAAATCTTGCAGCTGTGGAAAGCAATCAACAAAGCTGTCAAGCAAGCTAGAGCGCGTTCCGTATTCAAAACACTATGAACAACCCATTCCAAAACTGAAAACCACATTATTTTCTTGGTTTGTTGCCTGAAATCTTCATAAATTGTAGATTGTGAAGGGAATCGTTTAGGCATAATGAGTGTCTCTCACCACTGCGACCTACTTTTGTGGAACCCCTCTGATCTAATGGAATCCCTCAAGTCCTAGACTACTTAGGGCTTTTTTGGGAGCTATTTTGCTCACTTCTTCAGGTGTTAAACTCACCTTTTCGAAGTATTGAAACCTTTGGCGGATTATAATTTCGCAGTTTCAAAGAATATGTTCCGCTATTTCACTCGAATCTTCACTCTCAGCTTTGCCCATTTTACTCGAAATCTTCGTAAGAAGCATGTTCAAACTACAACCAAAGTTGTTGTATGCTGAAAGTGAAATAAACCTTGCAAATGCGTAAAAATCCGCAACCTAATAACACGTATAAGGTATAAGGTAGCACAATAACAGATATTTCATTTTCACTCTCTATAGTGACCCATGCCGACAAATTTTTGTTTAAATGTAACGTCATCAATACATCATTGCGCAGAAGACGTATTGCCTATTTATTTAATATACAGGGTGATTTATAACGAGTGTACCAAAATTTAATAGTTTGTTAGGAAGGTCACTTCGAGTGAAAAATGTCATATGGACATAGGTTCTGTTCTATCTAGTTAAGCAACTACAAGAAATTAAAGTTTTATTAGTGGCATAGTAAATTTATCAATTTAATAGCAAGTTACCGTTGAAAAACAAAATAAAAGAGTAAATAATTTTACAACAAATTTGCTTGAATACAGGCATGACATCGACGAATCAAAGAATCGTACACGCGATTAATGTCAGTATTAGTACGTATTTGAGTTAATGCTACCATAAGCATTTCGATTAATTGCTCGCGAGTGTTTATTTCTACAGCAAATACGAGCTACTTCAACTGTCCCCAAAGATAAAAATCTAAAGGATTTAAATCTGGAGATCTTGCTGGTCATGCGACAGGACCTCCACGTCCAATCCATCTATCTTGATAGTTCAAATTTAGCCATTGTGTTACTTGTCTTCCAAAATGGTGCACCATCATGTTGGAACCACATGCGTTGTCGAATATGAAGTGGAGTATCTTCTAACTTTTTATGAAGAAAATTTACATACCCTTCAGCATTTCAACGATTCAATATCTAGCAATTCTTCGTTGAAAATACCAGCCCAAATATTAACACTAAATCGTTGCTGAAATCTAGACTGAATGACAACACGTGGATTCTCGAGAGACCCCATATGATGGTTGTGCCTATGCACTATTGTTTATTCCATCTCTGGTAAATTGGGCTTCATTAGTCCACAGCACTTTTGATGGAAAATTTGGAAAATCAACATTTTTATGCAATAACCAGCGGCAAACTTCTACGCGCTGATTATAATCTCTTGGCTGCAGTGCTTGCACACGCTGAAAGTGATACGGATGTAGCTCCTCACGATTTAGCACCCGCCAAACAACGTTTTGGGAAAGGTCTAGTCGTGCTGCAATATGCTGAGTACTAATTGACGGATCTGCAAGAACCATATCTACCACGTTTACTTTATCATCGACATTGTGCTGATTAGGATGACTACAATAATTCCGTGGAACTACTGATCCGGTTTGTCGCAGTCTTCGAAATGTACGATCAAATACATGATATGAAGGTACTCGTCTATTTGGATATCTACGTTGGTATTCTCTTGGCGCACAGCGACCATTGCCATTGCAATACCCATAAATAAAAACTATATCTGCATATTCGGCTGCAGTAAAATGGTCCATTGTCTTACAAAAATTATAATTAAGCTAAATAAACGTCAGAGTTAGACAGTTCGTGCCGTTTGTACATAGCTTTCTATAGATTTATTTTGTTTTTTAACGGTAATTTGCTATTAAATTGATAAATTTACTATGCCACTAATAAAACTTTAATTTCTTGTAGTTGCTTAACGAGATAGAATAGAACCTATGTTCCTATGACATTTTTCAGTCGAAATGATCTCCCTAACAAACTGTTAAACTTTGGTACACTCGTTATAATTCACCCTGTATTTAAAGCGCAGGTTTGGTTTATGATGACGTCAATATGATCTTCTGTTTAGGTTTACTTTAAATACTCGTTCAAAAGGAATGTAAATATCATTTACAGATATTTTTAATTTTAACAGAGTTTTATTCAGACTTAATACAAAGCCTTTGCTGAACTTGCTTGATGCTAAATACTGACTTACAAGTTCTTGTGTTTACAAAACTGCCCTTTTATCCCGTAAAATGTATTTGAAACTATACTGGAAGATACAAACAGTTTTCGAAGGCTGTCGAAATCATTGTCATTTTTATTATTCCAGTTTTTTTATGCGGAATTGAATATATAGTCAGTTTTTTATGCGGAATTGAATATATAGTTTTATCAACAATCAATAAACTCTTACTATTAATATTAAACCATACAGTTTTGTAAGCTTCCTGAAGTTTTCTATTCCAAGAACTTGCAATTTGTTTATTTTTCAAAGACCGTAGTCAATAAAAATCATCGTTTTTTCTGTGTCTGGTATGGTGTGTTGCCTAATCTGAAAGCTATTTTGTTCCAAATGAAACAACATAATTATATTATGCAAAATTAAAGTCTCATCGCCACACATCATCTATGTCGTTTACCTTTTTAAGTGCCTTTTTTTCAGAGTGTTCTTTGTAATGTAGTTATTAAACAATTAAGCATACACTCATACCTTGCAAGTAAGTAAATACATGTCTGTGAGAGCAAACAATAATAAAACCTCTTCTGTCTTAAACAAACAACTTAATTAAATAGATTGGCTTAAAAACTGAATGATTTTATTGATATTGTGGTGAATTAATTAATACGTTTTAGATTAATAAATAATCGTATCCTACGTAAGTGTGGTTAAATGTAAACGTTCTCCAAAATTAAAAACAATGTTAACTACCGTAATGGAAATTCCCTCCTTTATAAAACTTGAAGTGCATTTTCTAATTGTTTATTATTTTGTTGGGTCGGTAAGTAATAACATTTTAGTAATGTAAAATTAATATTCGACTGCGTTAGAACCCTCTAATAAACTAAATATTTATTATCGTCCGCAGAAACTTATTATTTGAAACTAAATAAAACCTAAATGTTTGGAAAAGTAACCTGAAAACCCTCTTGTCCATTTACTTTCTAAAATGTTAATTTCCCAAATAAAAGAAAATTAGAAAAGTCGTCCTAGTTCTGGTTTTTTTTTCTATTTCACCAGGGAATAACGAATCATTAAGTTATTACTAAAGAAAGCATAAAAACCTAATTAAAGCACATTGCATAAAGATGAAAGGTCGGAAATACTATTCTACGAAAGGGGAGTTTTTAAATGTTTCCATTTTGTCAACATAAGTAACAACAACCGTATTAATTAAAGTAAAAATCACGCACGTTGTTGGATAAATTTAAATTTTAAACGTCGCGTTGGTTAATCCCCGATAACCTAAACCACAGGACAAGTTTGATTCGCTTCAGGCAAAAATGACTTTGTGTGGCGTACTGTTATTACTGATCAGGGCCATTGCATGAAAACCGAAATTAATAGTAATCACAGTGTACTAACGTAGTGTTACCAAAAATTCCGTTTATCATAAATTTTAACCATTTACTGAATTCCTAAAATATTACTGTTGGTAAATGATTTGTACGCGAGTAGACTTAAGTAGTATAATAGTTCATGCAAATTGTTCGTGGAACACTTATAAACCTGTACGGCAACTTTTAAACAGCAGTCTTTAACGAGACGCCTCTGAATCTGGTAAATCCAAGTTTTCATATCTCATTACCATTCAGATGAAAGAAAAAGACGCAGAATAGTTTGTTATCATTCAGAACAATGTCACATGTAGTATAGAGTGCTGCACGATGATCGAAAAAGAGTTGGTGTACTTTTTTACAGTGTCCTCACTTTTAGTTGCCGCACTTGCTCAGCGTAAGTAATTATTAGTAGGTACTTCTATTTTTATTTACGCGATAAATTTATTTACCACCTTTGATGTGTCTTGAATTGCTCGTGTTATTGAACAAAAGTTCAAGGCTATTAATGGTTTTCGAAAACTAGATTAGTGGTTAATTAAAATACTGGAGAATTATAAATAGATTGATTCATGAGAACATTTTTGATTTATTTAATTATGCCATAATATTCTTAATGACTTACAAATCACCTTTAATTAATTTACATATAATAAGCAGTGCTACAGAAGCGAAACCTAGAAATACTGCAAAGTATTGGGGCCAAAACATGGGTAACTAAGTATGCTGCAATAATTCAAAATATGTACATCCTGATTGATTATTTTGTTATTCAATTCGTTAATAATATAATTACAATATTTATGCACTTGGATGTTGTAAACAAAGCAGATTACGAAATTGATCGACGACATTTAAAATCCAATAATAAAAAACGCAGGTATTTCCAATACCTACCTACCTTTTTATTGTTATCATTATACTAGTTCTTAAGCCACAGTATCAATTTTTCCCCCCAAAAAAACATTTCTTATTATTTTTTATCTTTTACTTCTATGAATTGCGGTGAAATCAGTTTTCGTTGAAGAATATTCACGTACTTTAGATTGTTTGATTAATTAAAAAATTGCCTTTTTTAAATTTTACACCATCAGTAAATTTATGTTGGAACATTAAGCTATCTGTTTAATGAGCTTTACTGAGAATTTTCCTTGGTGATACCTGAATACAAATGAATACTAATTAACCGGATACACAAACAACAATGCCTGCCGATTAAATTCGAAATAATTAACGTTTAGAACAATTCTAATCACTTTTAAGACAAAAAACAAATTTAGATCATAAAGAATTATTTAAAATAAAATAATAACGCCAGTTATACATTACAACCACAATACTACGCCTTTTAAAAATGTATTTTCAAAAATATTAGTATGTAAATTCAAACCTTTTGACGTATAACATACAATTACATATGAATAAATAGAATTAAACTTTCCCATGGTTATGTTTACGTCAGTATAATATGGTCTTTTTGTTTTCCTGTTATTCGGCCTCAAAAAGGAGTTCCCTCCCGTCATTAAATATTTTAGCAACGTTTCAGAAAAGTTAAATCTTTAAAAACCTATTAACTATTTTTAACATTTGATTTAAAATACGCATTAACATTCTAATTTAGAAGCGGGTAATATGTTTTATTCGAAAATATTAAGGAAGTTTAAGTTCAAGTTTATTTAAACGGACCACAAATTCATTGGTAAAGGAAGGTCTTAATGAAATACTCAGTGCCGTATCTAGGGCAGGGCCATAGGGGCACCTGCCCAGGCCGCAAACTCAGAGGGGGCGCAAATTCAGACTCTTTCCTCTACTACTAAAATACTCAAACTGAGCACAAAGTAAAGGTTCCGGGTTTTTGTTCCTTTTATTATTTATTTTATAGACTATTCAACTCATATGTCATCTGTCAAAAATCGACCAATCAAAATGCAAGACTTGACGTTTTTGAGCCAATCAAAACGAATTGTATCGACAATTTCCACTAGAAAATTTCACTAGTGATACGAAGCGACAATTTTTTTAAAACAGTTTATTGCTAGTTATATCCCACAGAGAACAATTTTCATGTAAACAAACTTGAATGTGGACTAATTTATGAAAAATGATTCGATGGAAATGATTTTTTTTTTTCGTTGAATAGTCCTTCAAATACCATTCGTGATCAAATAATTGTAGATTATTTTTGCTGTAAAATCACTCATGTTCCTTGTGATTGCGAATCGACAATTCTTTGACCACTCGTGGTATTGTAAGTGATTATTTTTTAAACAGCCTGTCAGCCAATCATAATGAGAAAAAATTTCAAATCGACCAATAGCATCAAAATTACACTGACAATTTGCTAGTAGCTGATTACAGCGACAATTTTTTCACATTGTTTAATTGGATCTTTGTTTAAATAAATGCATAAAAAAGTTAGCTTTGTTGTTAAGGTAGCGCAGCCATTTGTCTCAATACAAACATTAAAAATCCAGCACTGTCATCATTGTGTAGTAGTTTAAAAATTAATCTCGCCGCGAATTACATTCGTGGTAATAATTTTTTTTGATAATTTTAACCAGATTAGCACTCATCCTTATTGCTATTAGGAAATTCCACTCCTGGACTTCGTCCACTCGTGAAATTTCCATAGCAATAAAGATTCGTGAATCTAGTTAAAATTATCAAAAAATTATCACCACTTATGAAATTACTGTTGAACATATTCTTTGTTATGAAATGTTTTTATGAAATAGATATTTTTTCGTACATGGTTTTTCAGATAATCCTACAATCCTTTTTAATAATTTTTTTTTTTGATAAGAAATAGGTAATTAAGATTTGGGGTAACGGGGGCGCAAGGAATCAAGTTTGCCCAGGGCGCAAAATTGCCTAGATACGGCACTGGAAATACTGCACACTTTAACTTGATAAAACAATTCAAAATTATGTTTTTTTTTTAATAACAAAAGAACCTTAAATTTGCAATGAAACGCATTATTAATATAATAAATAAATTTATAATCATAAGTAGGTACCTATCTGAAAGTAAGCTACGAACTATGCAAACAATCTGAAAAATATTTCAGTACCTAACTAAAAGCATCAAACATATTTAATTACAGAAATTGGTGATCCTTGTTACTTAAAGGTAACTCAAGCACCAGGTAGTTGCAAAATAATAAAAGATTGTCCTGCTGCACAAATAGCATCTGACCGAGGAGTTTTACCTACAATATGTGGTTTCCAGTATCATACAGTTCCAATAGTTTGTTGCGAAGGTATGTGAAAAAACAATTCTTAGAAAACCCTTTCACTGCTCAAGACGAGTATAATCGCAAGGAACCTCAATACTCAAAGCGAGTATAATCGCATGCGATGATTTAACTGTTCTTTGCTCGAACCGTATAATGCCGCTTGGGATACAGCGTCATTGTTGCACAGACATCGATCCCCACCAAAATCTCAAGCAAAATTGTTTTGCATGAAGTGCTCAAGACGAGTCAATTCGCCAATAAGTGTATGCAGTAGTATTTCGAGGGCCTAATTCATACCTATTTTGCGGTGTAAAAGAATGGCTCGTAAATTTCTAACAGATGAGCAACTCCTCCACATATTAGAGAATAGTGATGAAGAAAAATTTTACATACTTAATGTAAAAAAAATTGTGTGATGCACTTCACAGTTCACATCACTTAGACTGATCATGACTTTTTCGTTGAAAACCTTGTAGCTTGTTGTACGTCACAGAATTTACATTTTCATTGTGTGCTAAGAAACATATTTTTATTATTAAATATGATTATGTTTGGAAATATTTCATTTACAAAAAATAAATATTTGTTTTGCAATAAAATGCTCCAGACGAGTTTATTCGAAAACATATCACTGCTGCAACCGCATATGTAACGATTTTGCTGCGTACACGGCTAGTAGTGTATTGTATTGTATTGCGCAGTGAAAGGGTTAAAGACTAAATTCTTGTTTAGGAAGCATTCCTGTTCAGGCAAATGAAAATTCGTTTCTAGACCTGGGAAATGCGGGATCGTTTATATTTCCTGAAAGTGTTCCACCTATTCCCCAGACACCATCATCAAGTAAAAGTGAAGAAAGTAAATTGTTATTAAAATATCTTTACAAATTCAATTGTTTACACTTGTTACTTTTAGAATGTGTTGAATATAGCAAATTGGTTACTGGAGTTGTCAATGCAGTTGCTTTAGTAACAGATCCAGAGGAAGTCAGCATACCTATAGTAAAATGTGACAATAACGGGGTTCCACTCATAGTAGGTGGTAGTCCAGCATCCCTTGGAGAATTTCCCTTTATGGTAACTCATCTAAACTTCGATTTGATTCTGTGTTTTCACAACAAACATTTTCAGGCAGCTGTTGGTTATAATAGCGATGAAGGAATCGGATGGTTTTGCGGAGGAACTTTGATTAGTGAATTTTATGTGATTACAGCGGGTCATTGTGCTAATAACAAATATTAGTACGTTTATAAACACACAATATTTAAATCATATTTGCTAACAGTTGATAATTTCAGTGGACCACCTGTTAAAGTACGTCTGGGAGACTTAGATCTAAAAAAAGATGATGATGGTGCTGAATTTGTAGATTATGATATCATCGACATCAAACCACATCATAGATACTTCCCTCCAGCACGTTATAATGATATAGCATTGATAAGAGTATCTCCCAAAGTAGAGTTTACTAACTTTATCAGACCAGCCTGCCTTTGGGAAAAAAGGGAACTTCAATATAATACAGCTATTGCTACTGGTTGGGGTAAAACAGGAGTAGGTAAGGTCTACCATGTTCTTTAAAAGTCAAATTTAACAAATTTATATCCAACATCTATGTTATGCTCTTGTTTTAGTTGAAGACCAAAGTGACAAATTACTTAAAGTGGAACTAAGTGTTATTGACAATTCCTTATGTAGCAAAAGTTATCCACAACACAACAGAACATTGCCATACGGCATTAGATCAACTATGTTATGTGCAGGTGAATTGAAGGGTGGTAAAGATACTTGTCAAGTGAGTATCTTGTAATGTACCTTATAGAATCGCTAGTTTCTATAAATTTGGTTAAACTGGCAGCTAAGGTGTTTAAAATTATCCTTACCAGAATCAATATTACCTGCAGCATGTTAACCTGGTCTTTTAATACAGATAGATCATACTTTAAATTGTAGTAAACTAGGAATTAACAGATATTCTACTTGCAGGGTGATTCTGGAGGACCATTAATAGTAACGAAGAAAGGTAACCGATGTGTATCGTATATTGTGGGCATCACTTCCTTCGGTAAAGGTTGTGGAGGACCAAATCCAGCTGTTTACACTAGGGTATCGGAATATGTGCCTTGGATTGAAAAGACAATATGGTAGTTCAGTTTTCAAAATGTATGTATATTTCAAATATAATATAAAAATTCCAGTTACATAGTTTTATCGAGAAGAAAAAATCTTAAGTCTTGCATAATTAAATATTGATAAAGAACAAAAAAATCTTAGAACTGTTTTTGTACAAGATAACAACCATATGTTAGTCTTTCAAATTCCAGAATGGTTTTTAGTTTTTAGACATTATCAGTAGGTATTGGAATTGTTATAACTTACTTAAGAGAAATTAAATAGTTTTTAATCATTAACTGATGCACAGTTAATAATGTTTAGACTCCATACAAACATGCAATTAATCATATAACACATAGACTGCAACAGTGCAGCAACGATGCCTGAAAATCCTAGAGCAACAAAATTCGAGGCGCATATACGTATATTAGCAACCAAAAATGTTAAAAACATGAATTCAGAAATACTTAGTCCTAATAATACTTAAGAGATTAATCGGTGTTGTTTTTACATAACATAAGATAATCATTTTAATCTCTTATACCCGTAGGTGTCGAGAGTTGTTTTTAACATTTGTTTAAATAAGAATTATATTACTAGTAGTGTGACACAGTATTTAATGTATATTTGTATGCAGCCTATTAAAACCATTGTGGATCTGATTGACCAACAAGTACTGACTAGACGAAATTACTAGATATTACGGCCATTCATCAACTCCTTCATCATGAACAGTATGCCATGTCAATCCATCGCCAATCGGTTCATGCCAAGATGGTAACAATACGTGCCTCCACCATGATCTAAAATGGTTGCTTTTACATATATATAGTTTTTTTATTAATTCACTAAATTTACCTTCCTCTAATCAAACCAAGGAATATTCTCCAATTCTTTCTGGCCCCGAAATTATAGGGATTAATGTAAGTTTTACCTAAGTTAGCTAATCTTGTTGTTTCAGCCTTGTTAATATTTGCTTCTATACTGGTTTCTCCTTTGCCAATAAGTCTGCTGTGCCATGATGCTAATCCACCCAATGCTATTAGCACACCTATCAAGATAATACTAACATGTTTTAAACAGTTTTACAGCAATTATTTGTATTCGTTACAACAAACTCTTCTAATAAAACAGTTATTAATTAAGAATTAACAAAAAGACAATGTACTTATTAATATTGTATTATTTCGTATTATATCGGACAAGTTAGGCAATTATAGTGTTCTTCTTCAAAATATAAACTATTATAATGGAATACAGTTAGGATATTAAGATACGTTCAAATTGTGGTTGATGCTCTTGTTTTTTATATCGTGCTGTTACACTTATCCATGTTTATTTTTTAAATTAGTAGTCGATTGTCAGTAATAACTATTAATCTCTTGTAAATACAATACTTAAATAAAATATAAAAGGAACAATAAAAGGCTCACTTCTTACCTCCATTTATAAGAGCCATATAAATAACAGCACGTCTTCTCCAGGGGCTAATTGGTTCAAATCCTTGATTAAGATCATCTTCCACAAGAGCACTTGCATCCAAATATAAAATATCAGTCTATAAAAAATGAGACAGTAAATATCATAACGACTCGAAGCATTATTAAACATACTACTGGTATTAGAGCTCCTGTCTTATTAAATTTTACAGGATGTCCTTCTAACTCGGGGTCATCAGAATCTTCAGAGGCCAACCAAATTGCTGTGTAAGCAAGATCAAAACCAAATAGTATAATGAAAAACACTCCCACAACCATATAAACTGTATACAGAAAAAAATATCTGTGGTTTCTATAACCAACACAGTTGTTTAACCATGCTGCATGTTTGTTAAGAAAAAAGGTTTGTATATATTTACTTTCAATATATATTTATTAGTACTTGAATTATATTGAGATTTAGAAAATAAATAAAAAGAAATATCTGTCGGTAATAATGTTCAAGGATACGACAGTGATGGTCCATTTTTAGAATGCAACGGTTACAAACAGAACAGTGGTGAGTTCTTGGTGGTTTTGGTGATATGCATTTTTTACAAATGCTCACAGCTTCAGTTATTAATTCTCCCTAAAAGGAATAAGCCAAATAAATATAGTAACAAAAACTAAATTTTAGAATACAAGCTTAACAAAATTATATAAAAAGGAAATTAAATCCAGTAATACTGTGCTTTGAAAATTGCTATAAACAAACAATGCCTTACTTACAAGGCATTTCTCAAAGTTTTTTTTATAATGTTTAATGTTTAATCAACAATGATCTCAGAGATCCTTCAGATATTTTGCAAACAATATATTGGTACTCGAAATTTAAGTGTGGTTAGTCAAGATAGCTATTAAAGATTATTTATAACAGGTCAAAATTTAAACACAGTCATTTAGTTTTTTTGTATAAGTGGTTTTACATCTTTTAAATAATAAACAAAGGAAATACATGTGGATAATTCACACTGACGTCAATAGTAAAGGCTAAAAAAAAACCAGTTTCCCAATTAAAACTAAAATAAAATCGTCGCAATTGCTAGGAGGTGCTTAAACCAGTTTTTAATAAAATAACAAAATTATGGGAAAAAATGCGCGCCAATGTGGTACAAATAAAACTTCCAGTTCAGAACAGCAACACAAAACAAATTAAAATACTTTCAACAGCATGTTTAAACAGATCATTAACATTTATTAAGGAAAACAGAGTGTAAAACTTAAGATCAAAATTTATGTAGTTTTTATGTTAACTTAATTTCATTTTCAACTGAAAATCCAAACTTCCTTTGCAATCCTATTTTAAAAAGTTTTAAATATCCAAATTTAAAGTGTATTTATAATAAAACCTTTTAAAAGCCAGATATAGTATTACTGTACATACAGGCAAAAACTGAAGTTCTTAAAAATTCTGAATACTGGCCCATGCTGTTAAGTTGATGTCTATACTATTAATTTACCTGAGGAGGATAACCTGGAGGCGTAACAACAGCCATATAATAATGGAAGCAAATGTTCATTAATAACCAATGGCCAACAGTAAGTAAAACTATACACATCAGTGGATTTCGATTCCACCAATACGGAAGACCTATCCAATAGGCAATACAAACTACGGAAGCTGTTAAACAGATGACAGCAATAACAAAAAGCTAAAAACGGTGAATTATAACTTTATTAAGAACTTTTAATGTTATAAAACGTACAGGACCGATAGCATGAGTAAAATTATCGACAAACCAAAACATTGGTTCCATGCATATATCGGCAGCGTAACTTTGCTCCATGAAATGGTTGTATGTTAAAGATCGAAGTGTTATACGACATTTTCGACAAAAAGACTTACTAGAATAACTGAAAATTTAATAATTATAAAGTACATAAGCCAGAGTTTAATGCAGTTTAGGTCTTACTATAACGACTTTGGTAAGCTCTGTATCTTCCAGTGGACGATAACCATTTTTCAAACCTATGTTAATGTCATAAAAATGGAAATTTCATACTAACTTCTAATGTATCAAAATTTAGAACATTTGATAAGTGTATGGAATGTAGAATTAGAATTCAGGTTTGGAGGCATTATGGTTTAACCTAACCTCACTCAACAAACATCGTTTTATTTATATAAATGGACTTGTTTTTACCATTATAACAATTTCGTTGTTTAAATAGTGAATTGCTTATATCATAACCTAACAACAACATTAAACCTAGTCTGTACACCTTCCCAATAACACACGTTCAGCCTACCACCACCACTCTACACAATTGATTACAGATTACAGACGAACCTAAACCAAAAAGAAACTGCAACAAGTTCGTCTTAAACCAGTGCTTGTAAAACTCATTTCAAGGAATAATTCTTATTTTGTATATTTATTTGTTTTCTATTACATATTACATAGGTGAATATAAACTTATACAACAATTAAACATTGCTAACTACAGAATAAAGGTTTTGAATTACGTACAAAATTCTTAATATTTCGTAGTAAATCCAGTGTTGTAACAGGTACTTCTTTTTTGGTACCTAGGTAAAGGTACAGGTACACAGAGAAAAAATTACCTAGTTACAGGTACAGGTATACTTTTACAAAAATACCTAGGTAAAAATACAGTTACCGTAAAAATGTACCTAAATATTGTAGGTACAGGTTTAGGTACAACCGCACAAATAATTTTTTTGATCGATTGTTAAAATTTAAATATAAAAAATACTACCATTTTTTAAATAAAATAAAATTTTTTCTTAAACATACCCACATCATGCACATCATTTATATTATTTATTTTTTTTGAAGAACAATAGAGTTTCAAGAGCCTCATCATAAAGCCTATTTCGTTTGGAAGTTAAAATTAAATTTGTCCTCCTGTACTAAACAGTCTTTCAATAGGAGCTGATGAGAGTATGATTGTATTATTTATTATTTAAAAATTCTTAAAATGATTTCATAATTAAATAGGGATTTTAAATTTTTTGACTTATTTTCAAAATACTTCACTATATTTTGATAATATTAATGGCATCATCATTCTCTTTCACTTACACAAAATACCCAAATGACGCCAATAAAATTCGAACTATATGAATATATTGATATTCTCTTTATATCCACAATTATTGTTTAAATTTTTTTACGTAGCTTCACAGAGAAAATAGAATTTACGTTGTACCTTAAGTTTTTATGTTTTTTAGGTACAAGGTAACTCTAAAAAATACCTAGGTATAGGTAAAGGTAATTCTAAAAATATGGACCTTTTAGTATACGAAGGTACAAGAGAAGTACCTAGGTACTTGTACCTAGGTACATTTACCTAGGTACGTCTCAACACTGAGTAAATCATTGTATTTTTCAAGTAAATTGTTGAATAGGCGAATAAACATCTAAAAATGTGGAAAAAACATCAACCAAACGTCAAATTGACATCAGTTTGTTTATGTTTAAATACACCACAGTGGTCCAACCTAGTTGATGCCAAATTACATTTCTACCTTTAAATGCACTTGCCTAACTATAACTTCAAGATTATCAAGATCAGCCAGTGTTGAGACGTACCTAGGTAAATGTACCTAGGTACAAGTACCTAGGTACTTCTCTTGTACCTTCGTATACTAAAAGGTCCATATTTTTAGAATTACCTTTACCTATACCTAGGTATTTTTTAGAGTTACCTTGTACCTAAAAAACATAAAAACTTAAGGTACAACGTAAATTCTATTTTCTCTGTAAAACTACGTAAAAAAATTTAAACAATAATTGTGGATATAAAGAGAATATCAATATAGTCATATAGTTCGAATTTTATTGGCGTCATTTGGGTATTTTGTGTAGCGTATTTAACGGTAAAGTGAAAGAGAATGATGATGCCATTAATATTATCAAAATATAGTGAAGTATTTTGAAGATAAGTCAAAAAATTTAAAATCCCTATTTAATTTAAATAATAAATAATACAATCATACTCTCATCACCTCCTATTGAAAGACTGTTTAGTACAGGAGGACAAATTTAATTTTAACTTCCAAACGAAATAGGCTTTATGATGAGGCTCTTGAAACTCTATTGTTCTTCAAGAAAAATAAATAATATAAATGATGTGCATGATGTAGGTATGTTTAAGAAAAATTTTTATTTTATTTAAAAAATGGTAGTATTTTTTATATATTTAAATTTTAACAATCGATCAAAAAAATTATTTGTGCGGTTGTACCTAAACCTGTACCTACAATATTTAGGTACATTTTTACGGTAACTGTATTTTTACCTAGGTATTTTTGTAAAAGTATACCTGTACCTGTAACTAGGTAATTTTTTCTCTGTGTACCTGTACCTTTACCTAGGTACCAAAAAAGAAGTACCTGTTACAACACTGAGATCAGCATTCTTTTTTTGATGAATATTCACTTGGTCTACTCGTCTACTGGATCTTTAGAACTGTTCATTGTGGATAGATCATAGATGGCACTACAACCTTAATACAGGAAATACAGGGTGCCCATTTTAAACCGTGACTCCTTTGGAGGTTGGAATAGGCCATTTTACTTCTGAAATGTGACTATGATCTTAAAATTTTGATTAAATTTTTGTGTGCATTTTTTTAGCCTTGAATTTTTGAAGTTGGTACATTAGCATCAAAAACGTCAAAAAAATGTTTTCTGCTTCAGAGTGCACATACATGCTCTTGATACTCGGGGAATGCCAAAGAAATGCTGACACTGCTGTTACACTTTATGCTCGTCGATATCCAAATCGAATACATCCGAGCCGTAATGTTTTTCGACGGCTGGAACATAATTTTAGGGAAACAGGGACGTTTAAAAAGCCTCATGTAAGAACTCGAAGGGTTACTGACCAAAATACAGAAGTTGCTCTAATAGAAACAGTTACAGATGATCCTTACGTAAGCCAAAGAAGTCTTTCCCAAACCCACCATATCAGCAAAGGCTCTGTGTACAACATCTTGAAAGCGAATACGGATCATCCCTATCACTGTATACCAGTCCAGCACATATCAGAAAATGACTTTCCTTTGCGTTTATAGTTTTGTGCTTTTGTGAGAAATCAGTTAAATTTGAACCCAAATTTCGTAAGTCACACTTTATTTTCGGACGAGGCAACATTTACAAATAATGGTTGTTTTAACAGACATAATTCACATTATTATTCACGAATCAACCCTCACTGGTTCCAAGAATCACATTTCTAGTGCGTATTTAAAGTTAATGTTTGGTGCAGTATTGTAGGAGATCATGTTATTGGCCCATACTTCTTCAATGGAAACTTGACTGGTGCAATGTATCTTGATTTCCTAATTAATATTTTACCTCAGCTATTGGAAGAAGTTCCACTAAATATCAGACGAACAATGTGGTTTCAAAGTGATGGAGCACCACCCCATTTTCACAGGGATGTTAGAACTTTTGGACACCGGGTAATTGTACAAGGTGCGCAACATCCTTGCCCCCCTCGTAGTTCCGATTTCAATATTCTAGACTTCTTTTTATGGGGAAAAGTAAAAAATGATGCTTACTAACAACCTATTGCTAATGAATATGAATTGGGAGAAAGAATTATCGCCTCATGCTGCTCAGTTACTCTTGAAACATTGAATAAAGTTAGAAGAAATTTCCTCCGTAGAATTAGCTTGTGTGAGCAAAATAACGGAATGCACTTTGACCAGCTGTTGTAAATTTAATACTCATTTTTTATTTATATTATAATATTGTATGTAGTTTATCGTTTAGTACATCTTTCCAACAACTTGGACAGTTTGTAGTTTGGATTAGCCGCATAACTTGCTACTTTGATCTTTCAATATTATACTGAAAACGTAAAACACAGAGTGATTTCTAAACTGATTGATGGGTTGCCTATTCCTAGATCTTCAGGGGTCACGCTTTAAAATAGGCACCCTGTATAAGAAATTGTGTATAACAATTTCATAAAAATACATAAAAATTTGAAGAAAACTCGGAAGAAAAGTTCTTCTTGTTATTCTTCGCACTACTGAGAACTTCCAATGGAGCAAAGGGAGCTTTTCAGCGAAACGCTTCAAGTAGATTTTTTAGTAGTCTATCACACATTGAGTTCCAGTCATTATTATTCAGAGTTTTCTTCTTCTTTTCTAGCTTAATAGCCCTAAGTCGGTTTTAGCTTGCTTCACTACTTCTTTATTCCATATTTTCCTAATTAAATTTGGGGTTTCTATATTATTAATTAGAGCTCTCTTGGCATTCAGTTTTGCGTTTTGGGACAAACTTGTCGAATCTGCCCACATATAAATAAGTTTAATTTCTGTAATTCAGTTTTTAAATTTCTTCGCCATGTATCTTTAGGTTTTCCGACTTTCCTTTTCCCCACGTTGTTGATGTAGTCCAGTACTTGCCAGGTTATGTTATTATGTGGTCTCCTCAATGTGTGACCTAACCATTTCCGTTTCTAAAGCGTTGCTTCAATTTTTTCTTCGTTTGATCTGCCATAGCCCTAGTATTAATAATTTTCTCTGGCCAATATTACATATGATTCTTAGACATTTGTTTGTGAACGTTTGGACTTTTTGGAATTCTTTTTGTTTTCGACCCATCCATACAGCAATACACTCTTTACATTCGATTTAAATAATTTCAGTATAGGTCGTCTTGGTATAGGTATATTACGTCCAACAGTCTATCATTAGAAACAAGCAAACAATTCATTATAACATGCATATGGAACGTATCCTTATACGGATGTGAAACATGAACCATCAAAAAACCAGACCGAAGAAAAATAGAATCCTTCGAAATGTGGTGTTTCAGAAGAGCTTTAAAGATCACTTGGACGCAAAGAGAATCAAATGAAGAAGTATTAGAACAAGCACGAGACAGAAATCAAACAAAAAAGCCAAATTAGAAGATTGTGGCAAAGAACAAGAAACCAGGTCTTAAAAAACAGTTACATATACATATACCGAAAAAACGTAGAAAATCTTGAACCTAGCAACTCTAATCTCTGGAAAGCAACGAAAAACATAACCCAGAAGATAGAAATAATACCAACTCTAATAACACCTAGTGGTACGTACTCTTCTGACGAAGATAAAAGCAAATTATTTGCAAGCCACCTAGAAAATGTTTTCATACCAAATATAACAGAACACAACCGGCACACCGCGCACGGAATCGGTAATTACATTGAAACACATTACCAAGCGAATAAAATACATATATATGTTACGGGCAATGTGGGAAATCGGGCAGTGTTCACAATGCCCGGGCAATGTGGATAATGTACTTAGTATAACACTTTTATTTTTTTTTAAAACTTACCTTACTCTACCTCTAACCTCCGGTCAATGCCTCTGCCAAAACAGTAGAGGTGTTTATTGGAGGTTAGAGGTACAGAAAGAGCAGTTTTTTTTTTTAAATAAAAGTACATTATCCACATTGCCCGGGCATTGTGAACACTGCCCGGATTTCCCACATTGCCCGTGACATATACAACAACTACCTATAAAAAATGCTCCTGGCCCAGACTTAATACCAAACATTGTCATTAAGAACTTTACCAAAAAAGGACGAGCACTGTTAGCTTCTTTGTTCAACGCTTGCTTAAGATTAGGCTATTGTCCTACTGTATGGAACCATGCCTACATCATCATGTTCCACAAACAAAGAAAGAACAAACAATACTGCAGCTCTTATCGGCCCATCAGCTTACTTTCTACACTCTCAAAATTATTTGAAAAAGTCATCAGCAATCGTTTGAATCTTGCTTTGGCCGAACACAACATAATTCTACCAACACAATTTGGTTTTCGTGAAGGATACTCGGCAGTCCAGCAGTTACAACGAATTGTAGAAATAATAGAACGTGGATACGAAAGTAAACAATTTACAGTAGCTGCTTTCCTAGACATCACGCAAGCCTTCGATAAGGTGTGGATTGAAGGACTGAAATACAAATTACTTCACTTACCTCTACCACACTACCTAACTGCAGCAATCTTTTCGTTTCTGGACAACAGGACCTTCTCAGTTCGAATTAACAGCGACATTTCTAATAAAAAATGTGTACATGCAGGAGTGCCTCAGAGCAGTATTCTTGGGCCAACGTTATTTAATATATACATGAATAACATACCGAACCTACAACTAAGCAAAACAGCGCTATTCGCTGTTGATACAGCAGTCTTTGCACAAAACGAGGATCTTAATACAGCAATACTTAGACCAACTCCAAACATCACTTAACACCCTGGGAAAATGGTTTAACAAATGGTGTATCACACTTAACTGAAGGGAGGGCGCTCCCAGGGCCGGCATTTTCTATAAATGGGCCCGGGTGCCAGAAACTTTTTGGGGCCCTAAAATTATTTTTTCAAAGGTAAAAATAACAGTATTGCGTCATATGTATTTATTTAAACATATAATTTTTTTGGCGATATCATCATATTAGAAAAATTACAATTTTTAACAATTGCTTTCTCGATACTTGATACAGCAAGTGCGTTTAAGCATTCTTCACATATAGTTTGACTGAAGATAATTCTTTATTAATTTTAATTTGCTAAAAGAACGTTCTACACTTACTATAGTAACTGATAACGTAAAGAAAATGTTGTTATTTATTTTTTTAGTCTCTTTCGGGGACCCCTGTTAGCGCGGGGCTCGGGTGCCTTGCACACGCTACACCCCTCCTATGGGCGGCCCTGGGAGGGCCCACCAAAATAAATTTTGTCCAAGGTCCATTATAACCTTAAAGAGGCTCTGGTTACGTCAATCAACTACAAAAGCACACAGAAAAGTTAAGAGTAACAAGCATTTGTATGTACACTGTATACACACATTTAGTTTTGTTAGTAAAATCAATGTATTTACAGGAATCTTCCTGATATCATTGTGATTATTAACCGATAGCAAAGAGTACATAATGTATTCTTTGCTGATACCAAAAATGCAAATATGTTTATCAGTTGTTATTTAAAAGATTATCATTTATGGCAAATCTTGTAACTGTTCAAAAGTTATTAGAAATTCCCAAACAACAGTTAAATCCAAATAACTCATAGCTATGAAGAGTAAGATGATAAGAAGAAAATGCTCTAGAATAAATATTAGCACTGCCTTGTATTAGAAACAAATCGATATTTCCATATTTTTTATTGTGGGAATTGTCATGCATTGCAGTTATTACATAATTATATAATTAGGTGTTATTAAAACACATTATATTTAGAAATAAATAGCCAAGATGTAGTTGCAGTTATTGGTCGTTGATAGAGTTAGCCCTATTGGAAGAGGTATTAAGATCTGTCTGTGCAGAATTAACTATTTCGTTTTAATGTAAAGTTTATGGATTTATGGATTACCAAAAAAATGGCGTCAGAAATAAATTAGTAACTAGTAGGTGTATGCAACTTAAATTACATGGTGTCTCGCTGGTTGTGTAACCCATGAGTGATCGGTGTAATCGTCACACAGGGTCAGGGTTTTCCTGTGTTTACCCAATGTATACAGCCAATGATTATACAGACACTAAAACATTGCTTTAAAACCAGGATGCATGATAACAAAACTGTGGCCCCAATTTTCAATAATTTGTTATACCTATTTTAATCAAAAGTTGCTCCAAGCAGAACAATTTTCTCTTTTGTGTTAGAAAATTAACTCATTTAAATTACTGTCGTAAAAAACCAGTTTGACGTACATTCTTTGTTTTGTTTCCAAATAACTAAAATTACAATTCGTTTAAGTTTTTAAATCGTTACGAATTCTGTGAAGACAATGCAGGTCAGCCATTAAGAGACGAACGTGACTACACAAATATAAGAAATAAATAGCTGATGTCAAATCATTCGATAATAATCGGCAACTTTGGTTAGTGAGTAAGGGAATTTCCCATTCTAAATAGTAGTTAAAATAACGCAACCGGACCAAAAAGACCATCACCATATGCTGTGTGACCATAGGATATCGGCGAGGGTCAGTACGATACAAACAACTTTATTTCAGTAAGTGCTCGCTCAAATATGTGGTTGTATACAGTACTAGGTAAGTTTAGCTTTTATTTTCGCATTTTTAACAGCATGTTGTTAATTTAACTCTGTTATTTAAACCGTATATTATACGCATTCATTTTTCAAACTTTGTTTTTAGTTCCCAAACCGCGTTAATTGATAGTCAGTGTATTGCCCTTCGGATTTTTTGTTTATTTAGTACAGAAAACCATACATAAAAAACGAAATTATTAAATTGCTTCGACATTCAATCATTTGAATTTAAAAGATTATCAAAATAGACGAGTTTTATCTGTTACAAAACTAGTATTTGGTAGATTATTTTGTTCTTGTAGTTTTGAAATACTAGTCATATAAAAATTTGACCTTATACTTACTAATGATAACTATAGTGATTTCCTAAAACGGTATTTTTGTATGTAATTTACCACAAGCAGATAACAAGCGGAATATATCCTGGAAAAGAAAATGGGGCTTCCTTCGCATCAAATCAAATTCTTAGTCTTCCCTTTTTTTATTAAAATGTTAAAATGATAATTTTTAGAAACTATTTAAGAATCTTCGTTTCAATCGAAGCAATTCCTTCATAGAGAAAGATGGGTTTCAATAATTGTGTTTACCTTGCAGTTATAGCATGTTTGGCACAAAAAATCCATCCTTCCGAAAATACCACACCGTCAAACAACCCTGGAGTATTAGGTAACGATGTAGAAGATGAAACTGATGTATATTTACCTACAGTGGAATGGTCAGACACGTTCGACTGGCAGTTACTCAAGGTAAAATATACAAACAATGCTTTCATTAGCACGTCTATAATTTCAACCTTAAAACGTTTTCTTGAAGATCTTGTCTTAAACTGTACGACTGTAACTATGACCAGTTGAAGGACTTTTAGAGTAGGAATTAGAAACCTATTAGATTGTGAGGACAATGCAAACTTCTTTTATATTTTTTAAGATGTACAAAGTATGCGTAAAATACAGTTAAATCAGAAGAGCGAAATTCCAGTCTGATAACTGTTAAAGTCAAATAAATCTCTTCGAAAACGAATAGCGGTTTTTGGATGTTCAATTGCCAAGAATTATATACTTATATAAAAATGTGACGTCTCACAAACTAAGAAATATAAATATACCATTAAGTAATAACAGTGGGGGCAAGTAAATTACAAATCTACCGGTAAAACTTGTTTTTTACGCGAATCAAATCATTTATTTTGTTGAATGTTTCAGATCACAGTGTCCTTAAGCAAATTTTTACTGCAGTTATTTTATACACGAGCTTGCATAATGGGTTTTAGTTTCTGTTTACCAAATCTATGTTACGCAGTCAAATTATGATAAAAAATTGTTCTTCCTAATTACAACACCGTTAACTAGTAATTTTTTAAATCTTTGTTGTGGTCTTCAATTATTGTTAATTCAGTCAGGGTTTTTCCTACTTTTCTCAGTTGATTATGAATTTCATTCAGACAAAACTGTGTTGATGGATAATGTACCGATTGTAAATGATTTAAAAGGTTTAACAATTTCAAAAGATACGTTGTGTAAAAAGCAATGTATTTACGTTGAAGATTGACAGAATAATTGACGTTTCGTATACATGAATTGTTTCACTCTTGTACCAATTTTAGGTATAGAGCTAGTGGATTTCCCTTTGACGTGAAGCACGCCACCATTATTTATTTATTTGTTTATTTAATCTTTCAACTCAGAATAACCTGCATTCAGCAATGAATTCCTAATAACATTTTCCGTTTTTTAGGCTGTATCGTATGCACATAAAGGAAACGTACTAATATCACCACTAAGTATAAAATTAGCCTTAGTTATGTTATATGAAGGATCTGCAGGTTCAACCGAAAAGCAGTTCCAATCAGTTTTGCAATTTCCAGAAAATAAGAAGGATGTTAGGGATAAGTACCAACGGGTTTTAGATACTTTATTAGTAAGTAACAATGTTTTTTTTAACTATCAGACCCTAACTATTCCATTTTTTTTTTCAGAACAATAGGAAATACTACGAATTAAACATAGGAACAAGTTTGTTCTTAGAATCTTCAATTACACCAAAGCAACAATATGCTGCTACCGTTAAAAGTGCGTATAATACCGATATACATCCTACAAATTTCACGAATTCCGTCGAAGCTAGTCATACTATTAACACATGGGTAGATAGGATTACCGAGGGCCATATTCGAGAACTGCTTAACGCTGGTAAGAGGACCTTAATCATTTCCAAGTTTGATACTGACTAAAGATTTTTAGAGGACATTCGTAATGATGCTTTGTTAATTGTTGCCAATGCCGTGTATTTCAAAGGATTTTGGCGACGACAATTTCCCAAAAACAACACCCACAGTGGTGGATTTTATGTATCACCTACCGAAGTTGTTACAGTTCCCTACATGTCAGTTACTGAGAGGTTTTATTATGCAGAATCAAAGGAGTTAGATTCGAAGATATTAAGATTGCCATACAGAGTTGGTTTCTCCATTAACCGCCCAAAAAAGTTTCACTAAACCTTTGTTTTTAGGGAAGACACTTTTCCTTATTTATTGTATTACCCAATTCCAAAGGAGGTTTACCTGAACTCATCAACACTATAAATCTGCAAACGTTAAAACGACAACTCTTCTTGCTTGACCCAAGAACAGTGGATGTTGTGATTCCTAAGTTTCACTTTGATTTTACTTCCAGTTATTCACAAGTATTACAGGATGTAAGTGTAATTGCACCAAATTGAAATCGATGCTTCTACTTTGCTGTTTTAGTTCGGATTGAATACGATATTCTCAAACACAGCAAGTTTTCCTGGGATTGCTCGTGGAGTAGGATCAGGAACCAAATGGCTCTTTGTGAATGATGTTAAGCAAAAAGCTGGCATAGATGTTAATGAAGAAGGCAGCACAGCATTTGCATCTACAGGTATGCATAAAAACGCGTGATTTTTTTGCATTCTAATCGTATTTGCACCTTTAGCAATCCAACTGGGAAATAAATTCGGACAAGCTGATCTTAGCTTCAATGCAACACATCCATTTTTAATTTTCTTAGAAGATCAAATAACAGGATCCATCCTTTTCGCTGGAAAAGTTGAAAATCCGTTGCAGTCTGATCCATTACCAACTCCTTCGCGTTTTGGGGAACAGGACAACAGTAATTTAAAACCAGTAACATCACCCCCAGGTAAGCCAATGATTACTAAAGTGAATTACACTTCTCGAGGCTTTGTGCTGTATACTGAAATAAACTAATAAAGCTCTCTTTGCTTTAACTTAGCTTAATGCAGCACCTATCTATTCTATTTCATTAATCATTAGCATTATCTCTGCGGATGTTGGTTTTGTATGGTGGCGGCTTTTCTATAACCACAAATTTTCACAAATTTGTATATTATTATTACTGCAAAAGCATGGCTTTTATATGCCTTTGAATATATACCAATTTAAAGGTTGGACTAAAATCACAATAAGCTCTGTCGTTGCACTGATTCACGCATTTAAATCTAAGTTTTCACGATATTTTTTATTCTAGTAAGAACATATCCAACAACATAATAACACTCAACTTACAAAAGACAAACAGTAAATTTCAAGACACGTGTATAGTCCTAGCGAATCTGCGACCACTTCACTTGTCGTCTTTCCTTTACATATTAATAAATCCTGTTAACAGTGCCAAATTCTTAATAATTCATTAGAAATACCTTGCGGAATTCACGCTACGAGTATGTTAACCATAGTAATATTAAAAAAGATAAATCTAAAAATTCCAAACCACACTAAGGTTACGTGTGAATAAAAATATGTAGATTTTAATAATGAAAACCGACTATTCCAAAACAAAAAACCTATAATAATGGCACGGTACTTTAATTGATAACTCAGTATTTTTAATTACACATCCAAATTAGTATGCTGCCGCCACTGAACTTCTTGGTCTTTTGTTATTATTATATCTTTTTATAATATAAAACACTTAACGACAATAATTACAACTAACTTTAAACTGCTTACTTTTAAGGCTTTAGTTATCCGTTGTTTCTTTCAATTTCTTATTACAGCGCTCCTTTCTTAATAATGTAAGGGCTTATTTGTCCTTTAAGCTTAAATAATACGCTGCGAATATTTTGAATCTTGTATATAGAAAACTGTAGATAATTAATATTTTGTAAGTAAACACTAACAACGAAAACCAGATAACTAATAAAAATATTGGTGTTGTTTAATTCTGCTTTTATTTTCGTTAACCTTTCCTTTCATGGTACTTGTTAAATAACAAAATAATCGTAGTTTTATTTATTCTGTAGGAATAGACTTGGAGTTGGTTTATCAACATATAGTAAATTATGAAATTAAATTAAAACTATTATCTTTGTGGTTTATACTTTTCTACGTAGATGCTTAAGTTCCTTGATAATTCATACTGTGGTCAAGAAACGAAAGCTATGTGTAATAAATTCTGTGCATTGTTTTTCCTGGTTCAGAACAGAATTCTCAACATTGTTTATCAAACAAATCTGGTAAATCGGTTCTATGTAAATGATTTCGAGAATTAATTATTAACGCCGGGCTCAAAATTATACCTTTACTAAGTCTAAATCATGTAGAAATATTATATTCAATTAAATTACGGAGAATAAACTCAAACCCATAACAGAAACGTGAAAATTCATAGCCGCGAGCGTTTTTCGTTTAAGTCACGACCAGCAAGTTATATATTCTTAGAAATAAAGTATTTTCACGGTAAAATTTCTTATGTTTCGTAAACAATCTAAGGTATTTCCACTCTATGCAATGCTTGACAAGGTGCTCTTCGTTGTTTCTAAAATGTTAACGCTACCGTAGCTAATGATAGCTGGTTTTAAGTTTGGGAGACAACGTCATAGTATTACAAGGTTGGGCATATTTTAAAGTAGGTTTTTCCAAAAGATAAGGTCTCTTAAATTTTTATATTGTTTAGAAAGACTGTAGGAAACTGGGCGCCTACTTAAAAAGTTATACATAAGTAAACACATGAGCATTATTTAATTGAAATATTTCGTTTTCTGAGATGTCAAGTGGTATTGCAGAATGTAAAATTTAACGAACAAAGAAACGTATGAAAATTCAAATTTTCTTAGTATTAGTTAAACTTTGCTATTTTAAAAACGATTAATGATTTAAATCACATGACGCAAATATTGGAATATATTAGGGGAATACCGACACTTTAACATTGACCATGGTAAAAGTGTTAATGCCAGTAAATGGGTATTAAAATGCAAAGTAGATTTCTGAAATTTCACCAATTATTATTATTATCCCATTAGTAAATTCTAAGCATTATCAGGAACAGTACAAGCAATTACGATTTATTTGAATTTAAATATAAATATTTTAAACTGTTAACAAATGTCACGCTTGATCACGTGGTGCAGCGCGCGCATGGAAAACCAAAAACGCGGTTTGTGGGTACTTTTGATTATCGGTCAGAGCAAGACAGTTTTTTAAACAATTTATAGTAATATGAATTATTTAGTTGAGTTGGGAATACAACATGACGTATTGTTGACACTTTTATGTCCCCAACGGCTAACTGCTTGGGATTTCCAAGGTCTTCCGAACAAAACCACGACTTCACCGTTGTGGCACCACCACACAGCACAGTAAAATCTCGGATGGCAAGCGGGTCATTCAGAACAGACAAATGCGCGAGATAACAAGTGTCATTGATTCATAGGCTTATTAATGATTATTACAGTGCCATTTTGAAAATAATATTTTGGTGAATCTGTGTTTAAAACCGGTGACAATGATTGTTTTGGCGTTCCTCCTTTTAACAGGTAATTAGTAATTATCTTGAATTTTTATATTTTCTATCAATACTTTGAAATATCAAGGACGAGCCTGTTAATATTTATATACCTTCGGTAGTTTGTGAAACCGGTTATATGTTAACTTTTGCTGCCAATTATTAAAACGACAGAGAATGCTGCAGCTGGGAAAACCCAATTTACGAAAATAAATGAACACTGTATCAGTAGCAATTTAGGCACAGTAGTTCAATTACACATATTTTTTATTACGCGACAACCACTAATCTAACATAAATACTAATAATAAAATAAATCAAAAGGAAAGCTGACCTTAGTTGAGACTAACGAGATACTTTTCTAGATATTAATATCAATTATTATCATACCTTTTTGTTTCAGTTTCCCTAGGAGCAAATGCTCAACATCACCCCCCTTTACAGTTGAACCCTATAGCGCCACAGGATAATGTACTGAACTCCGTAACACCGAGATTTGATTATTTTGACATGGAACTCCTAAGGGTAATCCTAATTAAATTTTTTCTCATCCTAGCCTAATTTGCAAATCAATTTTTGTAGACTTTCGATGGTCGGAGAAACTATTTTATATCACCTGCTAGTATTAAAGCAACCTTAGGGATGGTACTCGAAGGTGCACGCGGACACTGTGCAGAAGAAATAGCCAGAGTTCTAGGATTACCTGTAAATCCTTCAAGCAGCAGAGATAAATTCCAAGTGCTTATTAATAATCTTAATGTAAGTTAATTCTCTCAAATATTAGAAGCACAGTTTTTATCTGATATTTCTTCAGGCTAAATCTACAACTACCCTTTTAGAAGTCGCAAATGGAGCGTTTATTTCAGATGCCTTCCAAGTGGTTCCAGAATATGAACGAATTTTAAAACAATATTATAAAGCAACTGTAAAATCATTAAACTTCGCCAATAATGATGCCGCGTCCAGACTTATTAATAACTGGGTAAACGACGCAACACGAGGTTTAATTACAGACATCGTCACGCCTGGTAAATACAGAAAATTTACGGAAGTAACCTTTCTAACAATTATAATATTCTAGCAAACTTCAATTCCGATGCTACATTAGTCATCGCAAACGCCCTGTATTTCAAAGGAAAATGGACACACGAATTTGATGGAACCACCTCTGCCAGATGTTTCTACACCACAAGGAATAATAAGTGTGTACCCACTAAAACAATGCAAACTGTAAATAACTTCACTTATAAGTATCTTGAAGACTTAGATGCACAAGCTGTTGAATTACCTTATGGTGTAAGTAATTGTAACTAAAGTTTATGTCGAAATTTTATTTCTGTTTATTAAACAGGACGGTCAATACGCCATGTTGGTTCTTCTACCAAGTGAAAAAAATTCAGTTCGTGATTTGACACGAGATTTGCAACACACAGCGTTTGCTTCAATCGTTGACAGATTGGAACCAACAGAAGTTTCAGTATATCTTCCCAAATTTGAAATTGACTACACTGCTGATCTTGTCTCAGATCTTAAAGAAGTAAGTGGCCCCCATCTTTCGTAGTTTTTATTATATTTCTTGGAAAGTCCAATTGTAAGAAATTGAATATTAATAGGTAAATTGGTAAAAACCTGTGGTAGGGTTTAATTAAACCCCTAAAAAATTGTTATATTTCGAATTATATTTGAAAACATCTAAACTGATACTTAGAAAGAAGTTTAACGAATTTAAAAAAAATAACGATTAAAAGGAAATTCAGGAAAGTTTTTGTAGCGATCAGGAAATCCACTGAAAGAAATTTAGCAAATTCGTTGAAACATTTTAGGAATTCCATGAAATAAATTTAGGAAATTTCTTCGAAGAACAAGTTTGAGAAGATTTTAAAGAGAAATTGTTTGGGCAAAGATTGTCAAATAGATTTTAAGAAAGTTTGGGAACGCTTTTGGAAAAACTGAAGATTTAGGAAATTTTCAAGGGAAATATCTGAAGTAACAATGAATTTGTTTGTGTGAAATAAATAGCACAGAAGTGATTTTTAATTCTTTTTCTGCTGCCATTAAGGTCTACAATTACGTAGCAAAGGCAACATTATACCGTGCGTTCAAAAAGTTTTTACATAACGGTTGGCCATGAGACACAAAACTAATGTCAATTGCAAGATTTAGATTTTATTAAATGTCATCATTGTGTTGCTGGCATAATACTGTTGTGCAAATTTCAATAAAATTGTAAAAACAAAGGTTCTAAATCTTGCAGTAGACATTACTTTTGTGTTTCATGGCCAACCCTTATGTAAAAACTTTTTGAACTCACGGTAGTTTCATTGTAAAATTTTGTGCAGCAACAGGTTTGTTTAACTCTGTTGTTATAAAAACATCACACGTTTTACTTTTTACTTTATTGTTTTGATGAGACTCCATTTTTATTTTATTATTTCCTGCCGGTTTTTACATGATTATTTAAAGCAGCATTTTCTCCTATTATAGTATTTAAAACATGAGCATATTAAAACCAAATTTTGTGTCAAAAGTAGGTAATTACTACGTGAATATTCTCTAATGTATTAACATTTCTGTATATCCTGTAAATTAGTAACGAAATTTTACGCTGTTTGTACCTATGCTTACCTTTGTTGGCTTTCACAAACCGACAACAATGCGATATGAAATTGGATCTATAATTCGTGTGTGTTTGTGCTCGGGGTAATGCAGGGCATTTAATTAAGGTGCAATAACCCACGTGTGTTATTGAACCGTGCTACATACTGAAACTTGGTCATTGAGCTACTGATAATTACATTTACGTGAATATGAATGGTTTTTGCAATCCTAGCAGCAAAATATAAAACCATGACTCACAGGCATTATTGCCTAAAATTCAATTTAAAAATAATCAAATACACCTACTTTCGTAGCTTAAATTAATTCTGAATATTCACAAGTACAAAAAAGAGAACAAAGGCTGTAAACGTCTGTTTAAATATATCGACCTTAGTTTCTAAAATAATCCCAGTTTATTTGTACGCAGAAACAAAGGTTTAAAAATGCATGCAGATTCTTCGTTTGCCAAGGCATTAATATTATGAACGCCTTAAATGCAGCAGCCGTAATCAACCCATCAAATTTTTTTTTAATTTAAAATTTGCTGTTTATCCTCCCTGATTATACTAACATCCTTATTTTTAATAGGATAAATCAAGGTTGTTTATAGCTAACTTTACAATCCAACCACGATGGAAAGTCTACAAACCCATAACTTACATTTTTGGATTTTCCATCCCTTTTACGGCGATTTTTTAACAAATGCATTTTATCGTGTTCCAGTTGGGAATTGAAGAAATATTCGGTCAAAATGCCAATTTAAGTGGAATTATTGCAAGGGGACAAATCAAAATAAACAACATCGTGCACAAGGCTAAAGTAGAAGTCAACGAAAAAGGAACAACCGCAGCAGCAGCCACTGGAGTTATCGTAATACCTTTGATGGGATCATCCACACCTCGTTTTGACGCCAATCGACCTTTCTTATTCTTCATTTATCACGTACCAACTAAGAGCATAATTTTCGAAGGAAGGTTTAACGAACCAGCCGCCTTTTACGATGAGGTTTTCACAATGCCACCACAAACTTCCAAACCTATTCAATCACCTATTTCGCAACCTCTTCCTCAACCATCACCTTCACAAAACGCAAAACGTCATTACCAACAGCCACCCATTGGTTTAAGCATAGATGGCGGAAGGCAACAGCAGTACGCCAATGTACAATCACAAGTTTTATATCCCTCAGAGCCAATATTAAAATCAGGTGATAACTACCGTCCTGAACAAGCTTCTCAGTATAACTATAACCGAAGAATTTAAAACGAAGAAACCATTACTAAAGTTAACATTGATGTATTAAAGTAATAATTTATGTAATGGAATTTTTACAGTATATTTATGAAAGACTTAGTAATTATTCTTTTTTTTTACAGCAGAAACGAAAGTCTGTAAGTCTGTGAGTTTAAATTACTGTTTAGTTTTTTATTTTATTTTTTTTACCCCTTAAATTTAATAAATAAGAATAAAATGTATCTGTGATGTATTATTTAATTTTTTATTACCTAGCTAACTCCACAAAAAGTAATAAACAAAGGGATTTATTTCAAAGGTTAAATGCTCAGTAATAACAAGCCCAAAAGATGCTGCTGTGTTTGTAAAACATTTAACCGCCGGAATTTCCAAAGATTTGCTATGACATTTAAAAATGATTGCTGAGTTCTGAATTTAATACAGCAGCAAATCTTTTTACCAGTTTTACTTTAATTTGTTAAGTAACAAAATAGGCAATCGTAGTTTTATTTATTCTATAGGAATAGACTTGGAGTTGGTTTATCCACATATTAGTAAATTATGAAATTAAATTAAAACAATTTATTATCTTTGTGGTTTATACTTTTCTACGTAGATGCTTAAGTACCTTGATAATTCACACTATGGTCAAGAAACTAAAGCCATGTGTAATAAATTCTGTGCATTGCTTTTCCTGGTTCAGTACAGAATTCTCAACATTGTTTATCAAACTGGATGCCTACTTAAAAAGTTATACATACATAAGTATAAATACATGAGCAATATTTCGTTTTCTGAGATGTCAAATGATATGGCAGAATGTAAAATTAACAAACAATAAACAAAGGAACATACAAATTCAATATGAAAATGCAAAACAATTAAATTTTCTTAGTATTAGGGGAATACCGACACTTTAACATTGACCATGGTAAAAGAGTTAATGCCAATAATAAAGGAATTAAAAATGCAAAGTAGATTTCTGAAATTTCACCAAGTATTATTATATTACTATTCCGTTAGTAAATTCTAAGCATTTTTGGGAACAGTACAAGCAATTAAGATTTATTTGAATTTAAATGCACAGGGTCCGGCAGGGAGGTGTTACGTATTTCAAAACGCTCTAACACAGATGTTTTTGAACAAATTTCAATTTTTATTTTTTTCGAAGATTACTTATCTAATGCTAATTAAGGAACATAAAGCACAACCAAAAATAATGTAATTCAGGTGTGAAAAATGATTCCATAAAAGTGGCGACCGTTTTTGTCCAGGCATTGTTGCAGGCGGGTGGAAAAATTTCAAGCATAGCGCGTGGAATTGCGCGAGTTTGTAAACCTGAGCTTTCAGGTAGCCCCATAAGAAATAATCACACGGTGAATTGGTGAAAGGTGAAAGATCCACGGACTCTTGAAGCTCTTTCGGAAGCCATAACTCGAGCAATTCCACGTGCTATGCTTGAAAGGAGGTGTATAAACAATTTTTCCACCCGCCTGCAACAATGCCTGGACAAGAACGGTCGCCACTTGTATGGAATCATTTTTAACACCTGAATTACATTATTTTTGTTTGTGCTTTATGTTTCTTAAATGGCATTATACAGGGTGTATTCAAATTGGCGCAAAAGCTCCAGGTAGCGATATTCCTTGTACAATTCTGAGTCGAAAACCTTAATACAAAAATGTTGTTGTACCATGCTTCCCGTGCCCTTACGAACCATTTGAAAGAAACGTACATTTGGCAACATTGAATCCATCCCACACATGGTATTCATAATTAAAGCATGGTAACTTAGGATACAGCGTTGGAGTTGTTAAAACTAAATTTTTGTCATTTTACTCGTTGGTAATAGCAGATGGATAGGGTTAAGACCTTCAATTGTAAGTGCCACTAGAGAGATAAAATTAAGTTCAGAAATTATTTATTTTAAACATAATACATTCCAAAAGTTTTAAATTAGGATTTTATTTTGTGATTCAATTTTGGGCATTTTTGCGTAGTCGATCAACACCACTATTGTCTAACGTCTAACCTAACATACTAATTTACACTAACTGTTCGAACTGAAAACTATCTGTTTCCAAACATAGTCGTAATCTTTTTGGTATTGTTTACATTACCCGCTCTAGCTTATCAGGTGTAATTTCTAATATTGCTGCAGCAATTCTGTTTTTAACCTCATCAACATTTTGTGGAGGTGTGGCATACACTTTTTCTTTAATGAAACCCCAAATAAAGAAGTCCAATGGATTGAAATCTGGGGATCTCGCCAGCCATAAAATGGGCCCATTGCGACCAATCCATCTTTCTGGGTAGTGGTCATCCAACCACTCTCTTACATTAAGAGCAAAATGAGCAGGAGCTCCAGCATTCATAAATAACATATTTGGTCGTATATTCAATGGTATCTCATCAATAACTTGTTCCAAAACATTAAGATATTCATTGGCATTAAGGCGGTTCGGTAGGTAAATTGGTCCAACAACTCTCTGATTTATGATGCCTAGCCAAACATTTACAGAAAACCTTCTTTGGTGACCAAATTCACGAAACTCGTGCGGGTTTTCATCAGCCCAATAATTATTGTGTGTATTGAACACGCCATCTCGAGTAAACATACACTCGTCGCTCCAAAGAATACGTCTCGAAAAACCATGTTCGTCACGAATTCTATTTAAAATAGTGTTGCAAAAGTCAGATGGAGCAATGTTATCATTTTCATAGAGGGGCTGCACTTTGGAAACATGATATGGATGTAGTAGGTTTTCTTGTGAACGGTCATATGACTGGGAACATTTAATGTTGCAGCTACTTGTCGGGTACTGACATAGAGATCTTCTTCTACTGCATTTAAAATCTGCTCTTCCAATTGAACCGTACGCCTTGCTCTTGGTCGACCGGTGTCCCTAGTTCTTCGGATAAATGAACCAGTTTCACGAACACGCTCATTTAGTCTTCGAAATACGTTTGCAGTATGATGTCTCCGGTTAGGAAAACGCGCGCGATATTCTCGTTCTGACATGTTACAGTTTCCGTCACAAAACCCATATACCATGTACATATCAGCGTACTCATTAAAAGTGAAATCCAT
Organism: Melanotus villosus; assembly: GCA_963082815.1. Lineage (NCBI taxonomy): Eukaryota > Metazoa > Arthropoda > Insecta > Coleoptera > Elateridae > Melanotus > Melanotus villosus. Next base: position 34,448,875 of record OY720427.1, on the reverse strand, counting down.
TCTTTAAGTAAACCAAACAAGATAACAAAAAAAGTAAATACGAAAAACAGGGATGACGCAAAATTAGAACAAACCAGTAAACAAGATAACGAATAAAACACAAAAAACGCAAAACTTAGAGATGACACGAAGTTACAAAGCCGAATTAGAAACAGTTTTGTAAAAGTCAAACTTTGACAATACAAGGACGTTTGGCAGTTAGCTGTACAGTGTTGTCATACGTTTCTTTTTAACGGACAGATCTAAATGAATAAATGTTAAGATTAAAATTTCAGGGTTGAAAGATATGCAAAAATTATTTTTATAACGTTCTTTTCTTTCAACTTGTAATCTTTTATTCAACAGGTAATTAAATAATAATGCTTATTTCAAAACTAAACATTGAGACTTTGAGGACCTCGTGAAGACAGGGGAAGCATGGTACATCATCGACTCAGAATTGTACAAGGAATATCGCTACCTGGAGCTTTTGCGCCAATTTGTTTACACCCTGTATATGTAATCTCTGAAAAAAATAAAAATTGAAATTTGTTCGAAAACCTCTGTGTTAGAGCGTTTTGAAAAACGTAACACCTCCCTGTCAGACCCTGTATAAATATTTTAAACTGTTTACAAATGTCACGTTTGGTCACATTGTGCAGCGCGCGCATTGAAAACCAAAAACGCGGTTGGTGGGTACTTTTAATTATCGGTCAAAGCAAGAGAGTTTTTTAAACAATTTATAGTAATATGAATTATTTAGTTGAGTTGGGGAATACAACGTGACGTATTGTTGACCGTACAAAACCACTTCACCGTTGTGGTACTTACCACCACATAGCACAGTAAAATCTCGGATGGGAAGCGGGTCATTCAGAACAGACAAATGCGCGAGATAGCAAGTGTCGTTGATTCATGGGCTTATTCTTATTAATAATTATTACAGTGACATTTTAAAAATAATATTTTGGTGAATCTGTGTTTAAACCGGTGACAATGATTGTTTTGGCGTCCCTCCTTATAACAGGTAATTAGCACCAGGATTATTTTGAATTTTTATATTTCTATCAATACGTTGAAATACCAAGGACGAGATAGTTTGTGAAACCGGTTATACAGATTGTCCGAAATCCAATCTAAACATACAAAAATTAATGAGTGCAACAAGGAAGACATAAACAATATGGGTAGCACAACAAAGATAGAATGAAATCATGGCTAGGTTAATTTTTAAACTAAAATCTCTCGCCAATAACAGGCAATATCTATGACAGATGTTTTTGCTTGTTTGCTTGTTATTGGCTAGAGATCTTTAGTTTAAAAATTTACCCAGCCATGATTTCATTCTATCTGTGTTGTGCTACCCATATTGTTTATGTCTTCCTTGTTGCACTCATTAATTTTTGTATGTTTAGATTGGATTTCGGACAATCTGTATGTTAACTTTTGCTGCCAATTATTAAAACGACAGAAAATGCTGCAGTTGGGAAAACCCAATTTACGAAAATAAATGAACACTGTATCAATAGTAATTTAGGCACAGCAGTTCCAATACACATATTTTATATTGCACAACAACCCCTAATCTAACGTAAATAATAATAAAATAAATCAAAAGGAAAACTGACCTTAGTTGAGACTAACAAGGCACTTTCCCAGATATTAATATGGACTATTATCATACTCTTTTGTTTCAGTTTCCGTAGGAGCAAATGCTCAACAACACCCCCCTTTAGAGTTGAACCCTATAACGCCACAGGATAATATATTAAACCCCGTAACACCGAGATTTGATTATTTTGACATGGAACTCCTAAGGGTAATCCTAATTAAATTTTTTCTCATTCTAGCCTAATTCGCCAATCAATTTTTGTAGACTTTCGATGATCGGAGAAACTATTTTATATCACCTGCTACTATTAAAGCAACCTTGGGGATGGTACTCGAAGGTGCACGCGGAAACGGTGCAGAAGAAATAGTCAGAGTCCTAAGATTACCTGTAAATCCTTCAACCAGCAGAGATAAATTCCAAGTGCTTGTTCATAACCTTAACGTAAGTTAATTCTCTCAAACATTAGAAAGGCATTTTTTCAGGCTAAATCTACAACTCCTCTTTTAGAAGTCGCAAGCGGAGCGTTTATTTCAGATGCCTTCCAAGTGGTTCCAGAATATGAACGCATTTTAAAACAATATTATAAAGCAACTGTAAAATCATTAAACTTCGCTAATAATGATGCCGCATCCAGACTTATTAATAACTGGGTAAACGACGCAACACGAGGTTTAATTACAGACATCGTCACGCCTGGTAAATACAGAAAATTTACGGAAGTAACCTTTCTAACAATTATAATATTCTAGCAAATTTTAGTTCTGATACTACATCAGTCATCGCAAACGCCCTGTATTTCAAAGGAAAATGGACACACGAATTTGATGGAACCACCTTTCCTAGATGTTTTTACACCACAAGGAATAACAAATACTGTGTACTCTCTAAAACGATGGAAACTGTAAATAACTTCCCTTATAAGTATCTTGAAGACTTAGATGCACAAGCTATTGAATTACCTTATGGTGTCAGTAAGTAATTGTAACTAAAGTTTCTCTCAAAATTTTATTTCTGATATTCTGATTATTAAACAGGACGGTCAATATGCTATGTTGGTTCTTCTATACCAAGTGAAGAAAATTCAGTTCGTAATTTGATACGAGATTTACAACACATAGCGTTTGCTTCAATCGGCTTCAATCGTTGACAGAGGTTGTAGTATATCTTCCCAAATTTGAAATTGACTACACTGCTGATCTTGTCCCAGATCTTAAAGAAGTAAGTATCGGGTTCTTCTGTGGATTTTATTATAATTCTTGGAAAGTCCAATTGTAAGAAATTGAGTATTAATAGGTAAATTGGTAAAAATCTGTGGTAGGGTTTAATTAAACCCTTCAAAAATTGTTATATTTCGAATTATATTTGAAAACATCTAAACCGCATGCAGATTCTTCGTTTGCCAAGGCATTAATATTATCAATGCCTTAAATGCAGCAGGCGCAATCAACCCATCAAATCTTTTTTTTAATTTAAAAATTTGCTATTTGTCCTCACTGTTTAACCTAAGATCCTTATTTTTATTATGATAAATCAAGGTTGTTTATAGATGACTTTACAACCCAACTACGATGAAAAATCCACAAACCCATAACTTACGTTTTTGGGTTTTCCATTCCTTTTACGACGATTTTTTAATAAATGCATTTTATCGTGTTCCAGTCGGGAATTAGAGAAATATTCGGTCAAAATGCCAATTTAAGTGGAATTATTGCAAGGGGACAAATCAAAATAAACAACATCGTGCACAAGGTTAAAATAGAAGTCAACGAAAAAGGAACAACTGCAACAGCAGCCACTGGAGTTATCGTAATACCTATGTTGGGATCATACACACAATCGACCTTTCTTATTCTTCATTTATCACGTACAAACTAAGAGCATAATTTTCGAAGGAAGGTTTAACAAACCACTCAACATTTATGATGAACTTTTCGAAAGGCCACTACAAACTTCCAAACCTATTCAACAACCTATTCTACAACCATCACCCTCACAACACGCAAAACGTCAGCACCAACAGCAATTCATAGATGGCGCAAGACAACAACAATCACAAATTTTTTATCTCTCAGACCCAGAGCCAATATTAAAATCAGGTGATAACTACCGCCCTGAATAAGGTTCTCAGTACACCTATAACTGAAGAATTTAAAACGAAGAAACCATTACTAAAGTTAACATTGTTTTGTAATTGGATTTTTACAGTATATTTATGAAAATTATTCTTTTTTTACAGCAAAAAAAAGTCTGTGAGTTTAAACTACTGTTTAGTTTTTATTTTATTTTTTGTACCCCTTAAATTTAATAAATAAGAATAAAATGTATCTGTGATGTATTATTTAATTTTTTATTGCCTAGCTAACTCCACAAAAAATAGTAAACAAAGGGATTTATTTCAAAGGTTAAATTATTATTATTATTATTATTTATTAAATAATAATAACAAGCCCATAAGATGCTGGTGTTCTTATAACTTGCTGTGTTTGTAAAACCTTTAACCCCCGGAATTTCCAAAGATTTGCCGTGGCATTTAGAACGATTGCTGAGTTCTGAATTGAATGCAGCAACAAATCTTTTTACCAGTGTTACTTTAACAAGGAATTGCGTGGGAGCTAATTTCTTCAAATTTTTTCCTCAAATCTACCGACTGATCTTGATTACTAAAAAACAATTAGCATCATCTATTAATTAAAAATCGTACTTTACTTAAGCAAGCATAAGATAGACAAACCTGAAATTAATTATGCACACAAACTAAGTAAACAATTAGTCAATTTAATTCTGAAATAGACTTCTTATTTTTTGTATTTTCCGAATGTGTCCAGTTTGAAAATGATTAAATAATTAAATTGTAACTGAGGATATTTTAAGAAGCTATTGCAAATAATGTACTTCCTGTTATATCGCAATTATTGTTTTATTATCCTGAAAACGACCTTTAGAATAACCTCTAATTTTTTATGTTTTAACACACGCCATACTGGTGGTAGGTGTTTATTTAAATACAATTAATTACTTGAGTAACACTGAATTTGTATTCAGTTCGAATCATATATCACGTTTCCTGCTGTATTTTTAAGTTCAGACAACAGTTTGGTTTTGTTGCAATTCGCTGTAACAAACTGATTTATTCTTCTTCTTCTCCCTCTATTCGTAATAGGGTGCCGGATCAATCCTGATTTTTAAATTTAAATTAATATGAAATAACAGGCCCGTCCCACTTTTAACAGGAACGTAAGATTGGTGATCATGCTTGTAGCCTTTACTTTTGTAATATAGGTACGTCTACGTATTATAGAAAGATTTTTTCATTTTGTGTTATCAGCTAAACTGGTTCGGTAATTGAATAATGCTATTGCGTAGTTTATCTATTAATATTACTTAATTATTTATTTATTTATTTATAATCTAGAATGAATTAGCAAAAATCCTGATGTTTATTGTGATACAATCAAGAGACTTAATTTCTGATTATTTTTTGTGTATTTCGTGGATATTCCAAGAAAGGGGATCACTCTTGTGCTTCATGATTAGAAATTCTGGGAATTACAATTTTCGGTGTTATCGTAATCGTTTGCTATAAATTACTTATAAGTAAGGGTTGCTTATCTTAGTCTACAAATTCTGCAAATCATCTCTATTTATTTTCGAAGAAGCGATCTTCAATACAAACTGAAAAATCCACGTGTGTCTCCTTGACCTTATTTTTACACCAAGTGAAAGTGTGCACACAGACAAGGGAAAAAGAAAAGTATACTGATAAACAGTTTACAAAATTTTATTACATTTAGAGTATATAATCACAGACAAACCTACATATATAAAAATATAAATATCTCTTTATCTTTACAGCTACAAATATAATAGTTATAAAATTCACACAAACTTTTTAATACCCTAAGTGTTTGTGTTATCGTTAGAGATGGTATTAACATAATAACGCTACCCCTTTATTAAATTGTTAAATGAGCTAAAATTGGCTAAGGATAACACAGCATATTTGTGACGCAAAAACAGCTACAAATAATACCACATTCAGATCAGCTATTTTTCTATAAATGCAACAGGAATTCGATGCCATCACATTACCTAAAATTTAAACTCGTCCTTGCACTCATCCTGTTGGCAGAGTGCAAAAATCAAAACCGCGAATAATTTACTGATTTAAATCGTTTATGCAACAATTAAAAGCCAAATACTGCATTAATATTAGTTCAACCTTCAACCTTCCCGAATTATCTTAAATTGATTTCGTAATTCTTGATTTAGTCGAATTTGTTCTAATCGTGTGCCAAAGGAAAGTTGCCAAATGCTTTCTTTTACGTAAACCATTTCGTTGTCTGCGTAAATGTTTTCGTCACTGTGTTAAGATGTCATTATCATCTCGTTAATATAATAATAAACTAGTCTCATTTGGTATCAGAATACAAAAGTCTATATTCCCCTCTTTTCTAATTAATACAAGAGCAAAATGGGCTTTATATAAACAATTTAAATATTAAGGCAACGTAGGGTCTTTTCAGGCACTCTAGTTGTAAATTGAAACGAATCAACTCTTTCCTCTGGTTCTTCGACCGGAACTTCTGGTAGAGATCCTCGTCTAATAAATGTAATGAGATTTGTCCCATCGCCCATAAGAGTTTTCAAGCACATTTTTCGATCTTTAATTTTCATTCGTACTAATTGTTCTAAGTTATATAAATGATCATCATATTCCTCTGGAAAATGTTGATGCATGAAATTTGCTAATCTAAGCAAATATTCTACGTTATGGCCACTTGGTCCACTGCAGTCTGCGATTTGACTGGCGATTTCCGACAAAGGTGCATCACCTAACCATAGCGAGTTTTTAGAAGTAGCAATGTATAAAACTGTCGTGAAAGGAATTCCACTTGAACTAGGATAAAATATTGTAAATTCTGCTACGTAGCCTCCCAATTTGCATTCGCGTTCTGCTAAATAACTTAGCGCAGCTTCTCCTGTTATTTGAAATGCAATCCCATGGACTGCGCTCTGAAAAGAACGAAATAACCAATAAAATATGTTTTAACCAACTTGCAGGGAACTTTATAATTACTGTTGTTAAAGCCCACGTTGGGTCATCATTTTTGATTTTTTTACTTTAAATATTAAGCCAAAAAAGGTGAAATAACATTCGTTTTTCAAATACGTTCAATAAATGATTAAATAAATCCTTAATCTTGGTATGCACTTGACACATAAAAATTAAGTGTACCTATTACTTTCACTTGCCAAAAAAATATTTAAGGTTAATTATCATACCGATGGAATGTTACACTTTTTATGTAAGTTTTTAATGTCCTTGAACTCGCTGATTAAATCAGAAGATTAGGCAAATCACCGCACCTTTGATGTCAATCTATTTAATATTTATATAACTGTGGGGCATTTTAGAAACATTATGGACCGGTTTCTTTCCACGCAATGAATTTTCCTCAAAGGTCAGTTTGTAATGAAAACTAGAAAACTGTCGAAAATACTTCGATTTGTTTGTTTATACAAAATGCTGTTTAAAGGCCCACAGTCGCTTGTCATTTTCATTTGGAACTACTTTTTTTAGTCGCTTTTTGTATTTTCTGTTCGTTTCAGAATTCAACAATACTAATTTATGAAGATCTAAAAAACTACTTCGATTTGTTTGTTTACACAAAACTTGGGCACCTTTGAAAAGTAAGTTTAAATGTTTAAAGGTCCACCACAGATGCTTGCCATTTTCATTTGAATCAAACTACTTTTAAGTCGTTTGTTTGGATATTCTGTTCGTTTCAAAATCTATAAATGCTAGTTTATAATGATATTATGTCACCTAAGCAGTTAATGATATGTTTTCATAAACTGCCTGCTTTGACATAATTACTGATTTAGCAAATTTTCTTACATATTTAAATAATTTTCCAAGCATTTCTTGTGCTTCTGAATGATTATATCAGACGTGGTGCATTCTTTCAGAGTTCATAAAGGCGCAAAAGTAGTGACAAACTTATCACAAGTACAAGACCGGAAGAACCTTAAAAAACTGTTCAAGAGCAAAACCCTGACCTTAAATAGTTGTTCAAGTTTAACTAAATATACACCAGAAGTGATTTTCGCCTGTCTTACGACAACCAACAAAGAAATATTTTGTAACTTAAAGTCTTTTATAATATAACAGCGTGATAGGATTGTTCTTAATGTGATCTATTGCAATCACGATGATGTCTCGTGTACAGAAACTATCTAATCAAAAATAGAGTCGCTTTAACTGAACCTATTTAACCCGCGTTATATTTATTTTGCCATGGCTTCCACACGTTATTTTGAGTTTCTCTACTACTTCCGAGGTGTCACTGTAGTTACACGTGTTTCAAATTGGCAAAGATGTATGCCAACTCTTATTCAGAAGTCACGTATTTGTTCTTTTCTTCGTTTTCTGGGAACTAATATTTTATTTAAATAACCAGCACAACCTCCTTGTCGTCACGAACAACGAAAATTGTTTTCTGTTAACTTGATTTAATTAGGAATTTTCAGACAGCTCAAGATTAATGCAGAAATTTCTAGTTATTCCCATCAGCTATCTAAGTTAGTTATCAGAAATGAACTTTTTTGCCCCGTCAATAATGCCCGTAGAAAAGCTTACGTATCAGAGTTCCCAAATTAGTCTGATTACTATTATCACTACAAAGTTCAAAAAATAACTACTGCACTTGTTAAATGTTGTATTAATTTATTAAATTGCCAAGCATCGAGATGAAATCAAGCCCTCTTATTTTCCCTTGAGCAATTTTATTATTTACCAATTTCCAATTTGATCTCATAAAGCCGTACACAGATTGTTACATGAGAAACTTAAAACTAGTGTGGTTTCTCCCGTTACGCGACTTACTCAGTTCACGCTTTCATTCAAATAGAGGACGTGAATTGCTGTGATAATTTACAGGGAAAAATCATTTCGGAAACATGTTTTTTTTTAACATTCTGAAAAGCACTTGCGACAAAGAATCATAATTGAATCTCGCCAGAACACAGTTACGTGCAGTTCGAAATCATGGTAACCCAAATATTTGCCCTTGGCACTTAAACAATTTTAGAATTCTACAGAAAACGTTTGGTTCCAAAAGAGTTTAGATTTACTATTATTAACTTTAGGGTGGGCTTCATCGAACACGCTGCTATAAAGTGAGCTTTATTTTAAAAGTCAACTGGAGGAAGGCCATTTTCAAGGAAATTAAAATCATTTTCATTATGAGATTGTTGGTCAAGTTTTCGACGAAACAATTTTTCTAGTTAGTTTAAATGAGCGACGTGTAGAGGACCTTATATTAACGTAATAAGAGCGATTGTGAGAAAGAACTGTAATAAACCCTGTTAACTACGTCGGCGACCGCAAATGCCACTAATAAACTGATTCCTGCGAGGTCGGTATGCAATTCACATAAAATTGCATTGCCGCCAGTATATTATTATTGCATTTAAATTTAACCAAGTTTTGTTGATTATGGCACAACGCCACAAAAAACTACGACCACTTAAAAGTACCGCAAAAATTCATCTACGTTATCAACAGTATAATTAAGCAAATTTAATAGACTCTAAGCAGACGACTCATGTAACAAAGCATGTTGAACGAATGATTATCTAAAATTATCTCCTAACAAATACTTGAACTTCATCACCCATTATAAGTTAAATCTACCCAGCTGTTACCGAGGTTCAAACCCTGCTAAATTTTCAACACGTTAATTAGTAAATACTGAAGATTTGTTTATTTGGATAAAATATTTTTAAACAAGGTTTTAACAAGGTGATTACTTGACGACCCCATTTTTAGAAATTGGATGTGTGAGGGACAAGCAGATATTAAAATATGTGCTTTAACCGATAAACACGCCTCATTTATAACTGAGAAAACATTAAACTTTGCTTTGTGGGACTCCTCAAAACACCAGGTCTTATTTACGATTTTTTAAATTAAAAATCCATTCATAAAATGTCAAAATGCCAAAAGCCACAAAAAATACTAAACTGGAACACAAGAGTCCAACTGAAAACGTGTTTGCACAGAGAAAATTTCCATAACATTGGCGGACAAGGATGAGTCGACGCATCCATTTAGGATTTATAAATTTGGAAACGCCTTCATAATATTAAAATCCACATTAAAAAATGTAACGCCGAATAAAAAACGAATTTACGTTTAACGTGGCATAAAATTTAAAATTATTAATAGTTTTCTACTTGAAGTTTCTGTTGCTAAATTAGGCCTAAAAATAGAAACAAAGGTGGATTTCTTTTACGACTGCAAGAAATTAAGCTTAAACTTAATACGTTCAATTTTATGCTTTTTACCGAAATTAACGGAGCAAGTAGAATCTATAAATAAAATTCCTAACTTGTATTAATCTAAAGAATAGTGTGAGTCCGCTGATTTTCTTGATATAAACAATAAAAACTATTCGCAGACATTAAATAATTTTACAAAAACATTAAGCTTATCTAAAATATGATAAGATATTGCAATTGAATTATGGTAATTTCCGAAATGTTTGAAAACATTAGAATAATGATATTTATTAAACAAAAATTGGTATCAAGTTATCTACATCTACAGATTATAATGGAAAAGGAGATTGCATAATTTTCAGACGCTTTCAAGTGCAATTTTTTAAATATTTATTACATTGCCCTTGAGATTTGTTAATAAAATATCCTTCTTAAACTATCAACTTGACGTTAATGGACATTTGAAAACTTCTAGGATTTAAACGAGGATGACACATTTCCTCTTTGAACCAAACTCTTTTTTATTATAAATATTAAAAGCAATAGATCGTACCCGAAAAAGCAATAAATAATCCACGTGGACATCTACAAAGAGACTTCTTAGAAATTATAGCGTTAAATAAATAGGTTATCGTCACTACGACGTTATTAATGATATAAAATTAATAAAATCTATTTTCATATACGTGTCAATTAATGGAAGACTACTTGGACTTCCATTGAACTCAGCTTTATTAATAGATGCCTAATTTAAAAGGGTTTAATAGTTGCACAAGTAAATAATATACACACCTCATTGTCCTTAACGAGCGTTGCCACTCGACCAGGCTGAAACAAAGAGAGAATTACGTGTTAATAAAGCTAGAATCCAATTTTATCTCTGACCCATTTAAACCTATGTAAAATAGCGAAAATATCTGCGGAAAAAACAACGATTTTAATACCATTAAACTATTTCCAATATTTTACTGTTAAAACAACTAAACTTAGACAAGGGCACTGACTTTACTAGGAAACTGCTGTTAATTCCAGTTATTTTAGTTAGCACACTTTTAGAAAATGGTCGTATTTAGCCCTGTCGAGCATTTGTTTACAAAATAAGATTTGCAGATTATATAGGAAATTTTTGTGTTCGACTAAATGAGCGTTATTATTTGAACCCTAATGACTAAGAATTTCCATAAATAAAAGGATAAAAATTATTTTTATCTGGCTAAAAATGAAGACCACAATTTGGAACGTGATTTGACATTTAGCATAAACTCAATGAAACTATTTTGTACACCCAATGTAAAATTAAGAATACATTGATCTAAGCAAACAAACATTAAAACCTGTCCTTTTTGTCCTGAAATAATACCACAAGCAAAGCAAGATAAAATGGTTGAATACAGGTCGTTGGCAATATTCCACTATTTATCCAAATTTTCTAACTGAATTTAGAACAAAAACCCTTCAATCAATTTTTTAATACGTACAGTAACATGCTTAATCACCAGCAGGTAATGAGTAAAAGTCATTAATCTATTTTAAATGGTTGTTAAGCATTATTTACTATTAGCAGTTCGTTTGTTTTGTACTTCATAAATTTCTGGGAATAATCCAATCAGGAAACGTTACTGATAGTTAATTTATCGGCTTTTATACAAATTTAGTAACATTCATTGGATTTGAACAAACTCGCCTTTAAAAAAGACTTAAATTTCCCTTTTTAGCGGCCAAACAAAGCTCCTAAATTGGTCACTATTTCTAAGAGCCATCTTCATTCCTTATAAGATTCGCAGACAGTTAATTGATGTTTATAAAAATTGTTTTATCTGACCACAACTGTTGATAGTTCTTCGCCTGTATAAGGAAAGAATCAGCCTTTTCCTCAATAACTAACCAATAAAAAAAACAATATTTAAAGATTTATTTCAAACAAAATTGAATTATTGCCAGTTACTAAAATTCAAGTGTGAAGTGTAAGTGACTTTCACACCTCCGAATTTAAACACAAAGCTGATAGCAGTCCGTTAGTTTGATTACATGCTCAAAATAAACACGTGGGATGAAGAACTAAACCTTACCAATTAGGGGATTTAATTTGTTCCGTATCAAACTGAAGGTTACAATTTTTGTAATTAAAATTTAATTCATTTTAATTTTAAAATTAATTAATTCCAAGCAATTGCAAAAATAGTAACAATAACGAACCAAAATTATGAATAATTGAGTTATTTTAGGATTTTTTGTTTGGTTAAATTTCTGCAACTGTTAGGGTGAAGCTTTAGGCCCAATTACCGGAGTAAACTAATTAATAAAACTGATTTACTTGGGTTGGGGTAATTGCAGATCGTTCTTAAACAGAATAATTTTAATCGGCCAAGAAATACATAAAACTTAAATTTAACTCCTGCAGTCATTCTTAAGTTATTTTAGAAATCGGATGTTTTATAATGCGATGATTTAGTTTATGCTAAGCATTAGATTTTAAGTAATTTTCCACATATGGTTTGCTCACCCTTTGTAACTAATTTTGATAAAATCTGTGCATCCTGGCAATTCACCAATCGTCCGGTAAATTATTCAAAAATGTAATATCAAAATGTGCCAAGGCCTTTTTCAAACTGTGCTAAAACGTTTTGAGATGTAAAACCAACGTAACCATCTCGTTTTCATTTTCATTAACATAGGCTCAAAATAAATTTATATTTACCTTTTGTTCTGTCCCTCTGTGTGTGTTATTGCCTTGCCAAAATTTCCTCGAGTAACCCTGAATATATCCAGTGATGGCTTTATCAAAGTTGAAACCGGGATTCCAGCACAAAGACCCATATCCAAAGACCCATAAAGACTTAGTCTCATTGACGTTTACCACTTCCTGGAGTTCCACTACGGGACTTGCTGCCTGCTCCATACTGGCTGATGCAACTACACAACGTACAAGACAAACTGACGGATCATTTCACGACATTGCTGCACGGAGCTACTTCATTTACACACGAAACTACACCATAGATACCGTTCGTATTAGAGCGGGAGACACGCGCTTGATCTCGTCCAATTGCAGGAGTCTACCGCCAAAATAATTTTGAACTGACTGGCTGAAAATCGCAGACGTAAAGACGCGGACGGATACTTTGATGATGCAACCTAAATGCATTCTTACCAGCGAAATTTATTATGAACATCGAAAGGATTTTTAGTTGACCGAGAAATCTTTTGTACTTTCAGACCGTCCTTTTTTAAGTTAACCTACCTGCAAGACATTTCATTCAACTGGTTTCTACCTAAACTCTTTACAGTTAATGCTGAAGTTTGGTTATTATCCTTTGAAATTTTCAGGATAACTATTTTTTTTACAACACTGATAACAACCAAAAAAGACTGTATTTCTTCCTAAATTTTTATTTGAACTTTTCACTACAAATAAAAGGAAAATTGCTTCAACTCAAAAGGATTTCAGACACTTTTCTACCTCTTTATTTGAAGTTTTCACTGGAAATAGACCAAGAAAAATTGCTTCAAATCAAAAAAAGTTATTTTTCTAATTATTTATTTGAAGTTTTCACATAAAATGCAAGGAAAATTGCTAATAAAATCGCTGCATTTACAATTTTTAGTTGAAGCTTTCATTGAAAATATAAAGGAAAATAGCTTCAAATCAAAAAGATTTTCGATAATTTTCTAATTTATTATTTGAACTTTTCACTAAAAATATAAAGGAAAATTGCTAGTAAAATAACTGCATTCTGAATTTTTATTTGAAGCTTTCACTGAAAATATGAAGGAAAATCTCTTCAGATCAAAAATAATTTCTATAACTTTCTAATTTTTTATTTCACCAAAATCGCAAAGGCAAATTACTACTAAAATAACTGCATTCTGAATTTTTATTTGAAGCTTTCACTGAAACTACAAAGGAAAAATGCTTCAAACCAAAAAAAAATTCGATAATTTTCCAATTTATTATTTGAACTTTTTGTTACAAATAGAAGGAAGATTGTTTTAAATCAAAAAGATTTTGGACACTTTTCTCATTTTTTGTTTAAAGTTTTCACCAAAAATACAAAAGAAAATTGCTTCAAATCAAAAGGATTTTAAACATTTTTCTAACTTTTTATTTGTGCTTTTCACTGAAAATACAAAGATAAATTATTTTAAACCAGAAGCAATTTGAACACTTCTAACATTGCATTTAAAGTTTTCACTGAAAATACAAAGGAAGGTTGCTTCAAACCAAAAGGATTAGCAGCACTTTAAATTTTTTATTTATAGTTTTCACTAAACATTCAAAGAAAAATTGCTTCGTGGCAAAAGGATTTTCGACACTTTTCTAACTTTTTATTTAAGATTTTCACTTAAAGTACAAAGAAAATTGCTTCAAATCTAAAGGATTTTGAACACTTTTCTAATTTTGCAGTCAAAGTTTTCACTAATTACTAAGAAAAATTTTTTGACACTTTTCTATATTTTATTTGAAGCTTTCACTGAAAATACAAAGGAAAATTGCGTCGAATCAAAAGGATTTTCCACACTTATTTTCTAATATTTTATTTGAAAGTTTTCACTAAAAATACTAAGGAAAATTGTTTCAAATCAAAAGAGTTTTTGACGCTTTTCTAACTTTTTGTTTGAAGTTTTCAGTAAAATGCTTTAAGTCAAAAAGATTTTGGACACTTTTCTAACTTTTTATTTGCGGTTTTCACAAAAATACAAAGGAAAATTGCTTCAACTCAAAAGGATTTTTTGGGCACTTTTCTAACTTTTCAGTTTTCGCTAAAAAATACAAAAGGAAATTGGTTTCAAAAGGATTTCGATAATTTTTTTAACTTTTTATTTGAAGTTAAACTAAAAATACAAGGGGAAATTGTTACTAAAATAACAGTATTCTAACTTTTTATTTGAAGTTTTCACTAAAAATAGAAAGGAAATTTTATTCTAACAAAAAGGATTTTTGATACTTTTTTAAGTTTTTATTTGGAGGTTTCACTACAAAAAATAATGGAAAACTACTTCAAATCAAAAGGATTGTACACATTTTTTTAACTTTTTGTTTGGAGTTTTCACTAAAAATACAAAGGAAAATTCAAGTCAAAAAGGTTTTCGGCACTTTTTTAACTTTTTATTTGAGATTTTCGTTGAAAAGACAAATGAACGTTGTTTCAAATCAAAAAGATTTTATGTTTATTTGAAGTTTTCACTAAAAGTACAGACAAAAATTGATTGAAATCAAGTAGATTTTTGACTCTTTTCTAATTTTTTATTTAAAACTTTTACTGAAAACATAAAGGAAAATTGCTTCAAATCAAAAGGATTTTGGACACTTTTCTAACTTTTTATTTAAAGCTTTCACTAGAAACGAAAAGGAAAATTTCTTCAAATCAAAAGGATTTTGGACATATCTCTAACTTTTGATTTGTAGTTTTCACTGATAATGCAAAAGAAAATTGCTACTAAAATACCTGCATTCTAAATTTTTATTTGATGTTTTCACTGTAAATACAATGGAAAATTGCGTCAAATAAAAAGGATTTTGGGCACTTTTCGAACTTTTTTAACTAATAATAATCAATAGTCTTTGGTTACTCAGAGTCAGATTGTCTTAATTTTAAACAACAAAGATTTCCTGCTGTTAATATAGAATTACTAACAACTTCACTTCAAAAAAAGTTATATAAAAAATTTCACTAATCGTTATATTGGACCATAACAAACATATGTATTGCTTTTTGGGCCATTTATGGCCATAACTAGCTGGTAGAATGTAATGCAAAGCCCAAACTATAATGATATTCAGCCCTTATAATTTGTCATGCGAAAACTTTTGGTTTTAAGTATAAAAATTTGCGCAAACATTCGAATAAAATTTTTTATAGAAGTTGGCCATTCATAAGAAATATTTTATTAAACTGCATTTGCTGTTTCCTAAATACCAGCACCAGATACATTTTAAGCACACATTTGAAAGTATTTTCGTTATTCAAACACAAACTTCGTGTATTTTGTCTGATTTGGGCGTATATTATTTATAAAAAACAAATTCTATAAAATGTTTTAAATGTTATTACCACGTAATGAAGAATGCAGAAAATCAGATGACAGTGCATGTAGGAACATCATAACAATTTAATATCAGCAAGAGATTGAGACAAGGACATTCATTATCAGAACTACTTTTTAACTTGAAAGTGATAAACCATAATGAAACAAATAAAATAAGTCTGTGATTTATTTAATAAGCTCAGTTATTAGTTATATAAATTAAAGTATAATAACAAACATAAATAATGAAAACCAATACAAAAGCAATAGTGTGGCATAGGCAGAATTTCCAGGGTATAAATTGTGATAACAACAAAATAATTGCAATGGCAATGATGCAACTGCAGATCTTCGCAATAGATTTTTGATATTTTTCTAACTACGAAAAATAAGATCAACTTTCCTTTTCTAAATAAGTGTTATAACTCCAAAAATACGTTTGAATCTATAAAAAATCTGAAAATCACTCTTCAGAAAATCGACATATTTCTTCACTTTTTTATATTCCAAATACGTGTTTAATGTTTTACACCTTGCAGATAGCTAAACGCAATTCAAACATATGTACGTATTACTAAAGATTATTGCTTTTAGTTAATAAATTTATTTTTAAATTTTTTATGTAACTGCTCATCACGAACCTCACATCAAAAAACCACATCAAACATTCAAAAGTAGACACGACTAAAATATCGGAAATTATGAACATCATTTCCATTAGAAAATATTGACTTCTTTTCATTTTCCACTTAGAATCGACCCAATCCAGACATGTCCTAAGCAAATTCCTGCCTGAAAGTTCTTTTCTTCCAATTTTTTTTTATTTTATTTATTGTGAAAGTACCAGCTTTCAGCAGTTTTCAGGAAAGAAA
This sequence comes from Melanotus villosus, assembly GCA_963082815.1. Classification (NCBI taxonomy): domain Eukaryota; kingdom Metazoa; phylum Arthropoda; class Insecta; order Coleoptera; family Elateridae; genus Melanotus; species Melanotus villosus. Next base: position 34,432,102 of record OY720427.1, on the reverse strand, counting down.
CTTGACTTTTTCAACGTTTTCTTTATTTTTTTTTTCATCAAAATATCACATGTGTTTTCAGCCAAAACCAGACTGTTTCAGTGATTTTACATGCAAAAGCCACCTTGTATTTCTTTGACATTGCTGGTGACACAAATTCATTATTAGATACTACAACTGTCAAACTTTGAAGTAACTTTCTAAATTTTGGCAATTTTTCTGTTTTATGTGTGAATTCATTTTTTTTAGTTTTCTGAACAAAACAGTCAGTTGAAAGATAGTTGAGGAACGAACATTCATAACCAAACATGTCCATTAAAACCATACAAAATCAAACATGTTGAACCCTTATTTTGGCTATTACGTGGGTCGTTTGAAAAGGAAGGTAAACGACGCGAAGATGGCAGCACCATGATAAAAAAAAAATGCACGGCCGTTAAGTTTGATCCTTCAAACGAGCCTTTGCCGAGTTTCAGCTTAGTGCATTGTCAGGTTATTGTTTGGTCACGCGAAGTAGACGAACGTGCAAGCATTTACAAAAATGATGGACAGAAGAGAGATTCGTGCCGTGATAAAATTTTATTTTTGGAAGGGGAAAGCGGCGACCCAAATAAAAGGTAAGCTAGATCGTGTCATTGACAAATCTTTCCCTTAATTTAAAACCGTACATTTGTGGTTTGCTGACTTTAAACGTGGCCGAACGAGTACCGTAGATGAACCGCGCAGTGGACGGCCAAGCCCAAGTGATCATCAAAAAGGTTTGAGGATTATGGAGATAGCAGACATGGTAGGAATCTCAACCGAACATGAATATTTGGACATGCAAAAACTCAGTACGCGATGGGTGCCGCGTTTGTTGACTTTAGACCAAAAGCGTGTTCGAATGGACATTTCGTCTGCGTACTTGGAGCGTGGGTACACCACTACACACCGGAGTCGAAAGAACAATCAAAATAATGCACAGCCAAGAGGGAACCTGCTCTAAAGAAGGCGTCTGCCGGCAAGGACATGGCATCGGTTTTCTGAGATTCACAGGGTGTGATTTTTATTGACTATCTGGAAAAAGGAAGGACAAACACTGGAAAGTACTACGAAGGTTTGCTGTCACATTTGAGCGAAGAAAAAGCGACCGCACCTTGCCAAAAAAGTCCTCTTTCATCAGGACAATGCACCTGTACGCACCTCACTCCTTGTTTCTAGCTTGCACTTCACCTAAGCTTTATCCTGCAAAAACACAAGCTGGTAGAGTAAGCTAACAATTTTGATTTTACTTGACCTCCAAGTTAGAAACTTTATGTTTATACAGTATAAAATAAAGTGCAAAGTATGTTCCTTAAATATTATTTAAAACCCCAATGTATAAAAAAACCAAATTTTTAATTTAGCCCAAAAAATGATTTGAGGCCCACTAACTAAAATAATAAAAAATGTGCATTATCGTTTCCTAGAGAAAGCTGCTGCTTGAAGCTAACATTTCATGACACATTTCACGTAAGAATTAGGAGTGTTTCTTTAAAAGTCCAGACTGGAAGAATAAACATCCAATTTTGATTTAACTTGAGCTGTAATTTACTTTAAGCTTTAATAAAATAATCTGCAAAGTTGCTGTTGTTCCCAAATATTAAAAAAGACCATGCACCAGAGGGTTTTTAAATTTAGTCCAAAAGATGGTTTGAAAACAATAAAAAAATGTGCAAAATCTAAGCTCATTGTTTACTTCTCTAAATTCATTTGCAAGTTAACATTTCAGGACCTTTTTCACGCCAATTAGAATGTGAAGCAATCTTTAATTATATTCAGAAATTTTCTTACATAATAACAAAACTAACACTAAATAGTTGCTTTAGAAAAAAGTTGGCTACAATAAAATTAAACAAATAATCAAGTCTTTTATATGCATACAAAATGTAAATTCTTGCCACATTAAAGTATAGCAAGGCAAAAAAAATAAATAGTATTGATAACCATGAACTTTAAAATATGCAAATATGAATACTTTATACAATATAATTATTTAACTAAATATTTGGTAAAAACTAGTTTACGTTTACGTGATTTTCAACAATAAATCGTTTAACAAATTATCGCTTTTTGTATCAACCCACGTTTCAAAATCAGACGTCACCAGTCAGCGACTGTTGCACAAGAAAAGCATTAAACATTTACGTAAACATTCATAAAACATTTTTTACAAAAATTTAACAACAGCCCAGTTCAAAGTCCCCGCGATTATAGAAAAATCTGAAAACTGGGCTGGCGCGCCATCTGTCGGCTTTTTCATAAAGTTAGGATAAATAAACTGGCAGTTTGGATGCGAAAATAATTCGCACACCTTGTCGCATTTCTGCTACTCTGTTACTCCATGGAATTCAGTGGCTTCAACTACATTTACCCCGTACACAAATACATTTTCCACATTCCAAAAAGCTGTTCACGTTACGTTTAATTTATGCGAAGGGATGTTATGGAGGAAAATTTGAAAGCTTTTCGCAGTTTAAAGTGTAAATTGCGCTGGAATTGTGAAGTAATTTTCTGTTATGCTTACAAATATGGATTTTCTTTCTTACATTTACGGATTTACAACTGAAATTATTTTTAGTAATTAAATTTTTATTTACAGAAATGTTTGTTTTTGGGATTACAACAAGCAGGTTTTTTCTAGTTCAATTATTATTTGCGTTGTTAGGTAATAATTTCTGTAATTGTTTGAAAGTTTATCGAAACTCTTTTCAGTTTAATAAATAACAGATATTAAGCATTTAAGCTCTCCATTGACTCTTATTTCGCATAATTGTTGTTAAATACTGTGAATCGCAGTATTTAACAACAATCTGTGATTAATTTCCAGCCGGAAAATTGAATTTATTTCGTTTGCTAATACGTTATTGATAATGCCAGGCGAAAATTGTTATCAAAGCAAGCAGCCTTGGGTTGCAAGCAGGTTTATCAAACATTTCCAAGGAAGATTGAAGCAATATATTTAAAATATTTTCAGTTTGTACCGAGAGTTTCACCTTTGCTTATTCTGATTTTCATTTAGTTCCTCAAACCTTTATAAATTCAGATCGTTTTAAATTGTCAATTCAAACGCATCCTTGACAAAGACTTTTTTTGGTTATAGTCTGTACAGTAAAAACTACTTTGCTTATTCTTATTTCATTTACTTCCTCAAACCTTTATAAATTCAAATCGTTTCAAAAATTCAGGTATTAAATTTCCAATTCAAACGCATCTTGACAAAGACATTTGGTTATAGTCTGTGCAGTAAAAACTATTTCACTTCGTAAGTTTCTGTGAAAAACAGTGATTGTGCAATACAAGTGAATAAAGGCATCCTAACGACCACATCGCGAATTCAACATGTTCAGAACAGATGGAACAGGTCAGTCTTAGAATTTTTCAGCAGTTACGTGTAGTATTTTCAAATGTAAAAAAGTTTAATAGAACTCTTGTGCAAAACTTTGTAAAAACTTTACAAACCATATGCTACGGAAGTAATTTTTATTACTTTTTGGTTTCTGATTTTTACGTTTCCTTTCAACATTCGGCATTTACATATTTATTTGCTATTTTTATTATTTTTGTTAGCTGGTTTAACTTGCAAGCCTTTTTCTAAAATGGGCTTCTTTGAACAAGGCAGATGACATTATCCTTTTGTGATATGTCTCTAAGAACAATACGATATTGAAATCACGTATGTGCTCATAAAGACATCTAACAATAAGACGAACACAGAAATACCATCCAACTTGCTTTGAATTTCCTATGAAAAAATTAAGTTAATTAACACAAAATATTTTATTTTTAAGAACCAGAATTTTTGCTCGCGCAATAAAAGTTTATTCCGAATAGCTTACCTTTTATCTTCAGCAGACAGAAAGTCAAATTTATTGATTTTTTAAACAGAAAAATATTCACCTGCAATCTAAACGTGCATATTTTACATGATCGAAGTCCTTGAGAAGCAGATGTTGCGACTTGTTTAGGCAAAAAAACTGATAAACTTCAAATTAATTACTGCTTTCCGTAGAAATATTCGTCCAGTTTTAAAATCGATGTCTCCGATAATAAACAGGATTTCTGTAATAATTTGGTACGCCCGGATATAGAAAAACTTGGATTAAAGTTTATGCTGTGTTACACGCTACAAATTATCGAGCAGTTATGGGAAAATATACTTTTTTAACCGAATCAAACAAGTTTGTTAATAAAAAAAAAATACGCTGAACTTACCACAAAGGCTGTGTCCACTTGAGTTAAAAATATTCTAAGTGTTGGAATTAATTTTAATAACCCTAGCAACAGGTCATAAACGTAATCGTAAATTTTAACAATAGGAGTAATGTTGTAAAAATTGCTAATAATACTAAAAATATCAGAAAATTAACTGGGGTTTCGGTACAACAAAATGTTTGTTACAAATGTCAACATTTGTAATCAGGCCTTGTTACTTAGCTTCAGTTGGTTCACCGTAAGTGGCGTAAGTACCTTGCACTTGACAAATAATGTAATTACCCCAAAATTTCAGCCTTAAGAAAACCACATCGACATTACATACCAGCAGAAAGAAACCCATTGTGAACTAAATATATCATGTATCAAGAACCGTGCGGAAAAGTACGCGTAGAAAATTTAATGCGTCCCATATTATATGGTGAATCCATAATACAAAAAAGTTTTGTAACAAAAAGGTGTGCTAATTATTTATATTTCAAACTGGGATTTTGCGATAAAAATCGCACTTCTTTACTTGGCACATTAAATGTGAATAACAAGTAAAGAACTATTAAATAAAATTTTATTTTTTAGTCAGTTTGAGAATTTTTAGGGTACATGGTGATTATTACTTTGATATCCACGGTCATCCACCCTGCAGAATAGATTGAATTCCTTATCTTTGGATATTCAGCGTCACATTCGTAATTAAAATTGAAAGAAGACCTGCTTTAATACCATCAAAAGCTGATGATTACTCTAACTAAGCCGAAAAATTTGGGGGTTAACTTAGGAACAATAAAAAGCTTTATTACTACGCTTGATTATTGTAATTTCTGAAAGCATTCTCCAGTTTTCTTATTTACGTGAATTATTACTAATATTTAAAATAGAACTACAAAACTTCGACAATTCAGGATTTGAATCCAGAAAACATGAATCGAATATTGGATGCAAACCCTGAACAATAGTTGTAAATTTAGAATTCGAGATTTCATTTTTCGGTGATTTTTATTCCATGTGCAAATTGTATGTTAATTTTAATATCCTGTAAAATACTAGATGCATCAAACGATTCCTGACAATTAAATTTTTCAAACTAATCAGAATCTTGCTTATCTGTTTATAGTTAAAGGCTTAAAATTAAAATTTAATAAGATTTTTAACCAAGAAGATAACTCGAATCAAATATTGAATACAAAATTTGAGCTTTGGATATTTTTTATTTCACGTGCAAATTATATTTTAGTTTGAATGTCCTGTGTAATATTAGATGCTACTATTCAAAACAATCAGGATGTTCAGGCTCAACAGATAGATAAAAATAAAAATGTGATTATCTGTTTCGAGGCTTAAAATTTCAATTTCAATTTCAAAGAGATTCAGCCTGAAAACTGAAAATTCGAGCACTTGAAAAGAAGTTTAAATTTCTTCGAATTAATACTAATACTAAAAATGGAACAAAAACTCTTAACATTTCAAGATTCAAACCTCACTCAAATTTAGAAAGATTTGAATCCGGAAAACTCGAATCAAATACTGGAATCAAACTCTGAAATCCACATGTAAGTTTATCATTTCAAATTTGAGCTTTGTATATTTTTTTCGTGTGCGAATTTTAATCCTGTAAAATATTAGATGTATCAAACAATTCTGCACAATATAATTAATTAACGATCTGCTCCATGTCAATTGATGATGATGATGATGAGAAGAATAATAATAATAACGTGCTTATCTGTTTAGACTGTTTAGGTTTAGAGGCTTAAAATTTAAATTTAAAATTCAGTCAGGTTCACTCTGAAAATTCAAAATACAAGAATTTTTTTAATCATTACTAACAGTGAAAATAGAATTACTAATTCAAAATTAAAATCTCACTCAATTTTAGCGAGTTTTGAATCCATAAAGCTCTATCAGATAATATAATCAAACCCTGAAATCAAGATGCAAGTTTAGAATTCAAGATTTCTGCTTTTGATATTTTTAATTTGTTGCACAAATTATATTTTGCTGTTAATGTCCTGTAAAATAATGGATGTTCAATTAAATTTTTCAAGTTGATCAACAGAAAAAAAATAATAATGACGTACATTACCAGTTTAACGGCTTACAATTTAAAGCAGGTTCAGTTTGGAAACTGAAAGTTCGAGTACTTGAAAGAAGTTTAAATTTCTTCGAATACTAAAAATAGAACTACAAAAATTCTGACATTTCAGGATGAAAATCTGACCGAAATTTCGAGAGATTTGAATCCGGAAAACTCCAATCAGACATTGAATTCAAACCCTGAATGATTAATATCTTAAATTTCAATTTTGGATATATTTTATTTCATGTGCAAATTCAATTTAATTTTTAATGTCAAAATATAAAATAATTCCTGGCAATTTAATTTTTCAAACTAATTAACAGAAAAATAATAATAAAAAAATGATTGTCTGTTTAAAGGCTTAATATTTAAATTTCAGTCAAGTGCAGCTTGAAAACTCGAATATTTCAAATCTTACTCAAATTTAGAAAGAATTGGTTTCTGAAAACCCGAACTACATACTCGATTCAAACTCTGAAAACCAAATGCAAGATTAGAATTCCAAATTTCAGCTGATATTTTTTATTTCACGTACGAATTCCATTTTAGTTTTAATATCCTGTAAAATGCACTAAACAATTCCTAACAATTACACTTTTCAAGATAATCAACTGAAGAATAATAATAAGAAGGTAATTATCTGTTTGGAGTGTCAAAACTTAAATTGGGATTTCAGTCAGGTACAACTTGAAAACTGAAAATTCGAACACTTGAAGTTTATTCGATTCGAAAATGGAATTACAAAAACTCTAATATTTTGAAATTCAAATTTTACTCAAGAGTTTTGAACCCAGAAAATTTGATCAGATATTGGATTCAAACCCTGAAATCAATTGTTTAGAATTCGAAATTTCAGCCTTGCATATTTTTTATTTCATGTGCGAATTTTATTTTTAAGTTTATGTCCTGTCAATAATTAGAGGCATCAAACAATTCATAACAAATTAATTTTTCAAATCATTTAACAGCAAAATAATAAAAAGGTGCCTTCCTGTTTAGAGGCTTAATATTTAAATACGAATTTCAGACCGACTTACTCTAAAAATTGAAAATTCAAGCACTTGAGGAAGCTTAAATTTCTTCGAATTAATGCTAAATATAGAACTGCAAAACGCAGGATTCAAATTTAGAGAGATTTGAATCCGTCAAACTCGAATCAGATCTGCATTCAAACCTAAAATTGCAAGTTTAGAATTCGAAATTTCAGCTTTGTAGGTATAGTTTTTATTTGATGTACGAATTCAATTTTAGTTTTAATGCCCCACAAAACATTAATTAACAAAGAAAGAATAATAAAGAGGCCAAGAGGCGTAGTTTAAATTTCAATTATGCTCAGCCTGAAAAGCACTTTAAGAAGCTTAAATTTCTTCGAAATAATGCTAAATATAGAACTGTAAAAACTTAGGATTCAAATCTGACTCAAATTTAGAGAGATTTGAATCCGGAAAACTCAAATGAGATATTGAATTCAAACCCTGCAAGATTAAAATTTCAGGTTTGGATATTTTTTATTTCATGTGCGAATTCCATCTTAGTTTTTATATTCTGTAAAATATTATAAGCATCAAACAATTCATGACAATTTCATTTTTCAAACTAATCAACAGAAACATAATAACAAAAATGTGCTTAGCTGTTTAGAGGTTTAAAATATAAATTACAATTTCAGTCAACTTCAGTCTGAAAACTGAAAATTCGGACACCTGAAAACAACTTTAAATTTCTTCGAATCATTACTAACACTAAAAATAGAACCACAAAACTTTGGCATTGTAGGATTCAAATCTGAATAAAATTTAGAAAGATTTGAATCCGGAGAACTTAAATCACTGGATTCAAACCCTGAAATCTAAATGTAAGTTTCGAACGCAGCGCTGCGGCTTTGGATATTTTTTAGCTTTAATGTCATGAAAAAGCTCAAATACATCAACAAATTGCTCACAATTGAAATGTTCAAACTGAACAAATTAATAATAAACAGAAAAACGTGATTACCTGAATTTGATTTTCAGTAAAGCCCATCCTTGAAACTGAAAAATCGAGCCGCCGAAAAGAAGTTTCAATTTATTAAGCATCGGATCGCGAATCCACATTTGCTGTTCTTTTGCTGTTTTGGTGGGAGCTCAAACAAACAAGTATTAGGAGAGTTTTAAATTTTGATTTGGATTTAAATTACTTTTACTGCTTATTTAGTTCATTGAAAGAACGTTTGGGTTTCTAGTTTTTAATTGACAGGCTCTGAGCTATAGGCAACCCAAAATCCAAAGGCGAATTCAAATCATAGCACCATTTATTTACTAGACTGCTACTCCAAGTTATTCAAACTATTTCTAAACGATTGATTTTTGGTTTGGCGCTTATCACTTTTTAAGTAATCAACGGCGGTTTTTAATTAGAGCAAGATTCTTAGTAATTTTAAAAAATAAAAACAAACAACTATAAACCACTTTAAATGTTCATTCAAAACTATTTATTGATAGCTGGTTGAAAATTAATTGCTTATTTGTTATAGTTTTAATTTTAGATCCGATTTCGCGAGGTTTTGTCTGAAAAAGGCAAATAAGTACAAAACTATTTTCTGTTTTATTAAAAGGATTAACAATTTAAAAATTCGTAAAGTTTTAAGAGACGTCTTCGTTTTATTAGTATAATTTCTACTGTTGTGGCAAGTTTCTTGACATTTTTTATTTTTTCTTGACGGACAAGAAGAAGGATACTCAAGAAAAAAGAAGAAATCCGTATTTATTCGATTAACTATTAGGTAAAGGTATCGGCACTTACAACATGGAGGGTTAAGGCCTCCTAAATCACTTTCTATACCGGCTCTCTGGCACGTTATGCTTATGGGGCGATGTGGTAAGCATCGATAACCACCTACCAATCATTTTCAGTGGCTGGGTAAGCGACTCGCCGAGCATCCGACTCGGGTTTTATTACTTTATCAAAATACAGTCCCTTAAATGAATGAGCAAGAAATTCGCCCTATATTTTTTTTATATTGAGCTGTGATTGATTTTGAACAAGAGAAATGGAGATGCTCGCCCTTGAATATTTTCAATTTTTTAACTGTAAATTGTGAAACAGTTTGTAAAAGGACAACTATAATATTAATTACTAAAGCAATTAATTGTTCAAACAACCATTAATAAAACTTTTCGTTTTATGATTTGCAGCGGCTTATATTTGCTTGTATTTATTCTCTTAAAATACTAAGAATCTTGCTCTAATTAAATGCTGCTACCAAAATATTTATTTTCTTTATTTATTTGTTCTTTGAGTCTTGATTGTAACAAGTTTCTTGGCTTTTTGTTGTGGTCAAATACCCATGAAAAAAAAAATCCTTATTTATTCAATTATTATAATTACAAAAATTAAACATGCAAAACCCGTTAGGTTTTAATAAAGTTTTAATGTTTTATCAAAATATAATCCTTTAAATGAATCAACAAAATAAATGTTTCGGTTAACAATCGATATTTGATTTGGTGGTTGTCATTTTTTGAGTAATCAATGGCCGTTTTTAATTAGAACAGGATTCTTAGTATTTTAAGAAAAGCAAATATAAGCCGCCTCAAATCTTCAAAGCGATTATCCTTTGAATGTTTGTTTATTTGTTGTGGCGAGTTTCTTGAATTTTTTTATCTTTTAGTGCGCAAATGCCCCCAACAAAATAAAAAAAAACTTATTTATTCGATTCGGTGATTATTATTATAATTAATTAATAAAATGAAGTATACAAAATGAGTTAGATTTTAATAAAATGTTATTGCTTCATCAAAATACAGTTCTTTAAATGAACAGTAACATACATTTTTCCATTAATGATCGATTTTTGATTTGGTGGTTATCACTTTTTAAGCTTTCTACATCGTTTTTTAATTAGAGCAAATTCTTAGTATTTTTTAGAATTTAGAGAATAAATACAAGAATGTAAACCACGTCAATCTTCAAAATAATAAGTTTTATTAATGACAGCTTGATCAATTAATTATTTATTAATTATTTTAGAGACGGTTTCATAAGATTCTGTCTGAGCGAAGATAAGCAAATAAACTAAAATCTATTTCCTGCTTTATTAAAAGGATTAAATATTCCTAACTATTCCTTCATTTCTCTCTTCAAAAGCAATCACAGCTCAATATATTGTTATGATTGCCTACTTTTAAATTAACAACCATTCGTTTTTAAAACAATTATTGATATGACTTATTTTTATTGAGATGTTCTTTAATCGCAGGGTTGTTCTGCGGGTTCACCAACTTTTTATTAAAAAAAGAATTGAATTTCAAAAGAGGCCAGCACCAAATTTTAATATAAATCGAAATTGTTTATAGTAGCACTTGATTTTAAATTCGGAATTCGTAAAGACAAATAAAAATTACTCACAAAATTTAAGAAATAATACAATTTTATTACAAAAATATTGTTCCTATCATTCCCTGTCTTATTCTATCTTAAAATTATTTTAATTTTAAAACAACACTCACACTTTTTCTCAAATTTCCAATTATGTACAATCCGGTTTTTCTTCCACTCTATGTCTATTTTAAATTCAATTCACTTCAAATTCAGTTCTCGTTATTATCAATCTTCAATTCTAAATCCAATTTTACTGCATAGTGCATTTCCAGTTTAATATTTTTGTTATTTATTCTTCTTCTGATTTAGTGTTTTATTTAATAATATTATAGATAAATGGTTTTGATATTTTTAAATTAAATATCATTTTAATTCGAAGAGCAAGACATGAGGAATTAAATAAAGATAAACAAGATGAAATAGAAGTTCAGGAAGATATTAATAATGTTAATAATATTAATAATCCTGAAGTTATTGAATTAAATAAAAATAAAATGGTCATAAATGATGAGCAAGAAGAAATTAAAATTACAGAAGAAGATCTTGATATACAAGATGAAAGGTCAAAGAAACGGGAGAAAGAAGCAAAGAAAAAACAAGAAGAAGTTGCAGAGAAGTGTGCAGATTTAAATGTAAAATAAGGTAAAGAAGCGATGTTAGAAGAAGAATTTGAAGAGTATGTATAAATAATTCAGGAAAAGGTTAAAAATATTAACAATCCTGAGTATAAATAAATGAAAATTCAGCCAGTAAAGGTTAATAATAGTATGGTAATGGAAGTTGGAATTATAAATAAAATGGTTACGTTGAAATATGATAGTAAGAGTGTAATGAATGGAAAAACTGAATTTTATAATAAAATGGAAATGGAAAGAAATGTTCAAAATAAAATAGAATTAGATGGAATTAATGAATTGGATAAGAATGAAGTTATCAAACAGATAACAGGCGAAGCTCTTTGTTTTCTTGAAAATGCAGAAGAAAATAATCTAATTAATGAAGTGAAAGAAAACAAATCGTTTATTAAAGATGAATGCGAAGTTCAAATAACAAGAATCAAGTCAAATGAAGATTTTATGTCAAATTTCATGCAAATGATGATGCAACCTTTAGAAGAAACCAATAAACGGGATGATAGATTAGAGAAACAGTTAAGTAAATTAGGTTAAATGAAAGAAGATACCAAGAAACAGTTAAGCGAATTGAAGAATAAGTTAGATGAAAAATTAGGTGAAATTAAAGAAGATTCCAAGAAGAGAGATGAAGAGTTAAAGAAGCGATATGAAGAGTTGAATAGTAATTTGAAAAATACAGTTGGTTTTTGAAAAGTTCTTTTAAAAACTTACTTTAAGACCACAAATAATATTAAAAACTGAAATAAAAACATAATTAATTAAAATATTGTATTGGGAAAGTGTTGTTATATAGAAATTTAGTTTGGAATCTTCAATAAATTAAAATTTTGATGAAATGGAATTTATTTTGGAGAAATTGTTATAAATTTGGATAAAAGGCAGGTTTTGGTTAATTTAGAGTTGAGGCAGGAGGTGTATCATTTGAAAAGAAGTGGGACAGCACTTGTGTTTGGAAGTCAAGGCAAGAAGTATATTTATTCAAGTTGTTTTTTAAAAGGTAGTTTTGTAAATTTATTAATTTTAGAAAGTGTTTAGTTAATTATTAGAATTTGTTGTTGTTATTGTTTGTAAAGATTTTCATGATTTTGAAAGGTGTTTAAAATTTAACTTGATGAATTTTTATGAAATTTGAAATTCATCAAAGCGATCCCTTTTTAACGACCCTGAGTTAGGAGATTCTCTGAAATTAATTAAATTATAAAAAGATTGAGCTAGCTGGAAATGTCAAAATTATCATTTTAAAAATTGAACAATATTACAAGTTTTGAAAGGTGGATTATAGCAATATATAATACAATAGTGATCCCAACGATCCTATATGGAAGTGAAACCTGGGCACTACAACAGAAGCATAAACCAAAACTGATAGCAGCAGAAATGAAGTACTTTAGGAAGATGGCAGGGAAAACAATAAACGAAACACAAAAAAGTGAGAAGAAGCAATTAGAATGGTATGGACATTTACAGAGATTGGACAAAAACAGATTACCGAAAAAGTAATGGAAACTAAAGGAACGAGGAAACGGAAAAGAGGAAGACCGAGACTCACCTGGACGAAACACATAGAAGCGATAGGGAAAGCAAGAGGAAAAACGATAGAAGAAATAAATATAATGACAAAGGACCGTAAAAGATGGAAGAAATGGTTAAAGGACACGGAACCCACAAATATCCAACACCCGTGAGGGAGGGTATAAAGGATACCGGAGAAAGAAGAAAGAAAGAAATGCACACCTAAAAATGTCCGAAAAGAATTAATGCTCTTGTGAGATTATAATTTATAATTGATAATTTTTGAGCTTTACATTTTATTTAGCAGAACCCCACAAAGCTACTTAGCCTCGGGCCCAGCAAAAGCTTGATCCACCCCTGTTAATTAGAGCAGGATTCTTAGTAATTTTAGAGAATTTAATTCAAGCAAATGGACACGGACATCATTTCGAACCTTCAAAACGAAACGTTTTATTAATTCCTGTTTGAACGTTTTATTACTTATTATTCTTATTAATTGTAGCTTTCCTTTTAAAAGCAGTTTCACAAGATTCTATCTGAAGGAAATTAAGTAAAAAAGGATTTCGTGTTTATTAAAAAGATTAAATATTCGTAAAATTTGCGGTTTAAAAATTGAAAATATTTAAAGCGGGGTTTCTCCATTTTCAGTGTAACTTCTTCAAAATTAATTTGCAGCTCAATATAAAAAACCCATATTTTTGTATTATAGTTATTACAATTTCTTCTTTATTTATTTATTCTTTGATGTTTGTTGTTGCGAATTTGTTGATAAATTTTATTGTTTAGTGGGCAAATACCCCTGAACACTATAAAAAAATCCTTATTTATTCGATTATTATAATTACTAAAATTAAGCATACAAACTGAGTGAAGTTACAATAAAATTTTAAGACTTTCTCAAAATGCAGTCCTTAAAATGAATCAGCAAAATAAATATTTCGGTTAACTTGGCACTATTTCGTTTAAGATTCGCCCCAACGTCTTTCTTTGAGGATCGTACAATAATGTAGAAAGCCCAGGTGAATGAAAGGTAAATTTTCTGAGCTCATCACAAGTACCCTAATCGACTAACATCTGTTGCTAATATCGCATCTGCAGCCGTTTCTTCTTAAAGGGATGGTCTCTAGACTTTGCACATATGGTACATTGGTTTTTTCTTCTTCGGAACTTTTATTAAACCAATTTTTCTTAGCTTAGTACTGTCGTCTGTTATTGTCATTCTGGAAATAACTCGCAAAGTAATGCAATAAAACAGTAACTGCAGTCAGGTATAAAGGATACATTACTTTTTATTACTTGCTCAACATTGCTTAGGCCATTTTGTAAAACATGTAAAAAACCTTGGAGTATTTATGGATGTTCGTTATACTAAAAAAAATGTGTTGGTAGGAAGCAATAAATTGCACTATTTTGTTAATATCGCACCAATTAAAATCTTCCCAGAAATGTTATGTTTGAATGATTTTCTGGCACGTAACCGACAAACATTGAAAAGGATCGATTATAATTTCCGTTTGTAAATAATTAGCGAATTTTACTTTTAACAAATAAATAAATGAATACCTTTGTCAGGGAATTACAAAACCGCCAAGTTGACAAGTTTCATAAACTAAGTCTGGAGTTTATGTAAGAAGTTGACGTATATCACCAGTAGGTAATCTTTAAGATGTTCTCATTTCACAAAATATAAGCTGATTTTAGAGTCTACCAAATTAACATCTCGACAAGTTTACGATACCAGTAACATGGGAAAATATCTCGTACCTCCTTTAAAAAGATATCAAGTTTAATATATTAACCAAGATAGGATGACACACATTAAAAATGAAAGTAATACCTACTAATAAAACTAATTAACATATTTAATTAAAAGTAATAACTTATCGTTACGTGAATCGCTCGATGGATAAATACGCCTCGAGAACTTTATTTAATTTGCACATACGTGGTAATAATTAGTCTGAGAACTAGAATCGGGATTCTACTGAAAAGGCACAAGATTACGTATAGAAAAATTAACGAGACCACTAATATACTGCAGAAAGTAACATATATGGATATGTATTAGATTCTCATCAGTCCACTCATAAACTTAACAACTTTTTTGCCGTTGCGTAACTGCCAAGAATTGGACGATTCGCCTCTCAAGAATGAAACTTGCAAGTAGACAGTAGAAAGTCCACCAAATCGCATCATAGGCCAAATACTGTTTTCAATTTGGACGTTCTGATTAATCGCGTCGTTAGAGTAAAATGATGAAATATCATACATTACGTTCTCTGAAGAGATTCTAACATTCTAAAATCCGGTAACTGCCTGCAGTGATTAGCTATTATCGATCTGTACATTAATTATTCAATAACCGATTGTTTTGTCAACTAATTAATTGACAGAACAATCCGCTACCTTCTGGGTTTTTAAGAATTAAGACAGATGCGTTAATTACATTGACTTGTCATTAATTATTTTTTTAACAATGCAAGAACTGTTCCTGTAACAGTACTTTTTATACATAAACTGTTACTAGTTAACTATTTCGCCCAATTTAATTTATGGATCAAATCTAAACGTTTTAACATTGGTTGCTAAGATCATAAACCATAATTTAACAGGACGAAAGCTCTTCCAGGCAGTAATCCATTATTTTTTCAAAACTTCTTCAATATGAGTTTTATTAGATTTCAAGATTAAAAAATTAAAGTGAACAACATAATAAATCTCCATTTTTTGACAAAATCCACAAGAAAATTTTTCTTAAAACACTTTTGATTTTAATAGTATTCTTGGAAACTTCTTCGATATAAGTTTTAGATTTCAAGCTTGGATTCAAGATCCAGAAATTAAAGCTGGTGTTTGAAATAAAACGCATGTGTAATAAAACTTTAAATTTTGAATTAACTTAAATTGGGAATAGACCTAAATAATAGAATAAATATTCTTTTTTTATGAAATCCATAGGAATTTTTTTAGTATTTTTGGAACCCTCGATATAAGTTTTATATTTCAAGCTTGGATTCAAAATTCAGCAAATTAAAGCTCGATTTGAAATAAAACTGAATAAACTCGTTTGTAATAAAACTCTAAATTTTTAATCGACTTGAATTCGGAATAACCTTTTAATAAACAAAATAAATATTTTTTCTTTGAAAACTTCTAGTTTTAATTTTTTTGGCACTTAAATTTATTGTATGGTTTATAGCTTCAAAATGCTTTAACTTTATTCAAAACTTGTTTGGCTTAAACTAAGACTGTTGATCGAATCCGCATCAAACTTTAAAATTGTAATCTAAATTTCTTTGAACTTCAACTATCACATGAAAGCAAACTCAAATCTCAAAGATAGTTTTAAGGTTGCAACTCTTTTCTTCGGTATAAGCTTTAGATTTCTAGTTTAGATTCGAAATGCACAAATTCAAGCTCGTATTTTTAATAAAAGTCGTGCGTAATAATACTTCAAATTCAATAGAGTTAATAACAAAATAAACATTGCAGTTTTTGACAAATTCAAGTTTCTGATAACTGGCAAAGATCCGATTCCCAGCAGACAAACAAAGGCAAAGCATGATTTCATGAATTTGTAGTCCTTGAAGACAGAAATATGGAAAATCAAATTTGAAGTAGCAAATAAAGAATTTGAAATAGTTAAGTTTCAGAATCAAAGATTTAAAAGTTCATAATTTTGGATTCAACCTTGGATTCAAAATGCATAATTTGTAATAAAAGTTTTGAATAAGGTTGATCTTTGAATAGACTTTTTTGATAAACCTTTTTTAATAAAATCAATAATTCAAATTTTTAAATTACTGGCAAATGCTGATTAACACTTCTTAGTACATAAAGAACCCATGATTTGACCCTTTATGTTAAAAACATCGAACATTTCTCTTCGAAATCAAGTATGAAGTAGCAAACACTCCGTTAATTTAAAATAACCCGAATTTTTAGTTTGGAACTAAATATCTAAATTTCATAAATGATTTAAAATCTAATTTTGCATTCAAACTTGGCACAATTTTTCACAAAACTTTTGAATAAACTTGATAAAATTAATAATTCAAATATTTTTAAATTATTGACAAAGACATATTTTTAACACACTGAAAACCCAGAATCTGTTGAACTTGTTGTCCTTGAACTTGAAAATATCAAAAAGTTCTCTTCGAAAATCTAATTTGTAGTAGCAAATGAAGAATTTTAAATATGCTTCTAAATTCAGAACCAAACATTTAAAAGTTCATTAATGAATTAAAACCTAATTTTTCAATTCAAACTTGGATTCAAGATGCATAATTTGTGATAAAACTTTTGAATAAACTTGAGTTTTCAATATATGTTAATAAATAAATAAATAAAATTTGTATTGACAAGTTGAGTTACCGTTTACCTTTCTGCCTCTTGCTAAAAGAGTTTCGCCTCTGGCGTGGTTGACACGTTGAGTTACCGTGCTCTTTTAGTGCTCCCTTTCCTCCTGAAGAAGCCCATTGAAAAAGTGGGCGAAACGTTGAGTTATTCTGTCTCAGCAATGTCAACGATTTGGAGTTCATAAATGATTTAAAATCTAATTTTGAATTCAAACTTGGATTCAAAAATCCTATTTTATGATAAAAATCCTGAATAACCTTGAGTTTTAAATAGGTTTAAATAGACACTACATTTTCTTGGTGAAACCAATAATTCAAACTGGCAAAGACTGATCCACACTTCTCACCACACAAACAACGTATGCTTTCATAAGTTTGTGACCATTTAAATTAAAAATATGGAAATTTTTTCCTGGAAATCGAATAATAACTCACATAAAACAGATAATATTATCAGTCTGTAGACCTTTCAATTAAAAATACTGAACATTTCTCTTCGAAATTCAAACTAATCTAACTCTTGATTTCGAAACAAAGGGTTTAGGTTTCATAAATAATTTAAAACCTAACTTTGGACTTAAATATGGATTCTAAATTCCTAATTTATGAGTAAAATTTCAGTTAAAAGTACTGAAAATTTCTCTTTGAACGTCAAATTTGAAGCAACAAATAAACTAATTAACTCTTGAATTGGAAACCAACGATTTAGGTTTCAAATGATTTAAAACCTAATTATAAATTTA
Source organism: Melanotus villosus (assembly GCA_963082815.1). Classification (NCBI taxonomy): domain Eukaryota; kingdom Metazoa; phylum Arthropoda; class Insecta; order Coleoptera; family Elateridae; genus Melanotus; species Melanotus villosus. Next base: position 34,414,206 of record OY720427.1, on the reverse strand, counting down.
AATGTGGAATTCAAATGATTGAACTTTCAGTTAAAAATAGCGAAAATTTCTCGTCGAAATCAAATTTGAAACAATAAATAAAAACAATTTATTTGAACTAATCTGACTTCGTAACCAAGGGTTCAGGTTTCATAAATGATTTAAAACCTAATTTTGGATTTAAACAGGGATTTTAAACTTCTAACTTATGATTAAAGTTTCGATTAAACTTAAAACTTTTGAGTAAACTTGAATAAATAATAGAGTACATTTTTTAAAGTACCGACAAAGACTGGTCCACCATTCTCAGCACAGAAACACGGCAAGTTTGTAACTCTTTAAGTTAAAAATATCGAAAATCCAAATCAAATCTGCAGTAGCAAATCGACAGTTACTTTCAGATTACGTTTGCAATTCGGAACTAAAGATGTAGGTTTCAAAATTCAGAATTTGTGATAAAACTTTTGCATAAACTTTAATAAACACTACCTTTTGTATTAAAACCGACAAACCAATTTCTAAATTGACAATTTACAGTTTCAAGTTATACATTTGTTATTTCCGTAAAAATCAAAAATTTCTCTTCGAAATCAAATCTGAAGTAGCAAATAGTCAGTTAATTGGATATCATTTAAATTTTAAACTCAGAATCAATGATTTAGATTTTTTTAATTATTTCAAACCGCCAAAGTTCAAACCCCAAACCTCTGCGATTCAATTTTCAATCCTCAAAACACGAACCGGATTCAAAGATTTAAATTTAGAATCCCAATCTTTGCTTTACAGCTTGTTGAATTCTGATCTGATATTTAAATCTAGGATATTTTGAAATCTTAACAACCTCATATAAAGTCCAAATAATTCTAAGTTTATTAATTGTGATTTGTGATAGCTTTACTTAATTTGTGTTGTTAATTTCGAGCAGATTCAAAGCTTAACGTTGCTGTAAGTTTCTGCCATCTGGCTGCACTTGCTGCTAAACGTACGTAGCAGGTTTCTTGATTTCGTGTATGTTGTATCATAAAGCATTCTGTATGAAAAGATTTAATTAAGTAGGAATTGTTTCCTCGTTCTCGCGAAAAAATTTGTCATCAGTTCTTATCTAGAAGATTGACCTGAAATAACTCTACACTTTTGCTATTTTTTGGTTTGGTAACAGAAACTGAATGGTTTTAAATCAAATGTAAAACACCCAATTTAATGTATTAAAAATTAATTAAAAACGCTTTGTAAACTAAAGTTTAAAACCAACATTTGACTGTGATGACTTTCATAACAACGTCTGCTTTTCTATTTATACAGCTTAAATCAAATTTTTGAAGTCTTAAAAGTTGTTTCTCACGTATATAGCTTAGGGGTGTTGTTCATATTCAAAGATGGAAGCGAAAGGTATGAAACACATGGTGTTTCAAAATCCCTGGTAAAATTTGGCGACCGTATGGCATTGAGTTAATTGTTACGCTGACAATCTGTCCCTTAAAGGAACGTTTATACAATTTCAGGTAGGAACCCAAAGTTGCGCAGCTCCTAACATTATTTTTCTAGAGGCATCGTGTCTTTCATTGCAGCATTGCACCATACCTTATTAAAAGTTTAATGCGCGATTCCTAATTATCAATCATTTCCATGTACATCCAGTTAATCCTCGACGAACGTCGTCCATAAATATTTCCGCGTGGAATTAATAGATTTATTAAAATGTAGCCGGTTGTAAACTATTTGGGTTTAGAACACGGTTATAAAACTAGTGATGTGCAGTAATCAACTTCAACTTTCATTTCCATAATATAATTTTGAATGCCTCTAAACCGTACTTTCTACATGAAGATGAGACTTATTAATTCTGCAAATGCATCGGATATTTAGATGTAGGAGAACGTTCTAAGTACTACGAAGCGCTTAGAATATTAATGAGCATAAATTAAATACAGTACAAAAAATTTAAAGACTGTTAGCAGTTAAAATAAGGAAAGTTGAAATGGTTCTTCGTCAAATTCGTGGGAATCTTTGACAATTAAAAGATTTACTATGTATGCATCCTCGAACGATTAACTTTCAAATATGCTACCCAGGATATTCCGTTTTAAAAATGTCGTCATAAAAACGCAACCCCATTTTTAATTACATCAAAAATTTATATTTTAATTTGGCCCCTTTCGTATTTAAAAACCTAATCTTAGAAAGCACTTTGCAGAACAAAGTACAAGTTTAAATTAAGCAATTAAAAGAACAAAAACACTCGTATTTTTGTAAAACAACCTTTTACATGACACAAAATTGTGTAATCGTAACTGTGCTTACGATTATTTACAAAAAATAATGTGATTTGAACACTTCTAGCAGCGATTATATCATGCCATTGTAAGAGCCAGCAAGTTTCTCAAATAATTAGATAACAATGCCAAAGCAGCCACACGGGAAAATGTAAAAAAATTTTGTTAATTGGCAATTTCGATGAATCCTTACGTTTAATAAGCTACCAACGAGAAACTGCTGTTTATTATTGTAAACGGAGCAGCTTCTTCTCGTTTTGCCAATTTAACCCCTTTAATTTCCGCAGTCGAGTCGTTGCAATGGTCGTCGAAATAAAATCCATACGGATTTTTACGAATGCAGAGGAAATGAAACGGAAAAACCGTTTTCAAATTTTCCGGACAGACTGTCAAGTTTTTTTATTTAAATATTCTGGGCAATATTTCAGTTTACCGAGCTTTTATTAAATTAAAATTTACTGCGTTCAGCATTACAATCATCTAATTTTATTTTAAATTCAAATTTCTATATTTTAACATATCAGTAATAATCAGTAAATAACTTAGTTTGGGGCTTTCGTATTTCAACCGGAATAAAATTAGCATTTTTTAAAATTAATAACGCAGTTTCTCTCCTTTTGTAAAAATAGTGAATTTATCTTCATTATCTTCGAAACTTTCAGCAACTCATAAATCACGGTTTTTATTTAATTTTGTTAAAGCTCCCAAAACGGTTTTCAGAATTGCTTATACTTTTTAAACGAGTTTTCTTCCATTTTTGATGAAGTTGCATTCGCGAGAGTGCAGATTTCGTGATGATGGAATTAGGTAACGAAAAATATTCCTTTGAAGCTTAGATTAAAATTCAAATTATATCTTGTCCATTCCGAAACATCACATAAAAAATCACTTTACCTACATACCAAAAAGTTTATTCTGCAATAAATTAATCAGTCAATTTCTCCGATGTCAATACCGGTTTAAAGTAAAAAACTCTCCTAATAGAATCTTCGAGGATTCAGAAGTTACAATACCGTTTATAGGTCAAAGAATATTATTAGAAGTCTTACACTGTTATATGGCCGCGTTTACTTCGGTCGTGAAATTTTATTAATATTCTTTGAATTCAAAATTGCTGTATTTTAACAGATTGGTTTTGATTTCGCTGACAACGACCGTGGATGTTTGATTTAACAACCGTGGACGTTTCATTTAAAACTCGTGTTTAAATTTGCCTTAAGTATAATTTCACAAGAAATTACATTAAAATAAAATGTATCTCCCACAACTTTGACGGCTGCACCCAAAAAATTTATGGCGTTCGTTGTTATGTAAGCCATCCGTTTGCCGTCTTCTATAACAGTGTAAGTTGCTTCCCAGTCACCTACATGTTAAGTTGCAACACTACTTTCACGTAAGGAAGCATCTTCGAATTGGAATGTCGTACAGTACTGAACTATAGCCATCTCCAACTCATACAGTACGTTCTTTACTAAATAACAGCTACATCAATTTTAATTATTTTCTTGTAGGAATATTCGGTCATCTACTTAATTAGCCCCATTAATTTTTTAATTTTTCACTAAAATTATCATATTTTAACAGCAAATTAGTAGATTAGATAGAGTTCGTTCACAAACAAGTTTGCTTGCAACAAAAAAATTCAGTGTGATTTTATAAATGATTGAGGACAGTCTGAATTTGGCGCCACAGTTTTTAGTGTATTTTGAATTTGGCTAAACTGGATCAATTTGGTAACTTCGCTGTCAAATAACAGGAGCAACTCGCTAACTTTGTTAAAGGTTTCTGCATTTTATTGCTCGGTTTTCGTAGTCGTATTTGTGTTAATCGTGTTTTTCTTCGTTTTTAATGTTACTGTTTACTTCAATTTTGTATCAAATCAGTTTTTTTTTCAAAACTATTGTTTAAGATTCTTTGCTACACAGGTAAGTTAAAAAAAATTAATGAGTAGCAACACACTCACCCCGTATAACTCATCCATTGGACTTCTATGTTTTTGGTGATTTGAAAACTAAAGTCGAAATCGACATCACAACTTAGAAGAATTGCAAGCTGATGTTGAGGAAGAAACCCACAACATAAATCAGCAATACCCTCAACGTGTGTTTGAAAATGTTAGACGAACTAATTTATGTTTAAATCTGGTGGTAATGCCATTCCTATCTGAAACGCCACTGATAGAGTACGTCAAACGGATTACCTATTTCCAACATAACAGTAAGTTAGTATGGCACCAAATTGTCCTCAATCATTTAAAATCACAGTGTATGTAAGTTTACTTAAACATAGGTATTTCTAACCAAATTTGCTCCTTCCATCTAAATTCGTCAGTCAATGTCAAATTATTCACCAAATTTGAAAAAGTATGGCTTAGAAGGCTTTAACCCTCTATATTACCGGCCAAACTTCCTCGCGAAGTGTCGATATCTTTACCTTTTACTGGTAATATAGCAATTTCACAAAATTAAGCTTTAGAGCATTATTGCAGAACTGTAAAACAGGACTGTTTATTCCAGAAGAAATTTTGTAAAATTAAATTTAAACTTAAGTTTAGCAACTGCACTACAACATAATCAATACTAAACACATTCTTTATATAAAATAAGAGTAAAGAGTATTTTTTTTGGAGCGCATCTGACTTGATTTTGAATTCACAGAAAGAACCCCATAAATGCTTTGGACTTCTTTGCGTTTAAGTTGAACCCAAAACGGATGTCGAAACTGTATATTGTTATGTGATAGCTGGTTTATAGAATAGTTTAACGTTAAGTGTCAGATTTGCAAGAATTTTCATTTGGGGTGGCAGTCTCGCTTTTACTGGAATTATCCTTAAAGGACTGAAGGGATTGATATTGTATAAAACAGTCCTGAAAACTAGTCGAATTATCTCTAAACTTGGAGTGGCAATCTCACTTTTGCTGGAATTATCCTTAAAAAACTGAAAGAAACTTGCAGAACTGAGCTTCCGTAGAAAATATTGTATAAAACAGCCCTGAAAACTACTCGAATTATCTCTAAACTTGGAGTGGCAATCTCACTTTTGCTGGAATTACCCTTAAAGGACTGAAAGGAACTTGCAGAACTGAGCTTCCATAGAAAATATTGTATAAAACAGCCCTGAAAACTATTCGAATTACATCTCTAAACTTGGAGTGGTAATCTCACTTTAGCTGGAATTATTCTTAAAGGACTAAAAGGAACTTGCAGAACTGAGCTTCTTTAGAAAATATTGTATAAAACAGCCCTGAAAACGAATCGAGTTATCTCTAAACTTGGAGTGGCAATCTCACTTTTGCTGGAATTATCCTTAAAGGACTGAAAGTAATTTTCCAAACTCATTCTGTAAAAAATACTGTATTAAATAGCCCTAAAAATTAGTCGAATTATCAAGTTTCTCGCCTGTTTCTAAACTTTTTCCTATAATTTTTTTGATATTCCATATTCTGCCAAGTTAACTCTTTCGCTGCTTTCTCCAAAAAACCTGAAAAATTAATGAAGTCTCCAGTGTAACTAATATTTATATCGGATTAGACTACAATGTCCTCTTCTCGACTACTTTCGGAGTGCATAGCTAATAAGACTTTTATCCAAACCTGTACGGCGTGATTAACAGTGCCTTTCTCTCTAAGCATTTGCGAATATTTTCAGTATGCAGTTAGGTATGTTTTCATTATAAATTATTGACATCATTTTACACACAACATTTTGAAAATACCACTTTATTAGTACTGTGTGAAGCATCCACATGCACCAAGCTAAATTAAAAAATTATAGATTTCTTATGCAGCATTAAAAAATCCAGTGAAGCTTTAGCAAAATATCCTTCCTTTCAACAAGTATCAAAAAACTTTCACGGTATCAACCGCAGTTAAAAAACCTAGAAAGTCCCTCAAGATACTAAAAAGTCCAATTTTTATAACTTCATAATTAACTAACGTAAATCCTCGTTGGATTTTCGTGGTGGAAAGTTTGCAATATTATTTGATCGGATTTTAACCCAAACTTAATGTAATATATTCCGTGTATCTCTGGGATTTTAGAAGATTATTTTAAAGTTACGTGAGAGTTTGGCCGGCTGGAGAAAGCTTTTATATACTGGCTATCATTAAAATGTTACTTTTTATTCGTTGTGACAGAATTTAAGAGTCATCTACAGGATATCCTAAATTCGAAATTCATTACTGACGTTTCCGAAACATCAAAAATATTAAACTAAAGTGCCTTTTCAGTAGCTTAGTTTTCCAAAAATCTGCTCTTATATTCTACTGAAAAATTTTAAGTAGATTTACGTATTAGTCACACTTTAGCTTTTTTTCATAACAAAAGTGTTAAAGTATTTACATAATGACTAACGATAACCCGGCTGTTAAATTTTAAAACTTTAAAAGTTGCGGGTTTCTGTGCAGGCAGGTAATTTGTAATGCCTTTGTTACCTGTATTTACCATCTGTAAGACCATCACAGGCTTAAATCCCTTGTGTAAAAGTTGACAAAATGACAAATACCTTGTAAATCCAAAGAAAGAAGATGCCGAACAACCCCTAAAAATTCGTAATATTTTAACACTTGAAATTCTTTCGAGCCAAATGTTAAAGGCATTTTGCATTTTCGGCGCCGTTAAAACTTGTTTATTGTTTAAAAACCTTTGGATAAACATTTATTGAAGGTATTGGTTGTGACAACCTTTTTTTTAAGCAAATTTGTGGTTAGTTTATTGTTTTCACATGTGCGAAAAAGCCACATAAAAACTTTCAAAAGAACGTGTTTCGACAAGTTGGGATGTCCGGAATATTTTATTTAAAACTTAGTCATAAACCTGATATTCATAGATTTTTAAAGTCGCGAGAATATTACCCAACTTTGCTTAATTTGTAGTTACTGGCTTACTGTTTATGATATTTTTATGATTGTTAAAACTCGTTTTTTATACAGGCATTTTGATCTAAAACACAGAGAAGAACCATTTTTCGTTTAGTACTTCCTGTAAATATATTCAGTTAGTTATAACCTGTTTTGGAAAAATAAATGAGTACAAAATTAAATTCAGACGTACTTCCACTGATTCATAGATAATACATCTACAAAAATAAAACGAAACGAATTATATAAGTTGCAAGTTTAATACAGCCACAACTATTTAGAAATAGTAATTTGCGAAATTCGTGGAGCAGAAACTACTCTTGTTTAGCACTGGCGTGCATAATTTTTTAAGTTGGTTAACCTAAAGAAAACTACAGAATTTTGGAAACAAAAAAGAAATTGTGTGCAGAAATTATCAATTAAAATAGGTAATTAATAAATTAATGACGAAGCAAACTAAAAATGGCAGTAGCGGCAAAATAAAATTAATTAATAAAATTCGCATTTAGATTTCTACTTTCCAGGATTCCACGTTTTTATAATATTTGCTAATTTATGTACATGCTAATTAGTTAATAGCTATTCAGACTACTTCTAGATTTTAGTTTAACCTCTATGGGAAAATAAAACATAAATATTCGAATTCGTAAAAAATCTTGGACAACTTGGACTATTAAAAATGAGGAACCTAAATAACATTAAGCTAACTGTAATTTATCGATATTGTTGGTTTTTAATAAAGTTAGTTAAACCCTTTTTAAATCGAACTTCTTGCAAAAACTAGATATCTTAATTAAAACGCATATTTCAAATTTTGAAGTAGGTAGCTGTAATAAAAATGCGGAAAACCATAAACGGATACATATTTACCCACTGATGTATCAGTGAGCGCATAAGAAATTCTTTAAATATATAGGTATGTAATTTTAAATTGAATCATTCCTGTATATGTTCTTGTGAATCAGTGAATATCATTTCCGGATAAACTCGATTTATGATTCCGTATTACGTCATGTAAGCGTTGTATTGCTTAACTATATTTTTTTACGATAATTTCGTGGCTGTTAATCAACGAATGCCTAACAAAAGAATCTTTTTAAAGATAAATAAAAACTATATTGGAATTTATTATACGGTATGTAAATTTAGAAGCGGATAATAATTTTTTGCTTAAAGCTTGCACGGTTTTTGTAGCTTGGAATAAACCTGAATGAAAACTTATTAGGAAATTGTTAATTATAAAAACTTAAAATATACATATGTACTTTGTATAAATTATTCAATTACAATAAATCATCGCCATAAATTAACAGAAATAGCTTCTCTAATTAATAATTTCACACGTTTAAATTGTTTTTAATTCGCAACAATAAAGAACAGTGCACAGGAAATTATGTATAAATGTGATATGCCAAGTTTAAAACCTACGGTATTACGTATTTAGATGTAGGTACTGACTTAAGCATATAACTGTTCAGTCGGATTTGCTTTTACATGTGTCTATCTCCGCTGTATTAGTATCAACGACAGCGTGAGAAAGGTCTACACGAAACATTTTATGTACAAAAATAGCTAAGAACTATTTTGTAAATGATCAGCGAATATTGCATTTCAAGGCCATGGCCTAACACTTACTGTTAATTTATGATATTAGAATATTCGAAAGGACTTTTAAGTTGCATGCATACAAACAACGCCAACGATTGTATGGCTTGGTTGCAGCAACCAAATCGCAACAGAAAACATCCCAAATAATAAGACATACCCGACAAAAAACAAATCTAATAAACGATAAATCCAACTGAACAAATTATAATTTAAATGGAAAGTTAGTTAAACGTGGGAATCCCAACTGGTACTAAATTTTTCATACTTTCTTTTAACTTTGTTATTCAGAAGAAATTGTAATGTTGCATGTCACATTAAATTTTCAAAGAATATATTTATTTTGATTGTATTGACATATTAGCTAGTAATTCACATTCGAAACACGGTGTTTTCTTTTATTTACATATTTACCTAACACATTACTGTATTAATCTTATTTTGGTTATCTTTCTTGTTGTAAAAGTTAAAAAATCGCGAGGAAGTTCTTGATTCGTCCTGTTTATTTATCAAAAGCAAAAGTAGTGTATCAAAATTCGGCGGCTTGGCTAATTTATTTATTGTGCATTATTTATTTGTATAACAATTAAGTTAAAGTAATAACAAACACGTTTTCTGGGCAATTCTCGCAGTAAATCCAGCAAGCCTAAGCCTTTAAAATCTGCGGATTTTCACCGGCAAAACACTTTTACTATGTAAAATATTTATTTTATCTAATCCACAATTAATTCAGGATTACTTTGCCTGGTATAGTTACAACAAACGCTCTCTGGTAATAATTTACAAGAAACGTGTAAAGTATACATAAATATCTTGAACTTTAATAAGACTTTGACTAATAGACGTACGAATTCCTCTGTAACTGTAATTTGCTAATAAATTACATTTTTAATCAATTACTAAGGTTTAAAAGAATACGCGCAAGCGTGAAAGTGTGCCAACGGGTTTTATAAATTCGGACGTTTTCCCTATTAAAAATTTGTCGTCTGTCCGATACAAAAGCGGTAATTTATTTTAGGAAGCGTCGTTTGATGTGCTTATTACCGAACGAAAGACTTAATTGAAAGCTCACTGTCTGGTTTGATTTTACACTGATGCCAATACATTTGTGATTGTATGGATTTTATGGGTTACACCAGCGGGTCACAAGGCTCGAGTTCATGACCCCAGTCGACATTCACCTGACTCGAACAAGAGTTTCTTACTGACATACCATCATATACAGCCCTCGACTTAGACGTCTAAGTAAAACCTTCGTTTCTACCAAATAATCGAAAACTAGCTCCTTCCATGCTGAAACAGAACCGCTACTAGGCCTTTGTTATTTAACAAAATCTCCGTGTCGGTGTTATCGACATAAAATTGAAGTGTTTATACATATTTATATGTGCATTAGTATTCTTAGTGAGCAAGCTGAAATTGTTATTTTCTCACCATATTTAAGGGAAGCCTACGAGTACGGTGGGAATGCTTATAAAGCCAATTTTTATCATATCGTTCGTTTAGTGACGAAAGCGGTAAATTTAATCGAATTCGTACTTGTCAAATAAATTACTCGATTTTTAATTTGTACAACTTCAAAATTACCAATTTGTAAGATAAATGTCCGCTTCTACTGGGGTAATGCAAGCTATAAACTTCAGTCAGAATTTCTAAAAGGATTTAGAAGTAATATTTACTATCAAAACCGAGTTATAAATTGCGATTCCGGTTGTTTAACGTAATTTATCTAGTTGTCTTTTTTTTAATATACCAGAAAGAGAGGAGGAGATGTTGATATTTGATAATATTCGGTTTGTTGCTTCCTGAACCGATTCGTGCGGTCCTAGAAAGCATCAAGTGATGGTACGCTTTTTACAGAATACTGTTAAATCGATAAATGCAAATTATTTCATCATTTAAAGGGGACAGACAGCCTATCTAATATACAACACGAATCCTTTTAGTATAAAACCTACTTAACATATTAATAGCTCTCTCGATCATACAAACGTATAATGCACAGTTTATCTCTTGCTACTTTGCTTCACTTCCCATCGCGCACTGGAAAACTTTTGGTGAAAGGCAGATGATTTACTTAGTAGGAGTTTACGTGATCCGTGAACGGATGAATCCATAGTGAAACAAATTTATTACATTTACCTAGCAGTTTACCTTAATCGGAAAATACGTTATTTAGAATTTCGATAGATTTTGTTATTAAAAAGCTTAGACTTGATGTTATTTTTTTTTAACTATGGCAATTTAAATTCTGAACTGGCAAGAATAATACACGTTCAGAAAAGTAGAAAAATTTAAGGACAACTTTCGGCAGCTCGAATTACTACAAAAAATATATAATAATCACTTACCATGTCATGGCCTCTTTAATATATATCACCAACACTACATTCACAAAACACTCACATGACTAGATTTTGCGAAGGAAAAAGAAATAAAAGGCATAGTTTTATAGAACAAATTTACTAAACAATACAGTCACTTCATAGGAAGAGACCATATCAAGAAACAGAACAATCATAATAATAATAATCGGTACTATAATATTGACATAAAGTTTACATTACTTCTCACTATAAATGTACATAATATATTACAAATGGTCTTTTGACATTAATTAAGTCTTCATTTTTAACTTGTCCAAGTGATTAAGTAGTACAACAAGTGTAATATTATCAGCTTAAGAGAGCAGCCAAGGAGGCGGCTCTCTTAAGCTGATTTTGACATGACTTAGTAAAATTAGAGGAACATGATATCTTTGTTCAAAGACATTCGTTTATTATCTAATTCTAAGGCTGATACCAATATACAAATATATCAGTCGCTCCTGACTTGAACTGAGAGAAGAGTCCTTTCGTTGTGAGAACGAAAGAACTCATCGCTGAGATTGTGCAAGTCAAAAGTAGGTAGTTAACAGATCTTACAAATACTGAGAAACGCCCATTTAGACAATTCTGACTTAGTTTGTTTCAAATGATCACATATTACGAATACAAACACGCTTACTGTGTTAATTAGTTACATACTTACTACTCGAGATATGGGACACTACGCCAAGCCCGCGAGACAAGCTCCCGATTACGCCAAAATCTTTGGTTCACTAACCAGTATCCCTCGCTAATGGTCAACAAAATAAATATAAAAATAGAAGATATGGAGAAACAGAAAGTTAACCCTAAGACATATATACATATGCACAATAATACCATTAGAGAGATAGACCTGGTTGCTAATATTGGCGGCTCCCGGAGCGGTGTTACAGGTGGGGCGAGGCACCTGGATATCAGGGCATTTGGGCCCAAAGTTTTAAGTACGCATGCAAAAAATAAATTAAATCAAATCGGCGACCCCTAACGTCAGCAGTCCGAGCAGATAATAAATAACTGTACAGCATGCTCCCAGCTGTCGCTGGGGTCGGCGTCACATGCACTCTCAGTCATACACTCACTACACCTCCGTGGCGAAGAGGCCCTGGTTTATCGCATCCGGACGGTGAAAATGTTCTTCTATCACATACACGCCGCTGGGTTCTTTATCCACCGGCCTCTTGAGCAAAGAGGGGTCACTGTAATACAGAAATAACAATAAGTCTCCGGATAATCGAGCAAGTTTTTAATTACTTACCTGGCTCCACAAACAGCCGAAGAATTTGACATCACAGACAAACGCTTGATGTGTTCGTATTCGGGCTCGTGCAACTTGGCGGCTAGTAATACCGAAGCACGTGGCCCAGGCTCCGTGTTGAGTTGCTTCTGAGACCGTGTTCTTTGCAAAGTGTACACCGAACGTCCATCAATCACCTGGTGTAACGGCTTCGCAAAGCAGTCGTTATCAGCAACGCTTACGTTAGAAACGCTACAGTCATCTGGCGACGGCAAACTGGAGCTTAAAACATTATTGGTACATTTGCCCCATGAATTCTTAATCATGTGAGCTTCTGCGGAAATGGCGGCGCCTCGTTTTGCAAAGCTGCTGTGCGCCGTGTTCTGCTCGTTTTGTAACCGAGCTTCTTCGTCGGCGCGAGCCTTTTCTCGTTTCCGGCGTTGCTTTAGGCATATGATAACACCAACGGCTACTAAAACCAAAAGCGGTACGAAAGTAGAGATCGTCGCTATCACAACCACGTGCTCCGTGGTAAGATGGGATTCTGAAGATACTCGTGCACTCGGTGATGCACTCGAAGCCGCTTCTTCGCAAGTACGGCCCAAAAAACCCGTGGGGCAATGGCACTCGAAACCGTGTATGCGGTTTATACATGATCCTCCGTGTTGGCAGGGATGCGAATGGCATTCGTCTGTTTCTACACTAGATACCGTTTCTTCGCACGTGCGGCCCACGAATCCCACAGGACAATGGCACTCGAAACCGTGTATGCGGTTTACGCAAGAGCCCCCATTTTGACAAGGGTGCGATTGGCATTCGTCTATTTCTGCACTGCAGTCTTTACCGGTAAAACCAGGTGCGCACTTACACTTGTAATCGTTCGTTAATTTTATACAAGTTCCACCGTTTGCACAAGGTTTTGCGAGACAATAGTCTACACGCGTCTGACAAAGCGAACCCACGAAACCCGGAACACACTGACAGTGAAATTCGTTTACTTTATCAACGCAAGATCCTCCGTTTAGGCAAGGTTGATCTTTGCAATCGTCTATGTTGGTTTCGCATCGCTCACCCGTAAATCCCGACGGACAAATGCACTGAAAACCATTTATACCGTCTACGCAACTTCCATCGTTTTCGCAGGGGTTAGGGGAACAGTCGTTTACTTGGTGTTCGCAGTCTACACCACTGTAACCCGGCATGCACTTACACTGATAACCCACTTCTATGTCCGTGCAAATTCCATCGTTGCGGCAGGGATGATCGTCACATGTTTGAGCAGAAGTTTCGCAGTGGGGTCCGTGGAAACCACGTGGACAGTGGCAGGTATTATAAGTACCATTACGGATACAACTACCCCCATTGAGGCAAGGGCTTCGCGAACAATCGTTAATTGCTATTTCGCATTCGGTACCCGTGAAGTCCGGAGGGCAACTGCACGTATAACTACCCTGACCCGTGTTGAAGCAAGTACCCCCGTTACGGCAAGGTCTATGGTTTGTGCAGAAATTGAGATCTTGGTTACAGAACAAGCCGCCCCAGCCTTCGTCACAGATACAGTCCCACGGTTTCACGCACGTTCCATGCATACATCCAGGATAACGTTGGCATTCGCTGCACTTTGGTCCTTCCCATCCGGAGTGGCATCTATAAACAATCAATCACCCTGAGGAAAAGCAAAACTAGCCACCGAAACATAAATTAGCGAACCAGAAAGTTTAAAGAATTGACTAGTTTTTTGCTTCGGTCAATGACAGAGTGACACATGAGACAGACAACTACAATCAATGAACTCCTGGTTTACGTATCAATGGGAAATTGGTGATGCTCGAAGAATCGCAATGACCACAAATTGATTTGTCGATTAGCGGATTGTCATTGATTAACCACCAATAGGTAGCAATATGTATCAATAATTTCCATACCAACTTGAACCAAGAATTCAATTACACGGGTTCAAGTACAATTAGAGATACAGTGAGATATTATTGGTACAATTTATGCGTCGGGAAGCATTATTCAATATCCTGTGGAAACGAATAACGGTATTGGTTTCACACGCGTCCATTCTTGCTGCTCCGTAACAGTGCAATGCATAAACGAGACGCGATAGGATTGTACGCTTTTTCTCGAGGTAATAAGCCGGAGTTACGTTGGGCCTCCTTTAGTTATTCTAATCATGTCTTTGGGAGCGAGTGTATTCGGATCGTATCGAAGAGCTCATTGAGTTGCAGCTTGGATCGCAGACCAAGCTGAGCGGGGAGCTCTGCGGGGATGCAACACGCCCACAGAGTCGTTTCCCACGCTGCCCGGTGGCAAGTATGCAGGTCAAGGAAAGGTTACCTACGGGTCGCCGGCCCAATCCGCATACACTATACTGTACACAGCTTCTTCCGCTACAACAGTGGCCCGCCGGTAACATACCCCATCTTTTAATATACGTCTCATCTAATGACTGCACGAACCCCCCCACTAAACTTTTTTAAATTAGGTACGCGATAACTCGTAATTAATTATGCCCGGATTCTAAAATCTCAAATTTATTCTGTTAATAAAGTGGGAACTCTGTATCTCTAATGGTCCTAACCAGTATCTTAAGAATGGAGACTTCAACGCTAGGTCACTATGACAATCCACTAGTCGATTCGCTAAATATCTAAAGAAAAATAGTTACTTACTTGCACTCGTTAGGTTTCGTACAATGGGCATGCTGTTCATCACATCCCGGCAAACAGCGTGCTGAAACAAAATTATTTCATGTAATTCGTGTAAATTAGAATTACACGTATGTATCCAGGGAATTGGTTAAACGAAACTGTTTGTAATCACGGAACGTAATCAGTAAGAATCCATTCAATTAAAAGTTAAAGTTTAAGGGAATGTATCTCTTTCATTAATTAGTCGCAAATATTAAAAAAAATCTTCGAAATAATGAGTACTTGTTAACGTCGCCAATTGTTTCAAATAATAATTATTTTTGCACGTAGCGATACCTGCGAGAAAGGTACTTACAAAACAGGTAATTGACTTTAAATATGCTTTGTGAAAGAAATAATGAGAAAAGGAGCACCCTGTATGCACACAGGTATGCTGAGGTATCGTGGGAAGATGGCCGGCTGCGAAGTCGACAGCAGCTGAGTCGCTCACGTCTTAGCTCCGCGGTCAAAGTTTTTGTTGTTTTGTGATCAAAATTCGTATTTTTTCTTTGCTGTTTCAACGATTCGGTCTATTCTGCTCTATTTGTGCGATGGATATCTTATTGATACAATTTCACGTACATCACTGTATCATCAAATCACTGATACGTGAAGTTACAACTACGGGGAAATCCCTGATTTGAATTCTTTGTAATAAAACTTTCTCAGATATTTAAACCACGCAACAAATATGACAATTTCGTTTTAGAGTCGCGTTTTGATGTTATAAGATTACAAACAGTTAAAAATTTGTATTCAGGATTGTAAGGTTGTTTTGGAGTGAAAACTGTTGGTCTCCTTGTTAGGAACAAAACTCACATGTTGATACCGAGGATGTAGACAGACGGTAGAAAACGGAAGGAGACCAAAGTATTACGCTCTCAAGTGTTTTAGTATAGGTAATCTAATAGACGAAAACAAGTTTACGTGTGGTATCTGTTAGAGAAGGATGTTACGAGGCATCTGGACACTTACGTTTAGAGCAGTAGTCGCCTGTCCAGCCGGATAGACAGACTCGGTCGCCTGTGGGAGAACATGTGAAATGGCCAAAGTTATCATCCCTGGGACGACAGAGGTTTGCACATCCTTTTCCATAGTAGTAAGGATCGCAAGTTACACGATATTCAAATCGCAGCGTCGAGTATTTCGAATTGTGCACATCTTCTGTCCAAGTTTCCCCAACGTCTAACCATCGTTGTCTCATTAAACGACTTATCAATACTGAAAAAAAGAACCCTAAATTAAAATCAAACATACCCTATGCAGAGTTTTTACAAGCAAAACTTAAAACAAATTTGAATGGGTTGGTATAAGACAGACGTGTGAGAAGCAGGGTACGGTACACCTGCATGATGCATCGAGCAGAGCATCCTGCACTCCGCAGCTGTATCCGGTGTATCCGCCTAACTTCTTTTAAGAAACAACACCTTTGCCTCAATCTATTCCGTTCAGATTCACATTTTATACGAGCAGAAATATCATTCAAATTAAAATGATATTAACCGCTATTACTTTTAATTGGTTGTAAAGGTTTTCTGGCCCTTTTTAACAACGTCGCAACTTAAGGTTTGCTTCACAAAAGTTTCTTTGATACGCGTATGAAAACAATCTTATCGCTGAGAACATACGCAAGGGACGTGAAGAAATCTAAGATAATATTCCATAAACCGAGGGAGAATAAGGGAACAGGACGTCCGGTGTAGCGCTTCAAACTGAACGCTATGTCTCCCAAGGAAGTATTTTGTGTAACTTGTACACCGATAGGGAAGCATAATCTTATTATTTATATCTAAATATTTAAGAAATGTCTACTTGGTTTTACAATATATGGGGACATAAAGAGTTCTAAAATAAATAGTTACTAAACAACTTTTTAGAATAATTAACGAGCATCCGTTAATGACGGCGTAACAAAGTTGAGAAACATATAAATCGACGAAGACGCAGCATCCCTAACATTTAACAGACAACATCAGCCTTACATTTAAGTATCTAGGAATGCTTCTAATGTACATTACTGGCAACAGTTACCTGCTGTTGAAGAAAAAACCACAACTGTTTAACTTTGAAAGAATAAAGGAAAGTCCTTTAACTTAAGTATCAAAATATTTAACGTCCGAACATCCTCTAAAGTACTTTTACGGTTTCCACGAAGAAATAATTAAAAACGCAGAAAATATCGTAATAACATTTTTAGATAGTTAATATAAATCATCTCTCAGGAGCCGCGCTTTAAAACAGGTATAATATATTTTTCCGGGCCTCGTACAATATACTATATATCCTTTATGATGCCAACAGAGCTTAATATTACGTGTGAACAGCCTTAATTAGTTCCTATGCTGTTTAAATTCAAGTCTATATCAGATTTCTTTAATGATCTGTCCTCCAATACCAACATTTCTTTATGTTTTATTAATGGAAGCTTACATAAAATTAACGAAAATCAGAAAAAACTAAGGAAGTACATTAAAATGCTTCTCAGGTCAATATAACCAACTACAAATCTTAGTTAACTACGTACGGTACATTCTCACAGTTTTCAAATGAGAATACGGGGGTTTTCCGCTAATGATACCAGAATAATTTTACTACGAACATTTTCATTTTAGTTTTTAACAATTTTCCCCTTGCTCTTGTTGGGTAAAATACTTCAAATTTCGACTTAACCGAGGAAACCAAAAAGAATTAAATCATGAATAAATTTCGGCAATATATTTGTTGTTTTTAAATTTCTACCTTGAACTTGCGTACTGAACCGGCAATTTTGGTTTTATTATTATTCCACAAAGAGATTTTTTTTTTGTTTTAATCTATTCGGCTATTTCATTGTTTTTTATTAAATTTTCAAGTTAATTGTGATATTCAAAAACATATCAAACGCAGTGGTAGGCAGATAATAAACTAATAAAGTGTTTATTTAAACTTTAGTTTGAATTGTTCGCAATAAAAAAGGTAACGGCCACAGTAATACTAATCACAGAAGAAAAACAGTAGAATTAAATTACGTAGTTATTTAACTAACGGTTCAAGTTATAAGAAGACAGCATTGTTGTTATAAAGACATGTCTGTGAAATATGTCTAATCTACCTTCGTTAGATTCCGTGTTTGCAATAAACCTATCTTTTATTTTATTATTAAGAAAAAGCGTATGGTAATATTAAAATATATGTTGCAATTAACACTTACTTTGGTTATATTAGTGCAAATTAATAAAAAGTAAATTTAGCCTAATTCATAGATCAAATTACTACCTAAATGAGCTTTCACACTTAGTTCAACCTAAAATATAGGCTACAGTTATCGGAAACTATTGATTATTTGTATTCAGTAATAATTAATTACTTTTCACATTGTTTGCAGGATTATCTGGGTTAATTATTTTGGAAACACTGTTAATATTCAAGTCCTGTGTTACCTCAAAAGCAAGAGTAATTTAATCAATTGTGTCTTCAAAACTGTTAAAACTAAACTTCCAATATTGTGTTAACCAAAACAGCAGAACAAAGTGGGGAATTTAAAGGAAGTCGTTATATTTAGCAAAAGTCGTTTCAGCAAACAATGTCTTCCTCGAAAACTACGATCAAAGATTATCAATAAGTTAGGGTTAGTAATACGAGATAACTGGTCAAAGAGGGTCTACCAATCTATTTATCATTTACTGTCAACTGCATAACCAACCGGCCCTAGTGCATAGCGAAGGGTCGGAGGACGGTTATTCTGTAAAGCACCTGGCCGTAGTACAGTTTGCGCATCAAAAATAGCTCTGAAGGTTAAATATAAAAAACCGAGGACTATTTCTATAAATTGAAAAAAAAAGTTATCGCGCCAATGGCACAATATAATTAATTTTAAGTCCGTACAGACACAGCTCGTTAATTACTAGGAAATTAATAAAATAACACGCCAATAACAATGCACTTGTTCCTTTGTGCATTGTAGAGAGTGAATAAATACCCTCCAACATGATTCTCACCACTTATTATTTTACTTATAATTGTTATATGTACATACAATTGAACCCGCTAAACAATAGAACAAATCGTGTTTCAAAAAGGATTTACCCAAACAAAGAAATTATTGAACTTTCGAAGAATAGATGGGATGCGACCAGAATTTGTTAAAAGATTTTATTGCTAAGCCGCAACTCTAAAACCGATTGTTTTAAGAAATATATTGCGGAGGGTTTTTCGTGATCAGTTTCCAAATAATTAACTAACCTACTTTGGTTGTTGATAGACGCCAGATGCTGACAATTGGTTTTTCGATTTAAATGAATCAAAACTAATGCCGGTAATTAACCCATTTCCGAAGCCAAATTAATGCACAAGCTCGGAAAAACAGTTCAAAAGAACTTTTAGGAATAAACCAATTTATCACTGCTTCCATTTCTATAACGATCGATGATACGCTAAATTTTCAACGCTTAATTTTGGTAATACATTTAGAATATCAAAATTTAAGCAAACTCTTTTACTTCCGAATACAAACGCTTTCGTGAACACACGAAAAGTAGCTTGGAATAATTTTGAAACCCGTTACAACAAATAACAATGACGGAAACGTTACTTGGTTGACATCTTAACTATGGAGAACGAGTGGTATATAAAACAATGACATTTAAGAAAAGCAAATATGAGATTCTAAGCAATTATGAAATATAAACGTACAGCCTAAGATGGCGACTTGTACACGCGATGTTTTCTATGCAGCATGCAACAGTTGATGTTTTTTTTTGTAGATTTGCTTATTTTAAGCACTATGTTTAACTATTCTGCAAAACTATTTATACGAAATTTATTAACGTACCTTTCGAATCTGTCGTAAGATTGCCATGCCACGCTTCCACAATTAAAGAAAAGGTACCCTGAAAGAAACAACAAATCGTTAGTATTTTTTAGTTCGCTGTTTAAGTGAAAACAACTTTCACCAAGAAGACGGCGGAACAGTAACGTTCATCGCTCATCTTCAATGTATGCACACCCCAGTTAGCAAACTCTATTTCTTTAGTCTTCAGAAGTCAGTCACTTTCTGATTTTTTTACATTTACTGTAAGTTTTTTAGTTTATGGAATCTTTAAAAAAATGTTAAATAAAAAGTTGGAAACGCGGATCTGACAGTATCGGGGTATATGGTAGTATTAATAATACATGCATAACATGGAACAGAGAATCGATAAGATTAAATAAAACATAGAATAACCAAGACTGATCGGAAATCTAAATTTAATACGGGTCAGTTTTAAAAGAGGAGGATGTTTAAAGTAAAGCTGCTTGTATAAAACAAAAACTTATAGAGGTAGTCATCCGGTGCTTTATAATTAATAATAAAATCGCGACGAGGCAATCGCTAGACGAATCTTTTAACTACTAAGCACGATTTCTCGTGTTTGAGAGAGAAGAGATGAAATTCCGTGATTCAAAAACCCAGAAACTCAGGTACAAACCATAGTAAACTGCAGTATAAAACCGGTTGAGTATAAGCATTGCTTCTTCTGACGTTCCTACTTATAATGCACGAAATTGTGGGAAAATGGCATTTTTAAACCTTTTTTGTTCGCAGCCTCAATAAACGTTCGAAAAATTGTTGCATTATGATTGCAAATCGTTAAAGCACTGCGTTTATTATGAAATGCGTAACGACAAATTTACATAAAGTAAAATGTTAAGAATGCATTTGAAAACCCGGAAATGTCTTCTTTAAATTATACACCAAGCGAGTTACGCTTTCCAATTTTATCGTATTAGTTAAAAAAATCGCTTTAATTAATATGTTAGGAATTCTTGTTACGTTATTGTTTTAGAAATCCGAGCAAAACTTTGAAACCTTTCGTAGCGCCACGCAAAATTTGGCGAGGTTATATAACATCTCGTTAAAAAAGTGAAATGTTAGAATCATTTATTAGAAAACAGATTCTACTTTCGGGAACTAATATATGCAGCCCGATAAACAAAGAAAAAATCAAGATTACGACTCTTCGACTCTGCTTAGGACAGGAAATCGTCTTAATAGATTATTTCGATATAAAAAACGAGAATGACAAAGCTCGGGACTATGTATCCTCCAACGAAAGTTTATCACGGGCGCTTTTTGTAAGAAAAAGTGAGATGTGCTCATAACAGCTGACGTTATGCAAGTTTTAAAATATGATCGACTTTCAGACGGACTATTTTATAAGCTGTCATGATTATATACAATAAAAAGACGACCTAAACAGAAGAAGCAGCTATTTTACATGGTATTAAGTTTGATCAATAAATCTATTATAATTAATTTTGAATTTGTGAACTACCATTCTCACGGCTTTAAGCTTGTACAAGATGCTACAAAATCGCTCAGCGGAAATAGTACACTCTCGTGCAAAATCCACTCATAACGCGCATACTAGTAACAAAATCTTAAGACATCAGTTTGCAGGTATTTCGAACTCGAATTTTCGAAAATTTTGGGAAAACTACCAAATAGTTACAAATAACATACAATGACATAGCAATTTGGATAGTTAAACTACTACCAGAAATAATAAACATTTCCTCCACAAACTCACAAACAGAAAGTAAAACTTTTCTCTTGAAATAACAGAGACGAGCGCATGATACACTAAAAATTGAAGGATGAGAACCGGGATAACTAAATGATATAGCTGGAGGTATTTTGAAGAGGTCCACATAAATACAACATAAGGCAGGGCAGGTGGTAGGTAGATCGCTTCCCACTAACTACCGAAGATGCTAGGCTAAAACTTGAATGAATTTCGGTAGTATTTTTAGTTTTCGTTATTTTTGATTGAATGTCAAGAATGTTAACGAATTCGTTTGATACATCGCATGTACAAATAATTTTGCACGTGTAAATAAATAAAATACGTTTATCAAGTTACATTGAGGCAAAATAGAAGATAGAGTTGTGCTTCCTGTTAGTTTTAATGATTATCTTTAAGGTGAAAACTTACCGGCCAACTAAAGGGAAATGGAAACGTAATGGGGTTGTCAAATCCGTCTTGTGGCGAATCACTATCGGCATTTGGTCCAAGTACAGATGTGGTGACGTCTCCAAAGGTACACGGGGACTTGGTGTCAATCTTTACTTGATATTCTTTAAGGCAAACTCGAAACCGTGGATGGCAAGATCCACTACATTCAGAGTTTTCTCGTGGTTGTCCACTACAGCATTTTCCTAGGTCGTCTTTACCCGCTTCATTGTCAAATGACTTCAGCCGCAATTCAAATACTCCGGAAGAATTGGCCTACGACAAGAATCACGTTGTATTCACGAATCTCGAACGCGGTTCGGAACGAGCTATATTTTGAATTTACAGCAAAACGTTCTGTAGATTTTTAGCTATTTTAAGAACGCGCTGAAATGTTGTGTATGAAAACGCCCCGCCTTTGAAACTAGGAAATTTTGTTTTCTTTCGTACAACTTTAATTAAATGTCGCCAATAAAAAAATTTGGCGCTTCATCGAAATCGAAGAGGATACCCTACATGTAGGTGAAAGTCAAAGCAAAAATTGGATTCTAAAAGGTCGTGAGACACTGGCCAGAAAGAAGTTTTCACCGTCTCACGCTACTCGTCATAAAAAAAAGGAAATTAAATTTAACTAAGAATCCATTCGATGTCGATGATCTAAATTTACACTGCCAAACAGTACGGAGGTTCTGAATTATTTCAATGTGGCGTTCCCGAAGAACGAGCGCTTCGTCTGCGAGCGGACAACCGGCTTACCTGGTGTAGGGCTAAGAAAAGCCCGACTAGAGTGTACAGTATCCAAGACATGATGATGGTAGTTATCCTTCGATGAGGATTCAGCAACTTCCAAGTGCTGTTACCTCAGGGGCGATCTGCAACACCACGCCATAGGCAATCGTCTTTTTTAACACTCACTTAAGTTACAAAAGGGCAACATAAGTCGCCAACACACTTTAAGGCATGCACAAGACACCAGCACAGGAAAAACATTCAGTTTATCGAATGCCACCCCATAACGACACAGCATAATACATCAACACGTACATCCGAACGGTACAAGAAACAGAACTCATTCAATAAGCGCCAGATGTAGACTGTGGAAGCCGACGCCGCAGCCGTGTGGTACGTCTGCTCAGGGGAGGGGAGCTCGCTAAGGGGTCGGCTGGCTCTGTTTCCGCTAAAACTCTCCAATACTCCACTGTGCAGTATATGCCACTGTACACGAAGAGCTTAAAGTGCACTCGCGATCTCGCTACCCTCGAATGGGCAGCCACCCGGCCTGCCGGCTTTAATATAAGGGACGGCAGCTGCTCGCCGGCTGCTTTGGGGTAGTACGTCACCCACCTACCCCATACACCACCACATCGAGTGTACAAGTACACACGCCTACCAAGACACCTTGACGTGACATAAGCAACCCCATAACCCACTAACAATCCTAACACATCATCTCGTACTCCAATCCTTCCTTACACCTCGTTCTGCTTCTCAATTATACCCCAAATTCATTCATAACAACCATTAATACGATCATTAACTACTACAATACGTAATACACTTATGTTAGTACCTTAAAACACACCTAAAATTTGGCTTTTTGAAAAGGCGGAGCTGTTTTTAGATATCAGTCCGTTACGAAATCAGCTATGATTTCATTATTCGCGTATAACAAAAGCTTAAAGGAAATCGTATGACTTGGCGCGATAATTTTTCAGAAAAAACGTACAAAATACGTAGACGGAGATAACTCAGTTATACAAGAGGATACCATTTGCATAGCCTAATTCTAATACCTCAATAGAAGAAACTCACAGCTGATAATTTAAAAAAATATTGATTTGAAAGACTAAGTCACTAAGTACAAAATTTTTATGTAATCTAAACTGTCGTTTAAATATCAGCGATGAATATTTCCAATTGTTTATTCCAAGCTGCAGGGAAATGTAAATTTTCTTGTTAAACACGCAAAAATTGATTGTGATTCGAAAATCAATTTAGAAAAGCAAATAATAGAAAATACATTTGATGTAAACCCTTTATAACCAATCAATTTGCATATTTAAAGTTTGAGTGAAAGGGGTATTCTACGGAATATTATTATTATAAACCCACACATCTCATTATAGGGAAAAGGCCTTCCTCTTTCTCTCATTCTTTGCACATTTCAAGTCACTACGAAATATAATTACGTCACAGATCTTGAATTCTTAGTTAATCGTGGTTTCAGTGGCGGTTTTACGGGGAGTCTAGGAGTCTACACCAGTGGCGTAACCAAGGGGGGGCCCGGGCCCCCTTCAAGATCAAAGTTATTAATCAAAATTTCATTTAAAAGAAATCGATAATTGTAGGTATCGGCATTACAAAAGCCATTAAATATGGTAAATTTGAAAACCAAACAGTGGAATGGGCCCCCTACAAACTACGTTTCTGGTTACGCTACTGGTCTACACCCCCCCCCCCCCCCCCAAGAACAGCATAACTTGAACTGTATATTATTCTACTTGTATTTACAATTTCAAAAATTCATTCACTCGGCAACACATTGTTTTACTGATAACTAGAATAATAATGAATACACAAATTCCCAAAATAAATGGTTTGTACAGCATTAGCCCTTTGTTCCAATTCTGTTTTGAAAAACAATTACTAGTTATAGTAAACCTGTTGTTTCGAATTAATAAAAATAATTATATTAGTTCCGCAAATGAAAAATAAAATTATATGTATGTATTATACCGTATGTCCCGTTTCCAAACGGAATAAAGCGAAATTACATGTAAAATTTTAAATTTCAGTTGCTATTTTTAAATTTTAAAAGAAAATTGAATGTGTTCAGATTCTTTCTGAGCATAATGTACTAAGTAATAAAGTAATTAAGTAATATTGGCCAATTTTGTTTCGATAACTTTTAGATTTGTACCTACATATATTTACGTGTACCTAAGTAAATGGTTGCCATGACTTAAATTGGAATTAGTGAACCTGTCCATAAAGATGCGTGCTTTTCCTTGTTTTACGCACACTTTATTTGCTTGTTTTAGTAAAAAATGTTATTTGATTATTTAGTTCATTTTGTTTGGAAAAAAATTCAATCTATTTAGCCCTTAAAACACGTTCTATTTATTTCTTTCCTCTAAAACACATAATAAAGATATAAACTGAAATTTAAGATTTTTCAAATAATTTCCTTTGCTGCGTTATGAAACAGTACACACGGTATGTGTTATTTTCTTGAAGTATTGGAGCCTCCCAAAGGCAAATCGTAAAACCGTCATTGCCTGTTTTATAATCCCTAGTTTTGTGATAAAGCTCTAGGTTTTAACTGGCAAGTCATGTCCGCATGTCCGCCTTTATCAACAAATAACTTCGACAGATTGAAAAGTCTATGTATACTAATTTCAGTCATTCCAGCCTTTATCCACAAATAATTTCGACAACTGAAAAGCCTATACTAATTTCAGTCATTTCAGCCTTTATCGGCAAATAATTTAGACGAACTGAAAATCCAATTCTAATTCACAGTGAATCTGTTGTGCTTTAATTAAGACGTCGTGTAAGGTGATAGATTTACAAAATACTGCCTGAATGTACTTTGCTACCTTTTATTTAAATGACATTTGTTAATACGAGTAAACGTATTTGGAAGCAGTACAAACTATTTTTGGCAAGCACAAATACTGAGTTATTCCTGATTTCTCAAAGCTAAAAACCCTGTAATTTTGTTTATCGTTAACATAAACTGGCGTGTCCGCTTAACCTGAATCTTCTAAATCATTTAACATAACCTAAATCTCAAATTAGTTTTAATAATTCTAATAAGTAAGTGTTAACTGATGCAACAAAATGCATTTTCTTTAGGTTTGTTGTGGCGAGTTTTTACGACACATTAAATTACAAAATTTTGTTTGTTTTTAAACCTTTTTGATTTGTTTGAAAACGGACTTATCTCCAAAATGAGCCATTTAGCAGTATAAAATCCCAATAACAACTTAAAATTACAAATACCTAATCATTCCATCCTTGGTTTCCAATTTACAACAAAAGGACAATCCCATAAACATGCACTTAAGAAAAAAACTTGCGTACCAAAATAATAAAAATACACGAGCCACGGAACCCACAACGAGGATTCACACTCGAAACTTCAGTTTATAAATTGCACGAGATTGTTTAAAATACATTCACTTAAAAGTTTAAAGTAGAAAATCACAATAAAACGCATGTTCACTTAGGCACTACATTAATATTAGATTCGAACCGACCAAGTCAAAGTTTGGTCAGCAACTGATTAGAGATCAACTTATGCATGTTGCTTTACTGTTGAATTATGCAATTAGAGTGTTAGGATCACATTAATACTTACGTTGCCTAAATTATGCAATCTAAATCGGGTATTCATGTTTTAAAAAACTACTGTTTTTGCGTAATAATTTTATAACGTTTATTGGAGATGCCTGCCTAAAAGTAATGTGAAGACCAAGAAATATTTCTTCATAATATGTCCCTTATAGAAAATTAATAGCTGCTTCGTAGCAGAGTCCGGTTTCAAGTTAAATTATGTTTATTTATAAATAAAATAGTTTCGGAATCGTAGTAACTTTTAACATAAGGAAATATTTGTCGAAGAATCCACCTTATCTGACTGATAATTGATACAAATACGGTAGCACGCGCCAAAATCAAGAAGACGCATCGGAAATGACGATCGTTTTGCAAAGAGGTGCAGGGGGGATATTTTGCAAATACAACTAGCAGCTGTCAAATATCTCCCTATTCGTTTAGCTAGATAAGACATATTTCTTTGCAGCCGGCCGAAATGCTATAGATTTCAAGGTTGTACAGGAAGGATCTGTTTAAGGGGTTTAAGTGGGAAGGGTTAAGGCAGACACGCTCTATTTTTAGAGGTTTTAAAATAGTTACCTAGCAATATGTGGAAGGATTTAGTAAAACAGACACCTAATGTGGTGTGCTACTTAGTTTGTATACTAAGTACTTACCTTAAAGTCATTAAATTTTTTTCTGTTTCAGGATATAGGGCCAAGTTTCAGAGGAGGAAATCGGGGAGGTTTTCACCGTCACAAAGGTAAGGTTTATATTTTCTGCTGAAGCGCATATGATGCGATAAAATTTACATGCATCTGATATTCACCGCGAAGAATAAGGCGGAAATACGAAAAGAGCAATCGTCAAGAAGAGATTTATATAAAAAATGGGCAAACATTTTTACCCCAAGAGAATTTCGGAAGAGGGTGGAATTCATTATAATGATTGAATATTATTTGATATCTGAGCTAGTAGGGTACTAAAAGAAAGATCGACAAGTACTTCCGGAACTGCTTGCGAGCTACTTCCTCACTTAAATTGTACCGGAAGGGATCAAGAGTTCATGATGCTATTAAACGCGTAATATAATTAATTTAAATACCTCTGTGAGAACTCTGATAAAACTTCGATATTGGTTTAATTGTTTTGTAAATTTTCATCTCTCATTACGTATTTAATAGATGAATACTCGCCTACTCACAGGTAAATGTTTTGTTTTTAACAGAAGGTAATATACGTAATCAGAAACTCGATTCACATGCACGTATTATACATCCAATAATTCATTATCAAACACTCAAACAGTATACAGTAATAATAAATTGTGTAACTCAGAATTAATAATCTGTCAAATATATCAGAAACAGCAACCCCACTTTAGACTCAAATTTGATTGAGTTTAAGGCTCCAACAGTTGCTGCAAATATTTTCTCATCCATCCCAAAAAGTATTAAGAAATGTTGCCGCGAACAAGCAGACTTCATTTAAATATTGTAATTTGTTTTCTCCCACAAATAAGCTTTTTTATTATTTGTTAGTGGTAATACAAAACGCATATTTGTCCAATACTCCATATAAAAGCTTGAACATCTTATTATTCAATTAAGAAAATATTCTAAAATTTAGCATTAGTAATGTCTTCAAACTCCTTTTTTGTATTGTTACATGAGTTATAAAATTACTAAAATCGTTAATCGTAGACCTTGTGTTGCAATATAACATATGTTTGAATTTGCTAAGCATATAAATTACCTACAACTCCTTCGTTTTATTTAATATATTAATTCTGCAAGGAAGTTTCTTTTTATTTAGACTTAGTCTCAACTATGCAAAAATGGGAAAAACGAATTATGTAAAATTTAAAGATATGTAGGAAAAGACAGTGTAAACATTTTTATATGTAAATTTGGTTCATCTTGTGCTTTCAGCGTAAACTCGAGAAAAAAAAGGATTTGCATTTCCTCAGTCTGACGACGTGCATTTCAGGGATTTGAAAAAATTGTGCGGATGTAATGCGCAAACATTTACATTGGGTACTTAAAAATTTGTCAAAAATAACTCGGTATATTTAGCTAATTACAGAGTAAACTCAGCTTCTCCCACTCTATCGTTATGGTATTTTGTACCTGCGACAAAAAATCTGAATAATTTTGTTATTATAAAATGTACCGTTTTTCCATTTTATTTGGAAGAAGATTAAATCTTCAGCAAAAACTAGCCTTTATATTCAAATTACCACTTCGGAACTAATTTTAACCTTTATACTTAACAACGTGTTTGTAAAATGGTAAACTTGTACCTTCACTTAGAAAGTTAAGTTATATATTTTTTTAGATGTTCACACACATAAATATTTAGTATAAAACCGTGGATGTACTCACAATTTCGCGTTGCCAAAATTACTGTTGATGTGCTCTAATTAATTGCTTTTTAAATCACTTTTCAGTTAGTGCCTTAATTAATTTTTTAAGTAAGAAAACATCAGCAATCGACGACATAATAACATAATTATAGAATGTTTTGATGTAATTAAATTAATTGGGAGACAACCTAAAAATTAGGTCGTATTGGTTCGTCAAACCTTACTGAATTTCACTTTTTGAAAATAACAAAGCAAGATTAGTTGCACTTTAATACCGAAAATTGCTTTTGGAAGTTTTTCATTCGTTTTCTTTATATTTATAATCATCTTTTGTACGAAACACAAATAACTTTCGGGATGTTATTAATGTTGCGTGCTAGATCGGGTTTGATACGTTTTTGAAAAAATCACTAAATTAGTTTATGTGTAACGTAGAAGCAGTAATTAATGGTTCCATTTAATCTTCCAACGTGCACTTAAGTACAATTATGTGATTTGTTCAAGACTAAAATCATAAATGTTTCTGTATTAAATCTTAACTACAATAATAACGCTGTGCATATGATTTTATACCGTTGTATAATGTGCGTCTCGGAATTCCAAAACATTTTTAATGTTTTGTAGATATAATAACAATTACAATCTTAATAATACTTTGTTTGCGAAGTATAATTATTGTTCGGTGTTGTTATATTCTTAATTATTTATAAACTCTCGTACTGCTTGTTCTCAAGTTACACTTGTAAGTACCCCATAAAATAAATTCTTGACCTGAAAGTTTATATATTAAATTAAAAACTACTAAATAATTACTGGCGATAAGGACTCACCAAAACGTTAAAATCTACCTACGCTTTATTTACATATAATAACAATTAGTGCTTAAGGTATTCATCCTCATTCCTTTTGCTTTATCGCACTTGACTCCAAATAAATACTTTTGCAAGGTCAACAGATGTTAAGATTTTTGGGTTTGTTATTAAGTCATAATCAAATTTAATAAATTTGTTAGTTCTTCCCAAGTATGTCACTAAGCAGGAGTTTACATGATGTAGCAATTTACCAGAGCTGAGTGAATCATATCTTTGGAATTTTTTAAACGCAAATTTTAATTATACACAAAATACCTCCAACCAAATGATATGTTTTTTTGACTTGATAATTTCCAAATTTCAGCCTTTCAGTTTTGTAGGGAAGCTAAGAACGAGAAACCAATTCATAACCGGTAATACGTATATAAAGTTATATGTATTAGTTTTTGCGAATAAATCTTTTCTTAAATTATTGTAAGATGAGATGCATTATGCATATCTGCGGTGGATTTGAGGTGAGTTGTATTTCTAATATGAAACGCAACAGATGTCCATGCTGAGGTGCACACTTCTCTTCTAATATGGAAAATACAAAATGCAACTTAATTTCAGACACATCTGAAACTATGCATTTCACCATAATCTATTTTTGAGCTTTTGAAAGTTAACGACTCGTAGTAAACGTATAAAAATATAAACTGAATGTCGAAATGTTTCCCTGCTTTGAAGAAGCAACGCGACACACTCTGGCATTAAATTATTTTTATAATCAAAATTAATTTTATGCGGCCTGGGTATCCTTGATATACGTTCATGAGCTTAAATGATGAATGATGACGTTGTATTGCGCATATTTCTCCAAATTTTTGTGTGCCTACAATTTACGTAATTTAGAGTTCTTTTCATTTTACATTTGATTTAATACAGCCAGGCAACAAATGAAAAGTCCAGGCTTTCCAAAAGTGAAAAGGAAGCCTGTGCGAATTCTTAATGAACACTGACTCACGTTATAGTCATTCTAAAACTGAATTATTTCACTTGTGGTCATCCTAAGTGTCCTTGTTAGACTCACATTTATTTAAGAAACATAAAACTGAGACTCTTTAAATTTTATTTTATTAGTCGGCGAGCACCAAAGCGTCAGAATCTTGTCAGGTTTAACATTTAAGAAATTTATATTTTTTAAGAAATTTCCGTTTTAAATCTTTGTTACTTGAGAGTGGACGCACAAAACAAGCTAAACTTACTGAATTTCTATTTAACCAGGCAAAATTAACTTTGGAGATTTCGCCGAAGACTTGTCACGCTGTAGTTAAGTAATCGTATTATAATTAGCATTGCTTCTGTTCATGTTACGCTAATACGAAATTTTACCACTTACTGTTATTAAATCTTAATTAAGTAATTAATGTAACTACCATTTGTAAGCAAGAACGTTTCACTTGAACATTAAAAGCGTATCAGAAGATATTTAGCAAATATGGGAAGGTTTCTAAATTCGTAGAATATTTTAGAAATCGAACACCAAATCACCTAAAACAAAAATTTACGAATTTTACATCCTTCAGGCTGTGAATCCTAACCATTTTGAAAAAAAAACATAATAAAATCATGCAGTTTGTAAACTAACAAAATTATGCGTTGTCTGTGTACTGAAGCTGTGAAAGAGTTTTTGCCAATGATTTAAGAATCCGAATTATTGGTTTCTTCATTCAAGTCTGTTCAAAAAGTAAAAGTTTTATCACAAATTCTGCGTCTTGAACCCAAATTTGAATCGAAAATTAGGTTTATTTAAGCATTTTTAAAACCCAACTTTATTCAAACGTTTTATCATAAATTAAAAGTTTTTAATCCAAATTTAAATCATTAAATCTTTGATTCCGAATTCAAAACTCGGAGTATTTGAAGTAACTGACTATTTGCTATTTTAGATTTAATCTCGAATAGAAATCTTCAATATTTTTAAAATAAAAGTCTACATGTTTATAAAATTAAGAGTTGTCTGTGGGTTTGCACTATGAAAAAGTCTGCAAATAATTTAAAAATCCGAATTATTAATCCTATTAAAAAAGATAGTGTTCCGTTCTGTTCAAAATTTAAGATTATTAAAGCTTTATCATCAATTCTGCATTTTGAATCCAGGTTAGAATCCAAAATTAGGCTTTAAAACATTTATGAATTCTAAATTATTGAATATTTGCTACTTCGAATTTGATTTCAAAGAGATATTTTCGACATTTTTAACTTTAAGGGTGACAAACTTTTGAAATTGTGCGTTGTCTGTATGCTGAGAATTACGAAGTAAATAATTAAACAATTTGAATTATTAATAGTTTTATCAATAAAAGTAGGTAGTCTGTTCAAAAGTGTATTCAAAAGTTTTATGACAAACTATGCATTTTGAATTCAAGTTTCAATCCAAAGACTTTAAGTCATCTATGAAGAAGCTTAGATCTTTGGCTCTCAATTCAAAACTCAAATTATTTGAAATTAAACGTCTTGATTTGCTACGTGTGTTGGAACTGTAAGAAAATGTCCAAAATCAAGCTTGTTTAAAAGTTTTATTACAAATTCTGCAACTTTAATCCAAATTTAAATGCAAGCATATTGAAAACTTAGTTCAAAAATTCATAAATTATGAATTTCAAATCCTAATTTAAATCCAAAATTAAGTTTTAAATCATTTATGAATTCCAAATTTCTTTCTAAATTCAAAACTCAAATTATTTCCAATTAACTGACTATTTTCTACTTCAGATTTGATTTTGAAGACAAATTTTCGATATCTTATCAAAAAGAGATTCGAAACCTAAACTATCACGTCATACTTGAACCTCAAAAAATGTAGATCAAATCTTAAATTTGGATGTATGTAGATCCGATCGACAATCTTAGTTCAAACCAAACGCGATTAAAACTGAAAGATTTTCAAACTACATATAAGCAATATATTCAGCACGATAAATTGAAGAAAAATACTAAAAATTTGCCTGTGGATTTTGTTAAAAAAAGATAATATCTATTCCGTCATTCAAGTTCAAAATCCAAGCTTGAAATTTAAAATGTGCATCGAAAAAGGGGTTCAAGGTTTGTTTTCTTATGTGACATTTGAACCTTAAATAAATTTAGATTCAAATTTTAAATTTGGATGGGGGTTTATGCCAAACAAAAATATATAAAATTTTTAAACTACAAACAGTACCTATATTTGGCACAATAAATTGAAATACTGAAATCCTGTAGAATTCGTCAAAAAAGGTAATATTTATTCTGTTATTCATGTCTGTTATAAAATCACGTTAATTCAAAATAAGCCTTATTGCACACACAGTTTTATTTCAAATGCGAGCTTTAATACTGGGCCTCGAATGCTAGCTTGAAACTTAAAGCTTATAAGAGAAGTTTCCAGAAATTCTAATATATTAAAATCAGAAGCTTTTTAAGAAAAAAATTCCTTTGGATTTTGTCTAAAAAAGTTCAGTTAATTTGAAGGTTTATTGCACACACAAGTTTACCCAGAATTTTATTTCAAAACCGAGCTTTAATTTCTGGATCTCGAATCCTAGCTTGAAATACAAAACTTACATTGAAGAAGTTTCCAAAGATAATAAATTTCCTGTGGATTTTGTCAAAAAACGGCAATATTTATTCTGTTATTCAAGTTTATTTCAAACTCAAGTTAGAAGTTCAATTACACACACAATTTCTTCAGAATTTTTTCAAACACTAGCTTTGATTTCCTGGATTGTGTATCCAAGCTTGAAATACAAAACGTATATCGAAGAAGTTACCAAAAATACTGAAATATTAAAACGAGCAGCTTTTTGGGAAAAAGTTTCCTGTGGATTTTGTCAAAAGAGGCGGTATTTATTTTGTTATTCAAGTCTACTCCAAAAGTCTTATTACACACGAG
Organism: Melanotus villosus; assembly: GCA_963082815.1. Classification (NCBI taxonomy): domain Eukaryota; kingdom Metazoa; phylum Arthropoda; class Insecta; order Coleoptera; family Elateridae; genus Melanotus; species Melanotus villosus. The sequence continues at coordinate 34,380,810 of OY720427.1, read as the reverse complement.
TTTATTCAGTTTTATTTTAAACACAAGCTTTTATGAAGCTTAAAATATGAAACTAATATTGAAGAATCTTCCAAAAATACCAAAATACTGAAATCAGAAGTTTTTTAAGAAAATCTTACCCGTGGGTTACTATAATAAGTAAAGGTTCTGTTCAAAAATTAAGATTATTCATTCAAAAGTTTTACCACAATTTCTGCAGTTCGAATCCAGGTTTTAATCCAAAATTGGGTTGTAAATCCTTGGTTGCGAATTCAAAACTCAAATTGTTTGAAATTAACTAACTAACTATTTGCTATTTTAGATTCGATTTTTGAGGAGAAATTTTCGAAATGTTTACTTCAAAGGCTATAAATATTTGAAATAATGTTTTGTTTGTATACTGGCAATCGTGAATAGGTCTCTGCCAGTAATTAAAGAAAAATTAATTATTGATTTTATCAAAAAATGTAATATTTTTTCTGTTATTCAAATTTATGTTTATTCCTAATTCAAGCTTTTTCAAAGAAGTTTTGCTACACACACACAAGTTTTAATTCGTGGATCTGAAATCTTTGAAATGTAAAATCGAACAAGTGATTCGATACCTTAAACTATCTTCGAGATTTTTTCTTTGATGTGATAGTTGAAGCTTTGAAGCTCATTTTAAATTTGGATACGAATCCAACAGTCTTAATTTAAGCGAAACGATGTGCTTAGTTTTACATAGAATTAAAGTTTATTTCAAATTCAGCATAATTCAATTTGAAGTTTAATTACACAACGTATTTCCACCGGAATTATTTTTAATAAAAAAAGAGTTAGCCAAAATTAATTACTGGGCAAAAAGAGAAAACTCGGTGCTGTATAAAACTACTCCCGAGTATTACAATAAATTTGGCGGTAACGAGAACAGACTAATAAATTACGGCTTCTTACAAACTTTTACCGCAAATTATTTCAGTCTGTCGTAGAAAAAAATTTAATTTGCGTTGGCAAAACGTAACGTTTGACATGAAACTCAGGTATAGTAAATGAGCAGTAACAAGCAATGACAGGATAAAAACATGACGTAGATAACATCTACAATCCAAATCTCAAATGCTTCATCATGTAATAAGTTTATTCAAATGTTTCAAAATCACGCTATCATGTCTGAAAGTACCGAGAATTCTAATACATGCTTTTTAGCGCTGTCTGCTTGATCGAAACTGTCTAGTAACTGATAAACGACTGCCAGTTTTTAATTAAACATTTGCAAAATTGAACAGCGTTCCTTGCTTTTGCTACTTCGTTAAATTTTTGTTGCTACCCACTTCCTTGTAAAATTGGATTTATTTACCTGCGTAATAAGTGATGTGGACCAGTAAACCTAAATTATAAATTCATGTTTACTTTATGGCAACGAGTTGTAGGCAGTTAAACACACATATCCGTTTAACGCAATTCCTGTAAATTATCTTGATTTTTCTGTACTGATGAACACTAAACTTCTCATATGGCCTTGTTCGTTTATAATGCATTTTTTACTTACTCACTAGCCATTTTAGCTTCATAGAAATCGTAAATTAATATAAAAAATACGCCGAAATGTTAGTACCTAAAACAAATAAAGCAAACACGAGAATGTTTAGCTAACGCAATATCAAGTACGTTTCAAATGACTTGATTAATTAGGGTGTGCTTTAAATCCACAGCCTTAAGTCACGATATGTATTCGCCTACAAATGAATTCCAAAATTTTTGTAGAACAAACCGTAATCCATATCAGTGATTTAAACAACAAACCAATGCAGAATCGTATGTAGTGCATGACCAGTTTAGTCCAACTAGTTAGTTAGAAAAAAATCCGGAAATTCAAAGGAAGAATACATCATAAATAAACGATTAAATAATCTAAAACAACAGTTATTTTTCAGTATCGTTATTTTAGGTTTTCACAACAAATATGAAAAACTGTTAATTCTCAGACATTAAGATATCAGAACGTTTGTCCCTTGCTTTATACAAGCCTTAAAACCCACAGAAGTTTTTACACACGCATGAAATTTGCTTTAAACCCACAAAAACCCAAAACTGCACAAATGCTTTAAACGGCCTTTTTTTATTCTGTTATTTTCGTGGTACAAACTCAACATAAACAAAATTTAATTCGTTTAATATTTAAAGTAATAAGTTGGCTGCGCTTTTCACTTCACGTAAAATTTCTTCCCACATAATCAGCTGAACTGTAAAATAAAGTTCCTTGAACTTAACGTTTCTAATTTCCCTTTTACTCTTTTTCATATTTTTAACGAACAGTACGAAACCTAAAAATCGACGAAGCAATAAAAATACCAATAACCTGACGAACTCTGTTGGTTTATACAGGATAAATACAAAAATTTATATTTATGTTTACAAGCAGGCGAATGTAAAATGTAATCTAATTCTCATTTTAAATCTAATGCTAATCAACATTTAGTGATCATTAGTACCATATAAAATTACTCGCTTACATTTTGTTTTAAGCGGAAAAAGCTGTAAAATTTCTTCCAGACGGTACTAAATTCGACTAATTTGATAACGTAACAGGTAAGACTGTGGGAATATCTGTTTTAAAATATTTTTGGGAACGCTGTAAATTTGTGCAATTATTTAATGGTACCACGCAGTATCATCAAATGCAAATTTCTATTGCATCATTTTATTTTGCAATTTAAATTAAATTATAAAAGCGGAATATAAAGAAGCAAGACAAGAAGTGCAAAGGAAGTGCTGATATATCCAAACTTGCACTTAGTTGTGTATAACGTGCGATGCAAGAAGGCGATAAGTCCAAACTTCAGAAGTTATAAGCCAATTTAACTTAAGTAATTAATTACCTCTTCTTTATCAGCATCATTTACACTATGCGATCAAACTTAAAGATGCATTGTTTGAAACTTAAAATTTCTTTCTTTTTTTAATTGTAATCACACTGTTAAACCTTTAATTACATCGATTTATCATTACATTATTATTTATTAGGATTACTTAAGAAATTAAAGAAGTTTGTTTACATACAGAAGAAACTTAAAATGCTGACTCTGACACCTTTGAATATTAATGTTTAGACTAAGGTAATCCTAGGTAAATCGTAATATTCTGATTGTTCCATTGCTTAAGGGCTACCCTGTATAATCATTAAACTTAGTAACATAGTCGTTGTTGAGGGAATTTCCAGTAAGTTAATATTAATTAATATTAGTAAATATACCGTATGTCCTGTTTCCAAACGGAATAAAGTCAAATTACATGTAAAATTTGCTATTTCTATTCTGAGTTTTAGAAGAACGTGTAAATTGTATGTTTTCGGATTTTTTCCTGGGCATAATGCACTAAGTAATTAAGTAATATTGGCTGATTTTTTAGGTAAAATTTGTTTAAAACGCTATTAGATTTTGTACACTTATTTAGGGTGTAGGTTGATCGGTAACGTCCTATAAAAGGCACGCCACTTCTAGAAGAAAGAAATTAGTGGGCTATTTAGATATACATGATTCTGTTTGTTTTGCGCATAATTGCTTGTATTTAGTAATAAAAGCTGAACTCGTTTAATTTACTTCTTTTCTTTAAAGTTCATAATAGACATAGAAACTAAACTTCGAGGTTTTATATATAATTTCCCTTTGCTGCGTTTTGAAGCAGGACACACGGTATGTGCTATTTTCTTGAACTTGGTTTGTTGGGGCGAGTTTTGTGTGACACATTAAATTACAAAATTTTGCCTGTTTTTATACCTTTTGTGATTCGTTTGAAAACAGATTCCTTTTTATGAATATTAGGTATATTGTTTGGACTAAGGTAATCCGTAAATCGTAATATTCTGACTGTTCCATTACTTATTAAGGGAATTTTCGATAAGTTAAACATTGTCTATTTTTTTTAATTGAAAAAATATGTTATTTTGAGAGTTGAGGGTTTTAGACTGTGCAATGTGATTACAAAAAATCTTTGGGCATTTTTATCGCTTCGCAGTCAAGCTAACGAGCTTTAGTTATATCTACTGTTGCGCTGTATCGCGTTACTTACGGACCATCATCACACATAGTAATTTTTTTATTTTATTAATAAAATTCATTACTTTGGTGTTGCCATCAATTTGGGTGTTACAATCGCGGCTATAATGACGTTAAAGCTATGACTATGCAAAGCTTAGCAGTTAAATTTAAGGTCCTTGGCTATATCTATGGTTGCTCTGTGCCTCATTGCTTAGAGACCACCCTGTATAATCAACAAACCTTGTTGAGGGAATTACCAATAGGTTAAACATTGTCGTATTTTTATTTTATTGAGAAAATCCGTTATTTTGGGGTTGCCATCAATTTAGGTGATACAATCGCTTGAGTTTTGAAAGCCATAACGACGTTAACGCTTGGGAATTTTAATCGCTTCCAGTCAAGTTTAAGAGGTTTAGTTACGTGCACTATTTCGCTCTGTCCCGTTACTTAAGAACCACACTATGTAATCGTCAGCTCTAGTTGAGGGAATTTCAGATATCAAACACTGTATATTTTTATTCTATTGATAAAATCCATAATTTTTGGGTTGTCATTAATGTGGTTGTTATAATCATGTGAATTTTGAAAGCCATAACGACGTTCGAGCTGTGATTATACAAAGGTCTACTTGGCAGTCAAGTTTAACGGCTTTGATTATATCTACTGTTGCGTTGTGTCATTACTTCGGGACCGCCCTGTATAATAATCAAACTTAGTTGAGGGAATTTCCGATAAGTTCAAAATTGTTATTTTTCATTTTATAGATAAAATTCATAATTTTGGGGTTGGTATCAATTTGGTTGTTATAATCACGTGAGCTTTGGAAGCTATAATGACGTTAAAGCTGTGATTACACAAAGCTTTGGGGATTTCAATCACTTTCAGTCAAGTTTAAGAGCTTTGGTAATATCTATTGTTGCTCTGTGTCCCATTACTTAAAAACCATCCTGTATAAGCATCAAATATAGTAACATAGCCCTTGTTGAAGGAATTTCCGATAAGTTAAACATTCTCTACTGTTTTATTTTATTGATGAAATCCGTTATTTTAATGGCGCTAAAGCTGTGATTACACTAAGCTTAGCGGATTTTAATTGTTTCGCAAGAGCTTTGGTTATATCTACTGTTGCGCCGTGTCCTATTAATTAGAGACTACCCTGTATAACCGTCAAACATAGAAGCCTTTGTTGGGGGAATTTCCAATAAGTTAAACAGTTTGCATTTTTTTATTTTATTGATAATTCCATTATTTTGGGGTTGCCAACAATTCGATTATTATAATCACGTGAGTTTTGGCAGGCTAAAGGAAGGTTAAAGCTTTCATTACACAAAGTTTTGGGGACCTTAATCGCTTCCCCTTATTTAGGGACCACCCTGTAAAAACATTTTAATATTATTAATAAAATCCATTATTCTGGGGTTGCCATCAATTTGATTAATTATGGAGACCACAATGACGCTAAAGCTGTGATTACACAAAGATTTGGGTATTTTAATCGCTTCGCAGTCAAATTTAAGAGCTTTAGTTATATCTACTGTTTCGCTGTATCGCATGACATAAGGACCACCCTGTATAATCACCAAACTTAGTAGTATAGTCCTTGCTGAACGAATTTCCGCTAAGTTAAATACTGTATTTTTTATTTTAGTGATAAAATCCATTATTTTGTGATTGCCATCAGTTTAGGTGTTATAATCACGTGAGCTTTGGAAGCCATAATAGGATTAAAACTGTGATTGTACGAAGTTTCGCAGTCAAGCCTAAGAGCTCTGATTATATACGAACATAAAACTATTTAGTACGGCACGATATAATCACCTCAGTTTACTCTTCATAACTTGATACCTACCAACATTTTTCAAAGCGTAAAAACTGATAAATAGCTCTACTAAACAGTGATAAATAATTCCTAACCTCATTTTGTCAGTTCAAAGATCAAATGAAAAATTCTGAAAAGCAACCAACCAATATTCAAGAAATTGTTAAGGCCATCGGAAATGCCAACATCATAAAACAGACGCCGACACCTTGTTGAAACTATTTAAAAGTTCGAAACACGTGTGCATCCTCTTCTTATTGTGGTTTCCGATTCCCTTCTGTAACCACCATTTAGCGGAAACGTTCAATACACCCAAGCTTATACTCAGTAAAACCATGGTGTGCTAATTATCCGAAGCTATCGAATCATCCCTCATTCAGTTAACATCAGCTTAAAATTGACCTAACTTCAAAATCAGTGAGGGTGAGATAACCCTTTAAATTAAAGTTTGGGAATATATAAGAAGTGATGCTAAATGGTAGTGCAGCTGACATGAAAGGGTTCATCTGCAAACCTTTTTGATAAGGGCTGCGTAATGAGTTAATGAAATATGCGTTTTGGAAACCACCCCTGATGTAGGGGAAGGCTAATTTCTGCTGATAACATAGACAGGAAACAATTATACAACAGTCCTAATTATATTAATAGTGATAAGGTTCTGAGGTTCTGAAGGTTTGCCATGACGTGAAATATGGGTTCACGAAAGCAGCAATAAAAAATTAACGAAGGGATTGATGAACCGATTAAAAGAATAAATTCCAGTTTTAATGCACGAGGGTTGCTTTAGGTTAAATCGATCAAATTATGTAAGAGCAACAAGTCTTGTGTATAGCAAAAGTGGAGGTGGTAATCAATATTAAAGGAAGAAGCAAGAATTAAACTGTTACGCGGAAAGTGTCACCCTTTAGTTAACATAATGGTATGTGAAAATATAGTTATCATTAATTCAGATACGTGACTTGCTGAAATAAATCAGGATAAACTAGGAAGAAAACCAGCCCATAGATCTTAATTTAAATAACGGAGTAAGTTTGTATTCAACACAATAAATCAATTAATATGATTTATTAATGAACGCATTTTTTCATCCGTGATTATTGATATAATCTACCGTCATCAAACTGGTTAAGGGGACATGGTCATCGGTGAAATTTTGTGCCAAAAGGACAGCGGCACCGTACCCATATTTAATTACAGCGTTTATGAAATAAAAACAATCCCCGTCAGCCGTCCAAAGCTGAGACAGGGATTTTTCTCTTTGTCAGCCAAAACTTCACATATGTTGTGTAATTTGGAGCAGTAACCACCTGGCACACGCCGAACACGTGGTTACCGGAACCATAAGCTAAGAGGGGCGATGCCGGGGTTGCGCGGGAACTGATGTCGATCCGATTGACGGGCAACGCGTGCTACGAACTTCTTCTTGCTGCTAGTCCCGTCCGCCCTTCTACTCTTTCAGGGCACGTGCCACCATCCAATCCTAGCTATTTTCACAAGAAATGCCTAGATTTGATGAACGATTTCAGGACTACCAAAAATTCCTTGTAAATTATGGGTTAATCTTTCTTTATAGTTTCTAAATTTCTAAATTTGATATAGCATGACGTACTTAGATATGATTTATTACTTTAGAATTTTCCATTTCGTTATGATAATTGTGGTTGTTTTATTACTTTCGTTACGTATTAACTTCCCACGAACAATGGCATTCGTAATCCTTTTCAATGAAATCCTCCATGGGTGCGAAGCTTTCATTCAGTTCGTAAACCGTATTTACTTATTAAAGCTATAAATAATAAAATGATAAAAGACAGCTTTAACTCTGAAGATGAGGGTCCCTTTATTGTTTTGTTTCACAGGCGTTAAATATTAATTCAAAAACGTGGCGTCCTTATCTCCGATCTATAAACTGCCCCACAAATTTTCCATGACAGTTTCATACTAAAACTCTTCAGAATGAACATTTTTCTTAAAACAATCTAATGACCGAACCATTAAACATTTCTTAATGAATGGAACATTAAAAATTCTAGGAACATTATGAAAAATCACAATTAGCAAAATTCCAGTAACTTAATTAAGCAACACAATGAGAGTTCATTGATAGCGGGTGTTGTTTTCTAAGAAAAAGAAAACCGTATCAATTCTATGATTCAACGAAAGATTTGAATGAAATTCAAATTAGCTTTGAAATCGTTCATGTATATCATTGTATGTGTTTTATCCCTTCTGAAAAAGGGCGTGTTGTCGCTAGTTACATAATAGCTTCCTTGATATGTAATAATTTACCGAAACTGTTAATTCAACAAGCTACCGAAATTATTCCATAACTTCGTTTATTATTTCATCAATTACAAACACCACTTCCGTTCGCCTGTTTACATTGAAAGCATTTCGAGGACATTTCCTCATTTATGTCATAATATTGTAAAAAAAAAACAGGTAAAATCTGTTGATTATCCTTGTTAATTATGATATAACTTGTTATGCATGTTACCCTTTGTTTTCGTCCTTGAACATCCCATTATTTCGTGGTTTAAACCCTCGGTTTACTGGAAATATATGTGGAATAAATTGCGATAGAATGGAGTTGTAGTAGTTCCTTAAATGGCACGTGCCGAACACGTGCAAATGGACCAGAGTAGGAGGGTGGACATCTTGCACAGGTTCCAGCAGCTGCTATCCGAACCAATATAGGTGACATGCTAAATATAGGTAGCATTTCCTCTAGAGGAAACTTACTTCCGGTAGAATCTCGTCCCTCAAGTGGTGCTGAATCAACAGGCTGGCCGGAAGTCCTGAATTCTATTTCTTTTACAGTGGTTTATTTGTTTCCCCACAGACTAAGAGAGTTGTAGGTACTATCTTAACACGTATTATTTGGTTCGGTTTATCGTAGTTATAAACGAAGAACCAAGGTTATAGGTATGTTGATAAATAAAAGCTGACAAAATGGAAACCTGGATTAACAAAGGAAGCAGACCAGAATTTAACTTAAAGTTTTAGTTAGATTTTGTAACAAGATCGTTAGAATCCTGGTAGTGTCTTGGGCCCCATCCAAGGGCAGCTGCTGGCGCGCGCTTCCACACTTCAGTAAGACGGAACAATAGCTGTCTCCATGCTCTATGCTCGTCTCGCATCGTAGTTACATTTTTTTTTTTTTGTAAGAATATCATTCAACAATACTTGATCTTATTTTTACCACGGGCCAACTACCAAGCATTCATATTCTTGTCGTGTGCCCGCGATCTCTTTATTCATTTCCTGCTGCTCTAAATGCCCACATATGTATTTTTTGTCTATTTGTTCGTAATAGTGCGTTAAAAATGTATGTTTTGCATAAAATTTCTCAATTTCAACTATAACATAGTGCATACGGAAATAAATACAGATAATCGCACTTGTTAATCACATCTGAATTGTTTTTCGCGAATTCATTTTCAATTTATTACTGTCTTAACTTCACACACGTGCTTGGAAAATTACTTGGTATGGTGCTTGTACTTAGAAACAAAAGACGCCCTACCTTTTCTTCTATTCTATCTATCTTCCTCTTCGCCATACACAATTTCAGATATTTATTTTGTTCTACTTTCATAGGGCTTTTTAGAAAATAAAAACAAATATACAGAATAATGTTAAATTTAAAAAACCTAAAGAATAAAAAATAATTTTGAATTTAGAAAAAGTTTACTTGCTACTTAGATTACTTGCTTAGAAACAAAAACACCCTACCTTTTCTTCTATTTTTTCTACGTTCATCGCCATACACAGTTTTAAATATTTACATAATAGCCTTCTACTTTCATTAGATTTTTAAATTTAGAAAATAAAAAAGATAATAATGTTAAATTTAGAAAATAAGAAAATATATATCTAAATAATTTTAAACTTAAACATAAAAAATAATTTAAAACTTAGAATATTAAAACTGAATACAGATGCTGCACTTATTAATCACATCTGACTTTTTTAATTTAATACTTCTATCTTCTTCACCATACACAATTTTAAATATTTACATAATACCTACCCTTTTGCATTAGGTTTTTAAATTTACATAAAAAAATAGAAAATAACCTTAAACTTAAATCTAGAAAATAATTTGAAATTTGAAACACAAACAGTAAATATAATTTCTTCGAGTTTTTTTTCCGAATTTAATTTGGTTAACTTAAATACAAATGCTTAACAGATTCGCCTTCAATATTATCAAATTCAGCCCAACATTCATTCGTAGGTTATATAAAACCGTATAAACCTATGCAACAATTCAGCTTCCTCCTGTTTGATATTTCTAATGTGAATTTTTCAAATTTTTGTGTTTTTATAGTTTTTTTCTTCCATAATTCCTCCGGCCTTTCCTACTTTTCTATACTTTTTTTTAATTTTTTTTTATGGAAATGGTATCTCATTCGAACGCCAGCTTATATAATACATATAAAAGTTATTAAACATCAAAATGTTTTTTTTATGTTTTTTGTATTTTTCCAGTTTTTGTATTTTTATGTTTTTTCTTCGATAATTACTCCATGCTTTTCTTATTGTTCTAAAGCTTTTTGATTTTTTTATGTAAATAGGATATCATTCTAACAGCAACTTAGATAATAAATATAAAAGTTATTATGAAAACAAGTTTTTTTTCGCTGAATTTAGTTTGGTAAACTTTCATTAGTAGCCTATATAACATAAAAAAATATAAACCAATGCAACAAATCCAGCTTCCTCCTTTATGTGAATTTTCTAGTTCTTTGTATTTTTACAGTCTTTGGCACAGTTTCTTTCTTCAATAATTACTCCGTGCTTTTCTTCTAAAGCTTTTTTTGATTTTTTATGTAAATAACTAGTACATACAGGGTGTCAACGAAACCTGGGGCACCCCCATAAATTTTTTATTTTTTAAGATATCTAAATGAAATTTGGTAGGTATATGTAATATACTCTTTAAACGGCATTTGTTGACATATGAAACAAGTTTCTGTCACTTCCGGTTTAGCCGGAATTGACATCAACTTTGATATTTCAAATGGAACACCCTATATATTTATACATTTTTGGAATCTCCATTCAATTTTACGTATGTTAGTATCAAGTTCGATACATTTTGATGACAAAGTAATTTTTTGCAGAAGTTAATCTAGAGTGCCATGACTTACGCAAAATGAAAGTCAAGGTGCCCCAACACTCGAGACAAATTGTTTTAGAACTTTAACTATTTTAGTTGCTGTATTAGAATGGCCTAAAGTTGGAAAAAATGCTTTTTCGAGAATAACTCTATTTTTTCAAATGGCACTAGGGTGGGACACTAGGATATTAAAAAGGAGCGTTTTTCAAGGATTTTATTGATACCCATAACGCGGGATTAATATGAAAATTTAATGCGGAATAACACTCTCCGTTCAAAAAAAACGTATTTTGGACATTTAAATCTAGATACTGGGTTTTAAAACAAGTGAAACAAATGAAATGCACAAAAAAAAGACAGACTTGCCACAGTTGAAGTGCTAAAATAATTTGTTTTGAGTGTCGTAGCACCCTGACTTCCATATTACGCAGGCCATGGCATCCTAGATTAATAAATAAACTCTTCTGCAAGTATTTACTTTGTCATCAAAATGTTTCAAACTTGATACTACCATACGTAAAATTAAATGGAGATTCCAAAAATGTATAAATATACGGGGTGTTCCATTTAAAATAACAAAGTTGATGTCAATTCCGGCGAAACCGGAAGTGACAGAAACTTGTTTCCTATGTCAACAAATACCATTTAAAGAGTATATTACATATGCCAAATTTTATTTAGATATCTTAAATAATAAAAAATTTATGGGGGTGCCCCAGGTTTCGTTGACACCCGGTATATCATTCTAACAGCAGCTTAAATAATAAACCAAAAGTTATTAAACATAATTTCTTGGGTTATGACGAAATGGAAGAATTCGAAAAAAAGATTATAAGAAAAATGTATGGAGGAATAAAAGAAGGTGACCTATCAGACCTATATAGAAGAAAGAACCACGAAATAGAAAATGTTTAAAGAAATGAAAACATAGTGAGGTTCATAAAATCTCAAAGGTTAAGTAGGTAGACTAGATGAAAAAAGAGCAGCGGAAAAAGTGACAAATCGGAAACCCAATAACAAACAAGCAAGAGATAGGCCTAGCAAAAGATAGATAGAAGAAATAGAATTAGATATGAACAACATGAAGGTGAAATGCAGAGACAGAAAAGAATGGAAAATCATAATTGAACAAGCGAAGACCCATGTAGGGTTTTAATGCTTATAGAAGAATAAGAAGAAGAACTTAGATCATCAAATTTAGTGCAACATTTCATTAGTATATTATATAAAAAAGTATAAACCTATGCAGAGCCGTCTTAACAAGTTTGAACACCCTGGGCTTTAATAATATTTAAAAAAAATAAATCTTGTACATTTTTATTTAATTCGACAACATTTATAATATATTAAAGGTAGTTAATTTGTATTGATAAAAATCAACACAATAGAAAAAAGCTTGAAATATTCCAATTTTTACGACATTTACTTTTTACGAAGCTATTTATAATTTCATTATGATCGCCAGTGGAGTAGCCCAAAATGAAATTGTATATCCTGTTAGCAATTTTTAAAATAAAATAGCTTTTTAAATATTTTCTAAACGTTTGTTGTGGCAAATTTGACGTCTTATATTTCTTAATTAGGTATTTCGCCACCAGTTATTAGTTAATTAATTTAAATCTTTTCTTTAGAAAAGCAGTCAAGTAATAGATAAGATTATAAATGTTGCTAAAAATATTATTAAAGTTTCGTTTAGTCGGTTTTGAATCAATAGCCCATTTAGCCCAGTGGGCTTGAATCTATGCAACAAATGCCTCCTCCTGCTTAATTTTCTTTAAGTGAATTTTTCAGTTTTTTTACAGTTTTTTCCACCACAATTGCCCCCTCTATACTGTTGTTACTTTTCTGTAGGTACCTTTTTTTATGTATCTAAATAGTAAAGCATTCTAGCATCTCCTTAGATAATAAACATAAAAGTTGTTAAAAACCAAAGTATAAGTGCTTTGACAGAAAACACAAGTAAGAGTGGCTATTAGAACATCCTCTTATATGTTTTAGGTTTTGACAATTTAAAACAATCGTTTGGCGTGTCCTAAAATCTTATTTTCACTTTCATCGTTTTAGATTACAGAAACATTTGTCGTGCTGCTTTCACCATTAATTTTCTATTCACATTTAAACCATAAATCCGAGAATCGAGGAAACTAATACAATCAGTTTTGAATGCTCGTTTCTGATTATACAGTAAATTATAGAGTTAAGCTATAGCATTGTCGTAACAACTGAAACATGGCTAATGTTTCTAATTAACCACGTCAGCCAAAAAACTGAATTGAAGGTTGAAAAATTTAATCAACTGAAGTAGCAGTAATTAGTAAGGATTTTTAAAAATAAATAAAAGGACGGCGTTATCCTGTGGAGGTTCTTGCAGCCGCCAGGTACGGCATATGTTACTTAGGATTTTCCAATACAAGTAAAATGAAGAAAACTGTTTACATCTCCTGGGATATTGTTAAAACGAGTAGCAGCTGTTAAGCCAGGGTTTCGCTGCATTAAAGCTTTCATAACACATGCAATAAACGCTCTTGTAGACTTCCCAACCTTTATTTTGTAACCGTATTGCATTTTGTATTTGTCCTTCGGTTTACGCATCAACTTAATATTTAAAGAAACTACATCCCACCACCCGCATCGTCGTTATTTCCAGATTAACCTTGAATCTTTGCAGACCAGATCGGGCAGATGGATGGAACCTTACAAAAGAAATCATTTCACTTGCAACATGGCTTACTTTTGTGTTAGATAAAGTCACAACTGCGGAACTTTCTTTTTATTATTATATTTGAAACCCAACCAACCACTTGTGGTTGGTTTGTTATCTTTACGTAATAACAAGGTATCAAGATGTGTAAGTCGAAATTGTGGTTGGAGAAAATAAGGGCACGTGGTTACCGTTTTCTTTTTTCCTTGGAATACTTCCCTACATCCTCTCGATACAACGTCCCATCCCAGTTTCGTTTAATGATATTTTACACCTACCTTACTTTCTAACGCCAGTTTTTGCTAAAACACATCTGTGGGAAGGTGATCTTAGAATATAATTTCATAATTACAACGAAAGCAACTCTACAAGTAGGCAAAATCATTTGTCATCCCACTATCTCTTTCGAAACTAGCTCTTAAAAGCTGTACATTACTCATTATGCGATTGTTAGGTCGTTCTTGAGCTCAGTACTTAAATATGGAGACAGGTGCTGGAATCGCGTCTGCACCTGTCATTTCTTCGACCGATGGCGCACACCGTGCAAGCGTCGATTCTTCGCTACACTAAAATATTACTCGATTTTTGGCAGGTCGCTTAGGCAATTCGGATTTTAATTAAGTCACCTATGCAACTGGAACACCTCTGTTAAATACAGCTACGTCCAAGTGAACACCGGTCCCTCAAACCGCTAATCTGCCCCTTCAAAAAAACTTGATGGTCTTTCAAGAATTCTGCCGAATATCAAACTCACAAACGTTCTATGAATTTTATATGCTCATCAGAGAGCACTTAAACGACCGCGGGATATCACCTGTTCAATTTTTGTTTGTTTGCTATTTAAAAGTGTTTGCGAATTCAACAGCGTACTAAACGAGGTTAGAAATGGAATTTAATTTGGTTAAAGAAATTATAAACGCAAATATTTACACGAAAATGATAACCTGACGTCATACCTACGAAAATCATCCACATTCTCATGGAATAATGCAAATCAATAGAAAGTGGCTTGCATTGGTTGAAAAAGTATGTTATGCACACTACTTGATATGAAAATCATCAGATTCACCTGAATAATTCAACAAGTTTTTTTGTTGAATTTAATTGGGAGTAAAAATACCAACCAATGTAACCTATCTGCATCCGTAAAATAAAGAAAAAAAATCAGCCTAAGTAAAATTTTACGTAACAAATAAATTCAAATAAAAACGTAAAACACGAATTTCATGTTTGAATGCATAACAACGACTTTATCATTGAACTGAATTCAAAACAGAAGATAAGGATAAGAGAACGTAAGGATTTTTCCTTCTGTAAGGTGAATTACGATTGAAGAGAGGACACTAAAAGGAAATGGCCAATTTAGGTTTAAACCGTGGTCATGCTTGAGCGGAATTCCACAACAGACATTTTTATTTGGTTGAAAAAATTGACAAATGAATCCTTGAATCATGAGAACGTCCAAGTAGTTTCAGAAAATAAACTATTATTCTCCCGTAAACAATATCCAGATAATTGATACACCTATTTGTAAATAATTAATCAGTTGAGTCATTCTCGTTCCATTCTTTTGCTGTTTTGTATTTCCAAAATTTAATTCATCACAGAAACAGAAACCCTGTAATTTAACTGCGAGGATCCTGATGTGGAACATTATTAAAATTTAAAGTTGGTTTTTATATTATTATTTTGGCCAGCGCCGGAGTAAGGCAGCTCAAAATTTTTATAAATACACAAATTAAATTAAATTCGCGATTATTACCGAAAAACAAAAAACTGGAACCGACATGATTCCAAAAAAGAACAGAATTGGGGTAGTTTGTTAAACTAAAACATTAAGAAAACTAAAATATGTTGGGAATAAATTTAAAATACGTAATAAATAAATAAATATTTTGACATTAGCAAATTGCATAACTTTAAGTTAGCAAAATTTATATCATTGAGAAAGTCAGACTAAATAGAAAAGAGTCCAAGGCGCTGATTTAATCCTGGGACAGTGCCCCATGGGATAGCTCTGAAGGTTATTGCTTCTTGTGTTTCCTTACTAGAACGGTCCTGATCCTGATCATAACTCAAAACTAAACCGGTGAAAATAAGTAGTGATCTAGTAAATCTAAGTCATTAAGATTTTTCATTTTCGCCTTATTAAATAACTCAGAATGATTTTATTTATAATACTCAGATATAAACACCGTTAACAAGTGCTAACTGGTTGTTGCTATTCTTCCATTAAGGGTAATATGCGTGTTGAAGTCTACCGTTTGGATTAAGATCAGTTACAATATCACCAGCGTCCTCGTTCCCACCTCATTATATTTCCGCATCTTTTGTAGGGGTTCGAATAATACAGTGATAGACAGGCATTAACGTTATTCGGCAGTTTATAACAATTCATGCGAGATCAGAAGCCTAGTGTTGGTTGAATTATGACATTTGTTATACCTTTCGGCTTTCAGTTATGTACACCTGAAAGTTCTTTCTGAATACATAAAATTATGTGAAATCTTTTCTAATTTGAGCACTGTAAAGCTCAGAAATACGTTGTACACAACTTGTTTCACAGCAGCTCTTGGTTAATATTTTAACAAATATGAAAATCAAACTGGAAATGAAGAAACAAAACAGAAGAAAAATGCAAGAGTGAGATAAACTGTAATCTCTTAACAATCTCCTGTCTTTTATTCTGAAGGAATTGTTAATACCTGCTAGGATGAAGTAGTCAGTCAGTGATAGCTGTGGGATCCCTGCATGTGTGAAATATGAGCTTTCATGTACAATTGAAAGCGATAACGGTCAAATTTTGAGGACTGTATACTTTGCCTTTACCCACAATTTTATTCGTGTCTTTGTATGTGAAGTGAAACGTGGAAAATCTTTCTTTTTGGGAAATTTTAAATAAATTTTGTATAACTATCTTTGTTCTAACAGTATGCTAAGGCCTGTTTCAAGTCACTGCTCTATCGTTAACATTGTCACCTACATCTGTTCTTCCTCATTTCTTTTTGATCTTTTGGTCTTCTGCTCTTGCTGTCTTTGTTTTTGTTTTGGTAGTTTAATGCATATTTATGGCATGCAATACTAACTTTCCTTCTAGTTCATTTCTTTGTTTTTTGATTGTCCTCCCCCTTTGCTCTTTTTTTGTTTTCTTCCTCCTCCTCTTCTTCCTCGTGCTCTTTTGTCCGCCTTGTTTTCCTTTACTTTTTCTTCGTCTCTCCTTTTCCTTTTTTATTCTTCTTCTTCCTCAACATCTTGAGTCTCTTCCATCTCATCTCATCTTCCACCTCCTCTAATCTTCCACCCCCACTAATCTTCCTCCACCTCTTCTCATCCTGCTCTCTGAAATCTCCTCTCTTGACTCTCCTTTTCCTCCTCCTCATCCTTATCTTCATCCTCCTTTTTCTGTCTGGACTTCTGCCCTTTCTTTCAATTCTTAGTTTCTTCTTAGTATTTTAATGCATTCATTACTAAATTTGTGTTTCTCCTTCCTCTTGATTCACTTCTTTGTTTTATTGATTGTTCTCCCCACCTTGTCTTTTTCTTTTTTATTTTTCTGCCACGTCCTGTTCCTCATCTTCTTGAACTTCTTCCATCTGCTCGTCTTATGTCCCATCTCCTCTAATCTCCCCCTCGTCATCTTGATCTCATTCTCATTTCCCTTTCCTCGGCCTCGTCCTCATTTCCTCTTCATCCTGCTTTTTCTTTCTATTCTTAAGTTATTCTTTGTCATTATTAATTTTGTGTTTCTTCATCTTCCCTTGACTTCTTTGTTTTACTGATTGTCCTCCTCTCCTTTGTCCTTCTTCCTTTTATTTCTGGTCCTCTTCCTCCTTCTCATACTTTTTCTCGTCCGCCTTGTCCCCCTCTTTTTCCTCTTCTTACTCTTCCTCTCTCTTTTTCCTGTCTCGTTCTGTTCCTCATCATCTTCGACCCCTTCTACCCATTCTACTTATCTCCTATAATCCTCCTCATCCTCGCCCTCCTTTGCTCATCCTACTACTCATCCTCATCTCTTGGACTTCTGGCCTTTTCTTCTATTCCGAAATTCTTTTTGGTACTTTAATGCATTCATTACTAGATTTGTCCATCTTCATCATCCTCTGGTTTCACTTCCTCTTTTTCCTCTTCTTGCCGTTCCTCCCTCTTTTTCCTTTTTTATTCTTCTGTCTCGTCTTGCTCCTTATCCTCTTGAGCCTCTTCCTCCTGCTCCACTATTATTATTCCTCCTCCACTCCTCTTGCCCCCTCTCCTAGCCTCTTCTTCAAACATCTTTCCTTTATTCACCGCCTCATCACTATATCCCTTCTATTATTATTATAGTTTTTTGCTTTTCTGCCAAACAGTGTCTGGTGGCTACGTATACCCGATGAGCAGCAAGATACTGCGAAACCATGGTCGTATGCTGCTGATTGATACTCTTCAGTAAACTTGTGAAAATATTTGCTTGGGTTTTTATTTGCCCTATTTGTAGTTAATAATTAGCCCAATTTATATTTTCTGTAGATTCCAATTTGCTGTAAATTGTATGTATCTGTTACTCGCTAAATGAATTACTCTATACATTGTTTTCAATTGCGCTTTTATTAATTTCAACACTGCTGCAAATCCAGACAACCTTGATCTTAACAAACAGGGTTTAGGGAGAAGCGTACCTACTACTGTAAGGTGATTATGTAACATGTTTAATTGGCCAGTTTTATTTAACATGAAGGTACAAGCTGCTAGTTTAGATTAGACAACTTCGATCTTACCAACAGGGTAAAACTTCTGTGTTCGGATCATCGAAGTTGTACTGTGTATGGGTTTGGAGAGAAGCGTGCCTACTGCCACAGAGTGGTCTAATGTAAACGGTTAAGTAACATCTTTACTTATTGGCCAGTTTTATTTAATATAAAGGTACAAGCTGCTACTTTAGATTAGACAACCTCGACCTTACCGACAGGTTAAAAGTTCTGTGTGTCCGGATCATCGAAGTTGTACTGTGTATGGGTTTGGAGAGGAGCGCATCTACTACTGTAAGATGACTATAGAGTGGTCTAATGTAAACGGTTATGTAACAGGTTTAGTTATTGGCCGGTTTTATTTAACATAAAGGTGCAAGCTGCTAGTTTAGATTAGGCAGAGTTAATACAGAGTGAATCCAGTGATATGCACATTTTATTAAGGTATTTATTCTCATTAATACGAAATGATAGCACCTGCCAGAATCGTATATGTAGTACGTAAGATGCCAATCTCAAAATTTCTGATTGGCAGATTGTATATCACTTCCGGACATTATTTTATATCCTTGCCAACTGCATATACATCTGCAGATGCACGTGACGTCATACTACGTCACAAACACTTGCCGTTGCTGCACCTTTTACTGCTCCTTTTATGAAAACTGGGTTTAAATGTCCATTGCACATTTAAATTGTATACAAGAGGTTGTGTATTATTATAAACTCGAGAATAAACTTAAAATGACGCTCTTGAACCAGAAAAGTAGGCAATTAAAAATACGCCAGAATTTGAAATAAATTTTGTTGTTGTTTCAAAGACCACGACGAAGAACGGGCCGTTCATTAAGGGAAAGAAAAAGAAGATTATTGCATTATATGCCTGGCGAGCGTTTACCGGAAAGTAATAATGCACGCTCGGAAGCCCGCGCCTTGTACATGTACACTAATTGGCGGACTTTTTACGAATTACATGCGAACTCTGCCTGCAAATTGTTACCACCCTAACTGGCTTAATACCCACTGACCAACTAGCCGTTACACTTCTTGCACACACGTTCTCATTCCTTAGATTAATACGCATTTTCATAATTACACCTCTTTATTCAGTCCTAGAACGAATAAAAATTGGTCTCGAATATACTAAAAAATTTAAACAAGACAACAAGACATTAAAGTATCTTCAACTCTGCTTTTTAATGATACATCCTAGAACCTTCTGTCTGTTTGCTATTATTGAATAGAATAAAAGTCCAACCAAATATGCCGGGACGTTCTAGTTCACGTACCATTTTATTACCTGTTGTAAGTTCATTCACGTAAGCGTAACGCGATGTAATTCTTTCGAATTGTATGAATGATTGAAATAACAAGCAAATTCGCATGGTTACAAACGGGAATGATCAAGGCCACAAAAACAAATTATGATGTTGACAATTATACACATAGAAATAACCTCTTCATTCAAATTATTTCCACCTAATATTTCATGCTCATCATTTGCTAATAACAGGAATCGAATGTTTCTATTTTACCTTATACATCAGCAAATCTAGGAATACTGGCTAATCAAATTAAACGACCTAGAAAGTTTGTGAAATGGACTAATAAACACAGGCTGAATTAGTTCAATTCAGCATTTTCTCTAAAATAGAAACAGAATATTAATTAGAAAATTAAAGGTTTTCAAATCAGTGTCATTTAATTAAGTTTTAACAAAAAAATAAAATCGTCTGAAAATCGTGCCTTCAGTTCAAAGCACTCCAAAAGATATTGCGAAGCAATAACTAACTATCGAACGTTTTCTATTCATTCCCTCCAGAGCTTTGAGCTTTTCACTTCAGAGTCTTCACATTCCAATTTT
This sequence comes from Melanotus villosus, assembly GCA_963082815.1. Classification (NCBI taxonomy): domain Eukaryota; kingdom Metazoa; phylum Arthropoda; class Insecta; order Coleoptera; family Elateridae; genus Melanotus; species Melanotus villosus. The sequence goes on along the minus strand of OY720427.1, from coordinate 34,360,582 downwards.
CTCCTTTTAAAATCCCAAACTTTTTAGAGAACTCCTTATCATTTCAGCTTGAATTATGATTTCAGTGCGAGAGAAACCTGAATATCCACCAACCAATTTTGCTCAAACTATGCAAAGTAGTTTAAATCGGATATCTTTTTTAAAACATGAATGGGCATGAAAGGTTCTCGTTTCTCGTACACAACCACCAAAGAAAAATGGGCCGGATGTGATCCCACACCACGTTTTTTACAGGGATATTGTAAGAGCAGCCCGAAAACGGAAAGGCCTTTAAAAAAATCAGGAAGTAGTGCCTTCATTTGCCCCAGATATGTTTTTCAGGGGCTTATAAGAACCAAATTCAGTTAGTAGAACTTGTTAATAATGGGAAGCGTGTAAGAAAGTACTAATTTCATATAATTAACTTTATCCTGTATATTTTACCTTTGAAATAATTATTGTTGACCGTTGTTATAATCTTGGTGGACTTTCTTTGAAATTTTATTAATGTTTTCTAAGAAAAAGTAAAATGTTTTGAAATACAAAATAGCTTAAGTTAGCAAATCGATAAGACGAAGGGTAATAAGAAACATATTCAAAAGGGAAACATTAAATGTAATGGATGTACGTTTCAAAAACTTTGAAATGACGTCATGTTAGTAGAGTAAATGAAGATGGATTAATATGGATAGAACAATTCGAAACCAACAACACAAAACCAGGGTTGCCCAACCAAAAAATGGACAGCAAGCTGGATGTCATCGTCCGTAAACTAACTATGACCCGTGAAGAATAACAGACTTGGGCTTAAATAAAGAAAAGAACGAATTGTCACTGCCTTAAAATTTAAATTTAAAATTTAATCCAGCTAAGCGAAATTAAGAAAATATTTACTCTTCATACTGTATTTTTTCATTTGGTCTTCGGGGTTTTTTTTTTACTTTTCAGGTAAGCCAGCTTTGCAATTGTTAAATGGAGAGGAAAGCACACGTGTATGAAAGGCAGTACTTTTACCCTGAAATACACCAAAACAAATGTAAAATAGCCAAAAGCCAAAACCAACTCCTACGAGGTATTTTTACAATGTATCTGGTTGTTTTTACCTCAGGCTGCGTGCTGCATCTGGTTTTGCAGATTTTTTAACCTGGGAATTTTTTATGCACCTTTAAAAAAATCCAGACATGTTTAGGTCTCTAAAACAGATTCTAGGCCATTAAGATTATTGTAGAAACTTTTCGTGTCAATATTTAAATACGAATTTTTCGTAGAGTACAGATAAGGTACTGAAGGGCATATCTATGATGCTGTTATCAAAATCAAAAAATACGTAGGTATCAGTGTTGATCAACGGCAATGTGCAGCTGTAACTAACAACAGATGTAAGAAGGCAGCTGGACGGACACGGCAGGTCCCGTAGGCCACTTCCTTGCCTTCTTCCTTAACTTACCTTATCTCCTCTACCTTCGTTATATTTCGAGATGGGTGAGGGACAAGTTTTTAATGCAGCATCTGCTCCTTGCTATAACAGAACTGGAAGGTCTAATCTAATGAAGGCTCAGCTTACAAAATTAAATAATTATCCCAAAATTCGGAAAAAAACAGAAGAATCGTAGGTAAAAATACAAAGAAACAGACATTTCCGATATGGTTAAAAACAATAACTAAAATAGAAAAAGAAAAAAGGTTAAATTATCCCATAAATATTGGTCATTATGTTGACATCTTATAATATATAATTTTTCATTCTTAAGACCCGCACTTCTCTCTGCAAATTTTTTCCGTCTTCAAGTGACAGCTGCAACTAAAGATATGCTTCTTAAATTAAGATGCTAACAACTTACACAAACTCGCAAACTACACGCATAAGCCAGATCAAAATTTTAATTGATCATGCAACCCTGAAACGTTAAAATGTAACAAAAAAGACAAACATATAAGAAAAAGCAGGATTTTAATTGAATTTTGTTAGTTAATGAGTTAAAAAGGAAGCCTTTTGTAAATTACTGTGCTTAAGTCAGAATCAAGGACTTTGCCAATTATCAGCTACCTTGAACTCGGAATATTTTTTAATATATAAAAAAAGGAAAACTTTGCCTAAACTTTATTTTCGATTTGCTTAAATCACATTTTGAAAACCCACTATCCTTAGATTTATAATAAAAATGGAAGCTGACACAACACCTGAAGATTCATTTATTATTTAAATCAAGAAAAAAATCCAAACATTATCCCAACAACAAAAAACCAATTTTTAAAATTCAGTTCATTATCGATGTAATTATGCAACTTAAAACAGTCATCTGGTTACGTCAACCTATGAGGTCTTTTAAATCTATTAAAAACTGTAAATTTAGCTTTAAACTTTATAAAAAAAACGAACGATCTTGAAATCATAACAAGTTTACAATTCTAATTAAATATTCAGTTCTAGAATGTTGATTACACCGGGCAGGTGACTAGTTTTCGTTGGTTTTTTTTATGGGACATTTGTAAAAACAGATGTATTTGCCCAATCAAGAAATTAAAAGTGATATTTAGAATTTTGGAGAGTCTGAATATCATAATGATCTGTAATTAATTTTAAAAAATTTTGAATTAATTAACAAAATTTGTCGTTTTTACGTAATATAAAAATCTATAAGTTTTTAAAACCGAAGAAACGGTTGCTAAATATTTGAGAAACGTTAATTAAAATAATTCAAAGTTCACTCTATTTTTTTAATTATCAGTTTTACTAAGACAGTTAATCGAATTGTTGCGTTCCTAATTCGAATATTAAATCTGCTATGATAAAATTCGAATCTTGAGCCTAGATTGGATTTTGGAATCGAATCTCGAATCACTAACCCGATTTTGAGTTTCCAAACTGGAATTTCGGTAACAATTTCCAGTTTAATCTCAAACGCAAGCTTCAAATCTCAAATTTGCTTCTAGAAATTTTTAAGTATCACTTCGGTTTTTGGGTTTCATATTTATTCTCCGATAACATTCCTTGCCTTTCCGTGCCTAAATTTACCAGTTCACCGAATCACCTTTTAATTAAATTCAGTAATATTAAATATCAAGATTATAATAAACAGTAAACTGTTAAATACATATATAATTCCAGGCTCAAATAGAAATACGAATTTTCGGAATCCGAACGATTAAATCCGACGTCTGAGATACTGAAATATGAATTCGAGTTTGAGGATACAGGATTATAGTCATATACAATATAAATCTAGAAATCGATTCTTATAAGATACGGGATTCGAGTCGTATAAACCTAGAACTGTAATATCAATTTGAAAAATTCGAATCTCATGTCCGAAATTGTAAATTCGATTCTTAAGGATTCAATTCTTTTAGGATTCAGGAGGATTCGAGCCATATACGTAAATCTAGAACTGAAATAAAATACGAACTTTGGAATCTGAAGATGAAGATGAAGATACAACGATTAAATCCGACATCTGGATTCGAATACTAAACACGACATAATGAACCCAATTTCAAATTCGCGATCAAAAATTTAAATCTGAGTATTCAGCCCTTCTAGAACCCCAGGATTCGAGTCATATACATAAATCCAGAATTGATATCAAAAATACCAATTTAAAATTTAAATGTGAGATATTAATTTGAAAATTCCAAGCTCAAGTTCAAAATTGTAATTAAAATTTTAAGGATTCAGTTCTTCTGAGATTCGGGACGAATTTTTTATGTCATGTTATACATATAAAAAATACGAATTTTAGGAATCCGCATTGAAGATTAAACAATTAAATCAGATATCTGGATTCGTAGATTGAACAAATCTTCATGAACCCAATTTCGAATTCGCAATCAATATTTGAGCCTGAGATATTAATTCGAAAATTCGGGTCTCGGGTTGGAAATTGTAAATTCGTACTTTAAAGATTCAAGTCGGAATTCGAGGCATATAAATGAATCTAGAACTGAAACAAAAATTTTGGAATTCGAACTTTAGATTCAACGATTAGATCTGAATTCAAATATTGAACACGGCTTAATGAACCAAATTTCCAATTCATGCGCGATATATGATCCTGAAATATTAATTCGAAGATTTGAATCTCAAGTTTGAAGTCGTAAATTCGCATCTTAAGGATTCTTTTATGTTCGGGAATCGACAGATATTCATACGTCTAAAACGAATTTGGAATTCGAACTCGAGGTTCAACGAACAATTCTGTGTTCGAATGCTGAACATGGTTTGATGAACCCAATTTCGAAGTCATTAATTCGAGTCTCAAGTTCGAAATTGCAAATTCGGGTCTTCAACATTCAATTAAAGATTCGAGTCATATACATAAACCTAGAAGTAAAATAAAACTACGAATTTTGGAATTCGAACTGGATTCAATGATTAAATCTAGATTTGATTATGGTTTGATGAACCCAATTTTAAATTTGCTATCAAAAATTTGAGTCTGAGATGTTAATTCAAAGATTTGAATCTCAAGATCGAAATTGTAAATTCGAATCTTAGGTAGCTAACTCTTCTAGGATTCTAGATTCGAATTATATACATAAATCTAGATAGAAAATAAAAATACGAATTTTGGAAGTCAAAACGATTAAATCTGAACACGGCTTAATGAATCCAGCTTCGAATTCACGAACAAAAATTTGATCAGATATTATTACAACAATTTGAGTGTTATGTTCGAAATTGTTAATTGGAATCTTAAAGATTTGACTTTTCTAGGATTCAGGATTCGAGTCGTATTTATAAAATTAGGATTGAAATGAAAATACAAATTTTTAGAATTCAAACTGGAAATTCAATGATCAAATCCGACATCTGGATTCGAATACGACTTGATTTCGAATTTACGATCGATATTTGAGTCTGAGATATTAATCTGAAGGTTCAAATCTCAAGTTTGACATTCTAAATTCGTAACTTAAGAATTCGGTTCTCTAGAATTCGGGATTCGAGACATATACATAAATCTAAAACTGAAATAGAAATACGATTCAATGATTAAATCTGAATTCCAATATTGGACCAAATTTCGAATTCACGATCGATATCCGAGTCTGAGATATCAATTTGAGCATTCAAATCTCAAGTTCAAAACTGTAAATTCGATTTTAAAAATTCAATTATTCCAAGAATCGGTATTCGAGTCATATAAATCAGAACTGAAATCAATCATACAAATGTCTGAAATGGCATTGGTTATTAAGAAACAACTCTGGATTCGAATATTGAACACGATTCGAATTCGAAGTCTGAGATATTAACTCGAAGATAAGTTGTAAGTTCGCTAGTTTGCATCTTAAGTAGGTATTAAATTTTTCTAGGATTTGAGAATCGAATCTTGGATATTTTAGAATCTTGACGGCCTTAACAAGGACCTTTGTAACAAAATTATACAACTTGTGAGTAATTTTCCTTAAACATTCAAATTATTTCTTCCTGCCTGCAAATTTAAAACGTCTTTTAATTTGTAATATGCTTAAATTACAAAAACTGTGGCATCTAAAATTTTATTCTTAATTGAATTACATCGCAGTTAACCAAGTGAAAACAAATAAGCTAAAAAAATTTAATTTCGCAAGGATTTTAATTCAAAATTAATCGATAGTACTTCGACTTTGTAATGTCAAAACGAGCTTTTGTACGTCAATGTATGTCCTATAATTTATTCCTGTTGGTCGTTAAATGAAGACATAATCTGGTTTAGCATTATTTTCTTTGCACTATTTTGAATTGAATCTCGTTTTTGAAATGTAACACATGTAAAAAGGGCAAATACTAATCGTATTTGCAGCAAGGGGATCTACAGTAGCGCATAATAAAAGTTAATCTGCGAATATACTTCGTGAACACGTGCTGTATATAAACCTGATAATTTGCAATCGAAAACTTGTCCGAGCTTAGATACAGAGTGATACATATTTTTTAATTTTTTGGGGGGAAATAATATGTATCAAGGTTAACAATTGGAACCGAAAGTCGAGCTTGATTTATATAAGTGGAAGTTGTGTTCAGAGGGGTTTTGATCATAATAATTATTTTAAATAAATGGCCTGCAAATAATGCAGTAACATTGGTTGCTTCACGCACGCCTCTGTGTTAAATTTTAAGTATATGGTGTAATGGAAATATTGTCTTATGCCATACACGCCACTGTTCCACACCAGGCCCGTAGCTGAAGCAGCCGGCGTCAGACCAGGTGTAAAGCATTGCTCGACACCTGTCCTCTTTAAAATCAATGTCCTTTAGCTGTTGTTCATTGCATTTTGGCCCAATGAAGCGATCATACTTTAATAGCTTGTTTCAGATTTCTACCTATTTAACTAATACTAATATATCCCCTTAAACATTGACTTTATGCAATTTTGCATAATTTTCTCCCCAAAATGTAAATAGCCTGTTAAAACTGGCAGAACTGGACAAGTTCTTTTCAAACATTTTTCTTTTAAAATATCCTTTTAAAACATTGTCCTTTTAAATATTGTTATCAAAGAACAAAGAATAAAAAATTCAAGTGGCTAACCTACCAATAAGTCGTAAACTAAAACCATTACATGCTATGCCAGGTCTTTTATTATTGTTTTGCAACTAAATTTGAGTCTTAATATAGTTTGCACAATTAAAATAGGCAGAACTTAATAGCATTTGACCCATTTCCATGTCTTAATCGTTCTGGTCTGTAGTCCCAAGTTTTTGGGAAATTTCCAGTACTAAGCCCTTTCCGGGCAAACAATAAAAGCGTGCCTGTTTATAATCAGATAATCTAACCCCCATTTCAGAATATCTTCCAAAACGACATTCACCAAATCACCTCATTTATTGAAACGCAGGAGTGCATAGGTCAAATAAAATCACACAGGCTTAATTAGTAAACCCAACAAAGTATGGCTTTTACGTGATTCCTGATGATCTAATGAATTAAAACACCTGCCCAGTATGGGCTTTCTAAAAACAACGAGATTTCTTTCGGCGAGCACATCTGCTATAATTTTTACGGGTTTTTCATCAATGTTTCGAGCTATTAATTTAAATAATTACATAAATATAGCCAGATTTATTCGATCTATTAAGAAAAATCTTTAGTTTATCTGATCAATTTTTAAATCTTACCCAATTGGAAAGTAGGTTGTTGAAATGTGTATTAATTATTTATTTTTAATCTTCGCTTTTTGTATACATTTCGCTTTTTTGACTATTTAAAATCGTATTGCCGTGGTTGTTTTTGTTCAAGAAATCTACTTAACTTTACTGAAAGTGTCAAATAATTGCACATAATTCTATTAGATTTATTTTCTGCCGTACGAGAATAATACATTCTCTTCGGCTAAGTAAAATAATAAATAAATCAGTATAATAGAGGCGAATAAATCGACATTCCATCGTCCTTTTCAGAGCTTTACGAGGGGAGCTTTCCGTTTAAATTGTAGGATTATGTCCCTAGCTTATCCTTGCGATTGTCTGTCACATTCTGATCCTCTTATAAAAGAACATTTCAGTGAGTCTCAAGTGTTATTGTGCTTTAAAATAACGGGCTTTCCTGAAATATCGATTTCAGTCAGAAAGATTTTCTGGAAACTAATTGAGAATTCTAAGATACTTTTAGTGTTTTCCCAAAACGGAAAATCGTTTCCTAAGACCACTGCTATAATTTCTCATGGCTTTACTGTGGTTTTATTGAGCTTCTATACCTTTGAGGTATCAAATTTAACACAATCCTTTCCAATTTGGCATAGTTGCTGTCGCTTATAAACCCAAAAATTCAAAAAGCACATAAGTGTTTTCCCAAAGCTGGCGGATATAATCGTTTGTTGGGACCATTGCTATAATTTCTCATGGTTTTCATGCTTCATGCAATTTTCTTGAGATTGTATACCTTTAAGGTATCATATTTAATACGAGTATAATCCTTCTCAAAATTCTAATTATACATATTTGTCATTTTTGCTGTCGCTCATAAACTCTTACAAAGCAGAACATTTCTCAAATATAATTGTTTCCTAAAACCATTGCTGTAATTTCTCATGGTTTTACTGCGATTTTATTAAAATTTATATCTTTGAGGTATCATTTAACATAATCCTTCCAAAGCTGTCGCTCATACACTCAAAAATTCAAAAAGCACAAAAAGTGTTTTCCCAAAACAGAAAATCTTTGGAATATAATCGTTTCCTGCGACCATTGCTTTAATTTTTTCCGTTTTTACTCCCATTTTATACCTTTGAGATATTATATTTAAATAATCTTTCTCGAAAATCTGATTTTATATTTGGCCTTTTTGCCGTCGTTCATAAGCTCAAAAATTCAAAATGCACATAAGTGTTTCCCTAAGACTTCTGTCGAGTATAATCGTTTGCTGATCCATTTAATATAATCCTTCCCAAAAATCTAACTATATTTGGCCCGTTTGCTGTCGTTCATAAACTCAAAAATTTACAAAGCACAAAAGTGTATTCCCAAAACAGAAAATCTTTCGAATATAATCGTTTCTGTAATTTCTCTTGGTTTTACTGCAATTTTATTGAGATTTTATACCTTTGAGGTATGCTATTTAAATAATCCTTCCCAAAAATCTGATTGTATTTGATATTTTTGCTGTTACTCATAAACTTAACTCAGAACAGAAATTTTTTTGAATATAATCATTTCCTGGCACCATTGCTTTAAACTGAAAAATTCAAAAAGCACAAATTAGTTTTTCCAAAACAGGACATCTTTCGAACGTAATCGTTCCCTGAGACCTTTGCAATGATTTCTCATAGTTTTACTGCATTTTTATTGAGATTTTATACCTTTGTGGTATCATATTTAAATATCTTTCCCAAAAATCTGACGATATTTGGCTCTTTCGCTGTCGCTCATAAACTCTTCTTCTTCTTTTTCTTTTACCCTCTTATACTTTTACAGGATCGGGGGGGGGGGGCACCGAGCCGCAGTTCTGGCCAAGCAGGTTCTTGCTTAACTTTGAATATTTCAGTATTACGTGCACTCCCACTCTGCCGTACTGCCAGTTGCTCATAAACTCAAAAATTCAGAAAGCACAAATGTGTTTTCCCAAAACAGAAAATCTTTCGAATATAATCGTTTGCTGAGACCATTACTATAATTTCTCATGTTTTAGTGAAATTTTAATTTGGCATTTTTGCTGTTACTCATAAACTTAGAAACTCAAAAAGCACAGCTGTTTTCTCCGAACAGAAAATGTTTCCAATATAATCAATTCCTGGTAGCATTGCTTTGATTTCCCTGTTTTTACTGCGATTTTCTTGAGATTTTATACCCTTGAGTTACCATATTCAACATAATTCTTCGCAGAAATCCGATTATATTTGGTCCTTTTGTTCTCCCCCATAAACTCAAAAATTCATAAATCAGAAAAGTGGTTTCCCAACCAGAAAATTATTCTAATATAATCGTTTCCTGAGACCATTGCTATAATTTCTCATGGTTTTACTACGATTTTCTTGGGATATTATGCCTTTGAAGTAATATTTGAATAATTTTTCTCGAAAATCTGATTATATTTGACATTTTTACTGTCGCTTATAAACTGATAAATTAAAAAAGCACAAAGTGTTTTCTCAAAACAGAAAATCTTTGGAATATACTCGTTTCCTAACACCATTGCTGTAATTTCTCATGGGTTTACTGTAATTTTATTGAACTTTTATACCTTTGAGGTATCATACGTACTTGAATAACACTTCTCAAAAATCTAATTATCTTTAGCCCTTTCGCTGTCGCTCCTAAACTCAAACATTCAAAAAGCAAAAAAGCGTTTTCCCAAAACAGAATCTTTCGAATATAATGGTTTGCTGAGACCATTACTATAATTTCTCATGTTTTTACTGCAATTTTATTGAGATTTTATACCTTTCAGGTTATCATATTTAACATAATTCTTAAAAAAAATGTGATTATATTTGTCATTCTTTCTGTCTCTTTTAAAAGGCGCAAAAGTGATTTCCCAAAAACGAATATAAATATAATCGTTTCCTGAGACTATTACTATAATTTCTCATGGTTTTACTGCAATGTTAGTGAGATTTTCTTCTGAAAAATTTGATAATATTTGACCCTTTTGCTGTCGCTCGTAAGCCCAAAAATTTCTACCTTTGAGGTACCATATATTTAATTATTCTTTCCCAAAAATCTGATTATATTTGGCATTTTTCTGTATTTCATTACCTTAAAAATTTTAAAAAGCATAAAAGTGTTTCCCCAAGCGAGAAAATCTTGCAAATATAATCGTTTCCTGATAACATTGCTATAATTTCTCATGTTTCTATTGCAGTTTTATTGAGATTTTATACCTTTGCTGTCGTTCATAGTTCATAAACTGAAAAACTGCCCAAAACAGAAATTTTTTCGAATATAATTGTTTCCTGAGACCATTGCTGTGGTTTTACTTCAATTCTATTGAAATTTTATACATTTAAGGCGTCATATTCGAATAATACTTCTCAAAAAGGTGATTATATTTGGCATTTTTGCTGTCGCTCATAAACTCAAAGCTTCAAAAAGTACAAATCAGTTTTCTCAAAACAGAATCTCTTTCGAAAATGGGTCTTTTGCTATAATGTTTCGTGGTTGTACTGCAATTTTATTGAAATTTTATACCTTTGAGGTATCATATTTAACATAATTCTTCTAAATCCTCCTGATTATATTAGGGATTTTTACTGTCGCTCGTAAACTCAAAACTTCAAAAGGCACATAACTGTTTTCCGAAAATATCTTACGAATATAATCATTCTCATGGTTTTACTGCTATTTTATTGATATTTTCTACGTTTGAAGGCACTTTTAACATAATCCTTCGCAAAAATATAAATTTGACATTTTTGCTCCTAAACTCGGAAGGCGCAAATTTTTGCAATGGTTTTCTATTTAATATCGAAGGGATTTCAAGGTATTTTTCGACTTAATTCGAATTAATTCGTTCGCGGATTATCATTCAATTAACAAATTGAAATAATCCAGGATAAAACAAACAATACCATTATGCAAATTTCAGTCGGCTTACAAATTTCCCTCTACAAAGGCCAACTGATCTTCAGAATTTGCGCTCAATTAAAACGAAACTCAATTAGAGAAATTATAGATAAACCATCTGCAAAGAAAATTTATCGAATACGGCTTTTGTCCGAATATAAAAAAGCCCTTTCTCGTTAAATTTTTAATTTACTTGGTTGCGATACTGAAAGGCTTTTCTAAAGGATGGTCCTTTGTAATCAAAGAAAAAGCGAAATCATATGTCAGTTGCAGCCTTTTATTTTGAATCGAAATAATATTATTGTAATTATTTGATTATGTACGATAAAAAGCTTTTGTTGTTATAATTATGAGTATATTTTAGGAGCGGTGTTCGGCATGTATAAAAACGATCACTGGCGTTTTATTTAGAGATACAAAAATAACTACAAACATTCTGACCTAAAAAATCTGTTCTAAAACTGGAGCTTTATGAGAAACTTGTTTTAGTTGTAATCAGGGGCATGTATTTTGTTTTCGATTGCCTTATATTTTTCAGTTAACATGAAGTTTCAATTAACATAATTTCAAGCTGTATTAAAAATTACAAAAACCTAAACAGCCTAAGACAACGAATTTAAATAAGCATTAAAGGCAGAGAAAAAATTAATTCCTGGCATACTGTGTGAATAAAAAAAAATGTAATTAATTTCAGTAGAACTTTACTAGCGTACAATGCTGTGCCTGCTTTTAAAATATAATAAAAATTTAAATTATGGTAGTTCAAGTGATTTAACAGAATGATATTAAAATATTCGCTTAGAATCCCTTGCATTAAATAAGAACGAAAGTCTACTCACAAGTAATAAAAACAGAAAACAAAGCTGGGAAACAGCATAAAGAGTCCGAGTACGAAGTACATCTACGATATTTATGTCAACTGTAAAATTATGTAAATCTGAATTTAACCAAAGTATTCGTTGCGTAATTAAATCTTTTGTTATTGTTTTTTCATTTAGTCTAATCGGCGTTGGTTATTAGCTTGGTGTAATCACTAATATGTTACTAATAAACCAGGTTTGCTCTTATTTTCTTAGCTAATGTGGTTAGCAAGTTTTGTACTTGGTGACAAAATCATGTTAGAATAACATCAAGGATTCAGTAGCACCTAAGATGTTCCTAGTCTGAAGCAACATGCTTCAGCAGCACATACAAATCTTAAGGCCTTTATGTGTTCGTACGTTATCTTATGTCATAATTAGGTTTTTGACCTCACCTATAAGATGCCCGTTGACTTGCGTCGACCTTTTAATTATTTAACGTAATTACTCCTTCTGGGAATAAATGTTTTAATTATTTATTTTCTCGCACTCTGTTCTTTCATGCGCATTTCCCAACTTTACTGAGCTACACGTCCTCTCAGATTCTGAATCTAAATTAGTGTTAAAGAGCGGAATGTTGCTTTTAGTACACGAAGAAATCACCTTTACGTGTTATTTAAATCTAGAATTACAATTTTCTCCTTTAATTTTACTAAGATAAACGTTGCGGAGGTTTATATTTAAATTTCTTTTATTAGCTTTTAAACAAGATTCTTTCCTAATTGTTTATAGCTTCTCTTTTGTCAGTTGTTACTCGCAGATTCTTCTTTAACAAGATATTTAAATTTGTACAGCTTGCCTAAATTTACCCACCCTGAATTTTAATATATTCTATAGTAATCAGTACACTCCTACGGCCATTTGCTTCCCCTTCGAATATACCTTAACCCCTTCTGCCCCTTATTAACAGCATAACGTACTTTTATATCTCCCATATGTGACAACACAAAAAAGCTTTCTTCCACACCGGAGATATGTACGTTTAATTTAGAGCTTAGGAACATCTATTTATACCCTAAACATCCCCTTTAACCCAAAAATTACTGTAAAAAATGACAAACACTATAATTATGAAGTACCTACAGTGCATCCAATTTTATTTTATGTAAACTAGCAAAATAAGTATTATTCGTGGTATTTTCTTGATTTTCGCCTATTTAATTAATTAATTATAATATAATTAAGTAAATAAAAGTCTTCCCCAAGATTATTTGATTAAACTGTTTCATAGATGTGTGTTTCAGCTCATTAAACGCATGCGCCATCTTAAGGCAGCTGTAAATATAAAAATATTTATACAACTGGAAATTTCTCCTCAAAATCTTAAAAAACAAGTCAAATTATATTTTATTAATATTGATCAAATTTATTTATATTAATCGTTTCATAAAAGTGTTCTTTGGCCCAATAATTACGTTCTGTAATTTTAGTGTAGTTTTTATTTTTTTAATTATACGTTTCGTTTCTATACAAACTCATATTTCCTTTTGAGTGTCTTTTTTCTAAAGTAATCTGTTAAAGATAAACATCTATACTATGATATGGTACTATTTATGCTTTTTATAAAAGGGGAGTTCTTTTAGATGAAATAGATTAGAGAACTGGTCTAAATCCGGCTCTGCTAAAGGAAGACCATAGTTCCGAATCAGGCGGAATCGCCTACTGAGTTCCACAGAAATAACTTGAATGGGGAATTATTTACCATGTTAAATGCCTCATATCTATACAATCGCACTTAGAAGTGATTCGTTTCTTTTTTGTGAAGCAAGAAAAGACTAAATTTAACATTCATTCATTCTCTGCATTCATGTTCTTCTTAGTTTTGGAATGCTCATTATATAATCGCGTTTCTTTTTAATTAATAAATTGTGTAATCCTCAAACAAGTGTATTTAATATTAATTTACAATTCGAGCGCATTATTAACGCTACCTTTTTTTTGAATTCTAGGAAGTACTCGATTTGACGATGTTAGACAATTAAATTTTAATTAGAATTCTAGAGTAGTTTTATATAACTCCATAACAAACACGTCTCCATTTACGTGAGGATAAAATTTGCGTGTTCGTTTTAACACTCGTTTTGCAAACAACTTCGATGATTTAGTAAATTTCAACTTTTACACTGATATCTAACTGATGCTTATTATAAATCTTGATGCACACCTTTTTCCAGTTTGTTATCATATATGACGGCATTCTTTAAAGTTACGTCAGTTTTGGTTATATAATAAACTACTTTTCCATGCATGTATTCTTGCATTCGTAATTTAATAAAATGCACTTTGGATTTAATTAAAGCTTTTAACCAAATTGAAATTCCATCCAATGATGTTACATCAACTTCTGTAAATTCCTATGTCCGAAAGAAGAAAGTTTGCTGTGGATTAATATTAATTTTTTCTGTCATAATAATAAACGAAAATTTCCCGAATATTAACAAAACTTGTTGGACGTAAACAATATGATCGGTGTAAATATTGACAAAATGCTTTACAACAACAGCTTCACTTACTAAGTACGTATAATATAGTTCACGCGTTGTACTTAGTATTGTTTAAGAAGAATCATCTAATTTAATTAGAATAATACTAAGTGCTAATGAAAGACAAATAAGATTTTGTTAACGGTAGAGTGAAATATTACGTAGGCTTTCAGTTAATTTTCCATGTTTTGTTTATGTTTTAGGTACTCGCTTATTTTTAACCTTTTTTATTTTTTTAAGTTTAAGTAACAGTAGTGCATTAAGCCAGTTTGCAGATTTAATGTTGCACTTTCAATAAGCTTAGTTAATAAGCAAATTTATTTTCTGAAAGTAGTGGCGAGTTTCACGTTTTGTACTTTTTTCTGGGTATTTCACCGGTAGGTAGTAGCTGAAAGTAAAAATTAAATTAGTAAAATTACTAAAATATAACGTAACATTTCAGAGTTTTTCAGTTTTTAAACAAATTAAAGAAGTAGCAAAGTTAGATACCCTAAAAACGTAATTCGGCAACAAACTTGCCATCCTCAAAAACTTTCTTGACAAAGTTTGTTGGAGTCAATCTCTGACGATATTCTCTTCTCCAAATTACAATCAATAAAGTTGGCTGGGTCAGAACTCCCGAAGAAAACTCTTTACCAAGTCGTCAGAAGAAGTTTTTTTAATTGAAAGCAGTACAAAGTAAAAGAAAATTTAAAGAAACTGTTTTATATAAGCAAAAAGAATCTTATTCAGTAGATTTTCAACAAATATAAATATACTGATCTACAATGCCATACCTGAAGCCTTTAAGGAATTTAATATCAAAAAAATCACAGAAAACCGCTTGTAATTTTCTCAAAAGACCTAAATAATAAAAATGAATAATTTTGTATCATTCCCACGTTATAATTTGCATTCAATTTAATTTTTGTACAGACAAAATTAAGTGGAAGAATGGCTTTTCGCTGAATTCGCCAAATAAAGTCAATATTATTATTACTATTATTACTATCCTTAATCGCCGGAGTGGCCGAGTGGTTAAGGCATTCGACTACAACGCGGACGGTCTCGGGGTCAAACCTCAGGCGGATGTTCGGCGGGTGGCCTACCAAGCCACTGAAAATAATTGGGGACCGAAACACAGTAGTGGAGTAGGGAAGGGGTAGGGTTGTTGAAGGCGTGGTGCTTCTTACCACACCACCCCGTACGTACAGCGTGTGAAACAACCGAGGTATGAAAGCGACTTAGGGGGCCTTAACTCTCTATGTTGCTAGCTATGCCCCCTCGGGGCGGCGTTAGTGCCGGTACCTTTATTATTACTATCATTATTTTTTCTCGGATATGTATCCGGTCTTACTCTGTCTGCGGGGTTATCTTCCTCAACGAATCAGTTTTTTTATTATTATTTTGTTTTGTTTTCCTCGGTTATCCCGTCTTAAACTAATTGCAGGGATCTTTCCCAAACAATCTGTTGTTTTTTTAATGTCTTAAGTGCCAAAGTTGGATAAGAATTATTATTAGTATTATTAGTATTAATATTTATTGGTATATTCTGTCACCAAGAACGCCAATAAACCAAAATCAATTAATTTTTTTTAAATTTTTATACATTTTAGAACTTCTAAAAAAGAAATTTTGTACTCGACAAAGTTTGAAGGTTTTGTTTTAAAAATAGTACCCTATTAATCAGGTTTGTGTCTGCTTAGTTTATTAATATTATTATTATTTTCACTTAGATAATGATTGAATACAGGTTTTGAAAGGTGATAAGTGATAATATTTAAACGCTTTATACGTAGACAGCAACGTAATTCGTTTCTTAAAAACTGTTTCTAACCACCTAGCATAGTTTCGTTTGACATATAAATCACAAAACTATTTCCATTTCAAAAAAACTTTTTTAATTTGTTTGGAAACGGAGATTTCGTTGTCTTTTGCAGTTTTACTAATTTAATCTGAATTTTTAGCAATTGGTGGCGAAATACTCAGAAAAAGGTATCTATAAAACGCCACATTTATTATATTTAGAAAATTGTAGCTTGATTACAGCATATGCTATTCCTCTTTTTGCATTGCAGCAGTTGAAGTCTAAACCTGTATTGCCGGAAAATTATCTAAAAGTTATAGTCATATCAATATAATACAGATTAAAAGCAGAAAGAGTAATTTCGGAATTCTGGTTTATAGGCCAACATAAATAATATAAATTGCATTAAAATTCTTTTAAAATAGGTTTATGATTTTTTATGAAAACTTAAAAATTATTATAAAAGATGATTACAGTAGTTTAGATCTAAACCTGTAATGTCATAATATCAATACAATACAACTTAAAGTCAGAAAGAGTCTTGAAGCTGCCAAAACTTCGTGGGTAAGGTACCACGTTTAATTCAATAGCCGCCAGTTAAAAATGAGACTTACTTTTTTCAATATGAGTTATCCAGGAAAGTACTAGTATATTAATTGTAATGATAGATACGAGTATACAGCGGAGTACAAATGGCAAAGCTACTCCCAAACGCAAACCCAATTGCCAGGAAAGCTCCTCTACAAAAACAATCGTCTAAAACTAAAAATCAAACTAAAAAGAAGCAAGCGAAAACCCATTTAGGGTTATAGAGCTAGATAATAATAATAATAATACGAATACAGCATATTAAACCTAAAGAGACTTAAAGTTGCCAAGACTTCGCGAAGAGGTGCGATATTTAATCCATTAGCCGCCCATTTAAAATGCGATTTACTTTATCCAGTATGAGTTATTCGGAAAAATTCATTGGGATATCTGAAAATTTTCAAAATCATTCAAAAATAGTAGCTGACATTTTAAAATTTTGAAGTAATATAATAAGCGATGTATAGCTTTTTGGTTTCACACAAAAACCTAACAATATTATAAAAAACAAATTGGTAACGTGCTTTTCTCTTTTTGGATTACTCCAGTTCGAACCTTTAATGCTCAGAACATCATATAAAAATTATTTTACAGTAGGTACACATTAAAACCAGAAGAAGTCTTGTAGTTGTCAAGACTTCGCCATGTTTAATCCAATGCCGCCTATTCAAAATGCCACTTACTTTATCCAGTATGAGTTATTCAGAGAAGGGAATTAATTTAATTGGGATGTCTGAAAGTTTTCGAAACTGAGCCTAAAGCAATAAGGTAATTTTAAAGCAATACAATAAAGTTGAAGGTCCGAAACACTTTGCTTCGAGTGTTGGGGCACCCTGACTTTCATTTTACATACGTAATGGCACTCTAGATTAATGAATAAATTTGTCTGCAAAAATTTTGTTTGTCGCCAAAATGTATCAAACTATGATACTAAAATACCTAAATCGGAAGTGACAGAAACTTGAGTTCTATGTCAAATAATGCAGTTTCAAGAGTATATTGTATATCCCAAATTTTGTTTTGTTATCTTAAAAGATAGTATAGGGGTGTCCCAGGTTTCATTGACACCCTGTAGAATAAGCAATATTGTTGGTTTCTTATAAAAACCTAAAAATTATTATAAAAAAATTAAATTCATAGCATGCCTTTTTCTTCTCGGATTACAGCAGATTAGATTTAAACCTGTAATACTTCGGAATTTATTAACAAAATAATAAAAATGTGGATAAAGTACCGATTAAAACCAATACGAGTCTTGAAGTTGCCAAGGCTTCGCGAATGAGGTGCCAGGTTTAATCTGTTAGCCGCCAATTCAACATGCGACTTACTTTATCTAATATAAATTATTTAGAAAAGTGACTTTCAATGAGGTTTTCAAAATCGGCCCAGTCAAAAACAATATTTGACTTTTTTTGTGGTTTTCAAGCAATACAATAAGCGATGTAGAGTTTGATGGTTTCTTATGAAAGCCTGAAAATTATTATAAAAAATAATTATGAGCTTCCTCTTTTTGGATTGCAATAGTTTAGGTCTATAAAAATTATAATAATACGTTTATAGAACAGATTAAAAAAAAGGTTTCGCGAGTGAGGTGCTATGTTTAAACCATTGGCCGCCAATTCAAAATACGATATATTTTATCCAATGAGTTATCCAGAGAAGTGAATTTCATTGAGATATTTGAAGGTTTTCGAAATCAACTGAGTCAAAAAGTAATTTTGAAGCAATTAATAAACGATATACAGTTTTTAGATATCTTATAAACCTGAAAATAATTAGCAGTTTTAGAACATGCTTCTCTCTTCTTGCATTACAGCAGCTTAGATTTAAACCTGTAATGCACTGAAAATTATTTTAATTATAATAATTCGAACACAGTACAGATTAAAATCAGAAGGTCTTCTCGAGTGAGGTGCCACGTTTAATCCAGTATCCGCCATTACAAAATGCGACTTAATTTATCCAACATGAGTTAGCAAGCAAAGGGAAGTTAATTGAGATTCTGAAAGTTTTCGAAAACAACCCTAGTCAAAAACAAAAATTTTAAATGATGAGCGATGTATTGGTTTCTTACAGAAACATGAAAATTGTTATAAAAAAATCATCATCATCAATTGACACGGAGCAGATTCCCGAGAAACAATCCTGGATTACGCCAGGCCCGCCATATGCCAATAGGGTGTGAAGGGATTTGTTATGATAGATGGGGATTACGAACACTGTATAATGTTAACATGCATGTGACGCCAGCCGCTAGACACCGCTTCTACAGTGCAGGGTAGTTAGTAAGTCACATAAGAAAATTATTATAAAATTCGAAGCATTGCCTTTCTCTTTTTGGATTATAGCAGTTTAGATCTAAACCTGTAATAGTCGGAAAAATTTTCGAAATAACCCAGCCAAAAATACTATTTGATATTTACGTAATTTTGAAGTAATAATGGTTTCTTATTTAGACTTAAATGTGTAATGTTTCGGAAATCATTTAAAAAGATTTCACGAGTGAGGTGCCATGTTTAATCCATTAGCCGCCAATGCGATTTACTTTATCCAATACGCGTTATCCAGAAAGTGAATTTCAGTGAGATATCTGGAAATTCTCGAAATGGACTCAGTCAAGAACTGTATTTGGCATTTTAAATGATTTTAAATTAATATAATAAACGATGTATAGCCTTTTGGTTGCTGAGGAAAACCTGAAAATTATAAAAACAAATTCCTTTTTTGGATTGCAGTAGTTTAGATTTAAACCTGTAATGCTCAGGGAATGGTTTAAAAATACAAAATAATACGAATAAAATACAGATTAAAATCAGAAAGTCTCGAAGTTGCCAAGACTTCACGAGTGAGGTGCCATGATTAATCCATTAGCCGCCAACTCAGATTGAGGTCCAATACTAGTTATCCACAAAAGCGAATTTCATTGAGATATGTGAAAGTTTTCGATATTATATTAAATGTATAGCTTTTTGGTTTCTTACGAAAACTAAAAATATTATTCCATTTATGTTGTGGTAAACACGCTTGTTAATGTTAGAAATATGTTTTCCAAGCGTGTGTTTCCGGTATTTAACTGCAAAAGAAAATTTGAACCTTCTGGTCTGCTGAGCCCTAAAACAATGTAAAAATTCAAGGGCAAATTAAGTTCTCAATTTCCAAGTATTTTAATTAAAGCTCTAAATCGTAATTTTATAGATTTAAGTATCCAAATTGGAACTTCCCTATACTAATTACTTTTGGTAGATAGTGGGTGTTTTTCGGAAAGAGGTTAAAATTGCGAAAGTGGCGTAGTTGAAGCATAAAAGTAACGTCGAGAGATAGGTCAAAAAGCGTGACACGTACAACACACCGTATACATTGACGATAACGCAAATATCACGGTAAACGTAGCGCATGTGTATAAGAACGAAGAAGCTGTTATTGGTGCGATATTATCAGGTAAACTTCCGGCTCCGTCACGGGCAGCGAATCTGTCTACGGCCGACTTCGTCGAGCGCGTCTTAGACTAACACTTGCTCCAAGTATTGTTTACCGAAACAATAATACTATACCTGTCTCTCCGGCTATTGTAACGCTTTAAAACAGGAGCTTGAAGGTTATCCACAACATTTAATTATAAGTTTCGAGATCGAATACTTATTTTTACACCTGCGGTTAGTTAAAAGTCTACTCTCGTTTAGATAACGCCACCACGGGCTTTCTTCCTTTCCTTAAAACCATTTTAAATAACCATTTAGACATCTAAAATGAAAATTTAAAAAACGACAGGAAGCTCAGTTTCAATCTGCAGTTTTCAAACAATAAAACTCAACGTCTCTCTACAGCCTGACGAGTCTTATAAACGCTTCGTCTTGGTTATGGTTATTGATTTAAGCAGTAACTGTAAAAAATCCCCCACCGGATACGCTTAACAAATTAGATTAAAAAATGTTTCCTCCTGACTTCTAACAAATGTTGCTCCGTTTGCAGGATGCTTGTTATACCTAAGCGGGATTTAAAGTTTTAGGTTCCCTCAGCTACTTTAATTAATAATTCTGGCGTATGCAAAATATGTTGTGTAACAGACTTTCAGCTAGAAAAAAACAACCGAAGTTATACAAACCTTCTAGATTTAAAAACCAGGAGTAATTGTGATTCATATCTTTTGTATGATGTTCATTAATGTATGCAGAAATCTTTAGATCAAGGACACTGTTATAACAGTAGGTGGAAAAGTATGTTTCTATTATTTTAACCAATCTTTACCTTATTGGTTGCTATTTTACCTTCACAGAGCTTGTATTCTGGATGTTACTATCATGCCATCACCTCGTTTATTGAAAAAGCCACAGATTTCTTGTTCGAAAGTGTTACGTCTTATATCATTAATTTTAATTAATGCCAAAAATTTTAACTTTGTTAATCAAATGCCAAGACGCATTCATAGAAAAGAAATGCATGGCATGTTTGATAAATGATCGTTTTGAAATAGGAATAAAACCAAGACTGAGTTAGCTGGGTCTTGCCATTTTAATTTGTTACTTTTAAGCTTCTGTAAGTCTCAAAATTTGTTTGATAAATTAAATTAAACAATTTCAGAAATACAAGTAATCGGAAGATTCGTTATGAGAATTATAAGAAGTAAATATTTTGAAAACTTTTAATACACAATATTATTAATCTAAGAAACTTTAGTAATTGAAACATTAATTAATCAAGAATATAATAAGCTGCCGAGTTCGACAAAACATTCGCATACCCTTGAAACTATAATAGTTAAAATTGTTTCGTTTTTTTTTAATTCACATGGTTAATTCCGCATAACTAAAACCTAATTATAATTTATGTATACAGCTGATAAGAGTTTGAAATTTTGGTAAACATTCTTAAATTTTGGTATTAATTTCTTGAGAACAATATATTGGATCTTGGGCAGCCGGAAAATCGTTTTTGCCCTTATACCGACTTTTAATTTGCAGAAGGAAATTATGTTTAGTATAGCATCCCCAAATTACCAGCAGCTTAAAAGCTTATCTCCCGGTTTATTTACATTCACATGTTGTAATTTTAACCAGATTGCTCATACACAACAGTAAGAAGCGCATCTGTATTTTGATTCTTAGGAATATAAAAAACGGAACAATATCTAACAGATCTGTCGCTGTTGCCCGAATACTCGGACAAAAAATATTTTTTGCCAGCTACTGCTCCGCGGGTGTCAGGAAGTAAAAAGTGACGAAAATAATATTGTATTATTGTTTTTTTCTATTAAAATATGATTTTGTATGTCATTGCTCCAGAACCCTCCTGCGTGGAGCAACATGTTGTTTGAAACAGTATGGGAGGTACTCCTCAACTCTTCAAGTTTTATGTTTTTTTATATTAGTTTTTCTGTGGCAAATAAAATTTAAACCTTGGGGCAAAATATCCCCGTTCTGAAACTTTTGAGGTAATGTTAAAAGGGTTCCGATTTAATCCACGAGCAGTTGTGCAAATTTGTGTGTATTTTAGTTGTTGACCAGTCAATAACCGGTTAAATAGGGTTGGAGGCAAGTATAAGGATTATAAAAGTGGACGTAAGTTTAATGTAATCATAAACAAGATCCTTGCTCGACTTGGGAAAGGGCTGGATTAGCGCGCGCGCGAAATCCGGATGTGCTACATCTGCCTTCCACATATACACGTGCGTTTAACATCAACTCCGGTTCGTACCATTATTTTGGTAGCTATTAAATATCATTTATGTTTAGGGGGAAAAAATCTATAAATCCGTAAATTTGATTGTCTCATAAAAGATATTATGCGAATAAATCAATAATTCTGGGCTCAAATTTAAATATTCTCCACGATCGTTTTTGCATCAACCCAAACATCATCTGCGTGCAAACGCTGAAACAATGTATGTATACAAAAGTATTGGTTATTTTACTACAGTTTAAAAAGCCACAAACTACGCTTTTAAAAAAACCAAATTATCCTTTTCCTTAATTCAAACGCAGCCTTGCTTAAAGCGGTTTCAAAAAATAGGGGTACAAGACAAGACGCTATCGTCAAATTACATCGCCCCAAGCATACTGGTTTATCCTCATGTGTATTAAGGACTACCCCAACCTTAAAAAGCACCCGAATATTCTGTGTTGGGGTAGGTTTTACATTTGAATGTAGTTTTTGAACGTGAATTCCACTAAGGTGAAATTACAATGAACAGCTTGCATCTAATTAAACGCAACTGCATGTTTAGGACTTAGTTTTGTATAAATTATTAACCGAATTTAGGTTATTTTAAAAAGGGGAATTATTCATCAATTCGTAAATATTTCAATTATCAATTAGATTTTCTTACTAATAATATTAATAAACATTTGTATTTGGGTTATCTACCTAAATACAAATTAATTAAATAGGTCGAAAACCTAAACACAAACAGGATTAATACAAATTAAAAAACGGAATTTAATTAATAGTTAATCCGACGAAGGACGGTAGAGCACTGATCATGATGAAGAAGAATTAGTAAAATGCATACACAAAATTTGATAGTATTACACCAAAGTCTTTACAACCGTGCTACTTATATTAAATCATTTTGAAACTAAATTTTAACATTTTTTTTATATTTTTTCTAACCATGTGCTTGCAAGAACAACATTATTCAATATTAAAAACTTTGATTAAATACAAAATGTTGATGTTAAGACATACATAATTTACGGAACTATTTTTCAAATAGATTTGCTTCAGATAATTGGTCGAATGGTTTCATCAAAAGATAAGAATTAATCAAGATATTCGTGTGTTACATAAGAAATGTTGACGTCTTAGCATTAAGCCTTCACATAATTAGAACTTAATAAACATGAGATTCATCAAGTATCACAGAATTTTAAGTTGTTGTATAAGCATACAATATAAGAATTAATGTAATCGAGTAATTTCTAGATTCAGCGTGGAAGTAATAAAAATAGACGTATGACGACTAACATAATATTGTAAAAATCTCACATTATCTATTTTTAGTTTACATTTTTTACAGCGGAAATACTGTAAACATGTAGCCAAGCATGACATTCACGTGTTTGGACCTTAAACCTAAAAGATGTGCGAATAAAGAAAATTCTTTATTTTAAAGAAGGAGTAAAAAAGCTCTTTCATGTTTCAGACGTTTCAAACTCTAGTGTGTTAGTATTTTATTCGGATACTACCCAAATCGAGTTTGAAGTGCTATTTTTATGGCAAATAAAGTCAGGGTAAAACACCCCCTCATTTTTAAAATATCGAGCAAGCTGCGCTGGCATTTTTTAGCGACGTTTGGGTTATAAATATAACAAATCATAAATAAATATCGTGCATTTGACACACGTGGTAAAAAATCGGCGTAAAATATGAGTTCCCGCTGCAGTTCCGGAGGGAGGAAAATGGCGATAAGGGGGTTGCAACATGTATGTCCGTTCATCCGTAGATATTCCACGTGGTGAGGTGACACACGTGCTCATTGCAGATGATGGATTTTGTTTTTTGCTAAAAAATATGTCTGGAAAACACAGATCTATTTATGGAATGTTTCCTACGCGTGCCTTTACGCACTGTTTAATTGATGCAAACCCAGTACCAACCCAAGATGTTTAAGTGAAAAGTAGCGAACCAAATAAATAGAAAACAAATGCTTATTATTAGGGCCAAGATGTGTTAGATATACAATTTTAGAAAACCACATTCAGACAAATGGGCAGCTGATCACAACACATGGCATTTTAAAAATTCAATACTCAAAAACCATCTGCCGAAAACATGATTTGGTAAAAAAATAATATGAATACAGGTAGAGCAAAGGGTTGTAAGCAAGAAGAAGTAACGGACCTGCAACTGGCAGTACAGGGCTGAAAATCAGGGCCGCATCTGTTGCGCAGGTGGTGTAAAAGACCAATACTCTGTAGAGATACCTTGGATAGGTACCATCGATCATCATGGTAAATTGCTCTTAAACACCACTTTTTCAGGATTTCTTCTAATTTATTCTTTATTACAAAGCTAACCGTATTCCTAAACTAAAACCCAAAATTTCTATAAAAACCTCAAGACATGTAATAGATATGTCAGTTTTAAAACAAAGGCTTGAATTTTTGCTCTCAGCTATTTATTAACCTACATTCATTTGTAATAAAAATTCAATTTATGTAACGGTTCTGTCAATATGAGATGTATTTTCCGTCACATTAATAGCAGTAATTACTTCATTAGGAAAAACATTTAAACAAGCACGAATCGCTTAAATTCCCAAAAGTTTAGCTTCATTTCTAAAAATTTAGGCTAGTTTACCTGTACCCAAGGACCGCAAATATACAGGTAAGCTTTATTTAATGCGTAATGCTGTAGGTGTAAAAGAAGCACACCCACATCTGTTGCTTCATGTTCCCGGCCCATACATATGTCTTGCAGATTTTTTTTAGTAAATGCACCACCAAATGCAGGTGAGTCGTATGGCTCGCACATTTAGGGGTTTAAAGTAGGGTCTTCATATTTCACTTGCAGGCAATACCAACTGAATTTGTGTCAGTAATAACAACCCTCATAAATATTTCATATTCTTGACGAAATTCTTTTATTTTACTTGTACAAACTTGCTGAGCTTAAGATGTTATAATAAATTGAAAAATGGAGTTTTAGAAAGGCTTAATTTGTACCTGACTTATAAGAAAGTTTATTAAGAATTTGGTTTGTGATTGATACAAAAATTATTGAAATGGTGGTTGTTTGCTTGCCTTAAAGCTCCTTTGCTGTACTCTTGCAAGTGCATTGTAAAATAGCATTTTTAATTTTTCATTTTACATCTTTATTTAACAAGATGAAGAGAGTCAGTCTGCCTTTAGGGCGCTGATTAAGTGTTTCATAAAAATTACTTTGCATTTTGATATAAATCATTAATTACGCAAATTCGTATTTTTCATATTATGCGAAAACTGTTAATGCTATTTGAAATTTGTTTAAACCAATTAATAGGTATATACCACGAAAGTCTAGGGCCCTGTTTCACTAGTTTTTCTGTTTTTGTACAAAATCTAATTAAAGAAATTAAAATTAGGCAAAGTTTCAGGATTATTTTAAAAACGCTGCATTTGCCACCTTTTCAGTAGTTGGAAAGCAATGTCTTGTTACTTTATTACACTTGGAAAAGCTAAAATCCAAAATAAAACCTATAAATTCACGAAGAGTAAGGATGCTGTTTCTACATATTTTTCAGGTGTATAAAAATAAATATAAAATTTCCTGAAACCTAAGTGGTAAAGTTTAAGTCACATTTGATAAATGCGATAGGGCTTTATTAAGTTTAACCTGTTATACTAAAAACGTGATCTTACAAGAATTATTTGTTTGCTTTAATTTCGGGATATTTTTTAAAACGTTTCATTTGCCACCTTTTTATAGCTCGAAAAGCAGTGGCTTTCTATTTAATTACACTGAAGAATCTAAAATACAAAATAAAGACTTTAAAGTCACGAAGTGTAAGGTTACTGTTTCTACATATCTTTCAGGTGTAGAAAAATAAATACAAATTTCCTGAAATTATATTGAAGCAGTAAAGTGTAAGTACCACTCGATAAATACCAAATCTTACATAAACTCAGTAATAAACCTAGTTGAAGTTGCTGTTTAAATTTAAATACCAAACGGTTTCCATTCATAATTACGAGTGAATTAACATACATTGAACCGTTAGTGTTATTTATTAAAGAGATAATGAGAACATACAATAAGCGTACGTAAAGTAGGGCTGATAACCGCTCAAGAAAGGGGTTAAACGTGTCCGTTAAATTTCTCCCATTTAAAATTTGGAAACAAAAAATTTTAAATCATGCTGTAGTATGTTCCGATGTTTTCTTAAGTTTTAAGTGTCCAGTATACAAGCAGAGCTGCAGGCCGTGGGCCACCATGCGAAGTTCCGCTGCCGGCTGACCGGAAGGCCGACTCATGAAGACACCGCGTCCACTAACCGAGACCAACACTCCTACTTTCTTACGCTTCTAACTCTTTGACTTTACTCTGTAATAATACACATGACAGTCACGCTGTCCTCCAGTTGCTAACATCGTTAGTAATTTGAAACACGAGGGTTTACCTAAATTATATAAGAAATTGTCCAGTTCAAGTCGTAACACAAGATAATAGGTTGGATCATTAAAAATTTATTTTTAAGTTCCTGAGGACGTTATTGTTTTTCCAAGCAGTGGTTGAAATTTTAATTACACCTCTATAAAAAACTTTATAAATCATTAACAATCGGTTATCTAAATTACCAGATTAAAATACTGACCAAATCATTATTAGGTAACTTCCGGTACAATGAGAAACTCCCATGACATTAAAATACGTTCATAAAAAGCTGGAAGACGTCATCAATAAACGTCGTGTAAAATAGCGAAACATGTCCAAATAGGGAACCCATTTATTGCTTCAAATTCCTTAGATTTTTCAAAAATTAGCTCATTAAATTTTCAATTTCCTCCAACTAATTAACGTTTTACGTTTCTGAACCGTACACATATCCATATCTGCATTATTCTTCCACATAAATTCTATGCCCAAAACCTCTTTTCTATATTTTTTCTGACTTAAGTACTTAAGTTATTGACGTAACTCGTTTTGGTTAAGCTTAAATTATCAATTTCCTCCAATTAATTACGTTTCTGAACCGTACAGAAGTCAATATCTACATTATTTTTATACACACATTCTACGCTCAAATTTAAAAAACCTTGGGAAAATCAGCGATGACAATATTAAGAAGAATCGCCAGAAACACGTTGAGAGACCGAATAAGGAATAATGAAGTCAGAAGGAAATGCTACAAACGACAGGACACTTAACAGAAAAAAAGAATGGAACTGTCACATCAGTAGAAAGGCAGACAACAGATTAGTCAACATAGCCAGAAACAAATCACCATTGGACAGAAGAAATATAGGCCGCCCACGTAAGAGATGGAGCGACAACATCACGTAAAGGCATAAACCCATTAACTAAACAGGCAGAATTGCCTATTGAAAAGAAGAAGAGAAGAAGAGAAATAGAAATTCAGAAACCTTAGGAAAATAAGCGATTTTTTTTGTAATTTTTCTGACAAATCTTGTAACCTCGTTTAAATTATCAATTTCCTCCAACTAATTACGTTTAAAAAAGAAAATTCGCTCAGATATACTACAATACAAGGGAACTAGCCCAAAGGGTCATAGAAGAAAACACATAATAAAATTAAGAATTGTAAATGGTCGTGAAACTATAAACCAGAAAGAAATAACTGAAATGTCTGAGAATTACTATATAGCACTGTATACATCAAAAATACAAAAAAAAGAAAGAAAAGAATCAAGACCAAAAATAATAAATGCTGAATTGAAAAACATGCCAAGTATAACAATAGATGCAATTAGAGAAGCCATGAAACAAATGAAAAATAGAAAATCTCCAGGTGAAGACCAAATAATAAGCATTGGGCATATTAAATATGGTGGAAAGAAATTTCTGCACACCCTTAGAGCATGATACCATAAGTGCATAGAGGAATCAGACATCAAAATCCATTAACTTAATGTCACATCTTTACAAACTGCTTATGAAGATTATTACAAAAAGATTGATCAAAAAACTGGATGCATACCAGCCAATTAAGCAGACCGGATTTAGAAGAGGGCCACAGGCCACAGACCATTTGCAAAATCTAAAAAATTTATTTAAAAAATGTACTGAATATAATATCCCGCTGGCTATAGCATTTCTGAGGGCAGCGGTAAGTACTACTCTACGAACCTTGCCCTTGCGAGCTCTTGGTTTCTCCCACCTCCAAAAATCCCCGGGGGAAATCATGTACAAACCCCTAATCCCTTTCCTTTCCACATTTTATACCTCCTATATCCTTCCCACTCACTAGACGTCTAGCCAACGTGGTGTTTCATCGGCTAATTGCCTCTCATATGGAGAAAAAGCTAACAAACAGGCCCCTAGTCCCCAGCAATTTAAGAAACCCTTCCCAAGGCAGCGGTAAGACCAGTTTCCTGGTAGGGGATGCTAAGAATCGCTGGGATAAATCAGGCTGCTAACTACACATTGCAACCTACAATACCAGAACAATTGGAACCGATGACAGAATTGAAGAATTACAATACGAACTAGGTTAAATAAAATGGAATGTACTGGGACTTGCGGAAGTAAAACGAAAGAAAGAAGACTGCATCATTACTTAACTCAGACCACATGCTCTTCTGGAAGGGTAGGGAAGAGGGCAATACTGGCGGAGTAGGAATTCTCATTCACAAAAGATTTATTTCGCATGTGAAAACAATCAAAGGCATATCAGACAGAGTCGTTTATGTCACGTTAAAAATAAATGACACTCTAACCTTGAAGTTTGTGCTAACTACAAGTCAAGACGACGAACAAGTTGAAACAGTTTACGATTAAATTTCAAGAAGTATCGCAGTGAATAAAACACTATTAGTTAGAGAGTTAGGGGGAGACTTCAACGCAAAAGTCGGACAAAACAGCGATGAGGAGAAGACAGTGAACAGAAGTCTATAAACGAAGAGAACCAAAGATTGACGAAAATAATTACTGAGTCAGCAAAAGAAACAATATCATATAGAAAACAAACGAAAGATAAACTATCGGTAGACACCAAAAATCTACTTGAAAAAAGAAGAAACCGTGAGGAAAATGTCAAAACAAGATATAAACGTTTTTAAAACTAACATCGTAGAAAACATAATCGAACAAAACAGGGGAATAAATGTATTCAAAAGGCAAACAACTCTGAAAAGCCACATAACGCAACTCAAAGACAAATCTGGAAATGCAACAGAGAACAGAGACAAAATACTCAAAGTCACGAGAACGTTTACAAGGACCTATACGAAACATGGCGGAAACAATAAATAACACCCAGGCAAACGTGGTCTTGAACGAAAAACGAATACATCACGTAAACTCAGAAGAACTACCAGATATAGAAACGGAAGAGTTGGATCTAGCACTAGTGCAGATGAAGAACAACAAAGCGCCCGGTGATGACAATATACTTCCAGAAATTCTAAAGGAGTGCTGTTACGAAAAAAGCCAACAGAAAACTCTTCAACAACTGCCTAATGGAAGGAGTTATACCAGAAGACTGGAAAAACGCTGTGGTAATTTTGATATACAAAAAAGGCGATCCGAAGGATCTGGAAAACTATCGGCCAATAAGCCTCTTGTACCAGCTGTATAAGCTGTTCATGAGGATCATAACTAACAGGTTGGAAAATAAGTTCGAACTATATCAACCAAAACAACAAGCCGGTTTTGGAAAAAGACAAAGCACGATCGAACATATACCTACACTCAGACAAGTAACTGAATTGAATTGACAAGTCCTCAGAATATTTCACTCTGGATAGCGTTTACAGGCTTCAGAAAAGCCTTCAATACCATCAGCACAAGCGCCGTAAAGAGAGCATTAAAAAACGCGAGAGTCCTTAATCTCTAATATCACCGAGAAGGCCAGTATGACAGTCAGACCAACAGACGGAGAAAATCAAAATAAAGCGAGGAGTTAGACAGGGTGATATAATGTTCCCTAAACTTTTTACCCTTGTTCTTGTTTTGGAAGACGTTTTTAAACAGCTAAACTGGACAAATAAAGGCATCAAGATACTAGGCGAAAGACTAAGCAACCTACGTTTTGCAGACGATGTCGTTATATTCTCAGAAGACGCAGAAGGACTCAAGAACATGATGGAAGAGTTCCGGCAAGAAACAGAGAGAGTAGGCCTGGAAATGAACACCACAAAAACAAAGTATATAACAATCATCAAGAAAGCAACCACAACCCCATAACAGTAAACGGACAACAAATCGAAAAAGTAGACACCTACATATATCTAGGCCAAGCAATCACAGCGGGAAAAAATGTCAAAATAACGAAACAAATCGCCGAATAAAACTTAGCTGGGCAGCTTATGGAAAATTGGAGACCAGTATGGTAGCATGAAACTACCGTTAAAGCTGAAAACCAAAATATACAACGAGAGACTGGAGAATGATTCACCACTGGTAAGGAACTGGAGGGTAACAGCTAGTCCGACTGAGGCTGGAATGGTTTCCCTAAACATTGTATTGACTTTTGATATCTTTCCTCCAACCATATTTAACAATTCTTCAAAGTCAAAGTCGGTAAAATTAAGAGCAATGCCAATGCCTCCTGAAAATAAATGTCTAGGCCAATATCGTTTTGGTTTTGGTTTCTTTTTGTTAATCCCCTGCAATAACACTAAATTATAACAAAAACTCAGTGCACAGAGGGCAATTTCAGCGGACATCGCGTTCTGATTTCTGTAGCCAAAATAGCTCGGGGCTTGTGGGTGTGGACGACAGTCTAGAGCAGTGGTTCCCAAAGTGTGTTCCGTGGAACCCTGGGGTTCCACGAAATAATTTTAGTGTTCCTCGAGTCAAATTTTCAAAGAATATTGGAGTCTATCTTAATCTTTTATTTCCTAGAGTTTCTGTATACGTATTTTATTTTGTATCTTGTTTTGTGTAATTAATACGAGTATTTTGTATAATTATGACTTACTAACTACCTTGCACTGCAGAAGCGGTGTTTAGTGGTTAGCGTCACAGGCATGTTAACGTCATGCAGTGCTCCCAATCCCCACCTGTCATAACAAATCCCTTCACACACTATTGGCATGGGGTGGGCCTGGCGTAATCCAGGATTGATCCCCGGGGATCTGCTTCATGTCAATTGATGATGATGATGAATTATTGCATCTCTTATGCTTCATACGTATGTATATGGTGGAACAAATTATTTGTAGGTAACTTTTTTTTTAATGCCCAGTTAAAATTAAGATGTTTCTAGATATGGCGAGGGTTCCACTGTATGTGAAATATTGTATAAGGGTTCCGCGAAAAAATAAGTTTGGGAACCATTGGTCTAGAGACATTGTATCGCGACAGTCGCTATACAATGTTCCGTGACTTTCTTGCTAAGTGAGTAAAAGGCTTTGTAAATTTTTTCCGTTAGTCATAATATTTCTTCTCTGTATGTTGTTATATTACCTTCTTCATTACGTAGCTTATTCATTATTTGTGTTCCTTTACTATTTATTTATTTTCGTAGCACATTCAAACTTGAGTTGTTGTTTATCGTATTTGTTATGTCTCGTTATGTCTCTATATGTGTGATCTTATTTCCTTCCGTATTGTTTTGTTTACGTCTCTGTATTCTAATGTATTTCGTTTTCCCTTAGTGACAAGGTCTGTTCTTTCTTTAACTTTTATTTTCATTTTTTTCACGAACTAACCTATGGTCGCTACAATTTGGGAACTTGTTGATTACCGTCACATATTTTATCATATGCTTGTGTGATACTATTATATAATCAATTTCATTCTTTGTTAGGCCATCAGGACTTATCCATGTCCATCTTCTGTTTTCTGTTTTTCTTGAAGAATGAATTCATTATACATATATGCTTTGTGACTTTCTACATACTCCACTAATTTTCGTCCTCTGTCATTTCGTTGGTCCTTTGCAAACATTCCAACTGCATTTTCGTCGTCTTCTTTCTTTCCGACTTTCGCGTTCATGTCTCCCATTATAATGAAGTGTTGTACCCCGTTGCGTGTTATGGTCTTCGCCATATCTTCATGAAAACTATCTACTTCTTCTTCTTCATGATTTGACGGATTTGAGGATGTACATTTCTGTTCTGTGTTCGATGATTTTCTAATTTGTTATGAAACCTACTCCTCCTGTGCTATTTTCTTCTATTCGTGGAGAATGATAAAACGTATGTCCGCTATTTAGGCTCATGCATGTTTCCTCTTTTCTTCTTATTTCACTTAAGCCGATAATATCCCATTTTTTGTCTTATTTCTTATTTGAGTTCTATTAGACGTTCTTGTGTTGTGAGAGATTTTACATTGTTGCTATTGTCAATACCTTATGGCAGCCTGGCCGAACCCGAGGATTCTTAGCACCCTCTAACTTGATAGCTTGCATCCAGTCTGCCGGGTACTGAGGGCCTATTATTCACTTGTATCAGATTCATAATTTAGGTAATTTGATTTATTAAGTAGGGTGATTTTGGCTTTACTCGCCATCGCCACGCTGGCCAGACGGGTTGGCGAGTTTAATACCAGCCGTCCCAAACATGGGAACATCAAGACATGGTCAGCCGACATAAGGGCGACAGCAGGAAAAATTGATTAGGATGGTGAGAGATCGAGAAATATGGAAACGAAAAGGGGAGGACTACATCCAATTTTGAAGGTAAAGAGTCTGAAGAAAAAGAAGATCTTTAATTTTCAATTTTCTCCAACTAATTAACGTTTTACGTTTCTGAACCGTACACAAGTCAATATCCGCATTATTTTAATACGCCCAAATTAAAAAAAAACCTTAGAAAGCAGTTTCGTTTTGCTCAAGCTGTTAAAAATGTCTTATAAATCCCCCCAGCCCCCGTTTCAAAAACGTATAAAATAAAGTGAAGTAATAAAAGGTAATTTAAAATTCGTATCTGCAGCACTTCTAACTGCATCACATAAAGATAGGATGGTTAAGTAGGTTCCCATTCACACGATCGTACATAATCGAATACAGCAGGTTGTACATTACACTTTAACATCTGACATTAATAATAGGGCAAGAATTAATATGCAAATGAATATTTTAATAACAAGATTTGATAAATAATCCTATATTTCTCCATACTTAGCCAAGTTTATTGTGTTTGCATAATAATTGTTCCTTTCATTTCGTTTGTTAACTAATTTTGACCTTGGTTTTTGCATCCACACATACAACATCCTTGCATAGGCGAGAACTGTTGTCTTTTGTGGGCTTCCTTTATTTGTTCGTTGAGTTTTCGTATTAATTAGCTAATTAATTAAGTTTACAGTGGGCATAAATATAAATTTAAATTTATGTTAACAGTTATCAAGGTAAACTCTAAACTTATGTACTTTTGGTCTTTGACAAATTAATAATTTTATTAAAGTAATAATAACGAATAGTCACGCCCTCAATTTTGGTGTTTCCTAAAAATCCACCTCTCTTAAATAATTTACGTATATAATCGGATGGCAGATGTGATTTTAGGCAGGCACCACCTTAAATCTTTTCTAACAAGATTTTATAGGCCTCAGACAATTAAAACTTTGATTCCATCTGTCTGGACAGTTGTTCCCAAACCTAATTAAGTTCTTTTGTACCAAATTAAAAAGTAAGTTTAGTAAAACATTAAGAGTTTCAATGCAGTTGCAGCGGAAATCACAGTAATTACGTTTAATTTATTTGTATTAAACCGTCTATTCGGCTCGTTTTATACATTTTTTAATTAATTAATTTTCTTGTTTTATTGACTTTTACTGCAAATATTTAATAAGAGCGCCGGCCGATAGGAATAAAAGAAAAACAAATGGAAATAGCTGTACGTGGATGCTTCTCTGGAGTATCTATTCCTATTTTGAGTTTACAGACACCGCGTTGCCAAATGCCTACAAAAAAACTCTCTAAAAACAAACATGCGAAAATGTGGGCCTCAAAAAAAAACGTGCAGGATTGAAAGTTTGTTTCTATAAACAAATAATCACTGCTGACGGGCAACTTCTTAAAGCTACTTCTTCGGTAGAGTAGATGCTGCTCTAGTTTCTAAAACACATATTTTTATGTTAAATAATTCAGCTTTTGTAAACAAAACCATATAATAAATATACCATGTAGAACTCATTATTTTATGTCTTGGCAGCTGTGAAGTTTTACAGTATTTAGGGCAGATAACTGAATGAAATCGCGTAATGGCCCATTTTAACCAGTACAAACAAAGTTAAAGCACCAAATTCTTCTGTTCTGTTGGGTTTTGTAGGTAAAACTTATTCGAAATAATTTACAAAAGAAATAACTCCTGTTTTGGAAAATAGGTCAGTTTCATGGAAGCCCAGAGTTATTTGTAAACAAATTGTTTAAAATAAAAGAGAGGTTTTAAGAATTTAGACGTACAAATCTTGCGTATTATTCCCAAGGAGAAGACGTTATCAACTATTAATTACTAGCAGGAATTAATGATTTGTTCAGATTTGTTTGTTAACGTAGGTGACTAACTATCAGCACAAGTAATGCAAACTAAAAATAGGTAAAATCAAAAAAAGCTTACTTTCTTATTCTCACTTTCATTTACTCACAGTAAATCAGATTATGTGTACGTTTCACTGACTAAAAAAAATTAATGTCTTTAACTTTCAATAAATAATAGTTTCATTCAAAAATTTGGCACTACAAGTAAAGAGGTTACGTAAATAAAACAGCCTGTTTGACTAAATTCCAATCCTGCCACCCATTCTTTTCTTTGTAACAAGATGCTAATTTTAACACTCACCACTTTTTTGCCTTCAAAATTGTAAATAATTTTAAAATAATTAATTAATAATTTGATCTAATAACTTCAATTATGAGGATGCAATTCATTAGGGTTTATCAGAATTAATAGAACACAAGCTGAGCAAAAATAAAAAAACACGCTGAAGTCCTCGAAATATCACTGATATTTAATTTATTGCAAACGAATTTTAGTGCCTTAAAAACGAAATTGATTAGGAAATACTTTTAAAATAATTAATTAATAATTTGAACTAATAACTTCAAATGTGGAAAATGCAAAAAGCATTCCGATTTGTTATTCGACTCATTAGAGTTTATCAGAATTAATAGAACGCAAGAAACAAATAAGCCAAGCAAAAAAAACAAACATGCTGAAGTCCTCGAAATATCACCGATATTTAATTTATCGAAAGGGAATTTGAGTGTCTAATCAATTATGGAATAGGAAATAAAATTTTCAATTATGATTCGATCCCTGAAAATTTATCAGAATTAATACAACACAAGGAACAAATAAACTAAAAACTAAGTAAATATAGACAAATCGTTGATGCAAAGGAACAATAAACTCGGCTCTTGTTTGTTTACAAAAATAAATATTTTTTATAAAGAACATGTTGCCCCGCTCATCTAAATTAAAAATTTCTGAATGAAAGCGTCGAGTCAAACAATTCAAATGTTGATACGAACAGACAAAGAGTAAATATTTATATTATTAGTTACTTACTTCTGAAAGTGACGAAAAAATAACGATTTCGTGTGTACAAACTTTTCTTCGCAGTTTCGATACAATGTTTATTTTCAATCGATTTTCATCACTTGTTATTTCCGATACAGCTTTAAAATTGTTCAGGAAACCAAACATCACTGTCATTCAACACAAAACTCATTAAGTTTTGTTTTAATTTGATGATACTCTATTTCTTTCGTTGAGAGTTTACTACATCTTTATAATTTTAGGAATTCTATTGAGTTGTATTAGCTAGCTTTCTTTAAACTAATTAGTAATTATTAGAATTTAATGGCTGGAAGGTTGAATATATCCAACTAGTGTTTTAAGCGGCCCCTAGACGCTCAATATTTGCGCAATATTATTGGCCGTCTGTACTTCATATATTAAAAGATTGTGCAATATATTGAACAAATCAAAATTGGTTTGATTTTTACTGTGCAATAGAGAAAATATTGTACCGTCTGACATGAGTCATTTTAGTAGTGTTCGAGAAGTGGAGGTTCCTAGATGCAGCAAGATGCCTAGCCATAAAAAAAACAGAAGAAAGTTTTTGTCCGAATTTATAGAAGTGTATCAATCACTGCCAGTATTATGGAATACAAAAAGTAGAGAGTACAGCAACCGAACAGCAACAGAACAAACGAAGCTTATGTAATACAAAGAGAAATATCCAGACTCATTTAATTGCACAAATAGTGCTGTGGCTACGGTTAAACAACCAGCTTCATCACACATGTTGGTTCAATAAAAATCAGACATGAACTATATTATTGCAAAATATATTGCATCGTCTAGGGTCAAACAGAAAAAATATTGTGCAATAATATTGAGCGTCTAGGGGCCGCTTTATGCTGCAAAGATTATACTTTTATAGCTTTTTATGAGTACATTCAAGTCAAAACACTTAATCCATGTTCTGCTCATGAATACATTATTATGGCTACATACCACAGGCAAAACAGAAACACAATAAAATTGCGGTAAATAAATAATGTCAATCGCATTTATTACAGTCAATCAAATACATATCGCCTACTAAAATTAAGTAGCCTTCCTTGTTGTTAATCCTGAAATTCTTTTATCGGCCGCTTCAGAATTACATGTTACTTCAGGTGCGAATTGAAATACGAAACCCCGGGAGTATGGTTTTGAAAATAGTTTAATAATAGCCCATTCAATTATTATCAGCGTAAACTCAAGCGTGCTTTGACCTATGATATCAGCGTATATTTTTCCGTAATTGTTTTAGCCTTGTCTTTAAAAACAATTTAGTTATCAAAGCACAACAATACACAAAAATTGCCTAAAAATGTCCGGAAGTAAAGAGGGTAATAGTTTTCGATTATGCTGAATCACCATTTTTTTCTGTTGACAAACTCGAGATTTATTTAGCGCAATAAATCAGTCTATATCGACTGATTTTATACAAATTTAGTCTATGTTTAATGAAGTATACTGAAAATATCCTTAGTGTACTAAAAATAAGCCCCTTGAAGAGTGAAACCTCCATGCA
The DNA here is from genome assembly GCA_963082815.1 of Melanotus villosus. Classification (NCBI taxonomy): domain Eukaryota; kingdom Metazoa; phylum Arthropoda; class Insecta; order Coleoptera; family Elateridae; genus Melanotus; species Melanotus villosus. The sequence goes on along the minus strand of OY720427.1, from coordinate 34,323,271 downwards.
GCAAAGTCAATTACCGTTTAATAAAACACAGTTGGTTAAAAAAACCATACGTACTTCAATAAATTTAAAAGCGTTTATCTATCAATTTATTCTAAAGTTCAAAAATAAATCTACCTACTCTATATAAGCGTTCCATGAAAACTCTGAATTCAAATAGTGAGGACTAAACCGTTCGAGAATTTATTCATCAAAACGCTAAAAATAGGCCGTAACAGACGTGTATTTTTAATATGTATTGTATTTGATTTTCCAAATATAACTCATTTTATCTTGAAACTCACTCTCACCCATCGCTAATTATACATTTTCACTTTGCACCAGTGCATCTTCCTAATTTATTGCGAAGGTCATACGTACTTATTACCTTTTAAAACTCACCATTTTTTTAGCGTTTTGTAGAAATTCTGCGATGTCTTGAAAACATTCGACTTTGAAGATTAGTGAAAAGGCACTTTTTTGAATATTTAAATGATAGTAAAATTAATTATGGGCCCAAACATCACCTTTAACGATCACTTTAAAACGTTTTAAACTTAAATTCACGGTATTTTAAATGACACCATTTCTCTATTCTGCACTTTATACATATTTTTTACACGAGTTGATTTAACTTTTTACTACTCCCCAAAGGTTTTCACGTTATCTAAAAGCATAGCTACGAAGGAAAACTACTAAAAACAATAACCGTTACTGCTACCACACAAGCGAAACACACTGAAAAATACTTAGCTCCTCTGTTGGAAACTAACTCAAGTTTTATGTTTACGGCTTGCAGAGGGTTAATAGTTTTAAGCGAAACTCCTTTGGCGAATTTCCAAGTCCTAAATTTTCCAAAGCATACTTCACACTGAATCAATTTAAGATCACTGATCTCTACAACTGCCAAATTAAACGCAATCCATGCACCTTTCAGGACATACCCCGAATAATAGCTTTTTTATTATTTTAATAATTCTACATTAAACACTTTGATGAAAAGAACGAGGGGAGCAGTGTAAAGAAATAATTGATAACCGATGGAAACTAATAAATCGCCATAATTGTTTTCAAACTGTTACTGGGGAAACTTGTATTGCATAAAGTTATTAATTAGCTGATTCTTTACTGGAAATACTATTTAATTCCACCAATTAGGTAATTAATTTTGAATTATATGTTCAATTTCTATCGTCTGAAAACGTTCACTTGCTAAATCTCTAAGGCACGAAGTTTACACTGTGAATTACTTCAGCGTTTAAAATTGTTATATTTTGGTCGGAAAACTCACTAACTTTTAAACGAAAAGCCGTTCGGTTAAAAATATTATTGAGCTGTGTTTATGTATTGCTTATCAAAGCAGGTTGAACAAAACTACTTTTGAAAATATGAGTCTTATTTTCGCTTTTCTCAGAATCGCTTATATGAGAGTTTACCGAGCGTTGGCTGCGTGAGGGCATCGCGACGCCTGTGGTAGCATGAGGCACTGGACGGATTTAGATCTCTTCACGCGTCTCAGTATTTCAAATAATTCTGTCTACTAGCGCACTCAGCCCTTGAACTGGAAAAGGCGCCGACGATTGAAAGAAATCTGCCCATATAATCAATAAAATATTTCAGATTCTTCTCTTTGGATTCTGCAAAATTAAACACGGGCTCTAAATGCATTCAGTGTCGTTACGCAGATTTATATCGGTTAAATGCGACTCGTGTATATTACCGCCCTTTCTGTATGTTACAAAACAGGATGTGTAATTTAATTAGCATTTTTATTTTCAATTGTCATGAAAGGTCATCGATAATAACTACTGCTAAATTTTGTTTTTTCATACATGGTTGTTTTTTAAATTACTATTTACGAAATTTTTGGTGGAATTTTCGACGATTCCTATGGTTAGCTCGATTTCAAATAATCTGTGAGAATACGTATTAAAACGTAATTTAAATAAAAAAAAAAGACTGGACTAGACATTACTGACGTTCCGCTACTGGCTTCTGAAACCAACTAATTGTATGTACAGTTCAGTTTTTATGATCTTCGACGTATGATATATTTATTTCCGCCAAGTTTTGAAATTTTCCCACAGCGTACACTGGTTAATCGTATGAATTATGATTCATATGTATTAATAGGTTACATTTATTGTCTGATCGTATATGGTACAGGCGCATCAAGTCATCACAAATCAGAACTCTTCACTATCCTTCCACCGCCGTCAGACGTAATACTTTACCCAGAATTAGAACACACACCCTTTGAACTATAGCCACAAATTTATTAATAAATAAAACAAGAAAAAACAAAAGGCGAAAGTAAATTTTTCATCACAAATCAGAACTTCAATACGGTTCCACCGCCGCCGGCGAACTTAAGACTTTACTCCGGATAATGACACAAACCCTTTGAACTATAGCCACAATTTATTAATAAATTAAAATTTACAAGATAAAAGGCGAGTTGTAAATTTTTCATCACAAATCAGAACTCACTACGGTTCCAGCGCCCCCGGGATCGGGATAATAACACAAACCCTTTGAACTATAGCCATAAATTTATTAATAAATAAAATTTACAGAAAAAGATAAAAGGTGAGTTATAAATTGTATATACAGGTAATGAATAGTCAAAAGAACTTACGCAAATCATTGTACAGTTTCTAATATTCTAATGAAAATGTGCTATCAAACTTATCACTAAACTTTAACAAGTAAAGAACATCACTATATCTAATTAAATAAAAATAGACCGCATCAACAAATTCCGTATTAAATCGGAAATAACCAAATATTTAACAGAATAAATGAAATAAAAGGTGACAAAAACAAGCAACATTCTAATTTTCATAAACAAGGCGCGAACAATTAAAACTAATGTGTCATAAAAAATCACGGGGTTGAAAACGAGATCTAAAAAAAAACTAAATAAATGAGAGTTTGGGTGCGAACATTTAAGATTCTAATGGTTGTTCAGGGTAATCATACAGGTAAGAAGAATATCCAGTATTATTGGAAACTCCGGAATTTCCACCCCCATCTGAAGGTAGTGGAACAGGAAGAGGTCGTGCTGGTTTTCGTGGCCTATACGGTCCTCGCGAACCCGTATGGGTTGGTCCACTAGGTTTTAAACGAGGTCTTCCAGGGCCTCTACGAACGGTAGGATTTCCAGAATATCCAACAGAATTTGTAGAAGTTTGGGGTGACGACAAAGTTGAGGATGAAGTCGAAGCGCTAGGAATCTCAAAGGAACTTAACGCTGACGTTGAAGGGCTTACGGTTATATCACTTCCTATTTCTGTAATTACAGAAAATCGTTCACGGTTAACAGGAAATAATTTTGAAAAATTCGTCTATTTAAAATTACCACGAAAAGTAATGATTGTAACCCAACAAATTTTTGGAAATCATTTAACGAAACTTCAAAAACGAATTGGGACAAGTATAAAAAACGCAAAAAGAGTGGAAAAAATCTTCTCGTGCCAAAAACTGAACGTAGTAAAGTTACTTACCAGAAGTCATCGAAATGGTAGAGTTATTTGTATTAAATCTACCGAGCGCGGAGGATCGTCGCGATCCGCGGGGCCTTCCACGCTTTGAAGATCCACGTCCTGGAATGCGAGGCTTCACTGTTGTACCATATAGGTTGTACACTGTATACTCTGAAAATAATTGTAAGATTCGTTTGCGCGCGTTTTGGAAAAAATAAAAACTTACTGCTGTTAATAGAAGAATCGCCTTCGACATCCAGGAAGTTGTTATCATTCAAATCTTCTGATGCAGTTAAAACAGGAGAGTTGTCACTATGAGGGCTACTAGGTCCACTATCGATACTTAACCACTGATCTTCAAAACCACTCTCTGAACTTTCGTACTTTAATTTCTTAGCTTCAGGAGCCGCCATGTGTACGGTCTGAAAAGGAAAACATGATTTTTCACAAGTGTTAGGAAATATTACATCATAAACAGATACCTTAAAGGCGGCCATGTGCTTTCTTTTTCGTTCCATTTCACGCATATCTTCGAGTTGTTTACGTTCTTCGGTACGTTGACGATCTATACAGAAATAACAATAAAAAATGGGAAACAAAAATATATATTTGTAGCAGCTTACATTTTTGTTCGATTTCTTCATCGTCCAATAAAAGCGAAACGACTTCTTTTGGTTTTAAAGTGTCAGGTTTGAAATTTCCACCGCTTATTACTAATTTTTGAATCTAAAATTTTCAAAATATTCACTTAACGAGTTCAATTTGCATATTTGCTTGGAAAGTATACCAGACATCTACACGAAAGTAAAGAGCATCATAAACAAATGCCTTCGTAATTTGTTCTGTTCAATCGTAAATCAAATTAATTCTGAAAATTTTTAACAATAATTGCAATAAATAATAATTAATTTAAAGTTAAAATTGGATGTCACTTAAAATGTAGACATCCGGTATATTTCCACTCAAAACTGAAGTACCTCGCTCTTTTCGCGTGCTCTTTGTAAAATACGTTCTTCGATCGAACCCTTACAAATTAACCGGTAAACGGTAACTTGTTTAGTTTGTCCTAAACGATGGGCTCTGTCCATTGCTTGCTGATCGACAGTAGGATTCCAATCGCTATCGTAGAATATAACCTACAAAAAATATCCTGTTTCAAGGGGCCAAATTAAATCAATCCACGCAAGAAATAAATGTAACGATGGTGCAATTCTTTTGAGCAACAATATAGCGAATGGATTTTCAATAATGGAGCTATCTCACACAGCTGAACTATTTCTTCCAGCTCAGCAAGCTGGAACTGATAATTCTATCGAAGTAGATTGTACGAATAAGTCATTTCATAACAGAAATCAAAAATATTACTAAAAATGCGGTTGTTTTCTATTATGCAATCTGCTTATGTTAAAATTATATTGAACTGATTATTTTTCTACAAATTTCAGTACGGTATAGGGACTGGTAAAGCAGGAAGAAGGACAATGTTGGAGTATTCGTTGTTTGAGGCATTTATAATTGAACTGATTTTTTTCTACAAATTTCAGTACGTTATAGGCATTGGTGTAACAGGAAGAAGGTATTCGTTATGTTTAAAAATTAAAATGAGGCAGAGGTAGACTATAGTTACGGGTAGCACAATTTACAGAAGAGTTGGTACTTAAAAGAGATACCTGATCCCTGATCCAACACGTGCGAACGGCAGGAAGTGGCTGTAGAACCACTCACTACATCCGTTCTGTTATGCAAAGGACTACTTCAAAATTATTTTACCTAAATAGCATTACATTAAGAATACATCATTGTTTGCCGTACCTAAACAAAAATATAAACCGAATACGTAGTTTTAATTAAGAATTCCCAATTGAATGTCGGCTTTTAAACCACGTTACATTTTCAGTAAAACGATTTTAGTGGTAAGGAATACAACCACAGCGATAATTTGCTGAAAGAATTCTACCAAATGAAAGAACAATAAGTTAAATGCCATTCCCGAATAAAAGAGAATGTTTAAATTGTTTTTTGCCAAAACTAAATTCCGACGGCCTTTGTAAGAATGTTCACACAAATTAATTTCTTTTTTCCATCCATTGCGGTTTCTTCTGCAAGAGATGTACATAAGATTTATCTAACACCGAACACAAATATTTATCCCGTCCTTTTAGTCCGTTCCGCTGCCTTTAAATATTGTATAACTCCTATACAATATAATCTTACCCATGATTTTTTTTTGACAATCAGCAAAGCATGGGAGTACTCAACATATTTTTTTTAAACTGATGGAAATTTCTCCGAATTAAATCATCGATATTTAGAAAACAATGGCATACAATTAGCAAAAAGTAATTCAAACCCATCAATCTCTTTAATATGATTAAAAATTGCTTCCTAAAATGAAATTCCCATGCCATAAAGATTCACAAATTATTTGCTTCTGAGTCAGCTATGTTCTCACAGAATGGTTAGAAAACCTTTGGTTTTTGTTATTAAATCTTTAGTCATCGCCTGACATGTAACTGACAACACAAAAAGTATTCCCTAATCATTGGTTAATATGATGAAATGCACAAAATATAAAAAAAACAATAACCAACTCATTGAACATTTATAACCAAATTTAAACATTTCCCACTACTAAAATTATGCATGGCACGTACGATTGAATCTCAACACGGTTTTACGTGCATCAAAATTAGTAAAGAATATGGACAAAAACTTGCACCAGCTCTAATACTAAACAGAGCCTTAAAAATTCAGTTATAAATTCTGATTAGATTAGTAGCAAAATAAATGTAAAAAACCCGAATTAAGCGTGGAAATACCTTGAATAAATAGTTACTTGGATATATCCTAAATTCTAAGCTCCTTTCTTTTTTAAATTATCTTATTATAATTGCAACATTCCTCTGCTTACATTTCTTTAATGTAATACTTTTAATTGCCACATTTTGAAATGTATTAGCTTAACAAACAGTCATAGTGTGAGGGTCAAATTAAACAGATTTTATAACAGAGACGAGTGTCCTTATACTGTTTGATATTTATAATTGCGAAATACGTAATTATTTGTATAATTTCATTTTAATGCACGTCATTACTATTAAAATTGCTGTTCAAATACTGAGCTAGAAATAATGCAAACTTCCGTTTAGTATTTAAGGTTAAATGTCGGCTATCAATTTATAATATTTAATATAAATGAATTTGACAAATCTAAATAGAAAGATACCGACAAGTAGATATGAAAAACCGATGCCAATCGAATTTTATTTGATATTCGAAAGTTTTTATGGTTATTCTCAGAAATTGCCTTAAAAATAGCGGAGCTTTCCTGAACAATGCGACAAATACTAAGCGGATACACTGTCCACGTACTCGGACAAACATGCTGGGAGAATCGCGGCTGGTTGTTCTCAGCAATTTTTAGAGCCGCGCGCCCTGGAATTTCATCACATTCCACACCTACCTCGTACACCAAAATGCAGGTATATAGGTAATAAATACACGGAATGATGTGAATCCTCCTACTTCGGCAATTAAATCGCTGCTAATTTTTTTAAGGAAAGTTTCGTTTTTAATGGTGGAAACCGCTCTGAAGCGAGTTAATTTTTGGAAGTTTACGGACTTCGCTTGAAACTATTAATTTTAATCTAATTAAACATACTGGATAATTAAGCTTCAATTTCATAACATTAGAAAATGAGAGGTAAAACGGTGTAACGTAATTTCAGAATTAAGGCCTTTTAACATGTCTGGTTTCAATCAATTTAAGTTACTGCTTGTTTAATGATCAATATTGCACAGATTACAAATTAGTTTAATGTATTACTCAACTAAGTGTATCAGCTATGAAACATTGAAAATCGAAAAATGACTAAATTCGTATCAGAACGTCATTTAATCGTTCGTAATAATATGAAAGTGTGTCTGATATAAAGAAAATCGATAGTTTAAAGAAGATAAAATATATATAATATTCGTGGTTGCTGTTAATTGTAGTACAAAAATATTTTTGAAAGCATTCTTCAGTCATAGCTTAATGGAAAAAATTACTAATCATTTAAGAATTTCTTAAACATAATCACAAATTGAGTTTCATCAATTGCAACGAAAGTTAACATTATTATTAATGAATACCTTTCTTAAATTTTCAGATAAAATGGCTTAGAAAATTATATCCTGGACTTCCAACACATTAACTCAGCTAAAATTATAGCACAATGCTTGGATCAAACAATCTTTTTGAATAAAATGATTCTGAAGCTGCTTTTTTTAATTGAATGTTAAGAGATGTCTCGATAAATGAATAAAACCAATCACAAGAATTTGATTTTATAATTTTTTCGGTTCTAATATCATCAATAATAATACCAGGTGATTAACAGAATTCATAATTAGAGGAGGCTGTGATTGGTGCTATTTTATGCTGTGTGGTTGGACACTTAAAATAATTGCAAGCTGCAAGCCTGTGTTGCCAACTTTATGGTAAATATCACAGCCTGCTCTAATTATAAATTCTGTTGATCACTTGGTACTTAATTTCTTCATAATATTTTATATAAATCCTGAGGTGATAGCTTAAATTGTGTTACCAAAAACGTTTTTAATTGCATGTGCTATGTATTCGGCTGTAAATGAAAAATATTTTCGAATTTGTATTTGTAATCAAGTATTTTGAATGGAACTTGGGAAACTTATTTAAAAAAAAATCAAACGTAACCTAACAATGTCTTAATGGCACTGCCCCGCCATGTCATCTTAAGCCAGCTTGGAAAATTGGAGATCTTTGCCCATTAATTATTAACCTCGTATAAAAAATTCTAATAGCTAATCTACAAGGTGTCTCAGAGAGTTTTGCATTTTTCTTTCTAATTTTTCTCAACTATCATCAGTTTTAACAACTAACTTTACTTGGAACTTAAAACTACATTTATTGGAAATTCATGTATGGAAAATTAGATCATCTAGATGTCGCCCATTTCGCCACTGGCACTCTTCCAAGTGATGCCTTAGATTTTTTATTACGCTTGTGCATAAGTCAGGAGTGACGGCTTCGATCTCTTCTTGGATACAATTTTTAAACTGAATCAAATTTGCTGGGGCGTTATTATAAACTCGACTCGTAAGATATCCGCACAAAAAAAAAATCGTTTGAGGCCAAGTCCGGGCTTCTTGGGGGCCAGTTGGTGTCGCCTCTTCTTGATATCAATTTATCCGGGAACCATTCTCTTACAGCTTCTAATGCGGTATTTGCTTTGTGGCTAGTAGCCCCATCTTGCTGGAACCACCACTGGTCATTAAAATCATTAAATTCTTGGAGCGCAGGGGGAAAAATTCACGGATCACGGATCATTGCGGCGCACCTGTCAGAATTTACAGTAACTGTTTGTCCGTTGTTATTTTCAAAAAAGTATGGGCCCATTATGCTACTGGAGGATATTGCTGCCCAAACAGTAACTTTAGGGCTATGGAAAATAGCGCAATAAAAAATTTAAAGCATCGCTTGGAAGAGTGCCAGCGGCGAAATGGGCGACATCTAGAAGATCTAATTTTCCGTACATGAATTTCCAATAAATGTAGTTTTAAGTTCCAGATAAAGTTAGTTGTGAAAATTGATGATAGCTGAGCAAAATTAGAAAGAAAAGTGCAAAACTCTGTGAGACACCTGGTATTAGTTGCATAAGTTCGGTATTGCTTTTTGTACAAATAAAACACAATAAAATTAAAAACAATATAAAATTGCACTTACCGTATCAGCAGCGGTAAGATTGATACCTAAACCTCCTGCTCTTGTGGATAACAAAAAAACAAAAATATCAGCTCGAGCTTGAAAATCAGCCACCATATCTCTTCGTTCAGAGATTTTCGATGAACCATCTAAACGCATAAATTTATGGTGTCTGTGCCACATATATTCCTGAAACAATTATTTCGAATAGTAAAATTATTACTAAATTAATTAAAATGTTTAAACAACGTACTTCTAATAAATCTATCATCCTTGTCATTTGTGAATATATCAATACACGATGACCTTGTTCTTTCAAACGTTTTAAAAGTCCATCCAGCACGGACAACTTTCCAGAATCTGTGACTAAAGTTTCTTTGTCTGAAAACAATGATGAAATTTAATTTTTGCCTGCATTTTATATAATAATATACTGCTTATTTCTAATTAATACTATTTAATAATTAATACAACTAATAGACAAAAGTAAAGCTATCTATATAAAACATTAGTGCAAGAAGAAAGCAAGCTAGAAATTTGGCAGAGGGGACTACTACGAATGGTATATGGTGGTGCTAAAGAAGAAGATGGATGGGGATGAAGAATGAATAAAGAATACAGTGATAACACAGCAATCGAAATAATAAGAACAAATAGGTTAAGATGGTCAGGAGAATGCCGAACAGGAACCAGAAGGGGGGACAAAAAGAGGTGCCCTAGACAGTGTACGTAAGATGGGAAAAGATGTAGCAGAAAACAGAAAGCAGTGAAAGACAGTGATAGATAAGGCCATGGGCCTTCAGTGCCTGAAGAGCTGAACAGATTAATACTAACCAGGAATTATAATATGTGACCATCCATGGAAAGGTCGTACGATGTCAAGAGACCCTTGTGGTACATCTTTAACATAACCGGCACTTTGTGGAAGATCACGACATGTTGCTTTCGACCAATGATAATTAAGAGAAGTTAATGAATAATCATCAACGAAACGTTTCCAATCCCACATTGCTCCTCTTGAATAACAATATAGTGTTGGTGCGGTTGTTTGCGTCTAAAAATCATTTGAGAATTATTTGAACCTTCTGCATATTATTATCAAAACAAACCCTGGGCATTGATGCAAAAAGAAACGACGGCAATGCTGTTCTCTCACATTCGAAAACTTGTGGTGCTCGTTCTTCATATGGACGTTCCCTAGCAACCATAGATCTCTGTAACTGTTCAAAATTGTAGTTACTTCCGCATGCTATAGGATAAAAATATTTACTATATGATTGACATCATCGTTGACTACATCAATGATTGGTTCACACTCGTCGATGTTCATCGTTTTTGATCTAATATTCCTATGTTCAACAGTTTCAAGCATTGAGTAATAGGAATGTTTCGAATACGTATAAATTACATGTTGGCCTCTATTTTCTCTAGTAAAAACTAAATCTGTCAAAGTTCTACTCGAATCAATCGCAGGCGAGGACATTTTGAAGGTACCTCGCAGCCTCATTAAATGCGACTCTTTGTTTTGAGACCAAAATAATCGATAATACGAATGATAATCATCAGTTTCGATCTCATAGTAAGTTTTCCACCTAAAATACGAAAACTTAATACCGGTTATTAATGTAAGCATATTACAAACCTGTGTAACAAATCTCCAAAAAATATTTTATACAAATCCTCAGATGATAACTTAAACGCATGCATAAAATTAAAAAATGTGTTATCAAAATCGTTTTTAATTGCATGTGCTATGTATTCCGTTGTAAATGAAAAATATTTCTGTATAATTTGTAATCTAGTTTTTCGCATATTAAAATCATAAACCAAGAATGGAACTTGGAAAACTCGTGGTAACACATACAAAGGTGACTTGGCATTTCTTCTCTCGAAAAGTTCCGGATGATTGCACACCTAAAATAATTATTTATCTACTTCGCTGAATTTATTAATATTAGAAGCCCAATTACCTTTCGGAACTGCATTACTAAATTCATCAAATTAGACGTAAAATTTTTATCTACAGCATGAGAATCTCCACCTCCAACAGTGTAATGTAGTAAGTCTTCAATGCGAATTTTTTGCTTCAAAGCCATATACAACAATTTTTGCCTGGTTGTCAAAGGACAGTAGACCATAACTTCTATTTTATCTGATAATTCGTTTTCTACGTCTTTTTTAATCCTTCGCAACATGAATGGCTTAAGAATCATATGCAATCTTGATAAATGTTCTAAAAGTAGAAGTATACAGATATAATTTTTAGAACTTATCATAAGTTTTCTAAGTTTTAATTTAAATACAGTTTGCATTTACATAAATAAAACACATTAATAATAAAAGTAATGGACTTACTCTCATCTATTCCAGTTTTATTTTCAGCGTGACTTTCTATATCTTTTGAAAACCATTCGTTAAATTCCTCATGTGAATCAAACAAGGTAGGCATGATGAAATGTAGCAGAGCCCATAATTCAGCCATGCTGTTTTGAATTGGCGTACCACTTAAAAGTAATCTGTTTCGACAACTAAATCCCAGAAGTGTTTTCCAACGCATACTAAAATTTTTTTAAATTTCAATTAAAAATTAGTAACTTTCATATAATATATTAAGCAAACATACCTGCTTGTACTTTTAATAGCCTGGGCTTCGTCTAAAATCATATACTGCCATTTGATTCTATTGAAGTACTTAATATCTGTTATAACTATTTGATAGCTTGTAACCACAATATGAAAACTAGCATCTTTGGTGTATATATCTTTTTGATCCCAGAATTGGCGCAAAATTTTTCTTTCCTAAATTTAATTAAAATTGTACACGGCGTTTATATTACAATACGATATTTGATATTTACATTTGGATTTCCCCAGTATGGAACAACCTTAAAATCAGGGACGAATTTGGCGATTTCTTGTTGCCAATTATGTAAAGTCGATGCTGGTGAAATGATGAGGAAGGGGCCCCATACAGCTAAAATAACGTAGATTATTTCTAAGTACAACAAAAATGTTTCAATCTTACAATAGCGCTCGGCGATGTGGCACAAAAATGCTATACTCTGAACTGTTTTTCCTAAACCCATTTCATCTGCTAAAATTCCGCTAATTCCTTGATCGTACAAATTGGCTAGCCAATTCATTCCTCGTAGTTGGTAACCTTTCAAATTTCCACAAAAAACTTCAGGTTGGAGATGTTCACCATCGATAGAATCCAATAATCTTTTCAGATCAAATTTAGAGTGAGCTTCCCTATCAAAATTTCTCGTCCGTGCTCTTTCATTTTGAAATGCCTCTTCTGCGTTTTTCTTGGCTTTCGCTTTCATTAAATCGCTGAAATTGTATTATTTTAACATTACAGCCAATCCAATTTGTTTTTTTAATATAAATTACCTGTCATAATCGTCAATATTGGCTAGTCTCGGATTTTTTTCTTCATCTAATTGACTTAATATTCTCAACTGTTCTTCTGGAGAACCTTTACCTAATTTTTTAGACATAAAATGAGCATAAAGTTCGGTTTGGGTGATTAAGAAATTTAATTTTCGTTGCTGTCTTTTAGCTTCTATAAATTCGAAATCCATTTTACGTTGTTCTTCAGCCTCTTTTTCTAATTTTCTTCTAATTTCTCGATCGACTCGTTTCGAACGTTTCCAATATGCCAAGTTTTCTCGAGCTAGTCTCTTCATTCGCCACTGTTGTTCCTTTACAACTCGAGCAGAATGCAGCTGTATTGAAATAATAGGTTGAATTAAATAAATAACAGGTGTCCAACTAGTACTTACAGCTTTTTGGCGCACAACTTTTTGACATTGTAGCGCAGCTCGTTTACACTGAATGAGCATTTCCTTATGTTTATTCATTTTAGCACGATGTTGTTTGCTAACTTCTTTTTTAACAATACTGGTGAATACCTTCTTTCGTTTAATTGTCATCACATCCTCCCATTTTTTCTTTGATTCTTCGTCCTTAAATTTCCTAGCTTTTTTTCTATGAAAACCAGATGGTCCAGCTTGTATTACATGACTTCGTAAATCTGAATTAATGCTAGAATCTTCATCTTGATTGTGTCCATCACCATCTAAATGGACGTCCATGCAATAGCCATCGTGCTAAACATTTAATAATTAATACCAAACCTAGATATTCTTACACCTAAAAGCTACAGAAAATATACAAACCGAATTTTCGTCCAAAATATCAGTTGAATAATGCGGTGACTTCGCAGAATCTTCCTTAGGTATTCTCTTTTTGGGTTGCTTTCCACGAATCTTTTTAACCTCAGGATATTTATCATAACTTGCCAATAATCCAACCCCATAATATATATTTTGTGTACATTTCTAAAAAAGATCAAAGATATACTGGAACAATACATTAATGATTTTCATTACTTCTGTCGTGAAAATTGTCTTTTTTCGTTCAGCATGCATTTGCAGCATGTGATTGTAAGTAGGCTGACAACTTTCATGTTCACTTTCCTGCAAAAGGTTCATCAACCAGGATCTCTCTGGATCAGCATTTTCGTAACTAAAAATGTCTCGTAATTCGGGTTCATTTTGCCCTGAAAACAAAACGTTAGGCAGGAATATATAAATATAAGTACATGAACTCTACCATCATCAGACTGTTCGCGATCCACTTCTATCGATTCTTCATCCACAACCACTTCTTCATCTTCATCACTTGTATCACCATCTGCTTCCTTATTTTCTCCCCATTCATATTTTATTACTTTTAAATTAGTTGCATTTTCCACCCTTTGCACATGTACTGGTTTTGAACATTCAGGTTCTACCCCTAATGTCAGTGTCGTATCGGTAGGTTGTTCCATTAGACTGAAATATATTAATCGTATAAAACAATAAAGAAAACCTGGATTATTATTTCAACAATTGCTCGTGTATACATACACCAATAGACATATGTAGTTCGAAAATGTACCGACAAGATCCAGAATGAAAATGAGTAATTCTCAAAGTAAATATAAACTATTAATCACACTTTAACTTTGTAAACATCTCACTAACACTTTATTGTTTTGATATAAATTGACATTTGTAACTATACTAATAAGCAATTTAGGGCTCTATATGGTGTATATAGATACACATCGTACTTTGAATACTACGAGTGTCACTCACATCTAAGCAATATTCATAAAATGTGAAAATTATCGTTAAGTCGTAGTATATGTTGCACACCCATACTCTTAAAGCCACAGACACTCATATCCGGAAAGCACTGCTTTTGCATAATCATATATCGATATGAGAATATGTTAATCTTTTGTGTCGACATATATACAACATAACCACATATTATTTGTATTGCATTTACAATTTAAACAAAAGACTTAAAATATAGGCACTTTTATTAAAACGATTATATATGCCTTGAGAAAACAATTTTTATATCAACTCGTTTCACTAGAATTCAATGGCAACAGAAATAAACGTGGTATAATTTACGTTTCACTTTTATTTTTACATTTCGGAAATTTCACCAATTATACAACAATGTCATTTTCAGGTTAGAATTTTAAAACGACATGATTGACAAACGTCAAACCCAAAATATACAACGTATAAGCTTCAATGGATAGCTTATTTATTCTCTCCTTTTATTATATACATCAAAGAGAGAGACAGTAAAAAACATTAAAGAGATTAGAAGTTTAGTATACAGAATATCGGAGTGGGGATTATCAAAGTATCTCTACCTATCTTCAGTTAGTATTTAAAATTATTCTGAGCATGCGTTGATCGTGGGTATTGAATTTACCGACATCTACTGTTCGTATACTAACCAACAGTTCATCATAAACTTACTAGCGTTTAAGTATTTTATGTTTAGGTGGCGCTAGTTTGTTTGGCGCTGGCAGCACTGGCATATGTTTTGAATTCAAAAAGATTGAGGAAGAAAAATTAGGCGTAAAACACTATTCTCGATTAAAATTTTATTTTAAGGAAAACTACATGATTTTTCTAGCCAACTTTAATGATATTAGTCATGAATTTAAAAAGAACTGTAAATGATAACTTATTACTACTTGGGAATAAACCATAAGCACAAAATATAAATAAATTTTCAAGACATTTACATTAAACGAATCTTATATAATCCTAATTACTTATTATAGATTATTCCAAGCAAATACGACTGAAGTGAGATTCTGGAAATTTTCTTTTCACCAAAGTCTAATAGTCTAATAGCAAGCAGAGATAAAATAACTTTTATTAAATGAAATACAACATCGACTTTAATGTATATTCTTGTTTAAGCAATTAAAAGTGAATTAAAACCAGATATTCTCTTTGCCAAATTCATTAGAACTATTAACTAAGCGGAGGCAACTACTACTAAGTAGTTGGAGTCTTCTTCTTCTTCTTCTTCTTCTTCTTGACACTCCAGTCGCATGGGATTATCACAGCTTTCCATGTGTTTTTGTTTTCTTCGCTATTTCTCTCCAACTTTTTGCCATAATTATTTTTATCATGTCTTCTCCTTTCATTTCTTGTAATATTTTATGGTTCATTCTCCTTCTCTTTTTTTCCATTGTTCATCCTTATTGGTCCTAGAATTATCCTTATTATTCTTCTTTCAAAGTATCTGATCTTCTCTTCCTATTTCGCTGTTGATGGTTGCGTAGGTGGCTATTGGTCTTATTAGTGTCTTGTATACTTTTATCTTGTTTCCTTTGCTTATTTGGTTATCTTTTAGTAATTTTTTGTACATATAATATGCTTTGTTTCCATTCTGTGTTCTTTCTTTTATTTTATTATATTGTTGGTTTGTATTATTAATGTTTTAATTAATTACAATTCATCATAAACTTGCTAGCATTTCAGTATTTTATGTTTTGGTGGCGCTAGTTTGTTTGGCATTTGTTTTGAATTCAAGAAGATTCGGAAAAATTAAAGGTAAAACACTATTCTGTTTTACAATTTTATATAAGGGAAACTATATATTTTTCTCTAGCTAACTTTAGTGATACCTACTGGCCATGAATTGAAAAAGAGCAGTAAAAAATAATTTCAAATAGGTATAATCAAGAAGGTATTATTTAAGATTGTAAGTACCGAGCTATAAAGAAAAATAGGCTTGAAGAAATAAAACTAAACACAGAATATAAATAAATTTGCATTAAAAAAATCTTATATAATACTCCTATCTCCTATTAATTAATTATGAGATATTCCAGGCAAATGTGACTGAAGTAAGATTCCGAAGATATTTTCTTCGCCAAATTCTAATAGCAAGTGGAGGCAAAATGACTTTTATTAAATAGTCGGATGACAAAGTCATTTATAATTACTGAAATACGACATTAATTTTGTTGAGTACTGTTGTTTAAAGAATTAAAAGTCAATTAAAACCAGATATTCTCTTTTGCCAAATTCTTATAGTAAGCGGAGGCTTCAACATGGATTTTTTGTAGGCCATATCAGCATTAAACCTAAGACGAAACCTGTATCATGAACCTAATTCCTCTGTAAAACAATACAAAACCTACATATTTTGAAAACTAAGTTGTCACGTTTGGTAAAAGATTACCTTAATTCAGTTGAGTAGACAATTTGTATTTGGTTTTCCTAAGCCGTTGTTTTTAAGAGTAATTTTAGTTGCCATATTTTCCATATATATTTCTCATGTTACATCGTTTACATCGGCATCCTAATAATATGTACTAAAAGTACAAGACCTATGTTACTATTAGATTTAGGTAATTATTGAGCTTTGAATTTGAATATTCGCGCCCTAATCAAGATGTAGTCTCGAACCAAAATCTTGTAATCAGAGAAATATACAGAATTAACAAAAAATTAACCCAAATGATATATTTTTTGTAGCAAAAACTTATCTAGGCATTTTACAGTTATTTTATATACATTAAACTATTAGAAAGTTACTGTTGTTGTATTTACTAATTAGGTCATAAGGAGATAGGAGGTCCACATTGGAGAAATTGGGTAGCCATATTGTTAAGCTTGTTTTGTATGGGTGTTTAGGCTTTCTGTGTGGCATTTTAACTTAATTTGAGTGCTTTCGTCACAATAACTACAATTTAGGTAAATAGTATTGAACGTGTTTTAATTTATATAAATATTTACATTTCTTATATAAAACGATTTAAAATAGTATTTTGTGGCGCTGTTTTGATAATCGGCAAGCAAAGCAAATTTATATTCATACAGTAAGTACGTTGTATAATGAAGAAATAATCGTTTATTAGGAAACTATTAACTGTAATGTATTCACTGAAATTGCTATTTTAATTAAAAATCACGTACTTGCAGTGAGTAATTGGATCATTAAATTTATCATTAGACATTCTTAACGTGAGAAATTTTTAATAAGAAATTATGTTACAGTATGGGTACTCGAGTTTTCGTGGGTGGTCTAACGTACCGTGTTCGAGAGCGTGACATCGAAAAGTTTTTCAGGAAGTACGGCAGAATTAAGGAAGTTGCTATGAAAAATGGATTTGCGTTTGTGGTAAGTTTAAGTACAATTATTATTCACCTGCACATATGCATTTTATGTAGACTAAAAGCGCGTACAGACTTGAGCATGAACACGAGGACGCACCGAATGCCTGGGATTGTAAAATATATTCAGCTAACGGTTTGCCGCGCTTCGGACACCGTCGTCAGTCGCGTTCGTGCTCAAATGTGTATGCACCTTTAGATTTGATTTAACTTGTACATATATTCATTCAAAAATCTAAGCTACATGTTCATAAAACGGTGCTTATAAATCTGTAATCAAGTGTTCATTATGCGATTGTATGTGTTGGGCCATTTTAATCGTCTAATATTATATCTACAAAAGGCGTTTTGAAAATAGGTACGCCAATTTTGTAGCCATCATACATCAGATATTTGTTATGTAGGCTGATGTATGTTGGTTTCTGAAACACTTGAACTGTTTCTGAAAGAAATTAATTGCCAGAAACATAGCACAATTCCGACATCTAATATGTGGTGTTTGTTCTGTATTGAGCTGGCTTAATTAATGTTACGTAAACTACCATATAATTGCATGATACAAAAAAAAGTATAGTTTAATTGTAGGCCTTGTTACATCAAATTGTTTATCTCAGGTAAACAATGCACTGCCACAAAACATGAATAATACAGTCAGTTTGTGACGTAAGTTGATTATGTTGTTGCAGGAATTCGACGACTACAGGGACGCGGATGATGCTGTTTATGAACTAAACGGCAAGGAACTTCTTGGTGAAAGGTATGTTATTAACCCATTTCTCGTATTTCGTATCGAATATTAAGTTGCAGTTCGGCGAAGGTGGTGTATCATTTCAATTCAAATTTTGCTTCACAAACTAATCCTAATTTAGTAAATTCAAAGCTTTTATACTGGCTGGCCGCTGTTAGCTGGCGAGCTCCGGTGCATACCGAATGTTTACTTCGTGTGATTTCGAGAGCGAGCTTAGTGTAGTATTTGGTTAATGACTGTTTGTGCTAAATTTATCAAAAAGGCCAGTCACAAAATTATTCATTATGTTTTGTTGGTACTAATTGCATATTGGTATTTGTACTGCACCGCGCTACGCTGATGGGGAAGAGAGGTCGACAGCTACAGCACATCTAAAATTCTCGCCAACTTACAGCGGCCCGACTGTATACATATAATTAGCTTTTACAGTGTTATTCTTCGCCATTCTTATCAATTTGCAGCTTTCATCCTCCTATTTCTTTAACATCTTGCATAACTTCATCCTTTCACCTGCTTCTTGGTCTTCCTTTCGGCCTGATTTGCATAACTATCTTCGTTGTTGTCATGTTTTGCATTCGTTGGACCTGGCCAAGCCATCTCATTTGTTTTACAAACTGTACAATCGTTGGTTCATTATAAAACTCCTTTATCTCTCTATTCGTCCTCCATAAACTCTTAAAAATTTTGGTTCTTTTACGGTTTCCATTTTCCATACACAATTCTAAATTGATATTATTGCTTTCCTTGATATGTACTTTGACTTCAGGATTCGGGATAATGCTCCTGCTGCTCTATCGCCTCTTGTTGATCGTTTACATTTCCTCTTCATCTTTTCCATCTTCTATCATTTGTACCTCCAGATTACATATGTCTTTACTCTCTCTATTTCTGTAACTTCAAAGCTTTTATTTAATGTAAATTATAAACGGACGTTTCATAAAAACAATTTGGCATTCGTTTGAATTTAGACTTGAGTAGTTGTAATAAACAGATAAACAATTTGTGCTATATATTTTCATAATAAGTCTTCTAAAGTTTAAAATTACAAAGTAACAATTTTGACCATCATTATTAAAAAACAATGCAGTAGTATTTCAGCAGATCTGTGGCGCGGCGATGGTAATACATGCTCTGGTTACAGGGTGGTCGTTGAGCTGGCTCGTGGCCAGCCGCGCCGCGCCACTGATCGTTACGGAGGCTACAGAGGACAGCGCTCACGCACCTGGAATGACAAGTAAGATTTTATATTTTTCATGTTACAGAGTATCTGTAGAGAGGGCTCGAGGAACTCCCAGGGGGTCTGACCAATGGCGTGGCAGTGGTAGAGGGTACGGACCCCCGCGTGGCAGGAGTCGTGACAAGTAAGCTCTAATATGTGCATCATTTTACTAGCAAAATGAAAAATCGTTTTTATTTTTCTCAGTTTATGTGTCGGCATTAGCTTTCAACGAGTTAGGTTAATTTTTTTTTTAAATGAAGGTCAGAACTGGGTAAATAATAAATTTAACCTTCGTTTATTTCTATTAAAGAAGTTAAGTGTACGGAATGTCGCATAAATCTTTTGACGCGTTTATGTTATTTACTGTACTTATTTTATTACCTCTATCAATTAAAGAATATATCCCAGCATGAATGTTTGTCTAATTCCCTACTAAAATTAAAGCAATTATAGGTTATGCCCAGTTCTGATAAATTGCTATATGCTGTATATGCTGAACAATGAGTGGTTCCTAATATTACAGCACTTACTGAAAAAAGAAATCAGAAGTATTTAAAATCCCAAATAATGCTAACTTGAAATCTAATTTTTTTTTCTTTTTAGCCGGGATCCTGACATGCGCTCGCATGATAGGTAAATATAATTTTTTTAGCCCATGTTGTCATTGGTGTAAATTACAGTTTTTACACTACGTTTCAGACTTTAATCCAGTGCAAATTTGTCATGTTTAACTGATAATCGAATGATTCTGCTTATTTACCCAATAAAACCATTTTATTTGTTAATACAATTTAGGTAACTTATGTAAACATTTTATTAAATGGAAGCTATAATTAAGAAAAGATTAAATATTGCCATTATATGTTTGTCTAATAAATTGCAGCATTTTAGATAAGATAATTGTAATTTTAGAATTGTACAAAAATTTTCCACAGTAAATACTGAATATTCAATTTTCATACAAGGAAAATGAGCAGAAGTGTTTGATAACTAACAACGAATTTTCTAAATTATTTGCAACGACAAAGGTACAGGAATCCTATAAACTTGAAAAACTGTACTTATTTCAAAATTTGAACTCGGCAAGCTGATTCCACTTTAATTTATTATATTGTGAAGAATTTTTATTACTACATAATTACTCAGCGTTAGTAGTGATTAACATCCGACAACAATGCTGATTTTAAATTGCCGCAAGACCTAATACATAAGTTGTCTTTAACGTATGTAACTTCGAGAAGATTACTTTTGCACATATCGTTCTTCATATGAATGCTAATGCTAACATTATTTAGGCCGGCGACATACTTATGGCGCCGCTACTTAACACACGACTTTGTATGTGAGGTGTCACATGTCAACATGTAGCGACCGCATCTGATGTGCTTCATTATTTCTTATGCGGATGTTCACACCTGCGGCACAGCCGCTACGTATATTGCGGTGTTCAGTCAATTGAATATTTGGTTGCCAGCGGCGGTGCCGCAAGTCTGCACCGGTATAAAGGTTTTTGCGGCTCTGCTGCAGCGGCGCCGCAAGCATGTCTCCGGCCTTAGTGAGGGGCAACTGTCTCTCAAATGTTGTGTGCCAAGTAGTACACTATTGCATGTAATTGCACGTATTGCATGAGTATTGTATAAATATTACAAGAGTATTGCATGTATTACACAAGTATTGCATGAGTATTACATGCATTACATACACACTGCATAACATATAGATTACATAATATTGTTTTTTATAATCATTAATAAAGAAAGGGGACGTCCAAGGAAAACATGGGAAAAGAATAAAAGAAACAGGACTAGAGAAAAAAGAAATACATAAATTAGCCCAAATCAAAAAAGAATGGAAGAAGTTTATAAATAAAAAATACCGGACACACTAATAGGGTAAAAAGGGTTTCGTTTAAAGAAGAAGTTAATCATTAATAATGTAAATATTACACTGTCTTACACAGGTGTTACACTGCATTGCATGAACATTACACGGTTGGCACGAATATTAGGCTGTATTGCACGAATATTACGCTTTATTGCATTAATTTCAGTATTGCAAAAACATGCAATAGTATTATGTCCCGACTATTATTACACAAGTGACTTCCCCCTCGTTATTTAGTTCTTAATTAGAATTATTTGTCACTTGTGTTTCTATAGTATTTGTGATGCTTATTAATTTATATAATTAAAATTACTAAAAAAAATTGTTTGAAGATTATAAGGGTTCCATCCATCCATTATAAGTAAAATAAATATTTTATATTTAGGTATGGACCACCGACTCGAACGGAGTACCGTTTGATAGTGGAAAATCTCTCCAGCCGTGTTAGCTGGCAGGTAAGTGGTGGGAACATGTAGGCCAAAAATAAATATGGAGCTGCATGATATATAATACACTGTACTTGGGTTTGGGTCCTTACTTCCTTGTCAGAGTCCTATCATTATTAACCACGAGGTGCATAGTCCAATCCAATAGAGGCGCGTGGTGAATGAGTGGTTCCTCCCCCTACCCAAGGGCCGACTGTGGTCATTTCAATCACCTAGTGCGGGTCAATCAATTCAATGGGTGGTCGATCAGTCCAATCCACTGGGGAACTTGCGATTTACTCAACATGGTTATGCAACCATGTAATGGGCAACCACACAGTCCATTCCATTTTGGTACCATTCGTTCTGTACAACCCATGCAAAGGGCAACCATTCGGTCCATTCCAATCGATCTGATACAGAGCAACCACACAGTAGGCTTGAATTCTGAGCAATACTGAGCAGACAGTTCCGTAATGTAGGATGTATTCTTAGTAATCTCATTTGCTTAAAATGGCAAGAACAGTGAAGCAAATTAAACCAAGAAGATTTCAATAGAATCACTCTGAACTAAAGAGAAGACTTACTTGTGCATTGAAGATTTTCAAAAACGGAAGACGTATTAAAAAAACAAGTTGGAAATCATCTGGCAGAATAGTGCTACGTTCTGAAACAAAATACATTTCTTCAGTCAAGTGAGCAACTAAAATTTATTGTAGGACCTACCTAATCCTTATCCAGTTTTTATCTACGTCTTACACTTTCATTACCCTCTACAATAAAAGAAAAATCTGTGACTTGTTGGTATGAATATGTAAAATAAAGTACTTTTTTGTAAAGAGCTACCATTCCCTCGGAGTGTGAGGTATCTAGGCTCAATCAATGCTCAGTCAGTGTGGTTCGCCCATTCGTTCGAGTGGCAGTCATGTGTATATCCGCCATCCCATTGGTACCGTTCTGGTTGCTCGTACACGCTGTGGCTCAGGTAATGCCCTAGCATGACGCGCAATATCGTGAAATTCTCTCACTTGGTTACGTTTTGTCTTGCACCAAACATATTCATTTTTCTTGTTTGTTGTGTGATGCACTTCAATTCTGCTTATAGCTGTAATTTTGTATTATTTATGCTTTTATTGTTTTCTCCAAATTTCCACTTATTGACATCCCCTTTGATTAAAAACATAATGAACAAGAAATCTGATACAAATAAAACTATTTTTTTAAATTAAGTTTGATAAGTACACAATATATTCAAGTGAATTTAATTTCGTTGTTTTTTTCATATCTAATACTTTGCTCGTATTTTGTTAACTAATAAATATATTTAGAACTTCGGCAATTTTTTTCCCCCCATTTCTTCCTAAAAATTACTAACTTTTAGAATATTTCATTTTAAGTTCCCATAGTCCAGGTAATATAGAAACAACCAAGCCATTAATCAATTACATGATGAAAGAAGTCGGAAGTTCCCCCAATTTTTCCATGATGAAAGGCCGGTTTTATGTGAAACAATTGTGGACAAAAACAAACTTCCAGATGTATTAATAAAATTATAGAAATTCTCGTCTAAGCACGCCCCTTGAAATGACAATATAAAACAAAAGGCTTTCTAGTGAAGACGATACAATTTTGCTAACACTAATGTTTTTGTATGAATTTTGATGATAATGAATTTCTGACGGTGCAGACTGAAAGCTTACCTAAAGGTGCCATTTTCGTATTTGTGAAGCAAGAGAAATTCCACAATCCACTTGACCAAGTACTGACCGGAAAGAGTTTACCGTTACATTAGCGAATGAATCTGAAGACGTTGAAGGATGTAGAAGTATATTCAATGGACAATATAATAGCTATTGGAGTCCCAAGACTTACATAATACACTACTGGAAATCTAGCCATGATGTAAAACTGTTTAATAATTTATGGAAGAACTAGAAGAATTCAAGAAATGAGTCGATTCTTGTGCCATGAAAGAAGATAACATCTTTGAAATATTGAAAAATGAAGATCGACTTTTATTTATTCCCTTTAATCATTCATAAACATTAAGACAAAACGTAACTAAGTTTGAGGTCTATAATATACTGAATTAGTTTTCTAATCAATATTTTAACATTCTGTTTTAAGTTTGGGAAATTTGCCTTATTCCAGTACAGGTAATTTTAGTTTTGAACATTTTTCACAATAATTTAATTTTTGCTAATTGTAAATTTGTTGTGTAGGATCTAAAGGACTATATGCGTCAAGCTGGAGAAGTTACTTACGCTGATGCGCATAAGCAGCGACGTAATGAAGGGTAAGTTATTGGTTCATTCACATATCGTATATATATCGTACTAACGTTTGTTTAATATTTAGAGTTGTGGAGTTCGCTTCCTATTCTGATATGAAGAATGCCATTGATAAGCTGGATGATACAGAACTTAATGGTCGCCGAGTTCGCCTAATTGAAGATAGAAGACGTGGAGGACGACGTTCTCGTTCTTCAAGCAGTCGTAGTCGTTCCCGTTCACGATCTCGTCGTCGATCTCGTTCCCGTTCCCGTTCAAGGTAACCTTACTAAAGCCAAATCCAAAAATCTTATCTGTTAAAATTTCACAGCCTTTTTAAGATTTTTGGTGAGACTTTGTAAAAAAAAAAAATGTTATAAATACAGATCTCGTAGCCGTAGCCGTTCAAGAAGCCGTTCTCGTCATTCTAGTCGTTCTAAATCTCGTGGACGTTCCAAGAGCAAGTCACCGGCCCATTCTAAATCCCGTTCTCGTTCTAAGTAAGTCATCTAAATATAGTTGCTTCAACTGCATAAACGTTGTTTCCTGGCTTTCCCCTGCTTGTGTATGTTAAATTTTGGTTTATCTAGGGTCAAAATATAAAATTATTTTTATACTTATTCGATAAGTGTACGCATGATTATTACTAGTTTTCTATCACTATTTGCATATTTTTATTGGTTGCACTACTGATTTTATTTCTATCTTTTACTTTGTTCTTAAGTAGCTTGTTTGTTGTAAACTCCTTAGTTACTTACATTGTTGTTAGATCAAAAGATGGTGGTTCTAAGTCAAGGTCTCGTTCAAGGTCTGATACTAAGCGTTCCAAGTCTCGTTCCCAGTCAAAGAACAAAGAACAATCGAAGTAAGTGGTAGTACATAATATTTAAGTTTTGTATTAATTGGGGGTAGGATGTGAAAATTACGAACACCGTAAAAATTAATTATTGTGGCCTAAGATATATACATTACAAAGGAAAATAACGTTAACATTTGTTATTTCTAATTACATTTTTGCCTGTTAATGTATTGATGTTTCGGTTTTCCGTTATTTTTTAAGTGGGGTAAAAATTCTACATAGCACAGTCACTTCTCGATTTTCTATAGGACATTTGGTAATTTTGTTTTTTATTTTATTTTTAGGGATAGATCGCATTCTCGATCAGTTAGTAAGGATCGCAGTAAATCTAACAGTCGTTCGCCAATCAAGGAAAACATGTCAGACAAAAATGACTAAGTATCAATTTTCAGTCAGCTTTTTGTATATTTAACATTTGTAAAACCGAGTAACTCGTTATTTGTTTTTCATTTTTAGCTGAATATTTTATTGCACATGGATAAGTAATTACTTAAACAACCTTAATTGAAGTATAGTGGCCATTGTCAAAATTATTTAGTATTCTTTAGTTGCGGAAGTACATTAATCGGATTAAAGTTTTTATAATCTTATTTTCTAGTTTCATATTTTATATAAGTAACATAAGAGATGTATTTTTTTTACTCAAAAATATGAAATTAAATCATATTTTCCATTGTAGGTGTATGTACTTGTAATGTAGAAAATAAAATATCCTAAGTTAAGTCAGTTTAAGGTTCAGTTGATTTAGCATGGACCAGAGATATTGCATATAGATGGCTGGTTTTTGGGTCCAGTTAGTCAGCATAATTTAATTATAATGGGTCTACCATTGCATCAGACTGCCACGTGCATCCAATTCTAACTGATGCATATAGAATGTTATTAATTTTTTTTTGTGTCTAGTGTACCAATTTCTTGCTAATATAATAACATTATAAATTAATATTGTGTTTCATTTTTTATAAAAATATTTTCCTGTTATCTTTTTAGGAAGTCTGCAATGTCAGAACTTCTTCTTTCTCTTTTACTCTCTTATACCTTTACAGTGTAAGTAAGAACTAAAATATGTCAATCTGGATAATTGTTGAAAATTTTTTGGTAATTAGATTTCAAGATCGATGGTTATATGTAGTTCGAATTTTTGTGTAGATAACTACAGTTTGCCCAAATCGAGGTGGCGCAGTCCAGGTATACGGATTAAGCGGGGTTTCCTGTAAGTGATACTTTGTTTACATGTAATCCCTGGTTGTACATGCTACTTACCAGTTGAGACGACTTCTAAAAACCTGCACGTATTTTTGTACGTACTTATACAGTTTATGCAATTGGTTTTCCATTAAAGCAAATAATAAAAAAGAATTCGGTATGGTAAACACATTGTATAATAAATAACTTATTTCGTACATATTCAGGAAACAAAGCAAAATTAACTCATATGGTGTATCGAAAAAAAAATGTTTCCTTGGATAAAATAAAATCTCAAAATTTTTTGCTGATTCAAACATTAAAAAAAAACTTTCAAATTGGAAAATCGTTAATTTTAATTGAGGCGGGGGGGGGGGGGGATTCTTTCTTTAACAACTAACCTCGTCATTATTTATATAATCATATATTCTAAAGAAAAACAAAAAAAAACAAAAGCATTATACAGGGTGATTCAAAAGGTATGGTCCAAACTTAAGGGTGTGATTGGTGATATTAAAATGAGCAAAAAATGCCAATAAACTCATGTCCGATTCGCAATTGTTTTCTAGTTATAACAACATTTACGATAATTTATTATTAATAAAGAACGTATACAATTACAAGAAAAATTAAAA
This sequence comes from Melanotus villosus, assembly GCA_963082815.1. Taxonomy (NCBI): domain Eukaryota; kingdom Metazoa; phylum Arthropoda; class Insecta; order Coleoptera; family Elateridae; genus Melanotus; species Melanotus villosus. The sequence goes on along the minus strand of OY720427.1, from coordinate 34,296,368 downwards.
AGTATCACAACAAATGTTTAAAATGTCCACCTTGTACTTGTATACAAAGTTGGCAACGCCGACGCAGGGAATCTCGAACATTCCTCATCTGTTGAGGATGTCTTCGAATATCTTCAACAGCTTCATTTATTCTATAAACTAAATGGCCCCCGACCTGAATTTCCGATGCATAAGCTTTGTCTTTTAATTCACCCCACAAGTAAAAATCTAGTGGAGTAATGTCAGGCGAACGAGCCGGCCATAGTACTGGACTGCCTTTTCCAACCCAGCGCCAGCGCTGTGTAAAGCGGTTATTGGATGGTCAGGCTGTCTCCGGTGAGGATACCTTCTCTCATAGTTTACCACTGCTGCACGGTCACTTTCGCTGCAATAACCACACACAAAATGCATATCTGCATAATCGCGTACAGAAAATGGCTCCATCATTGCCACATTTATTGAAAACTACGCCAGTTCAAGCTTGAAACGTCTTCTGCCATAAGAAATTACCATTTGTTTTACTTATTTCCTAGATAACGTGATTTGACAGAACATAGATAGAAACAAAGAAAACCTCTGTAACTAGATAACAGTTGGAAATAAGACATGGGTTTATTCACATTTTTTGCTTATTTTAACATCACCAATCACACCCTTAAGTTTGGACCATACCTTTTGAATCACCCTGTATATAGGCCATCACAACTTAGAAAAAGTAGAAATTACCGAATGCGCATTTGCGGATGATGTGGTGCTGATATCGGGAAATGCGAGAAACCTGCAATACAACCTAAATGTTTGGAATAGCACACTAAATATTTACGGCATGACAATTAATAAAAATAAAACAAAAGTAATGGTGATATCAAAAGAAGAACAGAAGATACATATACAACTTGAAGGAAAAGAAACAGAGCAAGTTAGTACATTTCAGTACCTAGGGATCACATTGCAAGAGAACGGAAGACAAGACGAAGAACTAAATAATAGAATAGGAAAAGCCAACAAAGTATATTACGCCATAAACACAGGATTCATAAATAAAAAGGAAATAGCTAAACGAACAAAAATGACTGTCTTTAAAACAATATACAGACCAATCCTCACCTATGGATGTGAAACATGGGTACTTAACCATAAAGAAAGAAGCAAGATACAAGCCTTAGAGATGAAATATCTAAGAAGAATCAAAGGTGTCACTAAGAAAGATAGAATCAGAAATGTACAGATTAGAGAAGAATTACAAACAGAATCAGTAGAAAATTTTATAGAACAAAGACAATTAGCATGGTGGGGACACCTGCAAAGAATGAGCAACACAATACCTGTTAAGAAGATATGGGAGGCGAGAGCACAAAAGAAAAGAATCAGAGGGAGACCAAAAACTAGCTGGAATGAAGAAATTAGGAATATTCTGAAGAAAAAAGGGAAATCATGGGAAGAAGCTAAAAAAATTGCGCAGAACAGAAAGGACTGGATTAAATTTGTGAAACGTTAATTATAGAACAATCATTTGGCCCGACACCCTAACGGGTAAAAGGGTTTTTGATTATATATATATATATATATTCTAAAGAAAACTTACCCACTTCGGCGTATTCTGCAGGGACATCTCCGAGAAGGGGCCCTAGAAGCTGCTCCTCAATTTCTTCTTCTTCGTCTTCTTCACTGGCCAAATTTTGCTGTAGTATATTTTCCACAGTATAACTTACTGCATTTAAAAATGATGGAAGATTAGAATCTTGTAAAAATGCAGCTGTGGCGTTCCGTATCCGTTGGCGTTATTCCTGTATTTCCTTTTGGAAATAATTCTATTGCTGTAATGCGGTGCAAACAGTCTGCAAAAATTTAAAAAAAATGGAGAAAGGACGATAAAAATATATATAAAAAGAATTATACAAATATGGAAAAAGGCTTCGGTATACAGCAATTAAATAGTACAATAGATCTTTCTTACCTGTGAATTCCTAAACATCGGGACCTCGTATCCGAAGAAGTCTTTGAAGAGACGTATGAAAAGATTCGGCTTCATTGTTTGTTATACAGAGTATAAGATATTCTCGTTTCACAGTCGAATTCTAAACTTTTTTAAAGTTATTAGTAAAGACCGCATCTAGTAAAAAAATCATTTCAGTAGAGCGGCACACTTAAGTAGCACTATTAAAACAGTTCACCAATCACTATAGTGAAATATATTTACAATGGGCTTGGCCAAGTTTTCGTTGAATCACCAAACCAATCATTTGTTATTAAAGAAAATTAACGATACAGGAGGGGGAAACCTTAATTAGAAATAATTAGTGTGCCGCTAAATTTAGCAAAATTTTCATATTTCGATGACTCATCACCTAAAATTCGGTCTCTAGTTATTACTTACAAAAACAACAATAGTATCTAATCGAATTGAACTTACTTCATTAAGTATTGGAAATCTTGTCAAGCGAGTGTCTACGGGGAGTAGGGTACTAGGGGTAATTACCCCCCCCCCCTCCAGGACTATGCTCTTATTGCACGTGTAGCTCGTTAAAGCACACGGTGATGTGCTGTGCAGTTAGTTACTCTATTGACTATTTACACATCTTTTTCAATAAGACTACACCACGACTGACTACCCCCCCCCCCCCCTCCAGACTATTTGCTCAGAACCACCCCTGAATCCTGTTGCAGGCTTTTTTCATTTAAAAAAGTAGCAATATAATTGATTGCTTCTGGAAAACTACCTGATGGTAACAAATGTAAACACAACAATAATTTGAATCCTTTTTTTGCAAGTAAATAGGTTGTCTTTCAACTGTCTCTTCATGCCTAAATTTCCAACTTTTCTAATAAGAGCCTAGAAACAAATAATATGCTGGTATTAAACAAAATTAACAAGTTTACTGTTACATGTTAAAACAACTTATTTGACAGTAATGAAAATAACATCCAGATCTGGAAGAGTGGCGAAAAGCTTTCTTCTAAAGATTTAATTAGTGACGTTTCATAATCCGTCATTATGAGTTTTGGTTGGAAAGCTGGAACTATTTCCTGCTGAAAATACTGCATTATATGATGCCACTGTTCTGTTCGACATCAAACTGAAAGTGCAAGGGAAAGGAAAGTCTGTAGATAATAAAAACAATTTATTTTTTAATTAACGAAAGCCAAGTTGAATGTGAACTTACAATTCCGTACTGAATTGCTACAATTGTTAACAGTTGACTACTACGGGGATTTCTCGGCCTTGTTTTGAATGTGCCGTCGATATGAATTTCTTTAGATTCAGCCAGTAGGCTCTGCATATCTTCCGCTAAAAATATATCTGATTTAGAGGAATCGTCGCCAACAGTGCCCCGATAGAATGGTTTGCCATCTATATAACCAAATCTACTGTTTTCTTGGCAAATCATTCCAAATTCCGCTAGACTTGTTGGTGTCCCAGGCTGTTTTTTTTTCGTTGACACCGCATTGTTCTGGACACCGCAGGAAAAGCTAATTTTGCCGCTGCTCCAGCTTCAGAACTAAAATAACATGTAATGTCTGTATTAAGACAGAAATATCGCAATACTAAAAAATAAAAAAGGAAATGCAAAAACATGTGTATAATTTCTTTGAAAAGTTAACAAATTTTACTACATATACAGGGTGTCCCATAACTTATGGGCCATAGAGTAACTGGAGATAATAGACATAGGTATTTTGAACCAAATTTGCCTAAGTAAAATGTTACAGGTTAACGAGATACAGGGTGTTGAAGGTGAAAGTTAATTTTCGAAAAATGATAATTTTAAAATGGTTGAAGATATCGAATTCAAAATTGGTATAACCAGGTTTTCGAGAATGGGAAATTCAAATTTGGTATTAGTTTGAAGGTACTTCCTATTGCAATTATTAGTACCTACCTACTATCACTTCGATGTTTTTCAGTAAACTGTTCATAATTTCAAGATCAACCGAAGAAAGGTATCTCGCGCCAAAACAAAATTTCGCCAACCAATAGGAAACCAGCGGTTTTTAACAAAAGTGCTACAGAAATTTATTGCGTTTAAGGATTAAAGATAATTGCAGTAGGTAAACAATAATGTTTGTATTTATGATCTACAATTGAGCACGCTCTTTATTGAACTGCACTTAAGCGGTTTAACAACACCCCTTTAGACGGCAGGAAGTTCCATATTTGGTAATTGTCTCCTACAAAGCCTAAACCCTTTTCGTATTTAGTCGTATAATAAACGATGCCGCAAATAAAAGTTTTATTTGCAGAAAGGATGTTTATATCAAAAGCAAAGGGTCACTATTTCATTAATTGCATGCATGATGCATGTACAATGTACTATTTATATATTCGTCGTTGTTCGTAAAGCTGAAAAGGTAACCAATATTCAATGTCGTTCCATTTTATATTTCCTTAATCAAGAGCTTTTTATTTCATCTACATACATAGGTATCTATTTCACAAAAATGTTAAATAATAAAAGGTATACAGTAGTTCAGAGGCTTCTTTAGAAATTGTTGGCTTTTAAAATAGCTACACATTTGAGTTCTAGAGATTTTTTAAATTAAGGTGAAGATTAAAAATCGATTTATAGGCTTTTATAGAACAGACTTCAACAATTTTTTTTTAAAGAACTTGAAAGAAATCATTTCCTATTTTTGTACCTGTTTTATTGACGTATGGACAATGATTCAATAATATCTGCCAGTCTACAGGGACCAAATAAGTGAGGTCGATGGAGGTAGAGATTATAGTAATAAAAGTCTTAAAATGCTTGCAGCCCTTCCTTAAAATATCCATCCGCATCTTTACAATTCAAGTAGTGCTTCTTAAGCCGAGATATTGCCAAAATGTTAGTTCTTGCGCTTAAATGTCCAACATTATCAAACCTGTCTGGAAATCTCCGTATTTTCGGAAACTTTCAAACTGTATTAAAATGTGTTCGCCTTTCAATTTTCCACGATTTTGCCATACGTCAATAAGGCAGGTAAAAAAATAGGAAATGATTTCTTTCAAGTTCCTCAAAAGTCTGTTCTATAAATCGATTTTTAATTTTCACCTTAATTCCGGACTGAACAATTTAAAAAATCTCTAGAACCAAGCAGTAGAGAGATGTGTCAAGTTAGCAACTGATGCTTCTTTATCAGCTATTGGTTCAGACAAACGAGATGGATTTTTTAAAACCACTATTGATTCACGCAGAATGATGTCAAAATTTGAGACAAAAAGGCAATTCAAACAGTAGAGCTTTCTGTTACAGTTGGAGGGTGGGAGGGATTGAACTCGTCGAGCAGTCACCTCCCCGTGGTGAGTTCTGGGTTGTTTGACAATAAACAAGCGAAGAACTGCTCTAAACAGAAACCTGACAACAGAGGGAAATAATATAGAAAAGCCGCATTATTACTTCAAAATGATTCCTCTCACGGGTTGATATCGGGGTGATTAAAAATCTAAAACGTTATTTAGCGTGCTAATTGACAAGAATTATGCTAATTAGTATAAATGATTAATTTATATATGGTCGATTTTGATTTTCAAGTTATAGTTTTGATATACGATATATTTCTAGATTTCCATAAATAGAAGGGTCTGTAGAAGTGTAGAGGGCAGAAGACATAGTTCAAATGTAGTAAAATTTTATATGGGTACTAATGGACCCCAAAGACAAATTTTTTTCACTATTCCAAATTCGTATTGAAAAGTTAAATTTTTCGCTCCACCCTATTGTCTATGTAGTGAAGGGTATTTTAAGTCAAGTTCCTCAGTACTCAGCAGGTTACTAAGGCCCGTATTCAAGTCCCAGTGTTTAGTTGCCAGCTGTAAATTTTAAGGTCAGTGACGATAACGGCGCTTGTAATTAACCTAACATCACCAAACTGTTTCATACCCTTTAAAGAATCAATGTGCCAAATTTCAAAGAGATGTGTTGCTTCTGTCACAAAAAAATTTAAAAACCTCTACTTTTTAAACTAAAGGCATAAACAATTTTTTTTTCGAAATTATGTAAAATTATATCAAAATAAATCAACATGCAAAAATTAATTTCTTTAACTTAAAATATATCCGAGTGACAGGCATTTTTAGTGCACTCTGTTTTGGCTGGTAGCTGGTACCCTACCCTTAAGCTTTACATGGCAATTACAGAAAAGGTAAAAATAAAACAAATATCTTAAATCAGTCTTCATTTATTAAACCTTAAAAGGTAATCAACATTTGACCTTAACTTAAAACTATTTAGCCTCTATAAATCAAAAATAAAAAAATGGAAAAGTATCTACTTTGTCCAGCAACCCGGTAAAGTGGATACAGTATTCGGGCAAACCGAATATCAATCAATAAATGACTATAAACGTAACAAAATAAATAATAATCCCCGAAAGTCTTAAGTAAACATTATCCTCTTTCTTAATAATTTAGTCAGTGTAGTTATGACAAATATAAGCACCAATGCCTTCGTAGATCGTGCCTTTTTCGTGACTCCATTGATGTCATGGATCACATTGAATCCAGTCATCAATTGGATGTCCATCTACTTCAATATACTCGTATCTTTCTCCACAAAAGAAAGCATGAAACATCGTTTTCTTCTTTTTAGTCGCTTTGGCTATGGGTTCAGCTGATAGCTATGCGTTCGCATTAAGATAGTAATTGGGTTTAGATATAAACGAAAGCTTTATGAAGAATCAGGAGTATGTAGAACCAGAAGAAACCAATAACTGCATGATCTATACCAAATGTCAGATTTAAAATTAGTGTCAAATATTAAACGAGTCAGGTTGAGATGGTTAGGACATTTGGAATGAATGCATAATACTAGAACAACGAAGAAGATTTATAGAGGCAAACCTGAAGGAAGAGATGGTTGTACGATGCGGAAGAAGACATTAGAAAGTTAGGGATAAGAAGGTGGGGAATTAAAGCAACCGATAGAACTGAATGGCGAGCTCTCGTGAAGGAGGCCAATGCCCTACAAAGCCTGTAGCGCCAAGGTGTAAAGTAAGGTATAGAAAAAAGCTGGTGCAAGGTCAAAACAAACTCAACAACTAAAAATGGCCATAACGCTCCAACAGGCGTTAAAAAATATAATAATTGAGTGTCTTTACTCAGAGAGCATTCCTGAACTAACGTAATAGATACCTACCTTTAACACAGCAGTTTTTTATTTTTGCTTATTTCTCAGCCACCCAGCAATATTAATTCAATTTTTTATGAATAAAATGGATTAGTAGGACAATTGTTTGTGCAAGATGATAAAGGTAGTCTTTTATTATCTATGTTTGTACCTAAATTTACGCTTTGTACCTAAAACGTGTGATTGGTGTTGATTATTACTTCTTAAAACTTTCTCCAGAATAGTACATCGGCTACATCCCTATGGAAGGTCGAGTTTGTGGCAAAACAGGCTCGTATTGCTATTGTCACCGTTCCAGTTAGAAACTATGGATATTAAAAAAAAAACTGTCAGCTTAATGAGGTAAATACCTAACTTTAGCAAAAAAGAATGTATAGATAGCAACAAGCTAAAACTATTCTATTTTATCTTTAGCTAATGGAAGATAAATGCCACCGTTTTATATGCAAAAAATGTTGAAAAATGATATATCAGTGTTCTGTATACGCAAGGGCGGATTCAGACGGTCGACCGGCCATACAAAAACATAAAATAGCACCATAGGTATAGTGTTTTTGCCATCCTATCGATAATGATATACAAAGAGTAACTTAAATTAGCGAAATTAAGGGCGAAAGATGAGATGAGGATAAGAAGTGCTTTTGTAAAGCGACGATATGCTCATGTGTCATGTGAAGCAATATTTTGGACCGTATTCACTAGTGTGGCATAATAGCATAACAGCTTTATTAATAACAAGACATATACTCAATATTCTCAAACGTCCAAACTTGCATTTGCCCGTAACAGGACTGGTTTGACACTTGGGTGAAAATAACATAACACACAGAATACTCTGTAATTATTAACAATAATCAGTATAGTTTTTTGCAAGGCCAGCTAAATTAAATATAAATATTATTATTACTTTCTTTTAGTTTATCTTTGTTATACATCTCGTTGCACCTTATTTTGATGGTCTGTTGAAAATTTGAAGTTTGCCGACGTTTTGATTTGAGATATATCGATACTTTGAAAGGTTACCAAATATCACTTTTTAGAAACGTGGACATTTTATAGTAAAATCATTTTGCCTAAGACAACTTGTTTATTTATAGCATGTGTATTTATCAAAAATAACAACTTTTATACATTTGAGCACATTTATTAAGAATAAACAATAAACTGCTGATATTTTATATATTTTCATCTTCAAAGGGCTTATCAGTTAATTTAGAAAAATTCTGCTAAATCATAGATTTTATTTTTTTGTCGGATAGACAGTAAATTTCTAAATACGAACTTTGAATTATAAGCTTAAAGATAAGGGGCAGGTTTTACAGCAATCGACTTCACGGAACAGTGGTTTAAAAATTGGGGACTATGCTACTTGGATTTATATCACACAATGTTAAATGTTATTTTACTTCATTTAGAAAACGAATGGAATAAAGATTTTGTTTTTCAGCTTAATATTCCATATCTACTCACTAATATGTGCTGAATTTAAGTGACGTAGCAGAGATTTTATTAAACAAATGCTATACATACAAAAAACGAAAAAGGTTTTTCAGTTTGTCTTTAATTCAGAAAACCTCTGGTAATTATTTCCATCAATAACTAATATATAAATACTTATCAACTATAAAGGTAAATTAAACAGGTCAATTAAATCACATTCAAGTACTTTTCATAAACAGACGATATAAACTGCAAACAAGTTTCTGGGGAATAGGAAATAAGGAAAATGATTAGGTAAGTTCTTAAAAAACTTGAAAAGTTGTTGCACTTCTTTATACGAGCTATTTTATTCTTCATAATAAAATAAACTAGGTAATTTGTATTTGTAAACAATCAAAAGCATTAGCTATATATTGGAGATTCTCTGAACTTAGCAAGCAACATATTAGAAAATCGTATATTCGAAATCATCCCTTAAGAGTTTGCACGCGTTCTTTCTAGAATATTCGCATGTTGACAAATTTTCGAGTCATACATTTTATTACATTTGATACACTATACTTAATAAATGCTTTAGTCACATTCTTACGTCGCATTACGTCACATTCTTACGTCAGCTGCCTTTGAATGTAATTAAAAAAGTGTTCGATTTAAAACATAAATGTAAAAACCTCGGAAAAACCTCCTGAAAAGAACCGCAACAATTTACAAAATAGTCGAATTTGTAGGATTGCTGATGGGTGGCGGTTGCAGTTTCGTGATATTAATGTTTGTAAAAGCACATTCGACTAATAATTAAATTTAATAAACAAAGTCGAAACTAGAACCGCCTGCTCCCTAACAGCCATCCTATAAATTCACTTTTATATTCTAGATGCAAATAAAAACTAAATCAGGCAAGAATGAAAAAGTAGGATAATACCCAAAAACCGATACCGTTACGTTTATTGTTAATATGCAGCTAAATCTAAAAGATTGTTAAGGGTCAAGACATTATTAGCTTAGCTTTGCATACGTAAGAATCAGAATAGAAATTTTGCTATTGTTGGCCCACCGTTGTAGTCATTCTGTAACTAAATACCTAATGTTCACGATTTTTTGGGAAATTTGGAGTGATTTTTTCAAAATTGGAAATTAGAAGTGGACACTGTATATTTTTACATTAATTTATTGCTGCACCTTTAACGAAATGCAAATGTGTTTAAATTTTATTTAAAGTATCAAAACTTTGGTTCTTTTAAATTTAATAACAAATTTTATTCTAAAACTTAGCATCTGCGTGTTATCAACTTGGCCTCGCATACTTGAGCACCAGTTGGCCCACCACTGTCGCCACTCTTCCCTTTAATTTTCCAATTAAAGGTGCAGAGTACAAGTTGAAGTGTTAAAGTAATGACATCAAATTAAATACTGTTAATTATTTAAAAAAATAACGTTTTAAAGTTTTGACATAAACAGTGATTATTGTTGTTGCTTGGGCGTCTACGTAGGTAAGAATTTGTGAAATTACCTAACCAGCTATTGTTTGATATTTAATATCAAAAAAATAGTTTTTACTTCTACTTACAAAGCTCCATATTTGCTTTGTAAAGGCATTTTTTAGAAAATAAGAAGGAACAGGTAATTTCTGTGAATAAAAGCAGAATTAACTGAAATATTTTTACATTTTTTCGCGGGAGTGGCAGGCGGACGGTTTCTTAGTCGGATGCTCGGCGAGTGGCCTGCCAAGTTCCCGAAACAAAGGAAGGCATGGTGTTTACCACACCAGCCCGTAAATATACCGTGCGAAACAACTGAGGTATGAAAAGCAACTTAGGAAGCCTTAACCTTCCATGTTGCCGGCCATGCTCTCTCGCGGGGCGTTAGTCAATAGCTTACCTTACCTTACCTTGTGTTTTGAAAATCATAAACGATTTTAATTTAAATTTAAATATGATGAACGCAGTTTGTATTCTAAAAATTAACGCGTTTAATTAAAAGACCTAACTTGTAATTCTGAAGTTGTTAAAACGTTATTCGTTTAAAATTCAATACCTACCAAATTTGTTTTCAACGTTGGAAATACAGAATTGCTGATAATTGTTAAATAGCCTTGTGGCGAATTTGTTTTTGTTATCACATCTGCTTAAAGTCAGAATCTTTCAGAAAACAGGCTTTATTATATTATATTTATATATTAACGCAACATCACCAAACAAAATTTGTTAATTGTTTAAAAATAATTTGACGGTTTTAATTTAAATTGCAGTGACATTTGAGTACATTGAAATGGTAAGCTTTATTAAATTGTGCAAGTTGTTACTCTTTAATAATATTTTTCTAATTTATTAAATGCGAAATAAAAAAATGCGCATTTATACAGTAATGACAGACAACGTCCTATAATAAGTATTTTTAAAAACTAGTATTTTCTTGTTAAACATTTTCAGTTAATTATTTGACTACCGTTTGGTAGGTAGTAATCCTGTTTTTGTTCTTATTTGAGACAACTTTTGCGGACATTGAAAATTTAAAAAATTATTGTTTACGTGTACTACGTAGAAATTAAAATTAAAGTAAACAAATAAAATTATTTTTTTGTTTAATAATTTTCAGAATAGTAACCCCAGGCGATGAAGAATGTTAGATTCAAGCTAGAAGATTTTCTGGTTGACTGGATGCATAAATCTCCAAGGGATTTTTGAACTTTGTGTTTGCTGTCGAATACTCTTCACTTCTTAGACAGATTGAGAAGGAAGGTAAGTTTAAACATTTCGAAGTTGGATCTGTTTCGTTTCCTTGTTTTAAATTTTTTCAAAATTTTCACAGAAGCTTTACTAATTTTAAATTTAATGCTGATTATGGTAATTTTATTTATTGAAACGGGTTAATCGTATTAAATAAATTGCGAATTTATTTTGCATCGCCTTCCCAGATGTAAATATCTTTTCAACACAAGATTCTCAACTTCTGTACAAACGTAGTGAATAAATTTATGACTGGGGTGATTCATAAATTGAAAAATGTTATTGTCAACCCAATCTAATTTTAACAAACAATAATTAAAAATTTCTATAATTTTGAAGATGTAATTTCTATTTTTAATTAATACGAATTAATGTCGAAAGTTCTTAGTAATTGTATCTTAAAAATTTGGATTTTATTCATGGAAAGGAGTTCTCTTCTTCTTCTTTAATCGACATCTTCGGTCCGCATGTGGACATATGCCTCCTGCATTTCTTTCCATATATCTCTCGTGCTGTTTCCATCCATCTTTTCCCACCTACCTTTCTTATGTCATCGTACCATCTGATAAGAGGGCATCCCAGGCTTCGCTTTTTCCCCCATGGTTTCCACTCTGTTGTGATTCACGCCCACCTTGTTGGGTCTATTCTTGCTGTGTCCGTCACATCATAACTTCATTTTCATTACTGCCTGTCCAATGTCTTCAATTTTTGTTTGTTGTCTAATCCAGTGTATTGGCTTCCTATCTTTCAGTGTGATGTTTAATATTGCTCGTTCCATGTATCTTTGGGCTACTTGTAATTAATGTAGTGTTATTTTTATGAAAGTCTTCATGGGCTTTCACATGGGAAAGGAACTAATTAACGTTAATTTGTTATAAGTTCATTATTTGATGTATGTTTATTATTATAGCATTGGTGCAGACCTGTAACTACTTGAAAAAAATCGTGAGCAGTTGTGGACCAGGCCATGTGTCAAACACCAAGGAGGGTATTTGAGAAACGAAGGTACTGAAACATTGGGAACGACAGAACCAGGAGAATACATTTTCACCGTGGATGGGATTGGACCAATAAAGGACTGCTGCAGTGCCAACATTTTCAAGCTGGGCGCAAGGTAAATGCACAGTTTTATTAATTACCGTTTATAATTAAGAATTGTGTGAATTAATGAGAAGTTGGCGTCTTAACCAAGACTACACAGGGTGATTCACATAAGACTCGCCCCTTAACAATTTGAATAGGCAACCCAACTTACAAATTCAGAAATAACGTTGATCTATTAATTCTCGATTAAACGATACAATCAGAGGTAGCTTGCTTCAAAATGGCACTATCTAAGTAAGCGATCAGTCAAAGAATCTTAGAACATGTGGGATAAAATTTTGACCTAATAAGCTCAGCAGAACGAACCTGGACCCTTATTAAGTCGGCAGTCGACGACATATTTTTGTTTATTGAATGTAAAAACGTATTTTCAACATTAAGTCAACAAATGAAAACTTAAATAAATCCTAACCATTAACAATTTTTCAAACATTTTGCCAAAGTTTCCTTTTATTTCCTATGGAACACATTACACTAAAAATGTTGATCGTTATTTTTTTTGTTGTTGTATAAAACACAATTTAATTAAAGAATCCTGATGTTTATTGGCAAAAAAGAAGGTACATGAATTTATTACAAAAAACGTAAGTTTGGTAGTAGTAGAAAAATCGTAGTATGGAAATGGAAATACTGTAAATTCATTTACGTTCTAAAATAAATTTTACTATTTTTTTTTGTAACTGAAAATATCTCGATAAATTAGACACAGTCCGTGACAATGTTATTATTGTTATTATTAGCTTGTAGAAATCCCTATATTGTATAGGGCAAAGGCATCCACTTTTCTCTTATCCTTTGCACCTTCTAAAATGTATTCACTTATTAGTGAGAAGGTTTTTGGCGTTAAACTTAGTCCTAGAAATAATTCTAGAAATTCACGTTTTGAAACTAAATTCACTATTTTGAAAATTTGAAACAAACTATTTGAAGCTGAAATAATAGCGTAAACGTTCAATAAAATTCTAATTATTCTAAATTCTGAAATCAACTGTTTTAGTATTACGGCTAAATATTTTAAAATTGGGCAACAAAAATATCAAATTTTATATTAGAAATTTAAGTGCCTACTTAAATTTTTAGAATCAAATAAGCCAACGGTTTCGGACATATCTATCCATAACTTGAAGTTTTAAAACTTTACGTTTTGAATAAATTAAAAATCTGATGTTTATATCTTTAGTTTAGTATTTCAAAATGTTAGGGTTTTTCGCTTAGCTTAAAAAAGGGCTTTCTAAAGTTTCTACCTTAAAGATTTTAAAACTGAAATCGGAAATCTTAATCAGTTTTTATTTTCTAAGGTGGCAAATAAAAATTCTGTAATTTTACTAAAATGTCAAGCTAAGTCCAAGGGCAAACAAGGGTCACCAAGGAAGATATCTGGAATAATGCATCGCAGGGTATATGAGTATGAAAAAGGGCAAGGCTGAATTTGAGAATCCTGCAAAAACTAATTTCAAAAGTATCTATTTTAAAAATCACATTTCCAAGAGAAGGATTTTTGAAATTAAAGAACGAGGTAAACAATTAATTTCTAAGTTCCAGTTTTCACTTTCAAAAATCGAATAACAAATCCTACAAAAATTGAAACAATAATTTTCCTCCTTTTTAAAAACTTTGCAAGGCTTATCGATTTAAAATTTAAAAAACCTATTTCCATGTTCAAATGTTCAATTCAAATGCTGAAGTGGTTATTTCGAAAAAATGTTCAAATTTTCTTTGGGAATTTTAAAAATTTCCAAATTTTATCCTAAATAAAGAAAGAAAGTTATAATGTTTTTGTTAAAACATGGTCAAAATGAACTAAAACGTTGTTAATTAATAGGGCGACTAAAATATTATACTAAATGGAAGGTAAAATATAAAAATTAAAAAATATCCGTTCCCGTCACAGACCTACAAATATTTTTCTACATTTTTTAAATTTAAATACTTTTAAGACTAAGAATCGTTTGCAAATAATTCAAAAACAGCCTTAATTAGGACGAAGATCCTTTCATCATTGGTATTTTGTTGGTTTTTGTTAAGGAATACATTAGAAATATTTCAGCAAACTTAAAAATTTGTGTTACGTTATAAATAAATAAATTGGGAAATGTCAAAAGTATTTTAAATCAAAATTCAGGTTTGGCGAACACAAATTACATTCTGAGACTGAAACATTTTGAATTATAAAACAGTAAAATGCAATTTTAAATACAAGGAAACTATTTTTCAACGTAGAGGACATGCAACTTTTTGATAAAACATGAATACAAGGCCGTTTAACAAATATTTATTCGTTATCATCTCTGCCCAAAACGAGTTCAAACCTTTCACAAAACTGGCTTTCTGATAATTTGTAACATTCTCGCTCTTTTAATATTGAACGTTGAAGTGTGCAGAACTCAGTACAACATCGTCAAAGTAAATTTATAAATTATCGTTAAATTATAGTGACATTTGAGTGCATCGAAATGGTAAGGGTTATTAAATTATGCAAGTTATTGTTTAATAGCATTTTATTTAGGACTCCCTGTTTTCCTTTAAAAATGGCTTATAGCCTTTTATTGTAAGTTGTAAGTCATTTTATTCTCTCCACTTGACACTTTTTGTCACTTATATTATATTGTTGAATTATTTGTTATTTCCTGATTTTACTTTTATTAGTATCATTAGCGTTACATAATTAGTCCCAAGGAAGTACCCCAGCTTCATATTTTTATTTGAGTATATTCATTAGTTTAATATACACAATTCATCGAAGATTATTTATTGAATTTTAATAGTTTGTGCAAATAAAGATGGTAGGATTTATTAGATTATAATAGGTAATAAATTCTTTATTTATGAAACATAAAAAATGGGTAAATTGTAGAATAATAAACCAAAAACCGCCTCGAAATATTTTAAAAAACTATTTTTTCTAGTTAAGCATTTTCGGTGATTTTTTCCCATAATTAGTTATTAGTTACGTATCAGCAGGTCTCTTGTACCTACTCATCCGAAATACCAGTCGCAGACAAAAATTGGAATATTTGATAAGAGGTTTCATAAGATACATATGGTCGGCTGTTTTTAGTATCATTCATTGTGTAACATGTCATTCTAATAAATTATGTAACGTAGGAAATGTAGCAATATGATGGAGACGGATTTACCTGTAACAATATTCTGAACTTAGTAGAAAGTTAAAGTGAATATTTTTATTACTGGGGTGATTCATAAGTTCCTGATAATCTAAATTCTTCTAATTTTGGAAATTTAAACTTCGTTTTTAATTAATGTGAAAGAATTGAAAAAATCTTACTATTTGGTCTATAACATTTGGATTTCATGCATTGAAAAGAATGAACTAAAGTTCATCAATAATACAGTTCGTGATTGTATATACCGTAACTGTTACAGCATTGATATAAACCTGCAAATACGAACAAATTTATAATGGGCTGAGAACCAAGCCGTGTCTCAAACAGCAAGAGGATATTTGAGGAACGAGGATGATGGGGGTTGTGACATTGGAGCAGATGAAAGAAGGAGAATATCGATCACCGTGGATGGCCCTGGACCAACAAAAGACTGCGGATTGCGGATTGAGAACATTTCAACATAAGTATCAGGTAAGAACACATTTCTATTCATTAGTTTTATTAGAAGTGGTGCGAATGAATGAGCAGTAACTGTCTTAACCAAGACCTTGTAAGTTCCCTACTTCTTCTTCTTACTCCTGTAGTTCCTTAAGAAGCAAATGGCACCATAGGGGGAGTTTCAAAAGCAAAGTGGATGGCAGAGTTGCTAGTCCTGCCCACCATGGATTGAGTTCGTTTCTATTGCTCTTTTCTGAACTAATTTCTTCCATTTTTCCATGTCCTGTGCTATGCATTTGGCTTTGCTCCGTGATAGATTTTGTAATTGTAGGTCTTTCGGCAGGTATCTTTCGGTCTACCTATTCTTCGCTTTCCTTGTGCGTTAAATTCTAATGCTTGTTTTGCTATCTTGTTATATGGTTCTCTAAGTGTATGTTCTATCCTGTCGCATTTCTTTCTTCTAATTGTGGTTTCGATCTTTTCCTCATTTGAAATTTCCCACAGATGTCGACTTGATATTTATTCGGGCAACTTTATTCGATGTATGTATCTAAGGCATTTATTAACGAAGGTTTGAAGTTTCTTAATGTTTTGTTTGTTTCTAACTCATGTTTCTGCCCCATAAAGTAGCAAACTTCTAATGGTTGTATTGCATAGACGGAGTTTTGTTTTGATCAGAATGTTTTTTGATTTCTATGTTTTGTTTAGCATATCAAATGTTGTTTGTGATAAGGCTATTCTTTTGGTTATATTTTTTATGCGCCGCCGTTGGTATCTATCGAATTACCTAAATAGTCCACTTTCTTTATGTCTAAGTCCCCGAGTGTTATCGTTGGTTCTTCTTTATTTGCATCTGAGAGAATTCTTGTCTTGTTCCCATTTATTGTTAAGCCAACCTTTTCTGCTTCTAGGTTTTAACTTGTTTAACTTTCCTTACATTAGCTTTTTATTCGGTGTGGGCAAGCAGATAT
Organism: Melanotus villosus; assembly: GCA_963082815.1. NCBI lineage: Eukaryota > Metazoa > Arthropoda > Insecta > Coleoptera > Elateridae > Melanotus > Melanotus villosus. The sequence goes on along the minus strand of OY720427.1, from coordinate 34,279,479 downwards.
CATTTGCAAACTCTCCAAGTCATCCAGTTTGCTGAAAATGCCCCATTCTATTTCGGATTTGTTGTCCTCTGTATTTCTCACAACCCTTTTGTTTATTTAATGTAGGTTACGCCAGTTCAGTACTTACGCCATTTCATGGCAGAACTCGATGATACTTTGGCGCCTAAATCGCTAATGGGTCTCTTAGACATTGTCTTTTAGCACTACTCGCTATCACTATTTAAAAGGTCACTAGGAAGTTTTCTTTTAAGTTTGCTATGTAATGATTTGTTGCCAATATTGTAAAACACTGCGCCACTATGCTGACGTATATTACGATAAAATTTCTGGTTAATTTTCTTTCTAAAGTATTCAACTGTGGGAACGCGAGTTTCTCCACGACCTGTCGATAATAATAAAGTAAGGTATTGGGACAGAATGCGGACTCCCGATTTTATATATGTAGATTTCCTCTGATAGCTTCACTGAATGTTCGACTCTTGCGGAGAAGTTGTCATACATTAGTTTGAGTGTTCTTATGTATTTGTCAGGTAGACCATAGTACTTCAGTATTTTTCACATTTCTTGAAACTGAGTCGAATGCCTTGTTATAGTTAATACATATATGTCTTGTCCCTTTTCTATTATTTGTTCTATTATTATTCTTGGTACACAGACTACAGATCTATGCACCAACGCCTTTCCATAAATCCCTTAACTTGATGCCTATGGCAGATTTCATTCTCTTCAAAATTAATGTAGTCATAATTTTTACTTGCTGTTGATGGAAGCATTATGGATTATGGGTCTAAAGTTTTCGCATCAAGTTAGGTCGCTCTTCTTTGGTATCTTTATTAGTATTCCCTGTGTCCGATCGTCTGAGCTCCATTCGGCGGATTAAGCCTTGTTTACTAGTATGTATAATACAATATTTCTATTGTGCTCTCCTTGTCTATTTTTAGCAATTCGATTGCGATTTCGTCTATGCCTGGTGTTTTTAATTTTTTTATTTGTTTAGGTGTTTCTTCTATTTCGCCCTTTGTGAGCTTTTCTCACTTATGTCAAGTTGTTGCGTTCCCATATTGTTATTTATTTCTTCCTTGATTTCTTTTACTTTTTAGATCTCTGTGAAATATTTTGTCAGTATTTCCATTACTTCTCCGCCTGTTTTATATATTTCATAATTTTCCCCTGTAAGTGTTGATCTGGATTTGTTTGTTTAGTTATCTTATATAGGATTTTCAGATCTTTGTTGTGAGCAGCTTTTTCTGCTTCCTCCATTAAATTTTCCATGTTTGTTCGTTTGTCTTTAAGGCACCTCTTATTTTTGTTCCAATAATTTTACTGTAATTCTTTCATTATTTTTGTCCACCGTGTTTAATAATTTTATTTTTTATTTTTGCCTTCCTTCGATTGTGTTTATTGTAACAGGAGCTTTATGGTTTTATATCCAATGGTCTCTCGCGCTGTCTTGTTAATTGAGGTTGTATACACTTGCCATACATTCTCTACGGGAGGATTTCTAAGGTGACCGAATAGGATACAGAATATATATTTTTTTGTCCTCTTCGATATTGTTTAGTTTTGCGAGGTTAAATTTAGATCTTGCTGGTATGTTTTTGTTATTCTATGTTGTTATCTTATCTCTCATTCTTATTATTGCTTTTACGAGGTGGTGGTTGAAGGCTGTGTCGGCACTCCTCATCGCTCTTACATCCCGTAATGAATTTTTCCATTTTACTTCGATCATTAAGGGGTCAATTTATAGGTGTTCATCGGGTGATGATCACGTGAGAAGTAAACTCGAGTTCTTAAAAACTCTCTTATGTTTGAAAAATATACCGCCAATTAACTATTAACTAGGCCATTTGTCTTAGAAAAATCAATAAACTTTTCTCCGTTTTCGTTCACAACTGCTAATCCCTGTTGGTCCATCACATTTTCCTTTCCTGTATGGCCACTTTCAACCTAGTAAATTGCCTACAAATATATTTATTTTCAGACAGTTTGAGAAACTGTAAAGTAATATTTGATTAAAGTGAAATAGATACTGAGCACTAAAACATAATTATTATTTGTTCTACGTTGAGTAAACTACAAGAAAATAAAAATCATCATAATTTTATCTGTTTTTCCTTTTTCCACAGAATTCAGGCCGAAGTTTACTTAACAAATGGAATATCTTTTAGATTAGCTTTCTCTTAATTTTGTAAATTGATAGGGTGTGTGTGTGTGTAATTACAATAGGTAAATAGGATGCAAAAACTGCAGATGGTTAATGTACAAAGTGTGATCGATCATACCTAGAAGAATTGTTCTTTTACAGGTATTCAAAATTATAAATTACGTAATTAATTATTTCACATAAGTTGTGATTCTATGCAGGTTTCGAAATGGCAAATTTTTTATATACTATATTTTAGTAAAACGCTGTGTTAAATTTACATACATCATGTAATTTCATAACATAACAAATAATATCAATACGTGTAAATCTCAATATTTTTTAAAGTCGTAATTTTATAAAATAGAATTCTATTCTCCTAATTCTTGCCCCTTTAAATTGTTACAATAAAATTATAATTTTTTGCAATTTTAAGTATCTAAATTAAGTAAGTTTTTCTAAACACCCAATTAGATACTCAGGGGCGGTCCCAGCTAAAAATTTTGGAGGGGGTCAAAAATGAAAAAGTGAAGAGGCGAAATTGTTTTTCCAAAAAAAGTGCCAAACTGTTAAATGTTATGTAAGGAGTGACCATGAAAAATAGTATGTGGCAGCACAAAAAGTTGTTTTGTATGCCTATTGTAATGCAGAAAGAAACTTCTTAGAAAATTTAAGAAAACAAATATATTTTTTAATAAAATATATTTTTTTTAAGATGGTTTGTGGGGGTCATGACCCCTGTGACCCCCTCTGAGACCGCGCCTCCAATTATTTATTAATTATATTTCCGTATTTTCAAATGCAATTCTTTCACGATTTTCCTTTTAAATTACTTAACCTAACCTATTTGGCGTTAACTAATTTTTCAACTTGCTTTTACAAAATTCAAACTCACAAATACCCTTTTAGTTGCAATTTTTTATATATTTCTCATTAATATCAGTTGGTGTTGAAACGATTTTAAGTTATTTTAATCTGCATAATCGTTTCTCGTTCTCGCTGAACTCTTCGTATGGCCTCATTTCGTTTTAAAATTTAAGTTCCTATGTCAATTCAGGTTTCTCACCCATGTTAAGTAATCTCATCATTTCCCTCGTGATCCTTTACCATTTATCCTCTCGCTCGAGAACTAGAAACTGGTCTGGTTGTGCATCTATGTTTTGGGTAAAGTTGGCTCATCTTGGTTGTCTGTTAGGTGGGGTTACCGCGGTTAGCACCCGGCGAAGTATGCCACACCGCACTTGATATATTTATTATATCTAGTTGGGTATTTTTATATCCGACCGCGGGTGTTAGGCTGCTTACGCGTTCCAACAATGGTCCTTCTGGGATTGGTGAGTTGGACGGGGCCTAGCGTTTGGTACCAAAGACACTCTTGGCTTGAGGAAGTCGCCACTGTTGGACCGGATTTGATTGGGATAAGCCGCTGCCTCACCCATCTATGTACGATCGGAGTTCGTTTTAGTTTATTAACAGTATATAACGGGAGCAAAGGCCTTAATTGGTCAGTATCTGGTTAGCCTCTGTTAATTATGCACTCCTATCCCTTCTATGCTCCTCCTTTTTTTGCCCGAGAACTATAGGTACAGGTTTAGGATATGCATCTATGGTCGGCGATAATTCTGGAAGTCGGGGTACAGTAACCTTCCTTTCATGGGGTTGACGACCCTCATACTCCACGATATTACGACGCACATCTTTGCTACCCGAAATTTTGTTTCTGTTTATTAGTGGTGTATAACGGGAGAAAAGGCCCTAGTTGGTCAGTATCTCGTTAGTTTCTGCTAATTAGGCAAGAGATTCACTTGAGTTGGGGAGAATCACTTTTGCTTTTGTCTTGTCACTTTCTTAATCTGATTAAGCCAGATTAGAGGCCATTCGAGGAAAGGGTGGAATATAGAAACGAATTACTAAGTGTAGTTCCGTGTTTATTATGAAAACTTGTAATAAAGTTTATGTTAGATGTCACATTTTTCGTTTAAAGTAGTTGTGCAAGTGAAAAAAAACAATAGTAGCTCAGTTTTCGTGTTTTTAAAGGCAAGCTGAAATATTAAATTAACTTCGTTTTGATATAAAGTGTTTAGGAAAACGGCATAAATTATAGAATAGCAAGTGTCTGTGGATCAATTTTTGTGAAACATTGGTTTTTCAAAATTACATTTTATAAGAAGAAAGTGATATATAATATTGAAACCAGACAAAATTATGTTTCTTATGCTTCGTCCTTTTTAATCGAAGTGTAAGCCAGTGGCTAACTGTTTAGATATTAAAACCTAATTAGCTAAAAACATATTCAACAAATATTCTAATTCATATAGCAGAATTACCGAATTAATTAATTTCTGCAAAACTTTAAAGGGAACATATTTAAAAGCAATGTATTTATTGCTAATATTAATTTAGGGTTATTTTTCAAATTATTTTAGAGAACTGGATATTTTTTCTAAGAAAATTTTCTACAATTTGCTTTTGGGAAACTTTCTGCAGCACATAATTGGTACTACTATTTGTAATGTTTTTAGAGTGGTCTCTTAATAATGGTTTTGAAATAATATATAGAAAAGTCTAAATTTTATTGAAAATCAAAGTTACAATTATGTTCAAATTTCTATCGTTAAAAGGCGGGTGTCTTCAGTCTTCAGAGACGTCGCTGGATGTTGTAAGTCAAAGGTGAGTGGTGAATACATGACGTGATCGATCACACTCTATACAAATTTAGGAACAGAATTTTTAGTTTAAGAGCTTACATTATTATAATAGTTTTAAGTTTAAATAAAAGGAAAATAAACATTTCTACGTTGAAAAGATTTTTGGTTAGGGCGGTACTAACGTTACTTTTTATTTTCATAGAAATTTGTCCAATTGTTTAAATGTATGTAATTACTTGTTTATGTTGAAATGTTTTATAAGCAGAAATATAATATAAAAATTAGTGAAGGTCCTGGTTAACCCAGGGGAGGCGAGGGGCACAATAAAAAAAGGAGCGGTAGTACCTACTTATTTGTAATCATCTGCAGTCGCATCGTAACAAATCAAGACATTAAATGTACTCAGTTTTTTCGTAAATCAGCTTATAATAAATTTCATATCCTACCTAAATCTTTAGTGACTCAAAAATTTGTTTACGTTTGCTGTTTAGTATTTGCAGTTTGCTTAAGAAATTGTAACATAAAGGTATATTTTGCAACGAGTATACTATGAGGGTGTTTTTAAGTTATCTACCTAGCTACGAAGGAAAACTAGCAGAGCTTTAAAAAATTAATTTTTCTACATAACTAACCGTCCACACTAATAAACTTAGTCCAGCGTTTCCTGTGTTGTTTCACTCCATCCAAAAATCTTTCGTTTGCACCTCAAAAAATTATGCAACAGCAAGTTTCAACTTATCACCCGAGTAAAATTTTCGGCCCTTGAGTTCTTTCTTCAGATTGTTAAACAAAAGGAAGTCGCAGAGCTACAGGGCGGATGTTGTAACTCAATGAATCCACAGCTTTCGATAATGGCTTGAACTTTGCGAGCCTTGTGAACTCTGCAGTTGTGTAACAGCAAAGTTATGGTTTTCCATGAATTCGGACGATTTTTTTCTAATGGCCTGCTTCAGGTTATTGATCGTTCTTCCGTAAACCTCTCTATTAATTGTGGGCCGTTTTTCCATATATTTAATAAGCAAAATTCCCTCGCACAAAAAACGGTGGCCATCAACTTTGTTTTTGCCTTCTTTGGAGGTGGAGAGCCCTTATGCACCCATAGCATCGACTGCAGTTTTGGTGGGAGGATCCCGATAAAACACCCAAGTCTCCTTGGCTGTGATAATTCGTGAAAAATAACTTTCATTTTTCTCTAAAGCGCCCAAATGTTCTTGAGAAATTTCTTTCCTCGCCAGTTTCTGCTTAGGGGTAAGGAATTTGGAGATCCATTGCGCAGAAACTCTTTTCATCCCTAAATCTTCGTGCACAATCTTAAAAACTGTAGTTTCGGATACTCCATCTTCTTTAGCAAGCATTGAGATCTTCATTCGTCGATCTGACAACTGCAAATCTTCAATAAGCCTGATTCTTTCTTCGTTTTTGAATCAGTTGGTCTTCCCGGTCTGGGTCATCCTGAATTGCGTCTCCGCTTCATCGAAACTGTTTACCCCAAAATTTTACTTGAAAATAAGATGGGCTGTCATTGCCGTACATCTGAGATATTGAATAACTTTTGGTCTATTTCTCTCTTTAGTGGGAAAACGCAACGAAATCGTACAAAATTTTGTCAGAGTATTGTATGATCAAAAAGTCCTTGGATAGCGCTGTTATATTTTATGGGTCCCCAACCATTTTATATTCTTTTTGAAACCTTTTTAATTAAAATCTGCTCACTTTTAAACGATGCCGAGTCAAGCAATTTTTTTATTTGATGTCATTTTCATGGCTAGGTAGATAACCTAAAAAACACCTTCGTAACTCAAATGTAAGGAAAATAAAACAGGATGAAATAGGTATATCAATTACGGAAGATAAAATAGACTGTTATTTTGTTATTAAAAGATCTCAGAACTAAGTAATTTTTTTAATTATCTATTCCCTTACATAAAAATAATCGAAATTTAAATTTAATTGAATCGATTTAAGACAGTTTCAATATGACGTAATTTCTTATTATTTGATGATTTATGTTTATAATTGGAATAAAGGCAATGGAAAAAATCAGTTGCATTTCACTATTTTTATGCAATGTAGGAAAAAATCCGTGTCAAGTAATATTTTTAAATTTATTGTGTATTTTTAAAATTACGATTATGAAAATTTCTTTCAACTTTTATCAGCAGTTAATTTTTTTAGTTTTGAATTTTTGATGTAATCGTTTTTTTTGGCTTTAATTTCTTAAGTGTTTGGCTTAACACCATTTTTAATATTGGCTTCAAAAACATTATTTATTAGCTGTGCACGTTGTCTTACTTAAAATCATAAAAAAAATCTCAGGTTTAAACTATTTAGCTTTAAGTAAAAATAATAACATAATTAATTCATGGCAAATACTACACAGCAGAAGCAAACAAGGCTAAAGCGCGAATGATCTTTCTTAATTCTGTAAATTTAAGTAACTGTGTGAATGTTGTGATTACTAAGGTCACAGTGCTCTGTGCTAAGGTGTAGCTAGCTGTTAGGGCACATGAATTATACCAGATACCAAGACGACTTCTACAAAAATCTGGAAGGAGAACGTGCAAGAAAAGGACGTCAAGATGACTACGGTTACAACAAAGGTAACTGAATTCGCATTCCTTAACACGATCAAAGTCTGCTTTTACTTAGTTAATTTGTTATTTTTATAGTTTTTGAATGCTTCGTTGTTTTAATATTTTTTTTTTCATAACTGTGAGAAGTTACTTTGCCAAAATGTAACTTCAAATCCTTAATTGGTGACAAATAATTCGATTATTTTTAGATTAGAAGTATTAAAGATTGCACATTTTACTTCAGAAACCTTCCCTACCCGTAGGGTGTAATGGTATTTTAGTACATTTACAACTTTACAATAATTATTACAACTAACTTATTTGATACTTCATGATTAAGGATTAACTGAACTTAGGGCCGGTTGAACAAAGCTTTTGTTAAATTAACGAAAGATCAAAGTTGACAAAAGAGCATCATTTTTTGTTTATTAATGTGTTATTTGTCATATGCATTTCAATTTTGATTCGATTTTGTTCACTTTGACGAATGATTAATTTAACCAAGCTGTTAAATCATGTTTGTGCGACCCGCCCTTACTCGTATTATTTAAACTAAACGTCTTCTTCTTTAGCATGAACGAATTCTTGTTCTGTCAAGTTACATCTCTTTGTTGTAGTATTTCTTCCCTTGTTTGGTTCCATGTTTTTTTATGGCCTTCCTCTGGTTATTCTAGATATAATTCTTGCCTCCCATATTCTTTTAACTTGTCTATCGTTGCCCATTTTTTCGAAATGCGCCAACCACTGTAGTTCTTCTGTTCTGCTTTTCTAGTAAGCGTTTCAACTTCTAAATCGTTTCGTATTGCTTGACTCCTTATCTTGTCCCTTCTTGTGACCCCCTCACTCTTCTTAAGTACTACTTCATTTCTATGGTTTGCAATTTGTTTTTCTGTTTTTTTGATAAGATCCAGGATTCACTACCAAAAGTTAAGGTCGGTTGATATACCGGGTGGCTAGAAAAAAACGAACCCTGTTTAAGTCCTCTCATCTCCGGAACGCTTTGAGATAGCGATTTCAGTTTTGTATTGAAAATTATTCCTGCCAATTTACAAATAATTATTTTAAAAAACAAAGGAATGGCGAATTTTTTAATATCAACTAGAAAAAATCAATTACACGTTGACAATGTTCTTCAAATTCTACCAATAAACATCTTCTATGGTGTATTCTACTTATAAACATGTTGTATGGGACCTCCATTTTGTAAATTCACAATTCTTAGTCTATGTTTAAACAGTAAAATTGCTCTTCTGATTAAATTTATAGACACTTCTGGCCACACCTCTTCTAACCGTCGGCGTAGATCTTCCAAGTTTGCAAATGGTTCCAGTCTTTCGTTATACACGTTTTCTTGCAATGCATTCCACACTGAGTAGTCTAAAGCTAAAGGATTACAGTCTGGAGAATTCGGCGGCCACTGGTTTGCTCGAATAAAAGATGGCGTGTTTTCTTCTAAGAACTGTTGTGTTCTTGCTGCTCTGTGGGATAGAGCGCTGTCCTGGATAAAAACATAATCGTTATTCGGGTACAATCGATGCATTTTCGGTAGTAAATCGTCACGTAAATGGTAAATGCCGTATGTATCTGCATTTGTTTTCGTTAACTGAGGATCAGTAAAAAATAGCCGACTCTTTCCATTCCAGGATATTACGCATGATACCATGAGCTTCTTGGAAAATCGCGACTTACTGTGGTACAAACGTTCTGGTTGAATAGCGTTCTTTTGGGTTGTCGAATAAACTGTTATTTTGTCTGTTTTGAGGGACTTGGAGCGTAAAATCTTTTTTGTCTTGAAAAATTAGGCGTTGTAGGTCAGCATTCGAAAACCTCGTGTATAGACGCAAAGCTCGTGTTGACTGATTTTTGCTTTCAGTGTAATTACTGGGGTTTGCAACCTTTTGTAGCATTTAATACCTACACGTTTTTGAATAACTTGTACAGACCTGCGACTGATTCTTGTCCTGGCTGTTATTTTACGCTGGGATAAATGAGTCCCCGGTTGATTTTCCTGTGACAACGACAATTCGCCTACGATTTCTGCATTTTCTTGATTTGTAGCAGTTACAGGTCTTCCACTTCCGGGTTTTCTGTAAACGGGTCCGGTTTCTACAAGCCGTCGAATAGCACGATTTATGCTAGAAAGTAGCCATCTCTTCCCTGGAAACTCTTTTTCCACGCCAATTTTTTTTTCGATAACACATTGCAATTACCTCTAAATCAGACTTCGTTAAATGAGGTGCCATTATTACAAGAGAAATTAAGTTAATTAGCACAAAATTTCACTAAACTAATTGCAAAGTAACAACTAACTGCAAATGTCACTCACAACGTCACAACTTCATTTGTTTTAACAAAAGGTTGCTTCGATTTAAGTTGCTTATTAAATTATCAACGTGTAATTGATTTTTTCTAGTTGATATTAAAAAATTCGCCATTCCTTTGTTTTTTAAAATAATTGTTTATAATTTGTCAGGAATAATTTTCAATCTATTGTCTCTTAGAAAGCAAAAACTGAAATCGCTATCTTAAAGCGTTCCGGAGATGTGAGAACTTCAACAGGATTCGCTTTTTTCTAGCCACCCGGTATAGTTTTGTCAACTGTAATTTTTGTTTTTCTTGAGATTTCTTTTTATGTATAAAGGTGTTTGCTATTGAGTAGTACAATTTTGTTGTATTATCTATTCTTTTATTTATTTCACTTTCGTGTCTTCCTTCCTTATTTATTGTAACTCCCAAATATACAAATTCGTTCTATTTATTATTTTGGACTTCTATTTTTTTCCTTACTATTACTGTGGCCGTAGTTTTTCTGTAATTTACGCCTTCTATATCCATATTTTTTAACAGTTCTGCTTCGATTCTGTCGTGTCCTTCCGATTTTCCATTTTTAGTTTCCTTATTGCTTCGTGCAGTTCTTCTTTTGTCAATTTTATTGGTCATTGTTTACTTTGTTGTTTACATCGATTGGTTCATCTTCATCTGATATTGTTGTTATCTGTTCTTTCTCTTCAGGTTGTAGCAACTCACTTACTTGTTTGTTTGTACTTTTCGGTTTGTTATATTTCCAGTTTATACATTTCTCTGTTTCATTTCCACATCTGTTCGTTTATTTTTAATTTTTGGTAGCTTATTTTAATTAGATATTCTTTCCTTTGACCTTTCCATCTAGGCGGTTTTTCTTGATTGATTACTTGAATTGGAATACCAGACTTAAATTAACAAACGACCAAGTTGATAAAATGATAAATGTTGTTTATTTGCCATATACAGGGTGATTCAAAAGGTATGGTCCAAACTTAAGGGTGTGATTGGTGATGTTAAAATAAGTAAAAAATGCCAATAAACTCATGTCCGATTTACAATTGTTTTCTAGTTATAACAGCATTTAGGATAATTTATTATTAATAAAGAACGTATACAGTTATAAGAAAAATTAAAAAGTATCACATCAAATGTTCAAAATGTCCACCTAGTACCTACTTGTATTCAAAGTTGGCAACGCCGACGCAGACAATCTCGAACATTCCTCAACTGTTGAGGATGTTTTCGAATATCTTCAACAGCTTCATTTATTCTATTAACTAAATGGCCCCTGTCCTGAATTTCCGTTGCATAAACTTTGTCTTTTAATGCACCCACAAGTAAAAATCTAGTGGATGTGAATTGTGCAACGGTGCCCCGTCATGCTGATACCACATGGTTCTTAGCACATCAAGATGCAGATCTTCTAATAATTCCGGCAAGGCATTATCTAAAAGGTCTAAATACATGTTCGGTGGTCAGACTTTCTCCGGTGAGGATACCTTCTCCCATATTCTACCACAGGTGCACGGGCATTTCCGCTGCAATAACCATACACAAAATGCATTTCTGCACGTACAGAAAATGGCTCCATCATTACCACATTTATTGAAAACTACGCCAATTCAAGCTTGAAACGTCTTCTGCCATAAGGAATTAACATTTGTTTTACTTATTTCCTAGATAACTTGATTTGGCAGAACACAGATAAAAACAAAGAAAATCTCTGTAACTAGATAGCGATTGGAAATAAGACATGGGTTTATTGGCATTTTTTGCTTATTTTAACAACACCAATCACACCCTTAAGTTTGGACCATACCTTTTGAATCACCCTGTATGTATTTCATTTTTGATTCTGATTTGAATATCTTTTAAATTAGAATTAGAATTGGTAGCCAATTAAATAAATCTTCGAAAGTAGCTAGTCACCAGTTAAGTGTTTTTGAATAAACATTTTTGTACAAAACAAATATATCAAATTCTTTACAAGTTAACTAACGTAAATTATATGAATTAAAATCGAATCTGCAAATTTTGCCAACTTTTTGGTGATTTTTTTTGAGAATTCAAATCCGTTTAAAAAGTACACCGATTAAACTCTTTCATTAATAAAATGTTTACCTAAAATAATTTTTCTGAATTTACTATGATCGTTTGCTTAAGGAATCGCATTCAGTTCATCTCTGAGATAGTAAATAATTTGACTTTGGTAAAATTTACGTAGAACATTATGTACAGATCGTCACATTTAATCAAGGAGATCCCTCATTTTTTAAAATTATTCTAAAAATTAAAATAATGTCTAAATTTTAGACAACCAACTTTAATATTTTTAAGTGAAATTGCTGCAAAACTCTTTGTTTTATTTTTTGTTTCTCAGTTCTACGTAAGATTTTGAGTTTCAAATGTATTTATTATTAAAACGTTGTAACCAATTCAATCAAATTGGTTAATCTTCAGTTGGTCCATCTTCCTCAGCTGCTCGCGAGGAAAAGAAGACGCCGGCCTATATATTGTTTATTTACTTTCATGTGTGTATTTTGAATAAAACTGTTTTTGTTTTTTTTTTCTTTCCTAGGTGTTAGACTGTTAGAAGTCGAATGCATCATAGTGTTGAATATTGCACTTAACATTCGCTATTTTGATGCATTTGGCTTTAAAATTGTTATTTTAGACACCTAAAATACTCTTCAGTACCTAATCGAAATTTACTTTTTAAATAGTGAAAATAGATTTCGGATATAAAGCTGTTTTGAAATGTTTAGAGTAAATCTTAAAATTAATTTTAGAACATCTAAAACTTTGGGGGTTAAAAGTTTATTTTTTTCCAATTCCTACACATAAACTGGCATTTTAATATGTCAAATCTAGTTATCAAAGCAACATTTTAGCGTGAAGGGTGAATAAACTGTTGCTATAGACATTTTATCCACACTTTCCTTGATGTGAATAAACTATTTTAGAATAAAAATTATGGTGACTTAAATTTATATTGCTAGGTATTGTTTAAAAACAATGTAGCATTTATTATAAAAACTGTAGTATTAATATTTATATAAATAAGCAATAGATTGATAATTAACTATTTTTTAGAAATTTTAATGTAGGAATTGGAACAAATATTGTATGTTACCCTTGAATAAAGATATTTTAGAAATTTGCTCACGAGGCGAAGCCTTGCGTGGATAAAATTTCTCTTTATTCACTTATACCATAAATAGCTATTAAACGCATAGTTTTTTTCTTTATATTCGAAGTTATAGATGTCGAAGGTTAATTTTGATTTAGGTTAGGATTTTATTTTGTTTTTTAAAATCTTGTTTGAATCTTGATATATTTGTAAGGTTGGGTTAAAATTTTTAATTAAAATTAGGTTAGAATTTTGTGTCTTACACATTATAAACACTATTGTAAATAAAAGATTTCCTATAAATAAATTTTTATGAATCTTAAATGCTGTGTATTTTTCCATCCAACTAAAATCCTGTATGAATTTTGTCCGGTAGATCAAATGAACCTTGAAAGTGATTTATAAATTTGAAATTCCATGAGTTTGTGATGTATTTTAGTCGCAGATGCTCTATAAATTATGAAGCTAAAGGTTGTGGGTTCGATTCCCTATACCTGCCATACTAACTTAGCATTTTTTGAACACAAGGAGCACGCAGATTTGGAAGTTAGAATTTAGTGTACGAATTACACAACTGGTGACAGTAACAATTGCCTTGAAGCGCATTTGAGGTAGGTTTTCTAACTTTTTTTTTAAGTAGTATTCAACTGGAAACATGGGTACTTGTGTGATCCTAAATTAATCAATGTGGAGCGTGGGTCAGAGGTTTTAGCATTGGGCTGTAAAACCAAAGGTTGTGGGTTCGATTCCCATCACCCGCCATATTAAAAAAAAATCGTTTTTGCACTTCAAGGTGCACTCAGCCTTTGGAATTGAGTATATGGGTTACATAACCGGTGGTAAATAATTAGTCGGCTTGTAACGAATTCGAGATTTTCGAACTTTTTAAAAAACAGGATTTAACACGGTAAAGGTAGGAACTTACATCTTTCTCTTTCTCAATCCATATAGGATGATGCGAGCTGTGAAGGAAAATAGAATTTAAGTTGGAAACTACCAACACCCTAAGATATGCTAGTAGTTTATACTTCGATTGTTAGGTATTGCGATCCAATTTTGTAGGGGGCATCCTCCTCCCACCCCCTAACCAACCCACCCAAATATATTAAGCTCCTCTATATAACTATCTTGTGTTCAGTTTACCTGTGACTGACAATTCTCCTGACATCTTTTGATTCAAATATTAGTTTGAGATATATAAAAATTAAAAATCTGTTTCAATTACAGTTTCCGCTTTTAGAATTATAGTACAAGAATTACAACATGGCGTAGCGATTTATATTATACGTCCACACTTTGTCACGTGCTTATTCTGCACTACCCCATTTAATGGGGGACGTTGTTGTCCCTTGGCGCGCGGCTAGCAAACAGTGGAGAAGGGGGGTTCGAAACGGTAAACCCTTCAAATAGGGGTGGTCATAATCGGGATGAAAATACGGCGCCACTAAGGAAATCACCCAAAGATGGTTACAAGGAACGTACCGCAGATAGTTCCTCTAGGGCTCGAAGGGGTTGGGGTTGGCTTCACCCCGCTGCAAGATGTGACTTACCTTGCTTAATGAAATAGCTTACTGAAATTCTTAAAACTTGTAGGCAGGCTCACACTGTATACGTAAATCTTTACCAAAACACTAACACACAAAATATGATCGGGAAGCACTGAACACAATAACAAGACCAAACTAAATTGACAGCACAGCTAAATCTTTATATGTATATGCAACATAACACAAAATATTATCTTGATTTTACTTAAAACTTGCGACAATGAAGTCTTTAAAGGTGAATTGGTACCGACAAACTTGAACTACAATCTGAACACAAAAATCTTTACTCAAACACAAAATTACTAAGACAAACAAAATGTGAATATTATCAAAAGCGCCTAAAGACGAATCACAAAGTCTTCACACATTACCGCCGGATCAAACAAATTGACCAGACATCGGCTACTCTAAAATTACAAGTTGCAAACAAAACACAAAAATAATAGAAAGGCGATACTTATTAAACTTCAAACCCAACTGAACGACATTGACAGAGGCCTGTCCGCAAGCGGCAATCGTAGGAATTGAAACTAGTGTTAAAACACAAACGGCAAAAGCAGGTGCAGCGTAAAGGGAAAGTAAATTACCTGGTGAGATGTTTGTACTGTAACTGTGCGAACCCCAGGTGTGTTACCCTTTAGAGTTTTTCAGTGTGATCGTCTAGTTTTTCACTAAGATTTCCTTCACCCTCAACCCTTATTGGTTAAGTGAAAATCTTACCCTTTACTTAAATAACTGACTATGTAGTCAGAGGACCCTTAATGTTGTTGTGGTTCGCTGATCTAGAGTTGCTCACCTTATAAAACAAGAAATAAATACTCCACCAAGTTTAATACATATATTATAAAGTCAGATTTATATACAGATATTTACAAATACAGTAAATAAGTAAGCATAGTGTATGAACATCAGACTAGGCAAGTTAATTATGAGCAGTGGCGTGAATAATTATCATACTTTTGTTTTATGACTTCGATGTACTTAAGGTGGCCTGAGTGCGTGGTTGATCATAAGAAATTATGCTGGAAGTCGGTGTCAGTCATATGTGCGATACAAGATCGATCTTTTAAGTGATTGATATTAAAACCAATAATCTTAAGCGGCCGAAGCTAAATGTGGTATTACAACCAATCTTTTGACGAGGGTGCAATTGCCCTCTAACAGAGTACGTGCGCTATGCAAGACTCTTAATTAGTACATGAGAAGCGTTGCCTCTCATGTACGAGAATATACGAGATACTAGGTATCCTCGTACATTGTAAGGGATGTTTCACCCTATCGTTGATCGAGAATATGCCCAAGACATATCTCAGTAGTCAGAATTGTCGTTTTGTTGTAATTAATTGTGATCAGCACTTACACCAGGGCAACTTTACAGTAAATGTTGATAAAGTTTAATCTTGAATACCTGAAATATATTAAAACTGCTAACTTTTCGGTTAATTTGGATTACTCAAGGCAGCCTCTCAATTGGAAGTACGGCACCGCGGTGTACGTAGTACGAAGAATTTCTACAGGTTACTGCAGAACAACAAAGTGCAATGCAACCAACTGTATACTTTACAGTAATTAGATACACTAATTAGCGTAGGTGGTAGCCCAATTGGAAGCGATGGTTGGCCTTCAAACCCCCAGAGAGAAATAGTGGCAATCAGTAAAGGAGGAGTTGATATTCTTTCTTCTAAAACGGGTGCGAAACAAACGAAGAATATTCCTAAGGCTGTGGGTTTTCTTAATCCCTTATAAGGAAATTGTGTGAGAACGGTAGGTACTTCAACTTTCACTAAACTTTTCACACAAGAACTACGTCTTTCCGGAACGTGTCAGCTGACAAGCCTTGCGTACAGGGGATTCCCCGAACCGTATCACCGAGAAGCTGCATTAAATGAAAGTAAGACAAAATAGACGTGAATTAGGTCACCTTGGGACAGGGCCGTACTAAAGAATTTTACCAAAAATTCAAAATGACTCAAACTTCCCAAAATAACACAGAATTGCAAAATCACGTGACAACTTACCTTAACTATGACCGATAAATATCCTGACATCTTCTGGACCAAATTTTAACTACAGTTCTATACTTGTTCTTGCACTTTATTATGTTTTGTGCGATATTTAAGCACAACAATTATTGCTAATCACTTGCTCTAATTGAATGCTATTTACTACTTCCATGTATGTTTAAGTAGATAATTATTTTCATTTTTAGATATTTACTACAACAAAGAGTAGCATAAAATACAGAATAATACAATCATTTATAAGTTATTTTCTTTCAGGGCGATACAATATTTGTTAATGAATATATTTTAGGCATAAGCTATCTCTAATGTTTTTAGATACGAGTAGGCCATAATTTTGTGTTATTACATGACATGGACAATCACATTAAAACCAATTTACAAAGCATTCAACTCCATTCCAATTGTCGTTTTTCCATGACTTAGCCTCATCCAAAAACATTTGAAATAGTTATTATATACAGTAATGAATATATACGATGTTAATTATTATCATTTACAATGTTCTACGTAAATTTTACGAAAATCAAAGTATTTATTAATTTGTACAATAACTGAAAAGGATTCCTTATGCAAACGATTAAAGTATATTTAGGAAATAATAAACCCAATTTAGACACTTACTCATGTGTTGTTTTGTCTGATTAAGGTCGTAAATTTGTATATATTTAGGAAAATTATTTTACCCAATGTTTTATTAATGAAGGTGTTTAATTCATGAACTTTTGAAACCGTCCGAATTCTTAAATAAATTATCATTAACGGCAAATATTTTTAATTATTTTACAAAACGTAAGAGATTGGTAATAATATTTAATAAAGTTTTTCCAAAAGTATTTAAAATACTCACACGATTTAGCAAATTGAATTTTAGTACAAAGTTACTTTACGATACACTTTAAAGAACAAGAAATTAAACAGCTTTACTTAAAAAAAACAATTTGTAAAATTGAAAAACACTTAATTGGCGACGGACTGCTTTACCAACAAATCTTTGTAAAATTATGAAATCATCAACTATTACGTATTTCGGGTTTAATATTTTAAATTTGTACGCTGTTCATATCAAAGTAAATTACGGAAGTTTGAGACCTTTAAATAATGAATTTAAAAGCAGAAATTGTTAACTTTTAAATAATGAACAAATAATGAAAGGGAAATTTTTCATGAAAAATGCGATACTTTGATTGATAGAGCCTATTCTAATTATGTTTAAAGATTTGGTACTCAAAAAAGTAGAGCAGACTTTTGTAGTTGGAAATAATTAAAAAAGTTTTAGCAGTATAAAAGCTATTTTAACAAATTTCAAAATTTTAATAAGTCAACAATAGTTTTAGAAGTAGTAAACCATAAACAGAAACAAATATAAATAAAAATATGAGTGACACGTTTGATATGAAGTTTTATTATAATTAAAAACAAAGATGATTGAACCATTTGTCACCAATTAAGAATCTGAAATTTTCTAATTGAGTAACCTAAAATTTTTGAGAGGGCGAAAGAAAGAAAAAAATACGAAACACACTGCAAAAAAAACAATTGAAACTAGACTTTGCTCTTGCAGGTTCTAGCCATCCTGGTTCTTCGTGTGTCCTTTAACAGCTATGCCTTAATAAACACAAGATTCACACACCTACCTAAATTAACAAAATTACAACAAATCATTCGCTCTTGAGTCTTGTTTACATCTGCTGTATGGTGTTTGCTGAGACTTAATAATTTTTCTAAACATTTATTACTTGAATTAAAAAACTACTTAAACCTGAAATTCCTTTCAAGACGTTTCTATAATTTTAACTGACGCGGAATGACTATCAAAAAATACATTTATTTTGGCATTTTTTGATTTCAAAATTAGAAATGAAGTTACACCAAACACTCAAAAACAAAAACGAAAAAGCAGATGAGAAAAACTGAAACGAATTTTTATAATACATAGCAATTTTAAAAAACACCGAATTTTTAAAGTTTAGGTAAAAGGCCTTTTGTTTAAAACGATCTGAAAATTACTTTCAAATAAATATAATTTTGAGGCATTTTTAATTCATATCTATTAATTAAAAACAGAATTTACATCTTCAAAATTATAGAAATTTTTAATTATTGTTTGATAAAATTAGATTGGGTTGACAAAAACAATTTTCAACTTATGAATCACCCCAGATTATTCACTAAGTTTGCACAAGAGTTGAGAATCTTGTGTTGAAAAGACTCTGCATGCGAAGGTGTTGCAAAATAAATTTCCAATTTATTTAATACGATTAGTCCGTGTCAATAAATAAAATTACCATATATATTCAACATTAAATTTAAAATTAGTAAAATAGAAAGGATGGGAGTGCACAATTAATAGGGGTCAACGAGATGCTGACCAATTAAGGCCTTTGCTCCCGCTATATACTGTTAATAAACTAAAACGAACTCCGATCGTACATAGATGGGTAAGGCAGCGGCTTACCCCAATCAAATCCGGTCCAACAGTGGCGACTTCCTCAAGCCAACAGCGTCTTTGGTACCAAACGATATGCCCCGTCCAACTCACCAATCCCAGATACGAGAGGCTAAAACCTTCACACGGCTGCGAGGTATACGCAAGCGCACCCCGCTAAAATTTGTTAATGTTCAACTGGGGGTGGCTTACGTCTCTGGCATTTTTAAATTCATTATAGTTTAATACAGAAACGAGATATCGTCTTATTCTCTACGTTGTGCCGTTAGTATAACGTTTCTGTGAAATTCATTATGCAGGTTGTTAGTTTAATTTGTGATAAATTGTTCTCCAGGCAGAGCAATTTAAATACACATTTACGTAAGAAACATGCATAAAAACACAACTAAAAAAAGGAAAGTCAGGAAGAGTTTTCTAAAAAGTCCTCAAAAATAGATAGTGATTTAATTAAATTCTCAGTTAATCGGTGTGCCCATTTTAAATCGTGGCCACTTACTGGCTCTGAATATGCAACCCATATTACATTACAGGTATAGAAGTATGTATGTATGTATGCAAATGTTCATTAAATTTATATTTTATTTTTAAATACAGCTAATGTTCTGTTTTTTTGTTTAAATTTCTTTAATACATTTGTTTTATACAGGGTGTTTTCAAAGTTGAGGCATTTATTTTAACAGGTTGTAGAACTCTTAAAAATAAATCATTTCACCAAAAATAGCCTATATAAATTTGCAAAAAAAAGGCTTAGTTTATCGTAATGGAGAAGTGAATAATGTGGAAGAATTAAGAGTACGAATAGAAAACTCTTGTAAAGTTGTTCACGGACACCGAAAATTCATTTTCGCGGCGTGTACAGAGTCATGGATACGTCGGACAAGATTGTGCACGCATCAAACAAATGGTAACAACTTTGAACAATTTTTATAATTTTTTCCTCATATCTCCGTCATTTTGCAAATTTTATGTAGGCTATTTTTGGTGAAATGATTTATTTTTAAGAGTTCTACAACCAATAAATGCCTCAACTTTGAAAACACGCTGTATTTAAACTGTTACAATTTTGATTATGTATTAGTGTAGAGTGTAGACTGTAGACAACCATTAGCGAATTTTACTGGTGTTTGAGTCATGAATTGTAATTTCAATGTTCAGTTAAATACAAATTTCAATATTGGCGCTGGCGCTATAAGAAACCTACTGCGTTTGCGCATATCTTGCAGCCGTGTGAAGGTTTTAGCCTCTCGTTCCCAGATGGACCATTGTTGGAACGCGTAAGCAGCCTAAACACCCGCGGTCGGATATAAAAATACCTAACTAGATAATATATAATAAATATATCAAGTGCGGTGTGGCATACTTCGCCGGGTGCTAACCGCGGTAACCTCACCTAACAGACAACCAAGGTGAGCCAACTTTACCCCAAACATAGATGTACAACCAGACCAGTTTCTAGTTCTCGAGCAAGAGGATAAAAGCAAAAATAAGAATGAGAGACGAGATAACATCATAGATACATAGAATAACAAAAACATACCAGCAAGATCTAAATTTAACTTCGCAAAACTAAACAATATCGAAGAGGACAAAAAAATACCTATATATTCTGTATAGGAGTATTCGATCACCTTAGAAATCTTCCCGTAGAGAATGTATGGCAAGTGTATAAAACCGCAATTAACAAGGCAGCCCGAGAGACCATTGCATATAAAACCATAAAGCTCATGTTACAATAAACACAATCGAAGGAAGGCAAAAATAAAAAATAAAATTATTAAACACGAGGTACAAAAATGATGAAAGAATTACAGTAAAATTATCGGAACAAAAATAAGAGGTACCTTAAAGACAAACGAACATACATGGAAAATTTAATAGAGGAAGCATAAAAAGCTGTCCACAACAAAGATATGAAAATCCTAGATAATATATTGAGATGATACTTAATTGGATGTATATAATTAAGGTTAAGTTGTTTGTTTAATTTATAAAAGAAAAATGTTATTTGCCAAATATAAGTAATGCAGATTTTAAATTATTAAAAATTGTAATATAATTTTAAGATAGCTAGATTAGATTTAAGTTATGTGAAAATGTAAATAAGTTATTGTTATAATGTTTGTTAGTAATAATTAGCTAAATTGGTAGTTATAGAAATGTAAAATAAGTTACTATTAGAAACCTTGTAAATAGTTGTTATAGTGAAAAACAATTTAGATAAAAATATCTTGGATACAGAAAAAAACAATTTAATAAATAATTGATATTTTTGCATTCAAAGGGGCAACAGCCAGATAGGTTTGCTCGTCCCAAAACAATAAATATCAAACGAATATTAAAATTTAAATAAAGTTAACGATTATTAGAATCAGCATTAAATCAAAAGGAAGTGAAATAGAAGAAAATTCAATTGAAAATTGAACTTCAAGTAGAAGCACTTAAAAACAGAGGCAATTCAAGTAGAGGCATTTCAAAACAGAGGCAATTCAAGGAGAGACAATTCAACCACAGGCAATTCAAGCAGAGGCAAATTGGATTTTGGTGTTGAGATAAAGAAATTTTGGAAAAGAAGGGGAATTCAAGTGTAAATAGTGGGTGTAAATACCGTAATTATAAGATAGGTTTAAGGCAGGGTTGATAAAAAAAAACGATAATAAAAAAAAAATCTGCATTATAAGTATTTGAGTAATTTTATTTGTATTTGGGTAAAAATATACTTAGAAAGATAACAAACAAGGAACCTAATTAACGACCTGAGATAAGAGCAATGCAAACAATTAAGTAAAATTAAAGAGCAAAGCAAGGGATAATTGTAAATATTGAATGTGGGCTTAATAATAAATAAATTAAATTTAAATAAAATCTTTTAAAAGAGCAAGACCATTTCAATATATAACTAAACAAACAAATCCATATCAAGACTTAAAGGGGAAAATTACGAAGTATATAAAACAGACAGAGAAGTAATGGAAATATTGACAAAATATTTTAGAGAGATCTACAAAGTAAAAGAAATCAAGGAAGAAGTAAATAACACTATGGCAACGCAACAACTTGATATAAGTGAGAAAAGCTCACAAAGGGTGAAATAGAAGAAACACCTAAACAAATGTAAAATTAAAAAACACCAGGCATAGACGAAATCGCAAACGAATTTCTAAAAATAGACGAGGAGAGCACAATAGAACTATTGTACATACTAGTAAACAAGGCTTAATTCGCAGAATGGATCCCAGACGATTGGACACAGGGAATACTAATAAAGGTACCAAAGAAGGGCGGCCTAACTTGATACGAAAACTTTAGACCCATAATGCTTCCATCAACAAGTAAAAATTATGACCACATTAATTTTGAAGAGAATGAAATCTGCCATAGACATCAAGCTGAGGGATTTATGGAAAGGCGTTCGTGCATAGACATAGGCGTGCGCAGACTTTTTCTTTAGGGAGGGCCACATTGGCTGTTGCAAAAAAGAAAAATAACGCAGACATTCTTTAGAAAAAGACACTTTATTTCACAAAAAATCATAAAAATATAAGTTTGAAAACGCAGTATTTTTGCAAACAAAGAAATTAACATTAACGCCTTACTTAACTATTTTTATAATCTCATTCTCCGTGTTCCGGATATAAGGGTTTTAAACTGATCTATAACTAAATCATAATTGACATTTTTAGTTTTTTCTTGCTCAATATATAAAAAAAGCAATGAATTTAATCGCTCCTGTGACATGCTGTTTCTCAAGTTATAGAAACAATAATTTCACTTTCACAAATGCTTTATAAATGTTAAGTAGAGGATTAAACGAGGTACCTGTTTCGGACTCGGGGTGGACCTTAAGCCTTAAATTGCATTGTATTGCTTGCCTGGCTGAATCTATTTTCTCAGAAGAGTTAATGCCTTCATCTTCATATCATATTCAAACTTGCTGTAGGATTGCTTTTGTGGTTGTAAATTTAAATATTAGTTAAAAGTTTTTACCTGTATACCAATTTGGTTTAAAATAGCCGCATTTTAAGCCATGAATTGTAGGAACAGTTAAAACTCTTACATTTTTCTAAAAAGATTTATTTTTAAAAAATCATTAAAAAGCGTATTGTAATTATTATTTGTAATCTAAAATATCGCCAAAAAAGGAATCAAACGCCAATACTAATAATTCGCCGCCTGCTGGTCTGGCAGGGGAATTAGAGGGGGCCATGGCCCCCCCCCCCCCCCCGTGTGCACGCCTATGTGCATAGATCTGTAGTCTGTACACCAAGAATAATAATAATAAAGAAGGGACAAGACATATGTGTTAACTGTAACAAGGCATTCGACTCAGTTACAAGAAATGTGAAAAATACTGAAGTACTATAGTCTACCTGACAAATACATAAGAACACTCAAACTATAATGTATGACAACTTCTCCGAAAGAGTCGAACGTTCAATGAAACTATCAGAGAAAATCTATATAAAATCGAGAGTCCGCCAAAGTTGCTTTCTGTTCCAATACCTTTCTTTATTATTATTATCGACAGGTCGTGGAGAAACTCGCGTTCCCACAGTTGAATACTTTATAAAGAAAATTAACTAGAAATTTCATCGTAATATACATCAGCATAGTGGCGCAGTGTTTTACAATATTGGCAACAAATAATTACATACCAAACTTAAAAGAAAACTTCCTACTGACCTTTTAAATAGTGATAGAGAGTAGTGATAAAAGACAAGATCTAGGAGACAGAGACCAATTGGCAATTTAGACGTCAAAGTATCATTGAGTTCTGCCATGAAATAGCATAAGTGCTGAACTGGCATAACCTACATTAAATAAACAAAAAGGTCATGAGAAACAAACAAAATATTAAAAGACTTCAAACCTTTGGTAATAAATGCCTTAGATACATACATCGAATACGTTTGCCCGAATAAATATCAAATCGACATCTGTGGAAAATTTCAAATGAGGAAAAGATCGAAACCACAATTAGAAGAAAGAAATGGGCAGGATAGAACATACACTTAGAGAACCATAAAACAAGATAGCAAAACAAGCATTAGAATTTAACGCACAAGGAAAGCGAAGAATAGGTAGACCGAAAGATACCTGCCGAAAGACCGAAAGATACCTGGAAAGAGAAACGTGCTGAAAGACCTACAATTACAAAATCTATCATGGAGCGAAGCCAAATACATAGCACAGGCACAGGACATAGAAAAATGGAAGAAATTAATTCAGAAACGAACTCAACCCATGGTGTGCAGGACTACCTACTCTGCCATCCACTTTGCTTTAGAAACGCCCGCTCTGGTGCCATTTGCTTCTTAAGGAACTACAGGAGTAAGAAGAAGAAGTAGGCAACTTACAAGGTCTTGGTTAAGACAGTTACTTCTCGTTCATTCACACAACTTCTAATAAAACTACATAAACTAATGAATAAAAATGTGTTCTTACCTTATACCCATGTTGAAATGTTCTCAGTCAGCAGTCTTTCGTTGGTCCAGGGCCATCCACGGTGATCGATATTCTCATTTTTTCATTTGTTCCAATGTCGCAACCCCCATGACACACAGCACACCCTCTATTGTTAGAACTTCTGCCCATATAAACGAAAACATCCTAAATTAGCCCATACATCTAACGTTTAAAACGTTTAAATTTACATTTTGGTTTTGTATAAGTGAAGAGTGTCCGTCAACAAACACAAGGTCCTTTGAAGATTTATGCATTTCTGCCTGACGTGGCACTTTCGTGGCGACTTTACGTATGAACAAATATGTTAAACTCGAAATGGCTTGTTTGCCATAGAGAATAGATCATCGTTACATAATTTACTAGAATGGCATGTTAAACAATGACTGAAATACTAAAAACAGCCGACCATATGACATGTATCTTATGAAACCTCTTATGAAACATTCCAATTTTTGTCTGCGACTGATATTTCGGATAAGTAGGTACAAGAGACCTGCTGATACGTAACTAATAACTAATTATGGGGAAAAAATCACCGAAAATGCTTAACTACAAAAAATAGTTTTTTTAAATATTTTCAGATTGTTTTTGGTTTGTTATTCTACAATTTACCCATTTTTTGTGTCTCCTAAATAAATAATTTATTATTATAATCTAATAAATCCTACCATCTTTATTTGCACAAACTATTAAAATTCGATAAATAGTCTTCGATGAATTTTGTATATTAAACTAATGAATATACTCAAATAAAAACATAAAGCTGGGGTACCTACTTCCTTGGGACTAATTATACATATAACGCTACTGATGCTAATACATAGGAGTAAAATCAGAAAATAACAAATAATTCAACAAAATAATATAAGCAACAAGGTGTCAAGTGGAGAGAATAAAATGACTTACAACAAAAGGCTTATCTATAATTAAAGGAAAACGGGGAGTTCTGAATAAAATGCTATTAAACAATAACTTACATAATTTAATAACCCTTACCATTTCTATGCACTTAAATGTCACTATAACCGTAGATTATTATTCTTAAATAAAAATTTAGCTTCACCAATTGTAATTTGTGCTCTGCACTCTTAAATGTTTCGCATTAAAGGAGCGAGCATATCACCAATTATGGAACAAAGCCTGTTTTCTGAGACGCCCGTTCGATAACGAACAAGTATTATCAAAAGGTTGCATGTTTAGATACCACGTTAGAATAAAATTTGATATTGAATTTTTAAAAATTAATTTAGGGTGTTATAATCGAAAATGCAAAATATTCTAGTATAGTTTAGAATATAAATTACCATCATAAAATTCGATAATAAGGGGACTTCAAACTTAACACTTCACGCATGATATTATTCTCGCGTTTTCAAACGGCTTTTCTCTGCCCATCTATCAAAATTCATCGCTCTAGAACTAAATATTGTTATATCAATGGTTTTAAGGGCTGGAAATTGCTTCAGTAAATTTTTAAAAATAATTTTTTCTTACGATGAAATAACCTTTTACAATCTGTCATAAGCGCAATTATTATCATACTCGCTTCACCGAAAGTCATAATATTATGTACCTGCTTGCCGAAAATCAAATTATATACACATTTGCAAATTCAGTTCATTTTTGTAATCGTTCCTCTTAATTTTGGTCATTTTTTGTTATTAACGTTTAAGTGAGTATTAACAAAACGTCTTTCGGATTGGGACCGTGTCATTTTGAGACAAAAGAGTCAACGTTTCGCCCACTTTTATAAGGGGCAGGAGGAAAGGGAGCACTAAAAGAGCACGGTAACGCAACGTGTCAACCACGCCAGAGGCGAAACTCTTTTAGCAAGAGGCAGAAGGGTAGCGGAAACTCAACTTGTCAACCAAGCCAGAGGCGATACCCTTCTGAAGAGAAAGAGAAAGAGCAGCGACTTTATACGGGCCGCACCCGGCCAAGCGTATCCGACTGTGACGACGATTGGTCAGGGGTGGAGGGGGCGGAACCAGTAATGATGGCGGGCTTTCAAATATCGGATAGATAATAATCAGTGTCACGATTCAAGTTATTAGGGGTCTTGATGATTTCAATGGCCTCACGGATTTTTCTATTGAAAAAATAAAGGGCATTGGCAATGATCGAAGATTTTTCAAACAATATTTTATGACCAGTGACGTGATGATGTTCAGCAACGGCTGAATGTGAAAAAAGACCTGATTTCAAACAACGTATTAGATATTTCTTCTTCTTCTTCTTCCTCTTATGGCCGAAGCCTAGGCCGATGGCCTGTTATACACTCGTAAGGACGAGTTCTGTGAGCCCTCTTAGCACGTATGCTGGGCAGGAGGCTAACCTAACCCATCGAGAGAGGTGAAGAAGACCGACCCGCAGTGTTGCGAGGTTAACGGTTATCAAAGGTGTTAGTATGATAACCGGGACCCCCTGCTTAACGTGCCCTCCGAAGCACGGAGAAGCGTACGACCTTCTAAATTCCAGCGAGGATATCGCCGGTCTCAGGAATCGAACCCAAGATGCCTACGTGATAGACCGAGGCCTTTTACACGCGGCTATCCGCTCCTCTAATTAGATATTTAAAAAAAATTAGATATTTAATAAATCAAAAAGGCAAAAATGAATACACAAAAATTACACAAAAGAGGCGACAATTAACATGTTACGCCAAAAACAAATAATAAATGCGACACTTACTTTAAGGGACGATAGAATTGAGGGCACTACATTTACGTTAAGTACGGAAAATCATTCACAAACTAA
Organism: Melanotus villosus; assembly: GCA_963082815.1. Classification (NCBI taxonomy): domain Eukaryota; kingdom Metazoa; phylum Arthropoda; class Insecta; order Coleoptera; family Elateridae; genus Melanotus; species Melanotus villosus. The sequence continues at coordinate 34,252,444 of OY720427.1, read as the reverse complement.
GCCCCTCAATCCCAGACAGAATATATGTGATTAATAAATATTAAACTAAAATTCAATCAGCACAGCTAAATCTTTATACATATACGATTTCCCATGCTATTTCCCTATGTTCGCCCCTTAAAAAGTCAAACACTCGGTATACCGTCATCGAACTATTTCCAACAATAACAATCCACGTCCACCGCGAATTCACATATCGATGCATTCCAGAATCTGACGTCACATTAGTGCGGGAGATTTCGTTACAATGTACGGTAACAAAAAATATTTTTTTATATTTTGCGAGACTTTGTGCGGAACCCTTGGCAAGTACTGATGGAACCCTAGGGTTCCGCGGAACACACTTTGAGAAACACTGTATTAGATAGTTAAAAATTCTTCTACCTTAGTAATGTTCAGCAAGACAGTGTTGTATGTATTTTTATAGCATTTTATAGAAACAAATAAGAGTGTTAAATAAAAAAATAAAAACTATATTGAACGTACCATTCAAAATTAAAAAGTTGTAAAATTGCATATTATTTATTACTCATACTAAACAATTTATGTCTGTCAGTTTTTCTTATTAAATGGCTTTGTTTTCCTGAAAAGTCATTTTATTTTGTGTGTTTTTAACCTGTTAGCGACAAAATTAGGTTTCTTAGCGGCCTAACTACAAATCATTTAGTTTGCAACCAAGAGAATATCAACTAGAATCTTGGACTTAATTGGATTTTTAAATCTACAAAATAAGACAAGAAAAATCCCAATCAAAATGGAAATCACATGCGCTGGTGTTTAAATTGTCATTTGATTTAGGGATTTAAATCGAATTAATTTTTGCGCAAATTTGCGTTCAACATTGAACTTCCTATTTTTTTAATTTTCGACTTTAGTCTCACTCATGTATCAGGGAAAATATGTTACTTTTTAAAGTCTATGGACTTCTGTAATTGTTAGCAGCTTGAAAACGAAAATATGTAATTGTTTTTGAAAATCTTACCTTACCATTTTAGTTGAATGTATACTAATACGAAATATATATGTACATCACATCACATCACATTGCAATTCATTGTATAGAATATTCTTAGAAATAACTAAGTAGAAGTCATTTGCGTTTATGTACTTACCTCGCTCTAATCAATAGGCTTTCTGAAAAATAAAGAATTGTTAATAGTAGCTGTGGTCCTTTTTCTTCATTTTATAATAAATTTGGTTATAAAAGACGGCACACACTTAAGAAATTCTCTCTGTAACAACTGATAGGCAGCAAAAATCTGTCTATTTTTCTCTGTCCAGTAGAATAGACATTCAGGTAGGTAACCCTAATATAAAAAAATTAAAATTTTCCGTTAACTCTTATCAATAAATTCATGCAAATTCAAAAAATCGCTGCTGGGCGTTATAGACAAAATGATAAGTTGGTCGTTTTTATATTTTGGGGGAACAGTTTAAAGGCGTCCCTGGTAAGGTATTTATGGCGGGATCTGCCACTTCTAACTATTCATAAACTTTTATTGCCCATTGTAATACCGTAGAAGTTAAGCAGAAATTGCGAACCCGAACGAACGGACTTATACGAGTAGGGTGGCCGTTGTGACCACCAAGGTGGCCGTTGTGACCAAAATGAAAAGAGGCCGTTGTGACCAAGGTGGCCGTTGTGACCAAAATTAAAATTGGCTGTTGTGACCAAGGTGGCCATAGTGACCGGAGACGATAAACACTGGGTCGATAAGGCGTCGGTGGCCGTTGTGACCAAGCTGGCTGCTATGGCCAGAACCGAAGGTGGCCGTTGTGACCACGGTGGCCGTTGCGTCCAAGAACTACTGATGGCCGTTGTGACCAAGGTGGCCGTTGTGGTCATGACTATAACGACCACTTTTCAGGGTGGCCGTTGTGTCCAGGTCCCCGTAAAATAGCTTTTGGTTTTGTTTGTTGTCTTCTTCCATGTTCTCTCCAAATTCTTGCCATGCTTTATTCTTACTATTGTCCTCTGTGCTTTATAATTGTTGTAGCTATTGTCTGTTTGGTTTGCTAAGTATACTCTCCATAGCCTCTTTTTTAACCTTATCTGTATTTTTAGTTCTTTGTTCCACCATCTTGTTCTCTTTTGTTGATCATTTGTTTTTATAGTGACTCCACACGCGTTTCTAGCAGCTAGAGTAATAATTTCTTTAAACTTCTGCCGTCATTCGTCTTGCACTTGCAGTTTCCGTGTGTATTAGTCTGTCTACTATTTGTACGTATTTTTCTTGTTTTGCAGTTCGCACAACCTGTTCTTCTTCTACGGCTGCATCCTTTAGATTTTTTATTTTTGCCTCTACCATAAAATGGTCGCTGTATATTTCAGCCCCTCTTTTGACTCTTACGTCATTAATGTATTTTCTGTTGTGTTTTCCTGTTAATATAAAGTCTATAATAGATATATCCCCTGTATGTGGAGATTGGCTCGTGTATTTCTGAATGTCTTTGTGTTCAAAGAAATAATTACTCACTATTAAGTTAGGATATTGTGCAAAAATCAATCAGCCTTTCTCCGTTGTTGTCCCTTTTATTCTCTTCATATTTACCTATTACCTTTTCTGAATCATTCCTTCTTACGCCCACTCTTCCGTTGAAATCTCCTGCTACGAACAATTCTCCTTTGCTGCTTTCTGTAACTCTTCTGAGATCCTCCCAAAATTTATCCTTTTCTGCTTTTGTGTCGTCGTCGTTTGGGCCGTAAACACCTATTATTGTTATTTTATCTTCTTTGCTAAACATAATATCTAATGTTATTATTCTTTCGGACCATCCTTTCCAGTTTACAACTTTGTCTATCCGTTCTTTCCTGATCAAACAACCTATTCCTGCTGCTGCCCAATTACGTTCTGGTATTCCGCTGTATATTAGCATACACTCCCTTTTTTCTTAGTTTCCGCTAGTATTAATATATCTAATTTCGTCCGCTTAAATTCATAGTTCACCTCCTCTTCTTTATCTTTTATACTTCTTGTGTTCCAGGTTCCTATTTTCCATACTTTCTTTGCTTCCGGACTTTTCTCTTTTATTTCCTTAGTCATATTCCATTTCGTTGCCATGTTTGTCTTCTGTTGACTGTCCTTCGGGTATATCTTTAGTTTTTTGCTTGTTTTGTTATTTCTATCAGGCTACCACCTTCGTTGTCTATCCATTTATATTTCGTGTTGTTTATTTCTAATTTCTATCCATTGGCTTTCTCCTCTCTGGCAACCTATAACATAAATGCCACCTATAAAGTAGGAAAAAACACGGATAAAGAAATAATAGTGGTGAAACTGAATTCCTAATGGGAAATAAAAAGAACTTAGGACAGAAAAAAGTGTTTATTGAAAACGACCTGACTAAAGAAGAGGGGAAACTACAAACCCAGATAAAGATGAAGACAAAAGAATATCGAGACAGGGGGAAAAACAAGAATTGGGTACAGAAAATTAAAGGAGAAAGCAGGCAACTTGGAATTAAAGATGATAGCCAACGATAAGTCAAAAAATGAATGGCAGTAAACATAAAGCAGGACGGAAACCCTAAGACAACAACAGCAAAGATAAAGGATGAGACAACACTAAATAGGACTGATCAAACAAAAAAAGCTAAACTTTCAATCGGGTTCTGAAACGTACAAGGACTTTTTAAAGAAAGAAAATTAAGGCAGTTAGTAAACAAAGTTAAAGAATACAAAATGGATTTGCTACTTGCACAAGAAACAAATATTAAGGGCACTTCGATTGTAAAAATAGAAGACTATTATTGGTTTAACGGTGGAGGAACAGAAAACAAGCTGGGGACAGTTTTTTTTTTAGTAAAGGAAGAACTGAAAGAGATGATAGCAGATTTCAAGGTAATTAACAACAGAATTAGTTACTTAAGATTGAAAGGAAAATTCAAGAAATTTTCTATCATAAATGTTCATGCTCCTACCAATGTCAAAGATATCTAGGTGAAAGAACTGTTAACAGCTTGCCGAGATTCAACATTAAGTTAATAGCGGACAATTTGAATGCAAAAATAAGAAGAGAAGAAGAAAATGCATCGATAGCAGGGAAAGAAAGTCTGCATAGAGAATCAAATGAAAATGGACAAATGCTGCTAGCTTTCGCAGCGAGCAGCAATATGAAAATTATATCTACTTGGATGAGAAAGAAGGATATACATAAAGTGACTTGGGCGCATCCAAACGGAATCACTAAAAACCAAATTGAACATTTACAGAAATGTTATCAAACCCTCTATTATAACATGAAGGAGATAAAACGTTTTTACTATTATGAAGTGTATCATCAGAGTCATATCTTTGTTGCATTTTTTGCCAAAAATTCGTTGATGGAAACTGCCGTGTAACATGCGGCGCTGTCGTGGTGCAGCATCCAAGTGCGTGCAATACCTGGTCGCAAACGTGCCACCCTTGTCCTGAGCCTTTTAAGAACTTTCCCATAAAAAGTTTGATTGGCAGTTTGTCCTGGCGACACAAATTCCTTGTGGACGATTCCCTGACTGGCAAAAAAACAAATGAGCATCAATTTAATTTTCGATTTGCTCATTCTCGCTTTCTTAGGACAGGGAGAGTTTGCAGTGGCCACTCTTGACTTTGCCGTTTTGTCTCGGGCTCGTACTCAAAAATTCATGATTCATCACCTGGGTTCACGCCACTGAAGAATTCTGGCTCTTTCTCAAAGCAGTACAAAAGATCAAGACACGTCCCTCTGATTGACGGTTCTTTGGAACCATTTTGGCGCACACTTTTCTAAATCGTGTGTTAAAATCTGATGGACAGCAAATCGATTCAAATCTAACTCACTACTGATTATACTCAACGTCAATCGACGGTCTAACATCATACGAGTCCTCATTCTTTCCACATTGTCGTCCGTTTTTGAGGTTGCAGGTCTCCCCATCCGAAGTTCGTCTTCCACTTCTTCTCGACCCTTGTGCCCTGGATAGAGAATGTTCTCCATAAGCCCTTTGTAACATTTCATAAGTCGTCACAGTAGCGGATTCACTAAGCTTTACATAAAATTTGACAACACAATGTTGCTCAAACTTTTACCAGTTCATTTTCGTAACGCACTTCACAAACACAACTTCACTTCAGACGCTCTCAACAATCGCGTAGCAACTGTAACAAGTTCAAATTTATATTGAGTCTACGGCAGGGGTTATTCGTGTGACGAGGAAGGCAGCAGTGTTATTGATTCGCATAGTGTTGTCAGTCTCAATTTTCTGCCAAACCTCATATTGTATATGTATTTCTCTTATAGACTTCGACAATATTTATTATTGTTTATATACACTAAATAAAAATTTCGTTTCTAGATTTGAAGTAATTTCAACTCGAAAAGGTTGCTGTTAACATATCTTTTAAACCAATGAAATATAAACACTTCCAGTAACAATCTCTGTAAATTATTAATGCTGTCAGAAATTAGTCAAATTATTATTTAACATTACAAGATTTGTGGGTCTATTGCTTATTTGATGACCTGTTTCTAAACTCTTCAGTGCCTCACCATTCTTTTGTAGTTTTAAATCACTAGTTTGCGTAATATGTTCATCTTTTTGAAGTCCCTCTTTCAAGGTGTGTTCTTCCCAATAAGACCTTAGTTGGCACCCTGATCCCTGATTAAATGTCCGAACCTCCTAACCATCTCAGTTTATGCATGTACAAGTATGCCAACTATGCTGGGTTCCACAGAATGTTTTTAAATACAATACTGTTAAAAATATAGATTTAACAAATTTCGGTGTATATATGAAACATCAAACATCAATATTTATAGAAATGTTATCAAACGCTATATTACAATATGAAGGAGATAAAAACGTTTTTACTATTATAAGGTCAGTCATATCTTTGTTGCATTTTTTTAATAACTCAAACATCATACAATCTATCTTAAGAGGACAATATAAATGCTTCCTTCTTGTGATAATATATGCAAATTGACTTGTAGGGGAGATTCCACTGAACAATCACTTTGTTATTCTTAATTTACATTACGCTGACATTTACTACTTGAATATGTGTTACTATAACTATGAGTATTGCTACCTGTTTTTAATTAAATTTACTTTTTAATCTTCTTAGTTCATCTGACATGTTTGTTGCAAATGACAAAAACCTAAACCAGGTTACCAGAATAGAATTATATTTTTATTAAAATTTGAATTTAACTGCGAAAAATAACAGTGATAGTTTGCTAATTAGCAAATGTTCTGTAACGTGTTAATAATTATATTTGATTTAATTATCCTTCAGAACGAATCTAAAGTAAATGAGGATTTAAAAATGTGGATAGAAAGAATTTCTCAAAGTTTTCGGTGTTTCAGTTCATTTTTAAGTTCCTGTGATAAGTAGCAGTTTGAATAAATTTGCAGGGTTTTTCTCACTCTAAAGGAACTGGAAAATTCCGGAAATTTAAATAGTAACCCTGGAAATCAGGGAATTGTTATAGAAAATCCTCAAAGATATTAATTTACAGTAGTTTTGGCAAATATCCATTTGAAAAATCTGCTTAAATACATATTTTGACGACTCATTTAAAATAACTCTGAAAAGTCCTGAAATCTATTTTCCTAAATGTGGTGGAATCCTGCTTTGTTATTTTTAAGTCTGCGTACTTGTGTTTATGATCTAGAGTTTTCTGGTTTGCTTAATAATTGTTTGGTGTTACTTGTCCAGTTCAAGCCGCAAAAAAGAAAATTAAGTATATTCAACATGCTTAATTTAACTAATTCTAAAACTACGTTTATATTAAAACAGTTTTTGAAATCTACCAAATATAATGTTCCATATATTACGAAAGTTTATTTTTTATAAAAAACCCAGACTCGCTGACGTATGTAAAAATTCATTAATGTATAAAATCTTATGAATCTAAATAATTATACCGCGTGTCTAAATATTTAGTAAATTGCCTCCTACGTAAACCGCTAGTTTTGGGATGGTAAAACGCGTAAATAGTTATTTTGTAACAATCAGATGATTTCAGAAAAGCTGTTAAATTGACTGTATGTTCAAATGTGCTTCTAGCGTGCCAGATTAGATCCCGAACTAAATGAGCTATCGGTTTTAGTTCCGGTTTAAATTAAATCCGTGAAACTATTGATTTCTTATTTTTAGATTTGCAAATTAAACATTTGAAGCTCTAATTGCATTTTGGACGTGCAATGTATTTAGTCGTTTTGTTTTTAACGTCTACGCTCGATGCTTTTAGGTCTGTTTTGTAAAGAGAAGTACATATTTTGGTATTGGCTCTCGAACTAAATGAGCTATCGGTTCTAGTTCCGGTTTAAATTAAATCCGTGAAACTATCGATTTCTAATTTCAGATGTACAAATTAAACATTTGGCATTAGCTGTTAACAGATTATTCGTTATCACAATAGGTTTTATAAAATATGAAATAACAACACTAAACTTGACTATGCAAGTTTATTTATTTTATCCGGTTTATTTAGATTCAGAATTAAAAAGAATAGCCCTAATTATAATCTTATATTGTAAAATATACTTCTTTTTAATAATTTATATAATATATAGAATATCCAGTAATAACTGCACAAGTGCTATTAGTGAAATAGAAAGAAAACAGCTTTAGATTATTCATTAAAATACTCTAAGTTTTAATATACCTTTAACTTTACAACTTCTATTATACTATTAATAATTGTCTATTCGTAAAGTATAACACAGACACACAGTAGGTGTGCTTCTTGAAGATTATCTGTTCTAATTAATAAGACTGAAAAAGACACGTTTAGAGACTATAATTACAAATTGCTCTTCAATTTTTTGATACAACAACGAGGGAAGTTGCCTTTTACATGTCAGATGTATAATATATATTAGACAAAGTCAAAGCCAAGAAGCATATCTACATTGACAGTAGGTAATTAATCAGGAAACGATGGTCCACAGAAATTGTATGAGAAAATTGGTGTATAAAAATGGACCACCGAAAATTTCTAAAACACCCATAAAACTGCTATCTAAAAACTGAAGAGCTAAAATCTATATTACAGTACACAGTCTATCAAACGAGTGTTAAGTTTCGATTTATTGTTAATACACAGACTTAATAAATAGTCACTGAATTTATTAGCTATATCACAATTTACACTATACAATTTAACACAACTTAATCGATGTTTGGAATGTATAGAACAACAGTCATGAAAAATAGCGGGTGAAAACGCGGAAATACAATGCCGCATTTATCTGTAACTTTAACCGTGCCAACAAAATTTTACGCGGAAAGGCAGAGGATATGTGACCTAGAAGGACGCTTCGACCAGATAAGTCCCATCCATTCCACCTCCTGTTTGATTGCTTTGGGCAGCAGCAGCTGCTGGCATGTACTTTCCACAGGCCTGCTGATATCTTCGGGGACAGCAACGTCCACAGCAGGACTGTAAGAGGCCAATTGACACAGCGGAATGTGCTGGACTAGCAAGAGGTGAAGGAGATCCAGGCCTCTTGGGATGCCCGTTATATGGCACTTCTAATTCTACAAATTCGCGATCCGTAGTTTTTTCCAAGCATCGCAGTAAGTGATGGTGCTGTAATTCGAAGATGTCTTCCTCACGATAATTGTCATCGAGTTCGATGCCGGATTCTTGCGCTGCCAAACGTGCTTCCGCTGCTTTTTTCTTACTAACAAATGCGGCACCAGATGATGCTTTTGCTATCCTGATTCGCGCCAGTCGTGCTTTCTGTTAAAAAATAGCAGATATTAACTAGCTTTTTGCAAATAATTGCATCCTTTTTCTTAATAGTGCTGAGAATTAGATTACAAATTGCGTTGAATGAACTAAGTTAAACTTCAGTAAATCAATTTGAGTTTGTGTATTTATAGATGTACTAAAGTTACTGCTGTACTTTATTACAAACTCTCGTAAAAGCGTTTGTTTATGTAAACCACTAATTTCACGCGAAAGGAGTCTGTTTCTGTACGTCAATACTTTTGGCCAGATCGAATCTTTTGGTGAAATAACAATTTTACTAGTTTTAAACTCAGTTTACTTAGAGCACTGCAAATTACCAACAATTACAAATTACTAATTTAGCTATCTGGCAGCCGAAAAACCAATTAATTAGTTAACGAATTATGTTCCCCCGAAACTTGAATTTGAAGAAGTCGAAGACGTAAAAATGATTTTTTAATTTGGTACCAAAAAAAGTTTGTAAATAAAACAAATGTACCGTCAAATCAAGCAGTTGTTTTCAAGTACTACGTCAAAATAATTTTGCGGAAAAGTTTATATTTAACTTCAACCGTAGGTACTTTAAAATCTATTTAACTATAATCGCATTACGCTCTCCTGCATAGAATTGTGTTGCAAGGTATTATATAACAGAAATCAATACAGGACAGATTTTATCTATGACAAGTTCTGTAGACTATTTCACACTACAACAACTGGTTATGATTAGCTACACAATTCAAACTGCGGAGAAATGGCGTGATATTATCAAACGTTCTATATTTATTTCGATGGCTTCTTGTACATTATTGAACGTACTGATAACAATAGCATTATTACCGCTTCTCTACGTTACAGAAACGTTCCTTTTCAAATACGTACTTCTATTTTCTACCATACAAAGTAAATGTGTTTCAAAAAGCGAGGCGAGATGGAAATTGTTACTTTTATAAAAACACCGAAATTAAGTTGTTTTTCTGCCAAATGTAGATTTCAAAATTAAGTTCTTTTAAAAGGTTTTTTTACATTTTAGAACTTAAGCTTTTGACAAATATAAATATATATTATACACTGAAAGCCAAAAAAAAAAGTGGCCACCCCATATATTTTAATGTATAAGAGCAACGATGCTTGCGGCATCAGCACTAGTTATAGGCATTATTTATTTATAACACACCTTTATAACACTCATATCAACAAAATTTGACAAAAATTAAGAAGCGCGTTTTAAATTCACACTTCTAAGAAAATCGACTGTAAGCTGCATGTACTAAAGGGTGGCCACTTTTTTTGGCTTTCAGTGTATATTTCCATAGATTTTTGCCATGAAACTGATACCTGTTATAAGCAGTTAGTAGGAATACGCCAATTTAATTCTAAGCTTAATTTGCTTTGAATAATTGACAGCCCATTAGCTTTTTATAAAGAATAGCACCTTGAAAGCAGTATTACAAATCTATAACGGTAGCACATAATCGATCGTTGCGTCTTTCAGTACGTATTAATATGAATAATATTTTGGACGGAATGCAAAAATATGCAATAAAATTTGGCATAAAACAGAAACCGCATATCTAGTAACGAAAAAAACACCAAGAGGTCGGTTGGTTTTAAATATATTTTAAGGTCGAAGCTGAGATTTGAGTTAGCAAAGATTTTAGTGGGTATTTATAAGACGTGTTGGAAAAGGTGGAAAACGTTTTCAGTGCTAAATTTTGCTGTAGAATGTTATAACGAGAGACTTAACGCAGGAAACGTCAAACAAACAGTTCGCGAATTAAACGCGCTTGATAAATTAAATTGAATGATTGTCGGGAGCTTTAATGAGTAAGCAAAATTGTTCCGGGCGTTCGTTAACCCCATATTGCATGCAAAACTAGTTTTGCTATTCTTACCCTCTGCGCTTTGCGTTTATCGGCTCTTTGATTTTGATGATAGATTCTACTGAAATTGGAGACAATTACGGGTACGGGCAAAGCGATTACCAATACTCCACTAAGCGAGCATACACCACCGACGATTTTTCCTGCGATCGTTTCTGGAACCATGTCTCCGTATCTGAAATAGTAAGAAATTTGAACAACACGTCTGAGAAAGATAAATTGGTATTAATCTAGCTTACCCCAGAGTGGTCATCGTTACGATGGTATACCAGAAAGCTGCAGGGATAGACGTGAAATTAGTTTCGTTAACGTTCTTCTCGGCGTAGAACATGACTGTAGCGAAAATAATGATAGCCATTGCAAGAGAAAAAACAAGGAAGCCAAGTTCGGAAGCGCAGGACTTAAGTGTATATCCTAGAATACGTAATCCTTGGGAGTGACGCGAAAATTTAAAGATTCTAAATACTCTGAACACTCTGAGCGTAACAAAGGCTCCAGAAACATCATCATTGTCCGTAATTCCCAAACCTATGTAATAAGGTAAAATTGCCACCACGTCTATTATACTCATTACGCTGCGCACAAATTTGACACGACAGGGAGCAGCAAATAATCGAAGTAAGTATTCTGCAGTGAAAATCATAACACACGCGGTATCCAAGCAAAAGAACACAATCTTGTACCGCTCGCCGCAAGGAAGAGGTCCTGCACGGCCGGGCCTGGTGCCGCAAGGCACTGTTTCTACCACATTAGCCATAACCGAAACAGCAATGAAAAATCCCGTAACATAATAGAAAACGAGTGCAGCTGTGGAAGTATGGGGATTTTCGAAGGCGCGCCACATTTTCTGGCGAATATTTGTAAGTTGTGGCAGGTTTTGGTCGCCGTTTTCTGAGAGTTTGTCGTCCATAAGGCGTTCCGCATTTTCGCGTTTTCGATCTCGGTAATCTTCATAACAGCAATCACCAATAACATCTGGCAAAATGCCAAAGAAGGCAAGCTCTTCATCGTAACTAGTTAGGCACTCGTGCTTGGGATAGTGAAGTTTACCGGTACGATAGTAGTTGAGGATGTGTCGGAAGATATCTGGGTCACGATCAAAGAAGTACTCCTTACTTTCTTCATCGTAGAAAAATTCCCGTTCGTTGGAACCCAGCAGAGTATCTGGATATTTCTCCAACGTATTCCTCCAGGTTTCAAAACGTCTTCCGGACACATTAATGAGGAGCTTCTCGTCATCAGCCTTACGGCGATCCTTAGGAATTGGGGGCGGCGGGAGCGGATGGGTGGCAATGGGCACCCAACCGATGGCCGCCGCCCGGGCAAATGGCAGCCAAGCGGCGACCGAGGCCATGCTATGTGGAGGAATGTTCGCACTTTCTTTTTACAGCATCACAGTATGATGCACTCCCCAACCACCCGCAATAGTTTGTTGTGACAACCAAACATAATCAACATCGATGACGCGGACGCTCTTTCCGATCTATTTTAGGGGCGCGTACGACCATGTTGGCGCTGATACTGCGGTCAGTGCGGCGGCCGGGTTTTTGTGCGAGCGACGCCGACCGACGTCGAGGACGCCCGTAATCGGCGCCGTGACCCATAAGCGCAAACTCCACTAAAGCATCATCGATCGCGTATTACGGGGTCGCCCATGAGCGATACCACTCCCCACCACTACCCAAAAATTAGTCAAAAAAAAAAAACACCGTACAAAATATTTTAAATATTTCTTTAATCAACGCTATTTTTCTACAGTATTGTGTAACTTCGTGAAATTCACGAATACACTCGTTCGGATATGATATTGCCATTTTTTACATATTCTGCTATTGCACTAAAAATTAATGGAATGTCGTGACCAATCGTTGGGTTGTGAAGAAATTTCTTTATTACAGTACATAAGGTTTAATATTATCAATCGCTTCCATAATCCTTCAATGACAATCCCCCCAGACTCAGATGAAACAAATTATAATAAGGTGCAACGTCGTGCAAAACATTATAATACACACAGTAGCGGGTGCTGCGAGAATCTAATCAGTGAAAATTGCACAAATTTACAAAAAAAACATATATACAGCAACCCGCTAGCTTTCGGCCCCGGGCGGCCCACAAAATTTTCAATCCCGGGTAACCCGCGAGTCCTGAATATTCCGGAGGTTGTAACCTCCGGAATTCCGAGTATTACTCCTCCAGAGGGTGAACATATACAGCGCCCGCCGCCGAGTGATTCGCGGCGTCCTAACTAAATGCAATTATAAAATGACTAGAACTTAACTAATTTTATAGAAATAAACACATCCGACTAGGTGCAGACTAGCCTTAAACAATATTCTACACGGTATTAAGGCATACTGTGACCCCAAATTTGCCACCTGGTTGTTATTCTGTCTTACGAAGTGATACATTGATTCTGATTTGCAAATTGTATACAGAGACTAATGCCTATCAAATAAAGCGTCTTACAAATTCTGCCTTCAGCTACAGAAATATGAATTCGGTCTCAACATTAATTTTGTAGCAAAAAATTCCTGATAATTTTTGCTTTATACCTGAAGAAATACAAATATTATATTTTGCATATTTATATACAAAGTTTTAACAACAAATTCTACGAAATTATTTTCGACTTGTCGCGAATTTCAAGAAAAAAATAATAACAACTTTGGTCTTTGTGATAATTCACCTATAGAAAAAGAAGAAACTCTTAAAACTAACCAACTTATATTTAAAAAAAGGTACAAACTAGCGATGATTTTGTACTAACCACTAACATTTTTGTTATTATTTTTTACTTTCTCGGTTGGAAAAAGAAAATATTTTAGGAATCGTAACATTCTTCTTAAACAAAAATGCTTCACACTATAATTTAGTTATAGTACACGAAATAATTCGTAAAAAATATTTTTGGTACGTAGACTAGGTGCTCTTTTTGGGCACTCTGCCAAAATACCCCCGACTTTATGAATCAACTGTTCTTTACACAGAAAATCGAAATAGTACAGAAACTTTGTACATGTTGGTCAGATAGTCGATTCTTTGTGCTAAAATAAATATCTTTTAATTTATTTAATTTGTATTGTTAGAATTTTTTGTGTAGAAAGTTTAATTCTCTGTATTTGACCTGCAAAAAGATTCGCCTTTCTAATAAATTATAGTAAACGCCTAGATCACAGTCAAATTAAGTTTTAACTTCACTTCGGAAGCTTACAAAACGAACCCGAAAAATCATCACATAAATCGTTTAAATTAAAAAATAGCTTAAAAGGAGATTTAACTAACTCACTAAACAACTTTTTACACAACACAGTCTACAAATAGAATGACTAAATACAAAATCTGGAATGATTAATACAGGGTGCCTACCAAAGATACACGGCCATTCAGGTGAGAAAAACATTTAAAAAATCTAATACGCACTAGAAGTTCGTCAAATGTTAACAGTTTGTTTAGAATTCTTGCGACTTAAGTGCACTGTTAAGACTTGGTAGATACCCCGACACATTTGATAAATAACATATAAATAAGCCCAGTTAATTAGCAATAAATAAGTAAATTGTCAACAATTGCCTAAATTAAACTACATCCACAGTAACTGCCGCTAGGGTTATGTCAGTTCAGTACTTAAAACAGTGGCAGGTATCCCATTTGGAATGTAAGAGAGGCACTAGGGCAGAGAAACGGAATGTGAATATATTGAAATAAAAACTCACAGAACATTACAAAACCGTTGCTTGTAGCTATTATACAACAATAAAATGATGTACAAGGTCAAATACAAGTCGAAGTCAGGAGGCGCTGAATTATTGAAGTTGAGGATCTACCCGTTATGAGCATAATCGCGAAAGGTTTTTATTATTAAAATATACTCGCTCTCACCATTTTAACTACAACGAATCAATTACCACTTGCACATCCGCGTTCTATTTCTTAATAACTTTAAAATTTACAAGCACACAACATAACGTTAAGTGTCCACTAAAAATTAGTCTCAAAAATAGACAATCATAAGCCTAATTTGCTCTGTCTTACATAGTAAGAGTGGAGTTTGTTTTGTGTTTGATCATTTAATCACGTGGTGGACAGTTAGATTAGTACATCTCACTTTCTTACATTAGAATAACGTGTAAAATTTCGTAACAACTTGATGCTTTTGATTGTTAAGCTGTTTTACTTAATGGTTCGTTTTTCTCGTGGCTATAGGATATGTCGGTAATGCATGTTTAGATTCGAATTTTAGAATAAATTTTCCAAATAATGCACATACTGGGTAAATCTGAGGTTAAATTTCAAGAATTTTGCGCCTTCTGTCGAAATCGGCGAGCCTACACTATCCTAGGGCTAGGAACGCCGTCACAAAAAAGTGTTCACAGCATCAACAAATGGCGTCACGAATTGCATGTCACAACACTTCCTCGTGTTCTTCCACATCATTGTCCAAATCCCCTTCCGGATCGTGATCATCCTGGTCCATGCCAGGTGACATCTGGTGGAGGAGGGACGCTGTCGTAGCTTTTGGATCCTCATCTTTCCACTTATCCATCGATCTCCGCCGGGCATTCATGAAGAAGTTTCCAACTGTTGTTGGTTCCAAACCCAATTGACGTGCAATCGTCACCTGCATTTCCTTTGACGGTCTCTTGGTCTCCTGCACATACAAAATGAGAACATTTCGTAATTAGCGTGCTTAATTACATGGTAATCAAATCACTAACAAGTCAACAAACCTTAAAAATAGCCTGAAGAGTACGGCGCTGGAGGTCTGTGAAAACTAACCGAGGTTTCTTGGGGGTAGGCATTTGATCCGAATTGCTCGAATCGTCTTTCCTCTTGCAACCTGTTAACAAAAATTACATTGTCAAACTGAATTGTAATTAACTTTATACACACCTAACTATATACACAAACGCAAAGGATCAAATGATTTACAATTCCTGTGTTACGTTTAGTAAAAATAACAATTTATTCGATTTAAAATAGCCATTTCCCCTGACCTAGAAGACGCCGTTCCAACTTCATTAATTTTCATTTAAATTTCCTCAAAATTTCAAATTTCCTGGATAATTTAAGCAGATTCTAATTTCCTGGGTTTCCAGATTGGAATTTTCGGAAATGGCGAGATTATGATTTAAGATCCGCCAAATAGTTTCTATAAGCTAAAATCTAAAATTATGGACGGCGAGTCACTCATGGTTTTAAGTGAGAAGTAGCTAAGCTTCGAAATTTTTTGTTAGGAAACTGTGTAAACTAAGAATACTTTAAATTAAATTTAGAAAACTAGATCACTACAGTTGACGGCCTTGCGTTTAATCTATGCACTTCTCACTTGGAAGAAGAATACTAGAATTAATTAAAACAGAAATTTCGCTCAAACTGTTAATCATCGTCGTAATTAGTAAAGGTTTTCTTATACTTCTGAAAAGTTCACTCCAAAACTCTCATACCTAAAGTCTAAACTAAAGAGCAAATTAATATTTTCAGTTAAATACAAATTAATTTATTTCTATGTTAAGAAATACGCGTAACACATTCCTCTGAGATGAACTTAATTTAGGTTTAGTAAAATACCAACAAACAAGTTTATGACCTACAAAAACGCATTATTGTCAATATTCAAAAACGACCCTTCTCCAATGTTTTCTTTCTTGATTTCAACTTTACTTTCGCTCACGAAAACTTAATTTAGCCACAAACTCGTAACTTTCTTTGAAGTTATTGATTGCCGAATACTTTCCTTCGTAACACCGATAAATTGCAATAACCCATAAAAAAGCTAAAATATCTATTCATACGTGTGTAAGATAGTGTATCAGGTATCAGGTAATCTCTATCGTTATTATTCAGATAGGTACTCCTCCACACATCAGTGGTTTGGGTACTTTTTTAATTAAGAACGCTTGAAATGACTTTGTTTAGGAAGGAATGGCTGAAATTTTAAATTAAGTCATTGACTTGGAAAGTTTAAAAGTTTAAAATTTGATTAGAGGTTGGGAAAAACAAAGTTACAACGCCTTTAGGAAAATATACGAAATGAAATTTCAGCTCTTTCAGTAACGTTTAAATGATGCAATTCGTAAGGTTTTTGACTGCAAAAATGCTAGTAATAAAACGTAAACTTTGTACGTTTCTATGCCATATTTACAAGTCTTATTTAAAATTTTATTCGATAAAACAAAAGCAAATGTAGAGTATAAAATAAATAACTACTTACTGCCTCGCTGTGGGATCTGTGCAGCTGAAACAAGAAACTTTTATTAGTTCTCCTTGAAATATATTCAGATTGTTAGATATATCGATATATGAAATAATAAAAATGATACAATAAAAGGAACAAACTAAAAATTGTATTTATCATAACCTGCACTTTTTTTGTAAAATTATATAACCTTGACTTTGCACCCGAATTTCGTTTTAATTTGAATTGATTGTATTGCATTTGTAAACTCCGGGGAAAATCAATACAAACACGTTGGTTAACTTATGTCGCTTACTAACTGGCAAACAAACTCTAGCACGGCCGCTTAAATCGAGCTATTTTTTTCAAAAATCGACATTGCAGTAATACGGTATTCAGTCGGTAGTTACTGGATGTTTATTTAAACGACATACTTTCTACGTGCATTCGCTTTTCGAACGTTTTAATTGAAAAATCGGAATAAAGGAAAAGTTCAAAATGCCTCCGTAATCAATCTGAGTAATCGCTTAGAAATTATCGAACCGCCGAGTTTTACCCCAGTAATTTGATGTGGTATGAGGTGACAAAGAAGGGTTTACTGGAATCTATTGAAAATCTGCCTACACAACTTCGTAGCAGTTAACGTTTATAAAAATTTCTAAACTGACATTTAACAAACCACCCTCAATTAATTTAATGAAAAGCTTTACAAGGGTCAACTAAATTAATCGATATTTCAAACGAAAAATAAACTTATAATAAATAATTTTGACTAGAATATCGTCAGTTTCAAAATATTTGGAAGAGTTTTGTGCGCTTTTGTTTTTCGCTTTGGTCTACATAATATCTAGGTACTTCTTTTCAAAAATAAAACTGTCTGTTTTATACACTAAAAAGGGTAGGGTACAAACAAAACTCTAAGTTACATTGGTGTACTCGCCCCATCATGCCAGTTTTCGTGATTAAAAAACCAAATGTTATTTAGGGTTTGCAGTAAGCTAATTCGTCATGCATAGATAATAATATGTATATATTAGAACAGTAAGCATCTGTACTGTTAAACATGCATGTTATGTAAAATTATTTCGTACATTTAAAAACCGTTAGATTTACCTACATCATACGGTAAAAGGGAACTGAAGGGCAAAGCGATTTTGTTAACAACAATAGGGATCATGCATCGGGCCGGCCCGAACATCGAGACAGACAGACAAATAGACTCACTAGCATGAAGAAGAGGGCGGTTTTCTTCGCTTGGGGTTGACTGCCCTCACGTTTACATTGCGCATCTGGCAGTCTGCAATGAAAACAAGAGAGTAGTCAACAATAACAATTACTAAATATTTAACATTACTGTTTTGGCCTAAAAAAAGAAAACAAAACTTACATAGTAAATAAAACCACTTAACGTAATTTGATAGTTTTCAAAATAACACTCAAAACTATAAATGGACATTGAAAATGGGGAAATTAGACGTCTGTCTCGATTTTCGATTTTGACATTTGTAGAACCAAATAGTTTCGAAATTAATTTAGCATATTATATGCATATACAAAGTAGGTATGTATAATACAAACAAACAATAAATAGTGGGCAAAATTCATGCCAGCACGAGGGCAGTGGGGGCGTTAAAGTGAAATTATCAGCACCAAATAAAAAAATCAATACCTTGTCCTACTGTATGCAAAGCAATTATTAATCGTCAAACTGGTAAATATTTTCAGCTCGCAAATTTTTGTATTTTTTCATATTATTTCCGATTTTATTTTATTTTAAAACCAAAGAAAAAACTTCAAAATACGTTGTTAAACAGAAATATTTTTAAATTTGTTTCAAACCAACATACCTTGCATATATTTCTCATGTTTCCGGAAAATGTACCATTGCTGCCTTAGAGGGTTTCAGTGCTTTAGAAAAAGTACATACAGGGGTTGAAAGCATCATGGGAACAAGCAATATGACGCGTCGTATAGGGTGTTTTCAAGGAAACCCATTTTCAGGTTTGACAAATAAGGGTGACTCATTCCAGATATCATTTAAATGCGGAAGTATAGGCCGATTGTTAATTCAACATCACGTCGATTGATATACGGTATTAAATTTGGTTTTTGATTATGCTCGAGATAAGCTTACACCTGCGTAACATATTCCAAAGTTTAAGATTTTGTGTTCTTAAGCTGTCAACAGAACAGTTTGATGTAGTTTGTTAATTCAATCTGGCAACATTTGCATTACTTTTATCTAAGATATTTAAGGTATTTAAAACATGTAACCAGTTATCTTTTGAAACTATACACCTTTTAACGCAACAAGAGCTAGTATTTTACTTCGTATATTCGCATAAACCAAACTTGTTTGTGTGACGTTCTTAACAGACTTGTTATATTGTAAAGGTTTTTGTTATATTAAGGGGAGAGAAGAACAATAGAGATAAATGTGAAAAGGAAGGTGAATAAGGTTTGATTTTTTTGCTTAGTGCGAACTTGAAACACTGAAGAGGTACCGACCTGCGAGTCTCAAAGCAGACATCCTCTGGAACTCCGGTTCCTGAAGCCATTTCCACATTCGCCGAAAAGTCTCCCGTCCAGATTTTAGCTTAGACCACGGTTTAGGGTTCCTCAGCAAGTCGGACAACGTCCCCTGAGAACGGCACAGCACTCGTTGGGCGAATATGGCTTGTGGAATGCTGTAACGTTTTAGTTCAGCACTAATACGCTGTGCTAGTTCTTTGGTGTTAATCTCCTCCACGTCTGCCGTTATAGTTGTAACACTCAAAGAACTAGGAGTTGTGGCTTTTGTTTGTATTTGCTGCAGCGGCGCTGTCTGTTGTTGAGGCTGTTGTTGCTGCTGTTGAGGTTGTTGTTGTGAAGGCGCCTGTTGTAAACTTAGAACGGGAGGAGATGGTGAGCAGTCCCGTTGTGGTGCCGCTATCTGAACAAGAGCCGGAGGGTTATGATGTAGCGTAAGACCATTTAGTGTAGCCCCACTGAAGCTGGTTACGAGGGTACCTCCAGGTGAATTAAGTGACGCCGAAGGTGGACTAAGCGTAGGACTTTGAAGAGACCGACCTACCAGTTCTCTTTGCGTTCCATAAGGCGAATCGTAACTTGGTGGAGACATGCTTTTTTGTGGCGATGGCAAGCCGTTTTGACTATACGCACTTTGTGGACTTATTGGACTCGGTTGTTGTTGTATTCCCATACCTGGAGACGAATAATTGTGCGGGGGTGTCATACTCATGTTGGGCATGGTATATGCCGTATTTACATTCACTGACCCAAGTCCCAAACCGATACCAAGACCGTTGTTCTGCATAACCGTAAAAGACCCCGTCACGTTGCTGGCATGCCCGTACGCAAATTTGTCTGACATGGTAGATATGGGTGGCAAGGGTTGCAAAGGCGTTAAAGTAGCATACGAAGAGTTCGGACTGTAACCCGGAGGTGACATGCGGCCGTTTACGGAAGTTAATGTTTGATAGGTGGGTTCTGGTTGTAAAGTACGAAAGTCTCCGGCGTCGATCATGTTGGCCACGCTGACCGACGTGGGGGACAGCTTGCCAGGACTGAGCAGCTCGGAGTCACGGGAGTCCTCCTGGGGCTGCACGATGACGGACAGCGGGCCATCGGTTTCTTCTTTAACAAGACGACGTTCAACCACGGCGCGCGATACCAGCCTCATGCGGACGCCTTGCGTCTCCATGCTACTAGCTACCGCATGCGCGCTCGTATCGTCAGAATCGACCGCCTGTTCTAGTGCCTGCTGTTCTATCATCTTACCGATATTATCCATCATCATACGCACAAATCACTCCACACACTCACATGTTGCAGAGGGGCCTAGGGCCTGTTGGACTCTTATCACTACGACACTAATACAACCGATACTGCCACAATAGCCATTATCTTGACTTTGTTTATAACGGCGTCAAGCGTCGCGGCGCTGGTAGAGTTGTGTCCGTGTCTTTAATTTGAAAAAACCTCTGTCCAGTAACCTCGTACATCTTCACTTTTAACTCACTCACTCCTGGTAAAGCACCAAGGCACCTCTTGGAGGTCGAATTGGCATCGTGCGCTTGGTTTCGATTAGTATCGCTCCATGAAATTGAAACTCGCAGCCGGTCGATACTGAATTGAATGGGGAGCGCGCGACGCCAGGTGGTTTTGCGCGCGCCCCTCGTGCTGGACGCTCCGGCTGCACACCTCCCCTCGCAGCTGCTTAGGGTGGGTTTTATCACACGCGTTTCTTGATGTATACTATTCCACGCACTATTTTTGACAATTCACTTTTACTTTATATAGCATACTTTGGTTTTGATCGTATACTTTTTTAAAAATTAACACTGAACTTCTCTATGATCAGTTAAAATAACCACATGGCTTCATATATTCAATTTTTAAGTCGTACATATATTCTTTTAATAATTATTATAGAAAGTCAGTTATTAAAGGTAAATCGGACAACATTTCAACAATTTATACTTAGTTAACCGCGCACAAACTCGGATAAAGTTAGATAAACAAACATGTCGTAAAATTTCAAACTGAATTCGATCTGGAAAGTTGTTACTCATCTGCCATCCCCTCTTCAACAATGAAAAAGGAAATCCGAGAAAATCAATAATCGCCATCTTCACCGAGAGCTTAGTCATGTTTTCAGTGCATTTCAGTGCGTGTTTCTTGGAAATTTATACAACAATAAATATAATCTGAAAATTTGCCAGCGCTAATGTTAATAAAAGGGTTTTTATGAAACAAAAGGCACATTTCGCGCTTCTGTCATTTCATCCTTAGCACGTGTTCCTCGAAAATTTTGAATGTTTGTGTTGACCTGTGCAGCATCTAATTTGGGTTTGAATTAGCTTATATTAATGCTCATAGCTAATTAGCGATTTGTACTTTTTTTTAAATAATGTTATAAGCTTAAATATGAGGCCCAACGACCAGTATAAAAGAAAATAAGCTGCAAGGATTTACATAAACCACTTTACAAACAAACCAAAAACCGTACAAATAATTTTGTTACTAGGAAATAAAACTGAAACCTTCTGGAGAAAGTTTGTTTTTTGGCTCTCATATAATTGATTTTGTGAAGCTTGTGGCTTTTGTTTTCACATACTTTCCGCAGGTGATAAATTGAAAAATACAGTTTATAAATCATAAACCCCATAAATATGTTTTTGAGCTGGTATTTCATTTAGTAAGTAATACTCTCAACTAAAATAGTTCATAAAAACTCAACTTTCAAAGGACCACACTTACTAACTACTTTAAGTTTTCGCTGTTTGCGTAGTTTTACATTGACCTTGTAAGAAAGCTGTGAAAACATCACTTCAGATTTTCAGGTTCCATAATTTAGAAACTCGTGTGCTTTTTAATGGCCACTCCAGTTATTCTATGTATAAAAGACTACAATTTTGACAATTACCTACTGTTAAAATAGCGTTTGATAACTAATTAGCATTATTCTACTTCATAATATTGAACACTGATTGGAAACTGGTTACATTTTCTTCGCGTTTTTTCGATGTAGATAAAAAGCAATTTTATGTCCAGATTGATGTCATATGAATAATAGCTTACAGTAATGTTGATACGTAACAATTCTCCTGTTGAGTGCCGTTATTATAGTTAATTGGATAAAAGGCACTGTTAAAGTCTAACAAGTTTATATTTTTATTTTGCTTAACTACAAGATCTTTGCGGTTTGATGCTGAGAACCAACTGACCTATTTAGCTGCATTAGTATTAGGGGGGTTGGCAGATTATCAGAAATTCTACTGTATGGTTAAATAGATGATATGTGGTTGCAGACGATATACCTTAATTGGCGGGCTCTAATTTTTGGAAAACCATTTAAACTCTACGCCAATACGTTTCAAGGACCTATCTAATATTTTTACCAATCTTGCAAAAAAAAAAAAATCAATAGCAATAGCACAAAGAAATTAAACTTGCGTTTTCTATAATTGCTTCTGCCAATAAGGTTACATCGCAATGCCAACTAACTTTTAAACAAATAAAAGAAAACTTTCCAGAGCGAATTACACAAAATACATTTTTAACATTATTCGTTAAAATTGGATAATAATTATTTGGTTTTCAAACTTGATACAATAAGGTAGTTATATAAGCATCTTAAGGACGAAGTAAGTTCCTACAAAAGCCTTTCAATTCACCCCATTGTATATCCTTCAGCTTACCTGTCCTGCTTTAGGCCTTTGTTATATTGTGTGGAGAGCCCTGTGATATATTCAAGTTCTATAGATGAACGTTGATGAATATTTTTATTATTTCTGTTTTACCAGAAACCCTTATTTTTTAGAATTTAATATTTTCTACGCAATTCTGAGAATTTCCAAAAGTGGTTTTGATGAGGTTTTCCACAAGCTGATAACTTTATTGAGAGTATATGAGTATAAGCAGAGAATATAATATAATATAATATAATATAGTAATCAAAGGCTTGCAAGTAAACGAAGAAAACTTAAAACAGAACAAACAGTAAAAAATAGCCGACTCTTTCCATTCCAGGATATTACGCATGACACCATGAGCTTCTTAGAAAACCGCTACTTACTGTGGTTCAAACGAAAAATTAGGAGTTGTAGTTCAGCATTCAAAAACCTCCTGTATAGACGCAAAGCTCGCGATAATCGACGGATTTTTGCATTCAGTGTAATTGCTGGGGTTTGCAACCTTTTGTAGCATTTAATACCTACACGTTTTTGAATAACTTGTACAAACCTCTGCGACTGCTTCTTGTCCTGGCTGTTATTTTACGCTGAGGTAAATAATTAGTCTCCGGTTGATTTTCCTGTAACAACGGCAATTCGTCTACGATTTCTGAATTTTCATAATTTGTAGCAGTTACCGGTCTTCCGCTTCCGGGTTTTCTGTAAACGAATCCGGTTTCTACAAGCCATCGAATAGCACGATTTATGATAGATACATAAATAGATCTCTTCCCTGAAAACTCTTTTGCAATTCTTTTTCAACGCCAATTTTTTTCTCAATAACACATTGCAATTATCTTTAAATCAGACTTCGTTAAATGAGGTGCCATTATTACAAGAGTTAATTAGCACGAAATGTCGCTAAACTAATTGCAAAGTAACAACTAACTGCAAATGTCACTCACAACTTCATTTGTTTTAACAAAAGGTTGCTTCGATTTAAGTTGCTTATTAAATTATCAACGTGTAATTGATTTTTTCTAGTTGATATTAAAAAATTCGCCATTCCTTTGTTTTTTCAAATAATTGCTTGTAATTTGGCAGGAATAATTCTCAATCCATTGTCTCTTAGAAAGCAAAAACTGAAATCGCTATCTCAAAGCGTTACGGAGATGTGAGGACTTAAACATAATTCGTTTTTTTCTAGTCACCCGGTATATGCGCCTGCGAAAGAACCACCTGAAAATGAAAAGCAAGAATTTTATGAAGAAGTGGCGAAAGTAAGCGAGTCCATGCAAAAAATGACATAACAATAAACAATAACACTTGGAGACTTCAACGCTCAAATTCGAAAAAAAGAGTGCTAAGCAGATGTAGCAGAAAAATACACATTGCATAAAAAGACTAATGATAATGGTGCAAAGGTATGTAACTATGCAGCTAGGATAAACCAGCAGCACAAAGTTTAACCATAAGGCAAAACACAAAGAAATGTGGATAATACCTGGAAGGAACAGTGGAAACCAAATTGATCATGTGTTAATACAACGAAGGAATGGAAGAACAATACAAGATGTCAGAACATATAGGGGGGGGGGGGGCAAACGCAGATACTGATCACTACTTGGTAGTGACGAGAAACAACAAATAAAAGAAGATGGGAAACAGAGAAGTTGAATGACGTCGAGGAGAAGAATAAATATATAAAGGAAATAGACAAAGACGCAGACAACATTGATAACGAGTGGGAGTAATAAAACCAACGTACGCAGAATTTAAGCAAGCACTTAATAAAACAAAACACGGAACAGCCGCAGGAAGTGACACAATTCGAACTAATAAAACATGGTGGAGAAGAGATACAAGAAAGGATATACCAATTAATCCTGAGAACATGAAGGAAAGAAGAAATGCCCGAGGAATGGAAGAACGGAATATTAGCCCCAATACCCAAGAAAGGAAATCTGCAGGATTGTAATAATTACCAAGGGATAACACTTCTCAACACTACGTATAAAATATTAACAGCATTAATAAATCAAACGCAGAATGTAAAGAAAGAACGGAAGATAAAAATAAAGCCAGATGCAGATGGTTGCAAACAGGGAAGGAAGAACAAAGAAAGCGCTATGTGGAACTTAGGAACGGAGCAAGAAATCTCTTCAAAGAAAAAAATATATATGAATAAACCAGAGATTTGAGAAAATAGAGAAAGAGAACAAGAACAACAACGCAAGACGCTTCTACCTAAACCTTAGAAACGCGAAAAGCAAAGGGATCTAAATCGCAATGAAGAAGGTCAATATGATAATGAGGCCCTAGAAATCCCGAATCCATCAGAAGAGGACGTAGCAAGAGCTATAGGGAAATTGAAGAACAACAAGATGGCAGGAAGCGATACAATACCATCAGAGTTAATAAAGTACGGGGGAACTACCCTACAGAAGCAACTCCATAAAATAATATAGAAAATGTGATAGAAGAGAACTTGCCCAGGGAATGGAACAGAGGCATTATTGTACCGATCTTTAAGAAGGGCGAGAGAGAGGCCTGCAAGAATTACAGAGGCATCACGATCATGAACACAGCCTACAAGGTCCTATCAAGTATACTGAAAGAAAAACTGCAATATTACTCGGAATCCTTCATCGGGGACAGCGCCGGCGCAAGGGGGGGTTCAGCGCGTTCCACGGAACCCGGCCCCGCGATACAACTTACAAATACACGCGCTTTCTCTGCCAGAAAAATTATTTAATAATATTCTATAATCATATATAATGTGTAATAATGTGTTTATAATAAATAATTTATTTAGAAGGGTTCTTTTTGGCCGCGCGCAATTTTTGAACCCGGCCCCGCAAAAGTTTACGTCGGCCCCGATCGGGGACTATCAATACGGATTTCACCCTGGGAGAAGTACCACTGATGCTATACACGTAATGGAACAAATACTAGAAAGGGCGTACACGTGGACTTCAAAAGCGCGTTCGACTCCATCGACAGGGAGAAAATAATACAGGAATTACACACAGCGAAAATTCCAAGCAAATTAATAAATCTAACCAAAATGACACTAGAGCAAACTGAAGCGATAATGAATAAAGGACATAACTACAGCCAGTTAACGTGCGTTTAGACTTGAGCGCGTATGAGCTGAGCATACGCGCACGGCATTCGTTCGCGCTCGCGAGAAACGTTTAAATTAAAATTTATTTTCTGACGAATGGGCTGATCCAGTTGTTCGCAAACACGGGAGGTGCGTTGACAATGGACGACAAAATAATAGCGGCCGCGTTTATTGTGATGTATACTTTAATGAAAAAAAAAAAAGAAATTCGAAAACGTTGACGTCGTCGTTGGTGGCAAATGCAATTTTTTTGTAATAGAAATGATCCCATTGGAAAATGGGAAAATGAAGCTACAGGGAACAATAATCAACAGGCAACGGTGATTTACGGAATGCAAACTTGGGCGCTGTCGAATAACGATGAAGAAGACTTGAGATGCTTTGAACGAAAGATATTAAGGAAAATCCTAGGTACAGTGAGAACAGAAGACGGGAGTTATAAAAGAAGAATGAATTATGAAATATCGAGCACAATGAACAATGAAGATATAGTTAAAGTCGTGAAGGTATTAAGAATAAAATGGTACAGGCACATAATAAGGTGTGAAGAGTGGAAACCGGATGGTCAGAGATATCAAGGAAGGCCGAAAATCACCTGGAGGGGCAACGTTCTACACGACCTGGAGGAAATGGGAGTGCGGGACTGGGGAAGGAAACTTAGGGACAGAGAAGAAAAATAACTGAAACGGCTAAAACACACCCAAGACTTTAACAATAAATTTCTCGTGACATAAAGTGAAGTGCGCACGACATATCCCCCCCTATCGCTGATAGGATAAGGGATACTCTCCGAAAGGAGAGGCCATGACTCTATGAGTTTTGTGCCTTATGCATATATAATAAATCAGAAGATTTTAGAATACACTGAAGCACAACTAGGAGAATACCAAAATCGATTTAGGCCTGGAAGATCAATGGTTGATGCAATATATTATTATGTAATGAATGTAATTCATATACCATTTATCAACTATAACCAGGCTTTCGGTAAGATCAAAAGAAAATGCCTGATACATGATATGAGGAATATAAACATCCCAGCGTAAATAATAGCATTAACAGAAATGACAATAAAGGAAACAACAATAGCTGTGAAGGCAGAAGGTGTAAGCAACAAATTACAACAAACGTAGGAGTGCAACAAGGAGATGCACTATCGGCAACTCTTTTCAACATAATAATGGAGAACGTGGTGAGACCCACAGGAGCGAAAGGAACAATAATAAACAAAGGGAAGCAGATAATTGCATACGATGACGACATAACCATAATAGCTCGGAGCGGATGAGAACTTAATGAGACATTGAAAAATAGAAAACAAAGCAAGCAAAAGAGGCTTAGTCATAAATGAAACTAAAACCAAATATATGAAATGCACAAAAACCGAGACGAAGACAAGCAACATAAAAATCGGGAATTACACATTTGAAGAAATAGACACATTCAGATATCTGGAAGTAGAGTTGTGCTTATCGATATTTTTGACATTCGATACGATACCGATACGATATCGATATTTAGTTATTGTATCGATATTGTATTCCTCGGTAATTATCGATACCGATACGATATTTTTTATAAATAAGGTACAAATTAATATTAAGGCATACCTATATTGCAACTGCCTAGTAACAAATGTCAGAAATTAAAGAAAAATAATGGCAGACATAGCATGATACACATCAGCTGCGTGAAACTGGAAACTGTGAACGTCAACCAATCAGCAGGGGATTTTATATTCAAAGATCAGCAAGCACTTTCGTAAAAAACCAATTACAAGAGTAAACTTGTACGACGTCGATCGTGTAAAGTCGGCTTATAAAACCTTAGAAATTATTTCGTAAAAATGCGAAACGTAAAGAATAATATTTAGAACGATACATATCGATCCGGTATCGATATTTAAATTGTGTATCGATATTGTCTGCTTGTTTACTGAATCGATATGATATCGATATATCGTATCGCTAAGCACAACTCTATCTGGAAGTACTAATAAATGATAAAAATGATCGGGAAACATACATAAAAGAATACAAGCAGAGAACAGAGCGTACTATGCCAATAAACATATACTGCAGGATAAGAAAATTAGTAAAAAAAACAAAATTAAAATCTACACAATACTAATAAGACCAAGAGTGATATATGCGGCAGAAACACTAACATTAACCGGTCAAGAGCCTCAAGAGGAGAAACGATTAGGAATATGGTAGTGCAAGGTGTTAAGAACTATATATGGACCGACCAAGACACAATAAAATGTAGTCCGACCCCGAATGAATCATGAACTACTATAGGAATCAAAAGGTGAAGACATAGTAAGAAACATCAAAGCGCAGTGAATTAGGTTAGGACATGTCATGCGGATGGACGAAACAAAAGTAGTGAGAAGCCAACAGAACAAGTGAAGAGAGGAAGACCAAAAGTAAGATGGTGGGACCAAGTAATGGAAGATCTTAGAAGAATGGAAGTGAGAAGTTGGAAAGAAAAGACCAGAGACAGGAAAATATGGAAAGGAATAGTAAACAACGCCAAGACGCACACAAAATTATGAGGATACAGAAATACGGGGATTAATCCACCCCATGAAATGGATTTTGATAGCTCCAAAGAGGAGCGGCTAAATATCCCAATAGGAATGAAAAGCCTCATATATGATATATTTATATATAAGCAGAGAATATTAACAGACTTAAAAGAACGCCTTCCGTGTTGGGACCGTAACATTGTTGAGACAGAAAAACTCAGTGTTTTGCCTACTTTTTTAAGGGGCTCCATCGTAGTCATGGCTCAATTGGTGCAGTGTGCGTCTGACCACTGAGACTGGCCCGGGTTCGATTCCCAGGGTCACAACGAAAACACCCGACCGCTTCCATCGGAAGGCAATAGCACCGAGGTATACTGCCCAGTAAGTCTTCTCTGTAGTAGAAGTGCAAACACTTCCGTGGTTCGGAGCCCACGTTAAGCTATAGGTCCCCTATGTCTATAGGCTGCTTGACATGCACATCACAGGCATGCGGAGAGAAGACGACAATGCTCTGCAAAGGGCATGCCACTCGAAGGAGGAAAAAGTGGGCACTAAAAGAGCAAGGTAACTCAACGTGTCAACCACGCCAGAGGCAAAACTCACGTTGTGTTGTGCCCTCTTTTCCTCCTGATGAAGCCCCTTAAGACAGTGGGCAAAACGTTGAGTTCTTCTGTCTCAACAATGACACGGCCCCAACGTTCTTTTCACAATGATACTAACCCTGGAAGTCTTCAAATTCATATTAACAGACAACACTTCTAGGTGCCAAATTAAAACTTTCTGTCTAAAGTACTAGTTACATATTTACCTTTCAGCTCGTACCTCTGGATCATCATATTTATTATTTAAATTGTTGAAATGTATCTGAATACCTAAAATATACCTTCGTTTACTTGCTCTTTCTTATTTTTCTGGTGCTTAATATATTAAGTACCTACAGCAGTTACACTGCTTCCTAGTGTATTAATTTTTTTAACTTACACGGCAAATTTAAAAAAAGCAGAGACGAACCGGTTTCTTCTATTTTAAGCATTCCGTCACTTTTTTCAAAACTTAGGTACCACATAGTTCACAGTAAAATTTTGTTAGTTTTAGATAATTAACACAGTAATAAGTAATTACGTCACTTTTTCACACTTTCTGCAATGAACCTATGAATCAGAGTGAAAACGAAAATATACTCGGCAAACTATCAAACAACATCACTTAAATCACCATAATACCAAAAGGGAGTTAATAAACGGTTTTTCTTGAATGGGAATTATGTTTAGTGGTTTGATAAAAGAATATAGTACAAGAATCACTACCTAATTTGTAGTTATTTACTTACTGCGAAGGTTTTTTCTTCTGAAACTTCCGACATTGTTTGTTATTAGTTTTCAAAACTTAAACAGACACAGACAGGTTTAAACACATTGGACCATATTCTGATCTTATGTTTAAAGTTGTGTTTAGCGTAAACATAAAACGATATAGCTTTATATAATTTTATATGTGTATAACAGAGATACGCGATGTTGCCATGGTAATTAAACATGACGTTAAATCAAGATCAAAATACCGACCAATGCGATTAGTTACCGAATTTGAACCGCGCAGCAGGTACTGTTCACTTCATAGGACAAAACAAAGTAGATCCGTTTCTTATTTTGTTAAACAAGTGATGTATTTTGCTACAAATATAAGGTGACCAGATTTTAATTTTGGTAAGGCGTGACAAAATCGATCGGAAGGGGGAGGGGTATTATGAATGAAAGTAATAAATTTTAATTTTATTAGTATGAAAGAAAGCAAAAAAAGCATATTTCAAAGACAGAACATTTTAACATAAACATCTGTAAATATATGAAAAAAATACAATTATATGAACTTTAGAAATTTAATGGACAATATTAAAAATGTAAACAAAATTATATTTCCGGATTATATTTCGCATTTGAGTGAATTTTTAGGTTTATGTTGATGCGTATATTTAATTTTTTGCTGTAAACTGACGAAAGCATATTCTTAAAGCTCCGCGGGACCCCGGACAAATTGTTAAAAATCGGGACTGTCCCGCCAAAAAGCGGACGTCCTGGAGGCCTTAGGGTAGCAGCCAATTACAACCATTATGTAGATGCGTACCAACAGTACACCCATCCAGGTTACTGAAAAGATTGTGCCGTTAGTTTCAGAAAAACCAAACTTAGTATAAAAACAAAAAGGAAGCAGAAAAGACCGCAGTATACCCCCAACCAGTTAGTTCGAAACCGTTAAAAAACATACTAGGAAAATAAAATAAAATTGCCATTTGTGGACAAATTTTTCTTTATTGTTGATCACGAAACCTACGTGTTTGCTGATCCATCTCGGTTTCCAGGTGTGGAATTTTACACCTCTGTGCCAAATCATATTATCATAGAGAAAGCTAAATTGCAACAGAAAACTAAATTAAAAGATCTTCCAGGATTCAGGCGAACCAAGTGGCGACAGAATCAGGAAATATCTGTTTAAGAACTTGCCGACTCTAGTCAAACAAGGACCATTCGCAGTTCAATCTAACTATTTATAAGAAGCTTTCTTGTTTAATTTTTAAGTAAAATTTTTGTTGTTGGCCTAATTCTAATCAAAAAGAGCGACACTCTACCTGAAACACCCTTTAACTTAACGAAAGTCAGTTCACCAGCTTCACCAGTAGATTTAAGGTGGTCATTTAGTTTTGTCGGTTTTGAAACCGGAAGCATGATTACAAAAGCTACTTGCGAACTTTTACAAAGCCCAAACAACGACCGAGGCATTAATCCTTACGGAATTATCTGCTTCTTCTCGTCCAAAGCTAAAGTGATATTAACAAATGGTTTTCATTAGTTACACTTTCATCATATGTTTTAATTACGTACCTTTAAATTTTCATCAATAATCTGCTATACCTTCAGACTTTAATGAGAAAAGGAAATAAATACAACAACTGTAATAAAGTACCATATATTACCTGCACAATATGATACCATGGCAGTCGGTTGCCAGCCTGGAATTGGCAACATTCACAGCCTTAAGACAATTGCTTAAATGTTGAACTACTCAAGTAGTAATATATAAAAAAATAGAGCTGCCAATTTTACCTTATTAAAATAATGTAGCGGACTACTTTAAGGATAAAATTCGTTGGCTCTTAAATAAATACCTTTTAGTATTACTGGTAATACAAAGGATCACAATCACAGCAACAAAAAAGAAATTATCCGTATATAATTAATGACTTAGTAAAAAATTAAAAATGATTTCCAGCCTATAGGCTAATTACCTATATAAAATTTCTTATAAACCTCATCGTTAACAAAATATAGCATGTAATAAGCAGCATTTTCAATAATAATTAAATTGCTTTACAACCATACCTTCACATTTTCAGAAGCTATTAAATAAAAATTGAGATGCTCCTGATTTTACTGTACCTGTGACTGCGTCTTTGGTACCATACATTCGAAAAATGCATCAATTAGTTCCTTTTATGATAATATTATGGTATAAACATGTGACTATGACCAATGTTATACAAAATTTCGTGTGATGCAACTTCTTCGAAGTATGGTATTTTCCACACAGAAGTTTATGTCAGAAAAATTAGAAAGGATAAAACAGTTAATTTTATCAATGTGTTTACCTTTTATGTTACATCATTAGGTAAACATACTTTCAATTACACTAAAGATAACAAATCCCTGTTGAAATTTGACTCATTTCTAGTAAGTCTATGAATGTACAATATTCAGAGCAATCAAATTAGCGTATTGCTTAATCGTCAGTTTCTAAATTGTATATATTTACCTTCTGTATTTTTCTGACATAAACAACCGTAACTTAAAAAATAACAAAATTATGCCAAAAAAATTGATACAAAACTAAAATTAACAAATACTGTAACTATATGCGTTATCAACTAAATTCTTAACGAAACATTAAATATGGATGATCTAAATGGTCTTAAATAGGCAATTTTAAGACACCAACAAAATTGAAGAATTATAAATTACTAATAAAAAGCAGTAGCACGCTACAAAAAAAGTATTTATAATACAAAAAAAAGGGGCTATCCTGAACACTATTGGCAAATGTAAACATCTTTACGTATGCAAAATGCCATCTATTATGTTTAGAGAAATTTAGTAAATATATAAATGTATGTATATACAAGAATTTTTACAATATGTATGCAATTATATACATACTAATTTTACTGTACAATACAACTCTGTTTACGACAATTACAGGGTAATAACTTAGTACATACAAAAAATATATACAATGCTTAAAATACAACCGAATCAATTATACTGTACTTACTATATACAAAATTTATCATTCATTTATATCAGAGATCAATAGTATACAGTTAATATCATAACTAAATTCATTAAAATACCATAAATTTATCATCCACTTCTTTTCAGCGTTAAATTATACAAAGAAATATTCACTCCGTAATTCACAACTTTTAATTTAGGGACTGTTAATTGTTTAGTTTTATTTAATTTAAATATAACATAATAAAGACGGCAATAAAACCTATAAATTAAAGAATGGTGGAAACGAGCCCCTTCTACAATATTTCTTTAAATTATCAGAACATAATATTTAATTAATAACTAATTATATACCTACTTGGCATAAAAAAATAATATAATAATAAATACTTAGTTTAAAAATACGAGATAAGGATATACAATTGTAAGACACAGTTAAAATGATTAAAACAAATAAAATTAAAAAGAGAATTATCACATATTTCTATTTACTTTTCTTGGCTCTCAATTCTTTTGTCAGGTACCATTGTTATACAACCTGGGTTTTGACTGAGGTTTTGTCTGACTTGTTAAAAAAATTTACTAAATTATTTATTGAGCAGGACAATACACAGCGTAGATCTTTTCAAAAATATTTTTAATTCTAAGCACTTGTCTGAAGAACCGCTTAAAAGCATATCTCAGGTTATACTACTTTTATGTGTTTATAAATGTACTTGCAAATAATAAATAACAATGCATCCACACGCAAATGAAATTTTGTGATAGGTTTTGAACGTATGTAAATAATAAAACAAGAGTTTTAGTATGAAGAATGTATCCCCTAAATTTTAATACTGAAGATAATAAATATTATTAGATTATTTTAATAAAGTAATTTTATCTTGAACCGTATTAGAGGGTTGAATGTCACTATTTTCAGAAAAGTCCGCATTCAAAATAAAACCATTCATATCAGTAGCTATAACCTTCATATGTTTAACATCGTTAATACCACTTTTTTCAATCGAAGATCTTTTTAAAGGATTAATTTTTGCATTATTCTTAATATTACTCTTTAATATGCTCTGTTTATTGTGATTAGAATTAAGCAATGAAACTGTTTTATTTGGAGTTGTCGTTTTCAATTGTTTATGTTGATTAACAACAGCTTGTAGATCTACACGCTGTCGATCAAGCCGTGGTGCTTGCTGTAATACAAAACTACTTCCCACTCGACGCAAAGGTCCTGTAGGCATTGTCATTGGTTTAGGATGCAAACTGTACACTGATGGTGTCATCGAAGAAGGCACTTCAGCTAACTTCGTTACAGGAAGTGGTGGGCTAGGTTGCGACAAACTTACTTTTAACAGCGAGCTTGTTGGTAATTTTGATCCACCTGACACCTGTTTGTATTAAAAATAAATTAGTTTTTGAAAAATTCTCAAAAAAAAAAATAAACAGTTTATACTGACTTGTTCTGATTCTGGACTGTGCGAATTATTCGCCGAGTCACCACTCCCACATAACTTTGAACTTTTCAAAAGACACGTATCCTCTTTAGGCAATGTAGCAACAGCACGGTGCGTCATAGACGCCAAATCTTCAAGCGCTGATGTCAAAATAGGATCATCCGGACACTGAAATAAATTCTCATTCCGCTCAATTGTAAATATTACATTTAAATCGTTAAAAACATTAATGGTTAGCACATCTTTTAAATATTTAATAGTCATAAATTAGCAAAATCAATAAATATATTTTGAAAGATGAACTCTTTTATTTATAGGCTTTTTAATATGAAGATTATGAAATTTTATAATGTTACATCACCAATTGGCATGGAACAGATTCCCGTGGATCACTCCTGGATAACGCCAGGACCAACCCATGCCAATAAGGTGTGTGGATAACTCTGGAAATCTGTGTGAAATTTCACATCTTTTTAACAACAAAGCACGCCGAAATAGATTCAACAGAATACCAGTTGCCAACCATTAATATTTTTCTAATTGTTTAAAATTTTGTCAAAATAATTAAACCAAACTTTATAAAAACTCAATACTAAAAAAGTTACCTTAAATATGTTGTTTTAAAATAATATGTGAACGAATAAAAATGCTGAAGCTGAAATAAAATAGCATTCTAAAAACATGGACATAATTTAAATAACAAATCAAAAAAACCTAATTCAAACATAATTACATAATGTATGTATCACCAAAAACATGCATAATAGTTTATGTATGTCAAATTAATTTAAAAAAAATATGAGAAAAACATACTTTTCTAATGGAATTTACATAATATACATTTATTTTCTATGTAGTAAATATTTAAATTATTACTTTTGTCTGTGACATTTTGAAAAACAAATCAGACAAATTTTATTACACTGGAAAGTTGTTTTTTAAGTTAAAACTTTAACCAACCAAATTTCTTTAAATTATGTTGGTTCATTAAAAAATATTTTTCAGTATAGTGTTGTCTGTGTCTTTCGAGGTTTTAATATAGGAAAAAGGAAATGTTCGGCAGTCAAATAATTACATGCAATAAAAAACATCACCGATTAAAAATTATAATTTTAGGAGGTTTAAATTTGCTTTTATTAGCAATATAAGATAAGAGAAATTATTAAATCAAATACATCGATACACTGTGCAATAAATTGGTAAAAACCTGTTATCTTGATATTTTTTGATTTTGCAGATTGATGATAAGAGTACCTGAAAAACCAAAAAGATACAAGCATTGATGGAATAATTTGAAATTAAAAGTACACCGCAGAAAAAATAATGGGTATTAAATACTACTCAAAACATTGCAAATACAACCGAAAATAACAAGAATAAAACTAGATAAACATAAAGCAGAGAAAATATTATGTTTAAAAGGCACAAACACAATATAAAACACAGTGTCACAGTAGTACAAACACAAAAACCATACGGAAAAGGAAGTTTACTAATTCGGAATAGAAGTTACCCCTAATGCTCAACACTCATATTTTTAATTAATTTAAAAAGTAAACCATTTAGTACTACAGTAAATCCTTGCATTGGTTTACGGCTTTCTAAGAAAAGCAGGTTAAAATGATTATCACATCTTGCAAAAATTAAGCAATAAAAGCATAATAAATTGAACTACTCAGCAATTTGCTTGCATTATACAAGGCTTTGTAGGTTTCAATTGCACAAAGTGGCATAATAACGTAACTAATTTTCAAATCATTGCATTCTTAAATAATGAAATGAATTCTCATTTAGAATAAATGATTCGTAATAGTAAAATAGGCACATCAGAATAGTTTTAGAATTATCCAAGTTAGCTGATTTTCACTTATTAATTTACAATGAAAATATGAAATAACAAAGGCAAAGCATATAATAATCATTACAGAAAAGAAGATAGCTACTGAAAAATAAAACATTTCCATTAAAAGGAACACATATCCCAACTTCGATGAGTCATGACAACATGATCTTTAAGCAATCTTTTGTAACACTCATCGAGCTAATTTGAAAATTAAATATACAAAACAATTTACAATTTGTTATCACCTTCTATTTATTTTATCCCGATGAAGCATGAACAACTAATGAGTAATATTAAATGAGATTAAAAGCAATAATAATAACAAAACTTACCTTCAAGTTAGTACTTCGTAAGAGATTTTGATTGTCATTTTCATATATTAACTCTATAACTTGAAACCCATTTCTTACTTCCTTTAGTGACGCACATTGTTTAGGAGCTATGCTGATAGGGACTGGATGTTGAGGTTTTGATTTTATCCTCGAAGCTTTATAAGCTGTAATCAATTTATCTACATTTACCCTACGACCTTTAACAGCTCTCCGTTCAAGAATCTATAATGAATCACAAACATCAATTAAATTAAATTAACCACATTTGATAATTTAAACTTACCGTATGATTAGCACAAGTAACGGCTCTCATACATGGTTTTTTCGAAGAATCCACAACTCCGCAATGTTTATCAGGATCATATTCGTTGGAAGTTCTTCTTCTTTTTGAACGTTTGTGTTTCGAAGAAGATTGTTTTTCTACTTTTGTCGGTTTTTCTACTTTTGCCGGTTTTTCTACTTTTGTCGGTTTTTCTTTTGATTTTGATACTGAAGGCGAAGTGGTTACCGTTAACTGCTGAGTTGGTACTTGCGTAGGTAAAGTTGGAGGTAGATTACTGACGGAAGTTGATACATCTTCTACTTTTTCAGAAGACGTACGACTAGCAGGTGTATTTTCTTCTACTGCTTCTGCAGGTTGTAAAACGGGTGGTAATAAATCTTCTGTCGAAGGTGCAACACTAACAGTAGAAGGTGGTGGGAAATCTATCTTCTAAAATTAATACGCATTAACAACCCGACTAATATAAAACGAATATCTTGTATTACAGGAAATAAAGGTGGAGGTGGAACTGATGGTGGAGGCACGATTTTCTTTTTGCTTTTATGTGAACTCTTTTTCGATTTCCCTGAAGACTGTTGCGTACTGATGCTACTCTGATTTGAACTTGTGGAACTATTTTCTTGTCTAGGATGTTTTGTTAACATATGCTGTTTGACTTCATGTGGTTTTATGAATGACTGACACATTTTACAAGAAAAAAATATGACACGATCCGTAATTCCATTCTGAAGACCAAATGTGAATATATTGTTCCGAGGTAGTAAATACCTCGTGTCAGTTTCCCTACAATTTTCTTCCGCATTTGCAAGAGGTACTGAAAAAATAATTACCAAGTCACACGCTTCAAAAGTACAAAAATTACAAATAATTTAATTAAAAATGATTATCGATATTAACAATATTGCACAAACTCTGATGAGCTAATTTAATACTTGTAACTGTGAAGTGATATTTAGCCCAATTAATTAAATTGATAATCTCTGATAATCAACTAATTGGATTTTATAAATTATACCCTCAATCTTCTTTTATGCTAACACACAACTAAATAACTAAATTACATTTATTAGAAACATATTTCCTAGAAAAATTTACCTAAAATTACTTATCGCCGATTTTACTCACAAATAAAAACAACAAAAAATCTGTTATACTTCTTGACTTTAGTAAAGAACAGATTTGGAAACTGAAAATGTGGTTTTCAAATGTAGCGCAAAATTAGTGTTTACTATTTTTGAGAATATTGATCTTCACCAAATCATGCTTTTTAAAATAAATACCGATTCGAATAGGGCAAACGAATTATAACATTTAATGTTTACAGCAAAGTTCTAATTGCCATTTCAACTTGAAAACTGTATTTTATCGTAACTTGTTGAAGAATCTGAATGAATATGATTTTATTTAGACTTTAAAAGGGGTTATTGTAGCTTTAGGGTATTACATTAAAAATCAACTGCCTTCTATTTTCTCTAACATCACCAGGACAATACTTCTGATAATTACAGCAATGCATTTCTTTATTTTGTCATCTGGAATAATTCACTTATCATCAAACTTGTTTCAGTTATCTCATAACACAAGTTGTGAATCAAATATTTAAAAAATAACAAATTTCGTCTTATAAATCTTTCCAGTAATTAAACCAAGATTTTGTAACTGAAAATATTTCTGTAACTACCAAACAAACGTTATTTTTTGGTTGAAAACGATTATTAATAAATCACCATTTACTTCAAAAAGATATGACCTTTCTGATTTCGCATAATATCAGCCTAATAAATTAGTTTTGATTAATAAACATTTAAAAATAAGACAAATCTAATCTATGTAAAATATTTAGATAAAATTCGAATTTATTCTACTTTAGAATTTACTGTTTCAGATGTGTTTATGTACTGCAAATCAAAATGTAATCACCGAATCATTTCGGAATACTTCTTCCTTCCTTTCTTCTTCTTCTTACTTTTAAAATATTTCCTCTTAATGATACAGAAATACATGACAGTTCAATAATAATTATAAGTTACATGAAAAACACAAAAATAATAACAGAGGAGAAAGTTTTTTATTATAATCTTTCAAAATCGACACTGGAAATTGAATTATGGTTACAGATTATAATAATAGTTTTATTAAGCATAAATAAATTTCAAAAAATATTTTGAAACATAATTTAAAAATATTACAAAAGATTGGATTTAAATAAAATACGCAATAATGGATAGGGATGAACGCACTATATTAATAATAAACAGATAATGGTAATTCGTAATTAATGTTCATAATTCTCAACTTTCACTGTGAATAAAAATGTTGCAATTTATATAGAACACCTTTTAGGTAAATGTTAATGAATTAAAGTTATTCTTCTAACATTAGCAGAGGCAATATATATTGTTAACTTGCAAAAAATTAATAAAACTATAATACTGCAGTTATTACAATCAACTTACAATTCTCTAAATATTCACTAGCCGGTGAACCATGCCATAACAGTTTACCACTGTGGTCTTGGAGGATCAAATGGTCCTTAACCATTTTAAACTAAAAATGCAAATATTTAAGATTGCTTATGATGTGTTTCTAGAAATCTCCACTTACAATTTAAAATATACAAAGCCAAAATGTTTGCTAACTACCCAAATAATTTGATAAAGATTATTATTATAGCATTCTAACCTAAAAAATTCCTACAGTTTTCTAAAGACCCTGGATGTTTAAACTTCATTTGTACCTGTTTTTTCAAACACATATATCATGTTTGTAAACAAAAGTAATGATATTATCCTTGTAACGTATTTGTAAATATAAAACATACGACCGGTAATTTCAATCACATCTGTTTAAAATTTAATTGCTTGAATTGGAGAAGTTTTGACAAACACCATCTCATACACTAACGTAATATGTCTTTCTGCTCCTTAGATATTTCATACAAGCGTATGTTTGTGACTACAGAAATCCTCAATAACCAACACTTTATTTTTAAAAGATAATTAATCAGTATCATTTCCGAAAAACGTCTGGTTCCTTAAATTAAAACTGCAATCACTATGCGTTTCTTCCTTTCCATAGGAAAGATCTGCGATATGTAATAATCAGTTATACCACTACACAACAGTTCTCAATCACAAGAAATGTATGTATACTTTGCCCTCGTCCAGTAGAATGCTGCCTTATCAAAACCGTGCTGACGTGTCGAAACTATACTGAACCTTTATTATACTACCAAATATTGCACACACAATTAAAAAAATATACAACAATTTTGCTGACAGCCTTTAAAACTGTAATTAAACAAATAAATGACTAAGCTGCATTAGATAAAGTTCATTCTCTTGTTTAATATAAAAATCAGTGGAAGGTGAATTGTAATAATCACATTTATCGCTTAAAATAGCATTGCAGTTGTTAACTATAAGTACCATGAAATTATCATCAGCACTTATCCTACTTTAGCTTTATCTATAGTCCTTCCCAATCTTAGAAAAAAGTAAACAGCATTGCCATAGTGAACTCAGTAGTATTTGTAGATTGC
Source organism: Melanotus villosus (assembly GCA_963082815.1). Lineage (NCBI taxonomy): Eukaryota > Metazoa > Arthropoda > Insecta > Coleoptera > Elateridae > Melanotus > Melanotus villosus. Next base: position 34,212,115 of record OY720427.1, on the reverse strand, counting down.
CAAACCGCTTCACATAATAAGGCAGGACAAGTTTTGTTAAAAAAAGAAAACTCTTACATTGCACCAAGACAATCATACTCCAAGATTGAGATTAGTATGTACAGTCACGTGCAAACGTAATGACACGCCTAAGTATGAAGCAGGCGACACACAATAATTTGGCACCGAAGCAGCGTATAGTGTGTTGCCTGCTTGATACTTAGGCGTGTCATTACTTTTGCAAGTGACTGTACTTGTCTACAAGCTGTCTCATATTTACTTTAACAGCACATCTTTCCTGCTACTTTATTAAAATACCTAATTTTACAAATTACAATCAAAACAAATGATGCAATAAAAATATAACACATTAATTTTTATTTCAAATACATCTGTTGTAAAAATTATACACTATTATTTCTAGTTGTTCTTATTAACATAGTCAGTCACAAAATTACAACTGCATGTGACTCAATGACAAAAGCAATTAATAATAATAGTAATTATAATATGCGATAGGGTCTGCCTTAATTACAAATTAATCGCTAGAAAAATATAACAGATAAAAATATAATGTATCAAAAATAATCTAAAATAAGATGATTTTGCATAAATTAAATAGTATAGAATTTTTGGTTGCGTTTATGCCACAAATAGAATTAATACTATAACTTTAGTATAATATAGTGTATCAGTTCTTATTCTGTGATATAAACAATATATAACTGAACATTTGAAGACAGAATAACACAAGTAACTGGCGCACTTATGTATATATTTTCGCTAGAAGTATCAATTTATATAAATAAACATTTTTCGCTAAAACCAAATTAGAAACTAAAATTATATTTACACGAGATATAAAATACCACACTACGTACTGTTCTATAAAAATCAAATCAACAATGATTCATTTGGTAAGATAAATAAAAATATATGGTATAATCGACACGATGAGCTTTAATATTTTCTCAAATTATTGATCCAACTAAACACAAGGTAAAATATAATACCAAAAGTACAAAATAGGCAGCAGTTCATTACCTATAAAATCTTGTACGTCCTTCGCTATCACAATATTACATAAATTAAAATTTTGGCATACAAATATTACCCTTAACACATATTTTACGAAATATGCTTAGTCTTGACCATTTAAATTAAATAATGTGAGAATTCTTGTATAAATTTAAAATGTACATTAAAGCTAGACTTAAGTCAAACTGAAAAATTAACGCACTGTACATGCAACGATTGGTTAATGCAATGATTAAATCTAAGTAAGTTTACAAAAAAATCCACATAAAATACTAATAAATCGTAAGTAATGAACACTATCTTATTTTATACAAAAAGTACATAAAACGATCAAATTAAAACGTTACATAAATGTGGCATAATTTATTTTTAAAAAATTGCGATAAAAACATGATACTCAGCAGCTTACGCTTTACTTTTGGCTAACAAAAAGCTTTTATATTTATATAAATATCAATATTCGATAAAATTCAGTCAAAATTAAACTTCTTAAAAACGAAGTTTCATTTTGTTCATTTGTTTAGCTAACTATAAGTGTCATTAGAAAAAAGTAAAGCAAAATTTAGTATCACACGGTATCACTGCTACTTACAACTCAACAAATATAGAAACGCGATAGTCTACTGAATATTAACCTTAATAGAAATATATCTTCTTAAAATCTGCTACTTTAAAAATTTACAATTTAGAATATTTACAGTGAATTTACAAACTGTTCGTCTATATATTTACATAAAACTTAGGAAGTTTTCTTATGGCGCTTATTTTTATAAGGTGAAGGGGGCGAAGCTGGTCTTTTTTTCTCTTCAGCTTTGCAGATGGCACAATGGAACACCTAATAACAATCACAATTTAGAATAAACTTCAATTAATTTAATTTTACACTAAACAAGTCAGCTCAAACTTACATGCATTTTTATTCAAACCGGCTTTAACTTTGTCTTTTCATTAATTAATAGCACAGGCATTTTACAATAACACAAAAACATCACCAATCAGACAATGACATCAACATTACCGTAGCTTCAAATTGCACATTCAGAAGTTAATCAGTAGAGATGCAACGAATATTTGGTTAACTATTCGGCAGCCGAAATATCCGGCAAGCCGAATATTCGGCACAACCGAATAATTTCCTCGAATTTTTTTTTTTATTCATGATTACTGAATATTTGGCATACTTCAAAATTTCAAATATTTGGTGAACTATTCAGCTGTTTTACCGAATATTCGACAAGCCGAATATTCGGCATAACCGAATAATTTTTCCGAATTTGTTCAATTCCAATAGTAATAACAAAAAATGTGACAAGTTATTTACCAACATTGTTCTATTATATGCATAAATAAAACCCTAAATAGACAAAATTCATACTTTTCTTAAAAATTTAAGACCAAATATAAATACGATAAATATAATTTTTTAATCAAATAAACAGTAAAAAGGAACTTGTATTCTTACACTACTGAAACTGAATTTATATTTGCACATGTATGGAACCATGGCTCCGGTAGGCTGGGTTGTGAAATTAATAATAATCGCTGTTAATAGATATTTTTAGTTTGCTTGCATTTGCGGCTCCTGGGACTCACGTTTATTATCCATTCACTTAACTCCCGTGACATAAAAGTCACAATGTGTTGGTTAATATGAAAATCCCTATTAGCCTATTAACAATTTTTAGATTTGAGATTGGCGCACCTTTAAATTTAAATTTAATGCTTTTGTTTTCATTTTGACATTTAAATTATTTATTATTCAGGTTACGTTTTATAATTCATAATCTTTAGAGAAATGGATGAACAGAAGCACCACCGAAGTTTATTATCATACTTGTATTATTAATAAACCCATTTTTACCTTGTTCTACTTAATTTTACGAAAATGACAAATGATTTATCATAACCTTACTTTCAGTTTGACGTTACGCACATTCACTAAAAAAGTTGATAGGTTCTGTACATACACTCCAAAATTTTCATTTGACAGCGTAAACGTCACGGGAGTTAACTGAATGGATTATACTTCTGTACTTCTATTTTTACGTTAGTTATAGCCGTTATAGGTAATAGGTACATCCATATCCAATAAAAGTCCGTATAATAGAGCCGAATATCCGTATTCGGTTACCACCCAGGAACCAATATTTGTTTCATCTCTAATAATCGGTAACAAATTTCCCTTTAAAACGTAAGCCACAAAATTTAAAAAGCCATTTAGACATTATTTGACTGGAGAAATATTTTTTAAGTTAAAATTCTTGGTGCCTGTTAACTATTCTGTATTTTTCTCACAATGACCGAAGCGACACGCATTTATTACATAATAAAAAGGGTACTTACATCAGGTATATTGGTTTTCTTAATTCGTGCACATGACAAATGGATCCACGTGAGACACCGTGAACATTCTATCATAGGTCGACCGGCAAAAGGTTTCCCACAATAACATGTAACTAAGTCGTGTGAATCACTCCCTTCATCTGTTTCGTCTTCACTAGGTTTATAATCCTGGCTTGAACTAGCAGATTCTGAATTTGATTCAGAATTTACACTACTACCGGAACTATCTAATGGTGGACTGTGATTTGCGTTATTTCGGAGTTCCTAGACGAACAAACAGGTTTTATTTAACATGCAACTTCCAATTGCAATTCGTATTAATAAGTGCGATGAACGTATGTATTGTTACGTTTATAAAAACTGCAATATAAACAATGATATAGACATGAAAAATGTGTGTTGTGTATGAAGTCACTGAATGTTTTTATAAACACATTTCTGCGGTTATGTATGAGTAAATATAACTTACCTCAGTTTTCTGTGCATCGTAATTTTCATATTCCAAAACGTAAGTACAAAATAAGTAGAAATCTTCACTAGTTCGGGGACGTTTACGTTCATTTGCATCCTCTTTCTGTAAGTAACGTAATATTAAATATTTTGTATCCAGAATATTAGTAAACAAACTAATGACTATTATGGCACTGTTAAAAGGTTGAAAAAAGTTACAGATTGAATTATCAAACACTTTTAAGAAACCTAACCTACTTGTTTGGTCAATAAAATTAATAAAAACATTTCACTTACATTTTCTTCGTCCATTTTTTATGTATAATTCTGCAAAATAAAGAGGAAAATGTGATTAAGTTTATTAATAAAATGGGCCTAAAATAAAGCAATTACAAGTTATAAATGAATATGCTAAAGAACTACAAGAATAAAACCTTACTCAATACTTAATAGTTTGTCATTTCCTAAAAAGCTCTTCTGTTTTGTAAATCCAAATCGGCTTATACATTCCACTTTATAAAACAGGTTAAAAATTTCGAACTATTCGGGTTTTATTAACTTTGAAAAATCTTATAATGCTACCACAGAATACAGCAATACGTCAAAGAAAAGAATGGTTATATATGAACCTCTCTAGCCTCTACAAGCAGTGGATATAATAGGCGCCAATTTTAAAAGTGTAAAGCTGCCCACTATTTGTAAGTGTATGACTTACGAGCCTGTAATTTTCTTAGCAATAAAGTATGATTTTATTACGGACATATTGATACTTTAAAAATACCATAAATTAATATTTATGAATCTTCCATTACATAAACGTAATTAATATACACATTTTTGTTTCAACTTCACAATAATTTTGATAGCAAAGGTCAACCTTGTATACCTATTTTGATATTGCTCTATATTTATACTTTATACAGGGTCAGTCGAAAGTTTAAGATAGCAAAAGTATTTTTAAGATATGCTTGAATCTTATATTATCAACCTTGATTGGTGACTATTGTAATATGCAGCACTTCAAAAACGGACCTGTAAGCTCACTTTCCAATATTTATCTTAAGTTTCAATAAATTTGCTTCACTAGATATTACAAAATATATCACTAATATCACGCTTTTATCAAACTGATGCCACTTTAAATGTATCATAAAAGGAAAATACTGTTTTTTCTTATATATGCCCAACACCAAAACACATTGCATAAATTAACATGATAAACCACATAAATATATGTGATTTTAAAGAAAAAATTCTAAATTTGATAATGCCAATGGCAATCTTTTAATAGTTTATTATAAATACATTAATTTTTGAATTCACTTCAACAAGAATTAAAACTTAGAAGGAACACCGATTTGCTTTTGAAATATCATAAGAATCAAATACATATATACAGGGCCTAATAAAAACACCCATCAAATTTATTCTTTAACCACTAGGTACATAATAAATACACATTTTGGAGAGGTTTTTGTATTTATCTTTTTCTTGGTAAACATTTATGTATATAAATATAGAAACACTCTCTTACTGTCATATAAAACACACAAACAAGCAAATTCACAAACATCAATTATTCTAGTAAAATTAATTCAAATTTTACCTTACAAATAACTATACACATATGTAAATTACAATTTTCTTGTATAAAAGTACAAAAGAACCATGATAAAAATAACAAATATTACAGATCCTAATTTGTAAGTTTAAAAATACTTTCATATTTACATAAAAAATGAAAATGTTGAACATTCAATAAAGGAAAAATTAATAACAATCATTTAATAAAATTATTAATACTAATAAACAATTTTTCTTAATTTTAATACAAAGAAACAACCGGCTGCATATTATTGTATATTGTAGTAATAGTCCGATGTATAGTTCGAAAACTAGGCCTATCAACTGGTTTTTGTTGCCAACATTGTCTCATTAAATCATACACTGGACCAGGAGTATTGTCTGGACAGGATAAAACATTCTCCGCTTTTAAAAATCGAACCACTTCTTCATGTGTCATTCCAAAATATGGTTGCAACGCAAATGAAAAAATTTCCCACAGGCAAACGCCAAAAGCCCAAACATCCGATTCTGCGGTATATTTATTGTATAAAATACTTTCAAGCGGCATCCATCTTACTGGTATGGCATCGTGTTCGTCTCCTTTATAATAATCCTAAATAAAAGAAATTTTACAATCGTAGCAAATATAGTATTAGTCAAAATCAAAATACCTGTAGGTATATTTTCTGAGACAAACCAAAATCAGCAATTTTAACAACCATACTGTCGTTAATAAGGCAATTTCTCGTTGCAAGATCTCTATGAACAAATTTTCTGTCTGACAAATAAACCATTCCAGAAGCTATCTGAACAGCAACATTTAGCAAATCCATGTGACTTAGTTGAGTATCCCGATACACTTCGCGTTGTCCATCATCTCCTTCCATGCTTCTAACGATGTAATTATTAGGAGAACATTGCCTAAAAAAATAACAAAAAAGTTATACCCGAACAAACAAATTTTAAAATAAACCAACCTTAAAAATTCATTCAAATCACCTCTTCCCATATATTCAAAAAGTAAACACATAGGCCGTCCCATTGCACAAACACCTAATAATCTAACAATATTCGGGTGATCGAATTCTGCTAGAAGGCAAGCTTCTTTTTCAAAATCATCCTGTAAATCTTCTGAGGCTTCTTCCTTCAGCATCTTTACAGCAACCACGGTAAAATCTTCTCCAGGAACTAAAGCCGGGGCTTTTGCTTGGAAAACTCTTCCAAAAGCACCTTGCCCCAAATCTCGTATGTATATGATATCGTTTCTAGGATATTCAAGTTCTTCTAACTTTGGATTTAAAGTTATGCCCGTTCTATAAGACAAATACAGTTTAAATTTCTGAAATTTAAATTTTTATTAACCATACCTGTGATATGACATATTGCTTGGTAATTTATCAAGATCAATATTAACTTCACCTGTACCTGTTCTACCATACCCACTTTGTCGTTTGTGTATTCGATGACATATAAGAAATATTAGTAACATACACACCAAAATACAAGCCAAACCGATACTGCATGCGATAAGCAAAAATTTTGGTGTTAGCAGTTGATCTTCTTTAGCAACCGACTCCGCACAACGAGGTATGTCACAATATTGCCATCGTATAGTTGCATTCGTTGTAAAACACCAAGGAACATGTTCCTCTGCGCCTGCATTGCGACAGTAATTTTCTGCGTCTCGAATTTCTGAGAAAACATTTGGTGGACGCACATGTGAATGAGGCGTTTGTGAATCCCAACGTTGGCAATCTAAACCATCTTTGGTTTTATTCACTTTGCCTTGGTAAAAACGTCCCCTGTCCTTCACACAATCATCTGTAGAAATAAAGTAATTTTATAATATGAAAGAAATGCGACACTAAAATAGTTACATGTAATTTCTTCAGTCTTCATTTCAGTAAGCCCCGCATACGAACAGGAACGTGAATTATTTTCAACCTTGTACTTTGGTAACTTATCACAATCAGGTAATTCAAAATGACCCTTTGACTTAAAATATATTCCTCGTTGTTTATTATCTTCGGCAAGTGCCCAATCGATATGGCAAAATTGCATTTTAACTGCAATACAGTCTTCATAGCATAGTGGTAAACCAACTTCACGGTTATTCTGCATTGAGCATTCGGGAAATGCGTACAAGCACAAAAGTTTCTACAATATAAAATATCATACTTTTGAATATGTTAGATTTCCTAAAAATACATACTTCAGCTGCATCTCGGCATGGTTCTTTTAATCCAGCGATCATTTCATCCCATAACTTGGTTGTAATTTGTTCATTAAGCCAGCCTCCTGTGTTATCATTAGACATTTTATACCAAACAAATCCTGTGTTGTTAAGGTAGCTGCTACATATTTTTCCATTGTACGATGCACAATAACCATCATATTCAGCTTTGCAAATTGCAGTTATGATTAATATAAGATAAGTAGTAATCATAATTTTTTAATTCCATGCATTTATTTAAGCTACGAGTTATTTTACTGATGTTGTACTTTAGTTTATAAATATTTCCTTGAGCAAATAAATTACATATGCGTTATTTGATCAAAAAATGTAAACCATTATCATTTCCGCTAACACTACAAGAACATAAAAAAGGAGGGGTCACACCACTGTCTCATATTACTTCTTTAATTTCGCTTATTGAGCACAAACTGTATTATTGTTTTATACATAACCACAAACTGTCATACTGTAATCGATTCCTTGTCAATTCCACAATCCATTTTTAAATCTGTCCCAGTCGTAATACCGTACTCCCCACCATGTAATACATAATATATTATAACTCCAATCAGCTTGAATTTTCTTAGCTCTGAGTGATTTATATACAGGGTACTTGCATTTTTAGTTGTTCCACAATATAATAAAGTAGCGACACTCCCCGTTTTCAATGATCCAATCGCCATCTTCCTAGATACGTGACGTACCCGAACACATGTATTTACTGACATCTTATTGGCTATTCAACAGTAGTGGGGAAAAATTTCTAAGCGACATCTCTTATGTATTTAAAAAAATACTTATAATAGAACGCTATATACAACTAAAAAAAAATATATGTTAAAATGTACTTTATATAAATCAATATTATTCTTGAACAGTGCTTTTTGCTATTTAATTTTAACATTTTATGGTTAATTAGTTAATTAATGGTACTTATTTACAAATATTTCAGTAAATGAACAGTAGATGTCACTCGCTATTATTTCCTACTACTGTTTAGTTGGTTTTAGTATCCAATAAAATGTCAGGAAGTAACACCATGTGATTTATACGTACAAACTCAAGAACATATCGTTCAGAACATTGTTAAGTGATTTTTAAGGAGAGTAGGTACCTCTACAGTAAGATAGTATTATCGTAACTTTTATAAATCAACTTGTTAAGTATACTATAGTACTTTCAAATTTTATTTTAGGTGTATAAATTTATGCTGTAATATGAATAAGTTTATAAGAAACATGAATTGATATTACAAAATGTTCAAATTACGTTTACATTTATTTCAAACAATTTTGTAGTATGCCAGTTTTATTTTATTAGATAATGAACATTAATTTGAATTATTTACTCATAATATGTTGCCTCTAAGCAAAGAATATACAGGGTGTTAAAAAAAAGTGTTCGGAAATTTTAAGGGCGTATAGTATAGACCAAAATAAGTGAAAAAAGCCTAATAAACATGGGTCCGCAAACTAACCGTTTCAAAGATATGAGCTATTTCCAGAAATGTACTAGTACTATCTAAGAAAATAAGAAAACAGTGTGTGGTATCAAATTTACGTTTTTTATTTCAGCCATTTTACAATAGGTGTTCTACATGTCCCCCTTCCATCTCAATACATGATTCACATCTTCTTATAAACGAGTTTCGCACCTTTTCAAAAATTCACTCGAATTATCTCACAGGCATGTTCTATTCGCTCTTCTATGTGCGCTACATTATTAATTGGAGTAGAATAAACTAAACTCTTTAAATATCCCCAAGGAAAGAAGTATTGGCGATTTGTTTTTACTGTTAATCACAGCAAACTTGATTGCATGTGTAGTAATTTGGTTTGTTTTGTTCTGTTCTGTTTTAGCTCATATCTTTGAAACGGTTAGTTTGCGGACCCATGTTTATTAGGCTTTTTTCACTTATTTTGGTCTATACTATACGCCCTTAAAATTTCCGAACACTTTTTTTTAACACCCTGTATAATAGAGCTCTAGGGTAGTTACCTATCCTGCGCTTCTAGTCTAGACTCTAGCTCCTGAGCAATCCACTAATCCAGTCATCTAAGTGGATACGTTAAAAGGATTCTGGAGTGTCTTAGTCAAGCATATCTAAAGTTAAAATTGTTGTAATTTGCATGGACCTAAGATGGTTGTTATCACTTTTCCTTTGGGTATATTATTCTAATTTGTCAGTGTGTGTTCTTGCTTAATGGTTTAATTCTTCTAAATATGTGTCATTAAAAACAATGCATATGATAACCATGTATAAATATAATGCGTGATTCACGTAAGACGCACCCCTTAAAATCTTCAAATGCAACCCAACATACACATTTCCAAAGCTGCTAGAAATATTTGCAAATTTAAAAAAAAAACAAAGTTTGATCTAGTAGGATTCACAAATACTTATTGTTTACTTATTCATTTAGTGATAAAAATAATTTTTCATTAAGGTGATTTGTGTATAAAATTGCTATTTTTTATATATTTTTGTACTTACAATTTATATAAATTAATTTTTGTTATTGATACTATTTTTATTAATTTTCTAGCAATTCTTCAATTTGGAATATAACCTTGACATGACATTTAATTATATATTATCAGCAGTGATTGGAACATTACTTTTAAAAAGGAATGCATTACAATTACTAATTACTCAGTCAAAAAAGTAATGCATTGCCATTACTAATTACTTTCTGTAGAAAGTAGGTAATTCATTACCATTATTGATTACCGAAAAAAGTAATGCATTACTTTAGGCATTACTTTGTCGCCATATAACGCTGTGGTATTCTAGCTGATTCTAGCCACATCACCTGAAGAGTGATAAAATACTTGTACTGAATTAAAACCTGAATTAAACTGAAGATACTGACAGTAACATTCTTAGCACTGCTTCTTTCAAAATACTGTAACGAGATATGCGAATGACGGAATGACATCACCGCTTCGTCAGCGGTTCCCGATTGTTTGAATGAATTCCATGTGTCAACAACAATGTATAAATAAATAGACTTGTAGGCAGGAACTTTCCGAAAATTGCTTCTTTAAAAATGTTTGACTCATGGCTATTTCTTCAGTCTTCTGTTAAATATAAAAGTATGTAATGGCAACAGTAATGCATTTTTTCATTACATTACTCAGTCAAAAAAGTAATGCATTCCCATTACTAATTACTTGGAGAAAAAAGTAATGCATTAAATTACCCATTACCGAAAAAAGTAATTTAATTACAGTAATGCATTACTTGTAATGCATTACTTCCAACCACTGATTATCAGTCTGAAGTATTATATACCTGAAGCACAGAATAAGTTGCCTGTAGCTTATTTCTGAATTTGTAACTTGGGTTGCCTATTCAAGTCGTTAAGAGGCGCTTCTTATGTAAATCACCTAGTATACGTATGCAAGAACCCATGCAATGTACATAATATGTGTTGTATATCAACCAATAGGAGTCAAACTTCGACCTATCCATTGGCATTTTCCATGCCTTACAAGGTTTGAACCTGTGCGAGTTGATCGTTAAATAAAATTGAGCCACCAAAGCCCCCTTGTTGATATTATTAAGCACCTGATATGATTCACAGATTTATTTTAACTTAGTCACCCTTGAGGTAGAAAATTAAGCTACAATAATAAAAGATTTTTGTTAATACACAAATTTTATTTCTTCGCATTTGGTTTACTTACAAAAATATACTGTATTTAGATTACAAGATTTAATATTGTTAGTGCCTGACGTTTTAGTATTTTATCTGATTAGATATCACAATTTAACAACTTATATTACAGAATATACATACAATAAAAACTTTAAACTGAATATTTGTAGCTAAACTTTATTAACTAACTGAAAAAATAACAATAACATTAAAAAATTTTACTAGAAGAATACAATCAATTAGGTATCTTAAATATTAAATGAGGTAATGAAGTTTTGGTCAAATTCATATTTATAAATCATATAGGTACTACAGTAATACCTTGATAATTTATCTGTTAAGCTTAATAATGATCCATTCAACTAATGTATACTACAAATTAATCTAGAACTAAAGATATCAAATGTCTGCCAAAACCTCATCTCAAAATAAATACATTCATCGAAAATTTAATCTATTATATTAGTTAAATAGTAGAAGGTATTCGATCAACAAAATTTGCAGGAAATTGTCCCATTCGACCTTCTGATTCACCTGTTAACCAATCTGCAGATACACGACCCGTAACACGTACTGTTTGTCCAGGTTTTAAGGGTAAATCTCCTGCTACTTGAGGACAAAATTCATACAAGGCAGTGACAACTCGATCATCTTCTGGTAAAGGCACTTGAACAGATATGAAATTGGCAGGAAACATACCTTCTTTGTCCTCTACGCGTCCATATAACCATTCTGTATTGAGACGTCTCAATAAAAATACTACGTCGTTTACCTATAAATTGTAACAATTCATTCAAAAACTGAAATTGCAAATTACTGACAGAATTGAATACACTGTGTTAACAATATTGCGTAATCAATTGCAAAGAGCTCTGTAATAAATCAAGCAGTAATTAAAACTCATTATTTTAAAAACATACCCGTAAACTAAGATCATCTGGTTGAGAGGCAGGAAAATCGTATAAAGCAATACCATATGGTACAGGCACTTCATTAACTTCTTTAGGAGGGCTCGGTGGTGGTACAGAAGGCATTGGAGGTGAATGTTCCCTTTGATAATTACCGGTTTTTATTTTTGCTTGAGTTCGTTTGTTAGGTTGAGCGCGTATAATTGTAGGCACAGAAATTTGTGGTACTATCGGAGTATTCGAATTTAACTGTCCACTAACATAAAATGTTGATTGCGAAGGTACATTTGTGTGTGCGGTCGGTGGAGGAGCAGACCACGGGTCTAAATTCACTGCTTCATATTCAAAGCTCTTTTTGCTAGACGCCAAACTACTGGTGCTGCTACTAAACGAACTAGATACACTACCTCCAAACACACGATTTCTATGTGCTACAAAATTTTTTGGTGATTCTGGAGGGCTTAAATCAATCAACGATACACCTTCAAATTGTTGATTTAAATTCCATGCCGATTTACTTTTTATTTTATTCAAATTTGGAGGAGGTGGTCTAGGGGGCGGTTTTTTCTTAACATTTTGTTGATTACGTCTGTAAGTAAATATCGCATTAATCATTTAAGTAACGTACGCTAAGTCAATAAACTACCTTTGATTTGTGTTGTTTTTATGTACGGCCTCTTCAACAGAAGGTGCTGGCCTAGTGGGAATTCTCATACTTTTCATTAAAAAATACTCATCACAGCTTTGTTTCTACAAGAATACTCGTGGTATTTCCCCACAATCTCTTCGGTGTTTTGACGTAATATCACAGACGTTCTTACGAATATTGCGTTTTATTCTAATCTATTTTTGAAATAAAGAAAGTCAGTGGAAAATAAAGTGTACTAGGAAGTTGCAGGCATGACCAGTCAACTAATAGAACAGGATAGCAAAGCTACTTATATGGAAACAACATTAAAATGATAAAAATAACTAGCAGTTGTTGTATAGCAATTTTATTTGGGATAGCCAATAACGTAATCACACAATTAATACGTATGAATAAGGTAAATATAGGCTACCCGCTATACACATCTGTATGTATATTGCCTAAGCTGAATTGCTGCTCCTCTTAAACTTTTAATAAAAACAGGAATTGTTTATTATGTCTCTAGTTCAGTGTATTCCAGTATTGAATATAACAAAATAAAGTGCAGTTTAAAATCCTCTTCTCTTCTCCTTTTGCTTTCCCGTTTGTGCCGTTAAGCGTCGGGCTTCTGTAGCCTGGAGTTGAACGTCTTCATACCTTGGGCCAGTCTCTCCAATTCTCTGAGGGTCTTTCCTCTTGCTCTTGCGACTTCCCACTTAATCCTAGGACGTCCCCGAATTCGCTTTCCTTCCGGTCGGGCTTGCCAGATTTGTTTAGGTTGGCGGTCATCTGTTATGCTCTCAATAAAATCTTTTATAGGTTCTTGTTTCAGCTCTTCTCTGATGGTTGTGTTATGGGTGCAATCTCTTCTCGTTTTGCCTACCACTTTTCTCAGGTATCTCATCTCAGCAGCCATAACTCTGCTTTCAAGACTCTGTTGTATTGTCCAACTTTCCCTCTCCATAGGCTCTCTAAACGCGCATCTTCGTTTTTTGTTTCTCGTTCCCCTACAATAGTATTGCTGATTCTGCAATAGATCTGGCTAGCCATATTCCAATTCACTTGCCCATACTGTCAGGGCCTGCTGTAAATCGGGTTCACCCTCAGCCAGGAGGACGATATCGTCCGCGTACACCAAGGACTGCACATACACTGGATTCACCATCCAATTTTCAGTCTCCGACACCTTCTCTTGCACTGTTTGATTACCCGGGTCATAAAAATAATAAAGAGGAGGGGGCTAAGACTAGCCCTGTTTTACTTCCCTATGCATTTCGAATTCGGATGAACATCCATCAGCTACTGTATGTCTTTTACTCGTTTATATAGGCTCTTGATACGCTGCTCCAGACTTTGTGTTTAGTATCAAGTGTTATACAAAGCTGTTCCCTTGGTACCGAATCGAATGCTGCACGTAAGTTGACTTAGTAGGTAGGTATCTTGTCTATGATACTGTGTGGAGTGAACATATGGTCTTGGATTTGCTTATTGGGTCTGAAAGCAGTATGTTCTTTTACAAGATTCTGTTCGATCTCCTTCCTTAGCCTCATTTCCAATACCCTGGAATAGATCTTTGCTATGACGCTCGAGAGTACTGCCTTTCGTATGAATGGGCCCAATCGCCCAATAATATTTTTCTCCAAATCGTCGGGTATTGTTTTTGTCCTCCAGGCATCTCTACAAATGTACCGTGTCCACTTAATAACAGCTTGTCCCCCATGTTTTATGACTATGAGTTCCGGTGCAATCTCATCTCATCTCATCTGGATTCTATTTCTTCCCCGAACCTTTCACACAATAGCACGAATTGATACGTATGATAATGTAAATATAGGCTACTCGCTATACATATATGTATGTATATTGCCTAAGCTGTATTGCTGCACCTCTTAAATTTAATCGTTATTTTAATAAAAACAGGAATTGTTTATGTCCCTAGTTCAGCGTATTACAACATTAAATATAACAAAATAAAGTGCAGTTTAAAATCCTAACATGTATTTTAATAAATCTGACAACAAAATATAAGATAGTAACTTTACTGTTGTGATAAATCAAAGAGGCATGTTGAAAATTTTGGATTACATGCCATAGTTTTTACATTTATTTTTATTGGGTTACAATAAATCGGTGGCAGTTACGTTTAGGGTCAATTGTACATATGAAAATGCTTAGAAAGTTTAGACATTCTGCATTGCTTTCAGAACTCAGTCATGAGTTGTAGCGGGCGTTTGTTGTTTTTTCAGTTTGTTCAGTAAACAATTATCAAATTGGAAATTTTCATATGAATCCTGATAGTCCACACGGTGCCCCAAAAATGGCATGCTTTTTCACCAAATCTCAACCATATAGATTTTTACTTCCGGATTTACTTGCTCTTTTCTTTTACTCGATACCTGTTCCGAGTGAAAATGTTTTTTGGTAAAAGTCAGGGTAAGCTGTTAACAAATTCGTGAAAATCTTGAAGTTTTTCAACGTATTAAAGCACGAATACGTCTGCGTCAAAACTGCAAATAATAACTGATCAAACCTGCTAGGTATTTAAAAATGACCCGAAGACTTAAACATTTAGCCAAACCCAGAAGGAAGTCAGACAGTTATTAGGTAATGATACTGTAACGAAAACAATTAAATAATAATATTCTTAAATGTAGATCTGATTTTTTTCATGTACATTTCATTCACGCATATATGAATAAAGCAAACTGGGTAAACAAATGTGAATGTTTTTAGTTACTTTTATAACATTTACAGTGTTTATAAGTTACAAATTTATTCAAAATTGCTTTCGCAATAATATTCTTAAATGTAGATCCGATTTTTTTACAAGTATCTTTAATGTAAACATATAAGAATAAAGCAAATACAAAAACAGTTAATGACAAATAAAACTCAGTGAAGCCTTTTTTTGAGTTAATAAAACTTTTACGACGTTTATAGCTTTTATCAGTTCCAAATTTCCAGAATTACTTTCGTAATAGTTGTTTGAAGATTAGATTGGGCTATAAAAGAACCTCAGCGATGAACGGTCAATAAAAGTTAAAATTAAAGTTATTTCCTGTAATAAAAAGAATCCTTCATAGTTAATTCTCAAGTGTTCGGGTTTATTGACAGTTTGAATATAAAAATTAATGTTCTGGCAATTTTGGTACGTAGAATTGCAAGTTTAGGAATGATTTACTATCAATTACGCTTAATCAAAAATTTATATCACTTAAAAGCTTTACATCTGACAATAACTGGCAAAAAATTCTAAATTTGTGTGCCTGATTTTGATTTTTAAATTAATTCTGCATATTATGATGATCACCCCTGTTTAGAATGTCATAGTCATTATGTTTTCTCGACGTTACATCATAGTCTATTTATTGAGTTTTGAAACATACTTTAATAACACAGTGCTTAATGTTCCCTGGTGATTACTTAAATGCCTAATAATAATCAACTGCATTATGTATGATTATCTGACAACTCTGAGATCAGCACTATGGGTGTGATCAGGTGCAGTAGGTGAAATAATCCTAAGATATCTACATGGTGGTCTAACTGAACTGAAATACGATTATTAGACCAACACAACACACTTCTGACCACCAAGAACTTTCAGAAATTACGGAAAGATCAAAGAAAATCCAACGCCTACAGCAAAAGTTCCTAGAAAAAGAATCTGCGCATCCTTGTACAATCCCAGGCACAAAGTTCGCAGGAAAAATGCAAATGTGGAAGAGAAAAAATTCCACTGCGAATGAAATACTGAAATTCCCTTTTAACAGTATTATTTTATTGCACATTTTACACTTAATAAACAATTTACATATTATATTAATTGTGAACTCGCCACTTCCGTGTTTATTAGATATAATATGGAACATACTAAAATTATTCAAAAGTCGATATAGGTACCGTAATTATGGAATTTTAAACAGGTCACTGCTTCTTACGGATTTTCTGCTGACTGTAAATTATAACTACAAGTGAAAGTTCTGTAAATTGACGGAGAACAAAAAAAAATGGGCTTAAAACAATAATTAAATACTATAACAATTTGTTTATTACCTATCTTGCTTCAAGGTGAAAATATCTGTGTTATGAAACATACAAAATTATAATCATGTAATACAAGAGTTTTTACACAGATTATTGCTGAAAACGAAAGCTGTTACATAATGTTTAAATTTAATATTTATAAGTTTATGAACATTTATCGATTAGATTAGTTACTACGATAATTTCTACATTGGTTTGAAATTGCAACGTTTTTCTTTAAATTATAGGCTTGAGTTTTGCTTTAAGCTTTTGTAATTTGTTCAGTGCTGTAAATATATGATTAGAATTTTAATTCTATGTATGTAATTTGTAAAATTTGAACTAAACTAACTGTGTTAGGCTAGTTTTATTAAAAATGAATTGGCAAACCTTTTTAAGTAGATGAATTAAAAAAAACTAAAATTCAGTAACCAGGAATTAAAGCAATTAAAGGTTTTTTTTACTGAAAAACAAAGGAACTTGTATTTTATATACGGCCGCTGACAGCTTATTTGAAACCGAATTAATTATGTAATGTGATGTATTATAAACCCACAGAGGTTATAAAGGATACCTACACACTTGATTGTTCTGAATCATGCTGCAAACTAACTTGTTCATAGTTGAATGTGCTCGGAATAATACTAAACTGGGCTTTTTTTACTGATAGCTAGATTATAGCCTGTAGCAATAAAAACAACCGAGTAAAGAAAGCAGAAACCCTTTCCAAAAAGTTGTTAACCTAGTTAGGTATATAACCCACATTTGTGTAGATTAACAACTTCTTTTAAAGTTTGATCGAACTACCACATAGTCGTTTGTGTTTGGTTATCTTAGTCAGATTTTATAGTATGAATATAGAAGAGTAATAAATGAGACAGTGTATGAACGCACCTGCCAGGTACCACGCCTGACGAGTCCTAATCCGGTCCACCGCCCAGCCGGCTCCTGAAGTCTCCACGGCGTCTACTATCTTGCCCTGTAAAGACAAATCGTGCTACTCGTATGCTTTCCGAATACATACGTTTAAATTCATGAATTCAATATCTACTTTCATATAATATTAATTTATTCTTAAATTGTATTTAATTCGGCGAAGTTTTTGTTGACTTTCATATAGGTGGGCTTTTGCCAAGCGAACTGAATTAAAAACAAATAATTTTTCAAAAAATTGACAGTTTAAGTGCAAAACTAGAAATCCAAAAAGCCACTGATAGTATTTTAAATGCAAATATCGAACTCACATTGAAAACCATTTCCGCGGGTTTTATGTGCAAATCAACCCGTCCAATAATTTTTGCTGTAAAACCTTCCGTAACCATATCAACTTGTCTTTCATAGTCAGATTAATAGGATAACAAGATAATAAGAATAAAACACTATTAAGGAACTAAAAGCAAACCTACTTATTTCTAAACTTCCAAGATATGATAAAATCGTGTGGGTTTGTAGCTTACGTGGGCGTTGAAGTCTCCGCAGTATTTAGGCTTTAAAAATACGTAAAGTTCATACAAACGTTTATATTTGTTGCTTGGTTGAAATTTTCTTAAAAAACATTTCAGTGTTGAAATAAATGTGGATTCAATTTATATTTTATTTTGCTAGTTAAATTCTGGTAGTTATTAAGTAGAAGAAATTACTTATGAAATCTGCAGTTTGAACCCTGTTATTTTGAAGTGAAGCAACGTTTAAAGGGTTAAAGTTTCAAAATTGAAATCGGGACAGTTTGTTGCTTTCTTTAGGTTATATTTTATTTAAAAATGTCCAAATATATCAAACTGTTTATGACTGATGTGGGCGTTGAGGTCTCCGCAGTATTTTGGTTTTAGTTGTTTGGCCGAAAATTTCCTTAAAAATATCTCAGGTAGTAACTACTAATTAAAAGGAATTGCTTATGAAACCTGCAGTTTCAACCCTGTTATTTTGAAATCAAACTTGGTTAATTGGCTACAGTTTCAAGGCTAGTACCTATGTTGATTTTTTTTTTAGGTTTTGTCGCTAATTTGGAAGGAAAATTTTGTATTATTTTATATAAAATCACCCAAATAAATCAAATTGTTTGTGTCTTACGTGGACGTTGAAATCTCCGCAGTAATTGGCTTTAAAGATACGTTTAAAATTTGTGTTTGTTCGGCCGAAAATTTCCTTAAACAGTATTTCAGTGTTACAATTATATTTTGTTTTGTCAGTGAAATTCTGGTAGATGCTTTGTACTTATTCTGTAGTTATTAAAAAGAATTGCTTATAAAATCTGCAGTTTCCTGTTATTTTGGTGTCAAACATGGTTAAATGACTAAAGTTTTAAAATTGAAATTGGGACAATTTGTTGCCATTTTCAGATTATTTTTGTTGCTAATTTTGAAGGAAAATTGTGTATTATTTTATTTAAAATTACGCAGATAAAGCAAATTGTTTGTGTATTACGGGGGACGGGGGCGTTGAAACTTCCGCAGTGTTTGGCTTTAAAAATACGTTTAAAATTTATATTTGTTCGACCGAAAATTTCCTTAAAAAATGTTTCAGTGTTACAATTATATTTTATTTTACCAGCGAAATTCTGGTAATTATTAAAATTGCTTATGGAATCTGCAGTTTCAACCCTGTTATTTTGAAGTCAAACTTGGTCAAATGGCTAATGTTTCAAAATTAAAAAGGGGTATTTTGTTGCTTTTTCCAGGTAATTTTTGTGTTTATTAATCGCCGGAGTGGCCAAGAGTTTAAGGCATTCGATTACAGCGCGGACGGTTTCGTGGTCAAACCCGAGTCGAACACTCGGCAGGTGGCCTACCCAGTCACTGAAAACAATAAATTGGGAACCGAAACACTGTGATGGTGTAGGGAAGGCAGACGGTTGTCGAAGGCCTTGTACTTACCACATAACTCCGTACGCATTCCGGCCAAAGTAATGCTCTCTTGCATTGAAATTTTCCACAATATTCGCAGTTAATAAATCACTGAAGTGGCAGAGTAGTTAAACACTCGTCTACAAAGCAGTTGGTATTGGAGTCAAACGCGACTCAGATGGTCATCATTTGGCCTTTTCAGTTACTGATAATAACTGGGAACTGAAACACAGTGGTGAAGTAGGAAAATGTAGGTAGTTGTCGAAGGCACGGTGCTTACCACATCATCCCGAATATGAAAGCGACTTAGGAGGCCTTAACCCTCCATGTTGCCGGCTATACTCCCTCGTGGAGTGTAAGTGCCAATACCTTTACCTTTTTCCTATTAATTCTAGTTAAACCCAAATAAATTGTTCGGCTGAAATTCTCTTTAACAGGTGTTGGAATACTAGAAAATGAATGTGGTTTTCATTTTACCGGCGAAATTCTGGTAGTTATTTGGTGTTTTGTATTTATTAAGAGAAGTTACTTATAACATTTATAGTTTCCTCCCTGTCTTCGTGAAGTCAAAGATAGTTATATAACTAAAGTAGCAAAAACTGAAATTGGGGTAGTTTGTTGCATTTTTTTCTGGTTTTTGTCAATAATTTTCAACGAAGATTTTGTATTAATTTGATTTAAAATTGCCTAAATAAATTAACTAGTTTGTGTCTTACGTGGGCGTTGAAATCTGCCTAGTATTTAGGCTTTAAAAATAAGTTTAAAGTTCATATAAAGGTTTATACTTGTTGCTCGGCCGAAAATTTCCTTAAAAAATAAAAAACAAATGTAATCTTCATTTAAATTTTATTTTAGAAACGACATTCTGGTATTTATTTTGTGTTGTGTAATATGTAATTATTAAAAGAAATTACTTACAATATCTGCAATTTCCTTTAGTCATCCTAAAGTCAAACATGGTCAAATAATCAATGTTTCTAAACTGAAGTTGGGACAGTTTTTTAAATGTTTTCTGGTTATTTTTGTCAATAATTTTCAATGAAAAATTTGTATTCATTTTACTTAAAATTACCCAAATAAATCAAGTTGTTTGTGTCTTATTACGTGGGCGTTGAAGTCTCCGTAGTATTTAGACTTTAAAAATAAGTTTAAAGTTCGTACAAACCTACAAACGTTTATATTTGAAAATTTCCTTAAAAAATAAAAACAAAAGTAATTTACATTTAAATTTTATTTTACAAACGAAATTCTGGTGTTTATTTAAAAGAAATTACTGGTAATATCAGCAGTTTTCGCCATGTCAAACATGGTTAAATAACCATGTTGCAAAACTGAAATTGGTTCAGTTTCTTTTTTGATTTTTGGGTTATTTTGTCAATAATTTTCAATAAAAAATTTGTATTAATTTTATTTAAAATTACCCCAATAAATCAAATTGTTTGTGTCTTATGTGGGCGTTGAAGTCTCCGTAGTATTTAGGCTTTAAAAATAAGTTTAAAGTTCATACAAACGTTTATATTTATTACCTGGCCGACAATTTTCTTAAAAAATATTTCAGTATTATAAAATAAATGTGTTTTGCATTTATATTTTATTTTATCAGCAAAATGATCGTAGTTATTGTGTTAGCTCATAACCTGTATAGTTTCCTCGCTGTCATCGTGAAATCAAACATACGTGGGTCGTTTGAAAAGTAAGGTAAACGACGCGATAAGTTTAATCCTTCAAAGTTTCAGCTCGGTGCATTGTGAGGTTATTATTTGATCACGCGAAATTTTTTTGTTAATAAATCTCTTGTGTAAACCAGCTAAATCAGATCTAAAACTCGTTATTAACAAGTATACGTGGGTCGTTTGAAAAGTAAAGTAAACGACGCAGAGCACCACGATCAAAATCGATCCACGGTCGATTAGTTTGATCCCTCAAACGAGCCCTTGCCGAGTTTCAGCTGCATTGTGAGGCTATTATTTGGTCACGCGAAGTATTATGACGGGCAGAACGGAGATTCGTGCCGCGATAAAATTTTTTGAAGAGGAAAACGACGACGCAAATAAAAAGTAAGCTAGATTGTGTTCTTGGCGAGTCCTCCCCTTTATTTAAGATCGTACATTTGTGGACTGCTGACTTAAAACGTGGCCGAAAAAATACCGAAGATGAACCGAACGCCCAAGTGATGTGACTTCGAATATGGTAACTAAGATCCATAAAATAGTTTTGCGTGACCGAAGATTGAACATCAAGGAGATGTATCTCAACGGAGCGAGTTCATAATATTTGGACGTGCAAAATCTTTGTGTGCGATGAGTTTGCTGACTTTAGACCAAAAGCGTATTCGAATGGGCATTTCGTCTGCGTGCTTGGAGCGTTTCAACCGTAACCTCATTGGGCCCTGCTCACTGGATTTAGCACCATCTGATTTCCATTTATTCCCGAACCTCAAAAGATGGCTCGAAGGGCAACGATTATCCGACAACAATGAACTGGTTCGCGCTGTGAACGGCTATTTTGCAGACTAGGAGAAATCATTTTATAAAAACGGTATAATGGCTTTGGAACATCGTTGAGCAAAATGTATATGTTTCAAACGACCCACGTAGTTAAATAACTAAAGTTTCAAAAAATTTAGGTTATTTTTGTCAATAATTTTGAAAGAAAATTATTATTCAAAGAAATGAACTTGTTTGTGTCTTACGTGGACGTTGAAGTCTCCGCAGTATTTGGCTTTAAAAATACGTTTAAAATTGATATTTGTTCGGTCAAAATAAATGTAGTTTGCATTTATATTCGGTAGTTGTTTTGTGTTCTGTAGTTATCAGAAGAAATTGCTTGTGGTGTCTGCAGTTTCAACCCTGTTATTTTAAAGTCAAACAATGGCCAAAGTTTCAAAATTGAAATTGGACCAGTTTGTTGCTTTTTTCGTATTATTTTTGTCGCCAATTTTTAAGGAAAAGTTTGTATTATTTTATTTTAAATTACCCACATAAATTAACTAGTTTGTGTCTTACGTGGGCGTTGAAATCTCCGTAGCATTTAGGCTTTAAAAATAAGTTTAAAGTTCATATCATATAATATTATATTTGTTGTTCGATCCAAAGTTTCTTTTAAAAGTGTTTCAGTACATAAAATAATTGTGGTTTGCATTTATAGTTGATTTACCAGCGAAATTCTGGTAGTTATTTGGGCTTTATAGTTATTAAGAGAAATTGTTTATAAGATTTGTATTCTAAACATGATTAAATAGCATAGGCTTCAAAATTGAAGCTGTATATTTCGTTGTTTTTCCGGATTTTTAAGGTAAAGTTTGTATTAGTCTTGTTTAAAATTCCCCAAATAAATCAAATAATAATATTTATTTTGGCCTTTCGCCAACCTTGAATAATTCCGAACGGTGAATGTGGTTTAATACTAGTTTTACTACCCAAATCGTTATTATTTTAAATTAGGAAATTATTTAAATAAAGGTTACTGGCTGTGTATAGTTATACTTCCGTTTTTAATTAATATCATACGAATTACATCGATTAAAGGTTACTTTGACAAATTTTGCAATGGCTATTAATAATAAAACAAGGCTACTATAAGTAGCTGACATTTCACTGCAGTAATTTAGTGTTGCTTAGAATTTCAACATAACTTTTATATCAACGCGAAACTGTGCAAACCAGAATCGACAGTTAATTGGTTTAACATTAGCGTAAAAACAAGTTGATTAAACGTTAGGTTTTTATGTTCGAATTTAGTTTTTGTAAATATTATGGGTCGCCAAAGAGAAATTAAACCGGCACCAAAATATTACGTACAAAATTATTAACTGCTTGGCATTCTTTTCTCTTATGTAACCTGTATTTTCGATAATTCTTGGGCTTGTTACTTACGAACTTATGATCTTCGGCTCTCTTTCTATAGAATTACTGTTGTGTTAAAATGTCAGTGTTTAGTTATCACGTTAATTTTAACGGAACGGATGTCCTACTTCTTCAGAGTTTACGGTAGCTCACGCAAACTTAAAACGACAAATTCGATAAAAACCAGCTTTAACGCTATTTTGGTATTATTTAAACTTGCACAAGATAGGACGAACAAACAACCTTTTATGCTTTTAATTTGGAGTTAAACAACATGCCAAATTTTTGTAATTTGTGTTTGTTTATTAATTAATTACTACGGCCGTGAAACATGCGATTAATTAAGTAACGGAATGTTTATTAAACCAATAACAATAAAGGCCATTATTAACATAATAATATAAAATAAAAGTTGCCTTCCAAACAGGCCAAAGTAATATTAAAATTAAAAGTTTAACTCCGCTGCAGTAAGAGAGAATGTTATTGTTACCCAAGCAAAAACATGGGGAGTTTGGGCTACTTAAAATAAGGAAACTTTATCAATATTAATGATAATTTTTTATTGATTTTGCTTTTAAAAAGACCTGTGGCATTTTAAAAAAATCACAAAAAAGCCGTTTTTCTACAAAGGAATACAACAACGAACTAGCTAAGACAAATAAATTTAGAGTTTATTGGCATTTTATTGTTAAATTATTTGTAAAAGTAGTATCTCGTGTAGACTACATTAATATTAAATCCAAGAATGCGACGGCGAATAATCCATTAATTTTGGCATTTTAAATTCGCAAAGCTTTGTTTTTGTTATTAGCATATCAAAGTAACTGCATTTTAATTAAATGTCAACGCGGACAAATTTTGTTATTTATTTACAAACTGCAACACTTCTGTGGAGGTCACACGGTCTTATTTACTTAAAAACAAGTTTAAGAATCATGGTTTAGAATTTGAAATCGTACATCAGAGATGAGCTAAAATGTCAGTACTATCCTTTATAAACTTTCGAAATGTTGTGATATTTTAATATAATACAAGATCATCACTTTCATTTGATGAGTTTAGAAGGTTTGAGGAGAAGATTTTAACTGAGCTGCAGAATTTGTTTTGTACGGCAAACAAGGGATTGAAAAAGTGTATCAAAAAATTTCAGGGAATTTGAAGGTTGTTAAATCACTATAATCCGTTATTATAAAACAGAGGCTCCATAAAATTGCTTATAATGGGAAGCAGTATTCAGCCGCTTAAATAAGTATAATCATTTGCTATTTTAATACGGGTTATTTATGTTCCCGTGCACTATACCTTAATTAGCTATTAATTTAAATTAAAATCAGTCAACCACTCCGGCGAACTATATAAAAATATTAATAAAGTTTGTTCGAAACATCACTGAGAAATATTCCCGTCAAGATTAATAAGGCATTTTTTAATGGACGGTATAATTAGATAGAATATGTAGCATGCGTCATGCTAAAACGTGTTTCAAATTTTAAACTTAAGTAAAAAAATAGGTAATGGTTTTGAAATTTAAATTAAGTACCTACTCGTCTCCTGTAGTTTCTTATAAACAAGCATTAATTTAACGGCGACATTTTATAATCAAGATTTTCATTAGATCAAGGTGAACACCTATGAAGCACCCGCTGTAAACGTAAATTTTGCATGGTTTTCTGTAATTTCTCGTAATTTGACATAAGTTATTGATGATGATGAAGTGGCAGCGCTATTTACATTAGGAAACTTGATTTGTTATGGTTTATTCTTTGACAGTATCTGTTAGTGTAGCTAACCGACGAAAAATTAAGGCAATTAAAAAATGAATCAATTTTCCAAGCAAAATCCCGGCAGTCGTCCAATTAAAGATGGTAAATCCGAACAAATACCGTCTGTGTACGTAGAATAACTACTAAATGAGATCATTGACTCATAAATAACAATTAATATTAATAATAACGATAAATTTAAATACGTAGAAGTTATCAAGAATAAGGAAGTGAGTTCCGGATACATTTACGGTCGAATAGCTTCAAGAAGCTTGCCTGCATAGGCGCCGAGTTTACACAATTATTGTGGGGGCACATCTAAACTAAAAAACTAAAAAGAATCTAAGAGTGAAATGTCGTATGCCAAGAAAAAGTAGAGAAATTATTATTTACGTTTAAAATTATATATTTAATCAAACCTATGGGTTGTATATTTTAAGAAATGTATAAGAGTGGTAGCGGGTAGATACTCCTCCATGATCCCCCCACTCTATGGCGAATGTAGGAAAAATTCGAAATCCTACACCTTGGATAAGGTCTGCCTCAAGGACTCTGCGGGAGGCAACTACTCTCAGAAACAGAAACATATAACGTAAAGAGTCTATCAACGGGCCAGAAAATAAAAACTCAGATGCATCAAATAGGATATTGTTTATAACCAGTGTGTCCTACCAGTGTGTCCTACCAGTGCAAACTTATGGAGCGGAAACTTTAACACTAGCGAAAAGATCAGCGAATAAGTTAAGAACAGCTCAACGAGCCATGAGCGTGCAATGCTGGGCGTGAGCCTCATAGACCATTTACCAAATGAGGAAGTCCGGAGAAGGTTAAGAGTCCAACAAGTTATTGAAAATACTGTAACGCTGAAATGGAACTGGGCAGGTCATTTGGCAAGCATTCGAAACGATCGGTGGATCAAACGGATTATGGAATGGAGGCCCAGAGACACCAAAAGAAGCCAAGGAAGACCATCGGCTAGATGGACAGATGACCTGAAAAGAGCAGCAGGAAATTGGATACGTGAGGCCGAGAACAGACATAACTGCAAAAAGATTAGGGGAGGCCTATGTCCAGGAGTGGATGCGATTGGCTGCATGATGATGATGATGATCAATGTTTATAATACATTAAAATTCAGTACAAAGCTTTCACTAATTTTATTGATCCCTTATTTCATTTAATAATTCTTTTCGCGGACAGATTTTTAAACAGTATCATAGACACCAATTATTGATGGCAACGGAGCCCAAGATCAACTTCTAAAATTATTATAGAAGCAATCCCCAGTTCTCATATAACCTTCTTCTTCTTCTTTATCTTTCCCTTGTACCCTAAGGTGACGGAAACTCTTTCCTGTCCCTCACTAATCGTTTAACTTATGCCATGTTCTTTCCTTTCTTCTTGCTTGATTGTGTCCATCCACATGAGCCTTAGCCTGCCTCGTTGTCTTTCACCCCCTCTTTTTGCTTCTAATACTTTTCTCTGTAACCCCTCTTCTCCCATGCGTAAAAGGTGTCCGTACCATTTCAACTGTCTCTTTTGTATTGTATCCACTATCTTTCATCCACTATCCACTATCCTTCTAGGCCTAATTCCTCTCTTGTGGTTGTGTTTCTAACTCTGCCCCTTTTTGTTCTTCCTACCATTCGCTGTAGGTATTTCATCTCTGCTGGAATGGCCAGTTTTCTGCTCCATACATCAGTGCGAATAGGTAGACAGATGTGTACAAGTGTAGTTACTCTTTTTTATTAATTAGTGTTGTATAGTAGTATACTCTTGATGCTTTGGATACTCTGTTCCTTACTTTTCCTCTAACCCTTCTTCATAGCTTTGCACTCTTTCTAACTGTTTTCGGTCACATTTAATTATTTTGTTTTCATTTTCTTCCTTTACTGTGCTCTTGCCTAATCTCATTACTTTATTTTTTTGTGTTTATTGTCATTCCTGCTTTCCTTATTATATCACTCCAGTTTTTTTATTGCTTGTTGTGTAAGTACAATATGGTCTGCAAATACCAAGTTTTGTACGTTTATTGCTCTCATATTCCAGTTCCAAACTTTTGTGTTCAGTCTATTATCCTTGCTACCTTTTATTATTTCTTGCATTTCTACACAAGTTTACTTAGATTGTAGGGGCATGTCGGGGAAATCTATGGTTTGGATTTCTTTAGTAATTTACTTAATGTTTAATGTTTATGTAATTATCAACAAACTAATCCAAAGTTTATTTCTAAAAAACAAAAAATTGTATTATTATCAAATGTATTTTTATTTGAAATTAAATTTGAATTTGAATTTGAATTTGAATCATTATTATGAACAGTACTGAGCTAAGAGAGTCTCCTTGTTTTATTCCTCTCTCTATTTTGAAGGTTTCAGATTCTTGTCGTTACCTATATCGTGTTGTCGTAAGTCTTCTTGTGGCTTTCCCTAGTTTCACTTCTCGCCTTTTCCAGTGCTTTCCATAGGTCCGTCCCTCCATCTTCCTTTTTATTATTGTCCTTATTGCAAAGATGTGATCCTGTATTTGTCTGTTTTTCCTGTAAGTCGCCTGTTCCTCTTGTAGTTCGCCCTCTATGTGGTTTTTTCCAGTATTCTGGAGTATATCTTTTGCACGGTAGTTTTCGCAGTCGTTAGTGTTACCTTTTTTATGAGTCGGTACTATGCTATTCTCCTCCCAATCCATGGGTATGTGTTCTCCTTCGTATATTTGTTGGCATATCTTCCAGAAACATTTTTCCAGTTTTTCTCCTTCATAATTTATCATCACTTATCCATCTCTTCCTACCGATTTTCCTACTTCTTCTTCATCTACTTGTTCTGCATCTGTGGGATAGTTTTGCGCTCTGGTGTTTCTTGGCGTCTCGAATTTTCTACTGTAGTGTGTCTTCCACGTTCCTAGGAAGTTTTGTAATTCTGATACTGTCTCTCCTTTGTCGTTTTTAATACTCCATAGTTGTTTGCCGTATTGCCCTATTATCTCTTTTCCAAATTGTTCCCACGTTTGTTCCTTGGCTCTCTTGGCTGTTTCTTTAGCTTCATTTCTTTTTAGGATATAATCTGGTCTGTCTTCTTCCCTTTTCGTTTGTAGGTACCTTTTCCAAGCTATTTTCTTTACTTTAACCTTCTCCTTTACCTTCTCGTTCCACCACTTTGTTCGTTTCAGTTTGGGCGCTATTATGCTTTTCCCACATATTGATGTTGCCGTTTCTATTATAGTTTCCTACAGTCTTGTCCATCTTTCTTCTACCTTCCAAATTGTTCCTTGCTGTTGCTCTTGTTGCCCATATTGCTACAGTTTTTACTCAACTTTATTCTCGTTTTATACTTTTTTCCAGTCTGAAGTAGTCCATTTTAACATTATGGATTATTTTCAAAATAATATAAATTCTTGTGTGGAGGAAAGCACGATTTTTCTTATTTGTACACGGACAGATTTCATTCCTGGACTCTTATACAACGACTTTTGTGCTCTGCTCGTAAGAACATTTTTTCTATTAAATATAAGTTGGAAAACCCAGTCATGTAAGTTTTAGCATCGTTTTACTATGTAAAAAGAATTGAAAGGTCCCTTAGCAGCTTTCTTACAAATAGTATAAAATTTTAGAAATAAGAAGATGAAGCTTTAACATATAAATCCAAATAACATTATTTCTTTTGTACTGGAATAATGTTAATCAAGCAAAACAATTATGTAACTTTTGGAGGAATCTTAACATGCAAACTTAATAATATAAAGTATCTGCTTAAGTAATCAAATTTTGTAATTTGTTTTATGGGAACATCCGGGGCCCCCACGGAGTCGCCGCCTATGCTGGCTTGCATAATGGATTTACTTACTTGGATTGCATTTCAAACTGTTCTTCATTAGACGTTTTTCATTTGTTTTAAATATGATCCAACGGAAATACAATTATTTACATGCTGCATAAAAATTGTTTACGGTTGTTTCTTCCTTAACTAATCATCCTCCTACGTTTCTACGATTGCAACAAATTTGCACAGTTTTTTTTCCTGTACGCACTCATAAATAATTACAGCTTAAGTAATAAAAATTCTAGCGGCGAGGCTAGCTGGAAGAACACCTGCAAAATTAGTATTAAAATATAACAACTACTTTTTTGTATCAAGGCTAATGTAAATTTTATTGTACAACTATTTTTAATGAAGCGCGTCATAAATGTTTGGGATTTAAGTATTTAAATTCACCTCACGATTATTACTTTTTTGGTAGTAAAAACAAAAACATGAGCTTCAATTAGATTTCGAATAATTATCACTTGTGCTCGACGACTTCCTTTTACTATCAGCATTTGTAGCTTGGGTTTTGTATTATTTTTACATCAGGTTTTCCATAATTATTTGGATTTTTTGGTTGTCTTTCCACACTGCCTAAAGATTGATTTTTATTGTCTTTTTTTAACTTAAAAACATGGAAGTTGCCATTAACTTATCTAACGTAAAAATCTCATTTGAGCGAAGCGTCTTCAAGGACTGAGGTTATATTTTTACACTTTAATTGCCGATTTATTGATTTCTAAATTACCCACGGATGACTAAAAGGCACTTAGTGCTAATAGTTTTCGGCGATATGTGTGAGAATAAGATAAGAACGGCTTGGTATCTACCTACACCTTTAGAACGTTTTAAGTATAAAAACTGACCCCATAAAAATCTAACCCAACATGTCCGAGAGTTCCAGCGGTTGGGGATTCAAATTGCAAAACAATTTGCAAGTGAAATAGGGTTTATGAAAACCACACTATTTCACACAGATCATTCTAAACGTGACCCAATCCCTGGCTCTGTTTTTGAACTTAAGAACGTGGCTTTTAGAAAATGTTCTTTACTTTCCATGAGTTAAAAACCTGTTAAACTAACAAAATTTGTCGCTTAGTAAAAGGATTATTAATTAATAAATTGCGACTTTAACATATTGGAAAAATTAGTTGTTAAGATTAAACTGTAATCAGATATACCGGTATATTTCTTTAATCTTAAGTTAAAGAAAATAAAACCTTGGATATCCACACGAAAACCATTGTTAGTTGTTGCGTTTTGCTATAACTTTGTTCAAAAGGCAACTTCTATCTTCCTGCATCAAATTTAATTATTAAATTCCAGCTGGTAACTTATGCTCATCGGTAAATACGTTAAAGGAGATAAAACCATGCATATCCAAACCAATACTATTGTTTGTTGTTGCTCTTTGCTCTAGCCTTTTCACCGTGGATATCCAGACGAAACCCATTGCTTGTTATTGTTGTTTGCTAGAGCTTTGTTCAAAACACAACCTAGAAGTAACTCTTCTAACTTCCTCTACAAATTTCGTTATTAAACTCCAGCTGGTAACTTCTGCTCATCAGTAAATACGTTAAAGGAAATAAAACCATGCCAATACTAACGTTTGTTGTTGTTTTTTGATATAGTTTTGTTCAAAACGCAACCTAGAATTAACTCTTCTAATTTCCTCTACAAATTTCGTTATTAAATTCGACTTGTGAATCGGTAGATATATTAGAAAAACGAAAACCATAAATACCCAAACGAAAACAATTTTTTGTTGTCGGTTTTACCTTTCACTTGTTTGAAAAACCAACATGAAAGTACTTCCACCATAAATTTCGTTGCCAAATTCGATTTGTTAGCTGCTACCCATCAGTGGATACGTTAGAGAAATAACACCATGGATATCCAAATTAAAACTTTCGCTTGTTGCTGTATTTGCTTCCACTTACTTCGGAAAACAAAATGGAAGTAACTCTTTTAACTTCCTCCCCAAATTTCGTTATTAAATTCGATATGTAGCTTGCCAATAGATACATTAGAGTAAATAAAACCATGGATATCTAAACAAATACCATTATTTTTTGCTACGATTTATTTTCACTTAGTTCAAAAAAATAGAGTAACTGTTTTAGCTTCTTTCGCAAATTTTGTTATTTCGTTCAATTTGTAAACTTACTCATCAACAGATGTGTACATAAATACCGGAATAATAAAACCGTTTTGTTTTAGTTGGGAAGAAGAAAAGGCAACCAGATGACACTGAATATATCGGTAATTTCGGGTTAGGGGACAGAGATATTGTAGCAAATTATCTTAACTATGTTCTGCTTAAATACTTTCTTCCTAAAAAAGGACAAAAAATAGACATGGTGTAGCCCAGACGGCCGAATGAAAAATGAAATAGACATAATTCTTTCTACCAATAAAAACATATACAAAGACGTCTTTGTACTGAATCAATTCCAAACTGGAAGCGACCATAGATTGGTGTATGCAAACATACAAGTTAATACAAAAATAGAAAGGAAAAAATTGCTGACCAAGTCTCTAACTAAAAAAACAAATCAAAGGGAGTTGAAAAGGAAGTAAAACGGCATAGGAGAAGACAACAAATGATATACACACAGTTCCAAAAAAAGATATGCAACTAAATTGAGACCAGAAGCAATAAGATTAGTAGAAGAAATGAGAAAAATCAAAAGCGACACTCCGGCGTATAATACCATAAAAACCACAGTAAATATGAAAA
Organism: Melanotus villosus; assembly: GCA_963082815.1. Lineage (NCBI taxonomy): Eukaryota > Metazoa > Arthropoda > Insecta > Coleoptera > Elateridae > Melanotus > Melanotus villosus. Next base: position 34,180,291 of record OY720427.1, on the reverse strand, counting down.
TAAGAGCGGACTTGAGGGCATATAAAACGAAACAAATTCTAGAAACAATAATAAAAACATGAGAACACTGAAATCAAACCGCTCAAGTAGAAAACAAAAAATCATAAATAAAGGATAGGCAGGGGAACCTTGTGCCAAACAAGAAGAAGACCAGTAAAGAAATACAAAAACTGTATACAACGACCATATCAATTCCTATAGGTCCTTCCAAATATGAAATATATTTTAAATGTTGACTCAGAAGAACTACCAGAAATTAAATATGCACTCCAACAAATGAAAAATCGAAAGAGCCCCGGTGAAGACCAGATAACCTCAGAAATATTAAAAATAGGAGGAGAAACACTTACAGAACCTGCGAGAGTACTAATAAACAAATGCTTCTCTCTTCTCATTGTTTGCCAGTTCAGCAAATTATATGCTATTCATGGCAGTGTTCATACATATAGGTAGCACGGAAATCACTATCGGCTGAGACACCTTAATCACTAGTTTTTAGAATTCACTGTTTTGATTTTTTAATTGTTTCGTAAGACAGACACTATTTAGTTGTACGTATTAATTGTGGATGTTACTATTACTACATATTAACCGTTGTCATCATTTATAAGATCTATTGGTAATTGTCTTTTTAGTCTATTGTGAAGGTTTTTTTTCCTATGTTATAATATACTGCGCCACTGCACTTATCTAAAACAAATGCTTAATAGAAGGAAGAATACCAAAATCCTGGAAAGATGCAGAAGTTATTCTACTATACAAAAAATGAGATTATACAAATATAGAAAATTATAGACATTTGTTGTCACAACTATACAAACTTCTAACAAGGATTATAAGAAATCGAGTGACAACCAAGTTAGACTCATACCAACCAGCGAAGCAACCTGGGTTTAGAAAAGGATTTGGAACCACTGATCATCTGCAAACAATCAGAATACTTATAGAGAAAACAACAGAGTACAATATTTCTAAACGTTTAGCCTTCGACATCACTGAAACTGGGACTTTTTAATAGCAATGGAAGATGTTAGAATTAATTCAAGATATTGTACTACCATTAAGAATGTCTATGACAAGGCTACTTTTCATAAAAATGAATGATGATCTCAGAACAACAACAGATAGAATACCACTTGGCAAAGGTGTCCGACAAGGCGACGCCATTCCACCCAAATTATTTTCTCCAAACAGTTGATTTGACAACGATATAGTTTAGAAACCATGGCTATAACAAGAAAAACAGCAGAAGCTATGGAAAGAATCATGCTGTGTCACTTTAAAAGACAAAATACGTAATAATAATAATAATAAATAAGTCCAAAATAACTGGTGATATGGGGCGAATAGAGAGTCCTAAATGACAACGGACAGGACACAAATAGATGGACGCAAAGAATAACTTCCTGGAGACCGAGAGAAACGAAGAGAAGTATTGAACGAACTCAGAGAAGATGAATAGACGATGGAAGTAGTTTCTTTCTATTTCTTCTGCAAATTGCATTATTAAATTTGATAAAGGAAACCATAGATATCCAAACGAACACCATTGTTTGTTGCTGCTTTTTACTTTTAGCTGGTTTAAAGAACAAAAGTATTTCTTCTAGCTTCTTTCGCAAATTGCGTTGTTAAATTCGACTTTTTAGCTTCTGTTCATCAGTAAATACGCCAGAGAAAAGAAAACCGTGAATACTTAAACGAAAATCAATTTGTTGTTTTTCACTTGCCTTAGAAAGTAAAAAGTAATATGAAAGAACCTCTTTCACAAATTTCTTTACTAAAGTTGATTTATTTATTCACTTCTGCTCGTCAGTAGATACGTTAGAGAAAATAAGACCATGGATATTCAACGAACACCATTGTTTATTGCTGTTTTTTACTTTCACTTGCCTTAGAAAGCAAAATCGAAGTAACTCAATATTTTAACTTAGTCCAGAAATTTCATTATTACTTTCGGTTTGTTCTTGAAAAACGGCTACAAAGAGATAGAGAGACACATTTGGCATTAATTGACTTAGAGAAGGCGTATGACAGCGTCCCTACAGAACAGCTATGGGAAGAAATGAAAAACTCTGAAATAAACCCGATATTAATTGACGCCACATATAAACTATATGAAGACAACACAGCAAAAATAAAGACAGGCAGTGTATTAACACAAGAATTTAAAATAAACAAAGGCCTACGGCAGGGATGCTGTCTCTCTCCTACCCTTTTCAACATTTATCTAGACCGATCCCTAAGAGGGTGGCAAAACAAATGTAAAAATATGGGAATAAAGATAGAAGATGATATACTGTACACCCTATACTATGCCGATGACCAGATTGTAATAGCGGAAGACAGCGACGATTTAAGTTATATGGTGAGAAAATTAAATGAAACCTATGAGCAAGCAGGATTAAAAATAAATCAGAACAAATGCGAATACCTAGTTACAGGAAATAAAGAAATTGACAACCTTCCTTTGGAAAATGAATTTGTAAAGGGTGTTGAAAAGTGTAAATATCTGGGAGTCACATTTAGTAAAAACGGTAGTAGTAACGAAGAAATAACTACGCGAGTGCAAAAAGGCAGAAATATAATTCGAGCAATTAATTCGATCTTGTGGGACCGAAGTATAAGAAAAACTACGAAGAAAAGAATATATACTACCATTGTACAAAGTGTAGTTACTTATGGAGCAGAAGTGTGGGATGTTAGTAAAGCAAACAAAAATAAGCTGTTAGCTACTGAAATGGACTTTTTACGACGAAGCTGCCGAAAGACCAGAATGGACAGGGTACGAAATGAAACTATTCGAGAGAAGATGAAAATGGACAAGGATATTATGGACGAGGTACAAAAACGGCAATTGGTATGGCTAGGCCATGTCAACAGGATGGAGGAAATAAGATGGCCAAGAAGAGTGTTAAAATGGATCCCACCTGAAAAGCGAAAAAGAGGGCGCCCAAGACGAAGCTGGAGAGATGATGTAAATGAAGCGATGCAGGCAAGAAACTTAGAAGAAGACGCCTGCTACGATAGAAAGATATGGAAACTGGGTGCGGATAGACGGCGACAGCTGTAAACTTCCGTATATATATATATATATAACTTCTGCTTGTTAGTAGATATGTTATAAAAAAGGAAAACCATGGATATCCAAATAAAAACCATTGTTCGCTGTAATTTTTGCTTTCACTTGCCTTAAAGAGTAAAACGGGGGTAAATCTTTTAACTTTCTCCACAAATTTCCCACTTCTCAGTAGATAAGTTATAACTTATAAGCAAAAAAACCATGGATATCCAAATGAAAACCATTGTTTTCTGTTGTTTTTTGTTTTAATTTCCTAAAAATGCAAAACGTAATCCACAAATTTCGTTATTAAATTCGTGCTTTTGCTCATCAGTAGATACGTTAAAGGAAACAAAACCATGGATATCCAAACGAAAACTATTCCATGAGTTAAAAACCTGTTAAACTAACATAATTTGTCGTTTACAAAAAGGATTATTAATTTTAAATAAAATTCCGACTTTGACATACTGGTAAGATTAGTTGTTAAGATTAAACTGTAATCAGATATCTTTTTAATCGTGACGGAAAATTGAAATTGAAATTAAGTTACTGTTATAAGCTACGCTAATTATAAATAGTTACAAATATTAATTAAATTTGTCGTCAGCGCGCTTACGAAACGTACTACCTGATAAACTTCCGATTTCCAATTTCCTCAATTTAATAAATCATACACACCGTTATTTCACGTTTAATTATTTGTACAAACATTGAATTAAAAATACGTTTTCTTGTGAGATCTTAAAATTTAATTTCGAGCACTCAGTACCGCCGAATGTGTCTTATTCTGCTAAATAAAATTATAAAAAAGATTCGTTTGCTCCGTATATGGCATGCTTTGCTGTAGAAGAATACATCAAAGTTTTTATAGAAGAGATAACCGCATCTTTGTAGAGCTACATACGACTTCCTTTGTTTTCGACATAATAATAATCGAAATAAAACAATGGACCGCCAACACAAATTATACGAATAAACTTCTTAGAAAATCGATTAGAAATAACACAAACAATGTACAGGTATTGCAGATTTAAAAAAAACTTTGATTTTCAGGATGAGAGATATGAATTTCTCACGATAGAATTTAATCTTTGCGGTTGTCAGAACGGATGTAAATTTGTTAGGTGTTAATAAAGTTATATCAATAAATTGTAGAAGTTGAAATGGTTCAGATTCACGGTTTTAAAAATTATTTACTCCTTCAGAACCTTGAATGTGTTTTAGTGCAATTTCACGATAAATAAGTTACATCGTCAATGTTAGGAAGTCAAGGCTTGTTGTTATCTAAATTACTCGCTTGTTAACCATTATCATTTATGTGTAACTGTAGTAAATCTCCTTTTCTATCGTTTGTTTGTAATAAATATTTTATGGTCCATTCTTAAATTTTAAAAATTTTTATTGCTTTTATTTATAGTTAATATGATATTATAATAGTTTAATGACATGGTAGCCTACTAAAGCTGCAACTAATTGTTTAATTTAAATTAAATTAAATTTCCTGGTCGTTTTTTCTACTACTTTAATGAAGTTGTTTACGATGGTACTCGGTTTCTTGGTGCATGTATTAAAAACAGTTACTGAATTTCGTGAACGGCATATAAATTTATTTTAATTTTGAAAGGGTTACATGATCAGCATTTCATTATAAGGGCAAGCCCTCTCTCAAGTCAGTGTATTACATACTGATTATCTTTAGTTTAACGCTCGACGAATCAACAATTTTCAAATAAAAACGCTTGCGGTAAAAAAATAATAATAAATAAACCACACAAAAATATTGACTATTTATCATGATTACTTACTTATCTCCATTTATTTAGAAAGTAAGTGATTGTATATCGAGTTCGTTGCTGCATAAGTATTTTATAAAACTAAAATAATTAACACTCACTTTCAAATTTATGCACGTATTAAGATTATAACAGTAGAAATATCAGCATGCATGAAGTAGATCAAAACCAAATATAGAAATTAATGAAAAGCAATAAGTTTATTACGGTAGAATAACATACCTAAGAACTCGTAGCATGAAACGTTTAATTATAACTTCGTGACGTCGCAAAAGCTTTACTACTTTTGTAGCACCTTGTCAGGTACTAAAGATGAATAGAATCCTGTATAGGTTTCAGGAGAATTTATTAGAAGCTTTAAATCCTGTCAACGTGTCCAGGAATATAAGTTGAAGCTTTAAGAAATAACTGAAATTTTGGAAATTCCTCAGCGAGCCATATACACGCTTAATTAGCTCGAAATATCGCATGTTTCATCGTGTGTTAATACAATATATTTTAAATATGTATTAGTATGAAAAAGCGAGGGTGAATTAAGGAATAAAGAGGGATTTAATCGGTGAAGAATGCATATTAAAAAGTTGACTCACCGTCAGGTACAAAACAGGGTGCACACCCCTGTTTCTGTATTTTATAAGTGACTGACACGCACTATACAAGCTTTCTTATAGGGTTTCCCAATAAACGTTCGTGAAATTTTAGATAGAAACTTTAATTAAACAGGTATCATACAGCTGCTGTTCACTATAAATAAGAAAGCGAATACTGTCTTATTCTTACGAATTTATTCAAATTCTGGTTAAACCTGAATTTTAGAAATTGCCTAAATATAATTAAACATTTTATTGCCTTATGTAATTACTCTGTTAACAAATTGTAATTTGTAATATTAACTTAAAATTAGGTGTAAAAAATACAGAAAGGTTTATATCAACAAAATCTCTGCAATGATTTCTTCAATCTCCAACTTCACAACTTCTAATTAAAATTCTGGTAAAACCTACTTCAAACTGTGCTGTATTAACATTAATAACAACTTTACATAACAGTTGATTGAGTAAAAATAGCGTTGGTAATATTAAGAAAATTGTGATTTAACTATAAAAAGTTCATAAATATAAATAATTTAAAAACAATTAAAAAGCGGAGCTATTAACATGGAAAACCCATTTCAGAGTCACACTTTCAAAAAATCGAATGTAAGTAATAAACCTAACAAGAAATTAACGAACAAGCACAGTCACTTGCGCTTTAGGCATCGAAGATAGAAACTTGAAACTCAAATTAAGGGGGCAATGATGCCTCCGTCAAACAGGAATGCTAATAAATATCAAATTAAACACCACATGTGGCGTATCAGCTTGACAAATACAAGAATATTGGCAACATATGACAGTGAAGAGACATGGGGATTATGTTGGAAATTAACCACGTGAAATAAAATTAGTATCAGATCGTGACGAGTCGAAGCCATAGAATTTCCCAGCACGTTGGACAGTTTTGCTTGAATATCAACATCCGCCAAGTTTTTCCCACAACTGAGCTTTTAGCAGTATCAGTAACTGCTGGGAACACATCTTCCTCTGCCATTTAAATTTATTTTGCTGCAAATCACGGCACTTCATTTAGTATTTTCTGTTAGAAATTTAAAAGAATTGCTTAGCACACCTTGAATAAATTTGGATTTTGTGATGCACTTTAGAAATGTTGCTAAGAATACAGTTTCTGATTTATAGAGACAAATGAGTATGGAGAAATCGGTTTGTAAAAGGAAACAACTGATTAGAGGGCGTACAGACTGATGAAAACACACTTTGCAGGTTTAAAATTTTTGAATGGTTAGTTTACTCGGGTTTTTATTCAATTCAAAGTTCTTCTAAATCTGAACTGTAGTGCCTGAAGTGATTGGTATTAAAGCATTCTAACTAAACAAAATGTAATATTATCCGTTTGTTCTTTAACTAAAAGCAGTGCACCCTGACCCTGGCATATTTTAAGCTAGATTTATTTCTATTCTACACTTACTGTTTCATTATCTGTTTTTTTAATTAATCAAATTCGCACCAACCTTCAATTTAATGTTCTTGAATAATGATGGAATTCGCATGTTGTTAATTTTTAACACTACTGCAATGTTTGAAAAAGGTTGGGCTTTTAATTTCAAGAAATCAAAGTTCATTGAAATGGATTTCTTGGGTATATCAAGAACTAACTGAAATAGTAAAACACAAAGAGTGATGTGTTCTTATATATTCACTCAACTAAAACGTTGTGTAATTTCCTTGCCCGGAAGAAAGCAATCGTAAAAGAATGGCATCTCTTCGGAATCTTCGGATTAATTACAGTGACAGCGTTGTTTCTGCTGCATGCTGTTGCCGTTGAGCATCACCAAACGGTAGTTGTGGACGTACGATAAGTTATTGTTCATGTGTGAAAAGCTGAAAAGCAGATACATCAAACAACTGCTTGCTCTTTAACGAAGAAGAATTAAGAAAGGAAGTAGTAAAATTGGTTTTATCCTGCGGCTGCACACCATCTTGGTACTGATGGAACTGTCAGCTAGTAACTTTGAATATTTCATTGCTTACTTAACGTCAAAGCTTTTGATGAGATCTTATTTCACCCGAAGAAACCTGCGGGTCAATACATTTGAAATGACTTTTCGTTGGGTCTTCACCTTTATGCCGCTGACAGTCCCGACTAATTTAGCTAATGGTCATTAATTAATTTCGTTTTAATAATTTACGGCTGAACTTTTAGATTACAAAAAAGTTGCATCAGAGCAAACGTCGATAAAATGTTTATTTAACAAATGCTCTCGGACAAGTTTTCCTTTTTACAGTTATCGATACTTTATTTCGATTACAAATAGGTATATTAGACCTGCAAAAAATTATAGGTGTATCTACCTACTTATTTTCTACAAGAAACGACAGTGCCATTGATATTAAATAATAATTTTTCTTCACACTGTTGGCGGTACGTCTGTTGTTGATTCAAGTGGGCAGTTTGTAAAATCATAACGACGTAAAGGAAAGAAACTCTGGAAATGAACTAGTTGTACAACCGGTTCAGCACCGGTTTAAAAAATATATAAAACATGTTGTATGTCAATGCCTTCTGGAAGAAAACTGAATCAATACGCTGTGGTCTGTGGTTCTCATAATAAAAATCAAAGTAGCGAGTCATTTGAAAAATAATATTGTTGATTGGCAGAGCACGGAGTACAATTTATCCTTCGAACATTGCCCACAATATTTGCCTACAAAATAATTACATAAATTTACATTTAACTGTTGTGCACCTGTTGCATTAATCTTTCTTATTTTTTATTTATATTACATAATCTCACGTATATCATGCAACCGTCACTATACTTTAAAAAGTGACATTATTTTAGTCTACTCGTTTACTTTTTATTTCGTGTTAAACCGATACAATCAGCTGTATAAATTAAAACATAACATTTGTGCCCCTTCTGTGGAAAGTAAGACATTGAAAAGGAATAACAAAGGAAAGTGTATTGTAGCAAAGATGTTTTAGAATACTAATGAGGAACTTGTTAACTAATTTTTTGCTAATCAGTTAGAGAAAAGAAATCCTAACTTTTGTGTTTGCTTTTATTTGCTTGAGAAGGCACGCATTCTGATTTCCTCCACAAATTGCATTATCAAATTTCACTTGTTAACTTCTGCTAATAAATAGATACATTAGAGAAAAGAAAACCATGGATATCCAATATCCAGACGTTTGATTTTTGTCTTTATTTACTTTAGAAGGCAAGTCTTCCGACTTTCCCTACAAATTGATTATCAACCTTCAATTGTTACCTTCTGCTCGTCAGTAGACCCTTTAGAGAAAATAAAATCATGGATATCCAAACCAAAATCTTTGCTTGTTGGTGGTTTTTGCATCCACTTCCCTCGCCAACATCTTCCGCAGATTGTATTATTAAATTTGATTTATAACTTGTGCTCATTAATACATACGTCGTAGAAAATAAAACATGGATAATATCCAAACGAAAACCATCGTTTACTGTTGTTTTTTACTTTCAATTGCAGCAGAAAGCAAAATGGAAGTAACTCTATTAACTTCCTCTACAAATTTCGCTACTAAATTCGATTTGTTAACTTCTGCTCGTCAGTAGATACATTAGAGGAAAGAAAACCATGGATTACCAAACGAACACCATTGTTTGTTACTATTTTTTAGTTTCATTTGGTTCAAAAACCAAAATGAAGGTAACTCTTCTAACTTCCTCCACACATTTTGTTACTGAATTCGACCTGTTAACTTCTGCTCATCGGTAGATCCTTTACAGAAAAAAAAGCCGTGGATATCTAAACAAAAACCATTATTTGATGTTGCATTTTGCTTTGAAGTGAAAGTAACTTTTCCAACATCTTCCGCAGATTGTATTATTGAATTTCATTTATTAACTTGCGCTCATTAGTTGATATGTTCGAGAAAAGAAAACCATGGATATCCAAACGAACACCATTGGTTGTTCCTGCTTTTCACATTCACTTAGTTCAAAAAACAAAATGGGAGTAACTTCCTTAACAAATTCTGTTATTAAATTCGACATATTAAATTCTGCTCATTGGTAGACCCTTTAAAGAAAAGAAAACAATAGATATATAAACAAAAACCATTGTTTGCTGTTGTTTTTTTGCATTCACATTTTCCAAAGAGCAAAATGAAAGTAAATCGTCCAAATTAATCCACATATTCGTTATTAAATTCGAGTTGTAACTTAAGCTCATCAGTAGATACGTTAGAGGAAAGAAAACCGTGAATATCCAAACGAACACCATTGTTTACTGTTATTTTTTCTTTCAATTTCATCAGAAAGCAAAATGGAAGGAACTCCATTAACTTCCCCCCCAAATTTCTTTATTAAATTGGATTTGTTAGCTTCTGCTCGTCAATAGATACGTTAGAGGAAAACCATGGATAGCTGCCTTTACAGCTGTCTTTATTAAAGTTGACTTTTTAACTGCTGCTCATCAGTAGGATATCTAAACGAAAATCATCAGGCGGAAAAATGAAGCCCCTTAAAAAAGTGAACGTAACGTTGAGTTCTTCTGTCTCAACAACGATACGGTCCCAACCCGGAAGACGTGCTTTTAGCACTGACACTGACCATAGAAGTCTTCGAATCATTTGATTTATTAATTTGTGCTCATGAGTAGCTACGTTAGAAGAAAGAAAACCATGGATATTCAAACGAACACCATTGTTTCTGATTGGTTTTTACATTCACTTGCTTCAAGAATTAAATGGCAGCAACTATGCTAACGTTCTCCTCAAATTTCGTTATTAAATTCGACTTGATAACTTTTTGTCATCAGTAGATACGTCACAGAAAATAAAACCATGGATATTTAAACAAACAGCATTACTTTCACTTGGTTCAATGGACAAAATGAAAGACAAATTGCATTATTAAATTCGAGTTGTTAGCTTCTGTTCATAGTAAATACGCCAGATAAAAGAAAACCATGAATAGAAAGTAACTCTTCTAACTTCATTCAGACATTTCTTTATTAAAGTTGATTTATTAACTTCCACTCGTCAGTAGATATGTTAGAGGAAGTAAATCCATGTATATCCAAACGAACACAATTGTTTGTTGCTACTTTTTACTTTCACACTTGCCTCAGAAAGCAAAATAGAAGTAAATCTTTTAATTTCTTCCAAAAATTTCATTCGTAAATTCGATTTGTTAACTTCTACTTTCAGTAGATACGTTACCTATAAGAAGAAAAAAACATGGATAATCAAACGAAAACCATTTTTTGTTGTTATTTTTTATTTCCATTTTTTTCAGAATACAAAACGGAATTTCTTTATTAAATTCAAGTTGGTAGCTTTTACTCATCAGTCAGGCACGTAGCCAACGAGGGGGTCCAAGGGGTTCGCCCCCCCCCCCCGAAACTCCGAAAAATTATTAGTTCAAGAGATATCTTTAATTTAAAAAAATCCCTAAAATGTGTCTGATGAGGTGCTAAATGTAATGAAAAATAAGAAAAATAGGCGCTTACACTTGTAAACAATCATTTTTTTATTTTTAAAGTAGTTTTTAAACGTTTAGTTTACACAATATAAATCTATTAAAATTAGAATTAAAATGTGTAACTTAATTGACTGCGTTCCTAGTTTCTATTTACGCATGTAAATCACTAAATTATAATCTTTTCTAAGTAATCCCTTTGTGGAAAGTTCATAATTATTGATACGAGTTTATAAAAATTCTTTTCCATTTTTTAAATGTATATTTTCATAACTACTATGTATATGTTTCGACTCCATTAATTATGTTGAGTCATCGTCAGATGATAAACATGTATACATGTTTTAGCAAGAACATGAAAAATATTAAATTATAATGTTTAATCTGAAAAAGTGCGTTTTTAATAAACTTTAATAAATCGGACCCCCCCCCCCGAACAATTTTTCTGGCTACGTGCCTGTCATCAGTAGATACATTAGAGGAAATAAAATCATGGATATCCAACCGAAAACTGTTGTTTGCTGTTGCTATTTGCGTTTTCTTGTCTCACAAAGCAAAATTGGAGTAATTCCTTTCCCCCATAAACTTCGTTATTAAATTTAAAAAATAAAACCATGTTTTTTGTTATCTTTTGCTTTAACTTATTTGATAAAGCAAAATGGGAATAACTCTTTCGACATCTTTCGCAAATTGTATCATTAAATTTAATTTGTTAACTTGTTAACTGCTCATCATCAAATACATTAAAGGGAGAAAAACATGGATATTCAAGTCAAAGCCATTGTTTATATGTAGTTGTTTTCTGCTTGCACTTGTTTCAGAAAGCAAAATGAAAGTAATTCGTTCGATTTCATCCATAAATATCGTTATTAAACTGGATATGTTGTTATGGTTTTTGTTTTCGCTTCCTTTATAAAACAAAATTGATGTTACTTTCTTCAGAAATTCCTTTATTAAATTCAATTTGTTAGCTTCTACTCGTTTAGTAGACATGTTAGAGAAAATAAAACTATGAATATCCAAACGAAACCATTGTTTGTTATTGGTTTTTACTTTCATTTCGTTCAGAAAGGAACTTGGAAGTAATTCTTGTAACTTCCTCCGAAAGTTTCATTATTAAATTGGACTTGTTAACTTCTACTCATCAGTAACTAAGAGAAAATAATCATGGATATACAAACGAAAACCATGGTTTGTTATTACTTTTTGGCTTTCACTTCCTTCAAAATGTAAAAGTAACTCCTCTAACTTCCTTCACAAATTTTGTTATTAAATTCCCGTTGGTAAATTTGCCCGTCGGTAGATACGTTAAAGAAAATAAAACCATGGCTATCCACCATTCTTTGAGGCTTTTTACTTTCGCTTGGTTCAAAAAAACAAAAAGGCGAGTAACTGCTTCCGTAAATTTCGTTATTAAATTGGATTTGTTAACTTCAGTAGAAACCAGAAACGTTAGAGTAAATAAAACCATGGATATACAAACGAAACCCATCGTTCATTGTTGTTTGTTGCTACCAAAATGCTACCTGGAAGTAACTCTTCTAACCCCCTCCGCAGTATTATACTTAAAAAGTAAATAAAACCATGGATATCCAAATGAAACCCATCGTTGATTCGTTGATTGTTGTTTATTGCTACCAAAATACAACCTGGAAGTAACTCTTCTAACCCCCTTCGCAGTATTATACTTAAAGAGTAAATAAAACCATGGATATCCAAACGAAACCCATCGTTGATTCGTTGATTGTTGTTTATTGGTACCAAAATGCAACCTGGAACTAACTCTTCTAACCCACTCCGCAGTGTTATACTTAACTTTTAAAGAAAGGAACACCATGGATATCTTAACGAAAACTAATTTTTGCTGTTGCTTTTTACTATCACTTCATTCATAATGCAAAATGGAAGTATTTTTAAATAGTCACATTATTTCCATAAATACATTTGATAACTATCTTTATCTTTAATTTCGTCATAATTTTAAACTACACATATAAACGGTTTTAAGCACTGCTCAGAGCTAAAATCTAAAAATTATTTCCGATACATAAACCTCAAAATTATCAGATTCTGATCTACAATTCCTGAAGTATAATTAAAAACAGTTAGGCAATTTGTTGCCGAACAACCGAGTAATCCATTTTAAATGTCTCTCATCCAAAAACATTCTGTACGATTTCAATTCATTTTACGCAGTCTTGCATCTGATAATCTTTGTTCCTAATTGAGGAAGATTAATTATTTTAAGAATACCCAAAAATTACTGTGGTATTGTATATCTGATATACACTTCGAACTGGACAAATGTTAATTAAGGAAAATCAGGTGTTTATTATGATTTCCTTGCAGAATACTACCAGAGCCCAGTGCTTTAAAAGGAATGATTTAAACAAATTCTGAAGTAATATACAATATAATCTTAGAATACAAGGGCTGAATTACGAATTAATTTTCATAATTATTTTATAATTTTAAATGTGTTTGATAAAAAGGTTGACCAGTGGGAATTAATTAAAAACACGTAAAACTGTAACAAGGTGGGTAACAACATGTAAAAAATTAAAAAGGGGAGTCACCAAAAGATTGTTATCGCATTACCGCCAAAAGCACATCTGGGAACTAGAATTAAACGCACGAAAATTAAAAGCATTAAAAAATTAGCACACTTGCCACGTTTTAACGCAATAGTGTTAATTGCTAAAACTAGAAATGGTCGTGTTTACACTACTTACATAAAGTTGGGACTGAAAGCTCTTAATATTACAATTTTTTTGTTAAGTAATTCATGGGGAAAACTACATCAGGTGGTATTTACATTTGTTTAACTGTGTAACATTTAACAAAACAGTAAATTTCTAAATTTCCTTGCTCTGCATTTTGATTGTTTTTCTAATGACAAACTACTTTAAACTACTGTTGCTGTTGCAGAGAAACTTCAAACTACAAAGCACATCAAAACCTTGCCACAACAAAGTTATAAAAAGAAATTAAAGGAAATCCTAAATCTTTACTGTCATTACGTCAATGTTTTGTCAAAAGTTTTAAAAACGCGAAAGAGAAATTCTGGACGTAGTGCTAATTCTAACATGCCCTGCTATTATTATTCGAACTATTACAACAACGATTGTGATTGAATTTAGTATATGTTTCCGGCTATTTGCGGAACAATGATACGGGAAATGATATATCGATAAGTCCTTTAAACTTGTGTAATTTAATTTCGACGTTATCGCTAATGAATCTCGCGGTTTTAATAAATAAGGCAAACCTTAAAGCGACTTAGTTTTTATTTATTATTTAAAAAAGTTCCTGTCATCGTAGTATAACAGATGGGATTTGTTTCATTACGATGGTGTTGGAATCTTAACAAGTCTGATGAAAGCAGAGGCTAATTTTACGTTTGTTTGTTTACAATAAACGAAAATCTTCTAATTTTTAACACCGAATTGTTTATTTTTATTCGACATCTTGTGCGTATTCAATTTTGCGAAACTTAATCTTCGCATTAAAAAATCTTAGCGGTAACTTTTCCTTTATTGTCGATATCTGGTGGTAACGGAAGTCAGAGTTTATAATTAGATGAGACTGAAAGAAAGCTATTCGTATTGTCATTTGTTTGGATCTAAACTAAATATTCAGCAGATAACTTATAAGGAATGTTTACGCCGGGAAATAATCGTCATTGTTTTTAATTGAAAACATCAGTGTTAAATATTTATCAATATACTCAAGGTCTTGCTCTGGCTGGTACAGATGACTACTGCTGGTTGGTTATTAATTAAAAAACAAAAACAATTTCGCGTAATTAACTGGGGAATTTAAAATTTAACACTGAAAGTTTGCATTTTTCAAACTTAAACAAAAGCAAACGTTCACACGAAATATTCGACTATAATGACATATCATACCATTACTGTCTTTGATGAACGGCACAAGGAATTAATAATAATAATGACATAAAATGCCGGGAACTTCCCGGTTATGAAATATAACGAGTGAATGGAAGTTGCAAGAGTTAACGGCAAAGAAGCGACCTGTCGGAATTTTACATTCTGTTACGGCAATGTTTATACTACACCTGATATCTCGTACGTGGACATCTCCGTGCGTACGTTTGAATACGACTGGGGAGAATTCATGTAAATATTATCAATTATCACAATCAAATTTTGCCTTTGGAACTAAGAAGCAGAACCGCCTTTTCAACGTAAATCATGCGCCAATTAAAATTTCAACAATTTTAATTGTCATTAATTACAACTGTTCAGTGGCGGACTGGCGAATTTAACCGGCCCGGGAAATTTGATAATGACCGGCCTCCTCTCACTATTATTAGGGTGGCCCATAAAAAATGCGTTTTTTTTTGTGGAAATCTATATTTAATAATAAAACAACAAACATCAACTCTTATTCACTAAAGTATAGACCCTTATGAAGCAATGTCTTTCGCCATCTTTCTGCAAGAAACTTAATGCCGCGACGTTACCATGCTGGATCTTTCGAGGTAAAGAATTCTCGGCATGCAGCTTCAACTTCTTCAACTCTTGTGAAATTTCTTCCACGCAGGAAGTGTGTCATCGATCGGAATAAGTGGTAATCTGAAGGTGCAAGGTCCGGACTTTAAGCTGGATGAGGTAGGGTCTGGCGTTACCTTGCTGTAGAATTGTGCGCCTCCTATTTACCAATCCAGGGTAGCGCCAACGTAGAGCATCATGCATCCTGCCCAACTGCTGATTATAAAGGAGGCTCTTCCATTAGGAACCAACTCAAAGTGGATAACACCTTGAAAATTCCACCATACACACAACCTGACCTTTGTCTGAAACCTTTCTCGTTTTGGGACAGGTAATGCAGGTTGTCCGATGGTAATCCATTGATTTGCTTTATTAGAATTACATATTAAAATACATATACCCATTTCTCGTCGCAAGTAACGATCGTTTCGTCCCAATGATTCGAAAGCAGCCGATTGCAGACTTCAACTCGTCTTTCTGACATTGCTGGTGTCAATTCATGTGGAACTTCTCTGCAACGCCTGTTGGCCTTTTCAAGTTGATGTAACTGACGCCGTATGGTTTCTTTGAAATAACCAAGGTCTGCTGATAACATACCAGTAGGTACTTGTAGATGGATTAACTTCAACAGCGTCTCGCAGTTCGTTGTTACTCAACAAATTAAGCCGACCAGAACCTTGTTCCCTCTTGAGACTTGTATCTCCTTCATTAAATTTTTTGAACCAACGTTGTGCCGAGCGAATGTTCACTACTCCCTCCCCTTTCACTTCACGTATTTTTTTAACTGCGACGGTTGCAGAAACGTTTTGTTTCCAATAATGACGCAAAATTATCAAAATTTTGTACTGCCATTATGGCGTTTGTTGTAGCTTAGGAACAAAAGAATAACAAAAGTAAATCGAGCAGAGATATTCGCCTACTTGACTAGTTTCTAATGGTGTATAACAATAGCACATTTAATGTTTTTCAAACGCGTGTGAAAGAGCTCTATAAAAAACGACATTTTTTATGGGCCACCCCAATAATTAGGCTGTCAAAAATATGACTAACAAACTGTGGAACAGGATAGAGTAAACGCACGACGCACCTTCAATGTAGCAATTGTATTAAAGTAGATACCAAACAAGTAATATCAACGGCATCGGCATGAAACATATGCATACCTAATAAAGAGATAATTAGGGAAACAATAATAAATAAATACGGCAAACAGGTCTTTGAAGTCGCCGGGTGCGGGTTAGTAAACGATTTACCTGCAGTCAAAACCATCGGAACAATTTCTGATAATATTGACCGGCCTCAGTACTACCGGCCCACCGGGAAAGTTCCCGGACTCCCGGCGGCCCAGTCCGCCCCTGCAACTGTTAGTATTAGCCTTGAATTTTTTAGATATTAACAGGCGAGTTCTATTTTGTAGATATGCTACTCGAACATAAACATTATATTCGACCATTGTAAGTTATTTACTGTTTTACCTCGTGAATGAGGAACGTACGACCTGTTTAATGATTTATTAAAAATAAAATGTTAAAATAACGTGTAAATCTTGAATAACATTGTAATTTATTTATCTTTAAATGTCAGCGAACTGTCATACAGCACAGAACAATAAATTTTCTCTAGAGAAACTACTGTAGCCATGTCTGTTTTCAAAGGACTTAAATTATCATAATAAAGGATAACGAAGACGTATAATAAGTAGCTTGGGTATTTTCAAAATATATCCCTTATCATGTTCGTTATTATCAGTGCTCTCAATCACAGTATGTAGCACGCACGCAGCCACCCATACGCAAACCTACGCACAAGTTTGCGTGCATCCGTTCAAAGATCAATGACGAACGACTGCGAATGCGAATGAAACTGATACTTTGATTTTTGAGTTCTTGTAACTACTAGATTTTGGACAAATTCAGAATAAGTCAGAGGATTAGTTATATTTCACCTGTGCGAAAGCACTGATGATCTAGCAAATGCGGGTAACTAAATCATGAAAATCTAAGTTTTTAGTTTTTGAAAACTTTACCTACTGTTTTTGCATTTGCCTTCCTTTAAGTTCTGTAAATCTACCCTGTTAACTCCTCCATCCCCTTTCATAAATCTCGATTTAGAATATTATTTACCGTTTTGTAATAAATCTACAGCTTGAAACTAATGAGTTTCTACGATGACCATAATTCGGCAGATAAGGAAGACCTGCACTTAGAGATAAAAAGGAATCACACCATACATTCATATGGTTTTTATTATTATTTGTTGTTAAACATTTAATATGGCATTTGCCTTCTTTAAGTTCTGGAAATCTATCCAGTTAACTCCTCCATTCTCTTTCATATATCTCGAATTAAAATATTAATTACAGCTTGTCAAACTTAGCTGAAACTCTGAATTCGACACGCCCACGATGCATTTACAGCGCCCTCTGCAATGTGCATCGAAACTGTGATCAGATCTCGATTTCTCATTCTAAAAAACCCCTAAGTACCAAATTTCGTGCAAATCATGCTATTATTAAGATAAATATTTACAAAAAAGTTTTAAAAAATATTAACTTTGGCACCCTGTATTTCGGAAACTATCAACTTTTGGACTAAGGTAAATTGGGCTAGATCCTCTTATTTTAGCCTCGGGAATTTGTGCTAGCGTTTTGTACAGACCTTTTAGAGACACCCTGTGTAATCGTCGTAAGTAAAATATTTAGCTAAATTTTCGATATCGTTTACTATTTGTTGAATATTAGCAGTCGGTTTTAAAAATACTTGAATATCGTAGCTATCACTGCCAAGCAAGCGCTATAAAGTTTGTGATAAACCTCTTCCATGACTGTCGGAAAGGATTAAAATTTTTGAAGTGCTGTTATTACCATTAGACGCTTCTTTGTAATTGCATTGTGACATATGTTCTGCCGAAATGTTCCTTTTTGAGTTTCTGTTGTCATCTTCTTTCGTCAAAAAACCTTCTAGTTGTTTTTCTAAACCCAACTTAATTTTTGGTAGGGTGGTTATTGATTCGAGTTGTTGCTGAATTTGCTTAGTTAGGTCTTTACATTTATCACATAAACTGTTAATTTTACTAACCGATTTTTCATTTTCTTGGCTTGTATTGTCTTGAATTTTATTATTATTAAATATTGAACTATTCTGAATCAGCGCTAGTAATTCAATCAAATAGTCTTTCCGCAGGTTGTTGTTTTTACACCAAATTTAGATAACGCGTTTTTTAGTTCCTTCACCGTATACTCCATGGTCTGTTAACTATCAGTTATTTTCCACAAAGAAAAAGAAAAACACGGAGCATTCACATCTACAGTGCTAGCTCCATCATATGCTTGCCCTCGACAAAAGGAAATGTCTATATCTAATGCCTTTAATTCGTTTAAAATTGCATTCAAGTAAGATTCTGCTGACCCACTTACCATTTCAACAAATTTTAAAAATCTCTCTTCTGGAAAACCATTTTTTCCAAGAAATCGAATAATAAAGGCATTTGTACCTTTTTGGATATATCTTGGGTAGAATCAACGTTCAAAGTAAAATATTTGGCCAATTTAATATCACGGACAATATTTATAGTAACCTCATGCATGAGCCATCAAGTTAAGAATTTCATTTTGAATTTTAGGGCATGAGTATTTTGCATTTTTTGCGTTAGAAAATTATTCAGCCAAAATAACATCATATTTTTTAATAGATTTAAAAGCTGTAAAAATTTTCCTTATTACTACTTGAATCGCCTTCACGATG
The DNA here is from genome assembly GCA_963082815.1 of Melanotus villosus. Taxonomy (NCBI): domain Eukaryota; kingdom Metazoa; phylum Arthropoda; class Insecta; order Coleoptera; family Elateridae; genus Melanotus; species Melanotus villosus. Next base: position 34,161,161 of record OY720427.1, on the reverse strand, counting down.
ACCTCTTAAGGGTAAATTTTGTTTTGACAAATGTAGTATGACGTCAAATATTCTCTTTAGAGTCTCTCTATTTTTTTTCTATTTCGGTTTTTTTCTGCATGGAGATGTTCTTCAATAATAGTACTATTTTTTAAAATACGTAATTTAGTAATAACAAACTGACTTTGATACTGTCGATGAGATTGGCTATTTTCATGTAATTTTATTTTTTCGATTGCCTTTTTAAAATTAGCGAATCCTTGATTAGGATCTGCCCACACAGAATTCTTACCATTATTAAAAAGTAAGCAATGGAAACAAAACATTTTATTTTGCACGAGGAGAATACTCCGAACAATCGCGAATCTGAATGGACGAAGAACCAATATTTTGTGCATCTCTATAATACCACGAAACATTAAATTTTCTTTCCGTAGAAACGGAAAAGTCGTTAAAGTTATCTTTTAATCCAGGCTGACAAGGACCTTCCATAATTAATTTACGAATGATTTCGTTGGTTAATATAATATTTTTAAAAAGAATTGGGTCAGATGGATAGAAGTCATCATCCGTAACTCCTTTTCTGTATTTCCCAATTCCATTCGATCAATATCATCAGCAATATCTTGTTCTCCTGAACCCCTACATTGGTTAAAATTGAGTTTAAGCCAGTAATTTGCGATATTAACGATGAAGCAATATTACAGGAAATTACAGATTACGAAATATCCATAGATGTTGTCTCTACCTCAACGACATTTACTTCAGGATTCGAATTTTTAGTGAGACTTGAAAGAAAAAATATATTTCATTTTTTTTTTCTATAAGAAGTATTGCAAAAAATGTTGCTAAAAATACAAATATTTGCTTACTTACGTACCTCTTTGAATGTTGAGGTAACTGAAAAAAATCTTTTAAGTTTTTATGGCCTGCTGCAACTTTCCTCAATTTTTCCTAACGTTTTTTTTTATATGCCCAACCACAGACTTCTTTTTTTCCATTTTAATTAATTTAAAATTACACAGCACTTCAACAACGATTTTTTTTGTTTTTTTAAATATACTAGTTCTAGTTCTACTAGTACTATTCTAGTCGGTCGTGGCTCAGTTGGTTCAGCGTGCGTCTGACCACTGAGATGGCCCTGGTTCGATTCCCAGGGTCACACACATATACACCGAAAATACACGGCCGCTTCCCTCGGAAGCCAATAGCAAACCACCGAGGTGTATTCTGCCTAGTAAAGTCCTCTCTGGAGTTAGAAGTGCAAGCACTTCCGTGGTTCGGAGCCCACGTAAAGCTGTAGGTCCCCTATGTCTGTAGGCTACTTGACACGCACACAAAAGGCATATGGAGAGAGGATCGGCAACGCCCTGTAAAGAGTATGCTACTCTAAGAAGAAGAAGAAGTTCTAGTTTAGTTAAAATAATTTAAAATACGTTTTAAGCACGGAACATATAATATAAGCAAATCTTTACTCTACAAAATCAAACTGCAAATTGTCGAAATGAAAAACAGAATACTGCTCTATTCTTTTTAATTTTTTATACATTACGGTTGCATTTCGATGGATCGGCGGCTCTTTTAAATATAAAGTTGCACATAAAAGGGGTTCTTTGCCGCCGTGACGTAAATCGTAAATAATCGTAAATAATGTACTTTTATATAAATATTACCGGGAAAGACGATATGATGACAAGGGACAAAAGTTACCGCTGCCGACGCCCACCAGTGCGACGGCATCGGCAGGTTTCTAGATAATTATTTCTTTGTATAGAAAATTAAAGCGGCCACACCACCACTATTTAAGAAATAAAATAAATACAATATGGGGGCTCGGTTGTTATAAGGAATATAAAGATCTTGCTCACTGTGCCATTTTAATTTTATCACGTTTATAGAATTATGTAATAAGAATAATTATATTTTTTATTTTGGTTGAATTAAAAAATAAAATATCAAAAAAATGCACGGCGCCGAAGCCGCCAAAAGGAAGAAGGCGGGGGGGGGCAGACTGCCCCCCCCTAGCTCCCCGTAGGTACGCCACTGAGATTTACAGTTTTTACTATATTATAATCTGGGTACGTGTTGTACTTTTAAAATATAAATATCTTAAAAACCTATTCTGCACTTTCTCTACCTAACTGTTGTTTCAATTTTAAAGTACAAGGATACCATATCACAGACGCAAATTCAAGTTTTGGACGTACGAAAGTGTAATATAGAGGACGTATAATGAAACCTAGAACCCTCAATGCATCCGATTTTACACTTTCTATATGATGATCAAATTTTAATCTGGAGTTAAACACGCGCTTTTATTTTTTCAAATTTATAGATATTTGTGCACATTTAGATATGTTAAAGTATAATTTATTTTCGATGCTCCAGTGGTATACATTATTTATATCAGTTAATCAGTTTGTAAAGCCCAATAATAATAAATTGTTTCAATTTTGGTATAAAATTTCATATCATCGGCAAATAATCTTCGAGGTTTTATTACCGCAGGCAAATCATTTATGAATATTAAAAATAGCAAAGTTCCTAAATTTGAACCCTGTGGAACGCCTGAATTCGCTTTAAATTTGCCTAAGGTATTTCCGTTATGCTTAACCACAAAGTGTCTATTCTGCAGGTACGATTTCATCCAATTCGACGTATTTGAGGATAGGCCGCTTTGCTGTAGTTTTTTGAGTAAAATATCATGATCAACTCGATCGAATGCTTTTTGGAAGTCCGTATAGATTACGTCTATTTGTTTTTTATTGTCTAAATTAGTCATAATATCATTGACGAATGTCATCATATTTGTATTAATTGACTTTTTAGTAACAAAACCATGTTGACTGTTGGTTAAATAGGAACGAACATGACTCCAAATCTTTTCATACAGGATCTGCTCAAACACCTTGGCAACATCAGAAATCAGTGATATAGCACTGTAATTTTCAATATTTGATCTATCCCCTGACTTGTAAATGGGTGTTACCAATACGCCTTTTCAATAATCGGAAAAGGCCGAACTAGAGATTGAGAGGTTAAATATATGAAGCAGCGGTTTTTCCAACCAGTCAGCACACGCTTTTACAACATATGGAGGTATTTTATCAAAACCGACAGATCTCTTGGGTTTGAGTTTTTTAATGGCACGCTGATAATCATAAGTATGAATAATATTGTTATATTTAATGGTGTAAGTTGCTGGTGCATTAGTATAAACAGACTCGAAGTAGATAGCAAAGGAATCAGCGATTTTCCCTTCTTCAATTCTCTGATTATTGAGTTTCATAATAAGCTGGGTATCATTTGTACACATTATACAAAGATTTTAAAGAGCCAAGAATTGTGGATAAATGTAAAATTGAAAGAAGAACTTAAAGATGATATGAAAATATTATTCTAAATTCAAATAATCAATCCAAAAGTGTTTGTGCCGTAATCAAGAAAATTACAAAACCTAACAACACTAATTTATGAGGATTCATTCTTTAATAATATTTTTGAAGTATTTAATTAATTATTTCAGTCTTAATTTTGAAAACAATAGTAAAACAAAAAACTCTTGAACTATCAGCAAAATTATAAGAAATAATTAATTGTAATTCCTCTTTTTTTCAGCTGATGAGGATGAGGTCAACAAAAGCTTGCAAAAAATTGCCAAATAATTCTTTAATAGGTTTTGATGGTAGGTATACCTCTCAAGTTAGTTAAAGTATTTCAGACCCTTTGGATAATAATGATAATATGATAAATGAATGTATTAGGTATAGTTTCTGGACTGATTCAAGACCAACTGAAATTAGATAAAATAATTATCGTTGTAAAAGGCGGTACGGCACACCTGAAGTCATAAAAAAAATTAGAGGCCGGTTTGATTTCTTTGTTGGCAGTTTTTGCAAAAATGTATGAAAGAATATATCGATTAATTTCTTATTTCAGAAACAAAAATTGTGTTTTCAAAAAGTCAATTTTTTACCTTTGAAGTGTACTACAAACGTGATAAGTAGCTACTTATTGATTCAAATCGTTGAAGAGTTGGAAAGAACGAAATTTGTCTCTGGGATTTATTTTAATCTTTCTACGGCCTTTGATCATAAATCATAACTTATTACTAAATCTAAATTAGAAAATATGAAGTTGGTGATCATAGTTTAAATCGTATAAAATTACCTCTACTATTAGTAAGAGCATTGTAAAATGGTACAGTAACAGAATTATATTCGAAATCAATCCAAATAACTAAAGGAGTACCTCAAGGATCCATTGTAGGTCATCTGCTTTCTATAATATTTACGAATGATCGTTTTAATTAAGTTAGTTTGTTAATATTGTTTCAATTTGCGGACGACACTTAATATTTAGTAACTTTATCTAATGAAATGACAGCCGGAAAAATTGTACTATGACATAACATAAATAACTTAATTATAAACATTAAAAAATGGCCTTAGTGTCGTTTACAAATTTTAATGATAAGTTATTGTTGGTGGGACTTGATTGTGAAACAATTGTATATACAAACAGGTAAGGCTAAGCTTTAGCTTTAGTAAAGGCAGAACGAGTTAACTTTATCATTTATAAACTAAAGAAAGATACTTAAAAGACAATTTGAACTTGATGTCAATTGAATTATATTATTTTTCAGCCGTCCAAAGCGTATTGCAATATTATATTATGTTCCGGTATAATTTCATCCATTCAAAAAAAAGGATTTACGTACAGTTCGAACCATAATGCCCCTTTTGCACCTTGCCAAGTCTTATTTAAGAAATGAGGAGTATACACCGTGGTTGTTCGCACTAGAAAAAATATCGGCCCTTAAAAAATAAGCCAAATTTGTGTACCAAAAGTGGCCAAAACCTAAGTATTCTCTTCACAGGACCTCAAGTTATCAAGGGAATAGTGTAATAGTAGATTATTCTACAAGTAAAGAAAACCACTTTTCTTACGCGTTGAATACGCTATTTTTTGTGTACTTAATGGAAAAATTCGAATGAAACTAATTTTCTAGACAAATTTGTTAAATTTATCAAGGTTATGTCTGTACGACAACATGGCAACGCTTTAAAACAACTGCAACACGTGCATAGTAACAAGTAAACAAACAAAATAATTACAAAGAAAAAATGGATGTGTCTTACTGTGTTGCTAACGAGTAAAATGTCACTTTAATCTACTATTCTCTACATAGTAAAATGGCCGTTTTCCATTAAGTACATAAAAAAGATTTTTAATGCATTACCAGCAACAGTGAAGCTGAATTTAAAGCTAATTTTAAAAATAACTTTTTGATAGACATGACTTACTATTCAGTTATGGAACTGTTACACAGTAACACTTAAGTTATTTCGTTCCTTTTTAATGTGATAATCTTAAATTACCTTTAATTAATGGTATTTGTATTTATGCTTAATTTTGTATATTCGGAAATTTAAATTTAAAATTGGAATCAGCAACGCGATTGTAATATTTTTTTAATTATTTTTGAGGCTGCCTTGATGTATGTAACTGTCGATGATAATAAAAATGTATTATGTATTATTATATTACCTACTTGAAATAAAATAAGCCTATCTAGACTTTTCTTCTAAGATCAAATGGATGATTTGGGTGTAACAAATAAGGACAACCATATGTCCATATAACAAAAATAAGAGTTTTTCAAGTTTCTGCAGTTTTTCAACATTTAAGATGAGTTTGGGGATTTGTTATATTAACTCCTTTATCTCTTTACATAATCACATCCTTACTTGTTTTAAGTACATCTATAATTTCAAACCAATGGGTTTCTACAATAACAGATAAGGAACACCTGTGCTCAGAGATAAAAATTAATCACACCATACATTTAGGTGGTTTTATTATTATTATTATTATTATTATTATTATTTATTTTTCGACATTTAATTTGATATTTGATTTTCCTAAGTTCTGGAAATTTATTTTGTTAATCCCACCTTTCGTTTTAATTATTAAGACCTCCAATATAGTGGTTCGAATCGCCTTGTTGACCATTCGTCTTTGGGCACCTAATTAACGACGCTCTCCTCCAAATACAGACCTAGGAGGTAGAGTAACAAACTAAGAAGGTCTTACACATACATACACATTACACTCTACACATGGTGCAGTAGGTAAAACAGCGCCCCAACTTTGTAAGCCGCAAAGACGGGCCGGTTTGTGCATTGCACGTGTAGAGCCTCCTACGTTAACGCAACAGCCTTGACACCGAAAGGTATGAGAGCATAGACTAACTTATACAGACCTCTGACTAATGGTACTGAAAACAAAGCATTTCTGGACTGGATCCTAATTAGGGTGACCAACCCTCCGGGTTTGACCCGGAGACTCCGGGTTTTACTACCTAATCTCCGGGCTCCGGGTTTTAACACAAAATCTCCGGGTTAACGTCAGTGGTATAGGATTTACTGATTTTAAAAATTAGGGTTTTGTGTTTACCGCTCTCCATTGATATGATTGGTTATTTTGAATAGTGGCAATAGCGCCCCGTCCCGTCGTTTCCGGCAACCACGCGACTGGCCGACCGCACCGCGCACGCTTGAGAAATCAGCTGTAGGATGTAGTCACAGAACATAAACCCTCAGCAACAGTAAAAAAATAAATAATTCTGACGAAAAATCTAGTACGCCACTGCTTTTTTTCAAAATAGGTATTTGTTTCTTAATCGGCAACCAATTCTAAAAAGAAAAGGCCTCTTGAGTTTTTCTGATAGGACAAACCGTTTTCGAGTAATAATCGAAAAAGAAAATCAATAGGCCTGTCACGCACGCCACTGCTGGAATTGTCAAAACTAGTTGGATCGAAAAAGAGTCTCTTCATGGCAGTAGGTATGGTGCATACCAAAGCTCAATTATTTAACATCTTAAATCGTTTTCGAGATATTTAAAAAAAACTTATTTTTTTGGACACCCTGTATCTCGAAAAGGAAGTACTTTTAGACCCTTATTTATAGGAACTTTTTTCCTTATTTTTAGTCGTAGAAGCCGCCTGTGTATAGCCAGCCCACCATTTTTGTTACGCCCTGTATATTTCCAAAAAATCCCGACCTTTTGTATTAGTGGAAAAAATCTCCGGGTTGAGCTTCTAGAGGAGTTGGTCACCCTAATCCTAATGCTAGTTAGCGCTGTGGTCGGTTTAAAATCGGAGCCTATAACAGAAATACGTTCAAGTACTGAAGCTAACTGAGCGAAATAGCATGAGTTGAGGTACGAGTTTTCTAGTCAGGTTAAACATAGTAATCCCTTGCACTTCGACACTAATCCCTACTAATAATACGAACTATAGCAGGAACTAATGAGCTAATGACTAATGGTTTTTACAAGTTTAATACCATTTCTTGAAAACTGATTTTTAGTGAGAGACCTCAGATAAAATAATAAAATTTTGGTATTTCAGCCTATTAATTTAACAATGTTTCTCTTCATAACATTGTCGACTGTTTTTTAGAAAAATTATTTTTATTGCTTAAAAAACGGGAATGACATACACAATGCTTTAATGCTTTAATAATTATCATTCTATAATTATAATTATTATTCTTTTATCGTGAGTATTAAGAAAAGGTTTTTTCTATTTTGGGATGCGATTTTTTTCAGAAATTAAACTATTTTATCTTTCCGCCATCAATGCCATCATTTCGAATTATATTTAATTCGACGTCTTTTTTTTTAAATTATGTATATCAATAATTGTATGCACTAAATTAATTTGCAATTCTGTTAAACAATGATTTCGTATTTAATAACAAAATCATGGAAAGCTATTCAAGACGCGTATAATTTAGACCGACAAAGCAATACCGCCAGAGCTATGTCAAAATTATCCGACATACACATTTTCCCAATGCTTTTCAGAAAATGAAATGCAAATTAGCATTTAATAATACTGTGGCTGCTGCTATAAACACTGCAATCTCAATGGGCCGGGACTATTACCTTGTCATATTCAGCGACAGCTGAATTTGTTACATTTATGAACAGTGTAAGCGACGCTTTGAACAGTTCAAGCCAAAATGCAAAAAATTAAAATCGAGTTCCATTTTCCGAAAATAACACTCACATAAAAAAAATTTTGGAAGATGCAACAGAAGTGTTTTTAAAACTCAAAACGGTCACTTGCAAAACTCCGCCGTGTTTTTTAGGGTTTACACAGACCCTAAGGGCATGCTTAATGCTATATGACGACTTAAAAACAAATTACAGGGTTCCGTTTTTGCCAACTAGGCGATTAAATCAAGATGTATTGGAGAATACATTTGGTATATTTCGTCAAAGGGGTGGTTTTAATGACAATCCAACAGCGAAAAATTTTAGATTATCGTTTAGACACTTATAGTTGCCGTCAGCGAAAATTGTTAAAACCACTTGAGATTTACATCTACAACCCCTTGCAAAACTTAGTAACAAGAGGCTCTTAAACGGATTGTCGGCGTAGACCGACAAAAATTACAGCTAACTCAAACTGTGAAGATGATAAGTCAATGATGAGAGGTTACAGATAATACATAGTTTTTAATGTAGCTGAGTTTTCTCATTTTCTAACCAATGAATTTCTACGATAATTAGTTTTTATTATTATTCATTTTCAACATTTAATTTGACAGTTGCTTTTCTTAAGTTTTCTAAACGACGAAAAATTGCTCTTTTGATAATTTAAAGTTTTATCTGGGATATGTGGTGTTTTTGTTATAAATGAGTTAGTGTTTGATATTACGAAATCGAATGTTTTCCCCTAAACAATGGCAATTTTGATAATTTAATTATTTTGAAGTTTATCCAAGGTGACATATATTATGCCTTGAATATGTAAATTACTCCTATATTATTTTAAAAATAGATTCGACAAATTCTTATTATATTTCCAAGACAGGGGCAATTACTGAAAATTTGGAAAAAAAACTCTCACGTTTTTTTGATCATTAAAAGGTTTGTTTTGTTTGATTTTGTCTCAAAAGCTTCCCATAAAAATTGCTGTTTTGACAATTTTAAGGTTTATAGAAATAGCTGGTGCTTTTGTTATAATTTAGTTTGTTTTTAATTTTATAAAATAGGGCGCTTCCCCTTAAAATTAAAAATTACTTTGGCAATTTAGTTACTTTGGAAATGATTATCAAAAGAGAGAGTTTCATAATTCTTATTGTATTATATTGTCATTAGAAACTTGCAAAATACGTTTTAAAAGACTTCCATTTTTTGACCATTAGAAGTAAAATAACTGATTTTGGCTCATAAACCTCCCATATTTGGTTTAGAAAATGCTATTTTGACAATTTTTAAATTTATTTAAAAAATGTCGTGCTTTTGTTATAATTTGCAAAAAACTGTCTCTGAAGAACTTAAGTTAACTCCACCTTTCGTCTTAATAAATTTGATATAGATAACTAATGTATAGATAAGTTTTTTGAAAGTTTTTTTATGTAGCACATCACAGCTGAGTTGCCTCGTTCTGTAAAAAAAGATAATTGCACACGATTGAGCTTCTGCGGTAATCGTGAGTCAGGGAGATAAAGAACCCCTGTATTCACTTGAGATATAAAAGGCAGAAAGGGACTCATACTATGAATTTAGATAGCTCATAATCATAACATTGTTAGTAAAAAGGCCAGTTACATTCACGATTCATTTTTCTTTTAAAAATCACTTGGCCTTAAAAACTCCCAATGAAAAATATTCATATTTAATTGGAATTTTTCTGTACTTCAACATTAACCAGAGGGAGGTTAAAGAAAATTTCCAACAATAAGTGAATACACCGATAACTGTGAGTCAGCGAGCTAAGGAATACACATATATTAAGAGAAAAAAATGAAATTACACCATACGTTTAGGTGGTTTTTAACATTTAATTTGTCATTTGCTTTTCCTAAATTCTGAAAATCTATTCTATTAACTTCATCTTTCGTCTTAATACTTCCAGTTTAAAACGCCAACTTAGATATTAAATTTCTTGGACGTTTTTTAAATGTAATACATCAGCTGAGTTTCTTTATTTTGTGAGAGATTCTGTAATTTCTAAATAATGCTTTTCCTCCAATTAACTCTATCTTTCGTCTAAAACCTTCCGGTTTCAAATTTAAATTTTATGAATTTTTTTTGTAAATGCAGCACATCATAGCTGAGTTTTCTCGTTTTGTGAGAAATCTGTAATTTCAAATGAATACGTTTTTATGATGATTCTGAGTAGCGAGATAAGGAACACCTGTGCTTAAATATAAAAATGGATTTTCGCCATGTATTAAGATGGTTTTGTTTTTTAATATTTAGTTTGATCTTCGCTTTTCCTAAGTTTTGGAGATCTACGAGTATTCTGTTTATTCCATCTTTAGTTTTAATATTTCCGATTAGAATACTGACTTAGATAGTAAATTTCTTGAATGAGTGGGAGTGCACGTAATACTGAAATATACAGAGTTAAGCAAGGCCCTGCTTGGGCAGAACGTTGATTGGTGACCGCTCTGCGGCTCGGTGTGTCCCACCCCCTCGACACTGTAAAAGGTATAAGAGGGAAAAGAGAAAGAAGAAGAATTTTTGTTTAATGCAGCATTTCATAAGTTTTTTCGTTTTGTGAGAAATTTATAATTGATCGTGAGTCACCGAGATAGGATCACCTGTACTCGGAGATAAAATGGAATCACACCGTATGCTCAGGTGGTTTGGTTTTTTAACATTTAATTTGATAATTGCTTTTCATAAATTCGAGAAATCTCTTCTGTTAACCCAACCATTCGCCTTAACACTATCAATTTAGAACACTAACTTAGATACTAAATATCTTGAATGTCTTTTTTTTAATGTATCTGTATCTTTTATCCAAAGAATTTATATGATAATTTTTGAGTCAGCGAGATTAGGAACACCTGTGATCGGAGATAAAATGGAACCACGCTATATATTCAGGTGGATTTGTTTTTCGACATTTAATTTTACATTTGTTTTTCCTAACTTCTGAAAATCTATTCTGTTAACTTGGAAATATTATATATTTTTAATATAAAAGGTTTTCAACATTTCGTTATTACAATTTATGTATGTGTCCGTATCTCTTATAAGGCGTTAGTTTAACCTAAGGTTTGCTAGTAGACCGAATTTACTATGTCGCGAAATTATGTTTGCCTCTAAAGTGTGTCACCAATATGAAAAGTTTGGAAAGATCTGTGTTAATCCAACCTTTTGGCTTAATACTTCCGGAGATATTAAATTTCTTGGACGTTTTATTAATGCAGCACTTCATAACTGATGAGTTTTCTCATTTGTGAGAAATCTGTAATTTCAAATCGGTGAGTTTCTACGATGCGCGGGAGATAAGGAACACCTCAGATATAAAATGAAATCACACTATCTATATATGTATTCAAGTAGTTTTGTGACATCTGTTTTTCTTACGTTCTGAAAATCTATTTTGTTAATCTCACCTTTCGGCTTAATATTTGCGGTTTAGAACACTAACTTAGACCTTAACTCCTTGATTTTTTTAATTCAGTACATCATAGCTGAGTTTGTTTTTATTTTGTCAGAGATTCTATAATTCCTAAACCAATGAATTTCTACGATAACTTTTAGTACTAGCCTAGATAAGGAACACCTGTTGTACTCGGAGATAATTTTCTTTTGCTAAGTTTGGAGACCTTCTGTTAATCCCACACCTTTCGACTTCCGGTTTAGAACACTAAATTAGACATTACATTTCTTGGAAGTTCTTTTTTAAATGGACTGAGTTTTCTGATTTTCCGAGTAATTTCAAGCCAGTGAGTTTCTACGATAATTGTAAATCAAGGAGCTAAGAAACAGTTGTACTCACTTTAGAGATAAAAGGGAGTCATACTATAGATTCAGGTGGCTCATATCATTGCTAATAAGGGCCAGTTACATTTTTTTTTGTATAAAATGACAAAACATATAACATAACAAAGTTTAGAGTTATCAAATGTAAGAAATACTTGCAACAACTGAAAAAGAGTTGGTTCATAGCTCTAATAAACAATCGCCCCACATTATATTACATCCCTTTTTCAAAATTCATTTCATAAAGACTTGATCTTTGAATTTTGAGTAAGTATTTAGTAATTTGAATGTTAACTCTTCGGTGTTAAGTGTCTTATCAAGGTTATTACAGAATGACAAGTAGAAAAAGTGTTTCTGGAAGGTTATATAATCCTGTCTGAGACGTATTGGTAAAAAAACTTAAAAGGGTAGAATTGTGAGATTGTAGGAGGTAGAGGAGCGTATGTGCATGATAACTCGTTTGGTAGGGGTAGCGTGGATATATATACGTACGAGTCAATTTGAAGGTTCAAATCAGGGCACAAGTGAGGGCATGGCTTCTTAAAATAACTTTTTATGGTCCCGTCAATTGAAAGACTCAACAGACAGGTATACCAGGTAGGAAAGTTGTCATGGCCACTGGACTTCATGCATATTATGGGTCGGCTTTTAGAAAGTTTGCCGAGTGAGTACGATCAACGTTTGAGGGCGCCTAACAGTACCGAGCGTCTGAACTTGTAGACTGTTGTGCTTCTAGTGGTATAGTGAGGATCGACTCTGTAGTAGTTGTGAATTAACGTGTTATCTAAACAAAGTTTTTTAACTTTACACGTGTTGTAGTACTTCAATGACTGTTGTAACTTACTTTATCTAACTCGAATTGTGATTATAAGTACTGTTTCATTGATCTTGTTTGGGATTCAAAGTGATTTTTGGTGTTTTAAAACAAATTGTGTGCGTCACACGATCAAAGAAGCAACAGCGCAGCTCAGGAAGCCAATAAGAGTTCAAACGTATATACACCTGTAAGAAACACACCGGGAACATTGCCGTAATGTTTCTTACATAAATCTGCAATAAATACCCAAGATAAACAGGTAATAATTTTTGAAATTGGTTTGCGTCAGCTGTCATACTGTCGAGTAGTATATTAGTGTGTGCGTATTTTTAGTTGGGTTGGGAATGCCGCACGTTGTAGCCCACGTTTGTTCCCAATTGCTCTTTTAATTCAATTTCATTGTGTTAAATGAGCAAAAGGAGATAATTTGACATTCTAACTGGGGTTTCTTCAATTAACTTATAAAAGTGTCATTCGCCTACGTTTAGTTATGCAATGGGATTACTGCAATCGTAAATTTACTCTTTTAAACAAGAATCTTTGCTGTTCTTCTTTATAATTCAGCGCCTTCATCATTAGTTCACATAATTATTTTTTATAGATTACTTGTTAAATACATGTTTATTGTTGTAAGACAATTTCAGAACACGCTGAAAGTTTTAAAAATAAACGTGTGGATGGAGGTCTCTATCCGTTGGCCTCGATTGTATCTAAATTTGATATAAGGTTGACAAACGTCACATATTCACTAATACATCAAAATGCTATCTCACCATCGAATTATATTAATAATAATTGGAAATTATTTGTACGATTTACAAAGCTCAGTTAATCATTTTGTTTATTCTCCGTACCTATTAAGTTAGTTATCTTCCGTCCATATATTTTGATAGATATGCAATAACGCCCAATAGAGCTTGTTTACTATTCTACTATCGTTTACTATGTTTCACTTACTACTAATATTTACAACTTACAAACGGCTGCACCCGGCGTTATTACTTTAAATAACGAGTGTTAAAAGTTTGTTTTGCATTTGGCTCTTGCTGTGCCTTTTACTGCATTTATTAATATCAAATAAATATCAAGAACAAGTAAATTTAATCAGCTTACAACTTAATTTTACCGATTTTTCGTTTATTCAGTTGTTTTTAACAAATTAACAGGCTTGATTCATCGACCACAATATTACTTTACAAGCAATAATTGTAATATTTATTACTGAACAAGTTTAAGAATCAACATCAGTTATCTATTAAATAATAAAAATAACCCTAAAATTTGAAACTTTCCTCGCCCAATTTACTGAAACTTTCAACAATAGTCGAAATAATTCAAAAAAGGCGAGTCGTTTTAAATAAAATTAGAGTAGTAAAATACATGTACTCCTACGGGTTTAACAAACTTAGTACCTTTTTATTTAAATTTAAAAACAAGCGTGTAATTAACAGAATAACAGTACATGTTAAGCCTATTTAACCTTCACATAAAATACGTTCTAAACAACTTTCTTCAAATATCGTATTTTGTTCATTTACATTCTTTAATTGGTTGAATTTACTTAACATGCAAAAGTTCGTTTGACAATTTTTTATAAGTTTCTAAATTAATTATAGTATTTTTTTATACTTTCTCTTTATTATTTGTACGGTTTAGGGAAGTAATAATAAAATATAATAAAATTGGGATTTTCGCCATTTGAATATGTGTAGTCTTGTAAAATAAAAAAGATTTGGGGTCCAGGTTGCGTCAGAGAACGGTTCTTTTAGAGAGAATCAAAAACGAATGATTAGTAAATGACGAATCGCCGCTTCTTAGAAGAAAAGATTTGTGTAAGTGGTGGTCTTTTTTACAAGCCGCTCATTAAAATTTTGCCTTAGGAAACTTAACAACTTTCTGCTTTTTACAACTTCAACTTAAAATAGTAAACAGGTAAAAAAGTAATAATCATAATGTGATTATGATAACTGAGCGTGATTCTCCGTATTTAAAGTTTTCTAAACTGCTAATTAGTATGAACTGAAAGATAAAACCACAAAATCGATGAGTGATGACATGCATTGAAGATATAAGCAGATTACCACAGGTAGTCCAAGTAGATGATAAATCCTTTTTGTATAATGAAGGTAGTGGCTAAGGTACAGTTTAAACCTGCCTTACTAAACCATACTTCAGTTTTATCAGTATGAATTACTCTATTGTTTAAGCCCTCATTTACCGCTATAACAAGCTTGGAACAATAGCGTAATTTAACTGCAGATAGTGGAAAAATAAACTATTTATTAATAATGGCCTAAGGAAATGAATATAGTTAAGTTAGTATATTTTAATAGCCGTTTAAAAAACTCAAATGCGATTTAATTATTTCTATTGATAGTTGCTTGTTGTTATCTCCGGTGATTTTTTTTTCAGTTGCGTTATTCACAGATGAGTTGGAGGCATCGGACTTGGATGGAATGTGGTTCGTTTAGAATATGACCAATTACTAGGCTGACATTTTTCAGTTAGGAATTTTTATACGTAACTATTATCTCTGTTTGGATATCCGATAATTTGAATTTATTGTAAAAACAGACCGCGTAAATATAAAATTACAGAGTAGTCAATTTTGTAAGAACGATGAGTTTAAATTAATAAAATTGAGTAACACTCAGGTATCTAGGACAAAACTAATCGAGTACGTGCACAGCTCAAATTTAAATAACATTCAATCTTCTGCTTGTGGTTTTAAAATGATTTTAAAAACTTTCAGTTGTGGTAGATATTTGCAAACTTACAAATTTTGATCCTGTACAAAATTCGACTCGTCGTAAGATTGCCCTGTTTAATTTTAAACCCGGGTTGGTCTGCTATTTCGAAATGCCCTTTAAAACGTCTTTTCGAAAATGGACAATTTTCAGTGCCAAATATCAATCAGGCTAACTCCAACTGCAAAATTCGATTTCCTTAAACTGTCCTCCAAGTGTTTTACAATGCCTCCAAAAAAATATCGATATCGAATACTATGGATATATCGAATCAATCGATACTTCTAATAATTCGTGAAATAAATAGATCTAAATACTCCACAGTTCGACAATAGATAAAATGTAATCTTACAATTTATTTACAAAATATGGGTTTGTGGAATTATTTCTTATACGAAAACTTCTTAAAAAATCCATGAAATTGGTATACCACCAGCAAATATATTTATACCGATATATCGAAAAACCTCTTAATCTTAATTAAGAATGCCAGGAACTCCCTGAAAATGCCATGACCTGCCTTGGATTGCTCAAAAAAAAAAAAAAAACAGCCTCAGCCATAGTGTCCAAGGCTGCTGAGAGTGCATTTAGACTAAATCTACATGATATTAAAAAATATATGGATATCGAAAAAGTATGGGCACTATCGACACATCAAATTAATTCATACATCTAATGATTCATTACGTGAAATAAATTGATTCATCAAATGCTCAACATATCGACCACAAACTCTTGTAATTACAGACTGATAATTTTTCTTCGAAATATGGATTTTATGGAACTAAATCGATGTTGTCAATAATTAAATCGAAAAGTCGATACATGATACATCGATATTTTTATCGATACATCCAGTCCTATTTAAGAATGCCAGGAACTCCCTGAAAATGCCCTGATTCAAATTGCTCCCAAAAAACAGCCTCAGTCGTAGAATGTTCAAGATTGCTTCGAACAACCGATATTTATATCGATATATCGAAATAATTTTTATTTTACGAAATGTGGATTTTATGGAATTATTTTGTAAATGAAAAGTTCCCAAAAAAAAAACAATTAAATCGATATATCGAAATATGCATTTTATCGAATTATGTATTTCATAAATGAAAAATTCTAAAGAAATCGATTGAATCGATGTATCGCCAATAATGAAATCGATATGTCGATACATCGAAAAAACCTAGCTCTTTTTGAGAATGCCAGGAACTCCCTGAAAATCCCCCAACTGTCTTGCATTACTTCAGCCATAAAATATCTAAGATTGCTTCAAACAACCGTTATGTGAATATTTAAATTAGACCTGCGTGATATTGAAAAAATATCGAATTAATCGATATATCGAATAAATCCATAGATAAATTGATGTATTGATTAATCAAGTACTCCGCATATCGGTGATAAACTCTTGTAGTTACTTTAATCTGAATCTGGTAATTTCCTTGCGAAATATTAATGTTGTGGAATTATTTCATAAATAAAAAATTCTTAAAAATCGATGATCTATATATTGCCAATAATTGAATCAATACATTGATATATCTATATTTTTAGTATTCCAACATCAAATTTGGATATATCGATACATCGATATTTGTATGGATATATCGAAAAAAAAAATCACAGCGCTAATTTAGATCAGGTCTGCGCGATATTAAAAAATATATCGAATCAATCGATATATTTGATTGAATTCGTAAAATATATGTATTTATGTATGTATATACATAGAGCATTCATTCCTTTCTGTAAAATAGCTGGAAACATTTTACAACTTAGTGGTGGATTATGAGGATTAAATACAACTATCGTAAATCATCCCTACTAGGCCGGATCCGAAAGTCCGAAACATTTTACAGCTCCCTCAAAATAGAAGAATTATTCATTTAAATGTTATTTAAATGCCGTCCCTGTAGGGTATTTATGGTAGGACTTGCCACTTGCCACTTCTAACTTGTAATAATACTTTTATTGCCCGTTGAAGTCAAGTAGAAATTTCGCACGCGCCGTAACGGACTATATTGGTTCATCAAATACTCCACATATTGCAGATACAAAATAAGGTTTTGAGGGAATGGTTCCATAAATGAAAAAATATCGATTAAATTGATATATCCTAATAATTAAATCGATACATGAACATATCGAAAAAATCCCAGGCTTTATTTGGACTGCCCAATAAACTCATCCTCCTTTTTGATGTAGCAATATTCTAGTCTTTTCCCTCTTTTGGTATTTGCCATTATATAACTATATTTATAATCCTGTTAAAATCTGTCCAAAGGAAGAAATTTGTTTATACCAATAACACCTTTGTGGGTACCAAATGTTTGTGTAAGTAAACCAAAACATTTGGCACGTCTATTCAGTTTTAGAAATGATGGGCTTGTAATGCTAGCGCTGGTATGACTAGTAATTTATATTGTCGATACTCTTTAACGCTATTGTGCTAGTTTAACGTTCTGTTATATTTGTTGTATAAATAAGAATTGTTAGATATTTAAAATATCTATTATAACAATTACTGTTATAATTCTGTTTACTTAGATGTCTGTGGTTTGTCTGTCAATATAAACACAATCTCGGTTGGTTTATTTAGTACGGTGATATCTCATCATTGA
Organism: Melanotus villosus; assembly: GCA_963082815.1. Taxonomy (NCBI): domain Eukaryota; kingdom Metazoa; phylum Arthropoda; class Insecta; order Coleoptera; family Elateridae; genus Melanotus; species Melanotus villosus. Next base: position 34,143,196 of record OY720427.1, on the reverse strand, counting down.
CTGATTATAGGATTGTGTTAAACACGGAATTGAATGCTCACTTTTTCATATTAACGCTAATAAGTCATATTAATCCTTCCGGCAGGCGTGTAAAGCTTCTCGGTTTTAGTTTTTTTCTGGACACGGGTCAGTTCAAAATAACGGTTTAAGAATTTTCTGTTCTGAAATTAGAATGCGATTCAGGTGTAACCAGTTCTTTTTTATTACAATTTTTGTAGTAGAAATTCACTACTATTTGGTGCATGGAGTATGGGCGGAGAACTGTTATCACCAATCACCCGTGATGAATGGTTAATAACATGGAGAACAGGTGGTCTTGACGGAAGTTTTGGCTTGACCGTTTATATTTGCTTTTAGGCCCGCTTTATGTACCAGAAAGACCTGTCACAGCTTCTGGCTGTGTTGGTACCGGTCGTATTTATCAAATCTATGTCCGCTAGCTATTTTACAAACATACGTGTGCAGCGGATTGGCCAGGCCGCAAAAAGTACTCGCGAATGACGAAAAGTTGTAATTAGCTACACCTAGTCTTTGACTTTTATACAACAAAGAAAAAAACAATGATTAATTTTTTCTGCCATTTAAGATTAAGGCAGGAACTTTGAAAAGGAAACGGGCCAAGTTTAGATTTAAAAGTGAGGCGCGTTGCTCTGGTCGTGATGTTAACATTTATAACCGGAGGCTTTACTGCTATCTCATGGAGTAAACTTGTTTACGAAGTATTGCATTAAAAATAGCGTAGTTTAGTTACCAAATCGTCGAGTGGCATCAAGTCTGTTCTGCTGTTAACCCTGACCCCTTCCGTGGCTTTTAGAATCCAAAATGTTTCGATGGTTCTGATGGTGATGAGTACACGGCGTTTCTGCCCAAGGCTCCGATTTACTATGAGACGTCCTGTTGTCATAAACTATTATGTTGTTTCATTGGTAGTCATTTAAATTATTGTTCTACGATGAAGATTTGTGATTGTGAGAATGTAAGGTATAAATACCGCTCGTTGTTATTCAACTCTTTTTCAGGTTAGGGTGAGCACGAGCTGCAGAAACGAACGGAGATAAACTAGGAGTAAAAGGTGCTGGGTGCGTTAGTCGTGATGTAACATCTGCAGCTCGGGGCGATCTCATCTTTTCCAGTCGCTGTCAGTAATTATTGAATGAACTAAGTAAATGTCGTCCGCTAGTCTAAGTGGATGTGGGTTCGGTAGCGTAGGATAAAGAAGGTGGGACCTACGAACAAGTGTTGGCTCTGTCACATGTTAAAGGCCATCCTCTACACATGGTCCTCTTTTTATTTTTATTTATATTAAAATCACAAAGACAATGTTGGCGTTTTATTACCTTGCAGTTGTACTGCTCGACGCCTCCTGATATGAATGCAAAATCACTTTCAATTTAAAATGACGGATAACTTACACAACATTTGCTTTTCTAGAACATCATGTAAACATTACTTTTATCTCAAATCGTATTTAATATTAATATTAAAAATAATTAGCCTAAGTTGCATTCGTTTTAAAGAGATAATTCACAAATTATCACTTTTAAATTATTCAACAGACCTTTGAAATAAGCAGTGGGATAATCACAATGTAATTTCAATAATCTGAAGTATAATTGAGATCCGGGGTCGTCTGGATTACTGAATTTGTAAGTAACTTAATTGTATTTGCATCAAATGAAAAGGCTTTTAAACACATTTTGACATATTTGGCAAAGAGTAAACCCATTGTAAGTAAAATTCCGTAGATTCTTCATAAACCCATACTAAATATTTGTGCAAATTATATTGTTTAAATTAGCCAGTTAAACTTTATTAGATAATCGTGGGTTTAGATTACCAAGGTTATGTTAATATTCAATTTACAAAGAAATGCTTGTTTAACAAGCGAATTTTTACTCCGAAAATATTTTTGTTTACCACTATGTAAAAATATAAAACCGATCAAGAGTATTTTTAAAAGTAAAAAGCTTTGAAAGCCATTTAATCGGTGCTTGAAAACAGTTCACGATAACTAACGTTAAATTCAATTAAAACACAAGTACAAGGTTATTTTTACAAGAGGTTTGCGCAACTTCAACTTTATTTCGGTAAATCATGACGTTGGGAGTTAGGAGTATTATATTCCTGGATAAATTTAACTTTGCCTGGGATATATACATAAGCACACCATGAGCCTTACAAAATTCCCCATTGTTGAAGGAAATCGCAAAATTTAGCCAGACTTATTGGAAGTTCGCCAAAATATTGTTTGGAAACTGTCGTAAGTTTGTAGTATACAATACGTTCACTGTTTTTTTAAGTGAATTGTGCATTGGGAACGTACCTAATTCTTTATCTTCAAAATTTGAAAAATGAAGGCACTTTACAAAGCTCGTTGATTTTTGAAAATGTTGTGGTTTCCGGCTTGGCACTTTGTTCCTTTTATAAAATAATTTGGGTATTTTTACAAAAAAAAAGTTGTGATTTCGTAGTTTTAGTCTGAAGCCCAAATTTGAAGTATTGAAAATTGTAAGCTGTTTAAAATTTCTAGAAAAATTTCCTTGAATTTCTCTCTTCTTTTAAATTTGCCTGTTCTAAATATTTGAAAATTCTAACCAAATTTTGTTTATAAATTCTGGAAAATTTTTTAACTAAGAACTAACTCGACGTTCCAAGTTTTTCGATGAAAATCGTTTTGATTTAGTTAGAAACTTAGAAAGAAACTCGATTTCTAAACGTAATTTGATGTTAACTTCCTTTGATAAAAGTTTGACTTCGATTTGGGGCTCTTTTTCTTAACTTTTTTAACTAAGAACTAACTCGAAGTTCCAAGTTTTTCGATGATAATCGCTTCGATTTAGTTAGAAACTTAGAAAGAAACTCGATATCTAAACAGAATTTGATGTTAACTTCCTTTGGAAAAAGTTTGACTTCGATTTGGGGTTCTTTTTTTAAGTTTTCCGATGAAAATCGCTTGGATTTAGTTAGAAACTTAGAAAGAAACTCGATATCTAATAAGAATTTGATGTTAACTTCCTTTGGAAAAAGTTTGACTTCGATTTGGGGTTCTTTTTGCTTTACTCTGAGAGTTTCCCAAGCTCTCAACTGGCTTTTGCTGGAATTTATCGACGATATTAGTTACTTGATACAAATATGTGTTTACATTCAGTAAACTCTGGTGAAAACACAAAATTTTTAATCAAAAAAGCTGTAAAATTTTTCAATAAAACTTCCCTAAGCAAGTACGTAACCCTCGTTTTATTTGTGTAGATGGGGTTCTATCACCTTTTACCTGAAAAGGTACTTAGGGCTTTTTATCCCCTATCTGATTGTGGAATCACCAAGTGGGGTGTAGAATTTTTACCTGAAATTCGTTTTAGATGTTGTTTAGTTTAAGCCTGAGTCTTGCAAACTTTTAAAAGAATCTGTAAACGACAGGGTGACGACTGTTTGGTGGCGAAGATCAGCCATGGGAATTTGTTTCGAAATATCGAATTAAAACATATTGATTTAATTATATTGAAATCGCCCTTGAGCGGACACCTTCGGTTCGTGTTATTGTGTACGTTTAAGAGAAATAACAAATTTTAATTTAAACGTTTGTTTAAAATACTAGTAAATTAACCCGAGCTTCAAAAATTAAATTCTACGACCAGCACTTTCAGGCCTGATGAATTAATATGTAAATCACTGGAGTGGTTGGGTGGTTAAGACGTTCGACTACAGCGCGGACGGTCTCGGGGTTAAATCCGAGTTGGGTGCTCGACAGGTGGCCTACCTACTCACTGAAACTAGTTGGGAACCGAAACACAGGAGTAGGCGGTCGTCTAAGGCTTGATGCTTACTACACCACCCCGTTTGCATAGCGTACGGGACAATATTTTCAAATGTACAAACTGTATTTACATTGTCTTCAGAGCTTCTCCATAGGATTTTAATGATCCGTCATCTTCTGGCAAGTCATTGTCTTCATCAGAATCATTTAGAATTTGAATGCTAATTTTGGTGAACGTGAAATTATCGATTACCATTAGAATACCATCGTCTTCATCCACGAGATTGTTGTGGGTTTTTAAGAAATCGCCAGGATTAGTATAGAGCATTCATTCCCTTGTGTCGATTTGCTGGAGGCATTTTACAACTTAGTGGTGGATTATGAGGGTTAAATGCAACCATCATAAATCATTTTAACTAGACCGGACTCAAAAAGTTTTACCTGAACACAGAAGAATTTGCTTTTAAAATTTTAAAAGCCAATTCTCCTGTTTTCAGCTGGTATAGATAGCTGTAAAAAATTTCGAGTCCGGCCTAGTTAAAATGATTTATGATGGTTGTATTTAAATCTCATAATCCACCACTAAGTTGTAAAATGCCTCCAGCAAATTGACACAAGTGAGAGAATCGATTATACCACTAAAACCAACCTCCTATATTGATTTGTAGATTTTCCATAATGGTAATCTTCTTCGTCAAGCAGATCATCCGAATCTTCACACTCTCTACGCTCAACGCAATTTCAGCTTTACAGAAGTTGTAAATCGTTCTTGAGGTAATTATTTTCCATGCATCATTTATAAAAACGTGGAACGTACTGAAATTGATGAGCAGCAATTTGTACAAATCATAATTTATTAATGTAGGAAAACGTGCATTGTGTTAATCTACATTTTCTTCACTTTTCAACGTAGTCTCCATTTCTTGCACGTATTTTCCCCATCGTTCTGCAAGCTTGAAGATTCCCTTGCGGTAGAAATCCGTTCCATTTTTGGGGCATTGTGACGTGATTAGCTTCTATCACGTGTCCACAAGCAGTAGATGCAAAATGGCTGACACTGATGTTTCGTTTCGTCAACGTGCTGTCATTGAATGCTTTGTTAAAGAGGAAATCACTGCAGAAGTTCACCAACTTCAACATGCAAATGGAAATGTGTACATGGGCGCTAGCTATGTTAGAATCAAAGATGGAATTACGAACATCCTAGATCAATCTCATAGCGGTTGCCCTTGCACTGCCTCCACTGTACGTAAACAAGGAAAGGGTTGATGATATCATTAAAGAAGACAGGCGTGTTACCGTGAATAAAATTGTAGCAAAACTTAGAATAGGACAAAATGATTGAGAGCTTAGGCTATCGAAAAGTGTGTATCCGCTAGGTTCCACATTTGTTGCCCGAATACCACAAAGTTCAGAGAAAACTATCACTCAAGACCTTCTTCAGAGATATCGAAATAAAGGGGATGATTTTTTGATTAATATTGTGACAGGACGTGAAAGCTGATTCCACCATTATCAACTTGAAACAAAGCCACTTGAATTGTCCAACCAAGAAGAAAGCGAAGACAGATCTGCTGGGGGTGCGTCTCTGCCTTCGAGCAGCTGGAACGGAGTTCTACTGCAAGGGTATCTTCAAGCAGAACGATGGGAAAAATGTGTACAGAGTTTGTAGATTAAGATGATGCAATTGTTTTCCTACATTAATTAGTTAATTCCGATTTGTGAGAAATTATTGCTCTTTAATTATAATACGACCCTCGTATATAGCATCTAACAAATCTATGGTCTTTCACAATTTATAGGCAAAAGAGATTGAATCAATTGTTGTTAAAGTAAGCTTGATGACTGCAGTTTTTAATGAAGTTGGACCGAGTGGTTTCATCGCTTTTCCATTTACAAGTAATTTTTTCTCTCCAACCATGTTAGCCCAATGTAAGATTGTAATCCGTTATTTTGCTAACTTGGCTTTCCACGCATATTTCACCCTCACTCCTGGTGTCATCGGTATTGTGTATGTCGTTCACTAAACATTTATATATAAAGGATGGCACTTTTCACAAAAGCTTGCAGCATCTTCGAGTCCCACACTCGCGACTCTACCAGACATCAGCTTTAAATATATGTAGTATTATGGCGGATTCGAAGTTTTTCAAACCATCTAGAAGAAGCAGTAAAATTTGAATAACGACTCAGTAATTGTTTTTCCTTCGACCTTACTGGTTTCCGTGCGGGAAGGTCGACAGAGAGTGCTGCTTCTGAGTTAATCAATATAGTTCATCAAAACTTAGATAAGGATAGGAAGGTTGCGGGTCTCTTTTTCGACCTATCCCGTGCTTTCGACTGTTTAAATCTAAATTTTATATTAGACAAACTACATACTTTTGGTTTTCGAGGCACTAGTGCTGATTTATTGCGTTCTTTCTTAAGCAATAGACAATTATGCGTAAAGGTGGAAAATGCTGTATCAGCATATTATGATTTAGACAGAGGAGTGCCATAGGGGTCGATACTGGGACCACTTCTATTTTTAATTTTTGTTAATGATTTACCTCTATATGTACCCGATAAGGCATCCGTAATTATGTACGCGGATGACACTTCTATTCTGGTCTCAGCATCTACCCCTGATGACCTTCAAATTTGTTTAATGGCGGTTGTTAGTAGGTCTAATGACTGTTGTAAAACAAACAACATGATGTTAAATGTAACCAAAACCGAAATAGTACTTTTCAACTACAGAAACGTTAACTATAATATCAATCTGAATTTTAACAATATAACATTGTCCGTAAAACAATCTATTAATTTTTTGGGAATTAATCTGGATTCTTGCCTCAATTGGGAAGATCAACTAAATGTTGTTGCAAAAAAAAATGAGTTCTTCGTACTAAGCTATTTCTCAGTTAAAGCATATACTGTTACCAAAAATCTTAGTTAATGTATATTATAGTCTGGCGTATCCATATCTTACATATAACGTTATACTCTGGGGCAATGCGTCGTATAGTAACAGAATTTTTCTTTGTCAAAAACGAATAATTAGTTGATATTTAATATCAGAGCTGGCGATACCTGCAGAGTAGCTTTTGTTCAACATAAATTATTGACATTTCCATCTAAGTTAACCTACATAATTTTTCACGTAACTTAGACTTTCATTCATACAATACCAGACACTGCCAAATGTTTACCAATGACGCGCATAAGAATTCAGCATACGAAAAATCACCATATTATGCCAGCAAAAGGCTGTTTAATAAGCTACCAGCGCATATAAGTAGCTTAAATCTTACGTTTCAAAAAGACCGTAAAGTCAATTTTAATTGCTAAAACCTATTATTCGGTTAGCGAATTTCTCTACGACAATTGTATATAATAATTATAAGGATGTTATTTACATGTTTTCTGTTATGTTCCTTTATTATTATAATTACTGACGCGTACATCCTATTATTGGCACAAGTACGAATAAATTTTATTATTATTATTATTATTATTATATTATTACTAATGGGTCAGACAAAGGGATATCTTCATTTTTGACTTTTGTTAATCAGTCATAACAAAATTGATCCACTCCAAGCCTTTTGTCGGGAAAAAAACTCCTTCTTCATGCACGTTACTATTTGAAGATCATTTAGAATTTCTGATTTTAAATCTTTTTGCCAAATCGCGTACGCTTAGTTTTTCTTTATCATATACAGGATGGTGACTCGAACACCCGAACATAGGGATTTAACATGTAAAATCATATTTTCGTAATTTCCTGCTCCCCTAATTATTTTAGGTAAAAAAGCTTCAAATAAAAGTTGTAGAGCATAAAATCCTGCATCTGAACCAATAAACAAAATTAATTTTGAGTGCCTTGTAACCTCAGAAATTAGGTATGAAAATGACGTAAATCACCCCAAAAATAGCGATAGCCATGGAATTCAAACAAAAATTAACAAATGTTAACGGTTTATCTGTCAAATTTCATTGTGGACGGAAGATTTAAAAGATTTAAATTTGGGTTTTTTTAATATTTTTAGGACCGTGGTGTTGTGCAAACCTAATCCAGATCCAATTTCTCTAAGGCTCACATTTGGATTATTTGATACCGCAGCGAATACATTAATTTCGTTAGCGTTATGATCTTCAGCTTCAATATCTTCTTCTGGTGCAATATTTATTTGTTTTTTAGTACAACTCTTGCAAGGGACGAACATTGACCCATATTTTGTTTGATTATTGATGATGGTATGGATTGTTGATGTCGACGGAATTGGTATATGACGATATAAATTCGCAAATAGATCTCGCACTTGTCTTATACTATTACCAATGTAAAATAACTTTAAAAATTGATTTTTTTCACTTATTGTATAATTGTTGGCCATATTTTCACTTTGACAGTAATTACAAGTAATAATAAAAATAAACTAACGCAGCGTAACTTGACAGATGACAGCCATGGAATTCAAACAAAAATTAACATTTGTTAATTTTTGTTTGAATTCTATGGCTATCGCTATTTTTGGGGTGATTTACGTCATTTTCATACCTAATTTCTGAGGTTACAAGGCACGCAAAATTAATTTTGTTTATTGATTCGGATGCAGAATTTTATGCTCTAAAACTTTTATTTGAAGCATTTTTACCTAAAATAATTAGGGGAGCAGGAAATTATGAAAATATGATTTTACATGTTAAATCCCTATGTTCGGGTGTTCGAGTCACCACCCTGTATAAACTGTATGCAAGTTTTCCTCTGTCTTGCTTTTTCTCTCCAGCCTTGAACTTATTTTTCTACCAGATCTTCCTCTTCCGCGTCCCTCCATCGCTTCCTCGATCTGCCTCTTTCCATGCTACGGTTTTTATTTCTCTTTCATGCTCCATTACATTACTTCCAGGTGACCTAGCCATTGCACTCTTCTAGCTTTGATAAAATTACTTATGGCGACTTCCTGAAAAAGTTTGAAGAGTTGTGTGTTCATTCTGCTTTCCCATCTCAGTTCTGTTTGTGTTCCCCCAAAAACTCTTCTCAAAATTTACCTTTCACGATTTCTGTTTTTTGTTTACTTTTATTGGCCATTGCCCATGACTCACGTACGTAGATTATTTCGTTATCATACACGTTAATAATTTGCACTTTTTCATTAAGCTACTAAATATTTTTTTTGTAGCCATTTGTATTTTTATTTGGGTAGAAAATTTAACACAACATTGTGCATTGCAGTAACTGAAACATTGCTTGTGGTTAAAATATACATTTACTTAAGTAATAAACTAGGGGAATCCCAGGGAAACAGTACTAACGAGTACTTTTCCAAAGTAGCAAACATGTACAGGTGTAATTCGATCTTTTCTATGCTTGGCTAATCTGTATAAGAGGCGGAAAATGTTCAAATTTTGGTGGATATAGGCAAACTTACCTTGTTAATTCTATTGGATTTCACTAAAGCGTTCGATGAGATTGACCCTAATGTTCTGTGTGCCATATTTCATTTCATGCCATTGCTGTGTTAAAAAACGACTTATTCGGCAGAACTCAGTCTATAAAATTAGTAGTCCGGTGTGCCGCAAGGGTCTATTGTTGGACCCTTGTTATTCACTATTTATACTTCTTCTTTTTCCAACTCTATAAACTACTGCAACTATCATGCTTATGCTGACGATACTCAGTTATATTACTCCTATTATTTATTATTATTATTATATATCAAATCAATCGATATATGCTTTATATATATCATTTTTCAATATCACATAAGCCCGAAAATTTCCTTGGTATATAAATTCTGCTATTATAAAACTGAATTCGTTCAACATTTATAAATATAACTTATTTACAACTCAGTACAGCAGTTGCAACCTTATTTATTTTTATCTCGATAATTGTCATTGGTTTAATTGTAAAAACCGCTTGGCATTTAGTCCCTGAAGTAATTAACGGGCCGAGCCAGATTTGTTTTGAAGGTAATTATGGTTAGAGCAACTCGTGTAAAAATATACACAGGAAAATAATAGACGTAACGTCTCGTCTGGTTTTAAAAAGGATCCGATTCATCTCCATTTATTAATGTTAACACTCCCAATCCAGATTTTTGGCAGCCATTACATGTTTTATTTTTAAGTAATGCAGTCGGTGCCATCAGCCTCTATTTGTATACAGGATGTCTTTAGATAAATGCCACATTAAGACGTCAATTCAGTATTTAAGAATGCACGAGCGTTTTTCAAAAAACCCCTAAGATGTAATTTTAGAATGGTGAAAATTTGAGCTTTGTTTAGTCGGTGTTGATGAGTAGTGCTAAGTGCATTTATAATTAACGCCCATTCTAATTCGTGTGCTATTTAATCATGTAGGTAAATAGGTTTCTGAGTACTTTCAATTACCAGATCGAGCATGACAAAACCGGCTCGAATCACAATATTGGTTTTTGATTTGGCAGCAGTCGGAGTATTTTTCCACCGATATTACAGGAAATTGCCCCATTATCTGGTTATGTGTAATTTACCGATAGTAATAATGGTTTAAGAGATTTTGTTACCGTTGTTGGTACCCAGTTAACACAAAAAAATGTTCCAGTTTCAAGCCGGTTTGCTGCTGCGAATAAATAATTTACCGTGGATGTCTGAGTAGCCCCACAGTAATTTCAGAGTAATTTTGTTTTTGTTACTTAAACCTTAAGCAAATTGAAAAGTTCGTGGCTTAAGAAAAATACACTCTTGACGTCCGCAGACAGGCATAATATTTATAGTCTGTTTGTAAGTTATCAAGATCACCGGAACTGCCAACTTGACTGCTTTTCCATAGAAATTTCCACAAGATTAGCTACGTCTCTAAACGTTGTTAATGAGAAATTACAGGTAGAAAAGCACGCACACTCCGCACGCATTTTTTAATGGTAATTAAAACGGTTTCATTCTAGTTTTTCCTAACCTAAGTAACTGTCAAGTAATAGCAGTACAGTAACTTGGAGAATTGTTTGTGCTGAAAGTTATTTCTGTATGACTCAAGATAATTACATCACCGATTATGTATTTACTAGGAAGAAAGGAATTGCGAAAACTTTTGTTAGCACGTTCGATTTGAAATTTTCTTGTTGAAAAGTTGAGTAATTTTGTTTTTCTTTTAAGTAGTGAGAGTTTAAGACGCGTGGCTTTTTTCCCGGTTGAAGCTGTTTTGAGACCAGTTTGGACGGATACGGACGACGTAAAATTACCAACTTTTTTACAACACCGTCTTGAATAGTTTCCTGTCGTAGTAGCGTTGATTAAATTCAATTTTATTTTAGGTATCCGATTTTAGAAATTTAAGTGTGAAAGTTTCCTGCGGGTCTGTAGTATCAGCAATATCACCGAAGATCATTCAGTAATTCCCGCTAAGGCACGGTTGCTTGCAGTTGCGGTTAAAGGCTGTGGCGAACAAATTCTGCTACAAAACGAAGCTGTAGACATACAAATTTTCTACAAAGCCTTGTGGGATTAGCGGAGTTAATAGTCATGCATGCAGAGGTAGTTACCAGACTGAAAAAGGAAAACTTAAATTATTAATTTGCTACCTCTTTACATGCACATTCGTTAAACATTGCACGTAGACAAACAGAGTATTATGTATTCCAAGGACCAAAGCCATAAAACAATATTTGAAGAAGCTTCAGCTTTGCATAATCTACCTTTGAAGTCAAGGTTAATCCTTTACCAATTCCGACTTCGTTCCAAGAATAATCTGTGTGTATTGTATTTATGATGTTCTTCTTACGCCAGTATTTGCCTTTCCCACATGTTTTACGAACGTGCTAATTGCTGACGTGTGCAAAGAATCAGTCAAGATTTTTATAGATAAGATGGGATGTGTGCGTGTGTTCGCCTAAGTTTTTTTTTAATATCAAGCCGATTAATTGGAACCTCTCGTACGAGAAAATTTAAAATAGACTGCCACGAAAGTATCTCAACGCTCCAGGGGTTAACATCATATTAAAACGCGAAATATATTCGGTAGAATGTAAAATTTATTTGCCGTTATTACGGTTGTTGCTGCAACTTTTTTATTATTTCTATTTTGCTTTTTTGCAAGTGTCGCTTTTAAGTGACTGCGAAATGTGTAAATTAATTGAGAAATTCTTGTCTTTATACTTGTAACACCTTATTTTATGCAAACTGAAAGTTGATTTTGCTCTAATTAAGCACATTTGTTGATATTTACAATCGAATTGAATAATTAGTTACGAAATAGTTACGACAAGCTGGTTTTATGAATTTTGAATTTTCTTATTAAATACAAATAGAATCCCAATTCTTGAAAGTAATTTTTGAAGCTTTCACCATTCAAATCCGCAAATTGCAAATATTCAATCTTTCTCCTAATAAAATCCTTGTTAAAGATGCATGTTACAGGCTTTCTAATTCCGAGAATTTGTTTTTCATGCGTCTTTTAATGTGTGTTAATGATATCTATTTAGGTTTAATGGTAACTGACTAAATTTAAAAACTTCTGCTAAATTTTAAACGAGCTGTATGCAGGGCCGTAACTAGAGCTTTTGTCAGGGGGAGCAAACTCATATTTGCCGCCCCCACCATAGGCGCCGGATTTTGAAAAAATTCATTTGAAGGGTATACTTACCGGGGGGTCTGGGGGTCCAGGTAGAAAGGGGGGTTCGGGGGTCCTCCCCCGGAAAATTTTGAAAAATTTGAGTTTAAATCCACAGTCTTAACGCTCCCAATTGACTATATTTTTGCCACTGATTATCTAATTTAAGCTCCGGAAAACATAAAAAATAACGCATAAAATTAAAATCATTTTTATTGAGAAACGGAAAAAACAGTAACTATGTATAATATACAATATACATTGTATATAATAAAAATTTACATTACTTGAAACATATTGCGCCTCATACTGGTTCGTGAAATAAATTCGTTAGCGATATTGTTTAAATTCAGTTCGCTGGTTTCTTCTCTATGTATGTTTTTAGTTTCTTCAAAATATGCCGCCCCCTAAAAATTTGCCGCCGGGGGCACGTGCCCCCCCCTGCTCCCCCCTAGTTACGGCCCTGCTGTATGGGTGCAAAAAGTAACTGTTCGTTGGAAATTACAGACTTGCAGATAGATAAATACTTAAAAAATTGTTTTTTTTTAATTTTAATGGCCAACTGAAAATTAATTACAAAAATATCTTTTAAAATAAAAGAAGGGATAAAAGCAGGTGTTCCCCAAGGAAGGGTCATAGGGCCACTATTATTCCTTATTTATTCACCTGACTTAACAACTGAACCAATGATACTGTCATTTTAACCACAGCTGAGAAATTACAAAAATTACAAAATACTGCAAATCTGACCAAATTGACTGCTTCAGAATTTTATTTTAATATTCGATTAGTTTTTGATAATTATACTAATTGCACTATTTTTTAAACAAATACGTATTTGCAATTATTGTTAAAAATTTTATACTTTTTTGTGGGTATTTCCCAAGGTATTTCCCTAACAGTTTATGAAAATGTTATTCCTTTTTTACTTTTTAATTAACAATTAATTTCTGTATCTTTTGATTTTTAAATCTTTTTCCTTTTTTAATTGTCAATTTCAATTCAACAAAAAATTATTTATTGAAAATTAATTACATAGATCAATTTGCTAATTTTCGAAAGATATTTGTCTTTCTTATTTTTTGAGTACTAATTATTCGATAATTTCGCAGAAATTCGAGCAACGTTCTAGATTTTTTAAGTATAATTTTCCATACATTTTTCTGTATCTTTTGATACCGACCTCCTGACTGCGGGAAAATCCTGCTCATCGGGAGATTTGAACCCAGAACTAGCGTAAGGCTACCCTGACACTTTACCACTGCGCCACCCCTGGCTTCCTTCACCGATTGTTAACATCAAAATATGTTTAAATACTAAAAATACTTGGTGATTTTTATCTTGAATTTGTTGAATTTGGAATTTTTTAGGAGAAGAGTTAACCTTTATAAAAGGGAAACTAAGTTCTCAAATGTTATTGAGGTTTTGCAATTTTAATATTAAAAAGTCAAAAATTGATTTTTTTTTATTGCAGAAGACTCACAATTCTATGCAAAGAAATTTCATCGAAAACATTTAAAATGAGAAAAGCTTGCCAGAGGAATTTAAATAGTTAAGCAGTCTTTCTGAAAGTATATTTTATTTCCAGAAAATTTTGAAAACGTTCCATTCTTCGAAAGGAAATCAATTTTTTAGTTCTTCAGAAAAAATAACCAACTAAATTTTGAAGTTGAGTTTGCAATAAAAAGGGTTATTTTTAAGGATAATTTGCTCGAATTTTTAAGACTTTTTAAAACTGAAAATCTTTGAAACGAAAAACGTAAAAATTCCAGAAAATTGTTTTGGTTGAAAAAACTGGAAAGGCTCTTTTTGTTAATTAATTAAAGCCAGTTTTAATTTAAAAATTCAGCATTTTTCATGTGCCGAGCCACGAAGAAATTACGCAAAAGCAAATCAAAAATTATATTTCAATTCTGGAAAACTAAAACAACTGAAAATCAAATTTGCCTCAAAGAAAAAAGATAAAAATCAACAAAAATTAAAAGAAAAACAACAGAAAAAGGAACAAACAACGTCTTCTGCAAAGAAGGTGGTTATTTCTGTTTCGCGGAATTTTTTCTGCTTCTTCTTGTGTGTAACCAAGACAAGAGCTTGAGGATCAATTGTTTTCCTGTTTTTATCTCCCCTTCTTCAAAATCCTTTTTTGTTTCGTTTTCTTCATTTTGTATAATTTTTGGGGATCTTCTTTTTCTATCTCAACCCTGTCTTTACCTCTATTTTTCCTTTGTGATATGCATGAACTTTCTGCTTAATCTTTACCTTTTTTCTAATGGGAAGTTTGCTTCTACTGTTTCTTGTTGCTGACTGATAGAATTTAATAATCTTTAAAATTCTTATTTTTCTCATTTTTCTGTGTCCTTCTTTTACTGTTTTACTTTTTGTTTTGATGGATAAGTTTCCAGAAGCTTTAAAACACTCCTACTAATTTTCCTTGCTTTGCTTTTTCTGTGCCTCCTCTTTTGTAAAGTAAGAAAGTGCTTTATTCACTTCTTCCACTACACCCCCCTCTGCATCAACTCTTTGCTGCTTATTTTTTAACAAATGTTTCGCCACCAATTTCTGAAAGTTTAATTTCACTTTCAAAAATCTTTTTGATTTTTTTACAAACTTGTGGTAGATACATACTTAAAAAATTGTAGTTTCCACTTTATTTCGAGAAACCCAAATCAAAATCTTGATCTTTAAGCATTGTCATTCTGCTCGATTAGAAGATGTCACAATAATATAAATAACGAAAGTAAAATGCAAAGTGGCGGATCTATTATACCTATTTTTATTAGCTAACCAACCAACGCTTGTAGTACACCGTGTAAAAAGAGAGTTGTCTATATTTTATTACTAAGAAGCGAAGCTTTAGCGTAGGCATTACTTTTCGGTAAAAAAAAGTGGGTGGAATATTAATTAATATCGCGATTCGGTACACCGTGATTTGTTGCAACACAAAGTGATCATTTAGGTGTTGTTTAATGTTAAAACCGTTTAAATTTTTTCTTCAAAGTTCATAGGATGACATATGGACACTTCTAAAATGCCGTATCTATCTATCATACAGAATTTTCGCATTGTTGTTGTTGATGCCTCTTACCAACGTCCTGAAAAGGATATGGTACCCGAGGAAAGTACACTGCTTCAAGAAATTAATAATAAAAGAAATTAGATAAGCGAGTTCCCAGTACGGCATTTCCTGCCTTTTATTTATTTATTTGTGATAAATAATCAAACTAGCGTTAAATACAGCGTTACCACCTTTTATCTTTAACAATACCGGACGTTTATATCAAAGTTTGAAGGTTTTCAAGGTAGTAGGAGTCAAACCCATTGTTATCGGACTTCGTGTATTTAATTAACGGTGTAATTAATTTGATCAGTTATTGTTTCATCGTTTAAAACGGCAATTTGTTTAATAAATTAGCTTCGCTGAAATTAATTAATAATTAAAGTATAACTCATCAGTTGATTATATGTACTACTAATATGACTTGTTGGGAAGCAAGAAATTTATTTCTAAGTCGCTCAAGTTCAAGTTTGGTGTTTGCTCTTCTAGCATTAACAATTTTGTTGTTAAACTACGATTACAGTAAGTAAGTATATGTATTGTTGGGATTTAGGCAATATTGATATAAAATTTAGAAATGAAAATAATGCCAATGTTAAAACTAGTGCCATTTATGCAATGTTATTATTATATTACAAAATCATAGGATAATTATATCTCTTGGTTAAATAAAACGAAACCTTTTACACTGGCGGATTTGCTAATATTTCAGGTTGGGCCGCATGAACGCACAAATATTTATACTTAATGGTTATTAGTCTGGGCTTTTTATTTATTTAGATTCTGAAGGTATTCTTCGAATAAAATTATGAAAATTTCCAGGCAAGTTTTGATATTAAAAAATATGTGACGGATTTTAAGCTCATTGCGTAAAATCCCATGTTCACTTTTTCACTTTTAATTGTGTAAAAACACCTAGCTAGCGTTGGTAAATTACACGATTTATTAACAAATACTAGAAATAGAAAATATTATTCGTTACGGATTAAAGTAGACGTGCATATCGCGATTATGGTTGCGGTAGTTTTCGGTTTTTAAGATTTTTTCTGCACGAACGCAGAAAACTTTTTCCGTGCAATTGTTCCATGTAATTACTTGTTAAAGCCCGCTATTTATTAAGTCATTGTCATTAAAATAACTACTAACCAGGTAATAACAGTAATAGCTTTCTACCTGGTGCATCACGTATAAATTTTAATATTTACCTAGGTTTCTTACCATGAGAAATGAATGCATGACGAGCACGGATGTTAGTTAAAATAATTTAAAAATTCGATATGGCGAACCCTCGCGAGGAACATTTAAAAGTAGAATTGTCAACGTAATTTGACCATTATTTCGGTTAAATTTAGTAAACGTACACCACACGGCGCTTTTGTGTTCAGATTTAGACTCACAAAGGAGCTTAATGTGATACGTTTATTTTACAACGCTAAATGATAATGATGATGGGACGTTATAAAACAGTGCTTATTTTAAACAATTTTGCGGTATACTGCGGTTAAAACTGTTAACATATTTATGGTACGTAGAATTCACTACCTTTTTAGTTTTTGCTTTTAAATTAATCACAGCGACACAGCCTGATAATACTGGAATCCAAATAGTACAGAAAATCTTTTTTAATATCTCCAATTATTATACAATCTGTCCTATTTAATAGGGCAATAAGTATTTTATAGGATTTTAGTAGCGTTACATTTAGTCGTGTGGAGTAGGGTTGCAGCGAATCCTCTCCTTACAGTAACTTAGTACAATGAATAAGGTTATTATTATTACTCAGTTTTAATTAGAGTTAAATATAAGATAACTATTATTGAAACCGTGTAGGTAACACGGAGGGTTTGAACCGTGTTAGTCTTTTTGATTCATCGTCCGGGGCGGCTCGTCCTTAAGAGCTGCAGAACCACCAAAAATAAGGTTATAATTAAAACAATAAATTATCTATTAACAAAATAGAATAATTCACAGCCTATTCTCGCGGTCTTTTAAATGCAAATTGTTGAGCCAGTCAACCAAATGGATATTTAACAGTGTTGTTCCAGGGTGCACAATCGTACTAGATCTAGTACAATTAATATAAAGTTAGTACGTTAGTACCTCATTGCAGAATCTAGTACAATTTTTTATTTTGGTAATTTTGAATCGAGATTATACTTCTCATGTGTAAATATGACTTTGCACGTGTAAAACACTGCTGGTTTTGTGAAAATTAACTTTTAGTAAAAACCTATATTTCACAATATACATTTCTAGCCTTCTCAATGGTTCGTTTACGTTTCAATTTCATATTTGGCGCCTTATTTTCATTCTAGTACAGTAGGGCACAATTCTAGTACAATATTCCCCCAGAAATTAGTACCAAAAATTTTATGCCAGGAACAACACTGATATTTAATACGAAGCCGCTATACAACGTTCACGTGCTGTGATCCAATATCTGCTTGATCGGTAGACATCGCTGCATTACGACTGGGCCCGAAGTCAAAAATAAAGGCAGCGGGAAAGGTAGAAATGTGCTGCATTTGGTGCAGCTCAATTTGTTAATATGCTACATTTTAAACGGGCTGTTGTAGTATTTTGATTGACTAATTCGCGAATTTACTTTTTTTATGTACGACTATTTACTTACAAACATTCCTAAAATGGATGCTATAATTAAATTAAAGGAGAATAAGTTCCTTGCACTTAATTATCAAAATTAATTAATAGTAAAGGCGGAAAATCGTGTTAGCAGTAGTCAGTAAAAACTCACAAAAGACACCTCCATAAGGATGTATATTTAAGGAACAACATAGTTAAGGGTTGGCTGTCATTGTAATTTGATAAATGTTTTATTCTGTTTTCACTGTGTATTATTATTATTATTATTATTAGTTCTTTTTAATGCAGAGCACCCAAAAATATTGACTGCGAGCCGTGCCTGTTCATCGTGATCGTCCATTAAGTTATGCACAAGATCATTAGGGCGAGCAGGGCCGCGCCAAGCCTTTCTGGCGCCCGCGGGCAAGTCACTCTTATGCCCCCCCCCCCCCCCCGTGATTTTCAATTCCGAAGTAAATACTTTTATTTTTCAAAATTTTTCAGAGAAACATTTTTCTTTTATTGAGTACATATTTTAAAGAGCACTAACAATTACAAAAATGTAGGTACAATAAAATAATACATTCAAAATATAATAAAAATTATGATACGCAGATATCAAATTAAAAAATTATTAATTATTACTAAGAGTAGCTTTGCGCGCCTTATTTCTAGCAAATTGCCTTATCAACTCTTGTACATCTAAGGTATTTAATTTAATAAATCTGATTCAATAGAAATGATAGCCAAATTTTGAAGACGTTCTTGAGTTAAAAAAATATGAACATTTTGCTTAGAATTATAAATGTTTTTTAAATAAAAAATTGAATGAAATACTGAAAAATTGTAAATTTATGGTAAAAGTATGGGGGGAAAAGCGAGTTGCGAAAAACCAGTCGCCGCACTTTACATCGAATAAGTTTTTTTATATACAAAAAAGTAAAAAAAACACATGTTACAATCATAGGCGGTGGAAGACAAGGGCGCCTTACGGCGCCCTGGCCAGCATTGCGCCGGCGGGCGCCGCCCGCCCTCGCCCTTATGGACAGCGCGGCCGTGAGGGCGAGCACTAAGTCTTTCTATATAACTTTTACTGTAGCTTCGCGTTTCACTGTGATCACCCACAGATCACTTAGTATTATTTTATTGCAGACGTACCACGGTGCATTGAAGCATTGACAATTGTTCGAAGCACTTTGTTTTGAAAATCGAGGATTTCCACGTTGGATTTGGACGCAGTTGCCCATAATGGGATTCCATAAGTCTAACTTGTTAGCGCTAGTTGAATATGTGCGTTCTTCAAGTCAATCTTCTATCAAGATGTCCTAGGTGTGATTTAGTTGTTAGCCATTTAAAGTCACTGGCGGACAGCTGTCCCTCTTCATAGTCAAAGTAACATGTTGAGATTTGAATTCACCATGTCCTAAGCCATCGTTGAATCTTGTTGAGGTGAGCTTGAAGATGCCGAGTGTGGTTTAACATGAGAGGCTGTGATGGTCATATCATCAGCATAAGTTGCTTTTGGGGTCGATCGAGAAGTAAGTAGGTCTGCTGTGTATACTAAATATAATATAGGTCCCAAGGCACCACCAGATTCGTAGTTTCTTCTTTGTATTTCGTCAAGAACTGCCGTCCTAATAGGTAACTGATATGTAAGACCCCATGAGTTCATATATCGGATGGGGTAAGTACTTTTTTAATTTGCAGCATTAACCCTGGTGCCACACCTTGTCAAAGGCTTGTCTTACGTCCAGGAATGCTGCAGAACAGTATTTTTTTCCTTCCAGATCTCTATGTATTTTGTCTACCACCCTGCTGTGTATTTGTTGTTTGCTTCGAAAACCAAATTTGTCCTTAGGAATTAATTTTAGGTCATTTAAGATTGGTATTATTCTATGCAAAATCAGTTTTTCAATAACTTGTGACAGTATAGGAAGGAAAGCCTGTACGATGTTATTTCACCCGGTGGTTTCGCTTTGTCCTTTTACTTCGGCCACGGTTGCCATCTTCCCTTTTAATAGGGAGAATTGCAGGATTGGTCTTTTTATTTTACCTGCCTACCGCTTTCAATAACGAGTAATCTGTTCATTCTGTTGCAATGAGGTTTTTCTAAGTAGGTAATCCTGAATGCCTGGGTTTGTATATTGAAGGATGAATTATTTGGTAGCTCTATTCAGAGCTCGAAGGATGAATTATTTGGTAGCTGTATTCAGCTGAGTCTGATTTTCTAAGTTGTCGTTTTACGGCTATTTTACCTTTTAGAATGATAGGACAGTCTTTATTTTTTGGGTGATTTTATAGTTCGGGAGTAGCTTCCCAGTTCAGTGAATGTCTGCTACTTGTTTTATGTCGTGATCGGTTTTTAGCGGAACATGTGGATCTACTAAGTACTCGAGTCTGGAAGTATTCCCAGTCTGTGAATGAATGTTAGTTTGTTAAAAGTTAACCGAAAAAAATTACCGTTATACTGTTGGACAAGTCCCAAAATAGATTTTTCCAAGCCGAAATAAAGATAACGTCATCAATTCATTATTTTACCGGTTATTTTTTTAATAAAAAAACTAGAGTACTAAAGTTATTTAGCCAGTCGATCTTCTGTAACCAGTCGGAAGATTTTATCGAATTTCTTGCTGTGTCTTTAAAACAGAATAAAGATAACGCGTGTTTTAGTTTTGTTTTATTTGTACATCTGTTGAAAAGCTTTCTATAGCCGTTAATTTAACTATTTAAAGTAGGGCGTCACCGTGAATCCTAACAGTACCATTAGAATATCTACTATCGTTAATTCATGGAACCGCGTTCTACAAATTTAAATCTCGCCGCCTTGGGCTCAAAAATATATTGCCGTCGCCATTTTAAGATGAAGCTAGCTAGTTTGGATTTTTGATAGATTTTTATTTAATTTCAAACGAATGAAGTTAATCTGTTACAGCTCCTGCGAAGGACAATTTTCTTTGATTAAATTTAATAAGGCTCCAAACTCAATTTAGAAGTCCTTCAGTTGGTTTAATAGCAGGAAAAATGCAGCAGTATTTTTAGAAACGCGTAGTAACGTAACAGATTAAAGTAGAACAATCGTAAAATTATAGTTTCTAGTATTGTACTTTAGTGATTTTTAATTTCATCACGTAATAATGTGTAATGCATGATGTGTCACTGATTTTGTCGTAGTTACACCAACTAACCAGCAGAAAATGAAGGCTAAATCACTCAGGCGTGGTAAAGCCATTTAGTTGGTGTAATTTGGAAATAAAAATAAATCATTTTTTTAACCCGTTGTATTGTTCAAGTTTAAAAAACTAAAAAATAATTTATTCTAGAAAAGGTCAGTTATTCAAAAGATTTGTTTATATAAAGCACCTTGTCGTTTCAGTTAAAATTCAGGAATGTTGACGTTACGCCTAATTAATTGTTTTAGCCTTCGTTATTCGCACAAAAATTCACCAAAGCTCGTAGGGTTCTGGTCACTGACTGATACAACATGAAATACCAACGCTGAAATATCGCAATCAAGGAAGAAGCAAATTATAGATTTTAATTTTCATCACTTCTCGTTGAAATGTTGAAAATATCCAACAAAACTACGTGTCGAAATGCCTGAACTGTGATTTACTTTTGGTAGTTGACCACAAACCACAACCATCCATATTGCTCAGTAGGGAATCCGGGTTAGGAATGACATTTTCAGTGAAAGCGTTAACTTAACAAAGAGCAAATCAGCATTATTAAAATATGAAAATTTCTAAATAAATTAGAAACTAAACAGTTAACCAAAAAGAAGAGAAGGCAGTTAGTTGACCTTTTAACATTCAGGAAATCTTGAAGAGTTCGTATAGGGTTTGCAATGAACTTTCAAAATTTTCAGAAATATTTATGCGATTTTACCAAAACTGGACTCGTTTGCTTCGAGTGTATTTATTTAGCTCATTTATCATTCAACGTAATTTTATAATACAGTTAAGAACATATAAAACCAGCAATAAACCGAATGGGATTGAAAAATTTATCATACTATTCAACTACGCTTTACAACATGGTAGTTACACTGTATAAGGCTGTAAAAGTTTATGGGTTTTTATTTTTTAAAGTTTACAAAGTTCAGATTACTCACACAAGCAATTGGCGCCATTAATTATAGAATTTTTTAAATCCTGTCTTTACGAGGGTCGTTTGAAAATTAAGGTTCAACATAATTTCCATTTTGCCCAACAATGTTCCAAACCGTTTTTATAAAATTAAATGATTTCTCCTGGGCTGCAAAATAGCCTTCCTTGTTGTCGGAAAATCGTTTCGTTGCCTTCTGAGCCATCTTTTGAGGTTCGGGAACAAATGGAAGTCAGACGAGTGAGTAAGACAGATGATCAATTCTATCACGGTTCCTTTCTGCCCATCATTTTTGTAAATGCTTGTACGTTCGTCGTACTTCGCGTGACCAAACAATAACCTCGCAATGCACTGAGCGGAAATTCGGCAAGGGCTTGTTTGAAGGATTAAACTTATACCGACTCTCGTATATAAACTCACATAATTTTTACGAATAAAAGGCCTGTCCTGGTATAGTTGCTTCAGCACAAAAATAGTAAACTAAGTTTTAATTATAGGCCTGTGAAAAAAAGCCACAAAGCGGGTCTTTTCTTACAAAGTTACGCAACCACAGTTTAAATTACAATGTTGCATTTTTATGTAATAAACTTCGAAAATGATATAAAAACTTGCATCTATAGAAAGTCGTTGATGCGTGCACGCAAACGTCTGGTTTAGTTTTTCTGTTGATTAAAATGAATGCCACAGTTATGGGATTCTGAACTGTGGATTTGTTGTAGGATATGGTTGAATACTTCAATAAATAATTTAAATTACCCGGCAGATGCGTTTTATTAATTTTTATAGGGGGACATGAACTGGTTTTAATATAAACGACGATTTAATAACAGTAAAAATCATACCTGTGAATGTCAAACAAGAAATTTTAATAAACAGGAAAATTTAATTACCATAATAAGTAGGAAACGTAAGACTTCCTTAAAAAGATCAATGATATGTGTATTTTTGGTCAATGGCCGAAAGCTCTTAGGTTTAACACAATCAAAATCAAATTTGCAATTCTAAATGGATCCTACATTTAACTGAAAAGCTGATTAGATAACAGAATATTGTATTATATGGCAAGTTATTTACACCGAAATATGGCAAATCCGTTAGGTTTTTTGTTGAAATATGTTTATTATTAAAATTTAATTTCAACCGCTCGGCAGGTTTGAAACGCGTGGGTGAATGTTTGATTTTTAATTTGTAATTAAAATTAGTTTGCGTTTGATCGGACGATAACAGTTCTAATATTGAATCTTTCAACTTAATTAATAGTTGAATACGTACGTAATTAACAAAACAGTCAGCATTTGCAAAAAAAATCGCAGCTAAAGTTACACCAGCAAGCAGGTTTTTTTTTGTATTTCTGCTAATATTTTTTGCACTTAATGCAAACCACTACTCGTTTTGCAGCTGAATTGACATTTTGCGTAGCTGGCAACAAACAAGTAGTACAAGTTGTACGCAAGACATTTTATTTCGCACTACAAAGGTAAATGTTCTTTAAAACCTCTCTCCATGAGTAAAACTTGAGTAGTTTTAAATAAACAACTGGGACACGGAAATGTTTTGTTGTTATATCAAAAGCTTGCTTTTAAACATAGTTGAAGGAACTGCAATAAATTATTGCGTGTATTACATAAAAAATTTGACTTCTTTTTAAATAACAATGCCCCTTAAAACACTTAGTAACTGATTCAAATCTATTATGTATGATTCTTGAAGTATTGTAACACAGCGTGAGAAGTTCATATTTTTAATTACGTAAATATTGTTAAATTGAAAACTATTTTTTTCCCTACATCATGTATAAATATTATTGTCTTTATGCAGAAAACCGTAATATTATATGATTATCATTTAAAGAATGGTGCTTTGAAATTTAGTTTAAGTATATAATTTAATTGTTTCTTGGGGATTTGCTGATTGTTCATTGGTGATGTGTAACAGCACTAAAAACTCCGAATTTTCTAATTGAAGTGCAAACATAGACAAGTTTTCCTTTCAACGTGCATAACAAAAATAACAATATTTTGTTTAATATTTAAATCAGGTTATACAATTTATGTGTGCAATGCACTTAGAAACAAAGATTGCGCTTTTGTTTGTAGATGGGTATTTTAATTATGTGTATGTACTTCATTATTCGTACTTTAAAAATGCTTTATAAAGATAATGCAATTGTGTGATGGGAAAACTTCCAGGATGTGCAGTGAAGTAAGAGGAAGACTAAATTACATTAATCAGACGTAACTGTTTAAATTAATTTTTAAAACTGCAACTGAAAGCTGTGCTTAATCCGTATTTTTTATTCTTTTAATAAAAATCGATTAAAAAATGCATTCTATTACGGATGTCGTAATTGGGTATTTGACGATTAAAAAGTGTGACTGAACTCCATGCTTTAACTTTCATTTGAAAGAAGGAATAATTGGGGATTTATTGCTATAAATCCTTTTATTAATTAAAAAATAAATTTAGAAAGTAGGTACTTTCTGTATTAAATGTAGACTTTAATTTTTTGTTTATATGCTAATAATGATTCGGAAAGTGTAGTTTTACCACCGAGAAACCCAAGGCATTTCTTATTTTGGCGCAAGGCCCGATTTCCATATTCTTGTTGTATTTCGAAAAGTATATACATTTCCAAATTTCTCTGACACTTTCTAATATTAACGAATTAACGATTTATTTGACACAATTACGAAAGAATTTGAAATTCTTATTTTGCTCAATTAAATTTCACATTTAAAAAAAGGAATATACTGACAGTGGGTCATAACACCCTTTCGTAATTAATGATGTTGCTTCTGTTTTTGGCTGGCTTTAGAAAGTTTGCATATATCAAGCAACGAGTACAACAAAAATTCACGTGTCGTTAATAAAAGCACTAACACCGTATGGTTAAAAATTTTGAAACTTTTCTCAAGATTCACGAGAAACAAGTCATGGCAGAATTTAATTTATTTTATTTGAAACGAAGAGGAGCTGTGAGTATTTGTTAGATAGAGTTGTCAACCTGTTCACAAACAAGTTTAACAATTTTTTTGTACGGGTGGATGAATTGAAAACGACTGAACTGTGAAGCAAAAGTTTCTGACTTAAATTTAGTTAAGTTTAGGAAGAAACCCAACAGGCCTAGAAAATACTAGAATTAACATTATTTAATTAGCTTAAAAGTGAGTATGTGAAGACTTGCAACAATTAATTTAAAGGTTAGCTTTTAATAGAACAAAAATTTTAACACCTAATGTGGTAACATAAATGGTGTTTCCGGGACTCCAGTGTTGTGTGCCTTCATCCGCATCACGGCTTTTGGAACCTAACATTTCCGTCACTGTTGAGAAAACAGTTACGTAACACCACTGGACAAATAAGCGCTTCTTCGCGAATCGTGTATCGTTGATATTAATTATGCAAATAGAAAATTTGCATCACGTTCGTTTCGTCTGTGTTTCGTTTTGCAACTCCTACAGCTTGACCTAATATAACCGTACCTTTAATTTCCTCTTCACGAAACCATTCTGTTATAATACTAATGATAATTATATTATAATGATGTTCGCGATTATTAATTGACAACTCGCAGTTCTGAGTTTAATGACGAGTTTAGATCACGTTCGCGATTTGTTCGACAAAAATTGCTCATTACAAAAGTTATTTAAATTCGCGTTATTTGCATGCGGAAATTAATAAATATCTTCCAGCTTATGTTACTAGCTGTCATGCATAATTTGTATCCGTCGGTTAAATTTTAATAAGACTGATTTTTTCGGACAATTAAATATGCGGTGCGTGATATTCTACCTTACGAAACCAGATTAGTCACTAACCTGCAAACCTTGGTAATTCCAGTTAATCTTTTCACATACCATTGTGATTCGGAAAACTTAAAATGTTAAAAAGTACTCGAATCCATTTAGATAGTGTTCTGTTATTCTTCCGCTTAAAATCTGTGTGAAATGATACCGTTAGCCAAACATCCAAAATTAGATAAAATCTTAATGGGGGCTTTGTCTACTGTTCTGATCGACTGGCAGCCTTTTACTTTGTGCCTTATGTTTAATAAAGTCCTCTAAAATTATTGCAAATTAAAAGAAAGTATCGTGATTTATAACGCAAGGTTTGAAAGTAAGTTTTCTTGAAGTGATCGTAATTGAATTTGGAATTTGACCGACAACATTAAAATTAAAGGCCTAGTTTTGTTATGTATTGCTATCGAAATTCGTAACTACCACGTCCAGCCCCCTCACCCCTCTCCAAAAGCCGCATATATTATAATAGTGCCATTTACAGCTTCAAAAGTTCGTTTGGATGGCAACATCGTTTATTAATAGACTAATAATAAATACAAACCTTCCTAAAATAAACGATTTGTACAATATTAGCCCTGTTGCCTACCAATTACTGATGTTCATTCAAATAACAAAATGTCAGTTGAATGTCAAATCAGATGCTTATGTTTTCGCATTTCGCTAATTAATAAATATAAAACTTTATGTATTATACCGTATGTCCTGTTTCAGAACGGAATAAAGCGAGATTACATGTAAAATTTTAAAGTTCAGTTGCTATCTCTATTGAGGGTTTTAGAGAAAAAAGTACGAGTAAATTGAATGGGTTCAGATTTTTTTTCAAACCTTTCAGATTTTGCACACATATTTAGGTGTAAATAAGTGGTTGCCACGACTTCAATTTGAATTAGTGAGCGCGTCTCTATTTAGATCCATGCTGCTGCATTTAGTAAGAAATACTGAATATATTATT
This sequence comes from Melanotus villosus, assembly GCA_963082815.1. Classification (NCBI taxonomy): domain Eukaryota; kingdom Metazoa; phylum Arthropoda; class Insecta; order Coleoptera; family Elateridae; genus Melanotus; species Melanotus villosus. The sequence goes on along the minus strand of OY720427.1, from coordinate 34,116,373 downwards.
GAATTATTTAAAGCATTTTATTCAGGAAAAAATCGGTCTATTTTTGATTATTTATTTTATTGCTTATTATTATTTTTTTCTTCTGAAACTCATAACAACAGGGATAGAAACCGAAATTCAAGGTTTCACACGTAATTTCCCAGGACATACGGTATGTGTTATTTCCTTGGGCTGATGTAGTTTTCTAGCCGTGAAAAAAGTTCATGAGCTGTCTACCTCTGTATTGTCAACTGACTACAACTAAAATTGTTAAGTTTACAGTAATTTACGATTTCTACTCTTAAATATGATTGATTCCAATGGCGGTTTTACGTCGTGGGAGAGACCTAAGGGTCCAAACCCACCCTAAGAGCAGCATAACTTCAACTGCTCAACTGCATATTGTAATTGTTTAGAGTTATAGTTTAAAAATCCATTCGGGTGGAAACATGTTTTATTAATAACGTATTAAATACAAACATTCCCAAAATAAACGGTTTGTACAGTATTAAAAAAAACGTTTTCCGGATTGGGGCCGTGTTATTGTTGAGAAAGAACCCTACTTTCTTAAGGGGTTTGGGCGTCATCAAGGGGAAGAAGGCGGTGGTGTATTTATTACTCTACAAAATGATTCGTAAAAGGCTCTTTTCGTAGGTTTTGCTATTCAGGACTCCTTTAGTTGTTTAAAAACAGACTCGTATTTCTTAATCAGTATATTTTTGTAACGAATTCGAAGACTTCCACGGCCAATGTCCGTGTTAAAAAAAACGTTTTTGGGATTGGGATCGTATCATTGTCCAGGAAGAAGAACTCAACGTTTCGCCCACTTCATTAAGGGACTTCATCAGGAGGAAAAAGGGGGGACTAAAAGAGCATGTTAACTAAACGCCAGAGGCGAAATTCGTTTAGCAAGAGGAAGAAAGGCACAGTAACTCACACTGACGGTGTCAGCCACTTTTCTTTAGAAAAGCGATTACTAGTTTATAGTAAATCTGTTGTTCTTTAAAGTAAAAAAAGTCAGTTTTACTAAAATGTTTAAGATGCGTATGTTTTCGCATTTCGGCAATTAATAGAAATAAAATTATATCCATGTGTTATACTGTATGTCCTGTTTCAAAACGGAATAAAGCGAAATTATACGTAAAATTTTAAAGTTCAGTTGCTTGTGAGTTTTAGAGGAAAAAGTAGCTTTAATTAAGAAGTAATATTATCCAATTTTGTTAGGTAAATTTTCTTTAAGAAACTTTTAGATTTTACACATACATATATTTAGGTGTAAATAAGTAGTTCAATCTGAATTAGTGAGTATGTCCATTTAGATGCATTCTGTTTGTTTTACACGTACTTTATTTACTTGTATTTAGTAAGAAATGTTGAATAAAATCAGCTATGTTATTTAATGCATTTTATTCGGGAAAAAATTCAGTCTATTTTTCCACCAAAGCCCAAAAATGGAACGTGTTCCGCATTTTTTCCTGAACTCGTTCCATATATTTCTTCTAAAACTCATATGTAACAGAAATTGAAAGACATCATATAATTTCCCTTTACTGCGTTTTGAAACAGGACATACGGTATGTGTTATTTTCTTTAACTTGTATTTAAAAATTGTTGTTCTAAATCATATATTAATTCAACAGATAAATACTAAAAAATTCTATAGAAATGTGTTGCAAAAACAGTATAGAAAAAAAATTGTTGGACCCCCAAAAAGCAAATTGTAAAACCGCTACTGGTAAAAACCGTTTCAATTAATGACAGGACAGTACTTTCATTGTGTAAATAACGTTATATCGAATGCTTTATATGGAAAAAGGAATTGGTTTAGTTTTGATTCGTTTCCTTCCTGATTATCACCAGAAGTACATACAAAACTGAAGTTTCTGTAAATATCTGCAAATCTTGAAATAACTCATTGGCAAAAAATTGAAGTTTCTGTAAATATCAACAACCCTTGAAATAACTCGTTGGTTAATAATAATCGATTTCACTCGTTGCACTTCGATTAAAATAGGTAACTGGAAAGTTCCAACCCAATTTATTTGAAAGTAAGAAGGCTGGTTGCTATTTTTACTGATCTTTTAAAAATCGTTCGTGAGGTTTCGTGAAATATTAAAATTCGTATCCAAGGAAGGTTTAGTAAAGCATTAAATTTAAGTAGTTTAGCAAGTACAGCTTAGTAAATGTAATAATATATCATATGTAATAAGTCTGTGTGTAGTTGACCATTCAAGGTTTTTACTTTCAAAATCGAAGTGAACCAACGCGTGTCTGTCGTTTGTATATGGTTACATTCAAATACAAACCCGAATAGATTAGTATTATTTACCTTCGTATGTTCCTGTAGTAGTTGTAGATAGGCTGTCATTGAATTACAAACACATTAAGGTTTTATATTCAAATAGCAGATAAAATGGCGGCGTCACACGTGTACTGGGTTTGCTACGATTGGAATTCACAATATACTTGTACGACAATTGCATTAATTTAATGAATTATGTAGAAATCGTACGTGATACGATTTATTATTAGTTACATCGCCTGAAAGAAAAGGCCTGTAAAATAAAACTATCGAAACATAAATTCATGATGACAGACTTTTTTGTTTTACAAAGCCGCACCTATGTTCTGCAAAAAAAAAGTTTATTGTTGATCGTGTCAGAAATGCCTTATTGTTGTTCAATTTTACATCTGTACACCTTGTAGCATTTACTTTTCAAAATGAACAACTAGTAAGCGTGTAAAATACTTATCGAAAAAGCAGATAAAGCAACACATCAATTAGTTCTACCAGTTGTTTCTGCATTTACAATCGGTAAAGCAAGAAGTAAAATGCGGTAGCAATCAATTAAGCAAAAATGTTGTGTGAATGTACAGACTCATAATCAAATTCAAATCAGGCAGGCGTATTACCTTTTGCCTTTACATAAAGTAGGTAATGGTGTTTGTTGCTGACTTTTCACAATCGTAACAGTAGTTGTTTTCGTAATTTGTTGCAGGATTATTAACATTATTAGTTATTGTTGCTCAAACAATTGAAATGTAATACTTTTAAACAAACAGGCTTGTTTGCCAAAACTTTCCAGATGGTATTTTGATAAATAAGTAAAAAGATCACGCTTCATGTTGTAATATACTATATCGAGGTAAACTTTTTTAAAAATAAACACAGAAAATGCGTTGATTTAACCAGTCGTGCCAGTCGTTCAATGTTTCGCACGCTCCTGTCTGTCACTATCCTAGCATGTTTGAAAACATAAGTGTCAAGTAATACATCGACTTCTCCAGGATGCTCATATCTATTACTATACCAAGAGAACTTTGACATAACTTCCTTAATAAACGTCGATATATTCTCTTATTTATAAATCTTCTAATACCAGGATGAACTTTAATATTTAACCATTTTGTTGTGTGTGAAACGGTGAAATTTATTCATACAAATAGGGTCCCTAAATAAGCGAACAATGACGAACAGACCATATCTAACTGCACTGCTGCTTTTAAAGGCATTATGCAAATGCATTGTCGAACACACTTGAAATCATTCAACGGTTCACTGAGCTAATGTTTAAGACAGAGATGCAAATAACTTTCGTTGGTTAAAACAGAATGGCCAGGCTATAAATTTACTAAAATGTATTTTACCAGACTTAATATTCGTTCGGTGAACTTAGCTAGAGCTAGAGATTAAGGTGTGTTCTACTCTGTTTTAAAGTGCTACAGATGAACTCGTGTAGTTTTCCTGGCCGTGAAGAAAGTTGATGACATGTCTACCTCTTCTTACTTTAACTCTATTTTCAACTGAATGCAACTGCAATTATTGTTTTCATTCTGAAATATAATTGTTTCCAATGGGGGTTTTAAGGGAGGGGGAGGGGCTCCAGACCCACCCTAAGAGCAGCATAACTTGAACTGTATATTGTAATTATTTAGAGTTACAGTTTAAAAAATGCATTCGAATGGAAACATTTTTTACTAATAAGGCATTCCTAAAATAAACGGTTTGTACGGTATTAGCCTTTTGGCTGCCACTTTTCTTTAGAAAAGCGATTACTAGTTTGCAGTAAATCTGTTGTTCATCAAATAAAAAAGCCAGTTTTACCTAACATGTTTAAGATGCTTATGTTTTCGCATTTCGCTAATTAATGGAAGTAAAATTATGTGTATGTATTTTACCGTGTGTCCAGTTTCAAAACGAAATAAAGGGAAATTATATGTAACATTTTAAAGTTCAGTTGTTATTGTGAGTTTTAGAAGAAATGGCAAATGGAATGTCTTCAGATTTTTTGTAAACATAATGCCCGAGTAATTAAGTAAAATTAACCAATTTTTTAAATAAAATTTGTTTAAAATACTTTTATTCTTACACACATGTTTAGGTGTAAATATGTGGAGCTGCCATGACTTCAATTTGAATTAGTGAACGTGTCAATTTAAATGCATGTTTCGTTTCGTTTTGCGTACACTTTGCTTGTACATAGTTAGTAAGAAATGTTGAATAAAATCACCTATATTATTTAATTATATGGTAGATTTTATTCAGAAAGAAATTTCATCAGATCAAAATTCTACTTCCTTTTTTCCGCTAAAACTCGCTGAAATTCAAGGTTTTACGTGTAATTTCCCTTTGCTGCATTTTGAAACAGGACATACGGTATGTGTTATTTTTTTTTGAACTAGCATTTAAAAATTATTGGACCCACCGCCACTGTTTGGTCCGTATAGAGAAAGAACAAAAAAAAGGTTTTGAAACGATTCAACTGAATAGTGCAGCTGTTCTTTCAAATAAAAAGAATGTCAGTTATGCTTCGCTAATTAATATAAATAAAATTATACATATGGATTAATTAATATATTTTCATTTTAGCAACCGGTAGCGTAAACCCAATAACAAAATATAAAATGCAAAACTCGCCACAACAAAACCCTTTAGAAAACATATTTATGGATTATACCGTGTGTCCTGCTTTAAAATGGAATAAAGCGAAATTACATGTTAAATTTTTAAATTCAGTTGCTATCTCTATTAATGAGTTTTAAAGGAAACCAGTAATGGGATGTGTTCAGAGTTTTTATGAACGTAATGCACTGAGGTGGTAGCGGGTGAAGCCTCGATTCTTCTCCACGTCCTGATAACCGGGGAAGAGTCGAGTCCTGACCTAAATCCTACCTACAACCTATTTTATCCTTCCCAAACCTTTCACCCACTCGCCAACTCGCATGGCAAGCAAATGCTAATACCCCCCAATTAAAAACCATGTCGATGTCGAATGTTTTTTATGGGAGAGGCCTACGTCCAAGAGTGGGCTAATAAGGGCTGAGAAGAAGAATGCACTGAGTAATTAAGTAATGTTATCTAATTTTTGAATAATATTTGTTTAACGATCTTTTAGATTTTGCACACATATTTAGGTTGCCATCCATGACTTCAATATTAATTCAATGCATATTTTTATTTGTCCTACGCACACTTTATTTGCTTGTATTTAGTTACAAATTTCGAATAGAATCACCGATATTTTTTAATTATTTGGTGGATTTTAATCAGAAAGAAATTTCATCTAAGTTTTACATATACTTTCCGTTTGCTGCGTTTTGAAACAGGGCATACGGTATGTGTTATTTGTGTTTAAAAAATTTTTGCCTCCTCTACTATTTGATCCTTATAGTTCAACAGATAATTAGTGACAGGAAACCTGTAGAGGTGGATTACTAAAACAGTACAGAAAAAGAATAATAAATAAGTTTTGAAACTGGTTAAATGAACTTGTATTGTAACTCAAGAAAGTGGGAAGGATACTAATTAATTATGTATATACATACACGTATTATTGTTCGATGCATCGGCATTTCGCAAATTAATAAAATTATATGTACTATGCATTATACCGTATGACCCGCTTCAAAACGTAAAAATTACATGTAGGATCTTTAAGTTCAGTTGCTATCTCTATTATGAGTTTTAGAAGAAAAAGTAAGTGGAATGTGTTCAGATTATTTATGATCACAATACACTGAGTAATTAAGTAATATTACCCAATGTTTTAGTTAAGATTTGTTTTAAAATCTTAGATTTTGTACACAAAGTTAGGTGTAAATAAGTATTTGTCCCGACTTCCATTTGAGTTAGTGAGATGCATGCTCACTTTATTTTCTCGAATATAATAAGAAATTTTGAGCAAAAACAGCTATGTTATTTAATTATATGGTGGATTTTATTCTGAATACTTTTCCCCATAAGACCAAAAATTAACTGTGTTCAGAAATAATTCGATTTTCCTCCAAAACTGAAATTCACGGTTTTACATATAATTTGCGTTTTGAAACATTTTCTTGAACTTGTGTTGGCTCCTATCACTGATTAATTCATATAAATTACACATTAGTTCAACAGATAAACAGTGACAAAAACCTGTAGAAATGTATTACAAAAACAGTAATAAAAAGGTTTCGAAACGGTTCAAATGAACCTGTTCAGGGACTATTGTAACTCGAGAAAGTGGGAAGGATACTAATCATGTAGGTATACATACAGGGTGTCCCAACCATCTGGGATTTTTCGATAGCGTCTTTATTATTATAATTATTTCAAAATATTATTAAGAAAAGTTGTAGGGTTCGATGTTCTACATATTCTAAAATTATTTTCATATACACAGGGTGTTTCGTAAATATGTGACGATATAAAGTTGTGTTTTTTTAAATGGAACACCCCACATTTTTTTAGATATTTGGATTCTCCCTTCAATGGCGATTGCAACAATATAGCATTATATGGGTCTATTGTTAATAGTTCCGTAGTTATTTATTTATTTGTGATAAAAATAACCTCACTTTGAACGAATATAACACCGTAATTACACCGAAATGTTAACTACTTTTCAGGATACAATTTTTCGAATCTATTTTCAATAACACTGCGAGGACTAAAAGGCTCTAGGTATTTTCAATATACAGGGTGATCGAAAAACGCGAACCTCAAGATTTCTTGAAAATTTTAAATAGTACGCCCTATATACGATTATGGCATTAAATAGCCGCTTTACTAAGCTTTCAGAAAATACCATATTTGTTGGGTCCATGTTTAATCGTTACGAAGTTATGTTAGTTTCTTTGTCATATTAGAGATTCCTTCGCGAACTCTGTGGTCAATTTAGTGAGCGATTGCGTGCAACTGCCGATTGTTTTTATCGTTTGTTGTTTTGAACAAAATCGCATCGAATTTTGTTTACGAATACTTTTGCTGCTGTAAATACGTCACGTTTGATGCGATTTTGTTTAAACAACCAACAGTTGAATATTATCGACGATTGATGCATTCAGCCGTATGAATGATTAGAAAACAATTGCATTTAACAACTACAAAACAAAAACAATTGCTAGAATATTTGTCAACAAAAACAACGGCTTCTGCGCTTCTGTCACAGTTTTTGTAGGGTTTGATAGAAAAGCTTAGAAATAATGAATTTCTCGAAAGAAGAGTCAATAAATATGGTTTATATTTTGGGTGAATGGAATCGAACTAGTTTGTTAGCCAATCGCGTAGTATATGCAGCACGGTGAATAGTGAATACTGAACTTATTGGTCCATACTTTTTTAATGAACCATTGACCGGGGAGAGATACTTGAATTTTTTACAAGACGGGATTCCTGAGTTATTAGAAGATGTTGCCCTTCGAACTCACCATTTAATGTGGTTCTAGCATGATGCGGCTGAACCCCATAATTATTAGAGGGTACGAGAGCGCAAAGGTGGATCGGTTGAAATGGTCCCCTACCATGGCCCGCGCGTTCTCCCGATTTAAGTCCAATAGTTCTTTTTATGGGTCCATATAAATGATCAAGTTTACCAGGTCCCACCAACTACAATAAAACATGAAAAATCGGATAAGAAGAGCATTTGCTGGTATGCATATCCAAACCCCTACGCCATGTTCAGTTGACATTACTAAGACGTTTACATCTGTGCATTGAAACAGAAAGGAGAGTTTTTGAACCCCTGATGTAACGATAATTATTTTTGTAACAATGGATTTTTTTTACAGAACTTGCTGCAGTCTGTCTTCCTGTTTTTTTTTCAAATCGTTTTTAGTTAATGTTCGTTATTTTCTTAGTAAATTGTTTTCTATTTTATAAATAATAGTTTCATAGCGTATTAAGATTTTAGTTATTTGCTGATTACTAATTCATTATTTCTAGGCTTTTCTATCAAACTTTACAAAAACTGTGACATAAGCGCAGAAGTCGTTGTTTTTGTTGACAAATATTCTAGCAATTGTTTTCGTAGTTGTTAAATGCAATTGTTTTTTAAGCACTCCTATGGCTGAATGCACCAATCGCCGATAATATTAAACCGTTGGTTGTTTAAACAAAATCGCATCAAACGTGACGTATTTACGGCAGCAAAAGTATTCGTAAACAAAATTCGATGCGATTTTGTTCAAAACAACCAACGATAAAAACAATCGGCAGTTGGTGCAATCGCTCACTAAATTGACTACAGAGTTCGCGTACGAATCTCTAATGTGACAAAGAAACTAACATAACTTCGTAACGATTAAACATGGACCCAACAAATATGGTATTTTCTGAAAGCTTAGAAAAGCAGCTGTTTAATGACATAATTGTATATAGGGTGTTCTATTTAAAATTTTCAAGAAATCATGAGGTTCGCGTTTTTCGATCACCCTGTATATTGAAAATACCTAGAGCATTTTAGTCCTCGCAGTTTTATTGAAAATAGATTCGAAAAATTGTACCCTGAAGAGTAGTTAACATTTCGGTGTAATTACGGTGTTATATTCGTTCAAAGTGAGGTTATTTTTATCACAAACAAATTAATAACTACGGAACTATTAACAATAGACCCATATAATGCTATATTGTTGCAATCGCCATTGAAGGGAGAATCCAAATATGTAAAAAAATATAGGGTGTTCCATTTAAAAAAACACAACTTTGTATCGTCACATGTTAACGAAACACCCAGTATATATGAAAATAATTTTAGAATATGCAGAACATCAAACCCTACAACTTCTCTTAATAATATTTTGACATAATTATAATAATAAAGACGCTATCGAAAAATCCCAGATGGTTGGGACACCCTGTATACGTATTTTTGTTAGATGTATTAGCATATACCATATTCATGTAACAAACAAAGGACATGATAACAAGTAATGCTAATAGTTTAAGGATTAAAAATAGATAAACTCGAAACTTTACCACGTAAACATTTACCGATATATTTTTTTCGAAATGTTTCGTATTCGTCTTGGTCATGAGCGCTGGCGAGAACTGTAACTACGCCCTCAGTCTTATGTCACTTTCTATATCTAACAAGATTTTCACAAGACAACATAAATTCGCTTTCGATTTTATTGTAAATTGTAATCACGATGACATATGTGTTATGGGGCGTCGGAAATTAATCTTTGATCGTGAATAATTGCGAATTATTTCAACAATATTGATTTTTCTCGCTGAACTGGTTTTTCCATTAAGGGGATAGGACTTCATAGCGCTTTCAACCGTGTATTTTCTCATTAGACAGAGCAATAATTGGAAAAAATGACCCACTTGTTCATAGTGACTAATCAAGAAACTGTTTTGGCGATTTCAAACGCTAAATGAGATTCATTGTTGGCAGTTGTTTGTTTGATAATGCAACGCGAAATGAACTGAAAAGAAAATGAAGATGCAGCTTTTTCATTTCCTGTTGACGTGCTTTGTTGCATCTTAATTATTAAGCACAATGCACAATTTGTCAGAATTTTTAGCCAACGATTGCAACTTATTTCAGTTTCAGTTGCACAGATTAAGCGGATTAACAGCAGCCTTTATCACTTTATCACTTTATGAATGAAATTCAACCATTCGGAATGACTTAAACCACCAAAAATTGTGACGTTTTGATTTGACGAACAATGTGTAAGGTCAAACGCCTTAATTTTTTTCCCATAAGATAAGATAGTAAAATATTTAAATTGAGAAGCCTTGTCTTACTTAGTTGAAGTGAAAGGTACCTGAAAATAACAACTTGCGATTTTGTGTTTTGACGAGAAGCACACGATCATGTTTCTAAACAATGTCTGAAAAATATGTTGATCTTGACTTCGTCTTGGAAAATGGTCAACTGTTGACCTCGACATTTTGAACTACCATAAGATTTGGTTTAAGGTTATCAGAAATATGTAAAATAAGTAGACAGATTTTGCTACTGGTAATTTGTTTTTTATTGATGCGTAATTTAATGTACTTAATTTTATCGTTTTATTTTTAGAAAAATATATTTGGCTAAAATTTGTATGGTAAACAAAGTTTTAATGGTTAAATAATCGAAGTACAATGTGCTTTGTTTATTATAACACCTTTGTTTCAGTGCTCGTTTGGATTTGGTGCTTTTTTTCAGTACCAAGAATTCTAATAAACGCAGTTTGGTTATTGTTATTATATACTTATATTCAGATTGTTAAAAGTTTAAAATACACGTAGAACAAGGCCATGGTAGCAATGGCCGAAGTTTTCTGCAACATATAAGAAAAGCTATTCGAATATGTATATTCTATTGTTCTATTATTTTCCCACAATTAAGTAATTTATGTTAGAATAAACGAGGAGAACTGGTACGAGACCTTGATTTGTTTGTGATTGGGAAATTTCCAAAAATTGTTTTTTAATTATAGCTTAAATTGGTAGTATTTTATATTTCTACTAAATTTAGATTGTAAGAGATAAACAAAATAAACCATTGTTTGCTTAGGACTTATTCATTCTAAAGAAGTTGATTAAATAGAGTAAAACCTTGAAATGCTAATAAAATTAATGATAATAAAGAATGTGGTTAGTGTAATACTTCATATCACTTTTATTGAATAAATACACTGTGTGAATTTGAAATCATAAAACGCCTCCAGCTTTTAACAATCACTCTTATTCGGTGCTTATCAGGACTAAATAAATTTATAAAATTAGGTTTTAGTTGAAGTTTTTGGTAAGTTAGTAAATTTTTCATTAGTTCCCCCGTTAGTTTGCGGTATTAACAACGTTTAATTTTTTTATGGTTTACGGGAAAGAGGTCTATGTTCTTAATTGAGAAGTAATGAGTCCCAAAACGACGTGCGGAAGTTCCATTATAATTCTGTCTAGCTTTGACGGAAATGCATACCCGGTTCTCAAAGTTTCACTCGTTTAGAAGTGAGATTTCTTACATGCAAAGCTAGTTTCTATGTCAAAATGTCACGATTAACGTAATCTCTCTAAAAATAGGTTTTTAGATGTTGAAAGTTGCATCTTTTATGTTTTGTTATTGTTACTACCTTTAACAACACTCACTTGTTACGTTAACTAGTTAAGTGTATCAGTAAAACTGTGTAAAATGTTGGGTACTTTGTGGGAACTATAAAAAAAGGAGGTGCAATTATTTTATTGAAACTCACCGGTAGTAATATTTATATTATTACAACCGAATTAATTTAATATTGCATATAGCTGGTGTGTAATTTACGTACGTAGCATTGCATGTTAATTGTCATATTTATATAAAATAATTACCATGTAACAACACATATTACATTTTTAATAGCGCAAACCTTGTTGGAACTTCTCCAGAACAGTTAAATAACCACTTGCGTTATTTAAATAAATCAAGATTCCCTGGAAACTTGGCTGTTTATTTTTACGAATGCGAATTTATTAATCTTTTTAAAAATAATTTGTTATCAAAATAAATCATAATTCTCATGAAACTCGGTTGTTTATTTTCACGGATTTGTTAATCCTTTTAAAATTAATTGAATCGATTGATGTATAAAGTTTAACGTCGTAGTTCAAAGAATTGAATGGGAAGGGATTTACGATGTCAATGTCAACTGATTATTCTATAAAACGTGCACGTATTGTGGGTACCAAAAACTAATTTAAAAACTGCTTTTAGAAATACGTGGCCGCAAATGTAAGGCCACAAGTTACAATTAACACATTGTGCAGATAAATTATTTAAAGACAGATTAACAATAATGAGCTACTATTTCGTCGCATTAGATACACCACAGTGAAGGATGAATAAAAATTACATAATTAGGCGTATTTCTCTTAAATTCGAGGTTAAATCTATTGTTGGTTGAAGCTTTTCTTTTGCCCTGGTAAAATTAAAGAGGAAAACCTTTTAACAGATCGAGTCCCATTAAGTTTAAGTCTTGTTTAGCCTGTTACAATTTAAATAATTGGCAAGTGAAGTGAACTTCAAATTTGATTAAATCGGCGTTCAAAAATTACAGATAAGGCTGTCAATTAAAACATGTTACATCGTTACATGTTGATTAATTATAAATTGATTTTGAATTGTTAAAACAAACGAATAAATGTTAAGTGTTATTAAAATAGCATACGTAAAAACCAGTTACGTAGTAAATTAAATTATAAACAACTGCAGAGAGGATGTTCGTCATTATCATTATTTGTATTATTTAACACATGCATAACTGTTCAAGATATTACTCCGGAAGGCTCGTTGGTATTCGATATATAGGAGATATTTAAATTTTCTGATTGCAGTTATAAAAAGCTGATTCAGTCCCTTCCTGGTTATTATCATTTACATATAATTAGTTTTATGTAATCGCTAATTCGTTTGAATTAATTCTACAGCTTGTAAGTGCGTCATTTCAACCTAAAATTAAATTATTGTGAAGAGCTCTTTTTAACTTTAGCATATACCGGGTGTCCGCTGTAAGACGCAATGTATTTGTTTCAGCAAAGATCTTTGGAATGCGTTCGGAGTCGGCGTTCAACGTGGGTTATTGGACTTGCTTAATGCTAGAAAGAGATTTTTATATTCATCAATTTTGACACCGACAAAATGACAAATTGTTAAACTTGTACTGAAATACAAACTTTCCTGAAACGTAGCAACAATGTAACAAACTATTTCAAACAACTTGCCCAGTTATTGGTCACATTTTTATGAGATTATTTAGCAAGAACTGAACATTTCTCACTTACAACTTTCATTTGCAATAAAGATACGCAGTCAGTATTTTTTATATCGCTGTTTCTGCATTCTGCATATTTTAAATTGAATTCGCCTTATTATAGCAGCACACGTAAAGAAAACGTAAGTAAATTCTACTAAAATGTGAGGTTATGTTTACAGTACATATTTCGGATTACCGGAAATGTTCGTAACTCTCGAGTTTATATCACTACAATCATACTTAATTTCATTACTTCAAAAAAGAGCAATTGGTCATCAATCAGATTCCAAATGAACTTAAAATATAGTGGAAATATTGTTGTACTAAAATCCCTGTCAGAAGTATTAATGTAGCTTAGAAATTTCAATGGTTTATGGAGATAGGCGTGAAATTGTTTACATAGATGAAAATGTATAATTTGTAGAAGTACATGATTGTTGTGCAAGAAGAACTTAACAATACAATTTTAGTAAATATGTAAAATGTTATGGCTTGAAAAATAATTATTTTAAATTACCTATATTGCTTTAGTGAATTTTAGTATAGTAATAATAATGTATCTCCAATTGTGCTTTATTTGCTGTAAATCAACGCCAGAAATTCTTTTTTATTATTATTTGCAGCCCTGAAAAAGGTTTGTTTTAACAATTATATCAAATGTTCAAAGAGTTCTCCATTAACGGCTACACAGTGACCCATTCTATCGTAAAACAATTTTTGTGCCGTGGTCTTTGCATCTGAAGTGTTAAAACATACTTCAATTTTGTCGTTTACAGATTCTAAGGTTTGGGGTTGGGGTCCGTATAAATCTTAATAATTAGCACTTTTAGCAGTTTCGTACATATGTATTCCTATTTGTTTAATAACTGAAAAATCTAACAAGTTTAACAATTTGACGTTTTATCGCTGTCAAAATTGACAAATAAGTATAAAAGGTAAACAATGAAGTAGTTATTTATATCTCTTTCTAGCATTAAGTAAGCCCAATTACAATCTTTTCTAAAAAAATACATTGGTTTCCCTAGGTTGCGTCTTACCATGGACACCCGGTACATATAAATAACTAAACCTAAAAAGATTTTAGTCGCGAAATCGCAGAAATTCAGTTCTAAAAATTGATCGCAAAAAATAAACTGCTACTTGCACACCTTTTTGCTTTGTTGTCTAACTGAACTGTATTAAAAATGGCATTGTTAAGGCTAAGAAAATAGTAAAAGTCTTAATAAGTTTCAACCATGGGCGAAGTTAGGTGGGGGCTTGGGGGAGCTAAGCCTCCCCAAAAACCGAATTAGCCCCCCCCCCCCCCAAAACATTCAAACATACACATACACTTAAAAACATATTATTAGGGCTTTAGACCCCCCAGGTGTGATGACCTAACTTCGCCCATGGTTTCAACACTAACATCTTGTTAATAAAGAAGAAAATAGTCCGAATTTTGCTTAAATAAATAGAAATCCTTGATTTTGCGTAGAATGTTTCTTGATCTATGTATTTAGGAAAGTTGAGCAAGGTTTTTACACTGTTTATTCCCGTCACTTATTAAAAAGTGCTGTGTTTCGGTGCTGACATTTTACGGAAATTATTGCTGGAAGTCAAAGAGTTATATACTTTCAAAGGCTTTATAATAAATAATAACAATTTTAACGAACTTATTAAACTCGTTTCTTATTGTATTGAACATTTTTTGGTATTTTTTCTAATAATAAAAAGGGCTAGGTGGGGGAATTAAAGTTAAAACCAATCTGTACTTTTAATAATTGAATGCATTATTTTGAACGTGCTTTATGAATGTTAGTTGTTCTTAGATACTAAATTTAAATTATGTTTTAGCAAAAATCATTTATATGCCTTCTTCGTTATTTTTACATATTTTCTTACTGATTCTGTAATAGAATTTTACCAAAATAATGTTCAACAGTTTCTCGTGGAATTATGTATTTGACAAAAATTGTAACATTTTAAACAATTTTTCAACGAGTATTCTGAATAAAATTAATGTTTATTTACAAGAAAGCTTGTAGGTGAATAACAAACGCCATTTTTAAATTTAAATGAATATGAAATATGTTGTAAATACGTGAGTAAACTAAAATACCCGTAACAGGTTATGGAAAAAAATTCGGGCAGTGGCCAGATACCGCTATTGAAAATAACATGTAAACAATTACAAATATTTTGTTGTCCTTCTACAGTCTGCGGTCTACGTCAGCGTACTTTTAAAAATGACTTCACGTTCGCATTAAGTATACACGCAGTTTACTTCCTTCAAGAGAAAAACATAAGGTCGATATATGCATATGCATGTTCACTATGGGAAATTTAGGAGTCTGTGCGTTATCTCTTATAAAAAAAAACTGCCTGTTTACATGCTGACTTTAACAATAATCCTTTAGCGTTAGCGGAGGATTCGCTGATGATTCTTCCAAATCGAATCTGCACCGACAGAAAGTGAACTTCTGAACATAACTTAACAAAGCATGCCCATTAAATTAATCAGGTTTTTTTTATATAAAGCGATTAGCTCTCGACAGTTTACCTTATTTACCATCCTACACCTTAATATTTTTGGTCATCGTTCCTTTAAGTAAAAATGAGTCATGCCTGGTTTTGAGTTTACTGAACAGGTGGTTAACGACCAAGTTCTGCATAAAATGTAGCATGACATCTTAACAGATGCATCTAATAAAGTTCACCTGCTGTTTCTTGCACGGCGCCACCACGCAATTAAAACTAATAGACCTAACAGGGTTTTTTGCTAAGCATAATTAAGAATTTTTTTCCTAACAGATTTAGTACAATACAAATCAGTTACAGATTTGATCTTCTTGTGGTGTGTTAATTATAATTATTTTGGTCTTTATCAATTTTTAACCCGGTGCATTTTGATATTTTTTTAGTGCATTACCTTGTATTAATAGACGATTAATTATAATGGAGTTTAATGACATGGGCCAACTCCTTTTACTTTTCAAACTAAGACGGTTGTTAAGTCAACTAAATGACAACAACAATTTAATGACCTTCGAAATTTATTAGCTTCAATTATTTCACGTAAATTATTTACACTCCTTTATACAGGTGAATAATTACGTATTTTATAAATAAAAAGTTACTCACCTTTAGATTAGTTACGCTTTGTCTGTGAAGTACTTGGTAATTAAATAATTAATCTGAATGAGATTCGAAAATTGAACATTTTACAGTTTCCAAAGTTCTTGCTTTAAACACTCCTAAATTATAAAAACATTGAAATTTAATACGTGTGATTGTAGTAAAAATGCAAATCAGAAACTACTTCGTAAATTTCGGAAAATACTTCGCAGGTTGATCAAAACGTCATACTTTAAAAAACTCAAGGTATACAAGTGTGCCGACCGCTGTTTTAGAGTGTAAACTTAAGTTCATAATTACGTAATTTCAGTTATCTATATACGTGTCTTGTGTGTTATTAATTACATAGAACGGTTAATTTCTAGGAAATGCCGAATCGAGCAGTTTTTACTACTCAAATAAAGGACATTCTAAGATGTGTAGTAAATTGCATTTAAAAATAGCAGATTAACAATCGTTGAGAAAATGACCTTTGTAAAATTAAGTCTCAGCTGTTTTAACTACTAAAATCGTATGATATGAGCTGGCATATTACGAAAGTCTTCTTTGCTACGTGAATATTAGTTTGGTGTCGAATACCCGGTGTTTACCACATCACCCCGTACGTATCAGAGGCTTGCTCACTCACCTTTACACCTATTCAGTTTTTAAATAATATAATAAAAAATAATGAAGTTCCTACAAGTAAACTGTGGCAAATAAAACTTACGTAAGAAGTAACAGTGTTCATGTATCAACTTAATAAAGTAGAACAAGATACATATAACAGTTGGACATCATAGAGCAACAATTTAAATTGTTAAACGTTAACAGTTAATTCATTTGTGATCTTCATGTTGGTTCAAATATGCACGTTTATTGTAACTACGTCGTCACTGTGGGCCAATCATTATTATTAGAATTTCCAAACGGAAATCATATTGTGGTTCTGTTTAATTGGTACAGTTTTTATTGATGAATCAAAACCATTGTCATCTATCTGTATCGTAAGTGTAGGTTCTTTGTCACTGAGAATTTGTGAGTAAATTTTTGTTCTCAACAAAATCATTGTAGATGAAAACGAACGGTTTTCATCGATTAAATTTAATGAAGTAAATCATTGTGGAATCAAGAATCGACGTGGAATATAGAATGAACTTCCTCTTTAGCAACCAGCTGCAGTATAAGTTTATTTATAGCTAACCATTGTCTAGTTCGTCTTGATCGTTCTAGCGTTGATTGAGGAATAGGGAAGATACGCAGCTCTTAGTTAAAATGTGTACTCTAACTCCCTCCAGTTTCTTAAACGCCCTGTACCCCCCTATCCAGCAACTAGTAAGTAAGAAAGTGTCGCCCTCACTAAAATCGTTCGATGCGGTCAAGATGCTAAAAATTCAATCAACGCTAAAAGATCGTTTGTATTTGTACATTTGGCGCAAAGGGAATGCAAAGTTCTACCTGTGAAAGGCTCTCGAAGCACATTCGTTAACCTGAAGAATATTATTTTTTTCGAGAATGATTTATAAATAATTTACAACTACTTATTTTTGTTTCTAATTTAGCGACAAAGTACCCAAAAACAATCTTTATTATAAATATTTTACAAAAATTGTTTATACTTATACAACTACATATGTTACATTTTAAACGTTTTATGGTTTTATACTGTAAATAATAAGATATTTTATTCTTCTTTAAAAATAACAGAACATGTTTAAAAATTGGTGTTTGTAAGGAAAAATATAGAAAAGTACATAACACTCTAATGCAAATTGCAGTTTAAAATAAAAAAGAGTATAATGATTTTCTGATTTATAAACTTTTTAAAATATATGTACAACAAAAAAAATGTAAATTTAGGATAGTATTTTAAGCTTCCTGTGTTCTTTTCTTACTTTACTAGTGTTTAATCGTGTAAATTCGATTTGTTCAGATTCATTCTTAAGATTTCTATAAATCTTAAGCTTAATTAACAAATAAATACTTTCTTTTATATGTATCTTGCAAAACTCTTCATGTAGTTGTTCACTTTCTGATATTATATACATTGTGATATTTTTAGCAACAATTTTGGAACATTTGAAAGTGGAAAATGACGAATTAAATAATAATAATAGTTTATATACAAAATCTACAAACACATCAGATGGCCTTTTTAAATAGTTAATTTGTTCGGTTCCATAGTCCTTACACAATAAATAAAACTCGGTTTCTGTAAATAAATCTTCCTCTGACTTTAATAATTTATTTTTGCATGTATGACAGTCGTATTTTTTTAACAACTTAAATGCTAAATATCCAGCAAGATAAACTGTACTGCAAGATTCTAAATTGACGCATTTTTTAGAGGTGCTTGGTTCTGGCGAAATAATTGATTTCGAGTCAGTTAAATGTAATCGTTTATCTGATACATCAACATTATTTTCTACAATAGTGTCACTTTTTAATTTGATAGAACAGTAATTTATTTTGTTTTTATTCATTTTTTTGTGTTCCACGGATTGCTTGATAATCATGTATGCGATTGAGATTTGAAATGTTAGAAAATTGTTGATATTTTATTCGTTGTTTAAAATAAGTATATTAAACCATATATTTGAAAATGTCGTAAATGGGCATATTTAAACGTGCCAAAGCTACTACGGTTGCCATTTGAAAAAACACAAGTTTTTGATATAACACAAAACTTAATAAGCGAATTAATATTTCAATTGCACCATTAAATTCTACAAGAAATAGTCCCCTAAGGATGTTTGTATTTTTTGTTTCTATCCCTACAAACAAACGAGTTATAACTACGAAAAGGATTTCCGAAAAATCCAATTTTCGGTTGTAGCTTGAAAACAAAAGACAATATTAAATTTAAATTTACACCGTTAGATTTGTCTCAAGAATTTGGCCCCAGGGCCTTTAATTACTTTTTATGTAGGTGTAATAGTTACGGAGGTAGCCTGGAATTTCTTCGAAAATGGTCCACCCGGTACACCCTATCAGTTTGCTCTACCTTCCTCGGCGACATTCCATGCAAGACTGAGAATTTTCGACCCACAAATACGTGTACGCCCTCTGTCAACCGACCCATTTGTGCGTTACATTTCGCCCCATAAGACTGCGTATCTTTCCTATTCCTCAATCAACGGTTCTAGTTTATATACTTCTTTCTTCTTTGCTTCTGAAATCTGAAAGTAATTCATCCTAGCTATTGCGGGAATCATCAGAATTTACATTAATCGGTTCAGAAAATCCAGAAAAATTTATTCAAATTCACCAAATACCATGTAAACAATACGTACAATACTACTCTACTACCTGTATGTTATGTATGACCTTAAATTAAATTCATTAGTCATGTAACAATCCGCACAAATAACCAACCATGATGGTTGGCTTTTAAGGTGTAACGAATTTTTATAAATCTTGTCCAGATAGAAACAATTAACATTTTATGACTTTGTGGTTTGTTATGTTAAGAGGTTCTTAAAAAGAGTGGAGTGACAAATTATCCATTAAATTTTAGAAACTTAATTCAGCCGCATACAAGGTCTGTTGTGGGCGTTTTAAAGCGACTTTTTAAAAGGGA
The DNA here is from genome assembly GCA_963082815.1 of Melanotus villosus. Lineage (NCBI taxonomy): Eukaryota > Metazoa > Arthropoda > Insecta > Coleoptera > Elateridae > Melanotus > Melanotus villosus. The sequence continues at coordinate 34,096,737 of OY720427.1, read as the reverse complement.
TTTCGGGCCTGGAGCATTTTCTTTCCGCTTAAATGAGATTAGGTTTTTAGGAATCCTATTGTACATATTTTTTTAAACGGCTTATAATAATAAATCTAGATTTACGTGATTCAAAACGATGAGTTATTATAAGGCGAAGTCTACTTGAGTCACTATTCATTAGCTACTTTATCTACGCTGAATAATCACCAGAGAAATTAAGTGAATACCTGAAAATACAAAATCAAAGAATGTAACTATTTTTGTCATTCGGTAACTTCCGAATGTGTGACAATGCCGATGGAAATGTTTAGCATATGCGAGTACAGCAATTACTCAAAATTAATAAATAAATAAATACTTTATTTAGCAACTTGCTATTAGAAAACAGACATTAAGATTCTACAATTATTTACATTATAACATTATTCTTTGTTGAATAAGGTACTGAGACACTTGCCCAGCAAAAGCATGTACAGAAGTGGACTGTTTTAATTCACATGGAAGAGCATTAAAAAGACGAATACCCTCATATAATAGAGATCCCATCAAAAATGATTTACCTGTAAAATCTGTATTTAAACTGTCTTTTGATCTTAGGAATCGGGAGTGAATTTGATATCGGGTAATTTAAAGTTCACAGAGATATTTTGGAACTTTTCCCTGGACCATCTTATATACAAGAATCATATTCGCCCTTTTAATGCCTTCATCCACCGTTAACCAGCCTAGGGTTATCAACATTGATTCTATTGACACATATCTATTACAACCTAAGATTATCCTCATGCACTTATTTTGCACTACTTGTAGTCTATGTATTTGTTGTTTTGGACATGAAAGCAATAGGGAGTTACAATAGTCAAAATGTGGCTTTATCATAGTATTGTAAATTAACAATCTGGACCAATAAGATAAATTCTGTGATATTCTAGTGAAGAATCCAACCTTTTTCCCTAACTTTTTACATATATAGTTTAGAAAATCAGTAAATTTTAATTGGGGTCAATAGTGACTCCTAGATATTTAATAACATTGACGCGTTCAATTTGTTCGTTATTTATATGAATTGCAAAATCACGTGTGATATATTTAAAACAGTTTGCTTTAGTACCCAGTACCATGTACTTTGTTTTCGTTGTATTCAATTTTAATTTGTTAACACACAGCCACTCATATAAAATTTGCAGCTCTTTATTTAAAGTATTAGCTATTTCAGCATAATTATTCCCGGCTACGGTTATCACGGTATCGTCAGCAAATAAACTTACAAATGATTCTTTTAGATGATTTTGCAAATCATTTATATACTAAATAACAAACAAGAGCGGACCCAAAACGCTACCTTGTGGCCTTGCCTTCTGTAATTCATAAAAACTCAGACAACTTGTAAGTAGGTAGTTGTTGAAGTTATTACAATTAATAACATGGGAATTGTTTTAATTATAAATTCTCTTCATGTTTATTACTTTGTAAGAACCCTTTCATTCCTAATCAGATAAAAACAACGTTAGCTTCATAGTGTCTAATTTGTAAAAAAAAAAAACATTTAATTCATTTCCTTTTCTGTAACATATTTAACGAAGGGTTTTACATTTTCTTCATTCACATTTTGTGTTGTAAATCATTTGTGTGTACAAATAAATACAGTGTGATTAATTTGGCCCCACAATTTTTAGTGTACTTCATATTTTGAATTTGGCCAAAGTGGATCAATTTGGTAACTTTCGCTTTCAAATAACAGAAGCAACTCGTTGTCCCCTTTTTATATTTTGTCTTCTAATACAATATGACAATAAATATAATATTAATCACCCCTATTCGACATGCCAATGAAAGAGCACATCAAACGAATTGCATATTGCCAACATAACAATAAATTGGTATGGCGCCAAATTCAAATTGTCATCAATCGTTAAAAATCACACTGTACACGAATTTAATAAAAATTAATAAATGAAGAAACCCCACGTTATATTTATTACTCATAATAAAGAAATAACAAGGTTTGAAGATTAACGTAATTCTTTTTTTTACAGGATGGCGCCGGATCCAGAATTATCCCAAAATGTATTTGTAAACCTTTATTAAAAGTGCTCATTTGAGCACTTGCTATCTCACCATGTGGTACACATGGAAGGTAAACTCCAAAAGATGGAACGAAGTATTTATCTCGTGCATATTTCTACCCTGCATTTTCAATACATATTGCCATGCGTGGATTCCTGATACGACAACAAAAATGATTAATGATGTTGGTCAAATTAGTAGTACAAGATTTATTGGAAATGAAACACATCCAGATCATTTTACTGTCTTGAATCAAGACTCCAACACCATCCTATTGGGTGGTAGAAACACTGTATATAATTTAAGCGTGCATGATTTTTCTGAGCACAAAGAGTGGAGACTGACTTGGTTATCATCAGATGCACATTCGCAACTCTGTCAACTCAAAGGAAAATCAGAGGATGATTGTCAAAATTATATTAGGATTTCAGTTTCTTTATCACCGGGGCTTTTGCTTGTATGTGGAACCAATTCTTACAAACCATTATGTCGGCATTATGCTTTACAAGTAAGTCAATTTTAGTTTTAAAAAAAGGAAGAGTAATAATATTCTTTTATAGAATGGAAGGTATAACGTAGGAAAGGAATCACAAGGTATAGGAATTTGCCCTTATAACCCAGAGCACAATAATACTGCTGTACAAAGCAATGGCCAAATTTTTGCTGCGACCATAGCCGACTTTTCAGAAAGAGATCCAGTGATTTATCGAGAACCTCAACGTACCGAGCTTTCCGATCTTCGACAACTTAATGGTAAGTCCTCCTTACATTTTGACTGCAAATCGTAACCATACTTCTTACTTCAATACTTTAATTAATTATCTCTTTTGCAGCTCCCAATTTTGTTAGTTCAATGCCACACGGTGATTACATATTCTTTTTCTTCAGAGAAACTGCAGTAGAATATCTCAACTGTGGAAAGGTACTTTGAAATGTGCATTACTTGGTGATTTATCTCACTAAATCTTATTTATTATATAGATTATTTATTCTCGAGTTGCACGAGTTTGTAAAGATGATAAAGGTGGTCCCCATCAGTTTGGAGATAGGTGGACTTCTTTTTTGAAAGCTCGATTAAATTGTTCCTTACCTGGGGAATACCCTTTCTACTTTGATGAAATACGTGAGTTTTCAAGAAAAAAATTTTACTGTAAAAATTTACTGAGACTGTTCTTCAGAATCAACTAGTGAAATAGTAGAAGGCAAATATGGATCAGAACCTTCGCAACAAATTATATATGCAACACTTACAACTCCTAGTAATGCCATTGGTGGGTCAGCTATATGTGCATACAATATGAAAGATATTGTTAAAGTATTTGAAGGCAGCTTTAAACAACAAGAAAGTATAAATTCTAACTGGTTACCAGTTCCAAAAGAAAAGGTAAGCACTTAAACTTGCTTTATATAAAATAGATTACTGGGAATTTATATCACTTCATGCTTGAATTATACTGGAATATTTACTACTATAATTTTTTCTATGTTAAAAAAGTCAAGGTTTCAAAGAATGTTATGAAAATATCCCATTGCATTATACATATCTTTATGATTAGCACATAGATAGGAGTTTCTGAAGTTCATAACTTTTATAATTTTATTATTAATGTTACAGGTTCCCGACCCACGACCCGGTCAATGTGTAAAAGACAGCAGAATATTACCAGAAAGTGTAGTTAATTTTGTTAAAACGCACTCTTTAATGGAAGAAGCAGTCCCTGCGTTGTTTGGTCAACCGATTTTAGTACGTGTAAGCCTTCAGTACAGATTCACTGCAATTGCTGTAGATCCTCAAGTACAAACAGTAACCGGTGAAAAATTTGATGTAATTTATGTTGGTACAGGTAAGTCATTTGATTACACAACTTGTACTCCCACTAAACTAAAAAAACGCATAACCATTTCCTTGTTTTTCTAATAGTTTCGTAATAATTGGTTTGTTACAGATGATGGAAAAGTTTTAAAAGTAGTAAACATACCTAAGGAAAACAACAGTGCTAAAACTGTAGTCATATCTGAAAACAGTATATTCCCTAGTGGAACTCCGGTGAAAGAATTAAAAATTGCTCCAGGTTATGGAAGAGTGGTTGTTGTTAGTCGAGATGAAGTCAAATTGGCAAGTTTTAATCATTGTGGTTCCGCAGAACATTGTCAGTAAGTACTTTTCTTCAGCACAAAAATAACAGAATTTGAGAGTTATTTTTGAAATTTCAGAGACTGTGTAGTCCTCCAAGATCCACACTGTGCATGGGATATTCGACAAAATGCATGTGTTAGTGTCGATGCTGTTTCTACATTGACGAAATCTTTAATACAGGATATTAGTCGAGGTGATGGCAGGAAATGTTGGAGTTCTCCGACTGGTATGCAATTTTACCTTATTTTGTTGGCAAGTTTCTAGCGTTTCCCTGTTACAGGTAATAAAAAAATACCAGTGAAAGTGTATGATAACAATGATATAGAAAATGAGGTTATACCGCAGGAAAAAGTAAAAGATTCACTTCTTAAAACTAATAATGATGATCTCGAATGTGAAGATGGTTTAACAGGAAATCGAATAACTGGATGTGCAGTACGACAACGTCTTGTAATCTACACTGCTAAAACTTTACAAATCGTTGTTGTTTGTGCAAGTTTAGTTGCACTTTTCTTTGGTTTTATTGCAGGTTATTTATTTTCTCGGCGATTTCACCCCCAATCGCACTACCCTGATGCGCCGTTTATTGAACAGCACAATCATTTAGAAAGGTATATAATTTTCATAAATGTTTTATAAAGATTTTTTACTATTAGCATTAATATTACTATAAATTGTATTTTATAGACTGGGTGGCAATTCAAATGGTTTTTTAACTCCGCGAGCGAATAAGACTGTTAACCTGGTCGTGAATGTACCGCCATCTCCCCCTCCAAAAAAGGATAATCTTGAAACTAAAGATTTAAACATTGCAAGTGATGGGACTTTGCAAAAAATTAAAAAGACGTACATATGAGTGACTTATTTTAAATGAACAGTAATGAAATCAAATTGAGTACCTGTGTTTTAAAATAATAAACTAATATCCGACAAGTGTTGCGTGTGTGACTAATGAATTCAACAAAACGTATGAACTTTCTGTAAGTTAAAAGAGACTTCGTATGTCTAGTGGAATGTGTCGAAAAACTTTTATACTCGAAAGTGAACTCTGCATTAAGTTTAAGACTTTAAATTGTGAGTTCAAATAATTTTAGTTTAATTAAATGACGGTTTACTTTGAAATTAGGTACTACAAAGAGGCAGCATAATTAAAGTTAAGGTAAAAGTTGTATTGTAGCATATCAGTAAGCTCAACTCAACGTAGAGTTTTATTTACGTTGATTTTATAGTTAGCATAGCGTAATATTCTGATTTCATTTGTGTACATGACTGAACGGTTTATGCTAACACTTCTAATTGTGATAAATATAGAAACTGAGAATTTTATTTTTATGTATTAAATGTAAGTATAATTAAAGCAATTATAATTACCTGATATTTATGAAACCGTGTTATAAATTCAAATTCAGATAATTATCTTAGAAATCTTGTTTAAATTCAAACGATTTAATGACGACTTTTGTAAAGTGGAATTAACACTGTGTACACAGATTTGTAGTTATAAATTATTAGTAGACTGTATGTATTTATGAAATTGCAGACTAAAACATGATATAAATGTTTCTACATAAATCAAACTACATTGTTCGAAAGATATTATTATAAGATTCCATGGCAACAAGTTATCTCCGTAAGCATTTTTGTGTTGGCTATAAAATTTTATACCAAATTTATAACTAGTAGGTAGTTATATAAAAGGAGTATTTTAAAAGAGATTTTATAATTTTCTATGTAATTTTGAAAAATATATTTAATTTTTTATTGTCATGTTAAGCTGGACTTGTTTTTGTTTGAAGGTTTGCTGTAGAATTGATAAGCACAATAAGTAGGAATAGTATTGTTGTGTGTGTATGTTGTTCATCTGTCCTGTCCATTATTAGTAATATTATATTGGTTTATCGAGATTTATATCTGTTTGGCTGTGAAAAATGTGTTTATTAAATTATTAATTAATTATCAAAAGAGAATAAGAGAATACAACATCATTTCACTCTCCTATATAGAGTGGAAGTATGTTGTATTTTTCATTTGTTTAATTTTGCCTTTAATAGTGCCTAATAGTTGTATCCCATAAAAAAAGTGGTCAAAACAGAGCTTATAGAAATATATGGATTTCAAAATTAGATAGGTACTTTAAATTGTATAAATTTTATTTCAACTATGTAATTAGGAAATTATGACATTCCATAAAGTTTTCATATATTGTACAGTTTTTAAGTTAAATAGATAACAAGAAGTTAGCTTGTGTTTTATTTCTACATAAACAAGTTTTCACATAAAATTCCTCCTTCCTCCTGTTTTACGTAAGTCTAGGCCAACAGCTGTCATTAACCCGCTTTGTATATTCATCAAGACCGAAGGTTGATGTCGTTCGTCAGGGGAACAAAAGATTTGCTTGTATTGTGGGGTTCACCGTTGTCAAAGCTGTTGATATATCAACTAGGACTATCGGTTTATCATGTTTTCTGCTATAATTCAGTCATAAAGCACAATTATCGCATTACCCATTATTCATTTTATTGCTAAACTCTGGTTATCTGTAACCTATATGTTTAATACACTTAATACCTGCTCTGTGCTTGTAGTACGATACTAATAAATAACTTATGTTCGAAGGTAGTTAGTTTCTTTTTGTTTGCACATACTATCAAATAGTCCAGGTGTCCAGGCTATAATAAGTGATGTGATAATTGTGCCGATAAGTAGGTATATATAAAACCTGCGCCACATATGCGGTATTCGCCAAATCCCAAATGTTTGCTATTTGGCGAACTATTTACCAATCTATTTGTCACATACCAACACAGCTCCGCACATGTGACTATTTGTCGGGCATCAGTTCGCAACGGGAAATCGACGACTGTTCGTCAACGCAATAATAACATAACATAGTCTAACACTCTTTTACCGGTTTTCCCGAGCCAGTGTTGAGTTATAAATTTTCAATTACTGTCTCTAACTATCACTGTCACTATTATTACAGTTACTCGGCGTTTATTTTATTTCTCCACTTAGTTCTACTTTGCCAGTTCTACAGCCTCTCTACATTTTAGCCCTTTTTCTTGCAAATAACTACCCACTTGGTCGTTACATTTCTTTCTTGGTTTGCCTTTCATGTTCGTTTTACCCATTTTTCAAACTTTTAGTTAGCCTCGAATTTGGCAGTCTACGTATATGTCCACGCAATAATAATATTATATTATTAAAAGGTTAAAATCGGCAGTACAGCAGAGTGGGAGTGCACATACCTACTACTGAAATATTGAGAGTTAAGCGGTCTGCTTGACCAGAACTTGGATGGGTGATCGTTCTGCGGCTCGGTGTGTCCGGCCCCCTCGACACTGTAAAGGTATAAGAGGGAAATGAAAAACAAAGAAAAGGTTAAAATCTTGTTAAGATATAAATATGGATAATGGAGAAGAAGATGGTGGATGGTGACAATCAAAACAGGCAAAGGTAAGTAATAATTAATAAGAAAATAAACCTTTTTAACTAACTATATTGCAGATACTGTGGTACACACCTTATGGCCAATTTACTGAATGAGCCACCTTCTGCTTTGTTTGAAAATTTTTGCAGAATATCTCTGGAAGATTTTGAATATCTGCTTAATAAAGTAGCTAGCACCCTTCATTATAAAACAGGACACAACGTGGAGACAAGCTGTTTCTCCAAAAGAACGTTTAACATTAACTCTTGAGATTTTTAGCAATGGGCGACAGTATAAAAGCCTTCATTCACAGTCCTCACCTCAACTTATTTCTGCAATCATTCTTGAAGTTTGTGCAGCTCTGATCAATGTATTGAAAGATTTAGTCAAAGTAAGTACGAAGAGTGCTCTTAATAGTTTAATAAATAACGCAGGTAGATATTTATTACGCATACTTTTTAATATTTTTCTTAAACTCTCCTTCATCTTGTCTGTATGCATCACAATCGCCAATGACTTCAGGTGTGGAAACATGAAGCGAGGTGAGGTGAAGATGGCTGAGAGTACAAATGTGTACTTACATTCTAATACTAGCTCATTAGACCACTCCATATTTTAAATAATGTAAAATTGCGAACTCGAAATCACTGGTCGCACTAAAAATTCACCAAACACTTTACAAACACTTGAACGAATGTCTAGGTGGAGAGATAGTTCGGAGAAACACTAACATTCGTGTTAGTTTACAGACATCCAGCGGGAAATGTTTGGTGTTCGACGAATACCGAATATTTGCTTCCAATCGTCCATCCACATTAGTAGGTGTTTGCCAAATATCGAATGTTCGTTACTCAGTATGTGTGGCGCCAGCTTAATAGTTAGGTTTTCCACATTTTCCTAATCACTATAAATATGTTCGGAAGATAAATAATTTTTTGTAAATATTGTTATTATTGCACTATGCTCAAACTAATCTGTACTAACTTTACATTTTCTTATAAAAACATTTCACTAAACTATTTTGAATTTATTACTGATAGTAATAGTCACATAAATCAAATTGTAAAAATACCGGATTTCGCTGACCACTTAATATTCAGATGTTGGTTAATACATTTAGTTTATTTTGTAACAGACTACTAAATTTGTTTTACAAAAAAAGACAATCGAATCAACAATTGTGTAATTTTTTTATTGATATTTATGCGTTGTTATGGCTCGTGGTGTTCGGAACAGGCTATGGGTTAATGAACATGATAATAAAGTAGCACAAAATGTAAGTCACGTGCGGCCCAGGGTAAGGCTGAGGCAACTGCTCGAGTCATGTAGTATCATTCACCACTTAAATTCCATAACAATCAAAATTTAAAGTATGATACCATCAAATGCTTGATGAGGTTTGCAATACCATAATTTATTGTACTGCCTCCTATGTTGCTAAGATGTTCGTGATATAAGGTAAATTTTTTAGAAATAAGAGGAGAAATATTGTATACGAATTAATCAACAAAATACAAAATAATGCGCCTAGCATTATTGTAATAACAGTTGTTTTTGTTTCGATAACAATTTTAAAAGGCATTGTATTGTCTATAAAAATAATCGGCATAGAAACATTTTGCTGTTTTTATACACCGTTATTTACAATACATATACCTATTGATTCTTTCTACCTAGTCATATTTGAAAGGAAGATTAAAACACTGGTTATGTTACGCCATAATTTTATTCAGTAAGTTATCATTCGTTTAAACGTATCAAAAAGTAGTTTATCATTAATTTTCAAGTAAGTAGTTGCTCAGGGCGAGTTTATGATCATCAGGTAATGTAGACATCAGAATACCAGCTAGAATTGATGAATCGGGAGCTGGAATAACTTGTAATGTACGACCTGATCTTCGTGACCTTATACTGGGGTTCGATTTAGCTAATCGCATTTTCAATGAAATGAGACTAGCACTTTGCCTTACTTCACGGTAGGCGGATAGTGAACGACGTGCCCTTCTATCCATCTTCGTAAAATTTTAGTTGAAAAACAAAATTGCTGAAAAAATCTGAAGGTAAATAACTGCTTGTATAAATATAACCAGTTTATCTTTTTAAATATTATCCTTGGCAGACTCTAAGCAATCAAGAATATGTTCCAATTGTCTGTTACAATTTAAAACGAATTCTAAAAAGAAGATTTACTGATTAGCTAAATAATTATTAAGATTTCTATGCTTACCTTTTAATACGTGCTGCAAGTTTTTATGGCGGCTACAAATAAAGTATAACGAACAATTGCATTTGACGTTTTCAAAAGTGGACCAATGACAGGTGTTGAACAAAATCTTTGATTTTATTGGCTATTAAGCGGCGTTTCCACTGAAGCAACTTTGAGCAACTTTTATGTTTCTGTTGCTTGTTTCCGAAAATGTTCCACGGAATTCCTAAAGTGTCTCACTGTTTCTGTAACAAATACCGACTGTTTCTCCTTGTCGCCGGTTTCCATTTCGAGCGGTAAACTTGAAAAGAAAATCGGCAACACAAGGAAACAAAAACAAGTTGCTGCTTGTCGCCGCCACAGTGGAAACGAATAAAGTAACTAGGAACAGAAATTTGTTTTGTTCAGTTTTTTAGTATCTTGAGGTGCTTTGTTTTACGAATACATTCGACATCAGTGGAAACACTGAGTTGCGTTTTTTTATGTTACTAGAAATAATGTGCGACTAGTGGCGACTTTAGTTGCTTCAGTGGAAATGATAAGTTTATATAATTATGTTTCTGAAGGTTTCTTATTTGTCGCCACGAGGAGAAACATAAAGCAACAAAAAGTTTCTTTATGTTGCTTAGGTGGAAACGTAGCTTTAGACACTTAGAATAGTTTCTGATGTTTTGAGTGTTGCCTAACTATGTAAAATACTATTTGATTGATTTCTTTCTGAAGGGCATTTTTTTTAGTGAAAATGACCTCAATCAAAATCTCAGTTGCTATAAAAAAAATTTTTAATTGCTAGAACTTTTGTCACTTCATCTAAAATTATTTGTTTTGTGTACTAATAAAATTTTGTCTTCCTAACAAATAAAACAACAAATTTGTTACAGTAGCTTTATTTAAAACTTAAAATAATAACATATTATTTTTTAATCTAACTAATATTTTTGTTTACATAAAACATATGTAAATATACAGGGTGGTCTTCAAATAAGGCAAAATTAAGGATTAGATTGGGCTTTCAAAGCTACGTAAATGATCACATAATGTGATCAGGGGTAATATCACAGTCTAGTAATATAACTAGACTGTGGTAATATCATAGATTTTAGTTCCTCTACCTATTGCATCAGATAGATTTTATAGTCTCGATTATTATATCTATGTTGGTTTTAATATAATGTTTTATCTATAAATGATCGGATTGGTAGCATTTGCCCTTATGTTTTATTAAGTTATTCTTGGAGATTTTAAATAAAATAATTACATTTTATAACAGAAATAAGATTAAATTTTCTTATTCAGTTAAGCTGGGTCCAGACTTGCGTATCCTCATATCATATAATAAATCCAATGATAGTTAACATACAGTATTTTTCACCTAGGATTTGGGTTGTGACGTCAACGCGCTGTTGATAAATTCACAATCCAACTATACTTCATCTCTTTCTAAACTAGGTTTTCATTACCTACTGCGCACGAACGCGTGTCTATTCATACAATTTTTCGGCGGGGTAAGTTGACGTCACAACCCAAATGCTAGATGAAAAATACTGTAGTGTACAATTTATGCAGTTCATTTTTCTCCCATCCCATTGGGACCTTTAAAATCGCGTTTAAGTTTCGTTAGTTATATTCAGATATTTAAAATAAATCAACAATAATTCATGTAACGTACTTTTAATTATACAGGGTTACTGGTAATTCGATACATTCCTTTGGAGATGTGATGGGACAGGAGCTAAGAAACAAATTAAACCTAACATACATTATGCAAAAACAAAAAAATAATTTCTGAGAGAAACGAATAGGTAATTTTAGTAGCTGATTTTTAAAAATTATTTTTAATAAGGTTTTATTTAAAATTTTCACATGATCGAAATGTTTCCGGATATTTTCCATTCGAAATGGATGACCATAGAGTGGGACAAGTAACCCAGTCAAAAAGTTCAGAAAATGTCAAGTAGATTTTTTTTAAATTAACTTTAAAGACATTAAGATCTACTTTTTTGAGAAAAACACAAAAATTGAAATATCTCAAAAACTATTGAGTTTTGCATAATGTATATTAGGGTTAAATTTGTTTCTTAGCTCCTGTCCTATCACATCTCCAAAGGAATGTATCGAATTACCAGTAACCCTGTATAATTAATAATTATAAGTATTTTATTAAATTAAATACATAATACATGTCCATTTGAAATGTTGTCCACTACTAGTGAGTATGTGAACAACCAACCAATAAAATACCGCCATGATTTGTACGTCACACATTCAAGAACATGGCGATTGGATAACTTAGTGCCCATACTGTATTTGGTATATACAGTGCTTTTACCATTCTTGTAGTGTTAACAACTGTTAGTAGGTGTTCGGGTATACAGGTCGTAGCCTGGAAACTTTTAGCCACATGCGCCAAAAAAGAGAGCCTTCAGAACGGAATTGCAGTGGCTCGAAACATGTTGGTTTGACCCTTGTATAACTGGTTTCATACACGCGTAGGCGCAATTGTGCAGTGATATGCTGATATATCTTCTGTAGATGTAATTGCTTCTTAGGTATAAGACTGTAGTAAAACCATTAATAGGCATATACTTGATGGTATTTACATGGGATGGATGTTTTACAGCATACAGCCATACACGTAAATATGGGCGGTTTAGATTAGAATATTTAAACTAATATGTAATTATTAAGAACATCCCAACACTAGTAAATTTCTAATGTCTAATTTGTAGTAATTTATCTCTAAGGCAAGTATCTAAAGTGCTACCTTTTTTGAAATATTAATTATTAATTATTTTATAAATTATGATTTTCTGTAAAAAATTAACTAAAATTGATTCGTAGTTGAATTATAAATTGTCACAAAGAAATAGCATATCATTTATTGTTTTTTTAGTGACTTACGCCTTTCGTCGATTAATCTACACACAGTACTAAAATTTCTTTTACTGCTCACCTACTTGCAAGTTGCACAGAACACTTGCACAAGTTTGATTTTGATCATTTGTTTATTTAATAAACCTTTTACGTCCGCCCCAGGTGATATCAATTTTATTATAGCAGTAAACAGTAAACAGAACTACAGTTAACTGTCTATTACCAAGTATATGTATATTTAAAACAAGTACAAACAATATTTTAAGCCATTTTAATTGGAAAGCAATAAAATAACACCTTGTATGCAAATCTGTACATGAGGTGCATACGCAGTTATAATCGGTAAATTTTCCGTCTACCGAGTAATTTTGAGAATCACTGGAACCTAACCTCGAATTTATCAAGTGAATTTTGACGGTGAAAAAATTCCGTCGGATGGGCTGCTCCGAGGTGTTCATTGGCCATCAAACAAAATATAATACCAACCATACCATGTCTATAGACCAAATTTAGCAATGAATTGGGAAAGTTAAAAGAAAGTAAGATAGTTGGTACTCACAGATGATGTGTTTGTCAGACGTTTTATCTGTCAGATTTTTAATTGATAATGCATTCATTTAGTTTGATTAATAAAATGTTAAGTTTAGCCTTAAGAATTATATTGTGTATACCTTAAACTTTTCCTATATAATGTGGGAGACGATTTCATAAGGTGTAGATTTAGGAAAATGGATTGGTTACGCAACAACTCATTTATAGGCTTAACTCGCCAACCTCGAGCTTTATTAAGCACAGAGGATGAATGTGATCCAACAGCTTGTTATGACAGCTTTAAAGAACACTGGCAACAGGCCTTTAAAATTATTCAAAGAAGTCAGGTAAAGTAGTATCCGTAATTGTCCTGGCTTCGAAACAAGTTTGAGGTTATTTATCTCATTTATTTTTGTAGCAATTACCAAGTCACGATGATGTCTTGGGAGTTGTCAATCATTTGGAACAGATGGTTACCTTATTATTATATGATGTCAAAAAGATCGATCAAATTACGCTACCAATTTGTACGACATCTCGTTGTTTAGAACATCTTATTAGCGAAAATATTTTGGATAAATTGTTCGAATGGGGTATACGAACGGGAAAGTAAGTATTCGATATTTATAATTAGAATAAAACTGACTTTGCCTTCAGTTACTGCATGAAGAAATAGTGTTGATCTGTTATAATCCTTCTCAACCCTAGAAAGAACTACAGGCTCTTATGGAGCATTTTAATAGTCATCCAGTTTGAGAGTCTTTCAATTGTACACAGTCCTTCTTTAACAAAACATCATTGTTAAATTTATTATGCGTACAACTACGCGTTATGCTTTGGTGATCTACAGATACTACTGGGTGGAATGTGACGGTGTCTCCGGCCTTGTACTTCTTTCTAAGGTTGAGATGCACTATAAGTGGTTTGTTTTTTTAATCATGGTGAAGCAGCATATGATGTTGCAATGTAGTTATGGATTGTCTCAATGAAGCACTCTGATTAAAAACAAAGTAACCGTATAAACAATCTAAAGAAACAATTGTTCACTAATTATGTCTGTTTTTTTAAGGTATACTGTGGCGGTTCGTTTGGAACAAATAAAGTTATATGAAATGCTAGTTAGTCAATCACGTCATTTGTTGTTGGTCCATGAACCGTTTCTTAGACCAATGCTTAAATTATTGCAATCTTGCCAAAATGAAGTATTCCCCAAAGACATGGAAAAGCGATTAGTGGCCCTTTTGTATCAGCTGTGTGTACTTCTAATGCAAAATGTCGATTTAGTGGATTTATTCTTTTCAAAAGATCAAAGCAATTCAAAGTAAGTGCTTTTGTCAAATATCTAATATTTATATAGGTACTGATAAGATTATTTATTATTATCTTCTACCATTTTATTGCGACAAATGGTTAATAACCTCTTTTAAGTATCAACATTAAAAACATTCCCATACTTGTTTAATGCGTAATCAGGGATGGTTTTATTTTGTAGATTCATAATTTTTGCATTGTTGATTCCTTTTTTACATCGTGAAGATTCGGTTGGAATGCAAGCAAGAGATGCACTTCTTCTTTGTATGTCACTATCGAAGAAAAATAAAAAAGTAGGAATTTATATTGCGGAAACTTCAAATATAAATGTTTTATTAGCATCTGGTCTTGGTGGTCTCTATTCTGAGTTACCACTTGTTCTAACAGATATAGTTGCACCTGATTGGCACCGTCTAACACCAGATGATGTAAATGATATTAAAGACTTATCGACATTTGTTACGTCGCTTGAATTTAGTAATGCTGTTGCCCAAGTTGCCCACCCAATGATAAGACGTCAACTACAGGAATTTTTGTACAGAGGATTTTTGATACCTGTTTTGGGACCTGCTCTTTTACAAACGACAGTTGGAGAAAAAGTAGCAGCAACGGCTTACTTAGAACTGATCTTAAGAACTGTAACGCATCCTGGACTGTTATATCCATTATTGCAGTTTTTATTGCAACAACAATATGATGGTCAACGATTGTTGCACATCTTGATACAACGAATTAATTCGGATGATCATTTGTGTTTAGTAACAATTGCACTCTTTGAAACAATGGTAGACATAAATTGTGAAGATTTAATGTTGGAATTAGTATTTCAACATTTACAACCTTGTCTTCATCTAATGCTGTCACAAAGGCGAAAATTACTACCTCTTGATCCGCACTGCCATAGTTTTGAAAAATTGTTATTATTAGCGCCTTCGTGTTGTGAAACTGCAGGAGCTTCCCCTAGACCAGATGGAAAGAACATTCACTGGAATCATTATGGTGGCCAACAAAGCTTATATGGAAATTATCATGCGTATTTGTGTGATGCTAGAAATAAAATTGCAGCCTGCCAGTTTGCCTGTTCCCATTGGAGTAATTCCTATACCGGTTGTGATGCTTCCATACCTCAAGATACAAATTTGTCAGGTACTTGTGACTTAATTAATTTGTAATCGGTAACACATTTTGAAAATTGAACTACAATTAGATTGCTTGTTTCAGCAGAAAGTGCAAATAGTTTACCATCGTTAGGTGAAAGTAGTGGGTATGAAAGTTTGAAACTTAAATTAGATGAAGTGACTGACGAATCCAATGCTTCCTTACCCGTATGGCAAATATCCCAAGCTAGTACAAGTGATAGCAATACTAATAAACAGTGCAATTTAAACGGACAGTTAAGTGATAATGGTGAACAATTAACCTCTACAGGTTCCGCAGGTCCATTTTTAACAGTGGTGTTAGGGAAATTAAATAATATGATTTCAAATTCTTTATATATTAATCTTCATTTAACAGGGTTAGTTTCGAGATTAGCTGTATATTCTCAACCTTTGCTTCGAACTTACTTACTGGATCACAGTTTGGTCCTTCAGCCAGATGTGCCATCATTATATCAGGTAGGTTAATTTAATTTTTTTAATTTTAATACTCAAAACTTTAACTAAAACTTTTAGATCATTGGCTCTACGAAACAAAAAATAGATGAATACATGAGTCGACAGCCTGATAGTGCGACTTTAATTCGTCAAGCCAGAAGTTTTCTACAAGAAAGAGAAACTCGACTAGTAAATGCCCGAAGAAATGCCTTAGATAGCAGAAATTCCATTATTTCAACTGCAAGTTCGGAATCATTCGAACCTTTCCAAAGAAATGGTCCTAAACGACGCAGTTTTACATCGTCTTTATCATCATTTTCAAATATGTTTGGCAGAAGACCCAGTCAAATTGAAACTAGTATGCAAATGGTTGCACCACTAGAAGATGTTTCACATAATGTTATTTATCCTAAATTTACCGAGCCGCAACATGTTGCACTGTGTGCCGTATTGTTGGATGAGTGGGTAAAAGAATTAGCTGCACTTGCTCAAGAACATACCATTGCCCAACTTGCTGCTCTTTTTAAATAGTACATTATCAAAATTTATTGTTATATATTACCAAGAATTCTTAGACAGCGAAAATCAGTGAATTACCAATCAACTAAGTAAATTTATGAGTAAAAAATGTAAAGTAACCATCATGAATAGTATAATCTTACGATGAAAACAAGTTTTGATGTTTTAGTTTAAGGTTCTTGGTAGTTCGTCTTTTGATCATGCACTTAATACGTCCTATTGGAACAATTAGCATGCTTTGTGTTATTTTTAATAAAGTTTTAACCTATCTTGCGTTATTGTTAAAGTTTTTTTTTTATTGCAATTTTTAACAGAATGTATATAAATAATAATCTGTGATGTATGTATTAAATTACCTATCGATTTTTATATTTATGATTTAATAAATATATTTTAAAATATGTACAAAGGAATGTTTATATAATTTAAAACTTGTGCATTAACGACTGTTATTCTAATAAAATATGTTTGAAATATGAAATAATATTGACCAGCTGTGAACTTGATCTTTAAGAATGATTTAAAATAGTTTGTAAGATTATTATCTTGTTTACTAAATAATAAATAACAAAATTCGATTTATGTAGTGTGACACATGCTGCGAGAAGTTACAATTTTGTTATTTTACGGTAATTTCGTGTTGTGCTGTTTTGTAGTAAGTTATAAAATTATATTTTATTTATATTTCTAAGTTGTATTTAATGAATTGTGTATCTTTAAGCAGTACAGAGTAACAGATGGCAAATTAGAAGTTTGTCCAGAGATGCACATGCTAAGCAAGTCAAACTAAGAAATGTAAAATCTTGATTTCAGTTATATTATTTTGAAGAAATTAACTTGTTAATTATATTGTCCGATTTCAGTGAAAATGACAACACTCAGAAATGATAAAAAAATATCCTTCAAAATGAAATGAACTTACATGCCATGTTTTAAATCACTGCCAAAATAAAAATTCGTCCGACATCGATTGTTTACTGAGAATGCAAAAACATAGCCAAAGCGTTTGAGAAAACATAAATATGCCAAATTTATTACTGGGTAAAAACAAATGCAAAATAATGTTACATCATAGAAGAAATAATTATAATTATTGTTTAATCATTTATTTAATATACTGTTCCATAGCTTGAATTCGATTTGAAAGAACTAAAAATGCAGGGCTTTAAAATTTCATACAAATACACAAATCATAAATCATGCATAAACATCTGTTCATCCACATAAAAGTAAATTTCTCTTTGTGAATGCATAAAAATTTGTAATTAATCACGTTTTTATATATTTTTTATATACAAGAAAATTCTGGAAAAAGTATCTTTATAAAAGTATCAAAAAATGTACATATCGCAAAAATTTAATTGTTCTTTAAAACGGTAGCAGTTACAAACTTCGATGTAAATTAATAACGCAATATGTTTGAAAATAAAAATTTCCAATAAATAGTTTTGAATCAAAATGTTTTTTGATTACAATCTTTTATGTTAAAGTGGCCTTGAATTTATTGGTGTTGTATAACAAACCTTGTACACTACAAAGTATAATGTTAAAAAATTGGAGTTTTATGTTATACTGGGTGTTGTATTTTTGTAAACAATTTTAAAAATAAAAAGCTAATAAACACATATATTTCTTATACCATAAGATTAATATTAAAATAAATTACATCATAGCAGTTCAATATAAAAATCTGTAGATAAATTACTTCCGTTATGAAGAAATATTTTGACTTAACTTGCTATTCTTAAGAAATTATAACAAGCAAATTAGAACTTGAAAATCTATTTCATTTTTAACAGTTTTTCTGTTAATGATTTAATTCCAAACATACTTTTGTAATAGGAGTACGGTCGACAACATGGAGGGCTAAGGCTTTCGTACAAGGCATGATGTGGTAAGCACCATGCCTTTGACAACTGCCTACCTTTTCCTTCGTCACCACTGTGTTTAAGCTCCCAATTATCATCAGTAACTGAAAAGGCTACATGCTGGATTTTGGGTGGAGGGTGACCGTGTCACGTACACTTAGACCTCAGATGGGCCCATTGTACCCTCTGTTGTAACATCCTCACCTTAGGCGCATCACTCAAGCCATCCTAACATTCCTAACCTTTAAATGTACCTGAGGATACTTGCCAGAGGGATACTAGGCCAGAAGTCCCCTAGCATGGATCCTCTGATTGGCGTGAGTGCAGGGCATTCGCACAGAATGTGCTCTGCTGTCTCGCCTTCTAAGTTGCAACCAGAACAGGTTAGGTCCTCGACTAGTCCCATTGTGTGCATGTGGTTATTTAGTTTACAGTGTCCTGACAATATTCCTACAACAAGTTGTAGTTTACCACTTGATAGCTGTAGGGGAGACTGTCCAAAAATGACATAGTCAGATAAAATAACATAGTTAGGATATTTTCTCCTAACATAGAACATATTCCACCATCTATGAAACAAGTACGACACATCAATACTATTTTTGCAATACCAACTGTCATATCCTTCATTTATAATTTCGACAGTCGTTTGTTCATTTGAACCGCTCGTGATTATTAAATCGAACCTCATCACGGTGTTTAAAACAATAATAAAAAGTGTGTAGATTAAACTGTCCTTTTGCAACTATTGTTATTTACATTTGTTTTATATATATTGTTTTTCATTAAAAAGGTAAGTAGGTACATTTTGGTTGTTTGCTTTTTGTAAATAGGCTAACTAAGGTAAAATGACATACAAGCAATGCGTCTAAAATGACATAGGTATGAAGAAGAACAAAATATTGATTTCGCGGAAATGGATGTCGGTGCTGAAGAAGATGCATCATGTATCTACTGTAATGAGCTATATAGATCTTCAAAAGACAAGGAAACTTGGATTAGATGCCAAATGTGCCTACGCTGGTGCCACACAGATTGCGCTGGGGTCAGCAGAAGAGTAAAACAATTTGTTTGCGAAATTTGCCAAGACTAAGTCAGAATTGTTTCATTACTCGTTAGTCAAGGTTTTTTTTCGTTTCACGTTTATTTTTATTTAAAAAGTAGCTTTTTTCATACTATGTCATTTTACCCAACATACTTACCTATTTCTAATATGCAGAATAGTGAGTTTTTTTCCAATTATTATATTTCTTAGCTAGTTGTCCTTTTTTTGTAAAATAACTTGTAGTATTTGATGTAACAATGTTCAAATATAAACATTAACACCACTTACCTTATTTATTTAAAGTTTTTACCCAACTTTTTCAATAATGTAGTTTTGGATATGTCATTTTAGGACAGTCTCCCCTATACAAAAGTTTGCAATCTTCAATGAGGGGCTTTTGATCGCCATCCTTGCATGGTGACATTTGTTCATGTTAACCCATCTTTCGTGATGGCGATTGCGGATTTCCTCTTCGATTAATGTATTGATCGTAGTTGGATATAATGGGAGTGCTGGTTGGGGACCAAAAAAGGGTTATTCCGAACCTTGCCTTGCCAAACCATCCGCCCACTCCTTACCTTATAGTCCAGAATGTCCTTTGACCCAGATGAATTCTAGGACATTGTCAATAGTGACTTATTCCAGAATGCTGCGATACACCTTTGCAGTTGTTCAGTGCCAACACAGTAGCTCTGCTGTCACTTGCAATTCTGATAGTCTTGTTCTTGATTCTACGTACAAGAATTGCGCTTGGATACTGCATTATGGCTGCACCCTCCGCTTGAAAGACTGTGGCGAAAGTGCCTAATGATCATTTGAGAAGAGGTTTTGGATCCATCAGTGTAGATGGATATATCTGACTTGGTTGCATCTTCAGAATTGAGATAGATACTGAAGTACTTCCTAAATGTGTAGGTGGGTGTAAGAGAGTCCATTTTTGCTCCCAGAAGGGGCATCCGAAGGCCTGCCTCCCTTTAGATCTGATGGTGTCTTCTACCAGTACCTGTATCCTTCCACCAGTCCCTTCACCTGCAGACTTTAGTGCCACCTCCTCCACATGGAGGTCCAGAGCAGTTTTCAGAATTGCAGTTGGGGTGGAACGCATGGCCCCCGTTATACTCTTTATATGTGTGAGATCTCGGTTGCTGCAGTAACTTGTCTGATTTGGCAGTGCTGTCGTGCAATAGGCGGACTTTGGGGACTGTCACCGAAGGCTACCCTATGGTTGTACACGGCTGTAATTCGACCAATGCTATGTTATGGAGCACTTGTCTAGTCGCCCAGCCCACATGGTGAGCATCTGAGTCGTGTTTGATTCCAACATCATCTGCTCTGTAGTGGAGTGCCTTAACCCCTGTGGAAAATTTACAATGCAAGAGAGCATTACTTTAGCGGAATAAGAAAACCAGTGTATTTCTTTTAAATTGTCAAATCATATAGAAAAATACCAATAACTATAGGAAAGGTGCAGCGGTAAAGATATTTGTAAAATTTATAATCATCAGAGGTAAATTAAATTATCTCTATTTTGCATCATTTAAACAAGTCTTTCTCTGTTGTTTCTATTTTAAAAGAAACAAATTTACATTTTATATTATTTATTGTGTAATAATGGAAAAACAGGTACGTAATTTGTAACAAATCTAAATAAGATCATTTTTTATAGAAGTTTAACGGGTATAACAACATGAATGATTACCATAATTTGGAACAAATCTATAATAAGATCATGTTTTCTAGAAGTTTAACGGTTATAACAGCATGAATGATTACCAACTCAGCATATCCTCCATGGGATCTACAATGAAGAAATCAATTAATAAAATATTTTAATATAACATTATTTATTACCTCCTGAACCTATACGCCAAGTTAAAAGGTTCTGTTCACATTTCAAAAGCAAGTTGCTGCTAACTTGAGCTGGCCTACGTCCTTGTGCACGAGCTGTACAGGCATCGTCCAATACCTACAGTATAAAAGATACCTACGTTATTTAGGTACTTTGTATAGTTTTAAATTTAATATTACCTGCTGTATAAACTGGCAAGCACGAGTTGTGTCTCCAAGGGTATCATGGATAAAAACTGCGTAGTTCAATGCAACTCCCAATCTTGTTGGATCTAATGCGACCATATTGTTCTGAGAAAGTTGAAATGCACTCTCATAATCAACTAAAGCGCTATTCACCAACTCTGAAATAAAATTCATTTAAAAATATTAACACGAATGTATCAACAAACCACCCAGTATAATGTTCACCTGTTCTTTCAGTAGATTCGGTTATTGTGGCCACTAGATAACGCTTATAATCTCCTCTCAAAGAGAAATATAAGGCGCTTGATTCATTATCTTTTGCTTTAGGGATTAGGTAAGTATCTATGAGTTGCTACGGAAAATTTTTAAAACAAATTCATAAAACATAAAAACAAAGGATAATCATCCATTTTTAAAAATACTTACCAACACCTCATTACAAATCTGTCGAAGTTCTTCTTTAATGGTATCGATGTAGATTGAAATATGATTCTTTTCAGATTCTGATAGGTTGTCTAGTTCGGCATGTCTATATTCCACGAGAAGTTCAATTGAATTTCGTCGCAACTCATATCGTTCCTTGAAGGCATCAGAGAAGAGCTTTCTATCCAACTGATCCAATTCTTTAGCATGAATCGCGACATTGCTCATTATAGCCCCCATATCTTCGTAACGGCTAGCTGCTTGAGCAAGAATTGCTTTGCAAACTAGTTCATGTTTATCCATTTTACTGCGTCTGTAACATTTAATTAATTAATTATGTATATAAGATTAATGTTACTTTTTGCATTAAAAACATTCAAAATGAGTTAATTGCCTAAATCTGTTCATTGTTCTTTTTGAATGTCTTTTTTTGGACTTACTTTTTTCTAAAGAGATTTCTTATATTTTGTATAAACGGTACCCGGCGCCAACTCATTGAGAATGAAGAAAAAGTACAAACAGTAAAGGAACGGCTCTAACGTCTGCAATGCGAAGAACTTAAAAGAGTTGCTAATATGGCCTGTTGCAAATGATGGGTTTGGTTTTACACACAAATATTTCTTCTTACACTCATAAGAAGCTCAAATTTAAATTGATATACAACTATTAGATAACTGAATATGTTACTCGTAATCAGTCTGCGTCTTCAAACTATGAGTAATTTTGAAAGTAACGTTCTTTTAAATGAGCTATTTCATGTTAGCTTAACATATTTTATTTATGAAATGTTAACAGCAAGCTTTGGAAATTTGGCATCCTATATTACAAAATTAAAAGTACCTTTAACAATTTCACATGCATTATTTTCAAGATGGTGACTTACAACATCGCCAATGAATTGTTATTAGGAGTAAATAAACAATTTTGCTTGCGTTACAAGAATTTAGGTGATTAAAGACATTATACTTATTGGCAATGAGAACTTTTTTCAATCTATATTAAAAATAATAAAAGTACTAATAAAAAATTAACATATATTTACCAAGAGTTCTTGCGAAACTTGTACGATCCGGAAACACCGTCAAAAAATGGCGTAAAACGAATTTTCTGCCGCTTGGTTGCTATGCGCCACCTATGTTGTATTTGATTGGTTAAGCGTGGAGTTAATAACTTAATGCTGATTGGTGCATTTTTTTAATGTGCACTACTACTGCTTGATATAATAATTGAATTTGTATAAATTAAAAACGACATTTGTTACATTTTAATGATTAACCCAAATATTACGATATACAGCCCATAAAGTAGGATTTGTTATGATTAATTCTAATTAATTTAGAAAACTACATTAATGTAGCGGAAATTTGAAAATCTTTATTTCTAGCTGATGCTATCATCAGTTTTGTAGTTAATTGACAGTAGCAGTATTAATCTATTAATACACTTTTTATAGTAGAAAATATTTATCAACTGTAGCAACAAAATACAATGTTTGTTAAACCTTATACGTACTAAACATTTTCAGTTATTAACAAAAGGTTACAACCGAAATAATGTGCTGATTGGTTGTTTCATTCAAATTAAAGCGTTGCTATTGGTTGCAATAATTGTAAAATCCGTTACGTAAATGCGAACGCGTTCAAACGAAAATATTTTAGTTTAAATTTAATAACTTTGTTAAGTTATTCTTTAATTTTTTGTATATCACCTCCAAATTATTTATATTAAAAATTTTGCCTCTCTAAATTAATGTTAATTATTAAATGCAAAATATTTTTATTAGCTAACAAGTATTAATCTAATGATGAAATGACATACTTATTGCTTTTAATTTTATTTCTTTAATATAGTATGTTATACTTTTATGCTCAGTTTATATAACATACCAAGTGTTTATATTCTTAGTATTTTTAATTAGATTTACAACGTTTATTGTTGTTATTAGGGTTGTCAATCGTCTGGTTTTTGACTGAACAGCTCCGATATTGCTTTAAATGTTTTAAGCCCGGTCAAAACTTCGAATCGGACGCAAATATTCATATATTTTGTGTAGATGGGTGAATGTTATACTCTCTTCTTTCTTGAACTTCCTCCATCTTACTTTTATAATAAAACACTTAATAAATGATCAACGTTTTTAATTACAAAAGCTTTCGATTACAACTCTGCAGTCGCAGTCGTCATCAGTTGTAGTAGGCTTGTTTCGATAATTGTCAAATTTATTAATTAACAACTGATGACGATTGCAGAGTTGTAATCGAAAGCTTTTGTAATTAAAAACCTTGATCATTTATTAAGTGTTTTGTTATAAGTAAGATGGAGGAAGTCTAAGAAAGAAGAGAGTATAATCCTACTAAATTCTTCCCCTGGTTCCTTCCGTGGTTCTATCCATCTGGTTATTGCTGTTACTAACTTGTGATCAGTATTTAACTCCGCGATTTTATTTATTTTTACTTCTTGTATTATTTTTGCTGTTTCTTGCGTGTAGATTATGTAGTCTATCGTGCTTCGAGCGTTTCTTTCTAAATCTTCATATGTAAAATCTATTTCTTGCTCGAAGATTGTATTTCCCACTATAAGATCGCTCTCTATGCAAAAATTAATCATTCTTTGTCCGTTGCTATTTTTCCCCGTTTCTCCATATTTTCCTATATGTTTCCTCGCCTTAGCGCCATGTTTTTTCCTATTCTTGAATTCCAGTCTCCTGTTATTATGATGTGTTCTGTTCTTTCTTTATGTTTTTCTAGTGTTTCTTGTAATTCTATGCAAAATTCTTCTAACTCTGTTTCTTTCGCTCTTTGTATTGAGACATAAATTTGAATTATTACTATTTTTTGTTCCATGTCTAATTCCATTTCTATAATCCTTGATGAGATTGCTTTCCAATCTGTGACTTTTCTGTTTATATCTTCTGATACTATAAAACCAACTCCTTTTTTTTCCCTATCAATTACAGGTTTTCCTGAATAATATAGTGTGTATCAATGGCGGCTGGTCCATAAGCGCTGCGACACTGCGGCTTGCAGCACCCCCAGACAAAAATACGGAAATTAATTAAAATTGTGCTTGAAAATATCAATAATATAACAATAAATCAATATTTTGCGGAATTATGATATAGATTCAATTAATTAAACCGTTTTTAAAAGGAATTATCTCAACCGCAACTTTAGATTCCATTCAAAGACGCTGCCAAACGTAGCAGTGTCGAAATAGTAGGTACATTCGGTGAATTTCGGCACGTTCCGCCGAGGTTCGTTCGTTCTTATGGTAATGAGTGGCCCGAAAACTGCTGTTTGGGCAGCGCCAGCATTATTTGCGCGTAATTTGTATGATTCTATTCAGCGCGAATCAATCTTTCATATACTACGTAGGATAATATTTTTATTGTTTTAGTTGAGGGTGAGCAATAAAATATTCTGTTTTTTTTTTCTTGTATCTAATTAACATTTAAATATTTGTTACAGAAAAATACAATTAAATAATAAATATTATTCTAAATACTTATTTGTTATTGTTATGATGGGTGTTACTGTTGAATATATTAAAAAAAATAGAATTTCCCAATTGTCATTACGTGAAAAAATTGAAATAAAAAATAAAAGTCGATGTACTCCAGATGTTATTATTCATCAAACAGTAATTAGTAAAAACAAAATATGTGGTTATTTATGTATCAAGGGCGTAAGGAACGCGATTTTATATTTAAATAAAAATTCTTTTTATTTAATTTTCCTATAAGCTAATTTTTTTATAAATTGAGTACAATTTCGATTTGTTTTGTTTTACTTAAAAAGCACCTTAAAAATATCAAGGATCGTTACTGGTATGTAAGTAATTCCGAAAGCTGCAGCACCCCCATGATTTCCAGCCACGAGCCGCCACTGGTGTGTATCCATTTTTGAGTAGTTTGTGTCCATTTCCGTTCTTTTTTGTTTCGCTTAATCCCAATATTTGTATTTTGTTTTGTTTTATTTCATCTAATAACCCATAAAAGAATTATACTGTGAAGAGTAAATAATAGATTTGGGAAATTGGATAGATTTCTATGGCGATTTAGCGAAGAGCACTTCTTCAGCAGCTTTCTCCGCCAACTTTTGTAATTTGGGGAAAGGACCGACTCCAACCAACTTTGTCAAGAAAGTGATGCACTGAGGATGGCAATTTAGTTGCTGAAATACATATTTGCTAATAGAATACAATACACATAGTTTACTGCTCTAATAACAAGTATTGAAGAAATATAGGTAAGGATTTAGTAGTTGAATGATGGGAACTGTGTTAATCTGGTAGAGACTAATGAATTCATAGAATATGGTCACATGAGATTGAAATTTTATACATCATAGCGTCAAGGGTATAGTTATTTCTTGTTCTTGAAGTGGCATGCCCTTTACAGGGCGTTGTCGGTCTTCTCTCCATAACGTGGGCTCTGAACCACGGAAGTGCTTACACTTCTACTCCAGAGAAGACTTACTAGGCAAATACTTTGGTGGTTTGCCATTGCCTTCCAAGGGAAGTGGTCGGTTGTTTTCGGTGTATGTGTGGCCTTGGGCTATCTCATTGGCGACTGGCGAGACGCATGCTTTACTTCACTGTAAATAGTTTAAAAACATTTATAAACTTTTATAACAAAAAAAATATAAATTCAGTGTATCTATAAAACTTTATACATACACAGCAGTTTTAACCAATGATCAAAGGAACTGGTTCCGAATACTTACCGCTTGCATATACATATTACTTATTTAATGGTTTTCGGCTATTGACTATGTATGTTTAACATTATTTATCTTCCGGGAATATATATTTGATCACACTTTTAAAGTGTTTTGACTATATATATATTAGAAATTGTATTGAGCTCTTTTTGCAGTTTCGCATAGAATAATTAGATTCAGGACTAAATTAGTCACTCCAGAAAGTCAAGTTTGAGAAGTATGTGTTCCATACTTATTACTACTCAAGTTGTTATTTATTAGATAAACATTTGTTATTCCATTTTTTTAATACTTTTTCTATTGTCACATATTAACAGATACAATAAATATAACTTATTACCACCTAACACCCAACATATTACCTTGTTCACGTAAAATTGAGAAAGGGGAAGTTTTTAGAGATGTGCAGAAAAACTACCTATTTATAACATTTACAAAGGGGCATACAAATTTTTTTGGTACTTCTAAAAAAATTTATGGAAATACGTAATTAACACATAGATAATTATCTTTTTAGGCTATAAATAATAAGCATTTTGCCTAATCTAAGTTAATAAAATTTTGTACTTTATTACGGTATATTTTATTTTAATTGCTTATAATAATTTAATCAAGCATTTAACCTGATTATGGCAATGTTGTACTTAATCACCAGTTATATTATACCGCAAATTACAACAAAATGTGTAACTGATTACATTAATAATCTACTTACAATTTAGGGTTGATTACAATAATTTATTTAAAATGAAACCGATAAACAAACTATTTATGGTTGCATACAATAATTTAACCAAGCGTCAGATTGATCACGACAATTTAACAAATTAACGATTAAGTGATGAATCTTAAGCTACATAATTATCACATACATTTAGCGTATATACAAAAAATTAGCTATGAGATTCACTACAACCTAAGCACTTAACAATTAGTGAACGGTTTTTTTTTTTTTGTAAATTCTGTACATTATACTAAAGCTTATGCTAGTCTGGTCTATATATAGGAATTTTAGGGATAAATTCTATTAATATTACATATTCCATCATAGACGAAGAGTCACAACGTTGTTTCGATAGACGCCAGTGCAGCCCTAACTTGTGATACAAGTAGCTATTTTCCCACTCCAATAGTTTATTTAGAGAATGCTGTGTCTGAAAACATGAAAAATTCTCATAAAATCAGACTAAACCTAAACTTAACTAACACACCAATGAAATTGGAATTCTTCGAGCTACCAGCTGTATTTAATTAATACTTACTCTTTTGCTTAAACAAATCACA
Organism: Melanotus villosus; assembly: GCA_963082815.1. NCBI lineage: Eukaryota > Metazoa > Arthropoda > Insecta > Coleoptera > Elateridae > Melanotus > Melanotus villosus. The sequence goes on along the minus strand of OY720427.1, from coordinate 34,068,710 downwards.
GGCCAAAGCGAACAACCGAATGTACAGCAACAACATAAACATCCGCAGAAAAGCCATTTTACGTTGACTGGTAAAGTTTTCTTTAGAACACTATTGATACGTAACACAGTTTCTCTAAATTCTTCTGGAGCAACACGAGATACTAAGCCACTGGGGAATTCTGTGCTAAATCTATTACTTAAACCAAACCTAAAATTAAAAAATGTAATTACAGCATAGTATCATTTAGGTCTCGTGAGTTGGGTCGTACACAGTCATATTGCCAGCGCCTCGAATAATTACCGGGTCCGGCATGAGAGTTATACCGGCACGTTCGTTTTCTTCAACATTTTCTTCCTCTTCCTCATAATATATTGCATCAAAACCTTCCATGTATCTTAAATTATCTGACAGCTATGTTCTGTAATAATAAAATGTTTTTGAAATTACCATTTAATGGGTTCAAATACACTTCACGGTTATTTTTTCAATCTTAATAGTAGACTATTGATTTTCCATTTTGTAGTAACCAAATTGCTTTAATTACTATGTGTGCACGAAAACCAAAATTTTTAATATTCTTTGTTTACACATTTGCCTTCTCAACTGAAGCGAGCTAGCTAATGACTGCAACTACCTTCAGTACGATGTAAATGCAACACGACATTTATAGGTGTTCTTTTTTAATATCCTGTGCCTTATGGAGAAGAAAAGAGAACGCATGTTAGTGAAATAAGAGGTCAGTTAGTGTCTCCACAATGTACAACGGGATATATTTCAAAAAGGAAAAATCTATATAATAATTCTTTCTGTGCCTTATCCTTTCTATGGACGTTAACAAGGCGGCCAAAGCCACATTTTTAAACGACTTGACGTCGTGAACTTTGTTATATCCCCCTTATACTAGGGAAATGTGTTCTCTGCAGTGGCTTCCCGTTGCCTTCTGTAGAGTTTGTGACCGCTATAGTGTATGTGTCGAGATAGTCAATTAAGCCCAAGGCCTGCATGGCCTGTAGCAGTAGCGTAACCAGACCTGACTTTTGGGGGGAGCATTCTCGAAAATATATGAGGACCCCCCGTGCACCGAGGGGGGCTCAGGGGGGTGGTTCAAGATCAAGCGTTCTAGTGAAAAGTTAGAAAATCGCAATACAAAAATATTTTCTCCGAAAAATAGGTTTCATTAAGAAAACTTTCTTAAAAAAACAAAAAATATTTGTCTCTAGAACTTTATTATCCTAAAAAAACACTAAAATATAGGTGTGCATTGGTGCCACGGTGGCCTCGAAAACCAATTTTAAGAGAAAGCTGAATATTTTTGCGCAACTTATTATATTCTCACAATTCCATTATCAGAAACAAATTTTAATAAAGAATACCATTATGTAATATCCCACGGGGGGGGGGGTCGCCCATCCGCCCCCCCCGCTGGATCCGCTACTGGATTGGTGTTACTGAGAAACGACTTTTTCGATGTGTAGGTAATAAAAAAATTGCCGAGTTCCGCCGGCCGTATACGAAGGAATAGGTGGCAATAGATTTACTGCACGGTGCACGCTAATACAAAATATTATTTAGATACATATTTAAGGTTGGTGAGTTGACATTGTGGATTTTATTTATTACGTACTTGTCTAGTTAATTTTTAATTTATTTATTGGAAGTTAAGGGGGGGCACGTGCGCCCAATGCCCCCCCCCCCTAGTTACGCCACTGGCCTGTAGACCTTATTAATATATGTATATATAGTGTATGTGTCTTGTTACTATCTGAAGTCGATGTCGATCACTCCGCAGACAGAATCGTTAATTAGGCATTTCCATGTGACGTCATTAACAGCTTATCACGGACCGGCTTTTTTAGTGAGTTTATGGAACTGTGGCCTATTTTCTTGATTTTTTAATTTATTTTACACTGTACGTCCCTACTCTATGGTTTACAAAAGTTAAAGAACTATAAATTTTTATCAACAAAAACAGGTTAAAAACACAGATTTACACACAACTTCCACAAGAGTGCTAACAAACGTGGCCCGCAATCAGCTGTTAGGGGAGGAGCCAATGACGTCACTGTGACGGACTTGGTAATGCCTAATTGTAACCAAACGATTAAATGGCTTCACTCGCTCAAGTACCGACCTCAAACAGTAGGGAATTCTTTATAAAAATCCTTTCCACTGCGTGAGATTCGAACCCAAGACTCCTAGCTAGGAGCCCAGAGCGCTCTTACCACTGCGCCATCGTGTTAAAAACTATATAATAATACGAAAATTGTAAAACCATTTTTTAAGAATTCCTTATATTGTTGTAGCCAATTACTTCATAAAATAAAATTATTCTTGTTTTCCGTGTTACCTATTCATTTATTAATATCTTGTAATTGTGAATTGTTTGTCTTATACTTACAATTTTAGGCAATAATTTTTATTTTAATATGAAATCAAAAATTCAAAACTCCTGACTACGATTTGCGTTGAGTTTTGAAACTATGGAAGAGAATTAATTTGTGGTTACCTACTTCTGCAGATACAAATGTTATGGTTATTTATTTATTTAGCGTATGGAATTTGGCTGCCAATTGAGGGAATCAAAGCCACATTTTTAAACGACTCGGCGTCGTGAACTTTGTTATATCCCCTTTATGCTAGGAAAATGTGTTCTCTGCAGTAGTTTCCCGTTGCCTTCTGCAGAGGTTGTGAGCGTGTATTAAGTGTATAATGTTATGGTGAACACTAATTTGAAAATTTTAAAATATAAGGATCGACTTGCATTAATTTTAAATAATTTCAAAGACGAACTGGTTGATGTACCGTCGGTGGTGTAGTACATACTAATGTAGTGAACACTGACGTTTATTATTGGACATTTAATCATAAATCAAATAGAAAATTAATTTTAATAATTGTTAAAAATAATGTAATTGCCCTTATAGTGTGTGTGTGTAACATTGCTGTATTTTAATTAAGAAATTTTCACTTTGAAACAAATTCCCTCCGATTAATCCTGGAAAAATACGGTTATTGATAACTTAGCATTTATGATGGCAAGTGCAAAGCTACAAGATGATATCAATAACATTCCTTTAGCCGATGATGACCCACAGGGTAAGAAAAAAACAGCCTGCTTTAGTAGTGTACGTAGATCTTTAATATTTTGTAGTAATCATAACCGATGAACCCGAAGTAAACTCAATGTCCGATGGTAATTCTTCGAGTATGATGCATGGACGTAGTATGGATTCTATACAATCAACTTTTACAAATGGTAGCTCAAGCCCACATCACCATAGTTTAGAACCTGATACAAGTCCTGATGAGCAAGAAGAGAAGGCAAGATTGATATCGCAGGTGCTCGAATTGCAGAATACCCTTGACGATTTATCTCAAAGAGTTGATAGCGTTAAAGAAGAAAATTTAAAACTAAGATCTGAAAATCAAGTATTGGGGCAATATATTGAAAATTTGATGTCGGCTTCTAGTGTCTTTCAGTCCACCTCTCCAAAAATTAAGAAGAAGTAAAGAGTAGACGCAGCAGTTTGTTGTGCATAGACATATTTATGTATTTAATTACTGCTGATGTATTGTTTTCCCCTCAAAATCAATTTTTTTGACGGAAAGTATTCACTGCTTTAAATTGTATTAAGCTGTGCTCCTTTCAACATACACGTGCCCTGCCTTATTCTCGCACAACTTTGCCGTATTATGTTTGTTTAAATCTTGTTAATATATAAAAATTTTTACATTTTAATATATAATAATGTTTAATGAAGGTAGAATTTAGCCTTTTGTTATGATAGCATAAACAGTATTATAAATTGTTTGTAGTCCACAGATGTTTTAAATCCTCGCAGCGAGAATTACTTTTTTGTTGCTAGCAGTAATGAAGGTGAGGTAAATTTAAACATTTGATAGGATCAGGTCAAGTATAGAAACAAACATCGATGCCGTTAAACTGGAAACTTTAATGTTTAGGCATATTACTAAATACTCGTAATTAAAAATTTCATATAATACCTATTAGGTATAGGAACTGAATAGTAGAAATCATGTTATATTACTTCTTTAAGGAATTTCGGCCTATTATAAGAAGTAATATGGTAAGTGCGATATGACAGCAGTGGAGAAAAGTTTGTTAATTATTTTATTTAACTTGCTTTTGTATAGTACAATCTATAATAAACGTATGGTGTAAAACTGTGTTTTTATTTGTATCGTTATACAACATAGAAGTTTAGGAGGAATGTTTGGTCAGTGGAGCGAACCCCTGATTTAAATGAAAGAAATTTTATTTTATATTTATTTGTTGTACCTACTTCATTTATTTTAAATAAAGAATGCTACAATGGAATAAATCTATAGTATTTTTGTTTTTAGTAGAGTACAATTTGAATTTGAATTTTGACTTAGATCCAATGGCGTTACAGTCCAAATCGGACCTTGGCCACCTCAATTTTCCTTGTCTAAAGCCACCCTTTTCCAGTTGGTGGTTGCCAGCATGGTCTGTGCGTCCCTTTTGATTTTATCTTGCCAGCGGACACCTGGTCTTCCCACTGGTTGTGTGCCTTCTGATTTTCCTTGGAATATCTTCTTTACTATTCTTCACTCGTTCATTCGTTGAACACGTCCAGCCCATTTAAGCCTCTGTAGTTTGATAGAGGTTGCAGCATCAGCATCCTTAAACAGTCGATATACTATCTACTTCTTCACTGGTCGACCTTCTTAATTGGTTCGTATATCTTCCATTCAAATGCATTTATTGCCGCTTCCACTTTTTGTGACAGTTTCCATGCCTCATCTTCATAACACAGTACTGGTCTAAGTATTGTTTTGTAAAGTCTCAGCTTCATTTATCTATATACATTGCTTGAATTAAATATGTTGGATGCAATATGTTTTGTTTGCATTATTAATCCCGCGTTGTATCTCTTTCATTTCGTTTGGTTTGTTAAGAGATGTTGGCACCTAAGTCTAAGTATATGAAGTCTTTCACTGTTTCGAAATTCTGGTCCCCTGTTGTTAGGTTCTGATCTCTTGCTCGGTTACTCCTGGTCTGCATGAGTACCTTGGTTTTGTCCTCATTGACTTCTAGGCCGATCTCTGCATTGACGTCCATTATAACATTCCTTACCGCATGTTCCATTGTTAGGTTGAATAAAAGGGGGGCCAGGGGCCAGTCCATTTCCTTGTTTTACTTCGAATGGTGCCGTTAGGTTTATCTTCATTCTGCTTTTAGAGTTATTCATTGCCAAGCAGGTTAGTCTGACTAGTTTAACTGGGATGTTGAAACTCATCATGATGCTGTATAGTAGTAGTATAGAAATTATCATATGCTTATTTAAAATCCACATACAGTTGGTACATGTCTATGCTGAACTCCCGGCACTTCTCTAATATTTGTTTTACTGCAAACAGCTGGTCCGTGGTTGATTGTCTTGGCCTAAAATCTGCATGTTATTCATCTATTATGCTTTCCGATATTGGCTGTAATTTGTTTCTCAGTATGGTGGTAAAGGTCTTGTAGGCCGTGCTTACTGAAGTTTTTCCAGTCGAGTTTGTCCTTCTGTTTGTGTATGGGACATATAATGCTGCTTCTCCATTCGCCTGGCATAGTTTTTGTTGCCCAGATTTTGCTTATCAGGTTTGTCATCGCTATCATAAGTCCAGCACTCCATGTTTTAATAGCTCGGATGGCATGTTGTCGATTCCAGGTGTTTCATTACTGGTTAATGCGTTTATTGCATTCACAACTTCTTCTCGTGTGGGTGGCTCAGAGAATTCTTCCTTTCTGTGGTTTCTGTTCTTGTGTTGAGTTTAGCAGCTCCTCGAAGTATTCCCCCACCATCTCCCTTAGATTTGCTTTTCGCTGCCGATGATTTGGCCTGTCTTATTTCGACATACATTGGTGTTTGGTTTATATCAGTTTTTGAAGAAGTTGATTTGCTTGTATGCCTTCCTGCTATTGTTACTCTCAAAGTCTTTTTGTAAACTTAGCAGGGTTTCATTGATGGCGGCTCTTTCTTTTTCTTCTAAATAGCTTGTTTGTTGTTCTTCTGGCTCTTCATATTTAGTCTTCGAGGCTTTTGTGAGTCTTGTTAGATACGTGTTGTAGTTTCTGTTTTTTTCTTTTAATGTTATTTCACACTCTACATCGAACCAGTCTCTACCGCGTGCTTTACTTCCATGTCCTATTGTGGTATCTGCTCCCCGCACGGGGTCCTACATGTGAGATGGGGTTGGCGCTTCGGCACGATTTCCGTCTCACATACAGAGGACTTGGGGACTGACAACCCCACGGGTCCGAGTCGTTCCCGAAAGGGAGTTCTACGTGTTGGATGGAGTTGGCGATTTCGATCACAATTTCCATCCCACATACAAGAGGGCCTAGAGGGCTAGCATCCCCGCGGTAACGAGCCAACAAAACGGGAGACCTGTTATGCTGTTAACACCAGGAAGCACGGGGGTTGGACTCCAACCGTCCAACCATTGAGGTCAGATTCGTGTGGGCGATGAGGTTTCAAATAGGTCATTGGACCAAGAGGTATGTAGTTTCCTCAGCGTGTGAGATGCGTTCCTTCATCTCGCTCACTGACAAAGCATGCGGGCAGGACCTCTATGAGGGAGTTCATATGCTTGGTGCAACCTCGCCCAATGACATCCAATTCTTCTTCTTCCACTGTGGCATCGTTGTTTTCCGTTTCTGTTAATCGCCTTCAGTTCAGGTTTTTTATTATTTCCCTTTGATATGCTGTTAGTATCTCATTTTCTTTTAGACTTTCTATATTTCTTTGCCTTGATTTTTTATTACACAGACCATAAGATGTTTTAATAATTAATTTTGTCTCCGCAACTCCGGTTTTTATGAATATGTAGTAGCAACAGATTAATTTTTATTGACTTGCACGTTGTCGTAGTTCTCGAGCATGGTAAAACAATAGCCTCGAGGGTTTTCATATAAAAGATTCGACGATTTTTAAAATGTTTATTTAAAAAATATAATTAACAATTAATATAATTAAAACTCAATATGAGTTACATCATTCTGTAAAAAAACAAAAATATTAATCACTTATATACATAAAGTGCTTTTTGGTTAACAATAAACATTTTTGTTTTATTAAAATGTTTAAATATGGCAAATCTGTTAATGCAGAAGCAATTTGAAACTAATTTTATAGTTCTGTCATGTTACAAACAAAAACTGCAAAATTAATTTCTAATAACTGACCACAGTATTAAAGCTAATATGTATTAAAAAATGCAATAAAATGTGGAATAGTTAACATTTAAAGTGAAGGCAGGTACAATTTTACATTAAAAACATATTAACTGGAATTACAATGTAAACTATGTAACTGGAGTTCAATATAGCAGGCAGATTACATAGTAGTAAACATTAAAATCACACGAATTTGATTTTTGCCGCTGTGTAATATCACTTTTAGTCGTAATAAAAATTGTCAGATTTCATATGTCCATTATTTAAACCGTGACTATTTCGTTTAATTGTAGCCGTATCATAATCATAGCACTTATTTGATTTAAGCGTCCCGTTATGCGAATTATTTAATATTGAATTTGATGTAGAAGCACCTTGTCGTTTTGGAGGTAGTTCTTGTAAAGGCACTGTTATATAAGGGTTTTGTTTAGCACTTATGTAGTGTGGGGAACTCGGCAAACGTGGTTTTCTTTTTCGAAAATAAATATATATCATTATACAAGAACACAAAAGTCCGATAACTATTCCCGCTAAAATGCACCCAACTATAGTTCCTGTTGATACTGAAGCAACTTCTACTTCCAAGCCTAAGGGGCTGAGATCTAAGAAAAAGTATTTCATATAGTTTTATTAAAAATTCTACAAGATATACTGTACCATTTGAAATGTCAGGGATGCACATCCTGGTTTCTTTACTGGATCCTTGACATAGATGTGGTCCTGGATTGGAAGTTCGACATTTTCTTTGCCGATGTTGTTCGTTGTTTTCATCACATAGCGACCAAACAGTCCAGTTGCCCCAACCCAAGAGAGCTATAAAGCAAAAGGATAAAGGACTGCAAAAATAATGTAATGGGCAACTTACAAGCACAAGGTGGTTCTTCACATGATTCTTCTTGAGTTGATTCTCCATCACAACCTATTCCTAAACAGTTACGATAACGTTTTCTGATTCCCAATCCACAAGAAACACTACAAGGTGACCAGTCCGACCAACAACTCCAATCTGCTTTACAATGTTGTAGGTTACATTTTCTTGTTTGCATAGATTGTCCTTGACATTCGCTTCTACCTTCACAAGCTCTTGTTCTGAATTGTATTCCATCGCCGCATGAAGCTGAACATTCACTCCACGAAATCCATGCACTCCATCGTGGAATATCATCCATATTACTTGAAGAGCATAATCCATCTTTGCATATTCGTTCTTCCTCCTTATAAAGAGAAATTTTTATTTGAGATAAGTCTTGCACAGGTGCTCGACAGCTATATTTGTATCGACGTTCTATATATTCATCTTTTGAAGTGTTCGTTAAAAACCATGGGGTCCAAGAAGCATGTCGTCTTTGTTCAGGACAAGGATGTGTATTACATTGTTCATATTCAACATCAGAACCCATGCACTCCTGTCCTCCATTTATAGGAGGTGGATTATCACATTTTCGCTGTCTTTTACGATACCCTCCTCCGCAGGATGCTGTACATGATGACCACTCTTGCCAATTATTCCACTGCCCATCTTGTGGTGGAACTGTTGTAACTGGACATGGAGGATTTTCAGCACATAGTACTTCGGCTCTATCTTGTCCCACACAAACTCTACCACCATGAGCCGGAGTAGGATTGGAGCATGTTCGTTTTCTTGTTTTAACAGCTATCCCACATGTGGCTGAACAAGCGGACCATGCAGACCATGGTGTCCATCCACCATGTACAGTGCAATTTGTTACAGCTATCGATAAACCTTTGCATAATTGGCCACCATTTTGTGGTGCAGGATTATTGCACTGGCGTGTTTGGCACAGACATTCATCCAATGATTCCGGATCATTTGCATTACGAAACTGGCATGGTGCCCACTCTGACCAACTACTCCAACCTGTGAATGTGGATAAAGTGAGAGTATTATTCTTTAAATATTAACAAGTTTACCAACCTCCATCAACAGGTGCATCTAATACAGGACACGATGTAACACTTTGCAACCAATGTTTAGTAAGGGGCTCAGCATTTGGAGCAGTTGTGCAAGCGTCTTCTAATTCATTCCATCCGCAATACGGATCCATAGCATTATGGCAGCTTTCACGAGACACATGTCTTCTACAGTGGTGTGCTGGTATTCGCAGTAATTCTGTTTCAGTACCTACATATACCGAATCAGTTTCTTTTAAGTACTGCAAACTGAGTATCGGTACTCTTGCGTCCGGAACAGGCTGCCAAATTTCTATTACACACGTTTCATGCGTTCTTGGAAGCACAGTTAATTTTTTGATTAAACCAGCCAATGTTGATACATATATGACATGCACTGAAGAATGTAACTTCGTGGATAAAACATCTATAGTGATATGTGTAAATCTTTCTAATTCTGCCACATATAAAGGACTTAATGTGGTAGCTTGTACTGCATTATCCATTAACTGATATTTGGAGCTGGAGCTTTCAATTTCATATTTTCCATGTGGTGCTGATGATTTGCACGAAAAACGGTCTTGATATTGGGAATAATGTTTATCCCAAGAACTTCCCGTATGTTGTTGTGTTTTAAATGGTCCAGAAAATGCGGCATCGATTGATGTGAGATTAAATGCGCATATAGCCGAACCAGCAATACCATTACTAGGTGTAGTAAATGTCGCATAAATTATATTTTCATCAGGTACATATGCTGTACTTTGAATCTCATCAAAGTAAGCTGGATAATCACCACTAATCGAACAGTTCAGTCTTGCTTTCAAAAATGTTGTCCAATTGTCTTTTAACATTAATTGCCCACCGGCATCGTTTTTACATACTCTTGCTATTCGAGAATATACAATCTAAATAAAATTAGAATTAAGTTGTTTAATTATTGTGTATGCAGGCAAGTGCTTTACCTTTCCACAGTTGATGTATTCAACGGCAGCTTCGCGAAATAAAAAATAAACAAATTGATCAGTTTCGAAAGATCCTACAAACTGTGGTTCATTAAGCCACATGCTGTTGTATTGTTTAGTTCTAATGGTATTATGTTCTCCGATGCTTCTGTATATAGCCGCATCAGACCCAAGGAAGTCCGTAGGACCTCCAACGTAATAATCTCCATTATCTGATATAAAAGCTGTTATATTTGCTGAAGGGTTGTATGGGCAGTTGGCGATTCCATCTACCCATTTTGATACTTCCGATATGTTTTCGATCTACAAAAACAGACAATGTAGTGGTATTAATTCAAGTTAAATGTATTATAATTTACTTCTCTCCAAGAACAAATTGGTGAAAATGCGTTTGTGCCACAGCTGAAAATCTTTTTGCCATTTGTAAGAAGAACTTTAACATAATTATGACAGTTTTCTTCTGTTTGTCCTTTCGCAATACACAATGCAATTTTGTCACTGGGTGCAACCCAACTTGTATTTTCTAGCAACCTGAGATGTGGTAAAGATAGCCTAAATAGGGCATCCCTACAAACAAAATAATAATAGAAATGTGGTTGAAATTGGTAGGTATTTTGTTACAATGAATACACAAAGAGTTACGTGATTATTTAAACATCCTGTTACATTCAGGTTTCATAAGAACGTTTTATGAATATGCTTTGTAAGATAATTCGTAGATAAGCTAGGTTCTGCAGTAGTTATCACTTATAATAATAATTGTACTTGAATTAGAGAAAAAAATTACCTGGCGCCGACTAGAACTTGATTTCTGGCAACATCAAAAAGTAGTTGCGAGTAGGAAGTAACTCCAATTTCTGAAAATCGGCTGACCGATAGCTGCAGATCTTTAAAATAATAATATCAAAATTATTAAATACATTCATTTATATTCAATGAAAATGTATATCACAAGGAATTCTAATTAATTTTCCGTAGGTGCTATTTTCAGAACGATGACGAACATTGTGGTTTTTTACAAAAAGTTCAAAAGTATTAAAGCAAAGCAGGTATGAACAAAAAGCGAGTTTAATTAGTTTCGGAAAATTATATAACATGAAAAAACTATTTTATACATTAACTACCTACTTCACATTCTTTGATCTAACTTCTACCCACTCTAAATACAGAATTTTTAAAAGAAATTCCAACAGCTCCAAGTAAATGTTTTGGTAAATAACGGCGCGTGTTTGATTTTTCTTGCTACCTACCTACCTACATTTGTCGTATGTAAATAATTAGTTGCCGTATGCTTTTAAAACGTATAATTACTGTTACATATATTAATGTGAAAATTCTAATTTGATTTAATAATTAAATTGGAGGGGAAATTATTTAAATTGAAACGAGAATTAAAAATAAACATTAGTAGTTACAGAAATAGGTTGATTAACTGATTATGGAATATCTTATTTTTATAGTGTTTGATAACCGTTTTAAAAATAAGATTATTTACACAATTTAATAAATAAATTTGTCCTTTATCAAAAATCAAATAATGCTCGACAGTAAACTTAAATAACTCACGATAAAATTGTACGGAGACTAGAAATGTGTTTCATAGCAATGTTTGCGTAAGGCAAACCCTTAACGTAGATTTTAAATAAATAGAAAGACGTTTTATTTGTTCATCTTATTACCTACAGCATTATGGAGATCATCATTGCAATTGATCTAACGCTTTCAGCAATTTAATTATTAGATGGCAGTTTTGTAGCAGAAGAATTAAGATTTGTAAAAATTAAAAACAAATGGAAAAGACGACAAGAATTATTTGTGCTTACCTTGATACGAAATATATCTAAAGTCCTTTTCGACGGTGTTCATTGAATTTACGAACACCAAAAGATTGAAAAGGAAGAGAAGGCCATATACAGCCATAATGGCATATCTGAAATAAACACGGAATTAATTAGTAATTGTAACATTTTGGAGAACTTTCGTGTATTCTTCACATCAAAAGAGTATTTAATTTCTAGTTTTTGTAAATTTAAATCGAGAATCTAAAAACTTTTATACTATACTAAACAGTGGTTTTGTACCAGTTGTTCGTATGTAATAAATATTATTTATGCGGTTGTTTACCGCAAAATTCCGGAAGGAATTGTAGGTTGAGGACGTGTTAATAGCTTGTGGTAGAAGTTCTAACCAAATTATGATAAGCATAATTTAAAACGAATCGTAATTTATAAATAATGCAAATGCAGAGTGTATGGATGCATCAGCAAGATACAATCCCCTTGTCAGCACGAGTTACAAAAATAAAACCACATTTTTATGTATTGGTTATAAAGCGTTCGTTTTACTTCTTTATTGTGTTTACTTTGTTATACAATTCGCCAGAGTAAATCCAAAATTTTGATATTTCAATTCTGAACAGTTTGTAAATTGAGTTGTTTAGGTGACAATGTGAATGTGGTTTGCACTTGCACATCAACCACTGGTATTTTTATTGTTTACGTAGAGCAGCTGCTGTTTCGTTAGACCTCTGTTAATAATATCTGACCAAGAGTAATAAAAAAATAACAATTTCTGTGCAATTAGAATAATTTAATAAATAAACAAGTTGCAAATTCGGTGATTTACTTTGCAGGAAAATCGTTTAGTATTATTTGAAACTTAAATAAAAGTTGCTTTTCCTTCTGTATAAATTTTAATGCACAGAAGTGCGCCGCAGTGGCCGAGTAATTAAGGCATTCAACTACAGCGTGAACAGTCTCGGGGTCAAACCCGAGCTGGATGCTCGGCGGGTGGCCTACTCAGTCACTGAATATACAATTGGGAACCGAAACACAGTGGTGGAGTAGGGAAGGTAAGCGGTTGTTCAAGGTGTGATCCTTACCACACCACCTTGTACGTAGAGCTACGAAATAACCGAGGTATGAAAAGCGACTTAGAAGGCCTCCCGGGGCGTTAGTGCCGATATCTTTACGTATGTGGCCATATTATTAGAAACTTAAATTAAATTGACTTTTATTATTATATATCAAAAGTACCTACTTAAATATGAAATATATTTCTTTGGCAGAGTTATTAGTTAATACATGACAAATGGCTGTTAATTTATAAGATTTTATTATATTATTTTCTTTATTTCCTTATTAGGTAATTGATTTGTATCTTATCTTCTATCATATCACTTCAGTCATTAACTTGCCTCACCAAAACAAAATAAAACATTTACTGTAATTTTCCTGTAAAAAGTTTGAAAAATACGTTTCCACATAACAGTCCTGAGTGTATTTGTCACTCACTTTAAAACGTTCGTTCCACTATGCGAATAAAATCTGATATAAATAATATAAGCTAGTAAAAGCTAAAATTCAGTACTTTTGGAAGAAGGAAAGTTTAACCAATATACAATAGTAAGGCACATTTAGCAAAATTGTGAGAGAATTAAAAAATCAGTATCATTAGAAAATAATGGAAATGCCGGTCAGAGATGTCTTGCTTTTCATTTGAAACGTTAAAATTGACTACTTTAACAAACCAATATTTCTGGAGAACAATAAGGAGGCAATTTTTTGAAGACCCAGAACAAAGCAAAAGATCGCACCTGCACTGACTAAGGGGTCCCGTTTGGGCCAAAAATTATTTGAATTAGACCCAAAATAACTGGCAAAAGACAAAATATTCGTTCCAACTTTCTAAGGCGTAACTTTTTTACTTAAATACACAGCGCTACATTTGATTACTCTCGTCCTACAAATGTGACAAAAGATGTCAAAATAGTAGTTAAAGGGTTCAACTGTACTATTTCAAAAGTGCTGGATGATAAACTATTTTAAAATAACTGTGTTGCTTTTAAAATAAGCAAAACAAGTGGCAAACAAATTTAAGGTTGCTTAGTAACAAATCAATTGTTTATTAACTGTTTCAAACTAAAATTCTAACGTTGTAGTTGTAGTGCGTCGTACTTTTTCTGCTCAAAAAACTAAGTAGCTTTGAGGATTTTTGAAATCGCCAAATAGCATGAAAAATTTGAAGATGTCCTTGGGTAGTCAACAATTACCCGAAAAATACAGACAATGGCAAAATTGAAGAGGTGGAACTCTAATGGCTGCAGCAGAAAGGGAACGTCGTGCTGTTTTAAGGAAAGTTTCCAGTTCTAGTATGACCATAAGAAAAATTGCCTAAAGGGTTTGAAGCACAAGTACTATTCAAAAGATAATCAAGAGGTGCCCACATTTGCAATGTCGAAGATTACGAAGACAATAAACGAGGAAGAATGGATACGTCATTTCGAACCACTAGTAAACACAATGGTGAAACAACTATAGAAATAGAAGAAGATATAGCGGAAGGAATGATCGACCTCTTATGATAACAAAATATAAAGTAAAACGCGCGATAGTGAAACTAAAAAACAGAAATACACCAAATGAAGACGGAATACACAAGGAGTTCATTAAATATGGCGGAGACCATCTACTGAAAGAACTGACAAAATTCTTCAACATGATAATAAAGCAAGGAAGAGTTCCTAAAGAATGGAAGGACAAAAAGATCCCTTCAACTGCAGAGGAATAACGCTGCTAACCAATCATAAGCTAATGACCAGCATATGGGCAGACGAAATCCATAAATGAAGAACAACAGGGTTTCACGTTATGTCAAATAACCAAAAAAACCGCTGGAATACAACGCACCGGCCTTTATATGTTTCGTCGACCTCACCAAAGTGTTCGACCAAAATACACTTAAATAACGTCCTACAAAATACTAAAAGAAAATGACATACCTCACGACTATACAAAAATCCAGGACCTCAACACCAACAACTCCACTAAAATAAAAATTAACAAAAAATTGACAAGAGAAATGAAAACTACCATAGGAATACGTCAAGATAGCCTCAGCGTGCTTCTCTTTAACATTTAATGGACAAGATCATAGATGCAGTCAAAGAATGGATTAGGAAATCATCGAGTCAGTATCATCTGCTCCGCAGACGACACCGCCCTCATTGCGGAATTGGATGACAACTTACAACGACTATTACATACACTTAAGATCAAAGCTGAGGAATACAATATGATCATCTTTAAAACCAGTGCGACGTAAAATAACAATCTACGACAGTCCTATAGAACAGGTAATGTCTTTCGATTACCTAGGCACTAAAACATCGAGCTACAGCGATCTTAAAGACGAAGTCAATGGAGCGGCAGCAGTATCTGGATGTCTAAAGAACATCTATAGTAAAAAAAACGCATATATGAGACCTGCCTTAGGCTCCTAATGACATACGGCAGAATCAACAGCTGATATGATGACATCCAAAAGACAACTGAGAACGGTCGAGATGAAAACTAAGAATGATCACAGGCTAGACACTACATGACAGGAAAGTTGATGACATAGTTCACTGGACGAGAAGACGCAGAAGACAGCGGAAAGAGCACGTAAACAGGATGACGAGGAAAAGATTGGTAAAGATAGCTAGAAACAAAACTCCCCAGGCAGGAGACTTCTCGGACCACCAGATAAAAGATGGAGGGATAGGCAGTTCATATCCCAGGAATAGGCTTACACCCATACCCAGAATAAAACAGGCAATTTGCCTATTAAATAAGAAAAAAAAAACGACGATTATGTAAAAAACTAGTTATTACATTACCCATCGTCATAGACAGTAAACCTACGAAATATGATTTAAGAAAGAAAGGTGGAGTTATTATGCAAGACGGTGTACCTTATCACAAATTGAAGATGGTTGACGAACATTTAAATAAAAAACAGATCAAGTTACTGGCCACGAAAAGTCCAGAAATGAACCCTATCTTAAGAAAAAGACACAGGAAATCGGTCAAAAAATATAATTGTGGAATACTCACAACGACTTATTTCGTCCTACCGAAAAGACTATAGATCGTTCCTACCTTAGAAAGAAGTACAGGGCTTATGGAGAACAGCGTTGCAACGTGCAAAACTACGACCGCCAAAATACAACACATTATTGTACGCATAATAAAACTGAGATTGTTTTATTAAAAAAGGGCGGCATAAGTGTGATAACTCTTAAAGTGAACGAAGACAAAGATATCCCGTAAGAGCTTGTACTTCCTTCCGAAGTAGGAACGGACTATAAAAGCTTTAAAATTTTCTAAGAGATATTACTGAATATGAATCAAATTTTTAACGTTTAAAATTAAAAAGTTTCTAATTTAGTTGGAGTTACTAATGATGTGGCCACGTTTGTAAGTTATGACATGTTTCCTTGCTTCCTCATTTTGTAAATACTCTTTACAAATTAGGAGTTGCATAGTTTGGCGGCGCTTCGACAGCTAGGATTATTAACATATAAATTATGAACATTTAATTTTCATAATTTCTGTTACAAAAGCGGTTCTGAATATAAAAGGCTTATACTTTGAAGACTTTAAGTATGCTTTAAGCTCTACCTCTTCGTTTAAGCGTAGCTGACTGCTTCAAGTTATTTAGTTACAAAATCTTTTGGTAAACTTCTGTAACAAATCTTCTGGGTGCAGATTGTTAGTTCACACTCTTCCTGGTTATTATTTGACACGTAAATTTTGTTTGTAATTCTTTGAAAATTAAACGGATGACAGGTTAAAAGCTTCTGAGAAAATACCAACTGCCGAATCCTTCCTGCATTTAGTGAAACTTTTTAATCCTTTTATTTCAGAATTTTTCGTAAAATGAAACCAATTTTCAGTTTGTAAATTACAGTATTTAATATTTTAAAGAATAAATTTAGAAAATTTAAATTACATTCAGGGTTTCAAAGAGAAATCTTAACTCGGTACTAAATTGTGTTGGCTTCTTATAGTAACAATTTTAAACGTAATTTAATACAACAATGTTCAGTAGGAGTTTTGTTTTTGAAATACCTGATTAACAAACGAAGATATTTCTTTACAAAAATTGCATCAATTTAAGTGTAGGACTTCAAGGCTACTTTCTGAAATTCGTTAACTGTTCATGTTTTAAATATACATATTTTGCTAGATTTAATTACTCATTACAGTCATTACTGAGTTTATGATTGAGATTGCTGCTTAAAAACAAGGCTTAAGTCACGTATACAGGTGTATTGAAATCACTCAAAATGATAAACCACGTATTAAGTTGTAGATAACATAAGTTCTGTAATTTTACAGATTTTTACAGGCAAATCTAATAAATAAATAACTAAACATATCAAGAAACAGTTAAGTCTACAGATATACTTGGGACTTTTAGCCTGAATTCATTTGGAATTCAAATGTACACCGCGCTTATCAAAACTATTTACGGTTACAGCCTGTTAGGATGTTTCCTCAAGACGAAATTTAAACTTGTTTTGCTATTGACACCGATTTGATGCTGACTATCCATTTTAATGACGACGAATGCAAGGCTTAGCAAACACAAGCACTCGTGCTGTACATTAAATGCATCATTCCATTTCGTTACAACATGAATGCAAATTGGGTATTACGTTTCGTTTACATGCAATTCTAAAATGTATTTGGTAATGATGTACGTTATTTGTTAACTGAAACTACTGGCCCAGTTCGTAGAGACAAATAACCTTAAAGCCACTATTAGATAAGGAGTTTTCTTAAATTTCTTCTAATACACAAACCACATTTTCTTTAGATTTAAAGGTTTTATATCTAAAATTAGTTTAATTATTTTTAAGGACAAAGGGCGGTAATTGGATGAGAATTATTCAAATTTAATTTTTATTATATTGATAAAAATATTTTAGACTTATCAGATCTAAAATAAAATGCAAATTAACTTTCTAAACAGAATCCAAAAGAATACTTGGAGATGGGAAAATCCTTTTTAATTTTACAATTTACAGCATGCTTTTGATTAATGTAAATAATCCAGCAATGCCTGATAAACTTATTTTACGTATAAAACAATGTTTTAAAGCCTTTAAAGAAATCCCAAGGAAAAGAAAAACAGGAGACTGGTCTGAATTCTTTGTAAATAAACCTAAAATGAAATTTTAACTGAATAAGAGTCCTAACGTGGTTTAGTCCTCAAGTAAACAATAGCTTGGTGCATTGGGATATTTTTCAGCGTCCCGCTGACTCTGTTCGACATCTATAAACAAAAGAATGAAAAAATAACTTGTGTCTGTTCTTTCAAAAAGGGCCTGAAAATAAGGCAGACGTCTGACAAGATTTTAAAAGATTGCGTTCATTAAGTTCAGGGGACGAAAGTCTAGACTTTTTGAATATAATCTTAAAATCTACCTGTTTCGTGAAATTGCGATTTTTAAGTTAGATTTCTAACAGGGTCAAATTGTTAGTTTGGGTCAAACAAGAGCGTTAAAAGGCAAGTGAAAAGTATTCTAATTAGCAATGCATGTGAAAAATCTAGCACAATTTAATTTGCACAGTTCTAGAGTTTTTTAGTGGATTGTGGAAGTATCCCTTAATTTCCTCTCCGTTAAAAGCATAAACTGATTCCTTCGTTAATGGCGAGTTGGACTAAGTACTCTTTATTTATCACAAATCGCAT
The DNA here is from genome assembly GCA_963082815.1 of Melanotus villosus. Lineage (NCBI taxonomy): Eukaryota > Metazoa > Arthropoda > Insecta > Coleoptera > Elateridae > Melanotus > Melanotus villosus. Next base: position 34,050,122 of record OY720427.1, on the reverse strand, counting down.
AATAGAAGTTGGTTATTGATTACTTTTATTATTTTGTTGATTCATTATAATGCGTTATAATAAAATTTTAGAATAATATTTTCTTAAAAATAATTGGTTTTATCCTATTACTGAATTAATGCGTATAATCTATATTGCTACATAATAAAATTAAGCAACAAAAATTTAAATCTTCAGCGGTTTAATACGTTTGATAAAAGGCTGTTGAAAAATATTTTTTAGATATATATTTGATAAATTAATTACTTGGTTTGTTAAATGCTGAATTCTTTATGCGATCCAAATTTAATGCCAAATGATTGAAGTTTATTATCAAAACAAGATTTACGATTTAAAATTACAGTTTCATGACTTGTAAGCAATCGAGTTTACATACGAAATTACACCTAAATGGCAAAAGAAAAATTGCTCATAATAAAGCAAGGTTGTAAATTTTCACCGCCTACATGCTTCTCGTTTACTATTTTTTTACCTTTGCAATTGAAACTTGTAATTTCAATCATCGTATTTAAAGCTTAATTGACGTAGTGGAAGTGCCAAAACAAAATTTTGCGAAGTCGAAGCGTCCTTGCAAAGGAAGCTGCGTCCTCGAGGTTTCTCGGAGATTTAAAAAATGTTTGATCACGGATTTAGCTGGTAAACAAGATTCTGGAAAAACCTATGCTGGAACATCTTTGGAAAACTCTAAGAACTTACCAAGTGCTGTTTACTAAGAACAACATTGTGCAGCAGCGGGTCAGCAAAACGACAGGAGGGAGGTGTACACCATCGTTCAACTTTCCATCACAGCACAAATCTGTTCATAAATTTGCAAAAAACACAGAAAACATTCACTTTTATCATAATTTACCCGCGTAGATTCGAATAATATTTAGAAAAACATTCAAACTATATAAAAATCATTACAGATGCAAGTAAATAAACTATTAGTTAAACGACCTTGGCGTCTTTATTGTAAGGTTGTTCGTAAGATCTAAACAGTCTTTGGACGTTTTACACTACACTCTGTTCGGGTTCATTGGCTGAATGGCATTCGATAGCTCGGCTTGTGTTCTTTGCACACAACTTAGTTCCAAGGATCTTAAGATAACTCAAAACACGCTTTCAACGCGCAGGTCTTACTGGACAGGAGCCTACTTAAGATGGTGAGTGAGATAGCGACAGATAACGTAACTGTTACTAAATACTGGTTTTGGAACCAGTGGTGGAGAGAAAATGGGACACATGGGACTTTTTACTTTTAAAAGTAATTCCAAAATTTTCAAATCTCAGTAAACGCCGCAACCACACAATTAACAAAAGTCAAATCGTTTTGAAAAGTCAAAAGTTTATATTACAAAACAACTCATAAAAAGGGGCTGCAAATTCCTTAAGATTGGGGAAATCCCTTTTTATGTTTAGGCATTAGTTAAATACTCGTTTCAACTCTACAGGTTTAACTGTAACAACATCACCATCAAAATTAAAATACACGAGTTACGCCACTGTTCTGATACCGCCTGGCTGTTTCTGTTTATACAGATTGAGAACAGTTTGTTGAGATAGAATGTGCCTTAAACCTTAAATGATACAGGTTTAAAGGTAGACTTTTCTAGGCGTCTAACTGCCCATACCCATAGTAAAACCAAAGAGTGTAAAGCCATAACAAAACAAGGGCTCCGTCATTTACTTGGAGACGTAATTCTGTGCGTTTTACGATGTATTATAAAATTTGGGAACTCAAGCGTACTTGTTGAACAAATACTAGCTTTTAAAATCAACGAAATGTTAGGTGCACGTTGTAATCTCTCAACTAGACAGATAAGTCGAATTATCGCGTCAATATTTGACTTGCATAATCATTTTAAATTTTGTGTATCTTTAGTTGAGAGCACTAAAAGAAAAAAAAGGTCGGAGATAAATTTTTTTGAAGGTCAGATTTGTACTTATGATTTTTAATAGGCTGAGTTCTGGAAGACAATTTTAAATTTTAAATTCATAATATATGACACTGAATGACGTTAACATGTTAGTATCTAAAACAGACTTCAACAAAATTTAAATCATTCGAAGCTTTTCATTTAAATGCAAGCCTTTATGTTGTTTTGTTTTTAGTTCGAAGCACGTTCGCTCTTTCAATTCGATTTTTGTCATTTCCTGCGATATACTTCGAGTGCTTTTCCTGGTACGAACAGTGAATAAGCCAGGTAATTCTCTCGTCATTAACCTAACCTATTAAGCTACTGTTTTCTGGGTGAAAGATTTCTGAAAATAAGAAGATACATGATGCGATGCGTTTTAATAGCTTTGAAATGCTGAAATGTTTAATAGCATTGTGTTAAAATTCCTTTAATTTACGCATGAACAAATTAGTTACGCTTAATAGCCAATTTTTCGTAGCAGTTATTTTATGCCGTTCATAAAAATTAAAATCTGTTTAGAAGCAATTTCACACAATACAATGGGTCATAACTTTATCATAATCATTAAATTTATTTAATTCTTAATTAATTTTTATTATAATTCTAATAAATAGGCCATAGATGGGGGACGTACTACAATGAGCTTCCAACAGTAATTTTGAAATTGATAAATTATATTTGTGCGGCAAGATAATCGATTTCGATTCTGGTCGATTTTTTCAATAATTCTGTGGGTAGTTATTACTGCTGTAAGGATTTAATTTTATCAAGAATATAGTATCACATTTACAGGTAATACACGCAATTTAGGAAATTTATAGTAGGGTAATGGCTACTAAAGATACATTAAGGCCGTGTCAAGTCAATGTTATTAAGGTGAAACTCTTGAACAGGTAGTTTGCATTTGATAGTTAGGACATGTGATAAAGGAAGAATGCACATTAAAAACATTATGAATTTTTTGCTAATCGTTTATGTAAGTAATATTAATTAGATCGACCAGAAGGGAAAGTTACATGCAATGCCATATGAAAAAATACCCAGTGATGGGATGATTTAAAGTGTACAATAAAAATTCATTAGGATAAAAAGATAAATAATAATTTAGAAGATAACTGTAACGTCAGTAAGCAACACCTGAATAGTAATTAACGTCACAAGTCCGGGAACTCATATTTTACAGTACGAGTAAGATGTTTAAAGACGAGGCGACGCAAGGAGCCGAGTCTTGAAACTCGAAACGAGTACTGTAAAAAGAGTTCACGGACGAATGTCGTTATGTATTTTATTTCATACTGTCAACAATTTGATTTTTAATTTTTACATGTGACGCTTTTCCAAAACGTCAACATGTGACATTACTGTGTCAAAGCCGATAGGTGTGGCTTGGTTAAACTTTTACGGGCTCTGATTGGGTGCATAAAATAACTGTCCGGAAAATGTTGCCAAGCAACATTTTCCGGCTCTGATACCGTAATAGCTCATTTTCCGGACACAAAATGGCGCCGGGAAACTGAATTTACCAGACAGTATGAAATAAATAAATGAACGTAATCATGTTATAAGGTCTTGAGTAAGTTGCACGCCCACTTCTATATTGTGTCACAATTGTAAACAAACAGAACAAAATGCGTAAAAATTGTGATGGTGGCCTCGTACGGTAGTTCCAACATTTTTGGAAATACTCTATAAATATCATAGTTCTAAAACAATAGATTAGCGACAATATGGCAATAAATACGCCATGTGTTACTCGTGTTGCGAATCTGTCGTGGGCTTGAAAAAACCAAACCAGTTTCTATAAAATAAGTACAATATACGAGTACCGAACCTGTATACCATGAAGCTGACTGATCTACTCGTTCCGCACTGTCCGACAATTTATTTCACTTATAATTTAATTACTTAATAACATTTCAGTTTAAATATTAGACGCACGCAATAAGCGCAATTTATATTTCAGCTCCATGTTTACATATTACGGACAAGTTCTAGATATTGTTGTCAACGAGTCAACGACTACTTATTCTGTACATCTGTACGATTTTATACAAAATTTATTTACTGGTATACAAGGCGTTGATCGGTTATGAATGTATTAAGTTGTTTACAATGAAACAAATTACAACAAACCAAACGTCCTTACGGTTCACCTTATATCCGCACAGCAACATCGATATTCACCCTGTTCATATTCTTATATTTAACACTTTCAGGGAAATTCACAATGTTCATTCCTTGAAAATGATGTATTTTTTACGGAAAAACTAATAAAGCTTCTTATATTGAACACTGAATTTATTAAAATAACTTTTCAAAAAACACCTGTGAAACTATGAAACCCACAAAAGCTTTCCCTTCCTTGAAAATCTTATATTCTTCACTGAAAAACTAACAAAACCCGATAGGTTTCCATGTTCAGGTTTTCACGTGAACACAAGACATAATCACTAGAATTAAATGAACTAAATAGTTAGTAGGTATTGAATATGGTCAATATAGGTGTTGAGTATAATCATTTACAAATGTAATATCACTGAGATTAGTTATGTTTAGCAAAGTAATAATCATGTTATTAAACTTAATACCGAAGGTGTTATACTAATATAGTATTCAGTTATGTATTTATTTTATTCACAACGGGTCTTTCTAGTAAACTATATTTAGTTGCCAATTACTACAGGTTAAATATTGAAAACGTATTTACTTACTTATTGCTCGTTTTGCGGAAACTTGTCATAGTTTAAAACGTGTAATATCGTTTATTGGTATTGTAATACGTTGCACTTAATTTGTATTAAAGTGGGATTATTGTACCACTTAGCAACATATGCAAAATTAAAAATTTAATGAATAAACAAATTAACAATGGAATCTAATCAGTAATTATTATAAAAAATAAATAGTTTACTGGTTCTATTTTTCAATATTAAATTAATAAAGTTTGTGTAATTGTTTAATGGAATCGATTGCTTAGCCATTTGGCCTAAGCAAACCTAATTCACTTAAACCTAATCAGCAGGATTCATATCAAATCTTCACGCAATTAATGAGATTTGAACCCTCTGTGAGTTGGTGACAAATCAGAATCCCAGCTATCTGAAATTACCCGTTCTGGCTTTCGGCGTTTTGTTTACTTTTTAATTATAAACTATAAAATGTAAAACCTGAAAACCCTGAAAGTTACGACAATACATATTAATAAAACGCGTAATTTGGAAAATAAAATTGGAAAAACCTTGAAAATCACGATAATATATTGAAAAACTGAATACGTATTTCAAGAGTTAAGTTGCTACCCTTAGTGCTTAACTGTTTAATAAAGTTGATTAGAGCGAGTTGTTGAGGAAATCTTCTTCCTTAAAACACAAATAAAATTGATTGAGGCCAGAATTGCAAAGCCACACTTTGCCAAATTATAGTATGCGAAGATGTCTATTGAAAGTTGTAGGATTTGCAATGTTTGCAAATGTAAAATCGAAAAAACCTGAAGAAAACCAAAAACTAGCCTCAATGCTTTTTTAATAACGTTGGTTTGAGTGAGTTTCCTAAAAGCAAAAATTCTGAGATAGGAAGATTTCCACTGCAAGTGGCAGGATTTTCAAATGTAAAAATCGAAAAAAATCTGAAGAAAACCAAGAGCTACCCTGAATGCTTAACTTTTAATGCCATACTTTCCCAAATTATGAGGAAGAATTCTACTGAAAGTGGCAAGATTTGTAAATATAAAAGTCCAAAAAACCCGAAGAATACCAAAAACTATCCTCAATGTTTTTTTTTTTTAATAAAGTTGGTTGGAGTGAGTTGTTGAAATTGGCCGAGGCCGAAATTGGAAAACCACCTCCAGCTAAATTATGAGAGGAAGATTTCCACTGAAAATAACAAGATGTACAAATGTAAAAGTGGAAAAGCTCGAATAAAATTAAATACTAATTTCGATAGTTAAGTTGTTACCTTCAGCGCTTAATTCTTTAACACAGTTTGTTGGAGTAAGTTGAAGCAATTCGTTTTCTCAAAACGCAAATAAAATTGACTGAGTTCAAAATTAGAAAGCCACATTCAGTCAAATTATGAGACTTGAAAAACTTGAAAGTTTGGGAATTTTGTTGCTTGCCCCTGTCAAAGTTACAACAGGCGGGAAGAAAGCCACACTTTGCCAAATTATGAGACAGGAAAATTTCTACTGAAAGAAGCAGGATTTTGATAGTTAAGTTGCTACTCTCAGTGCTCAACTTCTAAATAAAGTGAGTTGTTGAAGAAATCCACTTTCTCAAAATGTAAAATAAAATTGGCTGAGGCCGAAATTGGAAAGCCATCCCCAGCTAAATTATAGAGAGATAGGAAAGTGGCAGGATGTGCAGATGTAAAAGTTAAAACATTTCCAGGAAAATAAAATACTAATTTCTAATTTCTATAGTTAAGTTGTTACCCTCAGCGCTCTTTTTAACACAGTTTTGTTGGAGTAACTTGAAGAGATCCTCTTTCTCAAAAGGCAAATAAAATTGACTGAGTTCAAAATGGGAAAGCCACACTCAGTCAAATTATGAGACTTGAAAAACCTCAAAGTTACGACAGTATTTAAAAAACGTGTATTTGGGCTATTTTGTTGTTTTCCTCTGGCAAAGTACAAGAGGCGGAAACAAAAACACACTTTGCCAATTTATGAGACAGGAAGATTCCTACTAAAAGAAGCAGGATTTGCAAATGTAAAAGTGGAAAAAACCTGAAGAAAACCAAGAGTTGCCTTCAGTGCTTAACTTTTTTAATAAAGTAGGTTGGAGCGAGTTATTGAAAAAATTCGCTTCCTTAAAACGCAAATAAAAATGGGTGAGACCAAAATTGGAAAGCCACACCCAGTCAAATTATGAGATGTATGTAAAAGTCGAAAAAACCTGAAAAAACCAAAAGCTTTTTAATAAAATTGGTTGGAATGAGTTCTTCTTCCCCAAACCGCAAATCAAACTGACTAAGGACAAAATCGGAAAGCCAAACTTAATCAAACTATGAGAAACTGAAGATTTCAAAGCTGAAACTGGTAGGATGTGCAGCTGTAAAAGTCGATAAAAGCGAAGAAAACCAAAAGCTACCCTGAGTACTTAACTTCTTACTAAAAGTGGTTGGAGTGAGTTCCCCCCCAAAACGCAAATAAAACTGACTGAGGCCAAAATTGGAAAGCCATACTCAACCAAACTGAGAAACTGAAGATTTCAAAGCTGAAATTGGTAGGATGTCCAACTGTAAAAGTCGAAAAAATCTGAAGAAAACCAAAAGTTACCCTCAGCCCTCAGTGATTAATGTTTTAATAAATTTAGTTGGAGTGAGTTGTTGAAGAAACCCCAAAACACAAATAAAATTGATTGATGCCAAAATTTGAACGTCGCACTAAGTATAATTAGGAGATAAGAAAATCTCCACTGAAAGTGGCAGGATTTGTAAATGTAAAAGTCGAAAAACCCGAAGAAAACTTTGTAATAAAGTTGGTTGGGGTGAGTTGCCCAAGAAATTCTCTTCTTCAAAACGCAAATAAATTGACTGAAACCAAAATGGGAAAGCCACGCTCAGCCAAATTATGCAAAAATAAAGGTCGAAAAAACTCGAAGAAAACCAAATACGTATTTCGGCTACAAAGTTGGTGCAGCACTTCTTAATAAAATTAACTGTGGTGATTGTTGAGATATGTTTTTATAAAAGTACAAAAATTGACTGAAACAGAATTTCGACAGAGAAGACCACCACTGGGGGTGATTGGGTGATAATATGACAAGGTGGCAAGGCAGTAGATAAGTTACCAAATATGTATTTGTTAGTTTTGAATACCACTTTTTAAGGTTTCTTAAGAATTTCATGGAATGCAAACCACTTACCCTAACTTAAGTTTAATACAAATCAAGCCAGAAACTTCCACTTTGGCCTTTTACTTTTCGATGGGAGGGACTTAAGGTAAGAATGTTAAACATGTTAAAAATAGTAAGTAATAAATCGTTTATACTTTGCTGTTTTGCTTCAAAAAGTTTAGCTTTTTGTCAAATATTAAAATTGTATGGTGTGGCATTGGAATTTAAGATGAGTCGCGTCTGAAAGCGTATCCTTTTCTCTTTCACTCTTATTGCTTGTAAGATTAGTTGACTTCGTCTCATATATGACCAGATGTTCTCTTACCGCACGCTCCAAGAAGATGCAGGTGTTGAGATGTACAATTGATACTGCATTTTTTTATTGGAGTTGCTGTATTTTAAAATGACATTTTTCTAATGTAGGGTGATAGTGGGGTGATGACGGTTTTCCATTGTTCTGACTTAATATTTGCACAGTGAAAAACTATACTTGCGCGAGTTCAGTTGTAGATTTACACATTGGTGAGTCAATATTTTAAGAATTGCTATTAAACCTTATGCGATCATTTGAAAATAATCGTATTACTATAATAACACAGATAAGGACAAGTCATGAAATACATAAATGTGCTTGGTTTTAGATGAATCAGATTATTACTTTTTTGAGTATTATTTAACGAAAATAGAAAAGTAGAAGAAAGGGATTTTCCACATTCAGTTGTACAGTTTGAGATTGGTTTTTGATTTAGAATTTCTAAGATCTTTTCAGAACTTGGACAGTTTCAGATTGGGTTTTGATTCTGAATTTTTTAGATTTTTTCAAAATTTTGAAAATGAGGGGTTTTCCATATTCTTCAGTTCTGCACTTTCAGATTGCTTTTTGATTTTGTAGTTCTAAGACTATTTCAGAACTTTACAAGTAAGGGATTTTCCAAGTTCAGTTGTTCAGTTTGAAATTGGTTTTAAATTTTGAATTTCTAAATTGAAAATAAAAATTTTTGTTTATAAAATGCTTTATTTTTTAGTAATAGTATTATCTTTTTATTAATAATATACGATTTCCTCTTCATTGTAAATTAATCGATAAAAGCTCTCTGTGCATTAAAATAATACCAGTAAATAAATTGAAGTTCATGTAACCAATTTTTTATTGGCATTTTATTTTGGCAGTTTTCTTACTTTCCTGCTTAAGCTTTTGTAGATAAGGAAAGAATTTTAACTTTCTTTCGTTGATATCTGGAAACGGAGACAGGTTGAACAGATGATTCTTTTGATGGCGATAGCGGAATTCCTGCTACAACAAATTGCATTCTTTCAGTCACTTTTATTCCAAACCAAATTGTATTATTCCATCAGTTCTGTGAACAACAAATAATTGTTATAAGTATATTCACTCGGTGGAACTTTTACGAAACGTTTAGAAAGATAAAATGTGAGTTTTTTGTAATTTGTGTTACTCTTGTTTTTAAAATTTTAGTTTTAAATTTCTTTTTAATTTGTTATGTTTTATAATTATTCTTTTAAAATTTGTAACAGAAATAATTTCTAAAACATTGGAGGAATTTTTGTTGGAATTTGTTGTTTATTTATGCATTTATTTATCTATATTTTGTGTTTTGGTTAATAACAAATTTGACTTTGATTTAACAAGAATGATATTTTTTAATATGCTATTTTTTTAACACAAAAATACGTTCTTATTTTCCAAAGAAATTACAGTAATTTGTTAAAAAATTCGAGGAATTTTTGTTAGAATTTGTTGTTTATTTATGCACTTATCTACGGACATTATGTGCTTTGGTTAATAACAAAGTTGATTTAGGTATATTTAATAAGATTAAAATCTTAATTAATTTTTTTTTAAATTAGCCTTTTTTTAATTTCTTCGCACAAAAACACGTTCTTATTTTCTAAAGAAGTTATTGTAGTTTGTTAAAAAAATTGAGGAAAATTATTGGTATTTATTGATTATTTATGCACTTATCTATCGACATTAGGTATTTTTGTTAATAACACATTTTACTTTTATTTAATAAGAGTAAGTTCTTTTAACTTGCCATTTTTAAAGAAGTATTCTTTTTAATTTTTTAACACAACAACACATTTACATACTCCAAAGAAGTTACAGTAATTTATTAAAAAATTTGAGGAATTTTAGTTGGCATTGTAGTTTATTTATGCACCTATTTATCGTTATTATGTGTTGTGGTTAATAACAAATTTGAGTTTTATTTAATAAGAATAATGCTTTTCGATTTGTAATTTTTTAAATAATTCTTTTTAACACAAATTTTGTAAAAAAATATTGTAGTTTGTTAAACAATTTCAGGCATTTTTTGTTGGCCTTTATTGTGTATTTTTTTCATGCATTTATCTATCTATATCATGCGTTTTGGTTAATAACAAATTTCGTTATTTTTTTAAATAACAATAATTTAATTTATTTTTTAAGAATTATTCTTTTTATTTTTTAACATATAATTTTCCCATTTTCTAAAATAATTACTGTAACTTGTTAAAACAATTTCTTGACATTTGTTGTTTATTAATCGATATTATGTATTTTGGTTAACAAAAAATGTCGCCTTTTAATTTCTTAACACAAAAGCTCGTCCTTAATTACAGTAATTTTGTAAAAAAAATTACTGTAATTTCAGGGATTTTTGTTGACATTTGTTGTTTATTTTATTACTGAACATGTAATGTATATCGATATTTTGTGTTTTGGTTAATAACAAATTTGACTTTAATTTATCAAGAATAATGTTTTTAATTTGTTACGTTTACAGAATCGCTCTTTTTAATTTTTTAATACAAAAACGCGTTCTCGTTTTCTAAAAGGTTTAAAGAATTTGGTATCTGTTGTTAATTTAAATAAGACTTTTATGTCATGGAAATAATTCATTTTAATTTGCAATTCAGATTTATTCTTTTTAAGTTTCATTTTCGTACTCATTTTCTAAAAAATTACTGTAGTTGGTAATTCGTTACAAAAATTTTGTTTACTGAAATTTATTGTTTATTATTGCACATATCTATTGATATTATGTGCTTCGGTTGATAACAAATCTGACTTTCATTCAAAAAGAGGACTTCTTTCTAATTTGTTATTTTTTAAATTATTATTTTTAATATTTTTAACACCCAAAAACCTTCTTATTTTCAAAAATAAATATTGTAATTTGTTAAAAATTTGTAGCATTTTTGAATTTGTTGGTTATGCATACATTTAACTATCGAATTAATTTGAATGACCCTTTTCTAATGCAAAGACGCATTCTTATTTTGTAAAAAATTACTGCAATTTGTTAAATAATTTCAGTAATTTTGGTTGGCTTTTATTGTTTATTTTATTTATGCACTTATCTATCGATATTGTGTGTTTTGGTTAATAATAAATTTGAGTTAAATTCTAAGGATTGAGATTCGAAACATGCAAATTCGTATCCAAATTAAACGTTTGATTTCAATCTAAATTTTAGTCATCTTACATTCAGCTAGAAATCTTCAAATCCAAAATTTAAATCTGGCCGGTTTAGCGTTGAATTAAATCTAATTAAATTTTAATCAGTTCTGTAAATTTGGAAATTTGACTTTTGAATGTAAAAATTTCGAACGTCAGAAATTAGTTATGAATGTTTTAATGTTGATCAGTAGAAAATTTAGAATGTGGATTAACTTACAAATTTCAGCTCGAGATCGAATTCAAGGTTATAATTTATAAATCACAAACTTAAACGTGAATTCTGCAGCTTGCAACTTTTATTATTAGACAATGAAATGAAATTTAAATCTAAAATTTTTTTATTAAAAAACTTATGTAGGTAAACAAACTAAACGTTTCCTAATGGAAGAAAATCAGAAACATTTGGCATTTATTTGCCCTCAAACTGAATTACTTGTTCTGGTTTTGGGATAGTTTAGCATGAAGCACAAACATAAAAGGAACTTATTAAATAACAAAAATAACAGTAAGAGAAATAATTATTTCATAATTTATTAAAAAACTTATGCAAACTAACTAAACGTTTTTTAATCCCCGAAAATGAGAAAACTTTTCTATTTATTTGTCCACAAACTGAATTTCATATCCTGATTTTAGGATTTTAACAGCATGAAAAATCAAACATCGAATAGGAAATTATTAAATAATAAGAATAACAGCAAGATAAATAATTATAAAGATTTTTCAAAATTTATTAAAAAACTTATGCAAATAAACTAAATGTTTTTTAATGCATGAAATCAGGCAAAATGTGCATTTATCTCTTGATTTTAGGGTTGTTTTAACTTTGATTAATTTAATTTTAGTTTTTAATGGTTTTGCTACTGTTACAAAGTAATATCTTTGTAAATCACACACCGTGCTTTAGGCTTCCTTTCCCCAAACCCAAAAATATAACAACTTCGGGATGAATTTCTAATTTAAAGAATTTCAAAAACTTATGAAATCATTGCCATCTTTATTAATTAACTTTTCATTCATTCTTCATTTTTATAGGTATTTTTTGAGCTACCAACTTAAGTGTTGCCAGTTGTCAGTGTATAACATCATTTTTACTTTTAATAAAATAAATAAAACGAATATCCTGTGGTTATCTAAAAAATCTCGTAATTTATTGAAAAATCCTGTGTCTGATATCGTAGTTTAAGACATATGAAGTAAAAGTATAGAAGAATGATTTGCAATCTTGAAATGTAATTAACAACGTATTTCTTACAGCCTAAATTCAGAGGATTGTTTGGTTTAGCAAACTTAATATCGAAATTTTACCAGTTTGTCGAAGAATTAAACTAATTAGGCTGTCTTAATTAACGCAGATTTTTGGCACACACCACCTAAAAAAAATTAAATTGACAGAGATAGGTCTTGTGGTTTTGTTATGCTTTGGAACCAGCAACCAGTCAGTCCGCCAACTTAGGGAAATTCCACGTAACTAATTTTTTTGTGTACTTAATAGAAAACGGCCATTTTAATATGTAGAAAATACAAAATAGATTAAAGTGGCATTTTAATCGTTAGCAACACTTTAATCATTAACAACCAACACTTTACTCGTTAGCAACACTTTACTCCTTAGCAATACAGTAACACACACACATTTTTTTGGCAATTATTTTGTTTGTTTACTTGTTGCTATGCACGCGTTGCAGTTGTTTGAAAGCGTTGCTATGTTGTCGTACAGACATAACCTTGATAAATTTAGAAATTTTAATTCACTCGCTAACTCTCGTGAATCAAACATTTTCCACTCGCTAGAAAACTACCACTTTTCTTTACTTGTAGAATAATCTACTATTAATAACATTTAAAAGTCTAAATCCAATCTTAATTATAATTAGTCGAAGTAGAATTTGCAGCTTTCTTAATAAAAACAAATTATAAATGCTCCCAAAAATTTTGAAAAAAATCCATCGCATTTTCTAGCTTACAGGCAGTCAAAAAAACTGAACGATTTTTTTAGTCTCCCCTTGTGTCAGGATCTTATCCTGTCACGCAAACATTTCTAAGGATGTAACTAAATCCAGTTCTAATTTTAATTGGTCGAAGTAGAACTTGCAGTTTTCTTAATAAAAAAAAAAATCGCATTTTTCAGCTTCAGGTAATCAAAAAATTGAAGCATTTATTCTTCCGCTGTGTTTCAGCATTAACAAAGAAAAAAAGTGTTGATTATATATTTTTTGAGTATAGAATATCTACGGGAGTCCACCATAAAATTCTGGGACACCACTTTGTGCCCACTCAATTTCGTAGGTTTAGCTCACTTAGCTAGCCAAAGATACGGGCCGGCGGGTCTGATGTGGTGACAACTGGTTAGAAGCAGACTTGTACCACCGAGCTTTTATAATTATAAATGTGTTTAGATTTTTACCCGGCTCTAGATCCATACGTAGTATGGCGCCAGGTTTTAAAAAATTATGCATCAGGGTTTTCACATAACACTGATGCTGTGTTGTTTTTAAAATATAGCTTAGATCTTAGAAAGCAATATAGTATGAAGATGAATTTTCTCTGAATTATCTATGTTCGCTGTAACATACTGAACTACTGGCGAGAGATAATCGTGTCGCCATCTATGTAAATCTACAGTAAACTTTAAGTCTTTTACGTGGTAGATTGAAGCGTTTCTTTTCCCTTTTCAAATTTTTTAAAAGCAGTTTCAGGATATGTCTTGTAATTAAAATGACATTTTTTTTTGCGAAATGGGAATTTCCCTTTCTTATTACATGCAAAAACGCTTTTCTTAACAACCTAGTTCAGTGCAGAAATTTCTCGTCAAGTAAATAAATGTTTAATAAATCTTTTTAATACCTACTTGTTTAAAACATGTGATTAGACAAATTTGCAATTTAAAGAGACGTTTTTCTAAAATAATAACATACAAAAAATTTGGACGAATTGGAAATTGCATTTTAAAACGCAAGTTGAATATTAGAAGAGCAAATATACTATTTTTTAAAGGATCTTAATTTGTTTAAATTGTAGCATTAAATTTAATTCTGTTTTGAATTATTTTTTCGTAGGTTTCAGTATCAAATTCAGTATTTAAAAATCTTATTTATTTCTTTCAAAAGAATTGCTGAATCTGGTGTTTTGTATTCTTCAGTAACAATAATATATTTAATTTTCAGAAGCTTCGAATTCAGAAATAATTTACACTTTTGACTTTATGAATATAAAATTATGAATTTATGTAAAAGAAGAACTGCCGAATGTTATCAAAACGTCAATCAAAATTATGATACACCTGGTTTGCAATTTTCAGAATTGCTTATTGGCGTTTTTATCCTTCAGTAACAACATTTAAATTTCAGAGGCTTCGAATTTAGAAATAATTTATAAATTTCTGACTTTATGAATATAAAATTAGGAATCTAATTAAAAGAGGACCTGCAGAATCGTCAGTTAAAACTATGCTCCAACAAATATTTTTAATATTTGGTTTGCAATCTTCAGAATTGCTTACTGGCGTTTTTTGCCCTTCAGTAACAAAATTACAATTTCAGAAGCTTCAATTTTTTATAAAAGAAGAACTGCTGAATGCTATTAATTCGTCAATCAAACCTATGATACAATAAATATTCTTAATAATAACCTTTATTTCCTTAAGACAATAATGTATAATGTATAGGAACACGTCAAAATTACAATTAACAAAGACAAACAACATAACAGCTTAACTCTTTTCAGTTTCGCACGTTAAAATATTCCTTTAAATTATAAAAACATCCATAGTTTAGATATTTAAATACATGTTTTTTGAATTCACTTATTGTGTTATAAGATTTTAGGCGGTGTGGTAATTTGTTAAAAATTTTCAGTCCTAGAGTTGTGGGCGAATTCTGGCCGATTTTATATCTTCTGAAAGGGACTCTATAATTATGCTTTTGACGAGAATCATGTTCATGGATTTCGTTGTTCTTAATAAATTTAGTTGGGTTTAGATAAATATATTTACATATTTCAAAAATGAAAATACTAGTTAGTGTTAATACCTTATATCCTTTGAAGAACTCCCTGCAGGATTGCATATTTGATATACCTGCAATCACTCGGATGATCTTTTTTTGACAAATAAATAATATATAATATATACCATATCTCATACTGGAAGCCACCAGTGCATGGTATGTGTTTATAAGCTGAGCTGTAGTTAATATTGATCGCAAATTTCTAAATGCATAAATTAGTGAATTCAATTTGGCTAAGACATTAACACAGTGTTTTTTCCAACTTAAGGAATCGTCAATAGTTAATCCTAGAAATTTTGTGGTGTCGAATTTGATTAACTGGTTATTATTTATTGTAAGGTTTAGTTCTAGCTCAGTGCTGTTTTGATAATTGTGAAACCTGAGATAGTGTGTTTTTGTTATATTAAATATTTGGCTTGTAGTTTTTAGAATTGCTTACTTTTTAACCTTCAGCAAGAGTATTAAAATTTAAAAATAATTATTTATATAAATTTCTTTTTAAGATGCTTAAAATTAAATTTTAAGTGTTGCAACTTTTGTTTTTTTTTGGAAAAGTTAAACTTCACAAAAACTGACAAACTAACTATAAAAACGATTCTAAACAAATGTTGTTGGTCATAAACATTATTTCTTATGAAAGAAACTCAACGTTTACCCTCCAAGATTCGAAAAATCTGAACTGCAAATAAAAATATAAGTATTTTTTAGGTTTTGGTAATTCTTGAATTTTAAAGATTGCAACTAAACAAAAGTGATTATTTTTTCAAACAATTTAGGGTCCTTAAATGCTTAAACTGTTCGAAGATTTAAAGATGCAAATATAAGACTATGTTACAGAGTTTCTCTAACCAAAAATTTTGTAGTTTCTTATTTTGTTCTATTTCAGCCAACTCGAATTATACAATTAGGCGTAGGCGTAGTTCAAAATTCAAAAATTAATAACTAATCTTAAAAAACAGCTTTTTAATTAAATAAAATTTATTCAAATTACTTTAATGTCCCTAAACGATGTAAAATCTATTGTGTAGAACTTAAATGTGAATAAATAAAAACATATAATAGGAGTTACATTTTAAATGTAAAGTTAAAGACAAATAATATTATCTTGAGTAATTTTTAAAGCTTCTTTTTTTAAACTTAAATCGGGGGCCTTGTGTAAACTGCTGTAATATTTACTATAATCAAGGTAAACATCTGCCATCTTAGAAGTACAGAAAATTAAACTATATTAAGCGAATTGGTCAAATTAGCAATTAGAAGGTACCAAAACTCCTTATTTCAGAATTTAGTAATCGGAAATTGAACAATTTTACTTAGTTAGTTCTTCAAAATTCAAAAACTAGTTTAAAAATTTAAAAAACTGCTTTATTTTTATTTGAAATTGTATTTCATGGGTACTGAAAAGTAAATATAATTTAAGGGTTTGCTATCTAACAAAGTTTAGATTTCTAACAAATTTAGTTTTATGTAAAAATAATAACATTTTAGGTTGTTGTAAGAATTATTGTTTTTTATTTTTTTAACACAAACATTGCGATTTGTTAAACAATTTCAGTTTTGGTTAGTATTTGTTGTTTAATTATGCACCTTGGTTAAAATGGCAAATTTGAGTTATGAATAATTCTTTTTACTTTGTTTTTAAATTATTTTATTCAATTTTTAGTATAGCTACCTATATGTTCTTATATTCTAGAAAAATTACTGTAATTGTTAAAAAACAGAGAAATGTCTGTTTCAATTTGTTGAGTACTTATGCACTTGTCTATGAATATTATGTGGTTTGGTTAATAATAAATCTGATATTTATTTAATAAGAATAGTTTTTAATTTTGATTACTCCTTTTAATTTGTTATATTTTTATTCTTTTTATTATTTAATTATTTAACACAAAGACACGCTCTCATCTTTTAAAGAAAATGATGTAATTTGTTGGAATTTGTTGTTTGTTTATGGCATTTCTGTGCTTTTATTAATAACAAATTTGATTTTCATTTAATAAGAATTTCAGAATTTTTCTTTTTAATTTCTTAACATAAAACACGTTATCATTTTCCAAAATAAGAACTTTAATTTGGTGAAAAAAATTTCGGGGCACTTATTGTTTAAAATATTATTTTAATTAATTTAATTACTAACAAATTTAACTCTTATTTAATAAGAATATTTTTTTTAATTTGTTATGTTTTGTAATTATTCTTTTTAAATTTTTTACAAAACATTTTCTATAAAATTTATTGAAATTTGATGAAAATTTGGAGGAATCTTTATGCACTTATCTATTGATAACAAATTTCACTTTCATTTAATAAGATTAATTTTTTAATTTATCGTTTCTTAAAACTCTTTCTTTTTTAGTTTTCTTAACATAAACAAGTTGTGTATATACTTATATATTGATGTTTTGTTAATAATACAATTTAATAATGAGTAATAACATTAATAACAAAATCAACTTTTACGCATTAAGAATAATTCTTTTAAATTGTTATTTCTTGAATTTATTCTTTTTAATTTTTTTAAATAAAACACTTATTTTGTAAAAGTTTACTGTAATTTTTAAAAAACTTTGGGGAATTTGTGTTGGCATCAGTGGCGTATTTAAGTGGATATTGAGGTAGATGGGTATCTACGCGAGTTCTGTGAAGTTTATAGATAAGTTTTATTTGAATGAAGTGCAACAGGTAAAATTTTCGTATATAGTAGTATATTATGACCTACATTTTATTAAATACCATAAACTTAGGTTTTAGGGGGGACGTTATTAAACGGTATTTATTTATAAAAAAATTTCAGTTGGTTCTTTGGGGTGGGTCTAGACCTCTAGACCCCTTGGACCCATATATACGCCACTGGTTGGCATTTATTGTTTATTTATGCACTATCTATCGATATTATATGATTTGTTATTAACAGATTTCACTTTTATTTAATATGAATATTTTTTATAATTTGTTGTTTCTTAAGAATTATTTCTTTTTAATTTTTTAACACAAAAGCACGTTTTTATTTTGAAAAATACTGTAATTTTTTAAACAAGTTTTTATTTGGTTATCTATCGATATTTTGTTAATAATATCAGTTTAATAATTAACAACAAATCATAATAGTATTAATAAAAAATTTGACTTTTACGCAAGAAGAATAATTTTATTTGATTTGAAATTTTTAGAATTAATTCTTTGTAATTTTTTAACACAAAACACTTTGTTATTTTGTAAAAGTTTACCGTAATTTTTAAAAAATTTGCTTATCTGTCTATCGATATTATGTGTTTTGATTATTAACAAATTTCACTTTTATCTAATAATTAATTTGTTTTTTTAAACACAGAAATAGGTTCTTATTTTATGTATTATGCTATAATCTGGTAAACAATGTGGGCAATTGTTTATCTACGCACTTATCTATCGATATTACGTACTCTCGTCTGTAACAAGCTTGACTTGTATTGATAAGTTTTTTTATTTTTCCACATAAAACACGTTCTTAGTTTTTAAAGAAATGATTGCAGTTTAAAATACGCAGAACAAAATCTTGCTCATGCTTTGCTGCGTATATTTAAAAACTTAAAAATTCCCATCTTGCAGTATTTAAATTTGTCGGTTATGGCAAAGATTTTTTTAAAATATGTGGTGTAAACTGATCTAAATTTAATAAATATGACATTCTTCCGACATTTTTTGTTGATTTTAGTGGGTATATTTTTTTGCAACCAGCTACCAATAGATTGTAAAATATATATCCAGAAACTCAAAGAATATTTCAGACATTCTTGTGTATATCCTTTTAGTTTATTTAACAAAGCCCTGATATAACAAAGTTTAAGACAGATTAAGAGAATAAAACTTCACTTAAATAGCAATTACATCAGTTGCTGCTCTTTTGTTGTACAATACGCCGCTATTATCGACTAATTCAATTCATTAAACGTTTAATTGTTACGCCGTTTTAATTTGATAAAATCTTATCCCCCTTGTTGTTATTATATGGTACACAAGTGTTGAGATTTAAAGATGAGTAATATAAACAATATGTGACCTATCAAATACGGACATAAAACTTTGATTTTATTTACATACTAAAAAAAATTCCAGCGATTTAAATTAATGCGTTTCTTTAGTATTTTGGGTAGAAGATAACCAAATTCAGTTTTAGGAAACTTTGTACTAGAGTAATCCTTTTGTTTATTTTTTGATAGTGCTTTGTTCATCTTTGTGTGATGATATGTTTGTGAAACTGGCAGAATATAGTGTATAATTAATAATAAAAAGCAACGAATACTGAGTCGTTTTGAAAGAATTCAAAAAAGCAATTTTCAAGGTTTGGACCACTTTTTTGACGTTTTTAAAAAAATCGTTCTCTACTTTTATGCAGCACAGAAATGCTGTTGATTTTGAGCAGACATACTTGACTGACAAAACTGATATCGGATTGAGTTTCTAAAATTGTTTTCGTAGTTTTATATTTACCTTAACGGTTAAGTACGTCTTGTGTAACGTAAATAAAAACGTAAACGCAGTTAGGGAAAGTCGGGTAACTTTTTGCTTTATTCGTGAAGGGGATCTCGGGTACTAATTGCGGTCATATGATAAGGATAACGTAAAAGTTTAAACCCACACATTATCAAGCGGGTTTTTTTGAGTATGAAAATACCGTACGAGCTTATAATAAAGTCCTTTTCCAGTTCATGAAGTGTAACAGCATAGATTTGCTTAAACTGCCTCGTGTAATATTATTGTATGCTTCACCTATCTCCTATATTTGTTAGCAAGGATTAACAAATTAGTTCCACATTAGCACGGATTGCTAAATACCGTTCAAGGCTCTGAACCTGAACATCACCAGTTCTAAAAACATAATTTTGCATAAAAATGGTTAACTTAGGAATACACTAAAAATCTATAAAAGATTTCCTTGAATTGTTTGATCGCCAGTTTTTTCGATAAAAAAGGAAAAGTTAGTAAAACTCCGGATCTTGAATTTTCAACGAGGAATTTAAAATTTAAAGTATTCCACCGCATGCTTCCTTCTATGAGCTCCAGACATGAAACTACTTTAATTTCGATAGTGGTAGCACAGACTGAAATAAAGTGCGCCCTTTTACTTTGGGGACTTGTTTTATTTCTCTCAATTTAGTTATTATCCGTTCTGTTTCCATCGATTCTTTTTATTGTTGTTGGAATACGAATAATTACTGCAAGCATCAGTTTAAATGAATCCTTAAGTTTGTTAATAACAAATTCAACTTTTATTTAAAAGAAGTACCTATATTTTTTTAATTTGTTATTTTTAAAAAATTTTTAGCTCAAAAACACGTTCTCATTGTCTAACGAAATTACTGTAATTTGTTAAAAAAATTGAGGAAGTTTTGTTTCCAGTTGTTGATATTTATACTTGTCTATGAATGTTTATGTGCTTTGGTTAATAACATCTGACATTTATTTAATAAAAATAATTCAACCTTATCATCAATTGACATGGAGCAGATCCCCGTGATTCAATCCTGGATTACGCCAGGCCCACCCCATGCCAATAAGGTGTGAATGGATTTTTTTTATGATAGGTGGGGATTGGGGGCACCGTATAACGTTAACGTACTAGTGACGCCAGCCGCTGGACACCGCTTCTACAGTGCAAGGTAGTTAGTAAGTCACATATTCAATGGGGGTTGGATATAGTTATGACTGAGATGGTTAAACATGTTTTATCATCTTATACTAACAGTATTTCTAGTATTACAGCTTATTTCCTAAGTCTTAGCTCAGGCATGCCTGTCATGTTACATATTATTTTATGCTAATTTGGTATTCTATGTTTATTGTTATTATTATGATTATTATTATTATGACATTTGTTTCTTCACTGTTCTTCTGCATTATCCTTCCGTTGTTGTTCTTTCAAGTGTTATGGGTATATATGCTCCTAGATACTTCATTCTTCTTACTTGTTTTATTTTCATACATTGCATCTCGGTTGTGTAGTCCTGGGTGTCTTATCATGCTTCGAATTTGTTGATATTTATTTATAGTCCGGCATCATTCAGATTTCTTGAGCTTTCTATAAGGGCTGTGTGTAAGACTGTGTCGACTGCTTTAACGAGGTCCCGGGTTAGATAGTATAGTTCGTTCTCCTGCCCTCCATCATTTATCTATAATTTTTCTGGTGACAAACAAATGATCCTCCACTGATCTTCCCATCTACCCCTGAAAAATGGCATTTCTTGAATTGTGTTGTCTAGGCACGATGTTAAACTTAAATTTTAATTCCGGCCAATAACTATAGCTCTGACATATTAATTTATGCATATACCTACACGTTTAAAAGTCGTATGCGAATGTTGCTTTAATTCTAAAATTATTAGCTTTCAATTACTATTTACTTCTATTCGCGATTTAGTAACATTAACAATGCATATTTTCAAAATAATACTAATTAATTAGGTGTAGTTTACTTCCCTCGTTGTGTCAACCGACTCCGTAAATAGATTTATTTCCTTTTAGGACTAAATCGATCAGGGCCTACGAGGTAGAGTAACAAGGTTCTATACGTACACGCACATACACTATACACATGGTGCTGTATGTAGGCAAAAAACGGCGCACTAATCACGTAACTCGCAGAGCGGGCCGGGCCGTATTGTGCATTTCACGCGTAAGACCACATACGCTAACGCACCAGCCTCAACACCGAAAGGTATAAGAGGTTAACAATTACATAGATACATACATTTTCAAAATAATGCTAAGTAATTAGGTGTCGTTTACTTCCCTCGTTGCGTCAACCGACTCCGTAAATAGATTTATTTCCTTTAGGACTAAATCGGCCAGGTCATATTCGGTACACCTTCTTTATAAAAAAGAAAGGTCCTCCTGTACCTGCTCGGCTGTTAACGCCATGACGCCATCAATTGTATTTATTTATCTAATTTGTGTCTTCACTTGCATTAGCACGCTTTTATGTAGTTCATTTATTCACTTATTCTACTAGTTTTATTATAATTAGCGCCAATCTATTATTATTTTGATACTTAAATAGAATCACTGGTGTCGCCCTGTAATTATAACTTTTAACAAGTCGCGTTTTCTGAGGAAAATTCTTTGAAATTAGTGGAAAAAGTAGGAACTCACTCGAAACACGTGTCTACTAGAGCGCGTCCCGCGCAAGGGTCGACATTTATTTAATAAAAATAATTCATTTAAATTTGCTTTTTAATTATTTTTTAATTTTTAACACAAAAACATGTTCTTATTTTGTAAAATAAGTAATGCAATTTGTTAATAAATTTGAGGAATTTTTGTTGGCATTCGTTGTTTATTTATCCACTTATCTGTCTACATTATGGGCGTTGGATAATAAAATTGATCTTTATTTAATAAAAAATTTTCTTTTTTGTAATGCAAAAACTCATTCGCATCTTCTAAAGAAGTTAGGTACTGTAATTTGTTAAAAAATTTGAGAAGCTTTTGTGGGTATTTGTTTCATATTTATGCGGTTATCTATGGATATTATGAGCTTTGGTCAATAACAACTTTGCTTTTAATTTAATAAGAACAAGTTCTTTCAAATTTGCTATTTTTTAAGAATTGTTCTTTTTAATATTTTAACATAACAAAACATATACATATTCTAAAGAATTTACTGTAATTTGTTACAATATTTAAGGAATCGTTATTGGAATTTGTTTATGTATTTATCTATCTACATTATGTGCTTGGGTTAATAACAAATTTAAATTTTATTTAACAAGAATGGATTCTAATTTGCTTTTTGTTTATGTTTTTGTTTATTCTGTTTAATTTTTAACACAAAAATACATTATTTTCCAAAGAAATTCGCTAAAGAGTGTAACAAATGTTTGTTGGCATTTGTTGTTTAATATTAACTTATACAACTTCTGCTTTTCTCAAGCAATTGTTTGTCCCGCCTTTAAGAGTATGCGGTAATCACCCTCAACAGCTCACGCGTTCATTTCTTTCTAGCCCGTACAAATAATGCACAGCGTACGTCTAGAACTCGAAGAAAATACAGTCGCCGTTTGGCTCCTACACTGCAACGTGTAGAAATAGGATAGTTGCTTAAAAACTGTGTTAACTTGAAGGCCTCAGAATGCTTTCTAGTTCTCAGCTAGTTTACAAGCATCAGATTAAATGAATTCTTAAATGTGTGGACTAATTTTACACAAATTATATTTATTTTACTTTCCAAAAATTTAAATT
The DNA here is from genome assembly GCA_963082815.1 of Melanotus villosus. Lineage (NCBI taxonomy): Eukaryota > Metazoa > Arthropoda > Insecta > Coleoptera > Elateridae > Melanotus > Melanotus villosus. Next base: position 34,026,697 of record OY720427.1, on the reverse strand, counting down.
AATTTTAATAATAATCAGTTAAACAATGGCTCAATTTTGATAGTACAGAAAAATCGGTAAAATTTACTTCCAGTTATTCAACTTGTATAACACTTAATTAAGGCTAAATTTATCATGATAAACAAGAATTATAGTGCCGAAAATAGCAACCTCTTGAGCTCCCCTATGGTTTATTTTCATAATATAATAACATTAATAAACCCTAATTACTTGCCAAAAAAATATCAAAGAAGATTTTTTATTAAATATTTCAACTTCGAACCAGTTCAATATTTTGGTACAAGTATTGAATTGTTTTGATCAGGTGTGAAATTGCAATACCGACAAAACCATCACAGCGCTTTATGTAGGTGATTAAATATATTTACAGGTTTTTAATCGATTGAAAAATCATAATCCACTTTGATTCAACAAGCGATTATGATAATTTTTTATGAATACACAATTGGATTGTGCCATGTTGTGGGAGTTATTTAATTGTATTCGCTATAAACCGTTTTGATGTACGTTTTATAGTATTGATAGTTCAGAAAAATATTCTTATTTATTTAAAAAGACTATGGATTAATTTGAAGATTCATTTGGTTTTTAAAATTTTCATTTCATTTGAACATTCAAGCTTTCAGCGTTTTATAATTTAAAAATTAGTGTTTGAATTTAATCTGTTAGGGTGTGGTATAGTTTTAAATTATGTTTGTTACCTCGAAAGTTTTTGCTTGGCGAGTTGTTTTAGCAATTTATTCAGATTTTCAAATTGATTGATTGATTGTAAATTGTAAAATATAATACAACGTCTTTAATATAAAATTATATTCCGTATACTTACTAGTACGTACCGAAAAAACATTTAATTTAATTTTAACTTGGTTAATTAGGAAGGTAGCAGTCTAATGCTATTAAATTCATTAATTAACGTCGGCGTTCTCGAGTCAATTTCAGAATAACTTTTCTATTTGAACTTAATTTCTCTTCCTAAAATTGCGGAGGGAATAATCTAGTAAACAGAATCGCTGGTGCATGAGACCACTTTAATAAATGTATTAGTACTTCGTCTCGCCTTAGGACTTGCAAAGTAACAAATTAAAAGTAAATTTTAATAGGAGAAGTAGCAAATACTTTTAAGTGACCTGGAAAGATATAACGAGAGTTTTAATTTAAAATTTAAATTTAAAATTTGCCAGTAATAAGCCAAGATTTAACATTTATCCTTATGGTTAAAAAGAGAGTAGGTTAGCTAAATAAAGCTAAACAATAATCTGTAATTTAGGTGGTTTACCTTAATCGAGGATTTCCTTGTCTATCAGTTTCAGCGTAGGTGTTTCACGAAAAAAAAGTAGAAAGGGAAACGAGGTTATTCGACAATTATAAATGTTATAACTGCACAATTTTTGTGTTTTTGGGAGTAAAAGTTAACGCCTGTTATATGATACGATTTTGATTTAAACTTCGGCATAAACTTTAAATGAAAAAGTGTAGGACTTTCAGAACATGTTCCGGAAGTGAAAAATACCTGCCTTTCGAAACATCTGCATTCTAAAATCAAACTCCAGTGAGAAAATAGAAAATACTGCGGTTTTTAACAACAATTTGTACGCGTTTCTAGCATGTGTGCTGTTTTAAAACGACGATCTGGCGCCAGTAGATAGTAGAACCAACCTGACACTGCATACCATTTTGTAATTTGCATGCGCCCACCTTTCAGCTGTCTACCACTATCACTTATACAATAAAAAATATGTCCTATATACCCATCTTAGCAGTAAATACGCACCTAATTTTGATTTTATCAAAAAACTATTACAACTCTTCGAAAAACCTAAATTTAATAAAGCCAAATTTGACTACCAAGTTACGGAAAAACATGAAAATAATCCCCCAGGCATTTAAACCAAGGAATTTTTGTTAATGAATTTTTTGCATTTCACACTTTTATAGCAATTCAAGGATACAAAAGCCAGAAAATCAATAACAAAGTTACAGCTGCAGCTTGCATGTAGTTGTTCCTTTCATAAAACTAGCCTTACACAACACTTTTAATTTCGAGAATAAGATTATATGGCTGAATTTAAGGCGATAGTCAGATATTTAAGGCTTACTAAACTGGTGAGGACTTAAATATTTGTTATATATGATTATTGTACATTATTCGGTATCCACCTTGTCAGTTTAATTTGGATTTATAATAACTGTTGATTATTGCATTGTAGTATTTTTTTATTCAAAAAACTGAGCAGGTACGAGAAGCATCAAGCATAAAATAAAATTATAAAAGGTTAACATGGGAATAGTGTGTAGACTTTTAAAATCTGTTTATTTTTAAATTAGCTGTTACAAGGCTAGACTGTTCATTTTTGGTCATTGTTAACTTTCATTAGTTAAAGAAACGATTATCTAACTTGGTATTTCTGATTAAAATAACAAATTCGTATTGTTATAGCTATTTGTGATCGGAAAACACCGTAATTTGGGTTTGATGATGTTTTGGCTGCGGACTAATTTGCTGAAATTTGAAACTTAAAATCCAGGAGTAAAACTTTCACCAATGGATTTGAAAATTTATAGCGTGATGCTAATTAGACATGTTAGTAAGTTATATAACGAAGAATTAATTTGATATACCTCACATTTTCAGTTAAATATCACAGTTGTTTTTACAACGATTATGCTTTTTTAGGCATTTATGTAATTCATGAAACGTTTTAGTTAACTCAGGATACAGAAACACTTTCAACAAGGTTGTTGTAACAAATTAACGCTTATCTATCTTAGAATCTTAGTTAATAATTTTTTGATTTATTAATGTTTCAGGCGTTGTTTTCAGATTTCCATTACAACATAATGTATAACAATTGTACTCTTTCAGGGAGAATTTCAGTCACGTTTGAAAGGTTCCGAAGAATTGGTCAAGTCAACATTTTAGGTAGTCTGCACCAAAATTATTGTGATTGGTTGAAATAATGTTTATTTCCTTGGAATCTGTCCCTTATTTAAACATTTTCTGCTTTTATTAGGTATTCTAATACACGAAGTTTACATGTTTTAGGAATAATGCCGCCGTGATTTAATCACGTCTTCAATACAATCTTTTGGGCATAATGCCAAAGTAATAGATATGTTTCCTATGCGGACGTTTCCGTGTGCAAAATCGATTTTATTTGGTAGAATGTAATTTTAAATTGCTTTTCATTCGTTTATTTGTATCCAGGTTGGACGAAGATGCTGAAGTTGTTTCAAGAATTAAACTACGCTCATTCAGTTTGGATGTATAAAACCACTTCGCAGTTTTCAGCTTTGGTCATGACGCAAACTAAGTAACAAAATACGAATGTTTCTGTGTCCAAATTTGGCGTTGCATAACAGAAAGTATTTTTAATTGCGTTTTATTTATTTATTAGTATCCATGCTGGACGAATTTCTGGCCTAAGAAGACGTTTCAAGAATTAAACATTTACGTATTCAGCGTGGATGTATTAACTTCACAGTCTTCCGATTTATTGATGAAAGTGTAAACTAAGCAAAAAATGTGTGTGGTGTTATACAACAAAAGATAGTTTTAAATTGCTGGACGAATCTCTTGTGCAGTAAAAAGACGTTGAAGTTGTTTCAAGAATTAAACAGCACTTTGATGCATCAAGATACTTCGCAGCAGGGCCGAGCCAAGGGTATCTGCCGCCCGGGTGCAAGATATAATTTGCCGCCCCTATAGCTCCTTGGACATAAATAGCGTTAATTGTAAAATTCTGCATTTCCTTGATAACTGTTAACTTGTTTAAAAAATAAAAAATCATTAAGGTGACTATAAACTTTGTTATTTATATAAATTTAAAAAAAGGAAAATATTTAAAACAACAAACATAATGCTTTAATAGTTATAACAAAGTACACCTTATATTATTTATTATTATTATTAATTTAGAACCTATAAGTTATAAACATGAACTAAACTACATAAATTCTAAATTTAAATATCAAAAGCGACTTTTCTTGCTTTTTATTTTAGTAAATTGTTGTATGCTTGCCGCCTTAAAAAATGCAACACTTTTTCTGTATCAAGTTACCTTTATACGAAAAAAAAGCCAGATACAAGACTAACTTGATAAAAAAAGTTGCACTTTTTAATGCCGCAAGCATATCTTAAATTTCTTTTATTTTTCATTTTGCCGCCCCTAGTAGGTTGCCGCCCGGGTGCTGTGCACCCCTTGCACCCCCGGCACGGCTCGGCCCTGCTTCGCAGTTTTCAGCTTGTCATGAAATTAACAAATGCGTTTTCTATATTACATAACAGAATATATCTTTAACTTACCTTTTATTTGTTTATTAGATTCAACGTGAAACGAATTTGTAGCTCAAGAAACATAATTTCCCTTGGTTGTTTCAAGAATTAAATACTTACTCATTCATCTCGGAAGCTTCCAATTACTTCGCAGTTTTCAGCTTCAGTTCTGAAGTGCCTCGTTATAATTGAACCCTTTCATACGGCTTGATTTCAAGCATTTCACTGACTGGATTTATGCCCACATACATCCTTACAGTATGGAATTACAAAATATCTTTTTGAGTTTTACAGGTTGAAAAGGATCAATTTAATTTAATTTTATGAATGGCCCTGAATATTATAACTATATTTCATTTAGGAAATAATGACTTTTTTACGTGGTACTCGCGTATCTTAAACTTCAGGTGAAAGAATTATGAAAGTTCCTAATCTTTCAGATTTTGAACTCATTGCAAAAAAAGCAAGTTATACTCAAAGAGTGTTTTAAATTCTGTTTCAGGTACTTTACAGATCCTCTTAGAAGCATATTTATTTAATATCGACTTGCCAAAGTTGTGACGAATTAATTGCTTTCTAAATTTGATTCTGTTTCAAGTACCTTACAGATTACAAAAACAGCTTAAAAAATATTTCTTTGATACTAATTTGTGGTAGTTATGACCATTTAATTGTCATTTTCAGGAAAGAGTTTTTTAATGACAACAGATGGGATTAAAGCTATTCTAAAGTGTTCTGCAACACTTTCTAAATTCTAATCTTTCAGATTTTGTACTCACTGCAAAAGTAAATTACACTGAAGTATTCTAAAGCGCATTCTAATTCTGTTTCAGCAGAATTTTTATTTAATATTGGCTTGTAAAGGTCGTAACCAATTGTCATCTTCAGGAAAAAGCTTTGTAATGCCAACAGAGATGGAATTACAATTACACTTGTTAATAAAGCCTAATTCTGTTTCGGGTGCTTTACAGATCATCTTAGATGAATATTTATTTAATATTGACTTGTTAAAGTTGCGACAAATTAATTTTTGTTTTCAGGAAAAAGCTTAATTGCTTTCTAATTTTATTTCAGTTATTACTTAGCAGATCCTATTAGAAGAATATTTATTTGTAAAGTTGTGACCACTTAATTGTCATTTTCAGGAAAAAGCTTTTCATGGTAACAGAAATGGAACAGACGCAGCATTTGGCCACTCACGTGGGGATATTCCCAGATCAATCACTTATAGGTTCTAACTAATTTCATCGCGATGGCACGCTGTAATCAGTTTTTCCGTCTGCAAGGTTCTCCCACTAGGTTTTCGAACTTAGAAAGAGCCAAGGATTCTTGCTTTCGTAATATGTCGCTCAAACTAAACTTATTTTTTATGTTTTTTGCATTTTTTTATGGAATGTTTCGAGAAATTTTTTCGAAGTGGATTTTTCGTGTAATAAACCTTTAGCTTATGTTCGAGAGTGATTACGGTGGCAGACACCTCCGCAAAATATAAAAATTATCTTTTGAACCGGAAATATTTTTATCATAGCTGACTGCTGTAAATTTAGTTAGCAAAACGTTTTATAGGAGTAACACAGGCATTTTTTGCCTGAACTCTGAAAATATGAAGATGTTTGTTAAATTTATGTTGTTGTATTTGTACCTCGACATAAAACAGTCTGAAACAGCCACATTGCTTAACAAAGGTAATGTGAAAATTATGAATATTATGAATAATAGTGTAGACTACGTAATTTTCAGATTCAGTTTTCCTGGAGACGCTGAGCGAACACAATTTCGACGCCAAATTGAGATCATTTGCGAGAAATAAACGATATTTAGGGCTTAATAAACGATATAAGGTACATTTTTCTTAGTGTAATTGTACTGTTTACAGTATTTATTGATAAAGGCGTATGCAGATCAATCGACGATATCAAGAATGTGTAGCACCAGGCGATGTTCCAGGCCATTGCAAACATGTTCCCTTTTGTGCCATGGATGTTATAGGGAGTTCCAAAGGATCTTTAGATTACCTCTGTGTTATAACCAAAATGTAAGAATCAAATTAACTTTCCTGTCTTTTACGTAAACGTATGGAAATTTTAATAATTTTTTCTAGTTTTAACAAATATCTGACCCGTTTTCAGATTTTGCAATAATGGACCAGTTGGCTGTAAATATTAATAATGCATGCTTAATAATGCATGTTTAATAATGCATGTTTAATAATGCATGTTTAATAATGCATGCTTAATAATGCACGAAGCAAGCATTATTAATATTTACTTAGAAATTGTGCCTAATAAATGTTCTTTAACGTTATTTCAGCAAAGCCACTTTTGTTTACAATTTATTTAACGTATTTATTACAAACACTTACAGAGTACAGACTTTATTTTCCGGAATTATTGTCGTAAACAATGATATCATTAATGGTCCCACGTAATTAATGATATAATTTTATCAAACCTTTGTGTTTTCAAGCGGTAATAATTTTCCTTTTAATTGTATTATCTTTCATATCCGAAAGTTTATTATCAGTTAGATAAATCTTGTTTTTCAAGAGTATGCAGGAAACTTACATAATTTAATGAAAAGGCCAGGATTAGCTAAAAGTTTAATACAGGTTAACGAATTTGTTGGCTCGGTTTATAACCAAAAGTTTACTAAACTCTGCTTCTGAAAAATCGTTAAATTTAAAATGATAAATTATTCAAATTCCAGTTGTTGCATAGGCAATCCAAAAAGCAGCTATCTGTATGAAAAGCTGCAGATATTGAGCGTCGTGAAAGTTCGAATTTTTACTTGTCATTATAAATGGGACGATTTACTGTTTGTTTATACACTAATCAACCTCTTTATTTTATTGATAACATTTCAGGCACGTCGGTGTGTGTTGTCCTGATGACATAGTCCTGAGCAGTCTCACAGGATCTCGAATTGTGATGGATTTGCCAGCAGGAGGACATGACTATGATGACGATGATGATTCTGTTACCACAGGTAGGTTTCAAGATTTTAAAGTTTAATTATAGAAGAAGCAACTATGTGAGAATTTATAGAGCTTTTACTTAGTACACCATTAACCTACCGTAAAGTATTAACGTCCTTGACGTAAAGAGTTATTACCTAACTATTTTTACGCCACTTATTAAATAGCAGCTGATGTGTTCGCTTGAAAAAGCGATTTAAAATGATTTTAAAGTAGGCAGTTGCGTTTACATGCAGTTAATGCTGTTTAGAGAAAATGCACATATAACAATGTTCACGACGCCAAGTCGTTTAAAAATGTGGCTTTGACCCCCTCGCCTACGTCCTGAAAAGGATATGGCACTAAGAAGAAGGGAAAATTATGTGTTTTTAAGGCATTAAAATAACATTAGAAAAATATAAAATATATATCAAAATCAAAACCATAACAGCCTGATTTCTGTATTTTATATATCTGAATTTGATATTAGGGCTCTAATTTTGATTAATTAATATTAGTAAAGCAAGAAATATCACTGAAATCGAAACAAGATAAAATCTGCCAACAGTTGTGTTTGTAAATTTACCGAATATTCATAATTTCCGAAATTGTTAAACTATGTGAATATATTTGAATAATTTAATATTAACAATTACAGTCACTCCACCCCAGACATATTGATCGTTTACAGCATTGATAATATAACAAATGTAAATGAAATTTATGCGTGGCTGAAGGAATGGAATTGTTTCTTCTAATTAAAATTTTGGTTTTTAATTAATTTATAAATTTATATTTTATAAATAGTAGTAAGGTATAGATTTATTTTATTCCGATTTTCCTTTGACTTTGGCACTGCCCTTGTTGCTCCAACCCTGTTCGATCTTTCCACGGTTTTCTATTTCAGGGGTTTCTGTTTATTTTATGTGGCTTTCCATTATAATAGGATGTGAGGTTTAAATCGGTTCCGTATGTAATTTCGATTTTTTATTCAGTTGGGTTATTTTTATATCTCTTTAAATTTTCTTTTCGTGGGTTTTATTTAAACATAGAAAGGCGGCGTCAGCCGGATATTTTATTTCAAAGTGATTTGTTTATTTAACCTTTTTTGTGGATTTTGTTGAATCTGAATTGTTTGCAAGTGTTGGTTATTTTGGATTTAAATTCGTTTCGTGGTTGAATAATATTTTTCTAAAAGTCGAAATAGTAAATCTGGGCGAAGTAATCAAGCGTCAGGGTTGTTTGTACAAATACTTTCTGAGATAATTCAATTTTAGGATGTGGAATCACTTCTGAAGCACGTCTTGGCACAAACTCTCCTAAATCATCAAAAACTAAAGAATGGCCGTGGTTAGCTGCTCTTTATAGACCTGGTGGTGCACAACTGCAATTTTGTGGTGGAGCCGTAATTACTGACCAACACATTCTCACCGCTGCACATTGTGTTAACGGGTAATTAAATTCGATTCTGGTAAATTCGCCGTGTTTGTTTGAGGTCTATTAAAGGGGTTTGGAATTACAAACGGTTTGGTTAAATTCTGGGTGAATATCAATCTGCTTTATTTTCTTACCTTTTCAAATACTTTTGATTAGATTTTTTAGTAACATTAGTTTAAGTAAAATAAATGTGTTTTTTTAATCCAATTTTAAGTTCAATGCACTGCAATATTTAAATGTGGACTGTTTTAATGCTTGTAGTAGGTTGCTTCGCTTGAAATTCTGCTGCTTCCAATATGTTGCCCACGCAAAATAATTTGTGATGAATTCCAGAATGACACCTAAAGATTTAAGGGTACGTTTGGGAGAGTATGACTTTCGTAGACCAAATGAAACTCGGTCGCGTGATTTTGCGGTTAAGGAAATAGTGGAGCATAAGGAATTCGACCCCGCAACTTACTTTAATGACATTGCTATATTAACGTTGGAGAAGCCGACGAATTTTGACACGTATATTTGGCCAATCTGTTTACCTCCAGTAAACCGAAGCTATGTTAATGAAACTGTTATAGTTGCTGGTTGGGGACAGCAATATTATGCTGGACCAACGAGTGAGGTTTTACTTGAGGTTGCTGTGCCTGTTTGGGAACAAGAAAGATGCGTCGAAGCTTTTGCTCAAAGGATTACTGAAAATAATTTATGCGCCGCTGCGTATGAGGGTGGAAAAGATGCTTGTTTGGTATGTATCAAAAATATCCAGTTTTGAGGTTGTTTTGTTCCGCAAGTTTTTTGAAACGAAATTAGAGTTTTATTGAAGTGGAAAAACCAGGCCAAAATAAATATTATCTGGTTAGCTTTACAAAATTCGGCGGAGAGATGTAGCTGTTTTTATATTTTTGGTAATCCTTTTTATATTTCAGGGAGATTCTGGTGGTCCTTTGTTGTACAGGTTGGAAAATGGTCGTTGGATAACAATAGGTATTGTATCTTGGGGAATAGGTTGTGGAAACAAAGATCAACCCGGGATATATATCCGAGTTGACAAGTATATACCTTGGATTATCACGAACACAATAACCAAACAATTGGTTTCGTTACCTTAATTGAATAAATCTGAATAGGTTTAAACGTATATTTATTGTATACATATTTTCTTGATGTCGTAAATTCTTTACAGTAATAACAAATAGTATATACAACAAGTATATCAGAATAAAAGGGTAAAATTGTACATATAAAATATAACATGTGCATTATGTGAATGAGATTTAAATAAATAACAAAGTGGTTTTTTAATAGTATCTCTTAGAAAAAATACATATTTAAGTGCTTAACAAAATAGAAGTAAATTCTTTGGTTACCAGAATCGTAAACTAAGTCGTATACTTACTTAAGGGTGACGTAAATAACTTATAAATAAACGGCAATAGGTACATAGAGTTCTATGTAGGTAAAGGTTGAAAAGCGTAATGTATAATACTTTGTGTTAAAATTCGGTTATATTTCGGTTTAAATAATTAAAAATCATATATCTAACGGACAGTTAAATACACAGGGCTACCACTGTTAAGCATCTATATGGTAACTATCACAAGTTGCAGTAAGTATTTCTGTAAACCCTGTATATAACCATATTATGAAGTATTAGTTTTCTAAGTGTTAAAGTATAAAGATTCCACTAATAACAAAAAAAAAGAAAACGATTTTGTAGATAGAGTATAAAGGTTGAAAAAGTTTGGTTTAACAACAGTCACGGAGGGACTACTGTAAAAATTTGTTTATAGGGTGGTCCACAATTACTGGTCAGGCCACGTTGCTAGTGGACTCTATGCAGGTTCAAAGCAGGATCAAAGAGCCAATAAAACATTGCAGTTGGCTAATAATTCCAATGGAAATGCATTTTTACGGATAGGTATTTGTATTTTGAATTGGCTAGGTTACGTAATACTTGTGCGGTTGTTCACACGTGAGTATAGTGATCTGAGGGTGTTACAGACAACAAAGGTACACCAGCTTCATCTTGTTCATTGTGCATTCCAGAAGCGTTTAAAGCTTTACCGTTAATATTAGAGTATGGTTCTTTTTTTAGATTTGGACTAGTTGGTAGATTATCAATTCTTCCGCTAGTATTCGCCATTTGTACTACTTTTTGCGGCTTACGTTCTCCTTTCAGCCAGTAGGTTATCATTTTTCCTTTGCCCTGTAAACAAACACGAACGTAAACAGTTGACACCGCCGACGTTTTACATAATCAGCTTTAGACACATATTCCGGAAAGCTGCCCTATAAAATTTATAAACTGCGCAGATATGTCGTCTGAGAAACCGACATAAGGGTCCGGGTACTTGTTGGGTATGACGCTAATAATAGCATTATACGCCGACCCAATATTAATCAAACTACTGCAACACCGAAAATTCGCAATAAAGGAAAGTGGTTCATTAACTAACCTTAATTGCTATCTTAACTGTGATCATCAATCAATAATTACCTGAACATGCTTCGTTCACCAGCATGTTTCATTACATCTCTGTGTATAATTCAGTTTAAAAGCACCCTTTGTGGTTGATTTTAGTAAATGTTACAGGTTTTCGGTGGTAAATTATCTTTTTTATGAGAATGCATACGGTGCCCTATATATTCAGGACACTGTAACGTACGTTCTCCACGCAAAAGTCTTGATTAGTATCTCTTCCTTTTCCTTTACATTGTTTTGTTGCTTATGATATCGTGGGGGTATTGCTTTGAGTGATTTATTTATGGTGGATGTTAGTTTTCGAACGTGAACAGAACGATTAAATGGAATTTTGCATTCAGAAAAGGTGCTTTTAGTCTGATCTTAATGAAAAATGGTAAATATCAAATTACTAATCGTTTAAACGAATGTTATCGATATAATTTAGATAAATTTCCTACGTATTTAATCTGGTTACAGCTGATTAGATGTACGACAGCTCCGTATCGGAAAATGTTTTATTGCGAAATGGTGTTTAGTATTCCACTCACAATTTGACCACTTTAAGAGTAAATGTTTCACATGATGAAAAGAAAATTGCTTAATGTTCCTCGCAAGCAAGTTTACCGACCACTTTTAGAGGAACGCGTTTTATGTTTCATTAGTGGTTCAGTTTATTTTGAGCTTTTCAGCGATACGACGGCAATAAAAGCAATAAATAACTTACCTTCATTTCAACTTCACCTCGGCATTCTAGGTTGAAGGTCCCAAAGGTATCTAAGACAGCTTTGGTAACCGGACTGACGTGTATTCGTAGGGGTTGTCCATTAGATTCCATTCTGGAGGCTGTATTTACTGTGTCACCAAAAAGACAATATCTAGGCATTTTAAGACCAACAACTCCTGCTACACAGGGACCTGTGTGCATTCCTATTCGTAGTTTTAGAGGATCCTCTGGTCTGTGACGAATTTTAAATTTTTTCACTTCATCGAGTAATGCCAAAGACATACGCGCTATTTCCCCAGCGTGCTTATTACCATTTCGTTCTGGTAAACCAGAAACTACCATGTAGGCATCCCCTATCGTTTCTACCTAAAAATTGAGATTACTGCTAACGTTTTATGGCACTTTCCAAATCGTCCGTTACTTTAATTTAATTGGTAGTTCCCTTTACTTCAAAGAAGTAAACGAAATCACTATCAGAGTATTAACAGCAAAGCAACTGTTGTGACAGTAGCCTAGTTGTACGGAAAAGTAATGACATCGAATTACGTATATTAGCTATGTATTGATTAATTAATTTAGTCCGACGGATAAGTAATTTAATTTCGTAAAGAATGGAATTTTAATTAAAGTGCCTTATGGATAATTACTTAAAAAATATCAATTAACACACTTTTATTTTAACGTTAATAATATTTCGTAAAGAAAGGGGATCGTTGAGATTTTCCGTTATCCTGGATAATGTATTGTAAGCCAACACTTAACAAAATGGGATGGGATAGTATAACCTACAGGAATAACAAGCGATTCGATAATTCTGTTTATCTTTAGCTATGATAGATAGGGGTGACCAAACATAAAGTAACGTAAAATGAGAAATCCGAGGAGACGTCCTCAATTTTAAAAGTTAAAGTTTTATGCATATTTTGATTTTGATCTTGGAAGCGTGAATTTTTTCCAATTTCCAAGTGATTAAAGTATTCCTTCTTAACTTGGCTGAAACTGTCACACCGCTTTTAGTTACCGTGAAGGAAGCAGACGTAAAGTGTATGTCGCAGGTCGTTAAAAGGGATATCCTGACATAATGAAGTTCTGATGAAATTGGATTGCATTCTGTCGGAGTAACTAATTCATTAAATTTTGATTAATTGTACTTGGAAGGGAAAATGCCAGCGGAAGCTGGGGTAGCCTTATAAGGTCGTAATCAATATCTAACAATATCAGAGGGAGGTGTATCAACTGTTTACGCATGAGGACTTACTTTGTACACATCGAAGTTTTCTATAATCGAATCAAAGCACGTGTATAGGTCATTGAGCAAATCCACAACTTGCAACGGAGTACTCTCGGCTGATAAGGAGGTGAACCCTACAATATCGCTGAAGTAGATGGTCACCTGGTCAAAGGTTTCAGCAATGACGGCTTCTCCTCCTATTAATTGATTAGCCACAGTCTTGGGTAGTAGTTGATATAGAAGTTCTTCGCATTTTCGTTTCTCTTCTAAATAATCAGCTGTTCTTTCTTCCACAAGCGTTTCCAAGTTGTTTGCGTATTGTTCCATACGTGACAGCAAGTTATCTAGTATATTCCCGCTGTCATATTCCCTTGAAAGTATGTTTATAAAGTATATCAAACAATAAGTAAATAAAACTAGAAGTTTCTCCATTTAAATATGTCAGTAAAAGCATCTCGTATAAATTTCCACACCCTTTAGGAAAAGCGAGTTATATCGAAAAAGGAAAAAAAGAACGATTCAGCTCCACATTTTTTTTGTCCTCGCAAAATCAACGAACGAAAACTAGAACGATGGCCCATTCTCCAAACCTTTTGAATGGATGTCGGAGGTAATTATTTTCTTTACATTTTTAGAAGTATTCGTTGCGAAAGTCGAGCTTTTATGCAAATACGTTATTGAAGAAGAGCACTCGAGGAAAAATAAGCTACTTACTTATTAAGCTTGCGAATTGTATTTTTAAGTACGGAAAAATCAGGTCGATCTGCAGAATCTTCCGCCCAACATCGTCTCATTAATTGTGCTACGTCCTCATCGCAAGCATTCTCATCTATCAGGGGTCGAAGCGGTTGAACATGAGAATTTTCCGGTCCATTACGAACAACATCAACAATTTCTGGAAATTAATTGACGGGTTTCAAACACATAAAAAATTGAGAAACTACAAAAAATAAACAAACAAAAAAAACGTTTAAAATAGATACACAAATAATTATTCTTAATTTAAACTTATTGGATTTTGCTTTTACTGGCAGATTTACTTAGTGTTAAACTGCTGGAAATAATATTTTCTTTGCGAATGTTTTATGCTAACGGGTGTTCAATTAAGAATTTCATAAAGCAAAAGTTTTGAAGCCGTAACCGAAACCGAAACTTATGAATTTTATATTAATTTAACTAATTTTTTACATAGAAGTTAGTTAACAATTACTCCTGCTTGTTTTAAATACAGGAAAACACATACTTTTATTCCAATCACTTATTCTGTATTTCTTCAGTAGTCATATGGCTGCTTTTTAATTGACTAAATCAAATTTCATCGTGAAATTAACGATAATTATAAATATACATATTATTCCTTTATAACTTAGATTGTATTTTTATACTAACTTATTATTCCAAACGTAACCTTTCAGTATATTTGTAAAAAGGAAGAAAAATAAAATCTCTTTACTGACACTTATAATAAATTTAAAATTGTCTAAAATGAAAACAAAAATTCGAAACAAGAACTGAATTACTACAAAAGCAAACGTATTAATTAATTTTATAGTTAGTTAACCGTCAAGTATTCCCGATGACAACCCGAGACGTCGGGCGTCTTTAAACAAAGACAGTTTCGATTGGACCGAAACTCGTATTTTAGGCTGAAACTGGCCGAAACCGAAACGTCGGTCGGACTCTATTAGTGATGGGCATAATCGAGATATTTCAGTAATCGATTATTAGTAATCGAAACATTTCAGCAATCGACTAATTAACTAATTTAGTAAATTAGTAGTAAGAATTTTAGCTGCCAATCGATCTTGCACATGATGTCCATAAGCGGACTATTCTGATAATCGGATGACAAATTAATGATTCATTCATTACTAATTTTAGCACTACTAATTTCAAGACGCATACTCGATTATATCGAGACATTGCGCTAATCGACTATTTCGATTATTATATTATTATATCTCGATTATTCCCATCACTAGACTCTATCATAAAGTCAAATTCGAAATTTGGTAGAAGACGGAGGATATGACTTCGTTAATTTAACCTAACCTAATCAAACGATTTGTGCCAAACCTTTTCTTGGTTTAGCATTTGGGTTTTATAATTAAACAATTTTGGAGCAGTTGGGCTACAAAAAGTAAGGTTATGTTGTGGAGTAAAGTAGGAAAGATTGGTAAACAGCATTACGTTAAGGTTTACGTTTAGTAATGAAAGCCCACTAATTTACTGTTTCAATATTCATTTTAGTGCGTTGCTTTGTTTATATTGCAGTAAAGCTTTTTTTTGTTGACCATCGATATAAGACATGTTTCAGTATTGATTAATCATATCAAAGCTAACTTCATGAATTTTTCTTTTAGGTTTACTGACGGAAGCCCAATGATTTTTCATTTTGACGACCTTCACTTTACTGCAAGAGTTTGTTATTTTCGATGAAGTTAGAAATTTCTTTTCGTTGATCATCCATATAAGACATGTTTCAGTAATGATTAATCATATCAAAGCCAACTTCATGAATTTTTCTTTAAGGTTTAGTAATGGAAGCCCAATGATTTTTCATTTTGATGACCTTCACTTCACTGCAAAATGTTGTCATTTTCGATCAAGTTAGAAATTTTGTTCGTTAATCATCGATATAAGACATGTTTCAGTAATGATTAATCATAGCAAAGTTAACTTGATCGACTTTTCCTTTATTTTTAGCAATGGAAACGCAACGATTTCTTAGCGTTCACTTTACTGCATAATGTTTTTGTTTCTAAGAAGTTAGAAAAACTAGATTTTTTGTCAATCGTTGATATTTGATGTATTGCAGTAATGATTAATCATATTAAAGTTAACAGTTAACTTGATGAACTTTAACTTTAGGTTTAGTAACGGAAGCTCAACGATTTTTTACTTCGACGATCACTTTATTGCACAATTTTGTTATTTTTAATTCACCTGGAAAAACTTGATATCTTTCTTTCGTCGAACTTTATGAACTTTTTAATTGAACACCCGTTAAATTTTTAGTACAATTAGAAGCAAAATGTATTTTGGGTAGTTTATTTGAATCAACGGCAATTGCCCATACGTATTTTGACCACCATTTTTGACCACCACGATTAAAACATCTACAACCTTGCATTTCATCTCACTTCGAAATTAGAAGAATATTTTATTGGTAGTTTATTTTGGCAATCAGAATACATTCTATGGGCTAAATTTTTGTCTATAAATGTCTGTACGGAATTAAAATTTACTTCGGATTTTAATTTAACGTATATTATACAGTATATCTCGTGGTCTTGTTCTGTAAGCCGGAACATAGAGACTGACAAGGGGTAGCAAGTTGGGACAGTCGATACGATTATTTATTAGTTTAAATATAAACAAAATATCCAATACAATAAGCGTGGCCAAGTTTTCGTTTGTTATTGACGAAACATAATCGTACAGGTGCGGGCAACGGCAAAGTTTAATAAATAAGTTGAAAAGAACTTACTTAAGTTATATAGTTATTACTTATTAGTTATTATCTCATTGTTAGTATATTATATAGTAGTTCTAGCAAAATTCTTAAAACATTTTAACGAATTTTGTTGGAATTACAGACCTTATTTAGAAATAGTTAGTGCGTTTATGGATTTACCTATTTGGACGACTCATCACCTAAAAATTTCACCTAAAATCCGGTCTCTACTAATGAGCGATTGCACCAATTGCTAATTGCTTTTATCCTTGGTTGATTGGAACAAAATCGCATCGAATTTTGTTTACAAACTTTAGCTACCGTAAATACGTTACGTTTGATGCGATTTTGTTCAAACAACCAACGGTTGAAAATTACCGGCGATTGGTGCAATCAGTCATGCATGCCTAGAAAACAATTGCATTTAACAACTCCGAAAACAATTACTCGAATATTTGGCAACAAAAACAACGGCTCCTGCGCTTTTGTCACAGTTTTTGTAGAGTTTGATAGAAAATAAGATTATATAGACAGTTGGTAAAATTGACAGTTCCAATAAACATTTGAAATTGACATTGACATTCATCAAATGTCATTTATGACATTTTGATTTGCGTGCGGAAAGTAAATAAATTAGCGTGTGGAAAGTTTACTTTCCGCACGCAAATCAAAATTTGAGTGTGGAAAGTTTACTTACTTTCCGCACGCTAATTTTCACTTGTTCGGCAAACACTCATTTTCAATACTCGTATCTATGGAGACGAAGTCTGAAATTCCCACTTTCCATGGTGGTTGTAGAAAAATTTAATTGCAGTATTTTTACATATGCAATAATGACAAATGTGTTTGACATATAGACTCAGTTACAAACAGTTGTTCAAAATTCACTTTGTGAACGCGATATAGGAAAAAAATATTGTAAAACTTTTCAACTGCTTCATTATTAGGATCCTCCACACTCCACTTTTTAAAGAATCATATATTAACAAAGCAGGGCCAATGAATCTCACAATAAACAAATCCATGCTAAAATTAATTTAACCAGTAAAAAATGTATTCTAATAATTACAGTATAATTATACAGGATATTTAACCAATTTTAATAAAAATATTTGGCTGTTATTATTAGCAACTAAGGACCAATGTGAAATTTATAATTATTTGAACGTTTGCATATTACAAAATATTGCTGTAAAACTGATATGGATACATGACATGTGTAAGTACCACTAAAAAGTAGTCTGAAAATTGGAATTTTAATTATCAGAACGTCAAAAGTTTCCGGCAAATATGCGAATTTTAGTTGTCGTTTTGACATTCGGTGTTGTGATTTCCTTCATTTCCAGGAACTATTATTAATTAATAATTTTAGAAATACTGATTTACTTGTCAATTTGTATAATTAAAACCGTTTTGATTCTTGTTTCTCGGTTCAATTTTCAAACAGATGACTTTATATAAAGATTTATGTAAAACATTATTCGGCGCCTCTGCGAAAATTATCACTATTACGTGCTTTCCTGTCTTCGCCTTTGGAATTTCATTTTCTGAAGCACGTAAGTTTTTGCTCGCCCTTATAGCAGATTAGGTAAACTGGTACCGAAAATATTCTCTGACGGCTTCTACTTATAACATACGCCGTTTACTGCTTTTTTGTATACTTTTCAAACACAATTATATTCTGGACATTCAGAAAATTATCATGCAAGAGCATTTATTAATAGTCATTGAAGAGAAATGTAGACTTGTAAAAGCTTCCCATTCTGAAACTTCAAAGCGTTTATGTTAGCCGAAATCGCATTTCTTTCCTTTAGTTTAGACGTAACGTAATTACGTAATACGTGTGTTTGTTATCTTTAGTGGAAATCAGCACGTAACTTTATCTATCACGCTTTTAAAATAAATCTGTTAAAAAATCTCAAATTTAGGTGAACTCGAGCACTTTACGTGAAGTGACGTTATCCAACAAATTGCTCGTTATGAATTGTTTTCGACAAAATGTATGTAATAGGTGGTAGCTTCGTTATTTTTGAAGGAATATCAAATTATATTATTATTTTCTAAGTAACAATCATTCTTAAGAACTTTTGGGATTGTTTATCTAATGAGAGCTTTTACTGAAAAATTTCCTTAAGGTGTGTAAGTCGAAGTCGATTTTGTGTCGTTTAGACTGGCGTAACATTAGATATTTAGGTTTTATGCATGCAAATTAGTCTTCCGGGAACGTGTATAGGAACTGAATAAAAATGGACTCTAGCCAAAAGTTATCTTAAATAGTATTTTCCATTTTTCTGAAGAATGCCAAGGGATTTCGACAAACCTTCGTACATTCTTACGGAAGCTAAAAAACGTCCATCGTTAATACTTGTCAGAAACGTCTCTCAAGAGCTGAAACTGTTCTACATGCTGAATAGCTAGCTAAAAGTTTTTCAGATGATAAATTTCGTTTGAGCAAAGATAGTAGAAAGCATTTAATTAACAACTACCCGAGATTCTTGACCTCTACACCAAAATAAATCACGTCAACGATAAACGCTGTATCAGCGAACTTTTCCTTATAAAAAAAGACGGATCCAATCCAAATAATTTCGCTTCCTAGGTCTTCGTTTAATTGCTTTCTGAAAACTTTGCTCATTTATTTTCGCTTAAACTTCTATTTTTATAATACTACGGCTTCTACAAGTACAAAACTCGAGTTTATTTACGTTTTAGAAAGCATTTTCATGTTTACGGACTGGTTCGTAGCCTTGCAATTAAGTTTCAAAGTGTATGCACACCACGAATTGCAGAAATGTACTTTGTTTTTATAAATGGTGATAAACGATTTAAAAATTAACAAAAGGGGCTTCTTAAAACAAAATAAAAAATTATGTCCGAACACGCGAGGGATAACAGACCTTTAAATAACAGGCGACAGTAATTCTAAAATATTTCATTTTAGCACGCCAACACGTAATTATTTCAGAAATTCTAAAATTTCCAAAATTAAGTTTGCGAAGGTTATTTCAATTTTCAGCAAGAAATATATGCGACACATTGTGTCTTACACAGAAATAGATGAGTAAAGAACACAGTTAAAACTGAATTAAAAAGTTTTATGAACTTTGAACTTCGCGTCAGATTTGTGACACGCTTTGTAACAGTTAATCGTGTTGTAATAAAAAAGGCCCATTTAATTCAAAAGTATAACGTCACTTTATGTAACAAACATTTCAATGGAACTATCTAACAACACTATAAAATTGCACGTATCTTGTTAGAGCGAATAACTGAACTGCTTAAGATTTTTAGCAATTTGGAATATTTTAATTTTCCCCAAGTAGGTAATATTGCTACTTATTTACTTTTTTATTTTATGCTTAGAACTTAATAATACATATATATTTTGAGAAGCGAAATCTGATATTTTATCAGAATAAATAACGAATAACTTTAGAATTTAATTTGGAATCTAAAACAGAACAATGGAAAGAGGATGATATTACAGGTTCGTTTGAAATTTATATTTCTGTTTATTAAAATAAAACAATCAGCCTTTATGAATTTGTCACCCAATGTGTTTGAAAATAAATTGTTAATTTAATTATTCTCAGCTAAGCTTAATTAAATCCCATCATAATTGTTAAAGTAGAGCAATACGAATTTAGTTTTCACAACAAATTAAATTTAAAACAATTTAATTATTTAGTATTTAGCTAGTTTTGTTTGACGTTGCTGCCAGTTTATTCACTGTCCGGGTGATAGCATTGAACAGAATAAAAAAATCATTATTCAGCAACTTGGGAACCTACTGCGCGTATCTTTAAAAATCTTCAGCTCGAATTTTCCAAGCTTTGTGTTTCCTGGAACTGATTTTGTCAGGACAATTTATTTTTAATATTCAAGAAGGATGTGTTGTTGTATACACAGATTTCGCAATGTCACCTTGGGTGATGTTTAATTACGTAGCTTATAGAAAAGAAATGAAATCGAATTCTGAAGAAAAGGAAAAACGATATTTTTCTAGCTATTTTTGCAAGATCGACAACATTTTAAATAATGTTCTAGATTTAACGGCAGTTTCAAAAAACCTTTTTGGGTTTGGTTATTAATACAGAAACAGACGAATTTAATCAAATTCTGCAAAACTTCGAAGTATTTTTTATTTCCTTTGTGATTTCAATTCAAATTTAGTTTCGCCCACAGTAGTTTTTCAGAGTTGAAAGACCTCTCACGATACTCTAAAGATGTTAGGATAAATAGCAAACAAAATAGGATGAGATGGTGTAAAAAACGAAAATGCAAAATGACTACAGTATTTCGTCAACAAAAAAAAAACGAATTAACAAGTAGAGGCAAGACTGGGATTACTGTATAATCAAAATAGATGATGGAGGCTCGTAAAAATAATCAAAGATAAATCAACTTGTCGAAAAGGGCGGAAAACCATGGATTTTCCACCAAAATTTGTTTTAAAGCTTTATTTTCAGATTTTCTAAGAATATTGGTTTAAATATTTAGCAGATTGATAATTAAACAGAACAGATTGGTTTCAATCGTAAGTTTGAGGTTCACAACTTTGTGTTAATAATAAGGTTCGAAAATCATTCCTGTTTATAACTAAGCTCAAAAATAGTTTTATTGCATTTCCTTCTTCCATTCCAGGAAAACTCCTACGTTCCACCTTTCTTGCTTTTATAGAAACGTTCCGTGACAGTTCCTAACCCAATCTAGCTTGAAAAGGCTAAATTGTATATTATGGCAACAACACTTTTATGAAGCTAAACTGAATTTCACAAAATGATAAAAATGCATTACAGCTTTAACAGAGTATTTATCCAAAATAAATACGGAAACAATTACGTTGCCTTAACAGATAAAATAGACAGGAAATATGAGACGTGAGTGTCAAACTTTAATAATTTCATGAGTTATACAACTCAATTTTCCCAGGCAACAAGCGTAACAAATTTGATTAATCGCTCTTCATTACTAGATACCAATTAAACATTTTGATTGCTTGATTTTGGCTTATTGGATATCCGTTATGACGTATGAAGAAATAACCAAGTTAAAGACTAAATCGATCAATTGAATAAAAAAGCAAAAGTTTTTTAACAATTATTAATTGAAAACCCGGTAATGAATCTGATAATTAAACAACCCCAATGTCTGGTTTTATAATTTTAAAATAATGCAAAATAAGAATGCGTTTTTAAATATTAATTTCGTAGTTGTTTTGCCCGCGGATAGTGCCGGTACATCTTGATAATTTACATCTTGCAGCTTAAAAAGGCGTCCAAACTACATGTTTTTTAAATCTCTTCTGCGTCGTGACTTAATTTTCTTGTTAATTAATTTTTCTAAAACTGTATTTGCATAACAACCGTTCGAAAAGCTCGCAACTGCATTTTATTACTTTCTCAATGTAATCAAAAAGAGTATATCTTCTTCAAGAAGTTTTTCTTCCGGGGGAGTATTATATTACTTTGTGATTTATTTCTTCTCTTTCCGGTTGCAAAATATACCAAAGTTAGAAAACCATGAATTATGTAAATCCGAAGCTCCCAGTTTGTTTTAAATCAGATATTTTGTTTAAATTTCAAACGCAAATCCTTTATTAACAATTTTAATATCGGCTGTTTTAACAATTTAAGTAGAAATGAGTGTATCCCTGACACAAATTTTTTATAGGTTTTTGTGGCATTCTTATAAAATTCCACTCGAATTTTATGAAGGATTTTCTTATATACATATCTGTATCACATTTTCAAAGATATTTACGCATATTTCATCTATTCATACACTTTAGTGTGTTTAAGAAAATCCCTAACGTTATTTATGGTGGCATAGACTTAAATTCGCAGTGTGGGAAGGTTTTAGGGGTATTTTGCGATAGAAGTTATGTAGTTATAAATAAAGGAAAAAATTCGGTTCTTAACGTGAAACGTTAAGCTCTGAAAATAGAAGATCTTTGAAAGCGTTAAGAAATAAAAGTTCATTTTATCTGGAGAAAAGTAACGTCAGTAATTTACGATTAATTTTTAATCTCGTACACCGTTTTCGTTTTTACTTTATTTCTATAATCAGAATTTTAAATCAATCCTGTTTATGGGTAAACTTTTAGTAGGAGAAAATTGATGTTGCTTGGCTGTTAGAATTTGTTAGAAATTTTAAAAGCTTTTGTACTTTGTTAAATATCAGAATTTTCAGGTTTCATAACCCTGAAAAACCTACGCGAGGTATTATGCAAATTTTGAAAATGTTAGAATATTTTTTTAACAAGAATTTATTATTTTAATAACGCCAATTCGTACTACTATTACTTTCAAAACTCAACGTTTCTGTCTTTAAATATTAGAATTTTCAGGTTTCGTAGTTAGCATTATTTATTAATTTACCCTGAAATACCTGCACGATTTCTTAATTAAATTTTGAAAATGTTAGGTTTATCGTAAAACAGTTTTTTAGCAAAAATTCTATCAGCTTTTGTGCTTTGATAATACCAATTTTTACATGTATTTTCTTTTGTTAAATGCCAATTTGTACTGATATTTTCAAAACTCATTTCTGTTGTTAAATATTAGAATTTTCAGGTTTCATAGTTAGCATTTTTTATTAATTTATCCGGAAAATCCTGTACGATTTCTTACTAAATTTTGAATTTTTAAAATGTTAGGTTTATTGTAAAACACTTTTGTAGCAAGAATTCTATCAGCCTTTGTGATTTGATAAAGTCAACTTTTACATGCATTTTCGAAACTGAGTTTTTCTGTTGTTAAATATTAGAACTTTCAGGTGTCGTAGTGTTAACCTTTTTTATTTATTTACTTTGAAAACCCTTAACGATGTATTGATGTATTACTAACACCAAGTTTTGAAAATGTTGGAAGTTTCGTCTTTTTAGCAAGAATTATATCAACCTTTGTGCGTTGATAACCACAACTTTTACCTATATTTTCAATTAAACTAAACTTTTCTGTTATTAAATCTTAGAATTTTCAGAGCTCGTGGCATTTATTTTGCTCATTTTCCATGAAAAAATGTTAGATTTCTCGTAAAACACTTCCTTACTAAGAATTCTATCGACTTTTGTGCTATGATAACACCGATTTTTGACTAAATTTTCGAAACTATGATAGATTTTTTGGGCCTCTTATTCTTTAGCGTGAAAAAACTATTAACTAAATTTTGAAAATGTTAGATTTTCGCAGAACACTTTTTTACTAAGATTTTCATCAGCTTTACTTATTTACTTTAATAACGTCTACTTCGAACTAAATTTTTGAAACTAAGCACTTCTGGTGTTAAATATTAAAATTTTCAAGATTTTTTTTCATTTGTTTAGCCTGAAAAAACTACGCGATGTTTTAACTAAATTTTGCAAAGGTGAGGTCCGTCGTAAAACAATTTTTTAACAAAATTCTATCAGCTTTTGTACTTTGATAAGCCAACTTGTACCCATATTTTAGAAACTCGGCGACTCTGGTGTTAAATGTTAGAATTTTCAGGTTTCGGGGTTACCCTTTTTCATTTATTTGCCCCCAAAAACCGCATATATTTTCAAAACTGGGCGTCTTTGTTATTAATTCTTAGAATTTACAGGTGTCGGGGTTGTCCTTTTTAATTTATTTACCCAAAAAACCTACGCCATGTATCAACTAAATTGTCAGATCTCGTAGTTAGCCTTTTTAATTTATTTACTATCAAAAGCCTACGCGAAGTATTTTACAAATTATTAAAATGTTAGCAAGTTTGTCGTAAAATATTTTTTTGCGTGAATTTGATGAGCTTTTGTAGTTTAATAACGCCAATTTGCGCCAATATGTTCGGAACTCAGCGATTTTGTACTTAAATATAAGCATTTTTTATTTATTTACCCTGAAAAACCTTACATGATGTATTAATTAAGTTAAATTTGAAGGTTTGCTAGAAAATGCTTTTTTTGTAAAACTTTTTTCAGTTTTTCTTCTTTGATAACGTCAACTTTTTTTTATATTTTTGAAATTAAGCGTGACCGCGGCAGAAATGAAAGTACTAAGAAGAATAGCCAACAAAACCAAACTAGATCATAGAAAGAATGAAGACATTAGGCCTACATTACAACAGGAATCAGTATGCAAGACAATAGAAGATAAACAACTAGAATGGGTAGGCCATCTTATAAGAATGAAGAATGATAGATTACCAAAGAAAATGATGGAAGTTAAACAGTCTAAAAAATCGAAAAGGGGTAGACCGAGAACAACATGGTTAAATCAAATTATCAATATAAGACAGCCGAGAGGTAAAACGCTAACTGATATGAAGAATAATAAATTATGCCAGAGACCGGAGGAAATGGAAAGAATGGATACACTGAAAAACGAACCACAACTCTACACCCGACTAGGATACCTACCAGGGCAATAGATGAAGAACTTTAATCTATATTTTCGATACTAAGCGTTTTTGTTGTTAAATATTAGAATTTTCAGGTTTTATAGTTAACAATAAGTATTTATTTATTTACCCTGAAAAACCTATGAAATGCATTATACAAATTTTGAATAATTTGAATGAAGGTTTGTCCTAAAATATTTTTTTTGCCGGAATTTTATCAGTTGTATTATAACAACGCCAATTTGCGCTAATATTTTCGAAACTCAGCAATTTTGTTCTTAAATATTAGCATTATTTATTTATTTATCCTGAAAAACCAAGGTTATGTGTTATATAGTTTTTGAAAATATTAGATTTGTCGTAAAATATTTTTGTAGCAAGAATTTTATCAGCTTTTATGCTTTGATAACTCCACTTTTTCCTGATTTCCGAAACTAAACGATTCTATTCTTAAATATTAGAATTTCCGTAGCATTTCTTTTTCCCTAAACAAAATTTTTAAAAAATGTTAAATTTGTTGTAAAATATTTTTAGTAAGAATTCTATCAGCTTTTGTATTTGCACTTGTACCCCAACTTTTACCAAATATTCGAAACTAAGCGTTCTTGTTGTTTAATAATAGAATTTTCAGGTTTCCTAGTTAACATGTTTATTTATTTACCCTGAAAATTTTGAAAATGTTAGGTTTGTGGTAAAATAGTTTTCAGCAAGAATTTTTTATTAGGTTTTCTATTTTAACGACGCCCATTTGTATATACTAAATAATATTTCCGAAACGCAGTGTTTCTGTTGTTAAATATTAGAATTTTCAGGTTTCGTAGCTTTATTTATTTATTTACCCTGAAAAACTTACGCGATACATTTTTTTACCAAGAATTTTGCCAGTTTTTGTATTTTAATACCGTAAATTTGTACTAATATCTTTGAAACTCAGCATTTCTGTCGTTAAATATTAGAATTTTTAGGCTTCGTAGATAGAGCATTATTAGTTATTTATTTACCCTGAAAACTCCATGCGATATGTCAACTAAATTTTGAAAAATTCGAAGATTTATCATAAAATATTTTTAACGACATTTTAATAGCTTTTTTACTTTGATTATCTCAACTTTTACCTGTATTTTCGGTCAGCGTTTACATTATATTATATTAGAATTGTCAGGTTCAAGTGTTGTTTTATTTATTTATTTTTTTATTTTTTATTTTTTTATTTTTTTTAACAAATTCCACTTTATTTGCAATCTGCACGAGTACAATCAACAAATTTTGTGACAATGTAAAAGTAGATGACCTGTAGCAGAGAGCTCAGTAGCATTCTTCTATAACATTTAGCTTTAGAGCTAGATGTGTCTTAGGGACCCTGAAAAACCTAGGCGATGTACCAAGTGAATTCTGAAAAAAATTGAAGATTTTTAGGAAGATTTTTATCAGCTTTTTTAACGCCAACTTTTTCCTAAGTTTTTGAAACTAAGCGTTTTTGTTGTTAAATCGTAGAATTTTCAGATCTCGCAGTTAGCATTTTTTTTTGTTTATTTTCCCTGAAAAACCTACGCGATGTATTAACTAAATTTTGAAAATGTTGGGTCTGTCGTAAAATAGTTTTTTTTTTTAGCAAGAATCATATCAGCTTTCGTACTTCGATGACACCGACTTTTAACTAAATTTTCGACATTAAGCATTTCTGGTGTTACATATTAGATTTTCAGGTTTCGGTTTCATTTGTTTACCCTGAAAAATCTACGCTATGCATTAACTAAATTTTGAAAATGTTAAAAGGTTTATCTTTTTAGCAAGAATTCTATCAGCTTCTGTACTTCGATGACGCCGACTTTTAACTAATTTTTCGAAATTAAGCGTTTCTGTTGTTAAATATTAGAATTTTCAGGTTTTATAATTAGCATTATTTATTTATTTACCCCGAAAAACCTATGCAACGCATTATACAAATTTTGAAAATGTTTGAATGAAGGTTTGCCCTATAAGATATATTATATCAGAATTGTCAGGCTCAGGTGTTGAAGTTTTATTTAGTTATTTATTTATTTACCCTGAAAAACCTAGGCGATGTATTAACTAAATTTTGAAAATGTTAAGTCTATTGTAAAATCTTATCCGCTTTCGTACTTTGATAACGGCGAATTTTAACTAACTGGTGTTAAATATTGGAACTCTCAGTTTTTTTTTTATTTGTTTACCCTGAAAAAACCTACGCCATGCATTAACTAAATTGTGAAAATGTTAGAAGGTTTGTCTTTTTTAGCAAGAATTCTATCAGCTTTTGTATTTCGATTACACCGACTTTTAACTAAATTTTCGAAATTAAGCATTTCTGGTGTTAAATATTGGAATTCTCAGGTTTCTTTTTTAGTTGTTTGCCCTGAAAAACTTACGCCATGTTTAACTAAATTTTGAAAATGTTAGATTTCTCGTAGAACACTTTTTTATTGAAGAATTCCATCAGCGTCAACGCCAACGTTGAACTAAATTTTCGAAGCTAAACGTTTTTTAGGATTTTCAAGTCTAGTAGTTTGCATTTTTTTATTTATTTACCCTGGAAAACCCACACGATGTATTAACAAAATTTTGAAAATATTGGCCCTTCAAAATAACATTCAATTTAATTCAAATCTAAACCATAACAAAATGATCTGACATATATTCTTATGCAAGTTATTGATTGATTTTCGCTTTTGTAAAAAATGACTGCTACTGTTGTAAACATGATGACATAAAACCTTTCTACGACACGGGTACATTTATATGACAGTTATAGTTCCGTATATCCATTCATTTTATAGGTAGGTAGTTTAAGTTAAAAATACCTTCCTTTGCAGTCTTTACAATGCTGAAACTACATGATACCAGGGATTTTTATATTTAATATTTTTAAAAATGAATTTTCGATATAAATACGCAAGTAACTTGAAGGGACAGTTATCACAAAAAGAGTCCTGTAACCCTTATACAAGAAAAGATTCAGTCGTACTAGAATGGAAAAATTGGAATAAAACGCAATACGGAATATGGGTTTATGGCTTTTTTATGACCGTTCAAGGTGTAGGATTTTTCAGGAAATATGTTTTCAAATACATATATTAATTTTCGGAGTCTTAGAAGGGCACTGAAATTTCCCGATAAAACAACTCTTGGCTAAATTGACGCTTTAAACGTTAATTTAATTTTCAGAAAATTTCACGGAAAGAATCTTAAACAACACAATGGCATGAGCCCTTTTGATCACCGTATCGATTTACGACATAGACACTACGAAGATTAATTTAGTCAAGGATGACATCAAGAATGTGTCAAGTAATTCGCTTTGACTATAGCATAAATTGGCTATTTACGCTCGAATCTTAATCGAGTCAAATTTAGTTAAACAGGAGAGGAGTGTTAACACTTCCACTCCGTTTAATTTTAAGTGTTGTATTAACTGCATAATAAAAACAATATAAACCGTATATTTGTTAAAGTCGACAATAAGTTTCGGAATTATTGCGAAATGTTTAGAATTTATGTATCTAATTTAATGTCCCGAATCCCGTTTCAACTGTCCTTTAATTATGCGCTAGGTTAAATGTGTTAGGTCTACCAGGGTTATCCTACCATTACATTATTAAATATCTTCCTCGAAGTAAGCAGTAGGATATTAAATTTTCATGTGTAGAGAGTAACCTAATCATTTTTACCAAACGATAATGAACTGTCAGCGCCTACCCTATAATTAGGTTACTTATAACTTATAACCTTGGGATGGCTTCTGTTATTACAAAAATATTTAATAGGCACTATATTTTCTTTACAAATTGTCTTGGTATCAAAATGCTGAAGTTTAATTATTCAGTAGTATTTATTTTTATTCCGGTGTTTTTTCCTAAACAATAACAAAAATATCAGATAAGAATTGGAAATTTAGGTAAACATTTGATAAATTCCGTTTTGGAAAATAAGCGACGAGCTGATATTACCGCTTACCGCAAGTACAAGTTCAGTTTTAATAAATCAGACACAAAAGGAATCCGTAATGATCCTTTTATAGGTGCCATATAGTTTAACCCCTTTGGTTGCGAACATTTTGTTTTGTCAAACACCCACGTTTATAAAATTTTATGTTCGTATAGGCGGTTGCTCTTGTTTTTATTTTTTTATTGTCTCTCGACCTTATTAAATTTTGTTAACTTTTCGGTTTACTTTCTTCGTATGTAAATAATTTATTTATTTATAGAAACTACAGTTTTTAGTCAGTGAAAAATTACGAGCGACATAAAATCACTACTGTTTGTACCTTGAATTATTAACCATTCGAACATTGATTTTATTAGAGCCGATATAGAAACCGTCTTTAGGTCAAACTAAGCTACTAATTACACTGTAATCTGGCACACCTCGACATAACAACTTCATTATCAGCACCATAGTTATTAATTTGTATAATGTATTAAATAAGTCTACTTTAGTCTTAAATTAAATGGTGCAAATGGTGTTGTGATCAACTATGTAATATCTACAAGTAGTTAAGAGTTTATATTTTCTTTCCATTCATGAAAATACTGTTCATGCTGTCGATTACGTTGCCTAGAAACAACAGTTACCTAGTAACATGGAACATGCGTAGCTAAATTAGGAGGGTAGGAAACAACTTGATATAAATTTTAAAAGTATAATTAAATGTCCGAACCAAACGAAATTAAATTAAAATCAACTTTGACAAAGTTACTGTTGTAATTTTGTTATGTTGTAAGTTAGTTTAAATATATAGTTTAGAAGAATTTCGCCTTGTATTTTTTTTATAGCCAATTCGCATTGTTTGCTGATAGTTATTTTAATACCAAAATTAGTTATCCTGGTATTAACGTTAAATGTACATTTTGTGGTAAAAGCTGTAATAAAAAGTGGGTATTATTTAAAATGAGCTTTGTTTCAACTTTTATGCAGCTATATTCGAAACTACATACACGTTTTTTTATTATAATAGGGTTTATGTAATCGGTTTAAATCACCATGCTTTTAATTGAATGTGCATAGTTCGTTTAAAAATTAAAACCACTTGTGAAAACGACTAATTATTCTTTTTGAGGCTAAAATTCCAAAGTATTTTTGAAATATTATGCATAATTCCGATAGTTGCAGAAAATTCCGCAACAAGTGAAATTTTAATCGTATTTCTGTAGTAACCAGCCCAGTCTTTAGGCTTATTTTTGAGAATTAGAATCAGGAAAAACTAAGTTTAGGAGGCAATGTACTTACAAAATTTATTAGGACGATAAGATGGGGTAGTAGCAGATTTGGAGAAATAAATAAACTGTGAAATTTCTGGGGACTTTCGTAGAATAGCGCCTGTGTTGCAGATATAACTGAGTCATAGAACTCGGAAATAACATAAAAGCAAAAACACTATAAATATAAACGTACAAACGGTCGACTCTTTTCTTATATACACTGTCCGTGTTTTCATAACTTAAACCGGAAGATATGAGATACTTTTATAAAACTCAAATATTCATTAGTTATTTTTAATGAAACACTTTGATTTGCTACTTTTGTAAATAACTTTCATCCCCTGAATTTTTAATATAAAAAACATCCAGTCAATAATTTAATATTCCACTTTGATTGGTAAAGCGAGTTCAGATTCGTAGAACTACATTTATCGAATTAAACTGGTTGCTGTTAATTACTCTAACTGTATTTTTCAATTAATTAAGGTTGTTTAATAGAGCAGATCATATTTGTAAAAGCTAGGCTTTCCCAGTTCTCTGCGCTATATTAATGTACTCGTATAATTCTGAGATTTACAATCATCCAGACCCTCTGCTATTTAGATCTCGATTTAGTCGATTTAGGCACCTTTCAACAACAGAACAAGTTATTTTACATGTGTTTGATTTAATAATTAATTGCTTGTGTAATTTCCAAGCATCTATGGAAAACTTAGTGCCACCATATTTAAGTTACGACTTCTAAAGCTCAATAACGATTGAATACAAGCGGCAGTATTGTTGTAACTTTATGTAGATCTTTGGACCTCTGATAAACTGGGATATCCTTTGAAATCGAGTTTTGTATAACTTTCCTATCCAGTGGGATTTCCTGTCTTGTTGAAGGGATTTTAGTTTTAATGGTGTAGTATTTAAGTTTAAAACGCTGTGCATTTCTATTATTACTCTCTTGTTAACTGTATTTCATTGATGGGAATGTTCCTTACAAGTGCCTTACTAGCCTCGAAATTTTTGAGATCAGGCGGGTTTTTAATGTTTATTTTATATAATAGGTAATCGTTTCAGCTGATGTAATCAACGTTCTAAATTTAAACTAAAATGTTTTATTTATTAAACAAAAAGTTTTTGTCGATATTTTGTTTAGTTAAATCTCCGGTGAAGTATTAAAATCAATCTTTTAAGCTCTTGAGTGCACGGCGTAAATAAAAATAAAAAATTTCAGCAGGCGTTGGGATTTGATGGTGTAAACTCATTAAAAATTTTAATTAAGGTGACTAGAATAGACAAAATTCCGGATTATGAACCCTGCTCTTCAAATTTTAGGGTGCAATTGTAAACAAATTTCATTTATCCTTTCCAGTGTTCATGTAAGACCATCTGAATTTGCGATTAAATTGCCTGTTGCGTTTAGACGTGATTGAGAAAAACGCTGACGTATTTTTGAACGTAACTTAAATATCAATGAAAATTGCTCGGTGGAAAACACGAGAAAAAACAAAAGTTATGTAAGATTTATATTTGGGTTAAGGTTTTTATTTTGAATTTGTAGCAAATATGTTAATCGTTTAGCTACGGGGCGTTTCAAATTCGGTATGCAAAATTCAATTACTTGGGAAATTTTGAAGAACCGCAAACTGTGTATGTTACAGTAATAGAAGGCAGAAATGTGGGGATTTTCATTTAATATTCTAATCTTGCTTCCGCATCCAAGCTTGATAGATCCACAGAGCAGATAGCCACAGAGCAGATATTAATATCTGCTCTGTGATAGAGCTAAATTTAATTACAGCCCGCATGCAAAATTTGTCTTACCTAGTTTTTATTACAACAGAATACTGCTGTTTCGTCAGCATAAAAAATCACCCAGCCTCACTAATCTTAGGTATAAAATATTCCACAATGGGAAACGAATTCGACGTTTGGCATTTTCATGTATTGTCAAAATTTAGAACTTTCAAAGTCGTTCTTAAATCTTTCTGTTTCCGTAATGCTTGCATTGAAAGTAACAAGCTACGTAAGCTGGACTTTTAAATACTTATCAGAAAGAAATATAGCGAGGAGGGAAACTTTGCGTCAGAATAATTCGATTTTTAAGGCCAGATTCAGATATCGATTTGATAAACTCACCTAGATTCTCGACGTTTTCGAAAGGATGTGTACACATTAATAAGGAAATTTATAGAAACTGAATTTTCTTTTCCTCACTGATCAAACAAAATTGAAAATTCATGTGCATATCGTCGGTTACCGATGACTTTCTTTCAACGAACTCAAAGTTTAAATTCGAAAACTTTCCTTATAAATTATAAATCGGCATAAACCAAACAGAATTTTCCAAACTAAATTTAGCCCGATTTTTTCAGACTGTTTTAGCAGCTTCTAAATTCACTAGGAATTTTTTAAGGTAAATCTGTAACAAACAGGAGCAGAAACGTGTTAAAACCACTTCTAACTTTTGATGTAATGCAAATTAGATTAATTGATCAAAGTTCCTCGGGGAAAAAATCGAGAAGGCTCTCTGTGACAGTGAACGCATATTGGCGAAAATTAGGACATTTATATTCGGGACAATGGAAGGCGTCCCCAATCGTCTTAAAATATTTTTCATATTCGAAATGTTATTCCGGGTAAATTTATTCGTGCTTTATTAGTTTATCTGTACCTGCAGTAGATATAAATATTGAATATTGCCATATTGGGAAAGTTGCTAAATTTGAACATTTTAAATCCAGGAAATTTTATTACTGGCTTGCTTTTTGCCATATATGTGAGTGGGCGAGTACGTGGGTGAAGAGAGACGTGAGATGTTTTTAGGCCGAAAATTTTATTTGCAAAAAATTAGGATACGAGGGCGGATTATGGAAAGAATATCTATCATTAACTGAAATTTAGTTATTTTGTATATCTTTAAAATTACTTGTATAAATGTATGTGTGCGTGTAGTAAATATTGATTCTTGAGTTTTTAATGTCAGTTACGTGTTTGTCTACTTCACTGAAAACCTCTTGGTTTTATTTTACTTTAACAAAATTTTGTTTTAATCATTTTATTTAATTTAATGTTGAACTTTAGCTTTTTTCTAAACTTTATAACCTGTTTACAAAGGTAACCAAAATAATTTTACATAATTTCTTAATTATAACTAACTTACATTGAAGGGTTGCTTGACGAATATCTTGCAAAACAATCATGCAAGCGGACATGTGCCAACAAATACTAAACAAAAATTTAGCTCCACGCGAAATATACAAAATTATATTTAACTAAAAGAGCATTTACGGGGAAGTTTCAAAATTTCAGCAAAACGTTGCCATACTCAATGCGTACAAAAAGCTTTCATCAAAGGACATGAAAACATTCTTTTAATGCCTAGGCTTTTACTTATTACTCGAAAAGGAATTTTGATCAATCATTTCTTGGGTCATACTTTTAATTAATATTTCATGTTGAAAGTTCCTTTCAGATTTAAGAGAAATCTTGAAAGGAAACTGAAAGTCTTCTCTTCGTTTTATTTTATTTATTTCATACGGCTAAACGTTCCTCAGTAAATGCCTTTTTATTTAATTATAGGAAAGTAAAGCAGTCCTTTGATAAGAAAAACTTTTTGCTTTTAATAAAATCCGTCGTGAAATGATTTCTAAAAAGCTGGAATATTTTCTTAATCAAATAAAATTTTAGTGTTATTGAAATGAATGTAGAAATTCGTGATGTCTGGTAAAAAATTTTAACACGACATAACTGAAAATTTCTGAATATACTGAATTTGTAATTTAATCAAGTGTTGGAATTTCATGAACGTGGTAAACGACGTTCACAATATTTTTCACTACGTCGTTTATTTTAAAATGTTTTGCTTTCCAAACATTGATTTTTGTCTACCTTGGTTTGATTAAATAATCAATTTTAGCATAATTAAAGGCCACTTGACCTGCAAATATTTTTATATATTCATAATAACCGCTACAAAATTTAATTGGTGATTAGTACCTGCAAACTCTTGTCAACGGAAGTTCGTAGTAGCCTTAACATTCTCTTTTTAGATTTAAACGGTTGCAGGAAGATTCATTAACAGTTCCGGTCCCCTCAGCTTTTCAGCAGAATTTAAGGCTTCGCAATTCAATTAAAGCAATTTAAATAATTTGTTATTTTAACGCTCCGTCCAGGAAGAACATATGCGCTACGAATAGAAATTACTCCGTACTATTTATTTTCTTTCAGGAAATAATTACTGTTAATATTTCTTTTCATGCTTTGATAACAGCTTTGTCGGATACGCTGTGTTAATTAGGGAAATCCCCGACTTGTTGAGAATTTTCGGTTAAAAAGGGGACTTATTCTGTATATACCCGGAAGTAAGAAACGATTTGTTCCAATTTTTCCGGCATTTCAGGCTAATGTTTAAATATGTTCAGCTTACTACTGAAGCAGCTAATAGACTCGCTAATTTCCGCACGCAAAAATTGTATATTGTAGAGCGTTGCTCAGTGGTAATTTGGAGAAGATAGCATCCGGGTAATTGCAAAATGTAGTTAGTTCAAATTATTTCGTATTTATCATAGTGGGTGGAATGTATTCACCAAGCAAGATTAATCTTTATGTCTGGGACATTTTTTTTTTTAATTTTGATCTGCTTAACTTTCGTTAATTGTGAATCGTACGATGCCGTAACTTTCCGATTATTCCGTTTAAATAATTTTAAAAGTTTTTACAAGTTCAATTCTGAAATGTGTCAAATCTTAAAAGATGTTCTAGATTTGGTACAAATACCCATTCTTCCGTTTAAACGAATTTTCCGCTTCGGTAAGCGTGTCAAACCGGTGTTTTCTGTGACTAGATAATAAAATTACTTGCTTTATAAGTGTGAGTGTGCGAAATTGTCCGTTAAATACAGTTCTTCGAGAAGTACTTTAATGTTTACAAGCAACAATAATTATTATAACTTTGCAGTTACAGAAAAAAAAAACTAAAAAAACTTAATAAGAAAACGGAAAATAAGTGAAAAGCCACATCTATAAGGAAAAGGATTTACTTAGGTGTTTGAAGCGGTCTTCAAGAATGGAATTGCAGTGATCACAATTGAGAGTACAATGCGGTCTTCGAACTTCCAAAAGAGGGCTAACAGCCCGTCTCGGGGAGGTCGACGTCCCGACTTCGCGTCCTCCAGAATTTTCTGCTGGTAAAGCTAAAGACATAGCTCCGCTACCACTGGCCATTTTCTTTTGTCGAAAAAAATTAGTTGTAATTCAAAGACATGTGGCTTAAGTCAGCACTGAAATTATGTAGCGTTCACCATGATTTCAGATGGTACACTGATTGTCAATGTTGTATGAGGCCCCCACTGCCGAGGAAATCGATGGCTTTGCGCCGGTTTTCGCGTCCCTCGGATTATATTCCGGGGAAAACACGATGCCCGGAATCGTATACCCGATGGGAAAATTTGATTTAAAGTACATGTGCATATTTCTGGCAGTTTAAGTAGCATGTAACAACGGAAGAAGCAACTTTAAAACAATCTTTTGGTAATACTTTGTAAACTTTGCTTTCGGGGAAGCAATTATTTTGCGTAACCACTCCGAATTATTTCACCAGTTGCATCAGATATGAAAAGCGTTTGTTGACTATTGATAAGGAACTATTCGAAATATTATCGCATAAACTGTGCTGCAAATTGAATTTAGTTATTTAGATTACACACTCTCGTTTATATAAGTACCTTAAACAGTACCTACTTAAATCGTTTACAACCCAACACACAACACCCAACGGTAATGCAAATTGTAAGAACTCTAAATTCCTGCAAGTTTAATAAATCGTGATTGTAGGGTTAATTTAACGAGCCGATTGTCACCGCTTTACCAGTCAATATTCAACAATAGCAGATAGCAGTTAAAAGCATATTTTCATTAAAAAATTTTGAGAATTTTGTACTGAATTTTAATTGGGGGACAATTACTAACTACGTGTACGTTTTAAAAATATATTTCATAATTAAATTCTTTTGAATTTTTCTGAAAAATAGTACGGATTATAATATCAAAAGCTAGGGCTTAAAATGCTTTCAAAGAGCTGCTTTCAAAATTTGATATTAAAGTCAAAAACATTCAATTCAAATAGAATTTAGCCTTTACTACCATACAGCATGCTATTTATTTGGTTTATAAAGAATGCAAGCCGGACAAAACGGTGCTTTAGGAGCTGCTTTAATAGGTTTTTTGCGAGTATTTCGATTGAGACTAATTAGGCACGTTATTCCATACAAAACTCTGGGTTATCATTAATACCAATGTATTTTATCACAAATGGAAAAATACCATATTAGTTACTCTATTGAATTACAAATTAATAGAATACAGGAAACGTTCTTAAGTATGTATAATTATACCCTCAAAAGCACAACATGCAAAGCTTTATTCTGACAGTTATTAAATAAATTGATTTATTGACAGTGACAGTCACAAGCTGTTGCCTTGCGACCTTTACTTTCTGTATTTATTATGTTATCAAATAAATAAATGAATTTTATTTCTTCTGTAAATTAGTTTTATTAATATTATCTTCCAATGAAATATTAAAACGTGCTGTTATACAATAACAAAGTCTTTCTTAAAATATCAGGACGTTAAGAAAAATTTAAAAAAGACATCTTAATGAAAGTGAAAATCGAGCCTTTTCAATTTTAAGTGATTAAGTTAATTGCGGCATTCAATTTCCACCTTGCTTTTTTTACCGAGGGTTCGTAAACCTTTCAACGTTAAAACCTGGAGATTAAAAAAATAAATATTTTTCTTGTAAAAAGTTTTAAATTATTTCCGTGTTATTTTCATACGTGTTCGGAAGCCGCTTTTCCGGCCCATCAATTTCTGTCAAAAATTCTGAATTTTTATTCCCCACCTTTTGATGTGCACAAATCATATGTATAAAGTATCAGCCTTTGTAAAGTAAAACCAAAAAGCTATCCATCAAAATCGAGAACTAATAAATATTCCTTTTCATCTAAAAAGGAAAAGTTCAGTTTTGAATGAAACATTTTTTATTCGCTTGTTCGTGTAAATTCCTCGTATATCGCTGTCAATTTCAGCTGTAATGCCCAAATGATATGAAAACGCATCACACATTTAATAATCGCTTTTATATTTATTTTCTGTTTAGTTTCAGGAAGCAAACGAGGGATCTTTTAAAGTTAGACTTGTTGAAAATCGTTTAAACTTTCGTACAAAATAAAGGGCGGAGTGCAAACTTCTCTAAAATATTTAGACAATATCAAAAGTGCGGGTGGCCTACCCAGTCACTGAACATAATTGGGAACCGAAACGTAGGCTTGCCACACCACCCCGTACGTATAATGTGTGGCAACTTAGGAGACCTTAACCTTCCATGTTGCCGGTGTTACCTTTAGCAAAAAGTCTTATTTCTAGAACTGCCAATGTTTTTGTTAATTAGTTGTTTTATACGACTCAGAATATAAACTAGTTGTAACTGAAATCCGTGTCTAACTCATGAATAAAACAACAAATAAATACCCAACACTTCCACACACAAAAACCTTAATAAATAGTAGTCAAAACGCATTTAAACTTGCCCATGAACAACGAAACCCTGCCAAAATATTCATGTGTGTACTTTGAATATCGATACATATTAATACTGCTTATTTTAAAGATTATTTAGTAATAGGGGTTTATTAACTTCATGTGACGCCCTACATAACGTTATTATCTCGTGACTGACATGATAAAACCGCATTGTATTATTCTACCCGCTTTGTACGATCGTGTTATGAAGGAACACAATGTTATGGTATTATGTGACTAATTCAGTTTTGAATATATCAATTTTTACGCGAATCATTCATGAAATAAAATGCCTTTTAATAAGAATTGGATTTTCATAAGTTCGTAAATTCCTAAAATTTAGAAAATATGTAAAAATGTTTAAAATTGATCAAAAAAGGTTTCGTTAAGAACTTATTCCCAATATGAATACTTCGATAAAATAAAACAAAGGTAATTGAGATCTCTTAAGCATC
This sequence comes from Melanotus villosus, assembly GCA_963082815.1. Classification (NCBI taxonomy): domain Eukaryota; kingdom Metazoa; phylum Arthropoda; class Insecta; order Coleoptera; family Elateridae; genus Melanotus; species Melanotus villosus. The sequence goes on along the minus strand of OY720427.1, from coordinate 33,988,558 downwards.
AGAAGGTCAAAACACAAAACGGAGAAGTTCGCTCGGGTATCTTTGATGTTTCCAATGTCTGAACCTTATTTATTTATTTACGGTTCAAAAAATTGGGGCTTGATCCAGGAAATCAAGATCTCTTTAAGGACCCGTAAAAATTTAGAATCAAGAACGAAAACTTTCCCTGAAGCTTTCACGGTCAGTTATTTCTATTGATAAACTTTACTTTTGGTCGAAAGAATTGTTTGTACCTTTGAAATGTTTAATTCTTAAAGTAACTAAACGACCGGATTATTTCTTCGCCCTTTTAAAAGGAAATACAACGCTTTTACTCTTCATAAAGGCAACCTTTCGGTTACTCTTTAAAAAGGAAAAAATTGAATGTTTTTATGTAGACGATTTCCACTATCAATCATAAACTGCATCTAAACTAAGTTAATATTTAATTTGTAATTTACAATAATGTATTGAAAGGGGTTTTGGTTAAAATAACGTTATAAATATTATAAAGAATCGGAAGGCTGCAGGGCCTGATGGGATTAGCACAGAATTATTAAAACATGGGGGGCCACTTCTAGAGTTCAGATTACTACATCTTCTAAATGAATGTTGGCGAAAGAAGAAGATCCCAACAGAATGGCAGACGGCAGAAGTCATATCGATATTTAAAAAAGGGGACCGTTCAAGCCTCCTAGCTACCACCTACAAATTGTACTATAAAATAGTTAATGAAAGATTGAAACCTATTGCTGAGGTAATACTACACGAAGGACAATTCGGATTTTGCAAAGGGCGCTCATGCAGTGATAATATATTCATTTTAAAGAGACTAATTGAAAAACGAAGAGAATTTCACTTAGAAACCCACATCGCATTTATAGATTTCGAAAAGGCTTTTGACTGCGTAGACAGACAGAAACTTCAAGAAATAATGGAAGAAAAAGGATTCCCTAATCAGGTAATAGAAATTATAAGATCATTATATAATAACACAAGTATAATAATAAACAACAGCGGCAGTAAGACTAACAAAATTCAAGCAAATCAAGGACTTCGACAAGGGTGTGGGTTATCACCCACTCTATTCAACATCTATATTGACGATGTAGTTAAACTTTGGAAACCGCAAGTAAATCCGGGGATAAAACTACGAGAAGGAAAGAGTATAAATTTACTGCTATATGTCGATGACTTAAGAATAATTCAAAAGAGCGAAAATGATCTGCAAAGATCTATTTATCGTCTTAAAACACAAAGACAAAACAAAGATAATGGCTTTCCAGGGAAAACAAATAGTGCCGGTCGAAAATAATAATTGGTGAAAAGACATTAGAACAGATATCTCATTTCAATTATTTAGGCTGTGATACCACATACGAAAACGATAAGGACGTAGAAAATAAGATTCATAAATATCAAGCAATTAGCGGAACAATAAACAGAACCTTAAAACACAAAACGAGAAAGGAGACAAGAATGAAATTTTATAAGACCATGGCCGTCCCGGTACTTACTTACGGAAGTGAATCGTGGATAACAAATACAAAAAACAAATCCAACATAAGCAGCGGAAATGAGATTCCTCAGAAATGTTAAAGGATTTACAAGAACTGATAGAATAAGAAACGAAGATATAAGAGAAGAACTAGAAATTTTCAACGTTAACGACAAAATAGAAGAATACAGAAACAACTTTAGACAACACGTTAATAGGATGGCAGAAGAAAGAATACCGCAACAAATCCTAAATTACCACCCAAGAGGACGCGGAGATGTAGGAAGACCAAAGAAAAGATGGTCCTAATCAAATGAAGTTCGGAACAGGCAGAAATGCCTAATGCTTGACGACAGAAGAAGAAGAAGAAGAATATTATAATAATAAATACATACGAGCCCCTCGTCGTAATAGTTCGTCCTAGATATGCTTTAAAATCGAAGTTTTACAAAAAATACGTGTAATTAACGTTGAATATATGACAAAATCTATATTGACTATAGCAAAGTGATTATTCTTTATTAAATTCATCTACATAGAAACACATACTATCTCTTAATTATAAATTAATTTAAATATAAAAATTTGTTGCCGTCATAATAGTTCGTCCTATAAGTTTACCACTGAGTGCAGTCACCTTTTCTTAAAATAACAGCGCAAATTCTTTTTGGCATGGTTTGTACGAGATCTTTACATATCCCCGGAGTTTTATTAATCGATATTTCAGTAATTTTCTCACGTAATTGTTCTTTTGTTCGTACAGGATGGCGCAATTTCCGCTTCAATTTCTCCCACAAGTTTTCTATTGGTGACACTGCTAGATAGCTACTCCATTAAAGGAACCAACTTGTAATTACCTTTGCAGTATGGCAAGCATCCTGCTGGAAAATGTAATCTCCGTCTTCAATTTTAAGACGAAGAATTGACGGTAGGAGTTCATTTGGAAGAATTTCCTGATATTTTACTGCGTTAATAGTACTATCAATAAAAAGTAAATTACCAACGCCTTGAACTGACATGCAGCCCCAAACCATTAGCAATCTTATAACACGTTTGCGACTATCTCCAACACAAACTTCAAAGCGAGATTCGTCACTCCAAATTACAGATTCCCATTGCTCAAGGGTCCAATTTTGATGGTCTTTACACCATTTTACCCGTTTTTTTTCTGTTTGAGAGTCAGTATGCTCTCTTTCGCCTGAGAATTGATTTTATAAAATTACTCGTAAAGTTTTCAAAATTTCATTTGCTATTGCTACCTACCTTGTAAAAGCTGTACCCCATTTTTTTAGGTGCCTACTGCAGGTGGAGACAGAACGTTCTTTTTTCAATTCCTTATTCCATATTGCAGATATTTCAGATGCACACTGTTAATAATCCCCTTTAAGATTCTTCGGTCTCGCAAAGAAACTAATGACGGACGACCTGTTTTCTTTAAACATTTCGTTGAGTCACGTGCTAAATAATTTTTGACCAGGCATTTTATTGTAGAATAAAGAATTTTTAATACCTTTTGGCAATGTTATAGCCAGATTTTCCCTCTTCAATATATTTTGTGATAAGTTGCCGAACATCCGCGCTTAACGGCTTTCCATGCGCCATATTCAATTTCTTCTTATAAATTTTCTTTCTGGTTTTAACGTAATTCAACCAAAAGTAAAGCGACAAAAAATATATAGGCGACTAAGATCAACCAAAAACCTGTAGGGCGAACTATTATGACGACAACAATTAATTTTCCAATTTAAGTTAATTTTTAGTTAAAAGTTAAATTTTGTTTCAATGTTGATAAATGTAATAAAGAATAATCACTTTACTATATTCAATATAGATTTTGTCGTATATTTAATATTAATTACAACTATTTAAATTTTTTATAAAACTTCGATATTAAAATGTACAACCTAGGACGCACTATTATGACGAGGGGCTCGTATAATTCAAATTTCTAAGAAAAATCAACCTTTCCCTCATTATAATTTTAAGAAATTTGCCAAATAAATTCAAGTTTCAAAATACACTCTTCGGAGTCCAAAAAGGAAACCAAGATGATGCAGTTAAACACACAAATGCCTAGAATAAAACAATCAGCTGACAAGTAATTTAACTTTTATTGCCTCAAAATATTGGTTTAAATTATATAAATATTTGTTCCCCCTCTAATACTGGGATGTATTTATATTTTTTATGGTCTGTTTTGAATAGATTACATCTAATAACAACAGTTTTTAAACATGTAAACTTGTAATTGGTTAACTACGAGGGTTGTTCAATCAGTTTTGCCTCCTGGGCTATAGCTCGTTTATTGGTTGATGAAAGTCAAAAGAAAGTCTGAAATATCCTCTTTCCGAGGAGTACATCACTTTTCGATATAGTATTCAGCGGCGTTGATGCACTTCCGCCATAGGTGCATTAGCTTCTGCATGGTGTCGGAGAAGAATGAGAACGCCGGTTGACAACACCAACAACGCAATTCATTGGTGATTCTTCAGCTTCGGAAACAACCAGAAGCCACATGGCGCAAGTTCCAGGCTATAAGGTGGGTAAGGTAAAACATCCTGAAACTGCAGCTTCTCCAGACGTGCACGCACCACACCATCACAGTCGCAAAAGAATGGTGATTTTTCCAGGTGATGGCTGTGTTATGAAATTTTTGGGATGAGGGGAGGTCGTATGCCTGTATTCCAAGCAACGCGCTTTGCGTTCGAAGATACAGTGCGTTGTTAGTGTCGTTAACAGACGGCCTCATTCTTCCACCGATGGCGGAAGTACATGAACGTCGATGGGGCTATATCGAAAAATGATGAATTCCCCAGAAAGAGGACATTTCAGACTTTCTTTTGAGTAAACATCTTTCACTTTTATCAACCAATAAACGAGCTACAAGCCAGGAGGCAAAACTTACGGAATAACCCTCGTAATTCGAAGCTTATTAACCAGCACACGTCGAGTGATTGTATAGCAGTTACGAGTTATTAACAGGTATGATTGATTACAAAATCAGGTTAGCATAGATTTGTTGAATCATTGTTTACAGGTGTTTTGTTGTGAATTTGTTCAGTTTGCTTACTCTGAATATCGTGGTTTATATTAATTTATTTTTGATTGAAACAAAGCTTACATTTTTCAGCTATATAAAAAATATAAAATATTAATTTATTTCTGATCTAAAACAACGTTTAAATTTTTGAGCTTTTCTTAGTTTTAAGTAAGAGATCTGTCCAGTTTACCTATTTTGAATGTGGTACTTTATTAATTCATCTCTGACCAAAACATTTTGAACGTGGCAATTTATATTAATTTATCTCTGATCGAAACAATGCTTAGATTTTTGAGCTTTCTTAGTTTCAAATAAAAAATTTGTCCAGTTTATTAATTTTGAATGTGGTAGTTTATTAATTTATCTCTGATTGAAGCAATGCTAAGATTTGTGAGCTTTTCTTAGTTTTAAATAAAAAATTTGTCCAGTCTATTTATTTTGAATGTGGTAGTTTATTAATTTATCTCTGATCGAAACAAAGCTTTAATTTTTGGAGCTTTTCTTAGTTTTATATACAACAGCTCGAACTGCTGAAATTTGATAAATTTGCCACTGTTTTCATTTAAGTGCAATTTAAGATTATTTTCAGGAATTTTTAGCCAATCTTGTCGCCAAGGTATGTTTAGAAAATTAACAAATTAAAAACAACGCTCCAGGGGAAAATTCCCTGCCCTTCAACTTGAAATTTAATAAGCAAATAAGAATTTCTGTTATCTTTTTATCTTCCCATTTTAGTCTAACGCTTAGTTGATATAAAGTCCGAGAGTACATTAAAAAATTATAAACTTTTATTTTTTTGTTTAAGTTCGCGAGGAATTTCAATATTAAGTAGAGAAGTTCCGAATATATCGAATAACTTGGAAATTATGAAGTTAGATCGAAGAACCGAAGACGCAGTTTGAAAACAAGGCTCAGTTTCTTGTAATTATTTATTAATGAACTTATACAATAAGATCAAAATCATATCTGATAAAATTACTGTAAATTAATTCGTGGGTTTCCGGGGTCGTGCTCGAATCATTCAAATATTTATTGAAGCTTAGATCGATCTACTTATAAATTGGAACTAAGTTTGTGGGAATTCAATGTGGCGCTTATTAATTCATCTATTCATAATCAGCACGTGTAAGTTAAGGTTGCTCTGAATACCAGTTAATGAAATCGTAGCTAACATTCGTGAGATACAACAAATTAGGTACGACTTTTAGAGTAAATTTAATGATAAACCCGTTTGCTTTGAACCGTAAAATATTCGAATTAAGAATTTACCTATTACGCTTGCGAGTTTTTCAGAGTTAAATCAAAATAAATGAACTTGTCGTTGAAAGTAAACCGAACAACACAGACTTGGGTAAAGGAGATCTTAATTATGTTTGCCGTGGTTGTGTATTTACAAAACAAGTAATTAAAAGTTCTCACTTACAGTTTTTATTTATCTAGCATGTTTAGGGCTCTTATTTTGGTGATGAGCGTAACTGTGCGTGCACAATTTAACGAAGGTTTTATTTGATTTACGTTGTTTTCTAAAATATTAACCTTTAATTCTAAAGTGCAATTCCTCTTAACTTTCAGTTAACCAGAAGGGAGAAAAGGCAAAAGCAAAAAAACGTAATTACACCCAACAAAATCCAACGTAATTTCACTTTTCGACGTCAAGATAATTAGTAATGTCCCGAAGTGTACGGTATTTATTTATTTTACACCAAGAATATTGTTAAACCGCAGAAAGTAAGTTAATTTGAACAATTCTATTTACGTAAATAATTAACAAACCCTATTGAAAATAGAAGTTTTCGAGTTTTATGAGTTAAAAAAGGAGTTGTAACTCTTAATGCTAATTAAAAGTTGGCGAAATTAATAGTCTTACCAAAATTTAGTTACAGTTTCAAACGAAGTTTTATTGAATTTACTTCCTGTGGTTACAGAACTGAAAGTAGATTATTCGAGAATTGTAAATTTACTTCAGACGTTGTTTAAGTTCGGGCTTTGTTTAGAAGACCTACGTAATTTAATTATTTTAGTTTAATTATTGATTTGCGAAGGTAGATACTTCCCTAAGCATAAAAGTATATTTCTCAAGCAAATTCAGCTCACTGATTTGAAAGCTTTTTTAGCTTGCCTTAAATTGGTTTTACATATATTTTAACTGCAACTTCGTATCTTCATGATTCAAATAATTTAGTACTGAAGTTATTATACGGATACAAGGCAATACAAGGCAAAGAAATAGAGCTGAAAATGAAAATATATTTATTATAGTAGATGTTAGAGAAATATTCCTTAAATTTACGTTAACTGTTTCTGTGGTATATCCAACTTATTTTTTATTAAATAATGTCTTTGGCCATACGGGGCTTTAGTCAGGTTTTGCTTTCTATTTTTTTTTACAATTGATGATGATGATGAAATGATAATGACAGGTTATTTGGACCCTTTCGAAACAGGACCGAGTTAAATTTGTATCATTTCTAAATCGTTTCTTGCATAGGCGTCGACCTCGTGGGGGCACCGGGGCTCATGCCTCAATAAAGCAAATATGTAACAAAATTTGATTACTGAAGCAGATCATCATCAACATCATATATCTCCAGAGTAGGGCGCCATAGTTGCGTTTCAATAGGGTGAAGACATGTTTGACGAGGATGCTAGTCTGGCGCACTGTCTTGAATCCGTCCTATTTGTCCTCTTTTCTTCCCTATTTTTGTCAGTTCGTTTTGCTTCATTCCAGGTTAGTCCAACTTGTTGTAGTTCTTTCAATATTGTTCTTTTCCATGTGATGTTTGGTCTGCCTCTTCTCCTTTTGCCTTTATATACTCATCATCATCATCATCATCATCATCATCATCATATATCTCCAGAGTAGGGAGCCATAGTGGCGTTTCAATAGCGTGAAGACATGTTTGACGAGGATGCTAGTCTTGTACACTATCTTGAGTCCGTCCCCCATTCTTCCCTATTTTTGGCGATTCTTTTTGCTTCATTCCAGGTTAGTCCAAGTTGTAGTTCTTTCAATATTGTTCTTTTCCATGTGATGTTTGGTCTGCCTCTTCTCCTTTAGCCTTGTTATACTCTTTGTCGGTTTTCTAATGGTGTGGCCAATCCATTCCTATTTACGTTTCTTAATCGTTATTTTTACTCTTTCTTCCTCTATCAACTTTCATAAATCTTCATTACTAATTTTTTCAGGCCAAAAAATTCTACATATAATTCTGTATTCTTCTGCCTAGTGAGTCTTCTCTGGCGTAGAAGTGCAAGCACTATGTCTGCAGACTATTTGGCACGCACACCACAGGCATATAGAGACAGATGGCAACACCCTGTAAAGGGCACGCCATTCAAAGAAGAAGTATTCTTCGGTACTGCTTTTTATTTCCTTTCCATGTCTCCGCTCGATATAGCAATGTACTTTTGACATTACTTTGGAATAGTCGTAGCTTTGGTTCTCTGCTAATATTTGCTGATATTCAGATTTTATATAACGGTTCGAAGGCATTTTATGCTAATCTCCTAGTCTCCTCCCTCCATTTGAACTTTTCTGTTTTAGTTATGTCACTGACCAGTAATTCCTAGGCCTACTCTTTTCACATTATTGTTTAATCGGGTTGCATTTTCTTGCATATGTTTTTTGTTTGTTGTCACGAGACAGACATCGTCTTCAAGCTTTTCGAACGCATTTCAGTTTATGCCTGTTTTTCTGTCCTCTGTTTTTTTCAATACACAATCTATTACTATCAGGAATATCTCAATGTTTTGTGTAAGTTGTCGTTCGTGTTCTATACTTGCTGAAGGGTGGCCATAAAATTTTTATTATTTTTATATATTTACATGATATTCCGTATTGTCCTAGTATATTCTACGTTACCTTCCTGTTTAATGAATCAAATGCCCTTTGGGAATCCATTATCCATTTCTGTTGTTTACTCCAGTATGATTGTTTTCTCTTAATTTCTCGTTAATAGGTTCTTTTTTCTTTCTAATATGATCCTAGTCATATTGTTTTGCTTGCTACACAGAATAAGGTCTCGAGTTTTCACACATGATCGGTTGCCATTTTTGCGTAGCTGAATTATTATGTCAGATTTTGTTTAGTAATACGTAAAATATCTTTATCGAGTAGTATATGTATGCTTTTATCAGTTCCGCCTGTATATCATCTATGCCGGCTGCCTTGTTGTTTTTAAACATTCTATTGTATTTCTTATTTCCTCTTCCGAAGACAGTGTGACATTCAAGACATCGGAAGCTGGGTAATACGAAGGCGTAATGAATGGAACTAACATATAAATAGGATGGCAGATGATAGGATCGCAAAAATAGTAAGAGACTCCAGACCGACAGATAAAAGATCGCCAGGAAGACCAAGAAAGCGATGGAAAGAATCATTGGAATGAACAGGCTCTAAGCCTACCAAACGAGAAGAAGAAGAAGAGATTTCTTCATCTGTGATGTTTAGTGTTTGTTCTTGGTTCTACATATCTTCTATTTCTTCATATGTTTCTGTTGTCTACTTGTACATTTCGGAGAACTTCCACACAACGATTTTTATATTTCTTCTTGGGTAGAGAGTGTTTCACCTTTTTTTCCTTTTAATTTTGTTGGAGGCACGTCGGTTTTTTTGTGTTATCATATATCAATTTTGTACTCTTGCTGCTTCTTCTGCTACTTTCTTTTGTCTTGTCTGGCACTTTTCTTCACTTCTTTAATATATTCTTGCCATTCCTTTTTTTGTTCCTGGTTTGTCGTGGCTATAATCTTTGCTTTCATTCATTTCTTTTTCTTTTTTCATTTTTTTTATTGTTATCCAGAGGTTTTCCAAATTACCTGTATGCTATGTGTTGATATTTGTCCTACGACCTACAGTATTGATTTTTATTTCTAGTATGCCTTTATATTTATCTGATATTGCTGGATTTTTCAATTAATTTATATTTAATTTCTTTCCCTTGATATTTAATTTGTAATTAATCTTTATGCTAATTTTTTTCTTTGTCCTGACATTTTTATGTCTCGTCTGTATTTTATTTACAATTTTTCCATGAGCATATCTGATCGTAGAATTCCTTTTTAATCTCATCCTCTTGCTGATTCGCTGGTGCATATACCAGGGCGTAGTGTTATGTTATCGACAACTCTAAAAAATATTGTTCAGCAGCTTCTTTGAGTGCTTCATCAGATGCAAAACGCTTTCCCCTGACATGCCTTTTCAAGTTTTTGAATAGAAAGAAATCTGATGGAGCTAGGTGCGTGCTACGAGGGCCATTCTGTATATTTTGAGATACAAGAAAACTTCTAGTGTATAAACAAAAATGGTTTTATTTATGTTCAAATTATTCTCCTCCAGCATCAATATATTTTTGTAATCTGATTTTCCATAAGTCAAAAGTCAAACGCTACTCGTTTTTTTCAATACTGTTAAAAAACATTAAAGTCTCCTCTTCAATCTCCGCTTCGCTGGAAAATTTACGACCGCGAAGATGTTTTTTGAGTTTAAAAAATAGCCAAAGTCGCACATAGCCAAATCAGGCGAATAAGGCGGATGTTCGATAACGGTTATTTTTTTCAGCCAGATACTCGGCCGTCACCTTAGCCGTATGTGATGAAATCTGTTAACTGATGCGGCACCCGCCGGCAAACCATTTTTTTCATTTTAAATTCGTGATATAGAATGTTTGCTATTGCTCCGGACCCGATGCCTATAGACTCCTGAATCATCGTATAACTAGATCTTGGATCTTTTTGAACCATCCGCTTTACTGCTTCAATGGTTTCTTAAGTAACAGCCGATTTGGGACGTCCTTCGCGGTTTTCATTTAGGTATTGTCTACCTCTTTTAAATTCACTAAACTAACGAAATACTGTTGCCCGAGATGGGCTTTCTTGTTCAAAGATGTTTCGAAGTTTTTCAAAGCACTCATTTTCACTTAGTTCCACTCTTAAAATCGTAGAAAATATAACCCTAAAATGCTCGCGTGATAGATCTATTTTACTGAACTATATTGAATTTGTTTTAACAACTATGACAGATGCCTGGTTGATAATTTTTTGTGTATATACGTCAAAAGGTACAAGCTCCAAGAAAATAAATATTGCATGCCCCTAAAATATTCAGTTTTCTCGTATCTCAAAACATACAGAGTGGCCCTCGTATAAGGTGGATGCCTTAACTGTATGAACCTACATTCATTGATTATCTGCTGGATTTTGTTTTATGACTGTGATGTTCCACCTTAATTTCACTCGTTTTATACAGAAGTAAAGCTCTATAAATCGCACAAATTAAACACAACTTAGCAAATGCACTTCTAAATGTCACAGCTATTTTTTAATAATTGGCTTGACATCGTTGCTTTCTTGTTTCGTGGCTAGGTAGATAACATAAACTCACCCATTCTATCAAGGCCTTTATCGATAATTTATGCTCATTTCCTTCGTTACCTGTTCATCTTCATATTCAGAATATATTATGGTAGTTCCACATTGTGGTTGACTTCCTCCCATCCCATTCCATCTTGTTTCACTTATTCCTAGCACACTAATATAGCGTTTGTTTATTTCTTTTGCTATTTCATGGGCTTTACCTATTCCTGTCAGTGTCTTGAGGTTCCAGCATCCTATAAATGTATTTTTCCTTGTATCTAGCAGTCCTTCTGCGTTTCTTCCATTTTTATCCTTCATTCTTCTATTTCTTCTTCTTCCCTTTTTTCATGTAAATAACTTGATGTTTTCTAGATTGTTTTTGTTAATTTTAGGCGTTGTTTCCTTTATCTTTTGGTATCCTTTTTTCATTTCCTTGTCCATAACCTGTTCCGTTAACATTAAATGTGTTAATATCTAGGTTCTCGTAGGAGTTAATTAGTGTACTGAAGCGGATATTTTTGTATTATTAAGCTTAACCATTGAAATGCTGACGCTTGAGTTTGAAAGTTTATTTCATTGTATTACTTTTATTAGGGATTCTGCAACAAAGCTTTCCGATCTTCTTTGCATGAAGAATTTTAAAATATATTGCAACGACACAATGCTAAAACTTACACGAGTGGGTTTTCCAACTTATATTTAATAAAAATGTTCTTACGAGCAGTCCAGGAATAAAATCTGTCCTTGTGAAAATAAGAAAAACTTATAAAACAGTACCGGAGCGGAAAAATCCTGCCTTCCTCCACGCAAGAATATACATAACTTATACTATTTTTGAAGTAATCCATAATGTGAAAACGAACTTCTAAAAAATATAAAAAATAGAAATACGCAAATTGCTTTCAGTTAATTTTATTATTTGGTCTTATGATAATATATTATCATTATAATAATTTTAGAAGTTGATCTTGGGTCAATAATTCGCGTCTATGGTGCTGTTTAAAGTAAAAATCTATCTGTGCAAAGAATTAATAAATGAAATAAGGGATCAATAAAATTATTTAAAGCTTTTTACTAAATTTTAAAGAATTATAAATATTCTGTGCAACCACCTCTGAAGCTCAATTGGTAGAATACTAGCGTGTAAAGGCGAATGTCGCTAGTACAAATCCCTGCGGAGGTGATATTTTTCTATTCGAAAATTAATAAAAATATATTTAACCAAAGGGCCGAATGCTTAAAAATAATCTCTTTAAATAGTGAAAATTAAAAAAGTAAAGGTAACGGCACTAAGTCGCTTTCAAACCCGGTTTTCTCGCACGCTTAGGCGCACGGGGTGATGTGGTAAGCACCACACATTCAACAACCGCCTACCTACTATGTTTCTGTTCCTAATTATTATTTTCTATGACTGGGTAGGCCACCCGCCAAACATCCGACAGACGTCCGCGTTGTAGTCGAATACCTTGACCACTCGGCCACACTGGCGATTATTAAAAAAGTAGTTATTCAAAAATGTTAAACTATTCTTAAACTTTTAGAAAATTCGCACCAGCTAATCTTATCATTTTCTCAGTCATAAAAATAAAATATTTCAAAAGGTTATTGCAATTTTCGAAAATGCTTGTAAATTTCATTAAAGCGGTTAAAAATAATGAAATTAGTAAAATTTGTTGTAAATTAATTTAACTCTTATAAACATAGGCGCCGAACCCATGGGGGCACCTAGGAGCATGTCCCTCACAAATCCAAATGCAGAAACGTTTCAAACCCTCAGACTCAGACTTAGTTGTAAGGTTCGATTAAGTGCATAATTTTAAACTTGAATAATGATTCCTCTGCATAAGTGAATCAGCTAGTTTTGTTCAAAAAAGAACAATCAGTGGGCTGTTCTCGGCGAGTTATAATTTATAATTATTAATTAGTATGTGAACATAACATTTACTGACAATCAACTGTTTTTGTGTATGAAAATGCGTCCGAAATCTGCTTTTCTTGACATGCGACATTCCACTCTTAGATTTTTTTTTGTTTTTTGAGTTTAGATGTAACAGTAATTCTGTAAACTAGGCACCTATGATTTCTTGTATTTTTAACTAAGACAGTTTGCGAACATAATTTATCTAAAACTTTCAAGGATATACAAAAACAAATAAAAATCTGAAAAACACGTCGATATTTGATTAGAAGGACCTCTATAACTAAATTATGAAAATAAGTAGAAATTCAGTGGTAATAACATCGGCGTTATCAAATTTAAAACGCTTTGCTTTGCATATCAATGGTATGTGATTTGATTTGGGTTCACATCAGTATGTGGACGGTACCACACGACAATACCTTTGTAATCAAATTGTAACCTTGGTTATTCTGGTAAACGTGAACCCTTTTCTTACCCTTTTAAATTGGCGATCGTGTGATGTGAAAACGAATTTAGCTTTAGGAGATTAAAGTTTAAAAGCCAGAAATGTCAGATCATCTCTCTTTAGTAACATTTTTCGTGTTTGTTTTTTGTGCTTCGATAAAATCGAAACAAAAGTTCTGTGATTAATATGTGAGGATGTTATAATAACCCTCTGGCTATTTTCAGGCCTAAACAAAACTAACCTAGCCCAACTCACATAGTTCTTAGAGAGTTCAGTATTGCCTGAATTGTTTTAGTTACGTTACAATAAAAATCCAATTTTCACCTACCTTTAGCTGTCATATTATTGTTCTGCTCTCCAAGATAAAATACCCCCTGTCTAGTAACAATCTCGTGCACGATGATAGCGAAGGAATATACATCTCCCTTTTGTGTTCCCTGCGGTGGTGGGCAAGGACTTCTAAGTAGTTCCGGACCCGTCCAAAGCTGCCCTACAGAATCACGATCGGAATTTTCCACTTTTTTCCATTCGAACATAAATTACTTACGTTGCCAAAACGAGTGAGAAGTTTCATCTACGGATTCATCGTGGGCGTGCACCCTTAAAAAATGTAAGCCAAAGTCTGTGATCTTTAGAACAAATCTACTGTCAACGACACAGTTCGACGATTTTAAGGATCCATGTGATTTTATATCACTCGAGTGTAAATACTGCATTCCACGTGTTATATCTTGAATTAATGACATCCTAAATAACCAGTCTAATTTTACTTCGTCGTTTTCTAACACATCCTGAAGACTCCCTCTCGGACAATATTCGGATAAAATACAACAGTGAGGGCTTTCTATACACGCCCCATAAAATTTTACTAAATGGTCATTAGATAAGTCTTTCATCACCTTAAGTTCTAGTAACTGAGTACGATTAAGAACTATTTTGGCATCATTTAACGCTTTTACTGCCGTCCTTATACCTTTGTAGTAACCTACTGTTGTGTAAAGCTGTCGATCACCAGCTAAACTGAAGCCTTCACCTTCTGACTGCACCACTGTCTGTAAAATACCATAAACTAGGATTAATTAGATCCATGTCTAAGTTGGGAATATTAATAATAAATAATTGGGGGAAGACCAAGTTCTTTCATTTGTAGAGGTAAAGATAGCGGCAGTAACTCCCCGCGGGGGAGCATGGAGGATTAAGATCTCCTAAGTCACTTCCACACCTTCAACAACCGCCTACCTTCCCTACTCCGCTACTGTGTTGCGGTTCCCAATTATTTTCAGTGACTGGCTAGGCCACCCGCCGAGCATCGGACTCGGGTTTGGCCCCGAGACTGCGCCGCGGTCCTTTCTTTGTACAATAAATTGCATTATTGAAAATTACTTATTTATACAGACAAACCAAATTTCTACCGCGCTGTACAACATAATGTTCTAATTAGTAACAAGTATAATCTAAAGTTTTAAAAAATTACTGCTCAGAAATCCCATCTTATCTTATCACAGTATTAAAAGTGCACCAATAAATAAATATCAGTCCGTTCGAGCGTATTTTGATATAAAACGAATCCTTTGAATATCTCTAGCTTAGTAGCGAGCTTCGTTTTTATTAAACAGTTTAGTTGTTAACCCGCAGGCATGTGATTTATATTTATAAGTTGGTATTTATTTTATCATATGTTATTTTTACCGCCTGACTTCCCCTTTTACTTTTCGTCAAGGATTCAGTTGAATAAAAACTGCTTCGAGCTTTCACATAAGGAAGCCAAACTATATCATCCCAGTGAACTTTCCATGTCATTGATGCTATTTCAGATTCGAGTTTATAATGCCTGAAAGTTCAAGTTCGCTGTTACTTCATAGGAATAATTTAAGATTATTGCTTACCTATATAAAAATATCGTAAGGATGATTAATCCCATACCCAAAGCTACACATACAACTATCAAAAATACGTTAATTTCAGCTGAAAAAAATATAGGGTTAAGTTGGTTAGTTATGAAGGAAATGAGCTTTATTTACATGGACATAGCGAGTCATCAAAACCGCAGGTTGGTGTATCTAAAGGTATTTTCCCGTTGGGCCACATAATGTCTCTAATTGGAGAAATTGTTTTATTTATCGTGTGATATACCTGTACGGTGTGAAATGATCCGGTGTTGTTCATTTGTGTAAGAGCATAGCTGGATACACGCAATCCATTACAATTTATTGTTACTTCCTCGTTTCTACCTGCAATTAAAAATATTGTTAATCTTGTTTTGCTTTGGAAGAATGTTTTGGAAACTAAATTACGTTGTTAAGTAGCCACTTTCAGCACTTTTACTGATCGTTAAACAATTCACCCTACAATTTTTTTTTATTCCGAACTCATTTCCGTTAACTTTTATGTCAGTTTTCCATTTCCGTATTTCTAACTTGCTAACAGAATTTCTAAAGAAGGTAGAGTGACAAGGAGTATTAAACATTCGAAATAAGTAGAACAGAAAAGGCTTTCTGAAGTGGAAGAAAATAACAATAAGAAATTGAAGAAAATCTTTTTAAACCCCACTTTTGTTATAATGAAACGGATTACGAATAACTTTTTCAAAGTTCAAAGTTCAAAAACCTGTATAATTTAATATAATTTTACCTTTGTAGACTTTTCCCCACATTTTACTAACAACATCGGTTCCTTGCAATGTCAAATCTTTATCCCTTTCTACATTCTGTAAACTCTCGTTGAAAACGTTGGCGTAAAGCATTAAACCATCATATATTCCATCTAAATATAACTCTCCTCGCTTCTTAGGGAAAGGGTTACCTGCTTCTGCGTTTTTCGCTTCAACGAATGGCGTAAATGTATAAAGCGACTGATAGGCTTTTTTGGCTCTCTCATTATTTTCTTCCGTGTCTTCCGGATCGAACCAAGGTTTAAGAGGCTTTGAAGCGCTGGAAGTATAGCAATAAATAAGAAACGGTGAATTCGAGTAATCAGTTATATTTTCCGCATTACAGCCTCGCGACGTTTGGGATGAATTTATAGCGAAAAGATTGGACGCGATTTTTTAAAACTTTTCTTTCTATATAAAGATATGTTTACTTCCTAGAACAACGAAACGAACAAGAAGTTTCTGCGCAAAATTATTAACCGGATTTTTTATTATTTACATGATTCGTTCTGGTTAACATAACTCAAAGTAAAGGTCTCGGCATTTATACTCCGCCAGGGAGTATAGCCGGCAACATGGAGGATTTAAGGCCTCCTAAAGTCACTGTGTTTCGGTTCCTAATTATTGTCAGTGGCTGGATAGGCCACCCGCCGAGCATCCGACTCGGATTTGACCCCGAGACCGTCCGAATTCCTCGGCTACTCCGGCAACCTACATGATTATAAATATCACAAATACTGTTGTTTATTATTCTTAATTTTCTTAGTTTCTCTAATTTTTTAACTTCGTATCTCTGAATTACTAACGCAACTGCTTCTTTAAATCTAATTAATTTACATAAAAAGAAGTTACTAAAACAGACGAAATATGCAATTAAAAAAACTTAAAATTTTAACCAAAAACCGAATTTTCAGCTTTAAATTTTGTTGTTGAGTTATATAATCCCTAACTTTATCTTTTAGCGGATATTACGTACCCATTAACGTTTTAATGAAGTAAATTTTGAATCTGCAAGTTACAGTTTAAATATATTACCGAACTTTGGGGGTTGGAAAATGTAAACCATAAATATTTTCTAACGTAAAAGCTTGCCTCCGGCAATGAATTGATCAGGTATATATTAATAACAATGTCTAAGATTTAGACTTGGTTCAATCGAGTTAACTGAAAATTACCTGTGATAACATTTCTTGTAAAATCAGAATCCTGAATTACGTTAAAGAATCCAAAAAAGCCTTTAGAGTTAATGACAAGACTTTACGATTAATTGTAATATTTATTTTAGTTAGTTTTAAAATTGGTATGTTTAGGGTTTAGGTTAAGTGTAAATGCACCCCAAAGCCTTCCTTAAAAGCTTCATTAAACTTCACCACTTCGTGATCTTTTTCAAAAATAGCTTAATAAGAAGCTCAGGATATATTATAATAAGGCAGGGTTTTAATTAAATTTTTAGGTGGAGACAGCGACTTTGCAATAAACCACGCTGATGAAACAAGTTAAATTAAATGTAAACCTTAAACATGACGATGGCTTTGCTGCAGAAAACGGACGGAAATTATTTAAAGAGGAATATTTTAGAGGTAATTTTTTAATTAAGGTTTTCTTGAACGTTTACGTAAGTCGTTTCAAAAGTAAAGTAAATGAAAAAAAATGCGAATAAATTTGTAACTTGTATTTCTTTTTCAACATAATCTCCACTGAGCTCGACACATTTTGCAAAATAGCCGTTAGTAGCATGAATCACGAAGGACACGACACACGATCTAGCTTGCTTTTATTTGGGTCGCTGTTTTCCCCTTCGAAAAATTAAATTTTATCGCGACACAAATCTCCTTTGTGCCCATGATTTTTGAAAATGCTTGCACGTTCGGCTTACTTAGCGTGACCAAACCATAACCTCACAATGCACTGAGCTAAAATTCGGCAAGGGCTCGTTTGAAGAATCAAACTTATCGGCCGTACTGTATCGTTTACCTTACTTTTCAAACGACCCACGTATACTTATTAATAACGAGTTTCAGATCTGTTTTAGCTGGTTTTCACATGAGAATTATTAACAAAAATAATTTAAAAATAAGAGGGGACTTCTTTTATACTTCGTAATTGGTATTTTCGCCACCAGTTGCTGAAATATAGATTAGATTAGTAAACTATTAACTCTCTGAAAACTTATTTTAGGAATCGGCGGCGAAAACCCAATTAAAAAGTATAAAATGGCAAATCGCCACAACAAACCTGTAAAAAATATTGAAAAAGGGTACTTACTTATTGTAAAGTGCAACATTAAAGAAAACATATTCGCCTTTCTCCATCATATTTATATTTTCCGCTTCCAACAAAATCTTCCTGGTATTTTCGTGACTTGTGCAAAGAAGAACAACTGAAACATGCAAGTTTTGGCTTAACTATAATTACTTAAGTAAAACAGGCAACCATTTTAGTTGTTTATGTCTATTTTACCTTTGTAATTGTTAGAAATTAATTTAAAGCGATGAACCGTTTTAACACGTTTTTGCAAATTTATTCTAGAGTTCAATGTGTTACCTTGGTTGAAAAGCAACAAGATATTTTATAAATTATAAAGGATTGTTAGGTTGGTTCTTAAGGGGACTGAATTACTTCTTTGCCTACAGAAAATTGTATTCGAATTATTAGCAAGAACTTTGTGTTTGTTTATAATTTAGCAAAAGTTGTATTTATGTATAAATTTATATTTATATAAGGCGGTCACCACTGAGATTCATAAATACGTATCTGAAATCTAAATTTAATTTTTATATGTTTGTAAATCATCTTTGATTTAATGCAGATGGAACGTCGTTCATCATCTTGTCTCGTAAAATGTTCTTGAATATTTTTAGCGTCAGTTGAACACAAATATGGTAATAAAATTATACGAAAAAGCGAGGGGTGGTTTATAGTTAAAAATTGTTTACCTACTTGCATGTTTGACACCAACTTCTGTCTGCAAATGTTCTTTGTATGATAAAGTCGACAATAGGAGATCCCCATCGTTAAGAGAAAATTTATCTATTTCTCTTACTTCTTCCACAAAGCTTTCTAAAAGTAATTTGCAGGCGTGTGTACCACCAACTTCGTTTTGATCTAATTTCTCATACATAAAAGCAAGCTTATGCCAGTCATACCTATAAAAGTTTGTTGTATGTACGGTAAATAGAGGAAGTTTTATGAAATAATAAATGAAACTAGTTTGTGAACAAAAAGTAACCCAAAAACTTACTCTTCCATTAATAAATAAAAAAACTCCCCGAATGATCGATAATCTACCAATCCAGTGTTTGTAATCATGTAATATTCATCTTCGCAAGTGATTTTCTTTTTTGTAAAATCAAATGTAAAGCCTCCTGGCGTTAACACAGGTACTCCATGTCCTAAATATTTTGCTATCCTTCCAACGGCAGCTGAAATTAAAGAAACTCTTAATCAGTACCTACTTAGGTGATATACCCCAAATATTCACTTATTGCAGAGAAATTATTGGTGGTTTTGTTGCAAAACTTAGTTGAACGATTTTATAGCCCAGTCTCAGTTTCGCCTTTTTATTTCAATAAAAACACGTTTAGAGGCCGTAAAGCGATTTTTATTCAATGAATTTAAAATAAATCTCCGTTAATATTAATAGGCATGAGTCCCACTGGTGCACTAATATATAGATTCCCTGTTGGTAAAATTCCTGCGGCTGTTTGCGACTCTTAGCGGTTTTTTTTAATGGGCCAAACACATGGAAATCACACGGGGACAAGTCGGGACTGTCAGGTGAATGTTCTAAGACTTCCCAACGCATATGCATTCGGCTTTGTTGAGTTAGAATTACTTAATTTATTAAACCTCGTACACATTTACATTCATAAATTTTGTAAACCTAAAATTGCTAAACTATAGCAAAACAAATTTCAGAAGCACTCTGTTGCAATCATAAAGATATGACTTATTCCAGGTAATCGTTTGTCGTTCATTTTACCTATTTACCTGATTGTTTGTTCTATATATTCAACAATATCGATTGTGTAAAGAAACACTTTGTGGTAAATAATTTAACTTACTTGTAGTTGATATACATTATCTTTCGGTTAATATTTAACGTAAATGCTCAGATTTTCATCACATATCTTTAATATCGCTTTGTGATTGTGATGATTTTATTAATAGAACTGATAAACCTTATCTGGTAGTTCAGCCGTAAAGTTCTATTTTTGCTACTAAAAATGTATTGAAAGAAAATATTATTTACTAACAAAGTCTTTTAGTTTCATATTTTAAAATGTTGTTTGCACTAAAATGGGAATTTAGTGTTAATAGAAATTTCGTTTAAATTCCTGATTTTTGATAATTATTTATAAATTATTACAGGCACCTTTCACAAAACTGAAAATAACAAAGGACACCAAATACAAACATTTTGTAATATTAAACTAAATCTACTAAATTAAAGTGGCGTGACTTGATGAAGATCGATCGAGAGTCATCAAAGCTGACATAATCAAATATTGTCGTATAATAAACCGAATTCACGGAGAATTTTTAGATTGTTGATTATTGGTTAGTGTATTACTTTCGGGAATATTCGATTTAATGAAAACCGGGAAACGTTTTATAATTAAAAATGAAATTATTTTATCATTACAAAATTCAACCAAAACCCAGAAACTAAATTTATTAAGGAGTGTAATAAGATAAATTTAATTAATTTTACGAAATGAGATGGAAAAATCCTTTGGGTGTTCTTAAATTTTCCTTATTTAGAGCTTTGTTTTGTTTACCAAAATAGAAATAGCTTGTTTAATTTTGATGGCGCATTGATATAAGCGCTGTTGGGGAAAATGATGTCAGGTACAACGAATTCAGTGCGCCTGTGTCTATAAAATTATCGAATGCTTATTGGAGAATCTGCTGCTGTTTAAATTGCTTTGGAAGACAATAAAATTGATACCAGTCTAGACCGCAAAGTGAAAAATATCGCATTGGGCGGGAAATAATAAGCAAACATTTTCCAACCATAGTTTTTTATTGGTGTTATAAAGATAGAGATATGCTAATCCTTAATCATCAGCAGTATTTACCTTTTAATTTACTAAAACAACACTTCATGTATTTACACTAACTGCGTTAAAAATTTTATAAGAATGAATATATTAGATATCTGTGACACAATAAAGTTTCCATTGTACTTGAGGCTTGCTTAGACAGTTGACAAATATTTTATTTTATTTTAAAATCAGCACAGGTATTACTGTATGACTAATAAAATACCGGTGTAATTTACCATTTTAATTGGTTATCTTTACCAAAATCGACAAATTAAATGATTTGTTAATAAGCACGTCTGAAATTCTCTCTAATGCAAATTATTTAAAATTGCTTGCATCAAACCTTCACTTTTAACTATGCACTCGGTTATTAATTATTTAGTTTAATAAATTTTTCTGCGGCCTTTTTACAAGCTCTGGACTGGAATATTAAAAATAAAAATAAGGAAAAGGCCAACGAATGAGAATTTATTATATTACTATTTACTTTAACTGAGTACATTACATCCTCTGTGTTTATTAATGTGCGGAATATTTTCATAAAGGAGAAGCCCTGAGATTTAATTTTCTACGAAATTCCTCGCTTGCATTTATTAAAACTCTGCATAGAGCAAATTAAATACTGTTCTAATACAATGACAATTTTGTTTCTAAATGGATGTTCACAGAAAATCTACAGTTTTAACTTGTACAGTAGCATAAAATATTCGTCAAAAAAGGTTCAAGTTAAATGTAAATGTGTTTTGAAAACAACTGTCGCAATTTCAAAAATATATGATAAAATAATAAAATATTCATCAAAGTTAGTAATATCTAAAAATGTTAACATCGACACGAACGATTTTTTTTTAGAAGAACAAGATTGTTTATTGTAGCATTACAGCTTCATTATCAGC
The DNA here is from genome assembly GCA_963082815.1 of Melanotus villosus. NCBI lineage: Eukaryota > Metazoa > Arthropoda > Insecta > Coleoptera > Elateridae > Melanotus > Melanotus villosus. The sequence continues at coordinate 33,966,724 of OY720427.1, read as the reverse complement.
TTAAATCTAAGCAACGAAACTGAAGAGTAAACACGGTTCTTTATTGAATTTTCCCGTAGTACAAAATGCTTTCTGCGGAAAACAACCCTTACAAGCTCCACACCAAGAAACACTACACCAACAAATCTCTACAAATTTCTTTTAAGTAAGTGGCATCAAGCTTAGATTATTGGTGTCCATCAGTAGAAAGTGAGCTTTTGTTTTTAATTTGGACACCTACTGTGGGTTACAATTTTTTTAAGGTCGTATTTAATCGGTTTATTGTCACGTAATTTACACCAAAAATATTTTGAATACGATTTTTCAGTCCTACCAAAAAAGAATCACTTTAGTTAGAATTTCTGTCCATAAATTTGCATGTAAGTAAGTTTTCTCAATAATTTCCGAGAATACACTTGTAAGCAAGTTATCAAACCGTGAAATATTTACCTGCTTGTCTATTATTAAACGAATGACTGAAGTACACTGGTTTTTATTTATAATTTTTTAAATTGTGCCTTATCTAAAAAGTGCAAAGTATAACATTTATAAATAACATAATATCCATGTTAGAGAACCAACCACGTTTATTTCTTTAAAACTATAGTTTTTTTTTATTTTTCTCCGTGGAGCAGTGCAGAGTAACAAAATTAATATTGAAGAACAATACAGCACGGCCAAAATTTTGTTAGACTTTAAACTTCTGTAGATAAAAAGCGCAAGGAAGTTGTCTGTATTTTCCTCCTTAATTATTATATTTGCTGTTTAAAATAGATAACAGTAAAACGTTAACAAAAAACAATTTTTTGTGGGTTTAAAAACATTTGTTGTATATTCTATTGTTGCTTTTTAATAACTAACTGTTAGTTACTCATTAAAATAGCATGTTGTGGAGGATAATTCCGAGCAAAAAACAATACAAAAATTATAAAACATGTATTAAAACTCCAATTAGTTGCTATAGAAAATCTTGTCGTTGATGAAAAGAAATGCAAGAATAATCTCTGAAATTTAACTTTTTCTTAATAGGTAATAATAATAAACTTTCGAAGACGATATAAAATCAATTTAATCCCTCCGAATTCCAAACATTTCAAACAACTGAAGATAAAATGAAACCAGCTGATATGATATTTTATAGTTTTGTTGCAGATTTAACCGAATTGTATAACAAGGAATGCCTGACTAACAAAAAATATCAATTGTCAGAATATTTTAGAGTTAAGAAATGTATTCGTTTAAGGATAATCGCTGAAATTCTTTCTTAATAATAATAATAATAATAATAATAACTACAAACTTTATTCCCACATTTATTTATGATTTAAATTAATTCAATTCTTTCGTATTCCAAATATTTCAAGTAACTGAAAGTAAAATAAAAACAGCTAATATGTTATTGTGGGATTATACGAATTCTCAACAGAGCGTCTGCACAACTTCTTTATTTTGATTAAATTACTTTTGATACTGTAGGATTTTTCAAACTCACACGTCTGCCGCCGTTGTCGTGCTTCTCGCGCACCCGATTTACTACCCTCACTCGCCCGATGCACGTCGGACCTTCTGAACATCGGTCATCTACAATAATTCCCACAATACAATACAAGGCCAAAAATTTATACTGCGAATAGCAATGGAAAAAAATAGAGAGAAGAAAGGCATTGTACTTGCCCTTCATAGACATCGAATCTGCTTTTGATAAAGTGCCATAAGAGATCATATGGAAAGCACTGAAAGTAACAAACTAACTTCAACAAGCAATTAAGAATTTATACAAAAGAACCAAAGACATAGTTAGGATAAGCTGGAGAGAATCGGAGACATTTGAGGTGGAAAACGGTATAAAAATAATATACGAAAGCAATGAGGACAGACACAACGTAAGCATAGGCTACTGGAATTTAGAGAGCATCCATATCAAATGTTTAATATATGCAGACGATATAGTTTTGTTATCAGACCCTACACAGAATGGAGCAGGACAATAACAATTAACAACAAGGAAAGAACTAGAGTGAGTCGATAACTACGAATACCTCGGAATAATAATAAACAAAAATGGACACTAGAGCAGGAACTGTTAAATAGAACAAATAAAGCGAGTAGAGTCTACTATGTATTAAATAACATCATTATAATATTATAAATAAAAAAGAAGTAAGTAACACCAGAAAACTAAGAGTGTATAGAGTATATATGTGCCTACCCTACCATACGCATCGGAAAGCTGGACCATGCAAGACAAAACGAATGGAAAAATAACAGCAGAGGAGATGAAGTATTTAAGAAGAATGGTTGGAAGAACGAAACGAAATAGAATAAGAAATATAGCGATTACAGAAGACCTAGGAACAGAACCATTAGTGGAAGAAGTAGACAGAAGGCAGTTCAAATGGAACGGGCATGTTATGGGAAACAGAAGAGACCCAAGAAGAGTATTGGAAGCAAGCCCAAATGGAAAAAGGTGTGTAGGAAGCTCTAGGGAAACATGAGAGGAAAGAATGGAGAAAGAGGGAATAACTTAAGACAACAAAAGATAATCGCAGCCAATCGTAAACAATGCCAGAAATGGATGACCAACCCGAAGCCAATGGCATAAGGGACGGCAAAAGAAGAAGAAGAAGTTGCAAATTTAACTGAATTATATAACACTCGTTTAAGGATAATCGCTGAAATTTAATTTCTTTCTTAACAGTAATATTAATAAACTTTATTTCCACAGATGATATAAAATCAATTCAAAGCTTCCGAATTCCAAACATTTCAAGTAACTGAAGGTAAAATAGAAACTGATGATATGATATTTTATAGTTTTGTTGCAGACTGAATTATAGAACAAGGAAAGCCTGACTAACAAAGAATATCAATTGACGTAATATTTTAAAGTTTAGAAATTAAAATAAATACATTTGTTTAAGGATAATCGTTAAAATTTAACTGCTTAATAATAATAATAACAAAGAACGTTATCGGTCAAGATCTCAAAGATGAGAAAGCATTAGAGGAAAGCGCCAGGTAAATGGGTATAGCCTACAACCAATGCAGGAAGGTTTATCAAAAGAAATCCATATCAATCAATGCAAAACTGAGACACTATACCACAGTAATTAAACCTGAAGTTTTTTACGCGGCAGAAATCCTGACCATCAAAGGAGCCAAACTCACCAAACTGTTATAGAAACTATGGGATAGGTCAACGAAAGAACAATCCTGAGAAAAATACTAGGCTCAAGGATTATAAACGAAGAAAGATACCACAAACCCAACGAGGAACTACACCTTAAACAATAACCTTTAATGGACACCATTATCAAGATGCCTCAGTTGTAGTGGACACCTAGAAAGAATGGAAGAATGAAGCTGATCGCTGACGCCAACTCGCATAAGAAAACAACATCGTCATGGTACAAACAGGTCAAATAAAAGGCGGATCCACATCAATAAAAATGTATGTTGTACGTTGTATTTTGAAATTCAGCAATAATATTTGCGGCGCAAATTTAAATCTGGTTAAGTATTTTACCACGTAAATATTTATCTTGTGTGTTGTACGGCCGAATCCACAGGTTTGTTCGTGCAGAGCGCAATAGTTTCCAACTAGAGGGCCTGTTATTATATTTATTAATTATTAATAAACACGTGTCGGGAGTAGAGTAGTTGTAATTCGCATAAGAAAATAACTAATAAATGATTAATAAAATAAATACAATAAAACATGGAATGGAGCAATGAGGATTCATTGCACCTCATTCAGGAATATTCAAAACATGACTTGTCATGGAATCTGGAATCCAAAATACTGTCAGCATTACAACAAAATAAAAAAGCTGATGCATGCGACAAAATATCTAAAGCATGAAATATTGGAGGTGAAGAAATATTTCTTTTATAAAAAATTTGACATGATCAATCACAATCACCCAAACATAGGTATTTACGTAGTAAAATAAAACAAAACTACAGATGCACTCAGAATCAAGTCCACATTAACATTACTGTGCGACGCAAATCTCTTTGAAGTTGGCTGGAAAACCGACAGCACAACGGATAGCGTGCGTTATTCGTCACGAAATTATTTGTGTGCATTTGTATACGGCGCACAGTCCACACCAACAAAAATTTCGACGAACACGGACAAATTTGTGTCTAATACAACACACAACGCAAATTTTTATTGATGTGGATCCGCCTTAAGGAATGCACAATTGCACAAGCAGCCTCAACAACTTAAGCTGCAAATCATTTTGATTAACTTTCGTAGTCTATAGTGTGCTCATCCAAAAATCCAATTTCCGCAAATGATCTAAAATTAATTCAATCCTTCCGAATTGAAGGTAAAATAAAAACAGCTGATATGTTTCATAGTTTTCTTGCAGGTTTAACTTAATTATATAACGAGGAAAGCCTGACTGACAAAGAATATTAGTTAACATAATAAAAGTTTAAAAATTAAAAAGAATGCTTTCGTTTAAGGATAATCACTTTCTTAATAATGATAATAATAAGGGGTGTCTCCTAGAAATCTGGACTAAAATAAAAATAACATATTAAAGCTACTCAGACATTTAAAAAACTCTAGCTAGTTTCAGGGGATGAAGTTTTCTTAGAACTATTAGAAATTAGACAATCACTGTTTAACTGTCATTGTGGTCATGTTTAGTTTAAAAATGCCTTCGAAGGAGGTCGATCTGAAAAAGCGCGTGTATAGGTTTTTGAAGAAAATAAAGAACTGGGAAAGGCTGTGAAAATTAGGTCCAGAAAACTTCAGCAAATTAAAATTCTGTTCGAAAACAATGTGGTTTACTACGTTTACTGGCAAGAAGATATGACGTAACTTCTGGCTATTTGTGTAAATAAATATCTTAAAAAAATACGAACTTAAGGTATCGTAAAACAAATTATTCAGAAACGTTCAGAAAATCAAATTTCTGTTGCAAAGTCAAAGTGCATTCCTCTGATGCGAAAGTTTGCAAATCGAGCATTCATTTTAGACGACGAGTCATATTTCATTCTTTTTCATTCTACTATCGATGGAGATGATGGATTTGTACAAGTAACGTTTGCTAGACCCCAGCCAATATAAAATGTGCTACAAAAGCAAAGTTTGAAGGAAAGATGTTGCTATGGATAGCCATCGGCTGAAAAGCTTTGAGCCGTCCTCTAATACCAACGTCCGGTTTTGCAATCAACTCAAAAGTGTACTTAGATGAATGTATTCGACGTCAGTTGATCCCCTATATTCGAGCAACTACGAAAGTAACGAATATGTCTTCTGGCCCGATCAAAAATCGTGGCAGGTCACCTGAGATATGAAAACATAGAATTTGTTGAGAAGCATGACAATCCCGCAAACTACCCCGGTGTTAGTTCAATTGAAGACTTTTGGTTTTTATAAAAAGGAAATGTTTATGCTAAGACTTGGAGAGCAGCAAATGCCCATCAGTTAATTACTGTTTGCATAAAATTGACAATGACATTATACAGCAACTGGCAAGTACAACTAAGAAAAGAATAGATCTTATTCGAAGAAATTAATTTTTTATAATCGACTGTTGTTATTGTAGTTTTATTATTTATTATTAAATTTATATTCACTTATCTCAGATATTCTATTTCTAAGCTAAGATGTCTTCTCAGTCCAGATTTCTAGGAGACACGCCTTAATAAACTTTATTTCCACATATGATATTGTGGGAATTATATCAGACGACCAATGTTCAGTTGGGGGTTTGGCGTGCATCGGGTGAATGAGGGTAGTAAGTTGAGTGGGCGAGAAGTACGGCAACAACGGTAGACGTGCGAGACAGTTGGAAAAATATTTAAGTATGAAAGGTAATTTATTTAAAATAAAGAAGTTGTGCAAATGCTCTGCTGAGCTTTGCTAGAATCCCACAATATAAAATTAATTGAATACTTCGAATTCCTAACATTGCAAGTAACTGAAGGAAAAACAAAAACAGCTAATATAATATTTTATAGGTTTGTTGCAGATGTAACCGAATTATACAACAAGGAAAGCCAGACCAACAATTGTGCATAATATTTTAAAGTTTAGAAATCCTCCACACCTGTGAAATCATTCATTACAATAATCTTACTGTTTATCAGCTATAATCTAATAACTACTCAGGTAGTTTCCAACACTCTTAGGAAATTGCATTAAATTCCCGAGTTTGTAGCAAACTTGAACCAGTTTTCACAACAGCTATTTATAAGTTGTTTACATACTGTAAAAGTGCCATACAGGAATGTCTTTATAACTTGTAACAAATTCTAAATCTTTTACATACAATATAGAATTTTTCTTACCTGTACAATAATCACAAATAGGACCAATAATGAGATGAGCACAATAAATATATGCATCCACACCATTGATTGTAGCATCTGCTTGCACACAGTTATCATTCAATTCTAAATAATTTAAAAATGTGTCGTTGTTAATAAGTTGTTGTCGTCTTGCTTCATCTTCTGCTTCTTTCAGAGTTTTCACAGCCTGTAATCATATGCCATTGTAAAGCCTTAAAAATGCAAAAATATATAGTTTGCCTGCTAAATATGTACAATTTATGATTTAAGATGGTTTTAACATTATTTATTTGAGCTCAAATATTTTTCAGAAACTTCTAGAATTTCCTGAAGAAAATTCATTCATCCAGGATAATTGTTTTAACAACAGTAGCAGTATCCAAACATTAATATTTAATAAGAGCATTTTATCCTAATAAAAGAAATTTTAACATTACTTATTTGAGTTGAAATATTTTTCAGGGACTTCTGAAATTTTCTGAAAAAAATAATTGGGTGCTTTCAGCAATTAATTTTTTGGACTCTTTGTTTAATTTAATTATTTATTATTGTTCGTTCAGTTGTAGTCTTTAAATATCATAATTTACAGTTTTCTAAAGCATTTTATGATTTTCCCAAATTCACTGCAATTTTTCATAAAGGAAAAATAGTAAAACAGGGAATATTTGCCGATCGTTCTAATAAAAAGAGCAGCGGTGATATCAAAAATAGACGAGCGAAATCGAGCTTTGAATAACAGTTAATCTCCGGAATGCCAATTTATGCATTGATTTTTCAATAGCTTCATTTAGCTTTTGTACATAAAACAGAATTTTCAGTACTTTTATAGAAAACGCCTTTTTTCCAAAGCTCGAGTTTATTCAAGCGCATCGTATGCAAGCTTATTTTTACTGTTTGATTTACCTCTTTTGTCATTTCTAAAAGCTTGCTTTGAACTTCACTATTATATTTAAAAAATAATCTAAAACTAATCGCGTGTATTTTTAAAGTTTAGACTAACAGCATTAACTTATACATTTTGTATGAATATTTTAGCTTTTACAGAAATTTGCCAGAGTTGCTCTTTACTCCGAAACTTCAGTAGTTACATTTTATCTCGTGAAATCTGACTACCCAGAATTAAACTTTATATATTGGTGTATAAACCCGTTCCTTTGGGGTATTCAAATTGAGGTAAAAAGGAAAATGTTGCCAGGATCGTTGAGCATTGTACATTCAACAAGTTCTCTGCAATTATACCGATCTTGAAAGGATTTAATAGCAACTCCTTACGAATTTCCACCGTAATTAATTTATATAAGTTTTCCCTGTAATAAGGAAATTTTCCGATGATGGAACGTTCGCGTTTTTCATTTTGCAAGATTTTGAAGCGAGAGGCAACCTTTTAGATTTGTGATTTATGGATAGTTCCAAAAAGTCGTAAATTTGTTACGTGTATTTCTGGTTAGTCACTTCATTCATATATTATCAGTATCTAAAAAGTTTTATTTTTATCACTTAGGCACCTATTATTTCAGCTATATATCAGATCTAGGTTTTGCAAAGCTGCATCCAAGTAAACTAAACAAATTCACCAACCTTTTTCATATTAACAATATAAGTATCTTTTTCCGGTAAAATCACAGCAATATTAATTGTACAATTTCCATTAGCAAAACAGATAATTTCGCAAGGACGCGGATCTTTCAGGTCTCCTTCTCGGCAAGGTTCCGTATTTTTCGAACAGGATGTAATATTCCAAGGATCTTTTAGCGCTTCTGCTGCGCTAAATATAAGAAGATATAACACAAACAGCATTACAAGTTCTTTGTACTGTTTAGAAAGGCACTATCGGGACACATGAGATCGTAGTTTGGCAAACCTTTTCGCGTCTGAAAATTGGAGTTCCGAAAAGTTGCGGACAACAGTAGCTGAGTTAAAATGCAAGACCAAAAAGCACATCACGTCATTGCCGGTTTGTTCCACGAGAGCTGTGATAAAACTAACGTGATAGCCTCTGATAGCAAATATTGATAGCTCCCACCGCGCAGATAGCCAGATAATACTAAAAGTATTACAGGATCGTACTATGAACTATTTTTAAAACCTTAAACTTAATTAGTTAATTTCAGTTGTCTTCGCACGTGGAGAAAATGCGATACAAAAGTCAACATCCACATACCTATATTTACCCTGCCTTTTATGAATCTCGCTGTATACCTTTCAGCTCATTGATAAGACTACGAATTTTCAAGTTTTTAGTTTGCAAAAATGATAGGTGGTTAATTATAAATTACAACTGCAAATGTTGTATAGATTAAGTCGTTTACTCTGAAATGTGGAGAAATGTTGATATTGACTAAAAGTACAATTACAGTGATTCATCCACAGGGATTTTACAAACTTCCCTATTCATTTTCTTTCACACACTGTTTCACTCCGTAATCAAACTTGCATACTTAACTGGTGACATCAAAATCCTAGCGCTCTCAGAAAATACTGTTCTACAGCTTCGAGCTTCGATTGCAGCTTTGTTCGCTTGAATGTAAAGGGAAATCTTTATCAGCTGAAATTTTTTATAATTTACCAAGACAAAAAATGCTACAAGGCGTTTTGCTATTAAATTCGCAAGTTATTTAATTTGTTTGCAATTAATCTAGAAAATATGGTGATGTTTAATTTGAAATAAGTTAATAATATAACGAAAAATAAATAAATAAATTCAGTTCGGTTCTGTGAACCAGTAGCAATAAACCATATGTGTTATAAAAATTCCGTATAGTGAAGAGGGTTTATTTATTATTATTGAATTATTATGTCTGATTAATTGCGTTGGCCATACGGCAATTTCATTATTGCTTTTTTGTCAATAATAGGCGAACTTTATTATTAAAATATATTAATCCCCGGAATTAATAATACACTTTGTGGTTTAATTCTTTATATAACTTTAACAGCATCATAATTTAACGGAAAAGCTGATAAAGCGATATGATTTTGTCTGAACTGAGTACATATATTGTCATTTATATTCACGTGGATTTTGTGTCATTCCCCTTTTGGAACTTTACTTTTAAATCGTGTTAAAAGAAGCTTCAAAGAAGAATTTGTTTATGAAATTATTTAATTGATTGAACATAAGAAAGTATCGTAAACTCTTCAGATGTGCTTAGAAAACTCTTTCAGTTTCGGTATTAGCATTAAAATTTAAACTCTAAAAACATCTCATAGCTGTTGTTATTACGCCTTACCTTTTTAGAAACCATTAGTATACTTTTGAACAATAATTCATTGGAAGAAATGAGTAGATGAGAAATAAGAACCGATCCTCGTCGCTCGTTTAAAGGACATAAGGAGATACAAGAAGAAAAAGAAGAACAACAATAATTCATGAACATTTTTAAACCCAAAATATACGATTTTCAAGCAGTAACTATGCAGATTCTCCATTGTTACAGCTTTTTAAAACATCGAGTTTTTTCGTAAGGTTATCGCTAGTAAACGCCCTGCGATGAAGCATGGCTGGCAACAGGCTTAGGAGGGTTAAAGCCTCGGTTGTTTCACTTGCTATACCTACGGAGTAGATTGGCAAGCCTTTAACAACCGCCTACTTTCTCTGCTCCGCCACTGTATTTCGGTCCCCAATTATTTTCAGTGACTGAGTAGGACACCCGCCGAGCATCCGACTCGGGTTTGACCCCCCGACCATCCGCGTTGTAGTCGAATGCCTTAACCAACCACTCGGCCACTCCAACGATCGAATTTTCTCCTATTTATTTTTTTGCGTGGCGCCACAGCCCGAGGTTTAAACTGTAACTTTTATTTTCCACTTTCTTGGTCTACTCTCCTATAGGGACCGGTCCTCGTGGGAGAGAGGTACCGCGTTAACGGAGCAATCGGGCCACCCATTCCAGTACTGACCGGAGACAACGAAGTGTAACTATCCAGGTCGTACTGGACTGGGGGTACTTTAGCTACCGCAACTCGGGACCTCCTGTTCATTAACTAATAAAACTTTCAGAATTTTAGAAGGTTGTTGAGAACCTTTTAAATTTTCCTGAAATTTGTTTAGATTATATAAACCGAATTAATTAATTAATTACTTTGCGTATCTCAGGCATTTCGACAATAAATTTCGATAGCTTATCTACCGAAAATGCAAGTAAATCCTAACCAAACTGAGCTGCAAATTTACCTAAAACTAAACCTGTTTCTGATAAACTTACAGTTTAATTAAGCGAATCTATCAAGTTCCATTCTATAAATCTAATGTAAGCATTGTCAGAAAGTAACTACGACTTCGAACATGTGAGACTTTTCGTCGCATTTCTAGATTACGACCTATCACCTTTAATTTCTCCAAAGTAATGAAACTTTGTAATAACTGGGACTGGGAGCTTTCGATGTGTGGTCCATTTAGAGCTTAGTGTTATCAGAAAAATCGGTGGGGCACGTTAGAGTTAACTGTTAATCTCATGACTTCTGGACTGCTCGTACACCGTGTAGATTTTCAATTCCTGATGAAAAACCAGCCATCCTTCCACATCTAGGGTGTAGGTATACTGCTCTGTACAACCATTTTTGAAATATTTTATAACAATAGACTGATGTATTAACACTAAAGCAATGAATTTAATATAGTAACTTATTTGTTGCTGCTGAAGGTTCACATGGACCATCATAGGTAAAGGTATCGGCACTAACGCCCCACCACTGCATTTGGGTTCCCAATTATTTTCAGTAACTGGGTAGGCCATCCTCCGAGCATTCGATTCGGATTTGACCCCGAGAGCATCCGCGCTATAGTCGAATACCTTTAATTAGCTAGAATTCAGTATCCATTTTGTTTTAACCCTTTTTATATTATATAACAAGTATTATTTTTTGGTTCAGTTACAAAATATTACAAAAACCAACAGAGTTTATGGTATCATTCCATAATGTTTGGCGGACTATAAATACAAAGGGATGCTCCAAATAAAATTCCGCGTAACTGTTTTTCTCTTCAACAGTTTTAAATTTGTTTTTAAGGTAATATTTTGAATTTGCATTATTTCGTTCTATAATGTAAAAAAGTCTGATAGAAGAAACAGTTTTTATCTGAAACAGGTAATTGGTCGAACAGGCTCAAATAACTAAACGACCAAGGCTCAAAGGTCCTGGAAACCTCCACAATTGCACAATATTACTGTTATTATTTATTTTATTGATTTATTAATGTCAAATTTAAAGAATGCCATACTCAAAGAATATCTAATAATGCTTCTTATTATAATTATTTCTTATTTCTACAAAAGCTTTAGAAAGCTCTCAGTGTAAATAAAGTATGCAAGTACTGGCTTTTAAAATAATTATTCTAATAATATACTAAACAACTGTTACGACTGTTATTTTACGTTTAAAATTTCCTTTGAGAATTGTTCTTTAACCTATGCTTGATAGCTTGATGCTTTAAGTATATTCTTATCTGTGGCGTGAGAAATTTTCTGACCAAGAGTAACGTATAGATTGCCCTCAACCTCAAGGTGTATATTTGGTTGCCTACGTAAATGCATTTCAAAAAGTTGAATCAAAGAGCATAAAATGATTAGGTTTTCTCTGGTAGAACCACAAAATACCCTTTTTTGATAGAGCAAATATTACCTAATCATTATTTTGTACACTTTGGTTCAACCCAAAAAAATTAATTCTCCTCCCGCTGCAACACATGAATGTTTTGCTTCTTACTTCGGCAGAATTTTGCTTTATTCTGAAGATCTCCTGTATAAAGTTCTTCTAATATTATTTCTCTATTTCCTTGCAAATGTTTTGCTCATTTTTTGAATACAATATCAGCAAAAACAAACTATTGTCGAATATCCAAAGTTTCTAATAAATTGCCTCAAAATTTATCTTTGACTAATTACCTATAAAAAAGTTTCAGTTATTTCAGGCAATATTTATAACAAAAGTTAAATAAAACTAACAAATATCCAAACTGTGTTGTTAAAACATTTATTTAAAATATTAACTACAACTTTGTAAAAACGAAACCGTGTAGTGTCACACAAATGAAAAATTTAAACATAGAAATAAAACAGAGTCTGTAAGCATCCAAAAATGCATTATTAATGAACCACGGGGACTCCAGAAAAAATCTTAAAACTAGTTATACAAATGTGAAGATATAATCTTCACTTGACAGGATATTTCGAGTGTCAAAATTTTGAGATATTCGAGGCACTTTTCAACAGATATCGTCTGTTAGTTGTAAGACAACGTTCTGCATGCTCTGACTAGACTTAATCTTATAATTTGGAATAAAATTCCTGGCTTTGTATTGCTTATACCTATATCTCATCTCGTCTCGTCTCATAACTAAAAAAATATTCTAACGTTAAATGCAAGTAATAATAAATTAAAAATATGTACACTACCGTTCGTTAATTAGTTAAGAAGGGATATCTCAATAGTTTGGTGTTCAGAAAAATGACATTCAATATTTTTCAAGTAAGTGTGTTCAAAAGGAATGCAGATACAATAGTACTGGATTGCCCCCCGCAGTTCTTAGTGGACATTAATGCTCTTCTCTTTTACCCAGGGCCGTATTCGATATAACTTGTGTAAGTCCAGTTTATAAAAGACACATTTTGGTGTTTGCAGAACGAAACCATTTTAATCAAACTATTAAACAAGCCTAAACAAGTTTCTTATGTGATTCAGAGCTTAATATATGCGTTTCTGGAAACTGTTCGCTTTCTTCAGCTGAAAGGCAAGAAGCGGGAAGTTTTTAGGTTATCAGGTTTTTCATTAATTTTTTTTAATTTGCTTAAAAGTGCAGCTTAGTTTTTTATGTAGCTGAGAGTCAGGTATGAATTGCCATGGTCAGAAAAACTTGAGGGATTAGTGTGATTTTCTTATTGTAGCTGAAAGTATTTGGGTTATACCACGTCGTGTATTGTACGTAACCAAACCAGGAATTGTTAACTAAAAACAAAAATTTGTAAAAACTGTTCCAAAAATAATAAAATTGGGTTTCCTTCTTTTTTGCAGTATTCAGTAAGCAATGTAGTTGTCTGTCTTTGTGCTTACTTCAAGTGCAATAAAAGTAACATATCTATATTGTCATGACTTCAGTATGTTCCTCAAGCAGTCTTGCAAGTGGGTGTGTTTTGCTACTGACTGTTGTAAATCTTTGGGGTAAAAAATGGACATTTTTTATGAGTAAAATGTGGATGGACATGAATGTGTGATATCTCTTTAGCACTTTAAACTACGGTTCTGTTGAAACTGGCCAGTCAGCGACCGATCTGGCCACGGAAAGCATCAAACCTTACCGCTTGCCACAACCACATCTAACAAAGCAGTCTTCAACTTCGCGAACTCGATGTATGTCGAGAGCGCTACGCTTCTCGCGTTCGCGCTGCCTTTTGCAGCTGTGTTACAGTACCATAAAAACAATGGATTGCTCGACATTTAGGACAAATTCTTGCCAGGTTAGTTGTTAATTCTAATTTTAATATTAAAGAGTGCATTAATATTATGGATCTTGAAATGTTAACTCAAGAGATGTCAAAATGTCGACGACCTTTCGATTTTCGCTAAGCGCTTTACCCTACATTGAAATCACCAGACTTTTTACCATTTCTGCCTTTCGGTTAGGATCTAAAATTGTCCAGAATCATCGTGTTAGTTAAAATTCCATATTTAGCTTGCACATTTTCATTTATAAAATAGTGTCATTGCCTACATATGAAATAGCATGGAATGAAAACTAGCAAAGTTATGAAGAAATATGCCAAGCCTTCGTCATGTGACTGATGCAGGAATGCTGTACGAATCCGTGCGGTTATAGATGCCATAATTGTGGATATGTTGTAGAATTACATGTTTATGTTATATATTTCGAGATTTTTTAATAACGACTAATTAACTACTTCTTTTCTAATATTTTCCAGTAAATTGGGGTTTTTGTGCTATTTCAAAAGTGCACCCAGTTTGTCCTTCACAATGTATTATTTAGATAAGAAACAATTATAAAACAGTAAATGACAATTCACTGAACGGTACAATAAACGAAATATGGCACTGAATTTATACGGAGATTTCAATGCTGCGTTATGACACGCTTCCTTTAAGTTTGCTTGGTTTAGTACCTTTCTAATTATATCTATAATAAAATGCATCGTTTAATAAATAATAAATACAAATTCAGTTATGGCTATAGAAATTCACGAGTTTCATAAATTAATTTTATAAGAATAGCACAAACAATATCGTTGCAACCAAAGATTTAAACCCATAAATGTAGCCTTTATTATTAAATTTCGTATCGCTTTATTAAATCATAAATTATAAGTATCATTTGGTCCCTTTAGCATGTCCATTTAGCTTTTGTCTGTTTGGTATTTCAGAAGCTTCATTTAAAACTAGATAACTACACTTTACTCTGTTTATAAATGATAATAAATGTTCGACTTTCACATAAGCTGTTGAAAGGCAACTGTTGTTGCTTTATAAATTTAAAGCTTCTAATTATCTATTACCATTTAAAAGTAGTAATGATAGCTCAATAACACAGTTATTTGTTGCGTGTATTAAAGGGCGATTTTACCATTGAGTAGGTACCGAATGATCAACGGAATTTATAATTAGAGCAGGCTGTGATATTTACCATAAAGTTTTAAGGCTTGCAGCTTGAAATTAAAAATTTTAAGTGTCAGAATTGAGACATGTGTCCAACCACACAGCATAAAATAGCACCAATCACAGTCTCCTCTAATTATGAATTCCGTTGATCACCTGGTACCTATACTGAGGACACGTGAAAATATATTAGCCTACATTAGATAATTCAGTCGTTTTATTTTTCAACATAACATGTTATTCTTTGCTGTTCGGATTTATTCTCCTTGTAAAGTATTTGGACGTTCAAAAGCGGTATTTTAATTTTGCTGAGGATTAAGTACCTACTAAAACGCAAATTCTACATAATGATAATGACTGTTATGTTTAAAAAATGAAAAAGGATACTTCAAATTTGGAACAATATGTTGAACATTTAATAGTTTTTTAAGAAAATTTGTTGCACTGCTTTAGTCATCATAGCATTATGTTAATGTTACAGTGATCAAAGTTTTGCAGGGCATGTTTTGTACTCCTTTTTAGAGTAATCACTTATATATCAGTTTAATAGTGATATTTTTCTTAATATCCTGATATATTTGAAACTTCTTTGATAAAAACGAGGTCGATGAGTTTTATCAAAGAAAAGCACCTACTTTTAGTGAATATTTTATTAATTCTCCAGAACAATTTCAGGGGTAATAGAAGACATGAATCAGCCAGCAGGATTGCTAGAAAGACTGTCTCCCCGGCCTGTAATATGCCCTTTGATACGCTTAGGACGCGACTCAGCACCATCTGAACAACCACCACATAATCCAACAAATCATACTCATAATCCAGAATATACTTACAGTTATCCCTCACAATACATCGATGTGTATGACACCACTACTCCAGAAAGAAGGCACAGTCAGTTATGTTTAGAGAATGAATACATACAAAAGCAACCTTCAGATGCCAACTACATTCAACAACAGTTTTACCAAAAGCATCCATATTTGAATAACGAGGGACCTGATTACCAAGAAAAATTTGAACAAAATTCTAGTAATTCTGAAAATTTAAGGCATTCACCACCGTTAAATCCATACCAAAAACAAACCTCACTAGATTTATCTTCGTTATCATTTGGCAGAAGTTATTGGGAACATGATAATTACACTAAACAAGAGATGAATCAGACAAATTCGAGTCCTGAATATTTTCGACCACAAGTACATCAAACTAATGAAACTAATTATTTGTTGGACAATTTTGCAAAATTAGGAAAATCTAGTCCCAGTTTAGACCAAGGGTACCATACTTTAGTTTCTCCAAGTCCAGGGCCAGTTACACCGAGTTTGTGGAGTGAAGGCAATATTTATAAAGGCAAGAAATTTCAGAATAGAAATAATTCTTTCGATCGACTACCAGACAAACTTGTGACGCGCATATTTTCATTTCTTCCGAGTTTAGATTTGAGTGTATGTGCAAGAGTATGTAGAAGATTTGAAATTTTAGCTTGGACTCCTGCACTTTGGCGAACCATTACTCTTCAAGGAGAAAGTGTTAGTGGAGATCGAGCCATTCGTGGTGTACTTAGACAATTGTGTGGTCAGGGTAGAACAGGAGCATGTCCTAGTGTCGAAAGAGTACATTTAACTGATGGGGCAAAGCTTACAGATAAAGGTTTAATGTTGCTTGCTCGAAGATGTCCAGAATTGACTCACTTACAAATTCAATGCAGTATAGCAGTCACCAATAATGCCCTTTTTGAAATAGCAACTCGTTGCCATAATTTACAACATTTAGATGTTACAGGATGTGTTCAAATATCTTGCATAAGTGTTATACCTGGTCCTGAACCACCTAGAAGATTACAACTTCAATATTTGGACTTAACCGATTGTCCAGCTTTACAAGATAGTGGACTACGAGTCATTGTTCGAAACTGCCCACAACTTGCCTACCTGTACCTTCGTAGATGTATTCAAATAACAGGTATTTAATTTTAATTACTCATATCGATTTTAGTTTTTCAGTTGAAATCTGTATATCAAAACAGAAATGTAGAAATGGACTTCTAAATTTAAATACTTTAAATCTACAAAAGTTTTATAAGTTAATTAGGTTTTGCTGTGTTTCAAACAACAGACTGTACAATAATCTAAATTTTCTTTGCAGATGCTGGATTAAAGTTTGTGCCAAGTTTTTGCTCAGGATTAAGAGAACTTAGTGTGAGTGACTGCTGTAATATAACAGATTTTGGTTTATATGAACTTGCTAAATTGGGTGCTACGCTGCGGTATCTTTCTGTAGCAAAATGTGACCAAGTCAGTGATGCAGGTCTTAAAGTAGTGGCAAAAAGATGCTACAAACTGAGATATTTAAATGTTAGAGGTTGTGAAGCTGTTTCTGATGATGCCATAACTGTTTTAGCAAGATCTTGTACAAGATTACGTGCCTTAGATATTGGTAAATGTGACGTTAGTGATGCAGGACTTCGTGCGCTTGCAGAAAGTTGTCCAAATTTGAAAAAACTCAGCTTAAGAAATTGTGATTTGGTAACTGATAGAGGAGTGCAATGTATAGCTTATTATTGTAGGGGCCTTCAACAGCTGAATATTCAAGACTGCCAAATATCCTTGGAAGGATATCGAGCTGTTAAAAAGTACTGTAAAAGATGTGTCATTGAACACACTAATCCAGGATTTTTCTAGTTTGGAAATGATTATATATTTTTATAAATAACAAGTTGTTAAGTATTTATTTTTGTACATTTGTATATGCTAAGAATATTCCTATTAAATTTATTAATTTACTGTTGTTATTTCAATTCTGTTAATAATTGGTCTGGGTTTTATATTCCCGTACCAATAAAAATGTGTACAAATTATTATTTGGTGTAGTTTGTGACATTTACTTTGAATTTTGTTGAGTTGTTCTATCTTAAAGTTTTATTTTAAAAAAATGTGCTATAAAATTAGTCTCCACGTGAAAATCCAGTAACTTTTATTTGTAAATTAGGTGCTTCCTGTTAACTTATTATTTTTCCGTATGAATTGCTTTCTATAATATATCTATCTTTTTACAATCTTTATTTCAATATTTAGTTACATATATACAGTAATATTCAAAACGTATAACTTCAATCAGCAATTGCTGTGATTAGTCTAGCATTTAGAAATTAAGTGAACATTATTTTGAGGTTTAATAACAATCTATGTATTACTGATAATGACACCGACTTATTGTTCTTCCTAAATTGCACGTATGTTTAAAGAACAAACACGAATCAAATAATACTAAACTTTAATAATAAACAACAATATATAAACACTTTACACATGAACATACGATTGTAAACATTTAAAAAATATAGAAATAAAATTTTCAGTACATTCAACAATAATTGAGCATACTGATACAAGAATACTTGAAAATAAAGATGGAAATGTTAAGATTTCAGTCTCGTACATAAAATTTAATTTACATACTTAATAAAGTAAAAACAGTAAATAAATAAATAATGAGTACGACAGCTTACTTAAGATCTAAATATTTTCTCCAAATGCGTAATTATAAAATAATTCATAAACAAAGGAGTACAAAAAATTGATCTAAAAAGTTATTTTCCTAAATGTAATTATTCACTAATTTTCATCACAATCCATAGGATTTGCTAGATAAAGACTTTTCCAGTCTTCATGTTCTCCTTTATAACACTTAAGTGGAATAACAAACACTGAAATATCATCAACAGATGCTTGTTTACCAGTTTTCAATTGCCAGGAATGCTCATGAACTAAACTACCTCTTGCTGAACCAACTAAGCACGTAGCAGCACTAACGTAGCGTTCTTTTTCACTAAAAATGCTTAAAGCTTTACAGACAACTTCTGCAGCTTTACTGCCATGTATGACGTCCCATAAACCATCTGTTCCCATTACTAATACTTCATTTGGCTCTGTTTTATCAAGTCGATGGACTTGTACTTCAGGATGTGGAGAAAGGAATGGTTTAATTGGTATCTTCTGGTACACCGCTAATAAATCATGATCACCAAATCCTCTTGTTACACCAATTGTTCCCATAACTCTACTCTGTAATATCAATATGGTTAATTGGAGTTAAAAGCACAGCACAATAAATTTACATACCCTTTTGCCATGTCCTGTAATAACAGGCATTTTAAGATCTCCTGGTTGAAGTGTTTTATAGGCCCATCCTTTCATGTGAGCATCTCTGTACATAATTGGTTTACCTAAATCTACAGATTTTGGTTGTCGTATATATTCACGAAATGTAAACTCCCTTCCTAAAATAAATTATAATAAATAATTGCCTATTTTCAACGACTAATAATTCTTGCCTAATAAAGCAGGCTGTTCTTCTGCTAGTCTTCTAATTCGGTCTCTTTCATTCTCAGGAGTAAAATCCACAGACATCGGATGATACTCCTCACCATTACAAATAATGGCTCTAGAATCTCCAGCATTTGCCACGTATAATCTACCTAGGATAATTAACCCAACTAAAGCTGTACAACCACCAGCCGCTTGATATTTATTACGGTCTTCCGCTATCAGTTGATCCTGAGCATTAAATAATTGTTATAAGGGCTCATTGACAAATAATATGTACAAACCATTTCTTGAAATGCCGATTCCAGCGCTCCAATGATTAACAAATCTCTTGATTTTGATTGCATTTGTTTGCCACTAAATTCTAACCAAATGTCATCTTGAGCATCTACTAACTTCTCCTAATTGTAAAAAGAAATCATAAGTTAGACAATCATTGCCCAGTAGGTATCAGTATCTGTTACTGCACTGCGTAACATATTTCATTATGTACCACATAATATGCCATTTACTTAGTAAGTTATGTATGTTGCTTAACTAGAAACAACTAAATACTTTGTACCATACACCTTGTACTGTGTTTTATTTACACAATAAACCAGCGAGGTTTTTTTTATATTACGTAGTTTATGAATTATGAAAATACCAAACTAGTTTATCATCAAAACTATTGTAATTCTAAATTGCTGAAAATTGATGAAAATTTACATACATGTACTATGTGATGTAACTGATTTGCAGCACATAAAGCAGCTCCAACACCTGCATGTCCATCAAATATTCCGTAATAGGTATATGGAATGGTATATTTCTTAGGCCCCAAAATGTCATTTGTTATGACTTTAGTTAAAACCCCCAAGCGATATACAGCTTGATCTTCATTCCACTTAGATTTCCCAGCGTTAACACATTCTGCATATCCAGCGTAATACGGTAATGGACGACTAGGATGAATTATAGGTCGCAGTCTATGATCTGCAGACATTTGAACTTCTTCATCTTCTAAATTTAAAAAATGCGGACGACCATACGGAAACTTTGGGGCCAAGTGATTCTTTTGATTTATATCTGGACCAGTACTCAATCCATTCACTTCCAAACCAGTAACAGCTCCGATAACTGCACTTTTGAAACGATTCAACATTGTGTCTATTTAATAAACTTACAAAATTTTAATCCTAAATTATGATTATAAACAAAACAACTTTTTGTTACAATAAAAATAAAAAATGCACATTATTTCTACAACACAACTGCATACCCCAACAAAACTAAACTCTAAAACCTTAGTACCAACTTAGAATATTAGAAAGAATAGTAGGGACACTTTCTGTTTATACATAATGACAGGCGGTCAACGGAATCGCCATCTTCTTGAATGTAGTTCTTCTTTATTTTTTTGTACTTTAACAGCAAGTGAGATTGTTAAAATATTGAGTTTAAATTCTTTTAAATGATCTGTAATTAAGTATTATCCCAAAATACTGAAAATATATCAAAGAAGTTACAAGTGTAGTAAATTACAGAGCTTTATTACAGAATTTAATGAATTTCCTAACAGAGGTCGCCTACAAATTTTCTCCCCCTCTAGGGATTAGTAGCCAATAAGATGCGAGGACCTGTTTTGCGTTTTTGTACGTCATACATTCAAAAACATGGCGATTGGCACATTGATAAAAGGGTCTAAAATACACTATCTGAAACTCAATACTTCATTTAGGGACGTTTGCAAACTAGAACTTATAGTCTTGCAGTTTCTACATTTTGGGTTAACCTTTGAATTTTAAAAAAATGTTAAAGCATTGAAGAAATGGTTTAATAAACTTTGTATCAAATATATATTTATTTCAAATCTGTATCAAAACGATGTACTCCTTAAATTTACATTGTAATAACACAAACTGTTTTCTTATTTGCATTTATTTCATCAGATATGATTTATATGCTCATCTTTGCGTCTTATTATTAATACATATTGACATATTTTTCACTACAGTATTTACTAGAATAGTAATTAAGTTCTTTGTATGATATTTTGATAAAACCATATTTTCACATTTATTCTTAACACAGCGTTCTAGACTAACTATATATAGATATTGACGATCATTCGATTATTGTATAAGAACATGTATCAGATTCAAAAATACAGATCCTTACAGATATAACTCTAAATTCCATAAGTAATAAAATACATTCAACTTATTAATTATTCGAGTTACATTTAAATTCAAAAAGTATATACCCAAGTATAAGGAATTTAAATTTTTAAGTTACTAGTACTTTGTGTACGTTTTCTTATAACTTTAATTCTATAACCACAATAAATGCGTAAAAATATACTGAAAAATACTAAAATAACTCCGAAAATTCCTAACGCATAAATATGATGTTGGTAAATTATACAACTCAATAATACTGAAAACCCTTGCCTTATGGTAGTTATAATAGCAAAAACCAATGGGCCAAAAGTTGCTATAGTTCTGAAAATAAATAATTGTCCAGCTGCCGAACACACCGACAATAATAAACAATCTACTATAAAAAGTGGAAATTGCAACATAAAATTAATAGAAGCAACAAATCCACCCTGTTGCAATAGAGAAACTGCTGTAAAAATACACGAGAAAAAATTTACAGCACACATCATTTGCACTGGCTTCATTCCATATTGCTTAAATAGAGCCCCTTGCCAATTAGACGTAAAACTATCGAAGGCTATGTACGAACATAAGAGTATTACTCCAGAAAATGTAGTAACAGTCGACCCTAAAAGCTCTAACGATGAGTATTATATAAATAAGAATATTAATATTTTTACCTTTATGTTCGTTTTCCGTATCCAACATAAAAAATAACATACCAATAGAAAGAATCACTGCTGAGACATATTCATAATATTCGTATTTTGTTCTTGATATTAATTTACCCATTATCATAACAGGAATCGTCTTTGCAGCTTTCGCTAATACCTAGAAAATTTTAAGTGTGATATATATTTATTTACTGTGTATTAAGAACTTTGCAACGGTTTACCTGATGCGGAAAAGAAACATATTTCAGTGCTTCATATTGACACCAGGAACTCATTATATTTGAAAATGAGCAGAAGACATATTTGTACAATGGAGACTTATGTCTTTGTTGTCTCGTACATAAAACCACTATTCCTGATATGCAAAATGCTAATATTCTATTGACAAACACGAGAAATTGCGAGTCTGTGAAATGTCCAATTTCTCCTTGAGCATTCGTATATTTCTAAAAGACGAAAAGGTCAGTCTTGTAATATTTTATATATAAATTACATACTTGTGTCATCACTTTTTCTTGTAAAACTCCCCATGTTAAGAATGAAACTTGTAATCCCATAAAATAAAACAATAACAGAAATATATCTTGTAAAAGTGTGCGTGATTGCTGGGTATTTGCAGAAGACGAGTTGGTACGATCTATTAGTTCATCTTCTTCAAAACATTTTCTTATTACCAGGGTGAAACAATTCGTACCTGTAATAACAAGTTACGTTTACTTTAAATTTTGTTGAACTAGATTTAAACATACCGGCTTTATCTAAATAATTTATTTTATAGATATATTTGTATATGAGATATCCTGGTAAAAACACAGTAGCATATCCCAAAATGTTTTGCAGTCCATGAATTATCCAGCTGTATTCCGGGCTGGGATTTTTGGTTATTTCAGATATAAATATGGATTTATTGATAATAAATAATATTCCTACTGTAATCAGCAATATCAAGCTGTAAATAGAAAGTATTACAAATGCATTTTAACAGTTATTACACCACATCCTTACCAAATTACTATTTCAGCACCATTTTTTGCCATTGTTTACTTTACACAGTGCATTAAACTTTATTTAAATTCTAAATTGTTGCTAGAAACAATTATCACATTTGTAATATAAACCTACCACGAATTAGGCAAAAAATTAACATGCTTTTGTGAAAATTGCGGCACATTTCCTACGCTGCAGTTTCCAAAATATAACCTTAAACAGCTACCATAACCTATAATTGTCAGAGATAAATAATCTGCGAGATCTTGAAAAACTTAGAAATGTGTACATTTTAATACATTGCTACAATAACGCGCAATAAATATTAGTTATCACTTATCTGCAACTGCAGAAAGTGTACGTTGTCATTTAACACATCAACCCATAATCAACTAAACACCGCTCGTCTCTAAAGCGTGAATTACACGAAGAAGAATGCTACTACCCACAAAACTTTAACTATTTCTTCCTCTGCTTGTCGGAATACCGTTTTCGTTTCGTTCCGTTCATAGATATTAGAAATAAATAAATAAATATGTTATATTCTAAAACTTTTTATTATGTTTATAATATTTTAATAGAATTTACAGTTAACATTTCCAAAGTTAACATTTCCAAAATCTCCCCCCCCCCCTTTAATCTTTTTCAAAAATTATTCGTTGCTAACTTTTATATTTCTAAGTCTGGACATTACTGAAAATGCTATTATTTTTAAAATTTAGCATAATAAAAGTAAATTACACTGCGTATATATCAGTCAACAAAGCGAAAAACCGATAAATATACCAATGCCAGAGAATAATTTCAGATAAATAGGCACAGATTAACAGATTAATTGGAATGCGAATTTTGACAAACTTACTTACATGTCACATTTAGATAAATAAATACTGCACACTGTTTCTTTTTTATTTAATTTTATATTGCATTTGTGGATACATACTTACAAAGCCACATTCCAATAATTACGACTACTTAATATAGGTAGACTACTCGGACGTTCTATTAGAATTGCTAACTAACAAGTTATTCTTACCTTTTTAATTACTACTTACGCACACTTTTTTATGTAGCGATTTTTTGAGGTTTTTGTGATATATCTGCATGATATTTTTTATATACATATACTATATACATATTTATAATTTTTGCTGACGAATGTTAGGTGATTATTTTTTCTGTTAATTTTGGAATACCTATTACTTTTGTGCAGTAACATTTAGATTGAAGTTGGGGTTCTAGAAATCTGAATTCGGTTTTATGGAAGTGCCATTTAACATTCCTATTATGGGTAATTTTGCAGTTTTGGGACCAAACAAGCGTTGAAGTTTTTGCATTAAAAAGTTATTTTATTATCTTTGAATGTAATGAATATCAAATAAAAATAATTTTAAAGTTCCCTATAATCTATTTGTAGTAGGTAGGGTGGCGTTGCGCTAGTCGCTAGTCCTTGGTTCGTATCTCCCATGGTGACCATTCGTTGTTGGGCATCTGCGGTCCTCCGAATACAGGCCTAAGAGGTAGAGTAACGAGGTCTTACATATTACACGCTACACATGGTGCAGTATGTAGGTATAAACGGCGCACCAACTTCATAACCCGCAGTGACGGGCCGGGCTGTGCAATGCACGCGTATAGCTTCATACGTTAACGCACCAGCCTCGATACCGAAAGGTATAAGAGGTTACAGATAATACATACATAATTTATTTGTATTGTGATGAAATTGTAAATTTTTAATTTTTGGGGCGTTCAGCTCCATATAAGTTTGGCGCATGCGCATTAACAGGCCACTACGTGCAAGATTACCATATTATTTGACCTATAATTATAAGGCTGCTTTTCAACCAAATATAAACGTAATTTAAGTTTGGTATTGTATTATTTTTAGTAAAATACAGTTTCCAATCAAACTTAAACTTTTCATGAATTATTTCTAGTAAATACTATTTGCTTACATGGTTGAAAATAGATATACTGCAGATTAAATAACTATTTAATTAAGTTGAACAATACACATCATTACACTACAAGATGCTGTCACCTTACTTCTACTGCGCATAACCAGATGGCGCTAAATAATACTACAGCAGAATTGTATATACATAATTCTACAACAAATACCCCCTTATAATATTTGTTTGTAATTGAAAAGCTGGGTAAAACTATTTTATGTTTTTTAGGTACCTGTTAAGCTTATGTATGAAAATAGATTCGTAGGATTGATTAAGAATATTTGCTGTCTACCATAAATAAAGACACTGAAAATTCTATAGCATTTCAGTCAGTACTCAAGGCGTCACTCTTTTCGTATATCAGTTAAATACAGATACGTTGCTATAAAAAGCGAATACGAAGCAAAATAATTTTTTAAAAACATAATTGAAGCACTTAAACTGCTTAAACACTAGTAGTAATGCTTATTTCAGTACTAGTGCGACGTAAATATTTATCGTTTCTAAGCACCGGAAGTTTTTGCAATGTAGGTATGCTTAATAGTTATTAGTATATAAACTATATAATCGGAACACGTTGATATGTGCACATTTTATTCCAAATTACTTATTAATTTTTTCTTCGGCATTTAGGTTTAAATGGATTAAATTGGAATAAATAATTTGAGGTATAATCACTCAACTTCAATATTTATCATTTTATTGTAATGTACGTTAGTCAAATGAACGATCAATTTTTAAAATGATACATGTATATACAAACTGAAATATATTACACGTACCTATTCTTAGAATTAATCTTACACCTATGTCTTCTAACTTCCATGTTTAATAATGTTTATAAATCTAACAAAATAGCTAATGACTGAATGAAATAATGAACTAATGTAATTGTATACTAACTTTATATATTCGCACATTTTTTCATATCCATTTAACTACTTATAGAAACACTGCCATATAATTCAGTAGAACTAATAAGGAATTGTACATCTGGCGTCAAAAGTTACTCCACTCTCTAGGAACAAAAATAGATTTCTGATTCTGAACACTCCGGTTGCAAGAACTCTTAAATGCGATCAACACACATGGCAGGAGACTATAAAAGCATGGCTGATTATTGTCTGTGCACTTCACTTCAGTCCAGTAAAGTTACTTGAGATGGGATCACTCCGATTCTTCTCGGAGATTATGAAGATGATGTTGGAGACATGGAAAACGTCTCCTGATAATTTTGCAGAACAAGTTCTGCGGATGAGCGGGTTTCGCTTGGTCCTCAGATTTAGGCTCAACTACCAGGAGTAGCTGTAGTTGCCTCGTTTATAGCAGTCTCTACAAGACGTTTGTGCTTTCCCACCAGCTCAGGGAGATCATAAGCGATTGCCACATCTAATCGATTGATGGGGCAGCCGCGGAAATACGTACATGTTGCTGAGAGCTGCTGGAAATCATAAAGGGCGTTCAGTCTAAAGAAGTCCCGATAAACATCTGGATCTGGTAAATCATATCGGGAGATATTTGTAAGCGTTGAGAGACCCTCATATATATGGTAATCTTGTGGATGGTTAATTATTTCATCGGATACTTGTTTACGGTTTCCAAATACGGTTTTGTGGTTGTAGTAAGTCGTCAGATAACAATCAACCATTTTGGCGTGATTACGAACGCGGACCTATTAAAGAGTACAATAACATGCAACTTTTGTTTATACAAAAGAAAAGGAAGAACTTACAGAAAATCTTCGCGCACTTGCTATCTTGTTGTCAATTCGTTTGTCAACAGCTGTACGAAAATCTCTCAGAAAGGCTCGTTCTTGTGCTTGGAGGAGTCGCACTGGTGCCCAAGGTTCGTAAGGTTTAGACCAAAGCGAGGTCGTATACATCGCAGGTGGTTGAGCAGATGACATTAAAGGAGAAATATTCCAGATAAGCGCTCCTTGCACACGCATTAATTCCTCGGGTTTCACTTGATCTGCTTTATTTAAGACAATCCGAGTCTAAAAAGGAAAAGACGAAAGAATTAAGTAAATTTACATTAATAATGCAAACAACTGAGTACCTGTTGTTCTCTTCCCTTAAGTTGATCTAAAATAGCTTCGGTTTCGGGACCAACATCTAGTTTTGAAGGATCATAAACCAAAAATATTATGTCAGCCCTGTCGATAAACCACTGACATGCATCATTAAAAGGAAATACTCTTGACACTTGTTTTCGCACTTCTAAGATACCCGGAATTTCAACAATGTTGACCTATTTGAAGATAAATAAATTTAACTTTGACACGTAAAAGGAATCATTTTAAAGTAAATGTAGCATTACTTTCTCTAAAAGCTTGCTCGGTAGTTTGTATCCCCGTAAACGTTCTTCAAGACCTTGACCGAACTTTTGAAGCCCAGAAAACGTGTAGTCCGCTGCCAATTGAGTCCCATCGATAATTTCTGGTTCTTCTCCATACATCAAAATATTAAAATATGCTGGTGACGGTTCTGCTCCTTAAACAGAAAGATTGAATGAATTTTTAATATTACCAGGAAATTACTGTTCCGGTTATTTTGTTCTTTGTTATACCTGTATGTAACGCGGTTTCGTTGTATTCAATGCCCAGCAAGTAATTAATAATAGATGATTTTCCTCCACTCCAGGGCCCCATGAACAGTATAAGCGGCTTTGAAAATATTTCAGAATCGCCGAAATGTCTATTACTAAGATCTCTATACTTATATAATGTTTCTAATGGTTTTATTGCAGTTTCATACAGTTTCTTAAGATCGCGTAATATAACTTCCGACACACGATCCGAGACTTTTTCTGTTTCTGAAGAATCTTCATCTAATTTAAGTAATTGAGCTATATGATCTCTTGGTCTGAGTTCACTAAGATCTTCTTCTGATTCTTTAATAAGTTCTTCTACAGGTGCTCCTTCTTTACTATCGTCGTCTTCATCATCTCCTTCCTTACTTTCACCTTCTTCGCTACCTTCTTTGCTTTCGCGCTCTTTGTCTTCTTCATCTTCTTTACTACCTTCTTCTTTGCTCTCTTCTTTGCTCTCCTCTTTGCTACCTTCTTTTTCTTCTTCTTCTTCTTCTTTGCTTTCTGAAACAGGCACAGATTTATTATCATATTTACCACGTGCACTAGCTATCCGGGCGGTCAATAGTTCTGCTGTTTGTTTTGAATGCTTATGAAAACGGCCATTAAGTGCCCATTTTCAAAATATTACCTTCACCACCGATATCTGCTTTTACATCTTCGTGACTTTCTTCGGCCTCTTGCTCTTTACTGGAATCTTCATCTTGTTCTTTGCTATCTTCCTCTTCTTCTTCTTTGCTATCCTTTTCGTCGCCTTCTTTGCTAGCGGCATCCTCATCTTCTTTGCTATCTACATCATCCTTGTCTTCTTCACTTTCTGCTGCAGCTTCTTCATCTTCCTTACTTTCTTTTTCGTCGTCTTCTTTGCTCTCTTTTTCATCGTCTTCTTTGCTTTCCTTTTCTTCATCTTCCTTGCTATCCTTATCTTCGTCTTGCTTGCTGTCTTTTTCTTCATCTTCCTTGCTTTCTACTCCTTCACCTTCTTTACTTTGTTCGTCGTCTTCGTCTTCTTTACTATTATCTTTGTCGGCGTCTTCCTTACTATCCTTCTCTTCTTCTTTACTTTCTACGTCATCGTCATCACCTTCTTTAGACGCAGCTTCTTCTTCTTGGCTTTCGTCTTTTGCGTCTTCCTCAGCAGAAGCTTCACCAGCTTCAGCTTCAGCTGATGGTTCATCATGTTGTTCTTGATCTTCCTCGCTTTCCTTTTTATCTTCATCACTCTTAGTATCTTCTGCGTCTTCTTTCTCTGCACTTTCTTCAGCTTCTTCTGCTACTTGTTCTTTACTAGCATCTCCTTCTTGCAACTATAAATTAAAAAATATATATTTTTTTTATATCGGAATATTATAGCTGGGACTGATTTTATTTCCAATATGTATAAAAGTTTTTGTTTATGTTTATTATGTTGTGTAAATATCTTACAGACAAAAACGCGAAAGTGAAAGATTAATTGGAAAAAAAATTGAAAACAATCCTGAAAGAATACGACTGACGAGGCTATTTGTTTTTCATAAAATACTTCGTTCTAATTTCGTAACACTTGGGCCTGGTTTTCGCTGTCAGTAAGTTATTTTCGAAACATAGTATAGGATGTAAATAACTATTAAAACTGAACACCGCAAATTATCTGTCATCATAACCTACCGCATCCTCTGCACTTTTTTGTTGTTCTGAATCGTCGTCATCGTCATCATCGTGATGATCATCATCGTGATCATCATCATCATCATCGTCATCACCTTCACCAGATTCTTCTTTTCCCTAGAAGTGTTTGTGTTGGTATAAAACAATCATCAGTTAAAATCAAAAATACAACCCGCAAAATTCAGTATATGTGCGCACTTAAGTCTGTAAATGTGTTTGTGTAGTTTTAACAAAATTCGGTGCTGTTTTAAACTACAAATCTTTTACCTCGGCGGATTCAGCATCTTCAGTTTTTTCGGTCTCAGCACTTTCAGTACCGTCTTTTCCTTCTCCATCGGTGTCGTCATCTCCGTCACCTTCTGAGTGATCAGAGTCGTCTGTAGTGATTTCTACCGTGGGAACATCTTCTTTACTATCTTCTTCATCTGGAGGTGTGGCGTGTTCGGTTGTTTCCCCTGCTTCAAGTTCTTTTAACGCCTTTTCGATGTACGGTCGGCATTCTGATTCTGTAGGGCCTTCTGACTCGACCTCACCTTGCACACCTTCATAAAAATAGACAAAACTTATTGTTTAATAATACATAAATATGAATAACTTTATAGTATTCCTGATATTTAACAACGTTTACGTTTTTTTATTACACGTACCGCTTTGTAGAATTATTTGGAATGATATTAAGTTACTCCCGATTCAAAGTTCATTTAAGCTTTATTTTGCAGAGATGTATTTAATTTTTGGCGGGAGTATGACGTATACGTTTGAATGAAACTTTTAATATCATATTTAAGAGACGCTGATCTAAAAAGAGGATTAGACAAAAACCATTATCTTCAAATTATTGCAAAATGCAAAAATACTGATCAATAATTAATTCTGTTTTCGTTGTAATATGTAAAAAATTTTAAAGTTAAACCGATGGTTAATTTTTATTCATGTTTACAATTATCTTTTAATTAAAACACAACTTTAATTGTTAGGTAAATTAATTTAAGCAAAATGCAGTTTAGAAAAATTCCTAAAACATTGCGTGGTGAGGCATTTACGCACACATCTTTCGCTGTTCTAATATTGGGCGAACTGGCGCTACCGTTGAATATACATCGCCTATTTCTAACTTGCCAAATTATTTATTCATTAGAAAACTGAAATACTTTTCGCATTCCATGTAATTATACTGTTGGTTTAAATACAAGTATTCAATCAACACATATGCTTCATAAAATATTACAAGACTGAAACTGAAAGTACATAATTGTTTTATATGGTTCTAGTTTTACTTTCATGTTCAAACAATTCTTATTTTAATGGGGGTCTACTTAAACATGCTACAATAACTAATAATTGTTAGCATTTCGTGAATTTTAAGTATCATATAATGTACTGGCTTTTATCCAAGAAAACAGCTGTTATTTTATATTTTATCGCGTAATAAGATAGAAGAAGATCGTACGTGTAGCCAAAATTGGGTAATTTTTAATATCAGGCATGATTCATAACTGAAATTTAAATCTATTAACAACAAATTAAAAACAGTATATATCAACATCAAAGAGAATCCCTGCATTAGTTTCCAAATTGAATATCGAAGAAAAACCTTCATTTTGAATGAATTAAGTTTTCAGTTGTTGAGTAAACGAAAACTACTTTCGAACATAATTTTATAAAATAATATCTTCTGCGAATTTTTTTGAAAAATATGTTTGATCCAAGGGCATCTATGCTGTATAGGTTGTCCGTTCCACGGTCGATGTCTGTTTTAAATTTAGAATATAGTCTAGGGTAGCCTTAGCTGGCGAAGTGCCTACTGTGTCGTCAGTTGCAGTAGGTACATAGCTACTTTTAGATCAGCGATTTTACATTTTTAAAAATTATAGAACTCGGATTACTACACACATATTTTAACGTATCAGACCCAGAACCAAATGAAACAGGGAATGCTACTAAAATGTAGAATATATCGATCATTAAAATCACATTGCACATAAAATCTTTGGTTTTATTTTCTTTTTATACCGACTTTTGATTCTGTATATTTTAGAACCATACGCACGAACTGGAAATCTACGAATTATTTTTAGTGACAAGTTTATTTTTAAATAATAATAATTATTATTAGTAACCAGTAATATCCAAAAATAAGTCATATCGTAGACCGAGAAAATTATAGCGTTTGAAAACATTACATAATATTTAATATTTAATAAGAAAACCACTGATATTTAATAATTTAATTGATCGATTTATGAACCAGTTAACACCAGTAAACCCACGCACACACTGTAACTTAATTTGAACAATTTTTAAGATTCTCTGGGCGCTTTTTAAAAGACGCGTCGCGTTCTACAAGAAGTTGCTGGACGTACCCTGCAAGGCAGTGGCGAGCAGCGATAAACCCAGTAGCAGCAGCAGCCACGAGGACCTCCGGTAGACCTCCATGGCTTATCTTCACTACACGCGCCACATGAAAGTTTTGCACTGAGCACCCGGATTATGCGAGCCCATCAAAAGCCACCACGACGCCGAGCAGTGGCGTCGAATATCTTGAATTTGGTTGAAAAGTATTTTCAGTCATTTATCTCTAACCTACGTTTTCAGATCGGTTTTTCTTAAATTAATTTCATCACCATTCAGATAAAACTTTGAAACTAGAAATGTCTATGATAGCCACTTTACAAACGCCAGTCACAGGAACAACAACCAAAAAGTCATTGTTAATCATTTTTACAAATAGTAATAGTCGAGTAAAAATTTATATAAATAATTTTAAACCCTGTGGAAAATCATGTACGCCCGTTAATGATATTTTTGATTTGAAACGATAAAATCCGAAGCTTTACGACTAAAACGTCTCAACTTTAATTTTGCTACTTAAACATCCCAAACTTACAAGTATCTTACATTCATTCACTTTCAGTGGTTATCCTGTTTTAAATCATTTACATTGCAATTACAGGGGACATCTCAGTAAATTTTGTTCGAGTTTTTAAATATCACAAAAATTCTAGAAATTTATCAGTTCTTACAAAAATAAAATTTAGAGTTACATAAACTGCGAACGGACCATGAACTTAGAATATTTACATGTATGAGTTATATGTGAAGGAATATCACGTCCACGTGAATCATTCACAAATCCTAATTGTAGCGAAACGCAGCTTATATTTATAATACAACCTCGTTTTTGGTATATTTTTAGAAACAATTACAAATATTCGTTTTTGTAAACGCGTATAATGCATTCGAAGATATTTCATTCTTGCTATCCTAAATTCACACCACAACTAAATGCTGTCCAAGTTTTTTGAAGTTTCACGAATCACTAGGGTTTAGTTCTTAGTAATAAGTCATAAGTTTTTGAATGTTGTTTTAAGTGGACTAAAATTGAAATTGTTATTGCTACAATATTTTTGTCTTGTTTTCAGTCAGTTCAAATGTATTGAATAAACCTTAAATCTGGGATAAACACAATGGTTAGTATTCGCGCCTCATATTTGAAGTTGTATAAATATATGGAATATAAAGCAATGGCCACAAAAAAGGTGGTATGAGAGCTGGACATCCAACTCACAAGACAATAACTAAGAGACAAAATATAAAAGACAGGACATTGTCCTAAATTAAGAAGAAGAAGAAGAAGAAGATAAAACAACGTACAACTAACAGAGAGCTCCCCCTATTCTTGATACATCTCAAACCAAAAGAAAACAATAAGAATATTTAAAACATCAAGCTGCTTCTAAATATGTGCGTACAGTTTGAAGCCCCATACGTTAGAAGCGAAATCGCCCAGTGTATAAGGTGCCAGAAGTACGTACATACAAAAAATTATATGCGCAGCCAACCATTCAACTCAAGAATGCCCTAGGAAAACCAGAGATGACAACTGCAATGAAAACCAGCCGAGGCTGCATAATACTATATCCAGCATTATGGAAAAGACGAATCCATAATAGGTTCAACCAAGTGCAACTTATGCCCAAGCATTTAGACAAAACATGCAATCAATGCAAACTGCCAACGACGTACAAATCCTTACTCCATTGACACCAGCACAACTCCCTAGTGAATTAACTGAATTAAAAAACATGATAGCAAAATTATGAAACAAATGGGGATACTACTTAACCGCTTTACAACGCTAGTTGCTAAATCAACATAATGGCTCAACTATTAAGAATTGGGATATGGAACACCAATAGCTTATGCCAACATGCCCAAGAAATTGAACTATTCTTAACTATTCATAATATTGACGTAATGCTTATACCAGAAGCACATTTCACAGATCGAAGTCGCCTAAACATACAAAATTATAATATCTATCACACCAAACATCTCCATTGAAATGTTCATGCTGGTACTACAATAATTATCAAAGAAAATATCAAACATTATGAATAAGCCGTATACACAAGCCACTAGCATTACTCTCCACGGCCATCTAGCGAACTTTCACTCGCAGCAGTTTGTTGTCCCCCAAAGCACTTTGACCATCTATTCAAAACACTACCAAGCTGGTTTCTAATTGCAGGAGAATACAACGCAAAAAAGCATTCAGTGGGGTTCTAGAATAACCACAACAAAAGGAAGACAGCTACTAGCCGCCATGAAAACCAACAATCTCAGCTATCTTTCCACGAGTGAACCTATATATTGGCAAAGCGATCCGCATAAGATATCTTCTGCGTTACCAAGGGCATTATCACAAAAAATTGTTAGTA
This sequence comes from Melanotus villosus, assembly GCA_963082815.1. Lineage (NCBI taxonomy): Eukaryota > Metazoa > Arthropoda > Insecta > Coleoptera > Elateridae > Melanotus > Melanotus villosus. The sequence continues at coordinate 33,932,790 of OY720427.1, read as the reverse complement.
GAATCATGCTTAGAGCTCAGCACTGACCACACACTGGTTATACTAGGACGGTTTTCAAAGTTATCTACCTAGCCATGAACAAAAACACGTATCACATTAACAACCCTTTATTTTTCTACGTAACTCCCTTCAACACTTATACACTTATTTCATCTTTTTTCCAATTGTCCCATACCCCCAGAAAAAAAATCATTCAGCAACTCTGCAAAATATTGTTCAACAGCTTCTTTGAGTGCTTTATCAGATGCAAAACGCTTTCCCCTGAGATGCTTTTTAAGTTTTTGGATAGAAACAAATCTGACGAGACTATAAGGTGGATTCCTTAACTCTACGAACCCACAGTCATTGTTTATCTACTGGACTTTGTTTGCCTTATAAATCCGACAATAGTCGTGCAGCAACAAAGTTTTTTCTTTTTCCTCCAGAGCAGTTTTTAAATTTTGAATTGTGTTTACATAGGCCTCTGCATTTGTGGTAGACCCCTCAGCATATATTCAATAGGCAAGACTCTTTCAGCGTCCCAGAAAACTGTTGCAATCAGTTTTTTTCCATAAAATTCTGGTTTGGCCTTTTTGGTGGCGGAGAGAGCTATTTTTTTAGTAATTGATTTAACATTGTTGCTTTTTAGTTTGGTAGGTAGATAATATAAAAAAAAGCGAGGGCAGTCCTATAGTGCTGAAGATCTAAATAAAGCTCTTAATGAAATAAAATGTGGGAACATATCTTTTCGCAGTGCTGCCAAACAATATTCGATACCATTTTCTACTTTACAAAAACACTTACGAGGAACCCGAGGGGTCAAAGGTACTACACAAGGCAGAAGTCAGATTATTCCGTTAAAAGAGGAACAAATATTAGCCAATGGAATTGGAGTTCTAGAAAAATGGGGTTGGGGACTTGCTCGAAAAGATGTTATGGGACTAGCTGGACGGTATGTAACTACAAACAGTTTGAAGACGCCCTTCAGGGAGGACATCCCTGGAGAAGATTGGTTTTTGTCTTTCAAAAAGAGGCACAATTTGTCCCTAAAGAAACCGCAAAGTTTGGAATTTGCTCGTAAGAAAGCAAATGATCCTTTTTTAATACAGGAATATTTTGCTTTACTTGGCTCAACACTTGAACAGTTAGAACTAATGGATAAACCAAAACAGATTTATAATATCGACGAGATTAGCTTTTTATTAGATCCTTGCAAAACAAAAATAGTTGGGAAAAAGAACTATCCCTCTTCAAGAGTCACAAGTAGACCTGGAAGAGAACACACAACCGTTTTGTTCGGGGTAACGCATATGGTGACAAATTAACACCTCTTATAGTGTTTAAAGGGAAATATATTTGGGACACATGGAAGAGATATCGTTTCTAAAGACTTCTTATGCAGCAACAGTGAATGGATGGATGGAAACTGATGTATTTGCCAATTACTTCCGAAACAGTTCCCTGCAGAACTGCGTTTCAGAAAGACCCATCCTTTTAATTTATGATGGTCACACAACTCACCTTGACAATCGCTTAATAGAATGTGCTGTTCAAAATCAAGTGACCATACTTAAATTACCCCCCCACTCCAGCCATCTCCTACAACCTACGGATTTAGCAAGTCTTTAGAAGTATGAAATGCAGGTGGGACAGTAAGCTTAAGCTGGTAGCATATCAAAGAACTCATGGAGGGATTATAAAATTCCTAAGAAAGATTTTGCTGCCATGGTATGCCGTATTTGGAAAGAAACAAACTGTTATGTTCAGGATTTCGAAAAGGCGGAATATATCCATATAACAGACATGTGATAGATTCCAGTAAATACGATGCAAAACAACTTCGTAGATATGAAGAATCACAATCTGGCCCTTCGAATATAAACAGACAAATAAATTAAGTACAGATTGTAAAGGAGAGTGTTAGCAGCCAAGATGATCATTTAAGTAACGCATCAACAACTACACAGAAAGTCTCATTCGAAAGACTTCTTCTTGAAAGTGTAAAACAAACACCACATGCATGTGAAAAACAAAAAAGACGCAGAGTGCATCTGGTGCAGAAATTATAACTCACAGGCAGCTAATAGGAAAATCACAACAACAGGAAAAGAGAAAAAATTCACAGATAAACAAGAAGAGAAACAGGAAAGTAAAAGTTATAGAATCTTCATCAGAAGAAGAAGCGGAAATAAATTTGAGTGACAATGAGTCAGATGAACAAATACTTGAAGATTTTATTAAACAACAAGAAGAAAATGAAGAGCAACAGCCCGAAACTTTAGTTTCACTACTGTCCAAAGTACGAAATTGGGTTTTAGTACGTTTTCCAACGAAAACAACCATTTTACACTATGTTGGACAAATCGCTAATATGTCGAATCATGGAGAACCAGTAATATGCTTTTTAAGGAAGTATAAGAAATCCAGATATGAACCAACTTTCATATGGCCTGAAATCCGTGATATGTCAGAAGTTCAATCACAAGCTGTGGAAATGGTACTTCCAGAACCAAGAGAAGGTCGTACAGTTCCCCGTATCATTTGCATTTTATAATATTCAATAAAATTAGATGGTTAATGGTTATGTGCTAATCAGTTGCAGAAAATATTTTGATTTTATTTTTAACTTTGGGTCTATGCTACTTATTTACCAATTAATGTTTAAATAGTTTTTTCGAATGTATTTTATTATACGTAAGAAATAATTTACAAAAAACTTCGTAATAAATGTATGCATTCAAATGTACTTTGTACCATTTTAAAAAGCATATTCTAAACCATAATACACTTATCCCAGTAAAGTTTACAATGTTCCTAATACCAAATACAAAGCATGATTACACTTTCCCTATCAATGGGGAAAGTGGACTCACGTAGCATTATAACTAACAACATTTTATTGCCTGAAAATTAAAGTAGCTTTCTTAAAAAAAAAAATACTGCGATCAATTAATAACTATGTGAGATACCTTCAAAAAAATTTATGAGCATCTAGACGTAATTGTCTTTAACGTAAAGAGCAGCAAAGTCAAACTATTAATTTTTTGATTAGGTACACTTACCTACCTCACTTCACCCTAAATAAAATTATTAAAGCACTAAATCAAGTGCTCAAAAAACTCTTCTTCTTCTTCATCATCTTTCATTATAGGCATCTCAATGTCTAAGTTTCTTCACGCTTTTTATTTTTATCATGGTGCTTCTTCTGATGTTGATACCCCACTTTCCATCCATCTTTTCGGGGGGCGACCCGGTTCACGAAAATGGTAACGGTTTAACTTCATGTATTATGCTATCCATTATTAAATTAAATAAAACTGGACTTAAAGAGTCCCCCTGCCTAACCCCTACTGAGATGTCAATTTCTTCCGTAAGGTGGTTTTCTACTTTTATTCTTGTTTTGGTGTCCGTATTCAGAGCTTTTATAATCTTTATTAACTTTGTTGATACTTTATTGTCCCTGAGTATTGTTAGAGCGCCCGCAGTATGAAAAATACATACCTACGTAGATATGACGTCATGCGCAGAATATCAAACCCCTTTTTGTAAAGCCTATGCGCGATGTTGTGACGTCATTGGTTAGATGACGTAGGTATGTATTTTTCATATTGCGGGCGCTCTAGTATACCTTGTAGTTGTATCCGATCGAAAGCTTTCGTCAAATCGACAAAGCACATGAAAGCTGGTTTTGAAAACCCGATCGCTTTCTACTAGCTACCTATCGTACCACAAATATTGCACCTGCTGTGGACCGGTTGCGATGGAAACCCTGCTGCTCTTTGCTGATTTCCACAAATGGCTGTATTTTTTCAAGAATAATTTTTTAGTAGTGTTTAATAGAGTGATTCCTCTGTAGTTTTCAGAATTTGTCTTGTCGCCTTTCTTGAACAATATAATAGTTATAGTCGTCTTCCATTCGTATGGTGCTTTTCCTTGAGATAGTGCAGCCTTGGATAGTATCATTAATTCCAATATCATATCTTTTCCACCATATTTTAGGAATTCATTACTTATTTCATAAGTTCCAAGCGCCGTCTGTTTTTTTAGTTTTGTCAGAGCCTTTTTCACATCTTCATCCGTTATTTCTATGTTGTCTTCTTCAGCTTCTGTTATGTCGTTTACTATGTCGATATTAATGGTTGATTCTGTTTATGTACAGGGTGCCCCAGAACGTACCAGAAATATTTTAGGAATCAATTGGGTAGCTCATTTTAAGCCAAAAAGTCTTTATAAAGATATGTCCTACTTACAACGGCTAAGGGTTATTCTTTATTTTATAATTTGTGAATTGATAAAAGTAAATTTAGGAACATAAACTTTTTAATATTATACTATCATTTAATTATTTACAAAATATGTTCGAAATTATCCCTATTGTGATCGATGCACAAGGCTGTGATGGTTGGGTTCTTAATAAAATTTCTGGCCTATTTCGAATAATAGTATCTGCGGCCTGTTGTATTCTACGACGTAAATGCTCCACAGTTTGCACTTTGGTAGCATAAACATAAACTAACTGTTTTATGTAGCCCCAGAGGTAGAAGTACGGCAAGCGTTCGACTAAGTTTGGCATGAAGGACTATGTTACAAGATGAAATCCAAACTACCACAGTAATTATATAAAATACTAACGTCCTTTCTAACCGATAGGCAATACTATGTCAAATTTCAGGATGCATATAGGTACTGATTTGTTTCCAAAATCATCTGGTGTCCCACAAGGCAGCGTGCTAGGACTAACGTTCTACCAAATTTGCACAGCAGATGAAACAACTCTCATAGCCACATTTGCGGACGATACTGCTATCTTAGCATCGCCCACTGGTCCTATATTTGTCACACATAGTCTGCAAGCACATCTAAGCGACATAGAAACCTTATTACAAAAATTAAAACAAACACAGATAAATCAGTATTAACAGACCGTCTTCTGGGTTGGAACTGTATCATTGTTGAGATAGAAGAACTCAACGTTTCAGAAGGATTTCGCCTCTGGATTGGTTTACAAGTTGAGTTATCATTCCCTTCTTCCTCTTGCTGAAAGAGTTTCGCCTGTGGCTACTTGACACGTTGAGTTACCGTGCTCTTTTAGTGCCCTCTTTTCCTCCTGAAGAACCCCTTAAACGAAACGTTGAGTTCTTCTGTCTCAACAATGACGGTTCAAACTCGAAAGACGTTCTATTAATACTGACACTGACCGTCGAAGTCTTCGAATTGATCATAGATAAATCAGTTCATGTCACATTTACTTTGAGAAGAAGCAACTGCCCTCCAGTGACGCTCAACGGCCAGCAAATACCCCAAGAGGATGAAGCTAAAGACCTTGGTCTTCACCTAGATAAGACAATCACATGGAAGAAACGCACATTCATGAAACGCACGTAACTCAGAACTTCGAACAATGTATTGGATGTTGGGAAAGCAGTCGCGGATGACGTTAGAAAGTATAACCTTGCTGAAACTGATCTGGACATGCAGATGCGTCTAACTCTAATTTGGACATCCTCCAAAGATTACAAAATAAAGTGCTTCGTGTTATAATTAATGCGCCATGGTACGTGCCTAATGTACTAATTCACGGTGACTTAAAAGTTCCTTTAGTGTGTGACGAAAGTAAAAAATTTAGTACTCACAGTTTAATCCCAATGACCTGGCAACCTCACTGTTAGACAACGAAGCTGAAATCAGATTATTAAAGAGGTTCAAAACATCGGATCTTCCTACCAAATTCGATTGAAGTAGCTAAACTAAATTTAAGTTAAGTTATACTTTACATTAGTAACCTTTAGTTTGTACGTTCTTATAGAGGCTCCTCATTGAAAGGCTCCCTACATGTTATTAGGTTACTCTCATTTATAACGACAGATCAATAAAAAAACCAATTAGGGTAGGCTGTGAAATTGAATTATTTTGAATTGGTACTTTAGCCACATCCACAGAATGACATTTCTGACATGAAAATTTCAAACTGAACGCTCTTGACAAATTTTTTAAGTTTTTTATTTGGTGAAAAAATGTAAAGTTTGAAAAAATGGTATTCACTACACAACAAAAAGCAAAAGCTATTGAATGTTTCTTTCGAACCAGCGTAAGAATAAATGGAGAGTGGCAATATTCACTTCATGACTGATTTTCGTGGAGAATACCCCGATTTAGTGTTCAATTACAATTACTTTCGCGACGTTGTAACTAAATCTGTGCAGTTATTTAGAGAAAGTAGTAGTGTCGCTCGTAAAAGTGGAAGTGGACCGCCGCTTAGACGAACAGGAAGCAACGATTGAATTACAAACGTTATAAAATGTCATTCTGTGGATGTGGCTAAAGTACCAATTCAAAATAATTCAATTTCACAGCCTACCCTAATTGGTATTTTTATTGATCTGTCGTTATAACTATTCATGGGAAATATTTATTATCCGTAGCGGGAATAGATTGTATGATTACTTTGAGTTAATAAAAAAGAAGGTATCTCATTTTTTGCATCGGTTATCAGAAAAAAATCAAACGTTTGTCACATTCTTTATTTAAATGTAATACAAAATACTTACTACAAATCGGCAAATAAAAAAATAAGCAGCACATTTTCGCAGTTTTATACTTACATAAGCATTCTTTATAAAATTCTTATAAAATATTCATATAACATAATATATAAAAATCTTGACTAGTCCAATAGCCTCAAAATAATTGGGTGTAACAAAATAAGCAGCTTTTGAAACATCTGTGTTACACACCTTATAATTAAAATATAAAATACTTATTTTACAAGCATAAAAGAGTTAGTAAATAAACAAATACAAAAAAGCACAACCATGATTCGTAGTTTCTAAAAAAATTTCAGAAAAATAGGATACGTCTTAAGGAACATAAAATACTAAGCTTCATCCTACTAACATACAAAAAAAATACTTGGCCTCTGAGATAAGAACAAAGCACTAACCTTATACTTAAAATTTTGAATTTTAAGCGGTATTTCCATGTTTTACATATATACAAAGGTTTCACATCGTAGACTTTTTAAAATTCTTGTAGTTCTTTAAAAAGTTCGCTCCCTAAACAGAAAAATACAAATTAAAGTCAGAATTTTACAGCTTGCTTTTAATATTACCTCCTCAACTAACTGATATGCTACATTTCTATCATTTTCTGCATATTTTGGACTGTGAGTAAACCAAAGTGCAACTGCACAGCGTGTTCCTTTCTGGACTGCTCGTACACCGTGTAGATTTTCCATTCCTGATGAAAAACCAACCATTCTTCCACATCTGGGTTGTACATTGCTCTGTACAAACATTTTTGAAATATTTTATAACGATGCAGTGATGTGTTAACACTAAAGCAATGAATTTAAGACAACTTATTTGTTGCTGCTGAAGGTCCCCATGAATTATTTTTATCTACTGCATTTTTTTGTTTAATTACAGTCACTGTGTTTCGGTTCCCAGTTATTATCAGTAACTGGGTAGGCCACCCGGCGAGCATCCTTCTCGGGTTTGACCCCGAGACCGTCCGCACTATAGTCGAATGACCTAACTACTCGGCCACCCTGGCGATATTACCGTTATATTAAACTGTTAATAACACATTTTGCTTAGTTAGTAAATTTACCTGCACGACATCTCCTTTTAAATTTGCAGAAAAAATAAATTGGCCCCCTTCAAAGTTATGATTTAAATAAATAATGGCACTGTAATCTCTCCAAATATATGCAGGTGGTAATTTTTCACATAAACCATCGTCGAGCATTAAGCAGTTATCAGCATGAACGGAATGACTAAAGTCTGTCCTGTTTAGAGGTGCATCTAAAAATAAGAAAATGTCGCTTTGTGCTTTATTTTGTGACGGTAATACTTACGTGGTAACGATGATCTGCAAACCAAATGAGTGTAGCTAAAATATAGCTCTTTGGTCAAATGAAATCGTTCAACTAAATGTTGCTTCGCGGTCTCTGTAACTTTTAAGTAAAGTTTTAATGACTTAGTATTCATTAAACCAAAGTAAACCAAGAAAGCTGCTCTGCCTAAAGTTAAACCCTCAAATTTTTCCATTTCCGTATGAGGTGATTTGTTTCCTTTATATCCATCCCCTTGACGTGCAAACAGCTTAGCTATTTCTAAAAGGGTCTGGCATTCGGTTTCATTTGCTAAACCATCAGATACAAATCTTTTCGTCCCATTTAAATCGTTTTCGCCCATAATCAATTGAATCTTTGGTAGATAGTTCGACGTCGTAGCCAACCTTTCCTGCTTTGATTAAATTCCGTTTTGAATGTTTCTTTGTATTTACATTTGTAACATGAGCGTCTACAGAACAATTTTTACTTGATAAAACAAACTCGAGGTTATGTAACTATTAACACCTGTAGATGCCCATGGATAATAAAAATGAGAAATTTACACAGATAATTCGTCCATTAATAATTTACAGTATTTGAAAAATGCTAAAACTTGTACGCATAGGTGTTAATGAAAATAAAGTTCCACAAAAGCCACAAAATAGTAAAAGCAAAAATCCAGTAATAAAACATTTATTGTTTTACAATTCTGCATTAGTACTTATACACAAAAACAAGTATAAATACGCCTCTGCACACAGCAATCTTATCGTTATACATTTATGTTTATAAATACAAAAAGTTTCAGTTAATTATAGTGTCTCCCAAAACATAAGCAAAGGTCATAGAGCAGTGCTTTGTTGATCTACTGAAGAAGGGTGTTCCTGTAAAGCAAACAGGGTTAGTACAGAAACTTCATGCGCACGTTTAAAAATTTACCAAACACAAAGCAATACCTACATTTTAATTGCACAATTTGTACACAATTTAAAAATTTCTAAAATTCCGCGTTTTTAAAAAATTCATTTAAAGCAAGCACAAATCTTTTCAAACGATTATTAAACAAGTGGATACGTAAATTAATTTCTCAAAAATTGTTCATTTTAAAAGCGAAAGTTTGTAACTTCAATCATTCTTACTGCTTAAAGCACACATAGTTAAAATATAAAATACCTATTGATAACTACCTCTGCTGACTTTTCTTTGACTAGATTTAAAGTAGTATTATTACTAAAATTAAATTCCTTCTGCACGAACTTCAATAATCTATTCTCGTAGGTATATCTTCGTATGTAATGAATGGCTTCCTAAAATAAAACATGATTGAGTAGAAAATCTCAATTTCATAACGTGAACTCGCACAAAAAATCAATTTTGGCTGAGTCAACTTTGTTAAATGATAATTTGGCAAATTTAATCTGCTTCCCGCTCTTAATTTGTATCATAGCAACACGGGTGACGTCGGTGACGAAAAACTCAACTAAGAAATTTAAAATATCAAACTCCCCACAACAAACCTTTAGAAAATAGTTCTGCTAAATGTAACGGTGGTAATCATCAACATTAAGACAGCCATAGTTAAATTTTTGCATATAATTTAAAGCATGAATATATTCGAGGTTTAGCCGAAAAATAATGAGACTGGCAACACTGTGTGCGAACCGACAACGCTGCTGCCTTCCCCTTCATGCGGCAGTTAGAATAACCCCTGCCGTAGACTCAGTACAAGTGTGGACTTGTTACAATTGTTACGCGATTGTTGAGAGCATCTGAAGTGAAATTCTGTTTGTGAGGTGCAGTACGAAAATGAAGCAAAAGTTTGAGCAACGCTGTGCTATCAAATTTTGTGTAAAGCTTGGCGAATCCGCTACTGTGACTTATAATAAAAAATTACAAAGGGCTTATGGAGAACATTTTTTATCCACGGCAGAAGTGTTTAGATACCACAAGGCCCTTTTAGATCGCCGAGAAGAAGTGAACGACGAACTTCGGGCGGGAAGACTTACAACCTCAAAAAAGAGTGAGAACTCTTGTGTTGTCAGACCGTCGATTGACGTTGAGAATAATCAGTAATGAGTTAAATTTGAACCGATTTACTGTCCATTAGATTTTAACACAGGATTTGGGCATGAGAAGAGTGTGCGCCAAGATGATTCCAAAGAACCTCACAGCTGAGCAGAAGGCCAATCGGAAGGATGTGTATCTTGATCTTTAATACCACCTTGAAAGGGAGCCAAAATTCTTCACTCGCGTGATTACAGGTGATGAATCATGGATTTTTGAGTAGGACCCCAAGACAAAACGCCAAAGTCGAGAGTGGCACACTGCAAACTCTCCCCATCCCAAGAAAGCGAGAATGAGCAAATTGATGCTCATTTGTCAGGACGCCAGGACTGCCAATCAAACCTTTTATGGAAAAGTGCTTGATGAGTAATGTCAATTTTTTATTATTGCAAAATAGGACGTGATGTGTACACAAAATGCCATATCCGACATGCAATGCTTCATGCATTAAAAAAATAATAATAACGCAAGTAACATCACGAAATATTCAGGAAATTTATGGCAGGTATGCTTTGAATGAGAGGTCGTGGTTTGAAAAATTTAGATCTGGTAATTACACTTTATAAGATGAAGTGCGTTCAGGCCATCCTGTTGAATTTGATAATGACCGTCTGGTTGCTAAACTTGATTAAAATCCTGCCGGAATAGTCGAAAAACTTGCAAGAAAACTTGGTCCCAAAAAGTCAACTGTCCATCGTCACTTGAGTTACACAAGAGTTGATAAAAGTGTGTAAACACGGAAAGTCGGTTCCCCAGGAACTTTCAGAGAAAACCCATTAACATATGAACATTTTTGCATTCGCGAGAAGCTCAAGAACCTTTTTCAAAACGAGTACTGAATGAAAAGTGGGTTCTCTATCGTAATATTAAACATATGAGACAATGGTTGGTGCAGGTGAAGCAGCTAGACTGCTGCTAAAACTGAAAAGCTGGGTTGGGAGTTATTACCACATCCACATCCACATCCACCATATTCACCAGATATCTCTCCATATGATTTTCATTCATTTCGTAGTTTACAGAATTATTTAGATGGTAGAGAACTATCTCCATTTTTTGAATCAAAACCTCAACAGTTTTATTCAAATGGCATATTTCAGCTTATGAATAGATGGCGAACAGTTGTAAATAACAATGGAAATTAATTAAAAGTTGTGTTTTATTTATCAACGTTATAAAATGTCTGTAGAATTCAGTCATTACTTATGGGATGACCCGACACTTTGAAGGGGGATAACCTTGATTTGTAATAAGAATAAAATTCATGGTTAAAAGAAAATCAGTCTCATTATGTTTCTGCCAAACCTCGTATAGCAGTCTTACCGGTCTTGGACTAAAGTAACTTGTTTGAACTTTAGGTAACTTTCTATAATATTCTATATTGCTTCTCATTGTATCATCATCGGGGTAAAACAAAATATAACTTGCAGCTGCTTGACAAGCGGCCTTTAAATTTCCACCTGAAATATGTTTAAACATGCACCACACACTGAATGTAAAATTTATTAGGAAAATTGCCCTTACTTTTATAATAAGCAAACTGTAGGTAATGGTAATGACTAGCCAGGAGATCCTCGTAATATTCTCCATTTAAATTATTCAATTTTTTTCGACACTTACTCTTACATCGCAAAGAAAACGTAAAATGATCTAGAATAATAAAGCCATCAATCATGTTCCTAACTGTTAAATTAGTCATACTAGCAATTGACGGTATAAAATCAGGGTACCATCCCTGATCAAAAGGTCCTTCACATTGTGCCCTACATTCTTCTTCGAGCTGTAAATATGAAATTAAAGATTCTTCCATATTTTCTTCAACTCCTTTCCAGTCCTTGTTTTCATAAGAGTCTGTACCATGTATGTATAGATATACATAATCCTATTTTTAACAGTTGTTAATATTTACAGCACACAATTATTTGTAATTAAACTCACAGGAGCTTCGGAATTAATTATTTCTTTCATGTTTACTTCCGGTAGATCGGAATAGTAATTAAGAGATTTTATTATAGCTTCATCTTTAGGATGAGCTATTAAATATGTAAAAGCTGCAGAAGCCGCCTTTTGTGGTTCCTTTGCCTAGATAAAAAAATTCGGTACGTATTAACCCATTATAAATTACACTTACAGAGAATGCATTTATTAAATTTGGGCGTTTTAGTTCACTGAAGTTAGCTTAATTTCAAGGGGGAAAAACATTAATAACTGCGATAAATAGAAGAGAATAAAAAGTAAAAAATGATCATTGAATTATTTATAGCTTTCAGAAATCAAAATGTGTGACCGAACAGATATTTAAATGTTACTTAAGCCTAACGTCTTAGTCAGAAATTACATTAATCGAATCCTAACCGCCTTTCAACTTCCTTATTTTTTGTTTGAGTTTATTACTGTGATACAATAACTGATTATGGTAAATCTACATTCCGAAAAGTTGATTAGTAACACAGACAAATAAGTGCATTCAACCTAATTTCTAAATCCTTATTACGTTATTACAGATTTATATGCGACTTAATTTCACCCAGAAGTGCAACTATAAAAATGCATTACGCGATTCATCAGAAATTCAAAACATTTGTTTACTATTACAAGATGTGCGTCTTCATCAAACCGTTTGTATTACATAAGTACTTCTAGAAATTCCTTTGAAAGTATATTATAAAAGACACTAACTGATAAGTTGCTGATGAATTATGTAGATAATTATGGATATAACAGCTGATCGTTCAGCTTTCCTCCAAAAAGTGTTGCTTCCGAACTAAACTAAATAATTAAGTCCTATTTTTAGAAATTAATGTTCCCCCCGCTTAATGGCCAAATTAATGTCGTTGTTAGTCATTTTTCATTTGGAAGGGTTATTTATACGTCTGATCTGCACTTCCGCAATGTTAAATGTTTTGATAAAAGTGAGTCCTTGGAATAATAATCTGTGATGCAACAAAACAATCAGTCGGTTTCGAGAAAATTTTCAGAAATTTTAGTAATTCGTTAGTTTCTACCTTTAAATTAGTTAAAAAAAGTAAATCTTACTTGAAAATAACATAAATGCAAATATTCGTACGGTTTCCTTTCTTCAAATATTTGTTCATTTTCTGAAGTTAAACTGGAGGTTTGGGCAAGAACTTTGTTAAGTTTTCGGCATTTTATAATACAAAGCGTATTCCTAATGATTTTTTCGTAAAAGTGTAAATGTTCGATATCGTGATGGTAAAGAGGATCAGAAAGTTCCGCCTCTTCGTTGCATTTTAGTCTACAGTTTTGGAGAGCGTTGTTATATGACCGGTATTTCCGAACCGCTTCTTCCAAATTTTCAACGCAGTCTTGAAATCTGTTTTCTAAATACGCATCTACACCTTTTTGATACAGCACAGCACACGATTCAGACTCGCTTTCAACCTCTTTTGTTAACACGTGTTTTGAAACTACAAGTAACAACAATAAGCAGATAAGGCGCGCATTTAAATACATGGTCGCTAACCAAGCTACTTAAACTAACTGAACGTTGTAAAGATTGGGAGAGACTGATTAAGTTTGTCCATACTACTGCTGTAAGTAGCAGTGGCGCAGAGTATGCTACATTTTGTTTTTGGAGATATGTATATATTGCACTTCCTGTTATAATGTATAAAAAAAGATAATTAACTTATATGGAATTCTCATTTGTTAGTGGGTGCTACTTTATCATTTAGGTGAAACCTTGATGAAATATTTAATAGCCTAAGATAAGTTCAGTTATTCGATTACTGAATATGAATATGTTCAGATCTGTAGCACAATTAATTTATTTTCTGTAAAATGTGTTCGGTTTTAACAAAGCGTCCCCAGCACGCCCATGCTTGTAAGAACTAAATCCTACACTTCTCTAGCTGGTACATTCGGTTCTGCATATACAGTAGGCCCAGTTTTTGTCTCTCTCCATTGTAAGCGAAAAGGCAGTATACCAATATTACCAATACTCTCATTTGTCCTTGTCTGCTACCATATACAGCAAAAGACCACACATATATTACGGTAAAACAATCTGTTAAGAAATATTTGAACTATAACATAATTTACTGGTTATTACTTACATCAGTTATTACTAAAATTATATTTGTTTATTATTTGTTTAACCTTTTTAGTTTTACATCTGTAGTACATACATAGTATATACCATTTAATTTTACATGACAATATACTTAGGCTAATCTCAAGCAATAAACACAATACCTAATTATATAACAAAGTAAAAGTTAAATGCTTAACAACAGAATCGTTCACTTTAAAAAGGTGCAATTGTACTTCGTTTAACATATTGGTGGAGAAGCTTTTGTGTTATAGAACCATTTATAAAAAATATCACCTCTTTTCTTTGAACTAAAAGTGTATTGAATAAACCACGGCTCGAAGTCTAAGCGAAAACAAATGCTCCAACATTAGGAACGTCGAATAATCCTGTGGAACCCCATAATGCATTAAACAAAATTTACTATTTGACTATCATTAACCCTTAAGTACTAACGTGTCAGTGTTGGAACATAAGTACTAACGTGACGTCTGCGGACGTACTTGTTTTTATTTTTTTTTATGTTCTATTGGGAATTTAAACAAAATAATGTTGTTGATATATTTATTTATTATATTTTAATTAGTAACAATAAAAAGTTAAGTTAAAAAATGTTCTGTACAAAAAATATCTGGAAAAAAATTAATTTTGGGCGTAAGAGCCATCATCAACATAAAATTTAAAGAAAAAAAATATATGATTCTCTACTATGAAAAAAATCTGTTTTTCTGAAAGAAGCATTAATGATCTAACAATAATAATTCAAATATCGAAAGAAATTTAACGAAAAATAAAAAATTGCAGTACGTCAACTTCAGAGAGTTTCGGAGCAATCAGCACAATTTTTTTTTGCACATTCTAGGCAAATCAGTTTTTGGCAACCAATACAAAGGTAAGCTGTTTGTCTTTTTTTCTTTGGAGAACAAAGAAAATAAGTTTTTCTTTTTTGAAGACGTACAACAATTACTTGTAACTTCATTCAAACCCAAAATCTTACAAATGGTTAGTTTTAATTCTCGACTAACGCGAGAATTCTGGGCTCCTTCTTTTTTGTAAGCTAAAATGCCAATTTTTGTATAAAACCCGATTTTTGTTTTGAAGGATTGTTTTTATAAGCATTGTATATAAAAAAATATATATAATGTACATATATACTATATACATAACAGACGACAATCAGTCACACAGACACTAACGTGACGTCTCAGGGACGCATACTCAATTGTTATTCTAAATAACTTCTGTTACAAACTGAAATCCTAGACTAAACTTCGTATACTGGACTGTTTTTAGATAACTTAAAGGTACAGAATTGGTAGTGTTTGAATTTTAAGGTAGTGGGCTAAATATCAGGTCATAGTTGGCACCATACGCCTGTGAGACGTCACATTAGTACTTAAGGGTATGCATGGTTATCACTAATTCTGAAACCCTTATAAGGTCGAAGGATTAGTTCCTTCTTATCTTCTTATCCTCTTCCCTCTTCTATCTTACAGTGTATTCCTGGAAATCAAAATATTGCTTGAAAATTCTCAAAATGTATGAAAATAGTTTTCGTAATGTTCGATGTTTAAAGAAATGATGTTTGCGAATTTTTTGACGAATTTTTTGGCTTAAATGCAACGTGCATATCACTAAATGAACTGAGAAATAATGCTGGGGAAACATTTTTATGTGTTCGTAAAAACAAAACCCTTTTTAATATATAGGTACTCCTTTTTGTTGTACGAAATCTCGAATTTCAATATTAGAAACTAGAAACTCTGAAAGTTAAGGAAAATCGTGGTAGAAACCCCTGTAACATAAATAAATACAAAGTGTTCAAAAAGTATTGTGCTCGAGGTCAAACTAACGGGAGAAAAAATGTATGTTGGTAGTAAACCAATATCCCTAATTTTCAGTAGTTGTTAATTGTCAAACCGTGTGTTTGCAGCTGGTTTTGATTTTCGTTAGTGGTCACTTTTGCCTGGGTTTTTTGTTTTCTTTAAAAAAAATCAGTTCTTTCTAGAACTACTGAGTGTTCTAAGGTAAGACCACAAATCTAATTATAAGTTATTTAGTTTAAGGAAGGTTATAGGTTATGTTTCAATTACAACATTTAAATTTTAGCTAAAAAGGAAATAATTATGGTATTCACGTTCGAACAATTTATTTTAATGGCCCATCATCGCAGTGCAACTCTAAATGCAGATGCATCCTGGACGTACCACTTGTTGCATTTAAAATTCATGCAGCGGTTTCCTGCGTTCCCCCTGCATTTGTAAGGGGAACAAAATTAACAACGAATACACTGGATGATTATCCAACATCGCATGATAGCCAGCCCGACAAAATCTAAGAAAATTAGCAGCTCAGACAGGTATTTATTTACCTTCTTTAAGCAATTACAAAAATATATTGTTACTATAACCACAGAGCACAGATCTATAACAAATTTTAGAATTGGTAGTGAGCAGTGGCTGTTTTATTTTTAATAATTAATAAAAAGTTATAATTTCTAAATTTAATAATTAATCGTTTAAATAAAACTGTAAAAATAAATGGTGAAACGTGTAAATCTTTTGTGATATAAATTTTATAACTTAACCTATAATTCTTAAAAATTTGCCACTTCGTTATTTTCAACGATCTTCTAAAACCAAACATTTAACGTATAAGCCAAAAAAATTATTCCTTCTTTCATTTTTACCAGACTTATCACTCCACCCTCGTATTTTTTGCACAACTTCTAGCACATTCGTTTTATTTTTGATCCAACAACCCTGGAGCGCCTAGACCCCCCCCCTTCCATTTACAAGGGTTTGCGCCCGCCAGACTCCCCATTGCCGCTTAGGGCCCGGCAGCGCCTTAAACCGGCGCTGACAAAAATGTTAACATTCCATTAATGCAAAATTATGTTAATATATGTATTTTCAAACAGTACACATTTGTTTATGTACTATCACACTGCTCTGTGGTACATCAAAGCCTCTTTAGGTACTGTAGTTGTCTGTTTAGACAACCAATATTACAGCCCACATTAAAACATTCAGTGTTTACCATTAAAGTTTCTCTACCACGTAGAACAATAGCACTATTTGAAATGTAAACACATTTCGATTAGTAACAGTTATAGATTAAGTATAAAATTACTGTTGTTGACTAGTGAAGTGACCTATATTTTGCTGATTGCTCGTATTTTTCAGTAGAATTATCAGGTTTTTTTTATGCACGTAATTAAATTTGTAACTACGAATGTTATCAGTTAGTAGAGACTACTGTAATAGTCTTGAGTACACAGGCCATTTGCCTCCAATAAATTTGGTTTAGTTCCAGTTATTTTCGGGTCTGTTTTATCGTTTTCCTTGATCGTTGCTTGGGTTGTCATCTTCTTGTGTATCTTGTCTTTTATTCTACAAAATACTGAGAAATATGAGAAATAAAACGGAAGCGAAAATAAAACAAGTCAAAGATGAGAATGGGAATGTAATAACAGAGGAAGAGAGTATAATAGAACGGTGGAGGGAATATTTTATGGAACTCCTAAATAGTGACAAAACAACAGAAAGAAACAGTAGATAAAGTACAAAAGACGGAAATAACGAAAACAGAAGTGAGTAATAAAATAGAGCTAAAAGAGATGGAATACCCACTAGAAAAATTAAAAATAGGCAAGGCGACAGGAAAGGATGGTGTGGACGCAGAATTGTTAAAATATCTTGGCATAAATGGGAAAAAAAGAATTACAAGACATCCGCAATACAGCATTGGAAAGTAAGAAAATTCCAGTAGAATGGAACATCGCAATAATTTTGCCCCTACATAAAAAAAAGGGGATACAAGGAATTGTAGCAACTACAGGGATATATCTATATCTATATAACTACGGGCAAACGATAGATTATCAATAATGGATACAAGAAATTTACAACGAGAAGAAAATAAAATTAGTTTAAAATGTTTTCAACTAAATGCGGTTAGTATTTATTTTGACTGCACCAGAGACATAGAGATAGATTTGATAAAAATTGAAAAAGTACTGAAATCAGCTAAAGGTTGTATAATATGCGCAGATAGCAACGCGCGATCAACACGTTGGTACGACTGCATTACAAGTAATAGAGGTAGAAAACTAGAGGAATTTATCGTAACCTACGATCTCCAAATAATAAACGAAAATAACGGAATTCCCACATTCCAGACAGGTGCTGTCCTGCCATTACTGTCATATGGAGTACCAGTGTGGATAGATGCATTAAAAAAGAAATCAAACCTACGAAAACTGGAAAGAGCGCAGAGGTTGGTGAATCTAAAGATAATAAAAGGATATAGGACAATATCATATGAAGCGTCCTGTGTAATGGCAGGAATGACGCCAATAAAAATAAAACTGGAGGAGATAAACAAAGCGTATAGAATAACAAAAGGTTACGAAGAATACATAAATAACGAAAAAATGACCTCAATAGCAGAATGGCTACACCCTGCAGATATGCCCAAAATAGAAGAGATGGAAGAGAATTTAAGTTATACTTTCGAAATCTATACAGATGGTAGCAAAAAGGAAGAACTAGTTGGATG
This sequence comes from Melanotus villosus, assembly GCA_963082815.1. Classification (NCBI taxonomy): domain Eukaryota; kingdom Metazoa; phylum Arthropoda; class Insecta; order Coleoptera; family Elateridae; genus Melanotus; species Melanotus villosus. Next base: position 33,914,302 of record OY720427.1, on the reverse strand, counting down.
CGCTGCAGTCATATATAAACATAAGAAGCTCCACAAAGTACTGTCTAACAAATTAAATTCTAAATGTTCTATTGATCAAGCTGAAGCATTAGCAATTTTAACAGCATTAGAAAAAATGAGCACACAACGACAGAAAAGGAGTAATTTTTACGGATAGCCAAAAACTGTTAAAATCAATGGCCAACTTCAGTAAACATGAGTTGTTAATAGAACGAATAAGGAAAATACTGTTTCAATTGTCACAAAGAGAGTGGAAAATACATTTCAAGTGGGTTCCTGCGCACGCTGATATCGAAGGAAATGAACTGGCTGATAAGAAAGCGAAAGAAGCAGCACAACGATTAACAGAAAATGAAGTGTACAATAAAATCCCAAAATCAGAAATGCTCCAAGAACTGAAGAAACAAAGTGTTCAAAAATGTGGCAAAATAGGTGGGAAAATACAAACAAAGGAGCACAAACGAAGGAATTCTACCCAACAATAGAAAATAGAAGAAAAGTGAAAATGAACTGGACACCAAATCTAACAACATTGATGACAGGACACGGAAGACTAAGAAGCTACCTAAAAAGATTTTAAATAATAGATAGTGGAGTGTGTTGTACAAGTGGTGAAGAAGAACAAACGGTGCACCATATAATTTATAATTGCAAATTATTGGATAATTAAAGGTTTAAATTCGTCGGCACTTCGAACAGAACAATATCATACCCCCATTCCAGCACGGGTTTCAACCCGGAAAATGCACCCAGGACCTGCTCTGCCAGCTCCACACGGACCCCTCCGTCGCCCTGAATGCCGGCCATTGCACTTTGGCCGTCATCCGTCTAGCTGGACATCGAGAGAGCGTTCGACGTGGTCTGGCACCACGGTCTCTTGGCCAAACTTCTGGCCTCAGGCATCCCCCCACAATTCGTAAGAATCATCCGCGCATACCTCGTTAGGCGCCAGCACCGGGTCCGAGTGGGAGGACGCATATCGCGCCCATTCACCCCCGCTTCGGGAGTTCCCCAAGGCTCAATTCTCGCCCCACTTCTGTTCATTTATTACTGCCACCGCGCCTCCAGAGCCCTCCCCAACGCCGTCGCCCAGCTCGAGAGCTGGTGTCAGCGTTGGAGGGTCAAACCCAACCCCGCCAAAACCCAAACCATTCTATTCCGCCACCCCTACAAATCACAAAACCGCAACTTCGACCCTCGTAACGTCCAACTCACCCTCACGTCCACCCTCAATTGGGGCGAAGAAACCCGTCGAGTGCTTGACAGGGTGCAGCGGCGTGCCGCCATCATATCCAAACTTCGAGGCAGCCTTCACGGCTGCCGGTCCAGCACGCTCATTCACACATACAAAACGTACATCAGACCCATGGTAGATTACCGCTCCACCAATTTCTCCGCGCTCCCAAACCACCTCGCCAAAAAGCTGGCTTCCAAGGAAAGGGCGATCTGCCGTCGCGCACTTCGCCTGGACAGACACCACCCCTCACAAGAGGTCTGCGGCCTCGCTAACATTCAGCCAATCGCAGCCCGTCTCTCATTCCTTCGCGGTCGCTTTGTTGCCCGGGCGGTACAGCAAGACCGCGAAGACATCCTAACAATCCTCCGCACAAGACCACCCCGAAACAGAGCACCCAGACACAAATTAAAACACCCTCCCGCTATCTCCCTACAGGACGCCGAGGCTCTCCCAGATGACCTGGCAGATATCCTCGACGACACGCCATACGTCTTCCGATAACCCCCCCCCCCTACTCATCAACCAAGGACTCACCACCCAAACAACTGACTGAAAAGACCGTCCCCACAACCCTAACTCATAATCCACGACTCCCACAGCTCCTCCTCACCTGCATCTATTTAACTTTGTTTTTCAGATTTATATTGTATATTTGTGTTTTAACCTGAGAACCGTAAACGAACGTCGACCCTCCCTACCAATCAACCAAATTCCCCATGGTCGCAGAGAGCTTAAGCTCTATATCGACCGTTGGAAGTGATCGGGAGCATGGCGGGCCCTTCGGGCCCGCACTGCTCCCCTTTGCATCCAAAAACTTCATTGATTTGACTTGACTTGTCGCTTCTGTTAAGAGTTTATTCTGTGGTATTAGTGATATCTCGACACCTACGGGTATAATGATTATGTTATGTTATATTGTAATTTTATTTACTTAAATTTTAATATGTAATCTGTCTAAATGTATCTAATAGATATGTTCATAACATACGGAAAAAATAAAATATATAAATGGGGCCTTTTGCATTTATTTAACACAGGCCCATCTGAGTAGCGCTTCCGCTGATTGTTTTGTAGGGCAGTCAATACAGTGTTGATAAATGTATGAGATGGTAGTATAGGCAACCAATCATACACGATTACTAAAGTCTGGAGAATAATTAATTATTATTGCTTCTTCTTAATTATTAAAAACAAAACAATAGTAAATGGTAATTGAAACATAACCTTATAACCTTCATTAAACTAAGTAACTTATAATTAGGTTTGTAGTCTTACCTTAGGACACCAAAATACTCTCAGTAGTTCTAAAAAGAACTGATTTTTCCTGAAGAAAACTCAAAAAACAGCGAAAAACGACCACAAACAAAAACCAAAATCACAGCTCACAAACACACAACTGTTGTAGAATATTAGGGATATGTTTTACGAATATAAATTTTGAATTTTTTCATTTAATTTGACAACAATGTACAACAAAGAAAACGCGGTCGAATTTCCATTGGAAGAATGATCATTTTGTTTTAAAATATTCAGCCAACAAAGTACCTCTAGTAATAAAAACATCATGTGAGAACTGAACGTTTATTAACACAAAGAGATCAGCGTTCATATTCCATCATAAATACACAAAAAATGGACATATTCAAAAAAACTGGAACTACAACTTGTAAAAAAAATTCTACATATTTATATTACATTACATTGTCTGATGACTGGTAACAGTGTGCTATTTACATAAAGCAATACATTAAGATTTGACCTAATACTGATCACATTCCTTTACTCGCATGAATTTAATTATAAAATCACAGCATTCTAAAAAAATTTTTAGATCTAAACCACAGAACAAATATGAGATATTGCACACTCATTGTAAAACATAAAAAGCTACCACATCTTCTGACATAAGTATAAAAATAGAACAGCAAATAACCGATGGTATATTAAACGTTACTACTAAAACTGTCATACCAAGTTATTACGGAAATTTTTACGTATGATTGTGAAAGAATAAAAATTTATTTCGATATAATAAACTTATACATAACAAAGACTACGATACATTTCATTTTTGTCGTTAATACTAAACTAGAATAATCAAAATAAAAATAAAAACCTACACAGAAACTAAACGTTTACAACCAGAACCAAACTTCCACGGTAAGTTAAAAAATAATTTTGTACATTTTCTGTTACAAACATTTGTCAAATATGCTACTACAATGTTAAATTGCAGAGAACACATTAAGGGGGATATAACAAAGTTCACGACGCCAAGTGGCTTTGACCCCCTTGTCAAGGCCCTTATAAAGACATCACACAGACGAAGATTTCTACTTTACTAATTTGTAAATTTTATTTACACCTGTAATTTGTTTAAAAGCATGACTAGATTTAAAATGCATTTTATAAATTAATGAATAACATTAGTATGACAAGTATCTTTCATCTTATGAAGAACTACATAAAATAGTACTGTTAATATTAAATAAAATTAAGTACGTCAATAATTTTAATGTGAAGGCAAACACAAAACAATCTTTTCAAAATCTGATTCATTTAATGAGCATTTTCTTTTTGATTCCATCTGTTATTTGCTTTTTCCATGCAGAAATTTGTACTAAAACGCCGAATAAAAATTAACACCGATAATACAAAAATAGTGCTACATTATATATAATTACATAAACATATACATAAATTTGTGCTATTTGGAGATGCAATGTTTCTACGAATTGTACTATTATTGGTAAACTTGCAATTCCTAAATTTTTCAGTATTATTTACAGTTCTCAATTTATTTAAGTAACGATAAATTTTAAAAACTTGATAGTAAGTATATTAAATATTAAAATTGTAAATAAGTGTTACTAAGGAACATAAATAACAACCCAAAATGATGCATAATTAATGCATCAAATGCTCAATTAGTGCTGTTTTTAAGTACCTATTTTACTGGTTTACAAGTCATACATAAAATGTCTGCTGAATAAAAGTAAACGGGCTTCATCAAATGAATGATTAAAAAAAACAAAAAAAAGGGACATTTACTGAAACAAAGACTGATTAATTCATTACTATTTAGAAAATAATTTAAAATATAAAATACATGCTTTATATTTAGTTATTAATTACTAATATTAAACAGGTCTTATGCATAATTTGTCTGTTATATATATAAATAAATATATACCTCTATTAAAGAACACAATAATCACTGGTCAAACGATAAAAATCAGATGAACACCATTAAGAAGATGCAGATCCATTACAGAGCTAATACTGGAAAACAAAACAAAACGATTTTTTTTGATACAGCAATAATTAGTTTACGGGAATATAAGGAAAAACCTGAGTTATTTCACCTATTCCTTTTGTACTACCTTCTCTGAAAAGTAGTCGTTGTCCTACACGTACTAACTCAGGATGTCGTTTGAATTTAAAAAGTACAGAATCTCGTTCATTAGTGTGAATACATTTAGAAGAAAAAATTCCTATTACTACTGCAGTTTGACGTATGTTTCCAATATGTACAGTGGTCTGAAAACCGCTATAAATAGCAGTGGCATGAAATAACACTGAAATATTAGCCTGAAAATATAGACATCCCCGTACTTCTTCGTCTGCACTTAATAAAACCATTCCATTTCGCAGATCGGGTATGGAAGTATCTAAACAAATTGCTGCACTTTGACCAGCACGAACCATTCGACATGGTACTCTATTACGATGAATGGATTTAATAGTTGCTTGTGTAAATGAACCATCTTGATGGGGTCCAATTTGTACTTTAGTACCCTCTGCGGCAATGCCCTTTGCTAGCAAACCTCCAAGTACTTGTCCCACATCTCCTACTCGAAAGTTTTCATCTATTTGGAACTCGGGTAGTTCCTTTTATGGTTAAAAATTGATATAATAAGTTTTAAAATTATTTCAATTTGTTACTTATACAATGATTAAAATTTTGGACATTAAAGATTACCTGCTGCAAACGTTCCCTTTCTTTAGTGCTGACACCCGGTGGCAAGACATATAAAAACCTAAGAAGTAACTCGAGTCCTTCTCCGGTAACACTTGAAACACAGAAAATTGGAACTACATTTTCTTTAAGTTGATTGGCTCCGGCAGTAATAACATCATCAATATTTTTAATAACTAATGGCACTCGTCGACTTCCAACTTGTTTCAAGAACGATTCTAAGCTTTGTAGTGTTTTAGTTGGAGTCATTAAATCGATCTTTGTTATTACTATAAAAAATGGTACGTTTAATGCTACAGCAATAGTAAGATGTTCTTGAGTCATTCCAACTGCTCCAACGGTACTAGAAATCTGTAAACAAAAGAATAAAAAATTTACAAAAATAAATATATAACAAAACAAACCACAAGCATTGCATGATGAGGAGAATAACCTGAGAGACCTTTGATGGTTGTACGTAAATATTTCTTATGTCCTGCGAGATCTAAAAATGTGACTAATTTCATAGAAGCTTCGCAGATCTCTTCGGCTGTCATTAATTCGCTGTAGCTATAGTTTACAGACTGACCCTACAATACAAAGGTTTTGTAAAAGCAGCATTGATTGATATAAATTTAATTTACCTGTGAATTAAATCCAAGGATTTCATGAGAAATAGAAGAAGTGCGTCCAGTTTGAATTTCGTGTAAGTGACGGAACATATTTAATCTAGCTCTACCACGGCCATTGTCTAAACTACCTTGTGTAAGCACACCCAGAAGGGTTGATTTTCCTACATCTGCATTTCCAACTACAGCAACGCGTATTTCTATACTATTTTGGTCATCTGGCACCTAAAAAATTGCTTAGTATTTTCACCTTCAATTACAGATAAATCCCGTACCTTCCTAACTAATACTTCTGCTACACTGCGACCATTATCCAACTGTCTTTCTCTAAGTACTGTAGTTGTAGCACCCAACTTTAAGGCCATTTGTTCCAATGTCTGTAAACTAGCAGTCAAATCACACAACGTTAAACCAGCAAGTGAGCCATTGTCTTCTACACCTATTTCGTAAATCGCTTCCCCTTGACCTTCTCTTAAGCGCCATTTCATCTACGATATTTACAAAGGTAAACAAAAGATCTGCTACAGGTTTATAATTGTTTTATTACTGTAAAAACAAAAACTGCAGACTTACAACAACAGTTGCTTCTATTTCTTTGTAATAAAAAGAAAAGCTACATTGGAACCTCTCTTAGTTACGGCATTAAAAAATAAGAATATTTGCTCTATGATTAGGGACAAATTTTAAATAAACATAAGTTTACATTATTTTGTAGTTCAAGTATCTGATTACTAGAACAATACCACTTAACATTTCAAGGTTGTTAACCCTTTATTGAGATATGGGTTTTTAACTCATTATTATGATATTTGTACATAAAATATCATTTTCTATTAATACAGTTATCAGAATATTGAAATCAATTGTTTTAATTAAACAGGGAATGATTAATCCTTTGTTCATAAAAGCAGCGGTTTGAAATTAAAAATAATAATAAACACTTAAAATAAATACAAATAAAAATATAGGAAATGCCCAAAAACATGTTCAAGTAAATTTTCTCTGCTAATATTGCATAAAACGATGAAATTTCTCTATAATAAATCTGTAAAAGCTGTAATTGTGCAATTCACAGTAATTAAAAAATAACTCAACTACTCTCTTGATTTTTATATAATTTGGATTGATTTGTTTTAATAGGAATCTTCATTACAAAACCCGAAATAATTATTAAAAACCTACCTGTGTAACCAGATGTTCGAAGCGTTGTTTTGAAGGGTTAATTATTTTTAGTTTATATTCTATGTTTCCAGCTTGTGGTTCAGGGGGCAAACAATTCTGATTGATGTTGCTAATGCCTTGTTTTTTATTATTACACTGGTCACAGGAATTTGGATCAAAAAGGCTAATAAATGAATCCATGTCAGCTTATTTGATTCTGCAACTATATAAACAAATTTAAGCTTAACAAGTACATCAACAAATAAAGGAAACAGCTATAAAATACATAACAACTTTTACATTACTGCATTATGATGAAATTTAAAGTGAAAGTAATCAGCTGCTATAGCATTTAAGTAGCTCTTACAAAATCAACAACAATAGAAATTACGTGCTTTAAACTTGCATTTAATACAAAGAATAATTTACGTAAAATCTTTAAAATACTAAAAACATACCTTTAAATTAAAAATTTGTCAAAAAACTTGAATGACAGTCAATCAAACTGTTACTAAACGATATTTATAAACATGTTTGCAATGATCTTGCCTGAATCTGCTTGGTAATTATACGCTGGCCAACAAATTTCACCTGTTAGCTAAAAATACACAACGCTCAACGTACGAAACCATTTCAAATAAATAAACATTAAACCTATGTTCCTACACACTGACTTTTATTGTGATTATAGACTGATTCAGACTGATTGCCCACATATGATTCATTGTGAAATTAGATGCAAGAGATGACGCAATTGCAGTGGCGTATCTAAAGCCCGCCACAGATGCAGAGGTTAGCGTGTGCAGTTTTGAATGTACATTCAAACCCGTGTAAAAAGAATGTACTCTGTATTTCCACACACACGTAGCGACTTGTCAGTAGTTTTATTCTAAAGAGTTGTTGCAAAATGTCGGCTGTGTTATCAGAATATGAATTATGTTTAGTGGCAGTAGCGTGCGCTTGCATTATTAAGAATTCCTTCGATTTTATTTTCCATAAACAATAATTGTCTCTATAAATTTCGATGAAGGAACTCATAAAATCACAGGAACAGTTGAGTAAATCCGACGTGATTTGAAATTTATTATATATATTGTCAATACACCACCAACAAAGTAATAAGTACCGACGGCACTGAATAAAAACGTGTTGATTGTGCAATCTTGCACCACACACGCAGGGTTTTCCCCGTGCATTCAAAACTGTACGGGGAAAAATTCAGGCAACGCCAGGTTGTTTTGCGACGGGTTTATTGGAATGCGCATTCTAAATAAGTCTACAGGTTTCTACCACACACCATCGGTTTTGAATGCGCAGTTTTAACCGTACACGCAAGTCTTGAGGCAAGTCTCTGCATCTGTGGCGGTCTTAAGGCGACGACTGACTTGCGCCGAGTTTTGTAATGAAATGCTCGCCGCGAGCATGCACTAGTGATGGGCGGGTAGTAACTATTCGTTACTTTAGTATTCGTTACTCGTTAGGATCCGAAGTACCGAATACACACAAATAAATGTATTCGGTACTTCTAGTGATTGATTACTTATTATCGTTCTAGGTAGTTTTACTCGGCCTTTCACGAGTTCTAATAATTGCTTTCAAAATAATTAGGTATCGATTACTTCATTCTCAGTCATAACAAATACTAGACTGCATGACAGTTATTGCGTAATTTATGAAGTATACACCTACTATGAATTTGAAGCTATCGAAGCTGAAACCCAAACAATATTTAGATTTGAATATATCCTTCTCTACCCACTTTTTTAGATATTTTAAATGGACTGTAAATAAAATTGTAAATATTTTTAGTTATCTAAGCAATCGTTCATTGTACATATTTTAGTTTGTTTTTTTTTAAATCTATTTTTATAATATGATATTTTTCTTTAAATGTTCTTGAACACCGAATATTGTAATGATATACAAATTGAAACAAACAATTTCATGTAAATTAAAGAAAACCATCTTTTGTTATAAATTTAAAGTTCTAAAAGGCTCACTAGTTATTTTTTATTTCTTGCAGTAAAAAATATATCTACTAAGTAATTGTATTTATTACGAAATAATTCTGTAAAACGTTTCTTAATAAAATAACAGGATTTGAATACCTACGAGTAGACGAGTACGAATCTTTGCGATGCTCCGATTAAGTTCTCGTACGTACTACGTACATCGAGGATTCGAATAGCTACGAATACGAATCTTGCGATGCTCCGATTTAGTTCTCGTATGTATATCGTTAGTCGAATACCGAATACTTTGAACGAATACTGGATCCGAAAGTAAAGATTCGGTACTCAATAGCGAATACTTTGAACGAATACTGGATCCGAAAGTAAAGATTCGGTACTCAGTAACGAATACTGGATCCGAAAGTAACGAATGAGTACGGGTAATCAAAGTACCTAAACTTCCCATCACTAGCATGCACATACCACGGCGCATTCACTAAAGCACGTAGCACTTTGTTCTGCAAACGTTGCAGAATTTTTATATTAGAGCTGCTGGCTACCGCCATAGCGAGATTCCATATGTCCATATGGGTTTGAGTATCATCTTATAGATTAGGAATTTACTTTCCAGTTTTGGTCGTGATTGTCTACCGAGTAATCAATACAATGTGATTTTTTAAAAACTCAATTGCAGCCGGCCGTATTCTGACTTAATACAGACAGTTCTAAGGTTATTAAGACAGAATTCGCCCTGCTGCAATTGAGTTTTTAAAAAATCACATTGTACCTACATCTGCCGAAACTTTAGTCCTAGTTGTTTGCGCTTGTCAGCACAGTATAGAATTCTATACTGTGTTGTCAGGTTGTCAGTGTACATTCTAGATATAGCTATACCTAAGTATTTAGTGTCATTCTCTTGCGATATCAGTATTCCATTCATCATTACTGGTGGGCAGGTTTCTCGTTTCATGATGGAAGTAACGTATACTGACAAAAAAAGGGCCCCTGACACACTCGTGATTCGTTCCAATTTTACCCGTACCGTCTACTAACGTACGGGTAAAACAGAATGTGTATGCGCAATTCACGCGCTAAAAATTGAAACGAGCACGGCACGAACAAAATCCAAAATAATTTGATTTTCACTGTGTGACGTCACACCGTTCGGGTAAAATTGAGTAAAAACCGGACGTGTATTTGTATGACCAGGTTTTCACTGTTCATTCAGACTGCAGACCAATTCTGATTGATAAGCGTATTTGTGAGGTTGCATTTATAAATTTTGTATTTTAGTTTCATCTTGTACTTTATAAACTAGCTGTACAACAAGCCTGTACCTACAACATCGAATAAAACAACGAACGTGTAAATGCGCCTTTCCGGTTCGCGTAAAATCGTCCCTTTCAATCCTGAGCGGGTAAAATTGAAACGAAGCACGAGTGTGTCAGGGGCCCTTTAGATTCGTTTCCATCTTCTGAACCAATTTTGGGGTTTATTTAGATGAATTTGTAGGTTGCGGGAAGCACTTTCTGGATTGATGTATGCCAGAATAGCGGTATCGTCGGCTAATTCAACACTTTAATTGCAAGAAATTCTTCAATTACAATTTTTCGTCCCCCCCTGAGAAAAAATCCTGCGGGCGCCCATGCAAAGCTGCGGACCTTGCTTAATAAATAATTTTTGTTTCTCGCTAAATTACTTTTGAAGCTATTGGTTGGTTGTAGAGCCATTGGCGTCGCCTGCGTTGGATAAAAACCCCCGCAGGCGACGGTCATTGGGTAAGGATTTTGTTATATGCGTAATAGATGTCACTACTGTAGGCATCCAACAATATGGCGACACCTACAAGATTGAAATCACTGATACAGTCTTTGAATATAAAAATCCAGGAAGGAGCATATGCACGACAAATTTAAGACCGCGATGGGTTTTGCATATGGCGGATTAACGTTTCCGGTCGCCAGTGGCACTATCTAAACTAACCTAATCTATGACACTATCGCACTATTTAGTATTTACACCGCTTATTATGATATTGCTCTATTTACGCACTGTATACGCCAGAATAATTATCAGCTCTCATGAGTATCTATAAATTTAATAACATAATTTCTTATTTCAAAGCGAAAACACGCGGGAAACAACCACAACAACACCCGACAATATAATGAGTCAAACATGGGTTTTCAAAATAGCCGCTTCCGTTGCAAATTTAAATACGGTCGATAGATATTAGCACAGAACATTAAACCCTCATTAGTACTCCTTCCTGGGTTTTTATATTTAAACAAAGAATAAAGCATAGTAACCCTACTGTATTATACTGCGGGAAACATCTGTAGGCGACATCTGTTGTGTATTTAATAAAATACTCTGCTTACCCTTTTGAAAAAATAAAGACGTACACCTATGACTACGTTTCTAGTTCTACCATACAAAGAAACTTTGATAACGTAAATAACCATAAATAACTTAACATAACCTTCCAATTTTACAAAGTTCCAAGTACAAATTTTTTGTAACAATTTATGAAAAAAGAATAGTTAGCAAATACTTGTTTTTATAAGAAGCATGCATACTGATTTATCCCCTCATCTACACACACAAGAATGTAATGAATTAATACAAATGTTGCAGGAATGCCATAATGACGTATATATTTTTTAAAAATACGCCAATTATGTTGATTTGAACTAGGATTATGTTTCAGAATCCTATTCTTAAGTTCTTCGGTCAATGCAATACAATCGATCGAAAAATGGTAGCATGTTTGAAAAACGAACGATTAGCTCGAAGACAAAGGAACTATGAAAAGTCTTTGGAATTTAAAAAGAAAATTAGAAATTTAGCTAAGGAACAAAAGAATAGTGCGTAATATTATATAAGTATGTCTTTATATGTGAATTTAATTAATGTTAAATAAAGTTATAAAGTGTCGTTGAAGGTTTGTTTTTTTTACCTAATTAAATTGTTATTATTCAAATGTGTAACATGCTTTTCTATATGCTCAAGTATCTTTTAGTAATGGATATGCGAAAATAAGAGCCTTGAATTTCAAACACGTATAATGATTAACTTTATTTTTTACAATTCGTACTAAAGAAATCTCTCATACATCGTACCATACGCAAACAAATAAATACCTCCCAGAACACTAACGTTTTAGTAAAGTAATTGATACTATTACAAAACAAATGAGTAACGTTTTATTTTAATTTAAGCACGAATAATATTTTGTGCATGTCAGGGTATGATTAAACTTTGGAGAGTATTTAGATTTACTAAAAAGCAAAAATTATTACCAGTGTTGAATTTTATTCTTTTTGTAGTTTTTTCAAACTAACTAAAATTTTAAAAGTAACTAATAAGAAGCCTTACTTAATTGTATTATTAGAAAGATAAAAATATCATAAATTAACATTTTACTGAAGTTAAAAGTGTAACCAAAAAAGCTTAAATTACAATGATATTTATACTTCATTAAGTAGAAACCACTCTGTAATACAATACCTTCAACGCCCCTTTTGATAATTGATAAATTTAATTCTCTATATTCGGACTATCATTTTAAAAGTTTGAAATCATCAGTGTTAGTTAAAAATTATGAATAGAGTAATGTAGTTCTTATACTGTATACACCCATTTATAATTTATGACAATGGAAAATTCTAAGTTATTTTTGTATTTACTACTAATAAGTTCTTTAAATACTAGTGTTTTAAATGTACAACAATTCAAACAACAGTAAGTAATTACAAGAATTAATATCAAAACATATTAACCGTAAGTTTTAAGGCCTCGAATAATTTCATCAGGTGGTCACTTAATTTTTAATTTGCCCGAAAATAAAGATATTCACTTTGTAACAAAAGGTAAAGGTAAAATTCTCCTAAATAATGGTGATTTAACAGATGCAGCAAGTCTTGTAAGTTAATCAAATGATTAAATTATGACGAAAATAAATGAGTGTTTTAGGCACGGAATGCTTCGGAAACATTGCAACGCATAAACGGTGAATACTATGACACATATTTACAAGTTCATAGATTCAAAAGAATAATTGATGGTCACCAGGGTATTTTAGATAGACTGAACTTGCTTGAATCAGGTGCTGGGCCTAGAAATATTTCAGGCTCCGATACATCATCAACGGTGAATAAAATTTTAATTCTTCCATCATATACTTGTGTGTTTTATTACTGACAGGTACTAATTAAACATAACAATTTTTAGGGAAGATATAACGATTATAATTTGTCAATTATAAACAGAAGGCTTCGTATGTTACAACGTAAAGTTAATCGTTTAATGCTATTGTTAACTAAAAATGAATGCGCTAGTAACCCCTGCAAAAATGGTGGAGTTTGTCAGGATTTATTTAATGGTTTTATTTGTCAGTGTCCTAAAGAATGGGAGGTACAGTTTATAAATTATAAAAATAATTTCATAATATTAAAAGAACCATAACTTTGTAGGGTCCTGTTTGCGACACTGATGTTAATGAATGTTCTAGATTTGCAGGAACTGATTTAGGGTGCCAAAATGGGGCAACATGTGTTAACAAGCTTGGATCATATGAGTATGTAAACATGTAAAAATGTTTTATGTTTGCTTGTTATGTAAGAATTTTGAAATTTTACAAAGAACAGCAGTTTATAATTAATTAATTAATTCCAAAAATGACTTGATTTTTTTACTTCTATAGCTGTCTGTGTGCTCCTGGTTGGTTAGGTATTCATTGTACCAGACAAACTGCAAGTTGTACTTCTGGATCTGTAGCGGAACTTTGTGGTCATGGTACGTGCATACCACAAAATAATGCGCTCGGTTACAAATGCTTGTGTGATCAAGTATGTATATATTTGAAACGAAATATTACCTCGAAGAGCTATTTGCTTATTATTATAATTAGGGGTGGACAACTGAAGGATCAAATTCAGCATGTGTTAAAGATGTAGATGAATGTACTGCAAGTAGACCTTCTTGTTCAAGGAATCCTCCTGTAGCTTGTATTAATGTTCCTGGATCATTTTATTGCGGAAGTTGCCCACAAGGTATATGTAGCTCAATATTTTATTTTATTGGCAATAATAAAAACAATATTTTAATTCTTTAAAGGTTACACTGGCAACGGCTATTTCTGTAGTGATTTAGATGAATGTACAGTGTTTAATGGGGGTTGCAGTGTGAATCCCATGGTTCGATGTATTAATACTCCTGTAAGTAACAAATATTTCACTGAAACATTTGTAATCAATATTTATATAAACATTTTTAGGGTTCTAGAGCATGTGGTTCTTGTCCTCCAGGATATGTAGGGGATGGAGTAACATGCTCGTTCCAAGGTGTTTGTGGAGTAAATAATGGAGGATGTCACCATTTCGCACAATGCAGAGACAATCCAAGTAATATTATTATAAAAAGTAGCACCTACAGTTAATAACTGATTTTTTACAGGAATTAGTTCTACGTTTGTAGAATGTATATGTCCTGCTGGATATGTAGGGTCAGGTATAGGACCAAATGGTTGTGTACGAACATCCGAATCGCTTGACCCATGCGGAAGTAATCCTTGTGTTCATGGGACATGCGTACCCAATAATGCAACAGGGACCTACACTTGTCAATGTATGCGAAGATACACCGGTATTAATTCTACATTTTCCTTTGGGAACCTAACTAAAACTATTTTTTTAAATTCAGGAAGAAACTGTGACATTCGAAAGGACCCTTGTCAACCAAATCCATGTGCTAATGGTGGTACTTGTCGAAATATTGCAGATATATCATACAGATGTATCTGCACCACTGCTTACACTGGGGATACCTGTGAAAGAGAACGACAAGGTAGAGTCATAAATATCGTGTATTCAAAGTAACAGAATAGAATATATTAATAGGCTGTGGAGGGCAATTAAGAGGAGAATCAGGTACTTTAAAATATCCTGCAACTCACAGCACAGTGTATGGTCATCTGATAAGTTGTGCATGGATAATTCAAACAAATCGTTCAAAAGTTTTAAACATTACTTTTACCGACTTTCATTTAGAAGGATCAAATAATTGCCGATACGATTGGTTACAGGTAATTTAAAATAACTTGTCGTTTATATATGACAAAAACAAACTATGCTATTTAGATACATGATGGTCGCAATTCTGCCGCACATTCATTTGGACGTTTTTGTGGGAATACTTTCCCAAATGGTGGAACCATCATTTCCACTCATAATGCACTTTATCTTTGGTTTAGATCTGATCCTTCTATTTCTAGATCTGGATTCGAATTACAGTGGAACAGTATTGAAGCAGGTAATCGGTCATATCTTATAAATAGTTTTAATACACCATTTTCAGCTTTATGTAATCACAAATAACTTTTTATTTCTACACATTACGTAAATATCATACAATAATTTAGTCGAAAATTTTTTTAGCATGTGGCGAAACTATACAGGTTACATCACATGGATCAATACATTCTCCTGGATTTCCTGGAAATTATCCTCCAAATCGGTAAAATGTATTTGCGGAAAATGTTGCAAATTATTAAAATTTCTTTTATTTTTAGTGATTGTTACTGGGGCCTTTCAGCACCAGCGGGAAAACGAATACAGTTTCATTTTTTCTCACTGATGATTGGAAATAATCCAAACTGCAGCTTTGATTATTTATCGGTAAAACAATTTATACCTTTATGATAATTACTTATGAAGCTTACGTCTTATTTTAGATTCATCAAGGTTATTCGACTTCACACCATACTTTAGCAAAATACTGTAACACTTCGCATCCTGAACCCTTGTATTCTCCTGGACCTGAAGTACTTATACATTTCCATTCTGATGGTACTGGATCTTATCCTGGTTTTCAACTGTCTTATTCCTTAACAGAAGGTATAATTGGTTATTTATAACTCATTCAGATTTTGTTTTCATATATTTTAAAGGAATACCTGGATGTGGGGGTGTATTTACTGCAAATGAGGGAGAAATCTCTTCACCGTCAGTTGATGGCAATTATCCCCCAGAACTGAACTGCGAATATAAAATTAAAGTTCTCCAACAATCTAGAATAAAATTAACATTCCTGTCTTTTGCCCTAGAAGAAGATGATACATGTTTTTATGATTATGTTGAAGTACCTAAATAGAATTATTAATGTTGAATATAAAATTTAAAAAACATTTTGTAGATTCATGAAGGCGGGTCTGTGGATTCTCCATTAATTGGTAAATATTGTGGATTCAACTTACCACCACCATATATTTCAGTTGGAAATGAAGTTTTAATAATTTTTTCTTCTGACTGGGGCAATAATGAAGCAGGTTTTCGTTTAAAATATGAAACAGGTATTATAGTGGTGAATTCAATTAACATAAATTTATACCTCATTTTGTTTTGTAGTATGTGGTGGGATTTATTCAAATCCTTCTGGTGTTATTCAATCTCCAGGTTATCCAAATCCTTATACTGAGGATCAGATATGTATCTATGAAATTATTCAACCACTAGGAAGTACAATTTTCTTGACTTTTACTGATTTCGACTTAGAATCAACGTCTTACCCTGACTGTATATTTGATTTTATAGAGGTAAAATAATATGCAGTATAAATAATAAGGTGCAAGTCATTATCATAATAAGTACAGATACGTGATGGAGATAATGAAAATTCAACATTAATCGGTCAATACTGCGCTGAGATTCCACCCGATGTTCAGTCTACCTACAATTATTTATGGCTTAAATTTGAAAGTGATTCTTCTGTTATTGCCAAGGGATTTCAGGCTAATTATTCTTCAACTGAAATTGGTTTGATTTTATTAAATTACACCAAAGGAATTGGTTACATAATTTTCATTAATAGGTTGTGGAGGAATTTTAAAATCGAATGCGGGAGTTATAAAGTCTCCTGAACACCCTGACCCATATCCATCTGGTACAACATGTACATGGGTTATTGTTGCACCTCCTGGAAATGTAATTCAGTTATCGTGGTTGTTATTTCAATTGGAACAAAGTAGCACATGTTCATTTGATTATATCGAAATATATGGTAATCATACCACAAATGAACTTATGGGTAAATATTGTGGGACTAAGCTACCACCTGCTTTAGTAAGTTCGTCTAACATTATAACTATAAAATTTGTAAGTGATAGTTCGATTGGTTACGAAGGTTTTATGGCATCGTATTTATTTGTAGATGAACAAAGTGGTAAGCTACTTTGTCAATAATTTATTAATGAAAATTAATTTACTTATTTCTAGCTTGTGGAGGGAGATACTTTACAAGTACTGGTATAATAAAATCTCCATTTTATCCAGAGGAATACCCTACAAACAGAGAGTGTACTTGGGTAATTAACGTACCTCCTGGCCAACAAATTCTGCTAAATGTAACAGATTTTGCTTTAGAATCATTTTCAAGTTGTACTTACGACTATTTAGAAATACGGTAAATATACTGCAGCGTATTTATTTAACAAATTAATACATAAATACTTGTTCAGTAATGGCGGAACTGCATCATCCCCTCTAATAGGAAAATACTGTGGTACAAAAATTCCAAAGCAAATACCATCACATGCTAATCAGTTATATCTTTTCTTCAATTCTGATATGTCACATTCTGACCGTGGATTTAAAATAACTTGGGAATCAACTGCTACTGGTAAATATCCACGTAGGTCTTCTAAACTTGACAATTATTCCATAAAAAAATTAAAGGTTGTGGAGGATCATTAACATCACCAAAAGGTTCAATTATTTCTCCCTATTATCCTGAACCATACAGCCAAAATACAGACTGTTACTGGAAAATTTCTGTTAGTGCAGGATCACTGATTCAATTGATCTTTGCAGATCTTGATTTAGAAGGACATGTGAACTGTGGAATGGATTATGTTGAGGTAAATTTTTGCATTTATTTGTCATTCGTTCAAGAATAATAAAAATTCTTTTAGATATTCGATGGTGCAAATACACTATCAAAATCTTTAGGAAAATTCTGTTTTTCTGTCAATGTACCATACATACGATCCACTACCAATCATGTTACTGTTAAATTTAGCTCTGATGGTAGCTTGCAGCTCCGAGGATTCAATATACAATATACAACCGGTTAGTTCAGTAGACTAAAATAATAACATTTTATTATTTCTGGTCAATTTTAGTGTGTCAAAATACTTTGAAAGGATTTAGAGGTGTAATAGAAAGTCCTAATTTCCCTAATGGCTATCCTCAGGATCAAGACTGTCGCTGGAGAATTGAAGTACCGATGGGAAATAAAATAAATATTACATTCTCTCACTTTGAACTTGAAAGATCCACTGTTTCTGCGGATAAAAACTGTTCATTTGATTTTGTAGAAGTAAGTAGCAAGCAGGGCTGTGGAGTCGGTATAAATTCGACTCCAACTCCGACTCGTGATAATTTTAATAGTTCAAAAATCTTAATTCATCAGCTTATTATCTTATTAAACTATCATTTCTAGAGATGTTCTGTTCTATTATGTTTGAAATTTTAGATAAACTACATAGGAAAAGAAGAAGGTGAAATGATTAAATACAACTCATTTTGTGGATCTAATGTTCCATCTCTCATAACGATACCTTCTGACGTCGCAGAAATTCATTTTGTAAGCGATAATCTGTTGCTTGGTTCTGGTTTTCGTCTTGAATGGCAAATTGAAGGTAGAATTCTTCCATAAGTATAATAAATCTAAACTATTTTTAAAAGCAGTCTCATACTTCTATAAAGCAATTATTTTGTCAGTGACATTTAACTTTGGTTAACAGGATGTGGAGGACTATTAACTCATCCTACTGGCTCACTGTCTACCCCAAATTATCCAAAGGGTTATCCAGAAGCCACAGAATGTGACTGGGCAATTCAATTAGACTATGGTTTAAGTATTGAATTAACATTCACAGATATTGATTTTGAAACATCAGCCAATTGCAATTTTGATTATATTTTGGTACATCAAAAAGTTTTTTGAAAATGCACAAGTGAATCACACTATATATTTCAGGTAACAAATGGACCAGATGATTCATATCCCCAGTTATCTAAGTTTTGTAGTAAAGGTACTAAACCAGTAACTATTACAAGTACAGGAAATGCTATGTTTGTAAGATTTTCCAGTGATTATTCATATAATGGAAAAGGTTTTTGGGCAAACTACACATCAGTACCTACACGTATGAGTAAAAATGTTAAAAGTTTATTTAAAATAATAAGTGTTTTACTCTATAGAATGCGGAGGAAAATTATCGGCCCCTACTGGATCTTTCCATTCGCCAAATTATCCCAAAAATTATGATTTACTTGATACCTGTGAATGGTTAATTGATATTGATGAGAATCATGTTATTGAACTTGTTTTTGAGGATGTAGATCTCGCTGGTGATTGTGATACAGACTATATTAAGGTACTACTATCTTAACACACTAATGTAGACTGGGTTTTTATTTAATCAACGTAATTATATAGGTTTATGATGGTCCTTCTGCTGCTTATCCGGTATTATCTAAAATATGTGGTAATTCAAAACCTAACAACACAATCAAATCTACATATAATCATATGGTTATAGAGATGCGAACTGCTAAACAGTTCACTGCTAAAGGCTTCCTAGCTAATTATACAATGGTATTTTACTTAAAAATTATGTATTACAATTGTTTATAATGATCTTATGCATATCCTAGGGTTGTGGAGCTCGTATTGTCACTGAAAATAGTGGAATAATTAGTTTATCAGATACTTCTTTATCTTCTACAATGTTAGAAAACTGTTCTTGGACAATTATTTCTTCAAATCCAAGTAAGTCTACCTTGTAAATGTTTCAAACCTTTATATTTTATTCCTTTTATGTTTAGCTCAGCATGTTACTTTAACAATAACATACATGGATGCATTTGAATGCATTGGTGATTCTACAGTAAATATATATGGTGGAGAAACTAATGAATCACCTTTACTGGCAAGTTTTTGTGATACAAAACTTCCACCACCAATAACAAGCGCGGGAAATGCGTTACACGTTGAAGTTAAAAATTCTGCTATAAACTTCGTCGCCAAATATTCTATGTTAGATACAAGTAAGTTACATATACAGAAAGCGATAATGTTTTTCTATATTTAAATACATCTTTTAGCATGTGGAGGAACACTTACAGGGGCATCAGGATATTTTGCTACACCTAGATATCCTAATAGTTATCCTTTAAATATTGAGTGTGAATGGATAATCAATGTTGCAACAGGTTTTAATCTGTAAAAAATGTATTTTATATTGTGTGCCTTATTATTGTATTCCAGGAAACCAAATAACCCTTTCATTCAACTCATTTGAACTGGTGGGCTCAGAAAATTGTAATCTTGATTACTTAGAAATTCGTGCGGAAAATGGCCATGGAAAACTACTTGGAACTTTTTGTGATGCAGCCCCAACAAATATTACTCATGAAAGTAGTCTTTGGTTACTATTTAAAAGTGGAAGAGCCACCGGAGATGATTCCGGCGCAACTGCCAAAGGATTTCTTGCAGAATTTGCATTAAGTGAGTTAAATTTTACTTTAATATTTATTATATAAGTTTTACTGCCAAAAGTATTGAATGTTTGTTACATGTTTTTTATAATATTTTATAATATTTACGAGTTTGGCAGAAAAATAATAAGACTGGCAACACTGTGCGCGAACCGACAATGCTGCTGCCTCCCCCTTCACACGGTAGTTAGAATAAACCCTGTCGTAGACTCGGTACAAGTTTGAATTTGTTACAGTTGCTATGTGATTGTTGAAAGCTGAAGTAAAGTTGTGTTTGTGAGGTGTGTTACGAAAATGGACCGGTAAAAGCTTGAGCAATGTTGTGCTATCAAACTTTGTGTACTTGTGTTTGGCGAATCCGCTACTGCGACTTAAGAAAAGTTACAAAGGGCCTATGGAGAACATTCCGTATCCAGGGCACAAGTGTTCAGATGGCCTTTTGAGAGGACCGAGAAGAAGTGGAAGACAGACGAACGTGGGGGAAGACCTTCAACCTCAAAAATGGACGACAATGTGGAAAGGGTGAGGACTCTTATGATGTCAGATTGACGTTGAGAATAATCAGTAGCGAGTTACATTTGAACCAGTTTACTGTCCATCCATGACAACGCTCCGTGTCACAAGGCAGTCTCCATCAACAAATCTTTGGCAAAAAAAGCATTCTGTGGTTCCTCAGCTCCCCTATTCACCAGATATCAGTCCCATTTTTTTGCGGGTCGTAGCTAGTGCCGTGCTTAAGAACGGAAATTAGCCCGGAACCGCCGTGACAACTTCTGTTTTAGCCTTCAGAATATCTTTAATCACTCTGTATCATTAAGTTTATTACATTAGCGGATGTTATTACCGTTCCTACCAATCTGTTGAGTTCCTCTCTCTTATTTCTCCAAAAGCAGCAATTAAAGGATGTATGTTCAGCGTCATCGTTGTGGTAATCACAAAATCTGCAATTTCCATGTTTACATTTCTTCATTCTTTTCAGGAATTGTCCAAAGGAGCTGTGTCCACTCAAGAATTGGAACATATAATAGTCGACTTTTCCCTGTATTCTCTCTATCCACATTGTTGGATTGCCTATAAGGCCCAACGTCTGTTCCATTTTTCCATGATCTCTTCTTTAACCTCTTTCTTTGTTTCTTTGGTTGCTTTGTGACTTGCACATCTTCCCTCTATAATCAGGACAATTGGTATTATTCCTGCTATTACTTGAATGGCTTCGGTTGATATCGTTCTATACCCACCACTGACGACAATTGCTAATTTTCTCTATGTCTTTATCATCATCTGTGTATGGGACTTATTTCTATTTCGCCCACCCCATATAAAAGGGCCGAGTATACTGCAGCACTAAGCACTTTGCGCTTACATTGAGTTGGGCCGCCTACTTTTGGCATTAGTCGAGTGAGTGCCGCAATGGTTCTTTTTGTTTTAGTTACCGCATGCATAATATAATTTCTAACGTCATTATTTTTTCAAGTTTTAAGCTTTCTTTGTTGATTGATACTCCGTCTAAAACAAGATTCGCTGTGGATCTTAACACCTCTTTGGTTTTAGCGCCGTATTTTTAGCCGTAACTAATACGGCGGTGTCATCAGTGTAGCACAATATTATTGATCCATCCAGTACTTCTGTTCTTACTACACTGTCGAAGTAAATATTCCATAACAGTAGCCCAGTAGTCATCTTGTGGGACACCACAGCTAACTGTGTATTCCTCGAGGTCATCAGTAATGATCTTCCTGGTTAGTCAGGTAGTTACTTATACAGTGACCGGCAAAAAAATCGCAACATATGGGAAAATTTTTTATTATTAGAGTATCGAAAAAACTTCTATGGGGGATGGGTTCTGCATGTCCGATAACCTAAAAATCGCGTTTGAGGTATGTCACGTGACCACTGGTATGGCGGCAAATTTTAAAAAATTACTGTGAAGTCGGAAAAAGTGTGGTTAGATGACAAGATATCGAAGAAAATTATCACAAGGGTGCTTTCTTCCAGATTTCCGGAAAGGTTCCGGTACTGATTAAATTCTTTGCAATATTTCGTTGTTGTGCTCCATAACTGCCTTGATAATTTCTGTATTCAGCCTGTCAGATCTTAGTCCGTGTGACTTCTTTTTATTCCCCCGGCTGAAAAACCATTTGAAAGGGTGCCATTTTGGTACTTTGGATAGTAACCAGAAGAGCGTAACCGACGAGTTGAAAGGCATTTTAGCAGAAGCCTTTCAGGATTGCTACGAACAATTGAAAAAACGCCTCAATCGGTGTGTAAGGGGATAACAGAATAAAATTCACGCTTAAAAGAAAATTAGTCTCATTATTTTTCTGTCGTATTTATTAGTTTATTATACTGACACATTGAGAAACCAACATAAGTGATTAGGTAATTAAGATTCAACCCTTAAAAAAACAGACTGATACATATACAAAAAATTGCTCAACATATTTTTTGTTTTAGTTCACGGTATTGAATTATCAGGGCCTGCAGGCCAACTAGCATCGCCTCTTTATCCACATTATTATTATCAAATTGGTGAATTTTCCTGGAGGATTACTGTCACTTTTGGGAAAAAAATATCAATCACATTCCTTGATTTTTATATTGAAACATCTGTGGAAAATGATTGCTATTTAACTCTTTTAGAAGTAAGTATACCTACTTAATGATATTATAGATATTTTGTTAATATTAGGTACCTACTATTATTTCAGATATATGATGGTTATGATGATGACGCACCAATTTTAAATCAGTATTGCGGAATAGATTTACCAGATCCTATAAAATCTAGTTCAAACATTATGTATATTAAAATGAAATATGATTATATTCGACATGGTTCAAGGTTTTTGTTAGAATGGCTTGAAATAGAAAATGTTGCTAAACTGCCTACAGTTTTAAAACCCAAATGTAATACGTTCATAATTAAATTCATTTACAGGTTTTGCTGTTAACTACAGTTTATTTTTAATTTTAGTGGAAGCATGTGGCTCGAAAGATGTAATTGATATGTCAGAAACAAAAGCATTTAATTTAACATCACCAGGGTACCCACATGGTTATGCACCAAATCTTGAATGTGAATGGATATTTTCTACTAATCCAGAGAATCATTTAGCAATTGATTTCTTAAAAGTAGATATTGAAAACATCATAGGACAATGTTTGTTGGACATGATACAAGTCTACAGCGGTAAAGGTGGAACACAAGATTGGGAACTGATTTCTACGGTATGTTTCCCGAATGCTTCACATAATGACGAAATTCCTACAAGTAGTTTAATGAAAATTGTATTTCATACTGATAGCTACATGAATGCTACTGGGTTTGAAGCTCGTATTCACCGATGTAAGTAGACTACAACTCCCAAAAGTAAACTAGCCACCAATTCCAAACTTCATAAATATTTAAATTGTTTAATTCAATTTACCTGCTTAATCTTACACCTTTTTACTTTATTTAATTAAAAACTAATTTTAAAAATCAATTACATAAATACAAACAAAAAAATTATATATAGTTTATTCCAAAATTTACTGTTAATGTTTATCGTTGTATAACATCCGTTTTTAATATTTTAGTGTGTGGTGGTTCTGTTTCAAAATCGAATGGTATAATTTCAGTAAATGCTTCGGAATTCAGATATCCGCAGTCTGTAAGTATTAGCAAACATTAACAATGCAAACAATTATATTGAAATATTTTAGTGTGAGTGGAATATTACTGTCCGTGCAGGAAAAACAATAACAGTTAACTTTTTAAAGCTTGATATTGCCAGCAGTGGTACAGATGTTTGTGATAATTATGTTATGGTAATTATTTTACCTTTAACATTAAACGTTAACATTAGTTAATTATAATTCACTTTAAGCTTAAAAATGGGCATTACCCGGATTCTCCTATTCTGGGTAGTGGAAAATATTGTGAAAACACTATTCCTGCCCCACTTCAAACTACTGGAAATTACCTATATATTAAATATAATGGATATCCCGGAAAAGTATATACTTTATCATAAACAAATTCTTGATTATTACATTGCTTTTTATTTCAGAGTTTTCAGTTACATTATTCGGAAGTTTCTCAAACATGTGGTGGAACAGTAATATTGTCTCAGTATGAAAATCAGACTTACATATCAACACCAAATTATCCTAATATTCCTCCTCCGTACACAGAATGCTTCTGGATAATCAGTGCTCCACCTGGAGAATCCCTTAGAGTAGATTTTGAAGAACGATTTGATATCACAGATAGTGATGAGTAAGTTTTTTATGTATTTATGCAGGTACCTAAAAATTCTAGATAATTTTAATTTTTATCTAGCTGTATATTAGCAGCAGTTGAAATTCGAGATGGTGGTTCAAAACATTCACCACTGTTAGGGATATACTGTGACGAAATGCCAAATTCAACATTTTCCAGTGATAATATGATGTTTATCAGATTTTTCACAAATTTAGAAGATCCAAGAAATGGATTTAAGGCTGTTGTATCAATAGGTACTTGTACTGTTCTATTATTAAAACTGGTGTAATCTCTTGTGTTATTATTGTTGATTAGCAACCTGCGGTGGAATTGTAAGGTCTGAGAGAGGAGAAATCCGATCACCGAACTTTAATAATAAAAAGCTGTATCCTAAGAATTCTAACTGTATTTGGCATATTATCGGCCCCCTTGATCATTACCTCATCTTAAATTTCAACACAATAGACCTGGAACCTTCTGCAAACTGTCTTATTGCCGATTATGTTTCGCTTGATGAACATTTTAAGTTTAATGGTTCACGTAAGTTGTTTGATTAATAATGAAATCTACATATTTTTTTATTTTGTTACGTTTTAGTTAGAAATATTGGAAGTTATTGCGGGAATGAAAATCCTGGAGAGATAACATCCGGTAGTAACGAAGTTATAGTTCATTTTATCACAGGAAATAACGACAATATGTATGCTGGTTTTAGTTTATCTTTTAATGCTAGTCAAGAAGGTATAATTGTGAATAGAGTAAGTTGTATTATTACTATTTGTAATTTTATTAACAGCTTGTGGAGGAACATTAAATACAGAATCAGGTATAATGGAATCTCCGGGTTACCCATTATCATACCACAATGAAAGGGAATGTGAATGGTTTATCACGGTACCAGAAGGGAGAAGAATAAAACTGGAGTTTCTTGATTTGGATGTAGATGTACATGGTTATGATCAAGGACTTGGATTCTTTAATGATGAAGGATACAGGTCTATTATTACATATACAAGAGAACTGAATTCATCAGATATTATTAGGTCAAGCACTAACACTATGCATGTTTTATTTTGGAGCGCTCGTTCCTCGAATTACCGGGGATTTCAAGCACGTTATTCATCAGACGAACCTACAAGTAAAGCCAAAATTTATATTAATGTACTTTTAATAACTTATGACAGAACACGTTAATTACAGTTTGCCAAGGTGATTTTAATCAAAATAGTGGAACCATAAGATACATGAATGTGTCTTCTTATTTTTGCAAGTGGCAACATAGTTCCAGCTCATATGCCGCTAAGACCGTATCAATAAACATCGGATTAAGTTATGCTACTCCAACTACAGATCCACACACATGCAATTATGCCCTTGCTGCAGTTATCATTACAAGCAGTAAAACTTGAGAAATTTTATTTGTAATGTGTAACTACTACTAGTTTTTTCAGGCAATGAAAAAAATGTTATAGCACAGTTTTGCAGACCGCTTCAACATCCTGCAATTGTGAGGTCGCCCTATCCTATCACAAAGATAATTGTAAGTGATTATTGTTTAATACTTGATTCTCATAATTTCACCAGTTGATTGCTTTTCAATACATAAATTACTTACACAAATGTACAATGCGTTCATAAATGTTTGAGATGGTAGCATAGGCAACCAATCATACACGATTGTACTAACGTCTGTAGAACAATTAATTATTAAATGTAGAAATTATTATTACTTCTTTTTATTAATTATTAAAAAGAAACAATAGTAAATTCAACATTGAACACAATTTCGTAATTACTTATATTCCAAATTTCAGCTTTAGATTAAATTAAATTCTAGTTGAAACATAACCTATAAGCTTCGTTAAACTAAATAATTTATAATGAGGTTCGTAGTCTTACCTTAGAACACTAAAATTGTCTCAGCAATTCTAAAAAGGACTGCTTTTTCATAAAGAGAACTCAAAAACAGCAAAAAAAGCGACCACAATGACAACTAAAAACACAGCCCACAAACACATGGTTTTACAATTAACAATTGCTGTAAAATATAGGGATATTTTGTTACTACAATAGCAAAAGAGTTTAAAAGCAATTTATTAACAATTCCATTTTATAGGGTTATCAAGATAGGCGGCAATCTCTTTTGCAGTACACTATAAATTATGCAACTCATTCATGCGGTGGAATTATTACAAATCAAGAAGGATTTATAACTAGTCCTGGTTTCCCAAATAAATATTCACATACAGTAGAATGTGCCTGGTTACTAAAACTTCCTGAAGATCAACAAATTAAGCTTAACTTTGTAAATGTTAATTTGGATCCTAATTGTGAATATAATTATATAGTTATTTATAATGGCGATTTACCTTCAAGTCCACGTATTGGACATTTCTGTCAAAATAACAAACCTGTTACTATAAAATCACAAGCCAATGTTTTACTAATTGAATATCATGCTGACGAACGAAGCACAGGAAATGGGTTCAAAATAACTTTTGAACCTGTTATTGGAGGTATTTTAACTTATGTAATTATTGATCTGAAGCAGCTTACACCAACATTTTTTATTAAGGATGTGGAGGCACTTTCCATGACAACACCAGATTAATTGAAACTCCATTTTACCCCGCCGATTATCCAAACAACACCGAATGTGTATGGGAAATAATAAGTCAAAATGGTTACCATATAAGTTTGGAATTTATAGACAGATTTTACATCGAGCAAAGTGATAATTGCAAGAATGATTATCTCGAGGTTATTGGGATTGTATTACACATACATTAATGGTTTATAAAAGAAATTATTCTAGGTGTGGGACTATAAAGATGATAAGTGGATATTTCTTGGGAAAAAATGTGGTCGGGATACACCACCCAACTTTAATTCTACCTCTAACAGAATGAGAATAATGTTCAGAAGTAATGATAAAGTTAGAGCAACAGGGTTTAAGGTAAAGTTCTTTAAGCACCATAATAATTTAGTTGATCATAGTTTTTGTATGTTACAAACAATTACATTTAATACAGGCTCGCTGGGTAACACACTGTGGAGGGACTTTTGAGGCAAATGACGACGAGAAGTACATAGTAAGCCCAGGTTACCCTAATGATTATAATAACAGCTTGGTATGTGTTTATAAGATTGTAGCGCCCAAATCATATATTAATGTTGTTTTTGAAGATTTTGCATTAGAACAAGGTAATATTATTCTTACTCATGATATAATGTAATCATAGATCATTTTTATTTATAGACAGCACCTGTAGGTATGACAATATTTCTATTCAAGCAGTTGTTGCTGTGGGAGCATACACACCAAATTACGGAAATCCTAAGATTTACTGTGGAACAAAAAAACCACCTGCAATGCGACAACGTGATGGCGTTACTATTACCTTTGCTACAGACTCATGGATCACACGCAGAGGATTTAAGATATTATACAAAACAGATAGTATGACTTCTAATTCTCACTTAAATTTTTACACATTGTGTTCATGTAATTTATTTCAGCTTGTGGTGGTGTGATAACGGAGCCTACAGTATTATCTTCACCTGTGGCAGCAGACTCATCATCTGGAAATGATGTGTATGCAAGTGCTGTTACTTGCCTATGGAATATAACAGCACCTTCAGATAAAAATGTTGTTGTTAGGTTGGTACAATGAGTTACTTTTAATTGTGTTATTGCATTTTTTATTTTATCATTGTAGATTCACATCATTTGTATTTGAGCATAACTTATACTGTTCGTATGATTCCTTAGCTATATACGATGGTCTTACTCTTAATGAAACATCAAGATTAGCGCTACTTTGTGGCAATCTTACTCAACAATTGCCTGTGATTAAATCAACAGGAAATTCGTTAACCATTTTTATGAAAACCGATTACACAAATCACTTCTCGGGATTTAAAGCAGTAGTATATTTCAACTATGGTAAGATATTATTAAAAAGCAACTTTTTAAAGCATATTAATAATGGCAATACAAATTCAATTCGATATATTTTTATACAGGACCAAGTGCAGGGTGTGGAGGTGTGATAACAGTAGACAATAATAAAGTTTTGGAAGCCCCTACAGGATTATCAAATCTTGATTGTCACTGGCAAATAATAACTACTAAAGATCATACACTAAAAATAACTTTCACCGAACTTCATTTATTACCTTGCAGTACAAATAGAACAGTTGGATTTGGTGAAAAAAATTGTAGTTGCAATTTAATAGAAGTAAAATCGAGAGATCTATTAAATTATATTTTATTAAAAGTATGTACTATTTTAGGTAAGAGATGGAAGTGGTTCGTTTTCTGAGTTAATCTATCAGTTATGTGATAATACTTTGCCACATGAATTTACAACATCTGGCCATACAGCTTGGATAAGATTATACACAACAGAAACAAGCAGAAGCAAAGCATTCAAAGTAACTTTGACCAAAATTCCATGTAAATATTTTACTTTCAATTATCTAAGTATATAAAAGTTCCTCTAACATATATATTTTAGCTCTATGTGGTCCATCAGTTTTGAACGTTACAAATCAAACACAAATTTTGAGTTCACCAGGCTATCCACTTCCTTATCCAGAAAATATAAAATGTACTTGGTTGTTAAAGAGCAATGAATTTTTGGACAAGTTTGATCTTCATTTCACCTTCTTTGATTTAGTTGAAGCAAATTCTGATGACTTTTTAAATAAAAAATGTGACAGCGATAGAATTGAAATAGCCGATAAAATGGTAAAAACTAGCCATATATTTTAGTTTATCATAAGTAACCCAATACATTTGTTTATAGAACAGTAAAGTTATTACAGACGGTTTAGGAAGTGCAACAGTTTTTAGTGGGGCAAGATCTATGCCAATATATAGTGTATGTTAACAACATAATCAATCTTTTTATATACTTATAATTTTTTTTATTAATAGGCACATAGAATGCCTGTAGGGATTCACGAGTATTGTGGACGACATGCTTTATCATTCGATCATTATTCTGGCCAAAATGAAGTTATCGTGACATTTTATAGCGGCTCAAATAGGGCACATGGAAAAGGATTTGGAATGGAATATAGATTGGCGGGTATGAAACATAGCTGTAAAACAAAGTATGAATAACCCTTTAAATTTTGTTAATCATATCACAGGTTGCAACAGAAACTTTACATCTATACAAGGTCGTCTTTTAAGTTCGGAAGTTAAAGGCAACTGCATAATAACAATTACAGCACCAGAGAATTACACAATATCCTTAAATTTCATGACATTTATTTTATATGATACAGGAGAATGTTCAGCAGCAGGTTTCGAGGTAATTTGACTGTAAGAATTCGTACGGTTTGAAACACTAAAAAATGTTTTCTTTAGATACATGAAGGAAGTTCTGAAGGTGGAAAGAAGTTAGCAAAATTATGTGGGTATAATACACCAGATCCAATATTTTCATCAAGTAATAAATTATGGATTAAAATATGGAATAATAATCCAAACTCTGTTGCTTTCTATGATGCTGTATTCACATCTTCTGAAGCAGGTTAATTAACTCATGATTTATTTTATTCGACATTCTAAACTGATCGATATTATTTTGTTACTTAAAAGGAAAAGGATGTGGTGGTACATTTTACAATTATGCTGGAAAATTTACCAGTCCGTTATATCCACTCAGTTATAGAGAACACAACGACTGTGTATGGGAAATTATGGTGCCACAAAATATGCTAGTAGCACTGAAATTTATAGGTGATTATGTGATTAATATATTTAGAGAGTTCAAAAAGTCTTTACATAAGGGCCATGAGACACAAAAATAATGTCAATTGCAAGATTTAGAATGTATTAACCGTCATCATTGTGTTGCTGGCATAATACTGTTGTGCAAATTTCAATAAAATTATAAAAACAAAGGTTCTAAATCTTGCAGTAGACATTACTTTAGTGTCTCATGGCCAACCCTTATGTAAAAACTTTTTGAACTCACTGTATATTCTGTAAAACAATCAAAAATGCGTTTTTTGTAGTTTTCGACATACAGGGGACGGCATGTGTAGAAGTAGTAACATATAATCGAGATGATACTGTTCCTGCTGAACATCAATTCTGCAAAGATGTAAGGTAGATATATAATAAAAAAGTATAAAACCAACTGTTCTTTACTTAGGATGATCCGGCTATCATGAAGTCTGAAAATAATCATATGACCGTAAAATATTCCACCACTGTGAACAATGGAGGTGCTGGCTGGGTGGCACAATTTTTAGCTGTTACTGAAGGTATATAACTGCTTCATGTTTAATATTAAATTTTCAGTACTTGTTTATATTTTATATTTTTATATAAATGGTTAACATTTTTTTAATTGTTTTTAGATACTCTACTTGAGTGGAAATTCTAAATGTAACGTGATTTATCATTTCTAACATTATTTAAGAAGAAAGTAATTGCAATGAATGTAACTACGTTGACTGGAGTACATCGTTTTTCGTAACATCCGTCATTAGTTTTTAATTATTATATTGCTGTATTAAATAAAATAAGTAAGAAAACTCACCTTGTTTGATATTCTAACAATGCATCGTGCACCTATTTACATCTAAATATTGAATTTTTCAGTTCTTTTTTGCTTGGTTGATATGGTATAATTTAGGTGGCTGTAATCATAGTGTAAGAAAGTAGGGACATTTCGTCTCGATACACTCAGTTTTCATGTTTACTGCATTTATTTCCAGCATGCTCCAGCAATACAAATAATATGGTATGGTTCTATGTTAACCTAAGATATACACATTTTTATATTCACATATTAAAGCTATCACTATAACACTATAATTTTTGCCCTCAGTTAATTCAATGCTTTACAATTTTCTTGATACAACCAAAGAGCATAAATTAATAGGTATTCTTTGACTTTAACACAATAATCGATCACAATTGTACCACAAAATAGTTGTCAAAAACTAAATAATTTTTATCCCAAGTTGCTGGCCAGTTATCTCCATTTCTTGTTATATTTTAGTTTGAGTTCTATTCCACTATAGTCTTCTACGCTCTGTCTGACAATATGTGGAATAGACGCTTAGCCGCACAAGCAGTCCGCACTACAGAGGTGTTTCTTGGGTTGCCAACGAATTTAAAGCCTAAAGCTTCTGTAACCCAATAAACGCGTTGTTTGACGGGTCCCATTACAGCCACAGAACAAACAGGTGTTTGTTCTGTGATTACAGCATTACATTAGCATCTACAACACCTACTGACCTACCGTCAATTAGGACGCAATATTCGCTGTAAAGTAGGCTTTAATTCCCACATTCCCACCTCTAAAGCCTCAATTGCATTGGGCGACTTTACTAGCTACTCGCATGCGAATTTACTCTCTGCTAGTAAACTCGCTCAATGTAATAACGTTGCCTAGATAATTCGCCGCTCGCTCTACTACCGCAAGACTGGGCTACTTTTCTCGCTTCTCGCTCTCTATTTTACTCTCTGATTAGTGAAATCACTGTGTGTAGTATATTTGGCTAGAAAAATCGCTGTAGACTCTAGAGCCAAAATGTCGACAGAAGTAGTTCTTGCGAGAATTGGTTTTGATGCCCTTATATTACGTTAGAAATTGGGAAAAAAGAAAAAATGGAAATCTAGAAAAGTGTGGATAAAAATTGGGGGGTAGCAAGACGAGAAAAATATGGCGCATCCAATACTTTATTGAAAGGGTTAAAGGACGAAGACCAATAACTTACCGGAATATTTTGAGAATGAATGGGCTCCAGTTTGATGTTTTACTGCAGATGATTGATTGATGGGCTGATTAGGACACCAAAATGCGAATTCACTTCAGTTGCTTTTCATTTATCCTCTTGAGCAAGCTTTCATTTTCGAGCTGTCTTTGCATCTTTTATTCTAATATTACAATAGTCTTTATGTTATATTTCATAGTAAAAGATATTGTAAATAAATTTTTTAAAAATCAACTTTGTTACGATTCCGCTTTTATTTTAGAAACAATAGTGTGATTCTGTGATGCAAGTATAAACACACCTTTCCACGTGAATATATCTCGTAATAAATCTTTGCAAACTAGCAGATTTCCAAAAATATGGAAACTGGCTTATGTTACTCCGATACATAAATCTGGCAGCAAATCTGAAGTCAGTCATTATAGATCAATTTCAAAATTATCAATATTTGGGAAATGTTTCGAGTCATTAATTAACAAATACCTGCATCACACATAATATCAAAGCACCAACATGGCTTTCTGCCAGGCAGATCTACGGTAAGCAATCTACTATGTTTCTCTAATTACCTAATCAACAGCTTTAATGATCGAACTCAAGTCGAGCAGTGTATACAGACTTCTCGAAGGCGTTCGACAAATTCAATCATACAATACTTCTGCGAAAATTATCTTACTGTGGCATTAGGGATCCGATACTTGCATGGTTCGCATCCTATCTTACTGATAGGACACAGCATGTGGTTATCATTGGGCATATTATGTCTATCAAAAAGGAAGTCACATCCGGGGTTCCCCAAGGTTCACATCTTGGGCCGACCCTTTTTTTAATATATATTAACGACTTATCCAGACATCTAACTTGCAACCACTTGTTTTACGCCTACGATTTGAAAATATACCAGAGCATTACATCCACATTAGAAGTCGAGCGCCTTCAGTGGGATCTCAACACTTTGAACAGATGGTGCCAAGTCAATAAAGTCATCTTAAACATTAACAAATGCATGTATATTCAATTTTCTAAAAACAAAATTTTAATTCCTGCTCGTTACGAAATAAATAATGTTACTCTGAAAAAAGTTAATTCCGTAAAAGATTTGGGAGTCACACTTGATTGCAGCTTGAGCTTTATCCCTCATATCGATCAAATAGTCGCTAAGGCCTATAAAATGATGGGTTTCATGCTACGAATAACAAAAGATTTTTCGGATATTCAAACTCTGAAGCTGCTATATTATACACACGTTAGATCCACTATCGAATATGCTGCCGTAATTTGGTCTCCGTTTTACGAAATTCATGTTAAAAGAATCGAGGCAAAGCAGAATGCTTCGGTTGGTCGTTACATTTACTTAGGACTCATTGAAAATATAAATGCAATACAATATACCAGTAAAAAAACTATAACGCACATAATATTTAAATATGACAAAATGATTGATTAAATATATTTTATAATAATAACTTAACAGTGCACCAATCACGTAACTTGCAAAGTCGGGCCGGGTTGTGCATTGCACGCGTATAACCACATACGTTAACGCACCGGCCTCGACACCGAACGGTATAAAAGGTTAACGATAATAAAAAATAATAACTTAACCGATTAATAACGTGAGGAATAATAACTTAATAAATATGTTATCAACATTTTTATTGGTTCATTTTAATCATTTTTATAAGACAAATATTCTAATTATTTATGTCGCAAATGTTCTACATGAAAACGATTATTAAATCATTTATGTGTGTTTTAAAATAGTTAAAATGTTATTAACTGAAAATATTTGCTAAATAAATATATAAAAAATTGAATTGAAATTTAAAATTTGTGAAGGAAGGGTGGAGCTGTTAGTTACAGTTTGCGTAGCAGAGATGGCGTAACACAATTCTTAAGTTTTTAGCATGGAACTAAACTTTTTGTTATAGAGTGTCCTGTGGGTACTGTAGAATGCATCAATATATTGGTGTGGTGTGGTTTGATGAATGATAATATTTATTTAACTTGCGTAAATGTTACACCTCCCATATACATTAATAATAGTAAATATGTAAATAATGCTGAAAACGTTTAATTTGTGTTAAAGATATGTAATGGTTGGATTCAGATAAGAACTGTAAGTTAGGAATAAAAATCATTTCTAAGGAATTATTTATTAATCATCATGATTATTTTTTATCAGGCATTTGTAGGTTAATTTGGGTGTTTTTCCTTATACTTACAAATTTATATAGAGATAATTCATAAGCATGTCGGCAACAGATCGTGTTTCTCTTACCGATGCATTATCAAATGTTGATGTATTAGATGAATTGCCTTTACCTGACGAACAGCCCTGTATTGAGGCACAACCGTGTTCTGTAGTATATCAAGCTAATTTTGATACAAATTTTGAAGATCGTAATGGATTTGTTACTGGAATTGCAAAATATATTGAAGAAGCAACTGTACACGCCAGTTTGGTGAGCACAAGTGATGAACAGTAAGAATGCGTTTATATCACTTATTTTTATTTAGAATGAATTACTAGATGAAGGACAAGAACATGCTGTTATGTTATATACCTGGCGTTGTTGTTCAAGAGCTATTCCACAGCCTAAATCAAATGAACAACCGAATCGTGTTGAAATTTATGAAAAAACTGTGGAAGTCTTGGCTCCTGAAGTCAATAAGCTTTTGAATTTTATGTATTTTCAGGTAGACAAAAACTAAAATATATGTACTTAGTATATTTAATAATGCATATTCACTCTTACAGAGAAAGGCAATTGAAAGATTTTCCCAAGAAGTGAAACGATTATGCCATGCAGAGAAAAGGAAAGACTTTGTATCGGAGGCTTACCTGTTAACACTGGGGAAGTTCATAAATATGTTTGCAGTATTAGATGAACTTAAAAATATGAAATCAAGTGTAAAAAATGATTACTCGACGTATCGCAGGTATTCACACTTTTCTTGTTTAAAAACTAATTCTGTTTGCATACAATTGTTATATGTTCCGCAATTTGAGTTAATCGATTAAAAAGCTATGTAAGACTATCAATAATTACAGGGCTGCTCAGTTTTTAAAAGTTATGTCGGATTCACAAACGTTGCAAGAATCGCAAAATTTATCCATGTTTTTGGCTACCCAAAATAAAATTCGTGATACTGTAAAAGAAAATCTTGAAAAAATCAGTGGATATGAAGACCTCTTAGCTGATGTTGTAAACATATGTGTGCACATGTTTGAAACAAAAATGTACCTGACACCTAGCGAAAAACACATGCTTGTGAAAGTTATGGGCTTTGGCTTGTTTTTAATGGACAGCGAGCTTTGCAATATAAATAAACTTGATCAGAAAAAGAAGCTAAGATTAGATAGAATTGATAGAATATTTAAGGTGTGTAAGCACTTTAATTAATCCCCATATTTTAAGCCGAATAAAATTATCATTTTGTAGAATTTGGAAGTTGTACCGTTGTTTGGAGACATGCAAATCGCCCCTTTTAATTATATTAAGCGCAGCAAACATTTTGACCCCAGTAAATGGCCTTTGTCGAATTCTAACGCTCCCTCTCCTCAAGCTGATTTAATGGTGCATTTACCACAAATTAGAGATGATCATGTGAAGTATATTAGTGAACTTGCAAGATACAGCAATGAGGTAGATGTTTACAACAACGTTGTGTGCTTTCATAATTTAATCTTATTTTAAAAGGTGACAACAACATATAAAGAAAGTGGAAGTGATACTGAAAATCGAGAAACAGCAGAACTAGCTCTTAGAGGTTTACAACTCCTTTCTGAATGGACCAGTGTTGTCACTGAATTATATTCGTGGAAATTATTACATCCAACGGATCATCATCAAAATAAAGAATGCCCTGCTGAAGCTGAGGAATATGAAAGAGTATAATATTAAATAATTTAAAAAGAGCTCAGTTAAATTAATAACTATTGTAGGCAACAAGGTATAATTACACAGATGAAGAAAAGTTTGCATTGATCGAAGTAATAGCAATGATCAAAGGTCTACAGGTATTAATGGCAAGAATGGAAACAGTTTTTACAGATGCTATAAGGCGAAACATCTATGCTGAACTGCAAGATTTTGTACAGTTAGTGTTACGTGAACCAATGCGTAAAGCTATTAAAAATAAAAAAGATCTTATTCGCAGGTAGGTTTTGATTGAAAATTAATTATCAATCACTTATAGATACATTTTGTTTTCAGTATAATTATGTCTGTAAGAGAAACATGTGCAGATTGGCAGAGAGGTGTGGAACCTCTGCAAGACCCCGCATTAAAGGGCAAGAAGGATCCTGATAATGGATTTGGAATCAAAGTGCCCAGAAGAAACGTTGGTAAGATTATTCTTGTTTTTGTTTGGTACTGTGTTGAAACTATATTATGTATTTTAGGTCCTTCTTCGACTCAATTATACATGGTTCGTACCATGTTGGAATCACTAATTGCAGATAAATCTGGTGGTAAAAGAACTTTGCGAAAGGACATTGATGGACAGTATCTTATGCAAATCGATCAATTCCACAAGACCTCTTTTTATTGGGGATATCTTCTTAATTTTAGTGGTAAGAATGTAACGTGACTGCATATTAACGATTTTACTCAAAATTTTAATTTTTTAGATTCTTTACAAAACTGCTGTGATTTATCGCAGTTGTGGTATCGCGAATTCTATTTGGAAATGACAATGGGAAGACGTATTAATGTAAGTATTTGTTTTTATTGTTATTCTTATTTGTTTGACTTCTGTCAAAATTCTGAGGAGTGTGCTCAGAGATCGGAATAATTAGCCCACATTCCTGTGTAGGGCAAGGGCCCCCCCATTTGTTTCCATTTTTTCTTTTGTCTTCGCCGCCTTTTTCCTTCGTAAATTCTTGAATTTCATCTCCTTTTCGGTCTCCCTCTTTTCCTTGATCCATCTATTGGTATGGGTATTCAGAAGGTTACTTTATGAGTCCATCTTTCTATTGGCACTTCAAGCTTTTACATTTTTTCACATGTCACTAATACCTGTTCTCCTTTGAATCTCTTCCAGCTTCACTTTATCAAACACTTCTATATTTAACATTGATCTTTCCAGTTTTATAGGTGATAATATATTTAGTGAGTTCAAAAAGTCTTTACATAAGGGTTGGCCATGAGACACAAAAATAATGTCAATTGCAAGATTCTGTCATCATTCATCATTGTGTTGCTGGCATAATACTGTTGTGCAAATTTCAATAAAATTATAAAAACAAAGGTTCTAAATCTTGCAGTAGACATTACTTTAGTGTCTCATGGCCAACCCCTATGTAAAAACTTTTTGAACTCGCTGTATATTCTGTAAATCATTCAAAAATGCGTTTTCTGTAGTTTTGCTTTATGTTTTTATTTTGTAATATGTTTCGTAACATCCAAAACTTTGCCCAAGCCTTTTTTATTCTATTTATTTCCAGTTCCTCTCTAGTTTCAAAGGATACTATTTGTCCTTCATTATTAAACACCATTTATAAAATTCTAACAACACTAATACAACAACAGTTAGTTAATTATTCTGAGATGAGATTTAGGTGACTACCAGTGCGGATTTAGGCTGGGAAGAGCAACAACAGATGTGATACATGTAATGAAACAAATGCTACGAACACCAGATTCCACTGCATATGTTATTTATTGACTTTAAACAGGCATTTGACACTTAAGGAAAAACAGAAGAATTACCAACGACTTCAGGTGTGAGACAGTGAAACGCATTATCTGCCACACTGTTTAACTTAATCTTAGAAAGATAGTAAGAAAATCTGAGATTCAAGGAACAAACAGATACAAATAATTGCCTAAACGGATGACATAGTGTTAGAAGTGAAAGAGATTTAAGAGAAACATTTAGTAAGTTAGAAAAACAAGCCGAACAAAGAGGATTAATGATAAACTCTAAAACAACGCAGTACATGATATATTAGAAATGCAAAAATGAAACAAGATTTCTGAGAAGGTAAATATTTTTTCGAAGAAGTTGACTCTTTTAACTATTTAGGAATCAAAATAAACAATAAGAATGATAGAAGCCAAGAAATAAACGAGAGGATTCAGATAGCATACCTACTACAGAAACAAAAAAAATATTGAAAGACAAAAAAAATCCAAAAAGTCAAATAAAAGTTTAATAAGACCGGTGGTGATGTGTGCAGCTGAAACATTGTATTTCACTAAAAAAGAGGAAGAAAACATTAGAATATGGGAGCGAAAAATATTACTAAAGTGAGACTTAGATGGTTGGGACATATCACACAAGCAGAAGAAAGGAAGAGGAATAAAACACTAACAGAATGGAAGCCAACTGAAACACGGAGCAAAGGGAGACCAAAAATGAGATGGTGGGACGAAGTGAATGGGGATTCAAAATTAGAGGAATAAAGCTATGGAGGGAAATTGTAAAGCAAGCTAGGACACACGTCCACCTCTAGGCAAAATGATAAGAGAAAGGTGAGGACTAATCCACCTCGTCAAAGGGATTTGAAGAGCTTCAACCAAAGCCGCAAAATTTGTAGATTGGAATATGCCATTTATAATAATATTACTTGTCCTAAGTAGGTTGTGGCCGTTATATCTTCTTGTCGATACACATATCTTGCTTTCTGCCATTTGTCATGTTGGTTTTTTCGAAATTTATATTTAAGCCTGCTTTCTTACTTTCCTTCTACAGATTTACAAACATATCTTTCAAGCTTATTCTACTTTCGGCAAACAGAGTAACATCGTCTACTACCACCAACAAATATTCCTTTGTTTTTCTGAATATTTCTTTTAAGGTGCAATAGATACGGTGACAGAGGGTCTCCTTGTCGTACCCCTTTTTGAAGTTCAAAATATTCTCCCTCTCTGTCCAGACTAATCTTTGCTTTAGATCTTATATATTTGTTGAATAATATTTATGTATTTAATTGATATATTTTGATTTCTTAAGGGGAAGCTAGTCGTCCGAGACGAGAGACTTTATGACATGAATATAATATAAGTACATATGGAAATGTTCTTCATATTCTAAAAACATTGTTTTATGATAAACTATCAATACTCTGAAAATAAATGTACCTCAGTTCTTAATATGGAAATTATGTGGTTCAAAACATAATTTAGGCCACTTAGAATTAATATTTATGAATTAAAATTTATAATTTATCAGGGCCCTTACACATTTTTACTAGAATTTAATGAATTTGAAGTTAAAAAACAACGTTTATATTTCAATCAAGTCAGTTTAAATTATTTAACATACAAAAATTGAGTTTTGGAGACTTCCAATTAATGGTATATTTTCAAACTTTGTTAGCGGATGCAGTTCGTTACGTTGCATAAGATAATACCAAAATTATTCAAAAATATCCAGACACTTTGGAGAAATTGTGTTTTGATTTATAAATTTTTGATGCAGTCATTCCATGTACAGTTGTGTGAGATAAGCATAGAGAGAGAAGAAAGCCTTAGTATGCTAAGCATATTTTACTGCATTGTGCCTAATCCTGCTCGTAAACGTTTGAACTGTCAAACACCCTAAAATATTCTAAAAAAACCATTTTCATATTTTTAAATAATTCTACAATTTGGCAAACGAGTTAGTAATTTGGTTATATACATCTAAATAAACTTAACTAAATTCCTCTAATTGTACTAATCATGGTTGATGTAAATACATGTTTAAGTCTAACCGACGAATCAAGTAATGCATGTCATCAATAAATTTTATGACATCATAATTTAGTGCGTCTATATGAAGTTTCAAACGATTTACAAATTTTATTACCAAAATTTTCTGATGATAAAGGTTCGCATTTTCGTTTTCTATCGCGATTTTAGCGATACTATAAATTAAAATAAAGAGTTAGGAGTAGATAATAGTTGTTAAATACAGAGGATTCCGATTACAGCAAACGTTAATAACACACAACACGACCTGTCAAAACTTTGCCAGTCAAATATAAACACGTTAAGAATAATACCAACTTTACAAAAATAAATATGGGCTAAATTAGAAAATAAAAACCCGATTTCTTTATTATTTACAAAAATTTATAGGCCTTGTGATTAAACACGGCTGCCTAACCTTAGAAAACTACAAAAATAATTTATATTTAGTGAATTATGTATTTTTTTATCGCGCATTATTGGTTAACGCCGACCGTTGATCATGTGATTGATGATGTGCATTACCTGATTGCTCAAAAGAACTATAAC
The DNA here is from genome assembly GCA_963082815.1 of Melanotus villosus. Classification (NCBI taxonomy): domain Eukaryota; kingdom Metazoa; phylum Arthropoda; class Insecta; order Coleoptera; family Elateridae; genus Melanotus; species Melanotus villosus. The sequence goes on along the minus strand of OY720427.1, from coordinate 33,873,581 downwards.
TTTGTACACAGGTAAAGAATGAAATTCGCATAGGTTGTTTAAATTTTAACCTACATAATTATGTAGAGAAATTTTAAAAGAAATAGTTGGTTGTCAAAATCTAAAAGATGTAAGTCTTGTATTGTACAGTTTTCAAGCAACTAGCTTCGCCTTAACGCTTCAAAAATAGTCTTGTGCTCTAAGGTATCAAAAGCTTTTATGTAGTGTACCAGAGCTATGTGAACGGTTTTTCTGAATTCTGAAAATTTTTCCATTGACTGATTCGCCACTTGTAAATTGTCCGTGCAGTGCCGGCGCTAGTGTCTTTGTCGCCCGCATGCAATTTCAATCGAAGCGCCGGGCGTATGTGGTTCTTTTACGATAATAAAAATTTAAACGATTTGAAATATCTTAAATAAAATTTGACAGAAGAGCCACGCGTTTGTTCGCTAAATGTAACGAACCGGGGCTGTTGACTAGGCAGGATAATCGTTAAAAACCCGAATATTCAAAAATTCTCAAAAGTTAAAGCAAATTTTGATAAAGCCACTTCACTTTAATCGTTGAATATAATGTTACAAGGATTATAGCCTTCTCACCGACCCGAATCGCTAGCAAAATTGTTAACAGCCGGCTATGGTGTATCCGTCCTTATTTATTTTAATATTGATCATTTTAAGAATTTTTTTGTTTTTATGATAAAAATATTGTTTGTTTTAAAAATGAACCAATGAACCTTGCCCCGGCGGCGGCGCACGCATGCTCTGAATGCCTGCTTCCGCCGGCTCTGGATCCATGGTCGAGAAGCCCTTCCTAATCCTTCTTGCTCCTCTGCTTGATTTTTATTTATTGTTTCAATAATTCTGTCCTTTACTAGCGTTGAGAAGATTTTATACATGTCGGCACAAGACTTATTGTTCTAGTTTTACTTCCTTTTTTAAACAACAAGATAACTTTTGCTTCTTTCCCTTGTTGTGGTGTGTACTCTTCCTTGACTATTTCGTTAAATAATTTCTCTCGCTCTCCTGGTGTTTTGTTTACTTTTTTGGTTCTCTATTGTTCTTTTTATTTCATACTTTTCTACTGCTGGAACTAAATGAATTTATTTTGTAGCTTCATTTACAATCTCCTCTCTTTTTCTTACTTCCACACCAGCTTATTTAACAAAAATTTTCCCATACTAAGTTCTTAAATATCTTCTTTGTTGATACAAAATTGTCTATTCATCTGTTGTTTCCATCTCCCATTTTCTTAAGTCCCTTCTAATTTTCCTCTTTGTTAATCTGTTTAGTTCACTATATTCATTTATTCAATAATATCCTTACATCCTGATTTACCCTTCAGCTCCTCCCTTTATTTTTAATTTCTTTTTTGGTGAAAGATTCCTGTTTTGCTTTTTGCAATATTTTCTTCAGCTTATCGTTTATTCGTTTATTTTCTATTCCTGTTACTTTTCCTGATTTATCCAATTCTTCAATTTTGTTGTGTACTTTTTCTTGAAAATATGTATACCCAGTCTGTTGGTTTTAAATTTAAAAAATGCTGCAGTCGTTATTCAATGTGCTTTACAGCAGAAGTGCCTTTTTTGTATCAATCATCACTGTTTCACAAATGTTTTAGAAATGTACAGTACGTCATCATCACAATGAAGAATGCAACGACCTAGTTACAATGGAGAAAAGAATTCAATTCCCCATTGATATGTCAATGCCTTGGATTTTAACCGATCACATTCTAAAAACCAAAGAACCCTCAATGATGGAGTAAGTGAACCTGTCATAATTAATTATCCTGATGTATATTATAAAACAATTCGTAGGTATGTTTTGTACCCATTGGATCTGTACAATGATAGTGCTTTGTATGCCTTAACAATCTTCCGAAAGCAATTTTTGTATGATGAAGTGGAAGCAGAAGTCAATTTATGTTTTGATCAATTTGTATACAAATTAAGTGAACAAATTTTTGCGTATTATAAGCAACTGGCTGCAAGGTATATTTTTGCTGTTACTTTAAAATGAGTTTGTTTTTCAAGTGAAATTTTGTAGTATATTCTTGGATAAACGCTTTAGAGTAGAATGTGCTGCTTTAGGAGCATATTTGTTACCGTATCCAAGGGCGAATCGTTATGAAACTTTGTTAAAGCAACGTCATGTTCAGTTACTTGGTAGATCGATCGATTTAAATAAATTAATAACACAGCGCATCAATGCTGATATGCAGAAATCTTTAGATTTAGCTATTAGCAAATTTGAGGCGGGTGATATAACTGGTGTTATGGAACTTGAAGGACTGCTTGAGGTACAATCTGAATTTTGAAAAAACCTGGTCGTTTTCATGTTAATTTACAGGTCAATCGCTTGTGTCATAAATTGTTAAGTAAATGGTTAGCTTTGGATGACTATGATTCCATGTTTCGTGAAGCTAATCATAATGTTTTGGCACCGTATGGAAGAATTACCTTACATGTTTTTTGGGAGTTGAATTACGATTTTCTACCTAATTATGTGTATAATGCTGCTACAAATAGGTAAGTTTTTCTATATATTAAATATTGTAAAAAATTATAATTTTATTGTCATAGATTCACGAAGTATAAGGGTCATATAGCATTTACAGCACCTGTACATAGAGATAAACCCCCGCAAATGTCACACCATTATTTGTGGGGAACAAAACCTCTAAACATGGCTTATACTACACAATACGCCCAATACTCAGGTATTTATCTTTACTGCCGATTGTTAAATTTATTATTAAACGGTGCTCTACTTCTGTAGGATTTGTTGGGCCGCATCATTTCCATGCCATGTGTAAACTCTTAGGTTATCAAGGTATTGCAGTTGTAATGGAAGAGTTATTAAAAATTGTCAAAAGCCTAGTTCAAGGCAATTTACTACAATTTACCAAAACTTTAATGGAGGCTATGCCTAAAGTTTGTAAGCTTCCACGGTATGATTATGGTTCTCCTGGTACGTACATTGTCGTTTGCCAAAAACAAACTTACGGAATATTAAATTACGTTATTTCTATAGGTGTTCTGAGTTATTATCATGCCCAGTTAAATGATATTGTGCAATACCCTGATGCAAGAACGGAACTATTTCATAATTTTCGTGAATTTGGAAATACTATACTTTTTTGTCTGCTTATGGAACAAGCTTTATCACAGGAGGAAGTATGTGACTTATTGCAAGCGGCTCCTTTCCAAAACATTTTACCTAGACCTTACTGTAAAGGTACGATTTATCACATTGATATATGATGTTTTTAATATTCTACACTGTTGTAGAGGGAGAAAAGCCAGAAACCAAACAAAAAAGATTAGAGTCTAAATATTCCGCTTTACAAATTGTGCCAAATATCGAAAAATTAGGAACAGCCAAGGTAACTTTTATCGCTTTTACATGTTTAATACTCATATATAATCTCTAATTTTTACTCATTAGCAAGCAATGATATCAAGGGAAGGTGATCTTCTGACAAGAGAAAGGCTTTGTTGTGGACTTTCAATATTTGAAGTGGTATTGAATAGATTACGGAGCTTTTTAGACGATCCTGTTTGGGTAGGTCCTCCGCCGGCAAATGGTGTTATGAATGTTGATGAATGCACAGAATTCCATAGACTTTGGTCAGCGCTTCAATTTGTGTATTGTATTCCAGTTGGTGAAACTGAATACACTGTTGAGTAGGTGCTTTTCTTTCTTTTCAAAAACTTTATTTACATGTCGGTTTCATACAGGGAACTATTTGGAGAGGGTTTGCATTGGGCTGGGTGTACCATGATAGTATTATTGGGCCAACAACGACGCTTTGAAGCTCTCGATTTTTGTTACCATATTTTACGTGTTCAGCGTGTTGATATGAAGGATGAGGTAGTAAAAGGAATAGTAAGTTTGTAGTTCATGTGTAAAGCAAGTAATTTAAATTTAATTTTTTAGAGCTTAAAAAGAATGGTTGATAGAATAAGAAGATTCCAGGTATTAAATTCTCAAATTTTTGCAATTCTTAATAAGTTCTTGAAATCTGGCGAAAATGACGAAATGTCAGTCGAACATGTTCGATGCTTTCCTCCACCTTTACATCCATCACTGACACCGCAACAGCATTATCATGCGCCAGAACATCTAAGACAAGCTATGTTAAATTAAAAATATGCATTTGTCAGTATTTAATTATTGTTTTTACTAATATTTATACAATTCACCGATTTATATAATATTTTTAATATTTTATGTTTTATATAAATGCTATTATAGTTCATAAAAAGTGATTTTTTCTTAATATGACACTTTGAAAGCAATAGATTGTAAGGATTTTTATAACGTTTTGATAACACTGTTATTTAAGTAAGTTTATATATTATAAACGAAAAGCAGTTTGTGACAGTGATAAGGTTTTATATATTTTACATGCAAATGCATATTGGAAGGATATTGATATTTTGTACCTGTAATACTAAAGAACAGAAATGGTAAAACAGTTACTAAAAAAATGACAATGAAATTGTCGAAATATGTTACATACGCTTTAAATATTCAAATATTGGTGACTCAAAATATATGTATATGCTTTTTGATATATTCCTCAAATTTTACATATGCTTATGTAAGTGGTTGAAGAATGTATTGTGTGCTTTTTATTAACACAGCAAGTATGTTTGCAAGTAAAACGTACGTCTGTTCAAAGTGTTAATATTTTTAAAATATCACTATGTACAATGTATTTGTGTATATTAAATAATGCTAGTATTACAGTTGATATGTCATTATAATGTTACATTTTGATTTTTTATACTCAGATTAAAGTTTCTTTCGTAAATGTTTCGTTAATTAAATTATCCCATTAGTGTTACCTTGGTAACAGTCAAAAAAAGTAATTCAAGTACGAAGTATCCTATTAAAAAGGAGTTTCTTCTTCGTATGTATGTTCTTGAAAAAATGTTTAAAAGGTTGCAAGAGATTTAACCACTCATAAAAAATACATAACATAATTTTTAAACTATACCTACACAATTAGTAAAGAATTTTATCTTATCTGCATATATGTTTAAACAGAAGCACTGAAATATTTAATGCATCATGGTAAACATATTGGTATTTAAAAATATGTTACAATGGTCCAGTTTATGTGATGTCAAATGCCCCTTTTAACTGCACATATAGGCTATTTAACCAAATCATTCTTTTTTTAACAAACATTTACTTGGGTGATTGGATTATTACTATTTGCAAAGAATACGTGATAATTTATGCTCTTTGTTATGTTATTAGTCATATATGTAGATAGTGTCGTATAACAAATGAAATAAACTTTGATATCACCACTAAAATATGTGTAAACATTTCTAATTATTAATATTAATTAGCAAATTTGGCGATACTACTGAAATACCAAAAATGTTGTTATTAAAAGTACGCTCATTGTTAAATGGAATTTTACAACACTGCTAGTACAACGAAATAAGTATTAATATTATATATTCAAAATAATACAATTGATTATTTGAAAATCGTGTAGCGCGTTTATTAAAAATACAAGCGAAAAATGAAAATTTAAAAAACTATATAAGCAGTCACTTTCAACTGTTTGCGTATTATTAAAATAGTTTATTTGTATATAAATAAGACAATAAGAGATACACCCTTCATATCGTACATTATAATATTTAAGATGTTGGTAACCATGACATGTAATACAAGGACACACACTGTTGTTGGATATTTTTTAGTAATAATTAGAAGTCAACCGGCAATGAAGCGCATGCGCCACTGGAAGAAATGTTCACAAGTAGTTTAAACCTGTATTTGATACCTTAGCTAAATGCTGTGTTTGAATACAACCCGGTCATGTAGTTGTTATATTTAGGTTGCGCTTTATTAATTAATGTTTTTGGGTTCATTACAGTTATTTCTTAAGTACTGAAATAATGTTGAAAGGAGGCAACCTACAATCAATTGTGAACAGCATATCTGTTTGCGTAGGCGCAGTATTATTATTGTATTCTCTGCCTACCGTCTCGGGGTAGTAGTAGCAGCTGTTTTGTCAAAATATTTTGTTGAACACCGCTGTCAAAGACAAGTGAATTCTGGAAGCTCTAAGTTTTCTACCCTAAATTTTGGTATATAAAAGCATAATAATGACAATTTTGCCTACTAAACGGGCCGTAAACAACAACTCAAGTGATGAGACGAAGGATAACAATGCAACAAATGTACGTATTTTTAGTAATTGTAATGGGCCTGGGCTGTAGTATTAGAGAACCCTTTATCACCAGATACAGACTTGTATATGTTTTTGTTATACCTATCTTAAAACATAGCTTTGATTTGTATAATTGAAAAGTTTTCTGGATAGTACCAGAAAGATTTAGGATGCCTATATGACCCAACCTTCTTACAGTAACCACTTACCTATTTAATATATGTAATACAACCACTTATTTCAGAACTCAAAAGATAGAACCTCTCGGCTTCGAGAGGAACATAATGTAACAAACGATACGGGAAATTCCTCAAACAGACGTCAATTTAATTAGTAAGTATGTGAACTGATACTATGAAACTTACTAAAATGGAATTTTTAATCAAGTAGTGCGACTACTACTGAAAGGAAGGATTTACAAAAACGGTTTAAAGAAACTCCAATTGATACTCTTAGAGAAAGACGTGAGAGGGAAAGGCAGAAACAAAGGGAATTAAGGCGTGAACGGAAACGTGAGCGTCAAGTTAAACGTACTTCTAAAACTGAAAATGGTAACGAAATTAGTGACGCTTCGACTTCTGTCGATAATATGGATGCCGGTCCATCAAATGCCTCCGTTCAAAAACAGGAGTGTAGTCGTGAAGATGGAAGTGGCTGTAATAGTGAAGATGAATATGATTCACGACGTACACTAAGTAATGTTTCTCCCACTGATGAAGAATGGGCAAGGGTATGTTGTTTCTTTTGTAATTAACTTTGTATATTCAAGTAAACATAGTGTTCTTCTGAAATTTTGAAATTCTAATGCAATTTGGTTTGCAGCACCTGTTGACAATACTAATTAAACTTTAAATCTGTTGTGAACAGAAACCATAATTTTTCTTTCAAATTTCAGAGAGATGCGTATTTCTCGCGATGTTTATTAAAATTAGGTTACGAAATTAAAAAAATGCATGAAGATGGTGCTTGTCTTTTCCGTGCAATAGCTGATCAAGTTTATGGTGATCAAGAATTGCATTCAACTGTGAGATCTCAATGTATGGACTACATTGTAAGTTGACCATTGTATTAAAGTTACTTTGTTTACTATATTAGTAATTAAAATTAATTTTTGTTTTTAGGTGAAGAATCAAGATTTCTTTGCACCATACGTTACAGAAGATTTTGATAAATATGTGGAACGAAAACGTAGATGGCATGTGCATGGCAATCATTTGGAAATCCAAGCTTTATCTGAAATGTATAATCGAACCATTGAAGTATATTGTTACCATACGGGTAAATGGTTTTTCTATTTTTCTTATTATATTTTAGATGGTTAAAATTAAGTTCGTGTGTCTTCCTTTATATTGTACATGTTTTTATGTAATTTAGAACCGATCAACATCTTTAATGCGTCCAGTATGAACTCATACGAACCTATTCGGGTATCTTACCATCGCATGTGTCATTATAATTCAATTACCAACCCTAAAAAGCCATCGGTGTTGGTGGGTCTAGGCTTGCCCAATTATTGTACACGTTGCGATTTAGATAGAAGGGATGTTCATGATGCTGTTCTCCAAAGTGAAGAATTGTTAATTGAGCAGGTTAGTAGATACATTTTGTTTAATTTAAATTTTTTAAGACCAAGCACCTCACCTAAACGTAACAAGGCCATGAAAGCTCTTATGAGCTTCGGGTTACAAAGTTAGACAAAGAATTATATAATAATATTAATCTTTGCATAGACGATGTTGGAAGACAAAATAAAGGCTACCGATTGGGAAGCAACTAATGAAGCTATGGAAGAACAGGTGGCTCGTGAATCTTACATTCAGTTTTACCGTGATGTCGAGCGTCGTTTAAAAACTGAAAGTCATTCCACTGCAACTGCAGGAAGCAGCAGCTCTACCGTTACATCAGCTATGTGCTCTAGTCCTAGGTCTCGTCGAGGCTCTGTGTCACCTAAAGGACCCATGTCGCCCAAAGGAGGTTCTTCACCTAAAAATTGCTATTCCGGACAAGGTATTCTTCTGGTATTAAGCTTTATATTTTTAATTTATCGTATGTACCTTACAGCATCATCTTCCCGACTTAATAACTCTGCTTTAATAGAAGGAAATTCCACGCTTACAACATTTGAAAAACCCGATCTAGTATATGCTAAACAATTAATGAGCATCGAATTCGCTACAGAAAACACAGCAAAAACTACTGCTTACCAAGGCTATGGACTAGAATGCCAAAAGAATAATGAGGGAATACCTGAAGGAACTGTTTCTTTAAATACGCAAGAAAGCGATGCAGCTGTTGAAAATGAAAATAGTTATCAGCCAGGTAAATTTTTCACTTCCTTTTTATTTATTAAAAAATGAGAAAACGTGCTTTTAAAAGATTTCCAAGATTGGGATGAAACTATAATGGCGCAAGTACTTGCTGAATCGCAGTTAACCTACTTTGATGATTTGAAGAGAAAGGTTAAGAAAAGAAATGGTTCTCCAGGACCGTCAACATCGCAGTAGCTCTCATATTCTTCAGTTAGAACATTTTATTAAATTAAGATCAATTCGTGTAATTTCGATTACTGTTTTTTAAGTAGTAAAATTTTATTTTTTGTAATTCTGAATCGCTGTACTTATTCTTAATTTTATGGTGTGGGACTTCGTTGATGCTTGAACCCTTTTCCACTTCGTGTACTAAAGTTTGCATGTGTTGTGTGCATAGATTACTTAATATCATCAAGTAATTAAGTAAAATTCTGACTATAATTGTTAAGAAACCATGCTTTTTGAAAATTTATTGTAATATTATATTTCTATTTATGATTTTATAGTTTGGAAAAGTTATTAAATGTGCATCTCTGCATTTGTAGTTGTTTTGTAAAATGTAAGTAACCGCTGGTGGTATACCATTCCTTGTAGCTTTTCCAAACACTTAAATTTTGTTATAAATAAAAAAAATATACTTTGTTTCAGCAATTTCATGTTTTTCTTTTCTATTATTTTTGTAAGGCTAACATTTCAATGTACAAAAAATTCTTTGTGGATTATTTTCTAGATTATTTTCTGGCAAATTTTATCGTGTTTTGAAAAACTATTTTCAAAATAAAATTGGTACGTATTTGCGACAGTAGTGAAATAGGTGTACTAACGGTATTTATATTTTATATATGTCTGTATATATTATTGCATACTAAAGAATGTTCTCATGCATAGGACCAACTTTTATATAATTTACATGCCAGTATTGAATAAGGATACAATGAAATCCACACATTTAACATGATAGTTTTAAAAATAGTAATATTAAACAACCAAATAATTGTAAATCACAAAAAACAGAATTGACCAGTTATTTTTTAGTATTATCAACACAATGTCCATTTAATGTTGCTTAGCTTGTAAAATAAGGGGATTTTGTTCTTTTGGCTCAGTATGTATTTTGCCGGAAAATCGTTGGAAAATAATCAAATTCAGTATTCACATCATTCGTTGTTATAGAATAATATGTGTATTTATATCATTGAATGTAAACCCTAAGGTGTAATTATGCTTGCTTACTTACAGGAAGGCAACTATTTTTGACGATCATTAGCATATTGAAGAATTAAAGAAAGATCTGTGTCACTCTTACATAATGTTTAATAATAGAAAAAAAATCTTAAGTGTTTTATAATCTTCTTATTAAATCATAAAAATGTTTCATTGTTATTAAAAAACAAATTTTAAAGTCTTGAACACAGAAAGGCGGACATGTGTGAGTCCACTAATGAATGGAAAAATCTTATTTTCTACAATGTAAATAAGTATTTTAGTGATAGTGATTTAGTCTCTAATCATATACACTTCTTGTGGTGTCATCATACATCATTTAATACAGTAGCACAGCATTTCCCAAATGTATTCCACAAGATGTTAATATATGTTCGATAAAAATTACCAAAATAAAAATGGTTTCTCTCAGTTATTGTGTTGTTTATTTACTTTAATTTATATTTATTAATAAAGCATCATTTACACTCCAAATTTTTAGTTATTTAATACATGTTTTACACGGACTATTATTTAGCGGCAGAGCAAACATGAAATTAAAAGCTTAATTATTAAAAACCTTGAACGACATATGTACAGATGGTTATTTAATAGCCTATAAATAAACAGTTCTTTGAGCAATAGCACTTTGTCTAATTTTTGTGCTTTTTGTTTTTTTTATTTAAGATAATTTGCTAAAATTGCTGGAGGCCATCATGAAGCACTTAATAACCTAATCCTAATGTTACAATACAAACTACTGCTTTAAAATTTATTTCACTGATTGAGTTCTACGTTACTGCCTGCATACTGAGTAATAAATAGTAATCTTTTTACATAAAATTTTCAAATCTTAGGTGGTTTTAAAAAGTCACTTGTGTAAAGTATAGAAAATGTTAAGCTCTAAACAGCTAAGGAAAGCCTTTGTTTGTTAGATGCACTGAAAATAAGAAAGGAAGTAATTAAACTATTTTATCAGTAGTTAATTTTAACTTTAATATTAGGTAATTAAAGTACAAAGTCTGTAATGCGTTTTTATTTTCCCACAGACTTGTGCAATAATTTCTTAAAACTGTTACATTTGTCGTTTATTGAAACAATAATTTCTTAAAATTAATTTTTGTATTAATTTGGGGAGTCACCCAAAATTTGATTGAAGTATAAAATTTCCTTTAGTGCCATTTTCTACAAGTTTTGGTATGGTATTTGGTATTATCGGACTTTTAAATTGATTGATGTTTGACCTCCAATCTCTTGATTGATATTTTAAATAATAAAAAATACTTAAATTCTGCTATCAGCATTCTAATACTATTTACTGGCTTCGAGATAATCCTTCATAACGATCATTTGCCAGCTGATAATTAATTATTTAATATTTGACAGACTTGCCAATACTTTTTATTCCTTGACCGATATATGATTTTTGTAAATATGACACTTTAGTAAAAGTACTGGAAAAGAACTACTAATTCGCGTATATTTAACATAATCAAATAAATTAAAAATATGTTGGAATTACGAATCTTAAAAAACCTCTGACCTTTCATGAATATGGGTAATGTTGGCAATAGTTATTCCGTATATCTTTGACAACTGTGTGGCAGCTAAGTTATCTACTTTTATCTTTACAGCGTTTGCAACGACAGATATAAGCAGTTTAACTATATTATATGTTCAAAATACGGGTCTTCAACAGGTGAACACCGTATTAAAGTGTTTAGTGATGTTGTACATAGTCTCAGGTTAACAAAAGTGTGATATTTATGTTGTCTTTTGGAGTTGTAACAGGAGCCAGAAGGAAGGAGCTAGAACAACAATAATGCCACTTTTTGGTAAAAAAGATTCGGAGAAGAAGAGTAAAAAGGATGGCAAAGATCCAGACAAGCAACCATCAATTGAAGACAAGTATTTTTTGAAGGATATGTTAGGAACGTAAGTTTGTTTACGATATTTAGCTTATCGGTATTATAACGTTTCGTTTATCTTGCAGAGGTGCATTTTCAGTTGTGAGGCTTGGTGATAGCAAGGAACATCCCGGAATGTTGTACGCTATCAAGATAATAGATAAGAAAGCTCTGAAAGGAAAGGAAGACTCGTTAGAAAATGAAATTAAGGTGCTACGAAAGTAAGTTTTGCGCTTCAGTTAGGAAGTGCGATACGTATTATAATCTTGTAAACTTACACGTTATTTTACCGTTATTTCAATCTTACAATTTTTTTAGGCTAACACATCATAACATTGTTCAGCTTCTAGAAACTTACGAAGATAAGTCTAAAGTGTATCTTGTGATGGAGCTGTAAGTTGTGCTGCTTAATACTTGTTAACATAAATCCGATTAACTATGTATTTTCTTATAAAATATAGAGTGACCGGCGGAGAACTTTTTGATCGAATTGTTGAAAAAGGATCTTACACTGAAAAGGATGCCTCCGGTCTTATTCGGCAAGTGTTAGAAGCTGTTGATTACATGCACGTACAAGGGGTTGTACATCGGGATTTGAAGGTAGGAAATGTAAAAATCATTTGTGTTGATGTTACAAGTAGAGGTAATAAAATTATTACTTAATAAATTGTTAATTTTTGTTAAATAAGGAACTTAACTGAAACTTTGTTGTAGCCGGAAAATTTACTCTATTACAGTCCAGATGAGAACAGTAAAATTATGATAAGTGATTTTGGTTTGTCTAAAATGGAAGATTCTGGTGTAATGGCAACTGCATGCGGTACTCCTGGTTACGTTGGTAAGAAAAAATGTTTAATTAACTAAATTTAGGTATTCTATGATTGTGTTGTATTTTTTTCCCTCAGCACCAGAAGTACTAGCACAGAAGCCATATGGAAAAGCTGTTGATGTTTGGAGCATAGGTGTAATTTCTTACATTTTACTTTGTGGTTACCCTCCATTTTACGATGAAAATGATGCAAATCTCTTTGCTCAGATTCTGAAAGGTATTATTCATATTGACCTTCATTGCCCTTTTAATATGTCATGAATTTGTTAGGTGAATTTGAGTTCGATTCTCCATATTGGGATGAGATAAGTGATTCGGCAAAAGATTTTATTAGAAACTTAATGTGTGTAAATGTGGAAAAGCGCTATACTTGTCGACAGGCTTTAGGGCATCCATGGTAATAAAAAAACAAAATTATTTCTTATTTTAACATAATTCTTTGCAGGATATCTGGAAATGCTGCCAGCAATAAGAATATTCATGGTACTGTGGCCGAACAGTTGAAAAAGAACTTTGCCAAATCACGTTGGAAAGTACGTATTTCACAGATATTAGTTCAGTATTGATTTTTATATATATTAACAGGAAGCCTCTGTTCGTGTTGCAGTGTTTTTAATTATAACTTTAAATCCCCATTACAAATAAAATCCAATTGAATATTCTGAATTGCATGAATAATAACCTTTAAAAAAGAAGAAAAGAACTTTGTTTACTGGGATTTTTTTCTAAAAGAATAGAAATGTAGCAATGTTCTTGAACACATCTATTAATATTTTGAAAAAAAGCCAAATACATTGCATAACTCAAGTAAACAATAGCAGTTTGATAAATATAGAAAAGTCGTTCACAACTGCAAATATTATAATTGCACAGTCTCGGCCTCTCATGAATAGCTATTTTTAACATTAAAAGCTCTCGAACGACACTTAAAAAGCTGTCGCTTGGAGAGTAACTGTTTTATTGTGTTCGATTAATTAACCAATTATAAACATATCACTTAATTTCTTTGATTTTCTTTAAGTGTGGCGTGCACTTTATTACCACAGTGTATACTACTGAAGGTTATTTATTTTTCTAAAATTTTAGCAAGCATATCATGCAACAACAGTTATCCGTCAAATGCAACGAATGGCTCTTAGCAGTGGAGGTAGTGGGGGTCGAAGCCCTATATCTCAGCGTAGTATGTCCAGTATGTCTACAGGTGAAGCTGCCTGTGGTAGTTTAAATGGAGCCCAAGATAAGTAATTCAGATTTATTTGAACTGGTATATTTCTGCTAAGCAGGTTTTGAATAAACTCGCCTGTATTTTTTTAGAATGAGTTATGTCTTTATGTAATTAGTTGCATATGGAATGTTTTAATTACGGGTAACTATACAAAACTTCTTTTTTTTCCCTTTTTTGAGTAAAATTTACAATTTTGGAAATTTTCATGTTTGTGCTAATGGCATTCTGGAATATAAAGATAAAACTCATTCTATTAGGATATGTATTTTTAAAGTTGAAATCGGTCTTTCATGGACCATAGCTCATATAAGAAAAGACTTCCATACAGAATGACATGTGATTTATATATCATATTATAAACGTAACAGACTTTTGCAAACTTTTACATCAAGTATAAATCATATCTTTTATGAAATTTTATTGTTTTATGATCACTCGATTATTTTGATTCTGTTTTGTTTGGTAGTCGGCCTATTTTGCACTTATTTGTTTTTACTTAACAAGCACCGACAATCTTATTTTACTCTAATTTTATATATTGACTCTCTTTAAAATGCTCTCTTAGTTATTTTACTTACTTAGTTTCAGATTTTATACTCATAGTTTTATATTTATTTATAGATTGATTTTATGTGTTTGTTTTTTTTTTTTTTAGGTAGACTTATTGTTGTTTGCACAAATTTTAATGTAGCATATAATGATCTTTAAGTTTTACAGTTTTGAAGTTCCGTAAGAATCTCTATATTAAAGTGGGAGCCAAAATTTTAGACAAAAATGTGTGTGATTAGAAGTTGATCTTTGCTATGTGCCGATTGTATTCGCCTTTTTGCTGAAGAGTTTTTCGTCCTTGCTTTAAAATTACCTTACTCGATGCTTCATTAAATTATCTGTAGTTTTAGTAAATTTTAATAATAAAATTACGTCAGAAATTTAATGAAATATAACTAAGGTACTTTGGAAAAAGTGAATAGTTTATTTTACACATTGTTGTTTGAAGCAATATTAAGTGTTAGATTAATAATAACAGTAATAGCAAGCACTAAAGAAATGCTATAATTTAAGATGAATGTTAAAAAAAGCCTGCTTACGATGATTTATGCATTACATGTTGCATAATACGAAAACATTTTGATTCCATTTTTTGTACCTAATTTTTGATATTGCAAATGTTGTCGTGTATATCATGTTCAGAACGATAATGTATTTTTTCTCTGCAGAAAGCATAAAGCATTAACCGAAAATGTAATTTTTGGCAGAAAAGCACTGTCAGACTGACATAAGAGCATGTTTTAAGGTGCCTTTACACAGAGATGTTTTTAACCAAACATTATGCAATGTAAATATGTGATATCGAATTTAATTGTGAAATGCTCGAGATTATATTTTATACATGACGAAGTTCACCAGTTAGTTGAGCTGAAGAGAGTATGTCTTTACGTTCAGCAGATGGAATGAATTAAATTAATTATACAGTAAGGTTTATAAAAAAAAATATGTACTTTTGTAAATAATTGATGTGAATATACGGGAAACAGCTAACTGTTAACAACCTAATGTATAAAGTGTCGATTATTTATTTATATCATTTGTAATGTTTCTAACAAAGTTAATGTAATTAACTATAAACAAAGTATAATGTCAATACTTACTGAAAGCATCTCGGTGTATAAACCTTCAAATTTTATTTTTGAGGTGGAATTCCGTCAATAGGCATTGTCAATAACTTATCCTCGCACTGACAAAGTACAAATGCCCCAAAGTTCTATAACAACTGCTAATAGGTGCATATTAAAATGGCCTATGCAAAAAAGCCTATTAGAGATGGCCATTTTAATGAAATAATTTTTTATCCGTCCTGGGAACAGTTAATTTTTTTGTTCTCATATTTGTTTTATTTAACTCATTGGCCTTGAACATGATATACAA
This sequence comes from Melanotus villosus, assembly GCA_963082815.1. Classification (NCBI taxonomy): domain Eukaryota; kingdom Metazoa; phylum Arthropoda; class Insecta; order Coleoptera; family Elateridae; genus Melanotus; species Melanotus villosus. Next base: position 33,857,999 of record OY720427.1, on the reverse strand, counting down.
ATAAACTTGGTTTACTCATAACATGTGATATGTAACTATACTATCATATCTGTTATATTATGTACTCTTATATACACTGTATATTATAAGAAGTCTAGAAAGTACCAGTCTTAAATATCTTTTACTAAAAACACTCATTATGATATTCATTTTGAATTGCGTAATGTTTAAAAAAAATGTAGCATATATACATAAAATGATATGTACCTATGTTGCTTAAAAAAAAATATTTTATTATTTCTTACATTTGGTATAAGATATAATAGGGTTTCCTTTATTTTATATGTACAATATACTACTTAAATGGATATGTTAAATGGTTAATTTGTAAAATGTTATGTAGATTGAAAAATGCCATTGGAGAGTAACCTATGCATTTTAAGCAATAGAATCTTAAACATTTACTGTGATGTGATACAGTAAGAAGTGTAAGTTTAGAAGCTTTACAGTCCAGAGTCTCTATAATTCTTTTGGATTTCTAGTTGTTGCCGCATCCACATACTTACTCTTAGCTTGCATTTTTTAAAATATACTGCTTGCTAAGTTTTTTATTCGAAAAATGTTGTAGTAAAAGTTTAAGACACCGTACAAGGTGGGGCACAATTGGGAACCCTTAGAAGACTCGACTAAGTATTATTTTGCTCGACATATTCATATATAATTACTGCACATAGGGAAAATTAGTTGCAGCCCTTACTTATACATATATATATGAATAAAACATTCTTAATACCAAAATAATACCTGTACGTTAAAAGAATTTATTTATATTACATATATTTTCATATACATGTATATATTTTTTTTACATTCCGTCATTTTAGTAGATTCACAAGCTTACTGTACACAAAAATGCGTTCATATTTGTTCAGTGGTTCAAAAAAAAAAAAAAAAAGGAGACTAGTAATATACTGTAAAATATTGTACGGTGCATATTTAGCTGAAAAATTATAAGAAGTGGATTTTATTCCGATGTACTTACTTATCAAGTTGATGATGTGTTTTCATAGTACATTGAATATGATCCATTAAAACAATAATCTAAGATATATACTATTGACATGTACATAATTGTTAGCAAATGTAAAGGGCAATGTGTCTTGCAATGTAGATTTTTGCAAATTTTTTAACGTAAATTTAAAATTTGTTTATTAAAGTCTAATTGTTGCTGCAGTAGCTTATCTTTAATGTTGTGTTCTTATGAGGTTTTTAAAAAATGACAGTTATAATTCAATTATTACAGTTTTAAAACTTGTTGATGGTGTTCTGTTGTCATAATTATTATGTATCTCAATTATGTTGTATTGTTAAGTATCATGGGTTTAAAATAGAAGTTTACATAATTACAAACTTTTTTATTAAACTTCTATCCTACTACCTCATTTTCCTTTATCCTGTTTATTTCACCCAGCAGTTTCTTAAAATACATAACAAGATTTGTTAATGTTTTTGCCAGGCACATAATGCTTGAATAAGATTAAACTAAATGTATAATAACAATACTGTATATAAACTTTTATTATAAATACACATTTGTTAAAGTTTCTTTAAACTGTAATTTACATATTTAACTATAATTGTCCCCCGATAGGCAGGATTTTCCTGCAGTGTGGAGGTAGATATCAAGCTCTGGTGACCGTTCGTCGTTAGACACCTAGCTCTCCTCCGAATACAGGCCTAAGAGGTAGAGTAACAAGGTCTTACACTCTACACGGGGTTCAGTATGTAGGTATAAACAGCACACCAACTTTGTAACCCACAGAGACAAGCCGGGTTGTGTATTATGCATAGAGCCTCGGCACCGAAGGGTATAAGAGGTTACAGGTAATATACAGGGTGATTGGTTTTTCATTGTCCAGCTTATATCTGCTGAAATATTAAAGATACAAGAAAAAGTTAAATATAAGACTTGTCTAACAGAACTTGTTCTATAAAATGGCGCTAACAATTTTTTTCCATGGCCTAATTTTCCGGAAAAATATTTAACTTCGTTTATTTAGATGGAACACCCTGTATATTTTCGCGGAATATGGTTCTAAATAAATTTCTCGTTATAATGATGTATAACAAGTAGGGGATTGCCTTTAAATTATGCCTAAGAATGTAAAAACAAAATTATGACAGTCGGCTGTGATATTCTGTTGTTTATACCTGTAAACATCTGTCATAAAGCAGATAGAAGTTTTTAATAGTTACAAAGGTGTTCTGGCTTTTATTTAACTAAGAAACCGTTAGTGTTTTGTGCAAGAAAAATGAACATCGGCTACACAAACAGTGAAAAAGTTGGATCGACTTGAAACTTTGGTGGCAACACTTTTATGATGTTCTGATAATATATTTGCAATATGAACGTGGTGGCACTACGGAAAGGCCTTGGCCTGCAAAATCTTCCGAAATCGCTCAAGAGTAAAGGGGTGTTTTTTGGGGTGGATCGACTTGAAACTTTGGTGGCAACACTTTTATGATGTTCTGATAATATATTTGCAATATGAACGTGGTGGCACTACGAATAGACAAAATAATTTATTAAATGATTAAAGGCTCGGGCACACAGAACGCGATCTGTCGCGGCGGGCAACGACCGCGCGATCGTCGCGGCGGGCAACGACCGGGCGATCGTCGCGGCGGTCGGCGATATGGCAACGCCACATAGGGCGCGATATTTTCGTGAGCGATCCAATGTCGTGGTTGTTTTCTAGCGAGCGGGTTTGCTAAATTTCTTAAATTGTTTTTGCAGTTTTTGTTCATGAATGAGTAGTTCAGGCGAGGAGCAACTCTTTATTCAATTAGCACTACAAAGTAAAAAAAAGACGATGTTAGGTAGGTACATGAAATCAGTACAAAAAGAGAAAAATTTGGGGAGTACCACCGCCTCTGTACCTATTGAACTACAAACTGCAATCTCATTCCACACTTCTAATTTCTTTACTACATTTCTGTACAGTACGTGGGAAGTGTCGTACAAATACACGTATTTCCTCACTTTTTCAATAAGCAACTCGGTTTCTGCCCCCATTACGCCTACTGATCGCAGTGATCGCGCGATAATTTTGTACAACCGTATCGCCTCTCGCCTCGACCAAGACTGGCCCGCCGCGACAGATCGCCCTATGTGTGACAGGGATGATGCAATCTTGCGTAATCCAACTAGATCGCCCGCCCGCGGCGGGCAGAAATCGCTGCCCGCCGCGACAGATCGCGTTCTGTGTGCCCGAGGCTTTAGTGTCGGAGACAAATTCAGACCAATTCAGAAACTTTACAAGAATTACCAAAACCGATTTCGAATACTTGCTCAGCCACCTTTTTTTTTTTTTAAGGATAATATTCTGGGTGCTTCGCATTCCATAAAATAGGCAGGTTTTCATATTTTTGTAAAAGCAACAAAGTTGTATTATTGATCCACTCCATGGTTAAACGAAAATTCTTGAAAAATCCCGCACACGTCGCACGATACGCCGCCAGTTAAGTCTCGTTCAAACTGAGCATTCGCGACGCAATTAATTTTTTTGACCTGTACCCGAGACGGACACCAAACGGATCGCGCTCGCAGCTATTCACGCATAGGCAAACACAAACTGAGCGTACGCGCCAGTGTTGCCAGATGCGGGAAAATGTCCCTCAAACCGGGGAAATTTTTAGGTGAAAGGGAAAAAGGGAAATTTTCTATAAAAACGCTAAATCCGGGGAAATTTCCGCTACTCGTAATACTTTGCTTTAAAAACGTATGCATTCCGATTTTTATATTCTAAAATCATTATTCTTATATGCTCTTTATTTTTTAATCAATTAGCTTTTAATATTATGTCTTTACAGCATCCAAATGCAGCTACTGAGCACATATTTTCCGTTGTTAATGACGTAAAGTCGAAAAAATAAGAAATAAAATGGGAAACAGCATTTGTATTATTCGATATTCGAGCTAATATTGTGAAATTTGAAGTAACCCTATATATGTTATCTTTGCATAATTCGCAAAATTTGTATTACTTTGTAATAAAATTAATGTTACTACGAGTATAATATCGATTAATATGTTACGAAATATTTTGCATTTTACGTTTTCAACCAAGGGAATTTTTACTTCAAAAAGGGAAATTTTTAAGTTGTTCAGGGGAAATAATGTTGTTTTGACCTGGCAGCACTGGTACGCGTATAGCTTAGATCATATATATATGATCTAAGGCGTATAGCCGTTTACACCATCATACACTTGAGCATTCGCGGTGGATCAGTGCGCGCGTGCTCAAGTCTAAACCCACCTTAAGGTTTGCGCATATCTAGCAGCCGTGTGGACATGTGGAGGTTTTAGCCTCTCGTTAAGCATGGTCCACACGCAACGATTTATCGTTCGATTTGCATGTGCAGATAAATCGTTGCAAACTCAGTGCGTCCACATTATAACTACTTCCCGTATAGTAATTTGTAAAAGCGCCAATTGGCAATTTTTCCCCGCTGTGTTAATCATGGAGGAAGTGTTATTGTGGAGTATTTTGGCGGTTTGTTTAAATGTTAAAAGAAAAACAGAAATCAGAAAACGTCTAAATATAACTCGACGTTCTAGATGGTCTAGATCTAGATCATGGTTATTAAAACGACATTTATATTCTCATGTACATTTACTTAAAGAGTTGCGAGGTGAGCCCGAAGACTGGCGAAATTATTTAAGAATGGATACCGAAACATACAATTATTTATTAGAATTAGTGAGCCTTTTATATAAATCAAGAAATTCAATGAGAAAAATCATGCGAAATACTTACTCGACATATTTTTTAACAACAAAAATTGAAATCAAATCGATTAATTTTATTTATTTAATTGCCGGGCTAGACGAGTCGGTAGGTAATTATACTGTTCATGAGGCAGCTAAAAACTGAACAAATCTCGATTGAGCGTCCACACGATACGACTTGCATGCGCAAATCTCCAAAATCTATGCTATTCTGCTCAGACTTTCAACTCCAACTTTCGACTTTGCGCAGTTCTAAAATTTGGTCAAATGTGCTGTCCACACGTCACGATTTATCTGCAACGATTTACTTGCACATGCAAATCGAACGATAAATCGTTGCGTGTGGACCATGCTTTATACTGTGGTTCCCATATTACCTACAAAAACAATTTGGTTAGATGGCGCATGATGTAATGTGAATGTAATTGAATGCGCCATCTTTACAAAAACTGTAAAGTATATTATTCAAGAATGCTATTATTTTAAAGAAATCTATTTCCCAAAATTTGTATCCACATTTATTTTGTCTGTACTAAAATCACCAAACCTGTAAAGGTATGGCTAGAAAATTATTTTTGCTATCATTCCTTTTCAAAATCTAGTTATTTGTGAGATGTGCTTGTTGTTTATATAAAAAAATAAAATTAGTATCGTTAAAAATAGCTAAACACATGATCAAAGGCAAAAATGCTACGGTTTGGCTCAAAAGGTGACAGCAATGTAGTTTATAAGTGTACTGTGAGATTGTTAGAAGATACAGAGATATTAGAATGCGAATATAAGGTAAGATTTATTAATTATTCTGTTCTTTTAACTGTAGCTCCTTATTTCATAATAGCCAAATCATAAAGGAAAGGTTTTATTGGAGTACGTGTGCCAACAATTAAATCTTGTCGAACAAGATTATTTTGGGTTGCGTTATGTTGATTGTTCAGAACAGAGGGTAAATATCCTTTTTCTATTCGCCTGTTGTTGTTTTCTAACTTTTAATTATTTTAGCATTGGTTGGATTTGGGAAAGTCGATTCTCAAGCAAGTAAAAGATCTCGATCCCGTTTTATTTAGTTTTCGCATTAAATTTTATCCACCAGACCCTTTTCGCCTTAAAGAAGAGATAACACGTTATCAAATATTTCTTCAGCTAAAGAGAGATTTGCTACATGGAAGATTATACTGTGCTGCAAGTGAAGCTGCGATGTTAGCTGCTTATATTATACAGGGTACTCAAATTGATACATTCTAATTTTTACTAAATGTACTTTAGTAATAAATTATCGTAGGAGATGTTGGAGATTATACATCAGAAGTACATGTTGGAAATTACGTTAGTGACTATAAAATTCTCTTAAAACAAACCGAAACAATAGAGGGAAAAGTAATGGAGATACATCAAAAGGCCTTAAAGGGACAAACTCCTTCTCAAGTTGAAGGTGCATTTTTAAGACTCGCCTGTCAGCTTGACACATATGGTGTTGATCCGCATCCTGTTAAAGTAAGATATATCGTAAATAAAAATGTTATCTTTTTATTGGTTTCACTTTACAGGATCACAAAGGATCTCAGTTATATTTAGGTATAAATTACAGTGGTATTTTAACATTCCAAGGTAGCCGAAAAACTCATCATTTTCGTTGGTCGGACGTTCAAAAAATAAATTACGAAGGAAAAATGTTCATAATTCATTTAAATTATAATGAAGTAATAATCATTCCACTTATTAACGAACGTATTAATTATCAATTTTAAATTACAGAAAAAACATACTGTAGGTTTTAAGTGCCCGTCTGGATCTGCATGTAAATACGTTTGGCGTTGTGCTATGGAACAAATGTTATTTTTTACGTAAGTTACTAAATGAGGTAATTGTTTATTATTAGAAAATCATTTGTATTAGGTTATCAAGCAGTTCTGATGCTCCTTCGGTGGTTTCTGGTGGTGGATTGTTTTCATGGGGAACAAAATTTAAATATACTGGCCGAACAGAACGAGAAATATTAGAAGATAACAGATCTCCCAGTAGAGAACAACCTACTGTTCAACGCACATCTAGCTTGAGACGCAAGGCTTCTAGTGTACCTGCAACACCATCTACTCCTTTACAACCCCATTTAGGTAAATAATGCGGTTGTGATAGTTAATTAGCACGAAAGCTTACAAATTATTAAACGTTTTATTGCTGAGGTTACTATATAATTTACATTCGAAAAATTACCCATATTACTGTCATATTGTAATGTTTATTGAACCTTTTTTTTCTATTTTAAGTATTAAAAATTGTAGGATATAGTAGTTTACCGAGATCAAGCCACTCTGATGTTGGAGGTTCTCGAATGGAACCTTCAACTAGTACAAGTCTTTTGTCTGGATTAGAAGGACCTTCGTCACAAAATTTTGGTGATTCTGGTTTAGAGACGGTTTGTGAGGACCAGGAAACGGGTGGTTTAAGACGTCGTGTTCCAGGTTCGTTATTCTTGCTTTATATATTTGGAAATACATGTATATCCTTTTTAGTAAATGAAGACTCGGTTGATCGATTTAGTGACTATTATTTCCGAGATTCGTTTGAACATTCGTCGTCTGAATCTCAACTTATTGAAAATAGTTCCCGAGTTATTGAAACTAATCCATCGCATCGTTCAAGTCGTAGTCAAACTCCATTATTGCATTCTCAGGTTGATGGCAGAGTCCACTTGCCAAATGTTCCGCCTAATGCACCTGTCAAAAAATCTCGTTATCGTAGAATGTATAGTGTAATTAAAACTTGTGGACTTGTGGCAATAATATTAATTTGTATTATAGCGTTTGCTGCGATGTTCTTTGAGTCAAATTTTGAAATATTCATTCGTTGTAGAGCTAATCCTGAAATTATTTCTTTAAAAGTTACTTATTGGGATCCATTCAAACAGTATTTGCGGAGGAAAGCAGGCGGTATGTTTTGTTCTGTAATTTTTTAAGAGTAAATATCATTTAGTGTTTATTTTAAACAGCTTAGCTTTCGAAATATTTAATAGCTTTAAAAGAGAAAAACCTGATTTTTGTTAATGGTACTACAGTTTATGCATGTTTTATTTTGTAGAATATTTTTTTATTTACATGGAGGATAATTGTACAAACAGATATTGTAGATTTAGTTATAGTTATTTTTCTTGTTACTGCTGTTCAGATTTCTCAATAGGCTACACCTGGCAAGTAACTTAACAGTCCTTATTATGTTGAATAATTTTGCCCAGTTTTTGTAAGTCTTCGGTTGACTTTTACTTATTTTGAGTAGTGTTTTGCCTATTTTAATCATTTGAAGTGTCTAACCATTTGAAAGCATATATTCGCAGCATAAGTGAAAGTCAACATGGACTTCTAATGTTACGTTGTGATACAGTGAGCATTTAAAAATTCATACTTGTTAAAGTTTATATAAAAAAAAAACAATTACACCCCACAGGACTTTATAATACTGTATTTAATGAATGCACACTCCCTTTAATTTACTCACTTATAAAATAGAAGACTGCAGTATAGGAAACATTTTAAGATTAAATCATAAATATTCAGTTATATGAATGTCTTGTAGGTGTAATTGCTGAAAAATCTATAATGCCAAAGATTCTCTAACATTCCTTAATTTACTTAGAAATTAGTTATTTATATTAAGAGTTTAGATTCTTCGTCTGGTGTAGTCACGCATTTAGCATATTTTAAGAGCAGATGAAAAGTTTCTATCACTTAAGATATACAATTTTAAAAGTCAATTTAATAGCGTTTAAATCACTTTACAACGCATCAGTACTTAATATTGTAACAGTTGGAATTGATTAACTTCATTTTTAATATAAACATTTTTGAAGCAGCTATTTTACAAGCTTTTAAAAGTTGACATTATTTAAATTACTTAAGATTTTGATAGCAATAAGCAATAAGTAGAGCGAATTATAATTATATGTTGAATCATTTCCCGGTGTATATAACAGTTTTTTCTCATTTATTTTTTTTTAACAAACGCACAAACAAAGCCATCGAGAACAACGAGAGAAATAAATTTTTTAACACAATACACGCATTTTGCATCACTACAATGTAATATCGTAAAAACGGGAGATACTAGAATTGTAATTTGAGCAATTTTAATGTTTTTCATAATTATTGGCAATTTACTCTTACTTGTTCAGCAAAATGTTTTTCAATTTCATTAGAAATGGAGAAGTAAGAAATTGAGAGCCAACAAACATGGTGCAATTAATTAATTTTGATGAACGTTGGTTAAAAATGAATAGATAGCTTTTATAAATCTGTGATCTTACCTCAATCTGCTGCTACAGTAGTGTAGTCATTGTACAAGTTCAAATAATCTTGAAACGTGCAATCAAAATGTATTTTTATTACATACTCCAATAAGTAACTGTCATCTTAGAATTTATTTAAGATATTTAACTATTCCCAAATTTTCCATTACATAAGGTTACGAAATATGAGTCTGATTTTAAATAATGATCTGGTTTTACTTAAATAAATGTTACTTTTAAATTTTATTACGGTAACTAGGGTTGTTTTTTATACTGTATATAATACGAAAATACAAATATTGATTGAAATGACAACTTCGAATAATTTACATTTATGAATAATCCTAGTTGCGCTTAAGATTTTTTTACTTATTTAAGTATGTCATAATTTATGGGGCCATCTGATGTTATAAATATTTTGTATTAATTTATATATGACATTCTCGTACCCTAAGTTAAATATTAACGGCGGGCAAAATACCTAACTATCATTTTTGTCATTATTTAAACGCCAAATAACTAGAATAATGTGTATTTTGCCCTCTGTTTTGAAAATTTTTAAACATTATTTTGTTACATTTATTTGTAAATCGTATGTTAGAACCGATTTTGCCAAATAAATATGTCAATTTCATAGTAATATATATTTTTTACATTGAAAAACTCGATTACAAAATGTTATTGTTCGTCAGTCATTAAATACTTACTGCAATGCTCATTTAACAATGTTTTTATCAGAAAGGCGTTGTGGTTTTTGGCAGCCGCAAGCCTAGATCGCTCAATAAAGAATTAAACAATCGAACAAAACCAACAATATATTTATTTAACAACAGTAATGTATAATGTCAGTATAAAGTACTATACTGCAACAACAACCTTTTATTACAATTTACTTTCCAGTGGTGCTATATGACCACAACCTGGTACAAAATTCTTAATTATTAGTCGATTCTGATAAACTGAAACATGTTCAATTCTGTTTTGAGTTTTTGTTTCAGGTATACTTTTCATAAATGGCATTGCTTCGTTTGTTGGATCTACTTCTTGGTATAAATCGTCTCCTAAAATAAATCTAATTAGTGTTTGAATTAGTAAATTATATTTGTTACCTGGTAGGATTGAATATACGCCTGTATCCGTATTAACTCTATAAGGAAAGTATCTTTCTGTACCACAGCTTGCACGATCAGCTGCAAATCTTAACAAATCGCTTACATCCATAAAATTCCTTAATCTTGAAATTTCATAGAACTGGGGTGCTGGTAAGAGCACTTCTTCGGTTTTATTTTTAGCTATGTAATCCATTGGTGTAGCCCACTAAAAGAACAGTTCTGATTTTTAATATCCTGCTAAAAGTCTTAAGTTAAATTTATTTTATATTTAATTTGTTGTTAAAATTCGCCTTACACCCGAAAGGTTAGAAAGGCATTATGATTATGTAAGTAGAAAATCCGGAATGAATCGAAATTTAATTGCGGGTAAATTTACGTACAAAATTGTTTAAAGCATTAATTTAACGATTTATTACCCGTAAATGTTGCACTTCTGTTCTATCAGCAAACGTAGGCGGCATTTGTTGAAAAGCTGCTAAGAAAAAAATGGTATCAAATCGAAGGGGTATAGATGGTGGAGTAGCCCAATTGCTCCATTCTTTTAAAGACCAAACATCTGGATACACTTCATATTCGGAACATAATTCAAAAAATTTAACGGGATCGTTGTGAACTTTTTCTTGCCATTTCTGTACTTCATGCCCTCCAATAAAACTAGCCCAACGCGCTAATCTTTCTTTATAATTAATTTTGAAACTTCTACACATTAATATACCGGATTCTTCGAAAGTTTCTCTAATAGCCGTTATTCTAAGTGAAATATATTTAGGTATTTCATGTTTATTATCGTCATCGTTAAATATTTGGGGGCGATTTCCTTTAGGATTTAGCTTATCAAATGTGTCAGATTTAAAACCAAAACGCTCGTATAATTTAAGCCAATCGCTCGAACTGTCAGCTTTTGCGATATTTCCTCCAGGAAAGACGTGCGTTCCTGGCATAAAACCCGACTGTTTACTTCTTTGCAGAGTTAAAAGTTTATAATTAAAGTCATGTGAAACGGAATGTGGTGTAAAAGCACTTTTTGCCACAAGAATAACACTCGCTGATTCCCGCCATGATTTAAAGTTAGCCCGCATACTGTTATTATTTAAAACTTTTCTTTGAGATGTGAATAGTTTAATATGGCCCTATAATAGTTAAAACTTATACTGAACACTAAATAAAAATAATAACCTCGATCTTTCGACTGCACATATCTCTAAAAGTGACGTAGACGCTGAACACCGTTTTGCGTAAATAAAAATGGTAAACAAATGTTTCTAATGTGATTAGCTGAAAGCAGTAAATTCAATAAGTTTGTTTGCTTTATGTTACCTAATATATGCAATAAAACGTTATCTTTGTACTGTGAATAATCTTGATCGGTAAAAAATGTACCGTAAAACCTTGGAAAATACGTAACGAAGTTTTCATACAAAAAATTCTGTTTTCAATAATTAGAACTGCAATAAAAAATTGCTGAAAATACTACAAGCAATTTCTCAAACGATAAAAATTCAACATGCAAATAATACTCCATTCCGTAAGACAATTATACTTCCTAGGTATGTCAGTGCTATAAGCGGCATTGCAATATGTATTGCATTTCCCCAAAATACGAAATAGTAGTAAATTCAATCCTTTTGAAATGGGCTAATTTTGCTTACTTGCAATTTTTTCGAATGATAATAAATCGTATACTTGTTTTTACGTTTTTACATAAATTCGTAGCTTCACTGCTAATTTTTAATTTTTAATCAGGGCTTCGAACCGTTATTTTTTTCGTTTCAGTTTTCGTTCCGGTTCAAATAAAAACAAAAATGTTACAGTTCGGTTCCGGTTTTCGTTCCGGCAAAAATAACGGGGTTTTCCGGTTTTCGGTTCAGTTCCGGTTCGAAGCCCTGAATTATATCAACACAAAATCAAACCAAATTCTTTTTCGCGTAAAACGAGTTGCGACTACGTTACGAGGCCCCTCAAATGAAGAAAGAACAAGACACAACGACAACTGAACATGTACCGAACCGAAATAAACCGATATTTTTTCTTTCGGTTCAGCTTCGGTTTTCGTTCCGACAAAAATAACGGTTTTTTCGGGTTTCCGGTTTTCGGTTCGGTTCCGGTTCGAAGCCCTGTTTTTAATCCACTTACGTTTACATTAAAGTAAAGGGTTTAATTCGTAGGTCAAGAGGGACATATACTTAATACTTGTTTAATTTCGGTTATACAAGCACTTTACGTTGTTTTTTGGTTTACCATACAAATCATTTGAGCGTTTAAACGATTAACATACTACCAGACCACAATTTAATTAAGTCAATATAACTCATGCTCTAAGCTTATCACTGCCTTATTATCGCATATTAATAATAATATAAAGTAGGTAACAATCTGATGCATAATTAAAATCTCAAATGAGCATGAACAAATTGCTGTTGCAATTAGAAAATCTTTTAGTTTTTCTGAGGGATTGTAGTTTCTTCAGTGTCCATTTAACATTGCTTTACAGGCTTATTACTGTATAAAAATAGTTATAAATAACAAGATAAAATAACTAACGGCAACGTCGGTAAACAAATAAGTTCTGTTTCGTAAAGCACATTGCTACATGGTGCTATCTCTGAGAACTGTCTTCAAAATCTGCGAATTGAATATTGTTGGCAAAATACCTATATTATCAACAGGGTAATCCCCGCGCGTTTTGATTAGTTTGAAAAACTTTATTACGTTCGAAATCTACGCTAGTTATTACTGTTAACAATAGAACTTTTGAAGAAAAATGTTTGGTAATTGGTGCTTATTACTAAAACATGTGATGCACTAAATAATGGTGTTCCAGAGGGTTTATAGTATCTCTTAGTTTCAATTGGAATCAAATTTAAAATATCTGTATTGTAAGTTTTTAAATAGTACTGTAGGCTAGTTTATTTTGAAAACCGAAGAGTTTTAATTTTGGGAAATGTTTGTGGAAAGCAGTGATAATTGTTCTTAATCTGTGCCAATATGAAAAGTTCTATTAGAGTAGCTTTTAGTAACCGATAATCATAATGGTCGATATTCTGATCTCATATTTAAATTTTAATTATCACGGCAATATCGCGTATCTCTGTTATACACATATAAAATTATATAAAGCTATATAATTTTATATGTGTATAACAGAGATACGTGATGTTGCTATGAAAATTAAACATGACGTTAAATATATGAGATCAGAATACCGACCATTGTATTTAAAATATATCAACGTAATGAAGTTTTTTTATTTTCTAAGCGTGGAAACATTTTAATTTTCAATTTCTTGACAAGTTTCTGGTATTCATTATAATTTTGAAATTGTTCGTTCTATTCCTGAAAGTAGAAGTTGTAAATCCCCCACCTTTTCCACCGTGGTGTAAAAGCACACATTCTTGTAGATAGCATTGCCATCATACGACAAAATTCTAAACTAAGCCAAGATTGTATAAATTGTAGCTTCTAGCGAATGCAATGCTGTTGCATTGATGTAAATTCAGAATCCAATATTTTGTTCTTTGTATAGACACTCCCAGTTACAAAACCTAAAAATAGTGATAATCGTGACTGAAGTAGCCCCTAAAATTGTCTAAAGACGAAGAGTATGTGACATATAATCATGATAAGATACAAAGAAATCGGGAATCGTGCATTATAGACGATTTCAAAATGGAGTAGTTCAGTCATCGGATTTGTTGTTGTCTGCAGTACAAAGTGTCGGTGCGGTTTTCTACACTGAGATTAGTAAATCTGACGTTATTCTCTATGCATTCATGGTTATTAACACTATTGTTGTGGTTTGCTCATGTGTGTGTACTATTCGGACTTCGTCTTTCGCGAATTCTGGATGTATGACCTCTGTGCTCGCATTTTAAACACCAATCCCGTTTTGACTAGATGTAAGGTAAGAAAAATATTTATACATTTTTTATACATTTTTTTTTAAATACACGAATTTAACCGGCCTTGTGTAATTTTAACCCGATGAATAAGTAATATGACAGAATACTTGTACAACCCTTTTAGTTCGTAAGTGGATTAAGTGGATAATTTGTTAAAAGTAATACCTGATCCTCCACGTTTGCCTACTAGTATTCTGTATCAATAATTTCGATTGAAACGCCATTTACCGGCATATTCATTCTTAAATTTATTACAATACACGGTTGTTTTAATTCAAGAAAAAGCATACACAAATTTTAGAATTTTAGTAAGTTTTTGGATTAAGTTTTGATTTATAAATTAATTGATTTATAATACACGTGAATTCATAAGCGCGTTGAGGCATGTAAATAAAAGAGCAAACACGCACAATCAGACAAATTAATAGGATAATGATATCACATCGACTTAAATATACAGCCAGAAAAGGGGGAGATGTTGTGTATCGAAAAACTTGATCTAAGCGAATAATTTCAATTTTCCTTCTTATTTATGTTTTGCATATTATATTAGCCTGATTTAGCTTTAAAAGTACGGGGATCTCATTAGACCATTCATTTTCAAATACGTTTATTTTCAGTAAACATCATATCAGCGCGATGTAAATATAATTTAGGCACCCCGTGTTGCTTTTGCCGAATGTAGTAGTTTATATTCAGTATAATTTAATATTAAATGCGCCGAACTGATTGTAATTCAATAAAAATTGAATGCAGCAGTCGATTTTAATATACTTATTGAGACGTGCTATGCTGTGCTATAATCTATATAGCAGTGATGTAGTTTTTTTTTTTTTTTCAAGCGACAATTTTAATAAGTAATAAAAGGTTTGGGAAAATTGTTTTAATGGCAACCTTCAACATAGCAGTAAACCACACTTTTTCTTGGAAGTCTAAACAGAATGAATACCTTTCAGTTGTACATTATAAATCCATTGCGGTTTATCATTCTGTTCAAAGATAATTTCTGGAAATTTTATGTAATGTTACGACAATTATATATGGAATTAATTTCATGTATAAACGGTATCCTATCAAATTCTACAAAAAGCATAATTCCACGAAAATTCGACATGGATGCCATGCGTATCTCATACTCTATAAATGAATGGAACTTGGCAATTTCAGGAGGAGGTCTATGTTCAATTCATGGTAATTCCATGAGACGTAAACCACGGTGGAATGGAATTCTGGTGGGTTCACTGGCAGAATGGAATTCCGTGAAATTCCAACTTCTTGTTATGCTGTCATTTAGTTATGAGGAATTCGGTTGTGCAATTTTACTAGCGGTTGTCCTTCTGAATTCCATGGAATGTCATTGAATTGTATACATACAATAATTCCCGATAATTTCTTTGTAGTTTATTCTTCGCATTTAAATTTCCAAATTCAGGGCATTTAAATTCAAACCTGTTCCCATTGAAACTAAAAATTAGGAATTCAAATCTTGCCAAAGGTTTTAAATCTAGAGTTATCAATTACTTCATGAAATGGAGTTTGCCCTTCTGAATTCCATAGAATGTCATCGAGTTGTATACCATAATTCCCAATAATTTATTTGCTTATTCTTTGCATTTTTATGCCTTTTTAATTTTTCAAGATTCAGGGTTTTTAAATTTAAACTAAAAATTAGTAATTCAAATCTTGCCAAAAGTACCAAAATCGCTTGATTTTAATTCTATAGTTATCAATTACTTCGTGAAATGACATAATGCAGTGTTTTTATTATTCATTATTCATAAAAAAGTTTGATAGCTTGTGGTAGCCGTGTGGTTTTTCTTATATGAATGATCATTGTTTGTGTTTGCGTTAATCTACGTGATATTTTTTCAACATTTCTGTTCGTATTTGCAATGAAGCTATGGTAAATACGCATTAGTTAATATTCTTGTGTTGTTGGTAGTAAACATCGTGTTTCAAGTATTGTACGTGCGGTGCTTTGCATTAATTTCTTTGGGATACAAAATATACTTGTTAATACCTGCTATGTCTACTAAGTAATTTAAAATTCATGCATGGTATTGTCTGCTATTTTAAGCTACTGAAATTAGCAAGTACATGAAGCTTGAATTGAATACGATATTAGTCAAATAAGTTTTAGTCTTTCGGAATTTGTAATTCGCTTTGGTTGCTTTCAAAAAACATATATAATTAATGTCATCAAAGTTATATACGTACGTACCCTTCTTTTCCTATAACTGCCAGAGAGTTTGATGATTCCAATTTGACTTCATTCAGACGTCTTCAAAGTTGTAATAACTTCTTCTCCACTTTTCTACAATTTCCTGGAACTTCTCGTGTATTTATTTTATAGAATTCCAAAAACTTCCGAACTTTCGCAGCTTCACAAGCAGGTAAATTATTATTACATAATTAACAACGCAAGTAGGTTGTATATCCAAATTCCTTTTTGTTCATTAAACCGCGTTAACTAGGCAAAGTTTGTTTTCAATTCGCAACTTTGTTTTAGTCAAATTATAAAGTAGAAACGTAAGCGCCTTTTTAGCAAAAGTATCTATTACGAGCCCAGAATCATCATTTGGCACAGTTTATATTCAACAGATAATATTTTAAACAACTATTTTACAGACAAAATGGAATATATTTTCAGACAAATCGTTTTAACAATAATTGTAATAACTTTGAACAACATGTTATTGCTGTTAACAATAATAAATAATAAACAATAGTTAGGTAACAATTACCAAAAAATTACCATACATAACGATTCATTTCATTTGGCCCATGTATTTAAATGTGATTTAAAGTTCATTTTCTTTATCAAGTCAGCCTGTGGTTAAAACAAAACAATTGCTTATTGCTGCCTATTGTTTAGTAACAATTTGACAGTCTGGTTTCATTATTTAGTTTGCAACAATGGTTCGCGGTAAAAGTTTATCGACTGATTTACGGAAGGTTATTGTTAATTTGTCTAATTCAGGTTTATCTTGTGGCAAAATTGCTGAACAACTGAAATTGTCACGCTATACCATTAGAAATATTATAAAATTACATAAAACTACGGGATCAATAACCGAAAAACCGAATTTAGGTAGAATTTCAATTGTAACGCCAGCAAATTTAAGATCTTTATGCGTATTTTGAAACAAAATCGTCGTGCCAACTGTGGAGAATTAAGTGTAGAATGGAACAAAGCAACCGGTAAAAATTTTTCAAGATCAACCTGTTTTAGAGCGTTAGAGCCATCAAAGAACTGGGTTTTAATTTTGATAAAGTAAGTACACCAGGTAATAAAATAACTTTTCTATAAAGGTACTCAATTTTAGACTAAGGAAAAACCTTTACTAACAACGAAACAAAAAAAGAATAGACTGATTTGGGCAACAAGCTTTGTAAATTGGACACAAACTCAGTCGAATAGTGTAATATGGAGCGACGAGTCAAGATTCGAGGTGTGTGTTGGAGATAGCGGAAGTAGGGTTTTGAGAACTAAAACTGAAACTTATCATCCTGACTATTTACGCCGGAAAGTTAAATTTCCTGTGTCTCTTATGATTTGGGGATGCATGTCGGCTCAGAGCACTGGAAAATTACACTTCATTGAAAGCACTGTTAAAGCTGCTCAGTATATAAAATTTCTTAGAGATAGTTTAATTCATTCTATTGATAGCTTACAAACAGAGAAAAGCGGGTATATCTTCCAGCAGGATGGAGCTGCATGCCATACGGCGAAATTAGTCAAAGAATGGTTGTCAAAACATGATATTAGTTTACTAAATTGGACATCCAGCAGCCCTGACCTTTCGCCTATTGCTACTCTTTGGCATATAATGAGGATAGGGTTGACACCTAGCCGGTTTTCACCCGGTCTAACCGGTTTAAAAAGGTTTCCGCCGGTTGCCGGGCAAAGTATCTAAAAAGCCGGTTAATTTTCATCTCAACCGGTTAAAACTATGTACTACTATTTGTAGAATGTGGCAATAATAGATATGTTCTCTTTAGACTTAAAATGAAATAAGAATAACGTATCACGTGATCGGCGCATAGCGCGAATTTCGGTCGTACTATTCAATTTTCAAGTTTCTGGGGGAAGACGCATCATTCAGTGGCGGCCGTTAGTGCAGCGCGATCCTTAGTTACCGGTGGATTTTTGGATTGTGCTTTGATTTGTATTTTGATTATCAGTGGTTGTGTTTCTGCAAAAAAACTGTTCTTTTCAGAACTTCTGCTTCTGCTTCGAGTTGGTCGTGTTCAAGGTAGATTTTACAGAAATTATTAGATTTTTCTTTTTTTTGAAAAGTACAGAATTTATTGAAATTGCATTTATGTACATCTTTTACATTTCTGTTATTTCCTTAATCAGCAATAAGCTGCTGGTCTCAGGAATAAGAACATGGAACTTGTAATTTAAACATTTAGTATAAATATTTGCCTATACTATATGTTGCTTAAGTAACATTTTCTTAAACTTATTTAAACTATTACAATTCTTAGCATCTACTGGTAACTTATTAAATTCTTGAATAGCTGCAGATGTATGATTATTAAGTGCTATGTTTGTTCTGGCATTATTAATATGAATATGGTAACCTTGTGTTGTACTATGCATATGGATTTCTTTTCTATATGATATCTGAAAGTTTGTTTCTTGTAATGAGTTGGACACTTTATAAATATATTTTTGTTGTTCGTTTTTTTTTCACTTGTTGCAAATTAAGTAATTTTGTGGTGTTATAAATATTCTTCGTTCTAGTTCTACAATTTAAATTGAATAAAATTTTTATTACTTTATTTTGAAGTATTTGCGCTTTATTAAATAAAGCAGTTCCACATGTGCCCCATATTATTATTAAATATCTAAAAATGCTTAGAAAATAAGCGTTATATACATATGTATTTGATATTTTAATTTTACATTTAAAATATTTCTGTGCCGATATAAGACCCCTATCATTGAAATAATGTTTCTATACATATGGTTCCCATATCCATTCCATTTTAGATTGTTATCTACAATTAGGCCTAAATATTTTGTGCTGTCCACTTTATGTAGTGTACAATCTCCTATTTTTATTTCAACTTCAGCTAACGTCATATTCTACCTATTTCGGTTTTTGATCCTGACTTATGGATAGGAGTGATTTTTCCAATCTTTAAGCAACTGGGAAAATTTCCTTTAGTTAAAATATTATTTACAAGATTACTTAATATAGTAATTATGCTGTCTCGCAAAGTTTTTACTAGTGTCCGACCGAAGGTCAGTTTGTCAGCCGAAGCCGATGTTCGGCTATCGCCGTCACCTTCGGCCGAAGCCGATGTTCGGCTATCGCCGTCACCTGCGGCCGAAGCCGAAAGTGCAACCAGACTTAGAACACTTACTGTAAATAAGTGTAAATAAATTAGATACTCTAAATAGCATAAAAAAAATTATTTTTCCAATGATAAACTTAATTTTATTTTTCTTTATTTATTGAAATACATAAACATAATAAAATGAATAATATTGTGCATTGTACGTAATATTTCGTTCGTTTGCGTGATTCGCTCGGCTGGATGTGACTTTCAGCTTCGACCAAACCTTCGGCCCTTTTTTCGCTGAAGCCGAATGTGCGGCCGAAGGTGGCCGAAGCCGAAGCTTCGGTCGGACACTCGTTTTTATATAATTCATGGTAATTTCATTATATCCAGGAGCAGCATTCTGGTTAAGATTTTTAATTATTGAAATCATTTCATTTTCTGTTGTTAATTGAATAAAGATAGAACTTACTATATTCACTTCCTCGAAATTGATTAAATTACCATTTTTCTGTGTTTCTGTTTTAATATCACTAATAATAATATTTGAGATAATTTTGAGATCCGTTACTGTCCCATTATTAATTGAAATATTATCAAGTTTATGTACGTTTTTCCCCTTAATAACTTCATTTATACATTGCCACTGCTTTTTAATATTACTGCCTGCTTTTTCAAGCGTATTACGTAAGTGTTGATTTTTAAGAGCCCTACCTTTAGGTACAAACACTCTTTTTTTCATTAATTTTATGAAATCTTTACCCAATTATTATTATTACCCCTGCATTTAATATAACTATAGTTTGTAACCCTTCTTTTACTATTTTGTATAGCAGTAATTAATATTTCAAATGAAGTTACACAATTTGTTTCAATATATTCTTTAAAATATTGTTTAAACTTATCTAAGTTAATATTTCTTTTTTGTATAATACATTTTGGTTTATATTCTGGCATTTTAACAGGCAGGGATTCGTGAAGCACTTTATGATCAGATAAACCACCACTCACTCTAATATCCAAGTCAATGTTGTTTGTGTTGAGTAACACGTGATCAACAACCTAACTTTCAATGTTATTTTTAGTTTATCAGTTTCTGTTTTCAAAAGAAACGTGGCCAAATCTACGTTGGGAGTAAAATGCAAAGTCCTCCATAGTCAAGTCAATATCACTTTTTACGTTCCTTTATTCACCCAACCAACGTCTTTATGTTACGCCACTGGCGAACTTTTACTGCGTATACAGACATCAGCTGATGTATTGTTCTTGCTTTAATATACAATTTCTACTCTACCAAGAAATATGAGGGCTGAGTTATCAGCCATACGAGTCTAATCACACAAAATAATTCCGTTATGCACATCTCTGTGTAATACATAAGCATAAGATAGAGATAGAATATTCAACGTATGTCTAGCTCATGCACATGCGCATTACCCACACTTCCTACAATAATAAGAATTTAGTTAGAGCCGCAAAGGCAAACCAAAAATATTCCTTTAAATTTCATTTGGAATTTCTGTGAAAAGCTTCGGATTATATCTTTGTATATATTTATGTATACATATTTAGTCTGTATTTGTACTTGTATGTATGTATGTATTATCTCTAAAACCTCTTATACCTTTCGGTGTTAAGGCTGGTGCGTTAACGTATGAGTACTTAGTGCCCGGAAAAAATATCGATATATCGAATAACGATATCGGAATGATAAAATATCGATATATCGATACTTATCGATATATCGATACATCGATACATATCGATATTTATCGATATATCGGTTTTATCGATATTTTTTTGATATCGATATTTTCGATAACTTTTTTAATATCGCCCAGCCCTAGCGAGTAGTACCGGGAAAAAATATCGATATATCGAATAACGATATCGGAATGATAAAATATCGATATGTATATCGATACTTGTTGATATTTTTTTGATATTGATATTTTCAATAACTGTTTTAATATCGCCCAGCCCTAGTTGCGAGTAGGGCTGGGACAAAATATCGATATATCGATAAAAATATCGATATATCGAATAACGATATCTTTTTACTAAAATATCGATATATCGATATATCGATTTTTATCGATATTTATCGATATATCGATATTTATCGATATTTATCGATATATCGATATTTATCGATGCCATCGATATTTCTGGAGAAATTACCCATAAGATCGATGTTTATCGATTTATCGGTAATTTTTTCTATCCACAACTCCACATGCATTGATTATTGATTCAATAGTCAATACTAGGGGTGGGACAAAATATCGATATATCGATAAAAATATCGATATATCGAATAACGATATCTTTTTACTAAAATATCGATATATCGATTTTTATCGATATATATCGATATTTATCGATATATCGATATTTATCGATATATCGATATATCGATAAATATCGATATTTTTTAAATATCGATATTCGATATCAAATTTTCGATATCGCCCACCCCTAGTTGCGAGTAGTACCGAGAAAAAATATCGATACTTATCGATATATCGAATAACGATATCGGAATGATAAAATATCGATACTTATCGATTCTTATCGATATATCGGTTTTATCGATATTTTTTTGATATCAATATTTTCGATAACTTTTTTAATATCGCCCAGCCCTACGTACGACGCTCTTCGCGTACTTAAAATAAATAAATAAAATTAATGAAATTTTGAACCGGTTTTGCTATATTTAAAAGGTGGTAACCCTAAATGAAGAAAAAATTAAGAGCTAAGCCAGCTAGGACTATTTCTGAATTAAAAGAAAGGATTCACTCGTGAAGATTGTAAAAATTTGGTAAAAACTATAGAATTCAGACCGTTTTATGAAGCAAAGGTGACGTGACACAGTGGTAACTGTAAGCATTATATTTGGGCCAAATGAAATGAATCGTTACAGTATTTTTTTGGTAATTGTTACCTAACTATTGTTTGTTATTTAGTACTGTTAACAGCAATAACATGTTGTTCAAAGTTATTACAATTATTGTTAAAACAATTTGTCTGAAAATATATTCCATTTTGTCTGTAAGATAAGTTGTTTAAAATTAAAATATTATGTGTTTAATATAAACAGGGCCAAATGATATGATTCTGGGCTCGTATAATACGAATTTCGTTATACATAGTTTATTGGCATTTCTTAAAGGTCTAAAAAGCCATGAAAATAATTTAACCGCATTTTATTAGAAGTTGTTCTGTAAACTATACAAAATCGGTTATAAAATAATAGATGATTATTAATGAACGCTAATTAATGCTGGTTTTATTCGAATTTAATGTCCGTCCAGGTAGTTTCCAAAGATTAAAGTTATAAAATGTTCGGAATCTTTGTTCTTTGAAATGCCTATAAATAGCATCAAAAATTTTTAATTTTGTGATCATGTTTATTGCTCTTGCTCTGTCATATGTTCGTTTTATTATTTTAATTTTACTCTGTAAGAGTTGTTTTAGGGTAGCAAATTAAAAATATTTTTTGTAGTTATTTTAAAACCAACGGCGATGTTGAAGCGGTTCAACTCGAGTGTTTTAAAAATAATTTAAACCGATTATAAATAGGAAGTTATAAAATCCCAGAATAATTTATTCCATTAGTTAAATTAATTAAAAAAGCCAAGTACGATTATACTGGACTTAGACAGGAATTTAGTCTGCGGAGGAAATTATAAATGATATGTGCGATACGGTTAATTAGTTTGCGATTTAAAAATGATAATTATATTGTTGGCGTAGATCTTTACATGTAATATTTTTAGTGGAACCGGAAAAGTGATAGGAAAATGTTTGATACAAAATATGATAAATTATAAAAGTGGGGAACAGTATGAAAAAATCGTTAAGAAAGTTTAGGCGGTTACGACAGCAAGCTATCAAACTGAAATTCAGAAATCGAGGCAGCCTAGAATCTTTATCAGTGTCTGAGGCTGAGGTCGAAGTTTGCGACATACAATAAATAACCAGATTATTCGTTATTTGCCTTAGTTGCATATTATAATGCGTTGTTGAGTTGCTTTATTATTAACAAACAGTTCATCAAAACCGAAAAAATAAACATCTATCATGGGCGAAAGGTAAATAATAGTAAGGTTTAGACAAGTTTTAATCACTGAATAATTGTGGAAAGTAATACAAAACCCAACACCTCCCCCTTTTCACTTCGTTTTTTTTTTTCAAATGTGCGCTTTAATATTTTTCGAAAGTTTGTTGTGGCGATTGCGTACGTTAAAAATTTGTTGGCTATTAACTTTTAGACCTAATTTTCTCAGCTCAGTGCATTGAATTGTTTCAAAATTCGATTTGATATGCAATTTTATAGTTGTTTACGAATGTTCTTTTGCAGTGATGCGGAACGAGCTTAAGCTTGTACGCGCCTGGGGCATGCTCTGGGTGACTTCTTCATGGTACTAGGGGCCGCTCGCACTGGAGCGGTGGCTGAATTTAAAGCCCTGGCGGGCCTGTGGCTGCTGCTGCTGGCGGGTCTGTGGGGCCGCGCTTTTGGGGGTTTGCTCCTGGCGCAGTTCCCAGGTCCTGCCGACCCGCCATTGCGCTTTTCGCACCTGGCTGTGGATCATCAAACGGGCCGTATTTTTGCTGCCGCCACAAACCGCCTTTTACAACTGGACCCAGATTTACATCTCGAACATGTTGTGACTACGGGACCGCGTAATGACAGTCCATTGTGCCATGCTACCGGATGTCAGGGTACAGATATCGCAACATCCATTATGGACAATTACAATAAGATCTTGGTAATAGAGCCAGAGAAACGTACCTTGATATCATGTGGATCGCTATCACAAGGTGCATGTTATAAGTATAAGTTGAGCAACATTAGCGCCCCTGCTGAATTCATCCCGATTAGTATTGCTGCTAATGATGAAGCTGCATCAACGTATGCGTACGTTGGCCCACGAAATTATAACCCATGGAGTAGACCCCACGTTTTATATGTGGGTACAACGTTTACTAACAATGGAGAATATAGGCACGATGTACCTGCTATTGCTAGTAGAGATTTGGATACATTAGAAATTGCTGAATTTTCATTTTCTAAGCAGTCATTATTGAATATTGATGTTAAATATCGTGATCACTTTTTAGTGCAATATATTTATGGTTTTAACGCCAGTGATTATGCATATTTTGTGATAGTTCAAAAACAGTCTCATCTCCCTGGGCAAGAAGAACAAGGATATGTATCACGATTGTCACGTACTTGCATCAATGATGCAAATTATGATAGTTACACGGAAGTTACTCTTCAATGTGTAGATGGAGATCAACGATATAATCTTGTACAAGATGCAAAAATTGCAACTGCGGGATCAGAACTAGCTTCAGCACTAGGTGTGCCATCAGGTACAGCAGTTCTAGTAACAGTATTCCGGCCAGCACGTGGTATCACAAATGAACCACAACCGCACTCTGCACTTTGTCTGTATCCCCTTCGTGATATTGAGGCCAAGTTTAACGAAAATATTCATATGTGCTTCAATGGTAGTGTTAAATATCGAAATATGGGTTACATATCTGGGCCAATTCAAGATGGTAAATGTCCTAGTGCTGGTAATGCAGGGAACATACTGAATTTTTGTGAAGTGGGATTAAAAATTAGTGGTATTTCTCCCATTGTAAGCAGTGCTTCATTGACTTTCCCCAATATTTCGTTATCTGCTGTTGCTACTGCTTCTACGGGTCGTCATGTCCTTGCATTCCTTGGCACCAACAATGGACGTATCAAGAAAGTATTGCTTTCTGGTGCCGAGCCAACCGAATATGAAGAAGTTGTTGTTGATGATGGCAATACTATCCTACCTGATACAACACTCTCTCCATCGGGGGATTTTCTTTATGTTCTATCTACCTCAAAGGTAAGTGTTTATGCTGTATCAAAACAGTTTTAGATTAAGTGTAGATAACATTTACACTTAATTAACTGCAAAACAGATAATTTTCTATTCATAGCTTTTGTTACTTATACAATTTCGTAATCAGTTATTAACAAAGAATTACTTAATTTTTTTACAGATTTCAAAAATAAATGTAGAGCACTGTAGCAGTTACAATAACTGTTCAGCATGTCTAGAATCGAAAGATCCATATTGTGGTTGGTGTTCTCTAGAAAAAAAGTAAGTGGTAGCACAGAGCAGGTAATAAGGGAAGAGGTCCAGGGTCTAAAGAATTAGTGTAGTGTGTTAAACATACCCGTCCGCTAGAGTTTCTGGTCTCAACCCTTTGGTAGAGCGGTCTTAGAATTATCCAAGAACTAAATCTTTGTAACAATGTTGCCAGGTTTCTTTTTGATTTCGTTTACATTTTAGGCTAGAGAGCACAGTTGTGCCTTCCTAACTTAAGAATTCCCATTTAACTTTTTCGTCTTTACTCATACATTTATAATTTTATGACTTATTACCGCAGCCTTTTATTGAAATCACCAGAGTTTTAAGGAAAGCACCACTAAAATTGGTTAACATGTGAAATTAAAATGTGCTTTAAATTTATGTAAAATACCTGTTATGCATTGTAACAATTTAAAGAAAGAAAAACATTTCTATTATTCGTTGGTTCACAAAATAAAATAATTAATATTAAGTCTGTATGTATTAAAATTTAGAAAATAACAACAGAACCTCTTCAACCACCTTGTTAGTACCAGGATATTCTGTTTAATACACTCATGCATATATAAAATGACTAAAATAAAGCATTTAAATTAACAAGAGCGCCAAAATGTATTAGATAGCTTGTCTTTGTATCAACCAGGGCTGCGGAGTCGGCGAAAAAACATTCGACTCCAACTCCTGATAATTTTAGTAGTCCAGTTCAGCCTCTGACTCCGACAAAATTAAATACTAAGACATTTTATGTTGTGTGTAATAAAAACTGGAGAAAATATATGTATAAAGAAATGAATTTAAGTCAAAATCAAATTCAAAATCGAAATACACCAGGGAAAATTGCATTTGTTATTTAGAATAAATGAATTCCAATGGAATACAAAGAAAGGAGTAAAAAAATTCCTTTCATTTAAATCAGGGGTTCCTAAAGGGTCTGTAGCGGCGTCAATGGACACCTTGCATTTTTTTTATTTCTATAAAATTCAAACAAGGAGTCGGAGTTGGTACTCTTTTTATGACTCCGACTCCACTGAGTAGAAATTCCTCCTGAACTTCAACTCCGACTCCACAGTCTTGGTATCTACAAAGATCATCAACTTGGTGGCACAGATGTCAATTAAAAGAGTAGGTTTTGGAGATAATTTAACATTAAAATCAGGGGTTTCCAAAGGGGTCTATAGCGGCAACCTCACAATTTTTTATTTCCATAAAATTTAAACACGGAGTCCGAGTCAATACATTTTTTTTTATAACTCCGACTCCATAGCCCTGGTTTCTACAATAATAAGATGTATACCTCATCTACTTGGCGGCACAGATTGTAGAGATTAAATTAAACTGGAGCATTGGCATTTGCATCACAAAGTTCTTTGAATTGAAAATTGCAATGATTGCAATATCATCACAATTTAGCATTTAGTTTGTTTCAACTTAAATTTAATTTTCACGATGTATGTTCCGGTTTTTTTTTTTAATTTTAGGGTTATCTAAAGTCCAAGGTATACAAAACAAAACCTAGAAATTTGATATCAAATGTGAAAATCAAAATATTTCTTAACATATGCTTCTTAGGCGATTAGAAGGGTGCATAGTTCAACAAAATATTTTAGTATATTAAAATGCTGTAAAGTTTATTTTTGCATCTTTGTTCCATAAAATGTTACATAATTATCAAAGTGTCTAATTGGAGGTTTACACTTGTATAGATTAACTGGTGCCAGTACCAACTGGCACGCCAGTGAATCGGTGCATGCATAGATCGTAAAAGTTGGTTCTCTTCCAATTTTCCCATGCATGCCCAGAAAGTATAAATATTTACACAAATTTCGGATAGTTGCAGTTAATATACTGAGTAAGTGCAAAAAAAATGAGTTCCCATCTTACAATTACATTTTTCGAAGAGTATGAAATAAATCCCTCTCTTTGGGATGTATAACGGTTCACCCTCACTCTAAATTTTCGATTCAGTGAAACTGACAAACTAACTGGCGTGCAAAAACGGTAGTTGTGTGTAAACGTTTATTGGTACGAAAGTTCTACTGGCGCCAGTTAATCTATGCAAGTGTAAACCTCCCTTATTACATTCTGGTGCACATTGCATAATTCGTTTTTGGAGAAACTTGCCTGAAAAAACAATCTGAAAAGTTAAAATCAGTATGTTTCGGTGCACTTTGTAGTTTAAAAAGTACCTACTTTATTTGAAAGTTAGAATTATGTAGAAAACCACTTGAAATAATAATGTGTAGCAAGAAAGCAAGAATCAAACCATGCTATATAACTTCCACAATAAAGAATGTTGGTCGGTTGCTCTTTCGGGTTCTTAAGTGTCGCCCCCTATACAACTAAGCTCTAAGCTTATTATGTTACAATGCCCTTCAAAAGACCTTATTAAGCAAATTTATGAAAATGGTTCTGTTACGGTGTTTGTTGATATTCTCTGTTACTGAGCATGAGAATGTATTCATGTCAATTTTTACAAGGAACCCAGCTTAAGTAAAACTGCCAGTCATAAACATACTATCAAGGAAAGATAGTTATTTTAAAATTTTAAGTTAGCACTGAACAAACATGTTTTTCTCAGAGATAATTCAAAAAGATGCGAGTTTCCACTGTTCTTTACAATTATTGCTGGGAAAGCGAAAAAACTAAGCTTGCTATTGTTTATAGGGTTGTTTAAACAACCAAAATATACACAGTATGCATATGCCATTATTAAATAAAGGAAAGTAGCGACACAAAAAACACCAAAAATTAAAACTTGCATCTACAAATTCTTCACTTCAGCATTGTTGATTGAATGAACAAATATTTATTATAGTAAGAACCGCAACTTGGTTTTAAGGGTAAAATGAATTACCTTAGGTATCAAAATTACG
Source organism: Melanotus villosus (assembly GCA_963082815.1). Taxonomy (NCBI): domain Eukaryota; kingdom Metazoa; phylum Arthropoda; class Insecta; order Coleoptera; family Elateridae; genus Melanotus; species Melanotus villosus. The sequence continues at coordinate 33,829,666 of OY720427.1, read as the reverse complement.
TAGTTAAAAAATGTATTTTGGCTAAATCTGCCATTTGATTCGTATAATATTTTGGTCATTTTAGGTGTTGTTAATTTTTATTACATTATCGTACTACATTTTTCAAATTCGCATATAAATTGTTTTTGATACAAATCCATAAAACTCTTTAGACACAGGGATATAATGAAAGAATGCTTTCATCATCGCCAGAATCCATTAAAAAGGTACATTTTAGCCCATTAAAAGTACCTATATTGTTTATAGAATTTTATTACATTTGTAATCAACACGTTGTAGAATGATAGAATTCACAACAGTATAAAACAGACTAGAGCAACAGAATTCACCTTAGCAACGTCCATTTCAGCCCAAGAGTGAAAATATGAAATGTTACATCACTTTTTTGTTGTCTAAAGTGTAATTTTTCAGGTGATAAAATAATACATTCTGTAATAATAGTTCATCAAATTGTGTAAGTGATTTGCATACTCACCATAAATATTTTTGATTTGAAAGGCATCTCCAGCTATACACCAAATTTAAAAATGGTTCTAATGTCACTTGTAAATCTGGCAACAGTGAAGGGACTACTTTTAGGGTTAGACATTGTTTTAAAAAAAGTAGGTTTAGTCTATTCCTTGAGGTCCGCAAAATAGCTGGGAGCACTTTACAGCTTAGTGATGAATTATGAGATTTAAATACAACTAGGCCTGACTCGAAAAATTTTACAGCTGTTTATTACAGGATTTGTTACTTCTAACTTGTCCATTGTAACAAGTAGAAGTAGAAAGTATAGAAGTAGAAATTATAATATAAAATTCCATTGTTATAACTTTCTTCCCAAAAATAATAAAATAGAGGGTATGCACCCCAACTAACAAAAGCCTACGAAAAATTCCACAGCCCTATATCTCTTCCCTTGATACTTGCTCTGTGGTTATCATAATCAACATGTGGCAGTATTTTAATTTTTATTGTATGAATCTATAGATGTACTATTCGAAGTGCATGTCAAAAGGCATCTCATAGTTCTCCTCGTTGGCTCTCTTTGGGCACAGGCCAACAATGCATAGACTTCGAACAAGTACTGCCAGATCGCATTCCTATAAATCAGATGACAACCGTCCGTCTTACAATTAGAACTCTACCTGAACTTCCATATGGTGCTAAATATAAGTGTGTGTTTGGCTCTGCTGAGCCCATTGATGCTGTAGTTACAGACTTTGGTTTATCATGTCCTACACCAGATATTTTAAACAGACCTCAAATTACTGGTAAACAAGATCATGTGCTAGTTCCACTCAGTGTACGTTCCTCTGAAACAAATAAGGACTTTGTGTCCCGAAATTTCGCGTATTATGATTGTTCTACCCATACTACTTGTATGGACTGTGTCAAATCTCAATGGGCTTGTAATTGGTGCATCTATGAAAATAAATGTACACATAACACTTCAACTTGTCAACGAACTGTTATTAGTGGCGAAAATGTGAGTATTCAGTTTTTGATAGCTTTTTTCGGATAATTGCAAATTATTGCGTAGTCGTGTTTTGTTATAACAAAAATAATTTTGTATATTTTCACTATTTGACAGAATCCTGTACATCTACCAAATCATGGTGTTGAGTATTGTCCAAGATTTAGAAAAAGAGATGTAATTTTTCTGCCAAACAATGTTGCAAAGGAAATGGTTTTCGAAGTTGAGAATTTACCGCATCCACAACCAGGCCATACAGGATTTCAGTGTATTGTAAATATAGAAGATGCTAAAATGCTTGTGCCGGCTAGAGTTGATGCAAACAATAGATATATTGTTTGTGATAGAACTACGGTAATAATTCATTATTTATTATTTACGAGTGTATGTTTTGAATCTGTTTATTTTTTATGTTTAGTACACCTATAAGGCAAAATCGGGTGAATATAAAGCAAGTGTACGTGTGATATGGAACAGAAATCATCATGTCGATTCTATGAGTGTAATATTATATAGATGTGATATACTCGGTTCACACCGTGAACATCCAGATTGTTCATTGTGTGTTACTAGAAATTCAAAATATCAGTGTACTTGGTGTGGAAACACTTGCAGTTACAATGAAACTTGTCAACATGTTTCTCATACTGAATGTCCAAAACCACGAATTGATGTGGTAAGTTAATATTGATTAGCTTCGTAATATATTTAGTTATTTAATATATTGTAAAATTTTTAGATTAAACCCCTAAGTGGTCCTATAGAAGGAGGCACTTTAGTAACAATAGAGGGAAGTAATTTAGGTCTTAAAAAAGAAGACGTTATGGGTAAAATTCAAATAGGAGAGGTTCCTTGCGAACTTGTCAATTATGAAGTTTCTGTGAAAATTCAGTGCATATCTGGAGCATCTGCTACTGAAACTACTGCTCCTATTATAGTTGGAAATGAAGCTGGATATACAAAATCATCCGTCGAATTTAGTTATAAAGATATCCGTCTTGTTGGTGTTTTTCCACCTATAGGTCCTCAGTCTGGAGGTACCCAATTAGCTATAACGGGCCAGTATCTCAACATTGGTTCTGAAATTACGGCATACTTGGATGATTACATATGCCAAGTAAACTTAACACAAGCGTCTAGTAGTCGTTTAACATGTATTACATCAAAAGCCCAAAGACCTGTGAATATTGCAAAATTAACTCTCAGTATTGATGGTGCTAATCGCACTTTAGAAGGTAATCCGTTTAATTACACCCAGGACCCTACCATCATGGAAGTTAAACCACTTAAAAGTTTTGTGTCTGGAGGACGTATGATCTTTGTACACGGATCAAATTTAGACAGTATTCTAAAACCAGAAATGGAAGTTTATTACTATAACGAACCGGTTCCTGTAAATAAAACTGTTTGTACTGTATTGAGCGCCACTCAAATGGAATGTCCTAGCCCAGCTGTAAATCGTCAGTTTCTAATAGCAAGCACTCGGATTAGTCGGTCTATTACTACTAGAAAACATTCTGTAGTAAAAATGCCAGAAGCTCAACTCAGTTTAAGAATTGGTTTTGTAATGGATAACGTAGTGGCAGTTCGTGATTTGGAAAAACATTTTTCAAATATGCGTTCTCAGCTTTTATATGTTGAAGACCCCAAATTTTTTGAATTTCCTAATCAAGTAAAGCTTTATAAAGGTGATACTTTAGTAATCGAAGGTGAAAATTTAAATGTAGCTAGTGATGAAACTGATGTTGTTGTTACTATCGGACCTAAACCGTGCAATGTTACTAGTTTAGCTATGAGCCAATTAGTGTGTTCACCTCCAGAACAACAACCTCCAGATACTGATGAAAACGGAGTTAAGGTAATATTTTCATTATAAATACATTTTCATTAACCTCTTAAGTGGTTCATTTCGTCCAGCAAAATCATAACAAAATCTTCTCGTTAAAGGCATAGCGTTACAAAAAAATATCATATTATTATTTATTTTAATATTATAATATAATTTTAACAATTATACATATAAATAATCACATATTTTATTGACGCTTGTTTTCGTAACATATTACACAATGTTTTGTGGGTTTCTCTTTCGTTGTCGGGGGTATAAGATCTAGGAAATGTCATTGCAACAACCGCGAGGGTCTCTTCCTGTGGCGTATTGTTCCATCATCTGTCCTCCCAAATCTAATAGAAAATTGAGGCGATGTTTTTTTCCTCCTAGTTTTTTGTATAAAATGTATGCATTGAGGCAAGTCACATCCAAAAAATGCCTAAATATTTTCATATAATATTTATTTAGGTGACATCTTGCCGATGTGTAAAAATTGAGGTAATTATCGGCCAAGTCAACGCCTCCCATATTTGAGTTATAATCTAACACTGCTTTTGGTTTTTCCACCATAAACCCTCCTTTTTCTTTTACTAATTTTGTACTGTCGTCGTGATTCACACTCGTCTTTACTATATCTTCTTCTGTACATTGCTATATGATTTCCTTTCTGTAATTTTTTAGATTTTATTTCAGACGGAATTCCCGTCCTGTTTACTCTCATCGTTGCAACGCAGTCGGTTTTTCTTCTTATTAGTTTATCAGTAAGATCAGGACTGGTATAATAATTATCAAGGTACAAACAATAACCCTTGTTTAGAAGTGAATCTGATAACTCCAGTACGACGCTACTAGATACAGGTTCATCAGAGCAAATTGAATTCCCGTATTGGGTACTGGAACCAGTATACAATATAAAATTGCATACATAACGCGAATATTTTCATTTCAAATCTTTTTCTTTTTGAGGGAATATATTGTTTCCAGTTGAGCCGACCTTTCCACCCAATCGGTGATTCATTAACGCTAATTTTTCGATTAGGAACATATATAGTCATAAACTTGTCCTTTACGTAATCCAAAATTGGTTGAATTTTGAATAATCTTCGGTTTGGTGCATTAGCATCAAACTCCTGGTTATTTACAAAGTGCAAGAATTTGAGCAGACATAATATGTGAAAAAGAAGGTGTTTCGAAGCTTTCTCGCTTTGTAAAATATAATTTACACTCTGGTTTTATGCAGATTCCCTGTATAATAAGAAGAGCCAAACATGTTCTTATTTAATTCACATCAGTTGCTATCCATTTTTTTAATTCTAGATTGATTTTGTATATTTTCTTTATTGTCGTTCAAATGCTGATCGGCTTAACGATTCGTTTCAACGGCGATTTTATTTATAACTCGTCGGTAAAATAACATTCAAAAAGTTTGTTCAAATTAGGAAGTTTTATACCAGAATCGCCCATAAAAGGAAATGCTGGACATGGGATTCCTGAAGAAGTTTACGGTACATCGAGCGGATCTTGTAATTCTTCATCGCTAGAACTACCAGTGTTATCCTCTTCTTCTATACTGTTTTCAGTAATGTCCACTTCCTCTGAACTTTAAAATACTTCACTACCTTCACTATTGCTTTTGTCGTCTGTGTTCATTGTTGCCTTTCTTTTTGCCATAATCTAAATACAAAAATGATACCTAATAATAAAATATCAATTTGGAAAAAAGTACAATAATGTCTTACCATTGTTATGAACCTGTGAAATTGATTAGTCTAATGCAGTGGTTCCCAAACTTATTTTTCTATACAATTTTTCACATACCGTGGAACCCTTGCCATATCTACAAACATCCTAATCTTAACTGGGCACTAAAAAAATAAAAATTATCTGCAAATAATTTATGCAACCATATATGTATAATGCACAACAGATGCAATAAATACCAGTCTTGCGGTATGACCTAGCCATCTGATTCTATTTTGTTTAACTGATGTGACTATTCCCATATCTTTGTAGACTTCTTTCAATTCTGTGTTATGCCTTCTCCTCCAGCCTTCTTCAGATCTTATACCCCCATTGATCATCCTAAGCACTTTTCTTTCCCATATCTGAAGTTTATTGATTCATCAAGGTCTTTTATATGTTGCCTTTGTAAAAACAAATTAAATACATCCATTGATGTTATTTTCCAGTGTTTTTGATTTTCCTGTAATGGAAAAACTGGAAATTAATGTTACTCCGTCTGCATGTGGTGCTTTATTGATCTTTAGGTCTTTTCAACAACGATTTTTATCAAAGTGCAAGTAAATTTACTACCTAATCTTCCTTGACTTCTTACTTGATTGTTTGTATTTCCTAATGTCATTCATAAGTTTGATTAATTTATGTGGTACTTCTAATTCTTCGAGTGCTTTCATTAACTCGTTCCTTCTTATTTTATCATAAGCTTGTTTGAAGTCTATGAAGAGTGCAAAAACTTCAACTGAATTTTTAAGCTTTTATCTTGTAATTGCTTTAGTGCAAACTTGTTCTGTTCTGCCTAAAACCTCCCTGGTATTCACCCACTAATTTCTCTTATTAATTAACTGAGCTAAGATCTTATACATTATGTTAAGTAGTGATATTGGCCTATAATTTTTCCATTTAAGTGGATCACCTTTTTTAAAAATAGGTTGAATAATTGCTTCCCACCATTGATCTGGCATTTTTTCTGTTAACCAGATTCTTGTCATTAACTGATGTAATATTTGAATTAGTTCTTCTCCGTATTTAATTGCTTCAGCAGATATTTCATCTGTTCCTGGGCATTTATTGTTCTTCGGATTATTTATTACTCTTCTAACTTCGGTTAAGGTTGGTAGATTCATTCGGTTGGAGATTTTCAGCTGTGATGTTTTCATTCTCTGCTGTTAATATGTTTTTATAGTGTTCTGTCCATGTTTTCATGATTTCTTGTTCGTTTCCAACTATTTTTTCTTCTTTATTTTTCAGAACTGGCAGTTTTGGTTTAAATCCTTTTGTTAGTCGTTCTATGGCTTTATAGAATTTTCTTTTATCTTGGGATTCTCTTTTCTTTTTTCTGCAGAGCTGTTTTACTTTTTCTCGTATTTCTTCTGATTTTCTTCGGTATTATTATTTAGAGCCGTTAATCTTGTTTTTCGTTTTTCTTCTAAGAGTTCTTGACATTCATTATCGAACCATTCATTCCGACTTCTTCGTTTCTGGATTACATTATTTTTTAATGCCATTTTTAAAGACCCTTTAATTATACCCATTCTTCTTCTACATTATTTCCGATTTTTGCTTGTGAAATAAGCTTTTCAATTTCTTTGCCATATTTCCTCTGTTGCTCTATACCTTGTAATTGGGTATAATTTAGACATATTTCACTTTGTTGTTTTCTTTGAACTATATCAAAGATTTGTTCTTTTAACTCGCCTCTAACCAGGAAATGGTCACTGTCAATTTCGGCACCTCTATATGATCTTACTTCCATTAATAACTGTGTATGTAGCTCCTCAATTTACATTTACATGTTTGCCATTTGGACTTTTCTAAGTACCTTTGTATGCTTGAGATGGGTCGCTTTGACTTGAAGTTTTCTTTCTGCTGCAAACTTTAGTAATAGCCCTGATCACATAACAATCAGATTCGCCAAGTAAGTGTAAAATCTGGCAGCATTTTTATGCTTAGTTTGCCTTCAGTGGTCAGGCGGCGACACCATTGCACGGGCAGACACGCGACTCGAGCGACCCTGAAGTGCTAAATTTGTATACAAATCAGCTGATTCCAAGCACATCAGAGTCGCTCGCGCCGCCTGGCCACTGAAGACAAACTAAGCATAAAAATGCTGCCAAATTTTACACTAACTTGGCGAATCTGATTGTTATGTGATCAGGGGTAATAGTTTCCCATTCTCATTTGTTTCATTGTGTAAACTGAATTTTCCTTTCATTGGCTTAAATTTCTCTTCAACTCTAACTTTCCGTTCAAATCACCTAGAACAACCTTAATATCGAAACGGGGTAATTTGTCAAATAACATTCTTCTTCAGCTTCCTCTGTGGGTGCATATGCATTTATAAAGTTAATTTTCCTATGTTTTCCTCTAATTCTTACGTAGCTTAACCTCTTATTTATTCCTGCAAAAACTATTATGTCTTCCTTTAAGTTTTCTTTAATTAGAAAACCCGTTCCAAGTTTGTTTTCAATACCCCCTTTGTTTATAAATACATATATATTCTTTTAGGTTGGTTTCCTGAACAACCAGAATATCTTTATCTCTGAAAGCAGTTGCTTTATCAAACCTTCTCTGTAAAGACCCCCCACATTCCAAGCCCCTATTAAGACTTATTTCTGTTTTCTATTATTCTTATTCATTGACCTTGTATTTTGCGGGTTTGTTATACTTGTCCGTTTTTAACATCGATTGCTCCCTCTTTTTAGTACCTGCTGTTTTTTCCAACTCCGTATCTTCTGTTTGTCTTGTACCATATTCTTTTTCTAATTTCTTTGCGGTCGTCTCCATCAATCCATCCTTTAGTCCATTCATTATTTCGTTTCTTCTTAACAAGTCTTTCGTTCGTATTCTCCCAGACCCATTCTTCATCATCCACTTTTATTTTTCTGTATTGCACTATTACTGCTTTTCCTCGCTCCTAGTCCTTCTTAGCGTATTCATTCAGTATTTTCTGAACTCTCCTTTCTTCCTCAGATCATTGTTAATGTACACAATATGTATAATACGCAAGCGAATATATTCGATTTGGGCATAGTGTTATAAACTATTTAACTTAATGTGAATATATCCGTCTTATAGGCATTCTGTAATACATATGTTGATGCCGATTATATCGGACATAGCCACTTAAGAGGTTAAATATTAATTTTTTTTAAATATCAATCATCACACGCGATTGTTTTTGTAGACTGATACAAATCTTCCTTTGGTTGTGGTACGAGTTGGAAGAAGCCTACGCTTTCCTATAGGTTATTTACATTACGATGTATTGAAGCCTTTCGCTTTTCCTCCAGCTGCTATAGCTATGATAGCTGCAGGAATATTCTTATTTGTCGTCTTTTTTATCGGCGTCTTAGTTATATATCGTCGTAAATCAACTCAAGCGGAACGAGAATATAAACGTATACAAATTCAAATGGATACTTTAGAGAGTAACGTTAGGTCTGAGTGTAAACTTGGTATGTTACAATTCTTTTATTGTTTACGTGTATTTCTAAAGTATGTTTGTAGCTTTTGCTGAATTACAAACGGACATGACTGATTTAACGGCAGATTTAGAAAATTCTGGAATACCTACATTAGATCACATGAGTTATATAATGAAAGTATTCTTTCCGGGGGTTAGCGATCATCCTATTTTAAATGCACCAAAGGTAATTGGTAATATAATAATTAAATGTAGCGATACTGATGAAGTTTTCACTAATTTAGGTGCGAATAAATGGTCCAAGAACAAACTACGATACAGCTATGTTACAGTTTGAGCAGCTCATCAATAATAAACATTTTATTTTGGTTTTTATTGAAACTCTGGAAACGCAGAAATCGTTTAATATTCGAAATAAGTATGTTTGAATTGGTTTTAAAGCTTGTCCGTATATCTTCCTGTTTTCAGAGTAAATGTGGCATCTCTTTTAATGGTAGTTTTAATGGGAAAAATGGAATATGCAACAGATATTCTTAAATGTTTGTTATTAAGATTAATAGACAAATCTGTTAATACAAAGCACCCGCAATTAATGTTACGAAGAACTGAAAGTGTTGTTGAAAAAATGCTTACTAATTGGATGGCACTTTGCATGTATTCATATCTTAAAGAATACGCTGGATCTTCACTATTTTTGTTATTTAAAGCAATTAAACATCAAATTGAAAAAGGATTAGTAGATGCTATTACACATGATGCAAGGTATTCCCTTTCGGAAGAACGACTGCTTCGTGAACAAATTGAACATAATGTTGTGGTAAGTTATAGCCTACAGTAATTTTTGTAAATATAATAAATATTTTTGTAGACCATTCATATCGTACAAGAAGATCTGGATGAAAAAATACAGTGCAAAGTTTTAGATTGTGATACGATAAGTCAAGTTAAATCTAAAATTTTAGACGCTTTATTCAAGAACACTCCATTTTCTCTTAGACCTTCCATATATGAAGTTGACTTAGGTAAGTTTTAAAAATACTAAGTTTTAAAATATTGTTTTTTAAAGCATTGTTCTACTGTGATGTTTTAGAATGGAGACATGGAAGAGGTGGTCATTTAACATTACAAGACGAAGATGTAACAACAAAAACTATAAATGGTTGGAAAAAACTCAATACATTAGCACACTATGGTGTAAAAGAAAGTGCCGTTATGTCTTTAATTTCTAGACAAAATGATAGTTTTAATAACTGCAAACTGCCATGTCATAATTGTAAGTGATTAAGTGTATTAAGTTTTGTACGTTTTATGTAATTAATTGATAAGACTCCATCATTCAGTTGCTTTTTTTACATCACTTATTTATGTAGGTACTACAGGGATGTACTTCAATAATTCACAATCTCCAATAATAGCTACAAATGGCGACATAGAAACAGGAACAAATCCAAAAATTTATCATTTGGTTAAACCAGTTGATGATCATCAATTTCCAAATAGTAAATCTACAGAACGAACTCATAAAGCTATACCCGAAATTTTCTTAACACGTTTATTGTCAACTAAAGGAACTATACAAAAATTTGTGGATGATTTCTTTTTGACAATTTTAACTGTTAATGATGCTTTACCTCCAGCTGTCAAATGGTTATTTGATCTACTGGATGATGCTGCTAAGAAGCATGGAATTCAAGATCCAGAAGTAGTACACGCTTGGAAATCCAATAGTCTTCCTCTTAGATTTTGGGTTAATTTTATTAAGAATCCAGATTTTATATTTGATATAAATAAAACGATGACTCTCGATTCGTGTCTGTCTGTCATAGCACAGACTTTCATGGATGCTTGTTCCACTACAGAACACAGACTAGGCAAAGACTCGCCTTCTAACAAACTCTTATTTGCAAAGGTAAGTACATTTTTAATAACTCAACATTAGTTATTTATACATATATTTATTTGCGTTTTAGGATATTCCACATTATCGTGAAATGGTGTCCCAATTTTATTATGACGTAGCAACTTTACCAGTAATTACCGATCAAGAGATGGGTTCAGCAATGCAGCAATTGTCAGCTCAACAAGCTGATGAATTTGATACCGTGGCAGCTCTTAAAGAACTGTATATTTATGTTACAAAGTATAGAGAACAGGTACGTCAATCCGTGTTAATAAAGTATTAACGTTTATTATGTGACGAATATAATTTCAGATACTGGATGCTTTGAATTGCGATGGAAATTGCCGGCGTCTTCATTTGGCGCAGAGATTAGAGAATGTGGCTTGTACTTTGGAGGGAGAAGAAACTTCTGCTTGCTGACCATGTCAGTCACCTGATCCCCTGCTGCCCCAACCCTTCGCGCCCAATTCCATGCGCATTGTGCACTCGCATGCATGTGCTCTATATAACGATACTTCTCCATGAAAGTCATAGATTTTATGCTCATATTTGGAAGAGACAGTTAAAATAAATTGAACTCCATTGTTTGCGATGAAGTTTTCTATGGAGAAGCATGTGGGTATGCGCGAGCGTGTTAACTGTGATATGGCGCAAGATCAGGTGACTGTGATTGGACGCGTACTTACCCTCCAGCGGATGCTAGTTTCCTTTTTGAGTGCCTCGCTACGCTGATGGGACGTGACTTGGACAGTGTATACGCGCGGTGGCGCACTTATATAGCGCATTTTTGTTCGATCCGATTAGTTTAGTTCTTAAGTAGAAACTACAAATCCTTACTCCAGTTGTATTTGACTGATAATCATCACATTATATATTAAGCCTTTATAATAAAAATATCTGTACCAGTATTAATGAAATATATTAATTTTATATATTATCGGATAGATGTTACTTTCTAAGGCAGTCTTTAGTTTTATGAATGTTAAGTTTGAGTGTCAGTCGAGTACATCTAGATTATTGATCTGTGCCGGAACTGTATTTATGTGGAATCGTCTTCACGTCCAGTGATTTGTACGTTACTATTTTTATTATGTTTGACATAGAATAATGCATACTTGTATCTCGACTATTTTTTTGTACATATATAAATTGTGCATATAGATAATTATATCGGATTTATAAAAGTGTTTATATCTAAGCGTACATTCATCGACATTTATTGACACTGGGTTAGCGAGTAATTTTAATTCAAACAATTTTTACCAATTTTGTAAGTTTAAAGATACACCACCTTGAATTGTGACCTTAACGTTTTGTATTTTTGTCTTTGGGGCATATTTAATTAAAGCTGAACAAATCGTACTGAACTCAAGTTACATAGAAGCCTAAAGGTCATAATTTAAATGGACAGTTAGGTTTTATATTTCAAATGTCAGTGTTAACAATTTTTAAATTTTATATAGACAAATTACGCAGTATGTTTGTTTCGATGCAAATCTTAATTAATTTAGATTATAGAGCCTTTTATCTTCAAAATTAAACGGGATGATTTTCTATATTCTTTTAATTGTGCTGTATTTTGTTAGCCTACTTTGCTACATTTTCTACATATAATTTCTGGTAATGTGATTGTGAATTAAAGCTTTTTATATAAAGTGTATTGTTTAGTGATATTTTTTTACTCTTATTAAACTTGTATTCGAAAATGTTTATGACTTTCTTTAATGTTTTTAGCAAATCGTATAAGATTTACTTGCTTTAGAATGAAGCGGTTTTTTAATATATAACTCATATAACTCAGTACAATGGTCTAATACATGTTGCAAACACAAACAGATAATGGTGTCTTCAGGTTGTGTGTTTCCACATTCTTGTTCATTTCAGATTCAAAATTTTGCAGTAAGATTTTTTACTCTAAATTGTAGTTTTAATAAAAAGCTGTTTAAAAATAACTGGTAATTTTATTACAGAAGAATTATTGTGTTTTCTGCTGGTTTTTCCTAAGATGATGAATTTTAGCTAGTGCGAAATACGGTACCTATATCACATCCGTTATATTTGTTACTTTTAATCAGTAGAGGTACAGTCTTATTTTAATTACTTTTCAGTTTGTACTATTCATAATGTATTTCCAAAAATATCTTGTTTGCTTTATACCTATGACTTGCCCAATCAACATAGGCTCATGTTCTTGATCTTAATACAGTCGGGCCGCTGTAAGTTGGCGAGAACTTAAAATGCGCTGTAGCTGTCGAATTGTGACGTCAGCTCTCTTCACCGTTGGCGTAACTATTCGTACAAACACCAATATGTGATTAGTACTAACAAAACATAATGAATAATTTTGTGACTGGAATTTTTGATAAATTTAGAAAGTTAACACAAACAGTCATTATTAAACCAAATACTACTTAGAAATTTGTTGCAATTGCGGCACTCATAAATCGCACGAAGTAAACAACGGCCGGACAGTGTGCTCCAGTTATATATTTTTTAAATTATTAGAAATATATCGATACCTTTTCAGATTACAAAAATGGTTACTCTAACTTCATATCTGCAAAATTGTTGTTATTTTAAATAATTTGTGCAATCCGAATGTATTGTTTCTAAGGTCTCAATAGTCTGCTTACATAAGTCTATACTATTAATGATCTAGGGTCTAGAGTAACCTAATAGACCAAGTAAATACTTGTGAAAAACAATACGAATTTGTGAGTTGTCATCAGGTAAGTAAATCTAAAATTAGAGATGACAGTTAGTATTAACTATACTGGACCGTTGTAAATTGCCAGCTGTCAATTTGAGATTTATGTGATATTATTTTAATCAATTATTTTTTGCTATACTGAAAACGTGAAAACGTACAATTGAGAAAATTCAAAATACAGGGCAGTTTACCTGTTTACCATTATCAATTATTATGCGGTTTTAAAAATTATCAGAAGAAAGTGTTTATATTACAGATTGCATTGTTGTTAAAATTGGTAGGTGGTAAACTATCCGTATTTATTCATAACGTTTTTGCGTAATACGCAAGTAACAATAAACTAATGAAAATGACACAACTTTCTCTAAGTAGATGAAAGATTGTTTCTTTTTAATATTTCACGATTTACTTTTCACTTTGAGTGATAAATTCTGTAGATTAAATTTGGAATATGAAAAATGAAAATATTTTTTTTTTTTTTGAACAATGAAAGCGGTACAGGTGCAAACTGTACTAAATAACGGATTTTTACTTAGTTTAAATTGCCGGGGAAAAATATTTTATTGGTGAATCGCTTAGGTGTCTGAATTTTAATTGGTCCACTCATAACGCATTTATGATATTTAACATTTCAGCTGCTTTTCGCTGAGCAGGGCGACTCGCCAGATGTTGTGGTGGCTGTTGTGTATATTTTGGAGTGCGAATGTGTTAAACACTCAAAAGTATTAGTTAAAGTATTGTGTTGGCCTTAACGCATGGGTCTTTCAACCCTTAGGCTTTATATGAAAAGAAAATTATAAAATTATCATCGCTCGCAACGGTTAATTCGCTTCTTTTGCTCAAAATGGCGGACAACCCAAATAAAGGCTCCGCCAAAATGTAAGTAATCAGTTTAACACGAATTTAAAGTAGATGTAATTGTTTTACTTTCTTTATTGATATTATAAAGTCAGTCTAGTTAGTTAAATAGTAAGAATGTTGCATGGTAAATACGTGCTAAGTAAATATCAGCACCGAAAAGTAACCTGTTTTTACCTTATAGTGATAAATGATTATTATTGTTTAGCAATTCTCAAGGGAGCGGTGCTCCCCGCCGTGGAGGTGTACCAGGTAATCCACGTTTATTGGATTTTATTGATGGCGAACGTATTCAATTCAGAAACCCCAATGTTCCTTCTCGTTCCAACGGTAGAAGCCGCCCAGAACGATCCCAAACTACATCAAATAATCGTAATCGTTTCGAGAAACAGTCCTCAACTGGCAGCCGAAATCGTTTCGATAGGCCACCAAACATGAGAAATCGTTCAGATAGTTTTTCTGGACGTTTATTTTATGCTTCAAATTTTGAACCAACGAACGGTGAAAGACCAAAGCCTCAACATAATGAACATCAGAATTGTTGTGAACATCGATGTAATCAGCAAAATGGATCTGCTTTCACTAATAATGATAGTTCCGCTAGTGATATTAATAACGTAGATGAAGGAACTAACGGTTCTGCAAAGTGTAATAATAACTTGGAAGAGCTACGTAATTGGAATTTGGATAGTAAATCTGAAGACACTTGTGATATGTGTCAGTGGCAGCTAACTCCACATGTTCATTTACCAACCCCTGTGAAAATGTCAAAGAATGTTAGTCAACGATTAGAGAAGGAACAAGGTAATCACAAAACGGAACAAGCTAAGAATAATCAGAAATATGCGCTAACTTTCAAAGATCCTGAGCAGGAAGAGCTTGCTAAGTAAGTCTCCATTTTTATACTCGTTTTTATTTGGTTGAAAACACAGTAATACCCCGACTTGCGCGAATTCGTAGTTACACGGTTTCATATTTTTCCCTCCCGCTCACCCCCCATTCATACCATTTCACCCGCACTTGCAGTGAAACGTAGGGACGTGTTTCACGGGAATTCCCTGCGCATTTTGTACGATCGACGAAACTTGCGAGTTATTTGTTTAACGTTTATTATATAAATTGCATCATTTCATCGAAATAACTTTTCATGTTGACTACACTATCTTTAAAACGGATGTTTTTGTTAGCTTGCGGACCCAATTAATTGTAATTTATATGCAAAACTGTACCCTGAGTTACACGAATTCGACTTACGTGCTCTTTGTCGGCGTAACTTCGGGGTATTACTGTAGTTAAATTAATAATGTTTGTTAAAATTTGACTGAATTGGGGCACCCATTAGGCCAACCAGGGTTATATTTGGGTGAAAATCTAGGTTTTATGTTGGGAAATGAATTTTTACAGACGAAAAATCAAAAATGGCTATGAAACTGATAATAAAAAAAATTTTACATGTATAATTATAACATGTATGAGGAATATGATATGTCATTTACAAAAGCACTCATAAGTATTTAGTAGGGGAGTCACTCTATGGTAGTTAGTTTGGTAACACGAAAAGTAAAATGTATAAATGTTTTCCCTTAAGAAACCAATATGATACATCGTAAAATAACACAATTAGGGTCAATTTAATGAAAATGTTACATCTGAGTTGGCAAACAAAATAGCGATACTTTCGCACATTACATGCACTAAACACAAATTTTTGTTTGTTCTATATAAGAAAAGCTATCAATGTTTTGTGGCATAACCTTTGGCACGAATTACTGCTGCGCATTGAGATGGCATGGAGTCCACAAGGGAGATGTTCTCCCATTCATGACGCAGTGCTTCAAAGAAACACTCTTTGAATAGGTATGGCGGCAGCCACGTCTGTCAAGCTCCTCCCAGAGGTGTTTAAATCTGCCGCATGTTTTGACTGATGCTTTGGATCATTGTCCTGCTGGAACTTCCAGCCAAGGCACAGCGTGAGGAAGCATATGATTTTTAAGGATTTGTTGGTATTGAAACCTGTCCATAATGCCATGAATGAGCACAAGGGGCCCAACTCTGTTACTGATGTTGCCACCGCCATGCTTAACACGTAAACTGTCCTTTAATTAAAAAAATTTGGTCCTTCAGGCCACTACTGTATTGTAGTAACTACAGAGCGGCTGGCAATCATTTAAAGCAGAGCGCGAACGGAAGCTAGAATTTTGCGGGAAGTTATACGTTCTGGTCCGGCAGGCCACCTACTTTAAATATCCTTATAAATATATTGTCTTTGTGGCACCAAATCAGTGCCATACGACAGGAATTGTGACTGCGGTACAAATGGTGTGACATGCTACGAACAGGGAAAGATTACACGGCACAAAGTAGTGCCGTGCCGCATGGCGGTCTATGTGTTAACCCTTTCACTGCGCGATAGTGTTACAAACACTATACTAGCCGTGTGCGCGGCGAAATCGTCGCAGGCGGGCATATGGGGTTGGACCAAAACAAAATCATATTTAATAATAAAAATATATTTCTTAGCATACAACGAAAATATAAATTCTGTGACATACAACAAGCTACAAGGTTTTTAAGGAAAAGCGTACCACATAATTGTTTTTACATAATTTAAATAGAATTTTCTTTGTGTGATACACTTCAAAGCACGGCACAATGCAAAGCGCTGCACTACATACAGCACACATATATCATGATTTCTTTCGTATTTTTATTCTCTCACAAACTACGCATCTCTTTGTTGGGTTTGTCTTGTTTGCGGATGGTCGAACATGATTTGGGAAATGTCATTCAGTCAATCTCAAATCAGATTCAGCATTTTCTGTTCTTCCACCACGATTTGTGCGAGCCAATGGTACTTTGCGATAATTTGTTTCACTAAGTTCAGCTGAAATTTTGAAAGAGGTATGTTTTCAATCTACGAATTTAAACTGAGAGATCTTCTTCCCTCTAACCCTCTATGCCTATTCAGGCGTCGGGTGTTTGGTTCCAGTCCTGTATCCATCTTTTCCACTTCTTCTTATCTCTCGCTATTATTCTCAGCTCCCCTACTGATTTTCCTTTTTCCAACCGAGAGATCTAAAAGGTGAAAAAAAACCTTTTTATACCACTTTATGGTTTTCCTAACGCTCTCAATCGATGAGAGCAGCACATCAGATCCCATGTTGTAATTGTATTCAACGATACAGCAAGGCTTTACAATTCTCTCTCATGTCTGATGGTCTGTTTTTCCAGTCTCTTTCATTACTGCGGGGTAGCAAGTTGTTAACATTCGCACCTCCCATTTATCTTGCCATTTCAACACGAGGATTTGTGGATTTGTGTATTACTTCACCACGGTTCAGTTTCTCTGAAAGTTTTGGCATATACTTTCTTGAGGCCTTTACTATACCACACACCACACGTATTAGTTTGATTGTCATGTAGGTGCGAAAACAATGTAGGACTGGTGTACCAATTATTTTATTCAAATAAGGGGCCATAAGTGTCATAACAATATCCCCATATTTCCCCAATTTCTCTGTGCTATGTTCTTCAATATCTCTGGTACTCCCGGTGTAAATGATGAAGTCCAAAACATAACGCGTTTCGCAATCACATAGTAAGAAAAATTTGACTCCAAAACGATGCCTTTTTGAAGGGATGTATTGCTTAAAAAAAGTCGGCCTTTATATCATAAGAGACCTTCATCTATACAGAGGTTTTGAAAAGGATAGAAGTTGGTTTTAAACATAGTTTTAACAATAATTCTTATTTTCCGTAAACTATTTCGTTCAACAGGTTAAGCGTCATTGTCCATAAAATGAAACAACCTCAATATCAACAAGTAACGATCTCTCTTCATAAGGCGTCCAAACACTGGGGTTGTTAGATATGAACCTGTCGTCCAATAATCGTTGATGTTCAGTTTTTTTTAACCTTTTGAATGCGAAAGATAAATATCGGCGGCTCTGAATTTATGTGTCTCTACCGCGAAAGCTGACTATTTTCGTTTTCTATTTTAAGTAATTGCGTAGGCCGTATATTGTTGTGCAGTGGTGTGGGAAGGTTCGGTGCTTCACGCATACACATACCTAAAGTCTCCTGCGCAGGGGGTTTAGCTGCCGACGGAAGTCGGCCGCAGTGAAAAGGTTAATTGCGGCATAAAAATGTCTACTTAAATATTCATAATATTTGTCTTCTCAGTTATGGATTTCATACAATCTTCAGTAAAAAAGCATTCAAAGAGATCAAGAGGACTTGCAGTTAGAGGTAAGCCAATCTTACACCCGGAATTATTACGATTAAAGTCATGTATAACCGGTATAAAATCCTTATTTTGCCAGTCAAAAATATATATACATATCAGCACTAAAAGCTTTTTAGGCTCATGGCTCGTTTGGATATTTCCTTCCACTTCTTTCTGTTATGGACTTGCGTTTCCCAGTCTTCTATGCCCAGCTCCTTTAGGTCTTCCTTTACACAGGCCCACCACGACCTTCTTGGCCTGCCTCTTCTATTTGTAGCTTCCTACCAATATGACCTAACCATCTTAACCGGGCTTGTTTAATGATATTTACTATTCCTGCTTCTCCGTATTTGTTTGTACGCCTTCTCCATAACTCTCCTTCCTTTACACCACCGAATAATCGTCTTAATATTTTTCGTTCACAAACACTTAACTTTCTTTTGTCCTCCCTCAGCACCCACGTCTCATAACCAAAGGTCACTACTGAGTACTGGTCTTACTATTGTTTTATAAATTTTTACCTTCACCGATCTGGAAAAACTTTTCACACTTGACACGGTAACCCTGATGTTATTCTTCTTTCTATCTCCAATCCTTGTTCTGCGGTACTTGATAATTCTGTTCCCAAGTATATAGTTGACTGCACTAACTCAAAATTCATTACTCCTCTCATCTCGTTTCTGTTTATTGTCAGCTCTTGTTCTACTTGTACACCACCCCCGATCACCATACATTTCGACTTTTCTTCATTGATCTTTAATCCATATTTCAGAGCCTCGGATTCGATTCTTCTTGTTAGGTCTTTCAATTCTTCCTTTGTTCTTGTTATTATCGTTAAATCATCCGCATATGCAAGGCATTGATAGGCACTTTTTTAAAGATGCTTTTGTCTCTATTTATTTTACATTTTCTCAGAATATTTTCAAGTATCATATTAAACAGCGTAGGTGATAAGGGGTCTCCTTGTCTTATCCACTAGTAGTAGCAAATTCTTCAGACAATTTTCCCTCTGTTTTGTGTACCTGTCAGCGTCATCTTGACCACCAGTGCTATTATATCTTGTGGCATATCTAGTTCATGTAGTGTTTGTATTAGTATTGTCCTATTTATTTTGTCATAGGCATTCTTAAAATCAAACAAGAGTACGTGGATTTCGATTTTTTTTCTTGCACATTTTTCTCCATAATTTGTCTCATTACGAAAATCTGGTCTACTTTTGATCTATTCGGTCAGAACCCACATTGATATGTTAGCGTATTGTAACAAAATCTCCCGAACGTCAGATTCTGGAATGCATCGATTTGTGAATCCGGCGGACGTGGATTGTTATTGTTGGAAATAGTTCGTTCATTTTAACATTGGTCCGGTTCCGCATAACTTACATTTACAAAAAAGTGTTCCACGTGAAAAAAAGTTTGAGAAACACTGCTCTACACAGTGTTAATCGTGGCCAGTGGCCCTTCTTTATCATTCCTATTTTCCTATAAAATGTTCTTGTTCTGTAATTCTTGTAGTCTTCCTCTATTTCCTCTATAAACTTTGTCTGATAAGAAAATACCTTTCACAATTTTCGTTGGTGGTTCTGGGGGAAGTTCTTCCTCTTCATCAGTTTCAATTTCTTCGCCCTTTTGTGCATGTGACACATCCACTGAAATATAAATATTGTAAAGGAGTGCTCTCGAAAAGCTTACAGCCTTCTTTGTCACTATAATCGTCTTCGAAATCACTTTCACCAATATCTTTTTCATTAGTATTCTCTAATATGTGGCGGAGCTGCACATCTGTTAAAAATTTACGAGCCATGCTTTTACACCGCGAACTGCGCCCTTGAAATACTACTGTATACACTGGTTGGCAAGTTCACTCGTCTTGAGCAGTTCATGCATGAGATTTTGGTGGGGATCTGTCTGTGCAACCAGGACGCCATATCGCAAGCGGAAATATATGGTTCGAGCAAATAACAGTAAAAGCATGTCATACGATTATACTCGTCTTGAGCAGTGAAAGGGTTAACAGTCGGAATTTGGTACCTCACATGGTCTCTTTGATTTACGGGACGACGAACGTATTTAATTCCGTCGGAGGGCATTAAATTAAATTTACTTTGGGGGCTTTCTGCCAGTCATCTGAATTCCATAATTTATGTTTATTGGCAAAAGCTAATTGGGTCGGGCCGTCCGGTTCTTTGAGCTTATGAAAGGTTTCTTGTTAGGACGCCTACTCAAGAGACCTGGATCTGTTAAGCGCCTTTTGACAGTTGAGATATGCACTTTAACCCCATGTGACTTCTTCATATCATCGCAAATAGCAGTCCCAGGTCTGCGTGGGTCGGCCACTGATAGCCGCCCAATAAGTTTGTCTAGTCGGGCATATGTTTTGCGTGGTCGCTCCCTTCTTGGTTTGTTTTCAATAGCCCTGGTAGTATTTTTCTTGCGGTACCAATTATATTATATATCTTTATTTAGCCAAGCTAACATCATACATATTACCATAAAATCCATAACAACATCTCAAACCCCCGTCTTTCTTAACCCCTCTTACTAATAATCCATTCCCTTACTTTAGCCTTAAACATATTTACATTAGTTGACTGCTTGATGCCATCGTCCACTTCATTATACATAACCATCTTCTTAACAAATAAGGAATTATATCCTCCACTAGTAACCACATTTTGTACATATAGGTAACTTATTTCTACTTCTTGTATAATACACTGACCGGCAAAGAAAACCGGCCACCTTGAAATATTTCACAAAAGCACTTAAACGTTCATTAATTTAACTAAGGATTGGCATTAGGTTAAAGAACCATTCATTGTTGATACGGCATGCACAAATTAGCTAAGAAAGTAAGACAAATAAACTCAGAAATAAATTTAATTTGAAAAAAAAGAAACAGTGCAAATCGATTTTCTTTTAATTGCAAAAAAAATAAAGGTGGCTGTTTTTAATGGACCTTCTGGTAAATTATTATTAGCCTGTATGTCCTCCTCGAGCCTGAATTACGTCATTCAACCGTGATTTACGGTAATATGTTAATGCTGTTGAGAAGAGAATCTCGCCTGTTAACATTAAAACTAGGGGTATTTTGGAATGGAACAAGCGTCTTAAAACATTGATAACCAAGAAAAATCAGCTTAGCTCCTTATTTAGTTATAAAATATGCGGTTAAGGGGACCCTTTATAAAATATTTCAGGGTGGCCGGATTTTTTTGCCGGTCAGTGTAGTTACGCACTTCTCTACAAAACATGACATATTTATTAAAATAAACAGGCATTACTCCCTTGAGTATCTTATAAATGAAAACTAACACTTGATAATGTAATAATTCTCTGACATTCATCCATCCTAACCTATTTAATATTTGATTTGATCTTGTATACCAATTACACCTCAGAATTAATCGCATACCACGATTCTGTAAAATTTGTAATCAATGACTGCCTCCTTGATTTACTAGGTATAAAACTGTGCCACAAGATAATGCTATTATAGATTGTTTGTCTCGTATAAATACATAACGACTTATTTACCCTTGATAACACTCCTAATCTTTTACCAATTTTACCACAAATATAATCAACATGATCATTAAGATTCAACTTCCAATCCAACATTATTCCTAGGTACTTGATTTTATCTACAAATTCAATGACCATTCCATCAATCCTTATTCTACTTCCACTATCTCTAATTCTTGTATAAACTCTACTGTTAGCAATACACATAGCCTTAGTTTTGGCAATATTAATTTTCAGTTTATTCACCGTAAACCAGTCACTAACTCTTACCAATTCACAGTTTAATCTCTCTATCACTTATATGATATCTTCTCCCTCTAAGAATACAACAGCATCATCAGCAAATAGATGACATTTACACAAATTGAAAACATCACCCAAATCATTGACATAAAGAGCGAACAATAGAGGCCCCAACACACTCCCCTGGGGCACTCCAACCTCTACATCTCTGTCCCTAGATACCACTTCGCCACATTCTACCCTTTGCTTCCTTCCTACCAGGTAATTGTTTAACCATTCCCAAGCTTCTCCATCAATACCATAAGTTCTCAAGTTCCCCATTAATCTTTTTGTATCCACAGTTTCGAAAGCTCTTCAAGTCTAAAAACAAAACAACTACCGTGAATCCTTTATCTCTATATTCCTTCCAGCTACTAATCACACATTGAATTGCTGTTTCGCAACTATGTTTTACCCTAATCCCTGACTGAATATCCAACAGAATATTATTTACTGTAATGTATTCCAGCAGCTGATTATACACAACTTTTTCCAATATTTTCTCCATTGTTGGCAGCATATTGACCAATAACTAATTGTGTTCTGGGAGAGTCCTAACTGCATGGCAACAGTAGACTGAGATTGGCCTTCTTCTAAAGCATGATTCACATATCCCTGGCATCCACGGACCAGCACAGCCACAGACAGGACCGCCAAAATATTAAACAATGTTATATTACGAAATTCATATTGGGGGCCATCCGTCATCGTACGGGCCCGCACAGTGCTGACCACCACCGGCCGGCATTCTTTAAAAGAATGTTTTGCCGGTGACGGTCACGTATTTACGTGACTGCATGGCAAATTTTACTACTTTTGGTAGCTTGCTGTTCTGTAATCGGTTGGTATTTGTCGTTTAGATGTGAACTACTAGTGAATTTGTCGGTCCCGTATGGCACGTTGATGGCCTGTAAATGCCGTATATACAGGGTGATTCAAAAGGTATGGTCCAAACTTAAGGGTGTGATTAGTGATGTTAAAATAAGTAAAAATTGTCAATAAACTCATGTCCGATTCACAATTGTTTTCTAGTTATAGCAATATTTACGATAATCTATTATTAATAATACCAACTAACTCGCCCACGAACTAATCTGGGAATAAGTGAAAGCTTCTATAGTGCCATAAAAACATTCAATGATTTGCCAGATGATATAACTGAATTGCGACCATATCATAAATTTATTAACAAAATTAAAACATATTACATGTAAAATACATCTAAAATTTAATTGCAGTTAATTAGACTTTCAATTGTTTATTTATTTATTTAAATGTTAATGTTGTTATTATCTAGATATTTAATTTGGGGTTATGATTATTTAAATATTTACCTACTTGAATTTGTTTTACAAAATTTAATGTATTAGTAGTACCAGCTAACATGCTGTTTTGAAGTCAAAATTAAAAAAAAAATAATAAAATAAAGAACGTATGCAATTACAAGAAAAATCTAAAATAACGTATTACAAGAAAATTTAAAAAGTATCACAAGAAATGTTCAAAATGTCAACATTGTACTTGTATACAAAGTTAGCAACGATGACGCAGATAATCTCGAACATTTCTCAACTGTTGAGGACGTCTTCGAATATCATCGTTTGTTCGTAGTGTACGCCAAACTAACGACTGGGGAATACTTAATTGCCTAGAAATTCTTCTAGTACTCGTCGATGGGCCTTGGTCGACTACTTCAATAATGCCATCATTATTATCTACGTTAACCCTTCCTGTTTCACACAAATTTCGGTGCAATAGTTCAAATGTTCGGTGGTCAGGTTGTCTCCGGCGAGGACACCTTCTTCTATATTCTACCACAGCTGCACGAGCATTTCCGCTGCAATAACCATACACAAAATGCATTTCTGCATAATCACGTACAGAAAATGACTCCATCATTACCACATTTATTGAAAACCACGCCAATTCAAGCTTGAAATGTCTTCTGCCATAACATTTGTTTTACTTATTTCCTAGATAACGTGATTTGAGAGAACACAGCTAAAAACAAAGGAAACCTCTGTAACTAGATAACGGTTGGAAATACGACATGGGTTTATTGCCATTTTTTGCTTATTTTAACATCACCAATCACACCCTTAAGTTTGGGCCATATCTTTTGAATCACCCTGTATGTGAAGCAAGCTTAATGTTTTTAGGACAGCTTTTTTAAGTCCAAGGAATATTTTTTCTCCTTCGGCATGTCTAAACCTGTCAAAACAATAATAAGCGATGTAAACACAAGAAACAAGTCGTCTGGCAAATGTACAGATAGGAATCTTGTGATCCATTTTGAACTTACCGTGTCCTACTAACTATGTACCTTTGAGCCACCTCCTTTGGAACAAACATTAAATGTGGGGGCTAGATAAAAATGCCGCGCTTTTCGTCAAAAACAATGTCACCCTTTTCACAGCCTGTTACAGTTTGGCACGACCAGCTCAACGATTTTAGTGGTACCAACATTGTAGTGCTCTACTAAATACTTATGAGCGCTACTGTAAGTGTCGTTCTAATTTGCCGTTGAGTTTTTTTTTTTAAATTTTCTCGTAATTGTAAAAATATTGAAGTGGTTAGGGCATCTGTTCATTACGTTTTGTAATAATGAAGCGAATTAGTTTGTTTTGCATCAATATAAAAAATGTTGTTAATCTATTCTTACTAACTTTTTCAGAATGTTTACTCCGGTAGATCCAAATAATGCAGAAATGTTTCCGTTTTCATCCGATACGTTATATTTACCTCCCGGTAAATCTTGTCTTCGACCAGAAACAAAAAAAATGCTTTTATCGGATTCATCTCAATTAACAGGGAACACTTCTAATAATTCTGAAGTTGCTACAAGCCAAACCAAAAGTTCGCTTCGTCCTATTAAGGGCCGTACCTATACTCATTTTCCACAAGGTTCGGGTAGCGGTATACTTCGTCCCATAACAAAGCGAAATGTGGATAACGTTGATAATTCTGAAACCAAAAGTAACTTACCTCATACTGTAACATCTGGAACTTTGGATGAAGAATGGGTAAATGCCCCCGAATTTTATCCAAAAAGTTCCAAGCCTAAAAGCTACGCAGAAGCTGTTCACCCAAAAACTGGTTTACCTGTTGTCGTTGAAGGTGCTGAACAATTAATGTGTCCGCTTGTTGAAAGAGCAGGCGTATGCAAAATGATGCCTCATTGCCCATATCTGCACGGTGATACATGCGAGTTGTGTGGTGCCGCTGCTCTTCATCCTACTGATTCAGAACAGCGTAAACAACATCATCAGGTAACTTTTGAATTTAGCAGAATTATTATGTATACTGTAAAATTTAGTTCGTAGTTCATTAAGCCTTTGTCTTTCATTAGAAATGTCTTGAACGTCACGAAAAAGATATGGAATTGTCTTTTGCTATTGCCCGTTCCAAGGATAAAACTTGTGGCATTTGCTTTGAGGTTGTCATTGAAAAAGAAGTTCACGAGCGACGTTTTGGTATTTTAACTAAATGTAACCATTGTTTCTGTCTTACTTGTATTCGGAAATGGAGGCAAGCCCGTCAGTTTGAAAATAAGGTGGTTCGGTATGTACACCTAATTTACTATTATGTTAGACAGTGCGTCAGATTGTTGATGATGCTAAGCCAAATTATGGTAAACCGATATTACGTTGAAATAAGAATAAATATCCTATTTGTTTTTATATCGAGCTAATTGGTACTTTGTGGTTTAAAATTACTGAATTATATTTTAGAGCTTGCCCCGAATGCAGGGTAACTTCAGATTTTGTTTGTCCAAGTTTGTATTGGGTAGAAACCAAGGAAGAAAAGGATAAGTTAATAGAAAATTATAAGAATGCTTTAGCGGAAAAAGAATGCAAATATTTCAAGCAAGGACGCGGTAGTTGTCCTTTTGGGAACAAATGCTTTTATTTACATGCTCTACCAGATGGAACTAAGACTGATGTTGGTCCTCCACCACGCCGTCGTCGTAATCGCAACCGTCATCATGACGATGGGGAGTTGGGTGATATGTTACAAGTATGCTATTATTATTCGTTATATTACCAGTTGGTAATTTTGCTCTTTTTTAGCAAATAATTTTGTGGGATTTCCTTGATGAGCATGACCACCACTGGCTCTACTCCTTTGCCGATGATCTTGAAGATTTGGTGGCCTTCTTTTCCGACTCCGATGATTCAGAGTGGTCTGAATATGAATACCTTTTAGATTAATTATTCCTGTATTTTGCTATTAATGACTGAAAATTTATGTTCAATTTGGTATACCATTTGTAAATTTTGCTATTTAGCAACTGTTAGTATTTCAGTGGGAAACGGGTTTCTGTGACAGTGTTTAACCAGTAACTGAAAAATGGATTTGGTAGTTTTATTTCGATGGATATACAAATAAAGTTGCAAGATTTCTATACATACTAAGCAATAACCATTGCTACTGAAGGTTGTTGAGGACAGTAGTGAATGTTTTTATGTTTATAGAATGAAAGTGTTTATATTAAAAAGCAACTGACTGTTAAATGTTGCGACATTTGCTATCTCTTGTTATTGCTTTTATTGTAAATAACTACTATAATAAAATGCATAATATGAATGGGAATGATGTTAAACATTCGAGTATTTATTTGTTACCTTGTAATAATGGATGATGTGTTTTCAAATGTGCAGTCTTCAATTTGCTCGCTTTAAATTTTGATGTTGCAACTTTTGATGTGTTAAGCATGAGGTACCTGCGGAACTAAATATAGTTCATAGACGTTTTGGCATGTTTTTAAATATTTGCATATTTGTTGTATGTTTGTAAAATTTACTGTATTTATGATATTTTAATGTAATAGTTGCTACTGGTTACTATATGGGTAATATTGTTTTCAGTAAGAGGTTAAGTTATGCATCTATTTACAGTTAAAGTTAGTAACGTTAACCTCTTAGAATTTTTGTTATAAGGCTATATTTAACACTTTAATTTTGCTTCCATTTAAGGAGTTAATAATTACAAACCTAGAGCTTGCTTTACATGACCCAGTATTATACGTGGTCGGTAAATTAATGGAAAAAAGTTACAAGTTGCACATGTAGCATCTGAATATTTAAGATGTAGCATATATTGCATTTTAGTGGTCGGTAAAGTGGGTTATTTTTTTATACCTACGGCCAGTTTTTACGAAGCTGTATTATTTTATTTCGCTACAGTTGTTAATGTGTTTGCAAGTTTTGTCCATTAAAGTGTCAAGTAGAAAACTGTCTTTAGTTGTTGCCAAATTCAATTGCCAGTTTCAGCATTGGGTTATATATTCCACCTATTTCATGTGTTGATGTATATATTGTAACATAATTGTAATGTTGTTATATTAGCTTTGAGGATACATGGACATAATTTGCAGAGTAGTGATAATTTGGTTGTCCAAGGAATTATAATATCTAATAAAATTTTGTTAGACATACACAGATAACTGACATGTTACGGGACCATGACTGATGCGTGTATCGAACCTGTCTTGAGCATGATTTTTACTTTTTTAATAGTGTGTGTTTTATTACCCAATAGTAAAATGCTGAGTTTCATTATTCGAATTTTGTTATGCAGAAGTATGTATTCTTTCTTGTGCTGTACTTATTGCCTTTTGCAATAAATAAAGAATTCGTGTTTATTGTGGTATTTTATTTTTTTAACGAATTATCACGCACACTTAACCATTTTTGTGCAAGATATAAACAAACTTTTCGTAATATTTGTGGTTATGTCTTATAACAACACAAAACTCAATTATTGGTGTTTTAATAAGGGCTGCGTACTTTATGGTTTAATAATTGTTTTATATATATATTCAGCTTTAACTGGCCATTAAGGCTCATAGCTTGTAGAGGAGAACACACCAAGCCATAGTAAGCTGATCCTGGATCAAGTCACCCGTCTGAGTTCTGCCTATAGGCATCGATGCTTAACCTTGCAAAGCGTACCGCACCGCCTCCCCTGTAAATTGTTTTAAATATATTAAAAAGAACGTCTTGTCTGTGTAGGGACCATGTCATTGTTAAGACAAGAAGAAGTCAACGTTTCACCCTCTTTTTTAAGGAGCTTCAACAGGAGGACAATGGGAGCACTCAAAGAGTTGAGTTATTGTGTTTTAAATATGCCTAATTTAAATAAATAAATGATGAGACTGACCAAACATAAGTAAGGTAAACAAATACAAGGTTGTTAGCAATTTACAAAAACATTTTCTGGTAAATGCAACTGTAGCTAGGTCAGCAATATTTTCTAGTTTGTTATTATTGAGTAAAGTAACAAAGTGTTTGTTTTAGCGTGCGTTGTATCCTTGCTGAAATTTTCCTATGCAAAATTATTTGAATTTATAGGGAACTTTAATTAGCTTTACTACAGAAATCTGCTGGCAGGGCAAACTCAGAGGGGGCGCAAATTCAGACTTACCTCTACTATTAAAAGGCTCAAACTGAGCACAAATTTTTTGGATAAGAAATAATTAAGATCCGGGGCGACGGGGGGCGCAAGGAATCAAGTTTGCCCAGGGCCCAAAATTGCCTAGATACGGCACTGGTTTATAGTTAACTTCTGTAAGTTCGTAATTTTTGTCCTAAAGGAAAACTCTAAATGGTAGTTTTCTATTTTTCTGGATCCGTACCAATCTCTAATTATTTCCACTCAGAGAAAATAGTGAATGAAATGCAACAGCTTAGTCGACGTTCAATACCATCACACACCCTTTCAGGAGAAGTTTTCTTATTACCTTTTGCACTTTCTACTCCCTGAAAATGCACTTGAATGTGTAAAGAAATTTCAAGCGAAATTAATATGTAAAAGAATACTTCAGTCTAAACATTTAATGAAAAACGTAAATAAAACAAACGAGATTTCGTAAATCCCATTATGAAGGAACTCGTTCATAATTTGAATAATTCATACTGAATAAATTGAGGAATATTTGGAAGCGTTAATTGTTTTTGTATTTAATACCGTACTTAAATCTTGTAACTTTCGTATTTGTAGTTTTATTGTTATTAAGGTTTCGCAATTTCGTGAAGCTGAAGCTCTTGCCCTTCACTTATGCAAATTGCGGTTTATTCAGGTAAATGTTGCGTACTTAAGAAATATTTAAGGCGATTTAATTTTACTGTATTAAAGCTTCTTACATTAATTTACGCTGTGCAGCTTTCCCTAAAACGTACAAAACAAATTGGTTCAGTAATCGTTTCACTTTACTGTTTGTTCTACTTGGCTGATTAATATTTTATTTGTGAAATAGTGATGACTGATGAAATAAATTAACATTTCAGTATTCTCATTAAATTTAAGAATGTTTTTGAAGCTCAAATTGTTTTTTAGGTCGTAGTAAATGTTTGAAAATATGATCATGTCCGTGCTCGGTGATGTTATTTATTTTTGCAAGCAAAGTATCTATCAAAGAGATGCCCTTAAATGTCCGTGTCTCCGCGTTTTACTTTATGATAGCGCACAACGAGTGGTCTTGAATAACAATTTGTGTAAAACGCAAATTTTAGCATGGCACGTAAGACAGGGTGATTTATCACAGGCTCCTTTATTCGATTTCCAGAAAGTTTAATATTACCAATTATCTGCTACCTACTACTTTCAGAATGATATATTATTATAATACTTAAAAAGGCAATTTGCTTTGTAAATTGACATTTTCAGCGAGTGTTGTAATCAAAACACGATTACTCAACCTGCAACTATTCATATCTCCACTTTTTGCTCCGTGGAATTTTATTATGATGCGCCTTAAATGGAAATATATAAATATTTGAAATATTTCGGTTATCGACTTAATATAAAAATAGGAGTAAAACAAAATAAAACAAAGGGTACGGCGATCTTTCAAAGATCGATAGGGTGTGGGCGCCCCTTCCCTCCGGAGCCAAGTTACCAGTTTTTTTCTAAAAAAGAATTAACTTGGGTAGCGTCAGTAAATACTAGCCCGTTTTTCATTGAGTGGCCTAATTAAGCTAACCCTCTAACGGGCCTATGCGGCCTCAATAACATCAAAAGGAAACCGTTGTGTTGGACGTACGGGCTTTCAGTTCCAAAAAGTCCAATAATGTTGGTGCCAGCAGAAGTTTAGCACACCGTTTCGTAGAAATATTTTTGATAGACTGCGGTTTTAAACTTGTCAGTTGATGATTCGGAAGAATTATAAGGAGGCGTTAAGTAAACATAACGAACTATTTGCTTTATTATATTAACCCAGCTTCGGTTTCTTGCAAAATAGCAAAATACAATTTTTATTCTCACAATAGTAGCCTCGCTATGAAATCTAATATTTTCGAAAACTCTGAGCTTAGCTGATTAGGCTAATTTTCCTTCTGTGTAGTATCTAGGAATATACATGGTTAAAATTAAAACAAAATTAGTCAAAAAATTACTCTGTAGTCAAATCCAAATTTCATTTAGTATTTATGCAAAAGTAAATCGGCGATGAAGAAGTTAATATAATAATCTGGAAGAGTTGTATTTAATGCCAAAGGCAAAAGTAGAAGAATTTCGAAATCCCTTCCGCTAGGATGTCACTTTCCTTCCTGACCTGTAGAATTAAGAGAAGTACGAATTTCTGGCTATCTGCACATCACAGAGACATATGAAGTGATGTTAAATCCATGATTACAGTATTGGGTTCTGGGATGTGGTGTGTGAAAGCGTCTTGCAGGTGACGGCAAGGATGACGTGCTTCACGACCTGGAAATGGGAAGAGCTGCTAAGTACGAGTGAATGGATTCTACGTCCTGTTTCATCCTAATACGATTGCAGGATGGTTTTTAGAAACCTTTGGGGGCACAATCGTAAAAATAATATTTGAAAAATTGTAGATAATGTACCTGAATTTAGATGTACATATTTGCTTTCCTAATATAAAAACAAATGTTTTACATTTCATGAATTATATGCGAAAAAAACTACCAAATAAGGTCTAAAAATGCTGCCCGTAAGCGATTGAGTGGGTGGATGAATAACGTGCATTCGTTCGCTTCTATATTTCGTGAATAGAGCTGCATCGATTCTGATGAGATTTAAAGTGTGGGGAATATTATCTATGCAGGCTACCACTTCCAAATCCTCATGCGTTAATAAAATCTGCAAATGAAAGCAGCCATTAACCTGCATTACCAACATTTTTTGCAGCTGTTTTTTTTTTGTAAAGCCCCTATAATGGAAGCAGGACTAGATTTTACGCCAGCATATATTCCTGAAAGTTTGCTTTTATTGAATTCTGGAATCCCATTTATTAATTATATGTATTGCTACAACACATCTTCAATACGAGTGATTGTTCAATTTTAAATATGACATAATTTTGACTTTTCCAGAAAATCAATCTTTTTATAATTTTTAATTAATTTTTAGAGAATCTCTTAAATCAGGGTCGCCAAAGGGATATCGCCTTGACGAATTTCAATATTTAATAAAAATTCGCCAAGTTGAATTTTAAACACCTTTCAAAATCATGAAAATCTTTACAAACAACAATAAATTCTAATAACCAAATAAACAATTTCTAAAATTAAAAATTATAAACTACCTTTTGCAAACACGAACAAAAAAAACATTTCCTGCCTGGTTTTCCAATTTCCAATACACTGTACCAACCTCTCCAACTTCAATACACCTTCCCCCTTTACTCCAACTTCACCAAAACCTGTCTTATCCTCCAACCAACAACACACTTTTCTTCTTTTAGCTTTACTTATATTTGACCAATATCCAAATTTATACTTCTTCAAAAAAATAACTTTTATTCCAAATAAACTTTTATTAAATTAAAATTCCAAATTATATTGATATAATATTACTTCTTTTCAATCTTTATTTGCTTACAATTTGTTTGAAGAATATTCTTTTGGTATTTTAATACGTTTTTAAGAGTTTTCAAAAAAAAACTCAACTCACGTTTTTCCAAAAAAATATCCAACTGTTTTTGTTATTTTTATATCCCCTTAGTTTCTAAATTTTAACACTATTAATATTTAATATGACATATGAGTGTAACAAACTTTGGCATTTTGTTGGGGAAGTCATTTTGAGCATAAAATGTCATATGAACTATGAACATAGGTTGTATTCTAATTAGTTACGGAATTACAACACATCAAAGTTGTATTAGTGTAGTAGCAAATAGGTAAACAAAGTATATAATGTTAGGAACTTATAATGAACATTTAATTTAAAAACAAAAGAGAGTGCATGATTTATAATAGGTGCTCCCGTGAGCCTGAATACAAGCACGACCCCTACGAATCATCGAATCATAAACACGAAGTATGGCATCGTCATTGCGAATTTGATTGGCCGCAGTAATTATCCTTTGGAGTAACTGTTCATGAGTATTGATTTCAACACTGTTTTAGGTGACCCCAAAGGTAAAAATCTGAAGGATTTAGGTAAGGGGACCTCGGATGCCAAGCGATGGGACCCCCACGACCAATCCATCTGTTGGGATAATGCATGCTTAGCCATTCGGCTACTTGTGTTCCATAATGGGCTGGGGCGCCATCATACTGGTAGCACATTTGTTGCCGAATGTGAAGCATCTCATAGTCTTCCATCTAGGAAAGTAGCGCATCTTTTCCAATAAAATGCCGAAGTTTGTACACTCATTATGAATCACCCTATATATTATGAGCAATAGTGACTCGTGTCATTATCCATAGACACCCCTAAGTAAAAAATACAAACAATAACGTATGTCTACAGTAAAATATGTCACTGTTTTTCGTACTTCACGAAATTTGCAAAGTTTCCAACACATTATTTCTTCTTCAAATTAAATTCCATTCTATTTTTATCACTAATAAATTTTGCAATGGCTTACTCATGTAAGTTTGGAATTGCATCTACAAAACCTTCAAATATAATTGCGATGAAGGTCAAATTAACAGAAAAAAATTCAAAACCGTGTTTGCGAGCTGTGTTTTTGGTTTTCGTTTGTCGTCGCTTTTTGCTGTGTTTTTTGAGTTTTTTTTTTGTGAAAAATCAGCTCTTTTTAGAACAACTGAGAGTATTTTAGTGTTCCAAGGTAAGACCACAAACCTAATTATAAGTTATGTAGTTTAATGAAGGTTATAGGTTATGTTTCAATTACAACTTCCTTCAATTCGAATTTCATTTAAATTTTAGCTAAAAAACAAATAATTGTGGCATGCACGTCCGAATAAGACGCCTTTATTTTAATGGGTCACCATCGCAGTGCATCTCTAAAAGCAGATCCTAGACGTACGACTTGGAATGTTGCATTAAACAATTCACGCCGCAGTTTTCCAAAAACGCAATATTGTTAAGCGATTTGAAGAAAAACCTTGCATTTGTAAGGGGAAGTTAATAAAAAGTAATAATAATTTCTAAATTTAATAATTGTTCTATATACTCTAGTAACTTTTTTAGTGATTTTTGCATTGTGAAATACCAATCGTGTATGATTGGTTGCCTAGGCCCCTAGAATACCATCTCAAACGTTTATGAACACATTGTATATGTCACTGTTTTTCGTACTTAACGAAATTTACAATGTTTCCAACGCATTGTTTCTTCTTCACATTAAATTCCATTCTATTTTTATCACTAGCAAATTTTGCAATGGCCTATTCATGTAAGTTTGGAATTGCATCTAGGTACTAAGGTCTCTTTAATCGACAATATGGCCAATGCCGCCAATTTCTCTTCCGCCGTGGTATTTTTAAATATATTTTGGAATTGTATACATTTATACAACACAACAGAACGATCGTTATTATGAAATTTTTGTTAACTCCAATAATGAATTAATTTTTTATATTAGTTGACTAAATAAGGTGCAGCCCTCCCTCATCAGCCACCACTGATTATGAGACAAACTCTAATAATTAAATCTTTTTTTCATTCTTCATTTTGTTTGAACTTTGCTATATATGTATCCTAATTATAATCGAGAAGCATAAATCTAAAAAATTATAAATGTTTGTGGTGGTCGTAAAACTCTTTTTAGATTTTTTTTAAACAAACCATGAACTGTTAGCAATAGGAAACTAGGAAACTTGCAAATATCAGAAATCGTTCCCTTTGTACTTAATCTCGGCTGAAGACAGAGTAAATAATAATTTCTATACCAAGTTCGTTGCAACTTGAACCATAACGCCTACGTTAAAAACTTTAGGCTTTAGACTTTAGGCTGTGGTATTGAAATCAGCCTTTGAGAATAATTCTAAAATTAAATCGTTCTATTACTCGGAATTTTCCTACTTCAATATTATGTGATGTTATGTAAAGCACCACCGAAATAAAAATTTATAGTTCTGCATACGTTTCAGCGGTTTCTAGAGCTTTTTGTTTTCAAGGACTGAAGGAAATGCGCTGGTTTATGTTGCATAGTATGAAGTTCGATCGCGAGCTCGAATACGAAGCTGCTTCTCAATGGATGCAGTGAATGTAATATTTGCGTCATTTCTCAATGGATTGAAAAATGAACTGAACACATCTTTCTGTTCTACTTATTTTTCTTTTTGGTTCTGATAAACGGCAACTAGTATTCGTAGCATTTTTTGCTGCGAGTGCGAATTTATTTTTTTTTCTGTTAACATTATTTAATTATTACACGAGTAAACCTAACAAAATTAGATAATCAAACGAATTTAATTTCAGGAGCAGGTGCTGGTTCTTTTTGTAATTTAGTAGCATTTGATCGGTTTAATCAAGTAGACTCGCTAATTTGTAATCCTTAGCGGCACACGTCTCCTTCCTTTAATAACGATCGCCTTAATTAAATACTTATTGAATAATTTATGAAGTACTTATTTTCCATTTATGCTTCATATAATCCTAAAATGTCACAAATTTATGCCATGTTCATCGTGTGCATTTCATCATCCTATTACTTGTTTGTAAATTAAGGCTGTTAACAAACTGTTTGAGAAGCAGTTTACACGTAGAATATCCTCCTAACGATTTTCAGTTTCAATTTTCCTGATATAGTTGAAAAGACTAGGTTTTACAATGTTGTTTTTATTGCATATTCTTCCTTTTTATGTTACAAATGAAAACGGGAACTCGAGTTATTTTTAAGAGACGAGGTTACTAAAAATTTTATTGCCGGTTAAAACACTGCACTAACTTCTAGAAACCATTAATATACTCCGTGAACATTTAATGTCGAAGGATCCTAATTTCAAAAAATAAATGGTGAAATAAATAACTAACAAAAACGTATTAGTAAACCCTTCAGCACCTCTCAAAGAAAGGAAAATAATTTGTGCAGCCGAGTTTTAACACCAAATGCTCTTTGGCAGTTTCCGGCATCCGTTTACGCTACTTGAGTTAACGATTAAACCAAGAGCGTTTAAAAGCTTCATTGCTCGACCAGAGAAAAGCTTTCTGCTTATTATGTTATTGTATTTTGGGCCTTTTAGAAACTCGAGTTAATAACTGTAATTTATGCCGTCCTCTATTAAGTAAATCTTTTTACGAAATTATAATTTCTTTTTAAACTTCTCCTAATTTTCCCTGCGTTTAAATAAAACTCGTTTAAAACAAAACTTTTAAGTTGACAAGGCTGACAAGTAAATAAATAATTTAATTTAGGCTTAGATCGAATAAATAGTTATATGTAACGGATTGTCACATATTTATGGTTTCAGTGATAACCATTGGAATTACAAGTTTGTGCGGGTATTCTAGATATTTCAGATGTTAACTTCAGAAACTATTAGTGGTTCTACATTTTACCAACATTCCTATTATATGATCCAGGTGGTCCCTCCAGCAATAATTGTTATCTTAACACGGCAATAATCTCTAATTTCTAAAGGAATTCTCCACTCACGTCAAGCATATATAGCAATTGATTAAGCCGCCTATTATGATTTTGAGCTAAAATAACTTCATTTATTAATTTAGATTTGTTTTCAGTTGACCCACTTTGTGGCCATACAATTATGCTGTTTCTATATTCTATTTCTGTGCTACGCCTACGAGATTCTTTCGGACTCATTTAGATTTTCAGATTTTCGCTGACAACTGTTTTATCCATGTCTATGTCAATATTATTCTTTATCGGATTAAGCTCGGCAATGCATTACTTACGTTTTGTTATACTTTTCTGTTGTGGTCTTTTCTGATTAATAATGACTCGAAAAAAATATATTAATAAAGGATTTTATATATCCGAAATAACATCGAGCTTAAATTGGTAAAAACGATTTTTAGATTAATTTATTAGATTTGGAAAAACCTTCGAGTTTGACAGAACTTGTTCAGTTAACGTTTTAGGGAATTAATACGATGAAAATGTCAGATTGGAAAATGCCCTATAGAAAATACAATTAATTGAGAGTTGAAAGTGAGAACCATTACGTTGCAATTTTTTCGGTAGGACATTACCGACTGTGGGTAGTACCAATCGACAGCAAATTTTAACCTCGCCTAAGGGCCTTACGAAAATTAGTAGCAGCACTTTGTTGTCTCCATGTTTAACCCGATGAGATTAACCAGAGCCCATAGGGTCTCCATGTTTACTCCAGTTCAGTTACTGTTTTAAGCATTATTTAGACAGTGTATTAATATCTTTCAAGATACTTTTGCTTATTTTTATGAAATAATGCTGGGTTGTTGTGTTCTACCGAACACAATGTCCTAAAAAAAGGCTATGTTTACTGTCCTAAGACGCTTGTAATAGCTTGATATAATTATGTTTAAAAGGAAAACAATTTTGAAACTTGTGACATATTTTTCACATACAATAATTAATAGTCGATAGTATTAGACATATTTATAAAGTTGTTAATTAAAATCGTACAAGGAAAACTTTTCGTTATATTCCCCCAAAAATGTATTTAATTTTATGCTAAAAAACTAAAACTGAATAAGATTTCGACTGCTCTTACCAAGTGAATATTAAAAGCCGCGAAGAAATAAAATCAGAAGGACTTGGAGCAAGTGTATGGTACACCGATGGCTCCAAAATGGACGAAGGGGTTGATATAGGCATATCAGGGCCTAAACGCAGAATATCGAAGTACCTCAACTATTTTCCAAGCGGAAATCCACGCAATAGACCTGTGCTCAAAAGCGTATAAAAAAGGCCCGCGAGGAACTAAGATTTGTATTCTTTCGGACAATCAGACTGCTTTAAAAGTTCTGAAATCTTATATTTTTGAGTCTAAAATAGCCTGGGACTGTTAAAAAACTGGCCGTAAACAACACATAAATTTTAATGTGGGTGCCGGGGCATGAAGGATTTGTAAGGAATAAAATTGCTAACGACTTTGCAAAGTAAGGAGCAAAGGCACCAGTTTTTGGGCCAAAACTGTTTTGTGGTTTAACCAAAAGCCACGTGGCGGAGGAGGTTCGGAAATGAGAGAACGGGCTAAAAGAGTCTTACTGGAGGAATATCCCTGGTCAAAACCAAGCAAAGAAATGTATTTGTTACTCCCCAAGGAGGACTGAAGAGCTCCTCTGACTTGAAGAGGCAACTATAAGACTAATAACAGGTCTTCTTACTGGTTACTGCCCTCGAAGGTATCACATGAAAAAAATGGCCAAAGCCGATACTAAGAAGACTTACATTCCTCAGAAAGGCCTGCCGAAGTAGGAGGAAAGAAAATTATAAACTTCGTTACTAGTTTAAACATATTGGAAACATAAACTGTAGGGCTCATTCACAAAAGATCTTTTGAGGCCGAAATGATGTGAGGCTGCTGATAGGCAAACGATCCCTTCACAATCTACAATCTGCAATAGTAGAAAAAACAATATTCACATTGACCAACACACAATTAACCATAGTAATGCTTTCAAATACCTGGGGTCAATTATAATGAGTGATGGTACTATAGACGAAGATATAAACAATAGGATCAGGATGGAAAAAAACAGCAACACTAGCACTACATGAAATTATATGGAACAAGGATCCAACAGGAAAAACAAAAAACATATTTACAAGAGGAGAAACTTAGCCTCTTACTACGAAAAACAAGGACAAAATAAGAAGTTTACAAATTACTAGAGAAGGAAAATGGCAGACAGAAAGAATATGGCAGGAAATGGAAATAACCACATAAATTACAAGAAAGTTGGAGAGTTGAACGCTAAAATGGTACAGACATATAGAGAGACTACTAGGAGAGAAATCGCGGAAAAGTACAAAGAAGAGGTAGAGTACCCCTGAAATGAAAAGATTACATAAACAACATCTGGATTGGGAATAGATAATTATGGCGACTGAAGACGCCTAACCCATAGAGAAGAAAGTCGAAGAAGAAAAAGATTCATAACTCAAACATGTATACAAAATAATCCCGTAAAATTTATATGGCTTTAATTTTTTCAGAGGTAGACCAGGTTATTGTGAGGTTAGGACAAGCAAACGGTTTGTGGACAGTTTAAGATAATTTGAGCCTGAAGCAGTTTATGACATCCTGAGAATTATAGGAAATTCTGGGGGCCAGTTAAGCTAGAATATTCTGGGGCAGAGGTAATCTAACACATTCTGATGCTGAGGCAATCCAGGGTTTGCTGAAATTGAATGAATTCAGTCTGTTTCGGGTTAAGTCTAGGATATTTTGGAGTGACGTAGTATGAGACATTCTGCGACTAAGCTAGTCTAGAATACTCTAAAAGGCTGAAGTAGCTTAAAACATTTTGAGGCTGAAGTAGTCCAAAACATTCTGAGGCTGCGGTAACCTAAGGTATTCTGGGGCTGAGTTAGTCTAGATTTAGAACACTTTAAGGCTGAGGTAGTTTAATTAGTTTAGGACTTTCTGAGGCCACGCGGATTTAGAATAGGTACACCTATGAAGCTGAGTATTTGAGAATATTTCTCAGGTAGTCTAACACATTTTGGGGGTAATGCAATCCAGGATATTCGGAGGCTGAGTTACTGAAGGATATTTTGGTGTTGAGGTAAACCAGAACAGTCTACAATGCTGAATATTCTGAGGCTGCAGTAGTATTCTAGGACAGATGTAGTCCATAATATTACCGAGGCTGAGGCAGTCCAGGACATTCTGGATTCTGAGACTGAGAGATAATTTGAGGCTGAAGTAAACAATGACAGTTTGGGGTTAAAGTAATCCAGAATATTCTGAGCATTCTATAATATTTCTGAGTTTGAGGCAGACCAGGACATTCTGAGGCTGAGTTTTCTTTCTTCCTTAGCCTATACATATCCCTATATAGGACAAGGGCCAGGGGGTTTTTGGTCTACTCTCCCATAGTGACCGGTCCTCCCGGCAAAGAGGTACCGCGTTAACGGAGCAATTGGGCTACCCATTCCAGCACTGACTGGAGACATCGATGCTTAACTGCCGCTGAACTGGGGCACCTAGCTACCGTAACTTGGGACCTGAGACTCAGCTAATCAAAACTATTTTGGAGCTGAGGTAAATCAGAGCAGTCTAACGCTGAAGCAATTCAGAATATTCTGAGGCTACAGTAATATTCTAGGACAGAGTGAATCTATAATATTTCTAAGGCAGAGATAGTCCAGGACATTCCGAGGCTAAGTAATATTTTGAAGCTGAGGTAAACTAGGACAGGTTGATGTTACAGCAATCCAGAATATTCTGAGGCTGGAGGTGTATTCTAGGATAGAGTTAGTTTATAATATGTCTGGGGATAAGGCAGTCCATACAAGTTTAAGGCTGAGTGATACTTCGGGGCTGAGGTAAACTAGGACAGTCTGAGGTTAAAGCAATCCAGAATATTCTGATGCTACAGTATTATTCTTTGACAGTGTTACTCCATAATATTTCTAAGGCTGAGGTAGTGTAGGACATTCCGAGGCTGAGCCAGTCAAGGATATTTTGGGGTTGGGGCAAACTACGATATTTTGAGGCTGAATCAGTTAAGGATATTCAAAGGCTGCGGCAGTTGAGAATATGTTGAGTCTGCAATATTCTGAATCCGAAATAGTCTAAGTCATTCTGATGTTGAGGTAGTCTATGATATTCTAGGGCTGATGTAACCAAGGCCATTCTGAGTTTGAGTAAATTCGATCTTAGGTGTGTATATTAATGTATTTTGTAACAGAAAAGTGTCTTTTTTATAAACGAATACAAAAAAAAAACTATTTTTCAAGTTATGTTCTTTGTCAACGATTTAATAATTTTGTCTGAAAAAGATTTGTAATACTTTTTTATATAAAAACTTAAATAGCATTTATTAAATACATATTAGCCTGAAGTATTTATTATTAATAGTTACCGTCGAAGTTTAATTTAAAAATAGGAGGATTAAACTCGTATTACTACACTTTTCGAATGTGAAAACTGTGAATTAATATTCGCGCGTTTAGCGAATGGAGTCAAAATGGGGGCATACTTTCTGAGTGCCGTACTCTCTTTATCTACAAGCTCTGAGATTAAAGAGTTCGTCAATACAATCACGAAAAAAATTCTTTATTGTTTAATTAAATATAACTCTGTTAGCTACCATCAGAAGTTAGGAATAACCGTTCAGACATTTTTCAAACAAGTTTATTTTTGCTTATGAAGATCTTTGAAGTCTTCATTAAAAAAATGGCACGTTCGTGGCGGTCTTTCTTGAATACCGTAAAATTACTCACATAAAAGATGTGCTGTTGGCATTGAATTATTAGGAATTTATTGGAAATATAGCTATTTCATGCCCACGCACAGTTTGACGTCATATTACCTATTATTCGCTAGCTTTTCTTATCCACCCCTCGGGAAAGTTGGGGCAGCGTGGCCTACCTAGCTCAGTCCAAGTAAATCTATGTATTGTTATTAGACTAGGCACCATATGCGGTAGAACTAAGTGAAGCATTAAAGGAAATACCCTGGATAAAATAAGACAATATTGATAAAATAAGACTGAAACACATTTCTATGGTATAGCATAATGATGAGTCTCTTATTCGGAGCTTTTCTTTTGTTCAGTTATCCTGTAACATAAACTTGCAACTTATTGCATGAGTAAGCGGAAAAATTGTGGGATAAACTTAACGATTCGTATTGTAATCGCGGTTAAAGTTTGAAGTCAAGTTTCATTATCATGTAACATCGTGGGTCCCTTTTCAACGCATTAAAATTACATAAATCTGTATCGTTTTATGTGCATTTTAATCATAACTTCAATTAACGGTAAATGGGATTAGAGTACGGGCCAATATGTTTCAGCTGTTGTAAATTGCATTTGCTAAAGTTAACAAAAGTTCATTCCAGCAAAATCAGAACTTCATGACGAGTTTATTTTGGAGATTAGT
Source organism: Melanotus villosus (assembly GCA_963082815.1). Taxonomy (NCBI): domain Eukaryota; kingdom Metazoa; phylum Arthropoda; class Insecta; order Coleoptera; family Elateridae; genus Melanotus; species Melanotus villosus. Next base: position 33,788,494 of record OY720427.1, on the reverse strand, counting down.
TGGACATGATTCGCATTGTGGGCGTATGGTACGTTTCAAAGGATTATGGAAACTCTAACAGAAAGACAATTTAGATTATCATTCGTAAAATATTTGAACCGAAATGTATCCTTTCCATTGAATACCGAACGTCATTTTAAAAATAAAAATCCAGATAGTCAATACGCTTGGATATTGTTAGCCAGGGGTCCTGTAATCACTAACGCCCCAGTAAGCGTAGATTAAATTATCAATAGGGTTCCCTGCAAACACGCAAAACCTGTTGAATTTGGTGTCAAGTAACGGCAAGTATGTTTTGCTTTAAGTGTGTGATTAATATCTTACCCATGTGTGTGTGACACTTGACAAGTTCAGAGTTCAAATCCTTTGGTGAAAATATTACAACGCTTTATCCTAATACACTGCCTTCTGATGACACAACTCCTCTTAACTTAAATATGACCCATTTTTTAATAAATCATTATCAGAAAAACTGCTCTATTTAGGGTAATTACTTCAGATAAAATGTTGCCGGCCGTGATCCCTCACAGGGCGTTAGTGGCGATACCTTTACTTGTAAATGAAGGTGGTAATTTTAATATATTTTGTAAAATTTCTACAACAAACTACAAAATTCAGTAACTTGGTAAATTGCAGATGTTGCCCTGTAAACGTAAACAATAACAGTAGCCTGGCATTTAATTAAAACGAACTTTTCAGTTCATTCATGGCTGTGAACTTGTCAAGAGTTGAATATCATGGAATAAGTTACAGTTTGCACAAACAATCGGAAACGTAATTGTTTCAGTTTGCCACGTTGTTAGGTTGCTTATTCTATTAAACATCTTTTAATAAAACTTATTAGCGAGAAACTTTTAAATGCTTTTTTGCAAAGCTTCTAAAGTTATATAATTCTTGCTTTATACAAACCACAGAATTACAACAGATTATGTTTTTCAATAAAACAAAGGGTTTTCCGTCAAACCCTTTTGTTCTTGACCAAGTTTTAAGCTCTTAATTATAATCGTATTAATAATTTACAAAATTATCAGTGTATAATGATATTATGAATCCCTCTGAATGTCGCCACAAAATTAATCCTGTCTAGTAGGGTTCAATGTTAGGGTAAGTTATTAAATTTCGTGCCTTGAAGTTAATAACTTTTTCAACAATATAAAACACAAGAATTCTTTTAAATTAAAACAGAGGAACGTTCTTTTAATTAAAATTTATGTCAAGCGAAACAAAGCTAAACCGTTTCATACAACAAATTGTTTTACGTGCTTTTCTGTGAATTGCATTTTGATCTTTCGCAATTTAATTTAAACAAAATAAAAATTACTTTATATTTTTTATACCGCGTACGACGAAGCAGGCGTCCTTTTAGCATTCCTACCGAGTTGCTGCATTTTTAAAGTAGAAGATAAATTATTTAAATTGAATATTCTGCTTATGACAGTTTACAAGAGTTGACACTTAAGTTCTAATTAAATAACGGTATTTGTTCGGAAATTTAAGAATAATATCAATCAAACTAGCATTTCAGGAACAAACGGCGCTCCTGAAGTGAAGGAAACAAAGTTTCCAAGTACGTGCTTTGATTGTCGTATCAGGGCTCGATATTGTTTCTGCAAACTTATTGTTAAATTATTGTGGGGATGTTCCTTTGCATACACATGAATAAAATAAGGGCGGATGTTTTTAGGAAACGGTAACTAATCAATTTCCAACGTCCAATTTCCTATTTATTTAGGAAAAGCAATTTAAGGGAGGCGAGTGTAATAATTTCTCTTATCATTTTCTACAAATGCCAAACTATATATGTTCCCATATGCGACGTGTGTTATTAATGAACCACACTACCGTAATTTTAGAAACTACGAACAACCAGTTCGAATCTCGAAGGCTTGGAAATGGTGGTTTTATTTTACGGGGGTTGCATTTTATTACCTTACGATTTTTAACCATGAAATTTGCAAATTTTCAAAATGTTCCGCTTGATTTAAAAGAATACCTATTGAGTTTTAATATCCTAAATTCAATTTCCCCAATTTCAACCCATGGGAAATATCCATTAATTACAAACCGTCTGCTCTATAACGATTGTTGGTAACAATTAAGATCAGTTTTAGACAATGGTATTGTTAGAGCTTTATGATACCGTGATTCACTGATCCGTAGATTTCTAATTTATGAACAATTAAATTAAATTACATAAAAGATGTAAAGCATTAGCAATCCTCAATTACTAATTGGTAATAAATATTCTTTATGTAAGGCGCGGTATTTAATATTATTTTCGACGAATTTTTTACGAATTAATTACTTTTTACTTTTGCTTTTTCTTGTTGTTTTATAGCAAGTCACAGAATTATAAAAGTATGTCCGAATTTTTGACAATCTTGCAGTTAAGGGACCTATTAATGCGGGTGCGCCAAACAGGTACTGAAGTTCTCGTTTTAAACATAGTTATTGGAGTTTGGAGTGTTAAATAAAAATAATCTTCACATTCTCTATAGCATTATAATCTATTTGTAGTGGGAAGAAATTGTAAATTTTTCATTTTTTGGTGCATGAATTTTTATATAGACTTAGCGCATGAGTATCAATAGGTCCATAAACTGCAAGATTACCGAATTTTTTAATATAAAAAAAGCAAAAATACGCCAAACTTTAATTACAATTTATTTTGTATTTATTTTTCCCAGACTTTACGTTTATACATATTTTCAGAATTTTTACGATTGTTTTTAAATGTTACATTCGTTTTTGTACCTATTTTACCTTCACTTTAAAACTGTGACTGTAATACAGGCCATGCTCCATAAACCGGCATTAATGATTCTCTAAACATTAAAAATTGCAAAAATGTCAAACCTGTAATTATTTAATTATTATTTATTTTGTATATTTTTCCCAGACTTTATGTTTATATTATGGTTTTATGGCTGTTTTTAAATGTTACATTCGCTGTTGTATCTGTTTGTAACGAGATGCGTCAGCACACGTGTGGGATCATATGCGTCATCCACCGAGAAGCTTCCAGAGCGGTCGACGGTTACTCATTCTCGCGGGACTAGGGGAACTTTCTGGAATGGAGTTCTCGAAGGACGAAGCTGGGATATATAAGGCGCGATCAAACGGACACAGTGAGTCTACAGCGAGTTTAATCAAGCCTACAAAACGGTCGCGAATACGTGCGTCGATGAAGATAAATAAGTGCGCGAATTAAGTTGTTAAATAAATTAGTTAGTTGACCGATATTAATATTAGGGTTAAGTTATTATTTCGTGTTTCTTCGTTGTTTAATAATTTTAATATTTGTTAATAAATAATTCACACTACGAACCGAAGTTTTAAATAAACATTTTAAAACCTTTACATGTTCCATCTTTGCTTTAAAAACTGTAACTATAATACAGGTCATGCGTCAGAAATTGGCATTAATAGGCCCCTAAACTGCAAGATTACCAAATTTTTTAACATTAAAAAATGTCAAAATGTCAACATTTTTACTTTAATTTCCTCACGTGCAGTTTTAAAAATGTAGGCGAATTTGTAAATTCCTAACACTTCAGAATCTGGAATATGCTTATTATCGAGTAAAATTTAAGTACATATATGGGCAAAAGTATGGTTGATATTTATAATTCATAATTACCATGGTTTTGTTTAAGTGTGTTACGTATTTGATTTACCAATCTTTGTGTTTATGTTTTGGCCAAAGACCAGTGGCGGCTCGTGAGTTTTTAGGGATAAGGGCTGCAGAAAAAATAACTCTAAATTAATGAGAAAATCTTACTTTAATTTTATTAATAGCGGAAAATGAGGTCCATGCGACGGTTTTTGTAATTCACAAACTTTTCTATAACTTTAGAATTAAAGTTTTTAATATTTTTAACCAACTCCTTTTCTATTGATAATATATGTAAAACATTTAACCGTTGTTGCGACATAGTTCTTCTTAAGAATGTTTTTAATCTTTTTAACGTAGAAAAACAGCGTTCTGCTTCGGCACTGGACATTGGTGTTGTAACTAAAACCCGTAAAAGTTTCTTCAGAGGTATCCTCGATATTATTGCGAAGTATAAAATGTAACAAAGGCAACGGCACCATCAATTTTCCGTAGATCTTTTCTGTCGTATAATACTGTGAGTTCAGTTTTGAATCTGTCTTTGTTTAATATAGGATATGTTTCTACCGCAATGTTTAAATTATTTTCGGGAACTATTTTCGAATTTGCACTAAGTTCCGCACTATCGATCAATTTTGCGATGTCAAAGTGTTCCACGGAACTAAATCTACCTTGAAATTGTGCTATTATCAAATCATATACTTCCTTTGTGTTAGCTGCTAGAGAATCTTCCTGTCTACCGCGTTTTGAAGTTTATGTTTCAGTAACATCCAATAGAATTTGGTCAGTATCATTGCGCACCTTCGCATAACATCTTTTAAAAAATCGATAGATTGTTTTACCTGAACAGCATTTGCATGACGAGATTGCACTTGCTGGAATAAAATATCAATGTATGGCATAATTCTGTCCAAAAATGAGACCCAAAAATTAAATTGTTTGTATTCCAGATAATGGCGGAGTGCTTGTTCTTTTTGAACAGCTTCGGTAGATTTAGAATTCTCTAGTTTTTCAAAACACTTAATTAATGCAGCTTTATTCTCGTATACTGTGTTTACTACCCTAGATTTAAAAATTCCATCTGGTAACACTTACTCTAGGAATCCTACGAGCCACTGCTTGATCTAATGCAGCAAGCCGCACAGGTGAGTGTGAAAAAAATGCAGGTATTCCGCTCAAACTAGAGAAAAAAACTTTGGCACCAATGGCACCCTTATTTTGTGAAGCACATTGAGTCATAACTTGAACACCATTTATTCTGCCGCTCATAACCGCAGCTCCATCGTAGCTCTGGGATATTAATTTTTCGTTACTTATTAGTGGGCAAATTTCCTTTAAAATGCATTGTGTGATCGCCAAAGCGTTCTGTGCTTCGGGATTTAAAAAACTCCCAAAATCTTTCATACATTTATCCATAATGTTCATAGTTCATATCTTAACACTAAAAAGCAGTTTGAGTTGTTTCAGAAATATCTGTCGTGTCAGCAGCAATTATGGCAATAAAGGCAGCTGTAGAAATCTCATTTTTTATTTCTTCTTGACAAATCTCTAACATAAAATCCAGCAGCTCATTTTGAATTGTCTTTGATGTACCCTTAAAAACATTATTGATTTCAATATGCTCCTGAATTGCTCTATCGACGCTGCACATTAAATCTATTAACTCTCTAAAAATTCCAGGATTGTTTGATGACTTAGATTCATCATGCCCGCGAAGCTCCAGTTCAAATGCTCCACAAAATTGTACACAATCAATAATTTTTCATAAAATATATCTATTTTTCTCTGCTTGTTCATTATGTTTCTTAATTGATTGTCTATAAGCGCTATCTACCTGAGCGAATATTGCTCGATCGATACTTGTCAGATTAAGGACGTTCATGATATGGGTTTTATTTTCACGGTGTCTTTTAATATATTCCTAAAAGTGCGCCAAATTGATCATCCCCTTGAAGCTCCATGAAGGTTCACCTTGAAACAACAAGCATGGAAAACAAAACGATGCATTTCTTATTTCACAAGCACTTATCTAGGAAACATCTTCATAAATTTTGTTATTAAATTGTCTTTTATAAGAACCCATTTTGCTTCGTCCACTTTGATTTAAAGTTAATTTAGGCGTCCCAATGATTTAATTTCAAATTTTTCTTCAAAACTCCGTCTTGAAAAGGAGATTTTTAAAAGTTCTTCAACGGAATTCATATTGAATTTGGGTAATTCTACAACGATAAACAAAACACACAGCTTACGTGCATTATTAAAAGTAAAAAAGTATATGCAGATTTCTTGAAACAAAGGACTGCTTGATTCTCAAACCCAAACCAGAGCGTTTAAAATAGGGGATTAGTTATGGTTAAGGGTTCCGACCCAGGTCAGGATATAAGAAATATAGTCAATTACGAGACGGGTTTGTGTACAGATGTGTTAATACACAAAGACCAAGTAAATTTGTGTACAGTGCGTAGAATGTCAATTAGGTGGTGCATTGGTGTAACATGGGTTTTGGATGATTATTCACATAAAGATGAAAAGCTAGTTGATCTTGAATTGAATAGATGTGATTGTATGTCCGATGAGGTATGGTCGATTAGAACAGTTATGTTATTGATGTCCTTATTGTTGTTGTTGACCAGCAGTGAGGCTTGTTGTTGTTGACAAGCGGTGAAGCTTGTCGGACACGTAATTGCTGTTATTGCAGATATTTTGTTGTTGTTGATATTTGTCGGAGCATATAAGGTTCGTTGTTGTTTATTAGAACATGAAGCTCTGTACCCATTTAGCCGCCTTGGTAATTCGGCGTAGTTACCAGGACCCTTGATCTGGCTGTTTGCGCAGTACAGTGACTCCAGGAAATTCTCCCCGGGGTGGTCAGGTAGGCCCGCCTCTGCAATTTTGTTTTATTGGCTTCCTATACCGTAGACATCGATATGGGTGAATTTCCCATTGGTTGACTATATTCTGTCTTGTCTGTCGATTGCCTTGCGGTACATCTCTGCCTGTTCACAGGTTTATATGTAAGTAGCTGAAGGTGCATCCATTATCATCACTCCACAACATCCCCGAAGGTTTTCTACTAGATGCGACGTGGGATGCCACGGGGGGATTCCCTCCCCCCTGTAAGTAACACTATCCGAACCTATACTGCTAAATGTAGTAATGTGTGTCTGTTTTGCTTTCATGTATCGTTGCTATTGGTGCTTTGGGTGTTTACTTTATTTAACTAAATTGCAAACAAATGTATTCTTCCTCGATTAGCCATACTTACTATTGACGTCATTGTTCGGTTAAAGTTTGTCTAGACGGCGTCATGAGCCTCTATTAATTTCCTATAGATGTTTCTGTTTGTCGTCATTTCGCTGACCTCTGCCATCGTTTTTCCTGCTCTTCTTGTTATGCCTCGGTGGGTCTCCCGCTTGGTCGCCTGCCTTCCGGCCTTGCTTCTAACACTCTCCTTGACAACCAATGTCTAACCATTCTTTTTGCGTGCCCATTCCATTTTAGTTGTTCGGCCTCTATTGTATTTATTAGCGGTACTTGCTATAGTGGCTGTCTAGAGGTTGGGTTTCTTATCTTGCCTCGTCTTATTTTTCCACTCATTCTTCTTAGGTATTTCATTTCTGCCGTAGTTATTTTAGATTTGGATCTGCTCCATGTCAATTGATGATGATGATGATGATGATGTTTATCGAGCAAAGTCCAACTTTCTGCCCCATGGTTCAAAATTTTTCTTTTATATCTGTCTTTATCTGTTTTTTCTCGATGAAAGGTCTGTTTAAGGTAGAGTATAGTTGACTGGCTGTGTTTACTCTTTCGTTGTCTATTCTTCCATCGCTTGTAATTATTGTCCCTAAATACTCATACCCTTGCGTTTCTTCTATTTCAGTATTATCTATTTCTATTCTTTCTTCTGGCTGTTCTTCCTGTTTAGATATATACGGTTAAAATATTTGGCAGAGTGACCACTGATCACTGAGAATGGGCAATGATAACAATTGCTAGGCGATCTTCATACTGATAAACCAATTTGGACATTGACATAATGATCCGTCAATGTTGTCATTGTACGATTTCGGCCTTTAAGTTTTACATTGTTTGGGATTCTTTACGACTGTCTTTAGGGGTTAAATTCGTTTCTTTTTGTACTTTAAACACTACAACTGTCATACAAAAGCCCTGCTACATAAATTGTCAAAAATTCCATGTGCGTCTGACGTTGCCAAATAAATCTTGTGGTTGGATAGACTGATAATTATCAGATATTTTGCTTCCTTGGCATGTTTGATTTACCAGTCTGTGTGTTTACATTGTTTAGGTTTCTTTATGACTGTCTTTAGGTGTCTGGTTCTCTTCTATGTACCATAAAGACTGTAACTGTAATACAGATCTTGCCACATAAATTGGCAAGAATTCAGTTTGCGCATGATTCGTTGCTCTGCGAATCTTGTTACTTCAGTTACTTAAATCGGGGTTATATAGACTGATAATTACAAAATGTTTTGTTATATTGCGTGTTTGGATTATCATTCTTGGTGTTTACATTGTTTGGGTTTCTTTACGACTGTCTTTAGGTGTTTAGTTCGTTTTGTATCTCTTCTCTGTACCTTAAAAATTATAACTGAAATACATATAAATTGTAATAGAGGTCCTGCGAAATAAATTGGCAAAAATTCCATTTACCCATGGTTACTGAAGTCTGGGTTAGGCAAACCATATGACTAAAGTGGTATATATTAAAAAGATACAGTAGCAGCAGATAATATATTTTACCATATGCTTCCCTCGCTCTCACCAGTTGTACCTATGCTTTTCAGAAAAGTAAGGTTTTTCCAATCCCCAGAAAAGTAAAGCTAAAGGTATCGGCACTTCCACTTCCCGAGGGAGTATGGCCGGCAACACGAAGGGTTAAGCCCTTCTAAATCGCTTTCATGCCCTGTTCTCTCGCACGCTATGCGTACGGGGTGATGTGGTAAGCAACACGCCTGCGACAACCGCCTACCTTTCCTACTCTACCAATTATTTGTCAATGAGTGGGAAGGCCATTCAGCTCGGGTTTTACCCCGAGTTCCTACAAAAGTAAGTAAGCCATAAAAGTAGGAGTCTTAAAAAATTTTTAATTCTAAAATAAAATTTTATAAGATTATAGGAGAACAGTAACCTGTTGCAATGGTCAGTTACGTAACATTGTGATAGCCCATCTTCCCTTCATCTCAGCATATTAAAAAGGATGTATTGGCTCATATTTCAAGATGTTCATCGTGAAAGCGTAGGAAAAAAATGAGTCAATATATTTGAGTTGCCCTTTTCTTTTCGGTTGTTTGAACAAGCTTTTAGACATTCTATAGGTTAAATGGGTGATAGGTAATTATGGCGCGGTATTATAATGCATATTCGTTTATGAAGTTATGTGCATGCAATTTTACGGTTGCAAATTGTTACATAAACGATTGTAACGGTAGGTACAAAGGTAGGATGTGTTCCTCCACACTTAATAATTGCGTTCCTGGAATCTAATTATCAGTCTAGCCTAAAATTGAATGCCTTTACGTGCGGTATTTCAGTGGTGTGCTTTGCAACCGGCCCACAAGGGTTCTTACCCCGGCGGTAGCGTGGAAATTGTTCGCAGTCTCTGTTAATTAACTATATGTTTGTCTTAATACAAAATCCTTATGTCAATCAATTGTCCGTGAATTTAAAGATAATTAGCATTATTTTCCACGACTAGTGGGGTACCTGCCAGTTATTAATTGCAATCGGTTTATTAACTTTTATTGACTTTTAGCCGCGGTTTTGATAACCTTTAACGTAGAAGTCTAATTTTGGAATCGAAATGTCATATTTTCTAGACTAATAAATTTAAAGAATGTGTCTTATTAAATTTAAGAATGAATGACGCCTACGCATTTAGCATCCGATACGGTCAACTGGTTGAGAACAGGGTAGGTACTCCCACGCAGTGAACACTACCATTTGTGTTCAGCTAAGGGCTCGGGGATGTATCAAGCATTGGTCTAAGGGGTTACATTTCCCCTGCCTGCAGATTTCTCACTTGTAGCTTTCAGCATACGTGATGCCCTCATTCGACATGCTTGGCTTAATTGTCTGTGCAATTAACATTTCTAGCTAAACATTAATGTATTACCCCACGAAATTAATAACAACTGGGGCTAAAACGTTTTTGCTTTAATGTTTGTCCGTACGTGATTCTGACTGTTTGTGTGGCCAGTTTTTTAATTTCTTCCCTCACTATACTTAATCAAAAACTTTTTCATTTACAATGCAAATTAAGTCAATAACACGTTGAATAAGTCATGGTTAAAAAATCGATAAAAAGGTGTTTATATTTTATTTCATTTAATTCCTGTTGAAATTCATTAATCGTGGGTCTGTTTTTAATTACATTCATAACTTCGTTAAAAAATTATTTGGTATTAAACCTTAAACTTGCGGATGCGTGTACATTTGCTAACACTTTACGTTGTTTCCTGTTTTAAATGGATTAAGTTAAGTGGATTTAATTCAATTTGCAGTTGCGAATAGCAATCAAAATAAAACAGTCCTCGAGCGGCATTTACCAAAATTAAATTAAGGTATTTCGGCATATTTCATTCGGTAAAAATTCGACAGTTATTACGTTTAATATTTCTCATGTGCTTATACTTTCCGAAATTTAATATCGAGTTTTGAAAAAAAAAATTTACAGCGGAAAATTTTAATGTCACAATGAAATTTTGATATTAGTTGTTACGAAATTGAAATTTTAAATGGGAATATGAACTGCAAAACAGACTTCAAAAGCAAATTATAATATCTGCAATTACTGAACATATCGGTAAACAATTTAGTCGTTGTGACAATAGAATTCTTATCTATTTGTGTGCCTCTGGTAATATGGTGAATAAGGTTGTGTAAGTTTTACATTTGTTAATAATTTCATTGAGTTTAATAGAGTTAAATACCTGAAACACTAAACGCAAATCAATGTGTTTATGATATTAAAACCGAAGATACGCCTTGTCTTTGTAGTCTGCCTACTGAATTTAATTTTGGGAAATTAAATCTTTTAAAGTGGGCTTAAAAACGAAGACATTTTGTTTTATCTAAAACATGTTAGTCGTAAATCACGGTTTAAATTGGGATTTATAGTCGAAAGACTTTACTTAAAAGTTGATACTTGAAAAATGAACCCCAGAATGGGCGGAGGAAAAAAGTTCTGCTCCACCAAAAGATAAAAATGTTTAGTCAATTAAAATGACCCGGTTCGGTTAGGATTGTTGCCATTGTAACATGATTGGTGTTTATTTTTTGTATTTTGAAGTGTAAACTTTGGTGTGTAAACTTGTCAGATTAACCGAAAACATTGAAAATGATCGTTGTAAAAACGGTTTACGCTCTCTTCATCCACTTTAAAAGCAGTTAATTTAGCTGTCTGTTGCTTCACCGACTTCGTTGGAATTCTGCGAAAACAAAGTAAACCTAATTTTTCTTTTTTGGTTACAAACCGAAACAGAACTGGGTTTTTCCGACACAAAATGATTTCGGGGCAAGCTGAAGCGTGTTCCTGGATAATTAGGGTAAAATGAAGCTAAGTACCAACTGAAAATAAGAATTATGTGAGGGCTGCCGAATGTTTTCCGATAAAAACAACTTTTAAACTTTTTGGAACGATTTCATTAAGCTTTCCGTTAAAAGCAGTATTCGTTGAAGTAATCAAAATGAAAAGGGGTTAAAATTTTAAGGGAAAGCTTAGCTCGACATGGTAAGCTGCCTTTCAAAATTCTTAATTTACTTTGACGAAAAATGAAAAATTTGTTCATACTCCGATGCAGATATTTAAAATTATAATTTCTTCCGAACTGATTTACAAAGGCTTTTCCTTAAGGAGATAAGGAATTTGATGAAACTCAAGATAACTTTGAAACTTTTGGATAATTGCACCTAATTTACAAAAAGCTCTTTGCTTGATGAATGAACAGCCTTTGTAAACTTTTTAATTTGACTAAGTATTTTAACTTAAAACACGCTGTTTTCATTTAAGTCTATTTAATCCGCATCGAGTAGCTTCAATCAATGTGTATTCTACACATGTACATGTACATAATCCAGATTATAGTATTATTCGAGCTTTTCTAGTAGAAATTTATTAGAAATTGATTTATTTAAAGAAAACGAAGATAAGTTCTGATATTACTTTTATTTTTATTTTAGAAACAAATATTTAGCAAGAGTAATTGCTTATACGAAATATAAAAGGTGGATTATGTTTGCTTTGCTTCTGTATCCTAAATTATATGTTGTTTTTATTACAAAATAACAGAAAGCACATAAAAGTTCGACATCTGTTATGTACAGGCAATATTAAAAGTAAATAGAAAACTGAGTTTATCATTTACAAAGCTCAAATAAATTTATTTGTTTTACTTTTTATTATTACTACCTCGTGTAACATTTATTCTAAAAATAAATTATAAAAATTTACAGATTTCGCAATCCTTGCAACCATCGGATACATTGGAAATGATAATGCCATATACAGTGACCGGCATAAAGTTCGCAACATCTGGGAAAAATTTTTATTATTAGAGTATCGAAAAAACTTTTATGGGGGATGGGTTCTGCATCTCCGGTAACCTAAAAATTGAATTTGAGGTATGTCACGTGACCACTGGTATGGCGGCAAACTTTAAAAAATCACCGTGAAGTCGTAAAAAGTGGGGCTAGATGACAAAATATCGAAGAGAAGTATTTAAAAAAGTTGCTTAGAATTTAATTTTAAGCCCATATGCAAAATTTTAAGCATTTATTTAAAAGAATTGAAAATCGCAATTTTTTGTAAATATTGTTTTATCAATTCACAAATACCTAATTTCTTTAAATTTACCGCCATACCAGTGGTCGCATGACACACCTGAAATGCGATTTTTAGGTTACCGGACATGCAAAACCCATCCACCATAAAAGTTTCGTCGATACTCTAATAATAAAAAATTTTCCCATATGTTGCGAACTTTTTGCCGGTCACTGTATAATATATAAAACATTATAAACTTACCTCACTTACGACTTCGAAATTGTGGAAATATCAGAGTAAATTAATATTTTTTTCCAATTCCTACACATAAAGTGGCATTTTAATGTGTTAAATCTAGTTATCAAACCAACATTTTAAAGTGAGGGGTGGATAAAGTGTTGCTAAACTTTTCCTTTTGTGGACAAAATTTCTCTTTATTCACTTGTACCATAAATAGCTATTAAACTAAATAAACAAAAGAAAATACATATTTAATCAATTTTTAACTGTTTATCTGTTTGTAATACGACTATGAGTTTCTTGTAAAATTTCCTTACACTCTAATTTCTTAAATACTTTTTTGTTTCGACGGTCAAATCTAGTTATCGAAGCAACATTTTAACGTGAAGGGTGGATAAAGTGTTGCTATAAACATTTTATCCACACTTTCCTTGACGACACTGTTGCTATAAACATTTTATCCACACTTTCTTTGACGACGTGAATTTTAGTATGAAAATCATGGTGCATTTAAATTTAGATTCAAAATCATCAGTTGCAGTATACAGAGTGCTACAAAAAAAAAACAAAAAAAAATTATTTTGACTGCACTTGGTTTGTATTGATCGCTATTTTTTCAAATAACTCGAAAACGGTGACAGATACGGGAATAATGGGAAAAAACAAAAAGCTGGAGAAAAGAACAGGGAATTCAATTAAGATATAAAAATTTATACAGGGCGCTCCACAAAAAAGTTCCGGAAGGTAAAATGGTCGGTAACCCAAAGAAATGTAACACCCTGTATACTGCAACTGATGATTTGGACATTTTATTGTAGAGATCCTAAAAGATAGTAGCTGTACTAAATTTCAAATAATTATATCAAAACATACGGGAGAAAAACGCAAAATACGAAAAAAAACTTGAAACTTCGCCGCCCTGTATATCGAAAATGGCGCGTTTTTGATCATGTGTATGTTAACATTTTTTTCTTATTTTGCCGAGTACTATCACCCCCTGAAATATCTGCACGTCATTAATTTACACCCTGTATATTATTACATTAGTTAACTTTATACTTTTACCGTAAAGTTTAAACATTGTATGCATTTCTTGTATTTTTTTTGTTTAAATAATACCCATAAGTTCTTTTTGTATTTTGAAAATTGTGTTATTCATGTTAGTTTTGAATAAATTACCTATCATTCCAAGTTATCATGATAATGCCAACCTTTACCCTATATAAAATTATTAGAATTGTGAAACGTTTCCCCCTTTTCAGGAGGACTTCGTATATGAATTTAATTTATTCGCTTGCGCGTTATTTACCGTTTTTAAATCTTTTTAACATATTAAAGCGAACCCTCATAAGCAGGATTTCCCTTTGAAAAATACGTAATAACTAAACATGTGTTGAAAAGTGTAAATAATGCAAATCAAAAGGGAATATTTATTTAAAACAAAAGTTTCCAGCTGTATGTAATTTTTGTACGTGTGTTTACATAATTTAGAGAAAATCAGTTAAATTTAAAACGTTTTAGTAAAAGCCAATTTAAAGGAAAAATAAACAGGCTTTTAAATAATCTTCTGTTGAAATTGTTTTTGTGGTAAATGAAATGTAATTCAGTCTTTACAGTTGAAAATAGGATATTCGGATTTAACAGGGAATTATTTATTTATTCATTTGAATTCACATGAAATGTTCGCAATTCATTAAGCTTAAAAGCCATCGAAGCAAACGATTAAACAAATATACAACCAGCATTTTTCTGTTTTCGTCGCTTTTCTCCTCTTCTCTTTGAACTGTATTTAATATAATAAGCTTTATTTATTTTAATTACATTTTTGGTACTTTAAACTTGAACTAACTTTACTGAAATTGCCAATAAGAAAATCTTCTTAAACATAAAAGTTTTTCTAAGAGCCTTACCTTTTCCAACTCTAGATTAATACCCTCCCGAAAATTATATATTTTTGCTAAAACTTGAAATAAAATTGGACGTAAAAACATGCGTGAAAAATATAACCTTGCATAGTTTTTTTGGATTTAAACTGCATTTCTGGTGCTTTAAACTTGAACTAGCGGTACTGAAACTGCCAGTTGATCTACAAGTTTCAAAGGTGACAGAACGCCTTACTTTTTCTAACCCTCACGAAATTTCTTTCTTTTTATTTATCCTTTTTTTTTAAATCTACTATCTGTCTCGAAGAGACATTAAGTAGGTGATATGACAATAGACAAGAAAAACAAGACATGTAGGAAACAAACCAATGTTAATTCCCATTTAATAACTCGGTAGTTTTGTATTGCATTTTGCATTGCACTCACTTACACAGAACGCACTACGCACTGTCACTCAAAGCGGTGTAGGAGATCATTCTTTTGAGTCTAGGCTGGACGGCATCTTCTTCTAAGAGGGGCTCGATCAGTAAGTTTGGGTGAGTACTAAGACGAGTAGTATAATTTAACGGACACTATATTTTCGGATTTCGTCTGTGATAGAGGAGATGATGTTCAAGTCACGTTGAATAACTTCATTTGGGACATACCAGGGAGCGTTTACCATAGATCGTAGGACTTTAGACTGAAAGCGCCTTAGAATGTCAATATTGGAGTTGCTCGCTGTTCCCCAGAGTCGTATGCCATAACTCCAAATTGGCTTTATGATGGCTTTATAGAGCAAAATTTTATTATTAATGGACAGTTTAGATTTTCGGCCTAAAATCTTAAGACCCAGCTGTTTCCTTTTCATGAAAATATGCCTTCTCCAAGTCAGGCGTTTGTCTAAATGGAGTCCTAAATATCTTACGCATTCATCTTGTGGTACTGGTGTGCCGTTTAGCAGAACGGGAGGACAAGTACCCCTTCTTAAGGTAAAAGTCACTTGCACTGCCTTTCCTTCATTTACTTTTATTCGCCATTTGTTAAACCAGAGCTCTAGCTTGTGTAAATGTTCTTGTAGATGGTGACTTGCCACATGGGGTTCGCAGTGAGCAGAGAGTACTGTAATGTCATCTGCAAATGTGGCTACCATAGTGGACTCAGAGGTGGGAAGATCAGCCGTAAAAAGTAAGTATAATAATGGGCCCAGCACACTGCCCTGGGGTACACCTGCGTGTCTTGGGAATAAGGGTGTGCGACTAAAAAACGCCTATCTGTTAGGTAAGACTTGAAAATTTCGTAATACTTCGAGGGTAGCGTACTTTTGATTTTGAATAGAAGCCCCTGGTGCCACACTTTGTCAAAGGCCTGTGCGACATCGATGAATATGGCCGAGCAGTAGCGTTTTTCGTTGAAGTCTTTTGTAATTTTGTCAACTACTCGGTGTACCTGTTCAATGGTGGCATGACTTTTCCTAAAGCCAAACTGGTGATCAGGCATGAGTTTGGTATCTGTGATGACAGGTAGTAATTTTCTTAGAAGCAATTTTTCGAAGACCTTCGATAAGAGTGGCAGTAGGTTAATTGGTCTATACGAAGACAGATCAGTAGGTGGTTGACCAGGTTTGGGTATTAAGATAATTTCAGCTACTTTCCAATGCTCTGGAAAATGCCTTGCTCTTAGTATAGAATTGAAGAGGTAGGTGATGAACACAAACGCTTTACTTGGCAATTCTCTCAACACTGATGCTGTAATTAGCTAGTAGCCGGGTGATTTTCTTGGATTTAGTTCTGACATGAGCAATGAGCATAGTCCGGACTTGCGTAATTTGAACTTCGAGATTGGTGGACATAGTTGGAAAGGTGCTTTTAGGTAGTGTTGAATTTCTTGTTCTTCTTTGGACGTGATTATAGAATCATATGGTGTGAAAACTGCTTCCAAATGGTTGGCGAATGCAAGAGCCTTTTCTTCGCTACTTCTCGCCCAAGTATTATTTGGAAGACGCAATGGCGATTCATGTTTCAGCGGCTGCTTTAGCCTTTTTGTCGCCCTCCAAAGGGAGTATTCTGAGGCTTCCGTTGGAGACAAGTGCTGTAAGTAGTTTTGCACCGATTTATTTTTGATATCCGATAGAAGTTGTTTTAGTTCCAGTGTTTTGCGGTTGAGCTTTCTTTTATTTTCGGGGCGCCTGTCTACGTTTTTCGACTTTTTCTTCACGGCGATGGGGCAATCTATGGAAGCAATATTTTGGATACGTGACGGTGTCGCCTTCCATGCAGCTTGCTGGATGGTTTGATTAAGTAGTTCTACGGCAGTGAATAAATCTTCTTTTGTTTTTAAGGGTACGTTGAGCGTAATTATCCCCCTGAATAGATTCCAGTCCGTGTGTTTATTACAGAGACTAGCTGTCTTCAAATTGAGAATCACACGCGTTTCCATGGTTAGTATGATTGGCGAGTGCTCACATGTGAGGTCGAGGCGAGATGCGGCAATGAAGTAGTTTGGATTTACTCCTTTTACGATGTAGAAGTCAAGTAAATCAGGCATTTTTGCTGGGTCCGATGGCCAATGTGTAAGTTATAAGTTTATAAGAAATAAAACTGGACGTAAAACATGTGTGAAAACGTTTAACTAAAAAATAGTTGCGTAATCTTGCATAGTTTTGCTAAATCGTTGATGCAACCATCTTACATGATTTTATTAAAGACATTTTTCGTGAACACAATGTGCTTTTCGCAGCAATTTCTTCCAACGACAGCTTGTTAGAATTATTTTGAAAAACAAATTCAAAAGGTTTGCCATTCTGATTCTGAAACCTGTGAAAAATTTAAGCATCTAACATGATTACATGGCATGTTAAGTTATACAACATTGTAACAGTTATGAGATATGAAATTCTGCAGAATTTATAAGGCTAGTTTTTCACGTATTCACGTTCATAGCGAACTTTCTAGAAATCTACAATAGAAAAATATATCGCTTAACTGCACCTGGCAGTAAAACTCATTATAATTTAGAGCCTCAAAGTTAAGGATGTAGAGATGTAGACATGCACGATGCACGTTGTATTTTACTTCCAGATGATTTCTGTTTTAAACTACGTGACTACGTCTCCAAACGTATTTCCTTATTAATGACTAACCTGTCTGGGTCATTTTTTAATTTATTTAAGGGCTTCAGGTGTTTAAATAGGATTAATGGAAATTAACCTTAAATTTTGTTATCGGAACATTGTAGTAGAAATACATTTCTTACTGCACAACAAATAATTAATATTAAATTAAAAACAAAAACGGGGAAGTAAATGCAGTAGTGCCCAAATTTCCAATTAAAGGAATCAAAATTACACGTGCAATAAATTAAAACTGATTGATCCTAATGTCTGCTAACCTGCCCATAAAAAAGATTAATTACGGTTTTAGTAATAAGGGTTTTAACTACTAAGCAGGGTATCATTTTATGACTGATTTATTTTAGGTTTTGCAGAAACACATCGCTACAGTTTATCCCTAAATTGTCTCTTAAATACTTTTCAAACAAAGTTTTCGACATTAATTTTACAGAAAATCGCGCGTTTTTCATTAGTAAGCAACAGGAACAATATTTCTTCAGTGCTTAGATGTTTGCAAAACTTTTAAATTATTGCAATTAAAAGTATCAGATTAATAAATTTTTATTTAAAATATGGTTGAATCATCATGGTTCTAATAATTTTGAAGGAAAGAATACGTCGTGTCTGTATTTAAAAATTAGGCTTTGTAAAAAGCAAAAGAATAAAAAACTTCTAGCAGTAAGGACAACAAAAAGAAAATCCTTATTGTGTAGATATAAACACGTTTTCACGCCTTATGTTTGCTTATTACTTTGATGTGTTAAATAATCCACAACCTTTAAAAGTACCTAGACTTTTCGTAATACGAGAAGAATCAATGTATGAAACTGATTAAATTAGTAAATTACCTACAGGAAATGCGATGCATGTTTAATAAATATCATATACGTAACTGAAAGCTTTTATATACGTAGGTTACCTAAATGGTTAATTTATTCAGACAGTAAATCAATATAGTCAATTTACGGTAAAAGTCAATACCGGTTAATTCGTGGGAGATAATGTTTCACTAATGACACGTGAGGTATCATTACGGTATCATTTAGGACGCTTCATCATGGATTTTGCTTTGATAATTTGCTAAATCTGCTACTGTTATTTCAGCACATATTCCTCTTTTATATAAATATATAAAATCAAAACACAACTGATATTTTTTAGCAAGGAAATACACCCTAAAAATATTACCTTTTGTAAACTGCGTATAAAAGGGAACAAAAGAAAAGAAAGCAAAAAAAAACAAAGAAAGTCTTTTATGTAGTGATTTCATTTTAGGTAAAATAAAGCTTCAGTCGTATATTGAAAGACATCCTTAAGCAAAATGAGATAAATTTAAAGCAAAGAAACAATGATATTACATTCTTGTATGTTATTTGTATGCTTCTATAGAATCTTTGCGAACAAAAGTGCTAAATTATTTGTATTTCATTTTTTTGTTCTCAACATTAAAATATTCTCTTATGAGATTTACAACGCGATTACATAGCTTTAAAATGATTGCGACGGTTTCATAAGCACTTATTTAAGACAGTTATTGAAAATATATTTTTATATTTCTGTACAGTCTGTCTTTAAAAAACACTCAGTAAATATTTTAACAGTGTAGCAAGGCCTCGGCGATATTCAAAAAAATATCGAAAATATCGAATAAGTCGATGTATCAAATTAATCGATATATTAATATATTAAAGGTTCTTAATAATTAAATTGATATTTTTAGAATTCAATATCGATATCTCGAAACCAATTCCCAGTCATAATAACAACTATGATATGTTGGCAGTCAGCAGGGGTTTTTATTTCCACTTGTACAGCTAAAACAAATCGGCATATTGAATAAGTCGATGTATCAAATTAATCGATATATTGAATAAATATGTTCAATGATTCAATACATGCAACAAATTGATATATTGACCTATCAAATACTTCACTCAACAATAATAAACTTTTGTAGATACTTTGATCTGATAGTATCCTAGTCAAATATGGAATTATTTGATTTTATTCTACTTTTATATAATTTATGGAATAATATAAATTAAAAAAATTATATCTTTAAATACCCCTAATAACTAAATTGAGACTTTTAGAATTTAGCATTCATATTAGATGTGTTGATATCTCCAAAACAATTACCACTCGTAGTAATAATTAAGGTATGTTGGCAATGAATGAGAATTTTCACCTGTAAAACTAAAATAAATCGCCATATTGAATAAATTGATGTATCAAATAAATACGTCAAATGGTTCCTAACCTAACCTAATCAATATGTGCAATAAATTAATGATTTGTTTAATCAAATACAGTAGACACGCGGTAACGTGAACATCGGGTAACGTGAATATCCGGCTAACATGAACAACATTTTTATTATATTGATCACCGTATAACGTGAACACACTAACCCTCACTAACGTGAACATTGTTTATGATGTATGAAAACAATAAAACATATTGAATTTCTGACGTTTCCTGTAACTTTTTTACATGTCTATCCCGCATTAAAGGTATTTGCAGACATAACAGCGTTGACGGTGCACAAATGTGACTGCATAATATGTGTTTTGGTTAATTTTGGGTTGTCTACTGATACGCGTTTTTATTTAGTAGACAGTTATTAAATACGGCCGTTTTCCATGGCGCCAAATCTCTTTTAAAGCTGATGCGATGCATTAAAAACGTAATTTTTGCTTGTGTTTAGTGTGTTTAATTTAGCAGTAAACGTTTCAATACACAATTTTCGATTTTTTTCTGCAACAGTAGTTTGTATTTTAATATAAAACGTTAATAAACCATTTTTACTTTGTTTTTGATCTTTTTTTATCAGTTTCTAGTAGAAAATCGTTACATTTCGATAGCATGAACAAATCGCAAACGTGAACACGCCTTGTTTTATTTCGTTCACATTATCGCGTGTCTACTGTACTTCATAACGATAATAAGTTCTTGTAGTTGTAATAATAAAATTGATACGTTGATACTTCTAGAATTCAATATGGATATTCGATATATGGATATTTCGAGAATAATTAATTCCCAGTCGTAGTAACAACTAAGATATGTTTATAGAATTATTCCTTAAATGAAAACATATTGATATCTCTAATAATGAAATCAATATTTTTAGAATTCGATATTCGGAGTAAGTAACTGGGATATGTTGGAAATTAATGGCAATTTCCACTTGCAAAACTAAAATAATTCGGTATATCGAATAAATTGATATATCGGATAAATCAATATGCGCTTTGATTCAATACATTGATGTATTGGTTAATCGAATATCCTGTACATGGATAATAAACTCTTATAGAGACTGCGGTTCTTCTGCAAAATCAGGATTTTATAGAATTATTCTATAAATAAAAAATTATCTTAAAATATCTCTAATAATTATAAATCGATATTTTTATAATTTTGTATCGATAATATCTGGACAACAATTCCCAGCCTTTGGAACAACTAAAATATTGTTGGAAATGAATTTCTACTTGTAAAACTAAAACAAATTGGTATATCACATAAATCGATGTATCGAATTAATCGATATGATTGTGAAACAATCACTGGATGTATCTATTCAATATATCACACACAGTAATACGCGAAAAAAATTGTTGTACTGATTAATCAATTACATACAACAACAATAAAATATTTCCATCTGTAAAACTAAAATAATTCGGTATACCGAATAAATCGACAAATCTAATTAATTTAATAAATCAATACGTGCAATGATTCGATACGTGAATAAAATGATGTATTGATTAATAAAATACTCCATATGTCAATCATAAACTCTTGTAGATACTTTAATCACACAATTTCTTTATCAAGTATGAATTTTATACGATTATACTATAAATAAGAAATTGTTATTATCTTAAAATAGTAGTAATAATTAAATCGATTTTCTTGGAAATCAGTATCGATATTCGATATATCAATATCTCGAAAACAATTCCAAGTCGTAGTAACAAGTAATAAATAAGATATGTTGACAGTCAATGGGAACTTCCATTTGTAAAACTAAAACAAATTTGCATATCGAATAACTCAATGTATCGAATTAATCGATATATCGAATAAATGCGTCTGATGAGTCAATACGTGGAACAAATTGATAGATTTCACAGAACAATAATAAACCCTTAGAGATTCTTTGATCTGATAGTTTCTTTACGAAGAAAAAATCGTTACTATACCTTAAAATATCCTTAATAATAAATCAATATTTTTAGAATTTAGTATTCATATGATATATAGATATCTCGAAAGCAATTCGCAATCGTAGTAATAATTGAGATATGTTGGCAATCAATGGGAATTAATCAAATGTTAACAGAAGTATTCGAAGTCTTTTCACAACCAGCACAGTCCTGAAGCAGATTCTGAGTCCACTTTTATCTTCTTCTTCCAATGCTTCCCCAAAGTGACTTTTGTTCTTTGGCCTGGCCAAACGTAATTCACAGATCAAGTCATCTTTTCTGATTTATCGAGGGCCTTCTGGCAACCAGAAGGAATTTTGTACGCTATTTGGATTTAAGCGTAATCTCTGATGGTTGGAAGAAGATTTGAAAGCACCTTTTGGTCCATTAAAAGCTTTTCGTGTTTATCTTCATTATAAAAGACGTGATTGCAAATAATATGTTGATCAGGAAAATTTAGTCCCTGAAACCCCTTTGGTATTGAGAACCCAGTCTATTTGCCTCATGAAGTCAGTGTGGGTTCTTTTGGAAGACTTGCTAACTTGATTTGGTTTACTTAAAGCCCTTAAAGGCTTTTACAAATAAAATTATAGATCTTATGATATAACCAGACATACCTACTAGTCAGAAGAAAAATATTTGTTTGTCTTTTTAAAATCAACTCTTAATTTGATTCACGAAACTCTCTAAAGTTAATAAGGCGTTTTTGTCCACCAAAACTTTACCAAACCAATTCTTAAAGTCCTATCAAAAGACCAATGGATAAATAAATTGGAAGAATACGTTCCCTGCTTCAAAGAATAAGAAAGAATTAAAGCAAGTTAGCATATATTAATTTATTTAGTTTAAAGGTTTGGGTTGGTCTTTGTATTTGTTTCGGTGTAATATAAGGCAAAACTCATCTTTATTATTATTAAATACATTTTACGAGACTTTTCTCAGCTTTTGTGTACCTTCTGATCTTTAAAAAGGACTTCTTTAACTCGGCTGCTTACACGGAAAGAATCCTATTTGGCTTTGTTTTCATGGCTCTTGAATACCTTACCAGTTTTCAGTTTGTCAAATTTTAAAACAGTTTACAAGGTCAAAGATCCATGAATATTCCCTTGACTTCCAGAAAAACACACGTTTGGAGTTTGTTTGCCTTCTGGGCTTCCTTTACAACCTTAATTTGCTTCCTGAAAGTCTTTCTAAATTAAAACTAATCCAATCGTAAAGGTTCCTTTTAACCCATTGGGGCACTTCTGTTATTTAAAAAAAAGTCTTTTCCCATCCAACATGGTCCTGAAAGAGATTTCAAGCTCACTTTTAGCTTCTTCCAATGCTTCTCAAAGTGACTTATGGGGATAGTTCTTGGCATATCGAATAAATCGATATATCGAATTATCCATACATCGAATAAATAGTCCAATGATGTAAGACATGGAATAACTGATGTATTGATCAATCAAATACTTCATACTATAATAAAATTTTGTAGATACTTTGTACTAATAGTTTCCCTACGAAATATGGATTTTATAGAATTATTCCAAATCGACGTATCGAATTAATATATCGAATAAATGGATCCAACGATTGAATTTGTGGAATAAATCGATGTAGTGATTAGTGAAATACTCCACATATTGATAATAAACTCCTGTAGATACTTTGATTTGATAATATCCTCATTAAATATGGATTTTATAGAATTATTTCATAAATGAAAAATATGCTTACCATCAAATATCCTGAATAATGAAATCGATATTTTTGGAATTCAGTATCGATATTGAAAACAATTCTCAGTCGTAGTAACAACTAAGATACGTTGGAAACCAATTTACACTTATTGAATAAATCGATGTATCGAATTAATCAATATACCGAATAAATACGTCTAGTGGTTCAATACGTGAAACAAATTGGTATATTGATTAATCAAATACTTCACACAATAATAATAAAAACTTGCAGACACTTTGATTTGATAGTTTCCTTACGAAATACCCAATTAGCCCATAAATGAAAAAATGTATCTTAGACCGTTCCTAATAATGAAATCGATATTTTTAGAATTCAATATCGATATTCGTTGTAAGCAACATACGAGTGTAGTTTGAAAAGTAAGGTAAATGAAAAAGAAATTGTATTTATTTTTCAACATAATCTCCATTGAGTTCGACATATTTTGCTCAACGATGTTCCAAACTTCCAAAGCTTATATATTATACCGTTTTTATGAAATGATTTCTCCTACTCTGCAAAATAGCCGTTCACAGCATGAACCACTTCATTGTTGTCGGAAAATCGTTGTCCTCCGAGCCATATTTTGAGGTTCGGGAACAAGTGGAAGTCAGACGGGGCTAGTGAGTAGGGCGGACGATCCAACAATTCGAACCTAAGGTCATGGATTTTAGCCATGGAAAATTTTATCACCTTTCTGTCCATCATTTTTGAAAATGCTTGTACGTTCGTCTACTTCGCATGACCAAACAATAACCTCACAATGCACTGAGCTGAAACTCGGCAATGGCTGCGTCGTTTACCTTAGTTTTCAAACGACCCCGTAAGTAACAACTAAGGTATGTTGGAAATCAGTGACAATTTTCACTTGTAAAACTAAAATAATTCAGTATATCGAATAAATCGATGTATTGAATCAGTAGGTGCCAGAAAAAAAAAATTGATGTATCATCATGGAATAGCAATAAACTTCTGTAATTGTGCTTGTAATAATTATATCGATATGTTGATACGTTTAGAATTCAAAATTGATATCTTCGATTCCCAGTCGCAAAAAACTATATGATACGTTGGAAATAAATGGGAATAAATCAATACGTCCAATGATTGAATACGTGGAATAAACTGATGTATTGATTAATCAAATACTTTATAGCTTACAACGATTAAGTATAACTTGTAGGATTTTATAGAATATTATTCTACAAATGAAAAAAATGTTATTATCTTATAATATCGATGAAATCGATATTTTTAGAGCTCTGTATCGATATTTTGGTATCTCGAAAAAATTTCCAGTTGAAATTGGATCCACTGTAATGTACAGTATCCTTGAAAAATACAATTGATGGATATGATTTCCTGCGTATGCAGATGTAAATCAGCAAACATCTAATCATTATAAAATTTTTCACATGTTTTCAAGTTAAGTTAATCATATTCGAATATAGCAAGCATATTTCGTTGTTTCATAGATGCTGAATTCTATTAACCTACCTGTTATGCTTTGCATTATACTTGGCTTAACCTGTAATAACAGTAGGAAATGTAACAGTGATAACAACAGGAGCAACATCAATAACTGTAACCCTGTTTACGTCAGAGCTCTTATTTGAATATATTGCTAAACAAGTTAACCTAGAAAGTTGCACTTTGCACTTCGCATAAGTAAGGGGTTAGTGCAACTAAACACTAGATACGAGTAGGTTAAGGTCAGTAGCTTTCCTCTTTCTAACTCGTTTGACCTACTCACGTACTGTATTAATCTAATTTGCTTTGTAACAATCTCTAATTAACTTGGTTTATGACCGAATGTGATTTCTGGATTAAATGATTAGGTTTTACAAGGGTGGTTAAGTGGTTCCTAAAAACATTTGTAGATGCTTTACAAAGAAAATAAGGACTCGAAAAGACCCTCAAAGGAGTTAAAAGTTCAAAGACCCTAAAAAAGAGCCTTCAAATCTTCTTCTAATCATCGGATCACTTGCAAAGTTCTTTCTGGTAACTAGAAGGCTTTTGATGAACTCTTGAACTGTGAATTATGTTTAGCCAAGCCGTAGAACAAAAATTACTTTTGGGAAGCATTGGAAGAAAAAAATAAAGCTGGACTCAAAATCTTCCCTAGGACTGTATTTGATGGGAAACGACTTTCTTGTTGGCTTTAATGGGCCAAAACGAACCTTTTCTGATTGGATTACTTTTAATTTTAATTTTGAAAGACTCAGAAAGCAAACGAAGGTTGTAAAGGAAGACCAGCAAGACTTAAAAAGTGTGTTTTTTTGGAAATCGAGAGAATCTTCATGGATATTTTCGGCCTGTGAATTATTGTAAAGCACACGCTGAAAGCTGAATTTGTCAAACTGAAAATTGTTCTTTTGAAGTTCAAAAGAGTACTCAAAAGCATTAACATTAGGATGGTATGAACGTGCCAAGTAGGTCCCTTTCTGCAGATGTTTAAATTAAAGTATAGTCTCTTGAAAATTTTATAAGCCTCGAAATGTCCTTTTTGTATATCAGAAGTTACAAAGACGCTAAGAAAAGCCTCATATTGGATTCGCATAACTTTATGGGTATCTGTATCCCTTTGATGAAATCTTGATTATTACTTTGCTAATAATAATAATAAAGATGACTTTTGCCTTATATGACGCCGCAAAAAATACTAAAAAAACTAACCTTTAAATTAAATCAATCTATACTAAGTTACTACAAAGTACCATCGACACCGATGATCGTCGTAGTTGATTGGTTTCCCTGGTTATTTTGATCCTTACTTATTCTTAGAATCAGGGAGCGTATTCTTACAAATTGTTTCATCCCTTGGTCTGGAAATTAGTTTTTTGGTAGGGCTATCCGCAAAAGCCATTTTCGGAAGTATTGAAGGTAAGAGTGAGCTTGAAATCTCCCTTAGGACTGTGTTGGATGAGAAAAGACTTTATTTTAAATAACAGAAGAGGGTTAAAAGGAACCTTTATTACATCAGTTTTAACTTTGTAAGATTGTCGGAAAACAAATGAAGTTTGTAAATAAAGACCAGAAAGCTATCAAGACTCCAAAAGTTGTTTTTTGGAAGTTAGGAGAATTTCCATGGATCTTTGGCCCTGTAAATTATTTTAAAGCGCATGCTGGACGTTGAGAATTTCCATGGAGATTTTTTGCCCTGTGGACTATTAAAGCACACGTTGGAAGCTGAATTTGACAAACTGAAAACTGCAACCAAAAAGTCGTACAAAACAAGAAATCGTTACGTAAACATTAGAAACGTATGAATGTGCTAAACAGGGCTCTTTCCTTACAGGCGGTTGGATTAAAGTAGTCTCTTTAAATTTTAGAAGCCACAATGGGCCCTCAGGTATCCTTTTTGAAGATCAGAAGTACACAAAAGCTGAAAAGAGCCGCGTATCATACATCGTATGTCCCCGGATTGACTTTACAAAAGGGAAAACGTTTTTATTTTTTATTTTATGAAAAAATGACAAAGAAACAACAATTTTTGCTCGACTTGCAATGCCCTGTAATTAAAAGTAAAATATTGATACAGTCGCTTCTCAATATTAAAATGATAACATATTGGAAAAAGCAAATTTAATGTGAACAGATTTATTCTAAATTTATCACATTCATCGTTTGAACGGGTTTATTCTGCGGCGGAATTCTTTAAAACTGTTGCGAATTTCAACAACGGGTAATGACGCCATAGCTTCTCTTATACTATTTTTTAATATTTCGGTGTTATTGGGTAAATTATCTTTGTAGACAATTTGTTTTAAACGTCCCCATAAGTAGAAGTCTGCAATTGTCAAGTCTCCTTGGTGGCCATAACACTGGTCTATTTCTTGCTAGATAAAATAGTACTATAAACTATAACAATAATAGAGATGGCTTTTGCCTTATATTACGCCGAAACAAATACAAAAAAACCTAGAATTTTAAACTAAATTAATCAATACTAAGTTGCTTTAATCTTTTTTATTCTTTAAACCAGGAATTTCTTTATCCATTGGTCTTTTGGTAGGACTTTAAAATTGATTTGGATAAGTTTTGGTGGGCAAAACGCCTTGTTAACTTGAGGGAGTTTCATTAATTAAAGAAAAAGTTGGTTTTATAGGACAAAAGTGTACTCCTTGCCTGATTGGTATGTCTGATCATATCATAAGATGTACAACTTTATTTGTAAAATTCTTTTTAAGGAAACCAAATCACGTTAGTAAGTCTTCCAAATGTACGTATAGGGACTTCATTGGCATATGGACTTTGTTCTGTACCAAAGGAATAAAAATGAATTAAAAATTTTAATTTTCAGTTATAATAAAGATATACACGAAAAGCTTTTAGTGAACCAAAAGGAGCTTTCAGATCTTCTTCCAAACATGGGAGATTATGGTTCAACCTAAACAACTCACAAACATTTCTGCTAGTTGCTAGAAGACCTCCAATTGTTCAAAGAAAATGACTCTTGAACCATGCATTATATTTGGCCAGGCCACAGAACCTAAAATTCACTTTAGGGAAGCATTGGAAAAATATAAAAGTGTGCTCATAATCTCTCTTAGGTTTTCGGAAAAGACTTAGAAGGACAGAACAGAATGGGTCAAAAGGTACATTTTATGATTGGATTAATTTTTGACAGGCCTTCAGGCAGCAACCGCAAGCTGTAAAGGAAGGCCAAAAGGTAGTCAAGACTCAACAAATGTTTTTTTCTGGAAGTTAAAAGAATCGCCATTGAGATTTATAGCCCTGTGAACTATCTTAAAGCACACGCTGGAAGCTGAAAATTGACATAGAAATGTTTGGCCCTTTGAACTATGTCAAAGCACACGCCTGAAGCTAAAGTTGACAAACTGAAAACTGTTCTTTTGAATATCAAAAGGTACCCAAAAGCCATAAAAACAAAAACTCGTTGCGTAAACATTGTGAAGGTGCGAATGTGCCAAGGGAACCCTTTCCATGGAGGTGGTTGAATGAAAGCAGTTTTTTGAAGATTGAAGATGACCTCTTTGAAAACTAGAAGGTACAAAAAGGCCGAGAAAAGCCTCTGGATATTAGAAGGTATTCCTTTGATGAAATCATGATTATTACATCCCCGAAACACAAGCATATGACAGAAAAGTTTCCGAAAAGTGATACAAGAAGACCCACAAAGTTTAAGAAAGGGTTAAGACGAAAGAGATCAGAAGAAGCTAAACAACGACAAAGCCAAAGAATAAAAGAGAGATGGGCAAGGAAGAAAGCTCTCAAGAATGCACAAGCTGCAAATCATTTTGATTAACTTTCATAGTCCAAAGGTGGCTCATCCGAAAAAAAAAGAGAAAAGGCTCGTATTAGATTAATATAACTTTATGGGTATCTGTATACCTTTGATTAATAATTTATAATAATAATAATATCAATAATAGAGACGACTTTTGTCTTTACGGCGCTGAAAAAAATACAAAAAAAAACCCAATTAATCAATACTAAGTTGCTTGAAACTACCATCGACACCGAAGCGATCGTCGTAGTTGATTGGTTTCCTGGTTGTTTCCTTTTGATTTGTCGGCTTTGATCCTTTCTTATTCTTTGAACCAGAGAGTATATTCTTCCAATTTCTTCATCCATTGGTCTAAAAATTAATTTTTTAGTAGGACTTTCCGCAAAAATCTTTCAGAAAGTAAATGAAGGTTGTAAAGAAAGGCCAGGGGGCAATCAAGACTTAAAATTGTGTTTTCGTTAAAGTCGGGAGAACATCCATGAATTTTTGGTCCTGTGAATTGTCTTAAAATTTAACAAATTGAAAAGTATTTGAAGATCAAAAGGTACTCAAGAGCCATGCAAACAAAACCAAGTAGGTCGAATTAAAGAAGTCTCTTGAAAATTTTAAACGCCACAATGGGCTTCCAAATGAAGATTAAAAGGAACAGAAAAACTAAGAAAAGCTTCGTATCGGATACATATGACTTTGTGTCCGTATCCCTTTGATGAAACCTTGATGCTTTGCTAGCTGAAAATTTACATTAATAATACATCTCGAATTGTTTTAGATGTATAAAAAAGGAAAAAATAATAAAAATTCGCAAGAGTTATAACTTTCATGAAGCATAACGGTGTAATAATAGAGAACATAATAATGAAGCCGATCTAATTACGCGCTTAGTAAGATCTGAAACAGTACAGTTACTAAAGTAAATCGTTCGACGCGTATCATGCGTTAATTAATTTCAGAAAGGTAGAAGCAGTTACAGAGTGTTTAACGCATGAATGTGTACAAGTTGAAAGTCTAAAATTTTGTCTAATTCTCGTAGGAGGAGGCCAAACTGGTGTAGGTGTATTCGTATTGTTAGGTAGGCTAAGCTAGGAGATCTTTAAATGAATTAGAAGACGGGATAATACTGATCGAAAGTTCTTAGCTTGTTTTCGCATGCAGGGTGAAATCTGGTACGGTGGCTTAGCGTCAGTCGAAGACGTTAATGATGACGTTTTGAGTCGGATTTGTTCGAATATGGGAAGAGCCGATAATGAAGTTCTAATAGGTTGCACAGATTATGCAGAACGCAAGGGCAAACGTGAAGTAACGGCAGTGGTATTCTGTAGGAAGTCGGGGGCGGCAACTGAGGGAGAAGGGCAGCAGGAGCGAGCGCACCGAGGTACTTGCCCAGGAGCAGCTGCCCCTGCTGGCGCAACCCCAATTCAAGCTCTAGACTACTAGTGTTGCGCCATCCTTGACGAAATGCAGCGGTAAAACTTCGCTGCGCGGCATATACATTTGTGTACGTATTCGAATTGATAATGGCCTCGATTTCCTGGCATACTTGATATAATCACAGAAGCACCAGAGAAGTCCTCAAAGCACAGTGCACGTTTCACTATTATTTTTCTTGAATATTTTAGTATAATGAACAAATTGCTAGCAAATTTTTATTAAATTGCAATATGATTTATTTTCGTTTTTGCACATCTTGAATAGCACTCTAGTTTCACAATTTTTACTTCTCACTGTACAGCACGGCACCATAAAGAAGCACGACTTAACAAGGTAATATTTTAAAGTTTTATTAGTCGATTAAGTTGATTAAACAACTAATCAAGTCATTCAGAAAAATTCGCCTGTCTTCATTTTCTGTTGTATAATTTGCAATTTTATTTTCAATTGATAATAATTTACTTTACAGATTATTAATAATTCCGCAGGGTTTTTATAGGGATGCTACCTATCTATTCACGTCCCATTCAGGACTAAGTCCCGAAAGGAACCGCTTATAAAGAAAATGAAATTTTCTCCCCCGCCTTCATATATACAAAGAATAGCGTTAATAAGCGCGAACAAAACAGTCTCCATTCGCCGGAAAAACATGTTTTCGAACTTCTTTTATTCCTACTATAACACGTGTCTGGCAATATTTTGCGTTTTCTAGTAATACGGTTAAAACTTAGAAAAATTCATTAGTTCATTCAACAAACGTTCGGGTAGAATGTAACAAACACCTGTTACGTTTACAATTTCGAATTTAAAGCGTCGAAATTAACTTTTATATCTTATTCCAAAAGTTTCCCCTTATATATCTAAAACGGAAATTGCAATCTACAGAGTTCACGAAAGCAAGCTTTTGCTTCTTATATCCTGGAATACGATTATCTACGCTTCCGCTTCTGCCTAAACAAACCCAATCAATCACTTTGTTCACGAAGATATAACAGAATCAGCAACTTCCGTAAAACTATAACTGGTTGCACTTTATTCTACGAGGAAACGGCACCAAAGTTCCCCTCATCAAGGAAACTGTACCTGTTGGAACCCCCATGTTCTTCTTTGAAATTTTAATTGAAAAATTTCCTTTATATTTGCGTAAATTTCCAAGTTCTAAAATGTAGCAAGAAATGCCCATTTCAAGAGCTCTAAAGGATGCGAGAGCACATTCCTCTTCTTGTAAAGGAAACAACAAATGTAGATGTAGACGGCCGAGAAACAAAGCTAAAAGGGATTTTTGTATTGCAATAAACTACAAAGAACAAAAGATATTTTTAGGTCGTGTTTAGTTAGTCGGCATTCAAATACCGATTTAATGCTACCTAAGAAAGTAGATATTTTCAAGGAATCAAGATTCAGGGAAGAAAGCCGATTTGTTCGTTAACAGAATACATAATTTAAGTTACAAAAGCTCTACCTACAATGAAATCTGAAAGCTACCACGAATTGTTTCAATTAGCTTTAGTAGATGATAAGAATAAAAAACTTTTACGAACTTTTTGTTAATTCATTTGTTATGTTAGTAATAAGGCGAGGTACGACATCG
This sequence comes from Melanotus villosus, assembly GCA_963082815.1. NCBI lineage: Eukaryota > Metazoa > Arthropoda > Insecta > Coleoptera > Elateridae > Melanotus > Melanotus villosus. Next base: position 33,756,664 of record OY720427.1, on the reverse strand, counting down.
AGGAAGTTTAATTGTAGGGTTTTAAAAAACGAGAAAGGTCTCGTTAGTGTAAGTATAAAGGAGACGTATTACAGTACTTGCAAATAAGGTATTCGTATCAAAATATCGCGGAGGAAATTCTGGACGCTCGACAAAGGAAGGGATTATATAAAAATACGTGACGAAATTAAATTATCCAAGGCTAAAGCCTTGGATAATTTAACTGCAATTTCTGTTTGGGTGTTTACAATGAATAATGTTTATATCTCTGGACATAACCGAATGGGGTGGTAATAAACAAAATGAAATTTCAGATGAACATAAATTCGTTAGTGGCGAGCGTATTTATTTGGTGGGTGGCGTGCGCACAAAGCAGAGCTTTTGCGGTAAGCCGAGCGAAGGAGTACCGGGGATCTGGGGAAGTAGCTAGCAAAGATGGGGTTAACGCAGAACCCAGCTGCGAAGAGCTTAAAGCCATGTGGAGATTTTCCAAGCGCCAGTCCAGAGCCGCCGAAGTTACAAATGAAATACCCACCTACAGAGACCCATTCTCATACAACGTATGGGAACCATACTACACTGCCCGATCCAGAAGTATGGGAGGGTAAGTAATCACTACGTTTTATGGCTTACCTTTTGCTTTAATTAATTACCACTGGATGAGGTAGGTCCCCTTACACATTTTCTCTAAGTACGAACTCCAAATAAATTATTATTTAAGCTCCTGATGACGTGGTTCTTCGTAAGAAACGCCGTCTTATCAGGGCTAATAAATGTTTCTAGTCTTCACTGATTTTAAACGCTTCCGATTTCAAATATTTCCGGCACATCGAATTTCTATAAGACCAAGAAGACAATTTCAGATAAAGACTTTCATATTTTGCAATGTTTAATGCTTTTTCCCAGCTCTGTACGCTGCATTTAAGGGCAAAACTCCATAGATAATAATAGTAAATAACCATGAAACTTCCTTGCTTAAATTGAAAAACAGGAAGGTAAACATCCACAATTTTCTATGACTTACATTTCAGTCATTTAGCATCCAATGAAGTACTTACGTTTCATGTTTAATGCTTTACATTAGGGGCGGGAATTTTTAGTTTTTTAGTTCAGTTCGGCTCTTCTCGGTTAACGAGTTTTTACCGAAAATTGAGCTTCGAACCTTTACCGAGCTTTAAGCCTTTGCAAAGATCCACGGCAAAAATAAGACAGGTCCAATTTCTTGAATTTAATTGAATATGGAGCATTCACCGAACTTCAAGCCTTCACCGAGTTTCGAGCTTGCAACGAGCATTACCTACAAGCAATTCTTGACAAAGTTCGGCTCGGCATGGTTCGACACGTATTAGAATCGAACTCGTTCAAAGCTCGAGCTCAGCTTGGCTCGCCTGGTTCCCCGCTCTACTTTAAATCACCTTGATTTTTTACTGGGAAGGTTAGAATTACGAAATTTCTTGAATTTAATTGAATATCGAGCATTCCCCGAACTTCAAGCCTACACCGAGTTTCGAGCTTGCAACGAGCATTACAAGCAATTCTGAAAAAAGCTCGGCTCGGTTTGGTTCGAAAAGTAATAGATTCGAACTCGTTCAAAGCTCGGCTCGGCTCGGCTATACTTTAAATCACCTTGATTTTTTACTGGAAAGGTTAGAGTTACGAAAACCTGAAATATCGACGAATCATTTTTTGTATGAATGTGATATAACATTGAGATTACTAAATTCAATTATAAAGTTCATTTTTCGATGTGTTATAATTCTAAAATAATCCTGCAACGAGCTTTACAAGCAGTTTAGAAAAAAGCTCGGCTCGGTTCGACAAATATTAGGCTCGAACTCGTTCAAAGCCCGAGCTCGGCTTGACTAGGCTCGGCTCGTTCCCCCTCTACTTTAAAACTTGTTTTTTTACTAGAAAGGTTAGAGTTGCGAAAATTTTAAATATCGACGAATCCTTTTTGGTATAAAATGTGATATGCAATAACAGATTGTGACTACTAAATTCACTTATAATGTTTATTTTTTGGTATGTGGTAATTCTAAAATAATCCTATAATGTGCTTTACAAGTAATTTAGAAAGAAGCTCGGTTCGGCTCGTTCCCCCTTCTACGTTAAATCACCTTGGTTTTTTATTGGAACGGTTAAAGTTACAAAAATCTGAAATTTCGACTATTTTTTTCGTATAAAAATGTGATATGAAATAACAGACTGAGATTACTAAATTCACTTATAAAGTTGATTTTTCGGTGTGTGATTATTCTAAAATCATCGTGCAACGAGCTTTACAAATAATTTAGAAAAAAGCTCGACTGGGCTCGGTTCAACAAATATTAGGCTCGATCTCGTTCAAAGCTCGAGCTCGGCTAGGCTAGGCTCGTTCCCCCCTCTACTTTAAATCATCTTGGGGTTTTACTCAAAAGGTTAGAGTTACGAAAATTTGAAATATCGACGAATTTTTTGTATCAATGTGGTATGAAATAACAGATTTAGATTACTAACTGTTATAATTAATTATACAGTTCATTTTTAGTTATGGGATAGTTCTTAAATAAGAGCTTCATAGGCGCCAAACCAGAAATATTCACAGCTATGAATAAAAAGCTCTTGGTTATGGCTGTGTTGTATGTTATATAATACTTACCTCGTTTGTTGTTACGTCAATTCAGAATTTTATTTATCCTTTTGCTTATAAATTACCATTTTCGCCACTTCAAATTTCGTGCACTTACAAGCAAATTTCATTACAAAGAAGGTTATTTTCGTTACTGAATTAAACCTGATAATATTAAGGTATTTATATAATTAAAAACACAAAGGAAGCTTGACTTTTTTAGAGACGGTGATATTGATTTTGCTTTGAATGTAGGTGGCAAGTATCTAATAAAAGGCGTTACATTTCTCCGAAGTGGGAAAACAAAAATACATCAAAGTTTAAAGATGTTTAATAACCGAAAGAGAAATTATTCGCCTTCATATTCTTCCGACATATTTTGAAAGAGTTTTTTAGCAAAAGAGCGGAAGATATAATAAGAATTTGGATCTTTTTATTGCTAAGCGCCTTTACATTTTTCAAATAGAATTCATGGGAATTTCTTGAATACTCAAAACAGGTAGTCAAATATTAATCTTAAGCGTATTTATTCTTGCTTATTATGCTTGCATGGAGTTATTTCATATTTATTGAACGTAAACGATTTTCTTTTCTTCAGTTTTTATGACACAGCCTCAAGTAAATCCCATTAACATACATGTTTGCTCTCTGTATCTTAACACGGCGTGAATTCGTCTTAACTTTTAGCACAGAAGAGCTACAAGTGGTAAATTTAAAGTTTCGCTGTTGACTTTGTAGTTTGTGTTTACCCATTTCGTAAGCATCTTAATTCAGTTTAATTCAACAAAATGTTAGGTATTAACGATGGTTTATTTTTCACTTAGCTTGGATACCTCGCGAAACTAAAATTATTAAACTTTCGCAATTAAGAATCTTGTAACATCTTCCAGACTGTTAGAAATTTAATGAAATTGATAAACCTAATCCTTCCTTTTAACGAATAACAGGAAGATTTAAAATATTAAAGCTAACTCACTTTCATACTTGAACAGAAGTATTTCGAATTTAATTAACCGGATTCATTGTTTTTCAAACATGGGCTTATTTTATCATTGCTTTTATAGGTAGGTACTCTTAATGTAATAGTATTATAAAAGCGACGATTTTTTGAAAGTAAAACATCTTAAGAACTTAAACTAATTAAAAGAGTTGTATATAAATTACTGAGTTTTGAATTTTACTGCTTTTCACTTTTACATAAAAAAAACATTTAATGAATAAGTTTACTTCAAAGAAAATTATAAGATGCGATTTTCAAAGGAAATAACTTCGTTTATGAACATTTAACTAAGAGGCTTATGAGGAAGCCAGTTAAATCAAAAACTTGCGGCGAAAATTAACATATATCGATTTAGAGATTGAAAGCTATTCTGAGGGACGGAAAATCTTTTTCCATTTTCCTACCGACGTAGGAATTAATCGTTTTAGTATAAAAGCTTTAAATTGTAGGCAGACGAGCAAATTCGTAAGTATGTCATTGGGACGTTGAACCTTTGACCCTACCCTTTATTGGGTTTTACGTTCAAAGACTTTCTTTAAATATTTTTGGCAATTTTGTTACTTTTACGTTATAATTAAAACACATTTCATTTTCATTTAGTTTTTGACAGTTTTAGTTTATTAAGTGTCACTGCTGAAAATTGAAAAACTTCCATTAATAAAGGTTCCCCTGAAAACCACTGCTTTGGATATTTATTAGGAAATCTGGAAACGTTCTCGTTAATAGTACAATAGCCAGTCCCTTATTAGCCGTCAATTATTTCTAACCTATATTTAAATTGTTTATTAGGATATTAAGTAGTTTAAGCTGCTACTACAAATTCAGTTTGATTCAGAATTTTTCGAGTTCTGCTGACATTTGCGAAATTCAGGAAGTTTCACGTTACCTCTATTATTATTACTAACATCAAACATCAAAGCTGCATGCCAATAGTGCCTCTTCGTGCAATTTATAAGGATTTATATAATCTGTCTGATGTTCCTACGTTCATCAAAGTCAGATAAACCTTCATAAAACGAAGTTGTTAAAGCTTCAAATGATGAAGCTTTTGAACTTTTAATAAGTGTCGTTCATGTATTTTGAGCAAAACAGGCAGACTAATTATATACAGGATTTTAAACCAATTTCAGTTGCTAGGATATATTTATAAGGTAACCGTTGATTTAACATAATCTAAATATCGTCTTCTTTATACACCTAATTACTTTTCATGTTCTTTACTATCTCTCCGCAACAGTGCTTTTAGCTGCTAAATTAATGCGTCTGTACTTCCAAAACCACCACATTTATCTCAGAAACAGAGTTGCCCTTGTAGATTGTATTAGAGCTCGTATGGAAGTTATAGCAGCAATGTCATAATGCTACAGCTGAACTCAACGTTTCCGTAAAATATCAATCGCCTGTAAAGCTAAGTTTCCTGCAAGCCTCGGCAAATTAATTCTACGGTTATTTTTATAAAATAAATAAGGCCACAGAAAAAAAATATACAGGAACTTCCAACAAATTTAAATGTGTTACTTAATGGCTGGAAAAGTGTCAGCAAAAAATTCTATTATCACGCAAGAATAAGCTGCTAAATACTTCAAAGGTCAGAGCTTTAACTTCGTTAAGTTTATATCCCGAGAGATTTGAAGGCGACGTCGCATATGTTTTAGAACATAACGCAATGAGATTTCGTCATCCTAAATGTCGAATAATGTTAGTAAATTGTAGAACTTTGTATTTTCCATTTATTTAAATTGTCGGCAATTTATACCTTGTTTAATATATTAAATAGTTGAGCAAAACAAAGTATCCAAACAACTTCTACAAATTTGTTTTATCAAAATTAATATCGAACATTCCCCAAAGCGAGTTGGGCGGTGCTTTATAAAATGTTATTAAAAGCGTTTATAATATAATTATTTGCCCAATTTATAACACGAGTTAAATGTTTGGTGGGGGTTTTTTTAGATAAAACAATATTTTGAAGGGAGAGTTACTAATTACTCTGGTTTTCTTGCAATGCATTTAAGTTTTCCACGTTTTTTTGCTTTCAATAATTTGCTTTTTGCTTCCCACGGCATAAAAAACGTTGGTTTATGCCTCTAAAGCAGCTACAGGCTATTTGTATTTTCACCCACTTTCGTGAATGGTTCGTACAGTATTTTCACAAAAAACCTTTTCGCGAAAAGTGTTTCTCGGAGTTTTTGGAGGCGGTAAACTGATGCCAATTAAAGGGCAAAAAAGAAAACATAAGAGATTTCGCGCTTTTTTCCTCCATTTCCTTTATTACGCCCGAACTGTAATTTAGTCGAAAATTACGTAAATCGATCTACACTTTTTCCACTAGCGGAAGGAGATTTAAAAAAATAAAACATGGTAGTACTTTGTCCCAAGGTAAATCAATTTCCGCAAAACAGTTAAAAGCTTTATAGTGTTTTAAGATAATGAGATGACTTGTAAACTAAACTGCCGCTAAACCGTTAAACGAAATTACTAAGCTGAAATAAAATGACCGAGACCAGTTCTTTATCTCATTCTGAAGGTGCCCCTGTAAAGCTAATTTCTAACAAGTCAACAGTTAATAGCTCAGCAAAATGTTAATTAAACTTCCAGCACAGGAAAGTCAAACACCCACACACACAAAAATAGATCTAAATCCCGGTATTATTAAAAAGTTACTTAGTAACTTCCGAAAACCGATAAACTGTAAGCGTTTATTTCCGAGACATATTACATTGATGTTGGTTGATCGTTTTTGAAAACAATATGTAAAAACATTTTCCCAAAAAATATTAAATTTAAGAAACCCCGATTCAATAAATTTAGAGACAAATTTAATATAAAAATCCCAAAAGGAAACGAGCTTAAATCTTGTCATTTTTGATAAAGTTGTAGTATGGAGAATAACATATCGAAAATTCAAGAAATGTTTCTTAACAAAACTACAACCAAATTCTATAATTTGATTAAATAATACTTAGTAATAAGAGTTTTCAAAAATATACCATACCTATTTCCGTTTTAGCGAGTTTTATCGTTTATATAAACTGAAATTGGCGTTCTTAATACTCCGTCGCGACGCCTTCCCCTTTCCAGGCATCGTCTAAAATAATTTACAGTTAGGAAGATGGGTCGACCGAGTTCGTCGATATAATTAGGTTAATTAAAGTGTTAAAATTAATGAAAATTGTACTTTTCGCGTTACTTGTTAATAATAAGCGAGATAGATGTTAAAGTAACAGACGCAAATTTGGTTTATAATTCCGCCATCTCACAAGCAATTCGTTTTTATATCACGCGGAAAGGTATTTTTATCGTCACGTTGTAACGCATTTTTGTAATTAAATTAGAATAGGCAACATTAAATTCGAATCAAATGAAATAACGCAAAGGATTTTCACTTCCTTGCCTGAGTGACAGTGGTTAATAGCATGCCCTTCGGCTTCATTGTTAAATTTATACTTAGATGGAGAAAGATGTCTTTGAATACTTTAGCATAAATTAAACGTCATGTTTTTATTGCTCATGCTTGAGTAGTCCAAAAATCTTGTGTTTGTTTACTCACTCGGGTAGATTATACATCGTACACTTTGAACATTACTTGTTAGAAATTATAAAACAAAATCGTTGCAATAAAATTTAATAAACCTGCCTTTTTCATAAAATAATCAAAGAAAACATGAAAAGCTCATGCTTGAGTTGTCCAAAAGGCATGTGTTTGTTTACTTACTTGGGTAAATTATTAGATCATACACTTCGAAAATTACTCAAAAATTATAAAGTAATATTTCTTCCGATCGTTGCAATAACATTTAACAAACCAGCCTTTTTCATAAAATAATCAAAGATAACATAAAGAACTCATGCTTGAGTAGTTCAATAATCATGTGTTTCTTTACTTACTCCGGTAGATTATTGTATCATACACCAGAAATTCTAAAGTAATATTTCTTCTTATCTTTGCAATAAAATTAATAAACCTGCCTTTTTCATAGAATACGAGGGTCGTTTGATAATTCAGGTAAGTTTCTATGAGATGGCGCCACTATCTGCTTGGTGACGTCACAGCTGGCAAGTGTTACTTTTCAAACAAAATCATGCCAAATTTGAAACAAAAGCCATGCATTGTTTTTGTTCTACATACGTTTAAACTGTGCACATAAAAATGGAAAAAGGTGAATTTCGTGCAGCCATAAAACATTTTTATTTGAAAAAATGGACGGCTGCTCAGATTAAGGCGGAGTTAAATGGAGGCTCTGCACCCTCGCTAAAGACAGTTTATTTCTAGATAAATGAATTTAAACGTGACCGAACGAGCACCGAAGATTGAACCCACTCTGGACGGCCAGTGGAAGTCACTATGACCTTTATCATTGAAAAAATCCACAATATCATTATGGAAGACCGCCGAATAAAAGTACGCGATATTGCTGACATTTTAGGCATCTCATCTGAATGGGTTCATAATATCCTGCACGAAAAATTGTATATTTGCGCGATAGGTGCTGCGATTGTTGATTAGCGACCAAAACCGGCAAAACCGCTCCCAAAAGAAATTTCGTCGCAGCGTTTGATAATGTTTACCCGCAATCCGAAGTATTTCTTGCGGCGATGGACATACAACTACACACTGAGATAATGTAGCAGTCAAAACAGTGGATAGCGAGTGTTGAAAGGCGAAGACCGTTTTGTCGACTAGGAAGGTAATGACCACTGTTTTTTGGACCGTTTGAAAGAACAGCTGGAACAAAAACGCCCAAGATTGCGCTTAAAAAAGTGTTGTTCCGCCAAGACAATGCGCCATCGCAGAAGTCGAAAATTGCATGATTTAGGCTTTGAATTAATTGAGGAATTGAGGAAATAGAAAATATGAAGTTGGAAATAAATACAAATAAATTCGAAACTAGGATTATCAATGGCAAAGACAAAAAGGATCTAAATATAGACATTAATGTGCAAGAACGGAAATGAAATTTCTGAGGAAGATAGCAGGAAAAGTCAAATGGGATAGGAAGAGAAACGAAGAAATACGGCAAATAATAGGTCAGGAACCAATTACGGCAATTACCACGAAAATTGAGAAAAAAATTGGTATGGTCACATTGTAAGAATGAACCAAGACTCTATAGCCAAAAAAAGGTAGTGGAAGCAAGGAATACAAATAAAAGAAGAAAAGGAAGAGCAATAAAAAAATGGATGGAAGGAATAGACGAACTAGGAGGCAAACGAGGAAAAACATGGAAATAAATGAGGGAGCTAGCCATGAAGCGAAAAGCATGGAAGGAATGGTTGGAATAGCAAAAACACACCCGACACTCTATAGGGCAAAAGGATCCCGAGAAGAAGAATTAATTCCTCATCCACCCTATTCTCCGGACTTAGCCCCGAGTGATTTTCTCCTCTCCCCAAACTTGAAAATTTGGCTCGGTGGGAAGAAATTCACGTCTAATGGAGCTGTCATCGCCACTATCAATGAGTATCTCGCAACCCTTAAAAAAAGCTACTTTTCTAACGGGTTGAAAAATAGGAATCTCGTTGAACCAAGTGTGTAGCTCTCAATAGAAACTACGTGAGAAATAAAATTGATCTTTCCAAAAAAAATGTGTTAACTTGCTTTTTTATCCTAATTATCAAACGACCCTCGTAATCAAAGATAACATAAAATGGTAGTCAACGAACCATACTAATTCCTAGTTAACGGTCTTCCTAGAAACTTGGGGACAATTCTGTTGCTTGCATCAGGCAGAAAGAACCTTTAGAAGGACTTTTCTTAGATTTACTTTCACGTTTTTTTTTTTTTTGTCGGCTAGGAAGAATGTTATTTTTTTTCAATGTTTGCCTTCATTTTAAGGGGTAAACGAACTACTCAATTTTTAGACTTTGACTTTGATATTTTCTTAGTCGTCGTTTTGATTCAAGTTTAACGATTTGTTTTTCCTCCTAGTTTGTAGAAATTCTGATCCATCTCTGATATTTTCCAACTGAATTATTAATAAATTTACAGAAAATCACAGTTTAAGACTAACGGGCTGATAAATCGGATTGACAGATTATTAAATATTTTGATAATTTTCGTCAGTCTGGTGTTGACTGACAACAGACTGATTGTGTGACTGAACTAATGCCATATTGAGCGTGTAACACTCGTCTTTACAGGTTGCGAATGGGTGGACGTTACAGGGCGCGACCCGTCTATGGACGGGTGGTACACAAACCCCCTGTGCTACGTGTTCAAGATGTGGCTGAAAGAAACAGGGCTTTTGAAGAGGTAGCTCGAATGTATGGCAGCGTACAAAGAGGAGCAGAACCTCGTCGAAGAGTTACAGCATTTAGACTTTCGGGAGGAGGTCACATTCCCTCTGTTGCTCTTACACCTCAAAGTGGAAGCTTTCAGCACCTTAAGGTAATGTTTCTGTACCATTAATACCATTTACAAAATATAATACGTATGTAAGAGGCAATTAAAATTTTTAAACTTTTATATTTTAATTTCTGACATGTTTACATGACTGCAACAGTAATAATAAATTTACCACAAACCCCTAAAAGTTAATTTTACCTGAGATATTTGTACTAAACAAAACAAACACATACAATGCTGCTTGGGGAAACCAATTTTGTATATATTACTACATACTACATACTACTCATACCATGCTCTTTATTTGTATACCCTTCGAAACTGAAAGTTTAATTTACTTTCAGTAAACACAGATTCAACGTTACACATTTAGAATTTACCCAACTTTATCAATAGCTCTGTTGCTGTTTCGTCGTTATTTGTAAATATCGTAGACTGCTATTTATTTTCAGAACCGTTATTCACGTTAATTATTAAATTATAAAGCTATTAACTGATAAAATATTAAACTGTGTAGTTAAGCTTCCAGGCTCTTAATTACATGTTAAATATTCAATTAATTTATAGCAAAATTAAATGATATCATTTTACTAGTTCGTCGTATTAATTAATGACTGAAATTCAATATATCTTTTTTAAGTAAATTATTGCTTAATTTTTCACTAATATTTCTTTACAGTTTTAGAATTTAAACGTCAATTTTACTGTAAATAGTGATTTGTGAATGGGATTCCATATTCTAAGCAGCAACAGTTCTTACATTAAACTGAAAAAAATGTATCCAAACGTTTCAACTGAAGAACGTCCAAAATCAAAAGATTTCGTTTTATTTTGCAGTTTCAAAAAGTAGGTAGTAAAACTTTGATAAAGCTTTTAATTACCAGCAACCCTGAAAATGATTACTTTAGTTTCCAATTTCTTTCTATTAATTAATTGCAATCAACTAACTGATTTGAACGAACATTCTTCAGCAACGAGATTACATATTTTTCATGTTCTCCAACTTTTATCGATAGCGAATCGTTGATATAAAATCTTTTATTAAAGTTTACTGGTAAAATAAAAAAGTGGGCTATTATTAATACTTTCTTAAACTTTTACTAACGCGACAGTTCGAATAAAAAAGAAAAACTTCCAAAAACTTATTCCATCTGCAAAGTGTCATTCTCACACGTTCCAAATGTCAGTGTACATTATAAATTCCGAAAAGATTTCACATATTGAATTTATTTCGTTCCATCAATCAGTCGGATTTATAAATACGACTGAATCAAATGTCACTCCACTCTTCACGTAAAATTTAGCAACTGTTAACGTCATTCGGTATGATACAAATTCAATAGTGGTTACATGTTATTGTTTAAACTTATTCGAACTATTGTTATATAAAAAAGTTTCTGAAATAAATTTGGATTAGGTTTGTAATAAATTATTAACTTTATTTCGTCCATAAAAGAGATATATCAGATGTTGATTGAAAAACTACTGCTGGCAATTTATTCGAATTAAGTGGATTGGTATTCTATAATCGTGATTTTCGATTTTCGAATATTCGATTATCACGCTTACTCGGTTATTACGATTAAGCCAAAAACCAATTATTCAATATTGATCGATTATTGATTTTTTCGCGTTTACAGTTATTTAATACTTATTTTATTAATTGCTGTAATTTCTAGACAGTACTACGATATAAAATACTTAGTTTCATATCATTGCTTGCATTTTTATTTATAAAAGAAAAATATCAGCTGATAGTTGAAAATTTCTTCTTCTTTCAGTAGCCCTACAGCCCACTTCGTTGAACCTTGGCTTCCTCAAGTCATAGATTAAAGATCTTTAATCTATGCTCAAGTCTTCGCTTCCATCTTACTCGATCTCTCGCTTCCTCTTTCCAATTCCCGACTGCCAAAATATGTTACGCTTTATACCTTCCCCTAAACCTATCTCTGTCTCTCCTACCTTACACTTCACCCAACTACTATATTCGTCGCGGTAGTCGGTCTCTTTCCGTTTGTTCCACATGGCCTGCCCATTTCAGCCGGTGTATTTTAACAGTTGTTATTATGTCAGGTTTTTCAAAGGTCTGCGATTGCACCATATTCCCCCATGTTGTCTTCCTGCATGGGTCCGTATATTTTTCTAAATATTTTCCGTTCAAAGATGGACAATATATATTCTATTTGCTTCGTCAGCGTCCACGTTTCACAGCCATATATAACCGTTAGTCTGATAATCATTTTGTAGATGGTTAGCTTAGTACTTGTACGTAAAGTACGTCTAGCCAATTAACAACTCTAGCGCTTAAAATTCCTTTATGCAGTGGATTCAGTTTCGACGTGACTGAGTCATACGTGTTCATTTTACGGCGAGTAAACCAGTAATGCAGAAGAGGATGTCACCCGGAGCTGTATATTCGCTAGACGTAGTTTACTTCTCTAGGCTTCGGGATGTCACGCATAGAAAAATAGGCCCCGTTTTCTTTCAATATCCATCATCAATGTAAGAGAAACAACGGTACTTTTGGAAGAAGAAACAAGTAAGATAGGTCTCTATATAAATCAAGACAAAACTAAGCTCATGACCATTAAACCAATAAGAAGGACTGGACAAAATATCTACGTAGTAAGGTTAATGACATAAATTAAATAATAACAAAAGTAAGAAGTAGAGCTTTTCTTGGCTATTTCGATATTTTGTCGTAATGGCCATGAGCTTAGTTTTGTGTTCATTTATATAGAGACCTATCTTACTTGTTTCTTCTTCCAAAAGTACCATTGTTTCTCTTACATTGATGATGGATTTTCCCGTCACGTTCACGTCATCAGCATAGGCTATAATCTGTGTGGATTTGGTGATTAATATTCCAGTTAAATCTATTTTATTTACTCTCATGACTTTTTCAAGTGCCAAATTGAATAGGATGGGAGCTAGCCTATCTCCTTGTCTTAGCCCTTGCTTTATATCAAAGACCTCTGACCTACAGTTCTGGATTTTAACCTGGATTTTAGCGTTCTCCATAGTTAACCGTGTGAGGTTTACTAACTTGCAAGGAAATTCCAAATTCTTCTAATATTATATATAGAGTTTTTACTATTTATCGAGTCGTAAGTCGTGTTTCCAGGATTTCTCCATCAATTGTCGGACCGTGAAAAGCTGGTCTGCTACTTCGCAAGCCCGGTATTCGCCCAGCACTTCTTCCACTATGGGAGTGATTCTATCTCTGATAACGTTTGACAATATTTTATATATAGTGCATAGATTGATATGGAATATCATGTGGGGTATGAAGGGACATATTAGAGCTATTTCCCACTTCGTTGGCATCTTTTACATTCGCCAGATATTTGTGAGGAGTTTATTTACTCCTTCTTTTAGTTCTGGGTCTCCACATTTAATTAGCTCAGCTGGTATGTCGTCTACTCCTGGTGCCTTGTTGTTCTTGAGTCTTGCTATACTTTCTTCTATTTCTTCCATTGTAGGTTCTGTTATTATAGGTTGTGCAGCATGTTGATGGACGTTTCTTTGCGTGTCTGCTTCAGTTAGCGGATTGTTTAATAGGTTAGTGAAATATTCTTGCCATTTTTTGACCACATCTTGCTGGTTAACTAGGATATTTCCTTCTTTATCTTTACACATGGTTTATCGCGGCTGGTATCCGCTGCTCAGTTTGCGTATATTTTGAGACATTCGTCTTGCCTCATTTTCATTTTGTGCGTCTTCTAGCTCTCTATGCTGATGATTTATGTGCTCTCCGATTTTCCTACCTTACCTATTGTTTCTTCTGCTGCTTCATTTATGTTTCGTTCCAGGATTTCCCATTTAGTTTCAATATTGTCCACATTTCGTTCGTCCATGGTGTTTTCTCCAGTCTTCTGGGCTATTCTTCGCCTGTATTGCTCAGCTTCATTTCATATTATTCCTTATATTTTGATTCATAAAAGAAAAATATCAGCTAGCAGTTAACACGAATGCTGGAAATTTATTCAAATTAGGGTCGATTAATCGATTATTTCCGATTTTGGAAGTTTGTGAAATCGATTATTGATGGTATTTTTCGAAGTTAATGAGTTACTTAAAACTGTTTTTAATTCATTTCTGTTGTTTCTAGATAGTCATAGAATATAAAGTACACTTCATTTTATATTATTCTCCACATTTTTATTCATAAAAGAAAAAAACAGACGATAGTTAAAAACTAACTCTCGCAATTTATCCATAATTTATACTATTTTTTCGCGTTTACTGAGTTACTTAAAATTTTTTTGCCTAAAAGTCCTAAATATGAAGTACAGAATTTCATATTATTCCTTACATTTTTATGCATTTCAAATCTAAATTTCATTAGAATTTATGTCACAATGTATCGAAAACTATAAATACAAATCGATTAACTGATTTAATAGGCTGCTAACAATTAATTGAGTAATAACCACAAATTAATCGATTTATTCGCCAATCGATTACTACCGGGATCAATTATGAGTAATTGTGCCAGCAGTATTGAAAACCTTTAAAATGGGTTGCGATCCCTTTAAAACGTATGGTCATGAGGCCTTAACAGAAAGTCTTTGCATTGAAACCACCAATGAAAATAGTATTTTAATTTGTTTTAGGAACTGATAAGAACTGAAAGGGCACGTGAACTGCAGGAGCAACGTATGGCTGAAGAAGTTGCTGCTCGAGCAGCTGCTCTGAAAGAGCTTTCTGGAAGTGGGGGAATTCGAAGTCAAGCGTAAGCCTTAGAAATCTAATTTGTTGACACATTTTCTGAATCATTAATAGATCGTCACCCTAAGTCCTCAGTTCTAAGGAATTATCGCTTGTTTCTTTTAATTTCTCTTACACCAAAGTGAATTTCCTTTTTTTTATATGTAAAATCTAACCGGGATTTCATGCTATATTCTCATATTTATTATAGATGCTTCACATTCTCAAACTGTTCCGTCAACTGCACATTAAAATATGTATACCTGACAACCATTTCAGCGTCGTTCTGCATCTTCGAGTTGAAAAGGACCACGATATTAACATTCCTGTAGTAATTTGATGGAATTTCACAATTCTCGTTTTTCATTTTCGATCTAATATTAGACTCGATTGTGTTCACTTCCGTTTTATAACACGTTTCATTTTAAAAACGACTGATACGTTACCGTAATATTTTCTGATTCGTTTAGATTAAAAGTGACGGGTGATATCTGTGAATCTTGTTGTTGTTTACTATATAGTTGTTAAACTTTATTTTCTTGAAGTTTTTCGTAACGTGTAAAACACTTTAATGATACTTCACAAAAAGGGCCTTTCAAGTTTTATTGAACCTGTCAGTTGTCAGACAATCTTTTGCAAACGAAAACACTCGACAGCTTGAAGGGTTCATTATTACGAACTGAAAGAACGAAAAGCCGTGCTTATAGAGTTCTTTTACATCGTGTGTTCTTTTCCCTTTATATCATATTGTAAAATGTAGATGGTACTCCAAATTTAGTGAACAGTTTTTTGTGGTCTTGTCACTTTTGTCTTTCGCTAATTAATAAAAAGTAACTGACCGTTTGACTTTGTTGTGTACACAGGCGTATTCAGCTCAGCGTAATCGAAGGGTAGCTCCATTAATATTAATATCAATGTTAGAATTAATTTCAGGAGTCTACGTGACGTGTATAATTATGACACGGAAGGACATGATGAACAACGTGAAAGCTACGGAGGACGAGGGGGCATTATGGTTTTTCCCGACCTTTTAGCTCCGGCCGCTCAGTCTTATCAAGACGACATCCAAGTGGAAGATTATTACTCTAGAGACAGGCCCTACCAAAGGACACACAGTTCTTCGCTTTTTGACACGAGTTCCTTTAATGTAAGTGACAGTTTTTTTTTCCTGTATTTTCAGCCATTTCGTAATTTACAACTGGAAGAAATTTTACATTTTCCTCTAATGGTGCAATATGAAAAATTTTAACGCTTTGCTTTGTGTAAAATGTCAAATTTTAAAAATGAAATTTAAATTTATTCTTTAACAAACTGAAAGTTCATCGAAGGTCATAAAACCTTTATTTCTGTTGTTCGTAGTAACAACTAGAAAATAAAAATAGGCTTTTGAAAAGACCTTTAAAATAATGATATAAAAATCCTGAAGATGTTCCGATCAGTAAACAAGAGAACTGTGAAATTGGTCAACCCACGCAATTCATCACTGGAAACAATAACTTGAGCGGTGGCGGATTTTGCCACCGACAGTATCGAAAGTCGCCTACTTCAGCAAACATGGGAATGAATCAACAAAGTTAAAGACGAGAAATGTTTCTGTGATGGAGTTTCTTCAATAATTGCATCTTTTATTAAATTCTTTTGTTTTCTGCTGGCTTATTTTAAGGAACTTTAATATAATTTCCATAATAATAAAACTTAAAAGACTGCAAACTCCAAAATAATGAAAAATTCGTTGTTATTATTATTATCATCATTAAATTAGTTACTTTTATAAAACTGAGATCAATTTAATTTAAAATTCTGAAAGCTTATAAAGTATAATTTTCCTTTTTCGTTTTCCGCCGTTCATACAATACAGCGTATTAAAAGGTTAAATTTAAAAAAAGAATACGTAGTATTTAATGAACTTTAGGCAAAGGTCACTCCAATAATACAAATAAAGAACAGTATATTAAATTGTACAATTCACTACATTGGAGCTCAATTTCCTTTAAAAATACCTTACTTTTTCTGGATTGTTATAAGTTATAATAAAAAACGAATGCTGGCTGGAGTTAAGTAATCTTTTCCGAGTTATAAAACCGATGTTCTTTCAATACTCGGTAGAAAAAATTCGATACATTCAGCAGATAAAGAAAGGTTAGCCTTATAAAATACTGCAGCGTGAGATATTAGAAGAGACTTATCTGTAAGGTTATCCGGTTCAAAAATATTCAGATGTAAATCTGCGAGTCCTACACATAACCGCAGGATATTCTGCTTTCAAGGAATGTAAGTTGGGCTTTATAGTATTTAAGTTATCTCTGGTGAATAAAAAAAATAGCAATAAATTCTCCGTATCAGTGTAGTTTTTTCGCATTATTTAATTGAGTGCCCAATTTAATGTAACTTGTGCTTTACCGTATTGTATTTTAACCAACTAAAATATGTTAGTTATCTGGCGAATAAAAAAAAACAATAAATTCTCCTTACCGGTGCAGTTTTTTTGCATTATTAATTGATTACGTAATTTAATGGAAAGTACTTCGCAATTAAAAATTTAAATGGGAAAGTAAAACACGCAATTAAAACTGATTCTCAGAGTTAAACGAATTCCGTATTAGGTATGTAATTATCGGTTCAACCAATTATTATCGATTCCACTCCAGTTATAGTTGCGAGTTTTTGTAATTAGTTTGATGCGTGTTGCCTTTATATCTTTGTATCAGTTTGTAATACTTTTAATCAAACAACACAGGTGATATATCCATTTATAGGTATTGCAAAGGTATTGTTGTCGGTAGTTTAAATGCGCTTTAACTAAATGGCATTTAACTAAATAGATAAAATTGGAAATATGTTTATTTTCAGAACGAAATGGATGGTATGATGCTCTAGAAAGCTACACCTGCATGTGATTAAAGTCATAGAAATTTCAAGTTTGTGAATGTTTTTGTCCAACGCTTGACGCTTTCTTTGACAGTATGCGTTTTCGTGTTACTTACAAATTGTCGTATACATAATAAAATTTTAGGATGACATCTATGATTAGCACTAGATGTAATAATTAAACGCTTAAGGCAATTAAGCTGAAAGTGTCTTAAGTGTTTAACTATAAACACACAAATCAGGTTAGATTATTGTTATAAACTTTAAAATATAAATGTTTTATAGACTTAGAATGTGGACTGATTTTAAATGATCAATTAGAAATATTTACAGCGGCTTAAAGTCGAAATGTGAATTAGGTAAAAAATATGAGGAAAAAATGTGATTATTTTTGTAATACTCTCGTTTGTACGATCATAAAAGGCTGGTATGATCAATGATTGATTGAAGACCGGGGTTCTTTGGAGTCCTCTTTTATCTAATTCACACATGAGGAAAAGCTTCGTAACAAAAAGTCTGTTATCCGTGAAATATACACATCGCACGCACCTAGCCTTATATTTTTCACCTGTAAATAAATTTGCGGTAAACTAAAAATGCGATTACGGAAATATGAGCCCATTGTTCAATGAAAACGAATATTTTACAGGAATGAAAAATATAAGAGCTTTTTTATGTCTGTTCATAAACATCACTGATACCTCTAGAGCTTTTTGATAAAAGATAATAGAATAGGATTTATTAGAGTGCGATATTAAAACATCGTAAGCATAAACAAGGAGTAACGGTACTACAGATACACAAATTACCATCGGGTCAAGAGCTTCTGAAGAGTATTTTATTCCGCCTCCCGTACATATCTCAATTTGATTAAAAGATAAAATAATTTCGCATAAACTGGGTTTTCTTACGAATATTCTGCTCCAGTATTATGAATGAAAAAGCCAACCTGTTGCAAAACACGATCAATACGCGGTTCTCTACTCATACACTTCAGAAATGTGAGGGAAAAATAATGAATTAAATCTGGAATCCGTTTTAAAGCCTATGCGAAATTTTTTAATCTTAACAGAAATATCATAAAATTTATCATTTGTAATTCACATATCCTAAATATATGCTCCTATATTTTTGAAATATTATTAACGTTTCTTCCTATACCTAATAACAACCATATTTTCTGACAAAATGGCCTAAGCATATTACAGTATTAGCATTAATGGTTAAATATGTCTTCCCTATCGTTAGAAAACCACTAGACTTTAAGAATATAACAAACCATATAAACGCAGGCGCAATCAATCGCTCAATATCGCCAAATTTCTATCCTTTATTCGATTCAAGCCATTCATTTCATTACTACTGTAAAAAATCATATATCATAGTTACCTGAAATGTATAAGCAACAGATAATATCAATTTTATTTCACATCCAAACGATTAACATAGTGGATCAATTCTTTTCCTTTCCACATAAAATTTTGCTATGAAATGCAGCATGCTTTTTCATACAAACGAAAATAATCCTTGTGATGCACAGGACAATAACGTTTATTTTCAAAATTTTAGGTACAAAAAACGACTGCGTCGTGTTTTATTTCAAGTGCAATTTGTACGACTAGAATTAGAAATGCTAACCCGCAATGACAATAACATTAGTCAATTTAATCTTACTAACTGAAATCATGTATTTCATATCGTATTTATATTAGAAAATAAAAGGGCCAACGATTTGCTAATATAAATACCGTAGCTTAGAAATTAATATGTATGTATATCAGTTAAAATACTGAAATCCGGTGTGAAAACATCTTTAAATGCATGTCTAGTTGTATTTTACCTTTATGCTATATATTACTGTCTGTGTGAAAACTAACACATTGTGTAATTCTGTGATGTACAGCAAACACGACAATACAAGCTAACACCTAAGTGTGGGGTCTAAATACTATTTTCCACCTACGAGTGGCACATTATTTTATATCAATGTAATATTTATATGTACCTCTATCTACAAATAAATAAAATATATCCACAGGCATTACTAATATTTTTATCTTTCTTCCCATTCCTTTTTTCAGCGGGCTTTTACTTACCTGTAAAATACTTCAATTTTCTTTTATTAAAAGTTGTTGTTTTTCTCAGACCGATACTCCCACAGGTATTTTTATTTTCAACACGTGCCTGGTTTCGTTTAGAAACCTACTTTTATTGTTCCTAAATTTTAAAACTCGTTCTTAATATGTTTTCTTAATTAAAGCTAAAATTAATTTTTGTTACTACAAAGCAGAAAAGCAAAATATCCGAAGATTTTTCTAATTTTTCAGCTGGTTTTCGTTATGTATTGGTTTGGTGGCGCTTATTTCTTATTTTAGGATATGACCAAAATATAAATTTTGATGTGCATGTTTTCGAACTTCCTGTGCCATCTGATAAAGAAACTTGGGATTAAACAGGGAAGCGTCCTTTATAAATATTTACTTTACAGATTACTAATTCATAACTACATTGATATAATTTGGAATTTTATGCTTCTTTTATAACAGAAACAAAATTCCCAGAAATGTTTTATCCTTTTTGTTATTCTTTGAAATAATTTTGGGATTTTCAACAATTCAACTCAGATCTCGGATCTTAGCTGTGTATTTTAATTTTTAATAATGCTCACAGTTATTTTACATAAGTTCTAAAGTCAAAGAAATGCAACACATTTCATCTGAATAGGCTGATGATGTATTCAAAAAGCAATAAATATGTTATATTTTTAAATTGCCACTCCTCTAATACTGTGCCTCTAATAACAACCATACAAGAGCGCCATCTTTTGGAAGAGAGTAGAAGTGTAGAATAGAATCTTCAAGAACGTCTAAAGTTCTTCGAGAATCTGGGTTGGTACGTACTCTAGTGGAAGTTATTGTTATTATACTGTAACAATTA
This sequence comes from Melanotus villosus, assembly GCA_963082815.1. NCBI lineage: Eukaryota > Metazoa > Arthropoda > Insecta > Coleoptera > Elateridae > Melanotus > Melanotus villosus. Next base: position 33,736,216 of record OY720427.1, on the reverse strand, counting down.
CATATTTCTACATTATCAACAGGTCATTGGTCTATTTAACTTTACTTCTAGCTGGATTGCCAATGTAGTTATTTTGTATTACATTTTAAGACCTAAGTTATTTCCTAGCTGAAAGTTGCAAGTAAAGCCCCTGTCTCTAAACGTTTAATAGGAAACACAATTATTTAATAGTTTTCAGATTAATATAAAAACAAGCAGTTTTAAATATCAACCATTAATGGTACCTAACAGGTATCTTTGCTGTTTTTTGAAATTCGGTAATTCTTCATTGATTTAATGATAGATATTTGCCTTGTTATCGAGTTCAAACGTTTAAACAAAGTGAATGCTCCAAATTATATGTTTTAGGCATAAAGAAGATATAATTAATTGACAAAATAGATACTTAAATTACATTAAATGATTTACACCATTGTTTTATTTAATAATGCTTTAGATTACAGTTTATTATTTTGTGCTGCAATTGCTATTTTTTAAAAGCTTTTATTTTTATGGGTTTACAAACCTTTTCATATCTTAGGCAAGGCGCGCACTAGCAATTAAATAATTGCGCGATTAAAAAGTTGCTGATAATTTTAGTTAGCCCGCACTAGTGATTAAATAGTCACTCAAATTATTGTAAAAACCACTAGCGTCAAAATGGATTTTATTGAAGCAGCGTAGGTTTGTGCTCTGGTTTTACGGTTAAAGAAGAAGAGACGCACCAAACGATTGTGGGTCCAACCCATCGTAAGCAAGAGGCTTCTAAATGGACAATTTTATAAAATGTTTGACAAGCTACGAGAACACAGAGAAAAGTTCTTTAATTATTTTAGAATGAGCATAGAGAGTTTCGATAATTTGCTGTTAGCTGTTGGACCTAGGATATCACATCAAAATACTGAGGAAAAGGTACAACTCGTTTGTGCCAATCGCTCAAATAATCGCCAAGTGCGCGCAGATAGGTTTTAATCTGGATGTTCTATTATAGGTACAGGGCAACAGTTTAGTTTCCTTGAAAATAGAACACGTCGTAATTTTTTAGTTGCCGCAACTAAGAAGTCACCAGTGCGTGCTTCTTCATTATAAACAATATGTTGCATTTCGGCAACTAAATAGTTGCTCAAAAAAAGTTGCCAGTGCGCGCCTTGCCTAAGGCAATCTTCTAAAATATATGAGAAGAAATAGTTGCTACCATCAACTTAAATAATTGCTTTAATAGTAATTAATAAACATATTTAGATCAGTTATAAAAGCAGCAAATTCACGTTTTACACAAAAAGCATCCGTTGTAGGCTTGTTTTATCACGTATAATGTTTACCTATTATTGTATGCTACAATTGCTATTTCTAAAAGTTATTATTTTTATGTTTTTACAGACTTTTTAGAATTGACATCTTACATTATCTATCCTTAGATAACTTTAGGTTGAATGTGCAAAATGCCCATAACGTTTTCTTATTTTGTTATGCAGGGTGCGAATCATACAACTTTTACAGGGGGGGATACTATTCCACAAATTTTTTATACATATTTTAATGTTATACATTTACACAGACGGGGAAATATTCATCCCCGGCAGGGGTACGATTTTTATTCTGCAGGGGGGGGGGGGGATATAAACCACAAGTACAAAAAAACCTTTGATGCATTTGTATAAGCCGTTAGGGTTAGACAACTCGATAACTGTACGCACAAAACGTAAAAACTAACAGAATGGAATAGTTAGTACTGAAATTGGATACAGGTTTATCAGCATGCATTTCCGAGAAAATTTAGCACTTTGCGTTTGGGCATACAGATTTTAAGAGTGGAAAAGTTATCTCGCTGAAGCTCTAAAGATCGACCTGCGTATTAGAGATTTAGTCCATGTGGAAGCAACGATGCAATGTTGTAACGGTAGCAGCAACTTATTATGGAAAATAGAAGTCTTGCAATTTTTTATACATATTTTAATGTTGTGCATTTACACAGACGGGGAAATATTCATCCCTGGCAGGGATACGATTTTTATTTTACAGGGGGGGAAAATATAAACACAGCCAGGGAAATCCCTGGCATCCCCGGCAGTGATTCGCACCCTGTTGTTATGTGTTATGAAAGTAAGCTTTGGAGGAGTCTAAGGGCGTTCCTGTAAGTACGAGTAATTTCAAATTATTTTGTATGCAGAATGTCCATTTTATGTTGTGGCCCCTTAATCGTTCCGAGTAGGCAACCACCCATACTGTTTGCTTAAGGTTTTCCTGCAATGTGTAGTATGGCTTGCCTATTCAGAGTGAATAAGGGGCTATGTGATAAAATTGGCATGCCGTATATGTGTATAAGAATACCATGGACTGATCGAAGAACTAACGTTTTGGTCATTCTGGTCGAACTCAATCTTCGATAATATATAAACATATACTTAAATTCTAAGGACACATTACAAGAAGAAACAGTAGAAGCTTTAAAAAACTGATAGCGCAGGGGCACATAGCTGGTAGCAGACCACGTAGAAGATCCCCCCAAAAGCTGCACTGGCCAAGTAAAAAACATGATAGGGAAGCCTAAAGCCTATACAACAAATTAACCACATAGTTCAAGATCATAATAAGCCATGGAAACACCTGGTGATAACATCGACACAAACCACAAATTAATCTGAAGATGATCACGACTCTTCGTATCGTATAGAAGAAACGACGCAGAAAGAGATATGTGTATAATCTTACATCCTTGTAGACCTTGTATGTCATTGCAGGAAAGAGGTGCTCCATAGAAAATTGTATAACCTATGATCATGTAATTGACTGGTACATTTTCACTAGAGTTAAAACAATTGGGTATATTGTCTTTTTTATATGAGTTATTTGCAGGTTCACTCACTACAGAAAACACAATTAAAGACTTTCTACACGTGTGAATATAAATTAATTCTAATTTAGACTTTGCTTTCATCAATAAAATGGTTTTTGTAATAATATTTTCATGTGTTGCGTTAGTTCTTAGTTAGAATCTCCCGATGGGCAGGATTTTCCTGCAGTCTGGAGGTCGGTATTGAGGGCACCAAATTAACGACGTTCTCCGCCGAATACAGGCCTAAGAATAGAATGATAAGGTCTTAACACGTACACACACTTACACTATACACATAGTGCAGTATGTATGTATACTCGCCGAGAACTAGAAAGCATTCTGAAGCCTTCTAGTTACTACAGCTTTTAAGCAACTATCCTCTTTCTACACGTTGCAGTGTACGAACCAAGCGGTGACCGTATTTCATCCGAGTTCTGACGTACGTTCTGCAGTATTTGTACGCGTTAAAAAGAGATGAACGCGTAACTTGAGGGTGATTACTGCATGCTCTTAAAGGCGCACCAACCACGTAATTCGCAGAGACGAGATGGAATGTGCATTGCACCCGTAAAGCCACATACGCTAACGCACCAGCCTCGACGCCCAAAGGTAAAAAAGGTTACGTATACAGATATATATTTGCAAGGAATGTTAATAGTTCATTCAATATAACTTCTCATAATAATCCATGGTCAAGAAAGTATGGAGTATACATACTAAATTCTATGGCAACACTGCGTCGTAACAAACCAAGTGTCATATAACAATAGAAGTGCCAATAGTAAACTTAATAAGAAGAATTAATGTTAAGTGTTATGTTTATTAGCAGTTTCATTGTGCATTTAAACGTATTACACTTGTTAAACTAAAAATGCATTTCTCTATACCTGACACCCAGGAATTAAATGATGGAAATGGATCTATATTTGTAGTAAGTAACAAACTTATTGTACTTAATACTATCATGTAAGAATACATAAACCCTTTTAACAATCTTTTTTTATTTTTAGGGTTATAATATACATATAAATGGTGTGTTTCATTGTACGGTACGTTATAAGCAGTTGCATAACCTACAGGAACAACTGCGGAAAGAATTTGGGCCAGAAACATTACCATCTTTTCCACCAAAGAAATTATTGCCATTAACAGGAGGACAATTAGAAGAACGAAGAGTACTGTTAGAAAAATACATTCAAACATGTACGTTACTAACATAGTTAACATAATTGCTACTGTGTATGGTAATTGAGGTCACGAACTGCTAGTATATTTCATATGTTACGCTTAGCGATGAACTAGAAGTGACAATTGAAAACAAAATAATTGAATGTTTAACTGACTTTTTGTGTAGCTTGTTAAGACCGTACCTTAAAATTTAATATTTATTAACTTACTTTTTACCATAGTGGGACAGGATTCGAGGTTAGTATCTTCAGAATTATTAATGGGATTCTTATTATCGGCTCAACAAGAAACGACATGTGAGAAAAAACAAGAAATGAAGCTAGATGTTTACACAATGAATAATTATCAAATATCGCTGAGAGTGTTATCAACTGACAGAACAGAACAAGTATTGTTGAAGGCTTGTAAACAAATACATTTACCTTTAGAATATGTTCATTACTTTTCATTATTTCTTATTAAAAAAGATGAAAATGACATCACAATCTTGCGAAAACTGCAAGATTTTGAATCACCGTACATATCACACAAATCCATCCAAGAATCTAATAGGATAGTTTTAAGGAAAAGGTATGTGTTTATTCGGCTACCATTTTTCGTATTTCTTTAATTTTGATCCTTTTAGTTATTGGGATAACGATTACGATATAGAATTAATGACTGATCCAGTCGCTTTAAATTTGCTGTACGTGCAAACGGTTTCTGATATTGAGAGAGGCTGGATATTTTGCTCAAATGATATTAAAATGCAACTAGTTCATCTTCAAGCTCGTTTAGCCAAAAAAGAATATATAGAAGTAGCTCGTTCTCTTAAATATTACGGATTCATTCAATTTAATCTTTGTTATTGTGACTACCCCAAACCTCAAACTAGGGTGTTAGTCGCAATTGGTGGACAAGAACTTAATTTAAGACTAATGGGACCTGGACAACTCGTTAAAGAAGGTAATTTTAAAGTTACCCGAATGCGTTGTTGGAGAATTACTGCCACACATGTAAGTCAAAAAAAAAATGTTTATGTTTATACACTTATAATTTCCTGTACTGTTCTAGAACAAACAGAATGTAGCTGCAAATAGTCAAAGTAACAATAAATCTACTCTAGAGTTATCGTTTGAATATTTAATGTGTAAAGATAAGCTGCAGTGGATTACCATATCTAGTGAACAAGCAATACTAATGTCTGTTTGCCTACAATCTATGGTCGATGAACTTTTATTACAGAAGAACGGTGTAAAACATAAAGAACCTATAATTGCTAAAGGAAATTGGACATACATGAAAAGAGATGGCTCTAGTCATCTTATCTCTTTAGATGACCCAGATGTTTATCCCACAAGCACGGTAGGTATCAGTGTAGTTAACACTCCAACTGTAACATCCTCATAATTTATTTCAGAATTGTGAAACACAGGCCTCAAAAATTCAAGAATCATTCTCCATCAAGAAATTGCAGGAGAAATTTTCAAGTGTATCGTTTAAAACAGGCAGAGAATTTGTTGAAAATCATGCATTTGAAGGAATAGGCGATGAAGATTTGTAGGAATAATATTATAGGAATATTTATATGTTAGGTTTGGTAATGATACTATTTTGGTAATTTGAAAAATAACCGTTCCAAGTGCTGTCAAAGACGCTTGTTTCCAAAGTTTAATTGTTCATAAATATAAGCGTTTGTTCTCCATATTTAGGGAAAACAAAAAGTTAAAGGTTTTTAGGACTTAATATTCACTTATTTTCGAAGTTATTTTTTAACTTCGTGGTGAATATTAGGTTGTGTCTGTATGATTTGATCGCCTTGTATGTAATTTTTTTACAAATTTCATAACATTTGTGTGATAAAAATAGTACACATTAATTGTGTATATAAAAGTTCCACTAGTTTCTGTGCCAAATTTAAGCATACACCATGCAGTAACAGTGATGTTGGATACCTAGTATGCTGCATATAAAACAAAATTCACATAATCATAGGCGCCGGCGCTATCATTTTGTTTTGTTAGGTTGTATGTTAAAATTTGCATTTGTTTTTACATAGAAACGGTTTTCAAAGTCAACCTAAAATGCTTTGAAGTTGATGAGTCCAACAACAAAGATCACATTTTTACAACCGCGTTTGAGACAGTAAGTTATTGGATAAATATACATTAGTGATAAATAAGATCTGTTTCTAAAACCAATTATATTAAAAAATGCATGTAGTTCTAAAAATTAGCCGGATAGAATCAAGAAGCGGATGATATACAAACATCGAAAATAATGAAACAACAATGACACTTTGAAAGGTTTCCGACAGAACTGTTAGTGATATTTTAATTTTTATATGAAATTGATGAAAACAGTTAATAGTATATGAAAATAAACATAAAACATGACATCTTATAAAATTATTTAATCCTCAGTATTTTAAGTATTAGTAAACGTTGCCTGAAATTTTATGGTAATTTTTATAAATTGTAATTTTGTACCTATCTTTTATAAGCTTCTTATTAACATTGTACGTACCACTACGTGTAAGTACTAACATTGCCTGGCTAAATGGAAGTCGTAATTTTTAGCATATGCCTTACATATTGAAAAAGCTACATGTATTTTGGTTTAATTTTGTAGTTATTTGCATGAAAGTATTGTGTACCTGAAATTATTGTACAGTAAGGAAGTAATGTATTATGAATTTTACAATTTTTTATATTTTATATTAAGACTTGCCATTTATATTATTTTAAAACATTTAAAAAACAAAATGAAACCGGTAAAGTTTCAATAGTTCCCGAAGTCTTCATTTCACTCTATCTTAATTTTACTAATATTTTTTTAATTCCTTTTACAGTGATTGTTTTCATTATGGAGTTGGACTAATAATATTGCTCTTTAAAAATACCATAATATAATTTAATATTTAGATAATAATATCCTTTCTCATAAATGCATTAAATTTGGGGAATATGTTACCATTGATAAATTTATATTTCTGATATAAGGTATATTTTCATGATGTACAAATAATAAATTGAAAGTAGTTTTAAGAAGTTTTTACGTGGACTTTAGAACTTTGAGTTTTTAGTATTTTTTTTAATCCACTTCTACATACATTTAAATCTAAAATGCAGCTGATATTTTTGTATAAGTAACATGAATTCATGGTAGGGATGTAGTCTGTATTTAATTAATGTTATATATTTTAATCGTTCACATTTATTCAAAGTGCATATGTTAGACATGGGGAAACTATTATATTCATTGAAAAAGTTGTAATTAAAATGTATCGATTATTTTCACAGCTGTTTATTAAATAGTTAGGTTTTAATTGTTGGTGTACTTTAGTATTTTGCATTTAAAAATTCAATTTAAAACTTCGTCGCATTCCTTTCAGCTCTTCATCAGTTATAATAATTTAAAAACCATATTTATTTAAGTATGACAACCTATAGCATCACTGCCAATTACAGGCTATCTCTAACATAAATATCCGTATTATCAGTAATTTTGTACTGTACTTAAAACAGTTTCATTATTTTATTATTTAATAATGCCTTAGATTACAGATTTATTTAGTATAATTTTTTAACAGAGTAGATGTAACTAGAAATAATGTAATCCAGGGCAACAAACTAAAATATATGGGAAGAAATATATGTTGAATAAAAAGTATTGGTATTCATTAATCAAAGCAATGCTGCCATTAAATTTAGTGAGGCATATTTTTAATGGTGTGTGTTAATGTTTCGTAAAACAAGAATCTTCGGCTCGTCTTAATTTTTTTACTTTTTGGGTTTTGTGTTATTACACACATTTACAAAGTGGAGTCTCTGTTGTTCTATCCAGCTATTTTATTATAATTTGTTTTCTAGATTTATGTTACTTCTATGGTGGTGCATGTTTGCCAGTGGGGACACTTGTATCGGCACTAATCTGCTATGTGCAAAACGGCCGAGTTTGTAAGAAATCGCCGTCTTTTTGAATTAAAATTTCACGTCAAACTTCCTTATATATGATGTGTAATTAAGTCCTTCAACAAAATATTTAAAATAAATCAATAACAAGTTATGGAATAGTGTTTTTACAGTGGATTGCGTGTTTTATTAATATTAATAGTTCTTGAGATATGCAATAGATGTCGCATTGAGACGTTCCCCCGCCACTAGTAAGTGACCAATAAAACGCCAGAATAGCGAACTCAAGAATATGACTCTTGGAACAACCGAGAAGCGGGAGTGTCGCTACTGTAAATTCAAACCATTTAACTGTGTTCTCTCTATTTTGTGGTGGAAATCTACACTATGTCAAATGACAAACCATTAGAGGTGTATCTAACCTTAAAAAGGTGATAATATATGTACAGTGTTATCAAAAAAATAAGAATAATTAAAAATAGTTAATGACCAAGTAACATTAAAATGTTAGAACCAAGAACTGTAAACGAAAAATCTTTTTATAAAGAAACGCATAGTAAATAATAAAATATGTGGTTTTTTTTTTAAATTTATGTGTATTTTTTAGGGTTGATTGGAGAAGTGCAATTACATCTGTATGGCAACTTTTTGGAAAAGTATAATAATCGGTTAAAAATATTTAAAAACCATTTACCAAACGCATATAATATACGATCAGAAACAATTGCTTTAGAGGTAGTTTTATGATTCTAATAAAATATTAAAGTAGCATTTTAACAGAGTTATTAAATAATACTGTTACACATTCCAAAACAATTCTACTGACTGGCTAACATACCAAAAACTGTAAAATTGTGCTTGCGCACCGTAATGTAATTCCTAACGTGTTTGCTTATTGGTGTGTTTCATTAAATATTATGTATTTTGTAAGCTGTTATTTTGCAATTTTGAGTGCACTGATCTATACTTTATTTTGCAGAATAAGGCAATTGAAGATGTATCATTATTACAACTTGTGCAGTCTAATAATAAATTGCTAAGCCGTATACTTGCAAGCCTTGGCTCAATTTGCGAGGAATTAAATTCATTAATTCAAGAAGCTTATGAAAACTTTTATGTAGCATTTATATTCTACGGAGAAGGTGAGTAAGCACAGTGAGGTAAATTACAACCCCACACTGGGTTGGCTCAGATTCATGAAAAAAAATCATACTTTTATAATCTCATATACTTTTTTAACTTAAGGAGAACCTTTAAATATTATGGGTTATTGTAAAAAAGCCTGCTACGCTACTGACTTTACACAACCTTATTGTATATTTACAAATTTATTAATACAGCAGGAGAAACAGAGGTAGGGAAATCATACGTAGATATTTAGTACTTACATTTAAGATCATTTTCTCATTTTATTAATATTTCTGATAAAAATAATTTGAATGACGATATATTTCGAATAAAAATTGTTACTGCTCAGGTAAACACTTAACATATTTTTATTTTTAGAGGCTGGAAAAGGTACTGAAAATTTGTTATTAGTAAGTAAATTAATAGAGAAACTACAAAAAGTTAGCTTTTTTGTTAATCGTGTGCAACACGTAATCATTCTACTATTAAAACAACTTTGTGCAATATTAGGTAAAAACTTATATAATGGCACATCAGCGACATGTTTCCCTGTAAGTAATAAAATAAATAGAAAACATTGGGTTATAATTACTTTTATGTTCACTAGGAACCTCTGGATTATTTGGCCGAATTACTAGTCTGTTTAATTACATTAGATAGCGTGTGTGGTAGTATATTGCATGAACATTGGATGGTATTTCGTAGAACAGTTAGATCGATGCTACATAATCCATCTCAATTTCAATTTCCGTTAGATCAGTTACGATCACTTGATAAATGCCTATTAGAAATTGAATCCAAACTACTTAACCGAACTATTTTACAAGTATAAAATAACCTAAATCTCTTTTAAAGTAATTCTGAAGTTATTTGTTGTAGCAAACCATGGAAGGATGTTTAGATGAAAGTTTAGTTATTGCAATGAAGAGTTGTAGTTTATCAAACGAATTCACCTTGTACATTCATCATATGCTTGGGGAACTTGAAAAAGACGATGAAAATATATCGTTTACACAAATCTGGTTGCAAGTAAATGCTTTGTTTGTTTTTCATTATTATTTGTTTGGAAATCTGGACAAAAAATTATATAAACGCTTATGTGAGATCAACAAAAAGGTAAATACGAATAATTAATATACTACAGTTATGAAGATTTATTATTTTGTAGACTGTTGCATGCACTATATTAGGCAATATATTATGGTACCCTGAAAAATTTTTAACAAAACATATACCTGCTCTTTCCAAAACATTTGACATGAGAGCACTTATAAATAGTCGGTTAACACAAATAGCAACAAGAAGTCAAAACTTGCCAAAAGAATCATATATACTGTGTACACAAGTGAGTATAATCGTGTGACCATAGCGTAAATTAAAATTGCACTGTTTTTTAGGCATACACCTGGATAACTGACATAACAACTATAACTAAGAGAGATATGAGTCATTTCAGATTAAAGCACTTACATAAAACATGTGATTTGCTTATAGATGGAATTAAACTGGTAAAAAAAATTAGTGAACTAGTGAAGTGGATCACTAATTTACACGCCGATGAAGAAAGACCAATGGCAAAGTCTGTTTTACTGGCATTGTGTAGACTTGTAGAGGTTTTAAAAGCGATGCAATGTATTTTTCATAAAAATTTACTGCCGTTAGTTTACATCATGTTACTAATTTCACAACATTTAACCCATAAAGCACTGACTATTTTACTAAACGTTAAGGCAAGTTTACATATACTTTTGTGTTTTCAAGATTTTAATCTAAGTATGAATTATAGAAAAGCTTCACACAGGAGAAATCCTATAAAGAACAACAATTAGATGTACTGTCATCTCTGAATGTAGCTGAACATGCATTAAAAGGTATGTCTATTATGCTTGGTACTCATTGGCAATGCCGCAATTTAAATTATAACATTTTAGGACCAAATACAAGACAAAGAATTTTAATAGCCAAATTAGCTTTATCAGCAAGTGGATTACCGTCAGATATTCTAGCTGAATTACGATCTGTGATAAATCGGTTAGAGATAATGCGCAGTGTTCATTCCTTACTCTACAGGCTGTGTAACTGTTCTTTCTTATATTGGCATCAGGCATTATTGCCTGTATATTTTTCCAAACTCATTGATTCTAGAATAGACGTGTCTAGATTTTATGTAAAATTTTCATTACATTTAGTACTTCAAATGAATATTCGAATTCTATTTTTAGTTGCTGTTTAACTCATTAACTGATTGCGGTACTATAGGAGAAGCAAAAGTAGATGCAACACTTAATGCCATTTTAAAAAATAATATTTTGGCCACTTTGAATCAGTTGGTTGAAACTAATCTACGTCTTCAAACACACTTACATTTACAACTACCACCTTCGGATCCGTTTCATAATCTACCACCTTCTTCATTCAACCATTTAATACCGGCTCGTTTTAGTAACAGATATATACATATCAAAGAAGAAATTGAGCATTATTTAAGCACAATGTTTTATAATTTAACAACTGTTGTTTTGCACGATTGGAGAACATACGGAGAAATGAGAAGGTACTTACACTTTGCAGTGCAGATCATTATACGATTGATAATATTAACAACTGTTACAGATTAGCTCTACTGCAGTATGGATTAAATACAGTTGAAGATAATTTACCAATGCAAACATTAGAACAGGGTTTAGATGTCTTAGAAATTATGAGAAATATACATGTTTTTGTGGGTAAATACTTATATAACTTGAACAATCAAGTGTTCGTTGAAGAGAAAAGCAACAACAAACACTTAAACACGATTAACATCTCACATGTAGCAAATTCAATTCGTACTCACGGCATAGGAATAATGAACACAACTGTAAGCAGCTGCAATAGTACTAAAATGATTCTACAATATTTAATTTAATTACAGGTGAACTTTACTTACCAATTCCTTCAGAACAAATTTTATGTGTTTTCACAATTTATGTTCGATGAACAAATAAAATCACGACTTCTTAAAGATTTACGATTCTTTGTGGACCATAAAACCGAATTAAATCAAATGTATCCATACGAAAGAGCCGAAAAATTCAACTTTGGGATAAAAAAATTAGGTTTAAATTCGGACGGATTAAGTTACTTGGATTTGTTTAGGAAGTTAATAACACATATAGGTAAGAATAATAGAGGAAATAATGATTACCAAACGAATATTTTATTTATGATTGTAGGTAATGCAATGGGATACATTCGAATGATAAGATCCGGTGGACGAAGATGTTTGGCAGATGCTACTTGTTTTATACCAGATTTAAAGGCTGTTAATGACCTTAATAACCTTTTAGAAGAACAAGATATAGAAGACTCGACTAAGAAAACTATTGAATGTTTTAAACGCGATATTAATAATTTAGTGGATAATTTTGAGGAAGCTACAGAGTATTTTAAAGTAGGTATTCGTAGAATTACGATGGTTCTTTAGTAAAATATTGTGTTTTCCAGTTGCTGGTAAAGGTATTTATACCGGCTTTTCGAAACCCTCAAAATATACATTTAAAAAATTTCTATATTATTGTACCACCTTTGACAATAAATTTTGTTGAACATTTATTTGTTTCAAAAGAAAGATTGAATAAAAAAAATCGTGCTGGAGCTGCATTTACGGATGATGGATTTGCTATGGGTAAAAATGCAGCGCATATTCACATCATTCATAATTAGTATTAACTAATGATTATTTCAGGTTTAGCATACATTATAGAACTGTTAAATCAAAGTATGCAGTTAAATTCTGTGCATTGGTTTCAGTCTATTAAGATGAAGCATGCACAGGACCGAAGAAATTTAGAAACGCAAAAAGCAGCAGCTAGTAAAGAAGACGATAAATTACAGCAAACTTTAACACTTACTGAGAAAAGATTAGATGCTTTTGAAAAGGTATGTTGTATTTATTTGCTTAAAAATGTATGTCATCTGTTATCTCATTTTAGGAATTTCAGCTGCTCTTCTACAGTTTTAACAGTGCTAGAATATTTTTTCAGTCATGATTATTAATTATATTTACTACTTACCTTATATGAACTGTTGATATTCTAATAGATTAACTGATTTGTCAATTTTGTATCAGGTATGAAGTGTTATATTTTATATAATAATAAATCGGCAACATATGTATTGTTAATTTTTTTCTCAGTTACCAACCGGTTCCTGCTATAAAATACCCTTTCCAATTTGCTTTATAACTATGCATTTTGGCTATATGGCTAAACTAAGTTGGGAATTGAATCTATGTTGTCAGTTGTTCATTACTCTCAATCCACCGTCTTACCAAGGTTCCATTGGTCTCTGTATTGCATTGATTTATTTTATAAACAACTTGTCTTCTTCTTTTTCTTATGTTGGATTTAAGATGTGTATGTGCCTTGTCCTTCATCCTATACATTTCCTCCATTTTCTTCTATAAGCTTTCACTTCTTCCCAAGTTTTTACTCTCCTATTTACTATTGCTTTCAACCTGTCCTCCATTGTTTTCATGGGTCTTCCTGCTACCTTCTTCCCCATGTTTTTATTTCACTTATAACTTTGGTCTTTGCATGGTTAATCTTGCTGCTTTCATTCTACATATATCTTTTTACCATTGATTCTTGCTTCACCACTATTCTTCTTATGCCCTTCTGGGCGTCAGGTCACCTTTCATCTGCCCACTCACTGGGTCTTATCTAATTGTCCTACACTCTCACCATGTGAGAGGGAGGTGCCGTGTTAATGGAGCAATCGGACAACCCATCCAAGTACTGAACTGAGACAACGAAGCTTAACTCTCGTGATCGCACTTGATTGGGGTACCTAGCTACCACAAACCGAGATCTTTAAACAACTTGTCAAAAAATTAGATTTTCCACTACTTCTTAATTTTCTCTTCATAATTATTACTTGCAAATACTAAATTTAAAGGTTGGCTCTGAATGCCATTTTAAAATCTCACCCGAAATCAGTCCTAATATAAAATTTATTACAACGTATTTAAGGCGTTTTATTACACTCTTAAGTGTGCAGGGCTAGCTACCCTGTTACAAAAACACCATTAGGTGCCCTTTGCTCCACCAAGGAATCACAGGAAAATCAATCAATCAATTACACTCTAAACCGGAATTTTTTGATCGAAATTTCAATATTTAGATTTGATGTTTAACATCGAATTTCAGTTTAAAATCTCATCCGGATTTCAAAGGTTTGTGTAACAAAATCATATTTGAATTTTAGATTTCAATTCGGCCCTGATTCTCTAATTAGGATTTGTTGGTAGATATTTGAACTGAGATTTAATTTAGTTTCATATATTTAAGTTTTGAATATCAAATATTGAATTTTCAATTCGGATTCTTATCTGTATTTTCAGTCCAGTATTTAATCCACTGTTGTGATGTATCTAGATACTTTTGAAGTATCTAGTTACATATCTAGATACTTTGAAAAAAATGTAACGATATCTGTAACTAGATACATTTTTCATTGTATCTGGACATCTTAGATACTTAGATACTTTTTTCTTGATTGTGCTGTTACGTATTTTTATTTTTTATGAAATATTAAAAATAAATCTATTAAAACTGAACGCCGATTACTGCACTGGTAACTGAGACACAGCCGTATTAAATTTTCTCATACAAAGAAATAGGAAAAACATTATATCGCATACATAAAAATTATATCTTGTCTTCAGAAACAAAAATTATGGGAACTGTTACGGATAATGGGTCCAATTTCGCAAAATCTTTTAAAATATATAGCATACCAGGGAGCATTTCAATTCAAGAAATTGATTTCTTGCAAATTTCTAATGATGATATTATAATAGAATACTTACCAGATTTACAAGATAGTGTAGAAGATGACGAGGAAGAGATATCTCTTCCTAAACATTATCGTTGTATGTCGCATACCTTAAACTTAATTGTGACAAGGGATGCTGAAAAAGTACTAGAAGCCCAAGCCCCACAATATAAAAAAATGTATAATTCTGTTTTAGCAAAATTAACTGCATTATGCAATATTTTTCATCGCTCAACCAAGGCTTCGGATGAAATTGAAGTAATTTGTTATTGTAAATTAATAACACCTTGCCCAACAAGGTGGAATTCGTTTTATGACAGTATTGTCTTACCAGCGGTTTTTGAAAAACTATAGTTGCCAAAGTTAAAGAATTCAGAGTTACAATTTTTAGAAGAGTTTGTGTCAGTAAGCAATAGTCTTCCCCAAGCAACTGATATTCTTCAAGGTGAGAAGCAGTGTTTTTTAGGGTACGTTCTTCCAACTCTTCTACAGGTAAAACATCATTTAGAATCCTTGAAACATTTAGTTTATTGTGAGCCTCTTACTAAATGGTTTAAAACAAAGATTTCAAGATATTTTTGATTTTAACTGCAGTGTATCAAAACCTTTTTTAATTGCTACTAGCACATTGCCCAAATTTAAATTAAAGTGGTTGACTACAACAAATATGGAAAATTACTATGATAATTTAAAAACTGCTGGTGCTACAGATACAGAATGGAAATTTCACACCTTGTATTTTTAAAGACTCAAACTCAGTCCTATATTTTGGAAATTGAAACTTGAAATCGAAATTTGCAACTGCAACTTTGGATTGGAAACTGGCGATTTAAATTTATGTAGAAAATATCAGATTAGTTTTAAGGATTGAAGGCTGAAGCCTAATTAAAAAAACTAAATCTGAAAAGTTGTTATTACAATAAGCACGTCTCAGTTCGTACTGGTTTTATTTTCTAATTCATTTAGATTTAATTCAGGTTATGCAACCTAATATACAAATGCGTATAATTTTAATCTGACATCCGTAATTGAAATTTTAAATACATAGTTTAATCCTGAAATCACAGTAAAGATTTCAAGTACAAATTTGTATGTGCATCGGAATAAGGCGATTTAAATTAGTATACAAAATATGAGATTGAATTCAAGGATTGCAGACCGAAACTCAAGTAAAACAGTCTGACAATTCCAAACATTTTGTAAAATCCAAATCCCCACAGTAGTCTCAAATTTAACAGCAGATTTCTAAGATTGGAATGTAGAATTTGCACTTTTAAAATAGAAATTATAGTTATTTCGATGATGATGCTGAAGTGAATTTACAATTCTATGTATGTAATAAAATATTTAATACTGTAAGCAGACATTAAAAAAAGGACAAGTATTTCTTGAAAAGGATTATATTTTATATCATGATTAATACAATGTATGTAAGCAAATTATTTTCTTGCTGACGCCGCTACTTCATCTTCCTTTTTGTAATTTTGTAAGACTTCTTGTTTCTTTGTAGCGATTCTCTCTTCACGACGTTTACGTGCCTCTCGTACCTTCTGCCGCCTAGCTTCGGCTTGATCGTTCAACATTTTGGAACGTGCTTTTTCTGCTTTCTTTTTGTGAATGTATTCCATTAAAACTCTTTTGTTCTTGAAGACATTACCTTTCGCTTTCATATACAATGAATGATAAAGATGTCTATCAATCTTTTTAGCTTCACGGTATTTCTTCAACAAACGTCTCAAAACACGCATACGTTGAATCCATAATTCCTAATAAGAAATATTCTGTAAATTAAGAAAAAAAACAAACTGTATGCCATTCATACCTTTTGCGGCATACGAGCATTCGCTGTACCCTTTCTTTTCCCAAAACCACAGTGTCTACCTTTACGTCTAGCTTCAGTGTTCTTACGTACACGCGCACGTGAGTGAACTGCTACTGGTTTCTTAATAATAAGACCATCTTTTATTAATTTCCTGATGTTTTGGCCTATAATTAGAACAATACTGCTTTTATACTCACAAGAAATTTTAAAAATATAACTTACGGGAATTAGTGTTGGCAATCTCGTTTATTTCATTCGGATCCAACCAAACTTTTTTCTTCCCGCATCGCATAACAGAGGCTGCCAGCCTCTTTTGTAATTTAAGCGAACTAGAAACAAAAGAAATATTTGTGAATTATGTACAGATAACCGAACATTTTTTATATGACTTTGAGTTAACCCTACTTTTGATAAGAAACATAATTTGGTTAACATTTAGTAATATTAGGAAAACGGGTAAAAACAAGGAAAACGCTGTTTCATTCACATTTACCCATAAATTACAATCCTTTAACTTGATTAGCACTACAACATGTGGTGTAATATAAAAATAACCCCCAATTATTGGTAACAAAAATTATGTCCTCTGGATAAATTATACATAATATGTTAGTTATACATTCATGTAATCTTATTTTATTGGGTTATATTGTCTTTAAATTATACAGAAGCACTGAAATCACATTTTACCTCATTGTCACCAACGTGCACCAGTCAGGTCAACTACAATAAAGAACTGTTGAGATGGCGCTCCAAAGTATACACACTTCCGCCACGCTAGCTGGAAGTCAAATACAATCCTGCTTTCATAACTTTGTCACACTTTGTAGGCACTCTAGTGGTTACCTTTGAAAGTAGTACTATTTAAACTCGGCGGTAAAATAATTCTGCCGTTTATACTGATTAACAAATATTGCACAAATTTAGTTAATTGTTTACTCACAATTGACTAACAGGTTCATATCCGTCATATTCATAATGTCTCCCGCGAAATTGAAAATTTTACTTTTTATTTGAGATGTAGGTCCATACATAAATTGATATTCAAGAATTTGCTGCATTCCATGCATGAGCTGCTTCAACAGTAGTACATCATATAAAAATATGTCTAACATACGTACATGTATGCTGGTCAGTCTTTATGCTAAATCCGAATTTTAATATCCAATTCATTAAACATGATAGAATACTTCAAAGAGTAATATTATTTCATAACAAAATACAATCCAATACAACAAAAGTTTGAAGAAACTATTTGTGTATATTTAGAATTTTGGTGTTCAGGAAGTTAATGTAAAATACATTGGAGATGTATTATTTCCCAAAATAAAAACTTCTAGTAATACCAATACGGCAGAGTGGGAGCACACGTAGTGCTCCAATATAGAAAACTAAGCAAAGATTTGCTTAGTTAAAACTTGAGTGGACGACCACTCTGCGGCTCCCTCAACATTGTAAAGCTATAAGAGGGTAAAAGGAAAAGAAAATACCAATGTAAATCATATTCAAACAAATGACATAAAAGTATAGATCTGCCAATCTTTATTTTGTAATACTTTCTAACAACATATACAATGTTATGAATTTACAGATTAATGTTATTGTTACAATAACAGACATGTTATTTAGTAATTTAACTGAATGAAATGTGATTCTATTTTTAAGTATCATTATTATTATTATGCACAAATGTAGAAAACTTTTACATTACACTCTTTTGTATACAAAATTGATCATTATACACAAAATATATATTACAAAACAATGAAAGAAACAAAAATACAATTACTGTATTAAGGCTACTATACTGCACTTTTTGTTTTGTTTTTTTAACAACTTTGTAACATTAATTATTGTGATTTAACATGTTCCGGTTTTGTTATAGAAAAGTCAAGTCTTACATAAATTATAACAACTACAAACAAAAGATAAAGTGCAAAAGATAATGAAATAGGTTCATGTAATAAAAGAACAGGCTGCCAATCATAAACAATTTCAAAATCTTGAATATGTTGTTCAACCAAATTAGTTTTTCTTAGGCGAATTATTGGTCTACCCTTTGTATCTAAATACTTGTAAGTTAAAGAATCGGGCAGTCTTTCTGTTGCAAATGGTGTTGTCACTTTAATATTGGTGACGCCAACAGGGAGAACTACACTAGTTTCCAGTTCGGCGACATGCATGTCATCAAACACATTATCGATTAGGCGCATGCGAAGCACATACTGGCTATTAGCCTTGTAAAGATACTGGTAACTTGGAACACTGTAACCTAAAGTGTAAGAGCTTCGCCATCCTCCAAACAATGGATATCGTGGACGCAATTCGAGTTCAATCCAGTCTTTTCGCATACGAACTTGAGATGTTGAAATATTACCGTTGCTATCTCTGTAGTAAGCACTGTGAGCAGATGCTGGCAAAATAGTTTTGTACGATTTAATACTATGGTGATTATTACTGGTATCACGTTGATAATCGTATCTAGAGAAAGGTCCTTTTAATTTCGCTCCTGTATGTAATATATCAACGTTTTCCTGCACAGCAATATTACCCCAATGTGACACTTCAATCAGCCGTTCTAAACGAGTGACAGTCAAAAATGGCGCATTACTTTCGAAATGTATAATTAAAGGATCCAACGTTAATTCGGCAATATCATTATATGGTCCATATGTAATCGTCGAATCTGTTTGACTTACTGGTTTTAATTTCGTGTAACTTTCAATACTTCTTGAATTCACAACAACAGAAGTTGTTTGTTTCGAGGTTGGATATGGCGAGTAGAAGTAGTGATTACCGAAATATCGTACAAGCTGTCGATCCTTTTGAGTTATACTACTTGGATATGGTACTAATAAATTTGTGTAGACAAATTCCAAATTTATAAGGGCAGTACGACCAGCAGCAAGAGGTTGATTCAATTTCACGCTGTACACTTGTTTTTCATTGTACTTTTCCAACTTTGTTTCAGTAATTTTTAAGTCATCTTTATGGGAATCCTTAACAGAAATATAAGACAAATTACTCAACGTGCGGGGTTCCAATATGACCAAAAAACTTGATTCCGTGCCTTTGCCGGTGTTTTCTAAGGTTATGGCCGAATTAATCTTCACTAATTGCGATGATAAGTCGATTACACGTTCAATATTTTTATTTATAATTGTTGACTTTACATTGCTTATGATGAAAATTACGGATAATACACCACAAAACGTTACTTTTAACATTTTTATATTAGTAAAGTTCAACCTTCATTGGAAATTGACACGTTACGGATGCAGAACAGAATGACAGAATACCACGGAATTGTTTGTATGCGTGGCTATGCCGTTGTTTGCTTGTAATTGGTGGAACAGAAATCTATTTCTTAATGGGATTGGTGATTCCATTTCATTTTCGGAAACTGTTATTACGGAATTGAAATTTAAACTAGTTTTTCAAAATTTAAAAATATGAAAGGCGAAATAAAAAATTAATATATTAATTAATATTATTAACATTAGGTATGATCAAAGTTGTTTATTTATTTTGCAAGGCATTTAAAACATTTTTTCTTTTAATTTTGAATATCAGGCACAATTGTAGAGCAATAAATCGTTTAGATATTATTAAAGATAACACAATTTTTTTCTTTATAGTAGATTAAGCAACCTGCTCAGAAAAAAGTTAATTAATATTAAAAAATTATATAAAAAAAAAATAAATAGAACCAGTAAGAGTAAACTTGTTTAATAAGAAATTTATTTAGATTGTCATATGTTAAAATTTAAAATTAATACATTACAAAATATTTCATTTTAATAAAAGATAAAGTAAAACTTTACAAGATAGTATTAAGTATTACTATTAATATACAAATATTTTCAAATACCTAACGATAGCATTTATACACAATTAATATAACAAATTTTGAAACCTTATTAAGTATACAGAAGATAGTTATAGGTCTTCTTCTTCATCAGCCTGTATTCATCCACTCTTGGATATAGGCCTCTCTCATTTTCTTCCATGTCTCTCTGTCCGTTGCTTTTCGCCTTTTCGGAACCAGTCTTTACCTGCTGTCTTCTTTATATCGTCCAGCCATCTTTTTTGTGGTCTTCCTTGAAGATAGTTAGGTAGGTAGGTATCTAAAATCTATCTAATTAAAAGTTTTATTTTGGAACCGGCAGTACAGCAGAGTGGGAGTGCACCTAATACTGAAATATATAAAGTTAAGCAAGAGCCTGCTTGGCCAGAACTTGGATGAGTGACCACTCTGTGGCTCGGTGTGTCCAGCTCTCTTAGCACTGTAAAAGGTATAAGAGGGTAAAAGAAAGAATTTTTATTTTGGCTAAAACAGTGCATACAATAAATTACATCACATCTTTGTCACAAAACATACCTATGGTATGTTTTACTTATTATCATTTGAAGTCAGCAGGTGATATCTTGCAAAAAGAGTTGTATGATAACATGCATTCAAATTTATCCTTGACTTATACAACCAGTATAGCTAAAATTCCTGATAGTTTATTTACTATGCTCTGTTAACAGTATTTAATTTCAGAATTGTATGTGCGAGGTAAATACAACTAATTTAAATATTTGTTGCTTTTATCTTTTATAGTGTAATTGTATCATTTGTAATTTTTTATATAATTAAAAAAAAACAAAAGTTAACAATAAACCAGAACCAAATTGGGCAAAATTACTGGTTTGTAGAATATTAGTCAGTTTATTAAAAAGGGAATGCTGAAGGTTTATCCATTCAGTAATTTAATGTTTTCCGAATTTCAAAAGCAATGCGCTAAACAACGTTTGCTTTGTTTCAGAATGCTTCACATATCTGCTGCAGGTTATATAAGTAGGTACCTAATTTGGCATATTGTATATAGTTAATACTTACCATGAGAAAGGATTACAATGCTAGCACATTCCATGGATCGTAAACTAAGTGGGTGCTGCGGGTTTATGCAGTTAATAATTTTAACATTCTGTGAACTATAAAAACCATACAATGTCTGCTTTGATTCAGATTGCTTTACGTTTTGGATCAAAATTAAATAAACTTTAAGAGCGGTTAATACTTAGCAACAGAAAGGGCTAGGATGGCGGCACATTCCATGGTTAGGTTATTAAGTACCTAAGTGTTGGGAGGTTCCCATAGTTCATTATTTTAATGTTCTGTAAACTATAAAAGCAATGAACTAAACAATGTCTCCTTCGTTTCAGAGTGCTTTACATGCTTAGTGTATTTCTAGATAAGTCTTAGGAGCAGTTAGTACTTACCAACAAAAAGAACTACGCAGCAGATTCTGTAGTTAGTTGTTAGTTTAATAGGTGGGCGTCGAAGGTTCATGCTGTTAGTAATTTTAATGTTTTGTGAATTGTTGTGAACTAACAATGTCTGCTTTATTTCAGAGTGCTTAACAAGTCTAGTAAGGTATCGGTGCTTACACTCTGTTATGGAGTATGGGCTGCAAAATAGAGGATTAAGGCCTCCTAAGTCGTTTTCATATCTGTTGCCTCGCAAGCTATATGTACATCAGGGTGATGTGGTAAGCACCACACTTTTGATAACTGCCTACCTTCCCTACTCCACCATTTGTGTTTCAGTTCCTAATTATTTTTAGTGACTAGGTAGGCCACTTGTCGAGTATCCGACTCGGGTTTAACTCAGAGACCGTCTGCAAGGTAGTCAAATGCCTTAAACACTTGGTCACTCTGGCAGCAAATTTTGTGCAGTTACTAAATAACTCCGTGGTTAGTTAATTAGGTAGGTATTGCAAGTTTATGCGGTTAATAATTTAAATGGTTTGTAAACTATAGAAGTTAATGAAGTGCGCGCCCACTTTCGTAGAAACTATGTATTGCATAAACGAAATGTTTGTTGTGTAAAAGTCCTAGAACTCGTACACACATTTGTATCGCCCAAGTGATATGTAGTATGTTATCTTGACTCGAATTAAAAAAAAGTTTTCAGTGGTAAGTTAAATAAGTTACATTTAACTTACAGAACATTGCGGATTACAAGTTTACAAGTTTTAAAAAGCCTATTTTTACAAACTAAACTGTATTTTTATGTTGTTGGAAAGTGACATATTTATATTTGTGTAGCTTGTGACGAAGTTCTTGGTGACTTAGCAGGCATTTGTAAACTTTTCTTGGGCACCATTTATATAATACACACATCACAAAAGTCTAGGGATATATATTTTTTTATCGATATAAATCAATTTTGTTATTAAATATCTCTACCATTGATCAAGTATGCTAGTGCTAGTCTTTGGACTAGCGATAGCAATTGTTTCAATAATAAACAAACAAATGCAAATGCTTAATTGTCAATTCAACTAAAAGTAAAGCAATTTCAGTGTTGTTAGGGAATAATTTAATCATCATTTACAGTTAATTTACGTTTATATTGGGGTGATTTAAGTTTTATTGGTGCTGTTATTATGGAAGGTAATCAACAACGACAACATTTAAGTTTAGCTGAAATGAACAGAGCTGTAGGTATGCTAGAAGCTGGTCGAAGACAAGTTGACGTTGCAGCAGCTTTAAACACCTCTCAAAGTGTTATCAGCAGACTGTGGCGTAGATATAGGACATCCGGAGATCCTAGCGAACAACATCCAGGTCGTGTACGCATTACTACCGCAGTTCAAGATCGCTACTTAACATTTGAAGCTAGACGACGACCAATAATTACGGCTAAACAATTGCTTTCACAGCTTCAGACTACTCATAATGTAACTGTATGTTCTCAAACAATCAGAAATCGATTGCATGAAGCCAATCTCCACGTCCGACGTCCAATAAGAGCCCCACCAATTCGACATGGTAATCGAGCACGTAGAGTAGAATGGGCTGAAGAGCATATTCTGTGGACAGAAGAGCAATGGTCTAGGGTTTTGTTCACAGATGAATCTCGTTTTGGAATACACCCTGACAGCCGAAGAGTTGGAGTGTGGAGGCGACCTGGTAACTTGGAAAGGCTCAGATGTGTTCAAGATGTCCATTCTTATAAAGGAGGTACCGTAATGATGTGGGGTGGTATCTGCATTGGCGGAAAAACAGATCTCTGTTTTCTTGAGAGGTTTTTAAATGCCGATGGGTATCTAAATAGGGTACTGCGGCCTATAGTGCTTCCATTCGCAGGTGCTGTTGGACCTGAGTTCATTCTAATGCATGATAATGCCACCCCACACGTTGCAGGTACTGTTACCGAGTGGCTTGAAGACGAAAACATTTCTGTTTTACCATGGCCTGCGCAGTCCCCAGACTTAAACGTTATTGAGCACGTGTGGGACATGTTGGGAAGAAGCATTGAAAGTGAATTGGATGAAATTCATACTCGGATTCAGCTTCGTGATACCCTTGTAAGACACTGGCAACAGTTACCGCAAGATGCAATAGATAATTTAACTTTATCAATGCCTAGAAGATGCAGAGCCGTTTTGAACCAAAGAGGAGGAAATACTCTCTACTAAATTTAATTAATTAATACTTTAAGTGCTGACACTTCAATTTCTTATGATTGTATAAAATCAACTTTTTGCTAATAAGTTTCATTAAAGCTTTTTCAACTTGTCTTCTTTTGTTTTAAATTAAATTTCTAATTTAGAATGTTGTAAAAGTATTGTGTTAATTTATTATATGCAGACCACCTAAAAAAAATTAAAATACTTGACAGTTTTGCATAAAAAAAAAATATATCCCTAGACTTTTGTGATGTGTGTAGTTGGGTGTCCTTACTCAGCGATTATCCCTGAACAAGTGACGGATGCTTTTTAATACAGCAGTTTTTTATTTTTGCTAATTTCTCGGCCACCCAGCAATACACTGTTATTGATTTGAGTTGAGTTTCTTGAATGCACTCTTTATGATGAATTGATATTCATTTTAAATTAGAACAAAAGGGGTTCTCAGCAACTGAAGGAAGGGGGTTGATTTTGTATAAAATAAAACAGCAAAAAGTACATAATTATTGTGTATTGTATAAACAGGTATAACAGGTACTTTAGTGAAAGGTATTCCGAATAGGTTTTAAATTTAAACCATTCGTTTAACGAACGATTTATGACATTACTGATACTTACTTCAGTGTATCTTTTATTGATATAGCAGGTCGCAGTGATAAACATAAATTTGTAGATGAAGCAGCCACAAGTTTATTAAGTTTTAAGGTAGCAGCAGCCTTAGCAGTGCGTTTTTTTTTAATTAGATTAGTTGTTGTACGAATGGGGTCTTCTGTAGATCTTTCTATACCTTTTCCCCCTTTGCTTTGCCTTTTCTTCTTAGTGTTAGTTTTTGTACCCCAAAAGTCTTCTTCAGAGTCTGATGATGCTTCATTGTATTTTTGACCAGAACTTGTATTTGCAATTTCCTTGGTGTCTTCAGAGTTATCTGTATTTGTTGTAGACTTTTCCTCTAAGTGTCCTGCAACTTGTGCCTTGAACAGTGCTTCAAACTTCATAGTTAAGTCATCGGTTGAATCGTTTGTTTCTTTGGTATCTTCAGAGTCATCTCTATTTGTTGTAGGCTTTTCCCCTATGTATTGTGCAACTTGTGCCTTGAACAGTGCTCCAAACTTCATAGTTAAGTCATCGATTGAATCATTTGTTTCTTGTGGTGCAGGCAACAATTGTGGATTCTGTGATCGTAAGAGAGATATTGTAGAAAGAATTTTGTCTGATTTAATCGACTTTATTTTTTCATCTTTATTTGTTGCAGACTTTTCCGTTAAGTATTTCACTCGTGCCTTGAGCAGACCTTCGAACATTATAGCTAAGTCATAGATTGAATCATTTGTTTGTTGTGGTGCAGGCAACAATTCCGAATCCTGTGATTCTAAGAGACGTATTGTAGAAGGAATTTCATCCGATTTAAGCGACTTTATTTCGTCATCAGGTGTAGGTTTCTTTTGCTTATCAGATGCCTAGAATATACATCATAGATATAAAAAGTTATTTATGGAATTCAAATTCCCAAAAATATAGAATTAATAAAAGCTTATACTTATAGTAGGTAGTCGATTTCAGATTAGAAAACAATAGTAAAACTTTAAGTAAACTTACTTTTGACTTTTCTTCTAAATCAGGCTCCAAACCGTCACTACTGTCATCAACGTCACTACTGTCGTCAAAGTCACTACTATCGTCAACGTCACTACTGTCGTCAGTATTAATTTCTGATTTTTTATCATCTGCGGAATCTACATCTTCTAAATGATCAGAACTGTCACTTCTGTAATCTGCTTTTGATTCTGGACCATATTTTAGCCAATATAACTCATCTTTTCGGCATACTTCCTACAATAGGAATTACACTAAGTTAATTTGAAAGAGCTATCGTTGTTATTAATTAAAAGATTCATTTTAAACTTATATACATACATGAAAGGTACATTCTGGTAGAGTCGTTTGAGTTGTTAAGCTAACTATAATTTCTGGACAGATTATGCCTACCTCATCTGTAATTTTGCTTACTAATGTTAAGCGTCGTTTAAACAACTATAAATAAAAATCGGTAATGAAAAATATCTCATCTCGTTCAAAACACTAATACCTTAGCATTTTGATGTAAGTTCTCGGACTCTAATATTGGAAGAAAAGCGTATCCAATTATAAAATGTCTTCGGGCTCTTTTTGCCCATACTTCAATTCGAATGTCCTTACATTTAGATTGGAATCTAATAAATAAAAGTTATGCATTTAATTATTTCGGCAGGTATTAGAAATTTTCCACCAATGAAATTTAACTTCTATGTTAGCCGGTCGTGAAGCAGATTCTCAATCGGCTGCACTACCAAGCTCCATACTATTATTATTAGTACTACTATTATTATTACCTTTTTAAATCAGAGTCAAGAAACGTCCAAGCGAATTGAAAGTCGAAAGGTACAGTATGTGTAAACGACGACAATAAACGTTGGTGTGCAACTACCGGTGATACTCTTAAAGCAGCATTTCGTAAAGAAGAATATCCGTGTCGTCCTATAAAGTCAAAATGGAAATATATTTCGATAATACATTTTGTGTGAAGTAACGTAGAAATTGCAGTTTCACTTTGATGCTGCATAAGAGGCTAATTTTATCATTAAAGAAGATAATCTACCTAATTACCTTAGGCTTAATAATAATCAGCACTGCCAGTTTAATATGCTCCTTATAGTATACAGAGTGTTTGGCTTACTATAATTCCAACCGAAATTAAAATCAAACCTAGGATGCATGTGTAAGAGATTAAAGTACACACACGCATCTACTTGCTCCTTTAGCTACAAATTATTTATTAAAAATGGATATTTTCAAAGAAGTAAAGGAATCATTGGAATTCTTTTTTAAACCATATTTTTTATTAAAACTAAGTGATCCAAAGATTCTTCAAGGTCCTTATAACGTAAGCCTTATCTCAATTTTTACTTTTTGGGTACAAATATATTACTTGTAGCTTGTAGGTATGTACTGCTGCTTTGCCAAAAAGCACTTGCAGATCATACATGTTTAATGATAATGTTTGTTCCAAGTAGAAAACGTTTTTCGCCGAAAACGGTACGTTGGTCTCTACCATCCATCAAAATCGATGGGTGGATTATTCTGAATTTTTTGATTTTTTTTGTTAATCAACAGCTTTAATGTTGAAAATAGTGATTTTATTAATGTTTTCTTTGATTATAAAGATAATGGGCACTACATTTACTCTAAATTTGATAAAACAATGAACACGCCATAAGGTGTAACGGTATTAATATAACAGCAAACACTTTTATCAAACAAATATAATGTTTTAAGAGGTTCCTTACCTTTTCTAACGCGTAAAATAACGCGGACTATTTTAATCTTGGGTTCTGGATTCATTGTTTGCATAAATAATTAAAAATGCACTAAAATAACTTGTTTTTAGCCTGTTTCATTATAATACTGCATAAAAATATAAAAGACAGATATAAATAAATTCTGCCAACTACGCAATCTACTGACAAAAAGTACTTGAAAAATAAAAATCCCTAAAACGCTATAGAAAAGAAGACATATATTGTTATACTAAAATTGGTGAAAAGTACACGTCTGAAATTTAAATAGACAATAATAAAAGTGATGATGTCACAGATACATGACGCGCGCACAGTGGCGCGAGCGAAGCGATTCCAAACAAAAATGAATGCAATGTAAAATGTAAATTCAAATTCCCATTAGCGAAATTTTAAATCGGGCGTAAAAAAGATTATAGACATTTAACGTATTTGGGGCCAGTATTGGTATAACACAGAGCAAATGCAAATATCCTACAGGCCCAAATTGTCCGTATTCGATCATATTTTTAAATAAATTGCGTTTTTGTTACTCTTCTTTGTTTATTCTATAGATCTTCATTCTCAATTTATGTAAACTAAATTTAGTTTAAAACTAGCAATACGTTTTGAATTTATAATAATATAAACTAGTTATAAATATTAAATTTTGTACTTAAAAATAAAACAAAGCCCTGTGTAAGGAATGGGTCTTTTTCAAAGCAAAAAGCAAAAATAGTAATAATAAAGCATGAATTTAGCTATTTTTTTAACTGAAAATGAAATATGTGGGGTTTTGCATACAAAATCAATATTTAAGGGCTTTTAAACGTACAAACGTGTATAAACCAGTAGATTAGACCCTTCAAAATTTTACATTTAATGTTCCTCAAATTAATTTAGAATCTGTGAAATTTGGCTGCGCATCACTATCCTTCATTAGGAGAGCAGGAATGAGAAGAGTAATTGGTATTATAGATTTCGACATAAAATAGTTTACCTTATTAGTGGCAGATGTCAGCACGCTAAATATTGATTTAACTTATACGATTTGTTAATAGATGTCGCGGGCATTACTAAACTGCAATTTTTACTGTGGTGTATATTAAGCTGCCTAATCATTCAGTGGTATTTCACGTTATAATATTTGTAGGGGAGTTGTCTATGTAGTGAGGGGTATTTTAAGTCAAGTTCCTCAGTACTCAGCAGGTTACTAAGGCCCGTATTCAAGTCCCAGTGTTTAGTTGCCAGCTGTAAATTTTAAGGTCAGTGACGATAACTGCGCTTGTAATTAACCTAACATCCCCAAACTGTTTCATACCTTTTAAAGAATCAATGTGCCAAATTTCAAAGAGATGTGTTGCTTCTGTCACAAAAAAATTAAAGAACCTCTACTTTTTAAACTAAAGGCATAAACAATTTTTTTTTCGAAATTATGTAAAATTATACCAAAATAAATCAACCTGCAAAAATTAATTTCTTTAACTTAAAATATATCCGAGTGACAGGCATTTTTAGTGCACTATGTTTTGGCTGGTAGCTGGTACCCTACCCTTAAGCTTTACATGGCAATTACAGAAAAGGTAAAAATAAAACAAATATCTTAAATCAGTCTTCATTTATTAAACCTTAAAAGGTAATCAACATTTGACCTTAACTTAGAACTATTTAGCCTCTATAAATCAAAAATCAAAAAATGGAAAAGTATCCACTTTGTCCAGCAACCCGGTAAAGTGGATACAGTATTCGGACAAACCGAATATCAATCAATAAATGACTATAAACGTAACAAAATAAATAATAATCCCCGAAAGTCTTAAGTAAACATTATCCTCTTTCTTAATAATTTAGTCAGTGTAGTTATGACAAATAAAAG
Organism: Melanotus villosus; assembly: GCA_963082815.1. Classification (NCBI taxonomy): domain Eukaryota; kingdom Metazoa; phylum Arthropoda; class Insecta; order Coleoptera; family Elateridae; genus Melanotus; species Melanotus villosus. The sequence continues at coordinate 33,706,903 of OY720427.1, read as the reverse complement.
CACCAATGCCTTCGTAAATCGTGCCTTTTTCGTGACTCCATTGATGACATGCATCACATTGAATCCAGTCAACAATTGGATGTCCATCTACTTCAAATACTCGTATCTTTCTCCACAAAAGAAAGCATGAAACATCGTTTTCTTCTTTTTATTCGCTTTAGCTATGGGTTCAACTGCTGATAGCTATGCTTTCGCATTAAGATAGTAATTGGGTTTAGATATAAACGAAAGCTTTATGAAGAATCAGGAGTATGTAGAACCAGAAGAAACCAATAACTGCATGATCTATACCAAATGTCAGATTTAAAATTAGTGTCAAACATTAAACGAGTCAGGTTGAAATGGTTAGGACATTTGGAACGAATGCATAATACTAGAACAACGAAGAAGATTTATAGAGGCAAACCTGAAGGAAGAGGTGGTTGTACGATGCGGAAGAAGACATTAGAAAGTTAGGGATAAGAAGGTTGGGAATTAAAGCAACCGATAGAACAGAATGGCGAGCTCTCGTGAAGGAGGCCAATGCCCTACAAAGCCTGTAGCGCCAAGGGGTAAAGTAAGGTATAGAAAAAAGCTGGTGCAAGGTCAAAACAAACTCAACAACTAAAAATGGCCATAACGCTCCAACAGGCGTTAAAAAATATAATAATTGAGTGTCCTTACTCAGCGAGCATTCTTGAACTAACGTGATAGATACCTTTCTCAGCCACCCAGCAATATTCATTCAATTTTTTATGAATAAAATGGATTAGTAGGACAATTGTTTGTGCAAGAAGATGATAAAGGTAGTCTTTTATTATCTATGTTTGTACCTAAATTTACGCTTTGTACCTAAAACGTGTGATTGGTGTTGATTATTACTTCTTAAAACTTTCTCCAGAATAGTACATCCCTATGGAATGTCGAGTTTGTGGCAAAACAGGTGGAACAGGCTCGTATTGCTATTGTCACCGTTCCAGTTAGAAACTATGGATATTAAAAAAAAAAAAAAACTGTCAGCTTAATGAGGTAAATACCTAACTTTAGCAAAAAAGAATGTATAGATAGCAACTAGCTAAAACTATTCTATTTTATCTTATCTGGTTTGACACTTGGGTGAAAATAGCATAACACACAGAATACTCTGTAATTATTAACAATAATCAGTATAGTTTTTTGCAAGGCCAGCTAAATTAAATATAAATATTATTATTACTTTCTTTTAGTTTATTTTTGTTATATGTACATCTCGTTGCACCTTATTTTGATGGTCTTTTGAAAATTTGAAGTTTGACGACGTTTTGATTTGAGATATATCGATACTTTGAAAGGTTACCAAATATCACTTTTTAGAAACGTGGACATTTTATAGTAAAATCGTTTTGCCTAAGACAACTTGTTTATTTATAGCATGTGTATTTATCAAAAATAACAACTTTTATACATTTGAGCACATTTATTAAGAATAAACAATAAACTGCTGATATTTTATATATTTTCATCTTCAAAGGGCTTATCAGTTAATTTAGAAAAATTCTGCTAAATCATAGATTTTATTTTTTTGTCGGATAGACAGTAAATTTCAAAATACGAACTTTGAATTATAAGCTTAAAGATAAGGGGCAGGTTTTACAGCAATCGACTTCACGGAACAGTGGTTTAAAAATTGGGGACTATGCTACTTGGATTTATATCACACAATGTTAAATGTTATTTTACTTCATTTAGAAAACGAATGGAATAAAGGTTTTGTTTTTCAGCTTAATATTCGATATCTACTCACTAATATGTGCTGAATTTAAGTGACGTAGCAGAGATTTTATTAAACAAATGCTATACATACAAAAAACGAAAAAGGTTTTTCAGTTTGTCTTTAATTCAGAAAACCTCTGGTAATTATTTCCATCAATAACTAATATATAAATACTTATCAACTATAAAGGTAAATTAAACAGGTCAATTAAATCACATTCAAGTACTTTTCATAAACAGACGATATAAACTGCAAACAAGTTTCTGAGGAATAGGAAATAAGGAAAAAGATTAGGAAAGTTCTTAAAAAACTTGAAAAGTTGTTGCACTTCTTTATACGAATTATTTTATTCTTCATAATAAAATAAACTAGGTAATTTGTTTTTGTAAACAATCAAAAGCATTAGCTATATTGGAGATTCTCTGAACTTAGCAAGCAACATACATAGGTTTTAGAAACTCGTATATTCGAAATCATCAGTTTGCACGCGTTCTTTCTGGAATATTCGCATGTTGACAAATTTTCGAGTCATACATTTTAATACATTTGATACACTATACTTAATAAATGCTTTAGTCACATTCTTACGTCGCATTACGTCGGTTGCAGTTTCGTGATATTAATGTTTGTAAAAGCACATTCGACTAATAATTAAATTTAATAAACAAAGTCGAAACTAGAACCGCCTGCTCCCCAACAGCCATCCTATAAATTCACTTTTATATTCTAGATGCAAGTAAAAACGAAATCAGGCAAGAATGAAAAAGTAGGATTATACACAAAAACCGATACCGTTACGTTTATTGTTAATATGCAGCTAAATCTAAAAGATTGTTAAGGGTCAAGACGTCAAGACATTATTAGCTTAGCTTTGCATCCGTAAGAATTAGAATAGAAATTTTGCTATTGTTGGCCCACCGTTGTAGTCATTCTGTAACTAAATACCTAATGTTCACGATTTTTTGGGAAATTTGGAGTGATTTTTTCAAAATTGGAAATTAGAAGTGGACACTGTATATTTTTACATTAATTTATTGCTGCACCTTTAACGAAATGCAAATGTGTTTAAATTTTATTTAAAGTATCAAAACTTTGGTCCTTTTAAATTTAATAACAAATTTTATTCTAAAACTTAGCATCTGCGTGTTATCAGCTTGGCCTCGCATACTTGAGCACCAGTTGGCCCATCACTGTCGCCCAGTGGCGTAGCGAGCGGGTGTTCAGGGTGTTCGAAAGACACGGGCCCTCAGGCTCAGGGGGGCCCGGCGGTCAGTCCCCTGTAATATGTTACTGGAATACTGAAACATAAAGCTATTTCCTATTTCTTTATAGATCAATAGTGCAAACAAAAGATCGCGACCCTTTAAATGAATATACCTATTCTTCTCTTCTCTGGCGCCGCGGCACTAATTGTTTTGACTAAGTCGCTGCGAATTTAGATAAAAATGCAAAACGATACGTTATTTATTATTTTCACACGTTCATAGCTCTGATATTTACTTTTTCGTTTTTGGTTCTTTGATTTGACTCAGTTTACTTACCGAGTTCAGCGTTCAGATCAATGTTTTTGAGAAGGTAAACACAAGATCAAATATGCTACGACGACGCCATTATTTCACACCTTATATGTTAAAATAAAAGTAGGCAAATGATATTGTCAGGGCCGCCGAGAAGGGGTGACATCTGAGACTTTCGTTACGGGCCCGGCATTGAAACGGGCCCGACCGTCGGACCCCGACGAAATGTTTAATGTTTTATATTACTTTTTTTATTAAACAAAAGTGATGCACTTTTTTAAGTGGGGCCCGGACCACAGACTTGTCACGGGCCCGAAAATTTCTCTCGGCGACCCTGGATATTGTTGATGGTATTATTATTATTAAGGGTTTTATTGTTATTATTTTGACAACAAAGACAAGGGCCCGCGGGTAGTTTGAGACACGGGCCCGCGCAAGCCTCACTACGCCACTGCTGTCGCCCCTCTGCCCTTTAATTTTTCAATTAAAGGTGCAGAGTACAAGTTGCAGTGTTAAAGTAATGACATCAAATTAAATACTGTTAATTATTTTAAAAAATAACGTTTTAAAGTTTTGACATAAACAGTGATTATTGTTGTTGCTTGGGCGTCTACGTAGGTAAGAATTTGTGAAATTACCTAACCAGCTATTGTTTGATATTTAATATCAAAAAAATAGTTTTTACTTCTACTTACAAAGCTCCATATTTGCTTTGTAAAGGCATTTTTTAGAAAATAAGAAGGAACAGGTAATCTCTGTGAATAAAAGCAGAATTAACTGAAATATTTTTTCATTTTTTCGCGGGAGTGGTAGGCGGACGGTTTTTTATAGTCGGATGCTCGGCGAGTGGCCTGCCAAGTTTCCGAAACAAAGGAAGGCATGGTGTTTACCACACCAGCCCGTAAATATACCGTGCGAAACAACTGAGGTATGAAAAGCAACTTAGGAAGCCTTAACCTTCCATGTTGCCGGCCATGCTCTCTCGCGGGGCGTTAGTCAATAGCTTACCTTACCTTACCTTGTGTTTTGAAAATCATAAACGATTTTAATTTAAATTTAAATATGATGAACGCAGTTTGTATTCTAAAAATTAACACGTGTAATTAAAAGACCTAACTTGTAATTCTGAAGTTGTTAAAACGTTATTCGTTTACAATTCAATACCAAACTTGTTTTCAACGTTGGAAATACAGAATTGCTGATAATTGTTAAATAGCCTTGTGGCGAATTTGTTTTTGTTATCACATCTGCTTAAAGTCAGAATCTTTCAGAAAACAGGCTTTATTATATTATATTTATATATTAACGCAACATCACCAAACAAAATTTGTTAATTGTTTAAAAATAATTTGACGGTTTTAATTTAAATTGCAGTGAGATTTGAGTACATTTAAATGGTAAGCTTTATTAAATTGTGCAAGTTGTTACTCTTTAATAATATTTTTCTAATTTATTATATGAGAAAGAAAAAAATACGCATTTATACAGTAATAAGACAGACAACGTCCTATAATAAGTATTTTTAAAAACTAGTATTTTCTTGTTAAACATTTTCAGTTAATTATTTGAATACCGTTTGGTAGGTAGTAATCCTGTTTTTGTTCTTATTTGAGACAACTTTTGCTGACATTGAAAATTTTAAAAATTATTGTTTACATGTACTACGTAGAAATTAAAATTAAAGTAAACAAATAAAATTATTTTTTTGTTTAATAATTTTCAGAATAGTAACCCCAGGCGATGAAGAATGTTAGATTCAAGCTAGAAGATTTTCTGGTTGACTTTAGAGATTAGTATTATGGCTATTGTTGTTACTGAAAGAAGATGGAAGATAAACGTATCGGATTTTTCCTATACTTACGATAGACAATTTTACAAAAGGTTTCATAAGGTACGTGCTAGTTTTGGTTGTTTTTAACATCATTTATTGCTTTACATAATAAAAAAAAATTATGTAACGATGATGTATGTTGTACTGTAAATTAAGTCATTCAGAATTCAGCATTTGTCCATTTATAAAGTGCAAGTTGACATCAATATTTTTAAGTTAAGTTAAGTGATTCACGCCCACCTTGTTGGGTCTATTCTTGCTGTGTCCGTCACATCATAACTTCATTTTCATTACTGCCTGTCCAATGTCTTCAATTTTTGTTTGTTGTCTAATCCAGTGTATTGGCTTCCTATCTTTCAGTGTGATGTTTAATATTGCTCGTTCCATGTATCTTTGGGCTACTTGTAATTAATGTAGTGTTCTTTTTATGAAAGTCTTCATGGGCTTTCACATGGGACAGGAACTAATTAACGTTAATTTGTTATAAGTTCATTATTTGATGTATGTTTATTATTATAGCATTGGTGCAGATCTGTAACTACTTGAAAAAAATCGTGAGCAGTTGTGGACCAGGCCATGTGTCAAACACCAAGGAGGGTATTTGAGAAACGAAGGTGATGGTACTGAAACATTGGGAACGACAGAACCAGGAGAATACATTTTCACCGTGGATGGGATTGGACCAATAAAGGACTGCTGCAGTGCCAACATTTTCAAGCTGGGCGCAAGGTAAATGCACAGTTTTATTAATTATCGTTTATAATTAAGAATTGTGTGAATTAATGAGAAGTTGGCGTCTTAACCAAGACTACGCAGGGTGATTCACATAAGACGCGCCCCTTAACAATTTGAATAGGCAACCCAACTTACAAATTCAGAAATAACGTTGATCTATTAATTCTCGATTAAACGATACAATCAGAGGTAGCTTGCTTAAAAATGGCACTATCTAAGTAAGCGATCCTGCAACATCTTCCCAAAACATGCAAACTCACCTAAATCAGCTTAGTGAATGGTATAACAAGTGGCGAATCAAGATAAACCAATCCAAATCTGTTCAAGTTACCTTCACTACTCGCACCGAAATCTGTCCTTCTGTAACAGTTAACGGAGTCCCGATACCTACAAAAACAGATGTAAAATACCTAGGATTACATCTAGACCAACGCTTAACGTGGCAGAAACACATACAGACGAAACGAAGACAGATGGATCTCAAACTCAAACAGATGTATTGGCTCATGGGCCGCAAATCAAAACTCTCCACCCAGAACAAAATCTTACTATACAAGACTATGATAAAACCCATTTGGTCTTATGGCGTACAGCTTTGGGGATGTGCCAAGCCTACTCGATTAAAAATAATCCAAACCTTCCAAAACAAAACACTACGTGCGATTGTTAATGCGCCATGGTATATCAGCAATCTAACGCTGCACCAAGACCTAAATATTCCATACATCACGGAAGTAATCAATACCGTCTCCACCAACTATCGACTCCGACTTGCAGGAAATCCAAACGTTCTCATCGACAACCTATACAGGGATGGACCGGTCAATAGAAGACTAAACAAAACCTGGCCTGCAGACCTAATTCAACACCACTAAGTGATAGTGAAAGATAAGGAGAAATGTCAGTGGACATTTTCCCTTCCAAGACATTGATCTATTATAACACATTTACTTAATACTCCTAGTGAAGTAGATTGTAAATTTTCAATAAATGTCAATTAAAAAAAAAAAATGTTTATTGGTAAAAAAGAAGGTACATGAATTTATTACAAAAAATGTAAGTTTGGTAGTAGTAGAAAAATCGTAGTATGGAAATGGAAATACTGTAAATTCATTTACGTTCTAAAATAAATGTTACTATTTTTTTTGTAACTGAAAATATCTCGATAAATTAGACACAGTCCGTGACAATCTTATTATTGTTATTATTAGCTTGTAGAAATCCCTATATTGTATAGGGCAAAGGCATCCACTTTTCTCTTATCTTTTGCACCTTCTAAAATGTATTCACATATTAGTGAGGGGGGTTTTGGCGTTAAACTTAATTCTAGAAATAATTCTAGAAATTCACGTTTTGAAACTAAATTCACTATTTTGAAAATTTGAAACAAACTATTTGAAGCTGAAATAATAGCGTAAACGTTCAATAAAATTCTAATTATTCTAAATGACACAGAAAATACAATTTCTGAAATCAACTGTTTTAGTATTACGGCTAAGTATTTTAAAATTGGTCAACAAAAATATCAAATTTTATATTAGAAATTTAAGTGCCTACTTAAATTTTTAGAATCAAATAAGCCAACGGTTTCGGACATAACCATAACTTGAAGTTTTAAAACTTTACGTTTTGAATAAATTAAAAATCTGATGTTTATATCTTTAGTTTAGTATTTCAAAATGTTAGGGGTTTTCGCTTAGCTTAAAAAAGGGCTTTCTAAAGTTTCTACCTTAAAGATTTTAAAACTGAAATCGGAAATCTTAATCAGTTCTTATTTTCTAAGGTGGCAAATAAAAATTCTGTAATTTTTCTAAAATGTCAAGCTAAGTCCAAGGACAAACAAGGGTCACCAAGGAAGATATCTGGAATAATGCATCGCAGGGTATATGAGTATGAAAAAGGGCAAGGCTGAATTTGAGAATCCTGCAAAAACTAATTCCAAAAATATCTATTTTAAAAATCACATTTCCAAGAGAAGGATTTTTGAAATTAAAGAACGAGGTAAACAATTAATTTGTAAGTTCCAGTTTCTCACTTTCAAAAATCGAATAACAAATCCTACAAAAATTGAAACAATAATTTTCCTCCTTTTTAAAAACTTTGCAAGGTTTATCGATTTAAAATTTAAAAAACCTATTTCCATGTTCAAATGTTCAATTCAAATGCTGAAATGGTTATTTCGAAATAATGTTCAAATTTTCTTCGGGAATTTTAAAAATTTCCAAATTTTATCCTAAATAAAGAAAGAAAGTTATAATGTTTTTGTTAAGACATGGTCAAAATGAACTAAAATGTTGTTAATTAATAGGGCGACTAAAATATTATACTAAATGGAAGGTAAAATATAAAAATTAAAAAATATCCGTTCTCGTCACAGACCTACAAATATTTTTCTACATTTTTTAAATTTAAATACTTTTAAGACTAAGAATCGTTTGCAAATAATTCAAAAACAGCCTTAATTAGGACGAAGATCCTTTCATCATTGGTATTTTGTTGGTTTTTGTTAAGGAATACATTAGAAATATTTCAGCAAACTTAAAAATTTGTGTTACGTTATAAATAAATAAATTGGGAAATGTCAAAGTATTTTAAATCAAAATTCAGGTTTGGCGAACACAAATTACATTCTGAAACTGAAACATTTTGAATTATAAAACAGTAAAATGCAATTTTAAATACAAGGAAACTATTTTTCAACGTAGAGGACATGCAACTTTTTGATAAAACATGAATACAAGGCCGTTTAACAAATATTTATTCGTTATCATCTCTGCCCAAAACGAGTTCAAACCTTTCACAAAACTGGCTTTCTGATAATTTGTAACATTCTCGCTCTTTTAATATTGAACGTTGAAGTGTGCAGAACTCAGTGCAACATCGTCAAAGTAAATTTATAAATTATCGTTAAATTATAGTGACATTTGAGTGCATCGAAATGGTAAGGGTTATTAAATTATGCAAGTTATTGTTTAATAGCATTTTATTTAGGACTCCCTGTTTTCCTTTAAAAATTATAAGCCTTTTATTGTAAGTTGTAAGTCATTTGATTCTCTCCACTTGACACTTTTGGTCACTTATATTATTTTGTTGAACTATTTGTTATTTCCTGATTTTACTTTTATTAGTATCATTAGCGTTACATAATTAGCCCCAAGAAAGTACCCCAGCTTCATATTTTTATTTGAGTATATTCATTAGCTTAATATACACAATTCATCGAAGACTATTTATTGAATTTTAATAGTTTGTGCAAATAAAGATGGTAGGATTTATTAGATTATAATAGGTAATAAATTCTTTATTTATGAAACATAAAAAATGGGTAAATTGTAGAATAATAAACCAAAAATCGCCTCGAAATATTTAAAAAAACTATTTTTTCTAGTTAAGCATTTTCGGTGATTTTTTCCCATAATTAGTTATTAGTTACGTATCAGCAAGTCTCTTGTACCTACTCATCCGAAATACCAGTCGCAGACAAAAATTGGAATATTTGATAAGAGGTTTCATAAGATACATGTGGAGGCTGTTTTTAGTATCATTCTTTGTTTAACATGTCATTCTAATAAATTATGTAACGTACGAAAAGTAGCAATGATGGAGACGGATTTACCTGTAACAATATTCTGAACTTAGTAGAAAGTTAAGTGAATATTTTTATTACTGGGGTGATTCGTAAGTTCCTAATAATCTAAATTCTTCTAATTTTGGAAATTTAAACTTCGTTTTTAATTAATGTGAAAGAATTGAAAAAATCTTACTATTTGGTCTATAACATTTGGATTTCATGCATTGAAAAGAATGAACTAAAGTTCATCAATAACACAGTTCATGATTGTATATACCGTAACTGTTACAGCATTGATATAAACCTGCAAATACGAACAAATTTATAATGGGCTGAGAACCAAGCCGTGTCTCAAACAGCAAGAGGATATTTGAGGAAGGAGGATGATGGGGGTTGTGACATTGGAGCAGGTGAAAGAAGGAGAATATCGATCACCGTGGATGGCCCTGGACCAACAAAAGACTGCGGATTGAGAACATTTCAACATAGGTATCAGGTAAGAACACATTTTTATTCATTAGTTTTATTAGAAGTGGTGCGAATGAATGAGAAGTAACTGTCTTAACCAAGACCTTGTAAGTTCCCTACTTCTTCTTCTTACTCCTGTAGTTCCATAAGAAGCAAATGGCACCAGAGGGGGAGTTTCAAAAGCAAAGTGGATGGCAGAGTTGCTAGTCCTGCCCACCATGGGTTGAGTTCGTTTCTATTGCTCTTTTCTGAACTAATTTCTTCCATTTTTCCATGTCCTGTGCTATGCATTTGGCTTTGCTCCGTGACAGATTTTGTAATTGTAGGTCTTTCGGCAGGTATCTTTCGGTCTACCTATTCTTCGCTTTCCTTGTGCGTTAAATTCTAATGCTTGTTTTGCTATCTTGTTATATGGTTCCCTAAGTGTATGTTCTATCCTGTCGCATTTCTTTCTTCTAATTGTGGTTTCGATCTTTTCCTCATTTGAAATTTCCCGCAGATGTCCACTTGATATTTATTCGGGCAACTTTATTCGATGTATGTATCTAAGGCATTTATTAACGAAGGTTTGAAGTTTCTTAATGTTTTGTTTGTTTCTAGCCCATGTTTCTGCCCCATAAAGTAGCAAACTTGTAATGGTTGTATTGCATAGACGGAGTTTTGTTTTGATCAGAATGTTTTTTGATCTCTATGTTTTGTTTAGCATATCAAATGTTGTTTGTGCTAAGGCTATTCTTTTGGTTATATTTTTTATGCGCCGCCGTTGGTATCTATCGAATTACCTAAATAGTCCACTTTCTTTATGTCTAAGTCCCCGAGTGTTATCGTTGGTTCTTCTTTATTTGCATCTGAGAGAATTCTTGTCTTGTTCCCATTTATTGTTAAGCCAACCTTTTCTGCTTCTAGGTTTTAACTTGTTTAACTTTCCTTACATTAGCTTTTTATTCGGTGTGGGCCAGCAGATATCATTTGCAAACTCCCCAAGTCATCCAGTTTGCTGAAAATGCCCCATTTTATTTCGGATTTGTTGTCCTCTGTATTTCTCACAACCCTTTTGTTTATTTAATGTAGGTTACGCCAGTTCAGTACTTACGCTATTTCATGGCAGAACTCGATGATACTTTGGCGCCTAAATCGCTAATGGGTCTCTTAGACCTTGTCTTTTAGCACTACTCACTATCACTATTTAAAAGGTCACTAGGAAGTTTTATTTTAAGTTTGCTATGTAATGATTTGTTGCCATTATTGTAAAACACTGCGCCACTATGCTGATGTATATTACGATAAAATTCCTGTTAATTTTCTTTCTAAAGTATTCAACTGTGGGAACGCGAGTTTCTCCACGACCTGTCGATAATAATAAAGTAAGGTATTGGGACAGAATGCGGACTCCCGATTTTATATAGATTTCCTCTGATAGCTTCACTGAATGTTCGACTCTTGCGGAGAAGTTGTCATACATTAGTTTGAGTGTTCTTATGTATTTGTCAGGTAAACCATAGTACTTCAGTATTTTTCACATTTCTTGAAACTGAGTCGAATGCCTTGTTATAGTTAATACATATATGTCTTGTCCCTTTTCTATTATTTGTTCTATTATTATTCTTGGTACACAGACTACAGATCTATGCACCAACGCCTTTCCATAAATCCCTTAGCTTGATGCCTATGGCAGATTTCATTCTCTTCAAAATTAATGTACCTAGTCATAATTTTTACTTGCTGTTGATGGAAGCATTATGGATTATGGAACTAAAGTTTTCGCATCAAGTTAGGTCGCCCTTCTTTGGTATCTTTATTAGTATTCCCTGTGTCCGATCGTCTGGGCTCCATTCGGCGGATTAAGCCTTGTTTACTAGCATGTACAATATTTCTATTGTGCTCTCCTTGTCTATTTTTAGCAATTCGATTGCGATTTCGTCTATGCCTGGTGTTTTTAATTTTTTTATTTGTTTAGGTGTTTCTTCTATTTCGCCCTTTGTGAGCTTTTCTCACTTATGTCAAGTTGTTGCGTTCCCATATTGTTATTTATTTCTTCCTTGATTTCTTTTACTTTTTAGATCTCTGTGAAATATTTTGTCAGTATTTCCGTTACTTCTCCGTCTGTTTTATATATTTCATAATTTTCCCCTGTAAGTGTTGATCTGGATTTGTTTGTTTAGTTATCTTATATAGGATTTTCAGATCTTTGTTGTGAGCAGCTTTTTCTGCTTCCTCCATTAAATTTTCCATGTTTGTTCGTTTGTCTTTAAGGCACCTCTTATTTTTGTTCCAATAATTTTACTGTAATTCTTTCATTATTTTTGTCCACCGTGTTTAATAAGGAGCTTTATGGTCTTATATCCAATGGTCTCTCGGGCTGTCTTGTTAATTGAGGTTTTATACACTTGCCATACATTCTCTACGGGAGGATTTCTAAGGTGATCGAATACCCCTATACAGAATATATATTTTTTTGTCCTCTTCGATATTGTTTAGTTTTGCGAGGTTAAATTTAGATCTTGCTGGTATGTTTTTGTTATTCTATTTTGTTATCTTATCTCTCATTCTTATTATTGCTTTTACGAGGTGGTGGTTAAAGGCTGTGTTGGCACCCCTCATCGCTCTTACATCCCGTAACGAATTTTTCCATTTTACTTCGATCATTAAGGAGTCAATTTGGTTCTTATAGTGTTCATCGGGTGATGAACACGTGTGAAGGAAACTCGGGTTCTTAAAAACTCTCTTATGTTTGAAAAATATACCGCCAATTAACTATTAACTAGGCCATTTGTCTTAGAAAAATCAATAAACTTTTCTCCGTTTTCGTTCACAACTGCTAATCCCTGTTGGTCCATCACATTTTCCTTTCCTGTATGGCCACTTTCAACCTAGTAAATTGCCTACAAATATATTTATTTTCAGACAGTTTGAGAAACTGTAAAGTAATATTTGATTAAAGTGAAATAGATACTGGGCACTAAAACATAATTATTATTTGTTCTACGTTGAGTAAACTACAAGAAAATAAAAATCATCATAATTTTATCTGTTTTTCCTTTTTCCACAGAATTCAGGCCGAAGTTTACTTAACAAATGGAATATCTTTTAGATTAGCTTTCTCTTAATTTTGTAAATTGATAGGGTGTGTGTGCAGTGGCGTAACCAAGGGGGGGCCCAGGGGGCCCAGGCCCCCCTCAAGATCCAAGTTATTAATCAAAATTTTATTTAAAAAAAATCGCATTACAAAAGCCACCCAATCTGGTGAATTTGAAAACCAAACAGTGGACTGGGCCCCCTACAAACGACGTTTCTGGTTACGCTACTGTGTGTGTGTGTAATTACAATAGGTAAATAGGATGCAAAAACTGCAGATGGTTAATGTACAAAGTGTGATCGATCATACCTAGAAGAATTGTTCTTTTACAGGTATTCAAAATTATAAATTACGTAATTATTTCACATAAGTTGTGATTCTATGCAGGTTTCGAAATGGCAAATTTTTTATACAGGGTGATTCAAATTCGCGTGTATGCATGGGGATCTTGGAAACGGTAAGAGATAGAGAGTCGGTTAAATGGGGGCAAAGTTGCGTAATCAAAGGACCAACAATGTCCATTTAAAAAATCATGGCTAACTTATTCAGTTTTTTAAATATTTGAAAAAAACTAAAATTTTGGAGAATCGTTTTTATTTAATTTTGACCTTATTTGAGGAGATATTGAAAAACGGAAAACACTTTCTCATGACCACTTTTTGTCCTCTATTGAATAGCTTAAATACATTATTGATGTAACGTTTCGGTATTTCAGGGCCATCATCAAGTTCATTTTCTTAAATACGGACCTGGATTTTTTGTTCCATTTTTTGCAAGACCTTCTGGTATGTGATACAATATCTTATCAACAAAATCCAAATTGTGACGTTTCATCCCTAGAATTCCATCTTCAGTTACTCAGTATCGAATTTATTGTTTTTCATTTTAAATTTCCGAATCTATTGAATTCTGTAAACTGTCAAGATGATAATATTTATTTATTTTTGTTTATTTTCACCCTACACCTACTAGATATACCTATTCGATACATTCAAGTACCGACCTAATTGGAATTTAATATGTTTAGTGGGTAGTCGATATTGACAGCTATTATAAATTCAAATTATACTTTAATACTTCTGGGTAAAACACTTAAAACGCGTGCCATTTCAATAAATTCGGAAATTTAAAATGAAAAACATTAAATTCGATATTGAGTAACTGAAGATGAAATTTTAGGGACGAAATGTCTCAATTTGGATTTTGTTGATAATATATTGTATCATGTACCATAAGGTCTTGCAGAAAATGGAACAAAAGTTCCAGGTCCGTATTTAAGAAAATGAACTTGATGATGGCCCTGAAATACCGAAACGTTGCATCAAAAATGTATTTAAGCTATTCGATAGAGGACAAAAAGTGGCCATGAGAAAGTGTTTACCGTTTTCCAATACCTCCTCAAATAAAGTCAAAATTAAATAAAAACGATTCTCCAAAATTTTAGTTTTTTTCAAATATTTAAAAAACTGAATAAGTTAGCCTTGATTTTTTAAATGGACATTGTTGGTCCTTTGATTACGCAACTTTGCCCCCATTTAACCGACTCTCTATCTCTTACCGTTTCCAAGATCCCCATGCATACACGCGAATTTGAATCACCCTGTATACTATATTTTAGTAAAACGCTGTGTTAAATTTACATATATCATGTAATTTCATAACATAACAAATAATATCAATACGTGTAAATCTCAATATTTTTTAAAGTCGTAATTTTATAAAATAGAATTCTATTCTCCTAATTCTTGCCCCTTTAAATTGTTACAATAAAATTATAATTTTTTGCAATTTTAAGTATCTAAATTAAGTAAGTTTTTCTAAACACCCAATTAGGTACTCAGGGGCGGTCCCAACTAAAAATTTTGGAGGGGGTCAAAAATGAAAAAGTGAAGAGGCGAAATTGTTTTTCCAAAAAAAGTGCCAAACTGTTAAATGTTATGTAAGGAGTGACCATGAAAAATAGTATGTGGCAGCACAAAAAGTTGTTTTGTATGCCTATTGTAATGCAGAAAGAAACTTCTTATAAAATTTAAGAAAACAAATATATTTTTTAATAAAATATATTTTTTTGAAGATGGTTTGTGGGGGTCATGACCCCTGTGACCCCCTCTGAGACCGCGCCTCCAATTATTTATTAATTATATTTCCGTATTTTCAAATGCAATTCTTTCACGATTTTCTTTTTAAATTACTTAACCTAACCTATTTGGCGTTAACTAATTTTTCAACTTGCTTTTACAAAATTCAAACTCACAAATACCCTTTTAGTTGCAATTTTTTATATATTTCTCATTAATATCAGTTGGTGTTGAAACGATTTTAAGTTATTTTAATCTGCATAATCGTTTCTCGTTCTCGCTGTACTCTTCGTATGGCCTCATTTCGTTTTAAAATTTAAGTTCCTATGTCAATTCAGGTTTCTCACCCATGTTAAGTAATCTCATCATTTCCCTCGTGATCCTTTACCATTTATCCTCTCGCTCGAGAACTAGAAACTGGTCTGGTTGTGCATCTATGTTTTGGGTAAAGTTGGCTCATCTTGGTTGTCTGTTAGGTGGGGTTACCGCGGTTAGCACCCGGCGAAGTATGCCACACCGCACTTGATATATTTATTATATCTAGTTGGGTATTTTTATATCCGACCGCGGGTGTTAGGCTGCTTACGCGTTCCAACAATGGTCCTTCTGGGATTGGTGAGTTGGACGGGGCCTAGCGTTTGGTACCAAAGACACTCTTGGCTTGAGGAAGTCGCCACTGTTGGACCGGATTTGATTGGGATAAGCCGCTGCCTCACCCATCTATGTACGATCGGAGTTCGTTTTAGTTTATTAACAGTATATAACGGGAGCAAAGGCCTTAATTGGTCAGTATCTGGTTAGCCTCTGTTAATTATGCACTCCTATCCCTTCTATGCTCCTCCTTTTTTTGCCCGAGAACTATAGGTACAGGTTTAGGATATGCATCTATGGTCGGCGATAATTCTGGAAGTCGGGGTACAGTAACCTTCCTTTCATGGGGTTGACGACCCTCATACTCCACGATATTACGACGCACATCTTTGCTACCCGAAATTTTGTTTCTGTTTATTAGTGGTGTATAACGGGAGAAAAGGCCCTAGTTGGTCAGTATCTCGTTAGTTTCTGCTAATTAGGCAAGAGATTCAGTTGAGTTGGGGAGAATCACTTTTGCTTTTGTCTTGTCACTTTCTTAATCTGATTAAGCCAGATTAGAGGCCATTCGAGGAAAGGGTGGAATATAGAAACGAATTACTAAGTGTAGTTCCGTGTTTATTATGAAAACTTGTAATAAAGTTTATGTTAGATGTCACATTTTTCGTTTAAAGTAGTTGTGCAAGTGAAAAAAACAATAGTAGCTCAGTTTTCGTGTTTTTAAAGGCAAGCCGAAATATTAAATTAACTTCAAAATTGTTGAATTTTGGAATTCGTTTTGATATAAAGTGTTTAGGAAAACGGCATAAATTATAGAATAGCAAGTGTCTGTGGATCAATTTTTGTGAAACATTGGTTTTTCAAAATTACATTTTATAAGAAGAAAGTGATATATAATATTGAAACCAGACAAAATTATGTTTCTTATGCTTCGTCCTTTTTAATCGAAGTGTAAGCCAGTGGCTAACTGTTTAGATATTAAAACCTAATTAGCTAAAAACATATTCAACAAATATTCTAATTCATATAGCAGAATTACCGAATTAATTAATTTCTGTAAAACTTTAAAGGGAACATATTTAATAGCAATGTATTTATTGCTAATATTAATTTACGGTTATTTTTCAAATTATTTTAGAGAATTGGATATTTTTTCTAAGAAAATTTTCTACAATTTGCTTTTGGGAAACTTTCTGCAGCACATAATTGGTACTACTATTTGTAATGTTTTTAGAGTGGTCTCTTAATAATGGTTTTGAAATAATATATAGAAAAGTCTAAATTTTATTGAAAATCAAAGTTAGAATTATGTTCAAATTTCTATCGCCAAAAGGCGGGTGTCTTCAGTCTTCAGAGACGTCGCTGGATGTTGTAAGTCAAAGGTGAGTGGTGAATACATGACGTGATCGATCACACTCTATACAAATTTAGGAACAGAATTTTTAGTTTAAGAGCTTACATTATTGTAATAGTTTTAAGTTTGAATAAAAGGAAAATAAACATTTCTACGTTGAAAAGATTTTTGGTTAGGGCGGTACTAACGTTACTTTTTATTTTCATAGAAATTTGTCCAATTGTTTAAATGTATGTAATTACTTGTTTATGTTGAAATGTTTTATAAGCAGAAATATAATATAAAAATTAGTGAAGGTCCTGGTTAACCCAGGGGAGGCGGGGGGCACAATAAAAAAAGGAGCGGTAGTACCTACTTATTTGTAATCATCTGCAGTCGCATCGTAACAAATCAAGACATTAAATGTACTCAGTTTTTTCGTAAATATGCAGCTTATAATAAATTTCATATCCTACCTAAATCTTTAGTGACTCAAAAATTTGTTTACGTTTGCTGTTTAGTATTTGCAGTTTGCTTAAGAAATTGTAACATAAAGGTATATTTTGCAACGAGTATACTATGAGGGTGTTTTTAAGTTATCTACCTAGCTACGAAGGAAAACTCGCAGAGCTTTAAAAAATTAATTTTTCTACATAACTAACCGTCCACACTAATAAACTTAGTCCAGCGTTTCCTGTGTTGTTTCACTCCATCCAAAAATCTTTCGTTTGCACCTCAAAAAATTATGCAACAGCAAGTTTCAACTTATCACCCGAGTAAAATTTTCGGCCCTTGAGTTCTTTCTTCAGATTGTTAAACAAAAGGAAGTCGCAGAGCTACAGGGCGGATGTTGTAACTCAATGAATCCACAGCTTTCGATAATGGCTTGAACTGTGCGAACCTTGTGAACTCTGCAGTTGTATAACAGCAAAGTTATGGTTTTCCATGAATTTGGACGATTTTCTTCTAATGGCCTGCTTCAGGTTATTGATCGTCCTTCCGTAAACCTCTCTATTAATTGTGGGCCGTTTTTCCATATATTTAATAAGCAAAATTCCCTCGCACAAAAAACGGTGGCCATCAACTTTCCTTTGCCTTCTTTAGAGGTGGAGAGCCCTTATGCACCCATAGCATCGACTGCAGTTTTGGTGGGAGGATCCCGATAAAACACCCAAGTCTCCTTGCCTGTGATAATTCGTGAAAAATAACTTTCATTTTTCTCTAAAGCGCCCAAATGTTCTTGAGAAATTTCTTTCCTCGCCAGTTTCTGCTCAGAGGTAAGGAGTTTGGGGATCCATTGCGCAGAAACTCTTTTCATCCCTAAATCTTCGTGCACAATCTTAAAAACTGTAGTTTCGGATACTCCATCTTCTTTAGCAAGCATTGAGATCTTCATTCGTCGAGCTGACAACTGCAAATCTTCAACAAGCCTGATTCTTTCTTCAGTTTTTGAATCAGTTGGTCTTCCCGGTCTGGGCCATCCTGAATTGCGTCTCCGCTTCATCGAAACTGTTTACCCCAAAATTTTACTTGAAAATAAGATGGGCTGTCATTGCCGTACATCTGAGATATTGAATAACTTTTGGTCTATTTCTCTCTTTAGTGAGAAAACGCAACGAAATCGTACAAAATTTTGTCAGAGTATTGTATGATCAAAAAGTCCTTGGATAGCGCTGTTATATTTTATGGGTCCCCAACCATTTTATATTCTTTTTGAAACCTTTTTAATTAAAATCTGCTCACTTTTAAACGATGCCGAGTCAAGCAATTTTTTTATTTGATGTCATTTTCATGGCTAGGTAGATAACCTAAAAACACCCTCGTAACTCAAATGTAAGGAAAATAAAACAGGATGAAATAGGTATATCAATTACGGAAGATAAAATAGACTGTTATCACAGAGCAGATATTAATACCTGCTCTGTGCTGTTATTTTGTTATTAAAAGATCTCAGAACTAAGTAATTTTTTTAATTATCTATTCCCTTACATAAAAATAATCGAAATTTAAATTTAATTGAATCGATTTAAGACAGTTTCAATATGACGTAATTTCTTATTATTTGATGATTTATGTTTATAATTGGAATAAAGGCAATGGAAAAAATCAGTTGCATTTCACTATTTTTATGCAATGTAGGAAAAAATCCGTTTCAAGTAATATTTTTAAATTTATTGTGTATTTTTAAAATTACGATTATGAAAATTTCTTTCAACTTTTATCAGCAGTTAATTTTTTTAGTTTTGAATTTTTGATGTAATCGTTTTTTTTGGCTTTAATTTCTTAAGTGTTTGGCTTAACACCATTTTTAACATTGGCTTCAAAAACATTATTTATTAGCTCTGCACGTTGTCTTACTTAAAATCATAAAAAAAATCTCAGGTTTAAACTATTTAGCCTTAAGTAAAAATAATAACATAATTAATTCATGGCAAATACTACACAGCAGAAGCAAACAAGGCTAAAGCGCGAATGATCTTTCTTAATTCTGTAAATTTAAGTAACTGTGTGAATGTTGTGATTACTAAGGTGTAGCTAGCTGTTAGGGCACATGAATTATACCAGATACCAAGACGACTTCTACAAAAATCTGGAAGGAGAACGTGCAAGAAAAGGACGTCAAGATGACTACGGTTACAACAAAGGTAACTGAATTCGCATTCCTTAACACGATCAAAGTCTGCTTTTACTTAGTTAATTTGTTATTTTTATAGTTTTTGAATGCTTCGTTGTTTTAATTTTTTTTTTCATAACTGTGAGAAGTTACTTTGCCAAAATGTAACTTCAAATCCTTAATTGGTGACAAATAATTCGATTATTTTTAGATTAGAAGTATTAAAGATTGCACATTTTACTTCAGAAACCTTCCCTACCCGTAGGGTGTAATGGTATTTTAGTACATTTACAACTTTACAATAATTATTACAACTAACTTATTTGATACTTCATGATTAAGGATTAACTGAACTTAGGGCCGGTTGAACAAAGCTTTTGTTAAATTAACGAAAGATCAAAGTTGACAAAAGAGCATCATTTTTTGTTTATTAATGTGTTATTTGTCATATGCATTTCAATTTTGATTCGATTTTGTTCACTTTGACGAATGATTAATTTAACCAAGCTGTTAAATCATGTTTGTGCGACCCGCCCTTACTCGTATTATTTAAACTAAACGTCTTCTTCTTTAGCATGAACGAATTCTTGTTCTGTCAAGTTACATCTCTTTGTTGTAGTATTTCTTCCCTTGTTTGGTTCCATGTTTTTTTATGGCCTTCCTCTGGTTATTCTAGATATAATTCTTGCCTCCCATATTCTTTTAACTTGTCTATCGTTGCCCATTTTTTCGAAATGCGCCAACCACTGTAGTTCTTCTGTTCTGCTTTTCTAGTAAGCGTTTCAACTTCTAAATCGTTTCGTATTGCTTGACTCCTTATCTTGTCCCTTCTTGTGACCCCCTCACTCTTCTTAAGTACTACTTCATTTCCATGGTTTGCAATTTGTTTTTCTGTTTTTTTGATAAGATCCAGGATTCACTACCAAAAGTTAAGGTCGGTTGATATACCGGGTGGCTAGAAAAAAACGAACCCTGTTTAAGTCCTCTCATCTCCGGAACGCTTTGAGATAGCGATTTCAGTTTTGTATTGAAAATTATTCCTGCCAAATTACAAATAATTATTTTAAAAAACAAAGGAATGGCGAATTTTTTAATATCAACTAGAAAAAATCAATTACACGTTGACAATGTTCTTCAAATTCTACCAATAAACATCTTCTATGGTGTATTCTACTTATAAACATGTTGTATGGCACCTCCATTTTGTAAATTCACAATTCTTAGCCTATGTTTAAACAGTAAAATTGCTCTTCTGATTAAATTTATAGACACTTCTGGCCACACCTCTTCTAACCGTCGGCGTAGATCTTCCAAGTTTGCAAATGGTTCCAGTCTTTCGGTATACACGTTTTCTTGCAATGCATTCCACACTGAGTAGTCTAAAGCTAAAGGATTACAGTCTGGAGAATTCGGCGGCCACTGGTTTGCTCGAATAAAAGATTGCGTGTTTTCTTCTAAGAACTGTTGTGTTCTTGCTGCTCTGTGGGATGGAGCGCTGTCCTGGATAAAAACATAATCGTTATTCGGGTACAATCGATGCATTTTCGGTAGTAAATCGTCACGTAAATGCCGTATGTATCTGCATTTGTTTTCGTTAACTGAGGATCAGTAAAAAATAGCCGACTCTTTCCATTCCAGGATATTACGCATGATACCATGAGCTTCTTGGAAAATCGCGACTTACTGTGGTACAAACGTTCTGGTTGAATAGCGTTCTTTTGGGTTGTCGAATAAACTGTTATTTTGTCTGTTTTGAGGGACTTGGAGCGTAAAATCTTTTTTGTCTTGAAAAATTAGGCGTTGTAGGTCAGCATTCGAAAACCTCCTGTATAGACGCAAAGCTCGTGTTGACGGATTTTTGCTTTCAGTGTAATTGCTGGGGTTTGCAACCTTTTGTAGCATTTAATACCTACACGTTTTTGAATAACTTGTACAGACCTGCGACTGATTCTTGTCCTGGCTGTTATTTTACGCTGGGATAAATGAGTCCCCGGTTGATTTTCCTGTGACAACGACAATTCGCCTACGATTTCTGCATTTTCTTGATTTGTAGCAGTTACAGGTCTTCCACTTCCGGGTTTTCTGTAAACGGATCCGGTTTCTACAAGCCGTCGAATAGCACGATTTATGCTAGAAAGTAGCCATCTCTTCCCTGGAAACTCTTTTTCCACGCCAATTTTTTTTTCCATAACACATTGCAATTACCTCTAAATCAGACTTCGTTAAATGAGGTGCCATTATTACAAGAGAAATTAAGTTAATTAGCACAAAATTTCACTAAACTAATTGCAAAGTAACAACTAACTGCAAATGTCACTCACAACGTCACAACTTCATTTGTTTTAACAAAAGGTTGCTTCGATTGAAGTTGCTTATTAAATTATCAACGTGTAATTGATTTTTTCTAGTTGATATTAAAAAATTCGCCATTCCTTTGTTTTTTAAAATAATTGTTTATAATTTGTCAGGAATAATTTTCAATCTATTGTCTCTTAGAAAGCAAAAACTGAAATCGCTATCCGGAGATGTGAGGACTTAAACAGGGTTCGTTTTTTTTCTAGTCACCCGGTATAGTTTTGTCAACTGTAATTTTTGTTTTTCTTGAGATTTCTTTTTATTTATAAAGGTGTTTGCTATTGAGTAGTACAATTTTGTTGTATTATCTATTCTTTTATTTATTTCACTTTGATGTCTTCCTTCCTTATTTATTGTAACTCCCAAATATACAAATTCGTTCTATTCATTATTTTGGACTTCTATTTTTTTTCTTGCTATTACTGTGGCCGTAGTTTTTCTGTAATTTAGGCCTTCTATATCCATATTTTTTAACAGTTCTGCTTCGATTCTGTCGTGTCCTTCCGATTTTCCATTTTTAGTTTCCTTATTGCTTCGTGCAGTTCTTCTTTTGTCAATTTTATTGGTCATTGTTTACTTTGTTGTTTACATCGATTGGTTCATCTTCATCTGATATTGTTGTTATCTGTTCTTTGTCTTCAGGTTGTAGCAACTCACTTACTTGTTTGTTTGTACTTTTCGATTTGTTATATTTCCAGTTTATACATTTCTAATTAGATATTCTTTCTTTTGACCTTTCCATCTAGGCGGTTTTTCTTGATTGATTACTTGAATTGAAATACCAGACTTAAATTAACAAACGACCAAGTTGATAAAATGATAAATGTTGTTTATTTGTCATATATGGTATTTCATTTTTGATTCTGATTTGAATATCTTTTAAATTAGAATTAGAATTGGTAGCCAATTAAATAAATCTTCGAAAGTAGCTAGTCACCAGTTAAGTGTTTTTGAATAAACATTTTTGTACAAAATAAATATATCAAATTCTTTACAAGTTAACTAACGTAAATTGTATGAATTAAAATCGAATCTGCAAATTTTGCCAACTTTTTGGTGATTTTTTTTGAGAATTCAAATCCGTTTAAAAAGTACACCGATTAAACTCTTTCATTAATAAAATGTTTACCTAAAATAATTTACCTGAATTTACTATGATCGTTTGCTTAAGGAATCGCATTCAGTTCATCTCTGAGATAGTAAATAATTTGACTTTGGTAAAATTTACGTAGAACATTATGTACAGATCGTCACATTTAATCAAGGAGATCCCTCATTTTTTAAAATTATTCTAAAAATTAAAATAATGTCTAAATTTTAGACTACCAACTTTAATATTTTTAAGTGAAATTGCTGCAAAACTCTTTATAATATTTTTGTTTTATTTTTTGTTTCTCAGTTCTACGTAAGATTTTGAATTTCAAATGTATTTATTATTAAAACGTTGTAACCAATTCAATCAAATTGGTTAATCTTCAGTTGGTCCATCTTCCTCAGCTGCTCGCGAAGAAAAGAAGACGCCTGCGTATATATTGTTTATTTACTTTCATGTGTGTATTTTGAATAAAACTGTTTTTGGTGTTTTTCTTTCCTAGGTGTTAGACTGTTAGAAGTCTAATGCATCATAGTGTTGAATATTGCACTTAACATTCGCTATTTTGATGCATTTGGCTTTAAAATTGTAATTTTAGACATCCAAAATACTCTTCAGTACCTAATCGAAATTTACTTTTTAAATACTGAAAATAGATTTCGGATATAAAGCTGTTTTGAAATGTTTAGAGTAAATCTTAAAATTAATTTTAGAACATCTAAAACTTTGGGGGTTAAAAGTTTATTTTTTCCAATTCCTACACATAAACTGGCATTTTAATATGTCAAATCTAGTTATCAAAGCAACATTTTAGCGTGAAGGGTGAATAAACTGTTGCTATAGACATTTTATCCACACTTTCCTTGATGTGAATAAACTATTTTAGAATAAAAATTATAGTGACTTAAATTTATATTGCTAGGCATTGTTTAAAAACAATGTAGCATTTATTATAAAAACTAGTATTAATATTTATATAAATAAGCAATAGATTGATAATTAACTATTTTTTAGAAATTTTAATGTAGGAATTGGAACAAATATTGTATGTTACCCTTGAATAAAGATATTTTAGAAATTTGCTCACGAGGCGAAGCCTTGCGTGGATAAAATTTCTCTTTATTCACTTATACCATAAATAGCTATTAAACGCATAGTTTTTTTTAACATTCGAAGTTATAGATGTCGAAGGTTAATTTTGATTTAGGTTAGGGCTTTATTTTGTTTAATTTAAAATCTTGTTTGAATCTTGATATATTTGTAAGGTTGGGTTAAAATTTTTAATTAAAATTAGGTTAGAATTTTGGGTCTAACACATTATAAACACTATTGTAAATAAAAGATTTCCTATAAATAAATTTTTATGAATCTTAAATGCTGTGTATTTTTCTATCCAACTAAAATCCTGTATAAATTTTGTCCGGTAGATCAAATGAACCTTGAAAGTGATTTATAAATTTGAAATTCCATGAGTTTGTGATGTATTTTAGTCGGAGATGCTCTATAAATACTACTCAATAGATACAGGTAAGACAAATGAGAAAAAAGATCAGATAAATTATGAAGCTAAAGGTTGTGGGTTCGATTCCCTATACCTGCCATACTAACTTAGCATTTTTTGGACACAAGGAGCACGCAGATTTGGAAGTTAGAATTTAGTGTACGAATTACACAACTGGTGACAGTAACAATTGCCTTGAAGCGCATTTGAGGTAGGTTTTCTAACTTTTTTTTAAGTAGTATTCAACTGGAAACATGGGTACTTGTGTGATCCTAAATTAATCAATGTGGAGCGTGGGTCAGAGGTTTTAGCATTGGGCTGTAAAACCAAAGGTTGTGGGTTCGATTCCCATCACCCGCCATATTAAAAAAAAATCGTTTTTGCACTTCAAGGTGCACTCAGCCTTTGGAATTGAGTATATGGGTTACATAACCGGTGGTAAATAATTAGTCGGCTTGTAACGAATTCGAGATTTTCGAACTTTTTAAAAAACAGGATTTAACACGGTAAAGGTAGGAACTTACATCTTTCTCTTTCTCAATCCATATAGGATGATGCGAGCTGTGAAGGAAAATAGAATTTAAGTTGGAAACTACCAACACCCTAAGATATGCTAGTAGTTTATACTTCGATTGTTAGGTATTGCGATCCAATTTTGTAGGGGGCATCCTCCTCCCGCCCCCTAACCAACCCACCCAAATATATTAAGCTCCTCTATATAACTATCTTGTGTTCAGTTTACCTGTGACTGACAATTCTCCTGACATCTTTTGATTCAAATATTAGTTTGAGATATATAAAAATTAAAAATCTGTTTCAATTACAGTTTCCGCTTTTAGAATTATAGTACAAAAATTACAACATGGCGTAGCGATTTATATTATACGTCCACACTTTGTCACGTGCTTATTCTGCACTACCACATTTAATGGGGGACGTTGTTGTCCTGTGGCGCGCGGCTAGCAAACAGCGGAGAAGAGGGGTTTGAAACGGTAAACCCTTCAAATAGGGGTGGTCATAATCGGGATGAAAATAGGGCGCCACTAAGGAAATCACCCAAAGGTGGTTACAAGGAACGTAACGGAGATAGTTCCTCTAGGGCTCGAAGGGGTTGGGGTTAGCTTCACCCCGCTGCAAGATGTGACTTACCTTGCTTAATGAAATAGCTTACTGAAATTCTTAAAACTTGTAGGCAGGCTCGCACTGTATACGTAAATCGTTACCAAAACACTAACACACAAAATATGATCGAGAGGCACTGAACACACTAACAAGACCAAACTAAATTAACAACTAGATATTTCTTCTTCTTCTTCCTCTTATGGCCGAAGCCTAGGCCGATGGCCTGTTATACACTCGTAAGGATGAGTTCTGTGAGCCCTCTTAGCACGTATGCTGGGCAGGAGGCTAACCTAACCAATCGAGAGAGGTGAAGAAGACCGACCCGCAGTGTTGCGAGGTTAACGGTTATCAAAGGTGTTAGTATGATAACCGGGACCTCCGGCTTAACGTGCCCTCCGAAGCACGGAGAAGCGTACGACCTTCTAAATTCCAGCGAGGATATCGCCGGTCTCAGGAATCGAACCCAAGATGCCTACGTGATAGACCGAGGCCTTTTACACGCGGCTATCCGCTCCTCTAATTAGATATTAAAAAAAATTAGATATTTAATAAATCAAAAAGGCAAAAATGAATACACAAAAATTACACAAAAGAGGCGACAATTAACATGTTACGCCAAAAACAAATAATAAATGCGACACTTAATTTAAGGGACGATAGAATTGAGGGCACTACATTTACGTTAAGTACGCAAACGTAGCAAACAAAAGCACTTCATCTGACAAGTTGTTTGTAATAAGCAAGTACTAAATATTAAACTAAAATTCAATCAGCACTGCTAAATCTTTATATATGCAACATAACACAAAATATTAACTTGAGTTTACTTAAAACTTGCGACAATGAAATATTTGAAGGTGGATTGGTACTGACAAACTTGAACTATAATCTAAACACAAAAAGATTTACTTAAACACAAAATTACTAAGACAAACTAGTCAACCGTTTGCCAACGGTCCTCGACCTTTATAATGTGAATATTATCAAAGCCACCTAAAGGCGAATCACAAAGTCTTCGCACATTACCGCCGGATCAAACAAATTGATCAGACATCGGCTACTCTAAAATTACAAGTTGCAAACAAAACACAAAAATAATAGAAAGGCGGTACTTATTAAACTTCAAACCCAACTGAACGACATTGACAGAGGCCTGTCCGCAAGCGGCAATCGTAGGAATTGAAACTAGTGTTGAAACACAAACGGCAAAAGCAGGTGCAGCGTAAAGGGAGAGTAAATTACCTGGCGAGATGTTTGTACTGTAACTGTAGCAACCCCAGGTGTGTTACCCTTTAGAGTTTTTCGCTGTGATCGTCTAGTTTTTCACTAAGATTTCCTTCACCCTCAACCTTTATTGGTTAAGTGAAAATCTTACCCTTTACTTAAATAACTGACTATGTAGTCAGAGGACCCTTAATGTTGTTTTGGTTCGCTGATCTAGAGTTGCTCACCTTATAAAACAAGAAATAAATACTCCACCAAGTTTAATACATATATTATAAAGTCAGATTTATATACAGATATTTACAAATACAGTAAATAAGTAAGCATAGTGTATGAACATCAGACTAGGCAAGTTAATTATGAGCAGTGACGTGAATAATTATCATACTTTTGTTTTATGACTTCGATGTACTTAAGGTGGCCTGAGTGCGTGGTTGATCATAAGAAATTATGCTGGAAGTCGGTGTCAGTCATATGTGCGATTCAAGATCGATCTTTTAAGTGATTGATATTAAAACCAATTTTAAGCGGCCGAAGCCAAATGTGGTATTACAACCAATCTTTTGACGAGGGTGCAATTGCCCTCTAAGAGAGTACGTGCGCTATGCAAGACTCTTAATTAGTACATGAGAAGCGTTGCCTCCCATGTACGAGAATATACGAGATACTAGGTATCCTCGTACATTGTAAGGGATGTTTCACCCTATCGTTGATTGAGAATATGCCCAAGACATATCTCAGTAGTCAGAATTGTCGTTTTGTTGTAATTAATTGTGATCAGCACTTACACCAGGGCAACTTTACAGTAAATGTTGATAAAGTTTAATCTTGAATACCTGAAATATATTAAAACTGCTAACTTTTCGGTTAATTTGGATTACTCAAGGCAGCCCCTCAATTGGAAGTACGGCACCGCGGTGTACGTAGTACGAAGAATTTCTACAGGTTACTGCACAACAACAAAGTGCAATGCAACCAACCGTATACTTTACAGTAATTAGATACAATAATTAGCGTACTAGTCGAAATTCCAGACGGCTATACAGATAGACTGAATAACCAGGGCTGGTTCCTTTGGTAAAATTTGAACTTCTATTTATACTGAAAAAATCCGCGTGCAGTCCCCGCGGTGATTAAATGTTCTCACGGTTTTGCCTAAATAGATTGGTATCAAAGTTCCCATGCCTAATCCAATAATAAACTATAAACGGAAAAAATATAACTAAAAATATGAGTGACATGTTTGATATGAAGTTTTATTGTAATTAAAAACAAAGATAATTGAACCATTTGTCACCAATTAAGAATCTGAAATTTTCTAATTGGGTAACCCAAAATTTTTGACAGGACGAAAAAAAGAAAAAAATACGAAACACTGCAAGAAAAACCAATTGAAGCTAGACTTTGATCGTGTTAAGGAAACAAATTCAGTTAGCTTTGTAGTACGTTCTTGCAGGTTTTTGCCATCCTGGCTCTTCGTGTGCCCCATCAGATATGCCTTAATAAACACAACATTCACACACCTACCTAAATTTACAAAATTACAATAAATCATAGCAATTTTAAGAAACAACGAATTTTTAAATTTTAAGTAAAAGGCATTTTGTTTAAAACGATCTGAAAATTACTTTCAAATAAATAAAACTTTGAGGCATTTTTCATTCATATTAATTATAGAGATTTTTAATTATTGTTCGTTAAAATTGGATTAGGTTGACAATAACATTTTTCAACTTATGAATCACCCCAGTTATAAATTTATTCACTAAGTTTGTACAAAAGTTGAGAATCTTGTGTTGAAAAGACTCTGCATTTACATCTGCGAAGGTGCTGCAAAATAAATTTCCAATTTATTTAATACGATTAGTCCGTTTCAATAAATAAAATTACCATATTCAGCATTAAATTTAAAATTAGTAAAACTTCTATGAAAATTTTGAAAAAATTTAAAACAAGGAAACGAATGTTTGCTTTCATAACATGGACAACGTCTAAATTTATTACTATAGTAACAAATAGTATTAAAACTTTTAAATTTGCTCTGCCAACTATACGAGTACACCAACCAACACATCTAACTTGGAAATGTTTAAACTTACCTTCTTTCTCAATCTGTCTATAAGAAGTGAAGAGTATTCGACAGTAAACGCAAAGTTCAAAAATCCCTTGGAGATTTATCCATCCATCCCTTCGTGACGTAAAACTCTCACCGTGAAGAAAGGGGCACACTAAAAGTACAATTAGATTTTTTAAAATAGAGATAACAACAACTTAACTCAAAAATAAACGATTTAATTAAATTTGTTTGATGTCAACTTGCACTTTATAAATGCACAAATGCAGAATTCTGAATGACTTAATTACAGTACAACATACATCATCGTTACATAATTTGTTTGAATACCTATGTAAAGCAATAAATGATGTTAAAAACAATCAAAACTAGAACGTACTTTATGAAACCTTTTGTAAAATTGTTCATCGTAAGTATAGGAAAAATCTGATACTATTTTCCATCTCTAAAATCAACCAGAAAATCGTCTAGCTTGAATTTAACATTCTTCATTGCCTGGGGTTACTATTCTGAAAATTATTAAACAAAAAAAAATAATATTTTATTTGTTTGCGATAATTTTAATTAAGCTCTCACGTACGTACATGTAAACAATAATTTTTAAAATTTTCAATGTAAGCAAAAGTTGTCTCAACTAAGAACAAATACAGGATTATCTACTACCAAACTGTAGTCAAATAATTAACTGAAAATGTTTAATAAGAAAATATTAGCTTTTAAAAATACTTATCTTAGGACGTTGTCTGTCTTATTACTGTATAAATGCGTATTTTTTTCTTTCTCATATAATAAATTTGAAAAATATTATTAAAGAGTAACAACTTGCACAATTTAATAAAGCTTACCATTTAAATGTACTCAAATATCACTGCAAATTAAAACCGTCAAATTATTAAAAAAAAGTTTTGTTTGGTGATGTTGCGTTAATATATTGCTATGGTGACCTTTATTATTGTTTTGTAAGTACTTTAGTTGTAATTTTGATAAATTTTAATTTTGGTATCAAATTTATTTGCTCCAGCTAACTCAGCCTCGAGTCGTTAAATGAGGTCCTTTCTTTTAAGTTCAATAAGAATAATAAAAAAATGTTGTATGCAGTTTTATTAACATTTTTTTTTAATATCCTACCTTCCCTAAATGTAATATCTACCACTTATTATAGTTTTTAAATACGCTCACGTTTTTGTGTTTTCAGTTCAAATCAAATATTCACTTTTCTTACGCCAAAACAGTTGATATAATTTTCTTAGTCCAAATCAGTTGATATAATTTTTGCTATTTAGCTCTACAGGAATCCGGTTTCAATTTTCAGTTGATCAGCAAACCAGTTTATTTTTATTTATATCACGTTATTTTTCCTCCTTCAATTTTGAAGAAACCATTTATTTTACTTCTTCTTCGCAAAAATGCAATCTCCTTTTGGAAATACAATTGCACTGCTATTTTATCTTCCTTTTTAGTCTCACAGATAAAATACACAATTTCCTTTTCCAGAAGAAAAATTCTACTTGCTTATTTATTTACCTTGACTCCCGTTGTCCTGGTTTTCCCATATTTTCCCCCAATTAAAATATCCGTTCCTTTTCTTGGGAACACTTAAATAATAATACTGTCCTTTCAAATACACTTTTCTACGTTTTTAGCTATCTTAAATTAAATTTATAATACAACAACATTATCTAATCCTATTTACATTTTTATTTTATATTAAAACTGCATAAAAATAATTACCAATCTTAATTCATTAAAAATAAAAGTAACCTCTATTTAATATAATATGTTAATACCAATTGATATCATCTCAATATAAATATAATATAATAAAGCTTGTTTTCTGAACGGTTCTGACTTTAAGCATATGTGATAACAAAAACAAATTCGCCACAAGGCTATTTAACAATTATCAGCAATTCTGTATTTGCTACGTTGAAAACAAATTTGATATTGAATTTTAAACGAATAAGGTTTTAACAACTTCAGAATTACAATTAGGGCTTTTAATTAAACGTGTTAATTTTTAGAATACAAATTGCGTGCATCATATTTAAATTTAAATTAAAAATCGTTTATGATTTTTAAAACATAAACGTAAGGTAAGGTAAGCTAATGAATAACGCCCCACGAGAGAGCATGGCCGGCAACATGGAAGGTTAAGTCTTCCTTAGTTGTTTTTCATACCTCGGTTGTTTCGCACGGCATATTTACGGGCTGGTGTGGTAAACCACCAAAGAACCTGCTAAATTAGGTTTAACCTTCCATGTCCTCCAGACTAAACGAATTTAATTGTAGCAGAAATAAAATAATTGACACGGAATCAAACTTGGAGGATAGGACCGTACTGAAAAATCTTAACAATAATTTAAAATGACTCAAAAATTGCAAAATAACACGGGATTGTAAAAATCACGTGACAGTTGTCGCACTTCTTTATACGAATTATTTTATTCTTCCTAATAAAATAAACTAGGTAATTTGTTTTTGTAAACAACCAAAAGCATTAGCTATTTCGGGGATTCTCTGAACTTAGCAAGTAACATACATACGTTTTAGAAACTCATATATTCGAAATCATCCCTTAAGAGTTTACACGCGTTCTTTCTAGAATATTCGCATGTTGACAAATTTTCGAGTCATACATTTTAATACATTTGATACACTACGTCTTACGTCAGTTGCCTTTAAATATAATTAGAAAAGTGATCGATTTAATTAAAACATAATTGTAAAAACCTCCTGAAAAGAACCGCAACAATTTACCAAATAGTCGAATTTGTAGGATTGATGATGGGTGGCGGTTGCGGTTTCGTGATAAAAAGCATACTTATTCGACCAATAATTAAATTTAATAAACAAAGTCGAAACCGCAATCGCCTGCTCCCCAACAGCCATCCTATGAATTCATTTTTATATTCTAGATGCAAGTAAAAATTAAATCAGGCAAGAATGAAAAAGTAGGCCACGCAGCTCGGTATTACTAGGGTTGCTACCCGTTCGAATTTTGGCGGGACTGCCCAATTTTTAAGAGGAAATCATGCGTCCCGCTAAGAGCGAGCTATGGCGGGACGGATTTTGTCCCGATTTTCAAAAATATGTATTATTCAGAAAGATATCGATCATTACTTGTCCTTTATCAGTATTGCAGGTTTAAATTTTACATTTAGCCAGCAATTTATTGTTTGGATCAGAAATATACAGGGTGTCTCTAAAAGGTCGGTACAAAACGCTAGCACAAATTCCCGAGGCTAAAATATGAGGATCTAGCCCAATTTACCTTAGTCCAAAAGTTGATAGTTTCCGAAATACAGGGTGCCAAAGTTATTATTTTTTAAAACTTTTTTGTAAATATTTATAATGGATCCTGCTTTATAGCCAACAAATACCTGTGTAAGGCGTCTTTTACACATACGAAAGAAGTCGCTACAAGCCAGCAAATGATCTTAAGCCATACCCATCAGGCTAAGGTACCAATCTCAAATAATAATAATAATAAAAAAGATTGTTCATAAGACAAGAAAGAGTATATTAACGTCTCGCATTTAATTATACAATATGTGTGTAATAAATTAAATGAACTTACGAATTTTTGAATCATTCTGAGTTCTCAATAGACATTCTTTGCATAAGCGAACATCATCTTCGCCCAATGGAAGCTGAAAAGCTGCATATTGAAAATTATAAAGTGATTGCACATTTTAGCAGAGAACACCGTATTATATAGGGTGCTACTGTAATATTGTGCAAAGATTCTTTAATAAGTCACCCTGCTTCTTCTAGAAGTGGCGTGCCTTTTACAGGGCGTTGCCGATATTCTCTCCTTATTTGTGTGGTGTGCGTGTCAAGTAGCCTACATACATAGGGGACCTACAGCATAACGTGGGCTCCGAACCACGGAAGTGCTTGCACTTCTACTCCAGAGAGGACTTACTAGGCAGAAATACCTCGGTGGTTTGTCATTGCCTTCCGAGGGAAGCGGTCGGGTGTTTTCGGTGTATGTGTGACCTTGGGAATCGTACCCGGACCATCTCAGTGGTTAGCCGCACGCTGAACCAACTGAGCCACGACCACGACAATAAGTCACCCAATACTGAAAATCAACAAGCTATCCATGGAGGGTCACTGTGGGTTGTTAGCAGCGGCATTTCCTGATTTAAATTTATTGTGTATCACTGTATATCGTCCCCCAGACTTGTGGAAATTATGAGCAAACTAATGAGTATAACGATTTATTTTAAATGTGAAGTCGTAATAAGTGGTGACTTTAACGTGAAGTTTAATACTAGTGATACAAATTTCATTAATCTAAAAGATTTAATTAACGCATATAACTCTATTCATATGACTGAGCAACCTACTAGACTATCCAACTGCATTGATAATATTCTAGTAAATTTTAAAAACAGTAGATAATCTTCTAGGTGGGTAACTGATCCAGGTCTGTCGGATCATCGTGCAGTATTTGTTAAAATTAAAAAATGCGTTAGTATACAACTGTCATGTACTAAAATTTGACACAGACCGATTACTTCCACAGGTAAACTAAAATTTTAAAAACTTGCTGAACAAATACACTGGAATTCTAAGAAATGCCATGAATCTTGCATTCCCATTAAAACTTGTACCTAAAAATCACGTTTTCAAAATTAACTGGTTTATGCACGAATTAAAAAGAAACTATTTACATGATCTTCTTGACCTCAATAACAATTTTCCCCATCTAAATTTAAATCGTCAAATCAAAATCGTTCGTTCTCACTATAAATGGGAGCTCAAAGAAGCAAAAAGATCTAAATGCTGTATGTATATTCGACATGCTAACAATAATTGTAAAGCCTACTGCAATGTGATTAAAAGTAATTCTAATTCTTCCTCGACTTGTAAATCTGTGGATGTAGATATCAACGAGCCGAATAATTTTTTATAAATGTTCCTAATGCAATTTTACGTAGCCTACCTACCTACTTCAAACGCACACTACTCCGATTTCTTTAAAAACAGGAAGCCGAGCACTGAGTTCAATTTCAAGGGTCAGCATTCATAAAATAAAAAAATCTGCTAGTACAGATCATTATGAACTAACAGTAGATCTAATTAAAACTATAAAAAACATAATTATTATACCTCTAACAAATTTAATTAATGAGTGCATTGGGGTTGGTATAACAAGTGAGTGAAGCTATAGAAGTGATATACAGAGAAGGATGAAAGCGGGATCAAGGTGTGTAGGAGCTTTAAAAAATATACTAAGTGATAAAAACGTATCAAGGCAATTGAAACATTGAAAGTGAGAATATACAGAACAGTGATAAGACCAATGGTGATTTTCGCGAGAAAACGTGGGTGCTAACACTGCTAACAGATGAAATCGGGAAGAAATTCGAAATATGGGAGAGAAAGGTACCTACTAAGAAAAATTTTCGGCGGAATAAAAGAAAACGGGGAATGGAGAAGGAGAACAAACAGGGAACTAGCAGAGATATACCAGGAGAAGAGCATTAGAGTACTAATACAACAAAACAGGTTAAGATGGCTGGGTCACTTAATTAGACAAAAGCATATTAAAGACCTAACGAAGAAGATTTTTAGTATGAAGATAAGTGGATGAAACAGAAAAGGCAGACCAAGGAAAACATGGTGGGATAGTGTACAAGAGGACCTGCAAGAGTACGAGCTAATGCCGGAATGGGAAACAATGGCCAAGAACAGAAAGTTATGGAAAATAAAGATACAATTAAGCCATAGGCCAATAATAGGCCTGCAGTGCTGATTATAACTATATTAGGGTCGGTATATTTCTAGGCGAACTCAAGATAAACAAACTTGTTCCTATACATAAAAAGGGTGTTACGAGTGACCCAAACAACTTCAGGCCTATTTCTTTACTACCCATAATTTCAAACGTGTTTGAATCGTTGTTAAAATATCAGAGAGTAGATTTTTTTGAAGAAAATGAACTTTTCTTCATTAATCAGTTTGGTTTTCGTTCAGGGAGATCAACAGCCGATGCCCTTAATTACTTGATTGATTAAATTGTAAATGGTAAATGGTGTATATCAGTGGCGGCTCGTGAGTTTTTAGGGGTAAGGGTTGCAGAAAAGAAACTCTAAATTAATGAGAAAATCTTACTTTAATTTTATTAATGGCGGAAAATAAAGTCCATGCGACGGTCTCACAAACTTGTCTATAACTTTAGAATTAAAATTTTTAATATTTTGAACCAAATCATTTTGAATCAAATGCCCCACAAAATTTTGTACAATCAATAACTTTGACAAAATATATCTATTTTTCTTTATTTGTGCATTATTTTTCTTAACTGATTGTCTGTAAGCGCTATCTACCTAAGTGGCAATGTTCACTTGACCGATATTTGTCAGATTAAGGACGTTCATGATTCATGATATGGTTTTTATTTTCACGGTGTTATTTAAGATACTCCTGCATACATTTTGTTATTAAATTGTCTTTTATAAGAACCCTTTTTGCTTTATCCACTTTGATTTAAAGTTAATTTAGGCGTAGACCGTCCCAATGATTTAATTTCAAGTTTTTCTTCAAAACTCTTTAAAAGGGGATCTTTAAAAGTTCTTCAACGGAATTCATATTGAAATTATGGTAATTATACAACAATAAACAAAACACTATACAAACACCCTGCGTAAGTGCAATATTAGAAGTAAGAAAAGTATATGTACATAATTATGTAGTAATTCTGTAATTGTGTAATTCTGTGCCTGTTTGCTAAATAAATGTTATATTATTATTATCACCAGTCACCAGTACGTAAACAGGTAAACACAGCTTAGAAAGAGCAGAATACTGTTTGAAACAACATTCTCTCCGCACGCGAGTCAATTTTGACCGCTCCGGCAGAAGCGTTAAACCCAAATGCTTTAGACTACAATCTATCCGATTTCGGCAAGTTGTTCGATAATTCAAACCGTGCTGGAAATTTCTCCTCTCGAAAGCTTTGAATTCATGTATTATTATGTCCGTGGTCGGAAGCGATTTAATTAATGTCTAAAAGCCTGTGTGACACGATGCTAAAAATATAATGTAATTCTGTTTTAATTAATACATAAACGAAATTAAAAGCAAATTTAATGTTGTTTATGTAAATAAAAAGTAATTTCAGAAATTACTTTTTAGTTTTGATAACTGCTAATATCTTTTGTAAAATCCAGGACAGAGCTGCCGCCCGGCGGCCCTTATATGCCAGCCCACCACTGGTGTACATTATTATTATTAAAGTGGTGAGAAGCATACAGAGCCTTTATCAAAATATAAAAACTAAACAAGAACATGACACTATTCGAAACAACTAAAGGGGTGAAGCAAAGGGGCATACTGAGCAGCCCGATACTATTTTCAATAGTTTTGGATGAAGCAATGAAAGATGAGGGAAAATTCTATGAAATAGGAAATTAGAAAATAAAAACATTAAGAAATATGTTATGCCGGTGACATGGTAGTAATAATGAAGAACGAAAAAGCATTAAGCAAAAATCTATAAGACTACAAAAACCTTTGGGAAATATAAACATGAAAGTTAACAGTAGCGAAACAAAAAAAATGGTAATAAGCAGAGAAGAAATAAAACACCCAATAAGAATGGAAGGAAAAAAGTTTGAATTAAATATGTAGGCTTCGTTATCACACAGGATAGAAGAATAGACGATGAAATAAAAGAAAGGAGAGAGGTTGCTGGAACACTTTTTAATCAATAACAACTTCCTAGGAAATAAAGAAATTCCAACAAAACCAAGAAGGACAAATGAAATGGTTTTGTCGTGTAAGGCAGATGAGCGAAGAAAGAATAACAAGACGAGTATATGAAGCAACAACAAACAAAAAGAAACATAGAATGAAAAGCTGAGAAATGCAATGGAAAGGAGAGGAATAAAGTGGGAATAGACAATTAATGACGCATGAAGGGAAAGATGGAGACCTGGATAAGGTAAACAAAAGAATAATAGAACCCACTATGGCCACTAGCCTCACACTCAAAAAGGTAAAGAGACATTAGGGTTAAGTAATGTAAGTAATATTGACTGTGTTCCCTTACATTTTTAATTCCTACTTTTCCAGCATTAGGTACATTTAAGAGTGGTGTTCTGAAATAAAAGAAACCGTATTTAGTCACAAAGTATTGCATTAGATTAAACATGTTAGTATTAGATTATTAATGTACTGCCAAATAATTCTAAATGCATATACATTTCTAACAAAGATCCTAAACTCATCTTATGGTTAGCTTTTCTCTATATTCATGATGCTATCAATTTAATAATAGTAGCTGTTATCAACAGACAGATAGTAATAACTGCTTGTACTGAAACACAGCAATTGTTGTTTTTAAAATGTTCATACTATAATAAGCACAGCCACAGAGTAACATATTTCGTAAAATACTGCATTTATTTCGCATTAGGTACTGTTAATATCTGTATTTAAAAAAATGACGTCTAAAAACTGAAGCCATGTAGAAATACACAAAGCAATATTAAGTTCATACCATATTTGTAAAACAACGCCCTGAGCTTAAAATACTCTGCAACAAAATTGAAGACAAAAAGGACATTACAGGAGTGTTCTGTGCATTACACCAAATAAACACTATGCAGTTATTCTAACGAATCGCGCGCATGCATAACCCCAACGTAATTCAAAATATGTAGCATATTATGTTTTTCCCAAAAATGGCCCTTAATTGATATCTTGTGAAATGCAAATTGCTATAAATAATTTTAAAATGACTGAAATATACGGCGAAATTAGAATTATGAAATTAATGCGATTTTAAGCTGTCTTTTTTTGTAAATTTAAAGGCAAAAATTGAATGTAATTTAGCAGCAAAATATTTAATATACAAAAATTTTTAGTTTAACTAGAAGAATTGGGAATATATGAAATTCCAATATTTACACTTAATTATGTAATCGTTAACTGGTTTTGGAATTTACGAACTTTAACTACATTTAACTAAAATACAAACGCACCTTAATTGCAACACCGAATAATTTGTGTAAACTAATTTCTTTCTTCCTCTTTTATCCACTTATACAGGTATAGTGTCGAGAGGGTGGGACACATCGAGCTGCAGAGCGGTCACCCATCCAAGTTCTGGTCGAGCAGGTTCTTGCTTAACTTTGTTTATTTCAATTTTACGTGCACTCCCACGTCTCACTTTGCCGTACTGCCGGTTAACTAATTTCTTAATAGGACATATTATCTTGGAATTATATTCTTAATGTTCTTAAAGATTAACCTACTCAGCACCACTTTGCTCACTTTACTGTTGTAACTATGTTTGGTGATTCCTACTTTAACTTACATAACGAACTGGCTACTGGCACTACAGCCTTCATAACAGATTTTATAATATTTCTCTAAGGTAACATGGAACAAATACACGTCACATTCACATAACAAAAAATAATTACGTCGCACTCCGATAAATACATTGTTCTGTAGATTAAATAGTTGTAAAATGTGCCGTTATAATTTTGATTTTAAGAAATTTAACTTATGTCGCATACGAGGCAATATTATTCACCAAAATATTTAATATTGTTTTAGTTCATTATATGGAAATCTTATGTAAGAAATGGAAAACTTAGCTCAAAATTCATGATTATTTATAACTCTAAAGACGTTCAACAAGTATAAAGCGAAGTTGTGTTTTGAAATAAAGATGAAAGCAACATTAGCAGGCCTTAACCCTCCAAGTTGCTGGCCATACTCCTTCGAGCAGTGTAGGTGCCGATACCTTTACCTTTATCTTCTTCTTCATCATATTGTGGAGAAACACCTGACAGGGTAGCTAACCCTGCGCATTATTTTGTTCTACAATACTATCCACTATTTTCTTCCATTGCTTCTTGTCTTTAGCTATTCTCTTCACTTAGTTCCATGATATACCAAACTGTTTCAACTCTCTTTTAAAGATATACTTTTAAAGTAAAAATACAAACTTAAAATGTTTCTTTTTGAATAAATTACATATCTAAACAAACCCTGGTTAATTTTCATTTTAACGGCTTTACCATCGGAAATCTTACATCTTACGAAATGAAAACGTTTTATGTTTCTGTAATTTAAATAACTAACATGCTAAAATTTGAAAATATAATACCAAAATATTATATGATATACAGCGTGTCCCCGGATAGGGTTTGCGATAGGTATAGTGAACCAAAACCAAAAATATACTTCTTATTGCCTTTTCTAGTTTTGGGGTTACCTGTGGTTGTCTTAAAGCTTTCCATATTTTTAATCTTTCTACGTTATCGAATGCTGTTTTTAAATCGATAAACGTGAGATACAATTCCGAGTTATTTTCCATTTTTAATTCTATAAGCTTACGTATAATGCTAATGTGATCTATTGTCTGTCTTCCACTTGTTACATAAACTTATCAAAAAGATAATAAAAGCCATAAATACCTTGTACCTACACTTTATTTTTACGGCACTCACAATGAACGGCGCAAAGCCAAGGTTCAAATTAAACAATTACAAAATTAATTTAAAGACAGAGAATTAATTATCGACTTAATAAGCTTTACTAAAATTGGAATATCAATATAAATACAGTAAAATACAAAACTGCAAGGTCTAAACAAACTCAACAACAAAAAATGGCCGTAACACTCCAACAGGCGTTCAAAAATTATAATAGTTGGGTGTCCTTACTCAGCGAGCATTCCTGAACCAACGTGATAGATACCTTTAACACAGCGATTTCTTATTTTTGCTTACTTCTCAGCCACCCAAAAATATTTATATTTTTTATTACAACTGTAATTTTTTATGAATAAAAAGCATTAGTTAAACAATTTTTTGTGCAAGATGATGAAGGTAGTCTTTTATTATCTGTTTGTACCTAAATTTACGCTTTGTAAAATGTGTGATTGGTGTTGATTATTAGATATTTCGTAAAACTTTCTCCAGAATACTACATCCCTATGGAATGTCGAGTTTGTAGCAAAACAGGTGGAACAGGCTCGTATTGCTATTATCACCGTCCCAGTTAGAAACTATGGATATTTTAAAAAACTGTCAGCTTAATGAGATAAATAACTTTAGCAAAAAAGAATGTATAGATAGCAAGAAGCTAAAACTATTCTATTTTATCTTTCGCTAATGGAAGATAAATGCCACCGTT
The DNA here is from genome assembly GCA_963082815.1 of Melanotus villosus. Taxonomy (NCBI): domain Eukaryota; kingdom Metazoa; phylum Arthropoda; class Insecta; order Coleoptera; family Elateridae; genus Melanotus; species Melanotus villosus. Next base: position 33,666,825 of record OY720427.1, on the reverse strand, counting down.
TTATATGCAAAAGCTGTTGGAAAATGATAGATCAGTGTAGATCATTATCTTTCGTAAAAACTATTGCAAAAACGAAATGTTTGTTGGGTAGAAGTCCTAGAACTCATAAACGCTTTCGTATCACCCAAGTGATATATAGTATGTTATGTAGACTCGAATTAAAAAAAAAGTTTTTAGTGGTAAGTTAAATAAGTTACATTTAATTTACAGAACATTGCAGATTACAAGTTTTAAAAAGCCTGTTTTTACAAACTAAACTGTATTTTTATGTTGTAGGAAAGTGACATATACAGGGTGTTCCGCAACTCGAAGGCTATAGTGAATATACATATTCCTGAGGTCATTCTGGATCAAAAAGTCCGCATGAACATTGCTCTCATGCACTCTGTTATTTCCATTATTCGAAGGTCCCAACATTGCATTAATAACGGGGGTGGCCATTTTGAATCACTTTTAGATTAAAACTAATTAAAAACTTAAATAAAAATTAAATTTCAAACGTTAAATGTACTTAAATAATAAATGTTACTGTTACAATCACTTGGAATTTAAATGTACCCATAACTTAGAAACTGTCCATTTAAGGATAAATGTTCACGAGGACTTTTTGATCTAGAATGACCTCAGGAATATGCAAATTCACTATGGCCCTCGAGTTGCGGAACACCCAGTATGTATATGTGTAGCTTGCGACGAAGTTGTTCGTGACTTAGCACTAGCAGGCATTCGTAAACTTTTCTTGAGCACCATTTATATAATAGTTGGGTGTCCTTACTCAGCGAGCATTCCTGAACTAAGTGACCGATGCTTTTAATACAGCAGTTTTTTATTTTTGCTTATTTCTCAGCCACCCAGCTAATGCTATTGCTTTAAGCTGATGTGTTTCTTGAATGCAGTGGTTATGATGAATTGATATTCATTTTAAATTAGAACAAAAGAGGTTCCCAACAACTGAAAGAAGGGGGTTGCTTTTGTATAAAATAAAACAGCAAATACATAATTATTGTGTATTGTATAAACAGGTATAACAGGTACTTTATTGAAAGGTATTCCGAATCGGTTTTAAATTTAAACCATTCGTTTAACGAATGATTTATGACATTACTGATGAAATTCTACATCGTCATCACCCTCTTCTTCCATTTCATCATTACTTCCTTCTTCTTTTATGGTGCTTAAATGTAGAACGCACCTTTTGCCTGGATAATTTGGATACTCCATTGTAGCGAATGCTTTTTCTAATTCAACGGGGTTATATAGACTTTTTAAATATTGTATGTCCTCATCTACACTATTTTCTGAGTAAGGTGTAGCAAGCGGCTCATCCATTGGTAACTCACCTAAAATAATATATATTTAAATCAAATCAATTAGTTATTCCATTATGTAAGTATTCTGTTATTACCTTCATAAGGTGGAATAACTTCTTCGATGTCAAGTAGCTTCATAGTGTTCCGTCTTCCATCTAATTTAAACAGATTTGACTTTTGGGTTGTTTTAACCGACATTTCAGCACAAGCATCATTTTTATTGCTTGGTTTTTCTTTAACGTCATTTGTGACATGCATTGTGTTAGTTACCAGTTTATTTTTATTAACTGATGCAGCAGAACTTTCTTTTGAAGACATGGGCAGCTTAACTGATGAAGCTGCTTGTTCAACCGAACGTTTTCCACATTCAACTGGTTTTTCTTCTAAATTATTACTTTGTAAAGTATTTCTCCTAATTGCTGCTAGTCTTATAAGAATATCATATGGCTTTTCATTTAATATACTATCTGGTTCAGATGAAGTAAATGAAGCAGCCAGAGTTTCATTAAGTTTTAAGGTAGCAGCAGTCTTATCAGTGTGTTTTTCTTTAATTGACTGACCAATCGATGTCGTTAGATTAGTCGTTGTACGAATGGGGTTTTCTGTAGATCTTTCTATACCTTTTCCCCCTTTGCTTTGCTTGTTCTTCTTAGTGTTAGTTTTTGTACCCCAAAAATCTTCTTCGGAGTCTGACGATGCTTCATCGTATTTTTGACCAGAAGTTGTATTTGCAATTTCTTTAGTCCCTTCAGAGTCATCTGTATTTGTTGCAGACTTTTCCTCTAAGTATTCTGCAACTTGTGCCTTGAACCATTGTTCAAACTTCATAGTTAAGTCATCGATTGAATCATTTGTTTCTTGTGGTGCAGGTAACAATTCCGAATTCTGTGATCGTAAGAGAGGTATTATAGAAGGAATTTCATCTGATTTAAGCGACTTTACTTCGTCATCAGGTGTAGGTTTCTTTTGCTTATCAGATGCCTACAATATACATCATAGATATAAAAAATTACTTATGGAATTCAAATCCCAAAAATATAGAATTAATAATAGTAGATTATTCTACAAGTAAAGAAAAGTGGTAGTTTTCTAGCGAGTGGAAAATGTTTGATTCACGAGCGTTGGCGAGCGAATTAAAATTTCCACAAGCTAGAAAACCACTTTTCTTACGTGTTGAATACGCTATTTTTTTGTGTACTTAACGGAAAAGTTCGAATGAAACTAATTTTCTAGACAAATTTTTAAATTTATCGAGGTTATATCTGTACGACAACATAGCAACGCTTTAAAACAACTGCAACACATGCATAGTAACATGTAAACAAACAAAATAATTACAAAGGAAAAATGGGTGTGTCTTACAGTGTTGCTAAGGAGTAGTGTTGCTAACGAGTAAAATTCTACTTTAATCTACTATTTTCATGTTAGAAAAGAGTAATAAAACTTTAAGCAAACTTACTTTCCACTTTTCTTCTAAATGGGGCTCCAAAACGTCACGATTGTCATCAACGTCACTACTGTAGTCAGTATTAATTTCTGATTTTTTATCATCTGCGGAATCTACATCTTCCAAATGATCAGAACTGTCACTTATGTAATCTGCTTTTGATTCTGGACCATATTTTAGCCAATATAACTCATCTTTTCGGCATACTTCCTACAATAGGAATTACACTAAGTTAATTTGAAAGCGCTATCGTTGTTATTAATTAAAAGATTTATTTTAAACTTATATACATACATTGAAGGTATATTCTGGTAGAGTCGTTTGAGTTGTTAAGCTAACTATAATTTCTGGACAGATTATGCCTACCCCATCTGTAATTTTGCTTACTAATGTTAAGCGTCGTTTAAACAACTATAAATAAAAATCGGTAAGTAAATAATATCTCATCTCGTTCAAAACACTGATACCTTAGCATTTTGATGTAAGTTCTCGGACTCTATTATTGGAAGATAAGCGTATCCAATAATAAAATGTCTTCGGGCTCTTTTTGCCCATACTTCAATTCGAATGTCTTTACATTTAGATTGGAATCTAATAAGTAAAAGTTATGCATTTAATTATTTCGGCAGGTCATAGAAATTTTTCACCAATGAAATTTAACTTCTATGTTAGCCGGTCACGAAGCAGATTCTCAATCGGCTGCACTACCAAGCTCCATATTATTATTATTAGTACTACTATTATTATTACCTTTTTAAATCAGAGCCAAGAAACGTCCACGAGAATTGAAAGTCGAAAGGTACAGTATGTGTAAACGACGACAACAAACGTTGGTGTACAAGTACCGGTGATACTCTTAAAGCAGCATTGCGTAAAGAAGAATATCCGCGTCGTCCTATAAAGTCAAAATGGAAATATATTTCGATAATACATTTTGTGTGAAGTAACATAGAAATTGCGGTTTCCCTCTGATGCTGCATAGAAATAGAAGGCTAACCTTATCATTAAAGAAGATAATCTACCTATACGTTATTACCGAGTAAACCATTACCTTAGGCTTATAAGTAATCAGCACTGTCAGTTTAATTGTTTAATATCCTCCATATAGTATACAGAGTGTTTGGCTTACTATAATTCCAACCAAAATTAAAAATCAAACCTAGGATGCATGTGTAAGAGATTAAAGTACATACACGCATCTACTTGCTCCTTTAGCAACAAATTATTTATTAATTACGGATATTTTCAAAGAGGTAAAAGAATTCTTGGATTTTTTTAAACCATGTTATTTATTAAAACTAAGTGATCTAAAGTCTAAAGGTTCTTATAACGTAATAAGCCTTATCGCAATTTTTACTTTTTGTGCACAAATATATTACTTGTATGTACTGCTGCTTTGCCAAAAAGCACTTGCAGATCATACATGTTTAATGATAATGTTTGTTTCAAGCAGAAAACAAGAAAACGTTTTGCGCCAAAAACGGTAAGTTGGTCTCTACATGCATCAAAATTGATACGTCGATCATTCTGAATTTTTTGATTTTCTTTTATTAATCAACAGCTTTAATTTTGTAAATAGTCATTGTTTTCTTTGATTATAAAGGTAATGGGGACTACATCTACTCTAAATTTGATAAAACTATGAACACGCCATAAGGTGTAACGGTATTCGTATAACAGCAAACACTTTCATCAAACAAATATAATGTTTTAAGAGGTTCCTTACCTTTTCTAACGCGTAAAATAACGTACGTTTGATTAATCTTGGGTTTTGGGTCCATTGTTTGTATATATAATTAAAAATGCACTAAAAAAACTGGTTTTTTACCTGTTTCATTATAATACTGCATAAAAATGTAAAAGACAGATATAAATAAATTCTGCCAACTTCGCAATCTACTGACAAAAAGTACTTGAAAAATAAAAATCCCTAAAAAGCTATTGAAAAGAAGACATATATTGTTATTTGAAAATCGGTGAAAAGTACACGTCTGAAATATATACTAAACAAAAGTGATGACGTCACAGACCTATGGCGCGAGCTAAACTGATTTCAAACAAAAATGAATGCTATGTAAATTCCCATTAGCAAAATTTTAAATCGGGCTCAAATAAAGATTATAGATATTTAACGTATTTGGGGCCAGTATTGGTATAACACAGAGCAAATGTAAATATCCTACAGGCCCAAATGGTCCGTATTCGATCATATTTTTAAATAAATTGCGTCTAAAGTCAATTAGGTTGTCCAGTGCGCGTTTAATACATTTGAAAATGCGAATTTCTTAAGTGTTTCTGCCTGGTCTTTGTTTTTTCTTCTTTGTTTGTTCCTCGTATTTCTGCTGGTTGTTGGTTGTTATTATTCTTCGTTTGTTTATTAATAAGAAACAGTATTTCTCAAGATTACTGCATTTTTTCATATTGTATTTGAACGTGTAAATATAATAATCATTAAAATATTCTTCACTTAATTTTTTTGTTGTTTGTTATTACACAAAAGATTTTATTGCAGATTGTTGTTTTCGTCTATTTTTTTTTTACTGTTACTTATCAGTATAATTATGATTATGTGCTTTGTTCCTGACTGTAAGTAAGCATTACAGCGAACAGCAAAAGTACCAAATATTTAGATTCCCCAAGGATTGTAATCTAGCAGACAAATTGATTAAATTAATAAGGTACCTAAGTAGTTATACAGGGTGTTCGAAAAATAGACGGAGATATTTCAGGGGGTGATTCCTTGTCATAAAATATGAAAAAAAAATCCTATAAACAAGATACAGGGTGTTAAAATTTAAAAAAAAATTGGTAGGATTTTTAAGAACATTATCAACGTGTAAATGATTTTTCTACTTGATATTAAAGAATTTGCCATTGCTTTGCTTCTTAAAATAATTGTTTGTAATTTGGCAGGAATAATTTTCAATCTATTGTCCCTTAGAAAGCAAAAACTGAAATCGCTATCTTAAAGCGTTCCGGAGATGCGAGGACTTTAACAGGATTCGTTTTTTTCTAGCCACCCGGTATATAATGTTTTGTAATTTAATGTGTCATACAAAACTATAAACGCATGTTTTAACACATAAATGTTACTTCGATGAATTAATAATTTCTGTTTTAACAATTGATGGTGAAATGTCCAATTAAATTCACCACAACAAACCTTTATAAAGTAAATAAATATGTTGTAAATTTACTTGTGGTGGATGTTTCAATAAAATCTTTGATATTCTAAATGAATTAGGAAAACCAAAACCATGTTGTGCCTTTTTAGCCCTGTGTGGTGATAACAAGTTGTTGTTATGATTAAATGACCTTGCAGGAAAAAATCCATGTGCTTTAACATGATAATTCAAATAATTTCTAACCAACTCCTTTTTAACTACACTTTCAATATTTTATGCACCAACTATTAAGTTATGCTATGCAACAAGCATGACTAATTTCAAGATAAATAAATTAATATATTTTCTTTACTGTTTTAAATAACTTACCTTGTTTTTATTTTAAGATACTGTGAACTGTTTAATCTTCACTAAAATACAAATATCACAGAACATTAACAGGAATCAACTTGGTCACAGGTAAAAACACTGATTATGGTTTAAAACTGCCAACATAGTAAAGTCACAGCTATTTATTCCCCCAAATTCTGAAATTTAAAAATAATAAAGGAAGCCTTTTCTAGTATTCATGTAAGTTAATGAAAAGCTCACAACAGATGGAAGTACAAATCTACGTCTCCGTTCAATTGTATCTGATTTAATTCAATTTCTTTCTTGTTTAGAACATTTAATGCATTTTTACTCACTTATATTTGTCTGATAAAAAAAAACGCTTCAAATTGTAAGATATATTTGCAAAGTTTAACATATCTGGTAACTAAACAAAAAAACCTTCGCAAGATTTCTCGCACAAATTAAACAGGCAAAGCACTCCTGCCAACAAGAATGACTAATCATGACACACTTTACAAAGCTTCTAAAGATTGAACGAAATATCTTACAAAACTATATTTAAAACAGACAACAGAAAATTAAATTAAACTAAAAACTTATTATTAAAGTAACAAATAACGAAAGAACAAATAATTGGAACTTGTGAAACTTAAAAACAAACGAAAAATTTATTTCTTTTTTGTACGTTGCTTTTCAGCACGCAGTACAACTTGCTCATCCTCAACAGCTAATCCCTTGCGGCGGCGAACATCTCTCAGTAGTCTTTGGGAACGGAGCACTACTTCCTTTTTCTCATCTTCCTCCTCATCAGACTCAGGCGTTTGAAGGTCTACAATCTGTAAAGATATGGTGGATTTGTTAGGATATTAAAAACTGTTTATTCTGCTGCTGACCTGTTTTTACATTTTATTCGTTCATTTGTTTACTGTAAAGCAAATAGAGAAATGATTATCTACTGTTAATAATTGAAACTGAGGAGAATTTGTAAGTTTCCCCTTTTTTACTTCCCCAAAAATTGAAAACAATTGAGTAACACACATTAAACTAAAACTATATAAATAAAAACATCCGTAAAACAACAAAGTTGATTCATTCATTCATCACCAAAGTCCTCCATAATTAATTTATTGAACATTCGCCTATCAATAAAGCGGGATATTTACATATTCTCTCAACCAAATTAATATAAATTAATAAATACGTTATTAGGCTGAATATAAAAAATGATTTTTCAAGATAAATGGGGAAACTCGAGATAATAATTAAATTGAATGAAGTGTTCATAACAGTTTATTAATCTACAATATTCTCTCGGTATTTAATTATTTCCCATATGTTGGGATTTAATTTATTTTATTAATAATTAATAAAATTGATAACGTTAACTTGCTATAAATTTGGTGGCAAATGATGTGGGGCTTTAGTTGGCTATCTGACGTGATAACCGTTTCAGGTAAGTTCAATCATACATAATTTTATACACCCGGATTTTTGCTGCACGAACTTTTGTAAATCTGTATGCAGCTTGTGTTATGCCTAAAATAATTTAAATCAAACATAAGTTCTGCTAATAATGATTGAATTCTATACTGAACAAACACCGAAAAAACATACTAATTCGTGCGTTTATTTCAGTCATGAATTGCCTACTTTTAACCGTGTTAGCTGTGGTATCAGCTACGAACACTTACGCCAACCCTCTAAGAAAATGTATAAATCTCTTCGACGAAGGATGCATTGGTGGTGGAGGCGATGATGAATGGATCACAAATCCTGGAGGTACACCCGGCAAACGAAACATTTTACTGAAGTTCCTCCCTAAATTCAGAAGTAGCACTAGGTGTGCAAATCTATTTGACGAAGGATGCATCAACGACGGTGTAATCGGCGGAGGAAAAGACGAAGAATGGATCACAGACCCTGGAAACACGCCCGGAAAACGAAGTTATGTTGTACCCCAAAGAAGATGCGCAAATTTATTTGACGAAGGATGCATCAACGACGGTGTAATCGGCGGAGGAAAAGACGAAGAATGGATTACAGACCCTGGAAATACACCAGGAAAACGGGGCGTTTACTACTATCCCATTCCACGGTTGCACCAGAAAAGATGCGCAAATTTATTTGATGAAGGCTGTATTAATGAGGGAGTTGTTGGTGGTGGAAAGGACGAAGAATGGATTACAGATCCTGGAAATACACCAGGAAAACGAAGCATTTATTTCTACGCCAGACCACGAGTACACCAAAATAGATGTGCAAATTTATTTGATGAAGGATGCATCAACGACGGTGTAATCGGCGGAGGAAAAGACGAAGAATGGATTACAGATCCTGGAAATACACCAGGAAAACGGGGCGTTCACTACTATCCCATTCCACGGTTGCACCAGAAAAGATGCGCAAATTTATTTGATGAAGGCTGTATTAATGAGGGAGTTGTTGGTGGAGGAAAGGATGAAGAATGGATTACTGATCCTGGAAATACGCCTGGAAAGTAAACGTAAGTAAATTTGCTGTAATTGATTGTTTAAAACACGGATGTGGCACGAATGATGTTACAGGTCTGGCGATGAAGAAGGACAAATCTAATCCAGAACCAAGCTACAGAACGGTGTATTATTATCAATGTACTTATTTTTGAAATAAATCACATGCAAAGTTTACAGGCATTTTTGTAGGATTAGGTTATGTGTTAAGTCGCCCTGAAAATCCATTTAGCGTTTCATCCAACATTTTACAGTTTCAAGAATTATAGAAGCGACTTGAACTGGCATTTTCAAAATAAAAAAAGGCGGAATAAAACAATGCCCATAACAAATAATCAGCAAGTTCTTTGTGCTGAAACGTAACGAGTAATGAGATACCTGAAATGTAATTGGACAACTTCGTTTCCTGTAATCAGTCTTCTGTTACTGCACTGCCCATCTTACAAATACCACAAGTTGATTCACTCGTTAGTAGTTCAATGTGTGTTGAGAGAGTAGTAAATTTTATTTCTCTCCCATGCTATTAACGACATTATAATTGTAAATATCCGCTTATCAATAGAAAGTGTAGGAATATGTCATCCTGTATCCGTTATAAGTAGAGACATTGGTATAGATATATTCGTGCTTTCGACAGCTTCTTCGAATCAAATTCGTGACAGCACATTTAGAAATGTACACAGCACGAGACTCACTAATTTAATTCTAGTAAGTCAACAACAAAACTTAAGAAAAGCTTGCGTCTTTTAACTCTTCGATCTTTTAATTTCTTAGTTGGGTTTTTCGCCACCAGCTGTTAAAATATTTTAACAACTGGTGGCGAAAACCCCAACTAAGATACGTAAAATGTCACTTGTCAATAATTAAAAATTAGGAAATAACCCGGAAAAGGCAGCAGCAGCAGCAGAATTTTAGCTTCAAACTTCAAGGGTTGGATTGATTGTTGCTATAAAATCATTAACAAAACTGTCATGATAACTAACCTGGTAATGGCTAAACGCAAGGGTTGGATTGGCGCTGCCAGAACTTATCTTTCGTACTTTCCCGGCGAATCCTTCGCTTTCAACAGCGGGAATTAAAGCCTTCACGGTAAAATTTTTCTGAGCTTCATCTAGAGACAAGTGGTCGATGATTTTTCCAAAGCGTTTATGAACCTCGGCGTACAGTTTGCCTGAAAATAAAGACCCATTTTAGTTAAAATGCTACAAAATACAGGTTGCACAAAAAAGGACGACTATTTTTAAATAATTAATACATTTATTTATTACAGGCATCAACATTATAACTGATTATATATTAAATTATCATAGATAAAAGCAAAATGTATGTAGAAACGCAAAAAAGTTACATCGTTCTGCTGCAACAATTTGAAAAATAATTAGTAAAATGTCAACTCGATCAGTGGCGTAACTATTTAATTTTTTCAATAAATTTGTCGCGTTTAGGGACACAAGTATTTACTATTTAATAAAAAATTGTGGTTTTATGAATTGCACCCTTGTGTTTAAATCAATTTGTTTCAGTTACTTCATAAAATAAATATTCCAGTTCCGCATGTCTTAGTTATAGGTATTATAACGCCAAAACGCCTACTGAAATGTCCCCAAAAGGCTGATTGTAGATAATAACTAAACGACAAAGAAAATTGACTGATTATGAGAACCCAATGCATTCGATTGCAAAAATACAAAAACCTTGAACCGCATAACACTGCAACTATGCAGTTAGAAGAAAAAAAAAGCTTTGATGTTCCCTAAATAAAATTTGATTAAATACAGTAGTTCCGCCACTGGTACGAAGGTTGGGCAGATAAACAAGGTTATTTTCTTTAGACTTGCGAGCGGAGATCGCCCACGAATCCGGTGCTTCATCAATGGGTTACGTAGTAAACAAGAACCCACGTAAATTCCGCTGTTATAAGTGCTTTTATCTATTCCCAATAATTATCAAATTTTATTAACTACTACACCCATATGAGGTTTCATTCATGTCTAATCGCTGTGAATTCTGAGAAGTGCGTTCTTTACGAAGGACTACCGAATTTATCTTTGAGCCGGACCTTTCGTTTCCAAGCAATTTTTTAAATGATAATATCAACAAATTTTTGTTTGATTTAGTTAATCCCTGTACTTGTGTACAAAAACGTAGTATAAACTAACCACATGCTCGAGTGACATACAAAACTTCGCAAATTTTTTGATTAAAATTTCTAGCCCAAAACAGCCAAAGCAGAAACGGAGGCCAACTTACAAATTTCAGTTCGCTAAAAGAACAAAACCGCTTGCAAGTTTGCAACCATCAATCTAACCATAAACAAATGTTTTACCTAACATTATTAACTTAAGAAAAGGCATATTAAGTTACTGTTTGGAATGCAGAATATCCGCAATTTAATGCTCGACTTTTAAAAATTACACCATCCATTTCACGTGTATATGTATTACGTACGACCCATTACGTGTGTCAAAGTTCCAATTTTTACAAAATTTTTCATATACGACACGTCTGGATGGCCCCGTTTATTTAGTAATCACCATTTTCGCGCTTACTTGCCCTGAAAAATGACCGACACGTTTTGCTCTACTGATGAAAAACACGATTTAATAATAAGTAAAACGTTTGGCTGTCATCTTCTTGTAAAACTGAATATGCACTTAGAGATAATTATTTGTATCAATTATTTTTAGGAAGAGAAACACTTAACAAATACACAAGAATTTGAACCGGAAAAATCCGAGATTTTGCAGATATAATATAGGCCACTTTAAAATATTTTAAAGTTGTTTATAACCGGCGATGCCAAATGATACAATATAGGAAATAGCCCGTTATAAAGATACTACGCTTTTCTCGGACATTTAACCTGCCAGTTCAGTCCATTAGACTTCTTAGAAAATTATTAGCGTGAAAATTAATGCTACTTTAATGTTGAAACCCTGACTGGAAGTTTCCTTTCGATGAGTGCATTTTGCATAAATAAAATCCATCCTTTTTTGTGCTTTATGCTGATGATCCTCGCTAGCTTATTTAATTATGTAAATTAATCAAATATTTTTAAACATGAAAGTGAATCAGTCAAGCTTTAATTTTCGTACCTTAAAATATCAATCATACAAGAAAATAAGCAAAATCTATCAATCAAACTCTTAAAGATAGTTGTCAATTTTCGTATGGAACTATCAATTTTTAGGGTAAATTTTTTGTTTCCAATCAGTGAATCAGTGTGCTCTGGTTTAGTATTCGTCAAGTATATAAGGTTGCTTTTAAATGTACCTATTATAAAAATTACTACCTTCGGTTGTCCCCTACAGCAGGGCGTCTTTTAAAACCCAGCTTCCGGTAGACAACCAATAATAATAAATACCTACTATCTATCAAATCTAGGTAAAGGAAGTCGTGCGGCGTCGGACCCAACATTTGCATAAAGATTATTTACGAACAACGTTTTTTGAAACGAGGCTTGGCGCCAGAATTTATAATATTGCCACAATGGGGTTGACAAGACAATGGTATAAAACAATGGTTTCAAAATGCCACTTACACTTGAACACGGGAGAAAATTTTGGAAAAATTAAGGAACCAGAAAAGGATAGAAAAACTTGCAAAATTCAACACACAAACCTGATATTTTATAGTAAGCAAAAAATTTGATATACAGTCAGTGTTTTGTTAAGTTATTTTGCTGTTATATGAACTTCCGGAAAGAACAGGTGTGGAATGCAGCCGCCTTTCATGGACGCGTATCGTATCGAACGGCTTTGAGTAAATTTGTGACCGGAAATCAGATTGCTCCGAGATTTGGTGTAACGTTCTCTTGATTCAACCTTCTTCGTCTCTTCTATCTCCCTCTATGAAAACTAATCCTTTAATGACAAAGCGCGAAAGCTCGAAGAGAGATGCAAGAACGTAATTTAAAATCGAGATTTAAAACTTTGGCAAACACAATTTCGAGCAACTTCAATTTCAAACTACACCTTTCAGCTAGACATTTACCTGAAAAGCTTAAGTCTACATGTTACAAATATTGGTACAATTTGATCCGTTCTTATGTTGACGCCCGTCTACAGACAAAAGACAGACAGACGCCCTTGCAATTTAGTTTAAGTACATATAAAACCTTTTCTTGGTTAAAAGTTTAAACTGGTTTCATTCTACTAGAAAAAAAAGGGGAAACAATACTCGAAGACTTAAACAATAAAAAAAAACTGCCACCATTATTGTGGCTTCCTTTAACGAAGATTATCTTTGATGGAAAGTATCCTTCAGGACACATTTATCAAGTTGAAAATGAAGAAGTTTCAGTTATAATTCGGGGAGTTTATTACAGATCTACAACTGAAAACATACATTTCAGGATTATTCGTAACAATGAATCGGAAAAAATTGGATTTACATATCAACCCTAAAACTTCAAGCACATGTCAAAAGATTCTAAAGCATCCTGTGCAACGAGCTGTATTTGTTATACACAGAACTTTCAGGAATTCAGGGTGAGGATGCTCCTGATTAAAAACTTAAAACAATGGTTTGTTGATCTTAGCATGCAGCAGGTATAAACAAAATTAACGAATGCTAATTTGATGAGGTAAACAATCCTGATTTTCCAATAGTGGGGTATAGAGCAAAGTTGTAAGAAGAAAAAAATGAATGGAATATTTTCACTTAGAAGGGGCCGACCATTAACATTAAAGAACCCCCTCTCTAGGGTACGTGTGTAACACGGGCGACACCTGGTCGTCTAACAGGTGGTGTAGCAATGTCCAAAGGTCGGGGGGGTGAAGAGGGGGATATCTGGCTCCATTCATGCCTTTACAGCAGCAGTGGAGTGTGTAGTAGTACGTTTCGAGAAATGAGCAAAGTAGCAGTTGGAATTCTCGCGACGTTACGTAATTCATTCAGTAGAACAACCGTTCGATCGTAAGTGTAAATTTAAACAACGTCCGAACACGATCGTTAACGCTTTCAGATATTTGGGGAAATTTTTCGAAAATATAAGGATTCTATTGTCATCGAGAAAACTTTTGGACAATAGTTGTTGACAGTTTGGCGAAAAAAAGAAAAATGTTAAAGACTTGCAACGTGACCTCGTGCATTTTTGAATACACGTGATATACGAGCTTGGAAGTCTAAAAACAATTTTTGTTATCAAAATAACTTTGGTGTTTCCTATTTAGGGACACAATAGTATTGTGAAAAATGTATGCTGAAACACTAGCAATATTAGTGTTGGTGTCTACGACCTATAGTTCAAAACTATCCCTGGAAGTGTTCCAACAAAACCCTACAGAACACCACTTGCACCACTATAGATACAACCATCACAATTCTGGTGCACATAAAAAGAAAATGGATCTAAACAACTTTAGAATACTTTATCAGTTAGGGGTAAGCATTTTAATTCTTCCAAATTTATCTACTAATTTAAGGACATAAGCTGGAAGCCCAATGCAAACACACTACATTTATTTGAAATTGCAGAACTGCCACCATTTTTTAAACCTCTGGCATTTAAACTTTCGTAAAACAAACAACAAAGCATTCGTGTAAATGTAAAAACTCGAGAAACATATCAAATCTGTATGAAAGTAGCCTAAGGATAACTAATTCAGCAATTTTAAGTGCAACTAGGCGTCCTTAAAATTTAAAATGGCATAACCTTCTATCTTTAAAAACTTTCACAATGGACCATTTTATTGCAACAACCGCAATCTAGATATTTTGTTTACCACAGTTAGTAGGCATATAAAAACAACAATTTCGAAACACACAAGTTATTAATCGACTTGCCCAAAAATGACCAAACAGAAGTATTTATTACTGAGGACATAAAAAATATCAAGAGCCCACAGTAGTAAGTTTTCACGTATTCTGCACGAATTTTCATGCATTAATTGAATAATTAATAAATCGCAGGTTTTCATTGAAGAAACAATCTCGCGTTGAAATTGACGGAAATTCCCCTCCTGTCCATCAACTTAAATCGCTCCAAGGTAGGCACTATGCTGCGTAACAATTTCTTTCACAAATCCCTGCTCATTCATGTTTTGCTTCAATCTGATTAATTTACGTTCGCGCCAACAATACGCATCTACTTCGTTTTACAAATTTGTCAGAAATCCTGCCATTTCAAAGTTTAAACAATTAAAAGGGCCGTTTGATCCTTTAAGATTACTAAAACCGCGATATAAAAACGATAAAATCAACAACACCTCGAAAATATGCGTATAAAGCGCAGAGAGCGCTGGAGACTTCAACGGTGCGTTCAGCGACGAACCCTATATCAATTGAAGCGATTGTAAAATTCCCGCGAATTAATTTATTTTACGGCTTGCTTTTGGTTTCTTATTTCTTAGATATGTTGTTATTTGTTGCTTTTATACGAAACTATTTTGGCAAATGCAAATCCGAGAGTATGGAAAATGTTTTTTGTTCATGAAAAATGTCTAAAATTAACAAAACATGCCCAAATCAATTTTAATAAGTTAAATAGTCCCTCGTAAAGTGTTAGCACCGAAAAGAAAGATAGAAACACCAATGCAGGGTATTCATTAACATCGAAAAATGAACTTTAAAATAACTAAATCTGTTGTTATTCTGATGTAGAAACTGTTAATATTTTTTCTATAACCAATTTGTAAATTATTACTGCAAACTCTAATCTGTAAGTGCCCTAAAATGTTTAAAATTGGCGCCGTTAGAAGATTGAAAATACAAAGCTAATTTAGGATGCAATGACAATGTCCTGTAATAACAACGTTATCAGGAACCAATTACAGGCTTTGCGTGTATTTCGCTTGTTGAAAATGTTAGGCTCGCGCAATTACGGCATTTTGGCTTTGGTGAATTAGGATAACTGCTTCCTTATGCTGTCGTATAGCGATTTTTTTTTGTATTTGTCAGCATATTGGAATGTTCTTTGTTTCTTTAGTTGGAATTATGTCATTCTAGAGGAATCAGCGATGAGTGGATGTTTTGGTTTTTATGCACTAGTTTACTACCATTCTTTGAATGTTTTGTATATCACGCATAACCCAACAACACAAAAAAGCTTGAGCTCACTTCACAAAAAGAAAATCGAAAATTCCACGAACTTCTAATTGTCTTTACTGTTTATCTGAAAACTTCCTGTTTAAAATAAAGATAGAACTATTGTTTCGATATCCTATTTTCTAACAATTACCATTAAAAACTATTCCTAGAAAATTACCCAAAAATCGGTTGGCGTAAAATCCGCACGATTTACCTTTAACGCAGGACTGAACGCATTCGTTAACTCGCGTGTTTGTATTTTGGTATCAAAATAGGACGGCTTTATTTCGTTTACAAGAACTTTAATCGTGGTCTAAAGTTGTGCACTGACGCACGAAAAACTTTTTTTGGTACAAAAAACTTCTCTATACGTGACATGCTGATGATTTTGTGCGCAAATTACCGCCGATTACACCACTGAAACATGTAGTTTTCAACCTTAAAACCAATACATAGCTTCTAAAATTAATGGTTTGTATTTTACTTGTACAGAATCAAAAAAATTATTCGAGAACAAGGAAAATTCAAAAGAATCAAAATTTCAGTACCTGTTTCTAAGTTTACCTGTCATTCTTTAAATATATATACAATACAAATAATAAAAAATTAAGTGGGGATCATTTTGTGGTACTGAACGAAGCGGAATGAGGCTTTTTGTAAATATCAGTGGTTAAGATAATGATCTATTCTAACACGGAGTTCGGGGGGGATATTTCAAGATGGAATAAAAAAGAAATCAAAGATTATCATCTTAACGGAAGTCATACTCATATTATTCTTAAGTCGTTTGTTGATCAGCACTTCAGCACACGCATGTCATTATACTTTTAATAATTAGGTATTTACTGAGATAACCTTCGAGTGCATTATTAGTTTACACATTTTTAACAAATTTCCCTTTTTACTTGGTTTTATGTAAGTATGTATTCTACTTTGTTATTCCCTTGAAAATTATTAAATAAATATTTACAATTTTTTGCTAGTTTTTAAAAAGGCATTTACTGCTAATTCTAGGATTACTCCCTACTACCTGCTGTTTTTCAGTACTAAAATAGTAGTTTAAGGATTACTAAAATCCATGGACACAGCAGCACAACAATATTTAAAGGATGACATTTTCAGACAATTGTAAGTTTGATGTAATTCCTTAAGCCCATTCTGAGCACTTAAAATATACAAAAATAAAGGATAAAACGCTTTCTTACATTTTTAAAATCCGTTCAAGCCCTGTTTGACTTCAAACTGTTTTATTACATCTTCATCGTTTTTCCAGGGCAGTCTGATTTTTAGTAATTTAACAAATCTAGTTCTGGCCTGTAAAAATATGAATTCCACAAATAATGGGGTCAATGTCCAAATATCGCGTTTATTTAAAATGGAATTAACGGGATGCAATTAATTTTCTAAACGAAAGTGCATCTACATTAGGTTGTCGCGTGTAAGAACGTGGGTGCCTTTGCTATTACGTAGGTGTTGGAAGACAGATTCACCAGCTGTTTTATTTTATGACATTTCATTTCAAAATTTTTATTCGCTTTTATAACTGGAATTTGAACTTGAATGGAATTTTATGACGGCAGAAAATTAAAGCTCGCATATTTGGTGAAGTTGTACAAAAATATTTTGAACGGACGCCTTTACGCTAATTTAGTTTTAGGCACACCTAATACATTCAATTTCCGCTTTTTTCTTTTTGATAAAGAATGGGTATCCTTTTTCTAACGGAAATGGATATCACATTCACGAAGGGGACATTTGAAAATTTTTTTTATGAATTTCCCTAAGGATATCCGACACAAATATGGTTGTGAAATCAGTTATTTATTTATGGATATCAAATCTTTAAATCTTGTTAAAAAATATATTATAACTTGAGACTTTTTTTTAAATTGAAATATACAGTGTTTTAAATGTCAAAGTTCCTTTTTTTATCAAAGAATTATACAATTCCGAATGAATGGTAAACAGCCCTAAGCGAATTTGTGCAATAAGGTGAATAACGCAAGTTTCTCAATATCCTTAATTAAAAATGCATGTAAGCTATGAACCATTTTACATAATCGCGCAATCGCTCCTTCACCCAAAATATTTAATGGCATTTGTTGGTATTTACGCAGTGAAAACGACGATATCATAACGATAATGTAAAGCACTTTAAGAGCGGAAGCACCGTACGCCGATTAAGAAACTGCTCCCTATCTTTGACCCTAAATCAGCATTGTGTATCTTCAATAGAGAGGAAGTGAATTCAGGCTAAGATGTCCATATCCGCATTAGAATCATTCACTGTGGGCCTAGTCTGTCCTCTAGAAAAGTACTTGCTTACACACATTTTATCCACATTCAATTACTACCTAAGCCAAGCATTTTTATCTTGACACGAAACACTTTTTGTATTTTTACAAAATTTGGGGTAAATTTTGTAATTGCAAGTCAATAGGATTAAGTTTACTTTTTAAAAAGAATTACACATTTGAAACTGAAAAATGAAATGAAGATCCAGGATTATACCAAATAAATCTAAAAAATCTTTAAAGCCTTTAGTTTCCTAATTTTTAAATTTTGCAGAACTCAGAATCGCAACTTCCACAGTGTAGTACGTGGGCAGTATGTAGCAGAGTGGATTTATACGAATCTCCTTGGTTGGAACGTAAATGTCGCTGTCCAGGTGATCAAGTATGTTCATCAAGCATTACAGCAAACGATGGTTACACAATACGTGATAGGCACAGACAATACAAACTATGCGAGCCAGTTAAAAAACTACCAAAATGCAGGTAAATGCCAAGGAAAAATAGATATAGTTTATGCATTCTGATTTGGCAGAATTCGACTAAGAACCTTACTGAGCCTAAAGCTTGTTTACTCATCTGTTAGATGCACGAATAAACAGATTTAAAAGCACCTAAGGGCAAGCTGCGAGGAAGCCAAAGCGGAATGTACAAACTATAAGCCAACGTGATTTAAAATATAATTTTCAGGTACTTTCGGGATGTAACCTGGACATTCATCGCGAGACCTGACAATTTTACAGAGCAAGTCGTCCATTGCCACTGTCCAAAAAATTCAGTAACATACTTGGTAAAACCTCAAGCCTTCCACTTGCCAAATGAAAGAATCGAATACCGATATTCGTTCGCCTGTTCGCCCCAAAGTGTAAGTGTAAGTTCCTGCTGCTATGTTTAAAGTAATTCGATTTTTTTTCTAAGTTTAATTTTTAATATCCGCAAAAATAAATCAAAAAAAGGGTAAAATCTCTAAACATGCCTCAGCTCATGTTTGGGTATCTAACCTAACGAAAATCAGTCAAATCAAAAAGTGAAGGGTAAATGTTATTGTTATTTTTAGAGACTTCGATGCCAGAGAAAAGAACCTTGCCGGTTGTTCACCGTTCACAAACGACCAGAACTGCTGGACGAAGTGAACACCAACACTTTATGCCAATGCCCCCACGCGCACAGGTGCCCTCACCATCATACAGATTACGGTGTTATTGCCGGTAAAACATACGCTGAAGAAGCTGTAAGCACCTTTAGTGGTTTCTGCCTTCCTATTTAAGAGACTAGATGGCGAAGCATGCATCGGTAGCTGTTTGCAGGAAGAGTTAATTATTCTAAACATTGATATAGTTTAGTATTTTTGTAAGTTACGATGAAATCCTAACACCTTTTTACTTATTTCATTATCAAAGGTTAATTTGCTCAAACTACTGTTAAGTACGAAAAGAAAACCTGAAAAGGACGAATATTAATCAAGTTCCATATACAAATTTAATCTTGCCATTATAAACCGTATTGTAAAATATATTTTAGCATGATTGTAAATAGTGAAATTTAACATATACATTTTATGAGTTAAGATTTAAATTAGTGACGTATTTTGAGGCACACAACGAAAATTTTCCAGATTTATCACACAACCAAATTTCAAAATTGTAATTCTCACTATTGATTATCATGTATACAATGTACCTGATTAATAATGAAAACTGAGATTTATACATATCATTACTAACAACAAACAAACCTGTAGTTACTTCAAACACGTTACAATTCAACAATAAAAACACAAGAAAAGTAGGCCAGTGTAGGAAATCAGATTTTCACATTTCCTTTAGTCTCCCCATCTCTACCAAATAATTCTTTAAATTAAAATAAAAAATAATTACAGTATTTTACTACTACATCGGGTGCGTTGGAATTTCTGTATCTACGTAGCATTTTTTTATATTTTTATTTTAGCTGTACATTTTTGTATCCATAAATAGGAATATGTACAAAATTAGATATAAAACCCCTTTATTTTTAATTATGTTTTGTTTTTAGAATTGTATTGACAACGTAAATATATGCCAAAACTTTTTAAATGTCCTAAATATATGTTTAATTAGCAATTAAAAAATTGTTTGCAAGGTTGTATTAAATAAATAAAAAATTCGACGAATAGGGCTAATAAAAATATTTACAGCACTGTTTTGACATTCGTATTTGTTTGTTTTGTTATCATAGGTTTTTTGTTAACTTAATAGGATTCGAATCGATAAGTTTTAATTCACCAAAATCAACGGAATTTACTGGTTTTTAAATGCATTTACATAAAAGGCTATTGCGCATCATGCAGTTCAAGGTTAAAATACTTTAGTAACTTTTAGTTTAGTTCTTATAGAGACTCTTCATTGGAAGGCTCTCTGCATGTCATTAGGTTACTCTCATTTATATAACCATTCATTCATAACAAATACTTATCGGATAGATAATATGATTATTTTGAGTTTAAAAAAACAGCCGATTGTAAAAAACCTAAAGATACATCTGCAACGTGGGGATTGTGTAGAGGAAATCATCCCGCCAACTACAAAGGCTGCGAATATTATCATGGCCTAACCAAAAGTTACACTAATAGAAACAAAGGCTGAAACCCAACACAATCCAACCATAAGTGATTGCACACTATCTAGAAATAATTCAAACGATATTCTTAATTCATCATGTCATGTCATGTCATGGCTAATTTCCTCAGAGTGCTACTTTGGAATGCAAATGGGCTTAGCCCAACGAAAAGATAAGATAATACTATTTCTAATACAAAACTGTATAGATACGAGTATACTAGTTATTGGCGAAACTCATTTGATTAAGAAGAGCTATTTCCGAATTGCATGTTACAACTTATATTATACTAAACATCCAGATGGTACAACTCAGCACATAGAGGTGCCGCAATATTAATTAAGCAACGAATATTCAAGATTTGAGGGAAAACTACCTTCAAGCCATCTCAATAACCATCAAAACCTAACCATATCTGTGGGATATTGTCCATCTCGTCATAATTTGAAAAAGAAGTTCTTTCAAACTTTAGGTTCAAAATTCATTGCTGGAGGCGATTATAAAAGCAAACATGCTTAACTACCATCACAGGCAAAGAACTTCAAAAAATAATGCAAGAAGATTCAATGGGCACTCCCACACACTGGCCTTCTGATCCACGTAAAATACCCGACCTTTTGGACTTTTTTGTAACTAAAGGAATATCCACAAACTACATGGATGGGTGTCACACCAAATTATGATTTGATATTCCGATTACTCTCCTGTACTTGCCACTATAAGTGCGTTGGTCATGATAAAAAGAACCTCCTAGGCTTCACAACTTCAAGACAGATTGAGAAAAATATACAAATATAATCACCAAGGACTAAAAGAACCATCTTAAATAGAAACCGCAGCAGCTAATCTAATCGAAATAATGCAGCAAGCAACCAAGAAAGCCACAGCTCTTCAGAATCCTAAGAAAAACATTTCCCTAGAAATAAAAAAATAGTGGCTTAGAAAAGAAGAGCAAGAACGTATCCTTGCTGAGAAAACTAAGTACAATCAGTTAGCCAATAAATTAAAATTCAAGCTCAAGGAAACGAGAGAAGATTCATTTAGGGAGTACGTTAGTAATCTCAACAGATTTGACAGGTCCATAGGGAAATCTGTTAACTCATGCCCCTTCAATACGGCAAACCACGCCAACTCTGGGACCATGGGCAGGAAGTAACAAGGATAAGACGAATCTCTTTGCAGAACACCTCACTAAAGTACTTATTATAGATAGATAGATCAATATATCTCAGCTTCTGACGAAATACACCAGTTCTTTAAGCTAAGCACACCAAATGCAATTAGAAGCGAAATTAAATTCCTGGACCTCAATAAATCACCAGGAGTGGATTTAATAACTGCAAAAATGCTGAAAGAACTCCCCAAAAAGGGCTTCGTGCTACTGACATATCTACTAAACGCAATATTGAGGATACGATACTGGTCCAAACATCCCAAAAAATCACAAATAATTATGATTGCTGCGCAGAATAAAGATATGGAAACAAATGAATGTATTCCATACAGGACGTTGTCGCCTTCTTCCATATGCCTGTGGATCTACAGTGTTACGTAGGCTACGAACCACGGAAGTGCTGGGTTTCTATTCCATAGAAGACTTGCATGTATGTAATCGTAAATCTCTTATACCTTTCGGTGTTGAGAAGACTTACTAGGAAGAAATAAATTGGTGGTTTGCCATGGCTTTTCGAGGGAAGTGGTCGGGTAGTTCCGATGTATCTGCGGCCCTGAGAATCGAATCCCAACCAATTTAATCTCAGTGGTCAAACGCGGTTCCTACTTTAGATCTTTACCGGGCATTAATTTATTTATGTAGGTCTTCCATCTTGTCAAAGGTCTTCCTCGTCTTCTTTTTCCTTTGGAGGGCCAATATAATATTTTCTTTGGCCATTAAACGCTTGTCTACTTGAGGGGTTTCTTATTAATGATTACGTATTTCATAACCTTACAAATTACAAGTGGTGGAATGTGGCTAGGATACAAATATAGGATGAAATTATCATCGTTTAAATTCGTACGAAGATCAAAGGAAAGTCAAAGATACAACCTAAGAAAATTAATGCCAACTTTATGGAACAAGACAGGGGTTTAGTACTTAATTAAAAAAATAATTCCCTAGCGTTGAGATACTTGGTACCCGCAGGGTTCAATCTCACCAAATAAATAAACAAACAAAATTCCCCGGCAAGCAGAATAAAGTATTGAAATGTGATGGCCTGATGGCAGAACAAAGTATTAATAAAGGATAAAACTACTATCGTTTAAATTCGTACGAAGATCAAAGGAAAGTTAAATATACAACCTAAGAAAAATAATGCCAAGTTCAAGAAACAAGATAGGGTGCTTAGTATTTAATTTAAAAAAAATAATTGTGATACTTGGTACCCGCAGGCTTAGATCTCACCAAATAAACAAAACAAACAAAATTCCCTGGCAAGCAGAATAAGGGCATTGGACTGTTATGATTATGACAAAGCAAAGTTTGGATTGTTAGGGAGTTTCGTTCAAATCAAGCAGGTGAGTTAGTTAAGTTGCATAAAAACGCATCAATCTTAGCTATTTTAAATCTCTTATTCCAACTATTATTATTAATCGACTTTCGTACTTTCCTGTCAATGTCATTTGCTTAAATTCCAAATTAAAGAATTAAACTTGAATCGTTCTTTAAATATTTTCAACTAATTTTTGTCTCTGAATTTTTATTTGCATCAAGAAATACGTAAATTGTTTACTAAATTACAATAACGGCACCATTAATTTTTTTACAATTATAAAAAATTAATTTATTAAAGTGATGAAAGTATAAATTTTATAGATTTTTAAAATCTTTTTTTGAATAAATTGCATACATTCTAACACTTTATTATATCAAATTGTGTGAGTGCTTTATAAATCCATAACCATTCGAGCGTAAATAATAATATTCTTTTTTATACCAACAATAAACTGAGTATTATAATAGAGCAGAATCAGTTCAATTATTAAAGTCGTAAGAATCAGCCGGAAATCCGCGAATTAAATTTTCGTTCATAAAAACACCGTTGATTTAGTTTACCGGAATTCGTTTTTGAAATTCACCCACAATTACCGTAACTATAATTAAATATATTTAGCTATTACTGGCGCGTAATCAAAATAAGACGTGTTGAATATTCATTCAAAGAGAAGCTAAATCTGAGGATAAATGTGTTTCGAAATATTGTTCTTTACAAAAAGGCAACCGTAAATCTTAAGTCTGTGATGTTGACATCTTGCAGTTAAATTCTTCTTTATATTTATAATATTTAACTGTTCATCCTAGAAATTTCTAATTTTATCCAGTTATTCCACACAACCAAGTTTTAAATGTAGTTACAGATGTTACATTTTCTTATTTCCAATGTTTTAACTGTAATTATTTTTTACCTTACATAATATTATTAAAGAGTTATTCTCGACTTTAAACGAGCAAACTAAAAGTTTTATAAATAATACAACACGGATTAATAACTTCAGAATAACCTTTCTTTAAATTATCGCCGCAAATAACTAAGTTTATGCCGAGCTCAAGTACAGTTAACACGGTAAGGAATCCGTGAGATAACAGAAATTTGAATTATTTCAATTTATTTGTTCTTATGTTGTGGTTTTGATATCTCAGAAGGCATGCTTTGGTTGGACTAATAAATAGTTCAATTATTACTCGAGCGTATCTAGTTTTACCACAGAATTTTGAGATTTTGGCATTTTATTATGAATATTAGACGACACACTTCATGTTCAATTTATATAAAATTACGGTACAATTTTTTCTATTCTAAAAAATATCACAAACCACATATTTACCGAATTATTTTTGCAGTTATAATTAGAAAATTTGATTGTAAGTGATGGATGGATTTTTTGTAAATCTGGTATTTCCCTAAATTATGACCGATTTTATTTTATTAATTAATTACACCTTGAATAGGATTTTAACTGTAAATTTCATAAATTATATTTACTTCCATAATTACCAAAATTTTCTTAAACAATTCATTTACAGTTGGGAATTCAGAATAAGCATGAAACCCAGGGAAGTTTTTATTTTTTATGTTTAAATTAAAATAAAAAATCGTGAAAAAATAGAATATTGAATGGTAATAAAGTAAGTTTAATAAAACTAACCCATTTTTGAGTTAAGTTAATGTTTATCGAAAAGCTGAATTTTATGGCAAAAATGATCGAACATAATTTTAAAAGGAATTCAAGCCCGAGAAATCTAAGAATAAAACCCGATTAAAATAGCCACCGTAATAGGAATTAAATGAGCTGTTAACTTCGTTTAAATATTAATTACAGCAAAAAAACGAGGATGAGGAATTCTTATGGAGTTAAAATATTTATTAGAGATAAAATTACTCGAGCATGCAATAAATTTAATTGTTAGCATTTCCTATTTAATTACTCGCTTTGACGAAGTAAAGGCTACGACAATCGAGAAAAAACTACGGATACCATCTTATATCCTACGCGAAAGGATATGATGTAGTTTATAAAATAAATATGCAGATTATTCACTTGAGGCGTACAAAAAATCCAAATTACCATCTCCTGTTAAAACACGGGAAGTTCAAGTTCATTGCAATGCCGTAGAATTTTAAATTATTTATGCGGCATACATTAAGTGTTGCGTACAAGCAACATCTCTAATACAGTTATATCAAATCCATAAATCTGAGTTAGTTTTAATAATAATTAAAACAGTTTTAAATTTTACACAACAACTTTGTTACAACGATCAACTCAACTCACAAAGGATTGCAAATATGCAACAAAAAATACTACCTCGTGAGCAACTGCAGATAAATCGTGTTAACCTTGACCTACCTGCATTTTTTTGGCAACTTTCACTTTAACGTCCTATGCAGTAAATATTATTGCAGTATCATTTAACAGTTTTGCTTTAAATATTCAGATACGAGAAAATATGCAAACGATTTTCGTGAATTCCATTTGTTTAAAATGAGATTTCCCACTCTAAATTTGCAAAACACTTTTCAATGCTATCTTATTTTTTTATATTCAGCTTGCATTTACTTTTCGAAAATTAAAAGCTCTAAAGATTTCTATGAGAAGGTTCGAATATCTAATTTGGCAATTTCAATTTCTAGACTGATTATCTAAACGAAGGAATAAAGAAAAGCCCATAAGTGGGGAACAATTAAAGGCCGAAACAATGATTATTAAAATCACATTAATTTAAAAAAGTTAATTTAATTTACTTTGTAGAAAAACTACCCTGTAAATAATTACAGAGTGGTTTATTGCATGACTCTGGCTTTTGTGTATCAATTCGTGTACATAGTAATGGTGACAATGTTCGTTTTATGAAATAAAATTTTACTCTTTTACACCTACTAGGTGTTAGTGTCAACCTGTAACTAACATACCGGTACAACCTGGCATAGCAGATTGAAGACGAACTGCCAACTTCCTTAACACGTTCGGCGCCTTGCTTATATCTAACGGCGGAGCTAGAACGGCGATTTTTTGCACATTTCATTAGCTTGTTATTACTCTGATGTAATAAAAAAAACAACTATTGACACACCTGAATGCAATTTGAATTTGTGATAATTAATTTTCCTGTTTACTAAACGTTTGGCTTTAAAAAATCAGATCTTTGCATATGCAAATTTATTTTTCTTTTATTTGTGGGCTTTGTTAATCCTAACAGAATTTCTTTCATGAAAGCTCTAAAAGTTCAAAGCTTCCGAAATATAAAAAAAATACTTTTACAAACTCTTAAAATGTCGGTTTTTATTGCACTGTTTTTTTTTAAATTTGCATTTACACTATTATTTTTAAAATACTTTAGAAAAGCTTCTGTGATAAAACCAATAGTTTTCAAAAATTTTGCTTGGATAATTTGTACTTGCGAAGTCTTAACAGGCAATCCTTTCAAAATTCAGTTCTAAGTTCATCTGTTTTCATAACAATTTTTACTTAAAGCAGATTCCCATTATTTCTAAAAAAAACAAATTAGAAAAAATCAATCCTAGCTTTGCAAATTCAGTGATAAAATCAGTAATTTTCCAAAGGTTTTCAAGGATAATTTAGCGTTATGACGTCATAACAAGCATCGTTTCGTAAACTTTTAAAATTCAATACATTTCGACCGTTTTCCTAAAAAATTTTACCTAACACATTTTAGCAAAAAATTAATCTTAGCTTTGTTAATTTTGGTGATAAATTTCGTGGTTTTCCTAAGTTTCCTTAAGTCACAACAGGCAATCCTTTTATAAGCCCTAAACATTAAGATTAAATTTCATACAATTTTTACTTAAACAAGATTTCCATTTTATTTATTTATAACAATTTTTACTTAAACAAATTTCTCATTTTATTATTTCTAAAATATTTTAGAAAAAAAGTCAATCTTAGCTTTGTTAATTTCACTGATAAAATCGGTAGTTTTCCAAACGTTTCTTTGGATAATTAATCCTTACGAAGCCCTAACTAGTAATTCTTTGAGAAAAAAAATTTTATTCAAACAAGATTTCCATTTTATATCTTAGAAAAAAAAACAATTTTAGCTTTGTCAATTTCAGTGATAAAATCGGTAGTTCTTTTGGATAATTTATCCTTATGAAGTCCTAACTAGAATTCTTTAAGAAACTCCTAAAAATTCGGAACAATTTTTATTCAAACAAGATTTCCATTTATTAATTCTAGAGTATTTTAGAAAAAATCAATGTTAGTTTTCTTAATTTCAATGATAAAATCCGTACACGTTTTAAAAATCAAAAGTTCCGAATGTTATGGCTCAAGAAACTAAGAAAAATAACCCTTAAAGGTTTAAAATGTGAGAAAACTGTTTAAAAAAACTGAAAAAGTCTGACCTGACCTACAATTATGTCAAACCTGTGTATTTTAGAAACCTATTATGGTAATCAAACTGTTCAAAATATACGTATAAAAACACGTACGTGCGTGAGAATTAAATTTTTCCAACGGTAATTTCTTAATTCCTAAAGATAAGCATTACTTCTAATTTTAAACAAATTTGCCCGCATTTTCGAATGCAAATCTATGATTATTTATTTAAAAAAGCGACACAGAATTAAAAATCGTGACTATAATATTTAGTACATAATGCTCATTTTCATCTTAATAAACCAAAGAAATACTGAGAAATAACATACCTTTTAAATCAATTACGCACTGCGTTTCGTTACAAGCATTAAGCACAACTACATGATTATCGACGTGTTATTTAAAAACAGACATAAAATACTGGCTTTATTTTTAACTTCGTTTTTTGCTGTAATTATAAGCAACCGTAACGTTATTTAATCAACAAAAGTAATCACGCAATATCGAGCTTTACCATTTAATAGCGATTAACCTATTAACTTCTGGCGATTATTTTATTTTAGAATTTTATCCGACTTTGTAGTCGCAAGTTCCAAGTACGATTACAAAATAAATTTCAAGGGGCAATTGCAGAGAAAATAACACAAGAAAGCACATTTTTTCTGATGCTTTAAGAATCTTTGAATTCTGAAAAAAACATTTTTTTTTAATTCTGAAGAAATTACCGGATGTTCACACGAAACTAAGAAACCAAACCAAATTAAAATAAACGTAATTCCACCACCACAACCAAAGTTATCTGTTGTTTACGAGCAAAAAACCGAAACTGTGTTAGAAATCAATTTGGAACATTAAAAAGTGTTTTGTTTACAGATTGATTTGTAGGACAGAATGATCACTGACGAGGCATACACAAATCGCCAACAGCGTCTCGCAGGAGTACCGTTCACACTGGGAATTCGAAAAATCATTCGGCCTTATTTGGATTAACAATGTCCAATTTGTAATCGTATAAAAATTGTTACAGAACCATGCAATGTTAAATAGACTTTCAAAATTCGTACAACGCAGATGACCTTCCTAAACAGCTGAAAGAAGATTGTCGGACAGTTTTTATGGGAACGGACGTTTAAATTCGCCTAATTTATTTCTAATTTATAATCGCAACAGGTATGATTTTTTTACGACAAATTAATCGCCCTAATAAAACGAACTGTTAAAATTATATACAACTAATTATGAAAGTAAAAAAATAAGCACGCGAAGCTCGTACTGAAACTGGTACTAAAGAGAAATCTATGGAAACCCTGAAATTTCCATGCTAAATTTGAAATACAGCTTTAGATTTGGAAAAAATTGATTTGCATATGAATTCTGACATATTAACACATTAAGTCTTTCTTCAATTAAATTGAATTAAAACATAACCGGAAACCCCATCTGTCAACAAAGCAAATAGCCGATAATCTCTTGGTATTCTTTGCCAAATAGGTTTATAATGTTTAATTTAACTGTAAAATTTACTGTATGGATTACAAATACAGTTGGAATTATGCAAAATAGAAACTGTACGCTTCTTGTTATACAAATTTTCATATTGCAACTTTCGATAATTAAAAATTCTTTATAAAACTTTGGTTGATGGAAAGAGAAGTTTTACGGCGAGTAATCAGATAAAATATTTGTCATAGTATAACAAAGGCGCAAACCTGACAGTTAAATACCGAAAGTGAACCGCTATAAGCTTTAATATTAATAAATTATTATATTCATAAACTGACCTGACCGTAACCATCAAAGGAGAACCAGATAAAAGTTGAATTTTAATATAGCAGCAAACCGTAGCTACTAAAGCGACTTATGATCTACCGATTAGCTGCATTAAATTAAATAATTAAAATTATTAATTTTAATAACGATTAAATATATAATGTACAAAGAGAAACTGTAATGAGGTCCCCATCCTTCTTTAGAGTTAGTTAAATTTATGTTAGTTATCCTTTTTCGGCAGGGTAACCTTTAACCTAACGTCGTAGAAATTAAGATTTATGTGTAATTGAATAGCAAAAGTTCGTTTAAGGCACAAATAAAACGTGAAGTCATGTACGTATAATTACAAATCGATGTGTTTATGTTTAAGCAGTATGCTACACGCACGATTTTTAACTTTTAAACGTCGCAGAAAGTGGTGGGGTTTAACTGAAAAATTAGTGGCAAAATTTGAGGAATAATTTAGTGAAATCGGAGCACCGAATTACTATTCTTAATTGTGTTAATTTCAGTGATAAGGTCTCCTTGAATAATTAATTTATCCTAACAGGCAATCCTTTCAATTCAACTCTCAAAAATTCAGTTTTAATTTCAACTGCATTCGTAAAAATTTTGACTTAAACAAGATTTTCATTTTATTATTTCTAAAATACTTTAGAAAAATTAATCCTGGTTTTGCTAAAGTCAGTCATAAAATTTCCTACAATATATCCTTACGAAGTCTTAACACGCAATCCTTTCAATTCAACTCTTAACAACTCAGTTTTGATTTCGGCGTATTCGTAACAATTTTTACTTAAGCCAGATTCACATTTTATTATTTCTAAAATATTTTAGAAAAATCAGTCTTAGCTTTGTTAATTTCAGTGATAAAAATTTCTTTGAATAATTAATTTATCCTTACGAAGTCCTAACAGGTAATCCTTTCAATTCAACTCTCAAAAATTCATTTTTAATTTCGATTGTATTCGTAAAAATTTTTACTTAGATCTTCTCCATTTTATTATTTCTAAAATATTTTAGCAAAAATCAAGTTTAGCCTTGTTAATTTAAGTGATAAAATCAGCGTTTTGTTAGATAATTTATCCCTGCAAAGTCATAACAGGCAATCTTTTGTTAAAATCTTAAAATTTGAGTTTTAATTTTGACTGTTTTTTTTTGTAAAAAATTTTACCTAAACCAGATTCCCATTATGTATTTGTAAAATATTTTAGAAAAGACCAATATTACCTTTGTTAATTTCCCTGATAAAATCAGTGTTTTCCAAAAGTTTTGTTGGATAATTTATCCCTAAAAAGTCGTAGCAGGCAATCCTTTCTTAAAATCATAAAAATTCTGTATTTTGACTGTTTTTGGTAACAATTTTTAATTAAACCAGATTACCATTATTTCTAAAATATTTTAGAAAAACCCAATCTTAGCTTTGCTAATTTCAGTGATAAAATCGGAGTTTTCACAAGTTTTTTTAGTTGATTTATCCTTACAAAGGCAATCCTTTCGTAAGCCTTTAAAAAATCAGTGACTTTCAAAGTTACTTTCGGTAAATCGTAACAGTTAAGCATTTCATAAGCTCTTAAAAATTCAATTTTAATTTCGACAGTATTCCTAACAATTTTACTTAAACAAATTTCGCCTTTCATTATTTCTAACATATTAAAAAAAATCAATCTTAGCTTTGTTCATTTCAGTGATAAATCATAATAGTTAATCCTTTAAAAATCTTTTAAAAATTCAATTTTAATTTCGACTGTTTTGCAACAATTTTGACTTAAAACAAGATCCCCATTTTATTATTTCTAAATTTTTTTTGAAAAAAATCAATCTTAGCTTTGCTAATTCCAGTGATAAGATCAGAAGTTTTCCAAGTTTTCTTAGATAAATCGTAACAATAAACCTTTTCGCACGCTCTTAAAAATTCGACTGTATTTGCAACAATTTGTACTTAAACAAGATCTCCTTTTTATTATTTCTGAAATATTTAAAAAAAAAATCTTGCTGAGCTTTGCTAATTTCAGTGATAAAATCAGACATTTCCAAATTTCCTTGGATAAACCATAACAGTTAATCCTTTCATAAGCTTCTAAAAATTCAATTTTAATTTCGATTGCATTTGCAACAATTTTTACTAAAATAATATTCCCATTTTATTATTTCTAAAATATTTTAGAAAATAATTAATCTGAACCTTGTTAATTTCAGTGATAACATCACTTTCTTTGGATAAATTATAACGGTTAATCCTTTGATAGTCTTAAAAATTTAGTTTTTTAATTTATACTGTATTCCTAAGAATTTTACTTAAACAAGATCACTATTTTATTATTTATATTTTAGAAAAAAATCAATCTCAGCTTTGTCAATTTCAGCGATAAAATTAGAGGTTTTCCAAGTTTCCTTGGATAAATCATAACAGTTAATGCTTTTATAGTCTTAAAAATTCAATTTTAATTTCAACAGTATTTGTAAAAATTTGTACTTAAACAAGATCTGTATGTATAATTAACACGCATGATTTTTAACTTTTAAACGTCGAAGAAAGTAGTGAAGGATAAACTGAAAAATTAATGGAAAGATTTGATGAAAATCTAGTGAAATCGTGGCACCAAACTAGGTACAAATTCCTGTTATGTGGTTACATGTACGAAGTGTTAGAGGTCAAAAAATAATCTCAACACAACTAATTGCTTTAGTTACACAAAGCCACAAAATACTAATAAAAATCTTATATGAAACGACATTGAAACAAAACACTAACCTAATTAGGGGTTAAGATAACAGTCTACCAAATAACTTCTTGCTTTAGAATGAAAATGAATTACTTCTAAACTTATAAATTAAGATACTGGGATGTTGTTTTAATTTCAAATGGAACTTTTAGAAGATATCAAGCAATCTTTTGTTCACATAAAAATTAAGACAGAGCAACTACGCACATTTCACGATATGTTACACATTGTATTTTTCTGGTCTCTTACACACCGTGCTTTTTCAGGCGCAGAAACCTTGTTAATCTCTTTGTAAGATTTTCAGGCGTCATTTACAAAGGTTGCGTGAATAAGAAATGAACATGGATTTTTATGATTTAAATCAGAGGTTGTTATTATGTTATCAAGGCTACTTCAACTTAGAGAACTGTAACAAAACGAACCTAACAATCCTTTTAAATTCGTACACGGTATGTTCGTGAAGAAAGTGTGTCTTGTTTTTTAGGTAGGTATTTTAGTAGAGCTACAATTGACAAGTTTGCAGTTAGATATAATCTAATTAAAATTAGCTTAGTTATAAGCTTATAATTGCGTGTAACAGTACTATTTCCTCTTTTCTTGGTGTCCCGCTGTTAGTTTACAGCATTAGCTTATGGTACATTACAGCGTTCGAACACACAAATTACGTGCTGCGAACTAGGACTTGTGCCGTGCTGCTCTTTTTATTATTTCCTCGCACAAATTATGTTCCTAAAAATGTACATACTAACAGCCAATTTGTTACTAACGATTCTTTCTTATTGCGCTAAAATCGTTCTAAATCCAAAAGAGAAAAAGTATATGTCATCACAGTTAACAGTAATTCAAAATTAGTTAGCAACCAACCGTCTGCAATGAGATAATACTCGTTATATGCATCTTGCGGTATTAATTTTACTGCTGAGCAACTGCTTAACCTAATTTCCTTGATCTCTTGTAGGCGTAGATGATTGTACTATTTAAATGAATTATTAAATACCGGTACAAATATGGAAAATTTGATTAATGGCTTACTTCGAGCTATATTATTTAAATTTTTAAGCGCCATTTTAAACCTTATTTGTAGAAAATTACACTTAAAATATTTGCTGACAAAGACTGCACAAATCAACCTTAAGAAAGTTTAAATTTAAACTAATCCAGAACTTTACGGGACGAAGAGCAATATTCCCAATAAACCGATACTTCAAACAATTAAAAAAAAGTAACTTTCTTCCACTCATCGGAGGCAAATAAATTTATATTTAGAATGTAGGAATAATTCTCCAATTTAGATGTATCTGTCAAACCAGAAAACGTATTTTTAAAACTCATAAATATTTATGAGGTATTTTTAAGATTACTTAACTCCTTTGCATTTTACACTAACACACTAAATTTTAAGAAGCTAAGAACTTTTCATTTCTTAGCGTATTTCGTACTACGTAATTACAGTTATCCAAACGGAATTTCATTTTTTGTAAAAACAGAATAGCACAAACGAAACAGACCGGGAAGTTTTTATAAATTTTATAACCATTTCTTTAAGTTTTACTACGAATTTTGTACAGTAAATTTGAGGCAGTTAAAATTTCGAGAATCTTTCTTTGGGTAAATTTGAATTTGAAACAAAATTAATATTTATAAGTTATGCACAAGCAGTTAATAACAAATAAAATAGCGCCGTATGGCACAGATTTAATTTTAAAACGAAAGGCGATGCACATTAATAACCGTCTAAAAAGAAAAGTAAAATATGTTTAAAATTAATTTCGGAAGGAAAGTGTTAGTAAAACTGTCATTTAGGTGTGTTAACGTGGGAAAAGTTGAATATTAAAAAATCCCAGAGAAATTTAAAGTGGCACCAAATTTAGAAATACAACCGGATGATTAGAGTGCTACAAAATTATTATTTTAGTTTTTAATATTCGAAGCTTCCGCACTTAGGCATTAACCTGAAAAGAAATATAAAAATTGGTTTCATTGGCAACAGTCATAAACAAGGAGATCAAAGCAGGGTTGGGAAAAATCAAGATTTTTAATAAAAAATCCTAAATCACCGATATTAAAAAAAAATTATAAATCGGGATTTTTTTTATTTTCTTTGTTTTGGTGCAGGTTTGGCAAATTCTCTTAATAAGTGTGTGGTTTAATTTAATTTGTTATAAACGAAAAATTCTGAAAGTAATTGGGTATATGTGAAGCTTAACAAATCAAATTAACGCTTATTCTTTGTTTGACTTTGACTGAAAAGAGAAAAAAAAGAAGAAAGCAGTCGGACTCTTCAGTGAAAATATTTACTAATTAATTATTATTATTATTAGCCTGTACAAATCCCTATATAGGACAAAGATCTCCCCTTTTTCCTTTATTTTTTTGCATCTTCTCAAATCTACTCACTTACTAATGAGGGAGTTTTGGTCTACTCTCCCATAGTGACCGGTCCTCGTGGGAACTAATTAATTACTTGTATTAAATACCAGCAAAATTTGATAAAAATTTCCAAGTAAAAATTGACAGTTAATTTTGAAACTATGTTCTGAAAACAAGGTTGTAATTCAGGGTTACTCCGGATTTTATTATAAATGAAAATTCCTGAAAGTAATCGGGTATATTTGTGGCTGAAGATATCAACTTAACATTTATTATTCCTTGTGTGACTTATAATTTATGCATTGATTAGTTTTTTAAGAGTGTACTAGCTCAGTGTTTAGTGTAATCTATCATTTCCACATTTTGGCTGAAAAAAGAAAAAAAAGAAGAATGCAGTTGGACTCTTTAGTAAAAACTATAGTAATTTCTTTGTATTAAAATCCCGCAAAAGTTAGTAAAAATTTCCAAGTAGAATTTTCAAAATATTTTCTGAAAACAAGGTTGTAATGGAGGCCACTTCAAGGTGAATTATAAATGAAACTTCCTGAAAGTAATCGGGCATATTTGTGGCTTAAGAAATCATTTACTTATATTACTTATATTAAATCTCAGAATTCTTTATAAAATTTGGTAAATATTTCCAACTAAATATTAACAGTTGTATTTCAGGACTCTTTCAGGTGTTATTATAAATGAAAATTCCTGAATGTAATCGGATTGACGCTTATTATTATTTGTTTAACCCATACTTTATATAATTATTAGATTTTTAAGTATACAGTTTGGTGGATTCTGATTTCTACATTTTTCTAAGTTCGGCAGAAAAAAAAGAGAGAAAAGCAGCTGGGCTTTACTCAAAACGTACTGAGTTGCTTAAATTAAATACCGACTTTTTTTGCAACATTTGGAAGAAATTTCCAAGTAAAAATTGATGGAAATACTTACTGTAAACGAGGTTGTATTTCAGGGCTACTTCAGGTTATATTAAAAATGAAAAATTCCTGAAAATAATTGGGTGTATTTCGTGCTTTAAGATATCAAATTGACGCTTATTACTCTTTGTTTAGTTCGAAATTTATCTAAAATGTTGGTGGAAAAGATGCAAAAAAGAAAAGGGGTTGAAATTAAATTCTAAAAAGTGAAAGTGGGGACTTTATATTTCTGAGACTTCCTTGGTTTTTATAAAGCTTTTGTGGCGTTGCTCTTATTAAATTTTGAATAGAAAAAATCCACGAATCCATTAACTAAAGGATATGTTAATGTTTATGGAAACGCCTGGACAGTTATCCTTATTTCCTCTTCCTAATTATTTGCAAAATTAACGACAAGAACCTTTGATTACGATTTTATTGGAAATTGTTTGGAAAATTCTCATAAAAGATAATCGATGAGGAAGTTAAATATTTACTAATAATTATTTGTATTATTGGAAGTTACTTGATTTATACGGTAGAGTTAGTAACGATAGCAGTTTCTTATTCATGGTAATAAGGAACAGAGTTATTAGAATGTTCTCTCTTAATTGCATGGTCGTGGAATTGTTCAGTTATCACTGAAAGTTACTTGCACGTTCTGTATATGTAGACCCACGACCTTAACCGTGCAGCTGACGTACCATTTAAATTAACTATCATCCATAAATTGCACTCTGGACGTGTGATATAAATTATATTACAGTGCTGCACATAATTCTGATTTATTTTATTTGAAGTCCTGAACTGTTTCCTTCTTTGCTTAGTTCGCGTATAACGTACTTGCCAAATTAAATTTGAAGGCGCTTTTCTCAGAAACTTGCAACTTTTATGTTGTATCAAAGAAAGTAGATTTGATCACGAGTATTTTACGCCGAAGAAAATAAGTGTCACGAGCAACGATTTTCTTCAAAATATGCAATTATATTGTTTAACTATTGGAAAGATTTAAGATAGTGGGCTGTTAAACGTTAAAGTGAATCTTGTTGAAAATACGTCCAAACTAGGCTTATGGAAAGGTAAAATTCAAAACAATGCAAAGACATTAGTCGTCTTAGTAGTTTTTAAACTCCACAGGTATTTCCTTTTCCTGTTAGATAAGTAGACATTTAAATCTTTTGTACCTTAAGTTTTTCTGTGACTTATTAACCCACTTCTTATGTTATTGCATTCGCACTAAATACTTTGTGCTATTTTAACAGGCAAAAATGGCAATTTAGAAAAATCTGGCGATATCTCGGTCATTTCATAAGCTAGGAAGTAATATTTTAAAGGTTTATTGATTTAGAAAAAGGGGCAATTTATCGAAGAAAAGGCATTTTAATATATTTCAGATAAACAGACCGGTTTTTACTGTTGCTGCTGCTTTCTTTTGAATCCGTTTTCTGCAAAGGGAATTAGTGTGAAACTAAATTTAGTTTTGATTGAAGTGATTAACACGTTTCTTAATGCTTGTTGTTATTGAGGGAAATAATTACAGTAATACACTGAGGTGCTACAGTATATTCTGTAGTTACTTTCGTTCGAGAAAACTAGTGTAGTTTTCAATTTTAAAGGATACTCCAAGGTCTAATTACTTATTACACTCTAACATTAACTTAGAAACCGTAGTAACCGAGATAATTTTTGTCTTTAAAGTAGTAAGATGTACTACATCAAGTTTACCGTAGAGATAACTAATGTTTGTTGTATTACTGATGCAAATGGTGTGCTGTCATGCATGAAACTTAGATTTGCTAGAATCTGTAGCTGCCCTTGATTTACATTGCAGCGATAACCTGAAGAACTCGGGCTTAAAAATTTCAGTCAGGCTCGGAGTTCTTAAGTACAAGTATTAAAATACTTATTTAGAAATTTGTGATTCTCGTTGAAGTCATGTGGGTGTTGTTCGTCTATTGTTGTATTGCTCTAAAAATGTCCCAAGTAGAAAATCGCAGGTTACTGTAAATCGGCCGCAAATACTAGCGAAATAATGATACATTATATAGCTGTTTCCTCCCACACATACATTAAAATCGCGCTTACGGAACTTAACGTGTATCTGGTTATTATTTAGATACAAGTTTTTTTTTTGAAAAGCTGGTGATTACTGCCACATGCTAAACTTGATTATTTGATTGATACAATCCGAAACGCTCTGTTAAATACAGTACCGGAAAAGGCAAGCTTTGGTTAGATTATTTTTTAACTCGTTTAATAAAGAAATCGTAATTTAACAACTTTTAATAAACATTCCTAATAAATTTTAAATGCCCTGTTATCGGACTATTTTGATCCCGTTTTGTGTTAAAAAATTTCGAAATAAACTACTGATTTCGGTTGGCAAAATTGGGCCATCATTGTAACCAGTATTTGATTTAAATAATTTTTTAATTGCTTTTTTAGATTAAAAAATATATACAAATGAATACAACAAAAGAACATTTCCTTTGCCTAATAGTGGATTTACAGATGAAACAGCAACGCCATAAAAACATCAGAAAAATTCGATGAGAAATGTAAAATCCTCACTTTCACTTTTTATTATTAATTTTAACTCCTTGCTCTTCTCTGTTTTCCCCTTTTCAACCAACATTTAAAAAAATACTTAGAAAAACTAAGAATTACATAAACCTTGCGAAAACTGAGTAAAATCAAGAGGAATTAAGCGTTAATCAAACGCCAAATACGCCCGACTACTTTCAGGATTTTTTCTTAATACAATAAAAACTGAAGCCCTGAAATACAACGTTGTTTACAGCAGTCATTAGAAATTTTTAATTGCAAAAATTTTCCAAATTTGCAATAAAATTTTCGCTAAAGAATCCAACTACTTTGTTTTATATAACTAAGCATCACATGAGCAGTTCTTTTAATCCATGATAATATCGAAAAGCTAGATTACAAGCAGAAATAATAACATAGACGAAAACCTCAGGAATTTTGTAAGTTCAGGGAAGCAGTGTCTAAAATGTAATTAATTATTGAAAGTTCAGAATACGTGGAGAAGAAGTCTTTAGGAAGACAGCACAATAATAAATGTTGCCCAACAGAGAGGGTTACAATGGTTGGGACACCTAACAAGAATGGAGCAGAACAAAATCCCCAAAAGAATACTTTATGAAGAAGTAGAAGTATAAGGCCTCCGAAGACGTGGCTAGAAGATGTTAAAGAAGACCTGGAAAAAATGGGAAGATCTGGCAAAAGATAGGAAGGAATGGAGAAAGACGGTGAAATAGAAAAATATTTTAATAAATTATAACTAAAACTGATCAAACCTGCATAAAACATTAAAAAAAATCCATGATTGATTTGATTTTTTTTTTAAATGTCATTTACATCAGATATTTTCAACATCAATTTTGACTTAGATTTTTTTTTTTCAAATTTTGCAAACAAAATATTGAGAGCCAAACTCTTTTTTCACCCCAAAATTTAAAGAAAACGTGGAAATCACAAACTCCACCGAAGTACATACTTCGAAAATTGTAAAATAATTTGATTTCTTAAGGCACTCAATTACTTTCACGAAACTTAACATACAACCTCATCTACAGCAAATATTTTCAAGATTTCTAAATTAAATTAAAAATTTCGGTATATAATTTTAAAATAAATAAATTAATAAATATTTTCATTAAAGAATCCAAATGCTTTTATTACTCTCTTTTCCCTTTTCGGCCAAAAATATGGAAATCACGGATACCACCGAGCTGTACACTTACAAAAAAAACTAACAATTATATGAATTAAGCAAAAAATAATAAGCGTTAATTTGATTTCTTAAGCCATCCGATTATTTTCAGGAACTTTTTATTTATAATAAAACTTGGAGTAGTTCTGAAATACCCGCAGAAGTTTTGAAATTAATAAAAATTAATTAATTAACAAATTTCGCAAAGGTTTTGATATTTAATACAAATAAATTAGTGAATGTTTTCATTGAACCTGGAGTGCTTCTGAAAACCAGCAGATATTTTCGAAATTAACCAAATTTAACTTGGAAATTTTTTGATGTTATAGAAATAAATCATCGAATGTTTTCATTAAGCCTGGAGTGCCTATGAAAACCAGCAGATATTTTCGAAATTTCACTTGGAAATTTTTTCGAAATTTTTTGATATTTAATACAAATAAATCAGTATATGTTTTCATTGAAGAGTCCCATTTAAAAGTAGAAAGTTGTTTGCAAACATCTCCAAACAACGGAAATCGTGTGCGTGCATGTGCACGAGCGTCTATAATTTGGTATGAAAACCGTGTCAACATTTCAGGATATTATTTCAAACTTTTCTTTTTAAACAAATTCGTTCACCTAATAAAACGTCTCTCATGATTATTTAATTTAAAACTAATTTTATTGAAGTTATTGTTTCAATTTGCGTTTTCTGAATCCAATTTTCTTATTCAGTTTATAAAATAAAACAACTCACTGTACCAGTAACCTGTAAAACGATAGTAATTTCCTACAATAAAAATAGGAAATTTTCTGCCTAGTTTATTATCGAACATCTGTAGATTATTTTATGGCAATAATCCTTCCATTACGCTTATTTTAACACAAATCATTTAAACTAATTATACACTTATCAAAGAAACGAATGTTAGCGAATTATGCAGGTATGTTCAGTAATCATAAACGCGAAGCATAAAGCTTCTTATTTTCAAGGTAAAAGCTTCGAAACTGTTTTGTACTTTGTGATGATCACAGGCGGAGCGCTTCGACGGGTTAATTTTTCTTTGGTAAATTTGGTGGATGAAAAGCGTGTAAGAGTAACCTTGAGAGGTGTTCTTTTGACAATACTAGGACAATAGCATTGGCCGTAAAGCGCTAGAATATTATAGTACGATTGGTTAAGAAGTAGGTTAGCTCTGATTCGGTTGCAAGCGGCGACTCTTACATACATACTGCAAGAAGCTTCTTCCACAGCACAGACCATCACCAACCGCCGGCAGAGCTTAAGCTCAAGGGCGTGCGCGATTAATCCTTGACGGCGGAGATTTTTAATTTTCTTTGGTCTGCTGTCCGATAAAATCGAAATATTTATAAACGTATTAGTTAATTCTGCCGGTAAAATGCGATCTTTAGTATTATTTTTAAATATAGTGTTCCTCGTACAAGTGAACTGTCAGTTTTGGAAGTTGCCCCAGGAAATTTTAGATAGTTTTTCATGGTTTCGTCAAGGCAAAACTGGTGACAAAATGACCACCCTTCTGCCTTTGACTACAGTGGCCGTCAACGGAACGAAAATAATTAATAAAGCGGCATCGACTATTACTCACCCCCCTAAAACAACAAAAATCAACCTAACTTATAAACCGACGACGGTGGCACAAAC
This sequence comes from Melanotus villosus, assembly GCA_963082815.1. NCBI lineage: Eukaryota > Metazoa > Arthropoda > Insecta > Coleoptera > Elateridae > Melanotus > Melanotus villosus. The sequence continues at coordinate 33,626,211 of OY720427.1, read as the reverse complement.
GGTCTGGAGTGATACCACCACTAAAATAAGTGAAACTCGCTCTACAACGCGGAAGAGACCCATAAAACCTAAACAAACCACCACATATCCAACAACCCTTTCGCAACAAACGAGTACAAAGGCAACAGATACGAGTCCAATTTGGACGACTGTGGTTTTATCAACTCCAGCATCCACAACGATTCGCAAATCAATTTCAACGACGACAACAGGCATGACGACAGGAACTCAGACGGAAGCAGCCACATTACTCGACACCACCACCCAGGATGTGACCGGAACCACCGAGGAGCCTAGGGACAACCACCGAGTGCACGATTTTTACCTCAACAAGCGTGAAAAACCACAGGTCAAGATTGCTTCGAATATCAGCCAGGTGAGTATACTCGTTTGTAATAACACAATCGAGATATTCTTACGAGTTAACATCCACAAACCCAACAAAATCAAGACATTAACTTTTAATTAAATTCAAAATCATTAGTCTTAACTAGATTTTAATGAGGATGACCTGTGGAGTTTTTTAATGGAGGTTAATTTATAAATTTTAAAATGGGATTTAATGATTCGCCAGTTTGATAAATTGTGGTACGCTCGGTGACGCTTAATGTGATTACGTTTATTTTTAACTAATACGATCACGAGCAACGTGAGAAATTCATAATTCACTCGCAATACCCCATAACTCAGAGATACTTTTAATAAATTTCGTCTTTATTGCAATATTCACTTGAAACTTCCTTGAGTTTACAATTTTTTTGTAAAATAAATATCTTTTACATCTCCAAATCTACAAACAATTCTAAGTATTCGAAGACAAAATTAAGAACGACAACACACCAAACACCAAAATAAGTTTGAAAGAAATGTTTGGTGAAACTTACAGACACGTAAAAACTTACATGCAAAATCAGCAAAACCTTCTAAAACCAAATTTTTATTTTTTTAATTTAAAATAAATAATAAAGAAAAAGGGAATTGAAAATTTATCAACAAAAGCTTGTAAAGATCTAATTTTATATTTATTTAAGATTGAAATTAACCATTAAAAAGGGAGTTAAAACTGAATAAACAAAAGCATGTAAATAAATACTTAAGAAAACGGGGGTTGAAAAGGACCAACAAAAGTTTATGTATATGTTTAACTGAAAACAAATAATAAAGAAATGAATCAACAAAAGCTTGTAAGGCGAAAGTTTATAATTTTTTAATTGAAAAGAATAAAGAAAAGGGAGTTTCACGATGAATCAATCAAAGCTTACTAAAACCAAAATTTACACTTCTTTAACTGAAAATAAATAACTAAGAAAAGGGGACCGAAAATGTATCAATAAAAGCTGGTAGGGACTGAAATTTGAACTTCTTTAATTGACAATAAATAATAAAGAAATGGAAGTTAAAAATGGATCAACAAACACTTGTAAAAATGAAAGTTTATACTTTTTTTTAATTGAAAATAAACAATCAATAAATATTTGTAAAGATCAAAATTTATACTTTTTAAAATTGAAAATAATTAATAAAGAAAATGTATCAACAAAAGCTTATAAAAACCAAAGCTTATGCTTTTTTAAAAATTTAAAATAAATAATAAACAGTTGAAAATGGATCAAGAAAACCTTATAAAGAGCAAAACTTATACTTTTTTAAAATTAAAATAAATAATAAAGAAAAAGGAAGTTGAAAATGGATTTAAAAAAGCTTCGAAAGGCCAAAATTTATACTTCTAAACTGAAAATAAATAATAAAGAAAAAGGTAATTGAAATTGGACCAACAAAAGCCTGTAAAGGCCAAACTTTATATTTTTCAGTTGAAATTAATTAAAAAAGGGAGTTGAAAGTGTATCCACAAAAGTTTGTAAAGTCCAAAGCTTACAATTTAGTGAAACTAAATAACAAAGAAAAAGAAAACAAATGGTTCGAAAAAGCTTGTAACGACCAAAATTTACACTTTTTAATTGAACATAAATATTAAAGAAAAATGGATCAACAAAAGGACCAAAATGTACACTTCTTCGTGAAAATAATAAAGAAAATGGATTAACAAAAACCTTCTAAGGATCAAAATTTTTTAAATTGATTATAAACAATAAAGGAAAGGCAATCAAAAATGAATCAACAAAAGCTTATAAAGGCCTAAGTTTACATATTTTTTTAATTGAAAATAAATAGTAAAGAAAAAGGGAGTTGAAAATGGCCCAACAAAAGCTTTTAAGGGCTAAAATTTATGCTTTTTAAAACTGAAAATAATTATTAAAGAAAATGGATCAACAAAAGCTTATAAAACCCAAAGTTTATATATTTTTTTAATCGAAAATAAATAATAAAGAAAAAGATAATCGATCAACAAAGGCTTGTGAAAATCGAAGTTTATACTTTTTAAAATTGAAAATAATTAATAAAGCAAGACTGTCGAAAATTGACCAACAAAAGCTTGAAAAGACCAAAGCTCTAAAATTGAAAATAAATAATAAACAATGGGAGTTGGAAATGGATCAACAAAAACTTAAAACTTTTTGGAACTGAAAATAAATAATAAAAAATGGGTACTTTCAAACCTAAAAGCTGCTGAAATTTCTTGCTTCCTACAGAAAATCATGAGGATTTTTCGGAAAATCTGTAAAACCTTTCACTGTTTTGTTTAATAAGAAACTACCAATCATAAAAGTAAAATTAAAAATTGAAAACCAAGTTGTTCCATCTCAAAACGTAAGGTTGGTGATTATTGACAGTTATTCAAGTTTTTATTACGAAAACAGTTGTAAAATCATCACCTAAACACCCAATAAAAACGTAGCCATGAAATTTATTCAAAAAAGTCCCAGTCGTGTCTATCACAGCCATTTTTTACCACATTACAATTCGAGTGTGTAATTAGAAATGCATCAATAGCCGTAACGCATATCGAAGCATGATGTCGCGATAGCTTGTGGTTGATCGGTAGAGGTCAATGTGCCTGTTTAATTTATAGAATATTCCGTAATAAGTTAATGATATAATTCACACCAGTTTTAAAACTCGCCAGAAATAATACATTTTCTTGCTTCACGCATGTAAGAAAAACTACGTGCAACTTGGCCTACCGTGCGACGATACAATAGTTTTTCCCCTCGTGTCACAATAGAAAAACACTGCGTTCTTATTAGTAATTATGCAAGGAAATTATCTTCGTGTTTTAATTACGCATTCTATTGTGTATTACTGATATTATTATGAGCTTCTTTTGAAGTTGAAACGCAGCCGATAAATTCATCATCCTGAGCTTTATAAAATTTATAAAAACCATTTAAAAACAAATAACTCTGCTGTAACTTGAAATGATTGTCGTGTAAACTTCAGTTTCTAAGATGCATCAATGTTTGTTTCACATCCTTTACGTCGGCATTTCGCTACGGCTAAGTACGTACTTAATGACGCTGTTTATCTTTAAATAGATATTCAACTCACATATTTACTTCAAATTAAAATATAGAACACAGAAGGCTGTATCACCAATAAAATGGAGTTTTACTCATGCGTGCAGAAAACTAAAAGATTAAATTTTCATGGTCAGTTTGCAGTCTGACCTATCGTTAAAATCACCATCCATTTTTCAAGCCGCGGTTCACTTTTTACTCGTTTTATGCACCTAAATTTTATAATTAACAATAATTAAACACCTTACCGACACAATTTCCGCCTAAGAGCTCCGTGCAATTAATTAATTTAATACGGCGAAATTAATTCATCGAACAACGTGACACATTCATATTTATATCTCAATAATTACAGAAATGTAGTAGTTTTCAAGCACAGTTAGTTGAAACTTTAAAATTCGCTTTGATTTATACAATAATTTTTACGCGACGCCTTTAAAGGAGATAATATTAAAAGGAAATAAATTATAACAGCATTTTTGGAACTACTTAATCGACCGGTAGATTACTTTGGAACCATGGTGTTTGTAACAGTAAAACCAATAAAAAAATTACTGCAAGATCTGTATTACAAATTAGTGCAAGTTTAAATCGCTCTTAAATTAGCGAACATTTAGGTTTTGTTGTTCCTACTGTGTATATTTCCATTATAAAATTTGCAACAGGAAATTTTCTTAACAAGAACGTTTTTATTAATGTAATTATTAAAGAAAGAATATATCGGAATATATTATTACGCCAATCAGTTCCTTATTTGTTCGAATATTCAGAAGAATGAGATAATTACGTTCTAAGATACACAAGTACAATAGAAAATTGTAGGTCCGTTTTTTCGCAAATTTATATACATCATACTGGCAGTTTCAAAAGCTAATACACATCAGACGTCCAATTAACATAATAGGTACCTGACCAGTTTTTTTAAGGAAATAATTATTACCATACGTTCTCGCAGATCTTCAAAGATATTTCCATTCACCAAATTTGAGAAAATAGAACAAAAATAACAGTACGGTAACCTTTGATCCGACAAGAACAACTAACATTAACAGCGTATGTAAACAAGAAAATCGCAATTTAAAACTTCCCGAGCAGTTTTTAGAAAGATACGTGAGGATTTAATATTAAGTACGTATTTATAACGGTTGTGACCATAAAAATTTTGGCTTAATAGGAATATGAGGCAAAAAGTGGCATTTATAACAACGCAGGCTTGTTACCACGATTACTGAGATAATTCACAGTGTGTAAGTAATGCGAATGCATAATAAAGAATGAGAGTTCTAAACAACCTGGAAACCATCCATTCACATCAACATTTTGCACTTTTCACGATAAAGTATTCCGATAAACTTATATGAAAAATTCATTTAGCTAATCAGTAATGTGTTTGAATAACCATGAACTTCTAAGGCGGTTTCCTGGAGATTTAATTACTGCTCTGTGATGAGAATTACGAGCGTGCTTGTGGACAGTTCGATAATGGAGCTTTTAAAATTATTATTACGAATACGTTGAAGAGTTTGTTATCAGAACCGCTTAAAGATTCCCTTAACATGCGGTTTACCTTCAAATGCGTCAATGAACCTGGATTTTTTAATTTCCATATTTGCTAGTCCTAAAAAATTATGCCAAAAAAATCGTGCTGTAAAATTTGTTTTAAGACCCGGAAACCTATTTTACTTGAAATATAGTTTAAAGTCGCTAAATATTTTTAAAATTTGGATCAATTTTACTGAAATTCGATATAACAAAAATGTATGAGTTCTTCAAAAGAAAAACATGCTTTTGCAATTTTTCAACAGTTTTCAAACCTTCGCATTAAAAATTAACAAAACGTTTTGAAAGAAAAAGTTGTTCCAAAGTTTCTACCCTCGAAATGGAATTGAACAATTTGAAGAACTTTCTCCCGAAATTAGGAAAAATAAAAACAACAAGTTTTTGTTTTTTAAAAATATATCCTGAAAACTGCATACACCGTTTATCTCTTAGCAAATTTATTAGCTGTCGCATTATAGTCGTGCAAAAAAAATGCGTTTTAGGACCCAGGAGAGCCTATTTTTCCTTCAAAAATATATGGACGGGTTCAAAGGCCTCAAATGCTTTGAAAACTTGGACGAATTTTGGTGTACATTTATGTAATAAAAATTCTGCAAAGAAAAGCGGGTTTTGGGGGCCATTTTTTGTAAGAACGATTTACAAAATTATTGCGTCAGAAATTAATAACATTGCTTAAACGAAAATTTATTCCAAAATTTCTAGTCTCAAAATTGCCCCAAACTCCAAATTAAAGCCCATTCCCAATTTGAGCTGAATTTCCCGGAATTTAGGAAAAAACAATTTCTTAAAAATATTTCCTGAAAACTGTATCAATATTATTAGCTGATATATTAAAAGCATTATAAAAAAATATGTTTAAAACCCCAGGGGGCATATTCAATGGGCTCGAAAGGCAGTAACTATTGTGAAAACGAGGACCATTTGGCGTAACAAAAATTTTCACATTAGAAATTAATAGAAGGATTTAAAACAACAAAGCTTATCCAAAGTTCTCTCCGCCAAATTAAAGCCCCAAATTTACAATCTGAAGCAATTTCTCAGAATTTGAAAAAAGGAATAAGTACAAGCTCAATTTTTTTTTTAATATTCCTGGAAACTAAGTAATATACAAAATTTATTAGCTGCTGTATTACTGTTGTGGAAAAAATACGTTTTAGGATCTAGGCTCATTTTCCCCTGAAAAACGTGGATGGGTGAGTTCGAATGAACTAAATAATTTGAAAATTTAGACCAATTTTGCTGGAACTTGGTGCACCAAAAAATTCTACAAGAACTTTGCAAAGGAAATCATGCTTTTGGGGACATTTTATCTAAGAAACATTTTGCAACATTTTCACATCAGAAATTAATAAAAGGACTTGAAGAAAACTTTATTCCAAAATTTGTAAAAATAACGTCGAATGCCAAGTCTCAAATTAATTCACAATTTGAAGAAATTTTACGGTAGGTATTTGAAAAACAAAAACGGACTAAATTTTTATTACTTAAAAATATTTCCTGAAAACTGCATTAAGAATTTATTTCTTAGTAAAATCATTAGCTGCTATATTACTGTTGTGAAAATGTATGGATGGGCTCAAAGAGATTAAATGTTGTGAAAAATTGCTAAAGTTTGGTGTAGGTACCAAAAGGTTTTTCACTAATAACTTTTCAAAAGAAAAACATATTTTTAGGGAAAAATTTTTTTATGAAACACGTTCAAAAATTTCGCATCCGAAATTAAGAAAATGACTTAAGAGAAAAACTTATTCCAAAATCCAAAAAAATTGGAGCAGTTTTGCTGTAAATTTGGGACAACAAATATTCTGGATTAGCTTTTCCAAGGAAAACATGTCTTTGGAGACATTTTTCTCTAAGAAACAATTAGCAAAATTTTCGCATCAGAAATTAATAACATGAATCAAAAGAACAACTTATTCCAAAGCTTTTACTGCCGAAGTTCGACGAAGAACACCAAATTAAAGCCCCATGTCTGAAGAAAATACCCGGAATTTGAGAAAATGAAAAACAAGGAGCCCTAAATTTACAATTTTGAAAAATAGCTCTTGAAAACCATAAACAAGAAAATACGTTTTGTTATGAAAAAATGCGTTTTAAGGCTCAGGGACCCTATTTTTAGAAAACTAACAAATTTTGCTGAAATTTGATGTAACAAAAATTTTGCAGCTTTTTAAAAGAAAAACATGCTTTTGTGACTTTTTTCCAAGAAATGATTTAGAAATTTTGGCATCAAAAATCAATAGAAAGGTTTGAAAGGAAAGCGTAACCCAAACTTTCTATCCTCAAAATTACGTTCAACACCAAATTAAAACCCGATATTTACAGTTAAAGAAATTTACCGGATTTTGAAAGAAGAAAAACAAGGACGTCAAAAGTGCAATTTTTTTTTAATATTCCCTGAAAATTGCATACACAATTTATTTCTTAGCTGCCACAAAAAGAAAATACGGTTTAGAACCCAAAGGAATTATTTTTCCTGGGAAAATACACGGATTGATTGGATTGAACTAAATACTTCGAAAACTTGCACCAATTGTGCCGTAAATTTAATGTAACAAAAATGCATCAGTAACTCTTCATAAGCAAACCTGTTTTTGGGGACTTTATTCCAAGAAACAATTTTCACATCAAAAGTTAATTAAAGGGACTAAAAGAAAAACTTTCTACCCTATAAATTGCCTCCATCAAGTCCAAAGTAAAGCACCTACCAAATGAAGAAATTTTCCAGAAGAAAAACCAAGAGCCCTAAAATTTTCAGTTTTCAAAAATATTCCCGAAAGATTGCACACACAATTTGTTTCTTAAGAAAATGGTTCAATGTTCCATTACTCTCGTCAATTTTTGAAATTCACCTTTGGACACACAAAAATCATCTGCTGGTTTGTTAAAATAATTTAAAATCATGAAATTAATCAATTTATCCATTCCTTAATAAAGGAATTTTTTTATGAATGCTTTTGAATAGAATTCTGCGATTTTCTACTATAGTCCGTTTTAACCTTGGAAAGAAGCACAAGTTTATAGAGAAGAGTCTGCTATACGTAAATAATCAAAAAACACAATTCAGAATTTTGCACATAATAAATCTGACAATGCTGTTTTCTAACAAAAAGGGTGGTATCATTGAGGTAACTCTGATACGGAACGAAGACAAACATGCCCCATAAGAGCCTGCTTCTTTGGAAGGTTGATACGGACTACGGATATAATCAAAATTTCTGACTTCAACCTATTAACTTCTGCTTCAAAAAAATAAAGCAAGTTTCATTTAATAACATGAATTTTCTATTATTAACCTTAGAGTCGTGCTAAATGGAATAACGAAAATTCACCGCCCCATAGAATCACGAAAAGAATTTGATTTAACTGTAAAATAATCGTTTCTGTAATAAAAGCTACTTTGAAATTATCGAAGTTTATTACGGAATGCCGAAAGTTCAATTTTAATATCGATGAAGTGTCCATTAAAAAAACCACAAGTATAATAGCTACAAGCGCTGTAGTTTATTATTTTACTACCCATCTCAGTTTCACTTTCAAATAGAAGCAAGAAATTCCATTACTTTTCGTTAGAGAAACATTTTAATGTAAACATAATCGCGTTCTGGGCCATCCGTATACTAAAGTGTAAGTGTATCCATTTATTATCATTATTATGCATAATCATGTAGCCACACCTCATTCTCATTAATTTTTTGAGCAAATCCCTCGTCCTTAGATGATGGGCAATCATATGCACCAATGGGTACGGCTAGTTTTATAGTGTAAGAAACATTTGATTAGCTTTATTTCTAACATCGTCTCTGGAAAGTAGCAGTAACGCAACTATAACCGTATGCAGTTGATTATTACGCGCTACAATTTATTACTCATCAGAAGAGGGATCGTTTCAGTTAATACACTTCAACTAATGCACTTAAATCTATTTGTGACCTAATCAAAATATTGCGTGGATGAAAATAAAGACGCTACAATGTAATTAATGATAATACATCTTCCTTTGAAAATCGTGATAGTATTTATATGGTTCGCACAACGTGAAGTATTAACTTATTACGATACTATTTTTTTAAAGTATAGCTTTGAGCCAAAACAACGAACATTTAATTGGTTTCTTCACACTTTTCTCTCAACCAAGTAACGGGGTTCTAAACAAGCGAAATACAAACATTTCTCTTGGGATATTCGGGCTCAATTATGTACTGTATTAATAACTATGGGAACAGTTACTGAAATCAATTACGTAATATACAAAAAATTTAAGAAAAAAATAATTTCCACGAACGCTACGTTTGTTTAAACAAACACCTAATTAACACATTCGCACATTTTTTTCAAGCCAGCTTTAATAAATTAAGTTTAACTTCTTCCTGTCTTAAATTGTTGCTAGTCAAACACCGTCTTAATTAAATCATTCTTTAAAAAAATATATTAAGAGCACGATTAGCTAGATTTTCCCATCTACTTTTCATGCTCAAATCTAGCATATACACGACAGTTAATGCGAATGTTCGCAAATGAATTACATTTGTAATTATAAATTTTCCACCTCGTAATAAAACTATGTCGTCTGTCATGGGAAGTTCGAAATTTTCGAGCTTTATGATTGAATACTTCAAATTACGTTTAAATTGCCACAAGTGATTTAAAAAAACAATAACCTTATTATTAAATATCGGAAGTGTAATATATTATAGTCTGTCACAATGATACCATATACTTTATTCGTGTTTAAGGTCATGGTTGCTGAAACTGTGCTACTATAACACACGCGAGACAGTAATCGATTGTTAAAATGACAAAAGATGTGCAGTGAAAGCCCTCCTATGGTTACAGTTTTTACAGAAGTAGGCTTCAGTAATTCTATTCTGTTTTAAAATGTTATTAATTAGGGTTATTAAGATGATGAGAAAATCGTCAAATTAAATTATAAGCCGCTAACCTCTCGAAAAAATAAATATCCTTTGAGACGTTAGTTTAAGGCTTTACATCATTGTTAACGCTGACTGTAATAAATTAAAATAAATAAGTGTAACTAAAGATTACTGTGAGAAAGTAGTTAAAAACGTTATTCAACATGAAGGCAATTACGGTAAAAGCGTTAGCTAGAAATGCAGTTAATACGAAATAATATTTATAGCATTAAATTATAATGAATCTTTGAAAAAAAGATACGTTAAGCTCGCCGAGTAAATTTACATTACAGTGTTTTTGACAAGAAGTACAATTACGGGGCAATTTTCTTACACTGAAACAGTATACTTAATACTGTGGTAAGACAAGAAATTAAAATTAACCCGAGTGAGGATTTCATTCATCATCCAACTAGACTTGACATCTAAGCAGAGTGTAAAGAAATATGCGTTTCTAACATTACCTGTAACCACTTTTGCACAACGTAACTCGAATAAATAGTTTTCTAGTTAGTAATATCTCCAACATACATAATCTAAAACTTACAAAAATCACTGTTTTTTTTAATACGATTAGTTATATTCGCAATATAGTATATTCGCTACCACATTGGGACTGGAGTTCATGCATAGGGTACCGAAAACTCGCTAAAATAAATAAATATTAGGCGTTACAGTATTAATATTAACAATGTCGTATGTTCAGAACCGCTGAAAGAAGTCTGTAATCTCTAAATTCTTGAGTCATACGGTGTGGCTTCAAGCGGACTTGTCCTTGAATCCCAATGTGGTAGCGAATATACTATATACGCGAACCTTTTAAAAACTATTTTTATAAATGACCGAATGAACTGAAAAATATACAGCAACGAAACATGAGACATAGTATTAATTTCAGCGTGTAAGAAAGCAAGATCAAAAGTAAAATAAAGCCGTTTTAAAAAATCCAAAAGTTACAAAGAAAGGTACAATCGTGGGTAAATACAGAATTTATAAAATTTGGTCTAAATGTTCCCGAAAGCTTCCTAAAGTTCCAACACTGTAGAAATTAACTTCGAATATTTTTGACAAATATCTAAATGAGCTAAATTTACAGTTTTGCGCAAATATACATTTTCAAAAAATGTATTTGGAAATTCCTAAGGGCGCTACAGAGTTACACTTTAAAGACTAAAGTTTGTTTTTTAGTTAATTTGGAATATTTTTGAAAACAAGAGCAAACTTGACAGTTTTGGTGAAATATACAAAAAAAAAAATTGAACCTAGAAATTTCTGAAAGCTTTAATAATGGAAAAAAAACTTTTCGCTTAAACTACTTATGAAAATTTTAGTAAGAAATCTAACAGCTGCAGCAAATTAACGTACTTATTTTCAGAAAAATGTCAAACACTAAAAAACAAAACTTTTCATTTACATTAGCTCTGAACATTTTTCAATCATATAAAATAGAAAAAATATACATAATTTTGAAAATCCTTGAAATCTCGATAAAACTCCCACCATTCAAGAAAAAAAAACCCTTTTTCTAGAGGTAACTTTAAATATTTTTGAAAAGTACACAAAAGAAAGGTTATTGGAAAACATAAAATTCCAAAAATTGTGTTTGAAAATTCCTGAAAGTTCCACCAAAATCGAACACGACCGACGAGTGAAATTTTTATTTTAAATTTCCCCCGAAAGCTTTAGAAGAGAATCCAACAGTTAATAAAATGACAATTAAGAGCAAATATACAACTTGGAAATTGTTTGGGAATTACTGAAAACTCCACCAAGCTCAAACACTAAAAAAGTAAAACTCTTTATTTAAATTATGTAGCTTTGAATATATTTTTTTAACATATTACAAAGGGAAAAGCATCGTTTTTCGGAAAATTGTTTGAAAATCCCTGAAAGCTCCACGCGTAAAGGAAATGCACATTTTTTCTGAAGGTTGACTTTAAACATTGGAAAAAACAAGGGTAAAATTACAGTTTTTGGAAAATAAAATTTTAAAAATTGTTTGGAAATTCTTGAAAACTTCGTAACGTTTCAACACTGAAGAAAATATCGAAAAGAGCTAAATTTACAATTTTGGGCAAACATACTTCCAAAAATGTGTAACGGAGGCAAACTTGCAGTTTTAAGTAGAAGTGCAATTTCAAAAACTGCATTTGAAAATTCCCGAAAATCCTGCAAAACCCTAACATTGATAAAACTGAACATTTTCTTCCAAATTTCCGGTGTGTGTTTTACAAAAGAATACAAAATTACAAATGTCAGCAAACACACAATTTGGAAAATGGTTTGGAAATTCCTGAAAGCTCCACAAAGCTCATACAATTAAAAAATAATTTAAATGACAGCTTTGAACATTTTTCAAATCACACAGGAGAAAAAATATCGCTTCTGGGAAATTTGTTTGAAAATCCCACAGAACTAGACCACTGAAGAATAAACCTTTTCTGATGGTAACTAAATATGTTTGAAAAGTGTACAACAAAAGCAAAATTACAGATTTGGACAAATAGCATTTGCAAAATTGTTTAGAAATTTTTGGAAGCTGCTACATTCAACAAAACGAAACTTTAAATTAGTTTGGAACATTTTGAAAAAACTAACAGGGCACACTTACAGGTCAGGAAAATATAAAATTTCAAAAATTGTTTGAAAATTCCTGAAAATTCTACAAAACTCTAACAACCCAAAAAAAAAGCGTAATTGTTCTTCTAAATTGCCTCTGAATGTTTTAGAATTTAGAGTTAACAAAATTACAGTTGTGAGCAAATATTACTATTATTATTAGCCCACACATCCCTTCACAGGGCAAAGGTCTCCCTCTTTCTGTCATTCTTTTGTAATTTTCAAAATTGGTGAGGATTTTTACAAAATTGTGGTGAAAATATCTGAAAGCTTCCTAAAGTTCTAACACTGAAAAATATCTAAAAGAGCTGAATTTACAGTTTTGGGCAAACATATAATATATTTTCTAGGGCTCTACAAAACTACATTCAAGTTAATTTTGAACATTTTTGAAAAGAAAGTGTCAGAAAGAAATCTAACAGCAGTAAAATGACATTTTTTTTTAAGTAACAAGCCAAAATGAGTATTTACAGAAAAATGCTTCATTTTATTTAGGTTGGCCTTAACCTTTTTTATATTTACTATTAAAGCCCTTTCATCCTGATCTGGTCATGAAAAAATCGATTCTTAGTCGAATAAATCTCCAAAAATTATTAGGTACTTAGAAGTAAATGATATCTAACTCGATTTAATCTTCTAAATCTAAATGGTCAGATTCGTTAAATAGTTTCTACTAAAAAATTGAATAAATCGTTTCCTAAGTGTTGGTAACATCTTGAACTTACATAATCTAAAACTTCAAAAAATGTACTTCGTATTTTTTCCGATAAAATTAGGAATATTCGCAATGTTCACGAACCTTTTAAAAAATATTTTTATAAAACGGAATTTTACTGAAAAAATGTATATCAACGAGATCTATATTTTTAACACGACAAATTTTATTAATTTCAAAGTGTATGAAAGCAATAACTTAGTAGATAAAAGCAAGACCAACGGCTAAATAAAGCCGTTGCATTATACGAAAAGATCACCCTAGAAACAATCTGCATTGAAATTATTCATCATTTCTGTTATCAACCTCGATGCTCTATAGTATTGCGGCATAACATAGCAGAAGATCTGTTCGCACATAAAGTACTTAGTTATTAATTTTATCTGTTTCAATCTAAGTTGCCCACAGGTGTACACAGAAAGGGAATGTGCAAAATTCCCAAGAATTATCCATTTTCCAGCATACAATTACTGTACTTAAACGCAAAATAATAACTCCGGTACGAAGTATGTCGCGAAATTCCTAGGCAAATGAGAATTATGTCCATGTCAGCGCACGTAACGCACTTCAAATTTTAAAGTTCAATTTTCATTCAAGATGGTTTAAAGCTGGAGACCGTGAAATTAACCACGCATACTGCATAGACAATGATAACTTTAAATTGCTACATAAAGGAATTTTAATCGCTTTTTGCCTTAGGCTACGCAAAGATAAATTGTAAACCTCTACTGCTTCCACTCATGTTTGAAATCTTATCATTTTTATCATTCTGACAATTTCTGCAACAAAACGAACACGACAAAAACACGTATCGTTTTCACATTTCTATTACAACTTCTTCAACAGTTACTTTATGCCGTGTGTCCGTATAGAGTAACGCATAAATTCAACAAAGAATATTTACAGTGAAGTGATCGATTTCTTTTGACATCATATTAAATGGAAACTCAAATTTTAAATTACCTAATTAAATCGAACTTATTCCTCTTAATACGACATGTAAAATTAAGGATAAGTTTCATAAGCAACATAATAAATGTAAATCAACCCCCTGAATTTATTCCATGTTCTAGAATAAATTGTTCTTGCCTTTTCTTTGTACCACTTGTTTATTAAATTGTTACCATTTCATTGAATTTATGCGCTATTTTATGGACACACCGAATGCTTTTATAACAAACCCGGAATTGCATTAGTAAAATTGAGAATGTAACTGTTTCCTTTTCAACCAAAACAACCTGGAAAATGCTGAGTTTTCTTAAGATCCTAATTAAAAAACCTCATTGAAAGGTTGCATGATACCGTGTGTCCGTAAAGTAACACATAAAGTCAGTAAAATTATAGATAATATTAAAGAACGCATTTTTAAAATTGTATATTCGCCTAATACTAACTTTCTTCTTTAGGAGAGCTTTCAAAAATTTGTGAATACAGTTTTTGAAATTGTATATTTGCCCAAAACTGTATTGTTTTTCAAGTGCTCGATTTTTCTTGGAGTACATTTTTTGATATATTGTTTTAAATAGTAACCCATATATTCATTGCCTGCTAATACGACCTGTGAAAATTTGGGATAGGTTTCATACGAAAATTTGATAAACAATTTGTTACTATTTTATTGAATTTATTCATTACTTTACAGACACACGGTATGCTTTTATAGCCAACCCAGAATTATATTCGGAAACTTGGAAATGCATTCGTTTCCTATGCAATCAAGACAACCTGGAAAATGCCGAGAAGTTTCTAACTCGTAATACTAAATTAAAAAGAAATTCTTGAAAAGTTATTTTGTACCGACCGTGGGTCCGGAAAAGAACGCATAAATTGAAGGAAAAAAAACAACTCCGAATTGCATTAGCAGGCTTGACCTATTCAATAAAAACAACCTGGAAAATGCTGGGAAATTTTTAAGATGCTAAGTCAAAAATTATTGGATAAAATTCTTTCTAAAAAGTTTAATTTAAACTACACTGCAACGAATTTAAGTACCGAAAAAACCTTCCACTTTCTAATCACTCTGTAAACTTTTATTAAACATTGGGAGCAACACCCCGTGCAACCTACATGCAATCTTGCACTTTATTACCCTCGTAAACTTAATACTTGTAAAAAAATCTAAGATTCATGTTTATGAGCTGTTGTCTTGCCGTACCTATAAACATGGATTTTAAAAGCTAATCATTGTTTAATAGGCAACAAAAACATTCTACTGTATTAAATAAAGCTCCGGCAGCAAAAGTAAAATTTAAAAACCGTTAGCAATTACCATGCACGATGCGGCAATTACAATAACCACTGATCCATAACTATAAGATGCTATAATGATCCTACAAAAATTAAGGAAGTATTACATTTCCACAATTAGCAATTTACGTAGGCGTCCATTTAAATTGAGGAAACAACACATTAGGATTTAATTTGATTACTAATACAAGAATAACGAAATACTAATAGTTGGCACTCTGAATAAAATACTCATCAAACAAGCGGTGCACATCCTATCTATTTTTTTAATATGATCTAAAAGGATATCTACGTGAGGACGGATGCGTAAAACTACGGATATGTCAAACCCGTTAGAATAACGTTTTCTCTGCGTACTGATTTTAAATAGTTTATGTTATTAATAATCACTATGCATAATCAAATCGAATGCGTTTCAGTGTTATTCGTAAACAAAACACTGCCTGGAAACCTCAAACCTCATAAAATAAAATTTCTACAGTTCGTTTGAATATCAAAAACTAATCCACAAGTTTGTTGCGCTAATTTGCTCAAAGAAATATCTGAAGATGTTATTACAGCTGTCTTTGCGGATCTTCAGGACTAACAAGAAAATTACGAATGTGAATGAATAAATTAAATAAATAAACAACAAAATTGTCTATAATTTCCTAACATGTATTCGATCGAGGTATTAAAACCAACAAAAATAAATAAATAAGTAGTTCGTTCCCGTTTTTATCTGTGCAATATCCGCTTTAAGGACTACCGACCGCCTATACTAATCCTTTTTAATATGCATTACACGACGTACTGCACCTTCAATGCGACACCGAAGCCAAATGTAACGAATATTTAGCAGACTGTTACAAAAGCACATTAACCTGTATTATTTCCATTTTTGAATCTGAAAGATAACAATACGTAATAATTTCCTATTTGTGTCAACCAAAATACAAAAATTCTATTTCAACTAAGTATTCCACTGTGCCATATACTTTCTAACAGCTGCAAAATGCCGATTTGTCGTATATTTTATTCCGTTAGCGAACTGACACAATCAATTTCATAGTTTTGTAGAAGACAATTCGACTGGGACAGATTTTGGGTCAGCAATTGGAAAACCGCTCATTGAAATAAAATTTGCATTTATATTCAGTTTAAATCGCTGCTACAACATAATTCTGAAAGTCTATAAATAAAAAGGAAAAGGCAAACCAACAGAATTTATTGTTATTTTAACGAACATGCGATGAATTTGATTTAATGATTCATGATTTTTAATGGCTTCATTATTTTATTGCATTTCTTTTTATTTAAGGGAGGGATGAACTAAAAAATCCTAAAAATTCACAAATCAAGAACGAAAAACTCTTTGGGCGTTTTTGAGAAGAACACCGCAAGAACAAAGTTGCACTTTTGGGCAAATATAAAAATTACGAAGTTATGTTTGAGAATTCCTGAAGGCTCGGAAAAGCTCGAATACTGAAGAAAACAAAACTATTCCTTAAATCACTTCTGGAAATTTTTAAAAATATCTAAAAAGGGCAAATTTACATTTTTGAGAAATTATACGAAAACACTTTTAGAAATTTCTGGAAGCTCCCCAAAGAAAACAAAACTTTACTCTTAACTTAGCGTTTTCAAACGTAGCAAACAAGAGAAAAATTAGTTTGAGGCAAATATACAATCTAAAACTTTGAAGCTGATAAAAGCGAAAATTTTCTTCTGGATATTTCAGCAAAAAAAAAAATAAAACTTGGGGCAAATATCAAATTTCAGAAACTGTATTTGGAAATGGGGAAAATTGTGACAAACATACAGTTTAAAAAATTCTGAGTCCTAACAAAAACGAGTTTTCTTATAATTTTTAAAGAAAGAATCAATGTTAGAAAAATTACAGTTTAGGCAAATATAAAATTTCATTTGGATAATCCCGAAAGTGCCACTAAACTTAACACTGACAAAAACGAAAATTCTCAATTTCTTCTGAACGTTTCAGCAAAAACACTGAACAGAAAAATTAATTCCAAGCAAATATAATGTACGTATTTGGAAATTTCCGAAAGTTTTGTGAAACCTTTAACACCCCTTTATATTTCCTCTGAACTTTTAAGAGCAGAATCCAATAACAAAATTATGATTTGTGACAAACATACAATCTAAAAAATTATTTGGAAAGTGCTGAAAGCTCCACAAAGCTTGAATGCTAAAGAAAACTAAACATTTATCTTACATCAACTTTGAACAGTTTTCAAACGTATCAAACAGGAGAAACAGATAATTTTGGGCAAATATACAATTTAAAAAATTATTTGAACATGCCTGAAAGCTCCACCACTGAAAAAAGGTACATTTTCTTTAAAGTAACTTCAAAATTATTAAAAAGCCCCCAACAAGCGCAATCCTTCAATCTTTGGACAAATATAAAATTGGTAGAAAATTCTCGAAAGTTCTGAATGCTCCAAAAATTCCAGCAAAATTAGGTCGGAATATTTTTGAAAAATATTTAACGCGAACAAGCTTACAATTTCGGGCAAAATTTTAAAGTTCTACCAAACCCTAACACTGGCACTACCGAAATTTTTCTTCCAAATTTACCCTGAATGTTTCAGAAAGGCAAATGTGGGCAAATAAACAATTTAGGAACTTTTGTTGGCAAATTCTGGAAAGCCTGACAAAGCTCGACCACAAGAAAAACGATTTTTTTTTCTCGAATTAACTTTAAACATTTTTTAAACGTACAAAACACCCAAAAAATCATAATTTTAGGAAAACATACGAGTTGTTCGAAAAGTTCCGAAAGCTCAGCACAGCTTTACCACTGAAAACACAAACCCTCCTTCTGACAGCTACTAAAATATTTTTGAGAAGTCCCCAACAAGAGAAATTTTACAGCTTTGGACAAATATAAAATTTTAAAAATTGGTAGACAAATCTCGAAGTCTCCAAAAACTCCAACATTAAACAAAACGAAACTTCTGAAACGCCAACAAACTTACAATTTTGCACAAAAATGCAATTTCAAAAGCTGAGTTTGAAAATTCCTGAAGTTGTACAAAACTATAACACTGCCAAAGCTAAAAATTTTTCTTCGTCACTGAAAAAAACCTTTTTTGCTCAAAGTGACTTGAAATGTTTTTGGAATGTCCCCAACAAGAACGATTTTACAGCTTTGGACAAACCAAATTTAAAAAATTGGTAGAAAATTCTAGAAAGCTCAGAAAGCTCTCACAAACCAAAAAATGAACGAAACGAAACTTCTCTTAAATCCGCTTGGAAGAGTTTTGCAGAATAGTTAACGCCAACAAACTTACAATTTTGGGGGAAAATGCCATTTCAAGAACTGTGGTTGAAAATTTCTAAAAATTCTACAAAACTCTAACACTGCAAAAAACTAAATTTTTTCACTTATAGTCTCACAAGAGAATTAATTCTTTCCGCAAATTTTTAGGTGTGCATTTCAACAACGTATTAATCGGCACGAACGGAACGCGAGTGCCAATTACGTTGTTGAAATGCACTACTAAAAATTTCCCGGACATGAATTAATGCTCGAATGTAGATTCGGTAAGAAAATCGTACCGGCATCGCAATAATAATTCAGTACATATTTAAATTTTAGAAACCTAACCATAGCAACTTGTACGTCAGCTGTCACATTTGACATACAAATTTCCGCTTATTAATTTTGCCTAGGTTGGTCTACCAATCAACAAAAAAATTCCGAGAAATATGGGCGTGGCCGTGGTAACCATTCCCGATATTAACGTTTCTATTGGTCGTTAATCAGTGTCGTACGATTTTCTTTTAAATTTACCCTGAAAGTTTCAGAAAGGTAAAATTGCAAGTGTGAACAAATAAACAACTTTTATTGGAAAATTCCGGAAAGTTCGAACACTAAAAAAACAGCTTTTCATTTAAATTAGCTTTGAACATTTTTTCAAGAATATCAAACAGAAGAAAAATATCGTTTTGGGAAAAACTGTTTGAAAATCCCTGAAGGCACCACAATTATTCTACCATTTACAAAAAGAAACCTTTTTTCAGAAGGTAATTTTATATTTTTTTATAAAGAGAACAAGTGCAAAGTTAATTTTTGACAAATATAAAATTTGAACAATTCCTGAAAGCTCCACAAAACTGAAACAATAAACAGAACGAAACTTTTCATTTAAATGAACATTTTTCAAACGTATCAAACATGAGAAAACGAAATATGTTTGAAAATTATGTACTGGGAGCAAACTTACAGCTTTGAGCAAATATCATCATCATTCAGCTTTTAACAGGACATTAAGGCCCATAATAAAATTTCAAAAATTGTTTTTGAAAATTACTGAAAATTCTAGAAAACTAATACTGCCAAAACTGAAATTTTTCTTCCAAATTTCCCCTGTGTGTTTTAGAAAGTAATCCAAAAGCAAATATACAATTTAAAAAATTATATTTGAAAATTCCTAAAAGATCCATAACGGTTAAACACTGCAGAAAATGCCATACAAAAACTTAATATACAAAAATCTAAACTTTAACTTGCTTTGGAATTTTTTTCAAGGATCTAATACAAGACTTACAATTTTGGACAATTATAAAATTTCAAAAATTGTTTCGGTGTATTTTGACAAATTATTAAAAATCTCTATATAGAAAATACCACCTCCGCAGAGATTTGAATCACTGACCTTCGGTTTCTATCTTATACACAGAATTTTCATAATTCGTCAAAATACATTATGTATTTCCCTAAAAGAGCAAATCGGCAAAAATTTAATTTCTGAAATTCAAAAATTGTGTTTAGAAACTCGGTAAGCTCTAACGATGACGAAAACCTTACAATACTATTGAACGTTTTTGAAAGAAACCTAACAGCAGTAACATGGCAAAATTTTAAAAATAATTGGCCAAAAAAGGTAGTATCCGAAAAATGCTACATTTTCTTTAGGCTTACTTAAGCCTTAAACCCTTTTTTATATTTGCCATTAAAGCTCTTCTATCGTGTTCTGTTCATGTAAAAATTAATTCTTCAGATGAACAAATTTCAAAAATTACTTAACTAGAAGTGAATGATATCAAAACTCGGTTAAATCTTCTAACTGAACAGTTTCGTCAAAGAACTTCTACTTAACAAAATCAAGCAATAACAGGCTGAAATCTTCCAAACTAAAGTTATTTCTGAAAAGTTTTAGAATTCCTCAAGTTAGTAAAAATTTATCAGTAATAACATCCGGATTAAGTACCTAATGTGAAGAGTAATATCTTGGATGTTTTAGTAAATATCGTTAATTTACTTATCATCAAAATTTGTCGGTAAATTACTGAGGTGTTTTAACCTAAAATACTTTAATCCTGCTGTCGCAAAGATTAACTATGAAAGGTCGACGACTTCACATGTTTAACCGGAAAAAATGTACGAACTTGCTTCACATATTCTATGTACACATGACGGTAAAACTCCAAAATACAATAACGTAATGTAGGTGCAACATTTAAAAACTGTTACACGTAAAAAGTTTGCATTAAAGTAACGCATATAAATTACCTGCCCAATTTTAAATTCGATCTAAAATCGTTGATGATATCTTTATATGATGATTTGCAAATAAAAGTAACATTTACGTTAAATTTCGCCGTTGTTAACCACGAGAATTAATCATAGCTCGTCAAAGACATAAAAACCTGCTTTTTAGCGGGTGTAGAATCGAAAGGATTCTCTCGTGATACTGAAATTTCACTGAACCGCGTACAAGAATGTGTATTGTACACCTCCAATATACTTTTTGTCCTGGAATGCACAGATCCGTGGAATTCAATCAATTTTCTTCTGGTAGTTACATTAATTTGGTTATTGAACCTCCGTGTAAATTTCATACCATTATACACTCATCTCATAACTGTTCTCTTTACCGAAGCAAAACCAGTTCAATATTTTGATGTTTTTGCTGTTTCTGTGTAAATTCGGTTACATCGGGTTTTCGATACGTATTTAATAAAAAAAAGAATTCAACGAACTACAGTAAAAGTTAGTTCCGGGATGATTTTACAATTTTACAAATATTTAAGAGAAGATTACTCATAATGTTTGAGGCTCCTAAAAATTACCGTTTGTTTTGCAAAAAAAAATTGGACTGAACGGAAGCCTTTGATTGATAATCAAATCACGTTGCAAGGAAGGCAACAACTCGAATTTATTTTGAATTAACACAATTCTTCCAACAGAAACCGCAAAGCAACTCAAATGTCACGTCACGACATAATGGTATAACAAAACGGTGGCATAAATTCCTATAAAATATACTCGTATACATCATGTAGGTGAAGTAAGAAGTGCTAACAGTCGCAACTTGAAGCAATCATGTTCTGTTTTTGGGTCGCGAATAATATAGTCATTAAAGAAATGGAGCACTTTTTCCTATTTGTTTAACACTCGTGATTGCCAACGCACTTGTTAGCCAGTTTTTATTATGTTTGGTTCTTTACATTGAAAATTATTTTAGTTAATTCTGAAAGCAAAATGTTCTCATCTTTCTAATCTTCGGCATTCGTTTTGTTAAGCAATTACAGTAGTTAATCATAAATTCTTCAGTAATTATTTCCATGGCAACTCGTAAGTGATCAAGTTAATCCTATAAAATGTAAAACAACCGAAATACTTGCACTGATCTAATTATACGCATATTTGTTGACGTACTAACATATCGTATTACCTTTACATTAACTTAATGCATATTAAATGCGCTTTAAGATTGATTTACCCCGACAACCGGTCAATTTTACTGCTGCAAGCATCTAAAGAAAAACTAATCAAACTGGTCACAAGATCTACAGCGGTTGTGCTTCATTTATTCTAAACGTACATTATTCATAGCATCCTGAAGATGAATAAAAATAGAAATTTCCGTTTCCTAGTTTAAATTTACATTTACCGTCGTATTGAGAAATTATAGATGATACCGTTACGAATGATAAATGTTAAATTCGATTTTTACAATCGCGTGACTTTCGCTGCTGATGGAAAACTAAACCTAATTAAATGGATTTTAAAGTCACTTTTTAAACACGAATACTCTCAGAAAACTGCAAGCACGCGAGAGAAATACGAAGTATGTGTGTATTATAGTTTTATCATTCCAAGGAATAGCAATTTGCGGTACATAATGTCATATATTTTCTTCCGTTGATAGACTCTCTTCTTAATAACAAAATTACACGCAGCATATGATCATCATTACCCACACAAAGCAAGGTGGGAAATTAAAACTTATTATTAATTAAAATGAAGCCGCCGTAAATTCCGTTGACATGTGAGGGAAAGAATAAAAGTAAAAATAATCCTTTTTTGGACATTTTACGTTATTTTTACGCGAAACTATCGAAAAGGGTAATAAACTTGATCGCTTGGAAAAACTAGCAACCCGTAATTAATTTCCGTTTCCTTCTTGTACCACTTAATATTTGTATTTATTGAACATAAAGCGACATTCCAGCTGAACTAACCATAGGAAGATTAAATAAAAAATAGCAAATAAACGCAGCCGACTGTAAAGTGTGAAACTGTCGCTTTTAATGACAACCACACGCTTCTATGAAGAGTCTGTATACACCCTGAATAATTGTTTAAAGGCCTATTTGGTTTCACTAATCGCAGATTGTAATCTTTGTTAACAAGTAAAATTAACGATGACGTTTATACACTCAATTAAAGCTTAAAAATATGTAATTTCGATTTTATCTTTTGAGAAAGTGACTTTAAAGAAGGAAAAATTCCAAATAATGAAATTTAAGGTGACGAAAACGATTTAACAAAATTGGTTTACGGAAAAGCTTTCAATTTAGTAACTGACAAAATAATAATGCTTCTAATTTGAGCAACACGGATCATTTCTTACATTAAATTAACTTTGAATATTTCTGAAAAATATGAAAGTTTTCAGTCGGATAAAAAGAAATTCTTCTTTTAAATTTCCTCTAACATTTTCAAGAATCTAACAATTAGCAGCAGTTTGTTACTGAAAATATCTGAAAATTCTATTAACACTGAAGGATTTATTAAATTACCTTTGAATATTTTTAAATGTATCAAGCAGGAGAAAATTCTGGATAAACATACAATTTAAAAATCTTGAGTGCTACAGAAGGCTGCAACATTGAGAAAAACAAAACTGTATTTAAGTATTCTGCAAAGCTATCAAACAGGAAAAAATAAGAGTTTTGAACGACAAACGATTTAAGCAACTGGAAAATCCTGAAAGCATCAGTAAGCTTCCACATGGAAGAGAACGAAACTGTCTCAACTATTTTTCAAAGATTAAATGGGAAAAAATAGTTTTGGGCAAGTAGCCAATTTAAAAATCCTGAAAGCCCCAGCAAGCTGCAATATTGAGGAAAACGAAACTTTTCATAAATCAGCTTTGAATATTTTTGAAAGTTGTCAAACAATAGAAAAAAATATAGGTAAGTTTTGGAGAAGCCAATGATTGAAAAGGTTTTTTGGAAAATCCTGAAGGCTCCCCACAACTGAAGAAAACGAAACTGTTTTGGAAAACCCTGAAAACTCGAGAAAGCTTGAATGTTGAAATAAAAGAAACCTTTTTTAAATTGTCTTCAAATATTTTGTAAAAAGGTGAAGAATTACAGCTTCAAAAACGACATTCTTTCCTTTACATTTCCGTCCTAAAAGTCACATAATATTCTATCACTAACGAAAATTAAAATTTGCTTTGAATTTTCCCCTAAACATTTCAAAAATTGCTTTGTAATTCTTGAAAGCTGTACAAAGCTCTAACATTCAGGGGAAAAAAGAAACTTTTGTTAAATTGTCCGCCAACGGGCAAAAAATTACAGCTGAAATAACATTTTCTTTTAAATTTCCTTCATGAAACTCGTAACACTGACGAAAATCAAAATTTTCTTTGATTTGTCCTCTGAACCTTTCTCCAGAAGAATCCAGCAGTTAGCAAAATTACAATTTTGGATACATATAATATTTAAAAATTATTTAGAAATTCTTGAAAGCTCCACAAAGCTCTAATTTTGAAAAAGAAACCCAACTATTCTTAAATTCCTTTCAAATGTTTTTTTAAATCAACAGGAAAAGAATTGCAAAAACGATATTTATCTTTTAAATTTCATTTCTGAAAGTTGCATAAAACTTCGACGAAAATGAAAATTTTCTTTGTGCTTTAACATTTAAACGAGTAAATCAACAGTTAGCAAAATTACATTTTTGGGCAAATATAAAATTTTATAAATTGTTTGAAAATTATTGAAACATTCAACAAAACGAAATTTTTCTTAAATTCTTCGAATACTTTTTTAAAACCAAGAGGAGAAAAGGTACAGCTTAAAAACGATATTTCTTTTAAATTTCCGTCCTGAAAGTCACATAAACTCCTAACCTAGACAACACTCAAATTTTTCATTGAATTTTTTTTAAACCTCTTTGCAGAAGAATGTATGCAAAGTTACAATTTTGGACAAACATATAAATTTAAAAAAAAACTGTTTGGGAATTCTTGAAAGCTCTACAAGCTCCCATACTGAAAAAACAAAACTATTCTTGAACTATCTTTGGACATTTTTTAAAGATATCCCACAAAAAAAACTTAGAGCTTTGGACAAATAAACGATTGAGAAAACTCTGGCATATCCCAAAAGCCTCACAAAGTCCCAACATTGAAAAAACGAAACCTTTTTTAAATTATGAGTAGCTTTGAATATTTTTGAAAGATATCTAACAGGAGAAAAGTTACAGCTTCAAAAACAACATTTTTCGTTGCAATTTCCTTCCCCAAAGGCACCTAAAACTCCAACAATGGCCAAGTTTTTTCTTTGAATTTTCTTCTGAACATTTTAACGAATAATCAATCCAACAACAAAAATTCAACCTTCTCTTAAATTAGCTTTGGGCATTTCTCAAACTTACCAAATAGGAGGAAATTAGAGTTTTGGGTAAATACATAATTTTAGAAATTCTTTGAAAACTTCTGAAAGCATCACAAAGCTCCATAATTCAAACATGATATTTTTCTTTGCAATTTCCTTCCGTTAAAGTTAACTGAAATTCCAACATTAACGATAAATTAATTTCTCTTTAAATTTCCCTCAATGACTAACCCAAAAGTTTCCAAAATGACAGTTTGATCAAACATAAGATATTAAAAATTTCGAAATTTCCGAAAGTTTCCACAAAGCTCCAACATTGAAGAAAACAATAGTTTCCTCTTCAATTAGCTTTGAACATTTTTTAAACGTATCAAACAGGGGAAAAATTATAGTTTAGGACAAATATGTAATTTAGAAAATTATTTGACAATTTCTGAATGCTTCCTAAAGCTCTGAACACTGAAACACGATATTTTTCTTTTAAATTTGTTTCCTAAAAGTTACAGGAAATTCCAACATTGACAATGTTGAAATATATACGCATTCAGCTAGTTTACTTGATTTGATATATGATATATATTATCATGAGAGTCCATGTTTGTTTGTTTTTAAGTTGTTGTTTATAATATAAAAAAATTAATTAACTTGTCAATAGATTCTAAAAGTGTTCCTGTGTATTTTTATACTGCGTTTTTATTTATAATTCACTATTAGTTGACTGTCGTCACAGGAATTCTAACAGGTTATGGGTACAGCATCTAGTTGAAAAGGATAGTGAAGGCGATCGTTTGCGAACGTTCGTGACGTGCAAAAATTATGGCACATGAAAATGTAAAAATGAACATTCCCCTTTTAAACGGCGGAAACTATGTTTTCTGGAAGACAAAATTGAGAGCAATTTTGATTCGCGACGATCTGTGGAACGTTGTATGCGAACCAAAACCAGAAATAGATGCAAGTAATGATTGGCAAAAACAAAATAACAAGGCAATGGCGTATATTACACTGAGTGTAGAAGACAGTCAACTAATTCACTTTGCACATCTTGATGATGCCCATGAAATATGGGAGGCATTAAAGAAGAAATATGAACGGTCTACATTTGGCAGCCGTTTATATTTGAGAAGAAAGCTGTATGGTATTCAGTACCGGGACGGATCAATGAGTAATCACATTGATTCAATCATGGAGGTCGTAAGTTTACTCCGTGGATCTGGTAAACCACTCGAAGACGAGGAAGTAGTAGCAGTATTACTGGTAAGTTTACCAGAATCGTATTCAGTGCTTGTTACAGCGCTTGAAGGTAGAGACGAAGCTGATTTGACAGTCGAGTATGTGACCGGTAAAATAATGGATGAATACCAAAGACGAATCGAGTCAGGTGACAGCAAGAAAAATATTTCCGAGACAGCAATGAAATTATCAACTTCAACATTTAAAAAGAGTGACACATATCACCAGGTTGGTTCAGGCAAGAGTGAAAAAGGAGGAAGAATAAGAAAATGCGAGAAAAATAAGGAGTCCAGAGTTTGCTTCTTTTGTAAGAAACCAGGTCATTTAAAAGCAAATTGTTTTTCTTTTAAAAGGCAGAAAGAAACATCTACAGAGTCAGCGAAATCTTCTGTGGTTGTAAAAGGAAGTACTGTCAACTGTCACGTAACCTTCAGAGCAAGTTGGGAAAGAAAAGACATGAATGTGACAGGGTGGTGCATAGACTCCGGCGCGACGAATCACATGACCAATGAACGCGAATTTTTCTCAGAACTGTGTAATACAGATACCTCCGTTTTTCTTGCAGATGGATCGTCGGTGAAGGCAGCGGGAATTGGAAATGGTTGGTTGAAATGTAAACTTCCTGATGGTTGTATTCAACGTATAGAGCTGAAAGATGTGCTCTATGTTCCACAACTCGCTGACAGATTGCTATCCGTGCAGAGAATTACGGAAAAAGGTCATCGAATTATCTTCGAGGGAAATACTTGCAATATCTACCAAGGACAACAAGTTGTTGCACAGGCAAATAAAAGAGGAAATTTATTTAGACTTAACGTGGTAGGAAATGAAGAATCAGCTAGTATTGCAAGTGCAGCAGTAAGCCTTCACCAATGGCATCGTCGTTTAGGACACAAAAATTTAGCAGCAGTTAAACGTTTGGTTAAGGAAGAACAAGCCACCGGCATCAAAATTTCATCATGGTCAGATGATGTTATCTGCGAAGATTGTATCAAAGGGAAATTGATACAAAAGAAATTTCCAGAAAACGTTCGCAGAGAAACAGAGCCGATGAGACTCATTCATTCCGACCTATGTGGCCCCATGCAGACTGAAACTCCAAGTGGCAACAGGTATTTTTTGACATTGATTGACGATTGTTCTCGTTTTACAGTTGTCAGATTGGTTAAGTCAAAAGATGAAGTACCTGGTGTGGTGAAGGAGTACATAGCTGCAATGTCAACGAGATTTGGCAGAAAACCTGTTGCAATACGCACAGACAATGGGAAGGAATATGTTACTCGACAACTAGAAGATTATTTGCGGAGAGAAGGGATTCAACACCAGCAGAACGGTGTGGCAGAGAGAAAGAATCGCACCTTAACAGAATCGGCAAAATGTATGTTGTTAGACGCTGGGCTACACAATCGATTCTGGGGCGAAGCTGTATTGACTGCAGCATATTTACAGAATCGCACACCAAGCAGAGTAATCGAGAAAACCCCTTTGGAGCTATTTACTGGCTACAAGCCAGATTTGAGCCACATTCGTGTGTTTGGATCAAAAGTTTACTCCTTGATACCTAAACAAAAACGAAGAAAATGGGACGATCATGCTGAAGAAGGCGTTCTTATTGGTTATGATGGAAACACAAAAGGTTACAGAATTCTAAATCCGAAGACGAATCGTGTTTGGATTAGTCGATCAGTCCGGATTATAGAAAATAACGTCAAGCAGCAAGATCTTCGTCAAATTTCACAACAAGAAGGGACTTCGGATGTAGAAGATTCAGTTGAAAACGTATCTACTTTTGAAATAGAATTTAATATTCCTGACAGCAAGAAACAAGAAAGAGATACAGTAAGAGAACAATATTCCGAAGATGAAGATACTTCACAAGTTTCTCCTGTCAAGCTTGAAAGACGAATTTCAAGAAGAGAAAATAAAGGTATTCCACCAGAAAGACTTCTATACAAGGTACAAGTAGGTTTTGTCAACGAACCGAATTTCACCGGTTTTCAAGGCTAAGTTGGACAGCAAAGGAACGTTTTCTGGAATTAACCAGAAGAATGGGACTACAATAAGTAAAACTTGCTGAAGCGAGAAGGGGTGTTGAAATATATACGCATTCAGCTAGTTTACTTGATTTGATATATGATATATATTATCATGAGAGTCCATGTTTGTTTGTTTTTAAGTTGTTGTTTATAATATAAAAAAATTAATTAACTTGTCAATAGATTCTAAAAGTGTTCCTGTGTATTTTTATACTGCGTTTTTATTTATAATTCACTATTAGTTGACTGTCGTCACAGGAATTCTAACAGACAAAAATTAAATTTTTCTTTTAATTTCCCTCTAAACATTTTAACAAATAATTCCATAGTTAGCAAAATGACAATGACAAATAGGCAATTATAAATTTTAAAAAAATTGAATTTCCGAAAGCTTCAACAACGCTCTAACATTGAAGAAACAAAAACTTTCTCTTGAATTAGCTTTGAACATTTTTTAAACGTATCAAACAGGAGAAAAATTAGTTTTGGGGAAATATAAAATTTTAAAAATGGTTGGAAATTTCCGAAACTCTTAAAAACACTGGAAAACTTTTCTTAAACTATCTAAACGGAAGAAAACGACATTTTTCCCATAAATGTCCTTGCTGAAAGTTACTTAAAACTCCAATATCGACAAATGGTTAATTTTTGTTCGAATTTTCGTAACTACTTTAACGAATAATTTCACAGTTACCAAGATGTCAATTTGGGCAAATACAAACATTTAAAAGATTTGGAAACTTTCGAAACACCGAAGAAAACGAAAACTTTCCTTTAAATTAACTTTGAGTATTTTTCAATCGTATCAAACAGGAGAAAAGTAGAGTTTAGGGCAAATAATAAAAATTCCTGAAAGCTCCACCATTAAACAAAACGAAACCCTGTTTGGGACGCAGTTCCCCAACAAATTTAAATAGAAAAAATAAAGACTAACTTCCGAATAACGTATGTACTTAAATATCCGGAAATATTACTCTCTACCTGTAGCTTTGTTTATAAAGCAATGAACTTTAGTTCATATTCAAGTTCACCCCGAGGTCAAAGTGAATGTTTTCGTAAGTCCAATGCGAACCATTAAGTCACGTCTTTCTCTGCAAGTTGGATGCGATCCAAGCAAAAATAAGATCATAGTTTTAATATTGCAAATTCAAACAAACCTAACCGTAACTTGCTTTCTGCTTATATAAGGTTTCCACATTTTACAAAATGTAAACTCAGAGGCGTCCAGAGGCCCTAAGCTTGGTATTATTTTATTAGTGAATTGAAATTTTTTTTTATTTAAAGAAAGATTAATCTGAAAATATAAACCCTTCAAAAATAATTGAAATTTAAATGAAGTACCGGCTTGTGTTTCAGCAAAAGAAATAAACAAAAAGGTAAACAAGTCGAAAATAAGGTTAACGAGGAGAAGTATGTATACTAGATGTACTCCAGAAATTTCACACATTTATGCATTGTTTTGTTATCTGTTTTCATTATAAGTTCAAATCTCTTACAACTATTTTTGCTGTTACATACATTTTTAAACAAACGCTTCGAATGCGGACACAGATTGCAGCGATTAACGATAACCATAATTACTCAGAACTAATCACATCTAAAAACTGTGCTAAAGGCAAGATTATTTATCTAGTAAACCTACTAAACTTATGTATATAATGAACCCAAATAGTAAGTACCGTTCGAAGCGCCATCAGATGGAAACTGCAGACGGGATCGCGATGCAGTTAAAGTTGCTGCACTAGCATTCTATTCCTTACGCCTATTATTCTAGTGATTTACTGTTAACTGGTTAACTATTTAAAAATTCACCAACAGAAGTAATTCCATCTTAATGCATCCATATATCATGTTTACTTGTCGTTCATGCAAGCACTGCCATATTACTGTGCCACAGCGTGCGGGTTAAGTTATCGCTTGGCATATGCCAGGCGCTGAAAGGCAATTATTTTCATTACATAACCCGTAAAAAGCACTTTCTTTTTCTTATTAAATAAGTAAACTCGTTAACGAGAACAATCGGGCAAGAACAGAATTCACATCTGCTCGGATACGCAAGATGAAAAGGTGCATTTTTAAACCGTTTATGAACTTTGTAATGAGGATATAAGTAGCAAACCTTCTGCATTTACTGGATATTACCCACTGGCTGGGGTTTTAACTGTGTATACTGCAAATTAAAACGAACTGAAAACGTTTCTTAATGGACTCTTAAACTATATGGAAAATCCTAAAAGCTCACAACTGAAGAAAACAAAACTTTTCTTAAATTAGGTATCTTTGAATATTTTTCAGAAGTATCAAACAGGAGAAAAATGACGAATTACTTGAAAAATCCTGAAAGCTTCAATATTGAAGAAAACATAACGTTTCTTAAACTATCTTTAAGTATTTTTCAGAGCTAAAAGAAGGGGTAGATAAAACTCCAACATTGACATTTAAATCTTTGAATTTTCCTCTAAACATTTTAACAAAATGATAATATTAGGCAAATACAAAACTTAAAAAATTTGGAAATCTCGAAAGATTCCACAAAGCCCCAATATTGAAGAAAACATAAAGTTCCTTTTAAATTAAGTACCTTTGAATATTTCTCAAAGGTATCAAACAGGAGGGAAAGTAGTTTTGGGCAAATAAACGATTTAGACAAGTGTTTGGAAAACTCAAGAAAGGTGCAACATTGAAACAATCAAACCTTTCTTAAATTGTCTTCGAGTTTTTTTAAAGCTAACAAGAGAAGAATTACAGCTTCAGCTGCAAAATCCTGATTGAAGAATGCACGACTTTTCTTTGATTTCGAATAGTTTTAGGCAAATATAAACTTAAAAAATTTGGAAATTTTCAAACAATTCCACAAAGCTACAATACTGAAGAAAATAAAAACTCTCTCGTGACTTACCTTTGAATATTTCTCATAGAGAAAAAATAGAGTTTTTGACAAACAAACGATTTAAAAAACTGCTTAGGAAACCCTGAAATCTCGAGAAAGCTTCAACATTGAAAAAAAGTAAACCTTTCTTATTGTCTTCGAATATTTTTTAAAGCCACCAAGAAGAATTATAGCTTCAAAAACGAAAGTCACATAAAACTTTAACACTTTTCCTTTGAGCTTTCATATAAACATTTAAACGAGTAATCCAGCAGTTAGCTTTGAAATTCTTGACAGTTCCACAAAGCTCTAATTTTGAAATAAGAATGAAGCTTCGCATATTTTTTAAAGTCAACAGTAGAAGAATTACAGCCTAAAAATTACATTTTTTATTTGTATTTCCTCCATGGAAGTCATACACAACTCGTAACACTTGACAAAAATCAATTTTTTTTTTATTTTCCTTTGAACCTTTTTAGAGAAAAAAAAATTGATATGAAATTTTTGAAAATTTCATAGAGCTAATACTGAAAAAAACGAAATTTTTCTGAAATTGGCTTGGAATATTTTTTAAAGACAACAGTAGAAGAATTACAGCCTCAAAAATTACATGTCTTTTCTCCATGCAAGTCACACAAAACTGGTAACACTGGTAAAAATCTGTCTTTGAATTTTCCTTTGGGCCTTTTTAGAGAAACGTTAAACAGCAAAATTATAATTTTGGGAAAATAAAAAATTTAAAAAAATTGTTTTAAACTTCTTGAAAGCTCTACAAAGCTCCCACACTAAAAAAACGAAACTTTGAATCTTCGAATATTTTTTAAAAGTATGGAACTCGCAACAAATTAAAGCTTTGGATAAATGAATGACTTAAAAATCCTTTTGCAAATCCTGAAGGCTCCCAACATTGAAAAAATAAAACTGTTTAAATTATGTAGCTTTGAATATTTTTAAGAGAAAATTACAGCTTCAAAAACAACAGTTTATGGACTTTGTAATGAAGATATAAGTAACAAACCCTCTAAATTCCCTGGATATTACGAGTGCCTGAGGTTTTAACTGTGAATACTGCAAATTAAATCGAATTGAAAATTATCAAAAGACTGATTATTATTACTGAGTTACAGGGTTCCTTGCAGAAATTGGCCAAAAATTTAACAAAACTAAACTAAGAAAAATTGTAATTTTTAGTTTAAAAACCACCAAAAATCAATAAAATTGCTTTTTGGATATTGTCCTAATATTACAAGACAGAATTAATTCCACGTTGCATAGATTATTATAATTAACTTTGAAAATCCTTTCAGGTGTTGAAAATTTCTATTGGCCCGATGAATTTAAAATCAATCAAATGAAATTTACAATTCGCCTAAAAGTGCTTCAATGAATCCAATTAAAGAATAACAGGCGACGTTTTGACAATACGTCAATAACCAGTATTCTGCTGTATTGTTGGGGTAATAACAATTCCAAGCGTGGTGAATCTCAAATCGTAAGTGAATACGTAAAAGTTTATAACGGGATGCCACACGTTTAGACCTAAACCAATTCATGGTTTTTTTAAATCTTAGCCTATTATTATGCTCATTAGTCAAAGTAACACTTTCTAGCCTTAAAAGCAACAAAAAAACGATTTTGACTGTATTTGGAAGTCGAATCAAATACCGACTTTATATCTGTCAAAATAACATCGGAATTTTAGAAAGAATCTGAATAAGAAATAAAAGTATTCTGACTGATATACTGCTTTGCTCTGTTAATCTCAGGGTTTCACATGAATATATCTATAATGGATGCACAATAAGTAAAATCATTGTCGTAATACATTTAAATGATTGACATAAATTGTAAAAGTCGTTTTAACGTCATCGCTAAAATACGAAGTCAAGTTAACCATTCTACAAACAAATAGATCAATAACTCTTTCAACTGTCGGCAGATCTGTATCTCCTAACTGTTATAGCTTTCACCTGTTACTTCGACTAATGCAACTGCTGTAAATAAGACTATTCGATTGTTCAGGCTTTGCATGATTTAAAATTTATTTATTTTAGCCACTTCTCAATAACTCAACTATAAAATAAACTGATTTGCAAATACAGCGCTAGAAATTCGTCCAACACAGAGAAAAAAGGAAAGTCAGGAAAATTAATAACAACATTCAAATTACTAGTAAATAAGATTGATAATACAACAAGGCTTCGAAACAAGGCCAAAAAAAAACAAAAATTTCAAAATTTTTAGAACAAAAAAGGAGTACAAATCCGCCCACTCGTTTTTTGTATAACTTTTTCAACGATGTGCTTGTTCAATTGCCTGAACTAATTCGATTTCGCTATTTCGACATCTCCCCGTACAAAAGTACGAGAGAGAAAGACATACTAAAAGAACTATGCAATTTTGATTTTAATAAAAGTACCTACATACTATTAAGAAAAAAAAAACCCTGTCATGTACATCATTATCGAAAGCTATGAAAAAGTTTAGTCATACATTTTAAACAAGAGAATAATAACTTAGTTGTTCGCCTAATAGTTGCTGATGGGAATGGGATGACTATTATCAGATCCACGCAAAAACTCACAACCAGATCAAATTTTTATACAGTTACTTTTATAATAACAGTTTAAAAGTCGCTACCGAATTTTAAATTTAGCTTCAGAGGTGTTAAAATTGATTTGAAGAGTTACACTGACAAGCAATAATAGCTTAGCGGTTTTTATATCAGAAAACAAAAAAAAAACTGATTATTTCACGCCGTAGATTAACACTTTAAATAACAAAGAGGAATAATTACCTGTTAATAGATTTAAAAATTCGAAACTACGCAAGTAGAAAATTTTCTTGTTATTTATTACATCGAAAAGTGCCATAAACTTTACTTCAGGATTTCTTAAATTATGTGTATTAAGACTGTAAAATCGAGAACTTGCCCCTGCCTACAACTTCTACTATAATTACAGTATCAGCATCCTTGCTTTGAATATAATAATTAACCACACATAAAATAATTCGCGAAGTTAGAAAATATACGCAGATATTTTTAGAAGAGAAAGAATTTACACTAATACTTAATTTCCTGGGCTGTTAAGTAATCTTGTTACTTAATGAAAAGATTCGACGATTCTTATACGTGAAACCGCCTTTGTGTTGCTTTTAAATCGAGCTTTCGGTGCATTCGAACATATCTAATTCTACCTTCAACCAGACACATAAATCTCTCGAAATTAAAAATTTCAAAGCAATTCCGCCTAACCTATTATTGATCTCGCTCATATCTTCATACGTACATTACATGTAGCATGCAGTAAGTGATTTCTGCAATAAATACAACTCACCTTTTGACCTGAGCGAACTGTGGAAAAATGACAGACCTATGTACTCGTACCTTATGGACACAATTTATTAGACTAGTATAAACTATCAAAATCGGAATCTTGCAGTTTCACATGATGGTACATGACCTACGCTAAGCTAACGCGCTGAAATACAAGGACACAACAGTCACGACTTGTCTTTCAAATACCAGAGCTGATCTAAACGATAATTATACATTGAATGCATTGTAAACGAATTACGCGAATTAAATTCTTCCGAACAAGACCGACTAATTTGCGTTTAAGAGAAATTGTACCTGTGGAATTCACGTCTTTATTTTTGTTTATTCACGTTCTTATTTTTACTCATTTATTTGTTATGTAAAGACTTGAATACTTTCGCATTAAAAGAAATCCTCACCATAATAAACCATTTATTTTTATTTATACTGAACTTTTGATATATTAAATGATATAAAAAAATAAAAACTGCAATGTTACTAGAAACACTTCGATAAATAACCAAATAACCAAATAATGAAATATACTTCCCCCATTTTTAGCAATCGGATTGAAAATTTTATTTAAAAAAAATGAAATAGTAACTAACATTTTTGTGAGAAAAGTGTGTTACTTCAAAATTATTTATTAAACAAAGAAGACTTGCCTAACTATATCAAATGTAAAGAACCATTATAAAGAGAAAAATAGCCGATTTTCTGGATTAAAACAATTAACTTTAATTAAAAAAATTATCGTTGTACAATTTATTTAAAAAAGAAACAATTCACATTTTAGAAAATTTCAACGCTCCTCAGGAGTTTTCTCAACAAAATCTAAGCTTATTCAGGTTGTCTGAAACGAACAAAGATATTCGCCCGAATTTTCAGGAATTAAAAGTAAAGCAAATAGCTGCATACCTTTTATTTAAAAACGACTTTAAACCATTTTTCTGAAATCTCAAAACTTTTCATGGGTTTCTTTAAATATAATCTGAGATTTTCAGGCTGATGTTCTAAGGTTACCAGAAAAACTAGAAACTTTCAGGCGATTCTTTAAGAGTAAACTGATTATCTTCTTAGTTAATGAAAATCATCGATATTTATTTAAAAAAAATAATTTAACCGATTTTAGAAGATTTCAAAGCTCCTCAGTTTCCTCAAACAATTATAAAAATTCAAGCTGAATATATTTGCTTTAAAAAAAACAAAGAAATTCCGCCGATTTTTTAACTGTCAGCAAACTTTTTAGTTAGAACAATTACCGATATTTAAACACGAGTTTCCACGATTTTCAGAAATCTTATAAATTGTTGGGACGAATTTTTTTAGGTTACTAGAAAATTAGAAACTTTCAGGCGATTCTTTAGTAAACCAATGCTTAGTTGAATTAGTGGTATTTTTATTTAGAAACGCATTTAAACGGTTTTGAAGTTTACAAGTTTCCCGGAACAAAGTTTGAGTTTTTCAGATGGAATGTTTTGAGGCGACCTGAAAAAATCGGTTAAATTGAGGCAATTTCGGAAGTAAAATAATTAATTTCTTGGTTAAAACAAATTATTAATATTTTAATTTATATTTACAGCCTTACACCCGCAAGGGTAGAAAGGTTTTAGGATTAAGTAAGTAAGTAAGTAATTTATATTTAATTTAAAAACCAAATTTAAAGGAGTTCTGTAAATTTCAGCAGTTTCCTCAAATATAGGCTTCCTGACAAAACGAGAAGTTACAGTCGATTTCTGATATTTAACGAATTAATTCGTAGTTTCCGAAATTCAACCTGTTTTACTTTTAATAAATATTTAATTTAATGCTCTTCAATACATATACAACTAACAACAATTACTACAATGAATAACAACAGGTTATGTAATGGTTCCTTTACAAAACCCTGTTTACTTATATAGCTAGGGTGGAAACATGCAAATTTTATACAAACACATTTTCTACACACAAAAGATATATTTATAATTTTCTCGCTTTAAATTACAGCATTTATTATTCTACATGGAATAAAGTTGATAAAGTAATCAGATTTCCGAAAACAGTTAAAATTTTCTGGAATTAGCGACAATAGTTGAAATTTTAAAAATGTAACTTTTAGTTGAAATAGAACAATCCGGCCCCTACATTTCGCCTTTTGACATTTTTAATTAATTTAGTTAATAATTCCCGGAATGAAACAGTTCGTGTATTTTGGTAACTGTTTTTATATTCTCACGACAGTGCATTTTGGCACCAAATGAATGCATTGTTAAATTTTAAATTAAAGAAAATTTAGAATTTGAAATTCCTTTAACAAGAAACTAACTTAAGAGCGATGTGAAAGACAATTATCATTAATTATTAATAATAACCTGCACAACAGTGCATAATACATAAAACAAACTTTGAACTTGAAAACAAACATGTAAATCTACACAATGGACTATACATAAATTTTGGACGCGTTTGCACGAAGCATTGTTTCATTAAAATCCCATCCCTGCCATATTCAAACTGTTGAATTAACACGTTTTATTTTGCTAACTAATTCGGTGCATTTATTTTCTTTAATCGGGCCTGATCTGAATATTTCCAAAACATAACAATTAAAAGGCTACATACATAAAGCAATCACAAGTAAATACAACAAATTATATTCAGAAAATATTTAAATTATGTAATTTGGTGTACGAAGCTTGGTCTACTCGTAGAATCCTTTCTTCCCAAGCAAATCCAGGAGTGTAATATCTGGATGATAAATATTTGTCATATGTTTACTTAACCAACTTTTAATTTATCATATTCATGGGTTTTGCTGTTAACAGGTAGATTAACGTGAAATTCTATAACTGTAACAAATATTGCCATGTAATAATTATACGATTTTATATGCAAAATATGTTAACAAGATCGACGAACTGTGCATGAGGTTGAACGAACAGTTTATACAGAGCGCAATGCTAATGGTAATAACTATTACACTACGTTCTAATTATCGCAATCAACTTGTACGGTGTTACCCAGTTATGAAAACAAATTAAATAAAAATTACCGTACTAAATTTGATAGGTACTTCGAGATTAAAATTTAAAGCTCGGATGTTTACTGTAAAATAAACCGTGAATTTCTTAGTAAAACCCACGCGATGAAAAAATTGTAACAGTACTTATGAAATAAGAAGTAAAATCAAATCACAAACAGATGATATTAAGAAAATTCCAAGGGAAATCAGACAAGTCTGGGAACCTTCTGCTACAAAAATTAGCGCATTTGTTAGATTATATTTAGAGAAGAAGCAAACTGAAAACTGAGCTAACCATTATAGCAGGGTTTATCCGCTGGTTTTCCCTTTTCACAGGATTCTCCTTCAACAAATAAGAATAGAAGAAATTCTTGCTAAATGAAGGTTGAAGATTGCCAAATCAACAGAGGATCCTCTGTGAGGAATATTAGATGAAAGAGGGGGGTAAACGAAGTCGTCTTCAGTAGTAAAAGAAATACTGTTCGGTTGGTTAGCTAATTCTGCGATCATTATTAACGCGTGCTGATAAAAGCTACATTAAATGGATTAAGAATTCCTTTCGTTCTTTTTAATTAACGTCCGTAGATTTAAATAGTCGATAGTGACAATAATCGACACTTTTTTTCGTGTTCATTGCTGTAAACTACAGTTAGGTTATTCTAAATGTATCGAAGTTACGGCGTCGTGATTTTCAATTTCAGTTCATCCGTCTTTTGTGGGAACCATTTGAAGTTCTTCCTTGTTAATTTAGTAAAATGCGGTGTGCCAATCATGATAACCCTATTATCCAAATAAGTCTGTACTGTCTTCATTTTTCGTAACATCACAAACTAAGGTCAAGATTTGCAATTATAGCAGTTTTATTTCCTTCAATGTTGACCTAAAATGGAATTGGGATTTCGAGAAATATACTCACGGTATTTTGCGGCATATATGCACTCTTCCTACCGTTTTGTTACAGTTACACAACCTTTGGCTTAACTATTCTTAGTATACACGAAGCAAATTTTGATTTTCCCACGTAGATTTATTGAATTAATCTTTGCACTCTTTAAATAATGGTCTTTCCCCTTGTGGGTTTCTTCGACTAATTAGGGAAAAGCTTAAAATCCACATCTTTCTAGTATTGATTTAATGTCAAATATTTCTTTTAATTTCACGATGATGCTGCAATGTCATCAGCAACCGCATCCCATTTGCACAAAAGAACCGTTCTTTATAATATCAGACCGTGACTACGCAATGTCACGGAACAGATTCAGCGGAAACTTAAAGAATGATTGAAACTACTACGAAGAAAAACCTTGGAATTTATATTGAAAAATTACGAAACATAAAACACGCAAACAAATATGGAAGCGTAACAATGACAATCTATTGTGGTTGCATTTGCATGATGATCTGTTTAACAAACTTCTAATTTTAAATAGTCAAAGTTGGAATTAAGTAAAAAATACAGACTTTTCAGAACTTGCCTTGATTGAATATTGAATAATAATTCCATATTTCGTATGCAAATAAACTCACCCGTAATTATTTAAAATTAATTTGCATCCCGCATTTGTCGTGAAGCAAATAGTATAACCATAATTAATTATATAAACTTGGCGTAAAATGACTAGTAAAGAATGTTTTTCGAAGCCGAGTTGTAAATTGCATTATAATAATAATTATGAACTGTTTCAATAAAATCTGTTTTCCTACAGCTCGATGTGATGGAAATAGATAACATTATAAACATTGTGTAAAGATTTAAGACCGCACAGACTGAAATAAGTGCATGCAACGAAGATCTAATTATAAGCTGCACAGTCGTTATTAAATTACCTTTGAGAATTTTGCACTGTAAATGACACAAAAAAACTACGAATAATTGGAAGCAATAAGGTAAGTTAGTACCGTCGTAACAGTACCTACCTATGCAATTGCCATTAAATGCATTTTATTAACTTCTTGCTTTTCCATTCAGGTTGTTTTTAAATTTATACTAAACAGACGCGAAATTAAATAATTCACCGCCGTGTTTAAGTAACTGAAAAGGGTTCAAGTTACACCATAGCTGCTTCTACACGTTACAAAAATCGAAAAAGAACTATGCGTAGCAAGCAAATACTAGTAAGAAAAAGGTCACCAAGACATAATGGTTAGACCGTCTTAATCGTCACACAAATTGTATAAACATTCAAGCCAGAGAAAGTACAGTTGGGATTTAAATAATTAATTTAGTTCAAAGATTTTACTTTGTGTGAACTTTTCTTATTACCAATTCAATTTTTAAGCTTTTGCAAGCACTTTCTAGATATTTTATCCACATTCCACGCATTTTTTGTGATACTGACACGTGTGTTTAAAGATAACTATCACTTTTAATTCTGAAACTAAGCTTAATCTCGGGAATATCCGTAAAAAGAGTAACAATTCTGAAGGAAGTGTAAACCACCTCTTAAAAACTAAATAATTAAACACGTTTACAAACCTCACACTTATTTTCTTTATCTTAATTTATGTCGAAATATTGCGTTTAATTCGAAAGCAGACCGCAGTTTAAAGATGCATGCAACAGGGAATTTAAGATATTTTTCTCAAAGTTGTCATTTGCAGATTACCACATAAAATTATATACTTCTAAGCACGTACTACCGCCGCGAGTTACTTAATTTTAACCAACGTAAGATTTAGTTCTTCAAGAGAACTGTGGAGATAAAAACGCATAAGTATGCAACTTCATCACTACGAATACGGAAATTTGAAATTACCAGGAAATGTCTTTAATAAAATATCACAAAACCTTCATCACGCAATTATGTTTTGTTTACATGAACAGGTATAATAAACAGGCGGGAATGAACTTGAACTTGAGCTTGTACTTGAACTCTAAGCACAGCGTTGTGGTATACCACTTACAGTGTAAATGCACAAAATAATCAAAACACCAAAACACATTAACAAAACAAAAAAATTGGAAAAATGTTTATAGCAACATGCTGTGGTAACTTCTGAAGAGTTATTTTAATAAAAACCTAAATTACATCAAATACAGTCAAAAGGACTGAATAAGGCATTGTTTCCAGTAATTATTATTTATAGAAGTTTATCAATGGATTTGGATTGATTACATAAAAGGTTTCGAAGTTTGATTATGTAGTCTTTCATCCATAATTACAATCTAAAATTATTTACTAACTGTTACAGCTAGCTAGATGAATTCACCTGTGATGAATGCATTTCTGAATATGCTACTTATAACAGGAAAGTATCAGCAAATGATTCTCCGATTCTAAGGTCACAGTTTGAAGCCATAGATTAAGAATATGTAGTTATATTAAAAATACAACTGAAATAGATGACTCATAGAAATTTCTTTTACAACATAACAGTAGAATACACTCAACCCTAAAAAACACTTGCATAGAGCATTGGATTATTAAAACTTTTGATCAATATCATTTTACTCTTTTCAGAATTTATTACCCTTACCAGCTGGAGCCAGCGCAGCGTTAGTCAAGCCTACGAAGTATCACTACTATCCTCATAATCAACACATATATTTGCTACCAGAATGTGCTATACAACAGGTATCTAATGTGTAGTAAAATATAAAACAAACCGTTTACATACGAATGCAATTGCAGGTTTGTAACGCTGTATACGTTCGTCTAAACTGGACTCAGCCCCTATGTGCTTGTCCTTCGAGATACAGAGACCCATGTTCGGCA
Organism: Melanotus villosus; assembly: GCA_963082815.1. Lineage (NCBI taxonomy): Eukaryota > Metazoa > Arthropoda > Insecta > Coleoptera > Elateridae > Melanotus > Melanotus villosus. Next base: position 33,584,700 of record OY720427.1, on the reverse strand, counting down.
AGTCTTAATTCTGATGATTTGCATACAACTGAACTTTTGACAGATCCTAAACGAAGAGTAAGTATTATCACATTCTCTCAAAACTATGGTTAGTTTACGGTTTTCATAAAATATCCATCCTAGTTGTCGGTCTTACGACTGCTTTGCCTTCTGCAGAGTTTATGATCATGTATTAGGTGTATGTATCACAACAGATGACGTAGATCAAATGTGAATTGAAACTAAAGAACAGATAAAAGCAGCTGCACGCAAAACTACACCCTCACAAATGTAAGCACTGAATATCAGTTAAAACATTACGATTAATAGAGAAGGGGTGGAAACATAAGCTTTCTAAAACACAGTCGCATTCAAATAAATCAAACGCTAAATCAATCAATGACATATGCTCAGACGTAGAATGACATGCCAACTGTAATGAGCCTCATGAACTACTTGAGGAAGATAGATATTCGGCAAGCTGATGCAATCATTGGAATAAAACAAATAATAGAGAAAACTATGATATAACAAGGAAGTATAATATCTGCTTCATAAACTTAGAAAAGGCGTTCGATATAGTTCCAAGGAATCACCAAGGAAGCTACTGAAGAAGATCGGTGTAAACAACCAATTGATAGTGACCCATTAAAATGTTAAAACTACAGAGGCATCACCTTGCTCAATGTAGTTTTCACACTCATATTCCCTATTGCAACATACACTGCTGAGACATGCACCATTAAAAAGTTAGATACATCAAAAATAGACACTTTTGAGCTGTGGGTTTATAGAAGAATCTTAAGAAAACCATGACAACCTTCAACAAATATATCGGTCTTAAAGAAATTAAATATATAAACGAGACTGTCTACAAAAATGAACCAGTCTATATCACAATACTTTGGACTCTCAATGAGAAGAATACATGGAATGGAGAGGCTTGTCGTCAAAGGGAAAGTACGACACTTCGACTAGATGGGACAAGGACTGCATGAAAACATACAAATTGCACTAGACCGAGAGCAATGGGCAGTAATGATAAATTCTTTATTATAATATCACCAAGCTCTCACATAGGGTAATAGGACCAAGGAGAGAAAGAGTATGGTCTTGTTACAATCTGCAGTCGACTACTCCACACACAGAATCATTAATTGTAACCAAACGTTTATGTAGTTTCACTCACTCAAGTACCAACAACCTCGAACAGTGGGTAGTTTTTTATAAAAATCCTTACTACTGCGCCAACAAGCTTGTCATAAAAACATAAAACAATGATAAAATAAGCAAATTAAAGGAAGAGAATTCTCAACTGCAGTAAGAAACCAATATAATTTAAAGTATTTACATACGAACATTTAAAAAATTATTTACCACAACAAAGGAAATATGACTAAGGCTCTCCAATTTTATAAATAAACCCAATTATATTACAGCTCCAAATCAATAATCACATTAACTTTCAGAGAGCGTTAACATTGGTAAAAACATGTGAACCAACAGCAGAAATGCGAGTTTGTCGCACCCCTCGAGATTGGTCTTTATTGGCATTACAAAATGTAAGAACAGGTAAATCCCACTACCTAGTTATATGTCGGTGTCCTGACTCCAGCATATTAGGTAACCCTAACAAAACTTGTTACCAAACAAAGCACTAATTGACATTTATTTCAGAAGGACCAATGTCACATGATCAACCAACTTATGCAAGTGTACCAGGTATAAGAGTGTATGGAATGATGTGTGTCCAAGGGGGGAAACGTAGAGGCAGACCGCTTAGACTTGCTAGAGCAATGGACGATCCCGCTTTCCCATGGGATAAAGCAATCGAACTTTCAAAAACAGCTATATGGGAGTGAATAGTCAACAGTAATAAAAACTGAAAACTTGCAATATGATAAATTCAAACACACTTCATCAATTAATGCAGTTAACAAGTACATAGAACTGCGGCCTTGTAATTTACTGATGAACAAACAGAAATAATCGTAGTATGTGATAGTAAACGCAATTTTTTTTCTACTTCATATACCGATTCTTAAACCTTATTTAAAGATGCTACACTTTACCTAAATTTTTATAAAAACTTTTAGGAACGAATAGGTTAGATATAATGTCATTAGTATTATTTAGAAAGAGTATTTACTCTGTACCTATATTATTAATTAAGATTGACAATGGTATTGTTACACAAGAAATGTGATATGCCATATTTAAAATTAAACATATGCAGTATACTTATTAACAATAAGAATTATTAAAAAAGATTGTAAAATCGAAAGTTAATATTAAAATATTTTCTATTGATATAAAGGACCATTTTCAGCTTTCACAACTTTTTATTATGACAAATATAAAAAATAAAATAGGTGTTTAATCTATCTTTTAGGACAAATGTGAACAATTTGAACGACTAAAATAATTTTATTAAATTCATATTTGTAAAGGGCATATCCAAATTTAATCAACAATTATTTAGGGTTCATAGAAAGCTTACTATCAATTCCAGCTAATTATGCGAAATAAATATGATAAGCAAGTAAAATTGTTAATAAGTACCGCTATTAACATTTAATCGTTTAATTTTTAATATGGCTAATTCTGGGTTATTTTCACTTTCTTATTGTGGAAAGTAAGTTGTGAAAATAGGTTATGGGACACACATCTATTTAACTGCTACATCAAATTTATTATGGTAGCTTATTAAATGTTTATATTACGAACATTAATATATGAATAAACAAATTAATTATACTAAAAAAAGAACACCAATCTTCAAATTTCTCAAATAATTTAAACAAAATTTTTATAGTTCGTTTGAAAATTAAAATAAGTTAGTTGTCTAATATGCTATGTATTATTTATAGGAAAAAATTTTGGAAACCGATAAAACTAGAATTTTTTATATCATGGAAATAAGTAGCAAAGCATTTATTTAATAAGCAATTCTTGTATGCTGTATCCATTATTTTTAATTTATAATAAGCCATATGTTAGTTTATAAAAAATCATAAAATAAACTAGAAGAACAATTAAAGTATGTATGCATTACAAAATTTAGTGTTTACATTAGCAAATGAATAATTATAATAACAATTAATCATTAATAGAATTCCCCCCGATTCAGGAACTTTAACAAAACTACCTTCTTTTTTAATTTAAAACAATTACGGATTTTTGGGTTTGAATTAAATTAAAGTAAATCGAATAACAGCGTTTTAGTACTAAAGTTTTAATTAAATTACTAATTTTAATTTTGTTTTACAAACAAACATTGCAAACATTTTGGCATAAACATTTTTCCAAATCTAATTTGCTTGATTAGTCACAAATTTCACATCGACATTATAAAATCATAAAAATGAGTGACAAATATAAAAATAAGAACACTTACCCATCGCCTTTACATCCGTTTGGATATCAGCGGCAAGTATGGGCTCCATTAGAACCACGTTTTGTTGCAGTAGAGCATCTCGAAAACATATCTTGAATTGCTGCGTCAATCCATTGGCTTGCTGGGCATCAACTGTGAGCAGTTGATTAACTTCATCGCTTACGGTTAATGTCTTTACTACAAATGCACAATTCATCAAAGGTTCTTCACATAATGGTCCAGCGTTACAGCACATATTGAAAGCGTTTACGACATAATTTTCTACAAGAATTCGATTGTCACATTCGTCGGGGGTCATGAATATGTTACTGTTATACTGTGGAACGCAGTTTAGAAGTAAATTAACATTGTCCTTTGTTGGGCCAAGTTTCCATATACTGTCTTCGGTAATATTATTCCATTTATCATAAGTGCTAAATGTAGTGCGTAATCGTGTCTTTAAACGAGAAACAATAGCCTCGCTTAGTTCAATTTTAAACTTTTTTAATTTAGGCTCGCGCAAATTATTTCTATCATGACGGGCACGAATGTCCACTGCGCTCGGCACTTGATAATCCTGAATAGCTTTTAATACATTGTATTGAGTCTGAATAAGCTCTATAATCTCATCAGGAATTATAATAACCATGATGTCTATAATAATGGCGAAGTTTCTACCGGGAGAATTTACAACCCTACTGAGAAACTTGTCAGTTTCCTGTCCAATCGTTTCACGTAACGGATATATCGGATTAGATACGTTAAAATTAATCTTATCAAATTTATTCGTGAGATCTTCTAAACATTTCTGGAGATGAACTTCTCCGGCAGTGACAAGCATATGCTCTCCGGCTTCGTTTAAAATAACTTTGACACATGAATCACTTTGTTGCAAAAGTCGTAAGCTTTGTCGCAACTGCGGCAATTCTCGGGGATCAACAGGGTTAATTATATTAGACACTATTGGTTCAATAAACGATTGTGGTCTTAAGGGCGGATTAAACAAGGAAACACTTAACGTACCCCTATGACAGATCAGATCACTGACACCAGATATACCACAGATATATCCAGCTCCCATAGCAACAACAGAATGTCGCTCACGACCTAATAACACATGGACACCTGTTACTGTAATTTTCTTTACCGATTCGTGGGTATTTGCGTACGTTTCTTTGTCGTCGGCCAAACAAAATTCCATAGGATCATGAGCAGGAGTCAATAGATACAGTTCCTGTCCAGTATGAATAACTCCACTATAGATACGTATGATTGCAAGAACATCGTAGTTCGAATCATCTTCGTTCACATTTTCATCTATAGGTACATTCACCTTTGTTTCTTCTTTCAGATCTTCTCCTTCTTTCTTTTCACCGTCTTTCGGTTGTGGGTAAACTACAGGAGCCACTTTAGTTGACTCAATTTTCTTGTTTACAACCAACATTTTTGATATATAAGCGAGAGGGGGACCCTCTTTTGAACATTTCTCCAAAGCAATAGTCATTGATGCCAATTTTTCATTTAAGTTACGGAAACTGAGATATCGTTCAGTATTAAGTAAATAATGAATTCTGTCATGCTGCATGTGGGAGGGAGCTGGTAAGCACAAAAATGTTTGCAACAAAATAGTTTTGGCTAATGGTTGCCAGCACTCCATGATACATCGCAACTTTGTTCGGCCATCTTTGTACAGCCAATGTGACGGAATTGTAGTGAGGCGGAGTTTTTTAACTATCTCATCGACAACCTCCAATCGCTGTCTAACCACAAGATTAGAATATACAAAATACAACATGGAAGTAACCAGCTGCACAAATACAGACAGCTTATTGTTTTCAATTGCTCCACGCTTAACCTGTTTGTTCCGAGAACTGACATAACAATCAAAATCCCACAATTTACCAGTTAAACTATCTTCATCTTCGTCATTAACCAATGGTAAATACATCCGTGCAATATGTCTTAAAGTAAATCCCCAGCCGTCAATAGCACTTGCGAAAATAACGTTTCCCGTTTCTGGATTAAACATTAAACCGGGTTTCTCGCAGGCATTTTCATCCAAATCAGGATTTGTTGATAGATCCAAGTGATATATATGAGACATATATACATTACAGTCTTCAATTACACGTACCACTGCCTGAGTGATCATTTTAGCATCCTGCTTTAATTCTACTAATAGTCTATCGAGCTTATTTACTATAAGTATCATCCGCAGCTTCTCGTCATACGCCTGTTTCATAGCTACCTTGGTTTGGGCGCAAACTCCTTCCACCACATCCACAACAATTAACGCTCCGTCACATATTCGTACAGCCGATGTTACTTCGCTAGAAAAATCTATATGTCCAGGAGTATCAACTAAATTTAATATAATGGGGATAGACTCTGCAACCCCTTCTCCTTTAACAAGAATATCCACAAGGGACACAACGCTGCTTTTCATGGTAATCTGTCTTTGTTGTTCGTCTGCTCGATCATCCATGTACTTAGTAGTTCCAACACTACGCTTATTAACCAAACCGTTAAGTGAAAGTAGGCAATCAGCAATTGACGTTTTGCCGTGGTCCACGTGCGCCAGGATGCACACATTACGAATGTTTGACGGCGTGAATTCCGAAGGATCATAATTACGACGAGCCATCTTCTAACAGCTATAAAGAAAAAACAACATATTTAAAATAGTTTACATATTATATCCAAAACCACAATACTACTTTTGAATGAAACTTATAACTTAAATGCAATGCTTATAACACAAATACAAACTTACTCTTTGTTACACTATCTTCTAATATAAGTTACTCATACATAAACCCTTATTTTTATATTTTACATAACTAAACTGCAATTTGCCAATTATATCAACTACTGCTATTCAAAGACCACACAAAAGTTCTAATTGCGCAGTTTAGTATACCAGCCACAGATGTACTAAAATATCCGCCAAATTTAACTTCAACAGCAAGTTTACCGATAAGCGGCTATGAACCACCGCTTTTCTACCGAATTAAATATATCAAACCTGATTTAAATCATAACAAAAGCACGTAAAATGACAAACTGAACAACACAGCCGAGATATTTTTAATAAAATTGTTATTAAAGTTTCATACGGACAAAAATTAATTGCAGGTACCCCTCTACTTCTTAATTCGTATGCATATTTACAAAAACAACTAAAGGCAATACTTATAATAACACAAACACAAACTTACTCTTTGTTACACTATCTTCTAATTTAATTTACTGATACATAAATCGTTATTTTTATATTTTACACATTACAACTGCAATTTGTCTACGAAATCAACCACTATTCAAAGACCACCCAAAAGTTTTTATAAGGCGGGCGCAGTTACAATCGCGCCGGCCACGGATGTACTTTTTTAGATTATTTAGAAACATCCGTAAAAATTTTTGTACAAAATTGTATTCAAGCCCGATTAAGATCACAAAAAAAACACGTAAAATTGCAAACTAAACAATAGACGCGATATTTTTACGAAAATTGTCATTAAAGTTTGGAAACGACTAAATAACCTGTGGGTACAAGCCTACTACTGAAACTGTATGCAAACAATATTTATAACAAACACAAACTTACTCTTTGTTACACTATCTTCTAATTTAATTTACTGGTACGCAAATTGTTATATTTTACACATTACAACAGCAATTTGTCTACGAAATCAACCACCGCTATTCGAAGCCCACACAAAAGTTGTAACTACGCAGACGCAGTTAAAACATGGCGTGTTCAGTGTACCGGCCACGGATGTATTTAGAAATATCTGCCAACTATTTTACCGGCACGTGGTTATGAGCCACAATTTTTCTACAAAATTAAAATATCAAGCCCGATTTAAATTACAACAAAAACACGTAAAATGGCAAACTAAACGGCACATTTGAAATATTTTTACAAAAAGTTTCATAACGACAAAAACAACCTGTATGCATTTTTACAAAAAACGGCTAAAAGTAATGCTTACAACACAAATACAAACTTACTCTTTGTTTCACTGTCTTCTAATATAATTTAGTGCTACGTTAATTGTTATTTTTTATATTTCACACATTACAACTGCAATTTGTCTGCGAAATCAACCACTACGTCCACTACTGTTCAAAAACCATCCAATTACGCGGGCGCAACTATACAACATGCCGTGTTTAGAATACCAGTCACGGATATATTTGAAAATAACCATTAAAAATTTAAATGTAAAACCAATTTTACCGATACGCGGCTAATGAGCTATTTTTACAACCACAAAATATAATATAAGAGTTCTTCCCAAACAACTAAGGAAAATAATTGAAAATCGCACCAAAACAATTTTCTAAATTTTTAAATACCCAAAAAATTATTTAGCGAAAATTTTAATTCAATTTACTGTTCTGAAAGATTTCCCTGCATATTAATACTTTGATTATCGATAATCACATCTACATTCGATTTTTATTAAACTTAATTTGCATATACAGGGTTTGTCAAAAAGTACGGATCACATGGGACTTTTTTTTATTAAAGTATTTATTAAAAAAATCAATACGGCGTTGGTTTGTACTTGTCTAAGTACTAAAAACAGTGCACACAGATTTGATCAAATGACATTCTGTACCTGCCAAATTTAACACTTTTTGAAAAGAATCTTCAGAAGTGGCCCTATTTATGATTTTTTCGAAAGATTTCGTTTGGAAAAGTTGTTCGGAATGGCATTTTACGTCGGTTTGCAAATTTTCAGCTAAAGATTCGGACCTATTATTTTTTACTCTATAAGAGACGCTGCACCCTATTAGGTAGGTCTACTTAGATTTACAGAATTACCTGCTGATAATTATTGCTACTTGAGTGCTTGGTGTTGAAACTTCATATTTACTAAAGAAAGGGAAAATAACCAAATATTCTCTTAAAAATTCTCGTTGTCCTGGTTAATTTTATCCACATTCGTTTGCTTGATTTTCAACATGAACTTATTTAAATACATATTTTCAAATACTGTACATAATTCAATTTAAATATTCCTAGCTATCTAACTTATTATTTATTTACATTTCTTTTTAATTGAATTTTAAACCTGTATAAAACTCAATTATTTTATAACTCATAAGTCATAACATTTTAAAATTCCATCCTAGTTAAAAATAAATTTATGAAATATACAGCGTCACCGTTAAAGTCCGCACCATATGGGAAATTTTTTTATTATTTAGTTTACGCAAATTTAAATTTCATGAACACTTTCTGCTTTGAAAATAATGCAAAATGACGTTGACAATTTTTTTTTATTGATTGCCTATACCTGTCAGATTCGACATATTTTCAAAAATATTACAAAAAGTTCAGTTATTTTTCAAAATTTCGAAAAATGTTAAATGCAAAAGTTGTTTCTTTTTCAGTTTTCTACCCACCTACCAAATTTGAATAAATGATATTTCCTTCTTAACATAATGACGTTTAATTTAATACGACAGTTTGATATGACTTTGTTACTATGACTACCTACCTATAAAGTTAAAAGGTACTAGTCCAATAAAGTGGGTCCTTATGGACGCTAAACACTATCAAAAATGACATCTTTTTGAAACAGTCGAACATAACCTAATTTAAAGGAGTATTTATTCATTTAAAGGAGTATTTATTCATTTCAAGGAGTATTTATTCATTTCAAGGAGTATTTATTCATTTCAAGGAGTATTTATTCATTTCAAGTTGCACAGCTTCCAGTACACTTTGCGGAACACACTACCGTATTATATACCACAACTGCAGACAGCTAATCAAAGTCCAAAAACAAGAAGTCCGATACCAAAAGCACCAAATGAGCAAATGAATAATAATCGTAATCCAAAATCAAAGTCCGAAAGAAACAGCAAACGGTCGAAATCGTTGGCTAATAAATAATCGCAAATCAAATATTGAAATCAAGGGGCAAGCTAAAGTCGAAATCCAGTAATAACACAGCAAATTGACAACAAAACCGAAAGGGAAAACACAAAACTGAGAAATAAATATTTTCACTGCAATTTTACAAATAACTGCTTCTAGAAAATATGCATTTTAAATCCTTTCTTAGAAACAAACAGTTAGTGCAAGTCCTATTGGTAGAGGATCAGAAATACCTACAGCGGGACAACGCCTTGTCAAACGCCCTTTCTTATGGATTACAGACAAGGCTGAAGTTTTGTTGTAGAAATAATATATTTTAAAGGTAGGCAACTTAAACTGCAAAAAGTAGAATTCTTGTTTCTACAGCTAGCCCTTGAGAAGGTTTAAGAATTTGATAAGTTACTTATGTAAACAGAGCAGTACTTACCAATTATACAATCACGAGTAATATCTAGAATAAGTAGACACTTCTGCCAGACTGATAGATGAGAAATCGAAGTCTTCCGTTCCAAAAAGATGTAGTTTACTGCCTTATACTAATGTTATCGGTTTGTCATAGGTTAAGTTGTTCACGAAATCTGAATGAAACAAATGCGAACGTGAATTTAACCTTTCCACTTAATAAACTAATAAACTTGTGAACAATGTACCTACAACTTACTTCCGGATATAATACGAAATAAACAAATGAAAGGATAGTGTCCAAACAAAATCATAACAAAAAATTAAAAATAACGATAGGTTGAGACATTCAAAAGTTTTGCTATATTACGCTAACAACTAATACTTTGCTATCAATACCTATCACACAATAAATGCTCAATAAAAAATCATATATGGGGGCTCCATGACATAACAGATTAAAAGTTTAGTTTGGGGTCGCTCACAAAAGGTTCAAATCTCGTCAGCGGCATGAAAAATTTTCATTGGGCTGCCGAGATATGAATTCTGTTTGCTAACTTTTTAGTTTAAGTAGGCTATACGACCATCAAATGTTATAATTTTATCAACCACGCAAATAATACATATATGTCTGTAGCTACATGTATCTAATGTAAAGGAGATGAGACGAACTACTGCGTACTGCAGTTCCAGTTTGTAAATATTGCAACATTTAATGTAAGAATTTGATAAGTTACTTATGTAAACAGAGCAGTACTTACCAATTATACGATCACGAGTAATATCTAGAGTAGGTAGACACTTCTGCCAAACTTTTAGACGAGAAATCGAACTGTTCTGTTCTGTAGTGGACTGAATTATACAAACTTTTTGGTTTGTCATAGGTTAGGTTGCTCGACAAATCTGAATTAAACAAATACGTACGTGAATTTAAACTTTCCACTTAATAACATTGTGTAAAATATACTTACAACTTACGTTCGCATATAATACGAAATATACGAATGAAAGGTCTAAACAAAATCATAACAAAAACAAATGTCCATGTGAGTGACGAATCATGCGCATTCGCAAGTACTTTCACGAGTTTCAAGTTGCCGGTAAAGTGACGTCATTTCCACGTTCTTTTCCGCAAAAATCTCCAATCTATGGAAAGAAAATAATTATGAAATTCATGTTTCAAAAAGAAATAATTTGATTGCCGATTAGGATTTATAAGGAACTTGTAACAATATTTTTATAAAATACCCTAACACTTCAATATTAAATTAAATATACTTACAGACAAACAGACTGACATACAATAGAAAGTTTTAAAGATGTAATAACGATCATCAATTTCTTTTATAGTTCAAAAAAGCAGTCATCATCGTAAACAAAATTTAATTATAAAAATGTTGTACTTAAACAAACAACAAAACAAAACCCTGCGTAAGGAATAGGTCTTTCTCAAAACAAAAATAGTTAAGATAAAGCATCAATTTAGCTATTTTTTTAAATGAAAATGAAGTTGTGTGTGGTTTTGCATACAAAATCAATACTTACGGGCTTTTAAACGGACAAACGTGTCTAAATCAGTAGATAAACCCCTAAAAAATTCTACATTTGACTAATTAACGCTGAGCTGTCCGCGCCTCAAATTAATTTAAAATCTGAGAAATTTGGCTGCGCATCACTGTCCTTCATTAGAAGAGCAGGAATGAGAAGAGTAATTGCTGGTATTAGAGATTTCGACATACAATAGTTTACCTTATTCATGGCAGATGTCACACGCTAAATATTGATCTAACTTATACCATTTGTTAATAGGTGTCGCGAGCATTAATAAAAATAGATTTCTACATAACATAGTTTACCTTATTCATGGCAGATGTCAGACGCTAAATATTGATCTAACTTATACCATTTGTTAATAGATGTCGCGAGCATTAATAATAATAGATTTCTACATAACATAGTTTACCTAATTCATGGTAGATGTCAGGAGCTAAATATTGATCTAACTTATACCATTTGTTAATAGATGTCGCGTGCATTACTAATAATAAATTTCTACATAACATAGTTTACCTAATTCATGGCAGATGTCAGACGCCAAATACTGACCTAACTTATACAATTTGTTAATAGATATCGCGTGCATAATTAATAATAGATTTCCACATAACATAGTTTATCTTATTCATGGCAGATGCCAGACATAAAATACAGATTTAACTTATACCATTTGTTAATAGATGTCGCTAGCATTACTAATAATAGATTTCCACATAACATAGTTTACCTTATTAATGGCAGATGTCAGACGCTAAATATTGATCTACCTTATACGATTTGTTAATAGATGTCGCGGGCATTACTAACATGCAATTGTTTAATTTAAAATCTGTGAAATTTAGCTGCGCATCACTATCCTTCATTAGGAGAGCAGAAAAACGAACAGTAATTACTGGTATTATAGATTTCGATATAAACTAGTTAATTTTATTGGTGCTAGATGCTAACATGCTAAATAATGATTTAACTTATACGATTTATTAATAGATGTCGCGGGCATTACTAAACTGCCATTGTTTAATTTAAAAGCTGTGAAATTTGCCTGCGCATCACTATCCTTCATTAGGAAAGCAGGAATTCAAAAAGTAATTACTGGTATTATAGATTTCGACATAAAATAGTTCTCTTTACTCCTGCTAGATGTCAGCCCGCTAAATAATAATTTAACTTATATGATCTATTGTTAGATGTCGCGAGCATTAATAAACGAACAAGGATTCCTTCCTTGTAAACTTAGTTGTATGCGGTTTTGCATAAAAAATCAATACTTAGACGCTTTTAAACGTACAAACGTGTCGAAACCAGTAGACAGACCCTTCAAATTCTACATTTTGACGCTCTTCAAATTAATTTAAAATCTGTGAAATTTGGCTGCGCATCACTATCCCTCATTAGGAGAGCAGGAATGAGAAGAGTAATTGTATTATAGATTTCGACATAAAATAGTTTACCTTATTCATGGCAGATGGCAGACGCTAAATATTGATCTAACTTATACCATTTGTTAATAGATGTCGCGCGTATTAATGATAATAGATTTCTACACAACATAGTTTAACTTATTCATGGCAGATGTCGGACGCTAAATATTATTTTAACTTAAACCATTTGTTAATAGATGTCGCGAACATTAATAATAATAGATTTCTACAAAACACAGTTTGCCTTATTCGTGGCAGATGACAGACACTTAATACTGATCTAACTTATTCCATTTGTTAATAGATGTCGCGAGCATTATTAATAATAAATTTCTACATAACATAGTTTACCTTATTCGTGGCAGATGTCAGACGTTAAATACTGATCTAACTTATACCACTTGTTAATAGATGTCGCGAGCATTAATAATAATAGATTTCTAAATAACATAGTTTACCTTATTCATGGCAGATGTCAGACGCTAAATACTGATCTAACCTTAGATCATATATATTAATATATATGATCTAAGGTTCTAACTCAGTAAAAGTGTAATGTTCTGTGATCTAACTTGTACGAGTTATTAATAAATGTCGTGAGTATTACTAAACAGCAATTTTTACTTTGGCGTATATTAAGCTGCCTAATGAATCAGGGGTATTTCACGTTATAATATTTGTAGTGGAGGTTGTCTATGTAGTGAGGGGTATTTTAAGTCAAGTTTTCAGTACTCAGCAGGTTACTAAGTCCCAGTGTTTAGTTGCCAGCTGTCAGTTTAACTTGTTCATATGCGGAATGATGTTTCAGTATATTATGCTTTGTTAAACAACTAATTGTATGTACAAGGGGTTAATGGTAAGGTAATGAAATAAAAATGTCTTATATTGACAGCTATAGTTTAATTTATTAAGCCCAGAGGTATATTGGTCAATGTACACAATGATTTTATATCATTAATAAATACCCTAACATTTAGAAGGTACTGTTTACAGTAAGACAAGTGTAACATCATAATTTATTTGTGCTGTATCTATACCATTAATTTATGTATAATAATTGCCTTCTATGTGAACATTTTTCAATCTTACCTTTCTTCTAATCTTCACCATAAATACCAATTTTTACTGTACAATTATTAGCCAACACCAATGAATACATAATAAATTCCGTTAGAAAAGTACCTACTGTTTTTTTAAATTTCAAACACGTCACGCCTATTTAAAGGTACCCCTTGAATCAGTCAGACAGTCCCACTACTCTCACTTTATAATTGGAGCTCTATAAGCCGGTACTTATTTTGCAACATGGGCCAAACCTCAAAAAATAGGTGCATACAGGACTCTAATTAAAAATAAATGACATACCTACACACACAACTTTTATTGTTACAAAATGTTACAATTTTGGTGCTTCTGCATGTATCACTATAAATTTTTATATCACAAAATAAGTCTAAAAATTAACATCATAATCTTTCATTTTCTCTGACAAGATCCACCATTGATTTAGAAATCCAATGTCTACAATTCGATTCTTAAATTTCTTGTATTGAAGTTTTAGATATGGGCAGGTACAATTGTAATTACTGCATAAATTGCTATAATAATCGGTCCACATAATTGAGGCAATGCCAATGTTAAGTCTTCTCAGTGAGTGGTTGTTGTAACACTTTTCAACAAATTTTAAGTGTTCAGCGGTTTTTTGATTTTGCAAGCTTGTATGAACAAGCAACAGTTTATTCTCGCAGCTGTAATTTAAAAACAATATTTACATGAAAAATTACCACAAAAAATATTACGTACTTCATAAGCGTATCACGAAAATCTGTACTGTCAGGGTTTTGTTTCATACAATATATAACACTACCAAGAAGAGATATATAAATCATGGCTTTTGTAGGTTTTTCTTTTGCATCTCTTCCTACATCATAAACAACTTCTCGATAATCAATGTAAACATTCTTCCAGTATTTCATCCAAGTTTCTACAATTGTACCTTTAATTTTACTTTCAAATTTTACAGCGGCATTTTTGGTTTTTTCTATGGTCTCTGAATTCAAATTCTTAATGTTTGTTATAACTTTTTGGCCGTGAGATAGTTTTAACATATTTATGCTGTTATTATACAAAGATTGTCTGCATGTTATGGTTTATATATTCTTTTATAGGTTATGTATGTTTAGTTAGTTTAGTTAGTTATAAAATAGAAATCACTAACTCAGTTTATATACAGGGTATATCTAAATTACAGGTCCTCTATAGCAACCTACGCTTGGGACATTGTTTTCATTTATTATGTTAATTTAAAAACTACCATACATTTAATGTAGAATGAGCAGAAGCTCCATCATGCATAACCAACCAACTACAAAGTACATTTTTAGCACACGGTAAATGTTGGCTTAGATAATTTTTACTATATAATCTGCCCCAGCAGAGCACTTCCGTTGATCTTTCAAAAATTAGGTGCATATTCCTTAAAAGAATACTGTGTTTTTCTCAATGAAAAATCAAAAATATACCTAAAGCGGTAAAAACTGACATAATCCAAGTTATTTAGCAAAAGTTAGCCAGATAATAAGTTATTGACTTATAAAAACATAATAAATTGCTTTGAAATATTGAATAATTGTGAACCGAAGCATCAGATCCAACATGTTTATGTGAACTTCTATTATTGGTTTCAATTGTTGAATCTATTGTAACAAAACGCATGTTAGTTACGAATATTTTAAAAAGGACTTGAACAAATTATTAATTTTTAGTTTATTTTATGAAAGACCGATTTTGTAAATAGCTTTAAGGACACATAATCATTAAAACGAAATATTTTGTTGGTATTTTAATTTGTTTCCCTTGCAGGAATTATGAATTATTTTTCAGGACACTCTTTTTGAAAGGACGGTGTCCGAAATTAGTGTTTCTTAATCCTAGCTAAGTTATTGGTGCTTAAACATATGCACTCAAGCATGCTAGCGTAACGAAATGCTAAATATTAAGGATATCAGGTTTTATTGCGACACTGCAACGGAACTATAAATATCGACAAAAATATGAAAGAATTCCTATGGGAAAATTATTCTTTTTATGAAGCTTTTAATACCAAAACCGGTCAGCCAATCACAGTTAACCTTCAATATGAAGTTCGATTTGATTTGATAAAAGGAACCCCTTTTATTTTGGGGTTGTCCAAAATTATTGTCTAAATGCAGTTAATCAGAAAGCCAGAGAACTCCATTCCATACTTACCGTACGAGAGATACTCTGGGGTTTCACACGTTTAATAAGGCTCCTACATTCCTAAACCCTTTTATTTTTCAGGAACTATAAAACAAAACCCTTCGAACACCACCTTTCTATCATCAAAAACTGGATTTTTGGGTTGCGGCCACAACATCCACACCGAACACTCAACTTTGAGGGACCATACCGGGACCGGCATAATTAATTTAGTTGACTAAATGTACAAATAGATTTAATATGTGCATTTCTTTGACTTTTCTTTCCTACCCTTTATAAAAGATTGGGTGATTAACAAAAGCAAAAGCAAACGAGGGTCCAAAGCTTCACCAGTTAAAGAAAATTGTGAATTTTCAACACCCCGCATCGTCACACAATATTCAGATTTACCGAACACTGTATATACATAAAAGGACAAACAGTTAATAGTATACAAATTTCATAAATATCTCAACACAACATTTATTATCAATCCAAAAAACAAATACAATATAATTAAGTACCAGAGAAGAAAACAAGATTGGAAACAAGTCACAGCCGTAAATGGTAATAATTTCAATAGAGTAAAGTCACAAAATAGAAAATATGATCTACTATATTATTTACTAATTATAATTACAATAAGTATCCACAACTTCTAAAAATTGCCATTTAGATATTCTTTCCACTGGGACCGACTAAACGGACTCGAGTATCAACAGCTGAAAGTCCGGCTTCTCCTGGCGGCATATCCAACTGTCATATAAATAGGATTACTACCGTAACAGAAATAGCTTGAATTTTTAAGAGAAAATGGAATAATACACAAGTAACTGTAAATGTACTTAATCAAAAAATTTAAAAATCTAATATTTTATATATATTATGTAATTATTGAAAGTTATATACATTTAGGAAATGTTTTTTTTTCCTAGTTTCACTTCAACTGAAAGAAACATTTAAAGTAAATCATACACAGCAAATTGGAGTGCTTATAAACAAAATGATAAATTACACAAAAAGTATACTCCGCCAATTTCATAATTATGACTAGATCACAAAACAAAAATACTGGAATTTACATACTTATACCTAAGTTCAACAAAAAATATACAATTTCGATTATCAAATCAATAAGCACTAACGATTCTTTTAAAATGAATATGGCTTAAAACTTCTTTGTTTGCACAGCAAAATTGTGTCATTGTCTATTTCTACTTTCAATTTAAAAATATTCTTCAAACGTCTTAGGAAAGACTAGCAGCATAGCGCTGAAAAAATTTAACTGTTTCTACTAAATAACCATTAAAGAACAAACTACTTTGCTAATTGTTTTTAAAAATGTTGGAACTTAAAAAGAAAACAGAAACACAAAAAATAGTTTTTTGAGATAAAGAGAATCCATAGCCGAAAGTATTCTACATCTAAAATTAGGGCTTCATTTATGTAAATGTTCTCTATTAAGAGATGAATGTCACCACCACCTCTGAAAGTGTAACAGGAACTTAATTAAAAGGAAATAAAAATGAAGCACTCGAAAAAAATTAAAATTTATAAATTAACTGTTAGAGACAGAATCATTTCAAATGCTGAAGTTGATATCTCTTACAGTTTATAAGGCACCAACAGGAGTTCTTTGTTCAACTCCGTTGGTTAACTATGCTGCTGTTAACATTAAAAGAGCAGTACACCTATATTGTTATACCGCGATTTTTATGAAAATGTTTTGATCAAAGAATACAAATAATAGATTGTATCGATCACACCGCAAATGGAAATATAAGGAAACTAGTTACTTGCTACAACTACAGTTGTTACTGCATCTTTATTGACAACAGCAGAATGATTTTTAGTATTTTACCTAATATGTTCTATTATGTTAAACTACACAAAGTTTATTATGCATTTAGCATGACTAGAGATAATTCTTTAAAAATATGTAACCCTCAACTAGCAAACACTTTTGCAAGTTGTGAAAACAACTTACGTATTTTTCTGCTTTAACAATAATACTTATACAAAATATTATTTAACAAAAAACTAAATAGGCAAATTAGTACGTTATACTTGGTTTCCACTTATGGCTTGGACTGGCTGTATAAAACAAAAAACATAAAATTAAAATGGGTACTAAATAAATAAGTTAGTACGATACGAGTTATGAAATAATTCCAAAAAGCTCGCTAACAAAAACAAATTTTGAAAACATTCAAAATTACATACATGCAACCCTAAAATTTTCAAATAAAATCTACTTACTCTTTGCACGCTAGCCCGTCTATGTTCTCCATGTAGGAAGTCATTTTCTTCTATACAGAGATCAGAATCTGAATCTCTCATCGGTCGACATTGACCTTCCTGTTTAAAATTATTACAAGATTATCGTGAAAATGTTGAAAAAAAAGCAAAGTACATGCGTACCTGTGTCATTTGTTCAGTTGTAGTCAACACTCGTGCAAGAGGATTACAACACACTGGTAAAGTATCAAGTAAAGTGGGTCGAGAGTTTGTAAGCAAAGGTTTCATATAATGAGTGTCAAATGATCCCCACACACGAGCTAAAAACGCCTTTTCATTTGGCCTCGGAATTTCAGATCCTGTTACATCAGGCCAATCATGTCCCCGTGGAGTACTGTTACCCTACATCAAAAAGTTCCGTTATAAATTAACATTTTAATAAAGCTTAAAGTCTCTAAAAAGCAAATTGAAGCAACCTAGCAACCAGTTGCACATAGAACATATTCTCGTGTTTATTATTTATTACATTGCTGTGCAAAACAAGAATTATGTATGCTTTTTTGGTGCTTACTTCAGACAAGTGTAATGTGTTCTATGCACATTTGCAGTAATGTTAAATTATTATATCAACACTATGCAACCCAACACAATTTATATACCTACCCCTGGAGTACATTCCATAGAATTGTATACCTGTTAACAAGAGTGAAAAACAAACAAGCTAAATTTAAAAATATACAAAAACAGCTGTAATTGTAATAAGTAGAGCTCATATAGTATAGTCAACTGTGTTATCATATATTAAGCTGTCATCACTATGTTATTCAAGTATTACCAGCAACATTTGCATGACAATTTAAAAGGCTTATAAAGAATATCAAGAAACTCATTTCCACAGAACATCATCTACCACAACCCATGATAAAACATAAAAAACAAATGAAAGCTTCCTTTTGCTCCCTTATTCTTACCAGTAATGCCAGCAGAATCATGATTTTAAATACAAAAATTCCAAAAATCTATTAGAGCTCTACATAAACAACAATTAAAAATGAAAAACTTACACTTCTGGGACCTTGATTAGAAAGCGCTTCGGTTTCTTCATCTATTCCAATTCTAAAATAAACTTTGTTTATCATATATTCCAATTAATGTACAGGATGTAACAGTAGAATCTGGACAATTTCTGAAATTGAAATTTCCGCCATATTATAGGTTTGTTCCTGTAGCAAATCACAAACGGTTTGGTGACTTTATATCAACTGGTTGCAAACTGTTAAAAGTTAGTAACTAGTTGGCGATTATTTCCTGATGGAACACGATTTTAAAAATTTCCTTTAGATTTAAAAACTGCAAGTCCTTTCAATAATAAATAACCTCGAAACTACTGGCGATATACAAAAACACTACAACATAACCTAACACTCGACACGCCTTCTTAGTAAATCGTATGCGCATGTCAACCAGAAAAGTTTTTAAAGAATCAGAGAATTTTACAAACGGTTTCTAAACTGTTTGCAAAAAGTTATGTTAGCTGCTGAAACACCAAACTATCAATCAATTTGGAAGCTTTTTGCCGCTGGAACGTTCATTTATATGTGCGCATGCGTCTGACAGTTTGCAACCGTTTGTGACTCTTGCAGAAACAAACCTAATAATTCGTCAGCCGGCAACTAAATGGCACTAAAGTAGACCTGACCATCAACAACAAGTTCTTCCGTTACCCGAGGTCGACGGTTTACGACATTGCTCATCACTACGCGGCTTCCGAGGGGGTCAGATAAAGACTCATATAAACCGGCACCGAAGATCTAGGTTACGGAGAAGACTGGAAGGACTCCAAACCTTATCAAAAAGGCGCAAAAATGCATTTCTGAGTTTTGAAGACGAACTTATCTACCGTCTGTCGGATCGTTTATGAGGACCTCAGATACAGATCTTAGATCAAGATGCTCTCTGAGGACGCTAAAGCCAAGAGACTTGCTCGCTGCCATTTGCTACTCTTAAGACCAAAGCGGCCGGCCGTCTCCAGTTTTTCTTTGATGCGAAAATCTTTACCGTTAACGCGAAAGAACGACTACTGACTCACCCACAACCTCGAAGATACTCCCATTGTGTATAGAATCAAATTCCTGGCCAGGGTCCATGTTCTAAGTGTCGTGTCAGGTGAGAGTGACATGCTGCCGCACTTCTTTCAGAAAGAAGTGTTCTGCAAACTGTTGTGAAGCTGTGGATTGACACTGTGGCATCTGGAAGGCCATATGACGGGGCACTCACGCACATCAGTCATTTAGCGATAACACGAGCAAGTTCCGAAGCAAGGACTTTTGGCCTCTGTAATGTATGTCATATACAAGTGACAATATCCGGTTAACAGTTAAACGGTTCCCCGGCGGTGTGTTATGAGTTAAGCACAGACATACAGGCTCAGACAGTTCAGAGAATGCAGATGAGTAAATTATATTACCATTACAGTAGAGTACCAAGTTGTGTTATTGAGAATAATCATTTAATTATATTGTAAGTAGTATCTTAATAAAGTTCAGTTAAATAAACGACGAGAATTGGTGAGTACTTATTACTATTTACTATACCGAGTTAAGGATATAAAAGCCTTCTAATGGAAATCCACTGGATTACTTTGTAAGGAGCATGAGTGAGGGATACTACAACAAGTCCTGACATCCCAATGTCACGTCGCTATATTTAGAAGGAGATCCTAGCGAAAGGATGCGGGTGCTTCCGGCCCAGAATTGAAGTGGTCATCGAAGTAAAGAACAGTTACATATAAAAACATTTTTCATGTAAGGTTAGTTTTTGATTTAAATAAATGATTGTGAGAACTGACATGGTTCTGTCCGGATTCTACTGGTACACTGTGTATGCTGCTATAACGGGACATACTTACGGAATTTGGAACCAATGTAATAAATTCATTGTAGCTCCTCCTTGAATAATAACTGTAATAATAACTATAAGCGAAGTTGTGGTAAGCATGGCTTGACGAGCTTCCGAAACAGTATTACGTATGGCTAGAGCAAAAGACATTGCACCTCTAAGACCTTAAATTAAAAAAAGACACTTATAAAAAATTATTTAATAAAAACCACAGGGACTTACCAGCAAAAAACAACATATGTTGAAAATTGGAAGGAATTTTAGGTTTCCTACCTAAATTTAATATAAATGATAGGGGATAAATGTTTGTCGCCCTACCTATTGCGGCACATGTCTATCATATTAGTTAAAGAAAATTTTTAAATATAACTTAAAGATCTGTGTATGCTGAATGTAATGTCAAAGGATACAAATCCTGCCAATATAAAGAGAGGATCAAAATGATGTTTAGGGAAAGTAAACATCGATACTCCAATGTAGGAGAAAATAAAATTTTCGGCTAAAAAATTTAGCAACTCAAACATTTGTTTTGTTCTCGTTCTGGAATCATCTGATAAATTATTATAGGTATAATGTGCTTGACAAATACCACAGAACAGCACAGACACAACACCTAGAAATAAAAAACATACAAACACTCAACTGCAACATTCAGCAAATGTGAATAAATTGTTTAATAAACTTAAAATTTTCAAACAGCGTAGCTGTATATTAACTCACCTGTAAGTTCGGCAGCTTCGGCCATTAAAAATGTGCTGTATGACATCAAAACGAATAAGGCAGACTCTAATAATGGAAAATCTTTAACGCGGGTAAACTTGGTCATGTAATACTTGTTAAGGAAAATAAACACATAATCTGCTTTAATTTCTAATTAAGTAGCTAATATTACTGAGAATTTACTTTTTTAAACTGCAAAAATTTAAAATGTTACAAAAGGATATCAGTGCTGTAATACAACCCATAACTGCTCCAATGAATAATGACAACATAAAAATCCCAAAGAAGTCACCAAGAGCTTTAAAGAAAGCTTTCGTTTCAAACCCACCAGATCCTGATTGGTAGCGTTCGCCATAATTTTGAATAGATCTGTGAGAAACAATATTTATAACAAAAAATTTGCATTATGCACGGAGTACTTACCCGCTAAGCACAATGGCAACTGCATCATTCAAAACACTTTCTCCAAAAACAAGTGCATAGAGATTAACATCTACATGTAAATCATGGAAAATTGCCAGTATCGTAAGTGGATCTGTGGAAGAGATCAGAGCTCCAAAGTAAAGTGTGTCTAGAAATGTAAAACTGTTCGCCATTCGTGCTGGCATAAGTTGCACACAACCGTACATCAGCGCCCCAACCACAAAAGAAGATATAGTAGTCCCAATTATTGCATATGTTAGTATAGCACCCAAATTACGAAAGAAATATTTCTGAAACATTAATAATTATTAATGTTATACTACTTGTGTCAACAACAGCATAAAAGTATATGTGTTAAACTCATTATATATTACTGACTTTTTAAAATGTCACATTAAAACAAATAAAGGGAGCTAGCTCTACATTAAAAACTGGATTTACTTTGAGAAATTCTCGTCTTCCAAACCCACTTTCAAAAATTATATTCTTAAAGATGACCCAAAAGCCTTATTCGCTATATTTACTGATAATAATTTTAGTACAACATAGTGGGCATTCTCTTTAATTAGTAATTACTAGAAAGCGGATTTTATGCAGTGCAAAATGCCGAAATATGTGCATATATATGCACTTAAAAACCTTAAAATATGCAACAAAAATGCATTATTCATTCAAAATATGCACAAATAATGAATTTTCTATTTGCCTGTATTACTTCCAAATTATGACATGAAATATAAAAGCTATATGCTGGTAATTCTTTTAATAGGAAAAACTTAATTAGGTACATACAAAATTATTATTTTAACATAAAAAATTATGAGTGTTATTTAAAATCTTGAAGTTCACATAACTCTGCCCTACTATTCAGTTGCATTTTTCAGCAAAGAATGTTTAAAATTTTGCAGAACAAAATATTTTGTCCCTTACTCTCAGATGTTTCTCAAGAAGGATTAAATAACTAAACAGTTACGTTCGGGAAGTCCAAATAACTTTAACTACTTAGAACCTTTAGAATTTTAAAATACTAGGAAATAGTGGCATTGCAGCTTCATAATCCGGAAGTATTAATGTTGCTTTTTACGCCAGGTAATAACTGTTGACAGGCTATTTATGATCTTTCTTTAAAGCTATTATTCATTTAAAAATACACTTTCTAAGTTAGAAATCAGAACAATTAGACACTGAACTACGTACATCTGGCAATGGAAAATTTAAAAAAATGTTAAATATATGTTAATTTATGAATAAAAATGTAAAATATGCATAAACTTCCAATACATGCAATATTTGGTGAAATATGCAAAATATGCAAAAATTAATTAACGTCAAATGGTTGCATTTAGTGCAATTCGCCTAAAAGCAACTATAAAAAATAAGCGATATGCATTTTGCATAAAATCCGTTCTCTAGTAATTACATAACAGAATAAAATTCAGGTCAGTTTATACCAAGTTATAAAATTTGTTTGGGATAAAACATTTAACATTCAATTTACAAAGAATTTAAAAATCAATACTGCTGCAATTATCGTCCATATTTCCCATATATTTGCAGTTTATCACAAGTCAACACTTTAATAAACGTGGGTGAAGCAAAGCAAATGCTATTACTTAATAATACATCATAATGAAGCAGTTAAAAAATAAACTTATTGACAATTCATAAATATGACTAGTTCTGGTTATTGCAAATGTTTGTATATATATTTTAAATTGAACAAATCTAGGTAGTGTTGTATGTTAATAGGCAACCGTATTGGGCTAGCACTCCACAAGAAAACATGGTCAGCAACATAGAGGGTTAAGGTCTCCTAAGTCGCTCTTCATACCCCGGTTGTTTCGCATGCTAAGCATACGGGGTGGTATGTTAAGCACCATTAATTATTAATAGAAAAATTTTAATTTTTATAAAATAAGTTAAAAAGCTCATGAAATTATATACGAGAAATAAGAAATCTAAATAGTCGATTGTATCATCACTTTTGATAAATTCCTCAATTATTAAAAAAACAGTTCTGCAATTAAAAGAAGGCTTGTGACTGCAAATTTCTCAGAATTTGTAATTCAAGAACTGCTGACGCTAATGGTTAAATAAAGTTACAAACGCGCAATTATTTCTTATCTTTTATACATAAAACTTGTTATTATGGCACTGTAATAACATACATTGTTAAAAAGACTTTAATATAACCATTTGCTTACTCGTAAATAGTAGTTATACAAAACATGGCCTTGCCATTAATAAGTAATACTTATCAGAATATTACAACTATAATTATTTAAACTTACCCTTTTTAAACTATATCCCGCATGGAAAATTATAGGAGGTAAAATGATATTAAAAAATATTTCAGGATCAAAAGTAGCTTTCAAATCGATTTCGTTATCTTGTGCATCAACTGCACTGCGAAATGTATACTGATAAGTTTTGTTAGTTCTTGAATTATAAGGTCCCTTCACTGGGAAATGTAAAGTAAGAGAATCTGGTGGTAAACTAGCATTATATCTTTCATCGTGAGGATAAACATTCATATTCAGTATAGCATTAGTACTACCGGCATATCGAATTATGGCACCCACAATTAGACCTAAAATATTTCGTTAAAATTTTCCACTTTCAAAATTAATTTATACGTACCATAAATAACTGCGAGGCCTGTTTCGTGTAGAAAACTAACTCTACGATGCTTGAACAGCCAAATAGTTAATACAGTTAGAATTAACAGAAGCGTGTAGGACAATAAATTCAAACTATCTAACCTATGCGTAGATTGAGCTTTAGCATCCAATACTATATCTGTGGCAGCTCCATTACAGTAATAAATTAAATACGAAAATAATACTAACAGGGATTTTTTAAATACACCCATCACAGAAACGTTAAAGTTTGACACTTCATCTATTAACCCATACAGTTTAATAAATTTCAAATATTTAGCACGTAACAGGCACGTGATAATACTACTATCTAGATTACCCCTTGGGCACCCAACACATTGTATTTAAATTGATTACAAACAACGGAAATTTTTGAGCAGCAGCTGTCAAATTACATAATGAAATGATTTTGCTGTCAAATTATCAACTCATTACATTACAAGACAACAAGACTAGTGTCGACATCTTTAGTAGTTATCGCCAACTACTTGGATGGGAAAACATTTTTGTGCAACATCTATTGTGTATTTCATGAAATTGTTATTCTCTCCCACGAGGACCGATCACTATGGTAGAGTAGACCAAAACCCCGAAAAAGCTCAAAAAACAAGGGAAAGGGAGTAGCCTTTGCCCTATATAGGGATGTACAGGCTAATAATAATAATATTTGTTATAATCTAAACTTCGGAAACCTAAAATTAAATAGTAAAAAAAGACCATTCATAACACGTTAATTGTATTATTTTAACTATTTTAACGTAATACTTATATCAGAAAGTTTAGACGTGATATGTTAATATTCAAAGAACTGGAGTACTTACAAGGAAAGTTCCATTCAAGGTATTTCATACCAAATAATTGTTTCGAAGCTATTTAAAAATTTATTCAGAATCAAAATTAAATTAAATATACATAATTCTCTAAGCGTACATTCGACATTATAATTAATAGGATATTATATACAGTTCATATAAATAGTAAAAAAATAGATCCCATTATTTGAATACTGTTAAAACTATTTGAAATCTGTTGTTAAACATCGATACAAATTCGGCTAATGATAAATATTTATTTACAAAACATGATTTTTGTTACTTTATGATAACATAATAAATAAAACAAGCATACAACTAGAAACTCAGTGGGTTCATTTGAATAATACCTCCATTTTCACAAATATTCTTGCCAATAGCAGTTAGTTTTGTAAAGTTACTGAGATTATCACTCTTTCCAACAGCTTTTAGATTCTGTCTCGCACGATTTGATGCCTAAAGAATTGAGTTTATAAGAAAACTTGTACAGAAATCTCGTATTTTTTATTACCTCATACACCCAAGCCTCTGCCATCAGCTTCTCATGAGCAGCAGTAGAAAGTTTCTCATTGAGAGAGCGTGAAGCTCGAGAAAGGACTACAACGCTACTATAGATGTCAAAAGTAGCATTGGCTAATCTATTAAGGATCAACTGTTCATCAACAATATTTTTTCCATGTTTTATAAGTACGGCTTCTACGGCTTGACCAAACTGATCAACATTCTAGAAAAACAATAAAATATGTAAATTACATCTGTATATTTCCCTTAGGTAATTTTATACCTTTGCAATTAATTTTGCAGATCCTGCAAGCTCAGAATGCACAAGATGATCCATAGCAGGAGGAGAACTTAAACCAACTGATCTTACAACACGTTTGGATGCTTCTTCAAAGATCAATCCTAAATTTGCGGCAGGGTTTTTAAATGCTTTCTGTAATTCCTTTAAGTGAGCTCCAGCATATTGAATACCTATATTAAAAATTTATGATACAATTTAAATTCAATACCACTACCGAGTGTAATTATTACATCCATATAAATTTGTACCTACCAGTTAAGGCAACAAATAGTCTTAAAATATCATTGGTACCCTCAAATATTCTAAATATTCTCAGATCTCGAAGAACTCTTTCTAATCCAGTTTCTTTCATGAAACCCATACCACCCATAATTTGAATGGCTTCATCACATACATACCAAGCAGCTTCTGATGCAAAACACTAAACAAATGCAACGCCTCAGAGATATAATTCTACATATTGTGCGTGTTTCATACCTTAGATATTGCAGCTTCTAAATGATAATGTTTAGAACCACTGTCCATATTTCCTGAAATCATGTACGCCATAGACTCGGTTACATACTGTAACATAGCCATGCGAGCGAACTTTTCTTTAATTCCATCAAATGAATCTATTCGTTTACCAAACTGAACACGTGTCGTGGCAAAATCAACAGCCTTTTTTGTGCAAGCTCTCATTGTTCCAGCTAAACATGCTGCCATTCCAAAACGTCCATTATTTAATATATTCATGGCCACTTTAAATCCATTGCCTACACCTCCTAATACATTCTCAAGGGGTATTTTAACATCTTCATAGTACACCTAAATACCAAATTAAAGTTATACTACAAAAAATAATTTCTTTTAATTTGTAAATAATACCTCGGCAGTATTTGATGCCTTAATACCCATTTTTTTCTCTGGTGGACCGTTAGTTACACCACCAAATGACCTTTCCACAACAAAAGCAGTAACTTTATCTCTAGTTCCGCCTGTTTTAGGATCAGGTACTTTTGTTTGTGCAAATACAGTCATGATTTCAGCAAGACCTCCATTACTAATCCAGATTTTTGATCCATTAAGAATGAAGTGTTTTCCATCTGGGGAAAGCTCTGCTCTGGTCCTGAAATGAATCAACATTATGCCAATTAGCCTAAAAAATTCTTTTATGAAATGCCCATTTAAACGCATATGTGATATATGTACAAGTCAGTACAATCAAAATAAAAATTAGGTACTCTTTACTTACCTAATTGAGCCTGCATCTGAGCCGGATGATGGTTCAGTTAAACAAAATGCAGCAAACTGTCCTCCTGTAGTTACCCTTGGTAAATATTTGGCTTTTTGTTCAGGAGTGCCATAGAGCAAAATGCCTTTGAAACCAATAGACTGATGAGCACCCAAAGTAATACCGACACCTATAAATCAAATAGTTTCAAATATCACACAACTGAGGTTACTATTATTATTATTATTTACCCAAATCATGTTCTCCCACTATTTCTACTAAACGCGCATACTGTGTGTTATTAAGACCAAGTCCACCTAAATCTCCAGGAACCTGGAGACCAAAAGCACCTAAATCCCATAATGCCGCTAAAGACTTTTCTTCCACCTTTTCTTCGGAATCATTCTTTGCTGGGTCATTGATTTCCTAAAAAAGGAATAAAGAAATCAAATCAAAATCTTTTCGTTTTGTGAATTCAATAAAACTCATAATTCGCCTATAAAGAAAGGTGTGTTACTATATCAAAGTCTAATTAATTATTGTTGATATTTTAGCATATTTCTAGTTTACAATTTTATTTTAACCTGAAAATATTTCTGCACAGGATCAACCAACATCTGAACGGTATCCCTCTGTTCTTCTGTAAGTGGCAGAGGATATGGGAAAACTTGCTTGCCTTCAATTTGACCACGATAGAGGTTCATAGTAAAAGACAACTCTTCGGTAGGAGCCGCAGATGTTTTTTCAGCATCCGATACACTTTTCGGTTTGGCTGCTGCAGTTGCCAAATATCTAAATAACAGACACGGTTTATATTATATGTTAAAACTTATTTAGGGCATTTTCTTAAAAGAATTAGAGGTTAAGAACATAAAACTTACCTTTGCAGAGCTGCATTTTGGAGTTGATTAGTTTTTTGTACGAATCTTACTACACGAAACATTTCTGTTATTGTAAAATATATTATTAATTTAGTAATCTAAGTTATTAAGGCACCAATTTACAGCAGCAGTTTATTTAATTTCGACCTTTCACCTACTCCCAGGCCCGCAACTCTAAAAAATAGAGCCTTGAAAAGCACTAATAATCTATTTTTTTTACCCTCTGAACTTGTGGACTGCACTTAAGTCGAATAAATTAAATTTAAATACTTTATAAACAATATTTGCAACACTACGCTTAACGCGCTAGCGCAAACTCTGCTTTTCTATTATAGTGCTAAATTACTCGTACTTTGTACTTTGCACTTATGTCTGTGTAGCAATTTGAAGAGGTGGACTTAAAAATACATAAGGTACAAATGTTCATTTAGATAAACATAGGTATATCTGTTCCATCGCTATAAATGATCAAAAAAATGATTATCAACGATTAATTATCATACATACAGGATGGTTTAATAAAATGTTATCTGTTTCATTAGAGTTTATTATGGATAACAGAAACAGGATAACTATATATTATCTGCATTTATCAATAAAGTTTTTGCCCTAGAAATGCGAAAGTTCATTTAACATAAATATCTAATTTTTTCTAGAATACCCTTAATTCTAATCTACTTCTTCAGCTTCTCTCTGTCTACTGCAGGGTATAAGCATAAGTCCTTTTTCCATATTGTTCTGTCTTGAACTATTTTTAACCAGTTTCTGCATGCTATTTTCTTTAGGTCATTCGCCCATCTGCTTTGTGCCCTTCCAATACTCCGTTTTGATGTTGGAGGACGCCAAAAAGAGTGACGCATTTTGACCAGTCTTTGTTTGATTTTCGGGCTATATGTGGTCTACCAAATTTCACTTTAGTGTCGCCATTCTATGTGTGACATCTGCGACTCTAGTTCTTCTTCGAATATCGATGTTTCTTATTCTGTCTCGTAGTTTCATTCCAAGCATAATCCTCTTCGGGTTGTTTCTAACTTTTTTATGCTTTTTTTGGTGAACGTCATAGTTTCCATTCCATACAGCACAGGGATTATGCAAGAGTCAAATACCTTTTTAAACATATCGGGACCTCTGCATTGTTAAAGATATGTCTAAGTTGTCCGAAGGCTGCTCAACCCAGCCCCAGCCAGATTCTTCTTGTAAGCTCAGCAACCTGATTTCCTTTTCTAAGTCTTATAGAATGTCTGAAATATTCATCTACTTTTTCTATATTGTATGTTAACACGTTAAGCCCCACTACACAAAAAAAATTAGGTTTCTCTGGACCGAGATAAAAATAAAAATTTTCCTTTAAAAAAGTTTGCTGACTTCTAACTCTGATATATTACACCGTACGAAAAAACCGCAAACATAGAAATGCTTCCCAAACCGGGGTCTCTAAATCTCCATTTGATTTGAATTGTAACAAGTAGCGTGACATACAGGGTCTACTTCGCGGTCCAAGTACCGTCAACACTTGAGGCCTCACGGAGCTCAACGTATTAAACTGTTTTTACTATTCAACATTACTTTTGTTTTGGCGAGATTCATTCTCAGACCTATTTTTTTGTAAAGCTCTAGTCCTTCCATCATTTGTTTTAACTGTTCTGCATCTGTACTTATAATAAGAATAACTATATCATGAGCAAATCAAAAATGGCTTAAAAAATTTTCGCCTATGGTAATTTCTCTTTCTTCTCAGTCTAGTTCTTTGAAAACATTTTCTAGTGCTAACGTGAATAGTTTTGGAGACATCGTGTCTCCTTCTCTTACGCTTCTGCCAATTTTAACTTTTTTGGATGTTGCGGTTTAATATACGTTTTTTATCAGGCTATTATAGCGGTCCAGAAATAATTACTAATAATTCTGCGAAGAATAACGAGAGAAGAGGACATTGAAGTATCAATCAAAATATGGAAATGGGCATGGATAGGGCACACACTCAGTAAACCAAACAAGAATATGACACATCAAGCACTATAGACTATAACACAAGTGGAAAACAGAAAGTAAGAAGACCTAGGGAAACTTGAAAAATAAATATTGAGAAAAAACTGGAGAAGTTGAACATCACCTGGAGCGAAGCAAAAAAATTGGCACAGAACAAAGAAGAACGAAAGAATATAACTGGAAAGATCATACAATCAAGTATAGATGCGAGACTAGCAATTATGCCATCTTTATCAATGCTTTTATGGCACCTTATAGTCCTCCTTGGAGTAATATGCTTAAGAAGAAGTGTAGTGGTAGACAATTTTGGCATTTTTTAGGCCTTTAACGATTGCCCACAATTCCACTGTATCAAAGGCTTTTTGGAAATCGATGTTATGCTAACGGCGCGCATGTTTTTGTTTTATCTTATGTAAACATGTAAAGGATTGTAAGTAATATTAAGGCCGATTCTGTAAACAGTTTTAAGATGCTAGATTTAAATAGACATAAGGGTATTACATGGCCATTAAAACAAAACATTTTATTTGTATTGTAATTTATGTTTCCTTTGCAGTAAGAATAATTATATGTTCAGGCCAGATGGGTGCTTAATCAGATGCATTGAAGCAAGCTAGCATAGCAAATTACCAATTGTTAAAGAGATCTGGTTACGTTGCGATACTGCAACGGAACTATAAATCTCCGCAGTAATATAAAATAATTTCTAGGAAAATTAGTTTCTTATGAAGTGTTGTGTACCAAAACCGATCAGTCAATCACGGCTAAATTTCAACCTGAAGTTCGATTTGTTTTGATGAAAGAAACCCCTTCTAGTTTGGGGTTGTCCAAAATAATTGTATAAATACAATTGATCAGAAGATTCGATTCCTTACTCTGAGATTTCACACATCTTACTAGGCTCCTATGATCATAACACTTTGTTGACTTCTGCTACTCAACTCCTTTTGCTGTACGAAAGTTACTCTGAGATTTCACACCTTTCATTAGGCTTCTACAACCCTCACGAATCTTGTTTTCCATACGGTAGCTACTATATGACCTCACAAGTCATACTAGGCTCCTACATTCTTACACCCTTTGTTTAGTCTTCAGGAACACAAACGTAAATACTATACAACAAAACTCATCGGACACCATCCTTCTATCAGCGCCCGCGGCATCCACACTGACCAGTCAGTTGGGTTAAGCCTACGCCGTCCGCACCAACCATCCACCCTTGAGGGACCACATTGTAACCGGCATAACTAATTTAATTTAATAAATATACAAATATGTTTGATATCTGCGTTTCTTTGACTTTTATTTCCTACTTTTTATAAAAGCCTGTGTTACAAATACACAACAAAAACAAACGAGGGTCCGAAGCTTCGGGGTTTTTCACCAGTAACTGAAAATTGTGAATTTTCAACACCCCGCATCGTTACAGTACATTGTACTCTTCGCATTTCTCAATTAGTGTGTGCACTGTGTATAAGTGGTCAATAGTGCCGAACCCTCTTCGGAAGACGGCTTGCTCTACTGGCTGGTAAAAATCAAGTTTCCCAGTTAGCCGGTTTGTGATAATTTGTAGAAATGTGAAAGCAAGCTCACTGGTCGATAATTGTCAATCTCCATTTTTATATTTCACTAGTTATATGGTCTGAGCTGATTGAATTTCTTCGATGGTTATTTCTAGCATTTCTTAAGAATTGACTTTTCTTGCTTCCGTTGAACCTTCCATATCTTAGTGTTCAGATTTCAGAACTTTCTTGTTGTCGATGATGTTATCTTCTCGATCTTTAATCTTTATTTTTAATTTTCCTGTGGATAGTTTGGCCCTTAATACCTTCAGATTTTTTCTTAAGAAAAGAGAATTATAATACTTGTTTAAATTTCACTTTTTGGGGATAATTTTCTGGGGTTTCTGCCACAAAACACCAAGTCTCTGCTTTTTTACCTACTAGTTTTACTTTTTGTCTGGTATTTTTTGATCGACACACCTGAATAATGATAATTTTTTGTGTAAACTCATATTAATTATTCACTGAAATGTGTTAATAATTACGGTTGAGGTAAACTTACTTTGTTGAAGAGATAATAGGTAAGTAGGTAACATTGCTAAAAGTAAGCAGATCAAATAGTCACCACAAATTTATATAAGTAATACAAAACTTACATAAATAAAATTGATGTTAAGTTGCAATTATTTACTCATAATCATAAATTCCAGTAACATTTATAATATAGCAAGCCAAATATAACAATGTTTAACACGTTCGGTGCCACCGGCCACTTACGGGGATGCGCGGCTATATGAGCCTGTACCAGGGGCCACGTACGTGGCCAGTTGTAGGGATACACTAAACACTCAGTTGTTTGCTGGCATTGATAGCGAGTGAATGTTTTTCATGTCGGTGTGGCAGAAGAATGTTTTAGAGTGAATTTTATCGGGTTGGTTTTAAGTTGCGCGCTATATTTATCTGGAAAAAGCTTGGTCAAAGCGAGAAAATAGTGTATGTTGTATAGCAACCCTTATGTAAATTTGTGACTGTAAATAGACAATTTTGAACATAGTTTCATTCCTAAGTTGTGATTATTTGTCTGAATGAGATAATAAGTGACAAAGCAGTTTGTTAAATATACAGTAAAGATAAAAATTTGACTGTAGGA
Source organism: Melanotus villosus (assembly GCA_963082815.1). Lineage (NCBI taxonomy): Eukaryota > Metazoa > Arthropoda > Insecta > Coleoptera > Elateridae > Melanotus > Melanotus villosus. The sequence goes on along the minus strand of OY720427.1, from coordinate 33,551,565 downwards.
GCCTAGGAGCCGCCGACTCCGATCGGTGCCATGCTTGGTTCTAGCGGCCAGTATCCCCAGTCGAAGTGGGCAGTAAAAGTGTTAAGGAATTGGGCAACATCATCATTAGGTTAGGTCATTAAATTCGACAAGTCAAGTGGTTTCATTGCAAACCAAAATTTCTTTATAGGGCGATATGGAGATCCAATCAGTGCCTTCAGTTTAGGACGTTATTGATGTTTGATTAATTGTTTATTTTGCAATCAATGAAAAGCAACACAAATAACGAATTTATTTAAAATAAAAAAAAATAAAAACAGATTCTAATATTCTCAATTGTTTTAATTTTTCTCAGCAGTTATTTATTTGTTGAAATTAATTCATAGAATTGAGAATTCAAGACAATCTATACCGGGTGTCAATGAACCCTGGGGCACCCCTATTTTTTAAATTATATTTTAAGATATCTAAATGAAATTTGGTATATGTAATATACTCTTTAAATGACATTTTTTAACAAGGAACACAAGTTTCTGTCACTTCCGGTTTCGCCGGAAATACCCTTAATTTTGTTATTTTAAATGGAATACCCTGTATATTTATACATTTTTGGAATTTACATTAAATTCTACTTATGTTAGTATCAAGTTTGAAACATTTTGATGATAAAGTAAATACTTGCAGAAGAGTTTATTTATTAATCTAGGATGCCATAACCTGCGTAAAATGGAAGTCAGGGTGCTCCGACACTCAAAACAAATTGATTTAGAACTTCAGTTGTAGCAAGCCTGTCACTTGTTTTGTGCATTTCATTTGTTTCAGTTGTTTTGAAACCCGATGCCTAGATTTAAATGTCCAAATAGCAATTTAAAAAACTAGTTTCATAAGACACGATTTTAGAGCATGCGTCCAAGTTTAGAAATCGAGCCGCGCAGCAGCGAGTTTTCTAATGGACAAGTGCGCTTAAATGTCTTATGAAACGTGTATTTTATAATATTTTTTCTATTTTGGTTATTTAACGTGAAGAAATACAAATTTCGTTATTGAAAACAGTAGTTACTATACACCCAACAGTCAGTAGAGCTCCGTCCCTTTTGACATTTTGTTTTGCCTTGTTTTACCTTGATTGCCGGATTCTTTAAAGTGTTACTTTATAACACCCAAACGGGTTTCATAAAGTAGTCATTAAAGAAACCAAATAGAAAAATACTGTTTTTCTGAATGGAGAGCGTTATTCCGAATTACGCTTTCAGATTAATCCCGCGTTATTAGTATCAATGAAATCCTTGAACAACGCTCGTTTTTAGTATTCTAGTGTCCCACCCGAATAATGTTTTCGGGACACCAGCATTTTTGAGTGAAAACCGGGACGTCTGGTCACCCTACAATCAGATAACAGCAATACTGCTGTTTTGTAAAACGTGGTAAATTATAAACAGTTAGAAATTAAAATAAACACAGATATCATAAAACTCAAAATGTAGAGATTCTCAACATCTCAGTAAACTATTTATTATCATTTATTTTTTTATTGTATCATAAACATATATTTAACAATACTGATTATTCACAAACATCAATTAGCTGTCCTTTAGGACTAGGTACATATAAATTAGCAGCAATATGTGTCTTGAAATACTCGCTACCATATTCTTCATATTGTCTTCTAGTAACTAAATTCTTTCTAAAATCAGAACTTCGAGCCCATTTTCTCATCCCATACCAAGCAGATAAACTCGGAGTATTAATTATTTGCACATTTAAGTATGATTTGAAGGGTCTTATAGATGTTAAATCTGCTTCAATTCGTTCCTTTAAGCCTGAGAGATTAGCTAGGCTTCCAGTAAGAACTACATTAGCGGCAAGTTTTAACTGATCTTCACCACCAAAGAGCGATAAAACATATCCTATTACCTCTGTAAGCCCAGCTTCAGATGAACCAATCATGTAAGGCTTAAATAGTAATTCAGGAGCACGGTAACGTTCAACACCGATATGTAACTGGTGTGATTCACCAGGCGTTAGTGATTCATCAACTTCTGAAGGTTCATGGGCTTTGATGATATCATCTAGTTCCATTAGTTTATCATTTTCAGCTTCACTATCGGAATCTCCTCCTAAAATCAATTTTTTAATTTAAATAATAATAATAATAATAATATATCTTTATTTAAAGCTACTTAATAATGGGAAAATAAGAAACCTTCTCTGCTGATTGTTTTATAAATATCCCAGTCTTCATCTCTCAATCCAAAATCATCGTGGCCTTTTTCTTTTCGAGCTAACTGAGATATAATTCGCATTCGTTCTTGTCCAGCTGCTGTTCTCCGCTTTGCCATATCTTGCCTTCGCTGTTTTCTAACAGATTTTTTGTTTAAAATATCTTGCCTCTGGAAGAATGATTAAGTACTCGCTGGGCGTAAACTATTTAAGGATTAATAAATTACCATTTTTTTTGCATTTTGTAAAAATGTATGTAAAGCTTTTTCGTTTTCAAATACCATTTTATTGAATTTTGATTGCTTTGATGGTGGTTCATCTACAACAATGTCTTCGGCTGCACTTGCTGCAATAATTTTCTCTTTGGTCCTTTCAATTCTAGAATTTAATATAGCTATATTTTTGTGTAAATCATCTAAACTTTTAAGCTGGTGATCTGCAAGAACTTTTTCAATATCTTCAATATCATCATCAACATCTACCATTTCTTGAATTGCAAGTAATTGGTTTAATTTTTCTTCATCTTCTGCTAAGCGTTCTTCCCTTTTTCGAGCATTTATTTCAGCAAGCCTTTTCGCTAATTCTCTTTTCCTTTCTTTTTGCTGTTCCACTAAAATCAATTAACATTATTTTTTATTATTAGGTATATCTTCAAAATCTTCAATGACATATTGGAATATTAATCTTACATGTGAGTGATGAAGTAGAAGATGTTGAATAAGGAAGTTGAATTCTCTTAATATTATTTTCATAGTATTCGGTATCCGTCCATCTGTTTAATTCTTCTCTGTAATCTATAGCAACAGCACAAATTGAATGTAAAAGTTCTTCTGCCCGACTTAACGTAACTGCATTAGCGTGTGCAGGATATTTCAATTGAAGAATTCTGTGTAGGAAGGATATTATGTGATAACCGCCAGTATTAATACGTCTTGTATTTACAAAAAATGTACGATTATTTAGCACCGGAATTATGTGCACTGTGTGATATCCTAAACTAACAATAAGAGCATTTTCATTGGACTTATGAGGAGTAAAATGATATGCATATATGGAATCTATTCCGTAAGTTAAACTCGGCACACCGTAGCACTCAAACAGCAGCTCCGACATTACTAAAATAATTTTAAATTAGTGAAGTTTCCAATTTACTAATTTAATTACTTACACTGTCTGGAGGAATTAGGATTTAAAAAAGGTTCTGAAAGTACTATTGGATGCGGAATACATTTTTCAGTGCTAATACCTAAATGTGTGAAAGTATAATCGAATAAATGTTCTTGCGCTTCGAAATGAGTAACTACATTTCTATCAAACTGTGTTTTTAATTGAAAACGGACTGCTTCTATATTTATTATATCATTCCCAACTTGGAGCTGTGGAGCTTGAGTCCCTTCTGAACAATCCTTCTTTGAACGTTCTTTCCTTGGTTTTGCTATAAGATTCCTAAATATTAATAAGGGTTCGCTTTGATTCAACCAACCTACACGACATTGGTAAGAACCTAAAAATTAACTAGTTTATTAAATGATTATAAATATTACTTCGATGTTTACCATTATCAATTAGAATGGGAACATTATTTTGACTGGAATTATATGTATGGACGACATCAGGCACAGGTTTTAAATCTTTAAATTCCAATACTTCCATGATTTATTAAATTATTGTCAGAATCATATAAAATCTTTCTCTAATTTTATTTAAAGCCGACAAGATTGATTAGTCCAAACAACAGATCATCTTAATTTCTAACCTTGTCACAGAACGTAAATACGTAAACAGAACATAACCTTGCATTTTCGAAGTATACAGGGTGACTCGAAAAGCAAATTCCCAGTTATTCCGTTATTCCTAAACGTAGACCACAGTATAGGATGCTCCTTATACTGTGCCTAAACCAGGAATATACAATTTCTTTTTGCATAGTTAGATACGCGTTGCCTGTCCTAAAAAAAGATAACAGAAAGAAATCTCAATTTCAGTATCTAGTGCCGTGCCGTGGCTTCTTGGCGAAGTTCAACGGATATGTATTTACTGAAGTCAAGCTCCGCTTTGTTTTTGATTACGCCGTTCCCGAATTTTCATGCTGAGAGGCTGAGACTTGTTTGTCTAGGCTAGACCAATGTAGAAATTAGAAATAGACGTATTTAAAAACGCGTTGGTGTGCTTCAAGCAGTTTTAAGGACTTCAATTACTACTGTAAAAGTAATTCAATTACTTTAAAACTGCTCCAATTACTTTAAAAGTGCTTCAATTACGTCTAAAGTAATTGAAGCACTTTTAAAGTAATTGAAATATTGCCGAAGGGCTTTAAAGCCCCAAGCACCTTTGCAAAGTGCTTCAAATACCAAATACTTATTTTTAAAAGTAATTCAAGCACAGTGCTTGAAGCCTTGAAAGTGTTTCAAGCACTTCAATGAAGCACTTTGCAAAAGTGCTTTACCCAGCTCTGACTGAGACTAAATTTTAACAAAACTAAGACAATGATGAGAAATGGGGATCAAAATCACAGATTACTAACATAAGGAACATACATAGAAAATGTGGAAGAATTGGTGTATCTAGGACAGATGATTCGCTTTGACCAAAATGCCCAACCTACAGAGAAAAGATCAAGACTAGCCTGGGCAGCATTTGGCAAACAAGGCTTCATTTTGAGATCCAGAAATATAGCACAATATTTAAAGACACACGAGGACACAGGTGTTTGACCAGTGCGTACTACCATACTACCTGTCATGACCTATGGCTCGGAGAACTGGACATTACATAAAACACACCTACAACCGCTGATAACCACACAAAGGGCAATGGAAAAATCAATGCTCCAAATTACTTTAAAACATAGAAGAACAAATACACCAATTAGGCGAAGCACAAAAGTTGCTAGAAAGAATAGCTGGTCTTAAATGGAGCTGGGCAGGTCATACGGCTAGAGTGAATGATGAAAGATGGACGACAAAAATACTAAAGTGGCGTCCGTGCAAAAGAGGAAGACTCCCCCCCCCCCCCAAACAGATGGTCAAACGACCTGAAGAAAGTGGTTGAATTGGCATGGATGCAAGCAAGAAACAGAGATCAGTGGAAGTCAAAGAAGTAGGCCTTCGTCCGGTTATGGCACAAAACTGTTGAAAAGAAAATGAAAAGATATTTAATCACTGTGTAATACTAACTCTAACGTACGGGTGTCAAACGCGGGCATTGAAAAAACGTTTTTGTTCTGAAGACATTGTGTTGAAGTGTAAAAACTTGTAAAGCAGACGCAATATTAGAAATACTTACGTCATGCGCATAAACCAAACCCCCTACGTCTATGCGCGATGTTGTGACGTCATTTACCGCGTGACGTAGGTATGTATTTCTCATATTGAGTCTGCTTTACCTATTACCTTTACCTTTTAAGGTGCATTCAGAATTTTGTCCGGAAAGTTGACGGAGAAATTTAAACGGGTCAATCAGGAGGTGTGTAGAATTTACCGCTTCTTACGATTCAAATTCTACACACCTGATTGGTTCATTTAAATTTCTCCGTCAACTTTCCGGACAAAATTTCTGAATCTGAATGCACCTTTAATCCTGCACTCTCATACCCTATATCAGGCATGGGGAACCTTTTCTAGTTCTGGGGCCAAATTATCATTATTATGTCTCAGAGTCAAGGGCAGGACCAAATTATTAAATAAAATAAATTAAAACAAGTTGCTACGTCTTATTTCATTTATTTATAATATCGACTGATTCACAAAATTTGTCTTCAGAGTGTGCCATGAGAAAAATCACGTACCTACGTCTGAGCGTAATCTTGAAATAACGATTTTTTTTAGCTACCTACTTACTGTTGGAACTCTGACCACATAGTATAAATAACAAAAGACGGCAATTTTAATATTACCTACATAATAAAAACGCACCTTTATTATGAAAGAACATGCAATGTAGGGCCGCCATTTTCATTCAAACATAACCTAACTCTATTTATGATGGAGTTAATAACATTATTCAGTATCTCGGGCGAATTACTTTTTTCCTCGAATTTGTTTAGTTTGAAATTAAATCATAAAGTTAAAAGCTACTTAAAAATACTTTAAAAATATTTATAACCGACAGGTGGAGTTGTCATGTACAGATATGAAGTCACTTAAAATGGCGCCTATTTACTGAAGCAATATACGACATGACTTGTACATGTATCTCTTTCTTCCATGGCACACTCTGAACACAAATTTTGTGGAACACCCGATATATTGTTCTGGTATAAAGCTCTACGTTGATAGATGCCTTAAATGGTATGCTAAAGCCCTGATTATTGGCGTCATAATATTGCTATGAGCTATTTCGCGTCTTTTTTATAATTTTATGAAAATTAGAAATTGTTAATTTATATGCTATTTTTAACTTTAAATGAATTAAAAAAAATTATAAACAGAATAAATACTGAACTTTATAAAAATTCTAAAATTTGTAAATCGAATCCGACAAACTTCGCCGAGATGGATCCGGCGGGGTGTTGCCCATATGTGCCCTATATCCTTCTTGTCTTCCTGTTTTAACAAAAAACCTGAAGATTTCAACATAGTTCATGCAGTAACCATGCTAAAAACATCATCCTACCCAAAAAATTGTTATTTATAAATTACACATATAGTTTTTAAGAAGCCATAACAGTTTGGTTAAAATACAACCGAAAGCACGTAAAATTGAATGCCGTTTTCTTAAAAATGAACTAGAAAAAATATTGCTAGTTGTTATGTACTTTTAAAAGTAGTTTGTAAACATAAAAGTTTAATACAGCATACTATAATAAAACTATACATACATGCATAAGACAAAGCAATCGTATGCTGACGATTTTATTGACAAAATTACGGATATTAAAAATACACAGAACATAAACAAAGAAATTAAAAAACCTAGAATATAAATTATTGATAAACGGGATAAGTATTTGAAAACATAGTTAAAAAAAAAATGTTGTACTGCATCCAATACCTTTTCACGCAATGTTTTAAAACAGTGCCTAATTGTGTATTTTGAAAAAGTTTTATATTAGAAACAAAAATTACATACAGATAATAAATTAAGTTGCGAATGAAAGTGGCTTAGAAAATAAAAAAAATAAAATTAAATAATCTCACTACTTAAAAATATTCTACAGAAAGTTACATTATTATATTTAATACGCATATAAAAACTAAAGTAATATAACACATATATAACATCTACTCTGCGGAAGGAATTTGAAAAGTTTTAGTTTTAATAGTCAAGTAAAAATTGTAACGAACGCTATTTTCTTTTTCAGTAGCACTTCTTTTATAAGTTGTCTTATAACATACTACACAAACACGAACAAAGTGTTTTTAAAGAATACAATTAATTCATCAGCCTTCGTATTATCTGTAGTCCTGTGGACAACATGTAGCTTTTAGTTCAAAAAATATTTACCTCTTTTTATCAAGATTAGCTAGGATATGATGTTTTACTGCTTGCTACTGGTAACACCTTAACTTTACAGGTATCACATTAACAATCAAAAATTAGTCACGCATTATAAGAACATTATGAAATGGTTTGTTACACCTTTAAAAATTTACATAGGTATCTACTGAATTCCACGAACTTAAATTTCACGGGATCTTGGTTAAAAATATTCTACCCGTATTCGTTTCAGTTTAGGAATTCAATGTTATATAATTTTAAAGGAATGACCCTCAAGATATCAAACCTGGTTTTTCATATAATTGTAATTTACAGCCTGGAAATAATAAAACAAGTTTCCGACAACAAAGGAAAAATGAGATTATTATACAAAAATCTAACAAAATTCTGATATTTATTAGCATTTGGTTTAAGGCATTACAATTGAACTTTTGTGTATTTACTTACAAAAAATGTATATAAACAAAAATACTGTGAGGCAATTCAGATCACAGTAGCAACAGTAAACATGAAAACATCATGCTAATGGTAATATACGTTACAATTGTGACAATTTAAAATTATATTTCAATACAGTACTTTAATATACTGTGCATCAAAGTTCAAAGGAAAAGAACACGAATTCCAGAGGTATTCCCGTAAACCCTAAACAACAGTATTTTTCTAAATATAAACACTCAAACTTTAATACCTATCAGAAATTTATACAGTTAAATCTATAAATTATCACAAATCAAGTTATGTAAGTGTTTATATAGTCACTATACTAAAATACTTTCATACATTCCTTAAGACACAATAAAACATACACTTTTTAACTTACTACTATATTTGTACAGTGCTCAAATATTACTAAACGCCCTCTTTCTGTACAGAAGAGGGTTGCGTTGAATCTGGAGATAATGGATTATCGGATGATTGACTTTCTGGTGATTGTTGCAAACTGCCAAAAGCAGAATTGCTTTGCGAACACAGCATGCAAATATAGTCCTCATCTTCGGTGATTTCTTGAGCCGACAAACCAACACATGCCATATGGAACCATTGTTCACATCCCCCGTCACACTGAACCCAATCAACTTCTTGACCGGATGGTTGAAGACAACTTGAAGAAGCACATCGTTCTTCCAAATCTTCTTCGTCAGAACTACTATGGGTGTGGCGGCCACGTCCTCTGCGGCTTGTTATATTGCCACGTTTACGAACAGTTACATCTTTGGTTTTACGTTTGGTTATCTTTTTATCTAAATCACTCTTAATCTGCTTTAATTTTTTATTAGCATCACCTTCGTCTGAACGACGTTTACGTCCTTTTCTAACTGGTGACATTTTTCCTGGAGCCTAATACAAACAAACAATCAAGGTTAGTAAATTTAGTTTAATTTAATTTACAGATTTATTACTATGTTACAGATTTAACACGTAAAGTGCCACAATGATATAGAAAAACATGATCTCTGGGCTCACAAACTTATTTTAACATATTACTCCTTGTAGCACAACCACAACTTTCAGGCCGAGTGAGACCACGTCGTTTAGGCCACTTATTTTACTGTTCCATAAGCAAAGCACTGATATAAAAGTTTGTGCTGCGAGACATGAGTAGTCTCGCTATGTCAAAATATCATAAATACTGACGATACCGCATCGGTCTTACATGGCAAATTATGTGTTAATAAAAAATTGCAAAGCAAACTTACATCAAAGTCAATCAGCACAAGTTCGTTATCTGGATCTCGAGAAGCTTGTAAAAGTTTCCATAAATGTAAAGTTTCATCAAGCGAAACTTCTAAAAGATCACCCTCCATCAGTATATCTTCTAGTTGTCGACGTGCTTCTGCACTAAATTGTAGCATACAGTCATCGTCTGCATTAGGAAAGTGTAAGGAATATGCATGTTCATCGACTGTATCATCGGGAAGGGAAGATGTGACTTTAGAAGCGTCACCTCCGTCATTTCCGTGAGAGCTGTTGCTATCACAATGATCTTCAGAGTTAATGCCGCTCCAAGAAGCAATTTCTTGCATGTGTTGTTGCAAGTCCGGATTACTTGCTGCTTTTTTAAGTTCAGTACTGATGATTTTTTCAGTTTTTTGCCGAGCGGCTGCTTCCGAATTTTTTTGGGATAATAGTGACAATTTGGCAACAGCAGCTTCAAATTCGTTGGTTTGTAATAGCTGTTTAACTCTGTCTTGCCAGGTCATAGCACGTTCAGTTAAACACTGAAGTGCTTCTCCTTCTGGAATACGGACGGATAATTTTTGTAACGATACCAATAAACTTAGGATAGTTTCGAGACGCGGACGCTTTGTGCGGTGACAAACGGAACATAAAAATTTGGAATCCTTAAAACCCATGCGAAGTGCAATGGCAGTAAAGTTCCCCTTAATCTTAATATTGGCTATTTTTGGTAACGTTACACACGATGAATGGAACCAATCTTTGCATAATTCGCATCTCATCATTAAACCAAAGGCACCTCGTTGACATGAGCAAAACTTATGTTCTTCGATGGAGTTGAACGTTTTTGTTATATTTTGAGCTCGAAGGGCTTTTATCCCCTCTAATTCACGCTCTTCAGCTTGTTTAAATTTATTCACAACATCGACTGGATCCATTTCGTTCGTCACTTTAAAAAGTGGCAATTCTTCGTCCGCAACCTTTCGTCGATTTTTAGCGCCGGCCATTAAATTGGCAGGCAATCGAGGAGACAAAGCGTCCATTAAGCTAACGTTAGAATTTTTTCGTAGAAATGTCCTACTCGTCTTTTCCTTCCACCCGTAAGCTGCCACTACGTATTGTTCCAAATCCTGAACATCAGGTATCGGTAAAGGAATCAATCGACCTTTCTGTATTAGATTTTCAATGACGTCGATGTACGGATAGAATTCGGCGGCATTTATTTCGTCTAAATTTTTAATCCATTGCCGAACACTATTCATAGCTTCTGAAAGAAACCTTTCAGTCGGAAGGAAAGTTTCAATATCTTCAGCCATGGTAAGTAATGTTTCAATTTCTGCCATTAAATTAGGTGGAGGTGTTTTAAGTAAATTTTGAGCTCTTTCTTCCCATTCTTCGCTTTTTAATAATAAATTTCGTAATTCTAGTAATTCAGCTTCTATCTGCAAATCCGGATTTATCAGCTCTCCTGAACTTAAAAGATTACGAATTGTCTCCAATTTTATGACTTCAGACTTATTACGTACGGATAATACTTCGCCCATCCATTTTGCCTGACGTAAACGTTGACGCATAGCCTGTAAAGAGGGTAACTCGATACAAATGGCTTCCCCGTGTTCCAAGCATTTTTCTATTTCTTCGACGGGGCACTTCTTCAAAGACACGCTCAATAAATCCTTGCTACTTTCTTCGAATTTATTGGACTCGTTCAATAAATCTTTCACTATTTTTGCTTCTTCTAATAAGCATGCTAAACTATCAATCTCACCAATAAACAAATTAAGCTCTTCCAAATTTAAATGATACTTTCTGTCATTAGAATTACGTGTACGTGTTCGTGCCATTGTAGAATCCAATTGTCTAATCACGCTTGCACATTTTTCAGCATCTTCTATGGCATTGGCTAAAGTCGTAAGCAACTCACACTTTGGAAACTTTTTGTCTTCAGCTTCGGTTAATAAGCCCTTTAATTCGTACAAACTTAAGGTAGATGGAACACTAGGATCTAATGAATCACGAACTTTATTTAGCCATACATCGAATGCTTCCGCTTTAATTTTTAATTTTTGTAACATACGTGGCAGCTCATCAAGGGTGTAACGATATCGCAAAGTGTGCTTGCTAGGAGGACATTTACATAGTTCGGCATAATGACGAAGACATACTAATGTATCGGATATGCAGCTACAGGTTATAGCTGACAGGAAGCATGTGGTTTTACAAACATCGCATTGTCTTTCATCATCTGGTAATAATTCAAAAGCTTCTCGCTCCGCACTCGTTACTCCCTGAAATAAATATTATTTTAATTACATTCACCGGCACAATATCGCATCAAGTAAATTGCTACGCAACATGTTAGTTTAATACTGCAAGTGTATAAGAGTCTTACTTCCCAGTCAATCGAAACATTTTTAGTGATCCGCTCGTGTGTTTTTGAGAAACTTACTGTTTAGTAAACCCTTCAGTGTGTGTCCCTGTACGGCTGAAATAAACAATTAAATTGAACTAAAAATATATAGAACTTATAAGGTCCATCATAACATATGGGGCAGAAACATGGAATGTAACAAAAAAAGAAGAAGAATTAAGAATATGTGAGAGACGGATACGGATAAGAGGAATGAACCACGAACTCATTAAATTAAACGGAGATGAAGATATAGTTAAATTTATAAAAGGTCAGAGATTAAAATGGTGGGGGCACCTGCAAAGAATGGGGAAAAACCAAGTACCTAAAAATATTAAGGAATGGAACCCAGGCACAATTAAAAAAAAGAGGCAGACCAAAAGCACGTTGGAAGGATAGTGATTTCCATTTTGACTCTAGGTTCTCTTCTTGTCCCTCATCTTTTTTATTTCTGAGTAGTCTGTTTATCTTTTCTTGGTACTTCCTCTGATTATCTGGTATTTTTAGCTTGTAAGTTGCTATTTTGCTGTAGACTATTTCTTTCGTTTTGTTTATTTTGGTTAAAAATTTTGCCATCACCAGTCTGTGATTTGTGCCTAATCCTGCTTCTTTCCTTGTTTCTATATTTTGTATTACCTTGAGACTTCGTGCATACACTATATAGTCTAGTACGCTTTTGGCATTTCGTTCTTCTGCTACGAAGGTGTTAATGTCCTCTTCTTCTTGTCTCCATACCGTGTAACCTATTATTAGATCGTTGCTTTGGAAGAATTCTATCATTTTTGTTCCGTTCCTGTTTGATGTTTGCTCTCCTTGATTTCCCATGCAGACCAGTCCTCTGTTGTGATCCTTTCCGACTCTTGCGTTCCACTACCCCATTTGATTGATACTTCTGTTTGTAACGCACCCGAGACCCCATCCAAATGTTGGGGTTAGTAACACCATTTTTAGGGCATTTTGGGTTACTGAGTGTGGTATTAAGAAGGCAAACGCGGGGGTGGTGAGGAGAACGATACCAGAAAAAAGGACACTTGGTGTGAGACCAAGAAAGAAGCCAGAGGTGCTTCGCTTCAAGACAAGTGGATTGTGCGAGTGTACAACAAAATATTAAGCAGTTATTGTCTTATAAAATATAGGACCAGTGGTGTCCATTTTATAAGACACGAAGTATTAAGAAGCCACTGTCGACTACCCAAAACGAGACCAGCGGGTCCGTTTAGAAGACAGCTTACTTATACGACGCCACGCCATTATTGCAACAACGACGCTTCAACCACGCTACAGCCACGGCTTCCTCATACGACGCCATGCCGTTGCAAAGACGACGCGACCGACGCTTCAAACTCGTTCCATTCGCGCCGCCCTCCGGATCTCATAGAGTGTAAGTGCACCGACTAAGAATATTACGTAAACGAACATTAGTGTAGAATAAGGTTAAAGGTAGTTAAGTTGTTAGGTTGTTTTTCTTACGTAAATATAAATTTAGTAAGACAGAAATTGCATGGGCTTTTTATTTTGTGTACGATTTAAATTAGGATCAAATATAGGTACCTAATAGGAGCAGGTACTGACCCAACACGGCCAACGGGTTGTTCACCCCGCACCCAGCGTAACAAAGGCTTTTATCAGCTGGGCTGGCTTCCTGTTTTATTTCTTGTATTAAAAGAAATTGTAGTAAAAAGTAACAGTACCGTTACATGTTTCCTCTCTTGCTTTGTCTAGTACTTCCTGGAGCGTCCTATAGAATTCCACTACTCCCTCATCAGGACTGCCTTCTACTGGTCCGTAGATTTGTATTATGTTAATTAACTGTCCTAGTTTACTTGATAGTGACAGGATTCTTGAATTAACCGCTCTATATCTTAGTACTTGTTTGTGCGTGTCTTCTGTCATTAGTAATCCCACCCCTTCGGTTGCCCTGCTTTCAACCTTCACTCCTGAGTAGTACAGTATGTGATTATTTGTGGTCTTTACTATTCCATTTCCCTTTTTTCTTCATATCGCTTATGCCTAATATGTGGATTTTATTGGCATCCATTTCCTCCACCAACTCCATGTCTTTGCCGGTCAAAGTGTTTATGTTCCATATCCCTATGCCTATTCTGTTGTCGTTTTCGTGGTTCCCTATTTTCCTGCTTTTGTCTACGATTTGCTACCTCTTGACCTTTTCCTCGCCACTGCCTCTAGTCTTGTCGTAACCTCCTTCAGTTCTCTTCTTGATCTTGTGGTAATGGCAATATCGTCAGCATAGGTCGTATTAAAGTATTATATATCTTTATTTTCGACTTTTTACTTAAAAGTTTGCAATTTATTAGATGTTTATATGTGTAAAACCCTTTGTCGCCTAGCTGGATTCGTCGTTTTATTTCTTCGCTGCAATTGTTTTTGCAGTTAATTTCTGATCCTAGGTAGGATGTTTACTCTTGGTGCTGTCTTGAGAATTTCATATGTTTTGTCTTCGTTGGGTTGATGCTCTTTGTTCAATTTTCTATATATTTTGTTCTAACTGCTCCGTGTGCTGGCCTTTTATTGCAATGTCGTCGGCATATGCTACTAGTTGAATTCCGTTTTTTACTTATGTTGTCTTTTAGTTCTAGTCTTCTAATTACTGTTTCCAGTGCTAGATTGAATAATTGTGTGGATAGCTAATCTCCTTGCCTTACTCTTGAAGTTATGGTAAATTCTTCTGTGTATTTATTTGCCACTTTTATTATTGCTTTTGTTTTTCTGAGTGTTAAATGTACTATTTTAATTAGCTTTCTAGGTATATTGAACTCCTTTAACCTTTCTATTAACTGTTGCCGTTTAACACTATCGAAAACTTGTTTGAAATGTACTAAGATGCAGTGTGTGACTATGTTGTATTCATATGTTTCCTCAGCTATTTGTCTAAGTAGGTGTATGCAGCCTACAGTAGATCTGTCTTTTCTGATAGTCTCCTAGTTTTCTTTCGTAGTGGATTTGTAATCTTCTGCTTAGTAAACTCGATAGGATCTTGTAGGTGACAGCTTTTAAATAGCGTATTTGTTTATATTAATTAATTTCTGTAGGATTATAGTGCTTTTGACGTTCCTGTGAACCAAACCACTGCCTCCGTTCCTTGGATTAATGTTTACAGATCTATTATAGAAGGTATCGTTTGAAACATTTGCTGCTATAAGCTGCAAACCAGGTTTATTGTCCTAGGAAAGGAAATGATATAAAAAGAGAATAAGAAATGAAAGTCGAATGAAATTTATTTCAGGTAATTTATAGGATGTGTCAACTAGAATTTCTTGAAACAGGCAGAATATGGACCTTCCTGCCCGGCATAGTGTAGTTTCTTGATAAAGTTCCATGCTTTGCTGCGATCTGCTTGGAAATCCACATCCAGCTGCGCTTAAATTGAGCGACATTCTCCGTTAGCAAATTCCGAGCAATCAAAACCGCTCGATCGGCCAACATTGCGGCACAAAATTCGGGTTGTATATCTTCACAACACATCAAATTTTGTAAGCTTCCAGAAAGGCTGTTGTTGCATGGGTATAATGACAGGATACCTTGTCAGGCCAGAACAGGATAGGTTGCGTGACGTTTACAGATGAGATCCATGGCAGCAAACTTTTCCTCAGGCATTCATACTTGTACTGGACACACAAAAGCTGGTGACAAGGTCCCATCTTGTGCGATCGCCTGCCACACCATCATCTTCTTTGGAAATTTGATTTAGGTCGTACCATAGCTTCCACAGGAGTTGTATGATCTGGCACGATGGAAACAAACTGAATGGCATTCATCTCTGAGGCTTCCCATTCTACTTTAAGTCTCGTCATCGATGATAGCTTGGCGCAGTTCTTCGCTTTAGTCAGGTCCTCTTTTCTTATTCGTGTCACTTTCTGTTTTTTACTGACCGAATGCCAGCTTTTTTCCGGTTGCTTGCGCAATCGACAATTTAGCAGCGGCCTGTCGAAGGGACAGATTTGACTGATTCATGAACAAACAATTTTGTGCCGATTATACAGTTTTTCAAAATTAATATTTTTCACCTAGGATTAAAAAGAAGTAAAAAAATTGTTGTTTAGAAAAGTTGTTGTTGCTGAGAATTGCAGAATAATCCCAGATCTCGAATTTGTTAGAAAATTTTCAATTTTTAACCACATTACATAAGCTGACAAATTATATTTAAAATGTATTGTTTTTTTAAATCTGTTAACAAAACCCGACACCCGATTAGGATACCAGGGTCCTTGTTGAAGAAGAATCTGTTAATATTATGCTGCTCGAATTTTATCTTTGATATACTCTTAAAACGGAAAGCGTATAAATCTAGACAAAAAAGAATTCAATTTGTGGGAAAATGTCTGCAGAACTGCTGTAACAAGTGCAGAAAATGAAATGATGCTAGACATTCAGTTTTGTTCCTTTTTATAATTAAATACAAGTTAATCTAAAATTAATCTGAAGATTATTGTTTCACTGTAATCTTTGTAGGGTTATTTAAAATTTTTATGGTTAGACACGCCTTAAAAAACCGTTATTAGAATGTCTAATGAAAGTTCACATACAAGAAAGTTTTATTTGAAAAATCACTATTTTTCATGTAGTTGATGCTGGTAAAGTATTTCCTCAACTTTCTCAACCATCCTGTATATATTTTCTAATTTTAAGCAATTTTTGCGTTATTTCTACTGCACGTATGACTTTCAATCATGGTTTTAAAATAGAAGATAGTATAGTATAACGTTAATGCCATAAAATGATGCGATTTTTGTTTTTACGCCGCATTTGTTGAACATACAATTAAATATTACTCACAAACACCGAATATCATACTACTCTCTCAAGGTCCTATAACAATCTATTAATGCTGTTATTTCTATGAGTAACAACACACAAATTTAACTGATAGGAATGGAAAAATTGCGAATACTGCCTATTTATCCCTGCCTCTCGGCTTCCTCGTCGAAACTTTTTAATAGGGAAGCAAGACTCTCAAACACGTGTTGATTATAAATAATCGCAGTTAAACGATGAAATGACGAAGGAGATAAAAACAAATAATAGCTTATGCAATAATTGCGCAGGTAAGTCTATAACAAAATTAAACTTACCCAGTCTAAAAGGTTCTTCCGTAATTTCTTTTCAGTATCAACCATCTGCAACATATCTTGGTACGTAGCAGCTGCAATTAACGGACTTAGTTTATCAGGTTCTAATGCCATCTTACAGACTAATTCATCGTGAGAAAAAACACAGAAGCGTCTTAAAAAGGAATAATGCAGGATACATTCACGTCCCATCTTTAACCAATCTGCTGGAGCGAAATTCACAGCTTCAGCAAAATTATACCTGTAAACACAGAATATTTCAATATGAAAATAAACATAATGAAAAATAACTTACCCTTGATTGAAACCCGCATGGTAAGCTCTAGGAAACGTTACTACGAACTCACCAGCATGTTGATCAGTTCGATAAACTGGCACGCCAGCATTCATTAAAATATTTGGGTTCATTATGGTAACTAATTGATGCAACAAATCAGGTTGTGAGTGGAATAATTCTGGAGCAGCTAATTTCATTGTCTCTTCGAAAGCCACTGCTTTACTACCTGGTACGCCATACCTATAAAAATAAAAAATAATTAATATAGTTGTAAGAGTGAAACATGCAAAAAATACTGACCAAGTTTTTGGTTCGCCCCAATGCAAATAATTAATGGAGTAACTCCAGTGATCTTCGTTATGCCAGCAAAAGGTTGCAAAGCACATACCAACATACATCCAAGGAACCTAATAACAATTCACTAAGCATCATGGAAAACTACTTGTGTAACTAAAATACCTTCATGCCAGAAATATCGGCATGAATATATCCTAACACCGAGCCATCCAATACTGGCAAATTATTTAGATTCCAACTTGAATACGCATATTCTATATCTCCAGGATGCAAATTCAGGGAAGTCGTTGTTGGAAATCCGGAGCCATGATCCATTGTATGCAAATCCGCACCATATTCTACTGTTACGTCTTCATCTATTGATGAAACAATTCGCCAAAATTCCTTCTCTACAACATGTGTCGGCACCAGCTATACAAACAAAAACAAACAGCATTAATTTCTACTGATATGCCAAAACTTGTTTTCCTTTTATCCCATTTAATTAAATAAAATCAAATATTAAACTACATAATACTTGTGTGTAACATACAAAAATAATTAAATAGTCCACCTCAACCTTAGAAATAAGAAGCATGTTTTCTCAATCGTACTATTTTTTTAAAATCAAAACAGCGTTGCCATTTTTGCATTGTGTTTTGGTGATCTACCACTGGGTCAATATGGCAACAGTGTTCTCAATTATCCCTGTACTACGAGGAATATTCAGAAAGTAAGTTAAATTTTTTAATTTAGCCGTTGTGACGCTGCAGTCGCGGTACTTCGTATGCTTGCCATATTTGTTGATCCGTTGGTAAGGCAGTGATGCCATTTTGATACATTCCTGCAGTGCATAGGCTTTGTGGTGTTTCTAATTTTTACGAAAATTGTGGGCCCTGCCGCATGTGAAATTCAGTCTATCGTCTGTTTTGTGTATGTGACTAACACTACATATATGTCCTCAATCTCCCACATTGGAACTGCTGAAGCATAGGGCCTCTAGGAATGGTTTCAATCTAGTTCAGTTTTGTGCCATGTATTTTATTTCCAATTTGACATGCAAACGACTGAAGTGGAATTGGGAAGGCCATGTATGAAGAATGGCAAAGGAATGCTGGGCTGGAATAATAGGAAATGCAGCAACGTGCCGCATCGAACTGGAACAGACTATCGAATTACACAGAGAAAATCTTAGGAGAGCAGCAGAATGAATTTAGAAAAGACCGGTCTACCAGAAAACCGAGGCGTATAAGGACCAATCCACCTTGTACGAAACAACTGAAAGGATTATGAAAGCTCCATGAGAAGAGCAGGCCAACATACACACATACAAAGGCGACAAGTTAAAATGTGAAAATTAGAGGCATTTGCAACCAAAAAATTACAAAAAAATCAATCTTTTGACTTCAGTTTTGATATTTCGTCTTAAAGTTTGTTCTAACGAACCTTGTTAGTTGAAAATCGGTCAAAATTTGGGCAAATTATGTAATTTTGGGCTCAGCAAAAGGAAGCATTTTGGTGATTATTTAATATCTAAACAAAATTACTTCAAGAATATTACAAACCAAATTATTCCAAAAATTTCAATAAAATCAATCTTTCAGCTTCAATTATAATATTTTGTATTAAAGTTTGTCTTAACAAACTTCCGAAGTTAGCCCAATGAATACTAAAATCCGTCGGCTTCAAGTTTGTCCTGTTAAGTTAGAAATCGAAATCTTTGGCTTTAAAAACATTGGATCATGTATAAAATACTGACAATGTGTATCAAAGAGAGATTGGTCAAGCACAGTGAGACAATGATAGGCGAATATCAGCATGGGTTAAGACAGACCCTCCAGAACAGTAATAGATGAATTCAAACTGCAGACACATTTATTATTTAAAGACTTTCAACAGGCTTACGATACGATTGACAGGGAAGTTATACCAGTTATTGGTTGAATTTAGCATTCTAGGAAAAATAGTGCACTAAAAGGCCTGATATCAAGAAGAACAGTACTAAGAGCATTAACAGTATAAAACTATTATACAGCCAGCAGTGACATTCGCGTGCAAGGTGTGGACTATGAGCAAACAAAATCAACGGGATTTGTGCATATGGGAGAGGAAAGTTGGTTAATGACAGATGGGAAAGACGGACCAACGAAGAGATAAATGAATTATATGAAGAGGCAAACATAATAGGGATCATAAAAGCACAGAGGATCAGAAGGGCAGGTCATATAATCAAGATGGAAGAAACTAGAGTTCCAAAAGCAGAAGGAATATGAAGAAGGGCCGAAGTCACAATGGAAGAAAGACGCACACGATCTAGAAATTTTGGGGTTAGAAAGTTGGGAGAAGAAAGTCAAGGATAGAAATAGATGGAAAAAAGTCGTTAAAGAAGCCAGGGGCATGTAGAGCTATTTTATATATATTGTGACATTTATGGGGATAATGCAATGAGTAGTTCAAAGGTTTGGAGAAGCGAAAATGTGCACCACGATGAACGGTGCAGCCGACCGTCTTTAGTCAGTGACAATTTGGGGATTCACAATGACGGCACTCTCCCTGCAATTTCCACTTCTTCACGAAATAAATATGCATGCTGGGTGCTGAAAATACTTACAAAACAACACAAAATAAAATGGCAGGGCAGTTTGACATGATTTAGAGAGCAAGGTGGCCAGAGAAGAGACATGAGTGTTGAACGCAACCTCTGAATTAAAGCAACAATCTGCGGAACGGAAGCACAGTTCCACACTTGAAAAATTATGTGTACTGTTTTGAGATGAAAAGGATATTTACTTTAGGACTTCTTACTTCAAGGCTTTACAATCAATGCAATCATCGCTTAAGAAATTATGTAGTGTGATCCAAAATAAGCGACATGGCATGCTTACACATGGCGTAGTGTTGATGCATGACAATGTCCGTCCACACTCTGCCGCACGACCTTCTGCTGGGAAAAATTTCATCAACCCCCTTCATAGGTGGCTGAAGATTCCACGATGTTAACACATTTGCATTACAGGCGGCAACGAAACGATACAACACTTGGTGCCGCACTATGATGTGTTTCAACAAGGGTGAAAACTCCTACAGGCGGCACCTTTCTATAACGAAAGGATACAACACCTAGTGCCCCGGTATGATAAGTGTCTCAACAAGAAATTGTTTTGCGGTTCTCTTTTAAAAGTTCCTTGAAACTTACCTTCTGGATATTCCTCGTACTTTCTAAGGTTGGGTAGGACTATAGTATTGTACAAGTATCATTACATTCACAAGAATATTAAAAAAAAAATGTTTAGTCTAGTAAATACTTACATGCACAGGCATATTAAAATATTCAGACTTAAATTGGTCAGCCATTTCACCGAATTGCTGTAAACTATATTCCCGCTGGGCCTGTTCGAAACCAAAGGCCTCGGTTGGTTTTGAGACTTCTACCGCTACACATTTAGGGCAACGCCAATCTCCTTTTGGTATTTCTGTCAACGGTGGTAATAAACAAAATGTATGATAGCTGTCATCGCATCCATCACACAAAAGCATCGACTCTTCAACATCACCACGGTTACAGTTATGACAGACGTACTTAGCCAGCTACAAATCGAAAAAATATGATTAATAAACATTATCGAGTGTCTGAAATTTTAATGTGCAACTGAACTACTTCATTTTATAGTAATCAAAAAAGAGGTTTTCATTAACAGTACATGCTATTAAATTAATATTTTATTTATACGTACTGGATCAAAATCATAGTTTATAGACTTGATCCGAATTTTCTCCTCATTTTTAAGATTATAGCCAGCCATCTTTGGGCCAGCCCCATAAAATTGAAGCCGTTTTAATTCCTTATTTTGTTCAGCTTCGGGTATTTCTACAGGTTCTTCCTTAACTTTTGTAGAACACTGTAATTTGCAATTTGTTATATATAAAAATACAATATCAGATTGCAATTTGCATTCACATTATTATTTAAAAGACCTATTATTCTGTAACATTCATAATTGAGGAAACATGGAGAAATACATTACAACATTTTAACATTATTTCACTTCTACAACGCAATCGTTTAGTTGATACGAGTAACAAATACTGGAAGCTAAATCTTAATAATAGCATGAAGTGTTATACAACAAATTTTCAGTGAAAATAAAAGAAAAAACAAAATAAACCTACCTCCGGTTTAGCTTCAATTTTAGCGTCAGGATCACTTTCATATCTCTTGGAACGACGAAAATGTTTATCTGTAGGAGGCTTAACTGTCATTCGTCCCACTATACCATGAGGCTTATAATCTCTATCTCTTTCTATTTTTTGTTCTGGATTTTCAGGAGAATCAAGTTCAACTTTCTGTAACATTAGCGTTTTAAGATATCCTTTTAAAAAGGATTAGTATTACTTACAATACTAACAGTTTTTCCTTGTGTAAAAACATCAAAAGGATATAGAAGTCTTTCAAAATGTGTTTTTAATATCGTTCCTATTCCCTTTCCAGGGGGATAACCCATAAGAACAGCTATTTTAGACCATTTTCGCTCCTTCGATACTATGTCAGAACCTCCTATAAACATCAACTTTAGTTGCTGAACGGAAAACATGTTTTGAAAAAATACCTTCTCTTTGAACAAGTCGATGTAAGGTATAGAGATCCAATGCTCTCTTTTCAACCATAGGAATTCTTAAAGCAGAGCCCTGTAGCTCCCAAAACTTTGCAATTTGGTCTAGGAAATTTAGTTTAACTCTAGTCTTGGCTTCTAATTCGTTAAGTCTTTGAATTCTAGGCGTAAATCTAAGTTTATCCACGTCTACAGCAAATGGTGGTTGCCAATTCTAAAAGTAATAAATTGGATAGAATGCGACTATTGCTGAACATTAGAATATTTAATAAAAGTTTCGTTAATATTAAAATACTAAATTCGGTTTAAAATCCATTTTTAAGTTACGAAAAAAGGTTGCAAATGGAAGAAATATTATTAACCTGAGTTTTAAATTCTATATCATGAATAAGAAACAATTAATCACCATTTATTGGAATAAGCTACACCGGTGATTCACACTCATGCTGAACAATGCGTAATACATAGGTTTAACGGTTAAACACCAATTTCTTTTTCCAAGTTTTTTTTTTTATGATATATTATACAACTGTTCTTTCTAAATAGTTGTTTAATGTTGTATGTATAAACATTTCAGCATATATAAATGACCTTAAATGTATTTGCTAATACTATAACTTCCTTTCAAATCACCCTGTATACATAGCAAATTAAATGTAGGCATGCAAAGATGCCATATTAAAAGGATTTCCTGTATGAAAGTGTACTTTAATAAATTTAGGTTTACCAAATTTAATCATCGGTTTATACATCTTTATTACAATCATAATTAATTACAAGCACTGCTTTCAAGTAGATCAACAATTTTTAAGTTTACTAATATACAGCCTTGGCCATAAGTCTGGAGCACATCATTAAATTTGCCTAATTTTCATTAAATATGCAAAAATTTGCTGGTTTGTGATATATTTTTATCAGAATTTACCATAAATACTGGGAATTCCCAGTAAACAGTAGATCCCTTATTTTAATCCCTTCATCATCAAGTCACCATTGCCTTGTATTCTTTTGTTGGATTTTATGAAGATGTCATCGAAGAAGCGAGTGTCAAGTAAAGTGCAGCGTGCAAATATTGTAATTTTAAGTGAGTAAGGAATAAACCAAGTACAAATAGCGAAAGGGGTGAAATGTTGACAACATGGTAGCCAAATGACCTTGAACTGGTTTGCAGATACCGGATCTTATGCTGACAAATCAAGACTTCTTCGGACCTCGTTAGCAAACTGCAAATTAACCTCTTCACGACTTGCTCAGCAATACAATGCAGAGGAAAACGAAAACATTTCTCCAAGAACTGTGACAAGAACGTTATTACAAGATGGTTTGTGAGGGTGTAAAGCTCGCAGAAAGCGGTGGCTCTTGGAACAAAAATTGGACTTCAGAGGATTCATTTCATTTCACCACTGTTCAATCCCTCATTATAGCTCACTCTTCAAGAGAGTTTTAGATCAATTTTTTTTCTTTGGTTTGTTTATAACTTTTCGTGTGTTTTGGCTGCCTTCGTTATTTCTTTCTATTTTTTCTGTCCCTACATTTTGTTTCCCATTCTGTCACTTTCATTGCTTTTATATCTTCTTCTATCTCATTTTGCCAGGTCTTTCTAGGTCTTCCCCTACTTCTTTGTCCTTGTGGGATCCATCTAGTTATTTTTTTGATCATTTCTGTGGGAAGTATATTTTCTCCGCTCAGTTCCTCTTCTATTTCCTTGTTTTTCTTGGCTTTTCTTTCTCCCTCGCTTGTTATATTTGTTCCAAGTATTGTCCTCATTTTCTTTTCGATTCTCTTTAGATCTCTATCTTCCTTATCGCTGTTTCTATGGCATAAGTAATCACCGGTTTTATGAGTGTCTTATACAGAGTGTGTCAAAAGTAACTAATATTGCCTGTAACTTTTTAATTTGAAGAGTTGCAAGAAAAAGTTGCATACGAAAGTTTTTGGGCTAATTGCGGCGCATACAATGATGTTTTTATTTTGTTAGTATCTTGTTTTGTTTGGTTGCTATGGCAACTAACTTTGTTTATTTAAATGGTAACCATATGTTTTCTTAACATATTTAAAAAGTATAGGTTTTTTTCTATTCACCCGTGCTATTACATCGAACTTAAGAAAAAAAAAAGAAAAAAAAACGAAAACAAACAAACTCCACCAAACGCCTCGAAAAAATGAATAATACTTTGTTTTATAGCGTTTGTTTCTTTAGTTGTCAAATTTTCAAAGCGTATCTGATCAAAGTTGATATCTAAATACTTGATATCATTTAAGTAACTGATTAATATTAATGCAAATCAGTTCACATTTTTTTGTAATGTAGCATTTAGTAGTATTCAACATACGATATAATAGCACAGGTGTATAGAAAAAAAATTGTTAAGAAAACATATGGTTACCATTTAAATAAACAAAATTGGTTGCCATAGCAACCAAACAAAAAAAGATACTAACAAAATAGAAACATCATTGTATGCGCCGCAATTAGCCCAAAAACTTTGGTATGCAACTTTTTCTTGCAACTCTTCAAATTAAAAAGTTACAGGCAATATTAGTTACTTTTGACAAACTCTGTATATATTAATTTTTGTTTTCTTGCTGATCTTCTTACTTTTCAATAGTGTTTTATTTATACCGTATGCTTGGGTTCCCTTTAATATTCTTTCTCTGACCCTTTCTTTCCCTGTTTTTCCTATCGTGACTCCTAGATAGTTGAATGTGCCGACTGGACAAGGATTTTATAGGTTACATTTAGTAACGATATTGGTCTGTAGTTGTGCATATTTTGCTTGTCTCCTTTCTTATATAGTGGGCAGATTATTGCCTAGTTCCATTGTTCTGGCATTTGCTCTTCTTGCCATACTTTAGTCATCAACCTGTGCACTTTTTCGTGTAGGTTATTTCCTCCATACTTTATTGCTTCTCCCTGGACTTTCGTTGTTTTTCATTTTTACTGGTTATTTCTTTTAACTCTTCTAGCGGAAAGTTGTCTTAACTTGCATCCTTCTTTCTATGGCAAAATTTAACAGCATTTTTCCGTTTTCGTTGCTTTCATTGTGCAGACTGTGTCTTCCTATAGCTGGTCGGTATGTGTCTTCTTTTGCTAATTTTGCACTGAAGTCCCCTACAAGTATTGTAATGTCGTGTCTCGGTATGCAGTCGAAAACTTCGTTTAATTTGTCATAGAACTCTTCTTTGTTCTCTTCGTCTACCACTTCTGTGGGTGCATGTGCATTTATTATACTTATGTTTCTGTGCTGGCCTCTCATTCTCAGGTACCTAACTAATTCTTTCGTTTATTCCTTTAAAATTGATTATTTTAGATTTATACTTTTCTGCTAACAGGAAGCCTGTACCCAACTTGTTTTCCTTGCCTCCTTTTCCTACTACAATATACTTGTAAATAGTGTTACTTTGTTCTCCTTTCAAGTTCATTTCTTGGATCGCCAGATGTCAATATTGTTTCGTTCGGTTTCCTTGCTTAGTTGCTTTAGCTTTCCTACCCTGAATAATCCCCTAACATTCGACGTTTCAATGACCAGAAGCTGTACTTTATTTGCTGGTTTCTTCTGTTTCCTTGGTATTTCAGTTTTTTTTTAATTGCCTCCTTTATCTATTCTCTGTGTTAGGTTATGTCTGATGGTTTTGTTTATCCCTATTGCTTTAATTGCTCCTTCTAATGCTATGTTAAAAAGGGTTGCTGACAAGGGGTCCCCTTGTCTCACTCTAGTTTCTCTGCAGATTTCATCTGATGTCCCTTCGCATGTTACTATTTTTGCTTTTGATTGTTCCATTGCCATTTTTGTTAATCGTATTAATTTCGGTGGTATCTTCATTTTGATCATTTCTTCTATTAGTTTGTGTCTTTTAATGCTGTCGAACGCTTGTTTAAAGTCGATAAATAAAATATGTATTTCTATATTGTGTTCGTAGCATTTCTCAATTCTATCTATCTATTGTTGATCTTCCCCTACTGAATCCTTGTTGATATTCGCCTAGTTCCTTTTCAGTGTGTTTTTCTATTTTCTTTCTAATGATTGAGATTAGTAGTTTATAGGTCGTGTTCAGAAGTGTGATTCCTCTATAGTTGCTGCATGTTGTGGGGTCTCCTTTTTTGAAAAGCGGCAGCAGTAAGCCATTTCTCCATTCTGTGGCATGGATTCTTCTTTCCATATTTTTCGGAATAAGTTATATATCCTGTCGTGTATCTGTTTACTTCCATCTTTGATAAGCTCGTTGTTTATTTCATCTGGACCTGCCGTTTTGTTTTGCTTCAGTTGTTTAACTGCTTCTATGAATTGTTCATACATTAGTGTTTCGTCTGCGTTTTCTAAGTTGTCGTTGATCTCTTTCTCGTTGTTTTCTGTTCTTTCTTTTTCTTTATATAATTCTTCGAAATATGATTCCCATTTTTTTTTGGTCTATTTTGGCATCTATTTTTTTAAATGTGTGTTGATTTTTAATAAGTTCAAATAGTTTTCTATTGTCTTTGCTATTCATTTCTATTTCCTGCATGATCTTGTTAATCCATTGCTCTTTTTTGTTTTTGCAAAGTTCGGTAGCTTCTTTCCTTTTCTCTTTGTATTTTTCCAAATCTTGTGTTTCTCCGGTTTTTATCTATTTGTCTCTAGCTTGATTTTTGTTTTTTATTCATCATCTAGCCATCCTTTTGTCTTTCTTGGGATTTTTTGTCCCGGTACAGTTTCTGTTGCGTGTAGAATGCTTTCTTTTATGGTGTTCCATTCCTCTTCTATGTTACTTTCGTTTTCTGTTGGTAGTTTTTCTTCTAGTATGCTATTGTATTTTTGGTTTATTTCTGTGTTCTTTAGTTTGTCAATATTCCATTTCTTACTGTTTCTTTTATCTAATTTGCCTTTGACTACAGTAATGGAAATTCGATTAGCACACGATACTAAATTGCACTTAATCTCTAAATATTTTAAAAATAAAACATAGCTTGAATTTCCTATTTTATTTTTAAATTAAGTCAGCCTTGCTTAAACAAAATTCGTTGTTTACAGATCGATAATACATAGAATTTGTTAATCTTTAAAATCAAAACAAATATGTACGTGTCAGTTTACTGTAATTAAGTGGAAATTCTATTAGCACAAGTAATTGTATTGGAAATAGCATTAAGTTAAATTTACTTTGTGTGTCGTTGATAGGTAAGATTACAAGTTATCTTTAATATTTTAAACATATTTTATGCATAATTTTATTTTAGTAATACGATGGGTCGCGGTAAAGACTTAACGGTCATTGAAATTGAAAAAATAAAAGTTTTACGAAACGTCGGTCTGTCAGTTTCCCAAATTTCAAATGAAATAGGCAGGTCACGGAAAGTTATAAGTAATTTCTTGAAATTAGGTGAGAATTATAGCAAAAATCGAAAATTTGACAACAATAAAAAATTGACAGTACATCAGAAAAGGCAGGTTGTGAGAGAAATACGAAGAAAATCGTCCACCACGTCCTCAAAAATTAAAGCTTCCTTGAATCTACCTGTCACTACACGAAGGATAAGACAAATTCTACAAAGCGATCCCTATTTAAAGTACGAAAAAAGACTTAAAAAACCGCCACTAACGGAACAACACAAACAGGCTCGACTTGATTTTGCCAAAAAATACATAAGTTGGGTAAAAGAATGGGATCATGTCATCTTCAGTGATGAAAAGAAATTTAATTTAGATGGACCGGATGGTTTTCAATATTACTGGCACGACTTAAGGCATGATAAGGAAGTTAGGATGAGTAGAAATTTTGGAGGTGGAAGCATAATGATTTGGGGGGCATTTTGTTCGCTTGGTAAAACCAAAATTGCTTGGATAACAACAAATATGAACTCTGTAAAGTATATTGAACTGCTGGAGGATGCTCTTATTGAGTTTACAGAAGATGTTGTGCCAGAAAACTTTGTCTTTCAGCAAGACAATGCTGCTATTCATACAGCAAAGTCGGTTAAAACATGGTTTTCTGAAAAAAATATTAATGTACTGCAATGGCCAGCACGAAGCCCAGATATGAACCCCATAGAAAATCTATGGGGTATCATATCTAGACGGGTTTATGCTGATGGGCATCAATTTACGAACATTTTCGAGATAAAAAATAAAATTCGAGATGTTTGGAACTCCATCAGCAATGAGGAGCTCAAAAAGCTCTCCCAATCGATGCCAAATCGGTTATTTGAGCTTGCGAAAAATAGACGATCGAGCACAAAGTACTAATGTATCTAATAGGTCTTTCATTAATTTAAGAAAATTTGTTAAATTTAATATGGGCTAATCGAATTTCCCTTTGTTTTTACTGATTTTTTGTTTAAAAACAAATCAAGATTGAATAAATTTATTTTTTCGATTTAAGTACTGTTAATTTGTTCTGTTGTTTTATTTGAAATAAACTAAAATTTAGTTAACCATCGTTTTCATTGTGCTTTAATAAAACTTGTTAGTGGGCTAATCGAATTTCCACTACTTTATTTTCATTTTCATTTTTGCTAATACCAATAGATGATCGGTGTCAGCATTTGCTCCTCTGTATGTTTTTACATCCTGTACTATTCTCTTCCATTTCTTTAATATCAGCACATGATCTATTTGGTTTCTGTCTGTGCTTCCTGGTATCATCCAAGTTATCTTATGTTTGAATTTGTTACTTACAATAAATGTATTCGTTATTGTTGCTACGCTACATAGTCTCTTGTCATTATTGTGTTTTCGTGTATCGTTTCTTTTGCCGCTACATTTATGTTATATTCTTCTTTTCCAATTTTTGCGTAAAGTCGCCTAGTATTACCTCTATGTTATTCTTTGGAATATTTTCATAAACTTCTATTTTCTCATAGAATTCTACTTTGTTTTCATCATCTGTCTCTTCAGTCGGTGCATACCCATTTCTCATTGTTATATTGGCTTGTTTGTTTTCTATTCTTATGTAAGACAACCCTCCGTTTATTGGTGTGAATTGTATTACTTTTTCTCTTAATTTCTCGCTGATCATGAATGCTGTGCCATTCTTCCCTTGTTTTTTTCCCCCTGAGAAATATAGTGTATATTTCAGTTTATCAATCTTCCCTGCTTCTTTCCATTTTGTTTCTTGACATTTCTTTTGCTATTTCCTCCATCATTAACATTGTTCCTATATTTCATTTTCCGATTTTTTGTTTTTCTTTTTGTGTAGGTATTTGGTTTTTCCCTTTGTGTTTGTATTATTACTCATTGTCCTTGTTCAAGCTAGTGTCGTCAACGTTGTGTCCACTTCTTCACTGATTAGTTTTTTGAATCTTTGTCACCTTTTTTCTTTGTATGCTTCAGTCGGCTTTCCTATTCATTCCATTCATAGGTTTTGTTCTCCTATGTTAGGTTTTTGTATCCTATTTTGATTTTCTGCCCTTGTTTGATTTGTTCCCTTGCTATTTCTGATATTTGTATTTGGATGTTTAATTCTTTCCGTGTGTAATAGTTTTCTATAAATACTTTTTTCATTTTAGTTTATTTTATTTTCCATTACTTGCTTTTTTTGTTCCCAATTGGATATTTTAGCTAGAACTACCTTTTTCTCTTCATTTTTTCCAAGTTTCATGGTTTCTGAAATGTTTACTGTTACTCCTACTTCTTTCTTCAAATACTCTTCTACTGTCTTGGGGGCTGTTTCTTCGTTTGGTTTCAGTCCTTTGATTATTATGTTGTTTTTTCTTTTTTGTTTTTCTTGATTCTCTAAATAATCAATCTGTTTAGCATCTTGTTTTTTTCTTCTTCCCATTTCCTTTCCTTCATCTTTATTTCTTTTTGGAGTTTTTCTATGACTTCATTGTTTTTCTTTATTTCTGTATTGTTTTTTTCAAAGTTGGCATTCATTTCCGTTCTCATATTTTGTATAGCTTTCAGTATTGGGTCTGTTTGTTCTACTTTTGGAGGGTCTTTGTCTTTATCCATTTTGTTGTCTGGTGTTTCTGTTGTTTTGTTAATTTTTTAGAAAAATTTTGTTATGTTTTCTTCTTAGGTTTTTTTCTTTTCCTTTCCTTCTAATTGTTTTACTTCGGTTCTATAGGGTTTCTTGTTTTTTTGGGTATTTTCCGCTTTGTCTTTCAACTTTTCTAAATTTTTTTCCCTTCTTTTCTGCTTCTTCGCTGGTTTGTCCAACACTATTGATCCGTTCTCCGTTGAAATAACTAAAAAATTCTTAGGGTGCTCCAGACTTATAGCCAAGACTGTATATATAATAGGAATACAGATGCTATAATCCATTGCTACCTTAGAAAGAAATACATGCTTTTATGGAGTAGGTATATTTGTCTGTATTACAGAGTTTTCTTGATCATATTGTCCATTTTTAATAAAACAGTTTTACTGTACGTCGTGTTTTGGTGGTCGTTATATATTACACCATGGTAACGGTGCTTTGTATAAAAACCTGTATTTCTTTCTAACGTCGAGAAGGACTATATAGCAAAATGCATCTGTAACCTTTAATTTTCTTTAAAATAAATTTTACTCATGTTTTTACAAAATCTTCAGTTTCAATACTCTTTTATGATTGAACTACAATTGTAGTTGTTTCAAGTCGCATGATTATTTAGTTAGTTGTAATTAAGGGATAAATCGCAGACTAAATTTTGCACACCAGAATTCCATTTTGCTATCCTTTTACATATATCTACTCTTACGGAATTCTATTTAGTTGCACTTGTGGTTTGCCCGTCGGTTGTAATTCATCGTAAATTTAAACAATGGTATTGAAGATAAATTTCAAGCAAAAATTCGGCAAGGAATTTCATGGAATTCGGTTTAGTTACACTCTGTAATTCCACTGTGGTTTACCCCGTCGGTTGTCATTTTTGTGAATTTATACAATTATGGCATTGAAGATAAATTTCAAGCAAAAATACAACAAGAAATTCCATTTTACTATCCTTTGTATATTAACTCTTAGGGAATTCTACCAGAATTTCAAGGAATTACGATTAGTTGTACTCTGTAATTCCACTGTGGTTTACCCCTCGGCTGTAATTTTATAAATTTAAACAACAATGATATTGAAGAATAGTTTCAAGCAAAAATACAACAAGAAATTCAATCCTGTTATATACAGGCTGTCAACGAAACCTGGGGCACCCCTATAATTTTTTTATTTTTTAAGATATCAAAATGAACTTTGGTATATGTAATATACTCTTTAAATGGCATTTGTTGACATAGGAAAAAAGTTACTGTCACTTCAGGTTTCGCCGGAATTGACATCAACTTTGTTATTTTAAATGAAACACCCTGTATATTTATACATTTTTGGAATCTCCATTCAATTTTACGTATGGGAGTATCAAGTTCGAAACATTTTGATGACAAAGTAAGTTTTTGCAGAAATTAATCTAGAGTGCCATGACTTACGCAAAATGAAAGTCAAGGTGCCCCAACACTCGAGACAAATTGTTTTAGAACTTCTACTATTTTCGTTGCTGTATTAGAATGACCTAAAATTAGCAAAAATGCTTTTTCGAGAATAAGTAACTGTCTTTTCAAATAGCACTATGGTGGGACACTAGGGTATTAAAAACGAGCGTTTTTCAAGGATTTCATTGATACCAATAACACGGGGTTAATATAAGAATTTAATTCGTAGTAACACTCTCGATTCGGAAAAACCGTGTTTTGGATATTTAAATCTAGGTAGTGGGTTTCAAAACAATTGAAACAAATAAAATGCACAAAACAAGTGACAGACTTGCTACAACTGAAGTTCTAAAACAATTTGTTTTGGGTGTCGTAGCACCCTGACTTCCATTTTATGCAGGTTATGGCATCCTACATTAATAAATAAACTCTTCTGCAAGTATTTACTTTGTCATCAAAATGCTTCAAACTTGATACTAGCATACATAGAATTAAATGGAGATTCCAAAAATGTATAAATATACAGGGTGTTCCATAAATAACAAAATTGAGAGTAATTCCGGTGTAACCGGAAGTGGCAAAAACAATTTAAAGAGTATATTACACATCCCAAATTTCATTTTGATATCTTAAAATACAATTAAAGAAAGGTTTCATTGACACCCGGTATATCAACTCTTAGGGAATTCTAACAGAATTTCAAGATATTACAATTAGGTACTCTGCAATTTCACTGCGGTTTACCTTTGGTTGTAATTTTATAAATTTAAACAATGATATTGAAGATGAATTTTAAGCAAGAATAGGACAAGGAATTCCATATTGCTTATGGAATTCTGCGAATTCTACCAGATTTTCATTCCAGTATGGTTTGTAATTTCTCATGAATTTAAACAATTATAATATTGAAGATAAATGTCAACTAAAAACACGACAAAGAATTCCACGGAATTTCATTTTCTTATCCCTTTACGTATATCGATTATCAGGAAATCCTACAAGAATTCAAATTTGTTGTGCACCATAATTGCACTGCAGTTTATTCCTCGGTTGTAATTTATTGAGAATTTAAACAATTATAATACTGAAGATAGATTTCAAGTAAAAACACAATAAGGAATTCCATTTTCCTATCCCTTTACGTATATCGACTCTTACAAAACTCATTAGAATTCCATTTAGTTGTACACCGTAATTGCAATGCGGTTTACACCTCAGTTGCAATTTATTGCGAATTTAAACAACAATAATATTGAAGATAAATTTTAAGCAAAAATATGACAAGGAATTCCATTTTGTTTCATGGAATTCGGTTTAGTTGCACTCTGTAATTCTACTGTGGTTTACCCCTCAGTTGTGAATTTAAACAATGATATTGAAGATAAATTTTAAACAAAAATACGACAAAGAATTCCAAGGAATTCCATTTAGTTGTACTCCGTAATTCCATTGCGGTTTACCCTTTGGTTGTAATTTAAGGTGAATTTAAACGATTATGAAATTGATAATAAATTTCAAGCAAAAATACGAAAAGGAATGCCATTTTGTTATCCTGTTACATACATCGGCTCTTAGGAACTTCTACTGGAATTCCATGGAATCCGAGTTAACTGTGCTCCGCGATTTACCCCTTAATTGTAATTTATTGTGAATTTAAACTATTACGATATCGAAGATAAATTTCTAGCAAAATCAAGGAATTCTATTTTGCTAGCCTTTTACATGTATCGACTCTCAAGTAATTTTACTGGAGTTACTCCATAATTCCACTGCGATTTACCCCTCAGTTATAATTTATCATTAATTTAAACAATTATGACATTGAAGATAAATTTCAAGCAAAAATATGACAAGAAATTCCATTTAATTGTACTCCACAATTCCATTATGGTTTATCCCTCGGTTGAAATTTATTGTGAAGTTAAACAATTATGACATTGAAAATAAATTTCAAGCAGTCGATATAAAATACATCAAAGGAAATTGCAAGTTTCCATAAAAATATACATATATATTATTATCAATACTCCTTCACGTCTTAAAAATTTATGTATATATAATTTACTTAATGTTATCAGTAGCGTAAGGTTTCAGTTTAGAAATGTTTGCGAAAGTACGCATTTAATGTGATTCGTAACACGGTTGCTATGCAGTTTTATGTATACAATTTTAATATAGTTCCATAAGTTACCAATACAAATATTACTAACAATAGCTAAATGCTCAAGATAAGTGAACACAACGAACATTCTGCGTAGTTCCCAAATGAAATAAATGCATTACAATTAGTTTACTGTTTTTATCTCAATCAATGAAACACATTTAAAGAATGCGCTATGATTCAAATCCGTTACGGCGGATAAAACATTTATAAGTTTCAGACGTAATAAGTATTAAAAGTATATAAAAGACTCACCGCTGGCGGCTTGATTTTGCATATTCCTGTGTTTTCGGCAACAGGGCGTATTTTATTAATGTAAGCTAAGGGATCCTGGAATTCCTCCTCGGTAGGATGAAAAACAGGTGCTTCGGGTGGAACTACAAATTCGAAGTTCTCTACCTTTACATGGGCAGCTAATGGTGGTCCCTGTTTTGGTGGTGTACCAACACTGGAATTCTTTGCACCAACAACAGTCCCATTGGTTTCAATAGTTGGGCTCTTTACACAAACAATATCCATTTTGGAAGTCATTGTATTATCACATGTTGTACCTATCACAAAATATAACTTCACAACTCATATCAACATGTGAACATGAAACATGTCCCATTCTCACAAGATGCACACTAAACTATTCATTATTATACAATTCTCCATGAGCAATTCAATCAACAAGAAAAGTTAAATAACTGCCTGTTTAAAGAATTTCTAAAGCTTACACTATTTATATATGCACAAAAATAAATTCCAACTTGAAATCACAAAACTTAAACTAGTACACGAGTTAATATCTTAATTTGCCTATTACCTAAACGTGAAAACAGTAACTAGGTAAATCTTAGTACTATACCTTAAACCCTACAAAAATATTTACACGAAAATACTAACTTGGAAAGAATAATGAAACGGAATTCGCTAATGAACTTGTGTATTTATTAGTCTTATCGCGATTAATTCACTAGAGGTGGAACGTTCTGTGCACAAAATATTCACAAGTAAACTTCGTTCTCCCCACTTAGCATTGATTGCAGCCATGAATGCGACAAAACAAACATGGTTTTGTTTCCCGTTCCATATTTATTTCTACTTGCGAGTATAAACATATTTTTAACTAATACTAATATAAATTAATTTATCATTCGGTCACATTTTAACAATAACATTTTTCACTCAAATGTTGAATAACAATATTGCAACTATTATGGGTTAGGTTAGAATTCGTCAGAATCTACGTGACGCACAACCGATCAGCTACTTGTATAGCACATTGCAATCGACAACTCTCTGGAATATTTACTTGGTTTACTGTAACAGTCTCTATTACAGTATAAAAATGAATTTTAAAGGCAGCTTTACAACGATATATTTGTATATGCAACTTTTCAACTTTTTCTAAAGCACTATATACATGATAAGTCAACTTTCGCATGGTATAAATCAGGTTTTTGTCACTTGAAAATAAAACTTAAATATTTTGAAGTAAAGGTGCATTCAGACTCAGAAATTTTGTCCGGAAAGTTGACGGAGAATTTTAAACGAACCAATCAGGAGGTGTGTAGAATTTGAATCCTAAGAAGCGGTAAATTCTACACACCTCCTGATTGGTTCGTTTAAATTTCTCCGTCAACTTTCCGGACAAAATTTCTGAGTCTGAATGCACCTTTAAGCTTTAAAAAATATACAGGATGCCTATACAGGGTGTCCACAAACTCACTTCACAAAAGGAAACTGCAAATTCTAGAGCTCATTTTATGTCGATTTGACGTAAATCACCTTATCCAAAAATGCTTGCTAAGGGAGCTGGCTAAACTTTACAGAATGCCGTCCAACTACGGTATTTTCATTCCATTCAGTTTCTTTATTTTGTCCATTGAACATTCATCAGAGAAAACATTCTTTCGGAATTGCGATTATGCCACAGAATTGCGAACAAATATGGACAAAATTCTGCATATTGCTCGGATTACTAGCACTTTTAAAAAATAAATGTTTCTTAAGACTACCGATTCTATTTAATTGAGAAGTTCTTATTAAAAGTGGGACACATAAATGTCCCAAAGAACATTTTCGAGATTGTCTATTAAAAACCGGGACACCTGGTCACCTTAGTATACATAACAAATATTAAATAGTAAAATTGCTTAAATTCACTCACTAAATGCACTATAATTGACAATGCAACCATACATACCTTTTTTATAGATCTTGATTATCTTGAATAACATTTTAAATGACTATTTCAAATTATTTAAAATGAATTTGATGGCGACAACAGGACCACTACCGATTACAGCGCCTTTAGCAGGTGGCTTTAAACGATACTACTACAAAATATTTGCTAGCGCCCTCTGTATACAGAAAGGAATACACTACTCTAAAATGCTAAGGTCGAAATTTTTGAAAAATAGCTAATAATATAGTATTAATAATATTCTGAAAAATTAATTTATTAAATTTAAATTTAAATAATTCTTGCTATGTAAATATTATATTTAAAAGATGCATTGATAATATGATAATGTGTTTCCAAAGTAAATCCGTTAAAGCGCTGCAGTCTTTATAAATGTTATAATATTACTGGTTGATTGTATACATAGGGCCGGTTGCACAAAGCTTTTGTTAAATTAACGAATGATCAAAGTTGACAAAAGAGCATCATTTTTTGTTTACTAATGTGTTATTTGTCATATGCATTCCAATTTTGATTAGATTTTGTTCACTTTGACGAATGATTAATTTAACCAAGCTATTAAATCATGTTTGTGCAACCCGCCCATAACCTTATATATAAGGTAAAGGAAGCAAAACTTTGGTCTTACGTCACCGTTCGTGGTAATAGTAATACCACATAAAAACAAAAATATTCCCTCTTTCCCTGACTCTCCGCCGCTGTCATATTCAGTTACTTTCTCGCGTAAGGTTGGCAGTGATACGTGATCCAGCACAGTGTTGTCATTACAATCCGCGCGTGTTGTTTACGTTATTAGCATCACCATTCCCGGTTGGATTATTTATATACATTTGGCAACGCTGTGGATTAACAAACGTCAAAATATTTATTACGTAAGACCAAAGTTTTGCTTCATAACCTGTATTTATAACCTGTATATACAGTGCGGACGTAAATTGTGCCCCCCCCCCCCCTGCTAACTTTTGAAGGGATTGATTTTTTAAGAACATTTAAAAGTAACCTTAAATAAGACAACAAAAACTACCTTTTGACTGTCTTTTTTTCCCATGAAAGTTCAAGATGTCACCGGACACTAGGACAAAAGGGTCACTTTTATTAAATGGAACCATGGGTCGAGTAACACTTTCAAAACTGTATTTAAGGGTGCAGTGCGATTTTAAATTTATTGATTAATTTTTAAGAAAAATAACTGTAAACATTCAAAAATTAAATTTCGTAAGATGCAATACAATTGCAGTTTAATAATACTGAAACAATTAAAAAACTTGTTTGTTGTTGAAAAATTTATTAAATTAAATGTTCACAAGTGAGCTCCATTTTGCTGTTGACACAAATGTAATCTATTAGCAAATTCCTATTTCTAGGTTTGTGATTTTAACACAGGGATGACGGATGAGCAACGCGCGGCCCGGCTCACTTTTTCGTGCGGCCCGTCAAAACTTTACTTTTTTACTTTTTAAATACCGTATTTGCCCGAATATAAGGCGAGATACTTTTTAAGAAAATTAAGTCCAAAATCGACACTCGCCTTATATTCGAAATTTTACCGATAAATTAATAAAATTTGCCGGCCGGCTAGTTAAATAGGGGAAGTCCCCCAATGCAAATCATGATATTTTTTGGAAGTACTTATGTTTGCGAGCAATTATTTTCCGCAATGAAAATAATTAAAAGCGACAACCGTTCAAGTCAATGACGTACGATTGGAAAGCTGCGTGCCAGTTGCTGTGTCGTCTATATCTGCAAATACCAATTGGTTGCAAAGAAGCAATGTCAAACTTCTCAATAAAATTTGTTTAAGATTTTTTCCCGTAATAATTATCTTTTGCTGTTTTTTATGGTATTTCTATTATGTGTTTTATTTGTGTTATTTTTTTTATTTTTATAGGTTTGTTATTATGTTCATTTTGTTAATAAAGAGATAATTTGTGTTTATCATCTAGCATTCTAGCTAGTGTTCATATTTTAATACGTTTCTTAATGCGGCCCACACAAAATTTTTAAATTTGTAGTTGGCCCGTTGTAAAAACAGGTTGCTCATCCCTGTTTGACATATTCATTTTTTATCTACTGTTAAACACCTCAAAACGCGTCAGTAATGAAAAATATATCAAAGTTTAACCCCAGTTTTTATTACTTTTACAATTATGACTCCAAAAAAGCTTAATACTCGGAAAATTATTTAGAGATTCCTAATTTGTAAACAAAGTAATTATATTTTTAGTATAAAAGCATTAATGATACTAACGAAATTGCTTGAATGCACTAAAATTGATAATGCAACCATAGGTAGGTACATACCTTTTTTATAGATCTTGATTATCTTGAATAATATTTTAAAGCACTATTTCTAATTATTTTAAAATGAATTTAGTGGTGAGAAGAAAATACTTTTTTACTGCAGAACCACTACCGATGAGACCGCCTTCAGCAGATGGGTTTAAACAATATTAGTATAATCGTTAGCGCCCTCTATGTACAGAAAAGAATGCACTACACTAAAATGCTCAGATCCAATTTTTTGAAAAATAACTAATAATATAATATTAATAACAATATTCTGAAAAACTAATTGAT
Organism: Melanotus villosus; assembly: GCA_963082815.1. Taxonomy (NCBI): domain Eukaryota; kingdom Metazoa; phylum Arthropoda; class Insecta; order Coleoptera; family Elateridae; genus Melanotus; species Melanotus villosus. Next base: position 33,513,275 of record OY720427.1, on the reverse strand, counting down.
TAAATCCAAATCAAATAATTCTTACTATGAAAATATTATATTTAATTTCACATATTACTTATTTGTAGATTTTTAGAATTCTGATTTTAATATTTGTAATTATGTTAACTATCAAATTTATTTGAATATATGATGGTGTGACTGTTTAAATTTATAATGTGTAAATATTAATTCTATATTAATGTGAGAACATAAATGTTTAATGTGTATACAATGACTATGTAAACGGAGCTTTAACAGTATGGCCGATATTACCTTAAAGGCTATATTAGACAAACAATTTAAAGTTAGTATCAATTTAAACAGAAATAAATTTCATATTTCTACTGATAAATAAATATTGACTTTCTAGGTAGATTTTAGTGGTGGCAATGCATAATTTATGTTAAAAATATTATTTTAAAAGAATTAATGTATATTTACCTTACAGAACGTTTCAGAGTTTAAATGCATATAAAACAGCCACTTTAAAATAAACTATATTTAAGTGTGTGAAGTATTAGTGTTTGAAAGTTTTAGTCAATTCACTTCTCCTGTGTTTGATGGTGTAAAACAACCTTAAGTAGCTATTTGATTTCTTGTTCCTGATTTAGATTTTTGACAGTTGCAGAACCTCGTTTGTGCAGCACATAATTTGGGTAGTGTTGTAGTGTTGTGGTACGAAGAAATAGCAGTGGCAGCAGCAGTATTAGTGCAGTAGCTATAGAAGTTTGTGTCATGTCGACGATTTACATACATATTTTTATAAGTACCTACCTGAAATAAGTAAGCAGTTATGAATGTTAAAAGTTGATTATGTGTAGCTAATTGTTTACTTAATCTTATTTATAGCTGCAGTTTACATATGAGCCGTAATTAATTTTTATGTGCGCAAAACTTTCAAAATGAGTCACAAAAGTGACAAAAGTAACTTGTCTCAGCTTTTAATGGTAGAAACTGAAGAAAACAACGTACGATCTAGCAGTACAAGTTATTTTGAAGATGATAAAGAAAACTACAATCATAACACAGATGGTGATGATGCCGATTCACTCGGACCATTGCCCCCTAAATGGGAAAAAGCTTACACCGAAAGCGGAGAAGTATATTTCATTGAGTAAGTACTCGATGTAAAGCAGAAAGTTCTATCGAATATATATATATAAAAAGTTAAATACGTTTGTATAACTGTCTCATTGTACGGAGGTTATAATATCGAATGAAAATGAGATGCCTTAGATAAATCGGTTATTATCAATGATAACTCTTTGATATGTATTAAAAATGTGATATGGTAATTTGTAATAATCGTTAGTATTTAGTTTAATTGTAATATGAGGATCAATAAATTTATATTTAATGTGTTTCAGTCATACAACGGGGACGTCGCATTGGCTTGATCCTAGGTTATCCAAATTTCAGAAGAAATCGTTAGAAGATTGTATGGATGATGAATTACCGTACGGTTGGGAAAAAATTAGTGATCCGCATTATGGAACATATTTTATCGATCACGTTAATAGGCGAACACAATACGAAAATCCTGTTATTCAGGCCAAAAGAGCAGCTGCAGAAGCTTCAGCTCATGCAAGTCGTACATCCTTTACAAAAGATCCCGCAGAATTATGTGGTCAACGATTTCGTACTTCCCTTATAAAGTCCTCGCGTGGTTTAGGTTTTACAATTATCGGTGGTGATGATGCAGTGGACGAATTTTTACAGATTAAATCGGTAGTACCCAAAGGACCAGCTTGGTTAGATGGACAACTACAAACAGGGGATGTTATAGTTTATGTTAATGATACGTGTGTTTTGGGATATACACATAATCAAATTGTACGGCTTTTTCAATCAATTTCCGTTGGTTCTACTGTAACGTTAGAAGTATGTCGGGGTTATCCCTTACCATTTGATCCAAATGATCCTAATACAGAAGTAGTAACTACAATAGCGGTTGATGATCATCTACAGACCGTTGCGTCAGATAAAAGACTCGCAAATTTGGACACTAATTATAATTTCCTGGAAGGCGACGATTTGGGTGATGAAGGAGTCGGTGGTACGCAAGAAAGCACCGATGATATCGATGATTTATTAAAAGGAATAAACAATTTAACAGTGGGTAAACTGGAAGTTAGGGTTCGAATAGTAAAAGGAAATCTTGGATTTGGTTTTACAATTGCAGATAGTGCTTGTGGTCAACGTGTTAAAAAAATTTTAGATCGACAGCGTTGCAAAAATTTAATGGAGGGAGATATTTTATTAGAAATTAACGATATTAGTTTACAGAATATGTCTCACGATGATGTTGTTCAAGTTTTGAAAAATTGTCCGTATAATGGTGAAGCCACGATTTGTGTTCAAAGAGGTTCTAGTAATAAATCATCGGCTCCAAAAAATAAACCTAGGAAACTAGATAACAGATTTGCCAATAAAGATATTGGTAATTCTTATCGAAGTAAAACACCAACAGCTGATATATACAGCACGCAACAACGAGAAGTTTTACCTAGTCGGCCTAAAACTCCACTCGTAGATACTCGTAGTCATTCCAAAACACCCGTAAAGGAACTGAATTCGAATGGAAACGATATGTTTAAACCGGAATATAATAATGATCATTACAATCAAGATTTGCGTTCCGGTCTTCGATTATCTCTCATTGATAATCCCGATGTGGATGACGAAATTGATTTAACCGAAAATACAGTGCACAGTAATACATCCGTGGATTATTTAATGTCAACTGATCAAAAATATTCTTTCCATTTACCAGTCCTACATAGATATGATTGTATGTGTTACGATTGTCACAATTATCGTTCCAATAATGTTGAAAATGGTAGCCCATACGACACAAATAACCTTAGGAAAAGCGCCGCACACGAGTGGTGGCCGATAATGCAACAAAATCCCGAATATGTAGAAACAGCTATAACATTAAATCGTCGAGAAACTGGATTTGGTTTTCGAATTGTCGGCGGGATTGAAGATCGATCGCAAGTAAGCATTTATTGTCATCAGTTGTATTGGAATATTCATTCGGTTTGTTTATAATTAGGTCGCAGTGGGACATATCGTAGCAGGAGGAGCTGCCGATTTAGATGGACGTATAAGATCTGGCGATGAAATAGTGAGTGTTGATGGATATTCTGTGCTAAAAGCATCGCACCGTCAAGTTGTCCAACTTATGAACGCAGCAGGTGCCAGAGGGCAAGTACATCTAATACTCCGACGACGTACATATCCTATAAATGGGCCATACACACCAGGAGTAGGTAGTTTAAACGTTCATGATTATCCACCTGCTATTGGATATGCTCCCGTCACTCACCCTACTCATACTTATGATGTGGTTGTAAATCGAAATGAAAATGAAGGTTTTGGTTTTGTGATTATATCGTCTGTAAATAAAGTTGGTTCGACAATTGGTAAGTAATAAACAATGTTTATATGGAAACCACAAAATGTTTTTAAGTAGTAACATAAGTTTTCTTAGTGCATCAAGCCGTGAATTAAAAATCTAATACAATTTTGATAATACGGGACATTTTATTATTTATATTAATCTCGGTTAATTAATAGTATAAGCAAGTATTTATATACGCAAATATTTTAGGTCGATTAATCGAAGATAGTCCTGCGGAAAGATGCGGTCGTCTTCGTGTAGGAGACTATATAGTCGCCGTGAATCACATCGATATCATGAATTTAAGTCATGGGGACATAGTAAATCTCATTAAAGAATCTGGTTTGTCAGTAACGCTTACTATAGCACCAAATCCAGATCTGTGATTATATAGACATTGAGGCTTTATATTTAAATTTCCATTAAAAAATCAAATGCAGTTAAATTTTAATGTAACAAAGTACTATTTTAGAAATACAAAGAATATTCCTAGTTAATACTGTTTAAATTATATTGAGATGCATTGCAAATTTAGAACAAAGATAATTTTGAAACACAAATGTGTAGCAAAACATTTACTACTGTATAAAGCAAGCAAAGTATATCGAAGCTTAATATTTTGGGTATTTGAACAGTTCATTTTTATATAATTACAGTTTCACTCAGAGTAAACTAAGGAACCAGTGTTGCAGTATTGAATTAACTTATTCTTAGAAATATATGCAAATATCAGGATAATAATATGTAGGTTTTTAGGGCTTCAATTTAGAACAAAATTCTTCTTTCAGAGTAAGTAATGGTTAAAATAAGTCCATTGTTGAATTGTGGTAGTATTGTTGTAGTTTTTGATCGATAAATGCTACAATATAAATTGTTGAAGTTATTTAATTTTAAAAAGAACTGGTACTACTGAACAAATTGTATTGTTTGCAGCAGAAAATCCAAATGTTTTGACAAATAGTTATCTAATAAAGCTCATTGTGATTTTACTATATAATTGAAGTTAACAAATCTCACTGCCTGAATTTTATATTACTACTTAAGTTTTAAGAGTTTGGGAACTGATAATCATGTATATAAAATTTAAAATAAGTTATCGACATCTTAAGACTGTGACCTACAAATCTTTGTTGCTGATGTTGCATACCACAGTAAACACCTAAGCAACTAAGATATGTAGTGCAGCTTTCTAGATGCATTTAATCTTAAATGAGATGCGTTCATTGCACAATTTTCTGTGTAATTATTTATTAATTGTAAAATATGAAAAATTCCTGTTAAGATAAACTACATTCTAATGTAGAATAAGCTTTTTAAAACTTGTTACTGAATTTTAAAAATTTCCAAAACTAATATTTATTATGATAAAGATATAAACAGTTTTTAAATTGTTAATGCCGAAGTAAGATGTAATTTAATCCACATAATTGCCAGTGTGCGTTGTTTCTTCAGTAATTTGACATACGTTGCTCGCTCACAAGTAATGTTTTACATTTAGAGCTTCCAGAGTGCAACTTACTTTAAGTGTAATTAAACAAATGTGCTTTTCTGAGTTCAAAATTTAACGTTGAATTCAGGAAATTACAAATGGTTATTGCTTATGTGATTATAGTATGTAATATGTTACTTGTCAAGTGTATTTGTGCGATAGTTATTTTGTGATACCAATTTGTAAATCTACAGAAAACAGGGGCATGCTGGGTTTGTCAGACAAAGCCAAAACTGAAGTGTGAACTCAGACAGGTTGACCGCGTCGATCGTCCACAACCATGCAAAATTTTAAACACTTGTAAGGTTACGGTAAACATCACATCGACTGCCCTCGACTTAACAGTTCGAAATTTGATCGATGATAAGTGAGGTTATGTGTAAGTTATTTTGTTAAACGTGCTTATTTTGCACTTATAACCTTTCTTTGTCGCTCCATAACTGACGACATAAAATGAATTAATTAAAAAATAATACTACTACTTATCCATAACCTCATTCTACAGTTTGGTGCCGAGGGTTACGAATTAATTGCAAAATCTCTTCCCTTCCTTTCTGTTTGAGAGCTCGTTCTTTAGCCCTACTCCATGTAGTGTAGGATACTACCAATTTCAGCATTTTTGTGGGCCTACTCCGTCTTTTCCTGTTCGTTGTCGATTCCCATACGGCTTTCACAAGTTTATCGTTTCCTATTCTCGCTAAATGCTCAAATTACGCTAGTTGCCTCAATAAAGGACCATACTGATTTAACTCCTAACCGTCTTCTTAATAATAATAATAACAAAATATTCTCCCTGCGCAGTTCTCATGTTAAGAAGATTTTACGAACCCACATACTGAGTTTGTTAAGAAGATTTTACGAACCCACATACTGAGTTTGTTCTCTTGTTAACATATATTTCTACAACCTCTTCCTCTGATTCACTACAATCACTGATTTTGTTCAACAATCTCTTAATTTGAAGCAATAACTTACTTTTTCTACTCTTTTAATAAATTGAGGTTATGTCTAACCTTCAAAAAATACGCGGATTTTAGTAATCTTTTGATCAAATCTGTGTGAGGTTACTATTTCAAAAATGGGTTAATCGTACATGGTCTCGGACGATCTGTTCTGTCTGAGTTCTCCCTAGTTGGTTTAAATTGTGATACCGATTACCATCTTGTGAAACTAAGCTCAAGTGTAACCCGTCTTTAAAATCAACCAAGCCATTTTTGTCAAATTGGGAAAAGTCAGAGCATGCCCTTGAGGGAAACTACATCTTTGAAAATCACAGACTACTATTTTAATTAATGCTAAGACTGTTGTTTATATATGAAAGTGCAATTATTTCCATTGTTTAAATCGTTTCAAGCTGCAGGAGACTTTGTTCGTATATACTGTTTGATTATTAAAGTTGATAGTGAAATTAAATACATCAAAAATTGTTAAGTAAGAAAATTATCAGCAAAATTGTTTGGTTTAGACTGTTTTATGTTTCAGTGTTACAACTTATGTGATTATTGCCTAAAGTAAGATAAATAATTTATTCGAACGCCATTACAAGTGTAAATTACTACAATTTTTTTGGATTTAAACTTTGGGCATTTTTGTGATACACCAAAGCAATGAAGTCCATTTGAGGAATAAAATTTGTACTCCATAAAATAGTTCAAAGCTAATGTAATTTGCATTTCGTTGTTTTGTAGCTAATATGTATGGTCTTCCTGTAAATTATGAAAGGATAATTCCTAAGGTAACTGATAAATAATCCATTTTGTGTATTTTGGTTTTTTTACAAATGATATCTCCTTATTGAAGCATTAAGTTTCCTTTTAATGGGTTTTGTGTATGTGCATTGTTCAAGAATTATAAATATTCAGTAATGTGTATCTGTTTATATTTTTATATTACCGCAATTATGTTTATATTATAATGTAATATAATCAATAAAAAGTAGTACCTTGTTCGCAGAATAATGGGTTCTATTAGTCCAACTAAAGAATTTTTTTAGCAATTACCAGGACATTACACATTTATACTGGGTGCTTTTATTGATGTTATTGAAGGGTAGAATGTTGAATTGTATGTTTAAATCAAATTGTTAACAGCCTTATATATACAGTGATGTAATCAGCCTTACATATAAAATTATTTTTGTATTTATAAAATTGCATTGTATAACTAGACTGACTACTTATTGTAATATATTAATATTATATTAAATAAAGAGACCAAATTGTAAATAAAAATAACTCAAATTTTGAGTGAAAATAAAATTTTTGAAAAGTTATTGTTTTAAAATCATTTTTGAATGGGTCATTTGCTCCGTAACGAATAAGAATACAGGAGTAAAAAATAAAAACTTCATATATTTTGTCACAAGTAGTAGTACAACTTACAATCTGCAAAGTTAGAACTACAAATTACATTATAATTTTGAAAAAATATAAATATCGTATCAAATATGTTAATAAACAGCACGCTTACACCCCTTTACACATTTAAATTACACATGTAAGGCAAATGGGATGTTTTTTTTTTGTCATTTTACGTGCAACATACGTGGTAGATCATACAAAATTTTATACAGTACATCAACGATTTAAACATTAATCTTGTTAATCAATACATGTTATTGGTAACAATAATAATATTCAGCTAATTGTACTAATTTTCAATTTATACACAGAATATGAAAATTTGACGTTACAAATTTACAGGTACATGGTTTCGTTAGTAAAAGTTAATTGATATTAACATTGATTCCTTGTTTTAAAGTTTACGCAATAAAAGCAATCAATCATCGTTAATGTACATGAATTAGTTAAAAGCAAAAAATGCCCTTTAACTAAATAAAATTTATTTTGAGTAAAAAGCGCGCTGTAAAAATAATACAGAATTTTAACTTATATTATGCATTAATACAATAAAACTGGGATCAGTTCCATATTCTCCGCTAATTATGGATCTGTAAATAGGCAACAAACACAAATCAGTATGGTATTTTGCAATTATACAAATGATATATCATTTGTATATGAAATATACCAGTACCCTTAATTCAAAGCAAGCAAAAAAAGAGCTCTGAAGCAATAACAACAAATCTTTTTATTATTATTATTATTATAAATCGTACACATGAAAAATTTCACAGAAACAATTAAATTAATAAATAACAGCAGGAGGTTATCTTTGTACAAAAAAGCCTCCAGTATCATGGCAGTTTTTATTACAAACAAATTTCTAACAATTACAGTAATGTTAAAAACAACTTTAGTCACTTTTAAAATTCTCTCATATGAACAAGAGGATACTGATCATAACGATAAGATTCAACATACTCAACTTTACGCCTCTGAAAAGGAGGGCTACAGTTTTTGTTGGGTAACTTGCCTGGGGGAGGAGATTCTGCCACTGCATTACGTTGAATGGTTTCCAAGAGAGGTTGTACATTACCTAAAAGTGGGCGAGCAGATGGTTCGGCGGCCCAACATTGTTCCATTAAATTCCAGCATGCATCTGAGAAATGAGGAAGACATTCTGGCCTAACGCCTGTAACCATTTTAACTCCACATCCAATTTTGGTTATTTATTAATAATTTTACATTACCTTTTCTAACGCTAGTCCACAGTTGTTCCTTGTTATGAAATTGTTCAAAAACATACGGTAATCTTACTTGATTGGCACAGATATACCAAAATAATATCCCAAATGCGTAGACATCAACACTGGAATCATAATGGCCAGAAAGTAATTCAGGTGCCATGTGAACCGGTGTACCGACGATACTACCAGACATCATAGCTTCCGGAATGCAAAACCCAAAATCTGTCAATTTAGCTCTATCCTCGGTATCTAACTAAAAATTTTGGGTCCACCTTATACTCGAAGAATATCGTCGAAGTTTACTTACCAAAACATTTTTCAATTTAATGTCTCGGTGCACTAAACCTTGTGAATGTAAATATCGAATACCTTCTATAACATCGATTGCAATTTGAAGACGAGTTATCCATGGAAGACCATTTCTTAATCCACAGTACAAATCTCTAGTCATACGTTCCATTACTAATAATACAGCAGACGAACAACCACCACCGTACTGATGGTCAATTACCGAGCCCCTCAACTTTACAATACGTGGATGTTCGGGGATGGTTCTGTGGAGTAAAATCAAAAAAATATCAAACGTAACCAAGCTCGACCGAAAGAGGAACGAAATTATAACAATTTAAAACAAGAGCCAATAACAAATAAGTTAGAAAAGAAACAACTAAATTGGTTTGCTCACATTAAAAGAATGGAGAAGCAAAGATTAACAAAACTTCAACATGAGGAAAGAAGAAAGCACGTAGACTCAAAAAAACATCATAGAAGAGCTTGCGAAAATAGCGGCAAGCAGACAAGAATGGTGGAGTTGCCATAAAGTGCAAGAAAGGGAACTAGTATTTACCGAGTATAATAGAATTCCATAGCTAAATCATTCCAGTGACGGTCATCTGGTGGCACTACGGATTTAACAGCACAAGGATCCACTCCTCCCCATCGTTCACATGCAAATACTACACCATACTGACCACGGCCAATCTCTCTGTTCTGTACGGGCATACCCCACCGTACGAGATCACATAAAGAAGTACTTTCTAACGTCAATCGAGCAAAACGTGGAGCATACTGTTTCCGTATCGCTATTCGTTGTTCTTCAGTTTGCTCTAATTTGCCTGATAATTGATTTTCAAGCGAACGCATGGCTGATTGAAAAGCTTCGTGAGAAGACTTTACTACTTCTTGAAACTAAATACGGAATTAAACAATTAATAAGTTTTACATCTTTTATTTGTAATATTTACCTGTGTGGCTACAGTTTTAGCTAATTTAGACGAGCTTAAAGAATCTACCATATTTGTAACAACCTGTAACTGCCACTGAAGATCGTACTGTGGTTGAGAACAAGCCACCCAAGGCATTTGGAAACCATGTAACAGTTTACGTACGCGCTCCATAAAAGAATGAACAACCGAAAATGACGTGGAAGACTTTAGTTCAATAGTATAAGCTGCGCTTATAATTTGTTTAACAGCATCCGAAGCCAGTAAGTTTCCTTCTTGATCGTGACAGTTTTTCTCTAGACTCTCTAAACATCTTTGTAAAGTTCCAGTAAAACTTTCGTGCAAACATCCTACTGACTTGACCAATTGACTTGCCACAGAATTTCCTAGTTTATTTAAAACAATTTGTTGAATTTCCATTGTCGCCATCTTTGCAGAAGGTTGACGAACAGTATTACCATCAATTTCTGTAAAAATACTATGTAAAATAACTATTTTTTTTATTTAAAAGAACAGAATTAAGAAACCTCTAAAATAATAACCCTCCAAAACTTCGGCAACATTTGATTTCATATCTTGTAGGGTAGAATGAATTATTTTGGTAATTTCTTCCTGTTTTTGACTGGCTATTTTCATTAAAGATTTGTACAATTCACCTTCTGTAGCTTGCGCGTATTTTATTCGTCTTGGTGTTATTTGAATCTCCCTTGCCATATCAAAGGCAGTTAATATGAAACTTTTTAAACAACGATTATGTATCTGCAAAAAAATATCAGGTATTATGCTAATCAATTTTCTATGACAGCGTTTATGGTAAGTTGTATTTTCAGAGGTGAATTATTGTCAATATAAATAATGGTTATTCATACCTCGCTTAACGCAGAAGACATTTTTAAAAGGTATGCTTTAAAAGCATTTTGAACGAATATCACAAATTTATCCTTACATTCATAATCACTTAATAAACTATCGGCTACAACATAATCTGTACAATAAGATTGCTCCACTTGAGATTCTTCGGTAGTCTTGTGTTCATTTTCACTTATACAACCTGTTAAATATAAAAACATGTAATAAATCTTTAAAAAGTTTGATTAATGGCAAAACAAGATCGTACCCAACCTAATGAGTTGATTCTTAATATTAAGTAGTTTATTATTTGGTTTCTGATCAGCGATACTTTTCTTCTTAAAAACTGGACTTGTAGCTTGCTCTAAAAAATGTTGCTCCGATTCAGTAAGTGAGTCAGAGGTTAACGAAGTTTCATTACCAGACAAGCAGAGAAACAATATTGGAAATTCTGGATAGGTTTTTTTTATTGTACGTATTTCTTGAATATGCTAAAACAAGTAACTTCAATTATTTACATTAACCATCAAACAAAATTAAATATTAATGCTTAAGAACAGTTACTTACCACATCACTAAGCGTTTCATCACTAACAACATATATTATCACAGGCAAAATGTTATCTAGACATTTTATTAAAACTTCTGATAAATGTTCACAAGAACAATCTGGTGGCAGGATTATGTTAACTTTATCTTTTAAAAATGGACTGTTGAGTTTTACTTCCAAAGCTGGACAATGCTCAGTAGGTGATTCTTCATCTGTACGTAATACATCGATTTCTGGAACGGTGGTCCATGGTCTTTCGTGTGCTTTAAGCTTTTCGACTATTTCATATTCGTGTCCTAGAGTTAACCTTATTTCCTTCGAATGTCCATACGATAATCTAACCTACAATCATTAAAAAGGAAATTCGTAACATTTATAAAGGAAAGCTTAAGAAAATCCATATTACTTAATACGAATGTACAATTAATGTATGAAACAGCTGCCTACCATAATATTTAATAAGATTATCTCATACATGTATTAACTTACCCATCTCCACCTAGCACTATGTAATGGTAATATCGCTTGTTCCAATAAGTAATTAATAAAGAGTGCTTTTGCATGACAATCCTGTCCAAAGACCAAAAATGCAGGATAACAGTCATCTAGTACATGTTGAAGAGTACCGACAATTTCCTCGTGTGAACATTTTTCTTTCAGCTCCGCTAAAAGCAATTACTTTAGAATATTTAATCTTTATATGTAGAGTTATCAAAAGCTTACCTCCTAACACCAAATTACTTCGGATATCTTCTAGAGACCTGAGAGTATCTTTTAAAATAATTCGTAAAGTATAACAATGTCGCGCAAATTTACGAAATTCTTGTGGTATACTTGTCAACATTTTGAAAATTATAATTACAAAAAAACGTTAAATACTGATTGGAGAACTGTCATGTCTATTTTTAATGTGCTTTTATAGGCCTCTGGATTCTTGTCAACATTTAGACTGTCAGAAACTGTCAATTTCTCATGAATGAAAATAATACAACTAAAAGTCGCAATTGGTTGCTACAGTAAAACGTTACCCAATGGTAAGTAGGGTAAGTAAGGAGCGAAATTTAAACTTGGAAATCAACTTGAATTCCAAATTTATATAATGATTCTATTGTAGGTATTTCCTTACAGCTTAGTGTAATTAACCGATAAGTCTTTGTTCGTGCACGTCCTTTGGGTTATGTTATAGATGAGTATGAACCATGAATTATAGGATGTTCTGTGGTATGAACTGAATCAGCAAGTACCATGGTCCTGAATCCAAAAACAGAGAGACCATTTTACTATTACGTTTAAATTGTGACTAACATTTTTTTCATATATTAATTAAAAAGTGTTCGTTTAATTTTTTTGTAATAGTAGATGGTAGTAGTGAAATATTTCCATGCAATTTCTCAATACCTACAACCGTTACCAAACAAACGTTATATTTACCAAAAAAAAATTATCTGTAAAATGTAAGGTTTTTAACACTATAGAACAAGTACCTGCACAGAGTAGTTTGTTGTTTGTAACATTAAAAAGCGCTAGGAGAAAAAGAATAGTTCTGTTGCCATGTTAGACATAAGCATGGCGTTTGATAAAGTATAGCACCAAGGTTTACTTTATAAGATAAAATGATAAAACAATAGGTACTTACCTTCCACATTACATTTTCGGAATACAAGTGTTCCACAGGGTAGTGTAGGTACTGGGCTCAATTTTATACACTCTATATACCTACTGTAGATTTACCAGTCATCAATAATACACAAATTACATCTGATACTGCGATACAGTAATAATACGGTGTGTCCATTTTAAATCGTGGCCCCTTACTGGCTCTGAGTATGCAACCCATATTACATTACATGTATAGTCTACGAGAGCAAGGTGAAAAGTTCTCGGCCTGGCAGAGAAGGACTGTGTTTTTTTGTTCAAAAAATTTATTTTTCTACATAGCCCCCCTTTAGTTCAATGCACTTTGTCCAAAGTTTCTCCACTGACCGAATTCCATCCCTGAAGTGAGATTCTGGAAGGTCTGCAAAATACCCATCTACGGCTGCTATCACGTCTTCATTTGACGCAAAACGCTTTCCAGCCAAAAGTTTCTTCAGATTTGGAAATAGGTGGAAGTCAGAGGGAGCCAAATCTGCTGAATACAGTGCATGTTCCAACAATTCGTACTTCAGATCCCTGAGTTTTCCCATTGCCAAGACACCTGTGGAGGCAGGTGCATTGTCCTGGTGAAAGATGATTTTGTTCTTTTGCAATCCAGGCCTCTTCTCACAAATTTTTTCATCCAGTTGGTCCAGGAGACTTACGTAGTATTCGCCAGTTATTATTTTCCCCTTTTCAAGGTAATCAATGAAAAGAGTCCCTTTTGCATCCCAGAAAACACTGGTCATGACCTTTCTGGCAGATGAAATCGATTTTGCCTTTTTTGGCGCAGAACCACCGGCTTCCACCCACTGCTTTGATTGCTGTTTGGTTTCTGGCGTGTAGTGGTGGACCCACGACTCCTCCATCGGCGCACAAAATTGGTTGGATCCTTTTTAAAACGGTCCAAATATTGTTGAGAAATTGGTTTTCGCAAGTGTTTTTGGTCAGCGGTTAACAAATGCGGCACCCATCTTGCACAAAACTTTCTCATAGTTAATGCATGATGTAAAATGTACCGTACTCTTTCTTCTGATATGCCTATGGCCTCAGCTACCTCATACACCTTTAATCGCCGATCGTCCAATACCATAGTGTGCACCTTCTCGATGTTTTCTTCTGGGGTTGCAGTTTTTGCTCGTCCTTTACGTGGATCATCTTCAAACTTCAAGTGATGTAAGACCATCCTTAAATTCAGCCGCCCATTTCTCCACTGTTGAAGAAGGAGCAGACTCCTTATAAATTAACCTTTACCAACTTTAGATGAATTTCCGTTGGCGATAAACCGTCCAAAGTGAAGAATTTTATGACGGCATGATATTCCAGTTTATCCATTTCAACAAAACACACACAACACGTCTACTTTAAAAAGCCGTGTAAAGAAACTATTTGACAGGTCAATTTGAAACTTGACGTGCGTTACAGTGACACATGTACCAACATCACAAAAAAATTTCATCGATAGCACTACCGTTTCTGTGCGAGGCCGAGAATATTTCACCTTACCCTCGTATACCTGTAATGTAATATGGGTTGCATATTCAGAGCCAGTAAGGGGTCACGATTTAAAATGGGCACACGGTATAGATCCGGTTGAGGCATCACTGTATCACAGTATAATGCCTTATTATACTGCGACTGTATCTTCAGGAACAACTTTATAAAACACAGGAGTGGCTCAAGAAGGGGCGCTTAAGCAGACGAAAGTAAATCCACTCATTTCACACTTACAATGCGTCTACAAACATATCCACCTGGAATATTAAATGTTCAACAATTAGTACAGGCTGATAGCGCCAAGTACCTACCTTGATGTCCACCTAGCCTGGACCTGGACATAACGTAAACAGCTGAACTTAAAACTCGCTCATAGCTCATAGGAACTGCTGTTTGCTCTACTGCTCCTTGCTCATAGGCAAAACTCAAGTATGTCACTACAAAACAAGTTGTTTGTATACAAAACCATACTTAAGCTCATATGGGAGTATGGTATACAACTTTGGGAAACAGCTAGTAAGTCAAATATTGAGATTTTGTAAAGATTCCAATCCAAAGTTTTGCGTATCATTACCGGGGAACATTGGTACAATTTTACATAAAGATCTAGCTACGCCAACAATTAAAGAAGAAGTACGCGAAACCAGTAGGAACTACCAAAAGAGACCAGAAGCACATCCCAATCACTTGGATCAACAACATAGACTGATCTAGCTCCATTCTACAGATCTGAGCTGTTCCTTTAGTGTACCTAGTACATATAAACAAAGGGAAGTGCAGTTAAACAGAAAAATTAACAAACAACATAATTTCTTTTAATATAGGAGTGACACTAATGGGTGTTTTCTTCGCTTATGTTTAGGTACACATCTACACATACAACGTATTTGCTTATTGTTCATGTTATTGAATAGATTGTAAACTTTACACTGAAAAAACTGTAAGAAACAACATTATGATTGATATATAAATATATTTAGTAATATTTTTACAGTTTTTACACGAAATACAGAATAGTTTATTTCTGCAAACTGTAGTTGCAAGTTAATTATAATAAGAACAAGTTTTGAGCCGTGCAAATACAGTTTCTATTTTGTCATAGATAGTTAATATCAGTACCTATTAGTTCTGATTACCAGTAAAATTGAGCCTTAAAAATTAATACTTAATAAATAATACAAGAATATAAGCACACAATGAATTTATCTAAGCTTTAATATCTAATGGAATTAATTAAATCTTGAGCTTTTTCAGTTTTGTTTTAATTTTATTCTTGTGTAATACCAAACAGGAGTATAGGATTACACGAATTTTATTTAAACTGAGGATTAAGTATCGCGTGATATTTAATTAGAATCATTTAGAATTCAACTTTTGTTTATTACAGCATCCCATATTTTATAAAGCAACCTACTGAAAAACAGTCAGATAGCAACTACAAATGCGAGTAAAAATGTTCCTTAACTTTGTACTTTTCTATGTCGTTATTTAATCTATTACATCGTTATTTTTAAACCATTTATAATTTAAGTGGATTTGGAAAGATATTACAAGTATTTATTTGTTTTCATTCTACAAATATGTGAACGTAAAGTTACATAATAGCGCCTTTTAATAGTTTGTATTATTGTTTTATTATGGAAATTTTATTCTCGCTGTATATTTTTACGTATCAAAGCCTTTGGATTACATCTATTATGCTCAAACTTTAGGAATAGACTTGAGGTACAAGGTACAATAATGTGTACATTCTATTTTATCGGCCACAATTTGATAAAGTCAGTAAATTAGTAAGTCTACTGACGGGTGCAAAACTGGAACTTTAAATTTTCAAAAATAATTGTCGCAGATGTTTTATTTATATATTTGATACAATGAAACATTTGAGGAAAATGTCTCTAAAAACTTGTGCTTGGACTTTAAGGGGAAATAACTATTATATTACAGTTAGTTCACTTCAGGAATTTAGTTCTCGAATTATCTGTGTGTAATCAAAGTTAGTATAGCAATACCGACGAAATTCATAATGTTATAAACGCTTGGTTTATACGGTATAGCAGCAGTATCTGTTGAATTACAGCACTGAGTTGCAACGGCTACTACTTTTGGGTAATATTCGTTCCAAAATTCGAACGCTTTGTAATTAAACGTGGCTACATCGCTCATGCTAAAATTGCGGTCTATAATTAAAATCAACGGTTCCTGTTTAGTAAAGGGGTCCCATCGTATTGGATATATACTATTTTCTGAAAGATTTGTTGACTTTGCAAAAGTTGTCCAAAAAGACATTATTATATCTGACGTTCTTTTGTCTCGAATATCCCAGTCCCAATCTTGTTCTGGTAGAGGTGGCCAATAAGGAATACCCCAGACATAAATTAAATCGAATAGATGGGGTACGGAGACCCATTCTGCAATATCCGCAGTAACACTAATGGTACTAGGTTTCATATCGAATCTATACATGTAAGTGGTTCTGTCTTTACTAGCATAATTTGCGAACATGTAGGTCGATGATCCGATATTCTTTTCCGTGAGAAAGTCGGCAACTAATCTCCTAGATTGATCTGGATCAGATATTGGCGTGGTAGGGCCGTAGAAAAACAAAATAGAATCCATTATGTGGTCGTAATTGTACACGCATGAATCACTGGCGTTAGGTAACTGAATATCTTTGCTAATGAGCTCTTGCATCAAAGAAGGCACATACTCTCGAGAAACTTCTTCATCAGGTACAATTTGAGGGTCGAGACTGTCAACTGAAAGTACTTCCTCCATGTTGGTAAAACCTGTTAAAATTGGAATTTTAGCATAATCTCCTCTTTCGTAAAAGTTTCTGGGCAGTTCAGATAGAAATGGGGTGCTGTTGCTCAATCCATAATCAATCAAAGGTCTCCAGTCAATCGACGTCGTTGTAATAACTAAAGCATCGGCCCTTACTTGCCTTAAACAAGCCAACAGGTCAGTTGTCGGTTTAGGAAAACATCCAAAATCGTGAGCCAACCTCCTAAGTAAACCTTTGTCTTCTTGAGGAAATTTTACTGCAGTAGGATGCAGAAAATTTCCACTCATCATTATCGCTTTGCTGAAGAGATCTCTGGATTGATAATTTATAGTGTGTAACCCTATGCTTATGGCTCCACTTCCATAGCCCATAAGACAAATGTTGTCCGGGTTCCCGTCAAAAAGTTTTATATTTCGCTTTACCCACATTAAAGCGGCTTGTTGGTCCATAAGTCCGTAATTTCCCGGGGCTTCCCCGTCGTTAGTGGTAAAAAATCCCATCACGTGTAAACGAAAAGCAAACGTCACAACTATGATCCTCTGTCTATAGACCAACGTATAGGGATTCCACATAGCGGGACTTCCAGATGTAAAATTTCCAGGATGAATCCATACTATGGTCGCGAAGCCGTCTCCTGGGGGGTGTCCTAAGGAATATATAAGAAAAACTGAAGTAGCAACTTTATAATAAATAAGGAAAGGAATTAAAATTTATGCGTGTATTTTAATTTGCTGTCTAGTATACCCTTAATTTAAGAATAATTTAGTGGTAAATATATAAAAGTCGCAATAAAAATATGCAAATACGGGGCGAATTTAAAATAACTACCGCTTCATAACTTCTCCATACCTAGATCGATATAATTTATGCTTTGAAATTTACAACCACGCCGTTCTACTTCCACATTCATCTATCCTCAAACTGAATCTACAGGAAAGAGTATGACGTGTGTTCTGTTAAACAGTATTTCAAGTCGTATCTAAACACGCGATTTGTGTTTTAGGGAACCCAACTGCAAATTTTACTTTCTTACTGCGTGCACTGCGGGTAATGAGACGAAGGCACGCTATAAAGAGTCGACGTTTAGCGCGGGCTACGTCCGGCCCTGTACACGTAGCGGTTGCTTTATTCACACGCAATCTGAGAAATAACATACTTGTAATTGTCATATTCATAACTTTCTAAGAAAATCACAAAATCTCTTATCAAATCGTTAAGATCGTCAAAAACTCTATTTACCGATAATTTGCTTCGAAAATGGAATTTTCCCTTTTCCGTACCAGTACGTGTGTGCTCTTTTCTACCCTGTGAGTCTTTTATAATGAACGATAAAACACAGGCAAATTCTGAAAGGCGTTTGCAGTAATTACCAACCATTGTAATTTAACTATATTCCACAATACCTAGTAATTTTGTAGTAGACGTTTTTACTTCACAAATGAACAAATAAAATGAACATTATCCGCTTCTTTGTGTTACAATAATTACAGAACAATACATCATTCAAACGCAAAAAATCTAAATTATGTTAAGATTGTAATATTACCTACTTTATTTACTGATTTAAAATGCATGATATCTATAATCACAAGTCGTCTATGGAGAAATTTCAACTTGTGTTTTTAACAATCTGGAAAATTCTTTTCAGGGTTCATCGTTTTGTCTTTAAATGGTTGCGTTTTTCAACGATTACACGCTAATACATCGAAATGTTTGCTGCTAACACAAAAGACGAAAAAGATTATAATCAAAGTTTCATCAAGGAACAACCCCATTCTTTAAATACTGACGGGAGGCGAATGGTAACCAGCGTGTATGGGAGCGATAAAATCTCTGCGTCTTTTGCGTGCAAACGGACTAAGACAATTAAAAAAGGAACAAAAAATTAAGATATTAAAAATTCTATAGGACTGAAAAAGCACCTATTTATCTTTCCGTTGTATCTAATGTTATAAACGCCTAAATTCTTTATACGAAAATTATACGGAATTCTTTTATTGTTTATTGATTAAGTGGAATGTTTTAAAGGCATTTGAATACCTATCTTTATACTTTACTACGTTATTCATAACGCAAAATTTATCCATATTTTTTAATTAAAATTTATTCCAGGTTTAGCAAACAAAAAATTATCAGAACGAAAACCGAAACATGTATAGTAAGTATTTTCGACTGTCTACGTCACATACGCAACATATAAGGTTTTACATAAAGTTTGTCTAATTTATTAGTTACGTAAGTAAAAGAACTTTATGTTTTTAAAGCGATTTTATCAGGCATCGAAATTTAAATTTAACAGCCCTAGTTAAATTAACATTTATTTCGAGAATATTGGGGTACATAGGGTCAACTTTACAATTTGGAAAGGTGACGAATGTTACAATTCACTAATTTATTCTGTTAATTTATTCAAAATTGATTTACCAACAGGCGACACGAATAAAGCTACCCCATTGTACTTTCTTTATTTTATGAATTACATTCCATATGACTGAGATTATTCTTATTATTATATTTATAAAGGAAACTCGTTATGTTTCGACACAGTTATGTCGCACAATGAAACAAATTTAATTTTATTAAGTGATTAATGTATAGTAATATTAGAACTACAAAAATAAAACGATTAATAATTATCATAGTTTTTTTAATCATAATTTCGCACAATATGTAAGTAACTAAAATTCTGGATTTCACTAAAAACTTACCCCCAAATGGCACAAACACATTGATATATAAGCAATCCTCGTTGATAGGATATGTAAGATTTGAAATTAAACGGGTGAAAGGTAAATCCAATTTGTTGAACTCTGTTGTACTTTGCAAACAAGCCGGTTGATATTCTGTAGAATTACGAATGCCTCCCCAAGTTGGTAAAGGATCAAGTAAAGGAGGCGCAAATCTCAAATCTCCAAGAGGAGGTTGAGCATAAGGGATGCCCAAATAAGCCACTATCCTTTGTGTTCTTATCATCGAAATTTCCTTTCCCATAATCACTCCTTGATTTGGAATCGTTATCATTGGAGGGTCGCGCGCGAAGCACGTGTACAAAATTAATAAACAAAGAAAATTTGAATGTTTCATTTTTAAGACTAAGATTGGCAACTCGATAGAATGGTGACGACTGAACCAGATTGAGTCAATGCACAGAATTCAGAGTATATGTTGCGTGATAACTCCCCTGCCTCGCTTTCATGCAACCCCTTAGCCCTTAACTTCGATCAATCTTGAATAATATTTAAAGACGCGAGTTTTTTAACGTCTCAGGAATATCGTTATGCTTTTAGTTTCAACATTTCGTTTTATGACAAAAAATCATTAAAAAGTACACAAGAATTACTGCAGTATTACGCATTTCTCAACATGTACCCCATATCACAATGAAATGTAAATTCTAAAAATCATCAGTTTTTTAATTCTTTGTGTATGGAAACACAAAACAAAGAAAATATATGCTCAAACAATTTAGACATTTACTTAAAACCATTGTAATCATGGCACTTGGTACTTCTACCCTTTTAAGACAGCTTAAAGAGAAAACTCTTTGGAAAGGTAGTACAACTGCAAATGCAAATTTAAAAAACCTAAAATAATTTCTTTATTGTTTAATAGATAAACATTACATTATATTTCTTAATTGGGTTTTTGCCACCAGTTGCTAAAATAGAAGTAAATTAATTAGGAAATACAAAATGACACACACGTCACAACAAACCTTTAGAAAATATTTATTTACTACTAGCTTATCACCTTTGTTTTTTTTTATTAAAAAAGTTTTTGCACTCA
This sequence comes from Melanotus villosus, assembly GCA_963082815.1. Classification (NCBI taxonomy): domain Eukaryota; kingdom Metazoa; phylum Arthropoda; class Insecta; order Coleoptera; family Elateridae; genus Melanotus; species Melanotus villosus. Next base: position 33,492,484 of record OY720427.1, on the reverse strand, counting down.
TAATCTAAGATTTGACCGCAATAAACAGATGAACACGAAGTACTTGGTGTTATAAATAGTACAAATTTCTTTGTGTTGTTTGCTTTAAAACGTATAACTCATGCATTCGTTTTGTTCGCAGACAGTAAAAGGTTTATATAAAAAATAAGTTAAGCATCTTGGTGGTAATTCTGCAGAGCTAAAATATGATACAAGACTTAAGATTATAGATTATAACTCAAATTTATGTGAGGCCAGTAAAAGTCATGGCCAGGAATAAATATTATGGTGAGTGAAACTCTCACAACACAAATGCTACACTGAACACGCCAAAGACTGAAAATAAAAAAAGAAAAAGGGTTTACTTTCATTCTTCAGGCTACTACAACGTTAATATTTCAATATAAAATATATCGTCAATATTAAAAGAGACAACTTAAAATATGACGCTTCCGCCAAAAATATCCTTTGCGCTTTCATATTCTTATTTAGTAATTATGTAATTGGTTTTATGGCAAATTAGACTTGTATAAAAATATGTGAGAAATTAACAATTGCACTAACAAACTTCTTTAAACATTCTTTGAACAATTGAATAGTGCAATAAAATAAATAAATTACTGGTGATTGGGGCAGATTGGGCAAGTCTGTCCCAAAACGCAAAACTCAAAGCCAAAGGAAGTCCCAATTAATAATACAGAAACCCCAAACCTAATAAAGGAAAAAGTATTAAAACATCAAAACAAGAGAGATAACAGAAAAAATAGATTAATACTTTAAAAATGGGAACGTAGAATATTCGAACATTGCTACAACACGGGAAAATGACAGAAATTGCAGAAGAATGGAATACAGAAGTAGCCGAGCAAGCTAAAATCCACCTAGGGCTAGAAAAGAAAAAGAAGAAGGAGAACTATGATAGCGCTTGGCCTAATTATTATTAGTCGTATAACAGTATTTAGAATTATATGATAATAAAAAATGTTCAAACTATTAATGTTAATTAGGTTGAAGAATACTATTTGATAACGTAAGTTAACCATAGTTAATTAACATTGGGCTTGATTTAAACATGTGTATGCAACCCATCGTACAGATATCTGTACAGTGGGTTGTCTGTCCTTTAAACTTTTGAAAGGCTAGATAATAGTGGAAAGGGCAATCGCCTGTTATTTTTTAAACTAACCTAACCCCATTGTAACCTCTTTACAGGCCCGACTTGACGGGGGGATAGGGGGGGCAAAATCCCCGGGGCACGAGCCCAGGGGGGGCCCGGCAGCTTTTTAGAGAGTACTCACCGCTAGTCGTATAATAATAGAACGAAGAATTAAAATTTCAGTTTTTTTTATGTAGGCCTATATAAGAGTTTTTATTATTCGTTTAAAGTTCACGGTGACATAAAAAATTATAATGTTGTGCTTCGACGTATTCCACCCCTCCTCTTCTCGGTCTTCTCCCTCCCTTCGCGCCATCACTTTGCCTTGCTGCTACACCAATAATTGGTCAAGATCAAAACTGTAGCAATTCACAAAGAAATTACGGTTCTTTACAAACATTTTTAGTACCTAATTAGTAAGTACACTCATTTTAGTAGAACATGAAGAGTTTGTAGGTAAAAAAAATAGATTACAATATGTGGGGGGGGGGGCTTGCCAGTGTTTTGCCCCGGGGCCCACCATGGCTCTCGGCGGCCCTGCCTCTTTAAACTTCGCTTCTGTTAATATGTCATTGACATTTCATAGTCGTAATCAGCCGTATGCTGATTAGAGAGTTTCTTTATGTATTCTGGGTTGCCCAATGAAGCTTACGAACATCAAGCAAGAGTAGGGCACTCCTTGAAGGGAATAATGGAAATCTATATCAGCGAGGATTATTACAGTCCGATTAAACAGCAAACATAGAAAGATCACTATAGTTCTATGTTACGCACCGACTGACAGTGGCGTAACTACGTAGAATTGCGCGTCCCCGCGAGACTTACGTGTGCGCCCATCGTATGCAATTATATGTTGGAATGTAGGTAAATAAAAAAATATGCAATAGTTAATAATAATTAATTACCTTTTTATTTGTGTATACATATGTGTCCAGCGAAAAGTTAATTTGTTTATATCATTAATGAGACACAATAGAAATTACAATTTTTTCCTGGCTTTAACAGAGGCGAACTGATCAATTAAACTATCAAAATCCATTGTTTTAGTCATTTTCCTTTCTACATTCAAAATTGCCAAACCACTTAATCTAAGTTGACTCATGGTACTTCTGTAGTTACGCCACTGCCGACTGAAGGGGCAGAGGTTGATACTAAAGAAATATTTTATAACCAGTTAGACAGAACCCTTTGCAATATCAGAAAGAGTGACATAGTAATACCATTGTATTTAAAGATACTTCTAAATACAATGGTAATACTCATGACCCTCACGGGGGTTTCAACAACAGAAACTTGTAAAACATGTAAAAGGAACCCATGGAATAGGAGAATGTAATGAAAATGGAGAGTTACTAATTGATATATGTGGAAATCATCATAAAGAAATTCACAAAGTTACATGGGCATCACCGAACCATAACACCTAAAACCAAATACATCACATATGAATAAGTCAGAAATTCAGGAACTGTTAGATGTACGTAACAAGAAAGTAGCAGACATCGGATCTGATCACCACCTGCTTACTGCCTTCATACGCATAAGTATAAGAGTATAAGACGTATTCAAGAGAAGAGTAATACTAAAAGGAAAATCATAAATACGAAGAAACTGAAAGACCCAAATACGAAACTGCTATTCAGGAATGCCTTAAGAGATACCTCAAGCACAACAAATATTAAAGAAGGGCAAACAGCAAGTAGAAGAACGATGAAAAGAGATAAAGACAACAATAAATGAAGTCAGTGAAAATGTTATGGGCTTCAGGAAGAACGGCGAAAAAGAATGGATGACGGCAGACACGTGGAACACAATAGAACAGAGAAAAATGTAAAACAATAAATCTGCGCACATGTGGGGATAACCAACAATCTGCCATATTAAAAGCACAATATCTTAATAGGGAAATTAAAGGGAAAACAAGATGAGACAAGACACAGTAAGTATATGGAAGATTTAAAAGAAGAAGTGCAGAGGGCCGCAGATGAAGGAAATCTGAAAGATTTATATCGGCTGACAAGGAAAATAGCAGGTCAACAAACATATAGAACTGTATCAGTTTACGTGTTTACCCCTCTTTCGAGTTATTTGGAAAAAAACAAGAATCACCAACGGAATGGGAAGAAGCGTTAATCGTAAAGATTTAAGTAATTTTAATAACTGGCGGGGAATTAGTATCTTGTGTATTTGCCAGAAAGTGTTTAACAGAGTAATCTTGAATAGAATATTAGAAAAAAGTAGATACAGTTATTAGAAAGGAACAGGTTGGCTTTCGGAAACAACGCTCATACGTAGACCAAATAAACAGCTTAAGAATTATAAGTAAGCAATCAATTGAATGGCAATCACCATTATACCTGCGTTTCATTGATTTTGAAAAAGCATTTGATTCCATCAAAAGGGAATGCATTTGGAAAGAACTAGGGAAAATAGGAATGGAGGGTCATCAACAGTCTTACATGAAGGCACAATGTTCGAACCTTTCGAAACAATGACAGGAGTTAGACAAGGGTACCATTGCTGTTTGTAACAGTAATGGATAAAACCTTATGGAATACATCGCAGAACAAAAATGAGGAATTAGATGGAGTTTTACGGAGTTTTTGGAAGATCTTGCTTATGCAGATGATGTTTGTTCGCTCTCCCACACACATACGAACATGCAACTGAAACTAAACGATTAAGAAGGTGGGAATGAAAATAAAAGTCTGAAAAACTATGTATAAACGCACGCGTAAATGTCCCTATTATGTTAGGAAGTGTTAACCTTGAAATACAGGAAGATTTCATATATCTCGTACCTGAAGATGACGGTGCAGCGAGGGGTGTAATAATACGAAGTCAGAAAACAAGAGCTGCGTTTTATAAACTAAAGAACTTATGGAAGAATAGCAATATACATAATAACATCAACCAAACTAGATTTACATCTGTAATAAGAAGAAAATTGCAAACGTTTGTGAACCGTTGTCTCAGACACATTGGCACATATTAAGAATCTGGTGGTCAAGAACTATCACCAACGAAGAACTTTGGAGGCAAACAGATCAATTGGAAATAAACAAAGAAATAATAAAACGCAAGTTTGAGTGGCTCGGATATACTCTGCGAAAGAATGATGAGGAAGTCTGCCACAGGGCCCTAGAATGGGATCCGCAAGGAAGAAGAAAACGTGGAAGACCAAGGACGGTGCTGCAAGAAAGTAACAAATCTTGCGGCGAAATGAGAGTTTTAGCCAGAAACCGAACCCGATGGTGAAAATTTGTCAACCGCAGATGTGCCCGAAGGCATAATGATGATGATGATGAAGAGTTAGCCGTAATTAATTAATTTTGGGCTTGATTTAAACATGTATATGCAACCTACCGTACACGTATCTGTACAGCGGGTTGCCTGTGCATTTGACTTTGTTATTGCTTGAATTAGTGCGAAAGGCAATCGCCTGTTTATTGGTATCACGTGGCCGTTTTTTAAACTAACCTAACCCCAATGTAACCTCTTTAAATTTCACTTCTGGTGATATGACATTGACATTTCATAATCGTAATCAGCCGTATGCTGATTAGAGGGATAATAATTCCTCAGTATCTGGGATTTATATAATACGTTAAGTGCAGTGAAATTTGTGCCGGTTCTTAAGCATTAAAGAAAATGGGGGGAAAGTATTCGTCAATGGACCCCATGCAGGTGGATGTTCCAGATATAAAAAAACTTTTAGAAAGGGATCCTTATCTAAACTCTTATGAAAAGGAAATTAGACGACGGTATGTTTGGTAAAAAAATAGTTAAAAGTTTTTCAATGTCAGTCAATGACATTGTAGTAAAATGTATACAGGGTAGTCTTATTTTTGTTTGGATTTGTTTATTTACATCGCCAGAGCAAATAATAAATAATAAACAAACTTTCTTATAATATAATTCATAAGTAAAAATGGGAGATATTTTGAAGTAATAAATATAGCCAACATTATTTATGTTTGTTTACCAGCAAATGCTTTACATTTTTATTATTATTTTTTTTTAAATTCTTGGATGTTATATAATATTAACCTCTGGACCTTTATGGTTCAAATATCAGTTATGAACTATAGAGTAAATATGTTATCAATAGAAAACTACTTACGTAAAACATAACTTAAGAAAGGAAGGAAGTAAAAATGGAATTTATTGTATCAGCAGATGATTACGGCAATATTAAAGAAGATATTTATTTTTTTCTTTCCTAAATGCACAGTAATTCAGAAACATTGCCCTAATTTTTGTTAGTGTTTTGATTCGATACAACACTAAGTTTTCATTGTATCATAACAAATTGTATCTGTGCAAATGTTTTATATTTTTTTACATAGAGAACAATTATTCGTAGAAAACATTTTAATTTATTCTTGACATTAAAGTGGAAAATAAATTTGTTTACTTTTTTAGTTACGCATGTTTCAAAGATACTATAGAAAAAATCGAGGAGCATGGTGGAGGTTTTGATGCATTTACACAGGGATACAAACACTTCGGCTTAAATGTACAACCTGATAATTCTGTAGTCTGTAGAGAATGGGCACCAGGAGCACGGCAGCTATATTTAGCTGGCGAATTTAGTAAGATGTAATTAATATATTCATTGTACTGTTATAGACGTATTATATTAATAATTTAAGATGGTTGGAATCGTGAAACTCATGCCTATCGTAAACTGGAGTATGGGAAATGGGAACTTGTTTTACCTCCAAACCCTGATGGATCATGTCCCATTCCACATAATTCCGAATTAAAGGTACCTACATTACTTCTGTTTTATTAACAGTTTTATGTGTATATTATTTAGGTGGTAGTTGAGACTCATTCAGGCTCTAAAGAAGATAGACTATCACCTTGGGCTACTTATGTTGTAGAGCCTCCTAAAAGTGAGGGTACAATTTATAGACATAAGTTTTGGAATCCGCCATATTCTGAAGTAAGATAACTTTTACCAATTTTGTGGTAAAATTAATTTTGAAAAAAATAATTTTTTGCCGATAGAGATACATATTCAAACATCCAAAAGTCAACCGACCTAAAAGCCTGAGAATATACGAATGTCATGTTGGTATTGCAACATCTGAGCTGTGTGTGGGCTCCTACGACAATTTTGCCGATAATATACTGCCTCGCATTGTAAAACAAGGCTATAACACGATACAAGTAATGGCCATTATGGAACATGCATATTATGCCAGTTTTGGCTATCAAGTCACCAGCTTTTTTGGAGCTTCCAGCAGATTTGGCACACCTGAACAGTTAAAACGTATGGTAGATAGAGCTCATGAGCTAGGACTGTTTGTACTGCTGGATGTTGTTCATTCACACGCTAGTAAAAATGTGATGGATGGTCTTAATATGTATGATGGAACTGATGCTTGTTATTTTCATACTGGTAGTCGTGGTACTCATTCTTTATGGGATTCACGATTATTCAATTACTTGGAATTTGAAGTACAACGATTTTTACTATCAAATTTACGATGGTGGTTAGAACAATACCAGTTTGATGGTTTTCGTTTTGATGGTGTTACCTCTATGATGTATCATTCAAGAGGTATTGGTGAAGGATTCAGTGGTCATTATGACGAGTATTATGGCCTCAATGTAGATACAGAAGCAGTGGTGTATTTAATGGTCGCAAACCATATTTGCCACATACTTTATCCCCAAGTTGTTACCATTGCAGAAGATGTGTCGGGTATGCCAGGTACATGCAGGCCAGTTACAGAAGGGGGGTTGGGATTTGACTATCGTTTGGCCATGGCTATTCCCGATAAATGGATCGAACTACTGAAAGAAACAAGTGATGATGATTGGAGTATGGGTAACATAGTGCACACTTTAACAAATCGTCGGTGGATGGAACCAAATGTAGCTTATGCCGAATCACATGATCAAGCCTTAGTAGGAGACAAAACAATTGCTTTTTGGCTTATGGATAAAGAGATGTATACACATATGAGTACCTTATCGGATTCTTCATCTATTATAGATCGTGGACTTGCTCTACATAAAATGATTCGCTTAATTACACATGCTTTAGGCGGAGAAGCATATCTTAACTTTATAGGTAATGAGTTTGGTCACCCAGAATGGCTAGATTTTCCTCGAGCGGGTAATAATAGTTCATACCATTACGCTCGTAGACAGTGGCAGTTAGTTGATAATGACATTCTTAAATATAAATACCTCAACGCATGGGATGCTAAAATGAATCATTTGGAAGAGAAATATGGTTGGTTACATAGTCATCCTGCATATGTGAGCTGGAAACATCAAGATGATAAAGTTATAGCATTTGAACGTGCTGGTTTGGTATTTATCTTTAACTTCCATCCCAACAAAAGTTTTCCAGATTATCGCATTGGAGTTCATGAAGCCGGAAAATACTTTGTTGTGTTATCTTCAGATTCATCAGAATTTGGAGGATATAATCGTGTAGATACATCAGTGCCATATTTCACTCAGACAGAAGGTTATGCCGGACGCATGAATTCGTTCCAAGTAAGTATTCATGATCAGAAGTAGCAATGTACACATATTAACGAAATTTTTTACTTTCAGATCTACATACCGTGTAGGACTGCCCTTGTGCTTGCCAAAGAGTAGTAACAATTAGACTATATTTGTAATTTGTATAGATTGGTTACTTTTGTTTACAAGATAGGGTTTTATTTTGTATTTCTTTAATAAATGTAGCAAGGATTCTACAAGTATATAATAAAGCAGCTATATTATATTGTTAAAATCTGTGTATAATTTATATATTACAATGAAATGATGAAGTTAATTTATTAGGAACATGTTTGCAGGTGCTTACATACAAAGATAAAAGTAACGGCACTTACACTCCATGAGGGAGTATGGCCAGCAACATGAAGGGTTAAGGCCTCCCTAAGTCGCTTTCATATATTAGTACAAAATACTACTCGTTTGTAACAATTATACCTTCTCATACATTAAATTTGCAACTTCTTCAATTATATTCACAACTTCAACAATCACTCATTAAAGTACAAAAGAAGACACCAATCCTTTTTATTCTGTACCTAGAGTAAAAATTATTATTACACCCAAAAAAACAAAGATAAGAACAAATTTGGTCTGTCAGCTGTAAGCAGACGGGCTTGCTGGCTGCTGGAAACGTGACGGTTAGCATAAACATTATTATTAGTCACTTCGGATTTTGTGTCTGCATAATCAGAAATGCAACAGTGGCGTTCTGACGGACGTAACTAGGATTTTCAAATTTAGTTCGGATTATCGAATTTTCGATTGTCGTAGTTGTTCGAATTACTGGAGTTAGTTGTGAGTTCGGATTATGGAAGTTGCACTGTATATAGAACCACCCTGTATAAGACAATGATCAGGCTGATAGTCACGTATGCAAGTGAAACATGAAAGAATATACTGAATATAGAAAGAACGGGGAAAGGAAGGCACTGAGGAGGATCTATGGAGGAATAAAACAAACAAAGAATTATGAGTTAAGTGATTTATATAGTGAGCCGGGAATAATAAGTGTAATGAAACAAAACAGAATAAAGTGGTTAGGGCACGTGGCAAGAATGAGGGGTACGAAAGATTTACAAAAAAGATGCTGCTAGAGGATCCAGAGGGTGGTAATCGACAAGGGAGGCCAAGAAAATAATGGCTTCAGTGCGTAGAGGAAGACCTAAGAACCTTAGCAGTCGCAAAGTGGAAAAAAGAAATGACTATAAGGGAAAGATGTCATAAAGAAAACTATAGTTCTTTTATATATGGAGAAGCAAGACTGAAAAAAACAAGGAGACACAAGATGAACTCATAGGTGAAAACATTCTAAGATATATAAAAGCACGATTACAATGGCTAGGACACATGAGAAGAATAGCGACTGAAATGATCAGGAAGATAACACAGTGGATCCCAATATGGCCCAGGAATAGAGGCAGACCGAGGAAAATATGAAGGGATGCCCTAGAAGAGAATATAAAAGCGATGAGAACAAAGGACTGGAGATCAAAATGCAGATAGGAGAAAGCGGAAGAAAATAACGTAGGCAGCCGGGACACACAACAGACTATAAAAACCAAGAACAAGAGGATTAATCCACCTTGATAAATGGATTGAAAAACCCATAATCCACAAGGATTAAACGGCTTTGCTTGATGATAATCCAGAGCTTGTGGAATTGGGTACATACATGTTTTAATACTGACGGATGTAAGTATCTCCCAAAACAAATAAAGAAAGACTTGTGATTATAAATAACTTTAATGAAATTCTTTAAGTTTGTACACTTCTCAAAACGAATTGAAAAGCGTGGATTTCACAGCAAGTATTGGAAAGAAAAAAGTACAGACTAACAACAGAAATTCTTAATAACAAATACAAAAATTTTACAAAACTTTTATCCATTTGGTATGTATGCAAAGTACTACAAGATAATAATATACATCTTTTCCAAATATTCAAATAAATATATTTTTTTAAAGCTGGTTACTTTAGAAGCAGATGATAATAATAGACATCTTGGAGTAAACTTTGTATACACAAACCAATAAACCATATAAGATATTCTAAAATAATAAAGTACATTACTTTAGCACAGATTTTAATTCATTGAGCAACATCGATCCAATTACCATTTTTTCGCAATTTACAGTAACACTAATATGTTCATCTTTGAGAGTTACAGTTATTAGGACTAAGGACGACGATGTTAACGTTTGACCAGCAAATCTAAAAACACACGATTAAAGAAAGTTTAATAGTCAGTACTCAGTAGCGACTTACCTAACGGTATTCTGTTTTACAGTAGGACAGAGTGCCACATTGGCAACGTAAAATATCTTTTCAGAAACATTGTTCAGAGAATTACCTGGAATGGTTGTTGTATGTTCATTCATACCTCTTAATCTCGATTGTTCGGTAGTAAAAACCTCTTCGGCCATTACAGCAGGTCGCATCAATTCACCAATATTTGGTTTAATGGATACATTAGTGGTTCCTGCATGATTTTAAAAGATCAATACACTCTACTATAGCTATGATTATAAAATTTTACCGTTGGAAGACACAATTTCCAAGTTCGCTGGATTCGTGGAGTCATTAAAATCGATACCTAGGGTACCAGCTAAACTGCAGTTCGGAGTTAATATGGTAATACACATAAATTCATGAATGCTCATGCCTGCAGATAAGGCCTGTAATAAAATTAAATAAATATATGTTAAAACCAACAAGGAAATTACAAACCTTTTTTCCTAATTTAATATCGGTAATATCATCATCGGTGGTATTTGTAAATACTAAACCGATATTAACCATGCTCGATGAAAATAAATGGGGATTTCTTGTGAATCTGTACGTAATACTTAAACCACGTCCGTTTATTCGATTAAGTAACTCGACGCCTTTTGTGGATACAAAACTAGGAGGCACGACTTGTATAGGTGAAGCCACATTTGCAGAAGCAGATGTGCTTAATGGAGTTAAAAATCCTCCAAGGGAAGGTGTCATAATGGGAGTAACTGGAATATCACCCAAATCTAATAGTAAATCTAGATTTGACTTTGGCTTAGCATTAATTGTTTTATCTCCTTTGGACGGCACTGGATTCGGAGGTTTTAATGATGCCTTCTTTGTTTTGTTTTTATCTTCTTCACTTTGTTCGCCACTACTTTCTTCACTCTCTGAGGAAGAGCTACTCGATTCACTTGATGATGATTCGTTGTCCTTTCTGGATAAAATAATTACAAATAAATATTTTTGGTAAAATTTAAATCGAGAACTTATACTCTTTGTTCCGTCCAGTTCCGGAGCTTTGATCATCAGATTCAGTGGTGGCCTCTTCGTCACTACTTGTGCTACTGGAAGAACATTCAGAACTTGAACTAGGTGCAGAACTGGCCTCAGTGTCCCACAAAAATAGTTCACGTTTGTTTTTCTCCTAATGTGAAAATTTAGATTATTAATTTAGACAAAAAAAGTTGTAGAAAACTCACAGATTTTGCAGTTCTGGAATCTTGTGCAATGGCAATTGGTTCTACATCCCGTACTTCGCTGGGTGGAGGATAATCAGGAAACGCTGGCAATGGTTCATATCCTGCCGCACGTGCATTAATATAATGGGACAAAGACCCCAACTGTAATTGCTCACGACCTGTAATAATTAACTGTTATTACTATCTTTATAAAAAGGAAAAATGTTCAAATCACCTGTAAACTGTGACTGCAATAAAGGAGCAGGTTTTACAGTCAAAAAGATTTTAGCAGCTTGGGACATAATTCTTCCAGGCTGATTTTGAGTAAAATGCTTCAGCAATCTTGCACGATCACGTATATCGTAATTCTGATCGTATCTTGCCAGATTAAATACATACTGACACAATAATGCGGTTTCTTCTGGATTCGTAATATAGAGTTTTACGGCCAAATTCAATACTTGTAGCTTAACTATATCATGCTAGAAAAAGAAAACAATGCAAAAGGTAATATTACACTAAGATTTCTATAATAACACTACCTCTTCAGCAAATGTCTTTGCTAATTTACGAAGTACATCGGGTGCAACTCGCGGAACACCGCTGGAATGTTCTCCCAGCAACCACAATATTGCTGCTCTGGCTTGTGCAACTGTTATACTATCTAACAATCGGGTCATATGCATTATTATTTCCTTAGGATCGGCTGCTTGAGTTTGTAATAGTCTTTTTATAACAACTACACTTTCAGCCACGACAGCTTCTACAATGACAAACACTATTAAGACAACATCGTAACATGATATATATGCTAACCATCTTTATTGGAAAGTAAAGAAACTAATCCATTAAGGCACGAATCTGTAATTTCAGAGATAGAACAGGCACACCTCCCAATAGCTTGAATGGTAGCGGCTACAAACTCTTTATCGCTACTGGATATGTACGTCTGCAATTCTCTTAATATAACAGATACGTTAGATTCAGTGGCTAAGTTAGTTAAGATGTCCAGCTTCAATAATTTAACTCTAGTAGGATCTGAAGTTCTTATAAAAAAACTTTTCAGATATGGCTCAAATGTGCCTCTGCTCTGACAACTAATCGATGCGATATTGTCAAGTACAACACTTTGTACTTCGGTGTGAGATCGGAGCAATCTAACAAGAGCTCTTGCTGATATAGGGCAGTCACTTTTAGGAGCACAATGATGGTATAACTGAGCTACTGCCATTACTACTGCTGCATTACGAGATTGTAAGAGTGGGCGAGCCGAACGTAATAATAATCGATGATCTGGATCCAACGCAGGAGGTGGGGGTTTTTCAGATGAGTCTGAACCTGAATCATAAAATGGTCTATCTGCTTCACCTTCTCGATCCTGAAACGTAGCAATACATACATACCATTCTACATATGCATAGTGAATTACTTACATGTAAATTTGGATTAGTAAACTGTGTTCGAGCATATCTAGTTAACATGTTTACTATAACAACCTGTCCCCACTCGTCAACATCAACAAGTAATGCACACAGTTTGCGAAACACTTGATGAATAAGATCTACTCTCTCTGGACATACTTCTGTAAATGCCATTACAGCTGAACCTACCACAAGAACAGTTCTGTCTGCCAATAACTTTTGTATAATAGTTATTAGTTCAGGTTTCTGTTCACGGTCCAAACTATAACAATAATTTACTTTAAAAAAGTAAATCAGGTCATTTGCAAGATATACTGACACACTTATTCTAGGTTTTATATATAGGTATAAACATACAACAAAAAAATATATACATTACCTGTATAGCTTTGGAATAGCGTGTGCTGCTGTTTTCCTTACATAAGGTGACATATCCGCAGCAGCATCCCTAATAGCTAACATTACAATAGGGACTATCATCGACACACGAACACTTGATAAAACTCGTAGTGCACCTGCTCTTATTAATTGATTCGGCTCCTAAACACGCAAAATATTTACAGTTGTGACACAAACTTATTTCAGTTATTACTTTTAATGCTCTCTGGAAAGTTGAAATAGAGAGAAGGGCAAGATCTTGTTGTTCTTCGGCATAACGTACTAAGTAAACGTAAACCAATTTCTTAACTTCGATATTCTTTGAGACCACGTTCTTGACAACCGCAGGAAACAAATCGGAAGCATCTCTACCTTTTGCCACCATCTATACAAAATGTATGTATTGCACAGTTCTGTTTTAACGGATTAAATAGTAAAAACATAACCTACCCCTATGATCCTTTTCATAGCTTCCAGCTTTAAACTGTCTTTATTAGAATCTAACATTTCTTTAAGATCATCGTGCCTAGAAATACGAGCGTAAGAAATATGGTATTCAGGGTAAAAATTTGCTTACTTTTTATAATCTGAATGGAAAAATCCTCCAGAAGCTGGATCTATCGAATATTCGGGCTCCATGGCGGCTGGAGTCCAATCGTTTTTGTACGAACCGTTATTAGACATGGTTTTGGATATTGGGCAAAAATTTAAACCTACAATTCAAAATTACGGTGGTAACAACATAAAAATACACAGCGCCGTACTGTTGACACGTTGAAATCCCTCGCCATATTAATTACTACTTCTTGAAAAGGGGTGTAGATGGCAGTAATGGGTACAAATTGGAACGCATTTAAATTTTCAGCGATTGATAAAACAACCTTTTTCGTAGAAGTCTAAATTACTATTTTTTTGTGTACACAATGGTAAACGGTCATTTTACTATGTAGAAAATAGTAAAGTAATGTGGCATTTTACTCGTTAGCAACCTTTACTCATTAGCAACACTTTACTCATTAGTAACCAGTTCATTCCTTAGCAACACAGTCTGTTTGTTTACTTGTTACTACTATGTACGTGTTGTAGTTGCTATGTTTCCGTACAAACATAACCTTGATAAATTTGTCTAGAAAATTAGTTTCATTCGAACTTTTAGTACTTACACAAAAAAATAGCGTATTCAACGCGTAAGAAAAGTGGTTTTCTAACTCGGGAAATTGTAATTCACTCGCTAACGCTCGTGAATCAAACATTTTCCACTCGCTAAAAAAATGCCACTTTTCTTTACTTGTAGAATAATCTACTATTTTCCATTAAAGTCAAATTTTTATTTTTTAAAGTGTGTTAGTTTCTCAAAAAAAATGTTATGTAATGTAAGGGACCAATTTTTTTACGTCGGCATTTAAGTAGTAAGAAAGTCTATGAAAAACATTAATATGATCACACTGTATGTATATGCTAGGTATGTTATACATTGTATCGCCTATGTCCTTAAATAAATGTAATCTTAATGTTTTTATTATGTGAAACACCTTTTTAAGTAAAATTCGTTAATCCGAACAAATGCAAAATCCGAACCACCCTAATTTCTATTAGTTCGGACTATCGAGGTTGCACTGTATAAGCGACAAACTTTAAGAGCTGATTCCATGGGTTATTTTGATCATAAAAGTTCATATGAACATATGTCCAAACCGGCTTAGTGATAAAAACAGAGGATTTTTAATAATAAATTAAGAATTTATACATAATAATACAACGTAGGTAATAAACAAAATGAACTTATAGTAATTGTTGGAAATGACCGCCGCCAACTGCAATGCAGGTTGCTATCCTCCGTCGCGTTGATTGATGAATGCGTTCCAAAATACCGAGGGCGTTTTTCGAATTATCTCAAATGCTGCAACAATGCGATTTCACTAAGCCGTTTTAGACATATGTTCATCTGAACTTTTATGATCAAAATAACCCAAGAAATCAGCCCTTAAAGTTTGTCGCATATATTTAGAATCACCCTGTATAATCTTAATTTGACTTTTCTAGATACATTTTTTGCTCTTATGATTTTGTTTAAAGCACCTACACTTTTTGTTCCTTGTGCTATTGTTCTTTCTATCTCTTTGGCAGTTCCTCCTTCTTGATTTATTTCTGTTCCTAGATATGTTATTCCTTCTACTCTTTCAAAGCTGTATTTCTTAATGTCTGTTTGTACATACAGTTTTGTTTATACTTGCTGTTTTGTTTTTCCCCATGTTATATATTTAGTTTTAGTCTCATTTACTTGAAGACCAACTTTGTTTGCTTCTTGAATTAGTATTTTCATTTTATCCTTGAGTCCTTCTTTTATTCTGACGATTAGTACCAGGTCATCTGCATAAGCTAGACACTGGTGGGGATTCCTGTAAATGTTTCCTTTTCACTGATTTCAGTAAGATATTAAATACGATAGTTGACATAGGGACCCCTTGTTTTAATCCAATATTTGTCACGAATTTTTCTGTTACTATTCCAGTGAATTTGATGCAGTGTTATTTGCACTATCTTCCTTGAGTATCCTACACTGAGTAAAATGTTTAAAATTTCTTTCCGTTTAATTCGGTCATACGCTTGCTTAGAGTCTATGCTAAGACCATGTACTTAGTTTAACATTCTTTCTTTCACACTTTTCTTGAATTGTTCTAATTGTACTAATTTTGGAGTGCTAATAAAATAAGTAGAACACTTTTAACAAAAAGGTATTTAAATGTATTTATAATCAGAGTATACAAAAAAGGTGCGCACTCGCCGGCTACAACCGAAGAAGTTACGCTATATTCACACTCATGGTGACATGGAATATTAACTTAAAAACTAGGCAAGACTTCTTAGAACTACGATTTGCTACCATGGTTGTACTACTAAACTAAACGGTTAATACAAAACAGTAGAATAAGCATTTGTTATTCTTAACAACTAATTTGGTCTGTTGTTGATCGGCCAGCTCTAAAGCCTCCTTCGTACTCTCTAAGTTCTAGTTCGGCACATTGCCTCAGTCTTTTGTTTATTAACTTCTCCATCCCTTGTTATATTTGGTCCCAATATTGTTCTCATTACTTTTGTCTCCATGTTTTCATCGCAGAGGTAATGACCGGTCTTATTAAAGTATTATATGTATATTTTGAGATTTTGCTTAGTATTTTACTTTGAAATAGTGATCTGTTCGTACCATATGTTTGATTTTTTTTTAAAGTTCTTTGTCTAACTCTATCTTTTCCGGCCTAAGCCTAAGTAATTGAAGGAGGTGTCTGCTTTAAATTTATACCTTTGTGTTTGTAGATAGTTTTGTGTATTTCCATCCTCTTTTCCTATCCTTATATATTTTGTTTCCGTCATTTATTTCCATATCAACTGTCTCTTTATTCTGGTGTTCTATAACTCTTATTAGATCTTCTCTTGTATTTCTTATTATTATTATCGTCTGCGTATGCTATTATTTGTATCTGATTGACTGTGCCACAAGTTCTTAGGAGATGAAAAATGTTAATGCAGTATGGTAGAGATTGGAAACAGAACTCGCAACTTTGAAGTCTTTCTTTATTTGTCTTGAGGGTTATTCAGATTCAGCAGTATTAAAACATGTTGCTCTTAGAGATGAAAAAAGTTAAAGCAGAATGGCAGAGATTGAAAACCGAACCAGCAACTTTAAAGTTTTGTAGCCCAAATTAGTTGCTCTAGCCTTCATACTTATAAAAACATTAAATGTTTACGAAACTTTATTTTTACAATTTATAACCTTGGCTTTTCATATTTACAGTAAGGCAACACCAAAGAGAATTTTTACAATATTGTATAGTTACAAGACACGTTATTCTACAATTATATTTGCAAATACACAAAAATAAGATTGATACAGATAACCTTATAATAAAATGTAATTAATAACAACTGTTTGTACCATGTTTAATTTTGTGTTGCTTTAATAATCGAGTCATAACTAATTTAAAATAAAATTTAGGAATTGCTACTATTAATATATAAATTTCCCACATTTTTATGTAATATATTCTTCATTAATGAATTACTAGTTTGAAATTTTATGCTTCTAATATTGTCAGTCTTCCTCTAACACAATATCTAGAACATGAAATATCTAGAGTAATCCAGTTGCTCAAATGAATATTTGCCAAGAAGTCAAGCTGATTTTGAAAAAATTATTAGCCAAGCAGTGATGAAGGTAAAAACATAATCTGGCATTATTAAGTGTAGTGGTCTGCTGTAGTAGATGAAAATGTTTTTAATAGATTCTGGTAAACAATATTGCTTGATATGTAATCTAAACATCTCATTAATGAAAATATCGTTGTATTATCACATTGTTGAATAATCCTGACAGTTTTATAGTTTAAATTTTAACGATCTACATAAACACCTAAAAAATTATATTTTAAACACATTTCAATATTCGTTAAAAGAATATACCGGTATCAATTAAATTAAAATATATACTACTATAAAATTTAAGGGCTTTAGCAAAAATGGCGTTTTCTTTCTAAATAGATTTTAAGAAATTCTAAAAACTCCAAGATTATTTTATAAATCTTGAAAGAACACATAACATATTGACAAACATAACACTAATGAAAGGCACTCCTCCAGCTTTGTTTACACCTTTCCAAATTTTAAAATAGCCCAATTGATCCTTTTGTAAGATCTGATTATTCGTATGGACTACTCCAGTGCTACCTGTCGTTTCTCATTTACACATCACAAAAAATATTTTCTTATTATAAATTAGAATCTACCGCTTTAAAATTAAGAAATATGTGCTAAAATCTCGCTTTGATACTAAATATGCTGTTATTTGTATGTATTTTTTGTTAAGTATTCTGTCCGGAATATGTTCAGTCTATTGTTATTTTTATTTTATTCGATGTGAAAAAAAATGCTTACTTGTAAATTTAGGAAACTATTGCCCAATTATAAATTATAAATTTATCAGTAACCTCTTAATTTCTAAAACACCATATGTTAGTATACACAGTTTTTCCTAGATAAAACACAAAATATAAAAATTAGTCTATGGCGTATTTAGTAACATATTCCAAAACTTTTTTTTGAAATGCTTCTTTACTGTTTCTATACATCTCTGCTGCTTCAATATTTAAGGGATCATCAAAATTAAGTAGATCCTGTAAATTATAAAATTAACTTGAGAGAAATGAGAATAATAAAATTACTTACAGTAAAAAGAGCTAAAAGTCCCCAAAGAACATCATTAAGTCTTCTAGTAGGGGACCAGCCAAGGCCATCAACGCTATGTTGACGAAGTAGCGATAAGCAAACTTCTCCAGTTTCACTGATATTGGGATGCCATAGTCGTGTAAGGCATTTAACTAATGGTGGCTAAAAATTACATCGATATTACTTCCTTCCAAATGAAACGTAAGTAAAACAATAATATTAAAATAACTATGTAATATAAAAAACAACTAGACAGCTTTAAACAAACATTATGATGTTATGAAATATTGTTCTATATAACTGTGTAGAGTAATAGGTTCAGTACTCTCAAAAAAGTACTGTTTATTATCACTTATAATTTATATAAGTGTAATCATTAACGACTGTCTTACAGTTCTTTTATATATTATTTGATTAGGTTACAGTCTACCTACCACCATGTTATATTCTTCAGTCACATCGACCGAAAATTTAAAACATCCTCCTTGCCAGAATCCTTCTGTTGGTCTAATACATAAGGTAAATGCGCTTAAATCGTTAACATTTTCGTGGCTAACCGTGCAGTTATTAGGAAGAACTTGGGCTAATTCTTGTAATTCTCGAGCTAAGAGTCTATCACGTACAGATATTCTACTGTTAAGTGTAGATTGATCTTGTTGTCTTTTTAAACGTTGTGATAAAGTTATCATTATTATTATTAATGCAAAAATATGAAATTTACATTTAGAATTCAAAAAAAAATTATTATCATGTTCCTGGGATATTTGAGGTTACCTTCTAATATTTAGCTATGAAATTATCTACATACTACAGTATGTACAAGTTGTATATTTGGCTCTGAAGTTAGGTATGTTTAAAGTTTGCCAATTTTGTCAATATACATATACATACCTAAATAATCTAAAATAATAAAGTAAAAATTGTTTTTCATATTTATATAGTTTTCAAAATTTTAATTTATATATTTTATAAATAATATATATGTATATAAGACTTTTCATTCTGTTAATATAATTAATATAATAAATACTTGATAATAGATAATATAATATCAGTACTTCTCATTATAATTCACAGATATCTATTTTATACAATTAAATTTGCCACAGTTTATAATATATTACCTCCCTAACTTGACATATATGAAACGGCGGGACAATTACGTAACCCGCAGAGTCGGATCGGGTTGTGCATTGAACGCGTAAAACCTCATACGTTAACGCACCGGCCTTGACGCAGACGTTATGTATAAACTTTAGTATTGCCGAAATTGTTGCTTGTGAAGGATCGAGAATATCTGCTAATGTTTAAATGATTTCTACTTTCTCATATTTGTCTAGTTAAACTGGCAACCGTAAGTATATAATATTTTTAAGATACTGTCAGGTAAGGGAAATACATTGTAAAACAAAACAAAAATGAATAAATGAAGAGTTAAACAAAAATATGTAAACGCAGAAAATAGTAAATAGTAGGTGATTACTGATTAGTGATTATGATTATAATATTGCTTTGTACGTAAAGATCTAAACGAGTTCAGATGTTTGTTGTTATTGCACCAATGATAGTAGGAAATAATGACATATATAACTTCACAACTTTGTGATTGGCTAGTTCAATCCCGCGCGGCTCAGCAGCGTTCCTAAGTTGTTTTTTGATGTTGCAGTTTAAGGAACGTGTAAACAGTGTTGGTTTGCATCTTTTATGTATGTTTATAAACAACCAAATTGGAGTTGCAAAAATTTGTATAAACATACGTGTAGTGAAAAATGAATCGAAATAAAGACTCGGGTGTATCAAGAGGTGTATTACCAGTTATTGAATCAATTTGTGTTTATTGGTTATGTTTTAGGCACCCCTCAAGAGGGTACACTTCGTGGTGACACTGTTGACATGGAAGATGAGGCGGAAAATGAAACAAAAGCCTTTAAATTATACAAATCAGATGAAGATGAGGAAATCAATGCTCATAAAGTACCTGCTCAAGGTAATTTGTGCTCGGCACTAGTTTCTAACGTTGTTGTGCATTAATATTTTTATAAAGTTTCTGTATTTACGGATGCTATTACAAAGTAAGGTGCAGAAGCAGTTTTATGTTTTTGAAAACCTTAAGTGTTTATATAGTTGTGATGTGTTGAACATATCTTAATTTCCAATATGTTTTCGAAATTTTCGTTCTTAAGTAAACACAGTAGTTTAGTTAAGTTTTGTAAAATCACGATTACGTATGCTGTACTTAATATGAAGATTCATTTTACCGTATGTTATTGTTTGTTTTATATGCTGATTGGTTAACATAAGCAATAAATATTATACAATTTGTTTGAACAGTTTATTAACACCACTTTATCTTAGTTATTATGTGCTAGCAGTGTATATATTGTAATACTATGCTGCATTTAAAGTCGCATATGCTTTTATTTTTGTACGATACTTTTATGGTGTATTTGAAATTTGAAAACAGTCTTAAATGTAAAGCTATAACTAGCAATTTTTTGTGATTGTTATGTTTTGTACCGGTGTTATAGAATCGAGCTCAACCCCAAGTCAGAATGGAGATATAAAATTAACACACGGCTATTGTCTTGATCCAGAAGAATGGCCTGCGGATAACCATGAACGTGATAAACCATTGTGTAAACGCAATTCAGAGAATGAATTAACTGTTTATTTATTAGATGAAGAATTGAACGCTTCTAAGACTGAAAAGTAAGTAACTGGAAATTTGTTAGTTTAACACGTTCGCTGCCAACCACGTTTGTTATTGTTTGTTTGGCATTGCCGACTAGACTATCTGCTTGTGTCGGCATTCGGCAAATTCAGGCCATCGCAACAATGGCGACACAAGCAGATACCCTAACCACCAATGGCAGACAAGTGAGTGTATTACGCATCACGGTGTGGTCGGCATGTAACACTGGGCAGCCGACCATGCCGCGGCAACAAACGTGCTAAGTGTAACAAAATTTAATAATTCCCATAAGAAAAAGATTATTAGCTGCTATAGAATTGTGTATACAAGTTAGAATTCTTTTGTAAGTTATTTATATAGTGTTACTTGTGTGTGTAGAAAAAATTGTTTGTGGGCTTGAGAAAGGAGAAGAAACTATGGTTAAAGTTAAGAAGTCAAGTAATGTTTAAAATATTATCGCAGGGTAACCAAAGACGCTCTACTAGTTATTCCTAACAATGGAAAGAAAGGTGCCATTCCTTCTTCAGCTCGCAACATAAACGAAAGAAGTTTGCCAGTTTCTTTGAAAATACAGAAGAAAACTCTTATTAGTGGCGAAATTAATAATAACGTAGACGATATTCAACCCCAATTCAAAGAATTATCTTTACATAGTCCGACTTCCAATCCGCCTATGAAAAATGGTAAACATGAGAATACACCAGCAGTGAAATGTTTTAGATTTTATGTAGAGGCATCGTGTATGGCCGGTTCTAGTCAGACTGAAGTTTTAAATATTTTATGTGAACCGTTGTTTGAGCGTAGATCATCACTGGGAGGGGAAGAAGAACAAGAATTAGATTCTTCGGGACATTTGGGTGATGTATCAAAAACTATATCTTCGTTAAGTGGTTCTCCAATGACATACGTACCACCTCCACCTATGCATCTAACTAGAATGTCCTATGTTTCAAGTACAAGCAGTGGGAGTTCTATTCCAAGTTCAGCAATGATGTTATCTCAGAAGCAACAGAAACATCCTATAAAGGCTGGGGGTTTAACTCAATCGAGAATAAATTACTTGAATAAGAAATGGAAAAACTCCAATTTAGTATACGGTATTTTAGATTATATTGATAAAATAATAAACGACGATATTAGTGGAGATTACCAGGTTGTGGTTAGTAAAAATCATGGTGAAAAAAAGACACATAATCAAATGAATTTAGAAAGTGTTCCGGAAGAAAATCTGTTAAGTTCTCGTAAAAGACATCTTTCACCAGAACATGCAGTAAGTTCCATTAGTAAACGAGCTAAATCATCCTTCGAAGAATTATTAGGAAGTGAAATTTTTGCAAAATGGCAAAATCGTAAATATTATTTCGCTCACGTTACGGATATCTTAGACGAAAATCATCTGCAAGTGACTTTTTTAGACACTACCGTACGAACAGTTACGAGGGATCAAATTATTACCGAATTAGATTCGCTTATCGGCCATAAAATTATGGCAACAGATGACGCAGAAGGGGATCAGTACTACCCTGGTATAGCTACGTCCTTTTTCGTCGATGATGGAGTATTTAAATATTCTGTACTTACCGACAGCGGTGATTTTGAAGCAAGTGTTGCTCAAATTTACTTCACAGAACATCAAGCGAAATTAATAAAACAAGGGGTTCACGCTATTCCTAGGATTAATGTCGATGTTTCTGGATCGAGTGGGTTGTATCCCGGTTGTTCAGGTATGCAGAAAGAATTGTTAGATACGGCAAGCGAAACGGATGGATCTCCTTCAAAACTACATTCCGATACGGAATCCCATAAACATATCATGGGGTGCGATGTAGAAACAAACGATCCACAAAATTTAAATCCATCAGTAAAACTGAAAAACGTCCAAGGAAAATTACCGAAACGTTCAAATAAAAATGAAGATAGCCTTTTGGGTCCTTTAAAATACAAAGGCGCATGGTTTAAAGGATTGTGTTTCATGGTAACATGTAGCACTCGTGCTGTTAGTAGCGCTACCGAGGAAATACAAGGTGATAGTGAAGATTATCCTTTTACCAGAGTTCCGTTTGTTTATGATCGTTTAGTGCAACAAATAAAATTAGGCAGCGGCGAAGTTTTCGACAAATTTGAAGATGTCCATCCAGCAAAATATAATAATACTTACTTAGTTACAAACAGGCCTTGTTTAACTCCTAAATATTTAAAGTGTTTAGCTGCTGGAATTACTATTGTATGTCATGAGTGGATTGTGAATTGTACAATTAAACAAAAACGACAGCCTTTATTCTACTTACCAGCAGGTTGGTCAGTGGAAAAAAATAGATTTATTAGTATGTTCGATAGGAAATCCTCTCAACCGTTAAGTGGTTTACGTGTAAAATTGGCACAACTTACTGATAAACATTTTTACAAATTTTGGTCAAATATTTGCAATGTAGTAGGTGCGTCAACATCAATTTTTACTGGCAACTTCGAAAATACAACTGTAATAGTCGCAGAAAATGGATTAAAAGATGCAATGTTAGATAAAGCAAGTGCATTTGGGATACCTATAGTGTCGGCTTCTTGGATAATTCAATCAGTTATCCATGGAAAGGCTCGTCTATATGACGGACATGCTTCGTACAGTCATTTATACGAAGAGACAGAAGAGTTTTGAATCAAATTAATATATTAAGCCTAAATGTTTATTTTTTTAAGCTGTACGGTGATTTTAACAAAACGATTGTTAAATATAAAAAAACAAATTATGTAACTGTAATTATCTGCGTAAACAAAATTTTCACTTGTTAATTATACTTGTTTGTTATATACCTATCTATTATGTTGCTTTTTGTTGTAAAATATTTTTAAGTTAGGTTTAATTGTTAACTTGATTGAATCTTCAATAGTTCTTTAATAATTTAATATTATGTAATATTGTTTATAGTAATATTACTCTAAATACTGTGATAATAGAAGTATTTTGAGACATCGTACGAAAAGCGTTATATTTTCTAAATTACTTGTATTGGGCTGTTACTTATATATTATTTTAATCCACATTGTTAACAAGTATGTAAGTAGGTAAATACAGTCAAAATTTTATTATATTTTCGTGCATTTAATAGTAAAAAATAAAATTGTATTATTGGTATAATGGGGTTAAGTTTAATCTTTGAAGTTAAATTATATATTCAGAAGATATTTTGAAACAACACTTAAGTATTTGCTTAAATTTTAACACATTTAAATGTTAAACTTTTAAAGTAACTGTAAAACTATTTAAATAAGTTTTTTATTAAATACTGATTTTTGATTTCTAAAAAGGAAAATTGTACATATATTATTGACGAACAAATTTTCCAAAGTAATTGTCCATATTCTACACTTTTTACAAATTTAAATATTTAGCATTTAGATTTAAAACGTGAAAAAAATTTGCTCAGCTAATACTACCTACATTATCACTTTTTTATATTAACATTTTGTGTTGCATATAAATAATAATAATAAAATCAACTGCGGCATCTTGCATCAATTTGTTACCTAAATTTTTAAATATATTAGTAGAGTGAATACAACATAAAAGCAGCAGCTACGATAAATTTATTGTCTCAACCTAGAAAGAAATAGAGTTTCTAGGTTCATAACTGTGTAAATTGGCAATGCTGGTAAAAGAATGATAGTGATTGAAAGCCTTCCAAATTAGACAAAGACAAACATGCTTCATAAGAACGTACTTCTTTTTACTGTTGCAACTGTCTATAGATATTTTGCACTACTAATTTTATTATGCCGTTTGATGAATACATAACTGTACTCCTTACAATTTATGACACAAGTTGCGTAAGTTTTGCTGTTTGCAGTAGCGCTGATGCTTAAAAATCGTTTACTCGATCAAAGCGGGAAATAAATAGAAAAGCAAGTATGTATATACAGTGTGTTTCACTTTACATGAATCCACTTAAATAACTATTATTAATCCAACTATGATTAAAATAAAAACAAGCGTTTCAAGTAGTCATCGCAGCGATTAAGATAGAGCAAAAAAGTTGTTGCTAATCCCAAAAATACTCCAAATATGAAGTTTCGTTGAAAAATTTCATTTTTTAATTTTCTTCATTTTTGTGTGAACTCATTAAAAAATTCCTTATCTTAAATATCAAGTGTGCGATGAACAATCAAAACAATTAAAAACCTTAGAAACGTCAGCTCACAAAAGAATTTACATGGAATTTGTGTTGTATGATTAGTGATGGCTGAACAACGGTTAAGTATTCCTGAAAAAGTAGAAAAATTAAAATTAAAGTTTTTCAGTGAAACTGCATATTTGGGGTATTTTTGTGATTAGCAACAACTTTTTTAAATACTTTTTTGCTCTATCTTAATCGCTGCTATGACTTTACTTGAAACGCTAGTTTTTATTTTAATCATAGTTGGCTAGATTTGGACTCTAAAAAAATTTCATTCCTACAAAAAAGATTCATCTTAATGGCCTCTATCACTGGTAAAAGTTTTATGCTAATTGCGTTATTAATAACACAGTTATTTAAGTGGATTCATATAAAGTGAAACACACTGTAAATGATATGGACAAATGAAAGTATGTTGTGTAAATATCTTGTCATTGATAAATATTTCAAATTCTCATCCATGTTGCTCTAAAATACATTTGTTAATAAAATAAGGCTCTTAAAAAAATTAGATTATTCCATAAAATAAGTGCCTACAATGTCGCAGTATTACAAATTGAATTTTATTTTATTTCTTGGCAAATTTCATGGAAGGAGCAGCAAAGTATTGACTGTTTTTTAATTAATATCAATAAGAAAACGAAGAAATATTAAAAATGGTGTTTGGAAAATGTATTAAAAAAGTGCAATGGTAATATTTTTTAGTGCCAAAGTTAATATTAGTTTGAACCTCGCTTACTAGTTATAAGATGTTCTCATATATGTAATATTTAAAAGAAAAGTAGGAAGCGCCTTGTTAAAAAGGTTAATATTTTTTTAGGTAGTAATAGCTGTATAAGACTTTAAAGGCTGTGTTATGAGCATAGTCATTTAATTACACAAATATTTGGGTAACGTACACTGACAACTTTGTTTTATAGGTCACGATGTAAGGCACCACCTACAACTTTTATCAGTTATTGTTTCTATTAATAGGTACATTAATGAATTTTAACTAGAGGAAATGTAGCATATCGAAAAAAGTTCTAACAAACAATTTTATTAAAAAAAGATTATGTTTATAAAACACACTAGTAATAAGTTTTTGTGCTGTTCTAAATCCATTGGCTTTCTGATTTGTATAACTGTGAAATTTTGTTATAGTTTTAAATATCTTTACTTGCTGTAGTTTTGATTGCCTAAATATTTGATCTCTGTTAATATGTGTTTGGTAAAATATTGTGAATTACCTCTTAACTTTAATAAGAACAGATATTATTTACAGCTATGGACATTTAACTAGTAATTTTAGTTACTTTTCTGTGATAAGTGATTGAAATATACATTATGCAGACATACTGAAATTTAATTTTTTTATTTACGTTTTCTTTGTCCTTATATAATTTCCAAAACATAAATAAATTGCCGATTTATTGTGACTGCAAATTACAGAGTTTTCCATCATTTTACGTTTCATTGGGTCCCATCGAGATGAATTGATTCTTGTGTAAATCATTATACGGAAATGCTTTTTTCATGAAATTTTCTATGTAAATTTGTGAAGCACCAAAAATCTTAAATTACAGATTAACAGAACAAGGGTATTTTGAGTGTTTGTAAGTCGCAAAATTGTAGATAATTTTTGATAATAAAAATTTGTAACGATGATGCTTTTATTGTTTATAGCCTCAGCCCCTACAATATGAAACTTTGTTACAACATTTTGATTATTTTCTCATAAAAATAAAATTACATATATTTTGAGATTTCACATTTTAAATTTAAAGCTTTTTGAAATCTATAATCCCCAGTTGTGACACCGCATTGAGATAACCATTTATAGAATGTATATCTGCTTTTATATTAATTTTGACTTTGTTTATTGTATTATAAAATGTACGTTTATCATAATTTTTCTAATCTTTTATGGCTGAAGTTTTAATAACAATTTTAAATATTTGCAATGATTTACATTGATTGTGGATTAATGAACAACAACTGTTTAATTAAAATATGAATTTGAGTTAATTAAATGTAGTGCGACTTTGACAACGTCCTTAGAAAGGATAAGGCATAGAAACAAGAAATGTAGTTCAGAAATTTGGATTGCAACTATTCCTTTGAAATGTTATATGTTATACTTTCCCACCAGGAACATGCTGTTAATCACAATAATATAATACGGAAAGGACACTTTTCATTTCTAGCGGACCAATCGCCATGTTCTCGGATACGTCCCTGCATGTATTTCCTAGCATTTGATTGGCTATTCAAGAGAAGCCGGGGGATTTTTTTTAACTGACATCTATGATGTGATGTATTTAACAAATTAATCCTAGTTACCTATAAAATCTTAACTTACAGTGAAAAGTACTGTTGATCAATTGTTATTGATTTATTTTAAGTTTTTGTGACATAATACTTGATTATATATAATACAACACAGTTCAAATGTAATATTTGAATATTTTAGCTCCCTGAAGTGCAAAGAAATAAAAAAGAAGTAGCCCTAAGAAAATGGCGATTTCATTCAAAATCTTTCAATTTTAGGGGCACAGGACTCACAGGAGTCAAATGTGCTGACAGGAAGTGTCCCTACTGTTCTTTCTTATTATTGTGGTGGTACCAACTAAAGGTCCCCTGCTCCCCAAGGATTGGTTAAGATTTAATTTCGCCTTAGAAAAGGCGCGTTCATAAGTATTGTGAGAAACATGGTGTCGTTTGTAGTTTGTTAGAAATACCCACTATTTTCTAACAAATACTGAATTCAAAACTAAACGTAGTGAAGCATTCTGTAACTGTTAATATCTAGTAATAGCCCAAAGACAATATATCTAAGAAATGTCAGAAATTGGAGAAGGTAACCTTTTGTGTACTTAACATTATTGAAAAATAAAGCTTCTCTTTCTCCCGCTGTTTTTTTTTTTTTTTTACTGGTTTATATAGTAATTGTTTATATACGAAGTGTTAATATCGGCGTTACTTTATTTCATAAATATATTTATTAGTTAATTAACGTAGATCGCTAGTATAGTACAGTGTATGTTGAACAGAAACTAAAAAGGAAGTTAAATCAAAAAAGAAAGCCCAATTCATAGAAGGCAGCGATACAGAAATGCAAACTGATCAGCCCCAGCTGTTAGAGGTATCTGTTGAAACACCAACAACAAAAGAAAAAGTAAAGAAGAAAAGAAAAATTACGGAGGAGAATTCTGAAACGCCTAATGCGACTCCTAAAAAGAAAAGACGATCAAAGGTGCCAATCGAGGCGGAAAGCAGTTCAGAAGTAGTAGAAGGAAACAAACAGCTTAAAAAACGTAAACATAAAACTGCAAGTACACCTACTGATAAAGGTAATATGCCGGTGAAAGAAGAGGTTGAAAATGTAGATGATGTTCATCTGAGTAAGTGAGAGATATATGTTGAATGCTTTTTATCGTTTCTTAATTTATTTGCAGATGAAAAGATTGATTGGCCCCAAAAAGATCTTTCAGATTTAATTAAGAGAATGGAACATGCTATACCTGATAAAGATAATTTAGCTTTCAGCACACGAGCAGAAAAATTAAACTGGGATGATGTGAGTATAATTTTCTTTGGATTTAAAAACAGTTTAATAGGTTTTACGTATTTTACAGATTGCTTTCCACCAATATTCTGGCGAAGATTGTAAAAAGACCTGGTCGTTAATACAAAAAAGAGTACGTCGGTTTAGAGTATTAAATGAAGTATTACAAGATGCGAAGGAATGGATCTCAAAACCTTGGACCAACTTCTACAGAGGCAATAAAACAGTATGTAAAATCAATTATAATAAACAAAATTACTATTTTTCTTTTCTTAGAAACGTCATCCTGATATGCCCAGACGACCACTGTCGGTTTATATGATATTTTATTTAAAAAAGAAAGATAAAATTCTTTCTGAAAATCCGGGAATGGAAATGGTAAGTACTTTGCAATACTGATGTAATTCGCATACTTAAATATATATATTGGTATCAAAATCTATTATTAGTATTGTTATTAGACAGAAGTATCCAAACTGATAGCTCAAATGTATAAAGGTATTTCTCCTGGAAAAAGAGAAAAGTATATGCAATTAGCAGCAGATGAAAGGAAAGTGTATGAGGAAAAGTTGGAGGAGTTTTAGTAAGTTCTTCGTTTGAAGTTATTTTCTATTGGAAAGCTTACGAATTTATTTAATCTTAGCCTTTTGCATCCTGAAATACCCCGGTATACAGAAAAACCGGTTCATACTAAAGCAGTAGAAGTTGGACCAAAGAAACCATCAACACCATTTGGTTTATATTACGAGCAACAGTTAAAAAATTTTTTCTCAGATTCCGAAGTAGATCGTAATACTTTCAAAGAGCAGTGTAAAGAACAGTGGAAGAATATGTCCGACAAAAAGAAGGTTGTTTGGATTGATTGGGCATTGGATCAAGAAGCAAAATATCAGGTTTGTACTTTGATATTGGCAACATGAGTTGAAATTAAACAATTATTTACAGGACGAACTAAAAAATTACATATCACAAAATCCTAATTTTGGACCTGTTACATTAAAACCAGTTCTTACCAAAGAAGAAAAGTTGCTAAAAGAAAGAGTAGCTGGCAAACCTATAAAGCCACCCAACTCTGCCTACAGTTTGTTTTCAAGGATGATGTTACAAAGTGTCGAAATTAAAAAAATTCCTCCCAAAGATAGAATGAAAGCAATTGCCGATCAGTGGAAGAATTGTACCGACAAAGAGAAAAAGCAATATCGCGAACGTGCCAATCACGTTAGTTAATGTTCTTTAACATAGAGTTTTTATCTGATTTTAATATATTTACAGATGATGGAACAATATAAATTAGACTTTGCTTCCTATTTGGAATCTCTTCCAGAAGATAAAAGACAAGAAGAACTGCAAAACAATTTACCAAAACGAAAATCAAAAGTCACAAACGAAGATGGAGAAACACCGAAGAAGAAGAAGAAAAAACGTAATTCAACTAAAAATGGAGAATTGCCCATGATCAAAATTTTCGAATCACAACCTGCTCATCCACCTGTGTAAGTTGTGATAATTTATTAGGTATAGTTTTTTATGTAAATGTGTGTGGCAGTAGTGTAGCTCATCTATATTTTTTGTATTTCAAGATGAAATTAAATAATTGATGGTTTCAATAAGGCTGTTACGAACTCGTTTTGAGAACTTAATGTCAGATATGTATGGCTTTTAGGTCTGGTTTTGCATTATTTAGCAAACGGTATCACGGAAAATTGCCTGTGGAAACTGCGTGGAAAAATTTAAATAAAATAGAAAAAAGAGAATACGAAACAGAAGTGCAGAAATTAAAACAGAAATACATAAAGGAATATGAAACATTTTTGAAAAGTTTAACAAAAGAACAGTTAACCGCATTTTCACAACATAAAAGAAAGCGAGAAGATTCGGCTGCATCTGATCGTAATAATATTAATATAAAATCTGAGGTAGGAAATTTGCTTCCTGTAAATTAAAACTAAATAAATATAATTGTTATGCTTCTAGGAATCCAGTAGTTGTGAATCTGAGAGTGGCAGCGAGTCTTCAGATGATTATGCGGAGCAAGAGTAATAGTTTCCTACCTTAAACATATTTGTAACCAAAATTTACTTATTTGATAACCGAGGTAGTATATATATATTTACTTCATTTAGTAGTTATCTGTTCTAGGCTTCCGTTCGATACTAAGATATATTAGTTGATTAATGCCATAATCGTCATGAATTCCATAATAAAACTATAACTGTAAGTAATGGTATCTGCTCTTGTGCATTAGAAATGGCAGATGACAAATGTATTTCTAGTTAGGCATTCGTGTGTTGATAATTACGAAGTAGAAAAAGGATGGAGATTTCTGCACTTTAAACTGTATTTAAGTAATTTTAAAATACAAGAGCTAAGATATTGATTTAGTATTTAAGTAAAATCTTCCTTAGTATGCTCTTACTTGTCCTTTTATCAATTCTACCAAAAATCGATTTTTATAGTAATACCCCGGTTCTACTTTAAGTTATGTAATTTTAGTTAACTCATCACTAAATCTCCAATTTCTTTGTGATGGTTTTACATGTGTTTATTACATAAATTGTTTTTGAGAAAATTGTAATATTTACTTATACATGGTCTTTCCAATTCTTTGTGTCAATTATTGGTTTTGTCTAAATCGGAATATTTAACCTTTCAAGTTATAAGAGTTCTTATTGTGACCCGTTTTAGATATATTTATTTGCATGTATCGACTTATATTTTATAATTTGATTAAATAATATGAAATGTAGTTCTAACTCTTTGCTAACATAGCTACATGGAATAACAGAAGTCGTCTTAAATCATATATGACTGCCAATTTTCTTATTGCAGTAGAACTGATTAACGTGATTTTAATTTATTTTTAGTTATAATGTAGCTATGATTAATTTTTAGAGTTGTAAGTTACTATATACAATTTTCGTTGCAACATTTTATAGCGATCATGTAAGAATTGTAAATGTTAGTTATTTTTTGCTATTGTTTTTTTAAAATATATTTGAGATTATTAAAGGTTTTTTAGATGAATGATATTTTAATTATTCCTTGATACTTTTGAGGAGTCAACAAGATACTGTCGGGTCGCTGTAAGTTGGCGAAAACTGTGACATCAGCTCTCTTCACCATTGGCGTAACTATTCGCAGCGCGATGGTGACCAAATACCAATATGTAATTAGTACTTACAAAACAATGAATAATTTTGTGACTGGAATTTTTGATAAATTTAAAAAGTTAGCACAAACAGTCATTAACCAAATACTACTTAGAAATTTGTTGCAATTGCAGCACTCATAAATTGCCTACGCCACTGCATTACTTTCAGTACTGAAGCATGACTTTGAAATCACACGAAGTAAACATTCGATATGCGCCACGGCTTGCCAACTAACAGCGGCCCGACTGTAGGTATATTTTTAGTTTTGGAAAATCAGGTGTTACTATAGAATAAAAATGTCCACCAGAGGCGCTGCCGTCCAAATGCAAAAATTAAATGTCAATATGCCATCTGACAGCAAAAGGTTTCGAAAACCAGCTTAAATCTAGAGAAGTTAAATGGGGTATCGATACTTGATTGATCAACTGGCTTTGTAGGGGTATAGTTTTAAGCAAAATCTATTGGGTGATAGCAATTTCATTGAATGTTTAACTTTGGATATACAAGATTAAATATATCTTTCAAATGCCGTAATATACAGTAGAGATGGGAAGTTCGATTCATTCATTCCAACTGATTCGTTCACAAAGATTAATTCTTGAATGATGCACTGATTCTGTTGTTTGGCTTAGACTAAGGAGTCTTAACAAAGACCGAACCGAAGAAATGCTAGATGCCACTTATCAGCTTATAATCTTTGCTCAAAGAATAAATTGGTTTGTTTAGTAATTCTTACCAAAAAACCAGAAACCTATCAGTTAATTTCTCAACTACCATTTCTTTGAAGTTTTCAGAAATTGATTTTTATAGATTTCATAAGAACCTAGAATAAATGAATCAGTATTTAGAATTTATTTTTAAGATTTTCTCAGGATTATTGATTTGGTACCTTGGTCAATATTTTATAACTTAAAATGAATACATATACGAGGTTTGGCAGAAAGATAATGAGACTGACTTTCTTTTAACATGAATGTTACTTTTTACAAATCAAAGTTATCGCCTTCAAAGCTACACACCGATGGAGGCGTTTTTTTCATCGTTCGTAGCAGTCGTGGAAGGCTTTTGTTAGAACTCGTCGGTTACGCTCTTCTGGATATTATCCAAAGTACCATTATAGCGCCCTTTCAAATGATTTTTCAGCCGGGGGAATAAAAAGGAGTTACAGGGACCGAGATCCGGCGAATAGGGGGGGCTGGGGAACTACAGAAATGTTTCTTTCTGCCAAAAATTCGTTGACGGAGACTGCCACCTGAAATGGGGCGTTGTGTGCAATGCCTGGTCGAACACGTGCCAAGCTTTACACAAAATTTGATAGCACAAAAGAAGAAATTTACTAAAACTTATCCTGCTTAAGATAAAATAGCTATGCATTTGTGTGCTGTGCAACTAATAAACAATTAAAATGCCAACCAAATTTTCAAATTAGATAAATTGCTATACTCAATAATTAGCGTTGAACCCAAAAGAAATACAAAAACTGTCGTTCAGTGTTGTCAGCGATACGGCCACACAAAAAGCTATTGCCGACTTGCCCCATGATGTATTAAATGTAGCCCAAATCACCTTTACACTAGTCGTACTAAACAACCTAATACAAAGCTTAGGTACTTGTGTAAACTACGGTGAATCACATTCTGCCAATTATAAGGGCTGCTCTTACTACCAAATTATTAAAAATTAGAAATAATAATTATATCAACAACACTCGTTCTTTGCCACCAAATTAAACAACATATACTCCTACTACCATACAGCCTAGATCTTCTGCTAAAAGCAACTTGTACGCCAACGTAACCATAAAAAAATCGGTTAGCTCTGTGTTCATCGTTCCTAGAACAGGGAACAATCAGAACCCATACACTTATTAAAACTATTGTATTTGAGTCGAATTTTTGAGTCAATAAAACCTCTTGTATCACAACTTTTAATAAATGCCATTGCTGGATACTTTAATAATGGCAAATAATCCTCAAAAACTAATTCACCAGTTAACTCTTCTAAACTTTAATGCCAATGTGGTATAGGCAAAATAAGATTGGAGACGGAAATAATTATTAGAAAGCTGATTCCTTCTGAAATACGTTCTTTAGGTCCCCCTGTACTTCACCAAAAAAATCCTGCATGAGGAACGGCCGCCATAACTCAGCAATGGACAATCATAGGGAGGTGCTGTTGGTGGCAAACATTTCTGTTTTGGAAAAAGAACTCATTACTGCAATAAAAAGTCTAAAATAGAGAGTCGATATAAATTTATTAACATATTATTGCATAAAACAGGTTTGAAATATAACTACGAACTAGAAGAGTTGATTCAGCATAATATTATTAAATATGTACGTATATTAAAACTCAAAAACTTAAGTGGTTTGGCCATATTAAAAGAATGGACAGTAACAGAACAACAAAACGAATGGAGAATAATGGAAAAAAAAGGAAGAGGAAGGCCTAAACCTCACTGGATAGACAAAGTATATGAAGACTTAAAAATTATGAAAATCACAAACTTGAAAATAGTGACAAACACCAATAAATGGAAGGCGGCCATTGAGAAATCAAAGAGAAGCAACCGAAGATGACTAAACAAGAAACATTAGTAGTTAACACATTGACTGCCGATTAATATTTTGAACTCTCCCCAGTGGCCAATACCTTGTAATTATTCTGATACCTTTAATATTAATCATAAGCTACTGAAAAAGTTAATTCGGAAACTGACTATAAAATATTGTAGTAAAAACCTTTCCCTAGGTGCCTACTAATACAGAAGACGTTCGTGCGATGCCTACAGCAAAATACTAGTATAAAGCTACAGCAAAGCATCACGCCACGTGTGCGTGGTAGGCACCACGCGAACATCGCCAACCACGCCACGTATGCGTGGTCGGCAGTGAATGTGTTAAGGAAGAATGAGACCAGCCACCTCACCTTCCAAACATAGCATACCCATGAAAACTCTTTTGGGCAGGCAATGACACCCTTTAGGGTTATAAAGCTAGACGAAGAAGATTTGTAACGCCAAGCATTATATTATAAATAAATTAAATAAGAAGTAGCAACTTGTTTTAATTCATTTAATATTGGTCGGACCCTCAACTCGGAGACAAAATGATAATTTGGCCCCAGAACTTGGAAAGGTTGCCCATGCCTGTGCTAAAGAGTAATAATTTTTTAATGTCATTTATTTTTGTTAGTTTGTAATATTTGTTATACCTACCATGTAATGCGGATATGGTAAATACTTGTTAAAAAAAGTTATTAACGCCGACATATACCTACAATGCTGGCATAAATTACGCTGTACACTTTTACGCAAGATTTGCCAAGAATAAAGATGGATGGATGCGTAAAACTTGTTAACTTAAATAATCAAGGTGGAGAAAAGAGTATTATGTTTACTGGTTTACTTATTTACCATTTTACGTTAAATTTTGAAGATAGTCTAAGCACCGCACTGTCTGGTCAATTTTACATTGAGGACTCGAAACTGGAATGAGTTGAGCAATTCACAAATCCTGCTCGAACAAAAACACTCGGCATGCGTCAACACCGACTCGAGTGAATCGATTTACTTCAAAGTACACTCGATTCTTTTAGAACGAATCGTTCACTAATATACAGAAACATTTTATAGGAAGTAAGTTTTATTTTTTAAAGAAATTTTCACAAACATAAACACACAAAACAGGTTCAAAAAATATTCGTAAATGTTGCATTAATCTTTAAACAGTAATTGCAATTAGGTGGACTTCCTAAATAGTTTATATTTAAGAAAATACTGTATCAAACATTATGTAAGGCAACTGTACTTTTACTAATGGTAAAATATAAATTTGCTTACAATGGTCTTTATGGCATCTTTTTTAAAATTATATACCAGTTGGACGAAACAAATTTTAAATCAAGGAGATTCTAAAATTAAAAAATAAATAGAATATTTGACTAAGTACTCGAGCACACTCGCAACAGTTGTAATATAAATGAGATGATTAGGGATTTATGTTTTCGACAAATAACAGATAACAACCATTTTGTGCAACACTTACATTATGTTATATAATGAAATGTAATATTAGTATTGTCTCAATTATTTTCAAAATAAACCATTAAAATGAACAAATTAACAAATGGAAGTTCCATGATTTCCGTTGAAATTTGATACTATGGTTGGATTAGTACACATTTAAAAAATTATCCGACTATTATTTTTATCACTTTTATAAACTATTTTAGGAAGTCGCAACACCAATGGCTATACCAGCAACAAATGACACTACGAAGATGTGAAACTCTTTCAGTTTATTCTCAGAGTTACCAGTTATGGATGAATACCAATGCTTGGCTTTGCTCTGACCATCTTTTAAAAGGTCTTCGGCTTTGTCCGCTTTTCGGTCGACATAACGTTCCATCTACAAGTAATATTACTTTAGCTCAACAAGCTATACATGCAACTAAATATAAATTAAATGTGTTGGTCAAATTCTATTTTACGCTTAGATTTTCACGACTAACAATTCTATAGTCATATTGCTTTTATTTTATGTGATACAACGGTCAATTTACCTCATTCTACTTGCAACAACTTTTTTGAGAATTTTATACGACCTTGATATGCAATTGTTTATAGAAATATATTAAACAGAATACGGCAAATACTAAACAAAAAGCACTATGTATTCGCTACATCTAACTGTAATAACTGCTTGCTACATTATGATAATGAACATAACTGAAGTTCTTTGACTATGGTTGCATTCAACCAAAGAAAGTTTTGCATAATATCGAAAGATTATCAGAGCACAACAGAAACTGAGAACTCCAAGAATAACAAACAACCTATAATATTACAGATCAAAGCATACATAAACCAGTACTGCAACTAATACTTGTTCAGTTTGCAAAAAAATTACAGCAAATAGTTATTACAGATATACAATTAGTATGAAAGAATGGAAATAATTAGATTAAAAACAATAAAGCGACGACGGATTCACTCGTCACTTTACATTATAAAGACACGATTCTAAAGATCTACCACACAATACTGCAGACTCCAAATAATACTCGAATTTCAGTCTTTGCACCCACAACAAAATTGTAATGTTCCACATGGAACATATTCTAGTTGTTTTACAACAGCTTTGAGTAATTACAGCTAAATTAAATAAATGATAAGGGAAGTATGGGGTAAGATTTATTGGTAACACAGGTTCAAATATAAAGGCATTAATACAGCAAAACAGGATACATTATTCAGTCGTTTATAACAGTAATTTAGTGTGAAGCAAGACCAATGCAAAATCCACCGATAAAACCAGCAGTAAGAGAGCTGCTAGAACGAGCAAACATATAGACCTAAAATAATTTTAAGATATATACAGCAGTTTGCTATTAAATTAAACATGCATAATTTTAGATAATTACAAAAAAATTTAAGTTTGTTTTGAAAAATTATAAGTAATAAGGAACTATGAAGCAACCCGATATATTTCATATTGTAAAGTTTAGTTTTCTAACTTAAACAAATATTTACCTTATCCATCCAGCTAGGGTTCTGCCCGGTTATATTTTGTTCGACTTTATCGGAGACTTTGTCAATTTGATTGTTAACCTTGTCCCAGTTAATTTTTATATAGCCTTTTTCATTAGCTATTTCAAGCAAAATTATTCCACCGCCTAAAGCACACGCTGCCGCCTTTCCAACTTTCATTGCTAAATATCCAGTTAACCTAAACGTACCTACTTAAAACAGATGTATTATTTATTACAAGTTTGTTACCAGCCGGTTGATGCGCCTATTATTAATTGTTTTGTAGCGGAGGTTTTACTAACGTCGCCTAGCATTTTATCGACAAAAGATTTTGCATCTTTTCCAATGTCGTCCATGGTAGCAGGTTCAGTCCTTCTTTGAATCTTATCAGTTTTTTTAAATCCCGGCATATCTGAAAACCCAAAGTTAAATATTTACAGAATTTACGAAGCAAATAGTATTTACAAAAATAGAATAAAATATATTTATTTATTTCGTTACTGTATTGCGACACTTTATTTCTATCTAAAATTAGTACCAATGAATAAAATTAAAAAATACATCATACTTTATATTTGGAACTCGAAACTCAGATACACCCCAATAACAAATCTGACATTTAAAATAAAACAATCGTGATCATATGAAAGTAGTGGTAACTAATACGTTGCCGGGAGTTTAATAAAACGTATGGTTTGTTTCAACCTTAGAACAGGGGTTATGGAGAGAAGGGTTGCTATGTTCATACATACATCATGCTTTATATTTGGAACTCGAAACTCAGATACACCCCAATAATAAATATGACATATAAAATAAAACAATCGTGATCATATGAAAATAGTGGCAAATACTACGTTGCCGGAACTTTAATAAAAGATATAGTTTGTTTTAATCTTAGAACAAGGGTTGTAGAAAGAAGCTTTACGATATGCAGATATCCATCATATTTTATATTTGGAAATTGCAAAACTATATTTAAAATAAAACAGTCGTGACCATATGACAATAGTGGTAAGTGGGGTTATGAAAATAACAAGTGTAGGTGGGTCAGAGCATTACGCTCCACAACAGACCCATTTAATTAATGGTCGCATCTTAAATATGATCAAGGTTCTTCTTCTTCTTCTGGTGCCGTATCATGTGATGTTGGCAACCATTATAGCAAATCTATGCCTGTCCTGCTGGGTGGTATGGAAGATTGTATGTGTATTGTGGTTGGTCCATTCTTTGATGTTTTTGGCCACTCGTAATATGTTGTATCTACTGTATCTCATAATATGGCCGAAGTACTGTGTTTTAAGTTTCTTAACTAATTGCACTAGCTAAGGTCGTGTGTCTATTCTGTTAAGTACTTCTTCATTAGTTATTCGAGCGGTTCATGGTATTCGTAGCATTCTTCGTTATAACCACAATTCGAATGCCTGTACCTACTCGTTGTTCAGGGTCCTTTTTTATTGTCCAGGTTTCGCAGCCATATAATAAAGTGGACCATATATAACACTTTAATACTCGTATTCTCAATCCTATTGATAACTTAAGATTGCACAATACATCCTTCATTTTAAAGAAGCCTGCTCTAGCTATTTCGATTCTTCTTTTAACTTCTTGAAAGTGATCCATTTTGTTGTTTATGTTACGTCCTAAATATGTATAATAGTCACCTTTTCGAATGTTTTGCCGTTAAATTCTAGAGTAATGTTAAAATTATCTGTTTTGCAAAATAGCATACTTTTTCTTTTACTGGTGTTTATGCTTAGTCCCATGTTCTGACATTCTGTGTTTACCCTATTTATTAAAATTTGTAAATCCATTTCGTTGTCAGACAGGATTATTGTATCATCCGCATACCTTATATTATTGAAAATAATTCCGTTTATATTAATTCCTTCCGGTCGGTTCTCTAATGCGGTTTGTATGACACACTCCGAATATACATTGAAGAGTATCCAGCATCCCTGGCGAACACCCCTTGCAATCTCTATTTCTTCCGTTATTTCGTTTCCACTCGTATTGTGGCTTTTTGATTCCAGTACAAGTTTCTGATTATTTTTAAATTCTTTTCATCTAAACCAACTTTTTGTAATTGGGTTATTAACTTTTCGTGTTGAACTTTCTCAAAAGCCTTTTCATAGTCCACATAACATGCATATACATGTACTTCTTTGCGAACTTCCAGGCAGCGTTCTACTAGTACTACCATGGCAAGCATGACATCTTTTGTTCCCAATCCTTGTCGGAACCCAAATTGAGAATTACTTAGGTATTCTTCGTATTTGCCTTTAATTCTATAGTAAATAATACGCAAGAACACTTTTAGTTAGGTTAGGTTTTAGTTAAACACTGAAAGAAGCGCAAAAGTATATATTTATCATGGATGCGCCAAACAGGTACTTAAACTCCTGTATTAAACATAGTTATTAGTTTTGGATGTCATGTATGGTGATCTTTCTTCTTCTTCATGCCATATCGTTTTTAGGACGTTGACGAAGGGGATCAAAGTCACATTATTTTGTAATTTTATAAACCGGAACGCTTACATGCAAAAGCGTAAAAATTCTGAAGTTTGTTTGAAAAGAACTTAAAGAACGCTTTATTTTGCAATCAACAAAAAATAACACACATAATTATTAATTTATTTTTTTTTATAAACAGTCTCAGTGTACCGAAAATGTACTTTGGGACATATAAATATCCCGGTTTTCAAATTATAAGAAGAACTTCTCAGTTAGTAAAATCGGCTAAATCGTATGCAGACATAACAATTACATCGTACCCACCATCGATCGGCAATGCACGATACTGCCAGAAACTTAAGATCTTAGTCGGATTTCTTTCCTTCTTAAAACGTTAGAAAACTTGGTTGAAAGGTTTACCAAAGATAACGCTCTTATCGTCAATCTGTTGCACCCACATTAACACGCATATCAAGCACGCAAATCCGTGGAGACGACACTTCACCCAATCGTTTTCAAGATCAAAAAAGAGTATAAGGAACTGGCTACTGGTACCTTCCTTGATACTCAAAGAGCCTTTGATAATACATCTTTCGATTTCATCTGTCGAGCTTGCACCAATCTTAGCATCGATACGATAAATTCTAGCGTCGCTTGTAAGTATCACACTGAGGACTTTGGTGAGATGAGCCTGCTCTCAGGGTGGTGTTGTATTACTCCTGTTGTGATGACTTGTCCTCGATGAGCTTCTTGTGGAACTGAAAGCCGCTGGTTATTACTCGCAGGGTTATACAGCTGATCTTGTTAGCTTTATCCCAGAGAAACTTCCTGGCAAGATTAGCAAATTGCTGGAAGACGCACTTTCTATTGTGGTGTTCAACTAAGGGTCTAACAGTTAATCCAACCAAAGCCCAATTTATAACATCCACCAAAGAAAAAGATTAGAAGTCTTCTTGGAACCAATAATATTCGGGCCAGCTTTGCGACTTTCAGACACAGTAAAGTACCTGGGTCTAACCCTAAATACGAAGTTTGCCCGCAATAACCAAATAGCCAGGCAAACAAAGAGGCCCATACCATCGGGCCTTAGGTAGTACATGGGACATCATGTCATCTAAAATATTGATTTAGATCTACTGAGGTTTTATCAGTAATCATCTGTGGTGTGGCGGCCGCAACTGCAAAGCTAGCTACACACACGGATAGTTCTAGAAGCTGGTAAGTTCTGGTGTTCTGATATCGCAGGGGTGGTCGCCCAACGCCTTCAGCGGCCTGGAAGTCCTTCTACATCTAGAGCCCTTCACATTGTGATTGAGGCGGAAGCACGAAAGTCGACCTACAAGCTGTTTACCACCGGCATTTGAACGGGCGATGAGATGCTGAACGGACACGTTTATTAGATTCTGTCTCGTTTGATAAAATCTGCTAAGTACTTTATGATGTCTTAATAGTATTGTTGAAATATCAATGTGGGGGTAAATACTATAGAAAAGACTTAGAGTCTGAATGTGTTTTCTTAAATCGTTCAAGAGAAAGGGGCTTTTTTTAAAGGGTTACAACGAGTTGTACCTTTGGTGGCAACACTTCCACCATGAGTTATTAATGCACTACAAAAAAACCTTTGCCTGCAAGCTTTTTCTTAAATCGTTCAAGAGTAAAGGGGTATTTTTTGGGGGTTGATCGGGTTGTAACTTTGATGGCAACACTTTCCTGATGTGTTGATAATATATTTCCAATATTAACGTGGTGGCACTTGGCCTGCAAGCTTTTTCCGAAATCGCTCAATATCAACGTGGTGGTACTGCAAGAGGGGCTTGGCCTGCAAGGATACTGGCATGGCTGGTCAGCAAATTAGGCATTCCTTAAATTGGCTGAATATAATAAAAATTTACGAAACTCCAGTTATAATTATTTGTACGTTAATGGTTAATTACTATGCTTAATTACTTTGAGTTTAAATTAAGGAGTTTGTGTAATTTTAGAAATATACCAATACTAATACTGATAAGAAAGTAACGTTTTTTAATTTCATGAATTAAAATATCGTGGCATATGTAAACGTCAGATAGGTATAAAAATTCCTGGGCGATTTCAAACCAATTTTGCAGTGCAGTTCTACCTTTGATAGCAGCGCAGGTAAATCATCCAGAATAATTTTTACAGCAAGTTTCCAATTTATTTCAATATTTGTAATTCTATAAATTGTGCTGTAATCTATTTTTTAACTTTTATTTTATTAGAAATGTTCTTTGTATAGAATAGAATCAAACTTATTATTAAACGGACATTATAAGTGCAAATAATGCAAATATCTTGGGTTTTTTAAAACTTTCTTGCTGCAAATCTGCTTCGTTTTTTGTGTTTGGAAAATGTTAACAAATTGCATTTTTACCGACTGTTATAATTAAAGGTACGAAGTCGCCAAACCTGTTTTTTACTATCAGAAAATTTAGTCATTTAATATTCATTTTTATGTATTTCTAGTTTAATGTATAACGCACCGTTATTGAACAGTGTTGTTATGAGTATTCGAGTTGATAAAGTATTAAACTATTAAATAATCATAACATATAAATGTCGATAAATTGAATTGTGTGTTTTAATGGTCCCTCATAGGTAAGCCCCTAACCAGTAACTACAGAAAAAAAATCCAAAATACATAGACTGAAGGTTACGGAAAAAACATAAATAAATGTAATCTCAGAGAAGTCATACTGGAATAAAATAAATCTAACGAGTGGTATTCTTGTGTTAATTGTTTACAGTAATCAATTTATAAATGTTCCTTGCTTCAGGTGAAATTTTTAAAATAAAATTACGAAGGTTACGCTATGCACACGTATTGGTAAAATTTACTATCCACTCAATGCCTTG
This sequence comes from Melanotus villosus, assembly GCA_963082815.1. Taxonomy (NCBI): domain Eukaryota; kingdom Metazoa; phylum Arthropoda; class Insecta; order Coleoptera; family Elateridae; genus Melanotus; species Melanotus villosus. The sequence goes on along the minus strand of OY720427.1, from coordinate 33,449,924 downwards.
TGACTTTAAACGTGGCTCGTATCAAAAATCAAAATTTTTTAACCAACTCTAATATTTGCTGCGGCTTCATTTTTAATTTTTCCAGCTGCAGTGCTGAGAGGGTTTTTAGGTCTGATTTTCGAATTCTTTTGTAAATTTATTAAACTGTACTTATACGACTTTTAATAGCCGGTGTCACATCTTTGTAAATTACTTTTTAATTGGCTGGATTTCTAATTCTCAAGGTAACTTATGATATTAGGCTGTCTATAACAAGAAATTCCATAAATTGAAAGCTGTTTCGAATCAGTTTCAGTTTATTCATTTGCAGTATTTGCACATATTTGGATGCACCTATCTTTGATCGGGTTTTGGTAGTATAGCGGTGTTTGATTAAAATAATTTTAAGTGAACAGTTTGCATTGGGCCAAAAGGATTTAAAACATATTTATATTTTGTAGGAAGGAGCACCCCCTATCTTAAAAGGCAACATAAAACAGGCTGCCATTTGCAATTCCTTGTAACAGATTTTATAAAGGTAAACATAGAATATAAAACAGCAAAGTTATTCATCATCATCATCATCGTTTAAAAAATATTATTGTTGTAGTAACAGCAAATTTTCCAATTGTGACAATGAGCGTGACAAGGAAAGACGACAGTGAACTAATGGATTTGGCAGCTGGTGGTTCCGATTCAAAGCAAGAGGAAGCTAATACAGAAATTAATGAAACATCAGGTGTAGATACCTTAGTTTATTTACTGTCCAATGAAAATATACAAGCAGATGACGCATCTAACTCACCTGGAACTTCCATGTTCGATGATAGATTTGTTAAGATCCAATTTGCGGAAGGTACCCCCGAAGAACAGTCTGAACACTCTGATGATTCCACACAGGAAGAGTTTTCTCCCGAATTAGTTTCTTTTACAGATAAGAATAATAAAAAAGCTTTGGCACGTACTGAAGAGAATTCATTCAGCTACACAGCGAAATTTTTCAAGTCAGTGAAAGACGCCAAATCTGCCGATCTTGCAATGGAAAGGGAAAATCGTAATCTGATTTCTGAAGCAACTAATTTACTTTTTTCAAGGAACGCTGCCACAAATGTTAGCTACACCGAACAGTTCTTTAAAAATCGCGAAGATGTAAGTTCTGAAGCATCTGCAGAAAAGGAAGTAAGTTCGGTTTCCGACAAAGGCCCTTTCGACCCTGTTGTGGAACTATTAACAAAGGGAAACAAGAGCAACTCATCTTCCGAAATCCAGGTAATTCCATTGACATCACAGAGAGAGCTGTTTAACAGACCTCTATTAAAACATGAACAAAGATGTCCAACAGAAGTCCCTGTGGTTCCAAGGGTGGTAGAAAAATCACCAGAAAAAGCTAACGATTTCGAAGCTTCCACTTCGTTTGATTCTGAAGAAGCAAATTCAGCCAACATGGATGACGAAGACTCATCCTTTTCTTCTGACCTTAACGTTTCTAATTATCAGAGTGAATCTTTGAAAATTCCGAGTCCATTTAAGAACACCGAAGAATTTCCAGAAGGTTGGAAAGGAAAAACTCCATTATCCAGAAAATACCTGCCAAAAAATATTTCAGGAAGAACCAATGAAAACAAATCTTCAGTGTATGACGTGTATTTCCCTATACCTGAAGAACACCTACGAGAAAACTGGAACATAAACCCTTGTATTAATTTTGAAAGTCTTTCGGAGAAGATGGTGGCAAAATGGGAATCCTCTTATGATACTTATCTTCCTGACAACTGGATTATAAATCCTTTGATGGATTTCGTGGGATTTTCAGAATACATCCAAGATGAATCGCTTTTTGTTAACGAATGTTACAGTTCGTTTGCTAGCAATCCCTTGAAAAAAACAAGATTGGAAGATGAAGTCGAGCATTTGTCCATGACCAGTTAAACGCTGAGAGCGTTTATTTTTAAAATGAAGTTTACTATTTTTATTACTTAAAGTATAATCTAGAGAAGGTATCTACTAGGAAGTTGGAAGTGGGATTAAAAAATGTAGTTACTAATTTTGTTAAACCAAAAATTGCATAAATATTATATCTCTGTTATGTGTTTTATATATTTTATTTGAAAATTTTTTATTTAGAATAATTAATTGTATGTAAGCCATAACATGTTTACGTTTTTGTAATTGTGCCATTTAATAAATTTTAACTTGAACTTGCGTGCTTTTCATTACGTAAGGGTAAATTTCCATTACTTTTTAAAAATTGCAGTGCTTCATACAATATATTTTAATTACATGAAAATATTTTGCATATTGTTATTGATCTGATACATTTAACTTTGAGAATTTCTCCATATTTTTTTAATAATTTGATATAAAGGCTTTGTGATACAGCATTTGCAGTGGAGTCATTAATTACAGTATAGTAATTTTACTGTGTTTGAAAAAGTATAGTTTAAACGTTTAAAGCTTTTAAGTACCAAACTTGCAGCAATTTAATTTTAATAGCTTTTCATTTATGTAACAACTTTTGTAGACCCCTATTTTTTAATATCAAAAGTACCAAGTGAATATTCTTAGTTATTCTCAAGAGCAAAATTATTTTATCAACATGATACGTAAAACCTTGTCAACAAAAATGGACCGTATTACCAGTGTGGTTTTAACATTCGTAGAAGCGTGACCAACTATCCTGAAATAAAATATCTTGCGGTAAGTACGAATATTGATTTAATTATTTGTTAGTTATAAGTTATAAGCTTATTATTAGGTACTGTATAATTCGCGATATTCTTATCAGTTAGCATATCATACGAACCAACCGTACACATCGATCAAAAACGTTTTTACATTACTAAAATCTATTCCTGAAAATTACTAGGTATTTTTAGACAGTTTTAAAATTATCCAGGAAATTGTTATAGGTAATTAAAATGTGAGCTGAAAATGTTGTATGTTATCAAAAATGGAAAACTTCGTCCATAATAAAGGTCTGCAAGTTTATGCAACGTGAAGATCACTCTTTAATAATGGCGAACCTTTGTGCCCTGGTAGTTTTGTTATATCCTTCTTTCAATTTAATATCATTTAGGTATGTACAGTGAACGGCTAAAGTATAGAATAATTTAATTAAAACAAAAACAAACCAGTTTTCGAACAAATCCTCGAATACGTCGATTTTATTTTATGAAAATGCACATTTTGCCATTAAATTCGAACAAAAGATAAATGAGAATTAGAAAACATATTTTATTATTAACGAAATAAATACAAAAACTGTTGCTAAGCAAATTAAAACATCAGATTAAGGGCCGATTGCACAAAGCTTTTGTTAAATTAACGAATGATCAAAGTTGACAAAAGAGCATCATTTTTTTGTTTACTAATGTGTTATTTGCCATATGAGTTTGATTTCTGATTCGATTTTGTTCACTTTGATGGATGATTAATTTGACGAAGCTGTTAAATCATATTTGTGCAACCTGCCCTAAGTGTTAAAACTGCCATCCATCGGTTTATTGACAATAAGGGAGCCTTAATAAGTCTTACAAATTCTATTTGTACATTGTAGATAACTTCTGGGCTAATTCTGTGCATTTAACGAGATTTTGTGGTTTGTTGACATAGACCTTTGATTTTAAATAACCCCATAAAAAATAATCAAGAGGTATACGATCTGGGGACTTTGGGGGCCATTCTATCGGTTCTTGCCTGCCAATCCACCTTCTAGGAAAGAAATTGTCTAAAAATCTCGAACAGAACGCGCTAAGTGCGGGGGTGCGCTGTCTTGTTGAAATCAAATACTATTATTTGGTGGATCAGGATCATCTTCGTTCGGGAAAATTTGTGCGAGTGCAGGTTCAAGGTCGTCTCGCAAAAACTCCAAATATCTTTCCCCTGTTGGACTGCTTCAAAAAAGAAAGAATCTAATACTCTATTGTCGACTATTCCTGCCCATACATTTATTTTCTGTGGCTATTGAGTATTGGCCTCAACCATCCAATGGCGCTTTCTCTTACCGATTCACTTTTAGGAAAAACGTGGCTTCATCTGGAAATAGTATTTGACGCTGGAAGTGTGGATTAGCATGGCACAAATCCATCAGAGTTTCACAAAAGTGAAGTCGGCCGTCAGGGTCATCTTCATTAAGCTGCTGCACGAGTTGAATTTTGTACGGATGATACTTTACTTTCCGTATTATACGTAATACTGTGCGTTTACTAACTTCATTTTCTGCTGCAACTCGGAGAGAAGTATTATGAGGATTCTCTTCCATAATTAACATAATGTCAATTTTCTTATCTTCATTAACTTGTGGGCGACCAGGTTTTGGAACGTCTTTAATAATATCTCTAGTTTCTCTAAATTTGCATTCAATTTTGCTGACTGTCGACTGGCCATAGGACGATCTGGATATTTTGCATTAAACAAATTGCATAAATCTTGCTGGGTTCTAGTGTTATCCCCGCATCCAATTAGAATTAAAATTTTTATCCGCTGCTTTACTGTTAAATATACCATAATTAGTTAACATTTGGACAGTTAAAAGATCTATCAAAATCACAAAAAAAAATCATTACTCGAAAATAAATGACGATCGAAAATCAAATTTAATGGAAAAATGTGCATTTTCATAAAATAAAATCGACGTGTTCGAGGATTTGTTCGACAACTAGTTTGTTTCAGTTTTAATTAATTTATTCCATACATATTTAGCACTTTAACCGCAAGCAGTTATGGCTACGTAATTTAAGCTTTCTTAATCCTTTGTTTGGGATGGATTAGTTCCCGTTTTCCAGAGTTTTATCCTTGTAAATTCTTGTTGACATCTTCTGCGATTTTTGCTCATTCTTGCGTGTTCTTACATTTCTCTTTCTAATTCTTTATTCGTATACTCTTTAAATCATCCACCACATCATTTAGCCATCTCGTCCTGGGTCTAGCTCTCCTTCTTACTTCTGTTGGTGTCCATTCTGTTACTATTTTTATCACTGTTTTTCTATCTGCCGTCATTGCATGACCTAACCATTTTATTCTTTGTGCTTTATGATGTGCACCAATGTCTTCGCCTTGCATTTGCTCTAGTAATTCGAAGTTCTTTCTCGGTCTTAATTCATTTCCTTCTGTCTGTATGGGCCCCAATATCCTTCGTAATATTTTGCTCTCAAATACTCGTAAATCCTCTTCTTCTTTTGTAGCCATCGTCCATGTTTCTGTTGCAAATAGACTGGTCTACTAAGGGATTTATGGATTTGTAGTTTTGCTTTCACTATAATTTTTTTTCTAAATTGTAAATTTCTGAACTGTTTCAAAATTATATTCTTTTATCTTCAGAAATTCCTCGGTGATGCTTTTGCTATACTTGAAATATTTAGTCTTTTTTTCTACTAATTTTTAGTCCCATGTTTCTAGTTTCTTCTTATAATCTCATAAAAGCTCCTATTAGGCCATCTTTTGTTCTACTTATAAGTAATTGCCAAGTCAGCAGCATTGTATGTTATTCACATTTATAATGCCTTCATAAACTGCCTTCTTAATTGCACTTTCTAGGGCGATGTTGAATAATGTAGCCGACAACATGTCTCCTTGCCTGACTTCTTCTTGTACTTTAAAGCTGTCTGTTGTTTCATTTCCAATGTTCACTACCGCTGTTGTGTCTTTTAGCGTACAATTTTTTGTGGAATCCTCATACATATCATTTCTATTATTACGTTGTCTCTTATCACCTTGTCAAATGCATGACTAAAATCTATAAATAGGATGTGTAGTGCTATGTCGTATTCATTTGGTTTGTCCAGTATTTGTTGCATTATATGGATGGCTTCTGTAGTCGATCTTCCAGGTCGGAATCCTTATTGGTAGTCTCCAATCATAATCTCGGCATATTCTTGCAATTTTTTTTTAATAATCTTTGATAGTGTCTTGTAAGTCACGTTCAATAATGTTTCTTCGGCAGTTTGAACAGTCTTCAATCTCTCATTTTTTGAAAAGCGTGAATGTTGCGCCTTTTCTCCATTCTTCCGGCATGTTTTCTTCTCTCCAGATCATACAGATTAGTTCATGTAATTTTTCGTGTAGTGTCTCGCCTCCATATTTAATATATTCAGTTATGATATCGTCGCAACCTGCTGCCTTATTGTTTTTTAGGTTTCTTATTTTACTTACTTACTTCCTACGGCGCAACATCCCAACGTGGGATTTGGCTTTGTCAACTACTTCATTCAACTTTCTTCTGTCTTGCATTATTTCTTTCCAATTGGGGAAACCTAATTCTTTTACATAATTAATTACGTCTTGTTCCCACCTTTTTGCTGGCCTTCCTCTTTTTCTGGTTACATCAGGTTTCCACTTCAGTAGTATTTTCGGTGCTCTATCATGGCTCATTCTGTTCACGTGTCCAAACCATGAGATTCTTCTAGATTTTATGAAGTTGGCTATGTTTTCGTGATTTATTATGATATCTAGTTCATAGTTCAGTCTATATCTCCATTCATCGTTATTTTCTTTAATAGGGCCATATATCTTTCGCAATACACTTCTTTCAAAAACTTGTAAACGTACAGTGTCTTGTTTTTTTCTAGTCCACGTTTCACAGCCATACACTACAACTGGTCTTATTAGGGTACGATAGATTAGTATTTTTTCACTGTTATTTAAAATTTTTGAGATTAATAGTTTATTATTTGCTCTTAGTACTCGCTTACCTGCCTGCAATCGCTGTTTTATTTCTTCACTAATGTTGTTTGCACTGTTTACTTGTTGTTTTGCGGCCTCTTCTTTTAATTGTTCTGTTGTTTAATTTACATCTCTGGTTAGTACTACTATGTCATCCGCGTATGAGCATATTTGAACTGATCTACTATTTATCCATCCCTTTATATTTAAATTTTTATAGCTGCTTCTAGTTGTAGGTTAAATATAGTTGATGACAGCACATCCCCTTGTCTGCCCCACTATTTATATTAATGGCATTTGTATATTCGCCCTGTATAGATACCTTGGCTTTAGTTTCAGCTAATGGGTGCTACTCACTTTTAGATCAAATTCTTGCGCTACTTGGCAAAGACGTATTCCGTTTTCAATCGTTACTTCGTGCATAGTATATTTTCCTACAATATTTTGGTCCACTATTTGCTTTTATTTATTTCTCCGCTACCTTTCCATCTTATTTCTTAAGTAGCTAGTACGTCTAATTTATATTTTTCAAATATTTCTCCTATTTCGTTTAATTTCCCTACTTAAACATGTTCTAATATTCCATGTACCTAAAAAAACATTGACATTTCGAGGCATTTAGGTTTTTATGAGGAAAGATTGCCAGGCTTTCGCCCAGGATTTTGCTTCACTTGTGTTTGCTTCGCAGTCCTGTTTTGGTGGTTCGTGGCCGTAGTTTGGGTTATTATCGGTGGTTGTGGATGCTCCCTATTTATTGGTAATTGCTGTGAATCGTTGTCAGTCAGCGACTCATTTGCTACTTCGATATTCTTTCCTTTTAGCTTCTTCTTTTTATTCTTATTATATTGTGTCCCCTCACTTTCTCTGGTGTACTTGTACTACCTTGGCTTCGCATTTTTTTTGTTTCTTCTATTAATTCTTCCATTCGTTGGCATCTTCTTCTGTCATTTTATTTCCGTCAACAATTATACTATTATATTTAATTATTACGTGTTTTCCCTTTCCTTAGTTTTGCTACAATTGGGAATAGTCTTTTCCTCTCGGCTTGTATCTTAGGGGGATAGGCTTCGTCTATCTATACAGGGTGCTTAAAAAATGGCGAAACAACGTTATACCAGACTATTCAGGGACACCCCCTGAGTACTAGAAAAATGTTAAAAAAATGTTTTGCACAAAAATCATCATAAAAAATAAAATTTCATATAAAGGTACTATTTATTGATTTTAAATAAATATTATTGTTGAACATTATTTTATATATGTCTTTCACTACAAAAGTTGTTGAAATATTCAGAATTGGTTAATAATAAAAATGTTAAATTCCGATCTTATAACCTCCATATCTTCAAGGAATCACGAGATAGATTTTTTTTAACATTTTTTTGGTACTCAGGGGGTGTCCCTGAATAGTCTGGCATAGCGTTGTTTCGCCATTTTTTAAGCACCCTGCATACTTGTTGGAGTCTTTTAAATTTTTTAAATTTATTAATACTTGTAATTTCATTCCGTATGTTGCAAAGCCTACTACAATTGGGCCATCTTCATTTTTGGTTATTTCTTTAATGAAGTCAGTATCTGTGTTCTGACATGATACTTTTACCTGATTGTTTAAAAAGTTTAATATTATTTCTTATAACTTAAAATAATTAGTTTGTAGAGTTTCTATTCCATGGATAATTATATTTTTTTGTCGTTGACCTTGTTCCAGATCATTTAACTTCTTTTCGTGCTGTTTTAGTTGTTCATTTGTTTTCGCAAAGTAATGTCTACTGCAAGATTTAGAACCTTTGTTTTTACAATTTTATTGAAATTTGCACAACAGTATTATGCCAGCAACACAATGATGACAGTTAATAAATTCTAAATCTTGCATGTGTCCCATGGCCAACCCTTATGTAAAAACTTTTTGAACTCACGGTACCTTCTTTATATGTTTGCTGCTGCTGAAGCTTCTGCCTTATACCTTCTTCTAATTGTTGTTGCACATTTAGTTCTTTTATTTTTCCTACATTCCATTTGTTCTTTTTATTTCTGGTTTTTTCCAACTGTAAATTTTTCTTTTCTTTAATAGTTGCAATCACTAGTATGTGGTCTGTGTCCGCGTTGGCTCCCCTAAATGACCTTACATCTTGTACGCTTTTGGTTCTATCGTTTGTTGTTAATATGTGATCTATTTGACCACTTGTTTGGTTTGGGTGATTCCATGTAATTTTGTGTTTATGTGGACGTGGAAATTTTGTACCTACCGACTATAAATAAGTTCGCTACAGCTGCTAGATTGCACAATTTGTTTCCATTGTCGTTCGTTTCTCTATGTATGTATCGTATTTTTTCCTGCTACAGATGTTATATGTTCGTCGTTCCTATCTGAGCATTTATATCTCCTAATTGTGTCAAAGTTTTGCGTTTTTTTACGTTCATTTTCTAGTTCTTCGTAAAATTTCTATTTCTCATTATTTTCAGCAGTATTTGTTAGTTTTTCCCGAATTTTGAGCTTTGAAATTTTATCATTTATGGCTTAAAATTTAATTATGTTATTCATTTGCTTCTTATACATATACATACAATGAATCCTGTTCCTTTTTCATCTTGTTTCTCTTCTCCACTCCAAAACATAACATAATTCTTTTTATTGATTTCACCTTTTCCCTCCCATCTTATTTCTTGCAACGCGATAATATCTATACTGTATCTCTCCATTATCTGAATAATTTCAAACATTTTTCCTGGTTGCAATAATGTTTTTAAAATCCTTTTGTACACTCAGTTGTTTTTCTGTTAAGTCGTTTTCAATATATAAATCTTTTCCTCTTAATTTAAACTTGTTCTTCATTATTTGTACTTTCTGATCGAAATTTTGAACATTAATAATTAGAAACCGAAAACTGCAAAGTATGTTATATTTCCATTAAATACAGCAATAACAAAACTTAGTTGTTAATAATATTATCCATAAATAATTTATGTTTAATTTGTAAAAAAAATAGGATGTTTTACAGTAAAGTCAAATTATAGATTTCGTCTTAAACAAAAACAAAAAAAAGTTAAGCCAGTTTGTGTGAAATAATTAAAGAATGAGTGGTGTTTCACAATAAAAAAGGTGTCAATTTTTTTTTATAATTTTATAGATTTATTTCACTTTAACGGGTGCCACCACTACTTAGTTTTTATACCACACACACCGTTTGGTTTTTTCACGACTTCATATTGCACACGTTTGCTGATTTTCTGCACATCATGGATAGTTCTAACAACTCCAGCGATTCTTTGCCTGGCTCAATACCGTCTTCGGAAGGTTCACATCACCAAAGTACTGAAGAAAACAGAACATCACAAATAGCTACTGATGAAAGACCTTGCACATCAAATGCGTCGGAGCAGAATATTGAAGATTTGCATAAACCTGTAGCTTCGTTAGAAAATTCTGCACAAGGCATTGGCGTTTCTGAAGAATCTCCGTTAGCAAGTACCAGTAAGGAAACTTGCGCTGAAGAAGCTTTCGTTGCTGGTATAACTAACACTGGAGCTCAATCTGAACAGTTACCTCAATATGATGATAAAGATAAAATCGAAAATGTCGAAGAATCTGGACCTAAATCAATAAATTATTCTGTATCGCAGCAAGCTGAACCAGTACATCAGGAAAGAAATAATCGGAATGAAGACGAACCCAAATCAATAACCTATTGTGAAGAGTCACACCAAGATCCTTATGCTGATAAAAAAGAGGTTTCTAATGATTATTTATCAGAACTAATAACTTCTTTCGACGAATTAAGCCTAGGAATTGACTCACGCGATTATGGAACTGCAAATGAATCTATATATGTATTATCAACCGACCATGAAGAACTAATCCAAGAACATGAGGAATACGAAGGTGGAGATGAATCTACAATTGAGTTATCAACTTATTCTAGCGATCTACGTCAAGAAGAGGTCACTAGGAAGATCACTTCAGCAGATTACTATGATGACACAGACCAAGAAAATGCTACAATAAAATCCGACAGTTCTGATGAATCTGTACCTGACTTAATTTATCGACCCTCACGCCCAGTATTGATAGGGCCGAAAGAGACTTTTGGCGAACCCGCACCTCCATTAGCAAAGTGCTACAAAGATCTAAATCAAGGAGATGTTACGAGTGCCTGTGCCTCCAGCAGTACTAGAGAATCTATACCTGAGTTAGTAAGTTATCAATCCTCAACCCAAATAAGAAATGTAAGGGCAGAAGACACCGTTGATGAATTTGAACGTTTGTTAGCAATGCCTGATAAAGATCTAAACCAAGGAGATGTTACGAGTGCCTCCAGTAGTTCTAGCAAATCTATACCCGAGTTAGCAAGTTGTCAACCCTCACCCCAAGAAAGAGATGCAAGGGTAAAAGATTATGTTGACGAACCTGAACTTCCATCAGTAAATAGCTATAAAGAGCTAAACCAAAAGGATGCTGCAAAAACTTCAAATACATTTGCCGAAACTATACCTGAGTTAGTAAATTATCGGTCGCCACGCCAACAAAGAGATGTAAAAGTAGAAGACCCTTTTGACGAACCTGTACCCCCATTAGTAGATTGCTGCGAAGATTTTAACAGAAAAGAAGCTCCAAGAGCCTTCAGAAATCCTATTGTATCCATGTCCGATCTAGTAAGGTATCAACAATCACGTCAAAAAAGGCAAGCTGAGGCAGAAAAGAATTTTAACGAACCTGTACCTGCGCTAGTGAATTGCCATGAAGATTTAAACCAAAGAGATATTACAAAAGCTTCCAAAAGTTCTACCAAATCTTCATCTGGGTTAGTAAGTTGCCAACCTTCACGTCAAAAAAGGGATACTGGGGTAAAAGGAGCTTCTAACGAATCCTGTGTTCAAACCTTAAACCAACATAATTGTAGAAAGGAACGCAACACTTCCGCTGAATTGGTGTCTGTATCAATGTCTTTTCAATTATTTCACCAAGAAAATTGTCCTGAAGAAAATGAATCTTTGCCTGAAAGGAGCAAAGGGGCAGGCTGTTCCAGACAATTAAATCAAGGAAGTGATGAGGTATATGAAACTTTCGACAAAGCAATAACAAAAGCACTAACATCTTCTAAACTCCGAACTAAAGCCAGTGATACTCACGAAAAGGAAATCTCTACACCTGAATGCACTACTTACTCAGAACCTCTAAATGAAGAGTGTTTCAGAGATAAAGAGGAGAAGTATATACCTGGGTTGGTTGGTTATTCAGAATCCTCCGACGAAGAGGACTTTACCCATGCAGAGGAAACATTTATACCCAACGTAATAAGTTACTCTCAAATATCACAGGAAGTAGGTGTTATTGATGAAGAGGAAACCATTATGCCCGTGTTAATAGATTATTCTGAAGCACTAGCCGAAGAACGCTTCTTTGATGAAAAGGCAAAATTTTTTAGAAGTTTAGATCAACAAGATATTTCCAGTAGCGTTGATTGCTGGCTACCAGATTTCACTACTCAAAACACTACAACCTTTGACGAATCCATGGTTAAATTAATAACAATGTTAGATGATTTCAACCTTCATGAAGAAACTAAACAAAAAACCGTCGATGATAAAGAAATTCAATTTCATCAAAACGTCGCCCAAAAACCTGTACCTCCACTTTTAAGTTATCTTGATTATTTAAAGTTAGCCCAGAGAACTACGGGGGATAGCTTTCTGCAAGTTGATGTTGTAGTTGCGGAAGGTAAACTAGCTTTAACTTACCCAACAGATTATTTTGCAAATGAAAGCAACATTTCAGATGAATCTTCACCTGAGTTGCACAGTCCAAGAAATGTCCTACAAGAACTTCTATCTGAACTACTAAGCTATGCTGAATATGTAGATCTAATCCAAAATACATCGAGGGAAAATTCTTTATTTGCAAGTAGTGCAGTTGCGAAGGGTGAACTACCATTAAATTAACCGACAGAATATTTTATTAACGCAAGCGACATTACAGATGAATCCACTCCGGGATCTTGCAATGCAGAAGATGACGTCCAAGAACCTGTACCTTCACTTTTAACTTATGCCGAATATCTAGATCTAATCCAAAGTACTAGGAAAAAATACTCTTTGGAAGTTAAGGGTGCAGTTTTAGAGGGTAAACTAGAATTAAATTAACCGATAGAATATTTTGTTAATATAAGCGACATTACAGATGAAGCTATTCCGGGGTCCTCCAATGCAGAAGATAACGTCCAAAAACCTTTGCCTCCACTTTTAACTTACGCCGAATATTTAGACCTAATCCAAAGGCCTAAGAAAGAAAACTCTTTGGAAGCAGATGGTGCAGTTTTGGAGGGTAAACTACCATTAAATTAACCGACCGAATATTTTATTAATGCAAACGACATTACAGATGAATCCACTCCAGGATCTTGCAATGCAGAAGATGACGTCCAAGAACCTGTACCCTCACTTTTAACTTATGCCGAATATCTAGATCTAATCCAAAGTACTTGGAAAGAAAACTTTTTCTTCGACGAATCCATGGCTAAGTTAATAACAATGTTAGATCATTTCAACCTTCATAAAGAAAATAATATCAAACAAAAAAGCGTTGATGATAAAGAATCTCAATTTCATCAAAACGTCGTCCAAAAACCTGTAGCTCCACTTTTAAGTTACCTTGATTATTTAAAGCTGGCTCAGAAAACTATGAGAGACAACTTTCTGCAAGTTGATAGTACAGTTGCGGAAGGTAAACTACCTTTAACTTACCCAACAGATTATTTTGCTAATTAAAGCAACATTTTAGATGAATCTACACCAGAGTTGCCCAGTCCAAGAAATGTCCTCCAAAAACTTCTACCTGAACTACTAAGCTATGCTGAATATGTAGATCTAATCCAAAATACATCGAGGGAAAATTTTTTCCTTGCAGGTAATGCAGTTGTGAAGGGTAAATTACAATTAAATTAACCGATAGAATATTTAGTTAATCTAAGCGACATTACAGACGAAGCTATTCTGGAGTCCTCCAATGCAAAAGATGACGTCCAAAAACCGTTGCCTCCACTTTTAACTTACGCCGAATATTTAGACCTAATCCAAATGCCTAGGAAAGAAAACTCTTTGGAAGCTGATGGTGCAGTTTTGGAGGGTAAACTACCGCTAAATTAACCGACCGAATATTTTATTAATGCAAACGACATTACAGATGAATCCACTCCGGCATCTTGCAATGCAGAAGATGACGTCCAAGAACCTGTACCCTCACTTTTAACTTATGCCCAATATCTAGATCTAATCCAAAGTACTTGGAAATCCTTCGACGAATCCATGGTTAAGTTAATAATAATGTTAGATCATTTCTGCCTTCCTGAAGAAAATAACACTAAACAAAAAACCGTTGATGATAAAGAATCTCAATTTCATCAAAATGACTGCACCACTGCAGATGAACCTATATCTGAGTTCGCCAGTGTTAGAACCGTTGTCCAAAAACCTGTACCTCCACTTTTAACTTACGCCGAATATTTAGACCTAATCCAAATGCCTAGGAAAGAAAACTCTTTGGAAGCTGATGGTGCAGTTTTGGAGGGTAAACTACCGTTAAATTAACCGACCCAATATTTTATTAATGCAAACGACATTACAGATGAATCCACTCCGGGATCTTGCACTGCAGAAGAAGACGTCCAAGAACCTGTACCCTCACTTTTAACTTATGCCGAATATCTAGATCTAATCCAAAGTACTAGGAAAGAATACTCTTTGGAAGTTAAGGGTGCAGTTTTGGAGGGTAAACTATAATTAAATTAACCGATAGAATATTTAGTTAATATAGGCGACATTACAGATGAAGCTATTCCGGGGTCCTCCAATGCAGAAGATAACGTCCAAAAACCTTTGCCTCCACTTTTAACTTACGCCGAATATTTAGACCTAATCCAAAGGCCTAAGAAAGAAAACTCTTTGGAAGCTGATGGTGCAGTTTTGGAGGGTAAACTACCATTAAATTAACCGACCGAATATTTTATTAATGCAAACGACATTACAGATGAATCCACTCGGGGATCTTGCAATGCAGAAGATGACGTCCAAGAACCTGTACCCTCACTTTTAATTTATGCCGAATATCTAGATCTAATCCAAAGTACTTGGAAAGAAAACTTTTTCTTCGCCGAAACCATGGCTAAGTTAATAACAATGTTAGATCATTTCAACCTTCATAAAGAAAATAATACCAAACAAAAAACCGTTGATGATAAAGAATCCCAATTTCATCAAAACGTCGTCCAAAAATCTGTACCTCCACTTTTAAGTTACCTTGATTATTTAAAGCTGGCTCAGAAAACTATGAGAGACAACTTTCTGCAAGTTGATAGTACAGTTGCGGAAGGTAAACTAGCTTTAACTTACTCAACAGATTATTTTGTTAATGGAGGCAACATTTCAGATGAATCTACACCTGAGTTGCCCAGTCCAAGAAATGTCCTTCAAGAACTTCTACCTGAACTACTAAGCTATGCTGAATATGTAGATCTAATCCAAAATACATCGAGGGAAAATGCTTTGCTTGCAGGTAATGCAGTTGTGAAGGGTAAACTACAATTAAATTAACCGATAGAATATTTAGTTAATCTAAGCGACCTTACAGATGAAGCTTTTCCGGGGTCCTCCAATGCAGAAGATGACATCAAAAAACCTTTGCCTCCACTTTTAACTTACGCCGAATATTTAGACCTAATCCAAAGGCCTAGGAAAGAAAACTCTTTCCAAGCTGATGGTGCAGTTTTAGAGGGTAAACTACCATTAAATTAACCGACAGAATATTTTATTACTGCAAGCGATATTACAGGTGACTCTACTTCGGGGTCCTCCAATGCAGAAAATGACGTCCAAGAACCTGTACCCTCACTTTTAACTTATGCCGGGTATCTAGATGTAATCCAAAGTACTAGGAAAGAAAACTATTTCTTCGACGAATCCATGGCTAAGTTAATAACAATGTTAGATCATTTTAACCTTCATGAAGAAAATAATACTGAACAAAAAACCGTTGATGATAAAGAATCTCAATTTCATCAAAATGACTGCACCACGGCAGATAATCCTGTACCTGAGTTCGCCAGAGTTAGAAACGTCGTCCAAAAACCTGTACCTCCACTTTTAAGTTATTTTGATTATTTAAAGCTGTCTCGGAGAACTATGAGGGATAACTTTCTGCAAGTTGATAGTACAGTTGCGCAAGGTAAATTAGCTTTAATTTACCCAACAGATTATTTTGTTAATGAAAACAACATTTCAGATGATTCTACACCTGAGTTGCCCAGCCCAACAAATGTCCTCCAAGAACCTCTACCTGAACTACTAAGCTATGCTGAATATGTAGATCTCATCCAAAATACATCGAGGGAAAATTCTTTGCTTGCAGGTAATGTAGTTGTGAAGGGTAAACTACAATTAAATTAGCCGATAGAATATTTAGTTAATCTAAGCGATAGAATATTTAGTTAATCTAAGCGACATTACAGATGAAGCTATTCCGGGGTCCTCCAATGCAGAAGATGACGTCCAAAAACCTTTGCCTCCACTTTTAACTTACGCCGAATATTTAGACCTAATCCAAAGGCCTAGGAAAGGAAACTCTTTGGAAGCTGATGGTGCAGTTTTGGACGGTAAACTACCATTAAATTAACCCACAGAATATTTTATTAATGCAAGCGATACCTATTACAGGTGACTCTATTCCGGGGTCCTCCAATGCTGAAAATGACGTCCAAGAACCTGTACCCTCACTTTTAACTTATGCCGAATATTTAGATTTAAGTCAAAGTACTAGGAAAGCAGACTCCCTGGAAGCTGGTGGTGCGGTTGTGGAGGGTAAACTACCATTAAACTAACCGACATAATATTTTATTAATGCAACCGAATTTACAGATAAATCTACTCCAAGATCGTCCGATGCAGAAGATGTCGTCCATGAACCTGTACCCCCACTTTTAACTTATGCCGAATATCTAGCTCTAATCCAAAGTCCTAGGAAAGAAAACTCTTTGGAAGCTGATGGTGCAGTTTTGAAGGGTAAACTACCATTAAAGTAACCGACAGAATATTAATGCAAGTGACATTACAGATTACTGTACTCCGGGATCCTCCAAAGCAGAAGGCGACGTCCTAAAACCTGTACCCCCACTTTTAACTTATACCGAATATTTAGATCTAATCCAAAGTACTAAAAAAGAAAACTTTTTGGAAGTTGACGGTGCAGAAGAGGAGGGTAAACTATCATTAAATGAACCGACAGAATATTTTATTAATGTAAGTGACATTATAGATGACTCTACTCCGGGATCGTCCAATGCTGAAGACGATATTCAAGAACCTGTACCTCAACTTTTAACTTATGCCGAATATTTAGATCTAATCCAAAGTCCTAGGAAGAAAAACTCTTTGGAAGCTGACAATGCAGTTGTGGAGGGTAAACTACTTTTAAATTAACTCCACAGAATCTTTTGTTCATGCAAGCGATTTTATAGATGAATCTATGTCGAGGCTGTCCAATGCAGGAAATGGCGTTCAAGAACCTGTATCTCCATCTTCAAGTTATGCTGAATATTTAGATCTAACCCAGAGTACTAAGAAGAAAAATTGTTTGCAAGCTGATAGAGCAGTTGTAAAAGGTAAATTACCATTAAATCAACCAATAGATTATTTAGCTAATACAAGTGACATTACAGATGAATCTACTCCGCCGTCCTCTTATGCAGAAGATGACGTCGAAGAACGTGTGCCCCCACTTTTAACTTATGCCGAATATCTAAATCTAATTAAAACTACAACAAAAGAAAACTCTTTGGAAGTTGATGGTGCAGCAGAGGAGGGTAAACTACCATTAAAATAACCGACAGATTATTTTACTAATGCAAGCGATATTACAGATGACTCTACTCCGGAGTCCTCCAATGCAGAAAATGACGTCCAAGAACCTGTACCCCGACGTTTAACTTATGCCGCATATTTAGATCTAATCCAAAGAACTACGAAGGAAAACTCTTTACAAGCTGACAATGCTGATGTGAAAGGTAACCATAGGTCAATAGATAATTTTTATAGTAAATTTTGAATTTTCAGATAAATCTACAGATTATTTAAGCTGTGTTGATTGTGCGTTACTAGGTGTTTCTGAACAGAATTACGAAACTTTCGACGAATCTATGGTTAAGTTAATAACTTACTTACATAATTTTAATATAACCGAGCAAAATGATATTGAACAAACCCGAGTTGATGAGGTAGTAGATGAAGAGGAACAATATATGCCTAACTTAATCGGTGGTGCTAAATGTGTCTACAAAGAGGTTTTTACCGACGACGAGGAAATGTTTATACCAGAGTTAAAGAGTTACCCCGAATTACTATACGAAGTGAGCTATGTCGATGAAGAAGAAAACCGGATACCTGAGTTAACAGGTTATTCTGAATCATCAAACCAAAACAGCTTCATTGATGAAGAGGAAGAGGTTATACCTCATTTAGAAAGTTACTCTAAGCAGGTAAACCAACAGAATGACCCTAAAAATAACGAAGCGCATGGATATTCGCCTAATATAACAAGTACTTCTGGTAACTTAATTCAGCAGGATGCTAAAGAGGAGAGTGAAAGTCTTGATAAAATTAAAATATTAAAAGCTACAAGGGAGTCTTCAGAAATTGGTAGCAACTCGCGCGAAGATGAACTACTCCCAGCTCGTTCAAGGGATCAACTTGACACAACTTGTGTCACGTCAGAAGAATATATTTCTGGTTTCATAAAAGATAATTGGTTGCCAGGTTTTACTAATCAGAACAGTCAAACCTTCGACGAATCTATGGCCGACTTAATGACAATGTTATATCAATTCCATTTGGACGAAAGCAACTCACATGAAGGTGAAGTACTCTTGGATCGTTCAAGCGATCAACCTGACACTACTTGTGTTACGTCAGAAGAATGTATTTCTGGTTTCATAAAAGACCAACATGTTTTGAGTAGCCTAGATTGTTGGTTACCAGATTTTACTAATCAGAACAATCAAACATTCGACGAATCTATGGTTGACTTAATGACAATGTTATATCATCTCGAATTGGATGAAAGAAATAATACTAAACGAAAACAAACCTCCCAATTTTTCAGCGAAGAAAACACTACCGAAGAAAATCAAGCCCAAGAAAACTTTGTGCAAACCGGCAATACTAGCGTGAAAGGTAAACAATCTAAGATTTATTTGATGTGTTATTTTGTTAATTGTAATAAAATTTCAGACAAACTGCAGGGAACTTATTCAACAAATAATTTTGATAATAAAGATAGCACTTCAGAAGAATCTATTCCTGACCTGGTGACCTGCTCTGGACTATTAGAACAACAAGCTGACGATAATACTGCTGAAGGTAAACAAGGTAAATTATCCTTGGCTTGCTCAGCAGATTATTTTAATAATAAACACGACAGCTCAGAAGAAACTATAGCAATGTTAATTAGTTCAGAAGATGATACTGATGAAAATGAAGTTGGGGAATCTACCGCTGAACGTCGAAGTTGTTCCAAGTATTTCGACCGAACAAACAATTCCAAGGGAAAAGAATCTTTGCAAACTGGCAGAATTGGCAGTGATATTGTCAGAGGTACATTACCCTTGGCTTGTTCGAAAGAATATTTAGATTATCGGAGCAATACTTCTAAAAAATCCGTACCTAAATTATCTCCTGCTTGTTCAACAGATTTTTCTGAACATAATTATGTGAAAAATAATGTTCGACAAAATCAAATGAATAACAATACATTAAGAAGAAGGAGTGACGAAGCAACTACTTTAAATTTAGAAGATAATATTAAAAAGGAGTTGGTATCTAAGCAGTCATTGGAAAAAGATGATGAACCTACTTCTATTGCAGACTCGCAACTCGAGAAGTTTAGAAGTAATCTTGATAGTAGTTGTGATGAACCCATTATTGATGCTTCTTGCCCATCAGAAGGTTTTGAGAACAAACAACCCTTTGCTTCCAGTTTACCTGATTCTCTTACATACTCTTACAACAGAAATAATATGCAGGAAAATCAAAAAAGGGGTCCAGAAAGCGAAAATTCTAATGAAAAACTAAGCCTAACTAGAGTTGTTTCTCCTCAGCCTAACGAAAGCGTCGGGGAAGAGCATGAATATATGCAAATGTTGGAATTACAACAACAAGAAATTAAAGACCTGTCCAAGAAATTTTCTAATCCTTTCTTGTTATCATCTTTTGATACTGCTTCATATGCTGCTCATTGCCAGAAACCTGGTACCTCTGGAATGCGTTCTTCTAAATTTATAAAAAGTTCTTCGATAGGTGGTGAAATTCCTACACCTAGTACGTCATCTGAGATTAATCCTTCTTCTGATGCATATGAAATGTCAACAAGCATGGAAGCTACGGAATCTAGAACACCTATTGATATTACAGAGGGTTCAAGCCAATTTGAAGATATTACCGTTTCGAGTTCTACTACAGCAGTAGCAGAACAAAATTCTCCAAACGCTAATACCGAAACAAAATTAAAACGTGGGAAAAATAAAAATCCACTTCACGGAACAAGAACGGTGCTAAGCCCCATTAACGACAATATTCTCCCCACAAGTTCCTCACAACAAGTTTTAAGTAGAATCGAAGGCAATGAGATAATTTCACCTTCGACTTCTAAGGAAATTAGAATAGAAAAAGAACAGGACGTAAAACAGGAAATAGAACAAAACGAAGAGAACGAAGAACAAGACTTAGCAATAAACAGAAGTTCGTCGTTCTCTGTAAAATCAAAAAAATTAAACACAAGCTTTGAAGATGCTACTTCACCTAAGAAACATAAAAGGAAGAAATGTGCATCCCTCCCTCCAAGTACAAAATTTAGTACATTTAGAGGACGCCATCCAACGTACTTTGAACAGTTGAAAAAAGAGGCTACTCCCGAGAAGATACCTGAGGAAGAAAAGGAAAATTACGAAAAAAGGTGCCTCCGGATAAGACTTGAAATGCTCCGACGGCAGTTACAATCAAAAGACGATGAGAGCGAGGACGGTGAAGATGATGAAAATATATTTTTGATGGAGTTGTAGATTAGTCTGTATTTATATAATTTAGATATTATATATTTTTGTAACTTTATTGATTTGACAAGTAATGTTCTGATGTTACAAATACAGGCATTTGACAAAAACAAAGGTTGCGCGGGTTTTATTTAAGGTTATTCTGTACTCAGTTTAAAATACTAGTAACCCTTTACACTTTTATACTTACTTAAAGGATCGACACTTGAAAATCTAAGATTTACAATAATCTTTTTATGTAATTATGTGGAATTTTCAGAAACAATACAAAATTCAAATATTGTCTGAATGTTTGTTGCGATAAGTTTCTTAGTATTTCTTCAGTTTTTCATGGGCATTTCGCCAGTAATTGTTAAAAATATTTATAGTTTTGTTTGACGTAATTATTCAGAAAACTAATTCTGTTTTCAAATGTATTTGATTTCGTTTGAAGAAAGATTTTTCTCTGAAACCTTACGCTTTTTAGTAGTTAGGTAATTGCTTAACTTTTAATTTTCAGTAATTGGCGAAATACAAATACCCACAAAAAAGCAAAAACGTATAAAACTTGTCTTTCTATACAATTATGGGAATAATAATAATTTTTAACGATAATATAAGAAATACAAATCTTATTTACAAATTTCAAAAAGTAGCTTATTTGTCAGTGGTTTGCTTATCTCAAATCTTTTGACATTGGAATTTGGTAATATCATTTGCGCAGAAAAGCGAAGTTACTTGTTATAATCCGTCTCAACCCTAGAAAGAAGTACATGCTCTCATAAATCATACTTGCTTTTTTACGAAACGGCCTTGTCATCTTTATTATGCATACGTATGTTACGTGTTACCATTGTATTTACTTCTAAATACAATGGTGTTACGATAGTTTAAAGGTATTACTGGTTGCATAAGCCCTGTATAGTCAGGTGGCCTTAATAATCGCTTCCCTCAACACTGGATTGGCTGTGGGAGTTTTCAGAATTGGCCACCAAGGTCACCAGACCTCACTCCTCTAGATTATTACCTTTGGGGATGGTTGAAATCATTAGTTTATTAAACAAAAGTGAACACTAGAATGACTAACTGCGCAGCACTCATCAGAGATAATCACCGTGGGCTTCAACGAGCTACCCGTGCAATTCACAAATGAGCTGACGCATGCATCGAGATGAACGGCTGTATTTTTGAGAATTTAATTAATTAGTTTGTATTTTATGTTACGAAATAAGCAGTTTTCCTTCTTAGTGCATTGCAATAAATTCACCTGATTAAAAACTATTTTCACAATATCTCAGTAACGGTTGAAATTTGACCATATGTTTATTATACTTTTTTTGTTTCTTTTAGTTCCCTGAACACATTATCCAAATATGGGGGGTTCCTCACAAATCACCCTGTATACATAATCCATTTCCTCTTCTGTCGCAATGCAGTGGAGGTGATGGGTCCATTTTTAGCCTTAAATCTAAGCCTTAACTAACGAATTCGGCCCGAATCGACTCCATAATACTATGGCCACCGCTGAAATCAAACCTGTGTCAGCCGGCTAGCTAGCAGGCACTTACCTGGCTGCCCTCAATAATTTAGCCTTTTTTAAAAAGATTCTTAAAGTATGAATAATTTTTATGAATATATAGATACAATATAATTTAATGCAAAACAAATGTATGGACATAAGGATTTTTAGTAATAGGAATTTGTATAGAGTAGAATATAAGAGTTCCATGTTGAGGCTTTCATTCTCCCATACATTCTTTGTCATTTTGAAGTCACAAAACTGTTCACATTGACACCCTCGAATTCCATATATCAGTACCCACGTCGGTGGCACCGAATCGACACACTTTGATATAACTTTAGTGTTTTGGGGCTTGCGGATTTCCATATCGTTCAAGAAATTTCGGGCTACCTGCCCTCCCTGATTGTTATGGGTTTGATAATTGACCTCCCATCGGCATCTGTATTGCCCATGGCTAAAAAGGGGCTTAATTATGGTAATGTCCACATCTGGTGGACCCAATCCACGAAAGATGTGATACATTTGGAAGGATTTGTTCCATTTCTTCGTAATTTATTTTGGGGCAGTATAAGATTGTTATCTAAAAAGGCAAATAAAGTTCGTTTATATAAAACTATTATTACTTCTACTTGCTTGCCATTATGGCCCAAAAAGCTGGCATATTTCCATATTGTTGAAGAAATTTCTTGCCGCCTGCCCCCCTGATTGTTATGAGTTTGATAATTGACTTCCCATCGACATTTGTATAGCCCATGGCTAAAATAGTAAAATGAGGCTAAATTAATGAAATGTCCTCATCTGGTGGACACAATCCTCGAAAGATGTTATAAGCATTTGGAAGGATTTGTTCCATTTCTTCGTAATTTATTTTGGGGCATTATAATATTGTTATCTAAAAATGCAGATAAAGTTCGTTTATATAAAACTATTATTATTTCTACTTACTTACCATTAGGTCCCAAAAAGCTGGCATATTTCCGTATTGTTGAAGAAATTTCTTGCTGACTGTCCTCCCTCATTGTTATGAGTTTGATAGTTGAATTCCCATTGTCGTTTTGAAGTCAAAAAACTGTTCACATTGACACCCTAGAATTCCATATATCAGTACCCACATCGGTGGCACCGAATTGAAACACTTTGATATAACTTTAGTGTTTTGGGGCTTGCAGATTTCCATATTGTTCAAGAAATTTCGGGCTACCTGCCCTCCCTGATTTTTATGTAAATACACATAAATTAAACAATTTTTAATAATATTGAACTGTTCACAATAAATTATTTCGATGGATTCGCTGATTATTAGTAAATTCGACTGATTTAATGATTTATCATTAACTTCCACTCTTTCGACCCAACTATGAAAACAGCTGAACGCATATCAGTGTTTGGAAGTAGAAAGACTTACAGCGCCCCCTCACGACGAAGGCACCACGGAATCGATCATAAAACTATATTGTTACATGGCGCTAAGATGGTTAAAACAATCAAAGCCATTTAGAGCACTTTAGATAACAAATAGCGACGGAATATTTGTAAACATAGCCATTTAGATAAACAACCTCATTTTTTATTTTTGAGTATAAATAGGAGGGATTTTAGAAAGTTAAGTCAGCTCTGAATTTGAAACAAGAGTGAACCCTGTCTTAAATTGACAGTGTGTAACTTGATTTCGAAGTCATTTCTCAATAAACTAGAAAGCTGGAATTATTGTTAAATTTGTGTTTCCGTAAGACTCTATAATCGTTACATAATAATTTAATAATAACAGTGCACTAGTTTAACCAAGAGTTCCGGAATTTCTCTAAAAAGCGGCTCTGTGTCAGAAGCGAATACGAATAAAACCTAACACGTGTCGGCACGCGACAATGTATACAGGACAGGTGATTCTAAATTGTGTGGAAAAATTTTAAGTATAACAATTTATATGTTTTTCTCTTATATCTGCATCTAGGCTGCTATATCGAAATAATTGCAAGATAGAACACTGACTCAATAGCCATTGGAATTGGTGCAAAACCATCAACTGCACGAGCTGATTGTCGCTGCTTCAATTTGAATCAAGGTGAGTCAAGGCAACAAAAATATTAAAAAAATTCATATTGGGAAAATTTATATTTGTCACGCGTACATTTGTTGGTCCTAAAGTTGTACTACCTATATCACGAAAACAATAAAAGCCCAAGTTTATTCTCTTTGATAGCTTCATACAATAAAAAATAAAATATTACTTAACACATATTACAGGTATGTATATAAATGATTTTTATATTTAACATTTTATTTGGTTATATATTTAATTTTATTAATTTGTTAGATACTTTTAAACATTAGATTTAGAAATTATTATTGTTTTGTTTAGATAATTAACTTTGTCATGTTAATCATTTTTTAATATTTTTTTCAGATAATTTACTTTGTCACTTGAAACTAAAAGTTTAGAGTGCATTCTTTCTATCATATTTTAATAACCATTATCTAATTATATATATTGTAATGATTTTTTATAAGCCAAGGTTTTAAATTTACTTTATTGCGACTAACTCAGTATTGGGTCGTTGAAGAGGTTCCTTTTTGTTCAATAATAATAACTAAGTACTTTTATGCAGTTTTATTAACATATACTTTTCTTTTATTACCCTATCTTCCCTAAATTCATAATGTTTATTCGTTCACTATAAACATTAATCTATAATAGCTTATAAATACGCTCACGCAATTAGTAATTGCGATCCAAATCAGTAGGCTTAGCGACTTCCACTCCAATTCTAATATTCAATTGAACAGGAATCCAATTTGTTGCTTAATTTCAATATTCGGGTGACGAGGAAACCAATCAATTTCAATATCAGCTTGCTCTTGCTTTTTAATTGAGGAAAACCCACTTATTTGCCTTTTTTTTACAAGAATACAATTTCCTTTTGGAAATAGAACCGCGCTTCTTTATTTTATCCTCCTTTTCCTTTAAAGGAAAAACACAACTTGCTTTTTGAGAAAATAAAATTCGTTTATTTATTTATCTGTTTTTCTTGACTCCCGTTATCTTGGTTCCCCCATATTTCTTCCAATTAAAATATTCGTCCATCTTCTTTGGTAACGATTATTTATAATAATAACATTCTTTTAACACACGTTTCTACGTTTCTAGCACTCTTAAATTAAAATTTACAATACAATAATATTAAATAGCATTATTTACATGTTTATTATATCCTGTCTTTCTAGATTCTTTTATTTTACATTATTATTTTTAATTAAATCTGCACAAAAATAATAATTAATTTTAATTTATCAATAATGAACAACTATATCCAATCAATGCTCACCTCAACAAATAAAATGTATTTAACTCAAATCATTAGTCTTAATAGCGATATTAGTAACATCGCAATATATACATGAACCTTGATTTTCACACCAAATATGTACTTTCTCACTAAATTTAGTTATTTGATCATTGTAATATCTTAACACCATTATATAAATGCTTTGCATTAATAACTTGCACACAGATATAATACAGTTATAATACAGATGTAATGGTTATAGTTACAGTTGTAGTTTGACAAGCATCATCTTGTTGTTACTCTGTTCTCTGTTAGTCCGTTTTATTAATAAACAGATTATCAGTCAGTCGCATTTATTCTTCAACTTGGAACACAACAAATTGAAAAGAGTAAAAGTCATCACAATTACAATTTAGAAAAATTTGGATTCAAAATATAAATAAAGTGATAATTTTAAAATTTAAAAGATGTACCTATAAGACAATCCTTAAAAGGATTCTAAGGAAGTCATTGACTTGGGTTTTTATTACTGTACTTTAGTCAATTTATTCAGCAAATCTCTAATTTGTTCCAATATGCCTTTAGTATAGGACAATGAATATCAAACATGTCTAACTGAAATTCACCGGATCTGGCCATTCTTTAACAAATTCGATGTACTCAAAAAATGTATTATTTTCAAAGAAATATAACAAACCATTTGTAACTCTAAAAGCATTATTTACTCCAGATGGTCTGATTCTATAAAGTAGAAGTTATCATAAAATATAAAAGTTCTTTCAGTATAGCTGTTAAAAATACAATTAATTTTCTTTTCTTTTGGAACCCCAAAAGCATCTAAAGAACGATCATACCAACCAGATTTTATTGCAAAAGATAGATAGTCCATAACGAGAATTTTATTATCAACAATAATCATAACACCTCCAGATAAGAACAGCGAGTATATGAAGTAAGATCACAGAAAAAGGAAGACCTAGAAAAACATTAAATAAAGAGCTAAGAAAGGCAGTGGAAAGGAGACGAATAAAATGGGAAGAGACGCGATCAATGGCGCAAGATAGGAAGAGATGGAAAGAGATCTGAAAAAGGATGACAAAGCAATAATACAACCCACCAGCTTCACACCCGAAAAAACAATAACACGAGTATATGACGCAAGAACAAAGAAAAAGGAAAAGGGAGACCTAGAAAAACATGAAAGAAGAGTTGAGAAACGCAATGGAAATGAGAGGAATAAACTGGGAAGAAACACGATTAATGACGAAAGATAGGAAGAGGCGGAAAGGAATCTGGAAATGCCGACAAAAGAATAATACAACCCACCAGCCTCACACTCGAGACAACAACAAGACGAGCATTAGAAACAAGAACAAAGAAAAAGAAAAGAAAGAGGAAGACCTAGAAAACCATGGAACGAAGACCTGGGAAACGCAATGGAAACGATCAATGACGCAAGATTGGACGAGATGGAAAGAGATCTGGAAAATGCTAACAAAGGGCTAATACAAACCACCATCCTTACACTCGAAACAATAAGACGAGTATATTCACACACAGTCGAAAGAAGAGATACGATCAATGACGCAAGATAGAAAGAGATGGAAACGGATCTGGAAAAAGGCCAAAAGTGGCATTAGGATTAAGTAATTTTCAGTCTTATAAAACAAAGAGATTCTAAAGTCATTAGTAATTCTCCAAGTAAGTAGTTAATAACACTAAATTAAAATTGAAAAAAGAATATGGATTTCAGAAAAAGGTAGGTCTGAAGTTTTGATCATTTAATAATAAATGTGTTTATAACAAGTAATTGGTTCTTTACTGTATGTAATGGAATACATTTTTTTTTAAATATTAATAATTATTTACTTATCTTTTGATATCCACATACGGGTTCCTTCTGGACTTGCTTCATAAACAACTCTTCCAGGTTTCTTCCGGATAAAAACCACTCAATGAACATTCAATATGTGACCAACATTTCGACAGTATTGCTTTTAATCTTTTTTAAGAAATAGTGATATTAATTTCAGGGATGACCGCAACATCCGGCTGACACAAAATATTTTTGAGTCTGTATATAACATTTGATGTTTATACTCCACGTTAGTAGAAAAATCAAGAGTATCTCATGTAATAATCTTGGTAAAGTATCCAGTGCTTGACTATTGATAAATAAGTAAATAGAATAAAACTTCCAATGGACGTTTTTAAGTACATTTATTAAACCAGTTAGTTTAATAATCATCAAAGGTAACAATAGCCTTGAATGATCACAACAATGGTACATGTACAATAACACAGATTACGTAAAACAACAAAGTAGTTTACGAAATGTTCGAATCAGGCAAAATGTTGTAAAAAGTTGCTGGATAGGAATCGTTACGTTGGTCAAGTGATGCTTATTTCCCCCACTACAACACCTTTACAAATCGTAACAAAAATATAGAAACATTCATACTGATGGGAACATTATTTGCAAAAATACTGTAAAAATAGTTGATTAGAACAGCTTTCACATTTATAACACAGATTTTTGGTAAACAACTGTACACGCAGCATTTACACCGACTAGTAACAAATAATGCCTTTCTTAATCACGCCCTTCTTTTAAAAATTTTCTTTAAGAAATTCCAAATTCAGGTTTATAAACCCATTATTTGTTACTGCGATCAGTTTCTTTAAGTGTAAATATTGTATATTTGAAACTTGCACATCTTTTAAAACGTACAAGTTAATAACAGGATGCTTTTAAAAAGGATCTTATTGTTTAAAAGTAGTTTATAACAAAAATATACTCTCAACTTAAACGTACGCATTTGCTTACGTCGAAATGTTTTAGCCTAAAATAAATGAGGCCGTTGCTTATTGCTTAGGCCAAATTAGTTTTTAGCAACATTAACACAGTCATAGTAACACATAATATTAATCAATAACAAAGTTAAAAGAAAATTAACGAGGTCGTCTTTCGTACCTACAGTTTGCAATGATGAAGTTTATTTGGGGTCGTTTCGAACTGAAAACTCGCACAAACAAAAAACTACTCCTACCAAGGATAAAACTAG
The DNA here is from genome assembly GCA_963082815.1 of Melanotus villosus. Taxonomy (NCBI): domain Eukaryota; kingdom Metazoa; phylum Arthropoda; class Insecta; order Coleoptera; family Elateridae; genus Melanotus; species Melanotus villosus. The sequence goes on along the minus strand of OY720427.1, from coordinate 33,421,348 downwards.
GTTTGTATAACTACTTACTAGATGGATATAGCGCCTCAGATCTATACCAAGTAAATAGTTTAGTGCCTATTTTCGGCTAACTTACTTCTATTTGTCTTTTCTACTTTGGAATACACTCTAGATTTCTACTCTACAAATTCAGTTTAGGTACTCATGCTATTGTGACTAGTTTATTTCTAGAAATAATTAACACATTTCATGATTAACTACTAATTAACAATCTACAAATATATTATGCAAACCTTAATAACTTTTTGAAACTACTAATGGAAAGAAATGGTTCTTCGCAAATGCAGTAGGTAAACGATATCAGAACAACATACAAAATGGTATTCTACTTCTAACTCGGTACACCTTCAGGCAAGGGTAGTACAGATTGAGCCTGCTGTGTTTATACATTTGCACGACAATATGTTAACCATTAAAACAATTAGCTTAAACAGCTTCCATTAAACAAATAAGACTTACAAGTACGACAGAATTGTTTGAAAACATCGTCTGTGATTAATTGAAATCATTCACACATAAAAAGACGAGAAAAAAGTGTGAAATGAAGTTTTCAGGAAAGCTCGTTACCTAGTTAGTTAAGCTCTAAGAAAAATTACAAGTTAGCCGCTCTGCATCTTTCTCCCACAAGCAATACAGCTAACTGTTCAAGAATGACGAGTTTTTAAAATTTAGATTATTAAATGAAAAAAAAAAAAAACGATTTTGTATTATCTGCAAAATTCTTGTTTAGATTGATTGCTTTTATTTGCCAAACAGTAAAAGTTCATAAAACATTCTTCGATAGTCTTCAGCCAACCTAAAATTTATTATATTACTTATAATTGAGTTTTCTTTAAATTTAATTAACATTATATATCTAACATTTTATTTCTTTTAGCTTACGTAAGCTGTATTGACGATCCTTGGTTCCAAAAGAATTTGTAATTTTGAAACTTAGTACAGGAAGAAAATACCTACTTTATTCGTATAGGCTTCCAAATATCCCCAGGACATGTATAAAAACAAGAAACATCTTTCTCCATTAAAAACTATCTACTTACATATGTATATTCTGAGAACTTCTGTACACTTGTCTTAGGGAAGCAGATTGATCTTCCAAATTACGTTTCAGACTAGCTATAGTATTAAGTAAAACCTGTTGGCGAAGATTTTCGGCACTGTTTTTATTTTCGTCTTTCCTACAGTTAGTTAAACCATTAACAGCAACCTCTGAAAAGCAAAACCTCTTCTTCAGCAATAAACTCGCCGAAGATGTATCCAACCTACCTGTATTGCAAATGCTTTCGTAATTTAAATTAAAAGCGACAGTTTTACATTGATTGTTGTATACTTTCCTTTTTACGGGTTCGCTCTGTGGACAGCAGAAGTCCGAAAATGCCGAACTTTTAATACGTTTCGAGTCGTCCGAATCTGAACTATCGCTATCTGCGTTATTTTGTTTCAAGCTGGCGGTTTTACTTAACTTTTTCCTGTATTTTGGACTCCTTCTTGACATGATGTCCGTCTTAGGAGGTGTATACTTATTTTTTGCTAGCGGAGTGCTAGGTGACGCTTTCAAACAAGACTGTAATTCTTTTCGAGGAGTTAAAGGAGAACTACGAGCCTCAATTTCCCTCCTCAGTAACACAGGGGAGTTATTATTTATAAAATTAGTAATATGGTTCTTTTTAGGACTAAATCTGGGAGAACTAAAATTATTGGACGGAATTCTTGACAAATGCAAATTCGCAGTGTCCTCTATCAGTCTATTTTTTATAAAAGCATCAGGTTTCGTCGATTCGGCATTACGAAGTAACTCCACTCTTTTGTTAGGCGGTACCGGTAATCGTCTCGGAGAAAGTCCGCTGGTTTTCATGCTCATCAAAATATGCTCAGCCTCCACAATAAGCTCCTTATATTTCTTATCCGCTTCTTTGTCCCTCTGATCGATGGCACTAGCAGTAGTGGCACTAAAGCTAACCGAATTGGAACGTTTTTTTAAATGCTCATCGATGGCGAGCTTGGACAAAGGATGATGTTTTGTACGTCGGACGGAAAGAGGCGTCGCTCCCGCACTTCTGGAACCGTCCATCTGCGGAAAATTAGTTAATTGGGGATGAGTTTTGTTAGCGGATCCCGTCGTTTTAAGTTTCCTCTTCGACGAACTCGATCGACGACGTCGTTCGCTAGTCTGTTTAGAAATAATTGCTTGATTTTGCATTTCTTGTTTTTGAGACCTACGAGTAGTTCGACGACGGGATACCCTCCTTTGAACTTCGTAATTATAGTAGGTACAGTGACCCGTATTCCTCGCATCCTTATTATCCGCATTAAATTCCAAATACGATCCGTTATCGATGAAATCGAACTCGTGCTCGAACGGATCGTCCTCATCACCTCCATCCTGACCCGTATCAATATCGGTCTCGCAGTCAGTAGGGTCACTGTCGCTCAGAATGTCGGTTTCTTTTTCATAAACGTAGCTTTCGTCGTATCTGCCCATCATTTCGTTAAGAGTACAATCTTCCTCATCATCACTCCCTGAGTTAATCCTCGGACTTCGTCGCACTAAACTAGGGTCCCAGTTGATACTGGCAGCGCTCAGGGAAGAACAGGAAGAAGAAGACAGAGACTCTCGTCTCGTCAGAGTTCTATTTATTGGACTCTGCGGGACCATAGGACTCAAGTACCGCGTCGGGACTCTAAAACACGTGAATCGATAGGATTTCAAATCACGATATGATTGGTTTTAGCGCTAAAGCACTTACGGACTATTAATAACCAGGGGTTTTGAAAGCTCTTGACGCACATGAAGACCGACGCAACTATTACCGGGACTCAAATTGTTTCCGGGCACCCAGGGATTCGTCCGAATACGATTACGCTGTCTTGGAGATGTAAGGCCGGAATTTACAACTACCTCTGTAAGCCTCGACGCAACCCCATTTGACGTGTGGAGATTATTGTGAAGCGTTACGCTCGTACGTGATGAAGCATTTTTATGGTTATCGTAATCTTGAGTCTGAAAACGGAATGATACATATGAGAAAAATGTGTAGATCTCGAACCACTGGTTCATACTGCCACGTTTTGTTCTACTACGTGATCCATTTTTATATTTTATTTATCTGGTTGATAGAATGTAGCTACCAAATGACATTTCCCCAAGGAGAGCCGGGGAGATTTTATCTACTTCGCACACACACAAACATATATACAAAAAACGACAAAAAGAAAGCCCCCCAATCTTACAATGCGGCCTTTTTCTCTGATACTTAAATTTAAAAGCTCTGCAACATATTTTTTACCATTGAAACTGCTGCATGATCTCCTTTTAAATGAACAGCGACAGCTGATACGTGATGTTCATCTCGTGAAGGAAGATGATGACCACGTGTCGACGACACATTGTGAGCGGAAGATATATCGTTCGAGTATACCGTTGCATGACTGCTTCGCGGCGATTGATACTTTTCATTTTCCGGAGCTGTCGAAGAAAAATAACGAGTTCCTAAAAGTAATTACATCATCGTTATAAATGTAAGGATAATCAATTTCGGTTAGAAATTAATCTTCTCAGACTAACATTTAAACTTGGTTTTAACATAAATCTTTTAAGTTCGAACAAACTTACCCAGAGGAACATGTTTTTCGGCACTTACAATTTTGATCTCTTTTCTGAAGATGCTTCATTGTTAAATTGAGACAAAAAAATCTCCAAAAAACATAAATTTTACTTCAAGCATGAACTTAATTTTTGGTGGCGAAATACCCATAAAACGTCAAACTCACCACAACAAATCTTCAGAAAATACAAACAGCTTCCTATGTAAAATACAGCAAGGTAGATACTAAGCGGTTTAAGCACCTAATCTAAGCCAAAGGTTTATTTAGGGAAAGTTTTAGATTAACTAGTTTGTTTTCTCTTCCGTGCAGTTTTATACTCCTTTTCGGGTATTCTGAAACTTTCCTGAATTTACCTTGTGGATAAGCTTGCATGTAAACTATGGTTAACCCTCAAAAAACTCGGCTAACTTTTTGGCATGTTATACAACATACCTTAAATTGTTTGTCTGTTTAATCTTAAGTTCTGTCCATCGTTTATCTTTAGTTGTGAATTACCGCCAAAATTATTAGGTATTCCTTTTTTACCAAATATTATCTTCAGCATTTACTAAGGAATAAAAAAATTAAGCGAATGCAAAAGGGTTAAACGATAAAATAAAAAAAATGCTTTAGTATTTTCAGATTCCATGTTTTGGTGTTGCCTAAATACAAACCAACTTCCAAATCAAATCCGAATTAATCCTTAAATTTTACAAAATTTGAAACATTTACAACAGGGATGTTATAATCCTTTAAAACCCTGTGATTTAATATAAACGCCTGTACAATTCTGAAAGAGAACGATAATCAAGATTTAAGTGTAAAGCATTTTCCTGAAAAACACTTTACACCTGTTCGTGTAACTGACAATTACCAATCTTATCACATTATGTTTTCACCTTTTTTATTTACAACAACCAAACACCTCTTTTAAAACCATGAGGTGTGCAAAACGTTTTTAAAGCATTCTGCTTTACGCCTTGTTCTGAACTGCTGAACAGTTAACATAATTCCCATTCTGCGTTACATATTTCATAGTCATAAAGTTGCTGGACAGCGGTGAAGTAGGAAAATCCGGAAAACTGCTCGATTTGTTGATTTTTCTGATATTTTACGTCAAAAAGGATAATAATAATTTGTATGTATTAAAAAAAACTTTTTAGGTAAATTTGGGGTCAGGCAAAAGGTTTTTAAAAGGCATTAAACCCAAACCCTGATTAGAGAAATCATCCAAAAATACCCTAGATATCGTTTAGTTTTCATAAACGAACCTTTAGGACTTCATTAAGACTAATTTATTTATGTTAATTAATTAATTAATAGGAATTTCAAAATGCAGCAACTCATTAACCCTTTGGGTAAGCTTTTATGAACCTGATAATAATTTAGAAACAAACAGAATACATGTATTCAGGTCAATTGTGGCACTTACTTATAAAGAGGGATACTGCAGGTATTCCGTTGTTTCGCTTCGCATTCTCTTTATCTTAGCAAATTTCATAATTAATTCAATTATTTATTACTGGCTTTCAGAGTAACACCTTGCATTTCAAATTTATATCAAGAGCAATAAATTTTCTCGTTAGACCTCTCTTTGTTTAGTTTTTATTGGGTAATTGATTAAGCGTAATATGTGTTGAATTTTACCGGCAGATTTAGCCGCTTTATTTCATTTTTAGACTGGTATTTCATATTTAATGGGGTTTCTCTATGGATATTCGAGCTTTGGTGGGCGTACTCTACGTATCTATCGATCAGGAAACTTTTTAAATATTGAAAAGTGCATTTATTTTTAACTGTTTACCTTCAACTGACTTCCTCATATTTCCATTTCGAAATCGTAACCGAGAAATTAACACATTTAACTTTGTAGAAGAAAAAGCTTTTTTATATCCTTCTTTTAAGGGTCCTTAAACTTTCAAAAAGACTTTCCTAAATTATTTACTCCCTGAAAACGGATAAACAGCCCTTACAAAAAGGTTATCAAGAGATCTCCAGCTTTTCTAGACTACCAAAATTCCCATCTTCGAGTATACGCTAGACTAATAGTACGGCAGGCCGAGCAATTCTTTCTAATGTTACGGTTTAATTCGTGGTAGAAACGAAGGATTACAAACAAACAAAATACGAGGGTCTGGCAAAGTAGGAAATCCCTGGAAATAGAACGATACCCTACTAAAAGTACTGGGAAATCTTTAAAAATAACTGTAATGATGGGATCCACTTTGCCCAATAATTTATTGTGGGGTGGGGATTAGTTTAGTTTTTTTTTAAGTTAGCCGGTAATAGAACGTTATTAACGTCGTAAAATACTGGGTGGTTCGTGTAAGACGCGCTCCTTAAAAATTTTAAATGCAACCCAACATACACGTTTCCGAAGTTATCTACAAATTAAATAACACAATGTAATTATATATTACTTTTGGAAATGGGACTAAAATATCACAAAAAGGGTGGTGAATTTGTAAAAGTAGTTCAGTAAATTACCTGAAAATAAAATCCTGTTCCAAGTAATAAAAGTGAGATATAAGAACCTGAATTTAATTAGTTTCAATGCCCGGAAAAGCGCGAACTAAATCTATTTTTATCAATATCATCCCAAAGTTCCAAAATTTTCAACATGAAAAAGTTATAAACTCGAAAACGGAACCGTAAGGCAGTTATTAGTATACTAGAGGTTGAAAAACATGCGGTTTATTATTACGTTTGTTGAATATTTTCTGCATCCTCAGACAAAATTGGATTTATTGACAGTATGGAAGAGCGGAAATGTAATTACTTACTACATTTATTAGGATACTAGAGGTTGATAAAATTGCAGTTTATTATTAAGTTTGTTCAATATTTTCTGCATCCTCAGACTAAAGTGGATTTATTGAAGGTATGGAAGAGCGGAAACGTATTTACTTACTAACTAAATGAAGAACATGAAAAGATGTAGTTTCGAAGCGAAAGAGCAGAATCTTTTTCATGCATACTCAAAACAAAACCTAATAAGAATCGCACTTTCAGGTCGATACAGGCGTGACCTTTGGACATAACAAATATTAGTCAATGTAGAAAATATAATGTAGTGTTCAGTGTTTAACTAAAATATTTAACTTGAGACCACAACCGGTTGTCAAAATGTTTCCAAATTACTGGGATCAGATTACGTGTTAAGCATTAGAATAATAAAACCAGACCCTATTCTAAGTCCAACAGAGTTACTAATTTAATTCTATGATATAATGCAGAAAAGTTTTAATTTCTTTGACGCAAAGTCTGTTTAAATCAGGTAAGTTTGGTTTAGGTAGGTCGTAGTACGTGCCATCTTTTTCTAATGGATTTCTTCGTCAGCTACAGAACATAAATTTAGCATTTCGTTGACTAAACTTAATATTTACTACAAAAAAATTCCCCTAAACATAGAAACTTTGAGTTATTATCTGATTCATTTACCACTTTCGGCAATTTTTTCGAATGTTTCAGACAAACAATACGAAACCGCGTGGCAATAAAAATAGGCAAATGGTGGAGGGAATTATTAATATGTATTATCGTTTTGTTAAACGTAATTTTTAATTTAATGCAGTGTTATTTAATATTTAAAGTTCTAAGCATTTATATGTATTAGCAAACATTATTATGGTTTTTTTGTGAACTTTGAAAACATGACAAAATTCAAGTAACTAAACTTTGTATTTCAACATTTTTTAAATACAATTTCCTAAATTTCATTGATGTAAACCTGAGCTCTACCCATAAACGTAGAAAAAACTCAGATATTAAAAACAATCATTAATAACTTTAAGTATCTCGAATCAAATTCCAATGAACATTTTAAATACTATTGTCACCAATTTTATTGTAGTTTCCTAGCAGATTATAGACAATTTTTAAAAACAAAATCTTATTATTACCCTTACTTTGAAAATGCAAATCTCTATCATAATAATGTTGAATTCTGTTTTGTATGATTTTAACGTTTGGTTATTAATTAACTTTGAAATTATTTATTGTTATACCGGGTGTCTCAGGTAAGACGCACCATAGGGAAACACCAATGTATTTTTTCAGAAAGGATCCGCGATACCTTTTGAATATGTATGGATTCAGTGTTCAACGTATGTTATTGGATTTTAGTTAACGCTAGAAAGAGATAGAAATACCGAAGGCGTCTGCCATTGCGACAGGCGATTATTTCATTGTTTATTTTTATATCTGTCAATTTTGACAGCACCTAAAACTTTCATTTACAATTAAAAAAAACGCAAAATACGTAATTTTTTTAATCGTCGTTTCCGCATTCTGCATATTTTAAATTGAATTCGCCTTATTACAACAGCAGACGTAAAGAAAACGAAGATAAATTCTATAAACATGGAATAGTACTGAATCCTATCAAAAGAAAGCAAATGATCATCAGCCATCAGTCAGGTACCGATGAACTTAAAAATGTAATGAAAATAAGAATTTGTCTAGTCAGAAGTTATCAATGCAACTTACAAATTTTAATGGTTCATGTAGATAGGTGTGAAATTGGTTACATAGAGAAAAATGTATAATTGGGTGAAGTACAAGTGCAAGAAAAATGTAACAATTATACGTTTACGTAAATAGTGATTTTAGTAAATATGTAAAGTATTATGGCATTATAAATAAATTTTTTAATTATACTTATTGTTTTAGTATAATAATAATAATAATAATGAATCTATAATTGTGCTTCATTGCATTGTAGATGTAGATTCTTTAGTAACTGACAAGTTTAACAATTTGACGTTTTGTCGCTGCCAAAATTGACAAATATAAAAAATAATAAACAATGAAATAATCGCCTGTCGCAATGGCAGATGCTTTCAGTATTTCTATCTCTTTCTAGCGTTAACTAAATCCAATAGCATACGTTGAACACTGAATCCATACATATTCCAAAGGCACCGCGGATCCTTTCTGAAAAAATATTTATTTGTATCTCATGTTTGTCTTTCTCATTTACTGATTTTGTCCAACTCATACTTTAATAAACAATTTGAAAATATCGTGTTTTAGCAGCAAACGATAATCACAATAATTAACTTCAATATCTATTTTAAGCAGTTTTTCAAAATTATCTGGCTCTGGTGATTTATGTTGATCATACAAAACGCACGATTCTGTGTTATTTGCTATTACTAATGCAGGTACCTAAATATTTATGTACAAATGTTTAAAACCCAGCCGAAGTAACTATTATACCTGTTCTGAAGTAGTCCATCCTTATCTAGCTAAGCGTCCTTGTCTTTTTAAATTACATCTTAATTTATTGGCAATTTCCTGACTATGAAGTTGATTATTGCTGTAATCACGTTTGTATTAAACTGCTTTAGTATCTAACACAGAATTACATTCAAATAAGGGTGTTAAGTTGCTAGGAACACATTTATAACAAGGAACTATTTGGCATACACTAAATATTTGATCATACAAAACGCACTATTCTGTGTTATTTGCTATTACTAATGCAGGTACCTAAATATTTATGTACAAATTTTTAAAACCCAGCCGAAGTAACTATTATACCTGCTCTGAAGTAGTCCATCCTTATCTAGCTAAGCGTCCGTGTCTTTTTAAATTACATCTTAATTTATTGGCAATTTCCTGACTATGAAGTTGATTATTGATGTAATCACGTTTGTATTAAACTGCTTTAGTATCTAACACACAATTACGTTCAAATAATGGTGTTAAATTGCTAGGAACATATTTATAACAAAGAACTATTTAGCATACACTAAATATTTGAATAACTAGTTTAATGAAAATACTTTTTAGATTTATGTATGTTTAAAAGGTGCGAATACATGAACCGGTAATGCAACATGAAACGTGTGGACGAGACTGTGAACACGTGTTGCGCCGACACTGCAACGGCGCGCAACGAACCATTTTCTGTCGCTTTTTGACTCGAACACAAAGCAATTGCTCGTTGCACATAGATGCGCGGTGCGTGTTCGTAGTGAACCAAAAGTTCCTCCGCGCATTATATGCAACGTTGCATTACAGGCTCGGCGCGTTAGTCTAGGCGCACCTTTAGATCTTCGGGCATACGATGCAGATTCCATACAGACAAAAATATTTTAGTAATAATTAGAAATAATGGCGAAATTGCCAATAAACCTAATTTTTTTATTAATAATAATTATTCCGTTTTTTTTTAAGAAACATGTTAAGAGGCACACGTAAATAGCGAGAAATTATTTTAATTGAAATGTATATGCTGAAAAATCGTTTTCACTTTGCAATTTTTGAGCAGGCCGTACCGCCTTATTTACGATATTTAAATTTAAAAAATCGATATGCAACACATTTTACAGTACAGAAATTTGTAGTCAGGTAACGAGATTACAAGATTACTAGCATCATTGCACAGATAAAATTTCATTCATGTAAAATATTCTAAACTTGTTTTTCAACTTAAATTTTAGATAATTTTACAATAATACTGCAATTTTTGGATACTGATTTTTATATATGTAAAATACGAAACTGAAAATGTTGATTTTCGATACATACGTGGGTCGTTTGAAAGGTAAGGTAAACGACGCAGAGATTGCAGAACCATGATCAAGATCGAGGTACGGCCGATAAATTTGATCCTTCAAACGAGCCCTTGCCGAGTTTCAGCCCAGTACATTGTGAGGTTATTGTTTGGTCGCGTGAAGTAGACGAACACGCAAGCATTTTCAAAAATGATAGACAGAAAGGAGATTCGTGGCTTGACACATAAAAAGTAAACTACATAGATCGTGTTCTTGGCGAGTCTTCCTCTTCATTTAAGACCGTAAACTTGTGTATTGTTTATTTTAAACGTGGCCGAACAAGTACCGAAAAACAAACTTCGAATATGGCAACTAAAATCCACAAAATAGTTTTGAGTGGCCAAAGATTGAAGATTAGGGAGATAGCAGGCATGGTAGATATCTCAACCGAACTAGTTCATAATATTTTACATGAACATGTGGACATGCAAAAGCTTTGTGCGCGGCACCCATCGCGGGTGCCCGTTTACTGCTTACTGACTTTAAACCAAAAGCGTGTTCTACCAAAATTCATGAACTCAGGTTCGAATTGTTGAATCATCGGCCCTACGCAAGCGATTTAGCCCCGTTTGATTTCCATTTGCTCCAGAACCTTAAAAGATGGCTCAAAGGACAACGATTTTCCTACAACAAGTGGTTCCGTGAAACCCATGAAACCCGTCACAACAAACAAGCATTCAGAAAATATTAAAGTATTGTAGTTTTTGAAAATTTCGCATAATTACGTCAAAATATTACTGTAAATCTTAGATTTTCAAGTGTCGTCATTCCTGTTAGTAGAAAAATATGAAGGGTTGCTGATACTACACAAAAATATATTTTAAAATGAGTACTGAGGATAAACATAAATTAACGTTATTTATGAATTTGTAAGGTGGGTTGCCTATGTTAAGAGGCGCATTTTGAATCGCCCAGTATAAATAATTACCGTATCCATCATGGCTGTAAATGTAATAAAATTACGTTTAGGGAATGATTTACGTTTTAAGAAATGAAGCTATGAGGAAGGTAAAGTATTTAGCAATGGACAACGGTCTCTCTTTGTATCTAGCTTCAATCTGAAAGGCCGTAGTGATATTGCGGACTAACGTAATTTGTCCCTTATTATCTGATAGGTATACGTTTTTAAGTAAAGAGTAACACCACTAACCTTTTAATCCGAAGGGGAAAACTAACCTTAACAAACTGCTACGCAAAAACCCCATGGGATTACTTGGAAACCCAGTTTTTTTTTCTACATTCTGGATAAAGTTTGCTCAACTGTGGAGTTTTATTATGACATTGTATATCAGAGTTTCAGTTTTGACAAACATTTGACAGCGCTTAAATTTTAATTTTTTACCTGGCTCAGTATTTGACGTAATAAAAAAAATAATGACAAACAAGAGAGATTATAATTTGGAGAAAAAGGGAATAAATTAGTTTTAGGCTTTTTACAAAGGCGTTTATGTCCTTCCTCATTTTTGGACCTTCGCAAGTAGTCCTCAGTTGTGCCATTATGTAAAAGCTATGTCCGTTTTTACCTGTTCTAATATTTATGTAGTACTCAGGAGGAGCTCCGGGGGACGTCCCATCGGTCGAATATCCCGTAGAGTAAGCGGACTCCGGAGAAGACAAATTGGCACCAGAATAGCGTGGTGCGTGGCTCGATATTGTATGAATTGACTTTCGGTTCACGTCTCCCTGTAAACGGAGAAAATACCACATTGCACAAATATATAGCTCTTGTAATGAACCTTGTGGAAAAACGACACAAATGAAAATATTATTACCGTAAAAACGAGGGAATACATTCGCAATATTTCCGAGATTCATGATCTGATTACGAGCTGATTGAGTGTCAGCACTTGAAGCTCGAGGGGAAAAATCTCCAGAAAGATTTTCCTTCACGTTTTCAGAAGTATTATGGAATTATGGACAATGTTTGTTGATTTAGAAATCCGTTTTACTTTCTGTTTCAAAAATATGATATCCGAGTGAAATGTAATTTAATCTTTTCAGGTTCGATTTTTTTATTGGTATTACCAATTATAACCCAGCAAGTTTTAAATATCGTTTATTCTCCCCGTTGCTATTTCTGGCGTTTCGTTATTTCGTGCAGAATGAGAAAAGGCTTTTAAGAAATTGAAATTTGCAAAAAATAGCATAAAAATACAGCCAGAATCGTTCATTTGCTGCCATTTCCGCAAATGTTTTTCGACTATTGGTAATTTACGAATTCACGAAGTTGCCGGGGAGCAAATTTATCAATACTGCCACGCGTAGAAATGGAAAATCTCCGTAAATTTTCAATTCGGAAATTTATGTTAGCGAATAAAGGCAATCTGCAAGTAGGTACATGGCAAATTTACTCACCAACATCTCATTCTCAGACGAACGAGCGCTATGTACGGATTGAGAATTCGGGACTGTCATGCCATTAGGATTCGTTAAATTCGATTTCAGTTGCTTTTCTTTACGTTGCTGCTTCTTTCTAGGCCGAACTGCTTCCATCCAAGACCGTAATTTACTTCCTAACATTCTGTACCTGAAAAAGTGCAAACTTCGTAAAATTCCGCTTTGTACTCCGCTACTCCGAACAAAAATATACAACCCTATTCATAAACAAGCAACAACCTTCAGGAGTTTTACTGTTTTCACAATATTTTCTGGTTGACTTCACCTGCAAAACTATTTAAACGCAAATTCGGCAACTGAATTATCATCAGTAGCACTTCTTGACAAAGTTGACTGAAACGAGTCTCAGAAGGCATTCTCTTCAACAAATTACAAAAGCTGGCTGAAGTAGAACTTTAAAAGTTATATTCTTCGTCGAATTGTCAGAGAAAGTTTTCCATTGAGGATGGAGTTTGCTGAAATATGTTGCGGCTTTTGTTTTTCCACTTTTACATTGTTCCATTTTCATACAAATTCCAGATTAACATATCTAGACGACGACGGATTTTAGTTCAAATATTTTTTACTTTTATATATTTGGGTCGTCTACCTTAAGAACGGACAAGAACATGAGTAAAAAAATAAAAGACGTTTTACGCTGTTTACACTTTTACTGTTACTGTTACTGTTACTGTTACAGGTAAAATTACTAGTGTTTTGTAGAAAATACCGAACGAGTACCTATTCCAAAATTAGTTTTTCCTTTACTGTCATGTACTGAAACTAAAAACAAAAAATAGCTTCTTGTTTAAATATTTCTAACCTTGCACTTATAATGTTCGGGTGTTTCGTCAATACCAATTGTTCATAGCTTGGTATTAAAGCTTAGATTTAGATGATTAGTCATTTCAGAAAGTCTAATTAAATTTAAGCCTAAATTAAACCAAAGATTGCGGATTATTACAATCTTATCCTACATTGTTACAAACTAGGCAAATTGATACAAGTAGCTAGTATGTACGTACCGGGTGTCCACAGTAAGACTCAACATAGAAAAACACCAATGTATTGTTTCTTTTTTTTAGAAAAGCTCCAAGTCAGCACTCAGTTTGCATAATTGGGCTTACTTTATGCTAGGAAGAGATAGAAATAGCTCCGGCATTTGTTAAGGTGATACCTACGCAACAATTTCATTGTTTACGTTTTTTATTTGTCAATTTTGAAAGCAACAAAGCGTCCAATTGTTAAACTTGTTAGATTCTTCAGTTGCTAAACAATCTGCATCTACAAATAGGAATATAAAAAAAAACTGCTAAAAAAGTGCTAATTATTAAAATTTATATAGACCCCAACCCCCCATACCTTAGAGTTTGTAAACTACAAAATTGAAGTATGTTTTAACGTCACTTCAGACTAAAGCCCAAAAACTGTTTTGCGATAAAATGGGTCACTGTCTGGCAGTTAATAGAGAACTCTTTGGACATTTGATATAATTGTTTAATCTCACAACTTAATTTCACAATCACAAAACAACTCTTTTGAGGGCTGCAACTAATAAAGAAGAATTTCTAGCGTTGATTATTTACTGCAAATAAAGCGCAATTATTTGAGAATCATTATTTTTATTATACTGCTACACTAAAACAATTTTACATATTTACTAAACAGCGATATAAAACACACTGATTTTGTTTATTTTTATTGCAACTGAAAGTTGCAAGTGAAAAATGTTAAGTTCTTGCGAAATAATCTCATAAAAGTATGATCAATAACTAGCCGTTAAACTGGGCAAGTCGTTTGAAACAGTTGTCTTGTTGAAAGACAGTAAATTGCTACGTTTGAGGAAAGGAATTTGTGTTTCAGTACAAGTTTTACAATTTGTCACTTTATCGCTGTCAAAATTGATGAATATAAAAAGTAAACAATAAAATGTCGCGTTAACAAACTCCTGTGCTATATCTATCTCTTTCTAATAACCCACGTTGAACGCTGACTTCGAACACATTCCAAAGATCACCTTGTCTTTGCTAAAAAATACATTGGTGTTTCCCTATATTGCGTCTTACCGGGGACACCCGGTATAAAATCATTGCATTACTGACATTAGTTTTATACGTTGGTTATAGAAAATATTTTTTTTGCAGTGGATATACGTTATTGCCTTTTTTTTAAGAAAATACCAAACAATTAAATATTTGCAAGCAATTTTTTGTGCTGCTGTCTTTTGGCTAGAACAGGATATACCTACTATAGTTTTATTAGTTTTTATTAGGGCAGGTTTGGAAAATTGATAAACTGATCCGTATGGATACTTATTGCATATTGATACATTTAATTTCAGGCAAACATATTGAATTGAAACGTAATTTTTGCCAGTCAAATTTAATTTTTCCTGATATAACATTTAAAAGTTACATTTTGTTGTAAACAGAAACAAAAATTGTTTCTTTTACGAACGAAGATTATCTTTGTCAGATGTCAGTATGAGTAGATGCTATAATGACATTGGTGGATAATACGCTTAATTATGTTTACCTACCATCCCTGGACTGAAACAACACGAATGATGTTATCGGCCGAAATTGCACGAGCCAAACCGCACAACATGTACTGCGTTTCCTCACACAATGATTCTTGACACAACGATCCTTATTACTGTATGCTTGCGTTGCTTAAATTAGTTACAGTTACAAGCTTCAGTTAATTGCTAATTTCAACGTGACACAAAACAAGTTTTTGATCAAAATGCCAAGGTATACGTTCGAAAACAACGAGTATCTACGCTGATTGCATTTTATTTATGGGTTTTGCAACGGCAATTCAAGACGGGCTGAAATTAGCAACTAACTGAACTTGTAACTAAGCAACGCAAGCAAGCGACACATCTTTTTTTTTTAATCACGGCCAACTTGTACAAAACGGTAGATTGCTATAACTCTTTAACGGATCAAAATAAAAATAAATTGATATAAACTTTTCTTCTCAGATTGACATTTTCTATCAGTGGTTGACGTATGGCGGTTTACTCCCGGGACACCCTGTATACAGTGCGGTTGTTTAGTCTGGAAACCTGGGAATAAAAAGTTGTTGTCCGTTCATTTATTGAAAAAATCCTCGGATAGGTCAATTTTTATTTTTTATTGCACACATTTTGACATATCGTTAAAAATTTTTCCGCCATATTTGAAAAAGTTATGACGTCATCGCCATTTTTTATTTCGAAAAGTTCAAGGTCATACTTTTTTGACATTTTTGGTTTTAGAATTTCACGAGGTATCCAACTCTGCCAAAAAAATTGGGAGTCGCCATTTAACAAAATTGGCGATGACGTCATAACTTTTTCAAATATGGCGGAAAAAATTTTCACGATATGTCAAAATGTGTGCAATAAAAAATAAAAATTGACTTGTTCGAGGATTTTTTCCATAAATGAACGGACAACTTTTTATTCCCAGGTTTCCAGACTAAACGACCGCACTGTATAGGATGTTTAACATAATTTAAAATAACAAAGTTGAGGTTAATTCCGGCGAAACCGGAAGTGACAGAATCTTGTGTTATATGTCAGAAAATGCTTTAAGATATACCAAATTTCATTTTGATATCTTCTTCTTCATCTTTATCGTTTTTTATTATGCTTTTACAGCGCCAGGGTTTGGACCTCGATCCATTTCTTGTAGGTGTTTCTCTCTCTTTCCATCCCTTTCACTTCTCTTAGTGTTTTTCTCAGTCTTGACACTATCTCGGTTAGGTTGTCATCCCAGGTCTTCCTCGGTATTCCGCTTAGTCTTCTGCCTTCTGGTCTTGCCTCGTATGTCCGTTGCAGTAGTTTGTTGTTTGTCATACGTTGAACATGTGCCAGCCACTTCAGTTTAGTTTTTTCTATTTTGTGTATCAAATGTTCTTGCTATAGTTGTTCTGTTTTTATCTGATTTCTGATTCTATCTCGCCTTCTCTTTCCCTCTATCTTTCTCAAGTATCGCATATCCGTTGCTGTTATTTTTGACTTGTGTTTGTCGGTCATAATCCAACTTTCAGCTCCCTATGCAAGTGTTGGGATATAGACTGTTTTATAAATGACTAATTTAGTGGAATACTTTGCTTGCTTTACTTGTTCTGTTTAATAGTTCTTTATATATCTTCCCGTCTCGGGAGATAGTTGTTCCCAAGTATTCGTAAGTTTCAATTGGTTCTAGTATTAATCCGTTTAGTCTTATTCTTAAGTCTCCTCCTTAGTCTCCTTGTCTTTTGGTTATGTTCATGATTTTGCTTTTATTCCGATCTATTTATATCATTTAGTTTCTAGTTCTTTCCGTTCATTTAATAATTTTTGTTCGTCTCTTTCATTGCTGGCGAAAAGTATTATATCATCGGCATATACTAGATTTTGTATCTGTACTGGCTGCACGTTCCAATTTCTCACTTTGAGCATTTTTTCATTTCTCTTGCATTTCTTTATTATATTATCCACTACCAAAACAAGCAGGAGTAGGCTAAGGTTGTCCCCTTGTTTTATTCCTTTCTTAATTTTAAATGGTTTAGAACAGATCCCATTTAATCTAACTGCACTTTCCACGTTCTCTGTTGCTTTCCTTGGTTTTTGTTTTCGTTTAGTTCATTAAGTGTATACCATATAAGGTGTTTCGGTGCCGTATTGAATGCTGATTTTAAATCTAGAAAGCCTAGGCATAAGTTTTTACCCTTTCCTGTGTGTTTTTCCATTAGGGTGAAAATATTATCTTGTGCTTGTCTTCCCTGTCTGTGGGTTGCTTGTTCTTCCTCTATTTGTCCTTTGTCCTCTTCCCTTAGTCTTCTTTCTAGTATTTTTAAGTAAGCTTTCAACGCTACTGGTGTCAGGCATCTTCTTCTTTCTCTTCTTCTTCTTCGGCCTTTGTTCATCCAGTGCTGGATATAGGCCTCTTCTAGTGTCCATGCTACTCTGCCTTTGGCTGTTCTCATCCATTGTTTTGTGATCTTCCCACTCTTCGTTTTGTTTCTCTTGGTCTTCACAGTGTAATCCTCTGCGACCACCTTTCATCTTTTTGTCTGGCAATGTGTCCTGTCCACTGCCATCTAAGACTCGAGATACGTTTCATAACATCTGTTACCCTTGTTCTTCTCCGGATTTCCTCAATTCGTATCTTGTCTTTTAATGTCAGAGTATCAGGCAAATTGTTCTATAATTTTCTGGTTCTACAGTAGTACCTTTTTTATGTATCGAAATTATTGGGTTTTTCTCTCAGTCTTTAGGTATTTCTTCGGTTTCCCAAGCTTGTTTCAGTAATTCTGCGGCCATTTCGTATTTTCCTGGGGATTTTCTATTTTTAAAGCTTTTCCAACTTGTTCTGCTTCTTCTTCCATTAATTGAATTTCTCCTGCTTCCTCTTGCTGGACATTTGCAAATTCTTGTATTATTTCGTTTCCTATTCTTCTATTATTTTTAAATTTGCTTTCATAGCATTTTAAACATCATGGTATTCTGACGGTTTACTCATTACTTATTTTAAATTCAGCATGTTATGTGCGAAAACGTTGGAATCTGTTCGCAACCTGTGGTCAAATTAACAATTACGTTACCCGGTCCGCAAATAAATTATATATTCCAGCTCATAGACTAACAAAAGTCGCAAAAGGGCCTATGATTACTTCAGCTAAAATTTACAATCAGTTGCCATTAAAATTTAAGAATATCCCGAGCTTCAAACGATTTAAAATAGAACTAAAGTCATTTTTAATCGATAAATGTTACTACAGTTTAGCTGATTTCTATAATGAAAGGTTTTGATTGGTACCAGTATGTAGCTACTAGTTATTGTTGTAATTATGTACATTTATTATTTTCCTGTGACAATTTCCAACATTTGTTAAGCAAATCTAAATGGAAATAAAATTATTATTATTATTATTATTATTATTCTCCAAACTTCTAGTTTTTTTCGATTTCTATTTCTATTTTATTCGCTTCGTTTCTTATGCATCTTACTTTATCTATTGCTCTTTCTTAATCCTTTTACTATTGTCCATAACCTCCTCTGATTTTCTCTAAACGATTGTTCTATTGTTTCTCCAAACTCCTCCCATGTTTTTAGTTTGGCTTCTTTAACTGCGTCTTTTGCCTGGTTTCTCATTTATTTGTACCGTCTTATTTCTCAGGTACATTTTCCGTACCTACTTCTTTCTTCGTCCTTATCTTTTCTTAACAGTTTTGTTCCACCATCTGGTTCTCTTTTGTCCCTGTTTAATTACTTGTGTTCCGCAGGTTTTCTTAGTTACTTCTTATAGTTGTTGGAGGAGCTCTTTGTATCTTGCTTCTGTATGTTTATTTTCTAATACTCTTATTTTAAGTTTTTCGTACTGTTTTTGTCTTTCTACTCGCTAATTCTGCGCCTCTTATCACCTTCACATCTAGTATTGCATATCTTGCATTGATATCGCGTGTTATATAGTTTATGACGCTTCTTACCTATTTTGCTTCTCCCTCAAATGTATATTTATATATGCGTTTGTGTTTGACGAAGGTGTTTCCTATCAAGAGTTGGTCGTTTATGCAGAACTCAATCATTCGGCCGCTACTGTTTGGATTTGTTCTTTGCCTGATTGCCCATAGTTCCAAAGGCTTCTTCTGATTTATTTCCTATCCGTGCGTTCCAATCCCCTATGACCATTGTATGATTACTTCTACTTGTTACATCATCTGCTTCTTTCTGTAATTTATTGTAGAAGGTTTCTTTTGTTCGATTGGTGACCAAACAATAACCTCACAATTCACTGAGCTGGAACTCGCCAAGGGCTCGTTTAAAGAACCAAACTTTTCGACCGTGCATTAATTTTAATCAGGGTGCTGCCGTCCCTGTGTCGTTTACTTACTTTTCAAACGACCCACGTATAAAACACATATTTTTTAAATTAATCTATAAAAGGCAAACTATAATGAAATTTCAGTTTTTCGTCTTTTGACTATGTACTTACAGCACTTCTTTTAAAAAATTAATATATTTGTAATATGAAATCATGAATTTCGGTTGTTGGGTTTGGTAATAAAACCCCCGCTTAATTTTAAAGATCAATCAGTGCGACAAGTTCGTTCAAGTTATCCACTCGTCAAAAGTGGAGAATTTCGTAAAAACTTGTAATTTAAATTCCAGAAAGGTTTGCACAATTTGTAAACGCGACGAGTTAATAATTTGAAGTCAAATGGTGTACTAAGGCGATCATTCTTAAAATAAAGTAGACGGAGGAGTATGGACCAAATATTGCGATGATACTAATATCGCTATTAAGACTAACGATTTAAATGCATTTTATTTGTTGAAGTGAGCCTTAATTAAGTATAGGTGTTGATTGTTGATAAATTAAAATTAATTATTATTTTTATGCAGATTTAATTAAAAATAATAATGTAAAATAAAAGAATCTAGATAGACGGGATAGAATAAAAATGTAAATAATGCTATTTAATATTATTGTATTGTAAATTTTAATTTAAGCTAGCTAGAAACGTAGAAACGTGTGTTGAAAGAATGTTATTATTATAAATAATTGTTACCAAGAAAGAGGAACGAATATTTTAATTGGAAGAAAATATGGGGGAACCAAGACAACGGGAGTCCAGAAAAACATAAATAAATAACTCGAATTTTATTTTCTCAAAAAGCAAGTTGTGTTTTCCCTTCAAAAGGAAATTGTATTCTTATTAAAAAGAAAATAAATAAGTGGTTTTTCCTTAATTAAAAGGGAAGGGTAAACTGATTTTGAAATAGATTGGTTTCCTGGTCATCCGAATATTGAAATTAAGCAAGAAATTGGGTTCCTGTTCAATTGAATATTAAAATTGGAGTGGAAGTCGTTAAGCACTGATTTGAATTTGGATTGGGTTAATTGATTTAGATAGCAATTACTATATACGTGAGTGTATTTATAAACTATTATAGATTCATGTTTATAGTGAACGGATAAATATTATGAATTTAGGGAAGAAAACTGCATAAAAGTAATTAGTTATTATTACTGAACTAAAAGGAACCTCTTCAACGACCCAATACTGAGCTAACCGCAATAAAAAAATTGTATTAAGTAGGTAATCATAGCAATATATAACACAGGTAATAAAATTGGATATCTATGCATTTTGAATGTTCCAAAACAGGGGTCTTTGCGTATGCGAAAAGCGGCCTTGTGAATATTTAAAATTCTTCCTGCGAATATAAACCGTAACCATTTGCTTTTAAAATTTAACGACCTAAAACGAAAAATCAAAGGATCCATTACTCCGCTTTGTATGAAAGATGGTATTACTAACATTACTAAAAACTGCTAAGTAATGGAATTTGTATTTGAAAGGTTCACCGTATGATATAAATCTTAATTACGACTCAGTTTTATAGAGAAACGTACTCAATTACATCTATTGTCGTAGTTATTACAACGGACCGCCGGTCAAAATGGATATTGGTAATCGCTACCCTTTATTGCGGCACACTTTTAATTATCGAGAATTCAATTAACGTAAAGCTATTTATCAACAGGCTTTAGAAAACCAAGTACATGCCGACGGGGGAATCAGTCACTGAAACTTTATTTACTCGCTGTTATAAACACCATTGTGCTCGACCAAAAACAAACATTTCCATAACCAAAATCTGTACCAAGCACTAGCTTTTTTAAACAATTCGACACGTACAAGTTTAAGGTTTTTGTTTGAATCGGTTCGTTCAGTAAGATGATTTTCCTGGTCGAAATTATGTATTTTTATCTATGTTTCTGCCTTGGTCTACTCATACTACAAGTACGTGAGTAAA
This sequence comes from Melanotus villosus, assembly GCA_963082815.1. Lineage (NCBI taxonomy): Eukaryota > Metazoa > Arthropoda > Insecta > Coleoptera > Elateridae > Melanotus > Melanotus villosus. The sequence continues at coordinate 33,400,017 of OY720427.1, read as the reverse complement.
AAGTTGGTTTTAACAGTTAATTAACGAACAATTTTTTCCCACAAACGCACAATTGTAAACAGTTTGCTACCTCTTTACAAGACAAGTTGTAACTGTCGCTCCAGCAGCATTTGCATTTTGACTAAATAATACTGAAGCTTTATCTTGATTCATGAATTCTCATTGTATTTCCTAGCATGTGTGCCACATAAAGCTCTATCTGAATATATAGAAACTCGGTCGAGTACTTTTCAGAGCATTATGACATTGTTTGCAGAGTTTGCTACTCTGAAAGCTGCACAAGTCAAAAACTTGATCATTTCTTTGTATTCCAACAACACGCCTGTGATTCTGTACTACTGAATATGCTGTTCCATAAAAGATACGAATTTATGTCAGTCGACTACCTTTTTGCAAATAAGAACACGAAATTTATGCACGATACCGCCACGAAAATGTACGGTAAAACAAATGTATTATTCAAAATTCTGAATTTGTAAATTCGATATTTTAACTTTGATGGAAGCGACCAGGTACTTGGGTTGCTCGAAAAAGAAGGGCGTTTTTAATTAGTGATTAACGAGAATTCGTTCAAGGTACGGTCTTAAACGTCCACAATTTTGTTTGTAATAAACACCATCAAAGGGCAAGAAATACGTAACAGTTTTGAAATCAAAATATACGAGTGTCAGGTTTCAAGCTCAAGTTCAAATTAATTTTTGTTGTACCTGGTTTTCAACGCTTTTAAAATAATTAATTAAAAACATTTCACGCGAAGTGCTTACACTAAATGTGCTAACATTTTTGCTTGTGGCTACAAAAACAATGCCGCACAATAACTGGAGCTTTTTCTCTTTAAATAATATTTGAAAGAAACACAGGTACGTTTGTTTCTGACATTAAACTAATTTTGTATATGTTTAATTATCTAATTCGTATTTTGCTAAAAGGGCGCTTTTTGTAAAAGTCTCTCTTTTGTAACTTGGGTATATTTCATAAAAAGACGTTTCATTTAAACGAAGCTTATATTATCTGAGTATCTCACGGTAAGCTGACTTTCAGTACTTCTAATTTTCATTTAAATGGAAGCGATTCCAACAAGCAAAACCATTTACATAATTAAGTGGAAATATGCGTTTTGAATAACACCGAGTTTTTTTCTTAAATTATAAAGTCGACAATACCATTTCGTAATCATTGTTTAAATATACAAAAGAGAGTTAAATAAACAGTACCATGCTATAACTGAAAACAGCTAAAATTAACCGAAGCATAAATAACTCGCTGTACCACAATTAGATCTAAAAGCCTTAAATTATTATCGAAATAACAAGACTGATCAAAGCTTTGAAGTGAGTAGAAGCCGTCCTTGAGATAGATGAAAATTAATAGAGTATGCTAAGGAAATAATCAGATAAACAGACCAGATGTTACGTTTCAGGCAAAATGTACAATACAAAGCAACTTGTACTTGACGGTTTCTTGATGAAAGCCAAGGATAATTATTTACTAAATATGGATCTTAGGTATCAATACTATATCATAATTGAAATTGAAAATGTTCCCTTTAACATGCTCAAAGCAGAACTAATCGGGATTTTCAAAAATAATAGCTAATTCAATTATCTGGATCTTAGATATCAATATCATATCATAATTGAAAATGTTCTGTTTAACATGCTCAAAGCAGAACTAATCGGGATTTGCAAAAATAATAACTAATTCAATTATCTGACTCTTAGATATCAATAGCATATATCATAAGTGAAAATGTTCCGTTTAACTTTAACATGCTCAAAGCAGAACTAACGTCGGGATTTTCAAAAATAATTGCTAATTCAATTATCTGCAGAATTCAACAACCTTGTAACCCTTCATTTCCAATAGGTAACCACCCATACTCGCGCCTTAGGGTAAGTGTAACGTGTGTTGCCTACAGACAATCTGTAAGGGGTAACTGGATAAAATTCATGTATGTATAATTAAAATTTACTTTGTGATCTCAACAAACAGAAATAAAATAAAAACACGATTTTTATTTTAATACAAAGCCAAGGTGAATATTTCGAATTAAATTTCATTACGCCCTTAATTAACTGAATTTAAGCATGGAATTGATGGCTTTTATTTCTTTACGAGTATACTCTTGAAATAATGTCATTTTCGATCAATTAAACCAGATGTTGCGTTTCAAGAAAAATGTACAATACAAAGCAACTTGTACTTGACGGTTTCTTGATGAAAGCCAAGGATAATTATTTACTAAATATGGATCTTAGATATTAATACCATATCATAATTGAAAATGTTCCGTGTAACATGTTCAAAGCAGAACTAACGACGGGATTCTTAAAAATAATAGCTAATTCGATTATCTGTATCTTAGATATCAATACCATATCATAATTGAAATGTTCCGTGTAACATGCTCAAAGCAGAACTAATCGGGATTTTCAAAAATACTAGCTAATTCAATTGTCTGCAGAATTACCCGTGTTACCTTGTAACCCTTCAGTTTCAATATGCAACCACCCGTACTCCAGCCTTAAGGTGAGTGTAACGTGTGTTGCCTACAGATAATCAGTAAGGGGTAACTGGATAAAATCATAAAATGCATACTTTGTAGTTTGTACAACTAAAATTTACATTGGGATCTAAACAAACAGAAATAAAAATAAAATTTATTTTAATACAAAGCCAAGGAGAATATTTCGAATTAAACTTTATTGAGACTTTAATTAACTGCATTTAAGCATGAAATTGATGGCTTTTATTTCTTTTCGAGTATACTCTGGAAATAATGTCCTTTTCGATGAATTAAAGATTTTCCATTTACGTTTTAACGTGAACCATTAAAAAGATTACAGAACAATCTAAAATAAAACGGCACTCTTTGCCCTTCACTAAAAATGTGGAAGCACGGAGAAAATGGATAAAACAAACTCATAAAACGAAGCTGTAACTATACAGTAAGTAAATTTTGCATTCATAAAAGCTGGAAGAGTAAGCAAAATTAAAGCTTTAATAGAAACTCTTCGGCATAAAGCAGGTGGCTATAAAGTTGTCAAAATGGCAATTAAGGGTGCGTTCAGACAAGGGTTACCTTGACGTATAGTAACGGTTAGATGTCGAGAAATAACACTGTCAACGCCAACACTCATACGAACGACTCCATTTAAATCAATGTTACTTTCTTGTATCCACTGGCGACGCCTTTTCGCGTTTGAACGACGCGTATTTTCAGTAAAAATGTATGCCAAATTTAATTAAAATAAATAAGGTCGCATTCTTTATGTTTTATTTCATTTTTCGAAAATTCAGCTTTGTAATTTAAAGCTCTTTAACCCCTCTGTACCCAAATCTGTTCTGAATACACTGATTTATCTTTTGCTGTATGCTTTATTAATCGATTAATGGGGGTCTTGCGGTCTTGAATTTCAGTAGCAAAATTTATTCTAATTTACATTTAATTATTAGTATACATATCCAAGAAAATTAGATGTAAATTCGATGTATACATCAAGAATTTATGTTTCACACCTACCAGTTTCAGTTATAGCATCGCTCATATTTGTAGCCAATTACTTTATTAATATTTTGGCAATTTGCCTTGTAAATTTGATAAACCGTAATTTGAAATATTAAAGGTGTGAATCAAAAGATGAGTTCATACCGTCAGAGTTATCCACCAGGGATTTGCATGTCGGCTTACAACACAGGTGACACTTGCGCAATTTAATTCCCACATGAGGAGATTATCCTTGAAGCTTAATGAATTTTTGCAGATATTTTTATTTATATTAAATACAAACTGATTCCAGTTTCATTACGTAACTAAACCTTTGCCTTTATTTCAATTATTTATATTAAGTGTTATTTTAATTATTTGAAGAATAACATAAAAAGCGCGCAATACGGAAGAGCAAAGGGGATCAATAGATAAAACACATGGGCAAAAAAGCTTTCTAAACTGCTAGAAAATGTGGCACGTATCGAATTTTAAAGGATTCTATTACATTCTAGTAATCTGTTGCATGGCTGAATAATTCACATGGCAACGAGTTAATTGAAATTTTAATTAATATTTTAGGTCGCTCTATTGCGTTTTTATGCGCGCTATACTAAATAAACCGAATGTTTTTACGAAATTTGGCCGTTTCTGTCTAATCCTAGCTGCTGAAAAAATATATCAATTTCGTTAAACCCTAATTTAATTTTATTCTAGTTTCCTACTCGAGATTCATTTCGTTATTTGCAGCGTGGCCCTTTCTTCTTTAAAATTACCGGAAGAAGTTGGTGTTTTCTAAATTTATGTATAGGATTAAACCCAGTTCGAAGGTTCATCATTCTAATAATCTTCCTTAATTTTAATTTATCACAAAACGAGCCATTTTCCACCCCTTTGGTTACTAATTAAGTTACCCTTCTACAATAAGAAAACCAACCAAGAGACTTGGTCCCAACATTTTAAATCCAGTCTCTTCGATGTCATTACATTTTCCTGAGCAACCCCTATTATTTTAATTACTAAAATAAAGGGCTATCTTTACTCTTCTGCCTTGACAAACTCTAACGCGACAATGTTTCAGGTAGGTGCTATACCGTTGGCACAAAATGCTCTTGGTACGTAACTAAATTAGATACTTAGTGCTAAGTTCGAATAGTTATTAATTTATAGAAGGGCACCACTGGGAACGCTTTCTAAGAGTTCAGAATCGTTTAGAAGAAAATGCCGCTGATGGAGGATTGTTTGGATTACAAGGGATTCTGGAAGGCGACCGAGCTGTGGACCTCGATGCTTTTAAATATGGAGGTTCTCAGAAGTGAACTAATATTATCATTGCTGTAAACTACAACTACTATAATAGGATTATTAGTTATTAATTATTAACGTACACTAATGCACGTTGATGGGGCCACAATGTAAGCATTTTAATCGCATTTATTAAAGGTGAACATTAAGTGTTGTTATTAATAACTAATCCTGACAACTATTCGTGCTAGTCTTGCTGTATACAAAGTCCTAAGGTGTTAGTTAATATTTCGCGTTACATACAAAACACATTTGCTGGGTATAGCTTCAGGCACTTTCTGGAGATAATTTGGATATAAATACCTAAATTTATATTTATGTAATCCAGTTGTTTGGTAGAAAGTAATGTTACGAAAACCAGCAGAGATTACATAATTACCAAGATAATCTCGATGTTCCCAACATTACCACACATTATAACAATTTAGTAAATTAAACATGTATGTAAATCCCAAAGGCATTTTGAACGAAGAAATATACGAATGCACCGAGTTAAGTCAAAAAAAAAATAATTAGGAATTCCTGTGGTTGTAAATAATTTATGGATTTACAAAGGATATCTCTCATTTGAGTTAGACGAACTGAAAGAAAGGGACGAGATGTATTTGCACAAGAAAGATCTTGAAGGCAAAATTCGATTCTGTAAAAGCTTGAATCGTAATCTGAGCGATTAAAGTCAGTCTGTTCCGCTGTTAGCGTAAAAGCTTGCAAAAGGTGATGTACAACAAACGTTTTTTAAATAACACCGAAATTTATATGTAAAAAAATTAAACAAACGAAATCTGATAATAAATGGAAGCTTGGTTGAGGGTGTGAGGTGCACCAGGGTGGAAATGCTACAGTTGCTATGGATACGGTACAGCCACCCCAAATGTGTGTAAACTGATAGCGACCCTTAAAACAGAGCTTACCCTAATGCAGCATAATCAACGTTAATCTCTCACCCTGTATATAATTTAAGAATTCAGCAAGGAACGACACTTGATAAAGACGAAGACGAGCAATCACGTGGTGCAGACGTTGCATATCTCTGTTTTATGACGCTGAAGGGAACGAACTATATTCGTAAATGGGATATAAAGAAGCCCCCTGGTGAATATCACTAAACCAGTGCTCACGTACAGGGTGTATCTTAAAAGAAATCCTTGTCAAATTGGATCACCAGAACGGCTCTCAATTTTTTGGAATTATTGAAAATGTGGGGGTAGACGTAAAACCCGGGTGGAAATTAACACAAAATATACTTAATTTATAAACAAATACACTATCGTTTGTGCTAACATAATAAAACGTCCAGACACTTTAATTTTCTGCTAAACTAATTGGCTATTAAATTAGAGAAATCGCCAACCTGGAAAATGCGAAGAATGGAGTCAGATACCCTAAAACAATTTTTGCCAATTTGCGTTAGGAAAATGCGTAGTAAATTTATCCGAAAAGGTTACTTCTCTTATTAGAATAAGTCAAAAGAATCTCTTGGAAAACTGATTGCTTTCTAAAGGTGTTAGAGTCAAAGATTACTCGGGAAAAAATTTAAATTTCTGTTTTGGATGGCTGGATAGGTGGTTGCGTGGGTATGTTCCCTTTTTACGTCTTCCAAATCACTGAATCGATTTCGATGAAATTTCGAAGCAAGAGTTAGACATGTTTTCCGAGTGCAATTTATCGTTTTACCTTTTTGAACTTCGTGAATGAGTATGTAAAATACTTTAAATTCGGACAATTTTATTAAATTATATAGATTGCATTTGTAGATTTTAACTTCTTGATTTACAGTTGAAAACTGCTTAAAATTTATAAAGCAATATTGTTTTTCATAAATATTTATGTAATAAATTTACGAATAAAGGCTAAAGCAAAATAAAAGAAATTCGGCTTCGTAATTAACAGTTAATTTTCTGAAATACGAAGTTAATAACTTTCTTTTGATAACTAACAAAGAACCTGAAAAGTGCCTGAAGCCATTTTTTTTTTACTGTAAATGAAGTAAGCGGGCTGTATAAACGGTAATGAATCTAACTAAGTGTAATAATAAAAATGAGTGTGTTTTATAGCATTAGTAATTTATAGCTACACAAATGCAATTAATCTTAATCAATAATTAATAGCCTATTTAGGTTTGGAACAAAAAGTTATGACTGTAAATAGTTTTGATTTGTTTGAAAGTTACAAAAAGCGAATACTTTCAAATTCCTACAGTTTCAGACAATTTTTCAAATTATTTGGACGTCAGAAACTGTTTTAAACTTTGTCTCTTCTTGGAGAAACGAGTTATAAAGCTTTTAAAATTTCAAACAGTTCCAACGTACCAAAACTAATTACACAAGTTATTTCTCTAATGTTAACCTACGCACCACTTTTGGTAATGTAAAATATATGGAAAACTCTGAAAGTAGTCAATCTCAAGTGAGTGGCCTGAACAGAGAATCAGAAGCCTTATCAACCTTAAAAGAGAATTCACGGAACAAACACTAAGAACTAATATTTTACTTGAACTAAAATAAATATTTTCCTTTCAAGAGCACTTATGAAAATGTATTCTATAAGAAAGCCGGATAATTTTTATCAGTATTTCTTCGTTTATTTCCTACTGTTTTTGGTAAAATACGCATTTTTCAAAACTGCAATAAAGACTTCACAAATAAACGCTCTTCACAACAACAAAGAAGAAAACAATAACACCGAAGGGTTCGTTAGTGGTGTAACATCGCGCTTTTGTAGCTTCGTTTCATCTTTTTATGAACGTTTTATCGCTTTTAAGATGTTTTGTGTTTGATGATAGCAGCTTCATTGCGCTGTTTTTTAATTTATTTTAGGAATAATCAATAAGTGATGCATGTTTTATAGTTTATAAAATCACGTCTTCGTTCATTATTTGATCAACAACGTTTTCAGTTAATAATTTAATTAGTAAGTTCAAGTTTAAATATAAATTATTAGGTCATATATTCAAAACGGAAATAAGTAGAATGATTTAATGCTACCTGAAATATCAAAACGACTTAATTAAATCAACAATTAGTATTCTGCCAAGTGAAATTACTATTCTAGAAAAGTAAACTTAATCGGATTTTCTAAACTGTATGGAATAAACAAAGCTTGACCTCAACAAAACATTTATTAACACAGGTTTAGATTAAATTAAGCTGACTATTCAGCAGCAATTAGCAGATTCAACACAGGTCGTAATAAATTTTGTAAACCTTCATTAATAGGAAGGTCGTTTAAAATTTATATATCAAAACACAAAACGTAAAATTACAAAATTCGTACGCAAATTCTTTCAAAAGTTATATAGCGCTTATAATTGATATGAATAAATCGTAATTTTTAACATTTAAACAAAATACGTGTTCGTAATTTTTGTGATAGCAATCCGAAGCAACAAATATGATAAAATTGTTAATTATATAACAACAAAATATAAAACATCAAAGGTAACAATTTATACATTACAGAATGATAACTCATCTATACATCTGCCTTATCACCGCCAAAAGCTTTCCGACGCTCATTTGTGTTTGAAATATAAATATTTGGATTTACAAAAATTAATTAATGAAGGCAGTTTCGGCAGGATGCACCGGTTACACAAATAAAAATAAGCATAACAAGCCGATCATCAGGAAATCAACTTGACATTAAGCATGCACCTATAGTTCAATAAAATTGAAGTAAAATACGATCAATTCTCTTTGAAAACAATACATAATTTAAAGTACTTAAACGTTCTGACTTTTAAATCATGTCAAAATCCTCAGAGAAGAAACATGCTTTACAAATATTCTGTTTTAACATAAGTAAACATGCTAATTTTCTATTATTTTTGAAAATAATAGCTTACCGTTTTTATTATCTGCCGTTAAATCGTGAGGTATGGATTTGAACCGAAGTCACTATTTACAATAAAACAACATAATGAGTATTTATCAGACTAAGTTAATTTAAAGCTATACGTTTTGAAGAAGTGCATGTTGTATGACGCGCGAGGGGCATCTGGGATAGCGTCGTCGAAATCGACGCTACCGATGCTCTTTCGGAGAATTCCGACGCCGCTTGCTGTAACTCAGGATATTTCTCACTATAAAAGCGCATGTGCCAATTATTAGATTAGGCTAATGAAAGCGGGTAGCCCCACGAAAATTCAATCAGGGATTCTGTCTGTAACAGTAAAAAACCAACAATGGAGAACATCATCAAAAGCTTCAAAAAAGTACAAAGCACTAAGTGCTCGTCGTCGCCGTAAAACAAATAGGTCTTTGTTGGGTGCTTCCGTTAATTTAAAATGTAATATGCGAATCTGCATCACAAACAATATAAACATTTTCGTTGCGGGATATTTCAAACAACTAAGTAAACTAAAAAGCAGAAACAGGAAAATCCCACAGAAAAAGAAATATCTCTTGCAAAAAGAGATATGTTATTTGTATTTTCACAGAACATTTTTATTGGCAAATTGATTCCACAAATTAGAAATCTTTGGTATTAACAGAGAGCCCTTCACTGCATAATCCCAATGCAAGTAATCCACCTTAGACCGAAAACAAAATCAGCGTTAAATTAAGTACATAAAACTGCTGCACTTTTTCTCCATTTAACAATTTTCCTATCTGTAGTTTAGGAAACCCCACACTTAAATCTAAAGGCAAGCTAAATCTTTCCTATATAACTGCAGTTGTAGAAACGACACATTACATGTGGTATTATATTTAAATTTTAAGAAATACAAAACGTGAAGCAGTGAAGCTATAGATTTACTCATTTAACGAAGTTCGAAACTGAATACGTAAACCTTTTTATAGGTGAGTCAAACTTCTACTGTAACAGTGAAACTTGGAAATTACATTGGTTTGCCCCATGGTATAGAACACCATCTTGCATATATGCAAGGGCCCTTCGCAGAGATTCACGGAACTAAACATTCCACTACCTTTTTGTATCACTTTGTTGCTTCGTTTCCTGTACCAAGTAAAACGATTCAAACCAGTATTACAGAAGAATTCGACTATTGATGAATGCTTGACAATTCCAACCATAGCATCCTGTTTATATAATTATAGGTGTGGACACAACGCCTTATACGAGTTAATACACTTAAATTTGAAGAAATACAAAACACTAAGCTATAGACTTACTGAGGAGCCTAACAAAATTTTGAACCGAATACGCAGGCCTTTGTTTATAGGTGATTAAACGTCTTTTGTGACAGTGAAATGTGGACGGCTGCAACACCCAGGCAGTAATGGAATATATTGGTTTACCCCATGGCATAGAACACCATCTTGCATATATACACAAGGCCCTCCCCAGAGATTCACGGCACTAAACGTATTTCCATTGCCTTCTTGTATCACTATTGTTACCTCGTTTCCTGTACGAAATAAAATAGTTCAAACGAATATTACAGATGAATTACAACTGCTGATGAATGTTTGACAATTCCAACAATAGCATCCATAGTGACCATACAGCTACAGCTGTGGAAACGGCGTCTTATACGAGTTATTACACTTAAATTAGAAGAAATACAAAACCCTAAGCTATGTAACGAAATTTAGAACCGAATACGCAAATTTATTTTATATGTGATTCAAACTTCTTTTGTGGCAGTGAAATGTGGGCAATTGCCACGTCAAAGCAGTAATGGAATTGGTTTGCCCCATGGCCCCATGGCATAGAACACCATCTAGCATATGCATGCACAGGGTCCTTCGCAGAGATTCACGAAACTAAACGTATTTCCATTACCTTTTTGTATCACTTTGATACCTCCTGTATGAAGTAAACTGGTTAAAACTAGTATCCTATTACAGAAGAATTACAACTGTTAATGAATGTTTGGCAAGGTCGAACGCATGATTTGGACAGTCGGTTTCCTTCTAAGAGGGGAATTTTCTGTTACAAGTTATAATCGTGATACAAACCTGAATATGACGGAAAATTATCAATTACGTAATAAGCCCCATCTTACATTATGAAAAGTACGTTTTCTTTTTCCACCGGCTAATCACAGTTATTCCAAGTTTTGAGATAGTATCCGATTTTTTAATAATCATTGGGGTTAGATTAGATATATGCTTGATATAACAGGGGCTCTTTTTTTAATGTAAAGTTTGTATTTGCAATCTGTAAACGTAAACTTACAATGATCAAAGCATATGCAAGAGACTAGTAAATGACATGAAATTAAATATGATTTACAACACATAAGCTACTTAAGAACTACATGTTCGCTTTATAACACAAGTATGTAACCTTATATACTTTAGATTTTTAGATTAAAATCTATATGGCAAGTCCAGAGGTTAATACCTATTTAGTCTTTGTACATGAGCACTATTATCCAGTAAATTTAGGAGCAATGCATTTGAATGAGATTCTAATTTACTTAAATATTTTTCACTGTATTTAACAATCACATTTTTGACCGAATCCACTATTAAACCACTTAGGATGTCCACATTCCTCACAATTGCACGTAAAACCGTAGATTGGAACCTTGTTATTATTTCGTTGTTGGATGCCGTATGACCATATGGGTTTGAATACTGTATTGTAGACAAGAAGCTTGTCGGAGAGGGATAGTGGTTTTTGAACATTTCACCAAGTTGTTTATGCTTCTTCCAAACGTGAGTCCTTCATGCACTTATACAGGTGCATACCTGAGTATTTTATCTCTGATACTTGTATTAATGGTATCATCAACTTTCATGAATTAAGCCTTAATCGCCTTAATGCCTGTTCCAGGTCTACGTTCCACCTCCTTCTTGGGCGACCGACTTCCCGTCTTCGGGCTAATTCTCATGCATCCGATATCCGACGTCCGATATACGAATCCGAAGAATTTTATTTCGGATAAAAACTTCGAATGCTTTTATCCGTTGTTATAGGTGTGATTTATGGTAACTTTTGACATTACAAATAACAAAAGTATACTGTTAGCATTATTAATATAATTGTCGCGAGCTATATTTACGTTGTTCGGCATGTTCCACAGTGTAAACACAGAATGCAAGTACTAAAGTGAGGTTAAAATATTTCCGACGACGGAAAAAGCTAAAATAAATTTAACTCTGTCCGACGTCGGATGAAAGTTGACAATTTATTTTACCGCTAAAACATGTTTAAAAATTGACCAATGAGAATAGGTTTCGAATCGATGGACGTCGGATATCGGATGCATGAGAATTTAACCTTTTTCCTCTTAATCTGTGTTCTTTTGCAAGTTTAGGAAGCCTAAAAATGCAAAAACAAACATTACCTAATGGTATATTTTATTAATAAATACTGGTGTGTGTGCTACCCTTGAATTTTGGAAGGTCGCGCAGGTGATCATGATTCCCAAGCCTGGTAAATCTCCATATGAAGTAAATTCTACATGCCAATTAGTGTACTACCTGTATTGGACAAATTACTAAAAACTCAAGAGATTAATGTCAATAGTAGAGGGAGAAGGCATCATCCCTGACCACTAGTTTTAGAAAATGCCATTCTACTATTCAATAAGTTCATAGAGTCGTAGATGCTATTAACTAAGCTTCTGAGAATAAAAATACTGTACGGCTGTCTTTCTCGATGATAGTCAAGCGTTCGACAAGGTGTGGCACACAGGCCTACTCGTTAAGTTAAAGTAATACCTACCCCACTTTGTATTTGTCATCCTAGAGTCTTCCTTCTCAAATTGATATTTCCAAGTAAAATTTGGTTAATACTTAACCACATCAAATCAAATCGGGAGTACCTCAGGGCAGCATCCTTAGTCCGCTGTTGTGCCTGATATACCAGATATATACGGGTGTCCACTCTCAAAGTCGAACATAGGCAAATTAACATCACATATCCCTTTTAGAAGTTATGCTCATTTTTTTCTATAATAAAACAATAAAGAGGTGTTAAGTTAATCAGAGGTTTAATTAATAATAATAAATAATAATAAAAGTAATGAAAATAAGAAAGTATGGCCGACAGACAACAAGCGAAATCGTGCGCCACTGGTACGACATATATCGACGCGCGGCGCATAACTGAATTAGGGGAGCGAGAAGCAGCCCTCTTACGAAAAGCCAGGGTTGGCCTTCTCTTCCACGACCGACACGAACGAGTACACAACTCCAAAGTACGCCGTACTAAGTATTCCGCACCACGTTTCATGTTCTACATTAACCATTGCAAATATTGTACATTGTGTAAATAAAACTCTTAACGATGGCCGTGTCCTTAGTTAAAGTGAGAGCTAAACCGCCACAAAAGAAAAACAACAACAAAGAAATTATAACAGATATTCAAATAATCCTCCATTTTGGGCCAAGCAGTATCCTAGTCTGTTGTAAAACAAATTTCTGACGTTGGCTAACTGTCTTTCATTAATTAAAGCACATTCGGTTACTATTGCTTCCCTCAAAGAATTAATGTCTGGGTGGCGTCTTTTGTAAATTTTGGTTTTAAGGTGACCCCACAGGAAAAAGTTGCAAGGTGCTAAATCAGGAGATCTTGGTGGCCAATTGATAGCTCCACCTCTGCCAATCCAGCGGTCTGGGAATGAATCGTTTAAAAAATGTCTAACATGTAAGCCAAAATGTGCTGGACAGCCGTCTTGTTGAAACCAGATCTCCTGATTTTCCCTTGCAGCTTCTTCCAGTGCAGGTCCCACTTTCGTTTCTAAAAGATCTAAATACCAAATACGTGTCTGAATTTGAATTACCTTCTATTTCAAATGGGCCTATAATTTTGTTATTAAAAATCCCAGCCCAGATATTAATTTTTTGAGGGTACTGAGTCCAGGTTGAAATATTAATTCTAGAGTTTTGTTGTGCCCAAAACCGCGTGTTTTGAACGTTTGAAAGTACATACATTCGTCGGTGAAACATATTGACGACAAAAACCGGCGATTATAATTAGCGAGCTCTTGCATTTCGTAGCAAAATGCGCTTCCACTGCCTTCGTCAGTGTCTAAAATTTCTTGATGACGATTTAGTTTGTATGGGTGATATTTATACTTCTTCAGTATCTTCCATACACGCGACTTAGAGAAACCTACTTCGTGCGATATTTGTCGTAAACTGTAGGTTTGGTCCGCATTGACCATTGCTAGTAGGTACACGCTCTTCTGTGTGATCAACTATTATTTGTCGATTTCCTGTGATATAATTGAGATTTTGGAATATTTCGTTTCAATTAACAGTAAAACATGTAATGGCTTACCACCCCTAACTTCTGCTTCCACAGGGATATTTGCACACCTTTCAAACTTTTCTACGTATTTTTGAATTGTAGATACTTGTAGAGAGTATGGGTCGTGGATTAAATTTAACTGCAAACAAATCTCTAACTCTTCGCAAACTAACGCCAATATAAAACGTTTTTACAATAAAAATTCTTTCTTCGTTGGAGTAACTACTCATTTTGACGTTAATAACTTTGACAATGTAGTAGAAAAGCATTGACATAAGCACACTAAATAACTTCTTCTTCTTCTTCGCTTCAGGTATTAGGCATTTACCTGTTACGGTACCCATCTCTTTCCGAGGCTTTGTTGGGTACTGTAAGTAAATTATGGTTTGACGAGGGCTGGTTACTAACCATCTGCTCAACCCCCTGACTAGGAGGGCCAGGGATTTTCTGTCGGGGCTGCCTTCCCCTAGCCGAGATGTTCCAAATTTAAGGCGTTGGAAATTCGCCTTCACCCTTCTTATTGTAAGTTAGGATTTGGTGGTGTGGTGTCTGTTGTCGTGACACTTGTAGGTATTTCTTAGCATTTATAGCGCTCGCCTTATCGGCATTAGCGAGTGCCCTAAGACCTTTCACCACCCATTTCACCCTCCTCCTTTCTCAACCGGGCTTGGGACCGGCTACGGCGGAGTTACTAAATAACTTGTGTTTCAAATTTCGCCTACTTAATTTGAAAATCATATTAGAAAACTGTTAAATTTCAAATTAGTATTTTAAAACAAAATCTTAAGTTTTGCGTTTATTTTTAGCATCATTTTATGCGCAATAATTTTATATTTCTATTGATACCATTACCTTTTTTGTACGTTGAATTGGCGAGCAGGAATCAGCAAAAATAAATAATACCATGTTAAATTCATATGTTCGACTTTGAGAACGGACACACGGTATACCTACAGCTGATATGTCTGTAAATCAACATTCCCTTACTGTAACTTTTGCTGATGACAAAGACATTATGGTAGGACACAGTGGCTCAATGATAGCAGCAAACAGCCTACAACAGAGTTTAGATAAAGTCGTCCCAGTGGACCAAAAAATGGCGTGTAAAATTAAATGAAGCAAAAACAGAGACTTTAATGTTCTTTCAGATGTCCTCGTTTCATAAGCTTGTAACAGACGCCCAAGTATATTTTATAAAATTCCGTAGAAAATATAGTTTTGTCTTCTTATTCACTAAATTTTCGAACTTACTCAACTAGTAAAGGTCGATTGCTGGCTATTTTGTTTACAATTTTCCTAAACATTTACATAATCTGTATTAGCATATAACAATGCAATTCATATCACAGGACAAGGGAAAATGAATTTTCTATCTCATATAGAGGACTAAACATCATCATAAATTTAGGCATTTAATTTTATAGTAGTTTGACCTTTATAGAAACAAAAAACTTTACCAACATGGTTAACTTTAAAAAAGCTATAAAACAATTTCTAACTATTGGAAAAAAATTATATTCAACTAGTTAGTTCGTAAGCAACAATTTCTTTACTTTCTGCATTGCACATGTAAATAATTTTTACAATATTATTTTTTTATACAGTGTGTCCCCGGATGGAGTTGACAATAGGTATGATGGACCAAAAATTTTCGGATTGGATTTTCATATTTTGGGATTAATCCCTGCTCGGTCTGAAACTTATTTTTAGTTTACTTTCGATTTTTTTAAATCGAGTAGGCCTTTACAGTTGAGCAAAAACTCTTTTCGTTTCAGGTAAAGTGCATTTTCTGTTCACAGTACGCCAATGTGTTACTAAGAAAAGTGGTTCAGAATGAAAAGTTATGGCGTTATGCAGATTTTCAGAACGATCGACCTACTTTGATAAAATTCATTATTTGTCAATTTCGTTTCAGGTAAAGTACTGTTTCCGTTCACAGTACACCAATGTGTTACTAAGAAAAGTTGTTCAGAAGGAAAAGTTATGGTGTTATGCAAATTTTCAGAACGATCGGCCTACTTTGATAAATAGAAATTGACAATAGGAGAAAAATCTTTATTATTAATTTTACGACAAAAAGTCATTCTTCATTAAAAGTTAATAACTTTTCATTCTGAACAACTTTTCTTAGTAACACACTGGCGTACTGTGAACGGAAACAGTACTTTACCGGAAACGAAATGGACAAATGGTAATGAATTTTATCAAAGTAGGCCGATCATTCTGAAAATTTGGATGACGCCATAACTTTTCATTCTGAACAACTTTTCTTAGTAACACATTGGCGTACTGTGAACGGAAACAGTACTTTACCTGAAACGAAAAGAGTTTTTGCTCAACTGTATAACTGTAAAGGCCTACTTGATTTAAAAACATCGAAAGTAAACTAAAAATAAGTTTCAGACCGAGCAGGGATTAATCCCAAAATATGAAAATCCAATTCGAAAATTTTTGGTCCATCATACCTATTGTCAACTCCATCCGGGGACACACTGTATACACTCATGTATTTGTATATTCCCTTTTTCTATATTTATTTTTACATTATTATCCTATTAATTACTCTTCATAGTGATTGTATGTAAGGAAATATATCGTTATTGTTATTATTATTATTATCACAGATGCACATTGAAATTTTAACAGGGTAGTTGTTTGCTCAAAAAATATTACTGACGTGATATATTTTAATATAAAACACCAAAGCAAATGCTAAAATACGTCTACAGCAATTGTGTTTTTGAATAGCCGTAATTCAGATACCCGCTATTGTACTTTTAAAAATGTAGTTTTGCCGCCTAAATGTAAACACATTTCGAGTCAAAAACGTAAACACACAGTAGTATACTGTGACGTAACGTCGTAACTTCTACGATTCTTGACATATGACAGTTGACAGTAACGTCAGAAGTAGATAGATATTTGAAGAGGTAGCACATACTTAACCTCAAACTCATTGATTTAATTTATAAATTATACATATAATATTTATATAATTAATTAAATCTAATACAATGGACAAACGAGTACCACCAGTCGTTCCTACATTAGAGGAATTAAAAAGAATGATCAAGCAAGAAACCATAAGCAGTGGCCGTTTACAATCCCTTCGATTACCTCGAGATTTAAGTCTTGGTGGGACCAAACCAAAAAAGGTGTACACCCCTAACTTAAACGTAGTAAGAAGTAAAGATAAAAACAAACAGTAAGTATACAAAGTTATTCTTAGACCTTTATAAAATAATTACGTTGTAGTATGCCTACGAAGGCGGATCGCTCTAATAAGAAACCACCTGGTCCATCCATACGTGGTCACAAGCGAGGAGCTGACAGTTCTCTGCACCATGATGGAAGTAAACACTCTAAATATCTTCAATCCGAAGGTATATTTTCACAAGGAATGGGTGAACTTAAACGTTTGACCATTCATTCTGATAGAAGCGGAAGCACACGTGATAACAATCATGCGGCTGCTCTTACAATGCCCAAAATCAGCAAGGACAATTGGAATGTATGTTGCATTAACTTTAACAATTTTATTTAATGTGATATTTTACATTCAGGTTAATAAAAGCAAGGATGCTGCACTAGTGAACGAATTAATTGAAGAAGAAAGCGATTCAGAATCTGATAATGATTACGATCCCATTGTTTTACCGTTGAATCGCAATAAATGTAAGTAATGACTAATGAAAAATAGTTTATACATATTTTGTATTAAGCTTACCTACTGCTGGTAAACCTATATATCTCATACATACATTTTCTTGCAGCTGCTTTCGCAGACTGTTTTAAAATAAAACAAGAAGATATAATTGACAAGATAAAAAAGGAAGAACCAGAACCTACCGAAACATTACCACCATTATCGAATGGTTGTGCTACACCTGATATCAAACCAAAAAGTAAGAGTACAAGTACGTCGAAGTACTTTTTTATTTATTATTCTGTTACAGTTAAAATAGAAAAAACTGATGATGCCGTTACTGAAATATATACGGCATTCACGGATAATACACAAGGCTATGATGAAGATAATCCGGCGTTTTCTTTAATAAGGGTAAGTAGGTAACTTATGCCTCTGAAATAAATCAGAAGTTGTTTTTTTTTTTAGTTACCAGACAGTTTCTTAGGTAAAACGTGGAAGGAAGATCCAAAAGATAAGGATGTAGATTATACAATGAAACACATGTCAGACGGACATGTTGGTAAAATTCTCATACGTAAGTCAGGAAAAATGGAAATGGTTATTAAAAATACCAAATATCTTCTTAATGGAGAAGATATGGAAGGTTTGACAGAGGTACGTGTTAAATTCACTTCTTACTGCTTGAACTATTAATCTTCGGAATTATACTTTATGTTTATTTCTTTTCGATAGACCGCCGTACTATTTCCTGGAGAACAAAGCATTGCCCTAGAACCTTCTTTAGTTACCGTTGGAACGATCACTGAAAAATTTGCCTTAACACCAGAGTGGAATACCTTGTTTGAGCGTGCAAGAAAGAAGAATAGATTCTACTGGTAGTAGTGGCTCAAAATTAATTGTTTTCTTTTATTGTTCAGTTAAGTTCTTTTGTGATTATTTTTTAATATTTATTATAATAAAAACAACATTTGTTACAATACATTAATACATAAAATACTTTAAAACCACTGAATTTAATTAAATGTATCATAATATTTACCTCATAATTAGTATATTATATAATAATTATCCGTGGTACTTCAAATTCAAAGCTTTCTGTATAAAACACAACATTTCAGTTTGTTCTTCAATCTAAAAGAAAATTGTTAGTTTGTATCCTTAATAAAATTACATCAAACCACAGAGCAGGTAATAAGGGAAGACGTCCAGCCTTTAAAGAATTAGCTTCGTAAGTTAAAGAAACCCGTCCGCTTGGGAGTTCGGAGTCTCAGAATTAAGCCGCTTAGGATTATTCGATGTAAACCATTTTATAAATTTCCTACTGCATTTTATTTCGTTTACATTTTTGGGTCATTGCAGAAAGGTAGACCGGAGAGGCTACAGAGGGTTAACTTAAAAATTACCATTCCTCAAGTTATTCGTACCTTAATAATTTTATGACCTATAACCGCAATTTTGTGGTAAAATCATCAAGAGTTTTAAGGAAACCACCACTAAAATTGGTTAACATGTGAAGTTAAAATGCCCAATGCAATGAGAAAATGTCAAAATAGTTACTATAGAAAAATATAAATTATACTTAGATTTTTTCGTGACTAAAAAATCATCAAATGGCAAATTAGAAAATCTGATGCAGAAACTTAATTTCGATCTGCTTCATTGAAAGATTATTTACTGTACACATGTAGGTATTTAATATAATCAAAGCGCAGAAAATATGCATTGTAACATATCAGAATTTGACTGTAATCAAATACATAGTTTGAAGAAGCATTATGTTTAGTATAATTGTTTGTAATGTAAATTATCAAGAGAAAAATACGGTTTCAGTAAATTTAGCACAATTAAGTAGTATAACAAAGAACATGAAGCGATAATCAGTTAATCTGGTACTAAATGCACAAATATCTGCAACAATTCTTGTAAATACAAAATAGCAGAACCTTCAGGTAACTGGCGGCTTCCTATTCCCAGGCAAAAGGAAATTCGTAATCCATTCATTGAACTTTACATTCTAACGTGACAATTACTCCTATGTTTTTGCTGATTTACAATAAGTCAAAATCCATACAAATCTATTAAAAAAGAGAATCCTGAAACAAAGTTTTTATATTTTGCCGAATAGTTTTAAAAGGAAACATCTTTCACTAATATTAATAGATAATTACATATTTAAATAAAAGTGACGTAATATACTTTTTTATTTATTATAAGTTATAAGATAAGGGATTCCTAACAAACAGCATAAAAAATTTAAAACATATCTGTTTGCGTATACTGTAGCTACAGAGCGTAATAAATTACAATTAAAATTCTTACTCCCTAGTTTTAGAAAGAAATTGTAGTAATTTTTCACCGTATAAAAGAATACAAAAGGAACTCACAATGTAAAATTCTAAGAACAATTACTGTGCCTCACAATTAGCCCTGTCAGAAATTATCGATATATCGATAATATCGATATTTAAAACATGAATATCGATGTATCGATAAATATCGATTAATATCGATGTATCGATAAATATCGATTAATATCGATATTATCGATAATTTTCAATAATATCGATAAACGATTATTTTAATACTGGCAGAAATTATCGATAATATCGATATTTAATGAAATATCGGAAGACAATATTTAAAACATGAATACCGATGTATCGATAATATCGATAATTTTCAATAATATCGATAATTTTCAATAATATCGATAATCGATTATTTTAATAATATTGATGACTTCGATAATTACGGTTAAATCGGCAATATCGATATAGATAATATCATAATTAAATTCTTCTAAAAATATCTGACAGTTTTAATTAATTATAATATAAATTGATTTCTTTGAGAAATCAGGTTTGTTGTATTCTCAGGTTTTACTAAATATTCCCTTCTTCAGGTGTGTAACGTGAATTGATAATTCGTTAGCTTAACAAAAGCTTTGTGCAACCCGCACTTAATTGTATCGATAATATTGATATCGCTAATATCGATAATACAAGTACAAGTTAGTTAGTAGATATCGTGATATCTACTAACTAACGTATACATATATTGATACAGAAGTTACTAGTATTAATTAAGTATATTACCGGTATGATAGACCAGTAATTAATTAGCAATTGATATTATTGGTATTAATTACTGATAATATTGATGTTTATCGATATTATCCATATTATCGATA
Organism: Melanotus villosus; assembly: GCA_963082815.1. Taxonomy (NCBI): domain Eukaryota; kingdom Metazoa; phylum Arthropoda; class Insecta; order Coleoptera; family Elateridae; genus Melanotus; species Melanotus villosus. The sequence continues at coordinate 33,379,215 of OY720427.1, read as the reverse complement.
TTATCGATAATATCGATATTATCGATAATATCGGTATTATCGATATTATCGGTATTATCGATGTTATCGATATTATCAATATTATCGGTATTACCAGAAAACACTAGAAAAGTTTTGGCGGTAAATTTGAATTATTTCAACTACATATAATGTTGACAGTTCCCGCAAGCATTAATCACAAAACTTGTTGTACAGTTAAAATTATAAATTAAACTCATTTATGTAATTGGGAATAGGAATCAGAAAATCATAAATATTATTGAGATGTTATAATTGTTATAAAGTTATAATGACAAATTTAAAACTACTTAATGCAATATATAAATCGGGAAACATACCACAAGACTGGCTGAAATCTACATTTGTAACTCTCCCCAAGACAAATCAACCAAGAAAATGAGAAGAATATAGGAACATCAGTCTAATGAGTCATATATTGAAAATATTTCTAAAAATTATACACGCTCGGATATACAACAAATGCGAACTCACAATGTTTGAAACGCAATTAGGCTTTAGAAATGGGTATGGAACACGCGACGCCCTATTTGCTCTGAATATACTAACTGAACGATGCCTAGATGTCAACAAGGATGTGTTTGTAGGATTTATAGATTACGCGATAGCCTTTGATAGAATTCATCACACCAAAGTGTTAGAAATGCTACAGCAAATAAATCTAAACCATCAAGATATACAAATCATCAAGAACTTGTACTGGAAGCAAACAGCACATGTACGTACGCCAGACGGAGTTACCGAAGAAATAAGTATCAAACGTGGAGTGAGACAAGGATGTGTTCTTCTCCTCTATTGTTTAACATTTACTTAGAGACTATATTTAAAACAGCACTAGAGGAAAGCACCGAGGACATTAAAGTGAATGGCATTTTAATAAACAACTTGAGATATGCCGACGACTCAATTCTCATAGCAGAAACAGAAAAAGATTTACAAAAACTCTTTAATCGAGTATATGAAAGCAGCAAATCCTATGGATTAGATATGAAGCTTAAAAATACCAAGTATATGGTAATAACAAAAAAACATCCAACGCTAACAGGAATAACAATTCACAATAAAATAATAGAAAGAACGTCCACCTACAAATATTTGGGCACTATTATCAGTAACGAGGGAAGACAACAAAAAGAAATACGTAGTTTGGCTGTTTTTAAAATTGGAATTCTGAATTTTGTTAATGGTTTCGGGACATTTAATAGTGCTTAAAATTATTAAGCAAGTCGTTTACATAAATATTTCTAATTTGAAAGGCATCTCCAGTTGCATGCTAAACTTAAAAAGCGTTCTAATTTTTATAAATCGGGCAACAGTGACGGACTACTTTTAGGACCAGCGCTCTCAGGAAGACGTTGTCTTAAAGAAAGCAGGTACTTTTATAGCTCTCTTCGCAAAAATAGTAAAATAGAGTCTATGCAACCCAACTGACAGAGCCGGACAAGAACCGACAAAAACTTCCACAAGGCTGTGTCTCTTCCCCTAATACTTGCTCTTTGTATATGACCAAACTTATATCTAGTTTGATTGTATAAATAATAACTTACTACTTTTGAAGTTGGTTTTCCAGCACCGTGACCTGATTTAGTATCGACACGTATAATTAATGGCCGCTTCTGTTGAGGTAAGTTACCAATTTTCTCTTGCAGTTCGGCAATAAACTTCAGTGAATGCAATGGTACCACACGATCATCATGATCTGCAGTGAGCAATAAAGTAGCCGGATACTGAACGCCATCTATAAAGTAGACTTCGTCAACTAAAAATCTCTAAAATTCCCTAATTTTACAACCTGGTGGAACTATAATGTTGTGAAGGGGAGAATATTTGTATAAATATTTAAATTGCTCCGGGTCTTCAGAACATCCAAAGTCGGACTTCCAGGCATACCCGATAGTAAATTTATGGTAGCGAAGCATATCCAAAACTCTAAAATTATATATTTGTTTAGCATGTACCAAATTGCATTAGGGTATGCAATTACCCAACCAAACAAAGGGCACATCCAAATAACTCAGGTGCCTGGTTTATACATGCAGCTACTAAAAGTCCACCATTAGAGCCTCCTTGAATAGTTAATTTGGTAGATGTGGTATACTTCTTTTCAATAAGGTAACGAGCAGCATATTGAAAATCATCAAATACGTTTTGTTTGTTATCAAATCGTCCAGCATTATGCCAATTCTCTCCGTATTCACTAAATCACAAATATTTTACATATAATTTTCATTGAAATTGGAGAATCATAAATATACCAATCATGGGTGTTGTTTAACATAAAAATAACCACAATTTAAACTTACACTAAACACTAAATAACTACTTACCCTCCACCACGAATATTTGCCACTGCAAAAATGCCATCAAAACTGTCCATAAATATAAGTCTGGAAATACCAAATGCAGGCCCAATGCTAACATTAAATCCACCGTATCCATATAACAGACATGGTTTCGACCCATCAAGGACTAAGCCCTTTAATTTGTTAAATACATAAATAAATTGACCAACATTTTTTAATTATTTTCAATATAAAACTTACCTTTTTGTGAACAACAAACATGGGAATCTTAGTTCCATCTTTACTGTTATAAAATACTTGGTTACTTTCATACTTCGAAGGATCAAAATCCCCCACTTTGGTTTCATAGAATACCTATAATAATAAACCTGGAGTATTCTATGATTTAAAAAAAGTAAACTTACTGTTGCTTTGATCTGTGGTTGCTTAAAATCTACTCGGTAAATAATATTTGGAGTTAGGAAGGATGAAAATGCAAAAAACATTTCTGTGTGTTCGCGTCTTCCTGATAGTCCACTAATGCTTCCCAATTCCAAAGGAAAGTTCATTATTTTTTCGCCAGTTTCCAATTTATGTAAAGAAAGAGTATCCTTCAAAATATAACCGTTAAATTACAGTAAAAGATAAATACAAAGGCTTCAGAAAACTGTATCAATACAACAAAATAATTAAAAACATTAGTTACCTTAACATCATGTATGTAGCATAAAATCAAATTATCATTATTGATTGGTTTGGCCCAGTCTAAAACGTCTTTCGAATGTTCCGGAACCAACACAGTCCAATTAGATTCGGCAGGCTTATCAAAATCGATCAACACCAAACGATAGTTAGGGGCATCTTTATTTGTCCGAAAGATAAATTTCGAAGCGTTGTTGGCAACAAACTAAAATACGGTTTAACTAAATGAATAAATAACAATAAGGAAAATATACTGCAATACCTCATAATCGGCTTTAAATTCTGTAACAATCGGGACTACAGGTAAGCGGCCTGCGATTTCTCCTACAGCTTTCAAGTTGCAAAAATACAGCAAGTTGTTTTTGCAACCTTTAATGGGTGTTAACACCAAATAATTGCCACAATCACTAACATAAGCTTGACTAAAAGGATATAAGGTGAATGTTTAACAAATAAGTACAACTTGTTTCGTTGGTATATACAGCGAGAGCAAATAAGATTGACCAAAAAAAAACTACTTTCAAAGGCAGGTATTACCAATCTTTACTTCCATTTTGCTTATGCACGCCTTGCGGTTCAGTGTTATATTTATTATGTTCGCATTTTGATGTTTGCCTTGCAAGTTTAATTTTCCGCCTTTTCTCCTGTAAAAGTTTTCATACTGGGACTTAATTTCATTTCATTTGTGATATTCCATAGTTTTAACATGATAAGTGTCACAAATTTACCTACAAAAACCCCCGAGCCAGTCAATAAACGCCAATGAACTTACTTGAATACGTTATCTAAGCTTAATGAATGCAATTTATTATAGTTTATTGTTATGGGATAATTTACCATTTAGGTCAACACAACGGGCTTAACCTAAAACGACAAACAAAATGTCAGAATAGGCAGGAAGTAAGTGCAGTCCATGCTTACATACATATGAAGCGGCACATTTTTACTATGTTCATTTTTCAAGGAGGCGGCACGGTTAGGCTTTATTGCTCTCGCTGTATTTATACCAAATCCTGTATAGCTTGAACAACTTTTCCATAACCAAAGCCCTTACCTTCTAATTTGTGGATCATCAAATTCAACTACAACAATATCTTCCGATTGAGGAGTTCCCAAACGATGATAATACAATTTCTGGTTTTTACTGGAATCAGTTTCTGAGCCATCTGTTTTTCCTTCTTGGTCCAAGTAAGCCTTAGAAATATTAAACACATAAATTAGGTTATAAATGAGTAACTCGGCATATAAATTAAATTGGAAATTAATAACCTAACAATAACTTACGCCATAAAAACAGCTGTTATTATCATGCATCCAACTCATAAAGGAATATTTCACTTTCTTGAGCACATCCTTAAAATCTTGACCTAGAATTACATAAATTTCCTTTAAATTACAGTTACTAGTAAATCTACCCCACCTGAGTCTGTATCACGAAATTTAATTTCCAACCAATCTGAACCACTTGTGCTAACACCGTATGCTAAAATTTTGCCATTTTCTGAAAATTCACTGTGTGATAATGCTACGGTACCATCCTCGGAAAATGTATTTGGATCTAAAAATACCTTCGCTTCCGAATTTAAACTATCTTGTACATACAGAACACTTTGGTTTTGTAGTCCTGAAATACTCTTTTGTAGTTATTGTAATAATGAAACTAGGAGAACTTATTGAAATACCTGAGTTTCGAAACTGGTAATACTTATTCCCACGTAAAAATGGGGTAGATACTTTGGGATAATTCCAGAGATTTGTTAAACTAGTGCTTATTTTTTCTTTGTACGGGCAGCTATTAATGTACGGATTTGTTATAGCATTTTGTTTCTCTACGAAGTCTTTTGTTTCTTCTGAATCTGGATTTTCAAGCCATCTGTATGGATCAGCAATCTGTAATTTTGTTATGTGATTTATAGTCATTTATATATTGATAATACAATAATATCAACGAGTTAATCACACTAATTTACTTATATAACCAACATTTAAATTCGGTATTGCTTTTGAATCGTTTTCACGATTAATCAAAGTACTAACCTCAATTCCATGATAAGTATCTTTTATGGACTCGTCTTTCCTGGCAATTGGATAGTTGGGTAACATCCTTCTACATTCAAGAAGTGAGTTTAGACTACGGACTATATACCTAAAGATGTATACAAATATTACAATGATTTACTCAAATCCTACATCACAAAGATGTAGATAACCTTGTTTTGATGATAGAGCACAAAATGTGCATCTAATTTTCTGGTACAAACACTCAATAAGACACTGCACACTTTACAGGAAAAAAGTATAGGTTCATATATGTACACTGAAGCTATTGTTTAGATATCTTAATAAAAGAGAAATTTAGAACAACAACAAAACAAGCTTAAGAATAAGGTTAAAGGAGCGTACACATGGATAATTTGAAAACTGTCTTATCAATTCTAGGGATTTTCTATAAAATCTGTACATCAGTTGGATAAATACTGAACAACCCACCTAGGGAATGTGGTACAGCCAAGAAAAAACACAATTGCATTAGTTATTAAACTAATTGGCCTGTTTAAAAAGCCCTGTATTATTTGTATCAATCAAATAAATACGACTTTGCTTATCAAATGGGAAACTAAACAGGATAGTTAATAGTTATAGCATAGATTAAATAATAGAATAGATACGCAACGGTACCTTTTTATATGTAACCCGAAAAAAATTCTGACATAGAGATGGCAGCACCTTGGCCATCTCTGATCGAGAATGTTTTTTAACCATCCTAGAATAAAACCGATATATCAATAATCCTAACATATCAACAACATTTGATCAAACAAAATACGTACGTTATTTAATAACCGTGCATTAGTCATATTGATATTAATGCCATGCAAATTCAAGCGTGTTTATAAAATAAGCACGTATAGATATTATTGTATTTATGGATGAAGTTATTTGTCCCAGATACAGTTTATTTATCTTATGCTTAGAATTTTATTTACTGACTTCGTTTTTTGCTAAACAGCAAATTTGTAGTATAATTATGTGTTAAAAGATCTAACATTTGGAATAAAAATAAAAATATGTATGTATATTTAACAATTACAAAAAATACGCAGTTACGTTGCACAAAATTTCGTTAAATAAAACTAGCGAGTTCAAAAAAAAATTGAAATACCTAAGGCCTGGCAATGTAAAACAAAAATAATGTCTACTGCAAAATTTAGAATTATTGTTTTTGCAATAATTTTACTGACATTTGCAAAACGGAATTATGGCAATAACACACTGATGACGGTTAATAAACTATAAATCTTGCAATAGGCAATAGACATTATTTTTGTTTCTCCTGGCCAACCCTTATCTAATTTTTTTAACTCACGGTTTGGCAAAGGATCTTGGAACAGCTGGGTTAAAATTTTAACCTAAGCCCAACAGAACGAATCTAAACCCTAAAGTCGGCAACCGTATACATCTATACATGTAAATATTTTTTTTTGGTTTTTGAAGGAAAAAACGTATTTATGAAGTTGACAATTACGAACCATATTTGCCCGTACATTACCTTACATTTTCGTCGAATTTACTTGCATTTTCTTTACATGTGCTATTGCAATAAGGCCAATTCAATTCACAATAATACAGGGTGAGTTTTTTTTTTCATTTTAAGCATTGGGATCTCGGAAACCATAAGACATTGAGATTCGGTTAAATGAGGAAAGAGTTGTCGTTTAAGAGCTTATGCAAGATATGCTTTGTTTTTTGAAAAAAATCCACAGTTTACTAGCTATGAGCAAAAAAGAAATTAGCAATGTTTCTTTAAAGTGTTCTAAAATCGTTAATATTAGAGATACAGGAATATGATACGAACAAAAATTGTAGATATTTTTTGGCTTAATAAGATACATTTATTAATTTCCATTCTGCTTTTATAATTTTCGAGTTATAGCGCAAACTTACATTTTTTTAAATAGCAGTCATAGTTGGCTTTGACATTTTTAAAAATGACAAATGCTTCTCTTTTTAACGATAAAGGTTTGCTAATTGCTATACTTTGATAAATAAACGCGATGCAGGAATTTTTGTATTATTGAGAGGTAAATAAACAAAGTTTGCCGTGGAAAACAATAAACAAACAAAGTACTGTTGCTCATTGTTTTAGTTGAAATTTGGCAGTTCTGTAACTTCTACAATTAAATTAAAGATGTTTTCTAATCGCGAAAAACTTAATATGGTCGAATGTTTTATTTTTTGTAATAAAAATAGAAAATAGTGTTCTTGCTGCCGAACGGTACCAACAATTTTATGAAAGTTGACGTCAACCATCTCTACCGACGTTCAACAATTTATTTATACCGAAATCTGAGGCAGTTTGGTTCCTTTTCGAAACCAAAGAGGGATGAAGGCGTTATTAACGAGGATATTCAAATAAATGTATTGGCCTACGGCTGCAAGTAAGAGAGCACCTAAACCAACTGTTTCCAAATTCTTGGATAGGTAGGAACGGGCCGGTCCTTTGGTCACCAAGATCGCCAGATCTTTCAATTTTGGATTTCTTTCTTTTCGCTGTTCTAAAAGATTTAGTTTATCAGCGAACTTATGCGACAAAAGAAGAACTACGTGATGCTGTGGTATGTGCTTTTCGCAATTTAGATGGTAGGAAAATGAGGAAAGCTGTAAATTCTATTGTGAAAAGATGCCCCTTGTGTGTAAATAATAATGGTGGACATTTTGAACATTTGCCGAGATAGATTAATTTTTTTACATGTAATTACTTCAAAGTAGAAATTTAAATGTAATAATTCGTAGTTTCTTTCCGTTGTTGTTCTATTTGAGGCCCTAAAGTTTTTAGGTGAAACATTATAATAAACTAAGTAATTACTTTAATAGGAAAAAAATGTTTTCCATGGCAGACTCTGTTTTTGCTACTCTCAATATTACAAATAGTCCTGTATCGTGTTTATTTGTCAAAGTAAGTACAGCGACCCTTATATCTCTGCAAACAGAAAAAAATGCACTTTTTAAAAATGTCGAAGCCAACTAACTTACTTAAACTAACTTAAAAAAACGAAAGTTTGTATTACAACTCAAAAACCGTAAAATCGAGAAGGAAATTACTATGTTCATCATATTAAGCATAAAAATGTCTAAAACTTTCATTCGTGTAATTTTGTTGTATTCCTAATAATAACGATTCTACAACATTTAAATGAAAAATCACTAAATCTGTTATTCGCTCATATCTAGCAAACTGGATTTTTTTCAAAAAACAAAAGCATATCTTGCATAAGCTCATAAAACGACAACTCTTTCCTCATTTTAACCGAATCTCTATGTCTTATGGTTTCCGAGATCCCAATGCTTAAAATGAAAAAAGAAAACTCACCCTGTATGTAGAATGCAGAAACAACTATACCGGGTGTGGCCTGACATGTGAGACATAGGTGAAATGCTTGGGAAATTGAACATATTTATGTCAAAGTCGAAATTTTAATTTTAATTTTCTGCTGTAATTTCAGAAGTTTTCGGGATATTCACACGAAAATTGGTGAAACTACCTTTTTTGGGACGGGAATAATCCGAATAATAATCCGTTCTCAATTTTAATGCAGCTCTTAAAATAATTTTATTTTTGCTACACCTAATACCTTAAAAATACTTCAGCTTTTTTGTAGCTAAAGTTAGGGCAGATTAAGTATTTTTAAGGTATTTAGGTGTAGGACAAATAACGTTATTTTAATAGCCGCATTAAAATTGAGAACGGATTATTATTTCCCGCCCCAAAAAAGGTAGCTTCACCAATTTTTATATGAATATTACGAAAACTTTAGAAATTACAGAAGAAAGTTAAAATAAAAATGTCGACTTTGACACCCTGTACCTCCCTAAATATTAACTTTTGGACCAAGGTAATTTTAGGTAAATCGTAATATTTTGGCCTCAGGAATCTACTGTTGGTCTGTGACGCATTACTTATGGACCACCCTGTATAGAGCCCCCAAAGAGAACATAATGTATGACCCAATATACGTTCTTTTTTTAATACTGTTATTTTTACCTTTAAAAAATTGTTTTAGGGGCCCCTCATTGAAAAAGGCCGGCCCTGCGTCTGACAATTTAAGTAAAAGTACAAGAGATGGGAATCATTCTTTGGGTATTTTATGCATATTTTTGAAGTTTAACTTTTTAAGAATTTAAGTATTAATCGCTTACTCATGTGTATTAAAATTAATGCTGTAAGCTGTAAGCTGACCAAAAGTTTCAATTTGTATACATATGCTCAACCAGTCGATTATTACGTGATCTGTTCGGGTTTAACTCTATTACTATTTTGTGTGTATATTTACTAAACGTTTACAAACATTATGGAATGGTATTTCGGTGTATCACGCTACAATTAAGAAGTATACGTCTAAATGGAAATAATAGCGTCCGTGCGGGGTAAAGTGAATGCAGTGAAGTTCCTTGAGTTTATGACAAATAGTTCAAAAATATTTTGGGGCAGCACCGGTCGAGGTTACCGTTCGTCACCTCCTTGCCCCCTTGTCTAAGTAGACACGGGTTACACTTTCGCCGGTAACGTGGGATCTCTATTTATATTATTTCCTCTATGGTTATAGTCAGTGTTGAGACGTACCTAGGTAAATGTACCTAGGTACAAGTACCTAGGTACTTCTCTTGTACCTTCGTATACTAAAAGGTCCATATTTTTAGAATTACCTTTACCTATACCTAGATATTTTTTAGAGTTACCTTGTACCTAAAAAACATAAAAACTTAAGGTACAACGTAAATTCTATTTTCTCTGTAAAACTACGTAAAAAAATTTAAACAATAATTGTGGATATAAAGAGAATATCAATATATTCATATACATAGTTCGAATTTTATTGGCGTCATTTGGGTATTTTGTGTAGCGTATTTAACGGTAAAGTGAAAGAGAATGATAATGCCATTAATATTATCAAAATATAGTGAAGTATTTTGAAGATAAGTCAAAAAATTTAAAATCCCTATTTAATTATGAAATCATTTTAAGAATTTTTAAATAATAAATAATACAATTATACTCTCATCAGCTCCTATTGAAAGACTGTTTAGTACAGGAGGACAAATTTAATTTTAACTTCCAAACGAAATAGGCTTTATGATGAGGCTCTTGAAACTCTATTGTTCTTCAAGAAAAATAAATAATATAAATGATGTGCATGATATAGGTATGTTTAAGAAAATTTTTTATTTTATTTAAAAAGTGGTAGTATTTTTTATATTTATATTTTAACAATCGATCAAAAAAATTATTTGTGCGGTTGTACCTAAACCTGTACCTACAATATTTAGGTACATTTTTATGGTAACTGTATTTTTACCTAGGTATTTTTGTAAAAGTATACCTGTACCTGTAACTAGGTAATTTTTTCTCTGTGTACCTGTACCTTTACCTAGGTACCAAAAAAGAAGTACCTGTTACAACACTGGTTATAGTACAACCTATATAATCTTAAGTAAAAAACTTCCCAATAGGGGTTTGTAAGATCACCCTAGTTGAGTAAAAATCGGCAGGTGCTTTAAATAAAACCCTTTAGGAATTTAGTACATCTGGATTTAACGATTATTAGTTTAAAATTGGTTTGATGAGTCCACAGAACATTAGATGAGTCCTTAAGTTGTCTCCAGAAGTTAATCGATTATTTATAGTTGGATACAGTAGGGACACTCCCCCTTAACAGCTTTCCCAACGCCATGTTCTTAGATGCATGACGTTTTCACAGAACACCCTGTAATAATAAAACGTAAAAAAGCACGTGTGTTAGTTTCTAGCATTATATTGGTTACTTAATAGTAGTGGGGGGTTATGCTACCATGCGGCATCTGTTGTTGATTCCATTAAATGCTTGCAATGCAGCGACACTGATAAACTATAAAATCTTGAAAAAATCTGTAAAAAGCATTATTCATGAATTGTTAATTTATCTTAACTATTTCAATATTTTTAATAATAATAAAATTTAGAAAAAAAAACTGCGAAAAGCATTATTTGTGAATTGTTAATTTATCATTATTTTAATACAAAACCAAATTACATGTAATGTAAGAACTTGGTAAGAACCTTTAAATGATATGTCAATACAAATAAATATAAAGTGACCCTATTACTCTATTTTAAAAAGCTTAATGACGGACATCTAAATCTATGAGGACAAGTCCCTATAAGGCCATTTCAGATGCGTTTTCTCTGTCGCTCTGATGTACGGTAAGTAGCGCTATCTCTTTTTAAAAATTATAACAACAAAACGCAAACCAAGGCCAGCTAAATTAAACATAAATAAATATTAAGGCCTTCCCAGTTTATTTAGCCAAGACGCAATTTCAAACAAGGATGCCCCCATCTGTGGTGGATTTACAAGATGTACCTACTATAAGAACTGAAGAGAAAAATGTAAATTTTGCAAATATAGTTAGAAACTACTTCTTTTGTTTTATTGCATTTAGTTAGAAAATATTTAAATAAATCTAGGAATAAAATCTCATGTATCTATACAAAAATCTAACACAGATGGCGCCATCGCTGTTTCTAATCATGACCAACTGCATCTATATACGCCAGTGCTTCTGGGATTTGATTCAGCAGGGGGCTACAAGAAATCGAAAATAAAGAGTGGAGAATTTTCCGATTGTCATTTGTTATCGAGTCATTGATGAAAATGTAAATAATGGCCTCCTAAATCACCCGATCTGAATCCCATAGATTACTTTCGACGTGTTTTTAGTCCTCGGCATACGCCTCGGACTCAAAATCACATCTCAGGTCATAAAAGCTTCTTTACGCCCTTGATACATAAATAACTATTATCGAAAATTAAAAAATTTATAAATGGCGGACAAATCGCCGGACAGGTGTCAATGACGGACAAGGCTTCTAAATGATGGACGTATGGTCACTTTAAATAAATAATAAAAACTGTCCTTATTTAGCAGAATATAGAAAGTCTAGAATACTCCACTTAACCAAATAAATATTTACCTACCAAAAAAGCACTGCAGATTTTAGAGATACCATAAAGTCCGTAAAGCAATCATATTTCATATCCAACAATAAAAATGACATGGGATACTAAATATTAGACTGTTGTGTAATAATAAGTGTTAACAATAAAGACTGCCTTTGTTATTTTGCATTACTTACTCAACGAGTTCTATAAATAAAGTTTCATAATTATATCATTACTTATACAAAGGGAATATATTATGTTTGTTTAAAATTTAAAACATAACTCTTTTCAGTTACAGCAATTACAGACGTAAATTTTCATCTTACTTACCTTTTAGACTTTTGATAAAATTCCCAACAGCTTAATAGAACAGCACAACAGAATATTGAAAGGTTTATTATACAATAATAAAGATAAGAATTATTGCATTATCTAATCTAAAACTTAAACAATTTCATTTTCCTGGTTAATATATTTTATTATAATACTCTAATGAAAAGTTCCTGTTTATAACAATGAAACTCATTAGAATAAGTCAGGAAAGTTTTAACAAGTCGAGTGGTGTTATTTTTAGAATCTATTTAGCAATTTAATATCGTATAAAAATTTTATTTCTAGAAACTCAGCAGAAAAATATTGACGTAATTAATTTCTGATACACAAGCAAGTTAAATACATTTCTATATTGCCTAAAAATAACCGATTAACAGGTATAATGGACAAAATTGTAATAAAACCAATAATTTTTGGAAACTCACCGACTTAGAAAAACAAATTTGATTAATGTGCAAAAACAAACAAAATATTTGTCAATTATCCCAATCCAACAGGACAACATGTTACATGCACACATTACATATCAAGGGGTAATTGCTATGTGTAACAAAATGAAAAACAAGTACTAAAAAATCCATTGAAATTTACGTAACGGAGGCTGCACAGTGCATTACTATGGGTAAAGGAAAAGCTGAACTGCACAAACATGCAATAAAATACGAAGTTTAATAAAGAGATTTAATATTTAACTAAAATACATACATCACATCATCGCTAATTTTTATTTATGTTAGTAAGTTACGTCATGCAGACTTGCCACTAAGTTGGAACGCTTTTCAGTTTGTGCAGTTGTCAAAAAGAACACAAGTCGGTAATATAATGTTACATAATAAATCGTTAAGGCCTGAGCATAAAGCCCATTATAAAACATAAGTAACAATTAACATTAAGAGATCAAGCCCTTCACAACGTAGCACAGTCGGGGGCTGCATCCTATATACACGCATGCTGAGCTGTGGAGTGGCCCCATACATTAATGCGTAACTAACCTAATTCACTGATGAATCTACAGCCTTAATATTGGCTGAAATCACAAAATAATATTCCTAAATGATGCTGACATTTATTAGCTGTAAAATACAAAAACATTGATTAAAAATCAAATTAATGAGCAACAAGTACAATATTACAATCGTAAGAAGGTAAAGTAAAATTTGTAAACAATTAAGATGACACGAAATACTTAGTTTATGGTGCATTTTCTTATAAAATAGAAGTTCTATTTCAGTCAAAAAACTTAAACTCTAGGCAGAAAATTATACAGTACATCACTTAGTAGTGTAATGATTAAACACTACTCAATTCGGCTTCTATGCTAAATCACCACAACGCCAGAACAATTAGCCTTGGCACAAGTTTGGTATTCGAAACGGTAAGTAATCGATTTATTGATATTCAACTTGTGACAAGGCTAATTCTAACTTAGTCTAAGTATTTACATTTACACGTGCAACTTAAAAATACTAATTTATCGCTATAGGCACTAGTAACCAATCAGTGGTAACCGAAACAAATGTTGTTAATCGTAACATTTAGTACACACAAAAGAAATGTAAGTAGGGTATAAATAACCACAACCTTATAAATTATGTACAGCTAACTTAAATTTGCTAAAAGTTGTTAAAAAAGCTACATCTAATACTTCGGAAACTGCAGTATAATAAAGCGTTAAGTCTCAAAACAGAAATTAACAACATTTGTCGCTGTACACACCGATATTTAGGCAACCATTTCTTTGAGAAAAAAAATATATTGCCTTTTCTCATTTTAATCATAGAAATGGTTTTTCTACAAATTTTGAATGCCATAATATTAAAATCCGTTCTAAAATCTTTACAAATTAAGATAACTTACAATAATAATAATAGGCAGCTTTGACTTAGTAGAAATGCAATTATGGGAAATTTGATGAAATATCGGCAAGTCTGTGCAAAACAATTTTGGTAGAACTATTTAAGTCTATCTTTAACCTATCTAGTATACAGAACTCATCATAATTATTAAGGGACAGTTCTTTAGTCTAAAAAAAAAATATGAGAATACAATTTCAACTAACTAATAAATAGAAACATTTCGGTAATTCAATTGTAAAAGCATATTAAATAAACCGAAAATACAATAATAGTCGTTGCACACAAATTATTAATGCATGAGCTGGCTAATACTCTGAACTAACGCTCAGATTTTATGTACTTATTCGGTACATAAGTCTGTGATCTACTTATGAATTTGACTTTACATACATCTAACTAAGGAGACTGAGCAAAGTGATTCCACTATGAAAAATACACATCTTTTTATTTAACAAATAGTATTAAATAAAAAGCATTCCTCCAACTTGTACTTCTACAATAATTGTATTAAAAAATAACATATTGCATTGATACGAGATAATTACATGTTACAGTATCTACATAAAAAATAAAGACGACAATTTTTTATACACACTTCAATGCCTAAAAATTAATCTTACAAATGTTAATGGCAGAACTAAAAAATCATGAGATAAATAGCTTAAACCATTAATAGTTGGCAAGTAACAATCGACATAATTTTTACGAATAAACATGTAATTCAGTAATCTAGATATGAATCACATGTTCATAGCAAAGCGTAGTAACTTCATATATTTCAGTTATATTCGTGGCAAAATCGTATAAAATCCTCTGCAATACACGCAAATTAATATTCTCTACGCTACCGAAATTTTCGAAATGATCAAATCTATAAACTACACATTCATTTTCATTATTATACTGGCGCATTTTCTCCTCTTTTACCAAGCAAGATAAATATATTTTTTTCTATAACACTTTAACAGCCTATACGAATTCTTGTTGTTAAGTATGATACATTCCAAAACTGCTTTTAAACACCGATACAAATGTCAGTACAATGCCCGATTAAAAGTATAATTTATTTACAATTTCATGCAGTTTTTCTGTATAATTATACTTATCAATTGACATACTCTTAAAATACAATTATACAAAAATTAATGATTTAATTTCATTTCTATTAATATAGCTCATATTTAAAACAAATACTGTGACTAAGTTTTTAAAAATTTCTTTGATTCTTCCTCATACTTGATTCCTTAATAAATTTGTCTTCGTATCTAATTAATCACGAATTAAGTTACAATATAAACAAATATGATGTTTAATATTACAAATTTAAGTATCAGCTTTATGATTCACAAATGAAAAGTAATGAAATTGAAATCCATTACAAGTTCATTTACTCATATTCTTTAAGTTTCATCTTGCCTTACATTATTCACAAACCAATTACAATGCGTAATAAACACCTGCTTTTGTTCCCATACAAAAATCGATTTAAAACTGCACTCGCAAATAAAAGAAAATTTATACTATTAGTGCACAATCAATTGATTATATATAACAAACACTTATTTGAAAGCTTTGTATTTTTCAGTTCTAGCTCGAAGAATAAAGGCACAGCCATTGCAGATCTTTTGTGAAAATTAATGTTATATTTTTATGTTCCCTCTTCCAACAAATACAATGTATCGATACAACACTCATACCTTATTTTTTCTATTTGTTATTCCGGCAGTAGCTGTTTAGAAGCATGGCGAAGCCCCCACATTTATGCGTGCCTAATATATTTCATTTATTAGCTTCTTTAATAAAATTTGTACCCTGTATCTGCGCTAATGAGCTTTCTCTTCGTCATATTCATGTATTATACATTATACGTTAACCTTGTTATTAGAGTAAAACATAAAAAAAAGGTTTCTTTTTAGATTGACTAGAAAAAACCATAAAAGTTCTTACTATGTATCTTTTTCAGTCATGTAATTACACCAATCTTCAGATCATTTAAGTTGTTGACACGAAATGGAAGGGTTGTGTTCTTAAGTTATAGTATCCACTACCACCAATTGGATTCGGCATGCACAGTAGTTTCTTTAAAAATATCACCGAATACTTTGGCACTTAACACTTCCCTGATGATCCACAGAGTGTACAAGTAAAATATAAAACTATGCATCATCATGTGTGGATACCAATATTTGAAAGAAATTTTTAAAGAAATCGTGGCTGCAATCTAATCTCTCCTAATATTAATACTATGCGTTATTCAATACATTTACAATTTAATAGAGGCAACGTAATTACATGCTGTAATTGTGTTTTATTTAAAACTTTTTGACAACTGCTGCTTTAATTAGAATTCTTCGCCTTCAATTTATGATACAAAAAGTGTGGTTAGGTACTTTTCAACTATTAATGGCTGGAATTCCCTATGTTTCATCTATTTCTTTGGTCTAGCGTTTTCAGTTTATCGCTTAAAATTTAGATGTTGAGATATAACACGTATTGCTAAGTTAATTTCGATATGTAAACGCGGCGTAAAGTATCACAAATCTACTTTATTTTTAAGTTACTGTATTAAATCATTTTAAAAGTAAGTAATAATGGACTTTGACGTAATTGATGCGAACCTTAGTTATGATTATCGACAGCTAGTCCTATGAGATCACAAATAATTTATAAAATACTTACTATTAAATGATAATTATGATGAAAAATTGGCAATGAAGAAATATATGGAATTTAAAATGCTTGTAAGGAATTTGTTGTATGTAGATGAATTTAGAGAGAATGTATTGTTGGTGTTTTCTTGAAAGGGCAATTTAATTATAACAAATTAGATTTGACTTATTGAAGTTAGGAATTGTTTTAAATAAGTCGCGAAGATTATGATTGATGCAAAAATTTTCGTTCATTGCACGACGTGCCATAATCTATTTTAAATAATGTCACGTCGTGTTTCTTTGTACGTGATTTTGAATATTTGCTAGCTAGTAGTATAGATACCCGAGCTATCAAAACGTAATAATTTAAATATGATTGTATTATTCTTTAATATACACAGCTAGCAAAAATTTCGTTTATTGTTTCTTTGGTTCTGTGGTGGCAGTGTTGGATTCATTTTGAGTTTAATAAATAAACTGTTAAAATTGTTGAATGTACGAATACCACACTTAAGAAATGCATTTCGTATTTTTATGTAAATACATCGTCGAAATGTTAGAAGTATAAGTTAAAGAAATAAAATAGTATGCGTTTTTGATAATTAATTAACTTAGAATCATTAAATTCTAAAGTATCGACACAACTGCAACATGCAGATGAAATTGCACTATTTGCAATAATATAGAAGTACAACTTACTTTCATATTTAAAGTTGCCTCACGTAAAGTCAAATTCAATTTAAAAATGTAGAAACTTCACGTAAAAAACTTCGTATAATATAAATAATAATAAATTATAAACTCACATAAAAAACCTGATCAATATGAGACACGATATTAAAGGTAATAAACAAACCTGAAAAATCACCTACGAAAACCTCACAATACTAAAAAATTGTAATAAGTAAAACCAAAAATCGTATAAAAAACCTGATTGATATTGGTTCGGCACGCAATAATACCTTGCAATAACAATACTATTATGTAAATTGTTAGCTAGCAATGGCTTATGATCATAAACACACATTGATGAATGAAATGCACATCATAAAAAAGTCGGTTGAATTTGACTACATGCAATCACATGTACGCAAATGTACGATATGTGTGAAACACACAGTCATTGACTAACTAATTAACCTAGAATCACATGGCAAAATGGAGAAGGAAGAGGCTATGTAACAGGTGGCAGCTTTCCTGAGTGAGTGCTATGCTGTGAATGCAAGGTAGCAGAACGTTCGTCACTAAGCTGCACCCGTACTTTGTTGCTGCTATTACTAATCAATGTATTGCTTTTAGGGGTACGAGAACCGGTCGGTGTCCTAACAGGTTCCGTTTTCTCCTGAGGTGGACGAGGAAGACGCCGACGTAACCAAGCATGACGCAAAGCAGCCGCTGGAGTCATTCTCACTTCGGGATCCCATTCAAGGCAACGCTTAATAAAATCTAAAAACAAAGGATCATCACAGCCCTTCAGGGCACGTTTCAGTTCCTTAGATCCAGGAGGTCCACGAGGCTTTCCACGACGACTAAGTCCTCCACTTAATACTACCGTACCGTCTGCCAAGGTAGTTGCAGTACAATACCGAGGGTAACCTTTCGAACTAATAAAATTTTTCGCACGCTTCGACTGATCTAACAAGCGTTGCGGAGGCATTCCTAAAAGCTCCATGATACATGCTAATTGATCAGCCTCATCTTCGCCTGGTAATAGAGGAAACCCCGTCAAGAGTTCTGCTAGAATACATCCTAAAGACCACATGTCTATTGGCATTCCATATTTCGCCCCTAATATTACTTCTGGTGCTCGATAAAAACGGGATTGTATGTATGTATAGACACGCTGATGCTCGTAACAAGACGAACCAAAATCGATTACCTAAAATTAAGAATAAACTGTAATGCAAACTGATCTTATTACCGTATTTCCTCGATTCTAAGACCCACTTTTTTCCCAAATTTTAGGGCGCAAAAACAAGGTGCGAATGTTACGATCTCGGCCAAATAGGAAATGCAGACGAAACTCTTCGAAATTATACGGTAAATTAAATAGGCGCAAGAGAAGTCAAATTAATTAGTTAAAGATGATTTATTTATTTTGCATTTTTTAATTGAGTTGATTATATTTATATACTACTACATTTTCCAAAAAAATAATATTGCAACCTTAGAATCGAGCAAATACGGTACGAATTTATATGGATTAAATTTAGAGTTAATTTATAATAACTTCGTGCTCATTTCAAAGTTCAACACATACTTATTATTATTAGCAGGGCAAAGGCCTTCCTCTTTCGTTTGTTCTTTGCGCTTTTTCTAATCTCACTTTTTAGTGAGGGATTTTGGTCTACTCTCTCATAGTTGACCGGTCCTTGTGGGAGACAGAGAGGTGCCATATTAATGGAGCAATCAGGCCACCCATTCCAGCACTGACCGGAGATACTTAACTCTCCTAATCATGCTACACTGGGGTACCTAGCTACCACAACTCAGGACCTCAACACCTACTTAAATATTGAAAATATTAGATTCTTTTGATGCTCGTATTAATGAGCAACACTGAATAGTGCAATAAAGGTATCAAAAAAATGTATGCAAACAAGAATTCGTTCAACTAATTTTGTTTAGTAACAACCCCAATTTGTTCTTTTTCCTAATTAAATAACGTTCACCGCTGTCTGTTAAACAAGCAAATTGTGTTAAAAAAATGCAGTTCTAACTGTCCCATATTTCCTTTAGAAAAACAACATATTAAATGATTGCCTGGCTAAAAATTCTGAAATGCAGCATTATGTACGACATGCAACAAAAATTTACTTGTCAAGCGCAATCATTTTGTAATACCTACTACTTATATTGGAAATATAGACATATTAAATCAATTTACTTGGTTTATTAACAGTAATTTACTAAACAAGTATATTTGGCCTTATTTGAACAATTGAATGTGTAAGTTAATAAACAGATTAGAATTCGCCGACACACAGAGCAAAGGCCTCGCTCTTTCTCCCATTCTTTGCAATTTTTCTCACTTTTGTGAGGGGTTTTGGTCTAAATGGATTAAATAATCAAAATGTCTCAAACGGATAGTCCACGAAGGAAATACTAATTTAAAACTTTAACAGTATTAATGCCAGCAAACAGCTACATTTAAACTTAGCATATCTTTTGGATTGCAGTATTACATAAACTATAGTGATGGCCAATCTGTGTGAAAAATAGAAGCAAGTTAATCTTGACACCGCTTATAAATAGAGCTCCTTCGGAATTAAACTACTACTGAGTATGAGAAAGGACTTTACTTAGGGCAATAATTTCTAAATCATTACTGAAATTTATAGAAAACCCATTGGAATGGTTAGAATAATTAGTGCAACTACTGAATTCTTTCTACTGATTTCAAATATAATTTAAAAATGCAACAATGTTAATGGCTTTGTATACTACGAATATTTAAAGTGTCATTCCTTCCTATTCAAAAGGTATTAACAAAAATTGAAAGTTGCACGTTTAAAAAAACTCGTAGAAATTGAATACAATAATTTTAGTGAAATAAGGTATTTAAATTATTTGGTAAACTAGTTCGCGCAGCAAATTAAGTACGATAAAGAGCCTGATTAGGTTACAACAACAATTAAAACAAAATTACAATCGCGTTTGAAAATTGGCTCGCTTGGAAAAACCAAAGGACGGGAATTTCCGAGATTTTTCACCCGGAAAAGTTTCAAGTACGAAGTTAAATTTAAGCCCTGTGTCAATACGAGATTCAGCACTCACTAGAGTTTGATTTGATGTCGAGTGCCATAAATTTGACAACGCAACGGGCGAATGATTGAGGAGAGGAAATCAAAATTTGTTCAATAAATAAACATCCGCATATTGGCTTTGAGAACGAATTTATTAATTTTTAATTTAATTGAATATAACAAATTATTTTAAAAGAACACAATATGCTATGAATGCAAGTAAAACCACAACGTTTGAAAACAACTTTTGTCAACTCAAACACGTTAATGTAATTTAAAATAAACATAAAAATTCATTAGGTTAAAAGCAATAAACATAAGTGATTTCTGAGTTTAATGGAAAAAATGTAATTATAGATGAGAAAAAATGTTGACACTGAATATATGGCGGCGTTTTTCATTCACGTTTAGGTTGTTCACCTGCGTTTATTCTGTATAAGTCGAACTAAACTTGAAAATGCCCGATTACCTTCAATTAATACAAAGCTAAAATTATCACAACCCTCGAGTTTTCACTTCCCTATAATTAATTTTTTAACAGTCGGATATTATTTATTAGTTCAATAGTTCTATTTAAAACCACCGGAAAAATAGCAGGAATAATCGATGCACGCAAATGACGATGGTTATAATCTTATTTTCAGCTTTAGCATACGTAAATGTTACATTATACTTTACTTATAGCAACAAAAAATTAGTCAAATATTAATTTTTCGTGCGTATATGGATACGTATATGTTATATCTTCTATTTATTTGTTCAATGTAACTTCAAATGGCTACATGAAACTTGGTACTTGCTATTTTTAAACGATATCACGGGGTAATCAGCTTGTTACCTAAATAACTGATAAAGCACCTGAGTTCTATTGTGTAATTTACATACTTTAAATAAGGCTACTTATGCATTATAATACAAATAGAAACGTCAAAGTAAAAAAAATCAAAATTTAATGTAGTTCGCCGAATATCCCGGTACTTATAAAATAGATTTAGAACTTAATTTGTAGCGATACTTGACAATGTTCCAACACTTAGGTTATTTAGGTTCATACTTATTTACAATTACCTCCTAGGGTTAAATATCTCGTCCAACAAAAAATCAATTGGATATTAACCCCTCGAATAACCCATTCAAATCGTGTGAAAATAAAAACGGTATAAACGAATTAATTCCTACCTTTTTTGGGTTTTTTTTACATTACATTTAAAGAAATTAATTAATTAATGAAAATTTTGTTTCAAATTATGTAGTTACAATTTTTCGAGGAACTCCTTTAGACCCTTACAGGATTCTTTTTACTTTTTTCTTCTGTTTTCTAACAATCAAAGAAAGGTGAAATACCAAAAAAATTCATTATGCTGGTAACATATATTCAATTTCATTCACTCACAAAGAATTTGTTGGAAGCTAAGAAGTATTAGCTTTATAACACTACCCTAATTTGCAGTATAATTCTCCACAAAGAATTGATCAAAGTTATTTTGTATTATGTTATAACTACGGAATCATAATTTTCAACAATGCATGACTTTTAATCTTGGTCATTGTAAATTTACATACAAATTTTAAATTAACCTTTGATGCGAAGAGCAACGAGCGGCACAAAAAGTATAAAGCAAATAGGATTCATCACAGAGTAATCAAATATTTAACTTTAAAATTTATAATGCTCGCTGCTACTGGCGGCTAAAATATTGCATGTATTACTAAAGGGTTATTTATTAGATGTTATCTCCCTGTTTCATTCAAACTCTCTTAGAAATAATGTTATCTATAAATTAGTTGATTCGTTTTTTTTTTTTTAATAATTGGTCAAACTTTTTGCTTGTCCCTATAAAAGGCTTTAGATATATAAATACTTAAGATTCTGTTAAAAATGCTACTTTTGAAATTATCAGTAAGTCCTCAACGTTTACATAAGATGATCTCTTTTAACAACATTTCTGGCGGGATATATCTTTATTAAAGAACCAAATAATTTAGGATACCTTTGGTTAACGTTCTTCTTCTTTAAAGATTAAAAAAATATCGTAAAAAGTGAACAGAATGAGTCTAGGATATAAACTAAATATAGCGAAGTGTAGGTTAATTAAGAACTCACCTTAAGTCCACTACGTCCCTGTTGCTTAAGTAGTACGTTCTCAGGTTTCATATCGCAATGGATAATTTTATTACGATTTAAGGCATCCAAGCACTGTAGAAGAGAATGGCTAAATTTACGTACTAATTGGAGGCTGAACCCTTGAAACTTATTTTTCTTGATAAGTTCGTATAAGTTAATGGACAGCAATTCAAATGTGATACACATGTGATTACGAAAAGTGAATGAATCCAACATATGAATAATATTCATAGTATTATCTTTATCTTGTTTACGGAGATGTTCCAAAATGCGAATTTCCTCTTGTGCTTGTCGATGGAAACGTTTCTCGTTGCGCACCATCTTCAAAGCGACATGTGTGTGCGTCTTATGGTCGTAGGCCTTAACTACTTGTCCGAATGAACCTTTTCCGATAACTTTTAAAACCTCGTAACGGTACGCTACATGATCGTGTGGTATGTGTATATAAGAACCTTGATCGTTATCGTAATCACAATTATTGGGACTTCCAATAATTCCGGGTCGCTTTTTAGCATTTGCTCCGATGAAAAATATTTGAGGATAATTAAAAATTTCGTGGTGTTCGTAAGGTGTTAATTTGTTCATATAAAGTTTCATTACTTGTTCTGGGGTTGCAACCATCGTCTTAGGCTTGTCTTGCTGCTGCTGCTGCTGTTGTTGTTGGGTATTTAGCGGTGTAGGGCCCTTAATAGCGCGCCCCATCATATGTGTCTGCATGCAGTGTAAAGTGCAAGGGTTGTTCATACACTGGAGACTGCATGAATTAGTCTGTAGGTCCGGTAACACCGCCGAGGCTGTTGTCACTGTCGGAGGACTTTGATCTTTCATTTTCAACGGTGGTAAACTACCCCCATCCTGGATATACGAATGAGATGAAGGGACTGAGAAGGGATGAGTACGTGAAAGGGGCATTTTGATACAGTTTGCAACAGCAGCACTAGTCATTTCTTGCGTTCAGCCAACGCATTATTAAATTTAACGAGGTTGATGGCCAATCATTAGAGCGAACCAAGCAAATACAACCATTCACGCACCACTGCTACGATCGCGAATTTTTAAAGTTACCTAAAATTCATAATGTCGCTATTCGTCAAGTCCAGTACAAAACATTTCCAAAAACCACAGTCTTCACCAGCACAAACACTGTCCGATTGAGATCAGTTACTGAACCGTTCATTTAAAACAAAGAAATTTGGTTATTTTACAGCCATACTTTCTAAGCAACTGTTAGTTCCGCATGGTTCCGCTGCAAAGCGCTTAGTGACTCACTTACCACTACGCATGCGTCTATTGGGCGGTAAATCTTGAATTTTGAAGAAAGTATTATTTTCTTTTACGATTTCCATTCTGTTGATAATTCTGTTAACAATAATTAACCTAATTGCCAGCACTTGCTTACGTACGAGACTTTTACAAATTTTAAAAACTAATATCACTTTCAACGGGAATGTTTATGTACGTTTTATTCACAATATAAAGAATTTAACGGGTCATTGACTTCACAAAATGCTGGGCAAATGCTCTCTAGCGCGAAATAATTATTGGTAACTGCGTAAATGAAGTTGTAAAATTTTCAAATTAAATCGCATTTTCTGACTTTTATTTCCATTAAACTGATTCACCAATTAAATAGTAAATATAAACTGAAAAATTGTTATCTAAAATTAATTAATCTTGTTAGTTTTATTGTAAAACATGACCACAAAAGAGAGCAATTGAAACAATTAGCTTTTACTCTAATAAATATTACAAAAAAATCTAAAAACTTTATTTTTTGAAATCGGCCGAACTAGATCAATATATCAATACTGATTTCCTTAGTAATTCCTATTATTTATTACCAAAAGGATTATGACCCTTACAAAGATTTCATATTAAGGTACCATCTGTTGCTCATTGAGTTAAGTACGCTTCTAGTAATTACAGAATACAGTTTAGTAGTAATCACAACCATTTCCGCAACGTTGCCACATTAACAACGTTTCTATAGCTTATCATAATCTCAAGACTAAATGACTCTTCTTCATTATAATTTATAATCCATCTCTCTTCTCTGTATATACAGGGTGTAACAAAAATGGTGGGCTGACTAAACACAGGCGGCTTTTACGAGTAAAAATAAGGAAAAAAGTTTATACATATAAACATATGTCCTAAAATGGCTCGTTACTGAGCTACAGCTACTCGAGGTTTTTTAGTCTTTTATTCAAAAAGATAACAGAAAACGGAGTTGTTTAATTGAAATCATAATAAATGTTCAAAATGACCTCCTTCCGCCCTATTACAATGTGCCAAACCGTACATTAAATGCATGTCGGACATCTCTTCGAAAGAATAATCTACCATTTTTGTACACGGATTACCTACTTGATAATGGTCTGAAAAGCTTAAATGCGTGAAACCAGTGATTTTTTTTTAAATTCGCAGTTGTAACTCAGTAACGAACCATTTTAGGACATATGTTTATATAAACTTTTTTCCTTATTTTTAGTCGTAAAAGCCGCCTGTGTTTAGTCAGCCCACCATTTTACTTTGTGGATATGTATTTCCTATAATAACTGTTATTTTTTTTATAATTGTTTAGAGTAAACATAAGACGATTTCAATGTGTAGAAACCCGAAGCAAAAGTATTGCCTTGCATTAGTAAAATCATAGAACATAAAATGAGACTGAAAGGACTGAATTGGCAACAGCGATCGTAGTAATTACAGCGTTGGCTACAAGATGTCGATATAAGCTAAATTCATGGATTAATGTAAATGTTAAACTTCAGACTGCATATCAGATTTAATTAAAAATAGACTACAGAAATTAACGTCGTAAAATATTGTTAATCCATAGTATTATAATCGCTTTAAAAGAATAAATCGGAAAATGGCAGCGAGAATTTTAGGGAAACGAGGTTTGGAATTTAAGCTACGGGACTTGGTATGAAACACTTGTTACCTAACAACTTTTAAAGTAACTGATTTTGTATTGTAATTTGCAGGGATCTAGCATCTTACTACAACATAAGAATATTATCCGAAGGGTTAGTATTTTATTTAATGTTAGTCGAGGTATTGAACATAGATGACATAGAGAGTCGTAGAGTTTTATGTGTGTAACATGTAGGTTGAAGGCCGTAGCGAAAATATTTACCATTTATAGTTTAAATTGTTGGTTGGCCTTCCAATCAGAATTTTAAAAATATATTAGAATATTTTATGAAGCGAAATCATAATCAATGCATCCACAGTCATCATTTAGTCAGTTACACCATTGTTATGTAGACGTTTATATTATAGGTAGCTAGTGCTGCTCCGGCAACCTTATCAGACTTTGAAATTCAACATAAACAACCCTTGGCAAAGAAAACTGTAAGTGAATTGTTTTGCAACAATGTGCCTAAACGCTTTTATAAGAGTGTGTATTGTTATAATTTTTGTGGTAAATGTTATTTGTGTTAAATGTGTGTATTTATTGACGCAGCAGCCATACGCAGTTTCACTTATTTTAATGTGATATGTCTAATCAATAATTTTTACAGACGCCTATTCCCATCGCATTATATGGTGGACGTCATGCCGTCACAATGTTACCAGGTGGTGGTATAGGCCCAGAATTGATGGTGTATGTCAAAGAAGTATTTAAGTATGCCGGAGCTCCAATTGACTTTGAAGTTGTAAAGATTGATCCTAAATCTGATGAACAAAATGAGTTAGAATATGCAATTACATCAATAAAACGAAATGGGGTTGCTCTCAAAGGTAATAATTTATCTTTGGTATACCAAGTGTGACTAATAAAAATGTATTATTAGGAAATATTGAAACCAAAAGTGAAAGTACTGGTGTGCAGTCTCGTAATGTAGCCATTCGTAATGAACTTGATTTATTTGTTAACGTTTTACATTGTCATTCTTATCCTGGAGTACCAGCAAGACAAAGCAATATTGACGTTATTATTATTCGACAAAACACCGAAGGGGAATATGCTATGCTTGAACATGAGGTACTTAATAGGCATGGTGTTTTAATATTGTGAAATTTACTCTAGTCTGTCTCAGCCGTAGAAAGAAATACAAGCTCTTACGAAGCATGTTTGTCTTTGTTCAGTTTTAGAGTTGTCTCAATTATAACATCCCTTTTTGATCAAGCCAAATTGTCATTTTGATTTATTTATTTATTTACTGGGTGAAATATGGCAACATTGTGCTCCGGCAGCCCTGTAATTCTTTCTCGACGAGTGACAGACTATAGCACTAATAAAAATATTAATTACAGAGTGTTAACGGTGTAATAGAAAGTATGAAAGTAGTTACACGATCAAATTCAGAAAGGGTAGCACGTTTTGCATTTGAATACGCAAAAAGAAACAACCGAAAGAAAGTTACTACCATTCATAAAGCTAATATCATGTAAGTTCAAACGCTTTTCGTAGTGTCCAAATGTAAAAGTTGCCTTTTTTAACAGGAAGCTTTCTGATGGTCTGTTTTTGGATACATCTCGAAAAATAGCCAAAGAATACCCAGAAATTGAACACAATGATATGATCATTGACAACTGTTGTATGCAGCTGGTATCTAATCCGCATCAGTTTGACGTCATGATTATGACTAATTTGTACGGTACTATTGTATCTAATGTTGTATGTGGTATAGTAGGGGGTGCTGGATTATTATCTGGAAAAAATTATGGAGATCACGTAAGGTTTCTTTTAACAAGTGTATAAGTTTGTGTTGGAACATATTTTTTATAGTACGCTGTTTTTGAACCGGGAACTCGTAATACTGGCACGGCAATTGCAGGCAAAAATATTGCAAATCCCATAGCAATGTTAAGTGCCGGCATTGATATGTTAGATCACTTGGGTCACAAACAACATTCAGAACTTATTTCAGATGCTGTAAGGAAAACCATTTGCGAAGATAAACTGCATACACCAGGTAATTTTTACAACAAGTAATTTTCATTAGGTATTTAATTGTGTGTTTTAGATCTTGGAGGTACAGCTAGCAGTACTGAAGTAGTGCAACGAATAATCGATCACATCCTACAAGCTGATATAAGAGCCTGGTAACTACCAAACAATGCATGGAGTGTGGTTTGTGTAACTAACACTTGATTTCATGCAGAATGTTTTAGCCCAATTAATATTCTTAATGATGCATTTATATGGTTTTTTTGTTCCTTTGTTGGATTTTATAGCAAAATATACTAAACTAATTTTCTTGCATCATAACATACTTCAGCATGGTTTTGATATGCAAGAATGACTACACAGTATTAATGCTATTGTCCAAATTTCCATATACTCGTATACTTTAAAAAAAAACAAAAATCGTAAACACGTAAAACCCTAGTTTAACCAAAAATAAATTTTCAATTTGTAATTGTACTTATTTTTAACTGTTTCTTTGAGCAGTTTATAATATCTTCGAGTGGAAGTTAATTTGGCAAAAAAAATATGATTTGAAGATAATCCAAATAATCGTGAAGATATGAAGTTTAGAATATATTTATACATTTTTAATGGTGCTAAAATTATCGATTATTTATTCCATACTGCACACCAAATAATGCTTTGCTATAAGTTTTTATAATGTATTCCATTTTATTCACTGTACATTCCTAATTTTCTTATGACTATGACTTTTTTAAATACAGCAAATTTGAAAATAAACAGAATGTGCACAGTTATACTTTCTTACTAACCAAATCAGCAACTGGTGACAAGCCATGGCTTGAATGGTCCGAGACTCCATTTCTTTACAAGCACATTTTAACAGCTTTGCATTACCAGGTAGAGGTACTAAACTGTGATAATTTATTAACAACCTGAGTTTTCAGTTGTTAATTTTATTTTATTTTACAGAGATCACACCGTTATTTTGGTATTAATTATTATGGTACAAATAAGTTTAGTCTGGTAATAAAGTATTCTGTGTGAATTACCTACATTGTGTACATATGGATTAATTTTTATGTTACACCTTTAACTGTACATACATATTCGTTGTTGCTATTTGCTTGTGATAGTATATAGTTTTAATCAGTGTTATTAAATGAAAGAAGTAAGCAGTATCATATTATTATAATACAGTTTTAAACATTATACTTGTCGTCATTAATTGTCCATAACACTTTGTTACCCATCTCTCACAACTTACAAAGAGTGCGAGTGCAAAAAAGTAGCGATTAAAAAATCCTGTAACGAATAAAAACAGAAATAATTGTCATGGCATAAAATTTATTAATCTGTTGTGCAATAAATAAAATAACTGCGATAATAAATTTACAGTTTTTAAAATTCCGTGATTAGAATTTTGTGTCCTAACTATAAACTGTAAATCTTGTTACACTCGCCTTTTAATAACGCTAATAAACTTTAAAAGTACTTTAATACAAAATATAAAAATATGTGGTTTTATTGCTTAGAAAACGGAATGCAGTTTGCATTTAAACAGCTCCTGAATTTTTATTGTCAAGTGGTTTCCATTGATATGTACCGGTGTACTGAAAATTATTGCTATATAATAAATCATCTGCCTCTTTTGGCCCCCTACTTCCATATCTGTAAAATAATTAATCATTAAATAAAATTAAACCAGTCGAACTGGCATACTTACAAATAGGAAATAGGCTCAACTTTATCTCCTTCAATATGATGAAGCAATGGAGTAAAAATACGCCACGCTTCGCTTAACTCATCTGAACGAACAAAGTGCATTTGTGAACCACAAAACACATCCAGAATTAAACGTTCGTAAGCATCTGGCAATTTCACATTCTAAAAAGTATATTTCTATACAGACTGATTACAATCTAACAAACAAATGCGCTTACCGAGTATCGACTACCGTAAGTAAGATCTAATTCTGTTTCCTCCATATCAAATGCCATTCCAGGAGTTTTTACCATAAGTTTTACATATAAAGCTTCTCCAGGCTGTACTTTAATAACGAGTTCATTTCGTTTTGGTTTGCCTTCAAAAATATCTCCTGGCACATCTTTGAACTGAACACGAACTTCTGCCTTCCTTTCGTTTAAGGCTATAATATTACTTAATATAAGTATAAAGCTGTTTGTAATTTATAGACTATAATCCATGTCAACTTTAGAAAGAAATACAGGTTTGTCTTTGTGCAATTTGAGACTTTCCTCAAACATACCATCTGTGTGCAATATGGCAACACTGTTTTGCACCTGAGTTCTTTCTAAGGTTGAGATGCAGTATAATAATCTTGTAGCGTTATTTGACTGTAGAAATAAAAATACCTTTGCCACATTTTAGAATAAAAGGAACCCCATCCCATCGTTCATTATTTATACGAAGAACACCTAAAGCAAATGTGGGAGTTGTAGAACCTGTAGGAACAGTTTTATCATCTAAATAGCCCAATTTAGCCTCGCCTTCCCCGTTTGGATCGCCTACATATTGACCCAAAACCACATCATTAATTTCTAGTGGTTTTATGCATCGTAAAACTTTCACCTGCAATTTAATAGATAAATTAACAAACACTCTAGTTTTATTTGACATCCATACCTTTTCATTTCGTATATCATCAGGTTGACACGAAGCAGGTTTTTCCATAGCAACAAGGGTTAATATTTGAAGTAAGTGATTCTGCATAATGTCACGTATTATTCCGTATTCATCAAAATAACCACCACGCCCCTCAGTTCCAAACGGTTCTTTAAATGATATCATTATGGATGCTATATTATCTCTGTTCCAAGTAGGATTGAAAATTCGATTACCAAATCTACAAGAAAAACACACCATTAATAAGTCAAATTTATATTTAGCTTACGTAAACATACCTTAATGTCATAAGATTTTGGACCATTTCTTTTCCAAGATAATGATCAATACGGTACAATTGCTGTTCAGTAAATAAAGAACTAAGATGGTCAGACAACTTCTGTGAAGAATCAAAATCCTTCCCAAATGGTTTTTCTACAATTATTCTCGTCCATCCTCTGAAATACAAGTTTGTGAAACATTTGTTACAGCAACAGATTTTACAGATCCTTACTTAGGAGCCATACATGCATGTCGAATATTCACAGTAACAGATTCGTACACAGAAGGCGGGAGTGCAAGGTAGAATAATCTATTTGCAACAGGACCTTTTTCAAAAGGTGTCAATTCTTGATTTAGCTTCTCAAAATCTGTACGAGAATCATAAGCACCAGCAATATAGTGATTTAGATTCCAAAAATCATTGTAAGCTTCTTCTTGATTTGGTTGCACCTACATAATTAAATTTGTTATTTATATCTAGAAAGCCGATTGGAGATGTTGTGTACCTTCATGTATTGATGACATTTTTCTCTGATTTCTGCAACGGTTGTTTTACTTCGTGCATAACCATAGAATATAATATTAGCCGGTAATAAATTATCTCGATAAAGCCACCATAATGTTGGATAAATTTTTTTTCGTGCCAGATCCCCCTATGTAAAAGAATTGACATCAGCACATACATTATTTGTGTAAATAATTTGAAAAGTTGGCATAGATTTGAAGTTGACGAAAGTACCTGTTTATAGTATTTGATAAGTGTTATGCAAATACCCTGTACAAAAACTGTAAAACCTAATCTTATCAGGTTGTTATCAAGTACACAAGTAGAAGCGAACATGCCGCTGCAAAGTGACATGCAAGCATTTTAAGTGCTTTTACAACAGCTGAATCATTAAAGGTAAATAACTAGAAAAATGACATGTACAAAACAAGCAAACAAACAACATTAAAAATCAGTGCAATGGATAACATTTTAATGGCTACTAAACAATATAGGCACTGATAACAGTAAAACACCCTTTAAATTTGGCAAAGGTTGCCTGATCAATTTCAAGGAGTCATAGTTAAAATCGCAGCTTCTATTAAATTGGTGAACAAAAAATTGGCTTAGCCCAGTGGGACTGCTTAAGAGTGTTGCTTTTTCTGTATTTATATAACAATTAAAAAAAATACGTAAAATTATAACTATATTGACTTTTCAGTCAGTTATAAACTCACTTACAGAAGCTCCAAGGATAACAAAAATATGAGGATGTTGTCCATCAAAAAAAGCTCCGTCATCTTCCACAGTACATTTTTTAAGGGACTGGCGTATAAGACCAAGGCATATTTCGGTATTCTTTTTATCTAAATAGAAACAAATTAAGGTTAAGACCGAGTTTTATATAATATATATATATACTATTAAAAACAAAAATATTGGGTTAAAATCATTACCGTCGAGATCACAACTAAAGTATCTTGACATGGTTCGCGTAACACAACGTTATGAAATATTTAAGACTTTAGTAACTATGGAGATCGTCAAGTAAACTGAAATCGGATTGCGGATTAGATGACTTTCATATATATTTCAATAACAACCCGGCCAAGGTTGTTCAGCAAGTAGGAAAGTACAAACTTTCGCGCCAAAAAATATTAAATCACAGGTAAACAAAAGTCCTTATTGGCTTGCGTTTTAGAAATGATAGCAATTGCTGCCACTAAAAAGGCAGTATTTATCACACACCAGCGATCTAAATATAAACGTATACGCGTTATTGAGATGTGATTCTAGGACATCCATTCATTAATTCAAGTTTAATTTTACACACGGTTTTCCGTTTTAAAAATACTTTAGTGAAAAATTAGAATACCCGTGTGCTTTCTCTCTCTGCATTATAGGCTACAACCAAAGAATACTTTATTCTTTGCTACAACCATGGAAAGCGTAGATATGTGGGCCTCTATAAATCTAACTAAAAATTAGGGAAAACAAGTACCTAATAAACTTTTATTAATAAATAAAATATTATTACAGAATCACAGCATTTATATACAGACCAACAAGCTATAGAATGTTAATAGATAAAACAAATTTAGTATTTGGATTTGGATATTTGGAAATTCCACCTATTTCATAACGTAATCGCCGTAGTTAAACCCAATTAAATGTTATTTGGAATAAATTCCCAACAACTGCAAAGTTTTATAACATATGCTGGTCTAATTTTATTTTTAGAAGTAAATATAGAGAAGACTGTCTCTTATGATGTTTTATGATGATTAACAAAAATAAGGTAAAATTCAGAAAAGCATTTAAGTTCAACAGGATTACTACAGACAATTTAAAAAACAATTATAGCATTTAGACAAGAAAAAGTGCAAACGAAAAAGATAGAAATAAATTACTGTATTCATAGAAATCTGTTGTTATGAATTACTATATGCAGATGCAAAATTTTACTTGTAGGAGTTCCAAGAGGCCAAATATTACCAGTTACAAAATTTTACTGCCGAACATTTTCTGGCAATTTTGTCATTGTAATAATAGTAATACGTCATAATTCTAGAACATCTTGTACGTCATTTATAATTGCTTTAATTATATGTTAAAGATATTTAACAGTCGTTTTAACAATTGAAGCTTTCCACACACATACTTTCAGATTAGATATTATCAGTGCAGAATATTATATGGCATTGCCGTAAACATTCCTAATATTCTACCCAAAAATTAAAGAATTCGGCATATCTAAAATATTAATGAACATTTTGCGAATTCCCAGAAATTTAAACTATGTACTTTTGATTAGAAAATCCCTACTATTGTTGAGCCTTTAATTGTAACTTTCATATCTTTTTTATGTTGGAATGTTGGTTCCAAAAATGAAACACTCAAACATCTGTGGCTATACAAAAATTATTATATTTCATATTACTAGCATACTTGGAATATACTCCTTCGTATAAGTTTATAAGTTATAGTTACTAAGCATCTAACATTGGAAACAACGTTTTAGTTATGTCACTATATTTCTACCCACTTTTTATAAACAAGGGAATGATAAGCTCTTTCTAGATAACAATTTCTCTAAAATTGTAAATTTGACCTTCTACAAGTTGACCTTCAATGTCGATTACTCATTCACCGCATTAACGTAATTTATTAAATAATACGTGAAAATGTTACAAAATTTTATAATAAAAATAAGTTGTGCAATGCACCGGCATTTACTTAAAATTGCTGTAATGGTGCATTTTTAAATTGTTTTATAAATCGTAATTAGTAAATTTAATTGTATAAAACATTTATAAATTAACTTAAACCAACATTGCAAACAATGTCAAAGTCAAGAAAATACTTATTTCAACTTACTTTCTGACATTTTCACCTGTAATTTGCCGAGACGAACACTAAACTAGAAAAGACCGAAATTTTCTTCTCCTTATTGTAATTTCAACAAGGATTTGCACATGTAAACGCACTCAGTTTTGTTTTTAGAAATGCACTTAACTAAGCAAAAGGTTTAAATATTGAAACCGATTCTGCGGTTTTACATCGACGCATGCGCCCTCTACAACTCAAAAAGTACTTAGTCAGGTAATTGAAAGAATCTGTGATTGGTTGATTCCCAAATATCATTCAAGAATCTTAGTAATCTCGATGTTGAATGGTACTTACTTGTAAAGTACCCATAGGTACTACATATAGTTTTAAAAATTACAGATAAATGCTTTGCTTTGCACTTTAAGAGTGACTTTGCAGTTATTTTGGATAACAAATCAATGCCCACGCGACAATAATTAGCTTATCCTCGCAATATACCTTATTGTTCTTAATAACAATAAGGTATTTCATCTGTTTTTAATTTAATTTAATACTTAAAAATCGCCCAAGAACGAAAACATTTTTTGTTTTAAAGATGAACAAACGAAATGCGGTTTCGTTTAATGCAATTAATGCTGAAGGTTAAATAAAATAACTTCAGATTACCTTACTGCTGACTAATTATCTAAAACTTATTATCTTCATACTACATCTATTATTCTATTGTGCGATAAATAAAATCTCCTTTCATAGATATAATAATCGACAAAAAAATTGAGAATTTCATTTCATGTTTTGGGATTCCGCCCTGCTTGGTTTGAAAAGAATTTTAAGCAGATTTTTAGTTTTAAAAAAATTAAGACGGCCATGAAAAATGTGAAAAAACTATTTTCTACTCAGGTAAGTGCCTTTTTGGTGAATAATACGACAAAGTATTATTAAGAAAAGTTGTCCAGAATATGAAATTATGGCTCTGTACAAAATTTCAAAAAGATCAGCTCACTTTTTTGTGTTAATGAACGAAAAATCGCGTCGTAGTAAAGCAAACAATTGATTGTCATTATCTTAAATTAAAGTCAAAACTTGGAGGAAGTCGAATAGAGTAATTATTGTTATTTAATTTCTTTTTTCGCATTTTATACAGTAGTGGCATTTTACTATACATAGCAACGCTCGCTGCTTACATTACGGTCACTCCGTGAACCCAGCAGTTCCAAACGGGTTTGCACGTATTGAGTGCGAGTTGGGTTGTCTATTACCCAAACACTGAGTCATTACTTTAGCTCGCGTGTGTACATAAAAACCATCTGCGTGAGGCGATCTTACACTTTCTTCACTTGTAATACAAATAGCTATTTTTTTTTTTTAATACGAAAAAATAGTATACGGCGCCGCGCCAGAAAAGTGATTTAACTAGACTCGTATGGAATTTACGTACTCAAACTTGCCATACTCGTCTAGTAAAAATCCACTTTTCTGAACTTGGCACGTAATATACTATTTTTTTAAAATAAAATTAATACTGTTAGAAACTTGCGTTTTTTTTGAGCTGATCTTTTTGAAATTTTGCACAGAGCCATAATTTCATATTCTAAATAACTTTTCTCAATAACATTTTGCCGTATTATTGAGCGAAAAGGCACTTTACCTGAATAGAACACAGTTTTTTCACATTTTTCATGGCCGTCTTAATTTTAAAAAAACTCAAAATCTCAAGACATGAAAATGAAATTATCAAATTTTTTGTCGATTATACCTATAGTGAACTCAATCCGGGGACACACTGTATATTTTTTGGAATTAAAAACAAGGCCAAATTTAATTTTTGATGTGGAAATCTATTTTTATTTCTATGGGATCTTCTGGAAACGAATTTTTCTTACCTGTGGAACTGAGTTAACTCTTGATTTAGCTTACGTAACTAGTTCTATTATACCATATGCTCAAAAAAGATCGAAACCAATACCTTTTAAATTGGCGCATTTATTGCTTAACTGAAATTACCATGAATGTTATTAAGTTTATTAAAATTATATTGAAATTACAGAACATTTTAAAATAGTAATTCCAGACTCCATTTTCACGCGTTATAAGGTATTTCTAAACTATGATCTAATTATCTAGATCTCCAATCTAAAAAAAGCCTGGATATGCAAAAAATAAAGAAGAAAATTTAATAGGTGGAGAAAGGCAAGTGCTCGAAAAGTGGAAAGAACACTTTCAGGAGTTAATGTACTAAAATGATGCAGATTCAATGAAAAATAATAAGTCACCAGGACGGGATAGCATAGAAGTAGAGCTTATAAAAAATCGAGGGCAAAGACTGAAGCAAGAACTACTTCAAGTAACACAACAAATATGGAAAGATACAATTTTACCAGAAGAATGGAAATTAGCAGTGATCAACAGTGTTGTGGAAACTATAGACCGATATCAGTACAACACAACATACAAGATATTCTCCACCCTTATTAATGACGAGTTGAAAACAATAGCTGAACAATTAATAGGAAATTATCAGTGTGGGTTCAGGCGCAACAGATCGGTGTTAAATCAGAGTTTCACTATAAAACAAATTCAAAAAAAGGCTGGATTCAAACAGATATATGATACAGGATACAGTAAGAAGAACAGCAGTAATTGAAGCACAAAATGATTTGGAATATCCACAAGAGTTAGTAGAAGCAGTAGAACTGATGGCAACAACATTGAAGGAAACATATGAGCAGGTGATTCAAGGAAAGTTATCAGAAAGATTTGAAATAAATAAAAGTTTAAGACAAGGAGATCCCATCTCGCCTACACCATTTAATGTTGTTTTAGAACATGCATAGGCAACCTTTCCTAGTTCTGGGTCCAAATTATCATTCTGTCTCTGAGTCAAGGACCGGATCAAATTATTAAATAAAAAAGAAATTAATATTAAATGAATTAAAACATGTTGCTACTTCTTATTTCATTTATTTATAATATAATGCTCTGGTCTAAAGCTCTACGTTGACAGGTGCCTTAACCCTTTGAGTGCTGCCATCTATCCGACCACCGCCAGACCTGTGTGCGGCTATTTCTTTTTGCGTAATAACGTAATAATTATGAATAAAAACTACTTTAAAAAAGTGTAATGAAGGTGGGTCATTGGAGGGACCTGCTTGGGCATTATCCATTTTGCATCTGCACTATGTACTCAAAATTCAAAATAAAAAACAACAACACACTCTGAATACTTTCAATACACTAACACCACAAACACCTGCAAATTGCCGCGTGTTAACCGCCGTTAACACCGAATAAACACGAATAATACTCGATAAAATAATTGGCGTCAACAGCAGTTCACGGTAAAAGCAAAATAAACAGTTGTCGTCAACAGCAGTTCACGGTAAAAGCAAAATAAACAAATGGCGTCGTTAGCACTGGTGGCACGGAACATTGGGGACGCCAGTAGGCGTCAATAGCAGCGAAAGGGTTAAATGCTATGCTATGATATTTTTGAATTAAATTATTGAATATTTTTAATTTTAAATAAATTATAGACTAAATAAATACTGAACTTTATAAAAATTCGAAAATTTGTAAATCGAATCCGACTAACTTCGCCGAGATGGATCACGGCCGGATGCGGCCCGCGGGCCTTGGGTTGCTCATATCTGTTTTAGAACATACACATATTACTATAAGGAAATGTGGATGGAAAAGTAACAATATATTCAAAAATGCCTATTAGCTTTTAGCCTACACCGATGATGTAATGATAATGAACAGAATTAAAGGTTTAAAAACTAGATAAGAACTTTTGAAAACCTGGCATGGTTAGCAGGATTGGAAATCGACGAAAATAAAACACATTATATGGTATTAGCAAGAAAACAATGGATAATAAAGATAACAGCTACTAACCTCCAGGGAAACACAACATATAAATTTGAACAAAAAGTAGTTACTTATTAGGAGTGGAAATAACAAGTAAAGATAGTGGAAATGAAAGTGAGATCAAAAGAAGAATAAAATTGGGTTTCAGATAGGATAACTGTACTGTAACTGATGTATTGATACATTTTCAGAACTTTTTAGTTTCTAATATATCAACCAAAATTAATTTAAAGAAAATTCTCAGCGCCACCTGCGAAAGGAAGGTACACAACATGTCAAAAACTTAAAAAATAGCTAGAGTAGACTCAAAACAAGAACAGCACTCACATGACTATGCGCCGTAGACCAGAAAGCGTTCGGGCAAGTCCAAATTGTTACGGAGGGGGGACTCTTTGTTGTTTGTTTTGTGTATAAAAGTTAAAAATCTTGTGTTACACCACTGGAATTTTCCCGTCGCACATGTCCTTCTCGTTTTGTACTTACTCTATTAAGCAGACTACAGTCAAATAAATGTCTCAATAAAACACAAAGTACACTTTCAAAAATTTACTTTGAAAAAATCAATAATAAATTTGACCATTAAAATCACAATGAGGTATACTTAATAATACTTTGAAGTGGGTTCATACTATACAGAAAACTAAAAAATATAAAGGTACAGCAGACAATATATACAGAAATAAACAATACTTTTGGTTGGAGTAGTGCACGCCTCGATTTTTACATTAATTTCTGTTGTACATAGACACCACTGACAACACTTGTATCACCATTTCCAAATATAAAAATATTTGATAATTGTTATTTTTGTAATTTAAAGTAGTTCAATATAAAAACCAAAGCAGTATGCACACTCCTAATATATTTCTAAACGTATTCAATAAAATATATAAAATTAAAGCAACACCTGCTCATTAAACTCGACGTTGAAAACTAAATTATGAAAGCAAAATAAACTTATAATAGATCATCATATGGTATAAATCAGGAATATCGAACTATAATCTATATATAAAAGAAAAACAGACATGCACACAAATTTTAATAAATAAACAGACATTCTAATAAAACACAACAGACATACTTTAAACAAAAACAATACTTTACAAAGTTTCTTTGTTAATACGATCTATAGGAATACACTATTATTCACATACATTAATTATACGGCAGGGCTTTAATAAAATTTTGTAATATAAGACACAGACTGTAATCTTCAACAAAAACTGATCTTGTACTTGTACAAATATACAAATTCTTTTTTTTTAAACCTACATTTATATATTTTTAACACAGAAGTATAATTTAAATACAAGTCTACAGAAGACGGAAACATTTCAACATTTAAAGTTCAATTTTTATATAACTTTAAAATATCTAAACTTGTCGCGCTAACTCTTTTTATGTCGGCGCAATACTGGCTAAGTTATCAAAAATATTCTTTAAAATGTCAATTACATAAATTGGAGTTAAGGTCTATTTTAATTTCGATGTTATAACTAGAGTGGAGAAAGGAATTTTTAATAACATTAATGGAAACTTTTTGACGAGACATTTAGAACAATATAAAGTAATGTAACTATGTTAACAACCAAATTTAGTTAATTACATTTTTGAGATAATAATCTTTCTGAAGTTAATGAAATGGAACTGGAACTATAACTGGGTCTTTTAATTAATTGCGTTAAACAAGGGAGAAATGCTACATTACAAAACCGGACATGAACTCGTTTAATTTTCGAATCTAGTTTGATACCGAAAGATTATCCAAGAAGGTAACTTTCCCAACACTAGTTATCTTAACGAAAACTTTAAAATGTAAACTAGCCTTCGTACATGTACGACTTTAAACTAGCAAAAATAAGTGTAGTTCGCAAAAAAAAATTAATGTAACTTAAAAGTAGTATCGCAATACATTGCAATATGCCCTTTACTTAACAGAATATCTAACAGTCAAGGTTACTTAAAATTAGTCAGGAACTAAAATATAATTTTATACAGAAAAAGTTGTACCTTTAAATAGGAAATCCACAAATATACAACTGCTGTGGGATTTTACATTTAAAAGAACTAGATTTATGACCGTATCATCTACCATCACTGGTACCGTTTAAAATACTTTAACAAATATTCACGCACATTCAATTTAATAAATAATAAATATTTTTGTATCCATTTTATATCTTACCCATTTGAATTATCAGCGGGTTTACATTCACTCTTAACTTCTGATGGACTAGCCTCTTCTAGCCGATCATGGTTGGTTGATCGGGGATATACTGGACCATCCTTGTGTAGAAGAGGAGTACGAGAGTTGTTACCATCAGTGACCAAATAGAATAAACTAGCTGGTAGTCCGGGAGCTGCTTTGTCTTCTGGATTATTTTCTGTTAAAACATATTAGGTGTATCTGCAATAATAAACCCTTTGTAATCCTTACCATTGATTATTAGTGTATATTCATCCCCAGGAAGCAAATCATCATTGCTTCGCTTTGCGGAATCTCCTGTACCGCTGTCTTTACAAGACGAATGTTCAGACGCATTATCACCGAACTGTGTTAAAGTTTTATCTGTAAAATCTAACACAGGGGGCTCAATTGCCGGAACTGGTACTTTAGAAGGAGTCATACGTTTACGAGTTTGATAAATAATCACCACCCATACGACAGAAGTTAATACTGCACAACAGACTACTGTGATTATAATAATACCCATTAACTCGTTGTCGTTTGTTATTCCTGTAACATTTAAAATAACTAATATAACTACGAAGAATCTTTATTAACATCAATTAATACAGCTTCAAATTAAAATCTAACACCCACATTACCTGGCTTCACATGTAACTGACTATAACCAATTTCAGTACCAAGAGAATTATTCAACTGACACTGGTAAGTACCAGCATCGCTTAAAACCGTATCAACAATAATCATAAGCTGATCTTCGGCTGTGAAAAAGTGTCGTTCAGTAGCATGAATGGGTTCATCGTCTTTAAGCCATTGAATTGATGGTTTAGGTGCACCACCTGCCATGCACTGTAGCACTACGGATTCACCGGCCGTAATCTCTTTGTCTTCCATGGGCTTAACAAATGACGGCATTTCTATGGTCAAAACTTAGTTATAGCAATTATTATCAAGCGAATAAGTGAGTCGTCACCTTCAATTGTAAGCGATGCATTTGCAACGATAGTTCCAGCGGCATTATTTGCTGTACAACTATAAACACCCATATCGTTTGGTTTTGCATTAACAATGAAAAATACGTCGTCCGTCGGCATAACATGCATTCGTCTTTCTCTAGCGGCAGGAAAATCATTTCCACCATCTTTCTGCCAGGCTATTTCCGGTAAAGGCTCTCCATGCGCTGCACATTCCAAACGAGCCGTTGTGCCTGCTTGCACCGTTACATTACGTGGAATTTTTACAAAGGTGGGAAAAACTATAAACAAGCGTTTATCATTATTAAATCAAATGCACCTTTAACAAACTTACTTAGAACAGATATACTAGACTTTTGCGAATATGTGGTACCAAATTTGTTGGATACAACGCACTGATATTTTCCAGCATCAGAATGCTGTACTTTGTAGATGTTCAATACCGAAGTGCTTTCTGTGTTTTTACCGTCTAACGTAGTTGCAACTACGTTTACATCAGCATTTACGAGTTCCACATTATCTTTTTTCCATGCAAACATCATAGGACTTGGTGCACTGGACATAGCTTTACAATGAAGGCTTATATTTTCACCTTTCAATGCCATTATTTCAGGTTCAGGTTCTTCAATTAATCTAGGTTTTGGTAAATCATCTGAAATTTACATTTGTAGATGTTGCTTATTACTTTTGTGTAGGTATATCTTACCACAAGTGAAATTATTCACAGGCACGTCTAGCAAAGGCTGTCCCCTTAACCATTCGGGATAAGAGCACACAGTACGTATGTTAAACTTTTTTACAATTAACCAGTCATAAAACCAGCGTAAATTACAATCACATAAAAGTGCAGTCGTATTTAAAGCTAATTCCTGGAAGTTATTTTGTGTAACAATATATGTATTTTCAATTTCAATTTTACTTACTTCTAATGCAGGCATTTCAGTGAATGCGTTCTTTTGTGCAGAGGTAATGTTATTGTTGCTCAAATCCAAATGAACAACGCTACTAAGGCCTCTAAAAGCATTCTTATTTATGGATTTAATGTTATTGGAAGCAATATAAAATCTTAATAAATTATTCAAGCTGCTAAATACTCCATTTGCGTCTTCAATAGTCCAAGAAATTTGATTATTATTCAGTTGCCTAAAATATATGGAATTTTATAAATAAAATAACATTAACAAATTAGCACTTACAAAAGTCGGAGATTTGGCAACTGTTTGAAGGCTTCTTCTTCAATAAAACTTATACTATTATTATTTAATAATAATTTTTGCAAATCATTTAAATATTTGAATGTATCTTTCTTAATAGATTTCATTCGGTTATTAGACAAATCGCTGTAAAATGTATACGTAAATTCAAAGAACCATTTAATCTAATCATTTTACTTACAGATCTATAAGATCTTGACAAAATTCCCATGCGTCTGACTCAATATGATTGACGTTGTTATTGGAAATTGTTAATTCCTTTAGATTGTCTAAGCCGTATAACCAACTCTTAGAAATTATTTGTATAGAATTGAAATCCAATATCCTTTAAAAGGTACAATTTAATATTTACAAAACCTTTAAAAGAGCAGAACTTACAAAGACTTGATCTTCATTAATCCAAAAAAAGCTCCGTCTTTTAGTTGACTAATACGATTTCGCTTTAGTTTTAAAACCGTTAACTGTTCTAAAGATTTAAATGTTAAGGCCTCAATGTCTTCCAGTTGGTTTCGATTTAATTCGCTATAAAATTAAATTCAAATAAATAATCAACAGACAGCTACATTTGCAATGTGGTAGGCTCAATTTCAACTTACAAATACAGAAATAACAAATGAATACGGAACAATAAATTATGTGAAAATATAATATAGAAATCCTCCATCAGCAACTAAAATTCTTAAATTTCGACTTATTCGTAGCAATCAGCTTTAATAATTTGTAGGTACATTAAAATTGAAGTATTTATTAGCAATATTAACATGCTGAATATTTTACATAAAACTTACAGAATCCTCAATCGTTTTAAACTATCGAAAGCATCTTTAGAAATCACTGTAACTTTGTTTTTGTTTAATTTCAATTCGGTTAATTGCATTAGGCTCTTGAAGGCATCACCATCAAAAGATCGAATTCGATTGTTGTTTAAATTTCTAAAAAGAATATTTTATAATACTTTTCAGTTTCGATAAGTTATACAATGCTATAAACGTTTAAGCGTGATAAGAAAATTACAAAAACAAACAGATGTACCAAGATATGTAAACAAAAAGAAACTTACAATTGTGATGTCCATTTTGGGATATTTGAAGGCACTGATGCTAAATTTCTTTGAGAACAGTCCACGTAATCGCCCAAACAAGTGCAAATTTTGGGACAATCCTTGGCACAATTCGCGGTACTACACAAATAATAAATAACTATTATCAAATAAGAGACACCCACCATTTTGGAAAAAAACAGACAATTATCCATGGTTATTAGTACACAGTTTAAAACACCAGTATTTTAGCAACATTTTCGGACGATTATAAATTTTACCGCTCGTATTATCAAATTAAAATATCCGGCTATGTTTAAAAACTCCTTTCAACGATAAATAATCAAAAAATCACAACATACTGACGCACAGACTAAACACTAAAGCAGCCATATACATTTAACCTGCGGGCAACGGGCAACGTTGTCACATCCTCGGACTTTAAGGTTCTCTTCAATTTTAAAAGAAAATATTTACTTATAAAAAAATCCAATGTAATAAATTTATTTAGCCACAAATAGAGTATAAATAAACCAATACAGAGCGGTTTGGGTATTAGAAGTGTTAATGAACGTCACATAACATGCCATAATCGTATCAAGTAATAAACATTAATTCATCAGATAGCATTTCTATAAAGATCTTTGTAAATTACAATGATGTACAACCGAATAATTATTGTATAACAGAGATTTATTTTTGCCTCCATTGTAGAAGACGTTGGATACCGTAAATCTCAATAAATTAGGCAACGCTGTGTGAAGATTCATGTTATGCTGCCAGCT
The DNA here is from genome assembly GCA_963082815.1 of Melanotus villosus. Classification (NCBI taxonomy): domain Eukaryota; kingdom Metazoa; phylum Arthropoda; class Insecta; order Coleoptera; family Elateridae; genus Melanotus; species Melanotus villosus. The sequence continues at coordinate 33,335,346 of OY720427.1, read as the reverse complement.
GTTGGAACAATATCAAACTAATTCTTAAGCTAATTGACAACAGATGGCGCTGTATTCAGGTGTATTATGCTTGCATTTATATTAAATATTTGAGATATACAGATAATGATTACTATTATAATTTATAATATAATAACGGAGAGTAATAGGTAATGGACCTGTAATAGACTGCCTGTCTGTTTAAAGCAATTACTTTTATACCTCTTCATCTTATGTAATAATGTAATATACTAAGCATACTAATAAACATTAGGTTTTTCAGCAAGATTAATGCAAAAAATAAAATATGATATTTCACACCTATACCTATAAAATGCTGAGATATATTACTAATGGTATCCAGTATGACACGTTAACATTTACACTTTTAGCTAGTTATTTTCCGAAGCTCTAATTCTGAAGTATAGGATTTCAAAATACTTTTCTATATATTGCCATAGATTGCTTAAGTTTGTAACATTATTTTTCCAGAAGTACCTTTTTGCTTCGAGTAGGCACATGGCCGCCCGCACGATTTTTTCTCATGGGGGGGGGGGGGCAAAAAAATTGTAATTAAGAATTGTTTGCAATTAAAGAATTGAAAAGTGTATGTTTTGAAGCATTCTGAGAGTTGTTTTAGTATTGACAAACAGTATTCTGAATTAAATTAAGCCGATTCGTACTCTTTCTTTGTTTAGTTCCAATCAGCAATCAGAACAAAATTGTAATAAAAATTTTACATTGTGAAAAATGCAACAAGTGTGATATTACCCAACTTAGCATTTTACTAATGATTTACCTATTATATTTAACGACCATCAGGAATTTCAAATACCTAAATATAAAAAACCCATAAATAAGTAGGATCCCTTGTGGTTTAATTTTGTAAATCACGCCTTAGGTGGTACTTGAATTCAAGTAGCTAGTGTTAATAATTAAGTTGTATATCCCATTTTTTCATATTTTACGTATGAACGGCGTAATGTAAGGTATATACATGTTTAAGGCTTTCTTCTACGTACCTATAATAAATTAGGAACATTGTATAATGGTTTTATGGTATATCCTATTATCTTATTTCTAGAACTGAAAAGTTATTAGTTAAAAATTCCGTTTACGTCAACTTAATCAGTAAAGAACTGGAAAGATTATTTAACGTTTTGGGTAAATTTACTCATTTAAGAAATTTTCAGGTTTAAACTACACTTTGTTTACATTATTTTTCAACTAGAAGTTCTAATATTATGATAATACTTAAAAAAAGTTCATTGCCATAGAATTAGATAACTGATAAGCAGTATAAGGAAAAAAACCGGAGATGATGTAATATAAAACAGGTCAACTTTGAAGAAAACATCATTCTAAAGCAATAACTATTATATTTTTCACATTGAATTGTAAATTTCGGTCTTAATGTATTTCGAAGTAGAAACTGAATATTTAATGAACGCAAATTATTATTAAAGTACATCATTACACCCGTACACCGTGATTTTGTGAAAAAAAGAAATTTCTGTTTACAAAATAAGCTTACGCTGTGCATAGAAAACACAGCTTACAGCAGTAATGCAATAAGTACAGTAATTCATACTTTGACGTAATAATATTTATTAGCATTACAAATTTTTATAATTAAAACACAAAAATTTAAAAGGCCCAATTAATACGCATTCAAGTAAAAAAAACAATCGATCCTGTTGTACCCAATTAATACTTCAAAGTTATATCACGTTTCAAAAGATGGAAACCTTAGGAGTATCACGATTGTATCACGTTTAGGAACTACAACTTTGGCCTCTACAAGTAACAAGTAACAAGTATACTCAAACTTAAATAAACTTTGTTTTGTTTTGAGAAATTAAATATTATCGGAAAAATCAAAGGTTTATTGGAATTCTAAACTAATGCTTCGCTTATTTTAAATAATGGAATATTATGTCGTACAAATACAGTAAGCTTTGATCGTATATTTCTGTTTATTAAGGCCAAAACAATTATATTGTAAAGTTAACGAAGAATTGAGTTTTAGAAAGAGCCCATAGAACACAAAACATATAAAGTACATCCACTTAGTGTCCATTAAACTATGAAAGTTCATGAAATGATTACAAACGGGCGTTTGCATTGAATACGTACATCAAATAAAATTTAAATTAAATTAAAAAAACATTTATATGTGCCCTTTTAAATTTGAACCAGCTTTACTAAATCAACAGTTAGCGGGAAATCATCGCAGACTGTTGGGGTGTTTTAGCCCCTGATCTCTTTCTACACACTTGGTAGCAGAACCAGTTTGCCCAAATTGGGATTAATCACCTACCCCCACAAATCACCCTTACTAAACCTCGATATAATCCCGGTTAAATCGTGGTTAGTCTAACTTCCAAATTATGGTGTGCTAGTTTGAGATGTTCACAAGTAAAACAATTTTTTATATTTTATCTTTTCCTATAAAGGTAGGTAGTATATTGATACATACATTTGCAAAGAAATTTAAATAATCCCCGATTAAACCTTTGTTTATGGACGTTCTCTGGGTTAGGGATGAGTGAGGCCCTGAACCAGCAAAATAACATGGCCCACAATACAAAAGTTGTTAAGGAAAAGTAAAAGTTATCATTTTAAGTTTATAATCTGTATTTGTTTAATAAATTAATTTCAAGTTACTGGTTTAATTTTTGTGTAGTATGGGTTTATTAGTAAGGAGTAAGGATATTGTCATGTAGGTATTTTTATTATATGGATTTTAAGTATCATTTGCCCAAAAATTTTAATTATGAGTACAATGAATAACAATAATGATTAATATATAAATATATTTAGCAATATTTAGTACAGAGTAGTTTATAGCTGCAAGCTACAGTTGCATGGTTTTATAACAAAAAACAGTTTTAGATTTGAGCCTGCAAATACAAGTTTCTGTCTTGTAGCAAATAATTAAAAGCAGTTAGTAGTATCTGTCAGTTCAGGCAGCCACTGAAATTGACTATTAAAAAATAATTAGTTTTCATGAACAATATGAGAACGCAAGCACACAAACGAATTTACCTACGCTTTAAGCTTTAATATACATATATAGTTAACTAAATCTTGAGCTGTTCAATTTTGTTTGTGTAATTATGCTTAATATTACACAAATTTTAAACTGAAAATTATAAAGCCTCACATATATCTATCTCTTTTTACGCGCTCGTTAACATAGAACAACTCTCCCTAACCGATCGGTCGAGTACACCTTCTTGTCTGTAAGAATCAGGGTTTAATCACTTATTTATCCCCACACCGCCCTTACTATATTTTAATATCATGCCATTACAATTGCATTGTGTTTAGGAGTTTAGGTAGATTACACCTATCTCTTTTAACGTGCGCGTTAACATAGAACAACTCGCCCTAACAGGTCGGTCTAGTGCACCCTCGTGTCTGTAAAAATCAGGATTTAATCAGTCATCCATCCCCATGCCGCCCTTACTATATTTTACTACTTAATATAATGTCATTATAGTTGCCTTGTGTTTAGGTAGATTTCCGAATTGTGATTTGGCAATTTGTGTTTTATGCAAATAAAACAATTTTCAATATTGCTTATTTACTCTTTTTTCATAAAAGCAAGTAGGTAGTGGGTGAAAAAATATATTAGAAATGAAAAAATCTGTTTGAATCTTTGTTCGTGTACTACGTGTTTTAGATTATGAATGAATGTCGCCCTGAATCAACGAATAACATGTGGAAATGTTATTGTATGGTCGTAATGGATATCAGCAGAGCAGGGACACTTTATGGATGTCCAAGGTTGTGCCAAAGTGTCAAATGTTTGAATATCCATTGTATAAGTAACATCCAAATACGTATTTGGTAACATCCTGTGGATGGATATTAATATTACATGAGAGATAGTTACAAAGGCATCAACAAAAACTATTTAATTTTTTTTTGTAACCATTTATATTATTTAAGCAAGTAAATGTTTTCAATATGACCAGGAAGCTAAACAATGGAAATGCTACTAAATAGATTATAATTTTCCATGCAGTTTTGATATTGATAGTAACCATAATTAGGTTACGGAATTTTTGTTACAAACTGCTAAATTGGAACTAAAGATAAATGTTAGACCAGCGCATACTATAACACAGAATAAAGTGATTAACGTAAGCAACGCACTATCTACCCTCTGTTACTGCATAGTGATTAGCCTTTATCATAACAAAACTTTTAATAACACATACATTAAAGGTTTGAGTGTAGATTATATCTGCTTATAGATATTAATGTCAAAGGTACTTAGCACTTTACTAAAACCATGTCACTTAATACACACTTTGTCATAATTAAAATAATCAGATTATCTCGATTTTTTATTTACATTATATTCGACCCTACCTTTTTTAAAGTTATATCTCTATTATAACATCCTTTAAATAATTCCAAGAGGAATATTTTTGAAGAATAGTGGAAAAAGTGAAAAACAAAGGATAATGCAAAACAGTCAGAACAATACGGATCAGCAATTCATATCAGAATATGCAAAACAATATAAAAAATAGCACTGGTTCGAGGGCACATAGCACAACACTGTATCATATTAATTTAATGAAATTGACAGGAGTATAATGCATGATTGAACGTCGTTAAGTAAAAGATTTTCCGATAAATCGATCAGTATGTACCTTTTGCAATTACAGCAAGAGTAAACAATTTTGCTGCGTACATATCTCAAGCAAATCGCAACTATGGTTTTTAAAAATAACCCGAAAACATATTTTGAATTATTAAAAATATTACGCTAAAATATGCTACCAAACTTAAAAATCCCATGCTGATAATTTAATTTTGCAATTAAAATATTTGTAAATCCTATATAAACAAACCGTTTTTGTATTAAAACAATGTTGTAAATACAGAAAATAATATTCTGTTTACTACGGCTCAGCAATATTGTCTTGTACATAAAAAGATAAGAATGGTTAATATGTTTTATTTATGCTTGTTTATTTTTTCGAACATTGTTAGTACATTATGCAAAGCCTTCAGAATAAACGTTAATTATCCACAGTTTAAAAGTAACACGATCAATTAACCAAGTAATTATTTCGTTTGTTTTTACGTATTTCAGATTTCCATGTACTTTGGAAACTACACTCGATATTTTCTCATTTTAAATTTCAAATTACTTTAATAATTATTTTTTCCGGCTAAACTTTTAGCTTTGGGCAAATTGAATGTTTATGATATATTGTTTTCATCATCCAATTTCTTCATATAAGCTGACGATGATGAGTAATAAGATTTATTTACAGGTCAATGCATATTGGTTGAAAAACTGACCTCAATGATCTCGCGAAGGAATAATATTTTAATTGCCCAACACCAAAAATTTGGTGCAACAATCCATCTGAATCACAGAAACAATCAAATATTCAGTTTAAACACCTGAAACTCCAACGTATTGTAGACATTAATTATTAATAACTCATATTATGTAAAAACTTTAACGGTTTATATTTCATCTGTTATTTTAATAAACCAGTTCCTATCTTAATAAAAATAATGATGTTAAATTAATGTAGTTAAAGTTCAATGTTATTGAACAAAATGCGTGTGCAACTTAATAATTTGGATACGTTTTTGGCACCTTTTATCGTACCGTAGTTACCAGAGATTTATATTTTTAATACTTTTACAAGTTTACTGTTTAAGAATATATGGATATTTTACATCACAAATATTGCATTAAAACTTAAAAACAAGGGCATCAGTTATAAAAACAAGTTTTGCAATTGCAAAATGTTCCATTATTGTGCTCTTTTATATTTAGATTACTAATATACTAATTTAGATATTTGATCAAGAAAATTTACTTTAGACTCTAACGCAACAATTTTTATATATTAGATATAGTATTAATTAAAAGGTGATTGATTAGGCACTTTTTAAATTTTCCATTGGTTCGTCAATTTTTTCTGTTATCTAAATGCTGTAAAATCCTTATCAACTGCATAATTCCACCAAGAATGCAGAATAAAATCGAAACATCCTGACGACAACAATTCTATCAGAAAAAATAAATGTTAAATACACACATACACATAGGTAATGTAAGTACCTACGTAATTACCGGATTGTTTTTTTAAATGATCTTATTTAAAATGTAAAGTAAATCAAGTAATTGACGTACATCTAAATATTGAATTATTAATTTGAACCCTGAAGAGGTATGTTAATTTAAAACGGAAAACTATTGTGGGCATTGTTAACTGTATGCAAACTTGAATTGCGCCTGTTTCAGACCTTTATACATAATTGATTATACCAAATTGACTATGCCATTTCCGCTCCATTTAGTATCTACATATGCATTTCGAATAAAATATGCACGGAAAACTCGAAGCAGATTCAATTTCAAAAATTTACGGCAATTAAATAAACCACAACAATAAAATATTTACAAACCCCCCCTGAACAAAATTTACAATATAGTAATTACATCTCTGGAATCGTAAACAAATAATGCCTAATCATCTACAAGAGAGTTATTTAACTCCAGGCACTTGTAATAACGATTAAGAGTACAATTTGAAAACATATTCAAAAATATATGTAATATTTTAATAGACAGGAAATTCCACAAACTGAGAATTTTACGTTCAGTGAACAAGAGTAATCATTTAATTGAAGCAAAAAGTGCATTATAATTTGAATGCCGCGCATATGGGGTGAGGATTAAAATGATCCTATCCAGAGAAACTCGCCGAAAAATACACCAATAGCAAGAAAGTATAATGGTCTGACTATTGGGGTTCTCGATATTTTTATGCATCGTCATATAAATAAAATACGCCTAGAACTCTCCAAAGAGATACGAAGCTTAGTTGGTGCCTAATTTACATTCTTTAACATTGAACAAATTTTCGCAAATGTACGTTAAATAATGGAATAATTATCAATACAAAACAGATTAATAATACGGCAACAATTTAAAGTGCTATAGCAACTATCCGTGTACTTATCTCGAACCCCACTCCTCCCTTCCTGTCATATAAAACTGTGCGTTTGGGTTTGATTGTTACTGTCGTCGTGCTGTTCAATAGTGTGTAGATTTGAAAGTGGCGTGAGTTTGTTACATGTTTGTTTATTTGGATTATTAACAGAATAATAAATCATGAATACCTTCAACGACAATATTGGCAACAACATGGAAGATTCAAGGTTTGTAATATCATTGTATTTTGTTTTTTGAATTGTACAACTAGGTTAAAGGGCGTGTTTGAAAACTTAAAGAATTATTTTAAAAATTAATAAAACGATATCAAATTGTAATTAAATTCGGTATTTTAAGTATTTTATCCACATAAAAAACTATAATAATTAGAGTAAGCTTTTGGTGAAAGCGATGTCAAAAGTATTCTTTCAATTACCCATCCCGTATTCGTTCTAGATTAGATATCTACGAAAGTTACGAGGTGTATGTTCTGAGAACTTCAAAAAATAAAATTTCCTCGAATTAATGTATTTAGTAACCATCGCGTATATACATCCAAGTTTGAAAGTTTTGGAAATGCTGACGTCACGTTGGAGTTCCCATTCAATAATAAAATACTTTTTGAGAGAAATCTGCAAAAATAACTCTTGAAATTTAAATAGGCGATGTAGTAAGTTCTTGGCACTATAAACTGCGTGCGTATACCGTCTTTTTTTAAATATAAAAAGAAAGTAGCTTTTTTAGATTTCACTGTTAGTTTTTCATAATTTTAATTTAAAAATAGACATTCGAGTATTTGGTGAAAGCTGAATCTAATGATGGACCCACTTCAGCTAAAACCTCATATATATTCCACCTGTTCATTTACTAGTATTATGCAATAATAAAATATGCCATTTGTTTTAAATTAATTTGCTGCCTCAAGGGTTGTATTTAAAAACTCTGACAAACGGGCATATACATAAGTTTTTGTTACATGCAAGTGCCTAACAAATTTTTGTTCTTTGCAGAAATTATTTTCGCCGATTTGGCCTACATGATAACTCAGAATTTTCAAACCAGAGTATATTGAGTGCAATAGGAGAACTAGTCAAGGCGATAAACACCATGGATGAAACAATACTTGTACCGTGTCGATTGATGGATCTTAAAGTAGGAGACGAACAAGATCATACAGCACCTAAAAAGCACAATTCCAAACACAAAAATAGTGTCCAAGATACGCTTAGTTCTGCGGACTTATTTGATGTATACAACATGTTAAACAGTATTAAAGTAGATTTGCTGTGGGGCCAAAATTTAGATACACCTGCATCAACCAGTTCCCAGAATGCCAGCATAAGCAATGCTACTTCTAGTAACCACTTAACAGCTAACAAGGGACATAACAGAAGACCCTCAACGGTTAGTGTGGGATCGACCAATTCATCGGCTTCATTAATCAGCGATTCCGAATCAGAAGCAGGAAATGAAAATGACTCAGGAATTGAAGAAGCTCCTCAAGTTCAAAATCAAACTGCCCTGCTTGCACAAAATTTCAGAAGGCATCTGAAAGGTCTCATTCGGTGTTTACGTCAAATGACCGATACCACACAATATCTAACTTTGCGTTATCAACACGACATTGGCAACCCACTTTGATTATAAAAGTGTAATATATGAATGCGTGTGTGTGAATGTGCATATGTATGTGCATCTGCAAGTGTAGATAATTAAATTTAGTTAGGCATTATTTAATATGTTGTTGATGGTCAGTGATAACACCATAATCAAAAATGTTATTATTAGTGATTATCACAATAACTATATTAATTATAATTATTATATGTTAAGATTATATTTATTTTTATGTATAAAATTCCTGTGTCCTTCAAGCAGATTAAAAAGGATTTAATAAATGCTTGTATATTTCAATTGTCATCGAATGTTTTTTCTTTCCTCTCCATAGTGACGACATAAGCAAACAGTGCAGAATTACAGAAAGTGTAATATTCCCGTATATAGTAATGAAACACTTTCGAAATCGCACATAAGAAATAGACAAAAAGATTTAATTGTAGGTAACTCCTTACGAACATTACAGGTTGACCTGACATCACATAATTAGTAGGTGTTTTATGAGTTGCATTCACCAACACTTATTGTTTTCTATAGATAAAAGAGTGGTATTAATTGTTGAAATACCGCTAGTCTTTGATAAAAATTGTGGCATAACAAATCAAGATATAAAAAGAATGTGCATATGATCAATAAAATTTATATAGAAAAAGGAACGACATTAATTACTACAGTGTAAAGTGCAAGTTAGAATTATAAGCAAAGATAAAAGGTAGGTTAACATTTACAAATGAATACGTAAGTATGAGCATACAAATTGCATTCAGGCCTATTTATGTGTAAATATTTTAAGACTTCTAAACAACCCTGAATTAAATTTATTATTTTCTCAAAAGTAGGAAAAATGTTTCGAGTTTAAAAGAATACCAGAGAAACTAATTCTGATTTGAGCACCTTTTTTTATGAAAATCATTAATCTAAAACAACCAAGCTTTTATCTATTGTTTCAAAACAAGCAAAAGAAATTTTACTACTTTTCTGTGTTTAAAACATTGGGAGATAAAATACTACAAAAATTGTATTTGATAAGGACTTAAATGTACTTTGCTCTCTTAAACTTATTTTATGATCAGTTAAAAATTTTTACATACATGTACTTTGTACTTTTATTACTCATAATGAAATCCATCTGAAGTTTCTCTGGGCATTTTGCAGATAAGTATGTAAAACGTTTACTTAATTTTTGGGTAGGTATTCGTAGTTTACCCTTTAATGTTAAGAAACCCTGCACCGTGATTCATATAAAAAAACCGATATTTCAGTAACAATAAAAAGGGCAAAGTAACATTACCAGCTCGTATTTACAATTTTCTTTTATTGTAGTTTATATTTAAACGCATTTTTTAATTCTAAATCATACAAACAATCAGGGCCGTCTTAACAAATTTAAGCGCCCTGGGCTAAACAAAAAAATGGCGCCTTCATCATACTGGATTAAACAACAATTAAATAATATGTATAATTAACGCCCCGGTACTGAGTACAGGAGCTTTATTCTTGAAATCATTCGCTTATTTATTGTTGATAATTTTCATAGAAATTTTGGTTAACGTTTTAACGAAGTTTGAAATTAAATAAAAAATCAAACTCAGTTCTTCAGCGCCCCTGGGCTATAGCCCAATGGATAAGGAGGGCCTGCAAACAATAAACTTTCGATTTGTTAATGAATAGTTCAAAGTAAACATGAGTAACTTCGTTTTTTCAATTAAAATATTATTGAAATTAAAACAAAACTTGGTAAATACATTCCTTAGTAATGAGTAATGACATATTTTTACTGAGCTGAAAATTTAGAAATAAGCTGAATTTTTGCATTTTTTAGTTATTTGCAAACCATTTATTTGTTTTAAAAAATACATCTACACTTTGCACGCTGAGTTTGTTAACGCATAATCGTTAAACGTGGAATATGAACTCTTATTTAATACATTCGTAAACATAAACACTGCACGTTATGAAGATATATAATTGGGCTATCAGACTGTCTGGTCAAAAAGTCGATGTCTGGGAAATAAATACAAAGTCCGAAGTAATTCTCAGAATTATAACTTTATCTTATAAATTTTCCAGATATAACTGGATTACAATATTACTTATGCAAATGCATAATTTTATCTACTTAAGCCTTTTTTTATTATATTTTTTGTTTGAACTTTGGATTTGTGTACAATCACAAACGAACAGACTAAGCTTTAAAAAAAAACACAAGGAAATGTGTATATAATAAGACAACGAACTAAAGATAGCTTTGAACGGTGTGAAAAACGCACAACCTCTCTTTGTTAACGTTTATAAAATTATCTCAATAGAGGTGTACGACTCTTGCTCCTAGATTTTTTAATAAGACCACTTGGTGTAATCGGAAATAATAAGCATTAATATACAAACTATACACAAAAATCTAAGGGTTTGTTGTCTCGTTTAGTACATTTCTACGTACACGTTTTAAAAATATACTGCTGATTCATGTTTTAACTAATATAACAAATCAAATATTAGTAAAAAAAAACAAATATGTAATTTACGTCGCAAAGTAGTTGGAAATTTAGCAGAATCATGTTGGTTTTCACTTAGGAATTTATAGAAAACGTTTCTGCAAACACAAAACAGAAATAACAAATAACTAATTAAAAAGAACACCTTCCACAGGCGATATAATCGCCACGCCGTTTAAAGCATTTTTGTGGGTGTCGTACGTTTATAAAGTGTAAATTTATCCTAAATAGCCTTCAACAAAGCTTATTAGAGGAATATAGTTGTTACAGTGAGCGTCACTAACGTTTGCTTCCTAAAAATAGACTTGTGAAAACTAAAATTTGCTATAAATGTCAGTGTAACTATTAATATTAAAATACAAAAAATCTGGTACAGAAAACTCTATTGCCATTACAAAGAGAAAACTCAAACTCATTACATAAATTTACTTGATGCTAATTTTTTTTATTTAGAAAAACTTTGAACATGACCTCAGTATTAATAAACGACATTCTTACACCTGCAGCAAAGCAAATTAACTAACAATAAAGAACATTGAAATAAGTTGGTTATTAAAATAAATACAAGGAAAATTGATATTTTTATGTTTTTGGGTTAGGGCGTTTAAATATAAAGAAACTAAAAGCAAGAACAGCCCGCGGAATTCCGGAAATGTTATGGAAATCCTCAAATTAGAAACTGCTTGTGGACTTTGGTACCGAAACGATTACTAATCTAAGGACGACGCGTGTACGAACCGAGATCTATAAATAAATAAATTAAAGAAAATAACAACTTCGCAAAAGTTTAGTAACAGTTACAAAGTTCATTACAGGACATTTTAGTTGTTTTGCATATTTTTAACAGAGCCTCTGAGATGTTAAATTAATTGGTTTATTTATCAGGTGTAGGCATTTACCCCATCTGAAATGTAAGTTAGGATAGTGATGATTGCATTATTTGCAACACCTTAAACCCAGCTCACAATGGTGTACTTACATTTATTTTTAATTTGGTTACTGTTACACAAATGTTTCGTTTTTCATAACACGCAGTGCACGTTCACGTGTATAAATTTCAAGGACCCAATCAACCTGTGGTGTAATAGAAACATATCGTTACTTCAGATTCTATTTGTTAACATGCTATATTATACATTTAAATACGTGAAATCAAATTTCAGAAGTTTTTCAATTTTTCAATTATTCTATATCTCGACTTTAATGCCCATACAAGCTAGAAATAGCAATTTTAAATTAGTCTAAAAATAAAATAATTCCAAAATAACAATGTAACACAAAAATAAATTTAAGCCTATAATTAACCCAGTAGGTAAACTAAATCTTTCCACATTAACCATAGTAATAATGATATACACATGAGAGCTGTTTACTTTCATTGACGTTCAACAGAAAATTACCTAGTTGTAATAACACTTAATTAGTAAATTTTAATAATGTACCGTCAGTACGAGCAATAACGTGAAGTACTAAAAATATCATTTACAGGTTTTTCTTATTAGAAATAATTTTCAATTTTAACATAATTAATAATTAATTGTGCGATAATTACAACTACGCAAAAGTTCAGTTTATTTAATGCAATTCATTAACTTAAAAACATTTATGTCAAAAAAATTGCATAGTAATGTTACATAATCCGGTTGATTATTATTATAACTTGTAAATCCATTAAACCAATAATGTTACGGTAATCATTAACAGTAGTACGGAACTTTAAACGTGACGTAACATATAAAAAATTTTAAAGAAATGTTTTACCAAATCTTATACGAATTAACAAAAATCACGTAACAGGTTACCTACTTTTTTGTTAATTACACGTATATTAAACACACGGCATGAGGAAACAAATTTCAGTTATATCATTTCTGGATCAACTTGTAATTTGTAATGGTATAAATAAAAAATATTTATACACAAACAAAAATAGAAAAAGATTATAATAGACATCTGCTTAATCCGTTAGTATAAAATTATAGTACCAGATTTAGCAAGCAGATTTAATAATATATAATTTGTGTCAACGAAAATAAGAGAAGGTGAAAGACAGCCAGTAACCTCGTTAGATCTTTGCTGAAGATAAATAATTAATTGTACTTAAAAATCCACGTACATTATACATATACATAAATGCAAAAGTAAGTTAAATTAATAAGGTGACTTCGGTTCATCGTCTGGCGCTTTAGCATACTTATAATTAAATCTGTATCACCTTCAAAAATTAAACGATTTAAAAATACATATCAAATAACAATGGTAAAATTCTTTTCTCACCGCATTAAATATTTATTGAATTCTAACAATGCTCGTGTAAAATTCCTGTATTCGTATCTTAAATTATTGTTTGCTTGTTATACTGATAAATAAGGCGCAATAATTAAAAACAAAAAACAAACAAGCTTAAAAATAACTATAAAACCAAAACGAAACACTCGCATAATTGCGTTTTACATGGTTAGGTAAACGTGGGATTGTTCAATAGGTAATTAATTAATTGCCGTACCTAATAAACTTGATAAAAAGTTTTGAAATGTAGAACGAAGAGTAGTACTTGTTTAAATTTTTGACATTTTTTGTATATCTAGTTTTAAGCAGTTTTATTATACTTGTAACTAAAATGTTACAAATTTGGGCTTACTACTTGTGCATGCCTATTCAGCAGTGGTGCCATATGAAGGGAAATTTTCCTTAAGCCGGGGAAGTTTTTATATGAAAGGAAAAAAGAGAAATTTTCTATAAAAATGCTAAAAATCGGGGAATTTTCCGCTACTCGTAATACTTCGCTTTAAAAACGTATGCACTCCGATTTTTATATAAAATGATAAAATCATCAAAACTCTTTCTATGTTCTTTATCTTTTAATGCTTATTAACTGTTATTCACTGCAGTTAGAATAATGAACTACGAAGTTAGGAAGTAGCATTATTTATATTATTCGAGCTAATATTAGAAACTTTAAGTAATCCCATATTATGTTATCCTTGCATAATTCGCAAAATTTATATTAATGTATTGCATGTAATATCTGTAAAGTCTTATACCTTTCGGTGTCGAGGCTGGTGCATAATGTTTGAAGTTCTACATGTGCAATGCACAACCCGGCAAAATTAATGTTACCTTAATATCGATTAATATGTTGCCAAATATTTTGCATTTTACATTTTCAACCAAGGGAATTTTTATTTCAAAAAGGGAAAATTTTGAGTTGTTCAGGGGAAATAATGTTGTGGTGACCTGGCAACTGGCAACACTGCTATACAGTTCAAAGTATAGAGAACGATATCTGAACTAGACAAGTATTGGAAAATTTTGTATACTTCACAGCAATTTATTGTCTGTAAAATTATGTATTTTTTTAAATTACGGTAAATACGTTATCTCTATAATATATTCAATGCGTATGCATGTTTTGGAATAAACCTTTTTTTTAAGAAACGTCAGATTTACAGCCTTCGCAATAATTTTTCTTAGAGATACTGTTACGAGGCATAAAGTAAAACTTTGTAGTTAAGAATTAATAAAAGTAATAATCACAAATTAACGAATCCATAGCTATTTTAATCTGCATGTAGGTACTATACCGTGTGTTTGACTTAAGGGGCGAACATAGGGAAATATCATGGGAAATCGTATATACAGATTCCTACGCCACGTTTGAGTCGATTGATAGTGGTATGAATCGAAAGACAAAAAAATGGGCTTAATTTGATACTACTTTACTTGAATTTGTTGCTTGTTTAAGAAAGAAATAGCTTAAAAACTGCAATAAATAATTTGCATTTTATTCACAAAAAGCAGACCAGCCACGGTAATTTGAATATGTTTTGACAATAAATACCCTCGCCTCATTAAAATATTCAACATTACTATTCATAATACCTAATAATTAGGTAGATACGTGAATTGATAACTGACTGAAAATAAAATTTATTTTGGCATAAAGAAACTTCAAATTTGATCATGGCTGGTCTGCTTTTGTGAATAAAATGCAAATTATTTATTGTAGTTTTTAAGCTATTTCTTTCTTAAACAAACAACAAATTCAAGTAAAGTAGTATCAAATTAAGTGCATTTTTTTGTCTTTCGATTGATACCACTATCAATCCTATCAACTCAAACGGGGAGCAGGAATCTGCATATATACGATTTCCCATGCTATTTTCCTATGTTTTCCCCTTAAGTCAAACACCCGGTATATGTATTTAAAGCCTAAAAACTACTGAATACTCACAGCAAGACACTTTATATCGGCACGTTTGATTTCAAGTGGCCAAAATGAAAGACCTTGAATGGAATCTTCTTGGAGATATGTCTTTATATTTTTGGCTTTTTAGGGTTTTTAGTGAACCATAATGTTAAAGCCTCATTTACACTTCCTTACATGACATAATTATATATTATATCAAAATATTTAAAATAAAAGCAATGAATAGCTGTTTTAAATTTTTATAGTTGATTATTACAGTGCCCTATTATAAACATTTGATTAAAGATACAATAGATGTCACTTAGAAATGATCTTGAATAACCAATTAGATGTCAGAAAGCAGAGATCCAAGAACATGGTCATTGGAGCGCCTATATGTAGGAAGTGTCCCAGTTGGTATGACTCTTGTCCTTGAATATCTTCCTAACTTAACGCAAAAGAGATGCTTATTAATAAATTGCAGCTAAGTTCAAATCTATAAAAGCTGTTTGTGTTGCTGTTGAAGTTCGTTAGCCTTTAATAGCATTTTAATTTTAATTCCTATTTAACTTTTTTGTTTTAAACATTCTATGTAATGTAATTTTTAAATAAAAAGAGATTTAATTAATACATTTGTTAAGCTTTAATGTATTTAAACATATACAAAAGTGATACTAAGCCAGACCAAATTTGCAAATAAGTTTTATTTTTACCAAAATGAGTTGGTGTAAATGTTTATCATGCTCCAAAGCAGAAGTGGAAGATGTAACTACCCTTGATTTTAGTTGTAGTTCATTAACGGAGGTTCCTTCAATAGTTTTTAATTTTGAACGTACGTTACAGTATCTCTATTTAGATTGTAATAAGGTAATAACCATTTGCAGTAGTTCTTTTATGCCCAGAGTATCATTGAATTTTATATTCCAGATCATCGAATTACCACGCACTTTATTTCAATGTGAGGAACTTCGTTATTTAAGCCTTTCCGATAATGAAATAGAAACTCTACCTCCATTACTCGAAAAGCTCACCAACTTAGAAAATTTATTATTAAATAGAAACTGTAAGTAATAATTTAGTGAATAAATTAACAATAATTTGTTTAACCTGTAATGCATGAAACTTTTGTGTTGCAGGTTTAACTTATGAAAGTATACCTTCCAATATACATCGATGCCAAAGGCTTCGTATGTTACATTTAAGCTCAAATAGTCTTACCAAAGTGCCTAGTTCTATAACGAGGTTGGTCTCTTTAAAAGAGCTATACCTTAACAACTGTGATTTAGAATTTCTCCCCGCAAATTTTGGAAGATTAAATAATTTACGCATATTAGAATTAAGGGAAAATCATCTTTCATCACTGCCTAAGTCCTTAAAGAGGCTTTCTGACTTACGAAGACTGGACATCAGTAGTAACATGTTTAAAAAATTTGTAAGTTATTTTTTTTGTTTTGTTCTATTTTATGTATTATCATTTATAATCTTTATTTTTTTTAGCCCGAAGTTATTGGAACAATGACCAATGTAACTGAACTTTGGATAAATGATAATTTTATTTCTGATGTTCCTGATTGCATAGGTAGTCTTCATAAATTGACCCATTTCGATATGTCATGCAATAGATTAGAAAAAATAACGAATAATATAGGATTATGTATTAATATGACTCTGCTATTACTTTCTATGAATGATTTAAAAGAACTTCCACACACAATAGGAAATTTGTCTCTACTTCATACATTAAAAGTAGACCATAATCTACTTGAATCTTTACCACAAAATATTGGGAAACTGAGTAGTTTAGAAGAATTGGACGTACAGTTTAATCATTTGACATCATTTCCGAATTCCATGGGAATGTTAAGGAAGTTAAATTCGCTTGTAGCTGCTCAGAATTCGATATCATGTCTACCAATAGGTGAGTTAACATTTTATAATTTGTTTTGTTTGATTTCATAAGGATGACTTATATTAACAGACAGGTCTCATTGTTTGTCACTGAACAATAAAACTGCAGTTTTTACCCTACTAAATTTTGAAACTAAAATTATCGCTGTATTAATAATTTTTCATGTCATTATTTGCAGTTGACACTTTTAGCAACAATATTTGTTATACTGATCTAACTAGGTGTAAAACTTATATCTAAATAATCAGAAACCAAGTCCATTATTTTTAAACTTATCAGATATCTCAGAAATCGGTTGTGATAACATCAAAATATTTATAAAGTAAATATATTGTTCACTTATTGATCGAATTATATATTTAAAATGTTATTTTCTTCTGTATTTGGTTATCACTCAAGTACCTTACTAAATTATATTGATTAAGCAATTATTTATATCTTTCATTATCTCTTATCTAGTTGAAATTATAAAATAGCAACCTTGCATTGTGAAAATAAACAATAGCAAAAATTCCTACAAAGTTATATACACAAGTTTTATTGATGCATTTTGCAAATGTTGACTTTGCTCTTTGAACATTTCTTTTTACTGAAGCAGTAGACTAAATAAAGATATATATTTTGAAATATTGTGATATGACAAAAAAAAATGAAACTGAAGCTTAACAGATACACTATTGAAATATTCTTGTTATATCAAATAAAGTCGGTCCATTATATGTAGAAAGCTAAAATATGACAAATTAAGAAGAAAGCAAATAATCAAAATTAATTACTCCTCAGCAAAGATTAATTTCCTAGTAATTGATATTTTATCGTATTCAAAAAGAAAAACTTAATTGACTGATTTCCTTGTCTACCTGTAAATATAATTAAGATATAAATTTACATATCTATCAGACCCGATTGATAATAAGAATGGAAACTGTAGCAAAGTATGTAGTTCTTTTTTGACTGAGTTGTCTGCCTTTTAAAACACTTAAGAAGAGGAAGTTGATAAAATTGTCATGTTTAATTACCAAGGCAATATTTTGCATCTCTTTTCTACACATTAAAACAGTATGGAGCTATATCCTTTTATATTTATGTTAAACACGACGTTAGTTCGAAACTACTATAAACATGAGATCCATAAAACTAATAACTTTGTATTTATGCCGCTCTTTTAAGCTTTTCGATCTATTTCCCGAGGTGGATCACTCCTCATCCTTCTTTAGTTCGTTTAAGTTTTTGGTGGGTCTTCGCTGATTTCACCACTTTTTTCCAAATTTGTTTATCTAGTGCTTTCTGTTTCCAGTTTGTCACTTCCATAGTATGCATGTCTTCTAATACTTCCTCCCTCCATCCCTGCCCTTGGATCTCCCTTCAAATGGTCTCCAATTTGGAATCCTCTTCACTATACTTTCGTCTTCGCATCTTTCTATGTGTCCTAACCAACTAATTCTCATTGTTTTAATTATTTTCACTATATCTTCTCCTTTCATTTTTTTCAATCAGTTCGAAATTTATTGTTTCTCTGTATTCACCACTCTCTGTACGTATTGGGTCAAAAATTACTCGTATGTTATTGCTGAGTTTATTATTCTTGCTTTGTCACTGGAGAGCATCACTCCACCAGTCCTGTATTTCTCTTTTTATAAGTTTGGATGTGCTTTAACAAGCTCGCATTCACTCGCCCACTCTTTTTTATTGTTCACTTTTACTTTAAGGTTTTTCACTTTTATTATCTTTCATTACACTGTTTTCTCACTGAATTCTTGATCTTCCTTTTTTTTGGTAGACCTAGGTGCCATTTGCTAATAATTTTTACTACTTTATTTGGCTCCATCCTTTGAATGTGCCCCCACCACTTTAGCCTTTGGCTTTTTATGAGTTTAACAATGTCTTCCCCTTTATTCAATTTTAATAGTTCGTGATTTGGTCTTTTTCCTTCACCTTCAGTTATTTGACCTAGGATTCCTTTTAATATTCTTCTTTCACAAATTCTGAGCTGTTCTTCGCGTTTGGTTGTTATGTTCCAGTTTTCTGAACTATACTATGGGTCTAATAATCGTTCTATAGAGTTTGAGTTTTGTATCTCTAGTTAGGTGATTACTTCCTAATATATGTTTGTACACATAGTAGACTCAAAGTCCTTGTTTAATCTTCCTTTGCACTTCCATATTTAAGTTGTTGTCGGATGCAGGGGTGGCTGGGAAGACGGGAAATTTCCCGAACAGCCGGGCCTGTTTAGGGCTGAATAGTTGAACTGCAAAACCTTTTTTTAGAACTAATTATGCGTACCTTATACCTTATACGTATTTTGAAAACATATCCATCACAGGGCTCACACCACCTTCATACCTTCATACATACAAACATACAAAAATCAATCATCCTAAACACCTGCTCAATAGTATGCAGATCCCTGAACTTATAATGAACATATTGACTTGATTATTATCCCTTACAATAAGAATTTCTGGTTGATAAACACCGAGACACAAGCACAGAATAATAACAGCTAGAAACAATAGACATAACAGCACAAAAAGCAATATTACTGACAAGCACATCTATAGTGAGGGAAATGTTTAACAAAAGATTAAAAAGTAAAAATAGAAATAAAGGAAAAGGAATTATCAAACATTTTTAAATGAAATAAAAACAAAACACATACAATAATAATGTTACTACTCCCTTATTCCATTCATCTGGCATTTTATTTTCTCTCCAGATGTTTCTGATAATTGTATATATTATAAATTATAACATTTAGATGTTCTCCTCCATATTTTATAAGTTCTCCATTTATACCATCGTAGCCTGGAGATTTTCCATTTTTAATTTTTATTATAATTTCTTTAATACCCTCGACACCGAAAGGTAGAAGAGGACAGGATTATGTATGTATGTATTTCTTTAATTTCATCTAGAGTAGGTTCTGGTTCTGGTAATACTTCATCTTCTATTTCTTCAAGTTCTTGCTGCATTTCCTCATCATTTTTTACTTTGTTTTCTTTCCTGGCTCTTAATTTTATTGCAACTAAAAAATGATCAGTATGTAAACAAATTCCTCTGAACGATCTTACGTCATTTACAGATGAAATTAACATACGATCTATTTGATTCCCTCCGTTTGTACCAGGGATTTTCCATGTCATCTTATGCGTTGGTTTGTGTTTAAACTTCGTACTACTAATTACTAAGCCTACTGCTGCTGCAAAATTACATAATCTCCCTCCATTATTGTTTGTATTGTCATGTAAGGTGTCTTTTCCTGCAACTTGACTGTAACATACTTGTTTACTTTTTCATAGGCGTCTTCTAAATGATTATAAAATTGCTCCTTTTCTGTATGATCTGCTGCTTCTGTTGGTGCATAGCAATTTATAAGTGTTAAGTTTGCTGGTTTTGATTTTATTTGTAAATATATTCTTTCATTTATCACTTAAAAATTCAATATGTCGTCTTTTATACTTCCGCTAGTACCATTTCTTCCCTGTTTTTCCTCTACTGCATACAACATCACATAATCTTTCTTTTTTATTTAAAGGCTCATAATATGTAGGAAAAAAATTAACAAATAATATTCTGACGAATTCCCTATGCAACTTAAGAGTCCCACAAGGGACTGTTGTGGGTCTCCTACTTTTATACCATTTATGCGAACTCTGTGGAACTATAATTAAAAGTAATTGGCCAGATTTAATTCTCATCTATAATTAAGTCTTCATGATTGTAACTAAGCTTAACAAATTATTTTTTGTAGAAATTGGAAGTTGCTCTGCACTGAGTGTACTTAGTCTTCATTACAATGTGCTAATGTACCTGCCTGAAGAAATAGGACATTTACAAAACCTAATTTCACTTAGTTTGATAAATAACAGATTGCGATATTTACCAATAACAACTCTCAGTCTACGCAAGTTAAAAGCTTTGTGGTTATCGCATAATCAAAGTCAACCTTTGGTATGTATTTTAAATTTTTAGCAACGAAAGGTTCTTTGTATCCAAATACCTCTTGTATTTGTTACTAGATTACTCTGCAGACCGAATCTCTAGACAATGGACAAGTAGTTTTGACTTGTGTATTTCTTCCACAAATTGAGATGCCTCTACAGGAACCTCAAACTCCACAAACAGCAATTCCGACAGGTCGCCGTATTGGTTTTATGGAGTCTAGTTTATCAAATGATCTTCCTGCAAAACTTAATCGAATTCCTACACCTCATCCAAAGGCATTTGTAAAATACCAGCGTACTTTAGAAAATACTTTAAGAAAAA
Organism: Melanotus villosus; assembly: GCA_963082815.1. Taxonomy (NCBI): domain Eukaryota; kingdom Metazoa; phylum Arthropoda; class Insecta; order Coleoptera; family Elateridae; genus Melanotus; species Melanotus villosus. The sequence goes on along the minus strand of OY720427.1, from coordinate 33,313,909 downwards.
ATCAAGAGGGTATTTCTCAAAAAATTAACGTTAATCCTGTTTATGTTAAAGAAGCGAACATAATTCCGATGAAGAATTCAGCTGAAGAAAATGAAGTTGATGGTAAATACTGTTGAAATTTAATTTGAAAGTATTAATCGTTTGCCTTTTTACAGATCCGCAAAGTGTTAAAATTAATGATGACAATAAATATGGTTCGGTACTCGAATTTAGTGTTAATAAAGATGTTTGTTCGGAACTCCCAAATGCTCAGTATTATGCAGTAAAACATAATTCTAATGATCAAAATAATGACGGCGATATAAGTGAAACTCGAAGTGAATGTGTCATACCAACTGACAATGAACATGAAGCTGTTAATTTAGAAAATGGTATAGGAAATATACAGTTAAGTGACAGTCAAAATGATAATACATATGAATTATCCGTTAAGTCAACCAGTGAAAGATACTCATGTTACACTGACTTACAATCACAGCCTAATGGTACAAAACCAAAGCAACCTCCTCCGTATCACATTGCAGCCGTGTATTCAAGAGGTGCTCATTTTTTCTTGAATTCCATAGATAAAACCGAAAAAGAAGCCGAACCAAAGCACTTCACGCAAGATCAACCATCAAATATAATAAATCCACAACCCAAACATGCACGTTGCTTAACACAGTTACAAAATGAAAATTCCTGTTCATATAATAGCGCAAAAGAAAAAAACATCCCAGATGTGGATGGTTATAACACTATGGATATCCAAGTTAATGAAAGACTTTTGACTGTGACTTCGAATCTTTTAAGAGTTGACACCGAGGATCAAGATTGTAGATACTTAGTCGAGCAATTTTTACAATTTGAAAGTGCCAGTGGTGAAGCTGAAAGTCCTACAGAGATTCCTTGCAGTACTTTACATATAAAACTACAAATTTTTAAGGTGACAGAATATTTATTATATTGTCACGAATTTGTCCAGTTGCACAAGAAATATATACTTCAAGTCCTTGACCATTTACAGACGAATTTAGACTTAACCGAAATTAAAAGTAACGTTCAACAACAATTATATATCAAGGAAACTGATATAGAAACTAAAAGAAAACTTATGGTAATAGATACCGCTGCAGTATTATTGGGTGCTAATTTTAAAAATCAAGAACATTTTGATGTCATTAATCAACTTTTACACATAGAAAAAATTCTTCCGCCTACTCATTTACAAAGAAATCCTATCAGAATGCAACCACAAACCGAAAAAGAAATGGTGCTACATACTAAGCTGCTGTTAATAAAAATTGTTATTTACTTCCTGTCAATTAGCAGTACTGATAAGGAGTACAAATACATTTTTAGTAAATTTATGCAGTTGCAGAAGAAATTAACAATTCATCCGAAATCTGCTTACAATAAAAAACCGCATGATGCCGAAACTTTACACCAAATGGAACTTGCACAAAGCGTAGAATCTGTAGCAATGAAAAATGAAGATGTTACTGAGAATAAACAGATTGCTAGCGGACAGAAAGGATACATGAACTGGGTATTTGGAGTACATCGGAATCCAAAAATTGTTAAAGTTGAATTAACACCCTGCTGTTATGTTTTAGGCTTTTCTGTAAGTCATACTGAAGAGGTAAGTTGTTAAGTAATAATCTACTGCGATTAAACGTATTATCATAATTCTTGCAGGGAGTTTTTATAGATAAAGTCGATAAAAATGGAAATGCTTTCCAAAAATTATTTATGGGCGATAAAATCCTTATGTTAGATGATAGAAATATTTCAAAGATGGATCCCGAGGATGCACTTAAAGCCGTTCACATGTGGGGACCCGAAACCGAAACTTTTCTTATTTCTCGTAACTAATGTCTTTGCAAGCATTTTCTCAGTTATAGGGTTACCATAGATATGTTACCTGTTCTGTAGTACAATACACTAAACTTATTTTACGTAATGAACTATATAACACTGTAGAATCTCTTTTTTAATAGTAAAAAGTAGAATACCTTCAAAAGGTAGTATTTTTAAAAAATTGCTATGTTATGCAATCACTTACTTAAGGTAATAGAACAGCTGACTAGATTTTGCTGATGTAGCAATTGGCAAGTATTCGAAATTGTTTGAAAATGGCTGCGTATAATTTTTTGGTTGCTAAGATCTCAGAAAGTTCAGGGATTAGTAATAGTTTTTAACCATTTAATATTCGTTAATATTTTTCATTTTCTGTAAATATGTAGATATAAACATTATGAAACAACCTAGTTGTATCTGTACTTAACGCTATATGAGCATGCCATATGTTAATCTGCTCATTCTATGTTTTTAAATAACCTGTGAGATATTTGTTGGCTGTGCTATTTAATAGATTGTTAACAACCAGTGGCAGAAGTCATAGATGAACTGTTCACACCACTAAATACATTATTGCCAAACGAAATTGAAGATCTTTTTTGCCAAATAAGAGGATAGTAAATGTGCATGATGAATTCCTAGTTAAACATAATAAATACTCAGTTTGTACATAATGCCTACTTGTTTGTTTGTGCTTAATATTTATTGCAAATAACTTCATTTTGAAAAATATAATATATTATTTTATACATTGAACCGATGGTGCAATAGAATTTTTTTTAAGTTTACAGTATTCTTGTAACTGTATATAGTAAATACATCAGCTTTGATCCATTTTGAACGTGGATAAAATAGACTGATTTATATTTTTTTTATATTTGTATTTTATTAACATTAATAAAAATTTATAACATATATCCATTTTGTTTGTCTTTAATAAAATTTCAAAATGTGTAAGTGGCCGAATAGTTACGGTATTTAGCTACAACCAAAGAATATATAGGGTTTATTGTATTTAGCACAAAAAATGTTATTAAATGAGGTATCACAAGGAGTACTTTGCTATTTGAATGTTTAAAGTTGGGGTTGTTAGCGCTTAGGGGTTGAGGGGTGGGGGGTTGAAAATTACATCTTTCAATGACGATTTAAAAATAAAAATTGACATGTCCGAGAATTTTTCTCAACCATTTTATAGAATTTATCCGTTACTTTCGGGAAACACTGTATATTCAATAGAAAGAAATCTTCTTTAAGCCTTCTTATCTAAAAACTAAATCTTGTTCTATGAATCAGAAAACTGAACTTCCTTCTTAAAATAAATTTGAGGAAAAGACACACACACAACACTACGGCCCTTGGAGAGCCTTGGCCTCTTCCACAACTGCCTATCCAGTGCTATGTTGGTCCAGTTATGCACTCTCAGTGTTCTTAGGTCGTTGGTATCACGCCATCTTGTACGATGTCTTCCCCTGGTTCGGAGTCCATCTGGAGCTTGCGTTAATGTTTTCCTGGCTACCCTTGTGTCAGGCATTCGCCATATATGGCCTATCCATCGTATTCTTTGCCTCTTAATCCACCCTACCAGGTCTTGTTCTTGAAGGAGTTGTTTTAATTCATGGTTCATCCTCATTCGCCATGCATTCTCATTTTCGTCATATATGTATAGGCCCATATATTTTCCTCAACACTCTTCTCTCAAACCGGTTCAGCAGTTCTTCATTTTTTGTGTGAGGGTCCATGTCTCACATCCGTAACTAACCACTGGTCTTATATCAGTTTTGCAGAGTTGTAGTTTGCACGCTTTAGATATACAGTGTGTCCGCGTGGTAATGTATAAAATCGATAAAATTGTTAAAAATGAGTTTCCGAAAAATCCGTCGGACATGTCGAGCGATTTGTATTAAATTCTATATTTTGACAGGATTTCCCGATTTTTCCCGCCATTTTTCTAATAGCTATGACGTCATCGATATTTTTTTTAAATGGCAACCCCTATTTTTTATTACGTCATTCGAAAGAGCGCATTTTTTTACAAATGGTAAGTTAAAATTTATAGTAGGTTGCAATGTTGCATTATAAACTTCTTCAGCAAAAACTATTTTATAGTAAAAAAAATTTATTTCTTAGAAAGTAACATGTGTAACATTAAAATAAAATTAAACTAAATCAGGTGCTCAAATTGTGCTCCGTTTACAGCTTGACAGTGTGCAAGGCGTGTGATCAGGTGTTCAAATTTCTGTTCAATACACTATAGCTGTTGTAATCCACACACATTACTTAAATTTAAAAATAAAAGAACACTTAATCAAGCAGTTCGCTGTCAACTTCCGTTCTGAAATAAGTAAGAAGAATGGTGCGATTATCCGAGAGGAAACGAATCGAAATACTCACCATCATTGGTTTTGGTGACAGAGTTCGGTCACAACAGGAGGTAGCCCGTTTATTTAATGAAATTCATCCTGATCGTACGCCTATTTTTCAAACGATGGCACCTGATTTAGTTTAATTTTATTTTAATGTTACACGTGTTACTTTCTAAGAAATAATTTTCTTTTACTATAAAATAATTTTTGCTGAAGAAGTTTATAATACAACCTACTTTAAATTTTAACTTACCATTTGTAAAAAAATGCGCTCTTTCGAATGACGTAATAAAAAATAGCGGTTGCCATTTAAAAAAAATATCGATGACGTCATAGCTATTAGAAAAATGGCGGGAAAAATCGGGAAATCCTGTCAAAATATAGAATTTAATACAAATCGCTCGACATGTCCGACGGATTTTTCGGAAACTCATTTTTAACAATTTTATCGATTTTATACATTACCACGCGGACACACTGTATTTTTAGTCTTTAGTATGCTTTCGAGACCATACATACATCTATTGCCAGCTGCAATTCGGTCTTCTTCCCAGTATAATCGTGTCGTCGGCATATGCAAAGGTTTTGGGAGCTTTTATTGTATATTGTACCTCCAGGCTGTAGGTGTAATTCTGTTATTGTAGCTTCAAGTACCAGATTAAATAGGACAGAAGGCAATATGTCCCCTTGCCTCACACCCTGTGTAATTTGAAAATCGTGTGATTGATCGTGTCCAATTCTGCATCTACATATGGTATCTTGTAACGTTGCCTTCGTCAGTCGAATTAGTTTTGCTGGTATATTAAATTCCTCTAAACCCTGCCAGATGGATTTCCGTTTAATGTTATCGTATGCTTGTTTATAGTCAACATACAACTGTATGACATCGATCTTGAACTCCTATTTCTCTAGGGTTAATCCTTAGGTAAATAGACACCTAAACCAATATCTGCAATGTATTTTAAATAGAAAATGTTCTTAAAAATCCATTTTAAATGAAAAATACAATTTTTAAAATGTATTTAAACTGTAAAATACAAAATGCCAGTTGGCCATCTCTGCAACCAGGCCTGAAAAAATTCAAAGAACACAACAAAACAATACATACCTATTGCAATGATAGATTTTTTAATGCCTTTGACAACGTCAAACCGCCAAGAATGATAAAAGCCTTAACGAATCAGGGTAAAATTAATAACAGAAATTTATAATCAGAATAAAACAAGAATTAAGATGATGAATAAAAAGAGTAGTAAAACAAGGGGATCCACTATCTCCCAGTCTGTTTAACTATGTGCGGAAAAGAGAGGACTACATCCAACCTAAGATTTGCAAGTAGATAGTCACTAAAAATCATGCTACAAGAACTTTTAGAAGAAAGTGGAAAAAGAGGGTTAAAAATTAATGTTAATAAAACGAAATTGTTATCAAACAGAGGCGAAAGAAATTGAGCTCAAGGAAGGAAAACTTTATGTACAGGAAACTACGCGTTTAGGAAAAACAGTTGCACTAGAGTCTAGAGGACACAATGGAGAAAGAGATTCAAAAAAGTATTAAAGGATTCGTTTCGCTTGGAAGAAATATTGGTTATTAAAAAATATTATAGAAAAAGTGTTTAATATGTGTGTTACCAACCTTAACGTATGGAGCCGAAACATGGAATTTAAATAAACAACAATATCAGAAGATAAAGACGACCCAGTATAGGATGGAAACGATCGAATTCGGTTAGAACTAAGGGAAAAATCCCAGGTGGAGACGATACGGCGAAGAGATGCAAATCCCTGAAATGAAGCCGGGCGGGACATGTAGCCAGATAAGATAGTAGGAGATGGAAGAAGAGGAAGAGGCTGACCCGGGTTACGATGATCAGATGAGATTAAGAAGCATGGTGGGCCAAACTGAATCGACTCTGCACAAAACCGGAAACAATGGTCAAAAAGTGAAGAGGCCTTTGAAGGATGAACAGGCTATCCAATCAAATCAAAATAATCGGTGCTTAAAAGTAACACGTGTGATTTTACCTTAAGAACAAATAGAAAAATCGATTGTTTATGAATAAATTTATTTAAAAAACAGGTTTTCATGGAAATACAAGTGGCAAAATAAGTTATCACATTGGTTTTACTCACTTTAAAATTCACATTACACAATACACCTAGCTGTGTGAGTTTATGCACATGTAGAATACTTAATAATTAAATAAAATAAAAATACCACAACTGGCAAATACGTGTAAAGAAAAACTGAAGTCAAAATTAAATTTTCAAATCTGCAAACATCCTAACTAAACTAAATCTTCTCACTATTTCAAGTACGTGCCAAAATTACAGTCGTATAAAAACATCCTACGAGTAAGTGACATCCTTCTTTTTCAGAATGATGTCTTTCACATTTAAATGAGCAACTTTTTCTTTACGTTCCGGAGGTACAGATTGCTGACAAAATCGTTTAAAAGCTTCCAGTTCTCTTTCTTCGGCATCCATATCTTCTTCAAGAACATCTCTTGGTGCAAAAACACTCTCTAAAAATTATTGAGACAAATTTAAATTATGCCATTCGATTATTAGCGAAAAATAAAATGACACTCACCAAAAGGCCAATCGTCTTTGTCAAAATTGAATTTGTCTATACCGTTAGCACCATTGCTAGTAGGGATAATAGACACTTCAGCAGGTTGAGCTACTTTTTTATGTTCGGTTTCATTTTTTGGATTAGTTTTATCTACTTTGGTTATTTCAATACCTGGTAAACCAGACAGTATTTCCTGAGCATTAAACGGTGTCTTTTTGTTATTTTCTGGAAAATTAGTGTGACACATTGGCACATACGATGAGGGAACCTCAGGACCAAACATGGGTTTCAAATCTGTTAAAAAATTTGATATCGGGGAGCCATTCTCGAAAGGATTTTGTAAACGTGGACTACGAATCGTAACCATTCCATTTTCGTTCTTGAAGATTGATGCCTGTTGATTATTTTGGAATACTGGTGAATCTGTACTCTCCGCAACTTTATTACAAAGAGCTGTTTGAAGAGTATGAAATATTGGGTTTTTAAGAGTAACCATCGGCGATCCCGAACCATTTGCATTCCCTTTATCTGTACATGCGTCGTTTGTTTCGGTAGCTTCAGCTTTCTGATGTTTCTTCTTGTTCTTTTTTTTAGTTTTTTTAGTATTATTCACACTGATAGATTGTTGTATTAACTTTTCTGTATCGACAACTATAACACCAGATTTGCTAACAGGTACATTTGGACTCTGATTATTTTGAGCCGACGAATTATTACTAGATGCTTTATTTCTATTGGTAGGCGGACCTTCTATTTTGGTTATTGTAATTCCTGGTGGTAAGCGTAACATGGGCAAGTTAATATCGTCCCTAACATTATTTACAGATTTACTCTGAGATATCTTATCAGCTTCTTTACTATTTTTTGAAACTTTTGATTCGATTACTTTAGCCGTATCATTCAATTTTACGCTTTTCTTATTTGTTACATCCTTTTTGTTCGCATTATTTTTATTTACCGCTATAGTAACTTTCAATTCCTTTGTTGCACTTTGGTCGTTGGTTTCTTTTTTCTTTTTCTTTTTCGCATTTTTCTGACTATCGGTACCTGTTTTACTAGAACCGTTTTGTGAAAGAATCTTAAAAGCGGGATCAGTTTTTGCTTTCCCCGCTTTATCAGAGTTAATCGTTGCTGTTGCAACATGTTCTTTACTATTATGTCCATTAACTAAAGTAAAGAGAAGCTTATCAGACTCGGGAGTTGAGCCCTTAAGCGTTATAGTAACCGTTGCGGGGGAGTTACTACCTTCAGCTACACGTTTAATAGTAACCATTGCGGGAATAGTTTCTTCAATTAAATTTGACCGTTTTGTTACATCTATTGAACCCTCACTGTTATTTTTACCTTTTTTCTTTCCGTTCTTTTTTGTCTCTACAATTAACAAAAGCAACACCTTTAATGATATATTAAAACAAACTTTGGATTTGTGTAAATACATACCTTGCTTTTGTTGCTGTAGTAGTTTGTCTTCCTGGTTCTTTTTAATCCTCTTTTGTTTATCAGCAAGCTGCTTTGCTAAAAGTTCGGCTTTATGCCTTTCTTCTTCTTTCCGTTTTTCTTCTCTTAACCTGGCCTCTTCTTTAAGTCGTTTTTCTTTCTCTGCGCGTTCTCTTTCTTGTGCCTAAAATTAAATATTGTAAGGATATTTAAGGTTATATTCAAGATAGAAATGAGAGACGAAATCTCGACTTACCTTTTTCAATCGTTGTCGAGCTTTCTTAGCAGCTTTCTTTTGAGCTAAAACGGCTTTGTCAATAGTTTTATTACCTTCAATATAGTTAAGTAACTCGTTAATATCTCTCGAGTCGACGTTATCTGAATTTAGAGAGCTATTTGAAAGTGAAGATGAAGAACGAAGATTGGAATCATTTACACTTCGTTCCGTAGAACATATCGGAACAGAACGGCCAACTGCAATTCTTTGAATACTAGACAAAGGTGTTTCACTACTTGAAGATCTTTTAACATCTGCCGAAGTAAGAACTGGCTTCGGGTTTATAGGCGGTGAAACGGGATGAACTACCTCGGGAACTCTTGGCGGAACACGCATGTCGGTATCATTAAAAACAGATTTAACATTAATTTTTGTGCTCGTCGTATTAACATTAACTCCTTTTCCATTTAATATTGATATCTTCGAATTACTAGAGATTTTTATCGTACAATTCGAATTCGTTTTGGAATTCAATTTTGAAGCTATAGGAGTAACTTTAGAAGTTCCTTTGTTTATGCCGTCATTTATTTTTTCTTTTCTTTGATTCAAGCGTGTTCGTAACCTGTCTCTTGTTTCATTTGTTTTATGAGTATGCGGCGGTAGAGACTGGAACAGACGCTTCATAGTACACAAACACAGTTACAAGGAAATAAACTTACAGAACCGAATACTTCACAATATGCACAATCACACTTTCGAGATTCCTTGTGATGCTCACATGTATCTTGGCAAGAATGTTTTTTCACGTCTGTAAATGTGTTTGTGATAGATTAGCAAGGTAACATTTTATTAAATAAATCAAAATTTACATTTTAAATGGTCATGTATTTTTGTTTAGAATAAATTTCAAATAAACACATTAAAAATATATTATAATACTGTTAGTTAATTTTAAATAATTGTGCACTAAATATTAGGTTAGAATTTATTGTTTTCATAACCCTGCAAAGAAGACTATAAATTCAGTTGCAAAGTTTTAGAATTAAATAGGCTTTAAGCTTCTTCACTCTATATGTATAACACTAACAATCTACAATAAATATCATTTTTTAAGGAGTATGCGAATGTATCAATTAACTAACAAAATTATCAGTATGCTTACCAGTTTGCTTGTCATCTTCCTGCTTACATTTATGACCACAGGCATGTCCCAAGCATGTGTTATCATTAGATCGAGAAGGTATATTAGAAAATGACCTAAAAATATGTATACATAAATGTTTATATTAAAAAATATGCGGGAATAACAAACACACTTTTGACTATTAGCGGTCTTTAAAAATTCAAACATTTTTGGATCTACAGTGCTGATGCCCTTTTGCTGAGGTTTTCTAAAAGCACTATTTCTGGAAAAAAATGAAACAATTAACAAGCTTATAGTTAGTAGGTAATCGTAAATAAATCTTACTCAACATCAGAACTATTCGGGGGCAAATTTGTGGGGTTAAGAGTAGGTGCACTAGGTTTCCTACACAGTGATTCCCCACCGCTTCTTTCTCCTATACTTTTAGGCACATCTTTATTAGAAAATAATTCGGCACTTTTCTTTAAGACTTCAGTAGCTTTTCTATTTGCCATATCAGTATTTTTCCACTTTAAACAATCGTGAAGAACATTTTTGGCAGCTTGCACGTCACTATTTTCGTTGCGTTTTTTTAAAAACTCATCTAACGCAGTTTTACATGATTGCACATCTTCATTAGGTTTAGAGACACCTTTAAACATTACTTCATTAGTGCTTGGCATGATAGGAGCTTCGCTCGCAACTTTAAACACTGGTTCCTTAATCATCTTAAAGGAAGATTCGCTTGTCTGAAAAATGGGCGAAGCTGAGAGTTTGAAGGGGAAAATTGTTTCACTCGCTCGTGAAGCAGCCGGTTTATGTTTTAACTCTTCTGTATCTGTCGTATTTAAAACTAGTTCTTTAGGAAGTTGAATAGGGGGTTGAAATACTTCCTTTATATCAGCACAAAATTTTGGATTTTCGTCGACTTTAAATGAAGATTCTTGATTTTCAGTTTCAAATACAGTAGGGTTAGTTTTCAAAGGAGGGCATCCGTTAACAATTTTAAGAATGGATTCTTTCAACTCCGTGTTTTTTTCAAACAAACCCTCAAACGGAAAAGCTTCATTTGTTTTAACACAATCGCCGACTTTTGGCGATTTTTTAGGACAAAATAATCTTTTCTGGTGTGGAGTTAAATAAACACGGGTTGGTTTTTGTGATGGTGACTCGTGATGTTTCGTCACAATGTGACTGGCAAGAGCATCCAAAGCAATTGGATCCTGACAAATGTAACATGTTATTAAACGACACAGAGTCGAAGACTGAGCCTGGAACGATGATGGAATAGACATCGAACTACTTCTAAACTCAGCTGCCAAACAGTCTTCACATAAACAGTGGCCTTGAGAATCTATAAGTAAATCCGCTACTTGAGAAGTGTTTTCCACCAATGATATAATATGAGCATCTAACTCGGCCATATCTTGAATTTGCATACTAAAAAACGTACATTAATTGCTGCTGCAGTTGCAAATTTTGCAAAAAAAAAAAACTTACGCTTGTGTACTTCGAATAATCCAGTAGTTGGTATTTAAAATTTTTTTATGTTCCGCAAACATTTTCCAATCATTTACCAAATGTTTGGCAGGATCTGATAATGCCCGTTGTTGACTGCAAATACAATAGGGCCTAATTATTAGTTAGATGTTATTTCACACATAAATCTAATGTCAATACTGCACAAAGTATACATTAGTAAAAGTTACCTCATAGTACTAATCCGCAATTTTAACGTAGCCCATCTACTACCCAGTAATGTCATATCTTCTGTAAAACAAGCGTACGATTCTAATAAACTTTTATGAGAAGGTTTATTTTCTTCTTTTAACTAAAAAAACAATCCTGCATAAATATAAATTTTAAAAAATAAGTAAATAAGAATTACCTTAAGGAACAATGGAATTTTGCTCTGTATACTGGGAGTCATATAAATATGATGATAAAAAATGCTTTTATTAATACATAACCAATTAATATTAAACCTCTCCATAACTACGAAATCAAATTCTGGTATCAAGGGGGCCAATTTACTGGCAGCTGAACAGAAGGCACTGTAGTATGACATTAACCCTAAAAGACAATCGAGATTAAAAAACCACTTTGAACTTTAAATAGTTATAAAACAATCTAAGATGCAGCAGCTCATATACGAAATAATTACCTTACAGTTATACTTAAAGGGCATTATGTGATGGTCTTTCAATTGCTTTTTAAATTAATAATCAAACTTTGTGACATGTAATGGTAGGTTAATAAACAAATAATGTGTGAATATCACAACTTATGATAAAGCAGTATCTACCCCGGTATAAAAATTCATAGATGTGGCAACCTTACATTACAAGGATAAGGTATTGATTATAGTCTGATTCCACATTAGAAAAAAGTTATATTGCACCAAATAGTACCTATGGACTGCCAAAATATGTGCATATAATAAAAAGACAATGTTGTTTTGTTAAAATAAGATGGTATGACTTAAAATACTCTAAAATTTAATGAGGGTAAACATGTTCCAAAACTATACGTCTTATATTAAGACAGACTATAGGATCTAACTAGGAAGATTTGTATTTTGGCAGTTCATAACAATTTCCTGCATAAAACATTTGGATTGAACCTAAGCAGTCTTATGAAACAAAACTTGAAACCAACAAATTATATGATTCTTTATCAAGCAAGAAATTATGCCTTTTTTTATGTGTGTGAATAACAAAGAAATACTTCTACAAAGCCAAACTATTTTTAGTCTTTTAGTTATATTATATATTAAAGTCAACACCGTGTAATGTATGAATACAAAGCATGATGTTGAGAATAGCCAATTCAAGATTTAGCCGAAACTACAAAGATTTTTATCAATATAAATCTGCACACAATAACTTCACTAACAAAAAACAATGATTGGAGAAGTACTTACTGACGAGATAGGTGGTAGCCTTTGGAACTTGAAAACTAACAAAATTACCTCTCGCAACAAGTGCATACTCTCTTATAAGGGTTAGCAGTCGTATACACAGCTGTGTTATATCTTCTCGTAATAAACTAAAAATAAGTATTCACATAGGTAAACGACAAAAATTAAATTACAATTATTATTTACAGGTCTGTTTGTGAATTCTATATTATAAAGATAACATAACCTCAATATTATATTCAAATTTAGAGGAAAAAAAAATAAATAGAACCCTCACCCTTCTACAAGATCCCGAATTTTTTTAGTAACGATATTTGGAAAAATGTCACTGCTATTACAAGGTTTTGGTGAGATAACATGTCGATAAATAAAATAGACGTAATGTTGTAATGCAGACCAGTTTCTAAGAGGTGTAGGTTTAGCATTTCGAACTTCATTAAGAAAAGCGTTTAATATAACTTTTTCCGATTCTAACACTTCTGTCTCATCAACTTCGCTTTCTGACGGATCCTCAGCTGTAGCCTAAAATAAATACCGAAAGTTAAAATTAATAGGCATAGTTACAAACACTTCAATGTACTATATTACTTTGTCAAAAAATTTAAAGAACTGATCCGCATCTGCCACTATTGGAATAGGTGGAGAACAGAGAATCGACGACCGAGTTTCCTCTATGAGCGATGTTTCTTTTTGGGAAACCTGCCCTTCTAGCTCATCTTCTTTGGAAAACAAATTTCCCATTGAGGAAACCTCAGCCAAGCAATTGAGTACTTGCTCTAAATTATTGTCAACATGATGTTCACTCATTATGCTAATAAAATGATTATATATAAACACAAAAGCGTTGTCACAGCTTTTAGAACAAAAGCGATATTCCACTAAACAACCACTTCCCCAACTCTTTTAATTCGCCATTCGTGAAAAATGGAGTCGCACAGAGTTGGTGTAAAATGTAGGGATTATTCACTATCAATTCCAGTAACGTTGCAACTTGCAATTATATACAGTATTTATTTGTATCTCGTAAAACTGCTTTGTTTACTTCTTAAAACATCAATTTTAACTAATTAAATTGGATCTTACATAACAGATTGTAGATATTATTTCCTCGAATATTATTTACTTTTTATATAAATAGTTATATTTCCATTAAAATGGATAAAATGTTTAATTAATTTCTTTTATCAAAAATAGCTGCCTGTAAATGTATGTAGTTCGGGTATTAGAACAAAAGGGTCAACATAATCAATCGTTAAATAAAAATATATTTTACAGAAATTTGCGAATTTACGGTATAACCTACATATCAAATTATTTCGTATTTACCAACGCTACAAAAATAAAATTCAAAAACTTTTTTTCTGAAAACATACTAGATGGCGAAATCTAGGAAACACAAAATATTGCAACTCAGTATTTAATCATTCGGCTTATTAGTTCAATTCCACAAGTAATTTTCTTTTTATTCTTCATCTACATGATTATAAACAAAGCAGTCCCTTATTAAGTTTATATCACCGATATGAATTAATTTTGATAGAATATTCATTGTAACGCAGTCTGTATTTTAGGTACCTACCTATTAAATAATTTGATGGAATTCTAATATTCTTCTTAAATGTAGCAGCAGTTGTAGTATTGTGTTTATACAATATTCCTCTCAGTTCCTAACGTGACTTCTTGGCAATTCTAGAACTTGTATCCAACAAATAAATTTATACATATATTTTTAATTTTTCACCCGATTGTTTTTAATTACAGTGGAACTCCCATAAGTCGAACTCCTGTAACTCGAAATTTTCTTTAACTCGAATATTTTGTGCGTTTACTGTTGAGTCTATATGCATTTAATCTTCTTAACTTGAATTTCTCTAACTCGAATTTATCTGTAACTCGAATTTTTTTCTGGGATTTTGGTGGTTTGAGTTAGAGAGGTTCCACTGTATCTACTTACAGTAAAACCTCTAATTGTGGACACCTCCCAAATGCGGACACTATTTTAAGTTTTGTTTGGTTTACAATCTAATCAATGTAATAAAAACCTCTAAAATACGGACACGGCCAGCAAAATTAAGAAAAACGTATTTTAAAAACTTTCGTTTGTGGACAAAACTATCTTGGAAAACAACAAGTAAAATTATTTAAATCTTTTCTACGACATATTATTCAATTCAATATTTTTTTAAATACAAATGGATATTTATTTACAGTTCCCAGAAATTGTTCACCAAACCTGCTTTTTTAAATTTGCGGACTTATAGAAACTAGACACATTTTCAATTTAAATCGTTTCTAATAGAAGCAAACAATATGTATGTTAATTAACCTAATCTTCTTAGGCATTTCAATAGGTATTCTTTTAAAAATATGAATGGATATGTATTTACAGAGTTCCCAGAAATTGTTCACCAACCTGCTTTTTTAAATTTGCAGACTTATATAAACTAGACACATTTTCGAAGGGGATCATTTAAATCCTTTCTGAGAGGGTTCCAAAAATTGTTTTCCAAAGTTTTCGTTTATAGGGTACAAAAATCCCACAAACTTTTCAATCAAAAACACTTCGGATGCTAATAAATGCCCCATGGTTTGTTGCAAATATAACTATACCTACACAATGATCTTGGAATTCCATACATAAACGAGGTCATAAGAGCTCACTCTGCCAGATATAGAAACCGATGCATAGACCATCCAAATCATACAATTCAAAACCTGTTTACCCCACCCATGGAGCCCAGAAGTCTAAAAGGAACTTGGACTGAAGATCTAGCTGGATAAATCACAGAGAACTGTCAATGGATAGTGCCTGTCTCAAGTCAATATTATTATTATAACATGTTTACTTATTACTTGTCTATAGTAGATTGTAAATTGGCAATTAAAAAAAAGGGCCCAAGTTGTTTCACATTTTTAAAAAATACCTTAATCTTTAAAAACCGCAAAAACCTCTCAAATACGGACAATGCATTATTGTCCCTATGGTATCCACATTTGGGAGGTTTTAATGCTTTTCTAAATTATTTTTTTAAATTTAATACGTTCTGTGTTTCACAGAAACATTACAGTATCGTCAAAAAAAAGATCATTTACTTCCTCTTACATTGCGTTTAAATTAAATCAAAAATTGTATTTTTTCCTTATTGCTCTTCGAGCCTTTTATTTGTACTTTATTTCTTTAAACTTAAGCTATAATGAAAAGAAATGTACGGGAGTATAACTGCTACATTTATTTAACAATTTTATGTAATATAATTACTATTAAGAATACAGGATGAACATGCGTAACACACATAGGCTAGATTCTAGTTTGCTATAACATGACTTTATTAATTTTTATATAATTAAAAGATCAGACCTTCAAAACAAAATGAATTAAGTTACAGAAATATTGGTTACATTTTGTAACAAAAGTAGTTTAAACCTAAGGATAAAGAGTACTCTTTCAAGATTTTTTAAGTATATATACAATAAACAAGGGAAGGAAAATACGCATACATTTTTCCGCATCTTTCAATGAAAAGCTACCAAGCATAACAGTTAAAACTGAAATTTAAATTTTGCATAAGGAATAAAATCTTTTTAAAAGTAAATATCGCTTTCACGATGCATAATTATTACGCTTTTACATCATTTTTACAAGATATGAAAGGTGTAGACCGTTCAAGTATGAATTACTGCGAAGTGCATGGGATATCTGATTTTAGGGTTACCAACTTCTTATTCTAATTCATATATACATGTTGTTAGATACCTATTGTCTTGACTGAATATAAAAGTGCAAATTTCTTACTGGCTCAGTTTCACATCCAAGCTGGTAACCCTACATGCTATGTCTTTAGCTTTTAATTGAAAGCCAATGCTAACACGAGCTTATAATGTAGTTAACTCAAGCATGCATACCCTGTACTTTTCGTAAAGAAATAAAACAAATTTATTGACTAGAAAAAAAATAATATATTCGTAATAAATATTCTATAACTATTTAGGGAATAATTTGTGGAATGTCAAGTTATTACAAAAATTTTGTACCAAAATTAAAATTTTGTATTATTATAAACTATCACTTAAAAATTAATAGTTAATGAGTAACCTTGCTCAGCAAAGTGCTATTTAAGTTGCCCGAGGCATAAAGTAGGCCCTAACATGTACTATATTACATATCATAATAAAAAGCGAATTTTATTTTTCTCGAATTTGAAGAAACTAAAGACCTTTACTAGCAAGGATTAAACTAAGAGGTGTGACATCATTACGATAAAATCTGATACAAACTTATTAATAACAAAACAA
This sequence comes from Melanotus villosus, assembly GCA_963082815.1. Lineage (NCBI taxonomy): Eukaryota > Metazoa > Arthropoda > Insecta > Coleoptera > Elateridae > Melanotus > Melanotus villosus. The sequence goes on along the minus strand of OY720427.1, from coordinate 33,297,143 downwards.
GACAGAACACATCTTAAAGCTCGTAAGTAACATAGTTTTCTAGATTTAGAATGTATGTTAAGCAACAACTTTAGAAATATCAAATATAAACAACGAAACAAACAAAATTATTTTAAATCGGCATCATCTTCGAGCATTTCTTCAATTTCCTTTTCCCAATTACTGTCGTTTCTTGAACTGAGTGATTTATTTTCGCTAACTACTTCATAATCTTGTAGTTCGGCTTCTAATTCTTTTTCCCACTCTTCTTCTACGGGACAACAAATAGTGAAGGAACAGGAGAGGCAGTAAAAATATAAATAAATAAAGAAGGAAACAGAAAACATATATGTATGTAGGTACATAATATATACATCAACAGATAAGTTTAAAAGCGTAGAAAAAAATGTAGGAAAAGTCAATAAGAATTTGAGCAATCACAACTTGGAAACCAGATGCTCAGTAAGTTAGTTTCCTGTTTGTCCTCCTTCTAAAAGTAACAAACTAATACAAGTGTCAGAAATCTGAGCACCTGGTAGGTCTACACCAAAATTTAGCAAATTTGTACGTACATAATACTTTTGACAGAAAAATTATTAACAAAGGTATTGTCAATTTATTAAAATTCCCATTTAAAACTACTGTATTCAAATGTTAATTTTCAAAAACGTTACATTTATATTTATACATTGCCAACATTACAAGACACATAGAAGAGACCAATATAAGGTTGAAAAATGTACATTTGAATGCAGATGCTTGACTTTCTATTCAATTTATTGATCACTCGTGAAAGCCTTTTATTTTCCAATACCGTATGATGATTTTTAGATCTCTAATTTATAGAAACTTTTGCTATTCTCTATTTTGCTCTTTAAGGAACCTACTTAATAACTAAAATTTAGAGTTTATACATTAATGGAAGAATAAGTGACATATGTAGGTGACTTGTATACATATAGTTTATTTAGTATTTTTACTTAAACATTTTAAGAATGCACTACTTACTGTCTTCGAATTTGTGTTCTAAATAAAGTGATCAAAAACAAAATAAAAAGTAAGCGCTGTCTTGGGACTTTGTCCACTTATATTCCACAAGAAAACATGGCAGTGGAAGTGGAACCACAAGTACAGTAATCAAACTGTTAGTACCGTAGAACAATCACAAAATATTATAATACTGATCTATTGATATACTTTTTTCTAACATTATATTACATATATTTTCACAGGCAAAATTTTTAATCTCATATTAAAGAGTGCAAGGGTAGGAGAATACATAAATAAAAGCTAACAAAACATTAAGGAAATTGGGATATGGAAAACTTATTGGAAGCTAGAGCTGATCGCCGTCTTCTTAAGCTGCGAGATCAAACAGGAAACTAACCGTAAGCTACTGTTTTTATTAAAATTTATTTACCCTCTCATATTTTTTTTTTCAGAGTAGTAAAATATTCAAATTGCAAATTAATTACATCCACTTCCAACAAACTGGAATTTTAGGTATGAAAGGGTAAAATATGTACAAACTACTAAACACCTAGTTATTAAAATTAAATCGAAAATGCGTGCAGAAACGTAAATAAAACAAAAAAGCAGAAGTCAAACAAAATTTAAGCGAAAGTACTTACCACAATGTTTAGATCCAAGCGTAAGCTTTTTCATACCTTCTTGAACTTCAACTAAATCTTGAGAAGTTGCTCGTAAGGTGTCTGATACAAATTCATCTGTTGATGTATCTTTTATTCCTTTATCTAATGTGATAATAAGAAACACAAATTTGCTAAATAAAATAATGCGACAGTGAACAAATATGGGAAATGTGTGCAAAAACAAATTTGTATAAAATATATAAGATCATGGAGACACTATTAAACTAACAAACTAATTAAGTAACTAAGCATCCATATATTAAATCACAAGCCATTAGTTAACACGCTTACCTAGAGGTTGATCAGAAGTTATCGTTTCAGTAGCAGACTGGCTATCGCCTTCTCGAGACATGAAAGACAACTCATTTGCCTGGCAAATTAGGCTTACACGGTAGAAATAGTTCTTCCAAAAGTTTTCTTCACTGATTCTGCACAACAATATAATAACGCAAATCTTTAATTAAATAACGTACACACAAGTTCTGTCGAGTAATTACTAATATATTCTCATGTAAAGTGTTACCGAAATAAAAATAACTTACATTTTAGGCACAAGATCAAAGCGCATTTTTTCCAAATTAGGATCCTGTTCCATGATGGCCATGGCAATAGGATAAGAAATATCGTAATCAAATTGAAAATCAACACCCGCTGGAGGGCTACGCACAAAGTTTCTCTTATCGGTTGACAGACTGAGACACTCTTCCTTCAAAGCTTCCTCGTTTGCACAACCGGCCCATGGAGGTAATGCACTTGCTGTAGTTCCTTGTTGAGACTTCATAAATGCTTCTTGTTCCTTATTGAATTCACCCAAAATGCTCTAATTATGTAAAAAACAGATATAAACCAATTAAATAAAAATATGTTATTAACTCACATTTTCTTCAACAGTTTTCTTAATTTTAGCACCAGCTTCAGTAACTGTCTTCCCTGCTTTGTTAACAGCAGAATATAAGAAACTGCCAATAGATTTGGCTCCAGCTAAAGCCTTGCTTTGAACTGTAAATTGAATATTGATTACATGATTACAAATTAACTTTCTACATTAGTGAACATTACCATTTCCAAATTGACCGTCTTTTTCTTCAGTTGGTGTTTCAGGAATTGACTGAGGTGCAGAATCAGCTCCTCCAGTGGCACTAAGATATATGTCACTGAATATCTACAGTAATTTAAAAGTACTGAAATTTTACCTCGAATTATCATCATCATCCCTTGGTTCTTTGGATCTTTTCTCAGGCACTACCGCACCTGTAGCGTCACTTTCTTCTGTTAAAGGTTGTTGTTCTTGCTGCTCAGTTTGTTCTGCTTCACCTTCACCTTTTCGGAATTTAGGAATATTTGAACCTATCCATCCTCCAATACCTCCAATTTGGCTTTTTACATTTGTAAACATATCTAACTTGCCGTGTTTGGTAGGACTGTAAAAATGTATTACAAATATTGGTCAGCCATTACAACTTTCCACCACATCATTTTCATGATTTGTCAAAATGCTTTTAGTTATATTGATTGCATAACCCTGACAATGTCTAGCATTTATTTAAAAAGAAGAGAAACTCCTATGATAAAAAGATGTAGTATCTACATCTTTTACTGTCCTTTAATGATATTCGGAAACTAAAATCGATCGAAGAGATATTTTAATTCCGTAAATTGGGGTTACTAAAATTTATATATTTTAGAATAAAAAAACCGATTATGAACACAAAGGAAATGCTTAAGGTAGGTCTGTGATGGTGTACAACACACCTACGTATTGTACGTTTTTTAGTATTTATGCATTTACATTTGTTGATTCATGTTCCTCCTATATACATTATGTAAACTGAGGGGTTTCCATAATAAAGTTTTTAAATGCAAATGTGACTAGCATTTCAATAATCACCAAGTAATTATTTTTTTTTTACATTGTACACAATTACATCTATTGCCCATAATTATGAGAATTATAATATTACAACAGTCCCTTCTAAGTAAGATTCAGGTCACAGTAGTACATGACCTTAACTTAATCTATCTCTTTTGGATTTAGATTGAGAGTCTACGTTACAGTAACATTTATTATGACAAAATTAACAACAATCTGAAACATACATTAAGAAATGGGTGGAAATGGAAGACACAAGAAGTTGCAATATTATAACCTACAATATTTGACAAGTATAACCTTGGAATTCAAATTACATCAACATCTATCGATTTACAACTGTTCCACTACATAAGATCTTGAAATAAATTAAAAAAATGAGATAAAATGAAAAAATATAAAGTCTTGTAGCCAATTTAAAATCAATAGCGGGGTCACTCTGTCAATATACTAAAGCATACAGGTGGACATACTTAACAGAACATAAATTTTTCTAATACCTTATATCTTTTTTCTCGGGGTTATTGACAACATTGCTGCTATCGTCAGTGGGGGTGGGCACTTTTTCTTCTTGGTCACCCTTCGCAGACCCCATCCAAGAGCTGACCTGGTTTGTCAAGCCAGAGAACATCTCCACGGATTATAATAAAATAATCTTTCCAAATTAAGAAATAACAACGCGTTTTTATTAACACTAACGTTTAAAGAAGTTGAGCATTCATGTTGCACTACACTAGAAAATATTCGCTATTTTATCCCGATTTTCGTGAACTACGGCGTAGAGTTGTAAGTGCTAAATCGCTAAATGTAAAGACCGTGCGCCAAGGACATCAGCAGTGGAAATAAGTTTTGAGCGAGCTTGCGATCTTATGATACTCTGATAAAGTCTGCTTTACACAATAATTGTTTCTACTTGTAGCTTTCTTAGTACCCGTGTTTAATTATTTGGTATTTTAATATCTAGACTCCTTTTCCTTTATCTCGGTTATTTTATGGGAAAAATAAAATTTAGTAGGATTTTTTTTAATAAATACCCGAATGAAAAAGATAAGTAGGTCAAGCGTTTGTAAAGCTAAAACGGATGACTGCTTACAGGGGTTGTCGGTTGTCGACTACGCGCAGTTTGTATTGATCCAAAGCAAAGCATTCCGACTTGCTATTATTTTTTATGAATTTACTTTAAATATATCGTTCCTATACTCATTACTAGGTATTTTTAAAATCAGTCACTTTTTCACACATCCATCGCAAAGCGATAACGATTAGTCAGTCGTATTGTTATAATCACTTCTGTTTCCATAAAGAAATTGAACCTTGGATGTATGACAACTCCCTAAAATTATACCATTTATTTATGATTCATAATATAAGCCATATAATAATACAAAATTATTAAATGATACATAACATAGAACGTATCAACTCCACGAAAATGTTTTCGTAATGAAGTACATATGAAATAATGTGTATAGCTGTATGATTTCAATATTCGATAAATTGGCATAATTCTAAAAAAAAATTATTTCCCATCTTTATACTGAAGTTAAAAATACTAAATGGTGTACTATTTATTGCATGTTTGTATAATACTGATCTTTTGTTTGACTCATCTACAGAGTACAAAAAACGACCTTTTAGACGAGATAATAAAGTAAACTGTGCCTTATCTCTAACAGATAATGTTATAGGAAATGTTTATGTTAAGTTTAAATTTTAAATTTCCCACTACAGCGATTTGGCTCAACCAATTAGGAAACAGCACAGATGACTATTGTACTATTATTGGATGAGTAATACGCATTCCATTTTCTTTTTGTGTTCCAGTCGGTAAAAATCGTCGGTTTACCGGTGCAAACCAGAAAAATACAACGACCACGCTTCTGTTCCTAAGTTGAAATAAAGCAGTTGTTGGTCCTGTGAACTGAGGTGAGTAAACTTTACACTTGTTTTAATATTTGAATAAAAACGTTATTAAAAAGTTCTAGAGAATACTAATCTTAAATACTGGTTGATACTGTTATGCAAATTTTAAATGTCTGTATATTTTTTAGGTGATTTTATATCAGAAACGTTAGACTGAAAAATTGATATAATTTGTATGTACAAAATGACTTCAACAAATCGCAATATAGGCATTGAAGGTCGTTCCTCCAGCCGAGTGCTAAAACCACCCGGTGGAGGTCATACAGATCTATTTGGCTCGAGTCAAGGAAAATCCGAAGTTACAGCTTCACGTTTTTCGAAGCAATCTCAAAAAACATCCATTAGCGAATGTTTTTCATATAGCGGCACACCGCCTCAAAATAAACAACAAGAAATAGTTAAGGAAATCGAGGTCACAAAAACAGAAGTTGTTAGTGAAAATGGAACGAAGATTGAAGACGAAAATACCAAACCAGGTAGTGATGTGCCTTCTGCTCCTCAGCGAGTTCGTGTACCACCCGGAGGGTTTTCATCCGGATTATGGTAATTTCTTAACTGGCATTGGTTTATCGTTTCCTGCAAGTGCCTTATAATGGATATTTATTGTTTTACCATTTAATTAACTTTAATATTCTTTGACTGACATTAAAAAATTATAGTTTTTCCATTAACTTGTGCCGCTAGCCTTTAATAAATGATAAAAAAAAATATTAACCCAGACTGGTATGTATTATCTTAATATGTCCTTATTTTTAATTTATAAGCTGAATTGTATTTCCAAGTGACTGCATATTTTGTATAAAAATTATGTAATAAAATAAGATTCATTCCAGTTGTTATTTTTTATTTATGACTACAATTTATTTAAAAGATCAGTGCAGAGGTGATTACAAGGGTGTCAGTAGGCGTTCGTAACTGCACGCCTATTTGTAAAGTAGTATTTAAACCTACTTGCTAATTTTTTATGCTGATTTGAAATTTGACCTTTTCAGTCACTGCCGAAGGAATTTAAAATACATAATTATTTAATTAGAAAAATATAATGAAGGTCTTTAGTCTAAGTTGAAATTAATGGTAATAGATTAGCTTAATTTTAGATACAACAAAACCGTTAATTTTACTGTTGTTGATTCATATTTTTGGAAAGAAAAAAATTAATAGGCTCTTACATTCAATATGCTGCAAATTATTCATATAAATTTTTAATTGCTCTCTTTTATAAATAGGCAATTGATTTTAAATTGATACAGAATAATTTACAAGGCCCCAGTTATAACTAGTTATACAATCTACACAAAATTTAAAAATTGCTCTACAATAAATTTTTCCATTCACGGTTTCTGAATAAAATCAATTTTTATAAGAACTAAATGGTTAAAAGAACTGACAATAGGTAAATTATTAATTACATGTCACTAATGTGATTACTTTATTTTAAATTTTAAACCAATGGGAAGTGACGTCATACGAACGTTGAGATCATGTGACTTTAGCTGTAAATTTTATTGGTTAACTGATATAAAATCGGTTGCCGCGCACTTACAACTTAGAACAACATTCAGCATTGTTTCTTGTTTATATCTTCATTTGTTAATAAAAAAGTGTTTAATAACAGTTATTTTTATTATCAATGATTATAACAATAAACTTTGAATAGTTATACATATAACCTCAGTTTGTAATTAAGGACCTTAATTTGTTAGTATATAAATCACATTGTAATTTTCAAGAGATTTATCAAAACAATATCCCAGCTTGTAAAATGGCTAATAAACTGGATGCTAGTGAAGAAATGGAACTTAAACGTTATCTTTATTTTTTGCACCGTGAAATAGAAGATCACAAAAATGATACAGAGATTTGTCCCTATGTACAAATGATAATTGACGCCATAAAAGAAGTATTTAACGTTACTTTTGATGCTGCAAGGGACACGAAGCTTTGGGCAACAGAAGAACCAGGACTTAACAGACCAGTAAAGTGTAAAACCAAACCCAATATTCCAGAAGAAGCGGAAGAAACCTTACAAGAAGCAGAAGACAGCCCAGTATATGAAGAAGAGGATGAAAATATAGCCGATGATATTGCTCCAGGCCCATCTACTGTATGCAGTCTGTATATAAATAAATAACATATAGCATATATTATTTTATAGGCACCTGATAAAGGCGGTGTTCTTTTTAAGGATGCTGAATTTTATAATCGTAAAGGAAATGAATTTTGTTTTAAAGGACAACATCAAGAAGCTATTGAACAGTATTCTAAGTAAGAGCAAATCATTTAGTAATTATTTTAAGGGTGCTTCCACATGCACATTCGTACTTATCCGTATGTTTTGTGTTAACCCCAGTAACAAGTAGCAATCCCAGAATGAAACTTACGTACATATCTAAACTGAGTTACTATTAGCTACTGGGGGTCACATGAGATATACCTACAGTACAAATGTAAAAGACGAAGCACCAAGAACATATTTTTTAAAGTAAAGAACATTCAGTAATTGTATACTTTACAGTGCTATTGAATTAAACTCTAATGAGGCATTGTATTTTTACAACCGTGGCATGACATATTTAAGCTTAAGCGAATATATAAAATGCATGGAGGATTGCATTGAAGCTACAAAATTAGATGAGAATTACTCAAAGCCATACGCATGCATGGGGTATGTATTTGTTTTAATAAACGATATCTTTATTCCTATGACTTATTTATAGAAAAGTGTATTTTCTAATGAACGAATTCAAAAGAGCTGCTAAGATGTACACTCTAGCCCTAAGACTTGAGCCTGAAAATTTCGGTTACAGAAAGAACTACAAACTCGTGCAAGAAAAACTTTATGAACAGTATATGACTGGTAATATTTCAATATGTCATGAGATCATGTTGTTACATGTTTTTATTTTTAGAGCAAAGAGACTCCAATCTTTGTCTGAAAGATAGTGGAGCCACAACATCTGGAACTAAAGTTGAAGACCCCCAAATCAAAAAAACAACTGACTCTAAAAACCCAGTTGGCTCAAAAAAACCTGTTGCATTAAAAAAACCAGGAAACCAACCTAAATTTAAAAGGTATGCTATGCCTTTTTGTATGTGAGAAAGTGTTCTTATTGTCATAGCGAAGATTGAAAAATATATTTACAAAATAAAAGAACTTGTCTTAAAATAGTCTTTTAACGTTGTTTTAGTAAGTCAGATCAAGAATATAGAGGTAAATGGCAGTAAGGAAAAAATAAGTGTGGATCAAAGTAACCTTTGGAGGCTACGATGAGAAGAACAAAAAACAGGAAAAAAAATCAGAATTGTAGAATTTCTTAATTTGGTAGTATGTAGGTACTTTTGTTTTTGTGTGTATTGTTAATAATTCCAAAAATACTTTGTAAAAATTGTCTATTTGAAATATTAAACCCTGTTTACTATAATAAAATAATAAAATAGAAAACCGTTGGTTTTGTTTGACTTATGAAAGTAGGTATAGAGGGCGGTCGTGAAAGTTTGGGAACATTTTTCAAATAAATTTTTTTCCTAATTTGATCAGTGGCGTAGTTAGGAGGGATGAAGGACATTTTTAATTAAGAAAAATATGAAAGCCACGTTCTTTTAAACACCCTGTGTTGTGTTATGAAAAAAATTAATTTTACGTAAAAAAGTTCCCTTGATATTTTTAACTTAACAAAGTCGTTTTTGAGATACACCCAAAAATTGGACCTGGATACAACGGCCACCCTGAAAATTGGCCGTTATGGTCATGGCCAGGAAGCGGAATAGAGAATTGGAAGGATTGTAGAATATTTAAGACCGGAAACGCAGGAGGTCAGCATTTCCTGGGGATGGCATTTATACTAACCAAGGAAATCAGTGAGAATGTCGTGGACTTCCAGCCAAGAAATGAAAGATTATGCAGAATTAGAATCCGAATGAAGAAATTCAATCTAACTATGATAAACACACATGCACCAACGGAGGAAAAGAACGACGAAGAAAAAGAAGAACGCTACAACCTACTATAACAACAAATAGACAGAACTCCGAAACATGATATATTGCTAGTAATTGGCGAGAGGAAGTGTTCAGACATTCAGACCGACAATAGGGAAATATAGCTTACACCTGGAAAGCAACGATAACGGAGAAAGACTGGTGAACTCTGCAACAGCTAAAGGGCTAGAAATAGCAAGTACATGCTTCCCCCACAAAGCAGTGCACCAAAGGACATGGACATCCCGTAATGGGGCAATAAACAATCAAATCGATCATGTTCTAATTAACACCAGATGCTTTAGAAGTATTTTAGATGTAAGCTACAGAGGCGCCGAATGCAACTGTGATTACTACTTGGTAAAACTAAAACTTAGAAAGAGATTATCTAATGTGAAGAAACCATGTGGCAAACGAGCTCATAAATGGGAGACAGATAAACTGAAGGAGGAGGAGGCAGCGAATAAATTTCAAGAAGCGATAGCCGCGGGACCAGGAAACAGCAAAAAAAGAAGAAGATACTGTAGACGAGGAATGGGCGAAACTTAAAGAAGTCATCCCTACTAAAAAAAAAAAGAAGAAGTAATTGGTAAGAAAAAGAAGAAAGATAGAAATAACTGGTTCGATAAAGAATGTGAGGAGGCATTACAAAAAAAAGAGAAAGCCAAAACCTGTTCTTCGATAGACCAACAAGAGGAATAGAAGAGAACTACACAGAAACGAGGACACAAACAGCAAAAATCTGCAGAACAAAGCAACGAGAATATAACAAGAAGATATTAGACAATATACAGATGTTACATAGAAACAAACAAGTCCGACAATGCTAAAATCAAAGGAGGATATCAGCCTAGAACCTAGAACCACAACAATTAAGGATAAGGAAGATAACCTATTGTGCGCCGAGAACAAAATATTAGAAAGATGAATTGAATGCCTCACAGAACATCTGAACAGAAATACGCAGGAAGTATAGAGACCCCCCTCCGACATGAGATGAGGTTGGAGAAGACCAGGTGGAAGTAGCGGAACTATGGATGAAATAGTAAAAACAATTAAAAAACTGAAGAATTATAAGGTACCTGGACCTGATACAATTACAGCTGAAATTTTGAAGGTAGGAGGAGAAATGCTACACAGGAGTGTATAGCTACAGGGTTTGTCAAAAAGTACGGATCATATGGGACTTTTTTTTATTAAAGTATCTATTAAAAAAATCAATACGGCGTTGGTTTGTGCTTGTCTAAGGACTAAAAAAAGTGCAGACAGATTTGGTCAAATGACATTCTGTACGGTCAAATTTGACACTTTTTGAAAAGAATCTTCAGAAGTGGCCCTATTTATGATTTTTTCGAAAGATTTCATTTGGTAAAGTTGTTCAAAATGGCATTTTACGTCGGTTTGTAAATTTTCAGCTAAAAATTCGGATATTATTTTTTATTCATTTTTTTGAATTTTCCAAGTAGGAATTTATAAGTTACTACAAAATTCTCGTGGAATTTTTTTCATTTTTATTTCATTCAATCAGTAGTCTTTGGACGGAACTGCCATCGTGGTTATAATGGCCACCTTCGGTTCTGGCCATAACAGCCACCTTGGTCACAACGGCCACCGACGCCTTATCGTCGTAGTGTTTATCGACGCCGGTTGTAACGGCCACCTTGGTCACAACGACCACCTTTCATTTTGGTCACAACGGCCACCTTGGTCATAATAGCCACTTTTCATTTTGGTTACAACAACCCCCCTGCTCGTATAATCCGTTCGTTCGAGTCCGCAATTTCTAAAGTTATTACCTACAACAACAACGGGGAATAAAAGTGTTATGAATAGTTAGAAGCGGCAAATCCTGCCATAAAGACCCTACCAGGCACGGCTTTAAACTGTTTCCGGAAAATATTAGAACAGTTAACTTATAATTTTGTCCATTACGCCCAGCGACGATTTTGAATTTTTGAATTTGCATGAATTTAATGATAAGAGTTACGGAAAATTAAAATTTTTTTTTATATTGGTGTTAGTTAAATGTTTATTTTGTTGGACAAAGAGTACCTAATTGATATTTATAGATTTGCGGCCTAGCAGTTGTTACAGAATACGAACCGTTAAGTGTGTGCTGGCCCTAAATAACCAAATTTATTATAAAATGAACAAAAAGGGACACAGCTATTATTCGCGATGAATATTAAATAGCTATAGGTAAGTAAAGCAAACGCAAATTACAGAGGCAAATTCACTGCGCAGCTTACCTCGTGAAATAAGCGAGTCCGTCCGAGAAATATGTTTACTGCGCATCCAAGAATTTGTCTCTGTAATTTGCGTTTGCTTTAGGTAGTTCTTTATTTTTCAGAAAATCCAATTGATGAGAGAGAGGTAGGTATATAAGTTAAAACAAATGACTTCTACTTAGCTAGTTATTTCTAAGAAAATGCAATGTAAAACTGATGTAGACATTTAGTATTCATATACATTATACATTCAACTAAAACAGTAACGCAACATTTTCGAAAACAATTATTTTCGTTTTCAAGCTGCTAAAAAACAATTACGGAAATTCATAGAGCAAAAAATCACATATTTTCCGTAATATCTGAGTGAGAATAAAAAGTCGAGAATTAAAAAATAGAAGGTTCAATGTCGAATGCAACCTTCGCAAAGATTAATTCCATTTAAATCCCTATATTAAATGAAACCTGTTGTGACCAAGGTGGTTGTTATAGACAGAAGCAAGAACTGGTGGTCGTTGTGGACAATAACTATGACCATAACGGTCAACTTACAGGGTGGCCGTTGTGTCATAGACCCCGCAAAAATATATTCTAGTGTGGTATTGCTATTTGTATTGCAAAATCGCTTTGGTGTAACAAAAAACAACTTTATCTCAAAAACTGCTTTGCTAGGCTAAAAATTGCAAGAGAAGTTTTTTACTTAAAATTAATTTTTCTTTCATTATAGAGCACAGGTCTTTCATATTTTTTCTTAATTAAAAATGTCCTTGATCCCCTTAACTGCGGCACCGATCAAGTCAAAGCTTTCTTATTAGCTTATTAGCTTATTACTATCAAATTATGACTTTGGTAGAGCGCCCACAATATGAAAAATACTTACCTACGTAGATATGACGTCATGCGCAGAATACCAAACCCCTTTGTGAAGCGTATGCGCGATGTTGTGACGTCATTGGTTAGATGATGTAGGTATGTATTTTTCTAGATCCTAATTTACCCCGTAAAAATTAAAAATAAATCTCCAATGGTTTTCAACATATTCAAAAAAATCAATTTTTTTAATTCAACTTTACAGGGCCGTAACTTTAGTAAAAAAATTTATTTAAAAAATCTTCAATATTTGTTAAGTAGTTAATCACAGCCTTAAGTAGAGAAGGCTGTGAGTTAAGGCAAGTAAAGTATGTCCCAAACTTTCACGGTCACCCTATATATTTTTATTAATGGGGGTGTCATCTATCGGGAATTTCTTGAACTGATTGAAAGTTTTCCCAATAGAGGACGCACATGTTGATTTACTGTTTTGTTTTTAAATGTTCTAGAATTACCGTTTAGTAACATTTATTAGCATTTCTATTCAGTACATGTTTGTAAAACAAGATTCCTGACATATAAACTGAAACAATTACTTTCTGAAGTACCAGAGATCTTCATCTATTAAAACTGTCCTGAAGTTTCGCTAGAAATTATTTATAATGAAAATGGAACCTCTAGTTAAGAAGGTAAATTAATTAATTGGAATACATAAGTAAATTGATTAAACTGGAATTCTAAAATGCAGTGGTTAACTAAAACAAATACATGCTCAACATACTAACACTACCTTTTATAATTTACCTACTATGAATAAATGATAATACTTCAAAGTAACTACAAATTTGTAATACGAAAAAATAGAAATTGAATTATATTATATTATTGTACACCTTTTCAAGAACCTATTTATTACAGTAAACTTATGTACAGTAGCCAGTCAGACATTTTCTGACTTACAGGGCCGTAACTTTAGGAAAAAATTGTATTTAAAAATCTTCACTATTTTTCAAGTACATAGTTAATGCAAGCATTGAATATCCAGCCCCTGGATATTCAATGATGCAAGTAAAGTATGTCCCAACCATATACCTATTATAGGTATATGGTCCCCACGTTTACTTGAGTGACCGTGTATGATCCCAACCTTTCACGACGATCCTATATATTTTTATTAATGGGGGGCGATCTATCGGGAATTTCTTGAACTGATTGAAAGTTTCCCCAATAGAGGACGCGCATGTTGATTTACTCTTTTGTTTTTAAAAGTTAAAATTCTAGAATTACCGTTTAGTAACATTTATTAGCATTTCTATTCAGTTCATGTTTGTAAAACAAGATTTCTGACATATAAACTGAAACAATTACTTTCTGAAGTACCAGAGATCTTCATCTATTAAAACTGTCCTGAAGTTTTGCTAGACATTATTTGTAATGAAAATGGAACCTCTAGTTAAGAAGGTAAATTAATTAATTGGAATACATAAGTAAATTGATTAAAGTGGAATTCTAAAATGCAGTGGTTAACTAAAACAAATACATGCTCAACATACTAACACTACCTTTTATAATTTACCTACTATGAATAAATGATAATACTTCAAAGTAACTACAAATTTGTAATAAGAAAAAATACAAATTGAATTATATTATATTATTGTACACTTTTTCAAGAACCTATTTATTACAGTAAACTTATGTACAGTAGCCAGTCAGACATTTTCTGAGTTATCCGATGATATTTCAGAGAGTATAGAAAGACAGTGTCACTTAACACATTAACTGCTGTCTCGGTCAATATGACCGAGAATCAACTTTCCCCACTGGCCGACTCGGTCTATGTGATCGAGAAGTTGTATTTGACCGCAGTGCCGTCTCGGTCCATGTGACCGAGAGTGTTTTATTCGTCCCACATGCCAGTAACTCGGTCTGGCGTGTATTTATTAACGGGGATTGACCGAGCTGGCGAACACGAACAGCTGCGATATCTCAGTTTTTGGCGCACAGCTTTCATCACTGAGGAAAAGCGAAAAAACTGAAAATCATGTAAATTTTATTTATACAAAACGACAGAAAAAACATTCTGAATAAAATCAAACATAAATTATATTATTTTCAAACATAAAAAAATTGAAGCAATAAATGAAGAAACAAAATTAAATTTTATTCCAGACTGCAGCACAATGCTGAGGTTCACGCTACGCCAAATCGGTCTATATGACCGAGACAGTTTTTCATAAAATTTTCCGCTAAAAAGCAAAATTCTGGAAAAATTCTCACGTGAGGTGTTACTATACATATTGAGCTATCCTTGTGCATCGTGGTCTGAAGAGTGATTCTTTTTACATAAATAGACCAACCCCCTTGGCGCGAACGTAATACTTAAATTGGTTTGAACGTCGCGGCAGCCAACGTGTTTTAAGTAGTTTGCAGTAAACATATTAACGTAACTCTTTTAACATGATTACTCACTAGACGACTAAAAGATCTTTAACATAAAGTCAAATTTACTTTTCAAATTGTATATTATTTATAACTTCTCAATTTATTTATGTGTTGTTGTAGGGAGAAATTCCATTTGATTTGAGACTTGTACTATATCAAGATCTTGCGACATTTATGAAGAAACGTATGAATCGTTATAAACCTAGTGTGCAATCCTTGATTAAAGCTGCACTAGATGGCATAGAGCTTATACACAAAATTTTATCTCTACGTAAAGAACAAGGAATCTCAACTCCAACTAATACAGATATTGCGAAAGATTCCACAATCGGTAAAAAAGGTCCAGTAACGCCTAAAAAAGGTGAGAAAAAATTTATGCCCAAAAAAAATGTACCTGCACGAATTGGAAGAACAGGTCTTATAGTGATAAAAGATGAAAAAAAGATAGATGAAAAAAAGATAGATGTTATCATTCCAACTCCTTCACCCCCAAAAAAAACCAATCCAGTTCCGATTAAAAAAGGTACTCAGATGATTGAGGAACCAATACAGGTAGGATTTCGTTTTATTATTGCTTATATGCTTATCTAATTATTTTTGTTAATCAAGTCACTATGGAATGAAACGCCTGAACAAAAAGCGGAGAGATTTGGGAACTTTTATCTTACGAAAGGAGACTATGTGCCAGCACTAAAATATTTTACCGAGTAAGAATTTAGTCTGAACAATTTACATCTTATTTTTTTAGTTTTATAATTTGAATTTGCAAGCAATATGTCAGAACACCGGTTTGATAAATCCGAGATAAGCACGCTATAGTAAATGCAAAATATCTTTAAAATTAAATGATTCATTTGCTTATAGCGCTGTTGAATTAAACCAGACGAAAGCAGTATATTTTTATAAGCGGGCTGTCATTCTCAATCAGTTGGATTACCCAGTAGATTCTATTCTAGAGTTAGAAAGAGCAATAGAACGTAATCCCAAGTTTAAAAAACTCTATGGCCTTCTTGCGTAAGTATTATTGGCAAGTGTAACGCATAATATATTGCTGTTTATTTTTAGTATGCAGTACTTTGACTTAAGCATGCATGAAAAAGCAAAAGAGGCATTTAAACAGGCTCTGAGTTTTGATCCCACTAATAAACTGTTCACTACATTTCTAGAAATTGTTGAGGCTCGACTAGCTGAAGAAACAAGTAAAAATAAAGTAAACACTGTGACACAAAACTAATTTCAATAAATTTTAGACAGGGCAACCGTTGTTGAACCATCAAGTTATTACTTAGACCTAATACCACGCAGATATGATCCTGATGTCTTACACGCATCTAGAGAATTAATTCGAGAGCCTGGATCATATAACATGTATGTATATTTTAATTTGACTGTTTATAGTAGTAATATGATTGTTTTTTTAAATTAGCATAGCAAGTATGCTAAATAAAAAAATAGCGGAACCCAATCCCATACGCAAAATACTGGAGTATTGGTAAGTTAAGTAGTATGCAAAAAAACTTCTGGTTAATTACATATTTTACAGGATAGTACGAAAACAAGTAGGTTACAATTACTATCAACTTCCACATCCGGTTACTATCGAAGAATATATTGAGGGAAAGTACAAACCGGTACGTATGCTACCACGAAACTAAATGTTAATGTAATATATCGGGGCCTTCGCTATACTACCGGGCCGGACCCCAGCGTAGTTGGGTGGTGGGGATGGGGGCTTACATTTCTACAGCTAACATAAGAACTACATTGAACTTTACGAGAATTTAAGCTTAATACATGAAAATTTACACTTCTTGTGGTTCACAGCCGTTTTATCGTTGCTATACATTTATTATTGTCGCATTATAAAATTCAGTTGATCTTATCTATCGCATAAATCACATTAAGTATATTAAATTGTAGGTATTTATTGTTTACATATCACATATGTATGTATAATGGAGGCAGCATTTAAAAAATGTTAAGTATTATAAATTAAACTGTTTATTTGTAATTACAAACACTAAGGTAATAAAAACTACATAAAATAAACTAAATATAAGTATTGTAAAGGGAAAAACTATAAATTATGAAACAAAGTCTAACTTAAACAGTCAAGTTCGAGTGGAAACTCCTACTACTACACATCATAATTTTTAAAAACTGACAAAGAATTCAAACTGAACTATAAACATTTCAATTAACTAAAGGTGCTAACTAAACGTAGCTAATCTACTACTAGTTAGCTAAGCTAAACTACATAGCTATCCACTCGTTAATAACAATAAAGTGCAGCGGTCATTAAGAATAAGTAGTTAACTTTCTTTTCTTTCCTTTTCTTTGAGGATCATCACTTTTATTTTTTCTGTAGTTGTTTAATAAAATATTGGAAAAATAAACATACATTTTTCTGTGATTGTTACACTCTTAGTATCACATGTGCAGGAATCTGTACTTATTTTAATATCTTCACAGTAACTAACACTTAAATTGCACAAAACTTTTCTTTGATTTATTGCACTTAAAAATTCTGATTCATAAATGTCACTAATTAATACTGTAAATATCTTAAGCATAATAATTAATAAATCGACCACCCACTGTTTTGGAAATTTTAAACCGCCTCGATCTAAGTCTTTTAAGTAGATTAAAGTTTCCTCGCTATTTTCACATAGCAGTTCTTTGTCATGCGTTAATTCCTTCTTACATGAATTACAAGAAATTTTCGATTTTAAAGTGTTTGCAATATAGCCACCTATATAAACCTATGCAAACACTTTAACATTCTAAGCCCCCATCCCCTCTACTTTCTCGCTGTGCGTTGGCGAGGATACGGCCCGGTAGTATAGCGAAGGCCCCGAATATATAAACAAATTATAACCATGTTTCCCTATTTTGCAAAATGTGCTACTTTAAATTTTGTTAGTCCAAATCTATTCTAATAGATAATAATCCTTTGAAGTTTTCTAGTCTTTAAGTTAGTAGTAGCAATTTCTAAATACAAAAATGTATGATATGTGATAAGACACCTTGTTATTATCTGTACTTAATTTGTTCAATTTAACATTACTTATAGTAGTATCCCAATTTCAACAATGATAAAAATAAAACAGTAATAAAAGTTTTAATAATCCTTTCAAGTTAGTAGTAGTAATTTGTAAATACAAAAATTTATGACAAAACACGTTACCTGTACTTGATTTGTTCAATTTAACATTACTTTTGAGTATCCCAATTTCAGCAGTGATAAAAGTTTTAATATAATCCTTGCAAGTTTTCTAGTCTTTAAGTTAGTAGTAGTAGTAATTTTTAAATACATAAATTAATGATAAGACATGCTTAAATTTGTTCAATTTAACATTAATTATAGGAGTATCCCAATTTCAGCACTGATAAAAATAAAATAGTAATAAAAGTTTTAATAATCCTTGCAAGTTTTCTAGTGTTTGAGTTAGTAGTAGTAATTTGTAAATACAAAAATGTATGATAAGACACGTTGTTATCTGTACTTAATTTGTTATTGTTCAATTTAACATTGCTTATATGAGTATCCCAATTTCAGCACTGATAAAAATAAAACAACAATAATAAAAGTTAATATATGTTTATTGATTTCAGTTTATATATGTATGTATCATTACAAAAAGCCAAATTCCATCAAACATGCATTAAATTAGCAAAACAGATAAAATAAAACATTCTAATAAAAAAATTGGTGTATAAAATAGAAATTACATAACATAATTCGAAAGGATGAAGTACGGCTACCCTATATCTACCTTTCTAAGGACCCAACTGGTTCCAATTATATGGAACTAGTGATCCGATATTTACTTGATATCAATTATTGGTAACGATAAAATCGTTTATTCTGTTTATAATAGTCGTCTTGATAATTAGGTCTACATTAAAAAATAAGTAATTACAAACAAATAAGATTTTACCATACTTTACCCACGGGTTAATAATTGGATACCATGTATGAATCGATCATTAGGTAAATATTGGGTAATAATCAAGTTGGCATCCCTAGTATTAAAAAAATTACAAAAACATGATGATCAACCTAAATGAAAACACAAATACTGAAATCGACAAACTTTAATTTTAGCAGCAGTCAGAATTGCATTAGCACTAGAGAACATCTATTTACGCTTAATGGAAGCTCTAGCTGGCTTCGCATTAAATGCATTTTTATTTGTTAATAGTAACAAATAAAATAGCCATATATGCAGTTTAATATTACTTCAAAATCCAGATCAACACAAAAAATAACATATAAAAACAAATTACGTCTGCAAAGTTCCCAAATACTGTAAATCAATTCTGAGCTACTGTATTCCCTATTGTGCTTTCTGCCCTGTAAAACCCAATGGGGATGGGCACTGTTATATAGCCAGTGCGCATGAAATCATTGCATATAAGATTATATGTTATGAAATCACATTAATAAAAGTTTATTGGTTAAATTGCGACATGGCCGCATGGAACTCATAAACTAAAATTTTCTGTACCAATGAAAATAAAATATAAGTGCTTTATTATACATATTCTTGCAAACATTATATACTACACTATCATACTCTTCATTGGTACAGTTACAGGAGTTCCTAGTTTCTTTCTTACTTTTTTATTCCGTTTTGGTTCAGCCCTGCCTTTGGAACCACTTGGGGTTTGGCAGTACCACTTCCATGAACACTGTAAAACGAAAGATTAATATTTTTGCAAATACAACGTCATTATTTACAGAGAACCATTCGTACCTTTCTGTATTGGTTTCTTTATTTGGTGTTACATTATCTAAACCCAATTCTGAAAGAACGTTCAAAGCCTCCAAGGCAGCCTTTTCATGTGAAGTTTCAGTAGTAGGCCCCTCACCGTGGCAAACTTGTGGTGGGGTTGTACTTAAGGATACCAATGTGAGATACATTTCGTGATTAGCCTTGGGGAAATCGGAAAATTGGACTTGAACCCCAAGTAGTTGGGCTAAATACAGTAACTGATCTTTAGCTCGTACACTTTGTGTTACTTGTGGGGATTTTTTGGGCGTTTGTACCTGACCTGTCTTCTTTACTTCGGTCGAAGTACTACTGGAACCTGAATTTAAAATCTCTGAACTTCCCAACTTGCCTTTATTTTGCTAAAAATGCAATCATTTAACAAAACCTATAAACGTGCAAGCTAATTCTATTACCTGTTGAAAAGCTCCAGATTGGTCATTTACTAAAAGTAAGCCGGGTACAAGCTGACGTCCTCCACTACCACCAACAGAATTTTCTTGCTTTTCTTCCATGAATGTTACTTTACGAGGTTTCTCTACTTGTTCTGCCTCTTTTTCAACCTACAATTTGTAGCGGTTAAATACATCAATATCAGTTTGGCGAAGTATATACTTTAATAACAGGTTTAGGGGCACTCTGCTGAGTAGGAGAGTTTGCGTAACCCAATAATGTTAATAAAGCTTCAGCAGCATTACGTTTCGCTATTTTCTTGTTCGGTCCTACACCAGTTGAAATATGTCCATTCACCGATGCTTCGATTACAAATTCACGACGTCTCGGAGCACCTCGTTCCTCAATGACCTATAGAAAACTCAATAAAAATAAAAACTCTTCGCATTAAATCTTCCTCTTACATTATACACAGGTTCCTTTTCTTTATTAGCCTGCTGAATTTGGATAAGACGAGAGATAGGATTTATTTCTTCGGTGTAGTCGGAGTTTCGATCGGTATTAACTTTAATTAAATTACGTTGTTTCTTTTTATTAACAACACGTTTACGTTTCATCGTGACCAAATTAGTCGTATTAGGTAGCGGCCCTAATTTACTCAGTTCTTCGAGCATCTTCTCAGCAGCACGCTTCTTCGAAATCTTCTTACCATTACCCTCCCCTTCTGCAAGTAAATCTCCAACACGACACTGTGTTATAAAGACTTTCATGTGTGGTGGTCCTTTTTCACTCAATACCTCAAAAATTACATTAAGATTCCTCTTCAAAGCTATTTCGTGAACCAACGAAATTGGCGATTTTAATTCTGTATTCAGTTCGTGGCATACCTCGCTTGGGGGAATGGCTGCAAGAAGGCACTTTAATCTTATGCCTAAGCATAATTTAAAGCAAACTACTACCATTACCAGCAACAACTGGACACTGCTGAGTATCATCAACTTCTTTCTGTTTAATATCTTCTATGGCTTTAGAGGCTGCATCATGTCGAGCAGCTTGTACAGTATACCCCATACCGGGATATTCACGTTCTCCAACCCGCAAACGTATAGAAAAAGGTTCACCTGGAGGGTGTTGATATCTGTATTGGCCATAGTATCGATTCTCATAATGGGTATGATAATTTCGAGCAGAATTATTCCGGCGAGGGTCATAATTGTAACGAGGTTGTCCTGGACCATAGATGTTATGTCGAGGGTAATATCCAGGCTGGGACATGTAACCCTGTTAAATAGAAATTATATAGAAACGATGTTGGAATAAAAATCCTGTCGAAGGTTTATTATATTAAATAATAAATAAAAAACCTTTTGTATGGGACTTGATATCACCTCTTGTCCTGACTACCCTGTAAAAGTTTATATAATAGAATAACACGCTGCAAAAACAAATTCTACACCGTTTATAACAGGTAAACACAAAACTTTTAAGTGTTGGTATCGATAGTAATTATACATGAATTTGGAGTCCAGGCTTAGAATTATTTTAATCTCGCTCGAAGAACTTTTAATTATGTAGGACAAATTTAGAAACTATGAAATATGAGAGGTAAAATTTAATTAGTTTGCTTTAAAATAAAAATTAAATTATAGATACCTGAGCCTGCGGAGCAGGGGCCCCATTTTCAAGCACATACACAGTCCTTTCTCCACGTTTCATGGCAAGGGCATTTAACTCTACAGTTGGTGTCACCATGCCAGATCCATTTCGCAAACTAGATCTATTATTTCTGTTTGTCTTTGGAGGGGGATGCTTAAATTCTGTTTGTTGCAACGCCATTGCAGCTGCAGAGTGTTGTGCCTTTTTAATACTTGCACCTTCAGCTTCATACTCTTCATTACCCAGTTTTAATGTTACAGTAAAAAGCTTCTTATGAGCAGGCCCCTTGAATCAAGAATGCAAACAATCATACCACTAGGCACAAACAATATCAAGCATGAACAGAAAATTAAGAGATATTATTTTCTACACCTCACAATGCACCTGCAAAGCAGCTTATAAAAATCATATCTGTAACTTGTTAAAAAATATGTATGTTTAAACTATACCTGCTCGCCGGTCAGCCGATACTGATGTTGTATCTTGTTGTATCGAGCGAGTTCATTTATTAAGCACATGGGAGTCTTCTCTTTATTGTTTGCCAAGTTATTGGTGGGCCCAGACGAAGTACTAGTGTTTGCGTTAGTAGGCTGCTGCTGTTCAGCAGAATGCTGCTGCTGTTCAGGCGCCTCAGACGTTTCATAATGCTGAACTAGAATAATTACATTTCCACTAAAAACTGCTGTTTTGTTGTGTTAAAACACAAGACTTTCACATAAATGCAACGATATTTTCAATATAAAAATTTACCTGGTTGCTGAATATTGGATTTTGGTTGTGGCTGTTGTGGTATAGAAGTGGTTGTAATTAATGTAGGTCCTTGAGGCATTGATACCAGAACACCTAAATACAAAGAGAAGCTGCAGATTCTTATACACACATAAGTACATTATAGTTTGCACAATAAAAAATAACAAGAGTCAACACTTAAAATAATTACTAATACCACATCTTTAACTTTAGAAAGAAAACAGACTATAAGAACAAAACTTTAAACTTTAATACCGTCCAATGAAGAACTGCGAGCTGTTGACATTATAAAAGATACAGTTTAGTAAAGGAGTAATTTTTACTGCTTTGGTTCACAAAATTCACACTAACAACACAATAACTAGAATAAAAAATGGTATGTTGTAATTACAATACATAACCTCACACATGGAAGGTTAGTAATAAGTTAACCTAAAATAGAGCCCTGCACAGGCTAGGCCAGCCCAAACGGACTTAGACTCGACCCGTTGGGCGGTTCCAGGCCGGGTCGGGATTCTGGATTCCAATTCTTGGATGGATACCTTAAATTGGAGGGATCATGTTATTTGCTAAAACTGGGTAACTCAGTTTTAATTTAAAAAATTGAAGGAAAAAGTTTAATAACTGACATCTAAACCGTAAGTTTAGAAAAGGGAGGAAAAAGAAAAGTTAAGAAACATGCGCTCTGCTCATGCTTTTGTTTCCACTGCTGTATCATTTTCCATTTTAAAAACAGAATATAATTAGACTTTTAATATTTACGCAATGTTCACTACAAGTTCAAAGAAATCTTGCCAGGGATCTAAATTACGTCTTACTATACATGTTTTCAAACTTTTGTCCGGAAGTGTATATACACATATAGCTTTTGTACAGGTTGTTTAGGCCCACAGCTTCATTATCTGTTTCCATTCTTTCCTATTTTTTGCTTTAATTTTCCAATCTCTTATACCTTTTTCTTCCAAATCAGCTTTAACAACTTCTCAGTATCGCTTTCTTGGTCTCCTTTTTCTTTTCTTATAGTCTGGCTTCTTTCACACTATAGTCTTGAGAATTCTTCCTTCCACCATTCTTTCAATGTGGCCCAACCACTGCCATCTTTTATTACTCTACTCTATGGTATATGTATAGCTAGGGCGAGGCGGTACCGTAGTAAGTATTGGTATGGCGCATCGCTCTGCAAAGCTAAGCATCGGTGCCCATGGGTTAGAACCCGGACGGGGGCTCGGTGTATCCTCCTCGACAAGCTATAGGCCTTAATGGTCTGTTCATAGCCGAATATATAATTATATATTCTTAATACGTATAGCTAGCTTCTTGTAGATTTCATAGATTTCTATATTTGTCCTTCTCTCGTATCCGATTTGTTTTTTACCTCCTAATATTCTTCTCATTATTTTCCTTTCCCACCTTAGTAACCTCTCTTGTGTATTTTTATTTAGGATCGATCCAAGTTTCACTGTCGTATATTGCGGTTGACGTTTGACATCCGCGAGAAGTCCCCGCGAGTTTGCTTCTCACCTCTATTATCGTCGTATCTTACGATTCGGTGACGTTTTTACCCAGTTTTTTCCTATTCTCGATAACAGACGAAACGCGAGATGTTCGATTCTAACGCGGCGACGGCGGAAAGAAGTCTAGCGCCGGTCAGAAGAAGTCCGCCAACGGGCCCCGAACGAAGCCCCCTCATCCACCAACCTTCGAAATGGTAAACAACGCCATCAAGAGCCTGAAAGAGTGGGGCGGCTTCTCGCTGCAGGCGATTAAGAATTACAAGGTGGACGCCAAGAAACTGTCTCTGTTCATAAAGAAGGACCTGACTGAAGTCGGCCGTCGCTTCCGACGCTCTGGTCCAGATCAAAGGTAAGGGGCCATAGGAAGAGGAAGGAAACCGCGAAACCGAAGACCCCCTCCAAAGCGAAAAATACCACCAAAGTGCCAACGAAAAGGCCGAAAGCTCCCAAACCGAAGAAGGCCAAGGCCGCCCCGAAAAAGAAGTAGTTTGTTCGTCTACCCTTCGTCAGCAGTCGCCTAGAACTG
Source organism: Melanotus villosus (assembly GCA_963082815.1). NCBI lineage: Eukaryota > Metazoa > Arthropoda > Insecta > Coleoptera > Elateridae > Melanotus > Melanotus villosus. Next base: position 33,272,644 of record OY720427.1, on the reverse strand, counting down.
TTTTGCAAAGTCTGAACTTACCGCTTATAGATAAATGCTTTGCTCTCGGTATGTTGTTTAGAGCCGTTCAGAGCTCCAGTGCTTTTGTTGGCTTTCATTAGTCTATAATCAATTTCTTTCTCTTCCTGCATGCTGCATGTGTTTGTTATTCTGGCACCCAAGTAAACAAACTCATCAACCTCATCGCATTTCATTTTCCCTAGTTTGTTTACTGTTTTAACATTTTGTTTTGCCGAGGTTCTCGGATTCTCATTAGGTACTTCGCATTTCTTTTGGTTTAATTGTAATCCCATCTTAAATACCTCCTCTACCAGTCTGCTTGTTGTCTCCTTTAATTCCATATTCCATTATGTTTCTGGCTATGACGGCCACATTAGGCCCCTAAAGACGGTCGTACTTGCCTTAATACATGAACGGGCACGCATCAACGCACAACCAATAACGTGTATTAAATTTTGGATACAGACGTACGATCTTGCACGCATGCACGCTAGTTTTATCCTAGATGCAGTGGTGTTTAGAAGATGTTTGTAGAAGACGATGGATTTGCTGTAATGGCAGTGACGTGCGCGTATGTGCCCAAAGAAAAAGCAAAAAAGAAAATTATAAACCCTCGTCGTCTATGGTCGAAAGAATGGCTTTAAAAAGGGAAACATTTTTACATATTAACCTACTAGAAGAACTAAGATTAGAACCAGAAAAATGCCAGGGATCTACACTCTGATAATAATTTCAAATTTCAAAAAATTAACTTACCGACGTTACTGTTGAAGTATGTAGTAAACCACGTGAATTTGCCTCCACACGTTGAGACTTGACGCGTTGAAAATATCTGGCGAAAACTGATAAATTAACGGGACGTACTTCTTGAACGTGCATTCAAAAACTTGACGTTATTTTGCATCCACACCAGTGGTGTAGTGGTAAATTAAGCAGTGCAGGAACGCTCTGACCTGGGTGGTATTGATGGGAGGGGGGGGGTTGTGGTACAGCATGGAGCGGGTGATACGGAAATAATAAAATGTCAACAATGAAACAATGTACCTATATTTTGCAGTTATTAATAAGCCAGTGACTTATCATATTATTTTTATTAATTTGAAATACCAATCATATTTACGAGGGTAAGGATAAGACGAAGATCGCGCTGTTTTAAGGAATTTTTTCTTATTTATTTTTCGTAAAAAAATAAGCAGTGCCGGAACGGCGTTCCGGCTCCACTACACCCCTGATCCACACCGACGTTATTGCCTGCGCGTTCATGTATTAAGACAAGTACGACCGTGTGTAAGGGCTTATTGTGTGCATATCCAAGGCCGTGCTTACCCAAGCCACCAGCGCGCTAACCCTTTAGGGGCGCCGAAAACTTTCGAATTTTATTAGTTTATACTTTATTTTGCAATTTGTAACCTTACGTAAACGAAAAGTGGGCATGGACCAGGACAAATGCGACTTAAAAGAGCAAACCCTGTACCTGTTTATAAAAACCGTATCGGCGATGGTGGAGACGGCGCCGCTTTGCTTACCTTTGTTACAAGTCCACCTCCGTTAGACTTCGCCAGTATTGGCAACATAACACAAACACAAATAATTGCTATTTGCGAAAGTTCGATAACGATTTGTAACTATAAGCAAAAATATAAGATTACGCATAGTTGTGTTTTGTTTATTAGGAATGCTTAATTCACGTATTTTTACATCGGGATTTTAGCTGCGCTGGTGAAAATAGTTTTTATCAATTTTAATAATAAACACGAATGAGCAATGAATAAGGGCCAATGATCAATTAATCTTCATTTGAAAGCCGTTTGACCTTGAAAATTGAATGAACTAAGGCCCTATAGGCCCCATTAGTGTAAAGAGGGCTTTTTCATTTTTGAAGGCAACAATATTTTTTTACTTCGCACCTGGGCGCCAACTGTTCCAAGAACGGCCCTGAGCATATCCAACTATTTGGTGTTCCTTATACATTATATCTCCTCTTTGGTTCAGTTTGCTATCTCTCATTATTTGTTCCAGCACTATATTAAACAATAAGGTTGAAAGGGCATCTCCTTGCCTGTTTTAATTATGAAGTCTTCAGATACTTGGTTTTTTACTCTTATATTACTTGATGTTCTTTTCAGGGTCATATTTAGTTTTCAGGGTCATATTTAGTAGTCTCATTAATTTCGAAGGTACGCCAAACTCCGGCACAATTCTGATCAGTTTTTCTCTTTTCGCAGAGTCATATGCCTTTTAAAGTAAATGAATAATACCAGTGCTGGGATTTTGTACTTGTTAGCGCCTCCTTCATTGTAAATATTTGATCAGTTGTTCCTCTCCGTTTTCTAAAACCTACCTGATACTCTCCTAGTTGCAGTTCTACTATCACTTCTAATCTCCTTTTAACTTTATAGGTCACATCTAATAGCGATATACCTCTATAGTCGTTGCATTCTGTTTGGTCTCCATTTTTCAGAATAGAGATAGGTAATTCTTGCCTTTTCCCAACTTTCTGGCATTTGTTCTTCTTGTCATATTTTCTTTACTTTGATTCTCTTCTCTTGCCGTTATTCCGTTAATTCCCGGTCTCTTGTTGTTCTTGAGACTCTTGATAATTTATTCTACTTCTTCTTTTGTGGGCTCATCAATTTGGTTACTGTCTAATACTCGTATTGCTGGTTCTTCGGCCTTTTCTTCCATGCCTTCATTTAATATGTCGGAGAAGTATTTTTTCCATCTTTCCATGATTTTTTCTTCCTCTCCTATTAACTTTACGCCTTTGTCCTTAATGTAATGGTTTGCTTAAGCTTTTTTTCTTTTCGTTTATAATAGTTTTCCTTCTCAGTTCAAATTCCGCCCTTTTCTTTTGTCTGCTTAATTTTTTTACTTTTCCTCTTTGTTCCTTCTAAGTTTCTTTGTCTTCAATTTGCTGGAATTGTAAAGCCCTCATATGCAGCCTATTACGTGTTTCAATTTCTTTTCTACATTTTTCGTCAAACCATTTTTCTTTTGCCTGATACTCTTTCACCAGTACTACTTTCCTTGCTGGTGCAGAGACAGCCACTCTGCCTATTCAAGCCTGACTACGGAAGCTATTAGCTTTCCACTTTATATTTGTTTTTTACATTTTCTTGTTTTTAAGTCTATTCTGACCTGAACTTAAGTCTGCTCCTCTATGGAATCATCGCTCTACTTAAAACTGCCAAATGTCTCAAGCTTTATTGTGTTATAATACACGGTTTGGCAGAAAAATAATGAGGCTGGCAGCACTGTGCACCGACAATGCTGCTGCCTGCCTCCCTTCACACGGCAGTTAGTATAACTCCTGCCGTAGACTCAGTACAAGTTGCCCAAGGGAACTACTTTGAAGGGGATAAGCCTAATTTGTAAAAAGAAATCAGTTTTATTATTTTTCTGTCGAACTTCATATAACTGTTACAATAGGGAAGTTTCCTTTTATTACTTTACAATGCATTCTAGAATGGTATGGTAGAATTGGTATTATAGACCATAGGTGGGCCGTATTAAAAAAAAAAAAAAAAAAAACAGATCGGTGCAGGGCTCTAGCCTAAGGCTTGCTTACTTATACATACCCATTTATATTAATCTATAACTAGTGTTAAGGGAATTCCTACTTATTTAGCTGTTTGATTTATTACCTACTAAGAAGTATGGTGGATTAATCTGAGAACAAGTTTTGGTGAAAACCATAAACCATGATTATGTATTACAAGTAGGTAAACTGATTACATTGTCTATACTTTAATCTTCCCAACATACCTAATTTATATTAATATCCTGAAACTCTCGGTAAAAAACCAAGAAAGAAAATAGTTTCTCTTTTTAGAGTTGCATATTAAATTGTAGATTTGTTATAATTCCGCATAATATAAATTTCAAATTTCATAAGTTCATAAATAATGATTTATAAACATTTTTGTTTATATTTATCATTCTCTAATAAAATTCTTTCTAGCGGAACGAATGCAAAACAGTTTCTTTACCGCAATTATTTATAGATTTTTTGGCTGAATTTTTATTGTTATTAATAAAATACCTGATTAAAAAAAAAGGTACCTTCTATGCATCCTTTCTTGTCAAACATTGACCGCATTTCTCTTACAGTTAAGGCATCTATGACTGGGCAACAAATGAGGGCCAGTATCAACAAAAATAAAGTCTTCATTTCTGAAATAAATACAAACTCAAATACGACGTCAGTTGGAAAAATTTTGACATAACTGAACCCCACTTTACAACTAATTTTTAAATTTAACTTGATACATGACAAAATATTTTAGTTTTGTTTTTTCTATTTTAAATCAGACTTACAAGTCACAAAGTAACATGAACAAAACACAAACAAAATGAAGACATCACAATAACATTATTAAAATGAATGCCTACACCGTCACAAAAAGTTAAGTTTCCTGAATGGCAAAAGGTAACATTAATTTTGATGTAATGGAAATATTAACAAATTTCGAGATCCTGGTAGAATATTTTTAAATAAAATCATATTAGAAAAGGCAAATAAAAGTTGTTAAGAAAATAGTTTATGATATGTACTTACTTGACTTTTTAGTAGGTTTTACTGTTTATTAATGTAATGGTATTAAGTTTTATACAATATATAAAAATTTTATCCCTTAACCAAAAACAAGCTATCTTTTATAAATAATTTCCGAAATTAAGTTAAAATTTGGTATTAAGAGTACCGAATATATTTTACAGTTTAACTTTTAGTAAGTCGTGATTCAATAATCACTGATGAAATCGCCCGTTTTGATTGTTATATTTGCTTTACGTTTATCTTAAAAAAAAAACCTTGATAAGGAACCTATCAACAATATAATTCCAAGAACGCACGAGTTTTAGGGGAATTCCCCAATTCTGTAAACACACATGGATGTTGATGGGAGTCTATTTTTCATAACAGCAAAATATCACTTTATTTGCCGAACACGGTGTTAATATACACAACAGAATCAACCAAAATATTCACAAAGGTGGTTACATTTACAGCTGCATACGCAAAGAAAAATAAAACACAACTGATAAGCTTCGCAATGAAGTTATCTGCATTGAATTGAATATTGTGCTGACACCTATTGGCACATATTGATAATAACAATATAGAGTACAGATTAACACCTTTCGCCAAATTTGAATTGGTCATTTCAGCTTAATGTTCTCCAAAGGAAATTTATAAGAATTTTACGTTTCTAATGCTACAATGTCGCATGACACTCATAACTTGGCATTTAAATACTTAGCACCATCCTCTAAACAACTACACCTACCTAAGTACCAATTCTAAATAAGAAACACTCGATGCTAACTTAACTGATTCGGTTTTATGAAGTCACCTTTAGAACTGGCAAACATTTTTGTATTAAAAAAATGGCTAAGTTTTTACCATATCATCATTGTGAACTAAAAATACAGAATAAATGTTGGACTTCAAATATATATAGTACTAACTTGTCATTTTCATATTTTTAAACCATGAATCAATGTTTACATGTGCATGTTACACAAACCACAAACCTTAGCAGGCAGTAATCAATAATTTTAAAAAAGAAGTATTTATCTAAATTTCTAATTTATAAACTAAAAATCGCAATTTTTTAGTGAGAATAAGCAGTTCCCACAACTGAGAAAAAAAATTGCCTTTAATTCTTAATGATGAATATTATAACAATCACACTTTAAATTTCAATGCTTACTTTTGTTTTCTTTTTAAATGCAGTAATGTGTACGAATATATCAATCTTTGGAGGTCTACAAGTGTTGAACACTTTGTAGAATACAACAGAAGAGACAAATTTAAAAATTACTTACCTGTGTGTGGTACAGGTACGGTAGGTTGGATACTCATTAGCATTGGTTGTGTACGTGATGATGGTGGTGGAGGTCCCATTTGTTGGATATTCATTCTACAATGCGTATACGTAGGCTTACTGTATTATAACTGATTATAATTTTTTAAAAATAACCAAATAACATACATTATCTGTCTTGTAAAAGTGTTAAACTAAACACCAATAGTTTGAAATCTTTTTAAAATGTAAAGAGTTGAATGTCCTAAAATATTATTTATAAACAAAGTCTTAACCTCACATGTTTTCTATATTATTAAACACAATTATTTATTGTTTACAAAATAAAATATGCACACATCTGCGTGATTACCCCACAAAATTAATTCTAAAGCTAATGTAACATGTCTTAAAATATTATATTAGCAACTAAAAGAATTGCTACTAACGATAATTAACTTCTGATGACAGTTTACCAAAATATTACTTTAATTTCAAAAGTATAGGATGTATTTGTTTCACGAATATCTATTTCCTGACTTGCTTTAAATTTTATCTTTAGTCTTGTTTAAGTCTCCGCTTAAACCAATATAATTTAAAAACTAAGGTATTAATATTCTTACCTTGTACTTCTTTGCATGGGATTTGGAGGATGATGGTGTTCTGGATGACGCATCATTCTTTCAATTCGCGTTAGAATTTGTAACCTACAATTAACGACAACTTTTGTTACCTAACTCGATTTTAGAATAACTATTTTATTAAAACCGTAGGGAGGAATATTGTTATTGGAACCGGCAGTACGCATTACTATTATTTGTACCTGTTTTCGTGAAGAAGCGAGAAAAATTATAATTTTATACACTGGAACTAATTTATAGTTAAATTAAGTGCCAAACACCACTACTAAATCTCTTAAATACGTTGGCAAACAGTAAAGAAAAATCAGTAACTAACATGCGGCCATGTTAATTTCAGTTTCCGACAAAACTCATATTGGTGTCTCGATTTGGACGGACAATACATTTTATTGTACTTTGTAAACCGGGTTCTCCATAGGCGTCATCAAATTAGGGGTTAAAAATCTCCCATTAATTTACATTATCCTTGTATATAGATTTTCTAAACTTAACTTAAAAGAAAAGTAATATGATACTTAATATTTTATTTAGCAAAATCAACGAAAAGTTATTATGCAATAAAGTGCAATAACACACATGTAAGTCAGGACATTGTAAAATCACAGCATAATGCAGCAGAGATTAATCACCATATTCTTGGTTGTGTGATGTATATTCTTTCAAGGCATCTTATTGGCTACATTTATAGGCGACATCTATTGTGTATTTAATAAAATGCTTATAGTAGAATACTGTAATAAACTATAAAAACTGTGTTCCTTGTTCTTTGACAAAACGTTCTACAGAATGAACTGAGCGAACCTTGAATTAATCTATATGTAAATTTTTGAAAGTATATCCACAAAAGAATATAAAATATATAGAAGAATATGATACCCAGTATTGAAACTAATGTAATCTATGTTCCGCCTATGACAATGTTTTCAGTGAGGGTAAACGGATGTAGCCTTGACTCGGCCTTACTAAAAGTCAGTGTTACACTATATAAATTGAAATATTGCTGACACCATTATAAATTTAAAAATAAAAGATAGGGAAAAATTTATACAGTGTTGGTGCTCCATATTAATTTCTACAAATGGTGGAATTTTAATGATACAAACTATATTTTGGATATTCAATTTGTAATGAAAAAGAAGATAGGATGACAATTGTTTAAAATATTTATGTTGGTATTTGTAGGTGTAGTACCTGTAACTGCGCACAATGCTGTTTTCCTCCATTACGTATATTGTATAGTGCGGCTTTAGTGATTACAGCTTGTGAATGTGAAAGTTCTAGCTCTAACGAAATTGAGAAAGAGTGAAAAATTTGTGAATGCATATTTTAAAAATAATAGGTAACAATATTTTAGCGTGTTTTCAAAAGAATTTATATTTTAAACGGTGTAAATTATTCTGTCACAAAGAGCGCGATATTTACATTATAAAATAAAGTGACAGACTCAGCATCATTCTAAACGCCGGTCTGTTAGTGCCCAATATTGTTTAGGTGATACTTTTATTTTTGCTCGACTATCGATAACATATTTTGTGCCACAGGTTATCGAAAAATTATTCTTAACCATTTGAAATATTCCCGTTTAAGACTACTGGTACATTGGCAGTTATTAGAAGCGCGGGAGCATGCACATCAAACCACGCGCAAACATTTACAAGAATAGTAGACGGAACCAAATTTGTTGTACATGATTTCATGAGAATTTCTTAATAAATGCTTTACAAAACGGAAAAAAATTGCAAAAAAGAAAAGTACGCTTATTACAGTAGCATCAGATTACAAATTTTAAAATATTGTTTTGTTATTAACATCTTAAAATTTTAAAACGTTTGTAAAGTAATAATAATAAATAAATAAATCTTTATATATAGAAACTTGTAATTCTAATGTGACAGTAAAAGCAGTATTTAAATCTTACGCATTCATGTTAATATACTACTTTGTAATAGTAATAAGTTTGCTCAAATTACTGGCAATTTAGTTGGATGTAAAAAAATCAAGATTTAGCTTAAATTATTTAAAACTCTTTAAAAAGCAGACACATATTATAAATACACTTGTTATATACCTAAAAAAGTTCAACGAAGCATTAGTTTATGTTAATGTCGTTTTTAGGTGACACCTACAGAACGGAAGGATGGAAATTTATCTTCAGTATGCATTATAAGATGTGATAAGATTCAACACGGTAGTTATGGACAAGTGGTTGTAACTATGTTTTGATTGCAAATAGATTATTGGCTTAATTGTGTTCAACATGGATTCAACAGCCTCAGTGGAAGAAAATCAAGTTAGTACACATGATGATTCAGAGAGTAAAGATAAAACTTTAGAAGACATTAAACAACAACAGGACGGTGCTAATTTATCAGAACGACTATCGGAACCGTTAGAATCACAGAATGAATTGAAGACTGTAGAAGTACCGGAAACAAATTCGAATAAAGACACAGACAGCAATCCCACAATTATAGAATGCGTGATAGATGATTCTCATAATATAGAAGAACCTGAATCAAATAATGTTGATGTTGTTAGTAATACAGAAACGGTAACAGAGGATAGCACTAGTATCAAACCAGAAGAAATAGATCCACAAATATCTGAGTCAAAACCTTCCGAGCATAATGTAGAATTAGAAGAAAGTGCAAAATCAAATATAAATAAAGAAGTAGGTGATACCATAAATGCTGAAGCCATACCGATGGAGGTAGAGCCCACTGTAAGCGATTCTGTGGATGCATCTTCAAGTGATACACCAAAGGAAGAAGTAGGTGATACCATAAATGCTGAAGCCATACCGATGGAGGTAGAGCCCACTGTAAGCGATTCTGTGGATGCATCTTCAAGTGATACACCAAAGGATGCATCTTCAAGTGATACACCAAAGGATGCGTCTTCAAGTGATACCCCAAAGGATGCATCTTCAAGTGATACACCAAAGGATGCGGCTACAGAGGTATCTGAATCGGAAACATCACAAATAATTGCAGAAAATGACACTTCTGATATATTAAATAAAGACGAGGAAGATTCCACTAAGTCAGAAAAGGCTGATGATGACACTAATACTGAGACTGTAACACCCATGGAAATTACTGATGATACAAAAAACGATGAAACTCCAATTTCAAATGATGATGAAACTAAAACTCGGTCTACCAATGAAATAGAAGGTGAAAATAGCTCGGAAAATGAGAAAAATTTAGCACATATAGAAAACTCACTACAGGGTTGTAACAATGTCGAACAGGATAATTCAGAAGAAGGAGAAAATGAAAATACTGTATTTGTACATGTTGATACTGAAAACGAAAAAGATGATGGTGATAAAAATGCTACTGAAACAAATACACAAGGTAACATTTTATATATTGTTCTGTAATACTTTTTGCATTTTTAGGTTATATCAATTATTTCAGTAGAACCCCAATTTTCTAAGTTTGGGTTAACTGATTTCCGTTATCCAAGTAAAATCTAGATTTGCTTCCGTATTATTCGAGTGTAATAGTATTTTGCATAGTTTTAAATAGGCAATCACACCATATAAAAAAATTACAGGCAATGCTTCTTTGATCCTGAGTTTTATTCACAATAATTATGTATCAATATAAATAGATTGATTTCTGATTCTATCTGCTCTGGAAACTCCTCTTACTCTTCCCAGAAATTTCACCTCAGCTTGCATTTCGCTTTTTAGTAAAAACCGAAGATTCTGAGCCCCATAAAAGACTGTTTTGAATACTTTTTATTTTGTTTCCATTGTAACTTTTTTTACCAATGTAAATTCGCTGCTGCATTATTCTATCTTTGATTTCTACATCCCGGTTTCCTGTCGTTTCCGATGTGCATCCCAAAATATTTAAAATAGTTGCTCAATTTTACGCCCATTTAACTGTGTATTTGTGTTCCTATCTTTGTTTGATTGTGCTCTTTTCGATGTTTACTTTAATATTTTTAGTCTGCAGACATTTGTTATATGTATTTAAATTGTTTTGTGGTTCTTCAGTACCGGCAAAAATTTCAAGGTCATCTGCAAAAGCACATTCCGAAGTAGAAATTTCATGCAGCGTTTTAGACGACTGTTTAGCTTTTTTCATGACAGTCCATTATGTGTAAACAGAACCGGGCTTAATACGCTATCCTGTCTAAATCTAGATTCGCTTCCGTATTATTCGAGTATAATAGTATTTTGCATAGTTTTAAATAGGCAATCACACCATATAAAAAAATTACACGCAATGCTTCTTTGATCCTGAGTTTTATTCACAATAATTATGTATCAATATAAATAGACTTGAAAATACAAAGTGGCAGTTTCAGACACCTCGAATTTTATTTTTTTTATTTCTTAAATCTATATATTATATTTTTGTATTCAGTTTATAATAAATACAATCTAGGGCCAGCCTCGTTGTCCTTGTATAATTGGGGTTTCTACTGTACTTTAATATCATATTACTTTTTTAATAGATAATGTTTTTATTATTAGAAATTCAAGATGAAGAAGATTTTCAAAATAGCCAACCTCAGGAAGATCCTATTGCATCAGATGATTTTGCTCCCATTCCAATGGAAGAAGAAACGGAGTATGCTGAACAAGGAATTGACGAGGAACAGGGTTCCAGTGAAGAATTATGTATAATACCTGATACAGAACGGGTTATTTCTCAAGAAGAGAAAGATGCTGCGGCTGCTATGGTACCTTTGAGGGATCCTTCGGATTCAGATGGTATTTTTAATGCCACAAGCACTGATGACACCACTAAAGAGCTCTCTCTAGAAGAACCAAAAGATTCAGCCACTGGAAAATACATAGTATCAACATGCACAGATGAAAATGTCAACTCATGCATGCAGTGTTGCCTGGTAAGTTTTACCCTAGTGAGAACTTAATGCACTATTCTAATTAGTTCATAGTATCATATAACCGTATCTACTTAGTGTAGGTGTAGTGTTGAGTAATGTTAGTAGGCATGTTTAACCAGATTTTTGTTATAGCCTAGAAAATCAAAGTATTCAGTGTTAAATAATAAGAAGACTTCATACATTTGTGATGATAGTTGTTTAAATTCCTTTAAAGAAAGACACGGAGATAAGGTTGTTCATAACAGTGAAGGTGATTTGAGAGTTAAAAAATTAACATCAGGGGTAAATAACGATAATATGGTTGCCAAAGTTATATTTTTGAGAAAGTGTATGGAGTGTGAGAAGAAGATTATCAACGATGAAGTAAATTTATCGTGGGAGACCATGGAATTTTGCAATGAATTTTGCTTATGTAAGTGTTTATTTTTCATATAAGTTATTGCTTATTTATTCACTGAAACGGTGAAAACGTTCTTTCAGAAAATTGTTTTATTCTATGTATGAATGAATTTTTTCCTTAGAATCCAAAGCTAGTGGCGGAGATTACTTTTTCACTAACAAAATGCAGAATTAAATTTGCATAGGGAAGGTGCTTGATATAATTTAAAAAAAGAATGCCACACAACTTTGCACAAAACTCCCCTGACCGGGATACTCGAGAGTGTTCTGTCTTCATGTAACATTGGTTAACTAAAATTCAAATCGCTACGATGTTAGAATATTTACTTACACCAGATACCAAGCAAGGTATATGAAAACTAACAGCCAATCACCAGCAAATGTGAGGTCACATGATCTTATATCACATAAACTGGTGCTGCCCTATGCAAATAATATGCAAACTTAATTTTGTCTGTTGAGAGTGGAGCACTTTTGTGCGGTTTCTACCTCCATCTTTGAATTCTAGGAATATAATGGAGCAAAACCATTTCAGTGGGTAATAAACAGTTGTTTCCGAATACGTGTATTAATGTGTGTTATTTTTATAGCAAAATATCAGAAACGAATAGGATCAAATTGCGCGAATTGTCAAGCTGAAGTGCGTTCGAATTGTTTAGGGAAATATTGTGTAAGATTTGGTTATGATATACGGCAGTTTTGTAGTAGTGTATGTCTAGAAGAATATAAAAAAGGTCTAAAGGTTTGCTCTTACTGCCAAAAAGACATGTCTGGAGGAGGAGATGGATTTTTAGCACCGGTTGGTGACAAAGGACAATTCAAAGATTTTTGTACCCAACAATGCATGGAAAAATATGATATTATGAGTAATAATCGAACTGAGCAGCCAGTTAGTAAAGCTGGTAATACTTGTTCAGTTTGTCTTAACGAAAAGCCTATCACTATCGAATTTGAACATGATAATAAAATGAATTTATTTTGCGGCGAACCTTGCTTTGTTGCATTTAAATTTGTTAATAATATAACACCAGGTATTTGTGGTTGTAGAAAAATGTTAGACGGACATATATATTATTTTATTTTTCAGGCAAATGTGATATGTGCCGAAAATATTTTGATAATAAAATACTCGAAGAGCATTCCATGTATTACGATAATGCTCAGCACAGTTTCTGTTCTAAGAGTTGTCAAAATATTTATATTATTGCTCATAGACGAATTGTTCCATGCAGTTGGTGTAAAGTGAAAAAGTATAACTTTGATATGATTAAAAGAAACTTCTCTTCTGGTCCGGTACTTATGATGTGTTCATTAAACTGTCTTAGTCTTTATCAAGTATCGGTCAATGCAGTTAATTCGAAAAAGTAAGTCGAATACTTCTGTTATTTAAATAAATACTAACAAATTCATATGTTGCAGAATAAAATGTGACCATTGTCACAAGAGTTTACAACCGTTGTATCATCTTACAATGTCAGATGCTACGATACGCAATTTTTGTTCGTATATGTGCGTGATGGCCTTCCAGAATCAATTTCCAAAAACTCCAATTACTCTTAACGAACCAGAAGAAGCTGCCACGCCTGTTCCTACAGGTGGACCAAAACGGTCTAAGAGGGTATCAGCAAAGAATTTAGAATCCGGTATGTAATTGTTTGCTGGTTATTTTTATTATAATACAGTTTTGATTAACTACAGAGAAACTAAGATGTTTTCAATCAATGGAAAATTTGCCATATAACTACAATAGTAGATTATATAAAAAAGAAAAGGTAAACAAAAAGCCCTTGCTTGTTTTAATTACATGTAATAGTAAAAATACAATGTTATCTAGTGAAGTAATGCTTTATCTTTGATTTTTTCATGTGACAACCAGCATAGTTTTTGATTATACTCGTATATCAAATGACAACAGTATTCATAAAGTTATTATTTGGACAAATGTTTACTATAAGAATTTGTAGGTTTTGAAACTGCGTATAATCTTTTATTACTATATTTCTGGGTGATGTCTTGTTAACAGCAAGTAATTCCCATTATAATCTTATATTACAGTACCACTTCAACATTGAAAAATGTTTTGATTTTTGTTAACTGTTTGTAGTGGGGATACCTGCAGATGTGCCAACAATTCCTGTTATTAGTAGTGTTCAATCGTTAGCCACCACTAATGGACCAACTTCCGCTACAACAAGAATTACTCGTGCAAAGAATAATGCTGATGCCTCTATAAACGTAAATTCGTCTCCCGCCATGATAAAAACACAAATAAAGCAACAGTACATAATCAAATCGACACCTCCACCTCCTCAAAGAAATGTAAGCACTTTGTGCAAAGTTATCACTGCATCAAAAGGTATTAGTCACAAGCCTCAACTTGCAAATAAAGAAGTGCAAACAGGTAACACAATTTTTCATAGTTGTGTATATTTTCATTTCATGTGCTCGTTTTTCTAGATGAAATTCAGGATAAAACGGCAGTTATTCCTGTACCAGTGCCTCTGTTTGTTCCATCACCCATGTGGATGTACTCCATGCCATTTCCGGTACCGTTTCCATTTCCACTGCCAGTACCAGTTCCAATTTTCATTCCAACTACTCGTAATTCAGCAAGTGGTATTATGAAAGAAATTAAGGTACGTGTATTATTAACTTACTTACTTATTGTTTATAATGATAATTGTTTGTGTTATAGAAAATTCAGGTTAAGATCCCAACTGATCCGTTTGAGGCCGAACTTTTAATGATGGCAGAAATGGTTGCTGGTGACAAAAAAGAAGAACACACGGAGTCCGAAAGTGACGAAGAAGATAACGCCGGTGGTAAATATCACTTTTAAAATATATTCTGTCAAAAATCTTTCTATACCAATTAATTGGTGTAAGGAGATTTATAAACAGACTTAAATACAGTGTTTCTTGCCTCAGGATAGTCTCTTAATAACTCCTCTCTGGTTCAGTATTGTTTCTAAGGTTTGATCCCATGTTGCTTCTGACTAGGGCTGCGCGATATGAAAAAAAATATCGAAAATATCAATATGGAAAAAGTATCGATTTATTCGATATATCGGTTGAATCGACTTATCGAATATATATCGGTATATCGATTGAATCGACTTATGGAATATATCGATATATTGATATATAGAATAAATCGAAATATCGATTAAATGTTCTCCTTTAATCACCTTTCAGTGTTTCAATTCGGTGGCCAAATGTTAAATAATTTAATGAGGCAACACAAATAAAAATATGCAATTAGAATTAAGCAAGTTTTGTTGTCGCAAAACCCGTGAGGTACCTGCTTATTTTATCCGCGAAATATTCTTGTCCGACAATAAGGCGTCAGTTTATTCACACTAAAAACTATAAAATTAATAAAACGTGCTCAAACACTATATTCTTACATCGGTAACCCAATACGTAGAAACTTTGATGCGTTTGCTTACGAAATATGAATTATATGACGTCATTCCATAAAATTGCAAATAAAAATAATATCGATATTTTAAAGTATCGATATATCGATTTATTCGATATATCGATTTAATCGATGTATCGATGATAATTAATTCGATATATCGATACTTCGATATGTCGATATTTTTAGAATTCCATATCGATATTCAATATATCGAAAAAAATTCCCAGCCCTACTTCTGACTGTCCTTGCTTCCTGTATCTTCTTCACTTGACAACGGTTAACATTGTGATATTCTTTGGTTAGGGTTCACAATCAAGGACACACATCTGTACTGTTTGATTGCTTTATTCGAAGTTATGATACAATACTAATTCGTTGTTACCAACCTAATTCTAACTTAAATCTAAGAGGTGCCAACTTACACCTAACAAACATGACCAAACCATTTTAACTGATTCTGTTGTATAATTTTTAGTACAGGTTCTACTCCTATCGTAAGTCTTGATTTCTGATTCTATCTGCTCTGGAAACTCCTCTTACTCTTCGCAGAAATTTCACCTCAGCTTGCATTTGGCTTTTTAGTAAAAACCCAAGATTCTGAGCCCCATAAAAAGACTGTTTTGAATACTTTTTATTTTGTTTCCATTGTAACTTTTTTGACCAATGTAAATTCGTTGCTGCATTTATTCTATCTTTGATTTCTACATCCCGGTTTCCTGTCGATTCCGATGTGCATCCCAAAATATTTAAAATACTTGCTCAATTTTATGCCCATTTAACTGTGTATTTGTGTTCCTATCTTTGTTTGACTGTGCTCTTTTCGATGTTTACTTTAATATTTTTAGTCTGCAGACATTTGTTATATGTATTTAAATTGTTTTGTGGTTCTTCAGTACCGGCAAAAATTTCAAGGTCATCTGCAAAAGCACATTTCGAAGTAGAAATTTCATGCAGCGTTTTAGACGACTGTTTAGCTTTTTTCATGACAGTCCATTATAGTGTAAACAAAACCGGACTTAATACACTATCCTGTCTAAGGCGTTGATCACTACTAAATTCTTCAGAGACTCTACGTCATGCGCTTTAACATAGTTTCTGTTTACTTCGTACAAACTTTTTATGGCCACTAAGCTTTCTTCCTACAATGTTTATTGACACACAATCAAAAGCTTTCAGTAGATCTATAATTTTAACTGTTAACTGTTTTATTGTAAAGACATGGTTCTGCATACTGTAACCTTTTCATAGACTTTTGCTGCCACACTTAACAATGTAACCCCCCTATAATTTCGATTGTTTCGTTCCGTGAAAAATGGTACTATTACCCCCACCTCCCAGTCTTTCGGTATTGTCCTTGTATTCCATACTTTATTGAATAATTTTGTTGAAAATTGAATTCCACTTTCTCCTAAGGTTTTTAACATTTATGAAAGCCGTTTTTAATTTTACTAATTGCTTTAAATATCTCATCTTATTGTTTCCAAGTCTGTTTCCCCTAGATCTCCCAATAGATTCTGTTCTAACCCTCTGTCTTCTTCAACTCTTTGATTGTTTTCTTTTAAATTAATGACCTTGAATTACAGACTTTTCATAAATAACTAATAAATGTCATTTTTATTGTGACAAACAACGTTTCAATCATGATTATGATTTTCATCAGGTTTCTGTGGTGATAAATTACAAATTGGATTACAAAAATATATAAACTTTGATAATTACGACATATCCAAGTAAAACATATATAAGAGGAATGCACATTAACCCAATCACCTTTACAAACGAATTGAAAAAACCAATCAAGGTAAATAAAAGTAAAATACGTGAAAGTACAAGGAAAACTTTTGATTATTTATCGTGGGACATTCTGGAAGTATTCTGTCCACCGTTTTATGACTTTTGTTAGTGGGTTTATTTTGATGTTTTTATGTTCTTAATGTCTTTAATAGTGGCGGCTGTGGCTCAGTTGGTTTATCCGAGATTGCCCGCGTTCGATTCCCAAGGTTGCACATACACTGAAAACACCTGCCGCTTCCTTTGGAAGGCAATGGCAAATCGCAAAGGTAATTTCTACCTAGTAAGTCTTATCGTGGTTTGGAGCCCCTATGACTGTAGGTCACATGACATGCACACCATAACCATATGGAGAGAAGATGGCAATGCCCTGTAAAGGGTAGGCCACTCATAGAAGAAGAATGTCTTTAATGCCTTGTTTACTTTACTCTTTTTTTCATTTGTTTACCAAAGTCTTCCGGTGTCCTTTGTTTTGCTATCATTACTAATTGTTTTATTATTTTTCTTTGTTATCGCTGGATTCCACCATGCTATCTGCTTGATAATTGTGTTTGTTATTTTAGTTCCTGTATGTTATGCGAGCTGAATTTATAATATTTGTAAACATCTGCCAACATTGTTCTGAGGAGTGCCGTTAAGGTGTTCGATGTGCTAACATATATTTAGGATCCGTCAGTGCAGTGATTTTAGCTAGTAAAAGTGAAAAAGAGTGTGACGAGTAGTGCAGTGGTACCGTGATACGGTACGAGAAGTCCAAAACTACAAATCAAGGAGGAGACAAAAAATAAAGAGCAGACGGGCGGTGAAGAAAACAAAGAGATGGAGGTAATACTTAGAAAACTAGATGAAGTAAAGGAGGAGTTAAAGAAAGGATTTGATATAAAAATACCAAATATGAAGACAGATTTTGCAGAAGTAGTGAAGGAAGAATTAAGGAAAGTAAAGGCAGAGTGGGCAGTAAATGCCGGTGAGATGGAGAAGAGAATCAGCAATTTGGAGAACAAGTCAGAGGAACAAGAGAAAGAGAACAGAAGAAATAATATAGTAATCAAAGGGATAGAATTCGATAACGATAACATCAAGCAAGGAGTCGAGGAATCCCTCCAACAAGAAATGAATATAACAATAGATTTAGAAGAGGCATTTAAGGTGGGGAAACAAGAAGCGAAGGTGATTGTCTCCTTCGTCTTTGACTCTGACGTCCGTCTGGAAATTGGCCTGCTTGAGAAGCCTTCTGCAACTTTAGTTAAGCCCGGAGGTTGTGCAGTATTAATTTTTTAATTTTAATTGATTTATAGTAGTGGGTGTGTTTTTGCATTATTACAAATTTGTTTCCATATTTTCCTGTCCTTGACCTTGGAGTTCCATGTGTTTATATTCAATGATTTCAAAATTTCCCTCACACCATCCAGCCATCTTTTTTTTCGATCGTCCTTTACACCTTGGTTTGTCCGGTTGCCAGTTATACATTATCTTCGGGATTCTCGAGTTCTGTTGTCGCTTTACATGTCCCCACCATCTTAACTGTTGCGCTTTAATAAATTTAATGATATCTTCTGCTTGCATTATTTTTAGGATTTCGTGGTTCATCAACTGTCTTACATTACCCTCTTCTTTAATTGGACCTAATATTCCTCTTAAGATTTTTCTTTCGCATACTCGTAGTTTTACTTCTTCTATTTTTAATAAACTCCATGTTTCTGCGGACGGTCTTATAATTGTGGTGTAGATTTTCAATTTTGTTTTCCTACTTAAGTATGCGCTTGTATGAGTAGAAGTTTTTAAAACCTTGCTTCATTCTTTATGTCGTTATCAGATGTTATTTGAGACCCTAGATATGTAAAGGTCTGAACTCCTTCGAAAGTATAATTGAGCACCCTCAAATTTGTTGTTTTGTTTAGTTGTTTATTTCCAAACTTCATATAATTAGTTTTCTTTTTGTTTATTAATAATCACTAATTTTTGTTTCGTTCTACTTGTTATAAGTTATAACAATGTCGTCTGCATAGGCTACTATTTGTGACATTTTGGTGTTGATCATGCCTTCAATGTTTGTTTTTCTTATTATCACTTCTAACACTAGGTTGATTAATAATGTGTTTGCAGTTAAAGTCATATTTATTAGTTTATTAGGTATTTCTAAGTCTCTCAGCGCTTCTATTAATTTACTTCTGTTTATTTTATTGAAAGCCTGCTTCAAATCAATGAATAAATTGTGCAATTGTAACTCATATTCGCAAGATTTTTCCACAGTCTGTCTTAGACGGGTGTTACACGCTCAGTCTGGCGTTAGTTCAGTCCATGACTGTGGTCAGAATGACGTCAAACTGATCGTATAATGTGTTGAGACTGACGGACTGATAAACCGGATTGACAGATTATTAAATAATTTGATAATTTTCGTCAGTCTGGTGTTGACTGACAACAGACTGATGGTGTGACTGAACTGATGCCAGACTTAGCGCGTAACACCCGTCTTAAAGCAAATATGGCATCTACTGTACCTCTATCTGCCCTGAATCCTTGCTGGTATTCACCTATTGTATTTTCTGCTTTTGTAGTCTGGAATAGATTAGGCAAGCCATGATTTTGTACACAACACTAAGTAAGTTAATCTTTACTACCGCCTTTAAATATTGAAATTATAACTCCTTTTTTTCCAGTCTACCGGCATGACCTCTTCCGAAACTTTTTTACACAGTTCATGTCCCCTATTATTCCGTCTTGTCCTGCCGATTTGTCATCTTTCAACTGATCTATTATAATCTCTACTTCTGCATACTTTATACTTTGCTCTGGTTCTTCTGATCTTGTGTTGCTACGTTTTTCCTTTTTTACTTCTTTATAAAATTTCCTACTTCTATTATGTTTGTCGTGATTTTCCAAATCTTCTATTTTTTTTTCCACCACTCCTGTTTCTTTTACATAACTTTTCTGAACTCTTCTTAAAATATTCAACTATTTTTTTAATTTTTTGTATTTTTTCATCTATTGACTTTAAACTTTCTTGTACAATTAAATTAAGTGAATGCGCAAAACATCCTAAATGTGGCCAGCCTCCATTTCGAACAGCTGCAACAATATTAGCTGCATTGTCACTTACAACAGCAACTATTTTATTTTCAATGTCCCATTCTTCAAATGCAGTATGTCAATCATTGAAAAACACCCTATTAAATTATTTCTTAATTCGTCGTCATTATTAATCTAGTGCGTAGTAACACCAATAAAGCTTTCATTGTTAATAGTCGTCCAGCCATCTGTTGTGATACGTACTCCATTACAATGGGTAAGTTTATTATAAATTTCATCTTTTGTAATGTTATGTAATTTCGGAATTAAAGACGTTGATATTGTTTTACGACTTGGTAATTTATATCCAGGATTAAGCAAATCGACAATTTTTTTAAATTCAGGATCTTCTACAATTCTGAATGGTTGGTACTCTTTCACAATCATTTTAAGTAATTGTTCATCTATTATTTTTGATGTAGTTACAGACTTACAGACACAGGTCTTCTAAGAAATTCATATAGGTTTTTATTTTTGTTTTGCAGTTATATTTATATTTTTATTTGATGTACTATTTTCGGTTACTATTTCATTACTGTTTTTGTTGCTCAAAGTGTTATTGTTTTTACGCCAACGCGAACTCATTTTAATTATTGTATGTACCAATACCAAACAATTCCCTTACATACTACTGCATCCACTGATTCCGCTACACTGACATGCAGCGGTATGCGATGACGCGTACTGATCCGGCTCACTAAACTGAATGAGATCCGTTAAGCCGGATCACTAAAAAGACTCTCCAGTATCTGCAGCTATCCAAAACCTTAAGCCATATTTTCTGGGTTTTGATGGTATATAAGTCTTGATGGCTTTTCCTGGACCACACGATAGATAAAGCTGTTCATCCACTGTGATTTGTAAATTTGGTGTATAACTTTTCTTGCAAATTTCTACTAACAAATTCATATATGTATTGTGAAATCAAAGCTAGCTTATCGACAGTTTTTCTTTCATCCCTTGTTCTTACGTCATCATATCTCATGCATCTAAGAATTTCTTCAAATGTGTTTACTGACATTGTTGCTCTAAAACGAGGCACTTCTTTGTCCCATAATTCTCTTGTGTCTGGTCCCCTTCAATGAAAAATACCTGCTAGAAGGCAGAAACCGATTGTAGTGTCCAATTCTATTTCGTCAAAATTTTTACATTTCTCTTTATACAGATTTCTACCTTTCTCGTTGGTATGCAACACTATGATTTGTTTTATAGCTGGCGTAATAAATAAGTGTCGTAGGATTGATTCCAGTGGCTGGCACACCAGAATTACCCCTACTAATGTTGTGAGCAAGAGTTTTTCTTTTGGCTCTTGTAGGAAATTTTTTTCATTCAATTTTTTCATACATTATTTTCTATAAATGAGCAAGCTGGATGTTATCTTCTGGATCTTCATCGGAACTAATATCCATTTTTTTCTTCAATCCCACAGGTAGTTGCATCCGTTCCTCCTTCAACCCTACTCATAGTTTCTTCCACTAGTATATTATCAGATTACCACCCTCTAAAAATGTCTATAAATATACCTAACAATAAATTGTTTTCATAAAATCATAACTACCTTCTCCATTGCTGCCATCTTCTATAGGTCTTGCCAAATATCATGGGCCGTGAAATGCGCAAATGAACAAAAGAGAAAGCTATAGAAAAGGTCAGGCGATACGAGAAAGTGAATCGTAAAAACATTAGTCACTTAATAACACGTGTTTGACTTATAACACCAAAACTTGTAGAACAGCAGTATTTAATGACAAAGCACGCAATTTAGTCTTGAAAAAGACTGATTTTTCAAACAATTGGCAGGAACTCAAAAAACGAAAACAACAAACTTCAAACAAAACACGTACAAACGACTACAAATACAACAAAACATTAAGGTTACGTTAAAACAGATGATCTTTTTAGAATGGTCTATAACTATTAACATCGCGGGCCGACGAATTTTGGTTTCTGCGCTGGAGCCCATGACATTTGGCAAGACATATACCTCATTATCACTGTTTTCCATGTTCTTCGATTCATTGCTGTATTTTTCCAGTCGTGTAGGTTGTAACACGTAATGTCGTGCTCCACATTTTGCCATCATGTTTTCCTTGGCCTGTCCTTCCTGTTTGTTCCTAGAATTTCTGCCTTGAATGTAATCTTTGTTAGGTCAATTTCGGGCATTCGTACTGTATATACCAACCACCTCAGTCTGTTTTGGGTTATAATTGTATTTATTTCTGTATCTATATATAGCTCTTTTAGCTCATTGTTGGTTCTTCTTCTCCATACGCCATTTTCATTTATGCCGCCATAAATCTTGCGCATGATTCTTCTTTCCCAAATTTCTAGCCTGAGTTTACTTTCTTCTGTTATTGTCCAAGTTTCGTTGTGGATCTGATTATTGTCTTGTATTTTGGATTTCACTAAGCACTTTGTTTAACGAGCCCGCACATTTAGGTCCAACTGTAATTCTTTTTTTTATTTCACTCGCGCACTCTCCTCTGCTTGTCATTTCTACACCAAAATACACTAAGCTATTTACTATTTTGAAGCAATATTTTTTACTACTTTCAGTTAATTACTAGTTGTAGATCTTCATTTTGGTCTTTGTTTCCTAATATCATATAGGTGGACTTTCCTTGGTTTATCCAAACCGGCTTCCTTCGCTTGTTTTTCAAATTTTCTTAGGATATCTTGTAATTCTTCCTTTGTTCTTGATAGGATTACAATGTCGTCGACATATGCAAGCAGTTGGTATGAGTTTCGAAATATATTGTTATCAATTTTAATTTTACTTTTCCGTAATACATGCTCTAAAGTTATATACATTAAACAGGGTTGCAGATAATGGATCTCCTTGCTTTACACGTGAGTGACTTTCGAAACCTTGAGAAAGTTGGCCTTGATATAATATCTTGTTTTTTGTTTCTTTTAGTATCATTTTTTGTCAGTTGTATGAGTTCATTTGGTATATTCAGAGTAAATAGGTTTTTTTCTGTTGATTTTGTCAAAAGCCTGCTTGAGATCTATAAATATAGCATGTAATGGAATGTTTTTCTTTTCAGAGTAAATGTATGATTTATGGAAACTTCCCACTTTTGAAGCCCGCCTGGTAGTGACCTATTTTATTTTCTATATCTTGTTGGATTCTGTTATTTATCAGTTTTGCTATTAGTTTGTATGTTACATTTAGAAGAGCAATTGGGCGGTAGTTTTCTGGATTTTATAAGTTCCCTTTTTATGTATTGGGTAAATTAGAGCTTAGTTCCATTAGTTGATTGTAATTATTGTCGTCAGTACATTCTTCTAATAATTTCAAAAACTCGGCGCAAGAAAATCCAGGTACTAAATTTATGAATTCCATGTTGACTGTGATGTTTACAAAAACGCTTACAACAGTATCCGAGCTAGAAATTTTCCACTCCAAACAAAATTCCTGGAAGGGGAAACGCGTACCAGTCGCTTGCATTGTCGACGTACAAACAATACATAATAAAGTACTTAAAACAAATGTTACCTGGCAGTACGGCAGAGTGAGAGTGCACGTAAACTAAGGTATTGAGAGGTAAGCAAGGGTCTGAATATTTTAGAAATTTTAGACAACGTTGGGTCCATTGGACTAATGCGTATGCAGATGAGGGTTAAACTTGGCACTGCAATTGGTTTTAGGTGCTATTTTAAGTTTCGTTCATAGTCATATGGCACAAGTCTGAATTCCACTTTCCTTCGTTTACACCAATTTGTCTTTAGGAAATTAATAATATTTCACTTCATTTCCCGTAATTTTTAAGCGGTTGTTACAAATAGCTACTGTGCATCTCATACCAGGCATTTTGATCCTAAACTATTAATACAAAAGTCGCATACGTAATACGTCTTTAACGCACTAGATATTGCAATCCTACAGTTGCGGTCCTACTCTGATGTCACACGCCGGTCAGTGGCCGCCGCTTAACATGCAAAATATACACAACGAGACAACTTCCCCATATATAGACTTTGGTCTGAGTCTGCCTGGTTTTGGTTTGCCTTGAGGGTTCCAGTCTAGTACCATACTGCTGATTTCTGTCTGTTGTTTCCTTAGGGTGTGGCCAATTCAACTCCATTTTCGTTTTCTGATTAATTGATAATCCGCCATAGTGTCTGGCCAGTGTATGTGACATATTCCGTGAAGTTACCTGGTAATTGTTTTTGTGACCTTCCAGGTTTGTTGGAATTCTCTTCTTGCTTCTTCCAAAATAGTTTTCGTCTTCCTGTTCCCTATTTTGTTTATTTTCATTGTCCATTTCTATCCCGCTACCTGAGTCCATTTTCTTACTTCTGTGTATTGCATTATCTACTATGCCTTATTTGATATTTGTCTTCTTAGTATCATCTTGTGTTCAAACCCTCAAAATTTGGGTTTACTGCCGGAGCGATTTTAACACATGTATAGCACACACCACCAGGACCATCTTTTTCAATTTATCAATAAATATTTACTTTAATTATTGTTACATTAGGTGCTGCTGATGAAGGAACATTTAGTCCAGAACCAGTAGATGCTAGTAATACTTTTGGAGATGACATGCTACAAATGGCATTAAAAATGGCAACAGAATTAGATGAACCTGCTGTTGATCTCGAAGGAGCCCTAACTGCAAGTACTATAACAGCTTCGCAAGGTGGTGAAGCTCCAGCAGGCGGCGAAGTGTCCGTTGATGATCCACAACCTTTACACCATATGATGGAACGACAAGCAATTAGAGGAAGGAAGCGACCAGGTCGTCCACCTAGAAGCGCTTCAAGTAAAAGAGGACGCCGCTCATCCAGTCAAATGGAAATACCACTGATGGCACCTCCTCAACCACCAGCT
Source organism: Melanotus villosus (assembly GCA_963082815.1). Lineage (NCBI taxonomy): Eukaryota > Metazoa > Arthropoda > Insecta > Coleoptera > Elateridae > Melanotus > Melanotus villosus. The sequence goes on along the minus strand of OY720427.1, from coordinate 33,247,805 downwards.
CCACCTGAACCCGTTGAAAAACCTGATGCAAATATGTGTTTGAAAGTATAAATCTTTTCTATTATTTTTGTTTAGAATACTAATTTTTTTTTAACTTACAGTTTACATTTGGGGTAAACGCATGGAAGCAGTGGGTCACTACAAAAAATGCAGAGCTCGAAAAGTCCACTCGACGAGTGAAGTTATTTAAACCTGAGATATTACAACTTACAGCAGATGAATTGAATTATTCACTTTGTTTATTTGTAAAGGAAGTTCGCAAACCTAATGGCCAGGAATATGCTCCAGATACTATTTATTATTTGTGTTTAGGTATGTTAGAAATATATAATTTTCTATAGATGAAACTTATGTGGTTTATTTTACAGGTATCCAGCAGTATCTATTTGAAAATGGAAGAATTGATAATATATTTTGTGATACTTATTATGAAAAGTTTACCGATTGCTTAGACGATGTTGCCAAAAAGTTTTCTATCCTTTACAATGATTCTCGTAAGTTGGCGACTGTTTATTTTTTCATTATATACATACTGTATGAAATTTTTTTAAGATTATATTGTCACTCGTGTTGAGGAAGAACATTTATGGGAGAGCAAACAACTGGGTGCCCATTCGCCTCATGTTCTACTAAGTACATTGATGTTCTTTAATACTAAACATTTTAATTTGACGGTAAGTAACATCACCGATTGTGTAGGTATATATAATTATTTATGTACAATATTTTTAGACTGTAGATGAGCACATGCAGTTATCTTTTTCTCATATTATGAAGCATTGGAAACGGAACCCGAATCAACCAGGAACAAATAAAGTTGCTGGGTCTAGAAACGTCCTTTTGCGTTTTTATCCCCCACAGTCTAATACCGGTAAATTTATGTGTAATATATGTTATGACGATGAATTTTAATGTTTTGCTGTTTCAGAAACGAGTCAGCGTAAAAAGAAAGTGTACGAGCAACAAGAAAATGAAGAAAACCCCCTTCGTTGTCCAGTTAAACTTTATGAATTTTACTTATCAAAATGGTAAATATAAATAAATGTTGTACTTTTGTGTGGTATTATTATGTTATGTTTCAGTCCTGAGAGTGTGAAAACTCGTAATGATGTATTTTATCTATTACCTGAAAGATCCTGTGTACCAGACAGTCCAGTATGGTATTCGACCATGCCTCTGCCGAGAAACGCATTGGAGAAAATGTTGCACCGTGTTAAAATGGTTAAGGAAATCAATGTGGCTCTTCTGACTAGTTAGATCTCCTTGATTCCATTTCTATATTTTCTGTGAAAATGGGCGATTTTTTTGTACATAAATTGTGATTATTCTTTGAAACTCTAAACTAATGCTAAGTAATCAATTTCCATCATTAACATGAATTTCATTATTTGCTTTTTAATTTTTGTTATGATTGTAGTAAAGTTATTTAAATCTTGTACCTTTACACCATAGATATGTTACATGTGCAGGTCATCTCTTAGTGTATTTGTGTAATTGAATCCATGATTAATTAGACTGCACGTTATTGTAAAATTCAACACTGTAAATCCAGTAAGTGTATAATATTTTTACTCTCAAGATAGACATTGTGCATTAACTTTGTGAGTATTTTAGTTAGATAGACTACATTAATTTAGTTCTGTAATAAAACTTTTCAACAAATAAAGTTTTATAAACTCATTTATTTTAAGTCTTTGCAGTTTTACACAAATAAAGAACTTCAATACGTTCATTACATGTCGACATTTTTCTTAACCTCTACAAACTTTATTACGTAATAAAATGTTATAGAAAAATCTAATTGCTACACTGCACTTATGTGAATTATCAACACAGTTTAAAACTATAATTTTTGCTAACAGTAATGAGAATGTTGGGTATTAACTCTAAAGTACTCCTTGACCTCACATATTTGCATCTTTTACTACTTCACGTGTAGCTTTTAAGTTAGTGTCATAAATTATTTCATCAGTTTCATCTGGTATCATGGTTTTATCCAGTTCCTGGTCCATAATTGGTCCAAGACTTGTACTTTTCTGGCTCAATTTAGGAGCACTTGACGTTTTTGTATCGTTCATCTATAAAGAAATTCCACCAATCTTATACAAAGAAATGTATAGATACTGTTTAGTTACCTGTGGGTTGAATAGATTTCCTGAATTTTTGGAATGATTGACTTCAATAGCAGATTTCAGCAAATCCACTTTAGAGGCACTTCCACGAGAAGTTTTAAACATTCCAATGCTGTAACTCCCTCTCCTGATGCTGTTGCTTCTTGCTCTAGTTATACTATCATGTTCCCTTGCACTTCTTCTACCCAACGATGTTAACGAACCGATTTGATTATATTCAATCATTAAACTTAGCCGTTCAAAACTAACCATTGTTGCTTGATCTTTAAATTTTGGTTCCTTTGTTGTATTTAGCTTCTCTACTTCCGCTGTTTCTGTAAGAAAAATATTTTTGATATCTTGTGATTTTTATAAATTTATATACCTAAAGGTTCATCGTTTTTATCATTGTTGTAGGTACTTTCAACTTTTCTAAGCCATATATAGTAAATAAAAGTGTATAAAAAACCTGCCACTACGGCTATTAAACCCATTAGTCTGAAAGCTTGACGAATTCCAGATTTGCTTATAATATGACCTCCGATAAAGCTTCCACTTCCTCGCCCTAAGAAATATAATGCAGCATATACTTGTTATACCTACTGTGAAAAACTTGTTACCTATACTAAAATGTGCCATGCCTATGACTCCAATAAGTGTAGCTAATAAATGTTTTGGAGCCAAAATGGCACAATAGGTAGCTGCAGCAACCCACATTAAATGAACCGACAGAGATTCCAGTGCTTCAAATGGAAAACACCACCATGCACTCCTACGTAAATCAACTATTATATTATTATTACTATCAAAGGTGTACATTATTTAATTAATGCTTACTCTATAAAAGAATATCCCATAAGACGTGTAGCGTGAGCAAAGAAGGCTATTATGATAACATTAACATGTCCAAGTTTTTTTGTAATTTTGTCCGCTCCGTACAAGAATGGCATGCTGCTTAATGTGCCTACTGTCACAGTTATGCCTAATAAGTAATTGGGAGCGCCCAAGTCTTTTAAATAAAAGAAAAGGAACCCTTCTATGAAACCCCATAGGTTTCCTAATACGAATAAAAAGAAAATAAAGGCTATCACATTGGGCATTATGAAAATGTGGAGTAAGTCTTTAAAGATATTATCTGCGGGTAATTTTGTACCAAGAGGCATTGCAAAAACAGTTAATGCTCCAAAAACCAAAAGAATGTCATATGTATAAAATGCTGCCGAATAATCGGTGTATCCTAAATGTTTGCTGCTCATATCTATTAGTACTCCAGTAATGGGCGAAAAAAGTGCCATCCCCAGGCTCGAAAATAATTTTTCACGTCCAAAGTCACCACCATATTTTTCAATCATCATAAGAGCTACCGGGTCCATAATAGTAATTCCTGCAGATAGCATAATACTACCAAAAAATCTTAAAACGACGTAGATCCAAAATATTCTGTCGTCGCTTTCTTTAAAATCCGGCGGACATATTTCTGGTCCACCAACTCTAAAATTACATTTTTGAACAATACAGTCTCCTGACCACTCTTTCAAACGATTTTTATAAGTAGAATTTGTTTTTTCTACGACACCTCCACAACGCAAGTCACCTTCTTCGAGTTCTGTAACGTTTACCCCAGCTTTCTTTAGAAGTTTTTTGCTAAAACGATTTTTGAAACTTATGGCAACATCTTCATCTTGTTCTAATTCAATTCCAATATTTTCTACAGCATCAGCTAAATCTGTGTGCATATTTAGTACAAACATCACGGCAGTGTCGTTTTGAAACACTTTCTTTTTCTTTTTCCCTTTCATTTTCTTTCTGAAATTTTATATAATATAAACGTAAAGAAAAGCGATTACCAGAGTTAAATTTTCAAAAGTAACGTGTAACAATCTGCAGCTGAATATAACGGGTGGGCCACGAAACTTGTAGCCCCTGAAGATTTTTTACTGCAACCCAAATAACAAATATCAAAGCATTGCAGATGTATATATTATTTATAAATTAAAACAGAACAGATCATAGTTAGTAAATATTAAACTAAATATAGTATATGACATTTCGAACTATTATTGTTTTCAAAGTTAGTTGACTTAAATAAAACCATGTTCTTAAATAACGAAAAAATAGACATGATAATGATATTTGGAGAAACTCGTAGAAATGCCGTTTCCAGTGGCGGACTGGTCCTCCGGGAGTCCGGGAACTTTCCCGGTGGGCCGGTAGTACCGAGACCGGTCAATATTATCAGAAATTGTTCCTATGGTTTTGACTGCAGGTAAATCGTTTACTTACCCGCACCCGGCGACTTCAAAGACCTGTTCGCCGCATTTATTTATTATTGTTTCCCTAATTATCTCTTTATTATGTTTCATGCTGATGCCGCTGATATTATTTGTTTGGTATCTACTTTAATACAATTGTTACATTATTTACTAGTTTTCTTTATAAGGTTTAGTCATTGACGTAGTATTACGAATTAAACCCAGCGCGCTTTATCCTGTTCCACAGTTTGTTACTTATATTTTGACAGCCTGTGTGGCCCATAAAAACTGTCGTGTTTTATATAACTCTTTTACTCGCGTTTGAAAAAACATTAAATGTGCTATTGTTATACACCATTAGAAACTAGTCAAGTAGGCTAATTCTCTGCCCGATTTACTTTTGTTATTCTTTTGTTTCTAAGCTACAACAAACGTCATAATGGCAGACGAAAAGTACGAAATTTTGATAATTTTGCGTCATTATTGGAAACAAAACGTTGCTGCAACCGCCGCAGTTAAAAAAATATGTGAAGTGGAAGGAGAGGGAGTAGTGAACATTCGCTCGGCACAACGTTGGTTCAAAAAATTTAATGAAGGAGATACAAGTCTCAAGAGAAAACAAGGTTTTGGTCCGCTTAATTTGTTGAGTAGCAATGAACTGCGAGACGCTGTTGAAGTTAATCCATCTACAAGTACTCGTAAGTTGCAGAGAAGTTCCACATGAATTGACACCAGCAATGGCAGAAAGACGAGTTGAGGTATGCAATCGGCTGCTTTCAATTCCTTGGACTAACGTTTTTTAAACGGATCGTTAATTGCGACGAGATATGGATATATTTTAATAATCCTAACAAAGAAAATCAATGGATTACCATCGGACAACCTGCATTACCTGTCCCAAAACAAGAAGGGTTTCAGACAAAGGTCATGTGGTGTGTATGGTAGAATTTTCAAGGCGTTATTCACTTTGAGTTGGTTCCTGATGGAAGAACCTTTGACGCCAACCTTTATAGTCAGCAGTTGGACAGGATGCATGATGCTCTACGTCGGCGTTACCCTGGATTGGTAAATAGGGGTCGCGCAATTCTGCAGCAAGATAACGCCAGACCCCATGCTGCTATTGAAATTTGAAAATTAGGGAGTTGAATTTAGAGCTTCTACCGCATCCAGCTTATAGTTCAGACCTTGCACCTTCAGATTACCACTTATTACTATCGATGGCACACTTCCTGCGTGGAGGAAATTTCACAAGAGTTGAAGAAGTTGAAGCTGCATTCCGAGAATTCTTTACCTCAAAAAATCCAGGATGGTACCGTCGCGGCATTGAGTTTCTTGCAGAAAGATGGCGATAGACATTGCTTCATAATGGTCTATACTTTAGTGAATAAGAGTTGATGTTTGTTGTTTTATTAGTAAATAAAGTTTTCCACAAAAAACAACATTTTTATGGGCTACCCTAATAATAGTGAGAGGAGGCCAATCACTACCAAATTTGCCGGGCCGGTTAAATTTGCTAGTCCGCCACTGGCCGGTGCTAATAGGCGTTTATATATCCAACGTTATCCAAATCGGGAAGCATCATCTGAAAATATGTTTAAACGTTTGGAATTTTCATTCAGGGAAAACGGTAGTTTCAGCAAGTATACAAGACCGAGAGTAAGACCTGATATTAACCAAGAAAATGAAATTGCAGTAGGTACTACAAGCGGCTGATGCAAAACCTCATGTGTCACGTTAGTCAACGAAGCTTAAGTAGGGACTTGAACATTAGCAGAACTACTGTAAGAAGAATTTTGAAATTTAATTCATTCCACCCCTATCATGTTACTTTCGTTCAAGCTCTTCCACGAAGGAGTTTATGCAAAATCAAATAAACGTAAAACCAGATTTTTAAAATTTTATTATGTTCAGTGATGAAGCAAAAATTTTCGAACAATGGCGAGTAAACAGGCACAGTAGCCATTATTATGCACAACAAAATCCACATTGGATACGAGATCTCTGTTAATGTTTGGTGTGGTATACTGGGTGACCGCATCATTGGACCATAGGTACTTCTTCAACGAAAATTTAACAGTTGAGTGATATTTACGGTTTTTACGCGACTACTTGAAGATGTACCAGATGTACCAAAATGACGGAGCTCCCGCTCACTATCATCAATAAGTAAGGAATTATTTAAATGAAGTTTATGGAGCAAATTATTTTGGAAGGGGAGCAGAGCATCCTTGGCCTCCGCGAAGCCCTGACCTTACCCCACTAGATTTTTTGTATGGGGTACAGTTAAAGAAAAGGTATACTAAACACCATTTCACACCGCAGAAGAATTAAGAAACAGAATAATCCAAAAGCATGTGCATCGATTTCACCAGACATGTTGGCTCATGTTAGGAGATCATTTGTCCCTAGGATAGAAATGTGTTTGCAAGTTAACGGAGATAATTTCGAACATTTGTTATAATAATTCATGTTTAGTTTATTAGGTTTTATGTTTGGTTGTGTTATTTTCTGTTTCGTGTACTAAATAAAATAAAATAAAACGTTGTTATCAAATTAGTTTTGTGGAAAATGTGTTAATGAAAGGTCCGTGATCTATTTTTGCGTTATTATTACAAAAAGCAATCTAAATACATCCTACAGAAAATATTGTTTAGTTTGATATTTACCAACCATGATCTGTTTTTAATGCACAAAAAATGTAATCATCTGCAATGCTTTGATATTTGATATTTGGGTTGCAGTAATAAATCTTCAGGGGCTACAAGTTTTGTGGCCCACCCTGTATATAAGAAAGATAGAAGAAGTAAGTTACCCAGTTTTCCTCGTATTGTTTTTGTTTGTTGCTCCCAAGTGAAATATAAGATCGTCCTTTTCCCCGACGTCTTCTTGTAGTAAATCAGATTTGGAAATTTTATGTTGTTGTTTAGCCAAACAGTGATCAACACACATGTCTAAAACTACATCGATTTCTTCTCTTTCTGGACATTCTCTACTAGGGCATGGACTCCACCAAACTTCCACGTATTCTTTATTGGGGTGGCTCATTACATATCCTGAAGGTACAACACCTGGCGTTTCTTGATGAGGTATCAGCAAAAGAGAATGGTGTATTGCTGCATTAAGAATAAATGATATTATTATTACTGGTTTATACCTGCCAAATTTATCCACCAAGAAACCAGTTACTGGCGGGGCTAAAAATGTCGTACATGGTAGCATGAGATAGATTATGGCAATTTCTTCTATAGTTAAACCAATGCTTTGCATGTGAATTGTTAGATAAGGCATTAAAGAGGACGTTGCTGCAATAAAAACACAAATTACGAGACTTGTTATTTTAATTTGGAAACAGATGCTAACCCCCATATAGAAAAAACAGCGTTAATTTAAGAGTAACAAGATTTTTGTTTATTCGAATTGGTCCACATTTTTTAAAAACCTCAGGTTTTTCTTCCATGATTAAAACCCTTGCACCTTTACACTAACTTTCCCACAAAACTAACTATTCATTTCTTTTTTTCGTTTAGAATATTTACAAGAAGATAATGTCATTTCTAGTATTTACTTATGTTAACAAAATATGTGACTGCTATAATTTATATTTGTGAATTAGATCATTGTGTGTTGTCTGCGTTGTGAAATAAGAATATAAATAGTAACTATCTGTTACAAGAACAAATAGTCTTATACGCATATGAAGACAATTTAAATCGAACATTTATTACAACTATTTGCATTAGGATTTTCATACAGATTGTTTGCTTTTCAAGCTCGTATTTACAAGATTCTTACTCAGTAAGGAAACGTTTACCCTATAACAAACGCTGCTAATTGCATCAGGCTTCATGGGTCATTTTCTTATGCTAAATTACAATATTTGATACAGTAAATTTAGTGTTAACAAAATCATTTGCTGGAGTTTTAATGTAACAGTAACTTGCTTTAAGGGTGATATTTCGAAGTTCAAATCTGTTGTTAATTATTATTTATGAAACTGTGTAGTTTCTTTGTAATTTTATAGAATGAATATTAAAATGCTGCTATTTTACCAACCAGGTAATAATTATTGCACATATCTACATCTGTCGTAAGGCATAAAAGAAAAGATTAAAATTCATTTAAGAAGCTTTTGTTACATTCTGAACAGGATAAAACAGGAGATGATTGTAAGATTTTTATATTTTATTTGCTTAGCTATCGACGGAGTGGCCGAGTGGTTAAGGTATTCCGGTATTCGACTATAACGCGGACGGTCTCAGGGTCAAACTCGCTCGCGGGTGGCCTACAGCCACTGAAATTAATTGGGAACCGAAAGTCCGAAACCAACGAAATAAAAAAAGAAGGAAGGACCATAACACCTACAGTATGCAATTTAGATGGTGTATCAATATGGCGGATTTTAGAAGCTCATTGGCTGAGAACACTAAATACGTCAACTGTCAAAGACAAAAACGTAAACAAACAGTTAGACTACCAATAAAAACTCGTGCCGGTTGGTGTTTCAATATGGCGTGGGTGACGTATTTCCGTTGCACTTGTACATAGTTATGCACCATAATACCTTAGTTTCCTTCCTTCTTTTTTATTTCGTTGTCCGAAACATAGTGGTGGAATCAGTGGCGTAGCCAGAATTCTTTAGCTGCAGGCGCTCAGCAATTTAATGTTAAACCACTAACAATTTACTTTTCACTTTTCAAGTCGCTAGAAGGTTGGAACAACCAAGAAAGAAAAAATAATTTATTTAAAAAAAATGGTAGTCGTAGAATATATTTTTGCAGGCGGTCAACAGATTTTTACAGGCGCTCGAGCGCCTGTAAATACGCCACTGGGACTGGGTGGAATAGGGAAGGTAGGCGGTTGGGTTATGGAAACTGACTTAGGAGGCCTTAACAGTCCATGTTCCCGACCATACTCCTTCGCGGGGCATTAGTGCCAATACCTTTATAATTAGCTTAAAGGGGAGTTCTGATGTGTCAGTTTCGCTGATCATTTTTACTGATTCAGTGGAACTGAATATATAATGAACGTCAGAACACCTCTTCAGTAAAGGCGAGTTCTGACGTGTCAGTTTCGCTGATCATTTTGACTGATTCAGTGAAACTGAATATATAATGAACGTCAGAACACCTCTTCAGTTAAACTGATCAGTCATTTCTTCCTTTCAGTGGAAGTGAAAAGTGGTTCTACTCTTCTACTTTTGTTCAGTTTAGCTGATCATTATTGAAAAGTAAACGTAAAAGGAACCCATATCAGCCTAAATGATTAATAATAAAATGACACGCTGATTCACTTTTAATGAAAATGAAAATAAAAATGCATACGTCCACACGTGTCATTTTATTATTAATCATTTTATTCCTTTTGCGTTTACTTTCCAATAATGATCAGCCAAACTGAACAAAAGTAGAACCACTTTTCACTTCCACTGAAAGGAAGAAATGACTGATCAGTCTAACTGAAGAGGTGTTCTGACGTTTATTGTATATTCAGTTTCACTGAATCAGTAAAAATGATCAGCGAAACTGACACGTCAGAACTCACCTTTAGACTGATCAGCCATTTCTTCCTTTCAGTGGAAGTGAAAAGGGCCACCTTCTTTTGTTCAGTTTAGCTGATCATTATTGAAAAGTGAACGCAAAAGGAATAAATGATTAATAATAAAATGACACGTGTGGACGTATGCATTTTCATTTTCATTAAAAGTGAATCGGCCAGAATGAATCAGCGAAACTGACATGTCAGTGCTCGCCTATTATTTTGCTACGTTTTCTAATTGGAACCTTTTGCTAATATCAGTTACATTACAGTACACGCTGTACACTAAAAGGATTTTTTTGAGTATGCATTTTTTACGAATTTCGCTGTTTGAATTTTGTAAAAAAAATCGAGGAGCGTACAATAGACATCCAAACGTCGCACAGATTCAAAAGTTGGTGGAACATGTTTTAACATCTAAAAACAAGTTATTACCTGCTGGAATAACAATATGTCACAGTTTTGTAAGCTAAGCCGTAACTCAATTTGTGTTACAGAAATTTCTTTTATTTATTTTTAGAAAATAAATTCATTTGAGGTAATTCTATTCCTTCCCAAAGTATGAAAATATATGTGTTCTTTACTCTAGTATTTTCTCATCTTCTTTCGTTTCTACCAACTATGGACCACCTTATTTCAATTGTTTTTTCCTTTTCTTCCTTGTGTTTCAATATTTGCCCAGTATTCCCGCATTCGTTTTCGATGTTCTTCATTCCTTTCTTCCGTCCATGTCTTACCAGTTCAGATTAGCTTTGGCTTTTCTTGAATGTATGCTCCAAGTTTCTTCTACTGATATGGTTTTATTACAAAATCCATAAGTTCCAAGTTTATATAACATTTAAAAAACCAGTATTAGTGATTATTCATGAGATATAACGAATCTTCAGCATGTAATTCGAACCTATAATGTTGTGTAAATAGTTCAAAATTTATTAAACCAAAAAAAGCAGAACAAATATAATAAGAGTTAGCCTTCCTCGTACCTACCTACCTAGATTCATTTAAAAAGGTAAAAATATCACGTTGTTTTATTCGTTTAGCTTTTGGTATAATTGCATTTCAATGGAAGAGATAGTTAAAATAAATTGCTTAATACATATTAAGTTTCCAAAATCTGAGTATTTTGGAAATTCATAAATTCAGCTTTTCCCATTCCCAGTTGAGTTGTGAGTAGCATCGAAAATATGAATGAAAATTTCACTTCGACCCTTGCAATTTCTGTGAGAAATGTTAAATATCTATTAATATTTTCTTCTGGATTTAAACAACCAATTTTATATTGCTTTGGAGGATTCTCAACATTTTTTTAGTGTTTTTGTTATTCGTTTATTTTATTTCGAACGTACAGATTTTAATAATAATTCTTAACTTTTTTAAACAATACATTCGATTTTTTATATATATTTATTTGCAAAACAAATTGATCCGCACCCTTATAATAATATAAAATATGGGGCTCTGTCCCCTGCATGCATTCAGTTTTCCAAATTAATTTATTTAAAAGTAACGCATGCGCATTGCGTGTAAGATTTGCGTCCAGTAGTTCCACTATCATCGTATATAGTTAATTAGTTTGTTACCTATTGGGTGCAAGTGCGAGAGCTGTTTGTCTTCATATATCTACCAAGTGGCAAAAAGATCCTTCAGTCAAGATCATCAATAATCATGGATTATAGGTATTTTAAATTTTTTAAATTATTAACAGTAAATTATAGAATTATTATATTCTTAGGATTAAGCACTTAGTGACTTAGTACATAAAATAGTTTTGTATTAAGAACAAATGATTTTTTATTCGAAAAACTAACAGAGGACAAAACATGCAAGCTTCCCAGGAAGGGAAAAAGAAAAAAATTGATTGGAATTGATATAATTGAAAAAATACGACTTTCGCTATTAAAAATAGGATTTAATAATAATAAATTTGGCCTTTTTGTTAGTTTTTGATAAAATTAGTAGACTTTATTCTAGCTTTAAAGGAAATAACAAATTTTGTGCGTTTTTCAAATAAAATTTTATAAAAATAGACTAAAAATTAAGTGTAGGTACCTAAGGATTTATCAATAAGCCCCTTAATAGTTTTCCAACAGATTAATAAAAAGTGAGACCAATTTCAAAATTATTTTTTGAAATATAAACGAATTGAATTTGTATATAATATCTAATTGGTAAAAATGAAAAATTAATTTCCATCATGGTCTAGAATCACATACACCTTATTCTCAGAATATAGTTTTTAATATCAAAACAGTGGCGGTTTTATAAACAATTTGTAATTATTTCTTTCTAGCTCACTTCAGAATGGATTAGTCAGTAACACCTTGAAATTAAATAATAGAAATGTTTACTTCTTTTGAAATGTGTCACCATCTAATGCAGCTACAATTTCAGTATTGAACTGATAACGGTTTCTAGAATCGGTAATTAATTAATTAATAAACTGTTTACTTAATCATTTTTGTATATATTTCGTATTTCTTAAAAAGGTGTTCAGTTTTCACCATTTGAAATTTTAAACCTGAGGAATGTTTAAATCAACATTAAAGTTATGCATGCGCGAGGTCCTTTGTAAGCTGAAGTTACAAAAGTTTAGAGGATAATTAATTTTTTAATTAAATAATACTTAAAATTTGGCATATGTTCAATGGTAATTTGTTATTATCTTTGTATGGTTATTATGTAGGTAGGTACCCAACTCTTTTCTCCAACATTTTTATTCGCGTTCTTTTTAGTTATCTTGCTAATCACGAATACTATCAATGCTATGATGTATAATCAATGTGAAATTAAGTATCGTCTCTTAAGTTTTGGTTTTACAACTACATATGTACTTAAATCATTCAAAATTTCTGCTTTAAAGATAAAATTATTTCAACTTTCAAATTTTTATTCTTTCTAACATTTTTTTAAGTTTAATTTTGGAAATATTTATGAAGTGCTGTATAACTACCAAAAAACTAAATTTTTTTATTGATTAAGTGTTTCAACATTAAATTTTTATTCTTTCTGAAAGTTACTCCCCAAAAACATTTTTTATAGTTTAATTTTGAAAATATTTATGAAGTGCTGTATAACTATTAAAAAGCCAAATGTTTTTATTGATTAAAGCGTTTCAGCATTAAATTTTTATTCTTTCTAAAAGTTACTTCCCAAACACGTTTTTTAAGTTTAATTTTGGAAATATTTATGAAGTGTTGTATGACTATTAAAAAACCAAATTTTTGATCGATTAAAAGTATTTCAACATAAAATTTTTATTCTTTCTAAAAGTTACTCCCCAAAAACATTTTTTTAAGTTTAATTTTGGAAATATTTCTGAAGTGCTGTAGGTACCTATAACTATTTTCCTGAAGTTTATTGGTATAAGGCAGTGGTTCCCAAAGTGTGTTCCGTGGAACCCTGGGGTTCCACGAAATAGTTTTGGGGTTCCGCGAGTTAAATTTTCAGAAAATATCGAAGTCTAAACATCTACATTCTTCTCATTAATCTTCAATTTCATATTTATTTTGTATTTTGGTTTGTACAATTTATTACATCGCTTGTGCATCATAAGTATATGGTTGAATAAATTATTTGTAGGTATTTTTTTTAATGCCCAGTTATGATTAGGATGTTTGTAGATATGGCGAGGGTTCCACGGTATGTAAAATATTGTATAAGGGTTCCGCGGAAAAATAAATTTGGGAACCACTGGTATAAGGGATGGAGAAAGAAGAAGAAGTATAACTATTAGAAAACCAATTTTTTTATTAATTAAAAGTATTTCGACATTAAATTTTTATTCTTGCTGAAAGTTACTCTCTAAAAACATTTTTTTAAGTTTAATTTTGGAAATATTTATGAAGTGCTGCATAACTATTAAAAAACCATATTTTTTTAATTGATAAAAACAATCATGCCTATTAAGTATAACAGATATGTTTTTAACGATCACTTGGTTAGGTACTTACAAAATTGAAAACTAGGGTAAATGAAAATCTATGCGGATATTTTGTGTATTCTCAGGTACAATTTCATAAACTGACACTACTGACAGGAAATTTGCGCATGTGTATTTACTGCTTGGAGGAGGTTAGAAGCCGGGCTCTTAAATTAAAGTTTCGGTTTAGTTTTTCCTATTGATATGCTATTTAATTAATGAAATATTATTCGCGATGGTTTATTAAGTTGCTAAACTAAACGTTATTTTGTGTTATGAAACAATAGAACCCACTTTATATATTTCGCTATTTCTAACCTGTACTTGTTAACGTAATTTATTTCTACAAAAATGTCTTGTTCTGTACAAATAAAAGCTAGAAACCCTGTTAAATCTAAAAAAGTAAATAATGTGATTCATCGGACGACGAGCGAAACGATTAGACTTGGTGAGCCCGACGTTTTGTTAAACAATTCCTCCAGGCAGGTTATAACTGCAATTTCGCCTCCACCATTGAAGAAGTCTACTTGTTCATTCCAAATTACAGGTGTTAGTGTAACTCAACGTACGGACTATGGTGACGATTCCGCAGATGATCTTGATGAATCTCATACAGATGATATATCGCGAGTGACCGACAACGAAACTCCTAGTTTTTCAGAAGATACGTGTTCTCGAGAAGTAGAAGAAAATTATGTTGCTTCGTGTAGTGCTGTGTGTTCTGTAACCGTAATACCAACTAGTTCTCAGTACGGACTCGCTATCTTACCTTTGGATACATCTACCGATAGTGTATCCGAAGGTTCAAATCCATCAACATCAAAGGCTAGTGAAACAAATTCAAAATTAACCATGTCAGGGACACAGAATTCACCTACTGCAGAAGTACCAATCACCACCTCTGCTCGCTTTCCAGGGACACGTTTTAAAATTGTAAAGGTAGAAACTAGTAAACCATTCCGACGTGGTCGATGGTGGTGTACGGATTATTTAGATCACTCTCCTTATACACCCAAAAATGCTTTAACTTATAAATCTCCAGATTCACCGATAACTTGCCCTCAACTGCAATACACCATGACTGCTACTACCACACAAGCCCAGCCATTTCAGGTTAATACAGAATCTGGGACCAAATATGCCAATTTTAATGCACAAACGCAGTCCGCTGAAACAACCATTGTTACACAGTGTGTAAGTTCTATTGCACAGTCAAAAATGTATCAACAACCGGCAGATTTTTCAGTTAAGAATTATGTTCCCCAGTTTCAATCAGTTGTATTAAAAGATGCACGGTTAACTTCAACATCAGCTGAAACTTCTATAATCCATGGTATTCAACAGAGTTGTGCGGTTCCCTTACAGGCACGAGTAAATCAAACATATACAACAAATAAATCAAACAATGCACCTATTATTCATAGTCAACAATATAGTAGTGTTATTCGACAGAATGAACCCCATTCTGCCTCAACTCAACCTGTGCCGACATTTTCAACAATGCATATTACTGGATCTGTACATACTCAACCAGGGCAAGCAGCAGCAGCAATTCAGAACATGGCACAGACAAAATTACACAGTTATCATTCGATCCAAGATATGCAGTTACCAAATATTACTGCACAGAGTATTTCTCCACAGTTATATGTTGGAAATAAAAGTACATCAGCTCAAAACTACTCTGTACTACCAACAAGTATTATTCAGCGACAAGAAGGGGTATTTATTACTGGATCTCAGTCTCAACAAATACCACCAGAACAATCATCCCGTCCTGTACTTCTTCACCAACCCATCTCTCTTCAGTTTGAATATCCTGAAAATAGAATGCTTCCATTACAAGGTTGCAGTATGCCAGCCCATATGTTGAATGTTTCTAGCCAAAATCTTCCCACTTATAATACTTCACAAGTATCTCTTCATACCCCACAATCTCAAGTTCAGACTTACCCTGTATTTGTTCAAGGCCAAACACCTTGCAAGCAAAATTACCCTGATTATGTTTTTAAGAACCAAGTAAGTTTAGAGCAGGCCTCTGAAACAATAAATGACAATGATAAGAACAATAAAATGCAACAAAATCAGATCTATAGTGGTGTAGTGAAAACTGCTAATATAGAAAAGTGTCAAACTGTTTTTTCAGATTTAACTCTCCCACAGAATCTATCAGAAAGTGCACACAGTTTTGATGACTCCCCAAGTTCAGTACTGAATTCTCATTCTAGCATATCACAGTCATCTTCTGATGCATTAGCACCAGCCGTTTCGGCTGTTGTGTCTGTACCTTTTATAACACAGAGTGCAGCATCTAAGGAAGTTGAGGATGTGTCTCCAGACTCAGCTACTACAGGTTTTAGTTCTCTAGCTTCAAAAATTTCTATTGATTCTGCTTCTGGTTCAAAAGTAACTTCTATGGATAGTGCTTCTTTATTAGATGTTGCTTCTTCTACTGGTATAAAAAGAACTACAACACAGGTCTGCAGTGTGGCTTCTCAAACTGGACCTACACCAACTTCAGTTGATGTTACGTTTTCTGCAGCCATAACCACATCTGTTACTTCAACTGTATATGTTGCTCCTTCTGTATCTGCTACATCCACTATCTTCACCACCTCAGGCGTGCCTATTCTTCCAATTGTGCCTCCTCGATTAACTATCTTTGATGATGTCAGTGTTATGAAGGTGTCTCAAGCCATCAATGAACTTAGTGCAATTGCTGCATCTGCTGATGTACCTCATACTCAGTAAGTACCCGTTTTATTTCTATTGATTTATACGGGTAACCCTTGTATAATGTGGTAGTTATGTTCCCATGAAATCTTGTTTTGCTTTCCAAATTTATTTTCATATACAGCGTCACCGTTAAAGTCCGCATCATATGGGAAATTTTTTTATTGTTTAGTTTACGCAAATTTAAATTTCTTGAACAGTTTTTGCTTTGAAAATAATGCAAAATGACGTTGACGATTATTTTTTATCGATCGGCTATACCTGTCAAATTCGACATATTTGCAAAAAAAAGTTAGGTAATTTTTCCAAATTTCGACAAATGTTAAATGCAAAAGTTGTTTCTTTTTCAGTTTTCTACCAACCTTCCAAATTTGAACAAATTTGGACAACCTTGATATTTTTCACACTTAACAACAATTTTTTGGCTCATTCGAATTTATTAAAATCCGAAAAGACCCGTAAAGATGTAATACACTCATCTGCCAAAGGGTTTTTTCTATTTAAAAATATTTCTAATTGGATTTTTTCAAACAATTCCAAATATGCTAATAGAATTGACATACTTGATGCAAAGTTGCTCTAGTTTCAACATTTCACAGCAAAATTCGCTTTATTCATTTTTATCACAGTACAAAAGGGCATTTCAGTTCAAAAATATCATAAGCCAAAATTCTCAAATCCATTTGCCAATATTAATAGACCTCCAGTTCTTGCTAAATTAATTTAATTCAATGTTTTTCTGGACTAATACTAAAAATTAATCATCAATCAAGTTGCTCTTGAGCTAAGAAGTATGCTATGGAAAGAAAAGAATTAAATGTCATGGAAATTAAGAAAACAAAATGTTTGACAGTTTCTCTAAAATTATAAAACAGTGATTTTTTAAAAAATATCAAGGTTGTCCAAATTTGTTCAAATTTGGTAGGTGGGTAGAAAACTGAAGAAGAAACAACTTTTGCATTTAACATTTTTCGAAATTTTGAAAAATAACCTAACTTTTTGTAATTTTTTTGAAAATATGTCGAATTTGAAAGGTATAGCCGATCGATAAAAAAAATCGTCAACGATATTTTGTATTATTTTCAAAGCAAAAACTGTTCATGAAATCTAAATTTGCGTAAACTAAATAATAAAAAAATGTCCCATATGATGCGGACTTTAATGGTGACGCTGTATAACTATCTAGAACTTAATTTTTATTCAAAATATGTATGTATAATAACACAGGATTACAATTTAACAAATGTCTTGCAAAGCATGACTAAAATTTTAATTTTCGTTTTTATTACATATTTGCTAATATAATCATAGGGTATGCTTTTTCTCTGGTAGAATATCTTCATCTCTTGAGTTGCTTACTATGGTATCTAAATTTCGTATATTCTCCTGTTTTGTTTAAAAAAATCTATCAGTGAGTTGAAATTAAGCACAAGTTCAATGGCACAGACCATAATACGAGGGATTCTCCAACCTTTTGATAACGATTAATGAAATTAATGACGGTCAAGGTCAAGGTGTACTGGAAATATATATTTTATTCATCTTTTTTTTGAGATATTTCATCACCAGTTGCTAGAATAATTTTTATTATTATACCCAGAATTGTTATATATATTTCCCGACTTAGGAAGCCTTAACCCTCCATGTTGCCAGCCATACTCCTTTAAGGAGTGTAAGTGCTGATACCTTTACCTTTACCTTTCACCCAGTATAACTATATGCAAAAAAAATGGTGTTATGTGGGGATTGACGCTAAAATTTAAGCGATTTAGAATGAAACTACGTTAAGCAAATACCTGGGGAAAGTCCGTGTTAAAGTAAAATCTTGTTCAGGAAGTACTGTGTCATACGAGGGTTACCTGTATTTTATATTAAACTGTCTTTTTGAAAATTCATTTATAGTATCAATGAATATTAAATATATATTAAAAATAAATAAATTAAAAATAATTGTTCAAATCAGTATCGTAAAAGACTGTGCAAGAACTGCCAAATACATATCGTTGGTTTAGGTTTATAACCGAGCCTTTATATTTTTTTTTTATGGAGTCTTGAGATGCAGTTATTATTTCAATTGTTTGTAAAGTCCTAGGTAACAGTAATTATTTATGCTATTAATGGTGGCAGTTGTAATGATCGGTTCTTTTTAGTTTTACTTTTATCCAAATTATACCAGATACTGTCATTGGTTATACATATTTGGCAGTATATTCAAACTGTACGTATAAAATAAATGATATGCAAATTTTCCTGTTAAACCAATTTCACTAAGTGTTCTATTAAGCTGACCTTAATTTTATAATCGTCTTAAAGTGGTTGAACTTGAATAGCAGTATATTATATAGCACTGCACAGACATTTCTGTTGGTAAAAAAAAACAAAAACACAACCCTATACGTCTAGCAAGGATGCTCATAATATTAATACTAAATTGTAAGCAGAACAGTTCTGCTTTGAATTAAACATATATTAGGAAAGATACAATTGGTCCTAACAGCTGTTCTCACAAACAATTGCAAATGCGATGAATACATGTGTTGTGTTAATATGCGTGGTGTATTTATTCCAGTTTTTTTTTTTTTTTTTTTTTTTATTAATTTATTATTTCGCAGATACATCTGATTAATCTTATATTTATTTAACACATAGTAGTGTAATATTTCATTGTCATGTTATTACTAACTTTATAACTAACACATATCTTACAATATTATAATGAACAAGACATAATGTTGTTTAACTATTGCCAAGTCATCCTCCACTGGTATGTAGTCGGTTTAGTGCGTTCTTGAAGGCCGCAATTGTATTCGCTGCAACACACTCTATCGTGAGACCATTCCAAGCTTCGACGACTCTATTGGTGATGAAATTTTGTCGCTGCATGCAATGAAACTGTTCCTTTTTTAATTTTAAGGAATGTCCTCGAAGATATGGTGTACCAGCCAATGTGTACATATTAGCAAATTCGGGTTTTTGTATATAATTTGACTAAAGATTGTACACGATAAAATCCGGACAGAAGAAAATTCTCATAAAATTTAAATTGTTGATATATTTTTCATTAATAACTCTTTTTCTTACTTATACATTATATTTACACAATTTAAGGTAGTCATTTTAATTTTAGGCACTGCTTTGATAAAATTCACAGACCTTGCGTTTGGCCCCACTCATCAGTTTTTGTACAGTCTCCTCTGTGACCAATTTTGATGCAGTAGTCTGAGTAGCCCCTTTTGAACTGGGCGATGTTTTCCGCTTCCTTTTTAGTTCTCTTCAGTTTTTGTTTTATCAAAGCCCAATATATTTCCACTGGGCGCAGCTCAGGACAATTAGCTGGATTGCTATCACGAGGGACAATTATTACCCTGTTGTTATTATACCAGTCCACAACCAGTTTAGAATAGTGGCACGATGCAAGATCCGGCCAAAAGACTGGAGGTTCGTCATGACTCTTCAAAACCGGCAACAAGCGATTTTGGAGGCATTCTTCAAGGTAAATTTTTGAATTGATGGTACCTGTAGAAATGAAACTGGAACTTCTTCTGCCATACGTGCAAATTGCCTGCCAAACCAAGAATTTTTCCGGGAATTTCGACTTAATTTTTTTCTTAAATTATTCTGCAACACTTTTCTCGTCTTTTCCTGTATAATACTCCATTCCAGGCAATTGTTTAAAGTCCGCAACCACGTATGTCACTAGGATTTGCTATGTGAGTATACAAAATTTCACTTCGAACTTGCTCTTGATTCGATGACATTTTGTTTACTTGAATGACATGACACACCAATTGTTTACAGAATCAAAGCCTACTATTAGAGCAAAGCGTACTACAAATTTAAAAATTTTAGTTTTATTTTTGACAATATTATAATCAAATGCACCTGCCCAGATTTTATCGTGTACAATCTTTATGTGATTGCTCTGATTTGAAATTGAATTGTCCGCGAAACAAATTGTATGTGGCGACATCTCTTCGTTGCCTAACACACTGTAGTGTTAGTAATCTGTAATCGTAGAATGCTTTAACGCTTGTTCACTAGAGGGCGGATAGAGTCTTGTTAAATGCAGCATATAAGCGCGCAACAGCCTAAACAAAGTTAGAAAAGAGGCATAAATATTTAAAAAAAATAACGATGACAACCGAATCAAAACAATAAATTAAATAAAGCTAGCATACATTAAATACGTTCATTTGTTTTTACCTACAGACTTAAAAAAATTGCAAATGCGGCCCTAATTATCAGAATTTTTTTGGGTTTTTGGGTACTATAAATAAAATCATACTTTTAAAAACTAGTAGTTTGAAGTAACTTTAGGGGAATTGTAATATAGTTTTCCAGATTTTTAAAAGTAATAGATATGTGATTTCGTGTGAATAGCAAAGGAAATATTTGTTTATGTAATATAAAATGTTAATTTTATTTTTATACTTGCGATTTTTTTTTTAGTTGATGATTATGATGTTGGGATATGAATGTGCCATTAACTCTATTATTGGCTTTTATTGAAAGGCATTTTTGGCGTTATAATTGTTTGATTAAAGTTATGACGACATGCACCTTGCCCTATTCTATTGCTTAAAATTTGTCTTAATGTAAATAAAAACTACACGCAATTTCCATTGAATATCGTAGGTATCTTATCCATTTCTCCTGTTCTTTTTTAAGGCCTAACATTAAAGCTAGTTAATCACAAAAGAATACCTAGTTAATGAGCTAATCAAACCGATAAACCATAATTAGAGCATAAAAGATTAAACGAAGTCCAGATTTTATAAACACGAGGTCAGTGTAGAAGTATTGTAAGTTACAGATAATGAAGTCAAAAAATGTATCTCCGTTGATTAGATACTTTCATCATGTTATAAATTGTTTAGTTATTTATCTTTGGAAATGGAAATGTTTAGTCGAGAAAGGTATATAATTTTTGTACGGTCAAAATTTATGCAAACACTAACATTTTCCAGATCTATCATGATTTTCAAACTGTTTGAAAGTATCAATGTGAATATTGAATGATTTTCACAACGTAATGTGTAGAGTACTAATAATTAAATGCATTAATTTGTTAGGATATAATCAAATACCAATGTAGGAGTATTTTTATAATTATTATGTTTAACTAATATCATGAAAGGAGTCATTTGTCTTAAAATAAATCGACTATATTTAGTTATTAAATTGGGCACGATGTTGATCTTCAATGTTGCTATTTTTAGAATTAATTATTAATGAAATGTGTATTT
Source organism: Melanotus villosus (assembly GCA_963082815.1). Lineage (NCBI taxonomy): Eukaryota > Metazoa > Arthropoda > Insecta > Coleoptera > Elateridae > Melanotus > Melanotus villosus. Next base: position 33,226,009 of record OY720427.1, on the reverse strand, counting down.
CAGACTCTTAACGTTTGTCTATACGAAGTTTTGACCAATGAGTATTTTTTTAAAAGTCATATCAGTGTTAAAATTTCAAGATCAAAGTTGTATAAAAAAAGTTGGGAATTACATTATTAAAAAGTTTATGTAATTATGGAGATTTAATGACTTCATAAGATTTTGAAAAAGTTATGAATTGAAACTGATTATTAAAAACAAAGGTGTTAACATTGTGTTGCGTTTAAGGTTTGATTCACAAATAACTGATAATTTTGAGTTTTGAAGTGAAACAAGACATGCAATATGTAAATTCATTGATTCGTCCTTTGTTTTCAAAACGATTACGTTATTTTTCGCAGAAAAGGCGAATAAATAATCGGAAGTGTTAGCGCAAACGCTATGAACTGATTGCGTACGGCGTCGTTCAGAATAGCGCAGCGACGCCGGCGTCGAATCAATAGATCCAGGTATTCATTCGTTGTATCCAGTGATAGAGGAACCGTCAGTGTTGTCTCTTCGTTTGTAAATTTACTTTAATATTAGGGTCCTGCACGTTGCATCCTGTAATGTGCTTGTGACCCCCTGATAATCCATTTTCGGAATGGCGACTGCCCATAGGCGGCCTGTACTTAGCCCGCCGCAAGGGCCAGTTCCGGCTGCTCTCCCTCGTTTACAGCCGGACCTTGACTTTAACGATACCACGCTTTTTGCAGTTTATTGTTTTATCAAGAATTTTGTTGGGTAAGTTCTCCCCGTATTTACTATATAATATGCTTTTTTACAAATTAAGTTTTATTTCTTAATCTTAGGAATAAGCAACCGTGTATTAACTCCATTTTGACGTAATTAATTATTACGTCTTTAGAGGGTCTTCATAACTCTACCTAATTATATTTTAGAAGAATTCACGAAACAGAAAGATATCTTTCTAGTTTTATAGTTAAAATTGTCCGTAGCAGTAGTAGTCAATACAATCCAGTAATGGTATGAGTAGTTCTGAACCAAAAAAAAATTTGGGCCCGCAGTGACTATTTTGACTGTCTTTGCGTTATTGATTCCTTCAAAATAATATACTCGTGTGCTTGGGAGATAAGAAGACTACTTTTTGTTAAAACTTGTCTATTCCAGAAAGTGGATTGTACTTAGATAAGTCAGTTCAATGTTATAGTCAGTCACGTAGGTTTCAAGTTGTCGAAAGTTTTCAGTAAGTAAAGGTCAGAACTGATTTGGATAAAATAATGAAAACACTGTGCAGAAGTTTTTATAATAAACGTACTGATGTAGTAGGGCCATAGACTTTCATCCTTTGGTTTCAGATGCTTTTTTGTTTTAATTATTATTATTACTACGGACTTTTACTGAGTTAAAAATAGGCATGATGCCAATGGTTTTCTAATAAGAGCTGGCACTATTCAGGCTAAGCGTTTCAGTTTGGCATTTGTTTTGTTACTTAATTGTTTTGTTTTTATTTAGTATGGTATATCGTTAAATATTTTATTTTTTGATTTTATTTATTACATTGTACAAAAGCCTAAAACTAAACTATGTTTTATTGGTAACATATTTTGACTGTCATTATTCAGGACCACTTAAAAAACTGTAAAGATTTCTTTAACTTTAGAATTCCAGAGAGTCGGAATTGTGTTTGGGTGCGACACTGATTTAGTCGAATTCTGAATATCTTTTGGGCATCGAAAATGTAAAATTTATGCCCCACTCAAGATGTTGATCATGACTCATGCTGACTAAACCTTAATTACAAAAGACTGCCCTTTTTCTTGTACTGCCTCGGAAGATCCGGGAACAGACTACCCCGACTCCCCTAAAAAATGTTTGTTAGAAAATACACGGTTATTACAAAATATCGATCAGGCTAGTTCAGAGAGCCGGAAAATTGCTACAAATTGCTCTACATTCCTTTAATCTGCTGTGAGCTGCCTTAGGATACAAATTATCTTGGAATATTCTGAAGTCTGAACTGTTTAAGAAAATGCAGAACTGTCTCAAATTGTTCTTAAGAATTCATCTTAGACTTCTTTTTCATGATCAAAGGAGTGCCACAGTGATCAACCCTCGCTATTACAACGTATTCTGGCTTTAGTTTAGTTTTTTGTAGGGTAGAATACCCGGGAGTGCATTGATTTCCCTAAAAACTATGTGTTTTTTTTTTTTAGAAAATACATGGTTGTTATTACTAAATACCGTTCAGGATAGTTCAGGGAGCTGGAAAATTGTTACAAATAGCTCAAATTTTTTTTAATCTGTCGTGTACTGTCTTGAGATATCTTGGAATATTTCGAACTGTTTCAAGAATAGGTATCCAAAATTGTCTCAAACTCTCATCTTTCATGATCAAAAACTGTCACAGTGATCAACCCCACGCTATTACCACGTATTCCTGCTTTAGTTTAGTTTATTGTAGAGTAGAATATCCGGGAGTGTTCATTAGGGTGGCCCTTAATTATGGTTGAAACAAATTTTGACCGGGTCACCCCTCAAATCGATTATAAAAAAATAAAAAGGAATTTTAAGATTTACCGGACCTCTAAATTCCATCGTTAAGGGGTGCCCCAAGGAGCCTGCATTTTCCCTAAATAACATAGGTTTTCAGTACACTTCTGGTTTTTATTTTTTTACAAAAGTATGTGTGCCTGAAAAAATCCGGCGAGTGCTGCGCTTCATTGCTCACTGATGCCCCTTTCACGGAAAAAATCATGGGAGCCAGGTGTAATATCTTAACAACTCGTTACAACCGAGAAAAACGACAATATTTTAAAATTACCCCATTCTTTACCCCCCATGTATTTGCTTAAGATATGACACTTGGCTCCCATAATTTTTCCATGAAAGGGACACCAGTGAGCAGTGAATCGCAGCACTCGTTGGATTTTTTCAGGTACACGTACTTTTGTAAAAAAATAAAAACCAGAAGTGTGCTGAAAACCTATGTTATTTAAATGGGAAAAAGCAGGCTCCTTGGGGCACCCCTTAACGATGGAATTAAGAGGTCTGGTAAATCTTAAAATTGCTTTTTATCTTTTTAGAATCGATTTGGGGGGTGACCCGGTCAAAATTTGTTTCAACCATAATTAAGGGCCACCCTAGTGTTCATGGGCGGCCTCGACGCCTTGACTTCCATCAATTTTTTTCAATAGAAAATACACGGTTATTATTACTAAATATCGTAGCTCAGGGAACTGGAAAATTGCCACAAATTGGCCCACTTTTCTTTAATCTTTTAATCTACCCTGAACTGCCTTAGGATAGATAATTCTAAACTGTTTAAGAATATCAAAAATTGTCTCAAACCACCTTTAACAGTGCTAGACTGCTAATTCATTGCAAAAGACTGTCACGGTGATCAACCCGTCACTATTACCACGTATTCTAAGCTTTAGTTTAGTTTCATGTAGAGTAGAATATCCGGGAGTGTTCACGGACTGCCTTGACTTCCATCAAATTTTTTTGTAGAAAATACACAGTTATTATTACTAAATATTGTAGCTCGGGGAGCTGGAAAATGGCCACAAATTGGCCCACTTTTCATTAGCTCTTTAATCTGCCCTGAATTGCCTTAGGATAAGTAATTCTAAACTGTTTAATAATTTCAAAAATTTTCTCAAACCACCCTTAACAGTGCGTTTTAGACTGTTAATTCATGACCAAAGACTGTCACAGTGATCAACCCCTCGCTATTACCACGAATTCTAGCTTTAGTTTAGTTTAGTTTCATGTAGGGTAGAATATCCGGGAGTGTTCATGGACTGCCTTGACTTCCATCAATTTTTTTTGTAGAAAATACACGGTTATTATTACTAAATATCGTAGCTCAGGGAACTGGAAAATTGCCACAAATTGGCCCACTTTTCTTTGATCGTTTAATCTGCCCTGAATTGCCTTAGGATAAGTAATTCTAAACTGTTTAACAATATTAAAAATTATCTCAAACCACCCTTAACAGTGCATTTTAGACTGTTAATCCATAACCAAAAGACTGTCACGGAGATCAACCTCTCGTTATTACCACGTATTCTAGCTTTAGTTTAGTTTCATGTAGAGTAGAATATCCGGGAGTGTTCATGGACTACCTTGACTTCCATCAAATTTTTTTGTAGAAAATACACGGTTATTATTACTAAATGTCGTAGCTCGGGGAGCTGGAAAATTGCCACAAATTGGCCCACTTTTCATTAATCGTTTAATCTGCCCTGAATTGCCTTAGGATAAGTAATTCTAAACTGTTTAAGAATATTAAAAATTATCTCAAACCACCCTTAACAGTGCATTTTAGACTGTTAATCCATAACCAAAAGACTGTCACGGAGATCAACCTCTCGCTATTACCACGTATTCTAGCTTTAGTTTAGTTTCATGTAGAGTAGAATATCCAGGAGTGTTCATGGACTGCCTTGATTGAGTTCCATCAAATTTTTGTTGTAGAAAATGCACGGTTATTATTACTAAAAATCGTAGCTCATGGAGCTGGAAAATTGCTACAAATTGGCCCACTTTTCTTTAATCTTTTAATCTGCCCTGAATTGCCCAAACCCCCGCCATTAGCACGTATTCTATCCTTAATTTAGTTCCTTGTAGGGTTGTACTTATAATATTAATATAAAATGTCAAGTTCGTAACTTTTTATCCCTATCGTGAACAGTCATCCTCTAATTAAGAATGATTGTATTTGTTTACTCAGACACGTGCGATTATCAATTTTTTCTTTTTGTTTTATTTATTTATTACTTTTTTAATATCAGCCAGATGTAATATAAAGTAATAATTATCTTTCATTGACGGTTTATCCTTTGCTTAGAAGGTCTCCCGATTTTGTAATTGTAATTCTTGTTATTTATTTAATAAGTGGCGTTATCTTAATGTGTTTTATTATCAAAGCTCCAAATTTATTGTAAATATGCTTTCAAGTGGATATAAACAAAAACATTGAAGCTACATTAATTACACTGGGACCACACTAGAATCAAAGATAGACAAACAAGTATCAAGTTAAAGGTTGTGCTATTGTTTGAATTCAATGTTTTAATTTATTTATTTTGTATGTATTGAGGGGTAACCCCCAAATTTGCTTCACTTTTCTTTTTATTAATTTAACTATAAATCATTTTGAATATATTTTTATTTTAAAGAAATGTCCAGGGGTGGCTCGTTTTTAAAAGCTGCAGAGGCACAGAACCACCAAAAATAAAATTATAATTAAAACAATAAATTATCTATCAATAAAATATAATAATTCACAGCTTATCCTCGAGTTTTTGTAATGTTAAACCTATTGAAATTTTTGAGTCAGTCAACTAAATTAATATTTAAATATAAGGGCCGCTATCCAACGTTCACGAAACGGCTGCCAGATTTTGTCGTGCGCGTGCTGCGCTCGAAAATCTGATTGTTCGGTAGACATCGCGCTCAACTATGGGGACCAAAGTCAAAATTAAAGGTAAAATTAAAGAAAAAAGCTAGAAATGAGCGAGATGTGTGCTGCTGTGTATTATTAATGCAGAACACCGAAAAATATTTGATACGAGCCGCCCCTGGAAATGTCTGAGCTTTACAAGGATATGTCCATCATTCTTAGAATTCTATATGTATAAATAAAATCGATATCTATAGAATCAGGAACATAATAAATACGTTAAACTATGGACAGGCCTCGTATTTGTCGCGTGTTAAATTAAAATTATTTAACGAGTATGATGTAACCATAAACAAAATCGATATCAATCTGGTAATAAGTGAGAATTCGCAAGTTAAACGCAGTTGGTCTCTTAATAAAACTTTATTTTTATTAGAAATTAATTTTTATTGCATTCCTAACTGTAATGACCTTTTTTAATACCAAGAATTATATTTGGAAAAAATCCAAATGAATTTGAAAGAGCAAAAGAGATAGTTTTAGTACTATTATTCTTTATGGAGTTGAATTATTCTCCATGACAAATTTCTGTAAATTCTGAAAATTAATTTTTATTGTATTGCTAACTGCAATGACATTTTTTAATTAATTTAAAAAAATCCAAATGGATTTTAAAGGGTGAAATAGTAGTTTTGGTGCTTTATTATTATTCTTGAATTAGTTGAATTGTTCTCCATAACAAATTTCTTTAAATTCTAAAAGATATGCATGTAACCCAGAACTCTCTTTCTTACCTTCGTTACTCGTATCAACCCTTAATATCGTAAAGTAGTAGGTTAGTGGGTTATGGTTTCATTTTTATAATTATTTTCAGGGATTTCTGCGGTCATAAATCAAAATAAATATAGATCGGTCCGATTTTAGAGAGTTTTAATGGTTTTCTGCAGTGGATATTGGCGAAGTTTTGTTAACAAGGCAACCATATCTGTTATTAGCCAAACATTGTTTTAAGTGTAATTCAAAATAATCTACCATAAGTGACGGTAGAATTTACCAATTTCGTTGAAATATGTATTACAGCTTGCCAACAACAATGATTAAGTAGATGTTTTAACCTACGGTTTTTGTTTATAATCCGTACGGCAGGATTTTTATAGACTTCATATTGTTCCAATTTTTAGTGCCTTATAAACAAGATAAGAAACATCCACATAGCATTATCATCAGTTAAAAGAATTTTTATCCGTTTCAAAATTACAGATATTTACGTGTAGTTACGGAAATAATGGTGTAAATACATTAAAAAAATAATATTTATTTATTTTTACCATATACTTTAGGAAGATTTAGTTGTGAGTTGAGTGGCTGACGGAAATCTCGATCGTTTGCCGAAATATTAACTAGTTAAACATTCGCACATCTTAGTTGTAACTAAATACTTTAAATATCGCGAAATGTTTTCCAAAGGCATATGTAAAAATTTTCAGAAGTGGTATAACAACTTGCTTTGATATTTAAACAATTGTGCCATAATACAATAAATTTGAAAGGTGTAATTTTGTTTTATATCAACTTCTGCCACATATTGTGATGTAGAAACGCGAATATATTTATTTCATCAGATAGATATTAAAACAAAAAAATTTTATTCGTCGGTAAGTCATATACATACTCCAATTTCTGCTGCTTAAATCTTATATGAAGCATTGCGCATGCTACTTAACTTTATCGTATTATCTTACGGTCTACCAATGTAGTTAGTGTGCTTTACGGCAGTCATTAAAAGTGTATTTAGTTTTACGGAAGCCAAATTTTGGAGGGTGACTCAAAATTGTAATCATGACGGGTGATTGTTTTAAAGATTTGGAATCCAGTATCCGCACTATTTTCAATTTGAAAACCGAAGATGTCGTTCGTGGAGTCGTCATTAAATACATGGATTACATTTATCCTATGTAAGCAAATATTTTTGATAATTAAGCTTTGTTCCAGTTTTTTTCCAAATTAATCGGGTAGAAATTGATTCTAATATTTTTATATATTCGAAATAAAAGTTGTTTTGTTTTCGCTGTAAATATATTCAGAAAAGTAGAATATTTCGTTGCTTTGATTCGAATTCAGTCCATATTTATTTTGATAACCATTTTTAGTGTAATATGTAAACAAACGGTTAGAGTACCTTGATATTTTTTCTGTAGTAAATTTAATTTACTTTATAATTTGGTAGCATTAAAAAAAGCCTTTAAAATGAAATTATTCCTACTGTTATTTAACGGATTCTTAAATTTTCATTTAATTTTCGATAATTAACCTGTACAGAATTTTAAATAAATGCAAAATAATCACAATAAATTTGTATAAAGTTAGGGACTGTACAAAACGGCCCTATTGTAATCAGTGTAATGCAGGAAGTGACTAATGGTTTGTTATCAAAGGTAAAGTGAAACCGGTTGAATCTGTATGCATATCTTATAAATATTTCTCCGGGAATAATATTTCTGATAGGAGCATGAATAATTTAAATTTAATCTTCATTTCACCGCCTTTCATTTAATCATTTGTTTGTTTAATCATAGGCGTTGCGTTTTCATAATCATTAGGGGGCACATTTAAATAACATTTTGTGTTTGAGACTGAAATTCTGAAATATCATGAGTGAGGGAAAATAGTATCAATTTGTTCAGGCATCTTATTATGTAATACGAATATGAGTCTGAATAAATTAATCTCTCATTTTTTCATCGTAGACGTCGCGTTTTTATAATCACACATTTAAATAACATTTAGTAATTTGAGACTGAAATATCTTGAATGAGGGAAAAATAGTATCAATTTATTTAGGCATCTTTAATCATATGCGTCGCGTTTTCATAATCATTAGGAGACACATTTAAATAATATTTTGTATTTGAGGCTGAAATATCATAGGTGAGGGAAAATAGTATTAATTTATTGAGGCGTTTTATTATGTGATACAGTTGTTGTTATTTGTGCACTTTCAGTGCGGTTTTGCGGTTTACTTTATGGGGACGTGAACCCCGATGCCTTTACAGAGCTGGCGCCTATGCGTGTAATTAATTACTGTTATCAGATGAATTACAACACTTTCCAATCTTGTCTTTTTCATTTTCTTTGAAAAATCTTGCATGATGAGATAGATTTGTTGTTACTGTGGGGTTACATTGTATTGAATCATTAATCGATGCTTTAATAATACGTATCGTTATTAGCAGGGTTGAGATGATTTAAATCACGATTAAAATCATGATTTAAATCAAGCAATTTATTTAAAAAAATCATTGATTTAAATCACAGTTTTAGATTTTGAAAAATTAACAAACAAAAACATTACACAAAAGTACTGATCCTCAGTGGTAAAAAGACAAACACTTCCTAATTGAACAAAAGCTTTATTTAAAGAGTTAACTACTCTAAATGAAATTTATATTATTATAATATTGTTTTGACAATAAATACCCTCTTCTCATTAGAAGAATATTGAATTATTCATAGTAATTAGGTAGATACGTGAATAGATAACTGATAGAAAATAAAATTTATTTTGGCGTAAACAAAATTCAATTTTGCATTCTGGAATATAATGTAACATATGAGTTTGATTTAAATCAAAAAAATCCGATTTAAATAAAAAAAAATCGTGATTTTTATCAACCCTGGTTATTAGAGTTGCCACCTTTTAAATGTAGCAAAACCGGTCGTCAGCTTCAAACCACAAAATTTCATTAATTTTATTTATTTTTTTAAGTACAAATACAGACTACATACAGGGTGTTTACTAAACACGCCGCAAAAATTAAGGGGGTTATACCTTGGGCTATTTTAAGATGATTTTCAAAGACGCTTTGTTGCCAACATACAGGGCGATAAAAGCATTTCGAAAAGAAACAGTACTTTATTACTTTCAAGATTCTTAATTACAAAAACTGCTGAAAATGACTACCACCAGCTAGGATGTATGCATCCAATCTTCTCCTCGTTGGCTGCCGAACTCGTTCAAAAACAAAAACACCAGAGGTGTTTCTTATTGCATTACCCCCATCAATTATCTGAATTATCCTATTTCTCAAATCTTCTTCATTTTCCACTGGGGGTAGTGTACAGTGTACACTAATGTCTTCAAATGGCCCCATAGGAAAAAATTCAAGCGATTTAATAAACCACATTACATTTCTCGTTGCTAATGGTGCATCCTCTAGAAACCCAGGTAGTGATTCTCCTAAAAAATTTCGATACACCTCACCGGTAAGTAAGTCTTCCTGGTAGAAATACCGGTCCAATTAGCCAGTCACCGACAATTCCAACCCAAATGTTTCATGTAAATTGATGTTGAAAACGATCTTCAAGTACCGCATGTGGGTTTTCATCAGCCCACACATGGTTATTATGGAAGTGCCTAATTGCATTTCTGGAGAAATTTGCTCCATCGGTAAAAAGAATCAGCGCCAGAAGTTGAGGGATTTGAACCAATGTATGCAGAAGCTATTTTCCAAATGCAATATGTGGAGAAAAATCAGCAGGAATAAGTGCCTGAACGCGCTGAGCGCTGATTATGGTATGGATTTATGGATACAAGCACTGTTGCTTCAAAATTTTCCACACAGTCCTATTGACATTGAACGCATTTGCCATTTTTCTGGTAGAAGTACTACCTGGATCTTCTTCTACCATGTTCATCACATTTTCTTCCAATTCTACCGTTATTACTGTATTTGCCCTTCCTGGTCCTCCATTTCGTTTAAATGTACCTGTTTCGTGAAGACGTTGATGAATACTTTGGAAGGTTTTTCTATCAGGAACACGGCGATTGGGAAATCGTTCATTGTACATTGTACAACCGCCTAGCCTTTAACGAATTCCCATTGGCAAGTCCATACATAAAATGCATATCAGTCATCTCGGCGTTCGTGTAGCGATTCATATCAGTTTTTAGTAATCGGAATGTTGTTAAAACGATAAATACGAATTTCTGGACATTTCTTGTACTCGATAGGCCCAGTGCAGTACACCATCGTTTTACTTAGGCTAAATTGATTTTTTTAAACTGTCCAAACTTTTATCGCCCTGTATCTTCGCAACAAAGTGTCTTTCCGAAAATCATCGAAGGACACAAAAATCTTAAAATAGTCCAAGGAATAACCCCATTAATTTTTGTCGCGTGCTTAGTAAACACCCTGTATACATAAAAATATAATCCGAGGCTGAAATTACAAATTAAATTTAAAGGGATATTTTTAGTTCGCATTTTCGTCTGTAATTAAATCCTTATTATTGTATGAAGTATGGATCATGCGCATGCGCTTGAACTAGAACTAGACATACGTTGAATGGTTGAATATTCTATCTGTATCTTATTTATTACACAAAGATGTGCATAACCACATTATTGTGTGTGATTAGACTCATATGCCCCCATATCTCTTGGTAAAGAGAACATAATTATTAAATTAAAAATAGCAGTATAGGCATTTAGGCATTGCCAAATGTCATGAGCCGCGAGATGCGCAAATGAACAAGAGAGAAAGCTATGGAAAAGGTCAGGCGATAGAAAAAGTGAATCCTAAAAACGTACGAACGTATAGTAAAACAGTATTTAACAAAGCACACAATTCAGTTTTAAGAAAGACTGATTTTTTAACCAATTGGCGGGAACTCAAAAACAAATACACAATAAACTTCATGCAAAACACGTGCAAACGACTACAAACACAACAAAACATTGAGGTTAGGTTGTAACAGCTGATGACAAAAATGTTTTTAGGATGATCTATAATATCGTGGATCGACGAATTTTGGTTTCTGCGCCAGAACTCATTAGATTTGGCAAAGCCTGTATATAGTTTTAACCGACATTTTAAATACTTTGCCCGGCAACCGGCAGAAACTTCTTTAAACCGGCTAGGTGGCAACTCTAATCATTATGGATCAATATAATGCCGTTTTGTGGTAACAAATAGTGTAAATTCTAATTAAAATTAATAAAATAAATGCTGATATGAAACTTGTGATGATTTACAATTATGCCAATGTCTGGTTGTCACTGTAATTTTAATTTTTCCGATACAAATTTATTAAGTCCAACCATTTCATAAATAATACTTATATTTGTTCATTTACATTAATACAAGAAGACCGTTACTGATTACCTTTTTTGTTTCAGTGCCGCCAACAACACCTCTGCAATTATTGATACGAAAATTGAGCAAGCTATGGTAAGCCGTCACCAATTTTTTAATGTCACATATTTCAAATAATTTTACCTGAGTATACTTTACATATATGTAATAGGCTTCCAATTCTTTTAGAATTTTAACCGCTCTTCTTCTAGAGCTCTTGCAATCCATTTTTTAGGGTGGATTAGACCCCATACCTGCTATCTCTTGTACTCTCTTATAGTTGTCGATGTGATTTTGCCTCTTTCTACAACTCTCTCCATTCCATTACCTCCGTCTCATCTTAGGTCTTCCCGTACATTCTGATTGTGCGGGTCTCCATTCTCTTATTATTTTTATTGCCATCTTCTTTGGTTCTACTGATGTGCCCAAGCTATTGTATTCTCTATGGCTTTTCATTCCTAATTAGACATATAGCCGCTTCGTTGCGAAGCTTCAGATCCATTAATTGAGGTGGATCAGTCCTCGTTAGCTTGCTTCATCTTTCATTCATAAATTGGCGTGGGTATTTGCTAGTGTTACAACTTTCCTCCATTATGTCCTGTATTTTACTATTGTTCTCCAACTTTGTATGCTCATTTTATGTAGGTCTTTTTTTACTTCATCGTACCATTTCATTCTAGGTCTTGCTTGATGCCCAGTGATGGCACCTTTTCATTTTAGCGTGTGGTGCTCATTATAAAGTATGTTCATTAAAAAAAAAAAACTCGCAGCAATCCCTGGAAATGATTTTAATATGTAACATACAGCCTAAGACATACTTAAAACAAATTTTCAAAGCACTCTAGAGTTGTTTTTTTAAATGAACATACTTTATATGTATAATGTATGGGGGGAGGAGGGCTGGATCGTGCATGTCCATGTAGAATATCGGATTTAGTAAACTTTTTGTAATTTATTTAAAAAAGTGACAAAGAACAAAGATATTTCATGCAAACTATTTATTTCAAAATAAAAATTACATTGCAAATGTAGAAACTCTAACGGAGGCTCTAGAAATCCACTCATTAATAAGAGGTTTTAAATCCAGCGACTCAGCATGAACCTGATGAACGTGAAGAATGGCAAGATTGTTAAGTCGATCTTGTCTTATAGAAGAACGCAAGTATGTTTTCAGTCTTCTAAGTGTCGTATCCGGTTATTAGTGCATTTTGCGTGTGGTGCTTAACACTTTGCGTGTGGTGCCTGAGCACGCAGGCACCACTATTGTTGCCGCCACTGTTGATGCCTGTTTTCTACAGGTGTCCACTCCAAGATAGTTTTTGTTGTTTGTCTGTCGCTCCTTAATAATCCTCTCCCCCCAGTTTCTTCCAGTAGTTCATAATTCATTTTTTGTCGAAGTTTTCCGTTGTCCATTTTTTAAGGTCCTAGTATTCTTCCCAATATTTTTCTCTCAAAAACTCGAAGTTATTCTTTTTCTCTCTTTGTAAAACAAGTTACTTCAGCAGCATAGGTAACTACGGGTCTTCTTATTGTTTTGTAAAGTTTGAATTTGGCCTGGTTACTGATGTTTTTATCCTGCAGTATATTTTTGTTACTGTAATATGTTTTGTTTCCTAGTCTGAGTTTTTCTTGTATATCATGGTCATTCTCATTTTTGCTATTAATTTGTATGCCTAGGTATTTAAATGTTTTTACTTCTTCGAATGTGTAGTGGTCTATTGTTATGTTCTTCACTATTCCTTCGTTTCTTTGTAGTTTCATAATCTTTGTTTTATTTTCATTTATTACTAAATCTATACTTTTTGCTGCAGTTAGTAATTTTCTAAATGTTTCTATTAGCTTTCTCTGCGTTCTTACCATAATTAAAATATCGTCGGCATAAGCAATAATTTGAACTTGTTTATTTATTATCATTCCTTTTCTTTCTGTCTTATTATATGTTCTAAGGCATAGTTAAATAGGGTTGCTGACAGCGTGTCTCCCTGTCGAACTCCTGTGTTGGTTGGAAATTAATCTGTCAAGCCTTCTGGGAGTTTTACTCTTGCTTTTGTGTTTGACAGAGATTTTACTAATTTTATTAATTTACATGGTAATTTTGTGTTAATCAGCATTTTTGTCAATTCTTTTCTATGAACTCTATCGAAAGCTTGCTTGAAGTCGATAAATAGCATTCGTATCTCTATACCATGTTCGTGACACTTCTCTAAGATTTGTTTCACCACAAACAGAGCATCGATGGTAGATCTTCGTGGCCGAAATCCATATCGGTAGTCTCCCAATTCTATTTCGCTATATGGCCTTAGCCGCTTTTGTATTATACTGACATTATCTTGTAGGTTCTTATGTCTTGTACCCTGTTGGTAGTGTTTTTCGATATTAGAATATGGTCAATCTGATTTCCAATTGTGGTACCTGGTCTTCTCCGTGTTTCCTTGCGAATGTGTTTGTGTTTGAATTTTGTGCTGGTGATTTCTAGGTTCAGAGCAGAAGCCAGGTTACATAGTTTGTTGCCGTTGTCATTTGTCACTTCATGTATTGTATGTTTATTATGTTTCTCTTTTCCCACTTGAGCTTTAAAATCTCTCGACACCAACAAACTATCATTTTTAGGTATCCTTTCACACAGACTTTCCAATTCCTCATAGAATTTTTGTTTATCATTTTGTTCAGCTATTTTGGTAGGAGCATATACATTGACTAGTGATATGTGCTTGTTTTTTCCTCTTATTCGTAGGTACGCTATTCTACCACTAACTGGATCAAATTGTATTATATTTTTGGCTACTTTATTGGTTATTATGAAGCCTACACCGTTGTTTCCCTGTTTTGTTTCTCCTGAATAAACTAACGTAACGTCGTTTTTCCTTATTTCTCCATTATTGCTCCATCTAATTTCTTGGCTGCTATGTCTATTTTGTACCGTAGTATTTCGTTGGCTATTTCTGTCAATTTTCCTGGAGCTAACTGTGCCTTTATAGTTTTTACGATATCTTCTCCCGTTTCTGCAAGAATTTTATGGTTCATTCTCCTGTTTCTTCAAGAATTTCGTGGTTCATTTTTGTTCTAAATTCATTTTTCCCTATCTTTTTTGGGCGTAATATGTTTCTCAATATCCTTTCTGCTGCATACATTAGTACTGGTCTTATTAGACTCATATAAATGCTTTTGTTGTTTTATTGCTTACTTTCTTGTTTTTTAGGACCTTCTTATTGCTGTAGCAGGCTGTATTTCCCTTTATTATCCTTTCTTTGACTTCAGTGTTTGTGTCATTTTTGCTATTTACATTTACTCCTAAGTAGTTAATCGTAGAATATGTGTTTACCTATTTTTATATCCTGTTTATTTGCGGAATGTAGAGACCCATATATTTCAAACACTAGCATTTAATACTTACTTAAATGTTTGTTATATGCACTTATATAATCCAGCTCCGAAAGCCTTTAAGACCCATGGCTTGCTTAATGACTTATCCATTGCTTTCTCCTCTTGGCTTTGTTTTCCCAGTTCATCACATTATTTTCGTCTAAGTCTTTCTTCACACACTCCCACCAGCTCCTTGTAGGACGTCCTCTTTTATTTGTTCCTTCTGCTTCTCTTTTTAGTTCTTTTCTTGGCACTCTCTCTTTTTCCATGCATGTTACAAGTCCTAACCATTTTAATCTGTTTGATTTGATTATCTTTATAATTCCTGACTCTTTGTAAAGTTCTTCTAGTTCTATGTTCGTTCTTCTTCTCCAAATATCGTTTTCCTTAATAAATTCTTCGTATGATCTTCCTCTCCCATTTGTAGAATATAGATTTATTTAATACTTAATTAAATGTTTGTTAGATAAATAAAATTTTTTCCAGGACTTGGTGAAGAGCCACTTGATGTATACAGTGCGTGAAGAAGTGGAGGTTTTAAAAGAGCGCATTGCTGTCCTGTTGGATCGAATTAATCAGTTAGAAACTGAGAACAACTTCCTGAAAGCTAACGCAGCTCCAGAAGTCCTGATTGCTTTGAATAACAGAGCCCCAGGAGCTCAAACACAAGGGAACAATCCTTCCACTGCTGGTGCCGAGGGAGGAGCTCCCTCAAATTAGTTTTGTCATTTTTTATTATTACAAGGTTTCAGTCTAGATTTTGTGGGGTTTTTCTTTCATTGATTTTGTTTGTTAAAAATTTGAATTAATGTGTCACTTTTTTGTTATCGTATATTCACTAGTTTTTATAAATGCCATACACACATGCATATACTCACTCATACATGCACGTGTGCACACATGAACATCCATACACATTCACATATATACACACACTTATACAATTCAAGTTAATGTATATACGGAACTGACAGCTGTATCATACATGATTGATTATTTATTTGAGACTGCAACGATTGGTTGATAATTAAAAAGTGCTGTTTGTTTACCAATGTTTAAATATGTTTTATATTTTGATAATATTTACGTAATAAGTCCTGAAATAGGGAGAAAAAGCATTCCTAAATATCAGGTAATAAGAATAATTTTAATTCGTAACGCTTTCATTTTATCCCCAAATAAATGATTAATATTTTTTAGTATTAACCATTAAATGTATATAAGTGTTTGTATTTATATGTGCATACACATATATACATAAATACATAAACATACTTAACATACATACAAATACATATGTAATTACCCATTTCATGAAAATGCTATACCAGTGAAAGGACACTGTGTAGGTTTATCTGTTTTAAATCGTTTAGGTAAAATATAAGAAATTTATCGGTATTATAATGCTTCTTATCTATTAAAATTACATTTTATAAAACAGATGTGCTTTTCATGAATTGGACTACTTCATTCAGGAGCATGAATGTTTTAAGAGAAAAGCATAATGGGAAAATTAAATTGACAGTATTAAAAATATTCGAACCGAATTTTAGTCACACATGTCTTTTTTATGTATGTCGGAGCTGCTAGCAATTGTGTCTGGCTAAGTCAGTTATTTATATTTTTAGTATTTATTATTGTAGTTGTGTCTGCCATATCGAAGTAAAGGAAGCAATAATTTAAATTATATTTCATAAATATAATTTGCGCTAGGTGCTACGAAATGTGATGTTTAGGAATGTAAAGTTTGTTGCCGATATGTTCTAGTCTAGTTCGATATGGCAAGACACTAAAATTGTTCCTGAATATTTATGTTAGACTTTTCCTTAGATCTGTTGTCTCTACGGCAACCCTTTTAGTAGGCCTAAAAATATTAATCTTTTTTATATGCTTTAATGTAGTGATTAACCCATTATGGCTGTGCTAATATTACTAGTATACTCAATCATATGTGTGATTATAATTATCTTTGGGTTACTTACTTTATTTTAGTTTTGTTTGGCCACGCACATACGTGTGTATTTTTATAATCATGATTTGGAAGTTTTAAATATACTGTGTGTCTTGTTTCGTTGGTTTTTTCAAAATTCTAAATACAATTAAAGATTTAAGCATTCCACTAAGACTTGCATTATTAGTAATTGCGTTGAGCTATTAATAAGAGTCGTGTTTAGAAAACTTAAATTTAAGACAATATCCCACTGTAAAGTGATCTTTCAGTAGTAATGTCGGTGAATTCTGCGTTACTACTTTCATATCGAGCTTTCATAATCATGGTTTAAAGCCATGTCGTAAAAGGAGATTGTTTTTAAGTTTATCTAATTTGTAGGGTTGGACTGAGTTTTAATTTTAGTGTAAAATATAATAAAATTAACTTTAGCTCTCGTGAAAAATACCCGTGGGGTTATATCATATCTAATTTATATGTACGGTGGTGTGGTATGAACTTCAGAAATATTGTTTTAAAATTATGGCTTCTTTGTTTAAATTTAATAAAAAACACTTACTATTAGTACCAATTACCCGTATTATTCAAATGTATTATCTGTGTTCATTTGCATTTGATTGTTTTTGTTACTTAACATATCTATATTATAGCCAGTTGTATTTGCTCTTGTTAAACTACCCTTAATTGTACCCTGTCCAAAGAACTGTACTGTTCTATCTGTACCATAATTAACTGGTGCAGTAAGTGTTTGTGTTAAGGGTTAATATTAAGTGGGCAATTTATGTATGTTCCTTTGTAAACTGAAGAGAATAAAGTTTTCAGTAGATATAATTAATTTTGGCTCGTTTTACGTCATTCAAAGGACAATGAAAACTCCCTAACAATTTTGTTCTAATAAACACTGAGTCCAGCGTTGATAAACATTTTATGTTATATGTTATGCATCTGAAGTTTTTAAACATTCAAACAGGTAAAAGAGGAGAACCAATGAAGTTTTTATCCATCCCCTTTCACTTTACTGTTAAATTTATTGCCCAGTTTATTCCCAAGTTCTTTAACAACTATTTTTATTTCGGTACGCTACTAAATTTATAAGATCATCGAGGCTTTATGCGTTATATGTTGGTAGTTTATTCAGCCAGGAACAAGTTACTTGTCAGTGGTAGGTGGGTATCTACTTAACAGCTTGTAGTGATTTAGTCAGTAGCACCATGTAAACTCTGTAAAATACCGCAACAGCATCTCAGTTGTTAAATGTTCTGTAATGTGTTACTTATACTTATAAAAAAGATACACAATTATTCAAATGAAATTTTAATGATAACAAAAGCTTAAGGCATAATACATTATATACTTGTGTAAGAAGTAATTTTTGTTAATGATAGCTTAACATAGAAACTATGCATAAGTATAAATTATTACACCAAATCATAAAATATACAACACGTTCGTAAAACACATCCACAACCTAAACTTTGCATATTGCTATTAATTTTACCAAACAAACTTTTTTTTTATTAAACTTGAAATACTTTAATATTTTATTTCATATATGGTTAATTTTGTATAAAATTCACGGAGTGAAAAATTGATAAAAAGTATGGTATCGAAATACTGATAATTAACTAGCCCTTTGACTCTATAACAATGGTCTTGAGTCCAGCTGGTGTAACGATTGTTTTATATTGTTCGGGAACTGGATATTCCACCTGCAATAAAACAAACAGATGAGTATAAAATTTACTTTGCACTTATCTGATTTAAAGACATTTATTTTACTACAGCCCATCTTAACCTTAGAAAGACACTAAGCTCTTATGGAGTATGTTTATTTTCTTTCAATTTGAAAATCTTAATCATTTTTAATAAAACCGTATTGTTAGTTTTATTATGCCAATAATTACACATGTTTTTACAGTCGTCGACCGATACTACTGGCAGCGCTGTTCTCCATAAACCTTTCCTTTCTAAGGTTGAGTTGACTATAAGTATTGTTAATAACGAGACTTACATAGTCTCCATTAGGTTTAGGAACCAGTATATTCATTTCTGATGATTTAGAACTAATCACCTCAACATCTAAAGACTCGGGACTCAAATACACTTGGCATCCATCTGTTTTATCTATTGATACAGTGGGAACCTTTCCAAATACCTACAATTAAACAGTTAATACTTAAATGCACCGCAGTAGTTTTAAAATGTAAAAAGTTCCTTACTTGCATCTGGACCGACTGGCAATTGATAAATTCCATACATGATACTAAAGAATCACATACAATCGATGTCTTTTTACAGGAATCTATAGTAATTGAATTAATTTTCCCTTTGACTACAACTGTCGAATCAACGCATTTGTATAAATAAACCACATTATTCATTTCTGCATTTTCAACGAGCAGGCTATGATTTCCTTTTTGAAATTCCTATAAATTAAGAAAATATTAACAACTGTACTCTACCCTACTTAAATGAAAGCTTACAATTAGCCATTTCTTTCCGTCCCTCTGGAAGACTGGTGCTTTATCAACTGTTGCAGGAGGTGCAGCGACACTACCGAATTGATTGGATGTTGCCGGTGCTTTAAACGGAGCTGGTCCAGTACGAAGGGTCGGATTCTTATGTGTCTGCATATCTGCAGTTACTCTCTTTAAGTCTGTTTAAAAAATCAAAATCAATATTTTGATATATATTTTCACAACTACATATAACTATAACTTACTTCTGGTGATATTTTCACCCTGGTTTATTTGAGCAAAAAGTGCAGAACGATCATTTGCTGCATCCAAATCGGCAACATCCCCTAATAAAGTAGGTGGAGGGGGTGGTGGACATCCAGGTGGAGGAGGAGGAATGCCTGTTCCTGCTGATGGTGCATTTTTACCAGCCCACACTAAACCTGTGGTGTGATGTTGTTTCACAAAAGCCTAATCACATACAACATATGTAACATTCGCTGTACAATTGTTTTATAAATAACTAACTTGTAATTGAGTAAGTGTTTGAACCCATGCCTTAACCCAGTCTACGTGCTTTTTATCTTTTTCCTTCCAGTCTTTAAGAACTCTGTTGGTGTAAAACTGACCAGCGTCATTCATTTCTTTAACATATGGGGATGGTGCTGGACTCTACAAGCACAATATTATATATGAAAATTAAAGAACACTTTACAAAACTGATAAGAATACATACAACTGTAACCCAGCCAAGGGCAGGTATGCTTTCACTAACGGCAGACAGGTGATTAAAGTACGGAGATGTACGGTGTTTCTCTCTAAAATCTTGAATGGCACCTATGTGTTGGCTCGTAGGTTGGAGTAGAGCCATCTGCTCGGATTGATTAGCAGGTGCCTTAGATTGACTAGCAAGTAATAAATACTGCAGTTGCGCTTGGAAAGCCCGTTCGACAAGTGCACAATGATTTGCCACATCTCCACCGATTTGTTGAGACACAACAAGGTAGGTGGCAAATGGGCCTTGTAGAATGTCTTGGAATCCGGGTATACTCATATCTGGCAGTTCTTCGTCTGTTTCGTGATATGAAACTGGCAAGTTTGGGTTTAAATTTTGAGGTGAAATGCAACTGTGTTTACTAAAATAGTTATGAAGTAATGTTTTGCATCAGTATTACAACCAAGTTACTCACAGATATTCTTGAACCGGAAAGCAAATTGTTTCTAAACGGTCTGTTACGTTTTCTAGTCGGTATACAAGCGATTCCAAATCATTAAAGGAATGATGACAACATTCGTGATCACTAACTGAAAAACAAAGTTGTAATTACTATTTTAATTCAACTACTAGTTACACATAAAAATTGTAATGTTAATCTTTCAACCAATGCTTCTAAGTAGAGGAAAAATATAGATGAACATTTAGGTTATTGCAGTACTACGTTAATTAGTAAGCAATTTTAATTTTACTGTAGTTTTGATGCAAATTAACCTTATTCTTTTGTGCTTATGCCAATGATTTTCATTTAGTTCTTAAGGATAACATAGAGAAAATTATATATAGTTAGGCGAGAAAACTACCATCATTTTTTTTAAACCAATATTAATTGTAATACACTTAATATTTACAGCACACGAAGTAAACTCACGCACCTTTTACAGACTTTTTTAAAGGTAGTACGAAGTTGGAAAGGGAAGCAAATATCTATCTGTCTCCAGTTGTGATAACTTATACGGTTATTTATTTATTAAACCAACTGATATACACACGTTACACGTTAAACGATTTTATAAAGTTTTTCCTAATAAGGAGCAGCTAATTGAAAATAATATGATTAGATTTTTATCTAAAATAATACTTATCTATAGCTCTTTCCTTCTTTAGAATATACGCATACGATTGTTTAATCTTAATAATTAAGGAGATACTAAGCTCACACGGCATTATTACAAAAATAATCTTGCGTTTGTTATTTTGTAATAACGTTGATCGTAAAGCCAAATTTTAATGTGTTGAATGAGATTTTAAAATCCGTACAGTTCTGGTTGTTTTTATTTATTTTTAAAATCTATAGTCATATAGTCAATATCAGTATTCGGCGTTTTTACTTCTTTTTAAAAGCAATATAAACATAGTTACACCAAATTCATTTAGTAAAATCATCCTTGCAGCATTTCATTCTATGATAGGTATGAGAATTATGAATAAACGTTATTATTATTATTAGTATGTATTCCAAATTCCAAAGCGCTGAAAAAGAATTTAATGTATTATTAAAAAATCGTTTAATTTCAGAACTTGTATGTTCGAATTTTTCAGCCAAAAATATGTTTAAAACATTATTATTATTAGCCTACCACATACCTCAAGGGACAAAGGCCTCTATCTCTCATCCTTTGTAATTTATTATCAAATCTTCTCACTTAAATATTATTATTCCAAAAATATCGTCACTGATAATAGCAATTTATTATATTAATGGTAATTTGCATTAAGTTTTGTTTATTTGGTATATTAACAATGGGTAATGGGTATCCTTAATCTGCATTTGCTGCCTTTTGGGAACAGAAACAGGGTCGGCCATGGGAGGGGGGGGGGCAGCGCTCTTATTACAGGGGCCACCCAAAGAAATCGACTAATACCATTATTGTGCAATTTTCCAAGGGCAAAGGAAAAATAAAATCAAAAACAAAGATCTCGCCCCATAGAGTGTTAAAGAAACAAACGAAGAACTTTACTTTTCATAGGTATTTTGCCACCAAAACGAAGAAAAATATCAAAAATCTCGGCCCACCAGACCTTTTGAAAATATCCTAAGAACAAACTACAACCCTAAAAACAAACAAACAAGCAAAGATCTTCTGTGCTTTGTAGGGTTAATTTGCCTAAAATATCAAAAATCCTTATTAGGGTTTTAGGGTATAGTCAAATAAAGGCCTGCAAGAAGCAGATTTTGAATCCAGTATATCTGCATAATGAGCACTGAAAGGTTTGTTAACACCGCATATCAATTAAGTCTTAATTTAATCTTCCGAGTTTTCTGAATGAACTTCAAATATCTACCAAAGCAGCAATCAAATTCTAAATTTCGAGGCTTGAAAATTAAAAACAGTGCAAGGCCGGGTGAAAAACAGACTTGACGCAAAAAACAATAAGAAAAAGAAGAAGACGAACAAAGAAGCAAACGAGGGCGAAGGAAGAAGAGAATGAGAAAGAGCTGAAGAGGTATAAGAAACAGAAAGACTGGTAAAAAGAAAACAAAGAGGAAAAAGAGCAATGACGAAGAAAAAGAAATTCAGGAAAAATGAGAATCAGAAGGAGCAGAAGAAGCAGAAAAAACAGATTGAAATTAGAAGATAAACACAAACAAAGAAGATGAAAAGGAAAAAGAAGAATCAGAACGAATAGAAGGAGCGGAAGAAGTAGAAGAAATAGATTAAAATAACTAAAAAAACACCCAGAACGAACTAAAAAAAAAAAAGAAGCGGAAGAAGGCAAAGCATAAAGAGCCCATCAACTAAGTCTGAATTTTTTCCAATAATAAATATTTACTACACCAATAACCGATTGCTGAATTCAAATTCGTCTATACAAAAGAAATTACAGCCAAATAAATGCAGCAGAAATGAGATTCCTAAGAAAAATAGAGGAAAAGACGAGAAGAGATAGAATTAGAAACCAAGTATTTAGGGAACAGTTAAAGATAAAATTGGCAACAACAAAAATACAGGAAAGACAATTGGGATGGCTGGGGTACATTAACAGAATGCCAAAAGAGAGACTCACAAGGAGAGTATACGAAACAAGAACACAAAACACAAGGCAGAAACAATAGAGGCAGACTTAGGAAAACTTGGCAAGAAGGAGTAGAACAAGCGGCATCAGAGAGGAACATTAAATGCAAAGAAATTAGGAAGTTAGCCCAGAATAGGAAGGAGTGGAAAACCAAAATCAAATCAACTTCATAGTCTTACATCTAACGGTAGAAAGACTTCGGATTAAGTAAAGTAAAGAAGAAAGCGAAAGAAGGCAAAAAACCAACTCAGGAAGAGTAGAAGTGGTAGAAGAGGTAGAAAAACCAGATTAAAATAAGAATATCAAACATGAAGAAAGAACTAAAAGAAAGAAGAGGAATAAGGCAGAGCATAAAGAGTCCGAAGGAGGAGAATGAACAGAAGAAGCAGATGGATTAAAGAGAACAAGTGGAAGAAGAGAGATTCAAAAATATACCTTATACTATTTCTAGTTTTTAGAAAAAAATGAATTAGAAAATCACTCAAGGAATTTTGTAAAATTTTATAACAAGGATATAAACGAAGACTTAATTCAGAAAACTGTTTTATTAAGAGAGCCGATTTTGAATAAAAAAGATGTAGTAATTAATTAAATGATGCTTAAAAATTTACTTTACGTTGCCAGTTACTATAGCAAGTGCAGAGCATGCTTTTAGCAAATTCAAATTAATAAAGAATTATCTTCTGTCAACTATGTGTAAAGAACGTTTAAAAGGCTGCTATAATTGCTAAAAATTGTAATTTTTCTAATATGAATAATGAAATGACCAAAAAATCACATGTTTAAATAAATACATATGACGTAATCAACATACGTTCGTTTTTTTGAATACCTACTGCCTATTGTTACTTTTACCTTTGAAAACAAATTTTAGGGCCCCAAAAAGTTTCTTGCACTCGAGCCCCTTTATAGAGAAGGCCGGCCCTGAATAGAAATACAAAAAAATATTACGTATTCAACATTTAACATCTGCTGTTTTTCGGATAAACTCATATGGTGTTTTTATCCAAAAAGGCAAATGTAAAATAAGAACACGTGAACACGATAAGAGCCGTGTAACCCTCAGATATCTACTCATCGGACCATACAAGCATATGCAGAGCTTTTGAGTTAGTCAAGAATCGGATACCAACGCGTCGCCGAAATTTTCTTAAACAATGCATTTGCCTTTTGTATTATAATTTAACATTTAAACTAAAAATATGTAAACCACGAATCCGTCATAAAAATTCACTAATATGCTGTGTGCTGTGTATAATTAATCAACAATTTTACCTACCATTAATGTGACTTCATTCAAGTGAGGTGAGTCAGTTTCTGATCTTTACTTCAGTTTATTGAGTATTAAATTTGAAATGTATGGTCATCAGCAAGTGCTTTAATTTATATCTCAGTTTCTGTTTACTGAGAACGTGTTATATACGTGTTTATATACTACTTTAATTCAGTGGAAAATTATATAAGTACGAATAACCCGGTCTCTCTGTCTCTCTTAGTCTTGTAACTGGTTTGCAGTTTTTATACAAAGGTCTATGAAAGAATTTCACCAATGAATACAGAATAGATTTGCATAAAAATCGGGGAGAACTATAATTTACATGCTCTGTATATTGAATGAGTTCAGTACTTTTTGTAGAGTTTCTTGTGTATAGATTAGAAAAGTTTAACTTGCTTCAGAAAGATTTTTATATTATTTTGGCAAGTAATTCGCCGGTTTGTTTTATATTTTGGCACCGATACAAAACGTTGCACCCACACATATGCACACACTGGGTTACTGGGTGAGCCGAAAAGTCTGAAGCTTGATTGCTAAAGCGATTTTCTTGTTAGTCCAACAATTCGCTTTGTAAAATTATCTACAAAACTAAACTAATTTGGCATGTTTGTTTTTTTTAATTATGACAACAAATTTTGTTAACGTAACTTAATTAATTTTACAGAATAATGTTCTTCAAAGAAATATATTTTCCGTCTAGTTTTGTCTTGTTCCTATTGGCATTTTCGAAAAATTAATCAAAACAATCAATTATAAAGGTGAAAACTTAACCCAGATATTTCAAAATACTGATGCTATAATTATGTCAACTTGAAATATAGTCCAGATAAATTTAGAACGTCTATGTATTAACTTTTGAAACTAATCCAAAAATTCTTATTTCCAAAAAGTTGAATTCGGCATAGGATCAAAATATTTTGGGAATTACAATGGATTTCCCTAGAATTTTGCATCATAAATTTAAACAGCTAGAATATGAAACATGCACGCTTTTCGTATGGTAGATTGGTAAGTTAATATACAATATTTTAAATACAAATCCGAATCAGAATGCATGTTTATAAAGTAGCCAAGTATACACAGCGAATATAATGCCCTTGTTGAGAGCAAACAGAATTCAATGTTATAACATTTGAATTCTTGTTTACAAAGCGGTTGAATTGTTAAATTCTATCGTTATTATTATGGAATACTTGTTGTGCGTTATTAAATAATAAAATATTAAACACAATTAGTAAACAATCCTTTCTATGCCGGTGGTGGAAACTTAATACTCTTAAATTATTTATTGCTTAATTCCATTTCTTCTATTAAAATTCGGTTTCTTAGCAACTCGAAATAATGGTTGGTCAAAATAATGTAATTCAAAAAAGCAAGCTTTATTCTTCAATTCTGCCTTATAAAATGTTGGTTTTTCTACTTTACAACGGAAATTTTTGAGAGTGCTTTAGGAATCCGTATAAATTCGCAATCAGTTCTTAAAATAACTCCAAATGACCCCGTACATCTAAGGCCGAGGTAGAATAATTAAATATGGGTTTAAACAAATGCACACTTACATAGTATCTAACTTTTTAAAAACCACTTTATTAAAAACCAATATAATGCAAGTTCAATCACGCACACACAATCCACGATCTTACAATAAGCACTTCGATTATAAAACTGAAAACAACCTGTGTTAAGTTTAAGGATGAGCAAGGCGTATTTTTGGAAACCGCTGGCACTAGTTTATATTTTTGACTTTTGCATACGATTACAAAATACACGCACATATATTATGCGAATCGGTGGATCGAGCCAACAAGAATTCCTCAAACTTATGCATTATTAATTTTAAGATATTAAAATAATGCAAGGCATGCTTAAAACAACACGAGACAAGAACATTTTTGTGCTCCACCACAGTTAATAATACATGCATTCAAAATTTAATTTAGTGCACAGAAGCATGTCAGGCTTGAAAGATGTCATTTACTTTCACGGCATACAAATTTCGGTCATTTAACTGCACTTCTACGAATATTTTAAAATACTAAGCAGATTTTTATATAGTAATAAAAAATTCAAGTATCTCACGGAATAGGGCAATAAGTGGAGTAGATTCAGTAGAGAACTTAGCATTTCTCTAATTTCGCGAGTTGGTGAAGCTATAGACATGTATAATGTATACAGTAGCGTAACCAGAAACGTAGTTTGTAGGGGGCCCATTCCACTGTTTGGTTTTCAAATTTACCATATTGGGTGGCTTTTGTAATGCCGATACCTACAATTATCGATTATTTCTAACTGAAATTTTGATTAATAGCTTTGATCTTGAGGGGGGCCCGGGCCCCCTGGGCCCCCCCTTGGTTACGCCACTGAATGTATACACTATACACCCACTACAATGCCAAACACATGCAATATTAAGGTGACTAGAATTTCTTTATCAATGAAAATATTAGTACGATGTATTGAAAGTGTGGTGTGAATAGCATTTGTTAAATGGAATTGATTTCGTAAGGTTTGCTAAGAAATTATAGCGGAAACGCTATTTTCCAATTTCCTTATCTTCCTAAAAGCAATACAATATACTATAGATAACTAAAGAAAAATTAATTGGGTTTTTTAAGCCCAAAAACTAAATTGGCATATTTTGGATTTGTGGTGCCAAACATTTATTTTTGAGAATTGGTTGTGAGTTTATTATCGAATTGGCTTTCCCAATTTGAGTGTAATGGATCTAAGGAAGTATCTGCCTATTTCATTTTAAGGGACGAAGGCTAATGGTTAAATAATATCCAAACAATTTTTCCAAAACCGTATTTGGTTTTTCGACTCAAAAGCCATTGAACCCATTGATGTGAATTAGAATAATTCGATAAACAGCTGACATTAAACCGACGATGATTAAAAAAGTCAATTAAAGTAGGATTAGGTACGTGGACTTTATTTACTAT
Source organism: Melanotus villosus (assembly GCA_963082815.1). Lineage (NCBI taxonomy): Eukaryota > Metazoa > Arthropoda > Insecta > Coleoptera > Elateridae > Melanotus > Melanotus villosus. Next base: position 33,198,747 of record OY720427.1, on the reverse strand, counting down.
AGTTGGGTATACAAAACTGTGAATAGTAATTGGATTTTGCTTTTAATTTGACGATTAGCGAGCTGATCCGTATTAATACAAATTCATTCATTCGCTGACCCCGTTTACGAGCAAGTAAAGTACATGTCTCTAATTAAATTGATTTAAATTCCAATTACAGGTAACATATACAACTGTTGACACACTTTTTTACATGTACAAATGCAATTATATTCTTCTATATTAACGTCAAAATTTGCAACTTAACTTCATTTTATAGGTTTTTAAATTATTAGGTAATTTTTGTAACGGGATAATATTTAAAAATCCTCTAATTGCTTAGAAAATTAAGAACTTCGAATAACTGTCATTACAATTATCTACATTTGATAGTAAAAAACGATGCAAGTTAAAATTCCGATAAAAATCTAGTTGCTATAGACGAAATTCCGAGAGCAATTTGGCACACCAACATACGGAATTTAATTGTGCTTCTATTATATTGTTGTACAACAAATAACGAAGTTACCTACAACTAACGTAATTGATTGTTATGACATGACCTTTCCTACTTCTGCTTTGTTAGTCACAGTACATGAAATAAGTATGATGACCGATGACTAACACTTCAAAATTTTGTTTTAAGGTGATATTATCTGTGGTGTCAGGGTTGTAATCAGATGATGACCAAATTTGGCAATACTCAACTTGGGAAAAAATTATCCTGGCCAAATTTTGAAGTTTATTGCACCTGAAAAGTCACAAAAATCTCAAACAATTGCTTTGCAGGCTTTCTCAGCGTTATTACTGACCTACCTACTTTATACTGAAAATTTAATGACCTACAAGATTATTTACGCGATGTGACATTTCTGGCTAGGGCCTGTGTGATGTAATAGCGTATGTCGCGATTTTCCAACAAACACGTAGAAAAATACTGCTTTTGAAGTGTAGATTAAATAATAACTTGATTAGATAGTACAGAAACCGAATTTGTGTCGTTAATAATTTCGATTTAAAGTTAATGACAAATATTATTTGTTTCTGTTTCAAAGACTATAACTAAGTTTAAACAGTTATCGTTGCAGAAATTGTTAACTAACTACATAATAAGAGTTTATGAATAATAAGAAAAGGGTTGTGAAAACAACATTCTAAAAAGGTGCTGATTTATTAAAAAGAAAGAAACAAACAAAAAACAGAAACCATAACAAAATATATTAACAATAAACATCAACATCAACTAAGTGGCGCTCACCACCGGCGACAACAGGTCCCAGTGGGTCAAATCGGACTTTGTGCTCGTTGACATTTTGAGTGGCACTTAGAAGTTCTGAAAAGAAACGATGCCTTCGAAGGGCGAGCTCATCGCGACCAACTGGAGTTGCTGGTGGTTCTTGAATACCACCGACTTCTTGTTCGTCTTCTTCTTCTGAAAACCATCGAGGAAGAGGCACGTGGCTTTGTTCCTTTTTCATAGGATATGGTGTACCCAAATTATCTGCAAGTTTCACTGGTGGTCCCAACCCCTCACAAAAGACGTCGTCGTCATTGTCGTAATCTTCTACTCTTGGGTCAGATATGGTCGACTGTCTTTTTAATTCCGATGTTGTTACGGGTTGTTCAATAATAATCGAGGGTGTATTATCTTTCGTTGACGAAGAATGTTCCTCGTGTTCGTTGGGATTTTCAGATTCGTGTCCAACTTTATCCGATTTAGGCGATTTCTTACTATCTATATTAGAATAAGGTTCTACATTATCCGAATTTATCACATTATTATCACTATGAGTTGTATTTTCGTTGGTAGGATTAGATTTTTCCTGGTCATGTTGGTTTTTTGAACATCCACAACAATTTGCGAACATTTTCACTTCCGATTTATGTTACTCGTTTATTTATGTTAAATAAATCGTTCCGAATGACTTAATGGTGCCATTGAAGTATATGTATTACATACATATAACCGGTAACGGATATTACGAGCTATTCTACATAACAGCGTTAGTTGTTAAATCTATACGAGATGCAGCTTCATCACTGATCGGCTTCCGGACTCCCCAACAAATCCGGCAAGCTACGCCCGCACCACCCTTAAAGCCGCCACCTTCTGGCGGGTTGAAGATGTGAATCCAGAAATCTAATTTGTTTTGGACTCATTGTTGGCTGTCAAACCACGAAAAATGCAAAACACGTAAAAAATACAAGTCAAAATAATAGTTTTCACTTTAACACATATAAAGAAATTCTCGGTAATTATTTACATACCAAAATTACATACTCGACATTATTTACTAATTATGGAATTGTTTTGAGCTGTCCTTTATAGGTATAAGTGACCGTGCAGATTTGTCATGAATAATCGTAAACATACAGGTTCAACTTGTATTATCTGGTCTAAGGATGAAGTGCAAATTATACGATATTAACGTTGTTTTAATAAATATAAAAGATACTTTGTTGCTGCAAAATTCTGTAACTGTAAAAAACATTTTAAACAAATACCTGAACTTTCAATGAAATTAACTTGCTGTTGGAAGTTTCGCAGCAAACTTTCGTTATTCGTATGTAATATTAACAAATACAGTTAACTAAATGACTTGTTTCAGACGGCAGTCTCCTTTTTTGTCTAAATTTGAGGGAATCAGCACACAGATAATTTGCGGCCGGCATTTATCTTGCCAGTTAGATCAACTAACCTACAGTTTACTTGCGTATAGATTTATAAATTAAGCTTACCTACAATTTATTTAATCCTTTAATTAAAACCACACTAAACAGGTAAAAATAAATTAAAATCCTATAACATACAACAATTATTTAGTACACTATCGCAACTACGTTAGCAAACGCTCACTTATGGGCGTTTGCTATTTCCACTCAGTTGACTGTACATTCACGTTTCGATGAGTAAGAACTACGTGGTAGCAGCCGTCACTCTCAGAAGTTCAATAGTTTACATTGAGAGTATTTGGTAATAGTAGCCTGACGTAACGACAGAATAATCTAAACCATTATGAGTCATCTAGAAATAACTGGTATCTACTCTAGATGTCGGTAACGTTCAATAGCAAATTTTGGTGCATGCGTATGAGGATTTACTATTACGGAAAATGGTAAAATTTTGGGAACATTTAAACCGGTACCAGATTTATACATCAAGAAATAGGCTTAATCCTTGGGCTCGAAGGACCCTGCACACATTGAAATAAAAAAATAAAAAACAATCACTTATTTACAGTTTACTACGTGACAATACCACATAGGTACGTATAAACATTAGGCCTCCATCGTACTTGTAGATATTAAAAATTAAATAGATATGTACAAGATTATACCCTTCTTTAGTTAGTACAAGTTGCTAGTAACAAAATTATTATAGGTTGATCTAACAGTCTTATGAAATGTACGTCAATATTCCTAGAAATATGCAACTTTATTAACATATACATGTACCGAGTGACTATTAAAGATTGCGACTCTTTTCAGAGGTTGGCAATGCAAAAAATGGTAAGGCTACGTTTGATGGTAATCATAGATTTGTAAAAATTGGCACGATTTTATCTCAGTGCTGCTAAAGCAATGTTTGAGAACTGTTATCAACTTTAGAAGAAAATAAGTCACAGTCATTTATAGTCACCTGGTATATATTCTTTATTTCCAAATTAAACAGTTTATTGAAGAAATTTGCGGTTACAAATCTGGCAATTACATTGTATTACATTCATGAGATTCATATTTGATTAAACCATTTAGTGTTTTCAATGATAAACAACATGTAACATGTAACATGAATAACAGTTTCAGAATTAAATCCGAGTGCTCCACGAAAAATTCTGACATTTTTCTAAAAAAAAATTTACTTTCCGACTGCGTATTTTGTTCTTTGATTCAGGAATAAGTAGCGAAAAAAATTGTAATAAAGGCAGTATTTTCTTTATTCTTCTTTCAGCAATTTTATAATTTAACGGGAAATATTTTTCGCATTGTACATTTATCCTCATTTTTCATAGCAGACTTGTCACTACAAAAATTTTTACTTTTATAAATATGTTGCAGATAGTGAAACGCAGAATGTACAAATAAGTTCAAATATCTATACCTACGTACATATTAAATAAAGAGTTCGTAATTTATTTGTAATTTAAGATGAATTACCTTAATTTAGAAACAAAACATCCAAAGCGAAACAAAAACTAAAATAACTTGTTCATTTTTGAAGAAGAAAGTATCTAAGCACCAGTTCACATACAATATGCAAATAAAATGCAAATCCTGCTAAGATTAAGCAAAACAGCATTAAATTACGATCAAATATTAACAACATTTTGACTGTCTGGTTTGGAGTTAGATAAATTCTTGTTTAATTTCAAAATAGAATTTGTTTTACATGCAACTGTTTTTCTGTAGTGAAGGGTGCCATATTTTAATACTATTTGATGTGAATATAAATGTGAACCCGAAGTAACCCTATAGCAATTTATCGTTAATTAATCCGGAAAAGTCCGATTACAACAAATAAATAAATATATGGGGCCGCTAATCGGCATCAAGTTAGTAATATAGGTATATTAAGTTTACATATTCTACAAAAATATATCCGGTAGCGGTTCAATTTCCACATCCAAATTATTACATAATCAACTTACATAGCACAAGTTTGGTTTCCTTTTACAATAAATTTCGAATTATCCTATCAAAAACTAAAAATTTCGAAAATGATAGAGACTCCCAGATTTTGAAAATAAACGCAACATGCGAAATAATTCAAATTTCAAAACGTTCAAGTAGAAGCTACTTAGCTGTTATTTTATATTTTATAACATTTTAGGAATTTTAAGCTAGATACATGTACTAGCGATGTGCGATTTTTGTTCTGATTGGTTAAATTTACTACTTCAAGATTTTGCGATTTCCGCAGAACTTGGAACGATTTCAATATTTTGCGATATCTATTATTCGCTGGTTATATTCCAATAACGCGTCGAATGAACGCATGCGTAGTTCAGAATATAACCAGCGGATATCGCAAAATATTGAAATCTTTCCAAGTTCTGTGGAAATCGCAAAACCTTGAAGTAGTAAATTGCAAACTGCGTTCAAATTTAACCAGAATTTAATCAGAACAAAAATCGCATTCCGCAAATCGCTAGTGCTAGGTACCTAGCCAGGGCCGCATTTAGTTTCATGCCGCCCCTAGGCTGACCTAAAATCTGCCCCCCCCCCCTACCGATCAGGTACCGAAGTAGGTACCTACGTAAACAAAACTAATACTAAATAAACCTCAAGCGTATGGGCAAATATTTTTTTTTCTTCATAATTACCTACGTTAATGTCTTGAGACTTGTAACCGATTTTTTTTATTGATCCTTATTCCCTAATTCCCAAGTCGCAAAACGTATTTACCATTAATGACGTACAAATAAACTGATATAAAAATATGCCATCCCCAAAAATTTGCCGCCCCCAAAATTTGCCGCTCTAGGCTGCAGCCTACTCAGCCTAATTAGAAATACGGCCCTGTACCTAGCTTTAAAATGTAATATGATTTTAGGCTACATTTTGTATTTAAGAACAGAAAGTGATATAACACGGCTTGAATAAACAGATAGTACATAAATAACAGTTGACATAACTTGAACTTTCAATATTGTCTGATTGAAATCGTAGGAAGCTTAGGTAGGGTTGCTCTACTATTCAACTTCAAATTTATTCTTGGAATCCCTCCGTCATCCGTCTCCATACTCACTCCGCAATTTTTGGTGATATTTGGTTTTCAGAAATTGGTGTTACTGTATCAACCAATACACAAAATACCTAGTTAGTTGCTAGGCAACAAAAACGTCAAATGTCAAACGTCTGTCAACTGTCAAGCAAAAATCACTATTGCCAACCTAACTATTTAACCATATTTCCCCAACTCGAAATTGTCAAGTATTTTTGTAAAAAGAAATATTGTAAATGGAAGTCAAAACAAGAAAATAGTATAAAAAACTAGTTACATAAGGCAATTCGTGTTTTAATATACTATTAGACTATGCCGAGTCAAAGCATTCTTACCACAGTCTACGTAAAGCAAAAAACGGTCAGTTCGCTTCGTGTTGGAACCTTATTATTGAATGCATATTAAAGAAAAAATTTTATCCGTTATTTGAATTTTGAAAATATGAGGCGGGATGCGCAAAAAGTCCAGAATTGGAGAGTCAGAACGTGGTCAGAACACAGCAAAGAAATGAATGGGGGTAAAAGTTGAGGGAGGCTCAGGTCCAGATGGGACTGTAACACCACGGATGGATGAATGGAGAAGCATTAACCAACTGAGAACTATGATGTCCTAATTTTATTTAAATATAAATCAAAATGTAACCCACAGCATTTTAAAGATGATTTTATTTCTTTGCTTTTCTTGTAAACTTTGCTTAAAAGCAATAACTATAGTATAATTATTATCTGGTTGATTAGACAATGAGTAGTAATACAGTAAAAACTGTTTAATATTTAATTGTTTTACATATTTTGTCTACAATTACTTGTAGCATACAGGAACAGATTACAAAAGAAAAGCAAACATATCAGCAGATATAAAATACATTGGTAACACTTTTTAAAGTATAACTTTAAACAAACTTATGTCATATAACTAAGTCTATATATAATTAATTACAGGACGTCACTTGCTAATGTGGAAATGTTTTGAATTAATCAATAGGTAGCAAAATATATTCAAAAATACTCTCTATTAATTTTACATACAAGAAATTATTATGAATTGTAAGGCACAGTAATCAAATTAAATCCTGAAGATATTTAGAAATAAATATTTTTAACGATACCTAAAGTAATAAGTATGATATGTAGGTATGTAACATACGATAAATTTATTGTAGCAGTAAGATTTGTAGACAGAAAACCTATACTGTATTTGCATAATTTAAACATCGTCAACATGAAAAGGTTTAGCAAAACCTAAGAAATAATTCACAGCCTACAAGGATGTTATAATGCTCAAGTATTTTGGTGCTCTTTCTCCTGTACCTTTCTAAATTATTAAAATATAAACGTTATACAATAATTTTTGAATTATCAATATATAATGCCTCTTATATAACAACGCTTAAATCTTCTAACTATTTTCACATGAAATATAAATTTGATCTTACAAAAAAGCTATAAAATAGATAATAAAATATATATATAAATAATACCATCTATGTTCTTATCCACAGAGCTATGCATGCATATTAATGCTAGTAACAATTCATAAACTTTGTAAATTGTACTTTTTTTATGTGCCAATATATAACTAACTAGATTAAAACTACAGATTTCGCCTTACAGATTTACTTTCGATTTATGAAAGTTCTCCGATAGGAGCGTTCTCTAGCCACAGATCATGTAAGAAATTATATAGCTTGTCGCTCACAGCAACCTAAAATGAAATTAATGGTATAAATATCTACTTCTATAATAAAAACCTTCAGCTTACCTTGAATGGTGTAGGATTAAGGTTTCGTTTAATATCTGGTCTTAAAGTCTTTAGGGATGCTCTAACTCGTTTACGAATTGCCTGCAAATTGGGAAGAGGAGCGCATATTCTACCATCTTTCCAGTATAGCCTATGTAATTTTTCCACTTTGCTGGGAATGACGTAAGCTCTTTTAGATTCTTCAAAAGGATGTCGACAAAGTACTTTCTTTCCAGGTTGTGGTGCATCTTCAACTGATCGTTGTAATAAGTCAATGAGAGCATGTCCACTATCACCAAATAATCTGTATGCATCTTTTCGACCTGGCATTGTAACCTTTCCAACATCTTGACTCAATTTAATTCTTGGCTGACTATTTAATTCGACCAGTTTGTAAACACATCCAAGAGCAGGCTGTCTTTGACATGTGACCAAATGTGTTCCAATACCAAAGCAGTTAATTTTGTGTCCTTGGTCGTTTAGGCTCAGAATGGTTTCCTCATTTATATCGTTTGATGCCATAATCATTAGATCTTTAAACCAGGGTATATTATATTTAGTACTTATCTGAGTGAAGTACTCTCGTGCGATATTTGATAAGTATGCTAAATCTCCACTATCTATCCGTATACCCAATGCGTGGAAACCCAATTCGCTTAACGCTAAGGCTACCGCGCAGAAATTAAGTAGCCCACTTCTACAAAATTTATATAATTACTATGGTTGTAATATTTTTGTTGAACAAACATGCACCCTTTATTTTTTTTAAGCCAGTGTAAAACAAATACGATAATTTGGAATTAACTCAGTGCCAATTTAGGACAGAATAAATTATAAAGACTTCAAGCAAGTTAAATAATAAATAATCGTAACACTGAAGCGGTTTTAGATTATTGAAAATAATATAATTTCCCGATAAAGAAACAATGTTATTATAACTGTTTATAGTATTAAGATGTATATCAATTCTTCTATTGAAAGTTCATAGTTCACAGCCTGCAAAGTAAAAAAACAGGTAATGCAACTAAATATGATTAATTGTATGGTTTTCTTCTTCTACTGCAACAAAACCAACTGTAGGTAAATATCTTTTAAAATACATTAATTTTGTAAATGCAATAATAGCTGTAACGTTCTGAGTAACGAAACCTTTTAAATATAAGGCTTCTTTAGTATACATACAGTGTGATTTTAAATGATTGAGGACAATTTGAATTTGGTGACACACTTTTTAGTGTATTTCATATCTTGAATTTGGTAACTTTCTCTGTCAACTTGTTTTCCGTCGTCATATTTTGTTTATTTTGTCTTCTATTCCAATATGAAAAGAAATAATGACCAAAATTAGCTTTTTTTTTAATTATTAATATAATACATAGTAACCATCCCTATTCGAGACGGATTGCATATTGCCAACATAATAGTAAATTAGTATGGCGCCAAATTCAAATTGTCCTCAATCATTTAAAATCACAGTGTACTAAAAGCATTCACCGATAGGAACCATCATCTTACTTAGCCCGATTTGATTTCTTTGTTAATCTTTAAATAATTTTTTCCTACATAGAACATTAATAACAACAATTATGATAATAATAATTAACGTAAATATATACATACATGAGCATGCAAAGTATTAGCATTTAAAAAAAAATAATTTTGTGGCTACAAAAACTAACATACGATTTGGAAATTTTATTAACTACATGAATCTAAATATATCTTGAATTTTTAATTAATGTTGTGTACGAACCCATATAAATACACAAAAACACATCAATACGTATTCTCACCCGCCTAATTATTAAGATGCCCTTTAAAAGTGCAAGCTTTGAACATCTCCATTTCAGCTACTTCCTTTCGTTTGGTTACATGTTTGAAATAATGTGCGGAGAAGAATGTGAATGTGGGTAATCATGGTTATTCTTTAGATGATGTCATGTATCTAAAAACCCTATTGCAACTACACCGAAAACCGGCACTGAATGTACACCAAAAATTATCCAATAAAAATTGCATTGTATTGTAACACAAAAAGCTGCACATTTAATAAAACAAACATAAGAACGTGCAAAGCATATAAAATAAAATTGAGAGTTTTTTGAGATTACAAGTTCCAAGTTATTGTTGACTGAATAGTAGATAGGATGTAAAAACATATTTTGTTCGACAGTGATAATATAAATAAAAATTTTAAAAAATAAGACATTTTAAAAAATAAATAAACATGTTAATAGCAAATCACAATCACAAAAAAATTAAAAAGCCACCCACGGTGACATCACTCGCCAAACACTTTGTGCACTGTGATTTTGCGAGTAAGTACACATCCCGCATAGCCAGCACAGGTTCCACTGCTGTAAGCTATTGTCTTTCAAGAAGGTACCAATGAGGAGTTAGCAAATACTATGTAATTAAAAATAAAAATAATGTAAATAACTTAAGATTTCATTAAAATAATTATTACGAACTGACCACCATCTATTACATTGTATTGCTTTAGTAAAATTCCATTAAAAAAACAATCACATGTTACATGTGCATACTGCATATACAGTATAGAGAATTACTATGCTTACAGTATATAGAAATACTAGTTGGAAATATTAATACACAGCATAAGCGATAAGTTCCTTTTTAGTTTATTTTAATGAAAAACTCAAGTTTTTTAACAAAGCTATTGTGAGCAGTCACACAGTGCTACCCAATAGAATAATTGCAAAACATGTACTTATTACAAATATTTTTCGTTCAGTTACCTTTTGAATAACATCTGAAAAATAGTGCTAGATTTTTGTTTGACATTAGGTATATTATATACTCTGTCTATCTTTTACTATACGGTTTTATAGGTTATAGTTGTAGTATCAAAACAATAGTGACCAACAACAATTGATATGATATAAAAGAAGGTATACTTTTATCATTTTTGTCATACTTTTTTCTTTAAAAATTATTTTTAAACAAATTACGAATTGCTTTTTGACCCACCTATCTACTATCTCACATGATTTTTAAATGCAATGATAATTAATTTAAAAAAAAAATTAGTAATATTCAGGTTAATAAATACAAACAGGGTAGTATTAAAAATACATAGGCATAGGAACCGAGTTTTCAAGATCATTCAGTTTCAGTTACTATACTTTGTTATTTATTTTAGGAGGGCATGGGCCCAGTGCCCCCATAGAATCTACTTTTTAAACTTATGCATAAAACCATTTCACAAAGCACGGAGGTACGTTATAAAATCACTTAAAAATAATTTCAAGAGTGATGAGAAAGTCAAACAACATAAAATTCTTTTAATTTATTCCCACAGATATTTTGTCAAAAAATTCTGCATAATCTGGGGCAATTCATTGGATTTAGTTGAACCAAGATTGTACATATAATAAACATGTTTACTACCGGTGGAGTATATTTCAAAGTAAGTAATTTGTAACTCCTAATTTATTTGTTACTTGAATAGACGATAGCAGTGGCATTTGACTAACTATTCTTGGTGGCATGCATCTAACTGTATTACCACCATCATGCAGGTTACCTGTACTCGTTATGTGTAACAGTGTTGGGCAGAGTGACCTGCCGTAAGGTGATGGCGTGGGGCATGCGACAGGGATACCTCTTAACATCATACGTATCGACTAGAGCCATGAATCCGTCTGGAAATGCGATAGCAAAGGAAATAAGGGCTGCCAACTCCCCATCGCTGGCCTCCGTGCCTACCACTTTAAATAAGGGTACGAGTTCTGTTCGCCATTTAATTGCTAACTGTAAGAGATCACGCGGTTCCCCACCATCTTTATGATTTAGCATTTGGTTACGTAATTCAGAAAAACTTGTAAAAGATGTTATATATGCATGCGCATGTGTTCCTCTAACGGGAATGTTGAATAGTTTACCTGCTAGGACATTACTTGTACCATCAAAACCCCCTGTAAAAGTGGTCAGTTTGAAGAAGTATTTTCAATGACGAATAAAATGATATTAAAAAGTATTGAAAAAGATTGAAAACTACAGTTTAATATAGTTTTCAAAGAGCTTTTCGGTACCAGGCAGTGTGAACTAATGTGCTTTAATCAATACTTGTAACTGTTTTGCAAACAGCCGTGAAAACTTTTACAGCATTTGTGACAGGTGCTTAACAATTTCAGGCGAAAACTTAGTCGTACCAGGTTAAGAGACTGGCACCACCAACATGCCATTGATAGATGTTACAGTTTAATTAGAAAATCACTGCAGCTGTTTGGTTTTTTCTAGAAACGTCTTTCTAAACAATATCAATTTTTGTTTTGAATATACAGGATGCTTCAGAATTGCACGGCACTATTTTAGGGATGTGTTCTCTAGTACAAAATATTACGATTTACCTGAAATTACCTTAGTCCAAAAGTTAATATTTAGGGAGATACAGGATGTCAAAGTCGAAATTTTAATTTTAATTATTTGCTGTAATTTCAAAAGTTTTCGAAATATTGATATGAAAATTGGGAAAACTACCTTTTTCTGGGACGTAAAACAATAATCCATCCTCAATTTTAACATTGCTCTTTAAAGAACCTTATTTTTGCTACACCTAATACCTTAAACATACTTCAACTTTTTTATGCTTAAAGTTAGGACCCATTTAATTAAGAAAAACAATTGCCTCATCTTTTTTATACAAAAAATGTATACTAGTTAAATGTCTCTAAAGTTAACCGTTTCCAAGATATTTGCTATTGATGCAAGTAATGCAACATCTTTTTCATTTTTTAAGTATTCTGTAATGCAGTAGGCTTGTATTTAAAACAAATAATTGACATATTCTTGTCAAAAACAAGTTATAGGACACAAAGTAATAGTGGATGAGTGGAATATTTGTCATTAAAATTTTTGAAGATTTTGGAGTAGGTAATACAAGTAATGCTGTTTAAGGAACTGAAAATGTAGCATCACTTAGGTACTTCAACAGCAAATATCTTGGAAACGGTTAACTTTAGAGACATTTAACTAATATACCTTTGTTGTATAAAAAAGACGAGGAAATTGATTTTTTCAATTATATCTGTTATAACTTTAAGTACAAAAAAGTTGAAGTATTTTTAAGGTATTGGGTGTAGCAAAAATAAGGTTTTTTTTAAGAGCTAGATTAAAATTGAGGACTGATTATTGTTTCCCGTTCCAAAATATGTAGTTTCCCCAATTTTCATGCTAATATTGTGAAAACTTTTGAAATTACAGCAAAAAATTAAAATTACAATTTCGACTTTGACACCCTGTATCTCCTTAAATATTAACTTTTGGACTAAGGTAATTTTAGGTAAATGGTAATATTTTGTACTAGAGAACACATGCCTAAAATGGTGCCGCGCAATTTTGAAACACCCTGTATAATCCAAACAAAAATATATGAAAGTGATGATAGTAATTAAAATGTATTATCAAGGTTATACTTACCAATATATGAATATTTTGAAGCAGATAAACCTCCATCTGGTCCCTGTGCACGTCTTAACCCAAATTCAAGTAATTTTAAGTCACCAGCTGCCATGCGATATCTGGCTGCATTTGTAGCCATTAAACTAAAATTTGGGAAATAGAATTTAGTTAGGTACATGTATTTTTATTATTCTGAAATACAAACCTCGCATAATTTACTAACGTCAAGAAAGTTGTCTCTAATAACTGTACTATAATTAATGGACCCTCTATTCTTATTAATGGAACTCTACAATAATTAAAATTTATTTTCAAATTATAAATACAAGACTGGTTATATGTACCTACCTTGGGAATGCAACCGATCCTTCATCCAATGCATACAGTGTAACTTCCTTTGCAGTTAATTTACTTAGAAACTCAAAAAATTCGTTTTCTATAGTGGCAGGTAACGTTTGCCTCAAGTATACTATGTCTAAAATAAATTTTATAAGTTGAATATATTTATCTACCAATGGATAATCTACTCCAATTAAAAACTTTTGAAGAACTTGACTATTATAAAATTCTTGGCATTCTTGATTTTACGGCCTGAACATTTTTTTTTCAATATAACCCTTGATTCTAATAAAACTTTAATTTTCGCGGCTTTGCTGGTAGTTACCCTCATGCGACAGTCAAATATTTTGCGTTAATAACTAACAAAATTATTTTAGATAAGTTTAATTTCAATAAATATGGTTTCGAATATTGAAACTTTGTAACAGTTCAGAATTTTCGAGGTACAAATAATAATAATGTTAAAAAATTATAATTTACAGCATGGTGGTGAAGATCACTCGTCTGCTTTCAGAATTTCAGTAATTTGCTAGGCAATGATTTAGAATTTAAAAGAAGAAGCTGTTGTAGGAAAAGTATCGGTTCTTGTTTTAGTGATATTTGGCCATAATAAATACAAATAAAACCAAATTATAACAACTGTTCAGCTACACAAATGGAAAACACAAAATTAATAATCGCGAAGAATATTGAATATAGCATACGTCCTATGAAATCATATTTTTGGATTTATTTCAAAAATAATCTGCACTAAAATTTGTTTCTTTAAATTACGCGTCATTAATAACTTAATCTGTCTGAAAGTGTTTACTAGCGCCAGGCGGGGAACACCTAAACTGAGCATATGCCCAGGCCGTAGCAAGGCGGCAGCTTGTAAAATCAAGAAGGTCGTAATATTCTTCACAAATTTCATTTTTTTATGTATAAAACCGAACCTACCACTGTGTGAAAAATGAAACTTTTCTAAAAACTTCAGACACTCCTCCAGGCCTGCAAATATTGTAAATTCACCCTGAAAAGGATTTTTACGGAAAAACAAGTCAAAAACTGAACTATCTTTCGTTTTTCCTGACTTCCAGTATGCGTAAGCCATTGTGATTTGGTACAAATCTGAAATAAAATTAAATAAACTGTTTAAAAAAATTAGCACAATAATTATTGAATAGGTATGTTATTTTTGTAATACGTCAGTAACCGTAATATTTACTCTAACAAATTATTAAAAAACAAATAAATAATAATACTTATCGGCGAACATAGATCTTTATTATTTATCTTTTGATAAGTTTGTGGTTATTTCCGACTAACACAAGCCTAATTCCACTTTTAGTTGTTGGATTATTTCCTAATTTTGTTAATATTTTCTAACGTTAAAAACTCATAAATATGTTTATTTATTAGTATTACCTATGCACCTTATATTCAGATTCAACAGGTCATTCAGATAAATGTTACTTAAGTGTTTATCATATTATTTAATTGGACAATTCTATAAGTTTCGAAAATAACATAATGAGTAATACTTAACAATGTTTATCAGTGCTTAGAACCCAAATTGATCTTTATTTACAATTATTTGTTAAGCAGAGCACATTTGATAAACTATATTATTGTTAAAGTTTCTGAAAAAATTTATGTGCCTGCAAGTATACAAGTATAGTAATCTACTTTCTAAAGCAAGTTAGATAAATTTATGCCTGTGAAGCAAACGATTTTATGAATATGCACGTTTGGAGAGTTAAGTATCAGGCAGTATATATGATTATGCTTATTCCAATTACTAATTATACATAATAAGACATTTTGTATTTTTCCTAACCTTTCGTTGGATTCGATGTACGTGCTAAAATCGGTAAAACGTTGCTCACAATCATTCGAGATATTAAAAAGTATGACTTGTAATTTTTAAACACCTCCTTTAAAGTTAAATAGATTATTGTTAACGGGCAAAAAAATTCTTGCATATTAATTAAAATAAAAATGAATGCAAGTCTCTTTAAATAGATTATTTATTTAAATCACACAAATTGTTTGTAATTTCTGTAATAATCGCATTAATTAAAATAGAAGTTTATATTACAAAACTTAAATCGCTTAATTAGGTTTAGTAAAAATGCGTTCGATTATAGTTATTGCATCAAAATACATAACAAGAAAGATAAATTTCCCTATAATAAAGCGTTTATCTTTATAAGTTGCACAATTTATTGTCAATTACTTTAAATCGCACCCGCATACTTGTTGTAATTAATGATATTTTAAACAATTTAAATACCAATACATGATAAATTATTGGTAAACAGATTCCGATAAATATCAGCCAAAGTACAACATATTTATGGATTATTATGAATAACAATACAGAATGCATAATTTATTTATAGGACATTTTTAAAAGTGATTACTGGCGTATTACATTAAAATCGTCTAAGTTTTTAACCAATAGCAAGATAACTTTCAAAATGCACCAATACTGTTTTAAATCACGATTGCAAGTTAAAAGCCGAACCAATAAAATGAATGGCGCCAAAGTTAATCAAATTTAATAATGCAACTATTTATTAATTAAATATGAATATTGCGAAATTAATTAACGAATATCTGAAGTAGTTTGGATTAATGTTTTTCTCTTAACATATATTAACGAGTATGCTTGCTAATTACAAATGTAATCGAGGTGATACTATATTTAAGTAGGTGAATACCCGCGAAAGCTGTAATTAGAAGTAAAAATATTTAAAATGACCACGTGAATAATTTCTCACCTGTGAGAAGAGGTTGTACGATCCCATTCTGTCCCAACCTTCGTTCCCGTTCATTTGGTAAAGGTGTCACGGGTTCCTCGCTCATTTTTGAAAATCTTCGTTCGAAAAGTATTTGAATTTCGCTCACTGTCAGAGTCTACGGTATACTGCCATTTCCGCGTGTAACTTACATTTTATATTGCACAAACCGCTAAGAACCGTCGAATCGAGACGCTATATTGATTTGCAGGAGGTCATACTGAAGGACGTCCAATAAGATATAAAACCCAAAGAGTGCGACGTCAAAGCGATCTAACTAAATATATATCGGCGGTATCGAAAATACTCTATGAATGATGTTGCGCACTTCAGTCGTCGAGGCATACTAATAAAACAACAAACTCACGTCTTTACTTTATGATAAAATGTGAGACGTGTTGTATAAGTCAATTTTTATAATTAGACTTTGACCGCCCGCATTGAAGCCGCTTGAAATTTTTAAACAATAAGTTCACTTTAAATAAAAATCCCGTTTGACTGAAGGTGATTTGTCGAAACTTGCAACCATTAAACTAAATTTCGGCCTAGATTGCGCCTGGAAATTCAACAGGCATAAGCTAACTTTCGGAATAACAAGCTTTGTATCGACTATCAGCGAATTCGTTTCAAAATTTACTTCTCTGCTGTTCATAGCCATTTTGACTAATTAGTTTCCTACGAAGTATTTCCACCTTTTCAAATTCCTGATAACAGAAAAAATTGAAAAATATGCACATGAAACCAATCAAACATGCCTAGTTCATCTTAAATAATTTTGTATAATTTTTAACATAAACCAAAGGGTATAATAAACATCAAATGATAAGGTGGAGGCTAAATATTTGGCAACGGGCAACACAGGGTTTGAACACTGTCGGTGGCGCGGAAAATTTCCATCAACTACTGTGATATAAATTTTGGTCATTAAGTCCAGATGATGTCTTAAATTAAGTAAAAGAGTACCTAAATTTTATTAGACAAGGAGGAACCTCTTATCTGGGATAATCGAGGGATAATTAACAATGTTTAATTTCTTATGAACCTACAGCCTGATAAGCGAAAATAAAAAAGGCCAATGAATTAGCCCAAAGTATCCGAATGAATAAAGCAGATATTTTAAAAATGGAGTTAATAATAAATTAGGGAAGAAAATAATCTGTTCTAATGGTTTAGATTTAGATAATTTAAACAAGGAGCAGAAAAATACAACATGATAATAAATGTCGACAAAACTAAATGCCCTAACAACGACCTCATAAAAAAACCATTGCGTTGCAAATTGGAAGCAAATGGTAAAGTGATAGAACAGGTTCTCCTATTTAGGGATGTTAATAACTAGTTACGGAGATGTACAAGAAGAAGTGAATAAAGCAGTCGCAGTAGCAGGCGCGTTGATAGACGTAGTATGGAGAAACACAAGTATGAATATAGAGAGCAAAACGAAAATATATAAAGCATGCGTCAGGCCGATATTAACCCACAGCATTGAAACTAGAGCGGACACACGAAAAAGAACATATGATGTGAAAATATTAAGGAGTATAAGTGGAAAGAGATTAATAGATAGAATAAGAAACGAAGATATTAGAGAAGAGTGTGAAGTAGAGGACGTAGTGAGATGGGGAAGAAGAAGAAGAAAACAATGGAGGTAACATGTTCAGCGAATGGAAGAAGATAGAATCGCAAAAATATGTATGACCACCATACCACATGGAAATAGACCAAGAGGAAGACCCCCAAAAAGGTGGAAAGAAAGCTGGGCCTCTGGATCACAAGAACAGGCTTGAAAATCGAAGTAAAACAGGTCAACGACCTATTAAGAAGAAGAAGTAAGTAAGTAAGTAAGTATCTGAAAAATCCAAATCAAAATTTTGCAAAACGAAGTGTGTAATAAAATTTATTGTGCTTTAAACCACAAGTTATGCGTAATTTTGTCCATGAAACAATAGAAAACTTTATGGAATAAGGATTTAATTGTACTAACAATGCAACAAGTAATAAACCAAAACAAAGGCAACTTGTTTAAGTTGAATTTTATTGCGAATTTAAAGGTTCGTTAAGTTTATGAAATCGTGCTAAATGCACTCATTACTTAGCAAAAGATCGTATCTATTTACGTTATAAATAAAACTATTTTTAAACCTTTAACCGAGATAAGTTTGTGTTTAGAATTATTTTTATGATATTCTGATAGTGTTTTATTTTATTAAAAATTTTTGTATCTCATTTATTATTTAGATGTTAATAAGCCGGAAACAAAAGTCGATTATTTAATCAGAATTTGTGTTAACGCATTACTTATTTATAATTTTGTAAAGGATGTGAATCTGTTGCAATTATGGGGAATTACTTTATAAAGTTAGCAAATTTCAATAATGCGGTTTCGGTGTCGGAATTGTAATTTTTAAAATATTGTTTATTCATGGCTTGATAACGTTTATTTGCATATCTTCTTCTACTAATGTTGAAATCCCTCAAGTTTTAAAATAATAACAGCGTTGCAAATAGCTTTAATACCAAATAAAACAGTTTCGTTCAGATAAAGAGATTATAAAATGCTCAAATTCGAGGATTTTCGAGTTGTATAAACAAACAGATTAATGTGTTTGTTGCTAAATATAACGGTTTGTTGTACAAAGTAAAGAATTTATAGCGTAGGTATTACATAGGAGAATTAAAAGTACGCATAATTATTTTGCATAAATGCATTTTTTATTTCAACAGTCATTTACAGTAACTTTACTACCACATTAATTTATTTGTTACATTGCCACTGAATCTAGCGTTACACTAGTAATACTGATATTACATTTAACATAACATGTGAAAACAAAGGGTTTGAACTTCTTTAGTTTCCAGATTTTGATTTGATTAACTTAAAATTATTGCTAGAATATAAACAGCTATAAATGAGATTCAGACTGTTCCGCGTATCAGATACGTTTTACTTTGCTAGCTTATATGTATAATCAAAATGGTAATTTCAAAACTCGTATACAAAATTGATCACAGTTTTCCAGAAAACTTAAACTGATCTTTGAATGTTTTATCTTAAATCGTATAACATTTAGGAAAACAAAAGGAAATACAACACAAAACCATCCATTTTTTACCAATACATAGATATTCTGTATATAGAATAATTTAAATTGTTAATAAAAAAATAATTTTACGGCTAGATATAAAGAAAATAAATCTTCGTTATTGCCATTTAAAACAAAAAATTATCGAATCCCTTTAACAAAAATTTAATTGGACTATTTATTTACATTATCGCATAATCTTGGCCGCTTTTTCCCTGTCTCTTTCCACTTCCAAAGGATGCATACGCTTCCGATGGGAAAAGCAATTTCCAGAACTAGCAAATGCCTTTGGGCAGTATGGACACTGATATGGTCTAGCTCCAGTATGTTGATTAATATGAAACTAAAACAAAATTAATTAGGCGTAAATACAAATAATTATAGCTACTTCTATTTAGTTTGGTAAATATTAAATGGAATTCCTGAATTAAAGTTCGTGGTACGAAACAAAAATTTGCTTTACAACCTGGCGTTACACTTCTGTTCATTTAAATTTTAAAAAAGCGAAGTAATTTTGCATGTAAAAAGCACATTGTTATCAAAAGTGATTTGAATGCCTGATGACGCTAGACCACCTTCAGCAGATATCTAGCAATTTACATAGTTTAATAACCAACTCGTAAATTCAGAATGTGGCCGCAAAAGATGGTCAGTTGATGTAAGCCATCTTCCTGTGTTAAATTTTATTAATTCTACAACTGGTGCATAAGATGCAACGCAATAATTTCAGATTCAAGTTTATATAAATAAAACTTTGTGTACGCTTTTTGAATCTGTTATCATTTTGCAAATGTTGAGTGAATTGTTGATTGTTTGGTCGTTTTATTTACAAATTATAGTATCATTTTCTTAATAATTTTACATTCCTATTAAATAATGTCAAGGTGTTTAACCAACATTATTTCGTTTTGCGTTAACATTAAGTAAGTTGCAGAAGTTAGTGTTAATTATCACCTATCTGAGTAAATAAATTTCTTGACTTTGGACATATATAAAAGAATTTGTGTCGGGGAATAACATAAAGTGAATTGTTGGATTTACTGTAAGCATCTCCTGTTTTCATTTTCTAGCAATTAAAGGGCATTGAATAATATTTATTTGGACTTACCTTCAAGTCTTGATTTCTCTTAAAAGTCTTGATACAAAGGGGGCATTTGTGAGGTCTTAAGTCACTATGGGTAATAGAATGGGCCCTTAAAGTACTGTTTGTGGGATAAACGCGACCACAAACTATACAAGGAAATTGAATTCCTTCGTGATATTCTTTATGGCGATAAAGATTACACTGTGTTTTAAAACTGAAACAATGGAAAGGTTACCTTGTGGCATCTATAATAAAATTATTACTTACATTCTTCCACATATATCACATCCATATTTTCCTTTTGGGCGATGAGTTTCTAAATGAACTTTTAAGTTTCCTTTTGTAGATATGATTTTACCACAAATTGGACACGTAAAACGAAGACTGCTATCATTTTCAATGTGATTATTTTCCGTGTTGCCGTTTTCGGAAGTTTCGGCCTCACTAGAAGTACTGGAAGAACTTCTTGTTATCGTATACTTTTCGTAGTTTTTATCATCAGTTTTTCCTTGCCAATCGCATTTAGAATTAAGATTAAGAAGCACTACGTGTTTATTTTGAGGAAGGTGATTCCACATGTGGCTCTGAAGAGCAAATTCTGAAGTAAAGCATCTTGGACAAAAGCTGCAGTTGTATAGTTTCCGATTGCTATCCCTAAAATCTTCGCAGTTGTTTTCAATTTCCGCTAATTTTTCGCTTGATGTTTGACTTTCGGTTAAACTCTCCGTATCAGATGCCCCATCCCCCGAATAATCATCTTCGAAAGCACACTGAAGGACTAGCATTGGATCAACTTTCACTTCCATCTCTGTAATTTCCTCTTTTTCTTTAATCCCCTGCAATAAAACGATAATTATGGATCCTAAAATTAGCAGGAAATTAATATGTAACTAACCTTCGTCAGATATGTATGTAGTAAACCCTTATTTTCGTTTTCTTTAGGTTCATTGTTAAAAAACGTTATAGAGTTTGAAGAATCAGTCACCAATTTATTAAATTTATCTTGTATTTTTACTGCCATTGTGGCAAATTTATGAATGCCTTCTAATTTCTTGCAGCAATTTTCGCAAATCATTTTTGGAAGCTTATCTTCAACAGACACCTAATAAGACGAAAAATCGTGCAATTTAGGGTAGTCATTTGAAACTCTACGATTAAAAATGAAAATTTCATGCAAATACTACATGGCTACATGCAATATGGCTTTAATGTCATACCGTTATGTACAGATATTTCCGAATTTTAGCTTGTAAATATAATTTTTTGCCTTCTTCTCCAAAAACCAAAACGCCATTTTCAAGCTCAGTTGAACAAATCCTGCACGACTGAGAAAACAGCCGTCCCGAATCCATTTTCACTCATTGATTGAGCTTTCTATACAATTCTCACCCCTTTAATTAAAAATCCTTCATATCTAAGAACCCCAATCATTCCTTTACTTCGTCGTCGTAAAAACGAGTATGCGCTAATAGCGCTTATTGCGCACACACAGAATAGGTACAATTTATACAATTTCTATTGCGTGCTTTTTTAAAAATCTAATTCATGCATCCCTAAGGTAACATCGAAAAAAATTAGTCGTCATGCGGAAAATTTGCTATAATTAACGTTTTTATTATTTTAACACCGTACCTTAAAGTTAGGCGTCTTCGGATATCACAGAATTTTGGATACGTTTGATGGATATGCAGCTACATTTAATATTTTTTAATTGACACCCGTCAAAATGCACGTGCTAAGCATTCCCGCCATCTCGAACACGGTGCACGCAAGTGCAAAACCCTTAAAGCGGCAGCTAAAATCAATACAACATTCCAATTAAAGCAGCACCAATTCCTCATGACTTTTCCGTCTGCATTTTACTTTAATAAACATAAGAAGCATTTAGAAATAAAATTGTTCTTTTCATACATCAAGAATTTACCTCGAGGTTAGTACCTACTAATAACACCATATATTTTCCACAAATAGGTACATACATCCTAACCCAATTACAATACATTTTTACATAAATAAGCTAATTCATTATTTGTTTTCAAGAAGTACAGCAGAAAAACCAGCTGTTGCTTTACATTTTTTACATTTGAATTTCAATTTTCTCATTTGTTATTATTAATTTTAGCAGAATATTCTGCTATTTTTTATATGTTTATGCATGTTGTAAGTAATAATTAACATAGGTACTTGGTGCTGATAACAAATATATTGTCATAATGTTTTCTACAGTTTTTATTTCTTCCAAATTAATTATTTTTGTCTTTTTAATAAGGTGTTAGCCTGTTAGCTTTTCGATTTTCCTTGGCTAGCTCTTTGTTTAATTATTTACGTTACACATGTATACATTCCACTAACATGAATAAACTAATAATAAAATAAATCAATTCATATAAAAGTTAAATTAGTCCAACAACTAACAACATTAATTAATGATATCAACTGCACTTATTTAACCTTCCTTTGCAAGTTTTTAATTGTTTTTAAATCGATTATGTGATCTGAATGTCTTTTTATTTTTATTTATCTGAACATGCAATAATTTTTCCTATTCTGTTTTGTAATTCTGAGAGCTTCTTTGTAATTCTGAGAGTTCTTATCTTAATTTGTGATTCTTAAAATTTTGGCTTGTCCAGATACCTATATATAAACATTAATCACTTTTAACTTGTTTATATTAATTGGAATAAGTTACCATTTAAATTTACCTGCAGCGACCAATATTGCTGGTTATTGTGTTCCTTTGAAAATCTCACTGGATTTAGTGGTTGTTAATATATTTCGAGGTTTTGTGCTTTACAGTATTTATGCTAAAACTCTGCTTTAATCAATAATAATGTTTCATATGTTTTACAAACTAAACAGTATTTTTTCATAAACTTTTGGAACAATATTGAAATCAGTATTTTCATAGTGACATCTATTAAAAATACTGTAAACTTTCTTGTGATTAGTTCCTTTGTCTTACAATAGATTACGTTCAAGTTCATATCGTACATTTATTGTACGGCGGGAATATACTTATGTTATTTATTGAAAGTAAATATAACAAATAACCCATCTAATAAGTAATTGAATTTATCATTTCTTTGTAAATTTTATCTGTTTTTTCAAAGAGGTGGCAAGCTAAATTAGTTCTAACAGTTCATGGTTGAAGTTTAATTTTTTAATGTCTATTTTTATTTTAGCATGCAATAATTCTTTAAGTCTCTTAAATTCTTCTCCTTTGTAAGTTAAGTGTTTCTTATATTAAATATTTTAATTTATGATTCTTAAAAGTTTAACTTGTTCTTGTATACAAAGATTAATCACTTTTAACTTGTTTATATTTGTGTAACTTACCAATTAAATTTTCTTGCAGTGATAAATATTGCTGGTTATTGCGTTTCAAACCAATATCCTTTGAAAATTCCACTGAATTTAGTGGTTGTCAATGTATTTGGAGGTTTTGTGGCTTACAGTAGTTATACTAATATAGGAGATGGAAAGACCGGCCCTAAAACTCTGCTTTAATCAATAATAATGTTTCATGTTTTACAAATTTAACAGTATTTCTTCATGAACAATGAAATCAGTATTTAGTTAGCTACATCTATTGAAAATACTACAAATTTCTAGTGACTAGTTCCTTTGTTTTACAATAGATTACGCCCAAGTTCTTATCGCAAATTTATTGTACGACAGGAATATATTTATTTTATTAATTGAAAGTAAATATAATAAATAACCCAACTAATCAATAATTGGATTTTTTATCATTTCTTTGTCAATTTCATCTGTCTTTTAAAAGAGGTAGCAAGCTAAATTAGTTCTGACAGTTTATGGTTGAAGTTTCGTTTTTTTAATGTTTATTATTATTTTTGCATGCAATATTTCTTTGTGTCTTAATTTCTTCTTCTTTGTAATTCTAAGAAGTGTTTCTTATATTAAATATTTTAATTTATGATACTTAAAAGTTTAATTTGTCCTTGTATACAAAGATTAATCACTTTTAACTTGTTTATATTTATTTAATTTAATAATTAAATTTTCCTGCAATGACTAATATTGCTGGTCATAGACGGCTCGTGAGTTTTTTAGGAGTACAACAATTTCGAGATAATTTTGGCAGCATCGTAATCTAGAAAGAATAAGCTTTGCAACGGTTTAAAAACCATTGAGAGATATTAAAAAATAAGCTTGTAAAAGCGATGTAAACATAAAATTATTCAATTTTCAGAATTAAAAAAAATTTCGAAAAATATTTTTTGTGCTTTTTTGCAATCTCGGATAGATTGGGACCTACCACATTTAGATCCGCAAGGTCATTCCGGACACGGTACATATTTTTTTAAAGCTATATCTTCGAGTGCACCCCCTATGATTGAATTTACGGTCCCTGATCCCCGACTATATGGTGGGGCTATGAGCGTCAGTTTGGGCCGCTCCCGGTGCAAATTTAAATCTGAATATTATGTACGCGTTAAACCATAATCTTCTCGATTTGCGCACGTTATTCGGTGTATTCCGCCCGAAAACTTTGAATGCATGTATTATGAGGTGCGCGGTCTTTTCGGAAGCGATTTAATTAGTGTCTAACTTGAAAATACAATGTAATGCTGCTTTAATTAAGTAAATTAAATTTCGTTTATGTAAATAAAACGGAATTTTGGAAATTACTTTTTATTTTTGATTACTGCAAATAACTTTTGTAAAATTTAGGTCAGAGCGGCCGCCCGGCAGCCCTTATATACCAGCCGCCACTGTTGCTGGTTATTGTGTTCCTTTGAAAATCGCTGAATTTAGTGGTTGTTAATATATTTCGAGGTTTTGTGGTTTACAGTATTTATACTAAAACTCTGCTTTAATCAATAATAATGTTTCATGTTTTACAAACTTAAGAGTATTTTTTCCAGTGAAATATATACTTCTTAGGTATATATTTCACAATTTCACTGATTTTTTCATAGACTTTTTTTATTGAAGATACTGCAAACTTCAAGTCACTAGTTCCTCTGTTTCACAATAGATTACGCCCAAGTTTTTATCGTGCATTTAAATCAGACGAGAGGCTAAAACCTTCACACGGCTGCAAGATATGCGCAAACGCAGTAGGTTTCTTATAGCGCCAGCGCCAATATTGAAATTGGTATTTAACTGAACATTGAAATTACAATTCATGACTCATAACATCAGTAAAATTCGCCAATGGTCGTCTACACTCTACACTAATACATAATCAAAATTTTTGGTGAAATGATTTATTTTTAAGAGTTCTACAACCTGTTAAAATAAATGCCTCAACTTTGAAAACACCCTGTATAAAACAAATTTATTAAAGACATTTAAACAAAAAAGAGAACATTAGCTGTATTTAAAAATAAAATATAAATTTAATGAACATTTGCATACATACATACATACTTCTATACCTGTAATGTAATATGGGTTGCATATTCAGAGCCAGTAAGTGGTCACGATTTAAAATGGGCACACCGATTAACTGAGAATTTAATTAAATCACTATCTATTTTTGAGGACTTTTTAGAAAACTCTTCCTGGCTTTCCTTTTTTTAGTTGTGTTTTTATGCATGTTTCTTACGTAAATGTGTATTTAAATTGCTCTGCCTGGAGAACAATTTATCACAAATAATTAAACTAACAACCTGCATAATGAATTTCACAGAAAACGTTATACTAACGGCACAACGTAGAGAATGAGACGATATCTCGTTTCTGTATTAAACTATAATGAATTTAAAAATGCCAGAGACGTAAACCACCCCAGTTGAACATTAACAAATTTTAGCGGGGTGCGCTTGCGTATACCTCGCAGCCGTGTGAAGGTTTTAGCCTCTCGTTAAATCAGCACAGTATAATCAGTATTTAGTTTGCGCCATCTATTGAAGACACTACAAAACTGCAAGTAATTAGTTCCTCTGTTTCACAACAGATTACGCCCAAGTTCATATCGTGCATTTATTGTACGGGGGAAACTTATTTTATTAATTGAAAGTAAATATAATGAATAAACCAACTCATAAGTAATTGGATTTATCTTCCGCAAAGTAAAGAGGCAGCAGCACAACAAGGCAATATTTATTTAGTGATACATAGAATCAAATTTCACAAACAGATAAGGCTTATTTTTGGTTGCTGATAATGGGGAATACCCTGTGATGGTCGCTAAATAGGGGCTGTTTATTTTAATTTAGTTATCTGTTCTTATGAATGCACAAGCATTCCGAGAGCATTCTGAGACATCTCTACTGTGGGGCTATACATACGAAAATTGAATTAACCTCTCTAACCCTTTACGAGCGGTCTGTTTATTTCACTAAAGCAATTTAGGTATAAACATATTGTACTTTCCATGATTCATGGAATGAATAACAACAAACATTAAATTTTATTTTTTATATAAATGTAAAAAATATAATATTTACAGCATATCACAAACCCAAAAAATGTAAATACATAATATACAAGTTTATACTATTTATAATTAAATTTATGTAATAAATATTTGGCAACAATATTTGTGAAACTGTTACTGTACCTAAAGGTTTCTTGAACATATTATTTTTCAGTATTTGAACCTTGAATCAAATCTGTACACGATTTTGCTTTGGCTGATCTGTAAACCGAGAAATTTAGACAAGTATTTTTAAATTTTTACAATATACCTTACATGGCTTTCGATTTAATTCTTCTGCAGACGTGTAAAGCGATAGGTCCACTCTTAATGCTTTTAAAAAGCAATACCGCATCTGCGTGAGATATATCATGGCAAACTTGACCATTAACTGCTAAAATTTCATCCCCTATAACAGAATGTTTTAATTACGAACTACGACAATGTAACAAATGATGGTTTTACCTGCTCGCAATCGGCCATCCTCTGCTGCTTGGCCATTTTCCAAAATGGTTTTAACAAAAATTCCTAGTGCTCCTTTAGGGGAATCTCTTCCACCTACAATAGTAAAACCAAGAGCTTTCTTTCCAGGACCTTTTTCTAATATGACCGTATGAAATGTACAAACTGTAGATCTGGGTCTCCGAGGAAGAGTACAAAAATTAGTAGTGGCCGTTATGTCTATTGAATCTGTATCTTTCTTAGTAGAAGGTAGCATTTCAACATGAGAAGAATTTTGATTACGTAGATCTAAACCAACTGGCAGTTCTCTTACAGAATTATACTGTGCAGGTACTGAGCGTTCATTTTCTGTATTCGTTGGAAATAAGCTTTCGGTGTTTTTATTTGAACCTGCGTAACTTACAACAGCTCGCCTTAATAACTTATTACAGCTACTTTGACTGGTACTGTTCTTCTGAAAATAATGTTGTCGTTTGGTTAATGGACTCTGTATGGTCTCTTTAGTTATTTCCATTTGTGGTTTGTTGATGTTAGGTACAGGTGGTTTTATTAAACAAACATTTTCGTAGTCCACTGAACTTTCTTGCATTAATGGTTTTGCTTCAGCTGATGAATGTAATGGTCTAGATACTATTAAATCAACATTTAATAATGGTGTACTTAGTAACTGTCGAGCTTCTGCCATGCTTAATCCGGAAAGTCTTCGTGCATTTACATTTACTATTTCATCACCTATAAGCAAGGTGCCTTCCCTAAAATATTAAAAAATTGTTTAGAGATGAGCTAACTGTTGTTTTGTCGATAAAGTCATTATTTATATTCACACACACACACTACCAATTGTAAGATGTAATACTCCATAAAAATTAGTTACTGTAGGCTTACCTGACAGTATATCAAGCTTTTTTATTGAAGTTGATGTAATACAAAATTGATTTATTATTCATACATAAAAGAATAAAGTATCACATGCCAAAGTACAGATATGGACTGAACATATGTTAATATTTATTTGATGACACATAGGGATTATCACAGAATAAAAATAACAACAAATTGTAAACAAACCAGTTATAATTTATGTAAAACCTAAAGAATGATCTAAAATCTAAAATAATGAGAGTTTTACATAGTACTTGGTGGTGTTCAGGTTATTGTTGAAATTATTAGAAGAGCAATTTAAATAGTTTCACCTATTAATCTATGGTAAACTATATTTTGATATCTGAAATATGTTTGCGTAAATAAGAGTTAAAAACAAATGAAAAATGAATATTTGTACAATTTTATCTTACATAGATAAAGACAGTAAATATAATTACTTTGCACAAATACAAATAATATTTAATGAGTTTTAAATACTTGATGAATATATTTTATAAAGAATTCAAGCTTGTAAATTGTAAAAAATTAGAACATACCTTTCAGCAATCCCTCCAGGTACAATATGAGCTACAATATACCCCAAATGTTGTGGCTTTCGAGCAATAAATATTCCTAATTCTTCCGAAGGTGTTCTTTTAGCAAGCCTAACTAATATTATGTTAGATTTCTTGGCCATCATCTTCAGTGGTAAAAAAGGCACAGGAGTACGAGAATAACAGGTTTGTTTTATTTCTGTGTTATTATTTGGTAAGGGTTTCTTGTATACTTCTTTCCGATCAAGTGATAAGACTCTTTGAGGGTTTTGCCGTTTCAGTCGATCAGCTACATTTTCAAGCATATCATAGTCGAAATATATTGAATTTCTAGTTTCTACTATGGAGTTATTTGTATTTGATGCGGAACTACTACAGCGAAAACTATCGTTTTCCAAAAGGGAAGATGAAGCTGAATCATTCACTAAAATTCCGCTATCTGTGTCTTCATTATCCATTAAGAGTGCTTGATCGTCTTCATCATCAAGTATGTGTGTGTCATCTTCATGGTATAATGGATTATGTTTGCTTTGAAATTCTTCAAGACCAGGTAATGCTCCATAGGAAAAACTTCTAAGTTTGGCACTGACCGATTTTCTTTTAAAACCTTTAGTTGGTGTTGATTCAGCTACTGGACCGTCTTGTGTTTTGTACAATTTCGCCAAAAATTTATTAGTAGATGACTGCAAATATTTTGCAGACATTGCTCGTAATTTAGCAGTAAAACAAGAAGTTTTTGACAGACTATCATAATTACTAAAATCGCTTTTACTACATATTGCGGCAGAATCATCCGTATCGTTTAAAATTTTACTGCTACCGATTGAAAAATTGAAGTCTCTAGATCTTGAACATCCACTAGTACTAGCACTAAAATTATTTACATCATTGTTGGCATCGTTAAGTGTTGAATTGGACGTAGAAGGTGCAGGTGTTTCAAACTGAGATGCATTAGAAGCAGATCGAAAACACGATAATCTAGTGTGTTTAACTCTATCCAAGAGTGGGTTACGTTTTTCTCTAGAATGTCCATCGTCTGGAATACTACTCGAAGAATATCTGGGTTGAGATTTGTACCTCCTTCTGTCTGCTTTTTCAACCACTACTAAGCTTTCACCTACATTGTAGAATCTTGTATCGTTTTTGCACTGATGACGGGACCATGAGCCAAGAGATGTATCTATATAAAGGTTTTATATTAGTTGTTTAAAATAAGTATTCAACTGTTTTTTTTTTTTTAATATAAAATCTGAAGAATTACGAAAATTATTTTCAGTTAGAGCTGCTGTAATCATTAAACTGTATATGAGGCTTTGCAGAAAAATAATGAGACTGACAGACGCTGCTGCCGCCCCTTCACACGGCAGTTAGAATAACCCCTGCCGTAGTGCCGTAGGCTCAGTACCAGTTTGAACTTGTTACAGTTCCTACGTGATTGCTGAGAGCGTCTGAGGTGAAATTTGAGCGACATTGTGCTTTCAAATTTTATCTAAAGCTTGGTGAATCCGCTAATTTTGACTTTTGAGAAGTTACAAGGGCTTATGGAGAACATTCCCTATCCAGGGCATAAATGCTCATCTGGTACAAGGTCGAGAAGAAGTGCAAGACGAACTTCGTGGGGGAAGACCTTCAACCTCAAAAACGGACGACAATAATGCGGAAAGAGTGAAGACTCTTGTAATGTAAGACCGTCGATTGACGCCAGGACAAACAGTCAATCAAACTTTTTATCGGAAAGTCCTTGCTCAGGAAGAGGACGGTACGTGTGCGACCAGGCATTGCACCCCTACAACGCCCCATGTCGCAACGATAGTCTCCATCAACGAATTTTTGGCAGAAAAAGGCATTCCTGTGGTTTCCTAACCCTGTGACTTCTTTTTATTCCCCCGGCTGAAAAACCATTTGAAAGGACACCTTTTTGGTACTTTGGATAATATCCAGAAGAGTGTAGGTAACCGACGAGTTGAAAGGCATTCCAGCAGAAGTCTTCCAGGACTGCTACGAACAATAGAAAAAACGCCTCTATGCAGTTGCCCAAGGGAGCTACTTTGAAGTGGATTACCTTGCTTTGTAAAACAAAATACAATTAATGTTAAAAAGAAAATTAGTCTCATTATTTTTCTGCCAAACCTCGTATGTTCTTTCATTTTCTTCTATTGATGGGTTTATTTTCTTGGCAATTTTATTAATTCAAACTTTTAAAAACAATAACAGCAACAAATGTTTAAATTCAAATGTTTCAGATGTTCAACTAGATCTGAAAATGTGAAAATTTTGAAATATGTTTTGTTCGTTACATTGCTCCAATAAAACAATTTGCTTAGATTTAATTTAAAAAATAATTAGAAGTTCTAAGTATTTAATTTTGAAGTTCTACGTTTATCAACATTTGTAAGTTTAATGTGTATATGTAGTTTGTAGCTGAGATATATGAACATTGGCACTTAAGTAGATATTAAATATTGTTATGGTTGTGGTATGCTAGTGTGGTTTTGTGACGGTCGTTCCTGACGGTTTTACGACAGTATTTTAATTGTTGAAATACCTATTCTGGAACGATGTCTAGTGTGAACTTTAGTTGATTCTAGTAATTCTTCAGCAGGCAGGTCCGGTCTTGGAGAATCTGTTCGCAACGGAGATAAACTTATCAGTCTAGGTGCACCACCTTGCTTGCGAAACCAACGCATATCTGCAAATAAAAGCAACTGTTATTAATAATTTACTAAGCGATTTTTACATTATGTGGCATTAATTGATAATGCAACATAATTTACATATATTTATACCGTTGATAATGAGTTATGGCTTGTTAATAGAGTGATAAATATTTATTCGATCTCAAATACCAGGTTTTTCACTTTTAACTGTCTTATTTTATCACGTGTTTATTGGAATGCAAAGGTTACATTTTATTTAGAGATATCGACGTGCAATCATATAATTTGATGTAAATGGCATATCCGTCTTTCTACTTGCTGTATTCGATGACAACTAAATGTTATTTAATTTAGTTAAAGAGAAAGCGGAATAATATTCTCGAAGAAGTATGCTTATCGCATAACTTCTTGGTCGTTAAGTTGGTCAGCAAATAAACAATTTATGCATATTTCGAACGTCCTGTTTTTGAATTATTGCGAATATTCTTTTAATATATAAATATACAATAGGAAAGATTACACGATTCTTTAAGATACTTAGTGGGTCAACTGGAATGTGAAATTAAAACAAGTAACGCCCATACTTTTTATAATACCGGAAGTACTCCAATTTTGCACGATTTTTCCAAATTATATTATTATATTTCGACAATTTAAAGTAACTTCGAGGTCAGTACACATTCAGAAATATCATACAGTCATGTGAATGGAATAAGGATTATATATTACATGGCTCTGATGATGCTTCGATATTAAATATCAGAACTTTCTGCGGTCAGAGTAACTTAAGTATATGCAAGTATAGGTATAAAAATAGTCACACTTAAATGGATATATTACAAGGAATAAAATAAAAGCAGCTCACGGAAGTGATTGGGAATTTCTATTAAGATATCTATGTTAATTAGAAGTACAATACACCTATCATTAAATTTTGTTTACGTTTGAAATCACGCATCTTCGAACTAAACGAAAGTTGTTTTTACAGTACGAATTTATCTTCATCTTCAGAGTAGGTATATATCCGGGATGTAATCTTTGAATTCGTATAGTCTTAATTTTTTTATTAGTTTAGTTACGTTATGATGCTTTTCGATCTTGTATTTTTGTGGGAAGATTACCAATTTCCTCGTTTACTAAGCTTATGTTAAGATAAATAAAAGTCTTAACGGAAATTGGACTAGTTTTAGGTTCAAAATTGCCGTAGTTTTGAATTTATTAGATTTGCTGATTTTTTTTAAAGACAGTAAAAACCTGGTAAGTCAGCTTAGGCTTCAATGTGTTCAAATTATGGTTGTACGCCAACAATGGCTTTTTCACCTGTCGTTTTTATAAATTTTTGTAAATATAAGTTACATGCGAAGCACGTAAGATGAGGGGCCTTCGGCACAATCTTACTTCATTATTAAGAGCGGATGCATCTCCTGCTGCTGCTGTGCCGCAATTATATTCTTTTTGTAATAAGATCTAATAGGTTTCTTCACAGGAAAGACGACATAAGTTAGTGATTATTTATAATTTGAAACTGTCACACAGCGACAGAGGTTGGAGGTAATTAATTTTTTGTTATTTTGATGGGTTATTAGAAAGACATTGAAATCATTGTAGGTAGTTGTACACACAGTTGTACTTGGATGACAACTTTTATTATTTTATATTTGCAATAAATGAAATAGTTTCGACTTCCTATAAAACATGTTAGCCAAATTAAAATACAGTGGGAATGAACGTAATGAAATTAAGCACAAAACAAAAAAAATGTATTTCCTATCTTTGGCAAGTTTGCAGATCGAGGAAATGTTAATCCGGAAATTTACGTAACATATTTGTGCTTTCGAAAAGCAATCGGACACTCCTTTAACCAGTAAAACAGGCTGTAATAATTTTTGTTTAAAAGTTCAAAATAAAGGCCCATATAAGTCAGTTAATTACACTTTAAATTATTTTTTAAAAGTAAACCAATAAATATTTCTTATGTCTTTATGGTATGTTTCATTCGTTACACTTCGAACCACCTAATTCGCAATTGCATCATCACATCTGTCATATGAGAAAGTGCGTTGGAATTCAACATTGCATAACAGAATCTAGTTTACAGGTGATAATTAATAACTTAACCAACGTGCGTATAAGGCAGTGATAACCAAAGGCAAAAATGCCCTGTTACATCAGGTATTATTAATTTAGCAAAAGTAGCTTTTGGGTAGCTGGTATACCTGCTTGAGTATGCCATGAATCTCGTTGAACGACTATGGCAGGAAATGACCAGGTATTAATATAGTAGTATTAAAGATGTAACAAAAGCTTTGACATCAAAAATTTTGCTACGAAAAGGATTTGATTTGTTACTGTACAGTTATAAATAGGCATTTATTTTCCAGTTTAGGAAAGTTCAGCTGTTCAGCATCTGAAAGCACCATCACTACAACACTTTTTTTAAAAACAACAGAAATTCGCAACTTTAACAATTACATAATGGGATAAACTAGGATGGGAATAAGATCATCACCTAGAAAAAGCAGCAGTGTTTTATGTTAGCCTTGAAAATAGGAATTCCTCTAAAAACTGCCAGAAACCTAAGCTCTTACGTCATATTTTACACTAAAATAAGAAAACGGACAGGTTAATTAATTACAAAAACGAATATAAAAGATTAGAAGAATTCCTAAAATTAGAACATAATATGATTTAAAATACCCAGGTTAATAATAACTGTGTAAAAATAATTTTAAATAAAAATGATGATAAAAGTCGCCGTAAATAATGTTAACACTAAAAATATCCTCGAGAAACAATAGCGTCACTTAACAAATATCGCTTGTAATATGCTATAAAAAATTTCGACGAGTAATAAAAGCTGCCAATTAATAACAGATATCAAGTATGTAAATGTGGAAATGTTTACTAAAAACAGCCATTGTCAAACAGTAAATTTCTTTTTTGAAAATGCAACGTAAACTTTACAATAAGTTTAAAATCACAATCTCTACTTTGTTTAAAATTCTATAACTTTTAAATATGTATAAATACAACACTTAAAAACAAAATGACTTATAATAAAAAAAAATGTTAAAAAACCGAAAGCATATTGTATTCATATACAAAAGTGTTAAATGATTTTTTATGTTTGATTATAAATACCATTCTACAATTTGTGGTTTACATTTGAAATAACTAAGAATTTAATGATGTAAGAGTTTTATCAGCTGCACAGTTTTTTCAATACCCGTCATGATCAATTGTGGTAAATTTGCATTACGTCAGTTTTGTAGGTAATAGTAATCAAGATACATTGGTTAAATTACAGTAATTATCAATTTCTATGGAGTTTTTTGTGTGGCTAATTTCCTTTGAATGTTTGATTTTTGATTACTAAAATATAAATTGTGTATAGGTATAAGGTATAAATAGCAAATTGGTTGCATTTCACTGACTTAATGTGTTTATACATCATTAAAAAAACTTAAGGTGAGTGTTATTACATTATAAAAAAGATTAGTGTGTAAATATCGAATTATTTTGATTTTCTGTTTCATTTTGTTGTTACATTTTCCTGGTGGTGCTCTGTTGAATTTCACTAGTTCAGACTACTTCTATTTTTTTTTTAATATTGTTTTTGTAGTGATCAGGGAAATTTCACTGATTTGTTGTGGTTGTAAATTTGTTCGATTACAAAGCATGAATAATCAGTTCTATTTTCTTTTAACGTAAACTTTCCTGGCAATGTTTTGTTGAATTTCACTGATTCAGACTACTTCTATTTTTCTGTCCTATTCTAAGAAATTGTTTATTGAAATTTCACTGATTTGCGGATCATTAAAAAATTCAGGTGGCTGCCATTAGATTACAGAACACTCTATTTTCGGTTCTGTTTTAAAGTTCAATTTTTTTTAGTAATACTCGTTATTTCACTGATTCAGATTACTTCTTTTTCCTGTTCTGTTTTTGTAGACAATAGTGAAATGTCACTGATTTGGTACGTTTCTGAAGAATTAGAAATTTCAGGTGGGTGTCGTTAGATTGATTACAGAGCATGAATAATCTATAAATAGCACTGTATTTTACTTATCTGCTCTGCTTTCTTTTGACGTTAAATTTTCCTGATAATTCTTAGTTGAATTTCACTGGTTCAAACCACTTCTATTTTTCTGTCCTATTCTTGTAGTGTTTGGTGAATTTGCAATTATTAAAAAATCATGTTCTTCGATTGCAGAGCAAAAATAAATACATAGTAGTATATTCTATTTTGATGTTCAATTTTCCTAGTAAAGCTTACTTGAATTTTACTGATTCAGAATACTTTTATTTTTCTGTTCTGTTCTGTTCTGAATACTGATCATTGAAATTTCACCGATTCGGGGTGTTTGCGGATCATTAAAAATTGTAAGATGTGTGTTGTTACATTAGAATGCATAAACAATTTGTAAATATTAGATTGTTTTATTTGATAATTTTTAGTTGAATTTCATTCCTGTTTTTCTGTCCTGTTCTTAAAGTGATCAGAGAAATATCATTAATTTCATTGATTTGCTCAGTTGCAATCATTAACAAATTGCACGTTCTTCGATTACAAAGCGTAAATAAATTGTAGAATATTTGATCTTTCTGTTGTTTTGATGTTCAAATTTCCTGGAAATGCTCAATTTAATTTCGATGATTCAGAATTTTTCTGTCCTGTTCTTGTAATGATCAGTGAAATGCCACTGAAACTTCACTAATTTGGTGAGTTTGCAAGGATTAAAAAATTATGTTCTTCGATTGCAGAGCATAAATAAATAATTATTCTATTTTTTGTTCTGTTTTGAAGTTCAATTTTCCTAGTAATTTTTGTTGTTTCACTGAATTTTATTTTTCTGTCTTGTTCGTACAGTGTTCAGTGAAATGTCGCTGATTTGGTATGTTTCTGGATAATTAAATATTCCAGGTGGATTTTGTTAGATTACAGAACATAAATAATCTGTAAATAGCAGACTATTATATTTTTCTGTTCTGTTTTCTTTTGGTGTTCCTGGTAATGCTTGGGTGAATATCAGTGATTCAGACTATTGATGTTTTTTTATCCTATTCTTACACTTTTCACTGATTTTGTGTTTTTTACTATAATATGAACCAGAAATAATTCTGTTTTGATGTTCAAGTGTCCTGGTAATGCTCGGGTAGTCATTGAACTTTCACTGATCTGATATGTCTACGGATCATTAAAATATTTCAGGTAGATAATGTCCTATTACAGAGCAGAAATAATCTGTAAATATCGGAATATTCTATTTGTTTGTAGAATTTTCCTCAGTGAAATGTCATTAATTTGTTTGTGGACCATTAAAAAATTTCAGGTAGGTAATATTCCATTATCAAGCATAAATAATCTGTAAATAGCAGACTATTCTATTTTTTGTTTAGTTTTAATGTTCAATTTTCCTAGTAATGATCAGTTGAAATTTACTGATTCATGCTGGTTCTATTTTTCTGTGCTTTTCCTGCAGTGTCGGTGAAATTTCACTGATTAAGAGTGTCGTTGATTATAAAGTAGAAATCGTTTATATCTTTTTTAAGTTTTTCTAGTAGTGTTTTCAGTTGAATTTCATTGATTATTAGATTAAAGGAGATAAATAATTTATAGTAATAGATTATTATATTCTTCTGTTTTGTCTTGATGTCAAATCTTCCTGCTAATGACCAGTTCAATTTCACTGATTCGGTCTAGTTACTTCAATTTTTCTGCGCAATGATCAGACAAATTTGACTGATTTACAATGGAAATCGTTTATAAGCAACATACCATTCTACTTTTCGGTTCTGTTCCGATGCTTTAATTTTCTCTGGTAGTGTTCAGTTGAATTTTATTGATTTGGTGTGTTTGCAGATCAAAAAATTTGAGGTGTGGTCTATCATTAATAATCTGTACATCTGACTATTATATTTATCTGTTCTACATTCTCTTGCTATTAACTTCTCTGGTAATGCTCAGTTGAAATTTATTGATTCAGACTACTTCTATTTTTCTGTCCTGTTCTCATAGTGATCAATAAAAGTTCATTGATTTGGTGTGTTGTTGATTACAAAATAGAAATTGTCTATAAACAACTGATTATTGCCATTTTTCTGGTCTGTTCTGATGTTGTCTGGTAGTGTTCGGTTGAATTAGCTGATTCGGTATATCATTAAAGGGCAGAAATAATTTACAAATAACAGATTATTTTATTTTTCTGTTCTGTCCTTATGTTCAATCTGCCTGGATCAGTTGAAATTTTCTAATTTAGACGACTTTCCTGTTATCGCAGTGATCGGTGAAATTTCAATGCTTTGCTGTGTTATTGATAACAAAGTAGAAATCATCTATACACAGATTATTATTTTTATGTTTGTCTTGTGTTCTGACGCTTTGAATTTTTCTGGCAATGTTCAGTTGAATTTCGCTAACTTCGTGTATTTGCAGATCATTTAAAAAGTTCAGGTGGGTTTTGTTGGATTACAGAATATAAATACACAGATTATTCTGTTCTTTTGCTCTGTCTAGACGTTCAATTTCCCTGATATATTGATCAGCTTGAAATTTACTGATTCAAACTGCTTCTTACGTAATCAGTCAAATTTCACCGATTTGGCGTGTTTTTGATTACGAAGTAGAAATCGGCTATAAACAATAGATTATTTCAATTTTTCTGGTGGTATTCAGTCGAATTTCACTGATTGCAGATGCACGATATTAGATTACAGAGCATTAACAATCTGTAAATAACAGATCATTCTGTTTTTTGATGTTCAATTTTCCTGGCACTAATTAGCTGAAATTTACTAATTTAGAGTACTTCTATTTTTCTGTAATATTTTCACCATGATCAGTGAAATTTAACTGATTTGGTGTATTGCTATTTACAAAATAAAAATCGTCTATAAACAACTATTTCTATTTTTCGAATGTTTTATTTTTTCTGGTAGTATTCGACTGAATTTCGCTGATTTGGTGTATTTTCTGATTATTATTAAAACAATACAGGTGCATATTGTTGAACTGCGGAGCGTAAGTAATCTGTAAATAGCAATGATTTTTCTGTTTTATTTTCTTTGATGTTGAATTTTCTGAGTAAAGCTCAATTGAATTTCACTCATTCAGGTCACTTCTATTTTGCTGTCCCTTTTTCACCGTTATCAGTGAAATTTGACTAATTTGGCGGGTAATTAATTACAAAATAAAAATCGTTTATATTTTTCTGTCCCAATGTTTTAGCTCTTTCTGGTAGTATTCAATTGAATTTCACTGATTTGGTGTACTTATTTGCAAATTACGGAGAATAAATAATGTGAAAAAGGGAGAGATGTTTCTGTTCTATTTTCTTTGATGTTCAATTTATCTGATAATGCTCAGTTGAATTTCAATGATTCAGACTACTTCTATTTATTTTGTCTTGCAATAATCAGTGAAAATGCACTGATTTTGTATGTTTGTAAATCATTAAACAACTTTAGGGGTTTTTGTTGATTACAAAATCTATCAACAACAGATTATGTCTAATTTTCTGTTCTGTTTTGGTGTTTTAAATTTTCCTAGTAGTGATGATTTGAGTTGCACTGATTTGGCGTGTTTGTATGTAAATTGTTTAAGAACGTCAGTTTGCCAAATTATAAAGTATAAATATTTCAATTCGAAGTGTAAATTTCCTCGTAGTGATCAATTGAATATCATTAATTTAGTGTGTTTGTTAGATCATAAAAAAAACTTCAGGTAAACGTTGTTAGATCATAAAGCAGAAATACCTGCAAATAGCAAATTGTTACGTATCAAATTTCACGTTGTGACAGATTGTTTATTCAAAAGCAATAGTGAAATCTGTGACGTTGTAAATACTAATTAAATGTATATTCCAGAATAACTAATTGATTCACACAGCTATGTGCTTGCTTAAACTGTTTATCTAAAAGGTTTATTATATAAAGGTGAAGGCCGAACCTGGGGCTGGAGAGCGCGAGTCAGCTCAAGGCTGCGAAGTGCATTTTTCACATGCCTTATTCCCAAGCGGCCTCTGAATACCCAGGTGCTCTCCCTTTGCCTCTGCACCGACCCTTACAGCTATTTAGACTATTTAGCTACCGGTTAAATGCCATTGTAGCAACTATTCCTCTACATTAGCGGACGCTACCACGGTTTGTTGAACTAATTCTACAGGATGCTGCGTCACATGAACTACTGAAGGCCATTGATGCAGAGTTCATTTTATAGTTCATACATTAACAAACAAAATTTATTGCGGTTTATACACTTTGAATACCAGTATGTCTAGTGCAAACTGTTTATAATTCCAATAAGTTTTCTTTGTTTCATACTTCAACTTCGCGAATTAATCAACTGATTGTATATATGTATACTGTTCAATTGTATGGACTGAGCTTGAAATAAATGTAAACCTTATTAATAATAATAATTATAATAAAATAAAAAGAGGGCATTCACACACTGTTTTAAATTATCTCATTGTTTTTCGTATTAGCGTTGTGGATTAACATTTGATCATCAAGAAGAAGATGATATAGCAGAACATCTTCAGAAAAGGAGCTTCAGGTAATTGAAGATTCACACAAGAAGATTCTTGAATAAAACTGAACTACTAAAAATTACCAAATCAGAACCGTATAAATTTAGAGCTGTTAGTTAAATTCGTACAAATAATTAAAACAAAGGTCTAATCTTGAAACAGTCATATTCAGCCAAGTTGACATAGCAAATTTGCAACTCCTTTATCTTCAGTTACTTTCTTAAAGCGGTTAGTAAAAATTACACAAGCTATTATCACTTTAAACGGTAATACTTAAACCTCATTCAAATTAGTTACTTAATATTTACGGTGTGAAGTAAATGCTTGTTTAGCTTACACAATAATTATACACTTATGTGTATTATTCATTCATTTCTAAGCAATTTAGAGCTCTAATTAATTCAGGAATGAATTTATAAATTAACCTTGAACTAATAGAGGCAAAATAACATTTTCATCCATATTGATCATGTGTATTTCGAATGCGTATCTTAATTTAATTATAATAATTTGCTAATTAATTTTTATTACCTTAACATTTTGATTTCTCTTTATGACGTTAAAATATGCATGGAATGTGCTACGAAGATTTTGCACATTAAAAATGCTTCTTATAAAGTGTTGTTAATAAGTTGACTCGGAATATGAAGTGAAAACGAGACACATATAAAAACTACCCCGTTTAAGAATGTTGCAGATTTTACATATATGGTCAAAATAAACACATATTATATGCCCTTGAATATTTAACGATATTTAAAGAATTTAAAAATTTATTACATGGTCGTCGGGTGCCTGTGGATTTTGCTTTGAAAAGCTGCTTCAAGGTTATAAGATGTATTCATATATTTCAGTACATTATACTCGGTTTTAAAATCTTATCACTTTATCTAAATATGTAATTTTATAATTAAATATTGGTAGGAGTTTCCTTTAAATGTTTACCACTTTCAAAGCATAAGTTGGGGTCAGTTTTGGTCAGATGTATCACTACAAATATAGCTGTCTAAATTAGAATGAAATCACTTAATGACTAACACAAAGCATCATTAATCATTCTTAGTTACGTTAGAAACTAACTGTTATTAATTTAACAAAGTTTGAGATTGATGTCAACGCAACGAAGGAGATTGATTGGCTTTGGAATTGACATTTCAGCTGTAACAAATTCATTTTAATCAGTCCATTAACACCTCAAAATGTCAGAATATTAAGTAAATAGCTTCAAAACAAATTCGCTAATCTTTAAAGCTAAACATCAGTTTTAAATGTCAAACAACTTTTTTTCATAATTACGTCAGTCTTGGCCTTACATAAATTTATTGCTCATCTCAGATCAATAGGTAGGTACTTAAACAAAACTGTTGGGATTTCTACGCCTTTTGTGCGTTTCTTCGTGCATTTCATATCGATAAAATACTTTAGTCTGCATCAAGGGTTTCGTATAAAATGATTCACGAACTGAAGTAGTGCAGGTGAAGTTATTCATGAATAAATGAAAGAACATTTTTAACATTCCTTCTATTAATTGGTGAAATCATCAGACCAAGTCGTATTCACCTTTCTTGTAATAGCAGGTATACGCATTTAGCCAGAATCGCCAATGGAAACTGATGATACTTAAGTAAATCGTGGCTCGAATTATGTATACATCAGTCAACGATATTAATCCGAAAGACTAAATTGCCGAAGGCCAAAAAGAATTAAACAAAGCAAGTCCCTGGCCCAAAGACAGCATGCTTTTAACGCCTTCTAATTTTTTATACTCGTTCCAAATCCAAAAGCCTTCACGTTTCACTTTTTTTTCTGTACAAATACAAACTTCTTTTAACATTTAAATCGTAAGTTTTATTAGGCAATAATTTGAAATTTTATAAAAATGAATGTTAGGTCAAGCTGAGTTAACTGAACGTAAATTTATATTACGGAGAATTCAAGTTATTTGTACTTTCTAAGTAGTTTTCCTTAGAAGTGCTAAATGTTGTTAATAATAAATGACAGGCTCCGTACATTTACTGAACTAACTTTCGATATCGCTTTTAGGAAATTTAACTACAAACACCTTACTTTTGTAAGAAAGACGGACGCACCTTTATTTCAACGTTGGAATGCGCGTACTTCAAAAATAATAGAAACGTTGCATTCAAGGTCATAATAATTTTGTTCAGAAGGAAAGTAATTTAATAACAAGTTGAGCTTTTGCTAAGTATTTAAATGGTAACAGGTTTTACCTATGCAAAAAGAAAAAAAATCTAAGATATGCTGCAATGCTACCATGTGAGTCATTCTTATTGAATACTAACTATATAAAAAGTTTATAATCTGTATGCGGAATATACGGGCTGTAAAATAAGCCACCATACTTAATTTCGTATTGTCTTTAAGAAATAACAGCCGCTATATCAATCTCAAACAAGCAATGCATTTTAGTTCGACGTTTTACTAGAAATAGGAAAAATAGAATGGATACACAATAAACACGTAACCGTTATGCGGATAAATAATTGAAATAATATGTTGTGGTGAATGGGCATTAAGTGTAACAGACAACTAACCGCTATAACCGTACACAAAGCAATATTATGAACCTACAGTCTCCCAGCTTTAATGCTAAGAAATTTCAAAATGCCATAGTTTCCTGTCATACAATTACGTATCCGATATTCCGACTTGTCATATCTTTAATTTGTTACGGTCATCGAGATTAAAATAAGAACAAAGGTACGTCCGATGTAAAATGCCTTGAACTTACTCGAACAATTCTTCACTCTTAAAAAGTTGCCAGTCGTAAGTCGCAGTCGAAGCTAGAATAGAAGCCATTTAGTCTTAATCGATCACTATATAAAGACAAAAAACCTAACTGGCTTATATCTCGCTTGTCTACAAACATTAGAAATATCTGACAAGCATTATTTTAAAAACCTACTCTAAGGACAAGAATTCTTCCAATGGTTTCAGACATTTCACGGCGACAGTTAATTGCAAAACTTGCATTTGAAACCCATAAAACCATAATAAAAGTGAAGATGTAATTTTAGAGTTAGGAGAGCTCCTCATTACTGAGTCAACGCGTAAAATTAAACTTGGCACTTTGTAAATATTTACCTTTAAATTGTTAAGACACTAGAAACCAAAACCAAAAATAGCTTTCAGAAAGCTATTCTAACTGTATCCTGGAATTCAGATCAAATTAAATCACGTTTAGATATAAACTGGAACAGTTTCGCACTAAATTAAATTGAAACTGCAGTATTTTATTAGAAACAAACTGCAACAAATTGATTCCCTTACTCTGAGCTAATCAGGTGAAGCAAAAGTACTAGAAATAAATTAGCGTAACATATTTTATGATTAATAAAACCTTAAGCATTAAAACGTTAAATGCACAGATGTTAGTTTTGTTTAGAGAAAAACAATAAAAATAAAATTTACGGCAGAAACGGGAATTATCTCTAAAGACATAAAATAATTTCTTCGCTCTAATTATGTAATTATTTCGATGAATACAACTCGCAATCAATAAATTGGGCCTTAAATAATAATTTCATCATAAAAATGTTTTATAACAACCCAATATTGCGTATCAATTTACGTATATTGGGAAAGTACCTAAAATTCTTGTCCCAAATTATTTTAGAATATATTTTTTCGATGCTTTCTATATGTGCAACTTTCTTACTGAATGAAAGTCTTCGCCATTTCATATTCTTCGTCAAATAATATAACTTTGCTAATTTAGATTAAAAAATGTTGTAATCACCGCAACAAGGAACTGCAGTAGTAAGTTAATCAGTAATAACCTTCTTCTGCTACTGAAATAGGCTAATTACTTATGTTAAGAATGTATTGGAAACAATAATAAATCAGAATCGTTTCCCTCATTGTATTATTATCTGGAACTTTCTTCACGACGAAAAATTATGGATTAATACATTTCTATAGTTTGTAAGTTGAATCACACAGTTTGTACGTATTGATTAAGAATTAGATCTTGATCGATCTTATAATCGATAAAACTTATGCAATCTCACCGCTTTCTATAACGTTAACTACAAACCAGAAGTAAGATCTCAAACATGAGCTAATAAAATGGGACAGATTATGCA
Source organism: Melanotus villosus (assembly GCA_963082815.1). NCBI lineage: Eukaryota > Metazoa > Arthropoda > Insecta > Coleoptera > Elateridae > Melanotus > Melanotus villosus. Next base: position 33,155,028 of record OY720427.1, on the reverse strand, counting down.
TTTGTATGTGAATAGGATGCGTTTTCTTTCCTTTACTCCGATTCATCATACAAACCGTTTCTTCGATTTGCACGGCTTTTCCAGTCGATTTCACCTTAATGGAACCAATACGTGACTAACTTTTACATTTTTACTTTAGAAAATTACATGTACAGTTTTAATGTAATTTAAACAAACTACAGACATTTATGTATGACATAACTACATCTTTCGTAATATCAAGAGTGTAAATCACGTTGGATAATTAGTTTTGAGTAACGAGTGCCAAAATAAACATTTTATTGAATGAAGTTCCAGATTTTATTGCGTTCATTTTAAACTAAAATTAGGCCTTTTGTTTTATGCAATTTGGTTGGGTTGGAATTGCTAAAAAATGATCTCTTTAATTAGTGGTTTTTAGTTTCTAATTCTGAAATTGTCAGCTGGAAAAAATTTACTACACCGGTATAATAGTGGGCAGTCGTCACTAAATTATTTTCCAAAGTTTAATTTCCTTTTTTATGCTTGGCACAAGTCATAACCTAGATTTTTTTTACTGAAAAATAACGGCACTTAGAAATATGTATAATAATTAAAGTTGTAAATAAACGTAATTGCTTACAGATGTTCTTAAAAAAAATGAATTAATGCCACATGAAAATAAAGATAATCAATTGTACAGTTAATAACGTGAAAGATAAGAGAATCGACAATAAAATTTTTAAAAATAACTTAAAATTGCTTTTAACAGTATATCAGTAAGCATTACTAAAGAACTGTGGGGATTTGAGTTAATCTCGATGTTTTAGTGCAATACTTTTTAATATTGATAATGCAACACTATAGCTGAGAATCTGAAATGTTAAGCTGACAAGTTTTATTTCGTGTTCAAGCACTTAGCCAGGTAGGTAATTTAATGTGAGAAATTAAACCAAGTGTCATGTTGTAGCATCAGACAACATGTTCAGTTTCAGCGACCTTTATTTTTCATTGTTTAAATTATCATAAAATTATTTAGTTTTGTATTTAATCAAAACTAATCAAAAATTTTTGGTAAGATTTTTGCTGTATTAACAGATTCCCTAACATCTGCTGAAGTCTCCTCAAGAATTCCAGGCAATTAACTTTTATTTGTTTATCAATTAATTACATGCATCGTAATTTAGAGTTCTATCAAAATTGTTAATTTTTTAACTGGTAGAACTGTTAACGCGGTACTTGCACTAATGTGTAATTACTTCTGATGTAGCTTTTTAAGTAGTAAACACGTCAAGGCTTACAATGTGCTATATATTATGAGCTGAGATTTATTTATTTCTCGACAGAAAATTCTCTTCCGTTCTTGCTTTGTCATAACATCATCACGAGAAGAAAAACGCAGGTCATGACCTATGTGTACTGTTAAATATTTTGAAAAGTTCTCCAATTCTAAAAATTAAGGTGTTTCTAGAAATTTGTTCTGTAAATTAAGCACGTCCGACGTAATTAATTTTAGAACTTAATTACTTTGTTTATTTTTTTACAGGTCAGTTGGAGAAATTTTATACCTAAAAATTTTTACAAATTACTCTAAAATTTAGGGAAAGACTACACCAACGTCAACTGCAAAGAGGGTTGGTTATCCTTATTGATGTGTTTTTAAACCTACAACTTTTTACAAATGCATATATCAAAAGCTAAGCAAAATTACTCTCAAATATCGGGGTACGACTGCACCAATATAAACTGTTAAGGGTGTCCTTGAAATAAAAAAGTAATATACTCATGCTTATTTATGTGTTTTTTAAACCTACAACTATTTATAAATGCAAAGCAAAATTACCCAAAAATCTGAGGGAAAGACATCTTCATCAAAATCAACTGCAAAGAGTGCTACTTTGAAAGACCCTGGGCAATCCTAATTTAAATAAAAAAGGAATGTATTTATCCTTATTTATGTGTTTTTAAACCCAAAACTATTTACAAATGCATATCAACAGGTAACCAAAATTACTCAAAGTCTGTGGGGAAAGACTTCGCCAATATCAACTGCAAAGAGTGACTTTGAAAGACCGTGCGAAATCATAATTTAAATAAAAAAGGAATGTGATCCTTATGTATGTGTCTTTTAAACCTAAAAGCATATCGATAAGCAAGTAAAATTACTCAAAAATCTAAGGGAAGGATTTCAATAAGATCAACAGCAAAGAGTGATTTTAAAGGCCCCGCAAAATCGTAATTTAACTGAAAAAGGAATACACTTATCCTTATTTATGTGTTTCACCAAGGTTTTTTTCAGTACTTCCATGTACTATAAATAGAAATTATAGATATCTTCGTAATAGGAACATTGCTTTTTACTTAATATTTGCTTATATCTTCCGTATTCATTTTGGTAAAGATCAAGGAATAAGTACTTAATTTTTTTGTAAGAGATTATTTCCAAAGGATTTTTACCGAGTGTCGTTTTGTCCTTTTTAGAAAATTTTCCTGGTTCGATACTTTTTGGGTTTATTGTCAATGTTACGCTATTGTTATATCTGCTTATCATTTATAAAGAAACATATTAACTATGTTGTTTTATGCTAATTTATTTTATTTGAGAAAGCGGTTATCCTACGCAGATTTACTTCATTTGATATTTAGATTTATATAAGTGCATGTTTATAATTATCAATAATTATTAGGACTAACCATGACCGACTAAGTAATTCGCTCTCATTTTTTAAGAATATTAATTGAAACTTACAACTTTTGCTTTGTAGTTTTCAGATAATAGATTTTCACTGTTTTTGTATTTATTTGATTTTCTTTCTAATTATTCTTATTTTTAGTCTATGATAGCACATTTCACAGGACAATCATATAAACTGATTCATTGTCAGCAAGGTATCATTACAGATATACCAGTCTTTAAGAGCTGCAGAACCAACAAAAATAAGATTATAATTAAAACAAATTATCTATTAATAAAATAGAATAATTCATAGCTTATCCTCGGGCGTTTTTTAATGTTAAACCCATGGAAAATGGTGAGCCAGTCAAACAAATGAATATTTTAATATAAGGCCGCTATGCAACGTCCACGAAACACCTGTCTTATTTTGTTGGGCTCGTGCTGCGTTCGAAAATCTGCTTGTTCGGTGGACATCGCTACGTTACGATGTGCCGAAGGCCGAAGTCAAAATTAAAGCTAGAAATGAGCTGCAGTATTTTGACTGACTAATTTGCCTTTTAAACTAGTACAAGACAGTACAAAAAAAATCTTGTAAAAAAATACTTCCATAAGGAACGACATATTGTATAATGATTGACTGTCATTGTAATCGGAAAGAGTTTTATTTTGTTTTCCATGTGCATTATTATTATTATTATTACTTCTTTTAATGTAGAACACCCAAAAATATTGGATACGAGCCGCCCCTGAGTTATACAGAATTATCTTCTTAAAATTAATACATAAGAAACTAATATTAAAAATTTAAAAATGAACCTTATTTTGTTTACTGAAATTAGTGACGTTACTGGTTAAACTAAAGTTAACAATACGTATCAAAATACGATAGTAAACCACCTAACCATACTGCTTTTTGGTTTTTAGTGTAATTATTTTTGCTAGGTACAAAGGTATTTTTCACATCATCTTTAGGAACATTCGTTCAGGGGCGAATGGGCTACTGTAAATCAGCCTGGAAGTTACAAAGAACCATCGGCCTTGTATCATAATAATTTTTACTAATATTAAGTGCTTACATCTTTGAACATTTACTAACACTGTGTAATTCAATAATTAAAAATTAATACGAACGTTTAACAAATCGATAATACATATTAATAACTACGTCCATCATTTGCCTCTTTTTATGGCCACGTTGTATCGTGTTGTTTGTCTCAAACATTCGAAAAAAGTGGTAAATGAATCGGATAATAACTCAAATTGTGTATGTTTAGGGCGAACTTTGTGGTAGTAAATATTAAGTTTAATCAACGAAATTGTGGATTTACGTTCTATAGCTAATGAAGAAATCCATTAGAAAAGGATGGCGCATAAAGAAGATAGGTACCTCTCTCTTTGCATTTTTCGAAGGGGACCAAAATTTTGGCATTAAACATCGACCTACCTAAATCAAACTTCATACCTAAACTCCGTATGGAGTCCTATTGGAATCCATTGAAAAAAGTCAATGGAGAAAGGCACTTTTCTCTTGTCATTTTTCAATTAGGACTTAATATTTGGCTTTAATGTCAATGTATCAGATATTGTACAAGGTCCGGTAAAAGACACCGACATAAAAATTAAACTAATCAAATGCTGGGTTGTTTTTATGTAAAAAGTGGAAATTTTGCAAGAACGTCTTCCGAACGGGTTAATTTTACTAAATGATAGTTTAGCATGGCCATCTTGTTCTGTTGACATTTCTATGTCCCATTTTATCTGTTGTGGTTTTTAAAATATCCGCTATGTAAATATAAATCAGACTCCTTAGACTAGAGGAAGAACACATAAGATGAAATTAACTATATCCACCAAGAGATATTTGGCGCTTTATTTGCAAATTTCGTCTCCCTTTTGGCGAAGTGCATAGCTGAGAATGGGGGACATTTAAGACGTACCATTTCTAGACATTACGTTTCCCAACTGTTACGTTTACAATTGCGCACACACAATTCGTCTCAGTTAAATAAATAAAAAGTTATTCCTAGTGGTCGAAGTGGGGGGGGGGGGTATGGCATCCCCCTAGTTTGTTAAAAGAATTAAGCCGTTTCCCTACATTGAAAAGAAAATTAAACCATCCCCCTACTTTGAAAAAAAAATAAGACATCCCAGTGCTAAACTACGGGGTTTCATCCTTTAAATATGATTTTTAAAATTAACTATTTAGTAGGTAGCCGGTATGTAAGTAACTATAAACTTTACTTATTGTATTTATACAGATTGTAAATAGAAGTACACCATAAAAAAAAATTCTTCAAAAAATATGATTCATTGTTTGGGTTTGGGGACTGCGCGGCTCCCGTGGAGTTTATTTACTTATTTTAAAATACCCACAGACAACAGCTATCCATTACTGATAAAGACACTCAATCTGCGTGTATTAAAAACTAAAAAATATTGGAGTATGTGGAATCAAGTATTATTAGATTCTTAAGGGAGGTTTTAATTAACTAAATTAAAAAACTCTGGTTTATTTTTTGTCTTTGTAGCATCGCCATTTTATTTTCCTAAAGTGATAAACTATCTCACACACGTAAATAGGTGGGGGGGGGGGGCACTGAATATTGGAAAATCTAGAGCATCCCCCTTGTAATGTTTTCCCAATTCGACCACTGGTTATTCCATATTACCCTGTATAACTAGGTTTACGACTTGCAAAATATAAAATTTTATACCTAAAAATGTCCCTACCATTGTTTGAACTACTGCAGGGCTGTTAAAACTATCGTAACCTATGTCACAACTATTATCCAATACGGAAAATGGAAATAAATACCTAAATAATACACAGCAAATATTTTTCAATTCAAAATTTGTACTTAAAGAAACTAAATGACATTTTCCAAATTAATGATAACAATATAATTTTAAATTAAGTACCTAATACGAAGTTGTTGTTTACTAACTAATCACCTAGAATTTAAAGAACTTAAATTAGTTTAAATGGCAATTTTGTTTATTCTCTAAAGATGTGTTGAAATTGTACTTCGCGTTTAATTGTATTTGCTATTTATTTAACAGACTTTGCCTCAAGAAGAGTTACAACTTTTGTGAATATATTATAAAATTAAATTAGTAACTCTGTTGGACTCAGAATAGGGTCTGGTTTTGTGATTTTAATGCTTAATACATAATTTGATATCATTTTTAATAAACAGTTGTGCTTATAAGTAAAATAATTTAATTAAATAACACTAAACATTACATTCTACTTCCTATATTGACAATATTGACTAATATTTATTATGTTCAATGTTCAAAGGTCGCGTCTGTATCGGCCTGAAGGTGCGATTCTTGCTAGACTTTGTTTTGAGTATGCATGAAAAAAGATGCCACACTTCCGCCTTGTAGCTTGTCTTTTCATATTCATCAGTTTATTGGTAAATATAATTCCACTATTTCGTACCTTCATAGCACTTTTGTCTGAGGGGAAGAAAATGTTAAACAAACGGAATAGTAAAATTTTTCAATCTGTAAATTAATCACTGTTTCAGGGTTCCGTTTGATGATATTGAAAAAACAGATTTAGTTAGCCCTTTTCCGGGCATTGAAACTAATTTAATCCAATTTCATTTAATTCCATACTTTTACTACTTGAAACAAGATTTTATTAATGCAGCCTTCAGGTAATCTACCGAACTACTTTTTTTACAAATTCGCCCCCTTTTTGCAATATTTTTGTCCCATTTTCATAAGTAATAATATGTACAAGTATTGCAAAAATGTCTGTTAATAAATATTTAACCCATTGGATCGAATACAATGGTTAAAACTCTTACCATGTAATATGAGTCTAGCCAAAATAATAAAACTAATTATATTCCATGGTTGCTTTGTATATCCATAATTACAGGTATAAAACACGCATTAGTATGTAGTTAAAAAAAAAGATTTTGCAATTCAATTATTCGGCTCTAAACAGCACCGGGAGTTCGGGAAACTTCCAGTCTTCCCGAGCGTCCCATCCGCCCCTGCATTCATTGCTCTTTTGGAAAATAATGTACAAAATATGATTCGCAATATGTTCATGATTACGAAAACAGGATCTGACCATACATGAAGATTTGGCCAATATCAACTAATTTCAAATCCCCATTGTTACAAATTTCCATTTCCTTAACAAATTAATATAATAAAGCCAAGTATTGTAGGAAAGTAAAAAACGAGCAAAGTTCAAATTAAATGGAGTATATGTAAAAATTAACCTGATGTAGATTTGTAGATATCCAATTTCACAGGTTTATAAACCCGACTTGGCGTGCAATGACTGCTACGGTGCTACGGTGTTGTTATGTCGTATTAAGGGACACATGTCATATTCGATGTAATTTAAGAAAACCGTAATGTCTAAGACCGGATTTACACTATTCACATCGTTTAATTATTGTATTTTGTTTTTATTGAGCCCTGCTGACCGTATGGCACAGTTAATATGCAAATTTCCACCCACTGAACTTTGAAGAGTTACATTTTTTGAGAGGATCTTCTTCAGTAATTTGCCTAAACTTTAATTTTAAGAAGTGCTCGAACAGATTACGTCCAAAAATTTCCAGTTCCCGCTGAAGCTCCAGGTAATTTTCGCTAAGTTCAGCAAATGCATAAAAACTAGCCTTGTACAAGATAACCTTCGCGAGTGTTTTTATGCCGTTAAAATATTTACATGTATTGTTAATAATAAATAAATAACGCTCAGGAATGTATTAATATTTGTTAGTCGATTAATGATTGTTCCTGCTCGTTTTCGTAACTACCGTAATTAAAATACTAATGAATACACAGAGCTTTAAATTACTTAGTTATACGCTCCAAGGAAAACGAATAACAACGAAATTCCTCACTTGCATTCTTTTGATATTTGGGTTTTGTTAACAAAACAAGAAATATGTGAACTAGCAAATATAATCTCAGAAATTCCAACTTTAATGTCAGAAATCTCTGTTTAGGAATACAAATCATAAAATGCAATTTTCACTTTAACAGTGGGAATCCCTTTAAAGTTAGGATGCCCAGACATATTTTTAAATAAAAATTGCAATGAAACATATAATTATGTATGATAAATAGTAAAAGGTAGAATAATTGCAGGAATTAGGTTTAAAAATAAAAAGAGAATAATTATGCTTTTAATGACAAAAAATAGTAACTGCTTTGCGTGTGTGTGGTATATTTACTTGTATGCCATATTCCTAGGTATTGTTTATTATACATATATACATTCTGGAAAGCCTTTGTGTTTAAATAACCGTCGTTCTTACTACAACGAAACGTTATTTTATTACAGAAACTAGACTTTTGGTCACCGTTATGTGTTGAATTTAATCGTAATAATGAAGGCAAAAGCAATACAATGTAACGTGGAAAAAAGGACAAAAGGCCAAAATTAGCAAAAATATGCGATTAAACTTGGCAAAAATTTAATATAGGTGTATTAATTTTTCTAAATTGTGTTTTAGATAATGTCGGTTCATACACATTTACATTTCAAGGTAGGGCGGGCGTTTGTGTGAAATTTATAGATGTATACTGGAATTTGGTTGTATTAAAAACATGCAGGAAGCTTATCCAAATCACAAATTCATCATACGTGATTTAGCAAACACGTTTCACTTGTAACCCAAACTCGGAACAGAGAAAGTTTTACAGAGGAAGGACAACAGTAAAACTGTTGAATGAAAAACGCTTTTTCAACGCAAGGTCAAATTAATTAAATAGTATTTGGAAAATTTTGAATATTAGAAATTCGCGTCTAACCACCACGGTTTTTAATTTATGGTGATGTTACTTTAACCAAAATTTAAAGACGGGTTTAAATTTAAAATTCTCCTAAAATAAAAAATATCTGAAACAAGCCTGACATCATGGTTAAACATAGAACATCAAATTCGATTTCATCATTGTTGCTGTTTTCAGTGACGTACACTTTCTACCATATATTTGAACATGTACACGCTGCATAAATAATATCAGGAAATGTAACATTGCATTAACATTGTAAGCATGGCGTTGAATGAGACTACTTGTACTTCCCTTGTTAATTGTGTAGAGTGCGAATATATTCATGAATATTAATCGAAACTTTAATAATAATTCGCGTGATAAAACTGTAAATCTGAATTAGATTTTATTCAACAAAGGTAAATTCAAATTCTTTCTTTTATTTTTATAGTGAGAAAAATGAACGCGACAGGAATAATACACGCTACAAAGTGTATGTGATAAAATTTCATTCATTCCACGCCACTGGCATAAAATGATAGTCAGGTATTGCGTATTGAGAACGCAGTAAAGGAGTGCCTTACCATTTCACAGAAATGTCGAATTCGTTTTGAAAACCAGCCGTAATACTTGGTTACTAAAGAAAGACTTTTGATTCACCCAGGTTTCACCCTAACATTTCTTTTCCTGTGTGATTTTATTCTTCGCAACAATCATGGCCAAAGTATATTTTTCGTAATAAGAACTTCAAATTTAATGCGTTTAATAAAAAAAAAAAAAATAAATAAATAAAAAAAAAAAAAATAAATAAAAACTGAGACAAGGTTTCGCAATTCACATGTAAAAAACTAGGCTTCCATCTAACGTTTAAACTGAGATATACCACATAGTATTGTATGTACAGAGAGTAATAATTAATAATATAGTAAATAAAGAATCATCTAAATAATTAAAACCAGAAATTGGAAGCATCGTTAAGTAACTTCAGGAACATTGCGGATGTCTCTCACGATATGTTCTCATGAAAGTAGTAAAATTCGCACATATTAATGAATTTATTGAGTAATATTCTCATCTGAACGAAAGTTAATTGTATTCAGGCAGTTCCACTTACTACGGGAACAACTAGAACCTACCAATCCGAGTTCACCAAAGTGACACACCTGAGTTCAAAGAATACATTAACTATAAAAGCCAATGCTTTAGCAAATATGTAAACAAGAATCAATTACTTAGATTATACAATAATGTCGAGGGCAAATTATGAAACTCGCACGCAGAATTGTGTAAGTAGGAATTCTTGTCTCAGTATGTGTACCTACATAGCAAAGAATAACATTTAGATCTTGTACATTGCTGATCTTAATACGTTTGTTGTTTTTACAAGCAGACGAGAAAGCGGATCAGCTACTATTTTCAATCATTCTCAAATGAAGGAAAATTTCTGATGTCGTACAAGGTAAACGGGAACAGTAGATCTATCAAAGTATTTGTGGTGGAAGTGACATCAATTTAAAGATATTTTGTAAAATATTTTGCAATCGGCATTCGGCAACAATTAGACCACATATTAATAATTCAAATCAATATTATTAACGATCATAGTTGTGTTATAAGAAACAGTTATATTAAGATAAGAATAAAACCGAAATTTATGTATTTTATATCAGGTATTGTGTAGAAGTCATTGAGCTCGTATTAATATTAAAACACGCCTATAAATAATAGAAATACATTGCTTTATTGCTTTTTATGTTTATTTCAAGCCTGTTTTGTTCGCATTACTTTCAGGCAAGAACAAAGAATTGTTTTGGTTTCCTTTTGTATAGTATCAAGTCTCTATTTCTTCTATAGAAACAAAAAAATATTATTACAACCAACTAATTTTTTGTACAGTAGGAACAATCATTTATATTTATTTTATAATTTCAAAATCATGCATAAATATATGAGTGTTATAAATTACGGACCATTCAACAATGCTTGGTATGGGTAATTAGTTACCTCTGAGCATTATAAAACATTTACACGAAACCCAGCTTCCTGTTTGAATTATTTCATTTCAACATAACAAAGGCCACATAGTTGTGAAAATTGACACAAAATATGCGATTTTAATTGAGTTATTTTTATAGCCCGCTAGTAAAATCATTGCATGGTGCTTTTTCACAATTTAAGTTATAGTTAATGTTCAAAATAATAAATCAGAATATATAAAGAACATCATGCCGAATCTAAAATTTGTTATAGGACATGCCATGCCCATGCAGCCATGCACATAAACTGAAACACTAAAGTAACTATTTGAGTTGTATGGTTGCTTAAAATTTCACAAATTTTATTAACAAGTTACTATTCTCAGTAGTTAGAAATTTTATGAACTAGGTTATTGTTCCTTAATTTAGTTTTCGCTACACAAATTTGTAGATATTACAGAAACATTGGCACATTTAAATTTTATTCGTGTTATTTTTTAATACAGTCAAAATCTAAAATTGAGAAAAGTGGCCGTTTTGAACCTAATTTATGTTATAAATAAATAAAATTATGGCATTAAGATAGTTTGTTGCAAATGTATATAACAAAAAACTAAGTGTGGTTTGGTATTTGTGTATTATCTTCATTTATTTTAATTTAAACTATAAATGCTGACATGCTACCTTGCTACCTAAGAAAATCTGTTTATACAACGGAACTGGCTTAAGCTTTCTCGATCCGTGTATCGAATAATAATAGCTAAGCGTAGTCGACAAATCCAGTCTAGCTGGATTGATATTGATTTTTTTTTTATTATTATTATTTTATTCCATACCAACCTATAGAATAAGTAATCATTCTTGTACGGAGTAACCAGCATATATCTACATAAATTAAACTATGTTCTTATAAAAATAAAATCGAAGCGCGTAATTAAAAACACGTGATTAAAAAGTCAGTTGTCTGGTATTTAATTTTCACACAAAAAATCTAATAGCAAGGTAATTGCAGTTTTATTACAATTAGAAGATTGTAGCTCGACATTCTGTTTTAAATTTAAAATGCAGTACCTACTGAAAATCAAACTGTGCCTAATTGAAAATAATGTTTATAGTGTTACATACACAACACTCAAAAAATGTACCAAAAAGCAAAAATTCGAAATTAATTATATTTTTCTACAGCTGCAGTTAAAAGTTTTGTATTTTAATGCTAGTAAAAAATTATGTTTGATACTTATTCACTTACCTAGTATTTTCTTTTTGGCACTATAAAATTTAAAATAATAACAAATAGACCTTCACATAATAATAAATTTCGATTTATTACACTACACACACATAAACACTATACTACTTCACTAAACCTTTCGCCTATCTATAGGCGACTGTCGTATTATAATCATATTGCTAAAGTAAATTCAGGTAAAATCAAGCCACGCAAGCGCTGAATACACGGTTTGGTTGGTTAAGCACGTGCAAACTTGTCTTTCTTAAGTAAATATTACCCCTGATGTTATGTGATCAGGGATATTACTTGTTCGATGTACTTGCTATCGAGAAATTAATATCTTAGCAATAATCAAAATTTCACAAAATTCCAGTCAATTTAGACGCTTTTTATCAGGAATTTGAATTAAGTCAAATGCTTACAAGTTTAAAATTTTGTTTTGTTGTAGACATAAAAGGTTAAGGAGTTTCTATTATTTAAATTTGCTCATTGCTGTGACTGGCCTATTCATTCGGAAATTCTGCAATTCAAAGATAATTTATACCTGTTTGTAGATTATTTTTGATTGGTTAAAATTAACGTTTAGTCATATTATTCAGTCCTTTATCGGCTTTATATACATCTTTAATTCAACAAAAAATCCTTTATTTTGTCTTGTCAATCTCTTGTTCTTCTTTCTTGTTCCTCTTTCTGTCCTCACGGCCTTGAAGTGCCTTGCCACAATCTACAACACATAATTTGCGAGTCCCATTTATGGTGTAAATTCGTTGTTTAAATAGTTATCCTATGTTCTTCCTATCTTCCTTACTACTGAGTCAAGTCAAATATTAGAATATTTTGTTTGAAGGATATTTACAATATTTTAGTGTTGAAGTCTTCATTAGAAGACAAATGAATTGTCTTTATTAGCCAGTTGTCTTCTAACTTCTAATGAAGACAACCCAGTAGTTGTCTTCATTAATAACTTTGCTAGGGAAATGTTTAACAAATGATTGGATTTACTACCTGCTTTCTTTATTGCTATATATTTTTTATTTTTTTATTTGTTAAAAGCAGAACTTGTATCTTTTAATATAAATTAAATTTTAGCATATTAGTCAGAGCAACGTAATTATCAGAACCACATTTAAAACCAACCTCATTCAAGTGATTAGTTTATGTCTTATCAGTTATCACATTATCGATTAATTACTGCATTCATAACATATTTTTAGGAAAACAAAAAATACTTAGGGCATGATTTTTAGTTTATAGAAAAACGATGTTCAGGTATCGTATCTAATTTTTAAGAACATCCTGTACGTAGGCAATTATAATTTATTGATTCGAGTTTTTATTGAATAAAAATAATAAATAAATAAAAGACGAATTTCTAGGAAACACGTTTCAGTTTCAGTCGTATGCAATTTTTAAATATGTACTGCAAACTGCAAGCTACAGGGTGTTGCAGGTTGCAGGCACAGTACATATATACATAACTTCATAACTATATTGAGAACCTCTATATACAATGGTATAGGTAAGCGTTGAATGAATAATATATTATTTATTAATTGAAAGTAAATATAATGAATAAACCACCTCATAAGTACTTGGATTCATCATTTCTTGGCTATATTATTTATTTAAATTTTAAATATAAACTGCTAAATTAGACTGAAAAGGGAAATGAAATAATGCTAACGTTGATGGTATCTACAATTATTTAAACCAGAACAGTCAACTTGATGATTGTACCTATTTTGTGACGGATTTGTCGAATTTAAAACAAAGATAACAAGGCCACTCACAGCTCACAGTATGTAATATAATATTATTCATTCAACGGTATAAGCAAGAACAGTAGAGACACTTTGTGTTGTTTGTTTGAACCTGTATCTCCAAAATGAAAGATCTTGAATGGAATCGTAATTTTCATGAATGTGATTCTTTATTTTTGTAGTTTTAGCGAATTGAAATCTTAAAACGTGTTTAAACGTAGTTGAACAGTATTTCTCACTCTCGCTGTATAATTTCATTTTTGTAGTTAATTACAGTGCACTATTATAATATTACATTAAATCCATAATAGATGTCGCTTGTAAATGCACGGTCGCGACTGTTGATGTGTAACCAATAAAATGGCCAAAATGGCATGTGATTCGTATCCAAGCAACCTAAGAATATGGCAATTGGAGTATTGATAGAGGGGAGTGACCCGTTTCTATGAGGTAGGAAACTGCTAGAAGGAAATTTTACACGGGGGTGTAACATTGAAGGTATTTGGTGTAATGTTCTGTGTTTTACACACTAGCAATTCTCTACTCTCTCAGTTATAATGTTCTGTGTTATAACCTCAAAGTTTGTGTAACCTTTAGAATTGGATAATTGGTAAATTATCGTATTAGTTTAAGTCATACATAAACTCAACAGTAGAAAAGTTTGTTTTGTAATTTAGCCATTTTTATTTATTAAATTTATATAATTTCAATAGCAGTTATTAAAAGTAAATAAAACAATGAGTTACACTGGATGTGTCCACTTGGAACATTTTATAAGAGACGAAGAGGGTTTAAAAACCTATGAATTACTGCACGGTGTATTTGTGATCAGTGGTTCTGATGAAAGACGACAGGCAAAAATATTAAATGCATACTGTCATGTATGTGACAGGCGATTTCCTTTTTTGCATGTCTGTATGCATTGTACATTCTTTGGATGTCGAGAACACATACGAGAACATAACAAGAATAAAAGGCATATTTTCTCAATGGACATAACGTACGGGCAGGTTCATTGCAGCCAGTGCAGTGATTATATATACGATGAACAACTAGATAACATTGCTAGATCGAATGCACTACAAGGTGACAGTGTCAATAAATGTGTGTTAGAATTAGTATGGCCAAGTTTGCGTACTGAAGATAAGGAATTATGTGGTAAAACCGAAAAAATGGTTATCGATAAAACAACTCATATTGGCTTGAGAGGATTGTTAAATTTGGGTTCTACTTGTTTTATGAATTGTGTTGTGCAAGCTATGACGCATATACCAGTATTACGTGATTATTTTTTCACTGAACACCATCAGTGTGTAGATACTCCAGCAAAATGTTTGATTACAAATCTCTTTCGTGCTTTTTATACGGGAGATAAAACACCTCTAGTCTTAAACGAATTTTTGTATTTAATTTGGACTCAAGCCAGACATTTAGCGGGTTATGAACAACAAGACGCTCACGAATTCTTTATTGCTACATTGGATGTACTGCATAGACATTGCTCCGCTACATTGCCAACACAGGCACACTCTTCCGGCAGCAAAGTTTACAAATGTTCCTGTATCATAGATCAAGTTTTCACAGGTAGTCTACAGAGTGACGTGGTATGTCAAAAGTGTAGTGGAGTTTCTACAACAATAGATCCAATGTGGGATTATTCCTTAGATTTAACACCATCTGTTACCGATGGCGCACTTCCTAGTTCACTCGAAGATTGTTTGGAACGTTTTACCGGAGCTGAAATATTAGGATCAAATTCCAAGATTTTCTGCGAAAGCTGTCAATCTTATCAAGAATCAACAAAACAGTTTACCATGCGGACCCTACCTGTAGTACTCTGCTTTCATTTAAAAAGATTTCAGCATTTGAATGATTTGGAAAAGAAAGTTTCAGCAAAAATTAGATTTCCTGAACTTTTAGATATGACTCCATTCATGACTAAACAAAAAAATGAACATGTTTTACATTTACAGCTACCATATGACAATAAGTATTTATTATTTGCCGTCATAAATCATGTAGGTACATCTATAAATGCTGGACATTATATATGTTATATACGATACAAAGATAGTTTTTGGTATAAATGTGATGATTTAGTGATATCAGAGGCAGGGATTGACGAAGTTCTTCAGTCTGAGGGATATTTATTGTTTTATCATAAGTATTGTTTAGAATACCGTTAAAATTATGAACAAATATAAGTAATTTTATTTATTTATAACAATTACAATAATGTGATGATAAATGTTTTTTTATATAAACAATTTTTCAAATATAAAAACTAAGTTAATTTTAATAAAAAGAATTATTGTATTTACGCAGATGGTAAAATATGTATAGTGTATCGATAATGCATTTCAGTCACATTTATGTATTGCATAACTAAAATTTTAAGTTCTAGTTTTGAATAACTTAATTAATTTATAGCACATATTAAAATCCCCATTCGTGTAACTGCAGTTTGGCAGTTAGAAATTGTCCTTATAATACAATCAATCGTCTAAATTAATGATAGTATGTTTAATAAGTTTTAAAAAATAAGTCGTGAATTGTGCTATGTATACTTGTATATTTCTTGTACTGGGTTGTGAAGTTAAAAGGTATCCGAATGAATTGTAACATTTTGATAGTCATAAAAAGCTTTTTTTGGCAAAATGCGGAATTATTTGTTAAATTTATTCAATAAAAGTGTCTTTCAGTCAATGTTTTTAAACATATTCTAATATTTATTTTGCAACTTGGTAATGCTAATATTCGTAGGCTATTGTTTAGTGAAAATTTTGCATAATTTTTTTTTATGAAATATATGCGGGTAAAATTACTTTATATGTAACATATGTAAAAATTTATTGTCTTTTAATACAAAAATATCTCATTTCTAAGGAAACTTTAAAATTTTAAAAGACCAGTTTAAAAGGCAGTATCAGAAAGGGAAATTCTAGTAAGTACTATCGCTAATAATATGGATATAAGCTTTAATGTTTCTAAGAATTAATCGTCTGTAGACCTCAGATAACGAGAATAAATTTGTGTCTTTTACTCTGAATAGGTATTAAAGTTACATTTGTGATAATATTGTTAAAATGCCTAATGTAAAAAAATGTATTTTCGCAATGTTTTCAAATTACTGAATGTCAAATGCATGATCGATATTTTAAACTAAATTTTTTTAAGTTACTAAAAATTTAGCTTAGCTGTAGTTAATGGTTTAGTGTCATAATTATTATGGTACTAACCAATAATGGATTCCAACTTTTATTGAGAGGATCAATGAGAAATAGTATGATGAATTATTTGTAATTTAGTTAAAATTTCCACTTCCAGTACTGTTCAAAATAAACAGTACATGTACACTAATAAATTGACTGCAAGCTTAAAAATACGAAACTGAATTGTAGTGTTACCATGAATATTAATGAATAAAGCTTCTTTATTTTGGCATTCTAGCTTTATAATTACACACAAATATAACAATACATAATAGCCAGGGTGGCTCAGTGGTAGAGCGTCAGGCTAGCATTGCATTAATCCTTTGTTTGAATCTCCCTGTTGACCATTTGTTGTTGGGCTCCTAATCAACGACACTCTCCTCCGAATACAGGCCTAGTAGGTAGAGTAAATACATGGTGCAGTATTTAGGTATAAACGGCGCACCAACTTCGTAACCCTCCAGACGGCCAGTGCATTGCACATCTAAAGCCTTCTACGTTAACGCACCAGCCTCAACACCAACGTATACAAATCTAAAACATTTCACAGCGTGTTTAAGTAATGCACAACCCATCTCAAATTTAAAAAGATGTATAGAGCTTACGGGGAACGGTGCGGCCGTATTGCAACCAATAGTGCCTATGAACTATTAAAACATGCAATAAAACTGACAACGCTGAAGGCTGGTACGATTAAAAAACTTAAGTCAATGAAGGTAGACGTGCTTCTTAAGAGCCTTTTTCAAAGGTTGGAATGAACTATATAAGCAAAGCCTTTATTTTATTCTCTTAGTTTGGGCAATGGTTTAAAATCAAAACTTGAATCTGCATTACTTAGTTACTAAATTTTCATTTTTTATTAATTCCTGATTTTAATTAATGAAGTTAAATTGATGAAACTTAACTAATGAAGTGCCCGTCTCGGCCTACTACACTACAAGGTGGAAGGTGTTTAAGATGATGGTAATTTAGTAGTTGCAATAATATGATTTTAATGTAGTATCAAATTAAGCGTCTTTCGATTGATACCACTATCAATGCTATCAATTCAACCTATCATTATACTGAAAATTGTTTGTTTTCTTCTATCGTTGCAAATTCAAATTTATGAAATATAGTGTTATAACGATTTACATATCAGGGTATTCAGTTATTGCATTATACATATTTTTTAATGAATTTTTAGGTTTCTGAATGGGTAAAAGTGCAATTTACATTTCCCGCCATTTATCTAGGAAATGACGATTAAAGCATGGTCAAGCATACGGCTGATGTCATAATAGTGAAATATAAAATGTATTTTTAAATTTATTTTAGGTAATTTTACTTATTGCTTGTTATTTCGATTTATTAAAAAAAAGGGTTATTTATAAAGTGTGCACTTTAAAATACATTATCGAAATTAACGTTAAGTTTGAATTGTAAACAATATATTTAACGGTTTTCGACAGCCATGCGCATGCACTTCCTGTTAGTATATAAACGAAAGAGTCGAGGTTATCCAGCTCCATTTCGTTATTAGTAGTGGTGTTGTAAAGTGAGGTTGTGTCCCTTTTGTAGGTCACACAACCCACCTAAATTTGTGAAATAATTCCACAAAAAGTAAAAAAAAAATTAAAACGCTTATAAAAACCCAAAAAAATCGTAAAATAGTTGAAAATCGTAACATAATAAACAAATAACATACGTTCGTTTCATTTGTTTTTACGGTTTGATTTCTGCAAGAAGCATCTCGTTTAAGTTTTATCGTGTAAGCGAAATACTTCTTTAAAAATGAATCCAGGAGCTCCGAATTACCCTATGGCGTCATTGTACGTTGGGGACTTGCACTCAGATATAACTGAAGCCATGTTATTTGAAAAATTTTCGACGGCGGGGCCTGTGCTATCAATCCGCGTGTGCCGAGACATGATTACTCGTAGGTCTCTTGGTTATGCATATGTGAATTTTCAACAACCCGCTGATGGTAAGTGAATTATAAATGTGTGCTGCTACTATACAGATGCAAAGTAGTATATTGTAATGTAATTATTTCATTGTTTGTTTTGCAGCGGAACGTGCATTAGATACTATGAACTTTGACTTAATAAAGGGTCGTCCTATACGTATCATGTGGTCCCAGCGAGATCCGTCCCTACGCAAATCTGGTGTGGGCAATGTATTTATTAAAAATCTGGATAAAAGTATTGACAATAAGGCTATGTACGATACATTTTCGGCCTTCGGTAATATTCTTAGTTGCAAAGTAGCTCAAGACGAGAATGGCGTTAGTAAAGGCTATGGATTTGTACATTTTGAAACGGAAGAAGCCGCTAATAAATCCATTGAGAAGGTTAATGGCATGTTATTAAATGGAAAGAAAGTATACGTAGGTCGATTCATTCCTCGCAAAGAACGTGAAAAAGAGTTGGGAGAAAAGGCGAAGCTTTTTACTAACGTTTATGTGAAAAACTTTGGTGAAGACATGACTGAAGACCAGTTACGTGACATGTTTGAGAAATTTGGACGAATTACTAGTTTAAAGATTATGAGTAAGGAAGATGGCAAATCACGTGGCTTCGGATTTGTGGCATTCGAAGATCCAGATTGTGCCGAAGCAGCAGTTGAGCAACTCAACGGTAAAGAAGTTATCGAGAGTAAAGCCATGTACGTTGGCCGTGCACAGAAGAAAGCAGAAAGGCAACAAGAGTTAAAGCGTCGCTTTGAGCAATTAAAGATGGAACGCATGAATCGTTATCAAGGTGTTAACTTGTATGTTAAGAATTTGGATGACACGATAGATGATGAACGGTTACGTAAGGAATTCGCACCATTTGGGACTATTACTTCTGCTAAGGTATTTATATTATTGTTAGCGTTTCTCATACGTCTTGTTAATTCTTAAGGTTCTATTTTTATATTTGCAAATAATTTTAGGTAATGTTAGAAGATGGCCGTAGTAAGGGTTTTGGATTTGTGTGCTTTTCATCTCCTGAAGAAGCAACCAAGGCAGTTACTGAAATGAACGGTCGTATTGTGGGTACTAAGCCACTGTATGTGGCCCTAGCACAGCGTAAAGAAGATCGTAAGGCTCATTTAACATCCCAATATATGCAACGCATGGCTAATATGCGTATGCATCACCAGATGGGTCAGTTTATTCAACCAGGAAGCACTGGTGGCTACTTTGTGCCTACTTTACCCCAACCGCAGCGTTTCTATGCTGCCTCACAAATGGCCCAAATTCGCACTACTCCTCGTTGGCCAGCTCAAGCCCCAGTACGTCCAGGTGCTCAAGCAGGTACAAACGCTTATGCAGCAGGTATGCAGAATTCCTACCGTTCTGCACCGCGTCCACCAAATCAAGCAGGCGCAATGAGAGGTAATATTAGTGTACCTCGTCCTATCACGGGTCAACAACCACCTAACATGCAAGGACGTCCCTTGGCCAGCCAAAGCGTTGTCACCGGGGGAAATCGTCCCACTAATTATAAATACACGGCAAATATGCGTAATCCTCCACAAGGACTGGGAGCTGCGCCTGTACAGCAAGCAGTTCATATTCAAGGGCAGGAACCCTTGACAGCTACTATGTTAGCAGCTGCACCACCACAAGAACAGAAGCAAATGCTTGGTGAACGCTTGTTCCCGTTAATTCAACGTATGTACCCAGATTTAGCTGGGAAAATAACAGGAATGTTATTGGAAATTGACAACTCCGAATTACTTCATATGTTGGAACATAACGAATCCTTAAAGGCCAAGGTAGAAGAAGCTGTTGCTGTGTTACAAGCTCATCAAGCAAAGCAGGCTGCTGCACAGATTAAAAAAGAGTAATTCGATTTGACGTGTACACTGAAAACAAAAAAATTGAAAAACGCGAAAAATATGTAAACTGTTTGGCATCTACCCCAACCGCTTATTGTTCGAAATGACAATATTGTAGATGACAAACAGCAGAAAAAAAACGTAAAAGTTTCAAACATCCCGATTTTTATTTTTCAGAATTAGTGTACATATGGTTAAAATTTTATTTCAGTCTGATATTTTTTTATTGTCAGTCCTATATGGACGTGTTTTAAATTGATAAAATTGTTCGTTAATTTTTATAAAATTGTAAAATTGCTTATTATTAATCAATACTTCGGTATATGGAATAATAATTAGGAAGTGTAAACTTTGGGTTGAGAAATATATCTATTATATTCCATTGCAATTTTTTTTACTAGTTTGTGATTGTCAAGTGTTACCTGGTGCACTCAATTTTGCACACCGGTTAGTCAAGTCAAGTCAAGACAAGACAGGTTTAGTCGCTGTTGTGTACGTCGATGTTTATGGTGCAACACACGCCGATTAGTCATTGCAATTAGACTTGTCTAAAGGTGTTTATACTTTGTGTGTGATGGAATAGGGCATGCGCTATTCCTATCGGTGACCATGAGACGACGGCAGTGTTCAGTTCACGACTATACTATACAATCTGAAATTGAAGGATAACCATAACTGAAATATAGTGGAAAACTTATGGATGAAAGTAGGCGAGGAAATGAATATGACAGGTAAGTACTAGACCAATAATTTATATTTGTCCATATACAGCGTGTCCATTTAGTGTGTCATTCTTCTATTACTCTTTTATTTGAAGAGATACAAAAAATCTTATATACAAAAGTTTTTATGGCTATACAGGGCACATCGCCTAAAATTATTTTCTCATACAGGGTGCGCCACAAATGCGTAGTAAACAAAAATTTAATTTTTTTAAATAGAACACCCTATGTATTTTTCTGAATTCCATGCAGCTCCAAGTCCTCTATCTGACCCTATAATTTTGTAGGCATTGGTGGCGGCGTTGGCAAGTTATAATTTTTTCCCCTAAAATTTATCGTTTTACTGGTAAAAAATTCACTGTATCCACAAATATTGATCTTCCCAAAAAAAAATTTGGTTGCAGTCATGTTATGGCTCTAGTGATGTAGTTACGAAAGATTAATATTCCCACGATATACAGGGCGTTCAAAATGCATCGCCATTTTAGACCGACTTCAAACTTACAAAAGTCGTTTTTTTCAAATGGAACAGCCTGTATATTATTTAACAATCTGGTGCACAAAAAAATTCTGCATCGAACTGTATTAACATTCCCTATACCTATCTCGTTTAGTTTCCAAACTGTTAATGCATGGCAAATTTCACGAGTCAGAGCGGGACACGGATATGCGTTATATCTTGTTGTAACTAAATCTGAAACTGCATAGGGCGCGGAAACAAAAACCCGTTCAACCGCCATTTAAAACTTATTTAGACTATAATAGGCCTGTAATTATCCATACTTCCCAGGTTTCCTTTTTTGTGAAGCAATATAATGCTTGACTCATGCCATGCTTTTGGAATTGTTTCTGTTTCAATGATTTTGTAAAATAAGATTAGCGTTAGCTCTTTAATTCTTTGCGGTGCATATTTCAGGTGCTCAGTTGTTATTTTATCTTCGCCTGGGGTTTTTTCTTTTTTCAATAAGTGCAAAACTTTCTCCAATCCCGCTTATCATCTGGGAATCTCAAATGATTCTAGTGCTTGTTTTTTTCCATCGTCTTCATTGTATAGGTTTTTAAAGTATTCTGTTGCAATACCCATTATTTCTTTTTAACTTGTTTGTGGTGTCTTTTAATTCTGTGATCCAAGCTAGGCTTTTCGAGAGTTCCTTCCTAATCTTTTTTGTGGAATCGTCGTCGGGTCCTGCCACCTTTTTTGGTTTTAGCTTTTCAATGATCTCACAGCATTCTTCATATGTTGTTCTTTGTATTACAAAATTATCTCAGCTTCATTTGCTTTTTCTCCATCTTCTCTCATGATGTTCTTAAAATATTCTTGCCATTTTTCACTTTTAATCAGGGTTGAGATGATTTAAATCAAGCGATTTATTTAAAAACATCATTGATTTAAATCACGGTTTTAGATTTTGACAAATTAACCAACAAAAACAAATTTCACAAAAGTACTGACCTTCAGTAGTAAAAAGACAAACACTTCTTAATTGAACAAAAGCTTTATTTAAAGAGTTAACTACTATGAAGGAAATTTATATTATTATAAAGTGTTTTAACAATAAATACCCTCTCCTCATTAGAAGAATATTCAACATTATTATTCATAGTAAGTAGGTAGATACGTCAATAGATAACTGATAGAAAATAAAATTTATTTTGGCATAAACAAAATTCTGGAATATAATGTAACATATGGGTTTGATTTAAATCAAAAAAATCTGAACCCTGCTTTTAATATTTATTGCCGCCTTTTTCCTACTCTGTTTTCTAATTTGTTGATAGAGTCTGGCGTTATTTTTATTGCCTGTTCTTCTATTACCTTTTCAATCCTCTTTCTTCTTTTTTATTTCAGATGTGCATTCCTTCCTAATATCTTTGTATTTTTCATAATCATTATCTTGACCTGTTTCTATCCACCTTAGTCTCGCTTCTTTCTTTTTCTGTAGCGCCAGTTTACATGCAGAATCAAACCACTCATTTTTCTTCTCAGTACGTTTTCTACCTAACTAATATATTTTCTGTTATCTTGGTGATGTTTTCTTTTATAATAGTCTATTCCTCCTCTGTTTTCATAACCCTGATTTCTAGCTAACTGTTGATTCATTTCTTCTTTATACTTCGCTTTCTTTTCCTCCTCCTTTAGATCATCTGTATACCATTTTCTTCTCTCATGCTTCCGTTGCATTTTATTATTAATATTCATTGACATATTTTGTGTCTGTTATCATTGGTTTTTTCATGGATAGTTCCTTGTGCGTTACCCACTACTTTTTTTAGATAGTCCTATTTGTGCATTTATGTCCCCTAGAATAATTATTTCGTTTTTTTCTGTATTTGTTCACATGTATTTCATACAATTCTTCTTTTTCCCTAGTTTCGGCGGCTTTGGTTAGTGCATATAATTATGTATAATGTAAATTCCTACATTTACTTCATAGTTAATATAAATTTTCCGTATTGTTGTTAAATAGATTAGAAAGTAGAAACGTTCAGAAATTATCAGAGAGTCAATATTTTAAATTCCAATAGGACATTAAGTCATTACGTCATTAGTAATATTTTCTATTAGTAAGTAGTTTGGACTTTCTGATCATTTGCGAATGATATAAATAATGATTACTCATTTATTATTTTAAATTTTATTTTATTACATACTTTGAATGTTTGAATTTTATTTTTATTATAAAGTTTATTAAAACCAAAATTATATACACTCAGAAGCGTGATGTTATTGTTCTTTATGTTTAATACTGCTAATCTGATGTTGATTGGTGTGAAGTTTATTATTTCATTCCTTATTTCCTTTGCAACAAAAAAACCTACGCCATATTTCCGCTCTTTTCTTCTCCACTGTATAAGAAGCTATGTTTTTCTTTTGTTATCTCCCCTGTTCCCGCCTATTTCACCTCTTGTATTGCTAAGATATGTACTATTTTGTACTTTTCGAGTTCTTTTGCTATCTCCTCTATTTTCCCGTTTTAAGCATGATTCTCACATTCCATGTGGCTACTTTTATAAGTTTATCTTTGGTTTTTCGGTATTTGTTGCCTTTGTTGGTTTCCGTAATCACTTTTCTTTATCGTTTCTATGGTCGTCTTCTGTCTGGTTTTAGGTTCATCTGATAATTGCTATACTCCTAGTTTATATGTCCTTGAGCTTCACTTTTCCACTGATCTCTGCCTGAAGGGTGCTAGTATTTGTTGCACCGTCCTTTCCTTTCTATCGGTTTGTTTCTGCAGTTCTTCTTTCCCGGTTCTGTCCTTTTCTTCCTTTCTGTTATTATCTTTCCTTAATTCTTCGATGTTTGTGTCTAGTTCTCCCTTTTTTGATGTCTTTGTTTTCTGTTTCCGGTGATCTTTGACTAATTGTTTTCTTACCTGTGGTTTCTATTTTAAGTCTTCCTCCATGTTTACATTTCACCGTTGATTATTAGTTTTGTTCCTCACAGTTTACCTTATATCCGTTTTCTTTTGCTTGCATTAAGTGTTTTTTTTAGGAATTATCTTGCTCTTGTTGTGTATACTTCTGACAGCCGAACCCGTAAGGTGTATTTTTCAGTAGATAACTCCTGGCTGGTATTTCGTATTTCTTTGATTCAGTTGTTAATTGCATCATAATTGGTCTTATTTTGCTCGCTTCATATTTGCCTATCCTTCTGGTAGTATTAATTTGAAGTTCCGAATCAATTCTCACATTCATTTTGTTGCATACTTGGGTTAACTTTAAGATTCTTGAATCGTGCTTTTCCGTACCGAAGTTTTTCTTGTTGTTTTCTTTTTGTAATGCATGAATTTGTTGCTGTTGATTTTTTATTATTTCCTTCATTTCACGGTTTTCTTGCTGCAACGATTGTTTCTTTGATCAATTTTATTTTCTATTTGTTTCAGATGTTTTTGAATTGCTTTGAACATTTCTCTTGTGTCCAATTCTTCTTGGTCACTGTTCACCTTTGATGCTTGCTCATTCTTTTCTTTGTCGGCCATTTTCCATCATATATAAATCTAATAATGTAATACACTCACAAGCTACTACAGTCTGTCTTTTTCTTTCTGTTTTCCAGTGAATGATTACAAACAGAAATCTAAGAAACTCTTATGCAAGACATTTAAGAAATCAGAACAAACCATCTGGTTCTGGAGGTGAACACAAACCCAAATGGTATTTGGCGGATGTATCGTCATTCTTGAAGGACTACATGCAGCATTGCAAACAAAAACGGAACTCCGAAAGGGTAGTAGGGGAGGAAGAAAGCATTCAATCCGCCACTGAAGACAATCAAGCCATCCATAATGAGAATGTTGATGTAGTACAGGAATCAACTGGAAAACGCCTTGCTCCTTCAGATTTTGAAAGACAGGTAAGATCTAAGAAGCAATTACAATCACAGCACTGATGATAGATTTTCTCAAAAGCAACACACACAACAATGTAGTAGAACATCCATTGCTGAATTACGTAAAAGGTGTACTTCCAGATTATAATACACTGACACCAAGGAGACAACGAACATTTAAACAGAAAATTGTTACCATTATGAATGATTTAATGGATGAGCAAGAAATGGAACGCAGTTCAACTCCATCACTCCATTCTAATAGTGAAGTTTCAGTTACTTCAGTTGGTGCTTCGGTGCTGACATCTCAGTCTGAGACTGATGCTATTTACTGAGATCTTTCATATTTGAAATTGTAATATTTAACAGGCACAAGACTTTCCACTATTCCTTTAGTTCACTAGTTCTGTATCTATACATTGCGCAATGTGTAGATAAATTGTTACTTTTTAAATAAAACAATTGTATACAATAAAATAGAAGAGGAAGACCCGCCAAGGACATGGATGGAGGACATGAAAGAAGACTTAACAACACTAGAAACTGCAGAAACTTGGGAGGAAATAGCAAAAGATAGAAAGAAATGGAAGAAGACCATAGCTATGGGCCTGTAAGGCCTTTCTGGCTGTTATATGTATATACAGTGTGTCCCCGGATTGAGTTCACTATAGGTATAATCGACAAAAAATTTGAAAATTTTATTTTCATGTTTTGGAATTCCGCCCTGATTGGTCTGAAAAGAATTTTAAGCAGATTTTTAGTTTTTTTCTAATTAAGACTGGCATGAAAAATGTGGAAAAACTATTTTCGATTCAGGTAAAGTGCCTTTTCGGTCAATAATACGGCAAAATGTTATTGAGAAAAGTTGTTCAGAATATTAAATTATGGCTCTGTGCAAAATTTAAAAAAGATCAGCTCACTTTCATTAAATCCGCTTTTTGTGTTAATGAACGAAAAATCGCGTCGTAGTAAAGCAAACAATTGATTGTCATTATATTAGATTAAAGTCAAAACCTTGGAGGAAGTCAAATAGAGTAATTGTTATTTAATTTTTTTTTTTAATAAAATACCTTGTTGGAAACTTACGTTTTTTTTGAGCTGATCTTTTTGAAATTTTGCACAGAGCCATAGTTTCATATTCTGAACAACTTTTCTTAATAATATTTTGCCGTATTATTGACTGAAAAGGCATTTTACCTGAATAGATAATAGTTTTTTCACATTTTTCATGGCGTCTTAATTTTTAAAAAACTAAAAATCTGCTTAAAATTCTTTTCAGACCAAGCCGGGCGGAATTCCAAAACATGAAAATGAAATTCTCAAATTTTTTGTCGATTATACCTACACTAAACTCAATCCGGGGACACACTGTATACAATAAAATTGCAGTAAATTACTGTAATAAAGTGGTTTAACTTACCTCAAAGTGATAAACAGTCGCGCTGCAGTAGATAAGCATCTCCTATAATTCGTATTCTTTTTTGCCATTCTGTCTTGTAGTGCCAGCAGATAGTAAAATGTTTCTAGCGTTAATCGTGTGAAACTGTAAAATGTTTCTTCATCACCTCTCAACTCAAGAATGAAATTTTCTAATGTATTTTTTTCTTCCCGCCTCCTATTATATGAATGAACCCAATATCTCCTATTTCTTGCTTACATATCCACTCCCAGATCATAAGTGCACCCATAGCAACTTTGCTGTCTGATATCTTGTTCACGACTAATAAGCCTCGTTTTCACGATGATAGTTTTTTGTGATAGTACTATCATGAGAGTGACAGTGATGGTACTGTCATGTCAGTGTGATGTCTACACGGTATTGCGATTTTATTATAGCAGTGTTGATAGTTGCGGTAAAATGTCTGACAGGCAGTTATTAATTGCAGCACTAGCTACTGTTATTGGTGAAATGATTAAAATAAAAAGAAGAAATAGACGAAATGTGAAAAAAATTGCTTCTGATTTTCTGTCGAAGTTCTTTAATTGTAGTAAGGCCTGACAGAACTTCCTATGCATGGTCTCTCTTCACCCGATTTTTGAAGTCCGCACATTTCGTTTTCCACAAACATGGAAATCTTTGGTATTCTTCCAAGAACTTTAAAACGTCAAACTGTTCCGCTATCGTTGTACCAACAGTTTTTTAGTATTCACGGTGATAGTTACACCGATAGTTAATTGCTGTCCCGAGAGTACTGTCAAGCGAGATAGTGTGAGAGTCCTCTCGTGACAGTGCGAGAGTGACTATCAAGAAGTCTACACCATGATAATTATCGCGATAGTTGCTATCATGACAGCTACTATCATGAAAACTATCATCGTGAAAACGAGGCTTTAACTGGTGTGAGTTACTATCATATGACTAAAAGTGTATTGTCTAGTTTCATCTTAAGTTGTTTCGTCTAAACCTGTCTTGTCTTATAATGAATTCGAAGACCTCCACGGTCAGTATTAACAGAACGTCTTCCGGGTTGAAACCATGTCGTTGTTGACACAAGAACTCAACGTTTTGTTCACTTTTTTAAAAAGGGTCTTGCTTTTATTAACCGGTGTGCGTCTAGCCTTAAGTTAAATGTGACGTGTTTTAGTATAAGCTCTGTGGTTTAAACATTAGTTTACAGAAGCAAGGACAAAGTCTAATCAGGTATAGTTTGTCCCAACCTTTGAAAAAGTAGGGTATTGCATTCAATAGTATCTGTAGACCAAAATATTGCATATCATAAAACTAACAGTACCTACTGTTTTGTTAAAGATTGTTGATATGATTTAGATAATTCCAAATGAACAAAAACAAACTTGCTGCATCGGAACTTGTACGGCGGGTGACAAACAGCACTTTGACCGTCTACAATTGGCCAGTGTTTAAAGTTATTGTCACATAGAATGTGTCGGCCAGTAGCGACGACACTGGTGGTGGTCGATATACATGACAGTAGTTTACACTAAGGTTTAACGTTCTGTGGTTTACACTTACTTGTATTCTATTACTAAATTTGTTCGACACTGCACGCGATAGCAATTCCGTAGTATCTTGGTTTGAGTTTAAAAATAGGAAATTCAACGCGAAGGATTGAAGTGGGCTGGAAAAATTTTTGGACTCTAAAACACATCTTAAAACGCAAAAAACTACTGCACATAAAACGTAGTCTTTAACTCTTGTATAATCCCACCACTATCTTATGGTTCCCAGACCTGGGCACTTACAAAAAGCACAGCACCGAAATTAAAAACAACACAATTTAAGATGGAAAGAAGTATGCTGGACATCGAACTAGTAGACAAAATTCTCTTAAAATGGAACTATGCAGGGCACTTAGCAAGATTAGAAGGAAATAAATGGAATAGCAGAACAACAAGACCGAAAGGACACCCTACCACGAGATGGGAAGACGAAATAAGAAAAATTGCAGAAAAGAATTCGAGACAGACTGCTCAAAATAGAAAGAAGTGGTCAAACATGGGGGAGGCCTTTGCCCGTCAAATGTACACGTGATACTAAAACTCCATACATGTGGCGTTTCTTTAGTAATTATCTAGGCCAGAGGTGTCCAATCTTTTGGCTTCAGTGGGCCACGATGAGTAAAGAGGAATTGTCTTGTACAGCAAATAAAATAAAAACTAACAGTATAGTTTGTGTACATAAGTAACAAAACTTTCTTTCTTTGTTATTATTATGTTACAAATTTTGGGGCCGTATTACTAGTAGGTAATCAAGGTTCGCATGCAGCCCAAGAGCCAGAGGTTGGACAAGCCTGCTCTAGGCAATTGTGTGAGTCATAGTTCCTCCATCTACCACTTACATTCCATTACCACCAAAATTCAGAGTATGATAACATCAACAGCTTGACGAAGTTTCCAGTATCACAGTCTATTGTATCGCCTTCTATGTTATTTTTGGTGGTTTTACAAAAAATCTTGCTAAGATTTTTATATATTAGCTAATCAATGTCCTATTGCATATTTTTAAGAAATAAGAGGAGAAATATATATTACAAATCAACAAAATAATGTGCCTGGCATTATTATACTAACGGTTGTTTCTTGATTTTATCTCAATCGTAATATTAAAAAGCAATGTATTGTATATAAAATAACTAACATAAAGCATGTCCCATAAGTAACCGGACTAAATCAAACTTGATGTAATTTTGCAAAAAAAATTATTATTATTTTTTTTTTGTGCGTGCTTTGATGTTCAGTTCTTTAGTTTTAATTCAGCATAACGTTGTTTTAGGTACACCAATTTTATTTGCTAAATTGCGGACAGAAAGGCTAGGCTGTTCTTTAAAACCTTTTTTGATTCGACGAACAACATTTGGTGTAGCTACTGATCTGGGACGTCCTGGTAATCCACTATAATGTTTTTTCTATTCAATTTGTATCTTTGTATAACGTCATATATTGTACTTTTCCGAATTCCTTCCAATGTAAAGTTGTGATACATCTTCTTGTTGCACGTTACCTTTATTGAAGTAAAACTGAATAATTTCGTTTAGCACGTGCTTCTTTTTCACGTCGTGATATTTCTATAAACTTGAACAGCCACTTTAATTTAATATGACATTTCGACAAAAACAAACGTTTGTTTTTTCATGGATATCTATTTTAATGCGTTCGTGTTGATACTTTTAATTTAAGCGAATAATTTAAAGTAGTCCGGTTACTTATGGGACATGCTTTAGAAAAGTTACCATTTACAATGTTTTGCTGTTTTTTATACTTCGTATTTACAATCAATTATTGGTCGTTTTCTTTTTACTCTGCTTGTGCATCTCTACGTTACTATTACACAAGGTGTTCGTAAATTTACCTCTATGAAAAAAAGATTTATTTTATATTATTTAGTAAAGGTGATTAATCATATTTAAAGGAAAAATTCAAACAGTTGTTATGTTAAGTAATCATTTTATTCAGCGATTTATTATCAGTTCAAACATGTCAAAATATAGTCAATCTTTAATCTTCAATTATTTCTTCACTTCTTAAAGAGATTTCAGAACCGTCAGGTAATTCACACAACGGAATACCAGCCTGAATTGTTGCGTCACGAGTTGGGGGATCTTTCAATGATGGACCTAGTATTCGTGGCCCAATAAAAATGGGCTCTGATCTAGCAGGTCGCACCTTGTTCAGTGAAATGATGCTTGCACCTGGACTTACCTCACGGTAGGCCGAGAATGAACGTCGTAAGATTTTGTCCATTTCCCACAATTATTTCAGTTGGGAAAATAAAACGCTGAAAAAGTGTGAAAGTAAATAACTGCTTGTGCAAGTAAATCATTTTACCTGTTTAAATATGATCCTTAGTAGAATTTGAATAACCCAGAATATGTATTTTCTGGCTACTAGAATTTCAAGTGAGTTCTAAAAAGATAAATTACGAATTATCTAAATAAATATTAAGATTTACATGCTTACCTTCCAAAACGTGCAGCACGTCTTTTACGGCGGCTACAAATAAAATTTAACGGACAATTGAATTCGTCGTTTTCAAAAATGGACCAATGATAGCTAATTTTGAACAGACTCTTTAATTTTATTGGCTATTAGTCATTAGGAATATATCAGATGTTTGCAGTGTTACCAGACTGCTAAAAAAACTATTTGATTGTTTTCTTTTTGCAGAAATCTAGTAATTTTAATGATGTGTTCACCAAAACTTTCCTTATTTTTATATACAGGGTGAGGAAAAAGTAACGCAATATCAATGTTACTATAACTCTTTTATTGTCGACTTTTAGAAAAAATATTTTTAACTAAAGTTGTTAGATGGTAAGTACTCCATATATCTGTGGCCTTGAATTTGGCTTACGTCATCACGTGTAGGTACAGGGCATGCAACTTTACTTTTTTAAATGGCAACTTCTGTTTTTTTTTTATATTTCTGGAATCGTCAAATTTTTCTGCTTCTGGTAGCATAAAAATTTTATTAGGTTGCATTAGTAAAATGTTGGGAAAAGTTTAAGTAAGATTTCAAGTTCAATAAATCTTACAACTGTGCTTCATGCAAAAAGAACTTTATTTGGAAAAGTTAAACAAAAAAACTTTATTCAATAAATGTTCAAAGTGTTCCCCATTAACCGTTAAACAATGTCCTAACCTATGTTTAAAATTTCTAATAACTTTTCTTTTGTTTTTGTATTGTTTCTATGGATCTAATGCGTAAATACCATTTAAAACTAAGCTGAAAAAACTATCGTATCTATTTCTTTCTTACTGCGTTATAATGAAATCAGTTTATCGTAAAAATTTTTTTATTATGCAGCCTGCTAAAATTTTTATGATGCCAGAAGCAGTGAAATTTGACGATTCCAGAAATGTAAAAAAAATCATAAGTTGCCATTTAAAAAAGTGAAGTTGCATGCTCCTGTACTGTCACGTGATGACGTAAGACACAGATATATGGAGTACTTACTATCTAACAACTTTGTTAAAAATATTTTTTCTAAAAGTCAACAATAAAAGAGTTATGGTGATACTGCGTTACTGTTTCCTCACCCTGTATTTATTATAACAACAAAAATCTTATGGAGCTGTGTTATTAGTTATCAAGGGTCACATGCGGCCCAAGGGCTACGGGTTGGAAAAGCCTGATTTGGGCATTGTTTGAGTTGTAGTATCTTAGTAGTAACTTAAATTCCGTAACAACCAAAATTCAAAGTACATACGATATAATCAACAGCTTGATGAAGTTTGCATTACCGTAACTCTTGTACTACCTTCTATGTTGCTATTGGTGATCTTCCAAAGAATATTAAGATGTTCCCTACATTATTACTAAATCAATATACTATTGTATACTTAAAAAAAAAAAGGGGAAGAAATATACAGGGTGTCTCTAAAATGTGTGGACACCACAGATTCCTGGACGCAAATTAAGATGATTTAACCCAGCTTACCTATATCCAAATTTGTTTTGTTAAGCCAGTATTCTGGGGTTCAGTTTATGCCGCATAGCCTCTCCTACTCAATTCCTACTCTCACCGTCGCGTGGTGCACCCTGTCGACCCGAGCAACCCTATCTGAGATTTGGTAAACAACCGAGGTGGAGGGTAGAGTCGGGATCAAACGAGAGATGGAGAAATGGCCCTCCGAAAAGGGGGTTGGGCTAGGGGCTAACAACCCCGAACTGTAAAAACGTACCCCTGGTACAATTGTTACGAAAACCAATACACAGCCTCGGAATGCTGGATGGAGTAAACGGAAACGACTTTTGCGACGAAAAACGGATATGATTATTGGATCATGGAATGTACTCATCCTATACCGCCCCGGTCCCCTTACGAACCTCATAAAAGAAGTATCTAGGTATAGGATTGACATAACAGCGCTGCAAAATGGCAAGACCGATAATTAAAATAATTTAATTAATACCTACATACTGCACCATGTATAGAGTGTAATGTGTGTGTATGTGTAGGACCTTGTGCCTCTACCTCTTAGGTCTATATTCGGAGGAGAGCGTCGTTAATTAGGTGCCCCCAATGACCAATAACGTTATGCTAACCTGATGTTCTACCATTGCGCCGCCGGTTTCCTTTTGTATATGTTCTTTATAATATTAAAAACCTTATGGAGCTACATTGCTAGCTGTTAAGGGTTACATGCGGTCAAAGAGCCACGGGTTGGGTAAGCCTGAGGCAACTGCTTGAGTCACTTAGTATCATTCACCACTTAAATTTCATAACAATTAAAATTTAAAATATGATAGATCAATTGCTTAGTGAGGTCTGCAGTATCATAATCTATTGTTCCGTCTCCTATATTGCTAAAATGTTGCCAAGATGTTTGTGATATAAGGTACTATTGCACATTTTTAAGAAATAAGAGGAGAAATATATATAAATTAATCAACAAAATACAAAATAATGTGCCTAGTATAATTGTAATAACAATTGTTTTTGTCCCGATGACAATATTAAAATGCAATGTATTGTATATAAAAATAATCGGCTTAGAAAAACTATCGTCTACAACTATTGCTGTTTTTATACACCAATATTTAGTATTTACAATATATTGATTGTTTTCTTTTAACTCTTCTCGTGCATCTTTCATCAAGATGTTCATAAATTTTCCTCTATGAAAAAAAGATTTATTAAAGTATAGAGTAAAGGTGATTAGCTGATTAGTCATATTTGAAAGGAAGATTGAAACACTTATGTTACGCCATAATTTTATTCAGTAAGTTATCATTCGTTTAAACGTAGGTATCAAAAGTAGTTTATCATTAATTTTTAACGTAGTAGTTTCTTAGGGAGAGTTGATGTTCATCAGGTAATGTAGACATCAGAATACCAGCCTGAGTTGATGAATCGGGAGCTGGGATAACTTGAAATGTACGACCTGATCTTCGTGACCTAATAATGGGGTTCGATCTAGCTAATCGCATTTTCAGTGAAATGAGATTAGCACTTTGCCTTACTTCACGGTAGGCGGACAGTGAACGACGTGCCCTTCTATCCATCTTTGTAAAAGTTTAGTTGAAAAATAAAATTGCTGAAAAAATCTGAAGGTTAATAACTGCTTGTATAAGTGCAACCAGTTTACCTCTTTAAATAATTATTATCCTTGGAAGAATCTAAGCAATCAAGAATAAATGTTCCTGCTGTCTGCTACAATTTTAAACGAATTCTAGGAAGAAGATTTACTGATTAGCTAAATAATTATTAAGATTTCTAAGCTTACCTTCAAATACGTGCTGCATGTTTCTTATGGCGGCTGCAAATAAAGTTTAGCGGATAATTGCATTTGACGCTTTTAAAAGTGGACCAATGACAGACTACTTTGAATAAAATCTTTGATTTTATTGGCTATTAGACACTAGAAATGTTTCAGATGTTTACAGTGTTGTCCGACTGTGTAAAATACTGTTTGATTGCTATCTTTCTGAATAAAAATATTTTTAGTGAAAATGTCAGTTGCTATAAAAAAAAATTTTTTAGTTGCTAGGACTTTTTTGTCACTTCAACCAAAATTATTTCTTTTGTGTACTAATAAAATTTTGTCATCCAAGCAAATTAATTTTCTGTAGTAAAACGACAAATTTGTTACAGTAGCTTTATTTATTTAAAACTTAGAATAACAACATATTATTTTTTAATCTAATATTTTTGTTTACCTAAAATATGCTAAATTGTAAATATACAGGGTGGTCCTCAAATAAGTCAAAATTAGGAATTAGATTGGATTCGTCATGTAAGATGAAAAAAATTCTGCAAACATTTGTCCAAAAATGCATATCTCTGAAATTGTGGCTCGTTTAATTATTAATACCCAATTCAGAAAAATAGAAGGCCATGAAAGCAAAACAATCTTTTTTTTACAGGTGTTGAAACAGAGGGTGGAAGTGTGTTTTAGTTAACTGTGGACAAGTTCTCTAAATAAAAATAAAGTTTTACTTCCATGGCATTCCATTTCTCTGAATCAGGTTATTGATAATAATTAACTGAGTTGTAACTCCCGAAAAGAATGCGGTTTTGAACCAACATTTAGAGAAACTTTTTTCATCCTTATTACTAGCCCAAAGCAATCCCTGATTTTGACAAACTATGTCAATGTCAGGAGCACACTATACATGTATAGGATTTAAAATCTACATTATGAATTTAAAAAAAACATTCAGTGTGATTTCAAACAAAGGTCTTAGGTATTCTAAGCAATATACAAGTCAACCTTTTCGAAGATAGAGCGACTTTTAGTTTTGATAGCCCAATAAACTCAGTTGATCACTTTGTTAACATCACAAAACACATTATTGATTATTAAACCGGCAAAGAAAAACAGTTATGTTATGTGAGGATAAGTAAAAAAATGATACAAAAAGTTTTTCATCCATATACATGTACTAAAGTTACAATAGTATGTAATAATGTAGAATGTATTTCTATTAAAAAATTTTTGAAAGTAGGTAGTACTTAGCTGAAACACTACACACTTAACAAATTGGGGTATGATTTAGGATGTAAACATCTACAGTTTTGGAATAATTAAATGAAACAGAATAATGTGCCTATACTGAATTATGTAACATTTTAAGGGAATATAAACAATATTTTGGTTTTGCAGTGAGTAACTTTCCTCCGGAGAGTGGCATGAAATCTTCCAGTAGTATTTTTTTTTTAATTTTATTTTATTTCAAAAAATTACATTATATTGCAGCATAGGAAAATGTTATAATATAAAACATTAAATTACATAAGTAGTACAAACATGGTAAAAACTTAAATTAACACACAGGTTATCACAGGCCATAAAATCATTGACGGCTTAAGGAATAAAAACTGTGTTGTAACAACATTCTTTTAACCTTCAGCATAAAAGATTTAACATTACAAACATTTTTTAATTTATCAGGCAACTTCTTATATAATTTAATAACATTGATAAATGGACCTATTTCAGTCAATGACAATTTATGGTATGGTGAGGTATAATTGGAGGTAGGTCTTAGATTATAATTACTACTGAGAATTTCTCTGTTGTTGACGTAATTTGCTTGATTATTTTTAATGAAACTAACACTGTCTAAGACATACAACGATGGAACAGTTAAAATTTTTAAACTCTTAAATTTATCACGACATGACTTTTGGAAACTTAAAGATAGCATAGGTAGTACGAATGATCTTCTTTTGCATTATTAACAAATCATAAACATGACTACTACCCCCAACAGAAGAATACCATAATTTAAGTAGGACTGCATATATGCATAATAGATACCTAATAGTAAACTTTCAAAATATCTAGGCTAACAGAATTTCTGTGCTGCCATAAAACGAAACAAGCTGTGCAGTGTGCTTAGTTTATTTAGAACAAAATTAATATGATTCCACCAAGACAACTTAAGAATCAATGTACATACATAGAAACTTTATGTGGTCATTTTACTTAACAGACTTTGGTGGAAAACAACATGGGCTCGGTTTTAGAAGTGTTAAGAACCAGACCTTTGTCTTTACAGTAACGCTCAATTACAATAGATGATGATATATACCATGCCACATATATTCTGTTTCTATGCGATATAAGGCATTTAAAGCACATATAATTTAAAAGAAATAATTGCTTTTATTGTAGTGGGAACTCCAAATAAGTGGTCTACTGCTACTTAGCACGTTTAATTTCATCTACGTTTTACCTACAATAACAGGCGTGAGTTTGAGAGTAAGTCCATAGCTTTGCAGTTTCCTCCGTTTACTCTCTAGGCAACTTCTTAGATTGCCAATTGTCTGCAGTAAATAATTGTATTAGACATAAATATGTAGGTATATTATACACAGCACATGTTTCTGTTAATACTTACTTTCAAATGGTTAATAAAACCTTCTAATACTTCCAGTTTCAATGGTTCCCAAACTCCAGTAGTTTTGTTTTTCTTTATTGGGGTCAGGTTTAGTAAAAATGCTAGTAAAATAAAATTCCGGTTGTTCTCCCTTCTGCCAAAAATGGAAATATAAGATACTTTAATTGTTGTAATACTTTTAATGCAGTATTACTATTAGCATTGTATTTAGAAGTACCTACATAAATCTTTAAATACAATGCTATTAGATAGTGCAGGTTGTTTTAGATCTTCAACTTTTTCTTCTTTTTCAATAAACGAGCATTACTCCCTTGAGTATCTTATAACTAAAAACTAACACTTGATAATGTAATAATTCTCTGACATTCATCCATCCTAAGCTATTTAACATTTGATTTTATCTTGTATACCAATTACATCTCAGGATTAATCGCATACCACGATTCTGTAAAATTTGTAATCTATGACTGCCTCCTTGATTTACTAGGTATAACACTGTGCCACAATTATAAAAATATGGCAAGATAATGCTATTATAGATTGTTTGTCTCGTATAAATAGATAACGACTTACTCACCCTTGATAACATTCCCAATCTTTTACCAATTTTACCACATATATAATCAACATGATAATTAAGATTCAACTTCCAATCCAACATTATTCCTAGGTAGGAACTTGATTTTATCTACAAATTCAATGACCATTCCACCAATAAGCACCGCTTCCAAAACGCTATGTCCAGTACGGTGGTTCACTATACTGGAGTTTAGCCGACACACTTCTTTCAGTTCTTGATGTCATTTATTTCACAACAACAAAAATTACACTTACACAAATTCAAAATTAGCACCAAGCCACGTATTGCATTGATCACCATAGAATGAATCATGGCTGTGTTAAAGTTATATTTTTGTCTTTGCTGATTCTACAAATTATTTTAGTGCAACGTAAAAACGTGCTTAATTCGATAAACTAAGGGTATGCTTATTTTAGTAGCTGGGACTAAAATATTTGTAGACGAAAAAAAAATTGTTGCCAGAAGCAATAGTATTCATTGTCCAAAAACATTTTTAACAAATTGCTTGTTACTACCAAGAAAATATTTGTCACTGAAACTAAAAATCGCTCAACATATAAAACTTTGTTGTAGATACGAAACTGTTTTTAGAGCGTAGCTCTCAAGGGTTACATGCTGTCAAGAGCCACGGCTTGGACAAGTCCGATTTAGGTAAATTTTTAAGTTATAGTTCCATCTACCACTTAAATTCCATAATAATCAAAATCCAGGGTATGATAACAGCAACGGTATGATGAAATTTGCAGTACCATAATTTATTGAAATATATTACTAAATCTATATACTACTACATACTTTTAAAGAATAGGAGAAGAAATATATATTACTTATCTTCTTCTTAGAGTGGCTACCCTTTACAGGGCGTTGCCGATCCTCCCTCCATATGCCTGTGGTGTGCGTGTCAAGTAGCCTACAGACATAGGGGACCTACAGCTTAACGTGGGCTCCGAACCACGGAAGTGCTTGTACTTCTACTCTAGAGAGGCTTTTACTAGGCAGAATACACCTCGGTGCTGTGCCATTGCCTTTCGAGGGATATACTTATCAACCAAATGCAAAATAATGTACCTAGCCATAATATCGTGTCATCAGTTCGTCATCCTCAATAACCCATGGAATTAAGTTATGTTTTTGCTTAGTTCAGGAAATATTAACAAAATATGAAAATAATGATATTCACATAAATCTAGATACCGTAACTTTTATTAGTTGCTATTAGTTAAGACGTAACTTTTATTTCCATGGGTTTTTGAGTACCTATAACTTTAAATCAAAAGGCAATAGGTATATCGTACATAAAAATTATTAGCATAGAAAGAAGAAGTATTTTTTACAATATTTTGCTGCTTTCTATACATCGTTATTTACAATGTATATTGATTCTTTTCATTTTTACTCTTCTTCTGCATCTCCCATTTTAATTATAGCATGTGTTCATAAATTTACCTCAATGAAAAAAGATTTAGTAAAGTGTTGAGGAAAGGTGATTAATCATATTTGAAAGGCAGATTGAAACACTTGTTATATTAAGTAACAATTTTATTTATCCATTTTTTATCAGTTTAAACATTTCAGAATGTAATAAATCTTTAATATTCGAATTATTTATTCGCTTGTTATTAGGGAGATTTGAGGATCATCGAGTAATTCAGACATGGGAATATCAGTCTCACTTGTGGCATCGTGGGTTGGCGAGCCTTCCAATGAAGGACCTAGTATGCGTGGCCCAATAATAATAGGCTCTGATTTAACTGATCGCATTATGTTCAACGAAATGGGATTGAGACTAATATTTGGTATAACTTCTCGGTGGGCTGACAACGAACGACGTCTTCGTGGCTCAAGAATAAGGGGCTTTGATTTAGCTAATTGCAACTTGTCTGGTGAATTGACACTTGCACTTGGCTTTAGTTCACGATGGGCGGACAGCGAACGACGTGGTCTTTCCATCTTCGTAAAATTTTAGTTAAGAAACAGAATTGCTGAAAAAATCTGAAGGTAAGTAACAGCTTGTATAAGTATAAGCATAACCAGTTTACCTCCTTGGCAGAATCTAAACAATCCAGATTATGTTCTTACTGTCTGCTAGAATTTCAAATGAATTCTAAAAAGAAGATTTACTGATTAGCTAAATAAATATTAAGATTTCTATACTTACCTTTAAATACGTGCTGCAAGTTTCTTATGGCGGCTGCAAATAAAGTTTAGCGGATAATTGCATTTGACGTTTTTAAAAGTGGACCAATGACAGACTACTTTGAATAAAATCTTTGATTTTATTGGCTATTAGATACTAGAAATGTTTCAGATGTTTACAGTGTTGTCTGACTGTGTAAAATACTGTTTGATTGCTATCTTTCTGAATAAAAATATTTTTAGTGAAAATGTTAGTTGATATAAAAAAAAATTTTAGTTGCTAGGACTTTTTTGTCACTTAGTCACTTCAACTAAAATTATTTCTTTTGTGTACTAATAAAATGTTGTCATCCAAGCAAATTAATTTTCTGTAGTAAAACAACAAATTTGTTACAGTAGCTTTCTTTAAAACTTATTTTTATAATTTTATGAAAATCCGAATAACACATTATTGATTATTAAGCCGGCAAAGAAAAATTTAGAACCAGTTATGTCACATGAGGATAAGTAAAAAAAATTATACATTGAACTTATTGAAATGAAAAATCGCTATATCTCTAAAATAGTTTTTCGTCCATATAAAGTAACAGGAGTATGTAATACTATGTATACAGGGTGTCTCTAAAAGGTTTGTACAAAACATTAGCACAAATTCCCGAAGCTAAATATGAGGGTCTAGCCCAGTTTACCTTAGTCCAAAAGTTGATAGTTTCCGAAATACAGGGTGTCTAAGTTATTATTTTTTTAAACTTTTTTGTAAATATTTATCTTAATAATAGCATCATTTGCACGAAATTTAGTACTTAGGGTTTTTGTAGGATGAGAAATTCAGCACTTCGCCTACATATAAAGCTTCAAAACTTTTTTGTGTCTCGGTATGTTAAATTTTTGGTTAAAAATTCTTATTTCTTGGCATCTTTTGTCCAAAAAAGGTATCCCTAGTAGGTGTCGCTTCGAGCAGCCGTTTCTGAGGTAATCGAATTTAAATGTTTTATTGCGTACTGAAACTCGTCGTAGCCCCCCTTCACACTTTATCCAGGCTTAGGACTGGTCCAAGAAATTTGGAGCGTGTTTAAGGGCTAACAGGCCAGCAACAATAAAAATTTAAATAGCAACGAGCTAACAATGATAAGAATGTAAGAATGAACTGGCAAAGTACAATAGGATGAATAACACACAAAGTCAATAATAAATCAAAACAGCAAATTTGTGTTAATTGTTCAATAAAAGTCTAAGCAAATTTTCAAAATGACCTCCGTTTTCATGCACACAAAAATTAATTCTACGGAGAAAGTTAAACTGCACCCTTTCCATCATCTCTGCACTTTATTGTAGTTTAAACTCGTAATATAACTTATTTACGTCCTTGATACACAAATAGTTACTTTTAACAGATTGAGAAGAAGTAGGTTTGAAACAGGTATAACTTTCGCATATTATACTTAATTTAATTATAATTCATATTAATATCTATTAATAATAAATGCAATCCTTTAGTATGTCAGTTTAATAACAAAATTACATTTATACAGAAAATCTGCTATTCTAGTAATAAAAACAAATAAAATTATTTTTTTTTGTTTAATAATTTTCAGAATAGTAACCCCAGGCAATGAAGAATGTTAGATTCAAGCTAGAAGATTTTCTGGTTGACTTTAGAGATTAGTTGATAAGTATTATGGCTACTGTTGTTACTGAAAGAAGATGCAAGATAAATGTATCGGATTTTTCCTATACTTACGATGGACAATTTTACAAAAGGTTTCATAAGGTGCATGCTAGTTTTGGTTGTTTTTAACATCATTTATTGCTTTACATATTCAAACAAATTATGTAACAATGATCCGTGTTTTACTGTAAATAAGTCATTCAAAATTCAGCATTTAAATCGTTTATTTTTGAGTTTAGTTGTTGTTATCTCTATTTTTAAAAATCTAATTGTACTTTTAGTGTGTCCTTTTCTTCGCCGGTTTTGCGTCACGAAGGGATGGATTGATAAATCTCCTAAGGATTTTTGAACTTTGTGTTTGCTGTCGAATACTTTTCACTTCTTAGACAGATTGAAAAGGAAGATAAGTTTAAACATTTAGATGTGTTGGTTGGTGTATATTTGGCAGAGCAAGTTTAAAAGTTTGCTGTTTGTTACTAGTACTAGTAATAAATTCAGACGTTGTCCATGTTATGAAAGCAAATATTCGCTTCCTTGTTCTAAATTTTTTCAAAATTTTCATAGAAGTTTTACTAATTTTAAATTTAATGCTGAATATGGTAATTTTATTTATTGGAACGGACTAATCGGATTAAATAAATTGCGAATTTATTTTGCAGCACCTTCGCAGATGTAAATGTCTTTTCAACACAAGATTCTCAACTTCTGTACAAACGTAGTGAATAAATTTATGACTGGGGTGATTCATAAATTGAAAAATATTATTGTCAGCCAAAAACAACTACACCCCGCAAACCCTAAAAATCCTCAAAATACCTGTACCTACACCCCAGGCTACAGCTTTCTTACCCTACATTCGCCAAGTTACGGATCGCATAGGTAGGATTCTCAAAAACATAACATCAAAACCATCTTCAACCCCCCCCCCCCCCAAAAGTGTCACAGATACTCCCTTCAGTAAAAGATAAGCCTCAATCCCTATCATCAAGAGGCATCTATAGCATCCCCTGTTCTTGTGGTTTAGTGTACATTGGAGAAACTGGTCGCTCAGTGCGCACACGTATCTGTGAACACAAACGTTGCTTGAAATCAGGTCTTTTTTCACATTCTGGTCATAAAATATTGTTTGCCAATGCCCCTTATGTTTTCAATAGGTAAATCCGTGAGGCCATTGAAATCATCAAGACCCCTAATAACTTGAATTGTGACACTGGTTATTATCTATCCGATATTTGGAAGTCCGCCATCATTACTGGTTCCGCCGAAAAATAAATCTGGCAACATTCAATATTCAAAAAAGTTGTGTTGCGTAGGTAACCTATACGTTTTTGAGCATTTGCATGAATGCGTCTATATGCATCGAGTAGTAGGTGCTTAATTAACAGATAAAGTTGAATTTTGATATATCCATTCAATTTCAAAAAGCACAAAATTCAGTTTAAGTAATTTTTTGGCAGGTGTGGCTCTTAGTTTTAACATAATGTTGATAACATTTTAATGAGAATTAATACTTTTTAAACAATGGAAAATAAAAGCTTTATTACAATTATTATTATTAAATTATCACAAAAATCGTCACAAGTTATACACATTTAAGAATAACACATTTTTTATCAGAATATGTGTTCAAAATTGTCACCTCCCTGCATATAACAAGCTTGAGTTTTTGTAATAATGCTTCTTGCTACTTGGTGTAGCATTTCTGGATTTATTGTATTAAAGGCTTCGCTTATTCTTCCTTCCAAATGTTCCACGTTGAGAATTGGAACGCGACAAACCATTTGTTTTATATACCCCCATAGAAAAAAATCTAATGGGGTCAAATCAGGTGATCTGGGTGGCCATGGCACGGGTCCACCTCGACCTATCCATCTATGAGGAAATCCTTGGTCTAACCAATTGCGCACCTGGATGCAGTAATCTGGTGGGGCACCATCGTGCTGGTAGTACATTGTAGCTCTTGTAGCCAATGGCACATCTTCTAGTAATTCCATCATGTCATCATTTA
This sequence comes from Melanotus villosus, assembly GCA_963082815.1. NCBI lineage: Eukaryota > Metazoa > Arthropoda > Insecta > Coleoptera > Elateridae > Melanotus > Melanotus villosus. The sequence continues at coordinate 33,111,903 of OY720427.1, read as the reverse complement.
AGAAGATCAAATAATCATTGGCATTGATTCGATTGGGTAGAATAACAGGACCTAATATCCGTGTCCCTAAAATTCCTGTCCAAACATTCAAACTGAATCTCAATTGATGATTTTTTTGGAGCGCAGCATGTGAATTTTCCACGGCCCATTCATGTAAATTGTGGCAGTTGAACACTCCATCTCTTGTGAAAATTGCTTCATCCGTCGAAAGTACCTTTTGTACAAAATTATTGTCGATGCGTTGCTTTTCCAACCACTCACAATACAAAATACGGTTGTTGTAGTCTTCTGGATGTAAAGCTTGAACTTTGGTCATGTGATAGGGGTAGAGATGTTCATCGGCTAGAATTTGATGTACAGTGGTATGGTTCACTTCCACTAATCTGCCTATCTCACGTGTGCTACTTCCAGGATCATCGTTAACCATTTGAAGCACTTATTCTTCAAATTCAGGCGTTCTTCTTGTTCTAGGCCGGCCTCTATCTACGTTGCTGAGTGCTGACAGCCACGCTTCCAGTTTCTCTTAGCCTTCTATCCAATCTACGTATTCAGAAAATAAGAAAAAATCACAAAAAACTGGCCATTAAAACTGAAAGAAGAAATAATAAATAGTGAAAATTGCAATTTAATAAAAACTATGAAATTATAAACCATTGATATAACAATATCTAGTTCTAGAGTGATGAATTTTGACAGATGGACAGAGAAAAGCTGTTTGAAAACGCGAGAATATCATGCGTGAAGGGTTAAGTTTGAACTCCCCTTATTATCGAATTTTATGATGGTAATTTATATTCTAAACTATACAAGTATATTTTGGATTATAACACCCTAAATTAATTTTTAAAAATTCAATGCCAAATTTTATTCTAACGTGGTATCTAAACATGCAACCTTTTGATAATACTTGTTTGTTATCGAACGGACCTCTCAGAAAACAGGCTTTGTTCCATAATTGGTGATATCCTCGCTCATTTAATGTGAAACATTTAAGAGTGCAGGTGCAGAGCACAAATTTACAATTGGTGAAGCTAAATTTTTATTTAAGAATAATAATCTACGGTTATAGTGACATTTGAGTGCATAGAAATGGTAAGGGTTATTAAATTATGCAAGTTATTGTTTAATAGCATTTTATTCAGGACTCGCCGTTTTCCTTTAATTATAGATAAGCCTTTTGTTGTAAGTCATTTTATTCTCTCCACTTGACACCTTGTTGCTTATATTATTTTGTTGAATTATTTGTTATTTTCTGATTTTACTCATATGTATTAGCATCATTAGCGTTATATGTATAATTAGTCCCAAGGAAGTAGGTACCCCAGCTTCATATTTTTATTTGAGTATATTCATTAGTTTAATATACAAAATTCATCGAAGACTATTTATCGAATTTTAATAGTTTGTGCAAATAAAGATAGTAGGATTTATTAGATTATAATAATAAATTATTTATTTATGAGACATAAAAAATGGGTAAATTGTAGAATAATAAACCAAAAACAATCTCGAAATATTTTAAAAAACTATTTTTTCTAGTTAAGCATTTTAGGTGATTTTTTCCCCATAATTAGTTATTAGTTACGTAACAGCAGGTCTCTTGTACCTACTTATCCGAAATATCAGCCGCAGACAAAAATTGGAATATTTCATAAGAGGTTTCATAAGATACATGTCATATGGTCGGCTGTTTTTAGTATTCCAGTCATTGTTTAACATGCCATTCTAGTAAATTATGTAACGATGATCTATTCTCTATCTATGGCAAACAAGGCCATTTCGAGTTTAACATATTTGTTCATACGTAAAGTGTGAGCTCACACTCGAAATGGTTTTTTTTAAGTATCAAAAAAACTTAATTACCCTCATTTAATTTAAAAAAAAATTAATTTCATATCTAATGTGCAATTTTCTTCGTCAGGCAGAAATGGATAAATCTTCAAAGGACCTTGTGTTTGCTGACGGACACTCTTCACTTATACAAAACCAAAATGTAAATTTAAACGTTTTAAACGTTAGATGTATGGGCTAATTTAGGATGTTTTGGTTTATATGGGCAGAAGTTCTAACAATAGAGGGCGTGCTGTGTGTCATGGGGGTTGCGACATTGGAACAAATGAAAAAATGAGAATATCGATCACCGTGGATGGCCCTGGACCAACGAAAGACTGCTGACTGAGAACATTTCAACATAGGTATAAGGTAAGAACACATTTTTATTCATTAGTTTATGTAGTTTTATTAAAAGTTGTGTGAATGAACGAGAAGTAACTGTCTTAACCAATACCTTGTAAGTTGCCTACTTCTTCTTCTTACTCCTGTAGTTCCTTAAGAAGCGAATGGCACCAGAGCGGGCGTTTCTAAAGGCCGATTCATACTATAGGTCAAGTCACGGTCTGGTCACGGTCCGGTCACAGTCAGATCAAATATTGTTGCATGCATTTTATATTGAGCTATTCACATAATAATCGCGGTCAAGTCACGGTCCTGTCAAATGACCGCGGTCTTTCTGGAGAGGAATATTTGAGCGGACTGAGACCGTACCGATCGTCTCATTGACCGGTAGTGTAAACACGGCGACGGGCAAATCACAGTCAATTTTTGTAATTTTGAGTTTTAAGGATACGTTATGTTGGAGGCTTGCTACTTGCTAGTTTATTAATAATAATGGACGAAAAATTAATAGAACTAGTTGGAAGGCATGAAGAACTTTATAATTTTGAGAATAGAAGATATTCAGACAATTTGCATAAAAACAAATTGTGGAGAGAATTTGGGAAAGAATTAAATAAAAGAAAGTAATATAGATATTAATGTTTTTATTATTGTATGAACATAAAAATCATTTTGCACTTGATTTCATTTCAATTTCTATTAAACTACCAGGGAATTGATCCAGTTTCACAATTAAAAAAGGTTTTAAATAAATCTCTCACGGCAAACGCTGCTGGCTGAGAATTTCCGCCCTGTCTAGGCAACTCGTTTAAAATATTTCCTTCTTCCATAGATAACTCTGAAAACCCTTCAGATAGTCCGCTATCACGTAAGAAATTGTGTAGAATACAGGTTGTCAAAATTATATTTTCAACATTCCCTGGTTGGGAGTTAATTTTGTGTAAATATACGGAATTTTTGAACTAATATTCCAAACGCATTTTCCACAATTCGTCGTGCACGGCAGAGACGATAATTAAAAATTTGTTTTTCCCTATCATTGTTTGCTTGTGATTCAGGGTAGGGCTGCAATATATTAGTTTTTAGGGGAAACGCTGAATCTCCTATGATTACATGGGGTGGCATTTTTGCTAATTCTAGGTTGGGAAAAGCTTTAGAAAGTGGAATATTTAATTTTCCACTTTCTAAAGCTTTTCCCAACCTAGAATTAGCAAAAATGCCACCATCACTATTTTTTCTATAAGATCCTATATCGCCGGCAGTAAATTTATAATTTGCATCCACTAATGCCAATAGGACCACAGAAAATGTTTTTTATAATTAAACTAATTGGATCCGCTGTTGGAGGGTGCAAAAATCTCAATATGTTTCCTATCTAACGCACCAAGACAATTCGGGAAATTCCATATAGTTCAAAACTTCATTGAAATTGCTTTCCAGTTTTCTTTTGTTGGTGTTGGTATGCACTCCGCTAACATGTTTTTAATAATTGCTAAACATACTTCCGTGACAATTTGTTGTATAGTTGAATGACCGAGCCGTAAACTTATAAATGCAATTCTGAATGAATCCCCAGTGAATATAAGCCATTATGGCTAAATCGCTAAGTGAAAAGTTTTTGAACATTGTAGTACCCAGTGTTGGTATCATTTAATGTACGTGCTTCTTACTTGATAAAACAATACTTTATTGAAGCTTTGATACAAAATAACATTTAACAGATTCGAACTGAACTGATTGCTTAAATATCAAAAAGTCAAATTAAATTAAAATTATCACTAAGCCAAAACCTTAGCAACGATGCTCGCCACGCCCAGTTTGATCGAGTCTAGATTGGTAGGTGACCGCACAATGTGAATGCACATGTAAATTGCTTGACTGTGACCAGACCGTGACCAGATCGTGACTTGACCTATAGTATGAATCGGCCTTAAAGCAAAGTGGATGGCAGAGTTTGTAGTCCTGCACACCATGGGTTGAGTTCGTTTCTGAATTAATTTCTTCCATTTTTCTATGGCATGTGCTATGTATGGTATTTGGCTTCGCTCCGTGATAGATTTTGTAATTATTATTATTATTATTATTATTATTTATTAAATAAGAGCTGAGGAGAAATCTCCTATAATGCTCCCAAGAACAAAAATGTATACAGTATACAAATTACAATAATGGTATAGTAACAATATTAATTGTAGGTCTTTCAGCACGTTTCTCTTTCCAGGTATCTTTCGGTCTACCTATTCTTCGCTTTCCTTGTGCGTTAAATTCTAATGCTTGTTTTGCTATCTTGTTATATGGTTCTCTAAGTGTATGTTCTATCCTGCCCAATTCGTTCTTCTAATTGTGTTTCGATCTTTTCCTCATTTAAAATTTTCCACAGATGTCGATTTGATATTTATTCGGGCAAACGTATTCGATGTATGTATTTAAGGCATTTATTACCAAAGGTTTGAAGTCTTTTAATATTTTGTTTGTTTCTAACCCATGTTTCTGCCCCATAAAGTAACAAACTTCTAATGGTTGTATTGAATAGACGGAGTTTTGTTTTTATCAGAATGTTTTTTTATCTCTATGCTTTGTTTAGCATATCAAATGTTGTTTGTGCTAAGGCTATTCTTCTGGTTATATTTTTTGTGCGCCGCCGTTGGTATCTCTCGAACTACCTACCTAAATAGTCAACTTTCTTTATGTCTAAGTCCCCGAGTGTTATCGTTGGTTCTTCTCTATTTGTATTTGAGCGAATTCTTGTCTTGTTCCCATTTATTGTTAAGCCAACCTTTTCTGCTTCTAGGTTTTAACTTGTTTAACTTTCCTTACATTAGCTTTTTATTAGGTGTGGGCAAACGGATATCATTTGCAAATTCTCCAAGTCGTCCAGTGCTGAAAATGCCCTAATTTATTTCGGATTTGTTGTCCTCTGAATTTCTCATGACCTTTTTGTTTATTTAATGTAGCTTATGCCAGTTCAGCACTTATACTATTTCATGGCAGAACTCAATGATACTTTGACGACTAAATCGCCAATGGGTCTCGGTCTCCTAGACCTTGTCTTTTAGCACTACTCACTATCAGTATTTAAAAGGTCAGTAGGAAGTTTTCTTTTAAGTTTGGTATGTAATGATTTGTTGCCAATATTATAAAACACTGCACCACTATGCTGATGTATGTTACGATGAAATTTCTAGTTAATTTTCTTTATAAAGTATTCAACTGTGGGAACGCGAGTTTCTCCCCGACCTGTCGATAATAATAATAAAGAAAGGTATTGGGACAGAAAGCAACTTTGGCGGACTCCCGATTTTATATAGATTTCCTCTGACAGTTTCATTGAACGTTCGACTCTTTCGGAGAAGTTGTCATACATTATAGTTTGAGTGTTCTTATGTATTTGTCAGGTAGACCATAGTACTTCAGTATTTTTCACATTTCTTGAAACTGAGTCGAATGCCTTGTTTAGTTAACACATATGTCTTGTCCCTTCTTTATTATTATTATTCTTGGTATTCAGACTACAGATCTATGCACAAACGCCTTTCCATAAATCCCTCAGCTTGATGTCTATGGCAGATTTCATTCTCTTCAAAATTAATGTGGTCATAATTTTTTCTTGTTGATGGAAGCATTATGGGTCTAAAGTTTTCGTATCAAGTTAGGCCGCCCTTCTTTGGTACCTTTGTTAGTATTCCCTGTGTCCAATCGTCTGGGATCCATTCTGCGAATTAAGCCTTGTTTACTAGTATGTACAATATTTCTATTGTGCTCTCCTTGTCTAATTTTAGAAATTCGATTGCGATTTCGTCTATGCCTGGTGTTTTTTAATTTTACACTTGTTTAGGTGTTTCTTCTATTTCAGCCTTTGTGAGCTTTTCTCACTTATATCAAGTTGTTGCGTTGCCTTAGTGTTATTTACTTCTTCCTTGATTTCTTTTACTTTGTAGATCTCTCTAAAATATTTTGTCAATATTTCCATTACTTCTCTGTCTGTTTTATATACTTCGTAATTTTTCCCTTTAAGTCTTGATATGGATTTGTTTGTTTAGTTATATTATCTAGGATTTTCATATCTTTGTTGTGGACAGCTTTTTATGCTTCCTCTATTAAATTTTCCATGTATGTTCGTTTGTCTTTAAGGCACCTCTTATTATTGTTCCCATAACTTTACTGTAATTCTTTCATCATTTTTGTACCTCGTGTTTAATAATTTTATTTTTTATTTTTGCCTTCATTCGATTGTGTTTATTGTAACATGAACTTTATGGTTTTATATGCAATGGTCTCTCGGGCTGTCTTGTTAATTGCGGTTTTATACACTTGCCATACATTCTCTACGGGAAGATTTCTAAGGTGATCGAATACTCCTATACAGAATATATATTTTTTTGTCCTCTTCGATATTGTTTAGTTTTGCGAAGTTAAATTTAGATCTTGCTGGTACGTTTTTGTTATTCTATGTATCTATGTTGTTATCTCATCTCTCATTCTTATTTTTGCTTTTATCCTCTCGCTCGAGAACTAGAAACTGGTCTGGTTGTGCATTTATGTTTGGGGTAAAGTTGGCTCACCTTAGTTGTCCGTTAGGTGGGTTACCGCGGTTAGCACCCGGCGAAGTATGCCACACCGCACTTGATATATTTATTATATCTAGTTGGGTATTTTTATATCCGACCGCGGGTGTTTAGGCTGCTTACGCGTTCCAACAATGATCCATCTGGGATTGGTGAGTTGGGCGGGGCAGAGCGTTTGGTACCAAAGACGCTCTTGGCTTGAGGAAGTCGCCACTGTTGGACCGGATTTGATTGGGGTAAGCCGCTGCCTTACCCATCTATGCACGATCGGAGTTCGTTTTAGGTTATTGACAATATACAGGGTGTATGAAAAAAGCCGACAAATAGGCACACCATGGGAAGCAGCATTAAGAAGTAAACAAAAAACTCTAGTCCCATTTTGCTGGTAACCCTCTAGTTATTGAGTAATTGATAGTCTTAAGTAGGATACTAATTTTTTTAATAGGGCGAATTATTATTAAATGACAATGACTGGTCATAGTTTAGGCAACAGGAAACACAACCAGTTAGTATTTTAGCATTTTTTGCTTGGAGTTTGGCTGTAATGTGTTTTCAATTAAAGCGAATTCTTTGCTTCTGAAAGCTTTAAAAGGTTTTGCAACGCTGCACTGTTTCTAAGCAACTACAGGAAAATTCGAAATTGTTTTTATTTAGATCAACATTGCTTTCCTGTCATTTTGACTTGTCAGCAATTGCTTGTCTGTTTTAATAATTTCGAAAATTGTCCGTTTGTTTCATTATTTTGTTGTGTTTTGGACGGATGAACCCACTTTTACTCGCAACGGCACCAATAGTGACGAGAACCCCCATGCTATTTATCAAACCCATCATCAGGTGCGATTTAGTGTAAACGTTTGATCCGGAATTCTTCATACTACATTAATACGACCACATATTTAATATTTTACCCCAACGCTTAACTGCAAACAATTTTGTGGAGTTTCTGACTAACAACTTGCCGGATTTATTAGAAGACATCCCTTTAGCAACCAGAGGAAGTATGTGGTTCCAAATGGACGGAGCACCAGCTCAGTGGGGAATTCAAACAAGAAACTGGTTAAATGAGGAGTTCTCTGAGAGATGGATTGAACGAAGTGGGTCGGCAGAGTGGTGTGCAAGAAGTACGGATTCAAGTTGTCTTCTTCTTATGGGAAACTTTAAAAGAGCTCGTCTACCAAGAAGAAAAACAGAGAAGAGCAGCTGATAGAAAGAATGCAGCAAGCACAATAAGAGAAAATAATATGTTACAGACCATGAATGACGGCATCATACGCCGAGTGAGAATGTGTCGAGATGTTGGAGGGGGTCATTTTGAACAGTTATTATAAATTGTTATCTAGTTTTGAATAAAAATTTGGTTTTTTAGTTTAGTTTATTATTTTTTAATTGTAAATAGTAACATTGGTAAAAAGTAAAGTTGTAGCAACGTTGCCAAATTTAAGAATCTTTAATCGAAGATATTGTGGAAACTATGAGTTTGATGCCAAAATGCCTGAAGCTTCTTGTTCGGTTTTTGATGTAGTTTCTCATGATGTTACTATTTGTCGGCTTTTTTCATACACCCTGTATAACGGGAGCAAAGGCCTTAATTGGTCAGCATCTCGTTGACCCCTGTTAATTGTGCACTCCCATCCTTTCTATGTTCCTTCTTTTTTGCTCGAGAAGTTTTACTAATTTCAAATTTAATGCTGAATATATATGGTAATTTTATTTATTGACACGGACTAATCGTATTAAATAAATTGGAAATTTATTTTGCAACACCTTCGCAGATATAAATGCAGAGTCTTTTCAACACAAGATTCTCAACTCTTGTGCAAACTTAGTGAATAATCTGGGGTGATTCATAAGTTGAAAATTGTTATTGTCAACCCAATCTAATTTTAACAAACAATAATTAAAAATTTCTATAATTTTGAAGATGTAAATTCTGTTTTTAATTAATAGATATGAATTAAAAATGCCTCAAAATTATATTTATTTGAAAGTAATTTTCAGATCGTTTTAAACAAAAGGCCTTTCACCTAAAATTTAAAAATTCGGTGTTTTTTAAAATTGCTATGTATTATAAAAATTCGTTTCAGTTTTTCTCATCTGCTTTTTCGTTTTTGTTTTTGAGTGTTTGGTGTAATTTCGTTTCTAATTTTGAAATCAAAAAATGCCAAAATAAATGTATTTTTTGATAGTCATGCCTCGTCAGTTAAAATTATAGAAACGTCTTGAAAGGAATTTCAGGTTCAAGTAGTTTTTTTAATTCAAGTAATAAATGTTTATAAAAATTATTAAGTCTCAGCAAACACCATACAGCAGATGTAAACAAAACTCAAGAGCGAATGATTTGTTGTAATTTTGTAAATTTAGGTAGGTGTGTGAATCTTGTGTTTATTAAGGCATGGCTGTTAAAGGGCACACGAAGAACCAGGATGGCTAGAACCTGCAAGAACATACTACAAAGGTAACTGAATTTGTTTCCTTAACACAATCAAAGTCTAGTTTCAATTGGTTTTTTTGCAGTGTTTCGTATTTTTTTCTTTCTTTCGTCCTCTTAAAAATTTTAGGTTACCCAATTAGAAAATTTCAGATTCTTAATTGGTGACAAATGGTTCAATCATCTTTGTTTTTAATTACAATAAAACTTCATATCAAACGTGTCACTCATATTTTTATTTATATTTGTTTCTGTTTATGGTTTACTACTTCTAAAACTATTGTTGACTTATTAAAATGTTGAAATTTGTTAAAATAGCTTTTATACTACTAAAACGTTTTTAATTATTTCCAACTACAAAAGTCTGCTCTACTGTTTTGAGTACCAAATCTTTAAACATAAATGGAATAGGCTCTATCAATCAAAGTATCGCATTTTTTATGAAAAATTTCCCTTTCATTATTTGTTCATTATTTAAAAGTTAACAATTTCTGCTTTTAAGTTCATTATTGAAAGGTCTCAAACTTCCGTATTTAGGTACTTTGATATGAACAGCGTACAAATTTAAAATATGAAACCCAAAATACGTAATAGTTGATGATTTCATAATTTTACGCAGATTTGTTGATAAAGCAGTACGTCGCCAATTAAGTGTTTTTCAATTTTACAAATTGGTTTTTTTAAGTAAAGCTGTTTAATTTCTTGTTCTTTAAAGTGTATCGTAAAGTAACTTTGTACTAAAATAAATTCAATTTGTGAAATCGTGTGTGTATTTTAAATACTTTTGGAAAAACTTTATTAAATATTATTACCAAACTCTTACGTTTTGTAAAATAATTAAAAATATTTGCCGTTAATGATAATTTATTTAAGAATTCGGACAGTTTCAAAAGTTCATGAATTAAACACCTTCATTAATAAAACATTGGGTAAAATGATTTTCCTAAATATGCTGTACCTAATCGTATGCATAAGGAATCCTTTTCAGTTATTGTACAAATTAATAAGATTTACGTAGAACATTGTAAATGATAATAATTAATATCGTATATATTCATTACTGTATATAATAACTATTTCAAATGTTTTTGGATGAGGCTTAGTCATCGAAAAACGACAATTGGAATGGAGTTGAATGTTTTGTAAATTGGTTTTTTAAATGTGATTGTCAATGTCATGTAATAACACAAAATTATGGCCTACTCGTATCTAAAAACAATAGAGATGGTTTATGCATAAAATATATTCATTAACAAATATTGTATTGTCCTGAAAGAAAATAACTTATAAATGATTGTATTATTCTGTATTTTATTAAAATATGTTGCTGAGTAAATATACTTATTTAGTGTCGGTTGAATATTTTATTGTGTTTAAATGTCCCAGAAAAGCATCCTTAACTTTTAGGAAAAGTGTAAGATTATATGCTACTCTTTGTTGTAGTAAATATCAAAAAATGAAAATAATTATCTACTTAAACATACACGGAAGTACCTAGTAAATAGCATTCAATTAGAGCAAGTGATTAGCAATAATTGTTGTGCTTAAATATCGCACAAAACATAAATAAATTTGTAGTGCTTTTATTTAAAGGACAATGACAATAATAAAGTGCAAGAACAAGTATAGAACTGTAGTTAAAATTTGTTCCAGAAGATGTCAGGATATTTATCGGTCATATGTAAGGTAAGTTGTCACGTGATTTTGCAATTCTGTGTTATTTTGGGAAGTTTGAGTAATTTTGAATTTTTGGTAAAATTCTTTAGTACGGCCCTTTTAATTTTAATCCCGTGTTAATTATGTTATTTTTGCTACAGTTTAAATTCATTTTAGTCTGTAGGGCATGCAAGGTTAAACCAAGTCAGCGCGTTTTCCTTGCAGTTCTACGAAATCTGCAAAGTAACCCCAATGGTTCGTCGTTGTAAATGTTTTCCTTTGTTAAAAATCCCAAGGCGACCTAATTCACGTGTATTTTGTCAATGTTATTCAGTTGGGTTTGAAGTTTAATAAGTACCGCCTTTTTATTATTTTTGTGTTTTGTTTGCAACTTGTAATTTTAGAGTAGCCGATGTCTGGTCAATTTGTTTGATCCGGCGGTAATGTGTGAAGGCTTTGTGAATCGCCTTTAGGCGCTTTTGATAATATTCACATTTTGTTTGTCTTAGTAATTTTGTGTTTGAGTAAAGATTTTTGTGTTCAGATTGTAGTTCAAGTTTGTCAGTACCAATTCACCTTTAAAGACTTCATTGTCGCAAGTTTTAAGTAAAATCAAGATAATATTTTGTGTTATGTTGCATATACATATAAAGATTTAGCTGTGCTGATTGAATTTTAGTTTAATATTTGTTAATCCTATATTCTGTCTGGGATTGGGGGACTTAGTTTGTAAATGATTTGCCGTACGTAACGTAAATGTAGTACCCTCAATTCTATCGTCCCTTAAGGTAAGTGTCGCATTTATTATTTGTTTTTGACGTAACATGTTAATTGCGGCCCCTTTTGTGTAATTTTTGTGTATTTAATTTTGCCTTTTTGATTTATTAAATATCTAATTGTCAATTTAGTTTGGTCTTGTTATTGTGTTCAGTGCTTCCCGATCATATTTTGTGTGTTAGTGTTTTGGTAAAGATTTACGTATACAGTGTGAGCCTGCGGGGGGTGAAGCCAACCCCAACCCCTTCGAGCCCTAGAGGAACTATCTGCGGTACGTTCCTTGTAACCATCTTTGGGTGATTTCCTTAGTGGCGCCGTATTTTCATCCCGATTATGACCACCCCTATTTGAAGGGTTTACCGTTTCAAACCCCTCTTCTCCGCTGTTTGCTAGCCGCGCGCCAAGGGACAACAACGTCCCCCATTAAATGTGGTAGTGCAGAATAAGCACGTGACAAAGTGCGGACGTATAATATAAATCGCTACGCCATGTTGTAATTCTTGTACTATAATTCTAAAAGCGGAAACTGTAATTGAAACAGATTTTTAATTTTTATATATCTCAAACTAATATTTGAATCAAAAGATGTCAGGAGAATTGTCAGTCACAGGTAAACTGAACACAAGAGAGTTATATAGAGGAGCTTAATATATTAGGGTGGGTTGGTTAGGGGGCGGGAGGAGGATGACCCCTACAAAATTGGATCGCAATGCCTAACAATCGAAGTATAAACTACTAGCATATCTTAGGGTGTTGGTAGTTTCCAACTTAAATTCTATTTTCCTTCACAGCTCGCATCATCCTATATGAATTGAGAAAGACAAAGATGGAAGTTCCTACCTTTACCGTGTTAAATCCTATTTTTTAAAAAGTTCGAAAATCTCGAATTCGTTACAAGTCGACTAATTATTTACCACCGGTTATGTAACCCATTTACTCAATACCAAAGACTGAGTTGCACATTGAGGTGCAAAAACTATATTTTTTAATATGGCTGGTGGTGGGAATCGAACCCACAACCTTTGGTTTTACAGCCCAATGCTAAAACCTCTGACCCACGCTCCACATTGATTAATTTAGGATCACACAAGTACCCATGTTTCCAGTTGAATACTACTTAAAAAAAAGTTAGAAAACCTACCTCAAATGCGCTTCAAGGCAATTGTTACTGTCACCAGTTGTGTAATTCGTACACTCAATTCTAACTTCCAAATCTGCGTGCTCCGTGTGTCCAAAAAATGCTAAGTTAGTATGGCAGGTATAGGGAATCGAACCCACAACCTTTAGCTTCATAATTTATCTGATCTTTTTTCTCATTTGTCTTACCTGTATCTATTGAGTAGTATTTATAGAGCATCTCCGACTAAAATACATCACAAACTCATGGAATTTCAAATTTATAAATCACTTTCAAGGTTCATTTGATCTACCGGACAAAATTTATACAGGATTTTAGTTGGATAGAAAAATACACAGCATTTAAGATTCATAAAAATTTATTTATAGGAAATCTTTTATTTACAATAGTGTTTATAATGTGTTAGACCCAAAATTCTAACCTAATTTTAATTAAAAATTTTAACCCAACCTTACAAATATATCAAGATTCAAACAAGATTTTAAATTAAACAAAATAAAGCCCTAACCTAAATCAAAATTAACCTTCGACATCTATAACTTCGAATGTTAAAAAAAACTATGCGTTTAATAGCTATTTATGGTATAAGTGAATAAAGAGAAATTTTATCCACGCAAGGCTTCGCCTCGTGAGCAAATTTCTAAAATATCTTTATTCAAGGGTAACATACAATATTTGTTCCAATTCCTACATTAAAATTTCTAAAAAATAGTTAATTATCAATCTATTGCTTATTTATATAAATATTAATACTAGTTTTTATAATAAATGCTACATTGTTTTTAAACAATGCCTAGCAATATAAATTTAAGTCACCATAATTTTTATTCTAAAATAGTTTATTCACATCAAGGAAAGTGTGGATAAAATGTCTATAGCAACAGTTTATTCACCCTTCACGATAAAATGTTGCTTTGATAACTAGATTTGACATATTAAAATGCCAGTTTATGTGTAGGAATTGGAAAAAATAAACTTTTAACCCCCAAAGTTTTAGATGTTCTAAAATTAATTTTAAGATTTACTCTAAACATTTCAAAACAGCTTTATATCCGAAATCTATTTTCAGTATTTAAAAAGTAAATTTCGATTAGGTACTGAAGAGTATTTTGGATGTCTAAAATTACAATTTTAAAGCCAAATGCATCAAAATAGCGAATGTTAAGTGCAATATTCAACACTATGATGCATTAGACTTCTAACAGTCTAACACCTAGGAAAGAAAAACACCAAAAACAGTTTTATTCAAAATACACACATGAAAGTAAATAAACAATATATACGCAGGCGTCTTCTTTTCTTCGCGAGCAGCTGAGGAAGATGGACCAACTGAAGATTAACCAATTTGATTGAATTGGTTACAACGTTTTAATAATAAATACATTTGAAATTCAAAATCTTACGTAGAACTGAGAAACAAAAAATAAAACAAAAATATTATAAAGAGTTTTGCAGCAATTTCACTTAAAAATATTAAAGTTGGTAGTCTAAAATTTTGACATTATTTTAATTTTTAGAATAATTTTAAAAAATGAGGGATCTCCTTGATTAAATGTGACGATCTGTACATAATGTTCTACGTAAATTTTACCAAAGTCAAATTATTTACTATCTCAGAGATGAACTGAATGCGATTCCTTAAGCAAACGATCATAGTAAATTCAGGAAAATTATTTTAGGTAAACATTTTATTAATGAAAGAGTTTAATCGGTGTACTTTTTAAACGGATTTGAATTCTCAAAAAAAATCACCAAAAAGTTGGCAAAATTTGCAGATTCGATTTTAATTCATACAATTTACGTTAGTTAACTTGTAAAGAATTTGATATATTTATTTTGTACAAAAATGTTTATTCAAAAACACTTAACTGGTGACTAGCTACTTTCGAAGATTTATTTAATTGGCTACCAATTCTAATTCTAATTTAAAAGATATTCAAATCAGAATCAAAAATGAAATACCATATATGACAAATAAACAACATTTATCATTTTATCAACTTGGTCGTTTGTTAATTTAAGTCTGGTATTTCAATTCAAGTAATCAATCAAGAAAAACCGCCTAGATGGAAAGGCCAAAAGAAAGAATATCTAATTAGAAATGTATAAACTGGAAATATAACAAACCGAAAAGTACAAACAAACAAGTAAGTGAGTTGCTACAACCTGAAGAGAAAGAACAGATAACAACAATATCAGATGAAGATGAACCAATCGATGTAAACAACAAAGTAAACAATGACCAATAAAATTGACAAAAGAAGAACTGCACGAAGCAATAAGGAAACTAAAAATGGAAAATCGGAAGGACACGACAGAATCGAAGCAGAACTGTTAAAAAATATGGATATAGAAGGCCTAAATTACAGAAAAACTACGGCCACAGTAATAGCAAGAAAAAAAATAGAAGTCCAAAATAATAAATAGAACGAATTTGTATATTTGGGAGTTACAATAAATAAGGAAGGAAGACATCAAAGTGAAATAAATAAAAGAATAGATAATACAACAAAATTGTACTACTCAATAGCAAACACCTTTATAAATAAAAAGAAATCTCAAGAAAAACAAAAATTACAGTTGACAAAACTATACCGGGTGACTAGAAAAAAAACGAACCCTGTTTAAGTCCTCACATCTCCGGATAGCGATTTCAGTTTTTGCTTTCTAAGAGACAATAGATTGAAAATTATTCCTGACAAATTATAAACAATTATTTTAAAAAACAAAGGAATGCAATTACCTCTAAATCAGACTTCGTTAAATGAGGTGCCATTATTTCAAGAGAAATAAGTTAATTAGCACAAAATTTCACTAAACTAATTGCAAAGTAACAACTAACTGCAAATGTCACTCACAACGTCACAACTTCATTTGTTTTAACAAAAGGTTGCTTCGATTTAAGTTGCTTATTAAATTATCAACGTGTAATTGATTTTTTCTAGTTGATATTAAAAAATTCGCCATTCCTTTGTTTTTTAAAATAATTATTTGTAATTTGGCAGGAATAATTTTCAATACAAAACTGAAATCGCTATCTCAAAGCGTTCCGGAGATGAGAGGACTTAAACAGGGTTCGTTTTTTTCTAGCCACCCGGTATATCAATCGACCTTAACTTTTGGTAGTGAATCCTGGATCTTATCAAAAAAACAGAAAAACAAATTGCAAACCATGGAAATGAAGTAGTACTTAAGAAGAGTGAGGGGGTCACAAGAAGGGACAAGATAAGGAGTCAAGCAATACGAAACGATTTAGAAGTTGAAACGCTTACTAGGAAAGCAGAACAGAAGAACTACAGTGGTTGGCGCATTTCGAAAAAATGGGCAACGATAGACAAGTTAAAAGAATATGGGAGGCAAGAATTATATCTAGAATAACCAGAGGAAGGCCATAAAAAAACATGGAACCAAACAAGGGAAGAAATACTACAACAAAGAGATGTAACTTGACAGAACAAGAATTCGTTCATGCTAAAGAAGAAGACGGTTAGTTTAAATAATACGAGTAAGGGCGGGTTGCACAAACATGATTTAACAGCTTGGTTAAATTAATCATTCGTCAAAGTGAACAAAATCGAATCAAAATTGAAATGCATATGACAAATAACACATTAATAAACAAAAAATGATGCTCTTTTGTCAACTTTGATCTTTCGTTAATTTAACAAAAGCTTTGTTCAACCGGCCCTAAGTTCAGTTAATCCTTAATCATGAAGTATCAAATAAGTTAGTTGTAATAATTATTGTAAAGTTGTAAATGTACTAAAATACCATTACACCCTACGGGTAGGGAAGGTTTCTGAAGTAAAATGTGCAATCTTTAATACTTCTAATCTAAAAATAATCGAATTATTTGTCACCAATTAAGGATTTGAAGTTACATTTTGGCAAAGTAACTTCTCACAGTTATGAAAAAAAAAAAAAATTAAAACAACGAAGCATTCAAAAACTATAAAAATAACAAATTAACTAAGTAAAAGCAGACTTTGATCGTGTTAAGGAATGCGAATTCAGTTACCTTTGTTGTAACCGTAGTCATCTTGACGTCCTTTTCTTGCACGTTCTCCTTCCAGATTTTTGTAGAAGTCGTCTTGGTATCTGGTATAATTCATGTGCCCTAACAGCTAGCTACACCTTAGTAATCACAACATTCACACAGTTACTTAAATTTACAGAATTAAGAAAGATCATTCGCGCTTTAGCCTTGTTTGCTTCTGCTGTGTAGTATTTGCCATGAATTAATTATGTTATTATTTTTACTTAAAGCTAAATAGTTTAAACCTGAGATTTTTTTTATGATTTTAAGTAAGACAACGTGCACAGCTAATAAATAATGTTTTTGAAGCCAATATTAAAAATGGTGTTAAGCCAAACACTTAAGAAATTAAAGCCAAAAAAAAAACGATTACATCAAAAATTCAAAACTAAAAAAATTAACTGCTGATAAAAGTTGAAAGAAATTTTCATAATCGTAATTTTAAAAATACACAATAAATTTAAAAATATTACTTGACACGGATTTTTTCCTACATTGCATAAAAATAGTGAAATGCAACTGATTTTTTCCATTGCCTTTATTCCAATTATAAACATAAATCATCAAATAATAAGAAATTACGTCATATTGAAACTGTCTTAAATCGATTCAATTAAATTTAAATTTCGATTATTTTTATGTAAGGGAATAGATAATTAAAAAAATTACTTAGTTCTGAGATCTTTTAATAACAAAATAACAGTCTATTTTATCTTCCGTAATTGATATACCTATTTCATCCTGTTTTATTTTCCTTACATTTGAGTTACAAGGGTGTTTTTTAGGTTATCTACCTAGCCATGAAAATGACATCAAATAAAAAAATTGCTTGACTCGGCATCGTTTAAAAGTGAGCAGATTTTAATTAAAAAGGTTTCAAAAAGAATATAAAATGGTTGGGGACCCATAAAATATAACAGCGCTATCCAAGGACTTTTTGATCATACAATACTCTGACAAAATTTTGTACGATTTCGTTGCGTTTTCTCACTAAAGAGAGAAATAGACCAAAAGTTATTCAATATCTCAGATGTACGGCAATGACAGCCCATCTTATTTTCAAGTAAAATTTTGGGGTAAACAGTTTCGATGAAGCGGAGACGCAATTCAGGATGACCCAGACCGGGAAGACCAACTGATTCAAAAACTGAAGAAAGAATCAGGCTTGTTGAAGATTTGCAGTTGTCAGATCGACGAATGAAGATCTCAATGCTTGCTAAAGAAGATGGAGTATCCGAAACTACAGTTTTTAAGATTGTGCACGAAGATTTAGGGATGAAAAGAGTTTCTGCGCAATGGATCCCCAAACTCCTTACCTCTGAGCAGAAACTGGCGAGGAAAGAAATTTCTCAAGAACATTTGGGCGCTTTAGAGAAAAATGAAAGTTATTTTTCACGAATTATCACAGGCAAGGAGACTTGGGTGTTTTATCGGGATCCTCCCACCAAAACTGCAGTCGATGCTATGGGTGCATAAGGGCTCTCCAC
Source organism: Melanotus villosus (assembly GCA_963082815.1). Taxonomy (NCBI): domain Eukaryota; kingdom Metazoa; phylum Arthropoda; class Insecta; order Coleoptera; family Elateridae; genus Melanotus; species Melanotus villosus. The sequence continues at coordinate 33,093,641 of OY720427.1, read as the reverse complement.
CTCTAAAGAAGGCAAAGGAAAGTTGATGGCCACCGTTTTTTGTGCGAGGGAATTTTGCTTATTAAATATATGGAAAAACGGCCCACAATTAATAGAGAGGTTTACGGAAGGACGATCAATAACCTGAAGCAGGCCATTAGAAGAAAATCGTCCAAATTCATGGAAAACCATAACTTTGCTGTTACACAACTGCAGAGTTCACAAGGTTCGCACAGTTCAAGCCATTATCGAAAGCTGTGGATTCATTGAGTTACAACATCCGCCCTGTAGCTCTGCGACTTCCTTTTGTTTAACAATCTGAAGAAAGAACTCAAGGGCCGAAAATTTTACTCGGGTGATAAGTTGAAACTTGCTGTTGCATAATTTTTTGAGGTGCAAACGAAAGATTTTTGGATGGAGTGAAACAACACAGGAAACGCTGGACTAAGTTTATTAGTGTGGACGGTTAGTTATGTAGAAAAATTAATTTTTTAAAGCTCTGCGAGTTTTCCTTCGTAGCTAGGTAGATAACTTAAAAACACCCTCATAGTATACTCGTTGCAAAATATACCTTTATGTTACAATTTCTTAAGCAAACTGCAAATACTAAACAGCAAACGTAAACAAATTTTTGAGTCACTAAAGATTTAGGTAGGATATGAAATTTATTATAAGCTGCATATTTACGAAAAAACTGAGTACATTTAATGTCTTGATTTGTTACGATGCGACTGCAGATGATTACAAATAAGTAGGTACTACCGCTCCTTTTTTTATTGTGCCCCCCGCCTCCCCTGGGTTAACCAGGACCTTCACTAATTTTTATATTATATTTCTGCTTATAAAACATTTCAACATAAACAAGTAATTACATACATTTAAACAATTGTACAAATTTCTATGAAAATAAAAAGTAACGTTAGTACCGCCCTAACCAAAAATCTTTTCAACGTAGAAATGTTTATTTTCCTTTTATTCAAACTTAAAACTATTACAATAATGTAAGCTCTTAAACTAAAAATTCTGTTCCTAAATTTGTATAGAGTGTGATCGATCACGTCATGTATTCACCACTCACCTTTGACTTACAACATCCAGCGACGTCTCTGAAGACTGAAGACACCCGCCTTTTGACGATAGAAATTTGAAGATAATTGTAACTTTGATTTTCAATAAAATTTAGACTTTTCTATATATTATTTCAAAACCATTATTAAGAGACCACTCTAAAAACATTACAAATAGTAGTACCAATTATGTGCTGCAGAAAGTTTCCCAAAAGCAAATTGTAGAAAATTTTCTTAGAAAAAATATCCAATTCTCTAAAATAATTTGAAAAATAACCCTAAATTAATATTAGCAATAAATACATTGCTATTAAATATGTTCCCTTTAAAGTTTTACAGAAATTAATTAATTCGGTAATTCTGCTATATGAATTAGAATATTTGTTGAATATGTTTTTAGCTAATTAGGTTTTAATATCTAAACAGTTAGCCACTGGCTTACACTTCGATTAAAAAGGACGAAGCATAAGAAACATAATTTTGTCTGGTTTCAATATTATATATCACTTTCTTCTTATAAAATGTAATTTTGAAAAACCAATGTTTCACAAAAATTGATCCACAGACACTTGCTATTCTATAATTTATGCCGTTTTCCTAAACACTTTATATCAAAACGAAGTTAATTTAATATTTCAGCTTGCCTTTAAAAACACGAAAACTGAGCTACTATTGTTTTTTTCACTTGCACAACTACTTTAAACGAAAAATGTGACACCTAACATAAACTTTATTACAAGTTTTCATAATAAACACGGAACTACACTTAGTAATTCGTTTCTATATTCCACCCTTTACTCGAATGGCCTCTAATCTGGCTTAATCAGATTAAGAAAGTGACAAGACAAAAGCAAAAGTGATTCTCCCCAACTCAAGTGAATCTCTTGCCTAATTAGCAGAAACTAACGAGATACTGACCAACTAGGGCCTTTTCTCCCGTTATACACCACTAATAAACAGAAACAAAATTTCGGGTAGCAAAGATGTGCGTCGTAATATCGTGGAGTATGAGGGTCGTCAACCCCATGAAAGGAAGGTTACTGTACCCCGACTTCCAGAATTATCGCCGACCATAGATGCATATCCTAAACCTGTACCTATAGTTCTCGGGCAAAAAAAGGAGGAGCATAGAAGGGATAGGAGTGCATAATTAACAGAGGCTAACCAGATACTGACCAATTAAGGCCTTTGCTCCCGTTATATACTGTTAATAAACTAAAACGAACTCCGATCGTACATAGATGGGTGAGGCAGCGGCTTATCCCAATCAAATCCGGTCCAACAGTGGCGACTTCCTCAAGCCAAGAGTGTCTTTGGTACCAAACGCTAGGCCCCGTCCAACTCACCAATCCCAGAAGGACCATTGTTGGAACGCGTAAGCAGCCTAACACCCGCGGTCGGATATAAAAATACCCAACTAGATATAATAAATATATCAAGTGCGGTGTGGCATACTTCGCCGGGTGCTAACCGCGGTAACCCCACCTAACGGACAACCAAGATGAGCCAACTTTACCCAAAACATAGATGCACAACCAGGCCAGTTTCTAGTTCTCGAGCGAGAGGATAAATGGTAAAGGATCACGAGGGAAATGATGAGATTACTTAAAATGGGTGAGAAACCTGAATTGACATAGGAACTTAAATTTTAAAACGAAATGAGGCCATACGAAGAGTACAGCGAGAACGAGAAACGATTATGCAGATTAAGATAACTTAAAATCGTTTCAACACCAACTGATATTAATGAGAAATATATAAAAAATTGCAACTAAAAGGGTATTTGTGAGTTTGAATTTTGTAAAAGCAAGTTGAAAAATTAGTTAACGCCAAATAGGTTAGGTTAAGTAATTTAAAAAGAAAATCGTGAAAGAATTGCATTTGAAAATACGGAAATATAATTAATAAATAATTGGAGGCGCGGTCTCAGAGGGGGTCACAGGGGTCATGACCCCCACAAACCATCTTCAAAAAAATATATTTTATTAAAAAATATATTTGTTTTCTTAAATTTTATAAGAAGTTTCTTTCTACATTACAATAGGCATACAAAACAACTTTTTGTGCTGCCACATACTATTTTTCATGGTCACTGCTTACATAACATTTAACAGTTTCGCACTTTTTTTGGAAAAACAATTTCGCCTCTTCACTTTTTCATTTTTGACCCCCTCCAAAATTTTTAGCTGGGACCGCCCCTGTGTACCTAATTGGGTGTTTAGAAAAACTTACTTAATTTAGATACTTAAAATTGCAAAAAATTATAATTTTATTGTAACAATTTAAAGGGGCAAGAATTAGGAGAATAGAATTCTATTTTATAAAATTACGACTTTAAAAAATATTGAGATTTACACGTATTGATATTATTTGTTATGTTATGAAATTACATGATGTATGTAAATTTAACACAGCGTTTTACTAAAATATAGTATATAGAAAATTTGCCATTTCGAAACCTGCATAGAATCACAACTTATGTGAAATAATTACGTAATTTATAATTTTGAATACCTGTAAAAGAACAATTCTTCTAGGTATGATCGATCACACTTTGTACATTAACCATCTGCAGTTTTTGCATCCTATTTACCTATTGTAATTACACACACACACACACACACCCTATCAATTTACAAAATTAAGAGAAAGCTAATCTAAAAGATATTCCATTTGTTAAGTAGACTTCGGCCTGAATTCTGCGGAAAAAGGAAAAACAGATAAAATTATAATAATTTTTATTTTCTTGTAGTTTACTCAACGTAGAACAAATAATAATTATGTTTTATTGCTCAGTATCTATTTCACTTTAATCAAATATTACTTTACAGTTTCTCAAACTGTCTGAAAATAAATATATTTGTAGGCAATTTACTAGGTTGAAAGTGGCCATACAAGAAAGGAAAATGTGATGGACCAACATGGATTAGCAGTTGTGAACGAAAACGGAGAAAAGTTTATTGATTTTTCTAAGACAAATGGCCTAACTAATAGTTAATTGGCGGTATATTTTTCAAACATAAGAGAGTTGTTAAGAACTCGAGTGTACTTCTCACGTGATCATCACCCGATGAACACCTATAAGAACCAAATTGACCCCTTAATGATCGAAGTAAAATGGAAAAATTCATTACGGGATGTAAGAGCGATGAGGGGTGCCGACACAGCCTTCAACCACCACCTCGTAAAAGCAATAATAAGAATGAGAGATAAGATAACAACATAGAATAACAAAAACATACCAGCAAGATCTAAATTTAACCTCGCAAAACTAAACAATATCGAAGAGGACAAAAAAATATATATTCTGTATCCTATTCGGTCACCTTAGAAATCCTCCCGTAGAGAATGTATGGCAAGTGTATAAAACCTCAATTAACAAGACAGCGCGAGAGACCATTGGATATAAAACCATAAAGCTCCTGTTACAATAAACACAATCGAAGGAAGGCAAAAATAAAAAATAAAATTATTAAACACGGTGGACAAAAATAATGAAAGAATTACAGTAAAATTATTGGAATAAAAATAAGAGGTGCCTTAAAGGTTGATCTGGATTTGTTTGTTTAGTTATCTTATATAGGATTTTCAGATCTTTGTTGTGAGCAGCTTTTTCTGCTTCCTCCATTAAATTTTCCATGTTTGTTCGTTTGTCTTTAAGGCTTAAGATAACTAAACAAACAAATCCAGATCAACACTTACAGGGGAAAATTATGAAATATATAAAACAGACGGAGAAGTAATGGAAATACTGACAAAATATTTCACAGAGATCTAAAAAGTAAAAGAAATCAAGGAAGAAATAAATAACAATATGGGAACGCAACAACTTGACATAAGTGAGAAAAGCTCACAAAGGGCGAAATAGAAGAAACACCTAAACAAATAAAAAAATTAAAAACACCAGGCATAGACGAAATCGCAATCGAATTGCTAAAAATAGACAAGGAGAGCACAATAGAAATATTGTACATACTAGTAAACAAGGCTTAATCCGCCGAATGGAGCTCAGACGATCGGACACAGGGAATACTAATAAAGATACCAAAGAAGGGCGACCTAACTTGATGCGAAAACTTTAGACCCATAATCCATAATGCTTCCATCAACAGCAAGTAAAAATTATGACTACATTAATTTTGAAGAGAATGAAATCTGCCATAGGCATCAAGTTAAGGGATTTATGGAAAGGCGTCGGTGCATAGATCTGTAGTCTGTGTACCAAGAATAATAATAGAACAAATAATAGACAAGGGACAAGACATATATGTATTAACTATAACAAGGCATTCGACTCAGTTTCAAGAAATGTGAAAAATACTGAAGTACTATGGTCTACCTGACAAATACATAAGAACACTCAAACTAATGTATGACAACTTCTCCGCAAGAGTCGAACATTCAGTGAAGCTATCAGAGGAAATCTATATAAAATCGGGAGTCCGCATTCTGTCCCAATACCTTACTTTATTATTATCGACAGGTCGTGGAGAAACTCGCGTTCCCACAGTTGAATACTTTAGAAAGAAAATTAACAGGAATTTTATCGTAATATACATCAGCATAGTGGCGCAGTGTTTTACAATATTGGCAACAAATCATTACATAGCAAACTTAAAAGAAAACTTCCTAGTGACCTTTTAAATAGTGATAGTGAGTAGTGCTAAAAGACAAGGTCTAAGAGACCCATTAGCGATTTAGGCGCCAAAGTATCATCGAGTTCTGCCATGAAATGGCGTAAGTACTGAACTGGCGTAACCTACATTAAATAAACAAAAGGGTTGTGAGAAATACAGAGGACAACAAATCCGAAATAGAATGGGGCATTTTTAGCAAACTGGATGACTTGGAGAGTTTGCAAATGATATCTGCTTGCCCACACCGAATAAAAAGCTAATGTAAGGAAAGTTAAACAAGTTAAAACCTAGAAGCAGAAAAGGTTGGCTTAACAATAAATGGGAACAAGACAAGAATTCTCTCAGATGCAAATAAAGAAGAACCAACGATAACACTCGGGGACTTAGACATAAAGAAAGTGGACTATTTAGGTAATTCGATAGATACCAACGGCGGCGCATAAAAAATATAACCAAAAGAATAGCCTTAGCACAAACAACATTTGATATGCTAAACAAAACATAGAGATCAAAAAACATTCTGATCAAAACAAAACTCCGTCGATGCAATACAACCATTAGAAGTTTGCTACTTTATGGGGCAGAAACATGGGTTAGAAACAAACAAAACATTAAGAAACTTCAAACCTTCGTTAATAAATGCCTTAGATACATACATCGAATAAAGTTGCCCGAATAAATATCAAGTCGACATCTGTGGGAAATTTCAAATGAGGAAAAGATCGAAACCACAATTAGAAGAAAGAAATGCGACAGGATAGAACATACACTTAGAGAACCATATAACAAGATAGCAAAACAAGCATTAGAATTTAACGCACAAGGAAAGCGAAGAATAGGTAGACCGAAAGATACCTGCCGAAAGACCTACAATTACAAAATCTATCACGGAGCAAAGCCAAATGCATAGCACAGGACATGGAAAAATGGAAGAAATTAGTTCAGAAAAGAGCAATAGAAACGAACTCAATCCATGGTGGGCAGGACTAGCAACTCTGCCATCCACTTTGCTTTTGAAACTCCCCCTCTGGTGCCATTTGCTTCTTAAGGAACTACAGGAGTAAGAAGAAGAAGTAGGGAACTTACAAGGTCTTGGTTAAGACAGTTACTGCTCATTCATTCGCACCACTTCTAATAAAACTAATGAATAGAAATGTGTTCTTACCTGATACTTATGTTGAAATGTTCTCAATCCGCAATCCGCAGTCTTTTGTTGGTCCAGGGCCATCCACGGTGATCGATATTCTCCTTCTTTCACCTGCTCCAATCTCACAACCCCCATCATCCTCGTTCCTCAAATATCCTCATGCTGTTTGAGACACGGCTTGGTTCTCAGCCCATTATAAATTTGTTCGTATTTGCCGGTTTATATCAATGCTGTAACAGTTACGGTATATACAATCATGAACTGTGTTATTGATGAACTTTAGTTCATTCTTTTCAATGCATGAAATCCAAATGTTATAGACCAAATAGTAAGATTTTTTCAATTCTTTCACATTAATTGAAAACGAAGTTTAAATTTCCAAAATTAGAAGAATTTAGATTATTAGGAACTTACGAATCACCCCAGTAATAAAAATATTCACTTAACTTTCTACTAAGTTCAGAATATTGTTACAGGTAAATCCGTCTCCATCATTGCTACATTTCCTACGTTACATAATTTATTAGAATGACATGTTAAACAAAGAATGATACTAAAAACAGCCGACCACATGTATCTTATGAAACCTCGTATCAAATATTCCAATTTTTGTCTGCGACTGGTATTTCGGATGAGTAGGTACAAGAGACTTGTTGATACGTAACTAATAACTAATTATGGGAAAAAATCACCGAAAATGCTTAACTAGAAAAAATGGTTTTTTAAAATATTTCGAGGCGATTTTTGGTTTATTATTCTACAATTTACCCATTTTTTATGTTTCATAAATAAAGAATTTATTACCTATTATAATCTAATAAATCCTACCATCTTTATTTGCACAAACTATTAAAATTCAATAAATAGTCTTCGATGAATTGTGTATATTAGTAAGCTAATGAATATACTCAAATAAAAATATGAAGCTGGGGTACTTTCTTGGGACTAATTATGTAACGCTAATGATACTAATAAAAGTAAAATCAGGAAATAACAAATAGTTCAACAAAATAATATAAGTGACAAAAAGTGTCAAGTGGAGAGAATAAAATGACTTACAACTTACAATAAAAGGCTTATAATTTTTAAAGGAAAACAGGGAGTCCTAAATAAAATGCTATTAAACAATAACTTGCATAATTTAATAACCCTTACCATTTCGATGCACTCAAATGTCACTATAATTTAACGATAATTTATAAATTTACTTTGACGATGTTGCACTGAGTTCTGCACACTTCAACGTTCAATATTAAAAGAGCGAGAATGTTACAAATTATCAGAAAGCCAGTTTTGTGAAAGGTTTGAACTCGTTTTGGGCAGAGATGATAACGAATAAATATTTGTTAAACGGCCTTGTATTCATGTTTTATCAAAAAGTTGCATGTCCTCTACGTTGAAAAATAGTTTCCTTGTATTTAAAATTGCATTTTACTGTTTTATAATTCAAAATGTTTCAGTTTCAGAATGTAATTTGTGTTCGCCAAACCTGAATTTTGATTTAAAATACTTTGACATTTCCCAATTTATTTATTTATAACGTAACACAAATTTTTAAGTTTGCTGAAATATTTCTAATGTATTCCTTAACAAAAACCAACAAAATACCAATGATGAAAGGATCTTCGTCCTAATTAAGGCTGTTTTTGAATTATTTGCAAACGATTCTTAGTCTTAAAAGTATTTAAATTTAAAAAATGTAGAAAAATATTTGTAGGTCTGTGACGGGAACGGATATTTTTTAATTTTTATATTTTACCTTCCATTTAGTATAATATTTTAGTCGCCCTATTAATTAACAACATTTTAGTTCATTTTGACCATGTTTTAACAAAAACATTATAACTTTCTTTCTTTATTTAGGATAAAATTTGGAAATTTTTAAAATTCCGGAAGAAAATTTGAACATTTTTTCGAAATAACCATTTCAGCATTTGAATTGAACATTTGAACATGGAAATAGGTTTTTTAAATTTTAAATCGATAAACCTTGCAAAGTTTTTAAAAAGGAGGAAAATTATTGTTTCGATTTTTGTAGGATTTGTTATTCGATTTTTGAAAGTGAGAAACTGGAACTTAGAAATTAATTGTTTACCTCGTTCTTTAATTTCAAAAATCCTTCTCTTGGAAATGTGATTTTTAAAATAGATATTTTTGGAATTAGTTTTTGCAGGATTCTCAAATTCAGCCTTGCCCTTTTTCATACTCATATACCCTGCGATGCATTATTCCAGATATCTTCCTTGGTGACCCTTGTTTGCCCTTGGACTTAGCTTGACATTTTAGAAAAATTACAGAATTTTTATTTGCCACCTTAGAAAATAAGAACTGATTAAGATTTCCGATTTCAGTTTTAAAATCTTTAAGGTAGAAACTTTAGAAAGCCCTTTTTTAAGCTAAGCGAAAAACCCTAACATTTTGAAATACTAAACTAAAGATATAAACATCAGATTTTTAATTTATTCAAAACGTAAAGTTTTAAAACTTCAAGTTATGGATAGATATGTCCGAAACCGTTGGCTTATTTGATTCTAAAAATTTAAGTAGGCACTTAAATTTCTAATATAAAATTTGATATTTTTGTTGCCCAATTTTAAAATATTTAGCCGTAATACTAAAACAGTTGATTTCAGAATTTAGAATAATTAGAATTTTATTGAACGTTTACGCTATTATTTCAGCTTCAAATAGTTTGTTTCAAATTTTCAAAATAGTGAATTTAGTTTCAAAACGTGAATTTCTAGAATTATTTCTAGAATTAAGTTTAACGCCAAAACCCCCCTCACTAATATGTGAATACATTTTAGAAGGTGCAAAGGATAAGAGAAAAGTGGATGCCTTTGCCCTATACAATATAGGGATTTCTACAAGCTAATAATAACAATAATAACATTGTCACGGACTGTGTCTAATTTATCGAGATATTTTCAGTTACAAAAAAAATAGTAACATTTATTTTAGAACGTAAATGAATTTAAGTATTTCCATTTCCATACTACGATTTTTCTACTACTACCAATCTTACATTTTTTGTAATAAATTCATGTACCTTCTTTTTTACCAATAAACATCAGGATTCTTTAATTAAATTGTGTTTTATACAACAACAACAAAAATAACGATCGACATTTTTAGTGTAAAGTGTTCCATTGGAAATAAAAGGAAACTTTGGCAAAATTTTTGAAAAATTGTTAATGGTTAGGATTTATTTAAGTTTTCATTTGTTGACTTAATGTTGAAAATACGTTTTTACATTCAATAAACAAAGATATGTCTTCGACTGCCGACTTAATTAGGGTCCAGGTTCGTTCTGCTGAGCTTATTAGGTCAAAATTTTATCCCACATGTTCTAAGATTCTTTGACTGATCGCTTACTTAGATAGTGCAATTTTTAAGCAAGCTACCTCTGATTGTATCGTTTAATCGAGAATTAATAGATCAACGTTATTTCTGAATTTGTAAGTTGGGTTGCCTATTCAAATTGTTAAGGGGCGCGTCTTATGTGAATTACCCTGCGTAGTCTTGGTTAAGACGCCAACTTCTCATTAATTCACACAATTCTTAATTATAAACGATAATTAATAAAACTGTGCATTTACCTTGCGCCCAGCTTGAAAATGTTGGCACTGCAGCAGCCCTTTATTGCTCCAATCCCATCCACGGTGAAAATGTATTCTCCTGGTTCTGTCGTTCCCAATGTTTCAATACCATCACCTTCTTTTCTCAAATATCCTCCTTGGTGTTTGACACATGGCCTGGTCCACAACTGCTCACGATTTTTTTCAAGTAGTTACAGGTCTGCACCAATGCTATAATAATAAACATACATCAAATAATGAACTTATAACAAATTAAAGTTAATTAGTTACTTTCCCATGTGAAATCCCATGAAGACTTTCATAAAAAGAACACTACATTAAAATTACAAGTAGCCCAAAGATACATGGAACGAGCAATATTAAACATCACACTGAAAGATAGGAAGCCAATACACTGGATTAGACAACAAACAAAAATTGAAGACATTGGACAAGCAGTAATGAAAATGAAGTTATGATGTGACGGACACAGCAAGAATAGATCCAACAAGGTGGGCGTGAATCACAACAGAGTGGAAACCATGGGGAAAAAAACGTAGCCTGGGATGCCCTCTTATCAGATGGTATGATGACATAAGAAAGATAGGTGGGAAAAGATGGATGGAAACAGCACGAGAGATAAATGGAAAGAAATGCAGGAGGCATATGTCCACATGCGGACCGAAGATGTCGATTAAAGAAGAAGAACAGAACTCCTTTCCATGAATAAAATCCAAATTTTAAAGATACAATTACTAAGAACTTTCGACATTAATTTATATTAATTAAAAATAGAAATTACATCTTCAAAATTATAGAAATTTTTAATTATTGTTTGTTAAAATTAGATTGGGTTGACAATAACATTTTTCAATTTATGAATCACCCCAGTCATAAATTTATTCACTACGTTTGTACAGAAGTTGAGAATCTTGTGTTGAAAAGACATTTACATCTGCGAAGGTGTTGCAAAATAAATTCGCAATTTATTTAATACGATTAGCCCGTTTCAATAAATAAAATTACCATAATCAGCATTAAATTTAAAATTAGTAAAACTTCTGTGAAAATTTTGAAAAAAATTAAAACAAGGAAACGAAACACATCCAACTTCGAAATGTTTAAACTTACCTTCCTTCTCAATCTGTCTGAGAAGTGAAGAGTATTCGACAGCAAACACAAGGTTCAAAAATCCCTTGGAGATTTATGCATCCATCCCTTCGTGACGTGAAACCCCACGGTGAAGAAAAGGGCACACTAAAAGTACAATTAGATTTTTTGAAAGAGAGATAATTAACAACAACTAAACTCAAAACAAAAACTTAACTTAAAAATATTGATGTCGACTTGCGACTTGCACTTTATAAATGGACAAATGCTGAATTCTGAATGACTTAATTTACAGTACAACATACATCATCGTTACATAATTTTTTTTATTATGTAAAGCAATAAATGATGTTAAAAACAACCAAAACTAGCACGTACCACCTTATGAAACCTTTTGTAAAATTGTCTATCGTAAGTATAGGAAAAATCCGATACGTTTATCTTCCATCTTCTTTCAGTAACAACAATAGCCATAATACTAATCTCTAAAGTCAACCAGAAAATCTTCTAGCTTGAATCTAACATTCTTCATCGCCTAGGGTTACTATTCTGAAAATTATTAAACAAAAAAAAATAATTTTATTTGTTTAGTTTAATTTTAATTTCTACGTAGTACATGTAAACAATAATTTTTAAAATTTTCAATGTCCGCAAAAGTTGTCTCAAATAAGAACAAAAACAGGATTACTACCTACCAAACGGTAGTCAAATAATTAACTGAAAATGTTTAACAGGAAAATACTAGTTTTTAAAAATACTTATTATAGGACGTTGTCTGTCTTATTACTGTATAAATGCGTATTTTTTTCTTTCTCATATAATAAATTAGAAAAATATTATTAAAGAGTAACAACTTGCACAATTTAATAAAGCTTACCATTTAAATGTACTCAAATCTCACTGCAATTTAAATTAAAACCGTCAAATTATTTTTAAACAATTAACAAATTTTGTTTGGTGATGTTGCGTTAATATATAAATATAATATAATAAAGCCTGTTTTCTGAAAGATTCCGACTTGAAGCAGATGTGATAACAAAAACAAATTCGCCACAAGGCTATTTAACAATTATCAGCAATTCTGTATTTCCAACGTTGAAAACAAGTTTGGCATTGAATTTTAAACGAATAACGTTTTAACAACTTCAGAATTACAAGTTAGGTCTTTTAATTAAACGCCTTAATTTTTAGAATACAAACTGCGTTCATCATATTTAAATTTAAATTAAAATCGTTTATGATTTTCAAAACACAAACGTAGGGTAAGGTAAGCTATTGACTAACGCCCCGCGAGAGAGCATGGCCGGCAACATGGAAGGTTAAGGCTTCCTAAGTTGCTTTTCATACCTCAGTTGTTTCGCACGGTATATTTACGGGCTGGTGTGGTAAACACTACGCCTTCCTTTGTTTCGGGAACTTGGCAGGCCACTCGCCGAGCATCCGACTAAGAAACCGTCCGCCTGCCACTCCCGCGAAAAAATGTAAAAATATTTCAGTTAATTCTGCTTTTATTCACAGAGATTACCTGTTCCTTCTTATTTTCTAAACAATGCCTTTACAAAGCAAATATGGAGCTTTGTAAGTAGAAATAAAAACTATTTTTTTGATATTAAATATCAAACAATAGCTGGTTAGGTAATTTCACAAATTCTTACCTACGTAGACGCCCAAGCAACAACAATAATCACTGTTTATGTCAAAACTTTAAAACGTTATTTTTTTTAAATAATTAACAGTATTTAATTTGATGTCATTACTTTAACACTGCAACTTGTACTCTGCACCTTTAATTGAAAAATTAAAGTGCAGAGGGGCGACAGTGATGGGCCAACTGGTGCTCAAGTATGCGAGGCCAAGCTGATAACACGCAGATGCTAAGTTTTAGAATAAAATTTGTTATTAAATTTAAAAGAACCAAAGTTTTGATACTTTAAATAAAATTTAAACACATTTGCATTTCGTTAAAGGTGCAGCAATAAATTAATGTAAAAATATACAGTGTCCACTTCTAATTTCCAATTTTGAAAAAATCACTCCAAATTTCCCACAACCAAAGATCAAATTATGTTGTCTTTGCTACAACGGTGGGCCAACAATAGCAAAATTTCTATTCTGATTCTAATACGTATGCAAAGCTAAGCTAATAATGTCTTGACCCTTAACAATCTTTTAGATTTAGCTGCATATTAACAATAAACGTAACGGTATCGGTTTTTGGGTATAATCCTACTTTTTCATTCTTGCCTGATTTAGTTTTTACTTGCATCTAGAATATAAAAGTGAATTTATAGGATGGCTGTTGGGGAGCAGGCGGTTCTAGTTTCGACTTTGTTTATTAAATTTAATTATTAGTCGAATGTGCTTTTACAAACATTTATATCACGAAACTGCAACCGACGTAATGTGACGTAAAGGCCTTCTCAAACCGGCGCGGTATGCGGTAGCGGTGCGGTAGCGGTACGGCGGTACATGTTTATACAGCGGTAAATGTTAATTGTTCAAACCGACGGCGATATACCGCCCACCTGCTGCGGTACTGCAGCGATACATTTTTGTATTACTTTTAAGGATAAGGCTGTTTTAATCCTAAGGCTGTTTTCATCCTAAGGTTGTTTTTATCCTAAGACTAGATCTACTGCTTATGTTATGTTGTGAAGTTGTGATGATGAGAATTGAGAATTAATGTTTATTTTATATTTTATATTTTATATTAATTTTATAAATTCTGTTTTTTTGTAAGAATTATTAAGTTTTTAATAAAAACAATTATAATAATTATTGTTCTAATTTTTCTATTGACATTCAATCACTTAGCAATTTTAATCACCACTTTTAAAGAACTTTAAAACTCACATTGGAATATTCACTGATCACTCATCACTCATCTGAAAAATATAATTACTCACACGCTCACATATCACATTCTAATAGTTACTTGTATACTAAGGCCGCGAAATTCCTTTTTAGCGTACCGAGAGAAAAATTGTCGCCGAGGCCGCTTGCGGCCGAGGCAGGACACTGTCGAGGGCGCTAAAGAATTCCGCGGACGAAGTATACCTGTATACACAACATTGTTTGTACAGCTGTAAAAAATACATAATTACAAATTTTATTACTTTTGAAAAACAAGCAGTTTAATTCATTGTAAATAGAAAGTCGGTTTTCACGTCACAATGTTTCTATGGAAATAACATAAACAAAACAATGAGTTTTGTGAAAAAAATCATAAAAATGTCTGATAGCGATAGCGATATTTCAATTTCTTGTACTCCTCCAGAATTAAAGAGCGTTATAAATTCTGCGCTTGCTGAATTAATACCGGAAAAGTCTAAAGGGCATGTGTCAAATGGCCGCGAAATCCAATTTCGCGGCCGCTACTGGGTACGCGAATTGTTTACTTTGTGTACAGCTGCACAAAAAATACATTTTGTTTTAAATTACAACAAAGACATTTTCAAAATTTTAATAAATTTTATTATTATATTCATATATGATATAATAGGAATTTTGAAACTCAGGAAGTTAGAAGTTAGAAGGCATATTAGATAGGAATAATAGGAAGATAGGACAGGAACAGGAGGTACCTACTTTGGCTTAGATACTTTAATAGTATTTTAGATACCTTTTTGGTATCTTATAGCGTTTTCCACTGGGCTGTTTTTAGAACCAACAAATTTAACCAACCAATTCAACAAACAGTTATACCTGAACTAGATTCAGACCACCTACCGGTCCTAATAAACTTCTCCACCACTCCCCTAAGTAAACCCTCGTTACCTAGATTAATTCAAGGTCACGTCAACTGGATAGCATTTCAAGATAATCTTGACGCTCTACTAATCAACCCATCACACATCGATAATCAACGTGACATAGACACAAATATCGAGAAATTTACTAGCTGCACCTCAGAAGCAATTCATTTATCAACCAAACCTTGTCATCACCCAAGGAAATTCAACTCAGACACCCCACCGCAGTATATCCTTAAACTAATCAAGGAGAAAAGCAGGCTACGACGTGAGTGGCAACGAACACGCAATCCACGAACGAAGAATCGGCTCAACAACATCTCTCACCAAATCCGATGGGAAATAGACAACCACAAACTAACGAAATACAAAAAATATGTCGAGAATTTAGAACCAACCAGTCAAGAAATCTGGAAAGCCACCAAACGCATTACACGCCAGCACGAAATCATTCCAACACTCACAAAACCGGATGGCACTTCAGGTAACAATGATGACGATAAAGCGCAAATCTTCGCAACTCACCTCAAGCACACGTTTACTCCATCTCTTCCCCCGGAGAATCGGCAATTCTCGCATACCGTAACATCCTATATTGAAACTAATCTACCAATAATAGACGACTTCACTGAGCCAACATCACCAAGCGAAGTTTCAACTTATATAAAAGCCCTAGCAATTCATAAGTCCCCTGGAAATGACTTAATTAACAATAAGATTCTGAAAAGTCTTACCATCAAAGCAATTGCCTTCATAACATTAATATTCAACGCATGCCTACGACTGGGGTATTTTCCCACATCATGGAAGCACGCATATGTGATAGTCTTTCACAAACCAGGCAAACCCAAAAATAATCCTAGCAGCTATCGCCCAATAAGCCTTCTGCCCGCACTGTCCAAACTGCTAGAGAAAGTTATAAGTAAAAGGCTAAATTCCTTGCTGGAGGATAACCACATAATTCCGGACTTCCAATTCGGATTTAGAAAAGCCATGTCCACAGTCCAACAGCTGCTACGAGTAACGGAGATAATCGAAGAGGGATACGAACAGAAGCTTTACACAGTAGCTACTTTCTTAGATATTACCCAAGCCTTCGATAAGGTTTGGATAGAAGGCCTCAAATACAAACTATTAAAGATAAACCTCCCTCACTATATAACCTCAATACTTTTTTCGTTTTTGGAGAACCGAACCTATGCAGTCCGTATCAATTCAACACTCTCTAGAACAGAAAATAGTTATGCAGGTGTGCCCCAAGGAAGCGTACTCGGTCCCACCTTATTCAATATCTTCCTCCACGATATCCCTTTACCAGAATCCTGCAAACTAGCCCTCTTCGCCGATGATACAATCATTATAACTCAACACCATGACCTAATAGAAGCAATAAACCAATTACAAACAGCCACCAATGTAATGAGTCACTGGTTTAAAAAATGGTGTATATCATTAAATCCCACTAAATGTGTTGCAAAAATTTTCACACTAAAACGTATAAAGGATCACCCTAACATACACCTTGACGGATTGTATATCCCATGGAATACCCCCCAGGAAGCAGTAAAGTACCTGGGCGTACACTTGGATACACGACTGACCTGGAAGTTCCACGTCAACAGCAAACTGAACATTGCATATTCGAGGTTAAAACAGTTATATCCCTTACTCAACCGTAATTCGTCGTTACGACAAGAATGTGGTACCCTTCTCTACAAGTCTCTCCTAAGACCGATAGTTACCTACGCCAGCCCAGTGTGGTGCACTACTTCAAAAGTTAACATCAACAAAATCCAGACTTATCAGAACAAAGTGCTCCGTATAATAACCAACGCTCCCTGGTATATCAGGAACGATCAAATTCACTACGAATTAGGAATAGCGAAAATAGATGAACATATCGCTAAGCTCACTCGAAGCTTTCTGCTTAATCTCAGCGCAACAGACAACACCATCCTACAGCAATTAGGCCGGAAAAATATTCACACCAGACTGAAGAGACAACTACCCCAAGATCGTTATCCCGTGGACGCCAACCCATAGCCAACTATTTACTTTCAACTGCCAACACCATACTAGATCTCGAGGAGCCCTATCCCTCCACAGTCATTCATTATTTCAAAACACAATAATTAGTTTTTACATCGCAACTATGTATAACATTTTTAATATGTTGATCTGGTTTACCTAATAAAAAAAAAAAAAAAAAAAAAAGAACCCACTCAGTTCGCACAAAAACCGAACGCGTACGAGTTGCTCTGCGTGGTATCCGCTCTCATTCAGTTTCAGTGCAATTTACGTGGGCAATGGAACACATGTAAAAGCAAAACATAACTTTTAATAATGTGCCGCAAAAATTCTGTATCCAAAGAAATAATTTTTTGTGAATGACTATCAAATTAATTTTGACCAGACACCACAGGGTTTTCAACAGAAATAGTTTTGCTTCCACCATTATCACCTACAGGAAAAAATTCTGAAGCTTTGAAAGTTCTAATCAAATCAAATAATTAGCTGTACCCTGTACCTATTTCTTGATACACGAAAATGCGATTTAAACTAGAACCATCAGGATTGTAAATAACCTTGATTACAATTAACAAAAATAGATTTACCTGATCCTCTGAAAGCTTTGATATCACGTCTAATAGTTATTTATTATTACAAGACGATAAAATTTTACCTTATCTTCGAGAGCGAGTTTAGCGTCGAGGCATTAGCCAACGCATGGAAGTTGGTTAAAAAAGTGAATATGTAATTTTTTTTTCCTTCTAGACTATAAAATTTCATTTTAACATGAAGTAAAAAGTAGATAAAATACAATTTTATTAGTGAGGATAGAATAAATAATATTTTACTTTTGGAATGTTCTTTTTTTTCCATAAATGTTAAAATTTCAATAAGTTCTTCATCATCACTACTTTCAGAAGACTCCTTAATTTGTACTACTATTGCAGTTATATCACAGTCTAGTAATATAACTAGACTGTGGTAAAAACAAATATAAATATAGGTTACGGTTGAATGTTGCACTGACTGCACCGACTACCCCAGTCAATTCCAAATAATTTGCACGGTTTTAGTGCAAATTCAAAATGAGTGGAACAGAGCACTCTTTGACAGTGCGCACCCACAACAGCAGTGGAACACGATAAACCAGGCAAGCTCGGTTTTGGTGTGCACTAGTGCGGTCAGTGGAAAACGCTATTAGATACTTTTTGGTATCTGAGATACTTTTTTGATATCTTAGATACTTTAATAAGATATTTCAATGGTATCTTATATTAATTCAAGTATCTTGTAACTTACTTTTCAGGACAAGTATCTATAGCTGAAAGTATCTCAAGTTACTTTTTTGGAAAGTATCTTATTACTTTTGTCAAGTATCTATTTTAGCTCTGACACCTGATCAGTATTTTATTTCATAAATTGGAAAATCTGAACTAGCTGTTAAAACGTGTAAAAAAGACAAAATATTGGCACTTACACTCCGCGGGGGAGTATTGTCGGCAACATGGAGGATTAAGGCCTTCTAAGTTGTTTTCATATTCGGTACCCACTATAAACCCCGCGCTTTCTCTTCCTTGCTCCGCCAACGTGTTTTGATTCCCAATTGTTTTCAGTGATTGGGTAGGCCACCCACCGAGCATCCGATTCGGTTTGACCCCAAGACCGTCTGTGCTGTTGTCAGCTCTGGCGATAATTATAGACATATAGCTTTATACATTTAAAGGAATTAAGCATCAATCAAATCATTTATAGTCTGCCAATCAATCACACAAAAATTAAAACTACTGATATGAAAACTAAAATTTGTATTTTATTGTAAATATATTTTACATAAACTATATAGAAACAAAGAGTACTAAGCATTTAGCTGCCTTCTAATAAGAACTTTTAATAATATTCGTACAATTGTTTCAAAGATACAACAGTTAACAATATAAAGTGATAAACATACGCAGCTGTGTACTGAAATGAACCTTGATTACAAAAATTTTGTAGATGGTTATAAATTGTAGTTTAAAAACTAAAAACTTTACAAGGCGAATAATAATATTAACATTTTAACTTCAATACAATAAATAACTTCTATAAAACAATTATTCATCTAATTTAGAGTATTACAATGAAAATATTGCAAGGTGTACAAAGCAGCTGTAAAGTTAGACAAACATTTTATTTTGCAGTAATTATAAGTCTATCAAATATCGTAAACTAGAATTAACCCATTTTCCTTAAAATATTAACGATTTATTACAAAAAGAATATTTACCATTTGGCACCGTTTTCTATTTATAAATTCTTACTTATTTTTATTTATATAAGAAAAGTACAAACCTGTAACAAATCTAATCTTTTTTAAATAAATCGCAATTAGATTTTAACTACATACATTGCATGTACAATTACAAAATCTGTCAAAAAATGTGATATTATGATTGTATTTTTCCTTTATAATATCAAGAGAAAATCTTTGTAACATCAAACACAATTTAAAATTTTAGCTTTCAATTATAAATATCCTAATCGTCAAAACCAAACCTTGTTTTAATAATGGAAATTTTTTAACAGATATGTATTTATAGGGTAACTCAGCTTCAATGCTTACATGTATTTTGTTTAGTTATATAGTAAAAACTATCAATAGGTATTTTACATTATGCTCCTCTCCATTTTTTCTTTCTCTCAATCAACAATTTGTAAAAACAAAATATTTATGTGAGCAATGAAACAGTGCCATATTTATATATATCCGACAGGTCTTTACTCAATTTTCAACAAACAGTACCTTGAAAACTACACCACATTGATGACAAATAAATTTCTTTATTAACGTAATGGTAATTTAGTTGTCGAGATAAAAAGCTTTCCAAATAGCGGGTGCAATTTTCAAGGTACAGTTTATTAAATTCAGAATACATAAATATACAGGGTGTTGTAAATGTTCCTACATTCGAGTAACTTCATCTCAAAAACTACAGACCTGCAACAGCTGATTAATTCTAGAGGAAATTTTATTGTTACACAGATACTTTATACAAGTTTTATTTGTCAGGAATTAAAGTTGCATTTTACTTGCTAACAAAATTGAAAACTTCCAGTTATTTAACCAACTTTAACTTGTCTTAATTCCGCGTTTGATTACCTGTATGTTTTCTGTTAATATTGATTTTTAACTGTTTCAAAATAAGGAAAACTTAGCTTCATTCAAACACTGTCTTCCATAAGTGTTCTCACTAAATACCAGAAAATGTAAAACACCCTGTATGTTATACATATAACTGTATAATTATCTAAATCTGTACAATAATAACATAATATTTTAGAATTACTCTATTTACATCTACACACAACTAAACTTGACACCATCATCACTTGAGTAACAATTATGGCAGTGTAATTTTTGATTTCTAACTCTTACATCTGTTCCCATTAGTCCATCACCTAGCTGTGTGTGACAAACACAACATTTAAAACATTCCATATGATAAAATAGGCAAAGACTTTCTATTATCATGGCAGCTCCTCGACCTGTAAATTATTTTACTTTGTAAGCTCCAGGAGTAGCGTATAAGTTCTAAATATGCTTCAGGTTAGTCTATAACCATCAGGCTTACCTAATTCGTTCCCACAATATGAACATTTCTTTTTTCCACTCACGCTGAGCATTTTACCTTGAGAATCTTCTAAGGCTGCAGGTGGTGGGTATGCTACAGGAGAAGCATGTCCTAAAGTATGTGGAAGACCTAAATATGGATGTTGTGTATATTCTTTATTCGGACTGTTTTCTGGCCTGTAACACAATTAAAAATTCGTATAATTTCAGTAAAAAGTATTTTTATTAATAATTCTGAAGCAACCGTTTTTAAAACAGAACGAAGTACGAAGGTGGATCAAATATAAACCGGAATTTCTTTCCAGTTTATTTTTGAGCGAACACTTGGTTCTGTAGCCATTAAATGTT
This sequence comes from Melanotus villosus, assembly GCA_963082815.1. Classification (NCBI taxonomy): domain Eukaryota; kingdom Metazoa; phylum Arthropoda; class Insecta; order Coleoptera; family Elateridae; genus Melanotus; species Melanotus villosus. Next base: position 33,072,403 of record OY720427.1, on the reverse strand, counting down.
ATTGGTAGAGATGTATGAAGTAGATGGGTGTAGTGGCTAAGTCATTTTATGCGAATGAAAAGTGGATAACAGGAGCATAATGGATTGGAACCCAGGGTATGGCAGAAAGAGAGGAAGGCTGCGTGACAGATGGTGGGACACAGTGCAGCAGGACTTAAAGACTATGAAGACCACTGAGGAATGAATAGTGGAAGAGGCTAAGACCCACAAAGGGTTGTAACGCAGGAGAGTATGTAAGTAAGTATGAAGTAGATTCCCACCCCAGTTCTCCTCGCTCAGTCAACGACTCAGTTGGTAGCACTATGTCTGAACAAGAGACACACTCATTCATTGAGCAACGAATTATTATCAAATTTCTTGCGAAGGCAAGCGTAAAACCTTCTGAAATTTTGAAAAGGCTTAGTACACATGACTTTGTCCAAGTCCCAAGTCTATGATTGGCACAAAAAGTTTTCCAAAGGATGGGAAGTGGTGGAGAATAGAAGCCATGAACGTCATCCACGGGCCGAGGGATGAACAACAACCCAGATTTATCACTAGGAGGACAACGATTTGAAACTTCCAATCCGATGGAACAAATGTATATCAAAATCAGGAGATTATGTAGAAAATTACTCTGTGCCAGTACAATTCATTTTTTAAAACAAATTCTGGTTTATATTTGATCCACCGTCGTAGTATTAAACTTATTAAACATTACTTTATCAGCACACCTTCTAAGAGGCTGACTTCTGTCACTGTGTATAGCTCTGTTTTGAACTCTTTGGGTTAAGGTTTGAATTATGGGTTCTGGAATATGTTTCTCTTGCCTGCTTGACTGAAAATTCCTTTTTGGCGAACTATTTCTTTGTTGATCTGCCAATCTTCTCAATTCTGCCTCCTACAATTTTCCATGTAATAATTACGTGCACTATAACTTAACTCTAAAGTAATTACCTGATATAACCAGTGCTGATTATAACTTTTAGTTTTATTGTCTGCGTTAGCTTTTGGTTGGATCCAATTATCATTAGGAATTGGACGTGGCTTTGGCACAGCGCTTAAAGCATGTAATCCCGGTCTTGCCACAAGTCTTCCTGGTTTTGTGTTTTGATAATGTGCTGCATCAGAATCAATAGGTTTTATCCTACAAAAAATAAAAGGTTTATTTTTATACCACAAGTATACAGTAACAATTAATTACATCATAAATCTTTCCTTCTCTCTTTGCTCCTTTGTGAGAGGTTTTAATGGTTTTCCTGGCATAATAGGCTGTCTATTAAGAGGTGGCGATTTAAATGCCGATATTTGTACATCTTGTTGTAATTCAGGCATAGATTTTCGATGTTCTATCGGTAAATGAAGATCATTATGAACTTCGGGTACTGATTTTCGATATTCAGGTACTGATCTAAGATAAGCCTGTTGAATATCTGGCATTGATTTACGGTATTGTAAATCCATATCTAAACCTGATTTACGGTAGTACGGTGGATCTTGTACTGATTTATGATAATCAATGTGCGGATCATTTTGCAATTCGGGCATTGATTTCCTGTAATTCGCATTTTCAGGATATTGCGGCATATCTACGGTATCACAGATGTTTTCTAAAGAATGCCTGTTATTCTGGTTATACATTTTACTACGGCTTTCCTTAAATATGATATTTTCCCTCTGCCTTTCTAATTCCTCCCTTTCTAGTTGTAAAAGTTCGTGTTTAACCTTTAAAACCTATAAAAATCCTTCGATAAAGTATGAACCAGCATAAAGCGGAATTTACACATACCTCTGAATCCTGTTCATCCAAATTGTTTTTATAATCAGAGTTTTGTTGAGGAAAATATGGCCTGTTAAACGGTTCATCACCAATAGTTTTACAAGGTTTGTGAATGATACTACAACAGCCGGTACTTGTTGATATATTTGTGTTAGAATTACTGAATTTGGAATAATCAGTGATATCTCGTGATTTTTCTTCTTTTTCGACCAATTCAATGATTTCCCTTTCCTTTTTTGTTATTTCATCTTCTTCCGATGTAACGCTGTTTGTTTGCTAAAACCAAATGCAAGTCAAGTAACATCTTTGTACCTATTAAAATGAAACTTAATTTAAGTGTTAATCACTTTACGTACCTCGCTATCTTGTCTTCCATGCGTTGGAGTACTTGAATCACCAAAACTGCTACACCATGTATCACTGGAAAGACGACCTCTTTCACTTTCTAATCCAGAATCCTGACTTTCAACCTCACTTAAACAAATATCGCGACTTCCCTGTAATTTTTTATACAAAGATTTCTCCAACTGTGATTCCTTTTGCAAAAATGTATTGATATCAGGTGGTTTGTCAAGAGGAACTTCTGGATCCAATTGATCGTCGGTTGGTTCATCCAAGCCTAGAAAACTGGATCTTTTGATATGAATCTCTTTTTTAATTCTCTTGGTTGAATTTAAGCGTTTTACATTTCCCTGTTTCAACTTTTCTGAATTTTCTTCTTCATCTGGTGGCGGAGGTGGTGGTGGTTTCTCCTTTGGTGGTTCAATACTTCTTGGAGGAGCCAATGGAAATGGAGAATTACTAAATACATCATCGATTGATGTATTAAATCCTCTTATTTCTACATTTTCATATATATTTGGCTTGGCTTGAAGATGATCAAACATTTGATAACTGTTATTTTCTAGCACTAGCTTATCAACCTTATCTTCGCATAAATTATTCGTAGCTGGGTTACTATTTATCTGCATTATAGGAGATTTGTAAGAGTTATAATTTTCAGAATTTGAAGTGATTTTCTTTTCTGTACGTAATTTATCTTTCTTACGTTGAACCTCGGATTGTTTCTCTAATGCGAAATTCGCATTAGCTTCTTTCTGTTCCATAAAAAGGAAGCTTTGTACGGAAGTTATTAGACTTTCAAAATTTGTATTACCCTGTGAATTTGAATTTTCGAAATCATCTTTTTTAGGACTTACTTCAGGTTCAAAATTATTATTGGTGATATGCTCATTGTTGGTGGCTTCTGAATTATTTTCTACATTCTGTACGTCAGTTAAATTTTGTAATTCATTATTCTTTAATTCCGGAGTAAGCACATTTCTTAAGCAAGTTTGGGTGAAATCTTCTCCTTTACATTGAGCCATTTCCTTTTCTTTTTCCTTGTTTAATTTTTCGATACAATTCGGAATTGTTGATGAAGAAAGATCGGTATCTTCAATTGGTTCATCAGCCTGACTGACGGAACATGAAACATCAGCAGTATGTATGCCACTATCTTCACGATCTGAGGATACACCAATAAGTTCAACGGATAATGTAGACGGTGGATAAGTGGTACCTTCCGAATAATCCGATCCATTTCGAAGATGATGTGGTTTGCCTAAAAATGCATCTAAATCTCTGTTGAACATATTCAATTTGTTCATGTACATTTCTGTTTCTGGACTAGAGCAACGATCTGAAATTTCATCTTTTATATGCCAATCGACATTAGACTTACTAGGCTTTCTTTGTATATTTGTATTACTATTGGATTTTTCCAATAAATACGAACTAATTGTCTTGTTTGAACTAACAGTAGGTCTTTCCTTCACTGATTTAGAGTTGTTTACATTTTCAAAGCAGTTGTTTTGCGTGTCAAACTCATTCTGCTTGTTCAAGCTCTTTATTCTCGACTTCACAGAACCAACTTGCGAAGAACCCTTTTCTACACTTTTTAATGATTGATCTGTACACTTTGATAGGCTCTTTAAACGTTCTTTAATACTTTGAGAATTTGCAAAATCTTCCGATAATTTTCTTGCCATTGTTGATTCCGTGTGATGAATTTCTAAAGGTTTTTCCAATTCGAATATTTCTTTCCGTTTGTATATATCTACTTTTGGGACATGCTTTTGTGGTTCGGCTGTTTCTTTATTCTTTTGATAATTTTGTTGTCTGTTGAAAACCGTATCATCTATGTTTATCTTGGACTTAATTCTTGACCTGTAATCTTGGATAGCCCCTTCGTAAGTATATTGTGGAGGATCAATCTGATTATTAGATTGTAGATTTAAATCTAATATAGATTTACTAGCGGATTTGGTTGTTATACTTTGTTTATCTGATAAATTTGTGCAAAGTTTGGAAGTATAATTATTCGTAGTAGAATTTGTGTTTCCTATGGAGTTTCTTTTTGTGTTAATATTATTAATCACCTGTTTTGTTTTTGTTTCGACCATATTATTTTCATTATCAATTAAATATGTTGAAGTTAATTCATCTTCACTTTGGCTTTGGTTGGAAGCACTTGATACATCTTTGCTACTTTGTAAATCTGACATATGATCTCTATCATCCTACAAAAATATTTATATTAACCCGATTCACACTTGTATTACGCGTTACTTACTAAGCAATTGCTGCTATCATCTGTATCAACATCCTTATTACTATTTCTTCTTAAACCGCTATTACTAATTCCAAAATCGCTAAAATCGTTAGAATCGTCACTGTATATCGGTATATTTAATCTGTGACCCCTTTTACTCCTAAAACAAAAAATAATAGAAGACAAGGTAAGGGCAAAGAGAGTCCATGTGTTTTATGACTAACCACACCCTAATTAATAAAATAATATATTTAAAATATACCTTTCTTCCATCATTTCATTAAATGTTTTGCTTTTTCGTCTGCCCCTTCCCTGTTCTTCTTGTTCAAGTTTTTTTACTTCTACAACCCTTTCAATTATATGTTCTTGTCTTTTTCTTCTACAACTTTTCCAATTATCAAGATTCTAAAAGACATACATGAAATAAAAGCCAACATGTTATTTAATGAAGAACTTACTTGTTGCCATTCTTCAGCATCATCTTTGATATCTTGACGCATAATTTTGATTTCCTCTACTTTTTTCAATTGTTCTTGTGCTTTTTGAAAAAGCGGACACGCTACTTTCACAAATTGTAAAGGATTTGTGGCAGGTTTCGGAGGTGGGGGCTTTGTTATTCGACATTTCGTTGGTAACCACTCTGTGTTGGAATTCTATAAAACAAATGCAACAATTTTAATATAATAAACAACTAAAATCCTAAACAAACTCGAACATATTTCCTGCCACTAAAAACATATTTTAATAGACCTTGATTGCATTTAAAATAGCAAATGCTAAAATAGACTAAAATAAAAGTAAATTAATGGAATGCCTAAGTTACGTTGGTTTTATTCAAAGCATTGTTTACTTCTGGAATATAGCCAAAATTTATAACAGTCATGTTCAACAATTTCAGTTCAATATAATTAAGGACTACATTATGTGGACATTACATAAGTTTAAGTATAGGTATTTATATTTAGAAACTTATACGATTACTATTGGAATGTTAAATATTTTTATACAGATATTAACGACACATTTTATTTTACATGTAACAAGGTTACATTTAGATTTTTGATAACAGGATTTTTCAAAATTATTTACGCAAAGCCTTATTTACTTATGACTTGTTTACTTCCAAAGCAACCTTCATAAGATATCAGTCTGTTTTAAAACTGTGTATTTGTGTAATTACCTTGTATTATTCCACTCTATGGCCATACCTTAATGTTGTTTCTTAAAAATGAAATGCACAAAATGCAGACTCACTGCACAATTAACTTAAAAAAATAATTAAAAGGGCAAACTTGCATAATATAAAGTTAATATAAAAACTAATAAAGAAATTAAAAATATACTCCAACAAGATTAAGATAATCAGTAACAATAATACTATTAACGTTTCAAAGAAGACTTTTATAAGTTTAAAATGATAAAAAAACAAGAAATTTAAATTGTCCTCAAACATTTAGAATGTTTATTTATTATTAACAAATTTTGAACTAATACAAGATAATATCAAAGTCATACAAACATACAAGAATGTGACTTTACAAAGAAAAGTAGTTGATTTAAACAAAACTTTTAAATTCATTCCTAACAATAAAATGAATAAATGAAGGCTGTAAACTAATTGACTGAAGATAGCATGTAAGGTCTTTTGTCTTTCATATGCTTATCTTTGAAATAACAGACAAAAAAATTAATAAAATCAGTTTATTGTTTCAACTAAACCAGTGGACTTTCAATTGTGACAAATTTATCATGCATTTTGTAATAAAATACTCACCCTTCGTTCAGTGGTTTCTTTGTCTGATAAATCGTGATGATCCATAGTTTTCAATCTAACCTTTTCTCATTATTAATAAAAACTGTAGAATATCTGCAACAAGAAAGAATAAACTTATTAGAATGACTATAAAAACTAAAGTAAATCATAACGTTAGTTACTAACAATCTCAATACTGAGAGAACTCAAATGTACCAATATTAGTTCTTTCTTCTGTGACAACCAACACCTAAAGCACTCTAAGCAAGTATAGAATTAATTCTGTATAATGGTCTAATATTTCCTCTAAAAATACTGATGTTTCATATGTCTTAGAGTACATTATTTTTGTATGTTAGTCACATACTATTTAAAACATGTAAAAACTGAGGGAGGGTTTTAAGAGTTTGTTGAAAATTGTCTACAGCTAGTATTTTAATATATTTATTAAGGAATGCAGTTTAATTCACCTTAAAAATAAGAACGAAACAAAAACAACCACGTAACAAACTGGTCCAGGTATATTGCGTAACAAAAATGGTGTAAGTACAAATTTAAAATTCAGAAAATGCGTTTCCCACATCTAATAAATTCATATATTACGTGCAATTAAATTCCATTGAAGATTAACAGTTAAATTATATTCAAGAGATCTATGCAAATTAGAGTTAACAATTGTGGATTATTCCTGTACATTTTAAGGTTTGTAATAATAATAATAATAATCATAATAATATAGAAAAGTTTGCAAGATTTATGTGTGTATCGGTTATGGTGTGAAGTAAGTCATTTGATGTGCCTTAGACACTGATAACACGATAACCAACACTGAGATTTGCAGATTATGTTCGTATCTTCGTTTAAAATATTTCAACGTAGCTCAACTAGTAGGGCATTGGTGCGTAGCACCGAAGGTCAGTGGTTCAAATCCCTGCGGGGGCGCTATTTTTTTATAAATCAAATTTTCGTAATTCATTATTACCTATTATTAAACCAACAGTCGAACAACTAAGTCATTACAACTCTGTTCATTCAAGAGTGTACGATGTAGAAGCCTTAATGATTTTAAAATTGTTTTGTAACTTTTGTACGAATCTAAACAAAACATAGCTTCGTAGGTAAATATCTGAACGCTTTTACATAGTCGGAACTAACCTACTTTCAACACAATTTTCTATATTGTTTTGAATTCACACGGTTTTAATCGCGTTCTGACTACTGCGCCAGTAAATTTACACACAATAAGTTCATCTCGTCGGTATTTTCGTCAATTTATAAATACAAAATACTTCTTCGCTCTGTTAAAAAAATCTCTAAAACATTTAACTTAATAAGTTAAAAGCCATGGGTATTTAGCGGTTAAATAAACGTGAATGCTGCTGAATCACCGTCCAATATAAAAATAAATCCTGTGTAATAATTGTATAACTTTAATGGCCGACTGTTCGGGAAAATTTAAAATTGCTGTGAAATTTACACGATGTCACAATACAAATTAGCTACACGCTTTAAAAAAACACAACAAAAGCAACTTAAAATAATTTCATTTTAACCATTCTAAATATACATTCGCTAGTGGTTCGTATATATAACCTTCTTTAACAGACCTTCCTGGGTGATTCATAAAAAAACTTTTGAAATCTATAAATAACTAGACTCACAAAACGCGCATCCTTAGATATTTTTAACTGTTCTTGTTAGCATACCTATATAATTAGACATTGAAAACGCCATATTCTCTTTTATTTATAATGTAAAATTATCATTTTAATCGTAGATTAAATTTTAATTACGACTGTAAAACGTTTTTGGATGCTACTTTTCATATTAATGTTGATTTTCTATGTCTTTTTTAATTGCAACACTCACAACAGTTCTTTTTGTTGTTTGTGTTGCTACGTTTTGTTTGATTATATACTACCATAAATAAACCAAAGATAATTAGCATGTTGTAAAAAATGTGTACTACATCTTCATCTACATGAAAGCAAAGAGAAAATTACATCGTTCGGTTTTTTACAATAACAAGCTAATAATTGCGTTTAAAAAATTCGACGTTCGAAGCCTTTTAGAGAAACTAAATGGGAGTGCTGAAGGATTAACAAGAGTGGAACGACGTTATCAGCCTTAAGTGCAGTTCTCAAAAACTGACAGGTTAAATTTCATTAAGAAATATACCAGAAGCCAGAAGCCTCCTACTGATATTTACTAATCGTGATTTGATATAAAAATACCCCGTGTTCTAAAAGTCACTGCACTTGAATGCCGTTAAAAATTGCGCTAGCGTGGTAATCATACCAGAAAAAGCCATTCGTACGTTCGCAGGAAACAAATTATTTTCGAATAGACTTTATTATGCGTAATGCTAGCTACTCATACACCGTTATAAACAGGTGTATTATTAATTGTAGATAGTAGAAGTTTTAATTTCAGTGAAAATTTTTAAGCACAGGTGTGTAGTTTAGTCACCTACTTTATGAACCGATTCAAAACCATTGATATACACCAACATTCTCAAAGAGTTGAATAATAAATGCAGGTATTTAAAGTATATTTTTAAACTTATCTACTGAAATACATTTTATACATTTTTATTTGGTTTACAAGGCTGAAATTCGAGTGTTTACACCGATAAGGGATTCCTATAATTTTTAATTTTGTGGTTTCTATCATGTGATCAAATAAATTTAAGATCAAGTCTGCAGATGGATTAATCACGGAACCTTAAAATGTTTGACAAATATACACAAACCAATTGGTTTAATAACTAAGTAAATTCATTTATGAAAGAAAGCCTTACTGGATCTGAACTTTAATTGATTACACGGTATTTCAGTGATGATGTTATCTGTTTGTGCAAACATCTAACGCCCCTTTAGAATTGTTTTAGGACCTCAAAATTTTCGCCACTTTCAAACCTTTTTTAGGAGTTGGAAAAACAACTTAATTATACAAAATGCATAGAAAATTTAGAATTTTTCTAATTGCGTCCGCGTAATGAGTGCACTGCTAATTCTTTTTTTTTATAATTTTTATTATGTTTAAAAAGCTGAAATTCGCGTGTTTACATCGACATGGGATAGATCAGTGATGTAAGGAAGATATGGAGTGCCAACTCACACGAAGTGACAAGATTAAGGAACAGTTCGAAAGTTTGCCGCTAGATGGCGCTTTTGGCAATATACTTTTTTTTTTGACGTTTTCAATTTAAAATTACCTGTCATTTTGTAAAAATTTGCAAATACGTTAGTTATACAAAGTATCTGGGCGAAACATTGTATATTGCCTGCAATTTATTACATTTAAACTAATGAAGCCACGAGATACGGAAGAAATTCTATACTCTACACCTACACTCAGTTATTTTACGTTATACAAAGGTATTAAAATAAACCATTTAATACTTATTACAAATCTTACTAACGTTTGTATTAGGTTTTTTTAATACGGGTTTATATTCTTTATATTTACTGATGATTTAAAAACATTTTTACCTAAACCGTTATTTAATACGTATTACATAAATGGTTTACATATGGAGAATAAATATGTTATTTTACATTAATTTATTTTATGTTTAATAATGGTAGTGCAAACGTTTTTTAAACGTGTTCCCAAAATGCGTTTCTCTAGACACCTTACCAACAGTTTTGAGCATTTATAAAAAAGGTTTTTGTTGAAAATTTTACATGTTATTACTTAAATGGTTTGAAACATAACATAAGACGAACGTCGAACGTCTAGTAAAGATATCGTAAATTACGTATACATTTGACAAAGGTTTATGTAACGTTTAACATAAACGTATTGACTAAATGATTCTCAAACCATTTTTAAATGGTTCCAGTTAAACCGTTTGAAAATAACCATTTGCAAACCAATGCCGTGTTAGCTAGCTGGGTACTCTACAGAAGAACAAAATATTAGAAAATTGGTGTAGTTAAAGATGAAGATGGTTTAGTAACACCCAAATACAATGGTTGAACCATAAATGTTAAGGCATCATGCCTCTTAGTTCGTTAGTATTTTTTCAGGTGTGGTTGCCTAAATTCACAAAACCAAACCTGTTAAGGTGCTTGGATGGTGTAATTTTATATTCACCTATCAATAAGGCGGCGTGAGTTTCCCAAAATTCCATAAACGAAGTCTTAATTTGTCGTGTGTATCGTAATAATGGGGTACATTTTACGAAGATCTAAAGAGGAACCCAGAAGAGCAGTCTGTGAGTGGAACGCTCAGGGTAAAAGAAAAAGGAAGACCAAGAACATTCTCAAAACGTACGATAGAGAGAGAAACGAGGAAGAGCATCTCACACTTGAAGAGGATCGTGGAAGACTCGCAGATTTGGAGTGAATACATTCAATTCAAAGTCAAAGCTTATGTCCCAAATTGTGTGAATTCTGTTTTTATTAGTTGTCTGTTTCATTATGTTTATAACTGCAATTTTTAAATACCCATTTGTTCCATCTATGTATAAGAACTTGCTTTTGTAGTAGGTAAATCGGGGCTTTTTGGTTCTGCACTTTTATTTTTACTCCATTAATGTAAATAAAGGCACGTAAAGAATTATCGATGTTATGGAGTTTTCAATTTGAGGTTTAAGTAATGCACAATGCACTGCTGTTTAATTGTAGTTATACAAGGAAGTAATTATGCATGTTGAACTTAAATTTTATCTTTGGAATGGCAAAGAAAGATAGATACTTTTTTAAACAGGCAGAAGATAAATGTGACAATATTTAAGCATTTTTACGCTTGTGGAAACGATGTGAATGAATATACGGGACGGGAATTAATGAGAAATGGTTACAAAAATTTTTGACAGTAACTTGAGTTAAGTGACATTCGGCGAAGTGCCATCTACCGACAAACTGCGTAACTGGTCTTTGATCTTGTCATTTGGGTTGATTTAAAACAAATGAGCAATGATAGATCTATACATACAAAATTCAATTTCTATCAGGTGATCAAATCTGACGTTGCTGATGTATTAATCATAGAACCTTAAAATGTTCAGAAAGTTTACACGATCAAATCCTTTAATAACTAAGTAAATTCATTTCTGAAAGACATTACTTCAAATGTTTAAGGCTTACTCGATCTGAACTTTTAATTGATCATACGATATTTTCAAGGTATTTAAGTATTGATGTTAATCTGTTTGCGCAAGCATCGAATGCCCCTTTGGGGCCTCAGAATTTAGGCCACTTTCAAACCGTTTTTAGGAATTGGAAAACAACTTAACTATACAGAATGCATAGGAAATTTAGAATTTTTGTCAAATAGGTTCCGCGTAACAAGTGCACAGTTAATTCTTTATTTTATACTCCTATATTTTTATTGGGTTTAAAAGGCTGAAATTCGAGTGTTTACACCGATAAGGGATAGATCGATATAAAATTCAAGTCTGACGTTGCTGATGCATTAATCATCGAACATTAGACATTACTTCAAATGTTTAGGGCTTACAGGATCTGAACTTGAATTGATCACACGACATTTCAGGTCCCTTTTCGCCTCAATAGAATTGTTTTGGGATCTCAAAATTTTAGCCACTTTCAAACCGATTTTAACTTTACAAAATGCATAGAAAATTTAGAATTTTTTCCAAATAGGTTCCTCGTAGTGCACCTATTATTATATATTACGTTTAAAAAGCTGAAAGTAGACAGTTATTGAAGGCGTGTTGCTCACCACATCAACCCCGTACATAAATATATCGTGCGAAACAACCGAGGTATGGAAAGCGGCTTAGGAGGGCTTAATCCTCGATGTTGCCAGGCATGCTCCCTCGCAGGGCGTTAGTGCCGATACCTGTGTTTACCTCGACATAAAATTCAGTTTCTATCAAGTGATCAAATACATTTGAGGTCAAGTCTGACGTTGTTGATGCATTAATTAAATAACTAAGTAAATTCATTTATGAAAGACATTACTTCAAATGTTTAAGGCTTACTGAATCTGAATTTTAATTGATCACGCGATATTTTCAAGGTATTTCAATGCAAGCATCGATTGCCCCTTTGGAATTGTTTTGGGGCCTCAAAATTTTGACCGTTTTTAGGAATTGGAAAAACAACTGAACTATACAAAATGCACAGAAAATTTAGATTTTTTCCAACTACGTTCCGCGTAATGAGTTCACTGTTAATTCTTCCTGTGGCCCTGTAAGTGTTGCAAAACCGTTTTCCACTTGTTTGCCTTTAAACTATAACCAAATGTGGAACGAAGCACTTAATAAATAAATAATACTTCGAATGTTATGTAGGTTAGTTGAGGAGATTCGCAATGTAGATGGAACTGATAAAATACACGGCAGTGAAAGTATTCTGTGATTACGCCATCCAGATCAGTCTGACCTAACCAAGAAGCGGGCGGTGTCGGGAGGTCGGCTTCTTAACGCCCTGTTTTGCTCTACTGCACATTCACTTCACATTCTGTTGTAATATACATATAACTTTTAAGTAATTAATAAGCAACACATCACTTATAAAGCTTACTTACTCAATGGCGGAAGAACAATGTACTGGAATTTTCGTGGAGTTCTTACGTGCTACATTTTATAAGGGTCGTTAAACATCCCGTTTTGCATGATATTAAACAGTTATATTTTTTTAATATTAACTGTTTAATTAAATTACTTAAATCTTACTCATTTGTTTGTTAGTTGGCTTACTTTTTCTTTTACTAAGATCTGTGACGCAAATATAAACATTAAAAGAGTTTTTGTTAGTGTTGTACGTACATATTTTTGCTTTCTCTTCTAATTCAACAAGAAAAAAAACTGCTCCATATTTATGATCAACAAAAAAACAACCATGAATTACTATTGATTCAACTGATTTAACACAAATCAGAAGCTCAAGTGAAGTTTTATTTACTTTTGTAGAAAACTAATTTCAATCAAGTTTTTTTCATACAAAGGGCTTGCTTTAAATAATTTTCTCAACTTCGGTAAATTATCAAAGATTTAACCGGACGTTCTTATCGACCGCCTTTATTAAAACGTATCAACACTGTTTGTTGTATTTACGAACCAACTGATTATTCCGCTGTTAAATCAAACAATTTGTCTACACATTCTTACCTACATTTCTTTTCGGTTTCTACTGAATAGGGCTTGTTAGATTTCAGTTAAAATTTATTAATTTCGATTGCTATCTTTAATATTTTTAACAGAAACTTTCTATTCCATAATACGTTTTACAAAAATGACATTTTTCACAAAAAAACAGGAAGTTAATTATATTCTAAATTATGTTGTCTAATTACTTCTTTCTGGAAAACGGGTTTATTATTTGGAACATAAATGTATTACTTTCACGTCTTAATTTCTAAATGCATATTTAACCCAGGTAATTTTGTAGTGCACCTAACTTTATGGATTATAAAACGTGTTCGGTTATCTATGTAATAAGCTAACTAAGCATACGCAACAGAAATAGAATTTAAGAAATATATCCTGTAAGCTTCGCTTCTGTTTTATAAATTAATAACAAAACTGTTGCAAGAACCTTCCTAATTTCCTATTTTAGAGAAATGTTAGTACCTCATGAAGGCCGTTTCGGTCGAAATGTTTTATATAGTCCGCAATTCTGAAAGTAGGAATTATATTAGCTCTACATTCCATACCAACACGTACTGATTCATTTCAGAATTAATTGGTTTATAAGTGCTGCTTAGTTTATTAACAGCAAAAATTACTAGAATTTCAAAAAGTGAAACCATACGAGTGTCTGCTGCAATCTTAAATTTGTAGGAATTACGTATGACGATTTACAAGATTCTTGTAAGACTGGGATGTGTTTGTGGATGCTTAGGAATTTTGACATTTGCCACGAAGATAAATCGTTGGCAATTACTACAGATTATTTAGCTTTTTGTAGAGCGAGGCAAACTGCATTTTACATATCGAATTAAATCACTTTTGCTGCTACTAATACTACTTAAGTACTTCCAGTTGCTCGTTGCATAACTTTTTTTTGCGAAATCTAGAAATATGCGTTATTTCTAAATTTCGGTGGAGTAACCCGGCACTGGGTCCTCATTTAAATCGTCAGTCTTTTAAAATGTTTCCAAGTCCAAGTTTTTCTAAATTCCTTAGGTTGGGTCGTTGCTCGAACTTTATATTTATGTAATAAACATGAGAATTCTTCGTGTTGTCCAATTTTGTTACTAATTGCAAAATGTTTTTAAAGTCGTAATAAAAATAACTTTTTTAACTAATCACAGGTTAAAAATAAAGGTGCGAGTGTGCCAATAAATGAAGTACACTTAAGACAACTTGATTTGGTAGGATGAAAACTAAGATGTGGTACTACATTGCGCGCGCACCTTCACACACAATTAATTCCAAACATTTAAACAATTCCACAAATCCAGAGTTACTCTAGTTTAAGTTAATTATAATTATTCTAAGGATTCCGCCAGATTTATTTACGAAGAATAAGGCCCATATCATATTACACGAGTTAAGGGAGCAATGCAACAGTAAATTAAAAAAATTAAAAAAATGATGTCGGCACATAAGAATAAGACAAATACTATTCGAGCTGTTGAGTAGCAAACAGTCCAAGGAGTTGAAGCTAACGTTAACACTCGTTCGGAAGAGCTACTGGATAACGGGACTCCATCGGCCATCAAGCGGGACTGAAAAACATCCCTAGAGGTGGTGCAGTCAAGTGATATTAATGATAGAGCAGAACACGAACGTGTTAAAAAAATACTAGTTGACCTTTCTACGTAATTACATAGCGTCCAAAATTAAAACACGATGACACCAGCTTGCCACACAGGTAATTCTGTTATTTAAAAAGCTGTTGTTGAGGTTCTGATGGTAATTTAACGGTTTTAATATACCCAGCGATTCTAAGATATTATTTATATAAGGCATCTTCATTCTTGGTTAGAATATTGCCACTTCTTTCGGAAGTATTATGTGTGTTTTTGCTTCCTGCATACCTTTCCAGTCTTTAATTTTCATGTTTCTTCGATCTTCTATTATAAAATAGTCGATATAGTGCAGTGTTATTAAACACGAGTTTAAATATAATACACAACCAACCCAAAAATGTTAGGTATTCGATAAAGCGAAAAGAGAAGACGTTTTTCTAGATGTTCTAGATCAGTTCAGAAATTGTACTGAAAATAAATAATCCAGCTATTTTCTAGGTTCATTAATATAGAACCAGAATTGTAATCATTAACAATCATTAACAAGTGTAAAAGGACGCTGCTAATAAACTTGAAATTGTTTACTTTCTAAAATTTTTGTATCATTAATTGGCGTATGTTCAAAAAATCTATTGCAAAAGTTGCCGAAGGTAAGCATTAAAACAGGAAATTGCCTTGTATATTTTACTAACCAGTTTTTGACAAAAATTGTAAATATTACAAAAAAAGATCTGAAACAATCCAATAATTGCATATATTAAAACGGGCCTTTGGTATTATGAGGCCAAGGGCACGATACAATCTTTCTCTGTGTAAAAACAAAGAGCAGGTGGGTGGGTGCTCCTTCGTCCTTACAGAAGATTGTTAGTTTCTCTCCCAACATTTTTTGCATATTTTGAAAAGCTAAAGTGCACGCGTATATAAACATGTAGGTTTAAACGTATCGTACACGGCAACCACATTATCGACTATTTTAGAAAAGCGCAAAAACCACTTACAAAGATCTGTAATCTGGCAACAATTACGACGATGCATTGTGCACGAATCTTTAAAGCATGCGAAACTAACTAGAAATTAGAGTGAAATCTAGTCCTAACTTTTTTGAAACAATTGTTAATACAGAATTTGTGTTTCTTATAGGTTATGGATGGCTACACCGTGTAAAAATAATTAAAGAGTGAACTTTATGTAAAACTGCAAACCTAGATTCGACCAAAACAAATTTACAGTTAAAAATGGAATGTTATAACTCCGTCTTTCTCGAAGACGTTATGTTAAAAAGAGCAACCATCCATCAAGCATTGTGTAAGTTGTAAGCTAACAATCTCTGTTTGACCGGTGTAAGTACTGTTACGTAAGCATGCGAACGTTTTATAAAAACTATGATACCTGGCGCTGGCGAATGATGGGCACTTGAATAGTTCCTCAGTGAAAGAACTGCTCAGCCTTCGAAGGCCGAATTCCTCTGTATCTGTGGATTGATGTTCCTAATTATAAGATCCAACGCAGGTAAAAACAACCCTACTTCCAAACAAGTCCACCTTTAGGATATGCGATGATCCAAAACGTATTATAATAAAAATTCCATTAGGTACAAATTCCTAGATTTCTGATCTAATCTGTTAAATACAGTGTGATTTTAAATAATTGAGGACAATTTGAATTTGGCGCCATACTAATTTACTGTTATGTTGGCAATATGCTCTATCAGTGGGGTCTCGAATAGGGATGGTTAATATTATATTAATAATTTACAAAAAAAAACTAATTTTGGTCATTTTCATATTTCTATTAGACGACAAAATAAACAAAATATGAAAACGTTTAACAAAGTTAACGAGTTGCTCCTGTTATTTGACAGCTAAAGTGGCCAAATTGTTTCAGTTTATCCAAATTTAAAATATGAAATACACTAAAAACTGTGCGCCAAATTCAAATTATCCTCGATCATTTAAAATCACACTGTATGTGTCTGCCCTAGCGATACGTATGCAAATTAGTTTATTGGCTGTTATAAATTTAGAGCATTTGGCGAAAGTGATTGCTTAATGTGGCTTATATCAGACTGTTTGATTTTCCGTGTATAATTAACATACGACGAGTCTTTCTAGTGTTTTAATTAGATGTAACTTTAGGTATTTTTTATACATTAAACCTACTTCCAAATGGAATACAAAACAACTCCCAAACCAGCACAATACACCCATTTTCCTATTTCCAAACGTACCATTAAACCTACCTAATTGTCTCCGGAAATCCTATACGCAATACTTAAATAAAATATAAGCTATTTTCCTGATATATTTATTTATTCGTTCATTATAAACTGTTACATAAGACTCATATTAAAATTATTTGAACTAATACTTTCCTTCGCCTAAAACAATTAGTACTCGGCAACTTTTAATTCCTGTTTAATTATAAACAAAATGGTTTCCCTAATTGCAAGTTACGACTGCCTCATTTTTGCCAAATGCTATATAAAAACGAGACCTTTATTGCAGAAACTACAAACATTAAATATACATTTAGAGAGTTTTGCAATTTTTTGCTTTATTAGATTTACAATGAGTTCTCTCCGTCCATTAGCTCAAACTATGAAACTTTAGAGTCTTACCTTTAAACATTTTTTTCTTTGGATGCTTATTTAAAACACAGAACCGTGAGGATACAATTAAAGGATTTCCATCTGAAAGAAAAACACTCAGTAAGTACAAACAAATAAAACACTTCACCTATGGGAAAGGTTACAACAAGTAAGGAATAATTAAGCACGGAAAAATGCAAGGCCGATAATTAACGCGGGCAAATCCATGACAGTAATTAGAACAAAAGCTCTGCGAGCTTGATTTACGTTTACTTTCCGATTTTGAGAAATAGATGTGATGAATTAAAGATG
Source organism: Melanotus villosus (assembly GCA_963082815.1). Lineage (NCBI taxonomy): Eukaryota > Metazoa > Arthropoda > Insecta > Coleoptera > Elateridae > Melanotus > Melanotus villosus. The sequence continues at coordinate 33,054,726 of OY720427.1, read as the reverse complement.
AATTTAGTTTGTAAGATTTTCAGTAATTTTCGTCCGATGTGTTCCAAGACGATCCGATGCGTCCCGATAACAGCCAATCCTTACTGATTTGCTGCAATCGTATCGGATAGTCTCGTCTCCGAACACACCGGACGAATTATAAAAAATCGACCTTTAGGGGATAAATAAACCTTTGCAAACGGAAGCTAACCATCTGACAAAGCAAAATTTGAATTTTTATAACAAGTCTATACAAACGAACGAAATAGGGCGTAACAACGATCAAGAAACGAAAGGTGTAAATTTTACATCGGGGCAAAGAATTTTACCTGATTTTTTTAACTATTAAAATAACTTATTGTATTTCATGCGTTAAGCTGCCTATAATGCGTGCAGCATTCAATACATAATTATCACGATGATGATGATGATCAGTCCCAAAATTCCTGCCACAAATTTGTCGCCAGGGAGCACAAGTATGAGCAAGCAACACTGACTAATTCCTAAGTTATGATGGAATAATTTTTAACATGAAAAGGTTATCACATGTGGTTACTGAATTTCTGGTTATCTTCCTGTATGCTGAATAAATCATAATCTGAAAATCACACCGCGTTAAAACTAGACCGGGCAGCACTTCGAACATAATATTCTACATTTAGCTCAAGTTAAGTAAAAATAAATCCCGTTGAAGCTTGAGCATATGAAATATCATCCCCCCTAGCTAACTTTCTAGAGCAAAAAAGTAAACATGGTGACCTATCAGTATCAAGTTCCTACTTGAAGTGTATCTATAAGTACACCTACACAACTATTTCAAGGTGCATGTCTTCCTGACTAGATTATAAACAGGATTAAATATATTAGCAAAAACTGACAATGGAAATGGACGTTTTCGTGATTGCCATTACACAACAAACTTCTTCGATATTTACTGAGTGGATTCATAGAATCGTCATTAAAAGAAACTAGTGATTATAACAATACCTACAACTTTTTTAATATCAAAAATACCACGAGTAAATGAGGGCTATTTATAAATAATAAAACAAAGATTCCTGAACATACAGCTGAACAAAGATAATGTACCCCCTAAAATTAGTATGCGTAGTACCAAATCGCTTAAATGGAAGGCAAAGCATTTTGTGGTTATTTTTGGAATGACTAACTACGATGTTTTAAGGACGAAGCTACCCGTGTTTTGCTGTACCACAGACTGAAAGACCAAGAAGAAAGAACTTCTGCATTCCCCAAAATCGATTTCAACATACATTTACTCTGCTTTATATTTTAACAATTTTTTTTAATGGCAGCTTACGACCAACCTCGTTTTTTAATTAATGAATTAATTAATTAAACACATTTTTCGACTTGTAAAGCCTAGATATTAATGGAATTGAAGCTGTTGCGAATTATAAGCTTTCAACAAAGCAAAATCACGACAGTCTTCATTTATACATGAGAATAATTATTGTATAATGCAGAGTAGTATTTGGGTTATTTTAGATGTTGTAAAAAAAATATTGCAAAATAAAACACGTTTATTCAAAAATCAAGCATATTAGCTGCACCTTTAAAAATATGTATGGAATTTACATTAACTACGCGTTGGTTAATTTTTAAATTAAACTTGTTTTAACGTTTATTTCATTTTTGTTTTGCCCAGTTTCAAATCGAAATTCCATTCTTGTATATGAATATGCGGACTACTAAGAATATCTGGCAATTCAGCCTAAAGCCAGGCCAAAAATGTAAAAAGTCAACCAAAACCGGACTGTGCATTCAAGTTACGCAAATTCTAATTTGTGATTCAGTTGTGTCCTACTTTTAAGAACTTTGTTGGCTAATTTTACGATGATACTTCACGCGATGAGCAGATGAGTGAATCTAATCGTCGGCCGGGTAAAAAGATTTTACAATGTGAAACTGTAACCATAGAGAACCCATATAACTGAAGGAACAGGCTGGGCCCAACTGGAACTCATCAGTTACGGTTCACAGCAATTTGCGGATATTCGAATGAATGGAAAGGAATTTCCCGTCACCCTTGTTATATGCATTAGCGTTCGCTGATCGCATGATATAAACAAATTCGCTTCACTAAAGCACCATGTTTGATTTTGGACGTGTATGTACAGGCAGTGGCGTACGCAGAGAACGTTCATGGGGGGGGGGGGGGGATAGGAAATTTATTTCCAATTTTCTTTCGTTTATCAGCAGATATATTTATAATAAAATTATTAATAAATTATTATAAAGACAGATCAATAAAAAAACCAATTAGGGTGAGCTGTGAAATTGAGTTATTTTGAATTGGTACTTTAGCCACATCCACAGAATGACCTACTAACACGCAGTGAACAAAAATTTTTTAGGTTATAAATTACACAATTAGTTAGATAATTTTATAAAAAGGGGACTATCACGGGATTGTTCTAGGCAAGTCTCTATGTCACAACATTTACTTACCTATTGTTTTTATGTAACAGATTGTAAATTTAAAAAAAGCAGCCTGGGCACATGTGGAAAGGCTATTGGACTGCATACTTGCTACAATGTGTCAGAGATCATGGGGGGGGGGGGGGGATATATCGTACGCCACTGTGTACAGGTAACAAGTTTAAATGTGGATGAAAAACGCTTCAAGTTCAACGCACGCGTTTAAAAAACCGTGAAAGTATTTACATTCGGCAACAAACGAGAATAACAAATGATCACTTTATTAGTTTTTAAAGGTGACTGAATTCCAAGGAGAGTATCTAAGAGGAAGCATAATACGCCCTCCTTGAGCTATGTTTATTCATTGCTTAACCCAAATGTTATTGGACTGTATCACAATGAATTAGTTCTGTTTAAGTTTCTGAATTAAAAACACGCCTGGACTTCATTAAAAAACAGTTTGTCGTAGGTTTTTTTGATGCCGATTCTATTCATAAACCTTACAGTAAACCAACATGAACGAACCAGCATGGCATGCTCTTGTTTTTTACACTTTCTAAAAGTATTTTACATTTCACGTTAACAATACGAGTGAGAGTTATTCAAACCTAATGACTTCTGACCAAAGTAGTTTCAACCATGGAAAAATCTTAATAGGCTACCATCATAAACGAGGAATTTTTTAAAACCGGATACAAAGTACCTACACGAATCATTTATAATTGTTATAAAATTATGAAGTTACGGCAAATTACGTTTTAATAACCAATAACTACAAAACCAATTTAGCTAACGAATGGTAAATCCAAACAGTCTTATAAAAATGCATAAAATAACTAAAAAATTATTTTAGAAAGTAGATAATGGAATTTAAAATTAGCAAACAACTCAGACGTACAACATACCGCCAGAGTAGAGTTTTTATTCGGAAAGCCTTTGCAAAATTGCAGAAAAATATTTACTTAAGATTTAATTTACTGCCTTCCTTGTACGTGTGTTTGCTTTAAAACCGTTTAGTGTATTCTAAGCTTAATAATTATACTGTCGGAGTAATAAAATGACGCGATTGGATGCACGAAGCAAATTACCGTTTATAAAAAATATATTTTGCAGCCTATAAAACTACAAAACATTACTGAAAAAAATAAAAATACGTAACTTTGTTATTTCTATGCTATGCGAAGGAGAACCAAAATAATTGCGAAAAAATTAACAATTAATAAAAGTATGCGTTGCCACACACATTTATCACTTAAGTGCATGTGATAAACAAATACCACACGATAAGAAACAACAAAGGCCCTTAAATAAATTAATAAAATAACGATTAAAAAAACTGCATCGCAGATTACAACCCAAAAGTGTGGAGAATAAAATACTTAAAACTGAGTTAAGAAACTACAAAAAACCGAACACCACACTCGAGTTTCTTTTTCTTGTAATTGAATATATGTAGTATTTTATTCAACCAAGCCAGTAAAATGATCTTGTTAGCAAGTAAAAGGTAAAGAACATTAATAGCATTACTAAATAAATACAGTTGTCAAATTTTCACCTTGAAATAACTACGAACCAGCGTATTTCACAACTTGCATTAAATAAACCTAGACTAAAATACAACTTACAACGGAAGTTATAGATTGGGACCAAGATTTATTCTCTTGGCAAAATTAATGGACCGTTTAGTAATAGTTAATAAAGCATTTTAGAAAAAAATCTGGCCTTTTTAATTAGTCTTATACGAAAAACAAAACAGTAACAGGCTTGGAAAAATTCGTGGATTTCTTCTAGAAATGAATCGATAACAACAAACTAAAGGTTAAAGAGACCAAGTACTTTCAGGCCTTTCAAGTAAATAAAAACTTGGAATTAAAAGAACGTAATATGTCCATAAATACCTTCTGCTTGATTTTTATGCCATTTTAAGAGTTGCATGCGTGATTAAATTACATTCATATTTGAGTTTACGTATAAGGTAGCATTCCTCTCTTCACGTTATTTATGGTATGGTTTAACTACGGCAAATCACGTAACGAACACTTTGTTTATTTGTACATTGGATATTTCCAAATATTATGAATTGGTGTCAAAAAGGCTTAAGAATTTCAACATACAGTCATCTTGACCAGGCTTGGCCGGCATTGAAAAAAATATTGAACATATCAAATAAATCTATGTATATGTATATAATGATTCAATACCTCAAATAATTGATGCAGTAATTAATCGATACTCCACATATTTGATGATTTCCTTGCGAAACATGGAGTTTCTGGAATTATTTAAAATTTTTAAAACATCGATCAAATCGATATTCCACACATCGACTGTAATCTGATAATTTCCCTGCAAAACCTGGATTTTATGGAATTATTTCATAGATGAAAAAAATTTTAAATTACGTTAATTTATTAATTTCCCTACAAAACATGCATTTTATGGAACTATTTCACGAATCTATCATCTGCCAGGCATTTTTGTCACATTAATAAACACTGTGCCGTCACCTTTACCTTTATGCCTAAATTCAACAGATTTTTAAGTAAATTTAAATAGGGTCAATAGGAAGGGCTAATCTCCATAAACCAGTAAGATAGTTAGCCTAGGGGAAGAAACCCTCGAATACAAATTACCTGTTCCCCCAGCTTGGCGGTTGGTCTTCGGCCGGAAAACCATTGAACTACAAAAAATCTTACAAACATGCCCCGGAAGAAGCTGGACTAATTTAATAAACGGCGACTATGTATACTCAAGGAAAAGGATTTTGAATGTTGCCACTTGGAATGTACAAGGAGATTAAGAAGCAAAGAATAGACATAGGAGTACTTACCGAAACTAAAAGGAAAGGTGGTGTAGACAAAAACGAAATGTGGAGTTTCGATTGTTGTACACAAAAGATTGAAGAACTATTTATATAAAAAATTGGGAACAAATCAGGGAGCGTTTTATTACAGTTTAAACTATTGAGTCGTGATGTCAAAATAATTGGAGTATATGCTCAGTCGGATGACGCAATAGTAGCGGAGAAGGAAGAGTACACAGACCCAGCTTACGAATATATTAAGTGAACAAGGGAAGATATGGAAAAGCAGAAGTAACAGTGAACGACAACGGCCGAAGAATTTCACTGTCTCTATTAAATTGATTCTTTAAGCACAAAATGATACATGAAATAACGTGGAGACTTGCAAGTACAGGATCAGAATCTATAATTTACTACATCATTATCAAACAACAGTTAAACACGAGAGCATTTCTTAATAAAAGATAAATTGTACAAAAACATGATCTAACACTGGAACAAGGTAAAAAAGTAGAATATACCAAGTACAACCTCAACAAATTTTGGGATGAGTTGATTCAGTTTCTGTATAGGCTGGGATTATCGAATTACATATATCAGAACAGAATTGATAGAACTAGATGGAAGTGCAGAACTTCTATACAATAAATTAGAAGAATGCAGCCCTTTGGGGGAAATGACAAATCGGAATAGTAATGATAAAAACAAAGATAGTTGGTGGAATGATGACATTCGAAAAGTGGGAAGATAAGAAACACCTTGACGAAAAATGGTTATCGACCCAAGATGAAGAAGATAGAAAACATTATCAGCGGTGTAACAGAGAAGTTAAAAATGAAGTGACAAAGCTCAAGAATGTAATGTGGTACGAAAAAAGTGCCGAAGTAGATCGACTAATAGGTAGTATACAGTCGAATGAACCATGGAAAATGATTACACAACTAAGAATGAATATACTCTACAAACAATTACCATAGACACTTGGAAAAACTATTATGAACCTTTTAAATCCGAAGACAAAAACGAACACAATATGAACCTTTGGATATTACGGATGAATACTATGAAGAAATAACTGTCGAACAGATCCCAAAAGCACTAAAAGGCAGAGGTAGCCAATAGAACTGGTGAAATACGCCCCTACAATAACGTTGGAAGCTATTAAAAAATATTCAATACATGTTTACAGGGAGATGAAATTCCTTCAGAATCGAAGAAGGCATTTATACGTTCAATACATAAGAAAGACTAATAATTAGAGAGGGATAAGTGTAACCAGCTCTATAGGCCGACTGTACGGACGCATAATAAAAACACGATTAGAAACGGAAATAGAACAAATTGAAGAACAAAGTGGATTTCGCGCAGGAAGATAATATCTTTTGTTTAAAGCAATTATCAGAAAAGGCAATAGCACATAATATGGGAAGTACTTGAAGCAAGTAAAGCAAAGAGAGTACATGTGAATGCAGGTAAACAACTCTACAAAAACAAGATGAGTAAGATTTTTGTTTTCGCCAAAGGTCTAAGACAAGGGTGTTTCATATCGCCCACTTTATTCAAGATATACTCGTATATGCAACAGCAGTGCACAATTGGGCCAAAAAGTGCTGAGGAATGGGTATACCGATACGAGACGACATCTTGCATACATTACTCTTTGCGGATGATCAAATTATTAGGGCTGGAGATACAGAAGACAGTGGATATATGTTACGGAAATTGAAGGAGGAGTATAATAAATGGGGTTAACAAATCAACCTAGATAAAACGAAATATAGGCAGTAGGTGATTAAAGCGGAGATATACATACAGAAAAGACATTCTAAAAGCCTGTACAGAGTATAGATACTTAGGTGTTACTATAACGAATGAAGGAGTAAGGTAAAAGGATATCTTAAATAAAGTGACCCAAGGAACTAGAACAATTCAACTGTTTAACCCAATCTTATGGAGTAAAAGGATAACAAGAAGAAAAAAACAATTCTACAAAGTGGATCCACATACGATTCGAAAATATGGACGATAAATAAGAAACGTGAATGAAGACTAAAATCACTTGAAATAAATTACTGGAGAAAAAGCTGTGGAGTATCTCGTTTAGACAGAATACGTAATGAAGATATTATAGAACGTATGGACGTATGGGGATCAATTATCGACGTAACTAAACAAAAACAATTGCTCTGGTACGGACACCTTACACACAGAAGAATGCTCAATACAAGATGACCTCAAAGAATATATGAATGGGTTCCATGGCTAAAGAGAAAAAAAGGTAAACCATGTACACGATGGAAAGAGAAGGTGGCAATAGCAATGCGATCAAGAAATATGGAGGAAGGTGATTGGAAAGATCGTAAAATGTGGCGTTTATAAGAAACGAAAGGCAGCAATGAGCTGTTACATAAATTAAATTATTTTTAAATATCCATTAAATCGATATTCCAACATATTGATTGTAATAATCGTTGTAATCTGATAATTTTCCTACAAAACATGGATTTTATGGAATTATTTCATAAATGAAAAATGTTTTTAATTGATTTAATCTGATAATTTTCCGACAAAACATGGATTTTATTGAATTATCTCATAAATGAAAAATTTGTAAAATGACTTTAATCTGATAATTCCCCTACGAATCGTTAAGAATACAACAATCAATAATCTTTTGGCCATTACTGTTTTTTGTGCGTTCTCCAAACTTTCCTACTGTCTCTTCAGATTTTTCCGTATCGTTGCCTACTCTTCCGTTGAAATCTCCAATTAAAATAGCTGGCCCTATTTTTGAGTACAGCTCTTCTTGTACAGAATTCAAAAAGCAATCTATTTCTTTTTTTGTGGTTCCTTCGTTTGGTCCATGTAGATAACCAGTACAGTGTTATTTTGCTTAGTTATAAATTCTATTCTTAAGATTCTCTCTGAAACTGGTTTCCACTCTTTAATGTTATTGGTACTTTCCTTTCTAATAAGACACGCCACCCCTGCTTGAGCTCTCTCTTTTTTTCTACCCCGCTGTAGATTAATGTATGTCGCCCTATCATTTCGCTGCAACCGTTTCCTTTTTTAGATCTAGACTAGATTTTTCATATTCTGGTATCAATTTCTCTTCCTTGCCGTTTATACTTCTCACGTTCCATGTGCCTATTTTCCATGTATCATTTTCCTTTTTCCTTCCAACTTTTATTGTTTTGTTATTAGCCCCATTCTTGTCCTTATCCTTTGCCGTGGTCATTGTCTTAATTCCGGTAGTTTCCCCCTGTACTAGTTTTTTGAGTTAGTTGTTTTAGTTTGCGTTTGTCGGGGCCATTTTCTGGGAAGTTTCTCTGTATTTCTGAAACTGTCTGTAGAGAGTTATTTTTCTTATTCCACACAAATTTTTCCACTTCTACAATCAGCTTCTGATATCAAATTCCTATTTTTTTCAATTTTCGGTGTTCCTCTGCAGCTTCTTTTATCTCCTTTTGTATCTTTCTTTTGGTCTTTTATATTTCTTAACCAGCTCTTCCTTTTCATGACCCCAGGTTTTTGTTTAAAGCTTTCTACTTCTACTATGTAGACTCTTTCTTTTATTTCTTCTAATGTTGCAGCCTTCATCCCTACCTGTAACTGTAAAGTATTTTTAACGAACTTTTCTATCTCGCTTTTGGCTTCTTCATTTTTATTTTCAATTTCCAGTCTTTTTATAACTACCTATATTATTCCGTCTTTTTTTCCTTTCTGTTTGTTCCAGTCTTTCTTCTAGGTATTATTCGTATGTTTTCATTATATCTTTAATTTCTTCCATTTCTTGCTTTAAAGTTCTGTTCTCGTCTCATCTCTGTACTCTTTGAGGTCCATCCGTATTTCTTTTAATTCTCCATGTAGATCCTTAACTAACTCTATTCGGTCTTCCATTTCTATTATGTATCCTTTACATTTAACCTCAGTTAAATCTTTCTATAGCTTCAATCCTCAGTACGGACCTGTCCGCGTATGTGGAAAAAGCCCGATCCAGTCGACCCGTTGGAGACAGGACTCTTATCAGCGTAACAGTTCGTACTCTTGCTTAGTTTGACTTACATATAACTTTATTCTTACCATAAAGTTTATATTTTTCTTATATAATTACCCCTGTACTACCTTACACTACTTCACCAAATCGCACTTGCGAAATTATTACTCGATATTTCCCAGTAATTTGGGTTTAATATCCGAGCTGCACATTTTTTTAAATATCCATTAAATCGATATTCCAACATACAGATTGTAATAATCCCTGTAATGTGATCATTTCCTTGCAAAACATGGATTTTATGGAATTATTTCTTAAATAAAAAATATTTTTAGTTGATTTAATCTAATAATTTCACTACAAAACATGGATTTTATGGAACTATCTCATAAATAAAAATTTTTTAAAAGGACTTTAATTAATTAATTTGCATACGAAACATGGATTTCGTGGAATGATTAAATAAAATTTTTAAAATATCGGTTAAAGCGATATTCCACATACCGATAGTGATAGTTACTTTAATCTGATAATTTCCCTACGAAACATGGATTTTATGGAATTATTTCATGAATGAAAATATTTTAAAATTACTTTAATCCCATAACTTCCCTACGATACATGGATTTTATGGAATCATTTCATAATGAATTTGAGTTTAAATTATTTTAATCTGATAATTTCGCTACGAAATATGGATTTTATGGAATCACTTCATAAATGAAAAATTTTTAGTATTACTCTAAGCCCATAATTTCCATACGAAACATGGATTTTATGGAATGATTTAATAAATTAAATATTCTTAAAATTACTTTAATCTGATAATTTCTCTACGAAACATAGATGTTATGGAATTATTTCATAAATGAAAAATCTTTTTAAATTACTTTAATCTGGTAATCTCCGTACGAAATAGATTTTATGAAATTATTTTTTAATGGGAAGTTTTTAAAATTACTTTAACCTGATAACTTCCCTACGAACCATGGATTTTATGGAATTATTTCACGAATAAAAAATTTTAAAAATTACTTTAATCTGGGAATTTCCCCACGACATACACGTGGATTTTCTGGAATTATTTCATGAATAAAGTTTTAAAAATTACTTTAATCTGAGAATTTCCACACGACACATGGATTTTATGGAATTATTTCATGAATGAAAAATTTTTTAAATTACCTATTTTAATCCCATAATTTCCCTACGAAATATGGATTTTATGGAATTACATATTTCATAAATGAAAAATTTTTTAAATTACTTTAATCCCATAATTTCCCTACGAAATACAATAGATTTTATGGAATTATTTCCTAATGGAAAATTTTCAAAATTACTTTATTCTAGTAATTTCCCTGCGAAATAAGGATTTTATGGAATCAGCCAAAACGATTTTTTTTTAATTACTTTAATCTATCATTTCCCTACGAAATAGGGATTTTATAAGATTATTTCAGAAATGAAAAATTTTAAAAGCTTTAATCTGAGAATTTCCCCACGACACATGGATTTTATGAAATTATTTCACGAATGAAATTTTTTTTAAATTACTTTAATCCCATAATTTCTCTACGAAATATGGATTTTATGGAATTATGTATTTCACAAATGAAAAAAATTTAAAAATACTTTAATCTGATAATTTCCCTACGAAATATGGATTTTATGGAATTATTTCCTACTAGAAAATCTCTAAAATTACTTTAATCCCACAACTTCCTGCGAAACATGGATTTTATGGAATCATTCAAAATGAAAACTATTTTAAATTAGTTTAATCTGATCATTTCCCTACGAAATATGGATTTTATGGAATTATTTCATAAATGAAAAAAATTTAAAAATACATACTTTAATCTGATAATTTCCCTAAGAAATATGGATTTTATGGAATTATTTCCTACACGAAAATTTCTAAAATTACTTTAATTCCACAACTTCCCTACGAAACATGAATTTTATGGAACCATTTCAAAATGAAAATTTTTTAAATTACTTTAATCTTACAATTTCCCCATGAAATTGGATTTTATGGAATCTTTTCATAAATGAAACATTTCTGAAATTACTTTAATCTGATAATTCCCCCACGAAATATGGATTTCATGGAATTATGTATTTCATAAATAAAATTTTTTTCGAATAGCTTTAATCTGACAATTGCCCTGTACGAAACATGGATTTTATGGAATTATTTCATAAATACAAAAATTTTAAAATATCGATTAATTTGTTTAAAAATCTAGTAATCTACTACTTAATCAGCATTGTCCACTTCAATTATTTTTTAGTATTTCTACAAAAGTTGTTCGAAGTTCTAGTTGTATACAAAGTCTGGCATGGCGTACCCACGACTCCACATACTCAGTAAATAAGGCCCAAACCTTGTTGACGAATTTCCGCCGCTGCTGCTTGCCGGGTGGTTGCGAAGGAAAATGTCATTGTTCTATACCATGGTCTTCATAAGACCCCGACAAGTCATTTCCAGTTAATCGATCTGGAAACACAAATGGTCCAATAAGTTGCCCGTTTACTAATCCGGCCTGCTGGAAATGACCACGATGAACAGCATGCGGATTTTCGACACTCCAGATGGGAGTATTGTGTTTGTGACAGTTGTTTATGCCGTCACGCGTAAACGTTGCTTCGTCAACCGCCAATACATTTGAGGAAAAATTGGGAATTTCGTTATGTTGCCGCAAAAACCAATTGCAGAAATCTACATGCAGAGGATGATCCTGCGGTAGCAAAGCTTGTACCAGTTGCACATGGAATGTAGAGTTCGCCAAACGATACGATTTAAAACGCCAATTTGATGAGCAGTTTGTCGCGTACTGGTTGAAGGGTTTCTATCAGCAAGGTTCAAAATTTGTTCCTCAGCGTCTAAAAATCCTGGAAATCGTTCAGCGTATAGCCGGCTTGCAGCAGCTGTATTATGATGCACTTCACCATAAATCAGCATCATGTCTAATTCGATATTAGAATATCGATGGGCCATCTCGATTTTCAATTTTCAAATAACAAGGCAAAAATAATACAATTTTTAGCCAAGCAAAGGCGATAGTAAAGGTTAAATAAACAAACTTAATAACAATTGGACAATACTGATTAAGTAGTAGATTACTAGATTTTTAAACAAATTAACTGTTTGGTGTAAAAACTAAAAGAATCTCGCTTATTAGACAACTTTTATTGACTACTATCGGCCTTTAAAAGGATACAGAGAAGACCGTAAACACCCTGTGTATATCGATACATCGAAAAAAATTCCCAGTGCTATTTATTCTTGATTTGCTATCAATTATTGAGTGGCAAACTACAATAAACTTAGAACAAAATTACGAAATAAATTTAAAAATTTTTAATTTGCAGTAGGTTTTGATGCAAATTCCTTAGAAATAAATCAATATGTTTCTCACGGCAATTAAAGTTGCGTATTTTTATGTTCACCTTGTACACAAATACGAACATACAAGGATGCCGATAGAAAGAATCGAGTTTTGCCTACAAAAAAGCTAATTTAAATTTTGCATACTATTCCAGTTTTCTCTTTTAAGATGCACTTTGCCTTTCAAGTAGTATTGCAACGTATCTTTTAAAATATCGACGCAATACCTTTGTTCGAACCGTTCCGAGCAAATAAAGCTGTAAATTTCAAGTTCATTCTAAATCTGTGAAATAAAACAGATGCGAAACATACTAAAAATATCCAATAAATAAACACCGTTTCCTTAATTTTATGGTATGGCAAGTGAAGAGTCGGAGGTCGCTTCTGTGTTATATACTAAACATTAAAAAAGCATGTGAATAAAATTTCACTTTCCTCGGGAAATAGAAAGTTTCGGAACAAACAAATACAGTAATAACACTATTTAAGTGTGAAACCAGGGGCAAAATTCAAAGACTAGCATGTTGAAACTATCTAAAAGATAATTTTCTGAAGGTAAAATTATTGTTAGTACACTCTGATAGACACAGCCACAATAAATGTTTTTCTGTGTATTTCTATAATACCGCATTTATTTTCACACGCACCGGTACTTCATCGTTACCGTTGAAAGAGCTTTATGTTCTAATTGACACCAACTGGCACTGCTACGTTACTTTTATAAAGACGCATCGTATTTCCTTGCAAAAAAACAAACTGGGGGAAGGAAGAAACTTGCAACTCGACAGGAAAGTCGATAGAACAATACCGTAACCAGAAAATAATACAAAACAGTGACTAAACTAAAACTATTCAGAAAAAGGACCAAAAGAAGTAAACACAATTTAAATTGTAAAGCGGAAAAACTAAACCACACAATTCAAGTTAAGCAGAAATAGGAATCGTAACTCGAAGTGCGTTGTAAGCTTTTTCAAATATGTTATAAAGAAAATGTAAACTTTTAGAATTATATGCGTTTTTACTACATTTTTATTGTGCAGTCGTAATCTTTAATTTTATCTATTTTCCTGCAAATTCTGACGCAAAACACTATTATTAAAGTTCTAAAATCATTGTATATCTTGAAATGTTATGGAAAGTTTTTGCAACAACGAGTTAATATTGTAGGGATACTTAAGAAAATTAAACATTAAATTTCGGTTTTAAACATCAAATCTAGCATTAAAAAGAAAAGTTAATCAAATTCACTTTTTAAAGTTCCAAATGGTTTTCCCATTACATTACTTACCGTGCATTTTTTTTAGGGCATCATAACTTAATGGAGTCATAAGTGCTAAATAAAAAAGCAATCAAGATCATTGACCATTTGATTTAAATCGCAATTTATAGAAATCGAATGCATTTGGAACTAATGAAATTTAATTGTACATATACCTAATTTAAGAAAGTATATATTTGCAAGAGAAATGCAAATTTTTGTTTTGAAAAGTCTATTACATATTAGTGATAGTAACACGAGTAAAATGCTTCGACGAAGTAAAAGTTGGTTAATTGAAAATACATTAGAATTATGAAAGCAAACCAAATTTAACCATTTTGAGGTATCCAATTAATAAACATACGAAAGATTAATATCTTTCTAAGTGAATAAGCAATAATTTGGTGGTATTCAACATAACTGTTTGGAGATTTAAACGATATCGATAAAATATCTTAAACATGCCTAGTTTTCGAAATGAGAATTTAAGATGCCGCGACATTTTTTGAATAATTTTAACAGTCCATTAATCGATAGAACCAAAATTATTAGTTATCAAGATTCCAAAACATTTTTTTTAAATTGTTTACAAAGGCGTTTGTAATACAAATCGAGTTTAACTTAGAAAAAAGGCAGTGACAAACCTGGAACTAATGATAAGTTTTGCACAGTCGAGTCGGTGAACTAACATAATAAACAAGTCGCTTTTACATATCAATATTAAGGTTACAGTCAAAATAATATTCATGTAAAAACGCGATTTTGAAAGTTATAAAGTGAAATCTACATAAAAGTTAACGACTTGCTAAATGGTCTTGACGATGAGTTGATTTGATTACAGTCACTACGGTTTTATAATGAATTACACACAAACCAAATCTATAGCACCTTCGTGGGAATAACTATGTAATTTTTATTTATGTACAACAGAAAATGATTCACCGTGAGATCATGGGTGGTAACCGTGTTAACAAAGCCCACAAATTTTGTATCTAAAGAAACAAAATTACAATTATTCTCTGGTATTAAAACCAAAAACCACCCAAAAAGGATGTCAAAGTGTGATTACTGATTAAAGTCGCATACATCTACGTATTTAAATGTATTAAATACTTAAAATAGACCAACAAAGTTATTGTTGAAATAATAACAAAAGTTAATAATGAGACACAGCGGTCATAACTACACCTACAACCTTTAAAGGTCGCATAAAATCATAAACTTTAATAACAACGTAAGCAAATCATTAAATACCACTGCAAGCGTGTAGCCTGGACATCTTACTCGTTTCTTTCTGTCGTTAACAGTTGCCCTCTTTTCTTTTCTCTCATTTCTTTCGTATGCTAAAAGCCTCGAATGCCTTGCAAACCCTAAGTGCTTACAAAGAATAATTCAGCCCCCGAATTTAATCAAAAAGTACCTATTTCCTACTGATACAACTAATTAAATTAGTAACAAAAACGCAATCAGTTAATGACACACTTGACGCTAGACAATCTGAAATGCCTTCATGCGTTTTTTAACTAATTCATTATCATACTTGTTTTGTGATCTTGAAGCAGTTGTGTTTATGCTGACCTTCAATGCACATTCATCCTCGAAGAATTTCTAATAAAATTAATGCCAGATTATATTTATCTCAAAGATCTATTCGATATTCTATAAGTAGAATGTGTTAATCTAATCGTATGTTTTTTTTTAGAGGAAGGAGGACTAATTCAGATAAAAGGAAACAAATAGCAGCTGGATGCTAAAACAGGAAAAAAACCTTGTGACCGTTAGGTATTTTTGAATAGTGGGCACATTTACGAAGGTTAACAAGAGAGATTGGTAATTTAACGATGACCTTGAATCGTGAACTTAATATTTAATTCGGAAAAGATTTATGGCTCTCTGCATGCTTGAAAGATTAACTGGTTTATCCAAAAATGTATACGGGAGGAGTTCATATTCTCATGAATTGAAATTGTGTAATGAATCGACAGAATTTACGTACAAGCAAGCAATGGGTGAAAAATAGAACAAGGCTGGAAAAAATCCGGAAGGCCCTTTGTATTAGGTTTTTTTAAAGCGGATAAGTCCACTTCAAGGCAACGAAAAATGTCCTTGTTTTACAAACATCGATTGACTTTAAGAAATTTAACTTTCTACTAAGGGCGTAAACGGAAATTAACATAAATTTAAACATATTTTTAAAGATATCATCGAAAAACGCTAACCCAGCCTTAGTCGACTGAATGAATGAATATTTATGTGTATCAAAATACCATTGTTTTTCTCTTGTGAAAAAACAGAAATTGCAAGAACTAAACACATATTGTATGGAAATGTGGTACTAGCTTTAGTTTCACATTCAACATTTTCACCTAATTTTACGACCAGTCGAAATATGAGAACGTGAATATTCTCTAGAAAATTTAATGTGCGATCAACTCAACTACAAAAAACATGAGGTGAAAAGTAAAAGGAAATGTGTAGATTTAAAAACGAAGCAACATTTTTCAACCATTAAAATATGGATGGAACGTAGTGGGAAGATGGCTATAACTACCCATATTAAATTGAAGTTATAAATAATAATTTATCACATGCAAACAGATAACACTATTAAAAAAGAGAAGCGTGGAAATTCTAGGAATCATTTAAACAATGAACAAGGATTATGTTTATTATTTATTAAATTGTTACCAAGTTTTACCTACTCTCATCACAAGTTATAAAATTCGCAAGAGCCGCGCGAATTACGAATTTGTCTATTTTTATGAATATTGTAAAAGTTTCCTATCAGGCATTACGCAAAAAAAAGGTTTAATCTTAGCTATTACCTGGTATTATCAGCGTGTTTGTTTAAATTACGCGGCCTACAA
This sequence comes from Melanotus villosus, assembly GCA_963082815.1. Taxonomy (NCBI): domain Eukaryota; kingdom Metazoa; phylum Arthropoda; class Insecta; order Coleoptera; family Elateridae; genus Melanotus; species Melanotus villosus. The sequence continues at coordinate 33,037,989 of OY720427.1, read as the reverse complement.
AACTATTTTAAAATAAGTAAGTGGGTTGGTATATTAAATTCGCATTAAATCTGCATATTTATTTTTAAAATATGATATCCAGTTTTTGTTCTCATGTGCCTCTTCCAGAGCTTTTATAATGTTATTTACTGTTAAATAATAAATCATTAGAATATTAGAAAATACTCGCTTTGTATTTGGGGAAATAATTCAACGTTGATTCGGCCAAATCGTTTTGTAAACAATCTCCCTGCTGTTAACAAACGAAACCAATCGAGAAGTATTATCCTTACATTTAGGAGTTAGTTTCAGTCATTTTAAAGCGTCGTCTAAGGGATTAGCAATCCCTATGCCCCTTTCTATAGTATCGAGTTGTTCCGTCACGGAACACCCCAGTTTTATGATATTTCGTCTGGAAGTCCTCGAAAGGTATGTTTTTAAACAATAAGCTCTTTTCATAATCGCCGTTCTTATTAAAGTTTTTTACAAAACTGTGTGAAATATGAATTGATCTTAAAACAAAACAATAATTCGCCTTGGGGTTAATATACGTCAGAGTGAAGGTTATATGCTCATATATGGTTTAGAAAAAGTAAACTGAGTAATTTTGTAAGGTGTTTTAGTTTCTGTTAGTATAAACAGTTGTGGCGTAAAAGAATGTTGAGAGTGTTCTCTGTATTCAGTATTCACGTTAAGGGAAAATAACAACGCAATTTGCATAGAATTCTCACAACATTTCGCATTCAAATTTTGAAAGAGCCTATTATACATACCACGAATGCTGGTTACATTATGATTTGTTTAAAGTGGAATTATAACAGGCAAAGCTACCGCTCGGGAGAATTTACTGTAAATTAACAATTCGACCGACTATCACTGATATCTCACTAATTAGTAAAATGTATATTACGTGCACAGCTTCTGTCAGGCGAGCCACAATAAGAATGTGTTGTCCAAGTTGCGAGGTAAGATGCGAACGTTGAACTCGATGAGTTCTAAGCGATGATACACAGATCTATCTGTTGTTGAATATTAGTGCTATATGTTATATTTACTAATAGTTTTAGCCAATTTTTAAGGAACACCTTAAATCAGCAAACTTACGACGTAATGGCCATTGTTAAAGGTCCAACAATTAGTAAAACGAGTAACATGGCCGGCGAAAATGTTTACAAAACATTACGGTTCGGAATTTCATCGTCCTAAATAAGTCACTCCCTTCCTCAAACGCAGTTATGCCTCTATCTCTTCTACACCTAGACCACGTATCATTATATTATTTAATACTTATCCGATAGCTCGAGATAAACCATTGAAAAAAATTTGAAAGCCGTTTCGTCATATTAAAACAAACAATTAAGTAACAGCGGTAATACTCTTCTATTTTGAAACAGTTTTACGAGCTCAATCTTCGAATTATGTGGTATATTTGGGCATATAAATTAATAATATGCATCATGCTTTAAACATTTTTGTTTTTACTCGGACCAGTTCGATATATTGTCACAAAAAGAAGTAAAAACGGAACAGTAAGGACATAACAGTTCTGTAACACTGTTGTAATTAGAAAACTGTCTTTATTAACAAGTTAATTATTTACTTTCTACTTCCCATAAGCACTAAAATTAAATATATCTCGATTTTACTAAACTGTATAATAGTATGAGGCGAGTTACGTGTTAAAAGTTAGAAAACGCTCGTGCTAACTGTAAACTTTGAAGGAGACAAAATTAGGTACGTTTAACGTGCAGGAAAAGAAAAATAATGGTCATTTTTGTATACGGTTAATTATACTACAATTAATATGAACAACAATGTTTTATTACCTTTTGTAACATTAAAATGGTTAATAAATGCTGTGCTCTAAATTGTAAACTTGGCATTTGTCTAACAATTAGAATTCTCAAATAAGTTTGATGCTAGTTATTATTGCATATTGTTATTACTGATTAAAAAATTAAAAATCCATTAAAGACAAATCGAAGCAGTAGACCAAATAATGCTTTGGATCAAACAACTGTTGCCAATTTCCTTCCGTGTAACTTATTTGGGATATGAATCAGATAATCAATAAATAATCTATTATGCTGCATAATAACTGTAACTAGGTGTGCCAACTGTTACAATAACAACAAACGTTAAATAATTATTTACACCATGTTACCTAATTCGCTTACTATTAGATTACGTAACATTTTTGTGTTGATCACAGACAAAGCTCTACAACATCGCATTATTACGAAGATAAAAAAATAGCATTTAAAAAAAACAATTTGGCATATTTTACGCCTTCTTCGAATTTTGTTCTTTTTCTATGCAACACGCCCGTTTCCCAAAAGATATAAAAAATTAATTATCACTTGTAACACATAAACACGAATGTATAACGTTGCCATTAGGGAAAAATGCAAAACGTTACTTGGAATCGTCATAACATACTTGGTATTGTAACTGTAATTTGCAGACAATTAATAAAATTCAAATTTTTATGGCATTTCGTTTAGCCCCGAAAATATTTGAATTAGAATAGTATCATCTAGCTTAGGAATTTACTTAATACCATTTAAAATATGCGGAACAGCGCCTACCAAATAACGGTAACGTTTTTAGTCTTAACTAGGGAACGACTCTGTTTCGGAATACTCGAATGCAAACAAGGTATTAGGCGAGTTTTGGAGGTTTTTTTTTCTTAACGAATGCATCTAACAACCTATCTTAATGCACATTAGCGAACTGCATACTTTGTTAGTCTAATTACAAGTTAAGCAGATATAAATAAGTGGGCATTGAACGCTATATTTAATTTAATTGTTCGGGGCATCACACCTTAATTGTTTTCAGTAACATTTCTTCTGTTTAACTGGATGAAAACAAAAATTGTTTTAAAAGTAAACCATATCTATCGTATGATCAAAAAGTCTTAGGATAGCGGTTGCTGTGGCGTCCTTTAAAAGTGAGTAGATTGTAATTAAAAAGGCTTCACAAAGAATATAAGATGCTTAGGATCCATAGCAACCGCGACACAAGAACTTTTTGATCATACTATATATGTGTGGTACATATCAACACCAATATGAAATTAGATTTGTGTGACAGTTTTAGACGATACTTATCTATAACATGGTATCTATAAGTAAACGTTTAAATCATTGTTAACGAAATAAAACAGAACGCTTTATGATACTTTCAATTTCAATTAGTCTTAGCGTTAAACCACTGTTATGTAAAGTGTCAGTGCTAAAATTTAAAAGAACTAGCCTAATAGATAACACGAATTTACTCAAAGTAAAATAGTCAACCAGCTCTTTTGTTACACAAATTATGTAACTACCAAGAAAGTTAAAAATACCGTATCTAATCGATTTTCCTTTTTCCTTGTTATAAATTATAAATTACGACTGCTTTTAATTAAAATTTTATTTATTTACTTATTGCCTTTTTTTTACAAAATATTAAAATAAAACCTACAATATACAAAACTTTTACTAAGCAAAAAAAAACCCCTATTAATAATTTTGAATATTAATTATAATAAAGTTTCGACAAACTGTTACGGTAGATGAACTTTTCAGTAACAGTCAAATATAAACATTTATCATATAAATTTACTTTCTCATCTACGTTTCTTTCAGCAAAAAATAGTGAATGGTTACATTACTTACGTCAAATACATGGGTAAGTCGAAATACTTATTTCGGTCGTTTACAAGATAAAATTCTCACAAAACAAGAGTAAGGTTATTTTGACGATAACAAATTTCACTTCATTTTCTTAACTTGGTAGGGCATTTACTTTTTATTAAATGCACAAATTAAACCCATCAATAAATTTTCCGATAATACATATTTTTCTCAGTCTGATAACTACGTCAAGTTTCGTTGAATTGATAATTCCCTGACGCTTGATAAGGGCAATCATTACTAATATAAAAAAGGGTGACATGATTTAACTTTTAATTTCAAACTTTAAAACCAGTTTTTCTGATTTTTGTATAATCCAAAACACTGTACATTTTGATAAATAACAAATGTTCGGGATTTACTGTAAATATTTACTTCGAAACGATAAAAACAAAGAATAAATTTTCTTGTAATTGTAAGCAACAAATTTATGAGTTTCCTTCCAGTTCATGAAACATGCAAGGAAATTGCACAAAATCCTAAAAGTTTCATGAGCTGATTGTTTTACGTAAAGGTTCTTTTAAATTAAAGAAGAACAATACTTTTCACAGAAACATCAGTTATCACACAAAAGTTATGAGTCATTAAGTGTAACAGTACAGAAATATAGAAAAACTGATAAAGCATTCTTTTACTTTTCGAAATAGGTATAACCAGCTCGAAATCTACAGTTAACACATAAACAGATACGTATTTTCTATTCGGCCAATTTAATATTTTTTAGTATAACGGTATTGCTAGTTCGGAAAGTTTATGGGTTTTGCATTTATAGCAAAATAAACCTATAAAATTTACGAAGTGATTAGTAAACTATGCGATTTTTTTTACAGAATTAAAAATTCCTAATTTATATAAAATGCACCTGAATATTTTAATCAACCATGAGAGATACCCTACATTCTGCAATCTATAATTTTTTTAGAAAGCACAACCGTATGTGTAATGCTGATACATACAAGATAATTGTTTTTCTTCTTTTTTTTTGGTTTCGATTACTCATACCAACAACCTTCGAATGATTCGCATTAAAAGAACTCTGAAACTCATTTATTATGCTCGCATTCTTGATGCCCCTTTGCATAAATTGAAACCGCATCAAATCGAATGCTTTTTACATGTTTAACAATAAAATAATAAAAACCCACATACAGAATATTTCACTATTAATTTCCAAAATTGTTAAATTTGTTAAAAACATTTTTATTGGTATCGAGATTACGATATTACACCAACAGTTGATTGATATTTGAAGTCGAAGTCAGGTTTCTTACGGACTTACTTTTTGCATTTTCTGGGCGTTCTGGTATGCAGATACTATTAATGTGTGACCAATGTGGTATTCTCCAGAATTAGTAATTACGTGCACGTACATGAATATACTACAAACTGACACAGAAACATTTAACAACTACATTATCTTCTAGAACCTTGGTTAAAGCAACAATTTCATTAAATACCAGCATTTGTTATTGTGATCTTCAGTATAACATACAAAACTATCAAAGTATCAAATACGTTTTTAAATAACTAAAATACATATTTTAAAACTACATTAGGGGTTAAAGTGTGTTAGACCCCACAAAAAAACCGGGATAGACCAAAAATTGTCTTGAATAAAAGGCCCCTTAAAAATGAAAAAACTTACAATAAAGCAGGTAAAATCCCAGAGAATCCGTGTTGCACTTCACAGACACTGCAAAACTGCAAGTTTTATAAAAGAAACTAAATAATTCAAAATGTAACACTTCAAATAATAATATATAGCGAATCGCGTATGAAGAAATTGTGGTATTAAAAGTAAATAAAGAAGGAATTCCAATCACGATTGAAGATATACATATCCACGACCAGCGCTTTTCTGACACTACTCGCTTTACTTCCCACGAGCCCACGATCAAAACCTTTTCATTCGTCATAGGATAGGAGACGACCAATTTACGCATGCGTACCTCGCTTGGTATCTTCTATCCTTGGTATGCAACTATAAATAGCGAGAATATTACGATTGCAACCCTGAGGGTCTCCCATTTCCCGCAGTTTTTTTGAATTCACAAAAACGATCAACCAATTGATCCAAATTTATATATTGCTACATACACGCACACACACGCAATATTTAATGAACTTTATTGTTTTATTACAATTTTATGACCTCACTAACAATGGATAATTATGTATATTATCTTCAGTGCTGTAGGTAGAATTTTACAATGTTTGATATGTAGTGTTAATTTTAAAAAAGTGTATTCAAATTGTTGCATGTAATCTGCAGATTAAGACTTGTTAGTATACAAAAATTTTGAAAATTGTTATGCTGCTCCGTGACTATGAATTTTGGTTACTCAATAACCAAACAAAAATTTAAATAAAGTAATCTTGTGACAAGCAAACTCAAACATCAACAGGAGGGTTACCATAGCTAATATTAATTAAATAAATCTCTTAAGTATTGTGTAGGAATAAATAATTTATTATTTTCATCAAAAATTCACAACTTCTGAATATAATACGGTACTCCAGAACACATCAAAATTTAACATATCTTAAATATATTGCCAGTAACAACAAAAAATAATTTTTGTACTCAGAATAAGCTTGTATGAAAAAGCATAATTGAAGGAAATTAATTTAAATTAGAATTATTAAAAATACTTACGAATTTTAAATTATATTAACAAATTAAATATATCTAAATAAATATAGTACGAAGAGGTATTTGGTACCAAATGCATTTAAGCTAGTGTTGCCATGATTAAATTACATTATTATCAAAGGCATTTTACATGGACAGATTGATGTTTCTTTCACATATTAGTTAAAAGGCGTTCGAAAAATAAACTTTTAAAGTTAAACATTGCACTATGTTGAAATTTGGTTACATTAGCCTTTGGAATGATTAAAGAGCATAAGATAGTTATGATCCAATAAGTTAAATATCCCAACTAAACAGATGGTGTTTGACTAACATATCACGAACACCATCTTTGAGCGGTTGATTATTGGTATCTTTTTTAACAGGTAACTCCCAATCAGGGTTTAAATTGAAAGATAATTGAGATAAGATTCGTAATTCGCATTTAATCTGTACCCAACCTGGGCTGAAAACGAAAGACCATGGATGATACCTAAAAACCAAGGAGTTAAATTCTCCATCCGTACAACACCAGTAACTCACCATTTCTGCACTACTTCGCTACAGGAACATAATACTTCTAACCACAGATGAAGAACTTGTTCGTTAAGCCCCATGCAAACTAACGAACGTAACTTGACATCCATCTGAGCATGGGCGTTGTCGTGGGATAGATTTATAGATTGTACACATCGATATAACAACTGAAATAAGCAAAATAACAAAATGTTTTATGTTATTTTATAAAGAACTCACCTCTTCTGGTGTGAGAACTTTACCATCTTCATCTAATCGATATGTTTTACATAATACCAGCCGACTGTACACCGAGTTAAAATCTTTTTCGACTTCTTTTGTGGCTGCTTCTTCTATGAACAACCAAGGATGGCATGGACCTCCTGAAAATACCCATAATAACTAGTGCGATCTCTTTCTTATTTTAGATCTTACCAAGGAAGTTAGGCCGTTTCATACCATGTTCAAGCACTTGTTTTACTACAGGGCATAAAGTTCCTCTCACCAAATCTGTTACTGTTTCGGATATGCTATCATCTCCAGCACTACTATATTGCTTACTACGTTCATCAAGCAGTTCTACAAACTTAGCAGGAAACCAACCTACAAAACAATTTTAAAAAAGCCGCACCATTTCTATCATTTTTAGACATACCTCGAAGTCCGTTCAATTCGCCTATCCAACAATGTTCGTCCTTTTGACTAATAATGGTGATTATATCGTTTTTTCTAAAACCAAGTTCATCGTCATCGTGCCTCTCAAAATCTGGAAAGAATTATTATCAATACGGAGCTAACAGACTCTTAAAAATTTACCTAGCAATGCCTTGGCTCGTCTTTTTCTATTTTTTGAAACGTTAATATAATTAGCATGATCGGCTGCATGACTTTCCATTGTATAATCAGCGACTAATAATATCTCCGAATTTAATTTTGGTTCCAACTGAACAAAATGTCTAGCAATCTACAGCAAGTTATAAAAATATAAAAATCACACACACTCGAAGGATAGTCAGTACCTGCAGAATACCCTCGCGTAAATCAACTAATAATTCGGTTTGTTTGATATTTTTGCACTTTATATCATTCTCGTCATTTTCATTAAATAATAAAAGCTGAATCATAGATTTTGATTTTTTAACTTGACGCCTAAAAAACATCAAATGTATTTATTGGCACTGTCGCAACCTCCAAATTGCAATAAATTTCACCTTGCTAAGTGCTGTTTGGGTAAATTAGGGGCTGCATCGGGATTTCCTACCAACGCACCTTGGTCTGCCATTAAATAAGCTAAGTGTCTTCTTCGATAAGTTTCAATCATAACTTCATTTAAAGAATTAGCAATTTGTAGAGATACCTTCGAAAATGCACGTAAAAATTTTGAAACAAAATTATGTGAAGCCTTATGTACTTACTTCTAATAGCTTTTCTACATCCTCTATATCTCCAGGTATATCAGAGAGAGCATTAAAAATTTGCGCAGAATTTTCTAATGTTTTTAGATATGGCTCCTTTATTTTCAACATTCCTAATGTAATTTGAAACAATACTAGAGATCCACTGAAGAAAAATAAATCCCAAATACGCAATAGAATTTTCATATGTACTACACTTGCGAACAAAGTTAAAAACCAGTGTAGTGTAATTAGAGATAATTCGATGTCATGGTTCTTTAATACATCATCTACATCTGGTAAATAATTTGTAATCAGCGTACGTAATACACGCTGATCTGCTTGTATACCTAAAATTTAAACCAAACTTTTATAATGCGCAACTGATTTTAATTAGCAATTTATTGTATACTTACCTATTAACGTAGAACTATAGTAGGATGCGGGGAGTAAATCTTCAACAATTGTAACCATAATCCAAAAAGCATCTTCCTCTTCCAAAAGTAACAACAAAGATGCTACAATCATTCCCGTTCCCTGACAATATCTTAAAATGCCCAAATTAATGTTTAGCATCAATTTAACTTTATTTTCTTACCCAATATCGGGATATAACCAGGCTAATCCTCTTAAAATTCGTCTTAACCGAGGTATTCCCGTACTAGTTATATGACTAAAACAAGCATTAGTAGGCATAGTATGCAACAAGTCCTTTTCGATTTGTTTCGATGTCATAAGGGAATCGCTACTTGACATTCTAACTATATCCTTGTAGCACATCTCCGATTGTTGTTTCTTACCTAACGCACCTATAACATTCAGTTTAAACAGGCAAAAATTCTTGAAATTTCTGCACATACCTGATAATCGCATCCACATTTGAGGACGCAGAGAATGTGGAACCCCTGCTCTAATCATCGTACGCAATTTATCTGTTCTTGGTAATTGCACTTCAACTTTATCCCAAGTGAGATCTGATACTTCCTTATTGTGAGAAAATTCTAAGTGAGCTACCCACTGCAGTCTAAATAAAAGACTAATAACAATTGATATGATCGAAAGTTCGTTAACTTACCGATGTTGAGCATCTTCTACAAATGGGATTCCTAGTAATTTATTTGAACTTTGTTCAGGGCCGTCTTCTTCATCGACGCGAAATCCAAATTCATCAAATCTATAAATCATTCATAAGCAATGCACATAATAAACAATCAAGTTTTAGCATACCTATACTCAGGTTGCGAATTTGGATCATCAGGGACCACAGTTAATTTTGCCATTATATCCTGTGGCCACATACTTGGTGTAAGGGCTGAAAAGGGTCCGCCAGGACTTGGTGTAAGAATATCACTCATATTAAGACCTTCCCCAAAGTTTTCAATAAACGACTCATCTTCGAGATCATCCTCTGAGATTGCCAATTTAAATTCCCTTTTCTAAAATAAATAATGACCAATTTCATTTGAATGTTATACTTTTAGGTTATAACATAAAACTTCTTCGACTTTATTTAAACAGAAACTTACATTGTGGTCCTCCTTGCCTACATATCCTTCGTGATCTCTATGGCTAAATAACGATTTAGCAATATCCATTTTGCTCAAAATAATTAAAATATGTTGAGAAAATATTGAACTATATATAAACTATTTATTCCCAGTTCTTTTTTAACATTTAACCACTAAAATGCACAGTAACATTTTTAAAGGCGTGTTGTGCTTTAATATTCACTATAATTGTCTTAAATACTGTATAAACATTATGTTAAAAGTTTGTATACACATCCAATTCTAAATGTTACGTGCACAAGTGGTTACTTCTGATATGACATATGACAGATATTTGATTTGAGAATGCGTAATACAGACAATGAAAACAGTAAAGTTTAGGCATGTTTACAGAACATATTGGTAGCTTACCCGGTTAAGACATTTAAACACACATTTTTCGGTATAATAATTCAATAGGGGGTCAACCTCCCTCATCAATAGTCCAATCATGTTCCTGGCGTCTTATTAATTACTTTAATAAAAGTATTTGTAGTTAATAAAGTGTCTATAACATTATAACAGGGCACCGGCATCAACTATAAAATAAAAGTAAAAACACCATTCATGAATTGTTAGCACTTTATTTTAAGTATTGTAATATAATACTTAATTGCACGATATGTTAAGATAGTTTAAACGTAATATTTTAAATGCAAAAGAGAAACGTGGCACGTGTACGAGCTTCGCGTCACACGTGCCATTCCTAAATTTGACTGTGATCCAGTTAATTTCTCCTTAGTCGGGCTTTTTAAAGTATTCTGCTGAAATAAATATAAAAAGAACTGAAGGATTTAAATATAATGACGTTTTTAGGCGTACGGAAGTATTAAAGTCTAATTTCTAATGAATGCGCGATTTTAGGTGCGCCAAAATTTTAAGGTACGTGTAGTAAGCGCCTGGCCATAGATGCAACACACAGTACAAGTATATTTGTTTGGTTGTCAATTATAGTCTAGTATCATTCTCCAGCAACCCAATAAGCACGCTTATATGTCGGGTTACATACCCAACAAAAGCATAGTTTCGAGTAAAACAGGAAAACAGTTTTATTAGAAAGTCAATTAAAATAATGGTGTATTTAGACGTAAAAAGTAATTTTTTAAGATTTTTTCATTTAGTTACAAACATGGAAGAAAACTATAACAAAACTTTAACAAAATTATCAACAAATTCTAAAACTAATGAAAGAGAAAAAACACTTGGTTTCTTTTTGTTTTTAAAAATCATTTAGTTTCCATTTGGAAGTCTAGTTTTGCATTATCGTCGCGTCGTCGCCTATAAGGTTTGAGCAAACTGAATGATCTATCGAAGGAATCAGATGAAGGTAGCTTTTAATCTGTTTAAGTTTCCCTTTGCTAGAGGCTTTCTGTTGAGCCAAAGTGGCTGTAAATATTTTAAAAATGTGTTATATGGCTGCTTTTCCTTTCCTTTCTTAATACTAATACTTTATAATCATTTGATTTCTTCATCGTTTGTTTTAACAAAGATGTCCCTTTTTCAAAATTTGATCTCTTAATTGGTTAATTTCCTTTGCGTCACAGTTTTTTTTTTCTTCTATTTATTATTTCTTTCTTCAGCTGTAGAGTATCTACTAACAAACTTTTCTCCACGACCATTTGTGAATGTAATAATTCCGAAATCATTTTTAATAATAGAAAGTAAAAATTCTCACTCTTGAGATAGAATATTTATTCTGAAACACTTGCTTCTTATGTGTTTTGCATGTATTTTCATTCTATAACAAGTGACAGAATGAATATTCTTTTGTTTTTACTATTACTTTAATGGGATGTTTTCTTCCACAATAGTTCACAATGTCAATACAATCAATAGGGGTAAAAAATTTGGATTGTCTCATTCGACATCTCCAGAATCACTATCGTTAGGCAAAAAAGTGTGACCTGAAACCATAAATATTGTTTGATTTGTATACATTTTTAATTACAAAAGTACAATTTTATTTCTCACTGTTTTTTCTTCTTCATTGAAAAAACTTCCGTAAAATTATTTGGATTCAGAAAAATCTATTATTTCATTTTATGACCCAATGTCAGTTGGATCTTTATTGCTTAACTAGGTCCAAATATAAGATATTGTTTGTAACTACAAATGAGGTAGAGTAACAAGGTTCTATACATACACACACATACACTATACACATGGTGCTGTATGTAGGCAAAAAACGGCGCATTAATCACGTAACTCGCAGAGCGGGCCGGATTGCGTATTTCACGCATAAAACCACATACGCTAACACACCAGCTTCAACACCGAAAGGTATAAGAGGTTAACGATTACATACATACATACAATTGATATGAATTGCGCTGAACTTCTGCAGAAGGTAACCATTATCTGTTTCATCTTTATAATGCATTCAGTTGTAATAATTATTAACACTTTGTTAATAAGTATACTGCAAGTTGTATAGTTGTATTGTAACTATTTCATATAGGTATACTAGTTATAATACAACTATGCAAGTTTTGTGGTATTAATAATCTCTCTCTCTCTCTCTTCTCTCTTATCCAGCGTCCTTTATCCAATATTGGACATAAGCCTTCCCTTTATTTATCCAATTTGTATGATCATATGCCTCTCTTATCCACTACTTTACGTATAACATCATCCCATCGTATTCTTTGTCTTCTCACATTACGCTTTCCTTGCTACAGTCACCACTCTGTAATCTTCTTTGTCCATCTTTAGTCTTCCCTTTTTACGTTATGACCGGTCCATTGCCATTTCAAGTTCACCACTTTTTCAATTATATCATCGACTTTAGTTTGTTCTCTTAACCACTTATTTGTTTGATGCCTATCATAGCCCTTTCCGTTGCTCACTTGTATGTATCATAGTAATAGATTCTTTATGCAGTCTGCATGTCGCTGATGCATAAGTCATGTTAGGTAGGACACACTAATTAAACACCCTTGTTTTCATGTGTTGGGGAATGTTAGATTTAAAGATATTTTGGAGCTGTTTCCCCTTCACACGTTATTATGTAGATCGATATTGGTCATGAATTTAGTTTTTGATTTGTGTATCTGGAGTCTTATTGCACTAGTAGCCAGTATTTAGATTGTCAAACATTTCTTGTAGGTAATTCCTTTAGGTAGTTTCGCCCTTCGTTCATTTCTATTTAAGTCAAGTCTTTTTGTTCCACTACAAAATAGTTGGTTAGACGGGTGACCCGAACCAAGCTCAGCTTACTACGGCTCGGTGTGTCCTCCTCGACAAGCTATGGATCTTAACGGCCTATTAAAGCTGAATACATACAATATAGTTGGTCATAGAAGATTTTAATTTGATGCAATATTTCTTTTCTATTTTATATGATCTTGTCTCCTATTTGAAGCTTTACCATTTATGTTTTCCCATTTCATATGTTCCTTCTGAATACCTTTGTGCCTCGGTTTTTTTGTATTACATCTTCTATCATATTATTATTGTATTTTACTGTCCTTTCGTATTCTTTAAAGCACAACTGTCAACTTGTTGCCTATTCTAATGTAATACTTGTTTCATTGTTAAGTTTTAAAATATATGCGAAGGCAGAAAATTATTGATGTAACACTAGGAGGAGACATGCTGCAGGTGGATAGACTGCATGCTGAGAGGAAGGGTGGCCTACACTTTACTGCAGGATGAAACTGTAGCAGTTCGGGTGGGGGGAAGTTCTCTCTCCCCTGCTATAGAACCTTGTCACGGACGAACTCCTGCAAGTGCTCAGCAGCAAAGGGTTCTCTCCCTTAGAATACGCAGACGATCTCGTCATAGTAGTAGAAGGGAGATTTGCCAACACAGTCAGGTACCGTATGCAACAGGCCCTGAATGTTATATCTAGGTGGACTGAAAGGGAAGGCCTTAAAGTCAGTTCCGAAAAAGCCACCATAATACCTTTTACAAGAAGAAAAATCCTAGAGGGTCTGAGACCTCTATTTCTTTGTAGCTAAAAAACCGTTCTGTCGGGGGAGGTAAAGTACCTGGGAATCATATTGGATTCCAAACTAATCTGGAACCAACATATTGGCAAAATTATCAGAAAAGTAGAAACTACGCTAGCGATCGTTAGACGAACATACAATAAATCTTGGGGTCTTAAACTAAGAATGCACCAGAGTGGTTAGACCAGCTATTATGTACGCGGCTTTGATGTGGTGGTCTAAGTTCAAGCAAGAATCCACCAAACCAAGACTAAGCAAGATACAAAGGCTTGCTTGCCTTGGAATAACAGGGCAATGAGAACGATGCCCACTACTGCTATGAAGACTTTTCTAGACCTTCCTCCTCTACATATAGAAATACAGGGGGATGCAAGATTGGGAATCCATAGATTACAAAGTTTACTGTACAACCCTCACTTAGGTATAGAACACACTAGTATAGTTGGTAACATACATGGCTCTCTACTTGAAATGAGGGTGGACTGTATGACCCCTAAATACTGTGTAGACTCACTCTTCGAGGTGGTAATTAAGGACCCAGGAGAGTGGAAAGATCCCAAAGAGGACATTCCTCCTCAATGTCTAACCTGGTACAAGGACGGTTCCAAGACCGAGACAGGTGCCGGATCAGGACTCCATGGCGAAAAACCAAAAGTAAGGCTCAGCTTTTCATTGGGTTCTTTCAAGCGAAAATAAATGCAATTTTACAATGTGTGTGGAAAAACAATCTGAGGGCTTATACACATAAGTGGATCTACATAATGTCAGACAGCCAGGCGGCTCTCTCGAGTAGCAAGACTTCTTCCAGATTGGTATGGGAATGCCTAGAGGAACTCAATGACTTGGCAGAACAGAGTTCTGGGTACTAGGTCATTTTGGCATAGACGGTAATGAGAAAGCCGACGAATTAGCAAGGCAGGGATCGACTGAGGCTTACCTTGGCCCAGAACCATCCTTAGGAATTTCAAGAAGTGCCATTCGAGGATATGTAAGTAACTGGATTGGCACTCAACATGAAAGATACTGGACCAACAGGCCACGACAAAACCATAGCAAGGCATTTATAGACAGACCTTGCAAAAAGCGAGATGGTGAACTACTTCTCATGGGTAGGGCACAACTCAGGATCGTCACAGGTCTACTAACCAGACATGCAACTGTTCAGGAGCACCTGTGGAAGTTCAGTAAATAAAATGGAGGCCTTACTTGTAGAGTCTGCAATAAGCAAACAGAGACAGCAACACACATTTTACGTGCTTGTGATGCATTGGTTAGAACACAGCGCATATTCGAGAAGCCTATTATGGAACCGAAGGAGTTCATTAGACGCCCAGTGAAGGATCTTTATCTCTTGATACAGGGAACAAAGATCACCGAATGGGAGTATGCAAAAAAAAAGTTCAAATCCCAGCAACATTGTGAAAAATTTCCATAAGCAGTTGAGATTTCAATCTTATTTGTTAGGATGACCATAAAACCTTAGTATTTGAAGTTAAAACTAATTAAAAACGTTTTTTTTTATAGTGTTAAAAATAAATAAACAAATGTATTGTAAGCAAAAATTTATTCAAATTAAAATAACATTCATGAAGCTAGTCATACAATTTTCAAATGGGAATAAAATATAAACGAGAAAAAACATTTGCAGTATAATAAAATAAACATTTGAAAAATAAATACCTATTAATTTTAACTCTAAAATAGTTCGAAAATTCTTATGTACAATAAAGCACATCTTAATATGCATGATAATGAACTAGTAAGTAATAAAATAAGGAATTTATAAAATTTTTCAGTTTAGTTTAATTGTCAGTATTTCAAATGAAACAGTATTTACAAAACTTTTTATAGGAATTAAACACGGGACACTCTGAAAAATTTTACAAATATTTAAAAAATATTTATATTAAGTATGGCTAGTGAGAACTATAATAAAAATTAAATATACTGTATAATAAAGTAAAAAATTTAAACCTCCACTTTGAAAGGAGATCCTGGAATATGGTCATCTCCCCATTTAACAATAATAAGGTAGTCTCCACGTTCTCTTACAAGATAATTAATATGGTACTGGTTATGGCCTTGATGCTTAATAAAAACTTCTTCACAAGGACCTTTAGGGCCATGTACGCCAACAAACAGAATATTTGTACCTAAATTAGGAGATGAAGTTTTATTATTAATTTTTAAAATTCATTATAATTATTAAAAGCAACTAGCAAAAAAATTACCAGCAGTATTTGCAGCCACTGTAAACTGATTTTGTTTTCCAATATAGGCCTTTTTCAAACCCATTCCTTTTGAAGTTACTTTAGAAGCATCACTTTTAAATTGTGGAAGAACTGGTCCACGAGTACTAGCATCTTTGCTTATTTTTGCTACTGTTTCCACAATAACCGATGAAGTTTCTTGTGCACCTACATCTACCACTGTTGATTCACCTAATAGAATCAGATAGCTTTAATATCAGTTTAAAATATTAAATTTACATTAAAATATATTGTTCGCCCTTAAGACAGTTTTATTAAAAATAAATTAAAACAAACCTGCACTATGAACTTTGAATGGAGAACCAACAATATGGTTATTATTGTACTTAATACTGATATAATAATCGCCAGGTGCTAACGGTGTGTAGCGAACTTTATAACCTTCTTCTACTTCAGTACAGTCCATCGATACTTTACTAGGACCATCGATAGTTACAGCTAGAGTTCCCGCTCCGGCATTAATAGTATCAATGATGAAATCAGTTTTGACTCCTACAATAATTATTTACGTTTTCTAAAGTTTTCTGCGAGTGCTTTGTAAAGAAATATACCTGTTTTGATATCATTTAATCCATTTCCAGCGGCATGAACAGCTGCTGGATCTGCAGTATCTTTACCTACTTTAATGTGGTATGGTGAACCAGGAATATGGACACCATTATATTTAACATGGATTTTATGAACGCCATTCTCTCTTGGCATAAACCTTACAGAAGATTCTTCTGCATCAATAACTTGAATAAAGCAATCTTCCTCATGTCCCGAGGGTCCAATAATCTGTTTCAAATGACATCTTTTATTCAAAAAATTCGAGTTTGACTTCAGTAATTTTTTTTAAATTAGTGTTTCGAAACTAATGCTATAGATATTAAGCAACAAACTTCGTTGAATCATTTAAAAATAACACACAAACAAACCTTGGCATCCAAATCACCCTTGCCTGCTCCATTCTTTTTAACAATGAAGTGTGAAGGTGTATCAGCTTGGACACAACCTTCTGGAAACTGTATAACTTCTAATAAATGTGCATCACCAACAGCGGGAGAAATATAGACTTTAAACGGAGAGTCCGGCACATGCTCATCGTTAAACTTTAATCCAATACGGTATTCACCTATCACAAAACAAAGTTATTATCACTAAAAAACACACCGTAACAAATGCACCTTCAGAGTGCTGAGGTGAAGGAGGTTCAGTAGGATTTAAACATATTTCATGGCACACCTTATACATTTTCTAAAGTTTTCATTTACGAAAAAACAACATAAACAAGCGAGGAACACTTAAAACTGACTAACATAGACATCTGTTAAATGATCACAGCACTCATAAGACAAATATCTGACTAACTATTAATATATGATTCAATCTTCTAAATTTAACTTTTAAAATTACCTTGAAGTTATTTTTTTGTCACAGCATAATACGTTTGAAGCCTGCTACGAAATTTTGGCCTGGAATTTTGCCAAGTAAAAATGGCCCACTATTATATACACTAATTTGAATTCAAAATAATTCCCAGTTATATTCTTTTATGGTAATATTGCTATTATTAGAAGAAAACATTAGCTCAAACTTACAGATAATTTTAGAAAAAGGGAGTGAAAAATGTCGGACATCACTAAAAATAAATAATTTTCTAAACATATCCTAGAAAATCATTAATTATTGTTTATAAAACATTTGTTTTGATGGTTAAATGAACATTCAACCAAGAAGCCTTGTTCATAAAGCTATTCTAAAATTTTGCAGTCAAATGCAAAACTATGACGTAAATAGCTCGTAGAAAGTATATTTTTGGTGACTGTGACCAACAGTTCGTGAATGAATAATAAGTCACGTAAGAAAGTTTGCCATTTCCTATCAAATTTTGTGCCAAACAACTTATTTTAGTTGGTTCTAATGCATAAACAAATTAACTAAGCGCGTACTAAATTCATAACCGATGCATACTATGCCTAAAACAGAAAACTTTGTGACTGAACCATTTCTCATTTCTGAAAAATGTGATTGCCAATACAAACTTCAGGAAGTCTATCTATTGTAGGATTTTATGTTAGCAGATATACATAAATATGTATATTCTAAAATATTTGTCAAAAAGCCAATTTCTCTTGCATCAAGTTCATAAATTATTTTGCTAAAAGTTATGGTCCATCCACATGTGGACTGTGTGTTTCTATATATATGTATAAACTTACCGGGTTCAGATACTTTATAAGCAACATCACAAGAACCATCTTTGCGGTCTGTAAACTGGATTTCAGCTTTACTAGGGCCCTCTACGGAGATGGCGAGCTGTCCACTACCAGCCTCTCTTGTCCATACGTTGAATTCGTTCAATTCACCTTGTTCACCACGTTCCAAACCTGCACCTCCAGCTTTAACTAAATGAGCACCATGATCACGGAGAGGTCCCACAGTAAACTGGAATGGGGATCCTACAAAATATATCACAGAGGGTAACGATATTTAATTTGAATAGTTTTCCAGATTATGTACCGGGAATATGAATATCCTTGTATTTGACAGAAACTGTATGGATGCCCAATTCCTTTGGTACAAAGTGTACTGCATAAAGGCCATCCTGTACTTCATTAATTTCAGCATCTTCAGTAACACCTCCAGGTGAGGTAACACTTGCACATAGGTCGAATGAAGTAATACCTTTAAACAAAACAAACTCGAAAATAATAGTTTGTTACTTTAAACTTGTAATCGAAAATAAATAGTTCAGTCTCTGTGAAAGTTTCTGAACTAACTGTGAAATAATAATAATTCTAACCAGGCATTTTAAAGGTCAATTTGCATTGGCTTCCAACTTCGGTTATAGGAACGGCTTCTCGTTGTCTCTGTATTTTTTCACGTTGGCGATTTGAGCCTTCACCGGTTACCTTAAATAAAATTATTTGGGTAACTACAAATTAACAGTAGCCCAAACTATAGGGACGAATCCTAAGTACTTTTACGTAATATTTTTTTCTCCAAGTAATACTTATTAACCGACTGTTAAATCTGAATTACTACGACGTTGTAAAACCGCTTACCTTAACAGTGAAAGGAGAACCATCTACGTGGTGATCAGCAAATTTAAGATTAACAATATAGTAACCAGGTTCAGTGGGCTTATAAGAAATGTTTAAAGTACCATCCTCCTTATCATTACATTGAATCTCAGCTTTGCTGGGACCTTCAATGGACAATGACAAACCTCCAAAACCTACAAACAATTTCAGCGGGTTTACTTTCTTTGTTATTACAAATAGATAGAAATATTCTTACCTGCATTTCTAGTATCAACGGTGAAAGTGTTATCCACTTGTGTTTTACCCTCCTTTAGTGCAGCTCCAGAAACCACCACCTTTTTAGCATCACCAACTTCCCTCTCACAAACATTAATTTTAAATGGAGAGTTAGTGATATGTTTTCCCATCTTTTTGACAGAAACTACATGTTCTCCAATTTCACGTGGGGTGAAAGAAATACCAATATTACCAGTAGGTAAACGTTTCAAAAAGCATGGTTCTTCTAAACCGCTAGGAGCTTGAATAGAGGCATTCAAAGAGCGAATATCATCATCAGAAATTTTTCCAGGTAGAGAGACTTCGCTGCAGGATCCAACAGAAATTTGGTTACGTTTACGACCCTCCCCGGTAATCTTAGCATTGAAAGGTGAACCTTTAATATGCTTGTCACCGAATCTCACAGAAATTTTATATTCTCCAGGTGCTGTTGGTAAGTATGATACGGAAACTGTACCATCTTTGTTATCATGGCAACTAATTTCTGCTTTACTGGGACCCTCAACGGCCATAGAAAGACCACCAGCTCCGGCTCCTTTAGTTGAAATAGTAAAATTACTAGGTTCACCGCTTACACCATGAGTAAGTCCAGATCCATAAGCAGTTACATAACCGGAACTAATAGAATCTACGTGAAATTTGAATGGAGAACCTTGTACATGTTCTCCATTGTATTTGACAGCCAGTTCATGTAGCCCTTCTTCACGAGGGTCATATTTTATGCTTACGGTACCATCTCGGTTATCTTCAATTACGGGTTTGTCAACGTTTCCACTTGGCATTTTGATATCGGCTACAAATGTTTATATTAAGCTAGGTCTCATTAGTTACAGTTTAAACAATTTAAAAAATGTGCAGCTTCATATTTTATTAGAAAAAAAAACATGATTTAAGAGTCTTTCCTCTTTTCTTGTAACTGATAATAAATCATTTGGTTTTATAAACAGAAATGAAATGTATTTTTTTAAGAAAATTTTTAGCCTGAATTACATAAGACATTAAAGATGGGCGGAGTTACATCAATAAATTTGTTATGTCACTTTTTTCAGTTGTTATAAAACAGCCACAAAAACAGGTTATTTTCATCAGATGTTCTTCAATTTCTTTATTGGAGGCATCCATTTCTGTATGTTAACATTTTCTGGGCAGAGTATGCATAACTTTTAATAACACCGTTGCACTGTAATTTAGTTCCAAAGTTAATTAAAAATGCCAATACATTCTTTGTTTTTGTTTCTTGTAAACTACATTTAATAAATAAAAAAAATCGTTTGCAAATATTTTTGTGCCAAAAAAACGATGTGAGCTTGTCAAATCCAAATGAATTAGACAAGCTTACGATTTTATGTTCAGTATTACGTTAAATACATAAGCTATGTAACAACCTTACACTTACCAGCAAAAATTAAAAAAAAAGCGTATCTCATTCGTATAAAAAGAATAACTTAATATGTAACCCTAGAAGGTGAATAATTACTAATAAAATGCTTTACCTTTGTGGGTATTAATAGAATAACTAGATAAAAATGTAATGGGAGTAAAATCAACACCAAATCCTTTTCCACCAATGGGCACAGAAGGTACATTAAGATAAATTACAGCATGTTCTTCATGATCAATCACAGAATAAGTTATACACTTATAAAACCCCAAAAACAATTTTGTAACTTCAGACCAAGTTGCTTGTGGGGCTTCAGGGATTTTTAACCAAGAGAACATTCTCTCAAAAACAAAGAAATTGCTTTAATTAAATACAATTCCTTTGTTAACAATTATAACATAAAAAATAATTTCGGCTTTGAACTTACAAGAAAGCAGTTAAAACGAATGAAAATTTGTTACTGATTAAAACCACAAAAAATATAAATGGTATCTCACTTCCACTAATTTAAACTTGGATGCTAAGACAAATTATAAAGGACACCACTGATTTATGCGACGTCCATGAATGTGTCGATCTGTACGACATGAAATCTTGTCGCTACTGACGTGGAAGACCAAATTTTGAGGGTAGAAATATCACTGTCAAGCTTAATAATTTGATATAGCAACAGCTGCAGCTGAGAAATATGTAAGTCAGGTAATATTTGCATCTAAAAATATCCAGATACATTTTCATGTAAAAAACTAGATTTCTGTCAGTAAAACGTTTTAATAAACTTGCTGGTTGATATTAAAGTTTTCTTAATAATAATTAACATCTTCCTAATTTGTATACAGATAACCCTATGGATGCCCCATTTCTTATTTTAAACATTATTAAGGTCTACCTTTTTTATGAAGCTACGTTGGATGAAAGCTAAAAATATGTTTATTCGTATTAATTAATTTTAGATGTTAATTGAAATTTTTCTGGGTGTAGTAACGCCCTATTTACAAAGTTGGTAATTAACATGCTATAAAAAATACTGTGCTCTAAAATATACCTAATAAACTTCAGGCAAGTCTTTTAATGCACTTATACAGAGTTATTAATTCTAATAAATTAAAACAACAGAATCATATTCTGCTGTTTCTTTAACTAAATATATGAGAAGGTACTCGAAGTTCGACTGGACGGTTGAAGCTTGCACATTTTTAGAATTTTCTTTTTAAATTAACTTACCTGTAACGTGTCCTCCAGTTGTAGGAAGAGGGATATTATCAAGAGTTACAGATCTGTACGGGGGTTGTTTCTGTGTTTGTGAAGTGGTTTTCTTTGAATCTGTTTGATGTGTACGAGAAACACTAGTTTTCTCAGTTTTTTTGAGCTCTTCTTCGGCCTAGAAAAAGAAAAAAAAATTACTGAGGATGATTCATTTACAAGAATAAAACTAATATAAATAAATATTTATACAAAGCAAAATTCATTTATTAAATGAGTTAGTGACTACTACCACTTTTGTTTGTAAACTAATTATTTAGATTTAGACAATAGCTAGCTATACAGCACATCCTAAGCATTATATTTTATGAAACTGTTAGGGAAAAAAACAACGTTAAGACATTTAAATCAACACAGAAAGTTCTAGTTTTGCACCAATTTTTTGTATCTAAATTAAATAGTTGAAGCATCGAGAAATTGTGATATTTTCACAAATTTGTATTTAAACGTTAAAAAGATTAAAATGATTTATTTAAAGGAAGTAATTCATTATGTTATATTATTGAATGAAAGTTCCATAAAAAAGTAAACATTGTCCACGCAATCTGGCAACCGTTTTTTTCTTGTAATTTTTTATAATGTCACATAACTTATATATATTAGATCTTTTGTATCATATATTTGCAGGGTGCGAATCACCGCCGGGGATGCCAGGGATTTCCCTGGCTGTGCTTATATTTCCCCCCCCTGTAAAATAAAAATCGTACCCCTGCCGGGGATGAATATTTTCCCGTCTATGTAAATGTATAACATTAAAATATGTATAAAAAAAATTGTGGAATAGTATCCCCCCCTGTAAAAGTTGTATGATTCGCACCCTGTATATTTGTAATACTTAGTGAAATTTATATAGGTATAATAGATTTGGCCTGAAACGCATAAGTTAAAAAAAAATAAATTAAATTAAAGTAGAAGGCTGATAATGTTTCATCAGGAATGTTACATGGAGAGAACACTAATTAGGAAACTGTTTACAGCCGAAGCATGTGCCAAGTTAATTATTTACGACAAAAATTTATATTACGACCATCCTATAATTCATGTGCCAGCTGAACAAACATTTTTCAAAGTGAATTATCAAATACAGCAGTCAATGAAACCTAAATTAAGTTTCCACGGCAAAAAATACTAGAAACAACCTGTACCTTGTCTAAATTATTAGTTATTTCTTCGTAGTAAAAGTTTGTAATTTATAGAGTTACATTCATAAGAAATCAATTCGAAATGCTGCCAAAATATAAAAGAACAAATGCCAAAATTATTAACAGTTAGAGAATACAGGTTCACTAGATCATTTGTAACACGTTAAACAGCCACCTGAAATTGTTCAAACTTTAATAAATGCAAAATTTCAGTAGACAATTTTCTCACAAATAACTGCTTTCGAATATTGGGCGAAATATTAACATTTTAATGTCTAGTAAAACAATAAATTAGCCAAGAATAGAAACTTGGAATGACTATAAATACTGCAGTATCCCAACTCTCATAAGCTCTCGACTTAACACAACTGGACGATACTACTTGTTTGTTAATAATCATGTGTATATGTCACCCAAAATTACTTTACTGTCTCCACATCTGCCTGGATGGAAACCATAAACTTTTTTTGTTCTAAGTGCGTAGAATTTCCGAAATTATTATTACAAGAATTTAAGATATTTTTGGCTCTCACTTCTCTTCGTCTGTATGTTTAGTTTAAGTTTAATTTCAATTACCACTTCAGTTTCGATATAAATAAATAACGAATACACATATGCTGCATAAATCTTCTCCCCAAAGTATATCTCAAAGTAGGTGCCTTTATTTTTAATTTTCATTAAAAAATACGGATGAAATAAATTAAACTAATAGACTGATAATAAATCAGAATAGCTAGGAAATTTTTTACTCTCACAACGTAAAATATTTGTATACAAATATTTGGCTTCATTTTGTAACCGCATATTTTAAGTGCACGCTGTTTGGAAGTAGGTGAAGTATTTTCTTTTTTATAAAAATAGCTATAGGAAGTTTTAAAAAGTGATCTTGACCTTTTTTGCAACTGTTCTACTGAATGAAAGAGTGCGTTTTTTATGTTACGCCGTATTTTTGAACTTTTCAGGACGTTGGCGAGGGGGATCAAAGCCACATTTTTAAACGACTTGTGAGCTTTGTTATATCCCCCTTATACTATAAACTGCAAACTCATATAATTTTTTATCAAAGATTTTGAATGGATTTCATTCGACTTCATTCTAAAAGACTGGTGGTGAGAGAGACTTCAATGAAAATCGTAGAGCCAATTTTAATAACGAAATAAAAGAGATAAAATCTCTGTAATTAATCGTCTTAATTCGTGTTATGAATTAGTAATTGTGGTTAGTTTACACAGTCCCAGCCATAAATGAAGAAAATTGAGGCCTGCCTTACTTACAACGTTAAAATTCGAAGTTGGAACAGGCTATATACGATGTGGGGGAAAAATAATGATCTGACCAATAAAATGCTCCACTGAAACTGAAAATTAAATATTTAACCTGCCAAGATTAAAGATCTACGAAAATAAACATGCTTTTGTATTTCTGAAGTGAGAACACTAAGCACTTAAATAATGATGCAAATTGCAAACATATAAACGAAATTTATAACCAGCGCCTTTAAAATAGTTTTAGATGACGACAGTGTTTAGCATCCGGGGTTTTAAATTATTGTGGACAGGTGGAGAGTCTATACTTGCATCAGAAAATAATTTACTAAATGCGTTTGATGCACCCGCAACGCCGTACATGAATTATCAAAATTTACAGCTGTTTATTAACAACTAGTCGAAAATTCTTGGAACTGTTAATTAATTTTGGAAACCGAGCTCCTTTTTCGGTTGTTGCTGTATTACAAGGACCCAAATACGTGTTCAACTTTAAAGGAGACCCCGATTTTCGCAAACGACAATATAATGACGAAGTTGCCCACTTTCCACTATAAGATCGAACGGCGTATTTTTAAATTCGTTGTTCTCCACCCGCTAGATTCTGGCAAAACTAAAGAATTTACGTATAAAATTTGGAGACACATGTACAGGAAAATTTATTTTTAAATCGACCAGAGGAAAATCTCAGTACTCGAAAAACAATATGTTCGCAAACCATTCGAAAAACTAAATTGAAAATATATTTAGAGTAACCGACAGTTTAAACATACTTTCAATTGTGCAATTAAAAAATAATTACGGATGATCTTTTCAACAAATTATTTCTGTAACTGGCAATGTTTATCAGAAAATGTTATGAAATCGAAACGACATATTTTAATAAAAATAGCATTTAGTTAAAATAGACTGCATCTTTTATACAGTGTGAGACTAAAGTCACGTATCACAAGAAAAATTTATTATACTTTCAATAAACATACATAAGTCATGTGACAAACTGTATTTACAATTTATGATATGCTTTCGAAAAATTACAATGAGAAAAGCAATTTTATATGCAAATCTAATATCATTTTCTCGTGTTTTTATTCTATTCGTTATTTGTATTGTTAATATTAATTTACAACCAGATTTCTATAAAATTTTTGGGAAATTTGTGCTTTACAATAAATTTAAATGATATTTGCAAATCTTACAGAAGTAAAAATTACTTTCAAGTAGAATTTTTTGTTTAACCATTTCTGAAATTAGGCAGATAACCCTTAACATTTTTATTAAAAAATAATACGTTGCCAATTTCATAATCTCTTTATTCGTTTGCACCACAAATTTTCTTGGGGTAGCATCCTGCTAATAACGTTATTACATTGCCCTAAAGTTATTCCGAACTTTGAGTACCTAATGAAAACTGACTTTCACTCGTCCCTGTAAATATCTTATTAACTTGTATCAAAAAAACAAAAATCTACTTAGATTTTTTCCTAATGTAAAGCAGTACCTACTCCACAGATAGTTTGTTAAGAATAATAATACTCAACAAACAGTAACAAATTAATGTATTTGGATGTAAAACAACATGAATGCATTATATTTAAATACCGTGAAAACAAACATTTTTCATTTGTTTGTCACCTAATAGTAGCTAATAACCTGTCGGAAATAACATCGTTTATTTAAAAAACGACGCTTTGGTACGAGTTGTAAATTATTAAGAGAGCATCTTAAAAAGTCCAAGGGCCAATTTTTCGGGCGGAACATTAGTTATGTTTTGCCAATTTAATTATAACGCCACGATTTTTTTGGCAAAAATTTAAACAAACGTATTTCGTAATTGTTAAATTGTACACACTCAATTGTTTTTTTCTTCTAGATATAATTAAAAGTAGTTTCCAAAGGAAATTTGGGTTCTTTTTCCGACTTATAATTTGGCAAAAATTAAAACAAATTTATTTCGTAATTGTTGAATTGTACACACCTGATTATCGTTTCTCTTCTAAATATAATTAAAGTTAGTTTCTTTTCTAGAATAGTTTGGTTTATTTTATTAATGAATCGCCAGAAATTTGACTGAAATTTTCCAAGAGATATTATTAGCAACACTTCGACAAAAATTAGTCCTTTCATTTAACACCCCTATTTATAAGCAAGCACCAATAATTTGTCTGCTAATTATTTAAAAAAATACTGAAATTGTTAATTGTGTTAAAGCCAAAATTTTGATATATTAAGCAAAAACTTTATTAAAAATGACTTATCAGTTTAAATTGATTTAAATCCGAAACCGATTAAAATTTAAAGGTCAATTGAAGGCCAAAAATTTGTTATTTTTCAAAATAACGTACCTTCCAATGGCACGTATAAATCCACGATGGAAAGCAGACACTATACTGAAAAGTAACTAGAAGACAATTAAACTTAAAGCATTTGGTCTCTTTGAAAAATTTAGCTGGGTCCCGCCTTTCCGGCGAGTGGGTGCTCAAAAATATCCACAATCATTCGTGAATTTTCGATTGTTTCCGACATTAATTTGAAAAAGAAACTGATACTCGCTGGAAGAATTAAAAGGACAATAAATTTTTTAGTGGGTGCATTAAAGTTTTTGTGTGAACAGTTACGCTTTCATGCCAAGTCATATATATTTTGACGGGCGTATTTTATAAACATCTAAACCTTTAATATATCACAACAAATAAAACAATTTTCAGAAATTAATAGTTCAGAGGAGGTGAAACGCGGACGTCGATTTTAGGTAGAAGGGGATACCGACGACAGGATGTTGAGCTCGATCTCCTACAAATTCAACAAGACGAAGTATTTGCCAACTTTCTTTGTATTGTCAGAATAACAAATTTACTTAGATTTATATCCGATAACACACTGAAACAAAATTAATAAACGAAAAATATTTCCATTTTTGTAGCAATTCATAAATTCCAAAAAGAGACACACAAAATAAATGTTGATAAAAGGAACGACTGAAAATTTTGAAAATAAAAAGGTGGGAACTTTGGAACCCTAAAATATTTTTAAAGCTCACTTTCTTAAGCCTTTTATTGCATTATTTAGTGGAAACGATCAAATATTAATTTTAACACACAGTAAATCTACGAATCTTCTTCTCGTATCTCCTTATGCCGTTTAAACGAGCGTCGGAGACTCGGAGAAGATAATTTCTTAAAAATTAAATTAAAATTTTTCTATATTTTGACTGTGGTAATACAGAATGTCAACTATGATGTAAAATGTAAACAGTACCTACGTGATAAAGTCATGTAGTGTGTAGTATGTCATTAGAAGAAAGTGATACTATAATAATTAATTTAATGATCAAACAGGACTTATAAGTAAGATGACCATACGTCCCGTTTTGAACGGGACAGTCCCGTTGTCCCAATGAATTACATCGGGACGGGCGTTTGTTCAGTTTTTTTGCGTAATTTTTCAAGTATTCCGAAACTTTCGAAATGTATGTAGCAGATGATATGACATGTTGCCCTCTATGAACTGGCTTACAAAGTATAAAGTCTCCAAGCCAACCAATCAACGCACACTAGAACAAATTTCAGATTCGTGGTGCAACAAAAATTAACATTTAATTAAACAGTTTGTTTAGTCTAGTTTGTCAAACTGACTGATAGTGCGACATATCAAATTGAGATTGTTAAATAGAAATTCATTAGGTGAAATTGACTCAACTGGAGTTGAAATTTCGTGAGATTTATGGTAAAAAGAAAGCGCCTAATGATATGGACTGTCTGGAATTTTACAATTTTCTTAAGAGTCACAAAATATTAATAATTGTTTTCGTTTTTTATTTGTTATTACATGACAAGAGTTTTTGTTCCGTTTTTTTGTTATCATGTCCTTAGCATTTTTAGTTTATATTATTTATAAACAACTCAAACAACTGTGGTGACCGTTTTCGTGTTATAAAAATGTCCCGTTTTCGATCCAAATATTTATGGTCACCTTACTTATAAGGTGTGATCATATTGGTGCTATGATTATTCAAAACTCCAGTTATATTGTGAAAAAATTGTCAGTTTGTGAGTTATCACATCAACTGCTATTAATCGATATTTAACAGCAAACTTTTTATTTATTCTTAAAGGGATCTCTTGTCCCATCACTTTTATAACTTTTTTCGAATAATTTCTTGTTCTGTTTTTATTTATATACACACAAACGCACTCACGCGCATGCTTAGTCAAGCTTAAGCACAAAAAATATTAATAAAGAGAAAAATAAAGCTAAACTTTTTTACTACTACATTAAAAGCAACTTTAACAGTTTTTAAAAATATCAATTTTTAACTGTTGTTAAAGGTGCTTTGTAGGCAGCTTGCTGCATGTAAATCGTCACGCCAAAAACTTCATAACACAGAAAACGAAACATAGTTTAGAAAAGAAGTAAACCAAAAGAAAAGCAACAGAATATAGTAAAAGGCGCAGGTTATTGTTTTACTAACTGCTTCCAACATTTTATCATGTCTAGTAATTTTGAACTTAAAATGTTATTTAAATCTATAATTTATCAGTTATAATGTTAAATGGACATTAATTAAATATTATAATTAATTAATTATGCTATAATCGTTATTAATGTGTTACATAAGTACTGATTTCAAAATACTTACTCTTGAATGAAAAATTAATTAGGTATTCTATCAAATTTGTGAAATCTCTTTATTGTAACCAACTTCACGTTCACAGATATATCAAAACATCAAAAACAAATATAGAATATTACGTCCCTGACCCACAAATATTTTAGAAATTTAGAACATTTACTGAAAGAACAGGATACGAATTTTAAATTCCAGTGAGATTTGTTTGGTGGCTGATTATTATAATTGATGTATCAAGAAATTAAAACCTAATTAACTACCCGTTTATTACTCAGTCATACTGAAAATATTAAGAATGTATCTACTTTAGTCCTAGCAGATGTTGCTAGTTCACACAGTTTTAAAAATATCCATTTTATTTCTAGATTCTGTGTAATTTTCAAGTTTTTTGATACAGCAAGGTTTTGTATTTAAAATTCGTGTCAAAAAACTTCTAAATCACAAAATATCATAAATAAGCAATACTACATATTTCATTCAAGTTGTACAAAAAAAAATATGATATAAACGTAGACACTCGCCAAAAGACTACAAACATTTCTAGCTAGAAACTAAATTTAAAAAAAATACTGAGAAAAATGAATTTAACATTTTTATCTTTAAAACACTATCCTTAGTTTTATTTTTAGAATTAAAAACCGTTTATAATTCTAATGTTACTTAAGTTACGTAATTTGGTTTTTATTAAAAGTTTTCTTACTAAAAGTTTTTTATTATTAAAAGCAAATGCAATTTGATATGTTCCAAAGTGATAAACTAAAATCTATGTAGAATGTTTGTTTGAGTTTTATGTTGAATGAAAGTGTATGAATGGTAGCTAAAAAGATTAATCTTTTCTGTGTATTTTAACTACGAATTTTGAAAAACATCTCCAGTTTTGTTTGAACTACGATGCACAAAACTAGAACGGATTTAATATTTTGTCTCCCCTCCTTTTAGGCACCAATTCTGCAATTCAAGACGAAAATATCTACACAACTATTTTTAGTCGAGCAAGGGAATGGACTCGACAGTTGCAAACATTATTTACACCAATAATCTGAAAATGCATTTCCTTTAATAAATATTCTGGTCTAAAAATCCTATTTGTTTTAGATATGTATCAAGTGTTCCCACTGTTACTTCCAATAATTTTTGTTGTAACTTAGTTACACTAAAATTTAAAAAAATTAATGAAAAAGTTTTTGGATGTGATGAGCGATTTTTTTGGATAATTTCAATAAATTTTTAAAAATAGCTGTAGACTTTAAACCAATTGTGATTACTGAAAGCATTCTTTAATTAGAGAAAACAAATGGTAAAGCAGTTTTATCTAAACTTAATGCAGTAAAACTTTTATACAGAAATTCAATATAATTTTTATATTAATAGCGAAGAAAATATGATTGAATGAACGTAAAATTAATTGGCGAAAATGAAAAAATGATGAATAAGTATTATATGCAGAAAAAATATGTTTTAGCAAAAGAAAAATCTACAAGAGAAGATTAACAAAATCTACATTTCGACAGGCAAAGAGTTAAATTGTATAGTAAATCTATAGAATGCAGAAGTAAAGAAAGATAACAGAATGTGCCAAAAAGTTGCAAGGTAGACAAAATAAACTAATAGGATAGAGGTGACAGTGTAAGTAAAATATACCATTAGGATAAAGATTGTTCAATATATTAAATTTAATAACATACACCAACAAGGCAAATGCTTTAAGATAGTTAAAATACAGGTTATAAGCTGTAAGTTACAAAAAATGTACCAATAGAGTGAAATGTAATGTAGGTAAAATATATACAAATACAGATTGTGAACTGATTGGAATAAAATGCAACAGAAGGAAGTACCGATAAGTTAAATATAATAACAGAAGAAGTGTATAAAATGTACATATGTAGATAGATGCTTCAGTGTTATAAAGTCAGGTGTAACAATATAATAAAACCTATATGATAAATTGATAACTGAACAGTCACTACTGTTATGTAAATAGGTACATAATGTTGAAAGCTTATAAAAACAAATACCATATGAAATATTATTAGAAGTCACACCATTAATCTTAAAACCTTATCAGAAACACAGCAAAGTAACAGAGGTGCTATTTTTGAGTCACACTTTTTTTTCTGTTTTTCTGCTTGTAACGGCATTTTTCTAATTACATTTTACGAGTCAAAAATAGCCTTCTACTTAAAAATCAAAATAAAATAAATACTAAGCACTTACAGTAAAGGTGTAGAAGCCTCCCGATACCGGTTGACCACCAAATTTAATGCTAACAGTGTAATCACCAGCATCTTTCACGTTATAGTAAATACTAAATGTTCCATCTCCGTTGTCGACGATATCAATATCCAAATCACTGAAATTAATAGTTCAAAATTAGGCGAAAACAATTGCAGAGCAAAACCTTAACCTTATCATTATATATGTAAAAAAATTATAGTAAAAACAAGAAATAAAAGTAATCACTTTTAAAAATAACTGACCTTCCTGAAGTTGAGCGTATTCTACAAGTTACAGCACCACAGCCTGCGTTTTCTGCATTTACTGTGATACAATATTCTTCGCCACTGACTAGGTTTCTACATATTCCTTCCGTTATTTTGCACTTGTCTGCCTGAAATTAAATTACATAATAAAAATACCATGCAACACTACCGTAGTAGAGATGGGCAATAGTCTTAATTAACAATTACGTTGATGTTATTACTGGATGCAAATAAAAACAAACGATTAAGTATGTAATGCAAAATGACATGCCATATATTTGGCAATTCGATATTTCAATGTTTCTTTTGTCGTAAAGAAAAAATTGCAGGTAATACAAATGACAAATAATTCACAGAGTATCGAATTACGATTCGTCACTGGACTCATTTGAATTCAAAACTTTATCGATACAATTGATTGCTTTCAACTCAATAGTTCAAACGGCGATCCGGACTCACTGGGAATAAATCAGGAATAAAAATCGGAATGAGTCATCTGCCCACCTCTTTAAAAATCAAATTTTACAAAAAGAAACATTTGCAAACTTACGTAAGAGCAAATAACAATAAATATCCAAACAAAAGGTCAAATTAGTAATTTTTATAACTTACATTGCCAATTGCGTAGGCTTGAACTGGGATAGGTGTTCTAGGAACTTCTTTTCCAGCATATTTTACATCGACTTTATACCTTCCACAATCATCAGGAACGAAAGTAGCACCAAAGGTTCCATCGCCATTATCGGTAATTTTTACTGGTCTTGGGCTTCCATCAGGTCCCTAATTTAGTGATGAAACATAACTTAAAACAGCGTATTACATTACACAATGAACACTTACAATTATTCTCACTTCAAGGTCTCCATACCCTGCTTCGTTAGTATCAATTTCTATTGTAGTAGGAATAGATGCAGGAACCCCTTTTTCGGAAATACTTGGGCCACTTAATTTAACTTTATCTGGCTCAGCATATGGGCGAACTTTGAAATGGAATGGACTAAAACCTACATGATTACACATTTTATCATTATTATAAAGTTAAACTTACCTATGAGGAATATCTTTTCCATTGTATGAAACTTGAGCTACAACGTTTGCACCTTCATTTGGAGGAGCGTATGTTACATCGTAAGTGCCATCTCCATTATCAATAATTTCAGGTTTCTTAGGCAGAGGACCTTGATCAGATCTAATGTTTACCGCTAAAGGTGCTCTTCCTGATTTTGAAGCATCTATGGTGAATTTCGTTGGAACACCGGTACGACATTTAGTTGGATCCAATCCTGGACCGTATGCGTTTACCAAATTAGCATCAACATCAAAATCTACATTCACCTGTAAATCAGAGCGTGTTGTATTCACTTAACATTACATAGCGTAAGCAAATTACTTTGAAAGGAGAACCTGTAATGTGTTGCTCGGCAAACTTTATGGTTACATCATAATCACCTGGTTCAGTAGGAATATATTCTACTGAACATGAACCATCTCTATTATCTTTGCATGTCATTTTAGCTTCTGAAGGGCCTTCTATAGCTAAGCCCAAACCACCAGTTCCAGCTCCTGCAAAAAAATTTCAGTAGAACCATTTATGTCTCAATAATTAGCCGACTTAACCTTTAGTTTCAACAGTGAATATATTAGGTTTGTTAACAAATCCTTGCTCCAATCCTGGTCCGAAAGCCCTGCATTTTTTGGCATCACATCCCCGTCTAACGTTAACAATAAATGGAGAACCAGGAACTGGCACGTTGTCATAAAAGATGTCTATTGTGTGTCGACCTTCTTCAAAAGGTGTATAACTTACTTTATATGTTCCGTCAAGCAAAGGAGTCACTAGCTTTTCTGTTTGAGCACCTGAAGGATTTGTAATTGTGCAAGTCACTTTTCCATCATCTCCAGTTTTAAGAATTCCTCTAGTATCAACTAAGAAATCGGTCGGCGAATCAACATAAACACCTGAAAAAGAAAATAATTTCTTTGAAAACTAAATACATACCCAAACAATTATTTTCCAAATATTGTAGTTGTACAAATATTACGGCACAAACATGCTGTTAATTTTTATTTTAACATTTGTATGTATTGTTTCTACATCAAAAACAATAGTAATGTAATATCAATTAGAGATGAAACAACTATTGATTTCTGACTGGTTGGTTGTGCCGAATATTCGGTAAAATGGTCGAATATTATGACTGCCGAATAGTTAACCGAATATTCGTTGCATCTCTAATATAAACTAAAATTAATTTGTTAAGAACTGGCTCTGTTAAAAATTGTTCTACACACAGTAAACATATGCATAATTTTATAACAACACTCAAGTATTTTCTGTACAGAAAAAACAAATATTAGTAATCGGATTAATATAATCATTAAATATCACAGCAGCGTGGCTATTTTCAGTAGAAATTCACATGCTAAGGCAAAATAATACGTCATTACAATGATGCACATTTGTAAAATTCAACGCACACTGTTTTACCATGAAACTGAATGCCATTTCCTGACACCTTAATTTTGGTCATGTCAACTTCTGGTACAATAATAGCTTGAAAAGGGCTTCCAGGTATATGATCATCATTAAAAGTAATATTAATACCATAATCCCCAATTTCTGTGGGTAAATAAGCAACAGAACATGTACCATCTCCATTATCTCTGCAGTTTATTGCTGCCTCACAGGGTCCCTCTACAGTAACACCGAGTCCTCCTTGTCCGGCACCCCTGGTATCTATCATAAACTCGGCAGGCTTATTCACAATTCCTCTATGCAATCCTGGACCCGAGGCTTTAACTTTCATGGGGTCACTGCCCGTAAGACAAGTTAAACGATAAGGTTTATGGGATATTGGTTCACCACCAAATGATATTCCAAGTAAATATTCACCAAGTTGTGTTGGGGTAAAATTCACCAAATAACCTTCGTGTGTTGGTATTACATGTGCTTTTACTTTACTTCCTGACGGACTTGTTATCGAAATTGTAAACTCCGCTTTTCCTGCATCTTGTGTTATTACTCGGAACTGTTGTAAACTGTTTACTGGTGCCGCTATTATCCACAATAATAACATTATTTCTACATCAGTTTTTAAAATGATTTCAAATATATTTACAAGTATAACAACCTGTTCACATTATTTTACTCTTATATTACAACTCCGTGAAAAATGGAAAAATACTTACTTGGTTCTAATCCATCCACTCTTATTTTGGATACATCTACATTTGGTTCTACTTTGAATTTAATCGGAGTGCCTGGAACTTTGGAACCACCATATTGCAGTGTGACAGTGTGAGTTCCAGACTGAGGGGTTTCGTAATCGACCGTGTATGTTCCATCTTCATGATCAGTCAAATGTACTGGAATTTCTTGTCTTGTATCTTCATTTTTTAATACGACATCTAATTCAGCTTGACCAGCTTCTCTGAAAAATAGACTGAAGTTATTGACTAATAATTAATATGTGCCTGTTTGGTTTACCTAGCATCTACGTTGAAATGTGTGGGAGTATTTGATTTCACTCCGTTTTCTAATCCTGGGCCAAAGTAGTGAATTTTCGAAACATCTAAAGGTTCAGAGACAAATACTCTGTAAGGAGAGTTACGTGTAGCAACACCTCCAAAATTAATTTGGATGGTATGTTTATTTCCACTCCCAGGTGAGTACACGGCTTCAATTGTACCATCGGGTTTCTGGGTCAAGTGGACATCCACATTATTGCACTTAGAATCCAATACCTTACAAAATGATACATTAAAAACATTACGAAACACGTGTTTAAAATCAAAAATTACCTGCACATCAACAGGAGCAGATCCTGCTTTCCTAGTATCAATACAAAACTTCGTTGGTTTTCCTTTCTGAACACCTACAGGCTCAACTCCTGGACCATGTACTTCCACTTTATCTGGAAAATAGTCGGTATTTGGCAAAATTTGAGCAATGTAAGGGCTATATGGAATGTCTTCATTGTCACACAAAATATGAACAGCATATTCTCCAGGAGCAGTTGGATAGTATTTTATGTCGGCTGATCCATCACCATTATCATGGCAATCTATTTTAGCTTGTGAAGGGCCTTGAATGCTAAAGCCTACAAATATAAAATGACCATAGCAACATACCTCTCAGTTTTACCCAAACATTAATATGCTACAATACCTAATGCTCCGGTTTCTCCATGTGTTTCAACAGTAAATAATGCAGGGTGTGCCACAACTCCTCCAACTAAACCAGGTCCATAAGCACGTATTTGAGTTTCTTTATAAGGTCCAACATTTACTTCAAACGGAGACTTATGTATTTCTTGCCCAGCAAATGTTATCATAACTATGTATCTGCCTTCTTTTACAGGATGATAAGCACCATGATGAGTTGTTCCATCAACCTACAAATAACAATAATAAAGAAATGTTCTGCAAGTGAAACAATTATTACTTACCTTCTGTAATTTGCACGGAACTTTAATACCTCCAGGTCCTATAATTTGTACCTCAGGATGCCCTTCACCAGCTCCTTCGGTATATATTTTAAAATCGGCATCATCTTTTATTCTTACACCTTGTGGTTGAAGACCTCTTCCACTTGCTCGAACTTTTTTAGCATCAGACACTGCAAATATTTTGTTAAGAACAATAAACTCTTATGATATTTGGACACTTACCAGGTGATATTCGTACTCCATAAGGACTGTTTGGAATGGACTGGCCAGCAAAGAAAATATTAACGGAATGTAGACCAACAGTTGGTGATACGTATTCGCATCTCCAAATGTCAGGTGAAGTTTGACGAACTTTTACAGGGACTGTATTTTTATTTCCCGAAGGATCCAAGATAATTACTTCTGGTACTCCTCTTCCTGCATCTTTAGTTGAGAGAAATTTAATTTTATATTTACCAATACAATACGTTTTTTAACTTAACTATAAGTACAACATTTAAAATTTCAATAACTGTATTTAAGCCAATTTAAACTTGATATCTATACATTTACCTTTAGTTGAAATATCAAAATAAGTTGATCTATTGATGCTAATACCATCTGGTTGAAGACCAGGTCCTGAAGCTGTTACTTTATTAGGATCACCAGCATGTCCTTCAACAGTGACATTATACGGACTTTTAGGTACTTCTCTACCGGCAAATTTGACTATAACTTTATGAATGCCTTCTATTTTCGGAGTGTATGCTACAGAGTATGTTAAGTTTCTGTCGTTGTTAAATCTAACATCTACTGGCTCTTTCTGCCCTTTAGGATTGTCTACCATTACATCTACTTGTCCTTTTCCAGCAGAGAAAGTTTCCACTGTGAAATTTGCAGGAGCTCCAACTACAGGGCCTATAGGTTCTATGCCTGGACCATATACTCTTACTCTGAAAGTGTTATTAGAAAATAACAGTATAAAAATTATGTATATTAATAGAATATTCAACAAAAGCAAAATTTAGGTGCAGTCAGCCTTGAACTTAACTTTAACATTAAATATATCTAAGGATGCTGACTAAAACGAGGAAAAGCACTGATCATGCGTTTTACAAATATGACAAAACATCAACTTGTAAAATACATAAACTAAACAATAAATTTTGAGTATCAACAATAGACACAATTAAGTCACAGATTATATCCTAGCTGTATGAATATTTTAATAGCTTCAAAGTATCTTAAATCTGCAAGGTTTCATGATAATTTAAGCAAAATAAAACTGGCATTCATTACATTCCAAGCTGATTGTTTAGAAGATAATCCAATTAGGTTTCTTCATTTATTTAAATAAAGTACCTATATATTAACTAATTAACTTTCTGGAAAAATATGTAAACTACAAATATTGCTCAACAAGCCTTTTACTACTGAAATGCCTAAATTCCACTTAAATTAATTTTATGAGTTTTGGAGGTTACCTATCTTGATGCCAAATTTGAAAAGTAACTACAAAAATCAAATAAAAGAAAATAGTTAGGTAATACAACTGATATTCTTAAAGATGTGCTCCATTAACAAAAATACGATTCCCTAAGAGGTTTAGTACAAAAAGATTTTGATGCATTTTACTATGTATTTTATTCAAAGCTATTAAATGATTGAAAATAGACCAAGACATTTTGACTACACCTTTGCAGATCATTTGTTGTTAGTAGAGCTAAAATCTGTTTTTCACAGATTAACTCAAACTTATCTGCAAACACTCTTAACTCATTGTTATTTATTAGTTAAAAATAGGGGAACAACCAATTAATTATTATTTAATTAATGTTAAAGCTTTTTTGACTTACCGAGGTGGGGGAATACTGATGCAACAAAGAAATACATTAATTATTTCTAATATGAATTTTATAATAATGTACTACTATAAAAAACCAATACTACGGATATTTTAACTGTTAAACAACGAATGAAAATAATTTAACAGTTAAAAATTTATATACAAAACTATCAAAAAACGTACCTGTTAGGATTAGTTCTTGGTCGTAAAGGAGCACCGGTTTTAAGTTTAGCATTAGGATATTGTGATAAATAAGTCATCATAGATTGTTCATCAATATTTGGATTGACCATTTCTTCAGGCTTAATAAGTTGAGGAATAGTTAACCAATCATCAGCCAATCCCATCGCTTCTGAAGCATTTTGGGTAGAATCTTTTGTATCCCAATCCTATAAAATCGCACAGTACAATATACAACTAGATATAATTATCTATTAAGAAATGCATCTTACTGGCCAATCTGGACATAATCCTGGTGCAACTGCATCAACTAAAGCACCAACTGCTTTACCACTCGACCAATCGTTGGTAAAATTTGTAATAGGTAAATCTGGAATTTTGTTTTGTATCCAATTTAGTAGCCTGAAAAGTATTTGATCCATTTAGTGCAGAACCATTTAATCACACACAGAATATTGGCATACCTTTGTTTTGGAGTAGGTCCTTGCCCGTTGCTAACTTCATCTTCACCTTCCCACATGGGCAGTGATATTGAATAGTGTAAAATTAATGTCCATATTAATCCTAGTATTAGTTTTAATTTACAGTCAACTATATGTGAAGAATCTGCAAAGAAATTAAAATTAAATATGTTACTGCTTATTATGACACAATAAAAATGGTATTTAAGAAGATTAAGATTAGTAGCTGCTGAATACAACAATACAATAGGAAAATAGTAAAATCGCCCAGTATTGGTTAAAAAACGACATAGCTATTTTATGTTTAAGTGAATCACAGCTAGTTATACTGGGTGATTCACGTTAGACGCGCCCCTTATAAAAGCTTTAAATGCAACCCAACTTACATATTTCCAAAGCTACTACATATGTTCACACCTCACAAATACTTATTATGACGGGTTAGGAATTTTTCATTAGTGATTTTTCTGCTTTGTTTCCGTTTTATAACGTTCCTTGTGTATATTTTGTACCAACAAATAATATAATTTTTTGTTTATTAATATTTTTCTTAATTTCCTATTCCTAGTTATATGTTATAACCTTAACATGACATTTAATTATGTATTGTGATTTTGGCATAAGTCACCTCTGATTACATAAATTTAATTAAGGGTGGACGTCTCTCTTTCTCTCTCTCTTTAACATAGGGCGCAAGGAGCGTTTCATTTCATAGTGGCTAAGTGGGAGGGTTGCTAGTAGGGCATCCAATCCCGAAACAAAATTGAAATCCCGGGATTCGGGACTGTGAAAAGTTGAATCCCGGGATTCCGGGATTAATCCCGGGATTTCCAAATTATGAATATATCCCAAAATTTATACAGAAAATTCCAGCAACTTCCACCAAGAAGTAATGCCATACAGAATTGAGCTCTTTACTTTTTGTGGAATGTTTAGTATATTTCGATTTCGCATTTGATGAGGATGGAGCATCCATATTCAGAGTTTAGAATAAGTACGGTAATACCTACATACAATATACGGTATTGTAAACTGGTTTGTTTTTAAAAATAATTTCAAAGCAAAACTTACTGCTAAATATTTGCAGTAGGTAACTGTAGTCCCTCTTGCACTAGACACTAGATCAACAGATCAACACAACACGTAACAGCACTAACAGCAGCAGCAAACAAATTAATAATAATAGAATGACAATTTAGTACGGGCAACTGGGTGCTGAATCTGAATGGTTCTGTGGTTCCCCGCGTAATTTACCAACCAACTGCGCCTCGCTGAAAATTCTGTGAGTGAATCCCCGGGATTTTTAGCCTCCGAGTCCCGGGATTTCGGGATTCAAAAAGCATGCGTGATCCCGGGATTCGAGATTCCGGGATTGGATGCCCTAGTTGCTAGCCTTGCGCACAAGCGTGAAACATAGCTCAACGTTATTTATGAATTAGTAAGTTGGGTTGCCTATTTCAATTGTTAAGGGGCGCGTCTTATGTAAATCATCCAGTATAGTCACATTTAAAATAAACATTGAGATAGTAAGCACTTAGGTATAAAATTATGTAACGCTTAGACATTTTCCTCACAATGTGATAAGGGCGTGTTGTCAGGCAAATAAAGTAATGTGAGTTATTTTACATTCAGTAGAAGATACGTGAATCGTTTCTTGGTTCACTTTTCAATTCTAATTACCATGTATCGATGAAGTAAATGTATGTGATAATAAAGAATAATTTTAACAATTTGTTTTTACAACTCTGTTGTTGGTGAATCATAATTTCTGAAGTTACTAATGAGGTATAATTTAATTATTATACAAATTTAAGCCCATGGTAGTTCGCATCTAATCACTACACAAGGCTTAAATGTAAAGTCAAAAAGACAGTTAAATATTCAAGCTGAGATACAGTTCCAAAATCAAACTTATTTGAAACAGCAAAATTACTTAACTCATGCAATTGACCTGGATGTTACATACTGATAATAAGGCTCATCCAGAAGAAGCTATGGTTTAAACTCAACGAAAACTTTGAAAAGTCCTAAAACTACTTTTGATTAAATACGAAATACGTATTCGGTTTCATTAAATACTGTTGCGCTTTTCACCGTTTGCATTTCATCAAAATAACCTTATGGAACTAATAAATCTTCCAGCTATCTATTTTCAACTAATTAACTAATTTAATTTTAGGTACAGACACGTTACGTTTGTTCATATATTTCTCCCGTAAATAGTTTTTTTAATTAGGTATTTTTCTTAGCGATGCGCTGACGCTATCGTCCTTGTAACACTTTCATAGAAAGGTTGCCGTCGTTCAGTACAATCTGCACTTGTAATAAAAAGTGTGGTTGCATTAATATTTTTTGATTTACGTAAAAGTGCTACTTATTTTTACAATCATTTGTGTACAGTTTTGCCTTCTGCCATGGAAAATGCTGACAGCGAATCCCCAAAACAAAACAGGTACAGCCAACAGTAGGACCAAGTTATTCGACAAAAATACTCCCGTAAAACAAGTTTTATTTATTGTTATGATATCACCTCCAAAAATCGAATTGAATTAATTCTATTTTTCTGTACCATGTATCCTAGAGTTTTTATGCTTAATATTTTTATAAACTGATATTTTTCTTTCACCTTTCAACTGTGCTTATTTCTAGTAATAAAAGTAGATAATAAAATTTTTAAACTTTTTAGTTTTACCAAAAATTTTACAAGAAATATTTTGTCTATATTTAATTATTATTTATTTTCTAATATAAAACGTGCTTCATTAAAAAATGTAACAATTTCGGGCATACAATGGCTAAAATTCCCCAATAAAAAAATATGTGGAAACAGAGCTGGTCGCCCTTGATACTTAACGAATTCACATTAGTGATGGGCACAATCGAATGATTTTGAGAATCGAATAATCGGCAATCGGATAATTTCAACAATCGAATGATCATTCGAATGATTTTTCATTCGTCATTCGTTTCAGAGTTTCCGAATGAAAAATCATTCGAATGATATTTCACTCGAATTAAAAATCATTCGAATGATTTTTCATTCGTCATTCGTTTCAAATTCGCCCATCACTCTAAAAAATTCAACGTTAATATTTTACATTTTATATCTTTTTCTTTTTATTGTTTCTCAAATTTAGTTCATGTTTGTAATTTAGCTTTATATTATATATATTTTATTAAATATTTAGTCCCAATTATTTACATTTATATTATTATGTGTACTTACACTGACAATTACAAATTAAAATGTTGACTTATTTTATTTTGTTTAATAGCTCAATGCAGTTTCTTACTCAAGTTTTGTTATTATTGAAAGAATTCATTCAAAATAGCCCATGCGCAATCTCATACTGAACTTAACAAACGAAACCTTTCAAAATGAAAGTAATTAAGTAATTCTAGGAAAAGTAATGCGATGCGCAGTTATAGGTATAAAACTTTATCTTTGTTTTTGTCTGAGGCATGCCTTGCAACTTGCAACAGCGACAAACCGCCCACGCGTCGTCAATGCCGTACAAAAATTACTCGATATTAATGTGAATTCATTCGCATTCGCATTCGTCATTCGCTATTCGTTTCCGAGATTCCGAATGAAAAATCATTCGAATGATATTTCATTCGCTATTCGTTTCCGATATTCCGAATGAATAATCATTCGAATGACATTTCATTCGTCATTCGTTTCAGAGTTTCCGAATGAAAAATCATTCGAATGATTTTTAATTCGAATGAAAAATCATTCGAATGATTTTTCATTCGTCATTCGTTTCAGAGTTTCCGAATGAAAAATCATTCGAATGATTTGACGTCAACAATCGAAACATTTCGAATACCGACGACAATCGAATGATCCGATTTTTTTCATTCGAATTCGCCCATCACTAATTCACATTATGTTGCTAATTATTTGCTTCGGACAAACTTTTACATTAACAAAAAATACTGTTGTATTAGTAACGGGTTAAAAAAATATGCTGATCAAATAGTTGAGCAAGTTAGTTCAAAGGAATTCTGGTTTCACAAGAAAAGTTTACAAAATCGACATTTTTCAAGTTGCTTAGTATTTGCCAACAGGTGGAATTCAATAATCACACATGAGTAGCGAAATTTTGACAGAAGTTCCAAATTGTAGATTTGTCCCAGGTTAATTTTAACCAATTTTATTGAGGTCTTGTTAACATTAAACAGCAGCTACACAAAATTAATACAAGCAATTTTTAAGCAACATAATTAATAAGTAAAAGTGCACTTCGTGTTGTTTATTAACCAAAAAAATGTGCCTTAATGAAGCGTTACCTACCATGAAAACCCAAGGCATAATCTTTACAGCTCCTTTCATTGGGTGTTTCGTAAGTATTGCATAAAATCATGCAAAACTGCATTTAATAAGCTCATAAAATTTATAATTCTAATCATAATTTCTCAACTATTGTTGTTATCTGAGAAAAACGTAAGGCGCAGAACCAGATTGTCTCGGTATAACAAAAATTTTTGCAAAACGAGTTGCGTACATACGAGTAGGTCCCTCTGCGTCAGCTACACTGCCAGAAGACGTGAAGCAATCTTATAGAAACCGGTCATTTCCATATAAAATAAACCAGTTACAACCAAGAAGAAATGCAGTTTCAAGCGAATGCAGGTCAGAAGAGAAACATCTCGACGATTACGTAATACTTTTCTTCGAATCAATTTAATTTGTACCGAAACTGTCTACATAAAACGAACAGAAAGTAGAGTCACTTACACAGATAAATTTGCACTTCTATGTAGGATGACTAATTGATTAAACTTTTCTTCTAATTGTACTTTACAATCTACTTGTCTGGCAATGAATAGACTGAATAACGACTGAAAATAATTCCAAGCAAACTGCGAAAACAACTTCGCTGAACTTTGTTACATATCAATAATATAGGGATTGATGCTGCCAAATATTTGTCGATTAAAAGAGTTAAGTTAACACGTTATTAATGATAGCAGCACCTGTTATTTTATATCAAGCAGAAATCAATAACTCCCAATAAGTGTTAATTAGAATTAAAATAAATCGCACGAAATAAAGTAATCATTTACAACAAAATTAAGAATTAAGATTTAAAAAACAACTTTTTAAGAAAAAAAAAAATTAAGACACACCGTTTAGTGCATAAACAAACAACAACACATTTACATTACATTCACGCCAAGTAAATGCCACAAATTTATAGACCATGAAAAACGAATTGGGCCAAATGAGAAGGATAACAAACAATAAAGGGAAGCAATTTCAAGAAGCGGAAACATGATAACATGATAACACACATCTTGCATTTTCAAAAACCTTAAACTTATAACTCTTATAAGCTTACATATTATATGTCTATAACATGTTACGTTGCTTTAGAAAATCTATGTTTGAAGATCTTATTTACAACTATTTGATGGTCTTACGAAATACCATTATTGCCTACAAAAACGCACGAAGAAGAACTTTAATATCAACATGTTTTCGTAATAATAGTATTGTTTTTTTAAATTTTTTTCCAATAAATTACTAAATTACTAAATTTTAGATTTTATTTTCCAAATATGGTACTTAAAATTACTAAATTATTGACATTTTCATTTATATATTTTTTAAATAATTTTTCTTTTGTTTTCAATAAATAATAGATTTGAATATTTCAAATGTGATACATACTTAAAATTTAATAAATTATTGGCATTTTCATTTAGGTTATTATTTTTTATTATTATTTAATTTTTCTATTGATATTACGGAATACAGAAACTGGTTTTTATGCTGTGTTCTGTATATACTTTTAATTAAAACTTCTTTTTTCATAGTTTTCGCAATGAAAATATTTCAAAGATCTTATGATTTTAGCCATATTTTAAATCAACGGAGTAAGTCAAGCCTGGTTCTTAATGATTTGTATTTTAACTTCT
Source organism: Melanotus villosus (assembly GCA_963082815.1). Taxonomy (NCBI): domain Eukaryota; kingdom Metazoa; phylum Arthropoda; class Insecta; order Coleoptera; family Elateridae; genus Melanotus; species Melanotus villosus. The sequence goes on along the minus strand of OY720427.1, from coordinate 32,993,713 downwards.
CTAAATCCTCACTTGCAGAAAAATCCTGATCTTGTCAGCTTACTTTTGCTATTTTCGCGATTTAAATCAACGATAAATTTATTTAGAAAAAATCTATTTTAATAATAGTTTAAAACTGATTTATTAATTAGGCTAACCCTGATTTTTAATGACTTGTATTTCAATCTCTTTGAATCTTCAGATCTCCACTTTCACGTTACTTAAAACAATTCTGTATTACAATTTTTTTTTCTTACTTAATGTTTCCATATTCTATATTCAAATTTGTGAATTTTTGAAAATATGTGTACAAAATAACCAAACGGTTCTTAACATGGTTGGAAAATTGCGATTTTCTAAACAAAAAACCAAAAAATCTAATAAATCGTGATTTTTTTAAATTTTGCAGTTTTGGCCAGTTTTTGTAATAATTGTGTTGCTTAATTGAATTCATTAAAATAATTTTTCATTTTCCAATAAATAACTAAATTTTTGATTTTATTTTGCAAATATATGCTAACTAAAACTTCCGCGAAGAAGTTATTAAATTATTGATATATTCATATATTATTTAATTTTTCTATATACGTTATGGAATACAGGAACTGTTTTTATGTTGTATATTGTATATAAATGAACTTATTTTTTATACCATTTTCGCGATTTAAATCAAGGACAAATATTAAATAAACTCTGTTGATTTTAATTATGATTTTGATCATAATGTAACTGGTTTAAATCAGGGCATCTTGGTTTTTAACTGCAAAAAAATTTCTAATCTTATCATGTTTTGTGTGGGACAAACAACTACCTATATATTATAAGAGTAAAATAGCTTTTTTTATTGGTTAATATTTGCTTTCCATAGTACCATATTAATTTCCAAACTTTAGGAAATATGTATACAAAATAACTAATAAGGGTTGGAAAAATCATGATTTTTAAAAACAAATCAAGGACCACTGATATTAGAAAAATGTAATTTTTTTAATTCTTTTATTTTGTAGTTTTGGCCTGTTTTCGTAATAATTATGGTGTTTAATTTAACTCATTAAAAGGATTTTCATTTTTTGCAAGAAATAACTAAATTTTCGATTTAACTTCCCAAATATGCCATTTAAAATTTAATTATGACTTTAACCATAATTTAAATCGGCTGATTTAATTGAAGTAAACCTTGGTTCTTAAAGATTTATATTTTAACTTCTCTACATCTTCATTGCAAAAGGATTCTAATCTTATCAGCTTACTTTTGTGTTGGAACAATAATTCTGTATTACAAAACTAAAATAACTTTTCGTTGTTACCTAATATTGGCTGTCCAAACCATACTCACATTTGTGAATTTTAGAAGATATGTACAGTGTGTCCACGGATTGAGTTACAAAGAGGTATGATTGACAAAAAAATTTTAAATTTAAATTGCACATTTGGGAGATAAACCCTGCTTGGCTTGAAACTAATTTTAAGTACATATATTTTTGATTGTTTCAAATCAAGGGGGCCTTGGTGGTAGATAAAAAAGTATTTTGTATTTAGTTAAAATAAACCACAAATATAAAAAACCTATTATGATTTTAATCATAATTTAAAACCGATTTAAATCAGGTCAACCCTGGTTTTTACTGACTTGTATTTTAACCTCTCTTCATTGCAAAAAATCCCAATCTTATCACGTTACTGTTACGTAGAAACAAAAATTCTGTATAACAAAACTAAAACAATTTTTCCTTCTTTCTTAATATTTATTGCTTTCGCTAGTAAACCATATTCATATTTGTGAATTTAAAAAAATAGGTGTACCAAATAACTACACCATTCCGAACAGGGTTGGAAAATCATGATTTTCCAAACAAAAATCAAAATCCACTGACATTAAAAAAATTTTATAAATCGTGATTTTCCTATTTTTTATTTTGCAGTTTTGGCCAGCTTCCATAAAAGATATTTACCCCTTTAAGAACTTCTTCGTGACATCCAAAGACATCCAAGAAGTTGTTATGTCATGCTCCTGATGGACATGCCATCCGGCTGTCCTCCCAGAACCGCCCAGATGTACTACCAGTTCTGTTGTTTAATTCAATTCATTAAAATAATTATTCATTTTCCAATAAATTAAATTTAGATTTTACTTTCCAAATATGGTATTTAAAACTTCCATGAACTTACTAAATTACCTATGTTTATGTTATTACTTTTCAGTATTGTTTAATTTTTCTACATAATTGATAATTAAGGAATGCAGGAAATATAAATAAAATATTGATTTTAATCAGGCCAACCCACTTTTAACTTATAACTTCCCGGAATCTTTAGTGCAAAAAATTCCTAATCTTATCTTTTGTGTTGAAATAAGTTGCATTACAAAATTTTTGTTTGTTGCTTAATATTCGCTTTCTATAGTAAACCATTTTCAAACTTGCGAATTTTAGAAAATATTGACGTGTTTTCTCAACACGAGATGTGTTGTTGCACTTTGAGATACGCTAGTAATTACTCATTAATAAAAGAACAATAAAGGGGGAAATTAGAACACTTGGAATGTTATTATTATGTTATCTGTGACATTGTTAATTTTCTGTAAATAACTACAGTAAATGAATTCTTATTCTATATTTTAATTGAAGGCGAATAATCTACACTAAAATAATTATGTATGTACATAACAAACGGCCAAGTTTATAATCATTAAATTATGAAGGTGTGTATTCAAATATTTCCTTTTAATTAAAAAATTCTACACCTATTTAAATTGATTTGTTTGTAGTACAAGCCAATGCATATTTATATATCGGTATCTTTACTCATCGGGCAGTTGTATTGATATAAGATTTATATATTTACAAACGAGGATTTTCCATTAAAATTAAATCGGAGTGTAAATTTATTTATCGACGATTAATGGATTTAATCACAGATTAAACATATTTTCTAGTTTGCTGCTTGTTTGTGTATCACAAATTTCTATTGACAGGGAAACATTCGTGTTTGTACAATTACTGATGACATCATATTCATCCAAGTAGACCAACAATAATTAAAACAAACCATCATTACTATTTGTAACATTCGAGCGAAAAACTGGTTACCTACTCACAATCATGAAGAATATCAAACGCTATTTTTACATTTCAAAATATAATAAGTAAATTTACGAATGGTTTTGGTTAGAACATTGAACTCGGTGACTGTGTTACAATTTTATAATTTGTTGTTAATTATACGCAATCAGTTTGTATCACTGACCGCTACTTCCATAAACGTGCACAAACAATATTTTTGGATGTAACATTATAGTCAGTACTCTCAAATTTGCAGTAATGAGTAATGAATCACTCAGTTATCCGGAAGTTGCTAAATTATACAAAAAAAGAGAAACGATGAATTACAAATATTAAACAAGTAAATACCGAACTAATGTGTTCTGTAAACGGCAAACAAAACGAAAATGAGTTGAATTCTGCTAAATTGCTTTGTTTCCGCGACAAATGAAAACATGAAGTACATCAACCGACATCCAACAAGCTAACGTATTTTTCTAGCTTAATTTATGCAGTCTACCATTTAATTTAATTTCGTGATTATCTCAGCAACAATTCAGTAATTCGCTTGTTATATTTTTTAACAGTGCAGTTTCAGCGTTCATTTTTGATAATCTAAATCAAGCAAATACTTTCAAATAATCAAGAGGAGGTGTCTCGGTACCAATAATTTATATTAGAATATAATGAATGAATAAAAAAAAACAGAAAGGCCCAGAAAAAACCTGAAACATTAATGCACAAAAATGTAGGTAACCGTTTTTGCTGTGCATATTTGCACGTTTGTATGTGAAAAACGTTGATTAGTTTAAACAAACGTACACGTCATGTAAGTAAAATGCTGCATTATGCACGATATACCAAAGGTGTTAGATAAACAAATTCCGGACGGTTCTAAATAAAAAAAATTGCCAAATTGATTCCATAAAATTTATACATATGGAAAGTTTTTTAAATGTGAAGTACATTTGTAATGCTAATTCCAAAACTGGTTTAACAGTGCAGAGTGTAATCTTACAATTAATAAATAAATCCAGCATTTTGGATTACATATTCTTACCAAAACATATTCTGAACATGCATATTAATTTTAGTGACTTAGTCTTCTTTATCCAACACACAATATCAAAAATCTAAGGAATAAAAAAAATGTTTGATTTGGATCCGAAATTATAGCAAAACCTTCTTCTATTAACGTATATTTTATCAGAAAATGTCCACGACAAAGCCGCAAATTTTTCCAGATATAATCTGAAACGGAAGTTTTATTTTGCACTTTTATCTACTTCCTCGTGATAATTTATTCAAATACATAAAGGTGGGTAACAAAAATAGTACAAAGCAGGCGGTAACAGCATTTTTAAATGAGTAAGCTAAAGATGACATAATATACTGAAATTACTTTCAATTCTTAAAAACCTGACATCACCGTTTGGGAGTCATTGATGATTCCAGTTTATCACAATTATGGAATTTTAATATGGCATGTTCTATAATTTACGTGACATATAATCCTACGCTCTTTACTAATAAATTACTAATGCAGGTGATCACAACAGAAACTACTAACTTACTAACAAGTCATTACAATCTTATACTCGTGTCCTTGAACTAAAATATGCTCTAAATAGCTTTACTTTAACGATGAAAATAAAGAACGGTATTGACTAGCCTTTTAGTTTTTAACCACGCGAATTAGATAATCAAATCAAAATAGGGAAGCCTAGAATAACATTTTTGGACATACAGTCGCATCAACCTACCGCAATAAATCAAACGGGAGAATGGCTAAAAGAATTTAACAGTAATAATAAATGCACATTTGCATTTACATGGGTGTGTTTGAAAATTCAAACGAATGATGAAAACCTTACTTTTGGTTTGGTATTGGAATATGTCATTAATATTCTACCTATAATACTGACTAAACCATTGCGTCACTGATAAATTCTATTTTCATTTCGTCAGTAAGTCAACATGAATACATCAAATATAGCAAATAGCAAATATCGCAGATAAGAATGTTAAGGCCGAGCGCTCACCGAGGTGAGGTGACATATGACATGACACGCAACGTGACAAGTGACTTACTTGTAACACGTCACTTCATATTAAACCAATATAAATATATGAATCGGCGCCCACCGACCGGACATGACTACGACATGTCTTTAAACGTGTCATATCACTACCCAAAAAGTGCAGCATGTTCCACTTTTGTCGCATGTCACTTCTAAAATACACCACTTTCTAGAAGAAATGCAGTACAAGTAAACTTTTAAAAGTGCGTATCTTACTTTTTTAAGTAATATATCGAAGGTGTCCTTGCTCATTCGATAGAATGACTGAAACCTTTCCGGATACAAATTTAATTCTTTAAATACACTAAGGTACTACGTTGTTTTACATTATCACATCACGCCAATAAGGATGTACCCTAAATCGTTTTTTTACCGCGATTGTTGTTATTAATGTTAATTAGATTAACTAAAGCAAGAAAATCCTCATCCTCTGAAAACGACATAGTGACATGTTACTAGTAAAAGTCAGTTTGGTGAGCGTTATGTCATTTAAAAGTCATGTCACTGTCAGATCACTCGTCATGTCGTATGTCACGTCACCTCGGTGAGCGCTCGGCCTAAGCTTGAGCCAGCCAATTTTTTGCAGTATTATTAATCAATGATAAATTTTCTTTTTGATGATACATTCAACACTCTTTTAGAAATGGATTACTTTTTGGTTAAATCAAACGGTTTGTTTCCACAAGAATTTAGATTGAAAAACACTCAAAGCAATGTATGTTGCCCTAAGTAAGAAACCTTTCCTAAAGTCCTAAAGCCTTAAGTATATTAATTGAAGTTCATCATAAAACTATGTACTTCTAAAGATAAGGGCAAAAAGCTATGGGTTGTAAAGATGTAAAACCTGTTATTTGTGCGTAACGAATAGTGAAATAAAATGCAAAGAAATATAAAATGTCTGGAAGACATACCAGAAAACCATAGGCTGTACCAAAAGGGAAAAAAGGAACAAAGCAGCGTGAAGTTAAGGGCGTGCATAGCATCGGTTGTTGCAATCCGGGAATTTACATTGTATTACTGTTACTGCCCGGAATAAAATAGACATTTATATTTAGTACCACGCAACGCCTACTGTGGTCATTCTAGCATGGTGAAAACAATACATACACGTGATAATGAAATATGCATCGTGGACAAGTGATTTTTGTGTCATAAGGAAAACTAAAAATCGCGAGGTGCTTAAGTGCCTGCGCGTTTGTAAAACAAAGCACGTAAAACAGGTTGATTTTCAGGGAGGTGCACACGACCTTGAATTTCCGGCTTTTGCATGTTAGAAAACAATTCAGACTTCTGCAGAGGGCACAGAAATGGGAAATGTCTTCTGACACGAAGAGGCAGTACAGTTTGTAAAGCAAATACCATAAACCCTTCCGAAATAATAATGTGACTTACCTATATTAACAATTCGTATTCCTTCGTCGTCCTGTAGGAACTTAAGAGCGACTGATACATTTTCGAGCTTCTGGGAACGAAAAGCCGGTCGTTTGTTGTGTTTTGGAAGTCTTCGGCCGGAGAGGACTTCAATTAACGTTATTAACCGTAACCCGTCACTTAAATCTGTTTCCAAATTTCCTATGTGTTTTTGAACGGTTTTTAAGTGTTCGTTAGCCCACCTTGTAAAGGTGTTTTGTTGAATTTTTTTCCATTGCGCGTCTTCGGCCAAATCGCGCTCCGCAGCAACCATCTCGTCCTCGTCATCAACTTCGTTATGTTCGTCGAGGTCGCGGGCCGAAGCCAGCGAGCCCAAGCCGGCATTATATCCCTGCTCCGCGCTCATGTTACCGCTTGGACAGCCACTACTGACCAGTAAAATTCACCTCTAATCCCCTGAAATCGTAAAAACTTTATTTGTTTCAAATTCGATCAGCTAAGCATCAACTTAACAACACTGGAAGACGCCCTCCAACTAATACTGGAGGCAAACGATGACTAACTTTGACCACCTCTTAATAAAACCAAGGTGGAAGTTTGAGGTCCTAAGATACAAAACCAGTAAAGTATCATTTCTATTTTTACTAAAATACAAATCTTTTACCGAAATGGGCGATTGCAATATAAAACACCGTACTATCTTATCAGAACATACCGCGACGTCCTAAACTTTAAATTATATGCATTTTTTAAGACGATATCAAAACGGTCATAAATTTTTCATCAATGAAGTCATATTTAATTAATCCGAGTTATCTCGCAACAAAAGACTTTTTGTTTAAGTAGCGGAACAAACAAGGGATATTCAGACTTCTGTTTATCAGTTGTAATAATTAAAAAGGTCACAATATCATTTCAAAACATTTTTATTATCAAATCTACCGCATGCTACAAAAATAATTGTTAATAAATGCAGAAATCTTTATTTAGCATAAACTATTCAAAAAAACATGAATCCTCTAAGTCACACTAATTATCATAACTGGTATTTAAGTTCATATGCCATTGTTATTTACTTAACAGACGTGTCTTACTAATAACCCAAAAGATAATCTTTGTGTTTTTAGCAACGCATAAGTAATGCCCGATAAAAAAAAATCTGTGGCAAAAAGCAAGTATTTATTAATATCACGTAAAGTGCCATTTGGTTTATTTAATTGTAAAAATCCCAACTAAGCTAGGTTTTATTACTTTATATGCTTAGTTGTAAACTGAGGATCTCATGGTTATCTGAAAATAAATAAAAATGATTTAAGAACAATCAAAAGAGTGCAAACGTGAATGAAAAAACTAACGTCAAAATCGGAAGTACATTTTTTTTAATGAAGCTTAATCGGCGTCGATTACTACGATCATTGGCCACACAGGTTCGAATGCCAACCACGGTCCAGGTCCAGACCGAGATCTGGTCATGATTGGGTCCGAACCCAGGACCTCTCGATCACGAAGCAGACAGTCGTCCGCTACCCACCAAGAGGCCGGAAGTACATTTAAAATAATGACAGTGTCTGGAAAGTCATTCAGGGGAAAAAATTTAGAAGGCCAGAATAATTTACCTACATTACCTACACTATACACTTGTTAATAAGCAAATTTATAGTGGGCGATTTTAGTTTATTCACCTCCTCTTGTGCCCGTTATAGATTTTTAAGAAGCTGTTTTACTTATTAAATTTCCAGGAATTTTTTTAAATTTAAAACAGGGTTTAAATAAACCCAGCCAGTTGACTGTAATGTGTAGAAAAAAAATTATGTCAAGAATTTCAAAGTATGGGCTTTCAAAACCACAATTTGTTTTTTAACGTTTTGTGCTATAATTACATTCGTATACAAAACAAGAAAAACGAAACTCCGGGGGCCAAATTTAAACGATTAACTTGCATGGTGGGTTGCCATAATTCTTTACGAGCAAGATTGTATGTATGCAACCATTCGTACAATTCCTTGTAATATAAATTGATGCGCGCAATTTACACCTGGAAAAGTTGATTTGGTTTTATTACACCGCTTTGTCTCTACGTTCTCTTTAGTAGTTTGTTATTCTCACACGTTTACCAACAAATTAATAATAAATCGTAACTCAAAATATTGCCGAAAATTTAAAAAAATTGTAGAAAAATTTCTTTCATTGTAACATTTAATATAAAAATGCTAATTGATAACAATGACTTCAGTTTAGAAATTCTAAGTGGAAAGTTTTTGGCATAGTGTATGTAAATATTATCTAAACTTCCACAATATCACAGGTCACTAATACCGTGTACTCATCTTTAACAACTATGATTCATTCTTAATCAAAAAAAAATTAATTTTACGGTGAGCAATTTTAATCAACAATTACATTAAGTCGATATCATAAAGTGACCTTTTATACTATTTGCTAATTTTAAGAATGATGATTGCCTTAAAATTTATTCATTTCAAGCAAGTTTAAAAAGAGGTGAATGTCACATAAAAACCCCGACAATATAATTATTTTTATCAACAAATTTTTTGTAACATCTGGAGAAATCTCAATTATTCTTGTTGATATCACATGATAAATACCATCAGGTTCAAAGACGTGATAAGCGTACAATATCCCTTCTATTAAGTAAAACCAGATGGTAATTATAAACATCGATTGCGGGAGGGTATTTAAAAATAACAGCCGCTCATAAACAATACTTGTAGTCATTGCACATCGATAATAACATGTTCCAAGTAGCCTATTACAAATACGAAACGCTATTATATATTATGTATAAGTAGAACCTTTATAAAAATTAATTTATGGAAATTTATAAATATTAATAACAACAACCTTAAGGTTTATTGAACTAAAACTTTGTTTTCGTAATAAAAATAAGGGCAAAATCGTACTTTATTTTTATAACTCGTTTCACAATATACAAATAAATAATTAAATAAATCTGATTAATATTCACTGAGTAATCAGTGTATTTTTAGATTGTAAGTAATTTTCTCTTGCAAGTAAGTGTTAATTATTCCATAATCGATATGTTATGATGTTATGAAATACTGGCAGTTTCGTACAGAAGTCAGAGCACTTGCAATAAACATGCAGTAAATTTTTGGATCTAAAAAAATTAGAACGCTACAGTCGTCAAACATTAAATTTTGTTTTTAGTTGTAGTTCAAGGCGGTTTTATTAAAAAAAATATATGTTTAACCTGGTTTATTATTTATGGACGGAGGAAACACTAATTTAAGCTATTTTTTCAAATTTCGTTTTCAGAGATCATTGTACGCAAATAAATATAATAAAGCAAAAAATTTTCTAACACGGCGAGACCATAAAAAGAAAATGCTTTTTAAAATAACATCTGTTTAAATTTAAGTGCATTTTTAAAAATATACCGAATACCAGAAGAGAGCGATTTAAAGGTTATAATGTTTAACACTATCGAAAAAGGCAATCCTGTATTAATATATAAAGCCTTTTAATAACGTGACAGTTTTTAGAATAGAAATAAATGAATTTCTAAAAGAAAGAATGAAGATGCTTTTTTATTTTAGGATCGCTGTTAAGTGTATATCATCAACGCTGTTTTGATTGGTTAAAACTACAGATTACAGCGAGTCCATTTAAATCTTGGAGATTTTTATTAAAGTATGAAAGAAGCAGTACGGCTTACCTATTGTTTTTTTATAAAATGCACTACACTAGCGTGAACACGTATAATAAATACATTGCACTTTAGAAGTACTTTCTGTAAGATGATGTAGAAGGCTCTAGCATACACGTCTCACAAGGCAGACAGATATGTATGAGATACCTAATAATAGCACTCACTGCCCATGAGTTTTCGGATGTAGATATAGATTGTCTTGATTCTTAAACCCCACTTTTTCAGATACTCCTTCCATGCTTTGTGTCATAATGTTGAAAATTTTCGAAATTTATGGCTTGTGTAAAATGAAACCCGCATTGGTCTTTAATCTGTAATGAATTTACTCGAAAATGTACGGTGCAACTGACATCAAAGGGTAAACAGCCTTGCGAAGGACTTTTGGCCTTTTTACGCAATGGAAACGTCAAAAGCTAAAAATTCAAATATCACGTGGAACACCAATACTGTTTTTGAATATTTACCTTATATGTACAAAATGTTAAGGTGCTTTTAAACGATTAATTCGACTACAATTCAAAGTGCAGAACTGTAATTATGCTTATTATACATTGAAGACGCTCGTTAATACTTATTCCTTTTAGTTAAAGAAACATTTTTGAATTTAAATTCTTCTAAAAATCAAATAATTAATAATTATTTACTTTAAGTATTTTCCCCAATGAATATGGCTGAAATAATAAAAAGGCTGCAGTTCACAAAATATTTTTACTATTTTTTCGACATTTTTAATTCTTTCATTACAGCTACATAAATTGAACCGATTTTCACCCTTCTGGGTATCAGATTTATAAGTATAATTAATGAACTTGATAACTGAAAAACTTCTTAAGTTGCAGGTTTTGTTCGGTGCCGAATAACAACGATTAAAAATTTAATAAAATTCCAGTTTTATTTATAACTTATGACCCTGATGCAGTGCAAAAAGGTGGGTACCAAAACAACGTTTTTAAGCCGATTTGTTGGATAAGCCTACTAAAACACTTCCTTAAATGTTTTCAATTTAGAGTTGTCACTGATTATGAATCACATTCTGAGTTATTTTCTGACAACAGTAAATTACTTACAAAATTCAAAATGTGGGGTTTTTGCTAAAATAGAATTCAAGTAATTAACTCACGTAACTTTTCGGAGACAAGTCTCAAACAATTAAAGTATTTTATTAAGGTATTTTTGATAAACAGAAGTCCATTATATATATGTAATTGCTAGGCATTAGATACCAAACACATAAACAAAACAATGTTCTTACGGGGTAAAAATGGTGTTCTTACACAAATGGCGTGATTATTATTTCTGTGCGAAACTGTTTAACACAAACAATAAATATATAAACCCAGGACATTTTTATTTTGTTTATGCACATCATTTTTGCACCTAATATGGAATATGCACTCTCTCTGTCTAAACTGAATCAAGGACGATTATACTTACTGCTTTTTTTCGTATTAAAAGCTTAAATCACGTCATTAAACAAAACTATAGCGCAAAGTAAAGCCTTAAAAATTTTAAAAATCGTAGTTTAATACATAAAACCGTAGTTACACAGGACTAATCTTGAAATAAATATTTTAAACAGAAACAAATTTAAAATATGAAGCACATGTGTGTAGTTACGTATATTACGTATTTAACATTGATTAGAAGTGGAACATAAACTAAATTCGCTGTCCTAACCTTGCCTTATAAGGCTCAAAGCGACACAGATAATCGGAGAAGCATTGCCTAAGTTCTTTTTTACACCTTTATATGGCTAAATTACTCTGAATCATGCGGTCATATTTAAAATGCATAGCGGAGAAGCAACTTTCTGGTCAACTAATTGCGAAATATTATGTTTCAGGTTAAAAAACTCATGAAGAGAAATTGGCACAAGAAAGAGTACTTTGAGTATTATTGTGCCTTTGAATTATTTCAAGCTAAACTGTTGATGCACTCAAAAGCAATATACTTGTTCAGTTTCAGTAGGTACCGAATTAAAAAAATATTTGTAAAATGTCATGTTCGAATAAATCATTCTAAAAGATAGTTACAAGTCAGTAAATAAATGCTGTATTTAAATACCATCCATCACAGCCGCGTTTACATAATTATTTTAAATACTGTTGAATAAAAATCTAAATGTTTCTAAGCTTCTTTTAAGTCAAACCAAATGTTTAAACACATTAAAATTAACCTTATACTGTGCATGTTGTTTTTATCAAAATCTCTAAATATAGGTGCTCAACATGACTTTTTAACTTTTCAAAGTTCAACAATAAGGTGGAAGCATTTTATTAAATCCATCAATTATCATTATGATACAAACAGTAAAATTTTAACACAAATGGTCGGAAAACGTAAATATAGAACTGTACAACACTATGCCGGATATAAAACAAAGAATGGACCGGAAATACGACACGGACGCATACCTCTAGTCTAAATATATTGTTACTATTTATTTAGTCGCAGTTTCCATCAATGCCATCGATGTGTTTTTCATTTTCGGACTAACACGAAAACCTAACAAAAAGTTGTATATTTTAATGTTTATAAATAATCCGCGTGCTTATAATCCACCAATAATAAATGGAGCCCATAATTAACTAAAATGTGGTATTATTCCATTTTATTTTTATGCACTTTTGCTATAACAACTTGCCAAGATCGAGGACCAACTGTTGCTACAACCCAAGGATTAATAGTAGGTGTAAGTAAAGATCCCTTAATTATCCTGCACTTTTGTTACATAATTTAAATTGTTGCACTTCGCAGATCAAAGTTTATGCAGATTCAGGTGGGATAGTGGATGCCTACTTAGGAATACCATACGCAGCTACTCCTGTTGGTAATTTGCGTTTCGCAGCCCCCCAACGCCACAGGGGTTGGAACACAACATACCAAGCCTCAAGCTATGGGCCTTCCTGTCCTCAACTACCTTTCAAAGACGGTATAAATGAAAGCGAAAATTGTTTATTTCTTAACATATGGACTCCGGAAGTACGTCATTCGATAACATCAAACTGTTCGAAATTACACCTTTTGATCGCAGGTTCCATCAAGGTACTTGTTACCCGTTGTGATATTTTTTGACGGGGAAGAATTTGCAAAAGGGGGTCGAATTCAAATACCTGGACAAGATTTAGCGATGGAAGATGTTGTTGTCGTTACTGTTAACTATCGGCTTAATGTTTTTGGTTTTTTATGTTTTGAAACACCGGAAGTAAGAGGAAATATGGGACTTCTGGATCAATACCTTGCAATTATATGGGTACGTGAAAATATTCGCCATTTTGGAGGAGATCCTGATAAAGTCACCCTGTACGGATATTCTGCAGGTGCTGCCAGTGTGGCTTTGCACATGATTTCGCCAAGAACTGCAGGTAAAGAAGTTGCAGAACTGGGGACGTTCCATAATTTAACACCAGTTAATTATAGGGTATTATCAGAGAGCAATTATTTCATCTGGTTCTGCTGTTTCTGCTTGGCACATGACAACCAATGCAAGATCAGCTTCTTGGGAAATTGCAAGGATTTTGGGCTGTTTAAGCAATTATTTTCCGAGCGTATTACAATGCATGCGTTCCAAAAGCATGCAAGATGTTTTGAAAGCCTTTGAAGAATTTAAAGAAGTAATAATATTGTTTTAAGAACGTGACTTAGATATTCATTTTATATTTTCAGTCGGGGGATGCTTCCAGCATGCTATTACCTGTAGTTGATACTTTTTTATCAGAAAACGATCAGTACTTACCAACATCTCCCGAAAAAGCATTTAAAAGTGGTACGTACATGCAAGTACCAGTTCTGACAGGAATAGCAAAACCCTTATCATATTCTCAAAACGGTAAGTTTACACAGTTAAATAAATTAAAATTGATTGATTTGTATTGTAGTCCAGTGGACAAAATCAGCGAGTCAAGGCTATGTCCAACTTCAACAATATGTAGAATTTAAAGAAATTCCAGAAATAATAAAACGATATCAGTTAACAGGTAGAAATAAGGAACAGGTTTTGGATCTCATAAAATGGAAATATGTGGGATCCAGCAATGGCGATACGCGAATATTACTCGAACAACTTAAAAATCTCGATTTTGAGTCAAAAATTGAAGCACCACATTTTTTACAGTTACAATATTTGTTGTCTTCGTATGTTCAGCCGATTTATGTATATTATTTAGAAAATCCAGGATTTGTATTAAACACGAGTGGTAAAAATCGTTAATAGGCAAGAATTATAAATATTACAAGGAAATTTTTTTTAGCCCCATCAATTTCTGCCGATTTATTATTACTGTTTGGCCCGTTACTGTTAAATCAAATTGCACGAAGAAGATTTACTAACAAGGAACTTAGATTTAGTCAATATCTTAAGCAATTGTGGAAAAGTTTTATAATCTTCGGGTACGCACGTATTTGTTGAATTTATAAGAATGTAATTCATAAATAATTTTCAGGAATCCAACTCCAAGTAATCAGGTAAAAACCTGGCAAAGATACAATTCGGTTGAAAATTATGTCGAATATTTAGGAGTTGATCTGCAAAATTCGAGTGAAGAAGTACTACAAAGAAATCGAAGAATAAATTTTTGGAATCAGTTGTTACCTAAATTAGCAACATTTTCGAATGAAGATGCAAATACTATTTCAAAAGAACTTCAAAACACCTACGGTAGGTAACATTGTTTAAGATTTTGCTAAATAACTGCTGGAATTTGTTTTATTACAGTCCCTGGATCGGGATATCGACACGCAATGTATACATTATCAGGTTTAGTGGTTGCATTATTGGCCTTGTTATTGGTATGCATCATACTTATAAAAAAGAGAGCAAAGGAAAGAGAACGACAGTTTCAGATGGTCTATTAAATATATACGCATGTTATAATTGTTTACGCTTTTGTTTAATAAATAGGTACTAAATCGTATTAACTTTTGTTATTTTTACGCAACAAACAATTTAGAATTTAGTTGTGTAAATATAGTAAATGAATGATTTGAACCCTTATAAGAAATAAGCAGTGGCGTATTTAGGAATTTCGTATGGGGGGGCCTGGGGTAGGTATATACAGATAGTCCGAAAACCAGTCTGAACATACAAAAATTAATGAGTGCGACAAGGAAGACATAAACAATATGGGTGGCACAACAAAGATAGAATGCATTCATGGCTAGGTAAATTTATAAACTAAAGATCTCTCTCCAATAACAAGCAATTAAGCAAAAACATCTGTCATAAATATTTTATCTGTCATTAAAAGCATAAAGTGAGGTTAAATTGCTCATCGTTTTAATTCGTGTATTCAAAGTGTGCAGTTTAAAACCACGATATGCTATTCAATTGTGAAGAAGAGATGTGATGCCATAAGAACCACTAATCGATACGGAGCAAGAATTGGAATTTATGCTTTTAATGACAGATAAAATATTTTTTGCTTGCTTGTTTGTTATTGGAGAGAGATCTTTAGTTCAAAAATTTACCTAGCCATGATTGCATTCTAACTTTGTTGTGCTACCCATATTGCTTATGTCTTCCTTGTTGCACTCATTAATTTATGTAGCTATGTTTAGACTGGTTTTCGGACAATCTGTATTGTATAATAATAAGTAAATTACGCGACCGGTTAAGGGGTGTTTTTATCTAAAAAATGTGCTCCATGATCTATCCGTGTCCGTGTATTAGAAGGTTCGGTTAAATAAGAGGCAATTTAACATGTCTTAATAGTTAATAATAGTAAACCGCTGATTTTACAAAATATGTCCACTTATAAATGTTGTTATATCAAATAGCGTTGGAAGTAAAATGTTTAATTACAAAAAAATATATATCCTTTTCTCCACCCTGCATTGATTTTCCGGTGCAATACTTAATAAAATTGTGTGTTAGATTAAGAATATTTTATATCCTCAAATACGCTAATAAGGACATTAGGGCGCGTCGTTGTAAAAACGTCGAACTCAATACAAATTTGTAAAATATTTAATCTTAATAATAATGGTAGGTACTAGGTACCTACTGAACATTTCTACTTTACACATTTCATTGATACGTAGTGAAGGGGAAGGAATTAGGGAAAGAATAACTTCTTACTGGCATTCGTCATATTATTTTTGAATCTGGCTACTTAACTTCAATATTAAATAAGAAATAATAACTATATGTTGTCTAGCGGGGGGCCCAGGCCCCCTGCCCCCCCCCCCGTAAATACGCCACTGGAAATAAGTCTAAAATCTAACTATATTTATGCATTTTATGAGTAGGTTCTTTCGAAGATTAATTACGAGCATTTTAGAACCATTAGAAATTATAGGAATAATTGAAATGGGAATAACGCAGGCCCCGATATCGATATGTTTATAAAAATAATAAAAATACTTCCGCTCACACAACCAATGTAAAATATGGAGTAATGGAGTTACACAAGGACAGTACTTGGTCTCATACTCTTTACCAAAAAATATTGGTAGCGTAGTAAACACAGGAAAAGAAAAAATCAGCATTTATTAACAAAACACGCAAAATAATTGCTTGAATTTTGCACGTTTTAAATGCGGATATAACATTTTTATTCTACAACTTAACATGTGCCTTGTACCTATTATTAAATTAGAAATAAAAGTTTTTTTTTGTCAAGGGGGTTTAGTTTATATTTTAAAAATTAGATGCCGGTAAAGCTTGCGTCAGTAACTTTATACCAAGTTATAAATGTTATCTCAACCAACATGATACAAATAGAAACTGCCTGTGCCTATTCAGTACAAGTACATAAATAATAAATGGAATTAGATTTCTGAACTTTGTACCTGTGTATATCTTTAAAAAATTTTCATAAGTCCTACTGCATTAGTAAAAATGTCTTCGTTATGGAGTGCTTTAAAAAAATTAACACCACCATCACACTATAAGGTAATTGAAATGTAAATATTTACCATAACCTAATAGATTCGGTAACTATATAGATACCTGTTCGATATTTAAACCTTTTGGAATATCAAAGCAAACATCTTTTAAGAAAATATGGGGTATCCGTACAGGATTTTTGTATGGTAGATGAATCAGGAGCCAACGAATTCAAAACTTTTAGTAAGTTGTTTTAATGTATTGTATTGTTAGATTAATTCTTTTTCATTTTATAGAAGCGGAAGAGTATGTTGTAAAAGCCCAAATTCTTGCCGGTGGAAGAGGGAAAGGACACTTTGACAATGGTTTCAAAGGAGGAGTACATGTTACTAAAGAGTAAATACATATATTTACGCATGGTAATTGTAAAAACCTTCGGTTTTTTTTAGTCGCAGTAGCGTACAAGATATTGCAAGTAAGATGTTGGGCCACAAATTAATTACCAAACAAACACCTAAAGAAGGAATTCCAGTTAACAAAGTAATGATCGCAACTAGCGTAAACATTCTACGTGAAACATATGTTTCAATACTTATGGATCGTCAACAGAATGGACCTGTTATTATAGCTTCTCCTGCAGGAGGAGTTGATATTGAAGCTGTTGCCGAAGAAACCCCTCATTTAATTAAGACTATGCCAATTGATATTTATGAAGGTATATAAATAAACAAAATTACAATAAATCTCTCGACTTTTATATATTTCAGGTATGACAGATGCAAAAGCCGATGAATTAGCAGAATTCTTACAATTTAAGGGTTCATTAAAAAAACAAGCTGCATATGAATTAAAAAAGTTGTGGGAATTATTTCTTAAAGTTGATGCAACCCAACTTGAAATTAATCCATTAGTGGAGACTGATAAATCAGAAGTGATAGCTGTTGATGCAAAACTAAATTTCGATGATAATGCAAAATTTAGACAAAAAGATGTATTTGCCATGGAAGACACATCAGAAGAAGACCCACGAGAGGTTGAAGCGGCAAAGTATAATCTAAACTATATTGGAATGACCGGAAATATTGGGTAAATAACATATAAATACTTTTTTTAAAATGACTAATTTAATATTACAGATGTTTAGTAAACGGTGCAGGATTAGCTATGGCAACAATGGATATAATTAAACTTCATGGTGGGGAACCTGCTAACTTTTTAGATGTTGGAGGTGGGGTTAATGAAGACCAAGTACGATCTGCTTTCAAAATTTTGACATCAGATACAAGTGTTAAGTCGATACTAGTCAATGTATTTGGAGGAATTGTAAATTGTGCTACTATAGCTAATGGAATAGTTGGAGCTTGCAAATCTGTTAAAGTAGATATTCCTTTAATTGTTAGATTGGAAGGGACCAATGTTCATGAAGCCAAAAAAATAATTAATAATTCTGGCTTGCCAATTCAAATAGCTGCTAGTTTTGAAGAAGCTGCCCAAAGGGTTGTGAAGAGCATCATTTAAATTGTATATTTAAAGTGTTATAAAACTGATATGTATTATTTCATTTTCTTACTTTTATACAAGTTTGCCTGTTGATAATCAGTTAAATAGATTTATTTTAATGGTTAATGTATTTTATTATGCTCCCTTAATCTAATTTATACAAAAAGTTTAGTGTACTATGTGCAGTTTCACTTTCAGTTGACAGGATTTGACTGTAGTAACAGCATTTTAGTTTGTAATCAAACAGAGTTAAAGTTTATATTTCCCAAAAAGGAATTTAAAAAACAAACTATTATAGTTGCCACTGAAAGTTAAACAGTCTTTCTGTCCTTCGTTTTGAATCTTGCCAACTGAAATTGTATAACTTCTTCAATCAATATGGTATAGGTAACTATTCTTAAAATGCTTTACAGTGTTTACAGCATACAGTTAAATCTAAGCGTGAATATAATTTACTCTTTAAGCGGTCTTAGCATTTAATATGGCATACATTTAGACATTCAATATTTCACAAATTAACTGATTATTCCTAATAATGAAACTAGTACATATAATTATTTTTCAAATTAATTAGAGAAACTAACACAATATATCTAACATATAATAATAAGTTTTCTTAATATTAGAATCAATTGTAATTTAGGTGTTAATTGTTTAGCAACACATATTATCCAATTCTGGTATGTTTACAATTTAGCAATCAGGTACAGTGAAAATCACCTTAGAAGAATGTTGCCAAAGTTGCGCGGTAGCAAACTGTTGGAGTGGGAGTAGCGCGAACATTTAAACCACGGCAGTGTACTACTCGTTTGAAAATTTTCGCTTGCAATACAGCTGAACCGTTTTGTTTAATTGTTAGTAATTTAGCGTTATTCAGAAGTAGGTTTTTACCTTTTTACGAGCTCCACTGACCGTACGTTTGCAAGCAGGTCTTTACAATTCTAGCGCGACGGTAAACGCCGTCCGAGTCTAAGCGAAAGTTACTTCTGGGTGGGCCGGTTTTATTATTCTTACATGATTTTAGCTGTAATGTTTATTACGGTTACAGGAAAATCTGTAATCAATAAAACTACTAGATTTATTCAGAAAGAAAGCAATCAAACAGTATTTTACACAGTCAAGCAACACTGCAAACATCAGAAACATTTCTAGTGTCTAATAGCCAATAAAATCAAAGATTTTGTTCAAAACCTGTCATTGGTCCATTTTTGAAAACGTCAAATGCAATTGTCCGTTAAACTTCAGTTGTAGCCGCCATAAAAAACTTGCAGCACGTCTGAGAAGGTAAGCATAGAAATCTTAATAATTATTTAGCTAATCAGTAAATCTTCTTTTTAGAATTCGTTTTAAATTGTAGCAGACAGTAGGAAGTAGGAACATATTCTTGATTGCTTAGATTCTGCCAAGGATAATAATCATTTAAAGAGGTAAACTGGTTGTACTTAAGTATACAAGCAGTTATTAACCTTCAGATTTTTTCAGTAATTTTGTTTTACAACTAAAATTTTACGAAGATGGATAGAAGGGCACGTCGTTCACTGTCCGCCTACCGTGAAGCAAGGCAAAGTACTAGTCTCATTTCACTGAAAATGCGATTAGCTAAATCGAACCCTATTATCAGGTCACGAAGATCAGGTCGTATATTGCAAGTTACCCAAGCTCCCGATTTATCAACGCAGGCTGGTATTCTGATGTCTACATTACCTGATGATCATCAACTCGCCCTAAGAAACTACTAACTTGAAAATTAATGATAAACTACCTTTTGATACATTTAAAGATTTAAACGAATGATAACTTACTGAATAAAATTATGGCGTAACATAACAAGTGTTTCAATCTACCTTTCAAATATGACTAATCACCTTTACTCTATACTTTAATAAATCTTTTTTCATTGAAAATTGGTTGAGCTGAGCCTTTCCTGGGCCACTCGACATTCCTTGACCAGTTTTGATGTCGTTTTTACAGAATTCAAAGCTTTGAGTGCTGCTTGACTGTCGGAGCATACAGTAGGCGCTCGCTGGAGTGAATACTCTATTAAATGAATAGCTCGATTATATGAACAACAAAAATTTAACATTATAGGTTCGTTAGAGTGAACAGCAACATATTCGATTCAGTGAACAGCATAAATCATGGAAGTGTATGAATTAGTTTGTTGAATTTGCATGTGTAAACGATATTTGGTAATTAGTTTTATATTCCAAAGATGCAGTGCTGCAGAATTGAACTTCCTCTTGATATTTACCTATAAGTCACATACTACATATGCAACTAAAAATTGCATATCAATCAGTTGTTGTTTAGTTGCGACTGAATTCTGGTTTTGCAGTGTTAAATTACTGTACAATTAAAATGAAGCGCAGAGTGTTAATTTTGTTTGAAAAATCTGATATTTTGAAAAGTCTTGATAGTGGAAGCAGTGTAGCAGCTTTATCTAAGGAATACGGAATTTCAAAATCTACTGTGTGCAATTAAAAATAAAAAAAGTGAAATTTTAAAAGCAACATCCCAGCGCTGTGGAATACGAAGACGAAAAACGTTAAAATCCTCTAAAATTGCGACAGAAAGTTATCTTCGTGGCTTTGTGCTCAGAGAATTAAGAAGGTGGCGGTTTTCAAATAGTGATTCTGATTCAAAAGAGGACATTCCACTTGCTGTTCTAGAAGAAAATTATAAGAAATCTGTTGAGGCAGTGACAGTACAAGAAACCGTTGTGCTTATACAGAAATTAAATGGAGACATCACCTACACTCGACAAGATATAGAGAATTGGAACCAGGACGCTATACAAGAAACTGAAGATGTTATGCTATGTGACTGTTCCAGTCAAGCTTAGTATCTAGAGTTAGACCCGTGCTTGAGAGTCTCAAAGCTGCCCCAAATATGAGTTCCGTGAAGGCTTCCAGTGTTCTTTTCCTTGTGAATAATACAAGCTCGGCCTTGGCAGGATTAACTGTCAGGCCCTGAGCTGAACACCACCTCTGCACTATAGACTCAACAGAAATAATTTAGCGAAAATGGGAAAAAGCTCACGTCGTTCACTGTCGGCCCACCGTGAAGTAAGGCAAAACATTTAGTCTCAGTCTCATTTCACTGAACATTTTGCGATCAGCTAAATTAGAGCCAAAAATTTAGCTTATTTTTTTAAATGAAAATGAAGTTGTGTATGGTTTTACATACAAAATCAATACTTACGGGCTTTTAAACGTACAAACGTGTCTAAACCAGTAGAATTAAGTAGACCCTTCAAGATTCTACCTTTGACGCTCCTCAAATAAATTTAAAATCTGTGAAATTTGGCTGCGCATTACTATCCTTCATTAGGAGAACAGGAATACAAAGAGTAATTGTTGGTATTATAGATTTCGACATAAAATAGTTTAACGTATACGTGGCAGATGTCAGCACGCTAAATATTGATCTAATTTATACGATTTGTTAATAGATGTCGCGGGCATTACTAAACTGCTATTTTTATTTTAGTGTATATTAAGCTGCCTAATCATTCAGGGGTATTTAACGTTATAATATTTTTGTAGTCAAGGTTGTCTATGTAGTGAGGAGTATTTTGAATCAAGTTACTAAGTCCCAGTGTTTAGTTGCCTGCCAGTGGCGTAGCTATATGGTGTTCAAAGAGTTTGAAAAACACGGGCCCATGATGATTATTGAGAAAATATGTCTAAATGCCTCTAATAGATTTGTTCATAATGTACGGAAAAAATAAAATATATAAATGGGGTCTTTTGCATTTATTTATTTTACACGGGCCTATTTAAGTAACGCTACGCCGCTGCATCAGTCTGCTATACAAATTGAAAACACCTACTACGCTGTTTTACTGTGAAGCACAATGGTCAGATATCAACTCTCGCAACACCTACAAGTTTATTTAAACAAACCAAGTGAGTGAACTAACGTATGGCGAATTGCAATAAATGAAAACAAGTCTGTACAAGTAACATTCATGACAAGAACCACTACGTGTCCTCTGGTAAGAATAAAAGGTAAACTGATCCCGGTCAATACAGAAATCAAGTAGGTACCTTGGACTTCACCACCACCTAGACCAGGGGTCGCCAAACTTCTTTGACCGTCGACCCCTTCAAGAGTTTCTTGAGTTTTTATCGACCCCCTCTATTTTACTATTACGTAATTATAATAGGACAAGCAAAAAAGACGTTTATGTGAGTTTTTAGATTGTTTATTTTATAGTTACTCAACTCTTCAACATAGAGAAGTTTAGTTCGTGAATAAACAACGATTGAATTGTAATACATATGTATGTTGATGAATTTTAGAACATTAACGCTCACTTGTATGTTGATGCGCAAAAATAAGACTGGGATTGAATACGTGTAAGTATAAGCCCTGATCACATAACAATCAGATACGCCAAGTTAATGTAAAATTTGGCAGGCAGTTTTATGCTTAGTTTGCCTTCGGTTGCCAGGTGTCGCCACCATAGCACGAGCAGACGCGACTCTAAAGTGCTTAGAATCAGCTGATTTGTATGATTCCAAGCACTTCAGGGTCGCTTCTGCTCTTGCAATGCTGGCGCCGCCTGGCAACCGAAGGCAAACTAATCATAAAACTGCCTGCCAAATTTTACATTAACTTGGTGAATCTGATTGTTATGTGATCAGGGCTATATGTTACCCGAACAATGATGATTTTTCCATCGACCCCTGAGCCCGAATCGACCCTTAACAATGATATATCGACCCCTGGGGGTCGATATCGACCACTTTGGCGATCCCTGACCTAGACATACGATTAACCTGACACCAACACCTTAAAAAGAAAAGAATGCAGATGTACTTAAAATAAGTATAAACAAATGTACTAGCTTCTTGGTTCAAAATCAAAACTCACATTAGAAAACAAAGTACATATTATTATATAAGACAATACTTAAATCCTAACTGGACTTATGGCATCCAGTTACGGGAATGTGCCAAGAAAACAAGGATAAAAGAATTCATAAAAAAATGTATGTATTGTACTCTACCTCTTTAGGCCTGTATTCGGAGGAAAGCGTCGTTAATTAGGTGCCCAACAACGAATAGTCACCAGGAGTCGATACCGACCTCCAGACTGCAGGAAAATTCTGCCCATCAGGAGATTCGAACCAAGGACTACCGCAACGCTAGATTAACGCGCTACCATTGCGCCACCCTAGCTATTTAATAAAAAAGATATATTTCCAAATACATTCTATGTATGACCTTAGGCTTAGGAGGTAGAGTAACACGGTCTTACAGCTACATACACATTATTTTACACATGGTACAGTATGTATGTAGTAGGTATAAACGGCGCACCAATTTGTAACCTGCAGAGACTGCATTGCACGCGTAGAGCCTCATACGTTAACGCACCAGCCTCGACACCGAAATGCATATAGAGGTTACAGAAAATACAATAGGTACATATAACCGTAACTGAACAAAGACAAAATTCTTAAATTTATGGTTCATATCTCCAATTTTGAGATGGGTCTAATCAATTCACTACATTACATAAAATGAACAAAAAAAAAACAATCTTTTAAGCAACCTATAAAATATTCTGCAATAAAACATATTCTCTCTTTTGTAAGATCTGTAAATAAAAACACCTTCTTCCTTCTTAGTTATTAAAAGAAATAAAAACGCTTAAAAAGGTTGTACCTTTTGTATGTTAAGATTGGTTACCTACATAATAACGAAATTATAAAAACTTAAAGTGCGTACGGCCTAAATTTTGCATAACATTTTTAACAAATTCTGACAAAAAAACTGAATAACAAAGATTTGTAGATTTATTAGAAGTATTTATTAATGCCCTAAGATCCACAAAAAGAATTTTGCTGCTGTAAAACTTTAAACAAATACTTCCACAACGTCGTTACATTTTTTTTTCATTTTTGTTGTAATTTGTTAACAATTTTGAAAACAAAATAAGTGTAAAGCCTGAGTTACATTATACTTTTTTCGTCTAGAAACTTTGACTAATTTGCATACTAGATTCCAAACTAGAGTCGTCTTTAAAGTAGCTAAACCTGTTTTAAAGCGCATACTCACAGTTTTTAGTTGTACCCAAGCGGTGAAATGCATGTGACTTAAGTTTTGCCAACATCCAAAACCTTCGTGATTCCACTTTTTCATATTTTGTGGGGCCATTTATGCTAACTTAAATTACTAAAATGCTGAAAAACAAACAACACTATTGTTTACTAACAATCACGCTCCTAACACGATTTGATTTTGAGGTTATTTAGTTATTTACAATTCGCATTTACATTGCACAAGGTTGGTAATACCGCAATTACCGCCAGTGCGCAGGTCTAGTATGAAAACTTGGATGGAAAATTGGTCAGAACTTAGTTTGAAATAAATTTCTAGACGTTTCTAGTATGAAAACTTGAACTGACCTTTTTCTGATTTACATTATCCAAGTTCTTACAAGTGCGTCTAGTATGAAAATTTCTAGACGAAAAAAGTATAATGTAACATTTATTTACTTACTCACTTACTGAACGTTTCATTCATTTCAATAACGTAAAATCGTTGAATGCGCACTTTGTTTAGAATGCGAGTCATTTGTTTGTTTGTGAGTTTCAGTTTCTAAGGTTGGTAAGAATGTAAGAAACTTGAATTTAAAAGTTGGGAAGTCGTTATAATCTGTTGATGTCCTCTGTGTTTTGTTGGTGGTTTGTAGTGTGTGGAACGTGCAGTCGGTGCTGTTAAGAATTAGGTTTATAATTTAATTTGTGTTTGTGTTAAAATGTCTGGACACACAAAACGTGATAAAGAAAAGGCACAACCTATCCAAGTCTTTGTTAGAATAAGGTAACACTTTATTTTTAACCTGTTGATTTGCTTTGTGAATAACACAATATTTCTGTTTGCGGTTAACCCTGTTTACTTCCCCATGTATTCGTGTTCGTACAGTTTAGAAATCTTAATAAATTGCTTTGTTGTTATAATTTTACAGGCCCCCAAGTAAGCAAGAACGCGATAATCGATCTTGCAGTTGCGTTGAAATCTTAAATTCGCGGGAACTTTCTATAAAACAACAACATAGTAAAAGGTATGCTTTTGATGGAGTATTCGGCCAACAGTCCAAACAGCTTAGTGTATATGAAACCATTGTTCAACCATTAATAGCGGAAATTCTTGCGGGTTATAACTGTACCGTGTTTGCGTATGGACAAACCGGTACGGGAAAGACTTACACCATGGCCGGTGGATCAGCGTGTACAACGGACGTATCATGGCAGGATGTAAGTTAAATTAAATAATAAAAATTTTATTCGGAATATTACTTTTATTTCTCTGCGTGAAGGATGAACAGGCTGGGATAATTCCCCGTGCTCTAGCTCATTTATTTGATGAACTACGTCTTATACAACAGGAGTATACCGTTCGTGTGTCGTATCTTGAGTTATATAACGAAGAGCTGTATGATTTACTTGCCGATGGTGACGATATTAATAGAATGAGGTATATTAATTATTTACTTTGTACTCCTGCTTATTTTTTATTAATTCGCCGTTAATATTTTAATAAAATGTTGAACCGGGATTAAAAGGGAAAAATTATAGGATATACGAGGACCAGCGACAGAAGGGTTCGGTTATTATTCAAGGGATCGAGGAACAAACAGTACACAGTAAATATGAAGTTTATCGAATTTTGGAAAAGGGCCAAGAAAGACGACGTACTGCATCTACTTTAATGAATGACCAATCAAGTAGATCTCATACGGTATTCTCTATTACAATTCATACTCGCGAGACAACGGTTGAAGGGGAAGAGTTAGTCAAGACCGGAAAACTGAACTTGGTAGATTTGGCTGGAAGTGAAAATATTAGTCGATCTGGAGCGGTAGATCGTCGTGCCCGTGAGGCTGGCAATATTAACCAATCTTTATTAAATTTGGGGCGTGTAATTAAAGCCCTCGTGGAGAAATCTGCTCATATTCCGTATAGGTTTGTGATATTTTTTATTTGACAATATCTTTGATGTTTCCGTTAAATTCAATACATACTTTTAGGGCTTCTAAACTAACGAGAATTTTGCAAGACAGTTTAGGCGGACGAACAAAAACTTCTATTATAGCTACTATTTCGCCGGCAGCTTCATCGTTAGATGAAACTTTGAGTACATTAGACTATGCCAATCGTGCTCGAAATATTACCAATAGGCCCGAAGTTAACCAAAAGATGTCCCAGAAAGCTTTAATGTCGCAGTATGTAGACGAAATAGAAAGATTACGTAAAGATTTATCAGCCACACGAACTGGTAATGGCATATACTTAGCTAATGATAATTATAATCGTTTGATTGCCGATCAACAAATGTGTACCGAGGAACTCGCAGAAAAGGTTACGTTGATACGTGACTTAGAGCAACAGTTAAAGGGTGTAGAAGAGCAAAAAGATATAGTTGAGGAACAATGGAATAAATTACAGCAGTCTTTTGAAGAAACGAATGATGAACTTGCACGATGCCGTGATATGCTTAAACAGACTACGGTTGAGAAAGAGGAACAAGAACATCTTGCTTCTTGTTACGAGAAAAATGCACAAGTACTACACGAACAGGCACAAGTACTTCTTAATTTGACAAAATCTTCAACATATAACGAATCAGTTTTGCGCGAAAAGATTGAAAAACTGTATGCATCTGCTATTGCAAATAATGACACCATGGAAAAAATTGGTAAGGTTCTAGGGAATCTGTGTAGTCTTATGGATCAAGAAATGAAAGATTATATGCAACGTTATTACGAGAGTAATAATCGTCTAGCCGATGCAGTTAAGATGTTACAAAATAACGCAACGGTAAATTACGAAACAAGTATTTCACTTACTAAAACCGTAGATGAACAAATTAAAAATACGGTCAACGAATGCAATAGCATTGTAGAACGTAATCAAAGTAATACGGAGAGTCGTATTCGAGAAATGTTACCTTATACGCATGCTTATGAAAAAGTTGTCGAAGATGTGCAACAATGGGGTAGCAACCAACTCGTTAAGAATATAAAAGAGTTACTCGAAACCGAAAAGATACAACATGCAAAGTTTTGTAGTAAAATAGAGGAACATGTAAGTGTTATTGTTCTTTCATATTAAGTTTCCGAATTCACCATATTTTTATGTTTTAGTTACAACAGGTATCGCTTAATTTTTTTGTCGTGTCGCAAGATGTGTCAACTAATTTGAACAATCTCCAACAACATCTTGCAAAGCAGCATAATACTTTAAGCAATGATTTATGTACACAAGCCAATTCTACAGATAATGCGCTGGAGCAAATGACTAAATGGCGCCAGGTAAAAAGGAAATTATAAATAAACAAAATAATTTGAGTGCTTTATATGTTTAGGACATGCAAAAAATGATGGACGACGGTTTTAAAATGATGCAGGAAAAACTTACTCAGGCAAGAGATACAAATTTAAATAGTGTAGCTCAAATTGAAGGTCTGACGAGCACAATGGAATCTCAGTTTAAACTCGCCGATGTTAGGATTCAGAAAAGTATTGAGCAGACTATCGAACCACATAAAGGAATAAGACATTATGTTGAAAATAGTAGAAAAGAGGTAAGTTCAATAGGAAAAAAATATTTTACAAAACATAAAATTCTATTGTTTTTAGAGAGATATGTTGACTTTCGGAACTGAAAAACTAACTGCTTTGACTGATGAGGTATCTAAGAAAGAACAGTGTACTAAAGACGAACTCAAAAAGCTCTTAGAGCGAGTCACTTCTTTTAGCGATACTTTTGTTCATAATAATATAGAAGACTTAACAAAACTTCAATCTACGCTTGAGGTGATCAATTTAATTTTGTATTCTTGATTATATTTTTAACATGAAATTACACATCTTTTCAGACGAAGTTAAAAACCGTTGTTACTATAAACAGTGAACATAAAGCATCCATAACAAAATCCTGTTCAGAATTCACTGAGAAGAGTGATGATGTATTAAAACAATTAACCCTTTCCAATGAAATTGGTTCTCATCATGAGTCTTCTATTGATTGTAAATTAAGTTGCTGTCAAGAAAATTTAATCAAGCATAATGTGATAGAAATTCGACATGCTGGTGATACACCTGCGCGTACGCAATATAACTATCCTTCTACGCTGCACGAACCTAGCCCCAAAGATCGGATCTTATCAAGATTCCGTTTGCATAAACCATCGGTAAATACTTTTCGTTAAGTTTTGTAAATAACTTCACCAAATATATTTAGTTACATTTTTTAAACAGAACACAGAACAGTCACAACGACAACCCTCCAGATTAGAGCTTATTACTGCGGCTTTACGTCGTACAGCATCACAACCACCACAGGAACCTGAAGTGGCACCACCGGAACTTAAAGTGGCACCACAGCAACCTGAAGTAGCACCACAGGAACTTGAAGTGGTACCACATCAACCTGAAGTGGTACCACATCAACCTAAAAAGCCGGTATATTTAAGATAATTATATTTTTTATATGATTTTATATAAATTTTTCATTTTAATTTAGAAGGGGCGTGGTTCATGCCATTGGAGCAGCGATTCCAGTTAAATATAGTCTTTTTTTTTTCGATTAATAGGTTTAAGCGTGTTGTACTTTCAGTCGTACTCGTGGTGAATTTTTTAAATTTTTTTAAATTGTTTGTAATAGGATTTTTAATAATCAGCTTCTGTATGTAACACATTCATTTATATTCGTAAGCATAATCTGACGGGGGATGTGTAATTCTTTTTATTAAATAGATCCGTGATGTAAAGTCTGAATACATACAGTTTGGCTGATTTTTTTTTAATAAAAGGATACATAGGAGTGTACATTAAACAAATCTTTTAATGCAGCTGAATGTCGTATATTTCAAGATTTTGGGTTGCCATGTCGTAGAGGAGGTAGTCAGTATTTCTTATTTAATTCGTAAAAAGTCCAGATATCCCAGTCTTGAAAATAGTTTTGTTGTTTAGGCAGAAGTAATGTGGATTAGATTGAATTGATGTTGGTTTTTATGATATATGTGTAAGAATGGAACATGGTCGTTTAATATTAGTTATTGTATAAAAAGCTCTAGTTAGTTGATGCAATAAATTATTTCTGTATATTTCCTGTACATTATTGAATATTATTGAAGTAGTACATGCGGAACGCTTAAATAAGTAGGTTGAATTAAATATTACAAAGTTAACTGAATAATAAGGAATACACTTTACTACTGCAGTAAAAATGTTATTGTGAATTATTCATAAATATGTAAGTTTTGAAATTTTGTAAAAAAAAATAGGAAAACAATATAGTTAAATTTCGTATATGTGTATTTATTATAACAGTGTAATTTAACCCATGGAATTTAAAGAAACATATGGCAATTAATGTCAGTGTATTTTTAAAGAAATTAGCACACATGAGTGATACATGAGTTAAGTTTGTTTGCAAAATGGTTACTTTTGGATAAATCAGGACTATGAAATAAATAAAAATTTCTAAATCTACGTGTGATCATTGCTAACAGACGACAAAAGATGAACCCAAACACACAAAAAGAATACTAGGTAAGCGCGAGGAAATCGCCACATTAAAACACAACACCGTAATTATGAAAGTGACGAAGAAAAAGGTTTTCAAGCCCCATCCTTCTCAACCTCAATACGATTAACAACACCAGGAAATTACACTTATAGCTCGACGTGCCGTACCTGAAACCTCCGGAGGTTTAGAACCAATTTCTCCCCGAGAAATACAGCTTCCACTTAGGAAATCGCCAGGCCATTCGATTCGAGCTATTTAACATGGTAAAACTCATTAAAGTTGATGTCTTTAGATCATCTGATATTTACAAAATGATAACTTTTAAAATTGACTGCTCTAACACAGTAAAACGACTTAGTACCGAATATTGGTTAATTAATTAATTATAACAATTTATAAGGCTGTTGCGCTGTTGGTGAAGTTTGTTTTAAAATCAGTGTTTAATAAGATACCTATCAATTACGTTATTGGTTGTTTTCGCTGTTTTGTCGCAAATTTAGCTATTATTTAAATTTAGTGGGAGTGAAATTCTAAAATGTCAGGAGGCGTTGGTTTATAGGGAATAATAGCACAAAGTAGTAAATCAAAATAAACTATTTCGACACGCTAAGTTATCCAATCCACAATAATTCTAGTTTAATTAGTTGTAGCTCTGTGAACGATACTTTGAACAAGTTCAGATCCGATTTCCTACTCTGTACTAAGTTTATTTAATAGCGATCCTTTACAACGTTCACCATGTTATAAAAGCACTGTTTACCTGCATTACAGAAGCGAATTATTACAGATGAATGAACGTCTTTACCTACAATAACTTTAAGTTTACTAATTTGTTACAGCTGGTTATAAAACCTACACCTAAATATACGTATTTAACGATTTCTGCATGCGACAGAAATGAAATATTAGTTAAGAAACTTAACTAAGCGTGTACGTTCAAAATGAACATTTTAAAATTTGTGACAGTAAAAGTTAATTAAGTCGGAGGAAGCAAAAGTTTTAATTTCGATTAATTATTGAGTCGAGTGTAGGGACGAAATTAAAAAGTTAAAAGGCGTAGTATTTGATGAAACTAGTTTAAAATTTAGCTACAAATTGGCCTTTGTTAGTAACTTGATGCTAGAAACTGTTGACAATTGAATTAATTCGTTTTTGAAGTGAAACTAAATTAGACTGCCCTGCTAATCACGAGTTCAGAATCCAATTTCAGTTGTCCAGCCAACCTTCTGTAAAATTTGGGACCTTTGAAATGCACGGCAGGCAATGGTTTAACCCAACGACTAATTGTAAAAATTGTATAAATAAGTAGAAATTATTTTTACATTTTTCGAATCAAAAAATCAAAATGTATTTTGTTGAATTTCCCTGACGAAAATTAATTTCAGTTTTCTGTATAAATTGAAATAATCAACAGGAAATTACGTATTAACTTTTATGAAACGAAAAGTTAGGTTGATATCACAAGTTCAGAGAATACATCAATTAGAGAAAATGCCAGAAAATTTTTTCACAAATTGCTTACGAATTTATTGTCACGACCTTTTAATATTGTAACGGTTTTAAAACGTTTATTTAAAACTTGCATAATATTATACTTTGTCCACGACTAGTCAATAATCTGTCAATTATTCATGTGTTTGATCAAACATAATGATATCCATTATACACTGCCAGCAGTGAATAATCATTCACGGTGTCATGGTAACATCATTGTCTATGGTGTATAATGAAGGAAATAGGTTATGTTTCTAATCCTACCACTTCGTTTAACATGGTCCTACCACATGGTTTTAGTAGCGTTGTTATTTAAATTTTAATTAAAAATTCTTCGTATTTGTGTTCGTGGACAAAGTATAGTATACGACTCGCTATAATGGCTACTATTACCTCGGATAATTGCAAAATCGCTCGCTCGCTCTTGTTGCAAACATTATCCTCGGTAATAATAGCATTCATTATAGTGTCGTGTATAATATACTATTATATTTAAACAGTTACAATTTTGATTATGTATTAGTGTAGACCATTAGCAAATTTTACTGATGTTATGAGTTATGAGTCATGAATTGTAATTTCAATGTTCAGTTAAATACAAATTTCAATATTGGAGCTGGCGCTATAAGAAATCTACTATGTTTGTGGATATCTTGCAGCCGTGTGGAGGTTTTAGCCTCTCGTCAAATTTTTGGTATGCAGTGTTACGGACTCCATAAACTTTTACAAAGTCCTAAAACTCACGCTCGTTACTAGAGGGCGCAATTGTAACTCGCTTATTGTCAGTTTTCTGTTATTATCATTCGAGTTTAAATTGAGTATTTTAATTAATATTTTCCTTCCCTTGTTCTTGAAAGTCTGAAACATTTTTACGGCAATATATTTACCAACCCCCAGCGCCTTAAAAATGAATTGACTCTTTTGTATTCCGATGAAAAATATAGAAACATATCGACGCAAGAACCTCGTCGAATGCTTCATGAAGATAAAGACATTTTTACAGAAGCTTATAAATTATAAATTTTTCCAAAATAAAACACTGTGATAATTTACTTGTTAAAAGATGCTATAATTTATGTTTGATAACAATTTTATGTGCTAGAGAGTAATAACTTCTTTTGTTAGTTTGTAATATTCGTTACACCTACCATGTATAGCAATGTAATGCTGATATGGCAACTACTTACTTACTTAGGTATGGTAAATATACTTGTTAAAAAAAAATGTAAAATATTTTGCTGCAAAAATCAAACCCTTCACTTATTTAAAAAAATTTCTTTATTAATGTTTGGTAACAAAACTTTTCTTAAGTAATACGGTGTATTAAAAACTATGGTCTGTTCCGTCTCTCCATGTAACTTAAATTATATATACAAAGTTAACGTTTATTTGTGAGATGCTTACTAATGTCAATTGTTGTGATAATTTGTAATTACTATTTTTGAAATATTTATACCTACATATACATACATATTTTTATCTTTGTCAACCAGTCATTTGTCAAAAATTTGATTATAGATTGTTAACACTAATAATTTGATTTATCCAACCAATGAATGATGACACTTTAACATAAACTCCAGGTACATCTAAACGTCCACAACCAAATCCCCATGAAACTAGTCCTGCTAGTTCATAAAATCCATCGTCCTGACATACAAGAGGCCCACCACCATCCCCCTAAAACATATTTTATTAAATTTATGTATTAAAATACTGTTGCCCTATATTCCATACAGGAAATTAAGAATAATTTTGTAACTTGAATATTTGGTATTATTTACTATAAATAGCGCCTATAACGGCATATACAGTGTGTCTCTGGATTGAGCATAGGTATAATAGATCTTTCAAAACTATTCTTTGTACAAGCCTTGTGAATCAGCAGTGCTAGATTATAGACTTATAGTAGCTAAAAGATCTAAGGAAAACACATTTTTAATATTGAACTTTGAAATGTAAATAGATTATCGATTGTAACTTTGCATAAAAACTATCATTTTTAGAAAAATCTTAGCTTATATTAATTACAAATTAGTAACATACACTCAGGCCCGTAGCCAGGGGGGGGGGGGGGGCAGAGTGGGCACTGCCAACTCTGGAAGGAAAAGTTGCCCACTCTAGAGAAAATCCTAGTGTTTTTTTAACTTAACGACACACAACACAACAATTAATTTAAAAATTGTGTTATATCGCTGTCATTGAAACCTGGGGCATCCCTATTTTTTAAATTATATTTTAATATATCAAAATCAAATTTGGTATATGTAATATGCTCTTTAAATTACATTTTTTGACATAGAGCACACGTTTCTGGCACTTCCGGTTTCTCGGGAATTGCCCTAAATTTTGTTATTTATACATTTTTGGAATCACCAATTCATTCTACGTATGTTAGTATCAAGTTTGAGACATTTTGATGACCAAGTAAATACTGCGAAAGAGTTTATATATTTATTAATCTAGGATGATATGACCTGCTTAAAATAAAAGTTAGGGTAGGGTGTAGGGTCAGGGTAGTCAGAGTAGAAGTGTTTTAGAACGTCAGTTGTAGCAAGTCTGTCACTTGTTTTGTGCATTTCATTTGTTTCAATTGTCTTAAAACCCAGTGCCTAGATTTAAATGTCCAGAATATGGTTTTTCTGAATGGAGAGTGTTTTTCCGAATTAAATTTCCGTAGTAATCCCGCGTTATTGGTATCAATGAAATACTTGAAAAACACTCGTTTTTAATATAGTGTGTCCTACCCTAGCGCCATTTGAAAAATAGAGTTATTCTCGAAAAATCATTTTTGCCAACTTTAGGTCATTCTAATAGAGCAACGAAAATAGCTGAAGTTCCAAAACAATTTGTCTCGAGTGTTGGGACACCTTGACTTTAATTTTGCGTAAGTCATGGCACTCTAGATTAATTTCTGCAAAAATTTACTTTGTCATCAAAATGTTTCGAACTTGATACTACCATACGTAAAAGTGAATGGAGATTCCAACAATGTATAAATATAACGGGTGTTCAATAAAATAACACAATTAATGTTAATTCCGGCAAAACCGGAAGTGAGAGAAACGTATATTCTATGTAAATAATGCCATTTAGGGCCGGTATTTCCATCTCCTAATAAATTTATTCTCCTATTAAAAACCTGTTAATACAATCGTTTCCATGGAAACTATTTGCCAAATAGCTTATTAGGAGATGGAAAGACCGGCCCTTAAAGAATATATTACACATACCAAATTTCATTTTGATATCTTAAAACATAAGAAAATTAGAGGGGTGCCCCAGGTTTCGTTGACACCCTGTATAGGGTGGTCCATAGGTAATAGGACACAGATCAACAGTAGATTCGCGAAGCCAGAATATTACGATTTACCTAAAATTACCTTAGTCCAAAAGTTAATATTTAGTGAGATACAGGGTGTCAAAGTCGAAATTTTAATTTTAATTTTCTTCTGTTATTTCTAAAGTTTTCGCAATATTTCTATGAAAATTGGTGAAACTCCTTTTTTTTCGACGACAAACTTTTTTGTACTTAAAGTTAGAGCAGATCTAAAAAACAATTTCCTCGTCTTTTCTATATAAAAAAGGTATTTCAGTGTCTCTAAAATTCACCGTTTTCAAGATATTTGCGATTGAAGTAATTTTACTTTAAAAAATTCCTCCCCAAAAATTTGAGTTGCCCACTCTAAAATTTAGATCTGGCTACGGGCCTGCATACACTATACACTTAACAGACGGTCATAAACTCTGTAGAAGGCAATGGGAAACCACTGTATTTCCCTAGTAAAGGGGGATATAACAAAGTTCACAACATCAAGTCGTTTAAAAATGTGGCTTTGAAAAATGCTATGATACAAGAAGTAGAACTAGCAAACGGTGTTAAGTTAAAAACAAAAAAAGGTGGAAATTGATACAATTTTGTTATTTGGGATATTAATCGCCTTGATATCATCAATCACATCTGAGCATATATAAAAAACTTTAATTATAAAGACAAGTTTTTTACTATGTTGTTATTTTGACAATTTCCACTCATAATCTGACATCCAATTAAATCACAGTATTTTGGTGAATTGAACCAATCACAATCCAATTATACTGGAAATTTCACTACTAGTGAAATTTCCGCGGAAATTTTACGACTAGCAGCGTTGCTTAGACACAACGTCTGTCAAAATTTTTTGAGTGACAAGTATTTCAGTAATTTCATTATAATTCGAGAAATTGTCATTCCGAATACCATTCGTGACTAGAATTTTACAGGCAATTTTTGCCGTCACGATCACTCTTGCTTGTTGCTTTAGAAAATCGTCGCAACAAGCAGTCGTGTTCATGACGGCAAAAAAATTGTCGGTAAAATTCTAGTCACTTGTGGTATTACTTCTGATAATTCGCCGAAATACACGTAATCAGATATTTTTGGAAATGGAAATTTGATTGTTATATTGCTTGATCTTTAAACAACATTATTTTGCTTCATTTTTTAAATTAGATGAAAGTACCTAAGTATATTTTAATTCTGTGTGTGTGGGTAATATTAACTAAACTAGCATATAATGAACATTTGAGTATACGTTTTTGATCCATCATACGTACAGTAAAATTAATCTAAGCCAATCTAAGGACACACTGTAAATGACCTTAAAAAAGTTTGTTTTAATATGAAAATTCTGATAACAATATGAATTTATCTTGTCAATGGAAATTGATATTTGAAACTATAACAAACCTGACAAGCGTCATTTCCTTCTTCTCCACCTGCACAGAAACTGCTTGCAGGAAGTATAAATATTTTTTCTGTAACAGCATTTACTTTTCTTATGCATTCTGCATCACTGACAATTGGTATTTCTGCCTCTCGTACACGCAGTGGAATGGGACCAGCTGCAACAGCGTTAGTTTATGTAAATCATTATTGGATTTAAAAATTAATTTTATATAATTGTTTGGAGCACAACACAACAAATTGAGAGTCTGCTTTGTAATCAATTCGTACAATATTATTGGTGGGGTAAAGAATTTTCATGCGCAGCTTAGATAGAAATCCTGTTAGGGTGTTAGGTAATCGCTGTATGACCATGCAGTTGGTTTAATAATCAATTAAGGTAAAAAAATAATTTTTGTTTAAATCACGAATTCCTCAAAAAAATTATATTATCTGTGGATAATGGAGCCGTAATTTCATAAAAGAAATCATTATAACAAACAGCACGTTCAACGTAACCAAATTTAACTAAATTTAAGAAAACAAAATATAAAATTTTGAGGATATAAAAACAATAATGGGCACAATCGAATGATTTTTAACAATCGATAAACGGATAACTTCAACTATTGAAAGATCATTCAAAATACAAATGATGACTTGGAACTTGGAAGGATCATTTGAAATACGAATGATGACGCAGAACTCGGAATGATTATGCGAAATACGAATGATGTCTCAGAACACAAAATGATCATTCGAAATACAAATGATGTCTCAAAACTTGGAATGATTTTTCGAAATACGAATGATGACTTGGAACTTGAAATGATTCTTCGAAATACAAACGATGACTCGGAACTCAGAATGATCATTCGAAATACGAATGATGACTCGGAACTTGGAAGGATCATTTGAAATACGAATGATGACTCAGAACTCGGAATGATTATGCGAAATACAAATGATGTCTCAGAACTCAACATGATCATTCGAAATACAAATGATGTCTCAAAACTCGGAATGATTCTTCGAAATACGAATGATGATTTGGAACTTGAAATGATTCTTCGAAATACAAATGATGACTTGGAACTCGGAATGATCATTCGAAATACGAATGATGACTCGGAACTTGGAAGGATCATTTGAAATACGAATGATGACTCAGAACTCGGAATGATTATGCGAAATACAAATGATGTCTCAGAACTCAAAATGATCATTCGAAATACAAATGATGTCTCAAAACTCGGAATGATTTTTCGAAATACGAATGATGACTTGGAACTTGAAATGATTCTTCGAAATACAAATGATGACTTGGAACTCGGAATGATCATTCGAAATACGAATGATGACTCGGAACTTGGAAGGATCATTTGAAATACGAATGATGACTCAGAACTCGGAATGATTATGCGAAATACAAATGATGTCTCAGAACTCAAAATGATCATTCGAAATACAAATGATGTCTCAAAACTCGGAATGATTTTTCGAAATACGAATGATGACTTGGAACTTGAAATGATTCTTCGAAATACAAATGATGACTTGGAACTCGGAATGATCATTCGAAATACGAATGATGACTCGGAACTTGGAAGGACCATTTGAAATACGAATGATGACTCAGAACTCGGAATGATTATGCGAAATACAAATGATGTCTCAGAACTCAAAATGATCATTCGAAATACAAATGATGTCTCAAAACTCGGAATGATTTTTCGAAATACGAATGATGACTTGGAACTTGAAATGATTCTTCGAAATACAAATGATGACTTGGAACTCGGAATGATCATTCGAAATACGAATGATGACTCGGAACTTGGAAGGATCATTTGAAATACGAATGATGACTCAGAA
Organism: Melanotus villosus; assembly: GCA_963082815.1. NCBI lineage: Eukaryota > Metazoa > Arthropoda > Insecta > Coleoptera > Elateridae > Melanotus > Melanotus villosus. The sequence continues at coordinate 32,955,602 of OY720427.1, read as the reverse complement.
CTCGGAATGATTATGCGAAATACAAATGATGTCTCAGAACTCAACATGATCATTCGAAATACAAATGATGTCTCAAAACTCGGAATGATTCTTCGAAATACGAATGATGATTTGGAACTTGAAATGATTCTTCGAAATACAAATGATGACTTGGAACTCGGAATGATCATTCGAAATACGAATGATGACTCGGAACTTGGAAGGATCATTTGAAATACGAATGATGACTCAGAACTCGGAATGATTATGCGAAATACAAATGATGTCTCAGAACTCAAAATGATCATTCGAAATACAAATGATGTCTCAAAACTCGGAATGATTTTTCAAAATACGAATGATGACTCGAAACCTAGAATGATCATTCGAAATACGAATGATGACTCAGAACTCGGAATGATTATGCGAAATACGAATAAGTGTCTCAGAACTCAAAATGATCATTCGAAATACGAATGATGACTAAAAACTCAGAATGATTACCAACAACAATCGAATAATTTGTTTTTTCATTCGGATTTACCTTTCACTAAATAACAGTAAATTACCTTCGCCCATATATCCGTATCCAGTAACTGTGCAGCGTTTTCCAGCAGCATGACTTACTCCCCTTGCAGGAAGACACACTAAACAAACTCCTTCTTTTAACTCTGCTTGTCCATGCAATTTTAATAATGCAATATCATTATCTAACGTTTGACTGTTATGATTATGATGTATATATGTTGTGGCTACTCTTAAGGTTTGAGCACCGGGACTACCATACTTTCTTGTTAGGTCATGGTCTCCTACTCGAACATAAATAGCATCTCCAGACCTCACGATACTTGTAATTGAAAAAAATAAATCTTTGTTGTATTCAATTGTATTTTACTTACTTCGTCACACAGTGTGCTGCTGTTAAGACCCACTGTGTACCTATTAATGCAGCACCACACAAATACTGATTGAGAGAATTTATTAATGCAACTTGCCAACACCACTCAGCTTGTTCACCGTCTTCACCTCCTACAACTCTTCCAGTTCTCGATGTACCTTTTACACCACACACATATTTACTGTAGACAGGTGTTCGTGAAGTATTGGTTGGCAAAGGTTTTAGTGGTGCAAGTGTCGCTGCAAAAACATTAAAATTCCTTACATGATTTAAATTAAACAGTTATTAAAATTACGAAAGAACTCTTTCTTGAAACTGAAGATTGATTTAATTGGAGTAGGTAAGTCTATAATGAGAAAACAAATTACTTGTTGGTGCAAGATCTGTAATCGTTGGTGAAGTTATAGTGAGAGTAACACCAACTGATGGTGTTGTACTCTGTTGAGTAAGAATGTCATCACTTTCTTTATGGCCTAGAGCTTCTCGAATTAGGGATTTTGATGCACAACATCTAGTTGCAGGTTTTCGACATTTAAATATTTCAGTCATTTCTGCATTCCCTGAAAAGTAAATTTAATACTTTAAACGTCACCATTTAAATACGTTTTGGCTTACTGAAACATGTAAAGCTCAGGTAAGTAACGATACATGAACCGGGACATTCTGGCCTTGGATCCTGTGTAGTGGTGATGATAGGTGGAGGTGGTTGATGTGGTTTTGGCCTAGGACGTGGCGATGAAGTTACGATTTTTGTGTTATCACAACAACTAGATCCTTTGCTGCAGTCTGAAGTCCGAGTAATTAATACAGATGGTCTTTTACAAAAAGCAGCCATAATGTTGGGTATACAGTAACCTGGACAGTGTGGTCCTGGATTTGGTGTTGTTGTTCTTGTAGTTGTAGGAGGCGTTGTGTAAACACTGGTTTGATCATTTGACTAATAAAATAATTACATTAATATGAACATATATACATTATTTATGCATTTATTAAATATCCTTACAACAGTATTAACACAACAACTTCCATCTGATGGACAATGGGCTTCTGCATCAATATCTTCGCAAAATAAGGCAAGCAAACTACTCAAACACTCTCCATTGCAGGGCTTCTGAGACACATTTGGTATTCTTGTAGAGAGTGGTATTCTTATTTTTTCTGTTGTTGTGGACGCTACTACTGGCGGGGGAAGTTTAGGAGTTGTTCTAATATTAATTCTAGTGCTGTTATTTTTAGTTTTATTAGGTATTATTACATTTGGTGGTATTTTGTCACCATAAACATTACTGGAGAGGCAACATTTTAAACCAGGTTGGCAGAGATCTTCTGTAGTAAGAATGAGTTCGCAATAATCCGATACATGTTCTGCTACACATACTCCTGGGCATGTTTTTACCGATGCTTAAGCACATGCATAAAGAAGATAATTAGTAAATGTAGAACATTATTGATTTTATACTTACTTTGTTCTTTTTTGTTACTTTCGGTAGTTAAAGATATATTGGCATACTTGTCGAATTCTTGCTGAAAAATAGGCCATACATATTTAAAACGGCATAATTTTTGTAAGATAATAGGAAAAAATCCTTCGAAGAAATTAGTTTTAAAACTTCAATTAATTTGACTTATCAGATTTGTGTTATATAAAAATTAACTACTTCAATCAGAGATAGGTCAAACAGGTTTAGGTTTGAACTTTTACATCAATTTAACTCCAGTTGAAGGATTTTATTTAAAATAATATGAATGCTGAACAATTAATACCTACAATAAGTTAATATTATAAAACTGTTTGATTAATTACTAGTGGTAATGCAATCATTTAATTCGAATTATGTACCTACTACCAACTTAGCATTTGAGTAAAATTAGACAGATTTGTCGTCAACAAAGCAAACAAATACACTATCTTGATGTAATTAGTCAAAGTATTGATATAGACGATTCAGCAAAGGCCAAAAAATATTTACACAAATGAAATAATAAACAATTTTGAATTCCTAATTTTAAACAATATAAACAGATACGATATTACAATTACCTTCTGTAAAGTAGGTGTGGATGAAGTAGTAGTAATTGTACTTTTCTCTGTAATAATAGAGGTTTTACTGACTGGGGTATAATTTATTGGTGTATTTGTATTCGCTGGGACTTTCTCTGTAGTATTTGGTGCAGGTGGTTCTACGCAACATTTCATCGAAGACGACGGACAAGGTACATTTTCTAGCACATCATAACAAATAATTGTTGCTAAAGCGTGAACACATACACCTGGACAGTCTTGTGAATCAGCAGTGCTAGTTATAGTATCTAAAAGACCTAAAGGAAAACAAATTTTTAATATTGAATTCTGAAATGTGAATAGAATATTGATTGTTATTTTGCATAATAAATATTTGTATTAATTGTGAATTATTAATGTTAAGTTAAAAACAAAAAAAATATTGAAATAAATTGATAAATTTTGTTATTTTGTTTGGACAACACTGTTGAATAATGGCACTGACATCATTAATCAAAATCATCAGAGCACATGTAAAAAAATTTAATTTAAACACAAGTTTTTTTATTATGTTGTTATTTCGATAATTCGCCGATATTTTTAGAAATGGAAATTTGATTGTTAATTGCTTGACCTTTAAGCAATATCTTTTGGTTCATTTTTTAAAGTTGACGAAAGTATATTTTTATTCCTGGTATGTGGGTAATATTAATTAAATTGCATCATATAATAAACCTATTTATGTATCAACAGACCGCAAATTCAAAGTTAATGTCAATAAAAGAGTTTGTTCAAATGAAAAATTAAAATAAAAACCCAAGTATTTTGTGATGACTGGAACGGCGGAATAAAATAAAAAAATTAATTACGAATAAATAGAATTGGTTTACTTGCTACAGTAAAATCGCAATTAGGGCACGATGTAGGTATAACAGCATTACTTAAATTGTCAAAAGTTTTAAAGGAATGCGTTTGAAGTCTTGTCTGTCCCTCAGTTCCGTAATTCTATAACATCTGTCAATCAACTAATCTGTAAGAAAGGAAGTTGTCTCATTTTACACGAAACTTCTTTCATGTTATTAGTATTTTTAAAAGCCTTTAGTTAGATAATGTCCAGTGGAATTACTATGTAAGGTTTAGGAAACGACCCACATTGGAGTTTGAATTCGATTCTACCTGCTGTAATAGAAACCTAATGCCTTGTTTTTGACGCTGAGAAATTCAGTTTTTATTAGATAAATGATTAATTTGAGCAAAACATTTCCGAAGCAGCACAAGTTTTTATAGTTGGCTTCATAAATTGTGTACCTGTAGAATTCTAAACCTCTAGTGATATTTGGACATTTAACTGCGGACCGCTATTCGCTGAAACGTGCTGGTATGAACATTCCATTGGCTAAATATTGCATAAACTTAGACTCTCTTTCAATGGTAAAGACCTCAAACAATGCCCTACTATTTAATTTTATATTGTTTGAGGTAGGACTACGTATATTTTTTAACGTCCCTTGTTTTTTTCAAATATTAATACGTTTAAAAATAAATTTTCCAGTTAAAAAGCTGTTGGAATTTAAAAAAATTCGGCTCTGATTCAGCAGTACCCTTATATCTGAAATACGATTGCTTTCGTAAAATGTTTGTTAAAAAGAGTAAAATACGAATATTCTACTGGATTGTTACTTTTAAATAAAGTAGTAGGAAGAAATTAATTGGTGTGTGATGGCAATTGTTAAAAAAATGGTTGGGGATGGTATTACTCGGATGTAGTAGGGCCTACTTCCAGCAGTACGCCCAAACTCAAAAATCCGGTAGAAAATTTATTAGTTATGATTCAGTATTATACATTCCGTTGAAGACTCAAATTCGTGCTTGTTATATTTAGTATCTTTTACAAAGTTTTGAAAATAGACCATTTGATTTTATATTTTTTAACTGAAAAATAAGCGGGAATATTAAAGTGCTCCGTTTGTATTAATGTGAAACATCACCTGGAAGAATGTATGATATTAAAAATTAGAAGTGTCGGAGAATATTTCTAAGGTAACTGGAGAACGAGGTACTGCAGTTAAAGGTACGATCTTCAGGTAAACTTATCGTGCATTTATCGATATTTCCAAAAAGAACACTATTCGGTTATAACAGTAAATATACATAAATGATGGAAGTACCGTTTCTTCGTGAGAAGTAGCCGATTATGTAAACCGATATATGGACAGGGTTGCTGAAGAAACATACCTGATAGAAAACTGCCGGCCAAGGATTCATCCTGTCCCAGCACCTTGGTGAGCACAGTGCACAAGAACACAAGCAGCAAGAAACGTCCGGGTCCAAGCATAATAAAAATCATCAAGAAGCACACCGTCAGTACGAGCGCATCGCCGCCCAACTGGTCTAGTGGAAGCCGCTGGCGTTGCACGCTGGTCGTTCATTCATATGCGCGAGGAACTGCCGTGCAATACGGAATTGCTTCCAGATACCCGCTGAAATTTACCGTTGGTAGCGATAGTGGATCAAGGTTCGCGCTCGATTTTGACTCGGGTACTTGGTTATGGCGACAGCATTGTACAGTTATTCAGTACTCCAGTGCAGAGTATTGGCCTCCCCGTCGAGGTTCTAGCCTTGACTAAGAGCGCATCTGGTCAACGACCTTTTATCCATATCTTGAGCACGCATGTGCAACCACGGCGAAGACCTAACTTCATTCTTGTTATCTTGGAGGCGGTCGTAACCATCGGTGTAGGAGTTACTCGTGGTCTTAACATTACTGACTATGCTACATGCATTTTACCTGTAAGGCCAAGGCGAACTTCCTCATACAAGAACACTAATTGTCGGCTTTGATGATACGCTTTACATACCAAGAACACGGCTTTTCAACCAACATTCTTTTCTTATAGACATTAATTTACAGTTTTACATTACCGAGATGATATGTTTTCGTATTTTTAAATGCTTGTTGATGACAGTTATCAAGTTATGATCTGGATTTTACAGTAACATTACCTATTTACTACTACAAAGAACTGAATTGCATACAACAATTACATTTTACATGTTCTTAATCGACGACCTAAATACGTTGTTGTAAATTTAAAACTTCTTTTAGTTTCAAACACATTACGATAAACACACGGTACGAACTTCTTAAGTAGGAACATAGACAATTCCATTAGATATTTACGCTTTCTCAGTACTACGACAACAAACCAAGAAAAGCTTTTCAAAAAGGTTGTATGTCATTGGGGTTACTTATAAAGTTTGAACCTTTTGGGGAAACTGTTACATTATTATTGACCCACTGGACAACAAGTTCACTATCTTTGTTTATGTTACAAAGGTGCAGACATATCTTTTTGACATACACTATAATCTATTAAATAACAAAGATGTGTACTTAGTTTCTAAATAACTTGATTCATTCATAGAAAACGGCGATACTGATCAATTCTGTGTCATTATGTATGAAGCAGGTGATTTTTTATGTTTTTCATACTTGTAGATGGAGAAATGAATAAATAAATTATAATGAGATTCTTTGATCTATATTGATTTTTGATGAAAGCCCAGGGCAAATCTAAGTGCGATAATAGCAATTAATGTAAAAGTACGTCACTGTTATGCTGTTACCCATTTCCTAGTATTGGCTTTGTCAGTGTTTGTTCTTTATGATTAACAGTGTTTGTGTATCGATTGTGCAGATTTCACTTCTTTTACTACGTACGCTTATATGGTGACAGTAGGTGTAAAACATAGACACTACAAAGATGTTTCTCTAATGATTAACTAAATATTTTACAAGGCTGTCGACTTAACTAGAAGCGTTTGTTGACGCATGGATTTGGAGTATGTAACTTAATACAATAAGTCTCCCTCATTTTCTTCCAAAGCTGCTTTGATTTATCTTTAATGAAATCAATTTCCTATGCGCCCCCTACTTCACGAGAGGCTTCTTAGCTTTTAGCTTTTTGTATAAAACTGAGTTGGTTAATCAGGGGTTTTTGAAAAAACGTTTTGTATTAATACACCACTGAGTGGCTAATTTTTTCCTTCCCTTTTTATTTCTGTTCTCAAAGGCGTAAACGCGTAAACGCGTAAACAATTTTTTTTATCATAGAATAACATTGTATTTATTTACAGCTATTGTGTTTACGGACTAGTTGCGTTAACCAGGTTAACTAGATGGGCAATAGATGCTTCGTCCTCGTAATGACAGTTAATCTTAAACGGGTTACTAATAATTGTTAATCTCCGAGGGTATTGTGTTTCAATTAAACAGCAATTAATTCAAATTCAGGTTACACGACAGACTTAAATTCACAAAATAATAGTTTCAATATGAAAGTCTTCCAAGTGTTAAGCGTTGGGAATGAATTTTTTTAAGCTGCGAATAAACATAATTTAATTAAAAGAAAAATATTACTAATAGTAATTTTAACGGTACTGTGGGTACAAACCGTGTTAAATATTCAGGTGGTTAATTAAGTTTGCGTTGTAGAAAAGTGTGGTATATATCGTGAAGTATAAGCACATAAAGATTTTTATCTTTTCTGCGTAATTTTTTAAATGTAACAATAAGTCTGTGTATTCTTGGTAATTAACGCTGGCTTCGTTAAAGTAATGGGAGTATTTTAACAGGATATGCTTTGAAATATTAGCAGAGATGAAAATAGTGTTCTGCATGATTACCTTCATTTCTTGTAATTTTTAAAACTGTTGTTCAAAATACAAATTTTATCAGATCTTGATCGTCGTTAAGATTTCAACAACGGGAAAACGCAGAAATTAGTTAAACTAAGCTAAGGCGGAATTGGTTACGAGATTAAATTGTATACACATTGCTCTTCGAAATTATTTTTTATCCAAAGGAAAATATGGAAAATCATCCGAACATACAGCGATGTCTTGAATTTTATTAAAACAAAACCTATTTGTATTTCCGCCAACGACTACTTTCAGATAGTTTAAAATTGAATGAACTGACAGTAAAGCAAAAATTAAAGTTTCAGAAGCATAAAGAAATAACACTAAATTGTTTAGAATTGGGGGTAATCTTCGATTATTTTTCGAACTATTGAAGAAATGATTTCGTTTTGAATTAGGTAATTTCCATGGGTTTTTCCTACCAGGCCGCGACCTGGTTATTTTATTGAATGAATAATGTTTTACGTTCACGTAACAACAGGAATTTATATGTGCGCAACACACTTAGCACGACTGCAACAAATGGAAGCTAGCTACCACCAACAAAATAAATGTTTAGGGATAACACATAATATATTAATTCAATACTCCTAAAAGGAAATTCTTCAAGAATTCCTTGTTGAGAAACAGCCGATAGAATTAAATATTCAGTTTGTTAATTAAGGATGACTTACCTTTATGAATCAGGAAGCAGCAAAAATCTGACAACACAGAGAGAGGATGACTTCTTGAAGCTATAAATACTTCCCTTGGTAATCACATTTTTTTAGAAAAAAATATTCTTGTTACATCACATCACGATTTTTTATCTTCACTTTTTTTAAAGGGTTTGGAAATCCCTGTAAAGCAAATAAAAAGAAAATAAAATAACGCTAAAGCAACATAAAAAAAATGATGGTTAAAAATTTTAAATGGTAAAGTTTGGTTTTAATAAGAGGTTTGGTTAAATTTGAAATTGATATATAATAGAAAAAAGGGAAAAGTAATGTATTTATAAAGCAAAAAAGCAACTCAAAATACAAAAGTAGGTAATTACAATAATAATAATAATAATTTAGTTCTTCTGATTTTGGTAGTTTTGTTAAGCGATTTTACGCTAAAACATAAGTTTTCACTTTCTTTTTAATCTGTAGATAGTGCCACTAAATAGATAAGGAGAGTGTTTTTTAATGAAGGAAATTAAAGTTCAGTTTCCTTAATAGTTTAACTAAGGGCGAAAAGGAAAAAATAAATTTTTGTAATGAATTTTCATTGTCTAGTAATACTGAACTGCATCCAGGGTATGCTAAATTAAACATTCCAGTTTTGACACGTAGGGTACTGTTCCTAACAGATATTACTCGCTAAAGTAGGAAGGAGTGCTTACCGTAGTCGCTTATCGAAAGCAATAAATATTGAGCTTCGGGGATTTACTTTGCAATATCCACTTGGTAGTAGATATAAGACCATTTATTTTCGATTGTGAGGGGCGTATGCTGAATCCTTTTCATTGTTCAATAGCGGGTGAGGATTCAGAACACAGCACTCATTAGTGAATTTTAAATAAGCAGAATGTTTTTATGGAATTTGTCTCGGAGTATTCGAATTCTAATCAATTAAAACTGAATGTAATCAAAGCTTTAGGGTTTAATATTCGGCGAAAGAAAAATAAATATTACGTAGTAGAACTGATTTATTAACAAACTGTATTATATAATGTAAATTACAACAACACAGTTGCTTTGAAATAATGACACGAATATTTCTAATAATTAATGCCCCATTATAGTGGGAATGTAAGCTTAAATGTGGCTAATGATTTATTCCACAAATATTTAAACACTGAAATTTAAGACATCATTTGGGGCATTAATTCTGACATAGTTGTAGATTTACAGTTAGTACATTTATTTGATAAACAAAACTAGAAGGTTGAGTTGTCCTCAGTGGATAAGTTTAAATTGTAGGTAACACACAACATTCTTCCCCATTTAAGTCAATAAATACGTGCAACCTTGTATTTATCTATAAAATTAGAAATCATCAATATATCATACATTTAACATAGCATATTAGATGTCCACATCAACAACATTTAAGTAAAGACAGAAACAACGATAAGACATAAAAGTGTATAAGATGAATACATTCCACGCTGCACTTTTTGTTTGCGATGTGGAATTGTGTAAAACAGACATGAAACTGGCCACCTGAAAACGTTTACGTTTTCACATCAATAAAAGTCTGTTAAAGACTGGGAATGTAAAAAGTATCGAGTATTGAAGATTTAAAATTTTATATTTATTTTTATTGGTCACACAATTATATGTTTAAATGCAGTAAACACACAGAAAATCGTAAGAACTCCAATACAGTTTATACTTGTATTGAATTGTAATAGTTTCACTTCGTCGACGTTTCCTCAAGTAGGGATTAAGTTGTTGAGTTATTACTAGTTGGCATGTCAAGAGACAATGCATTCTAAATTAATCTATCCAGCAGGAAATTTGCTATTGATTTGTTTAAATACAGTAGTACAAACGACTGGTTTGTGTTTCATAATGATTTTATAGATAACATTTATTTTACTTCTAAAACTTAAAACTTGTTAAATTGTCTACTACCTAACGTTTCAGTTGCAATATGTACACTAATTTTTTTTTTGTAACTATAACACTTTGAGTGTAGGGGTTTCAGTCAATAATAAATTTAATAACTAAATCTATTGGGGAGTGAGACTAATTTAATATATTTGTGTGTTAATAAATTCATTAGAAATATAATGAAAGTCCTACGTGTCAGATCTAAGCTCATTCACGCTATGCAATTCTCAACTCGATGTCAGTTTTTCTTAAAGAAACGCTCTCGAATTAATTACTTATTATACATCATGTTTTCATTTAACAAAAAACTGTCAAACTGAAACTGGATTTACTTTGAATTTTGTAACTGCGAAACAAAATACTGTTAATAAAAGAAATCCTCTCGCACATCCTTTAGTCTAAAACATGATTTACATAAGAACAAAATTTTCCGAACAACTCAATGCTAAAATAGAAAATCATGTGCTAATGTAATTCGTTGTTTTACGATTGCAAAATCTATGCTAGGTTTATTATTTAAAAATACAGCCGTGTTTAATTTCAGCAAAAGCAACATACATAAATGATAAAAAGGGCTGATTATATTCGTAGAAAAACTGCCACAGCGACCGTAAAATATTTGAAAAACAGCAACCAGCATCAGTTTTAAAATATTAAACGATGTATTATAGAACCTACACTTACTTCTTACAATTAATGTTAAGATGTACATTTTATATCTCATCGATTTATTTAGAAGTTTATTTATTACACACAAGTTTTGGAATTAAAAGGATTTAAATTCAAGTGGCAAAAAGTTGGTGATTTTACGTAACTTAAAAGTTTGTGTTGTTTATTCGAGCTTGTTTTTTTTAAAAACAAGGTTAGACAAGGAGAAAGTAACACCTTTTCTCGTGGACGATGTTTGTCCCATATATAAATACTATATTTTTTTTTATAATTTGCATAACTAACTTTTTAATATATTTTTTTGTTTTTACACTCTTTGAGTATGCATACATTTTTTGCGTTTTCTACAAAACAGTAACAACAATTTGCTTAACGTGTATACGTAATAATTATACATTCTGACAGTTATCAACAATTCAATAATATTTCAAATTTTTTTTTATTATTTTCTAAGAGGAAAATATATACGTTTTCTTAAATTGACAAAGAATTTTGAAAAATTATACGTATTCTTGCACAACAAACAAGAGTAAAACACGTTATTTTCTATCATTACACATGAAGACATAAACTACATTTCACTTTATATGTGCTTCTGGGGGCATATGGAACATTCTAGCGATAATTCTGTTCTAAAGAATTACCATTATAAATTTTGCTATACTGTAGGTGTTTACGTATCATTTTCTTAAGAGCAAGTCGTAGAAATTAAGTGCAGAGAGGAGTAAAGCAAATGTCTGTTGAGATCACAAACCTAAGTTTGTGGTTGAGATCAATACACTTTCACTAATGAAAATGATTAATGAAACGTTTGTATATCTAGAGATTCCAATGATATATAAGATTAATACATTTATAACGTTGTTTAAGATCTACTAACATTAATTCTTGGATTACACATCTATTGATTAATAAGTGCAATGCTTTTATGTACTTTGCAGGCAGCTGGTATTGAAAATTTACAACCGAATGTTAATCGGAAATTACACGATTAACTGTAAATTAATTTTAAAAAAGACATCGAGATGGTCTACAACTTCTTGTATGAAGGGTATTTTGTCGTGTTCTAAATCGATATATCTAATTTCTGAACGTGGTAATTGCACGAATACAGGGTGGTTCGCATAGAAATCAAAACAAACGAAAGAATTCATACACATTTCCGTTTCGCTGAAAAACCATACACTTAAACCTATTCTACCTAGTACTACGCATACTTACTTAAATTGAGCATCCTTTAAATCAACTGGGACCAACGATCCAATTCTCTCAACTTGCGATCGAAAGATCGAGAAGACCAACGCCTGCGACCTATTTTGCTGAAATACAAGTGGGTGTACCTTTCATTTATTTTGATTTAAAATAACTTTTAATGGTTTCGTTTTCAATAACTAAGGAATCACCCCGTATAAAATTAGGCTTAGCAAAACTAATTCGATTCCTAAAAGTAAATTTTTCGTGTAACCTTAAATATGAATTTTTTTTGTACAAAAAGCATTGACCGGTACACCCTGTATAATTATGCTATTTACATATTTCATGTACATTTAGATTAGGTTACTTAAATCATCGAATTATTTAGCCATTGGGTTTTATGCTATTTACATTTAGAGCCATGATGAACCTGATGGCTACCTTTGAGCAATCGCGTGTTCTGTCGAACTCAGTTGCAAACTCTCATAGATGCACGAGTATACGTAACATATGATCATAAGCAGCACCATATTCAAAGAACTATTTGACAATCCTGCTGCGCCTGTTTGCATTGCAGCTGGCCGTTCTCCTGGAACAAGGGGCTGTAGTTTATTATTTAACTTATCTACTTGCATTCTCACAAATATTTCCTTTAAAATTAAAACTTCCTTTTAAAATTAGAACTCCCTTAAAGTAAAAAGCAGGTTAGACATTAATAATAATAATAATACAATCGGTTGCTAAGTTCACATCCGAAGATTATCATTGCGGAAAAAATAATAAACTCGATAGTTAAAACTTTTTCGCCAAGTGGGAAGTGAGAAGTTAGTGGAAAACCGTCCTAACCTCGTTTACTCCGGAACAAAAATTCTGCTGATGTGGAACACTACGGAAGTAAACAGCACTCGAGCATCGGTAAAAATTACAGTACCTAAGCGAAATCGCTGGGTCGATTTTCCGTTAACTTAATACTGAAGAGGACTAACTATAGTAGTGTTTACTTACACTTCTAACATAATTTTAAGCGTCGTAACTCAAAATTTAATATATTAGAAATTCTTCTATTCGTGATTTGATTTTTTTTGTCTTTACTTCCTGGTGCAATATTTCCTCGATACTTCAAAGCTCAGCTTTTTTTCGCAGGTTTAGATTTAAATTTTCTAAATTCCAAAACAAAGCTGCACTGAATGTGTAGTTAATGGTATTATTTACTAATTTGATACTTCAAACAAGAAAATCTGTAAGCAATTAAACCCATTGTTCTTAGTTTTATAAGTATTCTCTTCTATTTATTGAATGGAGTTAGTGAAAACAAGTAATTAATGTACCTATGTGGTAGGAAACCTATTCTGATATTATCAAAGCAATCGATGTTTCCAGAACCGTTCTTGTTAAAGTTGTGCTAGTTTGGAATGTTTAATTATACTGTAAGGGCGAATTTGAAAGGAATTTGGAAACTGGTATGCCTTCGAGGGGCTTCTGTTTATATTACAATTGCAACATGAACTTCCACCACATACGTTTATTAACAACTTTACACACGTACTACGAAAACTTTCGATTATAGATTTACTTATTCTTGGTGTAAGTGAATGTTTCGTTCGTTGGAATAGATTTGTTTGCTTATCATCATCATCATCATCATCGTTAAGGTTTGTGATTTGTGATGCGTACAGAGCTTTTATTAAAAGTGACTGTGTAATTTTTCAGTATTCTGCAGCAACAAATTAAATTGTGGTATCATAACAGTCACAAAACTGTCGAATTCTCAAATCTAAATTAAATTATTATTTAAAATGATTAATAAATTACAGGATTGTGTAAAAGTTTGTTGACTATATTCGTCAGGTGATGCTAGGAAACCAGCAACATTTTGTAGAGTTAATTTAATTATATCTTTCTTCCACGTTGTAGCAATGTAAATTTTGGATTTTAATTATATTATTCCAGGTAAATTCCCTAGAAGAACACGCCGAAATCTGCATAAACGTAACTAAATAAACGTTTTTTTGAGTTGCGTTTTAAATTTAATTACAATATAATTATTAACAAAAAATTTAATTTATTTTACCAATTTCAACACATTCATCGATCAATCAATAAATAATCCTTGTGTTGTGCGTATTTTTGGCGACGATGACGCAAGCATTAGATTTCTTGAAACAAAAACCGCTTATTTATTAAACCCGAACGAGAGCTTTTAAAATAAGGTGATTAGTTCTGTTTTAGGGCTCCGACTGAGGTTAGAATCTGAGGGGTAGTCAGTCGCGGGACGCGTTTATTGTATAAATGTGTTAATGATTACAAAAGGACGAAGTGTGTTTGTGTATGGTAATGAATTTTGGGTAATTGTTCAGATAAAGATACAAAGTTAGTTGATCTTGAATTGAAGAGATGTGATTGCATGTCCAATGAAATAAAGTCGGCAGGAACAGCTATGTTGTTGTTGTTGTTGTTGATGATGTAATTGCTGTTATTGTTGATATTATTGTTATTTGTGTGGACAAGTATTGAAGCTTGTTGGCAGAGCATGAGGCTAACTACCTGGGAGCTTTGACAACTAGACGTAGTTATAAAGACCTTTGACCTGGCTGCACATACCAATGCAGTGCAGAGACTCCCGGACTATGCCCCCGGGGTGGTCAGGTAGGTCTGCCTCCGCATTTGCTTTGTCCCGTCGGACTTCCTAGACTGTGAATGGAACATCGACATGGGTGAATCTCCCATTGGTTGGTTATGGTCTGTCATATCTGGCTGTTTTCAGGTCTACAAGTAGCTGAAGGTGCACCCAACACTCAGAACTTCCCAACAGGGTTTTCTAGCTATACTGCTAAATGTAGTAATGTGTGCCTGTTTTGCTTTCGTGTATCGCTGCTACCTGTGTTATATAATTGCCTGGGTGATGCTCTGCCCCAACAAGCTTCAATGCTTCTCCACGAAAATAACAATAATATCAACAATACCAGCACTATTTCTCCAATTCAAGATCAACTAACTTTGCATCTTTATGTGAATAATCACTTGGAAATATTTCTTTTTTGGTGGATTTAGTTTTGGCCTTTTACAAGTTGCGTGGGAGCTTCATTAAATGTTATCCCGCTTGATATGTCACATGTTAACTCATTTGGTATTAGTTCTGTTTGTATAGAAAAGGAAATAGAAATGAAAATTTATTTTTAAATCCCTTTTAATTCGGCAAATAAATCTATTTAAAGACTTACGTGTTTACAAGTTACGTAATGGTTACGTTAGGTGTTTTAATATTTAAGTAGAATCCTGAACTCGAATGAAGCCGGCTGAATTATAAACCGACCCAAAACAATTTTGAGGAAGGAAGTAGGTAGTTTAATTGGTTAATTAATTAATTAAAACAATTTATAAGGCTGTTAGTGAAGTTTGTTTCAAAATCAATGTTTAATAAGATATCAATTACGTTATTGTGTTTCGTCGCAAATTTAGCTATTATTTAAATTTATTGGGAGTGAAATCCTAAAATGTCAGGAGGCGTTGGTTTATAGGCAATAATAGCACAAAGTAGTAAATCAATATAAACTATTTCGACACGCTAAGTTAGCCAATCAACAATAATTCTAGTTTAATTAGTTGTAGCTCTGTAAACGATACTTTGAACAAGTTCAGCTCCGATTTCCTACTCTGTACTAAGTTTGTTTAATAGCGATCCTTTACAACGTTCACCATGTTATAAAAGCACTGTTTACCTGCATTACAGAAGCGAATTATTACAGATGAATGAACGTCTTTACCTACAATAACTTTAAGTTTACTAATTTGTTATAGTTGGTTGTAAAACCTACACCAAAATATAGTTAACGATTTCTGCATGCGACAGAAATGAAATATTAGTTAAGAAATTTAACTAAGCGTGTACGTTCGAAATGAACGTTTTAAAATTTGTGACAGTAAAATTTAATTAAGTCGGAGGAAGCAAAAGTTTTAATTTCGATTAATTATCGAGTCGAGTTGAGGGGCGAAATTAAAAAGTTAAAAGGCGTAGTATTTGATGAAACTAGTTTAAAATTTAGCTACAAATTGGCCTTTGTTAGTAACTTGATGCTAGAAACTGTTGACAATTGAATTAATTCGTTTTTGAAGTGAAACTAAATTAGACTGCCCTGCTAATCACGAGTTCAGAATCCAATTTCAGTTGTCCAGCCAACCTTCTGTAAAATTTGGGACCTTTAAAGTGCACGGCAGGCAGTGGTTTAACCAGACGACTAATTGTAAAAATTATAGCTTATAAATAAGCAGAAATTATTTTCACATTTTTCGCATCAAAAAATCAAAATGTATTTTGTTGAATTTCCCTGACGAAAATTAATTTCAGTTTTCTATATACTAAATTGAAATAATCAACAGGAAATTACGTATTAACTTTTATGAAACCAAAAGTTAGGTTGATAACACAAGTTGCCTGCAAAATGCCTGAAAACTTTTCACAAATTGCTTACGGATTTATTTGTCATCCTTTTTAAATTTCCTGATCTTTTAATATTTTTTCCATTGAATATACCAAAATAACTTAACATTTATTTTATTTGTATTTTTCTAACGTGAAGTTCAAAGTGCAAGTATTTCTGCAAAGCTAAAAGTTTTAGATACAAGGAACAAAGTATTTGAAAATTTTATAATTTCAGTTTTAGAAAATAAGTTGAAAGAATTTGTGGGTAAAGTAAATTATCTTTGAAAATCTTCTGCCCTGAAAGTTATTTTTAATAACTTCCACAGTTTTATATAATTTTACAGAAACTTGATAAATCATCGTGGAAACTTTTGCCCGATATAATTATTAAATGTTTTTAGGTTTTGAAGTTATTTCGCCCAAGTTTTAAAACCCTGTACTTGAACTTTTGATGGCAAAGTAAATTATTTTTAAAGTTTATTTTCGGAAGTTGTTTAAAACAGCCCTTTGCTGTTGTAGCTTATAATAATTCGAAGGCGTTTACTATCAAAATTTTCTAGATTAAAGTATTTTTTAATTGATTCTAAATCTATAAAGTAAGGATAAATCTAGGAAAAATTTTTGCAAGGATTTAACAGTTCAGTTAATATGTAATAATGTTTGTTTTCATTCCTGATAATTTATTTTGTAGAAAAACAAAGCTCGGAACTTATAAATAAGCTATTTTGGAAGCGTTCCCTTGGCGCCTCCACCAAATTCACAATTATCGCCTCGTTTGCACTTCCCCGTCCTTGAAGCTGAATGTTAGACTTTTGACAGACGCGCACCTAAACTATTTTCTCAAAGTTTAATTGGGCGTTTTTAGCAAGGTTGTAATTAAAGCTCTGATTTATGTGTGGACCGGTATTTAACTGGTTACACAATAAAGTTAGTAGTATTTTATTTATAGAATTTTTATTTTTAATTTGTAGAGACTGCTACAGCCTCACTAACACTAATAAAGTTTACATCTGCTGCAGGCTTTATTTTTAATTCAAATACAAACTTTTCTTAGAATTTTAAAGCAAATTGTCAGAATTAACGCGGTTTCATTTAATCTGTTTAATTACACATAATGTGCTTATTAAGTAGTGTTAGTCAACTTTAATTAATGTGATTTGTGTAGGTGTACCAAAGTACTTTAGTGGTATCTAAGTATTATGGTAGGCATTTTGCATACAATCCTAGCTTTGTAATAAATTTTGCTTGGTGCAAGTGTGTAAAGGATACACAAGCAAACTTGTCCAGAAGTGGGATTTGCTTTAATGTTAATTATAGAAAGATGCAGAAGCGAGCTGAAATTTCTTTCGTTTAAATTAAAGATAAGTTCATTTTAATCTTTAATTTACTGCAGCAAAATTAATGTTTACTTCGTCCCAAGATATTCCGAAGTTGTATAATTTAATAAAAACCGGTTGTAATATTCGGAAAATACAGTACGGGCATTGAATTAAATTTGGGTTAAATTAATTGGATATTTGTGTAATAACGATTTAGCATGGAATTTTAAATATGTCACGCGCCACACTGTGTTTTATAAATTAAATGCAGTGAAAATTGTTTTGAAATATGCAGAAGTTCGGCTGTTCCATTATGTTATTTTAGGTGTTTCAATTATTTTTTGAGTAATTATTTATACAGTTAAATGAGCTTTTAGCAAGCTTTCCGCTCTCTGATTATTTAGTTCGAGTATATAACATTGCAGATAATTTATGTTAATTTTATACGACGTATAACAACTCCCAATGCGTGTGTACGAAGTTATGTTTGCATTTAATTTCATTAACGTCAGTAACTGAGCTTTGGAGTTCGAGCTTTTTATGCGACCAACATTCATTTCCATGCGTTTGTAGTCTGTTATATTTGTTCCAATTAAAATAAATTCATTAACACAAACTGTGTGTCTCGACGAATCCTACAATCGTCTTTGTTAACGTTATCAGTCGCGACTTTTGCAATTTCGAGTTTAACTCGTTATTAAATTTTTAGCTTTTGAAGTTCGTGAATGCTTGATTATTCGCACATTTGAATTTAGTGAAAACAACTATGGGCCCCGTTAAGTACCTCGGAAAGCTTAAATAAGCTCCCCACGATTCCATCGATTATTTCCAAACGCTAAGTGCTCTGCTGCATAATTTTCTCACTTTATTAGAGTTTCTATCGTTCCGCCCCACGGGCTGTGTAAATTTCATTTTGTATTTAAAATAAAATCGAAAAGCCTCTAATTTGATGTTAACCACTTGACTACCGTGTAATACGGTGCAACAACTGTGCGATTATGTAGAGAAATTACTAGTACTTAAGTGAAAGGGCGATTCTTGTAACGATCTAGAAATCAGAACCACAGTTGCAGGGTAATTAGGCAGAGTTATAGCTTAACTGTATGTAATTAATTAGTAAAAAGGCACGAGTTAAAAATGGGGGCTTTACCCTTCTGAAATGTCTTCAATAATTTATTTAAGGACAGCATTCCTTTAAACCTTATAATTACACCGAAAATAGGACAAAAGTTTTTTAACACCATCTGGCTCAATATTGACGTAAGGTGGAGGAATCTGCTGAAATTCAGTGGAAAAAGGTCCGAATCGGAGATGGGTGTAGGATATTTTCACAGGTGTTTTTACTAAGAAATTTTTAAGTGGTTCTGCAGGGCAACAGAGCTGATAAAAACAAATCATGCTATCAAATTGCCTTTTTTCAATCGATGGTTTGATTTACGACGCTGGTATTTACTTGCGTGCATTTTTGGTAACACACAAAATGGCACAAGTACTTACATACACTAAAGATAAAATGCACATGTTTTTCAAGGAATGACAATTACCATCAAGCAGTTTATCTACTGGACGAACATACATCAATAACAACAAAAAACTACAAAGTACGATTGCATGCATTACAAGAATACTAAAAGAAGGCTACGCTAATGTGATTAGATTAGATTATTTAGAATAATAAATAATTGCACTCATAGTAAACGGCCGAGATGCAACTCATTAAACATAATGTTAATAATTATTATAGTTCAATGAGCTTAAGCATTATCTACAGCAGTTTGAACTAAGGTTCTGACGGTTTTCCACTTAAAGACCTTGCGTTAATATTATAAAAATCGCATTTCAGTAGAACCATAATAGGCGTGTTTAAATGATAGACTTACTAAATCGAGAAAGCGTTAATTGTAGCTTTCATATTTCGAACGTAGGGCGGAGAAATAGGGGCAATATTTAATTAGTGCGGATTTATGCAATCCTGTGCTCGAAAGCCAACGGAAGTTTAGATAACGAAAAACAGAGTAAATCAATCACAGTAATTACGAGCGATGTTCGCTGGAGGAAGTAAAAGCGAACGAAAGCGTACAAGGGGAATTAGATATATTTGCCAATTTGATTATTGCGTGTCCAGAACGCTTACCGTTTAGTACGTGAACCCGAACACTCGCCACGTCTGCGTTGGAAGGGCTGCAGGAATATTTTCCCGAGTCCGCGAGATTGGCATGCTGGATGAGAAGAAAACTCGTAGTGATGTCGCCCTTCTCGGTGATGACGCTCACTCCGCCACGACTGGAATCGTAGCTAATTACCTGCAATAGAAATTGTCTTAATCGAGGAGCCTACCTTACTATAGGGCATAACTATTTTAATGTACTACCGATAATTAGAACCATTAACAACGAGAGTGAAAATGGGGTCGCGATCGTGAGCAGAAATCTAGAATAGATAGATTCGTCCATCAGACATAAAGCAGAACCAGGTCTCGTACGTTGCGAGTTGGTCGTGCAAGCGAAAAATATCCCAAATAAGTGGTCCTGTTTGTATGTATGTATCTCTCGGGAACGTAATGGGTGTCTAGTAGCGAGTAGATATCCTAGGGGATGTGGCCTACCGTCGGGTCAGCAGTAGGATGAGCACCGTGCTCGGGTGGGAAAGCTGCAGAGATTCGCGACAATGAAATATATTCTCGAGGCAAGCAACGAAGAATAACCCGAGCTTTGGAACAAAGGTGCATTAAGATTATAATCCTCGCTCTCCCGCGAAGCAATTTATTTTGCTCGAATTCAAATTTAAATTTAAAGGTTTTAGACTGAATAAAGAAAGGGACGTAATAAAATTGCTGTGTTGTACGTACTTCATCCTGGTGGTACCAAAATATGTAAGCCGGAGGTTCGGGACTGAAGCGAATTGAGCAGGTCAAGTTAATGGTACTGCCCTTGTCCACGTGTAAATCGGGTCCGCCTAAAATCAAGGCCGTTGGAACTGAAACAAAGGCACAAAATTAACCATTCCTAAAATCGTTTCCTCTCTTAAAACGCCCATAACTTCAGTTAACGGTAATTTCGCTTCTTTAAAGCCTTTGCCGATCGAGTTTAGCACAAGCATGTGTTAGTCGCCACTTCACACCTTAAAAAATTGTTAGTTGTTTATTTCTTATAATGTAACTAGCGTGCACCTTATATTTCAGCACCTGTATCTGCAAACATTTTATGATAGACGTCATCTGCACCGTGTGCTGCACAAGGACAGGGAGCAGGAACAGGCTCATGTGCCAGAACATCTGTAAACATTAACATTATTGACGATTGTGGAACCAACAGATGAAATGATTTAAATGATTACAACGAACTACACTTACCCCTTATATTAGTAGTATTATACTATGACGACAATGGACAAACCCTCGTAAAATATTTTATTATGACGCGCTACAGTATGCCGTGTTGCATTAACGAACCGACGAGAGAACTCGGAGAAACGATATCAAACATAGAGGCAAGTAAAAAGGATTTGATATTAAACACTCAACATGTCGTAATATGGTAATATACGAATATAATATTCCGTAGGGTATGTATTGAAACAAATATTGAAAAATATACGATGAAATGATTTTATATAAATATTATGTTATGGAATTACACAAAATACATAGGTAAGACCAGGCCTGCACAACATACGTCAAACTGACAATAAACAAATAAACTGATTGCTGACAAGAGGTGTCATGTGCCCCATTAACTAAATATAAACAGCAAGAAAACCTGAAAAATGTATTATTAAAATTTGTACCGCTTAGCAAAGTATTTTTTTTAATATTAATGTGATTTAATGATAAATAAAAATCTCAAATAAGTAGATACCTTAATATCGGTTCTAGCCCAGGGGGTAATCGTACAGAAATATTTAAAGAGGTATAATAAATGTAGCCATTTTTTCACAAATTTTATTTATAAAAGGCTCAAAAAATTTAGTCATTTTTAAACAAATTTTACTTGATTTTAAGTCTAGACTTCGTCTCTGGACTGGCTGTACCAGGTCTATTTTAAAAATACTAAAATCAGCTTCATTCCAGCTAAATTCGACATGGAATAAAAATACATAAAATTCAATTTACCTCCCTAAAAACCTCGACTAATCATCACCCTTTAGGTATATAAAGATGAGAGCGATTGAAAACAATATTCAAATAATTATTGTATTTTACTTAATTTATTCAACGAATCTCTAATTTGTTCTGATATGCCCTTAGCAGGACAATGAGCATCAAACATATCTAACTGAAATTCACCGAATCCAACAACTCTTAGTAAATTCATTATACTCAAAAAATGTATTATTTTGAAAAAATATAACAAAACAAACCATTTGTATATCTAAAAGCATTATTTATTTGTGATAGATGTAGCAAGAATAGATTGGAGCGGGAATGTTTTGCACTTTGAAGGATTTTTATCTGGATTTTAAGTGCCAATCCCTGTTAGTCTAAAACGAATTTCAGTCTTTTTGGTGGATTTAGTGCAGTTGTCATGGCCCAGAAATGGTAAGTCTGGTAAATCAAATTTGTGTAGTAATTTGTATTCTCCTCTGATGGGTAATTTCTAACCTCATTTGATGGATTTTAGACGTTTAGTATACAGTTTTAAAAAGAGGTCCAGAAATTATAACAAACCCACTAATACATGGCTCTTTATCCTTTTGAAATTAGGTCCGGCACAATGTACCCTGTTCTTGGAGTGTCTAAAAATGGGGAAATTTAAAAGAATTTAGCCTCTCTTTCGGTGATTTTTCAATATTTTTTATGTTCCCAATTACTTTGGTTCAGAAATGAAAAGCCATTTTGGGGTGTCTAAAAATGAGTTTTTTTTTTAAAATAAGGTTTTGAGACTTTTTCTGTGATTTATAAATTGCTTTTTCATATGTCTAATTCCTGGTGGTCTATGGTTTTTTTAAAATATGTTTGGGATGTCTGAGAATAATTTAATCAAAAAATAATGTTTATGCTCCCTTTTTGGATGATTTTTCATGCTAATTCCCTTGGTCTAGAAATAAAATACAATTTTGGGGTATATAAAAATGAGAGAATTTAATAGGAATTTCGGTGATGTGCCCAATTTTTGGTGCTCTATAGTTCTTGGGATGTCTTAAAATGAGGGATTTTAGACATCTTTTGGTGAACTTTTAACCATTTTGTCATATGCCCAATTGTCCTGGTCCCGAAATGTAAAGCCATTTTGGAATGTCCAAAAGCGAGCGATATTAATAGCACCTTTTTCGGTGATTTTTCAACCATTTTTTCATGTGCCCAATTTTTGGTGGTTTACAGATCTTGAATATTGTTGGGGTGTCTAAAAATTGGGGTATTTTAATGAATTTTAGGTCTTTTTTGGCGAACCTTTATCGGTTTTTTATGTGTCCAATTGCCCCGGTTCAGAAGTAACATTTAGACATCTACTTACATTTATTATTATTAATCATATTATTCCCTTTTTGGGGCATAGGGATGTGCTGATGCGTTAACGTATGAGGGATTACGGGTGCAATGCACAATCCGGCCCCACTCTGCGGGCTATGTGGTTGGTGCGTCGTTTTATACTTACATTGTTACGTGGTTTTGCAATTCCGTGTTATTTGGGAAGTTTAGACTAGTTTAGAGTCATCTTGAATTTTTGGTAAATTCTTTAGTACGGTCCTGTCCTTCTTAATTTTAATTTCGTGCTTTGTTATGTTATTTTTGCCACAGTTAATTCCATTTTAGTCTGGAGGGCACGAAAGGTTAACCGAAGTTAGCGCATTTTCATGGTAGTTCTACGAAACCTTCAAGTTATTTCAGTATGCTTTGTCGTTGTAGAAAGTTTCCTTTGTTAAGAATCCGAAGGTGACCCAATTCACGCATATTTCATCGACACATGATGTCATCTTATTCCGTTGGATGCAGGGCCTCGTGATACGGTTCGGGGAATCCCCTGTACGCAAGGCTTGTCAGCTGACCTGTTCCGCGTCCTTTCGAGCCTTCTACACCCCCCTTTCTTTAGTACGTGACAACATCTCGATCATATCGGACGGCTTTTAAGACGTGGTGCAAGTTTATCGTTTCCAGCTTGGGTCCTTAAATCACCGAAAAGGCCAACATCTCGCCAGGTAAAATCTACTTCCTTTACGCTGCTCCTGCTTTGCCGTTTATGTTTGTAACGTCAGTTTCGATTCCTACGATTCCGCTTGCTGGCAGGCCTTCATCAATGTTGTTCAGTTTGTTTTAGAATTTAATAAGTACCGCCTATGTTTTACCGTTGTGTTCTGTTTGCAACTTGTAAAGTAGTAACCAATGGTTGGCCAATCCGTTTTGTCCAGCGGTATTGTGTGAAGGCTTTGTGAACCTCGCCCTGGGCGGATCTAATATTCACATTGTAAAGTTTGAGGGCCGCGTCCAACCAGAATTGACTAGTTTGTCTCAGTAATTTTGTGCTCAAGTAAAGATCATTTGTGTTCAGACTATAGTTCAAGTTTTAAGGCATTTTAAGTGAATATTTTGTGTTATGTTGCATGTGTAAAATTTAACGGTGCTTATCGAATTTTTAGTTTAGTATTTGTTGTTCCTTGTACTCTTCCTGGGAATTGAGGACTTAGTTTGTAAATGACTTGCCGTATGTAACGTAAATGTAGTACCCTCAATTCTATCGTTTCTTAAAGTAAGAATATCGTGTTATTATTTGTTTTAACGTAATATCTAAGTCTTAGGTCTGTATTCGGAGGAATGGTCACCGAGCTTCAGCCTGCAGAAAAATTCTGCCCATCTGGAGATTCGAACCAAGGACTAATGTTACGCTAGCCTTACGCTCTACCACTGCACCACCCTGGCTTTATCTACTTAAATAATAAATGTAATTGATTGATATTAATTGAAATTCCCCCTTTTATGACATGGTTTACTTGCAAAATAGTTTCATTAATTATACCCTTAGTTGGAAAGTGAGCCGCTGAAAACCTATCTGCGGCCCGTAAAATGTTTAACCTATTTTAATTGTGGGCCTTATCTATTGCCAAGTTGTGCAGGTCTGGATGAGACAGTAGGATTGCATGACAATCCTATTATGAAACCTGGAACTAAAATATTTTGCCTGTGTATACAGTGAATTCATTGCATCACAGGAATTTACATACACTTTAGCCCGAATTTCAAAATGATTTTTAGTAGACTTTCTGTTTTTTATTAGCTTTTTAAACGTAAAGCGTAAGCACTTTAAATAACAAGGAAAATAGGTAGATAATTTTAAATAACTTAAAATCCTTTAGAAGTTAGCAGACTGTCTCAAATGACGGTAAAATAAATTACAAATCCGGCAAATTGAAAGACAATTATAAACTTAAGAAATTAACATTAGTTATTTAGTAAAACATTTTTACAATTTCTGGTAAATAGACTAAAATTATCTACTTGTTGTTTTATTTAAAACCCTTACTTTTTGCATTTTAAAAACCATCGGAGTAAATGGTGTGAACCAAACTTCGAAAAATCATTAACACGAGGGGAAGTTTATACCAAGTAAATTCGTATGATGCTACGATAAAGCAACACAGTGTATAACACGAGCTGGACATATAAAAAAAATTAATATAAGAAAACAATTGATTTCGTTTGGTTACGCATAACTGATGAGATGCAAGGCTAGAAACTAGGTCGGTTCCCGTTTAATTATGCCCTTATTATACCGAAGCAACATACAAGTCTTGCTCATCCAGAAAAACAGAAGTATTGCCTTTTCGTTTAAATGTAACTGATGACAGGCGTAAACGAATTTATTAACTTACAAGTAAGGCGTTTCTAAGGTGGTGATAACTATAAATACACCTAGAAGAAACAATTAGTAACTTACATAACCACCATTGGCGACGTTGTCTACCTAATGAACTTCAACGCAATCAAAAACCTGGGATTCCTGACTGGAAAGTTATTGCACTAGAATTATTACGCATTGTTCCGTATGATTTTTTAAAATACTGTAGAGTGACGGATTACAAATGTAAAACAAAGGTTAAAACGTTGGTCTCAATTTTAAAGGTGTTCTTAAAAGTAATTTAAATAATTTAATGAATAAATCTTCCCCTTTCAACTTTTATAGAGCTTTTAATTGCAAAATTAAAAGCTCTATAATGCAACAGCAAGTTTAACGATTAATATTCAAATTACTGAATTAATCTCCGTAATACCAGAAATTTTTAATGTTAGCGAAAGTTAATAAATCAAAAACATTGTCAGCTTACTGTATGAAATCAAATAAATCACCCGTTTATTTACTAACAACCATTTCAGTAACAAATTGGTGTTATTTTTGCTGATATAAATTAATAATTATTATTTTAGTTCGTCCTTATTTTTTTGGGGTATTTGTGCCGTTTTATTTAAATATTGTTTAAATGTGTTAAATGACATATATTTTATCGGTTTAAACGTTATCCGCTTAAATGTGATATTTGCGAGCTAAATTATATTCCGCGAAAATCATAATAAATATGCAAGTGATAAACCATATTAACTTCAGAAGAAATATAAGAAAACTAATCCATACAATATTAAACATATCAACATAACATACCAAATAACAAACTTCGAGCTACATAAAAATAGAACGAGCTAAAGCAAGTTCCACAAAAACATAGCGAAAATAAAGCTAGGAAAATGGCATGGAAAAACAAGGAAAATCTGAGATATAAAATCATAATAACGATTGATAATGATTGTGTGCTAATATTTTGTTGAGTTTTAGATTCAAATTTATACCTTTTTTAAAGTTTTAAAAATTTCGAACTTTTTCTTGAAAATCCTCTTGTATATTCATAGGAAAAAATGTTCTCCTTGGTAGCCTCGGTTGCATGCAGATAGGACACATTTATATAAAATTGTAGTTTAGGTATCCGTTTGTAGCATATAAAAAAGTTGTTACTGCTCTTTTATTGACAATAAAAAGAAAAGTACGAGCGATTCGTTTTAATTTATAGAATTAAGAAGTCGAAAGTTGAACCGGTACGACTTACATTTCTTGGATAGTCGCGCTTTACTAATTCGCTTTTAGTGGAACCTAATGAATTTGTTACGGAATATAGAAACAAGGAAAAGTAAACGGACGCCTAAACTGTTATTGTATTAAATTGTAGGTTGTGTGTACTCACCTACAACGTTAAGGTGAACAAAGTAACTCGTAACCGGCTGCGTGCTAATTTGACATTCGTAAACACCGGCATCCCTTTTCTGAGCCCATTTAATTTGGAGAGTCCAGTCGTCGGTTTCTCGGTGGTGGGTAGCTTGAAAACGTTGGTCACTCGTGTATGTGTAACTCCCAACGGTGAGAATGTGAATATCGCGATGTCTAATCCATGAAACCTGAAAATAAACGTTTAACATTAATAGTTACCCTTTAAAAGTCCGTGAATTTGTTCACATCTCTAGAATTCCGGAGATCATTGTCCAACTAACCCATATAAATTTAAGAGAGGACCGTCCTTAATAGACAACCTTTTTTAATCATTGTTCGTAATAAAACGCAGCTGCAACATCTTAACTTGACACGTCGTATAGAAAAATGTTTTCATCGTACATCTCGAGCTTTGCTCTCGTATTTTTCCGGACAAACCCAAACAAAAATTATTTCATTCTTTCCATTGAAGCTTATGCAAATCTCTCTCCAAATCACAACACACATAGATAAACCGATTCCATCGTATGAAATTTAATTACTCAACGGTTTATACCCATAAAAAAAAATTGATAGCAAGAGAATTAATTACTAACCTCTAATTTTTAGCAGTAAACATTTAATTATACGCCAATTAACAAACAAGTGCGAAGGGAAAGCCTAGATCAGATTTTTCATTAAGGCCGAAAATCAGATTTGAAGAGAATCAGACGGAATTAAGGGCTTGCTTGATCACCTTGCTAGGGATTTTGAGCACATTCTAGCCAACAATTCTATCGTAATTATAACTAGCTACAGAAACATCAAGGAATAAGAGAATGTTCATCTCTTTCCACATCGAATCATCTGAATAACGTAACGGATTTTACTGGGGTTTCTAAAGGGTCGATGTTTCATTATTCGTTATTTAATTAATATTAACTAACACATACACAAAAATTTTGGTTTTACAAATGTTACGAATAATAAAACGCTTTTATTTTATTTTTCGATTTATTTAATTTGCCATAACATACTATATGAATATAAGCGGATAAGGCAAATGTATTTTATTATTACGCAGTTAATTATTAAAAATATCAAGTTTGGAATTTTATGTAGCCTAATTCCTCTGGAAGGAACCCATTCATTTCCTTTTTAATTTAATATTTTATTTTGTAGGTCTTATTAGGTCATAAATTACACTTTTATTTTTTCAGTTATTTTTAGTTATATTTTTCATAGCTGGTTAGGCATTTCTGTCTTCTTCAGGAAGAGCATAATATTGTTAATAAGTTATAAATATAAAATACTGACGAAAACATGACTGTCAAAACTATATACAAGGTCCGTCTGCTGTGCAGACCGTTCAAGAAAAATTTTAAAAGTCTAGCTTGTACGATAGGACCACATTTGACGTATTTTGGGACAAAAAAGATATTTTTTTTCAAAATAATCTTTGTGCAATACCGCAATTGGATTTTTAATTTGCAAGATAGATTAAATTATACATTATTGGAAATCTTATTTTTTGTCTTTACAAATATGCCAATCTTACATAGGTTTAAAGAGAAGGTAAGACCTAAAAGTTTTAGTAGATGTGGTAGCATTACAGGAGACCAAACAGCAGGAAAATACAATAATTGAGTTAGAACAGTGCGCCTTTTTCAATAGTGGAGGTTTGGATAGAAGAGTCGGATTGCGATTGCTAATAAGAAAAGAATGGAAGTAGGTAAGCAGTTATGCTAACGCGCACCACAACCACCTTCTGGGGTAGCAGCGACACCAATTTTAGAGGTGAGTCTCTTTTACAATTCACTATGGTATTTAATTCAGACTGAACATGGGAAATAAACCTACCTTTGTAACAGGGCGATGGCAGGAAATTATTGATTTAACACTATTGTACCGGTTTTGTTGGTAATTTTGTTAAAAACTGGCATGTGTCCGTGGAGGAGAGCTGCTCCGACCACAGGCACATACGCTTTGAGGTCACTGGATTAAAGTGCGTAACAGAAAGTTACCGTAACCTTCATAGAGTCGACTAGGAAGCCTATAAGGAAGACCTAGATCGCAACTTGAGGAAAACCATAAA
This sequence comes from Melanotus villosus, assembly GCA_963082815.1. Lineage (NCBI taxonomy): Eukaryota > Metazoa > Arthropoda > Insecta > Coleoptera > Elateridae > Melanotus > Melanotus villosus. The sequence goes on along the minus strand of OY720427.1, from coordinate 32,926,579 downwards.
GACGGTAAACAATGAACAAGAGCTAAATATAGCCGTGGAGCAACTGACCAGACGCAGTTATCTCTGCATTCAATGACAGCTGTCCTCTCACCGTAAGGATTACCAACTGAAAGCTTATCTGGTGGAATGAAAACCTTAAGAGGATGAGAGGACAGGTAAGAAAACTTTTTAATAGAGCAAAAGCATCAGGAGATTGGGAGGCATACAAGGGATCCCTAACTGAATATAACAAAGCACTGATTTCCTGGTTTCGGACTTTATCGATTCTTTTCAGCCCTGCGATTTTTCTTAAGGATTTCATCTCGCTTGCCTATATCGCCCTGTGTTGGTTTTTATTTAAGTTCCATAGTTCTGATCCATATGTTAGAGTGGGTATAAATATTGCATTGTGGACTCTTACTTTTGTTTTTATGGTAATTTCTTTTCTGTTTAATAATTGGTGATTTAAAGAATAATATAGTTTTGTGTTTGCTTTGATCCTTTCCTCAATTTCAATATCAATTTTTCCATCTTCCGTTATTACCGCACCCAGGTACTTAAACTGTTTCACTTGTTCTATTTCTTCATTTTATATTTTGATGTTTACTTTGTTGGGGCGTTTTGATATGACTATTATCTTTGATTTATTTTTGTTTATCGTCAGATTCCGTTACTTTAGAGCCTCGTACCATATTAATAGATTATTTTGTAATTTTTCTTCTCTTTTCGTTAACAACACTACATCATCAGCATATGCTATATGATTCACTGTAACCGTTTCTAGATTCCAATATCCCCAACTGGTTTCGCTATTTTTTCGTTGACTTCTTTTACATGTGACAACTACAGAGGTATCTCGGTACTAAGTGTGCCGGGAAAGATATACGAAAATATTACGACAGAAAGGTTACAACGGGCAGTAGAGCAGGATCTAGAAGAAGCTCAAAACGGCTTTAGGTCAGGAAGAGGAGTTACTGACGCCCTTTTTGTATTAAAACAGTTAATAGAAAGATTAGTAAATGAGGAAGAGACAAGAAACCTACCACAAAATTTAATAGAAAATATAAAAAGCATTTACCATTATACAAAAAATTAAATAAGAACAGGTAACAAGACTTCAAAAATGTTTACAACTATAGCAGGGGTGAGGCAAGGAGGCCCGTTGAGCCCTTATCTATTTAATATAATGATGGATGACATAATAGTTGCAATTAATTAAAACTAAATTAACTAAACTGGTCAACCACTGAAATTCCATCCAATAAAATTTGCTCTGAACTTTAAATTTAACAAATTTACGAGAAGAGTGGGCGCTGGAAATCATTTAGGATTTATGTTTTGCTTAACAAGATTTTATGTGGTTATTATTTTCTTTGTTATATCTTTTCAATTATTGTTTACCTGTGTATAATAAAACCTCAAAATTGCAACAACAATTGCGTTTCATTTTTAATAATGAAAAAGTGTTTTAGTGATAGTTGTATATGGCGAGATGAGATGGAGAAGATTGTCATATACTCAACAACATGAATCCTGAAGGTACCCCAATATGTAAATCAAAAATTTTGCATAAGTTCAACGAAACTGATACCGTTAAAGACTTTCTCAAGAGTGGATGACCAAAAACTGCAACTCACGCGAGGGTACATCTTAAAATGGGTTTCAAAGAGGTACAATTGAACGGCCACCACTATCTCCGGATATGATTTTCTGTGGGGTTATCTAAAAAGTCGGGTTTATATTAATAGGCCATAAAGTTTTTTTAACAAATCGAAATCGACAAGAAATGGAGGGGAATTCGCATAATTACCCGAAAGTTCAAGAGCAACACTTTTCACGTTATTTAATTTTTATTTTCTTTTAAAAAAATAAAAAAACTTTGAGTTTTAATAAATTTTGGATTTTTCACTTTAAATTACAAACCTTGGTATTTGGTAAAGACAAAAAATAAGCTTCCCAAACATATCATATGACCTATCTTGCAATTAAAAAGAAGATTTGCGATAAAATGTGTTGAATGTGGTCCAATTACATAAGCTGTACTTCTTTTAAGAATGTTATCTTGAACGGTGTGCACACAGGAGAACTCAGTTTCCATACTTTTTAAGGACTCTGTATATATTATAAGTCGACATAATACTGCATATATTAAAAAACTTAAAATAATTTAAATGTAAAGCAACGAAATCTAAATGAATATGTTTTGATATTCAAAAATATTTCAAACTTATTTAGAGATTCGAAGCAATCTTTTCCCCTAAGAATCGTTAAAAAGGGCACAAGAAAATTAAAGCGCGTACAATTCTGGTTTAAAACCCTTTTGCAAAATAATTGAAATGCAAATACACGATGTATTTAAATCCGTCTTGTACAAAAAGCTTTGATAGAAGCACAAAGTGGTCTTTGAAGACTTATTTGCAGAGTAACTTACTTTTACAGCTTATCTCAGTTTGGCTGAAGTTCAATTGCAATCGGGCCAACTTCGGCAAATTTCAGTTTTACTCAGATTTAGTAATCTGAAGTTTACTGGAATACTTTATTAACACGTACTCTAAATTAGTTCCTTCTAAAAAAAAACTAATCACTTAACTTAAAACTCTGGGACATGAAGAACGACAATTCTGTAAACAAAGTAAACATAGAAGATAGGTAAATCAAGTACGTACACGAAGACAAAAAAATTAGGCCATTAAAGGAAAATAATTGTTGTTACGAAAATGTTAAATTATAGGATGATCCTTTAAGCTAATTTACTTACCTACAGAATTTATGTTTATTAATAATTCACGTTTCACAGGTTAATGTTCTTAATATCTACTTTCGTAGGTTATTTATAACTCGCAAACTTGTATGAAGAAAGTGGGTTAGAAACCGTCTTTTGCCGGTTTAGCTTTTCTGAAATTTGCGTAAGCAAATATTATCATTTGTAAGTAACAAACTTTAGGGTTTTTTTTTGTTTTTAAGCTAATTTAGATTTTATATACAACACGAAACTTAGTTGGATTAAGTAATCACTCCTGATTTGTGCACGAGGAAGTTAATGTTCTAAACAACTCTTTGTAAAATATAAGAGTCCCATATTAGTGGCCCTAAAAGAACTTCACTTTCAGGAAAGTATAGCTAATGCCAGAAAAGGGGACGTTCAGGAATATTTGAAATGAATAGCCTAATTTTAATCAAATGACAATTCCGGCAATATTTACTGTAGCTCCTTTAAAAGGGAAATTTTTGATGTGTGACTACAGTGGAACTTTAAAAGTAATTCTGTGCGTTGTGCCTTTGATTGAAGGAGCGTTGCAAACGTTAAAACTAAATAAAACGGCGGAAAATTTTCTGAAAAATCCGGAATCCGTTTGTTATTGACATCGCAATTAATCATCTTTTTGTGAAACTTTCACTGTTTTACTTAACACTCTTACTAAAAATCTAAGGTCTGCCAATAAAACAAAAGCAAATACTCTCGAGTCGTGATTTATGTCAACCTTTGCAATAATTTCAGAGAGCATTTCTCTGTAATGCGAGGTAAAAGCCGGAGAGTTCGGACATTTTTAACGCGTCTAAGGAATTTATCTTTCTAAGGAGGTCTTTTTCAGCTGAAAAGACTAGCGCATACAATGATTCGTCAGCTACTTACTCAGGGGTATTTTCAAAACTTAGCTGGGCATTTTTTCAGATTTTCTGCATTTGCATCTGTGCGCAACAGGTGTGTGAAGTTCAGAACTGACACTTTGACATTCTTCAAAGTTCAGGTTAAATATGATATTCTGGTAAGGCAATTAATTTTTATTCATGCTAAAATTTCAGGTCATTATGTGAAACTTTCACGTTTTTCAGGAATATGTTTTAAATTACTAATTTTCCGTGGTTACGTTGTGTCTTAATACAATTTTCCTATTGAGAGCAATAATTTCCATGTTATGGTCCAATTTACGTTTTAACGTATTAATTTGTTATTTAAATTTTTGGTATTGTTATTTTTATATGGTAGACCTTAAGAAACAACACGCAATTAAATAATTTCGCGTGAAGAATGGATACGGGAGGAAACTTTGTAATGCTGTCAAAACCAAACCTGTTATATTTGGTATGTAAATGAAACATATTTTAGAAATGTATACTAAAACAGGTAAGATTATAACCGTGAGCTTTAAATATTTTTTTAAGACGTATTTTTTGATGTTTGATATCGATCACGTTTCGGTGCTTTTGTCCATTTTTTTTTTTTGTAAAAAAATTTAGCCGGAAAGCTTTTACTTATATAAAATATGAAGCGCAGTTTGATAAAAATCCGTCTTAGCTTTTGACGCATATAAAAAAGGCTTTAGGTGTTTTGTTTACGGAATGGTACGCCATAAACATTATAATCATCAAAAGATGAACGTCAGATTAAGCCAAATTATATACTGTAAATAATGGGAAAGCATGCGATGAATACATCCGCGATATAATATAAAACTTGGGAGTGCACACATTTTTTGCTAAAAGCTTCATTATTTACGAAGTTTTAATATGACATTCCTTTATTACTATAAATGCACTGTAACATACAGAACCTAGCACAACGTAAAAGGTAATCGTTTAGTTTAAAACTACGCTATTAAATGTGATATCCAAGCTATTTTAATCACATTTAAAATTCATTAAGAGATTTAATATGGAATGATGAGATAATTTCTCTTGTTTTGCAGTTGTAGTTTTCAGATGTCTACAATTATAACGTTTAATTTAGAAAATATCTTGTATTTGTGCTGAGTGGAATGTAATTACTCTCGTGCTTAAGTTAAGTCAACATTGCAAATTCATGCCACCAGCTGCTGAAAATTGAAAGTCCAATAGCTGCGAATTACCCATAAAAATCAAAAAATGTCAAGAAAATCGCCACAAATAACTTAAGGAAGAAGTAAGAATTTTGTACCAACATTATTTTTAGAGTTGCACTTAAATAAATAATTTAACACCAACGTCTAAAAAAATAAATAAATGAAAAGGAGAAAACCTTGCCCTTTTGAGCCAGGAATGCATTTTGGTTTTGCTAAGATTAAGGATTAAAATGTAAGGAGCACCAAATTAAGGATAAAACGTGAGTGTTGTGTGTGGTTGTTTTCGTTGAGCGTCCTTTCACATATAATTTCACTTAGTTGACTTAGTTGAGAAAATTCGAAAACAGGAGTTTAAATCATGTTGAAGAAATGCATAGAAGAGTTTTTGATAAGGTTCACGGTGAAAAGTGATTTATATTTGCAGTTGCGGGTTCTCACAAATTTATTTTATTTTCGTGGGTAATAACTTTAAAATGTTACCAAGTAAACTTTTCTAGTATATTTAAAACTTTTGACAAGTAAAATGTATCCGAATTCCTAGTTATAATTGTAGCGCAGCATCTTAAGTGATAAAAATATAACTTTATCTAGAATTTATTACCTAACATTGTAAAATATTATATGCGGCGAAGCATTTTATAGCGATGCACAAACTACTAAAATTCTGAAGGAGTTTTGCAATGTTTAGAAAGCCAGCTTCAATGGGCGCTTTGTTGAATAATGCAAAGAGGGATGTTCACTGCATACAGATGCCAGCATCATTATGACCTGGCTGTAATATACACATACATACCTGTTTAACCTGTAATATCTGATACCCTCCTCGTCGCTAATTATTTAATGCCCCGATGTTTTTCTATTACGTACATCTTCCCATAAATTCCGAAACAAATTTGTATTCGTCCAATTCTATAAAACATACGGTTACGTAACTACCCTCAGAACAACCAAACGTTTCAGAACATATTCCGCATTATAACAACAAACAAGGATATAAAATCGAAAGGGATCGTGTTTTTCAAACTGCTATAGCTCACGTAAGGTGTATATTTTTCTGCCATAAAAATCCGTACGAAATCAAAATCAATTCGTGACGAAATGCGGATATACTTTATCGCGTGCTGTGTGAAGTGGCACCCTTTTCAGTTTACGACTGTTTCCAAATTGCTTTATATAATTTATATCTTATTATTCTCAACGAGTGCGACACCAGTAAGGAAATATCTCAAACTCAGATCTGTATTATCTGATTGGAAGACACGCAAATTGAAGTGATCATAGCGACAAAACCCCGTCTAAACGACACGGTTCGTGTGGAATCCTTTAGAGTAATAACTCCCTTTACAGACCTAATTACTTCGAAACCTATTAATGAAACACTGTGTTACAAACGCTTTCTTAAATGCCTGCGGTTTTGAAGTTTAGATTTGGGGTGTTATTTCCTCCAAAGACTTACTACCGGATTTACCGACGCATGAATAATTATTAATGTTGTATTTAGAAATCTGGATTAACCTAATCAATGATACAGTTTTTAACAACTTTTAAAACTTACTTTTAGTAATCAAATGTATCAGAAAACATAAATTTCTTACTGTCAAGAAAGCAGAGAGACATAAGCAAAGAAAAATATTTCTAAGAACAGATTGTTCAAGCTTGATCCAGAGAAGTGCTTATCGTTTCAAAAATTTGTAGGAATTTTGTCTATAATATAAAAATGTTCAAGGGCTGCCAAATAGAAAACTTAGAAAGTTCGTCGAATACTTCAGAAAATAAGAAAAATAAGAAGAAAAAGACCATAGGCAAACGAAAGAAAAGCAAGAGAAGAGAATGGAGTTCAAGAAGGAGGAGAATCCGAAAAAGTTAAGAAAAAAGGAACGAGGAGAGAAATAAGACGGAAGAGAGAAAGAAGAAGAAGGAGGAGGAGGAGAAGGAGACTTTTACTTCTTTGCCAGCAAACATATGAGAAAGTAACCTTACAAAGAAATGTTAGGAAAGGCCTGGCCTAAATAGAAAAAGCTGTTATAGTTAAAATTCAAATTTTCCTAAAATCATAAGTTTGGTTTTGTTATATAATAATGTAATAATAATAAATCAGGGTTTACGAAAGATTTCCTGTATAAATGAATGCGTTAAAATGTTTGTAAATGCTAATTCTTGTCCAATTTATTACTATTTTCTGATGAGTTTGGTGTGCAAGTTTAATCTTTATTATTTATTAAAGAAGTAGAAAATACAGAAGTACAAAAGGAAGAAGCAGAGGGAAGAGGAGGAGGAGACAACGAAGAAGAAGGAGGGAAAAAAAGAAAATTTAATTAATTCTTCTTCAGAAAACATTAAGACGAAAGAAATGTTAGAAAGAGCCTGCCCTGAGAATAGAAAATATATAAAAAACTGCTAAAGTTAAAATTCAAACCTTGTTCAAATCATATTTAAGCTTAGTTTTGTTATATGTATAATAATAATAAATCTGGGTTTACGAGATATTTATTTATTATTTATTAAAACAGGATATGATAAGATTATGAATAAAAAGAAGAAGAAGAGAAAGAGGGAAAGTACAAAAGGAAGAAGCAGAGTGAGAAGGCAGAGACGATAAAGAACTAGAATGAGGAGGAGAAGGAGAAGAAGCAGCAAAAAAGAAGAAAAGTTAATTCTTTACCAGAAAACATTATGAAAAAATAACATTTCAAAGAAATATTAGGAAAAGCTCGGCCTGAAAATACAAAATATATAAAAAGCTGTTAAAGTAGAACTTCAAATCATATTTAAGCTTAATTTTTTTATATAATAATAATAATAAATCCGGATTTTTCAGAGATTTACTGAATAAACAATTTTAAATAAAAGCTAATTCTGGTCCATTTTATAACTAAAATTTTACATAAGGAAGAAGCAGAAGGAGGAGGAGTAGACAACGAAGAAAAATGAGGAGAAGAGAAGGAGGAAGAAAATTTAATTCTTTACCAGAAAACATTATCAAAAAAGTATCATTACAAAGAAACTTTAGGAAAAGCCTGACTGCAATTATATTTAAGTTTAATTTAGTTATATAATAATTATTAATAAATCCGGGTTTACCAGAGATTTTCTGAGTAAATAAATAAGTACCTCGGAATTTAAAAAAAGAATACTACTTCTCAACCATTTTATTAATAAAAATTTGTAATTTTGTGATGTATTCGGCGTGTAATAATTTTAATCTTTTATTTGTTAAAACAGGTGTTGGTATTATACAAATATCAATAAAATGAAGGAAAAGTATAAATAGAAAGAAGAACGAGGAAATTACGAGGAAGAAGGATTGGGAGGTAAAAAGAAGAAAATTGAATTCATTACCAGAAAAAGTTAAGACAGAAGTAACATTTCAAAGAAATTTTATGAAAAACCTGAGCTGAAAATAGAAATTATATGAAAACTGCTAACAGTTAAAATCGAGTCCGAGGATCGAGAGGTCCCAACCATGGCCAGATTTCGGCTGGAGGGTGGTTGGCATTCGAATCTGTAGGTTAAGATACGCTATTGATCATGACAATCGATGCCAAGTTAAATAAAATCAAATCTGTGTTACATAATAATAATAAATCCGGGTTTACGAGAGTTTTTCTGTGTAAATAAATACTTCGAAATTAAAAAAAAAAATCTAATTCTTTCCCACTTTATTACGAAGGTTGTTCAATAAGTTCTGCCTCCCGGGCTACTACTCGCCTACCAATGGATGCAAGTGAAAAATGTTACATTACATGAGTTCCCGCTTTCAGACGATGTATGTATTTTTCATAGGCGAGTTGCAGCCCGGGAGAAAACTTATTGAACAACCTACGTACTAAGATTTTTTTATTTTTCTTGTGTATTTGGTGTGCAATTTTAATCTTTATTATTCAAGCGAATATGAATAGAAAGTAGGAGAGATAGACGAGGAAGAAGTACAGAAGGAAAAAGCAGAAGGAAAATCTTTTAGGAAAAGCTCGGCCTAGAAATAGAAAGTACCTATAGAAAAAAACTTCTAGAAGTTAAAATTCAAACTTCAAATCATATTTAAGCTTAATTTTGTTATATACTAATAATAAGAAGAAAAATAACAGGAGTATCATTGAGAGACGGACATAGAAGTGCTGAAATACGAGAATGGTGTGGGGTGCAAGACATAGTAAAATGGCCCAAAAAACGTAAAAAAGAGTGGGAAGATCATGTTGAAAAGAAGGAAGATAATAGAATGGTTAAACTATGTAAAAATGGTGCCATCAGGAAAAAATCCCCCGGAAGACCACCTAAAAGATGGTTTTCGTCGTCAGCGGAATAGAGAAGCAAGACAAACGAGACATCGTCCTAGTCGAAAGGAAGAAGAAGAAGAAGAAGAAGAAGAAGAATAATGATAAATCCCTGAGCAAATAAATACTTTGAAACTTTTTAAAAGGACTAATTCTTTCCCACTTTATCAAAAATTTTCTGATATTTTTGGTGTACCATTTTAGTTCTTATTATTTATTAAAGCAGGTATAGATATTATATCAGTATGAATAAAAAGAATAAGAAGTAGTAGTAGAAGAGGGAGAAATATAAAAGAAAGAAGAAGAAGGAGGAAGGGGAGAAGAAGAAGAATAATTAAAAGGAGAATAATAAGAAGGCGAAAAGCAGATGGTGAGCAAGAATAAGCAAAAGAAGGAAGCAGAAGAAGGAGGAGTAGAAGAAGAAAAATCTTAATTCTTTGTCAGAAAATACGTGAGAAGGTAACCTTCAAAGGAAACCTAAAAGCAGAAAATGTCAGAAGATTATTAAAGTTAAATTTAAACCTTGTTTAAGCCTAGTTTTGTTACATAACAATAATAAATCCGCGTTTATGAGAGATTTCCTGTAAAAATACATTCGAATTATTTCAACAACGTTAATTCTCGCCCATTTTATTGCATTTTTGTTATTTTATTATGTGTTTTGCATTTAATCAAGCAGGTATAAATATTAACGAATAATAAAAAATTAAAATATGATCCTGAAATTGGTGTCAAACCAATCAACACAACATGACCGTATAGTTTCGTTTGAATCTGTCACGTTTACGCGAATAAATTTATACGGTGAAATGTCAAATATGATTTTAATGAAACTAAATTAACTGGAGCGCAAGCTGCAAACACGAAATTCACAATAATTAATAAATCATAGTTGGTTTTAGTCTTGTGATTCGGAAAATTCTGCTGAAACGATACACCTACTTTGTTTATAATTAATTTTAATGCATTTTCACCGAAATACTGCAAGCGGTAACTGTTCAAATTTTAAACTTCAGTTGCAGTCACACATAATGGTTGTTGCTGTTGCTGCAATAATTCAAACAAATGACGAAGGATTTCATTTTTGAAAACAAAATAAATTTGATTCACACTTCAAAAGCAGTACATTGCCCCAAGCTGTTTGTTTATAATTAGTCTTTTGAATAGCTTTTTATATTTTGGTTCATTATCGGCCCATTCTAATTTTTTGTTTCATCATTAGTGTTATTTATCGTCCTCGATTACATGGCGAGCTCTAAATTTATATTCGGAAGTTATTTTTATTCCAATAATCAACAAAATGGGACAAAAAACAATTTAGTTACTTTTTGCTTCATTTTCTGATGCAATGAAATATGACGTACACTTGAAATAACAGAAGACTAACCCGTTTTGTTAAATTAAGCGGCTCCCTTTTTAATATTTTAGCAAGCTTTGTTAGGAAAATGGTTGGCCGGCGCCTGCTGAACTCCAAATATACATTTTTTAACGGATTTTTTTACTGGAGACTCCAGGAAGTACGATGCTTGGGAAGTAATTAATTTTCTATACAATTATTGTTAAGCACTTGCTATGTCGTGTGATTTTAAACACCGATTTTTTGATAAAAAAAAGCTGATATCAAGCCTAAATATCGAATAAAAACTAGAGCTTTATGAAAACCTGTCACTTGTAATCCTGTATTTTGTAAATTAATGGATTATTTAACGATTTGTGTTTGAAATATAATAGTTTTACCTAAGCAGTATGATACTCGTATGTTTATTTTAATTCGAAATTGAAAACGTCAAACTTTAGGTAATTTAGAGTACGTTTATTTATTTTATTTCTAAGAATAATATCAGCCTTATCAATGAAATATCTTTAATTAAAGATTGTGACAAATCAGTTTTGCTCAGCCTTTATTTTACGTGAGTCGCTTAAACGTTAAAAGTGTAAACAGCACAGCGTATTGTTAAATATAACGAATGTCCCGTAATAAGTTTGACACCCCAAGTTGCGAATTTCTTTAATCTTAGCTTTCAGAAATATTACTTGCGATGTTCCAATACCTTAGTTAATATTGACTTTTCTTCTTCTCCTTCTTCTTGAGTCCTTGAAGTGTTGGAATCATTAAAATAACGAGCTTCACCGGGTTGTTACACCATTTTACCTGATATACTAAGCAAACCTGAACTTCTGTTGTTAACAATTATATTTGAGAGACGAAACACCCTTACAGATGAACTATTCGGAAAAGGATTGAAAATGAGTTGTGAAAATCACAGAGCACATTTCAATAGCTTCGTACACTATGTTTAAACGAGGTTAAATCATTATTAAAAAATTAACCATAAATACTTACAATAGGTAATTAACAAATAATACAAAATGTACAAATAATGTAAAACATCCGCCTTTAAACAGAATTTAATAACAGGTGCTTATTTAAATTTAGCTTTTTTAATTACTTGATCTTTGAGTGACTGTAAAATTGTTTTGTTATACCTAAAGCAGATTGGCCTTTTTAACACAGGCAAAGGCTAAACGTGCTGTTCTTAGCAGCGCTGGGGCTTCTAATTAACTGTCTTCATCCCTTAAATTACTTTCTCAAATAAATACTTGCTAAAGACGTTTACCAAATTAACCTGTAATTAGAATAATTAGATCTGTTTTCAATCTGACTTTTTTTATATTTCAAGAACATAAAAGAAGGAAAAATTCGGTTCTTAATTTTCTTTTTATAAAGCAGGAAGTAATTTGAGGATATTCGGCAAGCCACTGAAAATTAATATTTTCTCAACAGGTACAAAAGAATTAATTAATTAATTAATTAAATGTCCGAATTTAATGAAAATTTTGATTGAAAAGATCTTACTCAGTATTAAATGGTTACTTTATCATAAATGGGTAGAAAATTTTCCTTTTTAAATGGTTAATTAATTTGATAAATTTTGCCTGTAGTTCGCCTAATTACTGTCTTTGTGAAGAGATGTTTCGGTAACTCGAGGAAATTTTGTATTAAGTCTTTAACACTGAGGAGGAAACTAGGATAACCACCGTAAATTTTGTGCTGTTGAGAACAGTGGGTGACAGTATTTATTTTCATATGTTACGAGCTCCATTTCCCGATCCTGCTTTTAGAAATACCCACTATTGTACAGGATCACAATCGGCTTTAGTAAATGTTTCAGATGTCAGAGTGAGCCTTTAATTGCACCCTACTGGTATTGTCGTGACTGTAAGAAACAGACAATCGGAAAAATAGGATAAAGCTGTGTGTAGTTAAGATAAAAAGAATTAAGTGCTTTCATTTTTTATAAAAGAAGATTTCTGTTGAAATCACGCTTTTAACAAATAAACTGTTGAATTCATTAACCAGAACCGCTTCAGTCTTCTCGAGGATTTTACTTACGTAAGTATGTATTAATCAGCTGAGATATCGATAAATCGCATAAGCTTCGTTGCATTTTCAAGTGGAAATTTTGAAATACCACCAACAGTTTTGATAAAAAAAATAACGCTGTGACAATATATGTAATTTATAATTTATTTTATAGTCCCATAACGCTTTTTGTCCGCTGATGATTTAGTATAGCTATTATATTTAAGGGTGTTACATCCCGTTTTGGACGTCAAATAAATGATATACCGTTTCGAGGGGAAATCATCCTGTTGGTATAAGAGGTTTTCTTGTTTGTCGAATTAGGTTTGTCTTTGTATTTTCAATCAAAGCGTTCGATTTGGTTGTATATAAAAGATTATAAATGGCAAGGAGAGTTTCACTTTTGTCAAGGAAGACGAAAGCAGGAAGCGCATTTATCTGTCGCAGCTATATTTCATTTTAGCTTCTGCATCATTGCAAGTCTCGAGTTGTTTCGAAAAAAATTGAACTTATTTTTCGAGGAAAATTTAACAGATCTTATCTGAAAATTTATATCTACGCTTATACCTAAAATCTAAAGGGAACGAAACAGTGAATTACAATAAGGGATGACAAACGGCCAAGCAAGCGTAATATTTTCTTTATAAAGTCTTCGCAAATAAAGTAATTTCGCAGATTTTACTGTAAGAAGCAGGTACCTATTAAGAGTTAAGGATACGGTCGGGCTTGTATTATGTAGATATTAAATCTTTTATTGCATTATCATTATTATCAACACCAAAAGAAAATTGCTAGGTGAGTAACTTTAGCATTACTGCTGAATATTTAAATTGAGGATAAAGTATTTTTTCTTCAGGAAAATTTAGTTTAGGCAAATCGAATAGCTTTCTAGTGTTTCTTGCTTCTGTTTTTTTCGCTTACGACAGATTGCATCCATTAGATTTCAGCGCAGGGTCGTCATCAAGACGGAAGCAGTAAAATTGTGTCAAGGTTTAATATATCCACAGATAATGAATACGCGGAAGAAGCGCGCAAGTTTGTCTCTTTGTAATGCTCGTATTTTAAGATTACACTAAAACAATTTCAAGTTAGTGTTAGTTGATGTATGACTGAAACTTAAACTGTCTGCTGTTCTGTTCCATTTCATTAATTTCGGAATTTTTAAAATAAACTGCCAATGTAAAATTAAATAAATTGGGGTCAAAGATTTCGCTTAGTGCCTTTTAGCCGTGTTAAGGTTTTTCAGATAAATACAAAATAGGTATGAGCTGGAAAAGCTATTGGATTTAATTTGCATTTCCGAGGGAACCTAATCAAATTTTCTTTTACTTACAACGTAACAAATTTGCATTTTGGAGCAAAAATTAATAGATGGGTAAAATTTAATATACAGTTCAGTGTAAACCTTCAATAAAAAGGATTATTTTGTATTCGGTTTTAACTGTTTCACAATTTATTTGGTGTAGAAAATTAGGGTATTTTATGGAATACATGTTGACATATTCATTAGTATTTCGAGGATATTAAACATTGTTTATTTAGGATATTCAATTTATTTCTGATGAATTAATTATTCACGACTGAATTGCTAAATTTAATAGTTTATTGTGTAAATAATTTACACGAGCTGAGCAAGGGGGTTCTAATAACATTAACATGTTATCAGAAACTTTTTAAAAATTATGTAATGGCATGTCGATATGAGTATGCGTTTCTTAAGGATTTGACAGTATGAAACCCGAATTTTAGAATTCTAGAATATTCTCTTGATATAACGGTAGAGGAAGGACAGCGAACTCGGAAATGTCAACACTAATAGGGCTGGATAAAAACGAACGAAAATCGGTAAAAATCATCAGAATGGACAAACATTGATACTGCTACCCATCTCGAGCATTGTCGAATAGCTGGGTTTATTATGACTTCTGCTGAAAATCGGTCAACCTTTTGCTGTCAATATGTTTGATAAGCTATAGAATCATATGAAATATTGTGATTGTTACTTGTTATGTCAGTAGAATAGAGGCAGCTGGGCGGCCATTTTGTTTTTAATTAGGTCAATCAATTTAATCGATTGCGCAATCAAGGTCGAATTAATGGGATTAGCGGTTTAATTAGATCAATTCGCGGTTTATTTAGGGCAATTTAGATCAATCCGCGGTTTATTTAGGTCGATTTAATGGGATTAGCGGTTTAATTAGATCAATCCGCGGATTATTTAGGACAATTTAATGAGATTACGTCATAATTAGATCAATCCGCGGTTTAATTAGATCAATCCGCGGTTTAATTAGGTCGATTAAAAAGTTTAATTAAATTCTCGATTAAAAGCGGCGGCCATCTTGGAATTAATAGCTCGATCATTCGATTTAATTAGGTCGATTAAAACTTCCATTAAAAGCGGCGGCCATCTTGGAATTAATAACTCAAGCAGTTTAATCAATCATTATAACTAGTTCAATCAGGTTAGCGGATTAATTAGATTATTCCGCGGGTTCGAGGGTCCAGCTGTGACATCACGGAAAAACACATGAGTCATCAAAACGTCAATCATCCACTCGGGTGTAAACAATAATAAAAGTAACTTATTTCAAATTTCTGGAATACAGGAAATGACTAATGTGACAGCCATTGTGTGATTATCGCAAACAATAACCATTGTTCAAAGGATCTTTCTAGATTATTCTACAAGTTGCGTCATGAAAAGGCATGTTTCGACTTGTATGTGAGACATCTCCCCTTCCATCCTACACTACGGTATAAATAAGCGAACAGATTCCTACTCGGCCATTCAGAGTTCCTATCTGTGCTTTCTACCTAGTGACCTATTGAGTAAGTTATGAGTAACCAGCAAGAAAATTCAACCGTTGAGGCCAGGAAGCGTTGGGCTCCATATGATAAATCGCGTCGAGGTGGCATCCAGAAGTCTACATCAGTAACCAAAGAGCGACCCCGAAGTTTTTCGCCACAACGCCATATCACCGAGGAAGACGTGCGTGTGTTTCAAGAAGAAGTCCGACCAGCATACGGTGTTAAACCCTCTCAAGATGATGAGCAGCAGAGAAACCTGGTACGAAACGAGAAGAAGCGTCTACTTTGCGGGTCTTACATCCCGTTAAATAATTCTGCAAGTAAGTTGATACATATTGGAATGGATCCGTATAAAGATTTTGCCCCGGTTGTCCGTATCGTTAAAAGCGGTATTGAAGCTGGGGTAGAATTCGAGGAAGAAGCGTTCAAGGAGTTCGTTAATGTTCTACCCGAGATATTAGTGGCCTTGCGTGAAGGTAGTTTAAACTTCGATTTGCAGCGTTACAAAATGCTCTGTACGGGGTGGCAAACGTGTAAATTTGTACCAAAAACTGGTACAGAAACATTTGAACTTTATGCAATGTATTCTACGCTAGCGAAAATTGTGGACATGAAAGATTTTCTCTTTGTGCGCCTAGAGACATTGAAAAGGAGTGCTATGAAGACGTCTGTGTTATTTACTGAGTTTTATACAAATGTAGCATGTATTGTTGAAAATTCTGGAAATTTTGACGTATTAGACGTTTTACTTTCAGACACCTATAAAATAGATTATAGGGGTGAAGATGTTTTAGGTGAATTGATTTATAATTTTAAAAATTTTGTTATTACTGTAATTCAAGGTAGTGTAGGGTCTGATGATCGATTGTACATTGCTGGTGGTGTTAATAGATAAATAAATAAATATTGTTTCCACGTATACCTGTCTTATTATTTATATAAATTTCTAATTCTTTATCCTACAGCCAGTTTAACTCTGACGTTGATGCAATAAACATGGAGTGCCAGTTTCAACATCCGTTTTCTGCAATTGTTGCGGGACCGTCAGGGTGTGGAAAGTCGTTTTTTGTAGTTGATTTTTTAAAAAATATGAACAGCGATAATATATGCAATGTGAAATTTGAAAAAGTAATTTGGTTTTATGATGAGTGGCAACCTTTATATAAAGACTTAAGCTCCATAGCTGAATTTCAACAAGGACTACCAAATATGGACCAGTTTGACGGGGTTCAACCAAATTTAATAATTATTGACGATTTAATGCGCGAGACAAACGGCAGTATTGTAGATATATTTACTAAGGGGTGTCATCATAGAAATTTAAGCGTGTTTTTCATAACACAAAATATATTTCATCAGGGCAAAGGGCAGAGGGATATTTCCCTTAATGCACACTACATCATATATTTTAAAAATCCGCGAGATGGAACTCAAATACGTCATTTAGCGTGTCAAATAGTCCCTTCAAACATTAAATTTCTACAAGAAGCGTACCAAGACGCAACTTCCAAGCCTCACGGCTATTTACTCTTCGACTTAAAACAATCAACACCTGATGAGTTTAGATTCAGAACATCTATATTTCGAGAGGATGGTTCATGTTATGTGTATGTGCCGAAGAAGGAGTATAAATACAACAACACCTATAAATCTAGCGTCATTAGTGCATGATGCCTCACGCTGTGATTAAAAACTCTGAATTGCTCCGTGCCCTAGCAAAACTCGGACCTAAGGAGCGAGCGGCTCTCTTAAAGGCCGTGGGTGATAAAGAAATTCATTGTATTTGTGAATGTATTTATAACACTTTAAAAGGAAAAGTTCCATTAAGTATTCATCAGAAAAGGCGACTCTCTCAACACAAACACATCCTAAGGCGATTGGTGAAACCCGGGGAACCTATATTCAAGAAGAGAAAATTGTTAATACAAAAAGGTGGTGCATTACTACCGTTAATTCTTGCTCCACTAATTAGCGGAATTCTGGGAAGTTTGCTAAAATAAACTAAAAAATGGAGCATGCTAAGAAAATGATGATTGTGCCTCCCGAGTTGCTACAACGGTTAACTGTTTCTGAAAATACACAACCAAAAATATTATCTCAATTAGACGAAGACATGCAAAAAGTTCTTGGTTCCAAATTATCGGATCATGACAAATGGGCCCAGTACAATCAGGTGTTGCAAAGATATTTACACTTTACGGACCAGTCTCGTCAGCCAGTCAACGTGCCTGTGGAAGTCAAACAAGAATCTTTACAGCATTCAGACATACTAGCCACACTACCCGATACGTATAAGAGAAAGGCGAAGAATCTTATTAATATTTTATCTTCAACTGGCTCAATTGATTGGGATGATAAGGGAACCGTCTCCATAAAAGGTGAAATTCTACCGTCATCAAATATTATCGATCTAATAAATGATACACTAAGACCTCGCAAAAGTTCAAATCCTGCAGGCTGGGAGCAGTTTGCATCCTTTATGAATGAGAAAAATATACCTCATGAGTTAATAGGTAACCCTAAACGACGTAATGTTTCATCTTATAATCAATCGCCAAAATTTTTAAAATCAGAAGTGAAGCCCGAAGACTATGATGCCGATTCAGAAGGGCGTATAAAAGAAGTTTCTGGAACTGCCTCAATCAGTCAACAAACACCTGCTAGCACACGCTCTAAAAAGCGTAAAACTTTAGGCAATACGACACGCTCAGCTAAATCTCTGGGCTGGGCAAGACTTAAACTTTAAAAATGGCTGATTTGAATACCATCTACTACGACCCTTCAAACCCTGTTGGATATTCTGGTGCCGATTCATTAATAAACTCTGTAAAAAATCAAGTTCCAAAAGCAGACGTAGAAGAGTGGTTAAAGAAACAGGATGCTTACACTGTTCATAAACCTCTTAGAAAACATTTTCCAAGAAACAAGTACGTTGTTAGCAACATGTTTGAATTATGGCAGGCTGATCTTTGCGACATGAGGACTTTGACTAAATACAACGATGGAAATAATTATATTTTAACAGTAATAGATGTCTTTAGCAAAATGGCTTGGGTAAGACCTTTAAAATCTAAGACTGCAGCATCAGTAATAGAAGCTTTTAAAGAAATATTTAACGAATGTGAAACGACTCCTTTAAAAATTCAAACTGACAAAGGTAAAGAGTTTGTGGCAGCGCCCGTGCAGAAACTGTTTAAAGAACATGACATTAATTTCTTTGTTACCAATAATCCCGATGTAAAAGCGGCCGTAGTTGAAAGATTCAACCGAACACTTAAAACAAGAATGTGGCGTTACTTTACCTATTCAAACTCGTACAGATACATCGATGTACTGCAAGATTTAGTTTCATCATATAACAATAGATATCACTCGAGCATCAAAATGCCCCCGAGCAACGTAAACGAACAAAATGTATTGGAAGTATGGAACAATCTTTACCGTGGAGGAGTGGGGGTACAAAGAAGACCTAAATTTAAAGTGAATCAGCATGTTAGAATCAGTAGAACAAAACATACATTCGAGAAAGGTTACGAGACAAATTGGAGTGAAGAGGTCTTTAAAATCTGCGCGACTATACAGCGGAAGCCGCCTGTATACAGAATAGTTGACTTAAACGACGAAATTATCGAAGGAACTTTCTACGAGGAGGAACTACAACCTGTAACGTTAGAAAAAGACACAGTATTTAAAATCGATAAAGTGTTAGCTGAAAAAGGTCGTGGCAAATCAAAATATTATTTAGTGAAGTGGAGGGGGTACAGCGACAAATTTAATAGTTGGGTAGTCGCTTCAGAACTTAAACGTTTGTGAAAATGGAGAACGAATTTTATCTAACTCTCTTAAGCAACAGTTCAATGAAATATTTTCCCAAAAACACTACAACAAAGTTTATTACACAGTTACATAAACGTGTAAGGTTAACTAGTAACTGGGTTGTTGGAATCGCTGAAATTCAATATCCGTGTTCCTTTTTAGCTGTGACAGACACTGATAACTTAATTTATTATCGTCTAACGCCACCTAATGCTGAAGACAAAGAAACGGTGCTAAAAAATGCTAGCAGCCATTTCAAAGACAGCTCAGAAGTTTTATACGAAAATGACGGATGGTTTGTTTTTCACATACCAGCCGGGAATTACGAGAATATTGAAGATGTTATTACGACGATTAACAGTCATCAATTACTAAGCAGGTTGTTGGAATTTAAGTACAATAAAGTTACTAAACGGGTGTCGTTAAACTTAAAAGAGCAGCTAGCCGTACTGGGCTTATCACAAAGATTGGCTCTTCAACTTGGATATAAACCGGGGACAAACATTGCACTCAACCAAGCCCCGTCCCACCCCTCAAATATCTGGGTAGGCCTGCCATCTCAAATGTTTGTATATTGCGATATTGTAGAACCTCAACTTGTTGGTGATGTTTTATCACCACTTGTTCGTATTATCAATATAACCTCAGACAATTATAATTACGGATGTCATAAAGATGTAATATTCTCGCCCACTCACTACATACCTGTGATGAGAAAAGAATTTGAAAATCTCGAGATAGATATAAGGACCGAGACCGGAGCCTCGATGCCATTTGAGTTTGGAACTCTGAGCTTGAAACTACACTTCAAGAAAATTAATTAATGATGGATTGTCCCTATCAACAATATTACGTACAACAGGCAGGGAGTGGTATTGGGGCTATTTACAGAGGAGCTCCTTATCAACGTGGACATGGAATTGGATCATTTCTGGGCGGTATATTTCGCAGCATCCTTCCTCTTTTTAAGACTGGTGCTCGAGTGGTGGGGGAAGAAGCCTTGAGAAGTGGGAGTAATTTTTTAAACGATCTAGCCGACAAGCGCACCGTTAAAGAAGCCTTTCACAATAGATTAGAAGAAGCTGGAAAAAATTTAAAACGCAAAGCCGATGCAAAAATCAGCACTTTAATGGACGGATCTGGGTATAAAGGACCACGCACATTAAACATTACTCAGTCTATATCAAGATCTCCTGGAAGGGTCGTCAAGCGTAAAAATACTACGAAAACAGAACATAGTGATATATTTACTAAAATTTAAAAATGTCTTTTCTACATGCTCATTCTTGTGAATGCATTAAATCCGAGCTGGACTTGTTTGCGTTACCTTCGACTCAAACTAGTATCGAAAATGGACAATGGATATTTTATAAACCACTTTCTTCGCTTACTGATGACGCACCTATCGAATTTATTGTACCCGGAAATGGAAATGATTACCTGGACCTGAGTCAAACTATGCTACATGTAACCGCAAAAATAGTGAAACAAGACGATACACCTCTAGGCGATGAGGACAAACCAGCCCCCGTAAATAATTGGTTACATTCTCTTTTTAGTCAAGTGGAGATATATTTAAATCAAAAATTGGTATCACCTCCAAACAATACTTACGCCTACCGTTCATACATAGAGACTCTTTTGAATTATGGGCCTGAAGCTAAGAGTTCTCACTTAACCTGTTCGCTATGGTATAATGATACAGCTGGAAAAATGGACGCCACAGGCGATGAAAACAGTGGACTAGATAAAAGGCGATCGTTCACGAATAAGAGTAAACAAGTTGAATTAATGGGCCATGTTCATGCGGATTTGTTTAATCAAGAGAAATTTCTTATTAACGGTGTTGAAATGAAGATAAAGTTTGTTCGGTCACGTGACACGTTTAGTTTAATGGCTATCGCGGGTTCGACGTATAAAGTGAAAATTACTGACGCTAGTTTATTAATAAGAAGAATGAAGATAAACCCCAGCATCTTGATAGCTCACACTAAAGCTCTGGCAGCGGCTACATCTAAATATCCAATAACTAGAACTGATGTCAAGGCGTTAACAATTCCATCAGGTGTACAAAGAAAATCCTTAGACAATGTGTTTCTCGGACAATTACCGAAACGTTGCATTGTCGGATTTGTGACAAATAAAGCATTCAACGGCGATTATGCATCCAATCCCTTTAACTTCGATCACTTTAAAATGAATTATTTTTCATTGTATATTGACGGACAACAGATTCCTACTAAACCTTTACAACCAGATTTTACAAAGGACGGAATGTACGTTCGGGCCTACCACACCTTATTTTCGGGGACAGGAATTCATTTTCTGAACGAGGGTAACGATATTTCACGCGAAAATTACTCTAAAGGATATTGTTTTTTCGTTTTTGACCTAACACCAGATTTATCGGCAAACGCCAGCACTCATTGGAATCTTGTGAAGAATGGTTCACTGCGTGTAGAAGTTGGATTTGAAGAAGCTTTGAAAGAAACAGTGAATTGTTTGCTATACGCAGAATTTGACAACGTAATCGAAATTGATAAACACCGAAACGTGGTGGTGGATTTTAGCAGTTAAAACAGGTTTTGCTGCAAGTGGGGTTTTAGTCAGGTGCTTGTAGTTGCATAGTATGGACGTATTCGTTGACTTGCAAGGTTTCCGTGGAGCAGACAAAAAGTTCATTCCAAAAGAAGTTGTTATTATTTCCGGCGACGGAAACAAAATTGAAATCCTTCACTTCGAACCCCCTCAAATTTATTCATCGCTACCTGCTTCTGTAAAAAAGGATGTGACATATCTAGAAAATTATTTTCACGGACTGTCTTGGGATTCAGGCTTCGTAAATTTTGAAGAGTTTGAACTAGAACTCAAACGTGTGGTGCAGTGCTTCGATACAGTCTTTGTTAAAGGCGATGAAAAGAAGAAAGTTTTAAGCTTTCTCAAACAAACTGTTATAAATTTGGAGGAATTTGGGTGTCCGTCTTTAAACAAATTGAAGAAAAAGAAAACTGCAGTACGTTGTATGAGTCATACAATTGAAAATCCTGTTTGTGCCGTTGAAAACGTACTACTTTTATCTGATTGGTACAATGAACACGTTCGAAATAAAGAGAGCTCTCCAGACAATACCGAGTCAGTCGAATGTGAATCGACATGTTTATGCTTCTGATGAATTGCCTACGTTTATAATTAGACCATGTGCGATTGTGGCAAACACAGATCCATCTTATAAACCCGGGGAACACTGGGCAGCTTTCTACATCGATGAAAATGGTCATGGCGAGTACTTTGATTCATTCGGACGCCACCCCGAAGGACGTCATTATAATTTTATTCAGAAGAATTGTAAATCTTGGAAATGTAATACCAGAATGATCCAGAGTATGACTTCAAATTTCTGCGGTCATTACTGTTTGGTGTATTTATATTTAAAAATGAATAATGTATCAACTTTAGATTTTCTAAGTATGTTTGATAATAATTTAAAAAGCAACGATCGGCTCATCAAACTGATATACGACAGTTATTTCCCTAAGATAAACTTGTCAACTTTGGCGTATGACATACTAAATGTAATACAATCTAATGTATAAATTGTAAGTGCACTTTTTTATATAAATAAAACTTTTTTAAACGATTTCTTGTTTCCTTATTCTCTACGAAGTAAAACAAAGAAAAATTTCGATTTGTATAAGAGTTTATTATTATTTCCATATATGTTGGTGGGTATAAAAAGTGAATTATGTATATAATAATAATCGTATAACGAAAGTGTAAGTGATAAGTACAGCAGTAACATTAATAGTTAAAATTGATTAAAACTTGGTTACATAAAATCGATTAACTAGAGTTAAACTTGGATTATTATTATTTCCATATATGTTGGTGGGTATAAAAAGTGAATTATGTATATAATAATAATCGTATAACGAAAGTGTAAGTGATAAGTACAGCAGTAACATTAATAGTTAAAATTGATTAAAACTTGGTTACAAAAAATTGATTAACTAGAGTTAAACTTGGTAGCATAAAATTATCTACAGAGTAAAAAATGCTGATACTTGGAAGTTAAAAAACTATTATAATAGAGTACTGATAAATGATTAAAAATGAATAACTAAAGCTAAATTTGGTTATACAACGTTATATACATTTTAAAATACTAATATTTGAACTTAAAACTAATGTGATATGAAAAAAGTATATACAAGCTAAACTAAGAATAATATATAAAGACTAAGATTAATTATGCTAACGTACAAAAATAAAACTAAAATTAATTACTGGGAGATGACGAGCAGTTTCAGCTATATCGGTGGAAATCTACCATGTTATTACTAACTTACGTTCTATAACCGAAAGGAAGCGTGTCAAAACTATCCTCTACACGACGCCGCTTCGTATACTGAACTCTGAACACCTTCCGTTCAGGCTTGGAAACGACCTCGTGCACAGGTGTTCTGACAATCTTTCTATCGGTTTGAACGTACGTGGCCTCGGCGTCGTTAAGAACCATGTCTTTAAGGGTCTCGAAATTGACACTTTCGGAATTTTTAAAATTCAGGGTTATCCCTTTAACTTTGCAAATAAATATAAAGCCATTCTTATTGGTGGAAAACACCTTAAAGGCATAATTCTTAGGTCCGCCACTAACGAACTCGACAATGTAACTACCGGGCCCGTAACACTCGATCTCGTCGGTCATGTCACCGAGGAAATCTCCTGTTTCGGGTACCCACTCACCCGGTCGCTGTGTAAAAATCACACTGTCGGTGTCGAAGTACAGCACACGTCTACCCAGCTTTTCCAAATACTTATACAGCTCGAGGCGTGCATTAGCTGTCGTATATGCAGCTAGCGCGACATTGACGGTATTCAATGGCTGAATACACTCGTCCGGCCTGTCCCAATTTAGAATAACCGTATCATCGTCCACAGGAGTTAATGTATGGACTTCTACCGAAGGATCGGTAAGTTTCTTGAATAACTCGTTCGAGTCCGTGATGATAGAGGACTGCATTAGATTCTCCCTCTGGGCAAACTTACCCCAGAAGCTGTTTAAACACAATTTCGCAATGTACCGCATACCCGGATTTGACGCGATTTTACCTTTATCTAATGCAACCCCCTCTCGATCAGCGTATTCGGAAACATACCGATCCTTGGCCTGGTCATCCGTACACCAAGAAGGCCATCCACTACACTCCTGCTTTATTTTCACGAAATTATTGACGTAATCTGAAAAGAGTCCCCCTGTTTTCGTTGCCTTGTTGTACTGAGCGACCTTATATTCCCAAACCTCTAAAATTTCTATCACCCTGTAGCCCAGCGAAATAGCTTTCCGGAGTTCATCCGCCACGTAAGTACCGGTAAATTGACGCTCATCCTGCGTATGAGCACACTCGCCCATAAACTTGTCCTCAGCACAAGTTCTACACAGAACAAACATCAATTTACCGTGCATTCTAAGAGGTAGAACAGGATGATATAGATCGGTTGGTGGTACAATCGTACACTTGACAATGCCCTCTACAGAATTAAGATCAATCTGTTCACATTTATCCCTGCCCACATGAATTTTAGGATGCCCTATGGGGTATTTCCCATACTTATTAACAAAGGGATACAGTGAACAGACGTCTAAATACCTGATCTTCTCATCCTTTTCTACCTTGTGATGCAACTTAATCGCATTGGTACGCCCACCGAAGAAACTATCTCGTGGGTTTAAGGGTTCGTGTCTAATAACGTTGTGATTTGCCAAAAATTCTGCGGCCTGAATATTAGTTTTTAGAAAATTTTTAAAACGACATTCTTTCATTTCAACGAGGTTATACCCGTAGGATCGGATGCGAGCTGATGTGGCCTCTGTCTTCTCACGACGCATAAACATCGTTTCATTTTTGTCACCACCAAGTTGCGCCGTTTGATCAGGGAAACAAGCTTCGCAACCGTGGTAGTAACAACCCTGGAACTGATATACAGTGTTCGTAGCCTCGCAGAAGCCATCGACCAAGCAGCCCTCCCTAAGTCTAACCTCGCGACTATTACCCGCGTGTTTAATTTGAATATCCAAAGAGTGTTCAAGATATAACAACCATTTGATGGCGATAGCTGATTGCTTGTCGGCCATTCTATAACCGTTTGGGGGTATAAGGCCGATTGTATCAGCTGTAAGAAACTTACGTCTGAAGACTGCATTGCAGGAACCAGCAATCGTGCATGCTTCACGGAAGGGATCAACACCGTTTGACGTGCAATAACTACGCCAAAACTCCAAGCAAGCCTTCCTCAGTATATCGACGTCAGAAATGCAGTATCTAACAAGCTCTTCTTGCAGGTTGAATACCGCATCTCGCTCGACCTCGCCTCTATACCAAGCAAGAAACTCACTTCTAGCCGACGTAGCCATCTCGTCAGCCCCGTAATAGTGTGTAGCCGGCATTGGCCCAACATAATTTTGATTACCCAGAGTATTAAAGAAGTGCGGGAAGAACCCTTTGGAACCCTGGAAGCCAAACGTCTTGGGTAACTTGCTAAGCGGCATCGGCATGTAGTTCAGCGAATCTAAAAATTTGATGTCTTCGCCGCAGGAAATGGACATCAGCTTGGTGCCATTGGATATAATTTTAGGGTTCCACCGTTCCTTCTGACTAATAATCCGGCGTAATACAAATTGTGAATCATAGCCTTTAGCGTTGTGCGCCAGAGCAACTACGGATCCTACCGATTTCTTGAATTTTAAAATGAAATTTAACAGTTCATCGACAGGATTCTCTCTAAAAATGTGCTGGCGCTTTCCGCACTTGTTGCAATCTTTATTGATATCGGCGTCGTCAATGCACGACTTACACACGTTCTGTACAACGCACAAGTTTGGCTGATGCAGATAAACATTATCTGTACCATCCACGAGAGAGTCCTGTCGACATTCAAAATCATAAAAGACAAAACCAAAATGTTTGTCTAACTTTTTCTTATTCGCGACATTCTTTGACATATGACAAAGATGACGTACGGGTTGCTCGGACCTACATCTACTGCAGTACTTGAATCCACATTTATGATTGGACTTTTTGTCAGTCCACACACTATACAGACAGGTTGGGCACCTCCGCAAAGCCTTACACAAATTTTTGGTATGCTCAGTAAAACAGGCTTGACCGCGAAAATCTCTGTGGCACTCGTTGCATTTAACGAGGTCCACATCTACATTACAGGGGGGTGAGGTGTGACAGGACGGACAAATGTATTTGCAGCCTTTATGAGCGTTTTTCTGCCCAGAACGTATACGGCACATCTCGCAAAAGTAGGTAGTTGAAAAAGCTGAGCATAAATTAGTAATAACATTGTAGTGCGCGTTTTCAAGGATTAAATTCAGGACTGGCTTGTCGTTATGCCGGGGTCCTTCATAATATACCGTCTTACCCAGTCGGCTGTTGTACACGACTATTGTGTGATTTACCAGATATTGCTGAAACTGCTCTATATGGTCCCTGGTCCCGCCCTGGCTGAGGTCCACTCGGGCTCTAGTGCATAGCTCGTGAGTGCGCCGGTCCATCTCGGGATACCCCTTCACTAATACGGGGAGTAGGGGATCGTTGGCCCTCCAGGCCATGGCTAGCACTAGAGCCCTGGCCAAACACTGGTTGTCGTCATTGTTGACCACCATGATGCCCTTCTTGCGCCGACAAAACTCCTCGTAGCTAACGCCAGTTAGCTTCTCCCTTGATGGTCCATACCCCACAGGGAGCGAGACCCTGTCTAGCTGGATTCTCAGCGCGTCCTGGGAGAAGAAACTGGCGTTGCTTTGCAGGATCTTGTCTAGCACCGCCATCACGACCTCCACGGATAACTGGTCAACACGGCGAAATGATATGCCTATAGGCTTCTCAGGAAACTTGTCGCTGTGTATGACCAGCCCCACACGGTCAGATGGCGATGCGTCGGCTACCATGTGGTCAATAATCTCAGTGAATGCATTCTAAAAATAATATTTCTTAATTAATAAACACTCTTAAAAATATAATTGGATTTTCAAAAGACTATAAGTTTAAAATAAGTTATTTACCTTAAGCCATAAAGCAGGCCCACTCGCTTCATTGCCAACGTCGGCAAGCTTCAAGGTGACTGTCTTGGCCATGAGGTTGAACTTTTTAACCAACTTCGTGCCTTGACTAATCACCTTGAAGTATTTAAAGGCCTCAACTGCGGGCTGCTGCTGGCGGATACCTACGTTGTAGGTCGGCTCACGCCTCCGGGTCAAATTGGTAACCTAAAACAAAAATTAAATTGAATACTTTCATTCACCTTACTCCAGTTAAAAATTTGTAATTTATCGTATAAATTTTATAACATTTACCTGGTTGCTAGCAGCCTCAGGTCTAGGCGCCTTAATGGGTGTAGACGCTGCCTGCATCGGTACCTGCCGTGAAGTCGACGGTACACCTGCACCGAAGGCCTGAAAATAGAGTTAAAAGATTAGGAATTTGCCTTACTTCAGACATGGAAACTTAAATTTCTTAAACTGATTTTATAAGAACTGTACTCACATTGACAGCGTCTCTCGGCTCGTCCCTGGGATGATGAACGGACGTGGGCGGTGCCTGTATAGGCCGTGAAGTCGAAGACTGACTTTCCCCTAATGCCTGCAAGTTGAATTAAAAATTAGAATTTGCATTACTTCAGACATGGAAAACTTCAATTTCTTAAACTGATTTTACGAGAAGTGTACTTACATTGGTAACATTGTCGACCGACTCGTGCTGCTGCTTTTTAGTCTCCCCAACAACCCCGGGTGATTCAACAGTTACCTATAAAAAATAAATAATGAATAAGACTCGCACTGTATAAACGGTTGTTAATAGATAATTAAATTCCCTAGCGACAAGTTTATAAAGACTGAATTATTTTAAAAAATCCATTTTCAGTATTTAAAATTTTACTTACCCTTCGGTTTTCTTGCAGCTTCAGGATGTAGCCTTGCAACTCTTTAAGGCAGCTGGATTCAGCAGCCGTTAAAGAGTAGCCTTCGTATACCATCTTACGACAGATTAGATCGTAGATGGTACACAAGCCTTCCTCGGTACGGATAAGGCCAGAGGCTACAATCTGCAGGAGTTCGTTGACGGTAGACATATTTTCTTGACGTAGTTGATGCTGGAGTCGGAGAAGTAAAGTAGATTGAGTAGAGCGATGCAGCTAGTTTTATACGGTTTTTTCAATCCCTACTTTCACGATTTTTTTTCTTCCCACGGTACACGCACAAAAGGTTTCCGTTTAAACAAAGCTGCTGAGTCAGTAAAAAATACGTCTTACTTTTCGGACAGGTTTTAACTTGTATACGAACATCGTTTCCGGTTTACAAAGACAAAGGCTTGGGACTTCGTAAATAAAAACGTCTTTAATTTTAAAAGTTTAAATCCGGTATTGCTTTTTTCGGTTTCACGTTTAAAAGCTGTGACAGGCTATAGAAAACACTATTTACAGATAAGTTTTATTTAATCCGACATGTATTTACCTTTCTAAGGTTTAAAACTGTAGAAGGAAAAATCCTTGGTTTTCAAACTTGTTTTTTCAGGCGTACAAAGTCTAAATTAAAAACATCTCGTAGAACTATGAAAGGTACCTATTGTTTGCAGTAATCCCTCACGCGCCAGTCCTATTCGTCATTGCCGTGCGAAACTTGTACGATTGTGCAAACATTTTCGAAAAAGATTAACAAATTCAAATGTAAGCATTTAATAATAATACTAGAAATTAACCTTAAGCACTGTTTTAAAAAACTATTTTAAAACGTAGGTAAAATCACCGGCTTTTGAGTTTGTTCCCTTTTTAAAAAATGTAACGAGTTTTAAAAAAACCAGAAATAACAGCGTAAATAGCATGCTTTATTATTTAAAAAATGATAATTTAGGATTTAATTGAAATATTTACCTCCATCTACTTTAGTTCAGCTATCAATTAAATTGATTCAACGAAGATAGATTGTTATTTAACAAGTATCAGCTTAGTTTTCAAGTTTGATTACTCTTTTAAAATTTGTTCATGACGCGACTTGCAGAATAATGTAACGTCGTCAGCTTTGATAAATTACGGACTTTTGAGTTTGTTTCCCTTTTAGAAATGTAACGAACCAACCCAGATAATATGTTTTATTATTTAAAAATGATAATTTGGGGGATTAATTGAATTATTTCCATCTGTAGATCAGCCATCAATTAAATTGAATTAACGGCAATAGAATGTTATTAAAATGCATTTCGGAAGTTTAAGAATAAGTCACATGTTAGTTTTCGAGATTGTTTACGCTTTTTTTAAAAATGTGACGAGCGATGAGTAACGTTTGCTAGAAAAGTATCTACTGTTAAAAAATTAATCCCTATTGACGTCATTGAATTGTAAACATACAGGCCCCAACTTGTCGAAGACGTACCTTGTTTGACAAAAAAAAAATGACTGTACTCAGTCTAGTTAATTTTATCGGCTGAATTGATATCGCGATAACGCCGAATTTGGATAACTTTGATTAAAGATTAATTCAATATGTCACTTAGGGTGAGAGAGATAGATTGATCTAATTAAACAGTTAACCTGATTGAATTTGATAACTTTGATTAAAGATTAATTCAATATGGCACTCTGAATAATTAATTATGCACCCGCCGATTCCCTGCCCATTTGTACAATATAGAGGGTGAGAGAGATAGATTGATCTAATTAAACAGTTAAACGAGAATTTAATTAAACTTTTTAATCGACCTAATTAAACCGCGGATTGATCTAATTAAACCGCGGATTGATCTAATTATGACGTAATCTCATTAAATTGTCCTAAATAATCCGCGGATTGATCTAATTAAACCGCTAATCCCATTAAATCGACCTAAATAAACCGCGGATTGATCTAAATTGCCCTAAATAAACCGCGAATTGATCTAATTAAACCGCTAATCCCATTAATTCGACCTTGATTGCGCAATCGATTAAATTGATTGACCTAATTAAAAACAAAATGGCCGCCCAGCTGCCTCTATTCTACTTATGTCATCAGTTTACTTGGAATTAGTAACCTGAAAATATAAATTTTTATATGTATTTGAAAGGTTAAGATTTCACTTTGTTTGACTTTAATTTTTTAAAGTTAGGTAACCGCATTGTACCTACGCATTGATTTTTTTAAAGTTTCACCGGGATGTGTAGACTTATCCAGTATTAAGCTTGAAAAAATTGCTTTTTAATTCAAAACTGCCGAATGAAGGGGAAGGTAAGCTTGCAAAAAACACATTTAAGCACACAGTGTCCTATCTCGTTAACTTTTGGGTTATCTCTTCGCGCGTATAAGCTAATTTTACGTTATCTGAATGATGTATGTGATACGATGGTAAAAATGCAAGATTAAACAAATGAAAATAAAGGTGGCGGTTTTGGTTCGGTTACTAACTTTACAAATTGCCCGAAAGGAAGTAGAATGGGAGTGATTGAATAAAAGGACGCGGTTGTCAGTTCTGTAATTCAAGAAAAAAGCGGATAGATCGAACAGATTTCGTTTCCTTTTCATTAAAATGTAGATACCACAATTTGAGTCTACGAGGCAATTTTATCAGTGTTGCTGACAAATGTTCTTTTTGTTGGGAAGAGAGACGGCAGGATGCTGTTATCTAGGATTGTGTCTGCATTATTCGAGAAGCGAGCGTGTGATATATGCAAGGCGGAATGACGGGCCCACAATGGAGCATTCCTGGCTTGAGCTGCCCGCGGCCACGTATAAATTACACACTTCTGCTCCTACCTCTTCTCTACCTATTCAAATTAC
Source organism: Melanotus villosus (assembly GCA_963082815.1). NCBI lineage: Eukaryota > Metazoa > Arthropoda > Insecta > Coleoptera > Elateridae > Melanotus > Melanotus villosus. Next base: position 32,895,703 of record OY720427.1, on the reverse strand, counting down.
GCACGATTTGTACTCACTTGCACCGAATGATTCGCTTTTTATTACTGTAACACCTTTTATAAGCCACCTATATCATTTCCCCCGTGAAAAACAACGTTTTCCTTGTTTATCCAGACATAATCTATTATTTTGCGTAATTAACGACAAACATACATTTTCAATGAAAACCCGTACGTCGAGTTTCTAAACCAAAAAGGATGTAATATTATCGCGTTATCTGAGTGTGTACAGGTACACTACTCCATAAATGCGTTAACCACGGTCATTTTAATTACCTTCGTCCATCACTACATGGGATGAAACCAAGCAAAACCTGTTGTTGCATTATCACATGCCAACCATTATAGTTACTGTAATAATATAGCAACGTAGATTCTATATTCTGTACTGATATAGTTTCATGTTTGAGGATGCCTGTTAACTACGTACATAATACATAAACAATCCTATACACCGAACTCCAGTATGGGTCAATATCTAGTTTGCTCAAGCCCACCACTAAGCATTTCGCTTTCCAAGTTTTCAAGGATTAGGGATTCTATATAGATTCAACGATAATTTTGGAAGCAAATTAATTAGTTTAAATTACTAAAATTTCCATACACCAAAGGACAAAGCGAATCATAACCTTTTATGCATTTTTCTTATATTTCAATTTCAATTTATTGAAGAAGAAATATAGCAGTTATTTATTTACACTTTCATACAAATAGACAATAGCATGAGAAAATAGGAGAATAGAAAAAAAAAATTAATTGCTGAAAGTAACCTACCTAACCTAAAGCTTGTGTGTGAGATTCCTATGCCATATATTTATGTAAAATATATTACGTGAGATTCTTGTAAAAAAATTGAAAATACGGAAAAGACAACCACTAAGGAGAGAAGAAAATACAGACTCACAGGAAATTACGACCTTAAATAACGAAATTTCCAAAGTTATCAAAAAAGATCTAAGGAAATTTTAGAATGAAAAAGTTACTCAAATCATCGAAGACAATAAAAATATGAAAATAATGAGACGATCAATTGCAACATATTATCAGACAGAAAATAACTAATACACATAGCTACGAAACACTACACGAACCAAACAGTAGCCTAAAACCTAGACGTATTTCAGAGAATGTGCAGAACATAGGGTCCGAAGACATTCCAGACGTTACAAAAAAGGAAATCTGACACGCTCTCATAAAGATGAAAAACCTTAAAGAACCGGGAGAAGATGGGGTCGCCATAGAAGCAGTAAAATTAGGCGAAGATATATTATTGAGCAAAATTCAATTTGTGTCCCAAATCGCAAAGTATTCCATGCAAATCTCGAGAATTGCAGACTCATCAGTCTACTCAATTACCTACACAAGTTGTACACCCCAATATTAACAAATAGACTGGAGCGGAAATTTGAGCAACTGAAAGAACAGGCTGCATTCCGTACTGGATATGGAACAAACGACTATATGCAATGTATGGAGACCTTCATCGAAAATGCCATAGAATATAACAGACCTTTGGTGCTCATATTCGTTGATTTTCACTAGGTCTTCGATACAGTTGAAGTACGGGCTATCTTAGAGGCTCTGGAAGAGAGCCGAATTGACCATAGATACTCAAATATCGTTCAAAACATATATAAAAACAGTGAAAATACACGATACAACAAAGAAAATATAAAGTAAAAGAGGTGTCAGACACTCTTTCCCCGAAACTTTTCACAGCAGTTCTAGAACAGAATTGATGGGGAAACATTCAGCCACCTCCGTTTCGCTGATGATATTGTTCTTATAGCAGACAATTTAAGAAATATCAGAGATATGTTGCATGACCTCCGAAAAGCTGCACATAAGGTGGGTCTGAAAATTAATTACACAAAAACGAAAATCAATCAGTTAATAGAAGTCGATGGATCTGGTTGAAAAATATACGTATCTTGGTCACGAACTCAAAATAAATAGGAACAACTGAATTAACAAGAGGAGGGGCTAGGCAGCATACGGTAAGCTCCGTGCTATATTCAAGACCAACATACCCATCGTCCTGAAAAGAAGAGCTTTTAACCAGTGTGTCTTACCGGTACTTACGTATGGTGCAGAAATCCTAACCCCCACCAGAAGATCAGTAATAAAACTTCAGAGAACATAACAAAAAATGGAGAGATCAATGCTGGGACTAAGTTTAAGGGATAGGGTTAGGAATGAAGAAATTCGCTGAAGAAAGGACACGGAAGACATAATAAAACGCATTGCCACAGCGAAATGGCGATAGACAGGGCATGTAGCGAGGCAAGATGGCAGCAGATAGATAAAGAAACTGAGAACTGATAAAAGAAATCAGGAAAGACCTCCTACACGTTCAACGTACGGTAGAACACAGGATCGATAAAATCTGCATGATCAATATGATCGAGAGAAAGCTCTGCCCAGCAAAGAGATGGAAGGATTCCTGGACTTCCACTTCCCAAGAACAAGCTCGATTCTTTAAGTAGAACTCAAAAATGTCGTAATAAGCTCAAATATCTTCAAGTCTATTTTGAAGAGATGCTGAAGTTTTATTAATGATACTATAAGAGAAATTAATTTTAATATTTAATTTAAAATACAAAATTCTTAGTTTCATCTTTGAATTCCTAATCAAATAATTTTGGTTTTCTTCTGGGTCCAACTAGATAATAATTTATAATTTTGTTTTTATTGCTAAGGAACGTGCTTGAACAGTCTTGATAACCGAGAAGAAATATGCTCAAGGCACCTGCTACTTTAAAGCTTTCTTTTTTTTTGTGAATATTTAAACAATATTGAGCTCCTGTAAACTCATTTCATTTTCGTTTTGTTTTACTACTGCTTGAAATAGCTGAGAATTATCAGAGATATATCCAAAAATCGTAGACTTTAACGAAAACGAAAATTATGGATTCTATGACTTCAAATAATTGATGGTTATATAAAAGTCCGTAATATACGAAAATAATTTTAATTATTTTGATTTAATCAAACATAAATTGGAGTACTTGTTTACTGCTAATTTAGAAATTAAAAACTGGCCGCTTGGTTTTTGTCATGTGGTTTTTGATATATTTTCTTTCTAAAAATTCGAAACCATTTAATTTTGAGTTTATATACAAATTTTCAGCGAGAAATTCGAAATAATAAATATTTCGTTATTATGTCGCCGGACTGGCCGAGTGGTTAAGGCATCGGTCTCAGTGCGTGGCCTACCCAGTCACTGAAAATAATTGGGAACCGAAACACAGTGGTAAAGTAGGGAAGGTAGGTGGTTGTCGAAGGCGTGGTGCTTACCACGTCACCCCTTACGCATAAGGATGCGAGACGATCAGGAATGAAAGCGACTTTATGAAGCCTAACCCCTTCATGTTGCCGGTCATATTCCGTCGCGGAGTGTAAGTGCCGTTAACTTTATTATGTTCAAAATGTTAAAAGCATTCAAATAATGATCCAATATTAACTTAAGAAGGTTTTATAGCATCGCAATAAAAATATTCTTAGTTTCGTACGAAACCTTATAACAACAATTAAATTTAGCCAAGCGCTAATAAACGTGAATATTAATCAGTGAAAAAATTAAGACTGTCAACTGTAAATAATCTGTATTTCCTGAAAAACACTAAGAATGAAGATTCTTTTATGAAACCCTGATTTTTCCGGTTAATTGTGGAAAAAGAAATTTTCAAATACATAATTTACCTTCTTAACTTTGAGGAGTATTTTTTACTGAATATTACTGACTGTTTAGTCGAGTCAAAAAATGGATTAAACTGCAATAAGAGTTTGTGTAAATTTAATAAAAATAATAGAATATTGCAATTTTCTCATTTTACGGAGAAAAGGGTAAAATTTATTTTTTAAAATTTTTTCGGAAGCAAGACAATCTATTTTCGGCGATTTTCCAGTATAACGTAAATTACATAAATAAATCTAAACTGCTAATTTATAATCTTTAAGCAGGCAAACATCATTATTTTATTTTTTTATTAAGTAAAATAATAAAACATTATTATATTAAATAAAATTACCCACATAATGAAAGTTTAGTGGACACAATAATGTAACTTCTTTTTCTTAAATAATAAAAAGAGTTTAATTCTCAACTAATGTTTAAATTGTCTTATTAAGCTTGAATTTCTCTTTTTAACTTTGACATTTTGTAAATTTTTAAATCCTGATTATTTTCATAAAATTCACTTTCTGCTCTTAAAATCTTATGATACCTTTTCTTTGTGTCTATACATAACTTTTTATAATAATCTTAGGTGTGACTGATTTTTTTTTGTAGTCAAAACTTTAATATAAAATGTCATGACCTTCACTTTTACTATTAGAACATAATTTATCAACTTTAAGTAATAATATAATAAATAAAAGTGACCCAAGACATTTACCTGTGGAACACCGCAAGACACCATAAATATTTGTTTTTTATGACTTAAGTCTTAAAAAAATTGTAAGCATTTAATGAAAGTTTATGGTAAACCTAAAAAAATTGCTGCACAGTATTTTTAATTATTTAAATTATAACATACTCTTGAAACCAGGAACAGCAAGGCATTTTCTGTTAATTTATTTTGTTGACAGCCAAACTGAAAAGTTTTCCACGGACTTTAAACTCAGTGCTATAACTTTTTGTAAAAAAGCGGTTTCATAATACAATATTTTCATACCAACCGCAAACTAATTAAAATGCAAAGACATCCGAGGAAAATGTAGAACAAGTATACAGTGGGAATAATTTTGCTACGAAAGATCTCGTGTCATACATCATGTTACTTATCTACAGTTGACCAAATTCAGTAATGTAGAAATGGTATGTCTTATCAGATCAGCTGCAAAATAAGTGTTTGTATTTTGTCAGGAGTTTGTAAAAACGTATAATTCATAACTAGCACTCAAATCATTTCATACTTCACGATAGTTCCGCTTTTTGTTTTAAGTGTATAATTATTTTGATTTATTTCTCGTTCGTTTATATTTCTGTATACTTTATTTTCAATTTATTGCGTGGCATTCTTGTTCTTACTGAAACTACATAAAAAAATTAACGAATTTTGGCGTATGGAAACTCCTACATTTATAAAGAGGGAAGGATTTCCCACGCTAATTATTAAAAATTTATTAGATAGAAAATATAAATATCTACGTGATAAATTAATGATTACAGAAAACTTTAGTAATTAATTTCATACAAAATTACGAAAGCTTGCCCAAAAACGAATATAAGGAAAAATAGTTTCGTTGGTGATTTGTTTGTATTATAATAAACGATCATTTTGAAAATAGCAATTTTATTAGCACGCAATTTTAGTTGTTCAGGAAATGACGAAGAAATATCACGACAAAATATCAGCCTACAAAACTAAAATACTGTTATATGATTCGAGCTTATCGCTTTTGGCAAATCTTAATTACATATTGGTAAAAGTCTTCGGTAAAAACATCGAAATATTAAAATCAAAATACGGCGCGAATCGACATGAAGCTTCACCATTTAACGGAAAAGTAGTTACACCATAAAATTTTTCTGAAACACGCAAGCATTCCTCGGAATATTTATTAAGAATATTTCCATAATTTTCAAGTTCGTGGCAATACGTGAGCGGAAATATGTGCCTGCCGCACTGAAAGGAAATTAAATATTTGATAAACATTTGATATATTTGTTTCCGATTTTTTCTTTTGCACTTTTATAATAGTTAAGCAAATACTTTTTGTTTTTAAATACATACAAGGGACAAATTGAAAAGCTCAAAGTTAGAAACTGTGATTCACCGTTATTGTTTCATTGATGTGCTTGTTTCAGTTTATTACAGTATTTGACAAAATAGAGTTTCATGACACAATGAATATTGCCAACAAAGGATTACATAAAACCATATTATTTCAACTGACAAATGTAATTATTTCAGAAACGTCATTCGGAATTAAGCTTCGGCTAGCTACAAAGATTAAACCTGTGAAACTGTTGATGAAGCTTCGTTTATTTGCAGTATTAGTGACAAAATTTGATTAGATGTTTAATTGTATTAGCAGAGTACATCCGTTAGTAATGAAATTTTTCAACTAGTTTGTTCAATGAACTCTTTTAAGTCACGTTAAAAACGTGAAAACGAATTGATTTTGTATTCAAAATAAAGTTGAAGTGTAAACGCTTAAACTTAATAGGTGGTATTGGGAATTCTCGTGTGAAACCCGTAAAAGGATGATGAACAAGAGGTTTAGAAATTCAGGGATGTTATTTCCTTTCGTATTTGAAAGCAAAACGAGAAAGCTTGCCTAATTTGGGTTCTCCGTCTAAATTTATCTATGAACTCACTCGATTGGGGAACTTTCTTGCATTGGCCTGGGAGCTGTTCTCTATCCACAACCTCTTTTGCCCCTACCTCCATCGAGACGAGATGGAATTCAATTCCAGGAAGATCTAATACAAACTATCGCATATCTTGTTTACGAAACGTTTCAACAACTATGCTTCTATCTTTATAGCGAGCCAAGGTTCGTTCCTAAAGCTCGTGTAAACGTTATAAAGTTATTACTCGGGTTTTTGGGCAGGATTTTTATTACAATTACGAAAAAGGTTCGTATTTTGCAACCCAGTTTATTATCGTGATCTGCCGCATCTTAGATATTTATTATGGGCTTACGCAAGGTATGGGTTTCAATGTTTTGAGGTTCTAGTTTTTTGCAACACGCTAAATCTAGCGGATTCAGATTTATGGCAAATTGAGTACCGTAACTTAACCAAATTGAACTACGAGAAACTTGGGAACAGTTCTACGAGTAACCTAAAGAATAATAGACGAGGTGACTCCATTTAAACCACTTTGTAACGAAATACATTTTTGAAACTGGTAAGGTGTGTTTCTTCAACGCCGAAAAATGAGACGTTTGGGACGAGAACATCACTCAGGGTTACCATTTCCTGTACCTAAAGCTGAAACAACAAAATGGAGAACATGATAAATAACAACACTGACGTGATATGATATGCATCAGTACCAATTCAATAAAAGCCACATTGCATCAATATTTCAATCTTATCTGTATGTAAAACGAGGAAGACTTCCGAAAAACTGCTTATACCGAAACTGACAACGACAATAACCGATGAGTAACACAACTTTCGATATTGATACTCTGTGAATTATGTTTTATATCCATTTTTCTAGCACGTAAACCGAAATGCAGGATACTGAAAACCGATAAGTTGTTAAATCTTCTGAATATTGTCAACTAGATTGCAGTATACAAAATAAAGATGTATATCTTCCTTTTTATACCTACACTGGTTTATCTTGAACCTTATAAAATCCATTTATGTATAAAATAAGAACAGTTTAAATATTTTAAATTTTAATTGAAAATAATTGGACCTTAAAATCCATTTATAAAATAAGGCAGAATTTGTTTGCTAAATATTTGTGTTATTTATACAGCCTTTCTTCAAAATATTTATAAATAAAACAACAAAACATGATGAGAAAACACGCTTAGCAAATACGAGTATATTTGTGGTTTAAAAATTACACGTTACAAATTTGGCCTTCGTACTACGAGATACAAAATGCAGGAAGATACTGATGGAACGTTCACACAATTGGGATATGATTAAAGTTAAAGTTAAGACTATCGAGTTTAATAACAGCACTGTTTTAATCTAGTCTATTATTAATCTTTGCGTGTAAGAAGCAATAAAAGTAAAACTGCAATACATCAGTGGGAGCTTTTAAAAGTGTTAGATCTTTCGGTACAATAAAACTCTATAAAATATTGTGGAGGTGGATATAGGAATGAGAAAACACGATTTTATTTTGTACTTTTATTATGTGTTGTATGCATAAAACGTAGTGCTGTAAAAACCTACTCTTGTTGTAGCGTTCGTATAAGTAGCATTTTTTAATAATAATGAACATAAAACCAGAATTGCACTTTTATTAGGTGCATTATTACAGAAACGTAACCGTTAGCATTCTTCCCGGAACCATAACGATCACGACTGGCGCTGTGGTATACTATAAAATTTTTGTTTTAATATTGTTCGTGTCTCTCCTAATGTAACCGCGTAATATTCCGTTTTGTTAAAAAAAATTAAATACTAATCCTTTTAAATTGGGTTTAAAAACAGCTTTCGAAATATTTGACCAAACCATTAACCAACCACTTGTCAGGTGGTACTAAAACCTTAATATGAATTCTAATGAAGTTAAAAGTTGTAATAAACATGCATAGAGCAATCTGTCAAAAAAGTAATGGCTCTTTCATATTTAAAAAGTCAGCTTTACTCCTCGGAGATTTTTCTTTCCTAAAGTTATAAAACATTCACGCTCTTGTTGTTTGTTTTACGATAAGAAACTCATTGAGTTGTGCCATGAGTATCTTGAAGGTGCTATCAAAAATGAGTTTGGAAAATATTTAATGACTTCTATTAAAGTGAGGTGATATTAAGTTTTATGATAGAAAAAAAAACTGTTTGGGTAACAATTTGGGTTACTTAAATTTACCAATTATGAAAGCACAGGAAAGAATCATACGCTGAATCTATTAATCCTATCAAAGTGAGGTGATATTAAGTTTTGTGATGGAAAAATGTGTTTGGTAGCGTTTTGGTTTTACTGCAGCCTGCAATTTGGAAGGTTAAATTTGCCAATTATCAAAGCACACGAAAGAAATAATGCCCAATTTTTGACATTTAAAAATATTTAAAAAAATTCTGTAATAGTTGGAAACATAAAAATAATGTAAGCGCCGAGAAAGGTTTATTTTACAAGAATATTTCAGCTAAATATGAAGTTCAGAAGACACCCGGAAATGTAATAAAATATGCCTAAAACAAATTAATTTAGTGCGTATTATTTGGCAACAGCTTATAAGTCTAAATAAATGCTAAAGTGGAAGTCCCTCGTGAATTCTAAGAGATGAATGAATTTATTGGATAAGCTTTCGCGGGACCGAGCGGCGGCGGTAGCGGCGTCTGAAGTGGACCAAAACAGGGAAAACGTAATTAATGGCCCAGCGGCAGTAATTGTCAGTTCAGCTAGAAGCAATCTAATCGAAAGCGTTGGAAACTTGGAAAGTTGTTAGTTTTTAAAGTTACTCTGAGCCTAGCGGTGCGTAAATTATGCACGAGCTTATTTTAAATAAGAATTTCTGAAGTAGTAGTAAACAACCGCGCGAAGAGGAGCAGCTAAAACAGGAAAAGATGTTGATTAAGGTAACGAAAAAGTAGGAATAAGTATAGTGGGATTTTTCTTCGAGCGCTCGAAATAAAGGTGAAAATTTCCGGTATAAACGATATTTGTAGAAGATTGTAATTACATTCAAAAGGTCTAGGATTTCTCGACAACAATGTTGTTTAAAATTTCGGCACAACAGCGGTTTACTTTGTTAAGGTACCATTGTTGTTACCGTTCTGTTTTGCTCGAGGTACAACGATAATTATGAGAGCTACTGAAACGTTAACTACAGCCTGCATAATTTATCATCCAGATTTCCTTTCTTACGGAAAATAAAATGATTATGGGTAGGTATTTAAGTTACCGCAAGCGAACAAAAGAATCACTCGAGTGCAAAAGTTTGCTTAAAATGTTAAAGCAACAAAGGTAACCGTTACAAATTTTTACATGCTAATTAAACTAAAAAAATTCCAAAATATTTGGAGAACAATAAAAAGGAAAGCACTTTTCAGCAGCAGCAAAAAAATAATTTAGGTCATTGTTTTATCGATTAACAAATAACGACGGAAAAAATTAGATAAGTTCCTTCAAAACTTGACTGACAGTATCTTGAATCTTCTGAACATCCTTTTCCAACACTAATTTTCACTAACCACAAAGAAACGAAAGTTAACAAGTAGTAGAAGTTGGCAGAAAATATAAATAACTTTAGGGTACTTTGTCTCCTTTTTGTACTTTTGTAAAATTTTTAAAATTTCCCAAGTATAAGTACAAGTTATACAAAGCTAAATTGATATTGTAATATCCTAATGTTTGCAACAATTTACAAATTAGTTTGGATAATCCTATCAGTTGCTTTTGCAATTTAATGGGAAAATTGGAATGTTTGAAATGCAAGGCCGCTTTAATCTTTAATGGAACATTTGCCCAGGGCTTACCAACTGTAAGGGCCCACGCTGTTGTAAAGGTTCATGATCTACTCAAAATTACTATTATGCACCGAATATTATTAAAGTCATTTGTGATATCTGTGAATAAAGAACTTTCAAGTAAAACTGTCTGTTATAATTAATGTTATAATTATTATTTGAAGGTTGCATCTTTCTCGACATTGCAATGTGTTTATACTTACTTTCTTCCTTTCCTTTATTTCTGGAATATTGGAAGTGTTTATAATTCATTATTTTACTAATTGTGGTACAATTCACACAACAACAGTGAAAAACGAAAGAGCAGAGTTAATGTTTATTTGTTTAACTGTTTGCCGTTTTCTAAGGTAACTTTCTTTATCATTAAAAAAAGAAAATAAGGCAGCAGCTAGATACTCCTCTACGATTCCGACGGAGGATAGATTTACTGCAGAGAAGAGACCCTGCCCCAATTCTAAGGAGAGAAACATGTCCCAACCTTACTTCTTAACCAACCACATCACCCTCCCTTACCCTTCCTTTTTCCTTATCCACTCACCAAGACACACTGGTGTCCGTTCAATGAAAATCACTAAAGACAAATAGTCTTTAGTCCCCAGCAGCTTCATTGAACCCGGTCAAGGTAGCAACCGTACCCTTCATGGAGCAAGGGTGCTAAGTATCTTTGGGTTGGACCAGGCTGTCGAAAAATAAAACGAAAACCGAGCACGATGTTGGATATTGCTACTGAAGAAGCACTCGTAGAATTGGTAGAAGAACTAGCCAACATTAAATGGAATGTATTAGAACTATCGGAACTTAAAAAAAGATGAGAAAATTGCTACCCTTCGGACACATATTGTTTTACAAAGGGAGAAACAACTAGGCACTAAACGGGGTTGGATTCCTTAATAATAAAGAGGTCGCCGGAACAATAAAAAGATACTCAGCCCTTAATTACTTTAAAAATATCACGGGAGTCCTCACTGAAGGTTATACAAGTATACTTGCCCATCTTTACTTACAACGACCAATAGGTAAAGAACACATGCGAACAAATAACAGAAGTCATGACAAGAGGACGAAGTAGCTACACGATTGTCATGGGAGATTTTAATATGTCCAAGTTGGGCCAGAAGAGAAAGCAACCGACCAGAAAATAGTAGGCGAAAATGCTGTTGAGGTTCTCAAAAGAACAAATTTTATACGAAATGAATGCGTTCTTTAAGAAAAAGCCACAGGGCAAATGGACATGGATAGCATCAAATGGAACAACCAAGAACGAGATCGATTGTGTTCTCTCCTCAACAAAACACATAGTCAAAGTAATATCAGTGCTAAATAATTTCAGCACCGGAAGCGACCATCGTGTGGTTAGAGTTAAAGTAGCTATAAATATAACAAACAACGATTTATAAGAATAAAGAAAATACAGAACCGACCCCTAACTGATACAATCAAACTAGCAGAAAACAATGAGAAGTACCAACATCAACTAAAACACTCTTGCGATGGAGATAAAAAATCTGAAACCTAAATGAGTTAATACTATGGTAACAAAAAAAGGAAGGTAAGGCAGTAACCAAAAGGAACAAATAAACAAAAAATAAACTCGGCAACAAGTCAGTGTAAATTTTTAAACAAACAAGGAAACACTTGAACGAAAACAAACGGAATACAGTAGAATACAAATCGAAAAAATTATAGAGGAGCACAAAAACCAACGAAACGAAACAAAGACGTTAGTAGAATGGAAGACCAGACTGGAACAGTAATTAGAGACTAGCAAGCAATGTGTCAAATAATACAACTGAACTATGGTAAACTCTATGTATGATTCCAAAACAAAGGAGATATTTTGACACGAAAAATTATAAATGTTAACTCAGAGAAGAGGTAATTGGTGGACATAAAGGAAGAAGAAATAACTGAAGTCATTAAACAAATGGAAAGAAACAAAGCATCAGGCAAAGATAATATAACACCAGAATTGATTAAAGAAGGAGGGGATGAAGTTATAAAATTCCACTAAAGAGATGCTTGCCCGAAGAAAATGTATCAAATGCCTGGAACAAACCTCTGACTGTATTAATTTATAAGAAGGGAGATTCCTACAACGTGGGAAACTATAGACCAATAGCGCTGCTAGAATAATAGCAAATGGACTAGAAGGAAAATTTAACAAATATCAGCCCATTGACAGGTCGAATTTCGACGAGGCTATACCTGAGAGGGCCATTTCTTAACAATCAAAATCTTAATGGAAAAGCCAGTGAATACAACTATTCCCTTTATTTTGTATTTGAAGATTAAAATCAACAAAAAAAAGTTTCTTTACAAGTAAAATAAATAAATTAATATTGTGCTATTAAATTAATATTTTTGTAACACAACTTTTGGTAATACTGAAGGCAAGGCTAACCAAAACAAATTTTGTTCAGGGTCCATTGTACTTGCCCACTTGCCCTTACAGCTGCACTGTTTAAATGAACACTGCAACTTAATTAAAAAAAGAGAGTTTACTAAATGAAGTTGGCCGGAACTTTGTTCTGCATTTTAATTCAGTAAATATTATGCTTGTTTTGTTAAATTTTTGATAGTGAAATTGACTTTCAGTTTCAATTCCGTTGTGGCAAGTTCTAGTTTGCCAAGTTCAAAGGCGTTTAATTTTATAAACGAGGTAGTTTTGTTTGGTTATTAAATGAAGCCAGAGGAAACTTATTTGATGCGATGGTCTATTTGAGAAAATGTAATGATGTGGTAGTAAGGCGAATGTTGTGTATTTTGGCAGCGTTGAAGCTAGCTGCGAATTTTAATTGTAAATAACTTTATTGCGGCGAATAGGTCTCAACTTAATTAAAAAAATATATAGGACGCAAAATGGAGGAACAATTTTAATTTTAGCCGGAAATTTTTGGGCCGCGTTCCGAATAATCGGGATCATAAATGTCCAATGGTGTTGAAAGCGCGTTTCCGGCTTGAAATTGATGCGATATGATTGATTTGACAGCCATAATTGATTATTACCGGAGATGATGGGACCTTAGTAAAGGCTCGATCAGTTTAAGACTGGGCGGAACTCAATTCCCCGGTACCCACGGATCAGCCATTTCACGACATTTCAGACAAATATTTTACAAAGTCGTAAAAGATGTAATGGCTCTAGGTGGTGCTCGTACATCATGAGTTTGACAATGCTTACAAGCGCAGCGCCACGTATTAACGGGGCAGTTTCAAGGTGTAAACAAATATTAAGTTGGCGAAAACTACTGTTATAAATTACTTAACCGAGTTTTATTCCGTGCCAACCTATACCATGCAGAATTGACAAATAATGTGGCGGAATATAAAAACCTGCTAACACTGCGCAAATGCACCCGCGAACCGATGCTGATGCCCCCCACAGATGTGATTATATGGCGCCGCATAGATTTTAAAAAATAAGTGTGGCGATATTTTTGCTGCTGACATTTGCAACCCCTAATCATGCCGTGTGTCGGTACGTGCCTTTACAGCCTTATTTTTAACAGTTTTTCTACGCGAGCAGAATATCATCATTACGCAAACACAACGAGCTTTGCTTGGTACTCCACTGCCATAAATGCGAACTCAGAACAGAACGAGTATCGGTAGTTGTAAATATTTTAAATTGACCACCGATACAAATTTGCATACGAATGCACCACTTATAGCCTGGCTATTCGATTTTATTATGGTAAATGTGGTAAATGTCATTTTCAGATAACAAACGTTATTTCAAACCAAATAACAGCTGTCAAACTTCGAACTAGTAATAAATACGCGTCAGACAATTTTATGAGGCCCACGACAGCTGAAAATTGTAGAATTATTGCAGATATTAAATTAAATATATAGCATAAACAATTCATTGTACGTGAACATGATTACCTTTATTATATTATATTAATCAGCCAACCACGTTTTTGCATTTTTACTAAATCTTTCAATAAGCCCAGCTTAATTCGGCAAGTTCAACATCTTCACTTTTAGGTCGTATTTTCAATGCATAATTTTCCAGAAGTATGATGGAAATCAAAAGAATAAAATGTTTCAACAAAGTGCATTCTTTTAGCAAGGGAAGTGTTTTGCCTACTGCCTTTTTTAAGAAGCCAACTCTGCTTCACTTCTTATCTCGAATATACCTGCGGTTATGAGAGCTTTACAAGAAAAGCATGTTGTAAGTTGGCGAAGTTCGGAGGAAGGATAACAGTAATCCTCTACAGAATTTAAAGGACAGTTGTTATCTTCATGCAAAGTATTCCATCTGCTAAAAAGGCGACTTTTTACTGCAAACCCAAGTTTTTTATTCGACGCCTTGAAAAGATTTAAACCAAAAAAATCCCGGTTTTAACTTCTGACTTAGATTCGAGTTTTGAAAAGCTAGCGAAAAATGCTTCGGCCAGTAGCTAGTTTCTATTGTTATCCGAGGAAAATTATAGGAAGGGATTAATAGTTATATGCCTCAATAATACACATAGCAGACAATAATGCAAATTGAGCCCCATAAAATGGAATTTCTGTTTAATTTAACTCGTAATTGCGCACGAAATACGAATTGTTTGCCGAATTACATGTCCAGACTGTAAGACAATGAATTCACACTGAACTATGTTAAATTCCCTGAAATTACCAATTATAGTGGATATTTCTATTAAGCTAATTGCAGACTAAGAATTGACTAAATGCTACGCACGTTATTACATTTTCTAAATTATATGAGATCCTAGGATTAATTGTGCATGTACATCCGTAGTTATTATGAATTTAATATAAGAATACTTGGAATAAATAAATAAGTACAAACGGAAAAGAAAATATTTATTGAAGGTACCGAAGGAAAGATTCCGAACATTGTTTCTCATTTAACATCGAAGTTTAATTAAAAACTTAAGAAAATTAATTAAGGAACGCGTTAAAACACCAATTTGCGACGTGTAGCAAATACGAAATATTAAAATTAAAATGCCGGCGAAACTTCAGAATTCAATATCCGTATTTTGAATGAGAAACTGGAGCGGAAGGTATAAATTAAGGACATCAAGGTAACTACCTTCTCTTGTCAATTTCACTTCATTTTAAAATATTGGAAGATGTGGGAAATGAATTTCGATTTATCGGGTCTCCTTATTTGTTTTAACTTTGTGTATACAACTGACGTAAGTACGGTTTTAAAAGGGAAGTTTCACGTTCGTGCGTGTTTCAGTCGATGCGTTTTGCATAAATTTTTACTTAGTTTTGACTGTAGTTCTACTGCTTTACATTAAATTTTATGTTTATATTTTACTTAACATGCGAACATATAACACGTACCTTGTCTCGAATATTGTTACAGTAACCATGTGATGTCTTAATTTTTTGAAAATTAAAATCTCAATTTCAAACTTGAATATTATCAATTTCATCAGATCTATAAAAACAGATTAAGCAAAGAAGAACGCAAAGTTTTTCTAAGATACTGTCAGATATTCCTCGTGTAGATCTCTAAATTTCCACACAGTTTTATCACGCCGAACAAGTTAGTGTGCCATAGATTACCGATTCAGTGGAAAAATAGCGTGTTTAAAAGCTTTCAACCTAACACGGCCTGGGTTCGCTCAAAATTACAAGCGAAGTTATGACCAAGCATAAACGCAAGTTTCATATTTACAGTGACCATGAATTATTATTATTGTTATTATTTTTTCTAGAAAAGTCGAGTATCACGACTTTGCCGTATTAACTGAGTATTAACTATATTTTAGGTTATAATGAAATAACGTAATGAACTTACGAAAAAAAAAATGATAACCGACTGAATTGATATTCAGAACTGCTAAAATGTTCCTTCTTCTCCGCTATCACACGATACGAGTACAAATATTGCATTACATTTGCTGACTTATGCTGAATAATATCTGAACATACGATGAATTTTAAATCTTTTCCGCGAAAGGAAATTTTTCGTTTGTCGTTTGCACACTGTGGGAAGCAAAATGTAAGTGTCCAATTTTTATCTGTCCGACCTTTACAGAAACGTATAAATTCAGCTGAGATTGCTTTCTTATTCTTCTATAATATCGGTATAAACATTCTTTCCCAACTCGTTTCTTTAAGATTTACACCTTCGCACCAATTCCATTAGATGGAAAAAAATTTGGGACATTCCAAGAATTAATATTAAACGAAAATTGATGTTAACAAAGACAGCGTGCATGATAATTAGAATATTTATGTAAATATGATCGATTTATAAACTTAAAACGCATAATTTTCTTCGAATATAGCCCGAAATATGTTTCTAATAATTGATTTCATTATTATTATGTTTTAGACAATCATAATGAATTTAATGAAATATATTAAATTTTGCGGAGTATAAAACGAGATAAAAATTAAGAAAATCTTCAGGGATTTGTTGATTCTATCGTACAAAGCTTTATATATGTAGCGTTATAAAGTGATGAACTATTTACTCACATAGTAATCTGTGATTATATGTTAGGTATAATCCAAACCTTGTCTACCATCAGGTGTAAGGCATTTTATCTTCTATTTCTTGGTTGATGTCGCGTAGTATACAAACTTAGTCCATTCCTTTTTGTTTCTTGCCATCTTTTGGAATTATTTCCAAGTGGTTTCCAACCATTTGAGTTGATTCCTTTCAATAATGTCTACTATTAGTTCCACTTCTAGTTTTTCTTTTACTGCTTGATTTCGTACTCTATTTCTTCTCGTTATTCCTTTAACCTGCTTAAATATTTCAGGTCTATGGCCTGTATCTTACTTCTTAATCTGTTAGTTAATATCCATGATTCGCTTCCGTACATTAAAATTGGTCTAAATACTGTTTTGTATATTGTCATCTTTGTTTTTCTGCTTATCTCCCTCTTTCCTATAAAATAATTGTTTAGTGCGTAGTACATTCGGGCTGCAGAACTTATTCTCTCGTTCACTTCATGCTCTACGTTTCCTTCTCTATCTATCATAAATCATAACTCCTAAATATTTGTATACTTCTACTTGTCCCAATTTTTCATTATTTACTTCTATGTTGAGTTTTTTGTTGTTTTTTCCTATTACCATCACCTTTGTCTTGCTAATATTTAACTTCATTTTTCTCTTTCCTAACTCTCCTTCGCACTTCCTTAGGTCACTTTCTTTTGAGCCACAGATCATCAGATCGTCGGCGAATGCACAGAAATTTCCACTAGTTTTAATTTATTAAATCCTATATGTACTTTGCTACCTTTCCTTTCCATTTCTTTGATAACATCGTACAAAATCCTAATGAATAAGGTTGGTCTCATTACACCACCTTGTCTCAGACCTTCCTTGATTTGAAAAGATCCTGATTTCATATTGTCCTTTTTTGGTTTGATGTTTCTTCGTCGTAAGATTTCTCATATATCGTTTTGTGACACTCTGTCAAAAGCTTTCTCTAAATCCAGGAATGCAAGATACCCCTATTTGTCTTTCGATTCGATTTTCTCTATCAGTTGTTTTATTGTGAAGACGTGGTCTTGGCTACTTCTTCCCTTTCTAAAGCCACTTTGTACTTTTGCTAGTTGCTCTTCCACTGTAAATCTAAGTCTTTTTTCTAATACAAATTCATATAGTTTTGAGGTACTACCTAGTAATATGATGCCCCTATAATTTTTACAATCTCTGCTGTCCCCCTTTTTGAATATTGGAATAATTATTCCAATTTTCTAATCGTCGGGGACTGTTCCTGTGTTCCACACTTTGTTGAAGATGTTTGTTATCATCTCGATGTCTTTTATTATCTCCGTCGTGATCTTATCGTGCCCTGCCGATTTCCCTTTTTTGATAGGTAAAGCTGATTGCTTCAGTGACTTCCTCGAATGTTGTATCTTCTTCTTCTCCTGTATGGTCTGCTCTTACATCTGAGCTTACATTATTTTCAAATTCCAAGTCTAGCAGTTCCTGGAAATATTCCTTCCATCTCTCCATAATTTCTATATCATCAGTTATTATTCTATTGTGTTTTGTTTTTATTTTTTTAAAATCGTTTTTCTTTCCTCAGATTTATTAGCACTTTGTAGAATAGTTTTTGATTTGTTCGACTGTCGTTTTGCCCATTTTGCGCTAAATTCCCCCCATGTTTTCTTCTTTGCTTTGGAGACCATTTCTTTTACTTTTCTTCGTTGTTCTTTATATTTTAGGCAACTATCGGTTGCCTTCTTCACTAAGTTCTGTTTACATAATTCTTTTTTAATCTTTACTTGTTGTTTTATTTCTTGACTCCACCACTTGGTTTGCGTTGTACCACAGATCTCTTCAGTTGCTGTTAGTGTTATTTATTTAAATTGCTTTCAGGTTTCTTTCAGATCCATATTACCCGGTTCGTCTTTCAGTTTTCCTATCTGTTCTTCTGTTTTCTCCTTGTATTCGTTTGCTATCTTTATCTCTTAAAGCCTGTACGCCTTAACAACTCGTCAGATTTTTTGTGTTTTTGTGTATACGCTATGTTTCTTATTTTCGATGTTAAGTCTCCACTTTATGACCAGTAGGTAGTGATCGCTGTAGATCTCTGAACCCCTCTGTACTCTTACATCCATTACATCCTTTCTGTGCACCCATGCGTAGTCTATTACAGACTTTCCTTCTCTACTTTTGACTACCCTTGTGAATTTATGAATTTCTTTGTGGACGCAAAAGGAGTTGTTACTATTAAATTGTTCTCCATACAGAAATCCATCATTCTCTTGCCGTTGTCATTTGTATGATTTTGTTAACTGTGTCATTCTTTTCCCAACTCTACTATTGAAGTCTCCTAGTATAATTAGTCTGTGCTGTTAAAACTTTTCAAAATTCATCCTTTTTGCTTACCATTTCATCCTCGCCTGAGCCATATACTATTATTAGTGTTGTGATGATTTTCCTGTTTAGTCCTATTTGAATCTTCAGTAATCTCCCAGATATAAATTCCCATTTTTAATATTGTCTCCGTATTCCTTTTTTATAATGCATCCCACAGCCTCTGCTGCTCTTTCCTCCGATTTTGCGCCGCTATACAGTAAGACATGTCCTCCGAAATTCCCTGGTCGGTTATCCCTAAGATATCAAGTTGTGCTCTATTGAATTCCTGCATGAGTTTATGTTCTTTCCCATTTTATTATTATTATTATATATTATGTACTGTTTATAAAATAAAATTTTCAAAGATTCTAACAATGTCAAAAGTCTAAAAAAGATTTTTGCAGTTATTTTCTTGAATTATTTTCAAGGATTCTAAGAAAATACTGTCAAAAGCCTAGAAGAGTTTTTTTCAGTAGAAATCTGGACTGAGAAGACATCTTAGAAATAGAATATCTGAGATAAGTGAATATAAATTTAATAATAAAATATAAAACCACAATAATAACAGTCTACTCGTATTATAAATAATTAACGAACTTCTAAGAGTCCATTTCGTTGAATAAGATCTATTCTTTTCTTAGTTGTACTTGCCAGTTGCTGTATAATGTTATTGTCAATTTTATGCAAACAGTAATTAACTGATCGGCATTTGCTGCTCTCCAATTCTTAACATAAACATTTCCTTTTTATAAAGACCAAAATTCTTCAATTGGACCGGGGTAGTTTGCGGGATTGCCATCCTTCTCAACAAATTCTATGTTTTCATACCTCAGGTGATCTGCCACGATTTTTGATCGGGCCAGAAGACATATTCGTTATTTTCGTAGTTGCTCGAATATAGGGGATAAACCGACGTCGAATACATTCATCTAAGTACACTTTTGAGTTGATTGCAAAACCAGACTTTGGTATTAGAGGACGGCTCAAAGCTTTTCGGCCGATGGCTATCCATATCAACACCTTTCCTTTCCTTCAAACTTTGCTTTTGTAGCAAATTTTATATTGGCTGGGGTCTAGCAAACGTTACTTGTACAAAATCCATAATCTCCATTGATAGTAGAATGAAAAAGAGTGAAATATGACTCGTCGTCCAAAATGAATGCTCGATTTGCAAACGATTGCACTTTGACTTTGCAACGCGAATTTGATTTTCTGGACGTTTCGGAATAATTTGTTTTAGCTTTTACGATACCTTACGTTCGTCTTTTTTTAAGATATTTAGACAAATAGCCAGAAGTTACGTCATATCTCCTTGTCAGTGAACGTAGTAAACCATTCATTGTTTTCGAACAGAATTTTAATTAGCTGAAGTTTTCTGAACTTAATTTTCACAGCCTGTCGGCCAGATCCACTTTTTCTTTCAGCTGTGAATCCTCCTCGTAACGTTGGAGAATACTGTATATAGTTGATTTTCAAATCGACCTCCTTCGAAGGCATTTTTAAACTAAACATGACCACAATGACAGTTAAACAGTGATTGTCTAATAGTTCTAAAAATACTTCATCCTCTGAAACTAACTAGAGTTAGGTTAGCTTTAATATCTTATTTTTATTGTAGTCCAGATTTCTATGAGACGCCGCTTATTTTCTTGAATTATTAACAGAACTTTCAAGGGTTCTAAGAAAACATTGTTAAAAGTCTAGAAGAGATTGTTTCAGTAAGTTTCCGGAATTATTAAAAAAAAATTCAAGGATTCTAAGACGACATTTTTAAAGATCAAGGAAAGGTGTTTTTTAAATGACTTTAACATTTTTTGTTCCATTGCAAAGCTTCTCCATCAAGTGGTTTTGAAGGCTGCAAGGCATTAATAATTACAAAATCTACTTATAAGTATAAAACAGACTTGTTAGTACAGCTATGCTTGAAGCTTTTAATTTCCCTAGAGAAAGCGTTCTTTAGGAGAATATTTTTAACTTTTTCTAGTTCCATTGAATTTTATAATATCTCAACGGTTACTTGTCGGGGTAACTTTTAAAAATACTACAATGAAACATTTATTTCTGCAGAATGGAAAGGAAAGCTATTCCTTTATGAATTACAGCAAAGCTCGTAACGTAAAAAAATTGAAAGAAAAATACAAGAATGTGATAAATTTTCCTCTGGACTAGCGTGACAAGCTAACCTAAAAAGTGGAGTGTGTATAAGAAATAGTCTGCATGAGAAATATTGCCACAAAACAAATCGCATTTTAGCGGTTTTCGTTTTCCCTCGAGATCGATATTTATATTCAAAACTTTGATAAATGGAGAACAGCCAGATGTTGATGTCATACAGCGACACATACGAAACAAATTCGACGTATTTCCGCAAGTAGTACGTACATACTTTGTTACCTTTTATTAACATTTTTTTCCTTCTATACTATCATTTTTTTTTATGAGCACGGTTTATCACTGATAAATGGAGGGATTGCGTTTTATGAAACTCCCACGTCTGAAAACCGATGTTTAAAAGATTTCAGGAGGATGTTTAGAAAAAGTAAACAAATTAAAAATAAATCAGGATCCCAACAGGAAAAACTTGGAATTTCCATTAACGATTTATGCTGTAAGAGGAACAGAAAAGCCTTTATTAATTAATATGTTGCCAGATGCAGCGTAATTTGTTATTAGAATTGCCAAAAAAGTTTCGAAAAAGAATCTGTGCGAATTTTGTCGAGTAACTAATTGGGAATGTTGTTATATTTGGGGATGAAATACTTTAAAAACTTTCGTTTGGTCCCTTCTAGCTCTGTTAAATCCGTCGAGCAATATGATTTGTCGACTTATTTTCAAACGGGTCTCTTAAACTTCCAATCCTTTTAAGGAAAAATTCAGTCATCCGTAATAAAATGCTATGGTATTTACGTACAAACTTTGTTTGGGGCTGAAAGTAAAACCAGATGTCAGCCTGAAAGGTAGCATTTCTGAAGTTAATGTATTCGAATGCTTTACTGAAAATTGTCTGGAAGGTTTTGTTTATCTATAGATTTTGAATGAATTTTGACAAGAGTCAATGGTCACGTTTTTACCATATCAAAGGTTTCCTAGAGAACAAAAGAAACCATGAAACTCGTTATTTGGTGCGTGACTGCAATTTTAATGGTTGGAAGTGAAGTGAAATTCGAGATATTTATTCTGTATTGAACGCTTAGATTTCTAGCCTGATAATAATAAAAACTTAAGCTGAACATTTTAATTAAAAATGATCTTGATTAAATACAGTAGCACCAACGAGTCATGCATATTTTTCCTTAACAAAGGCCAAAAACTAGGTATTGTACACCACGAGATTCTCTCGGTAAAGAATTGAAGTGAATAAGGTTAGTTTAGCCCTTTGTGCAAGGTTAGATGAGTAAGATGGATGGAGTATTACTTGCAACTACAGTATCTTCTGCACTATGAATAATGCGTTGTTTTCGAAGATGTATGGTAGTCTATTCTCACTTACTTCGCTTGTTTTCGCGCCCTTTATGGCACAAAAAATTGCTAAGGATGATTGCATTTCAAGACTCATAAATAACGTTTAAACTTGAGGATCTGAATGTGAACATCACACGTACAGAAGATGAAGCGTTTTCTAAAACTTTTTTAAATTTATGTATCGTCGAGTTCATGTATCGTTAAGTTTATGCGTCTCGATATCCTTTTACGAGAATTACGTTATTATAAAGGGGTTTTCTTGCAATTTACGAATAATGAGTAGGCTTTAGAAGAAGTATGAAAAATTTCGAGGGCGTTTATTTAAATGATGAAATATAAAAAAAGTTCCAAGAAATATCGCTGCATTTTTTAGTGATCAATTTATAAGGGGAGAATGGATTTTTAAGTGTGAGCACATCATTTCTCACAAGTTCAGTGAACTGAAGTCTTTCATTTTTATTTAAAAGTCAGTATCAATGCGAGAACGCACAGAAAGAAAAATGTTTAAACATTTTTTGATAGCAGATTACAGACCCAAGGAATTTTTATTAAAATTTCGCACTTGTTGAATAGACGTTTATGTAAATCTGCAATATGTGCTGTGAAACCTAAACAAAAAAAATTGAAAAAAGCAAAATTACGGAATTCAAAATTAAAACAGGCTTGTTTCTTAATTTCGAGCTAAAACGGTGCTCACACGATATTTATAGTGAAAAGCTTGATTGAAATAAACGAGTTAATTGTATTACTGCCGGTTTAGTTCTTTTCGTTTTAAAATTCCGTAATTAACTTTTTAGGCGAGTGAAACGGATCCCTAGAAATAAGCGCAATTTTTACTGTTCTAAAAATAACTTCCGAATGTTATTTTAGGGAATTATAAAACTTTGTGGTACAGTCTTTTATGTTCACTTTTGCTTTTACAATCTCGTGTAATTCGTTATATTTTTTCTTCCTTAATCAGATTTGATGCTGGTATAAAGGTACTTGTTTTTATGTCCTTCAGCTCATATATGTAAATTAGTCCTAAAAAATTACAAATATTAATTAAAATTAAAAACAGACGTTCTAGGATTAGAGTAAGCTTCGCAAAGTAAATATTTAGGAGTAGTCATTGAGAAACTTTAAGAATAGCATTTATTATTAAAAAATTAGAAAATAAGAATAGATTACTTGGTAGAATATTTGACAAATTCGGTGTTCAGCTAAACTGCTAAACTATTAATTTATGAAAGCTCCATGTTTTGATCACTGCAGTAGAATTTTATTTCTATGTCAGGAAACAGAACTCCAAAGATTGCAAAAGTAGCAAACAGAATTATGAGGATTATTTTACGGTGGTCTAAGTATGCTAGAATGACTTTGATGTTACATAGATATTTTCCCATTTATTTTTATCGCCTTGATTTTAGATTACCCAAAATTCCTATTTCTATAGTCTTCAGTCCAGTTGGAAACTTTTATCTTCATTTGTTCATAGTTTTTGCATCCTGTGTCTTCTATTATTTGTTTGAGGAAATGATCAAGAGAGCGATAAGGGATACAAAAAAAGAAGAGCAAGTGAACGAGAAGATTTCTAAGGAAACTATTTACAAGATACATAAACGAAGAAACAATTCTAGCAACCTGGAAAGGGGCATGGATAACACCGATCCATAAAAAGGGAAGCAGAGATGAATGTACGAACTATAGATGTATTCCGATCATGAGCAGTATGAGCAGGCTCTACGAAAAAAAATCCTGATATATCTAATAGAAGAATAAGCCCCTCAGGAGATTGAACAACAAGCAGATTTCTGAACTGGTAGGCCCTGTATTGCTCATATATTTAGCTGCAAGTTGCAACAAACAGAGAAGTACATTTGCTGTTTGCCGACCGTACAAGGGCATACGATAATGTACCAAACTATGGCTAATCCTAGAGTACAATAAATAGCACCCTTATAGCATAGTTTTGCGGTTACGAAAGGGCTTAGGCAGGGATGTGCTGTTTCTTCCCTATGAGAAACTGGAGACAAGCGTGTAGTGGAATGGGAATGCAGTTGAACGATGACACGACTTTGTACACACTGCAATTCGCCGCCCACATAATACAAGACAAGGAAGACCTGAAATATATGGCTAGGAGACTGTTAAAAGAATATGAGGAGTGGGGTCTATCAGCGAATAGAAAAAAAAAACGAAATAGGTATCTAAGAAACCTTCACCTTAGTGATAACGAAATAGGGGCATGTAATGAGTAGGCGTATCTAGGAACAAAAGTCGAAACGAGTGGGCGTACAGAAAAAGAAGTAGAACAAAGGATAGTAAAAGGACAAAGAATAATAGGTTGTTCAAACTCTATCCTCTGGTTAAAGACCATCTGTCAAGAGAAGAAACGACCCTCTAAGAGCATAGTCCTATATGAATGCGAAACATAGCAAATCAACAAAACCCTCGAATGGAAGGTGTTGGTGTTGGAAATGGACTTCTGATGAAGATCGACTGGTAAATGAGCACTAGAAGCTAGTACCAAACGACCGATTAAGAGAAATAATGAGGGACCATTCAAGAAATCCAATAAAAGCAGTTGCTGTGGTTGTCCATGGGCAAAGGATGAGCGCAGAACGACTCCCCAAATTGGCAATGAAACAATGAGGACGGGTGCAACACAATGGTCCATGTCAGAACGAAACTTACAACCTGGTGATTGGGAAGACCAAAAGAAATGGAAGCTGGGAATCGGAAGGCGTACGACGCTATGAAACCGAATCTATATACTCGTATATATTCCATTTACTTAATATCCTCTGGAGATTTTGTAAATGGTCTTCGAATTAAAAAAAGCTTTATTTATATGTGTTAAATAAATTGTTCCTCAATAAAATATTTATCAAGTTTTAATGACGCATTATTATTTTCAAAAGGGTTAAAATTTTACTTGAAATTTCCACGCTTTTTAAAATTTTATCTTGGTAGAGCGAATAAAAAGAAATTAATTACAATTTCGGTTTGTTATCCTCGGCTATTAAAAAGAGCACTAATCTCTTTCTCTCGTTTGAATAATGAATAGCATTGACAGATTTTTACGATGGCAAAAATGTGGAGGTATAAAATGCGTCCGTTTAATGGCAGATGTAACACTTATAAAATATAAATCAAACCGTAATCGCTTGTTTTACGTAGAAAACTGACTGAATTGCAGATGCTGGCACGGCTTAGAGCGGATTCGAGAACGAATTCAATTTGGTTCGACCGTCCCTCATTTTGCAATATACAGAATGCGTTGTTTCCCGGCTGACTGTAAATAGAATTTCAAGTTTAAAAGTGGATATTTGTGGATATTTGTATGTATAGCATAGAAAATGTTAAATTGATGCTTATGAAAATTCCCTTGTATGAAAAAAATTTAAAACAACGCAGTTACAATTTACATACAAGGCCCGCGTTTTAATTTACCCACTTTTTTATTTTTGCACGATCCGATTTAGTTCGGTACTGTTGCGTTGCATATTTCGCTAATCTTTTTGCCAATGGCCTTGTTTCGATGCAATCCTCCGCAAAATTAAATATTGATTAAATGCGAACTTTATGTTCAGAATGCGTTCGTAATCGAGTTTATTTTGGAAATCCATCAAAAATAAGTTAGCTTTCTTTGGGAGAAGGAAATGGAATTGGACTGTTTTATTAATAAACCCCAGAATTAAGATTGCTAAAGGATGTGTCCTTTTCCAAACGATTTTTCTCAGATATTAGGATGATATAAAACAAAATTGAAGACTTACCGTCTTGTTCCCAACACTGCGCACACGGCAGCTCAGATAAGCAGATTTTCCAACTAACGCCGTAACATTTGTGGCAGTCGTGGTATCGATATAGGGAGCTGGAGTACTTTTCGAGTTGGACTGTTGAGCAGCAAGTGGTGGAATAGTACCAATTTCTTGTAGGACATTGAAACCATTAGCGCTTGGATTTTGTACTCCTCCATTTACGCCGAAATAACCTGAAAGTTGAAATGAATTGCGTTAAACCAATTTTAAATTATACTTTCCAAACTAAAACGGCGGAAAGATAATTAATTGAACAATTAATTAAATGCGATTTTCGCTTAGGGTTTCACGAAAATCAACAAATTCGAAGTCCTTTTGTATTACAGACCGACTAATTAATTATCTTTAACTATTTATCTTCTGCAGTTATGAAATTTTCTGATTAAAAGCTTGTCTCATTTTCAAATTAATATATTCTAGTTGATAGTAGTAATTAAGGGATGTTTTGTGTACTAATTGCCTCTATTACGGTTATCTATTGTAATTCAGTTGTTATTAAAATGAAATTGTTTACCTCTGCATTGAATTATTTGCACGCATTAAATTTACAGTACCGGAATTAATGATGATTATTATTATTATTATTAAAGCAAGTGGTAAGCTGACGCATTTATTTGTGTTGTTCTTTTAGTTTTGAAACGCCAGTACATTTACCTCTTCAGCAGGTTTTGATTGCTTTTCAAGTTTATTTTATTTTTACAAGTATGTTAGGAGCTCCGAGAAATCAATTCCAGGCTTAAATCTCCTTAAGAAGAATCGGTTACTATGGCATTATAGGTACATTGTACCGATCAAAGTTTGTTTTAAAATTAAACGAGTAATTGAGTGAATGTTTTGAAAAGCAAAAAAAAACACGAAGGTGTGAAATGTGAAACGTTAAACAAAAAAAGAATAGTTTTTAGCAGCTTTTACGTTCACTAAAATGTAAAGGGTTTGAAATTAAATCAAAAGTTTATTGTATCCGTTTTTCGCTTTGTTTTTCGTTTTTCAAGGTTTGTAAAAACAATGTTAAAATAAACATTCCAACAGATCTGTATGCAAATAAAAGAAAACAAATGGAATACAACAAACACAGTCGCAAATCCTAGGATTAATTGATAGATAACAGTAAACTGTTATAGTTTCTACAGTAACCACACATCTAAGAAAATCGAAGTCCTTTACATAGACATTCCAAGTTACTTCGGTAGTTTGACTTGGAGAAGCGTGAAATGAGGTTAAGCAATACAGAGGGTGCAGGCCCTAAATTTGTAGAAATAGGTTATTAGACAGTCTTAAGTGAGACTCCAACTCAACCACATTTTGTAGGTTTCAATTTGTTACGCATCTACTTGAAGTAATGTAACTAAATAGAATTCAAAATCCGTTTAATTGGTTTAGATAAAATTATCATACGGAAGACTAACTGTAATGATATTGGCACGAATTGTATCAACTATTTTCTTTGTGTTATGTTAAACCGTGAAGGGTAATCTTAACAAAGAGCTCCTGAAAAATGCGGAAATAAGAAAAATCAAAGAGTTGAAAGTAAAAACCAGGGGAAAATTGTCTGATATGGAAAAAATGGTACCTACATTTTAGGTGCTGTTAAAAAGGTTTATGACCGTGTAAGTAAAATAAAATTAAGGTTTTGAAAACCAACCGGAATCTGTTTATAAATAAAAGAGGATTTTATTTAACGGACGATGGGTTTGAACCGATGTTAACTTTGACAGAGGAGTATAATACAGTAGCACAAACGTAATTTTTCTTGAGTAGTGGCCTTATTCGTAGGAGTAAGTTGTTTAAAAATAAAAAATCCTATAAAATGCTATATGTGGGTTTCTCCGGCATGTATGTGTCGTAAACGCCAAGGAGAGTCGGCAGTAAAATGAAATAACTTACGAATAACGACCACTTCTTTCCAGAGAGAAGCATGGAATATATATTTTTTAATTGTATTTTGGACTTTCGCGAACCACTGAACCAAAAATATTCCAATTTACGAGAGACACTCTTACAAAATAATATCAATTACGAAACATTTGGAAGTTTTCGATAACGTTTTATAACTACGCCGTTTACGTGTGGTTGAACACACAATTTCTGAAATTAATGATGGAGTAGTTTGTGGGTATCAAAATAGGACTTCGTACATTACGAATCTTAGTCAATAGTAACGGTATTGAAAATACATCATTCGTAATGATTCTGTCAGTCAACATTCTGCACGAGACATGTTTCTGAAATTACTTTAACCTAGTTACAGCACTGAAACTTCGGACCTCTTAGTGAAGCTGTAAACTAATGCCAAGCACTAACTTTGCATTAACACTCCGAATTTTTGTGCGACCCTTTGTTCGAGGAAACTGTATTTAATTGCACTTTAAATTTCGGCTGATATAAATATGGGACGAAGTGCACAACAAAACCTCCAAAATAATAAGAAACTGAAAGTAAATGGCGTAACAAACGAAAAGGCAACTCCTTCTGCCAAAAAACATAACTGCATATTTCCGTTACCAGTTTTATTATGTTTTTATTTTCTTACATAAGCCAAGAGAGAATACAAGCTTTTTCAGCGTGCAGCTTTGGAGTGAGCTGGATTAAAATATAGGGATTTATTATAGCAGGCAATAGTTTCTGTTAAGAATATTCCAGATATTTACAATATCCGGATATGGCCATCTATATACTGGTTGAATATAGGACAGTTTGTTTATCGTAAACTGTAACGCTTCCGTGAATTTTATAAGGTTAGGGAATATATAGTGGTGAGCCGGTTGTTTCTTCTCTGCACCCAATTCAACCCCTACCTCCTGACCTGTCAACGACGACCGAACGCCATAAGCTATCAATACCTCTGATATATTTTTGTGATAAGTCGTAAAAACTGACCTGCCAAGCTTACTGCTGTCATGGGCTAAAAGCAGTTTTCCTAGGTTTCAATATGTTCTCCAATAAGTTGAAAATCACCAATGAGAACATCTCTAGAAATGACTTGTTTTAGTCACAATACCGACCGAGATTCTTTAACAAAAACTAATAAAATATAAATCCTTTGCTATATAACCGTCAGGTTATTGGCATCCCCTTGAAATTATTATTACGAAGTTACAGTTTCTTTATCATTTAATGGAAATGAGAGGAAATAATGAAACTTACAATTATTTCTGGAACATATTCATCCACTTTTATAATTGCTCTTGTAAATTTAACACGTAATCACGAACACAAAGCTTAAAAGTGCGCAATGTTTTGCCTAGGTGTTGAAGCGGATTAGTTCTACTTGAAAAAAGAGCACCTAAATACAACTTCATAATTGTTTGTAGCTACAGGGAAACACAGACCGAGCCGAGGGAATAATTTAAATGGGCGATTTACAAATTCAAGTTCTTAGTTAGGTATTGAAGTTTTAGTCATTACTTGCTAAGTAGTAACATTTAATGGCCACTTTAATTATGCAACTATACTCAGGAAATTTATAAATCTGTAACAAGAGGTTCCCTTTACGCATGTTACTTTATGTTTCCTAATATAATATTCTCTTTAGTCAAAATAGTCTGATAGATAATTCATTCGTCTATTCAGTTCGCAGCACACAATAATGTAAACAGCGGAAATTATGCTTGAGGTACGTTAAATAATTTAAAATACCTTTTTAAGTTATTAAGTAAATAAACAACCCGCAATCGCTTTTGTTTATAAAGCTTTGTATAAGTATAATTTTAAATTTAATTGTAATATAAGATCGGACAAAAACAGCTACTAAAACCTACAAATATATTGCAATTGAATGGAAGTCATTTGGTAGAAAGTCAAACTTTTCACCGAGTTATATCGAGTCTTTGATTCCGTAAAATGCATTGCTTTGTAAAGTGAACGAGAATTCTAAGCTCGAGCACTTAATTTCAAAATTGTGTTGTATTGTTTTAATAGCTCAAAGCTGAAAAGAGGCAGGGGCTCATTAAACATAAAGCTTAACAAAGGAGTATTATGTGAATCCAGAGTGATTTTCCCTTTCTTGATAAACGACCACGTATACAGTGAACATTGTTACACCTAAAGATAATTGTAAGGGTTGGTATTAAACATTTAACACCCTTAATTCTGCTTTAAGGTGGCGGTCTTAACATATTTTTAATATGTCAAAACAATTTAATCTACACACAAAGAGCTTTTGTAAGCTAAAATATAAAGTTTTTAGTGAAAGAAGTCGAAGAGAAAGCGGTGTTCATTGATTTTATAGTGAAATAGGTTTGCACTTATAGGTCGTTGTTTGAACGTATGCTTTCTCAATTGCTAAAAGCAAAACCTTTTTATCAATTTTATCAATGAGCTATGGAGTTCTGACCATTATATTAAAATTTATGAGCTTTTCATATATTATAAGATGTTTCTAAATGGGTTTTGCAAACTTTCTAAAGCATGAAGAATAGAGTCAAAATGCATGCATAAAATTTGTGCAGTTTGGTCGTATGTAGGAATAATCTTACATACTGTTTGCTAACATGGTTATTTGCAAAGTGAACTTTATCAAGTCTGTAATTTTGTTACCCTGAGAAACTCTGCACCACTACATATACTGGCAGTCATCTTAATAACGGTAAAACTTGCACAGCATCTAAGAACCAACTGCGAAGAGCACAATGTAATGCAATTTCGCTTTCTAACACGAAAAGCGACAACAAACCCCAGACTATTGAGGCGCTGTCGCTCGTAAGCTCGCGTTAATCTAGGATGTAGACAAAACAGCTCACTGGAATTAATTCATTCTAGTTGCGCACATGCTCGTATTTTGGACTCGTCTTAGTATAGCATCACGGAAGAGGCTGTGAACTGCTTCTCTGAACATGGCAAGAAAGAGCATATAATGCGTTTCGTGTTTGGAGTAGGAGTTAAGCAAGGGTTTTACTGTATCTCCATGTGATATCTTTTATCCTAACCAAGAGTTTAGCTTCAACGTGGGATATGAATCGCCTATAATTAGATGCATATCGTGTGTTAGCTCCAATTTCCAAATTTTGTAGAGTGAAATCGATATTTCCAAAGATATACTGTCCATTTACGTGCAAATTTTAATGTAAATAGTTGTCGACAGTGTCGGAGATAACAACAAGCTAGAAATGTACATCTTAAAATTTCAGTGAATGGAACAATTTTTGAAAAACTAAAAGTTGCCAGCAACTTCCAGCCAATTTTTTACTTGTAGAAAATGGGCAAATTGCTCAACCCCCACCCTGAGGCAAAGGCAAGGTGTAACTTCGCCCATACTTAAGTTAAAACCTTTACCACTTTAAGTAACGGTTGTATTTTTTTGTTACAATAAATCGTCTAAAACCTTATTTTTACATAACTAAGTTGTTGCTCAGCGTATGATGCAACATTTTTAGAGAGGGAGGGGGAAGTGAACTTTCAGGTTTCAGTTTTCTTGAAATTTCAAGCTTTTCTCATCGAAAACAAATATTAAAAAATAGCACTGTCTGAAGGCCTTAGATTGTTAACTGAAAGATTCGTGGTTGTTTTTTGGTGAAATTTTACCATTTTTTTAAACTTGCGAAATGACGCTTTAGAATTCTGAAGTTGTCAAACTTTAATTTTAAATATTGGCTGGAAATTAATATAAAATATTCAGGGAAAGTGTTAGTTCTACAGAAAAATCATTCAGCTGGAAGAAGCTTCTACTCTAGGAATTTTTGTTTTACTTAATGTGATAATTGCAATTTTAGGGACCGGCAGGAGTTGCAGCTTTAAAATACTCACAAAAATTTAAATCAACTAAAAATCGCAGAAAACTTGTGAAATGACGTTTTCAGGAAGGAAACTTGACCTTCTAATGGTTTTTCATTTGTAAACTTAAAAGTGAGTTTGAAAACATCAACGTTTTTATTTCGGAATCTTCCAGGAAGTTTAGTTTAAAATTCAGCAAAAAACTAAATCATAAATAAGTAGAGGTTTTTCCGACCAAAATATGAAAAATTTAGCTGAAAGGTTTCAGATGTAACGATTAACTTCCTAGTTAAGAAAACTCAGGTTACATACTTTTAAATTACACAAACATTTAAAATTAAAAATAGGCATATTTTTCAGGATAAATATAACCTGAAAAATTGAAAAATTCAGGCGAATGCTTTCAGATGTAACAAATAATTTTAGCTAAGAAAAATTAGAGCTAAATTTATCTAAAAAACGATTTACACAATTTTAGAAAATTTCACAGCTCTTCAGGAAGTTTCTCAATAAAATATGCGCTTTTTCAGGTGTAATATCTTAGGTAGCCTACAAAAAATTGCGAAATTTGGTTTATTTTTTAGGAGTAAGATTATAGTTAGGAAAATTATTGATATTTTTTATTTAAAAAACGGTTTAAACAATTTTAGTAAATTTCAAAGCTTTTCAGGAGCTTTCTCAATAAAATCTGAGCTGTTCTAGATTGGAATATTCTTAGGCTGCCTGAAAAAATACAGTAATTCGGTCGATTTTGCAGGAGTAAGGCAATTAATTTGTTAATTAGAAAAATAACTGAAATTTTTTAAAAACTGTTTCAACAATTTTAGTAAATTCAAAGCCCTTCGGGTATATCTCCTAACAAAATTTACGCTTTTCTACGTTGACTATTCTTAAGTTACCTGAAAAATAGAGAAATTAAATCAATTTTTCAGGAGTATGATAATTAACTTGTTAGTTAGCGAAATTATTCATATGGTTATTTAACAAACGGTTTAAACAATTTCAGAATATTTCCAAGCTCTTCAGGAGCTTTCTCGACAAATTCAGGACTTTTTCTTAGGTTGCCTGAAATAGAAAATTGAGAAATTCGGTCTATTTCCCAAGAGTAAGGCAATTAACTTTAGAATTTTTATTTAAAACTGTTTCAAGAATTTTAATAAATTTCAAAGCTCTCCGGCTGTTTTCTCAACAAAATCTAAGCCTTTTCAGGTTGAGCATTCTTAGGTTGCCTAAAAAGTAGAGAAATTCGGTCGCTCTTGCAGGAGCCCATACAATTGACATTTTAGTTAGAAAAATTGATATTTTTATTTAAAAGCGGGTTCAAACGATTTTCTTCGTGGGTTTCCTCAAATATAACTTGAAATTTTCAGGCCATTTTTAGGTTACATGAAAACTAAAAATTTTTAGTTGATTTTTTAGAAGTAAATACAAATTACTGGTATTTGTATTTAGCAACGTGTTGAAACGAATTTTGGAAGTTTCGAAACTCTTTACGACTTTGCTTGAACATAAGATGAGTTTTTCGGGCCGAATGTTTTAAGGTTACCTGAAGAGGTGATTTTTTCAGGAAATGGTTATTTCTTAGCTAGAACAAATTATAAGTATTTTATCTCGATTTTACAGAAGCTTTAGAAATTTCAGGGGTTTCTTCAAACATAGACTGAGCTTTTTCAGGCGCTGAAAATTCTTGGTTTTCCTAAACAATATATAATTACATGTGATATTTTAGGAGTGAAACGTGGTAATTCTTAGCTGATAAAAATTATTGATATTTTTGTTAAAATAGGCGTTAAAAAAAATTATTGAAAAGTTCTTCAGGAGTTCCCTCAATCATATACTGAGCTTTTTCAACTGAAAATGGATTACCTGAAAAAATAGAAAAACTACATGCGCCTTCTTTAGGAAGAAAACGATATAATATTTGTAATTTAATAATTACTTCGAATTTTAATTTTAAAATTACAGGATTTGCCAGATTTCTTTGAAAATATTTTATTTGGTAATGATGGTAGTTTGCTCGGTAAGTTCTTTTGGCCCCAGTCTGTTACCGGTTGTCGACAAACTTGCACCATTTCAAGGAATTCTTTTAAGCTATCTTGTTAGATGAAGCAAGTTATACGTTAGACTTTGATATGACAAGCTTAATCAGCTAGTTTCTTGCAAATATGGAAAAACTTAAAGAAGTATTTTGTGTTACTAAAGCATCAAATCATATTAGAGTAGATTAGTTTGGTTTGCTACTAAAAAAGTTTGTTTCGAAATGTGTTCTAGTTCAAATAATTTCTTCCATATTACTGTATTAAAGAAGTTTTTCGATAATTAAAAAGCCTCATTAATATCTAACAGAACACTCCACAGTAATAAAACTTCAGCCGAGTTGATGTGCTCCTTACAGGTGCATAATGAAACGTAATACCCTCTTTAACTTTACTGACAAGTTTTCCAAGAAACTACCAGTTATCTTTTGGGTAGCAGCTTAACCGGTAAAGTTTGTGTTTTATCAAGCGGTATTAAAGGCGTTTTCGTTTTAGTATATTTGTTAATTGTTTCGGGCAAGTGCAAGTTATCATTCAGAATATTTCAGAGGATGATGAGCAGGGTGACAAAGGTATCTAGGTAGTTCACATTTATGAATATATTTCGAGCTCGTCGGCTTTCGCTCCGCATACCAAGGAGATGGTTTCTTGCCGAGATGTTATTAATTAGCCTAGATATCGATTAATTATTATAGTAATTAAGTTGATATTAGATGAGGGATAAATACGAAATGTTACGGAATACAGCGTGTTGGATGATTAGGTGTTGCCGTGGGGTTTGTTTATAGGAAATACCTAATAACCAGCGATATATACATAGCACGTTCGCTTGCCTCTACGCTGTAGCTTGGTTTAATGTGATGTATTGTGGTTTGCATGTCACGTATCGCATGGTTTGTGCATCCACCACCAAGATAACAGATCACAATTTGATGTTTCAAATCCTTTTATCGCGACGCGTTTCGATAAAAATTTTACGTTAATACGACTTCGCTTTATCGCACCACACGGTATGAAGTACTAAGACAAACCTTGCTAATTCTCCGGAGAAGAAACGATCAAGGATCAAAGTTTTAATCGCACTATTATAGGCGTATTAGAATTCAGATTTCCACAGACCTTGTATTTGCATTAGTATTAAATGAATATTCAACAATACAGTAGCCAAGTTTCCCAACACGCAATGAGAAAATTTAGCAGGATTATTCCTGAAGGCCGGATACTAATCGGGTATTTGTTAGTTTTATATATTTTTTTTATGTTATCATAACCTAAAGTTGGCAAGAAATCTAAATTATTTTGCAAAATACTAACTATTTATAATT
This sequence comes from Melanotus villosus, assembly GCA_963082815.1. Classification (NCBI taxonomy): domain Eukaryota; kingdom Metazoa; phylum Arthropoda; class Insecta; order Coleoptera; family Elateridae; genus Melanotus; species Melanotus villosus. The sequence goes on along the minus strand of OY720427.1, from coordinate 32,860,456 downwards.
ATGCAGGACTTGTATGAAAAAACTCAATCTTTGAAGATAAATAAAGACGAAATAAACAAATATTTTTGGAGAAAACACATTTAAATTGGGAAATTATTAAATGTAAAATCATAATGAAGAGGTTAATCCTTGTAGCCTCATATAAGTCAAGTGCATTAGTGAATATTAAAATGTTGGTCAACTCAAAAAATATCTGGCGATTATGTGGTTTTAGTTCATAACAACAGAAAGAATAATTTGCATATTTATAATAACAGCTCAAATTAATCAATGTCCGGTTGGATTAACATCAAAAGTGATTCACAAGCTAATGGAAACCTTGGAAATTATTTTTGTTACATTTAAAATGGAGCTTTGTAGATTAGCTAAATCCAAGTCGAGGATATTAAAGACTGCACGAACTACAAAAAGTAAAATACGTTGCATAAAAGTATCACTACCTGTATTCAGCTGTAAAAGTACACCTAGGAGTAATCGGACTTAAAATAACGACTTAAAAACAACGCTTACGATCTAAACGGCTGGTATAAATGTTTACCGTACATAAACACGATATTCTATACTCCATACAAGCGTTATTTTCGCTACAGAGAGTAGTTTTCTTAAGTGACTCCAAGTTTTTTGTCATGCATTTTCTAAGACTTTTATTTAAAGTACAACATCTAAAGCTAATCAGTTTATTGTTTACTTTACAATAGACGATACAAAATATTGACCAAAATAGATAATTCATCTTACGAAGGTGATAAGTTGTTTTATAAAATTTTCCTTACGTCCAATATTTCTTTCTACGTATTCTCGCCTATAACCAAGAGTTAGGAAATTTTATTAAATTCCAACTTGACAGTAAAATTATAAATAGCTGTTTAGAGTTAAGGATAGTTATATGTCGATCCCTTCCATGACAAGGGTTCCACTTATTGGAATTAGAAGTGCTTCGCCCTTGTTTGGTCAAAGGTCATACCTACGGGTCTTGTGGTTTCTTTTGACTTCAGTTTGAAGTATTAGGCCCATTATTGTTATTCCAGAATATTGAATAATTTGACGGTACATTAATAATTTATTGTTACGATATATCTGTTGTTAATCGCCTTCAATGAACTAAAACTTGGAAAAAGCCTTTGCAAATGGTGGAAGCGCCTAGGAGTTGCTTTCTTTACATATGACATAAATAAAGCAACTTTAATCAAGTGTTTTGAAATATAAAAATTCAATTTGTATTGTATTGCAAGTTATTGCTACGATTGTTAATCCCCTTCAATGAACTAAGATTTGGAAAAAGCCTTTGCAAATGGTTGAACTTCCAGGGAGGTGTTTTCTTTGCATAACATAGAGAAGATACCTTTCATAAACTGTAAAGTATAAAAGTTTAATTTGTATTCTATTGGAATTTATTGTTACCATATTTCTGTTGTTAATCCTTCATTGAACTAAGTCTAAAAATATTAATCTTCTAGTTTCGGAAACATTTAGATAGTTTAGTTTAAAATCCAGCACTTTCTAGGTTGCATAAAAAAAGCTAGTTTAAAAATAGGCAGAGGCTTTTCAGACCAAAATATTAACCTGAAAAATTGGAAAATTGAAAAATTAGGGCTAAATTTATTTAAGAAACTAAACAATTTCAGCAAATTTCAAAGCTCTTCAGGAGTTTTCTCAACAATATGTGAGCTTTTCCAGGTTGAATATTCTTAAGTTGCCCGAAAAAACTACAGAAATTCGGTTGATTTTTCGGTAGTAAGACCAATTAACTTCAGAAGCAAGATAGTTAAGTTTCAGGCTGAATTTTCTTAGAAGTCTTTCTTTAGAATTTAACAGATTATCTTTTCAGTTAATAAAAATTATTGGTAATTGTATTTAGCAACTTTTTTGGAAGTTTCAGACACCTTTACGGGGGTTTCTCGAACATAATAATGTGAGTTTTTCAGACCAAATTTTCTGAGTTTTTTTCAGGAGTAAAACGGTCATTTCTTGGTTAATATAAATTATTAATATTTTAACTTAAAAATCGAGTTTAAATAAGTTTTGAAAATTTCAGGGGTTTTGTTTAATATAGGCTGAGGTTTTCAGGCTCAGAATTCTTAGTTTTCCTAAAAAAATAGGGAATTACATGCCCTTTTCCAAGAGTGAAATGCGTTAATTCTTAGTTAACGAAAAACGAGTTTAAATAATTATAGGAAAGTTCAAAACGTTTCAAGAGTTTCCTCTAACATATAATGAGCTTTTTCTTGGCTGAAGATTCTTAAGTTACTTGGAAAAACAGGAAACTTCAGGCGACTTCTTTAAGAACAAAATGATGTAGTATTTGTAGTGTAAAACTTCTCGAATTTTAATGTAAAACTAAGGGATTTGATTGAAATTCAAAAATTTTCGGGAGACTTCCTTAAAATATACAGGGTTTTGCGTGTTAAATTTTTTTTAGTAGTTTAAACGGTAAGCTGTATTGGTTACAATCCGAAACTTGTTGTCGCCATTTCAAAGGAATTCTTTTAAGCTACCTTCTTAAATGAATCAAGTTATATGTTGGATTTTGATATGCCAAGCTTAATTAGCTAGTTTCTGAGTGCTTCGCCCTTGTTTGGTCAAAGGTCATACCTATGGGCCTTGTGGTTTCTTTTGATTTCACTTTGAAGTATTAGGCCCATTATTGTCATATCTGCATATTGAATAATTTGATGGTATTGCAATTTATTGCTACAATATTTCTATTTTTAATCGCCTTCAATAAGATAATATTTGGAAAAAGCCTTTGCAATTGGTGGATGTCCTGGGAATTTGCTCTTTTTGAGTATCACAGAAACAAGGTAACTTTAATGAAGTGTTTTGAAGTATGAAAGTTCAATTTGTGCTGTTTATTGTTACATCTCTGTTGCTAATTGCGCAATTTACTGTTAAGATATTTCTGTTGTTAATTGCCTTCAATGAAGCCTTTGTAAACGGTGGAGACGCAGGGAAAAATACCTTCTTTTCGTATGACATAATCAAGATAGCTTAAATAAAGTGTTTTGAAATATAAAAGTTCTATTTGTATTGTATTGCAACTTATTGTTAAGACATTTTCTGTTGCTAACCGCTTCCAATGAACAAATATTTTGCAGAAAGCCTTCGAAAATGGTGGAGGCGTGCGGATGATTTTCCGTTTCAGTAAAGTGTTTTGAAGCCTAAAACTCCAATTTCTATTGTACTGCAGTTTATTGTTACTATATTTTCAATGCACTAAAATTCGGAAAAGGCTGCGGTAGCTACCTGCAGAAAGCTTTTGCAAATGGGGGACGCGCCTGGAAAATGTTTTCATAACATAAACAGGACATGTTTAATAAGAGCTTTGAAGTTAAGTCTGTATTTTATTGCAATTTATTCTTATGATAATTTTTGGTGCTAATCGACTTTAATGAACAAAATTCTGCAGAACGCCTTTGCAAAAGGTGAAGGCGTAGAGAAGGTTCTTTCTGTTTGTATGACATTAACAAGTTAGCTTGATTGACGTGTTTCGAAGTATAAACGTTCAATTTACATTGTATTCCAGTTTATTTGTACAGTATTTGGTTGTTAATTGTTTTTAATGAACAAATATCTATCGAAAGCCTTTGCAAATGCCGGAGGTGCCCGAAAGGTGCTTCCTTTACGTGTAACATAACCAAGCTAGCTTAAATAAAGTCGAACTTGTATTGTACTGCAATTTACTGTTGCCATATTTCTGTTGATAATAATAGCTTTTAATGAATCTTTAGAAAGCATTTGCAATGCCGGGAAGATTTTTTCTTTTCGTATTACATAAACAGGATAACTTTAAGGAAGTGTTTTGAAGTATAAAAGTTCAATTTTCATTATACTACAATTTATTGTTCCGATATTTATGTTGTTAATCGCCTTCCTTGCATACGACATAAACAAGGTGATCAACGGAATTCATAATTAGAGGAGGCTGTGATAGGTGCTATTTTATGCTGTGTGGTTGGACACTGTCTCAATTCTGAGACTTTTTAATTTCAAGCTGCAAGCCTGTGTTGCCAACTTTATGGTAAATATCACAGCCTGCTCTAATTATAAATTCAGTTGATCACTTGGTAGTTTTAATGAAGTGTTTTGAAGTACGATATAAAACTTCAATTTGTATAGAGTTTATTATTACGATATTTCTGTGGTTCGCCTTTACAAATGGTAGATGCGCTCTTTATGTCGGATATAAACAAGATAGTTTTAATGAAGTATTTTGAAGTAAAAAACCTCAATTTGTATTGTATTACAATTGTTACAATGTGTATAATATCTGTTGTTAATTAATTTGAATGAATGAATGTCTGCAGAAAACTTTTGCAAGTGGTTGAGGGTGCCGGGAAAGTTCTTTTCTATGTATAACATAAACAAGGTAACTGCATTCCAATTTATTGTAACTATGTTTCGGTTGTTAGTCCTTTCTAATACACAAATACCTTCAAGCAGTTTTTGTGATGGAGACACTAGAAAGGTGCTTTTTTGACGTGTGGCATAATCAATCTAGAATAAATAAAGTGTTTCGAAGTATAAAATTATTGTTACAAAAGTTCTGTTGGTAAACCTTTAAACCAATAATGAACTGATACAATATGTCTCAAAATAATTCACATTGATATTTGTAGGACAATGTTTAACAATCTTCAACAGCGTTATGAAAAATGTATTTAAATCCAAGGAGGACACGTTGTTACATAACCTGTATATTAATGCTTATTTTGTAGATATATCTATGTATTATTAGTTATTCCGTTGTTTAAATATAATTTTCAGTTTCGGTATACTTGATTTTGAGGCATACTGTAATAATTGATGAAAGGCGTTCGTGCACATGGTGTAGGCACCGGGAAAGTTCTTTCTTTACGTATAACATAAACAAGATAGCTTTAAAGTATAAAACAATTTGTAGATTTTTAGGTTTAAATATTTGGATAAAATTAAAAATTCAATTCGATCAGTTTGAGTAAATTATTTGTACTAACACGTGCGTTATCAATTTAAAAGTACAAAATTTGTTGGTTTCGTATATGGAAAATGTTTGTAGTTTGTTATTACGTGTTTATTTTAAGAATTGTGAAAGTGAAAATAAAAGAGTATTTGTAGAAGAAGTAATTAAAAGTTTAATGGAAAATGAAATATTTGTCCTAATACTGGTTTTCAATTCGAGCGCTATCGTGTATTTTTTTATGGTAGGCATTCATTTCGTATCTAATACCGGGAATTAAACACTTTGTTTGTTTGTTTGTTTGTTTGCCTGCTTGCTTGTTTATATTCGTTTGCCGTAAATAAACCCTAAAAAAATAGCGCTTGTTTCATCTTTGGTTTCTATTTGAAATCGAACGTCCATAATTGCCAAACGAACTGAAGTGGAAGAAATGCTACCCTTTTTATATCCATTACAACAAACTATACAGTTTTAGACGTAGCAGAAATGTAAGAAAAACTCCATGAATGCCACGTTTGGTGCAGTTAGAAAACGTAAAAATAACCAAAAGTCGAGTTTATAAATTTCCCTCCCACGTTTTAGTTATTTTGGTTGTTGTACACTTCAATCAAATTCCGGGGCGCTTTCAATGCGGAGCCCCTGTCGTAAGACGAGATTGTGGGTTGGGAATTAAACAAGGGATATTAGATTAAGTACGGAGGTAAAGAGGTGGTGAGATCGTTGGTTATCTGAACTTTGACAGGTTGTTGAAAACGAATGACGTGTTCTTGAAGTTGCAGAAATTCTGTAACAGATTCAGGAGAAAAAGGTTTCAGGGTTTTAACACTTAGCGATTTTGCATTAGTTATTTTCTTTGTCCTTAATCTGAGTAACCAACTTAAAGTGAACAGCCGGATAGAAGCGGAATGTAAAAATAAATTGTTCTTAAAGATAAGGCGTAATTGATGGAAGAGGTTCACTTTAGCCGGTTTCCTTCGGTATTACTTTGTAAACGGAAAGCCATATAATAACATGTGATGTTCCGAGTAATGATAAATCACGTTGAAAATAATAGTGAAGACTGCTTGTAATTCTTCATAGGAATGTCATGCCAAACCAATGTGGGAACATGCTCGGAATGTAAGATGAATTATCCGGATTTGCTCCACAATCCGGAGCAATACTAAGATTCCGACGTTTATTTGCCAACCCTTTTAGATGACTAGTCAACGTCAGTCTCAATTTCTGCTAGTGAAAGGGGTTGTTTAATCTACATTACTTACAAGATTGAAATGTTATGAAATATAACCACGTTCCAGTATATTTCTACAGTCCTAACGTTAACCCGTTGTTCTTAGCTGTTCACAGGCTTTTGGCACGAATAAAATTTCAGATATTTATTAGGGTAAACGTGAGAAGGCCGTAATTTACAAGCAGAGCGAAATATGGATAAATTTGAAATATGCTGCAAATGCAATTTCCTCGCTTCCTTTTCTTTTCATTGTTGTTATTATGTATTAATTTGCAAAGCGTAAATTAAATGCCCATTAAAAAAATTAAACCGGGGAAAACTTTATCTTGAAAACTGCCAGACGTCCCGGCGTATTTTCATTTAGTTTCTTCCGCAAAAGATAAACATGCTGATATAATGCAGACGAAATGAATAGGTATTTAGTATATACAGAGTAGGATTTTCATCCCCTTGTGTTCAGCACCGTTGATGCGGCTAACTTGTCCCGCTCGAGCAATAGAGCAGTATACTAGCAACTTATACAAGCTGAATTGTAGCATAAATTACGAAACTTCAGATCTTCAATTGTCACAGCTGCTATTCTGCAACATCTCCGACAAAAATTACCTTCATATTTTAAAATGTTATTTTACACATGGCGTACAATAATGTTACATGAAACAAACATATTTTTGGCCCTCACGGTTTTCCTAACGCAATTCGAAGCTTGCAAACAAATTATTTCATTAAATGAAATTTAACTAAAGCCTTATTCCAAGACAAAGGTTTCCAATGTTTCGTTCCCCTAAAAAGAAGGTTACAGTTTTAGGCGATACGATTTCGTTGAATTTTAAAAAGAAATTTCATTAATATTCTACACATGAGCAGCTAAGTTAAACCAAAGCAAGCCTGACATCTCCTGGATTGTTTTTGGAGGGATGAGGTAAACTGGAGAAAAATATTACTGTATCTTATTTTGTTCAGCTTGAGTGGATAAACCTGTCACTAATTTCTTATGCGATAAGTAAAAGCTTGTCTGAAACTAATTTGGCACTTGAATTACACAAATCCCGAGTTTTACTTTTATAATTGGCTTTTGTGCAATTCCTCTTAAAAATATGAAATTTTCGAACAAAGGGATCAAATTCCCGTTGTTAATAGTCCTCCAACATGGAACAACTAGGTTTTGATTTAAGGTTTCTGGGGCAAATTTTAGTACAGTAATTTCTGCTTTAAATATTTTAATTATCTGGATTAAACTATTTCTTGGCGAAATGAATTTACGGACGAAGGATTTAACTGAATGGAGCAAGTTTAATTAATATTGTTTGCTTTAATCAAAAGCAGCATTTATTTGTGTTTTTCTACAGAAGAACGGGGTAAGACTTTTTCATCTTCTTTTATTACCTCCCAACATTTTTCAAGAAGGGGTTACAATCGTAAAGTAAGTTTTACGACTTTGTACCTAGTTCGATCCTCGTTAATTTAATTAAGTAAACCAACAATATACAACAGTAATCCTATTTGAGTCAAAACAAAGTGTTATGTTAGGGAACGAAAGTATAAACAATACCAAATCTGTTAAAAAATTTGGAAAGTAGCTAAACGTTAGACTTGTTAATCCATATAAATAAGCGTAGGATAATTCGCGGTAGTTGTATCTCATTACAATTTTGGAAAGTTTATAAAAAAGTTAAATTGTTGTCATAATACCGTGATATCTGACTATAGAATCGCATGCAAAAGCTTTCTGTGTCACTTTAACAAGTTGTAAAATAGGTCATTCATATGCTAGGCAACGGTGACCCATAAATAAACGGTTAGACTTTCACCCGAGCCATTCTACGTAAATGTAGAAACTTCAATTTTCTAAAGTTAGTTTTTCCATTACATGTCCTGACCCAAACTCGATATAAATTACTTCGTCTGCGAGGACCGATAAAATGCGAGTTCACGATATAAACACTTGTTCAATTTTGAGAAGCAATGGAGCTATAATGTGGTTCGCTTTCCCATGGAATGATATTTATGTGTAACCTAAACCTTTCGCTATTATTTTACGTACGAGTTTCTGATCACTACAGAGCACCTGTCCAAAACAAGCGACCCATTACAACCCCTACAAAATATCAAACCGAAAAGCAAAGACGGAGACAACGCGAATGCTTTGTCACAGTTTTGTACTAATTGTATCTATTGACCTAGCAGTGGGTCTCAGCTGTACTTTTCTCATCATTATTACATTCGACGAGTTTCGTGCTTCAAATTTATATTACCCCTTTTACTTTACCAGTGAGACTATCTTTATAAAATGGAGAATTCTAGAAACTTCATTTTAGATACTTTTCCCTTAAGAATCCACCGCCTGCTGAAAACTTACAATATAAGGACAGGCGTGTTAAAAGAGCCAAATACTGATATTTGAATAATTTTTCTTTAATAAATTAAATTTACACGATTTAGACAACTTGGCCCATATTCTCAATTTAGAAATAAAAATAGTTGCTTACAAAATCAGGGCAGTTGAACGTTGCAAACTCCTTGTTTCTGGTTAGTCTAAACCTAGTAAATCTCGGATCAGCATCCTTCATTTGCTTGGTCACTAAATTTATTTTTAAGTAAATAGTATCGACAGCTATTACTAATCCCTTTTAGCTGTTTTTTGGTTTAGGTCACAGCAATAAATTTAAGACCCTTGCCAATCTGAATTCATTTCTAGTAAAGTCCCAACCCTAAAGTCTTTATTCTAGGATAAAATTTATGTTAGTTTTTCTTTTTTACTGTAACCGTAGGAGTTTTCTTTATCGAAATTTAATAGTTTTTTCGACTGCGGAATTTTGAGACCTTTTAATAAAATTGTCTCTTGTTTATAGCTAATTTGAGATTTATTTCTATCAAAGTTTAAAATTAAAAAGAATGTTTTAGGTTTCGAAATTTGTTGGATATTGTAGGTCTGTAATTGATTTTTCTTGAACTATGCTGGAATAATGGGTTAATCTAGTTGGATGTAAGAAACTAGAACGAAATCAATAAAGTACATAATTTATTAGGTACCTACATATATAGCAGTATTGCTCGTAGCAACAAGCAAATTAGAGTAGGTACCTACCTTTATTAAACTTGATGTAATTATATGATAAAAGACCGGATTCTTAATAATATTTTATGAATTTGTTGCTGCCAGTTTGTTTAGGGATAAAGCAGTAGAACAATTTTTCTGTTAAAAAATATGGTTGAAGTATTTAAAATAAAATATAATATTTCATTTTGGTAGATTAATAAAACTGTAAAAGAAAATAAATTTAATAATGATTCAGTACGTGTTTGGTTTTTTGAGTGTAGCATTACGTGGAATGTTGACTGTAAAGTCGAAATGGCAAGAATAGGGGGAGTTATATAAAGTGCAGGAAGAAATTCACTGATGGAGAAAAAAAGAAACGGGATAGCTTAACCTCGATTGCTCTTTAGAGAGTTCTAACGTTTTTAGGTAATCGTTAGTCGCAATTTAATAAATCACTAGAATCTTAATTAATTCTTACATCTTAATTAGAGCGAAATTGTGTAGTTCCGAACATTTGTCGCTGCCAACGACCACTGGAAATCTGAAGTGTGTTTGAGTTCTTAATCTAAACAGAAATAATAAAACTTTTTCAGTTATTTTAAAGGAAACGAATATTCGAAACTCGGACTTTTATTTACTTAAGAGAACATGTATTTTCCGCCTTCATTTCCCATTTCTACGGTGGATGCTTTCTAGTTTCCACTATACCTACTCGCCAGCGTCGCAATTTTCGCGTTTCGTTTACAGTTCACTTGGGGTTATTTGATAAATAAACTTTTGCTGTACGATAAACATTGTACGCCATCTAAAATTTTATAAAATTCAGCTGTTGTTTGCGAAAACTGCAAAAAGCGAACAGTCGAATATATGTGTTTGGTTCAATTTGTTTCAAAATTATGTTTATGAATGCAGAAATTTAAATTCTTGGCTATAGTTTTATATGTATTTGTATAATATTCGGATATGAATGAGACATATAAGCTACCGAAGCATAAACAATATAAAGCATTTTCTGTTTGCAGCTAAGGCTCATAAAAGAAGGAGAACTTGTAAACTATAAACCCTATAAAATTTTATAATAGAATGCATTCCTGAGGGATCTCTCGTTCTGGATTCTACATCAAATATCCGCCATAAAACATAATCCATTGTGTTTATATGACGGGTTTTGCTCTATTTGCAATCTTTTTTTTAACACACAGAGGCACGATGTTGCCAATTCTGCTTTTTTATAATATTTAAGCTCTAATTATTCACATATTCTAAGTAAAAATTAAAAACCTCCAAGATATAATTCTTTAAAAAATTCGTGTTGAAATATAAGGAAGCCAAAAATCAAATACCTCCAAGAAAAAAATCTGTGTTCAAATACATAGGAGAGCAAAAAATAAAAAAATATAAGAAAGATAACGCCAAAATTTTCAAAAAAAAATTTTGTGTTGAAATACATATAAGAAAACCAGAAATCAAAAACACCCACGAATAAATAAAAAATTCTGCACTGAAATATAAGAAAATCAAAAATCAAAAACCTTCAACAAATTCTGCGTTGAAATACACAATAAAAGAGCCAAAAATCAAAAATGCCCATTAAAAAAATCTGTATTGGAATATAAGAAATCCGAAAATCAAAAACCTCCATGAACAATTTCGTTGTAGAAATACAAGAAAGTAAAACATCAAAAACCTCCACGAAATCTATTGAAATATTGAAATAGATAAAGCCAAAATCCAAACACCGCCAAGAAGAAATTCTGTGTTGAAATACAAGAGAACAGAAAATCAAAAACCTGCCACACATAACTCTGTGTTGAAATATATGTAAGAGAGCAAAGAATCAAAAACCTCCACGAAAAAATTATGTATTAAATATAAGAAAACCAAAAATCAAAATCCTCAACGAAAAAACTCTGAATTTAAATATAAGAAAGCAAAAATCAAAAGCTTCTAAGACAATATTGTGGGTTAAAATACAAGAAAGCCAAAAATCAAAAACCTTCAAAACAAAATTCTTTGTTCAAAGATAAGGGAACAAAAAACCAACCCCTCCAAAAAAGAATACTGTGATGAAATAAAAGAAAGCAAAAAACAAAATCCTAAGAGAAAATTATGTGCTGAAACGTAAGGAAGTCAAAGATCAAAAATCTCCACGAAAAATTTCTCTATTGAAATAGGCAAAGCCAAACTCTAACACCTGCAAGAAAAAATTCTGTGTTGAAATATAAGTGACAAGAGAATTAAAAACCTGCAAGAAATAATTTTGTCTTGAAGTAATATAAGAAAGTAAAGCATCAAAAACCTCCATGAAAAAATTCTGTAGGTATTAAATATAAGAAAACCAAAAATCAAAAGCCTCCAAGAAAAACTGTGTGTTGAAATATAAGAAAGTAAAAGATCAAAAAACCTCCACGAAAAATTTCTCTATTGAAATAGGTAAAACCAAAACCCTAACACCTCCAAGAAAAAATTCCGGTTGAAATATAAAAAAGCCAAAAATCTAAAGCTTCTGTGTTGAAATATAAGAATGTCAAAAATAAAAAAACCTCCAAGAAGGCGTTCTTCGTTGAAGTATAAGATACCTAAAAATCAAAAAACTCCATGAAAAATTCTGTGTTGAAATATAAGAGAACCAAAACTCAAAGGCCTCCAAGAAAACATATGTGTTAAAATACAAGACAACCAAAACTTAAAAACTGCCACGAAAAAATTCTGTGTTCAAATATAAGGGAGCAAAAAATCAAAAGCTTTCACGAAAAAAATTGTGTGCTGAATTACAAGAAAGCAAAAAAATTGCGTTGAAATATAAGAAAAACAAAAATCAAATATTTTCATAAAATATATGAGAGTTAAAATTCAAAAACCTCTATGAAAAAATTCCGTATTGAAATATAAGAAAGCCAAAAACCAAAAACCTTCACAAAAAATTCTGTTGAAATATAAGACCAAAAGTCAAACAGGTACCTCCAAGAAAAAATTCTGTGTTGAAATACAGGAGAACAAAAAATTAAAAATTTCCATTCTACTTGAATTATAAAAGAGTCAAAAATCTGAAGCTCCACGGAAAAATAAAAAATTCTGTGTTGAAATATAAAAATGTCAAAAATAAAATACCTCCATGAAAAAATTCTGTGCTGAAATATAAGAGAGCCGAAAATCAAAAGCCTCCAAGAAAAATTCTGTGCTGAAACATAAATAGCCAAAAATCAAAAACTTCCACGAAAAAATGTTGTGTCGAAATATAAGACAGCAACAAATCGAAAACCTCCAAATGTAAGAAAACCAAAAGTTAAAAACTTCAAAAAAAATGCTGCGTTGATGTACAAGAAAGTAAAACAATCAAAAGCCTCCATGAAAAAATGTGTGTTGAAATGCAAGGAAGCCAAATTTCATTGTTTTACGGCACCCTTTTTCAGCATAGTTTCACACATAAAACTGAAATTATGTAAGTTTAAGGTATTATAATAAATACGTACAATTGTAACGTGCGTTCAAATAAAAAATCATTTGATTTGGATTATTCAAGTCATGTCGTGGATTAAATCATATGGCTGAATACTTATCCTCACATTTAATATTTTTAATTTGATGTTTGCTTCAAATAATACGCAAATCATTGGGTTGCTATTCTTATTTAGTACTAAAATAAATTCAAACAGGTAAAATTTAGTACTAATATAAATAAATGCAAGGTTAAGTGTTCGTCCATATGGTTTAATACGCGACATGACTCGAAGAATTCCAAAGCACATAAAGCCTATTTGCGAATGATTTTTCATTTGAACTCCCTTATTTATTATTAAAATAATTTTGTTTTGAAGAACGGTTTAAATTCGCTAGTTTTTCTTAAATATTGTTTGTTGTCAAAATCGTATTTTGTTGTTAGTTGTATAATAATAAGCAAAGTAATCACTGAAATGTTTTGATTAGCAGTCAGGTTATAACTTTCTGTTATTTTATAATTAACTTTTGGTAGGTAACTGAAAGTTTTCTATTATTATTAAAAACAAATCATTCACTATACATACATATTTCAAAATTCAGGTTAAAATTCCTAAAATAATATCGGAAAATAAAAGGAATGTTTATCATTCTTTTTCTATGTTAGTGAAAGTTAACAATTAAGAATTAGGAATTGAAGAGTATATAGGGTAATGTATTAAAGATAAAAGTTTGACAAAAATAGCAACGCAGCGCCTAAGAAAGGAAGCAAGTAGTAAACCCTTCTTGAAACATTATAATGAAGCACTAAGCTTCTCGTTACCTACTTCAGTTTAACTAGTTTGAAGCTTAGTGTCGTGTAAACTAGATTATTGTGATATGGTCTGTTGGGCCCTTGTCTGCGAGTAGCCTAAATAAAGTTGGCGAGGTGTAATTAATTTTCATTTCGTAGTACCGAAGTGAATTTACGCATACAACCAAACCCAAAAACCACGTCATCAAAAGATAAATCATTTGTGCTACCTGTTTCGAGAGATTTTTCATTTAGATTTAGAGAAGCTCTCCGGAAAAACTTTTATATGAGACACGTCCATTTGATGCTCGTTAAGTTAATGAAGACTTCCGGTTTCAAAGTGTAGACACTTTTAAAAGTTTCTTCGCCTGTTTTTTGCTCGTAATAATCCGAAAGACGACAACACTTACCTTGCTAGAAATTGAGGTTGTTAATCTGGTGAACTTGTAAATCATTTAAAGAAATTAATCGCAGCTCCTTAAATTAAATCTATTTAAAAGCAGTAAGCCCGTTAAAACGAAACAAAACTTTAGAAATTGTATTTAGTTAAGAGTTAAACTAATTAAATCCTCATTTATAGACTGCAGTGCATGAAAATAAAACGGATGGGAGAAGTCCTAGACTCAAAGGCAACAAAATCAAACTGACACTTGGAGTGCTAAAGTTTTTGTGCATTAGCTAATTGTTTGTTTAAAAGCGTTTTAAACTAAAGGGAGCGTTGGATTTTGCTAGCAAGTTACTTAGTATGTTTTAGATTTAGATACTTACTAGCAGTACCTAGTCAATTTTTACTCGCTCTTCTAGCAGTAGTTGGTTACGCTGTGCAGGTATTTACAGTTAATTTAAATGTAATATCATTATTAGATTTTAACCTGCGAAGCAATTTCTCGTTGCTAATACAATAATATTTAATAGACTTGAAAGGTTATTAACTTTTTTTACACGTAGCAAACAGCTTTCTAGTTTATTTCGTCATTAGAATTAAAAACAAGGTGCAATCGATAAAGCTCAGTAATGGGCACAAATGTAATTACCGTTCTGAAAATAATTAATAACTTAGAAATTTTATAATTACATGTTTTGTTCCGTGGGTTCTCTGTCGAACAAAATAAGGATTCAGTAGATGCAAATCTTGTTAGAAAATAAAATTACACAGGTGTATTGTTCTGTAGTGATATTACCTTAGTTATCTCTGAAAATGAAGGTTGTGAAAACCATATTTACCAGTCTCCAGTAACAACACAATGCGATATCTTGATTGTAACCCAAGACAAAACAAAATACCTAAACAAACCTACCACTATTAGAATACAAGCTAGAAAGAAATAAAAGGGAAACTGTAGAAAACCAATGGCGACAAAATTCAGATTGTATGGCAGGTTGATGTTCAACATACTCCTTACAAATTGATTTTTCCTACGTGGGAAGCTAACTGTTACAAAGTAATTAATAAATTGACCTTAAACTTGTCCATTTTTGCTGGCTAACTTCAAGTGACAGCTGCTTATAAAGTGTTTGTCAACTTATATTTATTTTATCACACAAAAACTTGAAAAACCCTTCCAGACGATATAATGCAAATTAAGTAAAAAATCAACGTCCTTTCCAAACGTTACGGTGACAGTATTTCCTAAATAATTTGTTTAGTGAGTGATATACTCGTATAACATGTTCACTTAAGGATTATCTCTAAAACCTTAACGTCGTTTTATCCAACCTTCAACTCTTACTCTACGGTATACACGTTTTAAAATTCATGTGTTTCAACCGGGGGCTTTACCTAACTACTAAGATACGACAGTTAAATCAAATTTTATTAACATATTACCGTTGTTCCGGGAAGAAAATACAGCGAAATCGCACTTGCTTCAGAAATTCACGTACATTATTTAATATTTGGTAAAACCTTTAAACACACCAGGTTTTTCGGAACCGCTCATTATTAAAATATTCTACTTCTTAAGTCGACTTAATAGGGAGCATAAGCGAAAACCAGCAGGGGTGTACTGTCTTTCCCTCTGTTTTCGTATTTGCCTAAGTGGCTATAAACTGAAAAGTGAGGACGAATGCATTTGTATACACACTTCCGTCACAGTTTAAAGTGTAACAATATCTTAAAGTACTATAAAGTGAACGGTGTAGCAGGAATTTGATGCAGCTTTAAGACGATTAAAAACCAAGATAAGTTAATTAACAAAGAACGAGAAAGGAGTGGATGTACAGGGTGAGCCCAATGCGATGTAATTTAAGGGTATCTTGGATAACTAAGATAGAAAGGAAAAAACTTTGGGCTAATTTTTCAAGAAGATTTGTGAAATTAAAAACAACAATTTTTGTGTCAGAAAGGAAAATTGATTTTCTGCAATTTTGGAAAATCAAAATGACCTCTGGAGTTACATCGAATTTGACCTACCCTGCACCCAGAAAAATAAATTGTTGAATCAAACGAGACAGTTTCACCCAACAATCTTTGTGGGTTACCTGTAATCAACCGTCTAGTTGCATCACTTGAACTCAAAATGTTTGTACCAACAATTTGTAGTTGAATTAAGCATTCCTGATTTTCTATCAATCTCATGGGTGTATTAAACCAAATTAGTGGGTAAGTGAAATTGACAAACATTTTATATTTATTTCGCCCCTTTATATTGCTGACAAGATGCATACCAAGCATTTAAATCAAGTACAAATGTCGTTTAGGTCAAAAAATTCATGTGCATTGAATCGACCCATTTATTGTTTTAATGAACATTCCTTTTGCCTCCATTAACATTAACATTAACACTTAAAGATATTTGATTTAATATGAAAATTGTGTTAAATCATTTAATTTACTGCTTTTAATGTCTGACGAGAAATTATACGAAATCTGCCAATAACTTTTTATTTTAATTATATAAAAAATACAGGTAGTTTGACTAAATACGTACACAAAGTAGGTTAGTAAACTCGTAATGTAAAATGGAAATACGAAAAGATTCTGAAAGAAATAATACTATTGCTGAAAACTATTCTCCCTTTTGCCACAATATGCCCAGTATGGAATTCTAAATCAATATGAAAAGATTCCGAAAGAAACAATACTATAACTGAAAAATATTCTTCCTTTTGGCACAATATATGCCCAGTAAGAATTCTAAATTTAACAAATTTGTGTTTCTAAGGCATCTAACATCATTTATTTTTGGTACTTCATATTCTGCACAGAGCAAAAAATTGTATTGAGTTTTATTTTGGCAGAATATCGTAGAAAACTAAATATTTCAACGTAAATAAACAACAACAATAAGTATATGTTTTCTTAATTTTAAAAGGGGGTTGGCATATATTAGGGTGCCGCATTTAGAGAAAAACCTAGCAACAACAAAGAGAAAAATCAATGAATATGAGAGAAAATTCAATGAAAAACGAGCAAGAAGAATTAGGGAAAATTTAAAAAGGAAAATTAAGGAAAAAGTTAGAAAAAAAATTAATGAAACAACCAGCAGAAAATTGAAGAAAACCAAATAAAAATCAAGAAAAAAATCAGCGAAGATTTAAAAGAAAAAATTAGCAATCATTAAAGAGAAAAATCAATGAAAAATGAAAGAAATGCAAATTGAGCAAGAAGAATTAGGGAAAAATTAAAAAGAAAAATTAAGGAAAAAATTATAAAAAAAGTTAATCAGCTAAAAATCAGGAAAAGTCAGCGAAGAATTAAGAAAAAACTAGCAGCAACCAAGAGAAACATCAATGAAAGATGAGAGAAAATTCAATGGAAGAATGAGCAAGAAGAATTAGGGAAAAATTAAAAAAGAAAATTAAAGCAAAAATTGGAAAAAAGCTTGGTAAAAGATTAATGAAACGACCAGCGGAAAATTGAAGGGAAACCAGGAGGAAAGTTAGTGAAGAGTTAAACGAAAACTAGCAACAACCAAGAGCAAAATCAATAAAAAACGAGAGAAAAGTCATTGAAAAACGAACAAGAAGAAGTAGGGAAAAATTAAGGAAACAATTAGAAAAAAGGTTAGCAAGAAATTAATGAAATAACCAGCAGATAATTGAAGAGAAATCAGCTAAAAATCACAAAAAAAGTTAGTGAAAAGTTAAAAGAAAAAAGTAGCAACAACCAATATAAAAATTAATGAAAAGTGAGAGAAAATTTAATGAAAACTTAACGAGAAAACTTAGAGAGAAATTTAAAAAAAATCATTTAAAAATTAGAAAAAAATCTGCCAAGAATTAAAGGAAATTCATTGGAGAAACCTCAAGCAGTTTGTTTTTTCCTAAGGCATCACCTAAAAGCTTGGACATAATAATTAAAACTTCAAATCAATAATCACTATATTTTTAATAACTACTAAAAAGTTATGTTTTGCTTTGAACGCGACTTGAGTTAGGGAAAACTTTAAACATGAATGAGAACACGGGCCTACATTTCTAATCTTTTCAGCAGGAAAGCTTCTTCTTCTTCTTCTTCTACCTTTTTTGATTAAGACTTTGTCTTACTGTTTTTGTGTTTTACTCAGTCTCTTGAGATACGGAGGTCCAACTTTCGTGTCATCTTTTGGATGTCCGACCAGTGGGCTTACTTGTGTTTGTACTTTCATTTTTTGCCCATTTTTCCCAACGATCTTCTTCCATTCTACCAACATAATCCCTTCAGTATCGACGTTTCGTTTGAACAAGTCTTCTTCTTCTTCTTTCGGCGGTGCGACCCATTGTGCATTCGCTGCAAATTAAAGGATGCCTTCATATAGACCAGTGCCTAGTCTAAAAGCCAAGATTTTGTCTATAGATGCGCTCCAGGTATCGTCGGGCTATAGAAGACTGGCATTAAATAGGCGATACTTCAGAAGAAGTAGTCTGGGGCATCGCAAAAGAAGATGAAGGGAGGTTTCATCTGATTCGTTGTAGAATCTGCAACTTGTCAGCTGCTGATGTCTTTTAAAGAGGCTATGGCCCGTAAAGAGGCCTGTGACTACCCTGGGGTGCTTCCTATTGAACCTAAGAAGCTGCTTGAAGCCGTTGAAGGTTTGTGGATGAGTTGCTTCGCTTATCTCAGCCCAGAGCACGAAGCACAATGAGATGAACTGAGAGTGAGTCCAGTCTCTAATTGGTTGCTGAATGCTTGCTTTAGGTAGACTGAAGGCCGGTTCAGGGTCTAAAAAGGATTCCAAGGAGCCCTCCTAGGCCAGGTGGCGTTTCCCGGAATGTTACTGTGACCGGACACCCAAATTAGTCGAACCCAGTTGATTGAGTCGAGCCTTTCCAGGGCTCTTCGACATTCCGTAGCCAGTTTTAATTTGGTTCTTACAGAGCTGAAGGCTTTAAATGCTGTCGTATAAGCTTTACTACATGTTGTACTTCAAGTTCCTCTTGTATCGAAGCACTTCTTTGTCAAGAGAGAGATCAAGTACTCTTACGCTTACTTCCTTAATGGTTGTTAGCATTGTAATCTGTAACTCTGGGTACGTTTTTTTTTTGTTTTGACTTACCTGTCTTATTTTGCACCACTTTACTACAGCTCACTTATACTTATGCAATTCTTTCACAGAACTGACACGACGCTTAAAATTCGTTATTCTTAACTAATTTATTTTGCAAGCACGTCCTACTTAAAAATTTTTGATAAGCAATGTGAATTAGTTGTTTTAAAATATCAAAGACTCTACTCGATATACTTGCAGTGTTAGCCGCATTTCAACGCTAAATTGTTGTTGGAACAAACAAAAATAGGTTAACATTTTTTATTCCTTGAGCAAACATCTTCCAGTTATTTATTTGAAGTGTTCATTCAAATAAAAATCGTTTGACTAAATATGCACAAAATTTCAAAGTAGCTCGGCGTGTACAATAATAACACAATGATTTATTTACACATAAGTGTAGCGAGCATGGAAAATTATTATTAAATGGCAAAAAGTGTAAGTTTTGGTTATAAGGATTATTAAAAGATTGAAAGGAAAAGATTCGAATAAAAGGAAAATTACGATTCTGGAAATTGTATCGAGCTAACATAATTTGAACTATCCAACCCTCTTCGTCAATATTCTTAAATGCGAGGGAAATACCTATTTTATTTCGTTTTCCATACTTAACAGGGAAAAGCTCCCCACTCTAAATTAAACCAATTTCTTCGACCCCGGAAAGGCTTTAAAGTACGTTAGTATAAAATAATTTAGGAAAAATCACTCCGACTGTTTTTAGAAGGCTGTTTTTTTCGATATTCGAGAATTTTTGTTGTCGATGAGATGGATGATTGAGAAATGGTTGTAAGGGTAGAAGCGATATTTTACTGTATAATTTTGAAGTTCTCTGCGCTATACAAGACCCAGTTGAGGCGATAAATTATTGGTAATGGTTCGGGTTTTGTAATAAATATACGCAAAATAATAAGCGGAGATTAAGTAAAGTGTAGGTTGTTTTAGTATATGTTCGTGTACTGTATCGTATATTGTAAGCAGTGTAATACGGAAGATGTTTCAGCTTTCTGGGACGTACTTTGCTAAGTAAACCGTAAACTCTTCTTGTTATCGCTTTTAAATCCACTAGTAAGGGTACGAAGCCCAGCTATACGCAGTTTCGATCTTCTATTTTAGTAAAGAATGTTCGATTCCAAGAGCAAATAAGCCGTCCTATTAAAATTTATTTTCATTGAGTATTCGCTCGTTTTACGGTAGTAACTCGGATGATTCTTGCGTAGAAGAATCTTTATTCTGCAGCCTCAAGTTTAAAGGATAAGTGCCCCGAAGGTGGATTAGGGATCAGGAGTGAATAAAATAAAATCCTTCAGCCGTTATCAGCGAGGGTCACGTGTATTTGCTACGAGCTTTTAAACCTCTAAGTGTGCGGGGCGTGTAGGGGCTATGGCAATATCGGCTGGCAATATCTTTAGTGTTTTGTACACTTCGATAGGTCCAAAAACGCGAAGGTCCTTATTTATGTGCACAATCAGCTACGTATTAGAAACGGGGCTAAGCCGGCGACTAGGAGACTCCTATCTGGCGTTCGCGCGTGTCCCGACATCACCAGTCATCGATCTGGGATTGCAAACCCAGAGATTCGTGAACTTCAATTTTAACTAAGAATAAATGTTTACAGGAATTTTTTTACCTTTGCAGAATTTCATCATACTGCGCCACGGCTAAACAATTAATCCTTGATGTTTACTTCGTCCTGTTTGCTCATCTAAAGACATCTCCAGTACCACATACTGTTACCTGAGCTTTTTCTAATTATATAAAACTAAACCGTATTTGCAAATCTTAAATACAAACAAAATCTTTCCTGTTTGCTCATCTAAAGACATCTCCAGTACCACAGACTGTTACCTGAGCTTTTTCTAATTATACAAAACTAAACCTTATTTGCAAATCTTAAATACAAACAAAATCTTTGTGTATTTGCTGATTTAAAGTTTCGTGAAAGTTTTCAGTTTCAGATTTTTGATTAAATGTTACGTTGAAGTGAATTTTAAAATTGCATGGAAAATGATTTGGACAACCCAATTTGTTCTCAAAAAAAGAACCAATCACAGCTACAAAAATTGCAGCGTTACATAAAGCACTCCGAACAAACCGTTCATTCCATTTATTGTTCCAAATTGTGAGTGTCATTGCAGAATAACACAATGAAACAAAGTGAAACTACTAAAAACTCGGAAATTCCAACTAATATCGAGTTATTGTTTTCACCACAGATTGTTACTTGAGCTTCATCTAATTTATCAAAACTAAGCCTTAGTTCCAAATTTTAATTACAAACAAGATGTAATATGATATAAAATTTCGCTAAAGTTCTTGGTTTCAGATTTTTGATTCGATGTTACTTTCAAGTAGCTTTCTTTGAATGTGAAGATTGTCATGGAAAATAATTAGCACAACCTAATCTTTTATCAAAAAAATCAATTGCATCATTAAATAAAGCAGTATCATCAGCGCATGTTCTTGTAGGAACATTTATCTTTATAGGAAGATCAATCGTATACAAAAGATACAGCATCGAACCCAACGCACTTCCCTGCGGCACTCCCGATGTCATTGGGTATGAAGCTGTTACCTCAGTTTCGTATCTTACTCTGAAAAATCGTTCCAGCAAGTAAGACTTAAGGATGATATACATTGCATATTGCATCTGATAAGGTTTTGTTTAGCTTATAAAGTAATCCTTGATGCCAAATCTTACCAAATGCTTTACTGACATCAAGGAACACTGCTGCGCAATAGCGTTTTATTTATTGTGTCAACCACTCGATGAATTTGTTCGATGGTAGGAGTGCTGAGCCTAAAGCCAAACCGATGGTCTGGAATTAAATTTCGTTCGGCGATAATGTCTTGTTTCTTGTTGCTAGAAGTTTTTCTATTATCTTAGCCATCAGTGGAAGCAGACTGATGGGTCGATTTGGTGGTTTTCCCGTTATTTTTCCATTGTACTATGAAGTATTTTTGTTTAAATGCGGCAATGAAGAGTAATGTTAACATAATCAATCCTTTTTTAGGCAATTCTTTCATAATCTGGGCAGTGATGAGCTCATACCCTGGTGCTTTTTATTATTATTATTTCTTTTGAAGTGACAAGTTTTATGTGCTCGCTTGGTTGTACGAATTTTGCCAAGAATGTAACTATTTCCTTTGTCTTCATTTTCTTTAGTCGGCGGAAAGGGTTGAAAGACCTCCCGCAGATGATTTGCAAAAACGCTTTCTCTTTATCAGCCTTGGTCTAGGTTTCGTTATTTTTCCTAATGGGCGGAATTTGTTCTTTGGGTTGCTTGAGTTTTTTGGTAGCTTTCCAAAGTGCATAATCGTTATCTTCAGTATATTGCCGGAAGCCGTCGTTTTTGAGTTGTCTTGCTGCACGATTGTAATTTGACCTATTTTGTGGATGTCTTGACCTTTGTCAAATTTTTCTAAGGCGTCTTTTTTCTGGAGGGCAGTTTTCCTTCTTGACATCGGTGTTGCTTCCCAGGTAGCTTCTTGAATAAGTAGAGTAAATTTTTGCACTTCTTCTTCCAGTTCTGTGGCTGTTTTGAGAGGCACATTCAGGTTTGTTTCCTCATCGCTTAATGCTTTGAAAAGTTCCCAGTCAGGTTTTTTATTGCAAAGTCTTCCTGGCTGCTCCTTTTCTATTATCCCTGATTGAATAGTTACTATAGCGGCGTGTAATTAAAAGCAATATTCAAATATCCACAAGCGAATTAGTGACAAAGAAGTTAAAGTAGTCGGAAAATTTTTGCGGATGTGTTGGGCAGTAGGTGATTCGGATGTAACTCCTGAAGAACATTATAAAGTGTTGTTTCTCTTCCTGCAGCTGAGATGGATCCCCAACTGGTGTACTTCGCGTTACAATCGCCGCCAGCTAGGAATCTATTACCAAGTTCATTGAAATAGTTTATGAACGCTTCCCTGTTTGAGGAGTAGTTAGGCTGCTGAGATAGTAATTGGTCCGTACCAGTCTTCAATTGCTACACTTGCTGTTTGAAGAAATGGTTCTTCTATTTTGTCCAGCAAATGATTATACGTGTGTGTTTGTTTATGTTTGAGCACAACTGATTTAGTAAATCGTCCTGTTTGTACATTCAAAGCCATCTCTCCTGTAATTGTTACTACGAGTACCACAGACCTAATTAAGTGAAACCATACTTGCAAATCTTAATTACGAACAAAATCTATCTCTATCTATTTACTGATTTAAAATTTCGATAAAGTTCTCGGTTTCAGATTTTTGATTAGATGTTGCTTTGTATATTAAAATTGTCCTGAAAAATGATTTGAACATCCTAATCATCAATCATGGACACAAAAATTTGGCATTACATAAAGTCCGACTACTTTCAGTACTCCAAACAAGGTTTTCGGCCCACTTATTGTTCCACATTTGGAGCTTCATGGTATAACAATAGCTACAATAAAACAAAATATGGAATTAATTATATTGGGTTATTGGTTAAGTAACAAGGCCACAACGTCTAAATAATTTAAAAAATATATTCATAGCAAGCTATTTTTAAATACCAAAATTATTTAGATTAAAATAGGGCTGATGCTGAAATAATTTATCAAGTGGAGAAAAATCTAGGTGAAATTGTTATTATAAAAACTTAGGTGTAGATTTCCAGAAAAAACGGTTTCAGAATTACATTTCGTTTCCTTGTTCAAGATTCTCTTTTACATTGAGCACGACTGATTTAGTAAATCCCTGGCTTCACCAAGATTTTAACGCATCTTTGGAATATCCACACGACCTTTTATGTGTTACTGAAACTGCACGAGAACTCCAAATACTTTCCAGACTTATTTTATTTCAGAGATTTGGTAGAATTTTTCGTAATTGCTTAAAATGGTTTGGTAACAATCCTGATGAAACGGTTTAAAAATTTGCATTTTAATTTTAATTTTCCCTGCAAAACTAACTGAAATTTCCTATTCTTAAATCTTTGGCGCATACATGCATAATAACTTTAAAAATAAAGTTTTTATTACCTTTATAACACCTGATGTGTGAAATGAGACTTTAGGCTATGAATTTTTTATTACAGTATCCCCCTGTTTGAATTTTTTAGTGGTGCGAGGAAAAATAACATGTTCGATTACCAGTTATGGTATGAAAACATTTCCGGTAATAATATCTCGATTCAAATTTAGTCTTGAAGAACTTTTATGTTATTTTAGGGCTCCTGCAAATGTATTGGTTCGGCGTTATTGGTCAAGGCGTAATGTTTTCAAGCTTTTTGGTGCTTATCGCCTTGACGACCGGTTCTTTTCATCTTCCTTTATCGAAGAAATCGTTTATTCATTGCAAAAGTTGATTAGCGGGCAATGGGATAGCGTGTGCTTTATTTGTGAATTAAAATGCCAATCAACATTAATTGGATTTTGGTTCATGCCGGGATGGTTTGAATTCGAAAATGTAGTGAAGTATATGACATTTCAAAGGCAGCAGTTTTAAATTTCATTGCTTCGTTTTCAGTTTATTGTATAATTTATTTATAAGTTTATAAGGAAATCCTAACGTGAAGAATTTTCTAAGTAACAAAAGCTTCTGAAGCAGTCTACAACGTACGTACAAACTTTTCTTGTTACAAATTAAACTACGTTGCTGGTGTGGCCACGTTTTTTTTACAATAGTTAATTAAGGCTCGCCTTTACCGCCAGGAAGTCACTCGTGTTCAGGAGACATCTTGTTTCCCGACAGCAACAGGCTAGAAAATACCAAAATATATAGTTTATTCTCGGACCAGCTGACAAAAAATGACGAATGTTGTTGCTGTCTAATTTTACACTCGAAGTTGTCAAGTTGCGAGACATAATTAATGTGCTTTATCAATTTTGCTGTTCATAAAAAGGGTATTTGGATATCTCACATACTTCACTGAAAATAAATTTTTATTAAAGTCAGTATTTAACAAATGCGAGACAGAAATGGTTGTTCAAAGAAATGGACTTACATGGAACTTACCGTTTAGATTTGAAACAAAGACCATTTTATACGTGTTAAAATCGTTTTGAATTGTAAATTCTGTTGCTGTACTGAAACGTTCTTAAAATAACATTTTCTAATATTCAAATTTAGCCGTGTTAATTTATCTCTGAATGCGATTTTAATGTTTATTATTTTTCCGTTCTAAAAACAAGAATATCTAAACCGAATCTTTTCTATTTATCTTTTATCAGCATTGGCTTTGGGCTTCAAAGGAAGTTTGAAAAATACGTCGTTTATTAAAACGATTAAAATCTTTTCAAGAGCTCGTTGAAACCTAACAGTCCTTTTCAAAAATTTAGTGGCGCTATTGGGAGGAAGAGTGTAGATTAATTTCTCATAAATTTAAATTAGCCAATAATCTAATTATAGCTAAAAAGGGTAATCTAAAATTAATCAGTCGATGTTCTTAGGGGTTGATTTGTTGGGAAGGATGTTATATAATCATTTTGTGTTCTTGAATCATTAAGTAGCTTGTTAAACTTTTAAGAGCAATTGAAAATTTGAAAATTAATATCAATTTTCATTATAACCGAAAACGAGAACTGGAGGGTTTGAAGTTGAGTGGATGTGAGTCCTTTTTTAGAGCTTTGTAGTTTTAGCTGGCACCTCCGAACTTTGTAAATCTCATGTATCTTAACGTTCCCGAAATCTGCTTGAAAGTAGGTTAGATGGCAACCAATTTAAAATTTAATTCGGATGCTGACGCATCTTTAGAGCTTAAAGCGGTTTTTATTGTTGAAACTTATTAACCGAATATTATAAAAATATTATAAATATATTTAACCTCCAATTGTTTAAATTTGAAACCTATTCAGATTTAAATGTCGACTTATTCGTATGAAGAGGCAAATAAATAATTAAACCTACGCAAACCTGTAAATATCAGCTTGCTTAAAGTGTTCTACAAAAGGAAACCGAATTACCGTCTTTTAGACGGCTTCTAATTTCATAGAAATAAATATCAAGGGCTGTTGTTTTTTCGTGTAGGTATATTTTCTTTGCTTTTTTGAAATATTAAAAAGTAAAAAACAGGATAAGAGCTTCAAAGGACTCTTGACTTGAAAGAATTTATCTTTATTTGCGAAGCAATAATTTGTAAAGTTGTTTTATTAAAAAAATATTCTAAAGGCACACCCATAAAACGATTTTGTTAAACGGAAAATCTTAATGCGCCGCAATTTTTAAATTTTGGTTTGAGGATAGATCCGCTGATAATAAATTTTTTTTACTGTTATTGCGACGTTAAAAATCTTTTTAATTTTAATGGAGTCTCATTAATTATGTTTAGGATTTTGTACTGGGTTGTTTAGACCTGTTGATGTACTAGGTATCTGAAATATACATATAGGATAGGTTTGTCGTATCGGCCAATCGTAATGAAAAAGATAATTTAACGAGATATCCTCGTAAACCACACGAAAAAGCGCACGAAATCAACTAAATTAACTAATTCTTTCGAGATTAATGAAAAATAACCTCGACGAAACAGTAATAACTTTGCAATTACAAGAGAAGCCGAATTTTTATGGAGCGTAAAAATTGGATTACGTTTCGAGATAGCGCAAATTATTATAGCGTATAGGTGCACCTGAACTTTAGGTAAATGTAGTCATTTCCTGTTATTATCGCGGTTTACACCAGTCGAGAGTGCGTACAACATTAAAAACACCATTTGAAACTGCTGCAACGTCAAAATCCGGAGTGGAGTTCTCGGAGGTGGCAATGTGCACATACATGAAACGTCAGTAGCGTAACCAGAAACGTAGTTTGTAGGGGGCCCATTCCACTGTTTGGTTTTCAAATTTACCATATTGAGTGGCTTTTGTAATGCCGATACCTACAATAAATTATCGATTTTTTCTAAATGAAATTTTGATTAATAACTTTGATCTTGAGGGGGGCCCGGGCCCCCTGGGCCCCCCCTTGGTTACGCCACTGTGAAACGTACTGATATGGCATTTAGAATGGGATAACAAAGTTTAGCGGATTTGATATACGAGTCTCACTGTTTAACAATGATATTAACTCCGGCTGGCACGGTTGGTACTGTTTTAATTTCCTGGAAAAATAAACCCGTGTCAGCCTGCCACCCTGGCTTTGCTAAACCAACAAGCCTAGGTAAATCCGGTTAACACAGAATCACGAGTATAAACTTGGATGTATATTATTATTATTAAGACGACCATAATATACACGTAGTTTCTGGAGAATTACGTTATATACGCTAGGATTCGGGATTTCTTGGTCAAATATCTGGACGAAATTTAATTTCGACGTTTCTACATTCGCTTCAATATTTTCCTAAAGATAGGGTGAACGTTTTGCATAACAAGGGCACAATGAACGAGCTTTCGCATTCAACAGACATCGGTCACTCTGATACAAAACCGAATTTTTATTAACGACACTCAGAATCGATTTCGTAATTTGGAACTTCGATTTAAATTGCTGATTGAATATTATCTTCGAGTCAATTAAACGATCTAAATGCTAAGCCGAAAACGAAATTCTAACAAATTTAAGAAATTCGTTTCCCACTATAACCGACGAAAAGCCAGTTTCGTGTCGTTAATGATATACTTTGTATAAATTGCATTAACTCGCATATTTCCGTTAACCTGAAACGCTGAAATAGGATTTGTTTTAAATTTTTTCCATCAAGAATTTTGACACACGAATCAACAAAAACTCGAACCGATATTAATCTGGAAATATAAAAGGATTTTCGGATTTAAAGATATTGACCTAAAAACGACGCGACTGAAAAGCTCGTTTAGGAAAGATATGGGAAAGAAACTACCGAAAAGTTCTGATAATGTAAACTGTTCGACACAAAGATCAATAATATTAGTAATAGTATTTTTAG
The DNA here is from genome assembly GCA_963082815.1 of Melanotus villosus. Classification (NCBI taxonomy): domain Eukaryota; kingdom Metazoa; phylum Arthropoda; class Insecta; order Coleoptera; family Elateridae; genus Melanotus; species Melanotus villosus. Next base: position 32,832,692 of record OY720427.1, on the reverse strand, counting down.
AGGCATCTCGCAAAGTTTGTTATAATATGTAAATATTTCGTTAAAAAGCGCCCTTAAAAAATTCAACATATCCACGGCAACTTTTAACAAACTTATAATTAAATTAGGTTTTTAATAATAAAGTCAAACATACCCCAGACTCATTTTAGTAATTTATTAATTGCACATTGGTAGAAATTACCAGCGCTGCGCTTTGTCTGAATTATTAAAAAGGATGAAGTTGAGTTGCATCCGCGAACAAAGTTGGAAGTTTGTTAGAATGTAAAAGAGTTCATTTATTAATACCGTTGCTCCGTAATTAAAGTTACGTATAACTCTCGGCAGGAAACAAGTGTAGCATTAAAACATAATTTCTTAGGTTATCTTACTTTATAAGACAATAAATTACATCCGAACATAAAAACTACCCTCTTTATGTTTAACAACAATCAAGTTTTATTAAGTTAATCAAAGTGTTGTAGTAAAATCTCTAAATTATACCGATAAACTTTAATTTCGTGTAATGCGCAGATAACGTTTCAAAAAGCCGAATTTTAAAAACGTAAAAACAGAGTTTTTAAATTGGAAAGTCTCGTGATACCGCGGATCAATTTTTTGCTATTGCTTATTACTTATTTCAGTTGGAGGCAATTTATTCTAAAAGCTTTTCTTTCAGACTAACTCGCGAAAAACTTGACATGATAAATTTTCTTCCAACTCCAAAAATGCTAGAAACTAATTTTATTTTCTCTGAAACGGTCAAATGCTCACACGCGTTTGTGTGCATAATCAACTAACTTTTTAGTTTAGTTAAAGCCGCTTTGGGTTTAATGGACATTTTCATAACAAAGCGCTGTTTTATTTCCCATGAGGTAATTATAAAAATTGTTAGGAAAACCTTACTCTACGTATTCGTAGAACTTACCGTTTTTAATTTAGGAAAATTTAGTTAAGTATTTTTATATTTTTGTAGCGGCGGTATCAGTTTCAGAAAAAATGGTATGTTAAAACTGCAAGCAATGCCGGCACTAAACATTTACAAATATTTCGTAACAAAATATTAAGTTACATAAAAGCCGGAAATCCTGATAGGATTGTATATTGAATCCTTTGTTGGTTACATATTTTCAGCTTCACATGTGAAAACCGGTGATACAGTGCCTTTTTCAAATGAATCGAATGACAATTTCTAAAGGTATTGAATTGCGCAATGAACAAAAAATTAGTCAAAATAAACAAATTTTACGGTTGCATAAAAAATCGCAATTTTTATTTGGGTTTTACAACTTCAATTTAATATCTGGTCAACAATAATAGTGCGAAGCTCTTTAAAGTACATTGTTACAAGCATCCATAGAGGTGAGATAGTTCATCAGGCTGTAATATACTTATATAGAATTAATAAACCACGGTCTAATAGCGTAAATTGATAGTTTGTATTCAGGGATTACAATAAAAGCAACAGTTTAAATCGGATCGTAATAATTACGTTTAGTTAGTCCTTTAATATTAAAACATACGCACCACACACAAACTTAGCCTTTTCGTATTAGTTAATACATCTGTACGTCAACGCGTCCGGTGCCAAGTCCCTTTTTTAGATTTCTGACCTGGGTCGGAACCCTGAATCGTAACTAATCTCCCTATTTTAAAAGCTGCGATTCGAGTTTAACCCTCTCGCTCAGCGCGTCCTCAGATGAGGACAACCTATTTTGATTTTTTTCCTATGTAGATCGACTTGTTTTAGCCTTTCTGTCACATTGTCCTTGTTTATGGACATTCAATTTTTTCAATTCAGTACATGTGCTGCTATCTAAAATCTAATGAAAAAAATATTCATTAAGTTGAAATATAGGTTTCTAGAGGTGAGTCATGACAGCTGTGTAGAGCTCTATTTCTTATTTTGTTTTAGATATATGTAGTTGGACAATCGGTTTCGAAATCGTTTTGCTGCGTAGATAAAAAGCACACATTTGGTTAAAAACAATTGTATTTGGTGTTTTTTGTGCGTTTTGTGACCATAGATTTTTGAAAAAGTGGTGTACTAATTTGAGGACATTATGTCTAACCTCACTTTTATTTTTATTGTTAAAAATTTGAATATTCTACACTCTAGTACTTGGAAAATAGGTTCAAGAAAGCCCTTGACTGAAGAGGAGCTCTTGCAGATAATTGAGAGTGGGTTGTCGGATATCGATTATCTGAGTGACGAGGATGAAGATGATGTTTGGGAGAATAAATCGGAGAATCAAGAAAGCGAACCAGAGGGTATATAAAATTTATAATTATGTGACTAAAACAATATAATAAACAATATTGTGTTATAGATGTACACGAACAGCAAGTGTATGTTGATGAAGGGAATATCCAGGTATGTGATGGTGGTCTACAAGAAGAACGACAACCTGAAGTAACAAAACAAAGTAAACTGCAAATAATTAATGACTTTTTGGAAAATAATGAACTAACAAAAAAAAAAAGATATCAACTGGAGAAAGGGCATGACATATAAGTATAACCCCAGCTATAAATTGGCACGAAGAAGAAATTCCTGAAGTCATAGAACTTGAAAGTCCACATTACTTTTTTCGTCAATATATTACTGAGGATATTTATGAACGAATGGCAACATATACCAATCTATATGCCGTCCAAAAAGAGAGCATTTTTTCCTCCGCATTAATTGATGAAATGAAAACCTTTGTTGGAATACATATTCTGATGGGGAACTTGCATTATTCCAGGATTAGATGCTACTGGGATCCTAAACTACAAGTTTCCATGATTTCTAGGAGTATGCCCGTCAACAGGTTCTATAAACTTAGGCAAGATCTACATTTTGTGAACGTCCAAGACCACAATCCTGATGAAAAAGACAGGCTGTGGAAAGTAAGATCCCTATACGATAGCATCAAAACAAAATGCCTTTCATTGTCTCTAGAAACACAACTTTGCATCGATGCGCAAATGGTTCCCTTCAAGGGGCAAATAAATATAAAACAGTGTGTTCGAAACAAACCCAAGCCTTGGGGTATAAAATTTTTTTCATTATGCGGAAGCAGTGGCATAATGTACGATTTTATTATTTATCAAGGAGCAACCACTGAGTTAGAAGAAACGGAATTTCTTGTGTTTGGGTCGGGCGGCTCTGTGGTTACGGCTTTGTCTAGTCTAGAAGGATAACTGAACCAAATATTCAGCTGTATTACGACAATTACTTCAGCAACTATAATATGCTATAGTTTTTAAGAAAAAGGCACATCTACTTCTCTGGTACAGCGAGAATTGATAGATTCAAGAAACCACTATTTTCAATACATAGTAATATGAAGAAGAAAGGAAGAGGATCGTGTGAAGAAGTGATCAGTAATGATGGAGAAGTCATTATGACGAAATTGTACGACAACAAACTATATGAGCATTGGAGAACGAGACATTGGGACAAAACCAAAAAAGAGTATGTTCAGGTCCAACGGCCTAGTGTAATAGGTAATTATAATGCTCACATGGGAGGCGTGGATAAACTAGATTATTCGATTACCATTTATCGAAATTCTATACGCACCAAAAAGTGGACGCTGCGAATGTTTACCCATGCCATAGACTTGTTATGTGCCAACGCTTGGCTCGAATATAGAAAAAAGGCAACTGTATTAGGTGTGGAAAAAAATAAGATCTTGGATCTTCTCCATGTGGCGGAAGTTCTATTGAACGCCATGAAAACCGCCGTCCATCTAGTGTAGAACTGCAGCCTGGACCTTCCACTCCAAAGACCTCCAGAGGTAAACTGGAAACTCGCTGTGTAAGAGAAGTTAGGCTAGATGGGTTCAATCATTGGCCTATTCCAGATGACAAACCAAATGCCACAAGATGCAAATTTCCACAGTGTACGGGCAAATCAAGAATAAAGTGTAGAAAATGTAATATTCATCTTTGCTTAACGAAAGAAAAAAAAACTGTTTTTTGAGATATCCCACTTCCTAATTGTATAATGTAATGAAATTTCAATAAAATACATTGTTTTTTTTATGTAGTTTGGCAATATTTTTAAAAAATGTACATTTTTTTAGCTCACGATGTCCTCACTTGGAGACACTCTACAGTGCCCAAACGAAGCATTTTGAAAATGTGAAACTTATACTAAAATTTTTCAAAAAAATCATAGTTACATTGTAGTAAATTTCAGCTTTTTCTCTTCTACGGTTTTAATTCGTGACCTAGAGGGTTTTAATAAACAAACGGTCTTATTTCAGAAAATCTAATGCTTGCGTCATCGCCGCCAAAAGTACGCACAACAATACCTATTATAATAAAATTTCAAAGGACAATAAAAGCTACAATCTAGATACAACTGTTTTTATTTTATAATAAAACAAAATAAATAACCCGTAATTTTAGGGCGAATTTTAAAAAGTGAAAAACCTAATCATTCCCAGTGATTTACATTTATTAAAGTTTTCAAATTGTAATATTTTAATATGAAATTCAGAAATCTGTTTAAGTTTCGAGCAATTTTGATGTCAGAATGTTAATACATAAATGCAGGGTGAAGTGGTAGATTTAGTTAAAATTAATTCGAAATGTATAAATTTGGCAACTTTAAGGAAGTACCAACTTTAAATCTTTAAGTTTGATTAATTTAATATCCAGAAGCAAGGTGCTTTAGATTAATTAAACAAGATTAATTAATTTAAATTTAAATATCGGGGTAGAAAAATACGAGTATATCACGGACAGTTAAGTGGAAGCTTGTTGAGAAAATTGATTCTTCCAAAACGTTCGTGTTCGTTTTGACTGTTGCGGTTGGAATTATTCATTCATAATTTATCTCATTTGAAAATAGCACTTTGTTAATATTCAGAGTTATTGTTATTCGATATATCATGCGATAGTTTTATCGTACTAACACTTGCATCGCATGAAAACAGTTGTTTGCTAAGCTTTCGTTGGTATTAAAGAGCTTAAGCGGTAAGAAACACGGAACACGCCAGAAATTATTTTAAAATAATATGATTTACACAAATTTGCTTCAAAGTTAAAAAGGACATTAAAACAGCCCCATTATCTAAAAAGCAAAATAAAATTGCGACCTCTTTTATAACAATGCCACGAAAATACAATAAAATTACTGCTGAAAAGTAACCACGTACTGATTGAATTAAAGGAGGTGTTATAACATACGTCTTTATATATTTGAAGCTGAAAAATACGTAGCCAACAAAAGATTCAATATAAAGCTCTTTCAGAATTTCTAGCTTTTACTTTCGAACAGTATATTCTGAAAGAACGTCCATCATCACAGAATTCTTTCTAAGATCTTGGATAATATCATAATTAATCTTTTCAGAGTTTATGGGTTCTTTCAGTATTTCCAGAAAACCCTAATACGCGCACTAAATCCGAAATAAAAATACATTACTTAAAACAATCCAATTTGCCCAAATTTTAGTCTGGGAGTTAATCAAATCATAATTTTACGATGATTAATTTTGAAGAGCTTTTAAAGATTTGACGAATTTAAATATTAAGAAAACAAAGTGAAAGTTACATAAATTTTTATATTTCGTTAATCTCACATAATACCAATTTTATCTGAAATATCTTAAGTGTTATAGGTTATAGCCAAGAAAAAAGCAACGGAAAAGTCAAGAGATTATAAAATTCGCTTGACACGATGAAAAGTAAATGACCCATGAAAACAACCTTTAGAAACCTTCGCGAAAGAAATTACGACGCAAAAATATTAGAATTAAAACAGGACATTGAATCACATATCAAAAAACCAGATCTTAATAAGATTTTTCATCATCACATTTAAAAATAATTGAATTTAACAAACTGGGCCTTCGGACGGTGTTAAACGTTCAGAAGTGTTTTACGACGGCTGTATTTTTAGAAAATGTATCTAAGGTGGAATTTTATTGCTAGTTATTTTTACCTTTTTAAAATATCAAACGAGACATGTTAAGTGCTAGTTCGCCTTGTATGTAAGTAAACAGATTTTCAAGGAACTAAAAGGTATAGGAATGTGAGAGGATTGAGATGGCCATATTGAAAGCCGTATGTAGAAAGGTTCTTCATTAAATAAAATGGAAGCTTACCGCTTATATTAAGTAATCAGAGAGTGGGTTTCATTAAACTGATCTCCGCTACTCTGAAAGTAAATACGCAAACATTCGCTTTTATAAATAAGGAATATTCGCATATAATTTGACCGAGCTCTACGTAAAGGAAATTACTACGGAAATCAATAGAAATGACGCTAACACGCCGTATGCCGGTGCTAATTTTAATGTATAAAGGCATTTTTATCTTTGATTAATATATATTTAGTTTAGAATCGTTACTAAATACGTTGCGTAACCTAATTTACATTGGAATATTTTTCAAAGTTTCAGTAATTATCAAGATCCATGTGCCATGCTTGACATTTAAAGTTTCGTTTTGAAGTAGAACCAAAAATAAAGGCCGTTGTTAATTCGTTACCTTTGAAAGGAAAAAATACACGTGCGTTTTCGAATGAAAATTTTATCTTAAAAAGCTCACGGCAGATTTAATGAAAATCATATTTTTAGAATTATTTGCGTCTTGTAAAAAAGATTCTGGTATTTAACTGATAACCCGAAAAACGTTTGTCTTTGTTTTACGTAAACTGTTTCTTCGAAATTTTATCATTTGGTATAACTGGCATTCATTTTGTAACCTTCTACAAATTACGAAATATGAGTTCCGAACGTTAATATGAATTTGCTGAATGTGCACGTCAGGAAAATTGTGAAACGTAGATCAGAGTTAAATGCAAATTCTATTAGTGCGAGAATTGGAATTTATAAAGACAAAATAAAAAACCTAAAAATTTATTTCTAGAACTCCGTTTTAATTTTTCGTGGTGACAGCTGTGTCCTGCTTTAATGGAACAATGGCATTCCATATACTTCACAGGATTTGTTAACTCTGAGTGCGTTTCTGGCCTCTATTATTCTTTTAATCGCGATCTGTGATCTTTCTTTCCAACAGAAAAAAAACTCAGTTTACCATATGAATCCCTAACGTTTTCGGAGCTCATTTAGGGATGGTATTTTCGTGTTAGCAAAACACTGTTCGTTTTGCAACATGACGTACCCAGTCATTAAATCTTTAGAGTTGCTGGCGTTCCATGATTAATTCTTAGAGATAAATTAAAATATAATTATTTTCAATCCCATTAACATTGTTAGAGTGACAACGGGGATAATTAGGGTGAGTAAGATAGACAGTTAGTTTACATAAACTAATTAGGTTATTACCCTCATCTTCGTATAAATTCTACATCCTTAACACAATTAAATTTAGAATGCAGTTTATATGTAAACAGCTGCAATTAATTAGCCATTTTTAAAAATGTGTTTACAAACTGCGTTAAATAATAATTATTACTTTTTATTAAAACCGGGCTGTATTATAAATTTATGTTTAATGAATTAATTTAATTAAATCAGTGTTTGTTGGATATCCTAATTCTGATAGAATTGTTTAGCGTTGCCATTAAGGGACTTATTTATTGAATCACATATTAACCGAGTTGATTTCCTTTAACGATATTTAATAACATAAATGCAAATTAAAAAAATTAAAGTTATCCTTCGTTGGACTTACAAACTTTGTCTTTTAATACCATTAATACTAATCTAAATTGTAAGTCTTAATTAAATTTTGACGTAGAACAAGTTTAACCGTCGTTAATTGAATTAGGAGAAAGGTTCGAGGTTCAACTTTATATTCTGTTTTGCAGTTGGTAAAAATACTTTGACGGGCAGATTTTGACGAAGATTGTAACTTGCCCTTTCTTTTTAAGTGTATAGCAAAGAGAACATCACCGATTTTATTGTTTTCTCGGATATAAATCTATATCACTTCATATTTTTCATAAAACATTCATTATTCTTATTTGTTCGGCCTCTTGAAGATTTATAGCTCAATGTTTCGCATCTCTGAATTTTTTTCAGTTAGGAAATTATGAGTAAATTGTCATAAATAACTCCTTTTAGACGGGAATTTCTTAATTATCGAAAAGTATTTTTGAAATTTTTTTAAAGGAGAGCTCGTTTTGTGTGTTTTTCTAAGTAAAGCGTGCAGTGGGACAATGGGTTTATTTCTATGGAGGATAAGACAAATATAAAATATAAGTTAGAGTAGTAGGTTATTATTAAGGTTATTCTAGATATTAAAAATTAAGTTAGATTTTTGAAATGTTTAATGCCGATAATTGCCAATTAAAAGTAAAGTTTCAAACTGGTCGATGTTGGAGATTAGTGTTTACAAGGGTTTTACCAGCTATAATACACGGATTATTTATGTTTAGTTGAATTATAAACATTTGAGGTTGTACAAGCTTTTCGCAATTAATTTTTATAAATATAAATAATCTTCCTAGTTGGAACGTTTTATTAATTTGGATGCAACTGATTGTTGCCAAATTAATAGATATTAATTCAGGTTTTTCCTTGATGTTCTTTGAAACGTGGTTTATGGTTGTTAATAAATGGTAAATGAAGTTATCAAGCTTTTTCGTATAGAAAAATTAATGAAGATTTGTCCTCGTAAAGTTTAGTCAGCAAGTCGTTTTTAATAAACGGCTCCGAAGACAGCGTAATGTAAATTAAACGTCTGTCTCAAAAGAGGGACTTTAAAATAATGTAAAACAGTTTTTCTCAATTCGTGAAAATGAACTGAAGTGAAAACGGCGACAAAGGGTTGGCATTTTAGGTCATAAATAGATTGCAGATCTGCGTCCATTTGCAGTGGAGAGCATCACATATTTACCAATTTGCACATTAAGTTCCGCTGTGTTCCGAAAGACAGGGTTTGCGTCCAGCAATAACACTGTATTATAATTAAGAGAATGTATCCGCTAAGGGCCAAATTCCCTAAAGCAATTACCATGTCGCTCTTCTGTCTCAACCTCTTGTTTGATTCCCCTTCTGTATAGGTCGAGTCTTCAAAGTTTCTGTTACAATAGCGACAAAGGCGCCAAAACGCTCGTAGTTACGGGTATAATCGATACATTACGTATTGAGGGAGCGAATTTATTGTTCTCGGATTTCTGACGTATAATAATTTATTTCTCTCAGATAACGGAATATTGCACTTGTACTCGAACGTAAAGCAATTAAGCTGATTACTAAAAGAGAGCTGTTGCTAGCAATTATTTTAAGAGTTTTTTCTCTTTTCCTTTTCCCCAGAGAAATTTAAGAAAACAAAAAATAATACCTCAATCTTAAACGAATTGCAGAAGAGATGATGTTTAGAATACTTATATAAGTGTGAGCTCAAGACACTCAGGAAGAAAGTATAAGTTTCCAACTATCGAACAACGATGATACGAAGGTAGCAGGAGAAACTTCCAAGATGCCTGTTGCATAGATACCGTTTTGTTCAGCTAACACTTGACAAGTTACTTGACAAGCCACTTACTGAAGTCAATAGTCAACTTTTTGCAAGTTCACTTTCGATTAATCCGCAGGTGAAATACTGAAGGTAGACGTAGGACATAAATCGAACAGAATGTTGTTACTTAAACTGTATTAAACGAACTGCCATTAATAATCAACAATATCAGTAAATCCCAAATTGGGAAAATTATAAAAAGATGTTTAATTAAAACATACAGTAGATTTACTTCAACATAAAAAACCTGGAGCTTTAACAGAGAACAAAAATGTGTACAAAGTTTTAATAACTAAAGTACTCAGTAATTAATAACCTTGTTTAACTTGTAAATTAAGTACGGCACAAATTTGTAGATGACCTCTGCCAACGATTTTTAATCTTTTTTTTTATAATAGAAGCCCTTTTAATTTTTAAAACGAGCTCGAATTTTGTTTATTTTACAAGAAAATTAGCAATTTTTTTTTTGTTGTCGTTACTTAAATATTTTTAATTAGTATTTTAAATTAAATATAATCAAAAATTGAAACCAATATTTATTTATCTGGCAACTGTTGTTACCACTAAAAATAATTGCTGTATAACTGGATGTCACAACAAATAGAAATAAATATAGAGATGCCAACAGAAGATTGAAGTACGTGCTGTGTTTATTTATTGGGACTTAACAGAATTTAAATATTCATGGAATGTCTGCAAAATAATAATTGTTACAAATTAGAGTCTTAAGGAAATTTTCTGTACCATCAACAGCTGCATTATTTCCCAATTATTTATACTTAGTTAAGACTCCTCCAACATTTTGGGTTTATGGCAAGCTGGCCTGTACGTAAGTAGCATTTATCTTTGATTTCTTTATGTGTAGATAATAACTTAAATTGCACCACAATAAAATACAAGGTGGGTCCTTTAGTTCGTTGCAAAACGATTTCCTTGGATGCACGATGTTTTTAAAATGTAAACGAAGTGCGTGTAGCAGTAGTTTATGGGCCATGTCTCTTTCGACTCTTGTAAACCTTTTGCATAATTCTTCCTCAGGCGTGTCTCATTGCATATTGACATAAACAGATGCTTTGAATAAATGTTTTACAAGCCTTTTTCTATAAAATGTGTGGTTTTATCTTTTTACTACTTTACTTCAAAGCATTTACGAGAATACAAAGTTACACGCTTTAAGATCTTCCGAGTGCTTTGGTATAAAATACACTTGCTCTTTACTGACAAAAATTCGAATACAAAAACGGAATTTTAAATATTAATTGTCAATTGGTTTAAAATAAAAAAAGCTTTAATTACAACATTTTTTTGCAAGTATTACCTAAACCCCGGAAAATATATTTTTTCCAGTGAATCAGTTCCCTAATAAGCAGTGAGTTAAATAACTAAGTAATAAACTAAGTCCGGAATTTCATTAATGTTAAAAGAAATATCTATCTTGCATATTAAATTGCTGGAAATCCATTCGATTCGTTTCAAGTAAAACGGAAAATAAGAAAATAAATTTTGCTTCTTAAGGCAACTCCGTATGGTAAATAAGAATTTTATATTGTTTTCCCCCTAAAAAAGAAACTCTTACGGTTTCTGCGTTTGTATTAGGCTTCAAAAGAATCCCTTCGTAGGCGTAAGATATCTTTGTCTGTGTAATAAATCTATGTGATTTTGTTTGGTTCGATTTTTATAAACATATTTGGTGTCTGGATTGAAATTTTATTTGCTACAGAAATATTATTTTTCAGAGTAAAATTAATCACATGATTTCAGAAAGAATTTTCTCAATTTACACAACTTTAAGTTCGTAATATTTAATTTTAATTTGTTTAGGTTGTTAAATAAAAAAATTAATAAAATCTTTAAAACCGCACATGAAAAAGCAAGACTATTTTTGTAAAAGTAAACATGTTTTGTTTAATTAAAATACAAAAAGGAAAACAAGACATTTAGTCTAATTTGTTTAACAAACATTCTTTTTATGGCTTTTGTGTTTAAAGTATGGCAGGAATTTATCCTTTTTTCATTAAAAAAGGAGGTTATTTTTCATTGTGCAACAACATAACTTTTAAATTATAACAAAACTGACTTATATTTATTGCACTCAGGGTTGTCCCCAGATTTTTTCAACCCGTTTTTACTTATTTTAATATCTGTTTATTTATCTTATGAATATTTAAATATTTCACTTTACAAAAAATTAAGCACAAAATCAATTTTTACCATAAAAGAAACCTGTGCTACAAGGTAAATAACTCTTGAAATATGCTTTCTTGAATAAAAAGCCTTCCGGTTTTGTTTTTGCTACAGGTTTATGCTAGTTCTCTGAAACGACTATTGAAGTATCTGTGTTTGACGTATCTCTATAGATTTTTGCATTACGTAGTTTTTTTTAACAAGTTATGATGTAGGTACGTTTGTATTTTGTTTGTATATCCTTTGTAGCTCTAGGCCATTTTAAAGATTCAAGCGCTTAAAGTTTCACAACAGGCAAAGTTTGCTTAAAAAAGGCGAAAATGTTCTACATGGAAGAATAGCATATTAAATTAGAATTTTGACATTAATATCTTGTTAATTTAAACCGACAGGTATTTAGGTATTCAATAATTAGACGCAATTACACGAAATCATGACAAACATAAATATGTATTGCATTACAGACTACAGTACACTGCATATAATTTTAGTTGCTTTAAATTCAGGACTCGTATTTAATCCCGGTGCTCGTTCGCATTAATTTATAATGCTAAAATGTTAACAACAAGTAAGGCTCATTACTAGATTTTGGGTTATTGCGATATTATTTATTTAGTTGGATGTTTTAGTTGCCATTATCATATTTTTTGAATTTTTGTTTTGGAGAAAACCGTTTTTTTTAGTTATTTGCCAAATTTAGAGAAAACCTATGATTTGCTTATGCTTTTCTAAGAAAACTTGGTTACTTTCAAGAAAATCCAGGAAGAACGAGTTGGAGTTCTTCTAGTCTTTTAAAGATATCAACTTTGTTGCCTATAATAACAATTAATAGCTAAAAATTTGCGAAAAATTTTACGATAACTGAGAAACCAAAAACCACCAAGCAATATGAAAACTGATATGTTGTACGTACTTTTGGCGGCGATAACGTAAGGATTAGATTTCTTGAAAAAAAGACCGCTTGTTTATTAAACCCGAACCAGAGCTTTTAAAATAGGGGGATTAGTTATGATTCTGGGAGGTCGCAGGTCAGAATCTTAGAAAGGGAGTCGGTTATGGGACGCATTGACGTACAGATGTGTTAACTAATACAAAACGGCCAAGTTTGTGTGTGGTGCTGATAATGCGAATGTGGTGCATTGGTGTAAAATTAATTTCTGGATAACTAGTAACAAAAAGATGAGAACCTGGTCATATGAATTCGAAGACTTCCACGGTCAGTGTCAGTGTTAACAGAACGTCTTCCGGGTCATTATTGAGACAGAAGAACTCAACTTGACGCCCACTATTTTTAAGGAGCTTCTTGAGGAGGAAAAGGGGAGCACTAAAAGAGCACGGTAACTCAACGTGTCAACCACGCCAGAGGCGAAACTGGTTTAGCAAGAGGAAGAAGGGAATGGCAACTCAACTTGTCAACCAAGCCAGAGGCGAAACTCTTCTGAAGAAAAACAGAAAAGGCAGCGAAGACGAAGACGACGATTGGTTAGAAATGGAGGGGGCGGAGCCAGTAGGGATTACAGAACTCCATATGTCTGATGATAACCAGTAATTACGTAATTGTATGCATGACCAGTAGCTAAGATTGTTGAATAGATGTGATTGCATATCCGATGAGATAAGGTCGGTATGAACAGCTATGTTGTTGTTGTTCTTATTGTTAATGTTGCAGACAAGCATTGTGGCTTGTTGGGGCATATTATTTAACAGAGCATGGGGTTCGTTGGTGTTTATCAGAGTATGGGACCCAGTTAACCGTCCATCAGCCTGGAACTTTGATAACTAGGTGTAGTTATAAAGACCCTTGACCTGGCTGCTTATGCAGTGCAGTGACTCCCGGTCTATGCCCCCCGGGGTGATCAGGTAGGTCTGCCTCTGCATTTTCTTTGTTCCGTACGGGTCTATATTCTGTCATAGTTGGCTTGTGGCACATTTCTGCCTGCTTTCAGGTTTATAAGTAGCTGAAGGTGCACTCATCGTCATCACTTTTCAACATCTCTGAGGGTTTTCTACTAAATACAACGTGAGATTCTAACACCAACCGAACCTATACTGCTAAATGCAGTAAATTATGCCTGTTTTGCTTTCATGTATCGCTGCTATCTGTATTATATAATTGCCTGGGTGATGTGAGCATTAATGTGTGTATCCAGCTTTGGGTGTTTAGGAGACCTGTTCGAGGCGGCTATGCATTAATCTAACTTTGGTGAAATTAACGTTATGCTTGGTAAGTTGATCGAATGTGCTTTTTATAAACATTAATATCATGCCATTTTCAATAATTAAATAAATAACCAAAATCAAAACCGCAAGTGACGCCCGCTCATCATCAGTCAGCCCCCCCTCCTTAGCCGGCCCCGTCTTACATCGTTTTTTGAGAAAATCTAGGAAGTACGAATTGCAAAACTGGAGTTTTACTAACTTTTTAAAGATACCAAATTTGCTGCCTTAATATAAAAATTAACAAGCCAAAAATTTGCGAAAACTTTTATGATAACTCAGAAAGCAGAAACCACTAAATAATATGAAAACTAATATTTTAATTGCAGTTATGTTGATTGTAGGTCTAAAAATCTTAGTTACAACAGAGTACGTGTTGTATATAACCATGAAATACTAGAAACAGTAAATATTTCAACGCGGTGCACGTTTCATCGATAGAATTGGTTGCCAGTAAACCATATTAAATATTAGGTTGGACAATATCTGAGACAACATTTCTGTTTACTGTAAATACACTGGTATACCAAATATTTGTATACTGACGTTAGCAGCAACGTCGTGACGTTGAACGAAACAATAAGCTCTACTGTGTTTTACTACGTGTGCTCGAATGTTGAAACAGTTATCCCGAAATTCCCTTTGTTCTCTGCTTTCGGTATCAAATTCCTTATAAAACTTAATGGATATAGGCGGATTTTAAAAATTACCCTCAATTTTTCTGAACTAGTTTTCTCAGCTTAGTTTCAGTTATTGCTTCGAGGAAAATTGATATCCGTTTCGTTTAATGTTTTGCTGATATGTTCTGCCATATGTAACTTAACAAAGGTGATAATGTAATAAAAAATTAATTAGTGCATTAGTGACAAATTGTTAGACACTGAGTTCTTCAATGTGCATTTAGTAATTACATTTATATGATATTAGCTCTTAATAAAAACTGAAATTCAGAAATGCCCTAGTTTACTATTTCCCAAACGAAAGCCATAAATTATCCCAAGGGTTGACCTAAACACAAACAAATATGCAGACTTAAGTACATAAGAGGGGAGTGGCGTGTGAGCGCCCGGGATAGTCGAGAGGGGTTGGTTTTAAGTAGAGTATCGCCGGGGATGGCGTAGGTGACAGTGGAATACGTTTAGCAGTGACATAACAATATTTAGAGTGTGATAACAAGTGGTACTTGTGTCTTAGTGCATGTTACTTGTGTTGCATGTTGTGCATGTCTAATCAAAGGATTAGCTTACAGGAAAGATCATTTACAAAGAGGTACTGGTTGGTTGTAAGCTCTCGTGTTAGCTGCATTTGGTTGTAACGGCGGTAGCCGCCAAAAACCCAGGGGTGGTTCCAGGCAGATTTTGCGATTGGGGTACAGAGTCTTTCCGGAGAGACTGTTGCACAAAGTGTGTACCCCATCGACTCTTTGGTATTAACTACACCCGATGCTGTGTGACTCCGGGTGTAGGAAGAAGTGGAGGAGGCTCTGTGGTGAGCTCCGCAAGATGCGAAACGAGGGCTAGCCCGTAAATAAGAAGTAGATGGAAGCCCAGGGAAGTCGTAGTAGGTGCAATCCTGTATCCAGTTAGGGGCGCACCGAAGCGAGGGGGCCGTGGACCCCCGGTGAGTACACCTTTAAAGTAGTAAGCTTTGCAGAACAGTAATTGTAATGTTTGTTTTATGATGGCGTTGGCGAAAGCGCCGCCACTGGAGCTGTAAAGGGTCGCACGTCGCACTGCACTGTTTGTGTTCCTCCGCTTTCTGTACAGCCCGTACGTAAGACAAGAGGTTAGCGGTGAGTTTAAACAACCGACTAACATAACTAACTAATAAACGAACTTAAGCCTGACAAATGACCTATTAAATGACAAACAATTTCCCGTCACATTTTTCTACGATTACAAAATTACAACTGTTTGTAAAATACAAAACTTAATTCAGCATTTCAACAGAGTTTACATGAATTTGCAAAGTGTCATTGTCACACTTGCAATACAGAGTATCGTTAAAGTTGTACCGTGGTGCCTAAAGTAGACGGTTAAGAAGTTTTCTCATCAAGATACTTTGGTAGTAGACATTTCATTATGTACTATGAACTAACATTTTTTAGTACATTACGAGAACAAACAATGTCTTTATGAGGATATTTAAGGCAAGTAAATCCTTTATAACGCCACAATTTTGTGAATAGAGCAATGAATGTTATATAAATGTCACGTCTTAAAGAAGACATTGAAGTGAAGCTATCAACAACCTCAACAGTCAAACAAAAAGAAGAGAAATTAAAGTTAAATCAAAGGAGTGTTGGAAATTTGGATTGTAAGGACGTTTTTTGTTAAGTCACTTAATTTGATCCGTTTTTCAGTTGAATTTTATTTCTTTTAATTATTCAAATTGTAATAAATCGGCGAGTTTCTATTTTTTTAAGATTCATTCGGCATATTTCCACGACTTGCATATGTGTAGAAATGTTTTAAAAATATTAAGAGCTTTGTAACTTCAACGCTTGAACCTAAATTTGAGAACGTAACATCCATTGTAACAGAGCCTGTTTAACAAACTTCAGTAAGCAGATTTATGCACAATAGGATGAACTAAATTGGCTTAGTTTCTAACAGTGGAAGTGCAGTTAGATCCCAAGTAAGTACAAAATAGGATTGTAGATTTATTTGTCGATTTTTCCAAAAAAGTGTGAACAACTTTATGCTTTTGTGGTGCTTCCAAAGTATAAAAAACAACTCCGCGTCCTAAGTAAATACTAGGGTAATTAATTATTTTAATACACGGGGATAAAGTGTGTAATTTTGGAATAAAGCTTCACCCCAAAAAATTAGGTAATGGGATAATAGCATAAAATATAAGTACTTTTGCTATACCATTCGTTTGTATTTAATTCTGGTTCGGTGTATACAGAGTTGTTAAAATATATTGAAAGGGTTTTGCAAAAAATAACAATTTGCCTTTTGCTAAGGGAAAAACTGTAAAATAAATTTTACACGCTTTTGTTATGCCTATCGCGATACTTACATAGCATCGAGATAGTACAGGGAAACAGGCTCCGAAGGGAGAAATTTAATTACGATGATAATCAATTCGTTTGGTGTGAGGAACAACCTGCTGGGATTGTGGCGCACTTTTCTGGAGCCTTAGTGAGCCTCCGGGAGGCGACCACATTCCGTATGCATTGCAGCAGGACGGGTGTTCCACAGGGTAATGTCCTTTAGACTAGATATTAAATATGTACGTTTAACCTGTAGGATGTTTGTCAAGCAGACACCCCGAGTACCTTACTGTCGAAGGTTTATGGACAGAGAAAAATTGGTTGTTTACCTAGGGTTGCCAGAGTCAATAGCTCCGTGCTTATGTATTCGAGCTTCGAATTTATGGAGGACCTTTATATTTTTTTGTGCAATAAAATTATAAACAGACAATGCTGCACTTTTTAAAATTTTGGTTTCATGCAGACTTCTTGAAATACCAGGCAATTTGGAATAATGGATATTTAACTTCCTTTCAGTGGAATCTATTTTTAATCTATCTTATGATTTTCAGAAAATCTTTCAAAAATCACCCGAATATCGAAATTTTTAAATCGTCTGTAATTCGATTCTATGTTTTTATAAAAAACTTGAAACAAACCGTCTTGTTTTTCTCTGGGTGTTTCTAAAAATAGATTTTACATACGATTTGCTGGATTTCAAATGTTACCTTTGACAATACAGTAAATAACTTTCAGGCGTTTATTTCTTGTAAAAAAAAGTTTCCTTGAAGACTTCAAAGTTATAGAAATTGGAGATTTTTTAAGTTCTACAGATTTTCTGGTATTATGAAAAAATGATTTTTTTCTTTGAATGATGGATTTCGAGGCGTTACTTAGCGCCTTTAAGGATGTTGAGATAAAAAAATATCGAAGTATTTTGCTTAGTTGCTGACCAGCGGACTTAATTTTTTTTATAGTACGTCGTGGTAAATCTTCCTTTAATACTAAATCATACAAAAAATACCGGAAAAAAAGATTTCCCTGCTTTCGCCGTTAATGTATTTTTCAAATGGGATTGACTCGTTGGTTTGCTGCCATAACACGGAATAAACATCAGGCGCGTGATAACGTAATCTCCTAAAAGCTGTATTTTTACACCTAGAAAATTATATTGTTTCCGACTAAGTTGACCTTAATGCTTTTGTTGTGTTTTTATTGAGTAGGAAACTGTTATTCTGCAGTGCTTTCGAGGAATGTGGTGTCTTCAAATCAGGGATACACTATAAATAATGAATGTTGTAGGGTTATAAATCCTAACATACGACAACAATAAAATCGAAAAGTGATGTTTTTCTTTTCAGGAGAAGTCTGCTAACTAAGGTGTCAGACATAATCGAACTGTTATTAATAAGAACTTTTGTTAATAACTCGAACCAGACAAATAAAATGAGATTAAGATCTAGAAGTAGAAGTTTTGTAATCAGAATAAGAGTTTACAACACTTCAATCAACGCAAGTCAGTTAGAAAGAAGACATTAATCTTGTTATTGCACCTTCCCCACCATTGGAGGTTTCGGTAGTAGATTTTCAATGAAGGTTTTCCCATTTAAGGTTAATCGTTTTTCTAACTATAATCATGTAAATTAGGTTAATTAAGAAATAGTATAGGGAAAATTAAGGATTTGCAACTACAAAAGGGATCAAATTCGTTAACTGCATTTAAACAAGGGAACATTTGTTACGAAATGCCCCAACATTTTTTTTAAGCTAAACCGTGCTTACGGCATGTTCGGAAGTCTTTATAAGTGATAGTGCTATTTGTTAAAGTTTATGAAGCTTTTTAGAGCTTTCGATGACCTTTCAGACCAGCAAAGTCATTTATTCGACTTCAAAAGAAATCGTGACCAATTTTTCCTTCATTTCTAGCTTTATTTTGTATTATCTGATATAAACAAAATTACTAAGATCTAAACATCTGTTGAACAGTTCCAACTTCGTTTTATTTCAATTTCCTTAAATGGTATATTTCGAGTAAAACTGGAAAATTCAATTTATATAAATTCGGCAGAACGGCTCGCGTGATGCGAAAGTTCTGAATATAAAAGTGAATTGCGAAGTGATAGCTCTATCGTGTTTTCAGTGTGTAAATAAGTATGAGAAAGACACGAAGGTATCGGACGGATGAACGAGCTTACGCATACAGTGTACTGTTCAGGAACTATGTTGTATTCTGTTGGTATTTGGTATAAAAGTAATATGTCGATCAGGCAGATCTTACTTGCTATTGTTTGGTTTATATCTTCTCATCCTTCCTTTGCCCTCTAACACATATGATTTATTAAAGGCGAGGCCGAACACCTAATAAACACACGCTCTGCCAAGGAAGCAAAAAGAACTTTCGAATTTGTATTCTTAACCCTACAGCCACATTTCATAAAATCAAAACCAGTGGCGCCGACAGATTAACTTGTTCTACACATCGAAATTCTATATAAATCGTTTTCTTCTTTTATCACTCGGCAGTAGGTACTCAAATAAATTATCCACAAAATAAAATGTACCAGTTAGTTTGTACACAAATAATTGCTAATAAGCATTACAGTATATATATTTTTATCGGCACTTACAGTCCAGGGAGTACGGTCGGCAATATGGAGGGTTAAGGCCTCCTAAGTCACCTTTTATTCCTACCTTCCTTATTCCACAACTGTGTTTTGGTTCCCAATTATTTTCAGTGACTGGGTAGGCCACCTGCTGAGCATCCGACTCGGGTTTGACTCCGAGACCGTCCACACTCTAACCGAATGCCTTAACTACTTGGCCACTTCGGTGATAAGCATTATAGTTAATTAAAATTTCAATGCCAAAGCAAACTTTTCATGAACTGATTGATGGCCCAAAAGAGCAAAGTCAAAAATCTCGCATAATTTATATCCCAAAGCAGATACTTCTATATGCCAAAATTCATCAAGGTATGTTATGGTAATTGTAGATAAGCAGATGAGAAAGAAGTGGTCAGTATAGTTTCTGTTTAATTATCCTGATTCGGGAGCGCTATTTTAATTTCAGTCTATAATTTGTTTCCCAAAGTAAATAAATACTCCAAACATATCAAAGTTTATCAAGATTTGTTGTAGTAATTGTAAATAACAATTCAATTTATGACTTGATCATTTATGTCTCAAACTAAATAGGTACTTCCAAAATGCCAAAGTTCGTCAAGCTATGTTGTAGTAATTGCAGATAAGAAGAATCTAAGGAAGAAGGTTAAGGTGGTTTTGTTTTATTGTTTTGCTTTAGGAGTGCTGCTGTTTAAACTCCAGGCTATAATTTATTAATTTATATCCCAAAGTAAAATACTCCCAAAATGCCAAAGTTCATCAAAATATACCTCGATAATTGTAGAAAAGAAAAATGTGAGAAAGAAGTGGTTAATGTGGTTAAGTCTGATTATCTTAATTTAGGAGTGTAGCTATTTAAACTCTACTCTGTAATTTGATAATTTAATTAATCCCAAAGTCAATACTTCAGAAATGCCAAAGTTCATCACGATATATTGTAGTAATTGTAAATAAGAAGATGAGAATGAAGTGGTCGCTGTGGTTTTTGTTTAATTATCCTGTTCCAGGAGTGCAATTGTCTAATCTCCAGTCTATAATTTGGTAATTTATATCCTAAAGTCAATTCTCTACAAATGCCAAAGTTCATCAAGATATGTTGTAGTAATTGTAAATAAAAAGAAGACAAGGAAGAACTGGCCAGTATGGTTTCCGTTTAGTTATTCTGATTTAATAATGAACCTGTGTAAATTTCAGTATACAATTTGATAATTTAAATCCCAAAATAAATACTCCCAAAATACCAAAATTCAATAAGATATGTTGAAGTAATTATACATAGATAAGAAAGTGAGGAAGAAGTGATGAGTGTGGTTTCAAGTATCCTGATTCAGGAGTACAACTGTTTAAACTTCAGCCTATAATTTGCTAATTTGTATGGAGAAGTAAAGATTCCCAAAAGAAGGTGAGGAAGAAGTGGTCAGTTTACTTTCTCTCTAATTATCCTCAAGTAAGTATTTCCAATTTCATGTTTTATTAATAGGAGATAAGAAGAAGGTGAGGAAGAAATGGTCAGTATGGTTTCAATTAAATTATCCTTTTTTGGAGTGCCTCTGTTTAAACTTCAGTATATAATTTGATAATTTAAATCCCAAAATAAATACTCCCAAAATACCAAAATTGATCAGGATATGTTGAAGTAATTATAGACAGAAAAGTGAAGAAGAAGTGGTCAGAGTGGTTTCTGTTTAAGTATCCTGATTTAGAAGTGGAACTATTTAAATTGCAGTCCATAATTTGATGATTTATATGCCAAAGTAAATACATCCAAAATGCCAAAGTTCATCAAGGTATGTTAAAGTAATTACTAGTTTCTGTTATTATCCTGTTTTAGGAGTGCAACTGCTTAAACTCTAGTATATTTTGTAGTATTTGGAGTTCAAATTCCATAGTAAGTAGTATCAAAATTCCAAAGTTCATCAAGATATGTTGTAGTGATTGTAGATAAGAAGAATGTGGCGAAAAATTGGTCAATGTTGTTTCTGTTTAATTATCCTGATTTAGAGGTGCAACTGTTTAAACTCCAGTTTATAATTTAAAAATGTATATCCGAAAGTAAATACGTCCAAAATTCCAAAATGTTGTAGTAATTGTATAATATATAATAACAAGAAGATGAAGAAGAAGTGGCCAATGCCGTTTCGGTTTGATTATCCTGCAACTGTTTAAACTGCAGTCTATAATTTGATAATTCAGGTAATGAGCTAAAGTCCAAAACTATGTTACTTAGGTGTACGATTTACTAGTAGACAAATTTAGTGAATTGGAAATTAATCACGGAACGTCAAAATTTTCGGCACTTTAAGGATGTGTTCAGATAGATAATAACCCTCCATAATGAGTGATGGGCTTTAAGTGATTTATGAAATACCGTTCCTACATAATGATGCCTCTCATAGTTTTAAGCGTGAGCTTATAAAATACAAGATGAATTAATATCACTGTGCTGCTTCTTACAAGCGGTTTTCGTAGCACAATCTCTTTGCGGAAACGTTCGTAGGCTGAGGAAGCGGAACAGGCTCGGGCCACCCTACACCCAACCCGTTTCTCTCTGGAGAAATGTGGGGCATGCACATCGAAACCATCCGGCCGAACTAGGATAGCAATTTCAGTTATAACGTCGCTTGTTCGAGCTGTTCTAAAATTTAAAATGAACTTGGAAATGAAAAACGCCTTAAAGTATTATATATTTTCTTATACGGCTCTGCAACTATTGCTTCCAGGTGAAAAAGGGCAGCATATCTTACAAACGAATTCTGTCGTACAAAACGAGGATTTGACACGTTCCAGCAATTTTAGGAAATCTTATGAAAATACCAAAGAAAATGGAAAAATATTAAATTTATACTTGGAAATGTATCCCTCCCCAGATATAAATGCACTAAAAATACTTTCTCCGAATTTTCACGCTTTTTATTTCGTTTTACACCATCAATCTTTTTAATAATTTGAAATAAATTAGGAAGGCACTTTGGGAATTTTCAAAAATGGAAATTAATTGGCAGAAAATGTGGCAACTAAATTTGACTAATCGTAAATTTTGTGGTTTAGGCTAATTTTAATAAATCCCATAGTAAATTTAATTATCCGAATGCCGAAATATTTTAATTAAATTTCATATATTTATATTAGGTCAACTGGAGAAATCTAATAACTGGAGGATTTATTGACAAACAAGGCATACATTTATTTACTAGAAATGTAGAAAATTTAATTACAATTTAAATTTGCCTCTGGAAATTTCCCTAAAAGTTATAACAAAACTTCAGTTAAAAGATTAGTTTGTTCCGTTTCATTGCTTAATTAATTAAATCCACATTTTGGGTTTTCTTTTAAAGAATTAATTGTATAGGTAACTGCCATATAAAAACATGAACTGATTAAACTAAATACAAACAGGTGTCTTGCCCTTTTAGACGTAAATATCAACGTGGTATTACATCTCATTAAACACAATTCGCGGTCTTGGTTAATTAGGTAACCATAATTAATTCACACAACTGACAGTAATTAGTCTAATTTAACCCCAATACTATCCTTATAGTCCACAATTAGTTAAATGATCAGGTAGAATTAGACAGAACGTACGTAAACCCTATTAATCAGTTTGGTTTATTCGAGATGTTAAATTTTAAGCTATAGTTCTTTTTTATAAATTATGTTTGAAGGCGTATTTTCAACGTTATAATTTTCATAAAAATTTAAAAAGAAACGAATATTTCACTTCGTTTCGTAAGGCGAATTTAATAACAGCGACTTAACTAGAATGACATGTTAAAAAAGCTTTATAGCAAATAAAATGTCAAGCGCAGTCTATTTTTTAACATTTTAATGTTTCAAAAGTGTCCTGAGTTGTATATATACAACACGTTCATAACTTACACAAACACGCCGCCTAAACGAACTGTAAAGTCACATGTAACATCTACAAACGGAGATGAAAACTCTATACCACTTTTTACTACGATTTCATGTAAAGAGCCACTTATTTCTACGATCGCTTTCCAATTGATTCTTGATTGATTCCTTTAACGGGTTTCTTTTATCTGTCTTTTGAGAAAATTTATGAAGATTCTCTTTCGTTCATATTTCAAGATACTAAAACTACAATTTCATCTCAAATATCTATTTACTGAAACGCTACGAGCTTTTAATTTAGTATTTTTCAGTTTATACAATAGCTTTCAAAAACACTTCGTGTTGTTATTTGAATACTAAAGTATTTTTAATTTAGGTTTTTTAGACTTTTAAGCTCGTATTCTCTTGTAAGACCTTAAAAATACGCTCGTGTCAGAATTCATGTTTACAAAGTTTAAGACGATAAGAATTCGCGTTTGTGGATCAAATGCCTCAGTCAAAAGTCTAAAATATTCCTATAAGTATGTAGTTTTTTCACAGCTTCGAATTACTTTGAATACAAAATTTACTTTACTAACTTTCTATGTATTTAAAAATCATATTTTATGCTTCTACTACTTTTGCTTAAATGTCTTAAATTTTTAAAAATAGCTTTTACGATTTCAGTTTTGTACGTTTTGATGATGCAAATTGAATTTATTTGAAGATTTTTTTTATTTATATTATTATTTATTTAAGCTTGGAATCGTTTGAGCGTATTCGGAATTTAGAGTTAAATAAATAAATATAACGAAATGTATATTTTTAAATTAATTTCCTTAACTAAAAAAGGTAGCCCTAAAATTCATGTGTGGCTTTTAATAGTTCGTTTTATGTTTTCTCGTTTGTGCTTACGTCCCAATTCTCCAGTATTCTCAGCCACTTTCTAAATATCAACGTCAATCAGTTGGGGAGCGATATAATTCTAAAGCCCTCTTAACTCTTGGTGTTATTTAATTGAATTGAATTGACAATGGAAGCATCACGGTCTCATAAAGCCTAAACAACATTTATTGTTTGCTTAAAAGGGGATGTGCATTAAAATTTAAATTTGTGTCGCCTAAGTTGACTGTTAACGTCGACGGATCCTTATTACATCGTTAAATCACCAACAATTTATTTGGAAATGAAATTAAGGATATTTTAAGGTTACAATTTTTTTTTAAAGTATTGGGATTTAATAATTAAAGAAGTTTCCAAAATATTTTGGTGCAACATCAATTATGAGGTCTTATTGTTTGTAAAGCTATGTTCTACTAATCCGTATCAGTCAATCTGAGAGCGGTTTACTGCAACGACAATCACAAGCTCAGTTCCACATTACTCAGTTACGCTTTGTGGAGTAACACTCAGCAGCATGGTTGTGCTCCGTATAGTTTCATTTATGGTGGTTGTTGCAGTTTGATTTCAGTTTCATTGATAGTTCTTTATTTATACTTTATTTTGTTTGCTTAAATTCAATTAATTATTGGGTTTTACTTAGAAATCTAGCTAAAGATTTGATTAAAATTTTAATATTTTATAACCAGTAATAAAAATACGTTTGATAGTTTTAGCCAACAATTTGTAACATCATTCTTGATATTTCGACAGATTCATGTTTACCAGGAAATGGTTTATTTTTCTACCGGATATTACCTTTTCCCTGGCAGATCATAATTTCATAGCAGATTAGATATAATGGAAAAAGAACTCTCTTGATGGATATTTACTAAATTTTTGAGAATACTTGCTTTTAATTGTTTTATTTGGCTTCCTGTGGCAAAAAACAAAAGTGGATTGCTACTAAAAATATTTTGCTTAACACAAATAAAATACATTTAGGCAAACTGATCTGATATTCATAGCTTGATGCAATCAAAGAGCAAACCTTAATTATTTGTTTGACGTTGTATTTGCTTAACTGTGAATGAATCTAAAATGGCACCTGATAATTACAACAATTCGTGACCCTTTCAAGGTTAACACTAGCCCAATTTTTGCCTTTATTATCAGAGACATTATAGGATTGTTGTACCTAACTAATTTTCCTGTGTATATCCTTATTTTTCCTTTAGGTTCTTACATGACAGTCATGATCCTCTTGCAAACCGTGTTAGCACCGGAATATCAAAGGCTATCCTTCGTAGTAAAAGTACCACAGTTTTACAATGGATGCATACATTTATGCAAATTGTAACCCCATTAACTGCAGACTATTAGAAAATAATTGGTTTCCCTGGTTGGGTCGACAAGTGCAGGGTGGCAGCGTCACGATCGCACTTGTCAGAGTAATGTACGGGACTCGGGAGGTGTTGGTGCAGTTACCACACTGACAGCTTCAATGTGTAAACACGTAACATCGTCGACACTTAAAGAGGGCTTCTGCCGAGTAGCACATACCGTACTACTTTACATCGGGATTATTGCGTTCTAATTAAGGTGCGTATATCTGGGTCGGTTTAAACAGAACGGATTGTGGGAACGCAACGTTTACCCGGAACTAAAGATAAATGCCAGGTTTTTACATTTCAGTGTATAAATGTGGGTATGTAAACAAGCGAGGATAATTTAAAGGACGAATAAAACGCGAATATCCTAGCCGGGTTTAATCACAGACTCGCTGCGGTAAGATGGGAACCGTCACATATGGCGACTGCTTTGCGTGATTCACGCAGCTTGTTACTGCATAATACTTCCGGTTTCCCTTGCTATAGCTTTCAATAATTTGCTTGCTTATGCGTGCACACAAATACAAGACAACAATTGGAATTTCCCTTCAAGACATCTCAGTCGTGAAACTAAATCAACAAGAGTCAATGACGAGCTTTCACTTTATCTCATACACTTTAACCAGTGAGAAAACCTCGGCCAGTACTTAGCAGTTCAATTTTTCCTGAAATCCTTTGAAATATTGCCCCAAGCTTTAAACGAGGAAAAATTTGTAGGTTTTTTAGGATCGAAGCAATTAAATTTTTCAACAAAGAAAATGTTTACAAACCAACTGATTTAAAAGGTAACATTAAAGTAATTAATATTTCATTGTCCCACTTGTTAGTAGGAGGAACGTAGGAGGGAACGATGTGAACTTTGGTATAAAGTTACATAGCACAAAGGTTGAAAAGTTAAACTGAATCTGTCGTATCCTTTAGGCGATAACACTCGTTTTCCTATTTATATTTAATTCAGCTTAATGTTAATTAACTTACAACATTTGCATGAACATTTACAAAGTTAACGTGCAATTCTATACTTAAAATAGTACTTCAAGCAATTTCCTTTTATCCGCGATTTTACAGGGGAAAACAAACTCCTACAGCTAATATAAATTGTTTAATTCGGGCTATGTGTAAGTTCAACATTGCTGAAAAATAATTAACAGGAAGTTTAATTCAATTCGGAATTTAAGGAACTTGTTTTAATATCTTCTTCTAAAAGTGGTGTGCCCCTTACAGGATGTTTTAATATACGATTTAGTATTGAATAACAAGCCTTTACAGGTAAGATATTTTTTTTTTATTTGGACTATGTGAAACTTTAACGTTGCTGAAAAATAATGAACAGAAACCTCTTAATTCGCATAAAAAAACCTTTAGAAACTTCGCCATATTACGATGCATTGCATCGTAACTATTATTTGGTAGCCAAATTAGTAGGAATTATTTTTGGTAAACCGAAAATACACACGGGTGTGAACAATTGTATCCTCGTAATTACTTTATATAGCCAAATCTGCGGTTAACATTTAAAATACGAATAGTTTCATTCAAGTTGACAATAAGAACGAAAAAGGAAAAGTAATGAAAAAATAAGAGCAAATTGAGAAATAATAAAGAAATCAAACCTTATATCAATGATGACATGACAAAGGAAGAGGGGATCCAAGGAATATTAAGAAAAAGGTCCAGGAAGTCAAAAAGATGGAAATGAAGGTTTCCAAAAATTAATCCTAGACAATGAAGAATGGAGATAGAACAAAGAGAAAAGAAAATTCGAAAAATCTGAAAAGGAAACAAAAGACTAAGCACAAAGGAAACTGGGATTACGGCATGGGGAGATAGTGGACTACGAAATGAAGTTACGTACAAAAGAAAAAGTATGCCCAAAATGCAATATAAGAAGCATAAATGGCAAAGTAATAGAAATAAGTAATAAATTTGCAAAAGCAAATTCAGAAGTTTTAATAGTGGCAGAACCAAAGAAAAAGGAAAAAGAAATTATGCAATTACAAAACGGTCACATATTAATTTAGAAGTACAACCATCATTAAAAAGGAGGAAAGACCGTATCTGTACAATGGAAATACGGACTGTGAAATGTACAGAAGGCATCTACTAGCTAGCGACCCAGTAAAACTGCCAGTGAAATCGGAAGTAGATATCGAACATGCAACAGAGCATTTGATAAGTACAATTCAAGAAGCCGCTTTACACGCTACTCCACCTCCAAAAGAAGGCAATCCTGCAGTGACAAACTATCCACAAGAGGTAAGGAATAAAATTACCGAAAAAAGGAAGGCCAGACTTGGCAACAGAGCAGACGTCCTCTTGATATAACACGATTTAATAAGTTGACCAAACAGTTGACGAACTTATTATCCAAAATCAGAAACGAAACACTTGAGGATTATATCGGTAATTTTTCACCCTATTCAACGGAAGACTATTCACTATGGAAGGTAACTCGTAAATTGAAACGACCATGTCAATCGATCCATTTAATTCATAAAAATGGCGGTACATGGGACAGAGACAATTCTAGTAAAGCTAATGTATTTGCTGAACACTTGCATAGAGTTTTCCAGCCGAATGCTGCTACAAACAAAGGAGAAGAAAGTGCACAGAGTAGTGGATGTAATTAAAGATGACTTTGACGATAAACGTGATTGTGTCTGGCACAACGGGTTGCTGCATAAAATCAAGAAAACCTTACCTCATCAATAGTTTTTGCTCCTCAAGTCATATCTCAGTGAACGATTCTTTCAAGTGAAAGTAGAAGATGATTTTTCAGAGTACCAGGAAGCGTACTCGGTCCGACGTTGTACCTGATTTATACAACTGACATACCTTCTAGTGGAAATGTGACTTTAGCCCACACTTGCCGACGACACGGCAATGCTATCTTCTTATGAAAATCCAACAGAAGCCTCAAGTCAGCTGCAAAACTCACTTAACAATCTGGAAACATGGTTGCACAAATGGCGAATAAAAGTGAATGAGGAAAAATCTGTTCACATCAAGACACACTTCAAGTCCGGATGTTACTTTAAACGGTAAAGTGATACCAACTAAAGATAGTGTAAGATACCTTGGGATACCCCTGGACAGGCGACTCACTTCGAGAGCTCATACCTCAAAAAAGAGAAAAGAACTTGACATTAAAAGCAAAAAGATGTATTGGCTACTAGGTTACAACTCAAATCTTTCACTCGAGAGTAAACTGCTACTTTATAAGATCGTACTTGTCCCAATCTGGACTATGGGGATGTGCAAAAAGTCAAATGTGAACATTATCCAGCGCTTCCAAAATTAGGTGTTAAGGTTGTTATCCAAGACTCCATGGTATGTTAAGTAATATGACACTACACAACGATCTTCACAGAAAATGGGTTCAGGAAGAAATCGAAAGATATACCGAAAGATATGCAACTCGGCTGAACATTCACCCCAACACACTGAACATGGAAACAGAAGACTGATCCGGACCAAAGTGCTAGATAATCTGTAGTGTACAGATCTTTGTGTTTATGTGCGCTAACTGTGTAAAAGTTTAGGATATTTACTTTGTTATGGGACATATATGCATTGTATACGTATATTTAAGGAGAAACACCGAAGTGTGGTAACTCCATTCACGTCATGTTCCTTACATCACTTTTACTTGTTAGCTTATATTTAAGCTAGTTGTAAATAAAACACACAAAAAAAGAAATTAATTTAGAGTGTGGTCAAAAAAGAGGAATGGATGTTTGTTGTATAATGATCTAAAGAATTTGATGAATAAATTAGAACCAACATCTGAATTTAAGGGTAATATTGAAATATAAAACACATATAAAGTCAATAATAGCAGTATATGGATCAAAATGACAAGAAATGGAAAAAAGGACAGCTTTTGGGGAGCACTAACCCTTACATTGCAAACGGCAACAGGAAAATAGCAAAATGTAAAGAGTAAAGAGTGGAAAAAAGGCAAACTGATAACGCAGTACACGTTCCTTTCATTTTGACCTCCCAAACTCGAGTTTTATTTACTAATGAAATGATATTAGCTAGGGCGTTGTTTAAAAACATTCTAGTTTTCGGTTTTTATAATAATTAGCAATAAGTAGTTGAAAGGCAAAACCTCAAGGTTATTTTCGTCGAATTAGAAAATAAAATCGTTGGCGAGTATAATACCGACGAAATAATGTGTAGTATTTATTAGAGGGGGGAATGTTTAGCTTTTTGTTACGTTCGGCTTGGCTCGGAGAAAATTCAAAACATACTCGGAACAGCTCGGGAAATGTCAAATATTCTCGGATTAGCTCGATTACCGATCCCCGAGCTTTTACCGAGCATCGAGCTTTCCCCGAGCTTCGAGTTTTTATGGAGTTTCGAATCTTTGCCTAGCCTTTACCGAGGAACATGAAGAAAAAGGAGTGTAAACTCGACGAATTTGTTGAATTTAATTGCATTGTCAAGCATTTACCGAACTGCAAGCCATCACCAAGTTCCGAGACTACCAACTTTCAAGCCTGCAATCAGCTCCGAGCTTTAGAAAAAGGATCGGCTCGGCTCGGTTCAACAAATCTTAGGTTCGATCTCGCTTTAAGCTTCGAAGTCTTGTTCCCACCTCTAGTATTTATCTACAAAATTGTTATTGTTTCCGTCATGTTTAATTTAATATCAACAACCTGTCTTAGTACGAGTATACAGGGTTATTGGTAATTCGATACATTCCTTTGGAGATATGATGGGACAGGAGCTAAAAAACAAATTAAACCTAACATACATTATGCAAAAATAAAAAAATAATTTCTGAGAAAAACGAATAGGTAATTTTAGTAGCTGATTTTTAGAAATCATTTTTAATAAGTTTTTATTTAAAATTTTCACATGATCGAATTGTTTCCGGATATTTTCCATTCGAAACGGATGACCATAGAGTGGGACAAGTAACGCAGTCAAAAAGTTCAGAAAATGTCAAGTAGATTTTTTAAAAATTAACTTTAAAGACATTTAGATCTACTTTTTTGAGAAAAACACAAAAATTGAAATACCTCAAAAACTATTGAGTTTTGCATAATGTATGATAGGGTTAAATTTGTTTCTTAGCTCCTGTCCCATCACATCTCCAAAGGAATGTATCGAATTACCAGTAACCCTGTATATTTGTATCTTGTCGTCAAAAAATTTTTCATACCGTCTGTCAAACAGTACATTAACTAACGTGAACCTCTACCACGTCACAATAAATTAAAGCATACGTTATATTTCTAGTATAAATATATATTCAAAGGGGTTACTTACAACTTGGAAGATCATTAGGAAGGTTTTTCGTGCAGCAACATACGTCTCATGATCACCATGGCTTACCTGTGGAATCAAAAATTATTTACAATGCAAAATTAAAAGAGCAAAACCCTAATGGTTCATTTATAAAATATAAAAATATGAACTTTCTTTGAAATACAGGCGAGCCCGGATATAACGAACTGCAAAGGACCGTGAAAATTAGTTCGTTATATGGGGAATTCGTAAAAAAACACGAGAAAAATGGGTCATAAAAATAAGAAATTTGTTGTTGTTTCTAGATTATACACATAATATTCAATGAAAAATTTTGTAATCGATCGCCTTTAGCCAGATCGTTAATGATACATTGTAAGTTAAAAGCTGGGGTTTTTAATTAGCTTAGATAAAAGAGAATGTAATAGAAAATTCTGTTATGCTAAATTCAAGTGGAGAATTAATAAGTTATTTACCTTTATTTTGAGACGAACAAAGAAGACGTTACTGTTGAAATTTGTGGCGAAATACGTTATTTTTTGGACGAACTTGACCGTATAAAAATTTTCAAATTTTGCGTAATGTCAAAGAGGAACACAATGCTAAGACTTGTAGCAAAACTTGTCTTGCTTTTTCTATATTTGTGTATCGTTACTTAAGTTTTAAGTATAGTCGAGTCCGGATATAATGAACTGCAAAGGATCACGAAAATCAGTTCATTATATGCGGAGTTCGTAAAAAACGATGCGCGAAAAATGTACCATAAAAATAAGAAATTTATTGTTATTTCTACGTTATTCATACAATATTTAATGAAAAGTAAAAATTATTTTCGGTTCTATTTCTAAAAGGTCGAATAAAAGCTAACAACACTGTGCACATGTAGCGAAAATTCAGGGGAAGTACCCAATAAGCTGGTACTAAAACACTGAAACACCAACATTAATAACCTGTTTATTCATATTTTAATTATTAAGTTGATTCGTAGTAAAAGGAAGTTCGTCTAAAGCTGGTACATTTTTAAGTTATGCGTAATTAAAACGCACGTAATAACCGGTAGTTCGTCTTAAGCGGGTTCGTATAAGGGCAACTTCACTGTACCTCTTAGTTAACAGCTGTTCTTTTACTGCTTTTAAAACTAGCAGATTGAAGTAAGTGTAGGGAATCGAAATATAGAAATTTCAGTAAAGTACATAGATGTATCCAATTTAACTTCTATGATGCAGTCGTTCAGTTGGAATAACAACGACAATTTCGTACTTTTCACGTTTTCACGTTTTCCGTTATTTCCACGTTGGTTCGGTTTTATTTCTAAAAGACTGACTAAAAACTAACAACAATGGGAGAGATCTACGCCGATACAGCGAAAATTCTGGGGAAGCACCTGTTAATCTGGTGCCAAAACACTCAAACATCAACCAATGAGAGATTGTAATAGCGTAATTTATTATATCCTGTTTTTTCATAGCTTGATTATCAAGTTCGTCTTTAATTTAACACTATAAAATTGGTTCTTTATCAGCGAGTCGGCTATAAAAGTAATATTTTTAGGTTATTGGATTTAGTACCTAAGAACCGGTGGCTCGTTTTAAGCGGGTTCGTCTTAGCCAAACTTTACTATAAAAGCAAAGTTTTCTAAATTTCTATTTCACCTGGAAACTATTAATTCCTCAAAGTAACTTCCTTGGTTCGCATAAATAACAATTTAAACCAGGTGATAACTATGCATTTAGCACGAAATCGTATGCACCAGTTTTATAATTTCGTGCAGTTAATTATATTTCGCTATCAGACATTTAAATTGTTATTTATGATTTTCTTTCACGTGTGACATTTTTTTAAATAACTGAAAACTCTGATTGTGATTAAATTCAACCTTAGTAACACGCGAGATACTTCAGAGCTTCGCACGTTAACGTGTGTGCATCAAATCCATTTACGTCTTTCCAAGTTTTGGTAGCCTTGAATTTTTATATAAAAATCCTAGTATTTGAATTCCATTCAGTTAACTTTGCGGATTAATTAAAAAAATTCGTTCTTCTGCAAGAATAGCTTAAAATGCAGGGTAAAAAGAGCACGAGAAGCTGTAGTGTGAGAATTTTATTGGTAATAAAGCACTTCTTAACTACAGAGAAGTTTAGCAATGTTAATAAGTTTTACGTTCAAGGTTTATCAGAACTTTGTAAATTATATATTGAGGTTAAGTTCAAAAAGGACGAGTTAAATTAAAATTTGTTATAACTACCTAGTTTTAAAAAGTAAGTCACGTTGTTAAGATAGCTAATCTTATAGTTTAACCAATATCAAAGTTTCTAACTAAGTTATAGTGCCGTAAGATATCTTATCGATTTGAACGTTTAGAAGTAATTGCCTTTTGGCTATTAATATAATACCGTTCTCTGGAGATAAGAAGGGATATAGTAAAACCATCACTTTAAACTTCAACAAGTTTATCATACATTTAAATTGCCGAGGTTGATTAGTTTATATTTAAACTGTGACTTTTCTGCAACTGCTTTTAATCTAAAACGCCGTATGAAGCTACCTCCCTTTGCTGGTTTGCGGTCAACCTGAATTAATTCAGACGAGACGAAACGATCAGCTGCATGGTCAAACGGTTTACGATTTAGATTTCTCATTAAACATTAATGTCAAAAGGGACTGCGATGATAACTCAATATATGATACTAACTTCTAACTTCCAACATGCAATCAACATTTCGAAATATACAGGACGCAAGTTTTATTTATTTAAGCATTTAATCCATCGTATTAATACATAAAGAAACCGTAGAAAATTTAATTCTTCGACATTTGGTGGAATAAATGTTTCTTTACGTTTCCTTATGTCTAATTTGGTAGCGAAAGCACCTGTGGGGTATGTTTTTAAACGAAGACACGGAATTATTTAGTTTAGGATTCAACGAAAGATGAGACAAGTTTAACCTGTGTTCTGTGTCCTATGTAAGCGACGCAGTTGTTTTCTCGAGGGTTTCCAAATTTGTTTGAAATTCTATTGGTAGGGCGAGGTCAAGTTGTTCCATTAAAACGTGATGATTTTACTAAGATGAAATTGTTGTTGCTGATTCTGAATATCAAATTAACATTTCTTTTTAAACAGAATTCTAATTGTCTTTATTAGATTAATATCCACAGCTACATTTCTGTTTGCAAGAAAAAGTTAAAGGTAATAAAATTGCAATTTGGTGGAGGCGCCGGTTCCACCACAACATGTTTTTGTTAACTAATTTCAAATGCTTGGTGTGGGATTGAAAAATATGTGTATGAAGGGGTTATTGCTGTTAGTTCAAAAAATCGAAAATCGTCGAAAGCTGATAAATTTATACGCATACAATATTACACATGTAGAAATGTTTCTTCTTATTATTTAATCAAAATAGAATAAATCAAAAAACACATGAATGTTTAAATAAAGATCCCAATTTTTAAAAATGTCTATAATTAGCGAGGTAAAGTCGTAAAGAAGGTAAATTTCACGATTCAAAATTATTCTGAAATTATCGGAAGAAAATAAAATTTTTGAAAAAGTTTTTTTTAAAGTTAGGTGTCCACACGTCTACAGAGCGAAAACTTTTTTTTAATAATTAAATTAAAGGCACTAAATTTTGCACCAGTATTACAGATATGTGTTGTGTGTGTTTGTGTAGAAGTTAAAGGAGAAACATTTGAACTCCTTCTGTAAGTCCTGTTCTTCTTTATTAACAACAATTTTTTTCTAATATCACTTTTTAAACATGCAAGTAATCGCTTGCTACCAGTCTCAAGCCTGAAAAAATGTTAGAGGAAAGTGAAACCTGTAAATTACATAATTGCGTAATGTTTCTAATTGAGGAAAAATTTATTTTACTTAGATTATAATTAATTTATGCAGCTTTTATAAAATTTCTTTTTTCAAACAAGCACACAACGTCGTGTAGCGTAATCCAATGCGCCCTTTTATCTTTTTACTGGCATCAACAAGTGCAAACGGGCAGTAAGAATGTTGAAAATTTAGATATTTTACATTTTGGAGAAAGATATTTTGAATGATCCGTTTTGAGAGAACCTCTTCTAGTGTTTAGCCCATGTTTGCACTGATTCAAAAAGTAAAAATTAAATTAATTGCGTTTCTGATTTTTAGAAACAACTCCTTTTTTATTTTACTATAATAGTAATTAGAAAAATAGGAATATGATATTTTACAAAATTCGCAAATCTACTGACTTCGTAATCACAAACATTTCTAAAAATCGGACTCGGTACCTCATTTCAATCTTCAACAATAAGTTGCTTTTTGAATTTTTCATTGTGGCTAAATAATAAAGGAGAAATTTGAAAAATACGAAAGTACTATTCAGTGTTCCTCGTTCTATTAAGGTTGTAAATTTACGCTTCGAAAGAGGTTGTTCTACCAAAAACAGTTGCTGTACGTTGTAATAAAAGCAGCGTAAATTTTAGGCCCGCGAATTTTGTCTGTTACTTATTGGATCTGCAGAGCAGGGAAACCTGATTTTTTAAACGCTTCTCTATTGGCACAAAAAGCTTCTGACCTTTTCGAACGCATTCACATCTCCCGGAAGCACTAAGGGAAAAGCTCCATTTAGTATGCGTGGACCTGATATTATTACGGAGCACATTAGGCCTAATATCCGCAATGCACGAGGGTCGCGGGGCCTTTTGACATTGCGGACAAAGAAGATTTGAAAGCCACTTTAATGGCCAGAATAGACTGCCGGTCCGTCCTAGCAGTGCAATAACTTGCGGGTATAACTGTCACACAGGTGTCACCACTTATGGGCTGCTGCCAACCAGAGCAACTGTTGACCATCAAACATACCCTTGCCATACTGAAACCGCAGTATCGCTTTCATCTCGACATCCAAAGAAATCAGCAGCAACAGGAAATTGCAACTTCTGATCCATAAGCCGCAATGCGTAACGTTATAGTCATCTTTCGATTTAGAAGGTACTGATTGTTCCTTTCTGAAACCACAGTAAGGAAAGACAGACAATTCCTATTACAGAATGAGATGAGGGGCGCAACCGGGTTTAACAGATAAATGTAGATAAATTGCCTTTTACTTTAAGGTGAACGAATACAAACAAGAAACCGGTAGTTAAGTATTTCCTTTATTGCTACGAGTATTCCAATCGAACAGTCGTTATAGAAGTTAAATGGGATACATCTACGTTACTGAAATTTCTATATTTCGATTTCCTAAACTTCAGTAAAATAACTCCTAAATAACCTGCTAACTAAGAAGTACGGCTAATACGAACCTGCTTAAAACGACCTACCGGTTATTACGTCTAAATCCAAAGCTCCCGTTTTACATACAATACGCATAATGTAAAAATTTTCTTTTTATTGCGAATTTTATGACGAACTTCCTTTCATTACGAACCAATTTAAAGGTGTTAGTTTAATCCGTTTAAAACGAACTTCATAATTAAAATATGAATAAATAGTTAGTAAGGTAATACGTTCTTTGAATTGTTAGTGTTTGAGTGTTTTAACAAAGGCTTATCGGGTACTTCCCCTGAATTTCCGGTAGATCTGCATGGTTCCGTTGCAGTGTTGTTAGTTTTTATGTAGCCTTTAGAAACAGAATCGAACCAACGCGGAAATAATGGAAAACTCAGCGTTGGTAGCAAAACGTAAACGTGAGAAGTACGAAATTATCGTTTATATTGAAAGTGGCAAAAACCAAATTACATACAAAAATTACTGTATTTTTGCGTCAACCGTAAATACTTTTTAACTGTTCATTAAATGTTGTATGAATAATCTAGAAATAACAATAAATTTTTTTATTTTTATGGCCCATTTTTTGCATGTCGTTTTTACGACTCCGCATATAACGAACTTCACGGTCCCTTGCGGTTCGTTATATCCGAACTCAATTGTACTTACAAACATAAATTACGATACACAAATGTAGACAAATCAGGACAAGTGTTTTGCTGCAAGTTTTCGCATTGTGTTCTGCTTTGACATTGGATAAAATTTAATTCGGCCAGCTTCATCATAAGGTCCGCCCAAAAAACAATGTATTTCGCAAATTTCAACAGTAATCTCTTCTTTGTACGCCTCAAAATAAAGGTAATAAAGGTAACTTATTAACTTTCTGCTTGGGTTCACCATAACAGGAATTTTTATTACATTCTCTATTATCTAAGTAAATTGACAACGAAGCTTTTAAATTACAACGTAAAAAACAGCAATGATGATCTAACGATCTGGCAAAAGGCGTATCCGCGTTAAATATTTAGAAAATAAAATTGCAGAATGCACAGAAAGTATCTATAGCAAAATTTAGGAAAAAATCAGGTTCACGCATGTTCATGTTTTATACGAAAGGTAAACTGTAAAGTATACAAAAATGTATGTAATTCAAATTTTGCTGCGTAAAATATTCTGAATAACATGGCAAACAAACAGAAAGGCTATTAATAGCAATATCAGTTCCGATTCATTTACCCAATTAGGTCAAGGTTTCAGCTTGGGCAGCGTCCCTTAAATGAGAAAAATGACAAAGGACAGTATCGCAACGAAATAAAATTATCCTTAATCAGATGCTTAAAGTACCTGAGAATACAATATCTTGCGAAACGTACGAGGAAACAAACTCTAAGCTCTAACGAGGCGAAGCTCTTTCAGGATTGTATACATAGCACCTTTTCAAGTATTTGTAGTCCTTGTTGATACTTAAATGCAGCAAATACTTAAAAATTAGGTGGGTTACTTCGGATGCGTTATTTTCGTCTCCGTTTTCCGAATGAATTTTTATCGCGTCGCTAATGGGTACATTAAGAAGAGCTTTTTATTTAATTTACCATTTTTATGTATAAGTCGGGAAGAGTTTTATTAGAACCGAAAGCAAATCTTATACCTCACAGATCCCGCGTTTTAGCCTTACTTTGTAAGAATCATTTCATTTAACGTCTAAATACTTTTTTAATCACTTTAGATGTGCTCAGATAAAATAAAAGTAAGCTTGGTTGCGTCGGATGGAAACGAGTAAATTTTACATTTTAATTTGTAAAGGCTTCTCTGGGTACGAAGAATATTTACGCCGGCTTTATAGAAAGTCAATGTTAACTTTACTAAGTTTTATGATTGCAGTAGTTTGTTGTGCTTCGATATTACGCGTACTTGTATTTATTCGGGTAAGTTTTAATCGAGTTCGATGTTTATTTTTACGGCAGATACTCTTAGAACGTCTTTTTCGAATTCGCTCTTCGCATTTTAAAAGTTTAAACGAATGCTCGAAAAGTTAAGGAAAACTAAATAACCTAATCAGTTTTTCCTTTTCAAAACATTCAAACTATACAGATTAAAGTTACTCGGTGTATTTCTAAATTACAAGCAAAACTCGATCTAAGGAGGAAACTACTTGAAGAGATAACGTATTAAGTTCTGGAATTTTAACTTTTGTAAGTAGGGAGTTCTTTGTACGTCTAGAGATTTATCAAATCTTTTATTTAGTAGGTACGGACATTTATCCTTCTTTGCTTTTATACAATTTTGACTTCGCTCCTTCTTTCGTTAAATAAAACGAACGGGGAAATTTACTAAATGTAAAGTTGAGAGAAAGCGAGGGGAGTCGCATAATTGTTAAAATTTATTTTAATATGACTTTACACAGATAAAGGTATAATACATTTACTTCCCTTCCTAAGGCTTTCTGCAATAAATTTATTTTTGGGTGTCACTTCTTCTTCGTTTTCCTTATTTTCACCTAGCTTGTTTTCTCGTTTGTACTTAGCACTTTGGTGTATTTTCTCGTTTCTTGTTATCAACAGTTCTTATTTGCGCTGATTTGGCAATATTAACCAGCTTGCTCGATGTTTTGTATTTTAATAGAAATTCCTCTACAAACAATGATTTTGTTTTACAAAGTGTTTTTAATATTAATGCACAAAATAATTCTTTACATACATGTAATTTGCGAATGAATAAATACTTGAAACGAATAGGGGTCTGGTTTTAAATTCAATTTAGCGTTGTCATTATATGAAATACTTGAGTTGTGGAGTGTATATGTTGGGGTTATGGTATACCTGCGTATTTCTTGTTGAAGCTTTGTCACTGATGTAAAAAGTACATGTTTTCTTTCAGCAGGAGAGAAAATGGAACTTTTTTTCATGTAGTATTGCATAACGCTTAGAAGTACCTACGCAGTATAAAAGATAACCCTTTCATATTTAAAGGTTTTTCAAAGTACGCGACAACGGCTTCGTCCTAATAAATTCATACAGCTAAAAATGAACACTTTTTATGCTTTAGCATGTCGTAAATTGGATTTTTAATATTAAGTTATGGATACTCTTCACGTTTTTCAGAAAAACCGTTGTTCGTCCTTTATTAAGGATAACTTCCTTTTAACGATAATAAGAAATATGGTAAATTTCGTTTAACGTTAAGCTGTATAGTATAACGCGTAATTTTTTGCTCTGTGCGCCAAAAACTTTTTGCGGAGGATTGCCCTAACGCTATTATAAAATTATCAGCAATTCCGAGAACCAAATAAGATAATTTTGTAATTAAGTGCGACCTCAATAACATCCAAGAACCATTAATATAAGGGAGTTTAATATTCTGTGGTTAGTACTTTTTACTCGAGTGTAAAAAGCTGGTACAAGTGGCTTTGATCATTAATTAGTTTAGAAATGCGCCCGCTAACCTCTAGGCAATTTAGCTCGCAGGTCTTGTAGAAAGCTCCACGGGCTATAATATCTTCTTTTTTTGTAGTTTTGGTCAAGGTCGATTTGGAAAAGCACATTTCAGCGATTGTAATTTCGTTTAGGTATATACTTTCTCCGCAGTCGTGAAAGTATCCTCGTCCTTAGAGATTTTTTTTTCTTGGAAACGAAAGAAAAATGTAATCAACAGAGGATAAAAAGATGCAGAATTAAAGTACAAAAGGTTTTATATGGAATCGTAACAAAGAACTCACGAATTGACATGCATCTATCTAAAGAAAATTTTCAGCTCGGTGTAATTCTGAAAAGTTAGAGTTTCGATGGTTATTCCGAATTCCGACAATAATCATTAAAAACTGGTTCGGGTTTAGGTAAGCGGACATACGGACTCTTACTATTAATTACTCTCCCTGTGTTATCTCCATGTAGTTTCCCGGTAAGGGTCCTAGAAAAATTGCACCTGGGGGTTTGTTAATTACTTCACGGTAATACAAGGGTTTGTTTATCTCTGCCATAATGGAGTATGCAGTGTTTATTTCCGCGTAAGCATCACATACATAAACAACATCCTATTACGGAAATGGAATTATTTAAAAGCCTTAAGTAAATCACTTCTTGTTAGGTAAACCGTAACGTGTTATAAAATATTAAAACTTTGGTAAAACTAATAATTAATAAACGTCGACTTAATTCAACTCTTGAATAAGCGAACAAAAAATTAAACCCCGATGTTGTAAACTACCTTTGTCAAAAAAACGAAGAATAACTTAATTGCTCGCGAAGTTAAAGCGGAAGTTTCATTTAGAGTTTTACAAAACCGATTTACATAAAGGTCATAGCGGAAACGGTACACCAAAGTTTCGACACTATCGGACTTCTGTCGACAGAAACTTTGCTTGCATTTCTCCTTCGGCGTTTTTAAATCTAAAAACATGGAAAATAAGTTTTAAAAAATACCGTATTTTGTTCATTTTCAGCAGGTTTGAAGTAAAAATTTGATGGAAATTTGCTTTAACGCTAATACAAAGTAATTAAAAACATTCCCATTCTTTTATTACTCCATTTTTTTTTATATTCCCCCAGAAAATTTCCTTAGAAATTTCGGCAATTTATCAGAAAGGCAAACTTAGCTTGAATAATTAACTTCAGAAACTTAAAAATCAGCAAGGCAAGAAAGATTGATAACAAGGAAAGAGTCAGTTTAATTAATTTCAAAGTTTGACAAAATAATTAGTGAAAATTAATAAAGAACTTTTACTCACTAACACGGGTAGAAAAACCTTTGTTTAGATTATTTCCAAATTTATTTGCACAAAAAGTAACATAAACTGGGAACTGTGGAAATGTGTACAAATTCCCTTTAAAAAAGAAAAATCTTATTAAACATACACATTATTAATCAGGGTTTTGATATCAGTGCCAAATATTTTTCAGCTTGCCTTCGGGAAACACAGAGCAATCAACGTAACCCCAAAAAAGTATAAAATATGAATTTTCGTGAACTTCGCGGAATGAAATGGAAAGAGAATTATCATGGACACATGTGCACAAACGATTTTCTCGGTGAATTCGTGTTTTACACTTTGGGGTTCAGGTACCTAAGCGTTTCAATAATTTCAGGCAGAATAAACATAAAAATCAGGAGGACTTCTATTTTACAAAACAGAAATACGCTCCTCGAAAGAACAATCATCGATCCGACGAATTGGAAATTTATGCTTCACACAAAGAGAAGAAAATAACATATACTTATTCATGTATATTACAGTTGAGATATTCCGAAATTAATACGTAGCAAAGTGCAGCATGTAAACTGAAATATAATACAGTGCAATTAACTTGCTGATAAACGCATGCAATTAAATTAACCCCTGAAAATTTTCGTTTAAAGGGAAATGTTACAGTAGTTATTTCCGCAAACCAAGATGGATGGATGTTTTCAGATTTCGAGATAAGTTAATTACGGGTCTTCCTGTAAATAATTTCCAGTATAAAATGGACTGTTACGAATAAAAAATCAATCTTTCTTCATCTTGTTATTTGATTTTAACGTAGATAAAATTGTCGTTTAGGTTAATGTTATGGTTTTGGTTTAATTACTAGCTCAGACCTAAAGGCAGGGAAGCTATACTAAAATTGATTAGAAAAGGATTGTTTGTTTTCAATTTAACAGATTAGTTCAGTGTGAATGCTTTAAAATGATTGTTGATTCAGTAAGTTTTCAGTAAAATAACAGAAATTTTTAAAAACCTATCCCTGTCGACATCATTGTTTACAGGTTGTTTCTAATGTGTTTTTGTTAAAAAAAACTTTCAAGTAGAAGAGACAAATAAAGGTAAATATGTAATGTTATATGTACTCAAAATATTCTTATTGCTAAAAGAAAAAATACACGTTTGCTTTAAGTTTTATGTTGCTCTTTTGCAACATTATGCAATAGATGTTGTCTTAGTCTCTGTTACAATAATTTCATTCATATATGTCAAACCATGAAAGGTATTTGACTCAAGCAGAATTGGAATCCATAGTCGAAAATCTACATCTCTCAGAGAGTGAGGATGAATTTAAAAATTGTAGCGATGAAGATTCTGACTATTTGTCTGAAGAAAATGACGAAGAAAATGCAGAGAATGGTCACAATCTACAAGCCGCTCATACCACTGTACAGGAAAATTTTGATAATTCATCACTCTGTGATACCAGATAACTCAAATATATCATGGACAAATGGGCAATGCTGCGAAATTTCAGGGAAACTCGTACTTCTTCCAAGATTCTTTTATTCATTCGATAGAAGAACAAAGTAATCTTTATGCAGTTCAAAAAATCCAAATAAACCAATAAATTTGTCCGATATCGATACCAAAAGATTTATGGGAATCTGCTTATACATGTCTGTGACCTGGCCGAAAGACTGGTGTAAC
Organism: Melanotus villosus; assembly: GCA_963082815.1. Lineage (NCBI taxonomy): Eukaryota > Metazoa > Arthropoda > Insecta > Coleoptera > Elateridae > Melanotus > Melanotus villosus. The sequence continues at coordinate 32,790,295 of OY720427.1, read as the reverse complement.
TCGGTGTTCATACCTATATACAAAAGCGGAGCCATACATAAATGCGATAACTACAGGTTAATAACACTAATACCAAACGCCAGCAAAGTCCTACGTTATGGATCAAATCATATTTAAACAACCAAATTGCTAAATAACAAACGGGGTTTGTAAAAGGAAAGAGACGTGCGAACAGACACTCAGCTACGCTTATTCATATGCTTTATTGACTACAGAAAGGCCTTCGACAGCGTAAGATGGGAAAACAGGAGGACAATACTAATGGAATTAGGTGTACCTCAGCATCTGATTAATATGATCCAAAAACTGTATAAAAACGCAGAACAACTTTCAAAACCTTTTAAAATATACAAAGAAGTCCCCCAAGGCTGTGTCCTTTCGCCTATACTCTTCAATGTTTACGACGAATGCATAATGAGGCAAGCAGTAACAGATGATAACGATGGTATCAAAATTAGTGGCGAAACCATCACCAATCCACGATATGCGGCAACTAATTGGTTTTTTAGAACGTCTACAGGGGGTTAGTGCAGAATACGGCCTAGAAATAAATAAAAGCAAAACAAGAATCATAATCGTTGATAGATTCAACAACAATAGACCACCAGACATACACAATATAGCAGGTTTTAACGTAGACCATTATATATATTTGGGCTCATACATAAACAATCAGGGAGATACCTCGCATGAGATTCGCAGATGCATTCTTTCTTTCTTTCTCTTTTATCCTTCTGCCCTTCTGGGCGTCGGATCTCCTTTGATCTGCCCACCCACGGTGTCTTATCTAATTGTCCTACTCTCTCACTCTCTTTATGTGCGAGGCAGGTGCCTCGTTGCAGTCGGGCAACCCATCCAAATACTGATCCGAGACAACAAAGTTTAACTCTCGTGATCGCACTTGACTGGGGTACCTAGCTACCACAACTCGTTACATTCACAGACGCATTCAACTAAGTAAAAACGTCGTAAGACCGTCAAATAACAAAGTAAACGTAGAATCGTTAAAATTCTCATTTTCCCCGTTCTACTATACGGTGCGCAGGTATGGACAATCAAAGAGAATGACAGATGAAGAATAGATGGCTTTGAGATGTGGTGTTGGAGGAGGGTAGCTATTAAGTATACCATGGACTGATCGAAGAACGAACGCTTCCATTCAAAGAAGGACATGAATCAACGGATGATAATCCTCATCCAGGCAGACCCGCTACCGCGTGAAATGCACAAAAGATGGTCAATCGAGTACGGGAAGAGATCAGACGAGACCGCCGGCAAACGATAGATGACCTGGACTTAATTGCTGCAACTAGGGTCTTAGTCCCTTAAAATTGTTAATGTTATGTACTACGTTGTCATAATACCTATGTACAGCACCAATATGCTGATCTAGGTGTATGTCCTATTTAAAAAAAAAATATATCTTTTAAAAATGCAAGAGACGCATGTTCATGAAGTGTATTGTCCTATGAAATTCGACACCTCAAACGCGCTCCTATGTAATTCGACACTTCCTACGCGCATAGATAAGAGACTGAGAGAATAGAGAAAAAGGGAGTTAATTTTCTGTATAAATACTGCGACTGAAATACGCTAAATGCATGGTTTTAAAGCCAGCCATTAAAGAAGCAGTATCTACGAAGAATTGGCACCCTCCAAGACGATGTTTCAGTAATATGCATGTTAAACTATATTTTATTTTAACTTAACTTTAATTCAAGACTAAAATGTTTGAGTAAAATATTTAAATTCTTTTTATGGACTTTGGCCGTTTAAAATGTAATTGGGACTTAGAATAATTTATACCACTTTACTTTGAATTGGGACTTAGAATAATCTGTACCACTTTATTTTGAGTCAGGACCACTTTGTAAAACTAAAGCACAGATATAAAATGCATGATGTTAGTTGAATTTGACTTCGAATAAAAACTTCCCGTAAAAGCTAAGCAAAGTATCAAGTGGCGAGTTGGTCAAAGACTACCTAAATATTAAAGAAACTAAATTTCTATTTACTTCTAACGTTATCGGCCAAACGGCTTCGCCACAATATCTTCCTAGGAAGCCGAATAAATGGGGCTTCAAATTTTATATTCTCTGTGGAATACCAGGTATTGTTATAACTTTGAGTTATATAGCATTATCTTATAAGCCTACAACAGGAGTAATTCCAACAAATGTTGACAGTACTTTATATCTTTATTTCTTGACAACAAATATACGTCAGTTTAACTGGTGACGTATTTAGTTAAATAAGGCATATATAGCTTAGGAACTGTTGACGAAACACCTTACCTAATAATAAGTTACCGAGTGACAAGGATATGGAGAAATGGGATCGAGGAACATCGAAAGAGTTTGTTGCTAGTGCTTCAGGAGTAAAGTTAAGCGCAGTTGTATGGAAACAAGTGCTTAGTTTACTTTCTACATTATATGGTGAATTACCTTTACAAAATGTGAAGAGGTCAGACCGAAAGCAGAAAAAAAGTTGAAATCAATGTCCCAATGTTGTCAAGTTGTATAATAAGCACATGGGAGCAATTGCTCTGTTAGATAGCCACATGGGAAGATACAAAATTACACTTCGTTCCAAGAAACGGTATATGAGGATATTTTTCCACCTTCTTGATGTTACAGTAATCACTGCTTGGTTACTCTATTTAAGAATACATAAAGCAAGAAATTTGGAAATTTCGATTAGAAGTCACTCAATGTTTATGTCTCATGGATCCCAGGACTCAAAAGAATAAACGTGGCAGACCTAGTGAAACACAAGAGTGCATGAAATGAGCCGTTCATGTTTCAATTCTAAATGTCCGACGAGATGAAATAAACTACCGGGCTACTTATGAAAAAAATCGTCAAAGGTTATAAAGGTTTCAGCCACTAATACAAGTGCTTTAAATATGCTGTTAATTTGTGTCTCACAAAGGACACGAACTGTTTTCGAGAATTTCATTATTAACTTATTATGTTTTACCTTTGAATAGTGTTGCAAATTTGCTACATACTATTATTACTATTTAAATGAATTTGTGAGGTAGCTAGAATTTTTTAATTATTTTTTTACCTCAGTATGGTTCTATTTTTTGTTACATTTTTAAAATCATAAAATAAAAGTACAAGAAAGTATTCTTGGCTAACTGAACCTCCAACTCAACCAAAAAAAGAAAAGAAAACTAATAAAATTTAGCTATTTATTAATTTTTCTGCTAATTAATAGGTAAATTCCGTCTGAAGTATTTTAGTTAGGGAATCTTTCTTCAGAAAAGTTGGCGTCCCCGGCCAGTTAATTTGTCGATTGGTTTAAACATTTTTATGTTTATTGCCTTCGTTAATTGCAGTTAAAGCGGCACGTGGTCAATTATATCGGCTTTAGTTGGTAACCGCGTGCCCTGAGACCAATTATCTAATTATTCCGGAACACTACAGCCGAATTTAACACAAAACACCCCTGCGCTAAATTTCTACCTGCTATAACTTTGTGTAACCAGTTAGTTTATTGTTCGAAATTCCCTGCGTATGTGAAATAGTTGACGCCAAATATTTAGAACCACCAAAACTTGTTTTAGTTAATTAAGTATTAAATTTCCAAACCAACAAAGTGATGAATTGATAAAACTTTCTTCACATATAATACCAAGATAGTTTAAAAAGGTAATTATGCACGTTGGGAAACGAAGGCAAAACGTCTTCCGAAAGTTTTACGTTTTTGCGAATTAGTGTATAATTTATGACAAACTTAAATGTATTACAGAAGGGGTTAGTAAGAGATAATTCGAAATTCGTGGGGGTGGGCGTTCCTTTTAAGGCATAAATAACGGAACTGGAAGGAAAACAGAGATGGATGTGAGCGCGTGTTCAAGTTTCGATAAGTTCCATCCAGTCATTATAACAGTGCGAGCATGAGATATACGAGCTTGTAACTTCTAAATTATCCATTTCTTTATTCCACAAAAGTGTAGTGTATCCAGCTATAAATCAGCAAAAATTGTAGGAGATATTGCTGACTTCCTTGATAGGCACCGTACTTCACGGACCTTTGAAAAATTAGTTAGATAAGGAGCTTTACTAATTTGACGCTCGAATTTGTTAATTATTTCGGCTTAGGAATTTGTCAAAATACGGTGATAAAATAGGGCTTGGCGAATTGCAAAAAACATAAACATGCATCGAGATGTAATTTACATGTAAATGGACAAACCGTGATCGAGAAATATCACGGCGGTAGAGCCGTTTCAAGCACATTTGGCAAACACAAAAGCGTGTCGAAAGCACTATAGCGACAGAATCAGCTGTTTACTATAACTTATCAATATCTATTTTTATAAATTTATTGAAGTATGCTGTTTACTAAATGTACATATTTGTAATAAGCGATTTAGACTGGGCTCCAAACTAATTTGATTTTAATAGCGAACGTCAAACACCCTGAAAAAACACAAAATAAAATTAATATAAACAAATACGTAACAGTGTAACTCAGTTGCCGAAATACATATGATGTGTTTTTATTAATTTTATTTTATGGTTTTTCAGAGCATTCGATGTTCGTTATTGTGCAATCCAAGAAATTTGATTTTAGTTTTCTGAAAATAGAGTACAAAGAAAAACATTTGTTATTCATTTCAAAAACCCAAGATTATACAAACTGCTCCATAAAATTCGGTTTATAAGAACTAGAGCTAAACGGGCTTATAACTTATCGACGACCTCGACTTCAAGATTAAGTTGTAAACGGAACTCTGCATTTTCCAGTAAAAGCCGTACCTGTATAAGGAAAATTGACTTGCTACAATAACGAAATTTATTTTTCGTAAGCCCGTTTGTTGTACTATAAATAAACCTACAAAACTACATCCTGCATGTCGTGAATTTTAGCTTAGCGATTGCTTTTGTATTATTCCTTCGCGTACGACTTGTAATGCTGAAATGCGCTGGCTACAGCCTGTAACTTCGATTTCTTTTAAAGGATGTTTAAAAGGTTACATTTTTAACCGGTTCATTTGCTAGGCAACCTAAGATATTAAAGAATGTGTATTTAGTTTAATTCATTAGTTTAAATAAGGTATTTACAACATAATTACAATTTTATTATTTTATAGTAAAAATGTGCAGTGAAAGTGAATTAAATTACTTTACAATGATTTTAAATCTAAAACAACATAAAACAAGTCGTCACTAACAATAATGGCAACTAAAATCTAAAACTAATAATATTTGCAGCTGAAAAATGTTCTCTTTTTAACTACAGGTACTTTGGGGTTTTACCATTAAAATGCGGTAATTTTTTAGATTATCCCTCGAATTTAAACTAGTTTGCCGTGCTCAAAGGTTGGTTATTTTTATTTCTAAAACCGTTTCCCGTGCATCAAAGGAATATTATTAACAGAAAAGTTTAAGTGGCCACTAGCTACGTTACCTACAAACTCAACGAGTTTTTAAAAGTAGAAAAAGTATAAATATGCGCACTACTTCCAGTAAATTTCTATTCAATCCTAGTCATTTAAATAAGGTTTGATTTCAGTTACATACGTTTTACTTTATTTTTAAAATTTTATTTTTATAATAAAAGCTTCGTGGAAAATATGGCCGAATCTTATGCCCTAAGGCTAAGGTTATTGTAATTAAGACCGCTTTTGATAATGGTTGATATGGTTTTAATAACTTTATCAACATTTCCACTTCTTAAGCAAGTGAAGAATAAATAATGGAAATTTTCTCGAGTCATTTGGCTGTTATGAACAGCTCTTTTAAGTAACTTTTGTGTACTTTATAAAAAAGACGTTTTAATATTATTTCAAAGTTATGAACGATTATATTATTATAATAAACAACCGCATACTTTACTTTAGTAATAAAAAACCTTCAGTATTTTATATAAATTGTGACGATTTCACACAATCCTATTGACCAGGTAGATATTTTTCGGCGTCCAGATTATTTTTGTATATTGCGTGACACTTTTCCTATTTTATCTGTTTATTTTTCTGGAAGAGGATTTGGAAGGATCAAAGTATCAACATTTTTATCAAAACTACTGTTTAAAGAAAGCTTGAAAAAATCTCTTTTGCACTTTGACCAAAGTATAAAAAAAACTTTTTATTTTCCTTAAGCCTTATTTTCCTCATATTTGTTCTGATTTAATATATTGCCCGAAAAATAAAATATGCAAAATTGATACAAATTCTGAAGAAACGAAATAAATAAACGTATGAAAAATTTAGACGTTGTGGTGCAACATAAAATATTGATTAGAATTTTGTTTCATTATTCGGGGCTCTTTCAAGCCACCATATTACAGAAAGTTCGTTTCATTGGCACGCACAAATATAAACAGTAGGTACTCTACAAGTGGAAATGCCTGTCGAAGGATGACATAAAGAAAACATGCTGTTAATGTAATGAAATACTTTTCTTTCTTACTTTAGAGAAACTTTATATCCGTTGTTCGTTTTCAACCTTTATATAGGAGAGATTCTTAGTTTCGAGTTACATAAAAGAATTAAACTATTTAGGCTTTAGGTGTCTTCAAATTTATTACTCGTACAAACCGAAGAAGTTAGCTCTTACATTGATAAAAAATTCAAGCGCTTAACAGAGGCATTTAATTTTCTTGATAGAAAAATATCGGGTACCCTTGTTTCATTTTTTATTAAATGCAGAGAGCAAAATAGTAAACGTTTCGGACGTAAAAACGTAGACAGCGAATTCTACATTTCGAGTTAAATATACTCTCGACGAACTTTTATATTTGACGTCCTCCACTTGCGAGTGAGTAACTTATTTTTTAATTTACCCTGTACACCTACAATGCTGACCTGCAGAAACAAGTGCTTTATTTTCATATTCACTCAAGGGACATATCAGCTATCGTTACTGGAATGAAAGATAAACAGAAATAAGCATGTTTCAGCTTTGCATAAAAGCCCGTTTTGTGCTGATTCCGAGCTACCTTTTAAATTATTTTGATAATATCCCTCGCTAAAGTTATTGGTCAAAGCTTGTAAACGAATTTTATTCTTTTTTAAAAGGTTCGCCAAAATTTTACGATATCTACAAATTTATAACATGTATAAAATCGAAGGGAACCCCTACAAAATATTGTAGAAGTCGTAATTAAATCTTTTCTAAATTAGAGTCATTAAAATAATTACAACAAAAGCACGCCACCCACAGTTTGTAAAATATATAACCGTTCCTTTTTTAATATCCTTTTAGGCATTTATTTTACAGTGGCCAACACTTGGTTACTAAGCATAAAAATAAATTTTATCGCACCAATTTCAAGTTGTTTTAAATTCCCAAGAAACTTGACCTACAATTTTATTTTTTTTCTAATTATACTAAAATGTAGTTATGCGTCCTTTGTTCATTACTCAGTGAAATAAAATGAGGGATAGCTATATAAAAAATAATACAGGGTTGTGTTATTTCCATAAACAAAATTTGTAAGGTAGGTCAGCGTGGTTATTTCTTTTAATTTCAAGATAATAGGCTGCGTCAAATTTACAGGGAAATGCGTGAAAAATTAAAAAAAAACAAACAATTAAGATTACATAATCTACAGGAATATATAATAGTGGCCGAATGTATAACTGCAATCACATTTTCTCATTTGATAATTTATTAAATTACTAAGGGGTTCTGGAAAATTGTTTGGAATCCGGAAACAGCTCTACAGTCATTTGGAATCTCCTTCCTAAACCTTGCTATTATAATTTTAGTAAGCAAAGGGGAAATTCTCTAATTCACTGTTGGAGAAAGATCATTAAGTAATAAAATAATGCTAGGAGTTATTTATACCGATTGCTAATTTTAATTACTGCGCCATTTCGGGCAGTTAAATGTGGAGAAAAATAGCTCATAAATTTTGCAATACCATTGTTTAAATATTTTGAATAACTGCTCGTGTTTTGTAAAAGGACATATTAAAACGTATTTAATAAACCACTTCGAAAGCAATCTTTGTTAACTTTTTGTGTTCAGAAGTTACAATGCTGCTATAATTCCCATTGTTTAAGCGCAGAATTAATGAATTTTCCGGTTAAAGGTTATCTTTTATAGAACTTGTATTACTTAAAAGTTTATTTTAAGCAACAAAGAAATAAATTACGGTTGCTGACATCAACCCCCGAGGAATAAGACTTGCTATATTTATTCGACAGTAAATCGATACCTTTAAATGGAAATTGTGAAACAGTGGAATAATTTAATGTCTTTACAACTGTTATTTTTGCCCATTTTGTTCGATTTAAATCGTTTAAAACAAATCAAACATTCCCACATGATAGCTGTAACTATAATAATCGAATTGCTTACCCCTGGGATTCGATTATGTCTCCTCGTCTACCTACAGTTAATTCAAATAGTTCAAAAGCGTATGCGTTCTGAAGTTATCCCCAAATTGGGATTCTCTAGCGTATACTATACTAGTCTTATGAAGTTATAGGGTAAAAGGGTAGATGGGAAACCAAAGGTATTACTAGCATATTGTCAAATGTAGAATCTCAGAAACATGACTGAAGTTTATCGAAGTTTCTAAGTTTCTTCCTTAAGAAAAATATTTTCTACTCAAGTTCAGTATCAAACTGAAATGAATTGAACTGTATTGAAATAAAAATCTTGAGCATTACGAGAGGATTTGAAATTAATTCGGTTTTTGAAAAATTCGATTATAAGTTTTGTGGAAATACAGAGAAAATAAATTTATTATACAAAACAAAAAAGGCAACAAGATATGAGGGTTTCACTACTTGAAGATCTAAAACGAATGGAAGGAAGAGAAAATAAGCAAAACAAAGAAAATGATTTTAGGATTACTGTTCATAATTTATATGCGTGTATCTAGGATAATTAGAAAGCGGATTTTTAGAAATTTATGTTCTTCTTATGTAGAAATACATATTAGTTCACTTTATTTTGCGCAGGATTACGGGATTATCCGTTGAGGTTAAACCTGATTATAATTGAATTTTGTGTTATTACGATCTTGAGATACCTTTATTGAACAAAGGAAGTTAATTTTACAATGACAAGTAAAGCAAATGATGTTTTAAAATGTGGTAAAATTTGTGTAGTTATCTAGTAATTTATCGAAATTGTGCTTTGTTCCCTTGTTTCCTGCAAGAAGTTGCAGTTCTAAATCTGATCAAACGGCGATAAATTTCGAGGTGTCATTTTCACGTCGTTTACTCCTCGATTATCCTTCAAGAGGGAAGTTTTGATATCGCCTCACATCTTTTAGTAAATCTTCGTCAAAATAACTGAAGGTGGTGATATAAATTGACGACTATTTATTGAAGTCGCACTCAGGCGAATGACGTGGACATTAGCGCGTATATCTTTTGGACATGAATAAAGGATGAACCCTTAGCAGCGTCGCACTGTCTGCCTTTTCGCGGTTCTCATAACGCATACGCATTTTAGTTCAGGGGGTTAATCACGACCCCTACAATCCCGAGCATAGCTCATCTGAAGCACGGAATTGCGCTTTAAAAAGCTAGCTAGACTTATAAACGCATTTAAATACCTTTTCAGAAATATGAAAAAGGTACGGTACGAGGTTAGACTCGAATGTCAGATTTTAGTTTATTTGCATCGTTTTAATAATTTATTGTGATTTTCAGGGTTCCAATAGATCAGATTTAATCAAGATGATTTTATTTTTTAAAGATTATGCCAACTTTAGGCAACAGTTTAAAGCAGATGTTCTCAATATTTTAATTAACAAATCACCGAAACAGAAACTGGACATTTTTATACAATCACCATGTACAAAACAATAATTCTTGCACAACATAAGCGGGAATGTGAAGAATATGTTTTTTGTATATTTACTTTAAATTTATTTTCAATAAAATAAATAATACGTAAAGGATTAATGAAAATGAAAATACCGCAACTTTTAAGTCTTTAGTAATTGTTTTCAAATCTTGGGTTAAAAATAAGTAACTACCAAATTAATTAACTGAAATGTTACATCTTGACTTTTCACTCAATTCTCAAAGAAGTAATTTTCCTTAATAAAATAAATAAATTTTTTTACTTGTGACAGAACTTTCAGGATGGCCTTCGTATAGTTCCTACCAAAGAATCAAACCAATTACAAATAAATAGTTTATATTTCGAGTACCACCGCTGGTTTAAAATATCTTTATCGATTCTTGCTTAATTCATTTGGTTATTCAAACTCAAGAAAATATTGATGATTTTGATCAACTTATATTTATTACAGTTTTGTAATAAACAAAAATATCATTGATGTATTCTCATTTTACGATTTTACATTGAAATAAGAATACAAAAATATAACTTTTAAGTCTTTGAAATTGGTATAAAAGTTATACAAATAATGCTTTAAGGAAGTAAATATTCCGCTTATGTTGACAATCAATTAGCGAAAATATTACACATTAATTGGGTTTATAGTTTTTGTTCTGATATATTTTTTAAAGAAATATTTATATTTAGAAATTTACGTATATAAATGAAATAAATTGTATGTGACAAAATTCTCAGAGTTATCTTTATATCGTAGTTTAATTCTGTAGGTTACATCTGATGGTTTAAACCCAACAAAATATTAATGATAATTCAAGAACCTCCTTTTAACCAACTGAAATTTGTTAGTGTTTTAAATTAACTAAAATATCCTTGATGTATCATTCTCTTAATATTTTATATCGAAATAAACATACAATACCATGGAAACCTTTAGGTCTTTGATATTGGTATAAAAATTATACGAATAATGATTTAAAAAATTAAATACTTCCCTTAAAAATTAATTAGCTGAAATACGTGAAATACTTCTCAAAGAAATATTTATTCCTTTAATATTAATGTAACAAAACTCTCAAACTGACCTTCGTATAGTCTCTAATAAAGTGCCAAACCAAGTACAACCAGTTTATATTTCGCGTACCACCAGTTGAGAATTGCTGGTTTAAAGTCTCTATCTATCCTAGCTTCATTCTGTAGATCACGATAATTCAAACTCAACAAAACTTTGATAATTCAAAAATATGCTTTTGACCAAAATACATTGCTTATAGTTTTGTAATTAAGTAAAACATCTTTGATTTGAAAAATTAACTATTTCTCCCTCTCACGTTCTCTCTCTCACACACACTGTCTCTAATTTTGATATGGAAATTACCTTGAAATAACCCTGAGACGACCCTAAAGCGACCTTAAATGACCTTGAAATTACGTTAAAAAGACCTGGAAACGCACTTCGAATTACCTTGAAGTGCTCTCCAAATGGCCCCGGTGGAACACCCTTAAATGATCTAGTAATCACCGTCAAATGCCCTTGGAACCCCCTTAATATTACCTTGAAGTAACCTTAAGATGCCCTATGACGACCTTGGCCTTTGACATTCGTGCCCCTAAATATTATGTAATATTTAAAACCTTCTGGCCATTGACGACACAACGACACTTCTTGGTCTACAAAAGCTTCTTCGTGACCTTCAAAGACATCGTGGGGCGTCATGCTTCAAATTGACCTGTCGCAGTAACCGCTCAGTTATACTACTAACGTTAATAATAAACTTGGTTTTTTTTGCTTTGAAATATTTATAAAAAAAAATATTTATTATTAACAAAACGTCTTCCGGATTGGGACCGTGTCATTTTGAGACAAAAAACTCAACGTTTCGCCCACTTTTATAAGGGGCTTCTTCAGGAGGAAAGGGAGCACTAAAAGAGCACGGTTCCTTCTGAAGAAGGGTTTCGCCTCTGGCATGGTTGACACGTTGAGTTACCATTCCATCTTAATATTTTATATCGAAATAAGCATCCAAAAACATTCCAACTTTAAGTCTGATATTGGTACAAAAATTGTACAAATCAATATTTAAAAAATTAAATATTTTTCTTGTGTTAAAAATTAATTAATAATTAATTCAAGAAGATCCTTTTAACCAACTCACATTTGTTACAATTTCGTAGTTAATTACCACACCCTTGATGTACCCTCATCTTAATATTTTATATCGAAATAAGCCTACAAAAATATCGCTTTTAAGTCTTTGATATTGGTATAAAAATTGCACAAATCAGAATTTAAAAAATTGTTAAAGATTAATAAATAATAATTAGTAATTAATTCAAGGGGGTTCATTTAACCAACTCACATTTGTTATAGTTTTTTAATTAAATATCTTTGATCCTCAGCTTAATATTTTATAGAAAGAAGGATACATAAAAGTAGGATAAATTAATCCTGAAAACTCCAGAAGTTTGGAACTAGTTATTAAAGGTAAATTTAGCAAGTATTTTGCTGGAAATTTCTCAGTATTAAGTTTTAATTTTGCGTCTATAATTCGTATTTTAAAGTTTTAAAGTTTGCAGGTCGACTTGAGCTTTCAATAATTACGTTTTCTTCGAATCATTTCATAAGTTACTCGCTAAATCACCTGACATTTTTGCTACGGTTAAATGTTTGTTGTTTGCCTTTTTCGTTAAAGCGATTAAACAATTGTTTGTTTTTGTTTCATACTCGTATGAAGTTTTCAGCGAAATTATGCAAAGGAACCAACCGAATTAGTAGATGTACGTATATTTGAAGTTAGTTTGTGAAAAGTTAAGTGTAACTTCGCAACTTATAATAGTAAAATCAAGCTGCAGAATACATTTGCTAGTTTAGTTATTACTAACGACATTTTCTTGCATGTAGTGCATTTCTGGAATATTAACGAGTAACATCAATTCTCATTTAGATTTCGTGAAGAAACTGGAGTGTAACTGCCATCCCTTTTGCAAAGTCAAAATCAACTAGGACGAATGAATAAAATCAGTGAACGAACCGTGTGTATTTTAGTAGAATACTTTCCTTTATTTTGGAATGTTCCATCACGCAACCGGTGCGCCTAATGCATACAGGAAAGTGTATTAATAATTAATGAAGTAATTTACAAAAGGTGCCCACCCTAATCCTAATGGGAGATTTATTGTCATAATTAATAACATTTTAATTATGCCCTTTACATGAATATAGTTAATCCTGGCGGGGTAATGTAATGCTTATAATCACACGCCTTTTCTTTTAGATTTGTCCTTAGATCGAATTCAAGCTATAGCTAAACATCATCAGAAACCTTCAGTCCTCCCACATTCTACAAAGGTTAAAAAAAATTAAAAAAATTCTGCAGAAATAGTTCGATGGTGAGGCTTATTGTATGTCGAAATCCCACTCTGACCTGCCTCAATTTAATTTGAAAAACCTTTGTTTAGTTCAAAACGACAATGATTTTTGCTGTTACATTTCTTTGAAACGCCAATTTCGTTATAGAAAGTCAAACAAAAATAAGTGTTCGCCTTCAACTTTCTGATATATATTTTACATTCGCGGTCTTCTGGTTCAATTTTGTTTCAAGTAAGCAGGCAGAAAATTGTTACGCGTTCAAAGAAAGATTGAGAATAGCACAAAATAAAATCACTCCGTATATGTTCGACCAAAGGAACGTAGTTTGGGTGTCATTTCCTGCAAACAACGTCTGCAAAAGTTTTAGATCGACTAAATACACCATGAAATTGAGCCAGGATGTCCCTCAATCGTGACTTCAATTTCACCATAATGAGAAAAATATTTTATATTCAAACTGTCCGCTATTAAAGGAAATTGAATCGGTAGAGTTTATGATTACGTGTCTCCCTTAGGCAACAAATAGTAAAATAAAAATATATTATTTTATTCAAATTTTTAATTAAAACTTGTAATTCGAAACAGTGTTTTTTAAGCTTTGAATGTAAATTTATAATGCCAGACATTTAACAATATGTGTAGTTTTATTGAGTTATCACTGAACATTGTTCCGATAAATATTCTAAGACTTGAAATAGTCGAACACTTACGTGCTTGAAGATAGAACTCACCTTAATTTTTAAGGAATAAACAGCAAATATTCGTGTGTAAAAATTAATTAATAAGATCAAATGGTGATTAAGATTAACTAAAAACTATAAAGCAAGATACCTAACATCCTCTGAAATGTAACAAACACCCAACGACTTGGTTTACCGCATTTTCCAATCTAAATCAAGCACTTTCTGACCTGCAGTTTATCAATGCTAGGTAACTTGCAAACGTTGTTGTTATGGAAGCAAAATATTTTGGGAAATCCTTCGATAGTTAAAAGATTTAAATGTGTAAATAATTAAAAATGTTTCGTCAAGTATTATAAAATTTGTATTAAAGTAAGAAGTTCGGATAAGATTGTTTAGAATCTTGTTACGAAGTAAGAAAAACCGAGGAACGTTCAGAATCTTTGTTTTTTTGAATAATATCGTGTTTATGTTAACCTCTATTTTCATGTTCGCGTGAATATTTGTATAATGCAAAATGTTTGCCGATTTTTCTTCTCTCTTGTTTAGTATTTTTTGTTTTTACTATTTCTATTCGCAAGACAATCGTCACATCAAAATTCAGGGAAAATTTCTGACGAACTTGAATGAATGTTGCTAGGTAAATATAATTTGTTTTTATTAATTATTTTGCTGCCGCTGTAACGCTTATTATTTGTCCTTATTGATTATTGGTACATTTCAACGTTAGAGTAAGTTTTAGTTTGTCGTCCAATTTCGTGTATTTAATTTTATTTACAGGGATTTTGGATTCTATAAACGGTTTACGTGTGGCTCAACGAACAAGTAAACAAAATGAGATTGAAAGAAAATACTCTTAGGAATCTTTATATACGAAGGCTAAAGAAAATGGTCAAAAACGAAACCGCTTCGAATGCAGCGTAAGTAACTAAGAATTCTTAGCCTTGATAGAGTTCCCCGCAAGTGGCTTTCATCAACAATGTGGAAGATTACACGAACGAAGTTTTTTCTTCATTTCTCATACGTCTTAGGGTTCTTTAAAATAACAGCGAATTTGTGTAGAATTTGAATTGCATAAAGCCTCAGGTTCGAGCTTACCGGAAGTCTTGCTTACATTTGCTTCATTTGCATCGCATTAGAATCGAAATGTTTTCTCACATCTCAGTTTTTCACTTCTTTCTGCTTTAGGCTCGCTTCTGTTGTTAAAGACTGCGTTTGTCGTTTATTCTCTCATTTCCATTATTTCGAGCCTGCCTTTTATTTTTCCCGCCCGAATCGCTTTCCAGACAATAATGAGTTTACCAGAATTTTGTTCCGCGTTCTTTATTGACATATGGGATAAAAAATATTACTTATTGTGTTTGTGCTTGAAAAATAAAACAAGGGATAGCGGAGAAAGTTCCTTAGGAACGGCGTTCCGCGCTGTTTTATATTAGATAATATGGGTGGTAGGGTGGCAAATGGATATGTGCAGCCACCCAGACACACCCGAAAAACTCGGGATTCTACATCATTTCCTACCGAAAGATAGGCTCATCCATTTCTACGTGTTATTTTTAGCTCTGGATAGATAAAAGAAGTTCACAATCAAGATATTTGCATTGTTCAAAAGTAAAGCGAGCTTAAATCGATTTGCTGACCTAAGCGCCTAAATTTTACTTTTTTTCTCCTAAGCCCTCGCTTCCTAGCATGCTTCCTTTTATTAAACTTCATTGAGCCTGGGAATAATAAACTCTAACATTTATTTTAGTACCGTAATTTAGTATGTAATGAAATAATCCCTTTTTAATTTTATAAGCCGAAGCGGCGAGCTACTCAAAACTTTTATTAATTCCGGTCAACACCGCCAAATAATGAACTCTCTTAAACTGAAATTCTTGTAAAATGTGTTACTGAAAATTTAATTAATTCGTCTGTTTAAATTTTGCCAGTATGACGTCGTAACTTAGCGAGACTAAATTACTTATTTATATTACTACCCTAGTTTAAAACTTCCTCGTTTTAAAAAACTTACTCGCGTTTCAAAACTGTTTAAAGTAAACATTTGTATATTATTGCGAACGTTTTCGGATAAGCAATCATTCGAATCCTCCAGCAGATGCTATGAAACGCAATGTAATAAAAGTGACGACACCACCGGAAGACGTCGTTTTATCATTATAGCAAATTTTTGGTTGTTTTCTTGCTTTTTTACTTCGTTATGATATATATTTTACGTGTTTACGTTCAAGACGTTCTTTAGTGCGCATTTGTAAAAAGCACCCTTGACGTGTTAAAACTTAACTAAACACAGTTGTGTAAAGTACGTAATTTGCAGTTAAAATTAAGAAAATTAATAGGAAATGAAATTGTTGTGTTATGTTGTGTTTTTTGGCACTTTAATCAGAAGGTGTTAATACCCAGAGGTAGAAATTTGTTTTTAAACATTTTAGGGGAGTAATTGGGGTAATTTTAATATTTACCATCATATCTAAAATTTAGAGGGTACAAAACTTACCAGACTATGCATCCACACAACTCTGCTAAAGGAGGAAGTGCGGTGATAGTGAAAGATTAGATAATACACTATGAACAAAGCTAATATGAAAAGGAAGAAATTCAAAGCTACATCTGTAAATGTCAAAACAGGAAGATAAAAGATTACAATTGCAGCAAGCGACTGCCCACCAAGGCACAATCTAAAAAAAGAGGACTCCTCAAGTCTGACCACAACTAAAGGAAAAGATTTTCGTGACGCCACAAATGAGAGAAATTGCAGCTACCATTCCACGGGAAAGCCCCCTTACTGGGCCGCAGATGAAAACAAAATACCGGACGTGATTGATTTCTTCATCTCCATATCGAAGACAACTTTGATCTGAGCTCTGATCACTCTCCGATAATACTAATATTAAGCGAAAACGTGATCAAGAAACAGTGTAACCCAACACTGATCAACAGAGCAGCAGAATTCAGCTCAACGTGCCATTGAGGAACAAAGAGCAACTGGAGCAAGAAACTGAAAAGTTTGTAATTGACATTCAGCAAGCTGCATTTAAAATCACACCAGAACTAAAAAGAAAAATAATAGGCAACAATTATTACTCTAAGGAAATGGCAACAGACCAAAGCTACAATAGATAAAACTAGATTAAATCAACTCACACAACAACTGAGAAGAGAACACGTATCTAAAAAACTTGTCAAATGACAAAGATACCAACTACTCCGTATGGCAATTAAGAAAATCAAATGCCACCAATAAGAACGGAAAACGGGTTGCCAAGAGACAACAAACAGAAAGCAGGTGCAAAATATCCCGTAAAGATATTTCAAGCAAATGGAACTAGAAGGTGGAATGGAAGAGGAAGAAATAAAACGAGAAGCAACAAAAGAAATTAATGAGAACATAAATATTGAAACAGCTACCTAGAAAACAAATGGTAAAACTAACTAACATCGTAAATGCAGCATTTCTAATGAAATATGTACCAAGCGTTTGGAACGTGGCCGAAGTAATATAATGATACAGAATCCTGGAAAACCACCGAATGAAACAACATAATCATATCGACCTATCCCGCTCCTATCGATAAACTCAAAGTTATTTGGAAAACTATATCTCAAGACGACTGAAACCAATAATAGAACGACAATAGCTGATTCCTGCACACCAGTACGGATTCAGAAATCAACATAAAACTGTAGATCAACTCCACAGAATAGCAAGCATCCTTCAAAAACATTTGGAAGAGAAAAAAGTCTGTTCAGCAAGTTTCCTTTTGATAAAGTATGGCATCAAGGATTGAACCATAAACTTGGAAAAATACTGCCTAAACAATTCTCTGGACTCCTGAAGTCTTACACTGCAGATAGACTATTCAGGATTAAGCAAGACGATGAATACTCCGACTGATATAAAATCAAGGCAGGAGTACCACAGAACAGTGTACTTGGGCTAATACAACCGACCAAACAACTACAGCCACCTTCGCAGATGACACTGCAATTCTAGTGGTAGGCGAAAGTACTGAAAAAACAACAACAATGCTCCATCAAACCATAAATGAGATAGATTCATGGACAAAAAGATGGTGAATAAAATTAAATAAAAGCAAATCTGTGCACAATAACTTGGGCGAAATGAAGAACGAAAAATCTCCAGACGAGGATGGTATCGGCAAATTGTTTAACGCCGAAACTGGATTTCTACCAAACCCGAGAACAGGCTGGATTTAGAGAGGGATATGGAACAAACGACCACCTTCTTTTAAGAATCAACTGTTTAGCGAAAAATGTGTCGAATGCAACGAACCTTTAATCCTTATATTTGTCGATCACGGAAAAGGGTTTGATTTGGTCGACCATAATAAAATGGGATACCAGCTCCACAACGCTTTTTATAACGGTTCTAGAATACATGTTCAAAAATTACAATGGAGTGACTTGAGTATAAATATTAACGGTGAAATGCTTAATCATCTGAGATTTGCTGATGATATTGTCCTGATAACCGATCGTGTAGATCACGCTAATATAATGATAAACGACTTAACAACAACGTCACAACAAAGACCCAGTTCATGACAAACTTGGTTCTCAGTCAATATCAGTAAATGGAAAAGAACTAAAACAAGTCATGGCATATAAATATTTAGGATATGAAATCAAGATAAATAGAGACAACCAAACTCATGAATTGCAACGTAGACTATCTCCCACATGATCCAATCAAAAGATATTCCTGTATGCCTTAAAAGAAAGGTTTTCGATCAGTGGGTGTTACCAGTGCTCACATATAGAGCCGAAATTCGATTAAATTAAAAAATCAATAGATAAAATAAAAGTAATTCAAAGAGCCATCGAAAGGGCTATGCTGGATGTAGTAGAGATAGAATTCCAAATACTGTCATTAGAAATATAACA
The DNA here is from genome assembly GCA_963082815.1 of Melanotus villosus. Taxonomy (NCBI): domain Eukaryota; kingdom Metazoa; phylum Arthropoda; class Insecta; order Coleoptera; family Elateridae; genus Melanotus; species Melanotus villosus. The sequence continues at coordinate 32,771,558 of OY720427.1, read as the reverse complement.
ATAGTGACTGAAGCACTAGAGCGTATACTGAAGCTGAAATGAAGCTGGGTAGGTTACGTAGCGAGAATGCAAGATAGTAGGTGGACAAAAAGGATTTTGGAATGTCGATTCCAAGAAGAGGCATTCAGAAGCAGAGGTAAACACAAGATGGTCTGAATATCTAAAATAAACGATGATCTATTGGATCTAAACAGCTCAAAATCGAAGATACTGGGTGGACGCCTAAGTAGGCTTAAGAGGATGATGATGATGAGGAACTTTATGAACAAGAAGGATGTAAATACAGCAAAGTATCTTGGAATGAATCTGCATGCCAAATTACGCTGGAAATCACATATCAAGAATAAAAAGGAAGAGCTAAATATAAAATATAGGAAGATGTATTGGCTGCTGAGAAGAAAGTCTCAGCTATCAATCCACAAAAAGTAATAAAACCAGTATGGACATACGGCTGTTAACCGTGGAGATGTGCCCGTAAAAGTAATATTAATGTAATCCAAACGTTTCAAAACAAAGTGCTAAGGAACATCATAAGTGCCCCCTGGTACGTCAGAAACAGTGATATCCGTTAGGACCTAGGGATAAAAACTGTGTTGGAAGAAATAAACAACATCGCCCAGAAGTACGAGACCAGGTTACATGAACATATAAACGTCGAGGCTCTACACCTCCTTGACAAAACAGAACTAGACTCAAGACTCTCAAGAGGATAAAACAAACCCTCTTATACCTTTAGTGTCGACGGGGCCGGACACACCGAACCGCAGAGCGGTCACCCATCCAAGTTCTGGCCAAGCAGACCCTTGCTTAACTCTCAATATTTCAGTATTACGTGCACTCCCACTATACCCTACTGCCGGTTGTTATATTCCTAACATAATATTAAATTAAGTTGAGAAACATAATTTTAACAACCAGCATTTAAAAAAGCATTAAAGTCCTACTTTCTGAATGAATCGCCATACAAAGGTGTTAGTAAGGTCCAATCTTGTATCAAATCACTATGAAACAGTGTAATATGGTCTATTGTCCTTCTCTTGACCGTTTTCCCCGCCAGCATAATTACAAAACTTTTTTATAGCACTACTGGGGCAAAATTACTCTCTCAGCGTTCTGACCCACTATTTGCGAATTTTATTTGTACGCTATTCTTCCTGTACAAAAACAAACATATTTTTTGGTTTTAAAATTTTGTTTTTTTTACTTTATTACTTAAAAGCCTTTTTAATCTTTTTTAATTTATAGTAAAACTACACTGTTTAAATGAATTAAAATAAATGACGCTCCATATAAATGAATTCGTTTCTTTGCACTGCAGAAATATTTCAGACTTAATGCACATTTAGTAAATGCAAGACGAGAAACGTGTGAAGCGTTTCAGCGTGAAAACTGAAGCTAACTGTATAACCAGAATGTTAGTTGCCAAACTAAAACGAAACTCACAATGGTGCAGGACTGAACTTCCTAGTCTGAAGACGGCAATAACTTTGTATTTGGATGGCCTCTTTGTCTGCTGATATTTATGGGACTCAATAGTGATTTCTATCACGTTTGAACTACTCGAATCGACTTTTTACCGATTCTTAAGTCAAACTTCATTCCTTGTAGCTGCTTTAGTTTTAAACATTTATAATAATGCCCCTTTCGGAGTTCTTTTACGCCTTTTATTTTGCACCGTTGGAAACTAGCAAGAATTTATGTATTTCAATACAAGTTTTACAAAATTTTTCGTTAAAATAAAATCGGAAATAAAAATTTTGAAGTGGTAATACCTAAACATTAATTTCAATTAACTTGGAAATGTTAAAACGAACCTATAAATTTCTCTAACAATTTTACTTACAAAAGTGAAAAATTGCTGCGGTAAATTTAAATTATAAAAACAGAAAAAATTATCAAAATCATCTGACCCAATGGTCTTGCAATATAAATTATAAAATGCGACTGAAATAACAAAGAGAAAATTAAAAACGAGATTTAAATTTTAAGTAGTAAATAAAAATTCTCCTTCCGTTAAGTGAAAATTACTTTTTCTGTGGAAAAACTAAAAATAAGTTCCAAGAAAGTTGGTATAATTGTTATGCAAATAGCATTTGGGTAGGTATATAAAATATAAATTAGGTTAAAATTATAACAAAATCGATGCGAATACGAACAGCAGCTGCGTTAAGTTTTTTGTTCTGGTACTAACCACCCTTTTATTTTCTTTGCAAGTTGGCTTCAGATTTCCTGTTTAATTTTTGGGGGTTTTCTTTCCGATTTTATCCTTAGCTTCGTGTAGTATTAATACTCGGGTAGGCATTTATCATTTTGTCGTACAGAATTTATGAAGGTGCGAGTATTTTACCTTCGCTTAGTCCTTTATCCTTGTAAGCACTTATTAGGGGTATAACAGAATTATAAATTTATTAATATATGTGCAAGCTTATTCAACATACGACGCCATGCAAATTGCTCCCTTCTAACAATGAAATCAATTAATTGTAGTGTTACACCAAGTGCGGCATACACTACGAATTAATTCATGCAAATGCTACTAATTACTAATACCACCTATATACCCATATACGAATTCTAACTGTTTACGGATTTAATTATAACCAAGGCGGAAAATCGATCTGTAAATATTTTTCCCTAAACGTATTTTTAAATAATACTAAATATTTCGCCGTAAACCGTTTTTGAAACTTGAAACATCTGTATACGAGGCGAATCACCCTAGCAGTTTTCAAATAAAATAGTGGCTCGGCGAAATAAAACCCCGTTGTGTTTCGTTCACGTTTTTGCTATGCTGGGTGTAGAACTGCAAAGGTAGTCGAGGGATTTCAAGAGTAATTTTATACACGAATGCAGAAAAGCCCGGTTTCTCGGATTACCCCAGCTGAAACCCGTTACCTATTATTGATATTGCTTATCGAGGTACAACAAACACGGCTCTAATCAGTTCGCGGTCAACCTAACTTGTGTTTTACTATTTATTTTATTACCAAAGTTCTGACTTTAATTATACAATATTTCAGTTTACCAAAAGGCAATCATTTATATAACTTTCAGGACCCTTTCAGGAATAAATGTAGCTTTATAATTCATGATCTGAAGAAACGAAAATAATCAGATTTTATGTTACAGTTAGTGCTTGAAAATTTCACAATCTTGTTTACTAAATAACTAATTTTATAATAAATATTATAAATATAATAAAAAACTAATTTTATAATTCATGATCTGAAGAAACGAAACGAATCGGATTTTATATATGTTTCAGTTATACTTGAGAATTTCACAATTCAGTTTACCAAACTATTGGTAATTGTTACTGAAAATACGAAGTATACAGCCAGGCTGAAACTTTTCTATTTGCTAAAATATGAAAGTGGATTTGATCTGATCTTGTTTATAAAACATTACAAAACTAAAACAACAAAGGAAGCCAGTTTCGTCACAAAATCTCGTGGGAGTTAAGTAAATACATTGTTGTATAATATCTTTAGGTGCAAGAAAAATACACAGAACTAAGGTAAATCAAATCTTTTACCTTCAATTTTCTTTTATGAATATACAACCTTCTGAAACCTTGTTTTGTGCAAGATATTAAAAAGAATGTAGGTACCTAAATTTTTATTTTTTATACCAGAATATTTTACAGCATTTTTATAAATGAAATTTGTAGAGATTTATTTTCATTAAGACAATGTAGAATCTTAATCTCAATCAAGGTAAAAAGTATATATTTTATTCACAGGAAGAAGCTATTAAGAACAGAAATCAAATCAAAACTTCTCGTATCATCGCAAAGAACCTAAATAATCAGGAACTAACCAAGGTTAAATCTATAAGTTTTGTATATAAATATTTATGGAAATAAAAGTAAAATAAATATGAGAAGGTTTTACTTCTGTGGCAATTTGTTTCCACAATAGAATTCTGGGATTTTCCGACTTTATCGATAATTATATATTTTATAGGGAAATTTATGCTATGGAGTTCTGATAACATTCTACACACGTAGGGTCGGAATCGACCATAAGGACACCAATGCTCTACGAATGGAGAAGGGCCAAGATGTTCCTGTTATCGGAAACATACAAAAAGATTGCGTCGTTTATTAAATTTTATTACTTCGAGAGAATATAATTTAAGTTGTGAAGTTTTTAGTGTTTTTGAGTTAAAAATGGAATAAATTTGCAACGCTACATATATAAAATTAAACTAAATATCTAAATAAATATTCCGTAAATGGTTAAATAAACTGCGTAATTACCTTGACGTTCATTGCAGACTGATGGCAAAATATTCGTATTTATTTTAAAATTCGAAATTTGTTAAAATAATATTACATTTCCTTAATTTGCTTTTATATCCAGGAAGGACGCACAAGCGTCCTATAATCCTCGCACTAATTGTAATTAACCGTGAAAAGATTAAATTAGTATAACATACAGTAGTTGTTAGTTAAAACTTTTAAGTAACTTTTAGTATACATTTTAAATAAGCTGCTGTGTCACATCTTCAGGAAAGTTCTAAAAATTATTATGCTGAATTTAAATGAAAATTCGTTTGAGGAATTTAAATTTATTTAAGGCTTTATCGAAGATTTATCTGTATTTGACATTTTATATCCCGTGAATAATTAAAACGTACTTTTCCCAAATGGCGGGTTTTATTATTTATAACCTGGCTAAATTGCATTCAATTTATTCCAAATTTAGTTCCTTAATTAATTCTTTATAGGTAGGCCAAAATGCCAAATTTATATCATAATGACCAAGATTAACCTTTTCTATTGAATTAAAACAGTTGCTATCGATTTCAGATTTTGTAACAAATAACCCCAAGAATATGTAAAACTTTTATTTAAAAAGGTTAACCTATTTCAGATTTATGTTTCTTCTAGGGGAGGATAAAAATTAAATTTATTCCTGTAGTAATCCCAAATTACAAACCACTCTAATCAATATTGTGTCAATAAAAAGCATTAAAGGATAAATTGGGAGATTTGCTTTTTACAGCATGAGAAATGGTTTCAATAAAAGTAATAAAAATTCCAAAAACTTTATACGTTTTGAAAAATTAGGCGATTCAATAGATAAGAACTGAATTACAGCAGAACTTTAGAAATATTTATTTACTCCCAGCTAGTTAGGATTTTGTAATTTTACGGAGTGGCTACTCGGACCGTACGTCTATTAATCTTTGTCGGAGTCCCTAGGTGCAATGTTATTTATGTAGAATATACCGTATTGTTTTGTCCAGAAAAATAGATGTGCTACTCGTCTTTTGAGGATTCACTACTTTCTAAAACTTTGGAGAGACTGTAAGTACATAGTTTAAAAGTATAATATTGAGGCGACAGTATCAATATACGAAAAGGGACCCGGAACGCATCCCTGGGGAACGCCACATCGAACGATTGCCGGCTTTGAGCTGAATTCGACCCTAATAGAAGTCGTCAAATACGTGATTTAAACAAGTTAGACAAAAAGTGCCAATTTCGAAAAGTCGTTTGCAGTGGTAAGAAGGGAATATTATTCGTCTTTCCCAGAATTTGCTTTTAAATAAGAAATTTGTTGCGGTTGGAAGATTTAGATAAATGTCTGTCCGATTAAAGATTGTTCACTAGAATGATTATACAATTGCAATTGTGTGTTTAATGCATCCGAAGAGTACATGACGCTAAGTGTAGAATGCAAACCAATTTAAAGTTATGTACTCGAGCTGTTGAATGGTACAGTGAAGTTACTAGCGCTATGCAGCTAGTGACGCGGCCAACCGCGTCGTGCCCTAAATACCACCGTCGCTTTAACAGTGGCTAACTTCTCCCGACTCCCCATCCCAGAGGAACGAGTGTCATCCGGTTCGCAGACTATGGCGTGAATATTTAAAATTCGATTAAAATTAAATTGAAAATCCGGATTTCACACTTCTTGCGTAAAAATACGTAACCGAGTATCATCCAAATTTAAGAATTTTCAACTTTATGTTTGACCATCAACACACGACCAAATTACTGTTTTTCATGCCTACTTTAACGATTTTGCAGTTTCCTTACTTACCGCCAACAAATTTGAAATTACACTTTATTTAATTTTATTTAATCTAAAGTCCATGCACCGTTAGGTGTTGGACTGTATTTTACATATTATATTTTACAATTTTACATAATACATATCTTATGTACTTTTAATTTTTCTTTTCCATGCGTTTCTATCCTGTGCCATTGTTTTTACTTCACACTAGTCTATTCCCCGTTTTTCTGCCACCTGTCTAACTTGTTCTTCCCATCGTATTCTTGGTCTTCCTACATTATTTCTTCCTTGCGACCTGGCTTCATATACTTCTTTGGCTATTCTGTTGTCATTCTATGTATATGACCAAGCCAACTCAGCTGTCTTTCTTCTATTACTATTTCTATGGGTTTTACCTTCAGCTCTTCTATTATTATTATTACCGTGTTTCTTATCCTGTCCGTTTTAGTAATCCCCTAAATTCTTCTTAAGAACCTCATCTCTGTATCCTTGATTCTGCTTCTATTTCTTTTTGTTAGAATCCAGGACTCGCAGCCATATGTTAGGGAGGGTCTTACCACTTTCTGGTATACCTGTGTTTTAATCTCTTTTGGCATCTCTTGCATAACCTTCAACCTTCCTACTTTTTCTATTCTCTCTGTTATTTCTTTATCTACTTTTCCGTTGTATTATATCATTATTCCCAGGTAATTATAGCTTTTGACTTGTTCCAGTGTTTGTCCATTTATTTGTATTTTGTGTTTTTTTTTCTTTATTAGCCATTATCATCGTCTTGGTTTTGTTTATATTTATTTCCATTTTTATTAATTTTAGTTCTCTTTGGTATCTATATTCGTTTAAATTATGTTGTAATTTTTCTTCAGAATCTGCCACAATCATCATGTCGTCCGCAAATAACATTTTTTGTGGTTGTATTCTCATATTTTTACAACTTTCTTTGCATTTTCTTATGACTTTATCCACGGCTATTGAATAGTTAGAATGGGCTAAGTACACATCACTCCTGTTTCAATCCTATCTTAGAAGTAAATTCTTTAGGTTCGTCGTCGTGTGTTCTTACTTTGTTTATGTTATTCTTAACTATTTTTATCAACTCCTCCTCTACTCCTCGTTTCCTTAAGCATTCCCAGACATCGTTTCTCTTTATCTTATCGAAAGCTTTTTTCAGGTCTATGAATATAATATGAATTTCTCTTCCTTTACTTATTAATTTTTCTCCTACTTGTCTTAGTGTAGATATTAGGTCTTGGGTACTTCTATCTCTTCTAAACCCATGTTGTGCCTCTCCTATCGTGTCTTCTATTTTTCCTCTCAGTCTATATTCTATTGTTCCCGTGAAGACTTTTCCTGGCATATTCGTTAAGGAGATTCCTCTGTAATTCGTACAATCTTTTGCATCTCATTTCTTGTATAATGGCAATATTATACCAATGTTCCAGTCTTGTGGTATTTCTTTTGTTTTGATAATATTATTTAGTAAATCTTTAACACTTCCTTTGCTTCAACTCCCATATGTTTCATCATTTCTGATGTGATCCCATCTTGTTCGGCGGTTTTTCCTAGCTTTAATTTGCCAATGGCTAGTGTACTCTTGGTTTATTCTTGTTAATTCTTCGAAGTATGGTCTCCATCTGTCCATAATATCTTTCTCTTCTGATAATATATTTCCTTCTTTATCTTTTATGTTCAGTAATCTCGGTGGTTTCTTTCGTTTTAGCTGTTTAGTTTCTGATGCGCTGCGTAATGTTCCTTCATTTTATTGCCAAATTCGGTCCGTGTTTGTTTTTTTGCCTTTTTCGCCAAGTGTTTGACTTCTCTATTTATTATTTTATATAGGTTGCAGTCTTCTTTATGTTTTGGCTTCAAGTATTTTTTCCATTGTTGTTTCTTTTCCTTTACTTTCTGTTGTATTTCTGTCGTGCACCACTTGCTTCTTTTTGTATGTAAGTTACTTGTTTTGACTATCCCGCAACTTTCCTTAGCTGCTAAAATTATATTCTCCTTAAAATAGGTCCATTTACTTTCTATTACTAATTTCTTGTCGGCATTTTCTTTTCTTAAACTAGTTTGCAACTTATTTTGTTTGATATACCTTTTTTATTTCTTCATCTTTTAGCCTATAACTTTTAATTCTTTCTTTAGTTATTTTTTTCCGTTTAGTTTGCTTTGCTTCGTCTATTTTCTTTGTAACTTCCATCAATACCAAATAGTGGTCACTTCCAATCTCTGCATGTCGTTTTACTTTTACCTCTATAATCGATTTCCAGCTTTCTCTACGTATTATAAAGTAGATAGTCCATTATAGATTTTTCTTTTCTTGAATGAATTTCGCTAGTGAATTTAAGTATATCTTTATGCGTAAATCTTGTGTTCGTCAATATAAAGTCAATAGCCACACATAGGTCTATCAATCTTTCCCCATTATTATTTTTGACTGTTTCCCCATGTGGTCTCATATATCTTTGAATACCGTCGTTGTTGTTGCCTATTGTTCCATTCATGTCTCCCATGATTATAGTATTTCCTGTTCCGCTGTATATTTCTGTTTGCAGCTTTTGAAAAAACTCTTCCTTTTCTTCTTTCTTTGCGTTGTCGTTTGGCACATAGGCTATTATTATAGTACTGTTATGTTTGTCATCCCACTTTAATTCTATAAGACAATTACTAACAATCTTTATCTGGACTTACTATTAGTCCTACTCCACCTGCTCCCAATTCTGTAGTTTTCACTCCTGACCAATATAACATATATCCCTTTCTTAATTATTGTATTCCTTTGCTTTTCTTTTTTGTTTCTGTTATTCCAAGGTAGTCCGATTTTTGCATTTTCATCTCTTCTATTAACTCGTCTTCTTTACTGTTAATTCCTCGAACATTCCAAGTTCCTATTTTTTATTTACTTTACTTCTCACCGTGTTCAATTTTCCTTTTCTTATTTTCGCATTTTTCTTTGTGTTGTTCATATTATTATTGTCTATATCAGTGTCCAATTCCATATTCCATTACTTCGCTGAAGTTTTTATTTCATTGTTCTGTCCTGTTTCCTTATCTTCTTTAATTAGTTTTTTCCTGGTGGTTCATGTCCTTATTTATCGCCAATTTCGTCATCTTTCCTTCTTTCTTGTCATTATCCTTTAGTTTTTTTGAGTGTTTTTCTGGTAATCTTTTTTAGGTTATTGTTGTTTACTAATTCTTCGACGCTTTCAATGAACTAGTAAAATATGGCGGGGCTTATCATAACAACGCCAGTTAAACGTTTTTCATTTGGGGAAGTGATTTTCAATATCATCTTAATCTTAACAGAATTTACCACCATCTTTTCAACATTCATTTTACCTGAAATATTGAATTGTTAATTGTAAAAGAAATTTCGTTTAAAGTAAAAAGGTAACCCTAACATTCTACAAATGACATTTTATAAGCTAGCTCTCTTCTTATTTCTGTTACTTCACTGGTTAGGTTTTGGAGCATTTGCAATATTTTGTCCAGTTTATTTTCGGTTTTATCTGTGGGTTTTGGGAAATTACACTTCGTGACTAATAAAATATTAAAGAATTCAGACTGATGTTTTGTTTACAAAACCGCTCGAAAAATAAGATACCTTTTTAAAATAAATAAACGAATTTTTCCTTTTTTCTATGAATGAAGTTCGAATCTATTTTTAAAGCTGTATATTTTTAAACTATAGGCAGCCTGGGTAGCTCAGTCAGGTAAGTGCCTGCTAGCTAGCTGGTTGACACGGGTTCGATTCCGGCGGTGGCCATAGTGTTATGGAGCCGATTCGGGTCGGAAGTGTAAGGTGTATGAAGGTGTTGTGGATGAATGCTGGGTTGGAGCGTGATGCAAGTTCAAAGTGGACCCATCACCTCCACTGCACACCAGCAAGTGTGAATGAGCCTCAAATATAAGCGAATTTAAAATCAGAATATATGGATACTGACTGTGTTTACAAAAACCCTAAACAATAAAATACCTTCGTCAAATAAAACAAGTTCTCCCATTTCATTCCGTATGTAAAATAAAAATTACATATTTTATAAAAATTATAAATGTGCTTTCAGAAATTTGTTCTAAGATAAGATAGATAGCGTTATCCACATTTAGGAATAGATTAGACAACATATTTTATGTTGAAATTTTAATATAGTCCAACAAATCGTAGCAGCTGTTCTATTGAAATTTTATTTTCTTCCTCCATTTTAATATTGCAAAAATCTGCAGATTCATGTAGTGCATTGAAATTACTTGGTGTACATTTTCTCGTCTTACTGTATTTTGATGACCTTCGTAACCCGGGTATTTAAGGTTAACAGAATAAAGCCAATGCGAGTGCGGTTGATTTTTGTAGATATAAGAAGATTACATTAGTATTCAAAGAAATGTTAATGCCGAATCGTATTCAGATTTCGAGGCATTGGAAACGAAGTGATAAAGAAGTATCAAGGGAGCATACTCCTAGCTAGTTTAATTCGAACTTGTTTGGCTTGCCAAGAATAACAGATTATTCAGACCCACGTCGTTGAAGAGAATGGCTTCGATTGTTTCGAATACACTGTACACGTACAAAACTTCGACTTCTTTTGGCTACGTTGCATTATCATCTATACTTAACGTTCACTATAATTCCCACTGTTGCATTCTACGCCCGTAGCCTCTCTTGTGTTCGAAATCGATGAAAGAACAAGTAATTGAACTGTACGTCGGTGCCTCTGGTGTCTGAAACAATTCGGCAGAAACTGCTTTCTATTTAAATGACACTTTTGGCCGTACCAAAGCAAATAGGGCTTCTACCTTTGTGTTTTACAGTTCTCCATTTCGTTCTATTGCTGATACATATCAGTTGTATTGGTTACTGCCTGAAAAACATTTCCGATTCGTATATTATCAACATTAACTTTCCACTTGCAAAAAACGACGGCACACCCTAACGCAACAAAGAACATTTTCTGCAAAAACGACTAAAGCAAGTTGTTGCCTGAAATTAGACACATCTGAGTTTTTGTAGACGAAATATTTCTGCAAGTTTTATTGAGCGGTCCCACAAGCGTGATATTTATCACGGGTTTTCTTATCTTTCATCTTTGGATGTTCTTCCGGTGCTTTACTTAATTTGTAGTTGTCACACGTCTTGTAAGTCTCAAAAGTTTCGACCACTTTTCGATACAAGAGCTTTTATAGGAAATACAAGATACTTGCTTGTTTACTAATTCTTCGACGCTTTCAATGAACTAGTAAAATATGGCGGGGCTTATCATTCAACGCCACTTAAACTTTTTTCATTTGGGAAAGTGATACTATATTTTCAATATCAGATTGTAGAATCTTAACAGAATTTACCACCATCTTTTCAACATTCATTTTACCTGAAATATTGAATTGTTAATTGTAATAGAAATTTCGTTTAAAGTAAAAAGGTTAGGGTTATCCTACAAATGACATATGTCATTTTATAAATAACACAAAGAGAACTCTATAGAAACTCCCAAGTTTTCGGTAAAGCATTTAGAAGCTTGGATAAGCAAATGTCTTTAAAAAGTTTCCTGGCGCCTCCACCAAATTTATGGCTGTCACATGTAGGTATATTGTTTTTCAATATTATATCCCCAAATTATACGTTAGGTTTTATAATGAAGAACTATTATTCTGACTTTCTGAAACTCAGGAAAGCTTACAAAAGTTTCGATCGAGGCTGAAGATTTTTGAAACACCCTTCAATCGCTTTCCCCAAATGTTGCAGATAAATATAACTCGGGGGATTACGCACCTTGACATGGATTAAATGTCATGACAACAAAATTTGTCTAATTTTGGCCATGAAGGAGGATTTTTTCACACGTATATAAACAAACAGAAATGTCTGCGTGCTACACACAGGTGCACATGTTCCACAACGCCGATAAATTGTGGAGTTCCGTATTATTTTATGTTTGTACATAATACTTAAACTCGCATTTTCATAAAAGTTTAAAGACTGATGTTCTAGCTAAAAGCACTCCTGAGGAACATTGTGATCAAAAAATAATCTCCGTAATAAATTTATGCTTTAACGTAATGAAGATTAACTCTGTTTTGAATATTTACTTAAAAACAATTAAATTATGCAAAAGGAGTTAAGGCAGGAATTTTACTAAGCTGTCATATTATAATTGGCTGTAGACTAAAATTACCCAAGCACGTTAATTTAAGTTTGCGGAAGATCAAACATGACAAGATATTTAGAGGTGAATTTGCCGAGCTAATTCTTAGAATATAGCTAATTAAAAAATACAGTTTATTTGGCGATTTTTTTTAACTAACCATGTATCTCTTAAAAGACGATGAAAAAGTATTTTGGGGTTAATTAAATTTTGTTTGAAATAAGTCAAAAGGTATATAAATAACAAGCTGTTTTCGATGTTACAAATATAGATGCGGTCGTTTGTATATTAAAAAGTTGATAACCCAACAAACTACATGTTTAAAAGTTAAAAAATGATCGTATTTCTTGAAGCTTTCTTTCGGGATTCTTTTTAGAGGTTGTAGGTTTTAGAAGTGTCTCTTCCATTTATGTTCTTTGCTCTCTGACAGTTAAATACGTTGTTAGAAGCCTTAATTGATTGTTTCTTACTGCGCCTTCCTCTAACTTTCCCAATAGCAGTTCTTTGGAAAACGCGAGTCGAAAACTTTTTCTCAATAGATCTAAGCCTGTTTATTTTTATTCGTCATTTTTAGCACTCATATTACTCTAAAATACTAAATTTTTACTCGATTCTTGTTAAATATCGGAAAAAGTTTCACTTCTCTTATATTTGTGGCCGCTCTTGTATTTTAATTAATACCTAACGGACTCGACTCGCGATGGCTAATAAATCTTAGCGAGGGAAATTTTTTAACGCGGTAAAATCAGGAAGTGAGCTCCGATTTTCACGAATTCGGGGGTTGTTTCTTTTAGATTAACAATTGTTACTACCTTAAAAGTGGAGTTATTCGAAATAAAAATGCGAGCTTTTTATAACTTTTTATGTTGTACAAAAATGTTACGAAATGTGGTAAACGATTTTTCGTGCTTAAAGGTCAGTAGGTATGTATATCAGATCCATATAAATTGTTGGTTTCTGAAACCCAACATGCTACGTTTGAATTCTGTCCAAACTGAATGCATGAAGGTTAACAAGGGTAACGTAACGTCAAAGGTTTACATATGAATAGAAAGGGCATTTATTGATACTGGAATCAGGAAAATTCTATACGAAAATATGAAGGTTTAAAATGTAACGAAGGAAAATTTATTTGTCATTTTCTTTATGTATTGATAAAACGGTGCAGCGAGGAAATCTTTTACATAATTATTATTGGATAAATGTTAACGTACATTAATCTAGTTGGGTTTTCATTATTCTACAAAAATTGCAAATTTCCGAGTTAGTAAGCAGTTCTAAGCATTGAATACATTATTAAATTTTACTGTATACCTACTAACGGCGAATAAGCTTTTAAATTAAATATATCAGACAGACCTATTCATTACTGTGCGTCGATTGAAGTTTGCTTCACTAAGCAAGCTATAGATTGCCTTCAGGTTGACATGAATGGCTTGTAATTTATAAATGAATTGAATTAGGGTTTATGTGCGCAGTAATTTTTGTACTTTACAAATACAATTTACACCTAATTTTATAAATACTTCATTAAGGTTATAATTGAGAAAGTTATTAAATTTATTAATTTAATATTGTTAATGTGACACCCAAAATTTAAATTATTATCTAAATCTAATCTAGCAAGCTTTTAGACTTCCCTTGCAATTAATCCAAGCAATAAAGTCGAATGGTGTGATTATCCTCTGTAACGTCTAGAATTAAACTTGTTCATAAGCTGTTGAGTAAGATTAGGCCCTGTTGCATGTGTTCATCTTTAACTTATCACAACCTTTACAACAGAAACGTGACCATTAACATAAATTTGCAACTAATTTCAACTTAAACTTAAGACAAGGAAATTAAATATTTTAGTGCTAATTTCAGTCTGTCGCGGAGTGCTGAATTTTTAATTGTATTTCTGAAGTTGTAAAAATTTTATGGGCGTTGCAGTTATGCATAATGAATAAAAAATCAGACAGGTGCCGAAACTTCAGCGCGGATGCATATTTTTTTCACATAAATTCCTAACACCTAAATATGTAAGTCGTTAAGGGCTAACTTTGTGCCCCATATTGAATCGGTCTAATATGAGAAAGTTGAAGTCATAAAACTGCAATAAAATATAGAAAGAGAAGAAGGATAATAGGCAATTAAAGTTATTTTGTCGCTAAAGATAAACCAGAAAAAAAGTTGAGTCGTATGGTTTGTATTATTTATTTGTAATGTTTTAGAACTAAAAAGCTCGCGATATCCAACTTTCTCTCGAGTTACTTAAGACCCTCGCGAATTTTCTTCGCAAAGAATATAGTTTCCAGCTGTCGCCGTTAACGAGGTCAAACCTTATTTAACGTTATACTGGAGTAACAAAACAGCTTTATCTGGAACCTATAGTAAAACCTATATTATATCAGATTAGTTGAACGTGATCCAAAACACCACAAGTACGCCATTACATTTTTGCCAGGATTACGTATATGTGCGGTTTAACACTACATTAGATAACCGCAGGAGCTGCAACTACGCTCTCGACTCTATATACTTCAATATTAGGTTAATGGCGCCTCGCTGCTGATGGAAGTCGCGGCAGTTTTGTAAATGTTTGCATTCATATAATGATGTTATGTTAGTGTGCCTGTTATTATCAGTTAAATATTTAGACAGATATATATGAGCTTTTATGAGTGTTAGGGCAAACAAAAATTTATTCTGTTACATCATTTATGAGCATATAAACCACACCGAAGTATTTACTTATGTGGTTTTCGATCGAACTTGCCATAACTGTAAATGATCGTGAAAATTATTTCAACGCTCGTTACTGCCTTATATCAAACCCACTTTTACACAATGTATGTGTCCGGCTATTATAAATTATAGCATCAACTGAAAAAGCTTTGACAACCAGCAATAAGGCGTTAATTATTATTTCATAGCTTTCATGACTCTATTTTTCCTGACAATAAAATATAAAAAGCTGAAAGCTAAGGATATTATTTACTCATGATCGATAAAGGCTTCCAAATCTAATATTAAAATTGCTTTGTCATAATCTCATAATAATGTAGCTTCTTCTTGAAGTTATACAGCAAAGCACATTATACTGGGCGATTAAGAACCAAATGAAGTCACATACATTTTAGAAGGTTAATTACAAAAACGAAGTTTCTGAAATTTAAAAATTTGGGGAGTTTTAGAAAAGCGGCATCTTCATGAAGTTAGCCATATTTTTCAAAAATACATGCTAGTGGCGTCAGAAATTTTCTGAAAATTGAAAATTAACAGATAAGTTTGGAAATTTTTTGTCAGTCAGTATGCCCAAAAAATTTCATTTTGCTTGCTAATAACCAAAATTAGTTATCACAAATTTTTTGAAGGATCAAATTTGAAAGTTTGGAAAAAATTCGTTTAAAAAGCACATTTTAGATAGATTTTAAGCCAGAAACAATTTCGAAAATTAAAAATTACAAAAAACCTTTGGAAAGTTTTATAAAACTGCTTGTTACTGGCAACACAACACTGTGAATTTATGTAAATTTCGAGATATCTCTATGGGATTCTTTGTGCGGATTTACTGAACTTTCCTAATTTCAGAATATAGGAACTTTTCGAAAAACGGTACCTTGATGAAGTTAGGCGTATTTTTCAAAAAACCTACGTAAAAATGTCGTAAAATTTCCGAAAAAAGTGGAATTCTGTGAGATAATTGGCAGACAATTTCGAAAATTTTCGAAAAGCTCATAAAACCTCTAAAAAGTTTCGTTTTACTTTCTGTTAATCATAATTAGTTATTATAAAAAATTTTCTGAAAACCCTTTTGATTTTTATCGAGGGCAAAATTTGAAGCGTATCTTGAAAATTTGGCAAAAATTCGTTTGAAAGCAATACATTTTTAAGTAGGTTTTACGCCACGTACACAGTTTCGAAACTTAATTACAAAGCACCTTTGGAAATTTTCATACTGAATGAATTTATATAAATTTCAATATATTTCTATTGGGATTTTATGCGCGAAACTTTCCTAAAGTTTCCAAAATCTCGAAATTTTAGGAACTTTTCGAAAAACGAAGAAGTTAGCTAGTTAGTTTTAGAAAAATCCTGGTAAAAGTGTCACAAAGTTGCCGAAAACAGTGGAATTCATTGAGAAAATTGGCTGACAATTTATCGGTCAAAATTTAAAGCATTTCTTGAAAATCGGGTAAAAATTCGTTTGAAAAGAAAAATATTTTTAAGCAGGTTGTAAGTCACAAACACAACACAATTTCGAAAATTAGTTACAAAAACCTTTGAAAAGTTTCATAAACTTGTTATTTGGAACCAACAACAATGTGAATTTATATAAATTTGGAGATGTCTTCATGGCATTTTTTTTTTGTAAAGTTTTCCTGAATTTTTCGAAATCTCAGAATACATAATGTTTTCTAAAAATGGCAACTTGACGAAGTCGGCCATATTTGTCGAAAAACTTGGTGAAACCGCCAGAATATTGGTTGACAATTTTGGAAATTTTCTAAAAGCGCACAACCAAAAAATGTCCTTCCTGATAACCAAAGATACGCCCCTTAAAATCTTCGAATACAATCCAACATACATATGTTTCCACTGATTCTAAAAAAATTTGAAAATATTGAGATTAACAACAAACTCAAGCCTGCAGGTTAAAGAAACTACCGAGGGGTTGCTCACGATTAAATCTTAGCAAGTATGATTATAATAATTCTTAAACAACAAAAGGGATTCCTTTAAAATGCGTTCGACTGCCTTTGAATATCGTGGACTACAATGGAATGGCTTGAACCACCTAAAAATACTTTAGATTACTGTCTAGGAATTTCTTGGAATGACTTATAATGCCTTGGGCTACTTCAGAATGCCTTGGATTACCTTGGATTTTTGCAACACCCTAGCTACCGTCAGACAGCCTAAGACTTAAACTCTACCCTCTGGACTGTTCCACCGAGTAACAAAACTGCCCTGTGCTTAATCTCTTGAAAAAAAAATCAATTCTTGTCTTTTGCATCTTGCATCTATTTTGTTCTGCCTTGTCTTCTTTAGGAATCATTGTTAATAAGTATTAACTAAAAAACGCAATAAATTTCTAGAAACTGACCCAGGTTTCCTTAAACTTTCCCGAACTGATTTCAAATGCCTTGGACTGCCTTGGACTACCTAGAGACGCCTTAGATTGTCTTAGAAACCCTTTGACTGTCTTAAAAATCCTTGTTCTGACTTAAGATGCCTTTGACTAGTTTAGAATACCTTGAACTGCCTTAGACTACCATAGAAAGCGGTAACTACCATTAAATCCTTTAGGAAGCCTCGAAGTGGCCCTGAACTGCCCCATTAAGTAACAAAAAGCCTGGTACAGTATTCAAGCCCTCCAAAAATTTCAACCTTGCCTGTTTAATGCAGAAAACAAAGTCAAACTAAATTAAACAAAACATCTGTAAATTTCAATCTTTCTTTAATAATGGTCAATAATTAACTAACTATCTTTGACAGTTTATGCAAGCACCGACGTTTACTAAAATCTGCAAAGATCCCACAACTATCAAATTAGACCCAAAACAGAGGTGACACTAACCTAATTTTAAAATTTGTGCGTCTTATGTGAATCGCCCAGTATACGTATGAAAAAACAAACGTCTGAAAACTTCTTGTCAAAAGCGAGTTAGAATTAAAAATAAAGTAATATGTAGATCGATTCATTCTTGATGTAATCTAACACGTACTGGTTCTGGTTTTAGGTATTGATAGTGCAAACATGTTTGCACGTTTTAGCATTCCATCATTATAATGTTCTCATAGTGCTTCATAAATCAGTATTACGTAAACTTTCATTTATTTATTGATTTGTTTCTATAAATATACACCGACCTTATACAAATAGGGATTTATACAAACTTGGATTTGTTTATATTTGATTAAATAAAACCCTGCCTTAATGGTTTGACTTTAATTATTGAATTCTAATGGGGATTTTCTGTAACTTGCTGTAAACTGGAATGTGATCAATAAATATTTAAGATTTTCGCTGCATGTCTTATGAAAATCAGATTATATTTTTATTAAATAAAAAATTAGAAAAATTACAAATGTGTTTACTACTCCGATTTTAGTTTATTCGTATGTTTTACACTGAGTTTAATGCTTTTACATTTTTGAAGAAACAACAATGCATGTTCCATTAAACTCGACGTTTTCATGTGCAGACCGGAAATTAACGACGAAATGAATTTTCCGTCAGTTTTAGTGAATGAACTATACGTCATTCTTTAAAAACTATTTGAGTGCGAGATTTATTTGAATCGCCGATTATTAGTTATATTCTTCGACAAAATTTAAAGGAAGGAAGGAAAGGAAATTTATAGTTTCCGCTTTGCAAGTGATTCGTTGGGATTTTCGTGTCGTGTATTTTTAATTAAAATAATAGTTCGCGTGTTGGATGAGGCAATGTTCGAGGAATGTTTTTTTTTGCTTAACAACATCAGTGGAAACATTAAGTGCGAACAGAAAAAATTGATTATTTCACACTGATTGGATGTTACGTCACGGAACAATACAAACAAAAACCCCGCAGACATAAAGCGACAAAAACAGGAACGAATACACAACTTCAGTACGTGTTCGATAAACTGGAATCTAAATTTTATTCGATGCGTGAGAGTCGATTGCAACAAAAATCAACAAGATGACATAAACTTGACGAGGGGCTTTAAGAGCCGTTTTGATTAAGACTGTAGCAAAGTTAAATACGCCAATCTGGTGTATAAAGAAGGCTGAAAACGTTGTTGCTTGCTTTTTCTAGCGTGTAGGGTGCTCGACAGCAAATAGAACTGCGTTAAATTGAAAGCCCAGATGATGGAACCATAATCAAGTCCATTGACTCTGCTCTTCCACCCTTTTTGTTACTGTGGGAAGAAACCGCTGGCTGGTTGCGGTAAAAGCGAAGACTGGCACACGCATAGCACAAAGCTCGTTATTGAGATCGCAAAATGAGCACGAGTTAGCACACACAGGGTACACAAACCAGTAGAACATGTGGCACAAAAACAATAGTCCCATTTATAGAATAATTTATAAGCGTGTTGCAGGTTGTTTCCACTATGTAACAATATTCGTTTTTCAATCCAGGAAACTACAATTATCGGACGTGTATTGCCAAATCCCATATGGAAAAGCTATATTTATTACCGACTTTGTATTGAATTTTGTTAAACAATTTTACAGATATTCGATAGATATCTAAAATATATTGGCTTTGTACGAATTTTATCAGTTTATCATTACTTTTTTCAGGCAATTTAAACACTATTATCCCCATAAAACGATTTTTAAAAAGCTCACATAAAGTAACTAATTAAATTAGTAACTTGTAAAAATATCAGTTCCAAATTTTAAGTTTGATAAAATAAGTAATGCTTGCTTAGAGTGCTTAGGCTTCCTATATAATATAAAATGGCATTTTCAATTTTTATTTTTTCTTTATTTAACAACATGGAAACAGATTTTGTTTCATAAAAACTTTCCGTTTCCTAAATCATTAATGATGCAAATTCGTTTTTTATGCGAAAACTGTTAATGCAATCTGAAGTTTGTTTAAATCAATTAATAAAAACCAAGAAAGTCTAGGACGCTATTTCCCTGGTTGTTCTTAAAGATTTCTGTTTTTGTGCAAAATCCAATTAAATAAATTAAAATTAGGCAACCCACAATATTTTTTGTTAAAGAATGAATCACCCCACTCACCAGATGCGATTTACCTGACCTTGTTGTTGGTATATTAAGATTAGTGTTGTATAGAATTAATAGAATAAGTAGCTTACATCGTTTGTATCATCAGTAAAAAGTAAAAATGGTAATAAAGTACTTTATTTCTGACTGCATACAATTACTAATAATGAATTATAATAATAGCATGAAGCTGTTAAATTTTATTTTTACCAAAATTTGAAAGTTAAGGTAGTTCAAAAATTCCTAGCAAAAATGTAGGCAGCCCATTTTACATCTGTTTTTCACATACTTTGACATGGGG
This sequence comes from Melanotus villosus, assembly GCA_963082815.1. Taxonomy (NCBI): domain Eukaryota; kingdom Metazoa; phylum Arthropoda; class Insecta; order Coleoptera; family Elateridae; genus Melanotus; species Melanotus villosus. The sequence goes on along the minus strand of OY720427.1, from coordinate 32,751,381 downwards.
AGACTTAGTAATAATGTAATAAGTGTCTCCATATCAGATCTCGTGTACAGTAAAAAAAATCAGTTTCATGTATAAGCAACCCTCCATGCAGTTTTAATAATTAATGTTTTGTTCCTATTGTGGCAATGCACACAATCCTTCTCTTTTTAAGATTGAGTGTTTCTGTTGTTTCTAGCAAAATTGTAGCAGCAACCAATGATTTATTTTTAAAGTGCTTTTGATAGTAAGAGATTGACTACAAGTTACATTTTAGCTATAAAAAAATCTTTAGATATTTTTTCTTGATTGTGAATTTGCATTATTACAAGTATCTAAAAAAGCTGTTAACGAATTTTTAATTCAAGGCGATTATGATGCAAAAATTGGCTCAACAAAAGAAAGACCGAGTTATGAGAAGCTTTAATTTAAAATACCACTATGGAATTGGGACAAGGAGCGATAGTAGCGAAAGTTTACCAAGCTGAAATGAAATTAAAAAACGGTACCAATATACAAGAGTATTATTGGCAAGAACAAGAATATTGATGGCATATGTCATGAATGACTTAAAAACTATAATGATACGAGTAGGTACATGCAAAATAGTTTTAGATGTATTTGATAAAAAAATTCTTGATAGGTGGAAAAACGTACTGCATAGAGCTATATAAAGACGAAACTTCAATGAGTGAAACGATAAAATTTGACATGTACTCTATGCAATTAGAGCCTTCAATTCTTAGATTGAAAGTAGAAAACGCTTTCAAAATGCTGCATGAAAAGTTGTAGAAGAAGAAATGTCAAAGACGTTAAATGAAAAAAGCGTATCACGTATGTATAACATAATTAGGATGACAGGATTTTGATTTAAATATTGGACGAAGTCAGCCGTGATTGTTTTAACAAAAAGGACTCAACAAAAAAATGTGAAAAATCCAGAACTATTGCTAATGCTATATCTTCTATTAAACAGAATCAAGAATTACTTATAACGGCAAATTTCCGTAGAACAAGCAAGTTTTGCAGACCGTAGACTGTAGAGGGAGTCGTGAACAAATCCATAGCATGAGACAGCTGCCTGAGAAATGCAGTGAATTTAATGTTCGAGTATGTTAAAGCATTCGACCGTGTGCAGCGGAACAACCTATGGAATATTCTTCTAGAAATGGGAACTCCAGGACATCTTCAACAGCTCTATGAATCAAACAATGACAGAACTTCAGAATACTTCACCGTACAAAAAGAAGTTTAGCAGGGCTGTATTTTATCTCTCCTACTGTTTAACATTTATGGAGAATATATACTGAATAAATTCCTCGTCATGGCTGGTATGGAGGAATTTTCATATGCTAATGATACGGTGAGTACCAACGAAATTAAGGCTTAGATATCATTGAAGCAGGAAGTGGAAAGTTAGTTTTGAAGCTAAACAAGAGTAAAGCCAAAATTATGGTTATAAGTAAAAGCAATATAGAGACAAAGAGATGAATTCGGAATAATAGAAATTGAGGGTCTCGTGGACAGAGTATCGAACCAACGATTCTGTACTGCAAGAAGTTGGCAAAAATTTTCGTTTAACAACGGTGGTACAAAGGAGAATTTTACAATTGTTCGGTCATACATCACGTTGGATCGAAGATGATCTTGCAAAACTGCTGGTTCAAGGAAAAATAGAAGGCAGGAGGTTAAAATGAAAATCGCCTAGACGTTAGCTGGATGAAATAAAAGGACTAACATGTTCCTACTTGGAAGGAAATACTAGATATCCTCGGTATATGAAGCTATGAAAATCCTATCAAATGGATAAAATTATATTTCTAAAAGTTTGGTAATTTTAATAAAATATAAAAGTATCAATTTAAATTAATTAAAAAAAAAACTTATCAAAAAAGGCAAAAGGGTAGATAAAGTAGTCGTTTCCACAGTAACTCGGTCGACTATGATAACAGCTATTCGCATTGTGATCGGCATATGGTTAGTGTCAAAGGGCGAGTTAGCTGTTCTGTCACACCGTTCCTGGGAAATATCGGCCTACCCTAACACCATGTTGTTTGTATTTGTTTTCAAAGCTATTTATTAAGTTAAGATATTGTAAAAATATTAAGCGAAGTTTGAAATGCATTTAATGCACTAACACGCGCCGTTGATATGACATCATTCGATCAGGTCATCACTAGCAAAGCTGCACGCGCCATGTTAAGATTGCATCTTAGTACGTGCTTGTATGCAGTTTTGCAGTTCCCACGCGTCTAAGATAAGATACTAAATATTGAGAGAAGGGGGTCAATTTTCTGTATAAAAGCTAAACGAAAATACATTAGAGACATGGTTTACATCCAGCCATCAACGTAGCAGCATGTACGATAAAGTACACCATTCAAGATGTAAGACGTAAGATTGTTTTATGTTAACTTAAATTGTAATTCAGGACATGTAAAATATTTGTGTAAATTATTTAAATTCATTTTATTGACAAAACGTCTTCCGGATTGGGACCGTGTCACTTTGAGACAGAAAGGCTCAACGTTTCGCCCACTTTTTTAAGGGGCTTCTTCAGGAGGAAAGGGAGCACTAAAAGAGCACGGTAATGATCAAAGTGTATTCTAGTCCTATGGGATACCGTGGAAGAACATTTTAGATACACCTTGTATGTGTATCATTTTTGTAATAAGCAGGCAAGTTTCTATTCTGTAGTATTGTTTCAATTTCTTTAATTTATTTATTTTAGTTAGGTACCTAATATATAAAAATCAAATCAAAAATTCAAAGTTTGAAATAAATCACGATGTACATTCAACGTTTATAGTTTGAAATAGTATGTTCTTTGATTTTATTGTATTCCTTCGTTTTAGCTTATTTATAAACAATTATGTTTTCTTTTGAGATGTTTTTGTCGCAATCAAAAGGGCGGCAAAATTTTTCCTCGCCTCAGGCGGGCATTATTGACTCGCGGCCCTGTAATGTGAGAATCTGTTTTAATGAAAGTGTTTGCAAATTGTCCGGAGAAAATCGAATCATTAAAATACTACAACTATTTAATTTTTTAACGGACAGTTTAAACAGTTCAAAAAATAGAAAAAGATGAAGTGTTTTTTGATCCTTAAAAAAATCGAAATCCTAATTCCCAAATTAATAATTTTTTGGGATCCTTGAAAATATGGCAAACTTGGCATTTGAGCTTATTGTTTAAATACCAGACTTTCATAAGAAACTTTAAATTTGTTTGCTAAATTTCGTTGATGTAAATCTGAGTTCTAGTAATAATCCTAGAAAAAAACAAGTTATTAATAACAATCATCAATAACTCCCGGAAAAGTTTGTGTTATGCCAAGCATATTGAATCAAATTACAAAGAAAATTTTTATTGTCACCAATTTTGTTGTTGCTTGCTGGAAGATTGAAAATAAATTTTTAAAAGACAAGATTTTTAAAATAAGAAAGTCTACATTCTACGTTTTGTAGTGCTGTGATTTGAATCTTAGGTTATTAATTACAAAAGTAAGTGATAACAACTTGGAATTATTTATTGTTATAGTTATTTGTATCTCATGTTGGTCTACCTCATTTATTGATTTTAGCCAACTCGTAGTTTAATAAATAATTGGAAGATGTGTTTTAGCGGCAAAGCAACAATATAAGTAACTCTGAAACGCTGAACCTGAAATTCACGCCGAAAGAATTTCCGAACAAAAGTATAAAGGCATTCGACACCTAGCAAAATATACTTAAAGGATTAAATTATTAAGGAAATAGAAATCACCAACGTTTTTGCCATTGATTCCATACGACTAAAAACCCCAAAAATTTTATTTCAGTTTTCGTAGGCACTGACAGCAACAACAACTGGGAATTTCAAAATACGCGAAATAATCTAGTGAATTGAAGCTAACAAAATTCATTCCCTAAAAGCTACTCTGCTCACTACACGCGACCAGTGCCAAAACTTTAGATGATGTCAAACCACAGGCAACCGTCGAGACTGGATGTCAGTTCGTGATTTATTCATCGTTTCCGTCCAAAATAAATGTAATTTAAGTACACTACCAAGCTGTAAAACATCTGAAAGTTTCATGAAACAGGAATACATTTGGGATTATATAATTTTTTGGATCTTCTAAGGAAGCCAAGAATCGAATCTAATTAAAATAATCCGAACCAAATATTGCCTTTAACGATTTTCAATAACAAAAGCGAAAGCAATTTAATCAAACTTCAGATAATTCTCTAAAACAATCCTTTGGATTTTAAACGTAACGGAAATGTTGGTAAATTAACACCGTTCACTTATTAAACTTTTAAGGACTAAAATTTTCACAACACCGCTAACTGTAAATCATACGGAAGCCACAACGATGAAAATGTTTTGCTAAAGGCCTGTAAACTTCAGAAGATAAAATTTCTAGAACAAAAGATAAACAACCCCTATAAATAATGCTTTTATGAAGGTGTTACGACCTTGCAGAAAGTTTACTTTGCCGGCTAAGAAATCAAATAGTTTTAGTATTTTTTTAATAAGTGATTCGATTTTCTCCGGACAATTTGAAAAGACTTTCATTAAAACAAATTCTCATATATGTACATATGTAGTTATATACTTTGAAATAACTTCAATATAACTGAAAAGTTAACTTCAAAATAACCAAATAATATTCTAAAAAATTCTGAGTGGGTTTTAATAGAATTTGGGCTATTTTATCACTTATTCTAGAAGTTTTCAGTCATCCTTTGAAGATGAGATGTATATTGTACACTGATTTAAAAAGTCTGGTTTTATTAACATTCACTTAATAATGTACGTTCCTACTATTTACATACCTACATTTGATTCAATTATTATTGCGGTAACTTTCAGTTAAAGATAAAATGAAGGAGGTTAAATATACATCCGTAAATATTTAAGTTAGTATTTTAGCTATGGTAATTCAATCCAATTTAATCAAATAAAAATAAAAAAAAACATACTACACGAGGTTTGAACCCTTGACTATCATCATCACAGTTGGTACGCCCTATTTAACAAGGAATCGTAACAGCAGCTGCAAATTTTTCCACCATGAGTGTTGGCGCAGCAGGAACATTTTAAAATTTCTTATATAATTTGGCTTAGAATGTTAAAATTTTGACGTAATCTTGCTTACAAATGTTTATAAATCAAACCGTGATTAATGGACTTCATGTAAACAAGTAGACGTCGATACTGCCATCTACAACAAACGTTAACAATGTCCGACTCTCTGCAGTTATTTTATGCAAACTAATTATAGTTAATAGTAGTATTAAGCCATGAAAGATTTGAATATCTATCTACGGTAATATTGAAGAGATTCTAAGGTTTTTTTTAGAACATCTTAAACGGAGATTTGCTTTCGTTCTTGATGTGCATTTATGTTAGAAATTATTGCCTCTCCCTACTATTTACTACCGATTTATTAGTATAAAAACCAAACGGCATATGCATATTGTTGGGTAGTCCGATGTTTCCCAGGGTACGGTGTGGGCAGAACCGTTAACTCGCCCTTTGACACTAATCATGATTTAGCGATTTACATATTGTGATCGGCATATAGCCGACCAAGTTACTGTGGAAGCGACTATGTCTACCTTTTTTTATAAGTTTTTTTAAATTAATTTAAATTGATATTTTTATGTTTCCAAATTAGCGAACTATACTGCAGTAGTAGTTTAGTTTTTCCCATATTTAATTTAATTTTGTTTATTTAAGATTATTTTTTTATACGTAAGTTTATCAGCATCGATTGTTTTGATCATTATTCTTCTAAACTTACTACGAAGTTGCTGCTAAGAAGTTTTCGATCATGAAGTAGGCACTTTGTTTTCAAATAAGCTTGGCATTATTTCTGCAGTACTGTGGCGGTTTTACAGGGGAAATTCGGGGGCCCAGACCACCCACAAGAGCATCATAAAGCTTGTGTTAAATGCCAACATTCCCAAAATAAACTTCTTATACAACCTTGGCCATATTGCTGCCACTCCTTTTTAGAAAAGTGTTTACTAATTTATAGTAAATTTGTTACTCGTTTTAATAAAAACTACGAAGTTGCTGCTGAGAAGTTTTAAACCCAACTGTTTTAGGTTTTAAATCTAGCTACAGCTGAATTTGAAACCAAGGGTTTTCGATCATGAAGTAGGCACTTTGTTTTCAAATAAGCTTGGTATTATTTCTGCAGTACTGTGGCGGTTTTACAGGGGAAATTCGGGGGCCCAGACCACCCACAAGAGCATCATAAAGCTTGTGTTAAATGCCAATATTCCCAAAATAAACTGCTTATACAACCTTGTTCATATTGCTGCCACTCTTTTTTAGAAAATTCTTAAAAATTAAATTAAATATTTCTGTTGTACAGTCCTATTTCAAACGCACCATAATGAAATTACGTAAAATCTTAAATTTAAATTTCTATGTTGTAAAGTAAAAAGGGGATGGAACGTGTTCAGAATCTTTTTCTGAAGATAATGTGCTGAATAGTTAAATAATGTAACCAATTTATAGGTTAGATTTGTTAAAAACAGTTTTAGATTTTCTACACATATTTCGTAAGTAAATATTTGATCTCAATTTAAAATAGTGGGAGCGACAATTTAGATTTTTATAAAAAAAACATTTACTTTTCTGCCCACATGCAATTTTCCTAAGGTTCGTTTTTTGAAACAGGACACGGCACGTGTTTAAAAATTGCTGGACCCCCAAAGCAAATCACTGTCTAAAGTCAGTAAATTACATCGTTAAAGATATACATATTGATTGATCTACAAAATTTTATTATTATCCAGGGATACCGCGAAAAGTCTCCCTTGTGCCTTTTTTAAGTATTTTTTTAATTTTTAATTTGGGTACTTTTAAACCTAAATGTTTATTAAAACTGTTGATTCTGCCTGAAACTTAAGTTTGGTAAATAAATACAGTCTCTAAGTTTAAATTTAGATATTAAAAAAAAATACTTATTAAAATTCCGTACGTGCGTACAAGCCTTTTAATTAAGGCATCGACTGACTGCTTATAATAAGGCATTTCAAATAACAGGATTAAATCTCGACTACTCGCGGAAACGCCCACGCCAGGATCAAGATTTGAACCAGTGCGGGTCGGTTACGAAGTCGAAAGTCGAGTTGTTTAAAGGCATTGTCAACTTATGCAACATATTTAGTAAATATCAAAATACGTTAGTTAAAATACTCGTAAAACTACCCGCAGTGGTAGAATTTCAATATCTTTGATAATAACCACAATAAACGGGTAGAGAGAATTCATTTCTCCGATACGTGACGTCACAAATGTCGGCCTCCTGAGGCTACTAAATAAACACAACACCTGCGTTGCCGGGTTATTAGTATTAATAGTCGACTCGGCATTCCGCTCTTACTGGCAACCGACATTCGTGACGTCATATCTTAAACTTTTAGCTCCCATAACACGGTAACGAATTAAAATTCGGCCGTAAAATTTTGCACAGGTACAATACTCAGTTTACGCAATCAAATTACAAAATAAAAAAAAAAAACGATATTTCATAAGTTGACAATGCCTTTAATACAACATATTTTTGCCACTTATGCCCAGTTTACACGTAGCCAGTGGTTTAGTAGAGTACAGTAATTTAGTCAAGTGAACCTGCTGTTCACACAAGACAAGTAAGTTAGCAAAATTTGTTTAGTTGAGTCGATTGGTCGAAGTCGAGTAGACTACAAAACTTGTGCGTTTTATAAATTGGTTTATTATTGTTATTTAATTAGAAATGTAATTATGAACAATAAAAGGTAAATTGCACAACGAACTCTTCGATCGATTGTAACTTCTTATTGAATAAACTGAAAGTATATGTTCAGAAGAACTACAAAAAACGAAGCGAATTTGGGTAAAAAACTGGATAAGTAGAATTAACTTGGTGGCCCCAATTGTCTTTTAAAGGAATTGGCTATGGAAGATCCTATCTTTTTTCTTGCGAATATGTCGATCTTATGTTTTTTATTTTTTGAGCCACTTCCTTCTGCCCAAAACCTTCAATCGCCATGTGTTCTTGCAATTATTTCAAATCGCTGGTGGTCGTATTTGTATGTTTTTGTATTGCTCATTAGAGTCAGGTACGTCCCACAGGCATTCATGTTTAATATATTCTTCCACTAATTTGTAAATAGTGTCTTCTGACCACCGCGCCATTTTTAATATGTAGTTTCAAACTAGTATTAATAATAGTATATTATATAAATTAATAGAGGAGTATAATCTGTGGGGATTGACAGTAAATACAGGAAAGACCAAGTATCTGTGTATTGGAAAAGAAGAAGAAGATCTACATTTAGAGGACAATAAAACTATCTGGAGAAGCCAACGACGCTGTATTAAGGCATAAAGGTATAGAAGAAAAAGTAGAAGTAATTTAAAAAAGTGTTGTAAACAAACCTCAACAAACATTTAAATAAGTATTTGACATTTGACAAGTATCTACGCCACACCGTACGTTTTTTATTTCAAAGGCGATTGCGATTTGTTTAGTTTTTGATCGCTCTGTATGTTAACAATCTTAATTCCGTAGATGTAGGTTTTGTTTTAATTTTGAAAAGTCATTAACTAACTATGATTTTAAAAATCAGATTTTAATGACTTACATCTGTTTCTCAAGGGTAGAGCATTTGAAGCACCACGTAGAAAAATTAATTCAAATGTAGCAAAATTCCCTGTACTGTTAATTTGTATTTATACTAAACATATTTAGTTTTAACTACTAATTTTCAACAATTCATTGGTTTATAACCGGACAGGCGTGTGTCCATTAGAAGGTAGTTTGATATTTTCCAGAATACCAAATCGAAATCAATATATTCTGGGTCAAGTTATCGTGGAGGCCTTTTGATAATTAAATTTCAATTTAAGAACTTTAATATACATTTCTTTATTTCGTAATAAAGTTTCTTATTGAAGATTTTGTACATTTGCCATGTCAATTAAATTACTGGAATACGAAGGAATCACATTTCTGTAAAAGCTTGGGACTAGTAATTCACGGTGAATTTACCGTCCATGTTTTTCCTTAAAAAAGAAGTTGTGAGTCTACTATTTTGCATTAGGTAATTTCTGTGGATAAAAATGGGATTACAAAGCTTTAACAAATTTCTCCCTTTGCAAAATCAGGGAAAGCACTGATTAAAAACAAAGCTTGCTGTCAGTACCACACAAAATCCTCTTTAGAGTGAGTTGGAATTTTTTAAGTCTCCACGTACTGCATGCACATAGAATACATGAAACTCTACGTGACATGTAACTGCACACGACGGATTCACGATGTGCTTCTTTCAGAGTTTTAGGAAAGTCGAAGTAAAAAGAAGCAAATATTGGTTTACAAACAAAAGTCAATATAATGAAACTTTTTAGGCATAAAAGTAATAAACCGATCGAATGGTTTCGTAACTGGGAAGAAAGGCGTGTAATTGAGAAGCATAGGTCAGATATTGAACCACGACCAGAATGAGATATGATGTAAGAAAGGGTCCTCTATCAGTCGCGTTGTTGTACTGGAAAAAATAATAAAACTGAAAGCAAACAGAGAAAACCTATCCCTGTTTGTTTTTATATTGGTGATTTATTTAGAGACATACCTACATGTGTGAACAGGGACCCCGAAAGGACATGTAGAAGCCCGAAATGTAGAGTGCGCTAGGGGAAAAGCGGAAGTCTGCCGAGCTGTGATATTGGTCCCAGGAGACGGTCGCCGCTAGTGGAATCGCGAAGTTTCCCTACAATTCCGCCGCCTCGTCTCATAACACGGCTTTATTTACTCCCTCTGCGGCAAGTCAATTAAAATGAGGGCTAACTGTCCGGTTGATGAAGACTTTAAGCTAGTTATTTCAAATATAATTGCAACGACACGATTTAACGGCGTCATTCGATTAGATTCCAGCAAAAACATGGGGAAATCAGTAAATAAATAAATAATTCGTTAGATTTAAGAGAAAAATCTTGGAAAGTGTTAAAGCGTTCACTTGCTTAATCGAAATCTTGTCAAAAAATATTTGAAAGTGCAAAGGTGAAATAGAACTTGACTATTTGCTGAAGGGTAATTAATATTGACAAATTTTGTTTGATGTTTTGAGCGGCTTATTTTAACATTTCAGGACGAAGACATATTTTGAATCCTAACCAACCCACGCTTCCTCGTTCAACCCTCTTTCGAGAATTCACAGTCAGACAAAGCAGCAGAGCAAATGTGCTCACCTTTTTAATTAATTACAAATCATCAAATTAAAAAGTTTTTCTTCGTTTTAGGAATGGATTTTGTGAATTTACATCGAGTGTCCTGCTCCGTCCAAACGAATGTGAAATACTTGCAAATACGACGAAGGTTACAGTTTTACATTTTGATTTTATCTTGTCAGTATGTAAATCTGAGGGCTTTGGATTACTGATATATTCATATATTTAGGCCGACTTATGCAATTACTGTTTTAGTATAGAAAAACAGAAAAGTGAATACCAAGTGATAATATTTCATTCGTGCGTTAAAGGTTAGGAAAATTCCAAAATCATATTGACAGGCATTTACAGAAGTTGAAAACGGTTGAATGCATATTTCAGTTGTTATAAAGAATTTAATGTTTACGGTAACTTCTGTTAAGATCTTCAGACTGTTTCAGGAGTATTAACAGTTACAACGATTTCGGTTCGATAGGGATTAACTTTAGTGGTAGTAAACAGTGCACGACTATGATAAGGTTGATATGGATAATAACTAAACAGATAATCGATATTGGTTTCTGAACTCCTAAGTACATAAAGTTTTCATCGTGCCAAAGTAGGTACCTTAATTTTAAATGTCCTTTAATTAAAATACTACCGCTTTCTCCTCGCAGTACTCTTAATCGGTTGCTCTAAAACAGATAAGCTTATTACAAACCTAATGCATAACTAATTGATTTCATGTGCTGAATCTGTTACAAGCCGATTCTGTTAATCAACCACTTCATTACTTACTCGAACTGAATATAACGTTAATTAAATTTTAATGCATATATGAATAATGAGCAACTAATTTTACGACAGAAGCTTCAGATTGGAACTTTAATGTTAAAAGCTGCGAAAATGGAGGTTTATTAAAACTGAGTGTAGTTAACGTTTATTACTTAGCTCAGCGAAAATGATTTGTTTTGCCAATGGAATTAGCACCGGGTGTCCCAGAATTATCTGTCTATTCCAGTGAAATGGGCCGATTTTTTAAATTATAAATGTAAAAATCTCAAAATTATTTTATAATTTTATTTTCAGTACATTTCAGAGCCCCCGCTCTAATAATGAATACAGAAGAACGCATCTTTGTTATAACATCCCGTATCAAAGGAGTGCAATTTAATGAAATCAGAGAAAGATTTACAAGGAAATTTCACAGAACCGGTCTTACAGACAGAGTTCTGAAAAGAGATGAAAATAAAATTATCAAAAAATTCAGAAATTTTTATATTTGCACATATTAAACGTGAGTTTAAATAAAATTGCCCTATTTCACTGAATACATAGCTAATTCTGGGCCACTCGTTACAACCGTTGCAAATAAATGAAATATTAAAAATGAAAAATCGAGAAATCAAAAGTCGAATCAGAATTGAACAAAAACTCAGCCTCTTGCAATCGTGGTGAATATTTAAAAAAGAAGCCAGGAAATTAATAAATTATTATACACCCAAGTAAGTAATATAGAATTACTTGAAATGTAATATATGTACATACATTCATTTACAATTTAATTTCTTAACATAAGGTTAGATCGCATTTCTATTGCAAACATTGTTGGTTTAATTAAATCTTGTATGACCCGAAGCTTGTGTTTGAATAGATATTTGTTTTAATGTGGTTGCTTTAAACAGTCGCAATTTTACATTTTGCGCTTGTTATTATTAGTTATATACAATTAATAATTATTGCGTTACATTTGTGCTAAATTCACAGCACAAATCAAAAATAACAAGAGCTTATTTTGTAGGTGTACATTTTTAATATTTTTTTATAAACACTTTATAGCCATGGAAAATTTAAAACTATGTATATTATATAAAACAACAGAAAATCTAGTCTTGAATAAGTTATTTCATGCGGTTTTAATCAAGGAAAATTGCCTTAATACCCTACTTACTTAGTAATAGCGTTTAGGTTTTGCGTATTGCTTTTGGTTTATACAACCCAAGGCGAGATTATACTAAAATCTAGCTATATTATTCCGATTCAAGGTAAAACAAATGTATTTTCTATTCAAAAGCAGTTCGGAGTAAATGTTTAAATATTTTCAGGCAGCTTGTTCATTGCGTGCTGAAAGATAACGTAGCTGATACGATCGATTTTTTTCAAGGTTTTTAGGTGTAATACTTGGAAATGAAGATCTTCCAGCTTCTTGTTGAACTAATAAAGTTTTAACCCATAAAGTTTTATCAACATTTTCAGAAATTCTTTACTTAGGACTTTTGAAGTTCTGCGTAATAGCAAAGATCAAAGCAAGAGGTTTAAGCAGCACTGGGACTAACTTAATTACCGAACACAGAAAGCATTAAAGGTAAAACACATTGTAAGAAGGCATGTTTATCGGACCGTGAAATTCTCTGAAAAATTATTTTAAATCCATTAAATTAGCTGATTCGTTTTCCTTTTGTGTTATGTTAATTAATTAAGCGCTGCATGAAATATTTAGGTCAAGAATTTGCAATTAACTATGTTACGGGAATGAACTATCTTTACCTGAGACGAGAATGATGTTTTATTAATCTCAAAAACGACATTAATTACACGGTGGTTTTATGTTCATATTTTAAAATTTTAATTAATTTAAGATAGTACAAATTAATTTGGAAATGTTTACAGCTGAGGGTTTATCTGTTAATCGAATTAACGTCTTCACATGGCAAGCCCTTTATTTCTCGTATAGTGGGTGTGTTTATGTAAGATAAAGCTTTTTAAGTTAAATGTTTGTCTCGTCTGTCACATCAAACTGAATTTATAATCTGTACGCGTAGGACAAAGCATAAATTGTCAAACAAAGAGACCAACATTGATACCAAAAGTTTTGAATCAATAAATTACGAAATGCAGTTTTGTTAAGCAGGACGACCCTTCATAACTTTTATTTAAATCATCCAGATCCGCCTTATAAAACCCTGTTATCCCCTAAAGCGCGTTGTAAAGTTGTGATTTCTAAGTCTCGCCAAGTTTGCGGGGCAAAAATGTTGGCTAGTTCATACACCTATAAATTTTCAAACAACAAGCAGTAAACAAAATATGCAGACACGATTTTACCATCGATAAAATCATAAAATATCCGCGTTCATCAGTTTATAGGAATATAGTTTGATGATGGCCGTAAAAGGGATGTATATATGTCCACTCTGCCACAATAACATCATTCGGTAACGTCCTGCATTATGCTATAAGAATTTTCAGTGAAAAATCAATACGGTATAAAGTCTATGAAATTTAATGGAATCTATAAAGCAACATAAAGAGCCTCTGGCTTAGATTTCCAACTTAAATTCGTTCCGAAACTGCAACATATAAGCAAGCGTGAAATTTCCTGGAGACCAAATGTCACTATCTTCATCAGTTTCAGTAACTTTGTTGCAAAAGTCCGTCATAAATCTGAAACGATATTGAGAACGCCGCGTATTGTTGCCCAAATTTTACATTATTGCGTCCGAATTTAACTTGTGACTTTATTCTTTCCAGCTTAAAATCCTTCGGTAATTCTGTATTCTAAGCAATAAATCCTCGAGTGTTTGCGCTTGATATTACACCTGAGAAACTAAGAACGCAATAATTCAATGCAAATTTTTAGACTATCTCGAAACAACGTTTGCACGATGCAGCTAAAAAAAGAGAACTCAAAACGTTTAATAATTAGACGTCGAGGATTTTTAATTAATTGCTCAGTATAAGCTAATTGCTCGAAAAACGCTAAGGATATTACGACAGCGGGTTTAAAATTAATTTAACGTGTTTAAGAACGAAAAACTTACGAGCTGATGTTTTTGTATTTCGAACCCTTGAAAAAGGAGAAAATTAGGATCAGTGGAGGTTCGTTCGTACCTGCAACACAAAGACGACAATTACATTAATTTGGTTTACCAAACTGTAGACAAACACCCTTATCGATCGATTTATTCATTTGCTTATAACAGTTATCGTGAATCTGTACTATCAGTAAGAGGATAGGATAATTTCGTTCGTAATATCCTCCTTGGAAAGTTTAACGTTAATCGATATTACATTCCAAGAGACAATGGCTATTGATAAGGGGTACCATACTTATATTGTTCCGTATTCACATAATAAAAAATGTATAATAAAATCAGCGGTAAGAAAGTATAAGAAGAAAATTATGCAAAAAACAATAATCATCATCTGAGTAGTGTAGATCTATATCGAGTTAGAAATAAGCCATATTTTTATCTTTCAAGTAATGGGACTCATAAATTCGCCAACCATCGAAGACTGCTGGGAAAAAGATTTCATATATAAATAAGAGACGTTGCATCGTATTTTTATTAAATATGGCCAATTTGTACGTTTGCTGAACGCTGGCACTTTTCCAGCAATCAGAAAAACAACGGAGTTACTCGAACAAATTAAATGCATTGATTGCTATTATTGTATCAAATATAACAATGTATTTCCATATTACTTTCATTAGTACCTACCATTGATTTAGAAATTGTGTGTGGAACTCTGTCTAGCGATCAGATTATCAGAAAATGAACATATGCACGACAACTGTGATTGATTTCAATGTAAAGGACATTCGTTCAGCTCCTGAAAAGTTTATATAGAAGTTAATATAGAAGATATTTTTGAAAATATTCACAAAAGCATCCAACTCAGAGTTTAGATTTAAACGTACAGGGATACAGGGACTCATAGCTACAGTTTTTTGTTAAAATATTTAATTTCAAACCAATAAAAGTTGTAAGTTCCATAGATTAAAAGATTTTAGATGGGAATATCGAGAAAGACAAAGATCTAAATTACATTAAAAGTGCTCAAAACCTTAATTAAATAATTTTTACTAACCAAAAGTGAGTTTCAATCCGGGTATTGTCTACCACTCTAGTTGATTTCCCAAGAAAGCCAAAATCAACATTTTATAATTTTTTCCTAGGTAATTTTGAAAGAGTATATAAAAGCTTTCAAATTACAGATTTCAACAACTTAGAAGCCTTAATTAAGTGCAAATAAAACAGTTACTGAAGAAAAGGTGTGGCTCTAGAAAATAGACAAGCACTAACTTTATCAGTAGTCTACGATTCCGAAAAATAAAAGAGCAAGTCTGCCGTTGTTCTAAGCAATTAGGTCGTCTATCCTGTCGAGTCGATATTCATTCATTAGTGCTGGTTGGTTAGGTAACTAACTGGTAACACTTTCATTAACGGGTTGCATTTCGGGTAGAATTTAAAATAATCCATACATGAAAAACGAAATAGTATGTCAACACAAATGACATGGTCATTTCAAAACGTAATATTCAATGTAGATCCAGAGATTATATTTTACAAGTGTATGCGTGGGGAAATTAAACGGATATTAAAATTACAGAAGGGGGCATTCTATATTTCGCGGATTGAACGTTTGGATAATAATTTTCAAGTTCGTTCAAAATTTTTAGCACACGTTTCCTTTAACTAAAGATTTCAAATTACCAAGTTCTTTCATGCCAACTTGGGTTTATATCTCGTTAAGCAAAATAAAAGTGAAGATTAAAGCACTAAAGGACTAACGGGAAGGCGATGATCGGGTTTCATTTTGGCAGTTATCGTAATGTTCATTAAAAGCGAAACTGGCAGTTTCCTTAACCAGACGAGTCGTGTCAATGTAATATTAGATATCGTCAAATTTCCTTCGTTCTACGTCACGGGCAAGGTTCGAGGGCTAAACTTTCAGCATCTTATTGAAAATCTGAAATATTGCAGTGGTTTTTCCGAATTTTTCCAAAGGGTTTTTAATACGCAGGTACCAAGAATTTCCACAATTCAAAAGCTAAAATATGTTTATGGCATAACAGAAAAATCCGAGTACATCATTCAGAAGAATCCTGGCTTACAGTTATCAGTTGTCTGCAAATTTGACAGAAAATCTATATCGTGAAACTCGTTTAATGTCTATCTGAGTGCCGTAGATACAATAAGACAAGAGGGAAACTGAATATTGCACTGCTAAACGTCAAAATAAAGTCAACTGGATTTGTTATTATACTACCCTATAATATCCTGCACATTTTGACAACGGTGGATGTATTGTGACTGATGGATTAAATAAACGCATTCAGGCGTAAAAATTTTACCACATTTCCACTTAATGCGATAAAATTGTATTCGTGTATGAATGATATTAACCGATTTTTTGTTTTTTGCTGAATATCAGATCTTTCAGTCACATTTCAATAATAACAAAGATTAATGGCTTCGCCGAAGAAAAATTGATATAACAAAGGTATAACACATCTCAGAAAAAATAAAAACAAAATTTACACGAACCACGTTATATTTATTACAAGGACTACGCTGGCTGTAGCTAAAATTCAGCCTTTTCTGTAGCAATATCTCAATGTATCCTGCAAGAAATGGCCAGAAATATTCGTTATGACATGAGGCACTACCCCCTTATGTAGAGATTAAATTGTACGGAAACTCTATAATACTTAATTGCAAAATAAGACATTCGCTTAATGAAGTGCAATGTTCGTCAAAACGGTGAAGGAAATGCTGGTGGTCAAGCACAATTGTGTCACAGACACTTCATTTACTGCAGATGTCGCGCAATATCCGCCACTTCATTACCGACCTCTTTACAATTTTCCTCCTAAACTCAATGCGCCCTTCGTTCTGCCATTTGAACGTTATTAGGGGTGAAGCTTTCTCTATTGAATGTAACTTCATGTTGTTAGACAAACGATGACATTGTACGTTCAGGGCAAAGACATTTTTACTTTAGAGATAAAAGCAGCATTTTAAAAACTGATTTAAATTTCGTTATCTTGTATCACAAAATAATTATTGATAGCTGTGATTATTGTTCGAATTTAGTTTGTTTAAGCCAAACCTGTGAATTAAATATTTGTTTAATGGGCATTCATATTCTGCAATTCCTGTGGTACAATATTGACTGTGTAAATTTCAACACCCGGTCAATGCAAGTTTTGATTGCTAATAACCGAATCAAACGCTATGTTAATCAATGTTATAAATAGTACTGTTATTAGTTAGTATATTTTCCACATTTTGTGTTTTGTTGGAAAAAGCTTACTTCAAACTTATCACATGCAAGATTAGCGAAGGCAAAATTTATTATGTTTCTATTAGACGATATTTTAATTTTCTTATTAATAAAGTTTTAAGTTGCTATTGCTGCTCTTTTTTTGGTCACCTGCCCTCTTACGCAAATATCTTTTGATAGTGACTTTGTTGTAGATATTATATGGCTCTTTAATGAATACCAAATAAATGTGTTGCGTTGCCATTCTAAAGTGCTGTAAATTAATTTGAACTATTTCGATATTGAGCTCATCATTTGTTAGATTTTCATCTTTGTCAAATCTTAATATATTTATTCTTCTCCTCCTCCCTTCGATGTAGTTAATATTTCGTTGTTCATTAATTTGATATTCTTGGAATAATTCAATAAAATTCTAACTTTCTAAGCATTGCCATTATCCAATCCACACAATCAAAAATCCTCCGAGCAATGACTGATACCCCATGGTACATCACAAACCAGATGCTCCATCAAGATCTTCAGGTACCAATCATTCGAAAAGTAATCCAAGAAAGAAGCAACAAACATAAAAAGCTAGAATCACACGACAATCCACGCCTCCAATCGCTTTTGCAACAACACAACAAAAGAAGATTGAAAAGGAAGTTGCCAATGGACCTTAAGTGAGATAGAAGAGGTCTTCTGGACTGAGAAACCTCATCAAGACAGGAATGGAACTACTTTAAAATAGTTTCTAAATTAGCAAAATAGCTTAAAGGATGTAATTTCTGATTGCTGTTTAAATAAATAAAAATTTCTCGTTGTTCACCACTAGGTAGTATAGCAAGCGCAAAAGGGAGGAAAGGGTTGGTGGAGCAAACTTTGTACCAAATTTGTTTTGATGTTGTATTTACGTAAACCTTGGTTTTTACGAAACCTTAAAACAATTAACTGGAGATAGATCCTGGGATCTAACTGGCCATTATTTGAGTCGTCTCAACTCGTCTGCCAATCCATCGATCCGAAAATGTTGCCCTGGTTCGACGAGGTTTACGTAAATATATTTACAATCAAAATTGAAGATTAGAAGAACGAATTCGGCAAGAAGTTAGCTCCATCCTAACACACTTATTTAGAACTGCCTGGTGGTGCAGTTTGAACATCTGAACAGTTTTGTTTGCACCAAACTTTTCTCTGATATTTTTTTTCCTCGAAAATTTTTATGAAGCCTAAACCGATTTTTACAGGTTGTAATAAAAAAAAAGAAGTGGCGCAGAAAACAAAACATTAAGACAGCAAGAAGTACAACAGATTATATAGTGTGAAATGAGAAATGACAGAAAGGGTACAAAGGGCGAGCAATTGAACATCAGTTTACAAAAAACAGAAAGAAAGAAAGAAGGAATACATTAGGATAAGAATTAATACGCTGAAGAACGAGGAAATCAAAAGCACTGCCAATAGGAAACATGTAAGGAATTTCATAAACTCGAAACTGAAAAAACCAACTGGACTTTGAAAGAAAGATTGTGTAGTCTTAAGAATACGCTATATAATAAAGGTAGGGAAATATGCGGCATAAAGAAGATAAACGAATACACAAAAAGCCCAAGTTAGGGGAAGCGAGAAAAGTAAAAAGTATCAAAGATCAAAAATGAAGAAACCAGACAAAAGAGGACAGCTGGGAAGAGTTTGGTACAGAAATGAACGTTGGTTTTAAATCAAATAATAAGAGTTTTTGCCTCAATCATTGAATGAGAGGGACGAAAAGTAAGGGAATAAGGTGTTTAAAGGATACAAATAATCAGCTAAAAACAAGTATGAGAGAGAGGCTAGAGGTGTGGAAACAATACTTTACAGACAATTTCACCTTACGAAATAGACGAAAACATAGAGTTACAGGAAGAAACCGAATAAAACTGTGATCATAATATAGATCCCGAGTTGATTAAATGGAGAGAGACAGAGGGTTTGGAAGATCTGCTAAGAAGCATGGGGAACAGCAAATACATCAAGAGACTGCGAAAATAATCTGATACACAATTTCATTATATAAGAAGAGAGATCACACTAGATGTGATAACTATAGAACAATATACCTAGCTCTAGTAAGTCTTAAAGTTTACACCAGAATACCAGAATACAAATTAAGAGATGTGACTGAAGATAAAAAGATAAAAACAAGAACAACAAGCAGCATTTGGAGAGAACAGGCAGACTAATGATAACATAATAGCATTAAGGGATATAATGGAAAGACAAATTGACAAAGGCGAAGAATTATATCTAACATTCCATAGCCAGGAACTATTATTTGGAAATGTCGGAAAGACCTGAAGATACCAGAGAAGTTAATGCAAGCAATAAAGAGTGTAAACAGTCAAGTGCTAACGGAGAGAGATCTGAGGCGTTCAAGATGGAAACAGGTGTAAAATAAGGAAACAGTCTAAACCCGTTACTACTTATATTAGTATAATGGACAGACGAATAACGAAAACTAGAGAAAGGTCGAAGAGAGAACAGAATAGGTTATTGGAATTTGGAACCAGTTAAAATGGACAATTTGCTTTACGCAGACGATATAGTGCTTATAGTAGATAACACGGAAAATTTTCAACGACTTGTGAATATTTGAAAAGAGGGAATTGAGAAGTTAAAAATGTAAATGAATATTAATAAAAGCACAGCCATGATAGCAAACGAAAAAGAGAAGGATAGAAGAACAAAAGAAATAAAAAGCAAAAATGAAAGCTTGGAAATAGTAACAACATATGAATACCTTGGAAGCAATTATATACAAGGATGGAAAGATAGACCTGGAATTAGCAACAGACTATACATTCTAAATAGAACAATTTTTGGCAAGAAAGAGTTAACAAAGGAAACCAGGTTAAGGGTATTCAATGCAGTAACAATTAATTTCCACGTGAAACATGACCACTTCAACAAAAACACCATGGAAAGATACAAGCTAGTGAGATGAAATATCTAAGAAAAACTACAGCAAGGACAAAACTAAATAGAGTAAGAACGCATAAAAGAGGAACTGAAGCAAAAGTTTATTTCATCAATAATAGAGAGGGGGCAACTTAATTGGAATGGACACAACTACAGAGAGCGAAAGAGGGAGACTAAGAAAAACACGGATCAAAAACATAGAAGAATTCGGAGCACGAAATAGAAAAGAATGGAAAACATGGGTCAACTCGAGAGGCACAGAATCATAATCCGACGCCCTATAGGGCATCAGCAAGAGGGGAGGAAGAAGAAGAATTAAGACTCGTATATTCAGTAATCCAATTTTGAAGTATGTCAAAAACGTCAATTACTTGCAGTGAACATGTTTACTCGGGCTCGAAAAGCATTCATTGTTGAACGTGGCGTGAAAATGGAATTACTCGTTTCTGCAATTTCAATATAATTTTAATAACATTTATGGTAATTTCAGTTATCCAATAAATACGCCAATTTAAAAGACATTGGTTTATAGCTCCATGGCTACTTAAGATCTTCTGATCATACGGTATGTAATCAGTAATCAGGTAACAAAAAATGTGGGTTGCCTTTTTTGTTATTTATGCGTTACATTACTGACATACAGTATACACAACTAACTCAACCTTTTATTCAATTCTGAGATGTTTCAACAAATATAACCTTTCTCCGCTCATCCATTCAACATCTGAAATAAATATTAAAGAATTCCTGTTTGAATAGGATAATTATATGTGTGTAACCAAGTAACCACACATCTACAATTGTCTCAAATGACTAATATACCTAAACCCCGTAATTTAATGGACTGAATAATGCAAGAATGTGGAGCTTGCATGACGGTGTCCGATTAATGAGTAAAGAACCGATATCACGTCGTTGATGGGAAACCTATCAATACTTAGCCATTGATCGGTCTAAATTAATGAGCCTGACAAGCATCCTCAGGTAATGTCCTGAATTCAGAGGAACCTCTGGTTAAATTCCAATTTCTAAGGCGATGAAAAATTAAGCAGATTAGGCAATCTTGTAGATTTCGGTTTTTGTTACATTATAAGTTTCGGATGAATTGCAGATTTTTCGGTTTCAGGAGGAAACAAATTTTAGAGGAACTCGTTAAAATATCACCAACGAATTTAATAAAAGAGCTAATCAATCATATGTGAAAAACAAATAATTTAATTAAAGCAGTTATTTGAAGTTACTACAATATTTTTTATTTGATGTTTATGTAAGAATAAAGCTTTAACGCTATCTGGAGTACAAATGGTGGAGGCGCCACATATATTTAAAGGCAAGAATAAAAGCGCCCTAAGGCAACGAAATGTGCGATGTGTATATTATTTCAAATCGACCTGAAACAATGGTGCTCAAAAAATTTGTGAAGCTGAAGCATAAATGCTAATGATGCAGAATAAAAACCCGCGACACGCTAATAAAATATAGCACGTATGTTTTGACACTTGGAGGTAATACATAAAAGCAATTTGGTATGTTGAGATTGTAAAGTTCGCAAATCGGCTATAAAATACTCTTTACTTCACTTATTTACTCAAACCAGCATTGTACTTAGTGTTCGTAATAAAATTTGCATCGCTGACTTGTTGAACTACTACACTAAAGCTGCGGCAAACAAGAAGAACCACCCGGAGCGATTTTAGTACGCTTTAAGTTTTTTTTTCAATTTTGTATTAACGATTAATGGATTCTGTGTACTGTAAGAAAGTTTACGAGTTGCTACAAAATTCTTTGTTGTCTCAATTAACTTTAGTATACATTTTCTGACCTGTCTATAGCAGACACAGAATACAATATTTAAAAAGAACCCCTCCATACCGCAGGGGAATTTCGGCCTTGCCAATTTGCCCGTAGCCCTTTTTACTCTTTATAGAGTTCGTCCTACTTATAGAAATTATAAATTAAAATACCTCACAAGAGAGCCTATAATGTTAGATTTTAATTAATTTTTGGATAAAACTGTCTTGTACAATAAGGATTGCTTTTGATGGCTCCTTTTAACTGGCTTTTTTGTGCGATGAATTAAAAAAATTAAGAGAGTTTACGTAATGAATTTATATCTAGGGCGCCTTTTAACGTCTTGCCGTTTACCCTAAAGGCAGCAACTTTCACCTATCAATTTGTTAAAATTAAATACTTTTTGTAAGCCTGTTCCCTTTCATGCAACTGTTTCGGAGATCAATCGCAGCCAGCTTCTGACATCCTTTAAACGTTGGGGTAAACATGCGTCCCGATCTGGCTTGGACATGGTGGGATTTTGCAAATAGATTGACGCTAAAATCCCGTAAACATCAACCTAATGACAAACACCTTTCCTTTATTGCGTGCGATTGTACAGCAAACAAATTTAACCGTTAATTACATTCAATTTGAATTTATTAAATTTCTTTTGTCGTTTCAGCAAAACATCTGAGTATAAATTTTCGCTTAAAAAATAAATTTTCCATATCTAAATTTATGCATAATCTAATGTAATTATATTTAATCACGTAATTTTAATAATTGGCAAGGAAAACCATTTTTTGTAAGGTAGCGACTTTGAAGACAAATTATGATAATAATATCTTTATTTTTTCATTTATGTAAATTGCTTTATAGTTTGTTATCTTTACAAAAAAGTTTTAAACTGATTCAACGTAGGAAACATTAACTACTTTATTGCAAACTGAGATAAAAGCAAAGCTCCAAAATTAGCAAGTTGGGCTACGTTGTACATATTTTAGTAATTTTCAACAGTCACGCGATAATCTTAACTCTAAAGTTTAAAAAAGTTGTAACTTTGTTCGTTTATAAAACACAAAAAATTGGAAATTCCATTTGAAATTAACGTAGCTGGAAGTGGAAGGTATTTTCATAATTTTTGCTCTGTCTTTTTTGTAATTCTTGCCAGATTAGTTTGAAGATTGTACAATATCGATATAATTAATTAAAATTCCTTAAAATGTATGCCCTTCTGTGTAAAGGTGATTTTAAAGATTTTAGGAAAATATTTTTAATAAATCTGAAGATTGTGTATTTGTAATAGGAAGAAGGTTTTGGCTTTTAAGCAATTTTTTTAAGATTTGGGTGTTTGTTTTTCTAGGATATTTTATTGACCAGTATATTAAATGTATTGGCAGATTAGTTTGAAAATGGAAATTCCTACACTTTTTTACTTTTAACATTGCATCAATATAAATAATTAAACTAATAAGGAGGAGCTAGGCATCTCGGGTTCGACTCCCGAGACCGGCGATTTCACCGGCTTTGGAGGGCACGTTAAACCACAACACTGCGGGCCAATCTTCTTCATTTCTTTCGACGGGTAAGGTCAGCCTCCTACCTGGCATACGTGTAAAGAGGGCTCATAGAACTCATAGTTGTCAGTTAGTAACAGGCCATTGGCCTAGGCTTCGGCCATAAGAGGAACAAGAAGAAGAAATTAATAAGATTTCCTTAAAGACCATAGTATTTGAATGAATTTGAAAGTGTTTCAAACAGGAATAAGGGTTTGGCTTTTAGAATATTGCTTTTAAAATATTTTTTGGAGATTTGAAATCGACCAATATACTAAATGTAAACATCCTGTCTTAAACCTTTAATCCTTGGTGGATTAGTTTGGAAATTTGGATACTTGTTTACTTTTAACATTATGCAATATCAGTATTATTAATTCAATGAATAGAATTCCTTTAAAACACTACGACGACTCAAACCCTATTAGCGGGGTTTATACCAGAAAAACTGATAAAACCCTCAGAAAACTAATTAAAAAACATCAGGACAAGCGAGAAGTGGAGAAGACCGACGCAACGAAGATGGAACATGAGTAATTCAGAAATAATACAGAAGGCAAACAAACACAGAAAGTAAGAAGAAGAATGACTAACAAAAAAGGAATAGGAGGGGAAATAGATATACGGAAATTACCATACATAGCATGATGGAATGCAAGAACGATGAATGAAACAAGCAAAACAGAACAAATTAGTAGAGAAATGAAGAAGTATAGAATTGGTATATTAGGAGTTAGCGAATCCAGATGGAATGGTGCGGGAAGAATGATACTAAACAATGGGAATGTATGTAATTCCTCATTCAGGAAATTTAGAAGAAAATGCAAAAAGAGAAAAAGGGGTAGCAATTATAATAAGTGCTCATATAAAAAATACATCAATGGGATGGGAAGCAGTATCAGATAGAAATTTGGGTAAGATTTAAAAGTAAATACCACAACCTGCTAATCATAAGTGTTTACGCCCCCACAAATGATCATGAAAATGAAAAAAAGAAGAATTCTATGAACAATTACAGGATGAAAAAGATACAAAATAGTTTTAAACGAGATGTAATAACATTAATGGGAGACTGGAACGCTAAAGTTGGAAATAATAATAGAAAAACAAATTATGTATTGGGAAGGCATGGGGTGGGGAAGAGGAATGAAAATGGAGAAAGAATGATTGAATTTTGTAGCATGATCGGAGGAACATTTTTAGAACATAAACTAATACATACACTAACATGGACATCACCTGGAGGAGATATTAAAAATCAGATAGATCATATCCCGATTGGAATGAAATGAAAAAACACTTAAAAAACGTTCGAGTTAAAGCGAGAAATGAGCTGCATAATATGCAGCTCAATTTATTTACAATCTGGCTTTTAAACGGGGTGTTGTAGTATTTCGACTGAATTTACTTTTTTTTGTACGACTATGCTCACAAATATTCTTAAAATGGATGCTATTTTTAAATTAAAGGAAAATAAGTTCCTACACATAATTATCAAAAATTATTAATGATAAAGGAGCCCTACAACCGTCATTAAATATTGAAAGCGTTAGCAGTTGTCAAGTTAAAGCTTGCAAGAGACACTTTCTTAAGGGTATGTATTTAAGGAACAGCATATTTAAGGATTGACTGTCGTAATTAGAAACATTAATTATATGGTTTTTCGGCGTGCATTGTTATTATTGGTTCGTTTTAATGCAGAACACCCAAAAATACTGGGTACGAGGCGCCCCTGACCAATAGCTTAAACTTTTAATCCTTGGCAGATTAGTTTGAAAATGAACATTCGGACACTTTTTTACTTTTAATATTGTATCGCTATAAATAATTAAATTAATAAGATTCCCTTAATACGTGTGCGCCCCCGTGTATTTTAGAAATCTTTTAAGAAAAGCTTTTTAATGAATTTGAAGGTTGTGTATTTGTAATAGAAAGAAGGTTTTGACTTTTAAATAATTTTTTGAAGATTTGGGTATTTGTTTGTTTTTCCAGGGTATTTTATTGTCCAATATACTAAATGTAAACATACAGGGTCTTAAATTTTCAGGCGTTCCACACTATCCGCATATTGATTAGGGGAAATATTGCAATAAATTCTTATCTAAATCCGTTGAAGCGGGAAATCGTTTTTCGAAGTGTTTTTCCCATGTAAATGTCTTCCCCTCCAAATTTGCACAAGAGTGGCGACGTGGGAAATTTTATCTCTTTCTGATAGTCTGGTAGTTGGAATAACAAATGTAGAGTAAGATAGCTATCCTAAATTTCAACAGAATACCGGGGCTTTCGTGTGAGATCGTGCGAATTGCCGCACGGACGTGTGTAACGTTAAAAATAACCCGCGAGGGAATGTTTATATGGGGCATTAGCATATCTCGACATTAGCTTTCGCTTCTAGACGTACGCAGTGACCTCAGGACTAGGAAAAGCGCAAGAATTTGCCCGCACGTACAGACAATAAACGAAGTAGCTTTTTAATATTTTAGGCGAGAAAATCAATTGAAGATCAGACGACCCGAATTCAGAATCCTCGCATCTGCATTTTCTGAAAGCCGAATTGACGTGCTTTATATTTTTCTTCAATATTGCATGAAATTGTGCACTGTCTACAAAAAGAAATCAAAGAGCGAAATATGTAAGCCAGATTTTCCCCTGAGACAGCTTGAACTTGAGATTCTTTTTACTGAAACTTAGTAATGCAACTTCGGCAGTACAAACAGTTGATATCGATACATATTTAATAATTTTGATGTAGACAAATGACTTTTTATTTGTAAACGAAAGAGAGTCCCCTGGAGAGGGACCGGCTAAATTTGGATAACAAGGAAGTGTTTTTGATATTCGTCCGGGAAAGGAAAGGGGTGTCATTATACACCTAAACTCATAATTAATAGTATAGTATTTAGGAAACGTATGACTGGGAAGAAGGGTTGAACAGTTGGACTTTATTATCTAATTACTAGGGTCGCTCCTGGGGTAAACAACGTTGGAGGTAAAGCGTGATAATGCCACCGCTTTGTGATGAAGATTTTGTTGTATTAAGAAACAGAATGGTAAGTAGGTATGTGCCACTAAAACAAAAGGTTCTGCTCTCGCGGTGGCTTAATTTTAGTAACTTTTCTTGCACAATGGAGCTAAAAACTTGCCAAAAAAGATTAAGCAAATACTCGCATTGTTGACGTTTTAGATGTAGTAACCGTTGTTACAAATGAAGTGTAAAAGAAGCGCAAACCAGCAATAAACGAGTATAGAATTACTGTTATTATAAAGATTTACTCCCGAATTTCGT
The DNA here is from genome assembly GCA_963082815.1 of Melanotus villosus. Lineage (NCBI taxonomy): Eukaryota > Metazoa > Arthropoda > Insecta > Coleoptera > Elateridae > Melanotus > Melanotus villosus. The sequence goes on along the minus strand of OY720427.1, from coordinate 32,724,596 downwards.
AGGAATTTAGACGCGGTGCTTCTCGAAAAAAGCTATTATTAAAATTTCTACACCACACTGTTTTTATATTCAAACTTTTGCATAATCCTTATGTGTTCACAGCAAGTGGAAAACTGAAGTCAGTTTAAGATAGCAGAAAATTTATTTCCGGAATTTGTGTAAAACTAACTCCCTAAACTACGTATGCCACAAACTTTTAGCATTAAAGATCGATTTAATTTAAATATGAAATTTAATTCCAGAAGTTCTCAGAAAATTTCTTCTAAAGCTCGAAGAAATAAATAAAGTAAACATAAGTTCCTCGCATGTGCTAAATAAACCAGACACAAAAACATTTGTTAAAAATGGGCGAACTAATTAAATTTATTAAACCCAAAGTGCACATCATGACAATTACATATTTTACTAATTATTTACATATCTACTTCTTCAGGTTGTTTATTTAGTTATTACATTAAGTTGTTTCCTTCATTAACTTGCTTCTGGAGAGAAAACTTTAAATAACAGTGCAGCTATTTCCGCTAAGTACCCACATTTGTAGTTCCCAAAGCTCTCAATTTTTCTTCTACTGAAAGTATGAGAAAAACGATAAGACAAGAAACTCTGAAACTTATAAACTGCGAATAATAATTCATGTGCCTAAAACACTTTAACATAATAAATAAGGATCTATAGAGAAGCACACAAATAAAATAAAACGTAAAAACATTCGTTTAAATCTTGGAAACAATCACCGAAGGAAATACATACACTTTAAATATTTGCGAGAACCGAAAAGACTACGTAGTACGTGTAACACATTTTCATAAATTTTAACGAACAATATTCTAGAAAGACTTGTTCTTGGAAGTTTGCTCAATTCGGAAACTATTTTTCCAATTACTTGCCGTTCAAGCACAGTATATTCCTGAGATGCAACAAGAACAAATAAGCCTTCATTGGAAATATTGCTGGAAAATGTATGTAGATCTACGATCTACGATCTACGAGTAAGTTTGGAGCCTTCTTTTTACTGCTTGTATGTTGTTTGAAATGTTAAACCTAAATAAAATATAAAAGTAGAAATTTGACTGACAACCTGCCCGAACTCTTCTTTAGTAATATTTAATAGCAGTCGAGATATTTTTTAGTTTTCTTCCCGAAACCTCTACCTTATTCCGAAATACGGAATGTGTCCTAAAATTCCTTACGTATTTCATACGGCTTTAACAGCCCCATAATTTTATTTAAACATACGGAATTTCGGTGCATCCCTTTTAGTTAAGGAAGGTATTTGTGTAATAATCTATTGCCCTGTAAGATATTCGTAATTTCGCAAAGTGGACATTATAAAACATAAAAGCGATCCATTTAATAAATCGATATTAGACACCCGACTGTTCCTTCCTTTCGTATCAACTGAATTTGAATGTAGTTTAACTTTTAACCAACACGCAGTAATTTGTCTTAAGTTAACTTTAACGCGTTTGTTTGTGGTTTAGGTAGTTAGAAAACGAATTTTGTCAAGGAGATCGTTGTTCCTTCGAGCAACCCTGAAGTTTCTGAAAGACGAGAATCGTATTCATTTATTCGCGTTTCCTGCAGCGCTGCTAGGGGTGAAGTAGTTAGGGTGGTTGTCTTAATTATATTTCACACAATTACTTGAGGCATGGGTGGTCTGTTTATAACATCTGTATCTCTCGTGTTGCATTATACTCAAAGTCTGGCGAAGCCCTACGGATGAAAATGTGTTTTATATTACCGTATTTCTTACGTTTTATACCCCTTTTTATCAGTAATTCTATTAATTTTCAAGGTTAACCGGAAGTATTTTTTTATAACAAACCCCCTGGCGCATTTACTTAAAAAGCTTAATTTTTATACGATTTCGGCAATCCCCAACAATTGTTTTCCTGTGAATTCCGCACAAAACAATTTAATAACATCGTTGATTAACAGCTAAACCACAGCCATGTGAAAACAAATAATACTTTGAAATTGTACTCCTAATCATAGATCAAATAAAATTTTAGCATATGGAACAAGCTATTCGATTTAAAAATTCCAAATATATTATTATTATTTGGGTAAAAGCTTTATGTGAGCCAGACAAACGCAATAAATCTTTAATATTTGTTGCAAATTAATTTGAAATTGTATACCTAATTACAGATCAAAACAACTCTAAATTTATAAAAGAAACACATTTGATTCAAAAATTCCAGACCTTTTTATGTAGATAAAATTTCTTTGTGAACGAGAACAACGCAGTTCATTGCACAGAAACATGAAGCCCATAACTAATACACACAATCAATCCTTAATATGAGTTTTAAATTGGTTTTAAATGATATCGTAAAAAACAGCTTTTCAAAAATGTTACTGAAAAGCTTTTCTAGCAACAGGTTAGTTTAATATTCCTATCGTGCCCAATACTAGTGTATTTTTTCTTCCACTGAAGCATACTGAAAAGTTTCCTTTTAGCACTTACAAGGAAAAGACGTTAAGGTTCAAACTTGTTATTTGTCGTTAATTAATATTTTTGTAACAAAACTATTTTAACATTCGAATTTAAAATAAAATTTTCACTAATCTGGATTTTCCTGTTTAATATAATTGCAGTGAAAATGCTCGTGCAGTTCAGGTTTTAAAATGAGTCGATTTAAGGCAGACTTTTAATTAAGTTAGAGCTTTTTATTTTGCATTAGGTTTATTATTTTTTAATTTAACTTATAAAAGGTGGAAGCAAGTCAAATTCCTAGAAGCACAACAAAATTACCCTTGTTTTTTTAAATCTCCGAGATTCAAGCACACGTAATAATTGCTTGCTTACTCTCCGAGTAAACATTTATGTGCTTTTATTTTTGCTGTCTAATATAGAACATAAAGTAACCATATATAATTTATGTGTGCTAAAATACTTAAATTATCCGACTAAAATATTTTGAAGCTTATGTTTAAATTATTAAATGTTGCAACCACACAAAATTGCACTTAAACGCATTAATTAATATTAGTTAATACTTAAAATATATGGTATTTATTCATGTACTCTTTGTAAATGCAAAACATCATTTTAACCAATGTGAATAATTTCCGGGTTATTAACCAACGTTAGCAGAAAATGTTTCGTTTTTTTCATGTTGGTATTAATATTTAACTACTTTGTTGCAGGTAGATTCACAAAATGAAAACTGTTTTAACCGAAGAAAAACTGCAAGTGGTTTTTGAGGTTTACTAGCAATACACGTTCCTTCACGAGCCATTCCTTATTTCACCCTCTGGCGTAATTTGGAACAATCAAGAAGGCAACCGTACGATCATAAATTTTAAGAATTTCTTCCGAGTACTTTTACATGTCTCTAAAAGAAATCAAGAAGAAATTTAAAGTCTGTATTATAAATAACGTAAAATTGATAGTAATCGATTGCATCTATGTGGACTCCGTGAAGCTTTTTTTGTTGGATTTTTCTTTTCTTTCCATTTCAAATAAACTCAGGGAATGTCTGAAAGTTTGAATTGAGGAAAATGGACAGAAGGACAACTATTTCCTTGTGGTAAGCATATCTGATGAAACATGGGTATCGAGAACCAAAGATGGGATCGTTTACATGCAGTTGTGGATCTACCAGCCACTACGGGTGCGGTCCATGACGTTTAAATCCCACGACGACCAGTAATCACGCCGTCTATTTTCCTCACTGACTAATTCCACAAGGACTAAAGGCGTTTCTGCCCTAAAAGCTGGTTGCTTTCGTTTTTGAAACACTGTACCTTTCCAGGGATTATTATATCAACTAAAACGATCTGTTTTAAACCGATATTCTGTCAGAGAACCACTTAAATTTACATTTCCCGAATTTGTATACAATAAAATGATATTTGATTTGATTCGCTTAATGAAAAATTCTTGAAATTGCTAAGAGACTCCCTGTTAAATGCACTGTTGGTCTTTGGAAATTCAATGAAATCATTCAAATGTATTGCACGGTATATCCGTGTTGTAACGTTTTGACTGCACATCGGAAATATGGTTTCGAGATAAATCTGGCTGCTATGTTTGGGTACCAAAGTTTTTAACTTTTCGTTTTTCTTAAAACTGTTGCCGCTTTGACTTTAACACGTATTTCATTTGATGTTCCTACGCATCAGAAAATTAAATTGTAGGGAAATTTCGGATTATCCTACGCTGTTCCAGTAGAAATTTTCGAAATTATATGTAGATTAAAAGGAAGTTAAATCCAGTTAAAGGTAAATGTGAGTTAAATTCACGTATGACGTAAGGTGTTGTTAATTACTCTATTTACGTTAGCAGAGCTCAAACCCATTAAGTTGTCGCTTCATCCTATTTGTGTAATCTTTGCAACATAAATTTCGAGCAAGTCATTTACGAACCAGGATAACACATTTAAATATTTGCAAAGTACCTCATCAAAGGATTAGTGCGCTTCGGGAACGTCTAGTACCTAAAATAGCATTAATAAGTGGTGGTTGGGAGTCAGTGGGACGGGAAAGAGAGCGGAGCTCCTAAAATCGTATGAACTTCCCCGATTCCAGTCACAATATCTTTTACAAGTTTTAGCCGATCGATGCCATCAAAGTGCGCCTGCTAAAGGATCGTGTATCACCGAGTTTCAGTCTAATGTACCCAGAACCGCGTCTGCTCTTTTTGCACGTCCTTTGCTATCAGCACCGCGGATCCCCGGACCTAGTACAAAACCGTTTAGCTTTAGGAAAGTCGCTTTGTAAAAACCTCTACACAATCACTGGCTTTAAAAAGTGCCCTGATCTTCAAGAAATAAAGCCTATCCGTTAAAAGCCAAGCGTTTAATATTACTCGATAAAAAGCCTAATTTCAGTATACACATATAAACTCACTTGGATTATATACGGTAGAAGTAAGGGAGTGCTGTGCTCTCTTGTATTATGAGTGCGTCTAAAGTAAAAAGTTTCTACCAACGCAGTTTTGCCTTTATTATGAATACGTGGAGCTACGCGTACGCGACGACACAAAAGTCAAAAGCACTGCCTCCTAAAAGGGAAAACTAAGTTATTTCGGTATGTACCGAATTTACGGTTCATTAATTAAATATTTCGAATTCATAATGGAAACCCGCCACTTCGTATTTGATTTTACTCGCCGAGAACTGATTGATCAAACATACATCCCAACATTACGTAAAAAGTGCTAATACACGGAAATTTTACGAAACTAAAACTGATGTTACAGACGAACACGTTCTAATTAACTAATTAGAGAAAATTTACATATCCTGGTGTAATGTTTTTACAATATCTGTAAACAAAACATGACACATATATCATCAAGAAAGAACGACAAGAAAAAACGGCGATAAGAAATACTGTAAAAATTATAAAGCGTTAATGGCTGCAATTTTCGGAAGAATAATGAAACCGTCATATGTGTAAACAAAACATAGCACATATATCATCAATTTACAGAATAAGTGATAAGAAAAAGCATAAAAATTATAGAGAACTTAGCGTTATCTATGGCTCGAATGTTCGGAAAAGTAATGAAAATGAAAGTCGAAACACCGGAAACATTAAATTAAATGCAAAACGGCTTCAGGGCAAGAAGATTATGCATGAATAACATAATCTGTGCGAAACAAATTATAGAAAAAATAAAGAAAATAACATTGAAACACATAATTTTCGTAGACTTGGAGAAAACATATGATAATGCCCCAAGAAGCTGACAATGAGACACCTAAGTAAAAGTGGAAGAAAAACGGATAAATGTAGTAAAACGAGAATAACACAACACAAATAGAGATAGGCAGATTGATGACACAAAAACTAAATGTCTCCAAGGGTTTAAAACGAGGTTACACCTTTTCGCCCCTCTTATTTAACATATACCTGGACCAAATTCTTAAGAATGGATCAAACAATATGAAGACTTGGAAATAGAAATAAATGATGAAATATGACACGCATTGCTTTTCGCTGATGATATGTTCATTTTTGAAGACAATACACATGTTACAAGAATTACAGGTAGATTTGATAAACGAGGACTAAATATAAACTATGACAAAACAGAAATGAAGGAAGTGATATAAACAGCGGTATAACACAAATACGGACTACTGAAAATTGTACATAATAATTAATATATAATAAATTAGTATAAATTTCTATAATGTCAGCTTCTGTAAGTTTATTTGTTTTAGAAATTTTCGTTAGTACTCAAACATCACCTGAAGCTGTGCCTGTGCCAGCACTTACACCCCCAGAAAGCAGAGATTAATATTGAAAATCATACAGCTAAGTTACTTGCTGAACCGATATAGCTCCGCCTTGTGCTGCGCTCGCTTCTGTAAGAGTTTATTCTGTGGCTGCATCCAGGAGGATACATATTGCAGCAACATAACGTAAAGCCGAATACCGTCACCTGAAGCAATGGTTTACTCGTCACAATGTTCGTGTTTTGGAATGGCCACCTGGATCACCGGACCTCAACTCTATCGAACGACTGTGGGCACTTATTAAATAGAAGCTCAAGTTCCAAAACTCGTCAAAGCTAAGGGATCTAAAAGCCAAAGTTCGCGCAATTTGGGACGAGTTTTGAATGAATATGGTGAAATCGTCCATTAACAGTATACCGGAGCGACTTCAAAAGTGCATTGTGGCCAAACGCGAGACAATTGATGTCTAAATTTTTGTATGAGTATTCATTCTATATCTGTATTTTATGTTTTAATAATAAACAAATTTGGTAAAATATATTTTTTATTTTTTACCCATAAAAGCGCACGCCAATTGTTTTGTCGTAAACCATACATCATCCAGCAATTTCACCTAGAATTCAGAGAAGATCCTGTCTTCGTAGTCGTCTGGTTTCTATTGGTTGCAAGAGGTGCCTTAGTAGCTGATTGCGATGAACTTTAAGTTTTTCATGGTGTCTGATAGTTCTTTCATGAATGACTGTATTTACATATGGAATGTTGAGGTCTGTATGTAGCGCGTGATTGGTAACATATACCAAGGTGCATCTGTGATGGTACGGAGGATTTTAGATTGGCTTGGTTGAATGATGGCTAAGTTGAACTTGCTGGCACAACTAAACTTATAAATGAATTCAAAGACTTCCACGGTCAGTGTTAGTGTTAATAGAACCTCTTTCGGGTTGGAACCTTGTTCTTCTTCCTCTTGCTAAACGAGTTTCCCCTCTGACGTGGTTGACACGTTGAGTTACCGTACTTTTTTAGTGCTCCCTTTCCTCCTGAAGAAGCCCCTTATAAAAGTGGGCGAAACGTTGAGTCTTGTGTCTCAAAATGACACGGGAAGACGTTTTGTTAATACTGACGTTACGAATTGAAATAACTATACAAGAAGCACGTCAGATATCGTTCTCATTGTCTCGGTATTTCTATTAAAAAATGACGATGTTCGAATTTGTATTTATTACAGTTTTTTTTTTTCATAATTATGCACGCAATTAACTTGGCGCCAAAAGTCTTACAAAAACAAAATACTCATTTGGCAATTTTGAAACGGTTAAAATCAATTTAGACGGCTGCTGGCCTGTACAGAATTAAAAACCCTGAGTAAAAAACGTAAATGATTTTCAGTTTTTATTTAATATTTAAACATATTTTGTGCTAATTTCATAAAAGTTTACCATTTGAAAAATCAAATTTAATACTGTAAAACAACTTTGATTTTGTAATTTATTTCCGAAGATAATTTATAATGATTTAGTGCAGGTTTTATTTCAGAAAAATCGAACTTTTTGCTGAGAAATAATATTCAGTGTTTAATTTAATATTTGAAAATATTTTGTGTTGATTCCATAAAATTTTTGTATTTGAAAAATCAAATTTTTCACTGCAAAAGGACTTTGATTTTGTAATTTATTTCTGAAGGTAATTTATATTTTGCAACAGGTTTTACTTTAAACAAATTAAAACTTTCACTGCGAAATGATTTACAGTTTTCATTTAATATTAATCGTTCAATTTTTATTTTAAATTTAATCTCATTGTTGTTACTCGTTTTAATATTTTTATATAAATTAGACAATTTAAATCAGTAGTTAGGTTTATATTTTGTGTTACGATTTCTGTTACTGTTAAAATTTTTCTTGTGTTGATTTAACATAATCTAAAACCAATCGCCCTATATGTTTGGGTTTAAAGCAACCACACATTCGTTAAGATTCATGTTACCATTTTTAAAATCTAATTTTGTCATTCAACATTGTAGTAAAATCCTTATTCGTCACATTTAAACAACCGGCGATTGAAGACATGTTTGCTACATATTGTGTGCAACCAATTCCAGGAGAGGAGTGCCTGCAGTTTTGTGCTAAATTAAATAGTGTATTAAAATAGTAAATATTTAAATTAAACGGTTTCACGGTAATAATGAATATTTCTTATTGTTTTGTAGATTAATTTGAAAAAAGTATTAACAACAATAGTTATATTTAAAATAAGCCATTTCTATCTCTCACTAGTGATTTTCAGTAAATCATTCGTATATAAACCAAGACGCGTATTTTGTACATCGGGTAGTCCGATGTTTCCCAGAAATCCACGACTTTTTCACTCTTTCAGCTTAGCAGCTTATAGAAGTCGGTGTAATAACCGACACAGTTACTGTGGAAGCGACTATGGCTACCTTTTTGTTTTTGAAAATATTAAATAAATTCTTTGCTTCTCGATATTGACTGCATCGGGCATTAGCTTTCTCTAAGCTTCATAAAACTTTTAACCTAATAGGTTCAAACGGCAAACTCGTCAGAATTAAATCTGTTTACAGCTTGATTCGAACTTGGAAAGCCTTGCGTTGCTAACGATCGAACACAAGTTTGCAATTTTTAATTTAGATGAACCAGTTTTACTGAACGCAAATAGATATAAATATCCTGAAAGTTCCTGATTTTTTAATGAATTGTATTATTTAATAAAACGAAAATTGTGCTTTAGTTATTTGTTATTTATGAGAAACTGCCATTTATTTTATTTGTTTTTAAATACTTATGTTGTAAGTACGTTAATAAAGATTTTTATAGTTTGATTTTAGATTATTTTGCTTCTACAAACGCACAATCACATGCACCAAAATTAGGAAGTAAAAATTCCCAACAAAGCTTACACAAAAGAAAACTTTGCAAGACATAATGAGTAAGGAGGAGTGAAAAGTTTCTTGCACAAGTGCCCATCGAGCTCTACCTACGCCACTGTATTACATACACCGTTTTAATTCTGAAAACAAAAATGTAAAAAACATTTAATAATACCTTTATTTCACAGACTTAAAAATGGGCGGAGAGTTATTGAAGTAAAAACAAAAAAAAAGATAATTCCGACAAAACTGCACGAAAGACGCTTGTTAAAATAAGACGTATTCCAGAGGGTATATATTTTCATAAAAATTTCATTTCTTAACTGCACGAAGGATTTTCAGGAATGTGCAGGATAATTTCCTTAAACATTCCTGTAAAAGAATGAAAAACCAAATCCTTATTTTTCATGTAATAAGAAAAATTGTTTCGTAATGAACTTTTTAAAATATTCGAATCGAAATCGAATCAATGTGCTGACGCAAATTTTCAGAATATATTATTCAATTTAAAAAAGTTACAGTAAGGTTATTAAAAAGTTTCCGTGCAACTGATTAAATATTTAGTAAAATTCGTGCAGAAATAGCATAATTTCATCCATATTTTCGTATGTGCATAGAAGGCCATTAATTAATAATAAAGATTTTTAAGAAGGCTACTCGATATCTTGTTATACGTAAGTTTTATGGTTCTTAATGTAGAATTAGTGTAAAAGTTTTCAATTTCCCTGGAGGATCAATGAAGCGTTCTCCGCTAATGAAACGCTTTACAGCTAATAGCAATTTAAATATTTTCTAATTTCTTCGTTCTTCATTTTATTACTGAAAGTTTACTTTGTGTAATAAAAATACGAGAATATTGTTTGACAATGACAATGAGAATTTAATCATCTCGTTCTAATTGCAAAAATTTAAATAACATAAGCTTTATTTGCAGAAGCAAGCAGAAAATGCGGATTTAACGGAAAACGTGTTTTGTTTAAGCGTATCAAGGCTTAATAAAGAGTTTTCATTAATGAAAGTACTTTTTACAGCAACAAGGCTAATAACGCCAGAATACACAACAGCAGACGTAAATTGTAATAAAAAAATCATTTTTATCTCAAAATTACAACTTTATTATCGCATTTACAGAAGGTTATCTATGTCTTTTTTGTATTTTAGAGTTAACACAGCTTCCTGCTGCCACAATTAATGTTAGTGTAGGAAATTTTGCAGTCATCGTTAGCGGTGCCGAAAGTTGTAAATTTAGAAGATAAACACTTCTCCTTCAGTGCTTAATATGTTTCGTTCTAGAATAATTTCATTAAATCTAACGCTGTTTCCCTAGGAAAATCGGTAAGTTCTTGCTCGGTGGTTATGATAAAGTGCAGTATTCTGGAAAGCTGCGATTTCACACATGCATGCGAAACCAGTATATTTATGCACCTAAATTTAGAAAATGAGCAAAATGCTCGACAGATTACTTGCACTTAACTCGATTCCGTAATTATCTTTTTGAAAATAACTGATTTATTCACTGCACGTTATTTAGAACACCGACACACGATAGTAAATTAAGATGTGTTACTGTTTTCAGACATAATGGGGTTTATACTGTAACCTCATACTGTAACCATTAATCTTTAATGAAAACCTGTATTGTGCCAGCAGTCACTTTACCGAGTGATAATTCCGTTCATGCGAATTACTTTACAGCCTTCCGCTTCTTGTATTTTTACCCTTATAGGAACAATAAAATTAAATGGTATGCCCTAAACACGAAAATAATATGCTAAAATCGGACCAGATGGTAATTACTTTAAGTGGTGGAAATAATATGGCATACATTAACCTTACCATAAAGTCTTTATTTTAGATTTAATTAAAATTTTATAACTTTGTAATTTCGTTCTGCACTTGCAGTCGAATTTTCATTTTTATTGCAGAGCGCAATATTTAGGTTTGCACTAATGGAGATTATAAAACTGCTTCATAACGGAATATTACTTTTAAACCCTGGAACTGTGCTAACCAACGTTAAAGCTATTCTTTTTCTGGAATTTTTAGTAATTTACATGTTTCATGTTTTTGAAGTACTTGATTGAAGTTTTCTAATTTAACTTAAATCTAAATAATAAATAATTGGTTGGCATTCGTCAATAAATGAATTTAAAATAAAAGCCGGATTAAATGTGAAAAGCTATCTTGTCAAGGATCTCTTGGGCAGTTGCCTTTCAAATATGTAAAGTACCATTTTGAAATCATTGAAATATAAGAGAGAAAACAGATTTGATTTATTAAGTTGTACAATTTCCTGTCGTTCATTTCCTTCCCTTATCCGCCTATCTCTCGGCAAGAAGGTTTTTCCACTGATGTAACATTAATATTTATCTTTGAAAACATGATTCGGATTTAAACCTGGAAATTGGTGTAAAACAAGTAAAATTTAATTATTTACGTTTAGAAGCGAGTGATTTTTACGAAGCCTTGTACAGAGCAAACATGACGCGGTTTTACTTACTTTTCGAACGCTGTTATGCCAAAATGCTTTTGATCGAAGACGTAATTCAATTTTAACTTCTTTGCGAGTTAAAGTAGCAAGTTTATTTGAGGAAGTTGAAAAGGAAAACGCAATTAGCTTATGGCGTTCCCTCATGCAATCGTCACATATATATGCAAACTTGAAAATCTTAGTTGAAGTAGTTAAAGTTACATTAAGGATATGCAGAAGATGTTCGCTCATTTTGAAACTGGCGTTATACGGGAAATGTAAAACATAGTCGAGATTATTAGAGGCTCTTTCTGAATCGAATCGTGGAGGTTAATCAGTCAATCTTATAAGTTCTTATAACTTTTACAAATCGAACTGTTCAGTCAATCTCACAAGTCATCGAAGTTTAACAAACTGAAATACGATTGGTGACTGTTGAGAGTTTAATAAGCATAAACAACGATTTGAAAAGGATTACGGTGGGTTTAACCCAACCATGAGATAATTCCTCGGTTATCGATTTTTCTTTCGAAGCACATGAAAAGACAAAGTACCCCAATTAAAGAACTCATCAAGAAACTTTAAAGGTCTAGAATAAAATCGGATTTAATTTTAAATTGCGATTCATATCACTTAATTGCCTTAGAATTTTAGCTAAATAGTGTGGTCGCTCAGATGCAGTTCGATAATTCTGTTAAAATAATACGTACGTAAGAGAATAGAATCGATTCAGTCAATATTCCGTGAAACCGTGCTCTAATTACAAGGTTGGCGTTCAGCATTTTAGTGCCACGGAATAAATTAATTACGTGTTTTGATTGACGTTTACGCTATTTATGCCAGGTACTTATCATTAATTATTGTTGTTAATAGCCCCGAACGGAATTTTGTAGCTTGCACTTTATAGAATATGTTTTCACGTTGTATTATCGGCTCTATTAAGCAAATATTACTATTTCGCATTCAAAAAAAACCTCCTGAAATGAATTAAGAAGCCCCGAAACAAACTCATCGTCTTACTGTAATTATTAGTCAACCGTAATTTAGGTTAGGTGACAAACAAAAATTAAAATTAATTTAATTAAACGTCCCCACGTGTTGTAAAGACCATCGAGTTTAACGCTAACAGGCAGTTAATTGAACGGATGGTGATTTGATGTTTACTATGCTTTTATCTCAAAGCTTCTAATTTATTCTTAAGTTAACTCCTAATTACTAACTCACGCAGTAAATAAACAGCAAACTAACTAAGGAGACTGGAATTTACACATTTTGTGATTTGGAAAATTTAGCTTCAGTTTAATCAACATGGGTCCAAATTTCGAACGAAAAATTTAATTTTCTAAACAATGGAAAGACTTATTTTAATAGGACTTCGTGGCGGACGTAAGAATCGTTTACGAACGAGTTCCGACTATTTTCAAAGAGTTTCTTTTTTCAGAAAACGCGTTTTAATTACAGGGCGACACCGGAACTCGTAAGTACCAAAGAAATAATAGATTGGTGCGAATTATAATAAAACTAGTGAAATAATGAATAAATGAACTGCATAAAAGTGTGCTACTGCAAGAAAGCCCGTAGAGAAAGTGAAAACAAACAGGAAAGGACCTAACCACATGTACGATGAGCAGGAAATATGAATGGCGATACCTGATATGCGTACACTTTACTACAAGAACATAGGTGGAATCAAAACACACACCTAATACACAACTAAGTCATAGTTTTAGTAAAACCTAGCTTGTTTAGATTAGCGTAGATTGAACTAAAATCAGCTGATTGATTTTTTTTAAATATGGTATGACGGTCGACTCAACCCCAAAGGAAATAAATTTATTTACAGAGTTAGTTGACACAAATGAGAGAAATAAACGACACCTAATTAATTAATATTATATTATAGATATACATAGTTAAATAATAAATAGGGAATAAAAGTAAAAAATAATGAGCCTACATCGTCCACTGCTGGACATAGGCCTCCCTCCCTTCGATTCAGTATCTTCGATTCTGAGACGTTTGAATCTAATTGTTCTTTTTAGATCATCAGACCAACTTGTGTGGAGGTCTACCTCTGCTTCTGAATGACTCTTGTCGGGGTCGTCACTCCAAAATCCGTTTTGCCCACCTATTATCTTGCAATCTCACTACGTGGCCTGCCCAGCTTCATTTCAGCTAGTCACTCTTGTTCTTTTTCTAATGACGGTATTTGGGATTCTATCTCTAAGTGTTACACCCAGCATGGCCCTTTCCGTGTCTCTTTGTGTTAACTATATTTTATCTATTGATTGTATGAATTATATGGGTATATGTATAGTTTAACAGGCCAGAGTTATAGTTAATAAGTAAAGATTTAAGAATCATAAACATAAGCCGTTAGAAAGTAGGAAGACAACAAGGAACCATAAACAATAGATTGGTACCAGGACTATCGTCAGATGCAAGTAAAGATAATCTCGGGAGTCGTAAATAGCCTATATAACAGCGCTAATGGATGTATTAGCAGAAAGTAACAGCCACAAAAAAGAACTTAGGAAAGCAACCCTGACCTTGAGACGAGGGAAAATAAAGAAAAAATACAACTGCAGTTAGAAGATAAATTACAGGGAGTCGGTTACGAAATACAGAGTTTCAGTTTCTTCTTCTTCTTTTAGGATTTCCTCCTGTTTCTCTGCTTTCTACCTCTCTTGTGATTCTAACGTCTAACGTCCAGCTCTCCGTCCATCTCTTAGGAGCCGGCCTTGGGGTCTTCTTCTTTGTGGTTTGTGATCTTTAGCCCACTTAGCAATTCTACTTGAGTCCATTCTATCTACATAATTTCTCCATAGTCTTCTTCTAGATCTTGTCCATCTATATATTTATTTGTAGCTACGCCCTTATGTCGCTACTTCTGACGTAGGTTACTCCTTTTATTGTCCTTAATGTCTCCATTTTACTGATTCTCGTCAGTCTTTTATAGTTTTAGAGATTCAGCTCGGGTTTCAGTCGCATACGTTAGAATTGGTCTCACACATGTTTTATATATCTTTATTTTGTTTTTCTTTGACATGTATTTGTTTCTCCACACTACTTCTCTTAAACTGCCAGAGATTCCCGATGCTTTAATGGAGTTCGCTCTAACCGTCTCTGCTAAATTTTCATCACTTGATATTTGCGTACCTAAGTAGTTAAGCTTCATGACTTCTTCTCCTGCTAACAGTTTACATCTAATAGGGTCTTTTGGGATTACCATAGATTTGTTTTTTTCTGCAGTTTGTTAAATTCAATTCATTTTTCTGTTAACTGTCTTTGCATAAAGATTGCGTCTATTGTGGATCTGTTTTGACGGAAATCCTGTTGTTCTTCACATAAGTTCTTCCAACTTTAAGTTCGAGCTTAAGTTCAGCTATGCAAATCCAATGTATGGAAGATTGAGGAGGAAGATTTGCCATGAGAATAATTTTGAATGAATGATGGAAACCAGAAAAGTGGAGGATGTTACCTGCCTTAGATTTCGTAAAAGCAATCGACACAGCTTCACAAACAGCTCCTGCAGAAACATTAAAGGAGAGCGTAACACCATACACCTAATAAATAGGATAATCAAAGCAACAGCGTGTGTGTGGTCATCAGATCTTAGAGCTGGTTGGTCGCGGCCTTAAAGCTGCTTATACTACGGAAATGTTTTCTATGTAATGGTTTCCCGTTGCCTTCTGCAGAGTTTCTGAACGTGTATTAAGTGTATTATATGTGTGTCTTATTACTATCTGAAGGTGAGCATAGCTTCTCTCGGTCAAGTACCGACCTCGAACAGTGGGGAATTATTTGTAAAAATCCTTACCACGTAAGATTCGAACTCAAGACTCCTAGCTAGTAGCCCAACGTTCTTACCACTGTGCCAACGAGCAACAGTAGCTATCGAAAATGCGTGCATAAGCAGACGACTTAGTCATTTTAGCTGAAGAAAAAAGCGACCCAGAACGATTAGTAGAAGATAAAAGATGTGAAAGCGGCTGACGTTACAGGCATGTTAACGTTATACAGTGCTCCCAATCCCCACTAGTCATATAAATTCCTTCACACCTTATTGGCATGGGGTAGGCCTGGCGTGATCCAGGACTGATCCAAAGCGATCTGCTCCATGTCAATTGATGATGATGATGAGGGAAATAAACCGCATGTATGACTCAAGAGAAGAAGAGTGTAAAGCTTAACGAATCCGCTAGTGTGCTTAGAAAAGTTAAAAGTTACAAAGGGCTTATGGAGAACATTCCCGATTCAGGGCACCGGTGTTCAGATGGCACGAAGAAGTGGAAGATGAACTTCATGCGGGAAGACCTTCAATCTTAAAAACGGACGACAATTTGGAAAGAGTGAGGATTCTTGTTACGTCAGACCGTCGATTCACATTAAGAATAATCAGTAGTAAGTTAAATTTGAACCGGTTTACCGTCTATCAGATTTTAATACAGGATTTGGGCATGAGAAAATTGTACGCCAAGATGGTTTCAAAGAACCTCACGGCTGAGCAGAAGGCCAATCAGAGGAATGTGTGCCTTGATTTTTTGTACCGCCTTGACAGGGAACCAGAATTCTTCAGTCGCGTGATCACAGGTGATGACTCATAGAATCAAGAAAGCGAGAATGAGAAAATCAAAAAGCAAATTGATGTTCATTTGTTTTTTTTTGACAGTCAGGGGATCGTCCACAAGGAATTTGTGCCACCAGGACAAACTGTCAATCAAACTTTTTATCGCAAAGTCACTTGGATGCTGCACCATGACAGCATCCCATGTCACACGGTAGTCTCCGTCAACGAATTTTTGGCAGAAAAAACGCATTCCTGTGGTTCTCCAGCCCCCGTATTCGCCGGATCTTAGTCCTTGTCACTACTTTTTGTGCCATTTTGGTACTTTGGATAATATCCAGAAGAGCGCAACCGACGAGTTGAAAGGCATTCCAGCAGAAGCCATTCAGAACTGCTCTGAACAATGGAAAAACGCCTCCATCGGTGTATCGCTGCCCAAGGGAACTACTTTGAAGGGCATAACTTTGATTTGTAAAAAGAATAGAATACATGGTTGAAAGAAAATTAGTCTCATTATTTTCTGCCAAACCTCGTATATCTAACTGAAATTGAATATGTGACTTACTAACTACCTTCCACCGTAGAAGCGGTGTCTAGCGGCTGACTTGATGCTCCCAATTCCCACCTATCATAAAAAAATCCCTTCACGGCGTAATCTAAGATTGATCCAAAATCCAAAGCGATCTGCTTCATGTCAATTGACGATGATGATGAACAATGGAAAGGCTTATTTTAACTAATAATAATGAACCATGTGAAGAATTGTTGTGCCTGGGGATAAACGGAATAAAGTCATTATTAATGTTAGCACTGCCTCACATTAAAAAATGAGTTCATGCTAAAAACTTTACAGCTGAATATAAAAATAACAAAAAATAACAAGATCGTAAAGACTTTATAGCGATTAAAATGTTTAGATAAAAATATTAATCGCCTATTAAAGGCTACAGTACCTTAATATTTTTATTAAAAGGCAAGAAAAAAAGGTTAGACTGTTAATCGAGGTAGATGGATTACTCTTTTGATTATTGCACGTAAAATGGCACTTTATTTCCGAACTTTATAATCGCTGTTTATATTAAAAACATAACTGGAGTAGTAAACAATTTATGGAGCTCCATTTTAATGTTGCTGTAGATTATGCACATTTGTTACAGTAAAAATTAAATAGATAGAAATAAAGAGCCTAAATTGATGCTCGAAAATGTTCAGTAAATATATAGGAAGGTAAAACAAACAAGGTTAACTTGTTTTAAAATTCTGCTGCGGACCTTTATATTTATGTTAAACTGGAGACTTTCAGAAACAACTTTTAAAGACTTAAACGTTTGGAAATATGAAATTTAATTAAGGTTTATTTTCTAAATAAGTCCTTTGGGTACGACACTTTTATAACGAGGTCACTCGAAACTGTGGCATAAGGGCCCAGTCCGTTGAGTACTGATGCAACAGATACACCACGTTGAATAAAAGGGAGATTATCATTTACTTAATAAAGCATTTTAATGGAACGAAGGGATTTAAACCCAGCTTTGTTGAGCTTCTTTGTATATAAGCATGCATTTCCATAATGTTATACTTTTAAGTGTTTCTTAATTCCGGCATTTAAATGGTCTCTTAAAATAACTCGTTTTACAGTCATTGTTAAATATTTTCGGATAAACTGTTAATACACGTGTTTAAAGAGATTAAAAATTTTAATTCTGGTTGTTTTATACTTGGAAAATCTTGAAATACTGTTCTATTTTAATAAAAGAAATATTTTTCGTGCATGGTATGAAAATTCGTTTTTTCAGTGTCCTAAGTTATTTCCATAACAAAGAAAAACGTTATTAGATTTTCCACATTTAACGATTTAGTCCTTAGATAATCCGAACTTTTTAACACGCAAAACTACCTAAATTAAAAAAATTAGTATCAAATATATCATAATTATCGATCCAACAGTGACTAATACGTTTTCGGTTGCTCCCCATACTGATTCTAGCAAATACACGAAAGTACAAAGATTAATGTGAAAACGGTACGGTATAAACACGCTCAAAATTAATTTTGCCTGATTACAGACCTTAAATGGAAAAGTGCGCAAATACAGGTTGGATAAATTATTTATCATCAAAACTGCGAAAACTTGTTTGGTATTTTGGGATTTGGTATTTTTAAAATAAACACTCGTACGAAACATGTAGTAATGTTCAAAGTCCATCGTCTCCTTAGTATTCATGCATATAACATAGGACTATTGTGTGAATCAACAATGGTTCGTCCTTTGTAATTCAAGCACAAAATGACCTACTGGAGATTAATCAGTGACACGATATGGTTGGACATGGCCTGAGTTGGAGTTTATAGAAATATGGAAATGTATGATAAGGACTTTGAGCTTATTTCTCAGCTTTTGAGGTTTCACTTATTTTCAGTTTTGATCCACACTTAAGGGAAATGTTAGTTCAGTGAAAATAATACAGCATTAATAATTTGGAGCTACTTTGTTGCTTTTTAGGTGACGTATGAAAAGGAAAAAAGAAAGCCATATTATGTATTACTAGAGTGCCCACTAAGATTATAATGTTTTGTTTAATTTTGGAAAGCTTTATGATAAAGTAAGTAAATACATCTTTGGAACTCAAATGTGATTCTAATGGGTTAATAATGGCGACTTAGTCTGAAACTGAATAAATTATTTAGACAAAAATCCCTAATATTCAAACTTTTAACAAATATACCATCATTAATGTAACTTACTAATTTAAAGGTGCTGGAATGAAATTATAGCTTAGTATAAATAATTTAAAAGCACCGGTATGTAATAAAATTTTATGCAATTTGTAATTGACATTTCATTATAATATAAAACAATTTGAGTACAACGTGCAGGATAAAAAGATAACAACTTCATATGTCCAGGGTTGAATACAGAAATAAACCAATAAGTTTAATGCTTTTGCTCGGAAACATGTCGGCATCGACGAATATTATTATCAAGGAACAAAATAATTTATGAAGTAAATCAAGCATTTCTTATTAAGCGCATTACCTATACAAATTACAACGTTAAAGGTGAATTGCTCATTTTTTATTTACGAACCTGTTCTGAATCGATAACAAAATTGATGAAGGTTGTTTGAATAACAATTCTTATCTAAAGAGGGAATACAACAGGTAAAGTCGGTGCAATACGGGCTTGAAAAATAATGAAATTTAAGCATCTTAGAGAGTGAATATAAATAAGTTTCCAGGAAAGTTAGGTAGCATTTTTTGAAGCGTATAACGCAATTTTCGCCGTGATACCAAAGTAAGCTCGAAGTAGCAAAGTGCATGATTTACAAGCGGTTTTCAGCATCGTATGATAGAGATTAAGGACCTCGCAATGTTCTTTTCTTTTCTTCTAAAGAGTCCGGCCATCTTTACTCTCCAAAATAATTGTAGTGGAAATATATAAAATAAAACGGAAGCTTTTTTGTTAAAGGAAGAAAAGAATTAATTTAGGAATTCAAGTGTTTTTGAAAGCATGCTCGAGATTATAGTCACCTGCACTTGACGTCCTATAACTCGGTAAAAATTTCATAGAACTTGATCTAAGAAGCATTGCTGCATAATGTACGATGTAATAAGAATTCTTCTCTGATAAATTTCACACTTACGAGAAAATAATGAACAAAAAGTGCAGTTCTTACGAAAAATTCGTTTTAAAGCTGACATCCTAGCCATTTTAAAGCACTATAAACTTATTCAATTATTCTGAATAACGTTACTTCAAAAAACTTCAACGTAACGTACATATACGCTTTTAGAAAAGTTAAACGTATGGGTATAAAATTTATTATTTTTTTCGGATATAAATTTTGCTTTTGATGTTCCATCCTTTCAGTTGATAAAAGCGACAGAATTTAAAAATGCAGAGCACTCCCTCACAACAGCTATAGCAAAAGGTGTTTACCCGTAAACAAATGTAATGCATATGAACTGACAGGTTAACACTTGTTTTATCATCGTAACGTACGTGTTAATTAAGGGATTTTGTCGGTGTGTTTATACCTAATTTTACTAATTTTAATTCAATTTAATTACATACGCTTTACCTGAACACATGCTGAATTAAAGCCTAAATCTGTTTCTGTAAATACTATTAACCTTTGATGTTTAACTTAAAATTACCTACATCAGAATTAACAACAAACCAATCAAACGTACACTTAAATTATTTAAAGTTTTTGAACACAGTTTTTACACTTCAAATTAGTAGAATAGATAATAAGACACACAAATAAATAAGTTAAACCGATAAAACCAATCTGCGTAAATTAACAACGGAAAAACCTGTTACAGTCTTTTAAACGAATGTTCTTGAATATTTTCTGCAAAAATTATAAATTTGTTCAACCAACCCACATAGGCGACGATAAAAGGCTAAAAATTCCTATACTCATAAATTTTAATTACAAGATTGACTTTATCAGCAATACGTCAATTAGAAGCGGCATTTATGAGGGTCACCCAACACTTAATTTTCAATATTTTCATTTTTATGAGTAGGTGGAAACTCCGTTAAAATTAATAAAGACAGCTGCTTTAAAAATAGCTGACAAATCTGGGTCGAATCACAATTTTTTATAAATTATTTTTCAAATGTTATTTAATGTACAACGACAGTTCTTAATAAGTTTCTGAAGCTCAAAAACAACAAGCTAGTTATAAAAAAATGTTATCACCAACAATCCTCTTTTTCACATCATTCTTATAGTAAAGAAATCCTCCCCAAGTTTTATACGATTTATAGCAGTACCTGTCATAAAAACATTAATTTCTTTTTATTATAACACATGACCAAACAAACCGGTACTCTTTTATAAATCTACAAGGTTTATACATTTTCCTGCTAAGTTGTTTTCTAATTAACAATCTGTGTTACTTACTGAAGTCTAAAGAAATTTGTTTGCGGAAACTGATTTAGTTTATTTATTTTTAATTTAATTAAAGTATACCCTTTCTGATCAGAAGTACTTTAACATCATTTAATTAACGAATTAAATTATTTAACGACAAAAAAACTTGATGGTTTCATTTACAAAGAAAGAAAATAGTTTAAAAATTGCCCCTGGAAATTCCACAAACACAACTGAAAATGTTATCATTGTAGAATGCGTAGATAAACCGTTATTAGTCTAAGAAAATGAGTTTGTTATTTAAAGCTAGAGCTATTTGAAGTTTTTTAGATTTTCGAGGAATTGGGGACTTAAATTTAAAATTTTAGAAGCGCAAATCAGGCAGGATGGAACTTAACCGGAGGTTCTGTTGTTTGTATAATAAGTGGCTGATGAGCAAAAAAAATAGAGATAGTGATCAGAGAAAAGATGGAGCGAAACAAAGGGCATCTTCTTGAAAGCGATTCAGATAATCGAGTTCTCGGTGTGCCTTTGCTTGATGAAAGTTTACGTTCATTACACCTAAGCTCCATACTTATGGAAGAATTTTAACAAAATTGTTTTCAAACTAATTTTTAATTAAAAGACTTCGCTTGTTTGGAAAAGCTTTAATTATGGTTAATCTATGTTTGCGATGCTTCCAGGATATTTGCGGAAGGTAATTTACTATTTTCTTTCGAAGAACATTTGCACGCAAATGCGTAAACACAATGACTACCTATAAATTCTAAACAGTAATTAAAATAGTTGCTTTTACGGTTGTTCCCCGGAATTGTAGGAACAACCAGAAAGCAACTAAAACAACAAACTTTTCTCATATAATTAATCTATTTGCCGTTTTATACATGTCGTATACAATATTAATTACGCGGCAAATCTGTTTATCAACTCCGTTAGAGCTTTGCAAGTCTCAAAGGTACCTTACCTAATGAAAAATTTCCAATTAAAAGAGCATTGGAAATTAACTGCTCGTTTGATCTCATTTTTTACTGACTGCACTAATTGAGCTAAATATAAAACGTTCGCCGTTTCTTCACTTGATTAATTAAACAAAATTGCTGCAACCCATTTTTGTTTCTTAAAACAAAACGATGAGTGTCAAAAGCTACATTTTGATAAAGTGAAATCAGCGAATACCCCATTAATATTCAATGTTGAATTCAAAAATTCACAACGTAGTCGGGTTTTACTTCGAACTTGTTCATTGGATTTTGGCTTAACAAGCATACGTGGTTTTATTAATCATAAATATATTAAAGTTAATAGATTCGTTACCTACGACCTGAAACACATACCTGCGCTTTGGGAACGAGTGGATCGAGCAAAGAGAAAAAGTATTTTTAACTCCTTACCTGAAAAGAAAAACAATAAATTAGAAACTTGCAGAATTTTTAACCTTTGTAGGGTTATTAATAATTTCAGTTCTTTACACTTGGGCTACCAAGCTATGTTATTATACATGATGTAAGTTTGGAATTTTATTGTGTGCTCGGCATGAAGGAAAAATTAATACAAAATCCTTGTTGTAGAAACCTTATTAGATAAACTAAATTATGTTACTTTAATAAACAATTTACAAATGTTTGGACGGATTTCAGTGGTAAAGAAATAGTTCTAATTCCGGACTTTTATCTGTACATAAAGTACCTATACAAATATGATAGTATTTTTAAACTTCTGGAGCTATCAAAATAGCTTGAAATAATGTTCCGATTTATATTGGAATAAAGACATAATAAAACTTTATATAATGGAGGTCTTCAAGGAATTTTCGTAGCTAAAGCTGTTATTATTCGAAATTTATTTCTAAATAAAGCGTTGAATTATGTGTTTACGATGCACTATCTTTGAAACTTCCCCGAAATTTATTACTTAGAAACTTAGTACTTTCACATCTTTGACTTCACTGCTAAATTATTCTAAAGATTTAGTACGTCATGAATACGTTACTTTAGAAAATACAAGACGGGAAAGAACCGATTTGCTTTAACTTCCTTACAATTCAGTAAGTTTGAATAGTTTCTATCCAGACATCAATGTACCAATCAACAACTCCACCATAATAATAAGTCAATGGCTTTGACTGAAGGCATCAATTAATTAGAAGCCAAAGCTTGACAAAGTGGTGGAGACATTCGGGTTTGATTAACCCCTCACTTCTGTCACGTGCCTTGACGTGTAGTTGATACAGAACCAATTATCTCCTCAGAGTCTTTGTTCATGTGTATACAAGTGACAAGTTACAGTTTAGTTTTAGGTTATATTAGGGTACAGTTGATAGTTATGTTTTTGAACTGTGTAAACCTCCGGAATTAGAAATTCTCCAATTTAGACTATTTTAATTAAACTATAATTTTCGCCCTTATGATGACATTCACCATTAAATTTTGGTAATTTAGGAATCAATTTCGTAGTTACTATTCTATTTTGGGATTATTTACGTAATAAAGCTTATCACGTCGCACAATACAACTTACCAATTTAGAATTATTCTATGTCAGCCGGTCTACGTAGTATAAAGGTGCCCACAGACTAGCTTACATGTGCGTCATACATGTATGTCATACATGCTCGCGCGTTGATGTTTGCCAGTGTGTGGTCAAAAAATCGCAAACATGTGCGTCGCACAAGTTTTCTGATTTGGCCGGAATTCATCAACGCGCAAGCATGAACTTGCATACAAGATTGTCGGTATGTGGCCAAGTATCACGCTTCATTCGCATACATTTTGAGTACAGTGTCTCGCGTATTTAGTTTGTATTCTGCCGGTTTCACAATTTTAACACAAACTTTAAATCTTCATAATTTCTTCCAGTGGCTAAATAGCGAAATGTGGCTGTTAATCGCTTCTGTGGTGATATAGCAGCACTCAAAATCGTGTCCCCTTTTTCAATTACTGGAGACACTAACGTTAATAGAGTGACGTAACTTTCTTGGTCCATCCTCAGGTTCTAAGCGTAATTCTTCTAGAAGATTAATATGGATATATTCTGAGCATTTTAAAAGCCATTCCCATTTTGTTCGAATTTCTGACTGTTGAACTAATTTATTTCTTTTCTTTTTAATTAAAGCAGCGTACGCCGCTGTTAATAGAATGTAATCGTCATCATTGCTCACCGCGCACTTCCAAACTAACTTGTTTGACAAGCTAGTGTGTAGGTCTGTGGGTAAACCCTATTGTCATACATGTACGTCACACATGTACGACATACATGTCTGACGTACATGTATGCTAGTCTGTGGGCACCTTAAGTCTTGTATTATGTTTTATGGCAACACTAAAAACATTATGTGAGCCTTAAACTCTGAAATAGGTGTCTGGAATGTTTAACACTCACGCAATATTTAGAGCAAGAATAAAACTTAATAAGAATGTAGTCACTTTATACACGTATGCTAGTTAAACCTAAATTTTTACTCATCATCGATATCTGACATTTACAGAGCAACAAAACTTAAAAATTAAAAATTTGAATATGCCTAAAACGAATGGTAGTTCTATGTGGCATATGGAATTTAAATAGCAGGCAATTATTCTAAAAGGGAATCTGTTAATTTTTTTTGTAAATTTAGCAAATAAGCAGAAAGATTTACAAAAAGTTGTAAACAAAACATCTCTGATCTTCCCACCTGGTAAGAAGTAACTCACCCCAAAGCCACAATTCAATCTTCGTAAACATCCAACTAGAATATTTTATTCCTAAAAGTAATTAACTAAATTTTCCCTTTGGCAATTTCCGCCGTGAAAAGTTTCTTGTAAGTCACAACGTTTCTTTTGTTGCCTCTCATAGCGAACATGACAGGTTAAGTCACGAATTCGGTTTATAAAAAATTAAGAAAGAATAACATAAAATCTTTGAAGTTTAAAGCTTTATAAAAGAGCTTCTATCTTTGTACGCAGCGAACGTGCGAATTTTTACATAAAACCATAAAAAATAAATAGGATTAAACACCAATTCGAAATACCAGTAGTTTGTTTGCCTAACATTTATGGATACTATTTATTTCACCCTCATATTTAATATAATTTAAAAGGCCTATCAGAATGAGTGTAGGAAAAGGCATTCGCAAGAAAACATTATCAAAAATCAGACGAACATCTTAGCTTTTTTCCTTTGCCTGTCTATCTGGGCGTAATAAGGTTTTCGTATTTCGTAATAAATACGGCAACAAAAAGATAATCAGATTTGTGTGATTGTACTCCGCTACGTGAACAAAATTTTAAAATTATCTACTACGTAAAATTTGCCATTTCTAACAGCAATGCAGAGAAAATTTCTTCAAAGGATATTGTAATTTCTCATGATTTCTAAAATTTGATTAAATAAAATTCTCACTTCGGTGGGATTAAAAGGAAATTAAGAACTGAAATACAATAAGAATCCGGCAATTTTTAAAGATTTACTACTATTTGCGTTTGTTGCTATTTTCAGTGGCAGATCATCTAACCAAATCCTGGAACACGATGGATGGTTGGCAGTGAAATCACTTAAAATACATGCAGATAAATTGTATTTATGAATAGGAAATTATTTGATTCTTTTGAAATTATTAAAACCGCTTTTGTCCTTGTAACTAAAATAAATTCTTCTTAGCTAGACTTTATTGCTGTTGAAAAAATAAAAAGATTTTAGTTAATCAAATCACATTAAATCTAGCACCAAATTAAGGTCTACTTTAAATAAGAGAGTAAAAATCGCAGTCTTATAAATCTTGACTACCTAAGCTGGATACAGTTTTATTCCCGCTTGAAGAGCTTGATTAAGGCTGAAGGAAGAACCTTTTAGCTTTTTAGTGGACTTTTAAAGAACTAACTCTTTGAATTAAACATAGGTAACAGGGCGAGACCAATTTTAACTACAATTAAGGGAAATCAGTTTTAAATTGCATACTGCGACAACTTAGTTATGAAATCCGTTAGTGATCCAATTATTACTAAGCAAAGTAATAGCTGAAAATGCTTAGTTAAAACTTTTCCTTAACCGATATTCCAGCATTGTTGCTATGGTTTTAGTAACATAAAGATGATTAATAATAAGTAAATATATTGAAGGTTTGGGGCGTTCAATTTAGGTCTTGATAAAAATAAATATTATCGTCAAAATTAGGAACTTCTTTAAATATAAGACTGCTCTGTAAACAATAAAAGAGTACATTTTACTCATCGTTAGGGATGTAAATTTGATTTTTGTAAGAATTTAGAAGTATAATTCACATTTTCCCTGCAGAATTTTTCTTGGAAAACTTCTGGTAAACCTTAATTAACTTTCAAAATTTGTTCATTTTGTATTTCCTGTTTAGCGTTGTTCGTAGTAGCTGTGGAAAGAAATATAATGTAAAGTATTTCGAGTTTCGGTCAAGAAAGTTAGAAAACCGCGACAAATTTAATCCTGAGCAACTTTAACACAAATTAGGGTAATTAGAAGAACCCCAAACTGCAAATGCAGTAAGATATTCCACCCTAAAAATTAAAACCGTTAATCCAATTAACAGACTATTATGCCGGTAAAAGCGTTTCTATGTCGTTTTCAAAAGTACACGTTGAATGTGTTGTAAGTAAATGGCCCACGAGGAAAAAAATAAACATTCCCGAATAAATAAAGCGCGGGTGTTCTAATACGTTGTGGCGGATATAAATAATTTGCCCCGAAGGGATCAACATCTTCTACAAATAGATTTTGACGGGTGAATTAAAGTATCTGATTTTTTAATACTTCGATTGAAGAGTAGATTGGCCGAAGGTTGTTATTTACAAGATCTTCGGAAAAGACTTTCGAGGAAGCATCCAAGGATTGTGTTTGACACGAAGCTGTCAGGAGTAAGTCAGGCAGGAGTTATAAATCCGGGATGATAAGTTAGCCGGAGCTTTTTCAATGTGGTTGAGTTTTTTTATACAGTGGGCAAAAACGATGAAATGTTATTACCGAAACGAATTTCATCCCCAATATAAATTATGTACACGTAGGCTGTAAAGCATACATTTTATTGTTTTACGCAATATAACACTACATCAGGATTATACTTAAATATTTTTTATGCCCCTAACCTTATTCCAGTCTATTGAGTTTCGGGTTCCTTTTCTGATTTCTTAGTATTTTCTACAATCTTCAAAAATTCTTTACAAAGCAAAACATTTCCTGAATCCTTGAAACCTTTAACCCCTTTTACGTGTTTAATATAAAACCAAATTGAGGCTTCGGTTGGTTTATGTTTTCCAAATTCCTGTAAAATGCTTTTCTTAAAGATTTTAATGGAAAAAATTTTGATGATTAGATACTCCTTAGATCTTTTAATTTGATTCAACCGAGTATAGCTTTCGAAACTGAATTAATAGATCTTCAGGCATTTAATTAATTCGTTTAGAATTTTACACCTTCCTACCAGCTAAGGTTTGGGTTTTAAAAATAATAGTTAGTTTTTAATTAACTTCAATTTTGAAAGAAAACATTTCCTGCGATTCCTACAATTA
The DNA here is from genome assembly GCA_963082815.1 of Melanotus villosus. Classification (NCBI taxonomy): domain Eukaryota; kingdom Metazoa; phylum Arthropoda; class Insecta; order Coleoptera; family Elateridae; genus Melanotus; species Melanotus villosus. Next base: position 32,697,087 of record OY720427.1, on the reverse strand, counting down.
TTCAAAATTTCAAAAGCTTATTTTCAAGTCAAAACTAAAAGTCCCTGAAAATATTAATGGTGCAGTTGAAAACATGTGAGGTTTTCAGCAAAATGGCGGCGGGCTTTACTTGGAACAAATATTAAAAAAGATTTTTTATCTAGCGAAAGTTTATTTTTCTATAGTGTATAATAAAGCTATAAAAAAATAAGGCGTATACCCTCTTACTGGTTGTGTATATTGTGCTTAAGGTGAAAAATGAGTGTTCGCCCTCCCTGTAGGCACTTTAATGGATGTAGGGGTAGTCTACGTATATATTTGATGTTGTTATCGTTAACTGATATGCACGCATAGGAAATGGTAGTTATACTGACTGCAATTTTGGGAAATTACTATTAAATGGATTACAGGTACTTTTCCGTGCACATAAGCACGTTGATTGATCATTGGGGAAAAGTTAGGGTAATAATAGTAATCAAACACAACCGATATAATTTTTCTTGATTTTTAGTCAACCACTGTATAGGTTTAACATTAAAAAAGGACCGTATAACACCGCTTAACCCCAACAAGGAACTTTAATAAATTTGCACAAAAATTTACTTGATAAAGTTAATTATATACTAAATAAAAGTTTTTTAATTATATCAAAATAAATGGCACTTTTTATTAAAATGCAGAACATGTAAATTTTCCCAAAAAAGGTAGACGTATACACGAAAAATTGCTCTTGTTAGTGAATTTGTTAAACCAACATGCTTCAAAGTCCTTGAATGAAGTTATCATCCACAAATTATTCAAACATAAAGCTTGCCCAAAATTATGATCAGTAATTTTCATTTAATTATGCATGAGGGATATCTGATGTTGTAGCATGAATTAGGATTTTCACCCTTATTTGTTTGTTTTTCCTTGTGACTGCACCGCATGATGTTAATATTGCAGGCGGATTTTAGTTGATTAACGATTAAAATCCTTTTATCTATTTATCAATTGATGTTATTTAATTTTAAAATTAATGTGAACTGATGACAGTGAACTTGACAAATCATAACAGTCTTCTTTATTTGCAAATTTGCAAGATAACTAAGTATTTTTGTATGACCAAAGCCAAGAGCCAAAGTTGAGACCCTTAATAATTATGCGAATTATTTTAATGGTTTTACGTTTTTGTTACAGGTAAGTTCCTTAATATTTTTCCTGGGACAAAGGAACTTGTAGTTCGCAGATTTTGCAGATAATTTTAAAATTAAAATAATTATATTCACGTCAATTATTATGACCTATTTTCAGTTAAATGTAAATTAAATTATGTGCGTTTAAAAATTGCATAAGTAAAAATGTGCAAATTATCTTTTGACCCACATTCGACAAGTCTTTGCCGGTTGATAGATAAGCAGAATGCAGGGCTATTCCACAAGCGTACGATATTACTTTTTCTTTCCTTCCTTTTTCTTTTTGTAAGACACATATTTTCTATCACACAACGTTTGAAGGCTTGAATGTATGTTAAAATTGTTACATAAAATATAAATTTGTCAAAGGCCAACCCAGAAATGTTCGAATCAACGACAAAAAGTTACAAACGGCGATAAATACATCTGTTTTTCAATGACCCACTTATGGTAGAAAAATTTATATTATTCAAAAATTATCAGCAAATCAACTTTTCGTAGCTTATAAGAGTATAAAAGAATTTAATGAAAATTTTTGAAACATCCTTTTGGAAAATATTGTAAAGTTTACCTTAAACCTGCTGGCTGCATGCGTACCCTTCTCAGTCTATTGTAGAAAGCACAAAACACTCGTAATCGTTTTAATTACCCTTTAATTTACACGTTAAACAATGCTCTTTTTACCTTTAATACTCTTAAACCGCGTTACATTTAAGAATGACCGAAGCGAACTGAAGTCGACGTTGAGTCGTGCATTAAAAATTGGTCAATCAGAATAAGGATTGTAGGTTGTGCTGTGCTGTATACTCTTACGAAATCTTTTAAACTTTCTGAAACTATAGTTTTTTAGATTTAACTTTTCAGCTAGTTAAATCAAAAACACCTCTTTGCCTTTCAGTTTCAGTGGTCGTACTTTGTGTAAAAGGCAATGCATTGTTTTCATCCTATTTCTTTTTTGTCATAACACCTCTCCATTTACATAACCTTTTTTAATTTATTACCTTCGTCCTTTTCAGCCTGAAAGGAGGCTTGAAGTTATTCCATAATTTATTACAGTTCATGTCGGTTGATTTTCATATTTTTCAGAAGATATGTATCGTTTAATGTTTACTACAAAAATTATTACGTTTGCTAAACTCATGAACGTCAAGTTGGTGCCAAATCCTGCAAAGTTTTCTTTAATTTTCGACAGGATTTTTACCATACAGCAGCAAAATGTAGTACTTATTAGTAATATCAAAATGAAATTTGGTACATGTAATATGCTCTTAAAACTGTATTATTTGGTTTCTATTACTTTTGGTTTCGCCGGAGTTAACCTCAACTTTGTTATTTTAAATGAAACGCCCTATATATTTATATATTTTTGGAGTCTTCACTTAATTTCTCGTATGTTATTATCAAGTTTGAAAGATTTTGATGACAAAGTAAAAATGAATTTGTTGGGTTAAAAATGCCAAGAGAACTTTTTTACGTAAAATTAATTTTTCTTTCATAATACGGCACAGGATGTTTAAAAAACGCGACTTTCATATTTCTTCTTAATTAAAAATGTCCTTAATACTCCCTAATTACGCCACTGGTCAAATTAGGAAAAATGTTTATTTGAAAAACCTTCCTTATTTTTCATGTAGTTAACGTACTTCCTAAACTTTCATGACCACCCTGTATAGATTGAATATATTTTATTGTCTTAACGGCCGCCCTATTATTAAAAGAAAACAAAAACTGCACAAGTCAGACACTTCAGATTGATGAATTTATTATTTTTTCTTTCTATATTTGAAATTATTTACTTATTTTTGTTTAATTATTTTTGAAATGTGTTAATAAACAGTTTGTAATAAAAAGTAATTATTGTCGTAAATAAACACCGATTATGTTACTTCTACAAAATTAGTATAAATCTTTCACTTGTAGTATCTAACTTTTTATCGATTTAAACGTATTTTTCCGTAACACTTTTTTGGCCCGCCAAATATTTTGGAATTTACAATTTGGCCCAGCTAGGGAAAACTTTGGGAGCCCCTGCATTAAAGTTTCATTCGAGTTTTTTTTTTTATGAAAATGAGTAAAATTAATAAAGCGAGTAGATTTACGAATATATTCGATCGTTTGGAAGTCGTCCATTGTGTCTGAAGCATATAAATTTATTTTTATATTTTTACTAATAAAACAAACAACCGTATATATTTTTCAGGTTAATTAGACCTCACCCAAATCTTATACATTTAAAGCTCGCCCAAAGTGCTAAAATATTTTATTTACATTTCAGGTAACTAACTTACCACTATATCTTTAATTAATTCTCCGGAAAGTTTCACTATAATTATCTTTATGACGAGGAGATTTAACTCATCGGTATAAGGTAGGTCGCATTTGTAACTTATTAATTATCTTATAAACCCTCCGAGCTGGTAGTATAATGCTATTACAACCGTCTCATGATTGGTGTTCTACGCTCTTACTAGAAGGGCTAACCAAGACCCATAAGGAGTCATAAATCCTGGTAGATCACTTGTGGACCTTGTGGTGTTTAAATGGATGTAAATAGGCGTACATTTTCCATTATGAGGATATTGCTCGTCATTTAAGGATTTCTTATTCGCCCACTTTCTGGATAAATGGGTCTATTAAACTCAAGTTTGACTGCTTTGGAGGGAAAGTAGGTGCGTTTACTATTAATATTTTAGCATGGTAATAAATCGATTGATCAGAACATTATCGGGTGATAAATGGCAAATGAGGTTCGGGACAGATAAGGTTTACCAATAGGCCCTATAATAATCTTCTAACAGTTAAAGAGGAACCTATAAACTATAAAGCCCTTACAAGTTACTCCACATTTTTTTTTATTAATTAATTGGTTATTGCAAATATTTTATATTATTTTCATTTTATTCAAGTTTTTCTCGTATTCTTGTTGAAATAGACTATAAATTTTCCCGAAATATAAATTCAAAAAATTCTGGCGTTAAACAATTACAATTTGTAAATAACATTGAAGGATTTCAGAAACATGTTTCGTACAATTTTTTTCCAATAATTGAATTTAATAGTAAAAACGGAGTTGCAAAAAGCTGTTAGAAAAGCGAGAAACCTTTTTAATACCTTAAGTTACAATAAAAAACGTGGAGAAAAGGTTGGGGCAAACCAATTTTCTTTTAATTTTTACCTTTAATTTAAAAACCTATTTTTGTACTTGACAGCAGAATAAAAATTTTCCATCGCTACATTTTCCGTTGTTGTTTATTTTATATTTTATTTGTAAATGCGGCGAAAAATTAAAATTTTTCTGGACGTACATAATGTTTAAAATTAAAATTGCGGAAGCGAAAAACGTCTAATTAATCACAACAATTGCCTGCAACTCACCCAGAAAATATCTTATATTACTTAGTTATTTTAGAAATAGTTCCAAGTTCTAATTTCTGTTCGAGCACGAAATTTTCATGTTTCCATTAGTTCAGCGTTTTAAAACGTCAGCCAAACGAAAACCTGCGGACATAAAAGTGCTCTACTTCTTTCCGGTAATTTGTGCTTAATTAAAAGGAGCAATGAGTCGAACAATTCGTTCTCCAAGATCTGTTGTTTTCACTTCAAGAAATAAATTTGTAAAAGGTCTGTAAGTTATGATTTCCATAATTTATTGCTCGGAAATGCCTGAAGAGCAATTTATAATTTTTTAAATAAGTTTCTCCAAAAACAGAATCTAAGGTTAAAGTAAAATACAAAATGTCAGGAATAACATGATGGGCAAGTTGGATATGCAAAAACAAGATTCAACAGTTTACGGAGTGACATCTACAACTAAACAAACAATGCAGGGTTTCTTGTAACCTTCTGGAATATACTGACTCGAGTACATATTTATACAATGCAGGAATTCGATATACGCATGGATTAATACAATATTAAGTGATTCAGTATTGGTTGCCGGTGGGCTTTGCATGTTAATACTGTTCCATTGGTTATCTCACAATGACATGAAGATTCCCATTGCGCTGATTAGTAATAATTGGTACATCAGCAGTAGAATTAATCGTCATGATGAGTGTTATTGGATTACTGCAATAACTGTGTTAAAACGTGATGCGCCTCTGTAGATTTACTGATTTACACTTTACCTATCTTAACCTTGATTGGTTTCATTTGCTGGATTCGTAACCAAACAACGCTGGTAATCTGTTTGGATAATATTCATAGCAAAAAGTAATAAATTATTTTAAAATAATAAAAAATGTTTCTATTTCTGGAAATTGCTTTAAGTAAACTATTTCAATAAATGTTTTGTAGTTTATTTTAAACTCTTATTTACGGTTTAGAAAAATAAATTTAAAATTCAATGTAATTTCCAAACTGTTACACAAACACAGCTTTTGGCATCTAAATAAAAAACTACATTTTTCCAGTTAATTTTATATAGTGATTGTATTTTTATGTTTTATTGTTGTAACTGGCAGCTGGGAAACAAATAAATAATAAATTTCAGTCACAATGAGGAAACCAAAATACCAGCAAACGTTTTGGTCTAATCTTGGAATATTTCATTTTTCATATGGATCTGGATATAAAACAACGCCATTTGGAACAAAAATAAGAATTTCCCATTTTTAAAAAAGCGTCTCAAGCAAAATTAAGTCATAAAATTTACAAAAACGCATTATCTTTGTGGTTCCATTCGAAAATGCACCGCATGTGTTATTATTCTCAGTATTGAGTTCAGGAAGTGTACTTCAAACACATATAACTGCCAAGAGCTGGATTTCTGTTGGACAGTTTTACGTCCAATTTATTGGAGTTAATTGTTCAGCAGCCCTAGCTATGTTAGCCATCGTAACTTCGTTTCTATGTTGCAAAAAATAATCCAGCAGGGAAAGTTTCTAATCTGAAAAAAGCCAGAGCAATTTATTATTAAGTTTGAGAATTCGTTAGTTTGAGGATTCGTTAGTTTGGGCAAATTTTCCTCAACTAAATCTGAATGTGATCGTGCTGAGATAAAACTGTTAAAAACGGGACAAATATAACAACGTAATAAAAATGCATTTTTAGTACGAAACGACATCAACTACTGTCAACGTAATAATCTAAAATTCAAACATAATTGGTCAATTTTAAGGTTAATTAAAGTAAATTAGTTTCCCACAAACCACATTTAGCAGTTTTACGCTGTTCGTTTTGTAAAATTTTAGGCAGATTTACGGTTATGTTTAAGCGAAAAATTATAAAACCCAGATCGATGTAAAGTAGGTAAAAGTTTAGCTTATAAAACTTTGTTACGATGAAATGATGTACATGCCCATTTTTATGCCCTACAGCATCAGGTGTAAAATGGTAGCACCGTATTTCTCAAGAAAATACTTGCATGACTATGAATGCAGCAGAAATTATCCTTTTTATTTTCCTTATTCTGACTTTAATTTTCGAAGGTATCTCGGATAATACAACGAAAAATTGCATTTTTCTGATGAAGTGAAACAAATGAAGACTCGTTATTAAGGCAAACAGATTTAAGAGGAATGAGATTAATAACTTTTAAGGAAAGAACCGTCTGTTTAAGTTCGAAAACTTTCCTTATATTACGAGTAATTATTTTAATGTTCCATTTTTCAATCAGCGAGTAAAAGAGGAATATGATTAAAATGCAACTGTCTGCTCAGATAATTTTCTGAATATCTATTGAAATTTAAGTTTTAATTGTCATTTCAAGACTATGCCGAATGAACTGGCACGTAAGAATGTTTTTCTATTTGTAGAATACGTTTCCTAGCGTGAACGGAAAACTTTTTAAAGTTTAGTGAAATTTTATTCAGTTTTAATAACAGAACTGGTTTGTTACTCAATTGGTTCTTCCGTTCTACCGACGAGAACTTCCGTTTCAAACACACGGACGGATTGGGTCGTTATAATGAAAAGATCTAAAAGAAGAGTTCATCTCCTACCCTGATCTTCTATTATATCTGCTGAAAGTAATCTAGGAGCATAACGAAGGCAAGAATAGCATTAAGAAGCCTACGTAGAAAAAGAGGATATTCCGTAAAATGAAAATTTTGCATCCGGAATTAATATTTGATCGCGTCAAGATAGAAGACCTACCCGTTTGATATATTTATGAAGATTAAGTGATACAAGCAAACTCCTGTGCGAAATACACAAGAGACTACCTATAGATATTTTTAAAGAAGTTAATTACAGATCGTAACAATTTCGTGGTCCATTAAACTAGCGCTTCTTTTATCTTTTATCGTTAAGGGATTAAAAGAACGTAGGCCTTTAAAAAATTCTGGGGCTTTCATGCAGCATACGTACTATCGGTATTATCACAGTATTTTTTGTTACAATCTTCGAAACGAATAAATATTTGGTCGTAGTGGTGTATTTTTATTTCATTAAACATCAATTTTTCACTGCCTAAAACAAACGTACAAACTAGAATTAAGCAAATTACAAATTAATGTTTTCCTGGGTGAGTGATCGATGGGAACTTTTATTACCTCCTAAATTATTCTTGACGCGTAATGACACGTTTCCAGTAAAATTTTATATAGCTGACAAGTGGAAAACGTTTGATGGAAAAATAGTCACATTCGAACACGCTTCATTTTAGTATTATTAACTGCAAAAATTAAATGAGCTATTTAAAATCAGCCAGAACAATAATTACTGAATTACCAGAAAAGGATGAGCAAAGAAAAAATTGTTAGATACAAATACCTCAAATCAAATATTTAAATTAACTTGTATTTTTATCTCTTATTTTAGGGTGATGATCTTTTTATAAGTCACTTGTTGAATCTTCACATAACCATAGAACATATAGGCTTAACCGTTTATATCTGATTCATGGTGGTTTTCTTGCGGATTCATTAATTTTTAGTGCCACATATGTATATTGTTATTTTTTAGTTACAAATATCTCCTACGAAACTTAATTATGTACTAAATTATCCGAAGTGCAAAATATTAAACATTTCAGAGAGACATGAACTGAATAAATAACGTTTTAAGACCACAGATATTTGTAACACGTTTCAGATTAATCACCGCTAAACCAGGAACAGAACTAAAACAGTAGTAATTCAATTACATACGTAGTGTAGCTTAAAAAAGCGCAACATTTAATTTTAAAAATATCAGGTTTCGTTCATGTTTTCAGCGAATGTAAAAGAGTAAAAGCAGAAACTAAAAAGTACAACAAAACATGTATATTTGATCCAACACACGATGCAGTTATTTTGTTGCTTTCGGGCTTTCTGTCGTTTGATTGATTGACATTAAATTAAATGTATGTTTTAACAGAAGCTGATGTTTGATAAATAAAAACAGTATATTGCAACTGTTGATTTATTTACACAAAATTTATATCATCGTTATATTTGCATTTATTATTATTAGACTGTATAGATCCCTATATAGGGCAAAGGCCTCCCCTTTTTCTCTCACTCCCTGCACCTTCTCAAATCTACTCACTTATTAGTGAGGGGGTTTTGGTCTACTCTCCCATAGTGACCGGTCCTCGTGGGAGAGAGGTGCCGCGTTAACGGAACAAATGAAAATTAATTCGATGCAACCTTATTTCCGATTTTCGGATTTATTATTCAGTAATTTCAAGAGTCATGTTTCTAAAAAGAAATTATTTGATTAATATCTGTGGTTATTTTATTCGTACTATGAAGTTGTTAATCCAAGTAATAAATTTTGATCGTGTTAGTTTTCGAATTAACTGCTGTGGGAACCAAAATAAAACCACCCCAAATTGTTTTATGTAATAGAACAGGCTCTGTTAAAATAAACAAATTTAGATGCACTTCCCTATAATTTATATGCAGATTCTGTTAGTTGGGTAATTATTATCGGTTTTAACCTAATTTCACGTCAGTGTTAAAGACAAACACTATTAATTAATCCTGCAAACCGCCATAACGAAATATAACTGTTTTTGGGTGGGCATTTATTTTAATGAATCGTGTTTGTAATATCGGATACATTTGTCAAATTGTCGAACTGGTCAATTGGCTTGCAGTATACTGGCCGGCGATCTGAACGCTTGAGTACCGGTTTCCTCGATTAATCCTACAACTCGCTCACCTGTGGAAAATCTGATCGAATGAAGAATCGATAACGTTCCAGCTTATCTTAGCGTCGTAATTTATAGCGTACAACAAAGAATTTCGAAGATTCGAATCATATTCGTTCTTTTATACCTAGTGAAAAATGGGAAAGAAGACTCATTTCGGCTAATCGTTCCTCCGTTTCATCTTGTTTCGCCCTTAGGACAAATTTCGAAATTCAATGAAATAGTCCGATCGAACAGAAAATGCGACCACAAAGTGCAGACAATAAAACAAGAGAACGTGTTTGACCAAAATGAAGCGACAAAAAATAAGTTCGCCACGAAAACCTGACGTTGGGGTGCAATTCCTTCAAAAAATATTGGGTACTAAAATGCTTTCTGCATTCTGCTATAATGCTCTGTATTGTATTATACGGCCACAGAAAGTAGGCCTAAAATCACGAGACGGTCTCTACTCCATTCCAGGCTTCATTTGGCAACATTTCTCCCACGCCCAAGCTTTAAGTTCAACTCCAAAACAGTGACGTGCGAAACATTTTAACGAAAAACTGAAAACAGCACATGCTTTAAAAATTATTCTGTATATAACGCCATTAGCATTAAAAATTCTTTGGGGAGCTTTTATTATTATTATTATAGCGTTATTACACATACAGGATTTGTATGAATTTGCATGTTTATTTATTAACGAAAAACATACGCAGAGTTCGTTTTACGTTTCACATAAAAGGCCACTATTTTATTCTATTAATATATAAACAATATTTTATAAAGTTAAAAACTAAATCCTCAAATTTAAAGCTGTCCCTGTTTTTGTAAACTTCCAATTCTTTAAACATGTAAGCTTGTTAAAAACCGTATTAACATTTCACAATTTTATTCTATCACTATAAACAAATTTTTAAAAAGTTAAAAAATTATGCTCAAATTAGAAGCGGTCCTTTTGTATCGTGTGGTTCCTGAAAACTTCAAATTCCTTAAACATGTAAACTTCTTAAGATCATTATTAAAACCTTAATCGTTCAGAATATCCTTGTTACCCAAGCCTAAATGTTCTGGTAATTCTAATTAACACGGCAAAACACGGGAATATTCCTTGAAACGAGTAGTTCGTAATTAGGGAATCTCTTGTAACCTTTATGAAACACAAGATTTTAAAAACAACGCCGCAAAATTCATATTAATGTCAATAAGTTTCAAATTTTTTAGTACTTTTGAGGTTACGAAAATTACGTGAACCTAAATTTCAGGATATTTTATTAAATTTATTAACAAAATTTATGCTAAAAATAATGAGAATTTCAGGAATGCAAACTTAAACTTAGACTCGTTTTTAAAGTAAATAAATGTCTTGGAAGTTATTGTATTCAATACAAGTTTGTCTCGTTAAGTAAAGTGAACAAATTATTCATGACAAACATTCACGTTTGTTACATAAATTTATTGTTGTTTTAGTTAAAAACGTAAATTTAGAATTGTTTGGATTTGTCGTCTGAATTTAGTCCGTACTCATTAATTCATAAAGCTTCCTAACATTAATAATTAAAACCACAAGTCAGAATTTTACTATCACATTTAAGTTTACGAAGTAATCAATGAAAATTAAATATTTAAATTAAATATCTCAAAATTATTAATAAATTTTCCATAAAATTGTTTGATTTCATTAATAAAATAAGAAATGAAGGAATATGAAGGTTATACATCGAAACTTATTACGAAACAAGTGTAGTGGTTGGGAAACTCAATCAAGCATGCAAAGAAGTGAGCAACGTGGTGAAGCAGAAACGGACAGGCTGAGTATAGACAAATCTATCAACAAGACAGAAGCAGTGAAGGAAAAAGTGAGAATTGTTCAGAGCCTAATGAAAGAGAAAAACATCTGTAAATACGAAGATACAGAAACTGTTTAATCGAAACGAAATTGCACGTCCTAGAGCAAAATAACCTGAAAGAAAACTAATTCTTACTAAAGTTCGAGTCTGAAAAGTTTGGGGAAATTTTGAAGAATAACGACCTGCTTCAAACACGCTGTATATTATGGAACTCGACTATAAATACCTTAGAAGTATAAATTTTAAAAGTTCTTAGGAAAAAGTTAGAGTTGGCGACGAGTCGCCGCTGTTGAATATGTTGGTAGTTCGCGAACCCTATCGATTCGTGAAACAGAACAAAGAAGAGTTTTCTAGTAATGTAGTTCGTAGCAAGATAATCTATTGTTGCACTTATTAAAGGTAAATAGGGACGATTAAATAATAAGCTTCAGTGCGCTACTCATACATAATCAGTGTCAGATTTGCATAATGCAAAAGTAGGTGACGCTGCATATAAGGCTGATTTTATTCGTCATCACGAAATTAATGAATAATCGATCGAGTAGTTTTATATTTTTTAAGACAATCTGGAAAATTTTCAAAGAACAAGAAACCCAATCAATACCAAATAAACAAAACTCTAAACGCGCACAATTTATCTCTGTTTCAAAGTTTGTGTTGCCTGTCTTTCCCCTAAGATCGATTATAAATATTTGATGTAAGCAGTAAAAAGACAAGTTGTTTAGTCACGCTGTAAACTAAATAAACTGGGAGTTCTAGTGTTTTCCAAACCTTTTAAAAATTAACAATAACCGAGGGCAGTATATTTATAACTCGGCACGCACCGAGTATTTACGACATGAATTTATAATACACTTTTCACACAACTTTAATTACGAATGCGAAAATTAATTTTCGCGAAACAAAATTTTGAATAAATAATTTCATAAATGCAAATTAAAATTTTCGGTATTCCCAATGCACTTTCTGGTTTCTGCCTTATTTAAGCTAAATTAGATTGCAGTTTAATATTAAAACAGATTTTAGAATCTGTGTAATTTAGAATAAACGCAACTTAATTTGTAGTCAGATTTTAAGGAAATTTGATGCATATATTTTTCAAAAACCACTACACAAAAGCCTTTTTGTGTTTGCAGCAAAAATTAAAACCCTGAATGTTCTATTCTAAATCAAACGTTCATCCATTTAAAGTTAGAAACCGCAGTTTAAACTGTGGCAAGTTCAAACCGAGTAAATAATTTCTAAATTAAATAATAAAGCAGCAAAACTGGAAACTTAATACGAAAACTTTGAACATAAAATAACTTATAATGTTTACTTTCTGTTAAGAATTAGCTATACAATATGGCATAAACGAAATACTCCTTTCGCTAGCGTTCACTCTGTCGTTTCCAGAGTTTGTTTTTACTGTAGAGTGTTACACTAAAATCAAATTTGTTACGAAAACACAGCGCATGCAGTGTATGACATAACTTTTGATACGACTTGCTTTAATTTTTCTTGTTTGCTTCAATTCAAAATTATTTTTCAGAATGCTTTTGGGATTAAAACGTTAAATTCATTGTTGAAACCCATCAAATTTCTAATATTACTTAATTAGAGGCCGTTTTAAGGGTGCTTTCATTTAAACCCTAAACTTACAATAACTTAAAATTGTTTTGGTTATGGTTTTGGTCAAAATTCATCAATTTATGAAACATAGAAGAATAAAATAGCCAATAAACTAAAAACCACCTTTCTTATATGTATAATTTTTCTTTTTCTTTTTCTCTCTATAATATTTCAGGGAGACTTATCCACGGTTAGCGGTGAAACTTAATTATTGTTGAGAAAACTGATCTTTTCCAAGTGCTCCAGCATAAAAATATTTCTAACATTTTGAAACAACTGCTAGATACAAACCACTTTCAATTATGGAAAAAACGAGAAAGTTCTTCCATTTTTCTCCAAATATAGTATAGGCTTCACTTCAATCAAGCTATTTAAAATAAAAAAATGAGTGTTTGTATAGAAATAAAAAAATATTCACAAGAAATTGCGATTTTCAATTTGTTTTAATAAATGCTTGAAATTTTGTATATTGGCCTAGAATTAAATTCTAAGCAACTTTTTCAAATAATTTTCTTCAATATTTTGTCATCTAACTACACTTTTTGCGACTTCACGGTGATTTTTTTAAATTTGCTACCATACCAGTGGTCACGTGGCGTACCTCAAATTCGATTTTTTAGGTTATCGGGCAAGCAGAACCGATCCCCCCATAAAAGTTTTTGCCGGTTACTGCATATTATGAAACAATTACTATTATTATTTTCATTTAATTTTCTGGGTTTCTGAAATCGATCTATTTGAAGGCATGGGTTATTCCAAGCGCTTTTTTTTTAGGATATTTATTAATTGAGGTGGAAATTTTCATACGTTCTAAGCATGGCATATTTATTATTATTATTACCATTATTATGGGAATTATAGCAGACGACCGATGTGCAAGTGGGGGTCCGGCATACAACGGGTGAGTCAAAGTAGTAAGTCGGGTGCGCAAGAAGCACGACAACGACGACAGACTTGCGGGAGGGTTTGAAAATACTAAGTTATGAAATGTAATTTAATTAAAATAAAGAAGTGCAAAGGTTCTGTTTAGCTTTCCTAGAATCCCCCAATAGAAAAACTTTACTGCTTTTTAAGTTATTCTGATTTTATATGAATGACAGTTTTGGAACTCTAAATCTGACAATTATATCTATCTATCTACCTAAATAAATGTAACGATTTTTCATTTCATTAGCGTTTCGTTTCTTTGTGTTCTATAAGCAGCTGGCCTAAATTTGTCTTTTGTCGGGTAATAATTCAATATCTATATCAGACCTAAATATATAATAAATGAATAATTATGGTTAAAGATTGAACGACAGATTAGAATCGAATGTGTATATTTAAGGGTTTCACACTATAACCATATCGATTTATATTAAAAGTAGGTATAGTCCTGAAAAATTAGTGAATGGATTAATGATTTTACAATATTTGATTTTCTATACAAGCTTGTGTGTACCGACACGAAACATACAGTTTTTAATAATTTATATTTCGTTCTTTATCACAGGAAAGTTCTATTATTAGCACATTTAATCAATTAATACCTTTGGTAAATTAGAGGTGTAAGGATTTTCAAAGGGCCTCAAAACGTAATTTTGAAAGATCAATATCAATTAGGTTAATTTGGTGAAAATTACTTTAGTTACATTTTAATACATGCAAATGTGCCCATACAATTGACAATACTCGTTATAGTGTGCGACCAAATCGCGCATTAAACATACAAACGAAATTAGAGACAATGTTGCCTTCAATACTGTTTTAATAGCCGTTCTAAAAATTATCAGCTAAAGGATAAATTTTATGTTTACGATTAGTCGAGCGCATTTTATTACAGTGTTGCTAAGAAACTTATACAAACAAAGCGTTTTATATTAAATTTTAACCGTTTTACTGTTACTGCCTACTGGTCGTAAGAGAACAACAATGTTTTTCAGAACGTCAACAGTCTTAGGAAAAATGTTCTTTTGTTCCCACAAACTACCTATTATTTTATTTGACAGACGTAGGGTATTCAGTTGTCACATCTTACACAAACATTTACTTCTGCAAAATTTTTGTTATTTTTATTGTTCCGAATTCCTAGCAAGATGGAAGAGTTTTCAGCGAGATACAATTAAGAAACAACCATTCTTGGTTTTCACAAAGCTTTATTTATTAAAGGAGTATTTGCAAATCTTACGACACCTCTTCGTAGACGAAAATGCCCCCTTTATTCGTTTAGTGGCTTAATTTTAATAATATATTTATCTTACTTTAATGTATTAAAACATCAGGAGTCACTGAGAATCAGATTTCTAATTGCTCGTTGCTGTTGAACTGAGCATCTTTTGTGTAAGGATTTGGACGAAGTGTTAGTAAATGGGGAATACTTTCTGCAATCCGCTAAATGTAGCGCTTAAATCCTTGAATAGACGAGTAGTTTACAAAAGAAGAGGTAATTAAAACCAGATTCGAACAGGAAAAAGCGCTTTTATTCAAAGAAAACTGTCGACTGTTACCCGGGGGTTCCACAAAAGAACAACTCATCTTTTACTTCAAACCTGCGTTGTCAATCACGTCATGTGTACTTGCCCTGAAAGCATAAATTTGTCATCTCATCTGTAGACGCGGCGCGGCGTACAAATATCCTTTATTTTTCCTGCTTTCATGGAAAGCTTCATACATCTAAAAGAAAATTTCCCTACATATGCATGAGATCAAAAACTCTATTTAAAATATTATTTAAAAAAGAAAATCATAAAAATGTTTGGGTTATCTGCATTTAGTTTTATAATACAATTATTAAAAAAATATCCTTTCAGTTTATTTAGTTTGTTGTATCAATTAATCGTTGTATGAGGGGAGGGTGAAAAGTTTGGGACCTGAACAGAAAAATACCGGGTGTCTTAAAAAGAATTTCGTCTAGTTACCTTTGAAATTTGTTTGCATGTAAACTTTTATATGCCACTACATTGTTATTGATATTGGATTATCCAAAGCTGTCATTAGTTAATTGTAAAATTAAAAAGTAAACTAATTTTTTATTATTGGGGCATATTTTCGATCAGGAGAGTTAATAAATGGGGAATGGCAATATTCAGAATATGCGTCTTGTAAGCACCAGTTTCGATTGCAGTTTCCTAACAGAATCGTTGACGAAACTGTTTTGCTGTTGCTGCACTACATTAGTTGCTGTCTTGAAAAATTTTTGACGACATTCATGATTTAAAATTTTTTAGTGATGAGGTGTGGTTCCATTTAAGTGGATTTGTAAATAAACAGAACTACAGAATGTGGTCAGTCGATAATCCACATAAACATATTGAGGCTCCCTCACATCCTGTTGTCGTAGGATCATACGATCAATATTTTTCCATGACACTGTTAGGTGTTAGTGCCCTATTTGAATCAACTGCATCCCGATGAATTTAATGGAGGCTACTTCCAGCAGGATGGAGCTACTGCACATACAACGAGGGAAAACTTAGAATTTCTCGAGCAGTTTTTTCCCAATCGAGTAGTTAGCAGAGGGGTTTGGGCAGCGAATTCACCTGACTTTACTCCATTAGATTATTCCATCTCCGGACTTAAAAATGAGGTCTACAAACTACAAAGAAAGAATTAATAACTTAGAAGAGCACATTAGAATTAAATTTTCGACAACATGAATTGTGTATTGGACAAAATGTTAACACTTTGAACGCTTGTTAAATGCAAGCAATAATTGACCCTTTTTGTAACGACTACCTTTAGCCATGAAGTTATATTCCTTCCATTACTTTTAATGTTCTGTATTTGAGAAACGTTTTTATTTTCTGGATTATAGGATTAATCACTTTTAGTATGGGTTGTCTTACTTCTTACAATTTTCATGCTGTTGAAAAATGCGTTAAAATACGTACTGTAACGTTTTTAAAACGGTTAGTTAAAACGTCGGTTCGTGGAGTGAATTATTTATTAACAAATTTAAACAATGTAACAATTAATACGAAATAACTACTTAAACACTCAAACACGATACTAATACTAATCCGAAACACTAACTAATTTATTTATACAATTTATTTAATTATATTCACGCACTTATATTATTCGCGCATATTTATATTAACTGAGCACTTGATCGTGACACGTGGGTAGGCTCTTGGTAGACTACCGTTTCTTCAGGGGACGCGCCTATTTATACCAATGCGGGCTTTCAACTTTCAATCCAGTAAGTTCGACGTTCATCTCGATCACTCGCGGTAGTCCCAGAAACTTCTATTGGTGGATGACGCATACGATCTCGCACGTGTTCTCCGCGACTGCTGCGTCTCGTTACAGTACATACATGTGTCTCACTTTAAAAGTAAACGAAAACCAACCCCTAACTAAATTTTGTCAACAAAGGTTATTGAGGTTATGTTATTCTTCCGTCTACTAGCATAACAGCATTGCACATTTTATTTTACATGAGAAATTCAAAGTATACTAGATGTATTTTGTTTTAAGACACTCTGTAGCATTTTTTTGGATTCATTTTAATATATTTCTTAAAATAATCTTAATTTAACTCGATACACTTTTCCCAACGAGGTTCTAGAGCGGTTATGCCAGACTGATAGGACCTTGACCAATCGGTCAAGGTCCTCAAAATAGCTCTTTACAGCGCTGTTAATTTCAAAATCGCTGACACACCTTTCCTCCAATCCTCTTTTTGAGGTTAGGAAAGAAAGAATTTTTTGGAGCTAAGTCTGCTGATTACATGATGGGTGGAGAAGGTATTTGACCTTTAATTTATTTATTTTGGTCAGCGCAACGACTGATGTATGGGTTGGTACATTATCATAATATTTTTCGTCAAATGTGCCCATATTTTTTTTTATTTCGTATTATTGTTTCCCCTTCTAAATGTAGTCAATGAATAGTATTCCACTTGCATCCGAAAAAACGTTACCAAGCCATGGTCTTTGCCTTCTTTCGAGCTGGGTTCGTTTTTCCTCGTCCACTGTTTTGACTACTATTTAGACTGACTCAGGAGTGTTGTGGTGTACCCAAGTCTCATAAGGGTTACGAATCGATGCAACAATTCGGTAGGATTGAGCTTGAGTGCCAAACAATCGGTTGAAACGTCTTTTCGACAAACCTTTTTGTCATATGTGAGAAAACGCAGTTTTTCCCCGTCCATTGTTTTGACTGTTGTTTAGGATCATGAGTATTGTAGGGTACCCAAATCTAATCAGCGGCTTTGAATCGACGCAAAAATTCGGTTGGATTGGGCTTATAGAGCGCCAAACAGAAGGTTGAAATGTCCTTTCGACCACCATTTTCGTGAGGAGTGAACAAACGTGGCATTCATCTAGTGCACAGCTTTACCATACCCAAGTGTTCCGTTGATATGCCAAGATCATTTCTGGCGTAGTTACTTCAATGGGTTGTCCACTGCGTGGTTCATAATTGGTGCTTGTCGGACCCATTTCAAATGCAGCTTTGCCATTGCACTCGATGAAAAGGAGTCGACCAGTGTAGAATCCAGTTTTTTTGATCGATTATATTTCCTTTAAAAAATCATGGTACAAATTTTCAATTTTTCCGTTTTTTCAAATTACTTTGGTGAGCTGCCATACCGATAATAAACAACTGATTGACTTGAAATTTCCAACATAAACATATCAATACAAATAAAACAAACTCACCGATGATTTCAATTGTAGAAGATATAAAAATGCAAACGGGAGGTAGTGCTATTGAGCATATAGTTAAATGCCAGTACTTGGAGTGTTCAATAAATCACAAAAGTAATTTGGAGGATGAACTTAACAATAGAATTCAGACAGCAGGTAGATTCCAGTCCCCCAGAAAAACGTTTTTAAACCATAAAACAGTATCCTAAAAAAACAAAATGGCAGCAATATATACGCCTGCATTATTGCATGGTTGTGAAAACTAAGTAAAGTAGAACACATGTCTCCGAAATGAAATACTTGAAGACTACACTAGGGATAAAATAAACGGACAGGGTCAAAAATGAAGAAATTAGGAGGAAATTTACTGAAACATTAAAATTAAGATAGTATGGACACTTAGTGCACATGACGGATTAGCAGCGGGTGAAGAAAATACGGTAAGCCAAAACGCAGGGAAGAATCAGGAAAGGTAAACCGAGAGCTACGGAATCAAAGTACGCAAGAGATCCTAACGAAGAAGGAAAATCCTGGGCGAAAGCGACGAAGCAAAGAATTGGAAAGAGTGGTTTTATGATTTTTATATAGTTAAAGGTATCGAATTCGAACTCTTTGGGTAGGAAAATGATGGATTATGATAGCATATAAAGGATGACACAATGCAACACCACCAAAATATTGAGGACAGTTGCGTCATTTTTGTGACGCCCGGAACTTTTTACACTGTCCTCGTGTAATAAAAGGACGAATTAGCAGCTAGGATCTTTTTGAAAACCTTCTCCTTAATACAGTTTTTTTTTATGAAAAGCTTATCACCTGAATTTGTTAAATAACCGGTAGATGTAATTTCGAATAAAAAAATAATATCTTAAATCCTTCAGTTTCTATCGTCTATCTCAGAAACTCAAGGTATACTAAAAAGCGAAAGGACTGATTCATATGGTGGATTAGGATATTAGGAACAGCTTATGTCCCTAATCTCCGAGTCAGGGAGACATGTATCGTCTAATATATTAATACACCTATTAAATCTTGCACGTGGAAAGCTTACATCCTT
Organism: Melanotus villosus; assembly: GCA_963082815.1. Classification (NCBI taxonomy): domain Eukaryota; kingdom Metazoa; phylum Arthropoda; class Insecta; order Coleoptera; family Elateridae; genus Melanotus; species Melanotus villosus. Next base: position 32,677,726 of record OY720427.1, on the reverse strand, counting down.
CCTACTCTGATGAGTAACATCTTCTTGCCATTAAAATTAATATTTAACTGAATAACCGAGTGTAATACAGAAAAGAGAGCTTTCAGTGAAAATCTACTGGAAAGGTTTATTTTTTAACAGGCAAGCGAAGAAAATAATTTCATTGAAAAGTAAACACACACGAGAGTGAAAATTGAATGTAATTTAAATATCTGATCTAATCAGTCGGATCTAACTCAACCCAGTCAGATGAATACCCATCAAAAAGTTCAGTTCAAAAAGTAAACAGATTTCAATATAGGTTAATGGATTTCTAGGGAATGTTCGGTTAGTAGCCGTTTTTGAGCTAATTAATCGGTTTCCGTTTTCTGGTGGTTGATCGCATTAGTATCGAACGCTTTAAGTTGCAAATGTCGAAGCGGAACTAATGTGATCAACCCAACGGTGATGCGTAATTTAGATGCACCAAAAGTCGAGCAACATTTCCAGTTGCTGTTGGTCAACAGATATAATCGTGTAAACTTGTTAGTTTGCCAGTAACCTGCCAAACATAAATGCAATTTAGTTGTTAGTTAAGTTTGTCAGATACTAATGGAAGCTCGACTGCATAAGCTGGATTCTGGAGAAACATCAACCCTAGTTTACATTTCTACTATTCTACTGCGGAAACGTTTAGTATAAAACCAATATTGTGAAATGCATTTCGATAAGGGAATTGCTATAAGCGTTTCATGCATGTTGCAAAACACAACAGATGTTAGGGTGGATGCAGGAGTATGTACGGATAATTCGAGCGTTAATATCACATCGATGATACAAAATGCAGTAGGCATGTCTCGGCATATGTTACCACGTGTGGCTTCTGACAAGGTCTTGATTAGGGTCGAGCACAGTCGTACCAACTTGCGTATAATCTGCCGGGATGTCCTCATAATGCGCTTACATTAATAACCCTCAGACCGCGATACTTGCCGCCTGTTCATTATCGAACGAGTTACCTCAATATATGCAGGAGCAGGACTTATTCTCCTAATCCAGGCTTGCTTGGGGCTTAGCTTTTATAGAATACTAACTAACTTTGTTAAAAGCAATTTAGTCACAGGTTTATTAAGGAGATGACGCTTATTACAAGTACAAATTACTCTCGATCTTAATCCGTAGTTTTCTCTCAGGCCTTCCAAACATTTAATTACCCGCTTATACCGTTTCAAAGATTGCTCTTCATAAACATCGTCAAGTCCCCATTACCAATATTTCACTACGAACAGAGTAGTTACCGCGTAATCGAATATTTACCTAATCGTCTACCTTAAAATGAGATTCGCTTGCTCTTCCACGCGTGCTTCTATCGTTGATTAAGGACATCAGATCTCTTTATTAGAAAACGTCGTGGTGACACCGACTACGAGATCCCTTTCGAACGGAAAACACGGGGTCAGAGTTTCAGGATTTCAGGTGCCGCCAGAATTTATTTAGCACCTCGGAAACACGATCGAAACCATTTTGATATTAACTCATTACCAGGATGATATTGCAAATATAGTAATGAGTTTGTGCTTCAAATACTAATACGGAAAGGCAATAAAGAGACGAATAACGTCCAAAAAGTAAACCCTGAAACTCAGATTTTGAATTTAAACGGATTGGCACGCAAAATTACAAAATTTTATTGCAAATGTCAGTACAAAACAGTTATTCGAAATAATAGCAATAAACCCAGAAAAGTTCAAGCTTACGTAAAAGCTATTCAGCAAAGTTATACCATTTACGGGCTTATATTATGCGTTAATGAAAGAGGAAATTTCTTTATAAATATTTAAATTAGGGGACTTTGTGAATGAGCTGAAAAAGACCCATTTTTTCGTGCATATAACTTGAAAAAACGAGACTACGTAGTGAATAATGTAACCTTTAACGTTATAAAAGTTTTGAGTGCATTATAAATGTTAAATTTTCAACATTTTAGGTCAAAAAGTTTATGAAGATTTATTCGTCCACCTTTATAACCTCGAATTGTTCCTCGTCTAATTTTCTCACTTTTCTCCCGCTTGCCGAAAGTCTTTACCGAAAAGCAACCTATAACGAAAATCGATTCCAAATTCCAATTTGCATACCGCGCTTGTTTGTTTATCTTTGGCAATGTTATATTTAAAGTTTAGAGACAGGATGGTTGCAACAGGTTTTTGATAAGAAGCTCGAAACCTGATTTCGTGATTGACTTTTATAACTTTAGGGTAACAGCTTATGATATTCAGAGTTGTTAACCCAATAGACTGTACGATCTTGAAAACAGTCAAAGTTGCACGAAGAAAAATGGCGCGAAATAAATTTTATCGAGTTTGAGTTTTCTCTAAGAAGGAAACCAACAGAAAAAACTTGGCTATTTCGTCGAAATTGAAAAGAGAAATAGTGTTTGGTGAATTGGAGTTCTGTTCAGTAATCACATTCGACTAAAGCCTAAAGTACTTAATCACTCGTCTGGTAGAAAAGGATAGCATTTATTAGACCAGATTTAAAATGCGCGGAATAAATTTTCAGAATAAACCGCTTCTCCGTTATTTATATCTGTATTTATCTTTAAGTTCGATTATTTGGTTTGAATAATTCCGTTCGCAAAACTTCCATTTCGACTGTTTGTCCTTTATTTAGAAGTTTTATTACTTGCGGGGAACAAAGTAAATCAACGCGTGCTTACAATTTGCCCTTCACTAATAATGCATAGAAGAGTAATTTGTCTTTGCCTCCTAAATATTTACACCCTTCTCGAACCCTGTGTTTCCTCACGAGCTAACCGACACTCGCTTGGCGTCCTGGGTGTGTGTTTTAAGAGCAAAATCTTGTTTGCAGTTACTCAAAAATATTCCGTTATGAGGGTTGGTGCCTTCTAAAAACTACCCGACTCAACCCTTTTACTCGTTCGTACGCTTGCTAACGATAAATCAATTTTCTGAACGCCATTAACTCAAATATAATTAAACTGTATTTACACAACTGTTTAGATTAACGACCAAATTATTTACTTGGAATGATTCTTCGAGAGCTTTCTAAAACTTGCGTGTGAAATAGAAATTCAACCCTCAAATTGATTACGAAATATGGGGAGACAATTTTGCCTGCTACATGATTAAAAGACGTGGTTGGAAAATGTGAATATTTAAGACGGCAGTTAGGCACACCTTTATAAGAAACAGTTAATTAAATTCTATAATACGGAACGACATCAAACGTTAGTATATGAATACGTTTATCAGTTACAAACAGCCTTTTCTAATTACGTTAAGGTTCGTTTAAAGATAACGATTTTAATTAATTATAAACGTGTTTGCAAAATCGAAAAATATAAGAAAACGGTTTCTAATAAGAAATTTATGGTGGATAAATTTACTTAGCGTATTTTCCATTTAAATAACAGCTTAATTTGTAATTAAAGCAAATATTTATTAAGGCATAATTTTCGAAGCTTGTTAAGGTAGCTAATATCCTGGGCAATTTTGTTTAATTTAAAACTTTACTAATATCACCACAAATATTTGTTTGCTGAACGAAAGCTGTACGAAAAGTTAAAATTTTCCAAAAGAGACATTAAAATAAATTAATATCAGTGCTTTTTAAAATAACTATGGTCTAAAAATGTAGTTATCGACCAATTAATTTCAATTAAATTCAAAATATGTAATATTTAAACCTTGATATTCACAGGAAAAAAATGTTTTAATTTAAGAAAAGGAAACTAAGCTTTAACAGCTTTCAGAAGGTCAGTAACAAGGAAGAAACGAAAACAGAAGTGCATCAAATAAACGAAATATTTTATAACCAGCGAAAGTCCAACCAACCTTCGGAGGGAACTTGGCAATAGTAAAGTTTGCTAAGTATTTCTATATGAAATATTAATATAAGGGAGATGACATAAGCTTGTGAGTGCTGCCTTGAGTGATTATAAATTTTTGATAGGTTTAGTATCGACATATGCGTTATGGGTTTTCGTTTCTTAGAAGCATTTTATAATAAACCACTTATAAACTTATTCTGGGATATCGTCCTTTATTAACATCAAAGGCGAAATTTACTTAAAAGCTGGGGGTGCTTAACTACCGCGAACATTTATTATGAATATTTGAATAGTACGAAAACTTAATGTATATGTAGATAAATTCATGTATAAAACTACACCTCATTTGTTATTTCCTAATATTGATAAGGACTAAGAACAAAAGGGTAATCTGTTTATTTTACTGTTTAAAAATAAAACTAGAATTTAATTCTTCTAATTTAAACATTATTGGTTGTTAGAAGAAACAGCGACGAATAATTTACAGCAAATCGCTTTTTTATGAAAATTTAAAATAAAAGTATTACAAAGGATATTAAGAAAGTTCCATTGTAAAATTTTACCTAATGAATTATGCATAATCACGTTTTCCATTGTGTTACTCTCATTAATGCACGAAGTCTTTACAGCAAATAGACTTATATTTTTAGTATTTTATTACGTGTTATTTGTAGCAAATAGATTTAAAATTACATACAACTTTGAAAAAAATAATACACTAAATGCTTTGTACGATAAGCAACTCCGCACAACCTATATTTATGCAAACATAATACGCTTAAATTATACGATTTTTGTATGATATAAAAACATGCCAAAGCAGATTAATACTTGTAACTACAACTCTATTTACAACGCAAACATTTTGATATTTCACATTTATACAATAATAAATTCGCTGCCTTAATCTTCTACGTACACGCTACGTTAATCTCAATTTACATAATAAATGAACCGGAATGAAAAAGAAAATTCTCGTTATCATTAAATATTTTTAGTTTCTTACAGTTAAAATTGCATAGTTTCGTGTCTTTATACACATTTTCATTTCAACAAAAACAAAATATCAAAACATAAAACACAACATCCAACTAAAATAATAAAACTACGAATCAAACGCGCCTAACATCGATAAAAACCTAATTTAAATTGTACCGGTAATTTAAAAAGAGTAAACGTTGTCCCTGGATCTTTTTTACCATTTGTTAATTACCCTGTAGCGTAATATCAATTGCTCATAATGAGTTTCCCTTCTTAAATTGTGTTCCAAACTAATTTGCAACTTGTAAGTGGAATTAAATCTTGGATAAAGCCCGACAATGATAATTCTCAACTTTAGAAGCTGTTATTCAACGACACTTCTAAACAAAGCCAATTTAAGTTATCAAGAAAATATGGAAAAGCCATCTTGATGTGACAACGGTAATTAGTTTCTCCAAATTTGGATATTACACAAAAACGGCACCTATTATAAAATTAAATTCGAACAAAACGATCTAATCAAATGTTTTAGAACAAAACGGTCTTTTACGCTGAATTAAAGCTCCATTGTTCTGAAACTTAACAGTATTATTAATGATTTTAAGGTTAAAGGTGTGGATAAAAACAAGTCTAAAACTTTACCACAGAAAAAAAAATCAGTGTATCGCTTTGAATAATAAATTAAAGGTCTTATTTATTTTTTAAGATAATAAATACTCAGTTGTTTCAAAGTTAAAACTTTCACAGGTATAACCTGTAATTTAATCACATTTAGTTATTTAATAAGAAAATCGGGGTAGTTATCCATCGATCCTTTTCAAACCACGTACGATTTATTTAAAAATTTAAATCCGTTTTTAGGGGGATTAATAGATTTTAATGTTTCATCATTGAAGGTGTTAGAAACTGATTAGTATCATTAAATGCTCAGGATTTAAAAATTAATTTTGAATTAATTTGGAAGCTTCATAAGTTTAGGGTTAAATTTTTTATAAAAAACTGGAAAATTGGGCAAATTAGTAATTATGTATAGACAGTAATTAATAATTAAATAACAAATAAGAGCATATAAACCCTGCTAACCTGGGCCCAATGTTTTGGGAAGCCGGGCTCTGCCTGTCACAAGCCAGAACAAAATTGATAGAGGAGTAACTATTAAAAAACCTTGGTCCAGCTGGCCCGGCTGGTATCACCATGAGAGGGCGTCTTTTCGGGATTACGGATGAAGGTAGTCAACAGTTTTGAAGGCAGAAGAGGACCCTCTGTCCCAATGGTAGACAAAATTAGCAGCGTCTGTACGGGCGGCGTGTCTATTCTGTGAATATCTCTTAAGGCTAACAACCTAAGTAGTACCAAAAGCCCCAAGACAACTCGGGCACACTAAACTCATTTTAATCAAAATGAGTCAAAGTATGGAGGAAATAAACCAAAGGAAAGTTACTCCAGGCTTAGCCTTAAATCCACCGCCTCCAAATACGGGGGTACAAGAGGGCCATCGGAGTCTGGGGAGCCCTCACCGTCATGTTCAGTATCTCAAACAACACCTCAGATTTAACTAAAGAAGATAAGTTACCTACATCACGACCTTCACGCCAATTCACTCAGAAGGGCAGGGACGTTAAAAGAAATCACCTAACAACAGAAACCTGGTTCGGTGGTGATGATCCCTTCGGGTTTGATGGCTACAGAATATTAAAAGGCAAACCAGAGACAAGAAAATTCTGAAAGGCACCAACATGCTAGGAACAGGATTTATTATATCCAAGAAAATCATTGACTCAATCACCGACTTTGCATCAACTTTAAATAGAATCTCAACCCTATCGTTCCGAATCAACAACTAAGGGTCCTACTCTCTCTCCTGTGGCCTTCAACCTGTTAGTTGGTTTGTCGCAGCTCTCCACTGTTCATTTCCTCGTATGTTCTGCACCCAATGTCTTCTATTATTTGCTTGATGTCTACTCTAATCTAATCTAACTCTTGCATTTTTACCCTCGATTTGACTCTATATTAATGTGGTGAGAAGTCCTTCTTTTCTGAGTGTGTGATCAATGAACCTCATTCTTCTTTTTTGTATTTCTTTCCGAAGTTGTTTTTTCTCCGATCATTTCTAGGACCCTTTCATTATTAATTCTTTGCGTCCAGCTTACTTTTAGTATTCTTCTGTAAAACCATTGTTATAAAGCTTCTATTCTTTTCTTGCTTGCTGCCCCCCTATTGTCCACATTTCCGCCCCCTAGAGTAGATATATGCGTTCAGAAAGTCCTTTCGATTTTTTAGGGATATTGCGTTGCTAGTCAGCAATTTTTTCTTTTGCTAGAATGCTGTTTTGCCACTGCAATTCTCTTTCTTTGTCACATCTGGCGCCTTTAGTTAAAGTACAGCCCAAATAGAAAAGCTCTTCTATCTACTGTATTTCTGTGCCATTTAGACTTACGAGGGCAACGTAAAACGTTCTCGGCCTGGCAGAGAAAGACTGTATTTTTTTGTTAAAAAATGCATTTATTTTTCTACATAGTCCCCGTTTAGTTCAATGCACTTGGTGCAACGTTTCTCCAATGAACGGATTCTATCCCTGAAGGCCCCTTCTCACGAATTTTTTCATCTAGTTGGTCCAGGAGACTTGCGTAGTATTTTCCAGTTATGGTTTTCTTATTTTCAAGGTAATCAATGAAAAGGATCCCTTTTGCATCCTAGAAAACACTGGCCATGACCTTTCCGGCAGATGAAATCGACTTCGCCTTTTTTTGCGCAGGCTTCAACACACTGCTTTGATTGCGGTTTGGTTTCTGGCGTTTAGTGGTGGATCCACAACTCATTCATAGTAACACATCGGCGCACAAAATCGGTTGGAGCCTTTTTAAAACGGTCCAAACATTGTTGAAAAATTCGTTTTCGCATGTGTTTTTGGTCATCGGTTAACAAATGCGGCACCTATCTTGCACAAAGTTTTCTCATAGTTGTTAATTTATAATGTAAAATGTACCGTACTCCTTCTTCTGATATGCCTATGGCCTTAACTGTCTCATACACCTTTAATCGCCGATCGTCCAATACGATAGTGTGCACCTTCTTGACGTTTTCTTCTGTGGTTAGTTTTTGGTCGTCCTTCACGTGGATCACCTTCAAGTGATATTGTAGCGAAGCGATATTTTAGTAATAATTATAAATTAAAAAATATAAAGATATTGAAATTATTTCCAACACGCGTCGCAAGTTGATATGTGATACATCAGAATTATTGTAACAGAGAAGATCCACGTGCCTGGGGAACGTGTTGGAATGTAGGTTTTAAAATGTTCTTACGAGCCGCATCTAAAGGAATGCATGAAAAGTCACGTGCCGGTTCAAGGGCAGTGTCACTGTACCTGAAATACGATAACTAAGTGCTTATTTCAAGATAAGGCACGTTAGTTCTAAAGGAAGGAAGCCAACAAACGTCTAAATAGTTGGCTCGATTTACAGTATGGTATAGTTAGTCCACCGGCATTGAAGAAACTACAGCTCCAACTCGAGTCCCCTCACGATGAGGTCTTGTGTAATTTATCATGTAAGGTTATTATTATTTATATTTAATTTAATTCAAGAGTAAGACTTGTAAAATATTCAGACAAACCATTTTCATTCTTTTATGTACTTTGTTTATTTTCATTTGAATCAGGACTTATAATAATTTGTATCAGTCAAAGACTCTACCAAAATATTAAAGTAACTTATTTATATTAATTCCTAACATTAAACCAACCAACGGCTAGGCCAAAATACCTATACGACCATGTTTAAATTCAGTCGCCCATTTCTTCACTGTTGAAAATGAAGGAGCAGGCTCCTTATAAACTTTTACCAACTTTGGATAAATGTCCGTTGGCGATAAACCGTCCAAAACGAAGAATTTTATGACGGCATGATATTCATCGATAGCACTGCCATCTCTGTGCGAGGCCGAGAATATTTCACCTTGCCCTCGTATATCTATATTGTTCCTGTATGTCTCTTCCACATACTAAGATTTTCGTTTTTGTCTTATTTATTTTCATCCCATATCTTCCGTTCAAAGTATCTTCAATTTCATGTAGCTGTATGCTAAGTTCTTCTTTGCTCTCTGCTATCAGAGCTATGTCATCCGCATACCTTATCATATCCACTCTTACCCCCTGTATTTTTATTCCTATGACTATCAGTTCGTTTATCGCTTATTGTATATATAAAATGAATAATGAAGGCAAGAGAGCACACCCTTGCCTTACTCTTTTTTCTATTTTTACCTCTCGTTTTTCTTGCCCCTGAGTTATTATACTTATTTGAGTTACGTACAACTGATAAATTATTCGTCTATCTTTATATTGTATACCTATTTCTTTTTAATATGCTGAACATCTCTTCTCATTTAACCTGGCCTTTTGTATGTCTATAAAGGCTAAGTATGTGTTGTTCTTTCCGAATTCTTTTCGCAGTGCTAGGATGGCTTCTCTTGTTACGGATTCCTTTCCAAAACCAAATTGGTCTTGCGTTTATTGTATTATATACAATTTTTGTTAATATTTTTGAGGAATGTGTGGTTAAACTTAGGGTGCGGTGGTTTTCACAGTCTATGGAATTGACCTGCTTTGGTATTGGTATCACTTTGTAAATTATTTGTGGTTTCAATAATTTCACATTGAATTCCTCAACTCCTGGCGTTTTATTTGAAGTTAGTTCCTTTACTGCTTTGTCAAATTTCCTTACAATATGGATGGCCCCTCCTCTTCTTGATTTGTTAGTTCTCCACTCAGCAACAACAACAACAAAGGGTACACCATCGTTAATACCCACACTACAGTTAACCAGGACAATCATAGGGACCCGGAAACAATGGAGCAATACGGGAAAAAGCTTAAATCAACCATCCATCAAATTCCCAAACACCAATGCTCTGATAGGTAGAGAAAAGAAATATAGTAGGCCAGTACCCATACCATAAAAGAACTAACATCAATGGCAAAAAAACACGGGAAACACTAGGCATACTGTTAGAGGAGTACCAAATACAACATATAGCTATCTCATTCAAATCTGGCAAAGAGATTTGGAATATGAAAATGCTCAGAAATACAAAAGTAGACTCCGATCACTATAGCTCTAAAGTCAAACTAAACTTTATCCCCAGAAATCACAAAACAAACAATAAGAAACCACAAAAATCCATCCCAAACAACTTTCAATGAACACGTTAGAACTGCACCACCAAAAACCTGGGAGAAACTCAAAGAAACCTTAATCTTAATGCACAGGAAATAATCCCACTTAAGAAGAAATAATATAAACATCCACTGCGAGAACCTGGGAAAGGTGAAACAAGGCCAAAAATCAAGAGAACTGGCTCTACCTCCCTCAAACAAGAAAGCAAACAGCCAAAGTCATTAGAAAGATAAAAGACCCTTTGATAAAGACACTCTTCAGTCCACAGAAGAAGAATTTAAAAAGAACAACACAAAAGGAACTGCTACAAAACCTTTAAAAGGAGCATACAGAAATATGAGCCCCCTCCCTTAGCTTGGAGACCAAGAAGGGAGGAAAGGCACAACAGACCAAGAAAATTGTGGGATCCTAGCAAAATACTTTGAACAACTACTTAACTGTGAAGCGCCGAAAAACAGAAACAAGAGGATAAAAAAAGAGACCAATTCGCAGTATTACTCCTTATAAATTAATACAAACAAATTCGTTTGTGTTTAAATGAGTAAAACAATAAATTTTGTTGGAATTTCATTTGTAAGTACTAAAAAATCAGAACAACCGGAGTTAAGGGTTTAGAAAATTAACGGTTTCGATTAACCACAGCTTTGTGCGTAAGGCTAACCCTATCATTAAGTAAAATTAGTGGACGCTAAATGTATGGGTACATAAAACAATTACTTTTCCGTATTTGTCCCATTTTCATTCCCTCTTGTATTGCATTACAGACATCATAAAATACCTGCCTTGACTGTTAGTAACCGTCCATAAAAAAGTACACGGTCCATTAATAACATCTACCTTGTGATGCCGTTATTCCTTTTGTGTTAATAAAAGGCTAACATTTTGAGTGCTTGTAATTTTCTAATAGAATACGGGGTATTAACCGTAATTCTGTAACGCCGTATCCGGCGAAAAGAAAATAAAGCGTAATAATAACCGCGAAATATGACAAATAGCTCGAAATAACCAGGAATAACCAATGTTATTGCCGTAATTGGCTAAAACGTATGTGACATTATCCCGGGGGCGAGAGTTAAACACAAAAGGGGCAGGCGGCAATAGAAATAAATGCGAACTCGTTATATTCCGTCTCTATACGTTGTAAATAAGCCTTGCATAAGAGATGCTCAAACATAAACGCAACTTAGCAGGAAAACTACGAAAATTTTACAGACCTGATTCATAAATAATAAGCGTGTAATTTTATAATGAAATTTACCCATAAAGAAAATTAACCTTGATATAACAGAGATTATAACGTTCTTTAAAGGCAAAAAATTCTATTACGTCTGAAATGTATAAAGTTAAAACTTTCATTATTAGCTCTCTTAGAAAAAAATTAACCAAAGTCCCAACATTTTTAAACTTAAATTGCAGCGCCGCAAGGTAGTCGAGATTGTTAAACCTTTTTTCTTAATTTCACAGTCTTAACAGGGACGATGCAGTTGTGATCCACACAATCCTGGACTTTTATTTAACAATTAAAAATAAATTTAAGTTTTCAGGCAATTACTGAAAAGTTTTGGTTATACTTACGTGTGCGTAAAAGTCTATGAATTATAACAATCTTTAATACTAACTTTTAGGTGAATTATTTCCATAAAGACAGCACAAAAGTATAAAGTTTCGAGTTCCCAAGTCACCGAACTCGCAGTGAAACCTTTAGGTGAAAATATAAATTTGACACTTTTTTTCGTCAGCAAAATATCAGAAAAAATATTCAGTTCGGTTTTACCTTATATAAACTTTGAGCGTTTAAAATCTTCTGCAGTATTAATTCGTAAATCTTTGAAATGATTTTTTAATTGACTGAAAGAAAACTACAGAAACAGCATTTTCATGTAACCAAGTTTATGTTAAAGAATAAAATAAAAAAATTTGAAAAACTGTTACCTACTGCTCGTACTCATAAATGAAGTAACAACCTAACAAATGTGCATTAATTTTACTAAAGGAGCACATTAACTGCAGCATCATCTCAGCTAAAACTGCACGTTTCAGTGGTACGTATTAAACCTAAAGCTTCTCAGTTAATCGCATTTAAGATGAGGTGGTGTTTTAGATGTATTTGCTGCACTAAAGTACTGTCTAAAGATGTCATCATTTTGATGATAAATTTAGAAGTTTTGCATATCCCGCAATTTACCAAAATTTGAAAGACTTTGCAGAAGAGCTGAAATTAATGTGTAACTTTAGATTTCTGCATCTACATAACCCAATAAATGCGAATTCCAACAGTAATATTATATTACTCTCAAGAGACGCGACATGTGGATTTGCTTAGAGAATGTTGACAATAATCACTAATCAAGGAATGCTAAATAATAAACAACATACCCGACTGTAGCTGTTTTATTCAATAATCCGTAATGTCAACTCGTTCGCGTAGGTTTACTGGAAATTCGGTGTGATTTTGCATGAACCTTACTAAAAATACAACATAACCCCTATGTTATTTTGTTAAACAAGCTGAATTTCGTATTACATATTTCCATTACATAGCGTTTCGTAAAAGAAATATTAATAAGGATCTGCCCCAGTACTAAAAAAAAATAGTAATAACATGGTTTTCTTGATATCCTTGAATTGTGTTTTAAAATAAAGAGTTCACTGGTTGGAATGTCGATTTTGGGTTTGAATTTTAAATCTAAAGCGATTGAGCATTTAATTTTCTTAAATCCTCACAAGAACTATTTGAAAAATAACGTGTAAATCGTAACATAAACTTTAAACGTAACTCATCTAAATAAAAAATATATATTAATATTTTCATTAATATTAAAATGGATGTCTGGGTTCAGGCGTTAAAATTTGCGAGGTTATGTCGATATCAATAAGAAAAAAATTATTGACTTTTCAAAAACAAAAAGGTATCCATAGTCGCTTCCACAGTAACTTTGTCGGTTTTTACACCGAACTTATAGAGTTCAGCTGTGCATGAGGTGAGCATATTTATAATAATTCTGGGAAACATCGGACTACCCAATGAAATCCTACGCGTCTCACTTTATATACTAACGAATTGCTGATAATCACTGGTGAGAGACTGAAAAATTTTAGTTTAAATACTCTGATTAACTATTACAGTTACTAATTTTGTAAAATTATCTTGAAAAACAACAAAGAATATTCATTATTATTGTAGAACTGTATGTAAATATTTAGCATTTTAATATAGGTACTATTGCAGTTACGCTGCTGGAATTGGTTTCACTTAGTTGTATTTATCAGAACGAAATTTTAACCGCCTCGCCGGTTTCTTAAATCTACTGAAAAATGGATTTTCCAACCGTTGAATGAAAAAATATTGTAATAGTATGTTAAAACACAAGTTACCGAAGGTAACCTTTTCGCGCACGAGTCCGAAATTTGGACACGAGCCGCGTAGCGGCGAGTGGCCGAACGGACGAGTGCTTGAATGCCTTCTGTAACGAGTATTTTATACTATTTTCTCTGTTTCGGCTTCCAATTACATTATTCATTTATGTTTATTTTTATAAAAATACTTGACAATTTCAAATTGGGGAAATTTTGGTAAAATATTAGGTTGGTAATAGCGATTTTTGCTTGACAGTTGGCAGAGGTTTGACATTTGATGTTTTTGTTGCCCAGCAATGAATGGTTGCCTAGGTATTTTGTGTATTATCTGATACAGTATCACCAATTTCTGAAAACAAAATATCACCAAAAATCGTTTAATAATGAAGCTCAGTAAAGCATCAAAATGCGTGCTAGAATAATGTCATTCTAATGCCGAAACAGAGAAAAATAATGATGGAATGGATTTCTTACTGTCCTAGCTACCTCTGGTCTGCTTTAAAAGTAAGAAAGAGTTTGTTTGTTGGAATACTGCTTTTGGTGACACTTTTAAATTCAGAACAACTGGGTGTTTAATTTTATTAAACCAACATAAGAAAAAATTCCAAATCTGTTACTGTATTTTTAATCTGTTATGGCTTTATGGTTTCAAGTATAAGAAAATTATTATTTTCAACACAAAGCGGACAATCTGAATATACAGGGTGTGTCACGATGACCGTCGATTAAACGTTTCTTGAGAAAAACTTAGTACGTAAATGAAAATGTTCAAAATAGGGTTTTGGGCAGAGCTGGAATGATTAAGTGTTTTTCATTAATCGATTAATGAACAATGATTAAGTTCCAACATTCTAATTGATTAATTATGTTATGATTAAATTTGTTATTTTAATCAATTAATGCTTAATCATTCCTTAATCAATTAATTTGCATATACGATAAGATTTAACTAAAAATAGGAAAAATAAAACAAATTTCATTTTATATATTTAGATATATTCAGTTAATATCAGTCTAACAGGTAAACAAATACATATTATGTTCTCTTAACTTTAACGAAAAGGTTTATTCGCCTTTAAAAATATTAATTTGTTAAATGTCTCATCAGATAAAGATCGTCTCTTAGGCCTAAATATCCGTAACTAAAAAGTCGCTCAACAGCTGCGGATGATGGCAATGGAGTATTAAATTTGAGAAACATTTTTTTAATAAGGTGAAATTGATTTAAAGCATTAACTATTCTATTATTATCATCTAAATAATGTAAACATTCAAGTTCAATATTTTGATTTACTGTACCAGTACCTGTACCCACATCGTTTTCAAAGTTAAAAAAGTCATCACTGATTTCTTCTTTTACTGAATTGTGATTGGTTTCAAAACAAACATCGGCAAAAACGGAAGCTTCTTTTATAAATAAATTTTTGGCGTAATGAAATTTCATCATAAAATCACAATTATTTTAAAAAGTAATTACACTGATTAATGATTAAGTTAACAATTAATCAATTAAAATTATTATTTCATTTCTTTGGTTAATTTAATAGTTTGATTTAGATCTCTTGTGTGATCAAAAGTATTAATTTTTAGTTTCTTCTTTTTCTTGTTATTGGTTAATTTTTGATTTTGATTTGTATTTACTTGTATTTACTTGATTTGTGTTCACATTTATTGGGCATAATGGGTTGCACCCCTGCCCTTATTTCTGTAATTATATTATTATATTATTATTATAGGATTAAATTTTAAATTTTAATCAATTAATGATTAATGATTAATTTAATCGTTAATCAATTAAAAATTTTGATTACTTTTAATCGATTATTTCCAGCTCTGGTTTTGGGATATTATAAATTGATATATTTAAGATTGTGCAACTTCCAGTTATACCGGAAGTAGACACTAACTTTGTTATTTAAAATAGAATGCCCTATATATAGTTCAACGGCGAGTGCAATGATATAGCCCTATAGGGGTCTATTGCTAACAGTTCAGCAGTTATTCAATTGCTTAAAAAAAACTAACTTCACTTTGGACGAACGTCACTGCGAAATTAGAAATGTATTTTCAATTAATTTGTAATATCCCAGAACCTTATTTGTAAATTTTCATTTATGTACTATAAGTTTTTCTCAAGAAACGTCTAATCGACGGCCGTTGTGACACTGTGACACACCCTGTATAAATTGATTAATGGATCTCTCGATTACTTAATCAAAATCAAGGTTCGAAACCAGTGGTAGCCAGGTATAATAATATAATAATAATAAATCGAAAATAAAGCACGAATCTAAATTCAGAATGATTGTTTTTTTTAATTTTATTAAACCAACACAAGAAAAAATAAAAATAACACATAAACCTTAACATTAATTTAAATTTAACTGATTCCAATTTTACAAATTATTTCTCTGTATTTTTTACGTCGTGCGCCTTTACTGTGTCGAGGCTAAAAAATATTATTAAGCGCAAGTTTGAAAATAAAAATTGATTAATGGATCTCTGCATGGGTACCTGTACTAAGACCGAGAGGTTCGAATCCAGTGGTAGCCCGATTTACATCTGGGGAGTTTGAACTCATTAGAGGTTAAAGGGAATATTAAATTCAAGAATCTAATGCCCGAAGTAGTCGATATCGATAATTAAGAAATGACATTTTCAACAAAAACAGAAAGGTAGCCATACAAAATTAATAGCAAATTAATGAAAGTGTTCTATATTCTATCTTTGTATCTTTAACCTCTTATGGTTTTACGGTGTTGAAGCAAAAAAAAATATTATTTTCAAAACAATAATGAAAATTAATTTGATATTAAAATTAAACAGGGTATCTCTGGGTGCCTGCTTCATGATCAAGAGGTCACGGGTTCGAATCCAGGTATAAATCTGTGGAGTTCGAACTTATTAGAGGTTAAAGGTAATATTAAGTTTAAAAAGCCCGATAAACAAAAAATAATTGACTTTTCAAAAACAAAAAGGTAGCCATAGTCGCTTCCACAGTAACTTTGGGTTTTCTTGAGCTGTTATGAGCCAAAAATGGAAAAACGGCAATGGATTTTCTGGGGAACATCGAACTATCCAATCACGAAAGTTATGCCTTTCACTTCGTAAACTAATGAATTGCTAAAAATTACTAGTGCTAGTGAGATTGAAAAGGTTTGCTTTAAATACACGTTAACTGTTACAGTTACTGATTGTTTAAAATTATCCTGAAAATAAACAAGGAAGTTCATTATTTCTGTAGAATTGTAGGTAGATATTTAATATTTTAGTTTGCTTTTTAATTTAGTCCATAACTGAAAATGCTACGCTACTGGAATTGGTTACACTTAGTTGTATAATCGCCGGTTGCTTAAATGCGCTGCAAAATGGTTTTACGAATGATAAAAATAAATTTTAAAAATACATTAGCTAACTCTTGTATACTTTAAAAGCAAAAATCCACTGGTTGGAAAGCTGATTTGGATGTGATATTTAACTTCAGAACGATCGCTTTTATAATTTTGTTAAATCAACATAAAAAAAGTATAAAATAACGCCTAAACCTAAATATTAAATTAAAATCTAACTACATAATTGAAATTTATTAACATCTTACGGTGTCAAAGCTAAAAAATATTAATATTTTCAAAACAAAAAAATCGAAAAAAGTGAACCTTCTGCCTGCTTCGAGATCGATAGGTCCCGGGTTCGAATCCAACTGTAACCAGATTTAAGTCTGGCAGGTTTGGCGTTCGAGCCCGTTAGGTTAAAAGTATTATGAAGCTTAGAAAAAACTAATGCCCGATGCAGTCAATATCGAGAAACAACAAAATTATTTAATATTTTCAAAAATAAAAAGGTAGCAGCCATGGTGGCTTCCACAGTAACTATTTCGGCTATTATGCTGACTTAACATGATGGGTTGGAATGAATAGGTCTTGGACTACCTAATTGGTTTATACACTAATGAATTGCTGAAAATCACTAGCGAGTGATTAAAAAGTTTTAGTTTAAAAATAAATTAACTTTTACTGTAAATACTTTCTTAAAATTATCCCGAAAAATAATTAAAAAAATATGCATTATTACTGTAGAACCGTATGTGAATATTTAAAATATTTATACACACGACTGTAGATCCTACACTTCAGAAAATGTTTACACGTCTGCAGCAGAAATGTCTTCAACCGCCGGTTGTTTAAATGTGACGAATAAGGATTTTACCACATCGTTGAATGACAAATAAGATTTTAAAAATGACAACATGGATTTCTCGAATTCCTGCCTGCTCTGATCTCAAGAATCCACTGATTCGAATGATAATCCATAATTTTTAAGTCTCGGTTTTAAATTCCGCTGAACCAACATAAGAAAAACTTCGAGTTAGGATACAGCTGTAGCCAAATTTTAGCCTGTTTGTTTGTTTGTTAACTGGGCAAAATTTGGGATTGCTGATGCCAGGGATTTCAACATTGCTAAAGATCAAAGCAATCGACGAAATTTTAAGAAATCAACAGAAAATATTTTCACATATTAAATAAAAGCTGAAAATCGTTTCGCAGTGAAAAACTAGATTTTTCCAATGTATAACCTGAACAAAATCAAAAGCAAACGATATCTTTAAAAACAAAAAGGTAGCCATAGTCGCTTCCACAGTAACTTTGTCAACTAAAGTTGAACTGATTTGTTGTTGTTGCTTTGCTTTTGGTATTCTGGGAAACATCGGACTACCCAATGGTAAAATTAAGCGACTCAGTTTATATACTTACGGTTTTATGAAAATAACCGGTGAGAGGTTTAAATCGTTTTTCTTTAAATGCAAATTAATTATTACAACTAACGATATTCTTTAATTATTCTGAAAAATAACAAGGGATGTTCATGATTACTGTAGAACCGTATACAAATATTTCATATGTTAATTAATTTAACGCATAACTTCAGATGATCCGCACTCACACACGCGGTTATCTACATAGCGAGCATTGGTTTCACGATTGAAAGAACCTGCGTTCGAATCCAGCCTTCACCAGATTATAGGACCGGGTAAAATTAAAACTTTAGTATGGATAATTTTTTTAAACCATTATAAAAGTTCTCTAATTCAAGTTTTGAAAAAATATCAGTTAAAAAAGGGACAAAAAGGTATACATAATCGTTTTCACAGTAATTGCGACACAAAGCAAATAATAATTTTCTGTTAAAGGCAAGTTAACAGTCCTGTCCTTACAGTTATCTTGGAAACATCCAACGGCCCATCAGTATTCATGTACTTCTCCATTTATATATAAATAAAATGCTTGAAATTAGCAAGGTCGAATATTAGTTTATAGTTATAAATACCGCAGCTAAGGTTTTTTTGAAAATTTTTGACGTTAACATCCAATATTTTTCTTAGATTATTTATTTTTATAAAGTAATATGTAAACATTCAATAATGTAATTTACATACATATACATGATAAGTGATAAGTGACAGCAGAAACGTTTAGTTAGGTTAAGATCAGACAGATGCACGCTGCAGTGCTTCACGATCGAGAGATCTCGAGTTCAAATGCAACCATATCCAGATTTCAGCCCGAAACTGTTAATTTTCTAGTTGACGGCAAGTTAGCATTAATTTCAGAAGTCTACTAATCTAAATAGTCGTTATTGATAGTCTGGTATACCATCTAATAAACATTATAAAAAAATTAAATTAATCAATACACATAACTTGTGAAGCGGTTTAAAATTAAATTTCAAAGGCGATAGATACAGTACCGATAATTAATTAATAAGGTATTATAAGAATCCAACATTTAAATTAAAAAAATGCTTATCAAAACGGCAAAAGGATACAGACGATTGATTCCTATGAAACACCGCAGCTAAGAATTTTTGATTTATTTTTTTAATTCTTGCGTTGCTGAATGTTTGTTATATTTTATTTAAGTTTATCGAAATCGACTATTTAATTTAGATCAGTAGTTTTCCAAACTTGATGCTAACTTGCCCCTAATAGGTTTGACAATCAACTGTTGCGGGTATAAATTTGGCTATGGTTGGATGCGAACCCGGGACTTCAGGAGGGACTGTGGAGCAGACATTCTTATTTCAGGCTAACACGTAATTGTTTTTGCAATAAGGTACTGAATTAATTACTAGAAATAAATTTCAAATTCAAAGTCATTTTGCAGTGGAAAATTTGGTTTTTCAAATGCAAAACTAATGAAAAACAACAAAAAATATGTTTAAATATTACCTACATATAAACTGAAATCATTTCGCAGTAAAAAATTCGATTTTTCTAAAGTAAAACCTGTAGCAAATCATTATAAATTATCTTTAGAAATAAATTATAAGAAGTATTTAGTTTTCAGGGTAAAATTTGATTTTTAAAATGGAAACTTTTATGAAAGATATTATCAAAACTAAAAACGTAGCCATAGTCGTTTCCACAGTAGCTTTGTCAACTAATATTGAACTAATTTATTGTCTTTCGGCATAGATTAAAGATTGCTTTGTGTCGAAATTACTGTGGAAACGATTATGCTTTTGCCTTTGCTCCTTTGTTAAGTGATATTTTATTTTAAATTTAAATTTGAATTAGAGAATTATGATAATGTGTTAAAAAAGTTATCCATACTGAATTCTTCATTTTACCCGGTCCTATAATCTGGTTAAGGCTGGATTTGAACTTAGATCATTTTAATGCTGAAGCCAATGCTCGCTACAGCCACGTATGTGAGTACGTATTATCATCTAAAGTTATGTGCTAAATAAATCAAAATATGAAATAATTGAATACGGTTCTACAGTAATCATGAACGTCCTTTGTTGTTTTTCAGGATAATTTTAAAAACATCGTTAATTCTAATAATTAATTTGTATTTAAAGAAAAACCTTTGAACCTCTCACCGCTTATTTCCACAAAATCGTAAGTATATAAACTGAATCGCTTAGTTTCTCAGAATACCGTACGGAAAGCATAGATTAAAGATCCCTTAAATCTTTAATCTATGCTTTCCGTACGATATTCTTAAACATCGGACTACTTAATGGTGAAATAAATAAATAAATAGCAGGGCCGAAGATTAGTTTATGTAAATTCGGCAGCTAAATTTTTTTTGAGATTTTTTTACGAAAACATCCAATATTTTTTCTAGATTATTTATTTTTATAAATTAATACGTAAATATTCAATAATGTAATTTACATATAAATGATAAGTGACGGCAGAAATAACTTTTAGTTAGGTTAAGATCAGAGAGATGCACGCTGCACTGCTTCATGATAGAGAGATCTCGAGTTCAAATCAGAAATAAATTAAAGAATACGCGCCAACTGGTCAAAGATACAAAATTGAGTTTCAAAGGCAATACAGTACTGATAATTTTAATTAAATATTATAAGTAATAAAACATAAATTCAAATAAATACTTATAAGAAAGGCAAAATGGCAAAGATGACTGATTTACATTAAATACAGCAAATTCGAATTTTTTGATTTTTTTATGACATTCACGGGTATATCTAGTAGTTCGATAGATCGGTAATGATACAATCTAGTAATTAATTTAGCATATGATTGCAAAAATAATGCCGAGTTCAGCTGAAATATGAGTGCGTGCTTGTGAAGTCTCGGGTTCAGATCCAACCACAGCCAAATTTATACCCGAAACGGTTGATTTTTGAGCCTGTTGGGGTCTACTTAGTATTAAGTTTGGAAAACTGCTGATCTGAATAGTCGATTTTAATAAGCTTGTATAAAATATAATAAACATTCAGAAACGTAAAAATAAAAAAAAATTAAGAAATACGTATCTACCATCTATTCAAAAATGCAAAATTAAACTTCAAAGCGAATACAGTACTGATATTTGTAATAAAATATTATAAGCATTCAAAATTAAATTGAAATAAATATTTATCAAAAAAGGCAAAAGAGCAAAGAAGATTAATTTATACTAAGTACCACTTATAAGAATTTTGTGATTTTTTTTCGATATTCCTGGATAATATTCGTATTTCGGTACATCAGTAGGTAAATATTTAATAGTATAATTTATTGATGAATTTAGCATATGACTGCAAAATGCTTGCTTCAAATTCGTGACGTCCCGGGTTCGACTTTAACCATAACCAGATTTAAGCCTGCGGGGCTTGATTTTCCAACCTGTTAGAGCCAAGTCAGCATTAAGTTTGGAATCACTGATCCAAATAGTCGATTATGGTAAGCTAACATAAAAAGAATAAGCAACTTAAGAATAACAAAAATTTAATTTAAAAATTGCTCGAAGGCACAAAATTGAATTTCAAAGGCAATACAGTACTGGCAATTTTAATAAAATACTATAAGTATCCAAAAATTAAATTCAAATAAACATGTACAGATAAAAAGGGCAAAAGCGCAAAGAAGGTTGATTTATATTAAATACCGCAAATAAGAATTTTTTTTAGTTTTTTTTTTGTTTTTACGATATTCCTGGGTGTATCGAGTATTTCGAAAGATCAATCTTTAAATCTGTAATGATACAATTTAAAGATAATTTATAATGGTTTGCTACAGGTTTTACTCTAGAAAAATCGAACTTTTATGATATCAACACAGAATATTAAATAAAAACTGAAATTATTTCGCAGTGAAAAATTCTATTTTTCTAAAGTAAAACCTGTAACAAACCATTACAAATTAACTTCGGAAATAAATTACAAAGCAAAGTCGCTTTACTGTGTAAAATCTGATTTTTCAAATGTAAAACGTAACATGAAAACACAAAATATCTTCAAATATTAATTTATAGTGAAACATTTGATTTATCCAAAGTAAAACCTGAACGAAATTACAGAATGGAAGTAATTTTGCAATCTTTTAAAAATAAAACTTGACAAAATCAACACAAAATATCTTCAAAAATTAAATAAAAACCGAAAGTAATTTTGCTGCGAAAATTTCGATTTTTCTAAAGTAAAACCTGAACGAAATCAAAAACAAAAAATACTTTCAAAAACAAAAAGGTAGCCATAGTCGCTTCCACAGTAACTTTGTCAACTAATGTTGAACTAATTCTTTGCTGGCTTTGGATATGGTTTTCTTTCTGGGAAACATCGGACTACCCAATGATGAAACTAAGCGACTCAGTTTATATACTTACACATTTTTGAAAATAACCGGTGAGAGATTCAAAGGTTTTTCTTTAAATACAAATTAATTATTACACCTAACGATATTTTAAAAATCATCCTGAAAAACCACAAAAAAATGATCATGATTACTGTAGAACCGTATGCAATTATTTCATATTTTAATGTATTTAACACATAACTTCAGATGATACGTACTCACACACGTTCGTGCAGCGAGCGTTGGCTTCGCGATTGAAAGGGCCTGAGTTCGATTCCAACCTACACCATATTATAGGACCGGATAAAATGAAAAATTCAGTATGGATAACTTTATTAAAATATTATAATAGTTCTCTAATTCAAATTTTGAAAAAATATCAGTTAACAAAGGCGCATAACAAAACAAATTGTTTCCATAGTAATTTCAACACAAAGCAAATAGTGATTTTCAGTTAAAGGCCAGTTAACAGTTCTGTCTACACTACGTACTTTGGGAAACATCCAACTATCTTCAGTATTCATGTGTTACTCGGTTTATATACAAATAAAATTAGCAGAGTCGAAGATTAGTTTATGTAAATACGGCAGCTAAAAGAATTTTAAGATGTTTCTGCGATAACATTCAACATCTTGTATAGATTATCTATTTTCTATTTTCTGTATTTCTATATTTGTTTTCTTTATCGATCAATATGACAACATTAAATAATGTAATGTATAGGTAAATTCCGCAAGTGACTGGAGAAATAACGTTTAGTTAGGTTAAGGACAGACAGATACACGCTGCAGTGTTTCACGATCGAGGGTTCTCGTGTCCAAATCCAACCATATCCAAATATCCACATTTAAACCCGAAATTGTTAATTTTCGAGCTTATTAACGGCAAGTTAGCATTACGTTTAGAACGATACTGATCTAAATAGTCGATATAACATATAATACACATTCAGAAACGTAATTATAAAAAAAATTAAATTAAATAAAGGTTTAAAATTAATTTCAAGTGCGATACAATACTGATATTTAATTAATAAAATATTATAAACGTATCCAAAATTCAGATTAAAAATATGCTTATCAACAAAGGCAAGAGAGTACAGAAGATTGATTCATATTAAACACCAATTTTTTAGATATTTTTTACGATATTCTTGAATACTATTTAGTATTTCCGTAGATCAACATGCAAATCCTGAATGATACAGTTTATTTATTTATGAATTTAGGGTATGATTGCAGAAATAATAGCGAGTCCGGCTGAAATAACAGAGCCTGCTTCACACTCGTGAATTCCCGAGTTCGAATCCAACCAAAACCAGATTTAAACCTGCGGGTGTTGATTTTCGAGCCTGTTAGTAGCAAGCCAGCATTAAATTGGGAAAGCTACTGATCTGAATAGTCGATTTTAATAAGCTTATATAAAATTTAATATAATAAACATCCAGAAACGTAAGAATAAAAAATTAAATTAAAATATATTTTAAAGGCAATACAGTATTGATAATTCTTATAAAATATTTAAGTATAAAAAATTAAATTCAAATAAATACTTATAAAAAAGGTAAAAGGGTAAAGAAGATTGGTTTACATGAATGACCGTAAATAAGAATTTTTGAAATTATCCTGAAATCAAAAGAAGAAATTTTATTGTTTCTGTAGAATTGTATGTAAGTATTTAACATTTTAATTTATTATATTTGATTTAGCCCGTAACTGAAAATGCTACACAACTGGACTTGACTACACTTAGTTGTATTTAATAGGAAAAAATGTCAATCGCTGGATGCTTTAAAAGCAAGGCTCCACTATTGGAATGCAGATTTTGACGTGATATTAAAATTCAGAACACTTGTGTTGTTTTTATTAAATCAACACAACATAAAAAACTAAAAATTAACATTTAAATCTTAATATCAAATTAAAATTAACTAAATTTATTAACCTCTTAAGTCTTTACGGTGTCAAAACTAAAAAAAATATTAATGTTTTCAAAATAAAGAGGTTAATTTGAAAACAGACGTAAATCAGTTGATCTCTTGGTGCCTGCTTAAAGATCGATAGCTTCCGGGTTCGAATCTAGCCGTAGCCAGATTTAATTCTGTAGGGTTTGGCGTTCGAATCTGTTAGGTTAAAAATATTATGTAAGTATATCGAGAAACCAAAAAATTATTTAATATTTTCAGAAACAAAAGGGTAGCCATGGTCGCTTCCACACTAACTGTGTCGACTAATACGCCGACTTGGTATTATGAGCTGGAAAGGTTGTTAGATATCTGGGAAACATCGGACTGCCCAATAGAGATAATACGCGGCTTGGTTTTTATACTAATAGACTGCTGAAAATCACTAGTGAGATATTGAAAAGCCTTACTATAAATATAAATTAACTATGACTGTTAATGCTCTTTTAAAACTATCCTGAAAAATAATAAAAAATATTCTTTATTACTGCAGAGCCGTATGTGAATATTTAAGATATTAATATACTATTTTTTTAGAACACACTGTACATCATACGCTTCAGAAACTGTTTACACACAAGTAGCAGAAATGTCTTCAACCGCCGCGCCGATTGTTTAAATGCGACGAATAAGGATTTAACCACACTGCTGAATGACAAATAAGATTTTAAAAATGACAACATGGATTTCTCGAATTCCTGTCTCATTTGATCCCAAGAATCCACTGAACGATAATCCATAATTTTTAAGACTTGTTTTAAATTCTGCTGAATCAACATAGAAAAAATTTAATCTAAATCATAACACAAAATTGAAACCCAACTGATTTAAATTTTGTAAATTAAATAAAAGTATTAATATCAGCAATAACAATGAGGTTAAATTTAAAATAAAAGGGGATGATCCGATGATCCATTGATCTCTCGGTGGCTACTTTAAGCTCAAGAAGTCTCGAGTTAGGATCCAGCTGTAGCCAAATTTTAGCCTGTTTGTTAACTGGGCAAAATTTAGGCTTGCTGATGCCAGAGAGTTCAACTTGGCAAAAATACTTCCAAATATTAAATAAAAACCGAAAATCATTTCGCAGTGAAAAATTCGATTTTGCTGAAGTAAAACCTCTAACAAATCATTAGAAATTACCTTCGGAAATAAATTACAAACAAAGTCGTTTTACTGTGTAAAATTAGATTTTTCAAATGGAAAACTTTTATGCAATTAACACAAAATATCATCAAATATTAAACAAAAATTGAAAATAATTTTGTACTGAAAAATTCGATTTTCCCAAAGTAAAACCTGTATAAAATATTTTCAGAAATAAATCACAAAATTAAGGTTATTTTGTAGTGAAAATTTCGATTTTTCTAATGTAAAACCTGACAAAAAGGTAGCCATAGTCGCTTCCACAGTAACTTTGTCAACTAATGTTGATCGTTTCGTTCCCATTGGCTTTGATATTCTGGGAAACATCGGACTACCCAATGGTAAAACAAAGCGACTCAGTTTATATAATTACGAGTTTGTGGAAATAACCGGTGAGAGATTCAAAGATCTTTTTTTTTTAATACAAATTAATTATTACAATTAACGATGTTTTTAAAATTATCCTGAAAAACGATAAAGAATGTTCATGATTACTGTAGAACCGTATTCAATTATTTCATATTTTGATTTATTTGACACATAACTTTAGATGATACGTACTACTCACGCACGTGGGTGTAGCTAAGAATTTTTAGAATATTTTTTACAGCATCTTTGTATAAAATTTAGTATTTCGGTAGATTATTATCTAAATCTTTAATGATACAATTTATTGATGAATTTAGGGTATGATTGCAGAAATAATACCGAGTCCGGCTGAAACATCAGAGACTGCTTCACACTCGTGAATTCCCGGGTTCGAATCCAACCATATCCAGATTCAAACCTGCAGGTGTTGATTTTCGTGCCTGTTAGAGGCAAGTCAGCATTAAGTTTAGAAAGTTACTGATCTAAATAGTCGATTTTAATAAACTTATATAAAAATAATAAACATTCAGAAACGTAAGGATAAAAAAAACTAAATTAAAGAATACGCACCATCTGCTCAAGGGTACAAAATTGAATTTCAAAGGCAATACAGTACTGATAATTTTAATAAAATATTATAAGTATCCAAGTATAAATTTAAATAAATACTTATAAAAAAAGCAAAAGGGCAAAGAAGATTGATTTACATTAAATACCGCAAATAAGCATTTTTTGATTTTTTTACGACATTCCTGGGTATATTCAGTAGTTTGATACATCAGTAATGATACAATCTAGTAATTAATTTAGCATATTGTTACAGTAGAAATCACTCGCTTGCTCTTTTATGTAAATTATTAGACAAATTGGTCTGGTTGTATATTCTTTTCTTTAGATTTCCCAGTTACATCTAAGCTTGCATGGTTACATACAATGCATACGTCATAGTTCTTCTTACTGCCTCTTATTACTATGAATTTAGTCACTTGGTGGATTTATAATTTTTAGGTAAATTGTAAATTTTTAGGTTGGTTTTCTTCTACTTTAGATATCCGTCGCGAAGAGATCGTCGTTTACCTTGGTTTTAGCTTTTGGTTTTCCAAAATTAGTTTATTCATCCTAAGGTACGACATATTGAAAATGGTGTTTAGTTGCCTTTTAGGGCTTTAGTGAAATTAAAACGTTAGTAGTTTTGGATTTTAAATCATTTTAAAACATTAATTTGGAAATAATCTGTTCGTCGACCATTTTACTTGAAGAATTTTCAAAGGGCATTTTAACAACTTTTGGTATGTAATGCATTGGTTTTATTTGAAGATTTCTTACGGTATTCTTTGGATTTCAGCCCTTCTAGTACTTTCTAGTACCTTCTTGTAGTACTTTTTAGTACTTCCTGTACTTCTTGTACCAACCACGTGTTCGTAAAAACCACCTGTTAGCTGCTACAGACATCTGTATTCCACGTGTTATTTCGACACCACGTTTGGTTTGGAATTCGCTAATCCAAAGAAATCGTAGTACCCGTGCTTTAGAAGACAATTACCCTGGAATTAACTGGAATTTTCCTGAGTTCAAGTTCGTATCCTGCAAGTTTTTAAAACCCAAGGTTTGATTTTGAGGTTATCTTGTGTTAAAGTTAAATTTTAAAAACAGTCAAACATATTTGATTAGCTTGATAATTTTGACGTTTAGTTATATTTAGTTGTGTTATTAGAAATTTGATTAGAAGCATTTATTAGAAATATTTTCCGTAACTAAATTATTCATTGTAATTTAAGGTATTTTGTTGTAAACTTTCATTCGTCATTTTAGTAAATTCGTATTTCAATACGAGTAAACAAAATAGTGTCCACGTGTATGCGTGTATGGCAACGTACTATTAACTTATATATTCAAATTTACCCGTTTAAACTTAGTCATTTATTTATTTCTTTTAATTTATATTAAGTCGTAATTGAATATTGTGGTTACCGGACAGGTTTTGCAAGACATTATTATTGTGTACTATTGATAATTGTTATTTATAATCGCAAGTCACGACGAACTGAGCTCACTTCCCGTATGCGTATTTATTAGTTTAGTTTATTAACCTTGCGAACCCTCAGAGGGTCTAGGTTCGTTTAATTACGATCTTAGCATTTTGAACGATACAGTTTACTTTCGTTTAATTACGATTTGGGTTAAATTGAACCTTACAGTTTTACTTTCGTTTAGCTACGATAGTGCTTTACTTTGAACATTCCGTATATAACAATTGATCGATAAATTTATCATATGTACAAAAAATCGGATTAATAAAAATCTGTCAAAAAGGTTAAAATCCATTAAATTAAATTAAATTAATTAAAAGTAGTATAATATCGATAATTATAATTCAAATAATTGTAAAGGTGTTGAAATTGAAACAAAAATTTTATCAAAAGGGCAAAAGGATAGACGCTTCCACAGTAACTCGGTCGACTACCTATATGCCGATCATAATACAAATAGCGGTTTTCGTGATTAGTGTTAAAGGCGAGTTAACGGTTCGGTCCACACCGTACTCTGGGAAACATCGGACTACCCTAACAGTCCACATATATGCCATTTGGTTTATAGGTATACTAATAAACTGCTTGAAATTAGTGGGAAGAAAAAAAAAATCTGAAAAATAAATTTGAATAAAATATCGCAGCTAAGATTTTTTTGAACTTTTTTTTCAATATCGTTGGATAACGTTCAATATTATTGTAGACCGTTACGTAAATCTTTAACAATATAATTTACTAATGAATTTTGTGAATGAATGCAGGAATAACGCCCAGACAAGCCGCAAGCAGCCATAGGTGGCGATACCTGCTAAGTAAGAACCCCCACTTATTTAAATTTTACTTGAAAGCTGGTTAAAACCGTATTCAACTTTAAAATAATTTCAGAAACAATAATGCAAGTTCCTGAAAAAAATTTGAATCTAAATTAAACACGAATTGTCTTGTATAAAACAAAATAGCTTTCTGATTTAAAAGATTACGAAATAAAATAAATACTTTTGGAAGTAAGAAACTGCCGTTAAGAGTAAACCACAGAAATAATTAAAATATAAATTGGAGATCTTAGGAAAAGCCTTGGGAGTAATTTAATATTTTCCTTAAAGGTGAAATTCAGCAAACAACAACAAAGAAGTAAAGGATTTTGGGTATTTAATCCTCAAACTTAAAATAAATATAAAATTTTCAAGGAAGATTCAAATATTTTAACTCAAACATTTCAAATCATACTTCATTTACAAATTAACTAAGATCATTGCTAAATCATTTTAAAATAATAGCAAGCAAAACTGAAATTTAAAAAAAGTAACAACAAAACAACGATAAACACTTGGAAGTTTATTAATACTCGTATAGGAAATTACTTAATCCTGTTAAATAAGACAATGGTAACTTCATTCAGTTCATTTATCACACTGCAACAACGAAAATAGAAACAAACTCGATGGCAGAGACGATCGAGACGCCAAAGTTTTAAAGTAAATGTCGTTTACAGTCGTCTTTATTGAAAGATGTACCTTTCACAAAAGCTAGAAGCTGCTTACTTTAAAAGCAGAAATATCTTATTTTACAACTTCACGCAAGTAGATCTTCTCACTTCTGCTGTAAGATGTTTTCCATAGGAATTTCAATTTTTTTGTTGATTTTTTAAGGTAGTTTTCTTTGCAAAAATTTAATCCTCTTTTATATTCGAGCGCACAGACAAACTGTAAGAACTAATTTTATGTTTTTCAGCAACAAAATATGAAAAGCTTCCGTTTTTACTGACATTACTTGTCTGCAGGCGTTTATAGGTTTGGCTTGTGCTAATTGCTGTATAGCCCCGTAAAATGAAATCTGAATTTCTCCGTAGAATGGGTAATTGAACTAAAAAGATACATTAATATGAAACCTAAAGGTAGTTAAGGAACTAATTAAATTTAGCGACCTATACAACATTACAATTAAGCGACAAAACTAATTGATATAAAATATCTCATTATACATTTAAATTAAACGAAAACACAGCGGAAAAGCAATCATTGAGTACTAGAATCGCTGTGTCTATTCCTAGTTAATTGACTTTTACCCTGTTACTATAAATAATTCTACTGTTTTTAGAGCTTTACATAAATTTTATTGAAAGCTTTAGCTTTAACAATAAACACCATTTTAGTTGTTCATGAGCTACAAATTTAGTTTTATTTTAATTAGGCTATAAAAATAAGCTTTAAAAAATGAAAAGGGCATCCTCTAAATTGGTTCACGATGACTACACAAACGATTGTTTATTTATGACGATTTTTTTTAACTAAGGTTTTCGTAAATTGGCTTTAAATTAGTGAAACTGCGCTCGAGTAAATCTTTTGAGCGTGAAAAAGCCATACTAACTTAGAAAAGACAAATGGCATAAGAAAATGTAGTAAAAGTTTTAATGTGCAGTTAGAGTTATTGTGATATCGAAAACCTGCTCGATTTGTAGAAAAAGGAGAAAATACACATGAGAAAACGTCCCTTATCTTTGATGGATTGTTTTCACTTAAAATACTAAAAGGTTTGGAAGTATAAATAGAAATCCCTACCAAAGTTAAACCGAAAATAAAACGTCTATTCGGTTTTTATATACCTTTTCTTTGCTTGTTTTAAATTTAAAATGCAAATTATGTTTAACTGGGCGGGCAATGTGCTTACTTCACTTTGGTAATTTGCTACTTAAATCAGAATTTGAAAAGTTAAGCATTTGAATACACATTTGCAATATATCCCAGAGATTCTCTTACGCTGAAAGAATATTTTTCATAATAAAATTTTTGCAACTAATGAAACAAGTTGGGTAACGTAAAACATTTTAGAGGTTACATATTGCTGCAGTAAATCAGGTTAAGAGTAATATTCATCGATTTTAAAAATTGAAAGAACACAATTTACGACGTTTTCCAAAGCTATTGATTTTTCTGACCTTTTCAAACTGTTACAACTTTTTGAACCCGTCAAAGTTTCTAAACTCTTTGATGTTTATATGTTTTTGCTTTTTTTGTCAACTACAGACTTTTCAGCACTTCGAATAACGCATGAATAAGTAAGAAAACAAGCTAAAAATAAGTACCTACAAAAAATAAATGTATATTACTTTTGTTGAAAAGTAAATTGAGATTTTTAAACAAATTATGTTCATTCTAATTCTGTGAAATGTGTAAAACTAGGGCAGATTAAAAATACTTCGATTACTAAGCTTTAATAAATGTATACATGAAACTCAGTGAAGTTGAACATGTACAGTTTTAAAATTAAAACAAGAAACCACTATTTACGTAATTTACATCACACACTTTACCTTTTTGGTTATTTCAGTGAACTAAAATAAAACGGTCTATATTTGGCAGCAAATGAGATTTTCGTGTTTGTTTAATGTAACTTGTGTACATTGAACGCTACCCTAAAATAAATTTAGCATCATAGAGGTCTTCAACTTTAAACATTGTATGTACAACGAAAGTTCTAAGCAGCTTTATATTTAATATTTCGCCAAATTCAGGAAAGTTGGTTATTTCAGTGCTGAAACGTAAAGCTACTGAAGTTTTTAACGTACGGAAATTAGAGTAACAAATTCAAACGCTATTTCGAGGATGATGTGACAAAAATAAGCCATTAGAAGTTTTTATGAACTAGCTTGAAAGTAGCAGCTGTTAATAAGTCTCCGAAGTACGTATAATTTAAAAAGAGCGTGTTTAATTTAGCAACTTCCAATCCTAAAAATAGTTAATCCGTGTATTTGTAAACACTGGCTGGTATTTTTGACTACCCTGCATTTTACGACGTGGTGTATTCGTATATATACGTGGAGGGTCTGCATCTTATAAATTGTGTATATTAAATGGGCTCTATAATGGCTTCGTTATCCTGTTGTTGTGTACGACTATTATTAACGAACAACCCGGTTGTTACTCAGAAATTTACAACCAGAATTATTAATTAATTAGAGGATTGTTAGATAAACAGCTATTGTATGGATATAACGCAACTGTTTGCTAAATTCAAATATTTATATGATCGTTGTTTAGAATCGTGTAACCATCAAACACAGGTTTAATAATAATCATTCAAAACCTCTTGGCATGTAATTTTTCGAAAAGACTAAATACTCCCTCCGTTCGATAATTAAATAATATTATCATCGCATTCGGTAATAGTTTAAAAATATAACGATTAGTAATAAAACAACTCAAAATTTAAATAGGGGTAAGTTAGCAGGGCGCTACAAATGTGGTGCGTATGAGAGGCATAATTTACAATTTATCACCTGGAAATGCAGTACATACCTTACCATTTATGTATTAATACAAAATTACTGTTTGAGAGGCTCGTTATACCAGTGCGTAATAAACTGTGTAATAAAGGCGAACATAAATTTAAAATAACTTTACTAATTAATAGTTATGTAGGTTGTAACGGACAACAGAGAAACATTGAATACATTTTTCTGGAAAATGTAGCAAGGCTAAGCTTTTTAAAATATTTTGTTTTTAGGAAATATTTTTCTACCAAGTTTTTATTGAAGCACTTAAATGAAAAGTAAAATCTACTTAATTTTAGTTTAAACTTAAAACTTTTCTAATTAAATTTATCCAAGAAAATAAATTAGCCTCCACAAGCTATTGATTAGCTTTTGTTTGTATGCATTCTAATATTTACCCTACTGATCGATAAAATACGTGAAACTATAACTTTAACACTTCATCAATAATGTATAAAACTACGTACGTAGGTGTTATTCCCTCAAATCGGTAGGCTTTCATAAAAACCAAATAAAATTACTTGGGTATAATTTTACCTGACAGTCAATTTGTTTCCCAGGATTTATTGAGTTTAAATGACATATCGTTTAAAAATAGAACTGGGTATATTTACTTTTACCTATATTTAAAACCTCAATTTTGACCATTAGCAAACCGAAGGTTTAATTATAAGTTTAACATGAACAAAAATTAAAAATACATCGACATAAACCTTTGGCAATTATTTTTCCTAATTTGGTGCTTAATATCTCGGTAATTTTGAAGAAATGTAGGCCATGTTTTTATGATTTTGAAATACGAGCTTTAATGTTTGCTATGGTCCTTTCCTTTTATATTCCATATGATTCTTTTGTCTGTTACAACCCTATTTCACGTAAATTTTAAATGAATGCAGGAAGTAGGGTTGTCGGAGTACACGATTTATTGTCACTTTGACTGTATGTGGGGAACCCTTGGAAAGCCAAAATTTGAATTGATTATATAAACTTTAATAACAAACAACCTCAAAAGTATTTGTTTGAAATTTAAATAATTTCTAAAAGATAGTTGGTCATCGATGAAAACAATCCTTAAAACTCCAGGAATTAAAGTAACAAAATTTAACAGTTGTAAAGGTTAGAATCGCTTTTCCAAAGTTTAAATGTATGTAAATTAAATATAGAAAACACTCAGAACGGCAACACAATTTGAGGGTTTATTTCCATTTATTTCGAATAAAGGTTAGGGTAAATAGTTTTCGATTTAAATTGTACGTAACTGGATTTTATGCCAGTAGTTTAGTGGTCATCGTGATGTACAACATCGGTTAAGTGATTGGTGATAAGTGATTAACGAAATATGTTAAGGGGAAACTTAACCTCCGTTTTCGAAGGATCGATGATCCCTATAAAATTAGTGCGATCATTTCAAACCGGTAAACATATCTCCAGTGCTTTCAAATGTGGCCTAGCTGTAAGAAACGTCGGTTTGGTAGAAATTTACTTTCTCCCTAGCAGTGACCAAACGGCGCCGCTAGGCCCAAACCGAACCCTATAAATTGACAGACGGTCAAAACCCCGAAAAAGTGATTCCTTATTTCGAATTTAACGAATTAATGAAAGTAAAATCCCAAGTAGGGACAATTAGTTAATTTGTTTCTGTGGTGTACGCGTACGTGGCTTACAGATGGATAGACAAAATCTACAGATTCACCTGCAGCAATGTAGTGTGTATCGTGAGATAATTTCGTTGTTTCGTGTGCTTTAGGGACTATCTATTGCGTTATCAGTAACCCACGGAGAGCGACGGAATACACCGTAAATCCCAGCATAGCGAATTGCCACGCACAGCCATCATAAACTAATTCCGGTGACAAAAGCTCAACACAATTGGCTTTAATAAGGGCTCGATGCGACACAATTGTTTCAGCTGCATCAAGGTGTTAATTTAAACTGATATTTTCGAATGGGTCTGTTGGGTGTAGTTCT
The DNA here is from genome assembly GCA_963082815.1 of Melanotus villosus. Taxonomy (NCBI): domain Eukaryota; kingdom Metazoa; phylum Arthropoda; class Insecta; order Coleoptera; family Elateridae; genus Melanotus; species Melanotus villosus. The sequence continues at coordinate 32,643,571 of OY720427.1, read as the reverse complement.
GCAAAATTCCCTCGCACTCACCCGTTATCTATCTATCCCGGTGGATGCTAGAACGCCACACTATAGGGCGCAAAACAAACTAGAAACCACTTTCAACTACCCTTGCAAATCATGCTCATCAATTATTGCTACCCCAATATACCGTATTATGAACGATAACTCAGACATTTATTAACATAATTCCTTACTTGCCGTAGAAATTGCATATGAATATTACCTGATCGATGCACTTGCTACTAATAACCTCAAACCAAAAACTAATTCTGGAACTTAAGATTTAAAAGCTTTAAGGAGCTGAAATGTAATCGGGCTGTTTCTAATCGGAATATTTTTAGGCCTTGTGTTAACATGATATCAAGCACAGTTTACAGAATCTCTGTTTAGATCTCGTATCAAATTACTTGAAAAGTTACCTTCAAGAACAGAGTAACATGGAAGTTTATGATGTAATTTGACATCGAACGTTATATAAACACGGAATTAATTGCAAAATATATCTTGTCCTAATTTACATTAATTCGTGAGCTTAGTAAAGGCTTAGGGGATTATCAACTTGTTTAGACTTACACTATGAAACCGGAACACCAGTAAAGCTTTCTTCAAAATAAATAGACACCGGATTGCGTCGAAAGCATTGTTTACGCATAATTTTCGAAATACAAGACGCTCCCTTGTTTTCTCTTGCAGGATTTAAATAAAAACTTAAATGTAAAACCTCGTGAAATTTCGAGGAGGTTATGGAATTGGAGCGGTAATAATTTTAAATTCTTAGGTACGCCTAAAACGCAGCTCACCACTCTCGTCCGATGTCAATTTCCATCGGACCTGCTTTACAGAAAGGTACGTTGCGCTTTCCCAATTCAATTTGTTACCTTCAGCTATTGCTCGGGGGATGATTGGGAACAGACGCCAACTATCAGACTTGAAAACGATATTTGAATACGTTCAGGGAAGGAATAAAAAGATATTCACTTACTATTGAGCGTATTACCGTTTGCTTTTGCGTTAAGGTTTTCAAGCAATTTTTTTCGTTAATTCTAAAATTTAATATTTTCACCCACTACGTTTTGAAAATTATATCTGCATAAATCAAATATTTCTTTGTCAGATTTTGTGATTCTAAAATTAACTTTTTTTTTATAAATAAAAATACTTATTAATTTTTATAACTTCCCAGTGGCTTTTTAATCAGATTTCTGCTCATTAACGAAGTATAGGTAGCTTATCCTTAATTAAAGAATTTGCATTTCTAACGTCATTTTCAACCTCATTTATTTTTATTAGCTCTTCAACGCCTTTTTATAATGCCGCTTTTATAAAACGACAATTTGTAACAATCTGCTTTGGAACCTTGGAAAACTTGTTTTATCACGTTAGGGATTTTACTCCTCAAAATCCTAATTAACAAAGAAGCACAAAATGTTTACTAAGACAGTTAATGCCACTTCGACTTCAGTTTTATTATTATGCTGAGAATAGTCAATACGTACACAGTGGGCAAACAAATGGTAAAAATTGATACTCGTAGAAGAACGTTGAGTTAAAAGTGTTTAGCCTTTGAAGTGAAAGTGTTCCATTTCAGTCTATTAAGATTCTATTATGACTCAGACCACTTCCTAGTAATGGTAAAAATAAATAATTCTCTGAAGGCTGAAGAAATAAATCAAACCAAGGAGGAAAAGTGGAAGTACAAACAATACTGAAACTAAAAAAAAATATGCACAACAAATAAAGAATGCTTTTAAGAGAAATAACTAGTTAACGAAGAATAATAAAAGAGACAATTATAAAGTCGGCAAATCAAGTGTTAGAGAATGAAGAGAGAGAAAAGAAAAATGATATGATGATGAATGTAGAAAAGTGGCGAAACAAAAAGATAGATTAGAAGAGATAGGGGAGTTAAGTAAAAATCAAAACTGACGAATATTCTACAGAAGAATAAACATACAAAAAATACAAAAACAAAGCAATTTGATAAAAAATGCAGAAATAAAGAAGGATAAATTATAGACAATGAAACAGAACGTAAGAGAAAATGAAAGGAACACTGCTAAATAAAGAAGAACCACAACCAAATGAAATACAGGAACCTGTACAAACGGCAGAACTAAATATTGAAACATCACAAGAAGATGAAGTAGAGAAAGTAATAAATGGGATAGAAAACCATAAATCACCCGGAAGCCACGGAATAATTACAGAATTACTGAAAGAAGAAGGCAAAGAATTAATACAAAAAATACATTATCTAATAGAAATAATATGGGAAACAGAGATCCACTAGGGAGTAAAGCCTTTTATGCTAACTAATAGAATCAAAGATACCGTCACCAAATTTACCAAACGCTAATCAAACCAGTAACAATATACAGTTCGCAAACCTGAACAATGAATAAACAAAGCGAGCAACAACTACTGAGATGGGAAAGAATGATCATCAGAAGAATATATGGAACAGTACCTGAAGCAGACGAGATAAAACAACTAATGAACTTGGAAAATAGAAAAGATTCTGGGGAAAACAAACATATTAAGAAACATCAAAGCAAGGAGACTAGTGGTTAGGACATATCCAAGGAATGAACCAAAACAGAAAAGAAACTAACAGAATGGATACCTCAAAAAACAAGGAAAAAGGAAGATCGCTCAAAAAGTGGATAGAAGCAGCAACAGAATATCTACGAATAATCAATAAACAAACTGCGAAACAAGTGTAATAACAGAAAGATGTGGGCTAAAGTAGTAGAACAAGGCAAGGTTGTAATGTTTATGATTATGATGAAGATTAACCATTTAAAACAGATCATAAATCACTGATTGCATACCTACATTTGCATGGCACGGAATGAAAGATTGCAACCAAGGACCGATGAAACAGAGCTGATGCAGAAAAAAAAACAGAAAAACGAAAAATACAGCTGCAACATGTAAAACTTAGCATTAAACAAGCAGCTTTAGAAGCCTTAAGTGAAGAACAGACTAAAAATTAAACCTGGAGGGCTGACTTAAGCCAGAAGATTAAAGAAGTAATAACAGAGAAAACCGCCCTATACAAAAGATAGCTAAACACAAAAGTAGAAGAAGACTTACTTACAAAGGGAAAAACAGAAAAATGAAGAGACTGATAAATAAAGAAAACAATGAAAAATGGGGAAAAGCCCTGCCAAGAAATAACACGATATATAGGAGGGATAAGAAGTACAGAATCGTGGAAACAATTAGAGCCCTAAAAACAAATTAAACAGAAAAGAAACATTCAATACATATTAGAGAGAGAATGGGAGGAATACTGTAGACAATTATTGACAGAAAACAGACAGCAGTTTTTAGAAAATAATGTTATTTCAAGTCAGGATACAGAACCCACACTAATTATAATAGAACAGGAAGAGATAAAGGCAATTAATAGTAACTCGGCAGGACCAGGAGGAGTGGTGAATGAGCTAACAAAATATGGAACGGAGATTCAGGACATTGAAAAACATATTTCAAAGAGCAATCAACGAGGCAAACTAAGACTAATGGAACGGCATTTATGATCTACATTTTCAAGAAAGCAGATAGGTAAAATCAGCATAATTTCATAAATCGGGAGGTCAGATGGAAATATTATAAAAAACAAATTAGAAGATGAGATACAGGGTAAAATTAGAAAAGTAGAAGCAGAATAGACTGCTGGTAAGTCATGTGTTGATCATACATATACAATAAGGCAACTTATAGAGAAGAAAAAAGCAAAGAACAGAAAAATCCATTTCGTATTTGTAGATGTAAAGAAAGCACATGCCTCAGTACTCAGAAGTAGACGTGGGAAGCAACGAACTGGAAATAAAGATTGGCCTCATTGAAGCAATAAGAGCAGTTTAAAAGAATAATAGGGTAAAAATTAAAACAGGACAACTAAAGGTCTTCTGCCAGTTATTCGACATTACCAACACTCTTTAAAATATATCTAGAGCATACTTTGAAGAAAAAGAAAACAAAAATATGAAAGAGTGGAGGTCCCAGTACGTGATGATTACTTGTTTACCCTAAGCTTTGCAGATGATCAAGTAGTTACAGCACAGAACGAAGAAGATCTTAGCTTTATGGTTAGGAAGCTTAAACAAGAATATACCTGAGCGTGGATCGAAGTTGATTTCGACAAAACAATACTTAACAATATTTAACAACAAGCGAAGAAATGCACGAGGTACTAGAAACAAAAATTAAGGAAATAGACCGATTCAAATACCATGGGAGCATAATAACAAAACAAGGAACTTCAGAAGAAGACAAAATCCAGACTAGGACAACCCAGAAATAGTTAAATTTTGTACTACGGGACAAACATATAACAAAGAACAGTGAAACAAACATATATGTTTCAATGATTATATGAGAGTAATATAACATATGGAGCAGAAACTTGGATAACAAAAATATAGATCTACAATCAATGTAGTTGAAACGGAATGCTGAAAAATATGCTGCAGAGTAATGGAAACGGACATGATTTCTAATGAAGAAATAAGAAACAGAATGGGTGTACAAAACAGTGCAGTAAGTAGGATAGAAGAGAGAAACTAAAGTGTATGTATAAGAAGAAGCAGGGATAACAACTGGATAAAAATAATAACAGACTAGAGCCATGTGTGTAAAAGAGATGAAGACCGGAAGACCTAGGAGATCCTGGCGAGACGACGTGTATAAGGCCATTGAAAAGAGAAGGTTAGAAGAAGGAGATTGGGAAGACGAACAGGATTAAAACAGTTAATTGAGAGAAGGCAAACAGTGCTCGCTGTAAAAATCCTTATGTAAATAGCAAGAGGAAGAAAAACTGTGGTAGACAAATTTTGAATCTCGGAATACATTGAAACGCTCTGATGATGATGATGAATATGATAATGATAATGAATGACTTACTAATACATCCTCAGCAAAATATATACCATTTTAGCCCATATTTTATAGTAAATTGTCACGCCTAAAGAGTTTTAATTTAATTTTATTAAGTCCGCAATCTAATACTGTTTAACTTTTCCGTTTTTGTTTAGAAAAGTGATTCAACTAATGAATATACATAAATAAAATAAATTATAAAATCGCGAAAGCGAAGAAGAGTTACTTTGCGATGCAAAAATAAACACAATATTAATTTACACAAGAATTTGAAGTCTCTGATTATATTCCACGCTGATGTGAGTGTAATGTCTCGTTAAACTTGAGCGTAAGTTTGCTATAGGTACGCCAACACAGTTCCTGTCGAGAATTTAATTAGTGAAGGAAGATAAAATCCTGTAAAGCCTCTTTAATTATTTAAATCATAGATTATTTTATGTAGGAACATCCTAAAGCTACATGGGTTGTGTACATAATAAATATGTTCTTTAGAATGGTCAGCTTCGTTTTCATCTTTAGTCAGAATTATCAATCATATAAAGCAAATTGCTTTCAATTCTGAAACTAAACCCTATTTTTGCGAGGTGTAATTTGGGCTATCTAGAGGAAAATGCGGGTGCGGCATTAGTAAATCCCTCTTGTTCATCTGAAATATACCTATGTGTGTTCCAAAGAACAACCCCATTAATTGTCCGCATGAGCTCGGATTTTAACAGAATTAATCTGCACCACTGGTTGATACTTCAGTTCGGAAAAATAACAGATGACTCTCATAAAAGAAGTCACGCGAATGACCCCGGAGCTGTAATTTTGCGGGAGTTTTCCCTTTTTCTTCTCTTATTAACACTTACACAAAAACCCTCATTGTAACTGTTACAGACACCTTTTGTGTTCAGAATAGTGATAAGTTGCCAATTAATCTCCTCGTGAATCCTGCGTCTTGTAAGTTATCGCTAACGAATCCTTCTAGGCCAGCATCTTCACCTTTACTGGCTCACATAAATCAATAAACGCATAAACAAGAGAGTTCAAAAGTCGTAAATGTTAAATCGCCGCTTTTAATAAAGTATCTCCTTAGTACTCTTTTTATAAAGCTGAAAGCGATTATTAAAGTATCGGAAGCTACTTAACAAAGTGGCTGGTGTTCGCTGGGTTATCAAGAGTAGCACGTGAGGGTGGCTGCGCTCGACCCCATATTTGGACTTCGCCGTGAATTGGCGGGGCGAAGTGTCACGTATTATCGCGCAAGAGAACCCCGTTTCTGCCTAATTAGGAATTCTCCAACGGATACACCTCTTGCAATCATTTCAACAATCTCGGTCAACTTTAATGCAGAAATATCGCCTGCTAAAATTCTGCCTATCCCGGAAATAAATTCTCATTTAAGTCGTGTCACAATTTGCAATATTGACAACCCTCCTCTTCAAATATCCCTGACATGCTGAAGATTTTTTCACCCTTCAGCTCAAAACTATTTACTCAAGCAAGTCGAGGAAATGTTATGTAAATTTCTCTGTTTGATCCAATGTTTAAAATATTTATTCTACAAGAACTACAGACTGCTAAGCAAAAAACAGACAAAGACAAAATACATATTTAAATACTAGTCGAGATGATCAACATTTTCCTAATGAAGACTCTACAAGGCTCAAATTATATTAAAAGACACAATTCAAAGTGTCAGACATCAAGAGTTACGTCATCTACATATTTATGGAAAATTGACAGGAATTGAGTTTCTTCTGAAATCAAAGAACATTCAGTAAATATTTTAACACAAAGGCTGACACTCATTTCGACAGTCTAACAGAAAAAGAGAAATCATTCAATTTTTATATATTTGCCTACAAAACAAAGCGTCAGCACAAACAAGCACCGAATTTTTAAGCATCGTAAAATATAGAAAAGGAGCAACAAAAGTACTCCGATTTTTTTTTTTGCAAACCAAACATTTTGATATCAGAAAAACGATTTAAATTAAAAAAACATGACCATGTCGGCAGTTTTTGGTTTTTTATAAAATTATTTTCTCAAACATTAAAGCATTTTCAATCTGCTGAAATAAACGAGTCAGTATCGCTATAACTATTTATGATATACAAGTTTAATCTGCAGCTAAAACACTTTTTGCCAGAAAAATGAATTAAAGAAATACGCATGTAGGCAGTTGATTTTATTTATGTTATTCTAAATATTTTTCTAATGCACAGAAGTTACGACGGTTTTAGTTTTCTTAAATCAATGAGTCAGTATCGCTATAACCATGTACGATATAGAAATAAAGATAGGAATTTGCCTAAGAATCCGGTCTCTACTCACTAGTGTAACATATTTCTTCAATTATCGTTTTGTTCTTACGCATCGAGAGGATCAAGCTATGTTTAATCTTCTACTTCTTGTTCCCTTATTCACGTCATTTGCTTTTATGTCTTAATCCTTTTCATTCAGCACCTTTCTGTTTTATAGAATCCCCTTCTGTGGTTTTAAATACTTTTGTCGAAAATAATTCTAATTACTAGAGTTATGTATTTATTTCTGTATCTTTCTGTTTACTTGTTAAAATATCTTAACGTTTTGTTTTGTGTTTGTTGTACCGATAAATTTCGGTTTTGATAGAAGCAACTCTAAAATAAATATTTGTTAAACACGAAATCTCATTGTATTGAAGCAGAACTCTCATACATGTTTAAACAAATTACATAATTAATTCACTTATTTATCCACAAACACATCCAACCCATTTATCGAAACAAAAACCACACAGAATTTAATATAAGGGTAACAACAGCATAGGCCGCTCGCTCGAGTTTTATTTTCCTTTTTCTCATTTAGCTTGCTCCATTTATATAATAAAACACAAATCGTCAGACCTTACTGCCACATCCTGTATTTCCGTGTTCAACTTTTCAATCTGGAGGTGTCTAGAATATATAATGAAAGACGAAGCAGTTTAAACATTTAGTATATCGAAATGCTAGCCGTCTCGTTAAATGCGGGACTCGCATACAGCCTTTCATAGTATCGAAGAGCTTAATTGGTCGGAAGGGAAGGATAAAAACGCTTACCGAATTAGGCTTCCTTCCTTGAAAAGAAAGTAGGATGCATGAAATGTAGAAGATAAAACACGTATTTGAGTAAAATTCCCTTTCCGGAAGACGGCGATTTTTCATCCTTGACGTTAGGTAGCTACTACACCTATATAAAGATCGTAGAGAATATTATTATTCTCCTTAATGAAAACACGAATATTTTATCGGGGTTTCTTTTACATTTTCGTTTATTAAAACCGCCTGACTATCCTTTTAAAAGTTAAATTATACAAATTAATATGCTTTTAGCGATTTTATCTAATTTTAAAAAATACATAATTACACTAATTTAGTACAATTTTTCCTCAAAATTCTTGCTTAATTTAATTTTAAAATAAATATATGATAAGTTCCTAAACTTTTAGGGGAAGAAGGTTTGGACTAGGGGTTGTGAGAGCTTACAAGATTCCTCTCAAACCTGAAAACACATTTTAATTTTGCACATTTTTAACGTTAGGATTTCTGTAGAAAAGGGCAGCGAATGTTTCACAGATAGGAAAGTGAAAGCTTTAAGAAAATTGCAATCACAAGTAACCTTTTTGGAAAATAATACGAATTTTGGGACGATCAAACCACAATTTTAATTAAACTAACATTGATTTTCAACTACTGCTTTCTAAAAGATTAGAAAAACAATGAAAATGGGACTTTTGTTTCTAACAAAACTGCAGTTTACAATGAAAAACTTTTAGGAGAAACAACTACAATGGAAAAACTTTACAGAAAATTAATTGTGATTGCCTTACTTTTTCGTACTATCATGAAAAAGGTAATGAAAGCACAAATTTTAAGGGAGTTTGATCTTAATTAAAACGTGGTTTTCATCCGTGGTGAAAAACCCAAACAGAAGGGGTTTATTCATATTGCTTAACTCCAACACATCGGTATAAATACACAAAAATTTTAAGCAAATAATTTTCAATTGCTTTAGTGAAACCCTTTGAAACATTTCAATTTAGTTGTAGCATAGAATTCTCTTAAACAAAATAAATGAAACAGCTTTTTAGTTGTAAATAGAAGAAAGAAAGCGTCAAAGATTAAAGGCCCGGATAAGCATGAAGCTTTATAGTTTCGATTTGAAACATTAAAGAAAACCGATTTAGCTTGCTGTACAAAATAGGGTTTACTTTTGAATAAAGCACTTAATCATGCAACCCTTTCAACCATTTCATGTTAAAAACAAATTCACGCGATTTTCATTTGCCCACATAAATTGTTCCCGCCAGATTTTGTTCAGCGTATAAGGTTGTCTGGAATTTCTAGCCGTGACACTCGTATTTATATGGGTCAGTGGAGTTTAACGCTACAAAAAATTTATCAAAGACCTCTAAATAAATCTAAAAAGAGTCAGAGGGTAACCGGTAACAGCTTTTAACTTCTATTATAAAATCCGTGGCCTGTGTAATTATTTGTTGTGGGATTTCGTAATTGAATATCGACTTCTTCTGTATCGGTATTTGATTTGCAAATATAATTAAATTAAGACACAATTTTCGAATTTTATATAATTTCAAAATATCTCTGTTTTGTGCTTGCTTTCGAGCGATTAAAATTTTTATACTTTCAGGAAACTTATATAAGTTTGTGTTTGTGTAACTTTTATCTGCAATACAGGAGTGATTGTTTTAAATTAATCGACCTATTTACGGTGACACCAACTTTACCACGACAGAAACAGCAGCCGTTTAACAATATCTCAAAATTCGTCACAGCTTGTTGTGCTCGAAAACAAATCTCTCCAGCACAGCGGGAGTTGCTGAAGCTTGTTTTGTTTTCTTTTCCTTTCAAACAATAAGTAATTGTCAAATTGAATCATTTTCAAACAAAAGCAGTTTTTGTACCCTATAAAGAATTTCTGCTCACCTAAAACAAAATCGAATGGCAAAAAAATAAAAATGAAAACGTTGGGGTTAAGTTTGTAGTATAAATTAGAAATAAACGTTTACTTAATAATGAGTTGGATAGGCTGTGCTATAGAAACTTCCCAACGCTTTGTGACAAAGCAGTTGACTGGAGATTTCTCCGTAATTCTGAATTCCAAAAGTAAAGCCTCTGAGGTAAAATCAGAACTAAACTAATTGAATCCATTCCCTTGTGATCAGTTAAGTCTTCGTTCATAACAGGCCTTCATATACCAACTCGAAGAAGTTTCATGTTAATTTTACTGTGTAACTCCTTGTTTTTTAAATAATTATTCGTATGTTCTTCACACACAACACTTTCTGTTTTTATCAGAAAAAGCAGTCACATGAGTAAAATAGCTTTTCACCAGCCACCTTCTATTTTTTGTAGCTTTCTTTGTTGATAGCTTAATTTTTTAAATTAAGAAAATCAGTAACAGTTTCTTACAGAATGTAAGATTAACCCAGTTTCGTTTTTTAGACTTTGTTTCAATCTTCATCAACTGGAGAAAGGCCACAATGTTTTTTATGACCGGGTTGTATTATTCGCGTAACATGCTGAATACAAACCAGAATTGTTAATCTTTTACATTGTTAAGACACAGTCTTAGAAATAGGGCAAAATTTAGTTTTGTTGATTAAGGGATGACACAGATTTTTTTCCAATTCAATCTGCCCTTTTTATTTAAGGTCGATTGGGAAATTATGGTGATAGAATATAACAACGGCTATAATTGGAAAATTTAGATATACCGAATAACTGAAAAAATTAGGAAAATGTAATTCCAACACTTTTATGAAATTATAAATATGTTAATAATTGCTAAGTTTAAATAACAGTGGACATAATAAACTAAGAACAACAAAGAAAAGAAACACTTAATAGCATAAATTAATAGGGAGCGGATGTAAAAGCGAAAAAAGTGTAATCTTCAGCTTGGATGGTGTTCGGCCACCATAATCCACATTTTAAATGAAAACGCACGTTCTGTAAATAAGACATTCCTTAATAAAACTGATGAAGGGAGAGAAACTGAGAACATGTTTTCAAAGCGATGCTTTTCTACACAGATTTAAATTATTAATAAATTCAGTGACACATACTTTTACTTAACTGAAGAAGTAAAACGCGTTTTACAATTTTATTCCACGGTTATTAATACGGGAATTTATACCCGGTGTCGTTCTGAATTAATACATACTCCGAGAATATTTTAAAGAGGGATTTTTAGAAAAATGTCGAACAACAGTGGATTTGCTTTTCTAACAATACCGGCAATGGTGTGTGGTGTAAACACATTTTTCACTCCTACGTTAGAAGTGAAAATCCAACAAATTATACACGTAGGTTATTCTTAACGAATATGGGAATGCTTCATCTTAGAAAAGGATTCGGAAAATTAAACTCGTGATAAGAAAGCGCGGAGGTTGGGTATGCATTTAAAGAAAAATGAGGGAATTTACATATACAGAAAGCTCGGTTTCAAGTACATTTCAGGAAGAGAATTCTATTTATTCCGCAGTTTACATTTAAACTACTAAAGTAGAGGCAAATTGCGTCGGTAAGTGTGCATGCCAAGTTAACGTTGCATAAAATGTTGTGGAAGACGAATGCCGTGTCCATTCCGTCACGTCAGTTAATATCAATGGGTGTCTGTCCGGAGGCGCGCAAAGTTACAAGAACAAATGTTTGCCGTGCTATCGGGAATTCTGCTGGCCATCGAGCTACCAAATGACTCTTCACACAAAACGATGTTCAAACTCGCAACAATTGAACATGCTGACGTTGGTCCAATTTTGCTGTCACTTTAGGTAAAAGCGCGTTTATTTATATTTAAAAAGATCTTTTCTCCAAAAATAGATTTCTTTCTTGCATCTAGATGGGATAATTTATATTTTAGACGTCCTTTTCGTTGCCGGATAAGATTAATGGTAGATTTACAAATAAAATCCCTAATAGTCCCGAGTAAAGAAATAAAAATGCAAACATCAACCATCACGTCCTTTTATTGTACGGCACATTTTCAATGCGGAACAATAAAGACGAAAATAGAACCGAAATGTGTTTATTCGAAAATTTCAAACGTCCATTCCAATGTTGCATCACATATTTCATACCGAAGAAAAACAAAACAATTTTTCTTAAATTCGGTCAAGTTTACTCCGAGTTTTAATTTTGTATCTCAATTACAGCAGATTGTTTGTTTTGTATCTGACAACAATAAAAATTTCTAAACAATATCAACTAATAAAGATTTTACTTCAAACAATGTGTATTTACTAAATACTTTGATTTGATATTTGACGAAAACAAAAGCTTTACTTTTTTGGCTTCAGTCAACAAAGCCTTTGAAAATATTTTCTGCCGACACAGCTAAAGTAAACGAAAGATATTTTTTATTGAACATTATAGATAACTTCATATTTAGAAATTTCGTCTCTCGAAAATGATCATCTACTATTTATCGAAGAACTAGAAAAATAAGAAAAACAAACTAATATAAAGATCAAATATTTACCAGTGTAGTAAAAATGAAAGTAATAAATCCTCCTACCAGTTCATTGTTCACAATAAGATTGATAACCTGGATAAAAAAAATACCTTAGAGAAAAAAAATTCTATTTCGATAAAATTGACAAACTTATATTTTTAATGCACGAGTAAATATTAAGACAGATTCTCCAAGATGATTCGTAGTGTTTGACACTTTATGGTAGATACTTATAAAAATCATAAAGTTAGACTTCTCGGGAAAATTGTGAAAAATCCACGTTTTAGTAGAACAACTCCCACACATACATACTTTAAAATTTCAAATTCAAGAAGAAATGATTGATGTAACCATAAAAACTTCAATATTAAACACCCACTCGAAGAAAGTGAGAAGTTCCAAAAGAAAATTCTAACCAATGAAATAACAGTTTTGGGAACAACAAATTTAGAGCAAGCTTTATAAATCGAAAATTCTGGGAACATTTAAACAATCAACTAAAATAATTATTTAATAGTTACGTAACAAACTGAGTTTACTTCATGCATTCTGTATGAAAGCCTACAAATATAAATTTGTACCATGTTAAAAAGCCCTTGCAGTTTACATACATAAATAGGTAAATCTAGACTAACAATTCCTGCTACCTGAGCTTTATACCCTGTCGTAAAGAATTTATAGACTCCTGCTACATCGATATTCATAGCATCCCCTAGTTACTTTTACTGTGTAGGTTGTTTTGGTACTTCAGTAGCGTAAAAAGATTGAAAAGCAACACCACTTCACTGAAGCTCGTAGTAGGTTAGTTATTTTTAAAGAAATTTGTATCGGATTTAACGTTTACATACTACTGGATACACTTTCTTGTGAATGATTTTGATATTTAATTGATTGAATTTATATTAAATTGAAGGCGACAATAAATTTGTATAGAGAAGCCTATGAATTTCATAGTTAATTTAGTTTAGGGTGCCAAATTCACAATAAAGTAAATTTTGCTTTCCTTTGACACTAACAAAATACGAGTTTAGTTCTAACAGCACTACCTATAGTTCTCTTTGATCTTAAACTATGGAAATTTACTTCTAGTTAAAACTGTTACTTTGTCGTCTAAGTACGTGTCATAAGAACCTATGTGGGTATTACGTTCACTTATAAAAACATAAAACCATTACCAACTCAAAATGGATTTTTTTAAGCTTTTAATATTAAAGTTACAACTGAAATTAATATTTTCCATAAAAACGTTTCTAAATAAAATTATGAATAATTGCAAATATCCAAATTTGACACTGACGAAATATTTTTTACGAATTATTGGACCCAAACTAATTTGCCAGCTTCCGCTCTTTATATGCTGAAAAGAAGCTTACAGGATTTATCTGAAAAAACGATTAAAAATTGTTTTACGTAAATTATAAACAAAAACAAGTTTTATTCGTCACAGAGGATTAATATTATTTCTGACAATCGACAATTCGAATTATTGCAGCCAAATGAAACGTCCAAACTAAAAACTTCCAAGCGTTAGCTCCTTACATGTTTAAAAGGTTACTGGCTTTACTTGAAATAACTGAACAACCACGTGTATAACCAAAATAATTTTTCTTACGAATTGTTACAGCCAAATAAAACGTTCAAACTATAGGTTTCCAACCTTCAACTCTGTTTTGTACTTAAGAGAAGCTTACAGGTTTTATTTCAAGTAAGGATTAATAAATATATTACGTAAACTATAAAGCAATAAATTTTATTCAACATAGAAGGTGAATATTATTTCTGGATAATTAAAGTATGTTAACATTTTTAATTAAGGAGTTGCAGTCAGATCAAACATCCAAACTATATACTTCCAAGTCCAAGCTTCAACAAACTCATGTTTAGAAGATGCTTACAGGTTTTATTTGAAATGACGCTTGATAAACATATTACGTAAATCATAAATACAAATTAGTCACAGAGGGTTAATATTATTTCTTGATGGCCAAAATAAATTAACAAAATATTTCTTTTTCGAATTGTTGCAGCCACATAAAATTTCATATTTAAAAGAAGCTTACACGTTTTATTTCAAATAATGATTAATAAATATATTATGTAAATCATAAATACAAATTACTCATAGAAGGTTAATATTGTTTCTCGACAACCAAAATAAATTTCGAAATGTTGAAGCCACATAAAACCTTCAAACTATAAACTTCCAAACTTCAGCTTTTTTCATACATAAGAGAAGCTTATAGGATTTATTTGAAATAACGTTTAATAAATATTTTACATAAATTATAAACAAAAATTAATTACAGAAGATTCATATTATTTCTGGACAATCATAATAAATTAACAAAATATTTCGTTTTCGAATTGTTGCAGCCACATAAAGCGTCCAAACTACAAACATCCAAGCTTCAGCTCTTTTCATGTTTAAAAGAAGCTTACAGGTTTTATTTCAAATAACGATTAATAAATATATTACGTAAATTCTACAAAAAGGCGAGTATTATTCATCGCAAAAGGTTAATATATCAAAGTACATTAACACCGTATATATTTTTCGTATTATTGCAGCCAAATTAAACGCCCAATTTATAGATTTCCAAGCTTCAGGTCTTTAAATGCTTAAAAGAAGCTTAGAGTTTTTATTTGAGATAATAACATACTCTTTCTGAATAATCAAACCACTTAACAATTTTTTTTTCAAATTGTAGCAGACAAATAAAACGTCCAAACTGATTTCCAAGCTTTAGCTCTTTAGATGTTTAGAAGAAGCTGACAGTTTTTATTTGAAAAAACTATTATAATATATTACGCAAATTTAAACAAAAACAGTTTTATTACTTCTGGACAATCAAAGTACAATAACAAAATGAAACGTCTAAACTATAGTTTAAAAGAAGCTTACTGATTTTATTTGACATAACTGGACAACCAAAATGTATTACCAAAATATTTTTTTTTCAATTGTTACAGATAAAACATGCAAACTATAGTTTTCAAGCGCATATACGTAAAAGAAGCTTACAGGTTTTATTTGAAATAATGATTAATAAATATATTACGAAAACAAGTGTTATTCATCAAAGAAGGTGAATATTACTTCTGGACAGTTAAATTATACTAACAATATTTTTCAAAGTGTTCCAGTCAAATAAAACATTCAAGCTTTAGCCGTTTATAAGCTTATAAATTTTATTCGAAATAACGATGAATAATTATAATACCTAATTATAAACAAGAACCAGTTTTAACCATCACAAAAGATTAATAGTATTTCTGGAAAGTCAAAGTGCATAAGAAAATATTTTTTCTAATTTTTGTAGTCAAAAAAAGAACGTAGTTTCAGCTATGTTTAAAAGAACGTGAAATGTTTTATTTGAAATAAGGATAAATTAATATATTACAGAAATTATAAAAAATATTATTGTGGTCAATTAAAGTATATTAATATTTTTTTTTCAAAGTATTGCAGTTAAATAAAACGTGCAAATTATAGCTTCCCAAGCTTCAGCTCTTTAGATATTAAAGAAGCTTAGGGGTTTTATTCAAAATAACGATAAATAATTATATTACGTAAATTATAAACAAAACCAGTTTTAACCATCACAAAAGGTTAATATTATTTCTGGAAAATCAAAGCACATTAATAAAGCATTTCTCCTAATTGCTGTAGTCAAATAAAACGTACAAACTACAAATTTTCTAGCTACAGCTGTTTACATATGTAAAAGAAGCTTTTGAAATAACAATTAATAAATAAATTACGTAAATTATAAACAAAAACGTCTTTTATCCATCATAGAAGATGAATATTGTTTCTGAATAACAAAGTAAATTTACAAAACACATAAAAACATATAAAACGTCCAAACTTCAGATTTTCAAGCTTCACCTATTTATATGCATAAAAGAAGCTTCCACATTTTATTTGAAATAACGATTAATAAATATATTACGTAAATTACACACAGAAATAGTTTTATTCATTTCAAACAGAAGGTGAATGTTATTTCTGTACAATTAAAGTACATTAAAAAAATTTTTTCGAATTGTTACAACCAAATAAAACGCCTGAACTATAATTTCCAAGCTTTAGCTCTTTAATGCCTAATGAAGCTGACGGGCTTTATTTAAAATAACAATTAATAAGTATATTGCGCAAAGAAAAACAAGCTTTATAGAAGGTTAATATTATTTCTGAACAATCAAAACACATTAACAAGTGAATCAAATATCGATTTCAAATTTTACGTATGATCAAGTTTAATATTCAAAATTGCACGTATACAGGATATTAATTGCGTTCCCGTTATCCCATTTTCATTCGGAATTTTACGATCACATTTTTCACCGAAAAACTTAAATGTAGCATTCGGTATTACTTATGGTCCGCAACATTGGCAACAGCTAACAAACAGCCCGATCTACATAAAGAATTGGGTCATATGAAAAAATCGTTAGGTATAAATCATATGATAGGAGTTTTCTTATAGTCGCCTAAGTTAGAGGTGTTCCCGCGTTCGAGCACATCATAAAAAAATTGGCTTGGGGCATATGTATGCAAAATCAACCAGTAAAATTATGCATAATAGAATTTCGATTCGCCTGCTCATATTAGGGCAAGGTTAACCTTTTGAAGGTTGTTCTATAAATATACTATTAACCAACAAAGGAATTTTGATAAATTTGGAAAACTCCTTTAGATACATACTCGTATATAAAACCAAATGAATTCATAAAATACTTTCAATGTTATAATAATTCGAATTTGTATCGATCGTTAGTATTCTGAACGAAAGAAAAATTGTTGATTTTCGATATCGAAAGTTTGAAGTTGTCAATAAGCTGAGTCCAATAGACAAAAACTTATTCAAAAGCATTTCATCTGTAGTTTCCTAAATTAATTAAATCACGATTCTTCTAAAGTTTAAACTAAGTTACTTAAACAGAATTAATGACTTGTAAAGGGTACTTCGATAACAACGACGAAGTGTGTGTTACAATACACATAGTTGTTTTCAAAGGAAACTTAAACGCCTCTGGTTGTAATTTGCTGTAAGTAAACCTTACGAAACTAATTAAGACGTAGATAACATAAGTAAAAGTTCTTTAATTTGCACTAAGAGTGGTTGGTTTATTTTGTAGTTCAAACAAATTCTGTCTTTATCGAGGTTAAACCTAGAAGAGATACTGAACGCGTTGGCTGAGGAGACAAGAATGATAAACATCTCGGAATCTGATGAATTGTGCAAGTTTTAATAGGTACTTTGCTTCTCGAAATCAACGAGTCGTAACTTAAAAGTATAAATTTAACCCAGCGTGATTATTTGTGGTTTCTACAAATTTTTCAGGATATTTACGTCGTTCATATTTGGTGCTTCTAATGTTTAGCATACGATTTGCGTGGAATTACTAAAGTGTATGCACTTGGAGTTTATGTTGCCCTAAACGAAACGCGAATATGAATTTAATATTTCTGGCGTTTTTGATATTCCTTAGCTAGTTAGGAAATTACGTCAAACTAATCGACATTAAGTGAAGCGTGCATAAAGTAGAGAGACCATCTGCGTAAATATTGACTGCGAAATGGGTTTATAACCACGAAAGGTTAACATAAATAGTTGGAAGTGGCTGTAGAGTCGACGATACATCATCATTTGTGGCATAAATGGGCCCGACACAACAGTTAGCCGCCTTCGCACACCTGTAATTTCGACGCTCCTAATGAACGCTCATTATAAATTGTTTTTCCACACACAGACAAGGGTTTCCTAAGTACAAAACGATCCACAAATATACCATGGAGGGTTATCATTTAGAAAAGGGCGACGTGTATATGTGTCTCCTCTGTTAATGTGGACGCAGGTTGTTTGATGCGATCGACGTCGCGGCCTCGTACCAGGGCACTGTTACAACATATCCTGGGGCCACTCGAGATTAGAACTGTCCCGAGGCGCCCACCTGAATAACATCATTAATCACAATACCACAAATCCAAATTGGATTCTAGCTCTCTCGACCGCGCGCTCTGAGTATCGGTAAATATAACACATAGGGGTTTTCTCCGAACGAGAACTCAATCTCGTATTGACTTTTACGTTTTCGTGTATCATCTAAACGGAGCGATCGAGTTTGATGAAGCTCGTTTACCGTCATTAACAGTTTATTACAAGAAGATAGGCAGCAGTTTGCTCAACGCCGCGCGCCCCAGGCATCCGAACAAATGTAAGTCCCGATGGTTTCCGCTTTGTGCGTATCTCCTACGAACAGGCGGCGATGGTCTACAGAAAATACCTATTACGAGTTCGAAGCTAAACCGCCGGGGTACGTATGTGCTGACTCAAATCTTAGCAAACACGACCCCGATGAAAGCCATCGCTCCTCCACGACGCGCTCGATTACGCTCCACGCGACGCTATCCAGCCTACGTTTTTGTACCTACAAGAACGCTACAATCGACAAATCAAGGGTCGCAGACACTAATGGAGACTAATAGCATTCGTATGTTGATTTTGCACTCGGGACTAGATGCTTCCTGCAGGATGCATTAGGCGCATGACTCCCGGAACGACTGGGCCACGTATTATGGGACGCGGAAGAGATCGCGGCACGGTAAACAAGAGCACCATCGAATACATCTCGAATCGGAACGCTTCATAATTCCGTAAAAACATCGTAACTGAATTTCCAATTTTAGAAATGCTGTCTTACGAAAGCGCAACTTTGAGCGAATGTGTTGGCGAGAAGCCAAGATGTTGCTTACCGAGGATCGCCGGCATAATCCCGATTTTCGGGAAACCAAAAAGAATGGTGCGACTTATTCAATAATCACCGGTTCACGCGAGCACCAGCTCGCGGCAAACGTTCGCTGCTCTGTTTGACACAGGGTCATATTCTCTCTGCCCTAGAGGGATTTTAACACGTTCATTTTTGAACGCCTTTCTGTTCTACAGATACTTGGATTTAAAAATACTTAGTGGTACGTGTTTGGCAAAGTAGTTCTCTTAACAGTAGAAAATCCATCACAAATTGGTATTGCTTCAGCTTTTTAAAAGTTGCATTATTAAATCGTCACAACCCTATACATCTGCATATATCGCCATAACAAGCAACTTACAAAATTCCACATCTCTGAACAGTCAATTTGTACCATCATCTAGCAAATCTCACAGTTTGATCATCCATGCGTCTTCAAATAACAATTTATCAATAACGACATGCATAACGATGTATAGTTACAGTGCGATACACAGAAAAATGCCTTGTTATGTTTTACTTCGAAATGGTACGTTTACCAGGAAGTTTTTGAAGGTACTCGATTTTGACGAGCTTTTTTAACATGCAGTTTAAGAATACCTTTTTGAAATATGATCACAAATATCGCAGTAATCAGATTTGTACAAAATATATTTTATAAACTTTTTAACCTTTCATAATGCACGTTTATTTTATTGAAGGTTCCGCAAATTACCATCTGCACTACACACTGACTTTTTATCAAAAATTAGTAGTTATCTAATGATTTGATTTTAACGATTTATCAATAATACTGCAACCTCGAACGAAAATAAACAGTTCAGAGTTTTTAATTTTATTGTTAAAACTAAAATTAACATTTTACATAAAAACCTTTCTAAATACAACTGAAAATTATGAATAATTGCAAGTATTACAGCTTGACACTGAAACATTTTTTCCAATTGTTGCAGCTAAATAAAACGTCCAAATTGCTTTCCAAGCTTCAACTCCTTATATGTTTAAAGAAGGCTCACAGTTTTATTTTAAATTATGTAAATTATAACCAAAAACACCTTTTATCTATCACACATCAATATTATTTCCAGACAATGAGTAGATCTTTGTTCGGATTGGTGCAGCCAAATAAAATGTTATAACTGATTTCCCAGCTTCAGTTCTTTATATTCTTAAAAGGAGTTTACAAATTTTACTTGAAATAACAATTAATAAATATATTACGTAAATATAAACAAAAACGAGTTTTACTCTTTATAGAAGGTATATATTATACCTGGACAATCAAAAATTTTTTTTTTTAATATTATAGCCAAACAAAATGTCCAAACCGGTTTTAAGCTTCGGCTCTTTATATGTTTAAAAGAAGCTTACAGTTGTTTTAAATAACAAATAATAAATCACAAACAAAAACTAGTTCGATTCATTATAGAAGATGAATATTATTACTGAACAATTAAAGTATATTCACTTTTATTTTAATTGTTACAGCCAAATACAACGTCCAAGCTGATTTCCAAGCTTTAGCTCTTTATATGCTTAAAATAAGCTTACAGGTTTCATTTGAAATAACGATTAATAGTACAGACATTATAAACAAAAACTGGTTTTATTCGTTATAGAAGGTGAATATTATTCCTGAACAGTCCAAGTATATTAACTTTTTTTTGAATAGTTACAGCCAAATGAAACGTCCAAGCTGATTTCCAAGCTTCAGCTTTGTATAGGCTTAAAACAAGCTTGCAAGTTTTATTTGAAGTAACGATTAATAAATACATTGCCTACTTTATTCGTCACAGAAGCTTAACATTAATCCCCGACAATCAAAGTATATTAACAAAACATTTTGTTTTGGGATGTTGCAGACAAATAAAGCCTTCAAACTACAGAATTCTAAGTTTCAGCTCTTTATATGTTCAAAAGTGATTTACACGCTTTATTTGAAATAATAATTAATAAATATCTTACGTTTAATTATTATAAACAAACGCAGATTTTATTCTTTATAGAAGGTGAATATTAATTCCTGGACAATAAAAGTATATTAATAATTTTTTTTGGAATTGTTACAACCAAATGAAACGTCCAAACTGATTCCAAGCTTCAGCTCTTTATATGTTTAAAAGAAGCTTACAGATTTTACTTGAAATAACAATTAATAAATATATTACAGAAATTATAAACGAAAACGAGTTTTATTCCTTACTTATTATCCCTGGACATTCAGAGTATATTAAGAACACATCCTTTTTCGAAATGTTACAGTCAAACAAAACGTCCAAACTATACATTTCTCAATAATACTGGAACCTTGCAACAAAATAAATAGATCACAGTGAATGCACATAATCAGTTCATAAAATTAAAATAAAACCACCACAGAAAGAAAATGCTCCAGTTAAACAAGGATAAAAAGCAAAAAAATTTATAGCTACGTAGCTGATGACCTATTCTTTAAGTACAAAATTAATACTAACTTCCATTAAAGACACGAGATAGGTAGAAAGGTCATTAAAAATACAATTTCGACCACGGAGAGATCCATTAATAAAAACTAGAAATAAAGAAATAAACCATTTCATTCTATTGCCATAATGCATATTCATAGTAGATACCTACTGTAGCTCTTTTAATTTGGGTTCTAAGTGCACCTAAACGTAAAAGGTAGTTTTTAAAAACTAATGAACGTTCTTGAGCGGAACCTGCATTTATTCCAACAAAATGCAGAGAACGGAATTTAAATATCCAGTAGGATCAACCTATTTTTCAATTTATGATAATTAGAGGTACTGAAAGCCATTTAGATTTATATCATTTCGTAGTAATAAGGTTTTAACTGTTTACAAAGCGATATCGATTATATACCTGCAACATTTAATCAATTACCTTCATAATCTGTAACTTTATCCCTTTGAAATCATTAACAATGCCAACTAATAAAATATAGTGTATCCATTGGAAAACGGATCAAAGTCATTTTCAATGTAAAATATGCTGTTATTATACCTCCGGTTTTGAATAGCTTCATAATAATGACAATAAAATAGAGGCAATTTTCACAAATTAATTTAGTATGCAGTAAAAATATTATACAGAAAGAGAAAGGTCATTCACTTCAAATGCATACAAAGGTTAAAGCTAATCGATTCTAATTA
The DNA here is from genome assembly GCA_963082815.1 of Melanotus villosus. Lineage (NCBI taxonomy): Eukaryota > Metazoa > Arthropoda > Insecta > Coleoptera > Elateridae > Melanotus > Melanotus villosus. The sequence goes on along the minus strand of OY720427.1, from coordinate 32,621,303 downwards.
ATAATTTCCTGCTTTTCAGAACCATCCTAATTCTAACTCGGCGAGTTTCCAAATTATAAAGTTAAGTCTTGTCCCCTCAAGCTAATTATGAATATTGATTGGCATCATATGCATAGCGCAGATGGTGTAAAATTTTCAAAAGGGCCTTTAATTGTTGGTTAAAAAGTTTACTTTTCAGTTTGCTTAGTTAGCGATAAAATTTTTGTAAAAAGGTTTTTATGCATTCTTATTATCTAGAAATTTCGTGGAAGGAATTTTTCATTTTGAGCCCATCTGAATTCCTTACCAACGTTGGCCTTACTGGATCTATACAGTTCTAGACAGTTATTATGCGCTCAACCTGGGACATGCAGTGCCTGCTGATATTTCCGCAATAAGGTACCTACCGAGGTATTTATATATACAGATGAAATCCTGTCTTACATAATTACCAAAACTTTGTTATCATCCCGGGGCACTCGTGTACTTTAGTAGTTATAATTAAAATTCTGTTAAAGGATGCTGAATGGTCGCGTCGAAGGATTTAAAAGTTTTGTTAAAATAAATAAACGATAAAACTGTGTAAGACAAGGCTATTATTTCATCGCCGTAATATAATACGATTATAAACAAAACTAGAGCTGGCATAAATCTTCTTTTCACTAAAAACTAAACTTACAGAGTAGTTTTGGACGGATGCCTAGCGCCTGATTTATGTACTTGTAGGGTTGCCTTCGTCATTTGCCGCTTATATAAACTTCCGTTTCATGCAGTCTTACCTGAAACATAAGTACAATGTTACAAAACTTATCTGAAACTACCAGGACTTACCAAAATTTCCCATTAAATAAGTTACGGGTACATATCTAGTATAAAGTGAAATACTTAACTAGAAAGTTTGCTAGTTTTGTATGTCAACGATTAGTCAAAATTTCCAGCTACAAATATGTTATTGAAAAGAACGAATGTTTCTGATTAACTCGATCAACCGAACTAAATGAGACAAATGATGGCTGCCAAACAACAGAGATTTCTAGCGGATTTATTGTACAAATGAACTTCTATCGTTCGCTTAGTCGATCGAATAAAACAACGTGAATGCGACTTCCGAGAAGGAAAACATATGGGCGAATGCTGGAAGAAATTACGAACTTCTACCTTCTTTAACATAACTATATTTTTCGAATAAAGGAAGATTTAAAATTCGCTGCAAATTCATGAGCCTTATACCGACGCACAATAAAAATAAAAATGTAGATTCTTGCCTACTGACATTATTTCAAAAATGGAAGGTTTTATGTTCACTTTTCCAGTTTCCAGTTCCCAACGCGTCTATTGAGGGGAATAAATTACAAAAACATATTGCAGTTTACTTTAGTTTTAGTAATTAAATGACATTTTTAATTCATTAAATTATATGATTTATTAGATTATACTGAGTATGACTAATTAGAATGGTTAAGCACTTTTGCTAATACTAAAGAAAAAAAAATAAACAAAAAAGGAAAACTAATGTCAGGACTTCAGGCCCAGGATGTATTTTAGCAAACACATTTTTCGCTTTAACCAGCTTCATATTTCATAGTTTCTAAAATTTCTCCAGTGACCCAACAGAACTAAACGATTTATATATATTTTTTCCTTACTTTCCAGAATTTGCCCATATTTTCGGCTTAGTGGTATCTTCAATCCGAATTTTGTATTTTTAGTATGAAATAACGTATTTTTCGTTTTTAGTCTTTTGATACTTAAACTATTCGCTTGAACTCTTAGCAACTTAACCCTAAATCAAAGGCAAATTTTTAAGTAAGCCTCACGAACTGAAAGCAAACAAACAAATATGATATTAAATCCTCAAACGTACAAAATGACCACGAACAGAATTACAATTAAACTAATATTTCTCAACAAATAACGGACTTAAATATACCCGGAAACAAAAGCAACCTAGCCATAAGTGTGGGACCACCATAGCATTCCGAGGCCTAAACGACTCTAGGGCTAGGACCTATTTACTTTGGTTGCAATTAAATTAATTAAAATTATTCGTTTTGTTTGAAACTCCCAGAAATGTTCAAATATTTCGTTTTGCATGTAAAGCTTATTAAAATGGGAAGTATTTTCCGTAGCTGGAGTTATAAGTTGAAGCTTAACCTTTTAGAAACTGATACCAGGATATCCCCCTATATCGAGAAAAATCGAAGTGTTAATTTAACAGAAACCTTACTTCCGGCTGTGAATTAAATTGGTAATTTCAGTAGAAAATAGAAATCGAAGATCCATCAAAGGGAATTTTGCACGATTTAAATCTCAACTTGTTATTAATAATAGTGAATTAAAAAAGGTGAAATATTAAAAATTACCCGAAAAAAGGAAGCAAAAACCTTCTCACAGCATAAAAACCAGAAATTAGAACATCCATTTTAAAATTTTATAGAAGCGAAGGTATCTCTTTAAAAATGGGCGAGGACAAGGCACACCTTTTAATAATTAAAACCTCCCATATCATGTTTGTGTCTCAAAGAATGAATTACTTTATTAAACTTTCAAAAATTGAGTTAATATGCGAATTTACCACGTTGATTTCCATCGTCACCTGTCGCTGCTATTTTCAAATATTAAATAACTTTTAATTTTCCCGAAACCAGCTACATTCTTTCAGGACGAATATAAAAAAATATTTTTAATTACTGAAAACAGATAGACGGGGAACTCGGAATCTCGGGGGCCTGAGGCGTTATAGCGGTCTAACGCCCCAATCCTGTGTCTGCGCTTGTAACTGATTATACTTTTTCCCACTTGATTTTATATATATAGCGACCCTACCGAAATGTCTGGGTCAGACTGTTGAGAATTTTAAATTTTAATTTACGTGTTGGAAAACAGTCCTCTACCAATTCTTAATTATGGTTGTAACGAGAAAGCAGGGCGTTCCGAATCAAAATTGATCATCGATATTGCGTTGAAATTTTGCTAATTTTATTTTCTTTTAATAAGGTTTCCAGTTTTTAAATGCTTTTATATCAGTTTTTAAATTAAAAATAAACAGAACGCCCTAAGTGTTTTACTTTAATTAATTGTTTTAATAAACTAATCTTGAGTTTTCCAAATCTAGAATTGAGTGAGAGGGCGTTGCAGGGTAAGGAAATTTTTAAACGTTAAACGATTTTGTTAACGTTCTTAAATGGAAATGTGCATCGTGCATTTTAACGGAAACATGTATTTTGCCTTTAAAAATGTTATTTATAGCGTGTGCATTGAATGCAAATTTAGGAATCGAATGTGAATTTTCGATTGGAGTTCATAAATCTGAGCTATAAGTCTGTATAAATCCTATCAGAGCTAGGACGAAATGCAAAACGCATAAGCTGCCTTTAAACAAGGTGGTATTTATATATTAATAGAATAAAGCGCTCCTTAATGAATATCACAATCGAAACCGGAGTTGTAAAATTAATTACGTTTAGTCAATTCAGCTAGAAGCTCCGTGATGTGAAAGTAATTAGATAAATAATAGTTCGACGAGTGTATTTCATTTCAACTAAAACACAAACAGTTTCTGTTATAACGTGAACGTGCATTTAAAATTGCACTAATTTAATTCAAACTACATAAACTAATTTCATTCGGTCGTGTTGGTCACAAAGCCGATTTTTGTACTATTTTGATGAAACATAATCCCCAGAAGAGCAATTACAGCTGCTCGTAAATAAACTTTGTTAAGTTCTTCATAATCATAACAGCTACATACATCCAGAATTTCCACTTTCTAAACCGCAAAATAGAAACTTCCGTGTATGCAGACAAGAGAGATAATTTACATTTTAATTGTAACTTCACATTCTTAGCTATTATTTAAATACGAATGAAATATGAATGAGCCAAATAACAAAAAATGAAAAATAGAATACGGTTGGAGTTACGTTGCAATTTGTAGGTAACTTTTCAACTTTTGATAGGTAAGAAAAATTTATAAGACGAGGGAATATCGAGAAATAAAACCGCCATTAATTTTAACGCGGCTCGTGTTCTGCAACAAATCAAAAATCCGATTTCCGTTGGAATTTCCAAGATGAGCCGAAAAATCATTTTATAGTAAAAGATACTTTTCAGACTAAAATTCGCATTACGAAGGCAAAATTTAGAACATATACAGCAAATTATTTAATCGCAAAAATTGGCAAAAGCTAAATGCAAATATCAACGATAAAATCTAATATTTAAATAAGTTTTATGTTATTTATATGTCTACTGGTGATTTTTGCCAAAGTGCCCTTCTACATGCCAAACTAAGATTTTGCCTAATAATACTCGTAAATAGTTAATTAATTATTATTGGGAATTTAAATATTTTAACGAGTTTTCCAAGCATATGAGATGTCCTTTAAGCTTTCCTAAAGCTGAAACGCGAAATGTTGTTCAAGTTCAAATTCTGGAAATAAAAAGCACTTATTTATAAAAGCTAGAAACATTTATTTTTCTGTTTATATACATATAAGTAAGCCGAATATAAGAAAGCCCTTAAAATCCCCAGAGAATTTTAAAAGCTCAGGCCAGACAGCTTTTAAATAATTAAATTTTCCTTGAGTTATGACCTCAATGCATTTTTTAGCAAATTCAAAATTAAATTAATATACTTTATATTACGTCTTGCTACCTAAATTATTTAAAGTGAAAACCTTTTATAGTAGTAAAGCTGCTTTAAAATCTTAAGTATTAATAATTTTTTTCAACTTCGTAAGTTGAAAGGAGCTTTATTTTTAATATTGTTAATTAATAGGGAGTGAATTTTCCATACTTCTTTGAAAGTATTAAAAGTGTTTGATGTGATTTTGTGATTATTGTGATGAAAAACACATAAAAAACATTAGGTTTACCCTAACGATAAACTAAATTCTGCGATCTCTTCTGATCTTGGATGTATATTTATACGCTACAGAAGTGTTTATTTAACTTAGCTTAGAAAATGTGTTGCGTGACGTCACGGTATATTAGTCCTTTTAACAGTTAAAAGTAATTGTTATACCTAAATATTAAGGAGAACTTACTAATAAAACATATTCGATTATAATGGTGTCGTCTTTGAAAAGTGTTGTTTGGTGAATAAACAGTAATTTTGGAGTGAAAAGCTTAATCTAAAAGTGATTGATGTATATAAGAACTTTTTCAAACTTCCCATTACATCAAATATTAGTTTTAATAGTTTTCCGGAACATAATACGCTAAATTATTGCTCGGTGAGTTCTTAAAATTTACATATCATTATTCATACTTTCAAAAGTTATTAAGGGATCATTTAATATCGTCGAAGAAGTAATCTTAAACTGGAAACGATCCCCAGTCTCATTAATGATCATTATTTCCCTTTTCAGTGTGTTAATTATTCTTTCGCCGAATAATTATTCAGCATGCAAAACTCGAGTGCTTTATGGAAACAGAACTACAGGAGTGAAACTTTTCCGTGCTTTTCATATTCTGAGTCATGATCGCAGCAATTAGTGACAATTCCAAACGCCCTTTGTTCGATTTTATCTTTACAGAATTTTGAAAAGGTATAATTATCGGGTTTCGCCAAGGTAAAACCCGATGAAATATCTTCAGTTTTTTGTTAGAAACTGTCACCGTGTATATTGCGAGTTATAAATATGAAGGAAGCGGGATAACAAACTTGAAAAATTATTTGTGTTTGCCAACAGATATAATAACATATTCTTTTCTGTCACGTCTACAGAAAAGTTTCTTACTTTACCTAAGAAATAGACTACGAAAGAAATACACACTGAAAAATGTGTTCGTATTATAGGTGTTCAATGTCCACTGCTTTCGTTGGGTTCGCGGCATTGAAACTTCGAAGAAGCGCAATATTTGGAGAGCGAAAAAGTGCGGAACTGAAGTGGAAGTGGCAATAGGTTTACACTAAGCTCTGATAAGAGCGGTTCTTCGAAAAACTTGACTCGTTCATTGACCAATATGCAAAAGGAAACATGTTTTTGCGAACACTTTCACTTGATTGACATTTGCCGATACTCCTAAAAAAATACGCCGAACCTCATAAACCAACAAACATCTGCAAAATCAGTCTCTTTGGCATAAAGTCACCATAAACACTATAAAAAATACGAGGCTCGATTTTTACGAACCCACCTGAAAACCGCTTCGATTTTATGAGATTACCAACTCGACAGGTCTCTCAAATACAAACAAATGTGGATTTATTTTAAAATATAAAACGCGAAGGTATAAAATAGCACTTCCCAAAATTTATTTACGTAGTAAAACTAATCCTTGCGCAAAAGAATAAATAAAGAGAATATGCTGAAAAATAATCGTTTTGGTCCCACAACTGGGAGCGATTCATAAAAGGGTTATCTCCGTAAACCCTCTTTTGACGTAATGGCATAAAACAATAAAAGAACCAGAACTACTCCAATAACTTATACACATTTTATTGAAAATATTGTGTTTCTGATCTCCACCTCGTCTAAAACAATTTAAAGTAACGAAATAGGAACACTTCGCAGTTGTCAGAGACAAGTTGTGTTTTTGGAGGATATATAATGCTCGTGCCTTATAGATATATGGTTGTCGCTTTGGGTCAGATACGGTAAGGGAAGGTATTGAAGGACTTTGAAAGGCCAATAGAAGGATGCTCTGGGAAACGGGCTGTCCGAAACATTCCCGGGGCACTTAGAATTATTTGATCATAGAAGGGACTTGTTTCGCTTTATGAGATCCCTCAGAAATCTGATTCAATACTAAAACTAAAAATTTCTCTGTATTGCTGTTTTCACGTTAATTAATTGGAAATAACTTTAATTGCTTCTGATTTTTAATAAGACTTCGTTCCTTTAATTACCTCTCACTAATTAAGATTACAGGATAAACTTCATACACTGCTCAAATTGCACAGTTTAAAAACCTTCCTATCAAATTTCTAATTATTTAAGTCCAACAAATTCCGAAATTTGTTGGTCCGTTTAATTAAAGCTCGAACTTTAAATTACCCTTTTAATACCGATATTTCAAATGTATCATTTGCTAACAGGAAATGGGATGTATCTTTAATTAAATTTCTCTTTTCGGTAATCCCACCAAAAAATTAATTTTAGTTTAGGTAATTTCGTCACAGTTCTGACAATTTTCTTATTTTATCATCAAACACAATAAGCGATTTTTTTTACTCCAATGTTTAATTTACAATCTGTTCTATTATAAAAGAACCATGAGTAAATGTGTTGTTGTAAGCTAATCGTATGGAAACATATTATACCGGGTGTCTCAAGTAAGACGGAACATAGGGAAACACCAATGTATTTTTTCAGAAAGGATCCACGCTACCTTTGGAAAATGTATGGATTTAGTGCGCAACGTATGTTATTGGATTTAGTTAACGCTAGAAAAAGATAGAAATACTGAAGGCGTCTGTAATTGCGACATTTGTGATTATTTCATTGTTTCTTTTTAATATCTGTCAATTTCGACAGCACCTACAACTATCATTTATAATAACAATACGCAAAATGCGTCACTATTTAAATCGCTACTTCTGCATTCGGCATATTTTAAATTTAATTCGTCTTATTACGACAGCACACGCAAAGAAAACTTAAGTAAATTCTAGAAAAATGTGAGGTTATGTTATTTTTGTAAACATAAGCCCACATTCGCCTTATTACAACAGAACACGTAAAGAAAACGTAAGTAAATTTTATAAAAATGTGAGGTTATGTTTACAAAAATAACATAACCTCGCATTTTTATAGAATTTTTACATTTTACATTTACGTGTGCTGTTGTAGTAAGGCGAATTAAATTTAAAATATGCCATTGTCCCCTCTGCCGTTGTCTAGTAAGTTGACTGATGTTTTCCAGTTTCTTTTGATGTTTCTTAGCGTAAGCTTTCAGCTCTTCCTTGACTGTGGTTATACGTAGGTTTGGATATAATATAGTATTTGTGATATACCAACGTGAGTTTGTTATGATTCTTAATATTTGAGATTGAAATCTTTGAATTATTTCAACGTTTGATTTGCTGGCTGTTCCCCATAACTGCCATCCGTAAGTCCATACTAGTTTCAGTATGTATCTATGTATGCTTGTACACAAGCAGTTTGTTTCTTAGCGATAGTTGTGAGTTTTTCCCAATAATCCAGTATAGCTTCCCAAGTTGTGTATTAAGTTGTTTGCGCTTATTCCATATGTGCATTCCATAATATCTAATACTATCTACTTTTTGCCTTGCCGTAACTAAAGGGCATCTTTTCTTGCGCATTGTTAAGGTGATATTATGCGTTGATTTGGCCTCGTTAACTCTTATTTTATTTTTATTTATCCAACTTTGCACTAAATCTTGAAGGTGGTGGGATGCTACTGCTGGATCTTCACTGGTTGCTTGTATAGCAGTATCATCCGCGTATGTGGCAATTGAGACATTTTTCGTAATAGCGTAATAAGGTATACAGAACCGGACCCGGCACACTACCTTGTGGCACTCCTGCTTCGATAGTATTTAATGAGGTATATTCTGCTTGAAGTTTGATTCCAACGGTTCTATAACTGAGGTATGACTTGATGACTTTATAGAATGGGTGAAGTAAACTTTGTTTGATCTGATAAAGTGGGCCTTGCCAAACGCTTGACTTACGTCCAGCATTGTCGTGGTGCAGTATAACTTTTCTTCTAAAGCTATATTGACGTTGTCAACAATCCTGTAGATTTGCCCTGTTGTGCTTTGTTCTGATCTGAACATAAACTGATGGTAAGGTATTAATTGTTTCTCTTCCAGTATGGGTCTCAATCTTTGCAAAAACAGTTTTTCAAAAACTTTTTTGATGATAATGGAACCAGACTTATTGGCCTCCTGGTTTGGGTATAATAATTACATCAGCAATTTTACATTGGTCGGGAAAGTATCCTATTTTCAGAATAGCGTTGGATATTAACCTTTATTGCCTTTTGTGGGAGTTCCTTGATTGAGGATTTTTGTAGTTATCAAATCAAACCCTAGCAGTTTTTTTAATTCTAGAATCCGCTTTTGTACTTCTTCCCATTTAATTGTTTTAATTGGAAGTGGCATCTATCTGAAAAGGGGCTTCTAAATATTTAAAAATTTCCTATTCTTCTCCTGATTGTAATTACGACTTCCGAAATGTTTAGCAAAGACTTCCATCTTTTCTTTATTCATTCTCGCCTAAATGCCCTCCATTTTCCGTATTAGTGGGACTGATCTTATTAGTTTTTTTTTTAATCTTTTTTGTGGCTTTCCATAATGAATCATTATTGGCTTTTGCTGGAGCCAGTTGTTCCAAATATTGCTAAACTAATTTGTTTTTATAATTCCGCAACATTCTCTTGAGGTGCCGCATTATTAAAATTTCTTTTGTCTAAGGCTAAGGGACGCCTGGTAGCTTGCCAGATTCTTCTTATTCTCCGTTTTTCTCCTATAGCTATTCTTACGTTCATAGGTATGTCGTGGTTTCTTGATTCGTTGTTAACTTCCGGAGTAGATAACCATGCATTAGTTGGGTTATTTTTTTTTGTTTCGTTGTTTATATCTTCTTCATTGACTAACCGAATATTTAATGTTGTCGTGTCGTTCAAGTGCTGTTTAATGAGATCCCAATTTTGTGTTTCTATTATATAGTTTAGGTTCGACTTCCTTCTTTGTTAAAAGGGAGCTAATAGTTGATATTAGGACCGGAGAATGTTGAAATGATAAGTCAAAGCACAAAGCTATGTTAGTATTAGTTTTTCGAAGAAATCTAATAAATCCGATCAGTCAGCTAGTAAGTCGGTTCTTCGATTGATAAATACGATAAATGTTGTTCTTCTATAATTTTAAGTAGTTTTCGACATCTTGGTAGTGTGATGCGTGAACCCCAATACTGATGTTTAGCATTATAATCTGCACCTGTTATAACTCTATTTGCTAAGATTGCAAAGAAAATTTTAAAATCTTCATTTCTAAGTCTGTGCCTTGGAGTGCAGTACGCTGCTGCGAGTGTAATAGACGCCCCTTGCTGTCAGTGACTGTGACTCCGGTGACTTGTATTTCTTCCGTTTCATATTTTTGGAATAAATTTTTTACTATAATTGCTGAGCCACGGTGAGGAGTACCATATGGGTGATTTGTAATAATAATAATAATAATAATTAATTTATTTCCCAAGCAAATAAATACAGAATAAATAATTAAATTAACAATATAAATTAATGGAAAAAGTGACAAAGTTCAGTTTGTTCTCCAACGGAGAACATCTGCTCTTCCACTATGCCACATGTTACAACCAAACTTAAAACATTAACATTCTGGCGAAAATGCGAAAACTTATTGACTACAAAAAAGAAAAAACAGTTTCATGGTAATAAATCAGCAAAATATATCCCTACTGTCAACACCGTTATCATATTATTAATCATTACCGTTGTCAAACAACCACGCAGCAACTTTTAATTTAAAATTTGAACTAGAGTAACCCTTAAATGTTGATGATATTGAGTTGTATACTTTTGCTACATTATACGAGAAACAGCGCTTATAAAATTCCGTGCGGTGTCCTGGTATGCTAAGTAAGCCCCTATATCTAAGATTTATGTTATGAATATCAGTCAGGTATGTAATCTTATTGTAAAGGTATGGGGGTGTATTCAAAGAAATTACTTTGTGAAACAGTTCAGCAGCGTGTAACCAACGACGTTTTTTCATAAGCAGCCACTTAATCTCACTGTACTTATGGGAGATATGTTGATATTTTCTGATTCCATAAATTAATCTGACGCACGAGTTTTGAACCAACTGAATTTTTCTTTCAGTATCCTTATCAATGCAAGAGCTGTAAATGACGTCCCCATAATTAAAAGCTGATAAAACTATTGAATCACACAAGACTTTCTTCATATTTTGATTGAGACAATGTCTATGGCTATAAAGAGCTTTCAACTTACAGTATGCACCACGAACACAGTTATTGATATGTTCGCGAAATCTAAGATCATTATCAAGAATAATTCCCAGATTACGTGCAGAGTCAGATACAGAAATCGAACAGTCTTTGATTTTAATTTGTATTTCAGATGATAATGAATTTCTAATGTTTTTTGGACCAAATAGCATCACTTTAGATTTAGACGGGTTGATTTTTAAAGAATGCGCTTCAGACAAGTTTATAAGTTTTTCCAACTCGTTATTGATTATATTAACTGTAGGTAAATACTCCTGAGGTTTAAAAGACAAATAAATTTGTGTATCATCAGCATATTGATGATAAGAGCAATTATCCAATGTAGTAGAACATAAGCTTGAAGAGTAAATGGAATAGAGTAAGGGGCCCAGAATTGAACCTTGTGGGACACCATTTGTGACACACCGAGAATTTGATCTCTGATTTTGCCTGATGACACATTGCGTCCTGTCCTTGAGATAATTTTTTATTAGGTGTATTGCTGACCCGTGAAACCCAAAATGATGCAAAATGGCGAGTAAGATTTTATGGTCAATGGTGTCAAAAGCCTTAGAGAAATCCAACAATACTAAAGCTGTAAGTTGACCCTTATCAGTCGCTTCTATAATATCATCAGTTATCTTTAAAAGAGCTGTAGTACAACTATAATTCTGCCGGAAACCAGACTGATAGCAGTTAAGTAACTTATTGCTGTCAAGGTATGTCCTAATTTGGTTATCCATGACTTTCTCCAAGACCTTTGACAACGCTGGTAAGATACTGATAGGCCTTAAATCCTTTAGTTCTTTGGGAGATTTTATTTTTGCAATTGGACGGATATTAGCGATTTTCCATTGCGTAGGGAAGACACTATCCAACAGACAAGTATTTATTATGTTTGTAATATAAGGCAATATTAGTGGACAGCATAATTGTATCATTTGAATACTAATACCATCCTCACCAGCTGCTTTAGATTTTATGGAGTGAACATATTTCTTAATAACATCTTCTGTAACCGCAGTGAACTCAAATTTTGAAAAAACACCATCTCTGACATTGTTGTATGAATTTAATACATCTCTGTTAAGATTATTTATACGGGGCACAGAATCAATAAAGAAATCATTTATTAGATTGGCATTGTCTAAATTAAGTGGTATATCACCCTGATCAGATTTAGAGTAAACATCACAAAGTTGCAAATCTTTCCAAAAAGATTTCGGGTCCGCATGGGTAAATCGATAGTTAAAGGTAAGCCTTTTTTTCGTTTTTTATAGCCAGCGTTACAAGATTTCTTAAAGATTTGTAGTAATTCCAATGTTCAGATTTTTTAGACCGTTTAAACCGTTTAAATGCTTTATCTCTCAAACTCATCATAAATTTAACATTTTCGGTTACCCATGGAGATCTGGGTTTACGAGAAGTAGAACAGCGGATAGGAGCATAAATATCAAATATGGCTAGTATATTTTCATTGAAATAATTGACCTTATCATCCACGCTGTGCAAAGTAACAATCACATTCCAGTTAATTTGCTGAAGATGGTAATAAAAATGTTCATAATCTATACCTAACAAGTTCCTATGAGTAAATTTAGCAGGACGTTGTTTGGGCACTTCAGTTTGAAGATTACAATAAACAAGTTGATGATCAGAATAATTATGTAGTGTGAATTGAGTAGCCAGACATGTTACAATGATTTCTATTCGTAAAAGCTTTTACCTCTTGGCTATGTTAGGGCAAGCTGTGGCGTTCCATAGTGCTATTCTAAATCCTTGAGCCATTATTTTAGTTTAGCGACAATAGCAGTTAGGAGGTTTAGCATGGTACGAATATCTTCTGTTAGTTTGGCTTGGTTTTCAGCTTGTCTTAGTAGTAATTGTTCTAGTCTGAATGCGATGGGCTTTCTTGTATTGCGGGGATGGGAAGCGTGTAGTTGTTTTTTGGCTTTTGATTTAACTGATTGCGTTGTGCTATTGTGAACTACACAATTCTTGGTTGGTTTCTCTGTCCAGCGATTTTGGCATTGAAAACTCTTCTTCTTCCTCTTACGGCCAAAGCTTGGGCCAATGGCCTGTTACTAACTCATAACTATAAGTTCATTTAAGACTCTGTTTATATATTATTTTCGGTTTCATAAACATATTCAAGCATTGTGGAACGAGTTAATTTAGTTAAAACGTTTTATTCCGAAAGCTTTCTAGTAAATTTACCTAATATTTTTAAATGTAAGTAAAGCACGTTGATGATAATTCTAAAAGGAAATTAAGGTTGTGTTTTTAAAACCGTGAAATACAATTTCGTGCTAAAATTAAAGCTTGAAGCAATTTCCACATACCAAATAAAACTGAAATTATTCTCTCTCTTATGAAATTGTCAGTCAAATAACGCCTATATTGCTTTGACATATTTTGTATTTTAAAAAAGGCAGCAATGGCAGTGACTGTGTTGCTCTAACAGGTTTCTGACAAATGTAATTTAGATTCCTACATTTAAACACATATTTTTATGTAAAAATGTTTTATTTGTAATTTTTTTTTATTTTACAAAATTTGTGTTAAAATAACACTGGTGAAATCATATTTTTTTTTTTAAGTAGAGCTTTTGGATTAAGACTCCCTTAAACAGCTTTTGTTCATTTTCCAAGATTACAATTTCTTTTCTTAACTTTATCTATAAATCTTCAGTAAGTAAAAGAATATTCTTTTAGTGTAACGCTGACTTTTATTCAGCTGTATCGCTGTATGTCACATAAAATTAGAATAGTGAAGCCATTTTAACGTCCTTTATTATTGTATAACATTACCTTGCCCCGTTATCTTTACTGCAGGAATTCTCGGTACGAATTTTATAAAAATGAAAGAATAAAATACCATATCGTCAAGGTATATGACACTCGGTTTTACACCAAGAGTTCCTAAGGAGGTGCTTTCTGTACCCTCAAACACCTGCTGCCTGCTGAGGTCTAACTGGTCATGAACACAGCTAAAACATGTATAAACTTACAGTAACGGGCACCATCTTCTGGTACCGTGTGCAACGAAGTAGACAGGCTAATGAGTTATCTCCGCATACACAATCTCATCTAATAATTAATTAAGAGCATGTTGGACCATAATTCCCATTGCGATTCTGTAATCCAACGTTAAACAATTTACAAGATAGTATGGAAACTCAAGCAAACAAGGTGCAGCGAAATTCTGCAAATAAAAGCCAGGTCTACAAATCTTCTCTGAGAACCTTAGTTAATAACACTCTCGCTCTTACCGGAACAGTGCGTTTCATCACCTTGCTCTTAGCGATTATGTACTTTAATCAAAGCGTGCGAATATTTTTCCGATGGCGCTTCATTAATTAAAGATCCGCTGCATAGACTACGGTGCTTGAATTGCTAGACACGTACTCCTCTTGTTGGGATTAATAACTAGATTGTTATTGTAATAATAACCTTACACGTACCCTGGCAGGAGGCAGAGCAGAGAATTAGTGGAAGTACTCATTTGTATGCCGGCAAATGCAATTCGTGATGAGAAATCAACATCCTCTTACACCAGCAGTAAATCCGCTGATAACGAATCTTGTTAATTCCCACGAGTTCTGATTTCGTATATCACTCCAGTCCGTCGAGAATTCATCGTGTTTCTCTCATTTCGCATTCTAGGTGCAAGAGGTGCGTAGAACTGAACTTGATGGTGTAGTTAGAATGGTGTAATAATTATTGTACAGACTCGAATCGACTAAATCGTTTAATGTTAAACCTACACCGAAAGGTTACAAATCCGACGTAGATATTATTTTGATTAACCGAGTATCATCTCTTATTAGATAGATACGCCATAATATGTGATACGTTTCATATAAGGATAACACAGATCTACTACTGTGATTATCTTGTTTCCACCCAGTAAACACAAACACAATATCAGACGATACTCGAAATTATCATGAGGAAAGTGCGTTTCAAATTTTGAACATTTAACATTAAGTAAATAACCTCAAGTTAATAGGAAATTGTAATTATTATCTTAAACAAAAATAACTCGGGCTTTAAAATATGTTATTTGAACTTGCACAGGAAATCTCGAAGAGCACAATTTAAGCTTCATTTCAAGAAAAGGTTTTCATAACCTGGTCGTATTTATTCAAAATGATAAAGCTAAAACACGATGGGATGGAATGTCCAAATACCAGCAGCGGTTTACTTAATAAACCTAACAAAAAATTCGGTTAGCTTTAACAAAAATTATAATAAAACATGCAAACAATCGTGAAAGGGAAACTGGTCCCAATATAATTTCATACATTATTATTAGTTTTATAACATTTATTAGATAAATTCTCTCGATTTAAAGATTTCTTGCAGGGAAAACTTCTTTCGAGGATGTTGTCCCATGGGAGTTCTGTTTCCGTTGAGTCCTGTCTTTTCAGAATCGGTTTTTCAAGTGTAAGGCTACGATAGGCTAAAGATTAAAACTCATTCCAAAGAAAAATCTATTTGTTAAACGCTTAGGAAATAAATTGAACTATTCTATCTTTTTTCTCTAAAAATTCTCATCGAACAGCAGAATTGTCGTAATCCTATTTATAATTTCAGAAATTACATGTAAGCTTTACGGGTTCGAGCGGACTGAAAACATTCCCGTAGCCACCGTTAGAGTGCCATAAATTGTTTTGCAGATTGTCTTTGTTCTGGTTATTTCAGTTCCTTTGTACTTTGTACTTTGAACATTAACGTATGAAAATATACAATAAAGATGTAGTTGTAACTTTGGCCATTGAAGTTAGCTTTGAAATATCAAATATAAAGGCTTTGTCAACACTGCACGAATAATTAAACAACTTTTTGCATGCCTTTGCTATTTACTATTTTATATAAATAATGCACACACTATAAATAAACATTTTACAACCCCTTTACCCATATAATTTCATAATATATCCGACGTGGCTCCACCAAATATAAAATAATAAACGCTCGTAAATGCTAAACTCCAGTAAAATACCCTGACATAAAAATTTCTCGAGTGCATTTATGATGTGTATGGAAGACATGTACAAGACTCACACGTCATAGAGAGAATTTTTCAGAGAACTACATTCTGTTTCACACTTAACATTGAAGTGGTTTTGAAAGTCTTCTTGTATGGTTTATTTTAGGAACGTATTCAAACGCTTCTATAAAAATCCCAGAACGAAAACCCTCCTGACCTTTTGTTCATATTTATACGCCCCATTTATAATATTTATAGCAAGTGTGATGTCGTGATGAAAGAAGCTTTTAAGAATTTATATTACACGCTGAATTCAAAATTTTAAAACTAACCACACGAATTATTTTTAGTTTTTTGGCAAAGATAACTCATATGTTTGAATTCTAAACACGAATTTGAATTTGAATATTTATTATTTTGACTTTGATGCAAAAAATTATTGACTTTCAAAGAAGCTGAAATTAGGCTTATTCCTGCAAATATTTAGGTAAGCCGGCCGGTCAGGTGTAATATTGTATTAAACCGAACTTAACAGAAAATTGTATTTATTAGCTCATATCCACTTTTTAATAATTCGCAAAGCGTACTTCCGAAATAAATTCGGTTTTACGGTGATGTAGATATTTAATATTCTTTCCTTTGTTCCGCTAAGCAAAAATTAGCACTCGACGTGAAAAACGTCCGCAGCAGTGACTCTTCAACTCTGCAAGTACACAGAATTGGAGTGCATGTTATAACTAAAGATTCTTTAAACACTATACAAGTATGTTCGAGTGGTAGTATCGAATAGATTTTACCACAGACCGTCATGAATATGCAGATTCTTTCGTGGGGTCCGGCCCGTGTCTCGGCATTTAGAACCCACTGCCCTCATTGAGAATTCCGAACACAGAAAAGACAATAACTTTTTAATGAATACCATTTTAGGAAATTACAAACTTTGTTTTCTGAAGTGTGCGTTTTCTTAATTATTTTCTAACTCCGATTTTTGCTCATTTATGTACCTAATTAAAGACTTACAAATCCTTTGTAATAATTATAATAACTTTTAAAGAGGTCAGCATAAAAAAACTCGATCTTCTTATAAGATTTTGAAATTAATACCCCCTTTTCTTTTAGTAACTACCATAATTAGTGCTAATTAGAATTGTTATTTTTATTCGTCTTGATAAGACATTAAGTAAAACAATTTTTAAAAAGTATCCAAGAAGTTCTTTCGAACAAGTCAAAGAATTTTTATCGGGTTGGTTTTGTCTAGCGAAAGGATCAAACGAATTAAAATATTCACCAATTCACCTAAATGGCTAGCATGCAACAAAATTCATGTCCTTCGAGTGTTTGCGTATTTAAAAATATTGTTCTGCCCAGAAGAAGGTAGACGT
The DNA here is from genome assembly GCA_963082815.1 of Melanotus villosus. NCBI lineage: Eukaryota > Metazoa > Arthropoda > Insecta > Coleoptera > Elateridae > Melanotus > Melanotus villosus. The sequence continues at coordinate 32,604,007 of OY720427.1, read as the reverse complement.
AGATCTACTTCTTGTCAAATTACAGGACAGAATATTTTAATACCGTAGGTTTGTGTCCGCCAGAACATTTACCTTTAATAAAATTTGTTATTTCAAAAAAAAAAGGAAAAGGGGGTTTATTCAGGAACGTGACCTTTTCTCTTTTATTTTTTTAGTGGAATTTTACAAAAACCGTAAAACGTTAATATTACCGCAAACTATGTGCGTATGTAAATTGTTGGTTGTTTAATTATAAAACCGCAATAAAATGGCGAGCAATTAACCACTTTACGAACTTAGTGACACACATATTACGTTACGAGACCAAAAGGGAAATATCATCGCTGTTATGAGATTTTACAAAACCCATTTAACGAAAACTTGGTCGAATCATTTATTACAAATGGACCCCTGTTTTTAACAAGCTACGGCTTCGAAGGTGGAAAAACCCATATTCAGGTTCGAGATAACTAAAAAACATCTTTATTTTGATAGTAAAAATACACTTACAAAAAAAAATTACATTTTTTTTTTTGAAATAATTTTAAAGCTACAAAGGATTTAGCAGTTGTAGGAAAGTCAGACGGCTACCATTTTACGTTAATTATTTTTAAAAGAGCGTATTTATATTTACAAAAGCACATTTGATCAACTTACCAAGGAATAACGTTAATTCCACCAATGTTAGATTAATGCGTAGCCTCGACCAGGTCTCGTAACACCCAAAGCTTAATACACATATTAGTGCTCACATCACCCATGCAATTATACCGTACAGATAACAGCGGTACATGAAAGCAAAACAGGCACACATTACTACATTTAGCAGTATAGGTTCAGATAGTGTTACTTACAGGGGGGAGGGGACCCCCCTCTGGAATTACACGTTACATCTAGTAGAAAACACCTCTGGTATGTTGGGGAGTGATGATGATAACGATGGGTGCACCTTCAGCTACCTATGAACCTGAAAATGGAAGCTACGCGCGCGCGCCAACCATGGCTGAACATAGTCGACCACTGCTCCACCCAACCTAAGTGACTCCAAGCCCTAGGAAGCCGATGGAACAGGGAAAATGCGGAGACGGGCCTACCTTGCCACCCCGTGGCACACATCCGGGAGTCAGTGCGCTGCATAATTACAGCCAGGTCAAGGGCCTTATGCATAACTTACGCCTAGCTATGGCAGGTCCAGGCACATAGCTAGCTATCTTGGGTCCTGGGGCCTCATGCTCCAATAAACAATTATGCCTTATGCTCAAATAACATTTTGTACCCGGCAAACGGTTTGCCAACAACAATAACAACAACTGAAAGCCTCACTGTTAATAACAACAACCAAAAACAATAACAGCAACAATAATATCAAATACAGCTATCCCACTCATTCTTACAATTTACGTACTTCATACACTTTCGAGTACCAAACCCCAACTGTTCCCACACGTGTTTACAGGTCAACCCCGATCCCTCCTCGACTCCAACTGGGATTAGAGATTTTTAACCAAAATAAATTGCCCTCCTTTTACAAACTCTAATTGGGGTATGTTTTGAAATGTGTCGTTTAAGAAAATGCGGTCTTTGTTTCAAGAAATTCTGACGCTTATGTCATCGCCACAAAAGCACGTACAATAGTTTTGGAAGATGTTTCGAAGTTAGAAGTCTTTGAAAAAATAGTTTGTTTCTAGAAATAACTTTGAAGTTTTCTTTTGGAAGACGTTTCAAAATTATAAAAGTTTTAAAAAACTCTTATGGAATTAATTTTAAGTTTAAACTCTTTTGAAAGCAAATTGAATTTCTTTTCGGATTTTTTTCTTCCAAATTAGGCAACAAGTGCTTTTAAAGTCGGAACATTTTTCAAAGAAATCACGATTACGTTTGGAAAAAGGTTTCCAAATTTGAAAAGGTTCTAAAAAGAATTTGAAAGTAATTTTAAAGCTAGAATTTTTCTACAGGAAAACTAAATCTCTTTTAGAAAATATTTCTAAATTATAAGTCTTTGAAGAAATATAAATGACTGTGAAGTTTTCTTATGAAAGAGGTTTCAAAATTAAAGTAGTTTAGAAAGATTTCTTTTTTTAATTTTTTTAATTTTGGAAAGTAAATTAAATCTTTTTCCGAATTAGAAAGCATATAAGTAAATTCAAAACATTTTTGAAAGAAATCAGAATTTTGATTGTGAAAACGTTTTCAAATTTAATTTCGAAAAGGAATTACATTTTATTTCGAAATAATTTTAAAGCTAGAAAGTCTGTAGCAAGAAAAATATTTCGAAACTAAAAGTCTTTGGAAAATAGTTTTCCTTTCAGAAATAAATAATTTTGGGGTTTTCGTTTGGAAAAAGTTGCAGAATTAGAAAAAAATTTTGGAATTTATTTTATGTTTAAACTTTTTTTTTAAGTAAATTCAATTTATTTTCAAATTAGGAAGGAAACAATTTTAAAGTTAAAATTTTTTAAAGAAACTAGAATTTCGTTTTGCATGTCCGATGAGATAAGGTCGGTATGAACAGCTGTAGTTGTTATTGTTGTTGTTTTTGACAAGCAATGAGGCTTGTTATTGTTGTTGGCAAGCGTGAGGCTTGTTGGGCACATGATGTTATTTGTGCATGAGGCTCGTTATTGTTTATTAGAGAATGAGGCTGTGGGACCCGATGTAGCCGGATATTTGCCTGAGACTTTCATAACTAGGTAAGTTATGTATAAGGCCCTTGGCCGTCTGTAAGATACTCAGACAGTGACGCCCGAATGTGTGTCCCGGGGTGGCCAGGGAGGTCGTCTCCCGTAGCTCTGTTCCATCGGCTTCCTAGGGCTTGGGGTCACCTAGGATGGGTGGAGGAGTGCCATGGGTGGATTCCCATTGTCGACTATGTTCTGTCACGGTTGGCTCGGTCACGTATCTACCGGTTTCAGGATCATAGGTGTACCCATCGTCATCATCACTTCTCAGCATTCCAGAGGGGTTTTCTACTAGCTGTGACGTGGGAGATCCCCCCTCCCGTAAGTAACGCTAACCGAACCTATACTACTAAATATAGTAATATGCATGTTTTTTTTCATGTATTCCTGCTATCTGTATTATATAATTTCCTGGGTGATGTGAGCATTAATGTGTGTATCAAGCTTTGGATCTTTACGAAACCTGGCCGAGGCTACGCATTAATCTAACTTTGGCGGAATTAACGTCATTCCTTGGTAAGATAATGGAATTTGCTTTTATAAACATTAATATCTGGCCATTTTCAATAATTAAAATAAATAACTAAAATCGAAACTGCAACAGCCGCCCGCTCATCATCAGTCCACCCCCTTCGCCCCTCCTAAGCTGTGCTCCACTCCGTCCTACACTTTTTTGGAAATAATTTTAATGTTAGAACATTTTTAGCCGGAAAACTAGATTCCTCTTTGGAAAATATTTCAAAGTTAGAAGTCTCTCAAAAAAATAGTTTCCTTTTAGAAGCAATTTCCTTTTGGAAGAGGTTGCAAAATTGGAAAAGTTAATTAATTAACTTTAAATTTGATTTCTTTTCGGATTTTTTTAAATTAAGAAGACAATAATGTTGAAGTCAAATTTTTTTGAAAGATATCATAGAAAACAAAGCGTTTCTGAATTAGCAAATGTTTTAACATTTTATAAATTTCGAAAATCTTTGTGAAGAAAAAATATTTCGAAATTAGTCTTTGAAAACATTTTGAAGTTTCATTTCCGCAAGTTTTAACATTAGAAACGCTTAAAAATTTTGTTTTGGAATTAATTTTAAGTTAAAAGAAAAATGAAAGTAAATTTCATTCAGGAAAATTTTTTCCAAAGTAGGAATGATTAAAAAATAATTTCTTTGGGATATGAATATAAAATTAGACATTTTGTGAAAGAAATCTGTCTTCCCGGAAAATATTTTGAAACAAATTCTTTGAAAAAGTAGCTTCCTTGCAGATATAGCTTTGAAGTTTTCATTTGGAAAAGATTTCAAAATCAGATAAGTAAAAAAATTCTTTTTGGAGTTTAAAAATCTTTTTGAAAATAAATTTTATTTTTTACGAATTTTTTTCCAAATTAGGAAAGAAATAATTTTAAAGTTAGAATATTTTTGAAACAAAAAGAGATTTTAGTTTTGGAAAAGGTTTCCAAATTAGAACAGTTTTGAAAAGTTTTGGAAATAATTGTTAAATTTAAAAAAATTAATTTTCCTTGTTTTTGAGAAGAAGCTTTCTTTTGGAAAATGTTTCAAAATTGTAAAGATTTTTTTTTAATTAGTTTTAAATCTAAAAGTAACTTTCATTTTTGTTCGGATTTTGTTTTAGTCATGAATGGTTTAGAAAATATAAGAGAATCACCTACTTTAGGCAGTTATTTTTAAATAATTTTTATAACATACAATAAGCAGCATGGAAGCAAAACGCGATTAGCATTTTATTTGATGTTTTCTTGAAGCAAGATTGGTTATAATGCAGATCAATCGTACGTTTTTCCATTTTATTATATCCGGCTTTTATCTCCGAATATAGTAAGACCCGTCTATGACATCACTATTGATACACAAAAGTTGTGGACGTGAAGAACGGAATTTATCACGTATCTAAAGCATTCAAACGTATTTTAACTCCGTCACGAAAATTCATACAATTGTATATCAAAAAATACATCAGGTATATTTTTAAAAATGTAACTCTAGTTAGTTACAACTTAGGTGAATTCATTTTCCCAACTTATCTTTATTTAGTAAGGAAATTAAAGAACACAAAGTTGATTAAGATAAAAAGGACAGAATTTCCACCAAACATGCTGCAGTAATGGTTTGGTGTTTATTACAGTTTACCTAAATAAACTTTCAGTATTTCCTGTTTCAAATAAAAATCGAAAAGAATTTCATCCAATAACACGATCTGTTGTAAAAAGATTGAATTTAATGCTAATGACATTTACAATTACCGTCATTTGTCACACGCAAATCTCATTCTAGTGACTGACGTTCCAAATGAGATTTTAAATTTAAAATTACACGAGCCTATTTTATGTAAAATTCCGTTCTATCGTGTTTTTTGACTTTTTAAAAAGGAACCGTATATCATTTCAAGGAATAAAATATTTCATCGATTTAGACGGACTTTATGCAAAGTATTATCCTCGTTTTTGCATTATGAATCTTTTTGCAGTCAACCAAATATTCAGTAGAATTTCGCACTGCTCATTACATAAATGGAGATAATTTAAACTGAAATTACTGAATTAACTAGCTAATATCAAATACTATAGTTAAATTAATTGCTTCTAAAGAGATTAGGGCAACATTACCATATTACCTTTAATTGTATCGAAATTTGCAAGCCATTGTAGTTATAATAATATTGCTAATGATGGATGCAGTCTATATTTTGATTATCAGATAATTCTCTGAAATTCGGGAATAATAACGTTTGATCATTTACCGTTATGCTACCCACAAACAGAATGGAGTGCAACGTATAATCAAGAGGCATGCTGCCGTTGCTTTACTGACAGATGCAATCGGTAACCTGAGTGGTTTGTGAATGCCGATGGATTGTAATTTACTTAATCTCCTCCCTTTACAAATTTAAAAACTTAAAAAATTTTAACCTCCGGGTTACAAAAAATAACCTTTTGCTTGGCTTGTTATTTTTTAATACAAAATAAAAAAAGCAAGTTACCAGCAAATTTCGTCGTTGATTGATTTCAAAAAGGAATACGAAATTACTTGCCTACGGTGAGTAATTATTCAGATTACGCAGTCAAGTAATCTGGAAACTTATTTAAGCTTTCCTCGTCAAAGAGAAGTTAGCATATGTGGGTAATTTTGAAAAGAAATTAAATTTGCTCGAAATTGATAGGTACTCGTTCAATTTAGGCACAGTTTGGGAATAAGCAACCAGAAAGGGGATATAGCGAGTTTCACAAAAGGTTCAATAAGACATAAAGGAAAGTTGAAAAAACTGATATAGCAAATTTGAAAGGGAGACATAGTTGATTTTGATTTTCTTAAAGTGTTCAGGGAATAAAACAATATATCCGATTCTGTTTTTCTTATTCTTATATGGAACGCTGAGGGAGTGTTGGGAAAACATCCCCGGAATGCATAGACTCCGATTTTAACTTGAAAGGAAGAGGGATAAAATCCGCAACCCTCAAAGGAAAGTGCGTTTGACTCTGATTTTGTTAGTCCTAATGAACACGGCGAATTCTGTTCGTACTCAGGTGCAAACGTTCACCGAAAGAGAAAATCCGTCTAGAAATGAAGTGACGATCTCGTTTCTTATCTTTTATGCTAATGCGAAACCTCGAATTTAAAAATGCCTTAAACGGTGTCTCAACGAAACCTATGCCGAGGCCTGAAACGTAAACAACCCCAATATAATTTCGCTTCGTTTAACCTACACATGCGGTAATTGCCTTTATTTATCAACCGCTGTTTGTGTTAAAGAATGACAAATGGCACAATTATGCATATCAGGGACATCTGTTTTCTACGTCTCGGATGTCGCGGCCGATGGTGAAATGTCCAAACTCTGGGGTGATCGGGTCTTTGGGGGCGCTGTAATTCCGGTTAATCCGTTGTGGGTCCACCGCCAACATGAGTCTCCGAATGATTATAAAACACCTGGGATCCGGATTACCGACACTCCCCACTGCTCATATCCGAGTTTAGGCAATTCCGAATTTTAATTGGAGAGTTAGGAGACGCTTTAAAAAGAAATGCCAATTTACGAAGCTAAAGCTGAGATGACGCCCAAGTACTCTCAGGAGCAAGCTATGTTTCCCCATTAAAAAGAACCTCTAAAACACAACTTCAAAAGAATGCTCCGGTTTCGATCGCATACACATTTTATTCTCCGAACTCTTTCTGCAAACAGTGACTTGCAAACGAGAGTATTCCACTCTAATAAACATGTTTATGTATCAACTCAATTTAAAAACTTGCCCTCAATGAAATGATTGATGATATTCCTGCCGTGACAAAATAATTGACCGAGCCATTTTACAGATTTAAACCCGGTAGCAATTTATTATAATTTGTATTCATAATAGAAACGGGGACAAATACAAATTAATAACTGTTGTAAATGCGCCAGAACTGACAAACAAAGCAAGAAAAATGTACCCCTTCGTTTAATTGAAAGGGCAACAAATATTGCAATTAACTGCTCACGTCGCAGATGTCATAAAATGGAAAATGTTCATTTTTAAAGAGAACTTGGCGATGGAACAAATCCATTAATTTCTGTTATTTTAGTTTTCGTGTTTACGTAAAATACCGCTTTTCCATCCGCAAGCACTTTATTTTAAGAACTTCTTTTTATACGCAAAAATTAGCTTAAGTTTTTATTACATAAATCTAAGACTTAAGTATTTTTAAAACTGAAATCTTATTACTCAACCTAATCAAAACATAATATTTATTTAACGTTAGCAAAATTAAATTTACTGCTACATCGTTCTTTCCGCTATTTTAACACCGCACAAAAAATTAAAGTGATTCAAAGCATCACTTGCCAAGTGAACGTTAGTAATTGACAATAAATTTTAAAGAATTTAATCGTTAGAAAATATTAAGAGATTACATTAGGAAGAAATGGACGGGTAAAGATAATAAATTAATGAAAACATACATTTTAGTAGTAAAATCAAAAATTTAATTTTTACCCCTGGCCCGATAAGTTACCTTTAAAATTACAAAACAAACGTGGGATGATTAATCCCCTTCTCATCGTTGCAGCTAACTGCCTACATTCTGACTTACAAAGTTCCCCGCATTCTTCAGTTAAGGTTTACTTTAACAACTTTAAAAGTCTAAAACAACTTCGCTTCTTAATTTTTCCCAAGTTTTATAAAATTCAAATTCCTGAATAATTCCGCACAATAACTTTCTTATATTAACTGTGGGTTAGATTAAGAAATAATATCTTGTTTTTACTAACTTCTCCGTTTGTAAAGTTTCTTATATCAATGTTCTGGAACATACTTTCGAAACTTGATTAATTAATAATTCGCTTATCTGTTCAAATATTTTAATTATAATATGTTGATATGCCGTATTCGAATAACTTCATAAATTCTGAAACACGAAGTATTTAACAAGAAAGGTAGAATAACAAAATTTCCTTGAAATTACTCAAACTTTCTATTCATTTCAAATATAACCAATATTAATAATGTTTTCGTAAAGTAACGCAACAAACATGTCTAGTGGAGTGTTTTATAGAGGAAGAAATAAACAATAATGATTTACACAATACTCACAAGTCCGCCTTGTGAAAATATCGTCATTTTCAAATCTTCACATCTCTAGCTGCAGATGGTGCACTTCAATTTTCAATTGTGCTAACAATTCTATATCGTTTGGTGAATAGACTGCCTTTTCGTGCGCACTGTTATTAATTATCAGTCAACTTGACGTTCAACAGATCAATTTTTGATTTATAATTGCATCATTCTTACTGGGCTAAGATTTCGGTTGATTCTTATTTTAGAAAAGTAACACGAAGACAGGTGGCTGAGGAAGAGAAGTTCTTGGAACCGTTCCAAGAACTTTTACCAGACATACAAATGGTTTTTAGGATCGAGAAGCACACAAAGCAACAAACAAATTTGTCTCTGAAATAAAACTAACAAATGCATTACAGGTTTTTAATACGTCCTACAAAAATATTTAATAAATGAACAGTCAAAACCAAGCAGAAAGCTTAAAACTTTTAATTAATTTTCACGTATATCAAAGTTTTTACTACTTACTTATACGAATAACTAGTTATAAAAAGTTCTGAAACTTGAGAAAATCATACAAGTTAAATAACTTGTAAGGCAAATCTTAGTAACAAAGGTGAAATGTATCCTTGCAGGTAATACGAGCTTTGGAACAAAGTCAACAATTCGTAAGCTCCAGGATATAAAATGTAGAAATTCTAAATATATATTCATACATCACGTTTACGAGCAATATACCCAGAATAATCAGACAAAGAACATCGCAATAAATTAGTTGCATTTATAAAGTAAACACAAGGTGACTGTATAACTAAAATACAATAAACAGAGAGGTAATGAACTAAAATATTTTTTTCAATAATTCAATTTATTTATGTACAATTCGCATGCAAATTTTGTATAAAATAATTATTTTCAAACAAGAGTAGTTCCAGATTTTGTCAAAATTTCAGAAATTTTGTTTAAAATACATAATCATAGAGCAGTTCAAACAAGTGTAGCAAAACTCAGTGATTAATCATTTCATTACAAAAAATTAATTACGAAATTGGAATTAGACAAATAAAATGGGTTGATGAATGAAATTGGGTAACCACGAGTTTTATTGACTCTTCAAATGAGATTATAAGTGAAACAGATAGATCGTTCAGTGTTTGTATACTCTGACCAACGAATCGATGGTCACGCATTCAATTAGCTATTTACAAAAAGGAACAAACCAGAAGCTTTTCTATTTTCTGCTAATTTTACTAAATTTGAAATTAATACTAATACTACACTCCGTAAACGGTAATTGAGAGACATGAAACAAAGAAGAAATTAACAAAAAGCTTACAGAAAATTTTCATGTTGAAATGATTTTTTTAAATAGGTTTTTCCTGGGTAAATCATCAATTTATTTTGATAGCCTTGTATTTCCCAATCTGTATGGTTTTTGTTTTACCAAATCCTTAGGCAGTGAAGGTTGAATAACAAAGGAAAACAGAATTATTAACTTACACCTCCATAATTCAACAAGTGAGAACAATACTGGAAGATATTGATTAATTTCCTTACTTATTAACACATTTAGTCCCATACATGAAACTAATTAGGCTGATCGTTTGATTGTAAATTGGGGTTCACCCATGAAACTCGTTAATAACTGAGTTTGATATTATTAGCAAATGAAGGGATCACAATTTGCGGCTGAATGTAAGTTTATGAATCGAAATATTCTTAAGGTTCTCGATTAAACTCATGCTGAAGCCAATTAAGCCGGCTGTCTTAATAAATATTTAACTCGTTAAGTTTGTTTGAATGAAACTGTATTCATTTAATTCTAAACGATTGTCCCTCTTTCGCTGCAAATATTAAATACTTGTATTTTACGGATAAATGAAAATTTACGTCTTCGTTTTTGACAAGTTCATTAATTCAGTTAAACCTACCGACTAAGAAACAAATATAATCATTAAATGTTTTTCCCGCTTTGTTAAAATTTTCTAAATTTTAACGATTTCAGGATCATTAAATAAAAACTAAAGCTTTAAATACCAAAATCTGTTACACATAAATTTGCCTTAAAATTTAAACGTAATTGTCACACCTTAAAATTTATTTGAAACGTGTAGCAGGGATTTATAAAAGCTTAGTTATTTACTAATTTTTTAAAACATGGGAAACGTATCTGTATTGTATCGATATTTAACAAAAAAGGTTTATATTTCTCCATGATAAACATGCGAAAACACGACTACGTTAAAAATATCCCTTCGGCGAGTTTTTAGTTGCTTACCTGAAAGATTTTATTATACGTAAAATATTTTATGGCCGAACAACTTATAAGGTCAATTACTTACAGCTGGCAATAAAGTTTTAAGTATCTGACCATGTAACATTATAAAGCTACCTTCTCACCTATCCTACCAATCATAAAATAAACATTAAAGCTCGAAATTACAAAGAGGGTCTTTTATATCTGTTTATTCTTTCAACGAGAATAAAATTATTAAGAAACAAATACTGCTTAATCTCCAGAGAAAGATTTCTAAAAATTGTTTTTGGTAAACACAAGAGTGGTTACAGTGGAGATGCAAAAGAAACTTGCAGAAATCAACAAATCGAAGAAGTCGTGAGTTGGATATCCCGTAACCACCTTTACGAAGGCTAAAGTTCGAATCTAACTTGTTTCAAATTCTACAGGCAATAACACCAAACGATAAATGCGATAGAAGACGATAACATAGTCATAACGAAGTTGGTGTTCAGCGACGAAACGATATTTATCTTTCTAGGAAAGTTAACACGCACAACTTCCGAATTTAGGGTCAGCATCTCCGGATGCTGTTACTTTTGAACATACTGAAGTCAATCTTTAAAAAAGCGACGGTTGCAAGGCCTAGCTTTTAATTGTATACAATACCTTTCTGCAGTTTTCACCAATGATTAAGCTTTGCTTAATAACACCTTTAAATTTTAGCAGCATATTTGTTGCATTTGGATGTGCTATTAAGGATTCTTATAAACTCTTATAAATCACACAGCATGTCCTTATAGTATATGTAAAAGAAACACAAAGCTATGGCCATTTATTGTTTCCTTATCTACGATCCAGAAGCATGAGGTTCATCGAAGCGTTGAATTCTGTGTAGATGGACGTGTCACCACATCCGTACCAAAGGTATGAGACGCGTGGCGCAGCATAAATTTTCTTCTTCCTACCGTCCTCTATTATGTGCTATAACCATTAACATTTGATAAAGCAGTGTTTACAAGTAGTAGCTGCGGAATTCATACTTTCTTTATTTTTCTGTACTATGTACCATATTACAAAATAATTTTGTAAATGCATGTAATAAGATAGGAGTCAGCAAAGCTTCAGGATATTTGATGTTATCGTCCTTACCTCAATAAATGCTTGAACCGTAGCGCCCTAGATACAGTTTTAGGTATCATTTTCATGGTTATATTGGGCTTTCCAATCAGAAGCAGAAATAGTTGACTGAGAAATTCGATCTAAGGATTTTTTTATTCTTAGACTTAGTGGAGATATCTCATCTCATCACGCGAACTCAAAATTTAAAGTTTTAACTCTCGTCTAGATTTGCTGGACATGTAAGTTTACGAAAACTTCTTAACGATAAACAAGCGATTTCTTTTTTACTTCATCTTCATCAGGCAACTATAAAAGTTCAAGTAATAAAAGGCGTAAAAGTTTTGTGGAACTTTTTACAAGAAAAAACTGCGTTAAAGGACACTTATAAAGCTTTTTGTTGTTGTTGTACTTACTACCAACATTGTAAATTATGAAATGTACAAAATCAAAATTTAACGAATGAAGTAAAAAGGATAGGCAGTGATGTAGCTAGGGTTTAAATGATCCTTGCGTAAGGGCCCCCCACCCCTTAGAAAACTTCGCTGTGTAGAATTTTGACCAGTAAATTTTACAATCCAATTTTTCCGCATGTGTTTGTAGAAGCAAAATATCTCAAATCAAATTATAGAAATTTTTATTATTATAAGTATTATTTATTATTATTATTATAAGTAGGTACTACAAAAATAAAATAAATAAAATGTATAACATTTATTTCATAAATATGATAATAACTTATACAAAAACTTCTTTTTCTGTCAAACAGTAACCTAAAATTTGTAAAAATGAGGAGCTTCAGTTGCATAGGGTGGTCGAAGAAACCTCATCGAGTGAATATTTGCAAATCTTATCTGGCTAACTTTGATGACAATTTCTTGCTGACTTATTATCTATTTGTTATCGCCGAAGTGGCCGAGTGGTTAAGGGTTTCGGCTATAGTGCGGACGGTCTCGGGATCCAACCCGAGTCGGATGCTCGGTGGGTGGCCTACCCAGTCACTGAAAATAATTGGGAACCGATACACAGTGGTGACGCAGGGAAGGTGGACGGTTATCGAAGGCGTGGTACTTATCATACGTATAGAAAGCAACTTAGGAGGCCTTGACCCTTCATGATGCCGGTCATACTCCCTCGCCGGGTTACCTATTTGGTATGTATTTGTTAAAGGCAAATGTATCAGCACTTACAAAATAGCAATTTTGTTTAAGCTACAAATTGGTTTACTTAAATTAAAAATAATAGTAATGTCATTTAATTCTCAAAAAAGCACTTTCTTTATAGTAATTTATTACGATTTCAATATATTGTTTTTCAAAATTTTCTTGAATGAAGTGCTTTGCGAAGCTCACTGAAACAATTTCTGGATGCTTTTGATCATGATTATCGCAAACTTTGGAAATTCATTAGCAGGAATTTTCGAGAAAGTTTTTTAGTTCCAAAATTCAAAATGTTTTTTTAAAGTCTGTATCGATGCAAATCTTTAACCTATTTGACCACATATTCAGTCATTACAAAGTAAAAAACAATAATTTTAACACTCCTTCCCTACTTTCAAAACAGTATGGAAAAACTGGTAGACAGGCATATACGAGATGGGGTCTTAAAAGATAATCCCCTTTCTCGCAATCAACATCCTTATCAGCCAGCAAAATCATATGAATCTGCACCTCACAATCTAGTTAGTAGGATAGAGGTGTTAATGACCAACAAGGAAACAGCTGTAGCGGCTTTCTTGGACATAGAAGGTACGCTTGACAACATCTTCTTCGAATCCATAACTACAGCAACTTTAAGACATGATGTTGAAGACATCATAGACAGATGGATAAAGAGTCGCCAGATACAAGCTGACTTGGGAGGAAAGTTCCTCAAGGTCTCTGCTACCAGAGGAGAAGTTTTAATCCCTTTGCTGCAGAACCTGGTAGTGAATGGTCTTGTGAATAGACTCAATGATGAGAAGTTGTACGTCCAAGGATATACGGCTGACATAGTCATCCTAATCAAGGACAAAAATCAGAATGTCGTTGCGGCCGTCATGGCGGTAAACATTACACAACGGTGGTGTGAAAGGGAAAACCTGAAGGTAAACTCTGGAAAACCATCACTCTCCCCAGGAAGGGAGAGACAAGGGTGAAAGGATTCAGGCTGGTCCTGGAAATTAAATACCTGGGCATTACCCTGGATACAAAACTAACCTACCTGAATCACATTGCAAACAGAGCAAAAATGGCCCTCATAGAGGGAAGAGGCATGTTTGGGAAAACATGGAGACTGAAACCAAGTAACAAGTAGGTAGTAACATGTAGAATTTTGCTCTTATTGTTATTTATGTCCATTCCTTTTTCTCGTAGGCAGTTGTTCCAGATCTCTAGGTTCCTTTGGGCATCATTTATGTTGCCTGCTACTAGGACAATGTCATCAGCATATACAAGTCCCTGCGTGTATACTGGGTTTGGGAATTGTAGTACCTCAGTCTTGTGGCTGTTGTTTGCCTCTTTGCCTTCTTTATTATTTGATCTATATAAGTGACAAACAATAGTGGGCTTAGGCTATCGTCTTATTTTACTCCGTTCCTTATTTCGAAACTCTCTTATGTCGTTCCATTCACTCTAACTGTCCCTAGCACTGTGTGGTATATGCTTTTGATAGCTCTTTGTAGCTTTGGGTCTGTTTGGAGTTTTTTCAGAGCGTCCCATATGTGTTTTCTGGGTACCTTGTCGAAAGCTGCTCTAAGATCTAGGAAGACTAGGTATATATTTTTGTTTCTTTCAAATGTTTTCTCTATTATGGTTCTCAATGCATATATGTGGTCCTGTGTTTGTCTGTTTGGTCTAAAAGCCGCTTGTTCTTCTTCTAGTTTGTTTTCGACCTGTATTCTTAGGCGTTTTTCTAATATTTTGGAGTCGATTTTCAGTGTAACCTGTGCTAAACAGATGAACCTATAGTTATCGCAATTCGTCGAGTCTCCCTTCTTATGTATTGGTACTATAATATTTCTTTCCCAATCCCGTGGTATTGTTTCCATATTCCATGCCTGTTGAAATATTTTTTGCAGCCATCTTGCGATTACTTGTCCTCCGTATTTTAGAAGCTCTTGTGTTATTTCATCCTCACCGGGTGCTTTTCCGTTTCGTGTTCTTCTTAGAGCGCTTTTGATTTCTTCTTCGTTGATTTGTTCTTCTACTCTTTCTTCTCTATTTTCTTGATTGTTCGGTTCCTTTATCTGTGCATCTCCATCATCATCTTCATTGCCAAATTTAACTGCAAAGTATTCCTTCCATGTTTTTATTATTTTGTCACTTTCTGTTTGAAATTGCCCGTATTGGTTCTTAATATTTCTTATTTGTATACTAGGATGTCCCTTCAGTTTTTTAACTACATTCCAGAACAGTTTTTGGTTCTCTGGGTGGTTTTCTTCTAATCTGTTTCCAAAATCTTCCCAGGAATCCCTCTTGGCTTGCTTTACCGCTTCCTTTGCTTCAATCCTCTTTTGTATGTATAGGTCCTTATCTTCTTGTGTATTTGATCTTTTGAACCTATGCCATGCTTCTTTCTTGTGTTTTATCTTTATTTTGACGTGATCGTTCCACTATTTAGTTCGCTTCTGTAGGTGGGTTTCTTTAATTCTTTTAATCCCACATACTCTTTCTGCTGTGTGAATTATTGCCCCTTTAAATTCTTTCCATCTCTCATTGATATCTCGGAGATTTTCGGCCGGTTCTCTTTCTTCTAATCTATTCAGTTGTGTGCTTAATTCTCTTTCATATTCTTCTCTTTTTTCCGGGTTTTCTAAAGCTTCTAACTTTATTTTCTCATGTGTTCTTGGTGGTTCTTTACAACAATATAAAATGTTAAATTTTACGTTTATTTATGGAGTTATTTCGTAAGCAAAGAAAAATTAAAATGTCAATTAAATCGATATATTCTCAATACAAATGAAGCAGAAACAAAAAAAGAAAAACCAGAAAAAGAAGTAAACTAAAAATAATGGATCAGTGATGTAGAAAGGGACCTACAGATAATGAAAGTGAATCGATGAAAAGAAAAATGTAGAGATAGGAAAATCTGGAAAACAGTAGTGGAGAAAGCAAAGACCCACATCGATATTTTTAGAATTTCATATAGATTTTAGATATATCGATATATCTAGAAAACATCCAGCCCCATTACTGACAACCGATCCTTTCTTACCGGTCCTGTCAATGGGCCCTTTACGCTAGAAGGCGATTGTAGATTGCACACAAGTGCCGCCTATAGCTACGCCACTGAATCTAGGCTACTTGACTACTTGACTGAAGCAAAAGACAGTTGCTATATAAAAATCAAGCCTCATACAAAAATGCATTTACGTTTTGAGTGATTTTAAATCGAATGCCGTCTGCATCAGGCATTGATTACTCCTGAGATAACGTAGCTATAAAAGAAGAATCAACCACATTAAACTTAACTTAAAACTATTAAAGCCGCCTACTAAAGGAAGCACATAGTGTGTATTTTAAAACCAATATAGATTACCTCCATAATAAAACGCCACGTTGAGTGGTTTTCATGGAAAGCAATTCTTTTTACAAGCTTAAGTTTATTTCGTCTTCTTCAAAGCGTCCAACCTTTGTAAAATAATCTCGTTGCAGCTGATTTAAACAAGAATGATATTTAAAGCAGAAATGATATTTAAAGTAAAAATGCTATTTGAACTAAATGATATTTAAAGTAGAAATACGTTAAAAGGTTGAACTTTATGCTGTGTTATTTTCTAATCCTTACGTATTTCTTTAAAAAAAGGAACAAAAAACCGGAATAAAATTTCCAGCAAGGAAATGTACATCAATTTAATTTTAACAAAAGTAATTGACTTAAAAGGTATATTTCGGGCATTTCAGGAGTCCTTAATTAATAAACAATTATATCAAAGTTGTTTATAGAAAGCGAAATAAGGAAATTGTCCTTTAAAGGTTTTTATCATCCGCCTTTTATTTCCAATAAATTAACTAACATTATTTTTTATTGACATCCAGTGATTTGTGAACCTTTGGAAGACAGAGGGACTTTTGAATTATTTTCTAATTAAATAATATTCTTCCGCGTAACTGGTTTTCTACTTGACATAGTTTCCAAGTTGTCGAAGAAGAATATAATCAAAAGAACTCTCCTAAATTGACTTATTATGTTACCGAAGAAAATTGGTGAAGTGTTCGAATAGAAGGCTGTAGAAATATAATTGCTATTATTCGTAATCTTGTCATGGTGGCTTTAACTGGCAACCGTTTGTAAGTTATCTGATGGCTGTTACAATACTTCTACATTATAGGACCGAGAGAAACTCGCACGCAAACCTGCGGCCGGTTTAGTAAATATTAATACACAGGTAATTTGTAGTTACTGTCTCCCTTTACGTGGCTGCACACTTTATTCAAATTATCATCAGAGTAAATCGTAGTTTACATAATACAAACATTTGCAACGAATAAAAGAGCAATAGTCAGCGAAAAAATTGGACCATCTGTGGACGAAACAAACAGTTGAATCCGTATGATATATGGTAATTTTTTCTGTTCCTCAAATAAAAACCCGCTTCACGATAAAACGGTTGACACGCCATTCAAGTTGAGCACACATTGACGATGGTCGGTTAGTGAAGCAGCTTCGGACTGTGTACCTTGGTCATTAAACAGGGACATTTGTTAGATGCTAATCTAACGCTAGATATTTTAGCGGAATTATACCGCTACAAACGTCTGTCAGGACTCTGATAAGAATCCACACACGGCCCCTCAAGAATAATAGGCAGACACGCCCTTGTGACACAAAAGAGAGCGCTTTCTGTATAAATGATTCCTCCGACGTCCGTGCTATAATGTCTTGGTCCAAGCAATTTGCAGGAATAAGTTAGTGGGGTTCATTGCATGATCGTAACTTGTGGCGTGGCCAGTGGAAGACGTAAAACGGGGTTATTAGTTCAGGGCTTGAGGATATTTCGACAAAAATATGTCTTTTTCTTCTCTTATTGTCCCAACGTTTTATATAAGCAAGTACGACAGAATTACCTCGTATCCAAACCGTAACTCACATTAGCGAAATCCTGCAGTCGTGTTTCGAACAATCCCCGCAATCTGTTCCGATATACTTCCAATAAACAATGGCAAAATCGGTTAGATGACGACACAAAATGTCCTAAACTGTCCCTAAAACCGAAAACTAACTTTGTAATTTACTTGTTTCAAATCAATTTAATTTGCAAATCACCTCTCCAACAATTTAGGTTTGCTTTGTCACCTTTCCAGCGTCACGCCCCTGTTTAAATAGGATGAAAGTGCTTCTATGTTCTTCTAGTTTCAGGAATTTAAAACAGAAAAATACACTCTACAGAAACGCCCGCTGTTTCTTCAGTGGTATTCAGAAAAATACCATAAAATATTGTTTTTTCTTCTTTCTCCAGAAATCTTTAAAACACATTAATGTAATACAAACATAATTACGTGAAACTGATTCATCACAATTTTTATGAATTTTCTGAAGGGGTTTTCCTTAGGTATTTAATACAAATTCTCAAAGAAATTTTTTGGAAAAAATATGACATGAAAATTCAAAAATAATCGCATGTCACCCCGCACTAATGATTCGTCAAGATTTTCACAAATTTTTCAAAAACGTTTCAAATAAATGTTTTTGAAAAAATATAACAGGAAAACTCAGAATTAATTGCATGGCAATCCGCAGTAATTTTTCATTAAAATTTTCATGAATTTTCTAAAGGATTTATTGTAAAATTTTGAAGACAGTTTTTGGAAAAAAATGTGGCAAGAAAGTCAGAAACAATTGCGTGCAAAATCCGAAAGAAATATTTTTGAAAAAATATAATAAGAAAATTCAGAAGTAATTGTATGCCACCCTGCATGGGCGAAGTTAGGGGGGGGCTTGGGGGAGCTAAGCCCCCCCAAAAACCGAATTAGCCCCCCCAAAAACATTCAAACATACACATACACTTAAAAACAAAAAAAAAATATATATCTTTTCATATTACGCCGTGCTGCTAAAGTCATACCTTACCGATCGAACATTCCAAGTGAAACTACCTAATGCAAAATCAGAACGTACCACCATAAACGCGGGAGTGCCCCAAGGCAGTGTCCTGGGACCAGTACTCTACCTGCTATACACAGCAGACCTACCAACGAATGCAAAAACTGTTACAGCTACATTTGCCGATGACACGGCTATTCTGGCATCCCACGACAACCCGATGGAAGCATCGCAGTCGCTTCAAGAAAACCTTAATGAAATGCAAAATTGGCTGAAAAAATGGCGAATTCGAGCCAATGAAAATAAGTCTATGCACATAACCTTTACGAATAGGAGAGAAACATGTCCTCAAGTTACCTTAAATGGTAAGGCTCTACCACAAGCCGACTCTGTGAAGTACCTCGGTATGCACATCGACAGACGACTGAACTGGCGCACACACATTTGGAGTAAAAGAAAACAATTAAACTACCAACTAAGTAAAATGTACTGGCTAATGGGTAAAAAGTCAGAATTATCCATGGAAAACAAGGTACTTGTATACAAAACAGTCCTAAAGCCGATTTGGACGTACGGTATCGAACTCTGGGGTACTGCGAGTACCTCAAACATAGAAATTATCAAAAGGTTTCAATCCAAAGTACTTAGACTAATCACAGAAGCCCCATGGTACGTACGCAACTCGGTCATCCAACGAGACCTCAAAATAGCCTGCATTAAAGAAGTAATCCAAACTAGTAGTTCGAAATATCTAAGAAAGCTGGAGAAGCACCCAAACAATCTGGCCATCAATCTGCTAGACAACAGTAACACCCTATCCAGGCTGAAGAGAATCAGCCCGTTAGACTTACCTGATAGATTTATTAATCAAACATAAAATTGTAGTCACGTGTTAAGAATTGTAACTATCTAATAAGTATAACATACTAGTTAATTATTGTTTAATCTGGAGCTTTGTCACTGGACAAAGCCCAATACATGTCACATTTATCATCACAACAATTACTTAATATTCCAATAGGAATAGATTGTAATTTTACTTTTAAATAAAAAAAAATAAAAAAAAAATAAAAAATATTAGGGCTTTAGACCCCCCAGATCTGATGACCTAACTTCGCCCATGCCACCCTGCAACAAGGACTTCTCAAAATTTGCATGAATTTTCCGAAATTGTTCGATTTGAATGAAATGTTTTTAAAAAAATATAACAGCAAAACTCAAAACAATTGTTCGTCAACACGCAACAACGTTTCATAAAATTTTCATAATTTTTCCGAAGGGTTTTCCTTATCTAATACGAAAATTGTAAAGAAATTTCTTGAAAAAAATTTGACATTATAATTCAAAAATAATTCCATGCCACCGCGAAATAACGTTTCTTACAAATTTTCATGCATTTTCTAAAGGGGGTTTCCTTATTTAATACGAAATTTTAAAGAAAGTTTTTGGAAAAAGTGACATTAAAACTCAAAAATAATTGCATGACAACCCGCAACAATATTTCGTTAAAATATTCATGAATTTTCTAAAGGATTTTTCTATACTTATTTAAGATAAATTTTCAAAGAAATCCTTTTGAAACAATATAACAAGAAATTGCCAGGCCGTAACAAAATCAAAGTTTTCACAGTCTTTTTACAGGGGTTTTCCTTATTTAACGCAAATTTTCACAGAAATCTTTTTCAAAAAATTTTACAAGAAAATTGCATGCTACCCCCAACAATGATTCATCTAAATGTTTATGATTTTTTTTAAGGGTTTTCCTTATTTAATGCAAATTTTCTAGGAAATCGTTTTGAAAATGTATAACCAAAAAAACTCAAAAATAATTGCATGCCACCCCGCAATAAATCAAAATTTTCACAAACATTCTAAAGAGTTTGTTCTTATTTAATGCAAATTTTCAAAAAAATCTTTTTGAAAAAATATGACAGAAAATAATTGTATGCTACTCCGTAACAATGATTAACTAAAATTGTCAGGAATTTTCTAAAGTGTTTCCTTATTTAATGCAAAAATTTAAAGAAATTTTTTGGTAAAAATATGACAGGAAAGTCAAAAACAATTGTGTGCCACCTTTCAATCATGTTTCATCAAAATGTTCAAGAATTTTCTGAAATAAAACATAACAAGAAAATTCAAAAATAGTTGCATGGAAACTCACAACAACGATTCATCAAACTTTTCAAGAATTCTAATGGGCTTTTCTTTATTTAGTGCAAATTTTCAATGAAATCTTTTTGGAAAAATATGACAGGGAACCTCAAAAATTGCATGCCACTCGGTAACAATGATTAACCAATATTTTTATAAATTTTCTAAAAGGTTTTTCCTTATTTAAGGCAAAATTTTAAAGACAGTTTGGAAAAAAAGACGGGAAAGTCAAAAACAATTGCGTGCCACCTTGCAACATTGCGACGATGTTTCATGAAAAATATCAAGAATGTTCCGAAATTACAAAACTTCGAAGAAATATTTCTGAAAAAATATGATAAGAAAACTCAAGAATCATTGCGTGGAAATGATTCATCATAATTTTCAGGAATTTTCTAAAGGGTTTTTGGTTATTTAATGCGAATTTAGGTTTACTTTGTCACGCCCCTGTTTAAAGAGGACGACGTGCCTCTGTGTTCTTCTAGTTGCAGGAATTTAAAACAGGAAAAAACACTTCACAGAAACGCCCGCTGTTTCTTCAGTTGTATTCACAAAAAGACAATAAAATATACGGTTTTTCTTCTTTTTCTAAGATTAAACGACGTGTTCTATTAATAAATCTTTAAAACGCATTAATGTAACACAACTTTTAAATAATACCGTTAATTTTATCATTAGCTATATTTGTTTTACAGCTGTTCCATTTTAACCTTCTGGAACTTCAGAAGTTTTTAAAATAGTCCATGAAAACGTTAAAGGCGTTTTAATGACTTAAAGCACGGACATTGTATTCAAAAAGTGCTTCCCAATTAAGCAATCAAAATAGTAGCAATCGCCAAACCGACGAAAAAACTGTAATCAAAAGGGTTAACCATAAAACTTAATACCATTCAATTTGTTTTCACTAATTGTACATAACCTTTTGACCCACTTTTCTAACAGCTTTTCCGGCGTTTACGAGCATTAGGATGATTTCTCAAAGTACAGTTTAAATTTCTTTTGTGTCCTGTTTCCCCTCAAAATTAAGTTGTTGATCACCTAAATTTGCTAGCGTTAAATTCAGTATCAAAGCACCAAAATCAGTATTTCATCAAATAATATATGCAAAGCGCAAGGTTTAAAGGTTTAAACGTTTCATATTTGTCTCATTCCATATACGAAAATGTCCGATAAATAGAAAAAAATTGGAATTGATATTAATTGGAAATCTGCTACATATTTTCGGTTAAGTAATTTATTTTTATGTCTGTTCCAGTTGTTTGCATGAGACCGGCTGTTCCTTAATTAATAATCATAAATTGAAACAGGATTTTTAGAACCAAATAAAAGTACGTTCAAACGAACGCTTAAATTACTGAAAACGTTTGCGCTTCTGTTAATTGAATAAAAATCTTTAGATTTATTTAAAGGAACAAATTTCACAAACAGGCATTCCAACTGTTCTAGTTGGAGATCAATAAAATGATGCAATCGTTGTCGAGGTCTAGAAAGCACTCGGTTTTTAATTGAGGAGATCTTCGCTAACTACTTCAAATCTTACCAAAGGCAGAAATAAATTACACTTCCTCGAACAATTCTACAACTACCGTTACCCTCTCAAGAAAAAAGGACAATTCTAAAAGAAATCCATCATGCTGGTACATTTTCCTGTAAATCTTCTGTGGAAACTATCTCAGCGTGATCTTTTTAATTTTGCCCTTACTGAAAAGCGAACCAATTATAAACTGCTGCAAGGATGCATTTACAATAATAAATTTGGAAATCTGTACGACAAGAAATAAAGCCTCAGCAGACGAAAGTTTCATTCTTTAGAAAATATCAATTATACCGTGTTATAATTTTAGATTCACAAAGATGGGGAAAGGTCAGGAGTGAAAATTCGTAGGTTAACTCGTCACAAATAAGTGCTCTACAGAATTGTCAACCGAACTAACCTCATTTTCAAATTCAGAGAAATAATTGTGGTTGAATAACTGACGATCAAACAAGAGCTACTTGGGCTTTTAAACTCCTTCCTACTATTCAAAGCAAGAAAGTGATTAAATAAATCAATTTTAACCCCTGAAATTCTAGGGTAGCGTAACTTTGATTTCAGTAATTACGCGAACATAAATAACGTAACGTAAACCCAAATACTTTTACTTTTAAATTAATACAAATAACAAAAACAGTCGTATATATACGTATAGTGCTAAGCTTAAGGTATTTTACAAGTAAATTGAGTTGTACTGAATGTTTAAAAATATAAAAGGAGCAGCTTTATTATTACTACATTCCAGAATTTTATGCTCTTTTAGAAGTTGGATTGCAAAATATATATTCATTATAAGTTAGATGGCTTACGGGTAATGAACACAACTCTCCTACTTTTGTAATTTAAGTGCTCTACAAATATTACAGCGCTTTTCTTTGGAAATTCTTAACGTATATGTTTAATAATGGCGTTAAAGTTCACGAAAGCAATGAATGTAATAATTTAAATTCAAGCAGTAGTGATTGACACTAAATTTACTACCACACATTATTATTAACGTTTTAATATAAAATTTCCTCGTTTTATCAAGTTTAAGTTCACTGAGATTGCAGTGCGGAGGTGTTTAAATGAATATTGTTACGAGCAGAGTTCTAACAAAAACAAAACATTTCCGATTACGAGAAAACGTTTGGATTTCAGCCCCTCAAGGTCGAACTGAAAATGAGATGTCCATCAGTTCTAATTTACCCCTTCGGTATATAAGAAATAGAGCGAAATCAAGCGTCTAACCTTCGAGAATCCACTTGCGATAACACTTAATTTAGAAGCTTAATTAATTAAATCTTTACTTTAGACATCAAAGTAGTATCTGTTCAACTCATCAACTGTGATCAGACAGGCGGCCAAAGACCTTTTTCCCGTTGCAAATGAAAGTCATCAGCGAAGACGCGTAGGATCTGTTAATCACACTGATTTAAATAGAAGAGACTGCACACCCTATTTGCTTCACTTTGAAAGCGGTAATTTAAAATTTTTATTATCTAAGGTGCTGCCGGGAATGGAAAAATGGAAAATGAAATTCGAGGCTGCTTTATAACGAAATGTATTTTCTTGTTTCGGAAAAGGAGTACAAATCCCGCATTTATATAACTTAATTCGTACGTATATTCGGGAAATTCGGTAGATAGTAAATTTGTACAACAGAATCGATCTTTCGAATTCCAAACATTGCCACACGAACACGTTCCAATTCATTTAAATGCAAGAAATTATACGCTTTTAATTCCAAGGGTGATAATTAATGATATTTAGGTAATTAGTGAAGCGAAACACCAAACCTGTAAAATATTGCCGAGGTATGCGTAAGCCCATAATCAATTTTGTTTCATTCTGCCTGCGAACAACACCCAAACCTCGGAACTTTGGGAAATTAGAGTCGGCAAGTTGGCAGGCACCAAGAGAAGTCGTCTATTGCGAGCTTTTACATCCAGCAGGATAGCGCATAGCGCAGCAAGAAAATAACAGTCTGCTTCTAGTAGATTAACTGAAAGAACATTTCGGCGCTATAAACCCTTCGGGAGCAAATGTTACTACAGCATAACCTGCGTTCTGGCTCAGTAAGTTGGGAAAATTAGGAATGTGTGCTACCTGCTCGCGAGATTTATGCATCTTATTGTGATAATGCAATTACAACGTTTACAGTAGTCTTATCCTTAAAATTATTGGAATAGCCCGTCACGATATTTTCGGCTGGATAAAAGCTTAAAAACGGCAAACAGATTTAATCCCTTTCGGATTGGGTATTAAAGCATTAAAGAAATAAATTGTTACCAGTTTCATGCTTATATTCTCCTAAACAGCATGAAGCCATTCACAATTTTCAAGTTTTCAGTTGGAACGTACCATGTGAACGGGGGGCGTCACAAAATATTTCAACTCGTGTAACATGACGTTCAACAAAACACATCTAGTAAAATGAAAAATTGTATAACATTGGTTTAAAATATTTTCGGGTGTCCCGGAGCTATTCCCATTCCGCTGCTCCGTTATCATTCAAAACCCATATTTAACTTTCCAACACAATAATTATAAAAAAAAGTGTGTCACGCCAAAGTTATTACATTAATTTCCAAAAACATCATTTGTCCTCTCAAATCGTTGATAAATGTGGAACGATCAAGGGTTTTATTTAATATAGCATATGTGGTTCATTAAAATTTCTTTGAACCTATTATGTTTATTTGTTGCTGTTTAGTTAGGCCATTAAATATTTAGTATCGGATAGGTCGTAAAACGGCAGAAGCAATTTTAGGTAGAGCAATTCACCTCTTCAAACTGCTTATACAATTATAATTAATAAACACAAGAGATATTTTTCAATTTTTTTGAAAAATTATCTGAGATTACAAAACATTTTTACACGTAAATTCGAACCTAATTTCCCTTTTAAACTTTTCAAACCTACAGAAATACATAACACTGTCAAACATAAGGTCAACATTATTATACTTTTATATTTTAACATGCCTAAAGCGTATACAAATATTCCTCCCAAATTAACAAGGGGTTTAGCCTGGGAATGTTATTTAAAAAAGTAAATTGAGCAAACCTCAAAAAACGCTGATAAAATGAAAAGTTTGCTGTGACGTGCCTAAAATTTATTCCTAAAAAATGCCAAATATTTAAGTTGGAAAATTTTACTGAAAAATCTAAAAATTCCTAATTTCAACAAGAATTTGAGTACTCTTATTAAGCCTACAACTAAGCAAAGATATTTATAGTTTACTCAGTAAGATAATGATAATTAACCCAAGGGTTTTTGGGTTAAATTGTACACAAAGGCTTATATTCACAGCTTACGTAAATAATGCGTGTCACCGCCCGAACAAGCCCTTTTACTGTAAAAAATCTTAATTGGTTACAATTATGCAGCGTTAATTTATCATCACATACGTATAAAAATACTAGTAAAATCTTATTTTTTACGGTTAAATTTTAGATTTTAAATGCTGCTGAAATTGAAAAAAATATTTAAAAATGTACCTTGCAAAAGCTTTGCAAACAATCACGCTACTGTTAACAGAAAAAATACAAATCAATACCGAAAACAAAGTCCGCGTTTCTGCAGTTTTGAGTGTTCCAATTTTGAAGTACTAATTATTTCAGGGCATTAATTTCCTGTTGTAAATGACTCACTTTTTCATGCGAAATAATAATTTTCTACAAAAATGCGATATAAATCAGCACAGCCTCTCGAAATTGGGTTTTAAATGAAACAATCATGTGTTAAATTAGTAAACTTAATATTCTGATTTTTTATAAAGCTTTATAAAATATACTCCTAAATTTCCTTACGTACTAAGATATTCTTATCAACTTTAATGCGGCGTATTATAATCGTAAGAGAATAATTATCCATTGTTAACAGTTTTGCGTGAGGTGAAGTACTTACGTTAATTTTGGGGGTTGAAATATTGTTTTTAACACACAATGATATTTATTTAGATATAAATATGGACTTATAAAGCATTACACAGTAATTTACGAAGTTTTTATGCCTTTGAATCGTTTATTCCTATTGTATCACCGAACAGAATGTGCACACAACTAGCCTGGCTTTATTGACTCATTATCACACCCATGCAATTATGCTAATTTCTTTTTGGCGTCATAATGACTTACAATCACGCAGCTGATTAACAGATTTTCTCTTTTGAATTAAATCCCGACACCTCTTTGGCCACATACAGAGCTAAACCACTTCATTAAGTTAAGTTGTATATCTGTTGAAAGCATGTGTTCTGAACGAAATTCGGTAACCCCAAAAGTACGACCTGAGCAAGATTGATCGAGATTAGTGCTCGTTGATTTTCTCTGCTTTTGATACAAACGATCTAATCCCTTGTTTACTTAGGAAGTGTCCCAAAAACTCGAGCTTTTATTTGTTGCTCAACTATCTGTCACTGTGTTTTCTGAAGAAATATTTCGGGAGTATTTAAACATATTTTTAGCATTCTAAATTTAGAAAATTAAAATAAACTTTAAATTGTTAATTTGAACGTTGCCATTCTAGATTTTGCCGATTATAATTTTTTTAATTGATATCTATAAAAATAAAAAGGTTCTTCGAAATTTTAGCCAGTTAGCGTTAAACATAATGTAACTTTCTTTTGCCACTTCCTTAGAATCAAACAGTTGTTCCTTTTTTCCAAATAGGTATCTAGATCCGATACTTTCGGTTTAGAACCTTCTTCACTTTCACTTAATGGTAATGTCATCGTTTTGTGGTATTCTTTCTCTTTCGATATGGGGCACTCAGGAATGGACCGACTCCTGACAGCTTTTTGTCCCACTAACTATAAGAATTAATGGAGAACTAGTTTCAATTGTTACGTTTTCCTTTTTCTAATTTGTTCCTCAAACCTTTCGTTGATGCAAAAACCCTTCACAGGGTTGCTAATTATTCTGTTTATTAAACTAGTGGTAGTAATTTATATTACATGCTAACGAATAGGAAAATTCGCAAAATGAAAAACTTCTGAAATTTACTTACAACTTAAGCCAAAGAAAACAAAAAAATGCTCAAATGTAATTTCATCAACGACACCATTCTTGAATTTTATAGCTTTCCTTTTGGTTTTTCCCTTTTTACTGTTTCTAAGATTTACTTTCACATATAAGCAACACTGGTTTTATTTCCAATTTTCATCCGTAATTTTATGAATGTTTTACTTTACAAAGAGCTTTTATTTTGCTCTCTATGTTATAAAATTAATTTACTTACAAAATGAGGTAGTATACAATAAAACAAAGACATACATAACATAGTTTATTACCATTTGTAAAGAAAGTTTCTAACCTCAAAATTAATTACCTCATTGCTGCAAGCTCAAATGCGCTTTGAACGCTTTTAGAAACCTCAATCTTTAACTAAGCCAATGCTTGCGGCAACTTAAATATTAAATCCTTGTTGATTTATATACAATGTAATGAGAGAATTTCTCCAATTGATATTAATTTAGAGAACGAATGAGTTTTTATTTACAGTATTCTAAGCAACACTGAAATGAACTTCCTTTATATTTCTATTTTCCTGAGCTTTACTGCTACCTAACTAAATATTCCGTACGGCTATTTGCTCCTCTTTGGCGAATGATTTAATTTTGAATTAATTATTATTTGAAACTTAAAAATTTCCACTGCAAGTCCTCAATTCTAATAACATTAAGTTTTTAGGGCAATATTTTATTTTAATAATTTTGGCGAACGATTTAATTTTAAACTATTACTTAAACTTAAAAATGTTTACTGAAAGACCTCAATTCTAACGAAGCAATATTTGATTTTAACAATAGTAACTGAGTGTGAGGCTACCTTTGAATGTTATTGCCGTATTACTAATATGTATAACTAAACGAATATTGTACCTTATTTTACAGTAAAGAAAACGTAATAGTTTTCTGTGATTTTAAAAGGAAAATCCCGTAACAATAAAATCTTGTGAAATATTTATTAAAGTCTTAACAACAATCACGTACTATGCTACAAAGTAAAAATGCAGGGGGCAGTGAAAACAAAGAAATATTTAATAAAAGTCAGAAAAGAAGACAACGAAAAATAGAATAAAAGAATAAAAAAATTTAATATTAAAAACTTTACAAAGGCGTTTTTAAAGTCTCAATACGTAAAAGACCATAATATAAAACAATTCGTCTTCTACAGAAATTCATTTTTCTATTTAAAATTGCTTTATAAATTCTCCCGTCTGGAAACTATTTTAGTTCTAGCTAAATAAATAAATAGTCTTTTCTAATTTTGGCCCGGTTATAAAATGACAAATTTCTGTTAAGGTTGACATACAGTGTTATTTCTAGGTTACCTACGTCACATTTACCTTAATAACTTTATTTGCAGCACAATCATTTGGCAACATCGAATATTTAATTAAAATCACATAATTGTGATAATCAAATTTAGCAAACTTCGATATGACCTCAACACTCATGGATTGATTTGCAAACCTCTGTATGTGTTAAATTTGATGATTATAATTTAGGCTGCGGTTACATTACATTCGTGTAAAACTAATCCAATAAATCATAGATTTACGTGATACTAGTATGGGGATGTTTATCCTAGGAAAACGATTCAATTTTATTTTTATAACTACAATAGTAATCGGGTATGAAAGCGACTTAGGAGGCCTTAACCTTCCATGTTGCCGGCCATAGTCCCTCACGATGTTACAACGAACCTTTACATTAGTACCAAAGAAAATTTAATACTGTAGCTGAAAGGAAACTGTATAGATTTTAATGAAAATAAAACTTATTCCACAAATTTCTTACTTAATTATTATAAACAATAAAATTTAAGTTGACAAAGATTTATGAAAATTTGCAATTTTATAATAATTTGCTGCTTCGTTAATATTTATAGCCATTTAATCATTCCACTAACTAATATGATATTTATCAAATTTTAAAGTTAAAAGTTAGCCTTTTGATATGCGTCACACGCTGAGCCTATTAAAATAACAGTTACATATTAGAACTGATTTATAATTTAGCTTGCTGAGCGCATGATTTACCTTAAGGTTTTGATATTATCAGATGGCCTCGATTTTTGTTCATTAATCCTACTGAAAGGTATGATAGAATACCTGTGCATTGTATGAAAATTGTGTTACCTACCTATTAAATATGTACTTTTGTGTAACTAAAATACAAGAGTACGTAATGTAACAATACATGTTAGTTCGATAAGCTGTGAAGTTATAAGTGTTACAACGATAATTCTGACATAAATTCTAGAAAAACCTTAACCAACTACGATTTATCCTGTTCTTATAAACGCAACTGCCTAGTATGATTTATTGGACACTATGAATCACACTATAGAAAATTTAGAACAATAACCTGAAAAGAATGTTATCAATGCATCACAACTGTAATTTTATATGTGTACTGCATTTGTATGACATCGTGCATTATTCGGAGTAAATAGGGAAAAAATTAAAGTAATTTTTGATTTATTCGCTTAATAAATGAACTCAACCGACCACGCAAAATTTAACTGTGTTTCAGCATCGCTATTTCCCAGAAGCAAATCTAGAACCTAGAAAACATGCGATAAAAAATCACCGAAAACGTGTGATTACGTTTGTGTAAATAAATCATAGCTGATGGTTCAGCTGAAATAAAATAAACTTTGGCGTATTAGCAATTTGACACAGAATTCTACCAAATTTTGTATCAAATTAAGCTTTCCCTGTATTTGTAGGGCACCAGAACAAACAAACAACAGTATAAATGAATTATTTTAGGACAGAATGCGAAGAAAGACGTAGTAAAGAAAACTTCGGGTATGCTCTGGGACTTCTACCTTGGCTTACATATTTTTTCGCATTTTGATAACTATTTTAATCAGGGTAAGAATTTTTCTCTATACGTGCTACATGAGTAGTCTGAAGTTATCATGCGAACGTGGATCATGATCCATATACTTTATAGCTGCTTCGTTGACGGAGATGCTTTAAACCTTTGCACATATTTGTAGATAGAGTCGAAGGAAAAAGAAATGCATATCAATTTAATAATCTTGAATTATATATAGGTGAATGGTCATCGAGTTCGATCCTCGAACGAGATAAGGGAGGCCATTAGTTTGGTTCTTTACTTTAGTATTCAAAAGTTCCACTCTAAAGCTAAAACGTATTTCGTGTAGTTTATTAATTCACTAACGTCGGTTAAAACTAATTTAGAAATAAATTCCGTGAATAAATGTCAAGTCCACTTCAAAGCTCCTTTGGCTTTTTGTCTGTTACGAAAGTTGTAGTGGCATTAATTCCTGTATTATCGCCGAGATTGTCTGAAAAAGCTGTCAGAGTATCATGGTTCGCTTTAATTTGAGGGAAACTGTTCAACCCTTCAGAAAGGAAGTAACTCCAATGCTATAAAAAAATCTAGCGTAAAGTTCGAATTGTCTTCATCACTGCTGGGGCAGCAAGATAACGGCGGTTTGTGACTAGGGTGAGGGTGCATTCTGTTTAAGGAATACTTCGATGTACCGCCATCCACCCCCATTATTTTAGTACCCTTGTCAAAACCTGTCAGCGTAGTACTGCAACAAATGACTCGGTTATATTTTAGCGCCCACGAATTGATGTCTGTTCTGTTCAAATTCAAAAACCATTTAAACGCTGTCGAAAATGATGAGAGGAAAAGCCCCAAAGAGTTGCAACCGTCGATACAATGATTGAGTTTCGTTTAATCTGCATTTGATATCCTGAAAATCATTGCGCTAAAGGGTTCTTTAGTCAATCCCAGTTTGTAATAATTCCAGTACGTGAATGTGAATATCAAACAGCTACACCTAATTTTAAGTCAATCTTTGTACAATTTTCCGAAATCTCATATAGCGTTTCTTCGTCATGATTACCTTACAAAATTGGCCATATACATAAAAGATTAATCTGTGATTTATGTCTTCCCTGAAATTTCTTCCTTGAACTTTCTCTGAAGTTTTCTCCAATGCCACATAAAAAGAGGGTAACCCTATAATTTTTCAGAGACAGTACATGAATTCTAATAACAATGATGTTCTATATACAAATAAAACTTTTTAATATATTAATTTATAAACAAAAACTTAAAACATTTTTTTATTGAATGATGAGTTATAATAAAAATTAGGTATAACCTTTTAAATTAGAAAAAACCACGCTTTTTCAGAGCTGTTGGACAAAGAGTATAAAGGCGTTCGATGAATCTCCTCATTTGTCGTCTTCGTTATTAATGCCTTTATTGCGTCTTTAGTGTAAAAATTATTCATCGCTTGCCGGGTTTCCTTTACATCAATTTTAAAATTCATGAATCACCTACTTTATGTAAATGACTTCAGGTATATTGTGGGACCAAGATTGAGGGGTTTTTGTGCTTTATCGCGACCTTCTCGAAAATACGAAGTGTCATGCTTATCTCCAGCTTCCGTGGACAAATCAATATACCGCTATTGCGTATCAGCATTTTGGTCACGTTTAGATACACCTATAATATTTTCATGCGACTTTTACACTTTTATTGTTTTACCCTACCAAGCGTTACATTCACTTTATACGTTTTCTCCAATTGTTAGAGTTACGCAGTTGCTTCCTCTTAAATTATATCAGTGGGAAAATTTTAAAGCTCTGGGTTTAAGAAATACGAATTCTCCGTTTCTTCTGATAAATTTTATGCAAAATTCTTCTTTGCTACTAATCAGACAGAGAATTTCCCCTAATTCTCCGCCGCTTTAAAATTAATTAATGCTACGTTGATACAACAATTTAAGAGAAAGTACAGAAATAATTATTTTTAATAACAGACCGGCAAGATCTTCCATCCTTAGAATTAAAAAAAAAAGTGGTTACAAAGGACAACCTCTACAACTCCTCAAAAGAATATTTAAATAATTTTCCCAGATAATTTATAAAATAATTAATAAACCTATTTAGCAAGGATGTAAACTTCTCCATTTCACTAGTCTGTTTTTAGATTACCGATTTCCTTTACAGTTTACATCCGAGATATCGGAATTGAGAAACGTATTAAGAAAGAAAGCAGAAGAGAGAAATAGAGAAAACAAAGAACACAAAAAAGAAACTTGAACAGCTATCCAAGATTGTAAGACAGAAAGAAATTAAAAAAGAATAAACGAGTTAAACGTTGAAAGGGAGAGAAAAGTAAGAAAGGTGAGGTACATATCGTATAGCACTGTGGAATGTAAGGGGGTTAAACACCGAAGGAGCCTTAAAGCAGCTTACAAAAGAAGCAGAAAAATATGAAATAGATAACATAAAGTGAACACAAATAATTGAAATTAATAACTACATTTCTAAATTATGGAGGAGACCTAAACAGATTTGGTACAGTATTTATTTTAAGGAAAACACTAATAAACTCAAAGAAAATAAGTGAAAGATTGAGCTATGTCTATAAAGCTGAGAGAAGAATACAGAAAAATAAGTGTAATTAACATACATGCCCCAACGGAAAACGACGAAGAAAGTGAAAAGGAAAAATGTTATAAAGATTTGGAAGTTCTATACGACTCCATTTGATACTATATATACTAAGATTGAGAGCCAGAATATAGAAAGACAATGGGTATAAATAGTAAGCATGAAGTTAGTAATAAAAACCGAAAAAAGTTGATATCTTTTGCTATGACAAATAGACTCGTAATAAAATGAACAATTATAGTGCGCAAGGATATACCCACGTTAGCCCCGATAAGAAAACAATTTACCAGATAGACCATATCCTGATCGAAGAAATACACGCATATACCATAAACAAAGTAAAATCGACAGTGACCATTTTATGGTTCGGTCAAACTTAAAACAATACATATCTAGGATAGACATAAAAGGGAGTACGCCGAATAAAAAACTGGAACTAAAGACTCTAAAAGACGAAAATAAACGAGTAAACAGGAAAAGAAGAACATATTGACATAGAATCAAAATGGAATACAATAAAAGATAGTATTGTCATCGTCGGCATCATCATCAATTGATATGGAGCAGATCCCCGTGGACCAATCCTGGATTACCCCGGGCCCACCCCATGCCAATAGGGCGTGGAGGGATTTGTTATGATGGGTGGGAATTGGGAGCACTGTATAAAGTTAACATGCCTGTGACGCCAACCACAGGACACCGCTTCTACAGTGCAAGGTAGTTAGTACATCACATATTCAATGGGAGTTGAATCTGATCGAGATAGTTAGACAAGTTTTAAATTGAAAGTTGGAATACAATAAAAGGTAGTATAAAGAAAAAAACATAAAGGTCAAGAAAAGGAAAGCTCAAAAGAGTGGTTCGATAAAGATTGCGAAAGAGCGAACTCCTTCATAAACAAACCCAACAAACTGAAAATACCTAAAAAAAAGTTAGAAACAGAACAAATAGCATCCTTCGGAAAAAGGAAAGAGAATTCCTAGTAGGGTTGGTAGATAAAGTAGAAGAAAGTTGTAATAAACAGAATACGAAACAAATTTACAAGAAAGTTTTCGAAATGAGTAAAACTTCCCAAATAAGATTCATTCTTGTACGCAGTAAAAATGGTGAAATGGTGGGTGAAGAAGAAAAAGTATTAAAAAGATGGGCCGAGTATTGAAGAAGCATTATCAACCAAAGATGGCGAGCTTAAGGAAGTGCAACAAGTAATGACATCAGGGGAAAACGATGAAACGATGCAATTCTTGATGAAATTGAAGAAATTATATTGGCATTGAAAAATACCAAGAGTCCAGGTTATGACGAAATAACTGCCGAACAAATCAAATATGGCAAAAAAAAGTTATCAGAGAGAGCCCACAAATTAACAACAAGGATATGGGAAAGGCATGAAATGCCCGAGGAATGGACAAAAAACGTAATAATCCCTATAAGATAAGGAAATGTTCTTAATTGCGAAAACTATCTCCCAATATCTCTACAGAATGTAACCTATAAAATACTGGCAAAGGCAATAGAAAAGAAACTATGGTCTTTCTCAGAGAAGGAATTGGTAGAGTACCAGAGCGGCTTTCGACAAGGCAGGTCGACAGTGGATCATATTCACACATTAAGAATCATCCAAGACAAATGCACTACATATAGCATACGACCGACTAAAATGAAGTGAAATAATAAAAGACTTAAATTTCTCAAAATCTTCTGCAAAGATTGTACAACATACATAATCCATTTCCTATTCTACTGCAATACAGAGTCGAGGCTCATTCATACTAGCTGGTGTGCAGTGGAGGTGATGGGTCCATATTTGGACTTGCATCATGCTCAAACCAGCTTTCATCCATAACGCATTCATACACCTTAAGCCTAAGCCTAACGAATTCGATCCAAATCGGCTCCATAATACTATGGCCACCGCTGGAATCGAACCCGTGTCAGCCGCTTAGCTAGCAGGCACTTACCTGACTGAGGTACCCAGGCTGCCTACAACTAATTAATATGACATTAAAATATACAAGTTTGCAAGTAAAGATAAGAGGGAAAAAACAGAGGAATTCCGCACCAATACCGATTTAAAATATAAGGCGCCGCTCTCTACAACGATTTTTAACCTCGTGCTGGAAGTAAATCATTAGAAACTGTCAGTTCAGAAGATCAGGAAGGATATTCAAAGACGCCCACCAATGCATAGCTTCTGCAGACGGCCTTGCATTAATAACAAAAATGAAGGAAGAATTAAAATCACATCTTGGCAGACTAATTGAAGCAAACAATGGGAGCAAAAGTGAATGCGGAAAAACCTAAATATATGGACATGGAAATATGCAAAAAAAGAGCTACAAGGAAACTTAAGAGTCACAGTGGAAAATGAAACTTATCACCTGGAAAGAGTGGAAAACTTGGTATGTCCAGGATAGGGCAATCCAAGCAGCGAAACTGAAAGAAGACTTATGCTAGGGACGGAAATGGCAGGATCACGAATGAATATAATAAAAGCAAGAACCATATCTTACCTAACAAAATTTCCTATTTATATAACAGTAATTAGTACGGTAGTCACCTACGCGTGTCAAACATGGATTCTAAAGAAAAAAGATGTCGAAAGAATAGAAGTGTGGGAGAGGAAAACGCTAAGGATGATATATGGAGTGAAACAAAATGAACTATGGAAGAACGAACAAGGAACTCGAGGATCTCTACAAGGGCCACAGCTTAATAACCTTAATAAAGCAATGGATAGGTCATGTTGTAAGAATGGGAAATACTAGAACACCAAAACATGTTTTAATGGAAGAACCATATGGGAAAAATGGTAAAAGAAGACCCAAAGCTGGCAACAATGCGTTGAAGCAGATTTAGAGGAATTCGGCATAGCGGACTGGGAAAATAAAGCAAAGCAAAGATGCAAAGAAACCTGTGGAGGAAATTTATTCAAAAGGCCTGTAGTGCTGTTCTATATACCTGGTGGTCCATCGATCTGTATTTTTTTTACTCGATTATTTTAAATATTATCGAAATTTTTTTCAAACAAAGTTTATTTTACATTAAAATGCCCACATATCTGCAGTATAAGTTTTTCTACCGAGTATACTTTCTGTGTGATTATTTATTAACATAAACATGAATAGTTTCTGTACTGATCGTTTTAGGACTATAATAAGTAAGAACTATTTTAAAGAGAAACAAAAAAATCTATAGGGTGTTCCATTAAAAAATATAAAGTTGCATATCATTGCGCGAAAATGGAACACCCGGTAGAAAAACTTATACTGCAGATATGTGGGCATTTTAATGTAAAATAACCTTTGTTTGAAAAAAATTTCGGTAATATTTAAAATAATTGAGTAAAAAAAGAAATAAAGACCGATGGACCACCCGGTATATACTATATTTTGCGAGAGTGGAAACAACGCAAATTTCGTTGTTAAAAATTAATAAATAATATAAGCAAAACTATAACACTTTATGTTAGGATAATTTTCCTAATCTGAACTTCTATACAAGAAGCTGGTATTAAGGGTGCTCTAGGATGATTTAGTAAAATTTCGGATCGTATAAAACCGAAAAAAATTATAGTTAACAAGCGTGTGAAATCTGCCGAATATAAAGCGAAATATAAATTTAACGGCACCTTATATTTCAAATTTCTGTCATATTTCGTGTGCATATTAGGTGAGTCGAGAATTCGTATCGGACGTTAGTAAAAATATAGGGTATTATCAATTTATTGCCTGTTTTGTATAGAAAACGACAGTTTCGAAATTGAAATACATATTGCTTTTTCTAAATAATTGTTCGGGAAAGAATTTTATAGCCGTTGTTAATCTAAAAATGGTAAACCCGAATAAAAATAAATCAAAAAACTTTTCGACCAATTTGAAATCGGCGCCCTTGGGCATTATTTCTTGCAAACATTCGTGGGTAAATACAACGAGTACATAATTACAAGCTATTGTAAAAAACTCTTCTTTCCAGTACGAGCTCAATAAATTTATGCAAAAACAACATTCGATGAAATACACACCGCGGTCGCAGATTTGGATAATACCCTATAAATCTTTCATATCCCAGTTAAAAGATAACGTTTTGGAAACGCAAAACAGACATAAATTTGAATAAAGTGGCATAAACTTGCACAAATTTATAACGTGCTAATGCTACGCGATAGCCTTTATTTTATTCATACACGTATTTCGATTTTCGGGCCTCCCTTTCCTTAGATCCCACCAGTACTTGCAATTCTAATTATACCAACTGAAAAAAATATTCTAAACGAATTTCCAACTTTGCTCAAGAATATCGTGTTAACTCAAGGGGTAAGAAAGTGGAGCTCTAAAACCTTTTTAATAATGCAAGGCATGTTCATAATTAATCGACGGTTTAATTAAAAAGATAATCAGGAGCCCAGGGCATATTACTTTCAAAGTAAACTTACCGAACCTGTATCAAAAATGTTAAGCATACCTTGTTTATTCTCAAAGTCTAAACAGCTTTTGCGCCCCTATTGAATATTTATTAATTTATTAATTTCGGAAACGAAGTCAGTAGTGCCATGCCATCTTATTAAAAGGCTATAAATTAATCTGAAAATTTTTGACTACACATTTGATGAAATATTATTAACAGTAAAGTAAATCGCAAATTATCCTAAGAAACCAATCCAGGGGAAGATTGCCACTTTTCTTGTTTTAAATATAAAAACTGATCAATGAAACTACTTTAAAAACTTAGCAGAAGCTCTGAGTTGCTTGTCCAACTACGTGTATATAACATTGGCCCAAAAAATAAAAAAACAAACCCTACATCTACATATAAAATTAAACCAAGAAAAATGCAGCTGAAAAATGCAATTAAAAATAATTCGTTTTTCATTACAGGAAAAAAGATTTAACTCGCAATTTACGACTACCACAAAGGGTAATAAATCTAAGCAAAAGTACAGTCGAGTTCCAACATTTGTCATTTTTTCGGTAATTTTTATAAACGAAAATCTTTGTAACATTTCCTTCCAGAGGTCTTTCTAAATAATTACCTCCTACTTTTTTTTTAGAACCTTTATTTGTGGTTTCTTCATTCCTTTTTTCTGGATTCTAATAAACTCTTTTCTAGCTGGAAACTTTTCGGGATCATTTTAGCGATCTTTAGGGTTCACTTGTTCTGAATCCTTTTTTATGCCTGTTTTCTTATTTAAGAGTTAAAGGAACAACCAAAATATCGATCCAAACAGATAAAAATACACCGATTGAAATTGCTTTGTTACGTGAATGAACGGAACGGTGAGACTACTTCATCAATAATAAACCAACTAAAATTGTGTTGTAAATATATTTAATTAAGTGTAGCTTTCAGTCTGTATTTATTACTAACATGCTTTGCTGAAGCTTAAATGCCATTCCCGTGATATTAATGAAACATCTAATAAATAATAAAGCTTCGTAGAAAATACGGTGAACAACCAATTTATTTGATGTTGAAATATTTAAACTGCAAGTTTTTAACAGATAACCAACAAAGAAAGCTTTTTAAAATAACATAAATGCAAAAAAGCGAGCTATTCTAATATTGCATGAGAGAATTTTACTCACATTGTTCTGTACTTGTGACAATTTATTTTTTACCTACTTTTATTTAAACAACGGAAACTCATTATTAACAAACGCTAATTTTATTTCAGAAGCCTGGATTCTCTAAAATCTAATAAAGAATATTTATAAAATAACATGATGAAAATGTTGTCATGAATATAAAACATTTTAAATTTTAATATCTAAATAATTTTAATATACTACAAGCGGACTTATTCTCCCAAGGTAATACTCAGGACGAGATTCCTAAAAGCAAATAAATCAGTTTTATATATATTACGATTTACAGTTTCATATTACATATACAATTTTATGTCAAAGTCTAATTCTTGATTAAAAATTTTAGTGCGTTCATTTCAAAGACGACTGAAGTATCAAGCAACATTTCGATGAAAAGAGATATGCTTTAAGATGAGCTCAGTTGCAAGAAAAAGTCAGAAGCTTGCATTATTAGTTTCTATGAGATTGCACTCTATTAAAGCAAAATTTTTAATCTTCTTTGCAGCTTCAATAAGGTGTGTTAGAAAATACATATTAAAAATAGATAAACGCGACAGATTTCTCGTAAATAAGTAAATCAGTTTTATATTACGATTTACAGTTTCATATTACATATACAATTTCATGTCAAAGTCTAATTCTTGATTAAAAATTTTAGTGCGTTCATTGCAAAGACGATTGAAGTATCAAGCAACATTTCGGAGATGACATTAGTTACAAGAAAAATTCAGAAACTTGCATTATTAGTTTCTATGAGATTGCACTCTATTAAAGCAAAATTTTTAATCTTCTTCGCAGCTTCAATAAGGGTTGTCATAAAATACATTTTAAAAATAGATAAACGCGACAGATTTCTCGTAATATATGTTTCAAATTGTTGTACGATGTATATGATTTAGTACCAAGCTCCTAATATTACAAACCCTCATAATCCACCTGCACCTGCATCTGCTGTCAGAATAGATAACATTTAGGATATTCAGCTACATCAGGTTCAAGTAGACTAAACATGGTTAACTTATAATTACACACTCCTGGTGGAGCATAAAGGGGAGAGATTTACTTGTGAATAGAGCGTATTATCTAAAATCTAATCCTTCTAATATTCCGTAAATTAATTTTGCAAACCACAAATACCCCGCATAAAAATTATATTACGAAATACATACTACGCAAACTAATATATTAATTTTGTACGTAACCAAGATTCCACTTGAACGAATATTTTGAACAATAATAAGCAACAAAAGCTACTAATATGAAGGATTATTGCTGCTATAAAAGGAGAACTAAGAGCTGAGTTAAAAGGAAGATATGAAGCGGAAACAACAGTAACACAAAGAGGAAACTATTCTACAAACAAGTAAAGTGTAGTAAGGTAAGGATCAAACAATACGTAAGAACTGGGTAATAGTTCAGGAATAAGGATTATGAAGTTTCACCTCAACATATAATTTATGAGTAATGCATTCAGGAAACGGCAAATTAGGTGTAAGCATGAATATTTCCTCGGAACAATGCATGAACTTTAAATGAGATAGAATCGCTATTGTTTAAATTATGTTCATTTATTTAAATAAGTATTTAATTTAATCGTTACCCGAAAGCTTGGTTACCAAGCTCCTCCAGGAATTCACAAAGGATTTACTATTTTCACTAAAAGTTAATGAAATTTAGTTAATTACTGTAGCTTACTAAGAGAAAATTTTGTTGAATTCTCCTTCCAAGACTTAAGGTTAAATTCAGACTTTTTAATAAGCTAAAAATCAGGATCTAATTAAGCATCCTTGGATATAAAGTTTTGGCACAAGGGTGGAATTAATAAAGAGGATTAATAGTCATGCTAAATGTTAAATTTTTACCTCAGCCCGAGGAACTATAAAGCATACCTAGAAAGAGGGTTACATATATTGCAGGCACATAAGATATATAAGGGTCGGTTTAAGTGGTGGTGGCACTTGATTACTGCCAACCCCTCTGTGGCAAATACGGTGCGAAGATCTGCACCGGAATGTTTGTAAGAAAGGACCCCGGATTCAATCCTTTTCAGCAACCCATAATTGTGCAAGAACTCCAAGCAGGAAACTATGAGATACACTGTTTAACCAATGTGATAAAAAATACCAGTCTGTTGATTACGTCAGCTCTTGCTAATTTTGTATAAATAAATCATTTCGTTTCTATTTATCAAATTTATCATTCTGCATAAAAAGCTTTGTTGTTTTAGAAGACATTTCTTTCATAAATATGGCTAAATTTGGGGCGTAGTATTTGTAGTCTCAAGAAAAATTCAATTAATGGGCCTTTTTCAGTTTCCTTACAAATATTTGTGGGACGTTTCATTTTCACTGAAATGTAGCAAGGATTTTCTTTAGTCCCAGATGGCATGGAATATTCGTGAATGTAACAATATGTACGTATGTTCAGTAAATTTGGCGTTCAACTGGTAGCAGTAATGCAGAAAAACAACACCAACCCGGCGATATGTAAAAATTCCTCCTGAAACATCCATTTCCGATATAGGCGTGGGGTGGAATGTATTTCGCGAATTTGAATTCGTCCTTGAACCAGGTCAATGTTTAAAACTTTTAGTAAACGCGAATAGTATTTTCTACTATTGATTCCAGCAATTTACTTTCTTGAGAACGAGTGCAAATAATTACTACACCAACGATATTAATAAATGCGCACTATTTCAGTTGTTATTGTTGCAGAACACTGCAGTAACAAAAGCACTTACTATTAATACAATCCTAGAACGCAAACACCTCACGCAACTTAAATGTGTTACGAAGATTACAGTTAGTCGTATACATACATATTAATAGTTGAGCATGTTAACGTTTCCAAGTTTAGCTTAGCTTTTTATATAACCCAAACTCTGCGTGGTAAACGGCTAAGGGAGCCGTTATTCTTGGACATCGACCGCTTCACACGCGAATATCTTAAAAGCATTCTTTCATCTGACTTTACTCGAAACATGTGAAACAGGTGAACAACAAACTTTAGAAACATATTTTAGGGAATTAAGGCGACTTTATTTTGTATATTTTAACATTATGCGACTTAAAAGTAGTGCTGGCTATTTATTCGAATTAAATCGATTCATCGATAATTCGATAATCCCAATTTTCAATTTTTGTAAAATCGATTAATCGATCTTCAAATATTCGGTTATCACAATTAAACGCTTATGACGAATGTTTGGTTAAGATTAGTACATTACTTTGATTAGTCGATTACTGGGATTTCTTTTTACTCAGACGATTTACTTAAAAAAACTTTTTTTATTAACTGCAATTTTATTGTTTTTTAAATTTTTGTATTGACAGATTATTCGAATAAATCGATTAATCGATCATTTGGTAATCGCAATTTTCAGTTTCAGAGAACTTGATAATAGCGATTAATCGATGACTGTGATTAATCGATTATTAGTATTACTTTTTCTCAGATACTGAGTCATTTAAATCTTTTTTTGCTCTTATTTCCTGGGTGTAGATTATTCGATTACCGTAATTTTCAATTCTTATGTTTATTTATCAATCTTTGAATAATCTGATTAGTCGATTAATCGCGATAATTCGATTCATCACAATCAGTCGATTATTGGTATTATATTTCTCAGTTACTGAGTCATTTAAAACTTTTTATCTATTAATAATTGCTATTACATCTAGGATGTAGAATATAAAGTACTTATTTGATTGTTTCTTATATTTTTTACATCGGCAATTTATTCGAATTAAATCGATTCAGTTTTTGTGAAATCGAGTACTTGACTTCGAATATTCTGATTAGTTGCTTAATTGCGATAAGTCGATTAATCGTGGTTAGTCGATTATTGGTATAATTTTGTCTCAGTTACTGAGTCATTTAAAACTGCTTTTCTATTAATTGCTATTGTTTCTAAGATGCAAAATATATAGTACTTATTTTATTGTTTCTTACACTTTTAATACCGGTAAAATTGCCAGTACGAAACGATTTCGAATATTTATTCAAATTAAATCGATTAATCAATTATTCAATAATCGCGATTTTCAGTTTTTGTGAAATCAATTAGCCGATTTCCGAT
Organism: Melanotus villosus; assembly: GCA_963082815.1. Taxonomy (NCBI): domain Eukaryota; kingdom Metazoa; phylum Arthropoda; class Insecta; order Coleoptera; family Elateridae; genus Melanotus; species Melanotus villosus. Next base: position 32,561,641 of record OY720427.1, on the reverse strand, counting down.
TGTTCGCACTAGTCAATTCATACCTATAAATCGATTAATTACGATTAGTCTGTTATTGGTCTTCTTTTTCCTCAGTTACCGAGTTATTTAAATTAACTGCTATCATTACTAAGGTGTGGAATACACTCGTAAAGTACTTATTTTATTGTTTCTTACATTTTTAGTGCTGGCAATTTTGGATATTCTAATTGGTCAATTCATCGCGATAAATCGATTAATCACAATTAGTGGATTATTGGTATTATTTCTCTCAGTTATCGAGTTATTTAAAACTTTTTTTTATATTAATTGCTATTATTTCTTTTTTGTCGAACAAAAAGTACTCATTTTATTGTTTCGTACATTTTTAGTATTAAAAATTTATTTCAATTAAATTGATAACATAATAACAATTTTCAGTTTTTATGATATTCAGTATTTAATAATCGCAATTTTCAATTTTTGTGAAATCAATTTGTCGATTTTCTAATACGCTGATTAATCGATTAATCACAATTAGTCGATCTTTGGCATTATCTTTTCTCTGTTACTGAGTTACTTAAAACTTTTTCTCTATTAATTGCTAATATATCTAGGATGTAGAATATAAAGTACTTATTTTATTGTTTCTTACATTATATTGGCAATTTATTCCAATTAAATCCATTAAACAATTATTTCATAACCGAATCTTTCAGTTTTTGTGAAATTGATCATTTATCGCGATTTAATCGGTTATTGCAAGCATTTGATCATTATGATTGGATTACTATGATTATGATTAGTCGATTATGCGTACTATTTTTTTTTGAGTTGCTGAATTAGGTGCTTAATTTATTTTTATTAATTGCTATTATTTCTAGGATATTTGATATAAGATGGATTGCACAAAGCTTTTGTTAAGTTAACGAATGATCAAAGGGAATAAAAGGGCATCAATATTTGTTTACTAATATGCAGTTTGCCATATAAATTTGAATTTTGATACGGTTTTGTATATACATATGATCAATTTATTCGGATTAAATCCATTAGTCAATTATTCTTCTTCTTCTCCATTCATATGTGGTTACCCATATAGGTAGGCTTATTGCCTGTCTTTTCTCCTTCTAAGCTTCTTCGGATGTTGATGTCCAACATTCTCACCACCTTTTTGGTGGTCTTCCTTGTTTTCTTTTCCCCACTGGTTTGTTGGATTTTGCATTCTTGGCTCATCTATTATTTTCCATTCTGTCTACGTGTTTATTCCACTGTTTTCTTCTTTGTCGTACTAATTTTGCTATATCCTATATGTTACTCATTTCTCTTAAGTCTTCACTTCTGATTCTTTCATGAAGTGTCTTGCCATGTATCGGTCATATTGCTTTCATTTCTGCTGTTCTCATTATTTGCATTGTCTTCGTGGTATCAGCTCTTGTTTCCGCCACGTATGTCAAAATTGGTCTTAGGGTTGTCTTATTATATTCTCAGGACCGGCGGAAGCGGGCATTCAGAGCATGCGGTGCATGCAGGCGCCGCTACGAAGAGGGCTCCGTCGCCGATACACGGTTATAAGTTCATTTTTAAGAAACAAAATTTTTATCATAAAAACAAAAAATTCTTAGAATGATCAATATTAAAATAAATAAGGCCGGATATACCGAATAAAAATTTAAAAAAGTGTATATTGCCGTCTCTTTGGTCAGCCGGCTGTTTAAATTTTGCAGCGAGAATCGATTAATCACTATTTGTCGATTTTTATTTTTTTTTTATTACTGGGTTACTTAAAACTTTCTTTTGTTAATTGCTATTATTTCTAGGATGTGGAACATAAAGTACTTTTTTATAGTTTATTACATTTTAGAGGTGGCCATTTATTCGAATTAAATCGCAATTTTCAGTTTCTGTGAAATCGATTACTGTGATTAATCGATGTGAATATTTTATTATTACTATTTGATTACTAGAATTAACCGATGATAAATCGATTAATCGATCATTTTCATTGGTATTCTTTTTATTCATTTACTGAGTTATTTAAAACCTTTTTTTATCAACTGCTATTATTTCTAGGGTGTAGAATATAAAATTTTTATTGTGTCTAATATTTTTAGTGCCGGCAAATTTGCCAGTAAGAAAAGAATATTTATTCGAATTAAATCGATTAATCAATTATCCTTTAATCGCAATTAATCGATTATTGGTATTATTTTTCCCAGTTACTGAATTATTTCAAACTTTTTTTTGTTAATTCCCGTTATATCTAGGATGTAGAACACAAAGCATTTATTTTATTAATTTCTACATGTATATTGCCAGCAATTTATGCGAATTAAATCGATCATTCGATTATTCGATCATCGAAATTTTCAGTCTTTATTAAATCGATTATTCAGTAATAGCAATATTCAGTTACTTGATAATCGTGATCTTCAATTTTTGTAAAATCAGTTAGTTGATTTTCTGATTAGTTGATCAAGCCCGATAAATCTATTGATCACGATTAAGTCGATTATTAGTATTATTTTTTCTCAGTTAATGAGTTACTTAAAACTTTTTTCTATTAATTGTTATTATATCTATATGATGTAGAATATAAAGTACTTATTTTATTGTTTCTTGCATTGTTACTGCTGACTATTTATTTGAATTAAATCGATTATTCGATAATCGCAATTTTTAGTTTTTTATTAGAATATTTTGATTAGTCGATTAATTGCTATAAATCGATTAATCACGTTTAGTCGATGGTATGATGTTTTCTCGCTCACTGATTTATTTAAAACTTTTTTTATTAATTGCTGTTATTTCTATGAAGTAGAAAGAATGTACTTATTTTATTTTTCCTTGCATTTGTTAATTCGTTTAAATGGAAATTTTACAATATCACGTTAAAATATTGTTTTAAACATGGCTATTATAAATTTTATTAAAATTTATTGCAGAAATGAACACATATTTAGTCAAAAATAAAATCAGCAAAAAAGAATATATAAATTCGTTAAGTATACTTTACTAAACGATATTAGCATGTATACTCAACACACATTTTATACAGGTTGGCAAAAACAATTAGGATTTTTCCAATATTCTCTAGTTTTATTAATCGATTATTTGCAGTTACACGACTAATTTAATTCATAGAATATTGGCTATAATACATTAATCGAATAGTAAAAATCAGTCGATTAATCAAATAATTGGGAATTTTCAATTAACTGTTAATGAGTTAATGAGTTACTTAAAACTTTTTTCTATTAATTGTTATTATATCTATATGATGTAGAATATAAAGTACTTATTTTATTGTTTCTTGCATTGTTACTGCTGACTATTTATTTGAATTAAATCGATTATTCGATAATCGCAATTTTTAGTTTTTTATTAGAATATTTTGATTAGTCGATTAATTGCTATAAATCGATTAATCACGTTTAGTCAATGGTATCATTTTTTCTCGCTCACTGATTTATTTAAAACTTTTTTTTATTAATTGCTGTTATTTCTATGAAGTAGAAAGAATGATCTTATTTTATTTTTCCTTACATTTGTTAATTCGTTTAAATGGAAATTTTACAATATCACGTTAAAATATAGTTTTAAACATGGCTATTATACATTTTATTAAAATTTATTGCAGAAATGAACACGTATTTAGTCAAAATAAAATCAGCAAAAAAGAATATATAATTTCGTTAAGTATACTTTACTAAACGATATTAGCATGTATACTCAACACCGGAAAGGGACAGTTAGGCGCGCACCTTTAGGCGCGCATTTTTAGACGCGAGTTTTTAGGCGCTGCACCATTAGGCGCGGACGTCATTGGCCGCAGGGACGTTTAGACGCGAACACTTTAGACGCCGAACCTTTAGGCGCTGGAAACTTTTATACTGATATTTACCATTTGGTTTAAAAAAAAAATAGTAATCAGATAGTTACCTTGCATCAAGAAGCATAATTAAATTATACTTAAAACCATCTTTACCTGTAACTTCTATGTATATATTTTTTATTTAATTTTCAAGCAGCTTGATTGATAAGAAGTTTGTGTATCCTTTGAAATTTAAAAAATTCGTAAAATTTAAATTAATAAGAGTAAACTATCTTTATCTTTCAAAACTGAAAAATATTCTAGTACTGGTTTAATCTATTTAGAATATAGACTCTAAAATCAGGTTATATTAATTTTTAATTTTAATAATAAATATCGTAATTCGAATAATAATTTACTTAATTTTTTTATACTTAATTTTTTTGCCCGATGTGACATGTTTGGTTCTATGGAACATATTTGTAACTAGTTAAATTTAAATCAGTTTTTATACCTTTATAATTAAGAAGAGAATCTCTTATTATAAAGCAATTTAGTTTCAAATACGCTTCCAACGTTCAGAAGGTACAATTTAAAACAGATCGTATAGCTTTTAATGCCTGGCGTCTAACCGTCCCCGCGCCAAAAAACGCCGGCGTCTAAACGTCCCCGCGCCTAAACGTTCCTGCGCCTAAAATGCCGGCGGTTAATAGCTCGCGCCGTATGGTGCGCGCCTAAAGATGCGCGCCTAAACGTCCTAGACCGACTCAACACACATTTTATACAGGTTGGCAAAAACAATTAGGATTCTCTAGTTTTATTAATCGATTATTTGCAGTTACACGACTAATTTAATTAACAGAATACTGGCTATAATACATTAATCGAATAGAAAAAATCAGTCGATTAATCGAATAATTGGGAATTTTCAATTAACTGAATTAACTGAAAAATAGAAATTAAGCGGCATTTTATACAGGTTAGCAAAAACAATTAGGATTCTCTAGTTTTATTAATCGATTATTTGCAGTTACACGACTAATTTAATTAACAGAATACTGGCTATAATACATTAATCGAATAGAAAAAATCAGTCGATTAATCGAATAATTGGGAATTTTCAATTAACTGAATTAACTGAAAAATAGAAATTAAGCGATCAATCGAATATTTGCGAAATTTAGATGAAGGAAAAAATCTGAAAAATTCAATTAATCGAATAATCGCCAGATTTCTATTAATCGAATAATAAAAATCAGTCGATTAATCGATTTTTTTCTCTAATTACTTACTGTCGGAATCGATTAATCGATTATCGATTATAAACAATTTTGCTAATAATACTTCAAAGTTACTAAACTGAAGCAAATTACTGAAATTTTGAGAACCTAATTTGCAGTTCTTTTTACTGAAACATCAAATCAACATCCGCAATTAAAGTCGCAGCGAAAATCGGTATCTCAATATATCTGATCGAAACTGGTAACAAAAGTCCGTCGTAACACTTTTATTACCTTATTTGGGAATCCATTTCGTAATGATGGAATGCAGTAGGAATATCTAAACGGGAGTCGTACATCCATTAAAGTTCATGAAATATAGCGCAAATTTCGTAGTTACTTTAGGGTACATAGTCTAACCAAATGTTGTCCAAAACCAAAGCGCACTTAGTAGTAAATTAGTTGAGTAATCACTATCTCAGTCGCGGTATTAACTAATATGAAATTTAGTTTAGTAAGTTGATTACTTCACAGATTCAACTCATATCAAGTGTTGCTGTTTCTATATTGCTATGCAAACCTAGATCTTAAAGTTAGTGGGAGCTTCTTTAAACCTTCGCTTAAAGACGGATCTGTTTTACGCGTACGTGATACATTACCCTGTAACTTACTCTCAGCTCTCTCGGGTTTCCTTTATACCCGGCTTTTGAGCTAAATTTTATATTTCACCTTCATCTTCAGTAAGATATAGGTATATTAGTTTAATTAAAACGGTGCCATACTTTTAACATTCCACCTACGCCCGATATAAACCTTCTCCATATTTATGTTAATATTTCAACATACATTTTCCTATTTTCTGTATTTTGGTGTGTTATCAATAAATTTGTTTTTATGTAAAACCTTTTCTTATAAATAAAACACGAAATAGTTTCTGTTGATGAAATTCAATCTTCTTAATTAATAAATTCGGTTTTGATTTACTTGAGTTTTTGCTTCATGGTAATTTGACTGAAACTTAAAAAACCTTCAGGTTTGCTCTTTTTCAGCACCATAGAAAATAAGCTATAATTATTGTTTATAAATTCATCCTCAATTCGATTGTTCTTCAGATCTACCCTAAACATACGCTGAAACCAGAAGCCTAAAATTATTTTACTTGTGTTTAACCCAAATTGCATTTCAGAATACTTCACCTTTACTCCTGCTACTTATCTTTATCCAACTTAAGTTAAAACCCATGGAACTAAGTTAACTTAATTACAACAAATTTCAATTTGCATTTTGTTCGCTAATTCTCTTTGTATTGATCTAACTTAAGATCTAACCGTCACTTGACTACCAAGAACTTCACTTGACCTTCGTCTTCGACATGTAATTGAATTTGCTATGGCTTTAACCTTTGTTGCAAAACTGGCTGGATAATATAATTTTATCTGTTAATATTTATCGGTGTAACTTTGTTACATTAACGAGGCATTTTTACATTTAAAGTTAGATTAGAGATCGAATTATATCTTTTTACGATAACATTCGTGCGCGATCTAAGTCTATACGAATGTTTTATAAACTTTTTCTTAAAGAAAATATCAAAAACTAAGCTAGAAAGGTTAACTTTTCTTGCAAGTAATTTCATTTAAGATTATATTAAAAAGCTTAATGTATTATACAATAAAAATTAAATAAATTAGTCGGTCACAACAAAAGTTTATCTGGAAATGTAAATGTATTTTCCATGATATTATGCAAACAGGAAAATACGTTCAGACCATTTATTTATTTATCAAGATTTGTTAGGATACTTGTGAATATTGCAGCAGTTGGTTATGCTGTTGGGGTCTCATTATATTGGGCGTCAGACAGCAAAGGCGAGGCATCCCTTACATGACTGTGGTTTTGTGAATTTAGATAGAGTACTAAATCATTTAGGGTAGAAGTAAAAGAAAAGAATTTCCACATAGCACAAGGATACAAAATCGATTAGATCTGCGTTCAGATTTCTTCTGTTATTCACTTTTTATCCAAGTTGGAATGATTTTAATTCATTTATTTAAATGTTTTTCCTCCCTACGACCTCCATTCTGAATTTTTATCTCCGACTTTCTGGGCTCAATTCGTTATTGTGGATCTTCACATATCTACACTTTGAACTAGAACGAAGTTCTGATATAAATTCATTCGGGTTGTGTTTATTTGCCTTGCGAATGATAAGTGTTATTCGTTTATACCAAATATTTTTTGTGAATCTTTGAAATTTTATTGTTTCTGTTAATTTTAATTATATTAAGTCCTGAAATACAATATAACTTTCAAGGCAGGGCTTAGAAAAAATAAATAAACAAACATGTTTAATGTTCCCAGAGCATCCGCAATTCTTTCAATCTGAATTGGGAGTGCTGTGATCTCATTTACTGATGTTTTTTTCGTGACGTAATTTATAAGTACAAACTTTATAGGATTGATGTAAAACAAGAAAATACGAAAGTTAATTATTTACGATGCCCAAAATTAAATTAAACTTCAAAGGGCGATTATCGAATCTCAATGAGCTTATTTAGAAAGTTTAATAATTATAAAAAACATTTTTGTACGCCTTTAAGTCGATTCTGTAATTAGATGAGTTCCATTCGATTGTATAATTTAAAAAAATTTCAATATTAAAAAAGCAATCCTCTTAGTGAAGTTCAAGCTAGGAATAAACAGATTTTATACAATAAGACTTTTTGAAAGAATAACTTCTCGAAAGATATCTGCTTATAAAAGACATTTTCTGGCAATTTGAAATCGTATTGTTATCATAACCATACTAAAAAAGCAACCAACAAAAACGCTTTTGTAGGTACGAAAATGTAAGTATGAAAAACTAAGCTATGAACAATCTACTGCTAATGAAAACTCCTTAAAAAGGAAAGATAACAGCGCTCTAACAAGCTAAGCATTCTGTCTGCTATTTCAGCAATCTGTGGGTAAAATAAATTTCAATCAACCCTTAAGACTAGTCCCATTCGAGTATTCTCATCAAGTTGAGTCGATTGACGCCTTGTTTGTCCCTATATTTCTTGAAGAATTTACACAATCGTGCCTAGTAAATTCTAAAAAGTGAATTAATGGAAGTCTTTGATGTACTAACCACCCTTCTTGGATAAAACTTGCGGAATTTATAATAAACCTTATTTTTTCTACCGAAATAAATTCTTTCCAGAGAAACGCCAGAACTGTAGAAAGTATTTTATATTCGAAATTGTTAACCCTTTACGTTCTGTTTTCAGTATTGAGCTTATATTTTCTTATATTAAGTTGTATAATTTTAAGCATTTTGCATACCTTTCCGAAGTTTTTGCAGCTTTCATAACTTCTCTTACAAAAGCGAAGGCATGCGGAAGACTTGTAACAGAATTCATTTGTATTATTCCATAAGCGATTTCCCAGAGCGTAATATTTTCATTCTCGCATTTCATTATTTGCCCTCCGGTTGTAAAATGATATTTGTTAATCGTTGGAATACGTATTAGAAATAATGAATTTCTTTTTAATAACACTCCAGAAAATCTGTCAAAATAATGTAAAGACGGTCTATTTATGCTTTTACAACGCGTTTTACCTAAGATCGCAAGGAAAATTAATTAATCTGAGTTACGAACTTAATTGGAACATGAGTAAGAAAAATTGCAACTTGACCTGCCTGTCTACAAGATTTATAAACCCGCGTTATAAATTTGATATTCTAATTTGAATTTTCTGCTCACGTATTTATTATCGATATCCCTTGTCAAATACAATATAATAAATGCATACAGCTGACGGGCTATTTGGTTAAACACAAACCGCATAATTTAAGCTTTGTTAAAAATTGGAACTTGTTTTTATAAAATATAAAATAATTCAGGCAATAGCTTTTCGAGTGAACGATTACATTTAAATTCCAACAAAATAACCGCAAAGATATAAACTGCGTTAAATACAGAATTTCAGCAAAAAGAAAGATAAAGACGATAATTAATCACATCCACAGACTCGGATTCAAAGACAATTTGTACACTAATCTTCAAATCTGTGAATTCGAGTTCATAAAAAGCAAACCCTTTATCCTCAGATCGGCTTCTTCATCTCCATTATAGTAAATAGGGCCTCGGTAAGTGTTTTTAAACACATACAAATTTTAAGTCTAAACTTATCGGATTTTCTGCAAAAACTCGACATGTAATTTTTAAACTCTGAATGGAATGAGGGTACCAATAGATAAAATTTCAGCAACAGAAACTATAATCGTCCATTTTTATTTGTCACAAAACCAATTTTCAGTTTTTTAACCGACATGTAACTTCATTTGAATAATGTAGTAATAAAATTTAAATTGGTGTGTTTTTGTTTACATTACCTGCACACAATCGCCCCCAGGACGTCGACAGGAAAATGAAGCACATACCTGCAACCAACAATAACAATAATATTAATTACATAAAGTTTACAAATAAATTATTTGTGGCAAAAACAAAAGCTAAATTGTAAGTCACGCTTTTGGCGGGACTAACAGTTTACATTTAAATCCAAAGATAATTAGGACTTTTACGTTTTATTATACAGAAAATACCATAAGTTAAAGATTATCTACAAGAAAGGAATATGGTAAATTTAAACCCATAAGCATCTGATTTAACTTCGTTTGTTTAACAGTCTAAACATGCATTAATTAAATTACTAACGGGTGATATAGTGTAAATATTACTGGGCCATATAGCAGAAGCTAAATAAATTTTAATGAATGGGAATTTAGGTTCACGCTTTACATAAAATAACGACGCAACTTTGATATATAAATGCGAATTAAAAGCAATTAATAATAGCGACTTAAAACTTTTTAGTCAATAAAGTGTCATCCTATGTTTCACCATAAATTATTAAAGCGTAATAAAACCGTACAGTGGTCTATAGTAGTCCATTAAAAGAAAATTGTGGCTTAAAACTATAAACCTTCGAGAGCTTCTATTTAGTTGGTTAAAAACGTTTATCCGTTGAACTCAAGTGCGTTTTAAAATGCTCAACTGTAAACGATATTTTTTACAGAATACTTCGACATTACAAGCAGAACTACCATACCATTAAAAGGTCGTTTAATTTAGAGATGTTCACAACACAACTTTTTGGTTGGACCTATTTAAAAACATTAAATAACATTTGTACAAGACGATCAGTGTCACTGGCAGATTCTTGCACTAAATTACAAAGGGAGAGTATTAATGGTAAGCCCAATAATCATCCCTTTTTGTTATGGTTATGGTGGTATAAATGACGTAATTCTAAGGAAAAAACTGTAACATTCAGGTTATTTAGATGAACAATTTTTAAATCGTGGTAATTATAATTACGATAATGAAAAGTCATGTACTACGGTAATCATATATGCAACGTAAAGATAATTACGTGTGCGGCAAACAGGTACAAAATTAAACTTGGTGTGGTTATAAAGGTGCATGTAAGGATAATTATGGTATAGGAGTGCCCTACAAAGATTACAACGCGTAGAATTTGAGCTTAAAGCTTCGAGTTTTGCGTTACGAGAATTAAAAACCGAAACCAATTTATCAAATTATAGATTTATCTAACAAAATACAATCTCGCTGTAAAGGGGGTCTTTTGTGAAGTGTGGCTATGGGTTTTAAGAAACTTGACATCCTCAATAGAATTCAGACTTAATTTATGGTGCCGCGAGTAAGACAAGCATCCTAAACTATCTTACAACTTTGCTTTACAGTTCATTAATTTTTTCAGACAATTTCGACATACAAAACCTCCGTAATCAATTATGTTTACAGTATATAGACGTTACATAGACAAGGTACTTTGAAAGGGTAAAGAGCAAGAAAGTTTAATCTCCGCTACAAAACAGGATTACACATAAGAATAGAGGCGAACTCGAAGCGCTGACAAAAGACGTGTTATGCACAATTAATAATGTGCCACAAATGAGCGAGCGACATAGAAGCTTAGGACGTCGAGACCGCAGGAGTCAGTATTTACCCACCCCGTCAATAGTGACAACGCTAGCAGCTTAGTGGCATGCGAAGACCACAGATCTTAAGAAGCCACATATACCAGCAAGGCGAGGTTTCTGTGATATTTACAGAAGACCAGGCGCACCCTCGTCCTCCCACATTTTATACATAAATTGAAAGGTTAAAAGTGGAGCAGAAATATCAAAATTAATGTTAAACTACCGTTGACACAAACGTCTATTTTTACCAAACGTGCACTTTAGCTCTTGCCCAAATAACTATTCAACTATGACGAAACCCTTTGTTGACGGAAAATTTGTGACAGCGGGTAAATACGAGCAATGCAGGATCAAATACGACATATGCAATATTCAACGAGGAAAGCATATTTTTTCACGTTTGAAAAAGCATTTGTGTTTCGTATGAAGTACCTCTTGTATCAAACGTGTAGGGATACAAATTACTCACTTAACAATAACAAAACTAGAAAGCTATCTAGAATGTAAATTTGCTACACTTGTCAGCCCTTCATCAACCTTTAATATATATAACTGAACACAATTGCTTAACAACAACACAAAAAACCTGCCAAAAGATCTTCGTTAATTTAATTTTCTTTTATTATTAGTTTATTACCGTTGCAAGCGTAGTAATAATTGGATTTGTTACATTTTTACGGACGTCATATATGAAAATTACTAAAATATTGCGAAGAAAGCACATTTGAAACAGGTACAAGCAAAGGAAATATTAAGAATCAACACTTATAAGATGACGTGAAGAGAGATACATATTGAAAGATGCCACATTGTTATCCTTACACTTAACAAAGTGCTTATTTTGCTCATTTCAGACTTTCCTATCATTTTAGTTAAATGTTTTCTAACAATTTCCCAAGTTTAAAAGTCCTTCACTAATTTAATTTTTTAATTTTTCAGCCTTATTGAACATGCTCGATTATTACCGCGTTTCTTTGAACATTTGTGTGGAAGTTTTTACAACATCAAAAGTTTTTCAATATTCAAAACTTTTTTTAATTATAACAGTTTAAACGATAACACGCCAAAGTAACTTTTTGCAAATAAAATCTTTTATATCGTGGCTATGTGAACAAAGACGAGTACGTTTTGGGATTTGCAATGGTACTAATTCGCTTTTAATGACTTGGTATTTATAAAAAGATTTCTAAGAATATGGTAAAAAAATTTTCTAGACGAAAACATAAAAGTAATTAAGTTTTTGTTACTGGGAACTAGAAAACGCTTTTCGAAGTTACAGCTTTTCTTTAACTGAAACAGTCTGTCTGTTAGTACGTATTTGGGAAAAAATAAATCTGCCGCGTAATCTTAATATCCTCGACGAGATCTGAATAAAATTTTTGGTTTCGCTGATATTTGTCTACCCTCATCAAACGAAACAGTAACAAAACACGGACAAACCTAAACATGGCAAATTTTAATCTGTGCTGATATTGAAATCCGAGTTTTTGCATTTAATCTTGTTTTGGGTTAAAATACTTTTAGATGATATAGTTTTGTTAAACAGATTGGTTTTTAATAAATTTTAATTAAAATATGTCCCACAAAGGTTGAAGCTTTAACAATTTATTCATTAATGACTGCTTGTACAAAATTTATTGTAATTAAGCTCCTACAGTTTTCATTGAAAAGTGTGATTCTATTAAACAAGGTGATTTGTAATAAATTTCAACGAAAATATATCTCTCAAAGCCTGAAGTTTTAACAATTTGTTTATTATTAAATTTATTTTTATGAACTTCCTGAAGTTTTCGTTGAAACATGTGATTATGTTAAAGGGGGTGATTTGGAATAAATTTCATTTAAAGCATATCCCCGAAGAGGTGAAGTCTTGTCAATTTATTTATTATTAATGACGTGAACAAAATTTATTGTAATAAACTTCCCGAGGTTTTCATTGAAACCTGTGCGTTTATGTAATGCCATTGATGTGATTGACTATGTGAGTGATTTTCGGGGGCGTGATTCTCGACAAACTGTTTCCAATTATTTCAAGATTCATTAATCCAATTAATACAATTGTAGAATCTGGCCAATAATAAATATTTTCGGCCCCAATTTTTAATGAATTCGCTACCTTCTAAATTAATCTTACTACTAAAGTAGCAGCATACGGAATTGTAAGTGACTTTAATGGACTTACTCTAGATTTAGCGGCGATTAAATTAATTTTGAAACTTTGTTTCGCATCCATGGATTTTAAATAAACGCATATGCGGACTGTGATGCATCACAAAATCCGGCTCGATGTACCAAAATGTTAGAACTCGACGTACCAAAATGTCGTCTCCAGTTGGTAATTGTTACAATTTAAATTGCTCGAAGGACCACCAACTTTCTGGTATGGTAACTGAGTAACGACGAACTATGGTGACATTGAAGTACATATGAGGTAAACTGGTTAACTAAAGGGCGCCTGTGGCGAAAAACCTTATAAGGTGTTCGTTGGTACGAACACGGTGATTATGTAAAACAGGGTAATTTTTTATAAATTTCAATTATTAAAATATATCCCTGAAAGGGTGAAGGATGTCCAAAATTTATCACACTAAACTTCCTGAAATTTTCGTTGAAACAAGTGATTATGTTAAATGTTTTAATAAATTTCAATTTAAATATATTTCTGAAAGGGTAAAGCCTAACAATTTTGTTTATTATTATTATTCTTCTTTTCTTCTTTTCCTATCCTTTGTGCCCTACAGAACGTCGGGCCCTCAACCCACTTCCGGTACAGTTTACGATTAACAGTCATTTATTTGACTTGTCTTAGATTTTTACCTCTCTGTTCTACTATCTTTCCTATATTTTGTTTCCATGTTTCTCGTGGTTTTCCTTTCCTTGCGACTTGGCTTCTAATGTTCTTTTCGGGTACCTATGGCTAGTCATTCTCGTTACATGTCCGTACCATTTTAGTTGTTTGTTTTCCACTTCATGGACTTCATGCCCAGTTTCTGATGCGGTCTCTTTTTGTCCGTCCTATTGCCCTTCTCAGATATTTCATTTCTTTTTCTTCTTCTTTTCTTCTTCTTCTTCTTCTTCTTCTTCTTCTTCTTCTTCTTCTTCTTCTTCTTCTTCTTCTTCTTCTTCTTCTTCTTCTTCTTCTTCTTCTTCTTCTTCTTCTTCTTCTTCTTCTTCTTCTTCTTCTTCTTGTTCTTCGTCTTCTACTTCTTCTTCTTCTTCTTCTTCTTTTTCTTGTAGCCGAAGCCTAGGCCTATGCTCTGTTAGTAACCCGTAATAACGAGTTCTGTAAGCCCTCTTAGCACGTGTGCTGGGCAGGAGGCTAACCTTACACATTGAATATAGAGAAGAAGATCGACCCACAGTGGTGAGGATGCTGGGTTAACGATTGTCAAAGGTGTTAGTATGACAACTGGGACCGCCGGTCTCAGGAATCCAACCTGAGCTGCCTGCGTTAGAGACCGAGGCTTTTTACACGCGGCTATCCGTTCCTCATATATAATATATTTCGTTTCACTAGATATTATCTAGCTTTTTGCCTTGTCTTGTAATATTCAGATTTCAGAACCATAAGTCAGTGGGTACGTACATACTTCTATAGACTTAGTTTTGTCTGTGTACTTAGTTCTTGCTTTTGTTGTTATAGCTTTGTGCATTGCGTAGTAAGTTTTACTTGCTTTGTTTGTTCTGTTTAAGAACTCTGCCTCTATTGTACCTTTTTTGTTTATTGTTATGCCTAAATATTCATGGTTTTCCGCCCATTTGTATTATTTCACTTTTATTCGTATTGATCTCCCATCTTTCAATTTCTGCAGTCCATTTATTTATTATTTGTTGTAGTTTGATCATTGAATCTGCTACTAATAATATGTACGTCGTTAGCGTAGACCAGCCTCTGTATCCATATGAGCTCTATATTCCAGTCTCCTTGGTTTATTCCTTTGTCCATGTTGAACTTACCCGATTCGCTTCCTTTCATTCTCACCCTGCCTCTGGTCTTGCTGTACAATCTCTTAATTGCTTCTTCAAGTTTGCGGGTTACTCCTAGTTCTTGCAATGCTCTCCATTTACTGTTTTTGGATATTGTATCAAATGCTTCCTTGATGTCTATGAAGGCTAAGTAGAATTGTTTTCGCCTTTCAAGTATCTTTTCTATCGCAGTCCGCAAAACAAAGATCTCTATGTTCCTCTTTTCTTCTTCATATATTGCCCTTCTTCTTTCTCTTCTTCCTGAATTTGATCCCTTTTTAAATTTTTGTTCATATAAACTCTTCCATACTTCAAGAATTTTGTTCTCATTTGTTCTATTTGATCTTCGTTATTCTTTATGCTTCAGGTGTTTCTTCCATATTTTCCCCTGGTCGCGTTGATGGTTTTCCAGAATTCTCTGTTACATTCGTTGCTGCTTTTCGCTTCCGAATCTCTGCAAAACTTCTTCCAATTCTGTTGTTTTGCTCTTAGGATGGTTTCCCTGGCTTCTCTTGGTTATTTGGTACTCCTGTCTGTGTCCTTCAGAGCTGGGCTGTACTTATGTATCTATTCCAAGATTCTCTTTTGCTCCTTACTTTGTTCTTTACTTCATTGTTGCACCATGGGGTTCTTTCTTGGTTTTCTTTGTTTATTATTAACTGTGTATAAAAAATTTATTGTAATAAACTTGCTGGCGGTTTTGTTTAAACGTGCGATTAGTTAAACTTTTAATAAATTTCAATTAAAGTATATCCCCGAAAGGGTGGGGTTTTAACAGTTTTGATCTCTGAAGGGTTATTTATTATTGTCTGGGCATACAGAATTTATTGTAATAAACTTCTTAGCGTATTTGTTGAAACGTCAATAAGCACCAAAACGTATCAAGGGTTAAAGGCTTCTGTAAATTTGATTAAGATTATATACGTCGACATCATAAATTCTAAAAGCTAACATATTTACTTACCATGCTCTTACAAAAGGGTTTACTTTTACTTTAATTTAATTTATCTACACAAACTTATACATTTTCTCTAAAAGCTCTTTACTTTGTTATTCGCTGTCTGACGCTTACGACCGACATGATAGTATGTAATAATATAATAAGTTTAGTGTGACTTTGAGAACAGAAGTAATACTTTCATCCATTTTCAGTGACTGAAAATATATTACGAAACAACCCACACCAGGTTTATGTAAAACCAAAGCTAGTTTATTTTACCATTAACTCGCTTATGCTTTGAGCAGCAATTTCAGTTCAGCGTTTCGGATATTTCAGAACACTTGCATATAAAGAACAAATAGCGAGTATGTCCAATAACCGAGAAATTGAATTTCTCGGAACTGAGTCGACACTACTCCAGTAGTTCGCCAGATAAGCATTACACCGTATGCACGGGAATGTGTTTCAAAATACATTTAGGTGTATCTAATTTAAACTAGGATCACATTTTGAAACCTAGCGAAACCTCTACGTCTACGGTAATAAAAACCGTTCTTTATTAATTTTTTTAAATTAAAAACTATCTAAATACTAACTTTTAATAAAGCTAGCCTAATCTTACTGATTACTCTGTCCGAATGAAATTTACTTAAATATTCAAAAAAAGAAGCTTTACCTCTGACCTATTCGGATTACAAAACGATAAAAAATTGAAACAAGCTCAGTACGTGCTTTAATAGAATATTGACAACCGAAAGAATAAAGTAAACAAATATAATTCTAAAAGAACAAAATTGATAACGCTGAACAAACGATTTCATCTTCTAAAAAATAAAAATGAAAGAAAATAATAAAATAAAATGAAACTCTCTGTAAGATTAAAAACGAAGCAGTTATGATATTAGTACGTCTTACAAATCTCGATGTAACGAAAATAAACTTATAAGGGAAAATCAAATAACCGAAATATGTTGGCGAAAGTATTCAAATAATTGGCAAAATTAATTTCCAGTTTGGTATTTTTACTAAGAATACGAATTCTTGATATATCTTTGTTTCAAGGAAATACCGTAGGTCAAACTTTATATTAATCTAAATGTTGGAATCTTACATGGAATTTCAAAGTTTACGATTAATCCTTTACCCTTTTAAAAATCCTTTTAAGTAAATTTGTATGTTAACTTTCTTCAAAGAACGTTCTGGAAAGCACTGCAAAAATACTTTTGAAACTTACTTGTAAAAGCCTTTCAAGGAATGTTATTCCGAAAAACTCCAAACATTTATTTTAGAAATGAAATGCTAAACGTGGTTACAAAGAAAATATTTATTTAAAAAAGAGATTAAAACCTTCTACAAACGAGGTAAAAGTACTCTAAACAAATACTCCATTAAAATGTTAATATATTTTGTTAGTGTTGTTAGAGGCGAAAACACTCAAAAACAGTAAAAAAAAAACAGAAAAATTCACGTTTAGTTAAAAAAAAAAAGAATGAGTCGTTAAATGAAAAAATAAAGAACCAGTAGGAGCAAACAAAACACAGAAAAGTAGAAAACAAGTAACAAAATGTGACAGGAGAAATTCATGAACGAGAACTACCTACCAAAAAGGTTTGTGAAAAGGACAATATTGCTGATAAAGCTTTTCTTAAATTTATTGAACGAATTCGCACGCTATAAAGAGTAGTTTAAGAAGGCAACAATATGAAAATGAATTATGTGCAAATAATAAGACGAATGTTGCCACGGTTTTCGTATTATGCACGGATCAAAACCGTTTATGTGGGAATGGCAACATAAATCTGTCAACTTTTTAATTTTGTCGATATTAAGAATATTAGCTAGCGTTCTTATACGGAAATTTCGCGTATAAAGCTATCACGTTTCTTATAAGGAATGTGTGTAAATTTATTGGTAGTTGCATTAACTTTTAACGACCTTTAAATGAAAAAACGAACAACAAAATTTACACTTACAGTACCTGAGAGGCACTTCCGTTCTTTACAACGTTGAGAGAATAATTTTAACAGCCTTAAGTTAAATATGTGGTGTACTCGTCATGAATTAATACGGCTTTATTTTTTTGTTTAAAATTAGCAAATCGTGGCGAACTCACAGTTTTCATGAATAATAAATTTTATCTTCGTTTTTTTACTAAGTGTGTAAACAAAATCCCCCATGAGCTAAGTAAATACCAGGGAGTTTCATCATATTCGCCCTTACAGCGTCCCGATTTGCATCATTTTAGACATTCAATTTTTACGTTTCTAATAATTCTGCACAATTAACCGATTGGAATTTAAATAGAATTTCAACCCTTCGAACTCTATCAATTTCAAAAGACCCGTATTTACAACACGAACTCCTGTAAACAAGTTCAAATACCTTTTTTATTAAGAAGGTGAATTTATGTTAGAATTTATCAACGCGAACGATTTACGAGTGCAGTTAACTAAGTTAAAAGGCGTTCTGTCTTTAATTTTTTTATTTATTATAGGTTGGTGCTCACGCAAGCTTTCATTTTCAAATGAAGTCGATAAAAAGTTCCTTAAACACCCACGATTTGTTTTCATTCATTTGAAACCTATCACGTTACATAAAAATAACTTTGATACGAGAAAACTAATATTAAATTTCGCCCCCTGTTTTTTAATGAAAACCAAATTATTTTTATGAACATGAAACACTGAAATTATCTAAAATAAAACACAAGAAGCTGAAAATTGAAAAATGCAAAGAGGGAAGCCAGGAGAGGTAGTATTAGGCCTGAACAGAGACAAAAATAGCTGTATTATTATTCAAGTATAATAAAAAACCAAAAAAGGCAATTCCCCAATATTAAAAAACAAATCAACAAATATTAGCGGGGTTGAACGAACCTCAAACCTAGAGTAACAACATTAAACAAACTAACTAAGTTTATCGTGACAATAACTCAATGTGGGAATTTGTCATTTTCAACAACAATATAGCAGATGTCTAATGAAATTTACAGCTTGAGGTTTCAACAAAAGCCTGCTACAGATATCTTTGTTGCTAGAAATAGAAAGCCGATGAGAAATTAATAAAAAAGGCGAACAAATGGAGCTCAACAAACATCGAATTTTAATTAATCCCAAGCATCAAACAATGGAATCGCTTTAAACTACTCGTGTTGAAAACCTTTCAGTTTGAAATTCGCTGAAAATATTAAAATACTGATGCATATCCCTTATTGTTATATAGTTCAGAATTATATTGTTTAATTTTAATTTTAAAATGCCAGCAGAAAGGAGTCGCAAAACTTGAGATTTAAAAAAGAAGAATTAAATAAATTGGAGGATATAGCAGCCTGCATGGAACTTTCAAAGCCTGACATTGTTTCAGTTTGCGATTATCCTAAACAAGGAACATGAACAAAAATAGTTTCCTAACAAAACTGTGACGGAATAGCAAAGTTCGCAGCTTTTAACAAGAAGCTCAATATAGAACTTCGTTCAATTTACTTTAAAAGAAACTACAGTTTTAAACACAGTAACGATGCAGACATGCACCCATCTCGGATCCTTAACTTTACAAAACTTGCGTTAACAATATAATTTTGGTTCGATTTCTCTTTATTTAAAGGAATAAAATTCCTAGCAACAAATCCCAAAACAACCCAACTCAAATACCTTTCTAACAAAATTATGTCAAAAGAATGTTTTCGGCAGGTTGTGCTCGGGCAGTTTAAAAGAAAATTGTAGTTAACTAAATTTCAAGGGTTAAATCGTGAAGTAACTTTAAAGTGAAATATTTTTCCGACTTGGAATGTAAAACCCAACAGCACAGCTTTATTTTAATTTTCTTTTAATGAAAATCGGCCACTTAAAAATCAAGTAGAAGTACTAAAATGATTTTTCACGTTTTTTAATAAAGAAATTAGAATTTTAATAGCTTAAATTTAAAAATTAATTGTTTAATTTTTGGGTTACTTGTCAAGTTATCCCTTACAACAGAATGATAAAAATTTGTTTAATAAGTTCTATATTCACGCTAACTAAGCTTAGCAATTCCAGCAATTTGTAAAAGGTATCGGCACTAACGCCCTGCGAGGGAGCATTGCCCGCAACATGGAGGATAAAGGCCTCCTAAGTTGCTTTCATCCCCGGTTACTTCGCACGCTATACGTACGGGGCGGTGAGGTAAGCACCACGCGTTCGAAAACCCCAGCAAATTGTAAATTTATATTTAAAGCAAAATTACAGGAAATATTGTATATTGCCACCTTAAACTGGGTTAAATTTAGAAAAATTTGGTTTTCTGGATTATTTTTAATATTTAAAGCAAGCTTATCAATAACGTCATATAAAATTTCACATAAGAGAATCATTAAACTTTTCAAAGGATGCATCCAAACGAAACATGTTATTGATAAAAGTAATTAATTTCGAACAAAGTCTGTCGCTATTTTAAAAATATCGTAACTCTTTTGGTTTATTTTTGACGTAGAAGATACGAATCGCTTACAGATGGTCTTAAAAATGTTTTCTTCCGTATTTTAAGTAAATCTGTAATAAGCGACGAGATTAATTATTTCAGTTGCTTCAGCAGAAAAAGAAACCAAAATTGCTCGAGTAACTTAAAACTGGATTATAAAACATGAATTAGAGATCTGTGTGACTTCCGTTTAGTAATTATCAAATTATGAAATGCACAATTGGAATTGGAATTTGGAAAAACTAGTGGAGTTAGCTAATTCCGGTTTTTTATTTAGAGATTTATCCCAAAGAAACTGCCAGCGTGCTTTCAGATACGTTCTCCGGAAACAAAAATATTTCCGGAAGTTCCCAAGAGTAAAATTCTCGAGAAAAGTTACATGTTAACCGCCGTTAATGTTTTGTGAAAACAAGACGAAGTTAAAATTCCGTGTGCTATACTATACTGAACTTTTATCGTTTTATATTTCTTTTGTTTAGATTCTCGACAAAACTCATAAATTTTAAACCTAATCTTTATATAAAATATAGTCATTTTGTCCTAACTTTTATAAGCTTTCGATTATTTGACGAAAGAAGGAGAAATATTAAGAAAAGCGAAGAACGTGAAAGTTTTTATGAAAAAGTCCGTCTTTTAAAAAATATTTAAATCAAAGAATATCTGTTGAGTCTTTAATATCCACGCAAAATTAATTGACATGTTTAATTATGTCGGGGAAATTTTATCCAACAAGGTTATAAACCACCAAAACCACACAGAATGTTGTTATAGTAACTGTGACAAATATCTAGGGAAGTTTGTCAAAGAATTTAGTGAATGCGAATGTAATTTATATTAGACAAAAAACATATGTTCAAGCTGTTTTGCACGGTGTACCATTTATTATTTTATTAAAGTGTGACAATTCTATTGCGGCCGCAATTTTTAACCTTGACGTTCTTTTTTTAACACGTTAAATTCCTGAAAATGGAAGAAATTATAAAAATTTTGAAAAACAACAAAAGGAAAAAATATAACAGCTATTTAAAAACATGTAAAATATAAAATTTCAAAATTTTCAGTCATGTTCTTATAAAAATCACTTCTATAAATTAATGACAGCCGTTAAGCTCACTGGACCGACAGATTTCAAAGCTGATTTCTGAGCTACAGGTGGGATTTGTAAAGATCACAGCAATCTTACAGTTGACGAATCCGATCTATATAAACTTACCTTTAAATTTTTATAGATTCGTTTTATTGGCATTTGAGATACACACATGCGTTGAACGACATTTAAACGTTTAAACAAATGAATGCAATACAATTTTTAATACAATATTTCATCTGTTTAGTGATCAATACAAAATTAACAGATAAAGAAATTTTCAAAAACTGGTAGGATTATAAATAAAATTAAAACAAAAACATTTTGGTGAATTACCAAAAACAATCTCCTGATATTTCTTTTAATCTTAAATTATACCATTAAAAAATAGTTTATATGCGGCACAAAAATATCAAAGTGTTGTAGCAGCATTAATCCAATTCAATCTAAACGTCAGGTCGACGATTAATCTTTCCCGACGAATACAATTGCGTAAATTTGGAAAATCAAGTTTGTACCAATAAATAAAAAGAACCCAGTGAATTTGCAGAATTTTCACTATCAATCTCATCAGAGCGTATATAAAAATTTATTAACAATCTCAGCAAAAAGTTGTGAAGCTTCAGCAAGAGAAGGCAGCTATGGAAAACCGTAAATTATAATTTAAGAGTTAATTAAGGGAACTTTGCATTGCATTCATCGCATTTTTTATCTGCGAAGCGTGACGCCAAAAAATAACAAGAATTTTTTTGTAAAAAACCATTTAGACCCGAATATCCAATTAAAAACAATTTTTATTTTCCAAAAAAACTCTGCATGTTTACCTATAATTTGATTAAAATTCCTCATCAGTTATATTCAAAAAAATTTAGTTTTTTCATATTTGATTTTCCGCATGAAAATTCCAACTTATTTCAAATAGGTACGCACTATATTACCTCATATAAAGATTGAATATCTCTAAACCTTGAATGGAGGTTAAAAGGACCACGTTAACTCAGAATGAGCAAGCAATGAGCTAACGTGAAAAAGCTCACGAAAAGCTCGTGGGTCCTTGTTATGGGACGGAAAGAAACCAAAAATTTGGTATGCGTATTCATGAAAAGCTTGTGGCCTAATTTTCTTGTAAATAACAGTCGTTTTAAAGGTTTTTGCATGCATTCATATAAGAAATACAAATAATTTTTAATTGTTAACATTGTTAGATTTTTCTTGTTTTCGTCTTTCGCGCATTTTTTGTGAGTTATGATACTTAAACAAATAGCTTTATGATCTTTAAATTGTATAAAATAACACACGGGCATCTGAAAAATAATATAACTTAGCTAGCTGCAATATTTTAATAAATATTCAGGAACCGCGTCAAGCGTTAAAACGTGCATCTAACGGCAGAAATGCCGGAAATCCGAAAGTATGTAGTTTGTCGCTCTTCAGATCTTACCACTGATCTACTGCTCTAAATAAATCGCGAGCATCTCGCGTATATCAGGGTAATTCGGATCGAATTTTATAGTTTGCCCAAAACCATTTCCACGGCATAAACGCATTCAACTGCCAGCGGGCTACGGTTATAAATAATTTCTCTGTATTGTAATGTTGTAGCCATTGATTCTTTTTTTTTATTTTTGCAGCGCATAAATTACATCCTCATAAAATGCTTTGCTAAGTCCAAGATTAATTATGAACCATTTATTACATTTTTTTTAAATAAAGAAGGATAATCCGTCCAGTGAACAAACTATTTTTTAAAGTTTATTTTGATTTACTAATTTGAAATTATTACTTTTGTGTAAATTACTGCTTTAATAAGTTAAACGTGAAACTCATTGAAACTCAATGCTATGAATATTATCATCAAGTTTGGCCTGTTTTACTAAATGTTTTAATTTTCATCAAGTTAAGAAAAGCTCTCGAGTCAACATCGAATCGTTAACCCTTCTACCGCATGGTTACTGAAAATGCTTGTGGCCCCCTTCTTGTTGATTAGCGAAGTTATCGTCGTGTTGTTGATAGATGATGTTTGAATTTTGTATAACAACTCAATTCGTATTCAGCCTCATAGAGTTTCTGTCGTTGACAAGCTAATGCGTCTAAACCAGAACAAATTTGTTAATAAATGATGTGCCCAGCAGCTGGTGTCACAAAGTTATATAATACAGTTATATATTGAGTTTCTAATTGAAAAGTTGTCTTAAGTTTAACATACACGACATGTGTCGGTTTATATTTATTCTACCGTAAAAAACGTGAATCGGCGCTCTGTTAAATGGCTCGTTATAAGTAAAGTTTAGAGACCCGCGAAATGCTCTCAACATTAAGAAAACTAAATCCGAAGCCGGTAAACGTCTTCCTTGGAAAACCATGCGTGTGACACAAATTAAAATAAGTTCCATTCGAGTATTCTGCATGCAAAAAGGTGTTTGGGATTTGGCACCGAAGCCGGTGCCGAAATAGATCTTAAGAGTGTTACCTGTACTACAAAGAAGCACGGCAACGACCAATGGACATTTCACCACGCGGACCCCCATTGAAGAAGACTATGCGCCCATGCACGTCCACTCACCACTCACCACCCGCAAGGTGCATATCGTTAATAGTAAATAGTAATCAGTGGCACGCAGTCCGTTCCGCGTCCGTCGCAACTATTAAAGGCCGGAACTTGCCACGCCTGCCTTATAAATCACGGTGCAAAATTTCAATGTTTACTTTTCATAATTAATGTCAAACAAGAATTTTCTTTTAGACTGTCTGAGCCAAATATAAAGTTTCTGGGCAGCACAAAAAAGATTGCGCCGAAAATATTTTTAATTGAGGAATAAAGTTTTTTTCTCAAAGTTAAGCATACGAAAAGCACGTGAACATCTGCTAATTAATCTGATATAGTGTTACACTACGTGCAGTTTTGCTGCCGTGGACTTAGTAAAATTTTGACAAGTTATGCTTTACGATAAATCGTTTAAACTGCGGCGGGTAAATGTGAGCTGCAGACAACTGGCGAAGGAGGCGGCGGGTCTTGCAACACTGACTGGACGTCGCGACGCCGCCGTTAGAGAGCGTGTCCCGACGAAAGCGCTCTCAACTGAGTGCGCGCTCAACTAGGCGGCTTTCATGTTGGGTATCGACCTCCACCAGGAAGCCGCCCCATGTCCAAAAGACTCCGAATCTCTATCTGAATCTCTTTCGTAGACCCCACTTTATGCCATAAAGCCTTATTTTGATTCACTAGAATCGGAACGGAAAAACAAACACTCCCCTCCGGAGCAAAATCCAACGAAGCAACTCGCACCTCCCTGACAGTTTTCCCTTATCCGATATTGCTTTTCAAAAAGCGCGCTGCTGTGTGCTAAGTGCAGAAAAGTGATTCGCATCTTCCAATACCATTTAAAAAATGAACGGAAGATGAATCTCAAATTTTTGTCTAGAATATTAAACCGTAGCTCTTTCTCTTCGAATTTTTCCCAAGTTTAATAAGTTTCTCGAAATTTTGCTCCGGAATCAACGGCTTTTTCGACACCCTCCGGCAGCTCGGTTTGGGTAACTTCGGTAACTCCATTTCAAACTAAGAGATAAATACTGTAAAACGATATTTAAAGCCCTTCTTAACGTCTAAATCGATTTTAACTGATTTAGACTTAGAATGCTGCTTGAAACTAACAGAATAAACACGCCGAAACTAGATTTATTAAGTGCACTTGCGTAAACATTGGTTGTTTAGTTTCTCTTTCTGTTTCAAACTTCAGTTGTGTTTACACTTACTTACACATAAACAACAAGTTTCAGTATCACAACAAAATATGAAACGGGGTTGAATTTTTAATTAAAACTACCCGCTCCAGACATATCTTAAGAAGCCACCAACCGTTTTGATTCAATTCGGTATTCGGTACAGTGAAAAATGCCTTTAAAGTAAATCTTAAATTCAGTCAATTTACATATCAGACGGTTTGAAACGCTGAAGTAGAATAATGTAAAACTTTTTACTATTGTATAGAACAAAACTCAATAAAAGAGGATGAAAGAAAAATAAAAATCTGAAATATTTGAAAAGCACTACAACCAGATATTCCTTTATTAAAAAGATTATTATTTAAATATAAACGAATTACTTTGTATATTATATTGAGTTTTTCAGACTTTATTGAAAAAGTAAGTAAGTTTAATTACGGACGCCGGAACCTTTCAATTTTTTTGTCTCATCGCAATAAAATTTAAATAAAATCATTTTCATTTTTGCGAAAGAAAGCTAACATTGAAATTATAAAAGATAATGAATAATGCAACTTTTTACTATTACATAAAACGAAACTCAATAAAATGGATGAAAGGATGAAAGAAAAATAAAAATCTGAAATATTTGAAGAACACTACAACCAGATATTCGTTTATTAAAAAGATTATTATTTAAATATAAACGAATTGCTTTGTATATTATATTGAGTTTTTCAGACTTTATTGAAAAAGTAAGTTTCATTACAGACGTTGAAACTTCAAATGGAAGCTTTCAAATTTTTTTTGCGAAAGAAAGCTAACATTTGAAACTATAAAAGGTACTGGTATTTTTGAATTCAAATTCTTCGTGAGAATTATAAGATTATAACTTATAACTGTTGGTGTTCAATTTTAGTAGAACTTAAAAAAATTTTAAATCAACAATCGAACTATAAATTTGCAGAAATTTTTATGGTACGTTATTAACTTCATACCCTGTCGCACAAACCTTTATCAAACTTGACACATAGTTAACTTCAGTAAAGAATTTTTGAGTTAGAAATTTCGACAGTGATAAATGAATTGATAGTAAAACATAGTGCTTTTGTTAATTACTTACTTACTTTACTGATAATCCATTAATATGTTTTCAAGTCCCTGTTGGAAATTCAAATGTACTAGAATTTGATACGTGGTTTGGGCCTTTAGGGATTAATCTTCCATTATTGTTACGAATTTCTCGGACATTAAAAGCACATGAGTAAAATATGAAAATTTCCTTTATAAGTACAGAAATTAATTGAATATATTTGCAGGAATTAAACAAATTTAATAATGTATCAGTATCGATGATAACATAAATATGATCAATAATTCGAACCTAGAAAACAATGTACAACAACGAAAGGCTTATCTGCTATCATAAAATTCTTACAAAGTAGTGGTGCGCATTAACCTATTTTTCCTTGTTTGTGTTTTATACTGGCGATAATCTTTTCTTAACTCTTTGCTTGACTAGTCTTTCATTTAAAATTCGATGCATGCAACAAGTTATGCAAGCCTCGAGCTTGTACCTTGTTATTATTTATTTATTTATTCCCACAACCAATTTTTATTTTGTTCGACATTTTGACACAAACCTGACTGTAATCTGAATATTTTCCTCCTGGTAAAAGATAACAAGTATATCTGTTAGTTTACTTGTTATAAAGTAAACTACGGAAAATCCTCAAAACTACAAAGTTCCCTAAGGTCCCAAGGCAATGTCTTGGTATGCCCCGCAAAACTGTAATGTCTGCAGAATTCAAATCCCGAAACGAGGCATTTTAATGAAATCCTTATAAAACTGTCTTAACTTTCTTCTAAGTTTCCAATGGCCACAGTTTTTCTTTTTTTTTTTGAAACCCTGCAGGATCGTTTTGTATAATGTATTGTGCTTTCCTATATATTTTTTGTGAAGATACGCTTTATATATTTATACATAAAGAGCAGTTCTCAAGTTCTTTACTAAAGTACCAAAGTAAGGTTCTAAATTTTTCAAGAAAACAATAAAAAAATAACTGGCTCTTTTATTATTATTTAAAAATGTTATTTTAGTGAAACTATACTATTTATTAAGATATAAAGTAACTCCCTTTTTCTTTAAATATGTTATAAGTTGAATTAAATAATTATTACTGTATAAACTCATAAAATAATAATATCAAGATAAACAAGGCTTTAGATTTCTTCCATCGTTTCTTGGTTTCAATAAACTTTCGTAAAAATTAGATCAGTAGTCACGTATATCTCCAGCGAGAGAATTTCAATTTTGTTTCGTGGAGTGCCGAATTTCCGGCAAATTAACCCAAGTCGCTCTCATATTGCTAACAACTCTCGAAAATCCCACTTAGATTTCAACCCTTTTTACCATTTAGCCACTAACGTGAATGAGTATTTTCCTGTAAACGACGGATGTACGTAATTTCCAAATGAATTACTACCAATATATCACAATGATTGGGCAGTTCTCCGTCAACAATTCAACCTCGATAAAGCTTTCGCTAGCATCTACAGCTATCGTCGAAAACCCATCGAACTACCCCTTTTGACACTTTGTATTTATACACCGTTGTTGTTAATAAGTACTTACCTACGTGTAAATTCCCGACGGACAGACAGGCTGGCTTAGTTTACGCACTACTTGCAAATAAATTAAACGTCTTGTCCTTTCGGGTAAAATATGATATCTTTCTTCGTGTCGAAGTCTATAATAATTGCAGTAAGGAGGAATTGGAAATCGATCGAGTGACGCAAAAATTTATGAACAAGAACTGACGAAAAGCACGCGCCTCAAAATAATTCAAAATTCCTTCAAGAAGAGAAAGAAAATCTAAAAGGCATAAAACGCGGAATTCCAATTCTTCTCAGTTTATGAACCTACAACCTACTATTAATCGAAATTTTCGAATAATCCTGCGGTTTTATTGTATCCTTAAAGTCTGTAAGCCATAATTTTACTCTTCTTGATAAGACTGCGCATTTTTTAAAGTTTATTTTACTAATAGGTTTTACTCATTTATTTTAATTCGATTTAAGGCACCGACTGCAGTGGAAATTCGAGCGTTTTGAAAAGAAAACTAATACCGCGAATGACCTAGATTTTATATTGAACAGTAGCTGAAACCTGACGTAAGCAAACCCAATTGCATGTTCGGTTGACAAAACATTAATATGCTATTATCCTTAGAATATCAGGTAAGTCTTAGATTACCCGTAATATAAAAGGATACGTACTATTACTTTCAGTATCGTATCATCAGTTATCTATTCAAATAATGCACCAACGAAGTTTATTACGCTAGCTAAATTGGATTAAGGAAACCTTAAGGAAGAAAGACCCAGTTACATATTAGAAATCGAATATATTACGAATAAAAATAGAAAAGAAAACCTATAATAGGATATTAAAAATGAAAAACACTGAACGGCCAAAATAATTGCCAAAGTTTGTATTTAAGGTCCTTAAATTCCACAAAAATTTGATCAATCTAAAAACTCTTCCAAAAGTTCTATCATAAATAATAAATAAAAGCGACTGAAAATCTATTTAAAATACTGAAAGTACTAAAATACTGAAGAGCGTTTAACTTTGAGAAGTATTCATAAATCTTGGAGGCTTGTGAAATTTTGACGACATTGACAGAATTCTAACGAAAAGGTTAGGGAACTATGAGATTTACTTGAAAAATAGATGAAAGGCTCTAATATAGATCTAGAAGAAAACCTACAGGTTAAATTTGAAAATCAATAACTACGACTACCACACGTACATCAAGCAATTAGGGTTGGCTAAAATACACAAAGTAAGTGTAAATGATGTCTTGATGATAAATATTTCAAAAACTTGAATAGAATACAAAAAAGCTCAATTTTTTACTGTCGCCACTTACTAATTCATAAAGTTTTACTTTTATATTAGGTTCGAACAAAAAACTTGGAAATTCTGAATAAACTCGGGCCTGATCTAAAATTTGAACTGTATTAATTTGAATTAAATTTGAATAGAACAACCAGTGTAACAGAAACATTTGCTAATTAATGTCATGTTGCATACGGATTCGCAAATTCATAATTCACAATCATAGTGAAAAGCGTAGAATCATAATTTGGCATAACGAGTGGATTTTTGGTGGCAAAATTAATTTTAGCCCATTATTTATTGTTCGGTCTCTAAAATTTCTACGTTAATAAGCATTGAAGCATAGATGCGGCAAAATCCAACATGGCTTTTTGTATTCGAAATGGAACGAATTGAAAAGCTCCGGTAGTTCAAAAGTAAAATCTATTCATTCCGCATCAACTAATCAACTTTGAAAGCAAAATGCGAAGTAGTCTTTAACATAATAATTAATTTAGGCTATTTAGAGATGAAAGTAAATTGCTGCGCCAGTGTAGTCAGCAATCAGGGCGCGTTTTAAGCTCCTAGAATGTCGCAGAATTTCACGCCTGCTGAAGGTGCGTATTAAGAACCATTGTTTTCGAATGTACAAGCCACTCCAGAAGCGGCAGTTACGCGTGTATGTAAATTGGCAGGCAAACGACATACGCGGACGATGCCATAGGCCTGGGTGCTTAATCTTAGTAACGTGAACTAGGAGTAGAACTGTCACAGACAGCGACACTAATTACCAGTTGGCGGCGGCGGCAGCGGGTGAGCGGTAAAGTCGTCGCATCCTAAGTATAAATGAAACTACACACCGGTTCTGGATTTATACACATGTTTGTAACCCGACTATAACACCCTCGCCTTTATGGTAATTCATTTTGGGGCACTGTCTTATAACAAACCGAGGGCGCCTACGTTTCTCTAGGCAATAACTAAAACATCCGCTTGTTCTGTATGCGAAACTTTATATAACAGCAATTAAGCCCACTAAGTTGATCTTTCATCAATTATGAAATGTTACGCTAGCGTTTTCCGCTACTAACTTCAAAAATAAATTTCGTATTAACCGTCCCAATTTTAGAACTTCTGCTGCAAAAACTTCGCCTTTCTATTTATCAGTACAGACAAAACTCTTTTGATCAGAAGCAAACAAACTGGACACTGCACAAATAATTGGAATTACTGCCATATAAATACATAGAAAACGGCCAACAATCACAATCAAACATACCAAAAGTAAATATCAAAGAAACAGCCCATTAAAATTCAACACAATTACCACCAAAAGCTCTTTCGTCTTTTGTAGCATCACAATCACGATACTTATGTATTAAAAATCGTAAATCAGCTCTAAAATAGAGCCTGAATCCATAGCTACAGCAAATCATCTATATTAATGTTACATTGAACTTGAGTTAATCAGTTTAACCAAAGATTACAACCAAATGCCATCAGGTATTAGCTCCAATCGATACTAATAATAACACATGGCTTAAGCAGTAACAAAACCATTTCCAGGAGTTTATTACCTTATTAGTTTTTTTCTTAAAATGATTCTTTCTACGAGTTCGTTGAATTATTTGTTGGCATAGTTTCGAAACAAATTATAAAAGTTTAACACGAATCAGGGCCGACTCAAGCAAGTGTACCCGACACATGGGCGCAACCTGTTAGAGGGCTAACCTAACCCATTGTATATACAATTTGTTTAATTTACTATAAAGCCATTCTCCCCAAGAGTTCACCTATACCTTAGGTAAACTAATCAAAAAAAGCACCTGGACACAACTTAATCACAGGGCAAACACAGAAGTAACTACCAAGAGAATCAGTTGTTCTTCTGACAAAAATCTACAGCAGCATATTTAGACTGGCATATTATCCACTAATATGGCAATTTGCTCTTATAATTATAATTCCTAAACGTGGAAAACGAGCAAACCAAGCGGCTTCCTATCGCCCATTAAGTTTACTCCCAGTTATGTGAAAAGTGTTTAAAAATTATTATTTAAAAGGCTCGGAATGGACACCAACCTGTCGAACCATGTTCCAAATCATCAATTCGGGTTCCGTGAATAGAACTATACAACAATCTCACAGAATCATCAACCAAACTGCAACAAACTTTGAGGAAAAGAAACTATGCGCGGCAGATTTCCTGGACGTAGAGCAAGCCTTCCATAAGGTTTGGCACAATGAGCTATTATACAAAATCAAGAATGTACTACCTGATCCAGACTTGTTCTTCTTCTTGTGATGGCATGCCCTTTACAGGGTGTTGTAGTCTTCTCTCCATATGTCTAAAGTGTGCATGTAGCCTACAAACATAGGAGATGTACAGCTTTACGTGAGCTCCGAACTACACTTGCACATTACTGCAACAAGTGAAGTGAAGAAATTACAGAACCACAAATATTCTGGAGAAGACGAGATAACAACTGAGTTAATAAAGAATGGAGGGGAACAACTGATCAACAAATTACATGAAGTAATTCAGAACATATGGACTGAAGAGCGAATGCCTGAAGGCTGAACGCATCCAATAATCTGCCTCATATATAAAAAGCAAGGAGACAAATTGAACTGCAGCAATTACTGGAGAATAGCCCTTCTAGGAGTCGTATACAAAATTCTAGTTTCGAATACCGAACAGAATTAAATCATACGCTGAAGAAATCCTAGGTGAAAATCAATCGGGATTCAGAAACGGAAGATCACATATTTACAATACGAACAGTACTTGAAAAATGCTATGAAGACAATATAAATATTCACCAATTACACATAGACTACAAGCAAGCATACGACAGTATAAACAAAAAATACGTAGAATAAACAATTTTTCATTAGGAATCCCAGACAGAAAAACTAGTCAACCTCACGAAAATAACAATATTACAGATTAAAAACAAAGTGAGAAAACAAGGAAACCTTTCCAAACAGTTCGAAGTAATACAGGGACTAAGACCAGGCAACCCCCTATACTCAACCTTGTTTAACTTAGTATTAGAACGGTATAAAGCAAAATAGACATGAACCCTGGAGGAAACATATTCAATTGAAGCTGCCAACACCTAGCATTTGCGCTCCTAGCACGAACAGAACAAACACGGCACACCGCGAACTAGAAAAAGAAGGTTTAAGCCGCGTCCAGACTAGAAAAAATTTACGTCGTGTGTTGAAATTAAAATGCGCCACAAATATTTTCGCCGCAAATTAAAGTTGACTGTCACATAAACATTGTGTTGTGCGCGATGCGTTTGTGATCAACACGTGCGTGGCCCGTTTGGTTCGCACAGGTTTGTTTACTAGTGATTCCAGACGGTGTTTTAGTTGTATTTTCCAAAAATGAATTTGAATAAAGAAGACGTTTTGCTTTTAATTCAAGAATATCAAAACCGTCGCCTTCTATTGGGATCCAAATGATAAGTGGCACTTCAATAAAAATAATAGTGATGCTTGGGACGAAATTGCAACAGCTTTAAGAATTGATGTTGAAGATGCAAAGAAAAATATTTCAAGCCTTCTAGGATCTTTTAGGCGAGAAAGGTCAAAAGGAACAAAGACCATAGGTACAGGTAAAGGTAAGAATCTCATTATTTTTAACGATAACAGTGAACTAACAATAAATTCTATGAACTCAGCTTTTATATTTTCTGCATACATTATAAAATAACATTTAAATAAATCTACAGGCGCAATTATACAGATCGGACTGGTTTGCGTTCAATAGTTTTGCGTTTTTGGATAAGGATGAGCCAGGGGAAACAATCAGCCCTGAACAAATAAATGTAAGTGGAAATAGAAAGGTATAAGGTATACATTAACATATTTTTTAATAGCAAATACTACGCAAAAAAAGTTTTTTATAGTTTTGCAATGATTAAGCATATTCAAATTGCCATGGAACTACACCTGCTGTTGTAAAATAATCTACTAATACGTTTCAAATATCTTCTGCATTAAGAATCGCTCTACGTGGAATGTTTCGTATTCCCCTAAAGTTGTGTGAAGCATATGATCTTCTCCAACTTCATTCTACTATCTATCCTTCTTTTTCTGTATCTAAAGTTCCTGGCGGGGTATAAACATTATGGGAAGTCTTGCTTTTCCTTAAATAGTTGTGCAGGTATACCGTGACCATAACTACCACTTGCGCTTTATTGGGTTCTAAGAGAAGAGGTTTCCTCAAAATCCTAAACACTGATGAAATAATTCCAAAGACGTTTCAATGACTCTCCGAGCTCAGCTCAACCTGTGATTAAATATCCTTCCTTTCGATCCCTTTAGGTAAACTCCTGGGTATATATTTTCATAATATTTTCAGTGAGAGGCAAAAGGCTTCATTGGCAATAATTAAATAAGGAACATCTTTCTGCTTTTGAGGGAGAGGTCTTGGTGGCCGCAAGTGTAAAGTCCTCCGTCAGAGATTCGATCTTGGCATCCAATATCAACATAAAGAAAATTGTAATGCGGAATGTTCCAAAACGTTTCGAAATCTTGAAAAATATTCAACCATTCGTCCGGTGTATTTGGCATCTGAAATTATAATATGTTCATAGATATTATGTGACTAACTAAATTGTAGAATTATTCCATTTTTGCAGGATGAAATAGCTGAATCTCCTGAGGTTGCAGACGTTGTGCCAAGTCCTAGCTGCAGTTCCACCTCCAAAAACTCTACAGAGCTAGGAATAACAGAGTCTACAAAAAACACTCGCGTAGAAACAAACAAAGATTTTCAAGAGCCTTCAACAAAAAAGAGAAGAAAGGCAAAAAGATCTATCAAGGAAGCCGAAAATAACGTTCCCCGAATTCAAAAAGCTTTTGAGTTTTTGCAACAGCCGATACAACTGGAAGACTCCGCAACTATGTTTGCCAAATATCTAGGGGAAAAACTAAAGCAGTTTTATCTAAGAACAAAGGCAGGGCTGATACAATCGAAGAACATATCAAGAAACATAAAAAAGAATAAATAAAACCATAGCATACGGGGTGTCAAAAATGGAAGACCAGAAAATCTGTGCATCTTCGAAAAAGACTAATAAGACAATAAGACAAATATACAGACCAATAAAGGAAGGAGAAGAATAGAAAACAACGATGAACTACGAACTAAAAGAACTATATGAAGACCCAGACATAGGCACGACAGAATTAAAATAGCTGGGGCTGGGGTACGTAATGAGAATGAAAAATGGCAGAGGTCCAAAAATAGCGCGAAAGAAAATCGGAGGGTAGAAGAAAGCGAGGACGACCAAGGAAAAGGTGATGCGAGAAGGTTGAAAATTATCTAAAAGAACTGGGAGTAAGAACTTGGAGAAGAAAGAGAACATAGAAGAAGGGAAGAGGGTCATTGAGCAAGCCAAGATCCCCCAAGAACCGCAGCGCCGAAAGAAGAAGAACTCAAATTAAATGTGTTTTCCTGTGATTTATATACCTAGACCTAAATGTTATAATTTTATAGTATAGAATATGATTCGTTTACACTGGTTATTTGTACTTTTTTATAAAAATATTGAAGTTCTTTTTGCTCACGTTTCAGTTTCAATATGTTTTGTTGTGATTTTAGTAAAGTTTGATGTTATGTTTTATATAGTATATTTTGTTTTGTAATTTTCCAGAAACATCAATATAATACTTATTGGGTTTTCATGTAATTTAGGAAGGGGTGGTAAAAGTTCCTTTCACACGGGCACCGCCTCTGAGCGAATCATCTATATTGATGTCACACTGAACTTGAATTAATCAGTTTAGTCATGTCAAAGATCATAAGCAAATACCATCAAGTAAAATCAATACCAGCAATAACGCAATGCTTATGCAATAACAAAAAACAAAACCAAGCCTGTACTTTCCAAGATATATTTCCTTTTCAAATTTTCTACCTATGCATGAAATTACTGGTTCGTACAAGCTCGAAACAAACATTTTAAAAAAGTTTAGCGCGTAGCAATACTAAACATATACTGTATTTTTTAATCAGCTTTAACTTTTAATTGTGAAAGAAATTGAGTAAAAAATTTTCTAATAATTCGTAGAGTTAGTAAAACTATAAAAGTGTTGTAGATAGGTAAATGCCGGGTCTCTAAATTCCTCAACTGATTCAGTGATTCCGTTATAATAAACTGCCCTGAAGACGTAGTTGTAACGTTGTAACACCTTAAAACTTTGCCGAAAATTAATTAAATATTTCGCAACGAATCTGAGAGAAATCAAACTAGGAAACAAACTAATATCCAATGCAGGATTTTTAATAACGTACTCAAACAAACAGAATTTTTATTTAAAATTATGTAAATATAAAGCTTTATTAAGTGGGTAACACTTGGTGGCAAATTTGAAAGCACTAACAGAATCACCTATACAGGATAAAAAGGAAATATGAATTATTCCCGAGATGATCAAAGACTTTCTAATAAATTTTTACTATGCAACAGATTGAATAAACTTTTAGAAGATGTGCACAGATTTACAAAATAGATACACGGTGTGATCCAATTAACGTAGTAGGGTATCATCTCGATTCTCGTTTTTACTTCCACGAACTCCCACTGTTACAGAGTTTAGCACAAAAATTAAGTTACAGTATCACCAACAAAGGAATGAAACTGTATAAATCCTGAAATATGAAGCCGAGCTAAAACTAGATTTCAAAGTGGCTACAACTACAACAAAAGTCTAAGAATTTTTATTCGTCGAAGAAACCATAAAAACTTGCGAGCTAAGGGTAGTTCGAGCTTAAAGCTGTGCTCTTGGTTTAACGGATGAATTTTTTAAAATAATGGAAAACGTCTCGCTTAAAAGATAAACCTCGGTTTCTAGTGGAAATAAACGCACAAAACACACACAATAGATTTTCATAGATAACTGCTGATAATACTGGTTAGAGTAAAAGCAAACAGCAGAAAATAAACGGATATAATTAGAGTCCGGTTTGAATAAAATTTACAGTAAGCTCGTTTCTAGTAAAACAACAGAATTGCTCATCGGTTTAGTTATAATTAATTCACTTTACTAACAATTAATATAAATAAACAATCGTCGCTCGGTTAAGCTAAATTTAATCAAATAAGATCAACTTTTATCTGTCCAACTTTTTTATGCTTTGGATTCTGAAAACGCAATTAGTAAAATTAACGCCGAGTTAGTTAACGGTTGAGATCAGATAAAGTGAACGAAGCTGAATTTAAAGTTCTGTACGTCAGGGTTTGTAGATTTTAGGGGATAAATGGAATACCTTTGTCGTATCCAGTGTACGTGATGCAGTCTCATAATGTTCGCTTGTACACATAGCCTGACAGGTTGTCCTTTAGTAAATGCGTTAATAATATCCACCTATCCGATACGGGTCTCTATTGTCTGCCCTTGTTAATTACATTACCTGCTTCTAAAACACAATCGGTAATGTGCACAACATTAATCAGACGAAATTATGGATAAATTTACGTGGATATATACGTAGAAAGACGTATCGAAAGGGCATGAATGATGCAGAATTGCTGTGGTGGGATCAATGTTGCCTCCGTATTTGGTCCTGAATTGGTGATGCGACCTACGGTCACTGATAGGGGCCACTGGCCGACAATAAGACAAGGGAAGCCTTACCCGTGCCCGTAACCGCTTTATATAGGGTTTCCTCACCGCGTCGAAAGTTTCATTTCCTCACCTATCCTTCTACTCCTTTGACGGTATCGTTTTCATGAGTTTCCAGATTTAAGATTAGCAATCGTACCTTTCAAAACGAAAAAGAGATTTATTTTATTGATACCAATCATAATTCGTCATCCTACTGATATCTTAGATGACTTTCAGTATCTGAAGCTATCTCGTCTTAAAGTTCTTACCGATAATCGAATATCGAAACCTTCTACAAAGCGAGAGCCTTTTTATGAATTAGCCGAACAAACTTAGCAACCACGAAATATTTCATTCCTACTAATTAATCACCGCTGTTCTCCATACTTAATGTTAACAAACATTTCTGAACATAAATACCCTATTCAGTTTCGTCTTAATTAAAATTAACGAGACAAATAAAAACAATTTTACTAATCCAAAAGCTACTTACACTCGACTTTCAAATTA
The DNA here is from genome assembly GCA_963082815.1 of Melanotus villosus. Lineage (NCBI taxonomy): Eukaryota > Metazoa > Arthropoda > Insecta > Coleoptera > Elateridae > Melanotus > Melanotus villosus. The sequence goes on along the minus strand of OY720427.1, from coordinate 32,524,485 downwards.
TTAAACAGTTCGGTAAAATCTAAAGCATTACAGAAATCGTTCACATTCGTTCCAACAAATGTAACAAAATCTCCCTTAATTAATTCTACAGTAAGAAAACAAACTATTTTGTTTCAACCATGATCGGCAACAAATCGATTCAGTAGGAATTTTAGTAATTTAAGGGTAAATGTAAACTGTTATTGGGGCTTTTGATTTCATTACAAAACTGTTTTTTAAAGATCCGTAAATACAAAAAAACACTAATTAACTTTAGAACCGCTAAGAAACTTAATTACATTCATATTTGTAGAAACAGTAAGGATTAAATATGTGAGAAAACCCTTACACCAGTTGAAATTGTTGTATTAAAAATTTCTCACCTATTTCCCCTTTTAAAAATGTAAGCCTGACCTTTTCGTGCTTCCATTTTTAAAAACATAAAAGGAACACCAAAAAATACTTCAGCGTAGAGCCATTATTCTACTAGAAACTTTATTTATTATCTAATTTACTTATTATTTCATTAATAACCGGAGCTAAATTTTTAAAGCTTAACTAATATTATGTTAACGATAGTTGTAAAACCGTGGTGTTTACCTCCACATTTATATTAAAGGCAATCATATACTTATTATTTAGTACAAAAAAACTTAAAGCATGTACGTTAAAAGCACTCTTTAATTAATTGTACTCGCAGTTTCAGCTTTACGTTCTACACTTTAAATTAGTGAGCGCTTAATAAGGTCTTTTCTGTTAGTTATCTTGATTAAAAAATAAAAAAAAAACATTACCAGCCCATTAAAAAGGCATTCTGTTAAAATTAGTATTAATTGCTCTTTGTTTACAAACGAATTGACTCATAAGCATGATAAACTAATTTAAAAGTGCATTAGGAAAGTTATTTTGGTTAAACGTAAATAAATAACTATATTCATTTAATTTTGCATGAGTTAAATGAAATCCGCGTTGTGTACATTTAATTACATGAATATTACTAATTTGAGTATTTTCCCGAAACACTCGTTTTCGTTATTTAATTCCCAGAAACAGGATAATCTCACAAATTTTAAATAAATCCTATTTTGACGTGGGTTGTAGGTATTTTACTTCAATTTTTACTTGCTTAACAAAACTTCGTCTGTTTGAATACATTTCATTCCCTCGAACTTTCAGCATTTCTTGTAAATATCCGTGGGTTTCAATATTCGCCAAATTTTTGAATTAACAGAAAATCTGATGTGGATAACCCGAGAGTTTAATCGTGGTTTACAGATATTGATAACGAAAGTAAACAATTAATACGAAATTTATGTAGTTTCACATAGTTTGTAAACACGCGCTCTCGGCTAGGAACATTCCTAATGAAAATCAATTTTTGGTTTGACAGAACATAATCCTTTGAACCTTTCGATGACCTTTCAGGCCCGAATGCAAAGGTCAAGTACATGAGCTGCCTAATAAACTATTTCGTTTCTATAGGTGCAAACTTTTTCCGGTATTAAAATTGCGATTGTAAACAGAGCTACAAAGATTAATGGCAAAATAAAAGTATTGATGAAAACCGAAGATAATTAATATTTATTCGTTTTGCTGTTCAATTACTAATTTAATTGAACCTTCCTAGGGCTTTTATCCTATAAGCTCAGATCTTTTCAAATAAAGAGATTCGCCGAGGTAAAGTTAGCATAAATGAATTTGGACTTTTTGTGATGGTGAACAACGGAGTTTATAGAATTCTACTCGTAAAGCATATTAATTTGCACTTATTCTGAATTCCGGCAGGGAAACGGTTATTTCTGTATCTTTTTAGTGGGTTTATTACTTTATTATTGTTATAACAGAAAACCTAACATTCCGCAATTAATTAAAATTAAAAATTAATTCCTTCGTGTGTTGGAAGCACAAGATAACTGTTAAAATTTTAAAGGAGCGTCATCCTGTTCTGTTTTGTTCCCGGATTCAAAGTTTAATTGGCAGGGGTTGCGTTGTACGTTCATTGTATTATCCTTCAGTTCGACACCTTTCATAATTTTCAAGTAAAATCCCCAGTAAGGTTTTAAAGGACCCTTTTTAACATACAAAGAAACTCGACAGGGGTTAAACATACATAACGAGGATGTAAATGGCAAATTTATTTAAGCGACAATTGCCTCCGAAAACAAATATAACCCCTGCGCCTCCACTTCAACAAATACTGCGAAATAAATACATTGTCACTCTGCCACCGTATCGTAGATTATAAACGCGTATTTAGATAATAGCCCTCTTGGCATCGTGTGATAGCAACTTGACGGTTATATGATTGGATCATTTTGGGCCTATGCTTTGCGAATTCCGTACCAAGTACGGTCGCATGATTCGACCCACCGACGATATTAGGTGTGATTAATAAGCTAATAAGTAGCTGTTACCTTAAGCGTCATTGTGTTAGTTGTGCCACCATGATCTCGCAACGAACCTCGGACGAATTATTGTTGTTGTATTTTTTAAGTGCTAGAAATTAATTATAACTTAAATAAATCCAAGCCGAAACAGCTTCGAGGCTTAGATTAGAAACGGGATTCTGTCTAACTAAATTATTGGTACATGAACCCAGTTATTCTCGCTGAAGTTTCTTCGTCAATAACTCACTTTGTGCAATTTAATTTCAGTATCGTATCAGGTATCAGGAAGTAGTTTAAATATAAATATCTCAACCTTTCCAGCTGGCAAACGAAGACACTAACTATTTTGCAGATTTAATTAATATATTTGTAGCTTCATATTTTGTTATGCACGATCAGTGGAGATGTAGACATGATTCAGAAGTACCAACCAAATTGTTGGGACATGCAGAAATGTACGTGCAAAATGTGCATTTAAGATTTAACATATCGAAATGTGAGATTATTTTAAGTGAAGGTAATCCATCAGCCATACGTAAACATTTGGATATTACACGGATCTTTATGTTATTTGTTCAGTCCACAAATTGATATCCGTTTGTTGAATTTTCACATATGGAAAATTAAGCCTATAACGATTCCTCTTCACCAATTTTATTATACAGGGTGTCTCTAAAATGCGTGGACATGGCGTGACCAGGGGCGGATCAAGCTTTTACGGGGCCCGGGGCTAAATAGCTTTGTGGGGCCCTGCTAAACAAAATGTAAAACTCAAAAATTATCAACAGTAATTACAGTGGTGATAATTTTTTGATAATTTTAACTAGATTAGCACTCATCTTCATTGCTATTAGGAAATTCCACTCGTGAAATTTCCATAGCAATAAAGATTCGTGAATCTAGTTAAAATTATCAAAAAAAATTATTACCACAAATGTAATTCGGCGTGATTATTTTTTAAACCACTACACAATGATGACAGTCCTGAATTTTTAATGTTTGTATTGAGACAAATGGCTGCGCTACCTTAACAACCAAGTCAAAGCTAACTTTTTTATGTATTTATTTAAACAAAGATCCAATGAAACAATGTGAAAAAATTGTCGCTGTAATCAGCTACTAGCAAATTGTCAGTGTAATTTTGATGCTATTGGTCGATTTGAATTTTTTTCTCATTATGATTGGCTGACAGGACTGTTTAAAAAATAATCAATATAATTTTTATTGACACCAAATACTACAAAAAATTTTTCCTTAATTTATCTTTAACGAAATCAGTAATAATATCATCGAATTTTAATTTTCTAAGGTTTCCCTTTCGGTGCACATTAGTGTCAATGCATCGAGTCGCCCTTGCTACATGGTTATTCTGAATCCATTCTTATCACAAAACTACTTTCCCAACTCTAAACTCTTCTGAGGCCCGGGCCCCGTACCGCCCGGGCGTCTCGGGGGCCCTTAGACGGACGGGGCCCGGGGGCTCCAGCCCCCAAAGCCCCCCCCTTAATCCGCCCCTGGGCGTGACCACAGATTCCTGGGCACAAAATAAGATGATTTAACCCAACTTACCTATATCCAAATTTGTTTCATTAAGCCAGTATTCTGCTTCAAAGTTCTTTGAAAAAAAATTAATTTTTCTTATAACAACAAGACGCTTGGATCGATTTGGATGATATTTGGCATGCCACTCCATATGGACATAAGACATCTTCTGACATGATAATGGTTATTATCAATGAACCACTAGTGTGTGTAACATGTGTGTCACAGCACATATCAGGCAGTAACGCTTTAACGGCAAGACCAATAATTAAAATAATATTTTTTTCAGAAAGAAGCATTCATTATTAAACTTTTTTGTATCTTTCTAATTTGTGATATCTGCTACGGTTTAATCACAAAAATTTAAAATATGAGTGACTGCACTGAACATTTCTTAAAACAAACTAGGTAGGTATTCTAAGAAACAAATGAGAAACAGATGAGAAACAACTAATTGCTATCTACAGTAGCAATTGTTTATCGTTTGTCAAGCATTTCAAGTGGTTAACTTGTGATTTTTAACAGTTCATTTTTTTTTTTTTTTTTACATAATAATGGCTATAAATCACCCTTATAATATTCAGCGCAGTTACTCATATTTTAAATGTTTGTGATTAAACCGTAACAGATATCACAAATTAGAAAGAGACAAAAAAGTTTACTATTGAATGCTTCTTACTGAAAAAAATATTACTTTAATTATTGGTCTTGCGATTAAAGAGTTACTGCATGATATGTGCTGTGACACACATGTTTCATACACTAGTGGTCGACTGATAATAACCATTATCATGTCAAAAGATGTCTTATGTCCATATGGAGTGACATGCCAAATATCATCCAAATCGATCCAAGCGTCTTGTTGTTATAAGAAAAATTAGTTTTTTTTTCAAAGAACTTTGAAGCAGAATACTGGCTTAATGAAACAAATTTGGATATAGGTAAGTTGGGTTAAATCATCTTATTTTGTGCCCAGGAATCTGTGGTCACGCCATGTCCACGCATTTTAGAGATACCCTGTATGTATATGTAAATGAATTGTAAGAAATTTCAGATTGAATTTACTTTTAATAAAGTTAAATAAAACGCCTATCCCCAATTTAAATATTTGTTGGGGTAATTTCGTTGTATTAATAGGCCGAAGTGTAAAATTTTAAGTAAAAAGCTTTACAAGGTCGCCCTACTTTAAAATAGTAAACAATATTTTATTAGCTCATTTCATTTCATTACTGTTAATTAATTAAAGCTATTTATAGCACATATTATTTTGGTACAAACTGAAGTTACTTACTTAAAAGTTTAAAAGGAAATATTAATTTACGGCGATTTACCCCCTAAATTTGTTTCTTCTAAACACACGCAACATAAAATCGTTAAATCACCGAGATATATCTACATTTTCAACAACTTTTTGTTTTGTTTCGAATCATTGCACAATAAACGGGTATATAAAAGTTCTATTAATAGAAAAACGTGACGCTAAAACTACTTAATCATATGTAAAATCTTAACAGCTTTAGCGAAGAATCAAATTAGCATACTACCCCGCAGGGATAAATATTTCAGTGAGTAAAGTCAGAAACTTAATCGAAAATCTCCTTTAAGAAAAATGCCTATCTAATAATAGTCGCGTTATAGCCCATTTTAAACTGCCATAAAATCATAGCACACGCAAACACTTCATACGAACATAAGTAAGGAAAATAAAGTTGCAAAATAACACTCTGAAAATTTTATTCGAGTCCCAATATGCCTGAAGCAGAATTTTTACGGAGCTTATTACTATTTGCAGGTGCTGACACCTACACCTTGCAAATTGGAGTGGAATCCTAACGTCAACAACAACTGAACGAGCAACCCATTCAAATTTCTTCTTAAATAAAATTATTATGACACGCCGAGAAACCTAGACTTTTCATAAACCCCCAGCTATATTATAGAGACACAATGGCACTGAAAACCGTGAAAATATTTCTCTCAGATATTAATAAATAACTTCAGCCGACCTACTAACCGAATATGCTAATAAACAGGAGATATGCATAAAACTCCTAAACATAAACAGCTTCTTTGACAAATTCAAAAGTTCTGTGTGTGTGTGTGTGTGTGTGTGTGTGTGTAAACTCTTTAAAAATGTAATACAGTAAACTGAAACGACGAATAAAAAACATTTTCATAAATTCGTGAGTTTTCTGGTATCCAAAATCGTCTACTAAAGACTTAGAATAGCTACGCCACTAATTTCGAAAGAAGCACTATTGTTTGACAGCAGTCCTTGAGTTTTTACAGTTGGTAAAATAATGGATTAAAAATTCAAGCTTCAGAAAGTTTTTACCTGCTAAAATGCATTTCTGCCAGTTAAAAGGGGAGCATTATTATTCCCAACTCCTTCTACAATCAAATCACGGCGACTTTTTAATTACGTTTTACAAATAACGCTGCTTAAAAGCTAGTAATAATTGATTAACGGCCATTATTAATTAGCGAACAACATGATTAAAAAAGGGCAAATTAATTAAATGAATCATTTTAGTTTTATTTATACAGCAAATAACTATGTATTAGCTAGAAAACTATCAAATACCATAATCGAAGATCCATTAATTTAGTTTGTATATGTGAAGTAAATGTATGCGAAAATAAAACTAAGGTTCATAAAAAATGCACACGCACGCATTACATTAATCCTCTATAAACAGTAAATGTCCAAATTTGCAGAAATCTTGTTTTTATGGTAAACTACAGCTAGAATGTAATGGCCCGTTATTACAAGATAACCCACCAGCATAATTCATTCGTCTGTTTAATTATCCAAGCGTCAAATTGACTTTGGATCTAATACCATTCACGCTAAGTTAACTGCACTTCATACTAACCACACCAAGATGGTCTGCATACGGCTGGCTATTTCAAACGGTGTTATTCTGATTGCAGGAAGCAATTCTCCGTATGATTTACATTGTGTAAATTTGTAACTAAAATCTGCATACTTCATAACGAAAATGTTAACAATCGACGTATTTTAACCGATCTTGCATTTTTATTAATCAATACGTATTTGAAATAATCATAATTTTAACAAAAACACACAAAATGCAGATATAATCATAGTTTTATTGGAACAGTAGAAGATAGGGAGATATACAGGGTATCAGACATGACTCCCACGGCCTATAACTTTGTTATTTTCAAAAATAACTATAATAAACTATATATATTCGTAAATGGGAGTAAATTCTCTATAAGATGGGTAAAGAAAATGTTAGAAAATCTGTACTCATATTATGGCAGCGATAGTTAACTTTTTTTTTCAAATTGCACGCTATGCTTTTTTTCGGTCATTCTGATAGTACTCTTTATTCTCTTTATAATCATGTAAACTAATATAAGTCTTACATAAGAAAATTTTTGAAGAAAATGGAAATAACAGATTTTTGTAATTTTTATGAAAACAATACCGTAGTTTAAAAAAATTACCTATTTATTATTGGAACTAGATGTGAAAGAGATAGAGTATCAAGAAGAATTGACAACTAGGTTATGACTCTTAGCAACACTAGAAAATCTATACCATAACAAACTTGCAAGAAAGATAGCGTCCGATATCCAAACAGCAGCAAAAAAATATGTTCAAGAACGGAAACACAAAAACACGAAAAACTAAAACTGAAGTTAAGTTAATAGAAGAAAGAAGGAGAAAAGCTAAAGGATCGGATGCTTATAAAGAAATAAACACGTGTGGAAAAAGGAATTCGAAAAGATGTTAGAACCTACTCCAAAAAGATAAACGATATAACAGAAAAAAACTCGAACATGAACATATTTAGATCAAATTATAACAGCATTAAATCAAATGAACAATAGGAAAGCACCAGGACAGAACAGGATAACTAGCGAGATTTTGAAAAGGGGAGGAGAAGCTATAGTAGAAGCATTAAAAGTCCTGTTCAATAAGTGTACCCAAGAAGGGAAGATCCCAACTAAGTGGAAAGAAGCCGAAGTAATCTTATTATTCAAGGAAGGAAACAGTACCAATATTGAAAATTATAGATAAAAAAGCTTGCTGTCGCATATATATAAACTTTTTGCGAGAATAATAAATAACCACATGGCAGACAAGCTAGGCCCGTATCAACCTCAGGAACAGACGGCTTTTAGGAAAACAATACAGCACTGTAGAATATATACAGACCATCCGAACTTTAATTGAGAAGACAACAGAATATAACGCTTCCCAACGCTTAGCCTTTGTGGACTACCACAAGGCGTTCGACATTGTCGAAAGATGAGCTTTCCTACAGGTACTAGACGATGTGAGGATCAACTCCAGATACCCAGCCGTCATAGAAAAGATATTAGAAGGAGCAAACATACGTATGAAAATTGAGGAGGAAACCTATAACGAATCCATTACAATAGAAAAAGGCTTTTATCACCCAAGTTGTTTACCCTCGCAGTGGAAAATGTGTGGGAAACCAAATGAATCAACGTTAACGGTACCTACCTGTCACACTTGCACTTTGCAGACGATATCGTAGTCGTAAGCGACGACACTGAAAAGCTGAAGACCATGTTAGAGGAATTAAACAAAACATCAACTGAAAATAACCTCAAAAGTAAATTCATGTCAAATGAAGTCATACCTACAAATAAACATAGATAACACACAAATAGAGCGAACATTATGTATATCTAGGACACCAGATAACTTTGTCAAAAGAAAATCAAACAGCTGAGGCTTAACGTGTGAGTAGCATTCGGCAAACAACGCTACGTATTCTGCAACAAGCGCGAGGTATTTGAAATGTGTGTCCTGCCGGCAGCCACATACGGAACAGAAGCTATGACGTTGAAGGTTAAAAGCATAAAAATGTTTAAGGTAATGCAGAGAACCATGGAGAGGAGAATGCTCGGAATCTGTTTAAGAGAAAGAATACGCAATGAAGAGATAATAAATAAAACAAAAGTAATGGACATAATAAGAAGAATAGTACACTTGAAGTGGAACTGGGTGGGCCATATAGCCAGACAACCACAAAACAGGTAGAGTTATTTTTTGAGAACAAGAACAACAAAGCGAAGCAGAGGAAGGCCTCAAAAGAGATGGATTCGGAAGGTAATAGGGCGAGATTGGCACCAGAAAGCCCAAGACCGACTGGCTTGGAAACAAATAAGAGAGACCTATGTCCAGGAGTGGACATCAATGGGTTGAGAAAGAACGTTGCGGTAAAACAAGGCGACAGTCTTAGCCCATTGTTATTCGTAGTTGTCATGAATAAGGTAGCACAGCGATGTAAAGATAAACCAAACTGAGCAAGAATTGGAATTAGACAAATGGAACCAGTATATCTGCAATAGCTAATCTATGCGGATGATATAATACTGATTACCAAAAATGATAGAGGTATGCAAACGGCTATAGATGTGTGGAAGAAAGAACTAGAGTACATTTAAAAATCAACGTGCACAAAGGTAAAACAATGAAGATAAGCATGAACCAAACACAACTGAAAGAAATAAAAATGGAGAATAACAGGATTGAAGAAGTAGAAAGTTACACATACTTAGGTACAGTTATTACAAAAAATGGGAAAATAACCAATAGAATAAATAAAGCAAACCAAATATATTGCATAATGAGCAATACTATGTATAACTGGAAAAAGAGAAATTAGTACAAAAACAAAAATGTAAATATACAGTGCAATATATTTACCGACGCTCACTTATGCAGCAAAGAACTGGGCACTCACGGAAAAATTAAGATCAAGAATAACTGCAACAGAAATGAAGTATTAAGAACAAATAACAGGGGACACTAGAAATGATAGAATCAGCAATTATACAATATGTTAAACGTTGAACCAGTAGTCAAGAAGACAACTGAAATGCTACGGGCACATCTGCAAAATGAAAGAAAATAGAATTCCAAAAGTAATGACAGATATTGTCCTCATCTTCAGCTATTGATAGATAATCGTCAGCATAACAGAAAAGATTCGTCTTATTCTCCCCCATTTTATAACCATTGCCTGTTTTTACAGTTTCAATTATGGTGTCTATTATTACGTTAAAAGCATTTGACTTAGCGAGTCACCTTGTGGTACGCCTTTTATTATCGGGATTGATTCTGTGAGGTTATTATTTACTTTGATTTTTCTAAAGTTGTTAGTGTATATGTTTTGAATTAGTTTCAGGAGAGTTCCTAGTGTTTCTTGTTCATCTAATATATTGATGACATCATTCAATTTAATTCGGTCAAATGCCTTCGTCAGGTCTATAAAGCATAGGTATGATTATGTGGCGTATAATGAACAGTGCGTCGTAGTGGATACATTATTTCTAAAACCTTGCTGTTCTTCGCTGAATTAGTGACGTTAGCAACTTTTTTCCGGATTAGCTTTCTTTCCTTTTTAGAATATTGGAATTATGATGCTCGTTTTCCATTGTTGTGGGATGTCCTTTTCTAATAAGGTTTTCTGAAAGAGCTTATGGATTTTATTTTTTAGGCTCTTTCCTCCATCAGTTCGTTGTGAATATCGTCTGCTCCTGCGGCCTTTCTGGTTTTAGTTTAGATATAGCTTTTCCTATTTCTTCTAAAGATATTTCTATTCTATTGTCATCGGTTGGATATCTTCTGTCATTGACTTCTGGTGTATGGCTTGAGTAAAAATTTTTGAAGAATGTTTCCCACTCCTGTTTTTCGATTTTGTTTAATTGATAATATTCGTTTACGGGTTTCTTTTGGCTGTTCAGCATGAAAGTAGAAGGAAGAAGGAAAAAAGCTAGGCCGAAAATAACATGGGAAAAACAATTAGAAGATATAGCAAGAAGAAAGGGATAGGTCTTGCCAGATTAGCGAAGGACAGAAAGCAGTATAAGAAATGGGAGAATACTCGACGCTCTTCGGGCATAACGAATAGATAAAGATAGATAGATATTGAGATGACCCCCACTGCTTGTATAAATTATAAATTATAAATGTCCTCTTGTTGGGTTCTCACAATAACCTTTTCCCCAAATTACCTGATTCCCTAAAATTTTAAAATTATGTTAATTATCAAGATCAAAATATGAGCACCGGCTTTAAAATTTGAAATTCTGTTTTTGTTATCAATTTAAAAGAGATACTCCTATCTCAGGATCGTTCCCAGGATTCGTTTTATTAAATTTTGAAAAAACTAGAATAAAGATCAACTTTCAAAATAAAAATTTATTACAATCTTTTATTTTTCCTAAATTTAATTTAGGAAATTAAATTAATTAAAACTACCTTAAAACACTCACACATATTCACTTTATTTCCCAATGATAATTCAGTTCCAGTTTACACTTCCAGTTCCATTAACTATTCTTCAAATTCAATTGTATTTTATCTTTACTTCCAAATACTATTTATTTCCATTTCGCTTGTTAGTCCATTAACCATTATATTTGATTTACCATTCAAGTTCAGTTTTATTTAATTTATAATTATAATATTTTATTTAATCTTCTTAAATTATTTATATTTCTTTCAAATATCTTGTTTATAAGTAACCTCTGATCAAATTTTAATTGAATTTATATAAATTTTCGGAGAGCGAATATTCGCACCTCCTTTTATTATCAAATCAGAAAAACAATTCTTTATTTATTTTTATCTTTTAATTATTTTTTGTCTCTCAGGTGTTTTCGAAATCTCTTCATCCATGAATTAACATTCATCCAAAAACATTCATACGTTTAACTATAAATATAACAATATACAATAATACTAATAAATTACAATAAACAAATTTTTTTACAAACAATACATAACGATTAAATTTACATCCTGAGAGCGATCTTTATTTTTATATTTAATAAAATGATATTATTTCAAATTATCCTTCTTTTAAAGTGTTATATCATCTCAATATATAATTCCAATATTAACTGACACAAATTCTCTTTAACAGGCAATTTAGTTTAAAGTTTGCAAATAGAACAGATAAATGAAATGTTTTTATTGTTAATAACGAATTAATGTAGTATAAAAAATTTAACCATAACCATAAAAAAGCCTGCATCAGGTAAAACACGCGTTACTCTAAAAATATATCAAGGTTTAACAAGGGCTATTTCCGTTATTATTTATATGAAATTAGAGCCTTGACTGTGATTTAATGAGAGGTTAACCAGAGATCTTAATCATAATTTGTTTACCTGCCAGAATTAGAATAGTCTCAGTGAATCAATTAAGAGGTTGAAGTTAGTTAACCCATTATGTTTGTTTTAATTCGCCAGATGTACGAAAAATTCTCACACGGTGTGAAGAGTATTAATATTCCTTTGTAAAATAACGAAGATTGAATTATCGAGCTCCTTAGCTACAAAATTTACCGCCTCTAAGACAAGACTAAGACGATCCCTTATTTGTACAAATCAAGGTAATTAAAATTTAAATGAATTATGTAAACTGGAGGTGTAATAACCCGTCCTCCAAATTGTGTTATTTAGCACTCTAGTCTTGATTGTGTTAATTATAATATATGTAGCTTGATTATATTATATACAGTTTAAAATAATTTGGTAAATTAATTGAGCCTATCGCTCGAAACAATGCGTTTCCTTCAAAAGCTTTTCAATTTTTAAATAAATGATTTGTGTTGTAAAATAGTTATAATATAAATTACACCTTGAAAGGTGGCTACAAAGAAACAATCACACCTAAAAGCGAATAAGTACGTCTAACCTGATTGTAATTCGATTTAAAGCACTGGGTCAAATACCATCAAATCTGATTACAAGTAAATCACTATACTTAATTCGGAAATGGAAATATAACTCAATATTTCTAATTTCACTACGGCTGTAAACAGAAAATCGCTATAATTCGGAAATGGAAATATAACTCAATATTTATAATTTCACTACGGCTACGGCTGTAAACAGAAAATAGCTATACGAGAAACTTAAATTACAAAGTATTTCCATTAATTTTTAAAATCGAATAATTCAAGTTTAACATTATTAATTTTTCCTTGGAATTTCTGCAAATTTACTACGGAAAAGAAATTTATGAAAAATACACTGGAGATTATTATGTCATAAAAATTTGGTACAAAACCTGGAAATCTAAAACGGACCTGAAAAAAATTCATGAGAAAAAGAAAACAACACATCTAAGCAAAACAGCAAAACAAAGAAAATCAATACTGGAACTGCTAATAGTGTTAAGAAGGCACAAACGTCGAGTATAATAAATGAAATGTTTTAAAGTAATATCTCTAACATATAAATGGTTCTCTTATTCTATTAGTTGTTGGCAAAGAAATACGTATAGCACGTAGAAAGTGGTTTCGCTTTTACCCATGTTGATAGATACATCAATCGTGCGCATTTATCAAAACAAGAACCACTTTCAGTAGTCGAGCGTAGTTTATTTTTAAAACAAACTGCATTTACTTATGCATGTCACAAAAAAAAATCGATGCAAAACTACACTATTTATTCACGCCAACTTTAATTAGCTTATACATTCCAAATATAGAATTCCAGGCAAATTGTACGAAAACACGTACATGTTACAAGGAAAGTTAATCTAAACGGGAAACGTTTTTATTGCTGGAAATCTCTTCCATTGCCTGTTCACCAAAAATTGTGAAAATGATGAAAACTGAAATTAACAGACGACCAGTTTTTTTCTACATTTGTGATTTAACGTGTTATGATCCCGCAACACCATTAAAAATTAATGAACTTTTTTAAGTGGACAGAAATGCAATATACCTCTCATTTAAGTAAACGTAAATGAAAATTCTGTAAATAAGTATAACGAATATTTCCACTCATTCGCGACGCCATCAGCTTGGATAATTTTTAAACAGGTAGGGAAGAACCTGGGAGAATACTGTTCGTTCCTAACTTACTCAAGAAATTATAAAACTAATCATGAAAATGAGGACGAAGCAATTACGTATGGTATTAGAAAGCAAACAGCTCCAGCAAGAAATTATCCAGTTGAATTTAAATTTTCCGAATAAATTTTAAACCCTTCCTAATCATTTTAATTTCTCTTAAAATTAAAACGAGCATCCAGGAAAAGTATTGCAACATTTTTCACTTATGAAATTATTTTTCAGTTATAAGTGACTGAATTTTCAAGAAAATTAAAATGAACCTTAATTTTTTAATATCTTATTAAACTTGCCGTCTAGACTTAATAAAATTGTACAAAACTAGATCTTGAGTTTTATATTGCTTTACTTACATAAATTTTAAGGTGTTTTCTGAAAATATGTAAGAAGGAATGTAATAAGTTTCAACCTTCTCAAATATGAATTTTGCTACCGGTTCCTTAAAAATTATTAACAAGTTTTAATAGGCTTTTTTCTTTCATAAAGGATATTTTAATGAAATAATTTTAAAACGCAAAGAATATCATTAATCAGCATTCATGAAATTAGCAACTTCAATTAAAAATAAAAGATCACGAAAATGTGAAAGCTTAAACTTCTTAACGAAAAGTAAAGAACATAATTATGAAAAACTTCCTTAATATCCTTTTCTTTTGTAACTAATGGTTCCTCAATTTTGATTTAACCATAGTAGGCGTGTTTTTTTAACTTAAATGAAAATTATGTAGGATGAAAAACTCATTAACTCCATCTTTACGAGCAGTTGAACTTTTGCGATGATGAGATGCGAACTAACAAAGTTATTTTGGTAGAACACACAGCAAAGAGTAAATTTCAATTATACAGAAGGAAACTTTCACTAGGAAACTCTAAAGGAATTAACACAAATTTGACTGTTACGTCAATATATGTGGATGGTACTGAAAATATTTGCCTATAAGAATTTCAGTCTGAATTTACTGAATTGGACGCATTCTATTGACATCAGTTTGTTGTCTGTGAGCCTTTCTAGAATAGTCTTCTGTTCATCCTCGAGGGATTTTACAAGAATCAATTATGTACCTGTTGAGGTATCGAGCTGTTTTCCTGCTTGTTTCCCCATTACTTAAAGAACTGTCTGGTTTATAAGTGTGCTAAACACGGACCACTTTCACGAATCAATTAATTATATAAATCAAAAAAAAATCCAATTCTCTTAGCCACTTCAGAGAATACCACAAGAGAACATTAAATTAACGCCGCTCGAATAAGAATTTTAAAGACTTCCTATTTGGATAATAATTTCGTTTCGAAATCAAAACATTTCAAATAAATATTTTATGTGATAAAATTCCTTATAGCGGGATTAACAAATATTATTTAGGAAAATGTCGTTTTTGAGATGCAGATAATTTATTGGTGCTTCAGCCTGTTCCAAGTGAAATTATTTCTCTATTATGAGTATTGATACAATTGAAAGCATTAAATAACATTATAAATTACAAGTTATATTTAAATGATTTTATATAAAACTATTAGGAATTATCATAAATATAGGATTAAAGTGAGTTACAAGTTGTGTAATATTCTGATAATACCACCTATTAAAATAATGCAATTACTTTTCAAACAAGAGAAAAATCAATTATAAGGAAAACCCAGAACGTTTAAATGCTACTATAAATTTTACGTGGAGAGGTTAAGAGCTAGATTTTGTACTTGTTTTGGGAGAAAAATAAATTACGGGGCTAAAATTGTTAATTAGTTTGGTTGCAAAAAACACTTGTCTCCTATTAAGCACAAATGGTTAGTAAACGTACCGGGATATGTTGGGAAACAGCAATAAAAGTTCTTAATGTAGCCTTATTCACAGCTATAAAACATAAAAGTCTAAAAAAAAATTAAAACAAAAGTAAACTTCTAAATTTAGATTGCGGTTTTATTTGTTATACAGAATTTTCCTGATTTATTGTTCGTTTTCTTTAGGTATTATGTGACGCAACTGTTTATTAGAGTTTATAACTCATAACAGACGCTCGTAAAAGGGTGGATGAGTTATTAATTTAATTTTGCTTTCATAGCTACAGATGACTGATTTGGTGTTGTATTACAGTTTTTGACATTTACCGAATGGGATAATTGGCAAAGGTATTTTTTTGTACTTTATTATTTAGTCTATTTTGCGGTAAATTCGTTGTTAGAACGTCTCCAAATACGGTCCCCAGATTACGGAGTTTATGGCCTTAGCGGCATTAATTTTAGAACAAAGCAATCAGCAAACGCACATATTCTCGGTGAAAAAAATATGAAGCCATTTCCTTCGGCCATGCCTTTGGTGGTAGGTACTGTTTAACATAAAATCGATATTGCGGTTACGATGAACACAAAGATTTTTTCAGCTCCTTTCGGGAATTTCCTTATTAGCGAATCCGGTTGAAGTGTGTATAAACGGAACTCATTTTCAGATAATGACATTTTTCCCAATTTTCGAATATTTTCCTACTTTCTACACGTTACGAGCCAAATTGAAGGATCTCATGAACAAAATCAAAATGATATGTTTCTCAGCAACAGATTTTCTTATAACAAAGGATCACATCAATAACAATCCCTCTCTATCATTTTTGTTCGGTGTATTTATTGGCATATAGTTAAAAGTAAAGGTATTAGGGAAACATTAAGCTCTTTCAAATTTAATAAATTAATAACTACAAAAGCAAAACATAACTCATCAAAATGGTAGTTAAACGCACATCTACCCCACAATCTTGAATTTAAAATTTAAAGCGAAGATTATTTTAATATTTTATAATATTCGTGTTAGTCATTATCGCGAACACAAAACGAAATTAAATGCCCAACTAACGTTATGGTCTTCGTGATTCATTAATCTCGAATTAGTTATTGCCTGGTGACATTAAAATTATATGATACAAATTTTAACCTTGCTAGTTTCCTCTGAAGTATTTTTTATAGGATTTTCTAGAAGTAAATTAACAAATTTAATGCTTCGTTATTACGTAACGCACTATACGAACGAAAGAAATGGTGAGGATTTTCTCAGAAGTCGTGCAATTTTTCTCATTTAACTTTCTATCCCTATAGTTTTCGAAGTCCCTATAGTGGTTCGGTGAAAACAGAGAATGTACGTATATACACAGTAGATGAAGTTTTATACACGAAGAATGTGGAAACAGGCGTCGGCCGACTAACAAGCTCTAGTATTTGGAAAGGACAGAGAATGAAACAAATTAAAGATATTCGAGTAAATAACGGTTTCGTCACATGGAAGGAATGTCTGATGAACAACTGAAAAAGAAATCCTACAGCGTTCAACTGAGACGAAGGAGAATTGGATCTGCAGAGTTGTAGACTTAATTAAGTTAAAGAAGTGCTAAACGAAAGAAAGATCTTGATTAAGAAAAACTTAAAAGTGTGAAACGCTATGAGAAGTTGCTTGTCAATACACGAGTGTAGCCTCCGGAATTCTTTTCTTCTACCCAAACCGAAAGATTCAGAAACCCACACGACCAGGATAATTCCTAATAGAATGTGCGAACTGCAAACGGAACCAACGTTTCGTAATTCGGCAATTTACATTTGTTCTGGCAAGGTGAAATTACCAATACGAATGCCGGCGAAACAACCCTGTGTTCGAAAATGGACAAACGTTATGTGTTAAAGGATACAGGAACAGGTCGCAATGAGATTAGCAAAGGTTAGGTCGGGAAATAAAACATTTTATCGAGCCAATGTAAATAAAATGCACGAATGTAACATCTGGCTCTGGGTACACCACTGGGCCTCGCTAACAGTCGTTAACCATGCGAATACCCATAAAAACTTTCCTCCGAGACTTAGGCTTCGAGAAAGAGTACGGCTCAATAAAAACTTATAATCCATGCTAGTAGGCCAAATTCATCACGTTAAAATTACACGACTCCCTTCCGCTGTTCCAACACTTCGGCATTTTTAATGTTTCGGGCCGCAACAAATTACCTACGATTCCTTTTAGTGGTGGCAGCAGTCAACTCTCGAATAAAAACGCCTAAGTAAATATTCGGTACGTTCACCTTCGATTTCAATTACCTTCCGTTAAGCTAAATACTAAATAAACACAAAAGAATCCATTTTTAACTTTGAACGAATAAAAGCCAAAAAGCTTCATTTTATCGAATTATTCCGAATTTCTAAGCCCATCCAAGTTTCTGTACAAGTTACAAACGAACCAAAACATAACATAATCTTCCCGTTTTGACGTTCTATTTTAGGACTTCAAATTAACGCTGTTATCCTTTGTTTATAATTTACTTCTCGTGTAAAAGAAGCAAAATGAAAACATCCCTAATTAAAAATGGCAAATTAAATTAAAATTCTAAATAACAAGTAAATACAAATTTAAATTAGCGGTTAACAAGAAAATTGAACCTGAAGCAAACCCTAATTACGATGGGTAATTTTATAGTACACCAACTTACTTTGTACAATGAAAATAATCAATATACAATACACTTAAAATTAATTGTTGTTGTAGTAAAACTTAAGGTGAAAAGTATCATTAATAATTTACTCGCTTAATTAAAATTACAGTCGGTAGAATAAGGGGAAAGTTTTCCAAAACTTATATAAGGAAATTCACATGAAATTTACGGCGCTAAGTGATTTTAAGGAAACGAAATTTTCATAGCAAAGTGTTATTTTTTGGAAACATTAATATCTACATCTTGCAAAGGTATTACTTTCAATTCGAACCCTTGACTTTAACTTAAATCGAGTTGAGTTCAGTGGCGGCCTCTACCCCCTACCCCGTCAAAATAATTCCTTGGTGTAAGATTTTGCAATTTTTGCGCATGTATTTGTAGATACAAAACCGTTCAGCTAATCACGGCTAAACTTCCGTATGAAGTTTGATTTGACTTGATAGAATGAGCCCCTTCTATTTTGGTGTTGTCCATAGTTACTGTATAAAAACAATAGATCAGAAGATCAGGGAATTCCATTCCTTCTTACCGTACAAGAACTACTCTAGCAACTCACAAGTCTCATTAGGCTCATACACTTCTCAGCCCTTTTTCCCGTACGAGAGCTACTCTGGGTTCTCACGAATCTCATTAGACTCCTCCATTCCTCAATTCTTTTTACCATACGAGAGCTACTATGAGATCCCACAAATCTCATTAAACTACTACAACACTCCTTAACCCTTTTGCCGTTTCAGTTTTGCAACTTCTCGTGATACGGTGCGGGGGAATCCCCTGTACGTTAGGCCGCGTCAGCTAATTGTTACAGAAGTTTTAGTGATAGTTGTCGAGTACCGTTCCACACAATTTCCTCGTCTGAGTGATTCAGTAGACCCATAGCTATTGGATTATTCTTCGTCGTCTTGCATCCGTCTTGGAGGAAAGAACATCACAGCTCTTCCAGTCACGTCACTCCCTGTGTCGAGCAAGCAAGAACAACTTGCCAGGTAAATATATACTCTCCTTTTTTTGCTGCTCCTGCTTTGCCGTTTATGTTTGTAACGTCAGTTTCAATTTCTACGATTGCCTCTTGCTGGCAGGCCTCATCAATGGTTGTTCAGTTCAATTTAAAGTTCAATAAGTGTCGTCTTTTGGTTATCTTTGTGTTCATTTGTAGCAAGTTTTAAATCAAGCAATTATTTGTATTATGTTGCATGTGTAAAGAATTTAGCTGTGCTGTTAAGTTATTAATTTAAGTTGTGTTGGTCCTATCTTTTGTTTGAGATTGAGGGGCTAAGCTTGTAAATGTTTTGCAGTACGTAATGTACTTAAATGTAGTGCCCTCAATTCTATAGTCCCGTAACGTAAGTATAGTTTTTATGATTTGTTTTTAACGTAATATTTTTGATTGTCTTTTGTGTAATGTCTTTGTATTCATTTTTGTGTCTTTTGATTCATTAAGTGTTTCATTTTCAATTTAGTTTGGCCTTGTTACTGTGTTTAGCCCTTCCCGATCACCTTTTGTGTATTAGTGTTTTGGTAAAGATTCAAGAATAAAGTGTTAGCCTGCCTATAAGTCTTAAGAGTTCCAGTAAGGTAAGTTATTGTCAGTTAAGCAAGGTAAGTTACATCTTGTAGTAGGTCAGCAGCAATGGCCCTTTTCTTTCGAGCCCTTGGGAATCTTCTGTGGTGGGTTCCTTTTAGATTTTTGGGTGACTTTAATATCACAGTGGCGCTCAACAATTTCCATTCCTATCATGATCAACCCTTAATTGAAGGGTCTTTACCATTTCGAACCGCCCATCTTCATTGTTTAGCTAGCCACGCGCTTAAGGGATTCCATCATCCCCCATTTAATGTCGAAGTGCCAGTTTGGCAGGTGACAATTTCTGGCACAATGATTACAGTCTTCCAGTCCTGAGGTATTTCCTTTTCTTTCCATATTTTTGTTATTAATTTATGCATAATCTTGCGTACCGTTTCTCCCATTTCTTTTCCTGCTGAGTTTCCTACTTTTAAACCCTTTATCGCCCGTTTCACTTCTTCTATTGCTATGTCTTGACTTCCTTCCGTGTTATTTTTATTTCTTATGTTTTAACTTCTTATTGGTGTCTCTATATTTCCTATACTACTTGCTTCTACCGTTATTTCTAAATTTCTTTCTTCTATCGTTCCATCTACAAGGTCTACAAAGTCTTCATACCATCTGTTTAATTTTCCTTCTCCTTCCTTATTTTTGTTCCTCTCCTTGCATCTTCTTTAACCTTTTTATGATCTTAAAGGGCATTTTTACATTCCCTTTTCCATCTTCTTCCCTTTTTCTTCCTAATTTTCCCATTCTGATCTTTCAGCTGTTGCCTGCTGCTATCTCCTTCACTATTTGTCTTTATGCTTTATATCCATTGTAAGTATTATCGTTTTTGTTTTTTATATTTTTGCTTTTTTACTTTTCTTTCAATATTTTCATCCCACTATGCTTTATTTTCTTTCTACATTTTGATGATCCGCCTGCTACTACGGCATATTAAAAAAATAAAACATGTAGCTTTTTTTCATAAATTTAATAGCAAATAACTACAACAAAAACTTTTTTCTATTAAACTGGAACGTAAAATTAAAAAAAAACGGTTGGCCATGAATATTTACAGATCCTATCTGGCTAACTTTGAGGATGTTTTTTGATAACCTATTAGTTATCTGGTAGGTTTTTGATAAAGTGGTAATTTTGTTGAATTAAAAATTTCCTCAAATCCTTTACATTTGCAAAATTATTTATTAATAATATTACCTAAACGTCCTGATGATGCAAAGTTGTATTCTTTTGGCCTCTCCACACACCCTCACTGGCAAAATAAGAAATAATAGCAATGCCATGTAATCTTAGATCACGTCCCATATTACTTTATTATTATTTAAAAAACAAACTACATATTACGTATTTTCTCAAAATTTTCTTTAGCCAAATTTGCCATTTGAAGTAATATCGGTTTGCAAAGCTCACCGAAAGAAGTTATGTATACATTTGACAAAGATTGTCGCAATTTTTTCACTTTCAAGACATTTTATTTAACCACATATTCGGTCGATTACAAAATAAAACACATTAATTCTAAAACATCTTTCCCTACTTTCGAAACGTTAAAATGTCTCTTAATTTTTAGTTCTCGTTTTGTTTCAAAATTTGGATCTATGCCCCATTGGGTTGGGGCCCAAAAACAAATTGCAGGAATAAATTTTTATGTTGGGTGCTGGGTACTGACTATCAACCCTTTTTTATACCTTTACGTTCGAAGGTCCTTGTGCACCCCACACAACCGTCCCCAATAGCTACGCCACTGAACGAGTTATATGAAAACTGGGAAAATATTTTGTTAATATAATTCTTTAAACTGAAAATTAATAGCTTCAATGTCTTTGATTAAACAGGTCTCATACAGGACGTAAAAAGGATAATTTTGGCGAAAAAATAAATGGAGAAAACGGTGATAATTAAGCAAAAAATATTCCAGAAAGCAAATACACCACACAAATGATAGAAATTCTTACGCATACATAAAATGTAAATCAACCCCGTTAAATAAAAGATAAGAAAAATAAATAAACCAGCTTAATGAATTCCAAACTGACTCTTAGGAAGTTTATCACGTGCGCTACAAAAATTCTCGCAAAAATATAAAGCCGCAATTCCATTTTTTACTTTTTATTCAAAGCCTCAGCAAAAATCACGTTCTCGTTCTAGTCAGTTTCTAGCAAATAAAAGAATTATGGATGATAGCTAATGTTGCACTTTCCGTTCTGTATACAAAAACACCGAAAGCTGTTAATAATATGATTAATTGATTCATTGATTGACTGACTGATTGATTGAACTGGTAAAAGTCAAATGAAGGATTATAAAGTTCGCTCTAAACATCAAAGCACATATACCGAACCTATTAGTAAATTTGAATTTTCCCACAAATAATGTAGGTATGTAGTTTCCGGAAACATTTATATGCCCATATAATGCTTTTATATCAGTATTACTAAAAAGCTTTTCAGGATATATAATTTTGCCTGAGGTATGTTTGTAATTTTATGACGTATTTATTAATAAAATAAACGGCAGGAAATACGTACTTTGTCTCCATAAAAGAAAGGGCAACGTACAAAGAGGAATTTACTACAAAAGTAGTACGCACAAATGCGAATTCCAGGCTGTTAAAATAGAGAATCCGCGTTGAATTAAGTTGAAAAGGGTCACATAAGATAAACCAGGAAGATAATTTGTAAAACAGCACAAAAATTCACCCTTTACGCCTTTAACCGCCAAATAAACAAGCTTTAGAATACAAGACTTGTTAACAGACGTTTGAGTAACTGAGATTACCTGAGAACCGGGCCGAATTTTTAACATCTTAATGTATGCAAATTTTTGATAACGGGAAGATTAAAGGTGAAGGAGTGCTTCGGCTTTTGTATTTTCTGTACCGTAATAAAAGCGAGTGCGGATTAATTAACATTTTGAATAAGTCGAGTTACTATATTTCCCCAAAGTAATTTACTCGTCAATTATAATATCGCGTCATTACGAATGTATAGCTTTTTTGTTTCGGAACTACGAAAATGAAGTCAGCCCATAATACCGCGCCAGAATACTGTTTACTAAATACCCTACCGTTAATATACATTTTTATTCGCCAGAAAGGCAAAATTAAATTACTCGGCAAAGTTCGTTCATTAGGAATAATTATGCCTTCAAAAATTATTAAAAATTTGTTTACTTGATCAAGTCAGTTCACAAACTTCTTTATGAAGATATTGTAGATAATTAAAAACGAGTTTTCACTACAAATTTATTTGTTCTTTGCATTTCAGTTTCAGCATATGCATTTATTTATAAAAGCCGGGCGCACCGAAATTAATTTCGGTTAACGTATTTAACAGCAAATTTAGAACCTATCAAAACAAGCACCACTAATTAAGCCAATAAAGAACACCTTATACTTTTGTACAAGTTTGAAACGTCAGCATTTTTGTATTCTTTCGAATTTTAAGTCTGGGAGATCTCAAGTTTTCTAGCAGTTTTCAGAAATGTTCGATAATTTTGAACTATTCAAACAATTCAGCATCAAAAATTCTTTGTAGAAGAAAGGACATTTTAAGAAAAGTATATGAATTTATTCTTAAAAAAATAGTCCTTCGTCCAAAAAAAATGTAGAATTTCTTACTTTTTTACACTTCCGTTACTGTTAAATGGCACACTTAAAAGCTACAAAGAATAAAATATAAAAAGCGTAACTGGAAAGCGGATACTAAAAGCTTATCCCAGATGAACATTTTAAGAATTGGAGCTTTTAAAGCTAAAAATTAACGTCCTGTTTTACCGAGGAAACTGCAAATGTTCTTCAAATTAATATAGCAATTTAATTGCGAGTTTATGAGTAACTTACACTACTTATAAACTAAATAGTCTAACAATTTTAAGCATAAAAATTTCAAAAATTATTGTTGATTAGGCGAAATAGCTTGAAATAAAATTTTAAAATAACATCAAAGGTAAACCGGATTTGATGAATATAAGAGTACATATTTTATTGAAGAGGAAATATTTGAACTTTCACAATGGTCGAATTCAATTCCGGCTAATACGTTGTTTGGATTAATGTGAAATCATTATTTGTGAATGTTTGAAAACATGGGTAAATGTTTGCTTACGATTTTTTATTTGAAAAAAATGGTTGGTGCTTTCACTAGATTATGCAAATGCTGTTTTCAATTTCAGTTGAAATTAATTAAACCACCGTCTATTTTCTACGACATTTTAACTTGATAATGCGGACACCAGAAATATTAAATCTCTATGAGTTTGACAGTACAATTCGGATTTTAATTATCTATTAGGAAAAGAAGAAGTATACACCGAACACGGAACATTAAGCCATTATACCGGCCTGGAAAACTAGCAACCATTGTAATGAACAAATTCAAATACTGGGCCTCAGTGAGGTCAGATGGACAAACAGTGGACAAATCAATCACGATTGCATGCTTTTATATTACTCCGGAACCTTTTCAGCAAAAAAAAAGAACTGGTAAAACACATAACAAACTTTGTTTCTTAAACGACAGAATAGTGATGCTACAACTAAACATTAATTTGGTTCAAGTATATGCTCCAACATCTGGAATTAATGAAGAAGACATCGAAAAATTCTATTCTGACATGGACACTCTAACCAGAAAACTGAAAAAACATGAAGTTATTAATAAACACTTTAGTAATGGAATCCAGAGTGTTTAAACTTACCCTAGCGCTGACTCGGACAGTGGCCACAACACGCTGGTCGCAAATGTACGAGTTAAACTCAAATATACAAATCAAAATGCCAAGAGTTCTCCATTCTTGATGACAAAAATCTGACTCGTTTAACAAGATTATTCAATCAAATCTACAGGGAGACAAAAGTTCCAGATGAATGACTTAAATCAATTTTTATACCTATACCAAAGAAAAACAACCCTAAATCTTGTGACGAGTACCGTTCCATTAAATTAATGAGCCATTCGCTCAAAGTTCTCCTAGAAAGCATACAAATCAGAATGTAAACAGTGAACCAAAATTACGAATACAAGGAAAAAAGTCGATACAAAATTGAACAAGACGAAATATTAAAGCGAGCCAAAACGTTTATTGGACAATAATAAGCACAACAGAATATTATAATTCGAAATGTCCTCCATCAGCTTGGACACAGGTATGAAGGCGTTTAGAAAACGTATCGACGGCGACACGCAGGCGCGCTGGGTTAAGATACTCCTAGGCTTTTTGAAGTGCTGTCTTCAATGAGTTAACGGTATTGTGTGGCTGTGAGCAACCCTTGCTTTCCAAAATTGAATAATCCATTTAGATTTAGATCGGACGAGTTGGATGAAATAAAGGAAGGAAAGCTCCTGCTGGAAAATCCAATGGCTGCTTCCAACGTGGCAAATGCACCAGGGCAAGACCTCTTGTAACACATCGGGATAGCTGTGCCTGTTCACCTTGACACCTTAAGACACAAAAACAAAAGGCGTTTTTCCGTCGAATTTTACTCCGCCAAAGACCATAACGGATTCAGGATGTGATGCGCGGGAAACGCTAATGTGAGGATTGAAAGTAGCATAGATGCAATCGTTCTGCTTGTTGAGTACTTGTTCCACTGTAAAAAGCTTCTCGTCAGTGCCGACAGCGAGCAATCAGCTCTTTGTAGAGTTTCTTCGCCTCCATTAAAATTTGAGCTTCAATTTCAGATATTTCTTGACAATTCCTTATATTGTAAGATAGTGGATTACTTAAATAATAACGTAAAGCATTACCATCAGAAATGCATTTAATAAGTTAGCGTTTGATTGTATTTGATATAACAAGGTTTCGCAATCACTACAAAGTAAGGATCGTTAATTCTGTTTACTAAACTAAAGATGCACTTGTATGAATATGAGTCATACGACGCAGCTGGTTGTATTACGCAAGTATAACGAGGTAATACAATGTTGCATTAGTTTTTTACTAACTGACCTATATTCGTACAATGTAATAACATAAGCAGATGTTTAAATGTAAGAGAGAAAGAACATATCTTGAGAGTATAAATATAGAAAGCCTGCCATAGGGAAATCAGTCTCTTGATTGAGTCTCACTACGATGCCTGATTAATACTCAGACGAGAGGCCCTTACCAGGACCTACCCCTGGCCCTCAGCCAAGGGTTGGGTTACATATTCTCTACAACATTGTTACCAAGATGTCTGCGACTCTCAAGATGTTCAAGTAAGACTAGTGTTCATTATTAAATTGATACTAATACTTTAAGACTTGTTAAGTGTTTGGATTTCATATTTGTAGAACAGTTAAATTGTATTTGTATTTAAAGTTATAACAATATATTTGATGTTAGTTAACCGTGTACTTTGATATAACCTCTTACAATATCGACGTGAGTTTGATGCCCATATTTCTCGATGATGTTATAGCAATGGAGCCAATCCTTCCCCGTCCAGATCGATCGGCGCTGCTTCCCAGCTCCTTGAACCTTCAAACTGTGGTATACCTATAAGGTTGCGAGGGACCTGTAGGCTCGTCTGGATCTCGCGTGCCGTAAGGCCCTCGCGGTGCAGCTTGATAATGGAATCGAGATGAGCTGATGGCTTCGTCATTCCGAAAAGAGAAGTTAAATTGTATGGTATCGAAAGAGAGCAACTCAAATAAACAAATTAAACTGCAAAAGAAAACGGCAGCTTTCAAAAATCAACGCAAGAGCGCGCTCGTACGTTGTATTCGTAATTTTAGTTCACTCTGTACATGAAATGTGAAGAGCAATTAGACGATTCACAATTTGAGTTCAGAGGTGGAATGGGTACTAGAGAAGCTCTATTCGCAATGACAGTTATACTTCAAAAATGAAAAGCGTATACGTTTGTTATATTGACTTCCAAAAAGCCTTCGATAAGGTGCAACATGCAAAACTTATCAATAGATTAAAAGGTATCAACATTGATCAAAGGGATATCAACCTCATAAACAGCATCTATTACAACCAAACAGCTGTAGTGGGGATATACGAAAATGAAACAAACGGAATCAAGATACAAAAAGGTGTTAAACAGGGTTGCGTGCTGTCACAACTCTGCAGTATGCATATATTCCCAAGTTATATTTCAAAGAGTCCTCTGGGACAAGAAAGAAGGTATAAAAATAGGAGGCGAGTTATAAATAATAAAAGATTTGCCGACGACACCGCCATTTTGGCAGAATACATGGAAGACCTGCAACATTTGTTAGAGAGTGTCAACAAAGAAAGACAAGCAATGGGATTGACAATCAATGTTATTAAAACAAAATACATGGTCATATCTAACAACCAAGTAAACAACACACGTGTTATACTTGAAGAAGGAAATAGAACAAGTCAACAAATACAAATATCTAGGTGTCACAATTAGGTAACTCACAATTAGATCAAGATGAAGAAATTAGAACGAGGATTGAAATAGGTAGAAAAGGGTTTATCAAATACTTATCAATGTTTACCAATAATAAATTGAACATTTAAAAAAAAAACTGAGATTGTTATATGGGGGGGGGGGATATTGAGGGCACAAACAATAAAAAGAATCGAAGCTTTCGAGATGTGGCTCTACCGACGCGACGCATGCTAAACTATAACCTAAAGTCAATTTAAACCCCTGCGAAGTTAATATTATTCATTCAATATACAGATTTTAAAATTAATGAACATAAACAATTCCCCAAAGGAGTGAATCCTTAAAACTTTAATTTCTAAGGGAAAATTATTCTATTAACATATCAAAATTCCCTAAACCGTATAGCTTCGGCTTTGTTATAAAGTCCTACAATAAACTAAAAAGGTTTTCTTCGTCAAAAGAATTCTCAAATAAAGGGAAAAAACGGATTCAATAGGAATTACTTATTTTGCTGAAATTAAAATAATTAGTGACCTGAAAGGGCAATAAATAAAAAGGTTGCACTGATTTCGTTTTTAAATCTTTTATATCTTTAAGTTTGAAAAAAAACTAGTATTTTATTTTTCGTAAATGTACCTTGACCGAAATAGATAAATGGTATATTTGTAAGCTTCAAAATAATTTACAGGTTCGGAAAATAATAATAAACTCTGTCAACCTAATCCTAAAGCTAAGCCTTAAAAAATCACAAAAAGCTATAAAAAAATCTGGTGATAAAAATAAAACATCATTACAAAGTTCGTTCCGACTTTACCATATAGAGCAGTTCATTACATTAACGGCAAGTTTTCTTTATATCGCCCCAGAGCGTATGTTTCGACCTTTTATAGAGCTCTGTTTATATTTGTGCCTACCAATAAACTTGTCTGAAGCATCCAATGTTATACATTGTTGACTATTTGAATTATTGAATGTTAGCGCTTCGTTGTCAATCGATATATTTGATTTGGCGGCAGTATTGTTGCAAAAAATGTTGGTACATATTTGTTTTGTTACATTTTCAGAGTTAATTAATTCAACCACAAATGTTAAAAACAAATAAAACTGTTACCCTCACGTTAGGTTAAATTTAATGAAGCCCGCTTCAACAAAGCTAATTCGAACTTCAAGATATGTTTTTCACCAGTTAAAAAAGCGCCATATATATTACGGCAGTTGATTACACATCGCATCGCGCAAATCATTTTATTCGAAAATCGTTTGCTCATTTTTAATTATTTGGGTACCATATCAAGTTTCAGTATTCCTAAAAGAATTACGTAGGTTAGAATCGGACAAAATCGAAGGTTTCGAAAAAGTCGTTTTACTTTTAAGGTTTTATTATTATTGACATTTAAAACATTAAATTTCTATTTCGAAAAAAAATCGGTTCTAACTGTTAATGCACAATATTTCGAAAAATAGCTGCGGCAGAGTCGCAAAAACTTAGGCCGGCGACATACTTCTGGCGCCACCACGCGGCCTCGCCGCTGCTTAACAAGCTTTTACTTCGTTGGCACGTGTTTTGAGTATTTGATGTTAGTTGTTAGTATTAGTGTAGTATTTATTCAAAACGGAGTACTCCTGAAATTGTAAGAAAAAAATACAAAAGAAATACTGGGTTCGTCCACTAAATACAATGCGATTAACTTCAGGAGAATTTCATTGTCTGTATGGAGAATTAAGGAAGATACCCAGAGAAATTTTTAATTACTACAGAATGTTATAAGTACTTATACACTCCGTGTATGAAGCCAACCAAATACATAATTGACTGAATATTTCAATATGCGTATCGCAGGTATGAACATACCCATATAATGTGCGACATAAATCGTGCCACAACTTTAAATGTCGCACGTGAAACTTGTCGCTCAATATCACATGCGGCTAAACCAATTCAGTCAACCAATCACATCAGCGGCGCAGTCGCTACATGTTGAGACCGAAGAACTCAGCCCCGGCTGCGCCTCAAATATGTCGCCGGCCTTACGGTGCGATACCGATCAGACGACGGTATCCGACCAGTGCGGTGCGGTTTTTAAAGACCGAAAATGATTATTCTACGAAATCGGTCCGGTTCGAGAAAGACAGAGCGACTATTTATAGTAAGATTACAGACTCGAGTGCATTGCTGAAAACAGTACGTGTTACATTGAAAAAAATAATAATAATTGAGCATGTCTCCGAATATAAAAACTTTACGATCTATCTATCTATTCTTTTATTGGTGTTACTACTATAAATTCTATTTTTATATAAAATTAATTTAAACTCAGACTTAAAAATATCCACGCCTATGAACGTTTGCAGTGAACGAAACCCACAGTCATACTAACGCGCGGCCACCGGTCTGCAGCTGCCAGTGTGAATTAACCTTAAGACTTAATTCCATTCGTTTTAGGGAGTGTTTTACTAATACGGCAGTTGGCATTTAAGTTTTATTGCGAACAAGTTGATTCTTATCATGTCAATGGGTCTTCGACAATATTTCAAAAAATAATCGAAATGTAAACGTTGGATTTGTTCCATTCAGTGTTTCTGCATGAAACGAGGATTGAAATTTAAAGCATGCAAGTTTTATTTGCAAAAGTCAGCTTTTATAATGTTTAAATTGCGATACATACGTGGGGCTTGCTGTATTCAATCCGAAAGAGGTTTTGAGGTCGGACAGTGCTAAAACGAAAGTTGGTATTTCAGACGTATCAGGATATTATTTGGAAAAACAATATTTTTATTATTTAAAAAAATATGTTCCAGCAATATTTCCAAAAATAATAGAAATACAAATTTGCATAATTTAAAAAATAATGTTTTCAAAATTCTCCGAATGTTTCGGACAATAATCAAGATACAAACGGGAAACTTGTTATGTTTTATTTCTAAAAAAAATAATTTTTAAATTTTTAATGGGTCTTTCGACAATATTTCGGAAATTAATCGAAATGCAAACGTGAAACGCTTTCCATCGAACGTTTTTATATGAATAAACTGGGATTTACATTTAAAGCGTTTAAGTGTTATTCGGAAACAACTGATATTTATAATTTAAAAAGTAATATTTCGAAACACGATCGTGATATAAACGTAGCACTTGTTGGATTTTTGACATCGGGCAGTGATGAGAAGTATTATTTCGAATTCTTTTTTAATTTGAAAGAATTAAGTATACCGGAAATATTTTCAAAAATTGTAGAAATACGAATTTTCATAATTTAAAAAATAGAGTTTTCAAAATATTCTGAAAAATAACAAAGATACAAACATAAGACTTTTTGAATTCGTTGAGGGGGTGTTTTTCATCGATCAATGCTGAAATAAGAGTTGAAATTTGAGCAGTTTGAGTTTTATTTTTTCGACAATATTTCGAAAGATGATTAAAATTCAAACATAGGCCTTTCTCAATTCGATTTAATTAAATTGATATTTAAAACGTTAAGAGTAAGTAGGAGTGTTTCGGAAATATTTCAAAAAAAAAATCTTCTTCTTCTTTAAGTGGCGTGTCCTTCACAGGGCGTTGGCATATTTTCTCCATATGCCTGTGGTGCGCGTGTCAAGTACATAAGTAGTCTACACACATAGAGGACCTACAGCTTTACGTGGGCTCCGAAACACCTCTACTTCTACTCCAGAGAAGGCTTACTAGGCAGAAATACCTCGGTGGTTTGCCATTGCCTTCCGAGTGAAGCTGTCGGATGTTTTCGGTGTACCTATATGTGACTCTGGGCTCGAACCCGGGCCAGTGTCAGTGGTGCGACGCACACTGAACCACGATCGCGACCAAAAATAATAGAAATACACATTTGCATAATTTACAAACGACGTTTTCAAAATTTTCTAAAAAATAATAAAGACACAAACGTAGGATTTATTTTATTTGTTTGAGAGGGTGTTTAACATCAGTCAATGCTGAAACGAGAGTTGCCTTTAAGAAGTATAGGTTTTATTTAAAAAAAAAACAAATTTTATAATTCAAGAAATGGGTTTCACTACAATATTTCAAAAATGATGGAAATACAAATATAGAACATGCTCTATTTGATCCAGTGGGGATTCCGACATCGGGCAATTATGGAACGAAAGTGACTGACATTTAAGACGTTAAGGGTGTTATTAAAAAAATATTTTTATCATCAAAAAGCTTTGTATTAAAAAAATTGTTCTAAAAATATTTTCAAAAATAATAGAAATACCAACTTTCATAATTTAAAAAATTGGGCTTTCAAAATATTCTATAAAATAATAAAGATACAAGAGTAGGATTTATTCTATGCGTTTGAGGGGCTGTTTTACATCAGCCTTCAAATTATATTTGGAAGAAATCGATTTTTATAATTTAAAAAAGAAGTTTTAGTGTAACATTTCGAAACGATCGAAATACTAACGTATCGGGCAGTAACTAAAGGCATTAAGGGTGTTTAATTATTATCATTTCAAATTTGTGTTTCCGCAATATTTCCAAAAATAGTTAAAAAAGGGGATTTTAAAATCTTCCGAAAAATATTCGAAATGTGTGGAAATTCTGCTGTTTGAATATGGTTAACCATATTTCGGTATCAAAACAGAATGATAGCGTCGAAAAAGTGACAAGAAAGTACCTCGGTGATCCAGAGACAGACAGTTACGTTGTATATAAGGTTTTGCAGATCAGTCGTTACAATGAGGGCACCACAATGCCCTTTGCTTTGTTTGGTAGGTTTTTGTTTAGTTTCTTATAAGCTTACAAGTGGTAGGTGAAAGGTTTAGGGTGGAAAGCTACTGTCAGGGCTGTCAGAGACAGACGTCGTTGGAGTTAGTTAGGTTTTACCTGTAAAAAATTTCGCTAAAATTTAGGACCTCTTTTGTGCGTAAGGCTTTACTAAATAAAACACTGATACTGTTTTAAGCAACGTTGACAGATTATCAGAAAGACGATATTACAACCGACGTCGCAAACAGTTATACACTTAAAAAATTGAGCTAACGAAAACCTTCCAGTGGCAAGTAACGTGTACGGAAAATAACTGGACGATAAAATAAGGAACCCGCACATTCCGTTTTATAGGCAATCGAATTGCAAATAGCGTTACTTAAATAAATGATAGCGTCACGAATTGCAGACAATTGGTAGTTCTCGAAAAACCTAGCTTCAAACGTAATAAAGATAACTGGAAATGTGACACAAAATGGGTCAAAAAAAATAATTAATGAAACTTTGTTCGCCACACAAAAAGAACTAAATCCCCACAGCCTCCTTTCATACAGCAGTTGTCATGTTTACCCATTTACAGGGTACTATGAATAAAAGCTACGCACAAAAAAGGAAAATAATATTCTAAACACAACTTCGCTCAGGATTTTTATCACTATAGCCAAAATCATTATTTAATGTCGAAATTACAAAAACAAACTTAAAGAAGAGCTTAGGTAAAGGGATGACCTAAATTCTGGTTAACAATAGATCCAAAAGGGTTTTACCTCCAGCGTTAGTTACGAAAATGAACTCAAGGGTGAAATATTTAGAATAGCTCGCGGGAGTAAACTCAAGGGTTAATTCTTAGACATTGCTGGACGGAAAGGAGTCAAAGGCCAACTATACTCTCAAAGAAGGAACTTTAACCCGATATTTCTCCAACAAGGTACTCCACAAACAAATCCCAACACTAACTTTGAAAGTATTATTAAATCTTCAGTCACAAACTTCAGAAGTGTAAGATTTTTATTACCTCCAGAAATTGAGGAGTTTGTGTGGTAGTTCTCTTTGCTACCTATAAATGTTTATAATCTAAGTTAATATTAGCATGGTGGTGGTCAAACCTAAAAGGAAACCTTTCCCATTAACCGTATTGCTTATTGCGTCGGCCAATCGACCATTAACTGCTCTGGAATCTAGGCGTAGCGACGTTCTCGTAACAACTAACTTAATTTACAAACAGCTAATTAAATTTCATACCCCCCGTACTCGAAACGGAAATCATTATCTACCGTTATGTAGTGATTTGAGCGTAGCAA
This sequence comes from Melanotus villosus, assembly GCA_963082815.1. Lineage (NCBI taxonomy): Eukaryota > Metazoa > Arthropoda > Insecta > Coleoptera > Elateridae > Melanotus > Melanotus villosus. The sequence continues at coordinate 32,491,282 of OY720427.1, read as the reverse complement.
AAATTTGCAATTTTGGCCAAAATTTGATTATTATTAATTAGAAGTTTGGGGAATTTAAAGGGTCGAAGTTTATATACACCTGTAGCGTCGACAGTTAAATAACTTTGCTTGTTTAAGTCATGTACAGCTATTCATTAATAAATTCGAATTAAATTCAATAGAGCTTTCCCCACGAAAAGCTGACGTATATCAACAGCATGCTTTATTGATTCTTTAAGTTGAAAGGATGTTTTCTAAATTTATACGTTTTTTTTTAAATAGAGGAAACTCAAACATAAAACTGAAAAACGAAAGCTTATACCTAAATATTTTCCTAAAACTTTTCTTCTGTAGTTTAAGGATTCAGCCTGAGAGTATCAGCAGTGAACTGCAGCACTTTCAGCAGTCGTAATTTTAACCCTAAAAGTTTTATTTCTTAATCTAATTATACTTTTATCGTGTACTTTAAACCTTTGGCGCTTAACTTTTGCCTTCTGAAAATCAGAACTGCGCTTTTCATATTACAATCATTTTAGCAAATAATAGCTTTAAACTTGTTTTCTAAAAAAGAATTTCTTAAATTACACCGAATAAACCTTACCTTTAGGTTAATGAACTGCCTTTAAGGATTCATCAAATTGTATTGCTCAATATAGGTCAAAAATAATGAAAGCTCGTGTTTCGTCAGATCAATTTATTAGTAGCACTGAGAATAAACGAAGATGTTTTTAAATTATAGCTCATTTTAAATTTCCTTTTGTTCTTTTATTTTCGGTATCTTTCCGTTTAATGATAAAAAATGCCAATTTACAGGAACAAATTTATCCATGCGCTTTCAAAAGTCAAAAATGGAACCATAATACAGCTATGAAAATATTTTCTTTTGACGTTTTTAATTATCAGTATATCAATATTTAAATCATCAAACGAGTTTTAACTGTTTTAAAATTCCCTGGATTTTTCCAAAATTTCCAAGCAATGTTTGTTTTAGAATATCAAAACAAAAGTACGCACTAGAAAAAGCAAATTGTAACTAATTTGCATATTTTTGTACGTCTATTCTTTTATTTACAATTAAAACAATAACAAGATCCACAAGCAAAAAAAGAACAGACAAAGTAGAGCAATCCATGTCAGATTCGATTGGAAATGGCCGTTGGCTAGAAAGGGATAATCTGATACAAATAACGTTTTGAAATGCGTTTTGTTTAGGAGTAGTTTCGGAACTTTTCGAGCCGTATAAAATGTTCCCAATATATTTTCGACAAGGAATTGGATTCGTTGTTGCAGTCAATCTAATATCACTAAATCAATGTGACTAACTTATGGTAGAACTGATTCGCAAGAAAACAGCAATCTGTAAAGCTAACAAATTTAATTTAATCCTTTAAATCTTTCTCATTTTGAACGCGAAGACAAACATGTTCTACTTTATGTTTAACCTCATTAAACTTCTTGAAATCGCTCATATTTAATTTCATTTAATTAAGAATTTTTATTTATCCGATTACAAATTAATGCTGAAATTAATTTACAAGGTTTCAAAATAAAGAAATCTTATAATTACCACATTAATCCCCCATCGAGGCAAGATTTTATTTTAATGAAGTAAAAAACCTTTTTTAGCTGGTAATATTTTAGCTTAGCAGCGGAAAACTATTTTGGGCGGAACAAAACGAATACACACAAACTTCGCGCCCAAGCTGATAACATAAATTGCTTTTGAAATCATTCAGTGGCAGTGATTTACAGGTGCCTGGTTTTATTTTTGTCCAGGGATGCCCAAGACTATGTAAAATTCATAGCAAGTTTTCGTAAACGTTCCACGGAACGTTTCAAGAATTTCTAAACATACTAAACCGAGTATAAGAAAATCCTTGGCCAATAGGTTCAGATAAAACATTTATAAAATCACGGAAACGCATTAAAATAAATGTTTTATAATAAATAAATATTTTTACCTTTTTTATATTTTGCTGAATATTATTTTGGCCGATTTCTAGATGATTTTTCCAAATCTAAACTAATTTCATACATTTTACAGTTAGGTAAAAGTGTACTGAAAACTACGTTTTAAATATTTTAAACTAACAGGAAAATAAGAACGATAAAAAATGCAAAGAATTGGTAAAGTAAAAAAATGTGTATTTTCTTAAACCTGTAACTTTCGAACGCTACCTATTCTGTTTCGCCGCTTTTAGCTGTAACAAATTTAATTTACAAATCTTAAAAACCTGAAAACAGGGCCTAAACCTTTCCTCTTTGTATTCAGCTTTCAGTCATAATGTGACCCACTTCACGATAATGTTCATTAAAAATATGTGCTCGATGCTTACGTAGACAGCTGTTTATTGTAATAATACACCCTCTTTTCGTAAATATCGCGTTTATTTGCTTCGCATTTTCCTCTCGGTCATTAATTTGCCAAAGCTTCGTCGTTGTTTTCTTGTGAATTAAATTTAAGGTAATTTGTTTTGTTGTAATATTCCAGACTTGTAATTCATTTTTGAAGTTTGTAAATAACATAAAAGGCTGTATTGAATAATTGATTTTAGTGCTTTGGCTTTCCTGTCAGTATTTTCAGCGATAACTTTCGCGTAACTCAGACATTAAAAGTTGGTGCTATTTCTGTTTTGCAGAAATTACACAAAAAATTAGTAAGAATATGTTTTCTTTTTCGATAACGTTATAACAAACAGGTTTTCTAATAAATATTTTGTATACAAATTAAGTTAAAAAGATCCAATCTTTAACTGTTTGCTTTTTAACTTAAAGTTAAAGCACTTAATTGGTCTTAAAGCTGGGCTGGTTTAATTATCCTTCAGTCTCCGATGGCTCGTTTAGAGGAAGGGTTACGCTGTACATTTGCACCTTGGGAGAAGGATTGAATATTTTAAAATTATTCGTCCGTAATAATTACATTGTCTTCTTAGACACGACGTTAATTGAAATATTAACTAGAAATACTGACAAGCACACGTCGAAGTTTGTGTGGTGAAAGCAAACTCGGAGGATGGAACGAAACGATAATTAATTTGCGTTTTACGGCATTTTGAGTTCCGTGTGTGTCATTCATTAGTATTGTTGGGTCATGGTTCAACTCAAACCATTACGAATCGATCTATCCCTTTATCAAACCTATTTACGTCTACATAGTTATCTCAAGAATGGATATTATGCATAGTTAAGCAAATTATCCGTAGAACTAGTGCATAGCCCGCGTTTTCAATTAATTGGTAACGGAAGTCTTAACTGAATAAGCGCTATACTCAGGGTCGACCAAATCCCTACATTGCTAGCATATCTTGGACGAAATGGACAATAGGAATGTTTGCAATTGCAAGACACCGTTATAAATTAGTGCACTTGGACGAAGCTTTCCTAAGCGGAAACGTTACCACCATAACGGGTTAATTGTAGCTTTGGTCAACTGTAACAAGTTGGCTAATATTTCGAAAGGTGGTGACCGACATACTTCTATGCTCGCACAATCAGAAATTACTATGGCTAGCTACCCTTCTATTTATGTTGCGAAACACCACGAATGAGTGTGAACGCAATAAACGAGAAAAGACCACCTCGTACATCAAATCCACAGTAATACGTAACAAAAGCTTTGGAAGACCGAAATTAAAGAGATAACAAGCCCTCCAAATCTCAACTATTCCTGACAATATCAACGTCAAATTAAAGTTCAATTAGTTAGTAAATGCTTTGCTGTTTTTTGCCTATTTGATTTGCCTGAATGACACTTAAACCCTTTTTTGGTCTTCCATTTTAAAATTGGGACAAACAAATTCTTCGTCTAGAACCACTCAAATTAATTGTATTTTAATGCCAAAAAGACTCTACACGCTGAAACGTTTTATATAACCACTCAAATAAGTTACATTTCTAATGCCATTTGTACAAAAAAGAAACACATTCTAAAAGCTGAAACTTTTTATTAATAATTATCCGTCTGATTTGTCAACTGCTCACATTAATAATTTATTAATTGAAGATATCGAAAATATTTAAAATTGTCTCCCAACACCGTATTTGAAGACTCAAACGTGGGCTTACATGACATGTAATTTGATTCCTTGCACATAAAACTTTGTGATACTGAGAAACGAAATATTAAAAAAAACTTACACTGTATCGACAGCAAAAACAAACCAAACAGAAACGAACTTAAAGACTTCAAATTATAGTTCAATTAATTAGTAAATGTTTTGCCCTTTATACATATTTGATTTACCTGAATAATAGTTAAACCCTTCTTTGGCCCTCCATTTGCAACGAAACCCGATTTTAAAATTTGGACAAAAACTAGTAAGTTCCTGGTATACAACTGCTCAAATAAATTACGTTTGTGCCATATTCTACAAGCTGAAACTAAAACTTAAACCTTTTATTATTAATTATCGTTTTCATTTGTAAACTGATCACTTAATAATTTCTTAATTGAAAATACTCCAAATATTCAAAATAATCTCCCACTAACGACTAACCATTCCATCAGATTTTCCCCGGAACCATGATTATTAAATAGTCACTGTATTAGATGACATGTAATTTGAATCCTTGCTTGAGCGCATAAAGCTTTGTGATGCTGAAAAAAGACAATTTTAAAAAATTTACACTGTATCGACAGCAAAAGTGAAAAAAGGAGTAAAACAAGGTGATAGCATAAGCCCACTGTTGTCCATACTGATTATTGACAGGCTGTTCAAAAATGCAAAAACAATATCAGAATATGCAAACGGCGATAGGGTATAGAAATCTCATGCCGATAAAGATAAAGAGTTTAATGAATGCGGACGACATAAGTAGTTCTAACAGCAGATTCTGAAATAAAAATGCAACACAAAAATATTTTGTAATGAACTGTAACGTGCTGGAACTAGTAACAGAATATGAATGGTTTGGAAGCGTATTTTAATTAATTAAATAACAAACAGGGTACAAAAAGCAAGAACAACATATTACGCACTATTAAGCAAGGCAATACTATGAAAAAGGGAAATACATACTAAAATTAAAAAAACAAGTATGCAACACCGTGGCAGTACCAATATTAATCTACGTTGATGAGCGATGGATATTGACGAAGAGGATATAAATCAAAATAAATGCAACTGAAATGCAGAATCTAAGAAAAATAGTAAATGTAACAAAGGAGGAATAAGATTGAACAAGAACCAATATTGGACAAGACAGAAAAAGATCAGAAATAGCTGGGACACATAACGAGAATGAAGGAATATAGATTACTCAAGAGAGTTATGGAAGCTAGAAGAGGTAAGAAAAGGAGAAGGCCAAGAAAATCATGGATGGGCAGAATCAAGGAAACAGGAAAGAATAGAGGAGAAACGATGGTACCTACAAAAGAGAGCACTGGGACTAACCGGCAGGAGTATAAGAAATTGCTACAGGAATAAAGTAAGACTGTCAATCCGACGCTTCGGAAGGGGCACAAGGAAAAGAGAAAAATAAAATTTGCCTAAACGGCAGTTAAACCTTTTTCTGGCATTCCGTTTTAAACGAAAATAGATTTTAAAATTTGAACAAAAACTAGAAAGTTCTGTAATGGTGCGCATATTGTAGACATTTTAAAATGAGGACTGATTGGTTTTTCTTTATTTTATGTAAATGATTGTACGTAATATTAAAGCCGATTCTGTAAACAGTTTTACAATGCTAGATTTAAATAGATTTAAGGGTACAGAGCCATAAACGAAATGTTTCGTTTCGTCTTGTAATTTATGTTTTCTTTCCAGGGATAACAATTCTTTTCAGGCCAGTTCTTTGAAGGGTGTTGTCCGAAAAGGGTTTTTCTTTGTCCTAGCTAAGACGTGTGCATAACCAGATGCACCCCTGCAAGCTAGCGTTAAATTGTTAAAGAGATCTGCTTAAGCTGCGATGCTGCAATGTAGCTATAAATCTCTGTAGTAATATAAAAGCATTTCTAGGAAAATTAGTTTATTATGCAATTTTTTTGTACAAAAACCGGTCAGCCAATCACGGCTAAACATTAACACAAAGTTCGATTTGATTTGACGAAAGGAACCCCTCCTAATCTGGGGTGTTCCAAAATAAGTATATAAATACAATTGATCAGTAGATCAAAAGGGACCATTCCTCCTTACTAACCGGCTGGTAGCTATTCTATGACGTCGCCGTCATATTAGGCTCCGGTAACCTTCCGTTCCGTATGCCACATATGCGAGCTACTCTGTGACCTCACACGTCATATTAGGCTCTGGTAACCTTACATTCCATACTTTCCATACATTCCATACTCTGTGACCTCACAAGTCATACTAGGCTCCGCTAACCCTCCTTCAGCCCCTTTTTGTATGAGAGCTAATCGGTGACCTCACAAGTCATCCCTAGTCTCCTACAGTCCTACACCTTTGTTTACTTTTCAGGAACACAAACGTAAATGCTCTAAAACAAAACCCTTCGGCAACACCCTTCCATCAGCGCCCACGGCAGCCGCACCGACCAGCCCGCTGGGTGGAGACTACGCTGTCCGTGCCGACCATCCACCCTTGAGGGATCACACAACGAATCCCATTGAATAAATATATTAATATGTTTGAGATCTGCGTTTCTTTGACTTTTCTTTCATACCCTATCTAAAAGACTCGGTTACAAGTTACAAATACACAACCAAAAACAAACGAGGGTCCAAAGCTTCGGGGTTTTTCACCAGTTAGTGAAAATTGTAAATTTTCAACAGCCCGCATCGTTAGAGTTCTTCGTATGCAATGTGTGCCAAAGCACATATTTTAAGCAATAACTATCCTTGTGATTTGAAAACTGATCCCGTTAATAATTTGTTAATTGAAGATTTCGAAAATATTTAAAAACCTTTCTCAATAACCGTTAACGTCAAATTTGTCCCTAAACCGTGAATATTAAATGGCCACCGTAACTGAAAGCTCGGACATGAGCTTACATCGCGTGTAATTTGAATCCTCGCTTGAGCGCCTAAAGCTTTATAAAACCCAAAAAAAAAGGAATTTTAAAAAACTTACACTGTATCGACAGCAAAAGTAAACCAAGAAAAACGAACAACATTCAAATAAAAAGACTTGAACTTTCAAAATATCTCCTGTATAATTCAGTTAACATGCAGCTAAATTTGCGCACCATTAGGTCGCATATACTTTTGAAGCTTTTATGATCATTTAACTGCCGTTACACTTGTCCCACAATTTATGCGGTAGATTACACTAAGTGTACGATATACGCTTCTAATTTTGGCAGACCGCCACTAAAATATTTCTGTCCCCACATGGAAACTGTGGAGCTTATATTTAATCCAGATGCTTACTTTTGAAGAGACAACTTCATGTTACTTATTAACTGGAGGTAAACGGTTATGGCTTTAGGCGTACAAGTTAATATTAAAAGATATTCCAGTTTTTAGAAAAATGAAGACCTTAAGGGTGCTTTGTTATAACGAAACAAAGAAGACGACTTTTTACATAAAATACCATCACAAAAGCATCATTTTTTTATAATTTTCGCGTGGAAAAAATTATGGAAAAGTTTGGTAAAGAAACAGTTTTTAACAGGGCATTAAATCAAAATAAAGTGGTTTTATTAGCATGTTTATAACTTCTATAAAAAAGCTGCATAATTGGAGCTGACACCTTAAACAAAATTAAATCAAAACAAAGAAATTTAATTAATTCCTAATAAATCATTAAAATGAACAAAAACAATATAATTGAACACCTTTGTTATTGCCCCAAAAACCGAGCGTTAAAAAATCAGGTCTACCTTCAGATTTTTCTAAATTAAATAATAAGACAGCAAACATAAACTTAATTCCATCCATCTGTAACTAAAATACGACCCTTCAAAATAGAAGGGGTTATACAACTTTTAGAAGATAACTCTCAGAGGGTTTGTCATAAAATCTTCATATTAAGTGCATATATGCACAGTAATGCGTACGAAAACCATTAATTTTAATTAAAACAAGACCCTAAGGGTGCCTCAATTACCCAAGGTAATCAAGTGAAAATATTTTTAAAACGATTTACTTAATCGAAATTCTACCCCATAAACTGAAATATTCAAACGTTTTGACTTAATTAACTCTAAAATTCCGTTTGAAAACCCTTCCGAAGTGGAAACCGTCTACTGTGAAAAATTCAGAAGTATACACCAAAATAAAAGTATTAAGTATTCTTCAAGTTGTATTCAAAACAATATTCTAAATTTGTCAGTATTTTAAAAAATTTAGCTCCAAAAGTTCACGATGTCGACTTCAGCGAGTGATAAGAATTATCTTTTTATAGCTTTTAAGCCTAGCCATTTGAAAATTAAAGTAATGTAAAATTGTACCTTAGTTCCAAGAACGTAGGGACAATTTCGAAAGGGGTTAAACTGCGGATTTAGTGAAGAAGGGAGCAGCGAATGAATACATTCTAATTCAATTTAACTTGCACGAATTTATTTATATTTATTAATTCAATTTATTCGCTCAATCGAACAGGGGCTCGAACGCTCTAAACGTTTCTCTCTAATATGTGATTTTAAACTTTTAAAAAAGCAAACGCTTTTTTCCAATCAATTTCAAGGATCATATTTCGATAAGATCTTATTAAAAATGTTAAGCTTTTGAAGAAATTCGAAACTGTTGAAAAACCGAGAGAGCTTGAAATTCGACGAAAAAAGTAGGCTAAGATGTTTTCAAATACAACATTTAATGAAATGTTTCGAATTTCTGGAAAACATACTTATGAGACAAAAATAAACCCTGTCAAACCTTAGTCCTTCCACTTCAGGGAATAATTAAGATATTTGGCTATTTACCTGAATGACCTTGTAGAAGCTTTCCTAAACTTTTTCGACCATATTTTTACGTACAAGTAAATAATTTAATAAATCACCGATGCAGTGTAACAACCGAGAAAGAAAGTTCTAAAAAAGTTCCTGGCCATCAATTCAATACGGCGTGTTTTGCAAGTGAAAAAGGAACCTCCACAACAGATAGAAGTATGTCCAAGTGTCAGCATAAGTGCGTCAAGAAAACGTGAAGCGACAAATATCAGCTTTTGTGTTTCCTGAAACGAGAATATTGCAAGACGAAAGCACAGAGTGCAATATCCTTTGATAAAGCTTCCCTATCGGTTTGCAAACTCTGGTATAGTCACTCCACGAGATATTACCTAAAACCCAAAACAAGGTGGTATTGATGAGCAAATCGCGTGTCCTCCGATACATCCGCAATGCTCAGTTGCTCACCCACGTCGTTACACCCAACGTTAGTGTGCTGCATGTAATAATATTCATTCTGATAACCGTTAAGAAAACTTTTCCAACGTCAAAGTTTTAATGATTGTGTTGTTTCACTCTACAAGCTGTAATTTTCGAGGCAGTATTTTATAAGCTAATGTCGCTAAAGGACTTAATATTTTCCACGCGGTTTCCTGTGTCATCTTTGTGCGTTTCAGCCAGAAACTTTAAAAAGTTCGTTCCCTTTATTATTGCTTCTGCTTTTCAGCAAGTTATAACTGCTGTAGTTACATGTATAATTAGTCTACGGATTTAATATAAATATTTTAGCATAAACTACAACAAAACCAACTTCTAAACTAACATCGACCATCATCGAATGGTTTATGTATGTAAAAACCCAAAAACTAGTTATTTAGAAAATCACAACCCAATTAATTAATTACAAACATAACAAGGTTTGCTCTTCTCATCTTATCTCGTAGCCCCTTACTAGCTGTGAATAGGCAACACACATTTCACACATAGGTAAACCTTATGGAAACAGCATGGTTGCCTATCCGGAACGAGTTACGAAATAAAATAGGCACCCTGTATAAATTGCATAAAAGCAGGTTCAAATATCCAACCACACTAAAAGTACAACATCTAAACGGCCCACGTAAAATGCACACCGGCTTACTAACAACGGCAGATCAAATATAACAATGAAAAACAAATAGGACGCTTGAAACTTTCTGCAAAAAACCATTAACAAACGTTGCTATCTATAATAAAAATCTCTGGGATCTAAAATAAAATAAAAAGTAAACTTCGGTTTTGCTCGTACTCGTAGATCGAACCGCCGCGCCGTTTAATATCTAAAATAGTCTGCATTATTAACACGTTCATTAATCATTATTTTAAACTTCTGTCCAACAAAATTTTCATAAAGCTGCTCATTTGTCAACACCAATTTTAATTAGTCGAGTTTGATCCCTAACTGCAACTCAAGTCCCCGTCATCAGAAAATAATTAGCTCGGTCCAATTCAGTAGGTAATTTTATACAAATTGAATACGAAATGCTACATAATTGCTCGGAAATTTAGCAATCGCCCAACCTAAATATTTATGATTGAATGAAGGCATTTTGATTTCGAATGATGAATGTTGCTAATATATTTGCTTGAATATTAATTCAGCGCGATACCTTTACAAATATTTTGGATAACTTTTAAAAAGATATTGCTTGGAAAATTGACCAAACCGAACTTTTATTATTCATCGTAAAAAAGATCTACTTTTTTATAGCTATATAGGAAAATATGGAATACGAGAAGAGACAAAAGATGAAGTTTCAAAATAGCAATACAAATTAAGTTTTCGTACCCTGAGCTTATCTTGGTGATTACTGTTTTATAAAATATTCGGATGTTACCTTGTAGGGTTAATATATTCATTGAAATACCTAAGAATTTAAGAAAACTCCTGAAAAGTAAACAAAACAGGAGCTTAGTTTACCGTAGCTAAGTTTCCAGATGTTTAATTGGCCAAATTTATTGCAGACGTCTGTGCGGTTTTAATATAAACATTAAAAATGCATCAATTTAGTTAACTGAGACGAGAGATATATTCGTGTACATCAAGAGGTATAAAACGCTCTTAAAAAACGTTTAGCTTTTGCCATAGTAATACGAAAGTTTTCAGAAGCAATTTAATTATAAAAATAATTTTATTAACACAAGTGAAGCACTCGCAAATTTGGCTAAAATTCAGAAACCCAGCCACCGTCATCAAATGCGTGCGGAATTATAGACCGAGCGTCCGCCTGACAAATGTAAACATTTTAGGGCAAATTATTTTTAAGAGTTAGACCGAGCAAACAAATTACGTAATGCATTAACATGTCCTTTATATGATTTTCCCTTTACGACTCCGAGGAGTATCCGGTGCCCTGACGCGGTAGCGGGTTCTCTTCGGTCCTATGTATGCTAAACAGTCACTTTACCGCTCCACACACACTCGCTTTCAGAACCTACAGAAAACACCTCGTCTCGTATGCAAACCCATCACTGGAGCTCATGTATCCCAAAGTATAGTGGCACTCTAGCAATTCTGACAGTATATATAACGCTCTTGAAATGTCTTCGTATAGGTCTACTATTATTGTAGGTATAATACCACATTAGGATCTAAGTTATCTGCACAGATTTTTGAACCGCTTTTTCCCCATATAAATACCCCCAAACTTAGGCTTAGTTCTAATTATGGAAAATTATGAAAACCCATTTTTCTGTAGGAACCTTATCGCAACCCGTGTTACATATGACGTGATTAGCTTGAAACTTCCCAGATTCTGTATATTAAGCGGCCTGCTATTATAGCGCACAAGCAATCTCATTCTAAAATAGCAGCTAGCATACAAACTAACTGACTAGTTTACATACTAACTGCGACAGCTGAATGGCTTTCTTTACACAAAGATATGTAAATAAAATACTCACCTACTTTGGCTGAGTATACAAACTACTCCTAGCATCCGTTATTCAATTTACTTTGATTATTCATGCATTTAACATTTCAAAGCGAGAATTTTACTTGCATTTCCTGAACCATTCAGTTATTTTAGACAATATACAATCTAACCAGATAACTTAGAAATTCATTTTAACTAGTTTAAAACGAAATATATTTTACTTGAGTGCCTTTTCGAATTAAGTACCTATACTCAGAAAAATTGGTCACTAGGTCATCAACGACCTTTCCAACGTGCAGCTATTATTCAATATGACCTACCTTTGTCTTCCGCGCTTCACCACTCATGAATCCAACCCTAATCTCGAACTTGGAAAACCCTGGCACTACTCAATTGTCCTGCATTATCACAACGTCAGCACTACAAATAAAACGATATCGTTCACAACTAAACCCGACAGATTTAATTCCGGTCTGCAATTTCTTCATACATCTGAAACAAAATCAGAGAAATAAAATCTAATCAAGTTAACTATAAAAGAACTAGAATAAAGTTGTATTTTTCTGACCGAACGCTTTCATTCTTAATTTTACTACTGTAAAATGATGTTTCAGAAGTGCATTTACAGGAAAAAGAGTTTAAAAACATATCCAATTAGAATTTAAAGATCAAAATCGTGACATATTTTTTTACTGCCTTTAATTTAACTAAGTAAGTACTTAAATAATTCAGAATTGAAGCTTAAACTCGCCCTTGAATATTTTTCAAAAAGGATCGAAAGGTATACTCGTCTTACTAATACTATTAATAAAAAGATAAGGAGAAAGAAAATAAAATGATAAAGAAGTAGGAGAAGGAGGAGGAAGAGGAAAATGAAGAAGAAGAGAAGGAAGAGAGAAGGCAGAAAATGGGGAGGAGTAAGAGGAGGGGAAAACTAAAGGAAGAGAAGAAGAAAATCATTACAAGAAAAATACCTAAATTAAATTTTTACTTTTAAAGGACGGTACGCTTCACAAAATCAGGAATTTGGAATGCTTGCAAAGAAATTTTAAATATTTTTCTGAAAACAAAAGAAATCTACAATATTGGTGAAATTTTAAAGCAACGTGCTTCATAAATAAAAATTAATTAAAATACTGTAATTTAATTAAATTTCGAAGGAGGAGGAAGGGGATGAGGAGGAAGAGAAGGTACGAGAAGAAATATGAAACAAAGGAGAAATTTATTACAAGGAAAACCCGAAAAAGAGTTCAGAAATCTTGAAAGCCTCGGAAGGATTTTCCAAATTTTATCTGAAAATAAAAATTTACAATCAAAGCATCTAAACGTGCAGCGTAAAACTAAAACTTTCAATAAAAGCACTGTCAAATTCGATAGTTTGACATTGGATTTCGTTCTAAAAACTTTTACTCGAAAAATCTATAATAATCTAAATAAATTCGAAAATTTTAAAAGCTGTTTCTCTGCAAACAATTTTCCAAATTTTATCTAAAAATCAAACAAATCCATGCATCCAACACGCAACATTAAATTTTTGTAAGGATTATTTCACTAAAAACACTATGACTCAGACGATCGACATTTGATATGGTTCTGAAAATTTTTATTCAAATAAACGGTCCATGAAAATTTTAAGCAACGTCCTTGGTAGCTAAAAGTTTCTTACAATATTGTAATCTAATTAAGAGGAGGAGGAGGATAAAGATAACGAAAGTGAGGACGGGGGACAGGACGAGGAAGAGAATAAGAAAGTCATTACAAGGAAAATACGAAAATTAAAATTTAATTTCAAATGACGGCTACCCCAAAAAAATCGGGAATTTTAAAAGCTGATTCCTTGCAAGAACTTTCCAAATTTTATCTGAAAATAAAAATTTACAAATCGAAGCATCCAAACATACAATGTAAAACTTTTGAAAGGACTTCAGTAAAGACACTGTCAAATTTAAAAGCTGGACATTTAGTTTTAAAAAATTTTACTTAAAAAATCTATAATAAACAATGTATAAAAACTTAACTCAACGTCCTTGATACATAAAAGTTGATTAAAATATTGTATTTTAATTAAATTAAGGGAGGAGAACGACGAGGAGGAAGATAATGAAAAGGGGGAGAAAGAAAGGGAGGATAGGAAAGAGGAAAAGGAGAAATTTAGTACAAGGAAAATGTCCAAATTTAATTTAGGCTTTTCAAGGGCGATAACCTAATTATGAAAAATGTTGAAAGCTAATCAACGGCCTTGATAGATAAAAATTAATTAAAATACTGTGATTCCATTAAATTAAGGATGAGGGGGAAACTGTTGAAATATTATATTGTACCTATTGTGTTTGTGGTTATGCAACACCGAATACTTACGTATCTAGTTTTAGTATGTTACTCACTGAATATAGTAATGGGGATATATTAGGTTACGTTAGAATGTAAGTTTCCAACCGACCTCATGTTGTAACTTGCCTTTCTTGTGTGTGTGTTCTAAGAATAAATAAAAACAGTCTTGTTTTCAACAATAGTTTTAATAGGTTATGGGACCAGCTCGTTCCTAAATTATTGTGAATTACGTTACCAGTTTATGAAATATGGCCAGTGTCTATTCTCAAATAAAAAAGTTGACAAAGGAAAATTACGACACGTGGAAATTGTAAATGGAGGCGATCCTTATCAAGAATGATGGCTGGGGGTACGTAGATGGAACATACGTGAAACCAAAAAGAACTCCAGACGATGCGAATGCAGCAGAAATAAATAAATAGAACAAAGGAGACCAAAAGGCACGTGCAGATATGATATTATCTATCAGTCCTGCAGAATTAACACATGTTAAACATGCAAAAACTTCCAAAGAACTTTGGGAAAAACTAAAAGGAGTTTTTGAGTCCCAAGGACCTGCTCGTAAAGCTAGTTTACTAAAAAGCAGTTATTGTTCACAAAAATGACAGGTAGCGATGATATGCAAGAACATGTAAAACAATTTTTTGACGTTGTGGACAAATTAAAAGGAATGGGGTTAGTAGTAGTAGAAGATTTACTTACAATTTTACTTCTTTACAGTATACCTGACAGTTATGAGAATGTCCGATGTGCAATCGAAACTCGAGACAACTTACCAACATCGGAGACTTGAAAATAAAGTTAATTGAAGAATACAAATTGCGCAAGAGTAGAGAAATAGATACTAAAGAAACTGATGGGGCTCTGTTTACCAAGTGACAGTTTAATAGAGGTAAATACTTACTTTAATAAAAGAAACCATAAGGTTGATTTTAGTAATAAAACGCCACAGAACAGCAAAACTACGCAATTCTTTAGATTTAAACTTTAGGGAACTTTTCAACAATTTAAAGCTAGAGCAGAAAAACAAATTGGCAAACAGGTACTACGCACTGATAATGGATTAGAATATTGTGGAAAAGATTTCAAACATTTTCTACAAGAATGTGGAATTAAACGTGAACTGACAACTAAATATACATCACAGTAAAATGGAGTTGCAGAAAGGATGAATCGCACCCTAGTTAAGATGGCAAGATGTAGGTATACTACGGCAGTCAAATTTACCAACATCCTTTTGAGCAGAAGCAATTGCTACAGCAGCATATGTGAGAAACCAACGTCCAGCATCATTCCTCGAAGAAATGATACCATATGAGGCAATGTATGGAAGAAAACCCAATGTTTCATATATGAGACCTTTTGGGTGCACAGCATTTGCATTGAATAATGCTCCAGGTATAGTTAAATTTGAAAATCGATCAGACAAATGTATTATGTTGGGATATTCCCAAGAATCGAAGGCATATCGTTTATGGGATCCAATATTACAGAAGATCTTGAAAAGCAGAGATGTAAAATTCATCGAATGGAGCGACAGAGATGAAATTACTACTGAATGTAAAGAAATTGGGAGCAATGGAGATAATACTACTACTGAGGTTTTTGACATTGTTCGGTGCAGTAATAGTGATTTTTCACGGGAAGGAACCTGTTAGCACAACGCCCATAAACGAAGTGTGTACGGGTAATTACAATTTTAGGGTTCGATCTAAAATTTCAAAACCTCAACGATTCAGAGAAGTAAATGAACAAGGAATGATAGTGACAGCTGATGCCGATAATCCAAGGAACCTGAAAGAAGCCAGTTCCAGTGAATACGCAGATGAATGGATAGCAGCAATAGAAACAGAATACAGTGCATTATAAAAGAAGGGTACATGGCAACTGGTAGACCCTCCTAATGACAGAAATGTTATCGCATGCAATAGGGTGTTATCCACAAAGTACACCAAGGATGGCTATAAAGAAAGAAAAAAAGCCCGACTTGTAGCTAAAGATTACGAACAAGAAATTGGTAAAGATTTTAAGGAAATATTTTCACCTGTTGTAAAACAGAGTTCAATCAGACTACTGATAGCTTTATCATGTGAATATGACATGAATATACACCATTTAGACATTTCTACAGTATTCCTGAATAGTCCTCTTGATGAGATCATTTACATGGAACAACCAGACGGATTCATTAAGGAAGGAAATGAAGATAAGGTATGTCTTTTAAAGAACTCGATTTGTGGATTAAAGCAAGCAGGAAGACAATGGTATAAATTGTTAGAAAGTGTTTTTAAAGATTTAGAATATAAAACTTTAGAAAGTGATAAGTGTGCGCATATAAAGAAATCTAATAAATCAGTTTTGATAATCGCAGTGTACGTCGATGACATGTTCTTATTTAGCGATAGTGAGGAAGAATTAAGAGAAATAAAAATTAAAATCAGTGAAAAATCCGTGATCTGGGTAGTGTTACATTTATATTAGGTATGGAAATTAGTAAAGACATAAATTATACTATGTTAAATCAAAAGAAATACATTCAAGACATTTTAAAGCAATTTGGTATGCAAGATTCTAAGCATGTAAATACTCCTATGATCGTAAAGGAGAAGTTAGTTTTAGAGCCAGTAGGTCACTTAGGTGATAAAATTGATGTAAAACTACATCGGAGCTTAATTGGTTCATTAATGGATTTTGCGACATCATCTAGACTTGATATTGCATTTGCTATAAACAGATTAAGTCAATTTCTAATTAGCCCAAGGCAACAACGTATGATTGCTGCAAAACTCATTTTCAGATATCTACAGGGAACTGTAGGGTTAAAGTTTTGTAAATCAAAAAAGGGAATTATCTGTCATGCAGATGCAGATGTAAATGATGGAAAGTCTGTCCGTGGTTGCTGCCTTGTACTAGCAAATACCCTAATTAGTTGGCTATCAAGACAGCAATCAACTGTGGCACTTTACATTTGAGAACAATGTTATTTGAATTAAATTTTAAGAACTTAGTAGGAAAACCTACAATTATTTCCAATAATAATCAAAGTTGTCATCATTTAGTTAGGAATGACAAAAATAACTCTAGGAATAAGCATATTGATATACGCTATCATTTCATCAGGCAAGTAGTTGATAATGAAACTATTAAGATTGTGTATAAATCAACTTAGAAAATGTTAGCTGATGTATTTACTAAAGCATTAGGTGCAGTTACACATGATTACTGTTTAAAGTATTCAGTGTTTAAATATTATATTGTACCTATTGTGTTTGTGGTTATGCAACACTAGTTCACTGAATATAGTAGTGGGGATGTATTAGATTATGTTAAAATGTAAGTTTTCAACTCCATGTTGTATCTAACTTGCCTTTCTTGTGTGTGTGTTCTAAGAAAAAATAAAAACAGTATTGTTTTCAACAATAGTTTTAATAGAAGCGTTGGACGTTGGACGTAGAAGAAGAGAGGAAAAAATGGAAGAAAGAGAAGTAGAAATTTGTTACAAGGAAAATGTCTAAATTAAAGTTTGACTTTTAAAGGATGGTACACCAAAAAGAAGTCGAAATTTTTGAAAGCTGATCCTCTGCAAAACAATTTCTAAATTTTATCTGAAAATAAAACAAATCGAAGCATCCAAACACTCAACGTAAAACTATTGCAAAAAGATTTCAGTAAAAACACTGTCAAATTCAAAAGCTCAACATTAGATTTCGTTGTAAACGGACCATGAAAATGTAATTCAATGGTCCTTGATAGATAAAAATTGACTGAAATATTGTGATTTAATTAAATTAAGGAGGAGGAAGAGGATGATGAAGATGAGAAGAAGTAGAACAAGAAAAGAAGCAAAGAAAAATGGCAAAAATAAGACATTTATTACAAGAACAACACCCAAATTAAATTGTTGTTCTTTGCAAATAAAAAAAAATTATAAGAAAGTAAAAGCATCCAAACATGCAACTTAAAACATTTACAAAGATTTCAGTAAAAGCACTGTCAAATTAAAAGCTCCACATTATATTCTGTTTTTATCCAAAAAAATCTATAATAAACGGTTCATGGAAATTTAAAGCAACGTCCTTGATCGATAAAAATTAATTGTAATATTGTAATTTAATTAAATTAAAGAGCAGGATGAAAAGGAGCAACAGTTTCTGGAAATATACCCAACGTAAAGTAACTTGTGTAAGGATTTCAATAAAAACACTGTCAAATTCAAAGGTTCGACATTTGATTTCGTTCTAAAAATGTCTGTTCATAAAATCTATAATAAATGGTCCATGGAATTTTAACGCAACGTCCTTGATAGCTAAACAATAATTAAAATATTTTAATTTGATTAAGTTAATGAAGAGAAGGAGAAAGATGATGTCTAGGATAAAAATGAAAAGGAAGAGAGGAGAAGGAAAAAATCATTACAAGCAAAATACCCTAATTAAGTTTTTACTTTTAAAGGATAGTATCCCAAAGACAATTCGGAAATCTTACAAGCTAACTCCTTGCAAAGATTTTCGAAAATTTATCTGAATTTACAAATCTAAGCATCCAAACATGAAACATAAGACTTTTACAAAGATTTCAGTAACAACGCTCTCAAATTCAAACTCTCGACATTTGATTTGGTTCTAAACATTTTTATTCAAAAAAGCTATAACAAACGGTCCATGAAAATAAAAACAACGTCCTTGATAAACGAAATTGAATTAAAATATTCTAATTTGATCAAATTGAGGAAGTTGAGAAAGAGGATGCGGAGGAAAAATCAGACAAATTCAAATTAAATTTTGACTTTAAAAGAAATTTTGAAAGCTGATTGTTTATAAAAAAACTTTATCTGAAAATAAAACAAATCAAAGCATCCAAACATGCAATGTAAAACATTTGCAAAAATGTTAGTAAAAACACAGTCAAATTCAAAACTATTTATAATAAACGGTTCATGGAAATTTTCAGCAACGTCCTTGATACATAAAGATTAATTTAATATTTTGCATTATTCTACCCATTAGTCAGCTAATATGAATGCTCAAAATAATGATAAGGTTCATATAACAACTATAGCAAGGGAAATAATTGCTATTTATGTAACGAGTACACAATGTACGACTTTTTTGGATGGGATAGTTTATTATATTATAATAAAAAGTCGAGTCCAAATTAAGTCTTGTAGGAGTTACATATATAATTTGATGTTCGACTGCTGTTTTACTTAACTAAGAAGAAGAAGAATTGTTAGGATACACAATCCGATTTCTTGGGTTCAATTCCCGGAAGATACATTTGTTTGATTTTGAATTCTATTTTCTAAATTTAATTCCCACATTTTATTGCAAGTAATCTTCACAAGAACAAGCACAGATGTATAATACACTCAAATTTGAAATCACAACAACAAAATTGCACAACACTTTACGAACTTTAATTGCAGGTCATTTTAAAGAGATTGCACGTATAGAACTGTAGCATGCATCGCATACATATATTCACAAAACAGCAACAAACTGGTTGCAAACAATACACACATCAGGTCAAACAAAGAATAAATTCAATGATCAATTACCCAGAGAGAAACAATGAGGTATTTAACTCAATAATAACCTTTTCTGCCGATATGTAGCAACACAGGTATTCCTATATAACCATAGTAATTAATACAGTTCGCTATTAGTGGAATTTAAAATTTTTAAATAAATTAATACGCTAGCATTTTTGGTACACATTTCTTAAATTACTAAATATGGCTAAAATACCAGACTACTACATCAGGAAGCAAAAATTACGTGTATCCATATAAAAATAATTTTTTAAACTACGTATGTAACGCGAAACTCTTCTTATATTTCGAGAATAACAACATAAAACGTATTACCTGAAACTCATCACGATATTCTCACACAAAAATACAATATTTTGGTTCAATTAAAGAAAACGTACCAAAAATCAATAGAATATACCGAAAACCCGTATTTAAACTAAGTGTACAACCCGCAGAAACTCGCAGGCATCGCGGAAGCTCTCTTTGTTATGGTTAGTAAAGAAGTGGGAAACCAAATTCGTGGCCTTGAGTTTCTTAATCTAACCACAGGCGGGTTAAATTTTGAACCGCATCAAACTTTAATATTTTAATACTTTAATCGGTTATTTTGGATTTATTTAACGAATACACAGGAATCTGGCTGCATTTATATTAAAACTTTTTGTATTGTACATGGCAACGAAACTTTTGAAAATATATAAAGCCCCTATTTACGCGCCGCCTATATTTCTAATTCTTTTGTCCCACTATCACACAGAACATTTGGGCAGCAACTTCAGTAACTACACGTACAAACCCTAATTTAATTTAAAATTATTCTCTTATTTAGGCCACTTGGGAATATTAACATACAAATCTGAATGCATTATTAGGTTTCCCTTTTACTGATGCGCAATGTTACTAATTTTACCATTTCAAAGAAAAACTTTCAACAAAATAGGCACTCCGTATATTGTAACAAACCTGTTTTCAAAGATTTTCTATTGGACTAAAAAAAACTTTGCTGAATACGAACTTAGTAAAAACAATTTCTACCTAATATCTCGAAAAGAGACATTTTTTCGCCAATATTTTATATTGCACTAACGTGCACTACCGAAGCACTAACGTGTCAATAGTCATTTTTGGGATTTAAGAAAAAAACTTTGTCAGGTGCCAAGCCGTAAACAAATTGATAGCTAACATCTTGAAAGCAAACAGTTTTTTTTATGTTGCACTAACGTACACTAACACTAATCTTCTTCTTTTTCTTCTTTCCAATATAACCCCCTCCCTTAACAATGCAGGTATTAGAACGTTTCAATAACAAACCGTGATAAAAATATTCTTTTGTTTTTGTCTTAAAATGACTCTCAACTGCTGCTATGAGTTCATTATCATGGGCAAATTTTCTTCCTTGGATGTCTCTTTTCAAATTTGGGAATAGAAAGTAGTCCGAGGGAGCCAAATCGGGACTATAGGGCGGATGGTCCAGTTCTTCAAAGCCTCAACTATCCACAGCAGCCTTGACTGTTTTTGCCTTATGAACAGTCGGATTATCGTGCAACAGCAGTATCCCCTTGCTTAGCTTTCCCCTTCTGTTTTGTTTAATTGAATCCCTTAAACGTTGTAATAAATCCGCATAGTATTCCTCATTTATTGTTTGGCCCTTTTTTAAGTAATCTAATAATAATATGCCCTCACAATCTCAAAAAATGTGGCTATTATTTTTCCTGCTGATGCAGCGATCTTAAACTTTTTGGGAGGGCTGGAACCCTTAACATGCCACTGCATTGACTCTTGTTTAGACTCTGGATCATAATAATGGACCCAAGTCTCATCAACAATTCTTTTGATTATAGAGTCGGGATCTTCTTCATACAAACTCAAACACTGATTATAGACTTGAATTCTGTGCTGCATTTGAAAGGGAGAAAGCATTCGGGGAACCCATCTTGCACTTACTTTTGACATGCCCAAATATTCATGCAAAATCCTAAAAATAGTGGTTTTTGATACACCAGTTAATGCTGCTAACTGCCTCTTCTTTAGTCTGGCGTCTTCTAACACTAAACATTTAACTTTATCCACAACTTCTGCAGTAATCGATTCAGTGGGAGGACCGGATCTTGGATCGTCCAGGCTTGGCAAACATGAGGACATGATGCTAAATATGCTAAGATTTTATTGGTTAGATGTTGTAGGACCAAGTGCTTTGTATGTGAAGTGAATTTCCATACGTCATGTACTATAGTGTTCTGGGTGCTGTTTGAGTGTTAATTTTTTTAAAGACTCAAAAAGGAATATTTTTAGATTAACCGGTGATCTCATCTTTTACCGATCATAATTTTGTTACTTAAGATATGGAAAACTGTCCTGGTATATCCGGCAAATCGCAAATTCTGTTTGTAGTTGTATACATCACCCTTATGAATATAATATTTGTTGCCGCTTCCTATGCCACCATAATATATCTCATCTACCTTAAATTTAAAGCTACTTACGATCATAATCACGCCACCTTCCTAGTGGAACTTCTTATTATACCATCTGTAATTTTGGCTCCTCTAAAATTCTTTTTGAATATTTTAACTGAATTCGGGGAGTTAAGCGAACTTGTTGCCGAATTCGTTGTAATCTTCAATTCCGATGCTCTATTTACGTAAAACTTGGCAAACTGGGGAAGGTGTTAAATAAAGTGTTTCCAAATGGATAGATTGGCCGACGAAGACCCAAAAATGTTTGCGAAAACTGAAGATTTAAAAGAATGAATTTGGCAAGAAGTTTATCAAACTGTTTCGGAAGTATTTATTTTTCGTTTAGGGTACTACTTGGCGGTCAACTGGGAGCAATTTAAAATTTCGCTGTACCAAATTTTTATTTTCATTTATTTTCAACTTTAATATTTTTTCTCAAACATTTTCTTATGAACCCTTCCGAAGATTTCCAGACCGTATTAAGGGTGGTAAGGTGTAATGAATCAGGTAATAAAACATGTGGGTTACCATTTGAAAACGCAAAACCTTAGCCCTAAAAATAAACTCCAAAAAATCTGTGTTCCTTAATAAAATTTCAGTTTTTTCTCCAAAAAAAAAGTGGTACGACTTTATTAAATTTACACTCTACAGACACACGGTATATATTTTTGATACTTTAAGGGGAACATCATGAAATATCTGTTATTTATTCACTAGAATTTTCCCGGGTGCTTCTTTAGTTGAATTGGTTGTAAATACTCGTTAAATTCTTACGTTCTGAACATTTCTCAGGGAAGCAGGGTTAATAAACAGATCTAATTACATCCGTTTTCATAAGGTTTGTAAATGTGTCGGTAAAAGTACTCCCATTTTGTCCATTTGAGGTACCAAGGGTTAAATGCTTAACGAGGTCATTATAAAGGTTAAGCTATATATTTTGCAAATTACGGATAGTTGAAGTTGTTTATCACGTTATTTCCGGTAGAATATATTTATATAAATGTTCTGTATGGGAATATGTATTTTATTTTGTTTTACAAAAATTAAAAGTGAAATGACTTGGAGATTTTTGTTTTTCCAAAGAAATTTTACCTTTAAAAGTGAAGATTTTTCGTATTTTCTTAATAAAAGTTTATACACAAATAAAATTAGGCCAGGGAAGGTAAAAGCACAAAAAGCGAGAAAAGTAATTCAAACTACAGTCAATGTCAAATGAAACCATTTACGCTGATCAAACTCTGCACATTTCCTGCTGGCTTTTTCTTAGCCAATGAGAATAGATTTGAAAAGTAAAATTGACATTAGGTAAAAATATTTCGGATTATCCGGAAAATCTATTCCACCTTTGTTTTTCACGCTGGTATGAAACTTTGTTTATTATTTAGAGAGAAGGCCGTCGTAACGAATAATGCAATAACGAAAGTAAATAAAACTTTCATTTTGTATTATTCAAGGACATATGGATAATAAAAGTTAAATTCAAGCGAAAGAATTTGTAAAAAATTAAAAATGTGAGAGTGGCCTTACGCAACTAATACAAAGCGATTTTTTGAGTTATTAAAGCACTCTGCCCGTTTTATTAATATTTCGGATTAATTTTAGGGATGACTTTTAATACAGCATGCAAGCATGTTTTGCTCTAAGTAGCGGGTTTAAAACTTTTTCGACGATTTTTTCACATTCTGCGTTCTCGGCTGGAGTACTTTGGGTATTCTTTTAGTTTTATTAATGTTTTTTGACGTCTGTGTTTTTTAAACTCTTTTTATGTCTTGGAATACCTTGATATAAATGAAAACTGGCAAATTTATAAAAAAAAGGTATTTAGTCTTCACTGAGCTGTAGATTCTTGGAACTTCACTTAGAAATGTTTATTATTTTTCGACAGTTTTTACAATACATAAAGAGGAATAAGATTTTTCTTTTATGGAGAGTTTTGGCCAGTTTTATTTCTTGAATTTTTCGTAGTGTTTGGGGATATTCTTTAGAATAAGTTGTTGCTTGAAGTATAAGTAAATAAAACAAACTTTAACAAAGAAAGGATAAAAAAGAAGCCTGGCCAAAGTTGTTTAAATATCAAGCCTAATCGAACGGTACTAAAAATGTATTGGAAATTTTTATTAGCCTTATCACCAATAAACGGAGTAGGTTATGAACGTTTGCAATAAACGCCTGTATTTAAAAACTCAATGATTTAGGCGCCCTACTGTGCAGATACATGAGGATGTGTAAAAATGCTTCCGGGCCTTTCCTTCTCGGCGGATTTTTATCGGAATTTTTTCTACAAAGCCTTTCCGGTGGCTTTTTTCCGGAAACGTTTGTAGTCCTTTGTTTGGTAGTTTATATTGAAAATTTTTATTATAGTCAGTTAAAGTTCGCCTTTTATTATTTTTGTTACTTTCGGTATTTTTCTAACTGTATTTAGTATCAGGATAATACAAGGCGTATTTTTAAAGCTGAGGTAGCTTTTTTGTTTGTTTTGTGTCCGTGAAAATGTACAACGAAACTGAAATTTACAGTACATGGACCTGTGCAACAATGCACAGACAAAAATGAGGGAAAAACTTGACGGACCGTTCTAAATTATAAAAGTTGGAAGGGCAAACAGCTCGAAAACGTTTTTAATATTTTATGTGTAGGTATATGTAAGATTTCAGTTTTAATGGCTTGTTGCTAATGTAAATGTGGATTTATTTAAGTATTTGGTATTGCATTAACGTGTTAAGTAACCAGCAACAAAATAAGCTAAAAATCCTTGAGCGAACGATCCTATTTTTGGCATATCATAAAGCGATACCTGCAAGAAGTATGCTGAGTAAAAAGTTAAATAAATTTGGGCCAAATTTGATAGCATACAAGCTATAAATAAATATTCGTTCAAACATATGTTTAGTGTTGCCATCAAGATTTTTGAACAAATAACTCAACTTGTCCAAATGATAAAATAATCTTAAATTAGACGGACCTGTACGATAGCAGGCCGAAAGAGATTAAAGCATGAACAGCGTGTTAACTGTGGTAAACAACCTTTCAGAAATTTACTTGCTATAGAAAAACATAAGAACTTTTAATGTAAATCTAACCAAATTAATTTTAGTTCGTTAAATAAATCAAACAATCTAATCAAGGCGTTAATACACTAATTTTTGACCTTTAACTGTGCTGTTAAAGTAAACTTACACATAAACATACATATGCTGATGGGGTTCACGAGAACCCCTTGTATATTTATATTAAAAAAATTGTAATTATATAAAAACAAAATTTATTTGAAAAAATGCAAAAACTATTAACAGCTGCTATATGTAAAGTATTGTCATTAAATTAAATGGGTATATGCTGACCTTAATAGAAGTGCATTAGTGCAAAAATTTAAAGTTTATCGCGATTTTTTTTTGATTTTTTAATTTTGATACCCACTTTTGAGAACCGCTGGCTAATATGCATTTAAAACCCGCTATAAAAATTTGAACCTGCAAAAATAAATGAAACATTACACAATTATGTAATTTACAGGTTTCACTTTCCTCTGGTATTTTTTCAGGATTAAGACTGATGACAGTAAACAATTAGTGTTGTTAATAAAGTGAAACTGCATTTACAAAAAATGTTCCTCCAACAAACACAAACAAACAAACACAACACAAACAAAAAACTGTCTATCAGAGCCGCTACAGCATTTTGAAGAACTTTCCCGTAAATTAAAACGTCAATTATTAATTAATTCAGTCATACGTTTAGGATGACCTTCCATTAAAGCGTTCGAACAGTGCAGTTTTACAGGGAAGAATGGATTAGCTAAGCTACGTCACATCACACCTGAGCTCTTATCAGTACGGACAAGAAAGACGATTGATAAATTAAAATTTTTAATGTAAACAGAACTGACCTATTCCACTATTCCAGTGACCCCAAAACAATTTTTGTATTGATTTTCCCAATTTTTTTCCGCCCTTACCGTTTACTTGCGACACATAGTTTATTGAGAAAAGTTGTTCTATTTAATGTACTCTACCTACCCTTAAAATTAATGACAATATATTTGAATGAATCACCCTGTATTTATATTTGAAAAAAGATAACCATGGGCCAACGCCGTATTCGTCTAGCAACAGAATAGTGCATAACGGCATAACTGATCTACTGCATCTACACCTGCCTTATAATCAGATTACAATCGTGGATCATTTCTGCCTTTCCACTATCGGGATTTAATTTTTGATCATCATGCATTGTTTAAATGAGTGATACTAAACTATTTTTTAGGTACATAGGAACATATTGTAACGTAGTGGTTTCCACGTAATGTTAAAAGTTAGCAAAAATAAGTTAATTAGATTAAGCAGAATTACTGATAATTCTTAAGTACCAACACGGTGGTTTATTTAACCAGCTACGCCATTATTCCCATTTATTCCCATTTATTCCCAAAACTCAAAAAACATTTGAAAGGTAAAAGATTTTCGACAAATGACGAAGCCATATTGAGGAGTGGTTTGCAGACCCAAACAAAGAATTTTTTAAAAGGCTTAGAAGTACTTTATGAACGTTCTGCTAAATGTGTAAGTCTTAAAGGAGATTATGTTAACTAAATTAAATTCTATTTTGAAAAATTTGTGGTGTTTTATATGGTAGGCTAAGTACTTATCAATACTCCCTCGTATTGTCCAAACTTTTATTTAGAGTTAAAGTTAAAGATAAACACTTAGACAATTTTGGAGGTGAGTTTCGAGCACATACTACATACAAACATCAAAGTTAAGAAAATGAAACAAAGGGTTTGATCCAAACTATTAGCCAGTCTTACTATGCATTGAATTAACTACAGAAAAATAACCTTACATCAAAATCGTAGAAGACATCTTAAGGACATGCATGATTCTTCGACGACTACACTAACCAAGATGATCTCTTACTAAGCAATTCCTTATAGTTATAAGAAGTTAGCTCCCACGCACACATGTCTTGGAACAAAGGCATGCACTTTCCGTCCTGATGCTATGTGCATTCATCTTGCTGAGCTCTGCATTTTAAAGAATGCTATTTCAGCATTCCCACGGACTACACAACTGACTCGAGTGTCATCTTTCTGAATCACAGCAGTCATCCACGTGCATCTCGCATTCTTGGACGTCTTTTATTCCTGTCTCGTATAATACCCCTAGATATCACGTCATATCAACGCGCGTGGCAACTTTCCACGATGCATGCTAGAACATCGCTTCATTACAATATTATCACGTCGCCATTGTAGCCAAATAGGGCTGAACCCAATGGTCGTTTTCTATTTGGTTTAAATTCAGGAGGCAACTGGAGCTTGTTTATTTTGAAGTTTCTAAGAATAGTCAATCCTTTTTCCTTCATTTATGCACATCGTTCGATTAAGGAAAACCAATTATCTGTAGTAACATTACGATTTGTCTTTTGTACAGGAGTTATCAATCTTAGAACGTCACTAGTTGGAACTGAAACATCATTCTTTTCGCTGTTTGCGATTATTAATAAAAATTATAGATAATACGATTCTCTACAAAAAAGTTTTGTACAAACTTTTTGTAAGATTCACGACTACAGAGATAGAGCCGAGAAACTAATTAACCCTTCTTTTCAAGATGGCG
Organism: Melanotus villosus; assembly: GCA_963082815.1. Taxonomy (NCBI): domain Eukaryota; kingdom Metazoa; phylum Arthropoda; class Insecta; order Coleoptera; family Elateridae; genus Melanotus; species Melanotus villosus. Next base: position 32,463,669 of record OY720427.1, on the reverse strand, counting down.
GCCGAATGGGAGGGGGTTACCACCCCGAAAACTCTGATTTAGACTCACCACTGACCCCGCTATACACTGATAAAATAAAATTGCTGCCTACCCAAAATGCAAAGTTGAATTACCATTTAATGGCAAACTTTTTTTAAGACTTTTAAACCACTATAACTTTTTTGTTATTGGGTTTTCGTCAAAATTTTATTAAGAACATAACTTTATTTTGGTCCCCTCTAGCCATCCTTTCAGTCTCCTCCGTACGTTATGAAACACCCTGTACATTGGGATTGCTTAATCAGTACGTAATGAGTGAATGTAATCCGGTTACGACACCATCGGAAGTGAATTGAAATTTTGACGATACAAGTGAGAAAAATGCACATGAAAAATATCCGTATCGTGAATTGATAGACGCATTGATGTGGTTATCACGGCCGGATATCGCGATTACTTGTATCGAAATTAGCGCAATTTGTAGAAAAACCGTGAAGTGTCATTGGCTTGCTACAAAGAGAGTCTCAAGGTATCTGTGTGGTACTGAAAACTTTTTACTAGTGTATAGAAGGTCTGAACAGTGAACAATCGTTGATTGGATGTACAGACGCTGATGGGGGTAATTATACTATAAATCGTCATTCGTATACGGGATAATACGCGTTTATACTCAGTGGCGCAGCAGCGATTACATGGAAATCACAAAAGCAACGGACTGTCGCGTTGTCATCAACGGAGGCTGAATATGTCAGTCTTACGGAAGCAGCTAAAGAACCAATTTATTTACGTAGTTTATTGTGTGAGCTCGGTTTTGATGAGTGGGTTGACATTACGATTTTTATTGATAATCGTGGAGCTCAGTGTTTGGAAAATGATCTCGTATTTCATGCGCGTACGAAGCACATCGATATCAAGCATCATTTTGTCCGTGAGTCGATTAGTGCTGGAATATTTGCAATAGAATGAGTAGAGCATGTATCAACTGTAAATATGATCGCGGACGTTTTAACGAAACCATTGGCCCGCATTTGCCAAGAAAACAGTCTAAACAATGTTCGCACGGATACGATCAGACCAGAATAGTAAACAGAAATCGGGCGATACAAAAGAAAAAAAATCTACACGCAACTAGCAATTAGAAGTAATCAAACAAACGAAAAAAATGATGACAACACCGGCAACAAACAATGGACAAGCCGAAAACAAACAAAAGAAAACTACTGGGAAACAAACAGAAACTTTTATCGTGGAAAAATTACAACACATTAAAATTATTAAACCAGACGACTCAATTATAAATAACATAAAGAAACTACAAATCTATAAAAAATATGAAGAGGAAGCATCCAAGACCTGGCAAACAAACTTGGACAAAAACAAAGGAAAAAACAAGAAAAACAGAAACAAAACCCGAAATAATAAAAAAAAAGATAGAAAGTAGGATAAAATTTTACACAGGATGCTGGAACGTGAGAACAATGTTCGAGTTAAGTAAAACGGAGCAAATAAGAATTGAAATGGAGAAATATAAAGTAAAAATACTGGGGATAGGCGAGACGAGGTGGAAAGAAGAAAAAAAATGAGATTACAAAGTGGCAATACCATTATATACTCAGGCACAAAAGAATAAAATCAAAGAAGAGAAAATGGAGTAGCATTAATGCTAAACCCAGAAACACTGCCTATTTTTAGTAATAACGGATCAAATAATAGAAGATAGACAGAACAAAGAAGAACTCAAGAAAGATGCCCTGGACTTATGAAGGAAAACCACAAACTACGCGAGGGAAAACTAAAAAGAAATGCAATTGCAGCTGGAAGAAAATATCGAAGACTTAGCTCCCAAATACGACCATCTGGATCACGGCTTCGGCCCCGCCATGCAAACTGCCGCCTATATTGAAGATTTGGGAACAGAAGGATTCTGGAGTGGATACGACTCCATTATCGCAGCGACATAAGTTTGTAAGACGGAAGTATTACAAACACAAATAAAAATTACCACGAGGCAGGTTACAAATCAGAACACACACTGAAGAGCACGGGGGGGCACGCAATAACGGATCAAATAATAGAAGATAGAAAGAACAAAGAAGAACTCAAGAAAGATGCCCTGGACTTATGAAGGAAAACCACAAACTATGCGAGGGAAAACTAAAAAGAAATGCAACTGCAGCTGGAAGAAAATATCAAAGACTTAGCTCCCAAATACGAGCATCTGGATTACAGCTTCGGCCCCACCATGCAAATTGACGCCTATATAGAAGATTTGAGAACAGAAGGATTCTGAGGTGGATACGAATCCATTCTTGCAGCGACATAAGTTTGTAAGACGGAAGTCTTACAAACAAAAATAGAAAATTACCACGAGGCAGGTTACAAATCGGAACACACACTGAAGAGAACGGGGGTGCACGCAACAACGATTGAAGTACAATGAAAATAAGAATATTAATAATGATAATAGTAATGACTAAACTAAGCTAGCATAAAGTAACATATAACAGGGCAGGCATGTCTGTTCTAAGGCGTTTCATATCATAGACCTAGGAAATCAGCAGTAATGCTAGTATAAGATGATAAAACATGTGTAACCATCTCGGTCATGTATCCAACTCCCATTGAATATGTGATCTACTAACTACCTTGCACTGTAGAAGCGGTGTTCTGCGGCAGGCGTCAGAGGCATGTTAACGTTATACAGTGTTCCCAATCCCCACCTATAATAACAAATCCCTTCACACCTTATTAGCATGGGGTTGGCCTGGCGTAATCCAGGATTGATCCATGGGGATCTGCTCCATGTCAATTGATGATGATGATGATGATGCATTACAAAATTACAAAATGTAATGAAGCACTAATAATTTGCAAATTATAAACGTTAGTGCTTTTATTAATTTGTTAACTTCACGCACCTCAAAGAAATTATGTTCAAACTGCTCACCATTCACCGCTAGGCAGTGCCCTAAACACAAAATAAATCTTCTTGAATATTTTAAATATACTCGGGGGGTGAAGCGAACTTCTTGCCGAATTCATTGTAATCTTCAATTCTCATGACCTATTTACGTAAACCTTGCCAAACTGGGGCAGCTTTTAAATAAAGTATTTCCAAATGGATAGATTGGTAGATGAGGAAAGACCCAAAGAATGCCCAGTTAGATTCTTCGTTAGGGTTATTTAAAAATCAAAGTTTACATAAATACACCATAAAAACTACAGATTTAAAAGAATTTAACAAGAAGTTTGCTCCGCCCCCACCCTTCCGCGATTTTAGCAAACCGTTCAAGAAGAATTCATTTTTCGTTTAGGGCACTGTCTAGTTGTAAACTGGGATCAATTTGAGCAAATAAGTTAAAAGTTCTTTGTATCAAATTTTTATTTTCATTTATTACATTTTTCAGCTTTGATATTTTTTTCTCAAAATTTCTTTGTGGGTTTTAAGAGTGGTAAAGTCTACGGGTATTTAATTAGGCAATGCGAAATATGAGTTGTTTTAAAAACGTCATAGCCATTCCAAAAATAAACTCCAACTTTAGAAAATGTGTTTTTAATAAATCGTTTAACTACACACGTTAGAATTTTATTGAATGTATGCGTGCGTTACCTTACGGACACACGGTACCTACATAACTAAATAATACCGAATGTTATCTATTTTAGTCTCGGTTATATTATCACTTTTAGCATTACAATAAAATACTCAAAGTAATTCTAAACATTAAAGTAACAAGTAGAAAAATCTGATAACGAATGAAGTGAGTGTGGTATTCAAATATTTACTTTCAAGATACACTTATCTAAATGATGCTGTAATAGCAGCCAGTATTTTCAGTGTAAATATAGCACAATTTCGCCATAAATTAATATTAATTGAACATTTCTACAAGAGCGGTCCTACAAATACTGTATAACCACAAAACAAACATATTCACTACATCTCTTTGGAAATGATCCTTGTCTGATAAATTAGCCCAAGGTATAAAAGGATGCTCTAGTCATTTAAATAAATGGGACAACTGATGAAATCTTACTTCACTGCCAATTAAGTCGAGAGGAATTCCGCACGCAATTTATATAATAAGAGTCGCCTTACACGTTAATAAAAAAGTTTTTGGATTTCCACAAACGATTATTTTGTACTTCCTGGAGCAAAGTTGTTTGGGAATTGTTTAGATTTGCTTTTCATTGTGCTCTTTTGTTCCCGTTTTTACACGGCCGTCCCTTTTAGTACTAACAAAACATACTCCGGCAATTGTTTTAATAAAACCTTTAAAATGTTAATATACACAAATACAAGGAATCTAAATGCCCAATTACGGTTAAATACGTTTAAAGGCACGTGTACGTTACCTTAGGGTTACAAATACGGGTCACAAAACTATAAAACTCGGGAGATTAAATGTAAATCGTTGTGGAAAACTCCCATCAGACCGAATGATTGAATTACAAACTTAATGTTTAAATTTTACATCATTGTTGTTAAACAATCGTCCTTGTATTTTATGTGACTAATTTTCGTAGATTTACATTTGTAAAGCACGTAATATTTTTACATTTAATTACGATTACTATTAATTAAATTCCCACAGTCTCAGTGGATTGTTAGACATATTCGTGTTTTCAAATCATTAATTATTAAAATCTAATCTGGCAAATATACAACTAAATTAACTCAACCATTATCAAGGGCATTTTTAAAATCATAGTCGTCCTTCGTGTCCTTCGAGAAACTTTTACAACGTTAGAGAAAAAATTTAAATGCAACACCAAGCAAGGTATAATCCTAATTGGCATCTCTTTAGATATGCGAAATTCAAACGATCGTGACTGACTGAAGGAAGCCTTTAAAAAAAATATCCGCGGAAATCTACGGCAGGTTAAATCCACACTACAACTGTCTTGGCTTGTATGGAAATTCATTTCCATGCTTGACTACTTCTGCTTTACAAAAAAGAAAGCTGTTTCTTCTACTCCGGTTCACGTCATTTCAATGGAAATTTCAGCTACTGTAATTTGTTTATTTTTGCTTTCCTTGGGGTTTGCTATATAAAATGCTCTTTTAAACTACAGTTATATTGAAGTGTATTAAAACGTACGTTGTGACATATCAGGCGCAATTTTTTAGTTACTTTTAGAGGGTTTCTTTTCTATTTTTGACAAACTTACGGTTAGCAAGTTTGGGAGAAAAACAACGCTATAATCTTACTCGTGAAAATGATCTGCATATCAATAAGAAAGAAAAGCTACGAAGAATTAACCCAATTCCCAGAATGTCCAAATGTAATCACGGCAAATGAAACATGGAAGGTTAGGTTAACCGAGCCAGTCATTTATCTTTTATGTTTTGTTATGTTTATTATCAAGGTTAAGTGGAAGAGCAGGGTCATATTGTCTATCCTGAACTCTTCCTTGTGATTTATATCCGTGATGTATTGTCGTTATCTAACTGCACGCCGTATTTATGCAAATTGTATAAAACGAAAACTCATTTAATATTATTCGACGGTACCAACCCTTTGCAGTATATGAAAGGATGTTCAAGTTTATATTTTCATATTCAATGCATTTCGAGTTATTTTTTCTTTACTTTGTCGCTGAAAATCTTTTCAAATAAATTCAGATATTCGAACTACTTGCTGATTTCCTAAACTGGAGCTTTAAAATACTAACAGTGAGAATTCTGCAAAAAGTTTTAATTGTTGTTTAAAATAAAATTCCTAAATGGTTCTATAAATTATTCGGATTTGTAACGTGGTTATCACATGCCGAGAATCTCATACGTCAGGAGCTTAGGTAAGACGTATTATTCGAGAAACGACGTACCTTCGTTTTATTCCATCTCATTACATGCCTTTTCCTTCAGTTTTGAGTTATGGTATATCGAATGTAGTTCGTGGCATGTAGACGTAGGTTGAATTCCTAGGTAGATAGGTAGTCGTTTCGAGCAATAAAGTCTTTACCTATGGGTATTCTAAGATACTAGTAATTTTCTCGTCCAGGGAGATTGGGAAGTATATGTGGTAGCAGAAAGTCGGATAATCAAGTAAATGATAAATTAGATGCAATCTACGTTAATTAATTAGTTTACGCGACGTCAGAACTTGAAGCAGGTATATTTGCGAGGAGGAAAGTGGATGCGACCCGAGTTATTTATTCATAAAGTCGAGGAAATTGCCGTTTATGATTTTTCGTGAAATATTTCGCCACTTAGGACATTTTTCAGCTTAACTTATATATAGATCGGAGAATCGAACTCTTTATAGTGAAGATACATAGTATGCCACACATAAAACAACTTGTATACGCATGCTTCCCGAGGGTATCATCAATAACTTTGCATTACCCTTAAATGTTCGTCGAAAATGTTTTCTAAGCCCAAAAGTTGTGTATATAAAGCAACTGTGCAATTCGATAAGCGCGAACACGCTGTTCATTTCATAATTCATATATTGTTGAATTTGGAGGCAGAAATTGCATATTATTTATAAACGCCTTTGCTCGTAAATATGTTTTCAAAAGTTTTGCACATGCCCCGCAAATCGTTTAAAAACTTCGCTTTCGCGTTTCAGATAAAACAGTTTCTTTTAGTACACCAACTTTTCAGTTGTTTAAAACTAAATAAAAATTTTATATCTGCCCCGACAGCAACTTGTAAACAGAAAACGTTGTTATTTTAGTTCTAAAGAAAATCTTTCTTTTAAAAGCTCAAGCAGACGAAATCTACAAAATGTTATGTAAATAAATTCAAAATAGATTGACAAAAGACACGAATTTACTTTTCAAATAATTTCGCTTTTAAACCTATTTCCATCTACAACTTCGAATATTTTGTGTAATTTATAAACTATTTATATATGTATTTTATTATTTTTATTTCTCGGCATTTGCTGGTTACTCCCTGGGCAGACGGGTGTTTACCAAATCTGACCAGTGACTATTGTTTTAGAAATGTTCTTACTATGTTGCAGGTTTTAAGTATGATTGCTTTCTGAATGTGTTGGTATATGAATTCGTCTAGCTGAAGTTGTTTAAGATGTTTTGTGAATGTAGAGTGTGTGATACCTGTTGTGGATACTATGAAAGAGATGATGTGTATGTCTATGTGCTGTTATTTCCAGATTCCTTCAAATTCTATTGCAAGGGGTGTATATTTTTCTACTTTTTCTGTGTATTTTTTGGTTATATTTATGTCTGTTGGTATACCTATGTCAATTAGACATGTTTGTTTTTTTTTATTTTGGCTTGTAGTGTTATATCTGGCCTGTTACAAATAATCATAATAAATAATAATAATAATTGCGAAACTCGCTCGCTCCGCTCGCTCGTGTTGCAAACATTATCCTTCCTCGGTAATAATAGCATTCATTTAGCATCGTGCATAATATACTATTTGCTGCGATCTTGTGTTGTTCCGTGTATTTCACCAGTTCTATATATAGCGTTAAATAGATCTATAAGAGGCTCAAGTTCTTCTTCTATTAGCTTTATAATTTCGATTCTGTTCATCAGTAAGTTCTATTTGTGGTTTGATATTAAATTTCTTGCATATTATCCAGTATCCCTCTCCCCATACTTTCTAATCGATCTCTTTACAGACTTTTTTCCAGGTTACTTCTGTTGCCTTCAAAATAACGTTTCTGAGCCTTTTTATGCTCATGGTATTCCGTTTTGCGTTGAAATTCTTCTTCGGTTGCATCCGGCTTTCCATTTATCCTCGTCATTTTCGTAAACATTCCTTCCTTAGCGCTGCCATTTGGTCATTCCATCAATAAATTTGTCGCCTGTTAGGTCTCAATGTCCTTTTCGGAAGTGCTTGGTCACACGTGTTTTTAATTTGTTTGATAAAATTTTCTGGTGTTGCTGCTTCTTGTTTCCTTTTTTGTTTTTCAATATTTTGGTCCCACTCAATGTTGAATTGTTGCAGCGCTTCTGGTGTAAGCTTCCAGCCTGTAGGTTTCCCGCGACATTTTATGCCCGCTTGAGTATTATCTTTGATTTCGTAGCATATGTACTGGTGATCACTCAAGTTTTCTAGGTCCTTTCTCCAGTTAAGTATTTTATTGCTTATACTAGGAATGCTAAAAGTGATGTCGATGTAGGATGCGCTTCTCCCTCTTAAGAAGGTGGGAGAATTGCCGGTGTTCAATATCTATTCTGTTAGTATTTTTTCCCTTTTATCGTCTATCTTCGATCCCCATGTTCTCGACTTGGCGTTGAAATCACCTCCTACCACTACTTTCTTATTTATCCCATAAACGTGTATACTTTGCTAGATCCCACTCAATATTGTCTCATATTCCTCATCACTTACGCTTGGTGAGCAGTAGCAGCTGTATATTATAATATCCCCTATTTCCACACACACACATATCCATCCCCGTTAGTGCCCCCTGTGATTTTTGTTCTATTAAAGCTTCTTATAGCGGCATTCTTTTCCTTTCTAGAGACCCAAGGTCCTTTTGTTATGTGCTTCTGGTTATGTGGTTCAGCTATTGAAGCTATATCAATTTGTAGATCTAGCGCAGTCTTGTTTAAAAGGTCATGTGCCCGGCTGCATCTGTTTGTATGTAAGGTCTGCAAGCAAGTGATAGGTCGGTAGTTTACTGGGTTCATTGGGTTTTCTATTATTCTATTTATTTGTTTTATTAACTAGTTATGTGTTGATGTTAATTGTTTATATCAAAAGTTTTGTATTTGATCTGTGCTAGGACTCCAGTTGTGGGTGTTTTTATTGTTTTTTGGAGTTCTTCTGTATTATTTTATATTCGTTTTGTTTTGGTACTTCTTTTTGTCTATTTTCTTCTTCTTTAATCCATGTAGCTGAGTCATTGTGTTCTACACTATTTGACCATACGTTCTTCTACAAGTCTTTACTAGGTGGTATCATTTTAATTTTCTCTTTGCTTGTTAACCTTCTATAAAATAGTTTTTCGTTTCTGGAGAAAATGATGTTGTCTGTTTTCCTGTCGTTAGATCTTTCTATCTACGCAAACGTGCCGAATATGCTGCTAATCTTTGTACAAATATGTCTAATATATCTATGGGTGTTTGCTTCGATCTTTTAGTTGACAATACTAAAAATATAACGGCCGTCTTTCCAATAGTTTGGTATTAGTTACACAGCAGAGAAAACGTATTTTCTATTTGTTTTGCAATAGAAGCTATTAAATATGGCACCGTTATTAATTTTTCTTTATTTAACCCTTTTACACGGCCTTTTTGTTCCTCTGAAAAAAGGTTATTTACTCGTAGATGTTCATATATTTTTGTAGAAACAACGGAAGTAATCAGTAATCGGCTGACAAGTGATGGGTCTATAATTCGAGGTATTTTGTGTTTTTGGAACTAAATGTGTGACTCCAAACGTTAACCAAGGAGGTATAAGGTCTGGTTGCCTAATAAGTGTAGGTATTTATTTCTTTTGCCAAACCCTTATGTACTGAAGTAAGTTTCTTAAGCCAGAGTTTGTCAATTTATCTGGACTCTAAACCTCCCGCTTTCCAGTTGACTTTGTCTTTCAGAGTCTGTGTTATTTCTGTAAATGTCATAAACGGTATTTTCCTTGTACATTCTTCTTCTCTTGCTATCTATGCTACCGATTGGTTATGTTCAGTTGGTCTTTCCCATATCTGACTCCGAAATTTCCTGATTTCTTCTATAGTTCTTCTTAGTTTATAATCTTCTTCCCCAATTCACTGTAGAACTTTTTAGTGTTTGTTCGCTTGTTATATCTTCGAATTCTTTGAGCGTAGGCAAGAATTTTTGGTTTTAAAATTTCCTCCGTTTTTATATGCCCATTTTCATTCCGTATTCAGTATTTGTATTTAATCATTTGTATATTTTCTCTTAAGTTCCTGTTTAACTGTTCATTGTTTCTTTCAGAAAGCCAAGACAGTTCTTTTCTATGGTTTTCTATTTTTCTTTCTGTCCACTTGTCCAACGAGGCATTTTCTTTTTAGCCATCTTATTCGTTTGTTTCTATTTTTGCTACTTACCTAGCTCCAGCGTTTCGTTGACTGGTATCAAGAAACCTTTTAATTTCCATTTCTATTAATATTTCGTTCTTTAGTTGTTTATTTCCTGTCCTTTTGTTCCTATCGTTTCTTCTGTTAGATGATTTGTTGACTCTGATGTTTTTAGTGGTTCTTTTCGTCCTTGTGTATTTGAAATTGTTGTTCTACATCATCTTCAATATGTCTGTGGAAACTTGTTGTTATTCATAATATACCTTCATTGTGTATCCAATTTCTTTGCAGCTATGTTAGGTCTTACGTGTATCGGTTCCTCCAGATGTTGTACTTTTCCTTTTCGGAAGCATTCCCTTTCTCTTGCATGTAATAGTAGCACCATATAAGTTCCAGTTTTTCTTCTCTACTCCAAGTTATTCTGACTTGTTTACCTAACACAATGCCTTTGATCGTTGCATTGGTTTTGCGAAGGCCGTGGGTTTCCTCGGGGAGGTAACCATCACACCATCAGCTTCAGTGTTCAGAATGGTAACAGCTTCGGTTAAACCAACACCCTACTCCCTGCTCTTAAGCACCCTGTCATCGGTGTTACTACGATTATTATTACCATCATCATTCATGTCTTCCTCAGTTTATTTTCATTAACTTTTTTTTACCTTTAACAACTTGTAAGTCAATACCCTTAAAGAATGTGTTGATGTAAAATATAACTGACAGCAAACATAACAATTAATAGCTAGTAAATAAATTCAAAAATAAGGGAAAAACCTGCATGTAAGATATTTCTAAACTGAAAAGCATACGAAGAGCAGGTGTAATAAAATCTTAAACCACACACTTTCGCGTTTATTTACAGCTTCTGAAAAATGCAGTACCTCTTTTAGCCTCTTTAGAAGTAAATCAAGTTTTTCGCTATTTTAATAATTAACGGAGGTCTGACAGTAACCCAATTTAACCTCAGTCCATTCGCATTTTCCACAATAAAAGATCCAGCACTCAACTGGACTGTACTAAAACAACCAACAGAATCAGTAACACTAAACCGTCCCATTTTGGTAAGAACCACATGGTTACTTGATGGGCATATTTCGAGTAATTTTTGTCTATAACAATTTTCGAATTAATTTTGACATTTCGTACCACGTAATTTTGTAGAGTTTTACTTATGGAGTCATCTAAAAGTGAAAGTGAATACCACTCTAGCGAACAACTTGGAAAAGCTACGAAATCGAGTGGTAAATGCTGTAAATGAAATTCGTCGCTCCCTTGGGGCCATGAGTTGTTTCACCGTGTGCGGTTTTTACTATTACGACAAACAAACGCATATATACAAGTTAGTAAAAAAACGCCCTCAATACACATTCTAAAGACTTTCACGAGACCTTTTTAATTTCGTTCTATTAAACACAAGTTTTCCTAGCTTATTATTTTTTGTCATTTTATTAATAACCCTGATTAACTTTGTTTAGTTGTGACAAAATTTTAAATTGTGTTAATTAATAATAGTTTTATATACAAAGCACTTACGTTTTCCCGACTGGATTTTCAAAATCCTTCTGGGTAACCTCGCATCTCAGTAAAGCTGTAGGGTTTTTGTTAAGCAAAAGTCGTAGTAAATCCGTATTTTGATCATTTTAGCGTAGATGAAAGTTAGCAGGCTTGATAGTGCAGTGTAGTCGTACTAATGAGAGTATTTTTAATTTTGGAACGTTGTCAGAGTTTTTCAGAAAAATTTAATGAGGAAAATTAAAAAAGCTATCAAATTTACTCGGTTACACTTCTCGTATTGTATTTTTATTTTAATCCCCCATTAGTATTCCCGAGATACAGGCGTTGTGGTTCTTTTACTTTCTTGCTTGGGTCGTAAACCGTTGCGGTGCTTCATCCTCCCCGTAATTCATTCGAGATTTACGCAGTTCGCATTATCCGTCTACACGCGCCGTTCCTCACATTGTATAGCCAGAGCGTGACAGAAGGATATGCTATACTAACTCTATGAACCGGGTGGTATATGCGTAATCCGTAATAAACACGAAAAAACGTAAATAACGGACTTTTAGTAGGTTAAGCCGTTGCAACAGTAAGATCCCTTCGTTCAAGGTTTACTTTTCTCTTATAACTTTCATGCGATTTTTGCGAGCAGTTTTCCTTCGGCATAAGAGTCTAATTCACTTAACGTATTATAAAGGTGTTACTTCCGAGTTAAACTTTCCGCAACTTGAAGCTTGGAACTTTGACTGAGTGTTGATGATAAGCTCATAACTGAATTCAACTAAGATATTAGTTCTACTACCTTATCTGTACTGAAACTTTATTAGTTTATCCTTATTTTGTCGGCCTCCCTTACTTCTCTACAATATTTGAATTAAACCCGAGTTGCAAATTATTCAGTTTCAGGCACAGGAAAATAACATTATTTCCTTCTAAAATTAGAAAATGCAATTGCATCAGTCGATTTTCATTAATATCAGCGTCATTTTGCCAGGTACGAATACCTTGTATTTTTTACAGAATTTTAATCTCAGTCGAATACAAAAAAAAGCAATACTAAGCAAATAAGCAAAGTTTAATGCAATGTGAATTAGGATCGGAAAAATAGTTATAACTTTTAATAAGCAAATAAATATACAAACCTGAAATACGTTTCCCGAAAAAAATATCCTCCAAGTACTTCGGTGAACTAATCCAATTCGACATTTAAATTTAAATGTATACTTGCTAAAATGTAACCTTAATCTACCAATTTCAAGCGAGATTTACTCTTTGTTTTTAGTTTATTTATATCTGTACAAACTATTACATTTAGTAAATATTTTGGCATATTACAAAGGGCATGGTGTAAACATTCCAGCGAATATTTTCTTATATTAACAGTAGGAGTTAGTCTTTATGCAAGTTTATTGGTACTGCACCTCACTTTCTTTCGTATTGGTAAATCTAACGGCTTGAATCTTTAGGGCCTAAGCTCTTCGCCGTCTGAATCCAGTAGGTGTCCGACTAGCGTGTTGGAGTGAGCACTGAGTCTATGTTAATTCCCGAATTCTATTATACGGACAAAAGTCATTTAAAAATTCCCATTTATACTGAAGAACACCCATATGGAACTCAGCGATTATCTTAATCAAAAATAGAATCAAACACTACGAGCTTCCCCAATACCAATCTACCACGATTACGACCACTAAACATATCAGCAACCTACTGTCCCCCAAGACATAACATTAAACAGGGCCAGTTCGAGGCATATTTCCAAACACTGGGAAACAGGTTTATTTCGGGCGGCGATTTTAACGCTAAACACAAGCACTGGTGGTCAAGATTGACTACCGTCAAGGGCAGAGAATTGATAAAGGCAATTACCAGCAATAGACTTCACTATTTATCCATAGGCGAACCGACATACTGGCCCTCAGATAGAAACACCTAATCTGCTAGACTTCTGCATTTTAAAAGGCATTAATCCAAACTACCTCAAAGCCGGATCCCGTCTAGGCCTTTCTTTAGGCCACTCTCTAATAACAGGAACAATAAGTACCCAAGTATTACTCAAAGAGATCCCTCGTAGTTTTAGTAACAGATTCACGAAGTGAAACCACTATAGAAGTACCTCTAAAATCCAATGAAGAACTAAACGCTTGGCAGTCAGCATCACAGGATAGTTTAAGTCCCATTAAAGTTAAAGAGAAAATAGCAGAAAAACGAAGACAACGCAGAAGCTGGCAAACTACAGAACGTTCTAAAGACAAACGAAAACTAAATCAACTAACAGATACAAGACTACCTAATGCACTTGTCACCCACGAAATCCACCGGTTATTCACTCATTCTGGAAAGCGACAAAAAGACTAAAACGGCCACAGCAACACACACCACCTATTCGTCTCGAAAACAACACCTGAGCTAAATGTGACCATGCCAAAGCTTGTGCCTTTGCAAAGCACTTAACGAATGTTGCTACAGATGTAAAAAAGTAATTCATCAATATCTTGAAACACTATTTCAAATGTGTTCACCGATATGTAGCCAAGGCCGCAATTATGATGAACACACAAAGCGTCAGGCTACAAATAACTATCAGAGAAAGGATTCAAATATATCATCCATCTACATATTTAACGCAGTGCTAAGACTACGATATATACCAGAGCAGTGAAAAGTTGCCACAATTATTTTGATTCATATACCTAGCTAGCCAAATGAAGAACTATTAGATCGAGCAACCTGCTACCGACTCTATCCAAAGTTTTTGAAAAGTTGCTATTGCAAAAATAACACCAGTAGTTACGGAAAACAATAAAGCACCACACATATTCACAAAAAGAAAACATCTGGGCCTAAAATTTCGGAGAAAATGTATTGACTCCTAAGGCGCAAATCGCGAATGTCACTGGAAGGGAAAACGCTACTTTACAAGGTAATTATCAAACCAATATGGTCATACGGAGTAATTATTATGGGAAACAGCAAGTGCATCGAATATTGACATTATAAATAGTTTTCAGTCAAAAGATATCGGAGATTTTTTCTGTTTGTTAATGTGAATACACAACATTCTGGAAATTTCCGGATTTACAGTATTCTTTGGCAGATAAGTCTAAGCTTAATAAATTTTAAAAATAGTAGAATTTGGCAAGATTTTTAAATAGAAAAACAACAATTTAAAAAAAACAGTTTTGAACTATTTTGGCAAAAGAATTCTGAATGCCATTTGTTACTTCCAGTCGTTATTATATACTGGGCGATTCGCGCTTATAATCTTCAAATGCAACCCAACATACTTTTTCCGAAAGCTACTAGAAATACATGTCATGTAAATTAGAAAAACAAGTTTGATATAGTTAGGTTAGATATATGTATTTACAAATTGTTTACTTATTCCTTAAAAGTGGTAGAAATTTCTAATCGTAAAAATAACTTTTTAAGGTAATTTATATCAGTTACTCTTCAGCTTGAAGTACAACCTTGACATGACATTTAATTATTGTCATTCTGAAATAATCTACCTCTGATTAAATATGTTTAGTTGAGGATTAACTATTCAAATTGTTAAGGAGCGCGTCTGATATGAATCGCAGTATGAAAATAGGGGGGCGAGTCGTTCTAAATTGCAAAATGCCAAATTTGGCCAGCTGGAATCTTTCTTTAAATATACGTTTAAATAATAAATAATATATCTTTAAATAAATGGATAATTCCAGAATTCTTTTACAGTTAAGTCAAAATTTTTCTCCGGGTATTCCTGATTTGCTTATACTAGGGTCATTCAAAATCTAATACCCTAATTGCTTCATCATCACCATCATCATCAACTGACATGGAGCAGATCCCAAACACAAATTATTTAGCCAATTAACAATATGTATTTATTTTTATACATTACGAACATTAATTTATTTTAACTACATAGTCACCACCCAAGGCTAAACCTTTTTCGTAGCGTGAGACGAGCTTCTGTATTCTGATGTCGTAAAACTCTCTCGCCTGTTCGTGCAACCATTTATTCACAGCGAATTTTAACTGATCACTGTTTTCATACCGCTCGCTACCCACTTTTCCTAAATGAATATTTAATAATTTCTTAAGAATTAAACAAATAAACAGAATTTTCCTGGACGATTAGATTTAAATTATTCCTTTTTCAAACTTGGGGAGATTTAATTAATTTATTGAGTTCATTACGAGTTTTCTCGAAGGAATATCTCACAATTTCTCAAGAATTAAACCGAATTATTTGTAGGTTAAGTCCTGAAAGCAACATCTCATGATTTCTTGAGAACCAAATAAATTAAACGGAATTTTCCTGTATGTTTAGTGCTAGGAGGTTCTTATTAAATTACAGTAATTATTAGTAATACATATATTATTAATAATTAATGGATTTATTTCATTGCATGCTTTTTCGAAGGAATGCTTCATAATTTCTTAAGAACCAAATAAATAAAACAGAATTTTCCATTAAGTTAAGTCCTATAAGGTCTTTAATAGATTTTCAATTCTTTACAAGTTGAATCAAAGGAAAAATTTATAAATTCTTAAGAATTATCCGTATAGGTTTAGTGCTAGAAGGAACATTTCATAATTTCTTAAGAATCAAATAAATTAAATTACTTTTATTTTTTTATGTAAGTACAAGGAATATCTCACAGTTTCTTCGGAATAAACAGAATTGTCTGTTATGTTTAATCCTAGAAGATCCTTATTAGAGTTCAGTAATTCCGTTCCAACTTCGCGAAATTTACTTAATGAGTATTTATTTCATTACAAGTTCTTTCGACGGAAATTTTCATAATTTTTTAAGAAGCAAACCGGCTAGCCCGATTTTTGTCGTCTGTTAGTTCTAAAAGAAACATTTAATAATTTCTTAAGAATTAAACAAATAAACAGAATTTTTCATATGTTTAGTCCTGAAAGGTCTTTGACAAATTTTGTGTTAAAGTTAGTTTCAGCAGGCTTTTCGCTGCTATTTTGAAGATTTTTAAAAGTATAATTCTAAAGTTACGAACTATTAAGGTTATCCTTTTAATTGTCATAATTTTTGTCAAAGATCTTTTATTAATTTCTATTCTATAGTAAATACTCTAATTTTAGTATTAGTATTATTTGATTCTAAAATTGTATTTAAGTGAAAATCTCAATTTTTAATTGAAAATATCCAGAAAAAATGTTGTATTTTATAAGTGTTATATGTATAGAAAAATATCACCTCCGTAAGGAGCACTGTAGAGATGATATTTTCCAATATACTGGGTGGTCCTTGAGTAACGGGACATAGCGTTTTCGGTATGAATTTTCATTGTACAATAAATTGGTTAAACGAAACCATAGTCCTACAAGTTAATGCAAGCACGTTGAATTATTAATTGTTTAAAACGTTATAATAAAACAGAGTTATCCGATCATATATTTTTATATAATAATTGCATTTCTGTTTAAAATTTAAAATGAATCCAGTTTGCGGATTAGCCATCCGCAAAACAGTTTTATTTGTTTTGAGGTAACAATATCTACAATAAAACAGCATACATAAATATGCATAAATAAAAACAAATACGCATTTTGTATTGAATAAACAATATTTTAATTTTTCATCGGCAATTCATCTTTATATACAATTACAGAGCAATATTTTTTCAGCACCAACATGAAATGAATTGGTTCGATGTATAAACGACTAAAATCTGATTCAGTTTACAAATCTGCCTTAACGCGTTGTCAGTGAAATTTGTTATTAAAGCCGAACTTAATTAAATGGAAAATATCCTACTGAACTCGAAATTGGAAACTGTAAATGTTTTAAAGTGCTTGTATTTCACTCGGTTATACACTTTTTTCCCATAATACCACATAACATATCGCTTAATAAAAAACCCGTGCTTGATATTAAAATCCACTGTAACGTAGGTATTTTAATACAACAGCTGTTAAAAGGTTTTCCTAAAAAGTCCTTCGAATGCCTTGTTACAAATTGAGATTTTTTTTACAATCAATCCGTTGATTTGCCTTAATAGAATTAAAATTAAATAATAATTAAGTAGTTTTTTTAAGCTGATCTTGCCTGATTACTTTTTTATTCCTACAAAATTAGAGAGAAATCCTAATAAATGCACGAAACAACCTCTTCGGATAAAAAAGCGACGAAAATCGGCATGGTTGATTGTCAAATACAACAACGATTAAATTTACAAATGCAGCTAAACACCCACAACAATGCAAATAAATTTAGAGCAAATATGTAACACGAAATTTTCCGGAAATGAAATTTACTGTCCAATTTGGTTTCGACTAAATGGGGAGCGGTCCGCATATTAATGCAGATGTCAAGAAAGTTATTTCCGAACAATATCACCTTGTGGCATATGACATACCCCGCAAGCACGCCTCCTGATGTTTTCTTTAGGGATTTCTAAAACCACCAGATTATCAAAAGTGATGTCAGGAACTTAAAAAGCTCTTACATTATGGGCATAAATATTTAATCGTGAAGTTTTTTAAATCCTTATGTACCGTTCTGCTAATCTTAAAATACAAGCACAATTCTTAAAAAGAAATCTCTTAAAAACACATTTAAGTATTAATATTTCGTTCTTTCAGATATCACTTTATGTTTTAAATAATATCATTTAATCCTGGAGAACCTTCTAAGTTCAATCAAAAAAATTTTAAACTTCAGCTTTTAAACAAAATAATATTTATTTTTAAGTAACACAGTTTTAATATTCTGTAAAATTCGAAAATTTCGAAACTAAAACAGCAATAAAACTGTAATGCTTCCCGAGTCTTTAAACAACAGTAGATTCTTGAATTTTGCAAACATTTTCCTTCTAGAAGACAAAAGGCCTTTTCGTAAATCACGGTTTTCTAGAAAATTCAGAATTATACACTTTTTACGACAGTCTAACGATTCCAGTGCCCTGAGTATAAAAGCTTAATGCTTCAGAGTTCTTAAATTAAATCAGTAGCGTTCCGTTGACAAGGGTACGATCACTACTTGACTATTAACCACCAAACAGATAAATCAGTGGAAGCGGTTGTGAAATACCGTAGATATATCTGAACATCAAATTTATTTCTAAAGAATGTTTGCGAATAAGTTATCTAGTCGACTTTCAAAATATTCGCACTCATAAACTGGTCACTTTCGAATAGTGAAAATTGTTTATGCCCATCGAGAACCCTTACAAAGCTTTGCTATCTTAGTTTTAGATTGTTTCAGGTGTTATATATTTCAGACACCTTGCTTCAAACAATAAAATGCATGATTAATTCTATAAATTACCATTCAGTGAAGTATTTTTTGATTATACTCGTATTATAAACTTTTCAACTAAGCTCGGCAAAGAGATGTATATTAAAAATAGGTTTCACAGCGTAACATAATATAACCTTTTGATAACGTCAAAATTAATACAGAATTTCGATGTTTTATTTTAGAACTTCTTTGGAAATTCCAAGCTAGACACCTACGTAAAGGGTATACAGAGAGGTAGGTATATCCCGAGGGAACAAATCGCAAAAAAAGGACTCGAATAAATAATTCATAGAAAAAACGCTTTTTTACTCTTTTCAAAAGTTTCTTAAAGACTTCAGAATTAACACAAGTACGAATTGTTCTTACTTTCACATAATTAAAACCTTCAGAAATTTCGTAAGATGTCTTCAACAACTTCAAAAAGTATTGGGTTACCTTCATTTATCTGTTTATTTATTTAAAAAGTAATTTGATCCTGTGAGACTTTCTGTTCGTAAAAATTTTATTTCCGAAAAGTCTCAATTGATATTAATAATTTAGATAAAGAAAAACCAACCCCATAAACATGTTACGTACGTTTAAGGTACGTAAAAGAAGTTTTCGTTTAAAACTCTTTTTAAATAAAAATATGTAATTCTAAAAAGTGTCCCAGTTTCAACTCTCGATTTTAATGGAATAATAATTTTCAATTTACTGGCATGCATTCAATCCCTTTTCAGCGATTTTTCTGATTATCAGGTTAAATATTAAGTTACTTCTATCAACTGGTCTTTATTTCTAGAGCAGTAGAATATTTACGAGGTTGTAAAAGAATAAAATAAAATTTAGTGATCATTTCTCGGTGCTATATAAGAACTCGGAATTGAGCTCTTAAGACGTTTGGAAAAAATATTTTTCAATTGCTACTTTGAAACATCTTTCCGTGAAAATTACAAAAGCAATGCAAACTTAATTATTAAATTTAATAGGATGCGGTTACAATTAATTTAGTTGCTAAATTAAAACAGTTTCTTGCATATCCTATAATTTTTTTTTATTAACACTCGCACTGGTCAAGAATGACCAACCATTAATTTTTGTATGATAAATCTTAGAACTAAGGCTAAATATACTTAAGTGAATCCAGTGACGTCCTAAGTTTAAAGCTCACTGATACAAGTACACTTAAATCACTCTCCACTCTCCACTCACCATGCCACGTTTGTATGGTCTTAATATTAGACTTGTTGGTGCAACCCCAGAGTTGTAAAACCATATAGCCAGATAGGTTTAAAATCTGGTTATAGATAAGACTCTTGTATTGCACTGGCAACCTAGAATTTCTGCCCACAAGCACAAGTGTTGCTTATGTATTATAATATTATATATTATATATTATCAGACTATTGATTTCGACTATTTAGATCAGTAGAGAGTTCTAAACTTAATGCTGACTTTCCATTAACAAGCTCGAAAATTAACAATTTCTGGTTAAATGGTGGATATGATTGGATTTGAACTCGAGACTCTCGATAATGAAGCAGTGGAGCATGCATCTGTATGATCTTAACCTAGCTAAACGTTATTACTGCAGTCACTTACCGAATTTACCTATAAAGTACATTATTTAATGTTGACATATTGATCGATAAAAATAATAAATATAGAAATACAGAAAATAAATAATCTCTATACCAGATATTAAATGTTATCGTAAAATAATCTTAAAATTCTTAGCTGTGTACTTATATATTAATCTTCGACCCTGCTAATTTTATTTGTATGTAAACCTAGTAACACATGAATTCTGATGATGATAGTTGGTTGCTTCCCAAAGTACAGTGTGGACAGAACTGTTAACTGGCCTTTAACTGAAAATCACTACTTGCTTTGTGTCGAAATTAATGTGGAAACGATATGTTTTTGCCTTTGCTCCTTTGTTAACTGACATCTTTTCAAAATTTGAATTAGAGAACTATTATAATATCTTAATAAAGTTATCCATACTGAATTTTCTATTCTACCCGCTCTTATAATTTGATTAAGGCTAGATTCGAATTCAGCTATTCAGCTCATTTCAATCGTGATAGTAGAGTTCAGAAACGCGCTGGATGTTACATCCCGTGGGGGCGTTGAGGTTACAATCTGAAATTTTGCATGTACGATAGTAATGCCCTGTGTATTCAAAATCCAAAACCTGGCAAAAATTGGACTGTGCAAAAAGCCGTAAGAAAGAAAAATCGAGAATATGCACGCGAATAAAGAAGAAAGTGTGATCTATTTTTTATATATTTTGCAACGTATTTTTTGTGGCCATTAATTTTTTTTACAATTTTCAAAGTTACGAAATGCATGGGTTCTTATGGACGGAAGAGAATTAAAAAGGCCAATATCTCGAAAAGATACTTGTCATTTTCTGATTAATTTTCCGAGGTTTTTACGTTTCCACTGCGATATCACAGAAACGAAGCCTCGAATCGAAAATACATAGTTACTAAGCAAAAAAGTTTTCACCTTTATTCTTATGACAATAGTATAAGAAGTATAATTTTTACAACTCAATTAATGTGTTTATTGTAATTAAATGCATTGTGATGTAAAAATTCAAGGATATGGATGTTGCGGCGAGCTCAAGTCCCTACTCTAAAAAAGAGTGATGTTACATCTCACTTTTCGCCGTAGCTCTCATGCTCATCCTGACTATAATTTTGTCCTAGCGCAGGGTTGATATCAATAAGCCCACCTACCCAAAAACCATTATATTATATTTGCCGAATTTCGGAAAAAGTGAAGTACAGGGTGGCCTATTTTCGAAGGGATTCCAGGCTTCTCCTTAACTATTACATCTACGCAAAAAGTAATAAAAGTGTCTTGGGCCAAATTTTTGAGACAAATCTAATGGCGTAAACCGAAATTTAATGTCGTCTTTTGTTTTCGAGCTACAAGCGAAAGTTGAATTTTTCGGAAATTCTTTTCGGAGTTATAACTCGTTTGTTTGTAGAGATAGGAACAAAAATAAAAACATTCTTAAGGCTCTTTTTTATTTCGTTGAGCACAATTATGGAATATTCATTCTGTCCCTTGTTATAGAATGAAAATACATGCAAAACACATAAGAAGCAAGTGCTTCAGAATAAATATTCTATCTCAAGAGTGAGAATTTTTACTTTCTATTATTAAAAATGATTTCGGAATTATTACATTCACAAATGGTCGTGGAGAAATAATTTTCTGCAAGTTTTATCCGCGCACAAAGAATTTATGATTCAACATAATCAAAAAACAAGTGTTTGCACCAAAGTTTGTTATCTTGGATAAGTTAGACCTGATAGATATCACGCATTACAGTTTGACGAGTTGATTCTTGTTTAATATTATGTGTTACGAAAACAAATTCACTTTAATGTTTTAATCACAAAAAGGAAAAGACAAAGCCTTCTCAGCATTACATAAAAACCCTGCAGTTACATGCATAAGACTTCTTTCTGTGTATAAAATTAAATTATTCATCGAAATATTATTTTTCCTCTAACAAATCATTGTAATTTATTTACAAGTAAAATTTAATTAGAATCGTGATTAGATCGCTATTTTTGGTTTGTTTATTTTATTACCGAATTACTCGAATTGCTCTTAAACGCCCTAATAAAAACCCTAAAATCAAATTTAAAACATATTCATAAGCAAATCTGAAGGAATTTGTCACGAAATCCGAAAATGCATCCCAAAATTTCAAAATAAACAAAAATTCTTACCAATAAACGCTCCCAAACAACACACTTATCACTTAACATTAAATTAAAACGTTCAAATATTATTTTCATAATTAATTAACAACAATTGCTAAACCTTTGCATGATAATGCGCTCTTTACCACTGCAAATCAAGCTCTGAATTAGTATAAATCTATAAATTCGAACATCGAAACGAGAGAAGCAATCGTAGCAGGCGATATCAAACTATCAAACACCTGGGCCTAAACAGGCACGTGTTAACTAAAAGCAGGTTTTATCTACAGTTCTGCTCGTTTCGGAACCCATAATTTATTTTTGTTATTGAAATTATTGAAGTAAAATAATTGAGAATTTGAAATCTTGTAAGAAGTTCTTCAATTCGTAATATAAACGTAGGAATCAAAATATAAAACTAATAAAAATAATTTTAACATTTAAACTAAATATGAAAACAAAAGGGTATAAATCGAAGAAAATATTTTAGATTTTTTAATTTCGAGAAAGTAAAAGTTCACATTTGTAAAACAAATCCGTTTTTAAGTTAGATTCAAGATTTGGCGATTTAGATTTTCAATTAAAATTCAGAAACTCAAGGGAAAACAATTTCACTTCATAAATTGGAAATTTGAATTTTAATTCAGACTTTGTTTGAAATCCAAATCTTCGAAATCAGATTCAAAATTCAAATGCTCAAGTTCTTAATTCGGCTTTAAATTCATGGACGAACAATTTTCGCTATAATTTATTCCTTATTCTGGCTTTGAATCTTCGAATCGTCTTATAGAAGTTTTCAAATCCAGGTGCAAGGTTCGATTGCTCAGGTTTTGTATGCGGATTCGCATATTTTACTAATAAATAGAAACATATTTAGCCTGAATTCGAATATTTTCCTTCTTAATTCATGACTTGAAGCTTTGGATTCTACCTGGAAAATAAATTTTTATTCGCCCCTATCAGTTTTTGTTTATTATCAGAAAAGGTCAACTTTAAAATTCAAATCTTCAACTCTGGGTTCGTGAGGTTGAATCCTCATATTTTGAAACTATGTATGCATGTATATTCAGATATTTGAATCTACAAATAGATCAGCCTAAATTGAAAGGTATTTAATCATCTAAAACCTGATCTTTGATTCCTAATTCAAAATTTGAATACTTAAGTCCTGAAACCAAATTCGGATGTTTGTGTTTATGGCCTGATTGGAATCTTTACAAACTCAAATTCTTCCGAATTTCATATGAATTCAAATCTTTTGTAAATCATTAATTAAGATGTTTAAGGCACATTCGAAGACAAAATTTAAACTGAAACGATTTAACATCATGTCAAGATTAAATTTGTAATCTGGACTTAGAATTCAATCATTTAGATCTGATTTGAACTTGAATCAGTTCAAATTCAAAATTTAAATCTTCGCAACCGGATTAAAAATTCGAATACTCAAATTTATTGCTTATTCGTGACTTAAATCTTCAAATTCTTATTCAAAAAATAGCTCTTAATTGAAAAGCCTAATCTTCAAATCCAGATGTAAGATTCGAATAGTTATTCAAGTTTTATATTCAGATTCGCATGGTTGGTAACACTTTCAGCTTGAATTTTAAGTTTTTGCATCATTTAGAACCTAACTCTTTGATTCCTTACTCAAAATTTAAATGATTGAGTCCAAAATCCAATTTCATATACTTAAATTTACAGACTAGCCGAATTTTTTTAGAAATTTGAAGTTCAAATGCTGCGTAATTATATATTCTAATAGACCTTCATTTAGAAATTTTTCGAAAAAAGTGCCATTTAATGGTGCCGCCTTCTGATTGCGCCGCCCGCTGAAAGAATCGGCGGCTAAAAATATTTTTAATGGATTTCTTAGGCTCAAGTTTACTCATAAATTTTTTCCCCGTTAACGTACGTCAACTACTTTCCGAGATAGAGTCGGCGGCCGCGCTTAAGGACTCTGTATTTTGAAGTTACATATGGAATTTTTTAGACCGAGTACCTATAATAATGTTGAATCTTTACTAACAAATTGAATATTCAAATTCTAACTCAAGATCTGCATTCTCTAATCCTAAATCTATATTCATATCAGATTGGTATTTACGGACAGAAATAAATAAATTCAAATCCTAGCTGGACTTAGATTCGAAGAATCGGATTTCGAATTCGAATTCTACGATTCGTTCATAAATTTTCTCGTAATAAATTCAAATACATCAATCTGAATTCAGAACTTGTGCCTTTAATTCTAGTATGTGAACTAGCAAAGTGAGCCCTTCAGATTTTAAAACTTCAAATCCGATCTGAAACTTTTAATAATCGTATCTGCTTCTACACTTAGAACGAAGAAATTTTAATGTCCGAATCTGAATTCAGAATTTTTAATCTTTTAGTGCTAAAAACACTTGACTCAGAAATAAATGCTTCAAATCCAGATTTAGATTTTTAATTGGATTTCGAGTACAAACTGAAGGGATTTGAATCCAAAAATTCAGATGTTTAAATCTAAAATAAGAGGATTCAAACAAAAGAATGGACTAAACAAAAGAGTCTGATTTGGAATTTAAAGCTTGAAATCCACATTGAAGTTTCAAAATCTGGACTTAAACTCAATTCACATTCGAAAATTCGCGTATAAACCTAAAAGATTTGAATCAATAAATTCCAAAGTTTCTGAATGCGGAATTTGATGATTCAATTACTAAGTACAGACTGACAAAGCGAATATTTAATTAAAATTCTAAATCGGACTGAGCCGCGCACCTGAATCTGGGACTTTTAATTGGAATTCGAAAATTCGAACACAAACTCATAGATTTTAGTACAAAAATTCAATTGTTTGAATCGAATTTAAAATAAGAAGATCCAATGATTTGGAATTCAAGACTTAAAATTTGAGGATTCGATTATCAAAAATAGACTGACAAAGCTCAATCTTCATTTGGAATTCAAAATCAGGCTGAGCCCCGCCGACTCTGGACTTAGACTCGAAGAGTTGGATTTTTAATTGGAATTCAAAAATTCGAGCATAAACAGTCAAACCCCAAAATTCAAATGTTTGAATCGAATTTTAAATAAGAGGATCCAATCAAAAGCCTGTTTTGGAATTCAAAGCATTCAAAGCTTGAAATCCAGATTGAAGTTTCAAATATTTCGATCCGAATCTGGATTTATACTCAAAGAGTCACATCTTCCATTCACCTTCAAAAATTCTTGTACAAACCGAAAAGAGTCGAATCAATAAATTCAAAAGTTTCTGAATTGGGAATTCAAGGATTAGATTACTAAGTGTAGACTGCCAAAAATCGTATTGAACCTCAAATCTGAATCTGGACTTTGACACGAAGAATCGGATTTTTAATTCGAATTCGAAAATTCGAATATAAATTAAAAAGATTTCAATCCAAAAGTTTAATTGTTTGAATTTAAATTCGGAATAAGAGACTTCGATATTCATTATGGAGTAAAAAGTGAGTCTTGATTTGAATTCAAAAAGCTTTAAATCCAAGTTGAAGCTTCGAATAATACTACCTCTTTATTTCGAATTGGTACTTAATATAATAAATTGGAGCAAATAGCTTACAGTAGACATTACTTTTGTGTCTCATGGCCAACCCTTATGTAAAAACTATCAATTTAGCTCAGTAGCCTTCTAACATTAATGCTAACTTGCAGTTAACAAGCTAGAAAATTAACAGTTTCGGGCTGAAATCTGGATACGGTTGGATTTGAACTTGAGATCGCTCGATCTTGAAGCAGTGCAACCGGCATCTCTCTGATCTTAATCTAACTAAATGTTATATCTGCAATCACTTACCAAATGTACCTATAAATTACATTATTTAATGTTGACATAGCGATCGATAAAAATAATAAATATAGAAATACAGAAAATAAATAATCTATACAAGATGTTGAATGTTAAAATTTTAAAATTCTTAGCTGCGTATTTATATTATAAATTAATCTTCGACCCTGCTCATTTCAAGTATTTTATTTGTATATAAACCGAGTAATACATATGAATACTGAAGATAGTTGGTTGTTTCCCAAAGTACGGTGTAAACAGAACTGTTAACTTACTGGCCTTTAACTGAAAATCACTATTTGCTTTGTGTGGAAATTACTGTGGAATCGATTTTTTTCTGTTTTTGCTCCTTTGTTAACTGATATTTTCCAAGATTTAAATTAGAGGACTATTATAATATTTTAATAAAGTTATCCATACTGAATTTTTCATTTTACCCGGGTATATAATCTGAATAAGGCTGGAATCGAACTCAGGCCCTTTCAATCATGAAGCCAATGCTCACTACGCTCACGTGTGTATCATCTGAAGTTATGTGTTGAACAAATTAAAATATGAAAAAATTGAATACGGTTCTACAGTAATCATGAACATTCTTTCTTGCTTTTCAGGATAAGTTTTAAAAAATCGTTAGTTGTAATTATTAATTTGTATTTAAAGAAAAACCTTTGAATCTCTCACCGGTTATTTTCAAGAAATTGTAAGTATATAAACTGAGTCACTTAGTTTTAGTGTTGGGTAGTCCGATGTTTGCCAGAATACCAAAACGAAATGTCCGAGTCGAGTTCAACATTAGTTGACAAAGTTACTGTGGAAGCGACTATGGCTACCTTTTTGTTTTTGAAAATACCATTTGCTTTTGATTTCGTTCGGGTTTTACTTTAGAAAAATCTAATCTGCGAAACGATTTTCGGCTTTTATTTAATATTTGAAAATATTTTGTGTTGATTTCATAAAAGTTTTCCATTTGAAAAATCAAATTTTATACAGTAAAACGACTTTGTTTTGTAAGTTCTGAAAGTAATTTCTAATGATTTGCTTAGATTTTACACTAACAAAATCGATTTGGTCATGCTTATTCTGGATCCCCAGTCAACGTGCTTGGCGTTAAAATCACCAAGATGTTGCAAAAAGATTTTTCATCCCTGGGTGGACAGTGTACTGCTCCAACCATCAAATTTTGTTTGGTAGATTTAACGCCAACCATGGTAAGTTGTATCTCCACAATTTTCAAATGGGATTCTTCGTAATAATGAATAAGTAGATTCTTTAATAATGACCGCAGTGTTTGTCCGGATGGATAGTATGGTTATTAACAGAACTTCTTCCGGGTTGGGATCGTCTCATTGTTGAGTCAAAAAGCTCAATGTTTCGCCCACTTTTTTAAGGAAAACGGAAAAGGCAGCGACTTTATACTGGCTGTAACCGGTGAAACGTATCGAACGACGAAGACGATTGGTCAGAAGTGGAGGGGGCGGAACCAGTAGCAATGGCAAACTTCCATATGTCGGACAGATGATAACGATTCAAGTTGTTAGGGGCCTTGATGATTTCAGTAGCCTTACAGATTTTCCTGGTGGAGAAGTATGAGGCATTGGCGATGATCGAAGATTCTTCAAACAAGATCTTATGGCCAGTGTCGTGATGATGTTCAGCAACAGCTGAGTGTGAGAGAAGACCTGATTTCAAGATTGTTGAAGATGATTTGGATGTTATGTTTTTCGAGAATTCTAAATTGGTGTTATTTACTAATGCAGCTAATTCCCTGTACTCTGTTTCAGTACTAACATTGACTTTAATTTGATTGTTATTCAGCTGGTATTACATCTGAATTTACTGATTTAACATCTTCATAATTTTTCGCATTGCTTAATACAATAGGTGATGGTTTCATAAAATTTGAAGTTTCCTCTGATTTGATGACTTTGGTGCTATTGTCTATTTTTTCAGGCGGTTCTGCTGCCTTTCTTTTCTTATTTTTATTATCTTTGTATTTTTGGAATAACCAGTCTGTTTCCCTAGCACCAAGGGTTTCTTCTTCTTCCGAATTAATCTTTTTTCTTGAGTTTACAAGGTCGCCAGTTGATCTCTCAGCTACATCCTACAATTTAATGTAAAAATTATCCTCAAAATTTTCACGCACCGGAGGCCAAAAAGCCATGTCTGTATCAGTATTCATAAAAAAACTTTTACACAAAAATTTAGTGTTAAATAGCAGGAGTTTGCGAAAATATAATTTTGTAAAAGTTTTAACGCCTAAGTTAAAGAGTGTTGCTCATTCAGGTAGAAGCTATGTAATCGGGCTTGCCTTTGAAAAGAAACTTGAGCGATATTTCAAGTTCTGAAATAACAATTGCGGCAATAAACTACTCCAATTTAATTAATGCGCTTTTGCTCCGTTTAGCTGCAAATTATACAGCGCGGTTACTTGACTTCGGCAGATCGAATTAATCAAACGAAAAACCTTCGAAAATCTAGGTAAACTTTACTGCTGAACACGATACACCTTTCCTAAACAAATACTAACTGGCTGTAAATCAAACTAAATATGCAATTTCCTCCCAACAAAAACAACTAAAATAACCGTATTTTTTACGCTGCTTACTAATCCGCACCCTGAAACCTATAATTTTTTAAATAAAAACAGCTTAACCAGGATTTTATAAAACCTACAGCACACACATATTTTCACTTAATTGCTCTTCTAGTCCTGCTTTAACTGTACATAAATTAGTAAATTATTACATTTTACTTAACGCAACAAGTAGGCCGATTTTAATAAATACGACGACCACGTCTCATTAATTTCAGTTTATCTCTGCCGACACTTATTTTCAAAATGATCTAAATTTATGTAGCAAAAATTTACCTAAATTTTAGAATAAAATCGATCCGAGTTAAATTAACACTTTCCTAAAGAGTCCAACCAGAACCTTCCTGAAATATTTCCAAGATGAACGTATTTTACTTTATGGTGGAACTTAAATTCATTAGTTGCTTCTAAAAGTAAAGAAACACTTCTCAAAGGCTTTACTGCCTTATACAATTATAACTTTAATCGTTTTTTTATTAAAGACCTTTTAATTATTTTAATAATGGTTTCTTAATTTCGTTGTAAGTGTTTTTTACAAAGTTTTCACCCTTTTCTTATTAAAAATTCTTCTTCACTTTCATTTTATACTTTAAAAGATTAAAATTCATATTACTTTTTAATTTATAAATAATTAGATTTGCCTTTCAATGCTACGAACACATTTTTGCAATTTTTAACAGGAAATTTTAATATTTTTTCTTAACGTATGCTGCTTCGAATAATTATACTTCCTTTTGTAAAGTTTCACTTTTAACAATTTTTAAAAATCCATCAGTTTAAGGATATTGCAAACCTAAAGTTTTAATTGTTTTTTTTTCTTAACACCCAATGAAATTAAGCAAAAATTCTGCGGCCTACATTTAACTCGATTTTATATTCATTTCTAACCAAAGACTTTGTAAAGGTCAAGCGTAATTAAAATCTAAAGTAATAATTGCCTAAAGAACTTTGAAAGATAATAAAACACAAGAAAATTATCAAAGTTTCATGTTATTTCCAAATTTTAAATTTTCACAAAAGCTCATTACATTTGAAGGTCAAGCGTGAAAGCAACGTATGTATGTGGTTTTCCTTTTAAAAATTTAAGCTTCAGGTTAAAAAATTGCTAACAATTAACGGTGATTACTTAGCCTTTAAAATTAATTTCATATATACTGCTTATCAGATTTAAACCACAAAAAGATGACAAATTGAGTCTATTTTTTTAAGTGTTGCGCATTTTTCTTCGCTCAGTTTTTACAAAAAACCCAAACAGCCAAAAACCGCAAAAATCTGTGTCTACAGTTTGTGTTCCAATTGTATACAAAAATAAACTAAATACAAAGAATGTCTAAATGGAAACTTTTATGATTCTTTGTTTCGCATTTTGATTTACAGAGCCACAAGTTGAGATATCCCAAGCCAATATTTTACAGTCAGTTTTCTAATTTAGTTATCAAAACGCTCGCTTCAGACTATAAACAGAACTTTTTCGGTAGATCTTAATATATTTTAGGAGACCAAATTCATTTTCCGTCAAGCACAACGAAAATTTTAAATAACAATATCTCCTTAAAACACGCACTTTAATAATCAGCAACTTCAAAAAAGTTTCTGAACGCGAGCTAATATAGATCCATTTATACAAGAAGGTTTTTCTTTTCCTTTGAGGATAGGCTAAATTTTATATAACTTGATTATTGCGGGATGATATACGGACCACTAGTATTCCCCTCTTTCATATTACCCAGAGTTGAGCTTTTTAAGTAATGCGTTGAATAAAACAAAAATAACTTCTTTGGCATTTTTTCAAATACTTTCCCCTTTTCTTAGAATTATAAGCGCCACTTTAGCAACAAATATTTATAATTTGCACCTTAAATTCTTAAGAAGCATAAAATGCCAAGTAGCTAACCTTAAAACTAACCTTTCGCTGATTTTTTTAAGTATAAAAGCTTGAAAATTGACAAGCTCCACCAAAAAGGTAAAAAATTGCTTGCAACGTAAATTAAATAAAATAAAGCCTAAAACAAAAATTTAATACTCGAGTACTTCCCGAAATTAAGACGAAAGCTTATTCCATCAACTTGAGCTTTAATCTGTATCCCTAATATGTGATTAAGGTTTTCTTTTGTGTATCAAAGTACCAAATAATGAAAAATTTTAGGTTATTTAATGTATATCAAAAAAACCTTTTATCTTTACACCGATTTACGTAACCTTGCCTAACCTGGTTTTCGAATAACTCATACGAAAATTTCTTAATAACAAACATATTGACCCTCAACCTTGAATAAAAGTAGCAAAAATACTGCATCTCTTCAAGGGTAATTCTGTCAAACTCATACAAACCAATTTACTTTTTAATCAAAATCTTCCAAGTAAACTAATTGATTTTCTGAAGTAGAAAATTTTCTGAATCATCTGTACTCATGTGCAGAATTTTACTGTGACCTACACAAGATAAGTAATATTATTTTTACTTTGAGTTTTCAGTACTCTGTGAAGCTCGCTTCAATAATTTCACATTGAGGTTAACATGGTTTCAAAGAACGTTATTAAAATTCAAGGATATGGCACGTGCATCTGTTGTATCTTTAATAAATACGTAATAATAAAAATTATAAGTTTGGTTGCTTTGCAGAAAAATAACTAAAACAGGTACGTTTGAACCTGGAAACCTTTGTTGATGTGCGAATCAATATTACATATGTACATGTCGACCATTAACAGAAGTGCATATTCTTGTTGTATGCACCTAATTTGCATATATGTCAACAAACTAACCACAATTTTCAAATGAATGGGCACATATTTGTTGGTAAAATTTTGCATTAAAATACGTCACTATTCCTAAACATTCCACAAAATAGTAGAGAAAGGGGCATTGTATTATTTGTTAAAGAATTAAAATAATGCATTTCTTCCAGCATAACTTAATGATTTTAATGAACATCGAATTTAGTATACCTTTGCTAAATGTTTCCGGCCTGGTATTTAAATGGGATTTTTCTATTTTGTTGAGAGGCGAAAGGGCCTTTTCGTAGAGTTATAAAGCAAATCCGATTTGACCAATGTTTGTAAATTTAGTACACTAAAACCAAATGCAATAGTGACTCTACAAACAAACTAGATTGAGTTCAAAGGAAATTTCAACCATAAGCACGTACTACAAGCATAACTCGAAAATGAGATTCCATGGCAAAGTTAGTTATGCAACTTGCTCTAGAAGAATTTTATAATATTTGTAGCGAGAGGCGTACATATTCCTTTTATTAACTAATGCAATTTTTCTTAGCCAATTTGCTTCATAATTAACCAGCTTTTAAGATTTTGAGTGTGGATGCGTTTCAGCAAGGTGTTTATAAAATTTTGGATTTAGAAACGCACCCTTCAGAACTCACAATTTTAAATTTTTGCTTTAAAATTTAGCCAAATTTTTGTAATTGTCAATAACCTGATGCTTTTGTTTATAAATTTGTATTCGGTGTCAAAAACTTTTCATGTACCTAGCGAAAATTCGTATATTCTTCATACAATTTTTATCCGGAATGAAAACTTATTAAAAGCGGAGGAAAAACTTGGATTTTGAATGAATTTGTGGATTTCTGAAGAATTTTTCATTATGCTTTTCAAATTTTTTAAAGCGACATAGCTTAAAGATCGCTTTTCATGCAGGATTAAAATCTGTTTCAAGGAGCTTGTTTTGGTTGCTTTCATTTCGTTTTAAATTTATTTAATTTTTGTGTGATTATGTTCTCTCCAGTTCTGAAAATGTTATTATTTAGCTAGTTAGTTAATTATACTTTTTGCTGTTGATTTTTTCCAACCTCAGTTATTATTTTTTAAGATTTTGAGTTTGAAATGGTTTCACCAAGGTATAAATAACTTCGGTAATAAAAAACCTTTTTAAACTTTATTGTTTTAAATTTTTGCTTTAAAATCTGGCTAGAATTTTCTGATTACTAGTAATTTTGTTTATCGAGAAGTCAAAACTTTTTAAAAAAAATTTCGAGCAACGAGTAAATTCCTGGATAGTTTCATGCAATTTTACCCTGAAGGAAAATCCATCAAAATCAATATTTATTCTAAAAAGACTGATTAAAGCGGAAAAATCGTTTAAAATTTGTAATAAATTACGTATATAATATTCTTCAAACTTCAAGATGTTTGTTTTGGTGACTTTCATTTCACCTCAATGGCTATTGAAGTAGAAACCTTCCTTGAAGCAACTTTCACCCCGAATAAGGGACCTTAAAATAGGTGAATTACGCCAGGAGATAAAATTATTGGGCAACAAGAAAGCACCAGGCTACGACCTCATAAATGGCCCCATCCAACTACCAGAGAGAGAGGAAAGACATTTACTAGCATTATTTAACGAAATTTGAGCTTAACTTACTGGCCCCCACATCGTCCAATTATCGTCCAATTAGTTTGTTATCAGTAATATCTAAACTCTTAAAAAGCTGGTATTAAATCGGTTAAATAAAGATATACCACTAGATGATTGGATCCCAAAACACCAATTCGGATTCAGACGAGACCATTCCGCCATCCAACAGTGCCACCGCATAATTCAGAAATCCCCTATAGTAAAAAGTACTGCACGGCAGTCGAGTGGTAGAGTCTGACAGGCATTCGACAAGGTGTGGCGCAAAATATTATCTCCTTTTCCAATCCTACCTTTCTAACAGGGGCCCCCCAGGGCAGCGTCCTAGGTCCAGTCCTATACTTACTTTTCACTGCTGATATACCAACGACACCGTATACAGAAATGGGGACATTCGCAGATGATACTGCTATCCTCGCGTGCAATGAAGACCCTCTAACTGCTACAAGAGTACTGCAAGATCACATACACGTTAGAAGAATGATTAAACTAATGGGGAATTAAAGTCTTCTTCTTCTTCTTTTGATAGGACTAGTTTTCCTGTTTATCATTGCGGGTTAGGCGGAGATTCTTGATGATGATATCTAGCTTTGGATCCACCTTTGTTGTGGTCAACCTGGTTGCCTCTTTCCAAGTGGCTTGTTATCTTTACATATCTTAACCAGTCTTGTGTTTTCCATTGGCGTTATGTGTTCTATGTTCATTCCATTTTCTACGTCTGTTTCTTGACCATTCCACTAGGTCTTCAATGCCACACTTGTTTCTTATTTCCGTGCTTCTTAACCTGTCTCGTAGCGTCACTCCCAGGATGCAGTGGCGTACCTACGGGGGGGCTAGGGGGGGCAGTCTGCCCCCCCCGCCTTCGATCTTTTGGCGGCTTCGGCGCCGTGCATTTTTTTGATATTTTATTTTTTAATTCAACCAAAATAAAAAATATAACTATTCTTATTACATAATTCTATAGACGTGCTAAAATCAAAATGGCACAAGGAGCAAGATCTTTATATTCCTTATAAGAACCGAGCCCCCACGTTGTATTTATTTTATTTTTTGCCGCCCTAATAAATAATGTCTGCATTCATTTTAAATATTCTTAAATAGTGGCGGTGTGGCCGCTTTAATTTCTATACAAAGAAATAATTATCTAGAATCCTGCCGATGCCGTATCGTCTTTCCTGGCAATATTTATAAAAAAGTACATTATTTACGATTTACGTCGCGGTGGCAAAGAACGCCTTTTATGTGCAACTTTATTTTTAAAAGAGCCGCCGATCCGTCAAAATGCAAACGTAATGTATAAAAATTAAAAAGAATAGACTAGTGTTCTGTTTTTCATTTCGACAATTTGCAGTTTGATTTTGTAGAGTAAAGATTTGCTTATATTATGTTCCGTGCTTAAAACGTATTTCAAATAGTTTTAACTGAACTAGAACTGGTATATTTAAAAAAACAAAAAAAATCGTTGTTCAAGTGCAAAAAATAGACAAAAGAACGCTCTCCTAAAATTAGCCCAAACTAAAATTTTCGCCTGTCATTTTTTTCCTATAATATCTAAGGGTCCTAAGGCGCC
This sequence comes from Melanotus villosus, assembly GCA_963082815.1. Taxonomy (NCBI): domain Eukaryota; kingdom Metazoa; phylum Arthropoda; class Insecta; order Coleoptera; family Elateridae; genus Melanotus; species Melanotus villosus. The sequence goes on along the minus strand of OY720427.1, from coordinate 32,428,914 downwards.
TTCAAGACATATTGCCCCCTCCGCCTCCCAAAGCTAGGTACGCCACTGCCAGGATGGATCTCAATGTCCTCATTTCTGTTACTCTTGCCGTTTGCTTTGTCTCTACCTGCGTCTCTATTGCGTATGTCGCCACTGGTCTTACGATAGTCTTATATATTTTTATCTTGCTCTCAATATTCATAAATTTATTGTTCCAAATAATATCTCGCAGGCTTCCAGATATTTGTGATGTTTTTATGCACTGTTCGCGTGTTTCTTGATTTAAATCTCTATATACTGCAATTTTGACTCCTAGATATTGAAATCCATTTACTTGTTCGATTATTGTTCCACTCAACTCCAACTTACATCTAACCGGCTGTCTGGCAATCAATAGACTTTTCGTTTTCTCAACTGTAATTTCCTACGAGTTTCTAACAGGCCATCGGCCTAGGCTTCAGCCATAAGAGGAAGAATAAGAAGCTATGAGTATGAGTAGGGCATCATCTGCGTAGCGTATAATATTGATATTATGTTTCCCCATTCTATAACCCGGTTTCGTTCCTACATCTTGTATAATTTTATTTATTACTAGACAGAATCTTATTCCAAAGAATATTTTTATTTTTTTTGTAATGGTGCTTTTGCTTTCAATTTGTGTGGTATTGTTCGTGTTTATATCTTGTATTATGTTGTTCATTCTCTTTCCATTCTTGGGGTGTTGTTCCTTCAGCTGATATTTTATTGTATAGTTGGCTAAGTCCTTCGGTTAATTTTCTTCCTCCATATTTTATTAATTCGTTGGGGATTTTATCTGACCCTGGCGATTTTCTCTTTTTTATTTTCTTCGTGACATCGTGCACTTCGTCTACTGTAAATTTTACCTGTTCAATGTTCTCTTTGGGATTTTGCTGTTCTTGTTCTACTTCTCTAGAGGTTGCTTTTTTTACCATATAGTTCTTCAAAATATTTCTCCCATTCTGCTTCTGTGATTTTATTCGTTTGAAAGTTCTCATTTATATTATCTTTTTTTTTGTTCTGTAACATTTTCCATACCTTTTTCTGGCTTCCATACAGATCACTCTCCATGTTTCTTGTAAATTGCTCCCAATATACATTTTTTATTCTTCTAATTCCTGCATTAACTTCGTTTCGTATTGCCTTGCATGTTAAGTACTGTTGATCATTAGGATTTGTTCTATATGCCAGATACGACTTCTTCTTTCTCTCTGCTAATATTTTCACATCCTTTGTGAACCAAGGAGTCTTCTTGTTTGCATTCACATTTAAGAATTAAGGTGAATGAAACAAAGCCAGGACATATAACATTTACAATGCGAAGGGGAATATGTCCTCCTGTTACCATAAACAAAATTTTTGTACCACAATCAGAAGAACTGGCGTACCTGGGATTGTACTGGGACAAAAGGTTAACCTGGAAGCAACACATAAAAAAGAAGCGCAAGGTGATGGATCTGTAAACTAAAAATATGTACTGACTAATAGGTGGGAAATCACCCCTAGCAACAGAAAACAAATTTCTTATATACAAAACCATCTTAGGCCCTATTTGGACATATGGATGCGAGCTATGAGGCTGCTCTAGCTACTCGAATATAGACATTATTCAAAGGTTCCAATTCAAGACATTAAGAACTCTTATGAATGCACCATGGTACGTGACAAACATCACCTTACATACAGACTCCAACACCCCCATACGTGCGTGATGTAATTACGGAACGAGCAACCAAACACTACGGTAGACTTACAAACCATTCAAATGACATTGTAGATTCACTACCGCTACAACCGAACATTCGACGATTAATAAAGCGGAAATGGCTTTGGGACCTACAAACTGGCGTAAACCCTCCAGAGTGAATTCATCATCATTTCAATAGGTGGGGGAAATTGCGAGGAAGCTCCAGTTGGTGCCAACCTTATCAACAAATTAGCTCATAGAATCTCTTGTAATTCTGATTGCTGATGTACTGTTTAAATTTAAAAAAAAATCATCGTCAATTTGATGAATTATGCTTCTTTCTAGTTTTGAAAATGTATATTTTATTATTAAGTTAGTTAGCCCTCTCGACACTGTAAAGGTATAAGAGGTAAGAGGGTAAAAGAAAACGAAAAAAAGAAAGAAAGAAAGAAAGAAAGAAAGAAAGAAAAAAGTTAGTTAGCTAATTATGCTTTTTGCTGTTGGTTTTCCCCACCTTATTCATTATTTTCTTGTTTTAATGCAGTTTTTCTTCTTAACTAGTTTGTTTAATAATTTACCAGTTTTTATTATCAAATACGGTGAGGAAATGTTAATAGCAAAAATACATATATTATTTTAACAAATAATGGATGAAGGGAAAGTACCCTTGGAATGGAAAAACACTTACACCATACCAATATACAAAAAAAAGGAGACCGTAGAAGAGATCCTAACAACTATCGAGGAATAACATTGATGAGCTCGCTGCCGAAATTATTTTCTTTTATCCTAAATAGCGAACTGCAAGCAACCATACCGCTAGAAGAAGAGACGCAATATTTATAATTCGACAACTGATCGAGAAATCCATTAAGTACAATAGCCCCCTTTATTTATGCTTTGTAAATTCAACCAAAGCTTTTGATCGGGCCAGAAAACTAGATATTATAAATGTCATGCAGGAAAACCAAGTACCTGAATCGATCTCAAATATTGTAGATGACCTATACACCAACGGCACAATAGAAATAATAACTAAAAAAGAAAATACTCCGCCAATCACAATAAAAAATGGCATCAGACAAGGAGACTCTCTGGGACCATTCTTATTTAAATAATTATTTAATAAAAATAATAAAATATATAGCCCTAGCATTGGATAAGGTGTGGCACCCCGGATTGGAACTAAAGATGGATACATGGCTACCTAAAAACTATAGTCTGTTACTGAAATCTTACATTAACAACAGACATTTTCGTATTCGATAACAAGATGCTTATTTAGATTTAAGACCCATCAGAGCTGGTGTGCCCCAAGGCAGTGTGTTGGGTCCCATATTGTACTTGCGATGTACCTCAAACTGCTAATACCCTGTTCGCTACATTTGCAGACGATACATTGCATTGCAACTGGAGCTGAAGAGCTCGAAGCCAATAACAATTTACAAAGGGCGATAGATAGAGTTTATGCATGGACGGAAAGCTGGGACATAAAACTCAATGAAAATAAATCTGTCCATGTCAACTTCACATATCGTAAGACCGAACAGTTACCGTTGACGATCTACGGACAGGTAGTTCCATATGCCAACACCGCGAAAAACCTAGGTATCTAGATGCTAGGCTGAGGTGGAAGAAACACATCAAAAAAGAAAAGAGACGTTCTCGTGAACTGTGTTTTTGTAGTCTGCCATAGAAATGAACCAGTCGAATGTTACGCGATCAAGGTTTGTGTCAAACTTGGTGAAAACGCAACGGAAACATTTCAACAGTTGACGCAAGCGTACAGGAAGCAAGCTTTATCAAAGGCTCAACTTTTCAAATGGCAAAAGGGCTTTTTAGAAGGTCGTGAAAACGTTGAAAATGAACCCAGCTCAGGAAGACCCTCCACTTCAAAAACCAACGAAGATTTGGAAAAAGTGCGCACTTTCGTGATCACTGACCGACGGATGACTGTCTGAATAATCAGTAGTAACTTGAAGTTGAACACTGATACAGTCCACAACATATTAACTCAGGATTTGGGCATACGGAAGTTGTGTGCGAAGATGGTTCCCAAAAACCTGACAACCGAGCAAAAAGAACATCGGAAAACTGTGTTTGGATCTTCTGGAGCGCATTCAAACTGACAATGATTTTATCAAAAGCGTGATCACAGGTGACGAAACCTGAATTTTTCAGTATTATCCTGAGACCAAACTCCAAAGTCAGGAGTGGCACACCTCCACCTCACCAGGTCCGAAGAAAGCAAGGATGAGTAAATCAAAACAATGCTGATTTGCTTTTTCGACAGCCAAAGGGTTGTTCATAAGGAGTTTGTGCCTCCGGGGCAAACTGTGAATCAGCAGTACTCCTGCGTATGTCTCAAGAGACTGAGGAAAAGAGTCATTCGAGTTACACAAAGCATTGCTGCAAATTGGATGCTGCATCACGACAATGCGGCTTGTCACACAGCACTCTCTGTCACGCAACTTTTGACGAAAAAAGGTATTTCTGTGGTACCTCAACCCCCATACTCCCCTGATCTGTCCCCGTGTGACTTCTTCCTCTTTCCTTATTTGAAAAAACACCTCAAGGGACGCCATTTTGAATCTGTGGGCGTCATTCAGAAAACCGTGACGAACCGACTGAAAGTGATTCCACTGAAGGACTACTACGAGGAGTAGGAGAAACGTCTCCGGCGCTGTGTGGCCTCCCAAGGGAACTATTTTGAGGTTGATAATGTTGAATTGTAAATAAGTGGTAAATACAGAGTTTTATTGAGACAGTCTCATTACTTTTTAAAATACTACGTACAACGTTATCAGAACAAGGTGCTAAGGAGCATAGTAGACGCTCCTTGGTACGTCAAAATTAGATTAGACGATTTGCTAAGAAGCACGAATACCGGCTCCATAGTTCATAACCACACCAACACTGAGGCAATCCAGCTGCTGGATCAAGTTGGAATAATGTGACGGTTCAAGAGGCGTAAACCTTTTGAGTTAGTGGACTGAGTGAGGTGCAAAGCAGAGTATAGTGCGCATATCGTAATTCACGTGTGATAAAAATTTGAATTATGTCATGAGGAAGAACTCTGAGACACTAACTGATTAGTTTTAGGAATGTATTAAGGTAGAATTACTCATTAGTCTTTATCGTTAGACTAGTTGTAATGTAATTAAGCTCCATGAGGCGTTTAAATAATAAAAACAGTATTCTAAAAAAATTATTTAAAGCGAAAAAACCATTCAGAATTTTTTTGAAATAACAGATTTCTAAAGCTTCATATTTTCGATTTTTGTTGGATTTGTACGTAATCATCTAATCATAATAATAAATTTTTGAAAGCTGCACAAACGCTTGGTTTTGGTGGCTTTCATTTCACATTAAATTTGTATGATGTCTCCTTGTAGTACAGCTCTTCGATTTTACTTGATTTTTGCTGTTGTTTTTCCTAAACAATTCCATATTTTTTCTTGTTTTACTTTTACAATTATTACTAAAGCATTCGTCACAAATCACGATTAACTTACGCAAAGACGGTTATCTTAATCACAATCGTAATCATTTTGTGACATGTTTATTATTCCATTTAAACCATTTCGGGCTCTGCTATTTTTACTTTATATGTCATTATGATATTAAGAAATCTCACAGGAAAATCAAATTACGATAAAAATGTTAAAATTGCATGCTAGGTTGTCATTTAGGTAAGTGAATTCTCCTTTAGGGTGATTTTCGGACAGCGATAAAACTATCTGGGTAATTTTTGTGAGCTTACATCGGCAACTTGAAAGGTATACTTAAGATATGCAAACAATCACATTTCCACGTCGATAAATTACGAACTCTAAGAAATGAAATGTAAGTAAGCGCATAAAGATTAAACTTCCTATATAAACTTTAGTACACAAGCGAATTCAGAATTCGTCAAAAAAATGGCAATTTCTAATAAATTATCGGTCGACTGAAAAAATTACTTTTATCTACAGATACCATGTAATTCACTTCTGTGGTCCTTTAATTTATTACATATCTCAACTTTTCTGCTACATTTGTCCCACAAATCACTGAATGCATGACTTCCTAAGACTAATAATTGTAGAAAACATCCACTTTCAGTGTTTACTGCAGGAGGTCGCAGCAGGATATCAATTCCCTGCAGTTAGACCATGTGGTACAACCAGGAACCGAAATTTTAGGTGTTTCCTGAAATATGGGATATTTTATTTTTAATTCGTGTTTCGCGTAAGATTTCACTTCTCCTTCATTATTCGTGTACGAAACGATTTAACCTAAATCCTGTCTTTTTATACGTTCTTGAATAATAAACGTCACGAATTATAAAGTCGTAAAATATCCTTGAAATTGAATTATTAAAGTGATGTAAATCAATTTCACTGTTTATACGAACAAAACTTCTAAGTAAAATCGTTCCTTTCGCTACGTCCATAAAAAGAAAAACTCAAGATGTTTCATACAAAAGAATCCGCATTTCATTAACCACTAATAAATCTTTTTCTACCATCAGCAATTATTATCTTTCTCGAGACTTGTCTACCATTTAATCGAACAGGACTGATTGATTAACGCATCCAACGCTTAAAAATAATCTGAATTCATTTTTCGCCGCAAAAAAATCGCGGTAGATGATGTGAATAATAGTAGGAGTCAGTGGCATATTTATTATATCTCCCTTGCCACCTCATAGTCTTAGATTAATACAGTCAGTTCTCATGTCATTCTCCATTAATCTAAACGAAATGCTTAATTAACCTAGAACTGAAAGAAATTTGTCAGATTGGTGGAGAAGTAGAAAACGAGATGTCAAGTCTAACTGGCACCTTACAAATCTGTGTATCTTAGCTAGTTACCTCCTATCTCTGTTCTATAAAGTAGACACTGACTAGATTCATATAACCCTTTCTTTTATTTTTTATCGCAAATAAGTCTATATTCGGTACTGAAACTTGGCTTTAACTTCTTTTGCTATGAGTACGGCTATCAGAAGCAAAATTTAAATCATATGCGAGTCTGATTTTTGCTTTTTTAATAATCTTTTCGTATTCACCATTCTTTTGTTTTCTTCTTCTTCTTTAGCCCATTTAAATCCATTTTTGGATATAGGCCTTCCCTAAATCTTTCCAACGTTCACGATTTTGTGCTATTTATATCCATGGTAGTCCAATTGTATTTTTGAAATCACCATACCAGCGCGTAGCTGGCCTTCGTTTCCCACCTGTTTTTTTTTTTTTTTTTAAATCGGATTTCTTCCACTCATATCTATTTCTGGAGCAGCGTACATTATTTTGATTTTGGTTACATTTATTTTTAACTTTTTGAGACTCTCTATGGAGGTCCTCTATCATTTCTTTAAGATCTTCCATGTTTTTTGATGAGAGAACAATGTCGTCGGCATTGACATTTATTCCTTTCCAAATCCAATCTATTTTCTGGAAGATGTCTTCCAGTGCCAATGTGAAAAGTTTCAGCGAAAGTATATCCCCCTGTCTCACTCCTCTTCTAAATGGGACAGGTTTTGTTTTTTTCATGTAACATGTAGGTTGTTTTATGAGTTCTGTATATCTTTAATCAGTTCTAATGTTTTGCCATGCTTTGTAAATCGTCCAGTGTTTAATGCTATCAAAAGCTTTTTGGTAATCTATCAATGCCAGGCATAATGAAAATTCATATTGGTTAAATTTTTCTATTATTATTTTCATTATTAATAGATGGTCTCTGGTACTATACTTTTGTCTGGAGCCGGCTTCTTCCTGGAGTTAGTATTCACCTAGTTTTCTTGTTAATCTGTTAGTGAGTATTTTAACAACTTATACATATGGGACATTTGGGAGATTTGTGTTTTCACGTTTCTTGTGCAGTAATCACATTGGCATTCTTCCATGTCTATAGTATAGCTACTATTAACTTATATAATCTTTGCTTTAACCCCTCTCCACCGTACTTTATCATTTCATTTACTATGCCGTCTGCGCCTCCTGCCTTATTCTGCTTTAAGTTTTTTATTACTTCATTAAATTCTTCTTCTGTAGGTACATCTTGTTCATCTGCTGCGTTGTTGTTGTCTCTCCGTTCCTCTACTAGTTCATTGTTTTTTCTCGTAAATAAATTTTTAAAGTGCGTTTCCCATTCCTCGCTCTCTATGTTTGCCGTAGTTATTGTCCTGCTTTGTCTCTAGACATACTGGTATAATTTGACATTGCTCTTGTTATCATTTTCTAGCAGCCCGTCGATTACTTCTTCTACCCATTTCGCTCTCTTTCTTCTTACTAGCCCTGTACTTTCTTTTCTTATTTCTTTGTGCTTTTCATAGTCAGCTTATTGTCCTGTTTTAAACCACATTATTCTGGTCTCTTTCTTTTTCTTTATTGCTACCTCACAATCCCTATCAAACCAATCAACCTTCTTCTCTGTTTCTTCGTTGTACTGTTTTGTCAGCAGTGATTACAATACTCTCTCTTATGCTATCCCACTTTCTTTCATTTATCTTCTTCTTTATTCTTGATTACCTGCCTCCTGTCTCTGCATCTTAGCTATTACTAGTTGGCAATCCGAGTCCACATTTGCTGCTCTGTATGATCTTTCGTCATGTATCATCCGCGCTCTCTTTTTGTGAAGAACACATGGTCGATCTGATTCCCGGTTGTTCTCCTTGGAATAATCCATGCTACTTTGTGTTCTATTTTATGTTTGAATTTAGTACTGCCTCTAGACATATTCATTTCAACCGCTATGTTACAGGTTCTCGTTCCGTTGTCATTTATATTACCATTCACCGTTTGTTTTCCTGCAGTGTCTGGTAAGTACTCCTCTTTAACTATTTTAGTATTGAGGTCTCCGATTATTACAAGCGTATCGTGTCTTGGTATTTTCTCACGTGTGCTTCTATCCTCATCGTTCGCTTCCTTAGTTGGTGCATATAGTACATTTACAAATGTGATGTTAGCTACCTTATTCCTTCTGCTTATTTTCTTATACATATTCTATTATACTTTCCCTCAATCTTTTGCTGTCCATAAATCCAGCTCCATTTCTTCCTTGCTTCGTTTCATATCCATACAGCAACGTATATTTTTCTTTATCAATCCTGCCTTTCCCCTTTCCATCTTGTTTCCTGCAGGCCCGATATTTCTATTTTATATTCCATCATTTCTCTAGCAACTTCCTCCACTTTCCCTATAACTAGTTTTTATATTCCATGTTCCTATTCTTACTATTGTCTTTTTCTTCTTATTCGTCCGATTTATATTTTTACTCATTTTCCTTTTCATTGCGTTGTCGTTATCTTCTTCGACCATCCCTCTACTTTCGCTTACTAGATTTTTCGTCCTGTTCTCGTGATTTTCCTCAAATGTTGATTGAGTTCCTCACTCTCCAGGGACCTTTCAATCACCGTACGTTTCTTGTCACCTTGGTTTTCCTTTTATTTATTTTCAACATCTTCTACTGTGTACTCAGTGTCATTCACAATAATATTGTTATATCTGAGAGAAGCTCTATATCCTTGCTGTCTTGCCTGTTTCAAATGGGCTGTGTGTATGTGGTCATCAGCTCTTAGGGCTGGTTGTTCGCTGATTTTACTAGGGAAATGTGTTCTCTGCAGTGGTTTCCCGTTGCTTTCTGCAGAGTTTATGAACGTGTATTAAGTATATAGTATGTGTGTCTTGTTACTATCTGAAGGCGATCACTACGCATACAGAATCGCGCTCTTACCACTGCGCCAACGAGCTTCCAGGGGCGGTACCAGCTAAAAATTTTGGAGGGGGTCAAAAATGAAAAAGCGAAGAGGCGAAATTGTTTTTCCAAAAAGAGGGAAAATTGGTTTTAAGCACGTGACCCCTTAAATTAATGCTAATTGTCATAAAAGGCGAAAGAAGAATGTATAAAACACAAAACTAAACATTTATTTATTATTTAAAACTTAATAATAGGGTTGTGCTTTGTGTTAACATCAAATTGTTTGTTATAAATTATAAAACAAACTCTAATCGCCTTTTTGAAGATTTTGCAAATCGAGTGATTATGTTCTCAACATTTAAGTCAATATCTCTATGAATGTAAAGAAGAGCAAGCCCAACCAATCGTTTTTCCCCCATTGATGCTCTCAGCAATTTTTTTAGAAGATGGTTTGGGGGGGGGGTCATGACCCCTGTGACCCCCCCTCTGAGGCCGCCCCTGCGAGCTTCTTGGGGTATCAAACGCTTTCTATCCTCTTGGGCTTTGTTCGTGTGGTCATCCTTAATCCAAATTTTTGTGGATTGTTCATATATTTCCATTTTCTTATTCCACGTTTGTTAACAAGGGTCCTGTTTGGCTTGAAAATTCCCAATCTCCTGATTTCCATTATGTCCACTTGTCCACATCTGAATTACTAACTAAAACGCAAAAATGAATACATAAAATACAGTGGAAAAGAAAAAAAGTTAGCATTAATACAAATAATAGCCAAACCAAAGTTTAGAAAAACGTAATGCAAAATCCTTTATCCAAAATTTCAGCCTAGTTCTTGGTCTTGAACTTGACTTATAAAATTCAGGAAGTTTACGTAAACAAGTCACAAAGAGACTTCAGTATTTAATGACAAAGGCAAGATTCGAACAAACAAAACTTTATCTTGGGAAAAGTGTTGAAGTTATAATGAGGTGTTGAAGGAGATTATTTTTAACTAACAATAAAAATACGCGTTTTACACAGAAATCCAAAAGTTAAATATTTTATTATAAATAAAACTTGATGTCAAAGAACCGCATTTTATAATCTATTAACGTTTTTATTTTTAAAAAACCATTTGATAATAATAATTTTAGAATCTTTGTAATTCAAAAGCCGTAAAGATGTGGGTTTTGTTAATCTGATTTAACTGCCTTCCTTCAAGTTTCGTTATGCTTATAGAAACTAAAATTGCCTTATTCTAAATGTAAGTTAGTTGTTGCGTTTCTGTTAAAAATTCATTAAGTATATTCTTTGTTTACATTAACCCTGGCATGTTTTGCTAACATCTAAATCTAACCACTATTTTCATTATACAGTGTAATTATACATTCATGAAGTTTTTGGTCCTTTTGCTTGCAGCTGTGTGAGTAATTTCAAGACAGAATATTATTTCATAATTATCCTACACTACCGTTCCCTCAGACTGTTGTTGCAGCAGTTACAAATAAAGTAAAGAGAAAATACCTAGAAAGCTATTATTTTTAATGTGTCTTAACCACGTTTCTCGTTGTTAAACTAGTTAATACCTAATAGATTTATCTAAGGTACCAGCCTCAGAGACATTTGAAGGAAAATTTCACCAACACAAATTCAAAATTCTAAAACGGCTTCAATTTTTTCAAGCTGAAACAAGTTCATTTCAATTCTTCCATGTCTCCTTTACACTTCCGTATGACCTATTTCAAAGTTGCTTTCGACAAACCACCTATTTTTCATAATGTAAAATCGGTGTTACCATGAAAACTTTTAAGGAGATTTCAAATTAGAGGGCACTAAACGGTGTCATAACTTTCAGTAACATTTTATGTTACGTTTCAGGATTTAAATTAGGTGCTCGATTTTCAAATATTCGAAATATCCCAGGACATTTTGACAATAAAACTTCAACCATTATCTGTAACCTAAACCCGTGCGTTGAACCGAAGTCGTACTATTCCCAGACTGTCGCATTTTCGAGCTTATAGAAATTTATCAATTAATTAAGCTTGATTAGATTTGCCTGGTGAAAGTTTTAGCAGGGCCTAGTAATCTAGAGTTTGTATATTAATTATGGGATACACACTTGATGTCACTACGGCTGTGAGAGCTTCCTTCCGCTATTCGACCGCAACCTCCCCTACATTTCCTTAATTTCTATATATTTGCATCCTCTAAAGCGCGTACGTATAGCCAGAATCACTTCCTCGGGGTGAATGTGACCGAAAGCTCAGAAAATTTAGGGTTGAAATTATATGAACCGAAACTAAACCAATAAGGAAATTATTCGATCCGCTATCCACTCATTAATATTCTCCCAATTGTTCTTATAACAATAAATAACATTGCCTAAAGCTAACTTTGTGTAACCCATCTCAGTCACCAACTATGTACAACCAAATCAGTTATTTTTAATTATTATTATTATTACCCTGTTCCACTCAGAGCTGCATCTTGATCTTCACCAACAATTTAAAAATCATCCAGTATTCAGCAAATTTGTTTTTGATCCATAATTTTTTCCGTGACATTTTCCGGAAAATTTAGCAACACGGCTTTATACTGTTACCTCAAATCATCACGAAAAGTCCAATCCTAAGCGAATAAAAATTTTAAAAATGAATTTTTTAGGCCATAAAACTATAAACATCTGGCGAAATACACAGAAATACCGGCTTTCTAAATACAATTTTACCGGAAGAATGTTTTTATTGTATGAAGTCACATTTCAAAGGTAGCTTTCAGCAGAGTTTTATTCAAACTGAACCCTCAAAGTGAGGCTCCAAGTGAACGGCGCCCCGTCAGCCTGACGTTTTTAGTAGGACTTAGCCCTGTAAATTCTCTTGATTTTCGTGTTAAAGGGATGATGTTTGAATTTTCATTTAAAAATTTACCAAAAATTAAGAAATCGCGTAAATTAATAAATAATATATGTATGTCGCATTAAATTTGCACAGAACACAAATAAATACTGGAATAAACTGAATCAAAAGAATATTTTTTATGGTACATGAATGATTCATTTAAAAATTCGTAACAAAATTGTATGCAACCCATTTTACATCTTATTTCACATTGCTTTGGCTATACAAGAGATCTAACGTGGAGGCATTTACTGGTGGGTTTACATACCCTCAGCACAAAGTACACCCCATTGTAATACATTCGGCAGGTATATACACGTCAGTTACCTGTGTGACTATTGAAAATTTGAAAAAGAATAAAAAGTTATTTTTTGTTTGAGGGCCAAATTACAAAAATATTTATTATCGTTTATATTATTTAGCTATCGATTAATGTCATTTGCGCAAATAGAAATAGCGCCATTGTCTGTTGTTGCGACAGGCAATTATTTCATTGTTTATTTTTTATATCTGTCAATCTTGACAGCAACAAAAACATTAAATTGTTAAACTTATACCGAAATACAAATTCCTTTCCTCAAATCATAAAGGAAATCTCAAACGCAGCGATGAAAACAAAACAGTTGTTCTATACGACTTGTGCAGGTTAATGGCTAAATAGTGGTGGTATTTATAGTTAGCGAAAATTTATACTTCTCATTTAAAACTTTCATGTGCAATAAAAATATGTAAAGTAATTTTTATGTCATTGTTTCTCCATTCTGCATGTTTTAAACTGAATTAGTCTTATTAGTCGTACTAAAATCAATCTGTCAGAAGTATTAATGCAACTAATAAATCTTATCTTATATGGAGAAAAAGATGTGATTTGGAAAAGCATGGGTTTGTTATGCAAGAAGAATTTAGTAATAACAAGATCGTACATAGGCAGCAATTTTAATAAATATTTAAAATGTTACAGCTTTATAAATAAATACATATTTTAAATAAACTGTTATGATTTTTATTATAATTATTATGCTTCGGTGCAGTAATTAATCAACGTTAGAAATTCTTTTTGTAATTATTTGTGGCCTTAGAAAGGATCGTTTTTATCATTGCGGGTTTAAGTGGTGAGGCTAAAATAGTTATTTATGTATCAAGGGCGTAAATACAGCGATTTTGGCCCGCGGCGTGAATATTATAACCCGAGGCTTTAGCCGAGAGTTATAACACGCTGAGGGCTAAAGTCGCTTATTACGCCTGTGATACATACAATATTTTTTGCGCGGATGGAGATTTTATTTAAATTTTTTGATTTATTTTAAAAAAAATTTACGCCCGGGAGTACAACAAATACGTTAAATGTTCAAAAATTTCCCCGTTAACAGCTAGACAGTGGCCCAGTCAATCATAAAATGTTCTTCTGCCTTAGCTATTAGATTCGGAGTGATGTTAAAAGTTATGTAAATATTCATATCCGTAGAATAAATTCTTCACCAACTGACAGAAATCTTACAAATTGTTTAACTTAATATGTCATTTTGTTGCTGTCAAAATTGGCAAATATAAAAAATAAACAATGAAATAATCGTCTGTCGCTATGACAGACACCTCCAGTATGTCTATCTCTTCCTAGCGTTAACTAAACCCAATAATACACGTTCAGCACTGAATTCGTACATATTCCAAAGGTATCCCGGATCCTTTCTAAAAAAATACATTGATGTTTCCTATGTTGCGTCTCACCGTGGACTCCCGGTATATGCAGATTCCTGCTCCCCGTTTGAGTTGATAGGATTGATAGTGGTACTAATCGAAAGACAAAAAAATGCGGTTAATTTGATACTACTTTACTTGAATTTATTCCTTGTTTAATAAAGAAATAGCTTAAAAACTACAATAAATAATTTGCATTTTATTCACAAAAAGCAGACCAGCCATGATAATTTTAAGTTTCTTAAATCACGAACTGTGCGAAAATTGACGCCAGTATATAATGTTTTGACAATAAATACCCCCTCGTGCCCTCATTAAAATATTCAACATTGCTATTCATAGTAATTAGGTAGATACGTGAATTGATAACTGACAGAAAATAAAATTTATTTTGGCATAAAGAAACTTCAAATTTGATCATGGCTGGTTTCCTTTCTGTGAATAAGATGCAAATTATTTATTACAGTTTCTTTTTTAAACAAGTAACAAATTCAAGTAAAGTAAGGACTGAACCGAAAAAAATTGTCATTTTAACAAAGTCGCCTGGTTGAACAACTGCAACTCTATTGTTTTAAATGAACTGTCAAGCAAAAGTGTACAGTTTGTCATTTAATTTAAGTGTAGTTTCCAATTCATTCTATAAGTTTTTTCGTTATTGGCACGGCAATTGTTCAACCAAGTTCTTAGGGACTCTTCAAGTTGTATCGTCATGGATGACGAAACATTTTTCTTCCCACCCTGGACCTCAGTATTATACTGTTGAGAGTAGAACAAGCGCTAGCGTTGCAGAACAAACCATTTCTATTGAAGAATTCGGTGCCAAAATCTTAGTCTGGCAAGCAATTTGCCAGTGTGGGCTGCGAAGTCAACCATTTTTTACAAAAAGTACCTTAAACACTGAAGTCTATATTAAAGAATGTTTGAACAAAAGATTGATGTCATTTTTGAATAAGCATGAAACATCTGTATTGTTTTGGCCGGACTTGGCCACCTCCCATTAAGAAAAATCGACGATCGAGTGGTACGCTACCAAAAATGTGAATTTCGTCCCCAAAGAACTTAATCCTCCAAATGTTCCGAAACTTCTCCCAGTGGAAAGATACTGGGCTCTCGTGAAACAAAAGCTTCGAAACAAGCCGTGTACAAGTAAAAGACGTGGAATAAACACTCGAAGCAAGTAACTCAAGAGGTATTAATAAACTTAATGGCTGGTGTCCCGGAAAAAGTCAAGAATTTTGGAAAACGGAATAAAAACTAAAAATTTGTTCATATTAATTCTTTTGTTAAACTTGTAGCTCTCAAAATATATTTTCAATACATTGTTTCAGTTTTAAACTATCCATTTATTTAGAATCGAAAAGCGACAACATTTTTCGGTTCAGTCCTTAGTATCAAATTAAGCGCATTTTTTTGTCTTTCGATTGATACCACTATCAATCCTATCAACATAAACGGGGAGCTGGAATCTGCATATATACGATTTCCCATGCTATATCCCTATGTTCGCCCCTTAAGTCAAACACCCGGTATAATATGGCGCCTTTTTTCATCCTCATACCTGCCTCATATTGGTATCAATATACGCCACTGACGCCGTATTGGTGCTGTTTCAGCCCATGGATCGCAAGTAAATATAATTAGGTTTTCAGCCCAAGTAATTGACATTTTTCACATACTAACATTTATTTAAAGATAATCCTCTTTCGTAAAAAAATTCTTTTTATTTACAAAAGAATTCGACTTTCAAATATAATACCTACCAGGAAAAAAACAAATTTGACTGGGAAAGCTTACATTTTATACATACACCTATGATTGGATTAATGGTGATTTTAAAAAATTTTATTTTTTATGTCAGTTTTATACTGATAATTAGCACAATAAAATAAGGCAGTCGTTTTAATCAATTTCTTTATTATTGAAGATATACCATTTACACGTTTGCTTTTTGAATGAACGACTAATTCGTAAAACTAACATGCAACGAGGTATTTAGGTATTAAATAAAATGAATATTAGCTTTAATAAAAATAGGTACTACTGTATGTGTTATTTGCATAATTACTCTAACTGTGGCATGATAAGTGACTTAGGAGGCCTTAACCCTCCATGTTGCCGGCCATGCTCCCTCGTGGGGCGTTAGTGCCGATACCTTTACCTTTTACTCTAACTGTGGATCTATTAAGATCGTTAGCTGAACCTTTTGAAGGCCACATTATACATATTTTATTTAAATGTCCGATTATTTGAATATTCAACAAATAATTAATGGAAAACCGCATTTGTTTTACAAAATTTATGAATGTAGAATTTAGAGGTAATCAGAAAACTATGCTAGTGGGCGATGTTTATATGAACTTATTAAAAATGCAACAGAAAAAAGATTTTGTTCTTTTACCAATGAGGATTATCTTTATCAAGTGTCGGTGTGAGAGGATACCAATGACTTCAGCGGAAAGTACACTTAATTATCATTGGGCTGAAACTGCACGATTAACGTCCAAATTGAGCCCAAATCGCACTGGCGGAAACTAGGCGTAACTTTATTACCTCACAGAGGTTTTGTAATAAGTAATATAAATATAAATAGTAACAATTTTAACGAACTTATTTATATGTAGTTACAGATTGATTCCTTGCTGTATTTTCTCATATTTTTACTATAAAAGCAATACAAACTTAACTCTTTTGCGCTTCTTTGCATTGAGGCTGATTTGACTCAAAGTGCTGATTTCAACGGCACCATAGAAGCATTTGCTTGGTCCAAGGCACAAAGAAAGAAATTTTAGAAAAACGACTTTGTATTGAAAATATTTTTGGTTTTCCGTATTTTTTTAATCTTATTGCTGTATAGTTTTAATTACTGTGTAATATATATATATATATATATAATCTATCCCTCTTCTACTTTTAAGTGTAGAGGAAAATAAAACGTAAATAAATGCATAAATGGAAAGATACATAAATATATGAAATCTTAGAAAAATAATTAATATCCTATAGCAAAGTTTTGTTTAAATAATCACTTAATTATAATTTCACTGGTCACTTCCCGTTTTATAATTAACTAAATACTTCTTTAACGTTTCACTACACTTCACTTGTAACTTCACTTGTGCCATCTCCTTTAATATATAATAATAATATAATGTTTCTTTAAAATGATAGGCTTTTCAAATATGAACTGTATTCTACGTTATTATAATTTACCTTAATATCCTCATTTCATATACATATCAGGAAATAGTTTGATAGAACGTGAGCTAGTTTATTTTCCAAATTTGAATGCTAAACAAGTACTTGTTGACTGTATGTTAAAAATTAAATCTTAAAGAAAAGCTATAAATATTTAACATAAAACTGTTGAGCTACGACAGTGGTCGAAGATTTTATATAATTTTAATATTTACATATATTGGGAGGGGGGCGCAGTCATGAACTTTGGCCTAGGGCCTAGGGCAGTGGTTCCCAAAGTGCGGCCCGCGGGCCAAATGCGGCCCGCGATGTCATATCATCCGCGATCTTGAATTCATAGATATAATTTGCAATTTACATTTTTACAAAAAAATAAATACATGTTATCATATTATAATTAAAAACTGTTCAGTTAAAAAAATACTAAATTTTATAAATATGTAATATATCTTGTTATTATAATTATAGATTGAATATATTTTATTGTCTTAACGGCCGCCCTATTATTAAAAGAAAACAAAAACTGCACAAGTCACACACTTCAGATTGATGAATTTATTATTATTTTCTTTTTATATTTGAAATTATTTAGTTATTTTTGTTTATTATTTTTGAAATGTGTTAATAAACAGTTTGCAATAAAAAGTAATTATTGTCGTAAGTAAAGACTGATTATGTTATAAAATTAGTATAAATATTTCCTTTGTGTCTAACTTTTTATCGATTTAAACGTATTTTTTTTTGGCCCTCCAAATATTTTGAAATTTACAATTTGGCCCACCTAGGCAAAACTTTGGGAACCCCTGGCCTAGGACGTAAAGAAGTGCTAATCCGGGCCTGGTCCCACCGCCCACCGCTAGTAATAATTCTAGAAATTACTCAGACATTTATTAATAATTATCAATTATATTCTGAAAAAAATTTAAGAAAGCATTTTGAATCAAATTTCAATGAAAATTTTTAATATTATTATCGCCAACTTTGTTGTTTCCGTGCTGGCAGATTAAAAACAAATTTTTTAAAACGAAATCGTATTATGAACTAGCCAGGGCTTTTAAATATGCAGTTCTCAGGCATAATAAGGTGTTTTCGTGTTTTAACAGCATAGTGAGAATATAAGTTAAACTCAATATTTATTTTAGGTAGTTTTTCAATTGTCGTTAGTCATTTTCTCAGAATCTGCTTATATTTAACTTTTACAGCAATTAAAATAAAAATCGGAAAGCTTTTGTGGAATAATATCTAAATCATATATTTATGTTAAAGCCTTTAAATTAAGAACAGCTAAATTCACGCCACATTTCAATGAATGAGATAGTCCCTTTATATTTATGTATTTTATCAAAATATTTATATGCAATTGTAAAGATTTTAAATTTTAAGGTTGAACAGAAAGTGGAACACAACGCTCCTAACAATTTATACTGTCCTGTTGTCTTTCTTCATTGAATTTCCTTGTCTTTTCAAAGTTCGAGTTAAAAAGTGCAATCTGCTTTACCTATTTTTTCGTAAGATACTAAAGATTACAGCTTACAATTTGATTAAACAAAATTGTAATTTATTACTCCAGGGATTGCGAAAATCTGAACTTTATTGAATGAATACAAATGCAGTTACAGCTGAATTCCTTGCTAGAAATGATTTTTGGCATATTAAAACAATTATTTCCATCCGTTTAAACATAACTACATAGCGTTTAATTATCGACTATCGAAGAAATGGGACGTGAAAACAGTTTTAGAATATTTTTTAAATTAACGTAAATTTGTGGTAAAAAGCCTATTTCGTTAATTAGCTATAATTTTTAATTTTTATTGGGATTCCATGAAAATACACATGATTATTATTATTTCAAGATATCGGGAACTTTATTAAAAATTAGTAGTAACCAAAAAAACCTTGATTTGTGTAGGCTCACATAAACGGCTGAGACCGCCTTCACTACACCAATTTTCAGTGACTGGATAGGCCACCCGCCGAGCATCCGACTCGGGTTTAACCCCGAAAACCATCTCCAGAAATAAAACTGCAAGAATTTTTATAAAAACTGTACTTATAATTACTATATTACAAAATATTTTCCTAACACGTAAAAAAGGTAAGAATAAACAAAAAGTTTTGTATTATACAATATCTAATTTAAGCCTACAGTTTGAACATATATACTAAAAACAAATGCTTAAATACCTAAATGGATACCTATTAAAATATGCTAAAAACTTTACTGCTTTTATAAAATCCTATAAAATACAATTCAATAAAAATCAATTCATTCATTGAATTGTTTTATAACATCTGAAGTGGGTCAAAAATTTTTTTATGAAATATGAAACATTGAAATAAGTTAGGATAAAATTTGATGAAACAACATTTTATAACCAATGAAAAACTAAAACTAAGTCTAAAAACCCCTTAAAAATTAATTTCAGAAAACTATGTTACAATAAAGGAAAGGAAAATAATCAATAAACATTTTAAAACTTAAACACATAACTGAACTTAAACAATACGTATTAACGATGAGCTTCATATCCAGGAAATAAAGCCAGAAGAGCTGTAGATAAATGTGTGTTAAGTTTCACACTAAAATCCTTGCCAAGCTCAAATCTGCAGTGTGGACAACTATATATTTCCGAAGAGAATGATCTTTTCAGGCAACTCTGTGAAAATAGTTACATCTTAAAATATATAGAAGTAAATCATTTATATGATGAACATTCGCTTACCTTACAAACATTATGTTTACATTCTGTAGTAATTGGTAAATATACAACTTCTTGGCAACATATGCACATAAAAAGCTCTTCTACTTTAGCTAAAAACTCTTTCTTTCCTTCCTTTAAAGTTGCTTCACATTCGTTCCAAAGTTTTCTATTATCCTCGTCCTTAGCAATAGCCTTTGATACTTCATCGGTTAATTTGAAAGGATCCAACTTCTTCTTTTTAGATTTTGTCGACTCAGAGTCATTAGATGCATTTCGTTTAACACCTCGTGAAGACTGAGATTTCTTTTCTTGCGTTGCTGCCTGTGCTTCAAGAAAGCCTGGTGGATACTAATCAAACAAAAATAATTTTGATTTATGTTTTTTTATTGCATTATTCTTACTTACAAGCATTTCTAGTTCTTGCCCACCTTTAGCCCAAGGTGCAGTAGTGGGATCATCACGTCGTAGTACATATTTCCAAACGAGAAAACCGGATTTTCCTTTTTCTGGGTAATATTTAACTACTTTATATATACCATCATAACGATTACCATCTTTAGGGGCATATTTAGAATGTTTACCAAGTTTATAATTGCGAACAACACGGACTGGTTTACCACCTCGCCAATCCTTGGCTTCTGCACCCTTTTGATTTAATGGAACATTACAATTTAATGCAAGTGCTCTATAATTCACCCAAAATTATCAAAATTGTTTTAAAGATTTAGGCAGTACTTACTTATTCATACGAGTTAGAACTTGGTCGGAACTTTGATCTGAAACCCTTTTATTTCCAGACAAATCACGACCACCAGAACCACTGTATACAAATTGATCTCCATTATCAACATCATCTTCGTAGCCACCACTTAACACTAAACTATAAGCTCCGGTTGTTTCTCGCCCATGAATTCCTGCAACATGTGGTCGATGTATACCAGCTTCTGATACCTGTAATTCGCCATTTAGTCATTATTATTATTATTTTTATTATTAGCCTGTACATCCCTTCTAACGTAACAAAATTTGTATGGGTACTAACTTGTAATCTAAATTTCCAGCAAGTACCAACTTCAACACCTGGAACTGGTCCTGAATGATCTTTGGGTACAATTGTACATTCTTTTGTTCTACCAACACAAGCCATACCACGACCCCAATCTCGAACAGCACCATCTTGTTTGGCACTTGCCATTTTTGCTTTTTTACTACTAAATTTTAGTTTATCACCTGCTTTGACTATTTCATTCTCATCAATTTTACAAGATGGACAATACCTGCAAAAAATGTTTTTTTAAAGTAACAGTGGTGTCGTAGCGACTATAGATAACAATGGAAAGAACACCTAGAATGAACGGATGGAAAATGTAAAATCGATATAGGAAGGCCAAGAAAGAGATGGAAAGAACAGTAATAGAAATGGTAGTGACGCAATGGAATAAATCCAAAGCATGACGGAGAACAAGAAGATGAAATAACACATACCATTCGGGGTCTGAAGGTACTTCAGCAAGAGGTGGTGTAAGACATTTGATGTGATACCCATAATCACATTCATCACACAAAATGATAGTATCTACATCATCTTTGCCTGCACATATTTTACATCCACAATCTCGACACAATTTGGTTGCCACGTCTTTACATTTTTCACAATAATACACATTTTTCCCTAAACAAATTAATACAACTTCAGTAAAAGTTTAAAGTTTATAGTTTTTAATAACATACTTAAAGGAGGTGCACTAGTATTTAAACTATTTGCACGACTACTTAATAATACTGTCCGTTCTATCCTCAAAACTTCGTCCATAAATTTAATGGTACAATTTTCTAACGGTGTTTTGTCTTTTCCAACTAATATGGTTCCCTTTAAAGTTTTGGCGGTAACTTTTTTAATTATAAAATCATACCTAAACATTTACGATTTTTTAATAAGTTTTACATAAATAAATTTAATTACAATAAATTTACCAGTAACCTCGTGTTGAAGGTTGTTCAATGTTATAATTAACTAAAGCTATTTGGTTCACTAAAAGTTCGGAAGGCTTAAATGTATAATACGATCTTGGTCGAATTATGTCAAAAGTTACATCAATAGGAGATGCATCTTCCTCGCTGAAATAAATAAAATATATCTGATGTAACACAACCTATAAACACATTACTTACAATAAAGAAAGGTAGTCAATATACCAATCCACTATAATACAGAACAATGAACAAAACTCAATTATAATCATACAAAAATATTTAGATCCTTATTAATATCAAGAATCAATTCATAAAAACTTTAAGAATACTGCAGCACTTTTATGAAGTGTCTGCAAAAATAGGATGTACTTGTCTGCTTAAACTTTTATTAAAAACTAATTAACTTACGTATCCATTGTAATACGGAATATTATATCTGATTCTTTGCTTTTCTTGTCTAAACTTTTGTTCTCTGCTTTTAATATATCAACTATATGTCCTTCAAACCAGGCCCCATATTCGATATCTATATAATCTATGGAATCACCAACTTTGAAAAATTTACTGGAGGCCTTTTCTTCTGCTTTTAAAGTATTTGAAGTGCCAGGCTCTTCAGGTGTTTTATCTTCACTTTGTGAATTTTCCTCAGATTTTGCTTCGGAGTTTTCAACTTTAATCATAAGTTGAATTACGTCGTTTAATTGAATATCATAATCCATCACTCGATGGTCGTCAATGAGCTGAAAATATATAACAGTAATTAAAATCTATATAGTTTCCACATTTGTTTTTAACACATTGTTTTAAAATAAGTTATTCTGGTCTATAGATTGATATCCAGAACACTCAGAATTAATACTTCTCTGAAGTCAGTATGATAAAAGGTGTATACTGAATTCTAACTATCTACAAAAAAGAAATGTTAGTTACTGCTTTCTTAGTACATTTCATAAACAATAGTTTTATTTATGTATAAAATATAATAGTATACTGGTACAATATACAGAAGGATACGAATTCGACCGACAAACTTCTAGAGCGTATTTGTGGCCCGGAGATGTACCTAAATTGTTCATATACTTATATCACATCTTCGTTCATTTCGAAGTTATGACCTATTTTTTGACATCTCTCCTAATCTAGCATTGAAATCATTGAATAAATGTTTGCCCACATATCGAGCTAAAGTTTTCTCTAAGTGCATTTTCAGACTACACTTTAAAAGGACATCTAACACTTCCTTTTTCTTTTGTTCTCCACCAATAAACTTCCTCAAAAATGCCTAGCCAAGTGAAGTGGTTTGAATCGCATTTTGTTGAAACAAGTTCAAATTAATTAAAAAATCATAGAAACAATGGAAAATAACTTTAATTAAAGGGAATTGAACTTCCATACATAGAGATCAATGATATCAAATATTTTAGGTTTTATTTAATGAAAGGAATATGCACTCAAAATTTGTCGGTCAAATTCATATGCACCCTGTATATTTCATTTTAGAAAACAAGTGTAGCTATATATAGCATGATCAAAAAGTTTTTGCATCGCGGTTGCTGTGGAAGTAAGTCATCTCTGAATTTGGTTACTTCTATTATTTTTACGTCATTGACATTTACTTGACATCTTTCAAAAGTGAACAGATTGTAACTAAAAATGTTCCAAAAAGATATTTCTTTGTAATTTTTTGTTGCTGTTTACTTATAAAAATGTTTTTTCCTTGAAAATTTGCTTGAAGTTTAGGAAATGGTCAATAACATAAAAATAATAGAAGTAAATAATTTCAGAGATGCAAAGACTTTCTGATCATACAATACATAAGATTAACAAACTACAAAAAGTTTAAAAATTAGTTTGAAATGTACACATCTATGTTTCTTATATTATAAATCCATTCACATGCCTCACATTAAAATACACAAAAAACCTAAAGTTACTAACAAATTCATAATGGTCCACACGTTTAATGTACTAACTGTACTGCATTGAAAAATTTTAGAAAGGGTCACTTTAATTAATTTTAATTAAACTAGTAGAAGTACTTTAACAAAGTTTTAAATTTAAATCTCCTGCCACATTACTTTTTAGGAGATTAGTAGTGTCTCTTGTAAGGAACAAGCTACCGTTATGCAGCAAAGTAAACATGTAACAACAGTTTGTTTGTTTAAGCAAAGAAAACTGTATAATACTTTTAAAAGTAACCTAATTACAAGGGCTTTTTAATTAAGTTCGATTTATACTTCCTAAAATAAATAATGACTTACCTGCTTGCCTTTATAAAACAATCTTTGTCTATCTACTTCTAGCCCCATTTCATCGAATAACATTTTTCTTAGCTCTTGTATAAAGGACATTTTTGAAATATTAATGATAACATCACTTTCTCCTGGTTTTGCAGTTAATTTCCGCACTTTTACGTACATTTTATATGTGTTTTAGTATAGTTTTCCTTAGAACAAATTTGAAATTAAACAGTTCTAGCTTGTACTACGAACTGATCTAACGACCGTTAAAACTCAACCGGTTGGCAGCAATTTTGCCGGGAAACTTACAAAGCAAAGTTATAACCTAACCTATTGGACTCTGGCTGTGACTCATATTTCGCCAAAGTAAAGGAAATGACCATGAAAAGATTTAAAAGCTGCCCTATTATGTTATGCTTCTTAAATACTACTTTGCGCGCCACGAAATTAATTTGCATTACTGGAGTCCCATACTTCTTATCTTAAGCTTAAAAAACAAATTTATAACCCATTGTAACACATTAATACCAAAAGTAAACATTGTAAGCAATCCAACAAATTAATAGCAAACCTTAACACTATTTAAAACGGTAAAAATAATTTATGTTTGCTTGAAAAGTAACAAAAAAGCCTTAAATCTAGCTTTTTTAATCAATTTTTGGCTTAAATGAAATTGTTAGAAATTTGGGGTTCCAAAATAACTTTCGGGACGAATGCATCGTTATTTTGTCTACTCTTAAAAACATGATTTAATAAACAAACAATAAATAGAAGATGCCAGTGGTGACCATTCGTTGTTGGGCACCGAATTAACGACGCTCTCCTCCGGATGTCCGGATACCGACCTAAGAGGCAGAATAACAAGGTTCAACACGTATACAAACTTACACTATACACACGGTGCAGTATGTAGGTTCAAACGGCGTACCAATCACGTTAACCCGCAGAGTCGGGACCGGGCTGTGCATTGCACGCGTAAAACCTCATACGTTACCGCACCGGCCTCGATACCGAAAGGTATAATAGGTTCATGATAACGCCACGAAACAATAAACAGATTAACTCATTTCTGGCAATTAAAATAAAACGATCTAATTTTTCTGTAGTGTTTCATTGTGTTCTGTGGTAGTAAAATCATCGAAAATGAGTCTACCACATGCTCTACAATACTAAGAAAAATTTGAAACGGTATGGTTAAGTTGTTAAGTAGATGATACTTGATTGGAAGTCTATTGATTGCATTTTAAATATTTTAGAAGTAGGTACGAGTAGGTAGGTAGGTACTTAATTTTCAATGTAAGTACATAATAATTTAATGCAACTCTGAAAATTGAGCCTATATGCACTTTTTTGAATAGGATACGGATTTATTCAGTATCATTATTGCAAGTAAAAAACGCTTATTTTTACATAACCAGTTACTTATTTCAAAACATACAAGTTAGCAACACTGCTGATAACTCTTGATAATGCCTTATATAGGTACCTTATATAAACGTGATAAAACTCACTCGATGAGGGCGCATGGACAAACAATTGAAACACGTGCTCGAGCAAGAGATTTATACTAAAGTCATTAGATGGCAATACGTATCAAGCATACGGATACTTAGACACTACTTCATTGACATTACCACCCACACAAATTCGGTTTGACATAAGCATGTAAGGACGGTTAGGTGTGGCTGAATTAAAAGGTTAGCTTGGATAATTTTGCAATGGATTTAAACTTTTCGGTATTTCAAGAACCCCGAGGGGTTATGCGGATTTTACACTTAGTAAGTATTTGTTATTTTTACAGTGTGGTGCTGAAGAAATCATTATTTATTCGGATGTTTTATGTTGCTATTACTAGGTTAAAAATATTGAGTACTTATGAAATAAGCAATTAAAACAAATTAATAAACCAACAGCCAATTGCAACGTGTTATAAGTATCTACGTTTTTGTATTTCAATTGTAAAACTGCATGATTCATAAATTACCTACAAAAAGTTGTCAATAAAAATTCGTATACATTCTTTCAGCTATCATCAAAACTACGAATGTATAGTATAAATAAAAAGGTTAAACATTGAAGCGAGACGTATTATATAATAATATTTTAAGTAAAAATTAAGTAACTAGGCGTAGGGCTGTATAAGTCCGATAAAGATATAAACTTAACTAAAATTTGTTGGAACAACAAATTGTAATATGATTTTATATTATATTTTAGGTTTTCTCCATATCTGCATTTGCTGCCATATCGGGATTTAGTGGTACTGTATCATTCAAGTGTGAAAGCTCTATTGATTACATCTTTAATTACGATTATCCATTTCAACTGGTTCTGAATAATCACCAACTAAACCCAGTTCAAAATGCGACTTGCAATCCTTCAGTGTCAATTATTGGAGATTTTTCTTCTGATGCTCGATTCTTTGTTGCTACTGGTGTTTTAGCCATGCTCTATGGTCTTGCAATCATATTTGTATACATCAAATTGGATAACATGTATAAAACAAATAATCAAGTACCGCTTATCGTAAGTACTAATACAACTATTCTTTGATACCTAAATCATCTTGTGCACATCTATAATTGAATAGTTTTGATTTGAATAAGTTCCATTAAAGATCTTCATATGATTATGTAATTTATAATAATATAACGGTTAACATGACAATTCGGTTTGTTAATTACTTGTTAGGTATCGAATAATTATTCTGTTTGTTTACATAATTTTATGAGTACTTTTTTGTGTTTTAGTATAAAAGTTATTTATCGTGGTTACTTTTTAGGACTTTGTGCTAACTGTGATTTTTGCTGTATTATGGTTATCAAGCAGTGCTGCATGGGCTAATGGACTAAATGGCCTTAAGCAAGTAACTGATCCTAATAACATACAATGGGATAATAGTAAGGGTTGCAGTGGATGTCTCAGCTCAACAAGCAGCTTTTCTGCATTAAACATATCTGTGGTAAGCTCCATAATAACAATATTTTTATTTTCTTATCAGATAATTATATAATTTAATAATACATATTTTACAGGTATTGGGCTTTCTTAACTTTTTCTTGTGGGCAGCAGATTTATGGTTTGTATACAAAGAGACTGCATGGTTCCAAGGCACTCAAGGTGTTACAACCTCAGGTGTTTAGTTGTAAATAACTTTAACCGCATTCTTGACTACTAGTCCTATTTGCGTACTATAATGTCAAAATGATCTGATAATTTTAATTCACCAAAATTGTTGAAATCATGTACAAGTAACACCGTACTTCTAAAAATAACATTAGAGTGATAACGCGTGAGTTTTAGTTAACTACTTAATTCAAAGCATAGCAGCAGTGGGTATACTTACACAATAACGTATGTTAAAACGGAATATTTAGGAAGATGATTAGTGAACTATCTTAGCACTTTGTTAGATTTTGCTCTAGATGCTGCTTCAAACTTTTGAGGAAGAATGAATACATGCTTTAAAAATACATTTAAAAGCTTCTGTGGTAATTAAAAATACCGTATATGGCATTAAATTAATGTTTTGTTTAATTATTTGACGTCTTAACGTACATATCGTCAACTTTAAATGGAACATGCAATAAGTCAATTACAAAAATTTAAAGAACCAATTAGTTATGAAATTACTATTTTACTACAAGTTACTAAAGTTTTACTAAGAATATTGGCAAAATCAACTGATATTTAAATATTATCAGACTACATATGAGGTAGTTTAAACTAATGTGCTCATTGCTGATGTTGATCAGCCCTAATATTACAATGATTTGTGGATTTTTAAAGCATTAATATTTAAATTTTTGTTAACAAAACTAGGTTTTTACTTTAATCTTGTACTAATCTTGCATGGTACCAAAACACCAGTTTTCTATAATGATATAATGCAGTCTTTTCCTATGTTTCTGAGTATATGATTAATTCTAATAAATATGAAGCCATTATGGCTTTAATATGATGTTGTCTATTGTCTAACGTGTGGGGTTTTTCTACAGTATTGTACAAATATTTACAATCGAATTTGTTTTGCCTTCAAAGGTTATTAAAGTTGGAATTATATACAAATAATATATTCAGCGTGAATATGTTGACACCTACTTACTTCATCTTGTATTATTAAAGTATGTATACATACTTTACAGTTACAATATATTATAGTACTGAAAATGCAGTCACTGAGATACAGTAGTAATATATTGTAGAGTAGTACCAGCTACATCTGTGGTTAAAGTTATTTAGAAGGGACAGTCACGAGTCTGTAATGTATTAGAGAACCAAGTGTGTTCTGTGATTGTATATTGATAGTAATAATTATGTGCGTTATTATATCCTACCAAAATCCACTTGTTGCGGAGATTGAATCTTCAAATAAGATTATTGTTAGTATTAATAGACTGTCATAATTCTCTTTACAAGTAGTCTTTGTATTGTGTTTATTCAGATTGTATATTGTCTTAAAAAATTAAATTAAGCTGTTTAGGGGTAAACCAAAGACTAACTATGTACAATGTATTGATCACAACCTTCGAATGATATTTATGAAAACAACCAAGAATGTACAGTCTTGTTGCTACTTAATGTACACCATGTTGACCACCTTTGTAACGTATCTAAGTATATTTTTGTTTAATGTGTGAGTTATTTTTGTATTTGTATTTTTTTTTGTATTAGCATTAAAAAATAAAATGCCCTTGTTTTTATTATTTAGTTTTTAAAACACACACACATGGCCCTTGGAGAGCCTTGGCTTCTCTTTCCATCTATCTCTGGTCTTCTGCCATATATATCCACTTATGTCTTTTTGTAGTTTTAAAATCGTTATCTCAATCGTGGTTGTCCTCTTGTTCTTTGTCCATCAGGCTTTTGCATATATTTAGACTTCTATGACATTAACAAGGGTACCGGGTTGGTTTAAGCTTTGGACATTCCAAGTTTTGAGATTCGGTTCCATTTTTCGTCATTGAGGTCAGTTCCACTTGATCGAATCAAGATTTCTGAGGTTGTTGTCTGTGTTTCATGACAATTTCATTTTTTTTATGGTATGCGGTCATTGGCCAACATATCAACCCTCCTCATTTACCTAGGTTTGCGATGCTACAATACAACCATTACATCCTGAAAATTATGTGGTATAATCATATTTTACATCATCTCATCTTATACAGGGATAATTTTGTTAAACATCTTTGTGTAATGTAATAAAAATAGATTTATGTTAAAAAATGTGTTTGTGTAACAACTCATTTAAAATTTTAAACAAATTGCATATCAAACAGTATATCTTGCTTTATTAAACTAGTTAACTAGATAAATAGTTTACGATAATTTAACTGAGTATTAATATTTATTACATTCTCTACTTACTCTTAAATAAGGTGATCAGATTTTAATTTTGATAAGGCGCGACAAAATCGACCCTGAGGCGGAAGGGGGGTTATTACGAATTAAAGTAAAAAAACTAAATTTTATAATGAAAGAAAGCAAAAAAAACATATTTCAAAAACAGAACATTTTAACATAAACATCTGTAAACATATAAAAAAGTAAACATAATTACATTTCGCATTTGAATGATTTTTTTTAAAGGTTGGTATCGTTAATTAAAATGTCATGAAATGCGTAATTTAAATTTTTTGCAGTGAATGGTAAAAGCATATTCTTTCCAAAAAGCGGGACATTTTTAAAACTCCGCGGGACAAATTGTTAAATATCGGGACTGTCCCGCCAAAAGCGGGACGTCTAGTTATCTTATCTCAAAACTAAACAGAAGTAAAAAAAAATAACTTAGGCTTACTAATTAATATTACCTACCAGAGATAGCTACAAAGTTAATGATTTTTGTTTGACATATGTTTGGTCAGCTAGATTATCAATTGTCATAGATAGTAAGAAAGATAAATCATCATGATAACTAAAATCATTTGTAAAATATGAAATGAGAACAACATACACGATGAACTTCTGGGCTAGGGCTGCCATAAATGTCGCGACGCCGACCGGGACGTTAGAGGGGGGGGGCTAGGAAGAATTGAAGAACTCATTATTATAGTATTGCTTTAATCAACTAAAATTACAAAGTTACAAAACTTCGGTAAACAAACAACTCTTAAGTAAACAATAAGTATGTATTAAAAAAAAATATTGTAACATAAAATATTCAAAAATCATTTGTAGATGTCGCCCTTCTTTACCCATTCATATTTTCCAGAGGTTTTGGCTTTTTGAAGTAAGTCTTTTTCTCTTTTTACATAATTATAAAATTCAGTGCATGTCATTTTATAATTATAAACGCACTGAAGAATGCTCTCCGCTGTGATGGTAGACGGTAGAACCTTAACCTTAACGCTATCCACGTTTCAAACTTTAGCGTTATCGAAACCGGGACATCGGGACACAGCTCGTTAAACCGGGACGTATGGCAGCCCTATTCTGGGCCTATGCAGTACCGAAACTTAGTTTCACACCTCCTTCATGTATGGGTCTTCTACTTGGCGTTTAGAAATGATTGATTGGGATTATCTGAACCGGGGTTCTTACAGACATCCCCTCATGCTGGCGGGGACGAGTAGAAGCATCAATTTTCGACGGTGATGATCCTGTCCGTCGTGGTCTTCGAGGTCCCTGGAGTTGTCGTTAACCTGTAAGTGTATTACCCATGATGAGGTGTGAACAGGATTTAGAAATCCTGAGCATGGCTCAGGAAGGCAGAAAGGATGTCCATGGGGCCTTTTGATTCTGCAAGGGCGGATAGGATACTCTTGGCCAGGGCGGCCAGACGGGTAAAGTCTATCCTGGAACAGAGTTCCAAGATAGAGCCCCAATTGAAGGTCGGGGCGGCTGAGGCTGGCTCGGTCGGGGTTGCCACAGGTTTCTCCTGGGAGGCGGAAGGGGTGGTTGCAGATGTGGATGGTTGAAGTTCGAAATTAGGAGTTGGGTGAACTTCTTGTTTGCGACGGTGGCAGTGTAACTCCCAACAGTCCCAACACGGGAAGCGGTCAAAGCTTTAGGGTACGAGCTGCACCCCTTATAGTTGGCGTGGTGAGCGCCGTTACAGTTCGCGCACGCAACAGGAATCTCCCTTGACTTTTTTCACTCCTCAGTGTGATGATCCGCGGCACACTTCACACATTGACAGCGTGGCAACCTCTCTGGGAGTGGCCGAACTTCTGGCAGCGGCGACTCTACCGTAATTCTGAATGATTTACTTAGGTTGACTAAAACTACCAACATGGGTATTCTCTCCCGACCGCGACGCATCCTGGCCACCGAGATCACGGAGAATCCCTAGGCTTCAAAGTCTTCTTTTACATCTTGGACGTCGATTGGCTCCAAGATACCTCGGAGCACCACCTTTAAAGGTTTTTCCTCTACCAAGGTGTAAGTGTGAAATGGAAGGTTTTGTTGCGTGAGGAACGCGGTGATGTGTCTCAGGCGACAGTCTTAACCTTGGTGAAGTTATAGCGTTTGCTGCGAAGTTCTGCCGATATCGCTACCCAATTATCCTTCGTTCGAAGGATAACGGAAGGAACGCGGGTGGGTTCAGGTGTGGGATTGTCAAGGTTGACATCGGGGCAGAGGAGGGAAAAACCTATATCAAGTGGAACTCTCCGGTATGGGAGATTCTTCCTTCACTGGCGTCTTGCGTTTACGTTTTCGCGCCTTCTTGTGGGAGGCTGGAATTCATCATCTGCGGGAGTTTCTTCTGCGAGTGCGGCTTCAGCGATGGCGGCGACTTCTTTGGCGTCCATGGCTCGTATCTCATCTGAGCTGGACTTGGCTTCTTGGGATTTTTCTACTCTGCAATTCCGCATGTATTCTTCGGCGCGGAGTTCTTTTGGAGTGTCCGTGGATGTATCACCGGAAGAACAACATACAAGAACCTAACCAGAGAAAAATAATAATTCACAGAACTCTTTAAAGCAGTAATTAAAATTAAAAAGTTTATAATACTGTTCTGCACGTAAAAAATGTAATTAACTTCTTCTTCTTCTTCCTCTTGTTTTGTTTTGATTCCAAGTTAGTCACCGTTTTCAGTTTTCTTGGGAGGTTGATGTCCAGCATTTCCTTATGGTTTTGGGGGCCTGCGCATCGCTGATCTTCCATCTCTTGCTATTTTTGCGAGTCTGTCTTCAATCATTCTGGTGATATGTTCATTCCATCCCTTTTGTCTTTTTCTTATCCACCTTATATAATGTCTTGTGTGTTACATGTTTGTCTGATTTCGTTGTATGGGACGCGATCTCTTAAAGTGTGCCCTGTTATGCATCTTGGTGTCCTCATTTCTGTGGTTCAAAGTATAGCCTAGGTTCTTGAGGTGTCGGCTGTAGTTTCTGCCGCGTAAGTCCTTATAGGGCGGATGCAAACAGCCCGAGAATCTTGCAGCTTTGTTAGTTTGGTGCCTTCTATCTTGATGCGCAGTTATGTCTACCCCCATCATCAGTTGTTCAATTATGACATCGTTAGTTGCAACTTTATAGCGGACTGGTTCTTTTGCTATAACCATTGATTTAGTTTTCTGTGTGGAGAATGTGGAGATTTCCATATTATATTGTTTAGCTGTGATATAGAATGTATGTAAAAATCTCACGGCAGCGTAGCATATTATTTTGACGTCTCCTTTAGTTGTAGTGAAGCCTCGTCCTGCATTTCGTACCTTTTGTATTATTTTATCCATGATAATATTGAAAAGAAGTGGACTGAGTGTGCCTCCCCGTATCTTTATGCCTGTTGCTAAAGTGGTACTTCTTATATCATGTCGTTATTGACTAATATACTACTGATCTTTCTATTAGTGTTTAGCCTTCCAATTATTCTGGTGATGGCTGAAGCGATATCTTTCTCCTTAAGTACCTATGTCTATGATATCCTGCAGTTTGACTCGGTCGAAAGCTTTGCTTAGGTTGATGAAACACAGGAAAGCTGGCTTTTCGTATTCGATCGACTTTTCGATAACTTGTCTTAATATGAATATAGCGTCAGCTGTAGATCTGTTCTTTCTGAAGCCCCGTTGCTCTTCGCTAATTTTTAGGTGCTTGGCGATCGTGGTTTCAATAACTTTTGTGAATAGTTTCAAGGAGGTGTTAAGTAGGGTTATTCCTCTGTAATTTTCAGGATTATTTTGTCGACTTATTTGAATATTGGGATAATGATACTTCGTGTCCAATCACTTGGTATTACTCCTTGGGTTAATTATTTGATTAACTCCTCATAACCATATTTTAGCAGTTCGTTTGGTATATTATCAAGGCCAGATATTTTTCTGTTTTATAGTTATGCATCAGTGGTTGTTGTATATCATTAGCATCATTACCATAATTTGTTTCTTGATATAGGTAAAGAGAATAAAAATATAAAATATAATATAGGTACGTTTTTGAAATAGTTTACTCAAGTCCCCTTAATAATGATTTGTGTTTGTGTATATTCGTGTATCTCTTGTTTCCTTCATCTTAACATCCCCCATAGGTTCTTCTGTGATCCATATAGAATATAGATCAGCTAACTAACGTAATAAATTTAATATTCATTACATCTTTGAAATCAAAAATACTGCCAAAGAACACAGAGCCCTCTGGTGGCCTATAATAAAATTAAGGTCGATGTCGGTAAGTTAGTCTTCTGTGGTTCGTGCATTTCATAGACCGAAGACAACCATAAACACTTGGATATTATTAAAATAAGAATGAAAATATTTCATCAACTAAAATTCAGCAATAATAGGTTATATAAAGTCAAGAACGAATTTCTATTAAATATTCATAAACTTATCATTCCTTCCAATTTTGTTTGTTGTGGTTATGTTAAGCCGCTGTTCGTGAGTAAGTATAAACTAAACAAATATAATTCAATATACAATAAAATTTTCTATAAATAATTACTTGTAGAACAATGGAACCCATACTAAAACTGAACCATAAAAAATGTAAATACTGTGATACGCTGTACCAAGAGATTGACGTAGAGGGGTTAGAATGTTCAGAATGCCAACAATTTGTTCATTCAAAGTGCCTTAAAAGAGGAGCTGTGCCAGGTGGTTTGGTTGGTGACATATTTTTCCATTTTACTTGCCAAGATTGTTCTTCTACAGGAATTGAGCATTTTATTAGAGATAAAATGCCATGGTGCGTACTTGCAAAGAAATTGTTTAATTTTATAAGTAGGTACTTACCACAACAAATCAAGATGTTGTAAATAATAAATATTTATGAAGCTTAACCTTCAGTTTAAAATCTCATTAATATATTTATATGTGTATACTGTTTTATATTTAGGTTGCAAGCGATTTTATTGGTTTTATTCCACATGCAAACACGTAGCCCAGGTTTAGCAAGAAAAGGATATTTTCAATGGAAGATTCATATTGCAGCATTTATTGATAGAAATTGGGATATAATTTTTAGAAAAGATTTGTAAGAATGTAGTTTATAAAATTGAAGTTATTCATAAATTAACACTTTTATAGCAAGCGTAAAAAGAAATGGACAGGAACAGTATCCGGAACTTTATCACATTATAGCCCTCATTTCTTTAAATCTGGTACATCAGTTTTCAATGAACAAGGCTGGTGGACATTAACATACCCGAAACTAACGCCGAATATAGTTGTTCAGCTCAGTAAGTATCGTTTTATTATAGGTAAAGGTATTAAGTAAAGTGTTTTAGATGCAGAATTAATGTTAGAAAAACAAAAATCGAAAGAATTAAAAGTAGTTGCAAATGATTCACAATTATTAAGAGGCATATTGGTAAATAAATCTTATGTTACGGATGAAATCCTTAAACATACAGTCCCTACAGTTGAACCTGTCGCTACTGTAGTAAAAAATGGAAATAGCAATACTGTTGTTGAAATAAGCACTGGAATTAAAAATGTAAGGTGACGAGAATCACAATAATTATTATTGTTAATTTTTAAATGCTTTAGAATTATATAAGGGTTATAAAACCTTCTGGCAATAAACGAAAGAAGTCATTATTACCAACGGTGGCCAGTTTAGGCAACCTACCTCCAAAGAAGTAAGTCTATGATAATAAAAATAGAAGATATTATCAATAGTGGAGTAACCACAGTACATACTCATTAATATAATACATATTATAATTTTTTGTGTTGCAGACAAGCAAAAAAGACTAACAGCAGTAACAAAAGTAAAAACGATCTTACCTCCAAGTTATTTAAAAAACTAAGCAAAGACATTTCAATTAACCATAAAAAAATCAAATTGGAAGCACCTGCAGAAAAGAATATTTTAAAGTCTGTTGTGAAACCTCCCAAATTCTTGGATCCATTGTGCCATTACAATACATCATTAGAAGGTAAGACTGTCTCGTATCAATAGGAATGTGTTTAATATCAATATCCTGCAAACCACTTATTACTGCTATTCTAGATATAAGTCGTGCCAGAGCATCCAAAATGCAAATTAGGCTTACTGGTGGAGTACGAAAGGAACCTATACTATCACCTTATACTTCTATACATTTACCACCATACATTCAAAGGGATACAGTAATTAAACCACCGTGGTTACAACTAATGGATGAATTAAAAGCAAAAACTCACAGAAATAAGCCTAACTGGGAATTACCTAAACGAGCACCTATAGATTTTACATATGTTCAGCCAGAACATATACCTGCAGTAAATACTCTTTGTAATCAATTTTTTTGGACTGGTATAGATTGTGAGTATTAATATCCTCCATTGAACTTTTTACTAGAAATTAATATAAAACTTTTTTTTAGTGGCAGATACATTGAAATATCCCGATTTTAGCTGTGTTGTTTTATACCGTAAATTAATTGTTGGGTTTGCTTTTATAATACCTGATGTCAAGTTCAACGAAAGTTATGTGTCGTTTATATTTACTAGACCAGGTTGGAGAAATTCAGGGATAGCGAAATTTATGTTATATCATTTAATTCAGGTAATATTTAAGCTGTTATGGTTTGTGATATTTATTTAATGTTTTGTATATTATGTTACAGACAAGCACTGGTAGAGATATTACTTTGCATGTGTCCATAAGTAACCCAGCATTATTCTTATATCAAAAATTTGGTTTTAAAGTAGAATGTGTTGTATTAGATTTTTATGATAGGTATATGCGTGATGATACAAGAGAATCTAAGCATGCATTTTTTTGTAGACTGGAACGATAGTGAATTGTAACTTTTTATGTATTTATTTTTATCGTGTTCTGTAAATGTTTTTACAAGATTTATTTTGTAATATTTTATAATTGAATATCATGTTTAATAAATGTTTGAATATCATTGTTTTGTTATTTAGCATTACATTGTAGTAATGTATGGCAGTACATAAAGCTATAGCGGTATAAGATGTAATTAAATATTTTCAAATATATCCCAATTGTTTAAAACATGCTTTGATGTTGTGACCCACTAAAATTTTCTTATCATGTGATTAATTTGTTATTAAAATTGTAGTTCCTCTTCACTTCCAGAGTCTTTAGTTCAGAGAATAATTGAAACAGGCCAAAGCCACATTTTTAAATGATTGGATATTGTAAACTTTACGATGCCTCTTTGTACTAGAGAAAGGTTCTCCGTAGAGATGTCCTGTTGCCTTCTGCAGAGCTTGCATGTACCTACTTACCTACTATCCAGAGCAATTGAAAGTAAAATGGCATTCTGTTTTTTGGCAATTGTGTGAATGAGATTTTTCAATGCAATATAATATTTAAAAATGTGCCGTTTACTAACATTATATGAATTGAAAACACTTTGTTATACAGGGTGTCCCATAACTTATGGGCCATAGAGCAACTGGAGATAATAGACATAAAAATAGGTATTTTGAGCCAAATTTGCCTAAGTAAAATGTTACAGGTTAAAGAGATACAGGGTGTTGAAAATGAAAGTTTTAATTACTGGTAACTTTCAGTTTCAACACCCTGTATCTCTTTAACCTGTAACATTTTACTTAGGCAAATTTGGCTCAAAATACCTATTTTTATGTCTATTATCTCCAATTGCTGTATGGCCCATAAGTTATGGTTTCAAAATTTTCATTTTGATTTTTTTTTCTGCCTTTTTATCTTCAAATGCGAAAATCTGGGGAACGGCTTGAGATATCGAGATCGACCAAGAATTCCTTTTTTACATAAAAATGTTGGCTCTTTTATAGTTTAAAGTATAAATACTACTAACTGTACGGGTGAAAAAAATATGGGTAAATTAATTCAACAGGAAGCATGTAGCAAGCGCCCTCTAGGAAGTATCTTCAAACTAATACCAAATTCGAATTTCCCATTCTCGAAAACCTAGTTATACCAATTTTGAATTCGATATCTTCAACCGTTTTAAAATTATCATTTTTCGAAAATTAACTTTCACCTTCAACACCCTGTATCTCTTTAACCTGTAACATTTTACTTAGGCAAATTTGGTTCAAAATACCTATTTTTATGTCTATTATCTCCAGTTGCTCTAAGGCCCATAAGTAATGGGACACCCTGTATATTAGAATTTTCAATTAATTAATGCCTACTCCTGATATTTAGAACATGATGAAAATGAAAGAGGAGTGCTTAATATTTTGTCCATGAACAGAGGCAAAATTATGTGTTTCTTCCCATTTTCCTTTGTTTATATAGGCCACTTTTGCTAATACCCACCTCAATGGCTACCCTTTGTAAGGAGGCCCATGAGTTTCAGTTGCTGCTTAGCAGCAGATACTATTTATCAAACTAGAATCAGTCGTTTACTTTCAATTGCTCCCGATGTTGAGAAAAGTATATCACAGGACATAATGCATTTAGTGCAAATAAGTACTATGAAGAAAGAATTTTTAAGTAATTTTAATATAATTAAGGAATGCAGGAGAATAACTGTTCCAATTCATTTCTAATCCAAAGAAGACTTACACTGTCAAACTACTGGAGATCCTAGTAAAATTTGGAACTGATTATTTGTAGTATTACTCCAACTAAAATATTCTGATTGTTGTATGATAAAACTTCGGCTGAAAATGTTTTAAATGCATATAAAAGCACTATGATGACGATATTAGGTCCGTAAAGGTATATGTGATGTTTGTATTTGATAATAGTCATTCGTATTTCCCGCGTAATTTCTGCTACCATTGGCGTAAAATAATTTATTTCAATTGGGTTATTAACTGTAAAATTCTAAGACAATATTTATAAATCGCAATATAAAACACCTGTATAGTACAATACAATTTTTTGTTTAACAATTTGTTGCAAAATAAGCGATGTCTTACTATTGTTCGTTATTTATGATATTGTATACGCCACTGTTTCTAGTGTATTCTAGAAGGAGCTAGTGTTTTCTAGAATTCGGTAACCAATATAAATAGACCGTTGACGCGAATGCGCATTTAGTGTTACGTTGACGTTTGAGGAGAAGTAATAAAGAGCGTACGAACGTTTTTATTATATTGTGCCGATTTTAAGCAAGAAAAGTGAAAACTGTGAAATTTGCTGTAACGGTTTAGTGTATACCTGTTGATAAACTAAGCCGAAAATGGGAAAGGATTATTATAAAACTTTGGGCATACCCCGTAATGCAACAGACGATGACATCAAAAAAGCATACCGAAAGCTGGCACTAAAATACCATCCAGATAAGAATAAAGCTGCCGGTGCCGAGGAAAAATTTAAGGAGATTGCAGAGGCGTATGAAGTTTTGTCCGACAAAAAGAAACGTGACATCTATGACATGCATGGTGAAGAAGGCCTAAAGGGTGGAATTCCTGGAGGAACAGGTGGTCATGGTAGTCCAGGTTCTTTCCATTACACTTTCCACGGAGATCCAAGAGCAACATTCGCACAGTTCTTCGGAAGTGCCAGCCCATTCCAGGCTTTCTTCGACATGGGTGGTTCAAATCGTATGGGAATGTTCGGCTTTCACGATGATGAGATGGATGTAGACGATCCTTTTGCCAGCTTAGGCGTAGGGCCGACTCGACCAGGTGGGCCTGGTGGTGCTTTCCGAAGTCATTCCTTCAATTTTCACAGTAGCCCGAATCGTAACAAAGATAAATTACAAGATCCTGCCATCGAACATGATTTATATGTATCTCTAGAAGATATAACAAAAGGTTGCACAAAGAAAATGAAAATTTCTCGCAAAGTACTCCAACCCGATGGATCAACTCGTAAAGAAGATAAAGTATTAACCATAAATGTGAAACCGGGATGGAAAGCAGGCACAAAGATCACATTCCAACGTGAAGGCGATCAAGGTCGTAATAAAGTTCCTGCCGATATAGTGTTCATCATTCGTGATAAACCTCATCCTCACTTCAAAAGAGAAGGTAGCGATATCCGCTACACCGGCAAACTTTCACTAAAACAGGTAAGCAAACATAAAGATAATAATGTAACGCAACAGATGGTAACAGTTTTTTTCGTTGTTACAGGCACTTTGCGGATGTACTATAGAAGTACCTACGATGTCAGGTGACACTTTCCCCATACACTTTACAAATGAGATCGTGAAACCCAATATGGTGAAACGTATTCAAGGATATGGCTTGCCGTTACCTAAAGAACCATCTCGTCGCGGTGATCTAATCGTTAACTTTGAAATACGTTTTCCAGACCATCTATCACAGTCAGCAAGAGACATCTTATATGATACTCTCCCAAATTAAAGTTTGTACTTCGTTAAAGCATTTGTGTGTGTGAGGCTGTGATTACCGTTTGTACGTTTTAGTACAGCCGAATGTTGTTCCGTGAATGTTTGTAGTGCGATCAGTTTTTCTACATGTGGAATGTATTATTTAGATAAAACAAGAAAAGATGTGCAAATCGGCGGCATGAGCATCTCGGTATTGTTAATGTTTATTAATATTAATGTTTTATTTTTTCTAAGCACATAGGTTGTGTTTTGACATATTTTATTATTGTTATTTTTGTATAACATTTGCATATGCTGTTGTGTGTAACAGAGTTGAAATATTTTTTGAACACGGAGCTTCCATTAACTTATTTCTAAAGAATATTTTCTTATAGATCTGCAACATATTTTATACTCTGGTACATACTGTACGGCAATTACGAAAAGTTGGTAGTATAACAACTGTGCTTCGTTTAAGTAAATATATACATGTATATAGGCAATTAGTATTGTCATGTATTTAAAATTGCTATTTGGTATTAGAGCAAGTTACACTGAGGTGTTTCGTGCTTACAGAGGGACTAAGTACATCTGTGATTTTTCGTACTAAGCTTTAAAATTTGAAACATTATTCTTGATGACAAGTTTTTTGAGAAGTACAGATGCTATACCAATAAATGTTTTTGTATTCATAAATACATTACAAGTAGTATAGTGACTTAGGAGTTTAGCTTTACATACATACAAAATGTCTGAGATAATCAGAGGCTCGATTTGCTTAATATTATTTAATAGCTATAAAATGTTAAGTTAATACAATAGAGTTCAGCATAATATAAATAAATTTTCGTATACTATTTTCGTGTTTTATTTAACACCATATGAGTGCACAGTGCAAACAGGATTGGAGGTTTCTCACGGTACATAAAATTGGTAATGAGAAGAGCAATTTGTGACGTCACCAAAACTGCGGAAAAGAAATGTGTTAGCAATTTTAGATCAAAATAATACTAAAATTTGTGTGACAGCTGTCAAATCTGATCGTCCCCGCCAAAGTACTGTGTAGTACTTGGCCTCCTTCAATGCCAGCCTCGAATCTTTCCTAAAATAGAGCGTCAAGACGGAACACTGACGTCATGCACCGAAGTCGGCCGCCTCCATACCGCGGCCACTCACACAAAAGTTCGCTTACTTTTTAATTTCCACTGTTTTAAAATATTCTTACGCAAAATAAGATACACCTATGAAAATTCTGAACACCTTGTGAATCATACCAGTTTTTAAACAAAAACCGCGTCATTTTATAACAAAGCTTCGGTGAAACCACCCTTTCACTAGAATTTAATTAAATTTTCATACTTATCAATTAAAAAATCAACAAGCATGAATGATAGTAAGGGATTTTACCGATATTATAGCACGAAAAATGCCACGTGTGTAAAAGTTTCGAGCTCTAAGCCGTTTTTAATTGAAACGCATAAATACAAACCCATATAAGTTGCGACTAAACAGGATCCAAAGACGTTTAAATCCTTAAAAATTACATTAAAAACACAATTTTAAACCTTGATGATGTCATATCTATGACTAACTAAGGAATAAATTCTTTTACAGATCGGGAATTATAATTGCTTTATAAAAAATGTAGCACATTTTAGTTAATTATTTCAAAAAGTTGGGTATCTTGTATCTTAAAGCTTTAAAATAAATATTTCTAAGTCAAAAACAGCAACTGAATTTTTTAAATTGTTTACTTGCAATTGCCAGATAACTTTAAAGGTCATTTTTTCCATTAGCAATGATAATAATAAACCGTTTCTCCAGTTACCATTTGTGATCAATTCACAAGTTCTAGAATAGCGAAAAATAGTTCACACAATTGAATTGCAACCAGTTTATACTTTCAATCTCATGAGGTTAAAGTGCATTAGCTGTTTCTATGTGTTATTTATTATTTGTCAAATACCTAGTTTATTTTTTATTTTTAAAATTTATTATAATAGGCCAACGTATACTTTTTATTTTTTATCTACGGTTATTTCTTTGTCCCTTCAATTGTATTTCAACTCTTTTCTAACAGTCTGCGTTTTTAATATGCGTAAAAACATTCACCACAATTTTTTTGTAGATATTCATGGCTCAGCCAGTGTACCATAGATGCCCAAAGAGTGGGTGAATCAGGACAAAGACACAGTTAAATATTTTCTGTAGGTGATCTGCACCCACTAAAATTTTTAATACTTTTTTGTTATACTTTTCAGGCAAGATTGAACGTATAATTGTGCCATTTCTATAAATGTAGAAACAATGGTTCTTTCACAATTTGGGATTTTCCAAAGGAGTTGGCCAACTGTCAGAAAACTTTATTATCATAACTCTTTATTTAAAATTAACTCGAACAAAATAAAACTTCCAAACGCATCGAATAATTAATTAACTTGCAAGACGATACGTAGTTTCAGAATTGGTTTGATGACGAACAACAATAATATGTACGTGTTGTAAACTATTAATTATCTTAAGCTATTATCTTACAAATCCTGAAGCGGCTCGATTAAAATACGTAAAATTTTGTATATTTTTGTCATACGTCGTTTTATTAAAATAGAATTCAACTTTATTTTCGGTATAGCCGTAAAGTTAACACTCGAAGGTATTTTTGGAATGACAAAAATGACCTCTTATACGTAAACTTTTATACTTTTATAGATGTTTATGCTGTAATAAAATATAAAAAGAATCCGAAAATAAGTGCCGCTTGAAATGATGGCACGTGTTATATTTCACTTATCTCGATAATTAACATTAATCATACAGAAAGATAACAAAATCACTTATCCTGTCTGAATATCCATTTCATTTATTTTAAAATGCACTGAAAATTGAATTGTTTTTTACATACAAACGTAGATGAAGGACAACATGTTATAATTTTGTATGAATTACTAGTCAGCGCGTACTTTGGATTTAACGTAATCCATATATGTATAACAATAATAAAATCAAAATACGTAATTAAATAGGTGATGTTGAATTGTTAAATAATATTAGATTAAATATTTTTTCATGAAAATAAAAGAAAACTTGGTTTATAAACTGTATTGGAAATTACTTGTATATACATTGCATATAACTGAGAGTATATATTGTAGCAAGATGTAATATATAGTTACATCTATGTTGCGTAATACTTAAAAATAAAAAAGAATTCAAAATCATTAAAGATATGTTTGTATTCTGTAACATGGAATTTAAAGCGAGAATAGCAAAAAAAAATAACAGAAAATAGGTATGGCAAATAATATATGTAGATAAAACCGTAAATTGTACAACTGCAATTTTGATTTGCAATCGTGCTTCTCCCATTCATTTAAATTATAAATGAAATTTCAGTCCGTATGAATTGTTACAGAAAATATAAAACTGTCTTCGTGAAAATAACTACCATTAAACATCACACTTGTGTTATTAGAGTTTTCGAGTTATTTTTAACGAAATGGTGTATTTTAAATTGGGTCATTGAATAAAGTTTCTCATCGGAATCTTGAATCTTGAATTTTGAATATTGTCAGTAATTTTTGAGATTTACTTCTAACATATAAAAATGAAAGATGATTCGTAGAAATAATAGATTTATACAAAAGAAAGCGTAGTATTAGCTGGTTTGACGGATATGGAATTATCTGAAAAGCGAATGCGTGGAAGGTCAGCATCCTTCCATTTGGTCAGGTCCGGCCTCGGTATTGCTATACACGGTGTGTATTCATTGCCTTCGCCAACACGTTGCATAACGTAGGGCTGCACGTAGTCGACGTTATCGGAATTATCACATATTATTTGGGCTAATGAAGTTAATCGGATTTGTTTAAGTTGTTCCAATGTAAACGCTTGAGGTGGGTTATGGTTCTCATACCACATTCTATCGCCCCTTTTCAATCTAACGAATTGATCCAATATTAAACACGTAAATGTCGGCCCTAAAATTCCACCCTTCAGTGGTTTTTCACTAATTGCACCTGTATATAAATCGATGTCATCTACATCCCTGAAAATGAAAATGGCAACATTAGATTCTAGCCTCTTGTTTTTCTAGAGCTATTAAGATATTTTTTGATCTGTTTTTAACATATTAAGTAATAGATGTAGATCAAGATTATACAAAAATTACTTAAAGGTCAGATTATTTAACCTCTGAGTAACTAACTGTGCTAGGTCAGAACCGTTTACGATTTTAAACAAATGGAGTTCTTAACGTATATCAATTTATTTTGCAGAAAACAAATAGTTAAAC
Organism: Melanotus villosus; assembly: GCA_963082815.1. Classification (NCBI taxonomy): domain Eukaryota; kingdom Metazoa; phylum Arthropoda; class Insecta; order Coleoptera; family Elateridae; genus Melanotus; species Melanotus villosus. The sequence goes on along the minus strand of OY720427.1, from coordinate 32,384,959 downwards.
TAAATTAGCATATATCAGTGTTAAAATGTTCGCAATGGTTGTTTTTTAAGATGACACTGATATTTTGTAAGATTGAGCACAATGTTTTTGGTCTGATGATTTGTAAACAATTTCATGGATTATTATTAAAAATGTATGTTATAACTAGGTATAGGATTTCTATGCATTTGCATGTTTTTTCTGCTTCTAGCAAACATATGCAGAGTTATATTTCTACATGTTTAAGCCACATATGAATCACATATGTCAATTTGAAAGTGCATATAAATGCATATTTAGGTGTTTTTTATAAATGCATGCATATTTTAGAATTTTTGACAACTTACTGTTCATAGAAAAATTCACCTGTACTTTTGTTTACTAATCTTTCAAATAAGACAGTTCAGAAAGCTTCAGATAAGGTGATGTATTGTACAGTGTGCGAGGATAAAGTAAATGCAGCAAAACGCTTTCAAGTTACACAACATCTCAACACGGTTCAACATCAAAAGTGCATATATTTATTAAAAATTTCTAATAAACGCATATTTCATGATTTTTAAGTGCATATTTAAGTGCATATTTTACGTTTTTATAGTGCATAAATGCATGCATATTTCAGCATTTTTAAGTGCATATAAATTTTATATCTAGTAATCTAGTTATAACTTTATCCCTTTTACATGTCTTCAGCAAGGTTATATCTTTGTAGTGTATAGGTACAAGCTTTGAAAACTTATTTAGAACTGTTTTGATAAACAATTATAAAAGCCTATTTGTTAGTAGAAGAGGAAAATGTATTCTTTTTCTAAATTAAACGTGTTTATTTAAATTCGAACTTTAAGAATACAGTAAGCACATAGGGAATTAGCAAGGTTTTGTCCCATTTATAAAAATAGGTTATGATGTGCCAGTTAAATGAATAGTGCGAAGCCAAGTCGTAATATCTGTTTCGAGATCTGTTAATGAAATAGTCGCCCGGACAAACTTATTCGCCAAAAATTCTTGAGTAAGGTTAACCCTTGGTTTTGCGAGGTATTTAATAAGAAGTATGATTAGCAAAGGCTTTAATTCCGTTATTGTAATTAATTTAATTTTTGTGCGTATCAAACGATTAACGACTTTAATTTTATAAGTGTTCCTCGATATCCATTCACCTATATGACCATCTAGTATTCAGCGTTTCATTTTGATAGAAATTAGGATCAGGGCCGTTGTCAAGGCATTCACAGAGTCTGTATGATATTATTATGTACACATTTTTATAAAACAATCGTTTGATGCTGAGATCTTCAGGATTGCACAGAGTAACTGGTACAACATATTGTTATGAACTGTGATTGCTGCATATTTATGTGTGTGAATTAGTATTCTTGAAGACGAAAGTACTGCATTTATAATGTGCAATTTTGCCAACGTTGTGTTCCACCTTAGTCACGGACGAATATGAAATTTAATTTAGTAAAATTCCTTGTGGACACTTATTCATGCTCACGTAATTTGCCCTAGTTTTACTTAATTCGTATATTATTAAAAAGAGTTGCCTTTTTTGTAGATTTTATTACACTATGAAGTTCATCTTGAATGTAAAATAGTCCTGCAGTTTTACTTTTTCGTATTGGGAAAGCACAACTTTCATTAAAAATTTCTCTTTGAATAAAACATCATTTTGTTTCTTATGAGCGATTAAATGGATAAACGAATATACTTTCTTTGTCTTCGGAATTACTTACAAAACCTCAGTCATAAAGAAATTATAGTTTAAACGCCATAAAATCAATACTCACAGAATAATTATTGTACAGTCAAAGGAAATTTTGTAGGAATTTCAAAAGTTATTTTCTACGGTCAACCGATATCTGTAAAATTTGGCTCCCTTAAAATATCTAGAAAGCTCTGCTTCGGACAGGCTATAAATCAAGGACTGTTTTAATTTTACGGTGCATATTCATAAAATTTTCTACGATATTATCGTCTTGCTTTTGAAGTACACAACAATTTCCAGAGAGTTCTGCGCTCAATTGTTCTTTTATAACACATATGTGTTCCAATTTCCAATCATCAGCAGAGGATAATTAAACAATTACTCTAATTAACGACTGTACCGTAAGAAATAAATATTTCAGTTGTGCACGGGTCATCATTTCTACTTTCATGCGCGCCTTTAAAATCATAAATTTACCGATATATTAGTTGTATGCGGGCCAAAGAATCGTCGTCAATATCTCCCACAAGTTCAGTAAAATTTCGAGGGCGTCGTAAGCCACAGTGTTCACGCCAGTTGGAATAACCTGGTATCCCATGATCCCGTCCTCGTTGGATATTTAGGGATACTAAATCTAATCCACAGGGAATACTTGCGTTAGATGTGTTTTTGTTTGTTTCCTCGAATAAATGGTTTTTCACCTAAAAAATGTAAGCTTTGTTATTTACCTTCAGTAAACTACTTCGTCAAGCTTATATTTAGAAATACTTGCTTCCGCATTGAAGTAGGTATCACTGCCTTCAACAGTTGTATTCATGGCGCCTCGTAAACTTTTATCTAAGCCATCTGGTTGATAAAGACTGTAAGGATTAAAGAGCATTCGATGGAATTGGACATACTCAGGATCTGATGAATTATTCTTCAGTAATTTTATCAAAGCTGGTATTAATGTGTGGCCAAAACGAAAAGCAGATGCTGCAAAACTGTTAGCTATAGATGCGTCCAAATTACTATCGTAACCTTTGTAGTAACCCTTCTTTTTTGGATAGAGGTCTAATTTCTTCATTAACTTCGAACCTTGTAAACATTTTATTAAGTAAATAAGACCCCCAATATTGCTTTGACTTGATTAAAGTTAAAAACTTACCTACGAGTATCTTTAGAAACTCGTTGTAAGTAATATGTTGGATTTGTGCAGCTAAAATTCTTCGAACTTCCTGGAAAATCTGTTCATCTCCCCAATTTTTATTAATATTTTTAAGTTTAGTTGCTAGATTATTATGCTGGCGTGTCCAAATGAGGTGCATACTAGTAAGGTGTAGATTTTCATTGGCTCTCTGATCACCTTAAAAAGTTACATTCTTTAAATCATGTATTTCATTTCACCATCCGACTAGTACCTGTCATAAAACAGTATCTTCCCATTTTGTTCTGCTCTTCTCTGTTACATCCATCTGTTAGGTCTGTCGAAATAGGCAAAAGCGTACGATTATCATCAGTTTTGTACATTTTTAATTTTCCATCCTGGAATTCGCGTAATTTCTCCACCACGTTTTCATCAGCTCCATACACGACGGATCCATCCAAAAATGCAGTTACTTGATTCAGTTGTTCCCGTGCACCAGAATTAGTCGTTGGTGCCAAAGCAGACCTGACAAACTCCAAACAAGTGACATTGTATTCGCTGTAATAAGGATCATCGTGTTCTATTTTAACTGGGAAACATTCTGGATGAAAGGTTTCCGAGCAACAAGCTATGGGTTGTCCTTGCACTCCTTGATTAAGGGCCGTGGCTGTCATATCATGATCAATAAATTGCCCCCAAACAGCCAACATTACTGTAAATTTATTATCGTTCCTATATATCGGCCGATGAACAACCGTGCTTACTGTTCTTGCAGAAGGCAGCTCCCCACCATCCTTGGCAACCCTTGGCTTACTAATACCTATCAATCAAACGAAGTAATAATGGTAAGTAGTGATTCAGCACATACCATCAGCATAATCAGGAGGAACAGCTCGACGAAAGGGCGTAAAAGTAACACCAAACTCAAGGGGACGTTGAAGATTATTACAAACACCATCAAAACTTCTGTATTTTTGAAGTTCACTACAGGTTGTCGAATCGTTTCGTTCGATGCTATTGCAAATACTACACGCCCTTGCTGGTTTTTCGCCTTCTCTAAAATGTGCAAGAAATAATTGGCCAGGTTTCTAAGAAGCCCGATACGTACCCACATAAATACTTCTGTGCGTGTTCTCGAATATAACCTAATCTCGAAAGTGATCTACTTGTATTCGAACTAGAAAATGATTTTTGATGCCTGTAACTAGGACTGTCTACATTGAGAGTCGAAATGTTCTTTTCAATTTCATCTCGTTCGTGCAAAGCCTTTTTACCGGCATTTAAAGCCTTTTGCCAGTCGTAATTGTGTTCTACACATTTTCTTTTTGGTTTCTCGTCAAGAATAGGCCAAGATAAAGCAAATAACATTGAGGTATCGTTTTGAATTTCAGAATTATCCGGTACTATTTCCTGGTTAATACCGTACGATACTGCAAATACCAAGACAACTACTGTTGCGAATCTGTTAAGGGAAAAATCCAAGATAAAAAGTGAACCTTTTGGAATGGTTGTAAGTACTTACAAAAGGATTGCACAAACACAACATTGGAATTGTCTTACTCTTCGGTGTCTTTGGCGAGCCAATGTTGAGTGTAACATATATCTGGGTTGCGCACCCCCAGAAAGTAAGCTGGTTGTTTCATCGTCTTCAACCGACATAATTGAACAAATACTCTAAATTCAAAACATATCTCGATATTATGCACCTTTCAACGGCGAAAATTGCAGTGAACTGACGTGATGTAATTCGATAAAGAAGCCAATCAACCATTAGGAAACCTTATACTTATAAAACCAGTCAAGAGAATTTTATTTGCCTTAGGTGCGTAATAATGTGTATGTAAACCTGGTAAATCGAAAGGGTAAACGTAATATGAAAAACATTTCCGGTTGTTATTAATAAAACTGTTGGAAATTCTTAGCGATAGGAACCTTTTACATTCAAAATGTGTAGGAGTTTTAAAACTTTCCTATGTAGTTCCGTTCTTTAATCATCAAGATGTCAAGGATTTAATGTTTCTAATCAGTTCGGGTTGTTCTACCACGCTACGACTACGACTACAAAATGTTTTTTAAATTATGTTCATTAAAAAATCGACAAGGAAATTAAATATTGGGCTAATTCTAATATGGGTGGAAGAACACCTTCGCCACTTACATAGTTCCTGTTGCCTTCATGATCACCAACGCACGTTACAAATTAAAGAACACAACCCAAACGGTGATTATGGTATAAGCATGTCGATTAACGTATTGTATTAATTCATATGCAAAGATTATGCTAAAGTAAGAATCAATACATTCTAAAGGTAGATGGAAAAGCTGTGACTAAGAGCGTAGGCTGGGGATTTACAAGCATATTCTTTTAAATCTAATTTGTACGAAAAGGTAGAAGCTTGATTATATATTCTAAAAGATTATTCGGGAATTTAATGGCACGAAAGCGATTTAAAAAGTTGATAAAACTATGGCTAAGTTTAGAAATCGACCAGTTTGATTTCTAAAATTAAACCCAGTTAATAAGTAATGGAGCGAAATAAGTACATAATTATTGCTATCATTTTAAATAATTTAGTTAAATAGCAAGCTATATACGTATTTAATATGCATATCTGGCTTTTACCATTCATAAAACATTTAACGCTGGTGTAATAGGAGAGCAAGCGAATAGTTTGTTTAATCTCTTTTATTTCATGAGGACTGAGCTACGTGCATTTACATACGTGCAAAGATTAACCATGTTGTTGCTTGTCATAATTTAATTGTATATTAATTAAAAATTAGGAGATAAATAATAAATATTCAGTTTTTAAGCCTTTCAATTAATTAATAAACGAATACATAAATACTGCAAAGAATAAAGTTGGTATTTTATTGATTAACAATTGAAAGCAGAATCAATAAGAATTTGTTTTCACAGGGTTCGAATTAACGTAAAGAAGAAAATGGGAGCAATAAAAAGCCTGCATTCAATACGAACATTAGCCAAAGTCGAATCAAAAATAGATACTAAGTCATTTTTAAAAAATCTTGACAATGAGTAGCAAATTTACATTCAGTTTTCTTTTAATAATAATTCGCCAAATTGGTGAAACGGTAACTGGCAACCAATATTTTTTAAAAATAAGTCAGTATCTCTGATTATTTTACATCAACTAAATTCCTACTTAAATCAACAGTTAAGTCATGTTTAATCGTTTTAAATTTTATAACCATTTATAGAAGTTTCAAAATCATCCGAAGAGAAGAATTCGGTAACACAAACTTTATTTTTAAACAAGCAATGAACTTTCAAAGTTTTGGTAACTCAAAAATTTTCAGTTGGTTTTACGTCATAAGCAAATATAAAACTAGAATTCTAAAATTAAAATTTGGATTTTAAACATACAGGAAATAAAATATTTTTTTAATCAAGTTTAGGATGTGAATTTCCATTGAAGCATTAACAAAAACTTTATTTTTTAATTTGCAAAACCTTCCATTTCAGGGTAATTGTAAATTCAGAATTCCATTAATCAACTGTTTACAAATATTTTCGCGATATAAAGTTAAATCTGATTTCCTTCAAAACTTATCCATTCAGTCCCAAGGTAAGCTCTGCTCCATCTATTGATTTATGTTGTAGATATTTGTTTTGCTAATTGAAGGTTTCTACACAGAATTATAACCGCGCGCGTTTCCAAAATCGTCAGTGAAGTTCTTCGAAATTTTTGCGAAAAGACGCACTTTTTTTATTAACTCATCGCTGATTTTAGCTTTCTTGACTTTTGTAAACAGCTCAGCTTGACATATTTAATAATAATCTGTTCAGAATTAAAGAAAAAATAATAATTATTGTTAAGTAAACATAACAATTAAAATGCGGGGGTAAAAGACGAAAATACGGATTACCCAATGGAAAATTAAGAAAACTCTGAAACAAGCTATAAATTATCCCTGAAACTCAAATGTAACTGTTCTTTCAACAATAATTAGATTTATGAACAGACCAGCTTGCATAAATAATTATTATTAATATTAAATAAACATAATGTATGTATTATCTGTAACCTCTTATACCTAACGGTGTTGAGTCTGGTACGTTAACACATGAGGCTCTACACGTGCAATGCACAAGCCCGTCTCTGTGGGTTACGAGTGTAATGTGTATGTGTGTAAGACCTTGTTACTCTACCTCCTACGCCTGTATTCGGACGACGAATGGTCACCAGGCGGATTCGAACCAAGGACTAGCGCAACGCTAGCCTGACGCTCTACCACTGCGCCACCCTAGCTATTAATAAACATAATAATAATTAAAATGGGGGGAAAAAAAGACAAAAATATAGATTATCTAATGGAAAAATAAGAAGACCTCTGAACTGTAAATGTAACTGAATTTTTTCCAAACTGTTCTTTCAACAATAATTAGAACTGCCAAGTTTTACATCTGTATTTAAATTTCTATAGTTTGACTTGTGTTAACAAATTTAGTACGATTAGGCGTTTGTACAAAATACCCCAAATATTTTTTAAAATTTCCATACATCCAACACCATTTTTTAGCTTTAATTTTAACTCTAGAGTTGTCTTAGTTTTTACTGTCATTTCGTCAAGTTTATTGTTAGTTGAGCTAAAAATTTCCAGTGTGGGTGAAATTTCTGTAAGAATCATAGCTTTTTTGGAACTTAAACTACTGAAATAATCAAAATTATTTACTCAATAAAAAAGGGTTCAACTTACAAAAAAACATTGAACCAAGGATTTTGAACAGATTAAATTTATATTTTGTTTTGGCAACTTAAATGTAAATTTTCGTTGCTTGTGTAAATATTTTTGAATAAGTAAAAAATAAAAAATGAGCAGTAAACTGAAATAAATTTTGAATTTAATATAATCTTAGTACACGCAAAATTCTTGGCAATCCTATTTAACTGATATAGGTCAAGGATTCTCAGACGAACGAATTAATAAGATATAGATTTTTGCAATCTATTTATAGATTCATTGACAAAACTTGAGATAATTTTAGTTGCAGTGTTGTAAATTTAATCTTTGCTTGTTGAAATGTTACTTATTTTGTTTAATTTTAGGAAATCTTGCTTTACTGAGGCTCTATTGTTAAAACTATTTAAATAAATTCGGGTAATTAGGTATGAAATACACGAGAAACAAATCAACCCCTTTGCTGTTTTTTTTTAAACATTTTTTTACATAATTCCCTTGGAATTGTTTACACAATCATCGATGGCGCCTTGTGCGCCTTTTGTAAGTTTAATTTATTTATGTATTCGTCTATTCGTGCTTCATTAGGTTTTCAGATTATTAGAAGCACAGTATAATTAGAAGTGTCCTGAAAATTTAGAGGCACATCTAACGATTCAAACACAAACTTGAGTTTCCCAAAGTGTTACAGAAATCTGTAATTCTAGTTCTAATTTTTCGGAAAAAAATAAAACATCTTCAAAATTCTTATTCCAATCTAATTTAGTGCTTTTTTTGCTAATGAGTATTAGATATTTTCCACAAGTTATCAACAGTAAAAACTAACCAAGCAACACTTATCAATAAACGGAGCTTAGTATTCGCGCATATTCCAATAAAACAGCGGTTCTGTGGTGTGAATATGATAACAGTATTATTCAAATGTTGTAGCAGTGACATTCTAGTCCTAGTGGAAGGAAAAACATTAACAAAGTGACTGATTTTACAACCGGCGTGGTATGGTGTTTGTGTTTTTGATGTAGGGAAATTAGAATTTTGTTTCAACGTTTCGGAGTGATATTTTTCAGTTATTGGCATTTTTGATTTTCCACTTTACTTTGTTAACTGCAGGCATGTCTATTTGAATGAATTATAAAAAATTATTGAACATCAAAGGTTGGCCTAAATCGAGTTCCAAAACTAAAAGATACATAAAAACACGATCCCTACATTGAACAAAAATTGCATTTTTTATTTGTTTATGTAAACAAACCTTGGACCACATGGATTAAATTTATTAAATTAACTGAGTGCAATTTGCTGAAATTAAAATATTTTAATATACAATTTTGTAATAACAATTTTACTGCAACAAAGTTTTATGGTACACAAACTAAAATAATAACAAAGTAAAATTTTTGAAATAATATAAACAACGTAATTTGGCCAAATAAAAATATGCTCGGCCTATTTTAATTTTAACATAGAATCTATTGATTAGCAATTTTACTACAGCAAAGTTTTGTAGTACGCGAACTAAAAGATTTAATAGCTACTTATTTCTGTTTTTAAATAACTTGCATTAAATATGCAGGTATGCAAGCCAGTATGAAATCGGAATTGTTTAAATGTGAACATCGTGGAATTCAAAATTATTATAGTATTTAATTTTGGTATATAACAAATTTCATCATTATTTCCAAAGGTACAAAGTTCCTTATGAGTAACTTCTATTTCGAAATATTTAATGCACGCATCTAATTTTAGTTATTAACAAATAGGATGTTTTGTCCTTTTGCTTTTTTATACCCTTATATGGATGATTCTTTTAAAATCAGAATAAAGTACATTTCAGGACCAGGTTTTTGAAAATATAAATGAGGCATAATTAATTCGTAGCTAAAATAAAATCACGTGTGTGACCCGACCGAAGACGTCCTATTTCGTGACGAACTTCATTCCTTATTATTACAGGTGTTTAGAACTTAATAACCTACACACGATTTACCTCAAAAGGGGAAATCAAATGTTCATTTTTTTATGATTCATTCAAACGACTGGAATTAGAGTTAATCTACTTGGTAATTGGAAATTGGAAAATCGTTTTTATTACCTACGTCGCCGAACAATTCGATAATTCCTACACATTTTTGAAAAATTCGTGAAAGAAATCATCAGACTTATTTTTAGAAAGAATATTATTTTTCCAGTTTTACATAGGTACCTACTCTAAATAGTGGCAACAACACTAGAGATTCCTGACCTGTTCGAGGTTACTTAGCGAACGCTGAGCGAAGCAAAACGAAGCTTTTGTGCTGGAATCTAAAAATTCCACCAAAATTTTGCTAATCCACCGATTGCTTGTCCGGTTCTGTAAAGGCATTGGGCCGTATTCTGATCTTATGTTTAAAGTTGTCTCTAACTAAAGTCGTCTTTAGCGTAAACATAAAACGATATAGCTTTATATAATTTTATATGTGTATAACAGAGATACCCGATGTTGCCATGGTAATTAAACATGACGTTAAATTTAAATATGAGGTGAGAGGTGAGAATACCGACCATTGTTACTTATTTCTCATAGTTTAGAACCTAGCATTTTACGTTATCTTATCAGTAGCCGTAAAAATGTCCATTTTGATATGTATTCTAACTATGGATACCTTCTGACGTCTGTGTACGTCCGTGTTTGTTGTGTAAAAGGTTTTTTGTGTTAATCTACCTTGCTATAACAATGTTTACTTTTATTTTATTCGTTGCTGATAGCACTGATAATGATTTAAAGGTCGATAGTTGATATTATTTTTATAAAAGGCTTGTTAGGAATGCTTACTTAAGTTGGTGGTTTTATAAACGATTGATGACTTATTTAGAAAAATTGGTTATTGTAAAAGTGTATTGGTGGAATTGAAAAGGTAGTCATAGAATCCAGCGCTCGTTTTGCTTGTCTTGCCATGCTATACTCTATTCCATTTTAATTACAATAGATCTGCGCTATAGGATGTTGCTGTAGGTTAGTTTGTTTTCAATCGCGCTTTACTTTCACTTCGTGTGATGTCATTGGCGCATTTGGCGGAGACTCAAACAGAGTTGTGATAATGTGACTTAAAAATGATAAGCGCGTGTACCGATAACAACATTGGGATCTGTCGGTTACTGGCAAATTCTAATGTTTCTAATACGGTTTGCTACAATTCTGGATAGTAATTGTGTCATTATGCAGATTGAGTATTCGAAGTTTGATCAAAGGTAGGTGTGTTAAACGCGTGGGTTCATGAATATTGTGCTGCAGATGTCTATTTATTACCGTGTACTTCAGGTGAATCTCCAACCATGGACGAAGACGATGTTTCGGTTCGAGTGGCAGTCAGGTAAAACCAACTATTTCATCTTCTACTAATTGTTCGTGCTTTAAACCTGACGTTACCTTATGCATGTGTTGTTTCGGCGTCATATTTTTATTTATTAAAAGTCATTAGTTATTAATAACCGTGGACGTTCAAGGATGTAAGTCACCAGGTGGAGTTTGTACGCAGAAAAAATTTTAATGAATCCACAACTTACTTTGGACTTAGTAAACTTAATTATAAAAAAAAAACATCCCGAGTTTCCACAATTATAGGTACTCTACAAATCAACCTGGCGACTTTTTCCTTATTTGTAAATTTCAAAAGAATTCTAATTTACTTGGAAAACGAAAACAAAATTTAAAAGTTCGACGACATTTTTATATCACTCGTCACTTCTTTTTCTACTATTTTTATAACATTCGTTTATTGTTAGTTTGTTACTTTAATTTATAACAGAGGAAATCTAATAATAGCAAGTCCTAGGTTTTTGAATTCTAAGATATGTGTTAACTGGGATTAACGCTCTCAGGCGACATAGTTAAAAATAACGTACGCACTTATTTATATTTATCTTGCATTCTAGTAGTCCTCTTAACTCATGTCTGCACTTATTAACTTCACCCTCTTCAAAGAATTTATAATTAAACAGCCGTAGAGTTAAATTAACACTCAGTTATCGTTTCGATGCAACAAAATTTATATTTGGATGTTGCGTTGTTAACACTGCAATTTTAATTTTTTATTAATGTAGAATAGAAAGCATGACGTTATACTCTTGTTACATAATAAACATCGATTTTTTCAAATTATCTGTAAAATATAAATATCCCAAAAAGGAATATTTTAAATCTCCAACCTACTCGAAAATTTAATTAAGGAAACTTGCTTGGCTTTTACTTGCGCGTGTAGTTTTTTTGTTTTTCTGTTAACTGGGTTTTAATATTACATATTTCAAAAATTGTGAGCCTTTTCGAGTAAAAAAAATTGGTTTTAAGGCTGTTATTACAAAATCCTGCCTTGGATTTGTTTTTGACAATACAAATGAATTATGAAAATAAATTAACAGTAAAAACTTGGCACAGTATTTGGCAACTTGTCAAGAATAACGGGTGCAAGTAATTTAAATGCACTGCCCTAAATTTTATTGTCAAAATAACTTTTTTAAATTAGACCGCCGTTGTTAATTATTTGAAAAACACGTACGAGGAAACTCGCAACAATGTTAACCTGGCGTAAATTTTAGTTTGTGAGAAATATTCTTAAATAAATTTCCTAAAAGCGCAACGTAAAGCTGTCGTAAATTTCAATTTGTGGGAAATATTGTTAAATAAAACACAGAGGAGTAAATGTATTACGTGATTGTGGTAACATTTACTGTTAATGAATTCTGAAACCGTTGCTTTGTTATATTCTGGGATACTGGATTATTCTGATTCTGGTTATGATTGTTATAAATTATATTTTGATTAACGAAAGCAATTTTTGTAAATCAAAAACTGTAACCATTTTTCTTCAAATTTAATTCGAAAAAATTGTTTAGCAATTAATTAATTTAAAGCCCCAGTATGCTTGTGGTAACTATTATTTAATTTACTAAAAAGAAACTTTAATTAACGTTTTAAGTTATTACTTACCATCAATGATTGTGGGAAATACTGTCGGTAAAATTAAATCTTCAATTATTTCCTTATTATCTCATTGAGTACGGGAATAAATCATTTTTATGGATTATTGTTTATAATAAATTGCGTATATTTTGTAAACAGTGACATAATACGTAGTAAAAACAAGCAAGGCTTTTTCATTTTAAACCTTTGAGCAGCACTCGCTCTAGCGTTTATGTCGTCCTGGACAAAAAGACAAATTGCCGCCCCTTAAACATATATTTTTTAAAAATATATATCTTTTAGGTATTTAAAATAAAAATCAAATAGTTTTAAAATATAATAAAAACATATACAGTGTGTTTCACTTTACATGAAGCCACCTAAATAACTATTTTATTAATAACGCAATTAGTATAAAATTTTTACCAGTGATAGAGGCCATTAAGACGAATCTTTTTTGTAGGAATGAAATTTTTTTAGAGTCCAAATCTAGCCAACTATGATTAAAATAAAAACTAGCGTTTCAAGTAAAGTCATAGCAGCGATTAAGATACAGCAAAAAAGTATTTAAAAAAGTTGTTGCTAATCACAAAAATACTCCAAACACGAAGTTTCGCTGAAAAATTTCATTTTTTAATTTTCTACATTTTTGTGTGAACTCATTAAAAAATTCATTATCTCAAATATCAAGTGAGCGGTGAACAATCAAAACAATTAAAAATCGTTTGAAACGTCAGCTCACAAAACAATTTACATGGAATTTTTGTTGTTTGATTAGCGATGGCTGAACAACGGTTAAGTATTCCTGAAAAAGTAGAAAAATTAAAATGAAAAATTTTCAGCTAAACTTCATATTTGGAGTAGTTTTGTGATTAGCAACAACTTTTTTAAATACTTTTTTGCTCTATCTTGATCGCTGCTATGGCCACCATCACTGGTAAAAATTTTATACTAATTGCGTTATTAATAACATAGTTATTTAGGTGGCTTCATGTAAAGTGAAACACATTGTATGTAGAAAGAAACATGCAACATAAAATTAACAGTCAAGTAGTACAAAACAGTAAAAATTAAAAAGTACTTGTACCTAGTTACAAATTGTCAACCAGGTGCATTTTTAATGCTATTACAAATATGTATTATTGCACAATCAAAGAAACAAAACTTATATCCTATAAAACTAAACTAAAAATCACAAGAATAAGAAACTTTTGCATAATTGCATAATCAAAAAAAAACTTTTATCCTATAAAAACTAAACAAAACAATTCCTGTTTCAAACAAGTTCACGCAGCGCCCTGCGTGCTATTCTATGCGGTGCGTGATTTTTGTAGATACCTAGCTTTTTGTTATTTTATTAAACACTCGCTCTTTTATGGTTATTTTCTATTTTTGTAGCTTTTAGGCAAAAACAGTAAATACGAAATGTAAATTGCATGATAATTTTAGCCAAATGGATAAGTATAAAGTTCGATTAATTGGGTATTTAACTTATCAATATTTTGTTACATTCACAGTCAAAAATCAAAATGCCGCCCTCCAGATTTGCCGCCTCGGACAAATGTCCGGGTGGTCCGCCCCTAGAGCGCTGCTTTGAGTAAATTAAACTAATTTTGGGAACGGACTTTCCAAGAATCTGCGGCTTAAACATTTAATTATATGTGTTAATAAATGCACAAAAGTATTAAAAACTAATAACAATAAACATAACATCATTATCATAGTTAAACAGTAATATTTCAGATAAGCGTTAAGTAATTGTACGGTTGAGTAGAAAACCTTTTTTGCATACGATATTAAATCATTATGTTTCTATTAATATCAAAGGCCTATTAGCATATACTTGTTATTTATTGCTGATGTTATACTTATACATTTCAGAATTAATTGTGTCGTTGTCATAAACTGAACTGTAAATTATAAAACTTTATGTAATTTGCGCCAAAATCAATTAAAATTAGTCTTGACATCAAGAAAAATTGATGTTTTTAATTTGTTTTGCAATGTGATTTATAAATTGTTAAATCGACCCTGACTGACTGCAGACTGATAAATTTTATTGCAAAATTATAGCCCATAGACGACATTTAACTAAACCTGTTGTGAAAATTTAGTCTATGCCCCTGTAAAACTAGGACATAGAAGTTAATGCTCTGAAACTGCAATTTTTACGTAACGAGAACAATTATTCCCTGTTTCCGCTTGTCACTTGAATAAGCCTTTTCGCAAAATTAATTAGGGCACTAAAATGCAAGAACCGTAGATGCCATGTAAATACCTATGTCCGTTTCTCTCCGCAAATATGTAGAATCATTAATAATTCCTAGCTTTATGTTTTCTGAGTGTATAGGCATCAAATGTAAAATGATGTAGAGCGTAAAATTTTGATGAGGCAAATATCGATCCTTTTCGTATTTGAACCAGGACAATAGCGAGGATCTTAGTTTCCATTAGAAAGATTATACATGTGGTATTGAAAACCGATATAGGCTGAAGCTAAATTGAATTTTCGCGTGAAGCGCGCTTTTTCCTTATGATGTAATAATTCTTGTAGCCGCAGGTATTTACATTGCGACTTTACATATAATCAAGTACCATCTGTTTATTGTTTTGATCATTTTAACGCTTTAAGATATTTGAATTTAATGATGTTTTTCTTGTGTTTAGAATCCGACCGCAGATTCCTCGTGAAATAATAGACATGTGTCATGTGTGCACGGAAGTTACCCCAAATGAGCCACAAGTTACTTTGGGATCTGACAGAGCTTTCACGTATGATTATGTCTTTGATATGCCCGATCATCAGGAAGCAGTCTACGATATTTGTGTTGCATCCTTAGTCGATTCTTCATTGGAAGGGTAAATATATTCTTTTCTAATTTTCTTGTTGTCAATGCTACTTGCTCTGCTATAGCGATTTCCTAGGTTTTCTTTTGCACCAAAGCAAGCAAGGTTAAAACATTTCAAAGTAAAGATTAGAAATGAAAACCAAAATCAGTCTTAATTTCCAAATAACAAAATTTGCAAATTAGGTATAATGCGACGGTTCTGGCATATGGACAAACGGGATCGGGTAAAACCTATACCATGGGTTCGGGTTTTGATGTAGAACTACCACCAGAGCAAGTAGGCATAATTCCCAGAGCAATACAACATCTCTTCCATGGTATTCATGCACGTATCCAAGCTGCACAAGAGAATGGTACCTTGGTACCCGAATTCAAAGTACAAGCTCAGTTCATGGAGTTGTATAATGAAGAAGTAATTGATCTATTTAATCCGGTTTTTAATAAAGTAAGTTTTTATTTTATTTTATCTTTACCGCAATTAATTTATTTTATACGCGTACTCAGTTAACACCATACTTACCGCTTTACTATATTAACATTCAGTGCAAGTTTCATTCTGCTAGACCTAGACAAAGAGTTTCATATGGTAATTTGTCAAGTATTCGCTATTAATGTGACATAATTAACAATCATAAAACTATATTTCAGCAACTTAATTTACTCTTGTTAGTTTGTCAATACTCAAAAAACTTTCTAAAGCTTTCTTCGGAAGTCTCGTTATTTAATACTATTTACTCATTCTTCATCATCCTACACTGATATGTCACAGCGTCTTTCATGTATTTTCATTCCTGTTTATTTCGACATCCTTGCTTAATAATACCTTATTTAAATGCTAAATACGTTGTACACCGTTCTTGCACCAAGTATTTAAATCGTTTCCTCTTAAACAATTATAGTACACAAACTAAAATAGGTTAAACATAAATTTTCCTGACCAAACCATATGGTAGAAATCTAGTTCTTTCTATCAATTGTATAAATCTTACAACTACATAAGTAAAGGAAATTTGTAGATCGATATCAAATTTCGTGAAACTTTTTTTGTGTGTACCAATTTGTCGTGAAAGTTACGACCTTTTTTAGTTAGAATGCTATCGTAAGTATTAAATAATCTTTTAATTTCGAAAGGAAATGAAATTAAATAAGCGTTCTCTTGTTCGTAAATTAAACCACGAGATGTTTGTTAATGTAATTGCTGCTATGATTAAATATACAAGCAGAATTGGAACGATTCGTCCTTAAAGGTGACGTTTCGTTAACGACAGTAAAACTTTTTCAGGTCAAAGAATAGAAAAACCTTCTATTGTTACTTCTGTGCTAATAATTTGTACCTTTATTGTAAATTAATGACGCTAAAAAAATTGTCATCCTTGATTTTGTGTATGGAGGTCATTGTCGTTATTGCCAGCCTATTTTCTTATCGATTTATCTGAAAGATAATTTGAAGAGCTAGAATGGATTAAAAGGATTGTGAAATGTTTATAGTTTGAAATTAAATTTTTAAGTGAATAATTTGCCGAAATATTGTTAGATTAACAAACAAAGATAAGACCACTTTGGTCAGAAATATTTTTACGAAACCCGATGAAAGGAAACGAAAGGATATTAATCGTTTAAATTTTACTTACTTTAAAATGTCATGTAATCAAACCTTTTTACATACCTGTATCATTACGTAGTTTTAAAAAATTACGTTTTTAAATATTCAACATAATAGTTCATACGTAAAAAACATGAGAACATTCGTAGTATTTCAATCGATTGGGTAATTACTTTTTTATTTTCGTGCAACGGAAAATAGCTTCATTTTCTCACGAAATTGAGTTATAAAATTTTAAAGATTATTTCCTAATTATAATAAACAAAGGATTCTAAATAAAGCCTCAAATAATCCGATCGTTTTTTTATCTTTAACCATAAACTTTTATCCTAAAAAAATTGTTTAAATATGCTAAGGTCTGAAAGCCATGAAAGTTCATTATTTTCCTTTAGAGGTGTAAATTTATTTAAACATCCTTAATATTCAAGGTAAGGCTAACACAAACAGGTACCAATGTTGTAATATTACTTACAGCAAAACAACTTCGTACCAGTTGATATAATGAAATTACCTTTCGTGGCTTCTTAACGTCTTAAATTTGATCTTTGAAACTTTGTTATATTTGCAAGGTGTAGTAAAGGAGCTAACTTATAAAGCAACAAAGCAGAACACTTGTAAAAATCAGGTGTTTATAATTAGGGCTCAATAATGAAGCTAGACTAACAACCTAAACCTGCACCTAGTACAAGTTACGGTTCATATATTAACATTATAATGGACATAATGGTTTACGTGTATAACATTCATCTGACTGTAACTTCCGTTAATTGGTTCATCATGAGTTAGTTTAAGTTCCATGCTTCAGCGATTGTTCTGAATTTTTATTGTAGCGTGATAAATTATTACATTTTAGCCAGAATTCACATGCAAAATTTCAATAAAAATACTGTGCCCAAACGAGTTGTTTCCACAATGAAACTAATCTATTCGGAATCATCCGGTATGAATGGAGATTAAATTAACTTAATTGTTAAATTTCACAAAAAGCTGTGTACATCGATGTCATGATGACTACATACTTTAAATTGCTCAAACTATTTTAGGTTCATTCAGTTGTTTTCATTAACAACCATTCAGGACTGTACCTACTTGATGTACAGAATTGTACAAAATACCAGCATGTTTTCGGTATATGCGCCAAATTTCTATTATTACGAATTTAAGCAATAAAAAGTGGTAAAAGTTAATTTGGGACATTAAAAATTAAATCTAAGGCAGTCTTAGGTTATTTATGGTTAAATAACTGTCGTATTTTTTAGAATCGCATATATTAATTGAGTTGTTTGCATTTTTAAACATTTTATTTCATAACCAGTTAGTTCGCAATTCGCAATAACAAATCAAGATATTTTAATTAAAAGTGCATAAAATTATTCAAATTAGATACTTTTGACCGACCTTTACTGTTGATACAGTTAACTAACCTTTAGAATAACATAAATCATTAAGAAAGTTCTACAGAAAGTAAAAAACATGATTTCTGCCTTTTTAGTTTAGGATCCAAACTGATTCTGCTTATAATAATTTATAATTTGATTAATCAATAATTCTGCTGCAATTATCATTATTCTTTAATAAAAAAAGCTAATTTCTCCAAGTCCTGATGCATCTTATTTCAGTTTAACAACATAACTTGCTGCTGTAGATATAGCTTGATTTATTAAAACGAATTCTTGTTCTAGGATAAAATATACAAAATACACGAGGATTTATCTGGTGGTATAAATATAAAGGGTATTAGTCTAAAAACTGTAGTCTCTACTGAAGAAGCCCTGCAGTGTCTTCGAGTAGGTGCTTTGTCTCGTACAACAGCAAGTACTCAGATGAATACACAATCTAGTCGTTCACACGCGATATTTACTTTACATATAAAGCAACAAAGACTTGTGCAGTCTGATGATGGAAGTGGTAACGAATTTGAAACCCTTTCAGCTAAGTTTCATTTTGTCGATTTAGCTGGTTCTGAAAGATTAAAAAGGACGGGAGCTACAGGCGAAAGGGCAAAAGAGGGCATTTCTATAAATTGTGGTTTGTTGGCTTTAGGAAACGTAATTTCTGCTTTAGGGGATAAAAGTAAAAAAGCTTCGCATATTCCTTATCGAGACTCTAAGTTAACTCGTTTATTACAAGACAGTTTAGGAGGTAATAGTCAAACTGTGATGATTGCTTGTGTTAGTCCTAGTGATAGAGACTTTATGGAGACTTTAAATACTTTAAAATACGCTAATCGGGCTAGAAATATTAAAAATAAGGTTTCTATTAATCAAGATAAGAGTTCGAGAACGATATCACAACTGAAACAACAGATTGCACAGTTGCAACTTGAATTAACAGAATACAAGCAGGGTAAACGTATAATTGGTAAAGATGGCAGTGAAATGGTTAATGATATGTTCTACGAAAATACTATGCTTCAAAATGAACTTAACAATTTGCGCACTCGTGTTAAAGCTATGCAAGACACAATCGATGCTCTCACGTCAAAAAATACAGCCCTTTTAACAGAAAAGGCCGCTGGAGGATGGATTGGATCAGGCACTGACAATCATGTAGCCGACATGGTACAATCTTACTTAAAAGAAATTGAGGATTTGCAAGCTAAATTAATGGAGTCTAATTATACCTGCGAAGCTCTTAGGAAACAAATTTCTAAAACTCATGACACTTCTTTTAACCATAATTTAACGCCCGCTATTATTGCCGATTTATCTCTTGGCGAAATTCCTGCAGTATTACAAGAAGCTAAAAAAGACTTGGAACGGGAAAAACAACGTTTACAAAAGAATCGACGTTTGTCTGAAATGGATTCGGATAGTAGTGAAAATAGTGATGGAGATCTTGATAGTGATAGTGAAGTTAATTCCACTTTAAATGATCAACTTATGACACTTACGACTGATATAGATATGAAACAAAAATTGATAGATGAATTAGAACTTTCGCAGCGTCGTATGCAAACAATGAAGCAACACTATGAGGATAAACTCATGCAGTTGCAAACACGTATACGTAACACACAAGATGAACGGGACCAAGTTTTACAATCATATTCTGCTCATCCAACCAAAGATGATAAAGTCAAAAAGGTTAAGGATGAATACACTAGAAAATTATCAGATATGCAAAAAGAGTTAAAACGACTGCAATCTGCTCAAAAAGAGCATACACGTTTGCTCAGAGTACAAAATGACAAAGAAAATCAATTGCAGGGATTTAAAAATGAATTAGCCGAAATGAAACGCGCTAAGGTAAAACTCATAAATAAAATGAAGGAAGAATCTCAGCGACATAAAGAGTCAGAAATGAGGAAGATGAGGGAAATTGCACAGCTCAGGAAAGAAGGTAGGAAAAATGCAAATGTGATAAAGACAATGGAAGCAGAACGTAGAATAAAGGATCAAGTATTGAAGCGAAAGCAAGAAGAAGTATCAATACTCAGGAAAAATCAAATGGGTAGATTAAGTGTAAAGGCATCTGGAAGAATTCCACCAAAAGTATTTTCGCAAAAGACTGCTAAGCAAAAATGGCTCAAGGTTGAAAAGTGTATTAATAATATTGCAATGAGTAAACGAGGTATTGTAGAACAGGAAGTCCGAATGGAACATTTCTTAGAAAAACGTGAAACCTTAGGTAAGTCTAATTACTATCATTAAAGTAAAAACACACGTTGTGTAACAGTTATAATATCTTTGGGAGTTTTGGCCAAATAAAAAGATTAATATCTATTACTAATTTTCCAGGAAAAGAATTAGAAGTATTAAAAGAACGAAAAAAACAAGCAGTAGAGAAATATCAAGACACAGTACAATTGGATAGTCTTATAGAAGATATTAAAGAAAATATTAACTATGTTCAGGAAACTATTAGTGAAACACAGCACAATGTAATGGAAATCGAAGAAACACAAGATACTAGTGAATCAAACGGTATTCAACACATTGTGGATTGCATGTTTGACGTAAATGAAGCTAAGTACTTAATTGAAAAAATGTTTGGAATGATTCTTAGTCAAAGCCATGCTGTTGCTCAAAGAGATGCTAAGCTTAAGGAGTGTGATGCTACAATGGCAGAGGTTTGATTATTTTTTTATTATCTACTTTTATATCAAATCATAAATAAACTACATAATTTCAGTTGAGACAAGAAAATGCTGTTAAAGGCCAATTATTGGATCATGTTCTTCACACAGAACATCCAGTTTTTGCTAGAGAATTAATTACCAGTGTATCTAGCAATCCCAATGATGCGACTAGTTCAAATTCCAGTCGATCTGGATCTCCCATTGATTTGTATGTAACAAAACAATTTGATATGAAGTCATTAACAACTTATTTTTTAGACTGAATGTTCCTGAAATATCTCAAAGCAGTAGTAGATCTAAAATTCGACAAAGAACGGCTGCACCTTCAGAACTTCTGTTTGGATTAAGAACAGAATCTAATTACATGGCCAAATCTCATGATTCCAATATGTTGCTACATCCTGATCATGAAAATTCCATTCAACGGGTTCCAAGCGTTCCAGGAAGTCTTAAGTTAGTTCTATTATTTCATGCCTTAATTCTATTAAATTTCAGTAATAATATATCCCAAAGTATGAAACTTATTATTGTTTTCTATTACAGGTTGAATTCCTAGATTTTCAAGGTATTAAAATTCCTAGAACTGATGATGCTATGTGGTTAGAAGATCTTTTCTTATCGAGGTCCATAAATCGTAGTGTAAGCGTTCATTTCATTGTTATTTGTACAGAAATATTGTTAATCTTTTTAGTATTTTTGTTGTTATTACTGTTATTAATCTTATGACTAACTATTTATTTCCCTACATTAATTGACTTAAAGACTTCTAATTATTAAATAACTAACGCATAAATAAAGTTTTTTAATTAAACATATTTTCGACTTTTAATTGTTTACTTATTAAAATTTTATATAGGTACCTTTGTTATTAAATAATCAGGATGTTTTAGCTCAACTATGTAAGGCGTCATAGATGCAAAAACTATAAATAAAAATTAAATAAGCTGTCGATTGTTTAACAGAATTAGAATTCAAAGGTGATTATGAACTCTGTATATATTCGTGGAAAGCCACTTAGACTGTTACTTACAAAAAGGTTAAATAATTCCTTTTACTTGTACCTACTTAACATGACCAGTTTAATTATATACTAATAAAATGAAACATATTAGCTATTTCCGGTGATTCTTTAACTGTTTTAAGTAATATGCCAATAATAGTTTTCACCCATAAGTAAACTAGTGTTTGTTATCAACTTGCATGGTGTTCAAACTGCTACTAATTATGCACAGAGTATATAAAGAAATCTTCATAATTCGATGAATCGACTTTCAGCGACAATAACGTATAACCATGATACTCCTTCACTTACTTTAAACTTCTAAGTTTTATACATAAAACTTTACAAGCTATTGACAAATAAAACACATTTAGTTTATAAGAAAATTTTAATCTTTCATAAACTTGTGCATATAAAATTATTAATATTAGCTTTATTACAAATTTAACATTATATGAGAAGACTAACATGTACGTTACGGCAAAGGTACAACTGTTTTAAGCGAGGTTTTTTAACGTGAATATTGTTTTGGATAAGTTTGGCAATAAACAGAAGTTTATTATAAGTTAAATAAATAATAAACATTTACTATTAGAAAGATTTTGAATATTACAGGTTAGTCACAAACTGCTGCTCACCAAAAAGAAAATACATTATTCGAGGTAACCATTGTTACTTAAGTGCATACTACAATTAAAGTAATAAAGTGTATGATTTCTCAATAATTGCAAATATAAGTAAGTTCAGTTAAGTAAATTTTTTTAAATATATTTAATATTTGTAACTCTCCCAGCTAGCTCCATCTAGGTATATGTTTAAGACTCCTTATCACTTTAAATTATGAAGTACTCTTTACATACTTATAAAACAAATATTTAAATGTAAAATTACCACCAAACCATTTACAATATCCAAAAGTGCCCGTTTTATAATAATTAGTTCTATAAAAGCAATTAACAGATTTTGTACAAATACAAATTACCTATTATTTTAATTTAAAACACAGTTTTTGAAATGCAGCTGAAATAACAATGTAGGTATAAAGAAGAGTTTAAAAAGTGCTATTTCTTCTTTTTCCCCGTTTGGACGGTTTGAACTGGAGCTTGAATAGCATATACCTTTTGAGAATATTTGTTAATATAATGTAGTTGCATAAGAGAAAAAAGGAAGCTGAAATGTAATTGAATTAATGATAAGCAATTATAATACAAATATTCACATACCAAGTTGTTGCACATACTCTGTGAACTAAAGCCGATGAAAATACGGCCAAAAATAAGCAGAATGACACTAAAACACCAATATATAAATATACAAATATTACAAGTGATAATATACATACCTTCTGGGAATATTTTGACCTGAACTGATTTGCCAAACATACAAGTTTCAAGATTGCCCACTGCAGTTAATAAGAATATAAATAACAGCGAACCTAAGTATCCACCTAAAATAGTACGAAGATGTGTGGTGACAAGCCAAGATAAATACATTTGCATCCCAGAAAACATGAAAAGGGCACTTATTGATGCAAGAATGAAAGATGTACCGCTTGAAACAGCTAAAATTTGAGGTTATATTAGTTAAAAGCATTACTACGTAAATAGGCGCAATAATTTTAAGTCACCACATACAAGATAGCCTACCCATTTTTATAGTTATAGTTTTATGCTCAAAATTGCTATAGAAACATACAATTTTATAAAACAACCGGTTTTTTGTGAACTTGGTACGTATACATCTTCACATTGCAGCACTGTTGTCATATACGCTTATGTATCTGCAAAATTGAATAATTTATCATTTAATTTAATTATTGTTGTAAGGTAAACAATATGTGAAGTATTAGTGTGCTTTTTAAATAATAACAATTTAAAAAGCTCAGTGTATTATATCAATTCTATATCTACATGGGCACTGTTCATTGCAATCCTAATGTATTGACCGTAGCATTAACAAAATACTTCCAATTTAGACCATTACATGTCACTTGGCAATACTGCTAGTTAGTAAATTTTCAGATACTGGTTAAATAAACACCAACGTAATAATAGTAGAAACAATTCTTACATCACTAACATAAAACAAATGAATAAACATTAGCAATAGGACACGCAGATGATAATTATAATTGATCACAGGATATAATACAA
Organism: Melanotus villosus; assembly: GCA_963082815.1. Classification (NCBI taxonomy): domain Eukaryota; kingdom Metazoa; phylum Arthropoda; class Insecta; order Coleoptera; family Elateridae; genus Melanotus; species Melanotus villosus. The sequence goes on along the minus strand of OY720427.1, from coordinate 32,360,823 downwards.
TAAGGGCGCTCCCCCTTATCTGTGTTTTAATCCCCATCTTCCTGGAGTGTGACGTACGAACTAGGCATTTACATCCTGGACATCTATTATATATTTGATGAAAGACTTATAATAAGGCACTGTAATTAAGATAATCAAATAATAAAAAAACTCTAAAATGCTATTGAGTTATTTTAAGTATTTGGCCGCGATCTTCTTGATTTCACGAACTAAAATTTCTCTACAACTCTACAGTCTGATTTTTTTTTAAATTTTCCATATAATCCTTGATTTTGAGAAAACTCAAATTTTCGCCGCGTGACGCTAGCTACCCATAATATTTGTATGTTGCAGTTATATTATATTTTAGATTAATGGCCAAAAGAATTAGCTACTTTAAAATAAGTTTAGTTTTATAAATATTGTTTAAAATATGCAAACTTTGTGATGGTTTGGTGATGTATTTGTTAAAACAGACCTTAATAACAACAATAAATGCGAATAGAAAACAGATGACAATAAAATACAAATAAAACCAAATTCTACCAATCGCGCAATTACACAAATGGAAAACACAAAATTAATAATCGGAGAGTATTTTATATTTTACAGTATGAAACCGTATTCACAGGTTAAGTTGCGGCTTAATTTATTTGAAAAAAAATCTACACTAAACCTTTCTTTAAATTTCGTGCCATTAATAAGAACGCCTCAAAAGGTGTTTTCTAGCGCCATGCGGAGAACCCTTAAACTGAACATATATGCCCAGGCCGTAGGTGACGTCACCTCGTAAAATCAATTGACATAATAACAAGTGTAAATGGGATATTTTAAAAATTTAGTGTGCTAAAAGTATAAAAGATATAAAGCAGTACATCTAAGAAGATGGCGATTCATTCATTTAGGATACAAAAGATCAAATATGCTTGTTCTTTCTTATGCTGTAGCTGTAGTGTGCGAAACTATTTTTAGAATCGTTTGTTGCTAATGCTGAAGGTTCGAAGAGCTGTTAAATTATGCCTTCAAATAAGCTAGCATACAGCAGTTGTTTCAAGTGACGAAGGTAAGGTAATCTTATTTGTACGAGCAATTGTTTCAGAGGAACATGTGTTATTATACCTTAACTGATATTCGAGACACGATTTCTAAAGTCAGTAGAGTGGCGTCCTCTTGTGAAGGTTATATGTAGATGGCAGTATCTATACTTCAAACAAAAATAAAACCATTCTAAAAGAGCCCTCGATAGGGACGTGCAAGAGAGAAAGAGATAGGTATAGTGAAATGGTACAGAACAAGATTTTACAGCTGTTTACCTTTGGTATATTCTAAATTATTTTAAAATTGTCTGTGGTACTGTAGGAACTTGAAGGACGTCGTTGCAAGATTTAAAAAATTAATAAAGTGTAGTGACTTGTTTGGTGTTTTAGAAGAGGTAAGTCGTTAAGATATTTTGCTTTAAATGATTACCAAAATACTTCTATTAACGCCCCCCCAACTGAGATCAGAATTCGAGCGATTGACACTTTTGTTTATGAGAGTCTTCAACCACTTGCTCGTTTGGATACAAACATAGTTCTAACAGGTGTTTCAAACAGTAACGTGCATGCTAAATATGTAATATGTTTATTATTAATTAAGTGACGAATAAAAGTAAATTACTTTTAAGATGATATTCATTCTGATGCATCATCATCTTAATTGAAGATTTGAAGATATAAGTAGCAGGGAGTCAGTTGTCATGATTGAAGCTTTTATTACATGTATACTTAATTCAAATTGAAACTATAATCTTATCACTGAAAATTAGTTAAGGTCTAGCACGATGTTATATAACAATATTTTTTGCTCTATTTAATTTTTATTACTTTCACTCCTTATATTTTAAATACCTGATGACTAATCTACTTATTGTTAATATACATTTAAAACAAGTTTAAACCTCTTGCAGTTTTGAAAGTTGAAAATACTTTAAATTCTGGCAAAGTGTTAAATTGTTTAATTTTCACAACACACAAAAGTTTGAAGTGATCGGTGTAAATATAATATCGAGAAACAACGTTTGGATGCTGGTAATTTTAAAAGCACGTGGGTATCATAACGTCACACGCAGCCGTAATTGCAACCTACTGGTCATTTTATAATTCTTTTCCTAAACTGCATAATATATAAAGCGTTTATGATGGGTAACTAAATACATTGTTATATAATTGAATTGAATTCAAGTAATAAGGTCTCTCAGTCAACAAGTATTTTTGCTATAATGTCTTCGCGAGTTTACCCTTTTTGTAACAATCCTGCTAGATTAATATATAACAAAGAATTTTAATGAATATTGTCTGTTAAAACATTACGAGTCACATTCATTAACAAGGTATAATTTTGCAGATCTACGTAATAATATTTTTATTTTTAACAAGGTTAAAATATAATTGGTTGTTGGTTGTTGGAAAATTAGATGTTCTTGGTACAGCTATATTAAATATTTTACTTTATTTAACTTTAGATTTAAACATGAAGCAATTAATTTCTGGAGTTCCCGACAAGTTTCTAGCTTTTACATAAAAGCAATGATATTTTCCTGTAAATTGCAACTAGGTAATTTCATGAAAAATCTCAGAGCTTTTAAAACATTATTTTGCTGTATCTTTGTATGTAGATCAGTGTAAACGTTATGCAAATTTTAGAAACAGCTTTATTTTTTATTTCCGTCTTATCTGTCTAAAAATTACAATGGCCACTTTCTGGTTTTAACAAGGAAGTAGAAAAATTAGCAAAGCATTACAGATGTTATAGAGTAGACCTGATTTCTACTTTCCCTGCGATATTAGTTGAAACGTCTCAATTGTTCCTTTTACACAATGTTTCCTTGTTATTATTATCGTATAATTATAATTGCATAAATGTTTATCAATTATTAACTAATAAAATATTTTATGTCATAATTTAATATTACACAATTAATTTTAAAAATTCAAACATTTATTTATAGCTTAAGTATTTGTAGATTTTGATAAAATTAAAGATTACTGTACGGAGTAATAATCCTTGAAGAGTAATATCGCGTTATATTTGCGTCATATTAAAAGATTATGTTGCCTTTATCCCACACCTGAAATTTACATTGATAAATAAAATTACAGTAGGAGACGGTACATTTAATGTTTATTGACTGTTTATGTATCATTAGGTAATTAATATTTTCGTTGGAATAAAGAAAACCATCGTGATGAAAAATATTCGATGATAAAGTCGTCGTCCTTAGAAATCTAGTAATAAATTAAAAACGCGAACTTGCTGTTTACGACCTTTGTCGATTGAAAAACTTACACGAGTATGTTAAACACAATAAAAAAGATAAAGTTATATTAAATTTGTAAAAACCATTATTAAATAGGATGTATACGAACAGGCAGGGGCGAATGGGCTACTGTAAATCAGCCCGTGAGTTACAAAAATCCATCGGCCTTGCATCATAATGTTTACTAATATTAAGTGCTTACATCTTTAAACATTTACTAACACTGTGCATTTTATTTGGAATTAAACAATTAATACGAACGTTTAACAAAACGATAATACATATTAATAACTCCGTCCACCACTTGCCTCTTTTTATTGGAAAAAATTGCCGAAAGTGGAAAATGAATCGGATAATAATTCAAAGTGTGTATGTTTAGGACGAACTTTGTTGTAGTAAATGTTAAGTTTAATCAACGAAATGGTGTGTTTACGTTCTGTAGCTAATGAAGAAATCCATTAAAATAGGATGGCGTATAATCTCTCTTTCTTTGCATTTTTCGAAGGGGGCCAAGTTTTTTGTTTTAAATATCGACCTATCTAAATCAAACTTCATATCCGAGGTCCGTATGGGCTCCCATTGGAATCCATCGAAAAAAGTCAACGGAGAGAGGCACTTCCCTCTTGTCATTTTTCAATTAGGACTTAGTGTTTGGCTTTAATGTCAACGTAATCGAATCAAAGTTCATGTATACTGGGTGGAAATTAAGTAAGGAATAAATTCGGTAACTCCGTTAATCTTTGTGATAGAGACGAAATTTAAAAGACGTGTATCGATTAAATGATTAAAATTACAGCGCATCCGAAAAAGTTATTTTCAGATTTAACTTTCATTTGTTTTAAAAGTTATGACGTCATCAATTGTTTTTCTAAACGACATCCTATATTTTAATCTGTTTTCAATGGCATACAATTTTGTATAGGTTACATAAGACAAAATTCAAGAAAAACGGCCTATAACTTCAAATATGTACCTAGTAAGAATGAACGAAATTAATCGAGTGGGTAATCCTATTATCTGCGTTTAAAATTAAAACCCATAATGGTACATTCATTTTTTTATGTTAAAATTGTTGAAAATGGCTTAAAAAATAAAACACATAAATTTATTAGTTCATTTAATGTTTTTTTTTTTTTTTTTTTTTTTAATGTAGCTTAATAAAAATTGTATACCATTGAAAACAGATTAAAATACTCTATCGAAATAAAAAATAAAAAATATAGGATGTCATTTAAAAAAACAATTGATGACGTCGTAACTTTTAAAACAAATGAAAGTTAAATCTGAAAATAACTTTTTCGGATGTGCTGTAAAATTAATCGATACACGTCTTTTAAATTTCGTCTCTGTCATTTAGATTAACCGAGTTACCAAATTTATTCCTTACTTAATTTCCACGCTCTATAATAAAGGCGGCTCCACATCAATAAATGTTTACGTTGTGTGTTGTATTTTGAAATTCAACGAAAATATTTTCGGCGCTAACCTGATTCTGTTATCTTATTTTTCCACGCAAATACTTGTGCTGTGAATTGTGCTAGTGGATCCACGTGTGTGTGAAGGTTTATACCAAATTTAAGGAAAGAACATGGACGAATGGAAGATGCTTTACTACTTATTCAAGAATATGAGAAACATAAATTGTTATGGGATCCCAAACATAAACTACATTTTAATAAAATAACGAAAACTGAAGAAATTTATAAAATTGTCCTGTTGTCTCATCAAGTGCTAATGTTCGTAGCAATTTTCATCACCATTCTATTGTCTATGTCGGAAAAACGAAAGATTTTTGCATTAATACGATATTTGTATTGTTTATATATTAATATGTAACTAATGTCACGTTCATATACTTTTTAATTCCACAGTAAAACAGTATTTATTTTATTACTTAATATTCTTGCACACGCTCTTGCTATCGATCTCAGCGAATAAAACAGTATACTGGCGGTAAGTTGTGAGCTCGTAGCTTACAAAGCCGTTTCGGATTATGTCGTGTTTTTCGTCGTTCGTATTTATGCGACAGCGGGCAGTTGAATCCGGTTCGAGCTTCGATTAGTATTGAAAAATATTGAAAATAATTATACATATTCGGGTCAACAGGATAATATATAATATTACATTTTTAAGGTTTATTAATTTAATTATACGCTGCGCTGTAGGCTGTAGGTATTTAGTTTACGTAGGGGAAGCTGTGCTTCCCTAGCTTCCATGATAAACACGCCACTGACACAAACTGAGATGTGGAAATAACAAAGTTCACATTACGACTGCCGTACAATGCAAATCTCTTTGAAGTCGACTTAAAAACCGACGGCCGGCGGATAGCGTGCGTTGTGTGCGTTTGCGTTCGGCGAATAGTCCACATTGGTATAAATTGCGTCGCACACGCACACGTTTGTGTCAAATGCAACACGCAACGTAAATATTCATCGATGTGGAGCCGGCTTTTTTTTTAAGGTGTATGTATATCAAACCCCCATCCTTTTTATGTGTAAATGTGTAAACAAAGAGAGATGGAAATATATTGTTCTCTTGTGACGTTTGGATAAAATTGAAAAAATGTGGTGTTAATATGATTACATCGAAGTTAAATGTTACATATCCTTACATATAAGATCCATATTACGATTACTTTAGTTAATCCATTCTTTCATACCTTGATATAGTATATCCAAAAGATTCTGTCCGATATGAGATTAACTAAACCAAACCCAACATATATCTTGTTATATATTTTTGCTTTCACGTTAGAGGCAGCTGCTTATTATCTCGGTTGAGTTAAACGAAGATGCAACTAATGCGAATGTTTATTTAAATACAGGTAAAACGACCAGCTTAACACTGGTACAGAATTATAGGGCTGTAGTAACATAAAAAGTAAGTACCGTACGAGTCAAATTTACTTGAAATCTTCAAACAGGGATTACCTGCTTTCACTACAGCAGCTTCCAAACAAAGCAGGTAATCCCTGTTTGAAGATTTCGAGTAAATTTGACCCGTACGGTACTTACTTTTTATGTTACTACAGCCCTATAATTCTGTACCAGTGTTAAGCTGGTCGTTTTACCTGTATTTAAATAAACATTCGCCTTATTTGCATCTTCGTTTAACTCAACCGAGATAATAAGCAGCTGCCTCTAACGTGAAAGCAAAAATATGTAACAAGATATATGTTGGGTTTGGCTTAGTTAATCTCATATCGGACAGTATCTTTTGGATATACTATACCACTTTTGTCTGAGGGGAAGAAAATGTTAAACAAACCGAATAGTAAAATGCATTTTTTCAACTTGTAAATTAATCACTGTCTCAGGGTTCCGTTTGATGATATTGAAAAAACAGATTCAGTTAGCCCTTTTCCGAGCATTGAAACTAATTCAATTCAACAATTCAATTCAACAATTTTATTTATATCCATACTTTTACTACTTGAAACAGGATTTTTATTAATGCAGCCTTCAGCTAATTTACTGAACTTTTTTTTACAAATTCGTTCTCTTTTTTGCGATATTTTAGTCCCATTTCCATAAGCAATAATATGTACAAGTATTGCAAAAATGTCTATTAACCCTCCGTTCCACGGGCGGGGCCAAAAGCCAGGCAAAATTGAAATTTCATTGTAATTACGTATTTTATATAAAAGTTTGGTGTTTGATAAGACCTAATTTTATAAAGTTATTTTTAATTTAGCCTGTTCTGTTTAAAAATAGCAGGGGTGTTGGGCCTGTGAAGCCCAACCCGTGGATTCGTGTTACTTGTAACCAATCATTGTGATTTTGTCAATTAGAGTTTATTTGTAGAAAAAAACCCAATAGTTCCCCTAAATGTGAAAGAATACTGTTTTTTTGACTTATGTGCATCGAGGAAGTACCTGTATTCAGAATATACAGGGTGGCGAATTGTTTCACGCACCATAGGAATTTCAATGGTAAATTTTTAATATGTAAATATTTGCTTCCCTAATTATTTTAGACCAAAAGTGCAATTAAGTTTTTTGTAGAGACAAAAATACTGCATTGATTGATGCTATTTTACATAATTCGTGTAACAGAGAAACTGTGGGAATTAATTTTGCCGAAAAAAAGAATAGTGAGTTTAACAATCAATATTTTGTGTATACTAAACTGTTACCTGGTATTATTTTATTTAATTGGTTACTTTGGGTTTGTTGTTTAGCAGAAGAAAGAAATTATATTATTTTTTGGTATAACTTTTGAAAAAAAATAATATTATTTGTTGGTATAACTTTTGAAAAATATTAAATGTTTAAACATATAGAAATGTAAGGTAGTTTTTAGTAAATAAAAAAAAATAAAATTATCTTTTTTTTTGATTAGTGATTAAGTAATTTTCATATACAGTGACCGGCAACAAGTTCGCAACATATGGGAAATTTTTTTATTATTAGCGTACCTATCGAAAAGACTTTTATGAGGGATGGGTTCTGCATGCCCGATAACCTAAAAATCGAATTTGATGTCTGTCACGTGACAACTGGTATGGCGGCAAATTAAAAAAATCACCGTGAAGTCGCAAAAACTGGGTCTAGATGACAAAATATCGAAGAAAATTATTGAAAAAAGTTGCTTAAAATTTAATTTTATCCCATATGCAAAGTTTCAAGCATTTATTAAAAAAAATCGAAAATCGCAATTTTTATAATTGAAGAGTGCCAAAAACAAAGTTTTGAGATAATCGATAAAAACTTAATAAAAATTAAGAAACTATTGACAAAGCTTTTATTAAGTATACCTATGCATTTAATACAAAACGGAAAACATACTTCTCAACAAAAATTAGGCAAACTAACTTCCTATAACTGAAAATAATGTTTTAAACAAGCAAAATTAGGAAAAAGCGAAATTGCCATAGGTTGTTTGTAGTAATAGATATGATATATTTCTTGTTCATATAAACAATTTTAGTCAATCTCAAGCAGCTGTTTATAAAAACGTTGGTGATCAGGATTCTGTAGATAAGGGATCGTGCTTCGAAGAGACACCGTACTTTTTGAAGGCAGCTTGATTACTTTAGCCCGTCTAAGGCCAGCTAAAGTTTTCCCTTTTTTTAAAATATTTACTTGCACCCCTTCTTCAAGATCAGAATAGGATTTTTTTATTTTAACAAGTGTAGGATTTGTCTCTTCAATCGTTATCACTGTAGCTTTACTGATATTTAACTTGGTAGTATTAATATACTCATCAGCTGCTGCCTGTTTTAAGTCCCAAAAGCCACACGTTGCCATATCGACAATATTAAAAGGAGAAGTATATCTTGCTGATTTAACTATTGCATTAAGATCTGAAGGTACATATGCTTTAGTTACCCTTTTGCGCTTTTCTATCAACGCAAAGTCTCTGTCGCAGGGCATGAAACTATGACCGCTTATAAGAAACCATTGGCTGCCAAAAATATCAATGTAAATAATAGAATCTTGTTCTTATTTTGGACCCCGCAATTATCACACCATATTACCAAATGTTTCTTAAGAGTCAGTCCGCGATTAACAATATGGAGAAGACATGATGCGATTTCATTAGCTCCACGGGAAGCTACTCCCGCGTGCCACATACACATGTAGGCCTCATGATACCAATATGAACTCCTAAAAGTTGTAGCAGGATAGCTGTGAGAGGTAGAACATATCGCTGTGGTTCAATGATGGAACAGACATGACCTGCTGTAAATCCATGGATAAACAACAGTCTGTGCTTTCGTGATCTTGAGACTCAATCGTATCCTGCTTTAACAACTTTTTAGTTCTCTCAACTTTGCGGTGATGAATCTCCAGTTGAGTTTTGACAGATTGACTTGACTCAATGTTGGCTTTAATTTGACAGTCAACTCGATCACATGTGTTGCACGTATCAACTCGTGGTCTATGGAAACATAGGTTGGAAAAATCTTCAATGAAAACGACCTATAAAATTTATAGGTGACTATCGAATCTGGGTGCATTTTCAAAAAAACTTTGAACAGTCTATGAATATTCAAGTCAGGGCTAATGTATTCCTTTTCTGAGCTCGAATAATGACCAACTTCTCTTGGGATCCTGTTAATGTGGGCTTTTACCAATTTACGGTAAGCTTCAGAAAACTTTGGAGCAGCATGTCTGGTACGTTTATCATTATAACGAGTGTCGCCCATTTTTTCTTTTCAATAATTACGCGTATTTTTTTATCATTAACGGCAAATGTATCCTGAAAGATTTTCTTACAGACCCGAATACATTTTCCCTCGCCATCAGGAAGGGAATAGCACACTGTTGCTTGACGTCGACTATTTTGTTCATCGTCATTCGAACCATGTCAGCTTCTTTAAACAGCACAAATACTTATAAGCCCCGTTACAAAAATGCCTTATGTTTTCACATCTTGCGCGTAGAATTTTTCAAAGAGAGAACGTCGCCTTTCGCAAGAAATATCTTTACAACCCAACTTGCATTTGCATGTGATCTACAAGAAATACAAAAGGTTATAACCTGAAAAGGAAACCTTATGTTTATATTTCAAACCTGCTCTTTAGGATAGCTCTTTTCAGGTACTCTATTATTTTTATATGTTTTGTATGACTTTCCACTTCTTTTTAAACGTTTCTGTTCACTACTGAACGAATCGCTGCCTTTACTTCTCATTTTTGTTAGTTTTTCTTCCATTTTAAAGTACAGAAATCAACAAGTTATCAGACGAAAACACACAGAAAACACGTGCGGATATAACTGCTAACTACTGACATTACGTTGGACTTACGCCCTTTCTAAAGAAAACGCTTGTATACATACACATAGCGGTATCTATGAATACTTCCTGAAACTTTAAATTTTACTTTTGGCACTTACAACCGTTCACAGGGAATAAAGCATGGTACATAGAACATTATTATGCCAAAACCTAGATTTCGGAAAAAATGGCATTTAAGTCCTTTCTAATTTCCACTCTTCAATATTGTTCTTTTCTTTATTGACAAATACCCAATTTTTTCCTTTTAAGTAGCTTGATTACATTGAAACCTAATTGACAGACCTAAATCTAAAAAACAGGCTTTCGTTAGGACGCTCACTATTTCAATGGTTTGTATTGTGTATCTAACAGCTGTTTCAAAATTTTAGAAGTATTATGCTAGAGAACTTAGAAAATATCAATTTTCTCGGTAACAATCAAGTGTCATCGCTAACCGTGAATACATCTCCCTAAAATATCATAGAAAGAAAAAGAAAAAGAAAATTACATAAAAATGGTGATTTTTAGTTTATTGGCTATTTTATTCTTCTTTATTTTATAAATTGATGAGCTTTGACCATAACCAAGACAATTTAGCTTTTGCAAGTGCTCTAGCCTAAAATATTCGTAAAAATTTTATACAGCTGTTAGGCACAAACCATTGCAACAACGAGCGTCCTAGCGAAAACCTATTTTTTTATATTTAAGCCTGTCAATTATGGAAAAAACGAGAAAGTTCTTCCATTGTTAACCATATACATAGGTTCCCCTTCAATCAAGCTATTTAAAAGGAAAAAATTGGGTGTTTGTAAATTAATAAAAAAATATTGCGATTTTCAATTTTTTTAAATAAATTTTGCATATGTAGCTAAAATTAAATTCTAAGAAACTTTTTAAAATAATCTTCTTCGATATCTTGTCATCTAACCCCACTTTTTGCGACTTCACAGTGAATTTTTCTAATTTGCCGTCATACCAGTGGTCACGTGACATACCTCAAATCCGATTTTTAGGTTATCGGACATGCAGAACCCATCCCCCAAAACAGTTTTTTGGATACTCTAGTAATAAAAATTTTTCCCATATGTTGCGAACTTTTTGCGGGCCACTGTACTAGATGCTTGCAAAATAAATGTTTGTACCTAGATGAAACAATGAAACATTCATATAAATAATTTACCAACAAAATAAAGATTAGTAAAGAATGGGCCTATAAAGCCCAACCCGTGGAACCGAGGGTTAATAAATATTTAACCCATTGGATCGAATACAATGGTTAACTCCACCATGTAATATGAGTAGCCAAAACAATAAAACTAATTATATTCAATAGTTGCTTTGTATATCAATAACTATGTGTGCAAAAACAGGTGTAAAGCACGTATAAGTAGTTACAAAAAAAATTTTGCAATTCCATTATTCGACTCGGCCGTTCAGGAAACTACCCGTCTTCCCAACCGTCCCATCCGCCCCTGCGAACAGGTCGGGTCAACTTAAGATCGTATTAATTAATTTTACAAAGATATTAACACATAATTGAAGGAGATAAAGACTGTCAAAAACACAATTAAGTTTCATTGTAAAAAAGCATTATCTTGTAGTAGAAAAATTCGTTTTTGAAATATTAAGATGCAGGATTGGGTTTCTAAATTCAATGTTGTGATGCAAATTTTAATTTTTTCCGGTCAAGTTATGCTTTATGACAGCGTAGGCGTTAGTGGGCGATTTCAGTACATCACTGTAATCGTCTGTCGGCCAGAGCGATAACACCATGGAAATGGACCCCATATCTTTAACTCCTACTTGAAGTGGTAAAATAATAACTTATACCATTTGACATTTTACCTTAAAAAATAACATATTTAGTTGGCGTTTCTGATGTTTAATAGACCTTGTAACGCGTATTTTTATATTGGCACTCTATTTCTTACGTCAAATTTTAGATCAGCTCTAGCGTTTTGTAAAACACATTTAAAAATTCGCTGAAACTGTAGAAAAAAGTAAATTTTATCTTTTGTTAACAGTTCTATACTGTATATATTTGTTGCATAAGTTGCTGGATAACATAAATGTAGTTCGAAAATGTCACACTAATTCAATTTTATCAACTGCAAATTGTGAAATAGCGCAATAAATTTGTTATTAGTATCAACACAAACGTAGCTTAATTAAGTTACTCCTGTAATTACATTAATAGCGAACGATTTAAATATACCGTATAATAAACATTTGGGATTATCCTAAAGATCCTAAAAAAGAACGTTATTTTCAAGGGTGAAAAAAGTTTGAGGGGATTGGATTAGTGCACGTGGTAAATTAAATTGGTGTATTTCATTTGAGTCGCGACGAAGTCTAATTTTAATAAAATGAAGAACGCCAAATCAGAATTGGGAGAACGAAATTTTGAAGGTAAGAGCTTCGAGTAAACATCATTCGGTTTGTTTTAATACCTTTGGCGTATTCACTAAAATGTCGCAAAAAATTTAATTTCCTCTCTAAGAGTTCCTCGATGAATTTTTATGATATTCTGGCATTCCAAATCTAATCACACGTGCGGAAACAATTTTCCGTAGAGAATTTGAAAATACATTTGTAAATACTGATCTAATCCCCTAAACGTGCATTTTTCATTTGGTGAAACGATTTGCGTTATTGCAACGAAAAAAATTTCCAGTTGCAAACTTTGGCTTTAGCACGATTTCAGTGAGATTATTTATGTACATATGTATAAACCAAAATAATTGCATTCTTAAGCCCGTTGCTGAAAATTTAAAATTTAATTTTAGTAGGCGATAAAAAAATGAAAATGCCCAAATAATTTTTTGGCAATTTTAGTGCTTCGTCATGTTGTAAGTATGAGAAAGCAGAGTAAAGTGCTTTTTAAGTGGTTGCAAACAACGCTTATTAAGTGCGAATTATTGCCCAAAAGTAAGAGAGGAAGACATTCTACAAATTCTCCGTGTATTTTAATATATAGTTTTAACGTTTTTCCGCGGATTTTGACTGAGAAATGAAATGAAAATAATGTGACTTGCCAAGTGTTAGGGCTTTAATTAAAATGACGATGATTAAATTATGTAATTATGTATATTCTTGTGCTTCGCCTACATTATTTTTATCGCAAATTTGTAATATATGGGTATGCTATTTTAAGAAAGGTTTTGACCTATCTAACGTTTTAATAATTCAATAACGTCCGTGACTTGGCATTCTGCATTTAGATTTTTTCTGAAATTTCGGCATTATAGAAACTGTAAATATATTGAGTAATTTTAAGTATTGACGAGTCAATAAATCACGACCTTTCGTGTATTTGCAGTAAGTGGATGTTCAGCTTCTTGCATTATGTTTTCAGTCGTTCAACATGAAAGCCATTGTTATCTTTTGTCATCTTTGCCTCTGAAGTTTAACAGATTTTTTCAAAAGCTTGTGTTAAGCAGATTTGTTGTTTATAAATAAACTTAAAATGTTATTTGTGGTACATTTATTGATGATTGTGGGAAGCCTTATCTATTTGTAGGTACCTCTGTATATGTTTAATTAATTGCGTGATTTTTTTAGTATTAAAATGATTTCAAATGCTCGTGGTTAGAAAAAATCGAGGTAACTGTAACGAAAACGTGCGTATGTTAGGATAAACACTCGCGATTCGAAGTATACAACTGGCTTATTAGTTTTAAATAGTGCAAGAATGCATTTAAGCTTGTGTAAATATTATTAAACAAAATGCAGACTTCATTTATAACAAATATTGAAACTTGCGCGAATTTCCCACCAAGCAGTTTAGGGGTACATGCGTCGGTGGGTGGCTGATAACGCCACTAGGTATCGATAAGTGCGCGACGAAGTTGCGCCCTTGTAATATGCGCTCGTAGTCGATAAGCGATGTTGCATTAAAACTACGCTGAACCAGTTGTTACTTTCAATATTCTTTGCTCTTCCTGTGGGAATAGTGTAGTGTTCCTCTTCTGCACAGAACACCGATATAACCCCAAAAAGGTAGGACAGTTTAAAATAAAAAGTCATACACACCGCGCATAGAAATTCGGGAACGTGCATTGGAACTCGATTGCTTCATTCATGTTTTCGGCTCTTTTCCCATTCATTATAAAACTAGATCATTGAATTTGCCTTTAATGAACATCACACCCCTTGCTGTACGTTTTTAACACGATATTTCGATTTTTTTATAAATTTTTCATTCAAATCAAAACAATATATCTGCGGGTATTTCGTTAACCGATACAAAGATTTGATTGTTTATTGTTGTTCTTACATATATATTTATTCGTAAATCGATTAAAACAATGTTTTTAACTTATTTGTATATTCTTCTGCACAATTGATTTGGACGAATAAAGTATGTCAAGGCGTCGAAATTAGGTCAGGTTGCAGCCTGGATTTCTGATGACATATTTTCATCTCGTGGATAAATTGCATCCCTTAAGCGATTCTTTACGCGTGATCTTCATCATAATCACTCTGTATATCCGAGCTAATCCATTAGATGCCCGAATTCAATATATGTATTTCAATCGACCAAATTTTTCGTTGACACAAATTTAATTTTCCAGAAGTAGTGCGTGATCGACGTGTGGCGTGCCCATGTCGTGTATCAAATTTTAGCCTTTTTCCCCAAGAACACGAGGCAATATTTTCAGTTAAAAGGTTCGTTTAACTGAATTATTTATGTTTGGACTTTTAAACTGAAATGACCATTTTCCTTACCCTCGTTTCAATTCATGGCGATTTCGTGACCTTCACATAGGAGGTCCGGATTACTTAGAATAATATTAATCCACTGGGTATCTGCAGCTATAGTTCGTTACTAACTTTATTATAAGGTTTAATTTACTGAGTTTTATGTCTTAATTTTACTTGTTAGTGTTGGTTTTGATGCGATGAATGTTATATGTATCATGTTTAACTCTCGATTTGTTACTCGTATATTTCAAGAAAACAAATCTATATTTAGAAAATTCATTTCTAACTTCAGAAAACAAATATCTTCATGAAATTGGATATGGCCACCGAATTAGTCTCCAAAATATCTTTCAAATATAATTACTTCAGGTAGATTTGGATTTCATCCCTTATTTCATCATCTGCGAGCGAGTTGATTTCTAATCACCAAATAATTAGAATGTTCATTCGCTGAAGTCAGTGATTCAGCAAGGATTTAGAAATCGGTAGGCATCCAGGATACCTTTCGTATTATATAGCAGGGAATTCAAACGGAAATTGATTCGAGTCATCATTACTTTTCGATCTAGATTTTTGTGGGTTCTGGAAAACAGTTGTAGGAGCTCCTTCAATTTGATATTTTCGTTGGCCTGGTAGGTTTCCCATTCTACTAACATCCTGAACCAACATGATTGGGCAAATCAATTGTTGTAACCTTTTCACGATAATATTTAATCTTATCACGTAAAGTCGAAAAGGGAGTAAACAGCAATCGAAATATAGAAATTCTAGACTCGGATCAAATCTGTCGCGTGTTGTATCATTATTAGTTTTTTCCTAAATGGCAGAAAAAAGTTAGTCTCTATCGATTTTAATTTTAAGCGGTGTTAATTACTTACTGTGTTAATGTGGAAAGCTTTTTACCTTGGAAAATTTACGCATTTTTGTGTTTATAAATAAAGTGCACGCCCACCGTGTTTGGTCTTAAAGCATTAGATAATCGAATTTACGGCTTTTCCCAACTTGGATAATGGGAAGTGAGAAAAGAAGCAGGCAAAATGTGAAATTTTGTTAAGTTTAATCAGATAGAAATACAGAAAACTTAGTTAAATTTCCCTGGGTGTAATGTATAGAACGAAAAATCTCAAAACCGTCTGGTGGAAACTTAGCAAAACTGATCAATCAATACGTGTTGTAATTCTTACGAACTCCAAATTTTAGTTTATAATCGTTTGTGTAAACATTCAAAGCCCTAGTTGGGCTTCGGTCAAGCTTTTTGACAATGTGTTTTTGCGTTCTTCGTGAATTGGTTTTAATATTTTCTTGGCAAGTATGCTTTGGCATCGGTTTTAGCAGGATTCTAGTTTTGTTATCAGTTCGTTAGAGTTATGCAGAAGTATATTTAAATCTTTATCAATGTGACCATCCAAATTATGTTTATTCAAATGCGTACGGTTTATTAGGTAATCCGAATCTTAATTTTCCACAGGGTAAAAAGTAAATAATACAAAATATAATTGACCTGTCTTTAAAACAGCATCATTTTCAAATTAATATAAATCGTTGAACGTTGTTTACTTCAGAATCAAATCAAAAAAAGCCAGCTATATTAAAAGATTTTCTGTAAAGAGGGCTTGAAGCTCCAAAATAAACCTACAGGTTATTACGAATTTTTATTGCGTTCTGCCGCCTTTCATTCCCATAGCAGTATTATAAGCACATGTAATAATAACTTGGTAAATATGAATTCCAGTTGCAGCTTATATTGTTTATACATTGCGTGTATAATAATAGAAAATCCGTAGCAATTTCGGAATCAATGTTATTCATGATTTTTTTTTATTTTAGACATCAATATGGCCTTTGCTGGACTTAAAAAGCAAATAAACAAGTGCAATCAGGTAAGTCTCTTTACATTTATTTCTTAATATTTGTTGTAAATTGTTGCTTAGCAAACTCTTTGTATGTACCTACAGATAACCATAATTTTGGACACAATTAATGATTACATATTTTAAAATGCACGTGAGAAAAGGTGTGTTTTTATGTATTTATTTTTATAGAAATAATTGGACTTATACATGCATATAATTCAGGATAATATCAATCAGAAAACTCTTATTTAATTTATCAACAATATACCCAGGTGTTATTAATTTTTAAAGTATTATTTTTAATGAGGTCTTTCATAATTAGATAATTACCCTATATCAGATTGTATTTATAATTTGGTAGATAAGGTTATAGTAAAACACTCTCCAACATAATCACAAATGGTAGGTAGGTTAAACGTTATTTATAGCGATCCATGGCTGTACAAACAGTTTAATGTTGCCAAACTGATTGTTTATCTCTTTATCATTTTGCTATTACTGCGAAACAAGCAAATTAGCGTTAATAGTAAATTAAAAATTGAGTGCAAAAGTATCACTTTCACGTTTTACATTAATTATTTAAATAACGTAAAATACTGATAACTGATGTAACATTCAAAATCCCTATAGCCGGATTTATACAATTAATGAAATTTTGATATTCATCGGCTTTTTGGAGATTATAGTAAATTTGCTAAATCGTTCATTTCATTTTGTTTTTGTTGTAAAGCCGCGTAAACGGGATTTATTTTATGTAATTCATACGTGCGTTTGTACAAATTGGTGATTATATAGTAGTGTGTAATCTGAGTCTTACTATGTATTGATTTATGTGGTAGCTTTTTCAATTTTAATGATAATCACGTCTATTTCATAAATGGTCACGACATTTGCTATTGTGACACATAGTAACCATAGTATTTCCCTGCTTATTATTGTGGCAAATGCATTTCCATTTGATTATCTCTTGTATTTCTGTATGAAAACAGAATGTATTTTATCGATTTTTTATCAAAAATGCATTAATTTTTTAAGTGTGCATTTTTATATTAAACATCTGGTAATGCCTTGTTTATCTTTATTTACGTATTTAAATTTAAACCTGTTTTTGTATGTATTTTTGTTTATAATATTAACTGTAAAACTGATGATCTACTAATAAACAAATGAAAAAATTCAGAATCATTTTCAATCCATTATGCAACAATCTTATTTGTAATATAGCTGTATAATTGAAACAAATAAGGCACAGCAAATATTCATAAACTTAATACAGTTATTACTTATTGCTGTAGTTTGCTCTTTATTTATTCAGTGTATGTTACATGATATCCGTATATCATTTGGTTTATCAAGATTTGGATTTATCCCATTTACACTGGTTACAGGGTTACAACCAAAAGAAAATTACATTCTTATTTACGAGGTTTGGCGGAATAATAACGGGACTGATTTTCTTGTTTCTTTTTATTCTTTACCCTTTCAAAGTAGTTCCCTTGGACAGCTACACATCGTAGTAGCATAGTCTATGGTAGTAGTCTGGGAAGGCTTCTGCTGGAATGCCTTTCAACTCGTCGTTTACGTTCTTTTGGGGGAATAAAAAGAAGTCACGGGGACTGGAGATTCGGCGAATAGGAAGGCTGGAGAACCATAGGAATGTTTTTTTGGCAAAAATTCGTTGATGGGACACTGCCATGTGACATAGGGCGTTGTCGTGGTGCAATGCCTGGTCGCACACGTGTCATCCTCTTCCTGAACCTTTCAAGGACTTTCCGATAACAAATTTGATTGGCAATTTGTCCTGGCGGCACAAGTTCCTTGGACGATTCCCAGACCGTCAAAAAAAAAACAAATGAGCATTAATTTGATTTACTCATTCTCGCTTGCAGTGTGCCACGCTCGACTTTGGCGATTTGTCTCGGCGTGGTACTTAAAAATCCATGATTCATCACCTGTGATCACGCAACTGAAGAATTCTGGTTCCCTCTCAAGGCGGTACAAAAGATTAAGAACCATCTTGGCGCACACGTTTCTCATCCCCAAAATCGGATGGACGGTAAACCGGTTCAAATTTAACTCACTACTTATTATTCTCAACGTCAATCGACGATCTGACATCACAAGAGTCTTCGCGCTTTCCACATTGTCGTCCGTTTTTGAGGTTGAAGGTCTTCTCGCACGAAGTTCGTCTTCCTCTTCTTCTCGGCCCTTTAAAAAGGCCTTGTGCTATCTGAACACTTGTGCCTTGGATAGGGAATGCTCTCCCTTCATTTGTAACTTTTCAAAAGTTACAGTACACTATTTCACTTCAGACGCTCTCAACAATCGCGTAGCAACTGTAAGAAGTACTGGGTGTACGGCAGGGGTTATACTAATTATTTTTCTGCCAAACCTCGTATGTATACATAAACAACAAATTTTATTACTTACCTACAATTTTGTTTTATATGAAACCAATAAGGTTTATCTGTTGCAGTATGTTACGGAGAAGATGGGAGGTGCCGAAGGCACAAAGCTGGATCTTGATTTTATGGACATGGAAAGAGTAAGTTACTTGCTAATAAAGGTACGTTTAATAAGGTATTCTCACAAATTAAATAAACCTTAGAAAACGGACGTGACATATGAGTTAGTAGAAGAATTACAAGCTAAAACAAAAGAATTCCTACAACCAAATCCAACAGCCAGAGCTAAAATGGCAGCAGTCAAAGGAATCAGCAAGCTTAGTGGTCAAGCTAAATCTAATACTTATCCACAACCGGAAGGTGTTTTAGGAGACTGCATGTTGCTATATGGACGCAAACTCGGTGATGATAGTATGTTCGGGAATGCCCTCGTCGAAATGGGAGAATCTCTTAAACAGATGGCCGATGTCAAATACTCTCTTGATGACAATATCAAACAAAACTTCTTGGAACCTCTACATCATTTACAGACAAAGGACCTTAAAGAAGTGATGGTTAGAATGTTTCTTTAATGGATTTAAAAGTTAATTTGCAAAATAGAATCATATTATGCGGAAGATCGGTAGATGAAAGAAAGTATTGTTATTACACCGTTTAATTTAAATTTTTCCAAATTTTGGGAATGATTTATTTTAATTAAATTTCAGATGATTTGACTAACAAAGAAATAATTATCTTTCATTCTTAAATTGTTTGGGTGAAAGTAACTTACGTAATGCGATTCTCTTTTTTAATATAAAATGATTATAGCATTCGCTTTCAGTGTGACTTGCACAGGACATTATTAAGAGTGTTGTTAATATAAGGATCTACTAATGATCTATTTTAGCATCATCGAAAAAAACTGCAAGGACGTAGGCTTGACTTCGATTGTAAGAGAAGACGACAGGCAAAAGGTACAATTCCTGTTTTATTTGTTATTTAATTTTCGACCTAAATTTTATCTAATTTAGTTCTTATTTAATTTGATGTTAAATTGGCATAATAATTATTCGTTTAATTTGTTACTTTGAAAAGATACCAAATTCTCCTGTTGCAATTTCTGTTTTTATATTATCGAACTTCTTTTCGCACATACATAAAATCACATGTTGAATATAAATGTTTTATAGCTTTTAAAACTACAAGCCCCCATTCTAGCCCCGTTAGATCACATGGGCGTTGTTCTGGTATGTTATTACCCTCAAAGTACTTCCTAACATGAAGAACATGCTTACTACAAAAATTACATATGATTTTAAAATTTTTCTGTATATTAGGCTGTTCCAATTCCCTTCGCTAGTTTTTATTTTAGGTTTCATATTGCTAGTTGAGTAACCAACACGGGTGATAGTATTTTGTAGTGTTTTTTTAGTGTATTGGTTTTAATTTTTGTAGCGGTTTGTGTTTGTTACTTGATGGGTAATATGTTACCACGGTTTTTTACAATTTTTTTTTCGTTTAAAACTGATATAGAACTTGTGAAACAGGTTCACATATTACAGATGAAGAAATCAAAATGTCTGAAGATAAATTCGCTGAATCTCTACACCTGGCTCAAATGGGAATGTTCAATTTACTAGAAAACGATGTAAGTTGTGAGACTTATTTAAAACTGTAATATTCGGAGTTAAGGGAAATAAATTCCAGGTGGAGCAGATATCACAGTTAGCTACCTTCGCAGAAGGACTGTTAGATTATCATAGTCAGTGCACCGAGGTACTTAGAAGCCTAACTGAAACTCTTCTAGCCAAGTAAGTACACATTGCAAAGTACTTTGTAAAATATTAAGTGAAAATTGTATTTCAGGAAGGATGAAGCAGCTAATCGTCCAAAGATGGAATTTGTTCCTAAAACACTGGCTGATTTGAATATAGAAGGTGTAACGGATGGAGTTAATGGTACAAGTCACCACAGTTCCTCTATTATACATATTAATTCTAAGCAGCAAATGAGACCTTTACCTAAACCATTCCCTAACTACAAATCCGATCCATTTGACCCCTGGAGTTCTATTACAGGTATTTCTTTTTTATTATTTTTTTATTTTAGTTTTATTATGTTTTCACATTAATATTTTTGTTTGACTGTTGGTTTAATAAAAAATACTATGAGATAGATAATTTTGTTTGAGTAAACATTATTCAAAATATTAAGAAAAAATTTTGTTCAGTTTCAATAAGCATTTGTTTTAAAAACGATAAGAAAACCTCCCATTATAGTTGCAGAATTAAAATAAAAGTAGTGAAAAGTATAGTTTGTTTCAAAATTGTTCTTGCTTCAGTTCTTTTATAAATGGAAGTTACATAAATTTATTTTATTTAATCCATAATATTTTTGTCGTAATCAAAATTCTTTATCACTACATAACGTTTGGTAAGTAACTTATGGTTATGAGTATGCCTATTAAATAGAGCTCAAGCAAATTGCTTGTGTATACATTGAATATTTCTGTAGAATTTATGATTATTTTTGGTAGTTTTTTTTTATTCTTATTGCTTTCGTTTTCTTTTTCATAAGTTACGTAATTGAGTCTTGTTTTGGGTAATTTAATTGCTTTGTCTTCTGTTTATTTTCATACTCCTGAGGTTAATAGCTTCATCCTGTCCATATTTTCTCCCACTCTAGGTGAAAAACATTCTTCTAAACACTGTCTACTGTAAATAATTAAGTATATGTGCATGCGTGCATGTATCGAAATGTCAATCAATTTCTGACATTATTTTTAAGTTGGTGTGTATTAGAATTGATTTGCAATGAAATCTGCTTGTAGTTACTGTGGTTTCATTCAAAACGTATACTTATAAACAAAATAAAAATATTCCAATCTTCCAACGCGTGAAAAAAGGATAAAACTTGACCTTGGAAAGGTGCCAGAAATATTTTTGTAACATTACTACTGATGCAGTCTCTCTGATTTTGACCATGACAGAGACTGTTCGGTTGACCGTTTAGATTTTGTACCTATTTATACTTCATACAAGTACACGTGTTGAAATGTTAAAGTAATATTTATTTACCGCGAATTATCAAACGTTTTAATTTACAATGTTTGCATGTGCAAATCGTGGATATAAGGTTTTGAACTGCTTTGGTTGCTGTTCTGATGCAGATGTCTTGTTAGGCTCTTCGCAGGTGTCTTCTCCACAACATAAGCCTCATGTTCAGCTAGACTTACGCCCTGGGCAGCACTCTACCAATGGTAACTCGAACTCTTTTTCTAAATGCTTTATTCTTTCTATCCCTATGTTTCTTGAAAACTAATGTGTATATATTCAAGTACAGAATTTCATGTGTACATGTGATATATGTTTGCCTGTATGGTGTAATTTAGAAATGTGACAACATAACTTTGGTGCATAATAGTCCCGAATTTGTTATTTACGTAGTAATAGTTTATAATTAAAATATTACTATTTCAGCATCACCATTGCCGTCCCCAATGAAATCTCCTGCCCGAACTCCAATAACACGAACTCCATGTTGTACTGCTTTATACGACTTTGATCCAGAAAATCCCGGAGAACTCGGTTTTAAGGTAGGTCAATTTATTCTACGCTTGCAGTTATCCAAGCTTTATTTTCACAACTTTTCTGTGATAAATAATAATTAAAAACAAGGTTTTATTTTGCATCTGCGTCTCTAATATGAAGTAACCTTGCAAGGCTTTTGTATACCTACATAATAACCCCTTTGTGACTCATTTATTATTTTAAACAGTACTTTGAGGAATATATGTCTTTTAGTAAAACTAAAATCTTGTTAAGATGAATCTCAAAGGTATAAAATATCCGACTTAATTAACATAGTAATGCAAACGTGAAGTTGTATGCCTGGTAGTGCTACCAGGCATAACAGTCTTAACCTTATAGAGAAATGCAGCTCTTTTGGGGTTTGTCTTTGTTCAGTTTGAAAGTTTGCTGAATGATGCCATCCTTTTTTAATAAAGCAGTATTGTTGGTTATACTACTATGTTCACAATTAAGTGTTGTGTTTTGGTGGTCGACACATACCACAGGGTGTAATTTGACAACACTGTTCTCTGTAATCCCTTGATTGATTGACTGATTGTTAATGGGGTCGTTTAGGCATAATGAGTGCCTCTCACCACTGCAACCTATTTAGATCTTTTGTGGAATCCTTCTGATCGAATAGAACCCCGCAAGTCCTAGGCTATTTATGAACCTTAGGACCTTCTTGGGAGCTATTTTGCGCACTTCTTCAGGTGTTAAACTCACCTTTTCAAGATATTGAAACCTTTGGTGGATTGCAAAGAATATGTTCCCAATTCTTCACAGCACCAACATGGTTATTCTCAGCTTTGCCCATTTGACTGAGATGGTATCTCAGGAAGCAGTGCCCAGTTAGGAGGTTTGTTATAAGCCTTAACTCCTGTTTGCTGAGTTCGAGCAATTCGCATGCTCTCTTTGGCAAACGATATATAATTTCTTCGTCTGTCTTAAGCTTGTAAAGTTGTACCAAGAATATGTCTTTTGGAATTTTTCCCAATTATTGATCTCGGCCATTATGTGACTTTTTGCTTCGGCACAAAACGGTTCAGGACCAATGAAGTGAGACTGTGACACTGCTTTAGCAAGTCGATTAACTGCCTCGTTTCCGGCAATGCTTTTATGGCCTGGCACCTACACAACTTGTTCAGGTAGTAGTTCAATTTTTTGTCATCTGATTTACTGTTTGTAGACATTCCCAAGTGACTTTAGACTCAAAGCTATAGGAACTCAGAGCTTTAAGTACTGCTTGGCTTTCTGACCAAATATAGATTCTGGCTCTATTTTAGAGTATTCTTAGGCATATTTGTGCACAGACATCTATAGCATGAATTTCTGCTTGAAAGATGTGGGAGCTAGGCCCGAGACTTTGGAAAGCCTTACTCCTGCGCCATAAATACCTATGCCCACATTGGTCACTGTTTTGGATCCATCCGTATACTAGATGATTGATCCTTCTTCGAATTTAGCTCCACATTTGGCGGTCCGAAATAACCACTTCAAACAGTTGCTTGTAGTTGAAACTAATTGGCATTAATGTCAGTTGGTTTGGATATTGGATATCAACTATTGCTGAAACTCCTTCAGAATTTCTAAATGTCCAATTAGATTTCCCGATTTAAATTATTTTTTGCATCGCAATCTTCCTTGTAAGTTTAAGGGGAGAAGGTTTAGCATTGCCTCTATAGCTGCTGTTGGGCAGGTGTGCATAGCACCTGTAACTCGCATACAGGCCAACCGCTGCACTTTTAGTAACTTGTTTTGTGCTATACTTTCTTTGGTTTTTATCCACCATGCTAGATGCATAGGTGACAATGGGTCTTACTGTCGTTAAGTACATCACAAATCATTTTTTGTTTTAGTCGTCACGTTTTACCAAAGAGCAATTTGAGTAGTTCTTTCAAGATGTGAGTTTCTGGTCGAGGGTAACTCTCAGATATTTAACTTCATTGGAAAATGATATCTGTGTATCATTTACTGTTGGAGGCATGGGTAATAACTTCCTCTTCTTTGTGAATGGTACAATCATGGGTTTGCCAGGATTAACATTTAAGTTCTCCCTTTTGCACCAGTCTATAATGGATTAAGTCCATCTAGTTTTGGTGGTCTGCACATAGGTACTACAGGGTATAATTTGGCAACACTGTTCTCTATAAGCTTTGGCACTTCTTTCTAAGGTTGAGACAGGCCATACTATATGTTTTCCACATCTGTTTATAAACAAGTTCTTTATGATTTCACCTAACACTTTAACTAATATATTTGTGATGGCTAAACCATAAATTAAAAAAAATATTTCGAAAGAAATCTGGCATTTGTAAATGGTAATAAATGTTCTCTTTTATAGGAAAACGATGTTGTAACTCTGATAAATAAAATTGACGAAAATTGGTTTGAGGGCAGTTTTAATGGTCGCACTGGTTATTTTCCTGTGACCTATGTCAAAGTGGATGTACCGCTACCATGAGTTACCGGTTAAGCAACCGCCGAGCGCTCTTCAATTTCTTTTTGTCTACAATTTTTTAAGGAGTATATAAGGCCTTTTTTAAATCTGCGAAATTTATATTTGGTATTGCTTTAACTATCTATATAAAACTTTTTTAGCTGTTATTGTTCTTTATTGAAATTTTCCTAAACTCGTACAAGTGGATACACATTGCCAATAAAATATTTTTGTCGGATGTATAGTACAAGAACTGTTTTAATATGTCTAGTTAAATTAGTTAATTATTTTATTTGCTCTGTTCTAAGCTTATTCTGTATTCTGACAAATTTTAGTCATCCTTATATGAATTTAATTAAAACAGTAGTATTTGCAGCTGACGTAGGATAAAGTCAGCCAGTACTTGTGATAATGAACGTTGCATAAGACACATGCTGCTGTGATGCATGTATCTGTTTAGATCGATATTATTACAATTAGTTTTCGATCCAGGTTTTAAAACCCGAGAATTTCATCTTACATTACTCAACAATAAATTATCACATAGGAGTACATAAAACACTTTGAATATATGTTGGAATTCTTTATTTACAAAAATATATACTACCAAAATAGAAACTGATAGCTGATCAAGTAGACAGCATATAACTATTTAAAAAAGTATTTGATTTGGTACATGGAAGATGGTGGTGAAGAAAATCGCATATCTAAAAATTGTTACCTTTGATTTTATTTTCTTACTTAATGACATTATAGTGTAGTTACACTTTACATTTATTGCTAAAATAATACAGTGATAATATTAATTTCCAATCAAAAATTGTTGGAGTTGTGAGCATCGTTATTAGGTGGATAAACATCCAAAAGTTGATGTTTCGTGATGACATGGTCGTTTAAACGGTACCAAAACTGTAGAGAAATATTAAATCTATTTTAAAGTAGATTGTTTAAGTAGCATACCTAAAAATATTGTGATCAAATGATATTATTATCTAAAGAATATTTTGATGTTTATACTCAATGTAGAACACATTGTCAACACTAAAGCCTCGACTTTAATTATTAATTTTTAAGTAAACATGTGGACATCATGGTTTTGTTACATGGTTCTAGTCGAATAATATTACAGCGAGTTTCATCCACCTAATAATATAGTTGGTACACGTAAACATTAAAAATAAAATAATGGCCATTCAGTAAATTATTGTGTCAGGATGTATATATCATTTATATTACATTTAATAATTAGTTGTAAGTAACAAATTATTTATAAGATTATGAAAATTATAATAATTGAAGCAAATGTGATTTTTAATTCATACAAGATCAAGAAAGATTCCTGTTCTATTTTTGGCGCTGGTAGCCTTTTAACGATTGTTTAGCGAACATTCAAATTGCTGTGAGGTTTTAATTTGTTCGTTGCTTTCATTTTTTAAATTACTTAATAAGATATCTACTTCCAAATAGCACACAAAATTGATTTTATTTAGTGCTCCATCATAACGTACTACAGAATTTTTTATTTAAAAGAGAGAGACATTAATATTTCATTAAGTTGTATGAAGTGAGGAAACTTTCTGCTTATGTATTTTAATGTAACAGAGATGTAGATGTTTTTCGAAACTTAATAATTTGTGTCCGTAAGTTATAAACTTGCGAGCCGAATAAAGTTTCGCCGAAACTTCTACATATCTGTAATTGTTTATCGTTGCCATTATACTTGTAGAATTTGTATAGATGTATTTCTTATATATTTGTGGAAATAAAAACCAGATGAACTTTCATAGTCTGTTGCACGTATTACCATCATAGTTTAAACTGTAAAACGAACAACAGACTAATTAAATAAATACTTAAACATCTGGTTCATGACAATACATTAGATGTAAAATGAAATATAATCCAGTTAAGACTACTGTACTGTTATATAAATTACGCCTATTGAAGTAAATCTATGTTTTAAACGTATTTTTAACTCGTATAAGAAGCCTGTTGTAACCAATACATTTCTGCTGTTCTTCAGCCATCAATTATAAATGATCTCTTAACAGTATATTAAAAATAGTAAGTGTGAGTGTGTTGCATTGCTGTATAATAATACATAACCGCAAACCATATTATTTGTTAAGTGGAGATTTTACTCACCGGTGTTAATTAAATAATGTTAAAATGTTGATTTGGCTTACGAACATCACAGGTTTTATTGTTATTATTATTATTATTACGATGTCACCAGTTACCACTAGTAACTATACCTTATGTACAGTACTACATGCAGATATACAAATATTTTATTTTGCCATACATTAAAAGCAATTTGTGCATACAATATAAAGAGTATTACATGTTTCAAGATGTAGTCAATTGCTATTGTATTTTTTTTAGATGGTAGGATCTACCAAATGAAAATAATCTATTGTTAACATTTATGTATACAGTTCAAGTGTTATGTATTGTGCATTAATAAAAATATGTCGCAATCAATGCGTTTATTAAAAATTGTTTTTATATAATCTGTTTCTAAAAATCCATTCTCATATTTAGTGCTACAATTTACACAATGCATTTAATGTCGGCTATAAACACATAAAGAAATTAAAGAAAATTTAAAGGAAGACAGAATAGATTTTGCTGGAATAAATGAGGCTACTTAAGAATTAGAGGAAAATATAGGAAAATTAGCTTTATAAATGCACATGGCCACATGCACCCACAGAGGAAGCTGAAGAAGAAATTAAGTTAAAATATTATGAAAATTTGAAATATTTGACAAATTACCAGTGGCGGCTTGTCTAATGATGCAGGTGAAGGCGGTCGGAGCCGTTTATGTGAGCCTACACAAATCAAAGTTTTTTTGGTTACTAGTAATTTTTAATAAAGTTTCCGATATCCTGAAATAATAATAATCATGTGTATTTTCATGGAATCCCAATAACAATTAAAAATTATAGCTAATTAACAAAATAGGTTTTTTACCACAAAAATATTCTAAAACCGTTTTCACGTCCCATTTCTTCGATAGTCTCCGCAGGGATTACTTACTTAATCCAAAGTCTTTTCTACCTTTCGGTGTAAGGCTATTTGAGTAGAGTGGTGGTGTCAAGGGTTCGGGTTTGTCTTGCTTAGCACTCTCCATGTCTTCCTGTCCTTTGCTTTTGAGTTTACTTCCTCCCATTTCACATTTCTTGTTTTTGTTGCTTCCTACACATCTTCTTTCCAAGTTCTCCTCGGTCTTCCTTGCTTGTTTTTTCCTATCGAAAATATTCTAAAACCGTTTTCAGGTCCCATTTCTTCAATAGTCTCCGCAGGGATTAACATAATTAAACATTATGTAGTCATGTTTAGACGGATGGAAATAATTGTTTTAATATGCGAACAATCATTTATAGCAAGGAATTCAGCTGTAAACTGCATTTGTATTCATTCAATGAGGTTTAGATTTTCGCAATCCTTGGAATAATACATTTCAATTTTGTTTAATCAAATTGTAAGCTGTAATCTTCAGTATCTTAAGAAAAAATAGGTGAAGCAGATTGCACTTTTTAATTCGAACTTTGAAAATACAAGGAAATTCGATGAAGAAAGACAACAAACACAGGTACCTAGCGGACCTAGCCAAACTTCCAAGAAAACGATTTAAGCGCATGACAACAAATTGTTAGGACCGTTGTGTTCCACTTTCGGTTCAACCAAATAGTATAAATATTATATATTCTTTGGTTCAACCTTAAAATATTTACAATTGCATACCTATAAATATTTTCATAAAATACAAATATAAAGGGACTATGGCGTGATTTTAACTGTTCTTAATTTAAAGACTTTAACATAAATATGTACCTATATGATTTACAAATTATTCCACAAAAGCTTTCCGATTTTTTCTTTTTAATTTCTGTGAAAGTTAAATATAAACAAATAATACTATGTTTAATTAAGTTTAATGTAGTGTCTGTCTTGTACAGTAAAAAGATAAGAAGTTTGAGAAAACGAAGATAGAAAACTTTTAAAGTATGCAAGATTTCCAAACTTTTGAGAAAATGACTAACCACAATTGAAAAACTGCCCAAAATATATATTGAGTTTAACCAAAGAATACATAATAAAAATATTCTTTGGTTTAACTTATATTCTTACTATGCTGTTAAAACACCGTACCTATTGTATTTAACCTTATTATGCCTGAGAATTGCATTTTTAAAAGCCCTAGCTAGTTCATAATACGATTTTGTTTCTAATCTGCCAGCATGCAACAACAAAGTTGGCGACAATAATATTAAATATTTTCATTGAAATTTTAGTCAAAATGCTTTCTTAAATTTTTTTCAGAATATAATTGATAATTATTACTAATGTCTGAGTTATTTTCTAGAATTATTACTAGCGGTAGGACATATCCATAATATTTAGGCAAACATCTTAAAAAATAATCATCTTTTCTTTAATTGATCTTTTGATTAATTCACTACTTAAGAGTATGGTATTTTATTTCAAAGTACAATTATTTTGTGTGTTAGAAGAAATACTAATAACATTTTTAATGAGTTTTACAAATTTGAAGACGCATTTCTTGTAGTATTAAACAATTTTTGGTGGTTTTGTAATATCAAAAAACAACAAATATTTACAAAACTCATTCAAAGTAATGCATTCAATTATTAAAATTACATATTTTGCTTTTAATTCCACCATCTATCCTTTTTATAGTACAAATATGAGAAAATACAGCAAGGATTCAATCTGTAACTATAAATAAGTTCGTTAAAATTGTTACTATTTATATTTATTACTAAAGTTACGCCTAGTTTTGGCCAGCGTGATTTGGACTCAGGACTCATTAATCGTGCAGTTTCAGCCCAATGATAATTAGGTGTACTTTCCGCTCAAGTCATTGGTATCCTCTCACACCGACACTTGAAAAAGATAATCCTCATTAGGTCATTAGTAAAAGAACAAAATCTTCTTTCTGTTGCATTTTTAATAAGTTCATATAAACATCGCCCACTAGCTTAGTTTTCTGTTTACCTCTAAATTCTACATTCATAAATTTTGTAAAACAAATGCGGTTTTCCTTCAATCATTTGTTGAATATTCAAATAATCGGACATTTTAATAAAATATGTATAATGTGGCCTTCAAAAGCTTCAGCTATCGATCTTAATAGATCTACAGTTAGAGTAAAAGGTAAAGGTATCGGCACTAACGCCCCACGAGGGAGAATGGCCGGCAACATGGAGGGTTAAGGCTTCCTAAGTCGCTTATCATGCCACAGTTAGAGTAATTATGCAAATGTGACTAGTTTAAATATGTCCAAATAACACATATAGTAGTATTATTGTTTAAGCTAATATTTATTTTATTTAATACCTAAATACATCGTTGCATGTTAGTTTTACGAATTAGTCGTTCATTCAAAAAGCAAACGTGTACAGTGGCGTAGTGAGGCTTGCGCGGGCCCGTGTCTCAAACTACCCGCGGGCCCTTCTCTTTGCTGTCAAAATAATAACAATAAAACCCTTAATAATAATAAATACCATCAACAATTACCAGGGCCGCCGAGAGAAATTTTGTTTAATAAAAAAAAGTAATATAAAACATTAAACATTTCGTCGGTCAGGCCCTTTTCGATGCCGAGCCCGTAACAATAGTCTCAGATGTCACCCCTTCTCGGCGGCCCTGACAACATCATTTGACTACTTTTATTGTTACATATAAGGTGTGAAATAATGGCGTCGTCGTAGCATATTTGAACTTGTGTTTACCTTCTCAAAAATAATGAACTGAACACTGAACTCGGTAAGTAAACTGAGTCAAATCAAAGGACCAAAAACGAAAAAGTAAATATCAGAGCTATGCACGTGTGAAAATAATAAATAATGTATAGTTTTGCATTTTTATCTAAATTAGCTGCGACTTAGTTAAAACAATTAGTGCCGCGGCGCCAGAGAAGAATAGATATATTCGTTAGCGGGTCGGCGATCTTTTTTTTGCACTATTGATCTATAAAGAAATAGGAAATAGCATTATGTTTCAGTATCCCAGTAACATATTACAGGGGCTGGCCGCCGGGCCCCCCTGAACCTGCGGGCCCGTGTCTTTCGAACACCCTGAACACCCCCTCGCTGCGCCACTGAACGTGTAAATGGTATATCTTCATTAATAAGGAAATTGATTAAAACGATTGCCTTATTTTACTGTGCTAATTATCAGCATAAAAGTGACATAAAAAATATAATTTTTTTTAATTTAAAATCACCAGTAACCCAATCATAGGTGTATGTATAAAATGTAAGCTTTCCCAGTCAAATTTGTTTTTTCCTGGTATTATATTTGAAAGTCGTATTCTTTTGTAAATAAAAAGAAATCTTTTACGAAAGAGGATTATCGTTAAATAAATTTAATGTTAGTATGTGGAAATGTTAATCACTTGGGCTGAAAGTACACCTAATTATATTTACTTGCCATCCATGGGCTGAAACAGCACCAATGGCGTCGCCGAAATCGCATGGGCCAAAACTGCATGACACCGGTAATAACTGTATTTGAAAATAAACGCAAACAGAAACTGAAAAAGAAACTATTTTTGTACAGAAAGGCGAATTTTAAAAGGTTCACCTTCAAGTTCTACAATCCCCTAAAATCTGCATACTTTTGCTTTCAGACATTCTGTGGCGACTCACATTAATTTAATAGTTTAGGGCTTTTTAAATTAGAAACTGCCAATTCGGTGTCTAATTTGTCTGGTGACATAATCAAACTTTACCAGTTTTATATTATAGAATTGTGTTTGATATAATACCGAAACAACTAATTTTTAATTTATATTGGCACTCCGTTTTGTATAGTCGATTGCAACTCCAGGTAAACCTCTTTTAGTTTGAAAGAATATCATTAATAGGTTATACACTTTTCTAATCCAAAATTTCAAATTTGTTGTTAATTATAGATACTTTTCAATCTTTTAAATCTTTATCAGAAAGGTAAATTAATAACAAATATGGGGGATTAGTTTTGCGCAAATGACATTAATCAATAGCTAAATATAAATAATATAAAACGATAATAAATATTTTTGTAATTTATAGCCCTCAAACAAAAAATAACTTCCTATTCTTTTTCAAATTAACTGACGTGTATACCTGCCGAACGTATTACAACGGGGTGTACTTTGTGCTGAGGGTATATAAATATTTGAGTATAAGCACAGAGCAGATATTAATACCTGCTCTGTGGTATAAGATGTAAACTCCGCGTTAGATCTCTTGCACAGTAAAAGCAGTAAAAGCAATGTGAAATAAGATGTAAAATGGGTTGCATAAAATTTTGTTACGAATTTTTAAACGTGTCCTATCATCCGAAGCGCTGCTTCACCTATATTTTTCGGTTAAATGTT
Source organism: Melanotus villosus (assembly GCA_963082815.1). Classification (NCBI taxonomy): domain Eukaryota; kingdom Metazoa; phylum Arthropoda; class Insecta; order Coleoptera; family Elateridae; genus Melanotus; species Melanotus villosus. The sequence goes on along the minus strand of OY720427.1, from coordinate 32,328,475 downwards.
TTTTTTTCAAAATACGAAATCATTTTAATTTTTTTCATTTTCTTTAATTCAGTTAATATAACTAGAAAAGAATGAAATAATTACTTACATTCCTAATTATATTAGTAACTACATATATGTCGCACACAGCAAGCCCCTGCAGGTTATGCCGCTCCGCAGTACGTACGTGTATAAAAGGAGAGCATTTAGTAACTTAAATTTTCACATTTTGCATGTTTGGCGATTTTTGCATACCTACCCCTAAATGCAGGCAACTAAACAAGTAGGATAATAGTTTCCTAGAATTTTATAAAACCCATTAGTCTTATCTACAATCTTCACTCTCCAGTATTTAAGAGGCTAAAGGGGACTTAAATTTACCAGGAAACATTAAATATTTGTAATTATTATTGCAGTTAGATATTCACCATTCAGTGCTCCCGGTTTAAGTCATTACTGCAGACGTTAGTGTGTTGAATTGTGAAAATGGGTAAAAATATGGAAAAGCGCTATCTGATCATCGAATAAGCATTAAGCAAAGAATGAAAATTGCTTGGAAAGCTTCCTCTTTGAAAAGAAAGATTATGCAAGTTCGGCCTTTTCTATTCATTTAGTTTATGTAAAATGGATATTTTGATAGTATCATCAGATCATGACCCTGTTTAACTTTTGTAATACAGAAATTTTAAAGGTAACTCATCCTAGCTGAAACACACTAATGCTCAAATTCTGTCGGAAAGATTTTAATTTTTATATGAGCATTAGTTGCTTGGCAATTAAACCAGAATAAATTTGACGAAAAAATTTATTCAAGTTTAATTGCCTTTCAGTAACTAATACGAATATCAAAAAATTTAAATCTTGCCAGACAAGAGTTGAGCACGAGTGATCTTCGGTTGGAGAATAGATTATAGAAAAATCAAAAACGTCAAGTTTAGTTTGACATATTTGATTAAAAAAATAAAATCACATGCACCAACATAAAATTACAAACGATTTCTTACACTGATTTTTCTTACCGCTTCGTGGTTGTTCACGTCACGTCACGTTACGTTTTTGATTTATCTAGGTATAATCGATTCTCCAAGCGAATATCACATTTTTTCCATAGGAAATGCGAAAAACTATTGATTTAATTTTTGGCAAATTTATAAATTAAATAGTAGGTAACAAACTTTTTTTGTAAAAAAAAAAAAAATTGGCCAAATGGGACAATATCAAAGATTTTGGATTTTTGGAATTTCTTTTCTCAAAAACCGCTTGGTAGTTTTTTCAATTTTTTTATATGGATAGAGAAGGTTAAGGCAGATCGATTACTTTTTTGTTGAAGGCTCTATGATTAAAATTGCATCCAGGGGAATGTTTGGAAAATTGACAGTTCATAACAATTTTTCTTCAAAAAGGGTTAATCCTATCAGTATGAACTAAACGTCATTTTGTAACCACGTACACCTAAAATCGTGTGAACTACAACATTTTTAAAAATTAATACACAAAACTTACTGGTTGTTTGTAAAGTAATGAAGCAACGTTGGGATAAAATAAGAAATTTTGCTTTTGCAATATTGAATTCGTGGAAAGATATAGATAGATGTGGAATTTTAATTTCCGAACGTTCTGAAATTCATTTAGGTAAAAATCAATTTATTTAATTTTTATGATTTCTGAATATATTTCGAATTTAGTTTTTCTTATAGTTAAAACAATTAAAAATATTTTATTTATTTATTTTAGTAGGTACAGCTGTGCTGGTCAATCTGAAATCTTAGAAGATGTACCAATGACTGATATGCCCGGTAAGGCTAATGAAATTCATAGTAATGTCTTAATTATGAATGAAAATACGCCAGACTTCAATATGGATGATACGCAGTTTGAGAACGAATACGTTGATTCTTTGGAGAAAACCGAAAATGTTTGAAATTTTTCGGAATCTACAAATATATAAAACGAGGGTAGTAATTCCATGTCGGATTTAGAAGAATTACAAATAGAATACGAAAATATTAGCGATAATACAAGTGCTATTACTGGTCGCCGAATTGTGGATATACCTTATTTTCTCGATAATTTAAAATCACTGAAACATGATGGGTTTCAGTGCTCATTCTTTTCTTTGATTTAGATTTGGTATATGAAAAACGTTACGGTTTTATATCTAAATTAACATTTAAGTGTAAAGTATGTAATATGACTGGCAGTGTATATACGGAAAAAATTGAGGGAAATGATATGAATACTAATTTAGCAGTTGTCTCTGTTACTGTATTTATGGCTGCTGGATACGCGCAGTTACAGGAATTCACAAGTGCACTGAATATCCCAGCTCCATCATCGGCCACTTATGGATGGTATCAAGAAGAAATATTTAATGTTTATAATAATGCTGCTATTGAAGAAATGCAGCAGGCAGCAGAGGAACAAGCTGAATTAGCCAAACAAAACGGCGACGTAAATAAAGACGGGTATCCATTTATCACTGTAATAGCGGATGGTGCTTGGTCTAAAAAAATCTTATCGCACCAATTACAACGCTTTAGAACAAATAAATTATTATACATGGCGGTAAAGAACAAATTATGCATAATATGTGCGAGAATGGACCAATATACCTACAGATGACCAGTGTAGTAGCCATGCATGTTATAAAAACTGGAGTGGAACATCGACATGAATGGAATTGGCTATTCTTGTTGAGGGTTTTAAAAAATCTGTTGAAATGTATGGTTTAAGGTACCTCAAGTTAGTAGGTGATGGCGATAGTAGCGTGTATAGAAAATTACGTGAAGTTATGCCCTATGGTCCGAGTGTGGTAATCAAAAAAATGGAAGCAAAAATCACTTACTTAGAAATCATTGTAATAAACTTAGGGATATGTCAAAGAAGCCTAAAACTGGTCAGAATTAAAAACTGCGATATTAGAAACTTAATGAGATTTAGATGTGCCATTACAAAAGCTATTGAGTACAGGAAGTCGCAATCCGTTTCATGTCACATAAAAGTGAAACAATTAGAAAATGATATTTTAAACGGACCAAAACATATTTTAGGTGATCATTCTGGATGCGGCACAGGAAGCTATTTTTGTACGGGTCCTAAGGAAAATGAAGAAAATATTTTACCTGATGCTTTTGTTAAATCCGGCCCAAGGCATCATGGAGGTAGTAGTTCAGCGAGTGGCTAGTCATGCAAATAGCCTAATTTATGATGTAACTAATAATGGACCGGAATTATATAACTCGCAAGTTGCGAAATTTGTGGGAGGTAAAAGGATATGTTTCTCATTTAAAAGATCTTATCAAGCACGATGTCGCTCTGCTGTGATAGCTCATAATCAAGTCGGTAGTTTCCACGACGTTATAAGAAAGCATGTAACCAATACTCCTGCAGAGTATACTTCGAAGTATTGCGAAAATAAAAGAACAATGCAAAAATACAAAAACGACTTCACATTTCGAAAGCATACAGAAAAAAGAATACAGCAGATGCAGATTCTGACTACGGTCCAGATGCTGGAGGAGATATTCCCGATATGGATGTTGATACGTTTGAAGAAGATTATATAGATTTAAATTTAGATAAAGAAAAAATTCTACAGGAGACTTTAGGGCAACATCGAAATGATCGACGGCATCAGGAACGTACAAAAAGGTTCACAGCATCTAGATTTGAAAGGATTTGTAAATTAAGATCTTCTACTTCTTGTGCTAATGTGGTAAAACAAATATTGTATAAAGACTTTTTTGGAAATCTAGCAACACGATATGGTATAGAAAATGAGCATCGGGCTATACAAGAATTTGAAATTACAATGAAGAAGTCTGTAACGTCATGCGGATTATACGTGTGTGAAGATTTTTCGTTTCTTGCAGCATCTCCAGACGGAATAGTAGACAATGATGCCATTATAGAAGTTAAGTGTCCATACGTTGCACGCGACTGTACATTAACTGAAGCAACGCAACAAAAAAAAGTGTAATTGAAAGTAATAAATTGCTACTAAAGAAGGCACATGCCTATTATTATCAAATACAAGGCCAGTTAAACATTTGTAAAAAGAATATATGCTACTTTGTAGTAGTCACCTTTGGATATTTGAGTTCAAATTATAACTAGAGACCACAACTTCTGGAAAACTAAAATGGTCCCAAAACTAGAAAAGTTTTATATGAAATCTTTTTCACCAGAATTAATAGATCCTAGACAAAAACGTAATAAGTCTATACGAGAAATGTTTATATCCTATATAAAAAACTTGTCTTCAAATACTTAGAATAAGCTTTTCAAATGTATATAATGTTCAGAATATGTAGTTGTTTACTTTTTAAGTTTGAATCTATAAACTTTGTAAATATATGTACATATAATTATTTAGTACGGTCCGATATTTTTAAACTTGTACTTATGTATAATTCAAGCTTCTGTTATATTTTGTCTATGCATCTTATACAAAAGTCAAAATTGTTGTGCCTAGTTAGATTTTGTAGTGCAGTTGTGCAATAGTTGCAAATACTTGACGGATTTTATTTTGCTACATTTATAAAATATACATTACATGCGATTTCAAAAAGTTGTTTTATTTACAAACAAAACCGTTTTACTAGTATTTGTATTAAGTGAAATGATTGTTTTTTGTGCATGTGGCGCGTCACTTTTAGTCAAGATCGTTAGGTCGGGGTAAAAAGTGATACGAACGCGCCAAAGAATAATCATTTCGTCCACAAAATATACTCAAACAACATTTTTCTACAAGCGTCAAAAATAGCTATTTATATTGTCAGTTAGGAAATGTTTGATTTAGTGTACGCAAAAGCACACGAGTTACACAAAACACTAAATTGTCTTTCCTAACATGTTACATTGCATACAAGATGTTTCCTAATTTTGTCAAAAAACAGAGTTCTTTAAACTTTACATCGATGAAATTATTAATTTCATGAATTCTATTGAAAATCAAGTAGAATACAAACACTTAAGCTCTTTTAAAATGCTCAAATTTACATTGGTTCCCATTTGACTTTCAAAGTGTGAACAAGTCTGCCACGCTCCGTTATGTTTGAAAGTGCCGGGTGTTGAACTATCTAACTGTTACCTACATCACACATCACACCACTTCAAAACCGTATGTACAATTTAAATTTACTACTTTGACAAGAGGTAAATGTTAACCCATGTTTCCAATGGGAAACGGTTACGACCCCGGGCCTCCCGGTGCATCAGCAGCCCCTTAGTTTTTAATAAGTCCGCAACCACTGTCCTTCTCTCAAGCTGTGAAGAACAGCACAAACCAACAAATAATGAATACCGCAAACAATAATTTCAATCCCGAAGATTTCAATATGCATGCAAATATAAATTCAATCGAAGAATCAGATGCAGATTCTAGTAGCCTCGACGGCGATCAAGATAACTCGACAAAACCAAAACATGACTGGCAAACATTAAAAAAACGGAAAAGAACCAACCCAAATCCAAGCTCCAATAAAATTCAAACACTTTTAGTCCATTGCACCTATTGTAACATCAATCCTGGGACACATTCACACATTGTATATATTGTTGGCTTTTCTTGTTCGGTTGGCTATGACTTGATCGATTTTCCCATCCTCTGTAATTATGCTTCCTAGATATTCATAAGCTGATACTCTTTCCAGTTCTTGTCCATTAATGTCTATATTTAGGTCCTTCTTGTTTTTCCCATTAATAATCATAGTTGTATAAGTATTTATTTGTATTTATTTCCAACTTTATATTTTCTATTTCCTCTGTCCATATTTTAACAAGCTCTTTCAGTTTTTTATATGTGTCTGCTACAAGTACCTACTATATCATCTGCATAATTATAATAAGTTATTAGCTTACTGGTTCCAGTTTTTTATAGCCTATTATTGTTTGTTGTTTGCTGATTCTTTCTCTCGTGTTTTTTTATTATTATTCGTCAATATCACAAACAGGCTGTCATCCTTATTTATTCCTTTGCTCATCTCAAACTTCTCTGATATTTCTCCATTCATTTGTACTCTTCCAATTCCGTTCTTATAGATGTTCTTAATTACCATTGGCACTTTCTTGGTGTTTTGAGTAGTCCCAAACATTTCCATATGATTTCTCTATTCGCTGTGTCAATTTCATCATCTTCCTTCTTCTTTCTTTTCTTCAAATTTGTTTGTAGTGTGTAGTGATCATATCATGCTTCCAGTATTTCATTTGTTCTTACTTCAAGTTCACCATTTTTATTTCGTACATCTCTGATATAAACTCTCTATCCGTAATCCGTTTCCATTTGATATTTCCTTTTTCTTTCTACCTCTTTTAATTTCTATATAGGTATTTTTGTGTAGACTTTTTCCATTTCAACTGTCATTTTAATACTATTTAATATTGCCACCACTAGCCTATGCTGTGTTCTTATTTCTGCGTTTACTTCCGTTTTTCTTGTTCTATTTGACTTTGCAATAATTGCGTGTAGACTATATAATCGATTATTCTTTTTGCTTTTCTCTCTTCAGCTATAAATGTATATCTATCCTCCTGCGATTGTTCCCAAGAGGTTAGTTCGTTTGACTGGCAGAATTCTTTTGTCCATTTCTACTTATCACTTCTTCTCCTTGCTTTCCATATTTTCCCATGCATCCCATTCTTCTATTTTGGTTATTGCCGATTCTTGTATTCCAATCCTCCATTATGATAATTCTTTCGCTATTTTCTCTAAACGTGTCTACCGTATCCTACAATTCTGAGTACAACTTAGTTACTTCCTCTTCGCTTGTTCTTTCTGTGGGTGCGTGTATCCGTATATAAATATAATATATTCAATAGGCCTAAAGTAGCATAAAACCACTGGTACACGTTAGCAAAGTAGCGACGTAACGGACTTAATTCAGGTAACTGTTTTATTAAGAGAACTTTTTCCAAATGTGCTAACTGTGTTAAAATTTTCCCAGTTATTATAGCAAGTACAGGTCAGGGCGTCCTTTTAGCAAATTAAAATAAATAAAGAATTATCTTCGGACACTATCACTATGTGCTTTGTATATTAAGAATCGAGAAGGGAATTGCTAAAAATTGTAATTTTTCTAATATGATTAGTGACGTGGCCAAACAAATCACATGTTTAAATGAATACATACGACGCTTCTTTTTTTGAATACTGTTATTTTTACCTTTAAAAAAAAAATTTTTGTAGGGGCCCAAAACGTTTCTTGCACCAGGGCCCCATACCACATCAAACGTGTACAGGATTTACAACCAGGAGATCATGCTAAACGCAGGAAATTTTGTCAATGGATAAATGCTAATCGTAATTTGGTGCCACGTATTCTTTTTACCGATGAAGCTACATTTACCCCGGACGGCATCAACAATACGCATAACTGTCATCGATGGTCCGACCAAAATCCACATGAAATAGTTCAGTCAAATTTTCAGCATCGTTTTTCTGTTAACGTATGGCGTGGTATTGTTGATGGCCATTTAATCGGTCCTTTTATTCCCAACAATCGCCTGACAGGACAGCATTATTTGGAATTTTTGCAAAATAATTTACAAGAGCCATTAGAGGACGTTCCATTAAATTTAAAACGTGCGATGTATTATCAGCAAGATGGGGCTCCTCCACATTTAACTCAGCAGGTCAAGGCTTATTTAAATGAAAATTTCCGAGGACGATGGATAGGACGCGGTGGTTCAATTAGCTGGCCGCCGAGGTCTCCAGACCTTACACCATTAGATTTTTGTTTGTGGGGTTGGTTATAGAGCGAAGTGTACAAATTAAAAGTTGATAGTCGGGATGCATTAATTCTTTGTATTTTAAATGCCACTGCTCACATAAAAGAAAATGAAAATGTACTTAGAAGAGCAACACGTGCTGTTCCCAAACGGACCAGAAAATGTCTGGAGGTCCACGGAGGGATATTTGAAAATTTATTGTAGTGTGTTAATTTATTTGATTGAACGAATAAAAATCGGATTAAAACTTTTGAGTTTTTTAATCATATATTAGTGTGTATAATACATTCCCGAAGTTTCGCACATTCTTCTTGACTCACCCCATAAATAAGGCGTGCCAGGTGGCCTGATTATTTTTATCGAGTTACTTCACGTTACTAATAGGTAAGTTACATTTTATTACTTATCGTTTTTTTTTAACAAAGTCAAATTTTTTTCTGATGTTGATACCATTATGTAGGTACACTTCAGTTTGTATGTACACGCATTCACCAAGTTACCAAAATGCAGTTCAGATCATGGCAACTTATCTTAACCGTATTAAGTTTGCGTAGGTATTTAAAACACCTGTTGTAAGATAATACTAATTGTGAAGTTTTATTCGTAGTTGAAGTTGTAGCCTGCTCTAGTAAGAAGAATACCGATCGTCGCAATAATATAAAGGCCATTCCTGAAAGTTATAGTGCCATCGTGGCACCTTCCACAAGACTGAAATCGTACTGGTTTAAGGTTTTTAAGCTAAAACATGGTGGGCTGCTTGATCATAGCAAACCTGGTATTTTAAATGGTCGTGACAGATACCCTAATGGTGCTTCTATGCGAAATAAATTTGAAGAAAATCCGTATAATTATATTAATAAAACGAATTTGTTAAGGTTACTTGTAGAATCAAAATATCCAAGTTTTAATTCTTTTCTGAATCGTTATTCACGTACAGCGTCCTGCAGTTATTTGTTTACTTTTCATGATTATGTATGGAAGTCTAAAAGTAATCATGGTGAATCAGAAATATCTGATAAAAAGGATTTATTGATAGGTTTGGCTAGGGCGTTTAGAAAGTTCTGTACAGCGATTTTGGTTAGTGATATAATTAGAGGCAGAAACATTGTCTAATATTGTACACAGTCATGTAAATTGGTTGCTAATAAAGAGCAAAACATAGAAAGATTGTATTTATTTTTTTTTCACAATTTATTAATTGCATGCATGATACAAGTTTTTAAAATCTGATCAAATACAACGTTACAATAATTGACTAGACATTGTCAATAATTATATTTTGCTAAACATCATAGATATGTAACTACAGTTTATTTGAACGCTGATGAATAGCTAATAAGTCAGTGTTAATATGAGTTACAAATGCGTAATAAGCAAGACCGTGGTTGTGTAAAAATATTGAAATTTAATAAACATCAGAAAGAATTTGTTGCCTAAAAAATTGATTGAAATTGCAGAAAAATTTACAGACATTACTTCTCTTAGGTTAAATGTCTAGAACATAGTTTCAGCTTATTTATTTGAACTTCGTTTTCAGATCTATGAAGTTCATGTATATACATACATTATTAAAAAAGACTGTGTTTCTCATAGCTGACTACTAAATGCTACTGCTAAATTTTATACACGACATCTTATTTCAACTTTGTTTGCATTGGAATTTTTTTATACAACGCAAAAGTTTATTTTTAAAATGCACTTACATTTGGTAGTTAAATCCATACCTTAAAATTATGGCATTACTCAGAGAATTACGTACTTAAGTCTTTTTTAACAACTTGATGTGTATGATGCAACACAAACTATAGGTATATTACTGTTCACTTATAGATTTTGATTGCGTTTTGATACATTTTATTCTAATAAATTATTAACTTATTAAAGTAAATATAAATATAACAAAAATGTAACATATTATGGTTTATGAAAATTAATAGGTTTCTTCTGTTGAAGAAGGTAACTTATTATTATTTTCAGAACCTACATACAGCACTCCACTATGATTTAAACATGTTGTACAATCAATTGATGGTGTTCTAACAGATGGTGAACCTGATAGTGTGTTTCGGGGTATAGAAGATCCATCTAAACAAAAAATAGAGTTTCAGATATTAATATAATATTGTAGCATTTATAAAACGGAAATGTTTTATAGTTGGGTTGCCAACATTGCAAAATTCTTAACATTTACAAGGCAAAAATAAAACAACAGTACCTACTCTTTGCACATTATGCCCCTTCTGTTAAAAATAACAACTTTGTTTTGTCTCTATGCACTATTTTGTCTTGGGGGTTTTAAGTATAAATGAAACTGCTTGAAATTAATTCACACAGCAAGCTCTGGCTTCATCAATTCAATACCTATTTAAGTTCTGTGCTTGCTGCCTTCTACAAACGTGTTGATCTGGAACAGCTAAAGCCTTGTATACCTTTTTTAAAATTTCAACTAAGTTCTTGTTTTGAAGATATGAACCCAAATTTTTTCCATGGTAATTCTGGAAGATATGATGTACTACTGTAGGTACTTCATCATACCATCAATCTTTACTAATTTTTATATCCAATACGACAGCTACTTTTATAACATCATCTTAGTTTGTTGAACTGTTTTTAAAGTCATAAAATTTATTTAGATAAGACAAAGACTTGTCATAATGTCATGTAATTTTGAAGAAGTTATGTTGTCTGTTTTTAATATTAAAGATGCTTGATTCACTCCAGGCCGTATTGATAATAAAGTAGAAGAAGCAATAGTTTTTACTGTAAAATATTAGGGGCTGTTTTTGACCCGCGGCGTAAAGATCATAACATGAGGTGCGAAGCTCCGAATGCTGTAATACGATAACGGCCAAAAAACAGCATGTTACGCCTGAGCTACATACATTTTTTAAAAATAAATGTCACTGGCAATTACGAGGGTCATTTGATAATTCAGGTAAATTTCTATGAGATCTGCTTGGTGACGTCACAGTTGGCAAGCGTCACTCTTCCAACAAAATCATGCCAAATTTGAAACAAAAGCCATGCATTGTTTTAATCGTACAGACATTTGAGCTGTGCACTGTAACTGTTAACATAAAAACGGAACAAGGTGAATTTCGTGCAGTCATTAAACATTTTAAAAAGTGGACGGATGCTCAGATTAAGGCGGAGGTAAATGAAGTTCATCGGGATTCTGTACCGTCGCTGAAGACTGTTAATTTTACAAGAAAGATCTTGTCAGTTTGATCAATAAAAACAGAACCTTTAAGACGTGCCAGTGGTAAGTTCATAATTTATAAATCCCGGGTTAACTTGTACCCGGCATCTTACGTAAACTTGTTAAACTGCACCCAGATAGTAGTTGCGCAAAATTGAAAAAAATGGTTCAGAACTTTGACAAGTGGTGTTCCTAGTTCAACAAACTTTTGTAAGATGGTTCTAAATTGATCATCCGCATTCAGAACATTTTTGATTATTTTGCGAAATAATGATCATTAAAATAATTATCAATTTATGCAGTAGGTAATATTTTGTGTATTTCAGTAATTAATATCAGCATTAATTAAACTTTTATAAAACTAATTCTCTAATCGAAAGTGATATACTACTCAATGTCAATGATATTATTATTAAAATTGAATATATAAACCTTTATAATTAATGTAAACGGAATTTACAATTAATACTGTATTAGTATTTTGTCAATGAAGATATGTTTTGATAACCATTTCGGTAGAAGTATATACAGAAAAAACTGATTGTTAATAAATATTTGCAGTTATTTAATTAAAAATTATTGTGGAGATATCAATCACTGTTGTAACACGAAGAAATTGTCTAATTTTACTGAAACATATTTTAGTTCTGACAGTTTGTAATGGCATAATTTCCATTTACATTTAACGAACATTTAAAAAAATTTGGAACCTTTTCCAGGCGTAGGTATACAAAATTCGAGTAATGATTCATTTAAAAAGGGAGAAATTTAACAATAGAAGTACTGAACATTTCCATATAAATTTGTTATTTTTAAGCTTTTACAATGTGTAGAAATGCCGAATATTTTCTTTTATAAAACGATAAATAATACAAAATCCATAAGCCAACTGGAGTTGTTAATGTTGATATACATAGTTGTAACTGAAACTCCATTAACCATCTTTGTTAAGAAGTAAAATTTACACTGCACTACAGGCGGTTGAGTGCGTATAGAGTGCGAGATAACCGAGGTCTTAAAAGCGACTTAGAAGGCCATAACCCTCCATGTTGCCGGTCATGCTCCCTCGCGGGGTGATAGTATCGATACTTTTACCTTACATGTTAGAAACCTGAATTAAGTGATAAGGTACACCGCTGTTTCAACTATTCATATTCACTAAAAAGAGTTTTGACAATCTAAAACTATTTGAATTGATTTTCTTATTAATCGTGCTTTATTTACCTACTCATGAAAAAAAATCAGTACGTAGAATTCGTGCAAACCAACCGATTAAACATATTCAAATATACAGGGTGTGAATGAAACCTGGGACACCCCTGTTTTGTAAATTATATTTTAAGACATTAAAATGAAATTTGGTATATATACAATATATAATGTACTCTTAAACCTGCCATTTGACGTAATGCACAAGTTTTTATCACTTCCTGTTTTGACGAAATTAACCTTCTTCGTTATTTTAAATGGAACAACCTGTATTACATTTTTAGAAATTCTATTTAATTTACGTGTGTTAATATCAAGTTTGAAACATTTTGACGATCAAATAAATTTTTGCACCAGTAAAGAATGTAAACATTGCATATTATTGTGGAAAATATTTAAGATTGGAAATTCACAAACATGATTTCAAAAGAACAAACGAAAATTGCCAACAATGCATTTCATTTCTGAAAATAAATGTAAAAAAACAAACTAAGAGCACAGAGCAACCTGCTCTTTGCTAAGAGTAGATAGTAATAAAACGATTTTCGAATATTATATTTATTTGGGGCTTTATTCAATTTCTTAATTCCGTTTCAGACTTCACCTTTGGCTTTTCTCAATTCCTTTGGTGGGTATTTAAACTGTTAGTAAGAGGTTTTCATTATATCCAGTACAAAAACGGAAAACTGAAAAGTTAACTAACTACTCGTGGATAGAACGAATTTTTGAGTCCTAAATTCTATTGTATCGGTATTGTAATGTTTTTTTTTCTCACTGGAAGGATTATTAAAAAATCAAAGCCCAACATAAGCTAAATTGTATATTTTGATTTATAAACGTTCATATAAAACCCGTAGAATTTACACCTTCATAACTAACCGGTAAAAGAATAGTTTGTTTCTTCAGTATTTTTTTTCTTCGATAAAAAACTGTATGAATTAGAACCAAATAAAAAATAATAAGTACTTATATTGAAAATTACATATTGCAATAAATAAAAAACTAAGTATATCATGGAATATTTAAAATTTTACTGAAAAAATAATTACTTCACTGGGATGCTACTCTCCATGCCATGTTTTATATTAGTTTTAAGTTCTTAGATTAAGGCCTACATACGATGTACTTATAGTCCTTCCTGGACTGATTGTATATTACTGTGGAGCCAATAAAAAAAAACATTAAAGTTTTCTTTACTGGTAAAGTATTTCTTTAGGTCTATTAACACTTTGCTAAAATATTGTGGGATTCTAGGAAAGCTAAACAGAACCTTTGCACGTCTCGCACGTCTACCGTCCTTGTCGTACTTCTTGTGCACCCGTCTTACTACCCTTATGCACCCGATGCACCTGAACCTGAACATCGGTCGTCTGCTATAATTCCCACATTATTTTATTATCAAGCATTAAGTTCAAATTTATTTTTTACAATCCATGGTCATGAAAATCTATTTTCAAATTCTTATAAAACCAAGGCAAATTTGAAATATTTCTTTACTGGTGGAGTAGCTCTCTTAATATATTTACCCCTTAATACAATTCCAATCATTATTTTATTATAACTATACAGGGTGTCTCAAAATTGACGCCCGTGCTTCTGGGATTTGATTCAGGGGGCTAAAAGAAATCGAAAATGAAGAGTGGAAATTTTTCCGTTTGTCTTTTGTTATCGAGTTATCAATAAAAAACAAAAATTTAAGTATAAACTATAAACTTTATTAAAAACGAATGATATTTGAAAACAAGTTATTTTCCACATCTGTTGTCACAAAAAGTACATATTCAAGTAGGTTGCTTCCTACTTCAAGGCAAACATTCACACGATTTATCATTGAAGCACAAGCTCTCTACAGCATATTTTCGTCTATTGACGCCACGATAAGCCCCCTGGATCAAATCCCAGAAGCACGGGCGTCAATTTTGAGACACCCTGTATATATGATAGCACGAAAGGACTAGTAGGCCCATGGCTTGATCTGTTACTCTTCTCCATTCTTTTCTATTTTTTGCTCTTGTTTCCCATTCTCTGATCTTTATAACCCCCAGATATTCTTGTACCTCTTGCCTCCATTGATTCTTCGGCCTCTCTCTTCGCCTTCTTCCACCTACCTCTGCCTTCCATATTCTACTTCTGCTACTGTTGTCCATTCTCAACAGATTACCTAACCATCTGATTCTCTGAGCCTTCACCCTTCACCACTCCCACTATATTAGGCTCATGGTACAATTTGTATAGCTCCTGGTTAGTTCGCCTTTCCCACTGCCCTCCATAAATCTTGCCCAGAATTTTTTTCTCCCACATCTCTAACATTGTCTGCTCCTGTCTTCTCTGCGTCCAAACCTCACATGCATAGATAACCGTAGGTCTTATGATTGATTTGTACACTCTAAGTTTTATTGTTCTCGATAACACTTTGCTATTTAACACTGTATTTACCGCGAATGCACTTCTTGGTTGAAAAAAATTTTGACTGGGTCGCCCCCCAAATCGGTTCTAAAAAAATAAAAAGTAATTTTAAGATTTACCAGCCCTCTTAATTCCAACGTTAAGGGGTACCCCAAGGAGCCTGCATTTTCCCATTTAAATAACATAGGTTTTCAGCACACTTCTGGTTTTTATTTTTTTACAAAAGTATGTGTGCCTTAAAAAATCCGGCGGGTACTGCGATTCATTGCTCACTGATGCCCCTTTCACGGACAAAAATCCTGGGAGCCAGGTGTCATATTTTAACAATCCGTTGCAACTGAGAAAAACGTCAATATTTTAAAATTACCCCTTTTTTCACCCTGAATTTACTTGCTTAAGATATGACACCTGCCTCCCATAATCTTTCCATGAAAGGGTCATCAGTGAGCAATCAATCGTAGCACTCGCCGGATTTTTTCAGACACACATAATTTTATAAAAAAATAAAAACCAGAAGTGTGCTGAAAACCTATGTTATTTAAATGGGAAAAAGCAGGCTCCTTGGGGCACCCCTTAACGTTGGAATTAAGAGGTGTGGTAAAGCTTAAAATTATTTTTTATTTTTTTAGAATCGATTTGGGGGGTGACCCGGTCAAATTTTTTTTTAACTATAATTAAGGGACACCCTAATACAGATTGTATTTTATACATGACATTCGCCAACGCTATGCCACGATAGTTCTCACAGTTCTCCTTGTCGCCCTTTTTGTGTAATGGGCTTATTAGCGCTCCATTCCAAGACTTAGGCATTTCCTCCTTATCCCGTATGTCTTTTATTAAGACATAAATCATTATCTGCAGTTTCTTGCCGCCATACTTGATTAGTTCGGCTTGTATGCCGTCCTGCCCTGCACATCTATTGTTTTTTAGGGACTAGATAACTTCTGATACTTCTTCGAAATCGAGCACATCATTGCCATTGTTCTCATATAATTCTAGTGACAGTTGTTCTTCTTGCCTTATATTCACACTAACTGGTTTATTAAACAATTCCTCGAAATATTGGGTCCATCTTCCTACTGCTTTTTCTTGATCCCCTATTAAGCGGCCTTCTTTATCTCTGCAAAAAACACTCTTGGGTTGGTGCCCTCGTTTTACCTTCTTGATTCGTAGATAAAAATTCCTGATCTCTTTTCTCTCATAGTTTTCTTCTATTTCTTCCAAGTTTTTTAAATTTAATTTCCGTTTTTCTTCTTTGCAAGTCTTTTTACATATTCTTCTTTGCTCTTTATTTATTAGAGTTTCCTTCTTAATTGCTTCTCTTTTCTGGATTTCATTTAAACATTCGTAGTCAAACCATTGCTGGTTTCTACTATGCTGCACACAGCCAATACTGCTTACTGTTTTCTTAATAACTTCTCTATTGTCATTGCTTTTTCATTTAGACTTTCCTTTACTGTTGTTGACTCCAGGATTATTTCTAGTTCTCTTACATACTTTTCTCGGTCTTCCGTTTTTTCAAGTTTCAGTTTCAGGCTTTTACATAACTTCTTTTGTATTTCACTATATGTTGTTGACCTTGAGACTGCTTGTAGTACCTTAATTCCTACCATAAAATGGTCAGACCCGACATCTACCCCTCTGTAACTCCTGACATCTTTTATACATTGTGCACTTCTCGTATCAACTAGAGGCTATTCCATTCTGAATGGCGAAACCCTTGGTTGCGCAGTAGACCAAGTAGGCCGTCTTAAGATACTTAAGAGCAACATAATCTTCTTAAAAAGACGCTGTACCGAAGCACAGTGGCACGGGTGGCAGTGAAGGGTGGAGTTATTGGTGAACGTGACCACCTTTTCTGACCGTTCCTTCGCCACTTAGAATTTGTTCCATTCTAACACATGGTCTATTTGGTTTATATGTTCACCACTCGGGCTAATCTACGTACCTTTGTGTATACTTTTATGTATAGGTATAGTACGTACTTTTGCTCCTCATACTTTTCGCTATTGCAAAGTCTGCTAACAGCCTACTATTCTCGTTATTTTATTAGGTACCAAATATTAATTTCAAATAATGTTTCTTTACTTGATACATTGATACATTTGCGATTGGATGCAATTTAGCAATTTTAATCATTATTTTATTATCAAATATTGATTTCAAATTTATTTTTGAAAATTCAGGGCATGAACATTCAAATTCTTAAAAAATTGAGGCAAAGTTAAAAATTTTCTTTACTGGTGGAGTTTCTGCCCAGTGTACGTATTTAAGTATAAGGGGTTGGTAGGGTTGGTTGTATGGTCATGGGCAGACTATAGAAACTTGCGATTAGGCGTTTAATTTTTGTGAAAACAAAAACATATCTAAAACTGATCGATGTTGATATAATGTGGCACAAGATGAACTACCGTAATAAATAAAACTGAGGGTATTGCCCAAATGTACTTTATCATGTCTGCAATTAAAAATACCATTTGTTGAGAAGTAAAATTTTAGTTAGTTTTTCCATGGTTTACATTGCAGCATATGTTGGACAACTGAATTAAGTGATAAGTACGGTTATTAAACAATTATTCCTATCCCATTCAAAAGTTTTCTTATTAACCAAGTTGAATAAAATCAGTGTCTAGAATTTGTTAAAAACAATAATGATTAAACATATTAAAATTTTAATGCATATTTAACAGTGTAGTATTTAAGTGCAAGGGGGTGGAAGGGATGGTAAGAAACCATTTTGTATGGCCATGGGTACTATGGGTAATCTATCGAGACTCGCGATTATGTGTGTGACTTTTGTGAAAAGACGTTTTGAACAAAAATATATTTAAAATGGATTACGACTGATATAGTGTGGTGCAAGTTGAACTATGATGTGTGATTAGTGTGATGTGCAATAAATCCGAGGGTATTGTCCAGATGTAAGTTGATTTTTTCGATTGTTTTTCTTCAAATGGATTTACATAAATATGTGAATACATGTGACTCGTCAATGCAATATGGCTTATATGACAGGCATAGGGGCATAGGTAACAAAGGAACTTGTTAAAATTGAATCACTGAAAACTATAGCAATCATTTAATTGACCTTAATTTTAGTATGTGTTAATAACGAAAAATAAACAAGTATATCGAAACCCTATGGGCTAAAATCGAGGTTTCACTTGTATTCATGTAATATAAATACCTGCACGGATTTCATTTCTGACTGTTTTGTATGTACTTTATCAGACTATGAATAAACAAACGGCTTATTTGAGATTAAAAATTTCATACAGTTTAAGCCCTTTGAACATAAAAATTTTACAGTAAAAGAGTTAAATTATTTTAATTTAATTAGGTTTTAACCGTTTGTAGTTTAATACATGACTCATTTTGTTTTTGTGTCTGATGTATTGTATTGCAATTATTTTAACAGTTATATTTAATACAATGACATTATTGAAGTATAATAATTTACGACTTTTTGTTGCTGATATACGATTTATTTTTCAATAATGGACATCTGCGTTGCGATTATGCGCTGCAAGAGTCTGCACTTCTTGCCATTCTGCGAATTAAATCTAATCGCCAAACTGCACCTGGCACCTGGCATGTATGATTTATTCATTAATCAACACGTGTTTCTTGAATTTATACAAATAAACGGGCAGAGTGAATCAACTCATTTTGATAATGAAATAATTGAAATTATACCGAAGGATAAAGGTATCGGGGGAAAACTCCATCAGTAAAAAGCATTTCAGGTTTGCCTTGGTTTTGTCAGAATTTGAAAATAGAGTTTCGTGTCTAAATTTTTAAAAATAAATTTGGAATTAATTTTTGTTAATGAAATAATGATTGAAATTCTATCAAAGGCGAAATTGTATCAGCAGAGATACTCCATCAGCAAAGGATCATTTTAGGTTTGTGGTTTGTCTCGGTTTTATAAGAATTTGAAAATTGATTCTCTTGCCCGTGAATTTTTAAACACAAATTTGAAATTAATTTTTAATAATGGGGTAATTGTATCAGGGAAAATACTTCACCAGTAAAGAAACATTTCATGTTTGCTTTGATTTTTTGAAACTTTAAAAGTAAAACTTCATCCCCGTGAATTTTTAAAAATAAATTTAAAATTAATTGTTGATAATGAAATAATGATTGTAATTGTATCAAAGGGTAAATGTATTAGGTAACATACTTAGCCAGTAAAGGAACATTTCAACTCCGCCTCGGTTTTATAAGAATTTAAAAACATATTTTATGCCCATGAATTTCCAAAAATATATTTGAAATTAATTTTTGACAATAAAATAATTAGGTATTGAATTGTATCAAAGGGTAAATGTATCAAGAGAGATACTCCGCCAGTAAAGAAACGTTTCAACTTTGCGTTGGTTTTATAAGAATTTGAAAATAGATTTTCATGCCTGTAAATTTTTAATAATGAAATATTACTTTAGGACCTAGGAGGTAGAGTAATAAGGTTTTACACATACATACACATTACACTCTAAATGTGGTGCAGTATGTAGGTAAAACGACACATCAACTTCGTAACCCGCGGAGAGCCTCCTATGTTAACGCACCAGCCTTGCTACCGAAAGGTAAAATAGGTTACAGATAATACAGATATTGCTTTAAAATTGTATTGAAGGATAAATGCATCGAGGGAGAAACTCCACCAGGAAAGAAACATTTCAACTTCGCCTTGGTTTTATAAGAATTTGGAAATAGATTTTTATGTTTGTCAATTTTTAAAAATTAATTTAAAATTAAATTTGGCAATAGAATAATAATTGTACTGAAGGATAAAATACTCAATCAGTAAGGAATAATTTGACTTCGTCTTGGTTTCATAAGAATTTGTAAACAGATTTTCATGTCTGTAAATTTTTAGAAAGCAATTTAAAATTAAATTTTGATAAAATACTCCACTGATAAAGAATATTTCAAATTCAACTTTGCCGTGATCTCGTGATGACGTTCAGCAACAGCTGAGTGTGAGAGAAGACCAGATTTCAAGTAACGTTTGTGTTCACAGTTACGTGTGTATACTGAGTGACCAGTTTCTCCAATGTACATTAAACCATAAGAACAGGGGATACTATAGACGTCTCTTGATAACAAGGGTTGAGGCTTATCTTTTATTGAAGGGAGTATCTGTGATACTTTTGGAGGGGGTTTAAAGACGGCCTCTGTTTCAGGCCGACAGTCTTCAAGTCGAGTTAGCTCATATCCAAGACAGTTTCATCAAGAATGTATATAACAAACGGGACGTTAGGAAAGTTATCCACAGACAATTACACCCCTCACACCTTGGAAGTCCACAAAATACCTGTACACCTCACGCTACTGCCTTCTTGCCCTACGTTCGCCAAGTTACTGAACGTATAGGTAGGATTCTCAAAACACATAACATCAGAACAACTTGAATCGTGACACTGGTTATCATCTATCAGACATATGAAATTCTGTAATCCCTACTGGCTCCGCCCCTTCCACTTCTAACCAATCGTCGTCTTCGTCCGATACGCTTGACCTGTTGGCAAGTTGAGTTACCGTTCTCTTTTTCCTCTTGCTAAAAGAGTTTCGCATCTGTCGTGGTTGACACGTTGAGTACCGTGTTCCATTTCAACTTTGCTTTGGTTTCATAAGAATTTGAAAATAGCATTTCATGCCCGTGATTTTTCAAAAATTAATTTGAAATTAATTTGTTAATGAAATAATCATTGAGATTGTATTAAAGGGTGAATGTATCAGGAGAGATACTCCACCAGTAAAAAAACAGTTCAACTTTGCCTTGGTCTTACAAGAATTTGGAAACAGATTTTCATGCCGTAAATTTTTAAAAATAAATTTGAAATTAATTTTTGTTAATAAAATAATGATTGAAATTGCAATGAAGGACAAAAACTCCACCAGTAAAGAATATTTCAATTTTTCCTTGGTTTTATAAGAATTTGGAAATAGGTTTTCATGGTCGTGAATTAGGTAAAAAAAAATTTGAAATCAATAATGATTAATCGTAGCAAAGTGTTACTGGATCAAAAGAAATATTTCGCGATTAAAGAAAAATGTCAACCTTAGTTTTATAAGAATTTGGAAATAATAGGGCATTATCAAGTAGTAATTATTGTTTCAGAGGAATATTGTGCAATATGTAACTTTCAATATATTATATTTTATTTGGTTATATAAAGTGTCTCAAAATGAAGTTCATCTAGTACGCTTTGAATTTCCCGTGTAAAATAAGATGTGCCGCTTGCGTAATACTGTTATGCTAGTGGACAGAAGTATTAACTGTCTTGATCGAAAATATGCCTCAATAATAAAAATGTTTTCTTGCACAATGTACATTTTGTGTTGATTAACAAATTTAAGAAAAACTATTTGAAGTGAATTAGTTTACTTTTTAATTTTACAATTAACTAATGACAGCTCTGGATAATGCAATACAAATAACAATGTAGTGGCACATAAAAGTTTACACATGCACACAAATTTTAAAGGTAACTAGACGTAATTCTTTTTAAGACACCCGGTAGTTTTTAACTGAAGAGAAAAAATACTGGAGAACAAGCTGTTCTTTTACTGGTTTACTAGTTGTGAAAAGGCAATTTTGAAGGTTTTTATACAAACTTTTAACAGACATCAAAATATACAATCTAAATTTTTTGTGCTTTTTTTAACGCCCCTTCAAGTAAGAAGAAAAACGATTACATGTCATCAAATACAATAGAATTTTAGGCGAAGAAATCTACTATAGTTAGTTAGCTTATCTGTGTTTTCCTTTTCCGGGCATCTATGAAAACGTCTTACTAACGGTTCAAATACTCGGCAAAGGAATTGGAGAGGAATGAAGTCAGAAACGGAATTAAGAAATTAAATAAAGCCGCAAGTAAATATAATATTCGGAGATCGTGTTTATGATTATCTACTTTTAGTTTGCTTTTTTACATTTATATTCAGAAATCAAATCCTTTGTTGGCAATTTTGGTTTGTTCTTTTGAAATCATGTTTGTGAATCTCCAATCTTAAATATTTTCTACAATAATATGCAGTGTTTAGAGTGTTTACACTCTTTGCTGGTGTGAAGTTGTTTCTTTAGTGGGAAAGTTTGTCCCCTTACTGGTTATAATAAAATAAAAACAAAAATATTTCCCAAGCGCTTTATATAAAACGCGATCGTAGAATACGTTGAGTATTAAAAGAGTGAAATTGAGGTATTAAGATGATATAAGTAGAAGGTAAAAATAAACTTTACGTGAAGTATTTCAGTATTTACAGTCTAACGAATAATTGAAGGTGTGACTTAACTTCGTGGCAAATTCATTAAGCGGATTTCCGTTAATTAACAAGGTGTAATCAAATTACATAAGTACACACTCTGCATGAATAGAGGTTGAATCCAATTGATATACCAGTTACCATGGTTACAGCTAAATACTGAAGTTTTCATTGCACGCATCATGTCATTACAAATTTCAAAGGGATTTTAAACGTATTACGAGGGTACAGTTATACGAACCTGGTTCGATGAAAAAGTGCCTGTGGAGGTCATGTCTGTATAAGAAATTGCTTCTCTCAGATCTGTCCAGAGAAAACCTAGAAAGGTTCCATATTCTGTCGGTGAGTGTTGAAACCGCTTCTTGATGTGGGGTTAAAGTATGCTGCTCGCTGGATCCCTCCGAGCTGGTGGGAGCTGCCTCCAAGGCGGCCTACACATTCATACTGTTCAAAATCAATTTACGTATTTCATACAGACAAATATACATACATGTAATTTTTAGAAATAATCAATATAAACGTCTGTAGCCTAATTATAGGTACAGTTGATTGAGTTATACTCTCGACTAGAACTGGGATTTTTTTTTTTTTTTGATGTATTTCAAAATATCGATTTATTTACTGTGATATATCGATACAATCAGTATATTTTAAGATTTATCATTTACATTTATGAAATGATTCCTTAAAATCAGTAATTCATAAAGGAATTATTAGATTAAAGTAAGCAAAGTTTAATATATCGACATGTAGATTATTTGATGAATCAATATTTCAATTTATTTCACTTAATGAATCAGTAGATATATGGATTTATTCGATATATAGATTAATTCGATACCTTAATTTATTCAATAAGGCAATTTAATCGATATATGGATAATATCTATACTTTTCGATATTGTTATTGTCGATGAGCGTTTCAGTATTGTGTTTCACTTCCGACTAGGATTAAAATCTTTTTTCGATGTATCGATGGATCGATTTAATTCTTGGCAACATTTCGATTTAATCGATATCTTAAACTTTTTTATTTATGAAATAATTCCATAAAATCAATATTTCGTAAGGAAAGTATTGGATTAAAGTATAAGAGTTTATTATCGATTTGTCTTGAATGAATCAACACATTAATTTATTGCTCTTATTGAACCACTAGAACTAGACGTATGTATTTATTCGATAAATCGATAATATAGATATTTTTTCAAAATCGATGTTTGTTTCAGTACTAAGGAGGTGTACTCCTGACTAGGGCGGGGATTTTTTTTCGATATATCGAGAATCAATATGAAATTCTAAAATTATTGGCGATAGATCGATTTAATCTTTTTGTTTGTATTGGCCTCCATTCTGTGATTTTACGTGCCCATCTGTCTTTGGCTTGTCTAGCCACGTGTTCAGCCCACCGCCACTTCATCTTTGCTACTTCGTTGGTTACATCATTGATCTTTGTTCTCTTCACTTCTGATCTTATCCCGAAGCGAAATACCAAGCATGCTTCGTTCTATGGCTCTTTGTGATGTTCTGAGCTTTTTGGCGTAGGCTTTAGTGAGGCATATGGTTTCATGTATTATATACTTTAGTTCTTAAATTTATGGGAATTGTGTGGTTCTTAAGAATGTGTCCTAATTTGCTGAAAGCTGCCCACGTAAGTCCAATTCGTCTGGTAATTTCCGCATGTTGGTTCGTTTTCCCTAGTTTGATAATGTGGGGTAGATAGATATATTCATTGACGCGCTCAATGTAGTTATTGTCTATGTATGCGTTGGTATTTTCAGGACTTATTATTTTTGTTTTGTTGTAATTCATTTTTAGACCGGTACTTGAAGAGACTTGGTTTAGTTGTTGTAACATTTCATTTAGTTCATTAATATTATCGGCTATTACGGCTATGTCGTCTGCAAACCTAAGGTGGTTAAGTCTGGATCCATCAACGTTGATGCCTTTGGGATACATTTCAATTTCTTGAAGACGTCTTCGAGAGCCAATGTAAACAATTTGGGTGAGATGGTATCCCCTTGCCGTATTCCTCTTTGTAATGGTAGTTTATCAGTCATGGTAGTTTCGTCTATTTTAATGCGTATTGATGCCTCTTTGTATATATTTACATTGTTACTAAATTTAGTCTTTCAAATGTCTTCCTCTCTACACCTCTTTCATCCACTCCACACCTCCGCCACTCTCACTCACTACCCCTTTCACTGTTTTTCCTACAGTTAACTATATCCTGATGCGTTTTGTAGCACTGGTACACTAATTGTTCTATTGTTTCTGCCCCTTCGCCACATAGTCTGCACTTCACCTCTTCAGCTTGTTCCCATGTTTTCCTGCAATTTTCTTCATTTCCACACCTAAACCGTGCTATTGTTTTATGGTGTCCTTTCTGTTCATTTTTCTTCAATTCTTCAATTCCGTAAAAGCCATATTACGAAAGGAAGATATAATAGAATTAGATTAAGATATCTACAGTATTTTATTACCGATATTTGGAGTATTTGATAAATCGATGGGTTTATTCGATATGTCGATTAATTCGAATCTTTATTTTATTCGATGAGGCGATTTAATCGATATATCAATTGATTCCATGTACATCGATAATATCTGCATTGTTTCGATATTGATATTGCCGATATTTGTATCAGTATCGCGCAGGCATACTGCTGATTGGGGTTGATTTTTTTCTATACATCGATATAATATCGATGTATATCGATGTATCGATATATCGAAAATCAATATGAAATTCTAAAAATATCGATGTATCGATATATTGATTTAATCGATATCTTAATATTTTTTCACTCTTGAAATAATTCCATAAAAGCCATATTTCAAAAGAAATTATCGGATTAAAATATTTCCGATATTTAGAGTATTTGATAAACTAATACTTCGATATATTTCACGTGTTGTATTAGTAGACTTATGGATTGATTCGATGTGCCGATTAATTTGATACTTTTGATTTATTCCATAAGGCGATCTATTGATTCGATATAATTATTTACTCTTTTTTGATATCAATGTTTATATTTGTTTCAGTATCGCATAGGTTTACTCCTGACTAGGGCTGATATTTTCTTCCGATATTTTTATATAGTATCGATGTATCGATATATCATAAATTAATATGGACTTCTAAAAATATCCATGTATCGAAATATTACCGTACCAGTTTACTTATTGGCGATATATCTATTTAATCGGTATCTTAATATTTTTTTATTCATGAAATAATTCCATAGAAGCCATATTTCAAAAAGAAATTATCTTTATTATCGTTATGTGAAGTATTTGATGAATTAATACTTCAATTTATTTTACGTATTGAATCCGGAGACGTATGAATTTATTCAATATGCCAATTAATTCGATACTTTAATTTATTCGATAAGGCGGTTTAATCGATATATCAATTGATTTCATTTGTATCCATAATATCTATGGTTTCTCAATATCGATATTGCCGATATTTGGTTTACTATCGCATTGGTCTACTCCTGACCAATCGATGTATTGAAATACCGATGAAAATCAATAAAAATTCTAAAAGTATCGGTATATCAATTTAATTATTGGCGATGTGTTGATTTAATCGATATTTTAATATTTTTTCGTTCATTAAATAATTCCATAAAAGCCATATTTCAAAGAGAAATTATCAGATTAGGATATCTACAACAGTTTATTACCGATATCTGGAGTATTTGATCAGATATGCCGATTAATTTGATACTTTAATTTGTTCAATAAGGCGATTTAATTAACATATCAATTGATTCGATAGATTGATAATATTTATAGCTTTCGATATCGATATTGTTTCAATTTTAGCAGGTCTGTTTCTGACTAGAGATGAGATTTTTTTCGAGATGTCGATATAATACGGATGGATTGATATATCGAAAATCAATATGGAATTCTAAAAATTTCGAAATATCAATACGAGATCGATGTAGCGATGTAATTATTGGCGATTTATTGATTTAATTGGTTTCTTAATATTAATTCTTCGATATATTTCACGTATTGAATCAGTAGTATGAGTTTTTTCGATATGCCGATTAATTTGTTGCTTTAATTTATTCGATAACGCTATTTAATCGATATATCAATTGATTCGATATATGGATAATATCTATACTTTTTCAATATCGATATTGTTGATATTTGCTTCAGTGTCTCGTAGGTATTTAAACTGCCGACTAGGACCGTGATTGTTTTCAAAATATCGATATAATACCGATTTATGGATACATCGAAAATCAGTATGGAATTCTAAAGATATCGATTTAATTATTGGCAATACATATATCGGTTTAGTCGGTATGTTAATTTTTTTGCGTTTATAAAATAATTCCTAAAAAGCCATATTTCAAAAATGAATTATCAGATTAAAATGTCTATAACAGTAGACGTATGGATTTGTTATAAATGTAGATATGTCGGTTAATTCGATACTTTAATTTATTGGATAATGCCATTTAATCGATGTAATAATTGATTCGATATCGATATTGTCGATATTTGTTTCAATTTTGGCAGATGAGATTTTTTTCGCTATATCGGTATAATATAGTAGTATCGATTTAATTATTTTATATTGTATAATTAAGTATTGGACTGCAGCATCTATAAGAGTTAATATCGATTTGTGGAGTATTTAATCAATGTAGTTATCCGATATATCGATAATCCCGATAGTTTTTCAATGTCGATATATGTTTTAGTATCGAGGAGTGGTGTACTTCTTACTAGGGCTAGGATTTTTTTCGATATATCAAAAATCAATATGAAATTCTAAAAATATTGATGTATCGAAATATCGATGTACCTTAATATTTTTGAATTCTTGAAACGATTCCATAAAAACCATATTTCAAAAAGAAATGATCCGATTAAAAAAAATACCTACAACCTACAACAGTTTTTTGTCGCATATATCCAACTCCCATTGAATATATGATCTACTAACTACTTTGCACTGTAGAAGCGGTGTCTAGCGGCTGGCGTCACAGGCATCTTAACGTTATACACATACAGTGCTCCCAATCCCTACCCTACCTATCATAACAAATCCCTTCACACCTTATATTGGCATGGGAGGGCCTGGCGTAATCCAGGATTGATCCACGGGAATCTGCTCCATGTCAACTGATGATGATGATGATGATGATATGTTAAGTGTTTGAGGAATCAATTGATTTATTCAATATGCGATTTAATTGATATATCGACTGATTTGATACACCGATAGTATCGACGCTATTGCCCATATTTGTTTCAGTATTGTGCAGATCTACTTGTGACTAGGGTTAAAATTTTGTCTCTATATTGATTTATCGATATATCGAACATTAATTTGGAATTCTAGATATATTGATGTATTGAAATATCGATATATCAATTTAATGATTGGCAATTTATCGAATTCATTGGTGTCTTAAGATTTTTTATTTTATAAAATAATTCCATGAACAGGCAGAACGGCAGAGTGATAGTGCACGTAATACCGACATATTTAAAGTTAAGCAGGTGCCTGCTTGACCTGAACGAGACTGGTTGGACCACTCTGCGATTCGGTGTGCCCGGCACCCTCGACACTGTAAAAGTATAAGAGGGTAAAAGAGAAAGAAGAAGAAATAATTCCATAAAATCTATATTTCGCAAGGAAAGTATCAATAAGAGTTTATTTATTGATATGTGGAGTATTTCATGAATCGACACATCAATTTATTTCATTTATTGGACCACTAAAGGTATGACTTCGATTTATCGATTAATGCAATACATCGACTTATTTGATGTGGGAATTTAACCGAAATATCGATTGATTCGAAAGTTTTTGATAGCGCTATCTTCGATATTGTTTTCAATATTATGCAGGTTTACTCCTGACATCTGAAATTTCAGGTTGTTTGTGAATTGTTGATGATTATTAAAGTGCGATTGCTAATTAATGATAAGTTTCAATTATACTGTTGTTGAAATGACGTTTTAATTAATCACTTGAATTCCAAATTTAGTTAATTTTGTCTTTAAAATTCTATAACCTTTAACAGCTAATTGTTTATTATTCTTCTTTTAATTCTCTAAGTGATTCGTTCGCATTTTGATAATGAAAAAAAAAATATATTAAATATTGACATAAATTCTACGCGTTTTTCGTTTTGTTGTTTGAAAATAGGCTATCAAATCAATTATAGAATAAATAGAATAACTGAATTAGTTATTCGATGTGAGAGACCTTGCATGTTAAAATGTGTAATAAAATTGTAATTGCTGGAAAGTGGCATATTTTATTATTACATACTTTTGAAATATCTCGATGGAAATTAGAAAAAAAAATGAAATACGATAAGCAGCAAAATAAAGCTTTTCGTGATACATTCGTCGATTACTGACTGTATCTCTGATTTCATTACACACATAGATTTGTTTCGTTTGTCACAGCACACACGTAACGAGAATTACGTCTATAAATTTCCTCCGGAAAATCGTTCGGCAGTAGGTGTTTTTGAGAAGGACGAATGGAAATACTTGTAAAGCGACGATTACGCAGTTCATTTAATATGGTTTGATTCGCGTGTCAGATAATACATTATTAAACATCTTCGTAACAGTTTCCTGTTATTATCGCTTACTAACCCCAACAATTGTCAATGCCTCTGATTTTTCATATGTTCTCTCTAGATAAGCCATCGTGTGTTGAAATCTATGAATTTTATTTAATGGTGTATCTGATCACGATAAAGGTAAATTTGTGAAAGATTAAAAATAATTAAACCTCCACAGAACAAAATGTCACCCTTTGAAAAGAAGATTAGTTCGCATTCAATCTACTATTTAACGTCAAAGTTTTCCACACAACCATAAAATAGTCCGGTTTAATTACTTGGTCGTAACAATGTTTTAATTAAAAATTATTACCCGAATTTATTACATTAATGTAAATATAAGTCCATGGAAGTTTATTTTAAGCGGTTAATCTATATAGTCACCGCAGGCAAAGCCCGAATTTCAATATTTGATGTTACATTAAGTAATTAAATACGTTAAACCGATTACTTCGTCATTCAGCGGATTGCCTACATAGTTTTCGGTCCGAACCCTACAACCTTTTGTAGTATTTGTCTCTTTATGTGCTTGAACATCAGTTGCCATGATTAAAAATAATACATAACGAAGCGTTAAAGTTAAGGATTTCACAATTTAACACATTTAGTTTTTCAAAAGAAAAATCATAAAAATTAATAATCAAGAATTATTTTAAAAAATGAATTTTAATTATTGGTTTAGCTTTTAATGCACCTAAATGTATCATTAAAAATTTCCCGTTAAACGTTTAGAAGTACAGTTCATTCAATTTTATATCTCTTTTGTAACATAAATTTAACCTGAAATTAAGTAACAGATGGTTTATATAACAACACTTGTTTAAGTATAAAAGTTAGGTTAACTGGGTTACAAGCAAATTTGAATATATGTTGGAACTTTCAAATATGAGAAATATAAAATGCAACAAGTGCATCTTACGAAACTTGGCAACTAGTTTTTAAATAACAAAATCTCTTTAAACTCATCCAACATATAAATTGACTTATTAAGAAATTAAAACCTGTTCGTCAAATGTTCAAATGTTGAAAGTAGCCGAATTCTTTTATATTTGCTGATTTTATGCAAGTTATAACCCGTACATGATTTTTGTTTAGGTAAATATCTATCTTTTAGTCTATGTTAGGAATGAAAGAAAATTGAATAAGCTAAGTTTGATAATATTTAACTGAAATACAGTCATTTCAAAAGGTTTCATACATATTTTAGTTGGTGTTATGCATATCTTTACATGCAAAAGGCGAATTAGTGATGTGTTATATTTCCATTGTTTTTATTTACTATTAATATTTAATATATCAGCTGAGCTGCGATAAAGTGCTGTTTGCGTTTTAATTATGATTCTGAACTGTCGTTGCTTTAATACTTAAAATATCAGCGTAGATTTTTGCTAAAAATATGTTTCGTCCAATTCATTTGTGACACCTTTTGCAATAAATTTTTATTGACGCCAAAATACAAGCGTATAACTTGCAGAAAGTTTCTGTTTTCGAGTTTGTAAACCACCAAATACTATGTTGGAAACTTTTCCTGCTTGAAAGTCTTGATAAACAAATTCTTATAATGCCATTGTGATTTTGTAATCCTTTGAAGTTTCACTCTTCTATCAAAGCTATTTGGGTATTTGGGCCAAACGATTTTAATAAACAAGCCCTACGTATTAGTTTTCCTTTTGCTCTAGTATCCACTGTTTTCTATTTGGAATATATTTATTTTGCTTGCAAAACTATGAGAAACTTATTTAAATTTTCCACAGTCGAATTCTGGCTTATTATAAACAGAATTAAACCAAATTAAATGACATTTGTTTAAATTAAACTGAGTTTTGTGAACGTACATAAAAAGAAGATTGTAACAATTAGGAGGTTTACGAACACTTGATGTGTATAAAAGGGCACAAATCACATCGCGACTGCGAAATGTTCGTATCTTTATTCACCGTAGTTGCTGTAGCATAGTTAATTCAATGTGACATTTTAAAATGGAATGGGCTATTTTTTAAATTACTCTACAAAATCGCTGCACGAAAATGTAATACCAAGGCCTGGTATATTCACTGCAAGGTTCAGGACCCTTCCCTCTATAAAATACACAAATACACATCCTGCCATTTTTGTAATGAATTTACTTAGTCATCCTTTAAAAGGGT
The DNA here is from genome assembly GCA_963082815.1 of Melanotus villosus. Lineage (NCBI taxonomy): Eukaryota > Metazoa > Arthropoda > Insecta > Coleoptera > Elateridae > Melanotus > Melanotus villosus. The sequence goes on along the minus strand of OY720427.1, from coordinate 32,297,912 downwards.
GACTTTATCATGAAACTTAATATTTTATAATTTCAAAATTTACCAGTCAAACGTAACCTTTTCTATGGTCTACGTCTTCATCAAAAGTTATTTTAATTATTTGGTTGTATTCAGGAAATGTAGAATAGTCCATTGCGGAAGAATTTGTTTTACCCTTTTAGCGTTCTAAATTTGTTTTTTTAGTTGTATACAGAAGGCTCTGGTTAACTCAGTAGCAGCTATAATACAATATTTCTAATCCCAAATGACTGCACCCCTGGGGAGGTGTCTCCGTGCTTCCCTGCTCACTAACCGTGTATGAGCCCTTGACTAACAGAATTACACCTATTTACAAGACACGTTTTTTAATAACCTCCTAAGTATTTTTCAAGAAAAGACCGCTTTGCTTATCAACGAGTAATCTCGTCTTTTTCGATTAAATTGCTTTGCATTCCGGTAATTTTTTATTTTATTTTTTAAATTCCTTAATCCTTGTTACAAATGAGGCTCTATCCTTAAACCGACTGCAGGATTATTTAAATTGTTACAGTCTGACTGTACTTTTATTATAAAAACTTAGTTTTAGTATGTTGATTTAATTTATTTAAATTTGGGCTTCGCGGAAGTTCATTCAGTTTCTGATTTATCCAAAATTTTGAACTTCCAGAAATACTTTTTATAACCATCCAATTTATTAACAAGGTATCCTAATAATAAATAATTAACATTGGTTCCAATTATTCAACACCATACAAATAAAAATCGGAACGTTTTACTTCGGCGCCTCCACCAAAATTCGGCGTTTTCTGCTTTACGTTTGGAGTTTTGTAAAATACGTTTTTTAGATATATTTCTTTGATATTATTAAATATACAGGGGAATTGGTTGACGCCTCCACCAAATTTGCAGTTTCTTTAATTCCTCCTTTCTTCGTTTTAAATATTATTCCTATGAAGTTTAGGTACTGAATTCCTTTGGTATATCTTGTAAACTTTTTTATAAAGTATAAAACTTGAAACGTTTTTAATGAATAAGGCTAAAGTCAGAGAGAATCAAGGGATTTATTAGGTATGTTTCCGTTTCGTTCCTTGGTATAAATAAGCGTGTAACAAAATACGTAAATCTGGAGACTTGTAGCACCGAAGAAGAAATGTAATACACCATTAGTTGCGACACTAATAAAATAAATACACATTCCAAGTTAAACGAGTTCTTATTCCGATGGGACGTCGTAGCGCTAAGCAAGCGGACAAATGCGTCCCGCCGGTAACATAGAAATACTCGATACCAACGCTGATTTTGTAGATGATTGCTTTTTTATATCACTAAACAAGACACGTACAAATACAAGATAACAGGGTCATTCCGAACGACGTTAACTGTTTGTCTTGGCTCGTTTCCTTTAAAAATAATGTCGGTTGACTTCGTGAGTTCGTGCAGTACTTCAGAAATGTTTCTTATTTCTTATAAAACTGAAATGTAGCGAGAAGCTTTACCATTGGTGCATACGAAAACTATCATCAATACCAAGTTTATAACAGTTAAATTCGGCCCGTTTTGTGATCTTATCGGAACTTCTTTGTAAACTAAAGATATTACGTTCAGAGCAGGCACATTTGGAATACTTGGCAGATTTTGGTGTAATAAAATATTTTCTGAAACAAATACGCTCAGTTTGGTTTAATATCGCTACGATTTTACATCAAAAGTATTTTTTAAAATCAAATTCTTAAAGTTGTCATTTGGATTACACCAGGCGCTAATTTGTAGAGCTAATTTTCCAAAGATTTGAAGAACACTTCCTATAAATGCGTTGGTATTCTCATCAGTGGTGGCTTTATCATCGAGTTGTCGCAGGGAAAGTAATTTGCCAAATCATTTACAGTGTTCGATTTTGGATTCGGTATGGATTCTTTAGTCTTTTAACAATTATTTTGACGATTACCTCACAAGTATATCCTGAAGTTTATGGCGACTGTCTAAGCATCACCCTTGCTGAGAACAATTTTGGACATCAAATTTTCTTTTCTACAGAACGTGCTGCTATTTGCAGATGATATAATCATATTTGCTCGAACCAAAGTAGACATAACAGAATTTGAATTACGACGCTTAAACATCAACTGGGGGGGGGGGGGGGGGTAACAGACTATATGTGTGTTGGTAGTAATCAGGAAAATTTAAGGATTGACAATGCGGAAATACAAAACTGCAGCAGCTTTAAATATTTAGAATAAATTTTCATCGCTACAGACGGTACAGTTGAAGAAGACGTCGACAACAGAATTAAGTTGGGAAAAATAGCAACATGGAATGCTTTGCAACAAACATTTGGCGAAAGCCACAAAAAAGAATATATTTCGTAGTATAGTGGAAAGCATACTATATGGAGGAGAGATATGGCCAGTGACAGAAAAAATTAGGGACAGAATTCAGATATCATGAGATGTTTACAAATAACTAAACCGGATAGGTGAAAAATAAAACACTAAAATGGTATGGACACGTACTGAGGACCAACTGATAGATGATCGAAGAAAATATATGAGTGGTCTCCACGAGGACCAACTTTTCAATGGAAAGCACATATGAAACAAGTAATGATGGACCGAGATCTAAAAGAAGCAGACTGGAATTACCGTCAACGACAAATTCATAGAGAAGTCGTCGTAGGAAGAAGAACAAGACTTTTCTATTCAAAAAGGTTCCCTAAAGGTGCCCGGAATTTTTTACGAATATAAGACATTAGACTTTCTTTCTATAGGGATTGTAAGCGCGAGGTTGACCAATGAGGCAGTTTTAGCTCGTTAATGAGGGCAGTCCAGCAACAATGTGAGGTAGAACTGAAAATGTTGAGCTTCAGGCAATTTAGGTAGCACATTTCAGGACAGTCCAAGGCATTTCAAAATATTTGGGGGAAGTTGAAAAAGATACGTGGCGATCTTTAGCAGTTGCTTATGCTTTTGAGGCAAATTGGCCAATATTCAGTAATACTACTTAGGGGAGGCATAGCAGTAAAGGACGTTCCGAAATGGACAGTTTTTTGTTTCTAAGATCTAACTTTAATCAACCCTTCGTTTCCAAAAACATTTCGACTGTTTCAGTGTCGCAGGTCTAAAAATGATAAACTCCAGGCAGTTTGTACATTCAAAGGCATTTCAAAACATTTCAGAGAAGTTTAAAAAGATGCGCGGTGATCTTTAGCAGATGCCTGTGCTTTTGAGGCAAATTGGCCAATATTCAGTAATACTATTTAAGGGAGACATAGCAGTAAAGGACGATCCGAAATGGACAGTTTTTTGTTTCTAAGATCTAACTCTAACCAACCCTTCGATTCCAAAAACCTTTCAACGACTGTTTCAAAGAGACGGTTCTAAGAATGCTGAGCTCCAGACAATTTGGGACATTCAAATACATTGTAAAGCATTTCGAAGAAGATATTCAGCAATTACCTATGTTTCTGAGGCAAGTTGATAAATATTTAGTGATACCACTTAGGGAAGGAGGGCAAGCCTTCTTCACCTCTTTCGATAGGTAAGGCTAGCCTCCTACCCAGTATACGTGCAAACAGGACTCACAGAACTCATATTTATGAGTTAATAACAGGCCATTGGCCTATGCTACGGGGAGAAAAAGAAGAAGAGGAAGACTTAAGGAAGACTTGGGCAGTAAAAAAGATTCGAAGAAGGCAGTGTTTGGTCGTTTCAGAGATGCAGACTAAATAAGGCTCGAGTTCTAGGCAATTTGGGACATTCTGGCGCAGTCCAAGGTTTTCTAAAATATTTTAGAGAAGTTTAAAAAAATATAGGACGGCCTTTTGGAATTGTCTGTATTTTTAAGGAAAGTTTACCAATATTTAGTTATACTACTTAAGAAAGGGCAGTAAAGAGTGTTTCAAAATAGTCAGTCTCTTACCTCTAAGATCTAACTCTAACCAACCCTTCCATTCCAAAAACCTTTCAACGACTGTTTCAAAGAGGTAGGCCTAAAATTGTTGAACACCAGGTGGTTTGGGAGGTATTCTAAAGCATTTTGGGGAAGTTTAAAAGGATATGAGCCGATCTTTAGAAATTGCCTGTATTTTTGAGGCAAGTTGGCCAATATTTAGTGATATCACTTAAAGAAGGAGGGCACGTTAAGCAGGCGGTGCTGGCTGTCATCCTAACACCCTCTATAACCGTTAAGCTCGCAACACTGTGGTTCTTTTTCCCTTCATTCGATGGGTAAGCTAGCCTCCGGCCCAGCATAGGTACGTGCCAAGAGGGCTCACAAAATTCATACTTCTGAGTTAATAACAGGCCATTAGCCTAGGTTTTGGTCATAAGCGGAAGAAGAAGATAACAATAATAATAATAATATTTATTTCCGTTTGACAGCACTTACACTGTATAGGAAATGTCAAAGAATAACAATAATTACATACATACACATAAATATAACATGTTAAAAACATTCGTTCATGGAATACATACACTTTTCTAACAAATAATACTTTAGTTCACACTTAAAGCTAGAAATTGTTGTACAGTCCGTAACATTTGAAGGCAATATATTAAAAATTTTAGGCCCCACATAGTTTGGTGATTTCATGGTAACATTAAGTCTACAGTGTGGTATATACAAATTCTCCTTATTTCTTGTGTCATACTGATGTATGCTATCATTACGCTTAATTTTTTTTTATTGTGGAACATACAGACACCAATTTCAAAAACAAACAGGTCATACAATGTTAGAACATTAAATTGTTTGAAAAGGCTTCTGCAAGAAAATGTACCAGCAACTCCCGCAATTATTCGTTTTTGACTAATAAAAACATCTTTGCTTAAGGTGGACCAACCCCAAAAGCAAATTCCATACCTGAGTCTCGATTCAACTTGCGTGTGATAAAGATTTACAATTTGTTGCGTTGTAAGAATAGGTTTTAGAGATCTAAATAAAAAATATATAGAGTTGAGTTTTGAGATCAGATTTGTACAATGTGTTTTCCAATTTAAATTATTATCAACGCAAATCCCCAAAAACTTAACCGTGGAGGCGCCTTTCAGTGAGACGTTATTAATATTTAAATTAATGTCAGTGGTGTTGCTATTCTGCATACTAGTAGTAAATTTAATATACTGCGTTTTATCCACATTTAATAGTAACTGGTTATTGCAACACCACTTGTAAAGATTATTTAGGAAGGTAAGTACCTATTACATTTAATCTCCAATAGATCGTTACATTTATCTGTGACCACTACCGATGTATCGTCTGCATAAAGCGTAAAATCAACATCAGGGTTGATGGAAACAACATCGTTAATATAAAGTAGAAATAGTATAGGGCCCAATACGGAACACTGAGGGACGCCAATATTAATATTAGTGTAGTCACGCACTGGAAACGGTTTGATAAAAAGGATTTAATCCAGTCAGCAGAGATCCCACGAACTCCAAAAGTGTACAATTTATCGAATAGCCGATTATGGTTAACGCAGTCGAATGCCCTGTTCAGATCACAAAAGATCCCAGCAGGACGCTCACCATTTTCTAAATATTTAAGAACTTTTTCCACAAATACAATACAAGCAACCGATGTAAATACGCATATTCAAACACTTTGGAAAATTAAGAAGTTACCGAGATGGGCCTATAATTTTCTACCATTTGACGACTACATTTTTTAAAAACAGGCAGAACGTTACTAGTTTTTAATTTACTTGGAAATTCGCCATTGGAAAAAGAAAGATTTACCAAAAAGCATAATGGGCGTAATACAAATCTTAAAGATAGTTTCAATATACGGATGGGGATTTCATCCGGTCCTGCGGACCATTTATTTTTGAGCTTATTTCCTACGACCCTAAGAAGTTCTTCTTCAACATACGGTGTTAGGAACAATGAATTTTCCAAGCTTGCCTGTTTAAAATCAACTCAAGGAAATTTATCTTTAATAGAAGCATATTTTTAAAGAAATTATTAAAGTGACTGGCAATAGTATAAGGTTTGTCAATACACACGCCATTAATATCAAGGGACATGTTTTGTTGTTTAACTGATCGATTGGGTAAATCGTTAATAACACCCCAGGCAACTTTAACAGGATTAGCAGAATTGCATATTTTATTTTGGTAATATTGTCTTTTTTTAGTTTGTACCAGTTTGTTGTGCTGTTTCTTAGCTGATGTGTAGAGGTCAGTTAATTCAGGAAATTTACACTTAACCACGTAGAGATTTTTAAGTTTCAGGCTGGATAATTCCACCGAGTCGTTTACCCACGACTTACTGCCGTTGATTTTAGTCGAAATTTTCCTAATTTTGGGGAAATTATTATTAAAATGAAACATATATATTAAAAGCACCATCCAAATCATTTCTGTCGTAAATAACAGACCAGTCTTCGTTCATTAAGTTATTATTGAAATTAAATAAACTTATTTCTGAAAAATGTCTTTTTGTTGATGCAATCGAGTTAGAATTTTTGTTGGTAAAATCAATGTTTAACTCGAAAAACACACTGCGGTGATCTGAGATTACCTTATCAATAACACAGCAACAACCGTTGTCCAAAATATTGGAGAAAACGTGATCAATTATACTACCAGAAGTACTAGTAATACGGGTGGTCCACCTTACATAAGGTTTAAAATCAAAACATTGTAGAGTATTACATAAATCGCTGAAGCTGCTGGATGCGTCAAGAGAATTTATATTAATATCTCCACACAGGACGTAACTATATTTTGGCTTATACAAAAAATGTAGAACATCATATATTACATTCAAAAATAAATGTATGTCCCCAGACGGAGATCTGTGTACAAGTAACAATAATTACAGTAGAATCCGAATTTGGCTTCCATTTTACAGCGCAAAGTAGGCACGATAGTTGGCTACATTACAGGAATTGTTATTTGACAAATATTCAATTTCCATGTTATTAATTTGATCACTATTTAGTCCTTGAACATTTAAAAGTAAAATATCTGGACAAATTACAAAATTTAAGGTTTTCTTCAACCGATCGTCATTAACTGCATCGTCTATCAATCCTGATTCTGGTTCAATTTGGGTCGCAGCTCTAAAAAACGACTTATATACGCACCAAAGGGCTAAATATCAGGATTCATAGCTTTCTTAAAATGTTCATCGAGTATTGTCACTCTAAAAGAGGCATACACGTCAGGATGTTTTGCAATTAACCTTTCACATCTCACTTCTGGAAAATGACTTTTTAAAAGATCACTTAATTGAGAAGCCGTAGTTGCAGGATCTACTGTGTAAACATGTAAACTGACACTTTTGGGAACCCCCTTGATGTTATTTATATCTCTGTTATTGCCAGTAACAATAACAGAATTAAACAGAACGTTTTCGTTTTTTGTTGGTAGCCTTCATCCATGTCTCATTGTCAGATGAGCGATTTCGTTCTTTTTGTTTCTATTTATCTAAGTTAATATAGCTATTGAGTGCTGCAGAGTTTTCCGCCAAGGCGATAGCAGCTGAAACTTCTTTTTTTGAAATACCAGAAAACACTTTTGGGTTGGATGTGAGCGTTGATGTTTTATTAGCAGATTTATTTTCCACTTTGCCTTTTGAGGTATTATCGGGTATGACCTCTTGTACTGCAGATTTATTTCTTGCGTTTGAAGCAAGGCCCGGGCCGTGACCGCAGATTTCATTGAATTTTTGCATAAATAAAATCCTTTAAAGAATTTATGGTAGTTTGTTGATTTAGAATTATAACTTCTTTTTGGGATAACAGCTCCTTTAGATAATATATTTTTAGATGTAGTATAGATAAGTTATAATTGTTCTGGGATGATAAATCTTCAGCCTTAAAAGATTCCACTAAATCGGCACAACAGTCCATTAATTTATCATCTATTTTTTTTATTGATTTTAAAAGATCTACACAGCTACTGTGAGAAGCAGCACCACACTTTACACATTTTAAGCCTGCATGCGCAACTTTTTTGCATTTTTTACAAGTTTTAGGAGCACAATTTCCATTCGCGACTGCACTGCCCGGCGCCATACTCGACTCAGAAGAAGACGGAACATTAAAGAAAGTTACGAAATGTACAGTTTTTTGTCTTTAAGTTCGAACTCTAACCAACCTTTCTATACCAAAAAAAATTTCAATGACTGTTTCAAAATAATGCTTGAATTCCAAGCAGTTTGGGACATTCTGATACGGTCCAAGGTATTCTAAGGCATTTTAGAGAAGTTTAAAGATATATTGGACGACCTTTAGTAATTGCTTGTATTTATGAGGCAAGCTGGCCAATTTTAGTGATGCTACTTAGTGAAGACAGGGAGTAGAGGACGTTGTCTTTAAGATTTGACTGTTTCAAAAAGAAAGGGCCTAAAAATGCTGAACTCCAAGCAATTTGGGACATTCAAATGCATTGTAAAGCATTTAGGGAAAGTTTAAAAATACGTATATGAGTTGATCTTTAGAAATTCCCTTAAGGAAGACAGGGCAGTAAAGGGCGTTCTGAAATGGGCAGTCTTTTGTCGTTAAGATCTAACTCTAACCAATTCGTCCATTCTAGGAACGTTTCAATGACTGTTTCAAAGAGGTAGACCTGAAAATGCTGAACTCCAGGTAGTTTGGAACGTTCAAAGGCATTCTAAAGCATTTTGGAGAAGTTTAAAACGATATGAGTTGATCTTTAGAATTTGTAATATGGGATATTGCCCAGTATTTAGTGATACTACTTACGGAAGACAGGGCAGTAAATGGCCTACTTACGGAAGACAGGGCAGTAAATGGCGTTCCAAAATGGGCAATATTTGGACTCTTAGTAACTATGCGATTCCAAAAACGTTTCAATGACTATTGGCTTAAAATTGTTGAGTTCCAAACGGTTTCGGACATTCAAAGACTATTTTTGAGGAAAATTTACCAATATTTTGTGATACTACAAGGAAGACAGGGCAGTAAAGGAATTTCCGAAATGGGCAGCCCAGTCTCTTAACATATAACTCTAACTAGCCCTTCGATTCCAAAAACCTTTCAATGACTGTTTCAAAATCCGGAAAGTGATTGATACACCTCAGGAACTTTTGGATTTGGTAAAAAAGTCTGAGAAAGTTGCAGATGTTGAAAATATTTAAATATACTTGCTAGGTACTTTCCTTATAGAGAATGCCGATAGAGATTTTCTAAGTCAAAGAATGTGCTGGGAAAGTTCCGAGTTTCTTGACAAGTTAGGGAATTTTTAAGATTTTTGAGGTTCTTTAGAAATTTTCTAGAAAGCTCCAGAGTTTAAGTTCTCTGATTGGTAATAAAACAAAGATTTGTTATTGGTTGTCTGCATACTTACCGGTATGTGAATGATTGCTAAAGTATGTAAGTGAGGAACGATTATAGTGTTGAATTCTTCGGGGGGGATATTCTCAAATTAGAGTAATAGGAGACAATTGCATGTACGTTTGCAACGTGCATAACTGTGTCAAATTCATTACGGATTAAATTAAGGGCAAATAAGTATGTAAACGAGGTATTTCAGTGGTAAACGAATTGTAAGCTATTGTTAAAGCCAAATAACGGTGAAATTTTTTTAAAGTGCTAAACTACAGCAGCACAGCAGGAATGTAATACAAGCATCATCTGTATTGAAGGTTAATCTTTAATTATTCAAACGGCTATAGAAACAGAGTAATTTTAATCCATTGTTACGTTAAACAAACGCTAAATCTCATTGTTAGACCGTATTCATTATAATTGCTTTTAATTTACAAGCAGGTCGAGTGCTGTGCAGCATGTTTGCACAATTCGTTATTGTATCTATGCGCTTTAAACAGGATAGACTTGGATTTTCAGCGATCCACCCTGAAGTCCCCGGAAGTATTCCATACGCATAGACTTTGGATTCATATAAAAAGGGGATGTTTCAATCGTACTCCTGGGTAACAAAGTGCGATTATTTACACTCAACTTTTAATTGGGTTAACAAACGCCTTTTAAATTTTAAAAACTCTCGAACTTAGGAATAATTGCTTTTCCTGCCGAACTTGGTACAAAAACTTTCAGAAAGACCAATGTGTAAGCGGAACAGCACCGAATGGTGAATATTGAGTGAGGGATCGTTTGTAAATGTCAGCATCTGACCTTTTTTTACTGCTCTGCGAAAATTAAACCAGCCGTTATTGAAGCCTTAAATGAAAGTCATATCCTACGGTCAAATGTTAATCCGTTATTATTTATTTTCCGCCGTATATTATTACCATCCGATTTTACGGCTTACTGGAATAACTAACTAACTTCTAACTACCCTTAATAAACTCGGCTCGACTTGCATATCGCACAGGTTAATCTATATAAACAAATCATGCTAGTATTCAGTTAGATAAGAGTTTATTTGCAGTAGAACCCAAGGCGTGATAGCCAAAGAATATTTTAGGAAAAACTGAAGCTTAATTACTGGAGGCATCATAATAACCATTGAAAGTTCTGGTTCTAATTTTCTTTGCTATTGTCATTTGTGTTCACTGTTTACATTTTCTTGCTAAGCTCATTAGTTCGAAAAATAACACAAGTAAAATACGTATTATGTTATTCTTAAACTATGAGTTCGTTTTCATTTGGAAAATTCTAGATAGTTCGGGTGAAATGCAAACGCTGGCTTCACCACCATATGTTTGACAAATCCATAATATAAGTGTTTACGTGAACTGATGTAATCTATTCTTTGCCTGTTCTGTACCCACCCTTTGTGTCGTAATGGTTACAATAACGTTTTAATATAGGTTTCATTTCAGCATAATCGTATTACACTTCAGAATGATGTGTCAGCGATGAGTGGCAGATTAGATTCTAGATTTATATTTTTATTAAAAGCTCCTTTTTTGATTACACGGAAAATCTTTTGGGTTTGCGTGCTCAAAATAATATTAGAAATAAATTAGACATAATAAGCAAAATTGGTGTTTTATTGTCATTTTTTTCTAAATATTTTGGCTTTATTTCGAACGTACCAAATTATTTTAATACGTTCTATTATTTATTAGTACAATTTGTTGTGTTTCTTTAATGTGTTTACTGAGCTAAGAATGTCGACGTTTAGTTTAATTATAACCACTAAAATAAATTAAGGCATTATAGCTGTACTGATGGAAGTTTTAATTAATAGAAAATTACTTTATAACGTTATTTTCGATCGTTGTCGCCTTCTAGTGTTATTTATAATATCGAATGATTAATTAATTGTACGTTGAAGTAGTCGTGCAAAAGTCAATCTTCTGTTTAAGTTGCTTAATGGATTGTCAGAGGTGGGGCAAATGAGGGTGGAAGCAAGACACCAGGCACCGTACCCTCGATTAATGCGTTAGTCTTTTTAATCAAATGTAACTCAATACTGAAGTGTTTGTGTTTAACGCTGGCAAAACAACCTTTCACTATGATTAAATGTAAACACCTCGTGGCGTCTGTGTTTTCCCAAATTGAATTTGAATTATTTATAAGAATAACTGTAAGCATCTCCCCATGAATATTTAACAAATGTATACACTGTCGCAGAATAAATACAGAAAACCTAAGAAGGAGACAACCCCTTTTGACATCGTTTTGCCATAAAACGCCGTATTAGAATAAATCGTTTCTTTTATAAATAACCAATTTTTCACCCGTCGTATTATTGCTACTTATGGTTTAATATCATATCAACAAGGAAATATATAAAAACTCACCCTTTCACGCTTTGGACTCCAATATGTGGTTACTTCCATTTTTTCATCTGTCGATTCTATGTCCACTTCATCGTCACTGTGTTCTTCCTTTTGGGGAGGTTTTTCTGCGACTGGTTGCACAGGTTTAAAAGCAGACTGATATGTTTTGTCGACGGGGAAAAATGGGTTTTCGTAAGGGAACAGTACCGGGTTTCGTTTTAGCCATGGAAACGTGGAATACGGAGCAAACGGAAAAGGTTTGTTGTATATCAGATCCATAGAAACCCTCGAAATGGGCAGTGATATTCCCTGGCAGCCGGTAATTCTCGGAGCTGGCACCACCGGCTGGGGTTGAGATGGTTCGGCATCAACTTTGGTTTGCTTTGGATTACGTGAAATAGAGTTCGATAGTAACCTCTTTCTAGTCCCTCCATTAAACATTGCCTTGACGTCTTCCCAAGCGTGCATAATTTCCTCGGGAACATTTCCACTTAGTTTCATGTGGCGCCTCCATGAATTAAAGTTCGCGGCGTCAGGTTGAACATATTTGTCGTTTGGGCTCAATCGATGCGAATGAAAAATAAATTTATTAGGTGAAAAAAACAAACCGCACACGTTACACTTAATACATTTTGCTCTCGAAGAATTATAACGCGATGGCAAAAATGAACCCCGACACCCCCAAGCACATTCGTGATGCACTGCAAAAGCGAAGTCGTCTGGTAAACGAGGAGGGCTATTGTCGCCAAGAAAACTCTTGCATAAACGTTCAGCTTCTCGACGGGTTATCATTCCACATCTTCTTGAAGAAACGGGCATTGCACCTGCTCTTCGTAATATTTCTAATTGTACTGGAGTACATTGAACGCATGTTATACCTGGAACAAATGTGTGAATAAGAATAATTTTTAATATTGGAACTTGTAAGTTCTATACATTAATGCCTTTGAAGGTAATTTTTTCTTACTTTGGTGCAAACAAAAAAGAAGCAAATTAGGGAAAATTAAAGATTTTATCCTTTTGAATATTCAACGAACTTCGAAGAGTTCATAGGCAATTAGGCCATGTGAAGCTTTATTGGTTATTTGTTCTAAAAACACTTTCAGATATATCAGGATTGTTGTGTACTATAAGAGGTGATAAAATTACCCGTTTTAATTTCGGAATAAAGAAGATAAGATTCAGGAAGAAACTCGAAAAACTAAGTTACATACAGGGTGTTAGGTAATGCTTCTGCCAAACTTTAGGGGTGGGTTTCTAACCATAAAAGGAATACAAAATTTTTATACAATTTTTTTCTCAGTTGTATTTTTTTTTTAAATTATTTTGTGGTTGTTAATAAAGTTGTATTGTTACTTGATGTATTAGACCCTTGTTTATCCGTAAAAATTTTGTTCCTGTATCTTTAACCCTTTTTCCCGAGAATAAAAAGTAAAATAAAAGATGCTGTTTCTCAGAAACTATGCATATTAGAAAAAAAAATGTATAATACTTTTTTGCTCCATTTGTCATTATAAAGCTATTCCCAAAGTTTGCCAGAAGCATTATCTAACACCCTGTATATCAAAGCATGAAAAGCAAATTTTGCAACTGTTCTCTATTTCGTTTTCGGTATATTTTTGTCGATATACTTGTCAATGCACTTGGATATAAAAAATTCCATGCCTTTTTGCTACAATTTTTGCTCAAGTGTTTGGACTATTTTTAGTTTTATGTGGGTATTTTGCCACCAGCTGCTGCAAAAAAGCAACTGATAAAATGTGCCCACGTTAAATTAAAAATGTCAAAACAATGGCCACAAACAACGTTTAGGAAATCTGTTTGGACTAAGTAGGAGGGAAGCGTTTACATGTTACAGTCAAAATTGAATCTTGTTGAAAGCATGAAAAGGTTATTGTTAGCTAAAAAGCATGAATCAAATATAGAGTTTCCTATACAAACATTGCTCAAACTTTTACTACGATAGTGTCGCTCCAAGCCTTTTTTATACCTGGTACGGTACTGCATCAATACCTTTACACTAATTGGATAATTGTACAAATAGAAAACATGTTCTGGAACTTAGAGGTGTTCAATCGTCCTAGAAGTACAACGGAATAAAAAACCTAGTATGCATTTCAACCAATAAGTCAGCAGAAAGGTTGTTGGCTTTTTCCGAACTGGACTTACCTTGTTCAATTGATGGAAAACATATCCTCTGAAGTTCTGCTTTAATCAACTGAATTGTAGCAAAGGGAATGCCTTTGCACGCTTAGTCCAGCCAATTTAATCACTATTAATTTAGTAATACCAATTTGGTTTTACAAATACCTTGGTAGTTTTAGGGCGAGTCAACATTTCGGTATTGACAGGTGGAATCAATACTTTCAAAACCAATTTTGTCACCTTTGCCGTTTTCTTTTACTTTGAGATCATTCACAACCATTTTTAGTATATTTGTTTCAAAAGTAAATTGAATCCTACTATTCTAATTTATTCTATGTAGTATATATTATATTAAACTCAATTATGTATTTATTAAAAACCAAAGACCGAAAATGAACTTCAAAGAGCAAACAACTTACCCAAAGCGACGCGTCTGTTGTGAATTTCATTGTAACTATACTGCTTCAGTAATGTGTTTGAAATCTGTGCCAAACACAATCGTTCTTGTGTTTCAATAACTAGAGACACTATTGGTATACCATACAAAACGACCGTGCTGACCTGTAAAGAAATCATTTCAAAAGCTATAGTTTCCTAAAATTACTAAACATATGGTAAAAGTTTGCTAACCATAGATCTTTTGATTTTTTTCCTTCGGTAATATGCACATATAACTAAACGTAACTCTGTTATAGTCGAAATTAAAATCTCTATAAACAGTGTTTATGCTATAATTCTTGTAATAAAAAGTGTTCTACGAATTGTTTAACTACTTGATGATTTAGAAGTCTATGTTTACCTGGTTAGGTTTAGCGCACATTGAAGATTTGCTTGGAGTTATTTCGGGCGAAGAAGGTTCAGATAATCTGTTTTCATGTTGTTGCTCCATCCTGAAATCGATAAAAGGATCTTCTAAAATCTTTCAGAAAATCCCAATTTTTGCGGGTTAAAAAACTCCAACATATTTCCTTTTTCAAATGAAAGATTTTACCGGATAGAATATTCAGAGACTCAGTTTGAAATGGACGAATATGCTTTGTAAAAGGCAAAAGGTGTGAAAATTTGGGAGTTGTTATCTATTTTACGAACTGTGCGAGCCTCGTTATACGATTGAACTTATAGAAAATCTTCAAACTGCTGCTGCTGAAGGCAGGATTCTTATGAAAGTTTTTCACATAAGAATAGCTTGTCTATTTTTTTATATTACGGTTTTTCAAGTCTGGTTTGTTCCCCGAATAGGTTCAATATTAAATTCCCTTGAAACTTCGTTAGCGTTAAATTAACTTTCAGGAAACTTAATTTAATTAATCTGAAGTAGAATTGTATTTAGAAAAATTCATGTAGTTAGTTTTCCACTAATTTTCCGATCAGTTCGGGATTGCCAGTTTATTAGTGATAAATAATCCGAACTTGCATTTTGTTATTAAATTGAATCGGGATGTACCTAATATATATTTTTTTCCGAACATTTATTTGGGAAAAATGTATTTTTTTTATAAAAATATGAAAGCAACTTACTTTTATATTACATGCAAGTGTTAAGTATCCTGGTGCACTATGTTATCACTACGCACACACCTAAAGCACAGTATTTTCAAAGCGGAAGTGATAGGATGTTGGTTCCGGAGGATTCAAACAGGAAGTGAGCTTTTGTAACTGTAAATCACCCCCTATTAACCACGCCTAGCGTCGTATTCTAGGGGTGTGTATAAACTTCAACCCCTACGTTTTACCCAATGGAAAATCGCCATTCAAAATGAAAATACTACAGCACACTACCACCCTGGCGCATCCACCAATTACGAAAAACAAACTATAGATACGTATGTAAGAACAACTGTTTGATAACTGCAGGAAAATTAATCATTTTAGTGTATCTTGTAATATTTTTCGTTTTGTGAAATTACAGCATACTCTTCGAATTTACAGTTGCTCGTATTTCGTTTTCTTGAATTAACAGGGTTTTAAATTAAAATACACCATCAATTCGGAAAAATAATTTAAATTATACAACCACATTTAATTTATTTACGGACTTACGTTTTAAGTACAAAAATGGAAAAATAATTAATCCTCAACCTCATTCTTAATTATAACTTTTTTATTAAAATTTGCCTAATAATTATGGACATCATATTTCATTTATTGTACGCTTTTGGCGTGACACTTCTGGAAATTACATAATAATTATTCGTTGTTTTCTTAATTCATGATTTTAATTAAAATTTTATAATTTGAAATTTTTAAATTTTTTTATCATCGTTTAAGGACGTTTCAGCAAGGGGGTTAGAGCCATACGTTTAACTGACTTTTTTAATTAACGAAAATAGGATAATTTTAGAAAAACGTTCAAATATTAAAAATAAAAATAATTAATCGTATGGAATCCTGACTGATAATTAAATCTCAAAGCAACACAACTCCAAAATCTTTTCTATTTATAAAGGGAAAATCGACAAAGCTGTCCTTGTATCACTTTTTGTGGTTCTTTATATAATATTTTGATGGGCCGCGTATTTACCTTTTATTAAGGAAATAAAATACATTTCCCAACAAAACATATTTTTTAGTCAGACTTTTTCAAGGAAACCTTTTTATTATATTGTGTTCTTTAAGTTACCTCGAACTGCCTTGTGTTAAATATATTAAACATTAGAAGAGCTTAAAATTACCTTTTGAACTTTATATGGAGCGGAAGGTATTTTAAAAGTGATAATTTTTAAAACGTGTTCGGCATTGTGCTTTGTATTTTTCCATTGATTTATTAGCTACTGTTATGCCAAAAATTTTGTAGAGCTTGCTATATTAGAGGCTAGTTTTTCAATAACCAATTCAACTAAGCCATTGTTCTAAGTGTTATCGAGTTCACAAGCTGACCTTTAAAAATTCCTAAACAATTTTCGGGCTGTGTTATATTTGACTTATCACCTGTAAAATATTGAGCTTACATTAATTTTTCGTTTCATGTGATTTTCAGATTTCCATTCCTACCTAGATTTACTAGTGAGGCAGGCCGGTCATCTACATTCAAATCTAAAATAACAAAAAAATCAGCCAATCCTTTAGTTAATTGTTTAATGTTAATTTAAAATATCGAATAATGTGCTTCTGCATCAATTCTGTCTCCGATTTTTCTATCGCTACCTAGTTACAACTCGTAGGTATATTCCCCTAGTTATAAAGAGTGAGGCAGGTCGGTCATCTACATTCTTCAAAGGATTACTTGAGAAAATCTAAAACAACAAAAAAATCAGCCATGCTTTTAGTTAATTGTTTAATGTTAATTTAAAATATCGAGTAATGTGCTTCTTGAAGCAGTTCTGTCTCTGATTTTTCGTGTATTTTAGTACGTATAAAGTACCTAGCTATTTATGAGTTTGTAAATGATGTATGATGAGTTGCCTTGTTCTTCGTTAGGTTCGTACTCTCTCACGAATAAGCATTCACAAGGATTATCAGCAATTTGTTTATAATTGTATATGGTGACGTTAGCAAGTTTGATTTGTAAGGTATCGTTACAGAAGGTTGTAGTGTTTTTTAATTAAACTTATTGAAAAAGTTAATGAAGCTTGTTCAAATTTTGGACTGTCGGTTTTTATTTAAAAAGGATGGAAATTAATTTAAACTTGCAAATGTTGCCAATTTCTCATTTAAACTTCGTGAAAATTACATCAGAAGAAAGTTGAAGTAATTTCAGACTTACAAAACTCGCAAACAGACGAGTAGTAAATTTAAGAACGGTACACGGAGTAAATCGTATCGTAATGGTATGCTAACGAGGAGGGTATTTTTTGAGTTTAGGGTGTGAGTATGGATATAATTCGAGATATAATTGAAAGCCGGTTGAATAATGCATGTATCTTCGCGGCAGTTACCACAGCGGGATGGTCTCTTGGGATGGAGTTTACTGTGTCGCCAGCACAGAATGGATCGTCAAATATCCTACGCTACACTGCACTGATTTGCTAGATTTCACACATTCTGACCTGAAATAACGACAAACTTTTGTTTCCATCCAGAATTAACATTTTCCTCGTTTCTCTGACTTCTCGTATTCTACACTTCTCCTGCTATTTATGTACCCTTGCGTAAAATGCATCATGTCTTGTCTGTTTCCTTCCTTTATTGAAAGGGTTACTTTAAATTGATTAACTCCAGGATTTTGATTGTCTTCTTGGAACAAATGCTCACATCTTTATGTATGTTATCAAGTACTTAAATTGTATCTAAATTTATTAATTGCGATTAGACCATTGTCAGAATCAGTTTTAGTTTTACAAGCCCGACGAATTTTTGTTTGCTTCTGACGTTTTTTAATGGAGTAGAATAATTATGAACGTTTAAGGTTATAATGGTCTATTTTTATTAATAGTTAGGACTAGTGTTAGAAGCAAATCAGATGATTGGAAGTAGTCTCTGTTTTGCTGTGTCGATTTCCAGCCTCACCGATGCTAACAAAAAAACAGAAAAGTATCTCTATCATCAAGTTTGAGAATCGGTTACATACGGCTGGTGAACATGTTTCCAATCACTGTAAACACTATTACATGAGCCAGTGTGTATTCATGTGGGATAATACTCGAACGCAGCAATTATTGGTATTATTGTGATACCCCAAGACGGGAAGCGGATTATCCCGGATTTTAACATGTAATACTACCAGCCTTTAGATGTGTATATAAAGACTACTTTCCAAAAGTGCTTAACATCATACTCTTCTTCAGACGGGACTTATTTCTTTTATTAACTTTATACTCCGTCCTTATTTCGTATGCCGTTTAACTTAACATATTAATTAGGAAACGCCGTCGTGAAAATATGAGCGAAAATTTATTTACGATCAAAAAGTGAATACTTATGCCTTAGAACTACTCCTAGAAGTGATCGTAAGGTCCTATACACGAACACGTAAAGCCGCAAGTCCCACTCAATGGCACTCCAGGGAGGATACAAATAATAAAACGTGTTGAGAAAACTCCCGGATTCAACTGTCATTTGGATAAGTAAAGTCCGAGAGCCGATCGGATATTTGAAGAACACAATTTTCCTTTTTAACTAAACAGATTAATCCTAGTTTTCCTTTCAAAAGCCTCGCAAGACCATATATGTATATATGTAATCCACTTAATACATCTAATAAGAAAATCGAAGCTATTAAATTCACATTTTAAATAGTCATATCCAACTTACTGATATTCTGATTTTTGACTTAGCTTTCTTGATGTTCAACTGCCAACTCAAGGATTGTTCTATGATCTGATTGAACCCTAACCAAATTAATTCTGCTAAATGAATGTGCGAGAAACGACGTTTCAGCAAAATCTGATTACGGTGTACGTTCAGATTCTTTGATGTATTTTTAAACAATTGTTCTGCATCTTTTATTTTCAGTTTTTCAGTCTGAAGATCGTTCAAACGTGTGGGGCATATTGTTTCTAATAACTCTAATTTACCTATCTTTATTGAGCCTAAGTTCTAATGGTGAATTTTTATAAATCCTTCAGAAACGATTCACTGAGAATGACTGGTATTGATATTGTCCGGCGAATGTTTTATCTGCAGTAATGGGATGTTTCCAAAGTGTCTTGGTTTCAGAATAACTGAAACTGCAAAGGATTAAATGACTGGATGCAGTAGTGAAAGGCTGTAGAAGGAAAGGTGTTTGAAGGTCTATTATTTGGCTCGCTCAACTGTGCGGATCGTGGAATTCTCTTTTGCAGTTCCTCTAAGAACCTCTCTCTATATGTATTCTTCTTAGGTATGCAGTTAGTTAGGTTGGCCGTAGATTATTGGCTGCACACGTCCGCCCGTTCGTCATCGTTATTGTTGCGGATGTCATTACTGGGATTTACAAGCAGTACGCCATTTCAGCTCAATTTAATAACTTGTTTTATTGTTTTTTCTCCGCTTTGTGTTGTTCATTCCCGCTTTACACAATTTATATATATAAACACGTTTTGTATTCGCATCCAAGGCGTAAAGTAACAAAAATGTACTCACCTCTCATTTTAGGGGGGCAACGGATCTCTTTTTAAGAGGAGAATCAATTACGTATTGAATAGTCTCAATTCTAAAGCAATTGTGTGATTGTGTCGGTACGATTTAATGGAAAAGAAACCCTTTTTACTTGAATTATAATTTACAGTCTTGATATACATTTCATTATTTCAACCGCCAGTTCGATGTTAAAACTAAATAATACCCTTCTAAGTATAAATGAATATTGCTACTATTATTGTAGAATTAATCCGACATGGAATTGTATCAGTAATTATTAGAAGTTTTAGAGATTGTGGAGATATCAACAATTTAATTCGAAATAACTTTGAATTATTAAAGCTTACTTTAAATATTCCATACAACAATTACACATACATTCCAACAATGACTTCATAAATGAATTGTGTTGATGAACAAAAGGTGATATTATGAAAGTGAACTAATAAAGCAGTTCAAAATGAACGATTCATAATCAAAATACATCCATAGAATTCCAAATTACTACCAAGTTAATGATAAACTTCAGAATGAAATATTTTTTCAGTGAATTTTATGCAAGTTATTTTATGAAACACCTGGCATATTAGTGACCAATCACAAAGCAAAGTATAGGTTTGATGTGAATCATAAACGTTCGTTGTTTATAAAAGAAACATGATTAATCAATTAAACAGCAAAAAATTTGTATATTTCTAATTAAGGCGCATCCACCATCCCCCAAACTAAGCCTTTTATAATTAATTCTTTTTCGCTTCTTATTTACAAATTTCTAAAATGAATTTCTTTTATTAATTAAAATAAAATAAAAACAAGACTTAAAAGAGATATTATATTTTGATTGGGCTAATTAAGGCGCCTCCGCCAAAACGCTTGTATTGGGGTTGCGCTAAATACACCCAAACAAATCTAAATACCTACGGAAGCACTCTTATTCAATCAAGCATTCACAAGATGTCAGACTTGCAGGTTTATGGGTTATTATTACAGTATACGTAGCTTAGTAACAGCTGTGTTATATGTGCCCATCAGTACAACGTTGAATTGATCATTATAAGAACCGACACACGACGGTTTTAGGCTACCGCTACTTTGTAAACGCGTGTATGTCGCGTGCCATGTTTATGATGTATTGTTTTGGCATGATACTGTACCACATGTTTTATGCTTTTTAAGTTTTGATATAATCACCTATTTCTGTGATCAGTCTAATTTGAGATGTAATGCCGCGTAAAATCTGCATGTCTACCCAATTAACTAAAACATTTAAATGGCATTTAATTGCTTCAGTCTGGTTGAAGTCTAAATTACAAAACAGGTTTTAAAAATTTGAATACGATTATTCATTTATTATTTTACACCTAAAATTATTGGTTTTACTACTGGTCTCCTGGGGTAATCCTTGTATATTTTATTATTTTTAAACAAAAAGTTTTTAAATTGGTTGGTTTATACTAACTAATATATTTATAGAAAAAAGGCGCTTAAACACTTCTTACAACTCTTTAAAATTTTTGAAACATAGATTTAAAAAATGGATTCAGCAACGTAGTATTCCAAAATTCTAAACAATGACGCAAAATTATTCTAAAAAATATTAAATTTAACGTGGAAAGTGAACTAAAACTAAGTTTCTATTGAAGGAGTTCATTATTTTCAATATAAATGTACGATTTTAAGGAGCTTAAGCCTTCATCAGAAAGGTAGTTTGCTTAAAATTCCAATTATGGACATAACTATGGAGGAAATTGAAGAACAGAAAAGCATCAGGTAAAGACAAGATAAAACTGGATATTTAAAAAAACTTGAATGAAAGCATATATGAACCCCTACCCAAACTTTTTAATAAAATTTTACAAACAGAAGTAATACCAACAAAATGGAAGGAAACAGAAATTGTATTGCTACATAAAAAACCGACAAAGGAAAAATAATTATCGACAAAGAAAAAGCTCTAATAAAAAAACTTAATAAGTAGTAGTAATTTGACAGCGGTTGAATACAAGTCTAATACTTATCCAACATAACCGAAAGAACAAGCATGCTACAGAAGTGGTTATTCACCTACATCATTTACAAATTATAGATCAAGTACTAGAAAAATGCAAAGAATTTAACAAAGTACACATAGCATTCATCGATTATAATGAACCGTTCCACAACATCAAATATAAACCAATGCTCAACACCTTGCATCAGCAAAATATACCACGAAAACATGTATACAGAGGCAAAAGGTGATATGAAATCATACATAGAAGGCAGAATTTTCAACTTAAAACGATGAGTTAAACAAGGAGACCCACTATCACAGTATTTACTTAAACTATCTCAGCACATATATTATACAAAGGGCTAAAAATGCTTTCGCATTTCTGACGATGAAGGTTTATTCGCAGGGAGTAAAAAAATTGTTACGGAAGTTAGGAATTTTTATTTTGTTAAGTTTTACCGCTGATGAGATTGGCTACGTCATTTCATATTACACAGATGCCCGGTATTTCAGTTTGGCGAACGTTGTTCTAAAACAAATCACCGTTGTAGCAACGACATTCATTATCAATAACGTAAGTCAAAATTGTGTCGGTCGACGTTTTACATTGTTCCGTTTAATTTCATAACTAAAATGTAATTGATCAGTTTAATACACATTATGCAGTTCAATTACTTGCATTTATTATTGTGTTTCCGGCGCCTCATGTGAGCTTTATCAAGCACGTCACAGAGCCGGTCATGCAACGAAATATTACAAGAACCAACGCAATTTCTCAACACAATAAATACAAGAAATAACATCACTATCCAAACTACTAGAAAAGGTTACCCATTCTCGCTTAATTGATGGAGTGACTTCTCTCAACATCCTCTCTCCACATCAGTTCGGCTTCAGAAGAACTTACTCTACTACTCACCAGCTCCAGAGCATAGTCGAAACGAAATAATACACTGCTGCGGTCTTTCTTGATGTAGCCCAGACCTTTGATAAGATCTGGCTAGAGGGCCTGAAAAGAAAGTATACCTAACTATCTCAAGGCAATAGTATTATCTTTCCTAGAGAACAGAACCTATGCTGTGAAAGTGTGAAAATAAATGCCGAAGTCTCGGAAAACAAAAGCATACGAGTCGGAGCCCCGCAAGGCAGTATCTTAGCACCACTGCTTTACACCTCAGATATTCTAAAAATAGACGCTACTCTAGCAACATTCGCCGACGACTGGAATATCCAAATTAATTCAACCAAATGTCAAGCCAAAACATTTACGCGAAGGAGAATTCGTAACCCAACCAATACCTACATTAACAACCAAATCATCGAATGGAATCCCCTTGATTCTACAGTTAAATACCTAGAAGTAATGCTATATACCAAATTATCTGGCTGCACAAACTAAACCAGAATTACGCAAGACTAGCCCATTGCTAAATAAGAAATTTAAATAAAAAATCAAATGTGGAATCATGACGTACAAATCTCTTGTCAGGCCCTTAGCATTATATGCAGCACCAGTACGGAGTACCACCTCAAAAACTAATTTTTAACGGCTCCAGAACAAAGTCCTACGTTTAGCAGTAAATGCACCGTGGTTTATCAGAAACACCCAGTTACATCAAAAATTAGGGGTACCAACTATAGTCGAACACATTAGAGTAAACACAAAAAAAAATTTAATAAGTCCATTATAACCTCGACAGGTGAAACATCCACTTCTGAAGAAATCGCAGTCTCCCCCAAGACCTACTTTCAACGGACGAAGACGAATAATCACACGGCGCGGGGATGACAGACGAACCAAGACACAACATAAGTTAGCATAGTCAATTATTGTACACATTAACAATGCCATGTATAACATAAATGTTTGTTGATCTGGGAAATAAATATTTATAAAAAAAAATTACAAGAAATGATAACAGACCTGCAGACCAAAAGCGAGGAAATAGGCCTGCATATTAATAAAAATTAATAAAAAACAAACTTGATTTCAAATTGGAAAACTGATGGTATGGATAGGAAACACCACTATTAAATATAAGGAGATGTTCTCAGGATATAGAATATCATTTACAAAGTGGAGAAAGAAACTGATAGGAGGATAGAACAAAGCTGGAAGAACTACTCTGGTCAATGAAGATAATGGTTAAAAGCAACATATAGCACCCAGAACAATAGGAAAAAGTTTCAATATTTTTATAGTACCATCTTTAACTTACCGAGTACAAATGTGGTCCCTAAACAAACAACTAAAAACAAAACTATAAGTTAACAAATCGACTATCGAACTATCTATTTTGGGTATACGTAGAAAGGATAAAATACTATTGGTAGAAATTCGTAGAAGACTAGGCATGGTGGATGCCATAGAAATGGCAATGGGTTAGGCATCTTGGAAGGATGAAAGAAGATTGATGAAAAACCATAACAACATAGTGAAGCCCACATGACTATCAAGAGAGTCTGTTTGCATTCTTATTTATTGGTAATAAGATATAGTAACTAAAACTTTTAAGAATTCTTTTGATAGGATCCAAGTTGCCAAGGTACTGAACAAATGTCAGTTTGTGTAAGCAATTGTCAGGTTGCTGTCAAATAATAAATGTTACTGATACGAATTATTTGTATGCAATGAGTACCTTACATGAGTTAGAACGTCAAGAGCTAATATTACCAGTGTTTACTCGTGTGCCGAAATGTAATTCAGGCCGCAAAGGAACTTGAAACATTTGGAATTAGTCATTGTATTGTGTTTAGGTGGTGGAAAACGTTTTCTGATTATCAAAACATCACCAGAAAGTCAAAAACAAGTAAAACTACTGTATAACTAAGCTCAACAACACTGCAATTAAAAGAATAAATTGTCAGTTAATGATAAAACCCTATCATCTCGTAATCTTGCGACAAAATTTGATGTTACTCATTCTCATATCTTAAAGTCTGGGTGTCATCTAGGAACACTGCCGTGCAGTATAGTTTCTCCTCAAAAATTGGTTGATGTAATCAACCACGCGATGAACCTGCTGGATAGTCGAATGCTCCTTTCTAAAGCCAAACTGATGAGTAGGTATAAGGTTTAGCTTTTATATGATAGGTGTTAGTCTTTTGGTAAGCAGCTTTTCAAGTAGTTTATTTAGTATAGGCAATAGGCTGATCGGTCTATAGGAAGTTGCTTCGTTTGGCAATTTTCCAGGCTTAAGAATCATTATTACTTGGGCAACTTTCCATTGCGCCGGGAAAATAAAATTTAGGCACTGAACTTTTTATCTGAAATTTATAAAACTTGTTTTGTCATTACTAAAGTTGCAACGTATTAGTTATGGTACCGTATGGTATTGTATGGTATGGTATGATACGGCATAGAGGAAATTGATATGTGAAAGCTACAACATTAATATATTTTAATACTGCGACATTTTTTGCGCGCCGAATATCTAAGTGTGTCGGAACAGTAATATTTGTTAAATATTTTCTTAAGTATAAGGTTTTAAAGAATATAAATGAATTAGCGATTGAATCAATTTGAATTATTGTAACAAACTTTGAATGGTTTTAAATTGACTGTGATTACAGGCGATTTTAATATAGATTTATTGGCTGATTCTAATAAAAAATTAAGATTTTTGTCCTTACTTCAGCGGTGTAATCTGAAAACTACAGTTGAGTGTCCTACAAGAGTTACCTGCACTTCCAGTACTTGCCTGGATAATATTATTATAAACGTTGATCAAGTCTTTATAATACCAGCTGGGAACCTGTTTATAAAGATAATAATAGTAGGATAAGCGTTTTTTTATTATATATTTAATAATATTTTTAACAAACATTTCCCACGGCGTAAAACTGTGGTGAAATTAATAAATAAGCCATGGATAACTAATGGCATAAGAAAATCAAAAACTTGTTAGAATTTGATTAAAACGGATAATTAATACAAATAATCAACATGTAGAAAATATGAGAATTATTAGCAATAACATTCTTTATAATAATCCTACAGATATAGCAAATATTTTTAGTGACTATTTTACTAACATCCCGATAAAACTTCGTGCAAGTATTCCTAGCTTGCCCGATTGTTTTTTTATTGCCACCAACTAACCAGTTATCTTTGTTTTTAACTCCCACTACTTCACTTTGTAACTGTACGTACCCCAGGTGTATTACCCTTTACAGATTTTCACTGTGATCGTTTAATTTTCACTAAGATTTTCTTCACCCTCGACCCTTATTGGTTAAGTGAAAATCTTACCCTTTATTTAGATAACTGACTATTTAGTCAGAGGAACCTTAATGTTGTTGTGATTCGTTGATACCGTGTAGCTCACCTTATAAAACAAGAAATAAATACTCCTTCAAGTTTAATACATATATTATAAAGTCATATTTATGTACAGATATTTACAAATACAGTAAATAATTATGCATAGTGAATGAACATCAAACTAGGCAGGTTAAACATGGGCAGTGGCTTGAATAATTATTATTCATTTGTTTTATGATTTTGATGTAATCAGGGTGGCCTGAGTTCGGTGGTTCTTCACAATTATGATTTTGATGTAATCAGGGTGGCCTGAGTTCGGTGGTTCTTCACAAGGAATTATACTATAAGTCAGTGCGTCAGTCAGATAAGCGATACAAGATCGATTTTTTATGGGATTGATATTAAAATCAATCGTAAGTGGCCGGAGCAAAAGGTGGTATTACAACCAACCTTTAAAATTTGACGAGGGTGCAATTTCCCTCCAATTGAGTGCGTGCGTTATGCACGACTCTTAAATTAACGAGTATGTACGCTATGTACTCAAAATGTACGAAAACACTGGGTACCTCGTATTTGTAAGGGATGTTTATCTCTATCGTTGATTGAGAACTTGCTCAAGACATATCTCAGTAGTTAGAATTGTCGTATTGTTGTAATTAATTGTGGTTAGCACCTACGACAGGGCAACCCTAATGCAATTTTGATAAAGTCTAATTTTGAATATGTTAAGATTGTGAAGTATATTAAAATTGCTAACTTTTACGGATTTCGCTGGGAGACCCTCAACTGGAATATCTTTATCGTAACCTTTTGACCACTACACGCCACCGCAAAAGCAATGCTGATTAATTTAGGTTTATTAATTTCTACAAGTTAGTGCAGAGCAACAAAGTGCAATACAACTAACTGTATATTTTACAGTAATTATATACACGGAGCAGCGTACTAATCGAAATTCCAGAGCACTATACAGAATAGTCAAGACTAGATCCAGTGATAAGATTTTGTTGCGTATTTATCTAAAAATCCGATACTGAAGCGGTGGTAAATAAACGTTCTCACGGTTTTGCATCTGGTACTTGTCCAGAAAACTAATAACTTTTATAAGTGGGTTGTTTGAATTCCTTTGCAATTTGACACTTTACTAGAAAGCGTGTGTGTCGGTTTGTTTACATACTGGGCGGCGTATATAATAATTTAGAAAAGGGACGGTGGTTTCAGTGCTTAAGTCCGAGAATTTATGATATTGCTGTTTTTTGTTTCGCCATGAAATCATTACTTTCTTGCCACATAATTGCCCAAAAAAACACCCCTAACGTTATGCTTTGAATAAAAGGAAATATGTACATGAAAATATAATCCCTGAAAAATATAATAAAATTAGTAACGTCCAGCTGGTCATTACAACTTGAAATTCAGAATATCATTAATAATTTAAATAATACTTCTTCCGTAGGTACTGATGATATACCAATTAAAATTATTAAATTAAATGTAGATACTTTAAGCGAACCATTATCAAATTAAATCTGGCACTTTTCCCGATGTGTTTAAATACGGTAAAATACGACCATTGTTCAAATCTAAGCATAAACAGGATGTTAAAAGTTACTGACCAATTACTATACTACCGTCAATTTCAAAACAACACTCAAGACAAGATTAGTTAATTACTTTAACAACAATAATTATTTTTGTAAGCAACAACATGGATTTTTAAGTCAAAAATCTACAACGAGTGCTCTTCAGAACAATCTCTTTTGGGTTTTTTAAAGTCTCGATGAGAACAAATGTGTCGCAAATGTAAACTGTGACATTTCGAAAGCTTTTGATCTCGTTGATCATGGACGATTACTATGGAAGTTAGAACACTATGGTGTAAGAAGAATTCCTTTAGAACTTTTTAAATCATATTTAAGTAATAAAACACAAGTAGTTGAAATTACTTACACTCAGGGAAACAGTATAAATTCGGTAACATCCCGAGAAAATAAAATAACATATGGTGTGTCCCAGGGTTCAATCCTGAGACCCCTTCTTTTTATCATATATATTAATAATTTATCTTTAAGTTTCGGACAGTATGGAAAATTCTGCAATGTAACTATGTACACAGATGATACTAACTTTGTTGTATCAGATGATAACGTATATGAGCTAAAGATGTGCGTGTTGAGTATACTGGGTACTGCACATGAATGGTTTACTGTTAATAAGTTGCAAATTAATGTGGAAAAAACTAATGTAGTAATATTTAACCACAAAATTAACAACGACAGTATAACATTCAATAATATAGAAATTAAAGTAGCAAATTGTTCTAAATTTTTGGGAGTAGCTATATGTTGATCATCATTTAAAATGGTATCCGCATTGCAATTTATTAATTTCTAAATTAAATAAAGCCGTTTTTGCCATTCGTCAATTAAAAAATAAGTGTCACCAAGAAACTTTAAGGTCTGAAATGTATGCTTTTGAAAAACGTGCTGTTAGAACATTAGCAGGTCTCGGTGCCAGGGACTCTTGTCGGACATTCTTCATTTCTCTTAAAATAATCACCGTAATAAATTTACATATGCTGGAAAGTCAAGAAACACTAGTCATATACGATTACCGTTTATAAATTGTAGTACTTCCTATAACTCATTCTGGAACAATGCCATAAAATGTTATAACTTTCTACCTGACCAGATAAAATGCTCCCAAAATTTAAATTGTTCAAGAATAATTTAAAAAAATTACTAATACGACAGCCATTTTACATCGTTGACGAATTTTACGATAACTCGCATGCTTAAAAAACAATACTTTTTGTAATTCGTTGCTGTGATTAACTATTTATTTCGTCATTTATTAACTTTATCGTAACTCTTTCGTTGCCATGTTTCCTTGTATGCTTTTAACTTGTGATTTTTATTGTGAATCATTTTAGCTTGGTTGTTGTTGTTTTAGATTTATATTTTAAATTGTGTATTTTGTAGCTTGTGTATTTCTACACCAGTTGGTATATGAAATAAATATTACTTTTACTTTTTTTTCTTTTATACTTTTATATACAGGGTGTTAGGTAATGCTTCTGCCAAACTTTGGGAATAGCTTTATAATGACAAATGCAGCAAAAAAGTATTATACATTTTTTTTCTAATATGCATAACTTTGGTTTAGTTTGCTGTACCCCAATAGAAATTTTACTTTTTATTTTCGGGAAAAACAAAAATAAAGGGTTAAAGATACAGGAACAAAATTTTTACGGATAAATAAGAGTCTAATACATCAAGTATCAATAAAACTTTATTAACAACCACAAAATAATTAAAGGGAAAAAAATGGTAAGTATAAGAATTTTTGTTTCCTTTTATCGTTACAAACCCACTCCTAAAGTTTGGAAGAAGCATTACCTAACACCCTGTATCTTCCGGTACTGCATGGTACATTACGGTAACTGTTGCAATTATTTTTCTCAGAAATTTATAAAATTGTTTTGTCGCTATCAAGGTCGCAATACAGTTGTTGTGTGGCACGATATGGGACTATACACTGCTGTAGAGCAGACGCAATATGAGAAATACATACCTACGTCACGCGGTAAATGACGTCACAACATCGCGCATAGACATTTTAATAAAGGGGTTTGGTTTATGCGCGTGACGTCATGTCGACGTAGGTATGTATTTATCATATTGCGTCTGCTCTAACTGTTGCAATTTTCTTAAAAAACTTCTAAATAAAACTTTTGTTTTGTTATTAACTTTGCAGTACAATAGTTATGGTATGGCATGATATGGTACTGTACTTTATTTGTGCTTCATGAAAGTTTCAGTATTTTTGTGTATGTTGTTTGTCCATTAAGATGTTGAAAAGGTCTGTTTATTTGAATTTTCTACGTATAATCAAATATAAACGAAGAATTTATACTTGTTTAGTTATTAGAGCTACCTATAGGAATGTATTCAAAGGTCCAATAATATCGTTTCTGTAAGGCGAGATTGCATTCTCTCTTTTAATTTGAAGCATGAATACGTAAATACTGCACATCAACAAGAAGATTTGCGTTTAAATAAGAATGATAAAATTTAATGAGCACAGAGACTTGAAGGCGACTATTCATTTTTAGAAAGCCCCTTGCAAAAAGATTACTTTCTTTATATTAAATACACGCCGCGAAAATATACTGCTATTTGATCCTGGGGAGGCGAATATAAAAGAATGCTAATTACGCTTTCCTAAGTTAAACTGCAATAAAACGTTTAAATAAAAAAATAAATGGCCTTTTCAGTAACTTCAGAATAATTATGAGTCGTTTACTGGAAATAAAATAGTACGCAATAACTGTTACAAAATTGTAGGCTTATAAAATGAAAGGTTTTTCAAAAAGGCTTGATCGAGAGACTATATTATGTCTTTATACTGCCGTTTTGTACCATACAAACGGTATTAGCATATACATAATAGTAAATCCCCCCTGAAATCGGTACTCGTGATTTGTACAAGTTGATGTAATGATACCCAATTACTTTTAATAACTTATTAGTGTAGTCATGTCCTCTTGCTATATCCAATAGAGTTACGCTATTATAGAAAGATTACATGTCCCCTTACATGTGAACCCTTTTGGTTATTTGCTAAAATATATTTTTCTTCATCAATATGGACGATTTTATTTTATGCATTTCACTACATGTTTCAAAGTAAACTTACTTCAACACAACCTAAAACCCCACAAAGAGTATTTAACGTACATGCACCGTTAGAATATGTTTTAATGTAAATTATTATTTAAATTATTTTTTTATTAAGTAAAACAAGTAGCGTGAAACTGAAAATTTTCAAGCAGAGCTTTTACGAAAAAAACTATAAATTCGACTAAACTAAAAAATAAATAATGTTTGATCACTAGTTATATGCTAACAGGTAACCTAATTGCCACTGCTGTAAACCGTTACATTCATGAAACCGTGTTAATTCAAATATCAATATAATACTAACGAAAAGAACTAAATAATACTTAGAAATGACGATTTAGCAATAATGAATTTCTGTAGCGAAGAGACGTGGATTGCGGCCAGAAATGCAATCATTCTACCCCAGTTAAGGTTTAGGTTTGCTTTAGTTATATTGTTTCCCGCTGTAGTTCACCGTCGAGTGCGCGCGGCCCGTAACGAGATAAACTGATTACACAACAATCTGTGCTAAGCCAAATAGAGTTTATAATTGAAAAAACCAACAGCCCGCACTCTATTGCATTTCATTTTCGATTATTCTGCAATGTGCATAATTATGCGTCTTTCCATATACCTAATTTTATCACAGCACAGGCATTCCACCATTGTCGATAACAATTTTCTACACTACACTTAATACAGGAATTTTGAATTCTTTTAATTTACAAAACTCATACTTATTTCCGTAATTTATTTAATTTAATTATTTATATTACGCTCAATAACGGAATTAAATAAATTATCCGTCTGGGTTTAATTACGAGGGGAACTAGCTATAAAACAAAAGACATGCAATATTTTTATAATTTTTATTTTTCAACATAATCTCCGCTAACTTCAATGCACTTGCGCCACCTGTTCTGCAACGGCTTTATATCAGTAGAAAAAACTGATTCTTCTTGGTCTCTTTCAACTCGTTGTCGTCCAAAAACTGACGTCCCCTAAGATGTTTCTTCAAATTTATAAATAAAAACAGTCGGACGGGGCCAGATCTGGACTATACGGGGGGTGGGTGATCTAGCTCAGAAAAATTACACTCGCCTAGAACTGGTTGAACTTTGATTGCTTTGTGGACTCTGACGTTGTGGTGAAGATTGAGGACATTTTCATTTTGGTCGATATAGCCTTACGTACATTTTTTAATGTGTTACAGTAGGTGGCTGCTGTTATTGTAGTGCCCTTCGGCATATATTCAATGAGAATAATTCCTGCTTGATCCCAAAAGACGGTGGCAATGAGGTTCCCAGCTGAAGACTGTGTGTGCGTCTGTGCGAGTCCTTCTGGACCCACTGCATAGACTCAAATTTTTTTTTTCTGGACTCCAGTGATGGACCCAAGTTTCATCACCAGTCACGACCCTAGAGAAAAAGTCAGCGTAAGCTTCCAAAGATGCCAAATTATTTTGCGAAATTTTCTGCCTACTCAATTTTTGCTCGGTACCCTTGAAACCCATCTCGCTAAAACCTTACTCAAGCCCAATTTATGGTGCAAAATCGACAAAACACTTGGCCCTGATATATTCAATGCTTTAGCAGTGGTAGACTTTTTAAACGTTGATCTCCAAGAACCATGGCTTTTACTTTTCTGCTGACTTCAGGATTGGTGGCATCTGAAGGTCTCCCGCTTCTTGGATTATCTTCAATGGATTCACGACCCCACCGAAAATGTTTAGACGCTTCATCCTCATACACTGCAATCTTCCTTGTATGGATATTTTTAGGACTAGTCCCTTCCTTTGTCAAAAATTTTATGACACTACGATGTTCTAATTTCACAGCACTCATTTTTTGTTTCAAAACCCATAATAGAAAATGTAATAATAAACGAATTCAAATCAAATTTGACACACAAGCAGAAAAAGGTTGTCACTGTTTGACGTTTCAAGCAAAGCGCCGCTATCAATTGTTTCTGCCATAGCTAGGTAGATAATTTTTTTAAGTTCTCCTCGTATCTTTAAGTGCGCTTTCTATATGTTTACATAGTTGTTATTTATAAGAACAAACTTATCGCAGCCTGTGTGACTGAACTAGGCTCACGCCATATTGGAAACAATGTCGAAAAGTTATCGATATATCGAATCAATCACCATTCGAATAAATTCATGTATCGAATTAGCCGATATATCGAATAAATCCATACGTCTGGTGATTTCATTCATCAAATACTTCACATATCGATAATAATACTTTAATCTGATACCTACCTTTCTTACGAAATATAGATTTTTTGAAATTATTTCAGAAATGAAAAATCTTAAAATACCGATTAAATCGCCGATATATCGCCTATAATTAAATGGATAGGTACATACATACGTGCATCGATATTTTAAAAATTCCATATTGATTTTCGATATACATATATCAATGTTATATCGATACATCGATATTATATCGGTATATCGAAAAAAAAATCCAATCCCAATCAGGAATAAACCTGCGCGATATTTACACACATACTGACAATGTTATAGCTATCGAAAAGTATCCACGCTATCGAAATGTCGAATCAATTGATATATTGATTAAATTGCCTTATTGAATAAATTCGTACGTCTGCTAGTTCAACGCGTGAAATAAAGTAAAGTATTGATTTATCAAATATTCCTTTTGTAAATACTTCAGTCTAATAGTTTGTACATTAAATTTTTATAGGATTCACTCCTTTGGGGAAATATATATTTTAACGAATTATGTAAATTCTATATATAGAAAAATATCACCTCTGCAGGGATTCAAACCACTGACCTTCAGCTATACGCGCCAATGCTCTTCGATTGAGCTAGAAAGGCAAATCACTGAAGATGCGATATTCGTCTACATATACTAATTGGAAACTGTGAAATCTAGTGTGCATTAGAAATCGTATCCCGTAGTTAATGAGCCGTTAAAGTCTAAGCGGGTTCGCATCAACTATCAGAACAGCTGTGATTTCTTGTAATGATGAATACCTTCATTTTAGGGAAATTATTTATAAATTAAATTTTTATAGGATTTCTAATGCACACTAGATTTCACAGTTTCCAATTACTATACGTAGGCAATTATCGCATCTTCAGTGATTTGCCTCTGTAGCTCAATGGATCACATAGGATCATATGGACTTGAAAACAGAAACGATAGAGGAGAAACCCTCAGTGTATTTGCGGCCGAACATAATTTAATAATTCTGAACACATGCTATAAACTACCACCCAGGCGGCTATTTACTAGGAAGTCATCCAGAGACAACGGAAAGAACTAGAGGTGGGTCGTTCATGAACGAGTCGTTCCATAGGAATGACTCCTCGCGTCCTCGCATAGAATCGTAGGAATCGATTAACTTATTTCAATCCAATTCGTTCCTAAGGAATCGCGTCGCGAGTACGTTGCAAATCGTCACGATTCGTGCAAATCCTGGGAATCGAGCCCTAACCCGCAAATACATACAGTAAAGGAATCGGAAGTACGAATAGCAAATAGCTATATTAATAATATGCTATTAAGACACGATGTTGCATATTGCTCGTTTAAATTCAATTATCACAAACAAGAGACCTTATTGATTTATTTATAAGGCTCGGAGGTTTTAAAATGAATCTTTCCGTTCCCAAGTCGCCGACATACATCAGTCTTAATGAAATACAGGCTTAATTGTTGAAATGAAACACGAAACTTTTTATTAGTTATGCAGAAAATTGTTTAGTCTTCTATACCCTCATTTAATATTGTAGACAAAAAAATTTACGTTTGACATTCTGAATCTGAATACATTGTCAACGAATTTCGGCGTTCGTTCCAATTCGACTCGTTCTAGTATATGGTGCGTACTTAAAAGTACGACTTAAATCATAGGAACGAAGGAACGAGAACGAATCGAAGCAATCGATTCATGCTGTGGAATGGAATCGAAGGAATCGATTCACCGAAAGGAATCGGATTGCCCAGCTGTAGAAAGAACGTCATCATACGAAACCACATCGATTATATTTTAATAAATCAAAGATACAGAAACAGCTTTACCAGTGTAAAAACATTCCCTGGCGCCGATATCCAATCCGGTCACAACCCAGTAGTAGGAGACTACAGAACTAAACTAAAGAAGGTACAAGTAAGACGCCTGCATAAAACCCAACATAAGAAAACTCAAAAACAACACCGTAAACAATCAAGTAAGCCAAATTCTGAATGACAAATGCAAGAAAATAGAAGAAGAATGCAACAACATAATACAGCAAATTCAAACCCTTAACAAAGCCGTAGAAGCCGTCAAGGAAGAATTCCTCAAAAACGATAGCAATAAGAATAAAACATGGATGACAGAAGAAATTATACAGCTCATGGAGGAGAGAAGGAAACATAAGAACGACGTCATAAACTACAAAAGAATACATAAAATAGTACAGAGAAAGATCAGAGAAGCCAAGCAAAAGGAGATCGAGGAAAAATGCTGCGAAATTGAGGAGTTGCAAAGTAAATATGATGAATTTAATGTACATAAGAAAGTTGGAGAAATAACGGAAACGCACAAGAAGAAGAAACCCGCGGCCAAACTAATCAATAAAGCGGGAGAACTGATTGTTGACAGACAAGATATTAAAGAAACGTGGTAAAAATACATAGAAGGTTTATTCCACGATGAACGGGGAGATACATCAATCACACAGACGGAAACTGGACCTAGTATAACAGCTGACGAAGGTAAAACCGCTATCACATCTATGACAGAAGGAAAAGCCCCAGGACCAGACGGGATGCAGTCAGAATTTCTCAAACTTCTTGATGAAAGATCTATAAAATTACTATCTAACATTTTTAACAATATCTACAACACAGGAGACATAACAGATGAATGGCTCATTTCTGAATTCATAATGCTGCCAAAGAAACAAGAAGCCAATGCGTGTTGGGACTATAGATTAATTAGTCTCATGCGTCACTCGCTGAAACTATTTCTTAAAATCATCCACAGAAGAATTTATAAACTATGTGAGGAAAGGGTGGCGGAAACGCAATTTGGATTTATGAAGGGAAGAGATGCTTTATTTAGTCTGCAAGTCCTATTTCAACGATGTCGAGATATGAATTGTGACGTTTTCGCATGCTTTGTTAACTACCAGAAAGCATTCGATAGGATACAACATACGAAGATGATACAAATATTAAAAAACAATGGGATGGATGACAGGGATTTCAGAATCATCAGAAACTTGTACTGGAATTAGACAACCACCATAAAGACCAATGCGGAGGACAAGACAGAAGCTATCAATATCCTCCGAGGCGTGAGGCAAGGCTGTATTCTTTCCCCACTGATATTCAACCTGTACTCAGAGGAAATATTCAAGGCAGCCCTGGAAAATACCGACCACGGAATTCTACTAAACGGAGAACGTCTTAACATTATTCGCTATGCAGACGATGCTGTGATGTTTGCCGATAACCTGAATGGCTTGCAACAGCTGATAAATAAAGTAAATAATGCCAGTGAGCAGATTGGATTGGAAATGAACATCAGTAAAACCAAATTCATGATAATAAGTAAGGAACAACTGTTTATCAAGGAGACGTCAGTAGAACGGGTGTCAAGATTCAAATATCTGGGTACATTAATTAACGAACAATGGGACCATTCTCAAGAGATTAAATGTAGAATAGAGAAATCAAGACAAGCCTTCATCAAGATGTCTAAGCTCTTTAAAAGCCACAATCTCGAACTAGACATTAAAATTAGACTCCTAAGATGCTACGTTTTGTCGATACTCTTTTACGGGGTGGAGTCGTGGACATTGACCGAGGCAACTCAAAAAATACTTGAAACCTTCAAGATGCGGGTATATAGAAGAATTCTCAGAATCTCATGGGTGGATAGAGTGACAAATAAATCAGTGTTGGAAAGAATGAATAAAGAAAAAGAAGTAATAAACACCGTAAAAAGAAGAAAGCTTGAATATTTGGGTCACATAATGAGAAATGAAAACAAATACCACTTTCTCAAATTAATCCTACAGGGGAAAGTTTACAGCAAAAGGGGACCTGGTAGGAGAAGAATATCGTGGCTCAAAAACTTGAGAGCATGGTTCTCTAAAACGACCACGGAGATATTCAGAGCAGCCGTAAATAAAATCACCATAGCAAAGATGATCGCCAATATTCGAAACGAATAGGCACTTAAAGAAGAAGAAGCTCAATGGTAGAGCATTGGCGCGTATAGCCGATGGTCAGTGGTTCGAATCCTTGCGGAGGTGATAGTTTTCTATATACAGGGTGTCCCAAAATTGACGCCCGTGCTTTTGGGATTTGATTCAGGGGGCTAAAAGAAATTGAAAATGAAGAATAGAAAATTTTCCGATTGTCATTTGTTATCGAGATAAGATATACTACAGAGAGTTCGTGTTTCAATGATAAATCGTGTTAATGTTTGCCTTGAAGTAGGAGGCAACCTATTTTAACACTTTTCGTGACAACAGATGTGGAAAATAACTTGTTTTCAAATATTATTCGTTTTTAATAAAGTTTAAAGTTTATACTTAAATTTTTGTTTTTATGGATAACTCGATGACAAAAGATAAACGGAAAAATTTTTACTCTTCATTTTCGATTTCTTTTAGCCCCTTGAATCAAATCCCAAAAGCACGGGCGTCAATTTTGGGACACCCTGTATATAGAATTTACATAAGTAATTTGTTAAAAAAATTCAGTCTAATAGGTTGTTACAAATTATGGATTTTATGTTTTTTTCAGAAATGATCTTAAAATATCGATGCAATCGGTGTATCGATATTTTTAGAATTCCATATCGATATATCAATGCACCGATATTTGAATCGAAAAAACTTCAACCTTAAACTGAACGAACCTTATTTCTATATCTTTAGTGCTACCTCAAATCCAGATTTTTAGAATCCTATGGTGATTTTTTATACATCGATATTATATCAATATATCGAAAAAAATTCCAACTCTAGTCTGGAGTAGCCCTGCACCATATTTAAAGAAATATCGATCAAGTCGCCTGCGTGAAATAAAGTGAAGTATTGATTCATCAAGTAGGTACTCTCTTGTAAATACTTTAATTTAATATGTTCCTTACGAATTATAGATCTTTTGGAATTATTTCAGAAATGAAAAATGTTAAAATATGGATGCAATTGATATATCGGCAAGAATTAAATCGATAATAAATATTTTTAGAATCCTGTGATAAATCAGGATATCGATACTTGCATCGAAAAAAATTCCAACCTACTGAACAGAGCTTACTTCTAAATCTTAAGTGCTATATCAAACCCACGCAATAAACTATAATGCTTCCAACTTAGCTCTGTTAGAATTCCATATTGATTTTCGATGCATCGATGTTATATCAATCAATATATTGAAAAAAAAAATTACTACCCTAGTCAGGAGTGGCCGTGCACGATATCTTAAAAAGTATTGATATCCGAAACGTATCGACATTATCAAAATATCGAATCCTTGATACATCGATTAAATCGCCTTATCTAATAAATTCATTTATTTATTGATTCAATACGTGAAATAAAGTGAAGTATAGATTCATCAAATACTCCTCTTGTAATTGTAATAGATTGCTTACGAATTATGAATCTTATGGAGTTATTTCAGACAAAAAAAATCTTCAAATATCGATTAAATCGTTATATCACCATCAATAATTAAATCGATATATCGATACTTTTAAAATTCCATATCGATGTATCGACATTTGTATCGACAAAAATTCCAGCTTTAGACTGGGCGAAGCTTAATTCTTAAGTATTATATCAAACCCATACAATAAATTACAAGGCTTACGAAATACCTTTATTAATATATTTTTCTAAAGCGATTAAATCGGTACATCGGTACTATTTCAATATATCGCAAAAAATTCCAACCCTAGTCAGGAACGATATTTAAAGAAATATCGACAATATCGATATCAAAACTGTATCGATATTATAAGTAGTTCATCGCCTTATCGAATAAATTCATACGTCTACTGATTCAACACGTGAAATAAAATGAAGGAGTAACTCATAAAATATTCAGCTTCTAAATACTTCAATTTAATAAGCTGCTTACGAATTATGTATACAGGGTGTTTCTTAAGTAGAGGTCAAAAATCCAGGGGCGTATTGTGAGGCCAAAAATAAGGTTTTTTTGTTATATAAACATGGGGTTTTAGGGCAGCCGTTGTCGAGCTACAAAAGTGTCAAAAATTAAAAAAAATAGTGGTTTTTTATTTTTAATTTTTATACCGCTTGAGGAAATTTTACCAAATCCGGTGTACGTATTTAGTATGTCGATGGGTATAAATCAATAAATTACCAGCTTTAGAACCTCACCAGTTGCGGAGGTGTGGGTATCATTGGTCATTGGTTATCAAGAAAAAGCATACCACCCTGTATAATTTTATAGGTCATCTAATACGCTATTTTATTAGCTTCAGTTTTTGTCTTTTTACTTTTTTTCGTATTCCTAGCCGCTTAACGACAAAATTGATTTATTTAAGGTGTTTATTACTCATTACATTACTTAAAAATAACAGCATTATTAATTAATAATACAATTATGATACCCACACCTCCGCCACTGGTGAGTTTCTAAAGCTAGTAATTTTTTGATTTATAGTTACCCATCGACATGCTAAATATGTACACCGGATTTGGTAAAATTTCCTCAAGCGGTATAAAAATTAAATATAAAAATCGTTATTTTTGACACTCTGTAGCTCGACAACGACTGCCCTAAGACCCCATGTTTATATAACAAAACAAACTTATTTTTGGCTTCACAATACGCCCCTGGATTTTTGACCTCTACCCTGTATAATGGAACTGTTTCAGAAATGACCTTAAAATAGGCTGATGATAATTCTTTGGGGCAACAACGGGACGGGGATAATATTGTTCAAACAGAATAAAAAAATGTGTAATGTATATGATATATTATTATTACAAAAAAAATTAGTTGAAAGTATAGGGTGGCTCTTCATTTTAATTCTTATTCCAAGAATATTTTCCTGGTGAGCTTAGTCTTTGTATCAAATTTTTATCTTTTACAATCTTGTCGTAAAACTTGTCACAATCTATATTCCATATTACAATTATGTTTTACAATTAACATTGCTTTCATAGTGTCCACACTCAATCTTGATATCTCTTTCGTCCACATCGTATTGATTATAGAAAATATTCTCTCCACAGAAGCAGTACTTCCAGGAAGGCAAAGTATGAATTCTACAATATGATTCAACATTTTTCACTCATTTCAATGAATATTTGAACCCATCTATCCGATGCAGGGACATTTTCAGCATTCCATTTTTTTAGATAATTAGGAATTATTAATTTTATATGTGCCTACTGATCAAATAAGCGCTTCTTTTGTTGCCGTTCGTGTGAGGAATTGCTTGTCAAAACTATTCTGAATTTCAGTCCATTCAGGTACTTTTTTTAGGAAAATCCATTGAAATTTTTGAGTGTCTCCCAAGCTATTTTTCCATTTATTTATATACTCTACGCTAGTTTCATAGAAGGTCTTGAAAACTTTAAAAAAATTTGCCGCGTTTATTTCTTCTGGCGTCCAGTATGTTGTATCCGAAATATTATCCTTTTCAATGTAACTAATATTTGTTTGAAAGGTAGAAATTTGAGATTTTGCGAATAACAACCATAATTTTACACATTTTTCAACATGACAGGGCATTTTTCTTGTGACAGAAAATACGAACCAAGTCCATCAAACATTCTCAGTATTCTATCAACTGACGGGTCTAAGGTCAAAATTCTTGTGTTACCATGTTCTAATAATTTTGCGTAATTTTCTCCTACGAACTCCCAAAAATGCTTGAGCTCTTCGACTCTTACTGTGTATAATACGTATGTAGAAGTATTTCTAAATTTTAATTGCAAAGCTTTCAATGTCAAATGGCAGGCAATTAACAGCACACTGAAGACAATTATGAATAATAAAATAATAATCATTGAATGGTTTCATTAACGAGTTTTCTTTTTTCAAAAAGCGGGACAAACCTGGTATATTTGCGAAAAAACGGGATGATCAAGACATACGAAAAATACGGGACTCTCCCGGTGAAAACGGGACGTATGATCAGCCTATCTTAAAATAGCAATGAAATATATAAATATCGCCAACAATAATAAATCGATATTTTTAGAATTTCGCGTCGATAGGTATACTGATGTATTGATATTTATATCAAAAATCCCAGCTTTAGAGTAGACGCCTACGCGAAATAAAGTGAAGTATTCATGAAATACGCTTCTTGTAAATACTTTAATCTAAAAGCTTTCGAATTATGGATGGCATGGAATTATTTCAAAAATGAATTCCATGTCGATATATGTATAAGCTTATTTCTCTGTCTTTGGTCACTTTAGTGCTATATCAAACCCATACAATAAATTACAACGCTTACAACATAGCTTTATTAATATATTTTTCACATGTTCCCAATGTGGTAAGAAAAAATAATCTTCTTTATTTTCATGGACCAGTTTATTTAGTTTGTGTTTTTGTTTCAGGGAGCCCGAGACCGTTATGCTGTAGTCGAATGCCTTAACCACTCGGCCACTCCGGCGATCTTCAAAGAGGTAACCTTTTCATAATTTAAAAAGTTAGAAATACTGTAAATTTTCAAATTAGGTTTATGTGTAGTCTTTATTTTAAATTTACGTCTAGAGATTAGCTATCAATACTCTTCCTTAACCTACCTTGTGCCTGTGTCACTAACACCCGCGCAGGTTCTTGTATGTAAACTATTAAGGGATAACCAACCAAGCATGTAAATAAGCTGAAGATAAAAGTAGTAATGCTTTGTTTAGAAACATAATCGAGAAAGGGAGGCAGTTGCTAATAATACAGACGAAAAGCAGATTGGAAAAGATTAGTGATTGGTAATTCATTAGACGTCAATTTTAAAATAAAGATGACTATATGACTATAGCCACATTTTGCGTGGTGATGCTATCCTTAGATAATATACTGTTAATTAGAAAAAGTGAACGGGCTCTTGACATATGTTTATATGTCGAAGTTCTCAAACAATAATCAAAAACGTTTTCTTTATTGATAACTAAGATTAACCATACTGATAGAATCTCCAGAAATATCAAGCTATAAAAGTAAAATTTGAGAGTAACCTTTTAACTTTTTAAAATTTCTTTTTAGGGCGCCTTTTCGTTCCTAATTGTAACAATTTTAATGTTTACACCATATGGTCTATTGGGCTACCTAAACTAAGATAGTTATTGCTTATGTAGATATACAGCTTACAATCAAATTCCTGATGCAATTGTTCTTCTTGTCACCTTGTCCCATAGTCCCGCAGTGGAAGTCGAATTTTAATTAACAAACTCGACAAGCAATTAGCAGGGTACTTCGAGCATGACGGACATTTACTGTTACAAATGTCACACTCGAAAATCAATAGTACCACATTCAAACACGATAGAGACGATTTGTAGAAAGATAGAGATACCATCCATGATATTAAGGATGCAAAATATGTAATTAAGTTCATAACTAAACAAATCAGTTTATAATTAGCTTTGGTCTTTAAGCTGAACTTTTTTTCTGATTAAAACGACCACAAAAAAAAACTAATGGGTCGCTGATTTTTCCGTATTTTTCTAGAAAATTAATTTTATTTGCAGATAAACAATAAACTTTTTGTATTGCCTTTGTTTTGCAAAATTAAAAAACTTAAAGGTTTTTATTAATTACTTATCTTAAAGTGAATTTGTAAGCCATAAGCCCATATATTTATGCTTTGAATGCATTTATGTGGCAACAATTTATTTGTAAATGGGTTGCTCTTGCTAGTGAATGATACATATACTGGAAGGTACAGTTTCGTGTCCTACATTATTTTGCGATATGTCATTATTAGCTCCATTTATTGCGGTAATGAAACTGTAGTAATTTGAAATAGTATAATAAATTTATTTATTCGTTCAGTTCATGTACTTTATAATTTTCTTACCCGACTATTAATTGTTAAAAAATGCAAGTTTGCGATGATACACCCACACATTTTTAATAATCAGTTTTGAATGGTTTTCTTGTGCCTATAAAATGCACGTTATTATAAAATGCCTTTTAGTAACAGTAATCATAAAAACACTCAGATAAGACGAATTATTCACCTTTTCTGCTATGTTTACATTCTCAAATGTTTAATTTACTTAAAGTAAACATCTGCACAAAAATATTATAGGCGATGAGTCAGTAGCTACTGATTTTTCATGTATTTTGTAAAAATATATTGAAAAAAGATGTCTGCTTTAGCTATAATGGCGAAACTGTTTTTAAATTTGTCCATTAAAAGCTTCCCAATATTTAGAAAAATTGTTTATACCGCATTTCGACTCATTTTTATAATTACTAAGATAAATTGCGAAATTTGATAAAAAGAAATTAGAAGAAGCGTAAGGAAACATTTGTTATTGCTAAATGCATTTACTAATGTCACTGAAACCAGCATAGATGAATCAAACTTATTTTTGCTTTTACCATTGTTACGAATACCTATACCGTTAACGACATATGATATGTGAATCTAATGGTATTTTATAAATCCCGCCGTAGTTCTGGCTGTGTCTAACAACACGTCGACGTTTAAATACACAACTTCTGTAGATTTCTACTGATGCTTAGTTAAGTTAGTGGCTACCACAGTATTAGAAAGAACAGTAAGGGCACTTCGTCTCAACACGTGTGGAAGAGTTTGTATGAAATCGTCATCTTCTCGAATGTACTTCTTTTTATGCAGTTTTACCTAAGTGCCCAAGTCTAATGTTGAAATATCGTGTTTATGACAAATTATTATGTCAAAATACTTCAAATGTATATCAATATAATGCATTTCACTATTTAATTGTAAATTTTTATTTTAAGTTTAGGGGATTAACTTGCCTTATTATAAATATTTCATTAAATTCACAATGAATGTTGCGTTTAAAGGTTTCACTGGTACTGTTGACCGTCATCATCATCAGTGGTTTTCTGGTCTTCAGCCTTCTGGCTTGTTTGTCGCAGCTTTCTAAACATTATTTATTCTTCATTTCTCTATAAATAGAACTTCATGTGTCATTCCTGATTTGTTTGATATATTCAAGTCTGGGTCTTCTTGCATTTCTACCTTCTATTTTGTCTGATATGATCGTTGTTATATAGTAGCCCACCTCTTCTTATATTGTGACATACAAATTTTAATATAGCTTATGTAAAGTGTTTCTAAAACTGATGCAGAATTAAACTTTGCCCTAAAAGACTTTTCATATACTGGCTGATTCACGTAAGACGCGCCCCTTAAAATCTCCAAATG
Organism: Melanotus villosus; assembly: GCA_963082815.1. Taxonomy (NCBI): domain Eukaryota; kingdom Metazoa; phylum Arthropoda; class Insecta; order Coleoptera; family Elateridae; genus Melanotus; species Melanotus villosus. The sequence goes on along the minus strand of OY720427.1, from coordinate 32,253,818 downwards.
TAACCCAACATACATATTTCCAAAGCTACTAGAAATACATACAATGTAGTGAATGTAGTTAGTAGATACATTTATAAATACTCATTGTTTGCTAATTCATTAAAAGTGACAGAATTGTGAAAATGATTTCTTTCATTAAAGTTATTATGTATTAAGAAAATAACGAAGTTACGTTTGAGGGTTTACTGGTTGGATTAATAAATCGTTAAAATAATTTGAAAACGTCGGGTTTTTGTACATATTCGCTATTAGAACCCAATATTTTTCGTAATTTGGAAACGCCAGCCTATTTTAATTTTGTAGTAACAAGTTTGTTTCGCTCGGCACCGAAAGGTATTAGAGGTTAACGATAACAAACAAACATATATCAGAATTCTATGTTCTTATTGGATGATATACTTCGTTTCGGGTAATTCCAGTAACGTTCGTGCAAGCAATTAGCTGGGACTAAAACCCAAATGCAGGAATTTAATTATCTTAACTTAGAAGTAAATCGTTAGATGTCAGCTCTTTTATTTTTCATAGGTAATGTTATAATCGGATACATTAAGAAGCTTTTTCCAAGCACCATTTAAGCATATTGCCTATTGGCGAGATAGATATATACAATATCACAGCACGTATTGTATATATCATAAAAATAATAATATAATTTAAAACCCTTCTCAAAGAAGGTATTAACAACCAGTATTGCCAACACCCAGTTGGCAGTTACTAAAAGTAGCAGTGTAGGAGTGCAAAAGTAGCTAACCTTTTTTTTACAAATAGCTAGAAGCGTGGCCAGTTTTTGTCTTGATAAATAACGCTATAAACAAATAATAAATAATACTATAGGCATAGTTGTAAATTTTATTTCTTATAACATATCACATCAAAATGGGAACAAAAAGACTATGAATTAAACAATCATTCTTATATCATAAATTATAAAACAAAAGGGTCATATTCATAGTCCAAAGTGAACAGGTTAAAACTGGATTTTACTATAATACCGATTTTAATAGGGTTTTACTTCATGGATACCAAGAAGATCAACAGTCATAACCTAGCAACGGTAGTGTTTGACAGAAAGGGGTTTTATTAGGGTTTTTCTCGTATTTCTGTCATCTTGATTATGAAATTATTCATAATACTGCACGATTGCAACATAATTAATACTGTAAACATTTATAAATACTTCTAGGCGTTCAAATTCAGCAACTATTACGAAGGAGTTTCAAAAATCAAAAATGATCACACAAAATTTTCAATCTGTTTTAAAATAAATTAAGACCAACAAAAACCCATTTTCATTGGAGACTATCAATATGACCCAAATAAACTATAACGCTTGCATTAAATAAGTTAGGTTATATTTTCTGTTTATAGATTTATGCGGTTGGTACACTACACATAAAACGTGCTCGCTAACTAGGGTATACTCTAAATATGGCGGTATTCGTATTACTCGAAAACGGTTTATCCTACCAGAAAAACTCGAGAGGCATTTTCTTTTTAGAATTAGTTTCCGATTAAGAAACAAATACATATTTTGATAAAAAGCCGTGGCGTCCTATTTTTTTCGTCAGAATTATTTATTTTTTTGCTGTCACGCACGCCACTGCTGGAATTATCAAAACCAGTTGGACTGAAAAAGAGTCTCTTCATGCCAGTATAGTGCATATCAAAGCTCAATTTAATATCTTAAATCGTTTTCGAGATATTAAAAACAAGCTTATTTCTTGGACACCCTGTATCTCTAAAAGGAAGTACTTTCAGATCCTTATTTATAGAAACTTTTTTTCTTAAAATGACCTCAGGAACATATTCCCAAAGTTTTGCAGGTTGTTCCCGGGACACCCTGTATACAGCGAGATATTTCCAGAGTAGCTGTTCTACATATCGGTAATTAATCAGTCTTGTATCACTCGCTGTATTTCCCCAAATCACGGGGTAATTGTCTGTAATTTCCTGGAATTAATTGGGTATCAGCAAGACTGCGTAGATTTGGGGTACAAAGTTTTAATCACCTTGTGGGTGTAAGATGGGGGTTGAAAGGATTCACCCGCAACTTTGACTATTGACACCATCCATCCTTTTAGATTAATGCAAATGTATAAACAATTTTGTAAGATTAACTTTTTAGCGTCTGGAGCGAAAGTTCGAAGTAAGCCCTTATGACGAAAATATAATAGTAGATAACGTTAGGAACTGTAACATATTTAACTTACGCAGTGTTTGTATAAAAGCAAATAGAATTTTAAATGTTATTTCAAGAGTCATTGGACAGGATAATTGAATAGAGATTCAGTTGCTTATGTGCAGTCGTATTGCGCGTATTTAAGATTGTCTCTAGAGGTCTTTCGTTATATGATGAAAAGAGAAAAGATGAAAACTACATATTGAAAATGATACAAAATAACCCGCATGTAGCTGGTCGAAAAGAGGGTGAAAATGCAAGCGAAATAGGCGGTACCTTAAGGTTTCGTATCCTTTCGGCAGCATTAGTGGTGATCGATAAAAAAAAATAGAAAAAGGGGTTTTAAAACCTTAACAATAATTATAATTAAAGTAAATCCTCTTAAGACGTAGTATTTCTTTGCATATGAAGCATTATATTGCCGGTAGAGATGCACTAACCACTATTTTACCGTTGATAGGCATGCGTATTGAGGTAACCGTTTATTTTCGGTCCATTTTAGTCATTTACATAGTGAACGAGTAGGTGTTAAGGGTTTTGCACTTACGATGTCAAATTTTATTTTGATTGCTAATTATAGCAATTGCTTGCATTATCAGCAAGTTATTAGTGATGCAGTGATATTATTATAATAAGAGGTAACGTATTTTATAGTTGACAAGTGAATTTAAATCTGCAACCCTAAAAATATTTGTAGTTTCATTGAGGTTATGTTTCATAAGAGGGAAACATAAATATTGGTTTCAACATTAAACAGTGTGATATAAAGCAAATCAGTGAAAGCAAAAAGATGGAAGCTAGTATTTTGTTGGAATTTATGAACAAAACCGGCTGTGACACGGAAACAGGACATATGTTTCTACAGGCCTATAAATGGGATCTTAATAATGCTTTGGACGTTTGGTATCAGAATCAAGTTGCTACCGAAACCGTAGACAGACCGGAAGGTGGTAACTAACATATAGTGGCGCTTATAGATAATTAATTATTAACGATCGTTAACTTTGCAGTCAAAAAGTTGGCTCGAGGAATTTCCAGGGCAGCTGACAATGAATATTTAGTTCTTAAAGCCCGAGATGCTATTGCGAAAGATTTTGAAAACAATCGCCTATGTAAAGTTAGTAATTTTTGTGTAGACACGCCGGAAACCAGTTTTTCCCTACCGGATATCGCGCAGCACCTAAAGGAGTTCCGAGAATTTTTGGAAAAAGATTTAATAGAAAAATCAGTTATGCTGTCCTTAGAAAACAGTGGAAAGTTAAATTGGTGGTGTAATCAGTTAGGATATTCAAATAGGTAAGTAATAAATATTCGAGAAATTTATTTAAAAATTAATGACTAATGGATAAATATTTATTAATTTCTTATTAATCACTATCACGATGATACATGTATGATTTATTCCGCAAATGGATTTTGAATATCAACAATTGGTGATTTATGATTGGATTTTATATCTCACGTGAATCATATTGAAAACTATTTTTATATCATGCTTATCACAATAGTAATTGAAAGATATTTCAGGTATACAAAAATTTTTCCTTTTTTAAAATTTTGGTCAGTATTGATAAGATAAAACACTTTTCATAACTCTTTAAACTGAATTGGTAAAATTATCTATAGACTATGTCAACTTCAGAAAAAAGCACAGACTCATGGATAATATCTTCGTTCAATTTGTAGTGATGCCAGTTTTATTATGCATTGTGTTTTGACTAGGTGCAATATAGCAAGACTGTTGCCCTGTATTATTTTCTAAGGTTGAAAAGGACTATAGCTAAAAACTAAATTTTGTTTCTGGGTCTCTATAAAAAAAAAACAGTAGAAACAGGTGAATTGACATATTGCTGTATATCATAAATTGTATACTTACAGATTATGGCCATTATCAACAACTGGTGATGGCAACTGCTTATTACATGCAGCTTCCCTTAGTATGTATGGTTTCCATGATAGATTGCTTACTCTTCGAAACGCTTTATATGGTTTTATTACTAATAGTACTGCCACACAAGCGATTAAACGTCGTTGGCGATGGCAACAAACTAAATCAAATTTACAAAGTGGCGTTCAATATTCGGAAGTAGAATGGGAAAAAGAATGGGAAGATGTTGTTAACATGGCTTCAGCTAGAAAACGAAAAACTCATCCTCAAGGATCGTACGAAAGTTTAGAAGAAATTCATATTTTATTTTTGGCAAATGTTTTACGTCGAGTTATTATTGTGATTTCAGAATCTGTCTTGAAGGATAGTTATAATCAACCGTTATCACCTATATATTTCGGCGGTATATATATCCCGTTCGAATGCGATGAAAAAAAATGTTATCGAAGTCCATTGCTTTTAACTTACGACATGGCTCATTTTTCGGCACTTGTATTTATGGAAAGAGATAACAACAGTAAAACTTCTCCATCATCTTTCTGCATACCTGTTGTAGATTCTCAAGGAACTTTACTACCGATTCAATTTTCTATAGATCCTGGTCCCAACTTTAATTGGGACAATTTTTCAAATTCGGAATTGCATGCGCAAGAAAATAATAGAGATGAGCAAATAAGTTTGCTTAAAGTGTATTTAGATATTATTGACGTCTGGAGCCCCGCCAACAGCCCAGAAAACGAATCTGAAGACGAAATTGAGAGACATTATATTGAATACACTGACCAGAGTGAAAACGATGCAAACAACTTATTTAGCAAGAAAAATAAAGCCGCTAAACAATTAGAAATCTTAGGGAAACAGTTTGGCAGCATTGGAAAATCGATGAGTAAAAAAATTAAACAAAACTTTGGTTCTCTGACAAAATTGGCAGCAAAACCAAAAAAGAATGAAAACGTTAGATGGAAATTTCTGTGTGTGGAAATTTACATAAAAAGGCATGCTTTTCAAAATGAGATGATTAATAATTACATGAAATTTGCAGAGGAGAGATTTATACGTGCCATGTTGGAACACTTTCCTACAACTTGTCCTGCAGATCAGGCATTAAAAGACCAAGCAATAAAGGAAGGTCTCGTGCGCTGCATTAATAATTGTGAAATATATGCCACTTCTTATACCTGTTACATGTGCGTTAAATGTTTCGAAAATCAAAAGAAACAAGAACAAATTTGCAATGTGCCCCAAGAATCTTATTTTGGTATAGGAAAGTCGAAATTCTATAGAGAACCCGATACTGCAAGCTACGAAGCTGTTAAAAATATGTTGTCTAAAAAACAAAATGTGAAACCCGACCGTACTCTATACTTGTCGCATTCAACGTTTTTTAATGATACCGGTGCATCTTATCGAAATAATAATAATAATAACGTAGCTGATTTAAACCAAAATTTAAATGATATTAATACAGTTGATAAAGAAAACCAACCACCTCGTCCTAGGTCTAAAAGTGCCGGCCAAAAAGCTTTGACAGAGAACTTAATGAGATTACCACCAAAAAAAGAAGTGCCAGTAGAAAAGTTGATAACAGAATTTGATTTTGGACAAATTCCCATCCCAGAATCGAGTAAAAAATATTTAGACAAATCAAAACATTTTTCAACGGCTAAAGAGAGAGGACAATATTTAGATACCGAAAATTCGAGGGTAGAATCGCTTCTTAATCTATCAGATTTAACATCTGATGTTAACTTAAACGTACTAACCAACCAAATACAAACAATGATTGAAAATGACCCTTTAAATAATTTATCCCATATAGCTGCAACAAATATTTCTGCTAATAACCAACGTAGCGGAGATAATTCTTCCCTTTGTAGTAACCTAAAAACTGAAAGTGACTTGTGAAACCATGTTGTTTATTTTATTTGAAGTAACTGTTATCGATAATTGTTTTTCTGTGTTAATTGTATGTGTAAGTTGTATACCAGTGTTTTGTTTTCTTCATGGTTTATTTATGTATTTAAGGAAGTTCCGAGGAAATATAATGGGTCGAATATAAAACCCCTGGGCTAGCACTAACACTGCCTATATCCTGGTGTAAATACTTCGTCCAATAATGTGTTAATCTAGTGATGTGCAATGTATAAGTTGTTTTTTAAGATTGAAGAAGTTGGAAATTGCATGAAACTAAAACTATCAAACAGTAACTAACTATATATTATATTTATCACAAAGTTTATATAATAACCAAAGCATGTGAAATAGTACAAATATGTACTGCATATTTCCAATTTTTTCTTAAATATTTTTCTATATTCTACTATGTTGCTAACCTTGACTTGCTCTCTTATTTTGGTTATCAGAAGAGGTTTTATTTGTATGTTTTAATTATTGTTCAGAAAATAATCAGGTACCCCAGTATTAGCAAATAATACTGGAAACATAATAGGCGAGTGTGTTTAGCCATGACTGGGTTGCAGAAAACCAAAACCCATATTGGATGTGCCACCCTTTAGAAGAAATCACGTTTGATCTAATCTAAAAAAAGTTGCAGTGATTTTTCAGTTGTATTGGTTTAACTATTTGAATTTTTGTTAAAGCAATAATATTTTAAATTTATTTAAAATAAATATATTAACTGCAGTATAATCAATCAAATCTAAATTGTTGTTTATACCAGTTGTTCCGTATTCAAATCTATATTCTCAATAGACTACTAATGCGTTTTTTTGTTTGGTATTAAAAACAAAAAAGTTGCTTTATTTTTAATTTTAAACAGTTCTGCGGTTATAGGTCGTGTATTTGACAAAATTAATTCCTCGAATTGCTATTAATACATGACAAATTACAGGATTGTTATGCTTTATTTAACAAGTTAATATACAGTATTAAAGTTTGTACTGTATTTAATGTTAACACTAATATTTTTGTATGTGATATATAATTATTGTAAGTTTAAATTATAATTAAGGATTTTGTTGCTGTCTGCTGTAGCGTTATAGTACCTGCCTATTTATATAATTTTCCAAATTTAACTGTGTTCATGTTTTTGCAACACCTTATCATCTCCTAAATTTTGACTCTTGTATTTCTTTAATTGTTAATTATTTTTGTGTTTTAATTAATTATTATTATTATTATTGTAGAGTAATATATTTACAAATTAAGCAGCTAACAGCATCAAAGTTACCTATATAAATAAAGCCATTGTGCCTTAGGTATTTTGTTATAATGTATTTATGAAATAAATATTTGCAAAAAATACAGATTTATTTTATTTAAAAAGAATTATAAATGTACTATAATCGTGAAGTTTCCCTTTGAGTTTTTTAGAGATGCAGTGGTTAACGATTCAGCAGTACTATTTGGCACAACCGAGTAATTTCAGTGAACTATTTTTTAAATTTTTCTTCTCGATCCTCTTTTACCGTGTTTGCAGTGTTGAGATTTCACTTAGACTACACTCACTTCTGCTTTATGTCACTTTCACTCTGTATTCTTTAACTAATTACTTATTCTGTTCCTGTTATTTCTCCTGTACAAAATTTTTTCCATTTCTTCCTATCTCCCGCTAAATCTTGCTTCTTTCCATTTTAGTACTTCTGTCATTCTGTTATTCCATGTTGAGATTGGTCGTCCCCCTCAGTCTTCTTCCTTTCCGTTTGACTTCCCATATTTTCTTTAGTTTGTTCTCGTTGGTCATTCTGAACAAGTGTCCGAGCCATCGTAATTGGTTTGCTTCCATTTTCTCTTCCAGCGGTGTGATTTTTAATTTTTTTCTGATTTCTGTGTTTCTTTTCCTATCTCTCTTCGTTACTCTCTCAATTCTCCTCAGGAATTTCATTTCACAGGCTTGTAGTCGTTTTAACCTTGTATTAAGTACCCGTGTATGTAAGGCTTGGGATAAATATTGTATTGTACACTCTAATTTTTGCCTTCTTTGATAACTCTTTCTTAGCAATTACCTATTGTTTTATTTATAGCGTAGTAAAGTTTCATTGCTGTTCACTTCTTGTTCATGTTTTCCGTCACTACTCACTGTTGTCCTTAGATATTTGAAGAATTCCACTTGTTTCAGTTCCTCATTATTTATATTAATGTGTATACTTCTCGGTTTTCTCGCTACAATCATTACTTCTGTTTTCTCGGTATTTATTTCCATATTTTTTCTAGCAAATGCTTTCTTCCAGGCGTCCACTGTTCTCTGTAGCTATTTTTCTGAGTTTGCTAATATGGTGATATCATCAGCAAACATAAATTCAGCTACTCGTACCACTTACATGTTTCTATATCATCCGATCTGGCAGCTTTTTATTTTTCCTTTTAATACTTCAGATATTTCGTCTACCAGGGTGATGAATAGGAGAGGACTTAATATTCCACCCTGTCTTACCCCATCGTATGTTACGAATTCTGTTGATCTTTCGCTTCCGGTTCTAACATAATTTCTTGTATTACTGTATAGGCACCTAATTGCTCTTATTAATCTGCCTCTCACACTGTATTTCCTTAAAGCTTTCCATAATTGTTCCCTGGGCATACCATACTAGTTGCATCACGTTTACTATTTTTTTGTTATTAGAACCTTGATAGATAGCTGTTGAAATAAGGAAGTTTTTAAAATAATTTGTACCCATTTTATGTTGATAATTTTTGAGAAAAACGAATAGGTAATTTTCGTAGCTGATTTTTAAAAATTATTTTTAATAAGTTTTTATTTAAAATTTTTACATGATCGAAATGTTTCCGGATATTTTCCATTCCAAACGGATGACCATAGAGTGGGACAAGTAATCCAGTAAGTAAGTTCAAAAAATGTCAAGCAGATTTTTTTTAAATTAACTTTAAAGACATTAAGATCTACTTTTTTGAGAAAAACACAAAAATTGAAATATCTCAAAAACTATTGAGTTTTGCATAATGTATATTAGGGTTAAATTTGTTTCTTAGCTCCTGCCCCATCACATCTCCAAAGGAATGTATCGAATTACCAGTAACCCTGTATATACGGTGTGTGCCAAGATTGATGTTACAATCAGTGGCGGCTCGTGGGTCAAAATATAGGTGAAGTGCTATTGTGGTAAATTAAAAAAAAATTAATTGGACTTACCTAATTTTTGTACACCAAGTCAATCCTTCTGTCTTTTAAGGTAGCATATTTGTTGGTAATATCTTCGTAAAATGGTTGGTTTTTAATTAACCCTAGTAAGAGTTCTTTTTGAATTGAAATATTTTCTAAAGAGGAGAGTCTATCGTGAGATATCGTATTCCTTAGGTATATAATTTCTATAGGACTCCTGCTAAAAGTTCCTTGAAATTTCCTTGGTTTGTTGAATCTTTGCTTTCATCATGACCGCGAAACGCTAATTCTTGTTTATTTAAATATAGAACTGCCTTCAAAGTCTATTCAATCGCACGTTTTCATTAAACTGCACCTTAAAAAGTCTAGCATTTTCTTTTAAAGTACCACTTATGGTTTGCAGGTTTTTTTCAAAATTTTTCAATTTTAATGCACATTTTAAATGTTCTTTAGAATCAGGGTGTTTATGAAACGCCCTTGTAATATTTAATAAATCTGCAAATCCCTCTCTATTCCAAACAGACTGGTTTTGTACAAAAGAGCAAACGGGCCAACAAAATAATTTTTGTAGTATTGGACTACATAACCATTTATAGGTATTCGGTGAACCAAACAGTTTTAAATTTAAGATTATATGATTAACCACTACCTTTTAAGTCCTTTTTTGCAAAAATTGTTAAAGCCTTTGTTTCATGTTTAAAAACATACACTTATTGCAAAACAAACACACAAACAACAAACACCAAAACAAGACATGAGTTTCAATTATTTCAAATCAGTGATAACCGACTACTGGATAATTAGGGGCCTGCAGGTATTTAATAAAATCACAGATATTTGATTTACTATTATTTTAATACGTCCTTTGTACGACACATATGCTTCAAGACTATATCTAGCATTTAACTGACTAATAATACTAAGAAAAAAAATAAATAGGTTAGCGTCTCACTCCTTACTGCAGGGACGTGATGTTTATATAAACAAGTAAACAAAAAGATTCACGTGTCGATTCATTTTTGTCCAGTAATGAATTATAAAATAAACCAACACCGACACGCGAGACATTGTGGATGTAGTGAAATGGTTCACCGATACAAAACTAAATACTTCACTCTAGCGATTCAACATGTATCAACGAACTGCTCGCAAGTGGTGATGACGTATTCGTTACCATGGCAACGAGCTTAGTTAAAGCTAGTCAATTCCAACTCTTCCCTTCAGGCGCGTTCGTTTCATTCAAATGCGGTGTAGACAGGGACAAAATAGGCTAGTGGCCAGTTGCGTATATTATGGTAAATAATATGCATTTATAATAAAAAAATCCTCTCAATACGTAGTATTGAAGTGTCGATAAATAAAAAATAATTTGAATATAAAACAATTTAGATGCACAAATTTTAGGTGAAGAGGCACTTCACCTACTTCACCTGGCGAGCCGCCACTGGTTACAATAGGTGCAATGGACTAAAAATTTTTGAATTTTATTTCAAGATTGTGGGATTAAGTCCTGCTTGGTTAGAAGAATATTTTCAGTTTTTGAAAAACAAGTCGGCTTTGACATTGAAGCGAAAACTATTTTCTTTTCAGGTAAAGTACCCCTTTTGTTCATGATACGGCAAAAGTTTACTAAGAAAAGTTGTTCAGAATGAGAAATTATGGTCCTATACAAAATTTTAGGTAGATCTACCTACTTTGATTAAACTGATATTTTTTAGATTAAACAAAATAAATTGTATTTATTAAACATTTTATTTGTAGAACATTGAACGAAACAAATAGTATTTACAACGTAAATTTTATTTTCTCTGTAAAACTACATAAAAAAATCAAACAATAGTTGTGGATATAAAGGGAATATCAATATGTTCATATAGTTCGGATTTTATTGGCATCATTTTGGTATTTTGTGTAGCGTATTTAACGGTAAAGAGAAAGAGAACGATGATGCCATTAATATTATCCAAATAGAGTGAAGTATTTTGAAGATAAGTCAAAAAATCTAAAATCCCTATTTACTCGTAATTATGAAAATATTTTAAGAATTTTATACCCACATCACCTCTTATTTAAAGACTGTTTAGTACAGGAGGGCAAATTTTAACTCCCAAACGAAATAGGCTTTCTGATTAGGCTTTCGAAACTCTATTGTTCTGAAAGAAATACAAAATAAATGATGTGTATGATTTTTTGTAGGTATGTTTAAGAAAAACCTTTTTTATTTTATTTAAAAAGTGGTAGTTTTTTATATTTAAGTTTTGACAATCGATCAAAAAAATTATTTGTGTGGTTGTACGTTGTACCTACAATATTTAGGTACATTTTTATGGTAACTGTACTTTTACCTAGGTATTTTTGTAAAAGTATACTTGTACCTGTCACTGGGTAATTTTTTCTTTGTGTACCTGTACCTTAAGAATATAGATTTACCTGCTGAATGTCACTGATAAGTTATTCACTTTGACGCTAGGAGCCTCCAGCGGCATTTTCGAACAAAAAATGATATATTTAACCAAGTAAATAGTTATGCAACCCAAATCACAGCATATACGGTATAATCCATAAGACTGTCCTTCTTCCCCTATCTATATTCTTTGCTGTACCTTTACCTATAAGTACCAAAAAAGAAATAGGTACCTGTCACAACACTGCAATTAGGTATATATAATTTAAATGTTTGTTTTGATTTTTAAAGTCTATATTCAGCTATTTTTGCATTTGACTTTCGTATTAATACTTACTTTCGTTTGTTTTTTGTAATATGTTTGCAAGTATAAATTTTAGCGCCCTACTTTACTGGGCTTATGACTGTAGGTTTGTCACAGTATAATAAGCATTGGTTTGTGCTGTAGTAGTACTGTTACAGACATCTATGAGTAGTTAGAAGAAGGTGATTGTGAAAATTTCCTATTGTATAGTTCAATGGCGTTGTAGCATAAAATGAAATCTGCTAAGTAGCCATTAGCAAAGAATATAGATATCTATATTCTTTGCTATTAGTTAACTCACAGTCTGTATAGATGTTGCTGCGTTGCTTGTATCAAGTATTTTCAATAAAGAATTAAAGCACAGTATAAGGTGATTAAAGTGATATGTGATATATATTTCCATTGTGTAATTATGTATATATTCGAATTTCCCAACAAATAAATTAAATTTAGACATGCGTGCTCTATACACCATGAAAAGGCCATTTGTTAGTTAAAATTTAAATACAATCTTACTTAAATAAAAATATATTTTAGAGAATATAGAGAACATGTTTTGAATCAGTGGATTTACTTGTGTCTTTTGTTCTTTATGTATTGTCTGAACTGCAGCCGACCTTTCCAAAGCACCATGGATTCATCTAGAGACAATTCCTTAGGAGGATAATACACATTAACCATATCGAGAGCGTCACGCAAGAAGTAATAATAATAATAATGTTTCTTTATTGACTTTGTATAAAGTGGCGTTGTACGTATGCACGTATGTATGTGTATGAATATATTTTAACTTTTAACATGCTTGTATTAAGCTGAGCAATGAAAAGTTAAAATGCCAAAAATGTTCATACCTTCTTCGTGCATGAAGCCTTCGAATAATACATAAGGTGACCAAACGTCCCGTTTTGAACAGGACAGTCCCGTTTTAAAGTACCTAGTGTGTCCCGTTGCCCCAACGAATTACACCGGGACGGGCGTTTGTCCCGTTTTTTAACAAGCAATAATATTTTGCATAATTTTTCACGTATTCCGAAACTTTGGAAATGTTTGTAGCAGATGATATAACATGTTGCCCTCTAGGAACTGGCTTACAAATTATAAAGTCACCAAGCCAACCAATCAATGCACACTCGAACTAATTTCCGATTGGTGGTGCTACAGCCGGGCCTCGTTCATAATCATAAATTCGTACGTCCAGAAGTTCATCCGGACGAATTTCCTCTAATTTATGAACGAGCCCAGATATTGCTCTAGTGCTGGGAAATCCCGTTTGCTTCAATTATACAGTAGTACAATAGTTTTTTTACGTCTTAATAAGCTGTCAAATAAGTACCTATATCAGTGGCGGCTGGTCCATAATCGCTGCGACACTGCAGCACCCCCAGAACAAAATATGGAAATTAATTACCTATTAAAGTTCCGCGGAGTTCAGAGACGCTGCGAAATTAATAGTGTCCAAAACTCTCTGCATGTTCCGCGCAGGCTTGTTTGTTCTATAACACACGATAATAAGCAGCGCGACGCTGCTGTCTGTACAGTGTACAGCGTCATCATTGTTCGCCAGGAATTTGTAAGCATAATAACGGGCTCGAAATCTGCTGTCTTAGCAGCGTCAGCTTATTTGTGATTTAATTTGTATGTTTTTATTCAGAGCGAATTAATCTTTCATATAGGTACGTACTACGTAGGATAATATTCTGTTTTTTTTTCTAAAATATTTGTTACAGAAAAATTGAAAAATACAATTAAATATGTAATAAATATTATTTTAAATACGTTATGATGGGTGACATGGGTGTTACTGCTGAATATGTTAAAAAAATTACATTTTCCCAATTGTCACTGCCTGAAAAAATTGAAATAAAAAGTAAAGGTCGATGTACTTCAGATGTTATTATTTTATTCTAGAAAAGAATTTCACAACTTTAATGGCTTACTTGCATTATTAAATCTATTAACTGAAGAAAATGTGTCAAGGGTTTTTACTGAAACAATCAAACTTATAAAAATATTAATTACAATTCATATGACTACAGCAGAACCGGAAAGATGTTTTTCAACTTTAAAAAGGATAAAATCATTTTTAAGAAATAATATGAAGCAAGAACGATTAACTGCTCTGTCGATGATTTCCATTGAAAAAAGCATGATTTCAAAAATAAAAAATTTTAATGAAAAGGTGATCGAAAAATTTTGTGAAGCTAAAAATCGCAGAATGGATTTTATATTTAAATAAGAATTCTTTTTATTTCGTTTAATTCGTTTTATTTCCTGTAAGTTTATTTTTTTATAAATGAAGTAGTTGAGTACAATTTCGATTTGTTTTGTTTTATTTAAAATGCACCTTAAAAATATCAGGGATCGATACTGGTATGTAAGTATATTTAGAAAGCTGCAGCACCCCCATAATTTCAAGCCACGAGCCGCCACTGACCTATATACTTATACAAAAATGTCCCGTTTTGGATCCAAATATTTATGGTCACCTTAATAATACATCTAAATATTGCTGAAGCTGAACAATACCCTGAAACCATTCTACAAATATTCTGTGTTCTAATTTAATATTAGAATAAATGTAGCAAAAATATGTGGTTGTAATTTGTGTTAAGACTTCTAAATTTTAATAACAAAGCAAAATTTGTATCAATGATATGATTACCTTTTCATGGTTTAATTAATTAATTAAAAAGATTGTTGTTAATTTTTATTATACATACAATTAACTAAAAATACAGTAACCGATTATTAATACTAATATTGATGCAATATTATACTCATGTGTTCATAAATCGATCTGCAGAGTAGGTATTTCTTAAGAAATCGCACCATGTTTTCTTCTTCTTGTTCAGTTGGCACTACAACCCAGGGTCGGTTTTGGCCTGTTCTACAATGGTCTGCCATCTCTTTCTATCGGTGACTATGGTCCACCAATTTCTGCATCCATGTTTCCTAAGATCCTCCATTACATCATCCTTCCATCTTTTCTTACCCCTATGTTTCTTTCGCGGGAATTCCATTTAGTTATCTTTCTTGCTGGTCTTTCTAAATCCATTTTTTGTATATGGCTCAGCTATCTAATTCTTTGGGATTCTGTAAATCGCTCCCTGTATTAGTGCATTTAGTTCATAGTTCATTGTGTAGGTATCTCCATGTTCCATCTGCTTCTTGTACGGGACCGAATATCTTGCGGAGTATTCCTCTTTCAAATGCTTTTGTATTAAGGGTCCATGTTTAACATGCATATGTAACTATTGGTCGTATCAGGGTCTTATATAGCCTGAGTTTTGTCATTTTGCTTATTAGTTGCGATGATATTAGTTTCTTGTATATACAATATGTTTTTAGCTCCGGCTATGCATCTTATCACAATCTCTTCACTCATATTGTTCCTATTATATAATTTGGAACCCAGGTAGTCGAAGGTAGTTACCTCTTCAAAGATATATCCTTCTATTTCCATATCATCTTGGTTTGTCCGATTTCTGGAATCGCACCATGTCACAAATCGACAAACACAAATTGATCTACTTAAATGGCTCGGAAATAGCCCGAATATGGATACTTCACAAAATTTTAATAATTTTTTAATGTTAAAAACTAAATAAAGGTCTTACAAAATGTGCTATCTGAGATTTCTTCTAATTTTAATTCAGTTTCTAATAATGTGGCCACATCTGTGGTACTATACAGGGTGATTCATTATCCTCTTTACAAACTTTAGCAATGAAAACTAGTTGTAATTTCATGAAGAAATGTTCATATCAATGTAGGTTCTATCTTTCTTTGTTAAGAAGTTATAAGGCTTTAAAAATTTTTAAGTTGAAAAAACGTAGTAGCCATGGTTTAGCAACACACTATTTTTAAATGTATTTCATGGAACTTCAAATGTAGAGAGGTACCATAACTTTTTGAACATCACAGTTTTTGATCTTCTGGAAGACGTTCCACTCCACCTGATGCAAGGTATGTGGTATCAGCATGACGGGGCTCCGCCTCACCGAGGAAGACAAGTGACCGAATGGCTGCATACTCATTTTCCAAATACATGGATTGATAACGGAGGTCCTATACCATAGCCACCTAGATCAGCCGACTTAAATCCTTGTGATTTTTATTTATGGGGTCACTTCAAGGAACTTGTTTATGCCGTCATCAAGTATTCCAGAGGATTCGAGATGCTGAAGCTCATATTAGAAATAATATGAATGGACTAATTTTTGAACATTTACTGTAGGCTAAATGTTGCTTTCTGTTTGTTACAATAAATGTTTTTGATTTTCTTAAAATATGATTACTCATTAGTGGTCAAAGAGATAATTATTTTAAAAACCCTATAACTTCTTAACAAAGAAAGATAGAACCTACATTCATATGAACATATCTTCATGAAATTACATCTAATTTTCATTGCCAAAGTTTGTAAAGGGGCTAATGAATCAGTCTGTATATTGCTACATCTGAAACTAAAGTTAAGCTATGTACCTATTTAATCATTATTAAATTTCGTTATTAATTAATATAAATAGCAGTTACATCTGTAAGTACTCGAAAAATTCCTTTAATATATTTGAATTTTTTAATAAAGAAAAGGTGAAAACTGAAATGTTGAAATATAGAAACTAGAAAGCTAAGAAAAAAATTTGGAAAAAAGATTTAACAATTTTTGGATTTCTTTTGTGAAATTTTTTGAAAGTTTTTTAGGTAATAATAATTAGTGGAATTGATGGGACTCTAATTTAGCATTGAATTTAAACCAAAAGTCTGACGTATTTTTTGAAAAATAAAATCAGTTTGTTTTACCTTAAACCCTCCTATCAATAATGCCTTTACTATTTTGCAAAAATACAATTAAAACAAATTAAAAATGTTCACTTTCAAGAAAAATAATAAATAATTATAATAATTTAATACGTTTGATAAAGACTGTAATTTTATTTACTGTATGAACATGAATCACTACAATTTTTGTAATTGATAATTTTGATGTAATTTTCATGCTGGAAGTTTTTGTACTTGTTTTATTTTGTAGTTCTTTTTAACTTTAACATTATGACAAGAATTTGTCTCTTTTAGATTTGAATTAAATCATTATCGAACACTTATTAATAAAACACAGTTTTTAGTAAACCTTTTATAAATTGTTAAATAACGCCCTGAAAATGTATATTACACACAAATGTTGCATTACTAGAGTATTAATATAATTTCTTGTACTTATTATGAACGTTCGAATATGTTTATTTAACGAAAAAAAAAAAAGAATATTAATAATATACGCAAATTCAATACTGGGCATGCTTATAAATATCTTAAACGTGATTATTCTGTGTAGGTACTATTTATAACTTGTGGTTAAATGGTTGTGGTTAAGGTATTTTTAATAGAAATAATTTAAATAAAATCGGATCAAAATAATACACGGTTGTCGAGCATTTGTTGATTTTTTTTACTTTTATAAACTTTTTAATGCATTTAGTGTAAACATGCGAAGAAAAATAATATAGAGCAAACTATCTGATAGGAAGAGGCATAAAAATAAATACACAATGATCTGCTGTATGGTTTTGTATTATAATTAAGTAAGTCAACTGGAATTCAAGTGTATATTGCACATAAATACGTACGATATATTACAAATTCATGAAGCCGTTACAACTCACATACTAAATTTGTACTGCATGCGATGCGATAACTAACTACTAAAACATTTGGATCAAGTAAAAATAACAAATTAAACTGATTATCACATTCCTATGTTGTCAGCACCTTTCATCTTCATTGCGTCAAGCGCTGTTCCTCGAACACGTTTTTTAGTTTTTTAATACAAGGGAAATGTAGATGTGGCCGCTTAACATTGTAAATCATATAGGCCTAAAGGCTGCAATACTTGTCACCAATGCCCATTAAATGTGCAGCATACATATGTACAGCTCTGCTTATTTGGTGGGTAGCTATGTACATACAGATACTAAGAGATATGCAGTATTGGAGAGTTGAACTTCTTTACTAATCTTTTTTTTCTAGTAATCGACAAATAACATCTAGTTTTAAACAATATACAATACAAATCATATTAGGTAGGTAAATCTGTAGTACCATTTTAAACTTTAAGTTTTCAATTTAATTTAATTTGACGCAAAAACGTAAACGGAATGTATACGAAGTTAAAACCAAACTATTCCCTAAAAATTTAACCTATCTAGAGATAAAAAAATATAAAACAGCTTCAACACTTGAAATCTTTCTAAATAACAACATAAAATCATATTGCATTGTAAATCTGCTTGCAATTTATCATGTTGGCACTTCGAGACTTGCACTGGAACAGGCTAAATCGCTTAATTTTTCGTGTTTTGTTAATAATGCACATTACGCTTGTTAACTAAAAGAATACATTATCAATAAATGCGCATAACCCAACAACGAGTTATTCAGTTATCATGTTCTTTGGTTTAAAAATTGTTAATATCATCGTTAAGTTCATATTTCCTATACAATGCAATAAAGAGTAATACGCCATGAATAGCGAACTCAACTATTAACAGTTTTAAAAGTTGCAGTTGATAGTTTAAGGAACACAGTTGCACATACACTCTTTTGTAAAGTCTTGAATTTAGTTCAACAAACAGTTTACTATGAGGAAGAGTACCAGTTAGTAGGGGTAGTGGGTGCACCCTTACCGGGGTGGTATAAATGAAAACCGGCACTCGTTGCTCCATGATGATAAAATTGTGGTTGCTCTACGTAGGAGTACACCTGTGGTTTTAAGGGTAGCGGACTATCGGCGTACTGATGACGCAACACATCTTGGTACATGGGCGCATCAAAGGGTACACCACTATGAAGTTGTTGATGTTTGTCACGTGGTGAAACACTGGACGGAGGAGTCATGGCTGAATGATAGTCCATCGTGTAACCAGCCGAATAATTTTGATGCTGTGATAGCAAAAACTGATGGTCGCTATAAGAGGAAGAACCTTCACTACCAGGAGGCGTAGGTAGAGTGCCAACTTGAGCATCTCCTCCATAGTACGAAGCCGAACTAGTTGGTCTAGTAGTTGCACCAGTTATGCCATGTACGTTGGCTCGAATTACACTTTCTCGGTTGGCATACAACTGTCTCAGCAAAGCGGACGCTGGTAGTGGACCTTGTTGTTGCAGTTGTTGATGGTGAGCGCCAATCCACTGAATCGTTGTACGTTGCTGTTGCTTAAGTAAAGCATCTGTGCTAAAATCAGTAGGTTGGTGTGCTGGAGATTTACAGGCAGGAAGATGTTTTGACATGGCATTTTCTAAGTCTTTTACTGAAGTGCTAGTAGTTTCTTCTTGGGTTTTCGGACTGGTACCCGTTGAATCTGCCGGAACAGCATGCGTTCCTCCTGTAGAATGGCACGAAGAAGATGCAGGACTAAGTACCGTATTTCGTTGATTCGTAGGTTCCTCTTCATCTTCGGAAGAAGCACTCGCGTCTTGGGTAGATTTCCTCTTGGCTGCTCTCTGAGTGTTCGTCGCTTTACGTTGCTGGGTATCGGTTGGTGTCTGTAGTTGAGCTAAATGTTCAGCGCGACGACTGCGGGGATCTCCAGGCTCCTCGGCACTTCCGTCTTCCATCCCATGGGGTGGGTCTTGCGGCGGGTTCGGCGGAGCTCCGCTGCTACGGTCATCTTACCAGAGATACACATTATCACTAGTTATATTCAACTATACACAATATCAATAGCATTGGCGGTACGTCAACGTACCTCCACGGTCCGCATCTGGTGATCCGTTCTCCGGGTCGTTTCCGCTTGTCTCTTCTCGTTTTACCGTGTGGGAATTTTCTTCCAATTGGCAGCAGTCCATAACCACGTTCTCGTATTCGCGTCCACTGTAAATGATAACAAAAAAATGTTAGAATCGAAATTTAGACTAGCAATAGTATTACCTTATTACGTAATTCACGCATATTATATTTTGTTCATCGACATTTTTAGAGTTGCATACCACAGTCGCACACGTCTGCATCCATGTATATCCAGCACTTTTATTCATAATACGATAATAGTGAGTCAACACTTGACCCTTGTTGATGACTGCAAATACATGTCATTAGAAAAGATTATTTGCAATTGTATTTCCAACTTACGATCAACGTGACACTTCCGTAATTTATTCGCATCTTCCCCATGGCATAACGTATACAAATTTTTACCAGTAAGTTCGTCAGCGGTATAATCTAGAATATCTGAAACCTTCGGCTCACAGTGAGCTATGTGGAAGTCAAAATTTATTCTCGTAACAAACATATCTGTTTCTAAGCGTATTTCGTGGACACTCGGAGGTGGTAAAGCTATTGCTAAACCTACCATTCCTAAAAGAGGGGGTTGAGACTTGCGAGAATGTGAAAAAGTGTACTGAGGTCGAAGATGGCATAGCAATAAAACAACCTGAAAACAATTTTATAGTATGTTATTATTGCCTCATATTCCCTGACAATAAAAATTAATACCTATTTGATGTAGAATAATAATATATAAGTCAAAAGGTGTAAGTTACATAGATCTACTGAACTTAGTTGTAATCAATAGTTGAAGAGTTTATCCAGTGGTGAGTGTCGTTAATTGCATTATGGCGTTGTTAAGATATATCGACACAGGAAAGAAAGCAGTGTGTATCATAGGTATTGAAATAGTATTGGTACAAATGGGTTTCAGTTTAGATCATTACAATTCTTTCAGCCGATTTTATCTTTGCTTAGGTGTTTCTTATGTTGTGACGGGGACTGTACCCCATGTTGTGTGTTTTCTTTTGATTCTCAGTTATAACGACTTTTAATTAAACTTAGATATATGTTTTGAATATCAATAAAGTTATACCGTTGATGATGAATGATGGATGATAGGTATTAATTTTTGGTCACTATCGAAAAAATAAATTAGATGTCTACTTACCCTATACCCAGATGTTTTAAAATGACAACCCCGTTTAGTTAAAGTTGATTTCATTCTAACGCAAAAAGCTCTTTCCAGTCCTTTGTACGGAGGATTTCCTGCCAAGGACATTATGGTAGACACTGGAATGAAAGAATAACCGAGATAAGGCTAAATTGGTTGCAGGTTACGGGTTTTAAACCAAGTGTTTCCGTGACAAATTACTGTGGTTTGGTAATCTTCTACGAATACCTACAATAACCGCAGATCTTTATGTCTGCCTTTTTGTCCTAGTGATCAGGAACCATATAAGTAGCAATTAAAGTTCTAAACTATGCACTAGTTGTATGTTTTGTGTGTATATCATAACATTGTCACCTTTTCCACTAAATGTTACAAAAGTGTTAAGGGGTGGGCTGAATGTTAGTAGGATAGTTTAGGTAAGAATTGAAGAGCTCTGAAACTGACCGAAACAAAGTACTCTGTATTTGCAAATAACGTAAGACAAGAGTAGAAAGTGGGACGATATGAAACAATCCATTGAGTACACGATTAGAGTTATAGTGGCCGGCAGCCACAGCATTCCTGGGCGTGACACACAGCGTCGCCACAGAATAACAATTGGCCACGTACGCGGGGCCGCCCTTGCTTTGCATGCTTAACCACGGCTTCCTGTCACATCCACAACAACCATCATCGCTTACTGCACCCGCAACGTAATTGTAATTTTAAATCCAAAAGTTTATTCCGATGCGTCAAGTTTTTAAAGAGAAATCGTACCCACTCTACAACCATATCGACACACACGTACATACAATAATTGGTAACCGTTGTACATTTCGAATGGTTCACGTTCCACTTTCTTTTAATAATAATCACTTAACATACGAATCGATATTAGTTTTGGAAGAGTTTATGTAGTAATAACTTTTGCACCGTGTAGTATTCTGAGATTCTGTAATCCAAACATGTAACTGTCATATCATAGTAATGTTGATGGTAAAGGTTTTTGACCAACATCTATTTACGTGTGGACACATATTGGTTAAGTATTTAGAAACGATTTTATCTGTGTCGTATACTAAACAGAACAGAAAAAAATATCGAAAATCGAATTAATGGTTCACCAAATTTGTAAACATATTTTGTACGCTTGAAAAACTCGGTCCTGAATCTGCAACAGTCTTCATGTTTCAGAGGAAGTATCGAACTTATCATATTTATATTTCAGGTCTTTTAATTATAATTTTAGTGACTGTTGGATACAACAAAGTCTTCCTCATTTCATAATTAATTGAATATTACTAAAGCACAGAAAAACTAAAGTTCTCTTTGACGTGCGTCACATATACTGTTCCATTGTGATGCCTGGCGTTTAGCCGTCGCTTCCCTCTCTTTCGGTTGTAGTAAAGGGTTTGATGAAATTTCAAATTTTTTTTTACGGGTTTTGGATTACTACGACCAACCACTACTTTCATTAAGTTTGTCAAATATTTTGTAGAAACGGCCCTCCGAAACTCTCAAGTGTTTGAATTTTGTCTATTAGGTACTGATAATTTGCGGAAATATAACACCGATAATAAATGAGGGCCTCCGTTTATGAAGTTAACCCACTTAAACACACTATTGCAAATCGATGTTAAGAACCGGAGCTAATGAACTACGTCCTTTCTTCCTCAGAAATTCTAAAACTGTAGTTGAAGTTTTGTAAGGCTAATGAAAATTAACAGATAGTATCATTTGAAAGTTATTCTTACCATCGGGATTGTTGGTACCGGTAGGCGACGCGCTTTCTTCGGATCCGCTTCCTGGTGATGCAAGATTTTGACCCTGCGATAGTCCTAAGCCAAGGTGTTCCGCCATTTCTGAATGATCTTGGTGGTGGATGTAGTCAAAAACGCTACTTCCTGTCATTTCAACCTGTAATATCGTATAATTTGTTTTATCAAAATAGGTATTCTTTCTAATAAACTAAAACTGTTTTCCGCTGTAAGGATTTAGTCATATGTTTTACTATAGCTGATCGTCGATTACAGGCATCAAATAGGGATATTTTAGGGTGTACAACGATTATCCGATTAAGTAGGAGGCATTTTTTGTGATTTCAATTTAAAGAGGGAACCCGCATTACACAAGTTAGTCCTAAAATCTAGGGAATTGATAAAAAAGCATCGATAGCGTAAGAAGGAACGCTTTTATAGCAATTAGTATGTGGTGCCGCAAAGGGAAAGAGATTTAAAACTATAGGTGATAACATGTACGTGTGCAGCTAAGGTCGGCCATGTTCCCGGCAGTTGCAAACACCCTATTGATTGTAGCTCCCGCCAGCCACATTATGAATGGCAGGCACGCCGCTGCAGAGAACTACGTGAGGAGCATTTGCCAGTTGGGTGGAGGGCGGCGGCGGCGGCCGGCGCTGACGAGTCGTACTGTACCCACCTGCGAGAGACCCAAGTATATCGACACCGTCTCCGATATGTACAAAAAGCGACCGTCTGCTGCCAGTGCCAAGGCGAAGCCATCCAGAGACTGAAAAAATAACATTTATCAAATTCACATTTAACTACACTTAACCACTAACTTCAATTTCAAAGTTTTTTTTTGCAATTTTCGTAGTTTTAATTTTAATCTTTAACTATACTAAAATAACGCCAACTGTCTCTACCATCATCAGTTACCTCATGCTACCATCATCAATTGTCACGATCGTTATCAAAAGAAGTTAGTAATGGTTTAACAAAATGCTTAAACAAGTTACAAACTTGAGTGAGATTTTAAAACCTCCAAGTTTCGTTATACGAACTGATGAATAAAGTAACACAGGTGTCGCTGAAGCAAGGAAGAATAATAATAAGTGCAGGATAATTTAAATTCTAACAAATTTCTGCTCCGATAAGCAAAATTTAAAGACGTTTATCAAAATGTATCTTTGGAGCGGCATCCTGTCTGAAAATGTTAGAGGGCAGTTAGTTATTCATGTCATGTCTTGACGGTCATTCTTTATACACCGAAGGGATCAAACGTCAGTCAGGACAAGCGCAGGGAAAATTGGCTGGAAGAAAGTATAAATAAGGGCGCGCCGGGACGTTGCGAGTATGTCCATGTCATTCGCGGCGTGTACTTACTGTATTCATTTATGAACTTTGTTCTTTATAACCCATTTTCATATTTAATGTTATAAACTTTTAAAAAGGACTTTAAGAAGAGATTTAGTTTACCTGTAAGATGTGCGTTCCTTGATGTTGCTCAAATATGTCCATTGCCAATCCAGCAGAAGATCTCCTTCCGGCTGTAACAACATCATTATTAGATGAGTCAGGCAAAGCAAAAGGGTAATGCAATGAATATCGGTCGAGGGGTTCGTTAGTCTAGGGGTTTCAGAACTCTATTAAGGGGAATAGTGACGGTACTTCTTATTTATACCTATATATTTCTACTTAGGATTGTAGGATTGCTGGTATTTTCACATATGGCAAGTTTATCTCCATCTGTTGTATTGGAAAGTTCCTACATCCAGGAGTTTAATTTGGGAAAATATATTTATTTTTTGTAATCCCCCACAACAGACTGCTTTTAATTATTAATAATTAATACCTATATCATCGTTGATTTTTATAAATGTAAAAAGCAAGACTGTATTCAAAGTACAGGATATGCAATTTTATCGGAGTAAAAGTAACATTTTGGTGGTTATTGTGAGCTGAAAATAACATAAAAGGATTGGATTAATAATAAAAATAAATTACAAGAAAAACTGCGATATCAAAATAATTGAACAAGCCGGCGAACGACGGTTACAAGTGTTCGAACTGCCAAACGTATTTGTTTGGAGAGAGGAATAAATAAATGCCTGGTATCAGATGCGATCTACGGGATACGAGCTTAGCTACCTGTGGGAAAAAGAACAACACTTAAATTTATTGCTTTTACAAAACTACTTCGATTAAACGGTGCTTTAAAAATTCGTCCATATCAAACTTATTCACTTATTTCTTTTATTTCCAATACTTATTAGTGAGAATCTAGCCTCACCGTAATAATTTTGGATGAAGGTGAACTTAAAAATGGGCTAAAGCTATCTTACTATATTATAATTTATGATTTATGTATGACTTTTACTGGCAATAACGCGAGGGAGGAACTAAATACAAGCCCCCGGCATATAAGAAGAATGTTGATTGTAAACACGGCGCGTGCCTAACCTGTTAGACACTTTATTGCACCGCGTCGCTCCGAGGATACTAATAGATTCAAGATCATAATATTTATTCCATTAGAGATTAAGAAGCGGTAGTTAAGCCAAAGTTGGGAACAAGTTATGGAACTTGACGCTATATCGAGAGACACGTTAAGTCAGTAATCGAGAATGAGAATTGTAGGGACAGGATTGATGGATTCTTAAGCGACATCCTTTGACAGCAAATTAGATGTCAGTGATAGGTTGTTGTTGACAAGGGAAAAATGTAATGCCTCTTAGTTACTTCCTAGGTTGTCGAGAATTAATTATTATTCTAATTTTTAATACGTGACTTATTTATGTTAGTAGGTTGTACATAAAAACATTATTGATGGTTAGAAATGCACAAGATAATAAATGTAGAATTTTCGCAAAAAATAACATTGAAATAGTTTATAAAAGCGTTTGGACGATGACACCACGCAAAACGTTTACTACGTGGATATCTATATTGGTATCGTAATTATGTGGTTTGTGTTTTTGATGCGTGTCGAACACCCAGTTGTAGTGGGTCAAACTTTACTTGTCTTGTTGGTATAACTGACAAAACTTCTTTGAAGTTAATTTTTTAACGAATTATATGTCTTTGACGCATTTAATGATTTCATCAATTCAAACCGTAGGAATACCACCCAGGTGTTCGTTGGGTTGCCTATAAACCTGCTCAGACTCCTGCGGTTGTTCTTGTTTGTGCTTCGCAGAATGGAAGACTTGTTAATTTTTGTCACATTAATTTAGTGCATTTTGGGAACGTATCTTTGAATTAGCTGGTTTTTAAAAGGAAATTAAGATATTTGCCAAACCAAACTGCATTACCAACCCATAAAAAAGTCTTGAATTAACACAATAACGAAAGTAGCGATTCTATTGAAGTATTGATATGATTAATGACTTAGGACTTAGCAATTTTAATAACTTTTTGATTCATCACGAAATTGCTACCATTTTTTTCTTCTGCAAATTATATAATATTATTAAAAGCAACATTCCGAAATAGTAAAATGAAAATAAATATGGTGAGTCAACTTCTTTATTTTTATATACAGGAAGTGGTAAAGATTCAATCTTTGGTTTTGTGATATGTGACTGTTACCAACAAAAGGTTAAATTGTCGGCGCGGCGCTTCGATTTTATGATAGAATTTTACCACCTTTTTTTCTTAGCTTTATTTTGCTGATTATTATACTTAAAAAAACAATGAAAATTAGCCAAATTTTCTTAAATTAATAGGGTTTAAACTGCGCGACGAATATATAGTAGTAACACGACGTGCAATTTGCAATTAAGACGATATAATGTAACGTTATTCTGCAGCGTCATAAAGTTGATCTTAGCGATTAGAGCAAAGCGTGTCCTAGGGCTTATTAGTGGTGGCAGGATTACACTATACGTTACTCATGCCATTTTTATTCGTTAGCAAAAATCGACTTTATCTGGTAATAAAAGAATTCACAGCTTCATTTAGTTGCTAATAACCGAATCTTATGGGATTCTTGCTACTGTTTTATTTATCTAATCACTTTGACAGTTCATTTTTTGTCTTCGCAATTTTTACTAAATTATTTAAAAGTAAAAAGAAAAATTCTGTTATTCCGTGTGAATTTCTTAAAAACAAGTACAAAAATTTAAGAAGCTACGTAAATCACGAGAACTTATTAGATAAAATTAAATTCCCAGTACAAAGATCTTGGCATAAAATTTAAAATTGCGATTGCGGTAGATCTCAAAATCTGGAGTTTTACGTCAAGTGCAATACTAAATCTTGGAAGTTTCCCACATCTGTCTTATCACGATCGTTCCGTATGCAAGACATTTTATACTAATGGTCATATATTTCATGGAGCACATAAATATAAATGTAGATAGTGAAGAATAACATAAAGAAACACGGTAAAAATGTAATAGAAGAAATAGATACACGATAAAGAATGTTTACAGATTATGATATATTTCTTTTAACACTTAACCAAAGTCTTGTTTGTTTCTTTTAACGTAGGTCAAAGACCTGGTTGCAAAATTTATTACGAAGGTAATATCTACATATACCGAACTCAACAAAATCGAAAAAATATTTTTAAATGAGGTGGAATCTGAGCAAATAATAGAAGAATGGAAAAATGTTATGGTTTAACTTAACTAGTTTCTCGCTCTACATTTGTAAAAGTACAATTCGAAAATTGCACGTTGCGATCTAATTTTTGTAATAAAGTTTATACATGGCCAAGTTTACGTGGTGAGTGTTACAAAAAGATCATGGGAAACTATGCATATAAGGGATCGGCCATTACATCACGTAACCAATCTTTTTATAATGCGGTGAGAAGTCGGAGACCGTGAAATTATAGAAAAACCTCGAATTCGTATTTGAGTTCGATATAACTAACTTGTGGATTGTCTATGTATAGAAAAATCAACCTGCTGTGAGTTAAATAGCAAATATTTTACTGAAAAACGGTTATGAAAATTTGCAGCAAAAAAGTTTTTGACATTACTCTCGGTTCTGTTTTATGTAAGATGCTTTTTAGGTCCAGATACCTTGCCATTCGCTTACTCAAAATACATAGAAAGTAAAACCTGGATTTTAATTAATTTAATTAATTAGTTTATCTTCTAGTTCTCTTTTAATCTGTATTATTAAGTTGATTTTATTTATTTATTTTGCTATCGAACTAATACTTAATTATACAAATTATTTAATCCAATAAAATTAATTGAAATCGAAGATAATTACGTTAAGTAACGTTCGTTACTGTATTTGAAATCGTAAAATGGAAATGTTCCAACATTTATTACGGATGAACAAACTCTTGGTTAGGTCTTATTATATTCCTAAACAAAATATCTTGAAATTCCAAAAGATTTTTCATTTATGGAAATTCTAGAATTCAAGTGAAAAGTTTTTATAATTTTCAGAAGTTTAGTTGGTGGACGACATAACTAGAAATATTTCCGGAAACTCTCTTAATTTCAGCCCCAAACTAAATTAATTTAAGTTTACGAACATCTCGTTTATAAAGTCAGATCATGCTCTCACAATATGTGTTCTAATATTTCCTCATTTTTTGGCGAAATTTAGTTTTGTGCTGTGTTAGGAGAGATATATCGGTGGTAATGATAAATGGTGTAAGTAAGGCAGAGCTGCTGACGGGCCGTTATTGAATTATCAGAAAAGGGAATAGTGACCGCTGGCCAGGGCTCCTTAGGGACCTGATCCCACCTTCCCAATATTGTTTTTATGAAGGATAGACGTCCACCAATTGTACTACGTATGTTAACGTTGATTTTACTTAATTCTAGCTTCCCTTCGGCCACCCTAACTCCCCAGGCAAAATTGTTATTCTTTTTCCGCCCCAAGTAGCTTTGGGAAAATTACAAATTTCCATTTTTCGTTTTGGTATTTACGGAAAATTATTTGCAATAATTTCTATTTTAATGGTCTTTTGCTGGTAAAATAGTTCTGATTTTCCGTACCTTCTACCGTTATTTGAAGTATTTTCTAAACATCATACGAAAAAGTTCTTTTTTGTTTATTTCTTTTAGAGTCTACCACAAAGCAAATATATGACTAGTACCTAAATTCATTTTATTTATCTTCGTGCCAAATACTTTTGAAAAAGGTTCCATGGTGAAACCGTGTGCTGAAGTTGCGGAACCGGAAGAAATACAAGGGGTATCTATATTTGCCTAATTGTCAAGAGGAGAAGGACGTGTGGTTAAAGGAAATCTGCGTAATTCGAATCTCATTTTAAATCTAAAACAAAGTCCCTAACCCTCTAGATCGATGTCAATTCATTAAGACTGTATAAGTAAGAATGTTCAAGCGCAGCCTAATTCTGCATAATTATTTCACTTAGAACCCTCGCCGCCGCAAGTACACGAATTACGGCTGTAAATTTTCCAAGTTTGGTTTACAATAAGCACCACCTAATTTTATCATTCTCGGGCGGGAATAGAATTGGATTTGCTAGTTGAACAGCGAGGGTTCGTGATTAGATTTACATGTCGTAGTTTGGGGGACATTCCGTGCTCGTCAGGTCCCCTTTCGTGATGACATACTTTCAATCAAACCAAATATGTATGTCACCCGCCCTCGCCTCAATTACCGCTTCTTCATAACTGCTGTCTGTTTGGTTCTTCACTGGTGCTATCTTGCATTTATCGGGGTGTATCGCGTGACTAAGTAAATACGCTCGATTCATTTGCACGTTTCGCGGCCGTTTACGTTCTTAATTATTCTGTGTACCTAATAAAAATGCCGATCCTCGCTCCCCTCGCGAGTCATCAGACAATTGGTTCTTTCGTCGTGGAGAAAAGCACAAAACAGGAGTGGTAGTTTTTAACTCGAACAATTAAATGTCGGACCGAAGAGGAAATCTTTTCTCTCGGGCAAAGCTTAAGAAATATAGCTTAAAAGTTAAAGCGAATGGGCATGTTACAAAATTACAATTCAAGAGCACGTATCACCAGCAAATGGCTGTAATGCAAAGCACACAGGGGCAAGATGGCTGCCTAGTTTAGTATTCCAGAATCGTAAATTGAGATTCAGGACAGTGTCACTGTCTTAACCTTATATTGCAAGCATAAGAGTGTACGAAGTAAGAAAATTAAGAACCCTCTTTGGATAATCGCCCTGTCAACTTCCAGTGCTATTCCTAGATAAGCTCACTATGAAATCCTTTCTATTGTACCAGCTATTTATTTATATATTCGTATTACTTTAAAATACAAAAGAATCAAGAATATTTGTTTCACTAAAGGAACATATTTCACTCACATGATTTAATATACCAAACATTTACAAAAGCTAAGGAATTGGACTAATGAATTTTCTAGAGGAGTTTATGGAGTCATATCCATATGAAAATATGAATTTCATTTTGTTAAATTTTAGAAATTTGACCAGAATCATTTGAACATCTAAAATATAATAATTTCATTTGATTTCTTTTTTTTTTGTTGAAAATTAAGAAGTATTCAGTATTCGTCTCAGAACATCGATCTATTGATTGCATAAAAATATACAAACAACTTTTGGATAAAAGCTAGGGTAATTACGGAAATTGTAAAAATCGACTCAGCTATAAATTTCGATTTTAGTCAGTACGTATAAGAATTTTAATTTACCTTTAAGCGTTTTGCTAGGAGGAGGTCCATCTCGATTCCATGGAGGATCTCCATGTCCAGAGAAGTCTCGTAGTTTCAGGTACGAAATCGTTAGCCTGATGATGCTGGCTTTATCTAGCTGGGAGGTAATGGCAGCTGGAAGCGGTAACATTTTGGCGAGTTCATAAAATTCGAAATTTTCCTTTCCTCTTCTCGATCTAGCTGCATCTCTACTTTTCTCCTTTCGCAGCTCAAGTATGCTGTAACAAAATTAACCGTTTAGTAGGAGTAACGTGACAATTAAAAAAAATGTATTATTTGTTAAAATAACCATAGCGAGAGATTAATTAATTGTAATAACAAATTTTGTTTGGTAATATACGTGTTAAACAAGTGTAAACGTTGCGTGCTATCGTGGAAAGCCTGAAATAATAAAGAGTGGGCCGTATTGAAATCAGAGCTCCCAGAGGGACAAGTCGAGAATGAAAAGCTTTGGAATCGGGGCAAGGCGAGTTGGACACCGCTCCCTGAGGATGAATAAAAGTGAAAAGTAGCAGAGGCCAGGGGTTAGTGCGCCGAAGATGATGATTAGACGTTCCTAAACTGAAATGTCCTGCGGTAAGTGGGGAATAGCGTTGAAGGAACTAACGTTGATGAAGAAGGGCCAACTTTACGAGTCCGAACTCCACACGTACCTGGAATCTAATCACGAGAGTGTCACTCAAACAAAGCTTTGCGAAATTACAATCTTTGTTGTCCAACTCGCTTTCCAATACTACTCTAAGGTGCACTTCTAAAACTACAGTTCTTACGCATCCCTTTAAAAACCCGCAAGAAAACATTCATAACAACATAAAATTGCTGAAAAGCTCATCCACATAGCTTGCGAAGGATATTCCGCCATTAATATATCAATTCAAATGTTTACTACGACGCGTCTTAACATAATATTGGCCACTCATTGAAAATATATAGATTTGATGACAATATATTTTTTGATAAAGCTACTAAGAAGTGTATTGGTTAAATCAGAATTCATGGTAAAACCAGAAAGCTCTATGTAAAGGCTAAACTTCTATTAGTGGCGTCTATGGATAATTACGTAGATTGAATACGGCAGTTCACTTAGCATTCATGTAGTGTATTGAAATTTTTATTGCTTATTCTTATGTATGTTTATAGATACAAAGAATTTATGTCAGACTTCAATCGACAATTGAATATGTACTTGAGTTTTGTAAATAACCTATGTATTTAAAATAATTTATGTAGGCATACTATACAATTTCCGAAAACTTTTCTTAAAACCCATTCGTGATTTCATTTTATGTTTACTTAAAAATTCGTACAGGTACAATAAATTTTCCATATATTTTGCTAATTGATCAATAACAGTTGAAGTACCTAGGCAAAAGCTAAAGTAAGGTGTAGTATTTAAATTCAAAAGTTGACGAAATTCTCAAAACGGGTCATTGTTTCACGAAACAGTCCACATGGAAATCGAAGGCTGGGGTTTTTGGAAATATTTTTCCTCGGGACTTTCCAGTGAATAACTGATGATTTCATCTTTGATATTTGGAAAACTAGCACGTTCCTTCCTTTATTCTTTGTAATTAATATTTCACTTTCCCTCTATAAGTGGTATAAAGTTTGATTTGTCATAAGTGTTGTCTGTACCTATATTAGAGTTTAATGTTGCCATGAAAATACCATCAGTCCAGCATGTTAACATCTTGCATATTCTAATTAAAGAATGTGCAAAGCAGAAATTTGGAGCAGGTCGAAGTGTACTGTTCTAGAAAGTTTTAAGACACTTTGAATATTGGTAGTTTGGTGGAAGAAGTGGTCTATAGTGACTATAGTAACTGATACAGCTCGTTGCTATTGGATAATAGGGCGTATGATGAATTCGGGTTTTCCAAAACGAAGTTTTGTTTGAAATTTAAGACGTGTCATTATCATAATGGTCAGTTCACATACGAAACATAGTATCGGGTCTAGGAGTCCCAGGTCTCTAGGGAAGACGGTCGTTAGTGCGACACGTCACCGCACGTACGGTAGGCCATAAACCTCCATCCGCGGCTGCCAGTCAGCACTCCGGCGAGTGTCTTGCTTTTACCGCTACCCGGACGTGGGCCATTTGGAAATCCAATCGGCTAGGGAGAGCGATTGCTTGCGATGCACACATGAGAAGATAAAAGGCTCCGTCCGCGGTCCCCGGGGTCCTGGCAAGGTGTCGCCAGGTACGGGCGGCGAGCGAGGATGCCGATAACCTAATAATCGTCCAGCGAGGGGTAACTCTCTACGGACTGAAACGACGGTTGAACTAACGTCGACCAATTTCGCCCAATTTTACCAAAAGTTCGACTTAATTTTGTTTTCACACGCTGCCCCTCACAAATACCGTAAATTGAGCAGACGCGTTGCCGACAGAAACAATTCTTTGGGCCAATTTACTGCTAAGGGTCCCTAGCGTCCGGTGCGCGGCACCTACTGTTATTGCGGTCGCGTTATGATCACCTCTGATAGTTTTTTCGTTTTATCGAGCTAAAGAAGGGCAGTATAAGATAATACGATTATATCGGGGGAATAACGCTTTATAGGGGAAAACGAAAATAAAATGAAAACAAGTCCAATTGTCGCGAGTGGGATTTGTAGATTCTAGATTCACAGCCGCATTTGTACGGCCCCAAGCGACTGTTTCAATCACGGAGATCACTACTTAGCTTCACTCACTCGGATTTGTATGAATCACCTATGTTCACTCGTCCTCCTGTTATCTTATTTCACATTCCTACACCTCAAATCCACTATTTAATCTAGTCCGTTGGTTTACTTAAACACCTCGTTAAATTATTAAGCGACAGTCGTGACAAGATTAAGGGTTGCAACTTACGACGTCTAAAGTCTTCACATTAATTAAAATCTTCATTATACAGAAATATCCTATAAGTTGCACCCTTACCTATGTGAAAGGCGACAAAGTAACATTATTTACCAAAATCTATCTATTTAAACAGGTTGATAATGCTAAACAACTTAGGAAACTGATATTTTTGACTCTCAGTAGTATTTGTCCAAACCGAAGAAGCTCTCTATAGCAATAGTGACAAAAGCTGTTTCAATAAAATATTTCGGTGGTTATACTATCACCATTATCATCAGCTACAGTTTTTATATATTTTTTAATGAATCCAAAAAAGAAGAGAACATACTAACTCTTCTTTAAATTAAATTGTAATATACCTCCCTCGTAAAGTCATAATAATTTTAATGAATGAGCATTCAAGCAGAGGCCTACCGGGAGTACTTGGGTCCTGCTACATAAACCGTACCTATACTCTGTACTGCTGGAAAATCCGATATCCTGCTAGAAGGACAACAGTTATTTACTATAAAAACGTCCTTTTAGCATAAAATAGACTAAATTTCTGAAATCTTCTGTCTTGAAATTTCCATCCAGGCTACTAGTTTAAGATTTACGGGCGACACGGCTCTAACAACTAATAATAAAACATACTTACAAATACTTCTAAATCGAGTAGCTACAGAAAACTCTAGTATAGGACTTAAACACAAAGAAA
Organism: Melanotus villosus; assembly: GCA_963082815.1. Classification (NCBI taxonomy): domain Eukaryota; kingdom Metazoa; phylum Arthropoda; class Insecta; order Coleoptera; family Elateridae; genus Melanotus; species Melanotus villosus. Next base: position 32,220,127 of record OY720427.1, on the reverse strand, counting down.
ATCAAAGTTGTGATTATTATTCGAAATATTGTAAAAAAAAACATTGAACATTCTATGTAGTAAGCCAAGATATGTGTTTACAAGGGAGGTCCTTTGTTTAATCTCCTATCCGACGGCTTTTATAATAGTGCGTCACATGTAAACTTCCTGCAGCTAACTTTAACAACAGTAGGCAGATTTAAAACGTTCTGTTGTATAGTATTGTCATCAAAATATGCCATCTTACTGAAAAAAGAATTACAAAACTGGCAATAGATAATCACAAGCAGATTATTTAGAGGCAAGAGAAACTATGTCAGAATGCAGTTAGATGTTCTCTGTAATAGCAGAAAATTAATTAACCACTGTTGGTTGTTCTTATAGCAAAGTCTGAAATTGAGCGATACTGTGTGTCACATTTTCAAGGCACATCGTACATGCAAGAAAATTCCATTTCTTGCCAGAATCATTCTATGGGTATAATTTTTCTTCTAAGTTTTTAGAAGATTTAAAACAATAAATAAATAGATGTGTGCAGAAATATTAATTCTCGAACTCCTACCTAAATAAATCGTAATTTTTATGACAGACTAGGCTACTACTGAACGAACAATAGACATTTATTTAAACATTTAATTTAAATTTAAATGTTATTTTGTTCTGATCTATGGGCGATATTTTGGATAAAACTACATCAAAACAAAAAACAATCCCACAAATTGATTCCAATAACTTCAGGTCTCATATACCTATGTAAATCACCTTGGAAAGGGACACACAGTGTATTCGCTTATATGTAATATTAAATAGTCACAAAAAATTTAAATTTTATAAAAATGTATTAGATTACCTGTTAGAAAAGATAAAAAACTCCCCTATAATCCCTGCTGTATTTAATTACCATGCAATAATAGTAAGTAAAATAAATTCAATAATTGATTACTTGATTACTCAATGGAAAAAATCAAAATGAAAATAATGTATTTATCACGGCCTACTCGATTTTGATGACAACCGTCATAATACAGCCCCTTTAGATGCTAGTATCAGATGTACTCCACATGGTACCTTTGGAATTTGTTTTATACTAGATATGAATGATAGATTGTATCAACAGAAATAAAAAGCGTGTCGAATATTTTAGATAATAAATTCAACTGTATCATATCTTCCGGTTTTGATTGAATTTTTTGAGAGACTCGTCCAAATTTTCTTCAGTTTCACTGGGAAATTTATGTATTTCATTTACCAAAGTCATCACTAATTTGCTGCGAAACTTAAACCTGTTTCACAAAAACGAACCGTGACAAATATCGGTATTGAACATTTTTGTAAAAATAGTAACGTAAAGACTGGAATTCGAACGACAAAACCAAATAAAAACAAAAAACCATGCCCACAAAATCATTCCAATAACTTGAACACTTCTACAACCCCCTATGATGCGTCTTGAAAAGGGATTACTTTGTGTTAGTGTCTGTATGCTTGTGTGTTGAATTTGGGGATACGTTTGTTAATCAGACAACAAAGAACAATTAACTTAACAATGATGCTGATTATTTATTATAATTGAAATTATAGTAAATAAATGTTGCTATTGTTCTAATCTATTAGGCGATTTTGGACAAAACAAAAAACCATGCCCACAAAGTCATTTCAATAACTTGAACACTCCTACAACACCCATGATGCGTCTTAAAAAGGAACACACGGTATATATGTACGATTATATGTAATATTAAATAGTTACGAGATTCTTTTAATCTAATAGAAAAGACAAAAGATAAAAAACACACACAAATTTTCCAACGTTTTAGGGGAGTATGAACTAAGAACGAAACTGGTATTGGTCTATGTTATTTGACAATTTAGGATTCTGGAGTTTGTAGGCGATCTTCAAGTTAAAATATAAATAACTAAGTTTTATAAGTAACTTGTGTTAGTGGCTGCATGCTTACATATTGAATTTGGGGATACGTGTCTTAATCAGACAATAATGAACAGCTGCTAACTTAACAGTGGTGCCGATTTAATTTTTATGATAGGCTAAGCTAAGCTACTGTTTATCGAACAATGAACATACATTTACAATTCTGTATCTGTATCTGTAACCTCTTTTACCTTTCGGTGTCGAGGGTGATGCGTTAGCGTATGAGGTCTTTACGGGTGTAATGCACAATCCGGCCCGACTCTGTGGATTACGTGATTGGTGCTCCGTTTTATACCTACAATGATGTGAAAAAGTTCTGCATCACTCAAAGAATCATTTCTTGAAGTTTAGATACATTTATGGCATAATTTTCAATAATTACTGGTAAATATGTAGTTGTAATGACTGTTCCAATAGCAGAATTCCTTAGTAAGCTTAAACTTCTTCAGTTCTTCTCTGAAATCTATAATCAGTTATTTGCTAAATTTCTAATAGGGTCATTAAATGGCATTACGATTAAACTAATAGGTGTATTAAGGAGAAATAGCTGTTTTGTAGTAAGTATATATACCTACAAGCATTATGAAATATTGAGTTACCTTTTGCATGTCCTTAAAAATCGCAAAATGCTATCGCAAAAGAAACCTTTTAAATGATCGGATGAGATTATTTTTCATCATAAACAAGGTGCTTCGAGTCTTGAAATTGCTACAAAAGTGCAGTGCAATCTTCTACGGTGAACAGAGTGACAAACAATACTCCGAGTTGGAAAAATCGAAGACAAACCGCGCAGTGGCCGCCCAAGAAAAACTTCAGTGAGAGACGACAGTGTGTTGGCAGACAGAAGTCTTAATTCAACAAATTTGACTAAATTATGGCCTGAATCTACTGCTGTAAGATGGAGACTTCTCAGTTTTGGGCTTAGGGGCTCCAAACCTCTCCTGTCAGAAAAACAAAGGCTTAGACGTTTACGTTTATGGACAAAAGAGTACCGGCACTGGAGTCTAGAGTCTAGAACAATAGCAGAATGTATTATTTAGTAATGAATCAACCTTTACCATTAATAATCATGCTGGAAACACATATGTTAGAAGATTTCCTAGAGGAGAGTTCTCGCGACCGTGTATGCTTCCAACAATTAAACACCCAACATCTATTATGGATTGGGGTTGCATGTCTGCTTAAGGGGTTGGTAGACTGCATATTGTTTCTGGTATGATGAATGCAACCAAATACATTGAAGTGCTACAGGATAAGATGTTGCCCAGTGCAAGAAATCTATTTACTGACAAAAACTGCATTTTCCAAGACGATAATGCTCCTTGCCATAGAGCAAAACTTGTTCAGTCTTGAATGGCAAAGGATTTCCAACATTCGAGAAAAAAACCAACAAGAAAAGTTGAATTAATTGAATCCCTAATTGATGCATGGTATCGCTGCATTTCGAAGGAAGAACTAAACAAATTGGTGAATTCTATGACAAAAAGGTGTAAATTAGTTATTCAGAACAAAGGATGGCCAATTAAATACTAAAACTAGTATAGTTTTAATTAGTATGTATTATAATAAAAATTTGTTTGTATACATTTTATATATCGAACGTTTTTTTTGTGTTATGGATCCAAATCTGGGCAAATATTTTTGCTATAGTATTGTATTTACCTATTTGTATGATATTTTCAATGATCAGATAAAAACTATTTGAAAAGGCTGGGTCTAAACTGCAGTTTATCTCAATTGTGTAAGTGATGCAGAATTTTTTCACGCCACTGTAGATACTGCACCATGTGTATAGTGTAAGTGTATGTACGTTTGGAACCTTGTTACTCTACCTCTTAGGCTTATTTAAAATTATAATAAATAAATGTCGCTATTGTTCTAATGTATCCGTCAGTTTTGGACAAAACCAAATAAAACAAAATACATGCCCACAAAATCATTCCTACAACCCCCTATGATGATGATGCGCCTGGAAAAGGAGCAAAAAGCTTTTGATTTTATAGACATGCATTAGATTACCTGTTAGAAAAGTTAAAAAATAAAAAACACACACAAATTTTCCAAAGTCTTGGAGGCGAGTATTAACTGATAACGAAACTGTTATTATTGGTCTATGTTATTCGACTATTTTAGAATTGTCGTTCGTGCGCGATTTTCAAGTTAAAGTAACTTGTGTTAGTATCTGTATGTTTACGTGCTGAATTTAGAGATACGTTTGTTAATCAGACAATACAGAACAATTAACTTAACAATGGTGCCGATTATTTTTCGAAGGGTTCTTGGTAAGTAAATCGTAATTTTTATGATAGACTAGGCTACTGCTTAGCCAACAAAACAATGAACGTATATTTCAATATTTTATTTAAAATTATAGTAAATAAATGTTGCTATTGTTCTGATCTATTAGGCAATTTTGGATAAAACAAAAAACCATGCTCAGAAAATCATTCCAACAACTTATGATGCGTATTGAAAAGGGACATGCGGTATACGGTATATCCGCCTTTATGTAATATTAAATGATCACGAGAATCTTTTAATTTTATAGACATGTGTTAGATTACTTGTTAAAAAAGACAAAAAGCTCAAACAAATTTTGCAATGCTTTACAGGCGACTATGAACTGATAATGAAACTGGTATTGGTCTGTTATTTGACTATTTTAAAATTCTAATTCGTGCGCGATTTTTGTATTAGTGTCTGCATGCTTACGTGTTGAATTTGGGGATACGTTTGTTAATCAGACGATAAAGAACAATTAACTTAACAATGGTGCCGATTATTTTTTCGAATGGTTCTTGGTACCGACACATATGGTGCACCACAAGGTAAGATGCCTTATATTGAACACATTTATACTGCAAAATATGTAAGCACCGTAAATGAAATAATCTGATAGTAACTCGTCTCTAACTGTAGTTTTAAAACCGCATTAGATAATGATTTTTTGCATAGCCAAGAATAGTAGTCGCTTTTATAATGCATAAAAACTAGTTAACCGAGACATTAAAAAATTACTGATTGAACTGTTCTTTTCAAAAAAGATTTGCACTTTACTTAAACCTTAATACAATCGAACCATATTTAAAAGGAATGCAATTGCTTTATCCTTGAATTAAATATTTCGATAATCAGCAACACCTTCAAGCAGGTAGTTTGGTACCTATAGTTTGAAGAAATTACCTAATATTGTAAATTTGCTGGGAGGCTCATGTATAGCTATGTAAGATGGATGAATGCTTTACTTTTTCAGATTGATATTCTAAAGTAGTCCAAAACGTATTGTTAACAGATCTTTTTACGATAACTCACAACCAATTACCTGGATTATAAACAAAATAATGGTTTTAATAAACTTACGGGCAAGACAATAATGTGTTACCCCCTCCGTCTTGCCCCATGATGCTGTGTTGTACAAAATTCCTGCAATTAAAGGTTTGTTGATTGGAAATTAGGAAATAAAATGTTAACGGGATGAATACACGAGTCAATGTATTCAGGGAAATTGTCAATGGGCGTTTTGAATTATCAGAAGAAAGCGCAGGGAAATTTTTAAATATTTTATTGTTCACATGCAATCATGCTACATCTACTAAGGGTTATTTTAATTTTTTTATTTGAGATTTCAACTGGGTGTTTCAGAATCCTAGAGTTAATTTTTACAGATTACTTCAGTTCTTTGTTCGGGAAACCAGAAGCTTTCCCTAATACACTGAAATCAGAAATACATATTCTAAAACCACGGATTGAGTTTGATGTCTCGATGTGCTTTTAAGTAAGTGCTTATCAATAAATTAAGTTGCCGGTGACGAAATCCCTTTTGGCTTGTTTTGCCATTGTTAATAAACATTTCTCAAATATTGTAAACAACACTTTGAAAGCCTCATTTGAAGTATTTACACGTTTTCGTAACGTCACGATGTGCAAAATATGGATGAGAGCCTTTCTGAATATTAATTTGACAACGTGAAATAACAATGTTGACATCAATTTTATTAAACATTGCTCTGAATTTTGTAGGGTTTCGCCACTAAATCACAAAATCTATGCCATTACTTCTAATAAACACTACACGCCTTCGTAGGCTAATCTATAATTTGAACAAAACTATTTTATTGCTGCACTTTTCACAAAAAAAATTGTTTGCCTTAATACAATTTTGGTTATTAATTACCTAAGGTAATAAATATAAAATAGGGCCATAAACTGATTTTCACATATTCGCAACTATTTTGCAGTCGTTCCAGTAATTCCCAATAAACTATTTCAAAAGAAAAGGTGCAATATTTTAAATTTCCTGCTGCCTTGGCAATTGTATAGTAATACATTCAAAATTTACTGCATATTATTTATCGCACTTGTTTAAATCCAAAGTACTCTACAAATAGCTTTCGTCTGGAAGTGACTTCCCTTTCATTGCTTTTGAATTCACAGTCTGTTGTAAAAATGTAGTAAAGCCCAGATTTTGATAGCTCACTACATTTACACCGCGTAACTGCACCATAAACACTCGTACTCTTCCTGTATGGTAGGGTCAGCATTTCTCATTTTCATGCATGGGAAACTTTAAGAAATTTCTGGAAATGGGGTAAAACATTTTGCTACTTTGCGAGTTTAAAGCAATATTGGGTTTTAAAATTACATTTTGAAAATTATTTAAATTACTATTGCTACACTTTTCCCAAAGTGTAGAGAAAATGTGCAAACGTTTTTGGGCGATTTCCTAAATTAATATAGTTTAAAGAACTATATTATTCACTTGAATTGAATTAAGTAAGTTCATGTTCGAAAGTACTGCTCGTAAAAAATCTAGGACTGCTTAGATTGGTCAGTACGGCAGGAAAAAAAAACTTCAGTCTGTAAAGTGACGATTCAGGATCTAACTGACAAGGAATTGTTAGGAAATGTTGTGCAAGTTTAGGAAATTCGAAGAACGTGAGCAAATAAACGAAATGTGCTAACTGAAACAAGTAGTTCTTTCCGGGGGATTGTTAGGATTTAACCTTAGTTAAAAATTGCCTCAATTTTATGAAGCAAACTTGGCAACTTTTTCAATGTGCACCATAAAAGGAATATTAATTAAGTATATTCATACCAAAATAATAAAAATCGTTGTCTTTATAATGTTTAAGGTTCTCAAAAAACAAAACGAGAAAACGTTGAAATAATAAAGTTATCATGAATAGTTTACAAACGGCTATACTTTTACCTAATGCATGAATAAATAATCTACTACGGTTTTATTTATGTGACGCCAGACGATAAAAGCTGGTTGCCACAAGATTTTTAAAGACAGTAGCATGTTGTCGCATATATACACCTTTTTATTTTTGTATAATTACCTTAAATATTCTATGTGGGTTGCTGCCTGCCTACGCAACCAAGAATATTTTTATACCTGCTCGCAATTCTTTACAATTTATGGCTAAATTTTCAAAGAACTGATTTCATTTTGGTTTTGAATACGTATTTTATGGTATTCTCTTTGTTTTTCGGAATAATAAATTGAGGTAACATACCTTATTTGTCCTTGTCCGGTTTGTAAACGACCATACAAAATTTTCGGTAAACAATAAAACCCAAACATTTTTTGACAATTATATCACGTATATAAATAACATTTGCTGAAACAGAATTCCAAATAAAGGGTTTCATGCTTGTTTTTTTATATTTCAAAACCGTATTATTAGTTTGTATTACAAATGGTTTTTCAAAAACATCTAGAAAGCACGCCCCTTCAGCTTATTTTCAAAACTGCAGTTCCAAAGATTGAAAGATTTTTCCACAAGATTTAATTAAAGTCTAAATTTTAGAACAATAAATATTTCTTTTTGTTCTGCTCATTTTTTCAAAAGGAACAAAACTGGCTAAGTCTACACTTTTCAGCTTCGTTCTTTGTTTTATGATGCCTCAAATTCGGGTTTACATCCCCCATTTAATAGTAATAGTTTCAGTAATAAACTCAAGCGTTATCTAAGTTTATCAATAAGGAACATTCGAGAACGGACTCGATCTTAATTGATAACAAAATTTCAAGCACTGATAGAAAACGACCCTTGTGGTTGATAATTCCCGAACAGGTACAATTATTATTCCCATGTAGGTAATTTCAAATAATTGATGGCGAACCCCTGTAGGGTAAATGACATATTCAATTCTTAAATGCCATTTCCTGTGCTGTCCAACATGCTTGTGCGACAATACATTAACTGATTAGGTCCATATAATTATAAAATTAATTTTAACCCGAATTTTTTAAAATATTATTTTAAGAACTAGAATAATTATATGAACCCAATCTTTTAGTGAATTCATTATGGTAGAACATGCTTACAAATCATAAAAAAATATGTGGTGAAGTGTGGCGGGTTTAAGAGGATTTTAAAATGAAATCAAAATAAAAATTTTGCCTATAAAAATTTGGAATTTTCGAAAGACCGAATGAAACATTTCTGTGAATACTCATCGACTTCCGAGCAAAATTCTATTAGAAATAAATTTAGGCACCCTAGACAATGATATTAGTAAATAAATGATGCACCCCCTTAATAGGACGGATGTAGATAAGTTAGAGCAAATTTCTAAATGACTAAGCTTGTTCCTACTCTATATTGTGGAGAGCGTTTGAAATTAGATTTTGTTTCTGTTTGCTATTTCAACACATCTGTCGTAGATTAATTTAAAATGATATTTCATTAGTTAAGGGCTTTTTAGATAGCCATGAGGCAAATAAATTGAAATTCCACTTTTCAATCTGATTGTTGAGATTGGGAAAATTTATTATTTTAAAGAAAAAGATTTAGGGATTCACATTTTTCCTTCTGTAGATCAATAATCAGAAAGTATTTAGTAGTTCGAATCCATATGGAGGTAATATATTTCTGTATTTTTTTAAAACAAATATTGGTTTAAATTAGTGATATTTAAGAAGAAACCCGAGTTTAAGTGTTTGCATTATCCTGCTTACAGTAGTTTAAATTACTAATCCTACCGTATTTTTTCAGGATGTTGGATTTCACTTTTGGATAGTGCAAGACACCTCCTTAAAGGTGAGTCTTTTTTTAACATGCATTATTTTTTATTGAGCACATATTCAGGCAGTAATTTTGAAATTGGTCAACACGATTTCAATAATAAAAATTAATTTAAAGTATAATTTTCAGTTAAACTTCAATTCCTAAATCTATAGTCGTAAATAATACAGAGATAAGCGGTACTTAATAATCATGCCTAACAAGATAATTCACACCGTTAATAGGTACCATGTAATTATCTAAACCGTTTCAGCACGGTTATGCCCAATTAAACTAATGTTAATTTTTTTTTAGTCACGGTCGTTAATCACTAGAATTGGATAGGCGTGTTTACTAAACACAGATAATCTAACAAACTTGAATTTATTGCCAAGTTATTATTTTCCCTAAACTGATCGGAAAATGTGCATGAATTTTTGGTTCGATTTTTTCGGTAATTACCTAAGTGGCGAAACTAAAGATTAATTTAAAGCGATGATATAATTTGCTGCAAGGTAAATTATCAGCAGAGTAAAAAAACGTTTCAATTTTATGAGAATTTCATACGATTTGTGAATTTTTAAAAATAAATAGGTATCTAAATATAATAACAGATTCGAGAAAAACCAAAAAGGAAATCAGAAATGAAACCCCAACTGAATATAAGAAATTTGTTTTAGTTTGTTTTATTAAGAATATTTTCTTAAATAGTTTGTGTCTAATTTCCTTTCATTCCCTTAATGAATTGTGGTGTAATAAAATATTTTCAATGATAATGCAAACCGTTTCTTTATTGGCGTTTGTTCATTCACTGAGTTTCTTGCAATACAAAATTCGTAAAATTAATGTCTTCTAGTAAAGACTGGCCTACATGATTATGTTATTCTATATTAAAATATCAGAAAAAATGCAAAATTTAATGTAAATCCGGTATAACAATTGACAAAACAAACGTGCAGGACACTTTAAGTGTTTCTTTATTGGAGGATTCACTCCACAAAGAGCAATTTTACTAAATATTAGAACATCATAATAAAACATCTAACCAAAAATTATTAAACTATTTTTAATACTTTATTTGTGTAAAAAGCACAAATTAAAAAAAATAACACAATTCTCAAAACACGCATATGGTAAGAAGCAATAGAAAATAAAGAAAATGATGAAGAATTGAATAAGATTGGTGTATTGATACGATCAAAAAGCGTAAAAATTCCTACATGGTGGATTTACATAACATGAAAATGGTGAATAAATATGTTTGTTGGGTCCCTTTTTCAAAAGTTTTGTTATATTATTTTTATCATTTCTTAATAATATCGCCCTTAACAGTTATGAGCACGTTATTGTAACCGCCCCTATTATTAAAGCCTAATTTCTCATGACATTTAAACTCAAATCTTAATAATTTTGGGAATAAGAACTCAAAAGCTAAGGTCATTTTTGGTTTAGTGAAATCTCTGTCCAGGTATAAGGATAAGGAAATATCTAGTCAGCTGTAGTAAATGGAAATCTAAAAGAGGTTCTTTTGCCAATACAGACGAATAGTGTTGGGGTTAGTAGGGTTTGAATACAAATTTTATATTGAATGTTAAAGGGTGCAACAGTTTTGACCTTTAACCTCTTAAACCCGCCACCATAATAAGGGAAGTGCTACGGATCTTAGACAGCAACACCACAGAAAGCAGAGACAAATAAGTAACATGCCCTGGTTCGAGGAGAGGACTCTTTTTGTAGGGGACACACAGATCCGCCGGTACGAACCAGGAGTGCGTGAAGGCTGGGTTGATGTTGACGCCGAGTCCGATCGGCGTTTGTCTTTGGAAGCTGGAAGTCACCGCGTAGTCCATGGCCACTGCCTGGTAAGGCAACATGATGGCATTCACAGCAAGCACCCGCGTGCACAAGAACACGATAGACTGTCGAAGCCGCGTGGTGTTTAGTTCTTCAGAGAGGAACCCCGTCTTGGAATGGGCGGACTCGGAACAGCCCGGGTTGGCTGGTTGGTCGCGGATACGCAGCGGCTGATAGCGCACCTACGCTTCACGTTGCTTCGCGAGGCCATTCGCTTAGCGGTCCGCCCCCGCAACCGCATCAACAAGTAGCCAATACACCACGGATGCCATGCGTCATGTTATCACCTACTTCGACTAATATTCCTGGTATGCGGTCAAACGGCTCCCGTCTTTATCGTCAAACATTGCTTTTATATGTCCCTTTGCCAAAATTACTGCTTTCTTAAGCCTCTTCCTGTTCCCTGTTTCGTTACCCCAAGTCTGTTTCGTTTTATTATTATGGCAACCACAGTACGTGCATAATTATATTAATCTAATCTAACCCAACATTATACGGCGGCTATGAAAATATTAACTTCGATGCCAACATCTCCGCACCCTTTGCGGACCTATAAAGATTTGGTGGTCATTCACTTACCTCGCACAACATCGTTCAGACGTGAGATATTGGGAATTTGTAAAGAGATTTCTATTTATTCGACCCTGCACATAAGAAATGCCAACATCGTAGTAGCTAGTAAATATCGATTTTATCTCCACCTGGACCTGATAACCAACCCTTTGAAAGGCACCAGAAATTATTTTAAATCTTTATCAATATCCCACATTTACTCTAGAAACACTTTTGTATTGGTTAATTTCCACTGCGTAACACAATATGACCTTAACTGTTGAGTATTCTCAAAACAAAACAAATTTCGTTCTAAATCACACAGCTCAATTTTCAGTTATAATTGTTCAAATTTTTAGAAAAATAACTATGGCAAACTTATTTGAAAATAACATTAATAAGAATTGATGGGAATTTAATTTCATCAACTGCAGTAACATCTTATTAGAATATGATATGTTTAGTGATTTCATCTTCACCTGAATCTGATACCCAACTAGCTCTGTATGTATTTTGAAAATTTGGAAGACACCAGAAATTATTTAAAATTTTTATCAATATCGCACATATGTAAGTAGTACTTTAGCGTAGCAGAATAGATATAACTAGCCTGATAATATCGTTTCATATAGGGATTCGTCGTAGTTCCACCCCCTACTTTTTTCCAAATCTCTGCAAGTCTGATCAGTAACTTCTTGAAGCGAAGAAAAGATTAATTGATTTTTAGATGTTCTTCCCCATCACAATCATCATGCACCTATGGTTATGTACCAAATAATCAGTCTTAACTGGTTAATTTGAACCAAAAGAATTGAGATCATCCATGTTTTCCGGATACTTGTAGTGGGTTAGGTAATAAAGAATAAAGGTGAACAACTAGAAGTCTTTCCCACTTGATATATTTAAATTTACAAAGTCAGCAAACCAGGTTTCATCTCATAGAGACATTATCAATGCTAAAAATAAAGTACATTTACAAACTCAAAAGGAGCTAAACAACGCAATCTTACCAAAGCAAAAAACAGGTAAAACATAGCAGGATCAGACAATTAACCAATCAAGGTACCGAGTTCTCTAAAAAACACGAAAAAACGATATTAAAATTATAAAGTTTTTCTTTCCTAGTAAGTACTTTATAATAAAGTACTTACTAGGAAAGAAAAACTTTATAATTTTAATATCGTTTTTTCGTGTTTTTTAGAGAACTCGGTACCTTGATTGGTTAATTGTCTGATCCTGCTATGTTTTACCTGTTTTTTGCTTTGGTAAGATTGCGTTGTTTAGCTCCTTTTGAGTTTGTAAATGTACTTTATTTTTAGCATTGATAATGTCTCTATGAGATGAAACCTGGTTTGCTGACTTTGTAAATTTAAATATATCAAGTGGGAAAGACTTCTAGTTGTTCACCTTTATTCTTGGTTAATTTGAGATATACGAGTACCTTGAGTCGTATCCGTAATAATCAAAAAAGGGGACTTAAATATTTTTTCTGCAAATCAATCCTCAATTACCAGGACGTATTTTGCTAATAATTATGTTAAGTATATTCAGAAAATTGCTCTTTTGTTGCGAATCGGGTTTTAAACTTTTTAGAGGTAAATTATGTCTATATTGCCAATACAGTTATGACGTCTGGAACCCTTTTTGAAATCTCTCTCCATTTAATGACTTCTTGCTGAACTTTATCCACTTCACTGGAAGTTGCTCTACTTATATTATAATCTGCAATATTTTTGCCAGATTGTTTAGGTATGTAGGTTGCCGATGGTTCAGGTACACCAAAAAAACCGCCACTTTCCTTCTTTCCACTTGGAGTTTTGTGTTTATATCGGCGATAATTCAATTTTTGTAATTTTTAACGTCCGATCACTACCGAATTATCCTACGAATTAAAATTGGGCTGTTTGAAATAAAAAATGGTATTTTGAAAGTTACCCAGAACGTCTAATAAACAGGTCGTTAAAATAAAACATATATAAATATTGTAGACTCAACTGTAAATATTTCGAACACATAAAATGAAGTTGAATTAATGGACTAGTTATATACAATCTAAAAGCTTTAATCTGAAATTGAATACCCTAATATCCGAAAACCGATAGGTACTTTCAATGTTTCCTTTTCTAATTTTTTTTAATGAAAATGGGTTTCCTAAAGGCCTGCGGGGTTTGCCCTATCTAAACTCAAGAACAATATACCTATTTGTTAAATTCCAGTGCCTAACACAATGTGACCCTAATAGCTATTGAGAGTATTGAGTATTCTCGAAACAACGCATAGACGATTCGTCCAAAATTGTAGCTCAATTTCCAATTATATTCAAATTTTTAAAAATATAACTATGGTAAACCTATTTGAATGACTTTAATAAGAACTGATGAGAATTTAAATTCATCAGTTGCAGTTTGCAGTAACATCTTATTAGAATATGATTGTTTGGTAAATATCGATTTCGCATTCATCTAGAACCTTTTGAAAAGCACCAGAAATTATTTTAAATCTTAATCAACACCGCACATTGTGCCCTAATGGAAACCCTATCTAAACTCAAGTTGATATATTGATAATCTTCCACTGCCTAACACAATGACTTTAGCTGTTGAGCATTCTTGAAACAAAGCATAAACGATTCGTTCAAAGCTACAGTCCAGTTTTCAGTTTTATTCCAAGTTTTAAAAATATTTGACTTTAGTAAGAACTAATGGGAATTTAAATCCATCAACTTATCAGAATAAATGTTTAGTAAATATTGATTTCTTCTTCATCTAGCCCTGATAACCAACTAGACTGTTTGAAAGTTTGAAAGACACCACAGAAATTATTTTAAATTTCGTAGTAATATAGAAACCCTATCTAAACTTGCGTTTACGTTTATGTATTGATTAATTTTCACTGCCTACACAATATGACCTTAGCTGCTGAGTATTCTCGAAACAAACCATAGACGGTTTATTCAAAATTACAGCCCAATTTTCACTTATCTTAAAAATTTTAGAACTATAACTGTGGCAACCCACTTGATTAACTGTAATAAGAGTTGATGGGAATTACATCCATCAACTCCAGTAACATTTTATTAGAATATAATATGTTCGGTAAATATCGATTTCGTCTTCATCTGGACCTGATAACCAACTAACAGGCATTTTGAAAGGCATCAGAAATTATTTAAGATCTGTATAAATATCGCTGGTCTAGAAACACTATCTAAACTCAAGGTATTGGTTATCTTCCACTGCCTAACCTAATACAATATGACCTTAGCTGTTGAGTATTCTCGAAACAAAGCTAGACGGTTTATTCAAAATTACAGCCCAATTTTCACTTATCTTCAAAATTTTAGAAATATAACTATGGCAACCCACTTGATTAACTGTAATAAGAGTTGATGGGAATTTAAATCCATCAACTCCAGTAAAATTTTATTAGAATATAATAGGTATGTTTAGCAAATATCGATTTCGTCTTCATCTGGACCTAATAACCAACTATAGGTAGAACCTTTGGAAAGGCATCAGAAATTATTTAAAATCTTTATAAATATCGCTAGTCTAGAAACACTATCTAAGCTCAAGTACATGTAGGATTGATTATCTTCCACTGCCTAACATAATATGACCTTAGCTGTTGAGCATTCTCGAAACAAAGGATCTACGGTTCATTTAAAACTACAGCTCACTTTTCAGCTTCAAAATTGTAGAAGTATAACCATCGCAAACCTATTCGAATAACTTATAATAGAATGATATGTTTATGCAGTCAATATTTCGATCTTCGGACAATATTCTACCAAAGTTTGTCGTTACTGATGATGATTTTCTTGTTTTTATGACTTTGCAGGTTTAACTTAAAAATAATCATTCTGAAAGAAATCTTAAGATTACGTGGTTCTATTGATTTCCATAGACTTGTAGACTTTTTAAAATTAGCAGATTTCTAAAAGTAAGTTTGTGGGGTGTGCTATAAGATTTTAAATAACTGAAAATATTCCTGCAGATTTCAAACCCTATAAAGAGAAGACTTAGATTCAAAGATTTTGGTAAATTACGTTTTATGTCATGAGTGTGGTAATAAAGTTAAGAAAATTGATCAATAATTTTAAGCTTTGCGACTTAGGATTTGGAGGCATTTAAAAAACTAAATACACTACGAACTAATGTAAAATGTTCTTTTTGTAAAATTGTTGGTCATGAAACTGTCCATTATGCTCTATCAGTTTCATAATCTAAGAAAATCGGTTTTCTATGAATTTTTTAAATTAATAACCTGTAAGACTGCTTATTACTATAATTGGAAAATAAAACTTTACTTACCTTAAAAACTTCATTCGAGCTACCTTATACGTATGATGATCTCATCATAATTATGAATCTTTAACTTTTAGACTTATAAATAGATATCGATTTTACATCAAGTCAAATTTACAAACAACTGTCAAACTGAATCCTTTGTGTCAGTTCTGAGTTTGAAATAAATAATTTTTTTGGCCAGTAAGTGTGAAATAAACGACAGGGATGTTCCTGGTTGAAAGTCCTCGCCCACATATTTATCTTGAAACTCGAAGCTTTATCCGAGTTTGTTATCGGCGTAAGCATAGACCTTCTCAAAATTCTAGGACAGCGACGTGCATAACAGGCGGCATTTATTGCTCTACGACCAGGTACTAACACATACCGCCAGAATTCATTATAACCCGTATAGCCCCTGTACGTACATTAATTGCGCCCTATATGATGATAATATCAGAGTGTAATTTGAATGTGGAGGAGCGCAAGGTAGATGGAGCAGATGATTCATAAAGTGTTGGTAATAAATAAGAGTGTAGAATAATAGCGGTAATAATAAAGTATAGAGACTGACGGGTGGCGCAAGGGCGAATCGATGCTTCATGCACTATTGATTGGCTCTACACGTATCGGCTGTTGAATAGGACTCGTTAGACTCAATTTAAGGCCACTATTTCCCCCGTAAAATAATAACACTAAGCGCATTCGGGGGTTGCAAGTAAATTTTCCCGATTCATTTAGAGGTCTTTCTAATTTTGACTTTCTTATCCTACTATAAACTATCCAACCCTTTCAATTTCAATTTCATACATCATACATCCTGAAAACTAAATTCGTATAGAAATAAAATGAGTTGGGCGAAAAATTAAAGTAACAAAAACAAACTCAATGAGAGTTAAATTTAAAGGTGAGTAACAGGGTGGAGTCTACTTGTCTGAAATAAAACTTCATCTTGTAGGTATAATTAGCGTTATCTTGTTTGGGTGCCTTCTCGGCGCTTTCTTATCGTGGAATAATTACTTAAAACAAGATACGTTTTGTATCAATTTGAGCAGTATTGTAATTCAGCTGGCGGAGACCAATTGTCGTTTGCGCTAACTAAACAGCAAAGCAAATATTTGGAACAACCGAAAGCAGTAAATGAATTAAAAGTCATAGAATACATTAGAGGAGGGTCAAGCCGATAGCTGAGGCCCAGCACAGATACAAATTAAGATATTCTAATTGCGCGGCTAGCAAGAACCCCTAAACTGTTCTTCATTTGCCGCGACTGCTGTATAGATCGCACGATATACCCTTCCAGATTTACGACTAACTACAATACCAGTGCATTCTTTTTAAATGAATGTTTTAGCTCCGAAGACATTAAGTGAAAAACGCAATGCTTGACAACATAATTTTTCTATATCCAAGGGTAGCAGAAATTCATGGAATAATTTTATCGGAAGTCATTATCTTTCAAAATATGACAAAGCCAACAAATAAATGAAAGAGCTTTCAGTTTTAAATCTCTGTATATATGCGCCTTTTTCGTCGACATCACCAGGTTAGGGTTTCACAAATTACTGAAATTCAAATATTTTTAAAGGTGAAGACCTTACTCCTGGAAGCGGATGTATTATCATCTCGCTGGGTAAATAAGTAACGGTCTTGTATTATCTTCTGCGTATTCAATTTATATCTGTTGAATCTTATTATTAAATAAGCAGACAGTGCTGTTAAGTCTTCCTTGTTTGAGGATACAGGCACAGATGTAACTATTTAGAAGATTCTAGAATCGCGAATTGTGGAAACAAAACAAGAGGTCGTATGTAAACGCTACCCCTGAAATTTATGTAAGGGTGACTTACTACCCTTAAAATTTCTTGTACGTTTGTATACGACAGAAACTTTAAATTTGATGGAAGTTTAAAGTTAATAGACAGACCTAAAAATCATTGATTTTTTTTAGATAATTTTGATCTATATTTTATGAAGATACTTTTGTTTATTATTAGTTAGAGATGTAAGTGACGGTACGATATTTCTTTCGTTCAAAATTATGAAAATATTTGAAAACGTTGGGCGTGGATCTCTTGTCAGAAATAAAACGCGAAAACACAACAGTCGTGGATCGTAGTATTTCTCTCGGTAAGGTGCAGCGTTACTATCTCACGTATCAACATAATTACGATTACACTAATCAGTCCACATAATAAAAGAACATGCAAGCTCGCATACCAAGTGAACTCGCGAGTGTAGGGAATTTGCGCATTCGGGGATACTTGGAGTCGTATATGGGGCAAATAAACGTCTCTTCTGAGGCGGTTGCAGCGGCATATTTGGCTCGGAGATGCAATCGGACTCATAAAGTGCGCGCTAGAGAATTGATAAGGTTATCTGTAGACCACTAATTGAAAGCTAATTGGGCAACTCCCGCAGTTAAGAGCGAATGAGCGGCACCCCGCAGGCATAATGCAGATTTAGAGTCGTGTGTGGCGCAACTTACTGGCCCCGGGCCTTGATAAACTGCCGGCCGCGATCTGAATTACCGCACTGCGAACCAATTGTCTGAAGATTTAGCTGTTTCACAGATTACCTGCTTTCGATATTAGCACAGCCATTCGATGCAGTGCACTATTACCTTTGTTTTGTTCTGTAAATGGCTAAAGTTGGAAATTGAAAATGCCATTTTCGAAGTAACAAAACAAAACTTTTTTATTTATCTGCTGAAATTATATTTATGGGTGGCATCTGCTCAAAGCATTCAATAAAAATCAATTAAATTATTATCGTATGTTGTTTCAAGTCTAATTGTTTGTTTCTGTGAAGTGTCCAGCTAAGCTAGTGACTATCTTCGTAGACAATTTTAAGACAAATCTTGTGGAAGGCCAAATGTGTTAATTAATAAATATATGACCACCAATCTGATGTGGAAGAAGAAATCAGTTGAAAGTAGTAGTAGGTTCAGTGCAGTAATACGTTTTGTTATTAAGCCACAGCATTTTCAGTTAAATCTTATATACTTTTGTAGCTTATCATCTTATCATATTCGTACGTGTAGCAAAAGGGCATAACTGCAACAGTTTTAACCATGAAGTTGGTACTACCTCTTTTAAATAATAGATTAGCCTTCTGTTATTGTGGAAATTAATCGAGATGTCTTAAAGGTCTTTTCAAAGGAGGTGCGCTATTTAATCCGCTATCCGTTAAAATCTAGACAAGCACTATAGCACTGCTGTTTTTTTCATAATTGCACAAAATCTCGCTTCATATTTCGATCAGCATCCTGTTCCAAAATTTACATTTTATTTTAGAAATTGTAATATAATTAACATAACGAACTAAAATACTTAAAGCTAGGGAAAGGTCCGGGATGCGACGAAATAGCCCCAAAAATGATAAAATACTTGAGTGACAAAGCTATAAAGAATTTACTGGAAATTTATAATATAGTTTGGAGGAAAAAGAAAGTACCAAAGGAATGAACTAATGCAGTAATTCTACCTATATACGTAGCCTCAAAAACTTTCTTCTTCTCCTTCTTCGTTCTTCGATTTTGAGCAGTTCTGATCCATTTTTCAGGTCGTCGCCCCATCTCATTTGAGGTTTTCCACGACTTCTTTTACCCAGATATGGTCTCCACTACTGTATGGTATGTAGTACTGAGTTCCATCTTTCATCACCTTGTCTTGCGTTGTGGCCCGCAAAGCTCCACTTTAGTCTTGCTCTCTTGCTACGTGAGTAGCCACACACTTTAACTTCGTTTTTTGTCGAATCCAGGTGTTGGTCTTCCTGTTCTTTAAACTAATGCCCAACATGGACTTCTCCATTGCTCTCTACCTTTTTGATGAGTCTGTCCATATTTGCTTTTGTGAGAGTCCATGTTTGGGAGGCATAGGTTAACACTGATCAAATACTCGAGTTTTTAAACACTGTGGCAGGTTATTATTTTTAAAGATGTATTTTAATTTTCCAAAACTTGCTCACGCTTGCCTAGTTTTTCTCTTGATCTCAGCAGTCTGATTTTCTTTGTTCAGTTTTATTACTTTGATCAAATAATACGCGGAATTATCGTTTTTCTCAAAAAATCTTTATTTATTCATCAATATTAATTTTGTCTCCTTCAAAGTAGGATAATACACTTGTACCAGAGCTTTTTCCAATCTTTGAAGCACTTCTGGAACGCAATTTTCGGTATGGCGTTTAGCTCCTTCAGCGATTCTGTCTTTATCTTCTCAATGTTGGCAAAACGTCTTTTCATGTTTTTTTTAATCTTCGGGAATAGGAAGAAGCCGCAGGGGGCCATGTTCGGCGAATACGGAGGCTGAGGCATCACAACGGTGTTGCTTTTGGTCAAAAATTTACGAACAAGCGGTGAAGTGTGAGCAGGTGCATTATCTGCACTTCACGCAAACAGCGTAGAACTTCCAGGTAGTATTCCTTATTGACCGTACGACCTGATGACAAAAACTCATGGTACACTGTGCCGTTGAAATCGAAGAAAACCGTGACCAGAACCTTCATATTCCATCGAACTTGACGAGATTTTTTCGGTCTTGGCTCTTCAGGAAGCTTCCATTGGGACGATTGGACCTTAGTTTCGACGTCATATTCGTACATCCATGTTTCATCACCAGTTATGACCCGCTTGAGCAGTTCTGGATCGTCGTTGACTTTATTTAGCAACTCCTGAGCAATGTCCATTCGGCACTGTTTTTGGTCCAAATTTAACAATTTCGGAACACATTTTGCTGCCACACGTCTCATGCTCAAAACATTCGAAAAAATTGCTTGGCATGAGTCAAATGATAAGTCAACATCATCAGCAACCTCTCGGATAGTGATTCGGCAATTGTCCATCATCATTTTCTTCACTTTTTCGACGTTGTAATCGGTTGTTGATGTGCTGAGGCGTCCAGGGCGCTCGTCATCTTCAACGTCTTCACGGCCCTCTTGGAAACGTTTGTACCACTTGTAAACGCTTGTTTTATTCATGAAAGACTCGCCAATAGCAACATTCGACATTTCCAATACGCTGCTGCACTTTATTCCATTCTTAAAGCAAAATTTAATGCAAATTCTTTGTTCCATTTTTTCCACAAGTAAAAAATCGCCGAGCACATCAAAACACGTGTAACCTTTTCGACAGTCAATAATAAAGTAAGAGTCCAATATGGCTACAAATGTCAATATACGTAAGGGGTAAGTGTACCAACACAACAAAACAAAATTGTGGCAAATGGACTTATGCAGCCCTCGAAATTCAAAAATTGCGCGTATTTTTTGATCAAGCCTCGTATACCACCAATCTGATGTAGAAGAAGAAATCCGTTGTTGAAAGTAGGTTCAGTACAGTAATACGTTTTATTATTGAGCAATAGTATTTCCAGTTAAATCTTATACACTTTTGTAGCTTATAAGCTTATCATATTCGTACATAGTAATCATCACGTCGGTGCTACCTCTTTTAAATGATATACCTATTAGTGGTACGTTAGTTTTCGGCTACTGTGGGAATGAATCGAGATGTCTTAAAGGTCTTTCCAAGGGAGGTGTGCTATTTAATCCGCTATTATCTAAAGTTTATACAAGCGCTACAGCAATACTGTTTTCTCGCTTTGTATTTCAATCAGTATCATGTTCCAAAATTTACATTTTATTTTAGAAATTGTAATATAATTAACATATTAGCCTGTACATCCCTAGACAGGGCAAAGGCCTCCCTTTCCCTTACTCTTTGGACTTTTTCAAATCTTGGTCTACTCTCCCATAGTGACGTTAACGAACTATCTAGGGAAAGCTCCTGGATTCGACGAAATAGCCCCAGAAATAATGAAATACTTGAGTGACAAAGCTGTTAAGGATTTGCTGGAAATTTATAATATAGTTTGGTGGAAAAAGAAAGTACCAAATGAATAGACTGATGCACCAATTCTACCTATATACAAGAAGGTGGGGGGGGCACGAAAGACTGTAGTAACTATACGGGGATCGTAACATTTACGAGGCTATAATTGAGAAGATAGTTAGAAGAATAGTAGAGCCCAAGTTTATCGACGCCCAAAGTGGTTTTAGAAAAAACTACAGAGCTAAGATCATCTCTTCACGATCCAACAAATTCATTGACATGACAAAAGCTTTCGATATCATATGATGAGAAGCAATTTGGAAGAGCTTGTGCAATAAAGGTGTAAATATAGAGATGGTTGAAGCATTTAAAAGCTCATATACGAACACAACAAACCAGATAAGAGCAGGAAATATGATTTCAGAGATGTTCAAAACTCAGGAAGGCGTTAGGCAAGCAGGGGTCCACACAATAGATGATATAATTAATGAAACCAGACAAAAAATGAAGAAATATTGTGTAGGGTGGTACAACTTAAACCAGTACAGCTTATGTGCTTATTCGCTGACGACATAATTTTGTGCGTAGATGGTAAGGAAAGGCTAGAGAAAAACTTTGGAAATTTGAAATGAGGTACCTTTAAAGCGCGGCCTAAAAATAAATACAGAAAAAAATAATTGTTTAGTTATTGCTGCAGAAAAAGAAAGAATAAATAGGTATAAAGTTCAGGGATAAACAAATTAGACAAACTGATAACTACAAATATTTAGGTCGAAGCACAAACACTAAGACTACCATAGATGACGAACTTAGCAGCAGATTGAAAACGACGAGGAAACTTTCAAACCCTTACAGGACATTTTTAAATAATAAAGAAATATTTAGATGAACAAAAATATGAATTTTACAAAACGATAGCTATATACTCGTATATACCCACTCTATCCTATGGATGTGGAAATTGGAAATTAACCGATAGACAAAAGAAACTATTTAGTCTACAGAAATGAAATATTTAAGAAGGATATTCGGAGTTAGAAGAATTAATAAAATTAAATATAAATTAATAAGGCAAGAGCTAGGAGTACCACCAGCATCAATAAAAGTGATACGAAGGCCACTCTGTATATTTTGACTACTAGGGTATAAGCAAAACTGGTTTTATTTATGTTCAAAGTATTCTCCTCCAGCATCAATACATTTTTGTAACCTGGTTTTTTATAAGTCAAAAGCCAAACGCGATTAATTTTTTCAATACTGTTCATACCGTTAAAAGAATGTAGCCTCCTCTTCAATCTCCGCGTCGCTGGAAAATTTACGACCGCGAAGATGTTTTTTGAGTTAAAAAAAAAGCCAGAAGTCGCATATAGCCAAATGCGGTGAATATTGGATGTTCGATAACTGTGATTTCTTTTTCAGTCAGATACTCGACCGTCACCTTAGCTGTATGGGATGATGCATTGTCATAGTGTAGCATTAAACCCTTAACACGAAGTTCGATAAGTACTCGAGGCAGACAAACTGTGGTGTACCAGTTTGCTGTAACGGTCTTCTGTTGTTATAGCTTAATTGGGTTCACCAATCCCGTGCTACGAAAAAATACTGCAAACATAATCGTCTTCATTGATCGCTGGCGTTTTGGTGTCGGTATTGTGTCACCTTCGTAGATCCAAACACGAGATTCTTGGCGGGTTGGTGCGTCATAAAACGGTATATAGGTTTCATCACCAGTCACTATTTTGGATATAAAACGATGACCGCCATGTGCCAACATTTGTAGCGTTTTTTGGCTGATCCTTACACGCTCTGACTTTTGGAAATCTGTTAACTGATGTGGCACCCACCGACAAACCCCTTTTTCATTTTAAGTTCGTGTGTAGAATGTTTGCTACTGCTGCAGATCCGATGCCTATAGACTCCTGAATCATCGTATCACTTCAACCATCCGCTTTACTGCTTCAATGGTTTCTGGAGTAACAGCCGATTTGGGACGTCCTCCGCGGTTTTCATCATTTAGGTATTGTCTACATCTTTTAAATTTAGCAAACCAACGCAGTACTGTTGCCCAAGATGGGCTTTCTTGTTCAAAGTCGTTTCGAAGTCTTTCAAAGCACTCATTTTCATTTAGTCCACTCTTAAAATCGTAGAAAATCATAGCCCTAAAATGCTCGCGTGATAGATCCATGTTACTGAACTGAATTTGTTTTAACAACTATGAGAGATGCCTGCTTGATAATTTTTAGTGTATATACGCCAAAAGGTACAAGGTACAAGCTTTAAGAAAATAAATATTGCGTGCTCCTAAAATATTCGGTTTTCTAGTATCTCAAAGCATACAGAGTGGCCCTCGAAATAGAACAAAAATTGAGATGGTCTGGGCACTTAGAATGGACGAAAAAAAAAACAGACAAGTCAAAAGGATATGGAGAGCCAAAGCACAAGGAAAGGCAGAAAAGCGCTGAGAACAAAGTGGAATAAAAGTGCTACTGAACTATTTACAGAGAAACGAAAAAGTTTAAAACAATTCAATATCTTTATATTACGTACAAATAGTATCAAAAAACATAATAGCTTAATATGTTTTTGGTTGCCCTTATAAAAATCCAAATTATCATATCGTCCTGAAAAAATGAAGGTTGAAAACTACATTTTAAAAACTGAAGGCAGGAAAATAATGAAGTGTAGCGATTTCGTTTGGTCGAGTAAATGGGTAATGTTATTCACATTTGTTTGTGTCGCTTCCGATTTTTTAAAGTGGGGTTGTTCCCGTTCGCATTATCTCCCGAAATTACATTTTTAGACATACCGCGGCATATGTTTTTGATAAAAGGGTCTGTTATGTGCAACATCCTTTTTAGAGCGAGTTGAATCCAATCACACTTTATGCTTGTAAAAGAAATAAATAACCATTCGTCTCAGATTTAAGATGAATCCGCGAGGGAGCGATATTTAATACAAATTTGTGATTTGCCGTTGTCAAAATAAACTAAGGGAATGTTTCATTCGAAATAGGGCTGGGTAAAGTGCTCACATTTGTACCATATGTCGTTTTTTACTAAAAGTAAGTTCTGAACTGTGACTTAAATGTCTAATGGTGTAGAAAATGATTTAGAATATAGATGGGCTATATATAATTCGATAAATAATCGAACGTAAGTTAATTATTAATGTTTGATTGTCGTTAATTGTAAAGTAAACGCTACAGATTATTCTGAGTTTTCCTCGATGAATGCAATTTAATCAAGTTGACGAGAGGGGGGAAGTAGACTACCTTTGCATATATTAAGGATCCGTAACTTTGAGAAACAGAGGAGACGATAGATTGATCAACTTTTAAAAATTAAACTTTCAGAGGGATCATTTTCAGAAGTGATATAGCACCCTCCTTATGGTCTCGGTGACACGCATAATTGGAAAGACAAATGCAATTATAATCGCTTAATGAGAAGAGGGGAAAACTACAAGAGCTTATTCTTCAGAAAATTGGGGGACTCTTGTGTAACTAACAAGTCAAATTTATATACACCGATACTTCTTTCCCATACTTTGCAATTGAAAGCAGTGGCAAATTAAAGAGTGATGTGAGCAAATTGATTCTGACAGATGTATGAAACAATTAATAAAACGAATTTGAGGGTGCGCCTCTTTTTAAATGAATTACCGGTGAAATTTTATAACCTCACATTCATTAATAAAACCAGATTTTTGAAAATCTTTTTTTTTTAGTAATAAATAAAACATATTTTTTTATATTTTGAGTTTATAGGGAAGCTTTAACTTTTGTTTTAGATAACCTAACAAAAAAAAATCAAGACGCTTCAGTCTTCAGTAATGCTACTTCGTATGCGGTATGTGGGTAAAATCCTAACACACACGAAACGAACCCTCAACTTGTGATTACTCCTAGCCCCAACCCTAAGCCAAATAAGTCGCGCCTTTAAGTAGGTAAATACATCGTGATCATAAAGTTCATTAAGTTTAACCGTCGGCAACAGTAAACGTGTTGGAAAAATATTGAGGGATTTTCTTTCGTATTATTTGTTCAGCATTTATATGATCTGAGTTTTCTTCGTTATTATTACATGTAAGCTTAGATTTAATCTTTTTTTATACAACTATTTTATCTTTCATTATTTATTTACCTAATCATTTAACTGCTTGTCATGGCCTGCGAATTCCCAAGAATTTCTAAATTGTTTAGCACGTCTTCTATTTATTAATTATAATGGTCACGAATTAAATTGACTTAGTTTATTAGAATTTCCACTTTCGTTTGAAAGAGCGAAGCCAAATCCGTTTTGTTGAGAAATTAGAATACGCTGATAAAAAGTAATCAAGGGAAGGAAACAGGAAAGAGTTAGAGACACGCTGGCTCGAAGCACTCTTTGGTTAGCAAGGGGTTTTGGCGGAAATTGCCAGGAAGTATTATGATGTATATTAAGACATTCCCATCATCTTAGTCCTTCATTTCGATTACACTCGATATTAAATCATTGTTACGACGTTTCCACTGAATTAAGGCGACGGGCTTATTTATAAATGCGTATCAACAATCTATGGTTTTGTTCTGTACTAACCATAGAGCTGATTTTCGAAACCTGGAGTATCGAGAGAAATACATTGCGGGAAAATATGTCAAAAAGATCGAATTAAAAGATTTGCACTCCCGTGTATTGAGATGTTCCAGACACGCAAAATGTCAATGACGAATATCAGTGTCACATTACGTTTCGCAGAGATCCGATCAATCACCTCTCCGGTACGAGTATAGCAGGGGTTCCGGAATCCGGAGTATTCCGGTTCCAGTAGCTGAGTGCATGCTTTCGATTGTATTGGCTATTTCACAGTGCATTGGGTTCATTACGGGGGATGCATTGCTAGAATTCGAACTGGTAGTTGTACTCGCGGTACATATCTAAACAGCCTTTATTACATGTATTTTGGGTGTATTCGCTTATGAAGAATTCGATCATTGCTCATGCTAGTTCAGGCGTTGTCCATCAATTACGTGTGAACGACAGAATTTTCGAGTTAATCTATAATAAAAGGCTGAAAAGATTTATTCTATTATCATCAGCTCATTTTTTATACTTTTCACACTTTGAGTTATGGTAAGCCGCATGTACTATCTAGAAATGTTTATCGTATGTTATTCTGAAAAATAAAAATTGTTTACTTTAAATTAACAGGCTAAAAAACATCGCCTGAAAGTTGCAGTTCAAGGAAGCATTTTAAAATTAAGGCTGCTATTCAGCGAAATGCTTATCATAGTCAAATCACAACTGTTATTAAGGTAGAGGCAGTAGAAGAAATACACCGTTATTTAGTAGTGTTTTATTTTGTTAAAAAGAAATGGTCGAAACTGGGAACATCTTGATTTGTTATCGAAGTCGGGGATCTCAAAAGAGAGCCCATCATATTTTGACGTGTTATATATGTCCTTCTCTCAAGGGTGGTGTAAACCAGCAAACAAATTCATTATAAAAGTGCAACATTAATATCCCGGCTCTTGTTAATTCATTTTTATTATCATCGGAGGAGCGGTGATAGTAAACGGGAACTCCCCAACGTAGAATAAATATTCCCGTCGTGTTCTAAGGAAAAGTTTTATAGTACTTCGTACGTCAAAGCACCAGCATTTCTCGCTTTTAAGCTCGTTTTAGTTCTTACAAGGTACTAAGTCGTATTTGGAATTATGGCCAATTTCTACAACAAAACCTACGTAACTTGACGAAACTTTAAATCGATGCGCATTTCGAATTCGTTATTTGAATCTCGTGGTTAATACTCTTCTAAGGAATTAACCGTAAAAAGCTTTAAGCGAGGTGTGATGGTAACATTATTCAAAATGCCTTGGTAATAATTAAAACTGGATGGTAGACTCAGATAGCTAAGTGAAAAATGTTTCTGAAGCTGAAAATGATACAGATACACCACTACGCAGGAAAACGGAAGAAAGAAAATTAATACTAAATGTGGTGGTGCTAGGCTGCGACTCGCGACACTTCCGCCGGGCTCAAGTTCATTAGTTGCCGTGGCCTAACGGAGTCGTATCGTCATTCAGGGTAGGCGATTCACGTATTCGCCATCTCACCATTTTTGTTATCGAAAAATATTCAATGAAGTCAAGACAAAACCACGTTGTTACCTATTTTGTCGATGGGGTTCGCTCTTGACACTGCGTTTAGTTGTATTCGTAGTAGAATTCTGATGCAACACTTAATTTTAAATGAGTAACGAAGAAATGCTCACGATTTTGGTGATATATCGCATTTCAGGTTTCACAAATTTTTGTGGTTTTACTAGAGTTTGATTTTACCCTATCGGTGATTTTCCCTTTGGCTCATCTTTATTATTGTGGTGGTGCAGTGCATTAAGGGTATATATAGCAATAGTCTCAATAGCAGCTGATTAGTTTTCCTGTGCAAGCGAGCTATGACATTCGTATTATTGGACTTCAGTCCCTCGAGGCAATTACGTGCCTGTAGGGCAGCACGGACTTTGGGTGCACACTGACCGTCTGACACCGTCACACTCCTTCACGACCCTCTTTTACCAATTCGCATTCTTTAACGGAAACATTTACAATCTGCATTTGAAACACATGCCATGAATGAAAAGGGCACTGAAATTCTTACGCTCTACAGAATAACCAAATCAAGTCCATTCATTAAAATGTACGAAATGAAATGGAAGTAGTATATCGAGACGATCCACGAATGCAAATTTCCCCTACTTAACAAAATTCTTTTGCGATTTCTAAGATATCTACTTTCAGTCGAATGAATAAATTTAATCTAGTACGCATTAATCTAAATAATACAGGTCCAAGCATAGACCCCCGGGCACCCCACATCAATTATTTTAATAAATAAGAAACGACAGTTGGAAAATTAAATTAAATATATGTTATACAGCACAAATTATATCAACAAAGAACCGGTTGAACTGCTAGGCATTTATTTAACTACATCTTTATTTGAGTCAAGACAGCTTGTTAATAAATTACCTCCAAACAGTATAAGAATGGTTTATTTTGCCATATTTCATGGTGTTGTGACTCTCGTTTCATTAATTTGTGGTGGCTCACGCTGTTGACTTTATTTTCTTGTTGTATGTATGAGAATTTTATGCTTATTAATAAAATTAGCTGTCAATGACACGTTATGGAAGCTTTTACCTGATAACTCACTTCCTGTCTGTAAAGAAACTTCATTTACACTGTTTAATATTAATGCATTCCTTTAAAACTACTTTAAAAACAAC
This sequence comes from Melanotus villosus, assembly GCA_963082815.1. Taxonomy (NCBI): domain Eukaryota; kingdom Metazoa; phylum Arthropoda; class Insecta; order Coleoptera; family Elateridae; genus Melanotus; species Melanotus villosus. The sequence goes on along the minus strand of OY720427.1, from coordinate 32,191,417 downwards.
CACAAACTTTCGAATTATTTGTAAAATATACACTAATAGAAAAAATAGGGAAGAATGATCGTGGCTCAATTAGTTAATTGAAGCTAAACAAGACAAGGCTTATATTAATTTTCCTAAAGAGTGAACGTACACCTGGATGGATTTTATTGGTATAATGGCGTCACAATTAATTATTGTACGCATTATTAATTCGTTAACCAAATTTGAACTAACACTCAGCTTGATAACTTTCAATGTTGATTAGCTTTCAAAGCACGAATGCTGTTTCTGGCTTCCGGCCGTTTGAACAAGCAACTCTATTTATGGACTATCAATAATTTCTCGATTACCTGCATATTATTTGGCTACCTGTCTTATCATTATCATACTTCCAGTTACAATAGTTGATTGTGTGTTTGTTGTAGTATGCATACAGCTACAATAAACAAACAGTAAACACAAATTATAGGTCATTAATTTTTTATGTGTAAATATTTGTTTCTGGTTTGAATTTAACGAATTGGCAGAAGAACTGAGTATTCTAATATCTTACTGGTTGATTCTCAAATATCATTCTATTTTTAAGAATTTGGTGATTAAGCCAACCGCAAATTTATACACGGATCTAGCAGTATTCTTAAGAATACTCCATCTGATAACTTTTTTGACAGTTATAATGTGTACATGTATCACGAAGTTGGATCAGGTAGTGCAAGGGATGAGGGTGCATAATACATAACGCACTCTAGCCCGGTTGTCACTATATATCTCTTACTCCGTTACTTTCTCATTTTAACGACCGATCGTTATCAGCCATTTGCCCATTTAAATGAAAATATAATTCTTGGCAGAACTTTATGTAATCTACTACTGGTTGTATTGTAAGCCCAAGGCTGCACTGCACAGATTCACCGCAACATGATTATTCAAACTCTTGAAAATAACCGATACCAGAATAATAAAATTGCTTTCACAATAGCTATTCTATTTCACCAGTTTCACTGGCACGTCACTGGAATTTTAGGTCAGGGTGACCGCAAGAAAATTCATTTCGGTCGGTGGTTTTAATAGCAAATACAACAAAGAATACAAAGATGTCCTGTGTTATTAAATATTTTCGTATTCTATTTTTAGCAACAAACAATCCGATATCCTAAATGCAGTGTAGTCTGTTTTTACATCCATAACAAATAAAGTAACAAAAGCAGTTATGCGCGGATGATACTTATGTGCATGCAAAGTGAGCAATCTGTAACAATAAAATGTAAGAAGTATGTGACGGGGAATATGTACTGTAAAATTTCATTTTACAAAATGATGCGTTTTAAATTATCAGAACAAGATGTCTCTTGAGACCATTAAATCGTTCAGCCTATTACGCCTCGGAAGAAGGGAAACTGAACGTAGATGTGTGTGCTGCTATTCCTCTAGAAAAAGGAAAAGCGACCTGTGTTTTATTTGTTTTTTTTTCTAATTTCGTTTAATTTTACAAAATTACGTTCCAAGATGGGTTTCTACAATTCCGATTCTTAGTTTTTAAAATATAGGAAATTCTTACCTTTCTGGATGGGGTAGAATTGAAGATGGAGAAACGCCAAATAATGCAGCCCCATCACTGAACATAAAGATAATAGAAGATAGATTTATTCGAATTTATAAAATATGTTCAAAGTATATTGTTGCAAATTGCATTGCTTTATTTTGCTTTTGGTAGTTACAAGCAAAATATTTATAAACATATTTAAGAAGTAGTTTTGATCAATAGCACACTAGCTTTAAATTTTCTCATATCGGAAACTTTTCAGTATGTTTTGCAATCTTGGATTTACATAACGATATTTCCTGATAAACGTTCCAAATTTATAGAAATGCCTAGAATTTAAAATTGATAGCGTTAAAAAGATTGAAAATCAAAACCTAATAAGAAAGTGGGGTCAGTAGTTCTATTTCATGAAAAATGTATTGTAGAGGTCGGTCAGAATAGGTTAGGACGTATTATTTTTCTTTTGAAGAAACTAATAGGTGGTTTTACTACAATAACTGTTAGTGCCAAAGTTTAACCAACTAATTTGTAACCGATGCGTGGCGCTTTTAATTTGGTTGTGTGGCTGGCGGTATTAGTTGCAGATGTTTCACTAATTCTGACAATTGTGTACCACCTTGTATAGATTTTGTAAGTTGCCGCATCGCTGATCCGCAAAGTCGCGATGTTGACGAAGTTAGAAGAGGGTAGCATCGGGTTCACCCCCAGTCATTTAAATGCTGTGCGACTCCCAGTCAGTGTTGATAACAAGTACCTATCTTTCCAGAAACGACAAGTACAACAAGATGTAAAATTAACTTTAAATGGGTGCATTTGTTCACCTTTTAAAGGGTTGAATTTACGTTTTAATTTCACACGCAATAACGCTCGAATACAAGATATTCTTGAAGGGTCGGTTTTATTTGCCTCTGATGGACAATTTTTCGCGGTAATTCCGAATTACCGGCGGTTTAAAAACACGGCCAAGCTCTTCTTCCGTGCCAGTTAAAATATGTATACGTATTGGTCGCCTGAGACGCAAAGCGCGGGTCTCGCCTCACCACTTAAGAGCGCCACGAAGCACGGATTGTGTCTACCGAAATGCCCCACAAAGCAGGGAAAAGACCGAAATGTTAAAATGTAAATGTAGTAATAAAAGTAAATCAGCGTAGATCTAGTTCCATCTGAAGTTGTCGAAATAAACGCGGGGATCCGGAAAGATTGCGCGTGTACATCATAAAAAGAAGATCCTTCCTTATGTCGATCTATTTACCTGAGAACGTTGTGCGAATGCAGAATCACCAAATCGCAGTTGCGGGATCAAAGAGCTCTCTTTGACATATGCGACAGTCTCTTGTACTGCTTCATTTTTCGATCCCAATAAACAAATTTGATTTCTCTTTAAAAATAATATACCTATCTCTCATTTTCCTCACCCTGATAGCATAACTGAACATTTTTTGTTTACCATTGCAACAAACAAATTTCTCAGAATTGTGTTCTGAAGCTTTTCATTTTTTTTTTATAATTACTTATAAAAATTAATCCATAATGTATTCAGGCGGTTTCCTTTAAGTTTCCAGCATCGAATATCACAGCCAAAAAATATCAGGTCGTAAATCGACCAGAGTTTTCTTCAGAAAAGCATTAAATTGAACAATCAACCAGCGTTAATTTGCCAATAAATTAAAAGAAACGAAAAGCTTCCGTAATCAGCATTTTTATTTGTATTATGCAGGAATTAAACTGATTCAAAAATAACCTCCTAACCCTGATAATATATTTAACCCTTGTAACAAGCGTTACCGCAAATAGAAAGAATTTCCCACAATAGTGTTCTGAAGATTTTCCACTTTTTTACTAATTATAAAACTAATTCATAAAGTATTCAGGCGGTTTTTTAAGCCTCCAGCATCGAATATCAGAACCAAAAAATACCAATAGTATAAGTAAACGTTTTCTTTAGAAATGCATTAAACTGAACGATGGAACCAGGGTTAATTCGCCAACAATTAAAACGTAATCAGCATTTTAAATTTTATTATGCAGTAATTAAACTGATTCAAAAATAACCTCCTAACCCTGATAGTATATCTGACCACTTTTCATTTATCCTTGTAACAAACGTTACCACAAATAGAAATAATTTCCCACAATAGTGTTCTGAAGATTTTTCAGTTTTTTAATAATTATAAAACTAATTCAGAATGTATTCAGGCGGCTTTTCAAGTCTCCAACAGCATCGAATATCACAACCAAAAAATACCAATATAAACGCTCTCGCAGGTCGTAAATCGACCAGAGTTTTCTTCAGAAGAGCATTAAACTGAACAATGGAATCAGTATTAATTTGCCAACAAATTAAAAGAAATGGCCTGTAATTAGCATTTTAAGTTGTAAAATGCATTAAACTTATTCAAAAATAATTAAAAATAAAGGTAGGCAATAATTCGTGATGTAATCCTTGCTTTACAAATCAAGAACTTAATGGTCGATGATCGAAAACCATCAGTCGCTCCATAATAATAGAATTCCCGATTTAATCGTGTCATTAAGGTAATTATACGGATCAGGCTCGATTGCTTCAGTTCACATTAAACCTATACTTGTTTCTGACTTAATTTTTAACCTAAAATCGAATGGGCTGTTTTCTATCTACAAAAGGCAAGTAATTACGCAAATCTCCGACTAAATAGTCTAGAACATTCTTAGAACTAAATTTATAGAGTTGGTTAACTCGAGAATAACTCGATCCGCCCTCATAATGATAAACTGATGCTTCATTTTATACAACGTATGTTCAGTGCGATGAGGTTTTATTCAAGGGGATGACTGAGTACGCCTGGATCACCGCCGAGTTACACCATTATTCAAAAGTCTCGCTTGTCATGTTCTGCATAATTCTATGCACTACACTCCTATATTATAAGGGGTAACTTAAGAGTAAAAAAGTTATTGTGTTGCTATAATCTGATTACCTGTTGCGAGTTTAACATTTGAATTTAAATACTTGTATGGGACCTTATCAGATTAAAACCTGAAGTTTTAATCTAATTGGTTTCGAGGTAACTTATTGAAGTATCTAATTTTATTATTACTTGTATGTTTATTTATAAAAAAATGATCCTATCTCGCTAAGAAAATCAGAAAACTCATTTCAAAAATTCCCAAAAATGACGTCAGATACAATAAAATCTCAATACCAACTTTTAATATTTTCATATTGCTGAAAAAAATAATGGGTGAAATTATGAGTTGAAACAAACTTTTAAGCTGTAAATATTTTTATTTCACAAAGAAATTGACAAAACTCATTCAAATTTTCAAAAACTAAATTAAATACAATAATTCCTCCATACTTTTCCAATTTTGAATATTTTCATATTTCTAAAAAAAATACCGGCTGAAATTATACGCTGAGAGGAACTTTTAAGTTGTAAATGTTTTTATTTCGCTAAGAAATTGATAAAATTCATTTAAAATTTCAAAATTTAAATCAAATACAATAAAAGCGCAATACCAGCTTTTTACGTTTTCATATTTCTGAAAAAAATACTGCATGAAATTTTACGTTGAAACAAACTTTAAGCTGTAAATATTTTCATTTCGCTAAGAAATTGATAAAACCCATTTAAAATCTCAAAACTTCTCAAAATGTAAATCAATGTTTTACCAACTTTTTCATATTTTTGAAAAATTACAATATGGAATTTATTATACGTTGCAGATATGTAAAAAAGCCTTTTTTAATTTAAAAACATCGACCATTTTAGCCTTTAACATTTGAAATACTTTTCCTAGAATCTTAGTTTATTCAGAAAAAGTAGAAAGGTAAAATGTTACACTTTCCATCTTTACGTTGAAAATATGAAAAATCGACCGGAGCTTTGCACGCTGAATTCGTTCCGGTAAGCTAAACACTCGCTTCGCCCTCTCGCGGAATTTCACTGAACTATCCAGAGCTTTCATTTTTAGCCGTGTGGCGACAGCAGTAACTACAGAGAGAGTTCTACATTACCGACAGTGTTTTCCCGCCGTGTTTTACAAATTGTTATATTTTGATTTTCTGGTTGTGATTTCTAATATTCTTTTGAATGAAATAGGAATCTTCCACAATAAAATATTAAGTCATGGGAACAGATTTTTATATGTAATCTGATTATTAAACCCAAGAACTTCGAAAAATTTGAAATTACACATCCAGAATAAGAATACGAATCTTAAGATTTGGACTTCCAACTTCCAGATTACCATTTTTAAATTAATATTGCTCCAAATCGCTACCTTCCTACGTTGACACGCAGTATTTAGCAGCTTAAAATTGAGAAAAAAATAAGTGCAAGAATCTGGCTTGTATGTCGGAATTGAAGTCTTTTGCATATTTTATGTCCGCAAACGCTAGCCCTTTATTATCGGCAATTTTCGTGTTTTTAATCACACAGTTTAGTGCATAACTTGTAATTTTTTTAGTTGGTTAGCATATTTGCATTCCGATATTTAAGAACATAACTGTATTTATGCAAAATTTTCGAAATAAAATTAATTTTTCTTATTAGCACTTACTTAATACGTTTTACAAACGGTTGCGTGTGTTTAATAATAATTTGTAATTTTGTAAAGCGAGAACGATCGATACCCAGAAAAAACTTACAAAATGAGCTGCACAAGATTAGCTTAGCGAACACATTAAATTGAATTTAGATTAACTTAATAAAAATTTCACAATTAAATTAACAAAAAAAGTTGCGCCAGTCAAAAAGGAAGGAGCCTTCGTTAAGTTTGTATAATTTTATTACGAGTAGGACTTCGCAGTTTTTAAAATGCATGCAAAGGATTTGATATTTTTTAAGTTATTCTGTATCTCCGATTTTTTAACTATTTTATTTATTAGTTTATGATTGCTTCAGAATAACGAAACAGTAGCTTGGAGTGTAAATTCGTAAATTGTGTGAGGGAAGAAAAGGTGAACTGGTTCTATAGAGGAGGAATAATCTGTCGTAGGGAATCGCAATGAGTAATTGCCAACATATTGGCCCTAGTAAGGCTGCTATGCACAATATAATAAGCGGCGTCGATGTGAGCAGCGAGTCTGACAGGGGTTGCGGAAATGTCAGGCTAAAAGTGACTGACAGGACGGCGACGATAAATGCAAATTACCGTTCAAATGCATGCACAATAGCTTTTTGATATGCATCTATTTAAAATCATAATTTGTAAAAGCTTATGGGTGATAAACTGCGCGTTCAAACGAGATGGGGAAATATTTACATCCTATTACATTTACATTGCATGCTATTTAGTGGAATGAATTAGTTATATGATGCATTTACGAAAGTACACGAGCTACTACAATCAGGAAAACTTCGCAGAGATGATTTGACGTACCCATATTTCGTTTTGTTCCATACAAGGTTAAAGATTCTTCCTGTTATTAGATGGTAGTAGAATTTGTGAGATATGACATTTTATTTACAAATATATGTTGCATTGCGATGCATTTGCCTTAACTTGGAAAGATGTAATATGTAATCTAACCGTATCGTATGATTTAAGCCACCATCCCTTCTACTATGATATTTTATGTTTAATTGGCGTTTAATTTTCTAAATAATTACATAAGATAAGGATAATCCAAATATGGCTTATTTCAAGATAGTCTTTCATCATTAACCGATGTATGATTCGGAAATGAATGTTTTGAACTTAACAAGCGAACTTATTGAGCTGCTTTCTATTCCTGTTACAACGGCTTTATCCCGTTACTGTTTTGGTACTTTGTACATCAATGACTTTGCTAAGCACACCATCTGTAAACGTAGTAAACTAATGCATAACAAGTGGGTCAGAAGAAAAGCTAGGGCGTCCCCTGCGTTGTCGATATTCGAAGATAGGAACTAGTTAGCATGCAAATTGCAATATGTATAGGCAAAGGCGGCAAAGTCTTCACCAGATTCATGATACGCCCTCAGTTTGGTGTCTTGTAAGCCCATTACGGGTCGGAGCCATCCCCTTCATCGACAGTGTCGTACTTATCAACTAAATTAGCGGTTACATACCTATTACTGTTAATTTTAAAATATGACTACTAATTCTGCTTCGACTTCGACCGTTTGCACATTGCACGTAGTTTCAAATATTAAATAATATTCAACTCCTGATGATTTAGTTACTTTCAAAAGTCTTACTAAAATTTGTATGCTAAGCAATGAGCACTCTCCTCATTGTTAACAAACTTGATAATACTCTTTGAATACGAAGGAAATTTGGACTTGGTAGTAAGAATTATTCCCCATTGGTTCAAAGTTTTAATGTGTGTAGTTAGAATTACTGCAGTTTTTCTTATGCACTAAAAGTTATCTCTCTGCAAAGTACATATATTAACCAGGTTGTTTCCGGATAACCAGTTTTTCAAACTCAGTACAAGCATTTCATTTCTCATACATATTGAAGAAATGATTCTTATTTTGTTAATAGCACATATCATATTTTTGTATTCTAATCTAATAATGATCTGAGTTTTATAAAGCACAGAGTTTTCCAAATCCGACACCTAAGTTTTAGAGAGAAATAACTAGAGTAAGCATTTATAGAACCATAACAGTTTTAAGACACACCTTGATTAATTAGTGTCAAGCAGCAAGATACTGATGTTGTACCTACCAGTAAGTCAGTATAGCACCAATTTGTTATTATTTTGGTACCATCTTTGGTATATTGACTGTGTGCTGTAATTAGAATTTTGCCCCTTGCTTCTGACGTATGGTGGGGTTACAGATTTTACAAGCGAGATGAGCTATTTAAGCAACTAACTAAGTTAGACGAAAGCTTCCTATGTCTGGATTACCTAATGCAACTAATTTATTTATAAATTTGATTTGCTCACAATTCATTTTAAAAATGCAAGGGAAATTTTAAATATGCAGTTTGCAAACGGGAAGGCGAAAATTTTGTAGTTCTATCTTCGGAAAAGGAATTTATTCCTATGTGTCGGCGGGAAGAGGGGCACGTTGTGCACATTTTAAAGGCGTCTTATTAAGTTCACATTTTGGTGAGGTGTTGATGGAATGACAATGAGGACAGGGCGGGTCGGCGAACGGGTCGCACAATTAGAGTGCGCGTGTAGAATTCTTTCTTTCATTGCGGCACAAGTCATGACCGAATTCCTGTTCGCGCGTCGGGTGACAAACTGCTCTTCAGGAACGCATTTATTGCAGTCCATACCCTTAATATAAGACCCAAAGCGGTGCACCACATAAATCATAGAATTCGTACGCAAAATCAACAAGAGGACTAGATAAGCCGACAAATCAGGGGGCGGCTGCTATCTTCTCCGACACATGCTCCGATGCTCAACGCTGCCGGCCGCAGACGGACACTGAATTTTTCATTCATATCTACAAATGACAAAGATTTCGATGCATTTCCATATAAATTACATCATATTTCTGGAACGCGGGGGTTTGTGAGACGCGTCTTCGGAGGCTGTTAGTCATCCTAACAATGATTTATGGAAGCTAACATATTGCCGGGCGGGTCGAGTTCGACCACCGGGTGCCGCCGGCCCCTATATTGCGGAAAGACGCACATCCGAGTCTGGTGTGTAATCACGCCGCGGGCCGCTTCGCTCGCTGTCAACCAATTACACATGTGGACCGTATAATTTAGAGCCATAAACTAAAATAGATTCGGTTCGTCCGCACTGATTGGATTTGAATGGGTGACAGTTCGACTGAGCTTCAGGTGATTGAAATCGAAAAACAAGAATACGTTGGCGTTTACCCTTTCGTACCCTATGTAAATGAATTAAGCCCGGTAATAAGCAGGATGTAATCCAGGGACGGATATGAATTCTAATGTTTTATTTGACGGTAAGAAAATGTTTGTCGTTGTTAGCTATAGTTATCTACTAGCTAATTTTCTAGAAAATGAAATCTGCAACCAGCGCAAAAACTTGAACTAGATTACTTCATGCAAATTAATCGACCTCCTATTTTCGAGACTTATTGCGAGATAAAAACATCAAGGACTTCGTTAAATTAATTATAAACATGAAAATTGAAAAACAATCATAGTAAGGTGACATCAGATAATATGAGTTATAGGTACCTACCATATGTTTCACCGAATCACCGAAGACGCAACACAGGGAAACACCAATGTATTTTTTCAGAAAGGATCCGTATCGCGGAATATGTATGGATTCAGTGTTCAACGTATGTTATTGGATTTAGTACGCTAGAAAGAGATAGAAATACTGAAGGCGTCTGTCATTTCGACAGGTTATTATTAAATTGTTTGGTTTTTAAATTTGTCAATTTTGACAGCACCTACAACTTTCGTTTATAATAAAAATACGCAAAATGCGTAATTTTTTAAATCGCTGTTTCTGCATTCTGCATATTTTAAATTGAATTCACCTTATTACAACAGCACACGTAAAGAAAGCGTAAGTAAATTAGTAAATTAAATGAAAATGTGAGATTGTGTTTGCAATATTTCAGATTACCAGTAAATTATGTTCGTAATTGTCGAGTTTATATCACTAAAAACACGAAATAGTATTGAATCCCGTCAAAAGAAAGCAAATGATCATTAGTCAGGTACCGAATGAACTTAAAATGCATTGAAAATAAGAATTTGTCTAGTCAGTTGTACTAAAATTCCTGTCAGAAGTTATTAGGTAATGCAACTTACAAATCTTAGTGATGCATGTAGATAGGTGTAAAATTGGGCACATAGAGAAAAATTTATAATTTGGTGAAGTACAGGATTGTTGTGCAAGAAAAATGTAACAATTATACGTTTACGTAAATAGTGATTTTTGTAAAAAATATGTAAAGTACTAAGTACTATGACATAAATCAATTTTTTAAATTATATCGTATAATAATAATAATGAATCTATAATTGTGCTTCATTGCATTGTAGATGTAGATTCTTTAGTAACTGACAAGTTTAAGAATTTGACGTTTTGTCGCCGTCAAAATTGACAATTTAAAAACCAAAGAATGAAATAATTGCGTGCCGCAATAACAGATGCCGGCGCTATTTCTGTCTCATTCTAGCATCAAATAAATTCAATTACGTAGGTTCAGTGCTAAATTCGTACATATTCCGCAGGTAACCTGGATCTTTTCTAAAAAAAATACATTGGTGTTTCCCTATGTTGTATCTTCGGTGAAACACATGGTATATGCGTATATGGTCCTTTGGATAGCGTCTTACAATCGCCGAACATTCTAGAAGCGATAGATTTGATTTTGATATTATATTGTATATGTTTAATGCTTATTTTTACTTTTTGTTTTGGTTTTAAATGCATTTATTATATTTCTAGTTTATTGGCTCTTATTACTAAGTATTCTGGTTTTAAGTTTCCTCAGCTTCAGGTTTCAAGAAGTGTCCTGCGCTTTTCATTATATTTACAACTTACAACCAATTTTTGCTGTAATTCTATGTAACAATCTACACCTGACTATATCTGCAAAATCTTCCGACAAGTTCCTGATTCTTCACCCTGGAGAATTAGGTACAGTCTGTAAGTTAGGTCCGTTGTGATGTTCAGCTAACTCGCTGAGCTAAAAGGAAGAATCATCCCTGATAAGAAAATTACAGTGCAGGACGGAAATTTGACGGGTTCGATCTGACCAGTTAGCGGACGGTGCGTATGTATCATTGCAAATTCGCGGGAGTATTCATAAATAGCGGATATGCCGCAATAAATCGGCAATCGCGTTGGGTCGAATCCCTGGGTGGTCGTGAGCGTGCATATTGGAGAGGCAACGGTGCAAGGGTGGTACACTAACCCACTGCCGCCGCACCTGGGGAAGCCCTAATCGAATAACGCGACCCCACGGGAGTCTGGACGGAACCATTACGCGGTGCACTAATAACTTTTTAAGACCGAACTGCGGAATGTCATTACCAAATGACGACCGACCCTCGGGGTCGTAAGTGTTGTTAGTGACTCGTTTTTACGAGTGGGATTCCGCGCGGGTGATAGCATCTCGCTTCCGCGTAAGTATAACGTAACACTTCGAGTTCTAAACTTTTAATGCTCAAGTGGAGCAGTTAGAGTAAGCGAGAGCTTACACCTCGACATAATCAGATCTTCACCGTAAATATGGAGTGTTGTCGCAGTTAAGATTAGCAAGTTAACCTGCTGGGAGTTAAGGAAATGGGTCGCGTCTCGGCGCCCCCGGCGAGGATTATAAGCTCGAGAAATAACGCGGGATCTTAACAAGAGTTTGCACTCAGCGATCTCTTAGAGACCACACGGTGGGGATTAGCTCTCCGCCATAATATATGACTGTACGGCCGCTTACCTGCACCCAACTATGCTAATTCTCATCGGTTTATAGACCACAAAGTGTCGCTGGCCACCGACACGCTGCACCACTCCGCGTGTAAAACGCGTTTACGGCACCGATAATGTGCTATACGTTACGTTGTCCGATAAACACCGACTGAGAACCGCTCACTATAATGGATACTTTAATACGAGTTTCGGTTCATTAAAATATAATTTATTTACCGACTTGATTCAAGCTTATATTAAGGCGATTGGATTATCTTAAAAATAACCAACTGGCGCGGGTTCTATAATCACATCGTCGAATAAGAAAAACTGTGTTAAACGAGCGTACGTTATTTACTCCGCAATTTAACCCCGCATCGGCCGCATCATTATGAAAAACGTAAGGTATAATTATCCAGGATTTTTGATTAGAAAATATATTAAAAATCGAAATCTAGTTTCAGAGTTCGTCCACCTAAAAAGTTGTACTTATATCCAAAAGTGAAACCGTTCACAAGAAGCGACTTCAAAAATAGTTTCACGTTTTTCCCTTTTGGCATCTGGTCTACGATTAGATGTAGTGAGTGTTATCGAAAATCTCTAATAAACTTTAAACATGCCAAGCGTGACTAAGCAGAGAGCTACTGGAATTAAAGATCTGGACCATCACCGTTGCTCACAAAACCTACTATTCAGATTCAGTAGCAGTCAGCAACATTGTTTCTAACCAGCGCTGATACGCACGTTCAGTGCAACACAAAAACAACGACATTTTAGAGGCGTCGATAATCGATCTAAATTATCTAAACTTCGATTTTGACTCAACCCGAAGCACAAAAACACCTCAAGAGCGGTGCCTACAGAGGAATACGGCAATCAAATAGCTTACGCTAAATAAAACACTTCATTTCATGGATGTTTATATGAACAAAAAAAGGCGTAAACACCCGTACTATTCTATTCTATATCGGGAATTCAATTATAATGGAATTAAGTATTTGGTTTTGTTCGGACCTAGAGAATGTTGTTGAAAAACAGGGATCCTCAATGCGACGAAATTAAACGAAACGTTATACAATACTTGGTATGCACAGACTAGTCTTTTTGTGGAGACTCGAAATACTACCGTCTTGGTGGCGTAAAAATTCACAGAATTCGCTTTTTGAACAATTTTGGATTTGCTTATTGCGCGTTTTATGCGCTTTTTGTGACATACCCCCACTTTACCGAAAAACGCGTGAAGTGCACATTTCACGAATCTCACAACGGGGGCGAGAAATAGGATTATGTATTCTTTACGCGTTTACAGTATAATATGGGATATATGTATAAAAATTTATTCGAAGAAAGTTTTCTCTATAGGTAGTTCTCGCACGGAATTTCCATTGAAATACTACGTAAATGAATTTAATTTGGAACCAAGGTTAAACTTTAGCGATAGGCTTATCAGAAACTACTTAGGTAGAGATCTCTAAACATTCTAAGAAACCTCGAAAAATGATTCCAAACCACTAAAAATATTCTTTAAGGAAAGTGTCGGCCTGTTTAAAGTATTGGCTCGTAACTCTGTCAATTATTTAGAAGCCGTTGATGGATAGTACTTTAACTGACAGTTCGAGACAGCTGAAGTGAAGACCATGGTTTACTAGAAACGCTTATGTGGCGCCTCCACCAATTTTCTAATATCAAGCTTCAGTGTATAATAATTTATTTTTCACTGTGTTCTTTGCAACTTCATTATATTAGATGTATTTAGATAAATTACTGCCGAAGACATTAACAAATAATTTCATGAATCTAGTGGCGGAAAATTGTTGTTTCCCGCTTATGTGGCTAAAAGCGTAATCATGTTCAGTTATGGCAGTATCTGTGGTGTCCAGAATTGAAGGTGAATCCAGATAAAATGTGTAATGCCTTGGAAGATTTGTGTAGTTCGAGGAGGTCCGGAACAGTTAATAGGAAGGAAGGAAGAACACAGCAGGGATGGTGTTGTGTAAATCTTCAGCACACAATAAGTTGTAATAATGTGGAGGCTTATTGTCTTAATGTCCGCGACAGATTGAACACGGCCACAATATAAATCGGTGCGCCGTTGCGGCAGTCGCTAATAACTATTTCAATATGATTACTCGGCGATTCACACGTCCCTTGCGGCCGTAAAAATGTCAGAGCTCGTTAACACGAGGTACGCAGAGGCTTTAACAGAGGCGGGTGTACCCGGTATACCGTATATCGTAAAAATAACAACTTTACGGGGCAGAGCAGGCGGCCTCTATAAAATTTTCATTATTTTGTGCGGCGGTGTGGTTCATAATGTAAATTTGTCGGGCATACACTGAAAAAGACAAACGACACGGGAGGCAGTACAGGTGATACGCATTCGAAAGGTGAATACCCATTGAAAAAGTGACGTCATCTGCACCACTATCCGTCTATCTCCGTCAGTTCCCACGCCGAGATTGCGTCAGATGGGTCATCCGCGTGACCTCGTTGAGCGCGACATATACCGCCACGAGCCGCCGCTGCCGCCGTATAGCGCTTAACAAGCCTCTTCCTTATTACGGCATTCTTAAACATAAGCACATGTGATCGCTACGCTCTTGACTCTCTGGACTAATCGCTCTATTCGAGGTTATCTCTGCACATCTCTGCGGGAAACCTGGTGTTCTCATCTTGCTGTGACACTCACCATTCTGTCATCAGCGTACCCACTCTTCTTCAGGAAGATTATCATATTTTGTTTTGTTTCCACTAATGCAAAAGATAACTGCGTTGTATGTCTGTCATCGACTATCTAATAAATGTCCTTGTTGGATATCAACACAGAAGGAAATCTACAGTTAGAAAAAAACCAACATTAGAGCATCATCAACGTGCTGAGTGTATAACCCCTGCACTACTATAACCATAGTTATTTATATGGTTACATTTACTGGTAGTTACTGTTTTAAATTAATATCTAGCCACATCGTGCCAACTTAGCAGTAAATATCTTTAAAAGTGCTTTCAGTATTTCGCTGTCCAGTCGGAAATAACATGCTTTATAACGAAATAGCCATAATACCACCAGACTAATATATGTAAATCGTGTACATCCCCAAACAGACACGACCGAACAGTAACTAAAATGAATATTAACACTATTTCTTCTGTTATCTGATCAGAATCTGATGAGAATATTCTTGCTTACTCATTTTTTCCTGCAGATTGCAGATACTCTGTACTTAGCGACAAACTTCAAAAGATTTAGAAGGCGTACAGAACCTTAGAAATACTTGTTATGGAATAATAGATGAAAATTTTAAAATTGAATAATAATTAATAATTAAATAATTTAGGAATACGACAGTGGCTGCACGCTGCACAGCAGAAACGGGAAGCTTTTAAAGAATCAATCTTCAACATGAATTTATAAGGGTCGAAACTTGATCATTTTATACATCATCTGTATGATTAATCTATGGAGGTATTATTAATGGAGTTTACAAATACAATAACGTGCTTATTCGTGCTTTACGAACATAATATGATTATAATTAATAACAATCTGTCTAATTTGCTTTACATTATCGGCGCTTATGTTATGTTAATTCTGACATAAGTAAACATCGGTTACCTCAGTAAAAAGATCCAAAGGTCGACCATTAAAACGTATTCATAGCGTAAAATCTTTGTTATAACCGTAAAAGGTAAATGGGTTAAAATCGAAAACAAATATGAATCGGGGATTTCGAGAGATAAAGGGAAAAGGGATTCGCAAAATTCTTTCTACAATTTTTTCAGCTTTTTTGTCGTTCAATCTAACTCAAAGGCAACGACTTTCTATCAGAATTTATTTTCAGGTTTACCTCTTGTAAATCTTTTGTTCTGTTTTCTTTCTTTGTTTGACATTGTACCGGCTTTCCTATGTAACTTTTTATAATAAGTATTCGTAATCATTTACGGAGAAGAAAACCTTAGGTTTTTTTAATAATTAATGTAACTGTCGTGCATACAAATATTACGCCTCATTTTATACATTTTCGTCCATTTTCAACCTAATCTTTTAAGTCCCTCCGTGGCTACAAACTAGGTTAACGAATGTAATGTGAATTTATGGGGTGAACACGGTACATTTAGACGTAGATTCAAATATTAGCAAGGAGACAACGACGTGGTGCAAATTCTGTTCGCCTCACCTTAAACAGCCTGTTTTAAATTGCTTTTCCTTTATGCTTTTCACTACATCACAAATTCCACTCATGTCTAATGTTAGAACCTCTTTGGAATTGTTCTTCCTTTATGTTTTTCGCTGCACCAGAAATTCTGTTCATGTCTAATGTTAAGTAGCGTTTGTTTTTATTGCGAACAGTTACGTTGGTCATTTAAATATGCTTGTTTAAATAAATTATAAACCGTATAATTTATTTTTATGTTTAAGTAGGAAGGCATTATTTTAACTCATTCGGGCGTCTTTATTCCATTCCGTACAGGTATTATTTATACGTAATTTATTTTCAATGCTAGAAATATTTGATAGTGCTTCGAAAAATTTGCATAGCATTTGTATGATTTTGCAGTAGATTGATTGGGGAATACTATAAATATAATATAAATAATTTATAGTATCTTGCAATAGCGTCGTATCTTCCCCACATTAGAACTGCTGAAATTGCGTACATAAATTTTCAGCTTTTTAGTACCAGAATGCACGTCAAAATTCCTTGAGAACCGATGGGAGCGAAATATGTTATCGATAACCATAAAATGCGGATTCTACTAATCGCATCATTCATAGCTCGTTGCGGCTGTGGAATTAAACGCGTTAACGCCCACGCGTTGGGGCGGATGATGCATGGCCACTCTAATCGCATACCACTAATAAACTTATCCATTTGCTTTCTTTGCCGTATCATTTAATTATTACTCTAGAGTGTGTGGGAATATTTAACTGAGTTAAATACAATCGACTGACCGTGTAGGTACAAACATAGGAGGAAGTGCAACTAAAACCTTTCAGGCAACCCAACACAATTAGTAATACCGTTATAAAACCCAGAACATTTCAGCAAATTATACGGATAATTACATGTCAGAAGGTTTAAAGTTTTATATTTTTAAATTAACTTTGTCCTACATGCGCCTCAAATTTAATTTAAATCTAAGTTTATGCTAAATGAAGCTCAAGACCATGGATAAAACTTTATTCGAGGTTTAGCATTTGTGTTACATAATCTCAGTTCTGTAAAATATAAAAATACGTACTAAATTAATTCAATATTCGGATTAAACTTTCTCCAAGGCTTTTATCTGATTCATTTTCTAAATGAAAAAGCTTTGTTAAACTGGCCATCTTTCAAATTTATTACTGTTCTGATTACATTAATAAGTAAAGTTGAAGAAATTACATTTGTTCATACATTTGAAGGAAAAAAATCACAATATGTTTGGAAATTTTGGTTCGTGGTGTATTGGAAAGCAGCAAACAACGCAAGATAGACAAATAAAAAAGAATTCGCGAGCTTCATTCGAAAACATTCGATCAAAAATACAATTGGAAACTAAATGTGCGGTGTAAGTTAGGTCTTATAGCCGGCATAGAAAGCGCATTTAGCCGTTGATAGCGGCGGCGAACTACCCTAATTCAGTTGGTGGATGGTAGTGACGGAGCGCTAGCACCCACTGACCGCAAGGGCGCGAGGCTCGCGAACTAAGGTAATAGCTGATAAATGATTCAGCGGCGGCCCAAGCCAGGACTTTTACGACCCATGCCAATGTTGCCATTACCGCTCGATAACACAGCCACCGGACCTTTCCCCAAATCCATCTTAATAACATGAATTGGAATTTCACTTTTATAACCTGGGTATCTCTGGTGGGTTCGCAGTTTTTCGTATTTTTATGTCTTCATCCTGCGTTCTGAGACGCTTTATTGACAATTATTAATTAGGTAGTCAACAGCGTCCACGGTCATTTGGCAACACCATGCGTTCTCAAGAGAAGAACAAATGATAACTTATAAAATACTATTATTCTGAATGTACTGAATATATTCATCACTTGATCTATAGTTCTATAACTCGTAGAATCCTGGAACTGCAATATGAGTAAGAAGAGTATAGGAAGTCCATGATTCCTTAATGTATTTTAAGAATTATAGCTAACTATAAAATTGAAAGATTGTGCACACAACAGAAACATTAGTATAATTGTGGTTTGAGTCCATGTGGTTATTTAACAGTAAACCAATCAACTGTAAATAACCATTATCTTCGACGTATAGGCCTAGAAAAAGCATGTTGTCATTGAATTTCTTCAAGTTCTCTTTCAAATCAATACTAATTGTATGCCAAGACAAGTTTTCTGTAGCTTTAATTAAAAATTAAATGCCCATACCAACAAAGGGTGGTCGGTAAACTGAGAATGGAAGGAAGTTCATCAAGTATGCGGCGGTTATCGATAAGAATGTCGCTCGAATACGTTGACAAGTCAGTGGGAGCAGTTTGTAGGAGGTAGGTGTAGTAGACATTATCAATCTTAGCATTGCTTTATTGGAAACAGAAGTGGTGTTTGGACAAATGTCCTGTCAACAGCATCCCTTATTGGTGACGCTATACGCGCGGTAGCGGGATTAGGTGAGGTCTAATGAGATGCAGAGTTGCTTGCCCTTGCCCGCCGGGACTCCTCTTTAATGACTAGCTTGTCGCGCACTCCGCCAATAATTAAGACAAACACTCCTGGGACTCGATTTCTTCACACCGACCAATTCGTAAAATCGGCTGACTAAGACCTTCATCAAATATTATGTATCACAACAGACACTAATTTACATTTTAGGTAATCCTTACTTTCGTGGTGTTTCATTTTTCATTTTATACTTCAGTAGGGGAGTCACTGTTAAAATTGTCTTTTATTTCTTTTGTTTTATTTAACATATAACAATCTACTTGAAGGTCGGTTCGTTTTCGTTTTTTTTTTTATGAACAAAGTAAATATCTATTGAAAACACGGAAATTGAAAAGCAAATAAGGCGGTTATTTTTAAGCCAAGGTTACTAATTAACTAATTAAAATTTAAAGTCGAAATAAGTTTTCGTTGTCATCAACCAAACAAAATAATCCCTTTTTACAGATCGTTAAATCAGTGAGTGGGTGAGTGCAATTATTTATTTATACGAAAGATTGAACTTTTATCGACATATTCCTACAGCTCCTTTGTACAAGTGAGTATTTGAGGTTAAAGCAAAATTTTGTATTATACCCAAAAAGAGTTAATACACTTAAGCTGGAGCTTTTAGTAGATCTTAGAAACTGACAAAGTTAGGATGAGTACTAAAAGAAGATGTTAACTCCCCTTGGAATGGCCGTCTCAAGGCAACGAG
This sequence comes from Melanotus villosus, assembly GCA_963082815.1. NCBI lineage: Eukaryota > Metazoa > Arthropoda > Insecta > Coleoptera > Elateridae > Melanotus > Melanotus villosus. The sequence goes on along the minus strand of OY720427.1, from coordinate 32,172,259 downwards.
CTTATACTTTGTAATTTTCTGATGTAGTCGTCCCACTTGAGCAAGTTGTATTCTAAATGTTGTCTAAATGTCCCATAACATACTCGGTGTTCCCTGGCAGCTGGCGACTTGATTCAATAACTTCACCTCGGGGCGACCTTTAGCCCGAGCTGCCCTCTGCTCCCGTCTTCTTGTTTACATAATGACCATCGTTTAGCTGGACAGCGGTCTGTGCCCCTTTTATTTCACCATATAACTGTCCCAAAGCTGTAATCGATTCTTCAATAATGTCCAGCCCTTCGACCACATATTCTGCACGTGTATACCCCCTCATTCGACTATTAAATGCAAACCTCTACGTATTTTCTTAAATGAGATACGTAATTAGATTATAAGGCTATGATTCACAACTTCTGTGTAACCAATTAGTCGACATTGTACTAAATTCCTGCTGTTCCACATATTTTCACAAAATAGACAATAAACTACTTCTTTTTAAAAGAGAGTGCTTTATCCAGAGTATGTTTTTAAGTATTGCTTATGAATTTCCAACAGTGAAACCAATGCTACCTAACCTATGATTACAGAATTTAATTTTTTTGCGATGATAATGACGATTTGTAATCAATTTTACCTAATGTCAAGAAAAGTCATGAAGTTGTTAATGAAGTAATATTTACTCTTTGTTCTTTTTTTTTTGGAAATTTTTATGAATTTTACTGAAATATTCGAAACCTTTGAAATTCGTCGTCAAAATAAGACTGAGAATCCTTTTTCTTACTTAATCGCAATTTTTCGAAAGTTTATCGTTAAATTATTTTAATAAACGTATCCGAAGAAAGTGACTCTTACAAAATGGCATAGCTGCATAGTAGATGTAGTTGTACTAATAGCTTTAACGTTTAAGCACTTCCTTTATAAAGAACCTTAATATTTAGCTTGTGCATTTTTATTGTCAACAAATTATTCAATTTATCCTGGGGTAATGACCCTAAAAGTAAACACAATTTAAATCGTTATAGTATTCTTAACGTAGGTTATTCAGCTTGTCTAAACTGAATCTTATAAAGATTTTGAAAGTGTCATTGTCATCAGAATCTCTGCTCCTGTAAGATTTGATAAAGTATTGTTGTTTATTCCCAGTTTTGAAGAAACCGTTGACTTGGTGTATTTGTATAGCAATCTTTTGAAACTTGGTTCTACAACACATTTTCGTGAATTTACTGAGGTTTTAGTAAAAATAAATCGAATAAGAACAGTTAACTGCACGTGATGTAGCAGAGCGATTTAGTAACTCTAGATCTAGTGCAAGGGTAAATATGAAGCGAATAAAATTGTAGGTGCTTCGAGACATAAAATTTGGTACGCACGAAGTAAAAGACTAAAAGTCGCCATCTAATTGCATCTGCGACGATCGGTCGCTAGGAGGTAATAAGAAGGAAGATCGCAGTGGATGTACCGAAAGATAATGAAAGAGTATTGGAGAGGAATTCTCGACTCCCCGCTATATTCTGCATACTTAACATTTCCCATCGGGTTTTACTATAGTTTTTTGTTTCGCTAATATTTCTACGACATTTAACACGGCATTATTCGAGTTACTTCTGAATGAAAAGTCGCAACGTAATTTGTAGAATTTAAACAAGTGGGAGCGAAAGAAATAAAACAGAAACAGCAAAAATTAAGAAGAAAAATGCGACAACCTAAAATAACGGACAAAAAATAAATGGCTGGCACGCTACAAGAATTGCAAGTAGGGACTTGTAAACAAATTGCAAATACTCCACCGCCCGTAAAAAAACCCATAAGTTCTTTTAATTAGTGCAGCAAGAGGCTGAGGGCTGAGAGCCACCGAGAGAAGGTAAGGCTGCGGCATTTGCATATTACAGTCCGCCAATCGGTGCCGACGCAGGAAAGCACTTTCATTAACAAAATTTGCAGACGATAAAACGCGCTACATCAGCTCGAGATAATTAAAAATGCTACTACTCGCGGAAGAATTATGTGATTACTCATCCTCACTTTTTTTATACAGTACGATCACTTTTACTGTCAATTCTCACTTGTTGCGGTGCAAACATACCTTAGATTCGTATCGCCTTTATCGCTTTCGCAATTGCCCCTTCATTCACACCCCAAATTTGCATATTTGAAAATTACAAACTGACTAATCTCAAAATAATTATGAAAATCGTAAAGTGGATTTAATACAACTTTTCAGCTGTCTTATATTGGAATTTAGTATAAAAACTGACAATTCAAATATGCCAAACCTCATAAACCGGAAAAAAAATACAGAATTTTATTAATTTATGTGAAAAATCAGGTAAATATTTTTCAGGAAAATTTTTCTAAAATTTCGCGATCACATGTATTTTTAAAATTTCCGCAAAAATTTCAGAATCTTGTGCTTATAACCAAGTGGCAAGCAAGTTTAAACGTATGGGCAAAGGTATGCACTGAGGTAAAAGTCACTCAATTAATTTTACTCTCAATAAATAGCAATTACCAAAAAGATTGTACTTCCTCGATAGACAGGAATCTAAAAATATTGTGGTCGGAGAAATCAGCGAAAAGTCGTAGAAATACATAGATAATCTAACTTCAGTGGGAACCTTGTAGCGGAACGTCTACTACTAAGGGAATGTTTTTAAAATTCATAGATGACGGTAAGGAATTCCGCAATTATTATCCATCAGTGTTAGGTTTGTTATCTTTATTTATCAGCAAGAAAACCCATTGATTTATCACCTACGTGTGGAAACTAATATACAATTAAGAGAAGCATCAAAAATACAAAGTGGTTGGCCAACGTATTATAATCATTTCTGGTTCCATTTCGCATACGACCCTCTTCCGCCTAACGGAGAAATGTAAAATTGATGGATATAGTGAGGATAGTGTTATAAATCAGGCGGTAACGCCACTGTAATATTGGAAAAGCCGCGCTAGGAATATGTGAATGTTAAATCTGAATGTTTATCAATTATTCACCAGCACTTCTGAAGTCTCACGAGACCTGTTCCTCGTGCAGCTTATCTACAAAACATATCTGGTTACAACTCGAAAAATTATTGCACTGTCTACGATAACCTCATACCAATCTCGTGTATCAACACCATGCTGTTGTTAAGACTTAATCATTAATTCTTTCCATGTAACTAGAAGAAGTTAGAGCTAGAGAAGTAATACCAGGTGCTGGAAAACTTCCTGCAGAATGTATGCACGACATCGTAGAATTGTTATTAAAGTAAATTAATTAGTAACAGATTATATTTTAGTTGAAAAAGTATCAGTATTACAAAATAATGCAGAGGTTTAAAAAATAATTCCCTTAATCAACGGCTACAATTTGTGATGGAAATATAAATCTACCACGGATTAAAATTAATCTCAAAAAACACAAAGTCAAATATAAAATTAGGGCTAAGCGCGGTCGTGAATATTCAATAAGGGACTAATATAATAAACTTTGGAAAGATTATAAAAACTGATAATTGTAAAACCCGAAATTAGGAACAATAAATAAATATTCTATTGCAACGTTATGCAAATTAGATTATCTCAGAATTTGTATATTGCTTATCGCCTTAATCAATTTTTTTGTGTCATTTTTATATTGCCATACGAAATCCATTGTCCTGAAGTGCATGCGTTATGTAATTTCACATTCTATTTCAAGCAAATCCGTATAAAGGATTGTATCTGGCGCCTCCACCAAAAATTGATACGGTCCGAAAATGCATTCGTATCCAATTCTATGTACTTGAATGTTTATGCACTAAATGTCTGTAGTTGAAGGTAAAGTAGTGACAATTTTTGAAACAAGGATGTGTGTTTAGTTTTTGCAAAAATGGTGAAAGGTGTATTAATTCAGAATAAGCTAGTAATTTATGGTTTGTATGATGACTTATGGGAAGTTGAGTGGGGTGGTGTTGGTGAACATTTAGAATGCATTGAAATGTCATCGATACGGAGTTTGGGTATATTTTATGATTGACGTGGAATAATAAACGAGGCACGCAACCCCCGGACTGGCCCCTGGACAGCGACCCCCTACAATCCCACTTAAATTAAACCGGATTTCACAACAGGGCGCGAGGAAATTCGATACACGGAGCATACGCACGATATGCCGCATTAATCCACGCATTGGCCACGGGTCTTAGTGCGAGATTTACTTTTTAATGTTCGTCGCCAGTTTCCAATCATACCCGGTTTACCGGGGACGTAGGTTCAGGCTTAGGAAATGACCACGACGTATTACAAATTTAAAGCAGCAATAGAGAGCGTGGTCGTTCAGAAGGAATAGGAATTGCCACTAACACAATGTGGGGACCCGTGCGCCGTTTTATGTCGTACCAAATGCGTTTTAAATCTTACTATTCGATTCCCAAATGCACTGCAAACGCCGAAATGGAAGGAAGCTCATCTTCTCTATCTGTTTCAATATCCACCGCATCCTCGATTGCTGATCTGATCTAAGCGTGTTTACATTTCTTTGATGACTGGGAAACGGGAACAAGAGATAAGTGTCCGATAGCTTCACCGTGTACGGGGGGCCGTGGGTGGTGAATGCTGCCAGTAGCCCGGACATCGCGCTAGAACCAGTTGTGACAGATAAGAGACGCAGGTGGCTGTCCCGTTAAGGGCGCGCCTGCTCTGCATGCACGATGGACGCACCGGCCCTGACCTAGGTGCTGGATGCCGTGTGCGGCGAATACAGATACGGATGCGATCCATCTCGATAACTGCCCGAAGTCCGGAATGCTCTCTCCTCCATACCGATACCAGTTTTCATACTAATACGTACGAAAAACTTGCCGCTTTCGGCAGTATTCTTTTTCCTACAAACGCGATCCTATTGTCCAAGGAAGGACTACTATATACCTACTACATTCTTACATTCGGATCGAAACTGGACAGACTGGTAAAAACTAATTCGCCAGTAAAAACAGCACCTGCAGATAATGGAGGCGACGGCATTCTAAGAGTTGACGTGCGATTCGGTGAGCGCGTATGATCGACAACGATAGTATTTCGTGTTCCTAATAAACTGGAAAACATCGTCTCTGACAGACACAAACGGCTCCTCTCTGTCTGCTAGAAGACCACCTTGAGCGACAGAACGCGGCCTTCGCGCCGCGCTGCAGGTTCTGATGATACATCACTCATTACCACCAGAATACTGACCCAATCTGTGATGTAGATGATGGAAAATTATATTTATCAGTACATAATTTCGGAAGGCACAGCTGTTGTCAGCTTCCCATTAATTAATAATGTCTATAACTTTCTCATTATACCCGGTGTTCATTTTTGACAAATTTCGTAACAGACACATCATAACTTTTACAAAATGTAAAAGCAATTACAAACAAAAATGAAATATGCTATTAGCGCGTATTTTTATTATAGAAAAGTTTTCGTAAAATCTGTACTATGAAAATGATAAACTTTAAAAATCAGGACACACATTAATCTCTTTAATCTCTATTGCGAAATTTGGACGGGTTAAGTGTAAGTGACTTTTCATGACGACCAATATTTTAATTCCCATCTTGTCTGAATTTCATATGTTTGGAGTCTACAGTGCAAATCATATAGTTGTGTAACGTTTCATGAGCATCATAGAGGTACCTCTTTACTGCCGTAGTCTAATAACAGCGTTTACCAGTAAGTACCTCTGGAATGCATACGTGCAGAATACCAAAAAGTATGTGTGGCCAAAACAAAGTTGCATCAATGGAATATTCTTTTGAAGCACTATCTTTGCTGAACAAAGTGCAGCAGGAAAAGGCCATTAAAACTGATATTAAGTAATGATGATTCAAAGCGTATGTAGGTGTTTAGCAAAAATTATGAAAAAAGAGAAATTTTGACAACTAAGTTTATCATTGCATAGGTGTAACAAAGTCGTTGGAGAACTTAGAGAACACGTTTTGAGTAGATTTTCCCGTAAGCTGGGGGCAACTTTCCACGTGTGTGTACGTACGATGAGGTGCAGACTGCTTCGTTCAGCAGGAGCGCCCGAGTCGCGGTTAAGTCCACGCTTGAGCACACAGGGCACGACCGCCACGGTACAGCGGCGGCTACGTGATTCACCGAGTACGCTAGTCACGAAGAGGGCGTCGTCTGACGTCAGTCAATAGGTCATCAGGAGGTAGATATTGCGGTACAGCTGTGTCACGTCTGCATACGTGTTTGGGGTCCTACTGGTCTCATATCGGCGTCGTGGTGCCCGTTGGCCGTTGACGATCATCTTGTCGAGAGTATTTCCATGCACCAACCCAACGTCGAATGCGCTACGTGCCGTCCTATCGCTGGCTAATTTGCCGTTAATGTACGCCGACGTCGGCTCTTGCCGATGGATGGAAGGACACGTTGCGCGCCTTTCAGAACGGAACCATCTGTTATACGTCGGTTATTTTCCGTAATCACCTTTATTAAGATTTAAAAATAAACAACCTCGTACTCCCTAGGGGAATGATTCTGAGGCAGTCACCAAATTATAGGTACGAAGAGTGATTACTGCGGATAAGATTTACTGTGCGGCCAGCGCCACCATCTAAACTACATTAACCAGTAGTGGTTTTGGATGGGTATAGGGTCACTGCAATTATTTATACCGCCTTTAAAAAACCAAATAGAATTCTTCCCTTACTACAACAGTTTAAACGATACTCAGACTCGTAAATTTTAAAGCTGACAAAAGATAAAAGCCTATAAATGCAGAAACACGCACTCGACCAGTAACAACCGAGTAATCACGACGGGAGTAAAACTGCGCTTATGTAAAGTTGCTCTTAAAGTTATTATAGTTTTGTATACACTAATCTTAAAAGATAGAGTCATTTTGACGCATGCAATATCTTAGAAACGAGTTACAAACAAGAAGGGGCTTAGAACGTTTAAAATTTGTACTATGATATTCTGAAATTTTAAAATGCTGTTTCTTGGTAAACTAAATGGTTGTTGGGTGTTTCGAGGGCTATGGTATTATCTCCAACAATACACCAGAACTGTTTAATCAGTATTGTCTTCTAATGTGTCTGTTGTAGCAAATATATAAAGTGTATAAAACAAACGTTTTCATTAAAATATGAATTGATTTTCGAAAACCAAGCACTGTATTACGAGACAGACTAATACGTCTAATAAAAGAAGAAGAAACATTTAATAGTATTGACGACTTTTCAACATTTGGGTTAAGTAGTTGCTTTAGTCTAAGTCTAACATATGCTAATGGCCAGCGGATTAGGTAGCACTCTTTCTTAAAGTCACCAAGCTTTTAAGAGATTTAAATGTGTCAAGCAACGAACGAGTATGTACGATACGATATTATGACTTTAAAAGGGAAGAATGTTGTTTAATCTGCTAGCCATCGCTTCAATTTAGGCTGAATTTGATAACAAATATAAACTGTCAGTTTTAGTAAATTACTCAAAATTTCTTATCTGTTGTAAATATAAGCGGCATGGCGTCAACCAGAAACCACCTGTTCCAACATGGTACTCTTATAATTTGTACAAGAAAACCTTCATAGTTCATATATATAAAGTCTTTTGACATACCACAAACTTGAGGTTTATTGCTGGATTTACTTGTTACAATGCCAAATAGTTTGTCAGTGGCTTAGATAATTAATCTGTTCTGCAGATTTGAAGTTAGTTGTGATTCCGTTAAGTAATTTGAAACTTAATTAATTGGCACTTACCGGGCATTAACGGACGTTGGATTTCCCACTTCATCCACTGTTGGTTTCCTGGAAGCAAACCAAAAATCAGCGTATGCTAATCTACACAACATTGCACTGCTTCATCGGGGAAGTGCGACGGTGCACTGAGGCCCCTATCTGCAGCCCTTACTCATACAAGTTACCCTAAATAACTTCAGTATCTTAATATCAACCCCCACCCTATGTTGAAAAGCGTACCTTTGGTGATAACTCGTAATACCGTATTTCTAATGAATTCATTTGCTTTTAGTCAATTTATGTTTTTTGAGATACTCACTATCAGTGAAGGTAATACATAGCTTATTCAAATCCCAACAAATTGCATTTTTAAATTGGAATTCCTTAGTTAACAGGGTCCTGTCGATTTTTTATGTCCCGTAAGGATTTGGTCTAATTTATTTAGTTTAAAATCTACTTTAACCAAGTCTTATTTTCTTTATAACTACAAGCTTTATTTTGTTTAACTTCTGGCTAAATCATTTGTTTGGATTATAATATTGATTTTTCAAAGATAAATAAATAAAATTGACTAGAATCTGCATAAGAATTTATTTGCCTGATATACTACCTTTAGTTATAAGTAAAAGTAATATACGAGCAGCCGTTATACTTCTTTCAACCGATACAATTAACTGACTTAAAATCAGTTTTTCATTAAACGAGTAATTGATTTTTTAAAACAAACCTAATTAAGTGTAAATAAAATTTAATTGGCATTTCTAAGCACTTAAACAGCGGGGATCCTTGTGTGAAATGCGTTACGTAAATAACTTGCTACGCCTTCTATTTGTTAGTTAAACAGTATTTTATAACTATAATGACTACGGAAATTTAAATTAATCTCATTAAAAATGAATAACCGAAAGTTACTGATTTTGTTCTTTGTTTAATAAGTATAAATTTGTGTTTGGAAGTCATTTCAACTTCTCATATACCCCAAGTTAGCTACAGCAAAGCCATTAATATACGTAGACCAGTAATAGGTAAACCCTGTATGAAATTTTCTATCAGTCATATGATTTGTTGTTTATAAGTTTAATAAAAATAAAAAATTCCATATACATTGATTCCTGACTAACTATATAAACTAAAATGACAGTGCTATTCCTTCGGCCCAATTAATGTATTTTACTAACATATGTTGTGTGAATATTGCAAATTTCTAATAGAAATGTTGCTCAATGACCGCAGAAATAGTGCTGTCAAAGAAATGCGGCAAGGATGCTGAAATTCTTAAAATATGATGCACTAAAGAAAATTAGAACGTGTCTGCGCTCCCCGACCAGTGTAAATAATACAAGGATAATACTGCTAGGATATGCGCTGGGTAGGACCGTCGCATTCGACACATGCAATATTACTAAGCACATCCACAGAATTAACTATACAGAAGAAATTCGAAGGTAATTTATGCTTCCTGTTATATAACGCGGTAGTCATCTTCATAAATTTATTGGTACTAAGTACAAGTTGTATTTTGGATGTAGCTTATGATTATAAATGAAAAATATTACTTCATTAATTATTATCGAAACAGGTTTATGCCTATAAAATTTAAATTCAATTTCTGAAAAACCACAAATTACCTTTTATGGACTTTTCAGATCTAATATATTTTTTGTTAAAACTTTTATGATTATTATCGTGGATAAAAAATTTCGAATTTTGCCTAGTGGAATTTGACACGTCGTAAAACATAATTTTAGTATTTTGGAACGTTTACAATGGTTTTTATTTATTAGTACAGAACTCAGTTAAATAACCAGTTTAAATCAAATTCTGTTTACACAGTAATTTATTTATCCTTAAGAAGACACATAAATAGACAATTTTGTTTAGAAAAGTTAACAAAAGAATAGTTTATATCTACTAAGGTAAAAATAGAATTGAGAACTTCATTTAACATTTCAGATTTATAACAATAGTTTCTGAATAGTATGCTCAGTGGTGCGTAGAATTCCTCTTGGATATCAAGTTTTCATCAGCAATTCAACCAGAACGTTTGATCTTCAAGTATTGCTTCTCGACATTCATATTTGTAAACGGTTTCTTTTCACCAACAGATCGTTAAGTGTATTTTCCTTCTGTATTTTGGATATGATGACGTCAGATTTTAATATTTGGCTGTTATAAATCCATCTTAAAACGACACCTTTTCAGTTTTTGTATGTAAATCTGAAGCTCAATTACAGTTTTTGTTAAAAAGGGTAAGGCAGCATATATCGATCTAAATTTCTTGGAAATTAGTTTTTGCCTTTATTTAATTATTGACGTTATTATTTTATTATTATGCGGTTATAAAATAACGGATGTTTATTTGGCAATTAATCTACTTCTTAAGTCCAGAAGTTCGAAGAACATTCACGTAATTAAATGCAGTTGTTTTCCTAGAAATTTTAACCTTTAATTGGTTTTAGCATTTGCTATCACTCATGGTTCTTTTTTGTTCCGGAACTGTCATCCGTTCATGGAGATGCCTTTTTCGTCCTGAGTTTCATATGGAAGTTAAGATGCGGCGGTAAGTAGTACTATTTAGAGTAAACCAATACTATCTTCCATCTACATTATACTTGCTTTGATATGCTATTAATTGGCTCGCTGACTGACCAAAGCGTAGAAGCATACAAAGACAGCACAAAGATATAAAAATTTTAAGTTGCAACGACCTGCTACTGAATTGAAAAATTTCTAGACTCTGATCACAGCAGAAATAAATTCAATTAAAGTTAGATATTCCGCACTGATTGCAACGTGAATTAATTGAATACGTTGCCTATTCGACTACACTAACATTATTCCTGCGCTACAATCGAATATGGAAGTGAGTTCTGTAATACTGTTTAGAAAGATGAATGCAGACGATAAAATCAGAAGAATATCCGGAGGGAAACGTATAATAACGTCCACTTATTTAAAGGGAAAACTTGTTTTATTATACTACTCGCAGTGTTAAACTCTAATTTGTGTTAGTATTTGCTTAAGAAGAATCAAGGAGTAGATTAAGGAACTGTTAAGTAAAGTCTTGTCAGCAACAGGTAAAAGGGGGTTTAAATTACGCGATAGGAAAACTTTTGGAATAATTTAAAGAAAACTTTAGTTAGAACAGACCCATTTATTAAGCAATTCGGTAAATTTCATATCTCCAAACAGTGAACGAAAAACCTTTTATGGGTGGTTTTTACAATAAGTAAATATACTTGAATTTGTTTTAAATTCCAGCATTTGAAAAGTTTAGCAGTCTTCTAGTGTATACGAAACCGGAACATTAATGAAAGTGAGTTCATTGATGGCGCCTAAGAATGCGCGGTGGTCCCATCAAATATGACAGCGAGCGTTCCCGGCCGACCCACGTGCTGTTTATGAGATCTCTAACTGCTCTATAAATCAACACCCCACTCGCTAACGTGTGTAATTAAAAAGAACAGTCAATCCGCCACCTGACTAATGCGCATTACGTAACATTCAGTTTAATCTATCCCACTTATCTTTTGAATTTACAAATTTTGCTGGGCCGTAACGAAGTCGACATAATAAACTGTATGCTGTATGCTTTATGGGATTTATAATTTTTATTGTGGATATACTAAAGAACAAAATTTATCGGCCCTTTTACTTCCTACCTCAGTTCTATAATATTATCAAGTTCTTTGGATTTTTGCTTACATATAATTACTAGAATTAGTTCAATATATAGGTATGTATTTATTTTTATGCTATTAATATAAAGCACCTTGTATTTATAAACATATTAAAGGTAATTGTTCCAATGGAGAATGGACTGTTTTCAACCATATGTCAATACGTCTCTTACGTCTAACATGCAGTATAAGTACATTAAAGCACTGAATATATGTAGTTCACAGATTAGTTATATGAATTCCGAAGAAAGTTTACCCAAATACGATACTTTTTGATAGGCTAGGCTAAATCAATGTTCTTTCATCATCTAAACTCTTTGGTATTCTATGGGCTCATAGACAATTTAAAGTTCATCCCATTGTATATGGTTGACGTATATCAACTGCAAATAAAACATTTCTTCTAAAGTAACGGTACAATATATCTAGAAAGAGTACCAAGTGAAGTCTTGGCTTCCCTTTCTTTCCAGTTGCATTATAGTCGATGTAATTTATCGGTGCAAACATAAGTCGGCATTGTGGACAGTGGACATTATCAAGTAGTGCTACAGTGGTTCCTACAGCGTTTGTATTGTTAAAACAGATAATATGATAGAATAAGCGAATGGGCTTTACTTTCATCTATGGACAGGTTTCTTTTAATCATTATATTGTTCTTTCACATTCGGAGAAGAAGACATGGTAAGTCTGAATTCAAAAGACTTGTTTGACTTCGTTTCTGACCTTGTTAAGTGGTACTGGTTACACCGTACAAAGATACCAAGGATCGCGACTATCAAAAGTTTTGTTGATTTAACATCAGAAACTTTTTGAAATTGGGGAAAAGGTATTAATGTATTACAAGATAAGCTTACAATAGGAAGCAATTTGCAGATGTAGTTTTTCGTAAATATTTAACTGAATCAGCAAGGGAAGAATAATAGAATCGTTACAGATAATTTGTTATACATAAGTATAGTAATTAGAAATGAAGTGAGAGCTCGGGTGTTCCGAATCACATATCATCGTGTCACCCTGCCCACATGTACAAGAACGGTTGTAGGTACATTCGTTGCAGGAAAAACATAGTTATTCAGATCAAAGATTCATGAGCATTATCGACTGTATGCAGCAGGATTATATATCGCGATGGAGTGGTTTTAACAGCCGCCGAAGCAGCCGACGTTCGCGTGCCTCGTCTTGCTAACCTCGCCGCCGTACCAATAGCCGTATCATATCGTCCACCGTTCAGCAAGAGCAGTTCCTTGAAACAAATACAACTCCATATATGTCACTAGCCTTCCTTCAACAATCTGCAACTACCAATTATGGTCTAATTGGTTTTCAGAAATAATGTCGATTTTCAACTCTTTATGTCTAGCTTTTAATAAATACACTTTTAAGAGAAGTTAATTGGGCGAAACTGGATTGTATATCGTTTTTCGGAATTGAAATGGTACGTGTCGAGTTTGCCAACCCTAGACGTAAAGGACGAATTTTTTATGCGTTAATGCGAATTCGAGGGTGGCACATGTCGCTGATATTGTCTCGACACGAAGTTAAAACGACTTCGGAGGGGGTAAGGTATCAAAAGTCCGTTAGCGAGTTGGCTCGGGAACTGCAATTGCGCCAAGTTTTTTACGATTAATCTCCCCGTTTAATATTTGGGCCCGCATCGCTCACTACCCCACACGATTTTTATGATCTCCGCAAACACGTCGCACGTCTTGTTCTTCAGATCGTGTTCTTTTCCAGCAGACAGACATCGATTGCCGCGTACGCTCGCTCGAGCTGCATTCTATTTACCGGCGAATAAGGAGCTGGCTAGCGCTTCTGTTCTTGTGTCGGATAGTACTGACAAAGAAGGCCGCTCATTGATGCAAAAAGCTGGGGCCGCGCACGGGGCCGAGTCGCCGAGTAAGAGGGATTGCTCATTAAAATCCATGTATGTCGAGAATGTGGAAACGCAACTCCGCGAGTCGTCGCCGCATTCTGACTGCCTGCTGGACACAATAAATATTGCATCTATCTAGTCAACAATACAACAGCACCGTATATTTTCTCACAAAAAATCATCTCTGGTTTGGACGCCCGAGATTTATTCGAGAAGATATCAAAGGTACATCAGTTCGTTACAGACCGCTATTGTGACTGCGCCCTCCGCGCCGCGCGCGCCGCTAATTTATGCAACCTCCTAATAAGGGAGTATAAGCCTTCAAACAATGGATATATTTTTTGCAAGTGCGTTTGTAGGCATGTGTACGGTTTCGCGGTGTCGTTCGCCTCCGAGAAGAGGACAGTGACGAACCGCGGCAGGCCGAACCCGCCGCCGCACCACCGTGGTACTTATATGTATCGTGCCAGCAAATTATCCGCCAGCTCTAGTGCAGCAATCACGACGGTAATTTCATAACAGGTTTCGATTTAAGGTTGATAGACTCGGGCTAATCGACTCGGAGATAATTTATAACCGTCTTGTTTTATTTGCCACCCTCATTAGTCGATGCACCGCGACCGGCCAGAAAAACTTCGAACAAGTATCGATGCCTGCCTATAATGGCTATGACAAAACAAAAACCCGACTGACGGCTCGCTTCGAATCAAACTGACCTCAAATTCGTCGTTGGCCGACAGCCACCAAACACTACACGACGGCTAATTCTATAAAATGAAATTAACCCGGCACCCACTACGTCCGTCCTACACCCACTCCTAATTAGAAGCAATTACTGCAAAGATACTTACCGCTCCGTCCAGCAGAGCGTATCATCTCGATACCTGCAACAAAAAAAAGATTACATAAATTACCTTCGCTTTACAGATATTCAAAGTCTGTTAAGATACAAACTTCTAAAATTCTATTAGAAATGTAATAGATTTCAAGCAAACTTCTAAGATAGAAACCTGTTCGAGCTAACAGTCACTAAATCCCGAAATCGACAACTATTTACTTCGAATCTTGTATGGAGTCCATTATTTTAACGAAGTGATTTCATCGTTAGACTTTCAAGGTGCACTGATTATATGGAAAACTCGGAGAAACTGTATCAATTTTGAAGGATAAATGATTCCCACCAAACTCAAAATTATAATAAGGAAATAACTTCATTTTTATACCCAACCCCTTTAATTCTGCATGTGTTATCTACGGACGACAAACCCATTCTAAACGACCGTCTTAACTAACCAATTTTAAGTCTGTTTAACCATCCTTTTATCTTTATCGTTTCTGAGAACCCTATAACTTATAATCAGCCGATTAAAATAGATGACCTACCTAAAGTAGCTAATAAAAGGAAGACTACGTAAGTTCTGCTGCGCAACCAGGCTTTGTACTTACGATACTTACAACAATCTGACTTTTAATCTTCCAAAAGAATTATTATTTATATATTCGATTTCAAATCATTATAAATTTGATTATTTTAAGTGAATTATAATAGTCAGTTGTAACTGCGCATAGTGCAATTATCATTGTTTATGTGGCCGCCTAAATTAACAAAAAGTTAATTAAAGTTTATCATTATTTTCCAAGAAAACCCTCTTTGTTAAGAAAAGCATTCTCCCATAAATATTGATCAATGCGGTTTACATTCCCAAAAAGCTTGACATAGTGAAAAATTGCCATCTGCTTTTTACAACCCTTCGTTGTTTGAATTCTGAAGAATCTTTCCCAACAATTTTCCGTACATCACGTATGATCGTGGTAATTTTAAGAAAAGTGTTTTATAAAAAATTGATATCGTAACCTCAGGCTTGACCGTTTTGTTTTATCTGAATCGATTTTGATATTTTTGTAATAGGATCAAAAGATGGCGAACGCAAAGAACAAGTAAATGTGGCATGTGCCATCAGTTCAAGGAATTTAACCATTCTTTAAGTTTTGTAACTTTCCATTTAATTTTTTATTCATGCAGACACACGCACATTCCAATTTTGCTAAATATGTTTGTATATACCGTTTTTACGTTATTATGTCTGTTCATAATATAATGGGGTAATAAAAGCAAATTGGTGTGTTAGAAACTAGAACTTTACAAGAAACAAACTTTGTAATTACCTAGTAAAACTGTATAATTACGTACTTTAATAAAACTTAAGGTGTTGCTTACTCAAGTAATGAGGTGTCCACCTGCTGTAATAACATATATTTGCTAGTAATGGTGCAGTATTCACCATACGATTCGTTATATGTGTATGCACTTGATATCGAGCCTTTGAAGACTAGGAATTTTATTTAAAATTAAAATGATATCCAGGTTTGAAATGTAAGATCTGAATAACTAAAAGGGGCAAGTAGATGAAGGTTACACCTTATTGAAATTTCAAGGGGTTAAACTCCTTCATCCCTCTTCAAGATTAATTTTGTGGAAGTCTGTTTGTAACCCAGAGTAAATATTAAACTCCATAAATAACACGATACAATAAGCATAATTTTGCTATTAATTTTTCTTGATAAAAGGGGGTTACAAAACATATTTTTTCCAAAGCGAAAGGAGGGGAGAAATTACACCAATCATGAATGTTCTGATTCAGCAGCAAAAGTAACAAATCTAACGAAGTGTTAACTCTTAGCAGCACTAGAACACGAGTTTAGTTCGGAAGTTTGTAACAGCTTACTCAGTCTGAATTCTTAAAGCTTTAAAGTCGTAGAGGGAAGGGTTAAAAGTTACTCCGGTGCTTTTAATGTAAGACGATGAAAAGAAGTTTGGCAAAGATCATTGGTCAATCAAGATTCAGAAGATGACGGGAAAAGATAAGCCAACTACTCCCTATAGCAATTTGGTAGCGGCTATGGTACTTCAGTAATTATTATTATATGGTACATGGGCTATAAAGCTTATGCAAGGTTAAGTATCGGGAGTCGAACGAAATTTTCTTCAACCATTGAAGTACATAATCGCTTTTTGATTGCAACGCAAATATATTCCAATTTTCGATAATAAAAGAAATCTAGTTACCTATTACTTCAACAAATCTGATAATGATGAAAGCGTTTCACATATTGATAATGGTGCATGGTAAAATCATCTTAGAAGATGTTTATTTTTTGTTCGTAGAATTATATTAAATGCAATGAAAGTAATGAAGTGCGAATAAAAATAATTTATTGATTTTATTAGGTTTACTTACTATACATATAATCTTCAAATATTTAGTGGATAGTTTAGTATATAGAAATATCCACTTGAAATTAAATTCAGCACTCGAGGGTACTCTCCGTGGCAAATATCACACTTTATTAGTAGAAGTTTATTTTATTTATTATTGACCAGACTGGTGACGTAACTGTGTATTTTGTGGCCTACGAATAAGTCATCAACCCTCGCTTGTCGTACTTCAGAAATATTTTATTGTATTCTTTAGTAATTCTGGGTGCTATTGTGCGGTAACACGTTTTAGATCTTTATTTTTTGGGGTAGAAATTTTATGAGGGCGACTTTTCCCTCGAAATGCAATTAGAGCATCCTAGGTCGTAACTAGAATATTATTATGGTTTTTGTGCAACTTACTTGAAAAGGGAATACCTTGCTTTATATTATTTTATAATCATAATCATAAGAAAATTTTTCCTAACTACTAATTCTTTTCTAAGTCTCTAATAAAATAATTCGAAAGTATATTAAAATTCTTCTGAATTCTGGTCGCATATACTTATAACTCAATTTCTCTTTTCACTTTTCCACATTTGAAGTACGACGGCGATGTTAAACAAATGAACAGCTTTTTTATAGGTTCTCGGTATTAAAAATAAATTAAATGATTTATATGAATAATTTATAATGTTGTAGTGTGTTTAAGCAGCGATAATTTAGTGCGGTAGACATGCCGATTGCAGGCTAAGTTCCAGTCTCTGCGGGAAGCGTTCGAGTTTGCCGCGTGTAAAAGAAGTTGGAGTTCTAGAGGAACGTTAGATAGCGAGAAGCTCGCCAGGCGTTCGTCTCGGCCCCGATCAGTTACGCAGCGATCTATCGTTAATAGTACCTTATCTAACTTGGAGAAACTACTTTTTTCACGACTGAAAACAAGAGCCGTATTCTGGAAAAACTCGGTTTATGTGAAAGACGATGGCGGTACGGCGTTCGAACATCCGACCATTATAACTATACTTATATCCATTTAGGGATTTTACGCGACTTACTCAAAAAACTTACCATTTTCAGGCTGCTACAACCTGTTCGCCCAACGTAAAACGTTATTACTTTTAAATAAGAGCTTCTTTAACAGATTTCGTTGAAACGTTACTAAAATTGATCAAGAATGTAATTTATAACCATTCCCTGTTCTTGCATTGAAAAGGTCCTTTAAGACTAATGTCATCTACTAAGCGTTCAGAATGTATGATCATTCAAGCGAATCATCTGAAATCTAAATCGCAAACAAATACTGTTGGAGTAAATTTTATTTGAATTTTAGTACCAACAAACTTGGCAATATGTTTACTCTCTGATATGATATAGCATGAACGTTATTTCGGACACTTCTGAAAATGTTGATATTTCTGAACGCCGTTGAGTGTACAAACTTAACACGTCTTTAAAAACTTCAAACAGCACTTATCCATTAAGGACTGACTGTGATCTTTACTTTGCTACAATTTTACCTTGTTAAACCATCTTTCTCAAATCATGATAACTGATCCATTGTTCGAATGGAAATTTAGCTTAATGATCCTTTCCTTTGGCAAGATTGGTTGGTATTAAAGGTGTTGATGGTTTTCAAACTTGGAAATGCATGGAATGTAAAAAAAAAGTTAAGGAAGGTTAAAATTCCAAACACACGGAGACTTCCTCTCGTTGTTATTATTTATAAGGAAAGAAAGTATCCCCGTCAAGATCCAGTACGTGGGAGGAGGAGGAAGCACTCATCACATTGTCATTACGAGCGCGACCTCTCATTTCAAATGCGGTGCGAGTAAACGCCGTTACCACCACATGCCCACTGACAACTTTACGAGGAGCACCACTTTCAACCACATGTTACACTTTGGGTAGCTTTATGCTCGCTACATGACATCCCCTGTTGTTTGCATGCTGTCGAATGTACGTACACGCTCCGGAAATTGTTACAAGCAATATTGTATCAAGGCTCGTAAAGCGACGCCGATTTTCTCTATATATTACGCTTTATTATACATCCGCGCCGCTTTACACTCTTAGTAAAAATGCGCTGTGAAATTTTACAGTCGAACTGAAAAGCTCTTGCAACAGGCAAATCAAAAAAATTCTTCTTAAAGCGTATTTTCCCCCATATTTCGACTTCAGACTTTCGTGAACGGAATTTGGTAGATTTCCATCGATAAACCACTTCTTATAGTTTAAGTGTTGGTTTTAGGACCTTTTACAACCAGCCAGTAATTTTATGATTTAGGTGATTCTGTTTTGTTCATCTAAAACCAATTTCTATAGTAACATGTTAGGAACTGAAGATTTAGACTTGGTGTTAATTTCTCCCAATTTATTTCCGCCAATCACCATCACCGCACATTTTCAAGTTAAAACCTGGAGGACTGTGTCCCGTCCCAAGCGTGTTCCTTTATCTATTGACGAAAGTGACAATCTTCATTAAAAAATTAGAAGTTTGTTCTTTTCCCCCAGTTTTTATTTCAGAAAATTAATATAACACCAAAATAGGGAACATCCTTCAACGTCTGCTTTGTTCGTTTCAACCAATTATTCTAAGTATAATTTTATCCCAAAAAGGTATCATAAGGTCGACCTGTAATTTTCGCCTTTAATATATTAAATGTAATTAAAATTTCGGACTATCAATGTCATATTGTTATAAATATATTGCTTGTTCGACGTGCAAGCCTTTTAGCAAACAAAAATGGCAGTAAAGGAACAATGGGTTATGTTGTTAACTTTTATGTTTAGGTGATAATAGCAAATTGATATTGGATACAGTCACTTCCTATGCGGGTTATTTTAATTATTATATCAGTCATAAATCAGAAAGCACGCTGGTTCCCAGACCTTTAACTGTAATAATAAAATACAAAGTAGGTGGTATGATCACCTAAAGTATTTTCCGGACAAAGACTTTGGTGATTCGTTGAAATAAAATGCGCCGGTTTATATTTATCGATAAGTAGTTGCAAACCTTGCAGCAATAACGTCTCAGATTTAAAACTTCCACTGAAATCAGTCCCACGAAAAAATTCGCAGACTTAATATGTTATCGGAGCATGAAAGTGAACCCCCAGGAAATGTCTTTACATTACTTAAGAGAGAGATTATATATTGAGGGGGAACGAGTCATTCAGAGGCAACAGACCTTTAGAACGAACATGTAAAGTAGCCCTTCTGAAGAAATGGCGTTTCGGAGACAAATGAGGGAAACTACGGGGTGTTTATTATCAGTCGTCTGGCTTTTATGCGACTTTTATTTATGCATAATAAAAGTAAATAAAATTTTTCACTACTCATTGTTGTTTAAATTAAAATATCTTTGAGTTTCTTTAAAGCTCCCTGTATTTCAAGTTTAGCGATTATCTTGGTTATTGGAGTCTGTTATCTAACCTTGACAATGGATACTTCTAAGGTAACTTAAGAAAAATTTGGGTGTGAGTGTTTGCTATATTATATTCATCGATTCAATTTCCTTAATTTTGTTGAACGTTGTTAAAAAGGTTGTGTTTGTGTCTGTGAGAATTTTATTTGCAATTTGTCGAATGGTTTTTAAGAAGCAGGCCATAGAACGGGGAGGTGAATACGTAAATCGTCAATAATACAAAGTAAGTTCGATTTTGCCATTTAAAATATGAATACTATACATTGGTATGGTGAGACTGGCGACTTTGGCACGACGCCTTGGTTGCATTTGTAATTGGCCATTAGAGACTATCTGTTGCGTGCTCATCCGTCACAGCTATCACAACGGCAACACTTGCTTTTAGCGCCTGCAGATTCCTCGCATCAATTGAGTTATTTATTGCGCAGCTTAGCTCTCAGTGTCTCAGCTTTTGCTACTTTAATTACGTGACTTCCAATACTTAGTCCTGTATCTTTCGTAATGAGAAATGCTGGAAGCGCCGGCAAACGGAATGTGCTCAAACAGCAAAATCGCATCGGTACGCGATATGGATGTAAAATTGTCTCTAATTAGAACACTTACAAAACAAGCACGTGAACTTTTTACGAGGAAATTGAACAGAATGCTTTTCCGAATTGGTCATTTTCATGAAAAAGAAATTATGTTCACTCAAAGCTTTTACAACCCCTCTTCCTGAACAACATTTCCCTTAAATAATTTATCAGATGAGGTTAAGCCCAGCAAACATTACTTCATAGTTGCCCATAAAAGACCTTTAGGAATTTCAAAATAACCACTTTGAAACTAAATTCGTGAACCGAAGCCATTCCCAAAATTTCAGTTAAACCTTTTGAAATAAACTTGGCACTTTGATAAACTATACAACAACCGCAGAACTGGAACCAAAATTAAATTTTAACCAAAAGTTTCCCAAAATGTCTGCACTGATAACACTAAAAGAAAAAGCATTGCAAATGAAGGAACTTGTTAAGTTTCTCAAACATAAGGGGTAAGATTAAATGCTCAAATTCTTAGCTGTTTTGTTCTGATTGAAAATGCAGTAGGCAGTAGGAGTAATATTCAAAAAGAAGGTGCTCTGTTATTAGATATGAGATATGAAAATGAATCGCCGTATAGGTACAGACTTCAAACGTAGTCTATAAGTTTAGTTTCTTAGAATAAAATTTCATTAGCTTTTTACGCTGCCATTATAATTATATTGACTTTTTATGAAAGATTGCTCTCGTAAAGACTTGACTGAGATGAAAGTACTTTTTATAGAATACTTTGAAAGGTCCAAAATGTTGCAGTGACGTTACTCTATAAATAAAACTAATATGTGTGAAGGAGATGCTTTGAATTAATTTTATAAATTTAGACCTTGAATGAAGGAATTAAAATTTCGTTGGTTTTAACAGTCAAGACTCTAAACGAAGAACAAACGGGGAAAGTGCTAAAAAGAATGTTTTGTAGCGACACGTTGTAAATACAGGGAAGCCGGCGCCACGGGGTGACCGGTCGGGAACGGAACGGGTATAGGTAAGGCAGGCACCTCTGACTTGCCGCTATGCCCACCAAAACACGAGATTTCAATTAAAAAGACACGTTTAGTAATGAGGATACAGATTTATAGCCGACACTGATTATTATGCCAGCACGGTAACACGCAAGTTGACTTCTTTATCCAGTCGCCACTATTTACTAGCCATCTGCTTTCGTCTCCTTAACGCATATCAAAGAACCCGCAAAACGTTAATGAAATCCAGCCTAAGTAATAATTGTCCGTCTAACACATATGTTACGACCATCGGGACATTAGATTTTAATGTAATTATGAATATATTAATCTCTGATATATTACCGGCGCCCACCAAAATTCCAACTTTCTTATGTTTACCAGCAGGAGAAGTTGATTATATAGAAAGTACAGATAAATATATTTTCCCGATGTTGAACTTACGGCATTTTAATCGACAGTAAAATTTACGTCCATAATTAAAAAAACATTATTGCTTTTTAATTATTTTTTTGAATTTCTGGTTCGTAAATCATTCTTAGTAGGTAATTGATTGTACTCGATATGTGCTTGCTTAATTTTACCATTTGTCCAAAAGTTAATAATATAGATTTCAAGGTTGTTTATTCCCTTTTATTCTTGGTTATTTTGTAAGTTCTTTTTTATTATTGGTATTTTTGACCAATCCACCTATTTGTTATTTAATCAGGTGTGGTGTGTGGTTGTCAGAAAATGCCTGAATAATAAAAAATTGCTATTAAAATGTTGACTTCAATGAATAACAATAGTAATACTGATTGCTCAATATATAACTAGGATAATTGATTAAATCAATTAACGTATATGTCACACCCGCACCAGTTTTATATCACTACTTTCTTATACAGTTTCACAACAGTAATTATTTGATTTTTTACTTCTTTAAGAGACAGGTGTATTAGTATCTCGTAACTTAATTAATGAATGGTAGAGATAGTGATTTATTACATATGACAAATAATCGCTTATATATATTTTTCATTTATTATCTCTCCACTTTGTTGTAGTTGGGTAAGGTTTACTTTTTACTTGCAACTATCTATTGGGTACATACATCTCAATGGTACCTTTGAAAATGTAACAAAAGACCAAAAAAGCGGTTTAGTAACAGTATATTTGAGAATTATGAACTTGAAATTTTAATCAGTAGAGTGAGTGTGATTTTCCAACAAGTAAACATTTTATTTTACATCTTTAATTCCACGGTACATAAAAAGTAAATTGGCAGTCCACACTCGAGTAACTTTTAATAAATTACAAATATCCATTTAAACAACTTGCATGAGTCGTGACGAGTGAACACACGGAATTTCGTCCCTGCACCAGTTATTGGGATGACAACGCGCTAGTCGATTGCAAGCAGCTCATCACCAGTCGACTACGTCGTTGCACAGCTGTAGTAAAGACCGGATCCACTACACAATCCGAGATTAAATCTCCTCCGCATAATCAGATAGACGGTATAAACATAATCAGATATATTAGGATTCCCTATCGATTCTCGTTCTTTACCTAAAGACTTCGTACTTAATAACTCGTATAGGCATACGACCAAGACCACACGCAAAACCTAATCCAAAATTTCTATAAACAGGATTAACCTTATCGGTTGAAAAGTTGTATTATCAGCTATCTCGGACATATAAGTTAGTTTGTTATAAACGAATATATTGTTACTGCCACAAAGAAATAAGGAAGATAATTCAGTGTGCTTGTAAAGAAATAGTAGGAATATGAAGACTAATATCGAGGTTAATTCTTGTTGTTCAATCCTTAAGTCCACTTTTTAAGGAAATTAAAATTTTGAAATTTTGTACATTTGATGTAGGGCTGAGTGCAAAAACTCACCACCATATTAACAGCGGATATATCCATCATATAAACATTGGCCAGTTAATCAATTTGCATTACACAGTATTACACTATGAAAAATAAACTTGGGGCGTTTGTGCATCGGCGATTCAACTCTTCTACATGGGTTTTAGCAGCACATCTCCACATTCTGCAATTTCAGCCAGAATAAGATAAAGTATCCCATAACTAGAAATTAAAAGTCTGCAACAATATCTACAACAAAATCCTTTATGTTGAGCGATTTTTTATATTTTTTTGGTAGCAGCAAGCAATTTATGAAATATAATTTTGGACAACAAATGCTGATGCTTTTGGCAACACCTTTTTTCTGCTGCGAATATTTTTACTTAATTATATGTAAAATTGACATACCTTCTGTTTAGTAAATTAAACACGTTTTTACGTTGCTTTGCAGATTCAGCAAAAACAAAAATATTAATTCAAAAGAGCCATGATTCACTTCCATGCGTCGCGTGGCTCGGTGTTATCTTGAATTTATTATAAGTACCTATAATTTGTAGTTGTGAAATGTGAAATTTATAACAACAAGAAATGGAATCTTATTAAAAGAATGCGATTCATTTACCAATAAGTTTCCATGAAATATTTAATTGCTTGATTATAAACTATATAAACTATTGATTATAAATCAATAGTTGAACTAAAAGGCATCTTATTACAGAAATGTTACTAGTTTCTCCGATTTAGTTCATATAAGAAATATTTTTGATTCGTTTCATTTTTCTCCGAATCTCTCTAAATCTGAATGGGCGTCAGAAGATTGAAAAATGTTATCGTTTAAGAGAGGGACTTTCCCAAGCATAATTTGTTCTTATTAGAACAATGTTTTAGCATTTTTAAATACAAATCATTTTTACAATACATTATTGTGGGAATTATAGCGAACAACCGATTTTCAGATAGGGGTCCGGCGTGCATCGGGTGAGTAGGAGTAAATCGGCCGCGCGAGAAGTACGATAACGACGGTAGACGTGCGAGACAGTTGGAAAAATACTAAAGTGTGAAATGTAATTTAATTAAAATAAAGAAGTTGTGCAAAGGCCCTATTTAGCTTTCTTAAAATTCTACAATATCATAATTTACTACGAAGTCCAAAATTAAATATTTAACATATAGTTCATTCATCAATTTAGAAATTAGAAATTATTTCAGAGCATCGGAAATATTATTTCCACTAGAAGTTTTCTTACAAGGAGATAAAATTAAACAATTTTCTTTTTTTAATACTAAAATAGTTTTCTCCATTTGAACAATCATATTTTGTCGAACGACTAACTATCTTATAATATTTTTTTCGTATACTTACACCCTTTTGAATCTTCGTACATTTTAAAAGGAAGAGTAAAAATGACACCTTTAAACGTTTAATAACGGTTATTGCACAAGATACAAAAACTTGCTTTCTTAAATATACTTAATACAGAAATAGCCCCCCTCGTTAAATGAAAAATTTCGGCAACTTTCTTAAATATTCCGTAAAGGATATTATGCCCCATCTAACGTGATTTTTACGAATAACAAAAAACACTATAAAAACCGCAAAAGGGAGAAATCACATTAGAAAAATGCTTAGATGAGGTAAAACAAATGTTAGTACAGATGACGAATGAAATAAAAATAATAAGACAGGATCATAGTGAATATAGAGAGGAAATAAGAAAAGTAAAGGAAGAAAGTAAAGGGCCGAAACAAATAAGTAATAGTGAAACTAGAGAACAAATCAGAGAAAAAAGAAAGAGTGGAAAGGAAAAAGAATATAGTGATCAACTGCCCAATTTGAAAAAGCAAGTACTAGAGAAGGAGTGCAGCAATTCTTAAAAGGAGAGGTAGGTGTTGAAGGAAGAAATTGCCAAAGTAAATGGGAGGATAAAAAGAAAATAATGAGAAACAAAAATAAGTTGAAGCACAAAAAGATATACACTGTGTCCACATTTCGATGCTCACCATTGGTATCTCGGTTATTAGAAGACATAGAGCAACGGTTAAATGGGGAATGTTTTGCAGAATTCAATACTCGCGATAAATCTTATTTCAAATGCACCCTAACGTTTTTAAATTTTAAGATAATTTGAAAAAACCAAAAATTACAGATTTCAATTTTTCTCAATAACTCCATAACACCTAATGTGACCACTTCTAAAGTTTTACAATGTTCAGACACTCTTTTTATGTCAAATTTTTTGATGTAAACGGAAACCCCCTATAGTCATTTGTTTTCAAGCTATTAGTGCTATCTTTTGTTTTACATATGGCAGCCATATTGGATTTTTGGTTAGTTAGATAGTCTTTAAAAAGAGCTTTTCAACAATGTATAACATACCTGAAAAATTTTTATTCGTAGGGGAGATATTGTTACGATTTTTTTGCTTAGCGATAAATCGTATCATTTTTTTGTTTGATTTGCCAATGTTGTTAGCGTTAAGAATTTTTTTGTTGTGCTTGTTTCAATTTATTTTTACTATCTTTCAAATTTTCACTTGTCTTTCCATCTAGATATTTCTAGATGTATTTATTTTGATCTTTTGTATTAAATTTATATCTTTTGTATGTATATTTAAATTTGTGTGTATCTTATCATATCAAGTCTTTAACAATTACTCTATTCAATATGTAAATTTTTTTAGTAATTACTTTGGATCTTGGCCTTGCGCCGTTAATTGAGTTCCGAGAAAAATAAATTGTTACTATGTTTATGGCTTTTTATTATCGTTTGATAAGTTTTTCGTAGCAATATTAACAAAAAAATAAATTAATCTCTAATATGAAATTAGTATGCTATGAAATTAAACACCGATGATAAATGAAAGCGAAAAGATATGCTAAGTAATACTGTAAAATAACGAAAAGATACTGACGTTTAATTTCATATGAACAAAAACCAGACTGCCCAATAAATTAGTGCTACAGAGATTAGTTAATTAAAACCTTGTGTACTCGTAGTTATTGATAAGTAATTATTGTTAAGTATTAAGATTACTAGGTATTAATAATGGCACATAAATATTCAAATGAAGAAAAATTTGATATGTTGGAAGTGTATTTAAAAGCAAACAGAAACTCTGAAAATGCTTGCACGAGTTACGCTGAGCGTTTTCCGGAAAGACAACAACCACACAGGACAATTTTTAGAAGGATAATTAGCAATTTACTGAACTTTGGAAGCTTCAAACAAAAAAGGGCTAACTACGAAGTTAACGATGCTGATATACGTCAAAATAATATTTTGCAAAATATTAGTTTGTTAGTAGCTTCAAATATCTGTTACCAGTTAAATTGTAATCAAACATGAAAGGACCTAATAAGTGATTATCTAAAACGAAGAAAAATTCAAAAAACAAAAACAAATGTAAACAAAATTTCATACCAATTAAACCGCACCAGAGATTAAAACAAAATCGAACTTGAAATCTTCCTTGATTTACCAAATGTGGATTTTCAGTAGACCAATGATGATAATGCCTATTGAACGCTCCACAATTGGTAAATCGTGTTTCATCTGTCCACAGTATTTTCCTAGGAAAATTAGCATCATCTTCACATTTTTGTAGGTACCACCTGCTAAACTGTAATCTTCGGTGATAGTCATTATCGTTTAAACCTTGTACAATTGTTGATTTGTAAGGGTGGTATTTGTTTTTCTTCAAGGTTTTGTAAACAGTGGATTTTGGAATTCCAGTTTCTCGGGCCACTCGGCGAACTGATGTGCTTGGATTGTTCGTAACATTTTGCAAAATATTATTTTGACGTATATCAGCATCGTTAACTTCGTAGTTAGCTCTTTTTTGTTCGAAGCTTCCAAAGTTCAGTAAATTGCTAATTATCCTTTTAAAAATTGTCCTGTGTGGTTGTCTTTCCGGAAAAGGCTCAGCGTGACTCGTGATTTTCAGAGTTACTGTTTGCTTTGAAATACACTTCCAACATATCAACTTTTTCTTCATTTCAATATTTATGTGCCATTATCAATACTTATTAATCTCAATACTTAACAATAATTACTTATCAATAACTACGAGTACACAAGGTTTTAATTAACTAATCCCCGTATATCTTTTCGTTATTTTACGGTATTACTTAGCATATCTTTTCGCTTTCATTTCTCATTGGTGTTTAATTTCATAGCATACTAATCTCATATCTAATCTCCCCTATGAATAAAAATTTTTCAGATATGTTATACATCGTTGAAAAGATCTTTTTAAAGACTATCTAACTAACCAAAAATCCAATATGGCTGCCATATGACAAACAAAAGATAGCACTAATAACTAGAAAACAAATGACTATAGGGAGTTTCCGTTTATATCAAAAAATTTGTCTTAAAATAGTGTCTCAACATTGTAAAACTTTAGAAGCGGTCACATTAGGTGTTATCGAGTTATTGAGGAAAATTGAAATCGGCAAATTTTGGTTTTTTCAAATTATCTTAAAATTTAAAAAAGTTAGGGTGAATTTGAAGTGAGATTTGTCGCGAGTATTGAATTCTGCAAAACATTCCCCATTTAACCGTTGCTCTATGTCTTCTAATAACCGAGATACCAATGGTGAGCATCGACATGTGGACACAGTGTAGGTATATAGATAATGATCTGACAGCAAGAGAAAGGAAAATTCGAAGTATTATACAGAAAGTGTCCAATTAAGTCAAGAAACTAGGGAGCAGTAGCTATGGGACAGAACCAAGGAAACAACAATGTACGATACTGGACATGAATAAAGATATAATGCAGTAAATAGGAAGTTAATAAGAAGTATTATGAACTACAACATAAACAAAACCTCCTAACAGGCACGTGGAATGTAAGAGGAACGTTCACAGTAAGAGAAATAAAAAAGATATCCCGCAAGAAACTAAGCAAAAAGTAGAAGACATTATAGACATCCGAGATTACACCTTTTTTAGTAGTGGAGGGGAGAACAGAAAGTTGGGAACGAACTTCTTAGTGAACAATTACTTAAGGGAAGCAGTAGTTGCTTTCAGGCCATTAAGTAACAGAATGTGCAGCATATGTTTCAAGGGAAGATTTAGAAAGCTGAAGTAATCAACGTGCACATGCGTCTTCAGAAGATAATGATAAAGAGAGAAGGGCCAGTTCTATGAAGTATTGGAAGAAGAAGTCAATGAAATAGTTGGTTACGATTTAAAAATTATAATCGGGGATTCTAATGCTCAAATGGGTCGGGAGGAAATATACTTACCAGTGATAGGAACACAAAGTTTACACACAACCAGCAATAGAAAATGGGCAAAAACTAATAGAGTTCGCTACTAGAAAGCACCTGCAAATTAGAAGTATGTGTTTTACTCAGCATATTTACAAAGTGACATGGAGGAGATCACCAAATGGTGCAACAACAAATCAAATTGATCATGTCTTAATAGACAAGGGACAAGCTTCACAAATTACGGATGTACGAAGTTACAGGGGAGCGGATGCCGACTCCGACCATTATGTGGTTAAGAGTAAAGAAACAAGAAAAACCTAGATTGAGTACCTAATGGAAGAAGAAAGAAAGAAAAAATACAAGCATTCTACAGCAAAAAGCATTCCAAAAAATGTAAACCCACGAGAATTACTGCAGAAAGTATTCATTGGGCTGCAGAAGAAAGTTTGAGGAGAGAGAATAAATAAATTAAAAATGGATGGTTTAACCAGGAATATATCAAAGCTCTGACAAATAGGACAAAAGCAAGACTAGCCGTATTAAAACAGTATACATGAACAGCAAAGAAATATCATAAAGCAATTGTGTAGGCGAAAAAAGGGAGAATATTATACAAACAAGATGGAGACAATGGAAGAAAGTTATAGCAACAGAGAAGCGAGTAAAAGGAACTAAACAGGGATACTGTGTGACTACTACCTTTTGCAGAGATAAACAGAGAAACCTAATTAGGGGAGAAAAAGAAGTAATGGAAAGGTGGAAGGAATATTTTACTGAAAACTGAATATGAAAGCAGAAAATACACAACAGGAAGAAGTATTTCAGGTAGGCGAGCAGATAGATTCACCAAAATTGAGGAAGGTACACGAAGTTATAGCAATGTTAAAGAACAATAAACGCCCAGGAATACAGCGGAATACAAGCAGAATTGGTTAAATGTGGAGGTGATCAATTACACAGCAAAATATAATCTTTGATAAAAGAAATATGGCAAAAAGAGCAAATGCCGCAAGACTGGTCCAAATAGCGCTACTTGGAGTCGTATATGAGGTTTTGGCAAGAATGATTGTAAATCGCTTGAAAAGTTACGCAGAACAAATAGCAGAAGCTAAGTGTATGGGAAAGAAGATGGTGGGAGAAGAGTGGAGAAGAAGAACCGACAAGGAAATACAAGAATTATATGCGGAGCCGAGCATAGTGGCAGTAGTAAAAGCGCAAAGATTGAAATGGTTAGGGCTTAGGTGCGCATAGAAGAACACAGAGTCGCAAAAAGAGTTCTAGCAGCAGAATTGGGAAATGGTAGAAGAAGGGGAAGGCCAAAACGAAGGTGGATCGATGACGTAGAAGAGGATCTAAAAATGTTAGGAAGGATGAACTGCCGGCACACAGCAAGAAAAAGGAGCGAATGAAAGAAAGTCATATGCAAAACTATTCCAGATTATAAAGTGTATCATATATTCTTGAAATTTTATCTCCAATAAATTAATACATGCTCATTATCAAAGTATCATGTACTGTATTGCTTACTTTGGTAACATCTCACAAAGTATTAATTTTGTTCTGATATACAAAAAATTGAATGGATGAGGTAGGTTTTCTAGCTTTGACTCCAGTGTTAATAAGAGAAGTGCTTCCAAAAGATGAACAATGACGGTATTTATTCTAAAGTAGAAAACATAATTAGGTTTGGTTCAATGTCAATTAATTTTACCGGTTCGTATATACTATTTACATGCTACAAAGATTATAAAAGTGTTTTTCTAATGTGTATTTTGCTTCAAATGCCGATGAAATATATGCTTTCGATGATATAGTTTCAACTGCCTCAACAAATACCGTAACAAAGACTAACATTGTGCCTTTAATATCAATACCTTCTACATCTTCAATTGCAGATGTATCTAATAATTTCAATGGTAAATTCCAATATATTTTACGCTTACAGTCTTTCAACACAATTAGGTTTTGTTTCCGTAGTTTTCCATCAATCGGGTATTAATAATAAAATGGATGGTAACTCCTATCTTTTTGGACCACCCTTTACAGCAACATTTTCATCCTTAGGACAAATCCAATCGCTGATTTCGACAATTATTTCAGGGCCACCCTGTATATCTACATATGTTATTAAACAAAAATATTATTTGGATTAACAAGTAGTTAATATGTTGTTACTGTAACAAATTTGTTGTTTTATTGCAGAAAATTGGTTTGTAAGGATTTGAAGTTTGTTGGGATACAAAATAAATAATTTGTTGAAATAAAAAATTTCTTACAACTTTTCATTGAGGCCAATTTTACTACAAAAATTTGCTGCTACTTTTTCTTGTTACAATAAGTACACGTTTGTAAACACTTTGAGTGTGAATTATCAATTAAACTAAATAAAAAATTTCCCTTTAATAATCGTAAGTCTTGTCGTACATATTGTAATTCAGATTTATAACATGATTTCCATGAAATTTCACACTTTGCCCAATTTTACGTAATTACCGTAGTGTGAAAACGCCTTAAGCATATTAATATAACGCGAAGTGACTAGTGAATTTGGACTTAATTAGAATTACCTACTTTTTGCCTGTGAAATTCTAGGTTGTTGTCAAGACGTTATTAATTCTTCCTTTAAATGTGACTAATTTTGTCTTACCCGTGTTGAGATTCGAGGCTGACCTCTCACTAGAGTACCTAGAATGTTTATTATGTTTTTCCAAGTGTTTGCCTTCCATTAAGATTCTTTTACTAATATAAACAAACCGTTTTTAATCTTAATACTTAACAGCAGAAATAATGCTTTCATAACTGTGCTAATTTCACGCCGAATCCTACAAAAGTCAACTTCAAATACTGGGATTTAGATCTACCTAGTTCGTTTGAGGAAATGTTTTCTTTAAGAAGTGCTTTCGGATTCCTTAACGAGGAATCGAGTAGTGAAGTAAAACAATGTTGTTTAAACATTACGTTTCTCTATCTCGAAGCGGTAAACACTTTACTTTCAAACAAAACTTAAGCAAAAATCATACCGCATTACGTTACTACATTATTTTAATTATTTTTCGCTCTATTAAGCATTCAGTAGCGTTAAAAACACGTACGAGGGTCATTTGTTAAAAAAAAATTATTTATAACTGGACCATAACAAATCGCATGTACGAAAATTATTCTAGGTAAACAATTGTATTATTAGGCAAAAACTTGGTAAATATTGAAACTACGACGCTAGTAATTCAATTAATTTTCAACAAGGAAATTTGTAATGTGTAAATAAATTGATATTTGATTTGAACAAATTTGTTGCCAAATCAACTCGTGTTAAGTACGCCCGTACAAATTTGTCACACTCCGGTGCCGACAAAATTAATGAGATAAATGACTTGCTTAATTCATGTACTTCTGTGATTAGGCCAAGTTCAGCTCTTATTTCTTTGGTAATAAAACCACATTTGTCAATTTGAGTTAGGAATTATGTTGAAAGCTTGCGGTTTAAGCAATTTGAAGCACAATATGGATATGGAAATATATTTTATAATTTAAAGTTTCATGTTTTTGCAATTCGTTATCGTAACTTATGTAAGTCGAGAAATTCGCATAACTTATTATGAACGACAGCCTTATTTTTTCCTTTAATTGAAATTGGACGTAAATTATTCTGTTCTAAACACAACATGGTACGAAGGATATTCTATATTTGCTAAGCAACCCTTAGATATTCGAGGCGTTCTGTTTTATTTACTCGCAGAAATTTAACTAAAAAAGGTTCTAAGTTGACAGGTTTCGGATTAAGCAACGTACCTCGTGCAATTTTAACAAATTTAATACTGCACCTTGCCTAATTCACGTCAAACAGCAATAACCAAAAACGTTAGGTTAGTACTGTCCTTGTTCTAGGCCTAGGCGATACCTTTCCTAATCTGAAGCTGATGTATTTTGTGGCTCTATCCACAATTTCAGTTATAAAAATTGGCACTGAAATTATTATTAAAGAATTAAAGATACATTATTGTGAATTGTTGACGCTTTCTTATTTCCTATATTCT